>CM077025.1:67707374-73107045 GCA_039090855.1 Macrothele yani | reverse complement strand
AAAATTTGCCAAAAAGACACCATCGACAATAACTCCAAAACTAAAACAGCGATTCCGGATTTAACTGCATAGTCTTGTTTGCCTTTATAAACTACCCTAAGTGGTGCAGTACGGTTTTTCTATTCCTATTAGTTTCGGAGATATTTGAGACTATAGGATTTTGTAGCCACGGTGAAAAACGCTAAAAATTTGCCAAAATGACACCATCCACAATAACTCCAAAACTAAAACAGCGATTCCGGATTTAACTGCATAGTCTTGTTTGCCTTTATAAACTACCCTAAGTGGTGTAGTACGGTTTTCCTATTGCTATTAGTTTCGGAGATAATTGAGACCATATCGTTTTGAAGTCATTTCGCACGGTCAAAAACGCTGAAAATTTGCCAAAAAGACACCATCGACAATAACTCCAAAACTAAAACAGCGATTCCGGATTTAACTGCATAGTCTTGTTTGCCTTTATAAACTACCCTAAGTGGTGCAGTACGGTTTTTCTATTCCTATTAGTTTCGGAGATATTTGAGACTATAGGATTTTGAAGTCATTTCGCACGGTCAAAAACGCTAAAAATTTGCCAAAATGACACCATCCACAATAACTCCAAAACTAAAACAGCGATTCCGGATTTAACTGCATAGTCTTGTTTGCCTTTATAAACTACCCTAAGTGGTGCAGTACGGTTTTCCTATTCCTATTAGTTTCGGAGATATTTGAGACTATAGGATTTTGTAGCCATTTCGCACGGTGAAAAACGCTAAAAATTTGCCAAAATGACACCATCGACAATAACTCCAAAACTAAAACAGCGATTCCGGATTTAACTGCATAGTCTTGTTTGCCTTTATAAACTACCCTAAGTGGTGCAGTACGGTTTTTCTATTCCTATTAGTTTCGGAGATATTTGAGACTATATCGTTTTGAAGTCATTTCGCACGGTCAAAAACGCTAAAAATTTGCCAAAATGACACCATCCACAATAACTCCAAAACTAAAACAGCGATTCCGGATTTAACTGCATAGTCTTGTTTGCCTTTATAAACTACCCTAAGTGGTGTAGTACGGTTTTTCTATTCCTATTAGTTTCGGAGATATTTGAGACTATAGGATTTTGTAGTCATTTCGCACGGTGAAAAACGCTAAAAATTTGCCAAAATGACACCATCGACAATAACTCCAAAACTAAAACAGCGATTCCGGATTTAACTGCATAGTCTTGTTTGCCTTTATAAACTACCCTAAGTGGTGTAGTACGGTTTTCCTATTGCTATTAGTTTCGGAGATAATTGAGACCATATCGTTTTGAAGTCATTTCGCACGGTCAAAAACGCTGAAAATTTGCCAAAAAGACACCATCGACACTAACTCCAAAACTAAAACAGCGATTCCGGATTTAACTGCATAGTCTTGTTTGCCTTTATAAACTACCCTAAGTGGTGCAGTACGGTTTTTCTATTCCTATTAGTTTCGGAGATATTTGAGACTATAGGATTTTGTAGCCACGGTGAAAAACGCTAAAAATTTGCCAAAATGACACCATCCACAATAACTCCAAAACTAAAACAGCGATTCCGGATTTAACTGCATAGTCTTGTTTGCCTTTATAAACTACCCTAAGTGGTGTAGTACGGTTTTCCTATTGCTATTAGTTTCGGAGATAATTGAGACCATATCGTTTTGAAGTCATTTCGCACGGTCAAAAACGCTGAAAATTTGCCAAAAAGACACCATCGACAATAACTCCAAAACTAAAACAGCGATTCCGGATTTAACTGCATAGTCTTGTTTGCCTTTATAAACTACCCTAAGTGGTGCAGTACGGTTTTTCTATTCCTATTAGTTTCGGAGATATTTGAGACCATATCGTTTTGAAGTCATTTCGCACGGTCAAAAACGCTAAAAATTTGCCAAAATGACACCATCGACAATAACTCCAAAACTAAAACAGCGATTCCGGATTTAACTGCATAGTCTTGTTTGCCTTTATAAACTACCCTAAGTGGTGCAGTACGGTTTTCCTATTCCTATTAGTTTCGGAGATATTTGAGACTATAGGATTTTGTAGTCATTTCGCACGGTGAAAAACGCTGAAAATTTGCCAAAATGACACCATCGACAATAACTCCAAAACTAAAACAGCGATTCCGGATTTAACTGCATAGTCTTGTTTGCCTTTATAAACTACCCTAAGTGGTGCAGTACGGTTTTTCTATTCCTATTAGTTTCGGAGATATTTGAGACTATAGGATTTTGAAGTCATTTCGCACGGTCAAAAACGCTAAAAAGTTGCCAAAATGACACCATCCACAATAACTCCAAAACTAAAACAGCGATTCCGGATTTAACTGCATAGTCTTGTTTGCCTTTATAAACTACCCTAAGTGGTGCAGTACGGTTTTTCTATTCCTATTAGTTTCGGAGATATTTGAGACTATAGGATTTTGTAGCCATTTCGCACGGTGAAAAACGCTAAAAATTTGCCAAAATGACACCATCGACAATAACTCCAAAACTAAAACAGCGATTCCGGATTTAACTGCATAGTCTTGTTTGCCTTTATAAACTACCCTAAGTGGTGTAGTACGGTTTTCCTATTGCTATTAGTTTCGGAGATAATTGAGACCATATCGTTTTGAAGTCATTTCGCACGGTCAAAAACGCTGAAAATTTGCCAAAAAGACACCATCGACAATAACTCCAAAACTAAAACAGCGATTCCGGATTTAACTGCATAGTCTTGTTTGCCTTTATAAACTACCCTAAGTGGTGCAGTACGGTTTTTCTATTCCTATTAGTTTCGGAGATATTTGAGACTATAGGATTTTGTAGCCATTTGGCACGGTGAAAAACGCTAAAAAGTTGCCAAAATGACACCATCCACAATAACTCCAAAACTAAAACAGCGATTCCGGATTTAACTGCATAGTCTTGTTTGCCTTTATAAACTACCCTAAGTGGTGCAGTACGGTTTTTCTATTCCTATTAGTTTCGGAGATATTTGAGACTATAGGATTTTGTAGCCATTTGGCACGGTGAAAAACGCTAAAAATTTGCCAAAATGACACCATCGACAATAACTCCAAAACTAAAACAGCGATTCCGGATTTAACTGCATAGTCTTGTTTGCCTTTATAAACTACCCTAAGTGGTGTAGTACGGTTTTCCTATTGCTTTTAGTTTCGGAGATAATTGAGACCATATCGTTTTGAAGTCATTTCGCACGGTCAAAAACGCTGAAAATTTGCCAAAAAGACACCATCGACACTAACTCCAAAACTAAAACAGCGATTCCGGATTTAACTGCATAGTCTTGTTTGCCTTTATAAACTACCCTAAGTGGTGCAGTACGGTTTTTCTATTCCTATTAGTTTCGGAGATATTTGAGACTATAGGATTTTGTAGCCATTCACGGTGAAAAACGCTAAAAAGTTGCCAAAATGACACCATCGACAATAACTCCAAAACTAAAACAGCGATTCCGGATTTAACTGCATAGTCTTGTTTGCCTTTATAAACTACCCTAAGTGGTGTAGTACGGTTTTCCTATTGCTATTAGTTTCGGAGATAATTGAGACCATATCGTTTTGAAGTCATTTCGCACGGTCAAAAACGCTGAAAATTTGCCAAAAAGACACCATCGACAATAACTCCAAAACTAAAACAGCGATTCCGGATTTAACTGCATAGTCTTGTTTGCCTTTATAAACTACCCTAAGTGGTGCAGTACGGTTTTTCTATTCCTATTAGTTTCGGAGATATTTGAGACTATAGGATTTTGTAGCCATTTGGCACGGTGAAAAACGCTAAAAAGTTGCCAAAATGACACCATCCACAATAACTCCAAAACTAAAACAGCGATTCCGGATTTAACTGCATAGTCTTGTTTGCCTTTATAAACTACCCTAAGTGGTGCAGTACGGTTTTTCTATTCCTATTAGTTTCGGAGATATTTGAGACCATATCGTTTTGAAGTCATTTCGCACGGTCAAAAACGCTAAAAATTTGCCAAAATGACACCATCCACAATAACTCCAAAACTAAAACAGCGATTCCGGATTTAACTGCATAGTCTTGTTTGCCTTTATAAACTACCCTAAGTGGTGCAGTACGGTTTTTCTATTCCTATTAGTTTCGGAGATATTTGAGACTATAGGATTTTGTAGCCATTTCGCACGGTGAAAAACGCTAAAAATTTGCCAAAATGACACCATCGACAATAACTCCAAAACTAAAACAGCGATTCCGGATTTAACTGCATAGTCTTGTTTGCCTTTATAAACTACCCTAAGTGGTGTAGTACGGTTTTCCTATTGCTATTAGTTTCGGAGATAATTGAGACCATATCGTTTTGAAGTCATTTCGCACGGTCAAAAACGCTGAAAATTTGCCAAAAAGACACCATCGACACTAACTCCAAAACTAAAACAGCGATTCCGGATTTAACTGCATAGTCTTGTTTGCCTTTATAAACTACCCTAAGTGGTGCAGTACGGTTTTTCTATTCCTATTAGTTTCGGAGATATTTGAGACTATAGGATTTTGTAGCCATTTGGCACGGTGAAAAACGCTAAAAATTTGCCAAAATGACACCATCCACAATAACTCCAAAACTAAAACAGCGATTCCGGATTTAACTGCATAGTCTTGTTTGCCTTTATAAACTACCCTAAGTGGTGTAGTACGGTTTTCCTATTGCTATTAGTTTCGGAGATAATTGAGACCATATCGTTTTGAAGTCATTTCGCACGGTCAAAAACGCTGAAAATTTGCCAAAAAGACACCATCGACAATAACTCCAAAACTAAAACAGCGATTCCGGATTTAACTGCATAGTCTTGTTTGCCTTTATAAACTACCCTAAGTGGTGCAGTACGGTTTTTCTATTCCTATTAGTTTCGGAGATAATTGAGACCATATCGTTTTGAAGTCATTTCGCACGGTCAAAAACGCTAAAAATTTGCCAAAATGACACCATCCACAATAACTCCAAAACTAAAACAGCGATTCCGGATTTAACTGCATAGTCTTGTTTGCCTTTATAAACTACCCTAAGTGGTGCAGTACGGTTTTTCTATTCCTATTAGTTTCGGAGATATTTGAGACTATAGGATTTTGTAGCCATTTCGCACGGTGAAAAACGCTGAAAATTTGCCAAAATGACACCATCGACAATAACTCCAAAACTAAAACAGCGATTCCGGATTTAACTGCATAGTCTTGTTTGCCTTTATAAACTACCCTAAGTGGTGCAGTACGGTTTTTCTATTCCTATTAGTTTCGGAGATATTTGAGACTATAGGATTTTGAAGTCATTTCGCACGGTCAAAAACGCTAAAAATTTGCCAAAATGACACCATCCACAATAACTCCAAAACTAAAACAGCGATTCCGGATTTAACTGCATAGTCTTGTTTGCCTTTATAAACTACCCTAAGTGGTGCAGTACGGTTTTTCTATTCCTATTAGTTTCGGAGATATTTGAGACTATAGGATTTTGTAGCCATTTCGCACGGTGAAAAACGCTAAAAATTTGCCAAAATGACACCATCGACAATAACTCCAAAACTAAAACAGCGATTCCGGATTTAACTGCATAGTCTTGTTTGCCTTTATAAACTACCCTAAGTGGTGTAGTACGGTTTTCCTATTGCTATTAGTTTCGGAGATAATTGAGACCATATCGTTTTGAAGTCATTTCGCACGGTCAAAAACGCTGAAAATTTGCCAAAAAGACACCATCGACACTAACTCCAAAACTAAAACAGCGATTCCGGATTTAACTGCATAGTCTTGTTTGCCTTTATAAACTACCCTAAGTGGTGCAGTACGGTTTTTCTATTCCTATTAGTTTCGGAGATATTTGAGACTATAGGATTTTGTAGCCATTTGGCACGGTGAAAAACGCTAAAAAGTTGCCAAAATGACACCATCCACAATAACTCCAAAACTAAAACAGCGATTCCGGATTTAACTGCATAGTCTTGTTTGCCTTTATAAACTACCCTAAGTGGTGCAGTACGGTTTTTCTATTCCTATTAGTTTCGGAGATATTTGAGACTATAGGATTTTGTAGCCATTTGGCACGGTGAAAAACGCTAAAAATTTGCCAAAATGACACCATCGACAATAACTCCAAAACTAAAACAGCGATTCCGGATTTAACTGCATAGTCTTGTTTGCCTTTATAAACTACCCTAAGTGGTGTAGTACGGTTTTCCTATTGCTATTAGTTTCGGAGATAATTGAGACCATATCGTTTTGAAGTCATTTCGCACGGTCAAAAACGCTGAAAATTTGCCAAAAAGACACCATCGACACTAACTCCAAAACTAAAACAGCGATTCCGGATTTAACTGCATAGTCTTGTTTGCCTTTATAAACTACCCTAAGTGGTGCAGTACGGTTTTTCTATTCCTATTAGTTTCGGAGATATTTGAGACTATAGGATTTTGTAGCCATTTGGCACGGTGAAAAACGCTAAAAATTTGCCAAAATGACACCATCGACAATAACTCCAAAACTAAAACAGCGATTCCGGATTTAACTGCATAGTCTTGTTTGCCTTTATAAACTACCCTAAGTGGTGTAGTACGGTTTTCCTATTGCTATTAGTTTCGGAGATAATTGAGACCATATCGTTTTGAAGTCATTTCGCACGGTCAAAAACGCTGAAAATTTGCCAAAAAGACACCATCGACAATAACTCCAAAACTAAAACAGCGATTCCGGATTTAACTGCATAGTCTTGTTTGCCTTTATAAACTACCCTAAGTGGTGCAGTACGGTTTTTCTATTCCTATTAGTTTCGGAGATATTTGAGACTATAGGATTTTGAAGTCATTTCGCACGGTCAAAAACGCTAAAAAGTTGCCAAAATGACACCATCCACAATAACTCCAAAACTAAAACAGCGATTCCGGATTTAACTGCATAGTCTTGTTTGCCTTTATAAACTACCCTAAGTGGTGCAGTACGGTTTTTCTATTCCTATTAGTTTCGGAGATATTTGAGACCATATCGTTTTGAAGTCATTTCGCACGGTCAAAAACGCTAAAAATTTGCCAAAATGACACCATCCACAATAACTCCAAAACTAAAACAGCGATTCCGGATTTAACTGCATAGTCTTGTTTGCCTTTATAAACTACCCTAAGTGGTGTAGTACGGTTTTCCTATTGCTATTAGTTTCGGAGATAATTGAGACCATATCGTTTTGAAGTCATTTCGCACGGTCAAAAACGCTGAAAATTTGCCAAAAAGACACCATCGACACTAACTCCAAAACTAAAACAGCGATTCCGGATTTAACTGCATAGTCTTGTTTGCCTTTATAAACTACCCTAAGTGGTGCAGTACGGTTTTTCTATTCCTATTAGTTTCGGAGATATTTGAGACCATATCGTTTTGAAGTCATTTCGCACGGTCAAAAACGCTAAAAAGTTGCCAAAATGACACCATCGACAATAACTCCAAAACTAAAACAGCGATTCCGGATTTAACTGCATAGTCTTGTTTGCCTTTATAAACTACCCTAAGTGGTGCAGTACGGTTTTTCTATTCCTATTAGTTTCGGAGATATTTGAGACTATCGTTTTGTAGCCATTTGGCACGGTGAAAAACGCTAAAAATTTGCCAAAATGACACCATCCACAATAACTCCAAAACTAAAACAGCGATTCCGGATTTAACTGCATAGTCTTGTTTGCCTTTATAAACTACCCTAAGTGGTGCAGTACGGTTTTTCTATTCCTATTAGTTTCGGAGATATTTGAGACTATAGGATTTTGTAGTCATTTCGCACGGTGAAAAACGCTGAAAATTTGCCAAAATGACACCATCGACAATAACTCCAAAACTAAAACAGCGATTCCGGATTTAACTGCATAGTCTTGTTTGCCTTTATAAACTACCCTAAGTGGTGCAGTACGGTTTTTCTATTCCTATTAGTTTCGGAGATATTTGAGACCATATCGTTTTGAAGTCATTTCGCACGGTCAAAAACGCTAAAAATTTGCCAAAATGACACCATCGACAATAACTCCAAAACTAAAACAGCGATTCCGGATTTAACTGCATAGTCTTGTTTGCCTTTATAAACTACCCTAAGTGGTGCAGTACGGTTTTTCTATTCCTATTAGTTTCGGAGATATTTGAGACTATAGGATTTTGTAGCCATTTCGCACGGTGAAAAACGCTAAAAATTTGCCAAAATGACACCATCCACAATAACTCCAAAACTAAAACAGCGATTCCGGATTTAACTGCATAGTCTTGTTTGCCTTTATAAACTACCCTAAGTGGTGCAGTACGGTTTTCCTATTGCTATTAGTTTCGGAGATAATTGAGACTATATCGTTTTGAAGTCATTTCGCACGGTCAAAAACGCTGAAAATTTGCCAAAAAGACACCATCGACAATAACTCCAAAACTAAAACAGCGATTCCGGATTTAACTGCATAGTCTTGTTTGCCTTTATAAACTACCCTAAGTGGTGCAGTACGGTTTTTCTATTCCTATTAGTTTCGGAGATATTTGAGACTATAGGATTTTGAAGTCATTTCGCACGGTCAAAAACGCTGAAAATTTGCCAAAAAGACACCATCGACAATAACTCCAAAACTAAAACAGCGATTCCGGATTTAACTGCATAGTCTTGTTTGCCTTTATAAACTACCCTAAGTGGTGCAGTACGGTTTTTCTATTCCTATTAGTTTCGGAGATATTTGAGACTATAGGATTTTGAAGTCATTTCGCACGGTCAAAAACGCTAAAAAGTTGCCAAAATGACACCATCCACAATAACTCCAAAACTAAAACAGCGATTCCGGATTTAACTGCATAGTCTTGTTTGCCTTTATAAACTACCCTAAGTGGTGCAGTACGGTTTTTCTATTCCTATTAGTTTCGGAGATATTTGAGACTATAGGATTTTGTAGCCATTTGGCACGGTGAAAAACGCTAAAAATTTGCCAAAATGACACCATCGACAATAACTCCAAAACTAAAACAGCGATTCCGGATTTAACTGCATAGTCTTGTTTGCCTTTATAAACTACCCTAAGTGGTGTAGTACGGTTTTCCTATTGCTATTAGTTTCGGAGATAATTGAGACCATATCGTTTTGAAGTCATTTCGCACGGTCAAAAACGCTGAAAATTTGCCAAAAAGACACCATCGACAATAACTCCAAAACTAAAACAGCGATTCCGGATTTAACTGCATAGTCTTGTTTGCCTTTATAAACTACCCTAAGTGGTGCAGTACGGTTTTTCTATTCCTATTAGTTTCGGAGATATTTGAGACTATAGGATTTTGTAGCCATTTGGCACGGTGAAAAACGCTAAAAAGTTGCCAAAATGACACCATCGACAATAACTCCAAAACTAAAACAGCGATTCCGGATTTAACTGCATAGTCTTGTTTGCCTTTATAAACTACCCTAAGTGGTGCAGTACGGTTTTTCTATTCCTATTAGTTTCGGAGATATTTGAGACCATATCGTTTTGAAGTCATTTCGCACGGTCAAAAACGCTAAAAATTTGCCAAAATGACACCATCGACAATAACTCCAAAACTAAAACAGCGATTCCGGATTTAACTGCATAGTCTTGTTTGCCTTTATAAACTACCCTAAGTGGTGCAGTACGGTTTTTCTATTCCTATTAGTTTCGGAGATATTTGAGACTATAGGATTTTGTAGCCATTTCGCACGGTGAAAAACGCTAAAAATTTGCCAAAATGACACCATCGACAATAACTCCAAAACTAAAACAGCGATTCCGGATTTAACTGCATAGTCTTGTTTGCCTTTATAAACTACCCTAAGTGGTGTAGTACGGTTTTCCTATTGCTATTAGTTTCGGAGATAATTGAGACCATATCGTTTTGAAGTCATTTCGCACGGTCAAAAACGCTGAAAATTTGCCAAAAAGACACCATCGACACTAACTCCAAAACTAAAACAGCGATTCCGGATTTAACTGCATAGTCTTGTTTGCCTTTATAAACTACCCTAAGTGGTGCAGTACGGTTTTTCTATTCCTATTAGTTTCGGAGATATTTGAGACCATATCGTTTTGAAGTCATTTCGCACGGTCAAAAACGCTAAAAATTTGCCAAAATGACACCATCGACAATAACTCCAAAACTAAAACAGCGATTCCGGATTTAACTGCATAGTCTTGTTTGCCTTTATAAACTACCCTAAGTGGTGCAGTACGGTTTTTCTATTCCTATTAGTTTCGGAGATATTTGAGACCATATCGTTTTGAAGTCATTTCGCACGGTCAAAAACGCTAAAAATTTGCCAAAATGACACCATCCACAATAACTCCAAAACTAAAACAGCGATTCCGGATTTAACTGCATAGTCTTGTTTGCCTTTATAAACTACCCTAAGTGGTGCAGTACGGTTTTTCTATTCCTATTAGTTTCGGAGATATTTGAGACTATAGGATTTTGTAGCCATTTCGCACGGTGAAAAACGCTAAAAATTTGCCAAAATGACACCATCGACAATAACTCCAAAACTAAAACAGCGATTCCGGATTTAACTGCATAGTCTTGTTTGCCTTTATAAACTACCCTAAGTGGTGTAGTACGGTTTTCCTATTGCTATTAGTTTCGGAGATAATTGAGACCATATCGTTTTGAAGTCATTTCGCACGGTCAAAAACGCTGAAAATTTGCCAAAAAGACACCATCGACACTAACTCCAAAACTAAAACAGCGATTCCGGATTTAACTGCATAGTCTTGTTTGCCTTTATAAACTACCCTAAGTGGTGCAGTACGGTTTTTCTATTCCTATTAGTTTCGGAGATATTTGAGACCATATCGTTTTGAAGTCATTTCGCACGGTCAAAAACGCTAAAAATTTGCCAAAATGACACCATCCACAATAACTCCAAAACTAAAACAGCGATTCCGGATTTAACTGCATAGTCTTGTTTGCCTTTATAAACTACCCTAAGTGGTGCAGTACGGTTTTTCTATTCCTATTAGTTTCGGAGATATTTGAGACCATATCGTTTTGAAGTCATTTCGCACGGTCAAAAACGCTAAAAAGTTGCCAAAATGACACCATCGACAATAACTCCAAAACTAAAACAGCGATTCCGGATTTAACTGCATAGTCTTGTTTGCCTTTATAAACTACCCTAAGTGGTGCAGTACGGTTTTTCTATTCCTATTAGTTTCGGAGATATTTGAGACCATATCGTTTTGAAGTCATTTCGCACGGTCAAAAACGCTAAAAATTTGCCAAAATGACACCATCGACAATAACTCCAAAACTAAAACAGCGATTCCGGATTTAACTGCATAGTCTTGTTTGCCTTTATAAACTACCCTAAGTGGTGTAGTACGGTTTTCCTATTGCTATTAGTTTCGGAGATAATTGAGACCATATCGTTTTGAAGTCATTTCGCACGGTCAAAAACGCTGAAAATTTGCCAAAAAGACACCATCGACACTAACTCCAAAACTAAAACAGCGATTCCGGATTTAACTGCATAGTCTTGTTTGCCTTTATAAACTACCCTAAGTGGTGCAGTACGGTTTTTCTATTCCTATTAGTTTCGGAGATATTTGAGACTATAGGATTTTGTAGCCATTTGGCACGGTGAAAAACGCTAAAAATTTGCCAAAATGACACCATCCACAATAACTCCAAAACTAAAACAGCGATTCCGGATTTAACTGCATAGTCTTGTTTGCCTTTATAAACTACCCTAAGTGGTGTAGTACGGTTTTCCTATTGCTATTAGTTTCGGAGATAATTGAGACCATATCGTTTTGAAGTCATTTCGCACGGTCAAAAACGCTGAAAATTTGCCAAAAAGACACCATCGACAATAACTCCAAAACTAAAACAGCGATTCCGGATTTAACTGCATAGTCTTGTTTGCCTTTATAAACTACCCTAAGTGGTGCAGTACGGTTTTTCTATTCCTATTAGTTTCGGAGATATTTGAGACCATATCGTTTTGAAGTCATTTCGCACGGTCAAAAACGCTAAAAAGTTGCCAAAATGACACCATCGACAATAACTCCAAAACTAAAACAGCGATTCCGGATTTAACTGCATAGTCTTGTTTGCCTTTATAAACTACCCTAAGTGGTGCAGTACGGTTTTTCTATTCCTATTAGTTTCGGAGATATTTGAGACCATATCGTTTTGAAGTCATTTCGCACGGTCAAAAACGCTAAAAATTTGCCAAAATGACACCATCCACAATAACTCCAAAACTAAAACAGCGATTCCGGATTTAACTGCATAGTCTTGTTTGCCTTTATAAACTACCCTAAGTGGTGCAGTACGGTTTTTCTATTCCTATTAGTTTCGGAGATATTTGAGACTATAGGATTTTGTAGCCATTTGGCACGGTGAAAAACGCTAAAAATTTGCCAAAATGACACCATCGACAATAACTCCAAAACTAAAACAGCGATTCCGGATTTAACTGCATAGTCTTGTTTGCCTTTATAAACTACCCTAAGTGGTGTAGTACGGTTTTCCTATTGCTATTAGTTTCGGAGATAATTGAGACCATATCGTTTTGAAGTCATTTCGCACGGTCAAAAACGCTGAAAATTTGCCAAAAAGACACCATCGACACTAACTCCAAAACTAAAACAGCGATTCCGGATTTAACTGCATAGTCTTGTTTGCCTTTATAAACTACCCTAAGTGGTGCAGTACGGTTTTTCTATTCCTATTAGTTTCGGAGATATTTGAGACTATAGGATTTTGAAGCCATTTGGCACGGTGAAAAACGCTAAAAAGTTGCCAAAATGACACCATCGACAATAACTCCAAAACTAAAACAGCGATTCCGGATTTAACTGCATAGTCTTGTTTGCCTTTATAAACTACCCTAAGTGGTGCAGTACGGTTTTTCTATTCCTATTAGTTTCGGAGATATTTGAGACTATAGGATTTTGTAGCCATTTGGCACGGTGAAAAACGCTAAAAATTTGCCAAAATGACACCATCCACAATAACTCCAAAACTAAAACAGCGATTCCGGATTTAACTGCATAGTCTTGTTTGCCTTTATAAACTACCCTAAGTGGTGCAGTACGGTTTTTCTATTCCTATTAGTTTCGGAGATATTTGAGACTATAGGATTTTGTAGCCATTTCGCACGGTGAAAAACGCTAAAAATTTGCCAAAATGACACCATCGACAATAACTCCAAAACTAAAACAGCGATTCCGGATTTAACTGCATAGTCTTGTTTGCCTTTATAAACTACCCTAAGTGGTGTAGTACGGTTTTCCTATTGCTATTAGTTTCGGAGATAATTGAGACCATATCGTTTTGAAGTCATTTCGCACGGTCAAAAACGCTGAAAATTTGCCAAAAAGACACCATCGACAATAACTCCAAAACTAAAACAGCGATTCCGGATTTAACTGCATAGTCTTGTTTGCCTTTATAAACTACCCTAAGTGGTGCAGTACGGTTTTTCTATTCCTATTAGTTTCGGAGATATTTGAGACCATATCGTTTTGAAGTCATTTCGCACGGTCAAAAACGCTAAAAATTTGCCAAAATGACACCATCCACAATAACTCCAAAACTAAAACAGCGATTCCGGATTTAACTGCATAGTCTTGTTTGCCTTTATAAACTACCCTAAGTGGTGCAGTACGGTTTTTCTATTCCTATTAGTTTCGGAGATATTTGAGACTATAGGATTTTGTAGCCATTTGGCACGGTGAAAAACGCTAAAAAGTTGCCAAAATGACACCATCGACAATAACTCCAAAACTAAAACAGCGATTCCGGATTTAACTGCATAGTCTTGTTTGCCTTTATAAACTACCCTAAGTGGTGTAGTACGGTTTTCCTATTGCTATTAGTTTCGGAGATAATTGAGACCATATCGTTTTGAAGTCATTTCGCACGGTCAAAAACGCTGAAAATTTGCCAAAAAGACACCATCGACACTAACTCCAAAACTAAAACAGCGATTCCGGATTTAACTGCATAGTCTTGTTTGCCTTTATAAACTACCCTAAGTGGTGCAGTACGGTTTTTCTATTCCTATTAGTTTCGGAGATATTTGAGACTATAGGATTTTGAAGTCATTTCGCACGGTCAAAAACGCTAAAAATTTGCCAAAATGACACCATCCACAATAACTCCAAAACTAAAACAGCGATTCCGGATTTAACTGCATAGTCTTGTTTGCCTTTATAAACTACCCTAAGTGGTGTAGTACGGTTTTCCTATTGCTATTAGTTTCGGAGATAATTGAGACCATATCGTTTTGAAGTCATTTCGCACGGTCAAAAACGCTGAAAATTTGCCAAAAAGACACCATCGACAATAACTCCAAAACTAAAACAGCGATTCCGGATTTAACTGCATAGTCTTGTTTGCCTTTATAAACTACCCTAAGTGGTGCAGTACGGTTTTTCTATTCCTATTAGTTTCGGAGATATTTGAGACCATATCGTTTTGAAGTCATTTCGCACGGTCAAAAACGCTGAAAATTTGCCAAAAAGACACCATCGACAATAACTCCAAAACTAAAACAGCGATTCCGGATTTAACTGCATAGTCTTGTTTGCCTTTATAAACTACCCTAAGTGGTGCAGTACGGTTTTTCTATTCCTATTAGTTTCGGAGATATTTGAGACCATATCGTTTTGAAGTCATTTCGCACGGTCAAAAACGCTGAAAATTTGCCAAAATGACACCATCCACAATAACTCCAAAACTAAAACAGCGATTCCGGATTTAACTGCATAGTCTTGTTTGCCTTTATAAACTACCCTAAGTGGTGCAGTACGGTTTTTCTATTCCTATTAGTTTCGGAGATATTTGAGACTATAGGATTTTGTAGCCATTTCGCACGGTGAAAAACGCTAAAAATTTGCCAAAATGACACCATCGACAATAACTCCAAAACTAAAACAGCGATTCCGGATTTAACTGCATAGTCTTGTTTGCCTTTATAAACTACCCTAAGTGGTGTAGTACGGTTTTCCTATTGCTATTAGTTTCGGAGATAATTGAGACCATATCGTTTTGAAGTCATTTCGCACGGTCAAAAACGCTGAAAATTTGCCAAAAAGACACCATCGACACTAACTCCAAAACTAAAACAGCGATTCCGGATTTAACTGCATAGTCTTGTTTGCCTTTATAAACTACCCTAAGTGGTGCAGTACGGTTTTTCTATTCCTATTAGTTTCGGAGATATTTGAGACCATATCGTTTTGAAGTCATTTCGCACGGTCAAAAACGCTAAAAAGTTGCCAAAATGACACCATCGACAATAACTCCAAAACTAAAACAGCGATTCCGGATTTAACTGCATAGTCTTGTTTGCCTTTATAAACTACCCTAAGTGGTGCAGTACGGTTTTTCTATTCCTATTAGTTTCGGAGATATTTGAGACCATATCGTTTTGAAGTCATTTCGCACGGTCAAAAACGCTAAAAATTTGCCAAAATGACACCATCCACAATAACTCCAAAACTAAAACAGCGATTCCGGATTTAACTGCATAGTCTTGTTTGCCTTTATAAACTACCCTAAGTGGTGCAGTACGGTTTTTCTATTCCTATTAGTTTCGGAGATATTTGAGACTATAGGATTTTGTAGCCATTTCGCACGGTGAAAAACGCTAAAAATTTGCCAAAATGACACCATCGACAATAACTCCAAAACTAAAACAGCGATTCCGGATTTAACTGCATAGTCTTGTTTGCCTTTATAAACTACCCTAAGTGGTGTAGTACGGTTTTCCTATTGCTATTAGTTTCGGAGATAATTGAGACCATATCGTTTTGAAGTCATTTCGCACGGTCAAAAACGCTGAAAATTTGCCAAAAAGACACCATCGACACTAACTCCAAAACTAAAACAGCGATTCCGGATTTAACTGCATAGTCTTGTTTGCCTTTATAAACTACCCTAAGTGGTGCAGTACGGTTTTTCTATTCCTATTAGTTTCGGAGATATTTGAGACTATAGGATTTTGTAGCCATTTGGCACGGTGAAAAACGCTAAAAAGTTGCCAAAATGACACCATCCACAATAACTCCAAAACTAAAACAGCGATTCCGGATTTAACTGCATAGTCTTGTTTGCCTTTATAAACTACCCTAAGTGGTGCAGTACGGTTTTTCTATTCCTATTAGTTTCGGAGATATTTGAGACCATATCGTTTTGAAGTCATTTCGCACGGTCAAAAACGCTAAAAATTTGCCAAAATGACACCATCCACAATAACTCCAAAACTAAAACAGCGATTCCGGATTTAACTGCATAGTCTTGTTTGCCTTTATAAACTACCCTAAGTGGTGCAGTACGGTTTTTCTATTCCTATTAGTTTCGGAGATATTTGAGACTATAGGATTTTGTAGCCATTTCGCACGGTGAAAAACGCTAAAAATTTGCCAAAATGACACCATCGACAATAACTCCAAAACTAAAACAGCGATTCCGGATTTAACTGCATAGTCTTGTTTGCCTTTATAAACTACCCTAAGTGGTGTAGTACGGTTTTCCTATTGCTATTAGTTTCGGAGATAATTGAGACCATATCGTTTTGAAGTCATTTCGCACGGTCAAAAACGCTGAAAATTTGCCAAAAAGACACCATCGACACTAACTCCAAAACTAAAACAGCGATTCCGGATTTAACTGCATAGTCTTGTTTGCCTTTATAAACTACCCTAAGTGGTGCAGTACGGTTTTTCTATTCCTATTAGTTTCGGAGATATTTGAGACCATATCGTTTTGAAGTCATTTCGCACGGTCAAAAACGCTAAAAATTTGCCAAAATGACACCATCCACAATAACTCCAAAACTAAAACAGCGATTCCGGATTTAACTGCATAGTCTTGTTTGCCTTTATAAACTACCCTAAGTGGTGCAGTACGGTTTTTCTATTCCTATTAGTTTCGGAGATAATTGAGACCATATCGTTTTGAAGTCATTTCGCACGGTCAAAAACGCTAAAAATTTGCCAAAATGACACCATCGACAATAACTCCAAAACTAAAACAGCGATTCCGGATTTAACTGCATAGTCTTGTTTGCCTTTATAAACTACCCTAAGTGGTGCAGTACGGTTTTTCTATTCCTATTAGTTTCGGAGATATTTGAGACCATATCGTTTTGAAGTCATTTCGCACGGTCAAAAACGCTGAAAATTTGCCAAAAAGACACCATCGACAATAACTCCAAAACTAAAACAGCGATTCCGGATTTAACTGCATAGTCTTGTTTGCCTTTATAAACTACCCTAAGTGGTGCAGTACGGTTTTTCTATTCCTATTAGTTTCGGAGATATTTGAGACTATAGGATTTTGTAGCCATTTCACGGTGAAAAACGCTAAAAATTTGCCAAAATGACACCATCGACAATAACTCCAAAACTAAAACAGCGATTCCGGATTTAACTGCATAGTCTTGTTTGCCTTTATAAACTACCCTAAGTGGTGTAGTACGGTTTTCCTATTGCTATTAGTTTCGGAGATAATTGAGACCATATCGTTTTGAAGTCATTTCGCACGGTCAAAAACGCTGAAAATTTGCCAAAAAGACACCATCGACACTAACTCCAAAACTAAAACAGCGATTCCGGATTTAACTGCATAGTCTTGTTTGCCTTTATAAACTACCCTAAGTGGTGCAGTACGGTTTTTCTATTCCTATTAGTTTCGGAGATATTTGAGACCATATCGTTTTGAAGTCATTTCGCACGGTCAAAAACGCTAAAAAGTTGCCAAAATGACACCATCGACAATAACTCCAAAACTAAAACAGCGATTCCGGATTTAACTGCATAGTCTTGTTTGCCTTTATAAACTACCCTAAGTGGTGCAGTACGGTTTTTCTATTCCTATTAGTTTCGGAGATATTTGAGACCATATCGTTTTGAAGTCATTTCGCACGGTCAAAAACGCTAAAAATTTGCCAAAATGACACCATCGACAATAACTCCAAAACTAAAACAGCGATTCCGGATTTAACTGCATAGTCTTGTTTGCCTTTATAAACTACCCTAAGTGGTGCAGTACGGTTTTTCTATTCCTATTAGTTTCGGAGATATTTGAGACTATAGGATTTTGTAGCCATTTCGCACGGTGAAAAACGCTAAAAATTTGCCAAAATGACACCATCGACAATAACTCCAAAACTAAAACAGCGATTCCGGATTTAACTGCATAGTCTTGTTTGCCTTTATAAACTACCCTAAGTGGTGTAGTACGGTTTTCCTATTGCTATTAGTTTCGGAGATAATTGAGACCATATCGTTTTGAAGTCATTTCGCACGGTCAAAAACGCTGAAAATTTGCCAAAAAGACACCATCGACACTAACTCCAAAACTAAAACAGCGATTCCGGATTTAACTGCATAGTCTTGTTTGCCTTTATAAACTACCCTAAGTGGTGCAGTACGGTTTTTCTATTCCTATTAGTTTCGGAGATATTTGAGACCATATCGTTTTGAAGTCATTTCGCACGGTCAAAAACGCTAAAAAGTTGCCAAAATGACACCATCGACAATAACTCCAAAACTAAAACAGCGATTCCGGATTTAACTGCATAGTCTTGTTTGCCTTTATAAACTACCCTAAGTGGTGCAGTACGGTTTTTCTATTCCTATTAGTTTCGGAGATATTTGAGACTATATCGTTTTGAAGTCATTTCGCACGGTGAAAAACGCTGAAAATTTGCCAAAATGACACCATCGACAATAACTCCAAAACTAAAACAGCGATTCCGGATTTAACTGCATAGTCTTGTTTGCCTTTATAAACTACCCTAAGTGGTGCAGTACGGTTTTTCTATTCCTATTAGTTTCGGAGATATTTGAGACTATAGGATTTTGTAGCCATTTCGCACGGTGAAAAACGCTAAAAATTTGCCAAAATGACACCATCCACAATAACTCCAAAACTAAAACAGCGATTCCGGATTTAACTGCATAGTCTTGTTTGCCTTTATAAACTACCCTAAGTGGTGCAGTACGGTTTTTCTATTGCTATTAGTTTCGGAGATAATTGAGACTATATCGTTTTGAAGTCATTTCGCACGGTCAAAAACGCTGAAAATTTGCCAAAAAGACACCATCGACAATAACTCCAAAACTAAAACAGCGATTCCGGATTTAACTGCATAGTCTTGTTTGCCTTTATAAACTACCCTAAGTGGTGCAGTACGGTTTTTCTATTCCTATTAGTTTCGGAGATATTTGAGACTATAGGATTTTGAAGTCATTTCGCACGGTCAAAAACGCTGAAAATTTGCCAAAAAGACACCATCGACAATAACTCCAAAACTAAAACAGCGATTCCGGATTTAACTGCATAGTCTTGTTTGCCTTTATAAACTACCCTAAGTGGTGCAGTACGGTTTTTCTATTCCTATTAGTTTCGGAGATATTTGAGACTATAGGATTTTGTAGCCATTTGGCACGGTGAAAAACGCTAAAAAGTTGCCAAAATGACACCATCCACAATAACTCCAAAACTAAAACAGCGATTCCGGATTTAACTGCATAGTCTTGTTTGCCTTTATAAACTACCCTAAGTGGTGCAGTACGGTTTTTCTATTCCTATTAGTTTCGGAGATATTTGAGACTATAGGATTTTGTAGCCATTTGGCACGGTGAAAAACGCTAAAAATTTGCCAAAATGACACCATCGACAATAACTCCAAAACTAAAACAGCGATTCCGGATTTAACTGCATAGTCTTGTTTGCCTTTATAAACTACCCTAAGTGGTGTAGTACGGTTTTCCTATTGCTATTAGTTTCGGAGATAATTGAGACCATATCGTTTTGAAGTCATTTCGCACGGTCAAAAACGCTGAAAATTTGCCAAAAAGACACCATCGACACTAACTCCAAAACTAAAACAGCGATTCCGGATTTAACTGCATAGTCTTGTTTGCCTTTATAAACTACCCTAAGTGGTGCAGTACGGTTTTTCTATTCCTATTAGTTTCGGAGATATTTGAGACTATAGGATTTTGTAGCCATTTGGCACGGTGAAAAACGCTAAAAAGTTGCCAAAATGACACCATCCACAATAACTCCAAAACTAAAACAGCGATTCCGGATTTAACTGCATAGTCTTGTTTGCCTTTATAAACTACCCTAAGTGGTGCAGTACGGTTTTTCTATTCCTATTAGTTTCGGAGATATTTGAGACTATAGGATTTTGTAGCCATTTGGCACGGTGAAAAACGCTAAAAATTTGCCAAAATGACACCATCGACAATAACTCCAAAACTAAAACAGCGATTCCGGATTTAACTGCATAGTCTTGTTTGCCTTTATAAACTACCCTAAGTGGTGTAGTACGGTTTTCCTATTGCTTATTAGTTTCGGAGATAATTGAGACCATATCGTTTTGAAGTCATTTCGCACGGTCAAAAACGCTGAAAATTTGCCAAAAAGACACCATCGACAATAACTCCAAAACTAAAACAGCGATTCCGGATTTAACTGCATAGTCTTGTTTGCCTTTATAAACTACCCTAAGTGGTGCAGTACGGTTTTTCTATTCCTATTAGTTTCGGAGATATTTGAGACTATAGGATTTTGTAGCCACACGGTGAAAAACGCTAAAAATTTGCCAAAATGACACCATCCACAATAACTCCAAAACTAAAACAGCGATTCCGGATTTAACTGCATAGTCTTGTTTGCCTTTATAAACTACCCTAAGTGGTGCAGTACGGTTTTTCTATTCCTA
Source organism: Macrothele yani (assembly GCA_039090855.1). Taxonomy (NCBI): domain Eukaryota; kingdom Metazoa; phylum Arthropoda; class Arachnida; order Araneae; family Macrothelidae; genus Macrothele; species Macrothele yani. Next base: position 73,086,314 of record CM077025.1, on the reverse strand, counting down.
TTAGTTTCGGAGATAATTGAGACTATATCGTTTTGAAGTCATTTCGCACGGTCAAAAACGCTGAAAATTTGCCAAAAAGACACCATCGACACTAACTCCAAAACTAAAACAGCGATTCCGGATTTAACTGCATAGTCTTGTTTGCCTTTATAAACTACCCTAAGTGGTGCAGTACGGTTTTTCTATTCCTATTAGTTTCGGAGATATTTGAGACTATAGGATTTTGAAGTCATTTCGCACGGTCAAAAACGCTGAAAATTTGCCAAAAAGACACCATCGACAATAACTCCAAAACTAAAACAGCGATTCCGGATTTAACTGCATAGTCTTGTTTGCCTTTATAAACTACCCTAAGTGGTGCAGTACGGTTTTTCTATTCCTATTAGTTTCGGAGATATTTGAGACCATATCGTTTTGAAGTCATTTCGCACGGTCAAAAACGCTAAAAATTTGCCAAAATGACACCATCCACAATAACTCCAAAACTAAAACAGCGATTCCGGATTTAACTGCATAGTCTTGTTTGCCTTTATAAACTACCCTAAGTGGTGCAGTACGGTTTTTCTATTCCTATTAGTTTCGGAGATATTTGAGACTATAGGATTTTGTAGCCACGGTGAAAAACGCTAAAAATTTGCCAAAATGACACCATCGACAATAACTCCAAAACTAAAACAGCGATTCCGGATTTAACTGCATAGTCTTGTTTGCCTTTATAAACTACCCTAAGTGGTGTAGTACGGTTTTCCTATTGCTTATTAGTTTCGGAGATAATTGAGACCATATCGTTTTGAAGTCATTTCGCACGGTCAAAAACGCTGAAAATTTGCCAAAAAGACACCATCGACACTAACTCCAAAACTAAAACAGCGATTCCGGATTTAACTGCATAGTCTTGTTTGCCTTTATAAACTACCCTAAGTGGTGCAGTACGGTTTTTCTATTCCTATTAGTTTCGGAGATATTTGAGACTATAGGATTTTGTAGCCATTTGGCACGGTGAAAAACGCTAAAAATTTGCCAAAATGACACCATCCACAATAACTCCAAAACTAAAACAGCGATTCCGGATTTAACTGCATAGTCTTGTTTGCCTTTATAAACTACCCTAAGTGGTGTAGTACGGTTTTCCTATTGCTATTAGTTTCGGAGATAATTGAGACCATATCGTTTTGAAGTCATTTCGCACGGTCAAAAACGCTGAAAATTTGCCAAAAAGACACCATCGACAATAACTCCAAAACTAAAACAGCGATTCCGGATTTAACTGCATAGTCTTGTTTGCCTTTATAAACTACCCTAAGTGGTGCAGTACGGTTTTTCTATTCCTATTAGTTTCGGAGATATTTGAGACTATAGGATTTTGAAGTCATTTCGCACGGTCAAAAACGCTGAAAATTTGCCAAAATGACACCATCGACAATAACTCCAAAACTAAAACAGCGATTCCGGATTTAACTGCATAGTCTTGTTTGCCTTTATAAACTACCCTAAGTGGTGCAGTACGGTTTTTCTATTCCTATTAGTTTCGGAGATATTTGAGACCATATCGTTTTGAAGTCATTTCGCACGGTCAAAAACGCTAAAAATTTGCCAAAATGACACCATCCACAATAACTCCAAAACTAAAACAGCGATTCCGGATTTAACTGCATAGTCTTGTTTGCCTTTATAAACTACCCTAAGTGGTGCAGTACGGTTTTTCTATTCCTATTAGTTTCGGAGATATTTGAGACTATAGGATTTTGTAGCCATTTGGCACGGTGAAAAACGCTAAAAATTTGCCAAAATGACACCATCGACAATAACTCCAAAACTAAAACAGCGATTCCGGATTTAACTGCATAGTCTTGTTTGCCTTTATAAACTACCCTAAGTGGTGTAGTACGGTTTTCCTATTGCTATTAGTTTCGGAGATAATTGAGACCATATCGTTTTGAAGTCATTTCGCACGGTCAAAAACGCTGAAAATTTGCCAAAAAGACACCATCGACAATAACTCCAAAACTAAAACAGCGATTCCGGATTTAACTGCATAGTCTTGTTTGCCTTTATAAACTACCCTAAGTGGTGCAGTACGGTTTTTCTATTCCTATTAGTTTCGGAGATATTTGAGACTATAGGATTTTGTTTCGCACGGTGAAAAACGCTAAAAATTTGCCAAAATGACACCATCGACAATAACTCCAAAACTAAAACAGCGATTCCGGATTTAACTGCATAGTCTTGTTTGCCTTTATAAACTACCCTAAGTGGTGCAGTACGGTTTTTCTATTCCTATTAGTTTCGGAGATATTTGAGACCATAGGATTTTGTAGTCATTTCGCACGGTCAAAAACGCTGAAAATTTGCCAAAATGACACCATCCGACAATAACTCCAAAACTAAAACAGCGATTCCGGATTTAACTGCATAGTCTTGTTTGCCTTTATAAACTACCCTAAGTGGTGTAGTACGGTTTTCCTATTGCTATTAGTTTCGGAGATAATTGAGACTATATCGTTTTGAAGTCATTTCGCACGGTCAAAAACGCTGAAAATTTGCCAAAAAGACACCATCGACAATAACTCCAAAACTAAAACAGCGATTCCGGATTTAACTGCATAGTCTTGTTTGCCTTTATAAACTACCCTAAGTGGTGCAGTACGGTTTTTCTATTCCTATTAGTTTCGGAGATATTTGAGACTATAGGATTTTGAAGTCATTTCGCACGGTCAAAAACGCTGAAAATTTGCCAAAAAGACACCATCGACAATAACTCCAAAACTAAAACAGCGATTCCGGATTTAACTGCATAGTCTTGTTTGCCTTTATAAACTACCCTAAGTGGTGCAGTACGGTTTTTCTATTCCTATTAGTTTCGGAGATATTTGAGACCATATCGTTTTGAAGTCATTTCGCACGGTCAAAAACGCTGAAAATTTGCCAAAAAAGACACCATCCACAATAACTCCAAAACTAAAACAGCGATTCCGGATTTAACTGCATAGTCTTGTTTGCCTTTATAAACTACCCTAAGTGGTGCAGTACGGTTTTTCTATTCCTATTAGTTTCGGAGATATTTGAGACTATAGGATTTTGTAGCCATTTCGCACGGTGAAAAACGCTAAAAATTTGCCAAAATGACACCATCGACAATAACTCCAAAACTAAAACAGCGATTCCGGATTTAACTGCATAGTCTTGTTTGCCTTTATAAACTACCCTAAGTGGTGTAGTACGGTTTTCCTATTGCTATTAGTTTCGGAGATAATTGAGACCATATCGTTTTGAAGTCATTTCGCACGGTCAAAAACGCTGAAAATTTGCCAAAAAGACACCATCGACAATAACTCCAAAACTAAAACAGCGATTCCGGATTTAACTGCATAGTCTTGTTTGCCTTTATAAACTACCCTAAGTGGTGCAGTACGGTTTTTCTATTCCTATTAGTTTCGGAGATATTTGAGACTATAGGATTTTGTAGCCATTTGGCACGGTGAAAAACGCTAAAAAGTTGCCAAAATGACACCATCCACAATAACTCCAAAACTAAAACAGCGATTCCGGATTTAACTGCATAGTCTTGTTTGCCTTTATAAACTACCCTAAGTGGTGCAGTACGGTTTTTCTATTCCTATTAGTTTCGGAGATATTTGAGACTATAGGATTTTGTAGCCATTTCGCACGGTGAAAAACGCTAAAAATTTGCCAAAATGACACCATCGACAATAACTCCAAAACTAAAACAGCGATTCCGGATTTAACTGCATAGTCTTGTTTGCCTTTATAAACTACCCTAAGTGGTGTAGTACGGTTTTCCTATTGCTATTAGTTTCGGAGATAATTGAGACCATATCGTTTTGAAGTCATTTCGCACGGTCAAAAACGCTGAAAATTTGCCAAAAAGACACCATCGACAATAACTCCAAAACTAAAACAGCGATTCCGGATTTAACTGCATAGTCTTGTTTGCCTTTATAAACTACCCTAAGTGGTGCAGTACGGTTTTTCTATTCCTATTAGTTTCGGAGATATTTGAGACCATATCGTTTTGAAGTCATTTCGCACGGTCAAAAACGCTAAAAAGTTGCCAAAATGACACCATCCACAATAACTCCAAAACTAAAACAGCGATTCCGGATTTAACTGCATAGTCTTGTTTGCCTTTATAAACTACCCTAAGTGGTGCAGTACGGTTTTTCTATTCCTATTAGTTTCGGAGATATTTGAGACTATAGGATTTTGTAGCCATTTGGCACGGTGAAAAACGCTAAAAAGTTGCCAAAATGACACCATCGACAATAACTCCAAAACTAAAACAGCGATTCCGGATTTAACTGCATAGTCTTGTTTGCCTTTATAAACTACCCTAAGTGGTGTAGTACGGTTTTCCTATTGCTATTAGTTTCGGAGATAATTGAGACCATATCGTTTTGAAGTCATTTCGCACGGTCAAAAACGCTGAAAATTTGCCAAAAAGACACCATCGACACTAACTCCAAAACTAAAACAGCGATTCCGGATTTAACTGCATAGTCTTGTTTGCCTTTATAAACTACCCTAAGTGGTGCAGTACGGTTTTTCTATTCCTATTAGTTTCGGAGATATTTGAGACTATAGGATTTTGTAGCCATTTGGCACGGTGAAAAACGCTAAAAATTTGCCAAAATGACACCATCCACAATAACTCCAAAACTAAAACAGCGATTCCGGATTTAACTGCATAGTCTTGTTTGCCTTTATAAACTACCCTAAGTGGTGTAGTACGGTTTTCCTATTGCTATTAGTTTCGGAGATAATTGAGACCATATCGTTTTGAAGTCATTTCGCACGGTCAAAAACGCTGAAAATTTGCCAAAAAGACACCATCGACACTAACTCCAAAACTAAAACAGCGATTCCGGATTTAACTGCATAGTCTTGTTTGCCTTTATAAACTACCCTAAGTGGTGCAGTACGGTTTTTCTATTCCTATTAGTTTCGGAGATATTTGAGACCATATCGTTTTGAAGTCATTTCGCACGGTCAAAAACGCTAAAAAGTTGCCAAAATGACACCATCGACAATAACTCCAAAACTAAAACAGCGATTCCGGATTTAACTGCATAGTCTTGTTTGCCTTTATAAACTACCCTAAGTGGTGCAGTACGGTTTTTCTATTCCTATTAGTTTCGGAGATATTTGAGACCATATCGTTTTGAAGTCATTTCGCACGGTCAAAAACGCTAAAAATTTGCCAAAATGACACCATCCACAATAACTCCAAAACTAAAACAGCGATTCCGGATTTAACTGCATAGTCTTGTTTGCCTTTATAAACTACCCTAAGTGGTGCAGTACGGTTTTTCTATTCCTATTAGTTTCGGAGATATTTGAGACTATAGGATTTTGTAGCCATTTCGCACGGTGAAAAACGCTAAAAATTTGCCAAAATGACACCATCGACAATAACTCCAAAACTAAAACAGCGATTCCGGATTTAACTGCATAGTCTTGTTTGCCTTTATAAACTACCCTAAGTGGTGTAGTACGGTTTTCCTATTGCTATTAGTTTCGGAGATAATTGAGACCATATCGTTTTGAAGTCATTTCGCACGGTCAAAAACGCTGAAAATTTGCCAAAAAGACACCATCGACAATAACTCCAAAACTAAAACAGCGATTCCGGATTTAACTGCATAGTCTTGTTTGCCTTTATAAACTACCCTAAGTGGTGCAGTACGGTTTTTCTATTCCTATTAGTTTCGGAGATATTTGAGACTATAGGATTTTGTAGCCATTTGGCACGGTGAAAAACGCTAAAAAGTTGCCAAAATGACACCATCCACAATAACTCCAAAACTAAAACAGCGATTCCGGATTTAACTGCATAGTCTTGTTTGCCTTTATAAACTACCCTAAGTGGTGTAGTACGGTTTTCCTATTGCTATTAGTTTCGGAGATAATTGAGACCATATCGTTTTGAAGTCATTTCGCACGGTCAAAAACGCTGAAAATTTGCCAAAAAGACACCATCGACAATAACTCCAAAACTAAAACAGCGATTCCGGATTTAACTGCATAGTCTTGTTTGCCTTTATAAACTACCCTAAGTGGTGCAGTACGGTTTTTCTATTCCTATTAGTTTCGGAGATATTTGAGACCATATCGTTTTGAAGTCATTTCGCACGGTCAAAAACGCTAAAAAGTTGCCAAAATGACACCATCCACAATAACTCCAAAACTAAAACAGCGATTCCGGATTTAACTGCATAGTCTTGTTTGCCTTTATAAACTACCCTAAGTGGTGCAGTACGGTTTTTCTATTCCTATTAGTTTCGGAGATATTTGAGACTATAGGATTTTGTAGCCATTTGGCACGGTGAAAAACGCTAAAAATTTGCCAAAATGACACCATCGACAATAACTCCAAAACTAAAACAGCGATTCCGGATTTAACTGCATAGTCTTGTTTGCCTTTATAAACTACCCTAAGTGGTGTAGTACGGTTTTCCTATTGCTATTAGTTTCGGAGATAATTGAGACCATATCGTTTTGAAGTCATTTCGCACGGTCAAAAACGCTGAAAATTTGCCAAAAAGACACCATCGACACTAACTCCAAAACTAAAACAGCGATTCCGGATTTAACTGCATAGTCTTGTTTGCCTTTATAAACTACCCTAAGTGGTGCAGTACGGTTTTTCTATTCCTATTAGTTTCGGAGATATTTGAGACCATATCGTTTTGAAGTCATTTCGCACGGTCAAAAACGCTAAAAATTTGCCAAAATGACACCATCGACAATAACTCCAAAACTAAAACAGCGATTCCGGATTTAACTGCATAGTCTTGTTTGCCTTTATAAACTACCCTAAGTGGTGCAGTACGGTTTTTCTATTCCTATTAGTTTCGGAGATATTTGAGACCATATCGTTTTGAAGTCATTTCGCACGGTGAAAAACGCTAAAAATTTGCCAAAATGACACCATCGACAATAACTCCAAAACTAAAACAGCGATTCCGGATTTAACTGCATAGTCTTGTTTGCCTTTATAAACTACCCTAAGTGGTGCAGTACGGTTTTTCTATTCCTATTAGTTTCGGAGATATTTGAGACCATATCGTTTTGAAGTCATTTCGCACGGTCAAAAACGCTAAAAAGTTGCCAAAATGACACCATCGACAATAACTCCAAAACTAAAACAGCGATTCCGGATTTAACTGCATAGTCTTGTTTGCCTTTATAAACTACCCTAAGTGGTGCAGTACGGTTTTTCTATTGCTATTAGTTTCGGAGATATTTGAGACTATAGGATTTTGTAGCCATTTCGCACGGTGAAAAACGCTAAAAATTTGCCAAAATGACACCATCGACAATAACTCCAAAACTAAAACAGCGATTCCGGATTTAACTGCATAGTCTTGTTTGCCTTTATAAACTACCCTAAGTGGTGTAGTACGGTTTTCCTATTGCTATTAGTTTCGGAGATAATTGAGACCATATCGTTTTGAAGTCATTTCGCACGGTCAAAAACGCTGAAAATTTGCCAAAAAGACACCATCGACAATAACTCCAAAACTAAAACAGCGATTCCGGATTTAACTGCATAGTCTTGTTTGCCTTTATAAACTACCCTAAGTGGTGCAGTACGGTTTTTCTATTCCTATTAGTTTCGGAGATATTTGAGACTATAGGATTTTGTAGCCATTTCGCACGGTGAAAAACGCTAAAAATTTGCCAAAATGACACCATCCACAATAACTCCAAAACTAAAACAGCGATTCCGGATTTAACTGCATAGTCTTGTTTGCCTTTATAAACTACCCTAAGTGGTGTAGTACGGTTTTCCTATTGCTATTAGTTTCGGAGATAATTGAGACCATATCGTTTTGAAGTCATTTCGCACGGTCAAAAACGCTGAAAATTTGCCAAAAAGACACCATCGACAATAACTCCAAAACTAAAACAGCGATTCCGGATTTAACTGCATAGTCTTGTTTGCCTTTATAAACTACCCTAAGTGGTGCAGTACGGTTTTTCTATTCCTATTAGTTTCGGAGATATTTGAGACTATAGGATTTTGTAGTCATTTGGCACGGTGAAAAACGCTAAAAAGTTGCCAAAATGACACCATCGACAATAACTCCAAAACTAAAACAGCGATTCCGGATTTAACTGCATAGTCTTGTTTGCCTTTATAAACTACCCTAAGTGGTGCAGTACGGTTTTTCTATTCCTATTAGTTTCGGAGATATTTGAGACTATAGGATTTTGTAGCCATTTGGCACGGTGAAAAACGCTAAAAATTTGCCAAAATGACACCATCCACAATAACTCCAAAACTAAAACAGCGATTCCGGATTTAACTGCATAGTCTTGTTTGCCTTTATAAACTACCCTAAGTGGTGTAGTACGGTTTTCCTATTGCTATTAGTTTCGGAGATAATTGAGACCATATCGTTTTGAAGTCATTTCGCACGGTCAAAAACGCTGAAAATTTGCCAAAAAGACACCATCGACACTAACTCCAAAACTAAAACAGCGATTCCGGATTTAACTGCATAGTCTTGTTTGCCTTTATAAACTACCCTAAGTGGTGCAGTACGGTTTTTCTATTCCTATTAGTTTCGGAGATATTTGAGACTATAGGATTTTGTAGCCATTTGGCACGGTGAAAAACGCTAAAAAGTTGCCAAAATGACACCATCCACAATAACTCCAAAACTAAAACAGCGATTCCGGATTTAACTGCATAGTCTTGTTTGCCTTTATAAACTACCCTAAGTGGTGCAGTACGGTTTTTCTATTCCTATTAGTTTCGGAGATATTTGAGACTATAGGATTTTGTAGCCATTTGGCACGGTGAAAAACGCTAAAAATTTGCCAAAATGACACCATCGACAATAACTCCAAAACTAAAACAGCGATTCCGGATTTAACTGCATAGTCTTGTTTGCCTTTATAAACTACCCTAAGTGGTGTAGTACGGTTTTCCTATTGCTATTAGTTTCGGAGATAATTGAGACCATATCGTTTTGAAGTCATTTCGCACGGTCAAAAACGCTGAAAATTTGCCAAAAAGACACCATCGACACTAACTCCAAAACTAAAACAGCGATTCCGGATTTAACTGCATAGTCTTGTTTGCCTTTATAAACTACCCTAAGTGGTGCAGTACGGTTTTTCTATTCCTATTAGTTTCGGAGATATTTGAGACTATAGGATTTTGTAGCCATTTGGCACGGTGAAAAACGCTAAAAAGTTGCCAAAATGACACCATCCACAATAACTCCAAAACTAAAACAGCGATTCCGGATTTAACTGCATAGTCTTGTTTGCCTTTATAAACTACCCTAAGTGGTGCAGTACGGTTTTTCTATTCCTATTAGTTTCGGAGATATTTGAGACCATATCGTTTTGAAGTCATTTCGCACGGTCAAAAACGCTGAAAATTTGCCAAAATGACACCATCGACAATAACTCCAAAACTAAAACAGCGATTCCGGATTTAACTGCATAGTCTTGTTTGCCTTTATAAACTACCCTAAGTGGTGCAGTACGGTTTTTCTATTCCTATTAGTTTCGGAGATATTTGAGACCATATCGTTTTGAAGTCATTTCGCACGGTCAAAAACGCTAAAAATTTGCCAAAATGACACCATCGACAATAACTCCAAAACTAAAACAGCGATTCCGGATTTAACTGCATAGTCTTGTTTGCCTTTATAAACTACCCTAAGTGGTGCAGTACGGTTTTTCTATTCCTATTAGTTTCGGAGATATTTGAGACTATAGGATTTTGTAGCCATTTCGCACGGTGAAAAACGCTAAAAATTTGCCAAAATGACACCATCGACAATAACTCCAAAACTAAAACAGCGATTCCGGATTTAACTGCATAGTCTTGTTTGCCTTTATAAACTACCCTAAGTGGTGTAGTACGGTTTTCCTATTGCTATTAGTTTCGGAGATAATTGAGACCATATCGTTTTGAAGTCATTTCGCACGGTCAAAAACGCTGAAAATTTGCCAAAAAGACACCATCGACAATAACTCCAAAACTAAAACAGCGATTCCGGATTTAACTGCATAGTCTTGTTTGCCTTTATAAACTACCCTAAGTGGTGCAGTACGGTTTTTCTATTCCTATTAGTTTCGGAGATATTTGAGACTATAGGATTTTGTAGCCATTTGGCACGGTGAAAAACGCTAAAAATTTGCCAAAATGACACCATCCACAATAACTCCAAAACTAAAACAGCGATTCCGGATTTAACTGCATAGTCTTGTTTGCCTTTATAAACTACCCTAAGTGGTGTAGTACGGTTTTCCTATTGCTATTAGTTTCGGAGATAATTGAGACCATATCGTTTTGAAGTCATTTCGCACGGTCAAAAACGCTGAAAATTTGCCAAAAAGACACCATCGACACTAACTCCAAAACTAAAACAGCGATTCCGGATTTAACTGCATAGTCTTGTTTGCCTTTATAAACTACCCTAAGTGGTGCAGTACGGTTTTTCTATTCCTATTAGTTTCGGAGATATTTGAGACTATAGGATTTTGTAGCCATTTGGCACGGTGAAAAACGCTAAAAAGTTGCCAAAATGACACCATCGACAATAACTCCAAAACTAAAACAGCGATTCCGGATTTAACTGCATAGTCTTGTTTGCCTTTATAAACTACCCTAAGTGGTGCAGTACGGTTTTTCTATTCCTATTAGTTTCGGAGATATTTGAGACCATATCGTTTTGAAGTCATTTCGCACGGTCAAAAACGCTAAAAATTTGCCAAAATGACACCATCCACAATAACTCCAAAACTAAAACAGCGATTCCGGATTTAACTGCATAGTCTTGTTTGCCTTTATAAACTACCCTAAGTGGTGTAGTACGGTTTTCCTATTGCTATTAGTTTCGGAGATAATTGAGACCATATCGTTTTGAAGTCATTTCGCACGGTCAAAAACGCTGAAAATTTGCCAAAAAGACACCATCGACAATAACTCCAAAACTAAAACAGCGATTCCGGATTTAACTGCATAGTCTTGTTTGCCTTTATAAACTACCCTAAGTGGTGTAGTACGGTTTTCCTATTGCTATTAGTTTCGGAGATAATTGAGACCATATCGTTTTGAAGTCATTTCGCACGGTCAAAAACGCTGAAAATTTGCCAAAAAGACACCATCGACACTAACTCCAAAACTAAAACAGCGATTCCGGATTTAACTGCATAGTCTTGTTTGCCTTTATAAACTACCCTAAGTGGTGCAGTACGGTTTTTCTATTCCTATTAGTTTCGGAGATATTTGAGACCATATCGTTTTGTAGCCATTTGGCACGGTGAAAAACGCTAAAAAGTTGCCAAAATGACACCATCCACAATAACTCCAAAACTAAAACAGCGATTCCGGATTTAACTGCATAGTCTTGTTTGCCTTTATAAACTACCCTAAGTGGTGCAGTACGGTTTTTCTATTCCTATTAGTTTCGGAGATATTTGAGACCATATCGTTTTGAAGTCATTTCGCACGGTCAAAAACGCTGAAAATTTGCCAAAATGACACCATCGACAATAACTCCAAAACTAAAACAGCGATTCCGGATTTAACTGCATAGTCTTGTTTGCCTTTATAAACTACCCTAAGTGGTGCAGTACGGTTTTTCTATTCCTATTAGTTTCGGAGATATTTGAGACCATATCGTTTTGAAGTCATTTCGCACGGTCAAAAACGCTAAAAATTTGCCAAAATGACACCATCCACAATAACTCCAAAACTAAAACAGCGATTCCGGATTTAACTGCATAGTCTTGTTTGCCTTTATAAACTACCCTAAGTGGTGCAGTACGGTTTTTCTATTCCTATTAGTTTCGGAGATATTTGAGACTATAGGATTTTGTAGCCATTTCGCACGGTGAAAAACGCTAAAAATTTGCCAAAATGACACCATCGACAATAACTCCAAAACTAAAACAGCGATTCCGGATTTAACTGCATAGTCTTGTTTGCCTTTATAAACTACCCTAAGTGGTGTAGTACGGTTTTCCTATTGCTATTAGTTTCGGAGATAATTGAGACCATATCGTTTTGAAGTCATTTCGCACGGTCAAAAACGCTGAAAATTTGCCAAAAAGACACCATCGACAATAACTCCAAAACTAAAACAGCGATTCCGGATTTAACTGCATAGTCTTGTTTGCCTTTATAAACTACCCTAAGTGGTGCAGTACGGTTTTTCTATTCCTATTAGTTTCGGAGATATTTGAGACCATATCGTTTTGAAGTCATTTCGCACGGTCAAAAACGCTAAAAATTTGCCAAAATGACACCATCCACAATAACTCCAAAACTAAAACAGCGATTCCGGATTTAACTGCATAGTCTTGTTTGCCTTTATAAACTACCCTAAGTGGTGCAGTACGGTTTTTCTATTCCTATTAGTTTCGGAGATATTTGAGACTATAGGATTTTGTAGCCATTTGGCACGGTGAAAAACGCTAAAAATTTGCCAAAATGACACCATCGACAATAACTCCAAAACTAAAACAGCGATTCCGGATTTAACTGCATAGTCTTGTTTGCCTTTATAAACTACCCTAAGTGGTGCAGTACGGTTTTTCTATTCCTATTAGTTTCGGAGATATTTGAGACCATATCGTTTTGAAGTCATTTCGCACGGTCAAAAACGCTAAAAATTTGCCAAAATGACACCATCCACAATAACTCCAAAACTAAAACAGCGATTCCGGATTTAACTGCATAGTCTTGTTTGCCTTTATAAACTACCCTAAGTGGTGTAGTACGGTTTTCCTATTGCTATTAGTTTCGGAGATAATTGAGACCATATCGTTTTGAAGTCATTTCGCACGGTCAAAAACGCTGAAAATTTGCCAAAAAGACACCATCGACAATAACTCCAAAACTAAAACAGCGATTCCGGATTTAACTGCATAGTCTTGTTTGCCTTTATAAACTACCCTAAGTGGTGCAGTACGGTTTTTCTATTCCTATTAGTTTCGGAGATATTTGAGACCATAGGTTTTGAAGTCATTTCGCACGGTCAAAAACGCTAAAAAGTTGCCAAAATGACACCATCCACAATAACTCCAAAACTAAAACAGCGATTCCGGATTTAACTGCATAGTCTTGTTTGCCTTTATAAACTACCCTAAGTGGTGCAGTACGGTTTTTCTATTCCTATTAGTTTCGGAGATATTTGAGACTATAGGATTTTGTAGCCATTTGGCACGGTGAAAAACGCTAAAAATTTGCCAAAATGACACCATCGACAATAACTCCAAAACTAAAACAGCGATTCCGGATTTAACTGCATAGTCTTGTTTGCCTTTATAAACTACCCTAAGTGGTGTAGTACGGTTTTCCTATTGCTATTAGTTTCGGAGATAATTGAGACCATATCGTTTTGAAGTCATTTCGCACGGTCAAAAACGCTGAAAATTTGCCAAAAAGACACCATCGACACTAACTCCAAAACTAAAACAGCGATTCCGGATTTAACTGCATAGTCTTGTTTGCCTTTATAAACTACCCTAAGTGGTGCAGTACGGTTTTTCTATTCCTATTAGTTTCGGAGATATTTGAGACTATATCGTTTTGTAGCCATTTCGCACGGTCAAAAACGCTAAAAATTTGCCAAAATGACACCATCCACAATAACTCCAAAACTAAAACAGCGATTCCGGATTTAACTGCATAGTCTTGTTTGCCTTTATAAACTACCCTAAGTGGTGCAGTACGGTTTTTCTATTCCTATTAGTTTCGGAGATATTTGAGACCATATCGTTTTGAAGTCATTTCGCACGGTCAAAAACGCTAAAAATTTGCCAAAATGACACCATCGACAATAACTCCAAAACTAAAACAGCGATTCCGGATTTAACTGCATAGTCTTGTTTGCCTTTATAAACTACCCTAAGTGGTGCAGTACGGTTTTTCTATTCCTATTAGTTTCGGAGATATTTGAGACCATATCGTTTTGAAGTCATTTCGCACGGTCAAAAACGCTAAAAATTTGCCAAAATGACACCATCGACAATAACTCCAAAACTAAAACAGCGATTCCGGATTTAACTGCATAGTCTTGTTTGCCTTTATAAACTACCCTAAGTGGTGCAGTACGGTTTTTCTATTCCTATTAGTTTCGGAGATATTTGAGACTATAGGATTTTGTAGCCATTTCGCACGGTGAAAAACGCTAAAAATTTGCCAAAATGACACCATCGACAATAACTCCAAAACTAAAACAGCGATTCCGGATTTAACTGCATAGTCTTGTTTGCCTTTATAAACTACCCTAAGTGGTGTAGTACGGTTTTCCTATTGCTATTAGTTTCGGAGATAATTGAGACCATATCGTTTTGAAGTCATTTCGCACGGTCAAAAACGCTGAAAATTTGCCAAAAAGACACCATCGACAATAACTCCAAAACTAAAACAGCGATTCCGGATTTAACTGCATAGTCTTGTTTGCCTTTATAAACTACCCTAAGTGGTGCAGTACGGTTTTTCTATTCCTATTAGTTTCGGAGATATTTGAGACTATAGGATTTTGAAGTCATTTGGCACGGTCAAAAACGCTAAAAATTTGCCAAAATGACACCATCCACAATAACTCCAAAACTAAAACAGCGATTCCGGATTTAACTGCATAGTCTTGTTTGCCTTTATAAACTACCCTAAGTGGTGTAGTACGGTTTTCCTATTGCTATTAGTTTCGGAGATAATTGAGACCATATCGTTTTGAAGTCATTTCGCACGGTCAAAAACGCTGAAAATTTGCCAAAAAGACACCATCGACAATAACTCCAAAACTAAAACAGCGATTCCGGATTTAACTGCATAGTCTTGTTTGCCTTTATAAACTACCCTAAGTGGTGCAGTACGGTTTTTCTATTCCTATTAGTTTCGGAGATATTTGAGACCATATCGTTTTGAAGTCATTTCGCACGGTCAAAAACGCTAAAAAGTTGCCAAAATGACACCATCGACAATAACTCCAAAACTAAAACAGCGATTCCGGATTTAACTGCATAGTCTTGTTTGCCTTTATAAACTACCCTAAGTGGTGCAGTACGGTTTTTCTATTCCTATTAGTTTCGGAGATATTTGAGACCATATCGTTTTGAAGTCATTTCGCACGGTCAAAAACGCTAAAAATTTGCCAAAATGACACCATCCACAATAACTCCAAAACTAAAACAGCGATTCCGGATTTAACTGCATAGTCTTGTTTGCCTTTATAAACTACCCTAAGTGGTGCAGTACGGTTTTTCTATTCCTATTAGTTTCGGAGATATTTGAGACTATAGGATTTTGTAGCCATTTCGCACGGTGAAAAACGCTAAAAATTTGCCAAAATGACACCATCGACAATAACTCCAAAACTAAAACAGCGATTCCGGATTTAACTGCATAGTCTTGTTTGCCTTTATAAACTACCCTAAGTGGTGTAGTACGGTTTTCCTATTGCTATTAGTTTCGGAGATAATTGAGACCATATCGTTTTGAAGTCATTTCGCACGGTCAAAAACGCTGAAAATTTGCCAAAAAGACACCATCGACAATAACTCCAAAACTAAAACAGCGATTCCGGATTTAACTGCATAGTCTTGTTTGCCTTTATAAACTACCCTAAGTGGTGCAGTACGGTTTTTCTATTCCTATTAGTTTCGGAGATATTTGAGACTATAGGATTTTG
This sequence comes from Macrothele yani, assembly GCA_039090855.1. Classification (NCBI taxonomy): domain Eukaryota; kingdom Metazoa; phylum Arthropoda; class Arachnida; order Araneae; family Macrothelidae; genus Macrothele; species Macrothele yani. Next base: position 73,070,628 of record CM077025.1, on the reverse strand, counting down.
TAGCCATTTGGCACGGTGAAAAACGCTAAAAATTTGCCAAAATGACACCATCCACAATAACTCCAAAACTAAAACAGCGATTCCGGATTTAACTGCATAGTCTTGTTTGCCTTTATAAACTACCCTAAGTGGTGTAGTACGGTTTTCCTATTGCTATTAGTTTCGGAGATAATTGAGACCATATCGTTTTGAAGTCATTTCGCACGGTCAAAAACGCTGAAAATTTGCCAAAAAGACACCATCGACAATAACTCCAAAACTAAAACAGCGATTCCGGATTTAACTGCATAGTCTTGTTTGCCTTTATAAACTACCCTAAGTGGTGCAGTACGGTTTTTCTATTCCTATTAGTTTCGGAGATATTTGAGACCATATCGTTTTGAAGTCATTTCGCACGGTCAAAAACGCTAAAAATTTGCCAAAATGACACCATCGACAATAACTCCAAAACTAAAACAGCGATTCCGGATTTAACTGCATAGTCTTGTTTGCCTTTATAAACTACCCTAAGTGGTGCAGTACGGTTTTTCTATTCCTATTAGTTTCGGAGATATTTGAGACCATATCGTTTTGAAGTCATTTCGCACGGTCAAAAACGCTGAAAATTTGCCAAAATGACACCATCGACAATAACTCCAAAACTAAAACAGCGATTCCGGATTTAACTGCATAGTCTTGTTTGCCTTTATAAACTACCCTAAGTGGTGCAGTACGGTTTTTCTATTCCTATTAGTTTCGGAGATATTTGAGACTATAGGATTTTGTAGCCATTTCGCACGGTGAAAAACGCTAAAAATTTGCCAAAATGACACCATCGACAATAACTCCAAAACTAAAACAGCGATTCCGGATTTAACTGCATAGTCTTGTTTGCCTTTATAAACTACCCTAAGTGGTGTAGTACGGTTTTCCTATTGCTATTAGTTTCGGAGATAATTGAGACCATATCGTTTTGAAGTCATTTCGCACGGTCAAAAACGCTGAAAATTTGCCAAAAAGACACCATCGACAATAACTCCAAAACTAAAACAGCGATTCCGGATTTAACTGCATAGTCTTGTTTGCCTTTATAAACTACCCTAAGTGGTGCAGTACGGTTTTTCTATTCCTATTAGTTTCGGAGATATTTGAGACTATAGGATTTTGAAGTCATTTCGCACGGTCAAAAACGCTAAAAATTTGCCAAAATGACACCATCCACAATAACTCCAAAACTAAAACAGCGATTCCGGATTTAACTGCATAGTCTTGTTTGCCTTTATAAACTACCCTAAGTGGTGTAGTACGGTTTTCCTATTGCTATTAGTTTCGGAGATAATTGAGACCATATCGTTTTGAAGTCATTTCGCACGGTCAAAAACGCTGAAAATTTGCCAAAAAGACACCATCGACAATAACTCCAAAACTAAAACAGCGATTCCGGATTTAACTGCATAGTCTTGTTTGCCTTTATAAACTACCCTAAGTGGTGCAGTACGGTTTTTCTATTCCTATTAGTTTCGGAGATATTTGAGACTATAGGATTTTGTAGCCATTTGGCACGGTGAAAAACGCTAAAAAGTTGCCAAAATGACACCATCGACAATAACTCCAAAACTAAAACAGCGATTCCGGATTTAACTGCATAGTCTTGTTTGCCTTTATAAACTACCCTAAGTGGTGCAGTACGGTTTTTCTATTCCTATTAGTTTCGGAGATATTTGAGACTATAGGATTTTGTAGCCATTTGGCACGGTGAAAAACGCTAAAAATTTGCCAAAATGACACCATCCACAATAACTCCAAAACTAAAACAGCGATTCCGGATTTAACTGCATAGTCTTGTTTGCCTTTATAAACTACCCTAAGTGGTGCAGTACGGTTTTTCTATTCCTATTAGTTTCGGAGATATTTGAGACTATAGGATTTTGTAGTCATTTCGCACGGTGAAAAACGCTGAAAATTTGCCAAAATGACACCATCGACAATAACTCCAAAACTAAAACAGCGATTCCGGATTTAACTGCATAGTCTTGTTTGCCTTTATAAACTACCCTAAGTGGTGTAGTACGGTTTTCCTATTGCTATTAGTTTCGGAGATAATTGAGACCATATCGTTTTGAAGTCATTTCGCACGGTCAAAAACGCTGAAAATTTGCCAAAATGACACCATCGACAATAACTCCAAAACTAAAACAGCGATTCCGGATTTAACTGCATAGTCTTGTTTGCCTTTATAAACTACCCTAAGTGGTGCAGTACGGTTTTTCTATTCCTATTAGTTTCGGAGATATTTGAGACTATATCGTTTTGAAGTCATTTCGCACGGTGAAAAACGCTGAAAATTTGCCAAAATGACACCATCGACAATAACTCCAAAACTAAAACAGCGATTCCGGATTTAACTGCATAGTCTTGTTTGCCTTTATAAACTACCCTAAGTGGTGCAGTACGGTTTTTCTATTCCTATTAGTTTCGGAGATATTTGAGACTATAGGATTTTGTAGCCATTTGGCACGGTGAAAAACGCTAAAAATTTGCCAAAATGACACCATCCACAATAACTCCAAAACTAAAACAGCGATTCCGGATTTAACTGCATAGTCTTGTTTGCCTTTATAAACTACCCTAAGTGGTGCAGTACGGTTTTCCTATTGCTATTAGTTTCGGAGATAATTGAGACCATATCGTTTTGAAGTCATTTCGCACGGTCAAAAACGCTGAAAATTTGCCAAAAAGACACCATCGACAATAACTCCAAAACTAAAACAGCGATTCCGGATTTAACTGCATAGTCTTGTTTGCCTTTATAAACTACCCTAAGTGGTGCAGTACGGTTTTTCTATTCCTATTAGTTTCGGAGATATTTGAGACTATAGGATTTTGTAGTCATTTGGCACGGTGAAAAACGCTAAAAATTTGCCAAAATGACACCATCGACACAATAACTCCAAAACTAAAACAGCGATTCCGGATTTAACTGCATAGTCTTGTTTGCCTTTATAAACTACCCTAAGTGGTGCAGTACGGTTTTCCTATTTCCTATTAGTTTCGGAGATATTTGAGACCATATCGTTTTGTAGTCATTTCGCACGGTCAAAAACGCTGAAAATTTGCCAAAATGACACCATCGACAATAACTCCAAAACTAAAACAGCGATTCCGGATTTAACTGCATAGTCTTGTTTGCCTTTATAAACTACCCTAAGTGGTGCAGTACGGTTTTTCTATTCCTATTAGTTTCGGAGATATTTGAGACTATAGGATTTTGTAGTCATTTCGCACGGTGAAAAACGCTGAAAATTTGCCAAAATGACACCATCGACAATAACTCCAAAACTAAAACAGCGATTCCGGATTTAACTGCATAGTCTTGTTTGCCTTTATAAACTACCCTAAGTGGTGCAGTACGGTTTTCCTATTCCTATTAGTTTCGGAGATATTTGAGACTATAGGATTTTGTAGTCATTTCGCACGGTGAAAAACGCTGAAAATTTGCCAAAATGACACCATCGACAATAACTCCAAAACTAAAACAGCGATTCCGGATTTAACTGCATAGTCTTGTTTGCCTTTATAAACTACCCTAAGTGGTGCAGTACGGTTTTTCTATTCCTATTAGTTTCGGAGATATTTGAGACTATAGGATTTTGTAGCCATTTGGTGAAAAACGCTAAAAATTTGCCAAAATGACACCATCGACAATAACTCCAAAACTAAAACAGCGATTCCGGATTTAACTGCATAGTCTTGTTTGCCTTTATAAACTACCCTAAGTGGTGTAGTACGGTTTTCCTATTGCTATTAGTTTCGGAGATAATTGAGACCATATCGTTTTGAAGTCATTTCGCACGGTCAAAAACGCTGAAAATTTGCCAAAAAGACACCATCGACACTAACTCCAAAACTAAAACAGCGATTCCGGATTTAACTGCATAGTCTTGTTTGCCTTTATAAACTACCCTAAGTGGTGCAGTACGGTTTTTCTATTCCTATTAGTTTCGGAGATATTTGAGACTATAGGATTTTGTAGCCATTTGGCACGGTGAAAAACGCTAAAAAGTTGCCAAAATGACACCATCCACAATAACTCCAAAACTAAAACAGCGATTCCGGATTTAACTGCATAGTCTTGTTTGCCTTTATAAACTACCCTAAGTGGTGTAGTACGGTTTTCCTATTGCTATTAGTTTCGGAGATAATTGAGACCATATCGTTTTGAAGTCATTTCGCACGGTCAAAAACGCTGAAAATTTGCCAAAAAGACACCATCGACACTAACTCCAAAACTAAAACAGCGATTCCGGATTTAACTGCATAGTCTTGTTTGCCTTTATAAACTACCCTAAGTGGTGCAGTACGGTTTTTCTATTCCTATTAGTTTCGGAGATATTTGAGACTATAGGATTTTGTAGCCATTTGGCACGGTGAAAAACGCTAAAAAGTTGCCAAAATGACACCATCGACAATAACTCCAAAACTAAAACAGCGATTCCGGATTTAACTGCATAGTCTTGTTTGCCTTTATAAACTACCCTAAGTGGTGTAGTACGGTTTTCCTATTGCTATTAGTTTCGGAGATAATTGAGACCATATCGTTTTGAAGTCATTTCGCACGGTCAAAAACGCTGAAAATTTGCCAAAAAGACACCATCGACAATAACTCCAAAACTAAAACAGCGATTCCGGATTTAACTGCATAGTCTTGTTTGCCTTTATAAACTACCCTAAGTGGTGCAGTACGGTTTTTCTATTCCTATTAGTTTCGGAGATATTTGAGACCATATCGTTTTGAAGTCATTTCGCACGGTCAAAAACGCTAAAAATTTGCCAAAATGACACCATCGACAATAACTCCAAAACTAAAACAGCGATTCCGGATTTAACTGCATAGTCTTGTTTGCCTTTATAAACTACCCTAAGTGGTGTAGTACGGTTTTCCTATTGCTATTAGTTTCGGAGATAATTGAGACCATATCGTTTTGAAGTCATTTCGCACGGTCAAAAACGCTGAAAATTTGCCAAAAAGACACCATCGACAATAACTCCAAAACTAAAACAGCGATTCCGGATTTAACTGCATAGTCTTGTTTGCCTTTATAAACTACCCTAAGTGGTGCAGTACGGTTTTTCTATTCCTATTAGTTTCGGAGATATTTGAGACTATAGGATTTTGTAGCCATTTGGCACGGTGAAAAACGCTAAAAAGTTGCCAAAATGACACCATCCACAATAACTCCAAAACTAAAACAGCGATTCCGGATTTAACTGCATAGTCTTGTTTGCCTTTATAAACTACCCTAAGTGGTGCAGTACGGTTTTTCTATTCCTATTAGTTTCGGAGATATTTGAGACTATAGGATTTTGTAGCCATTTGGCACGGTGAAAAACGCTAAAAATTTGCCAAAATGACACCATCGACAATAACTCCAAAACTAAAACAGCGATTCCGGATTTAACTGCATAGTCTTGTTTGCCTTTATAAACTACCCTAAGTGGTGTAGTACGGTTTTCCTATTGCTATTAGTTTCGGAGATAATTGAGACCATATCGTTTTGAAGTCATTTCGCACGGTCAAAAACGCTGAAAATTTGCCAAAAAGACACCATCGACACTAACTCCAAAACTAAAACAGCGATTCCGGATTTAACTGCATAGTCTTGTTTGCCTTTATAAACTACCCTAAGTGGTGCAGTACGGTTTTTCTATTCCTATTAGTTTCGGAGATATTTGAGACTATAGGATTTTGTAGCCATTTGGCACGGTGAAAAACGCTAAAAAGTTGCCAAAATGACACCATCCACAATAACTCCAAAACTAAAACAGCGATTCCGGATTTAACTGCATAGTCTTGTTTGCCTTTATAAACTACCCTAAGTGGTGTAGTACGGTTTTCCTATTGCTATTAGTTTCGGAGATAATTGAGACCATATCGTTTTGAAGTCATTTCGCACGGTCAAAAACGCTGAAAATTTGCCAAAAAGACACCATCGACAATAACTCCAAAACTAAAACAGCGATTCCGGATTTAACTGCATAGTCTTGTTTGCCTTTATAAACTACCCTAAGTGGTGCAGTACGGTTTTTCTATTCCTATTAGTTTCGGAGATATTTGAGACTATAGGATTTTGTAGCCATTTGGCACGGTGAAAAACGCTAAAAAGTTGCCAAAATGACACCATCGACAATAACTCCAAAACTAAAACAGCGATTCCGGATTTAACTGCATAGTCTTGTTTGCCTTTATAAACTACCCTAAGTGGTGCAGTACGGTTTTTCTATTCCTATTAGTTTCGGAGATATTTGAGACCATATCGTTTTGAAGTCATTTCGCACGGTCAAAAACGCTAAAAATTTGCCAAAATGACACCATCCACAATAACTCCAAAACTAAAACAGCGATTCCGGATTTAACTGCATAGTCTTGTTTGCCTTTATAAACTACCCTAAGTGGTGCAGTACGGTTTTTCTATTCCTATTAGTTTCGGAGATATTTGAGACTATAGGATTTTGTAGCCATTTCGCACGGTGAAAAACGCTAAAAATTTGCCAAAATGACACCATCGACAATAACTCCAAAACTAAAACAGCGATTCCGGATTTAACTGCATAGTCTTGTTTGCCTTTATAAACTACCCTAAGTGGTGTAGTACGGTTTTCCTATTGCTATTAGTTTCGGAGATAATTGAGACCATATCGTTTTGAAGTCATTTCGCACGGTCAAAAACGCTGAAAATTTGCCAAAAAGACACCATCGACAATAACTCCAAAACTAAAACAGCGATTCCGGATTTAACTGCATAGTCTTGTTTGCCTTTATAAACTACCCTAAGTGGTGCAGTACGGTTTTTCTATTCCTATTAGTTTCGGAGATATTTGAGACTATAGGATTTTGTAGCCATTTGGCACGGTGAAAAACGCTAAAAATTTGCCAAAATGACACCATCCACAATAACTCCAAAACTAAAACAGCGATTCCGGATTTAACTGCATAGTCTTGTTTGCCTTTATAAACTACCCTAAGTGGTGTAGTACGGTTTTCCTATTGCTATTAGTTTCGGAGATAATTGAGACCATATCGTTTTGAAGTCATTTCGCACGGTCAAAAACGCTGAAAATTTGCCAAAAAGACACCATCGACAATAACTCCAAAACTAAAACAGCGATTCCGGATTTAACTGCATAGTCTTGTTTGCCTTTATAAACTACCCTAAGTGGTGCAGTACGGTTTTTCTATTCCTATTAGTTTCGGAGATATTTGAGACCATATCGTTTTGAAGTCATTTCGCACGGTCAAAAACGCTAAAAATTTGCCAAAATGACACCATCCACAATAACTCCAAAACTAAAACAGCGATTCCGGATTTAACTGCATAGTCTTGTTTGCCTTTATAAACTACCCTAAGTGGTGCAGTACGGTTTTTCTATTCCTATTAGTTTCGGAGATAATTGAGACCATATCGTTTTGAAGTCATTTCGCACGGTCAAAAACGCTAAAAAGTTGCCAAAATGACACCATCGACAATAACTCCAAAACTAAAACAGCGATTCCGGATTTAACTGCATAGTCTTGTTTGCCTTTATAAACTACCCTAAGTGGTGCAGTACGGTTTTTCTATTCCTATTAGTTTCGGAGATATTTGAGACCATATCGTTTTGAAGTCATTTCGCACGGTCAAAAACGCTAAAAATTTGCCAAAATGACACCATCCACAATAACTCCAAAACTAAAACAGCGATTCCGGATTTAACTGCATAGTCTTGTTTGCCTTTATAAACTACCCTAAGTGGTGTAGTACGGTTTTCCTATTGCTATTAGTTTCGGAGATAATTGAGACCATATCGTTTTGAAGTCATTTCGCACGGTCAAAAACGCTGAAAATTTGCCAAAAAGACACCATCGACAATAACTCCAAAACTAAAACAGCGATTCCGGATTTAACTGCATAGTCTTGTTTGCCTTTATAAACTACCCTAAGTGGTGCAGTACGGTTTTTCTATTCCTATTAGTTTCGGAGATATTTGAGACTATATCGATTTTGTAGCCATTTGGCACGGTCAAAAACGCTAAAAAGTTGCCAAAATGACACCATCCACAATAACTCCAAAACTAAAACAGCGATTCCGGATTTAACTGCATAGTCTTGTTTGCCTTTATAAACTACCCTAAGTGGTGCAGTACGGTTTTTCTATTCCTATTAGTTTCGGAGATATTTGAGACTATAGGATTTTGTAGCCATTTGGCACGGTGAAAAACGCTAAAAATTTGCCAAAATGACACCATCGACAATAACTCCAAAACTAAAACAGCGATTCCGGATTTAACTGCATAGTCTTGTTTGCCTTTATAAACTACCCTAAGTGGTGTAGTACGGTTTTCCTATTGCTATTAGTTTCGGAGATAATTGAGACCATATCGTTTTGAAGTCATTTCGCACGGTCAAAAACGCTGAAAATTTGCCAAAAAGACACCATCGACACTAACTCCAAAACTAAAACAGCGATTCCGGATTTAACTGCATAGTCTTGTTTGCCTTTATAAACTACCCTAAGTGGTGCAGTACGGTTTTTCTATTCCTATTAGTTTCGGAGATATTTGAGACTATAGGATTTTGAAGCCATTTGGCACGGTGAAAAACGCTAAAAAGTTGCCAAAATGACACCATCGACAATAACTCCAAAACTAAAACAGCGATTCCGGATTTAACTGCATAGTCTTGTTTGCCTTTATAAACTACCCTAAGTGGTGCAGTACGGTTTTTCTATTCCTATTAGTTTCGGAGATATTTGAGACCATATCGTTTTGAAGTCATTTCGCACGGTCAAAAACGCTAAAAATTTGCCAAAATGACACCATCGACAATAACTCCAAAACTAAAACAGCGATTCCGGATTTAACTGCATAGTCTTGTTTGCCTTTATAAACTACCCTAAGTGGTGCAGTACGGTTTTTCTATTCCTATTAGTTTCGGAGATATTTGAGACTATAGGATTTTGTAGCCATTTCGCACGGTGAAAAACGCTAAAAATTTGCCAAAATGACACCATCGACAATAACTCCAAAACTAAAACAGCGATTCCGGATTTAACTGCATAGTCTTGTTTGCCTTTATAAACTACCCTAAGTGGTGTAGTACGGTTTTCCTATTGCTATTAGTTTCGGAGATAATTGAGACCATATCGTTTTGAAGTCATTTCGCACGGTCAAAAACGCTGAAAATTTGCCAAAAAGACACCATCGACAATAACTCCAAAACTAAAACAGCGATTCCGGATTTAACTGCATAGTCTTGTTTGCCTTTATAAACTACCCTAAGTGGTGCAGTACGGTTTTTCTATTCCTATTAGTTTCGGAGATATTTGAGACTATAGGATTTTGTAGCCATTTGGCACGGTGAAAAACGCTAAAAATTTGCCAAAATGACACCATCCACAATAACTCCAAAACTAAAACAGCGATTCCGGATTTAACTGCATAGTCTTGTTTGCCTTTATAAACTACCCTAAGTGGTGTAGTACGGTTTTCCTATTGCTATTAGTTTCGGAGATAATTGAGACCATATCGTTTTGAAGTCATTTCGCACGGTCAAAAACGCTGAAAATTTGCCAAAAAGACACCATCGACAATAACTCCAAAACTAAAACAGCGATTCCGGATTTAACTGCATAGTCTTGTTTGCCTTTATAAACTACCCTAAGTGGTGCAGTACGGTTTTTCTATTCCTATTAGTTTCGGAGATATTTGAGACCATATCGTTTTGAAGTCATTTCGCACGGTCAAAAACGCTAAAAAGTTGCCAAAATGACACCATCGACAATAACTCCAAAACTAAAACAGCGATTCCGGATTTAACTGCATAGTCTTGTTTGCCTTTATAAACTACCCTAAGTGGTGCAGTACGGTTTTTCTATTCCTATTAGTTTCGGAGATATTTGAGACTATAGGATTTTGTAGCCATTTGGCACGGTGAAAAACGCTAAAAATTTGCCAAAATGACACCATCCACAATAACTCCAAAACTAAAACAGCGATTCCGGATTTAACTGCATAGTCTTGTTTGCCTTTATAAACTACCCTAAGTGGTGCAGTACGGTTTTTCTATTCCTATTAGTTTCGGAGATATTTGAGACTATAGGATTTTGTAGTCATTTCGCACGGTGAAAAACGCTGAAAATTTGCCAAAATGACACCATCGACAATAACTCCAAAACTAAAACAGCGATTCCGGATTTAACTGCATAGTCTTGTTTGCCTTTATAAACTACCCTAAGTGGTGTAGTACGGTTTTCCTATTGCTATTAGTTTCGGAGATAATTGAGACCATATCGTTTTGAAGTCATTTCGCACGGTCAAAAACGCTGAAAATTTGCCAAAATGACACCATCGACAATAACTCCAAAACTAAAACAGCGATTCCGGATTTAACTGCATAGTCTTGTTTGCCTTTATAAACTACCCTAAGTGGTGCAGTACGGTTTTTCTATTCCTATTAGTTTCGGAGATATTTGAGACTATATCGTTTTGAAGTCATTTCGCACGGTGAAAAACGCTGAAAATTTGCCAAAATGACACCATCGACAATAACTCCAAAACTAAAACAGCGATTCCGGATTTAACTGCATAGTCTTGTTTGCCTTTATAAACTACCCTAAGTGGTGCAGTACGGTTTTTCTATTCCTATTAGTTTCGGAGATATTTGAGACTATAGGATTTTGTAGCCATTTCACGGTGAAAAACGCTGAAAATTTGCCAAAAATGACACCATCGACAATAACTCCAAAACTAAAACAGCGATTCCGGATTTAACTGCATAGTCTTGTTTGCCTTTATAAACTACCCTAAGTGGTGCAGTACGGTTTTCCTATTGCTATTAGTTTCGGAGATAATTGAGACCATATCGTTTTGAAGTCATTTCGCACGGTCAAAAACGCTGAAAATTTGCCAAAAAGACACCATCGACAATAACTCCAAAACTAAAACAGCGATTCCGGATTTAACTGCATAGTCTTGTTTGCCTTTATAAACTACCCTAAGTGGTGCAGTACGGTTTTTCTATTCCTATTAGTTTCGGAGATATTTGAGACTATAGGATTTTGTAGCCATTTCGCACGGTGAAAAACGCTAAAAATTTGCCAAAATGACACCATCGACAATAACTCCAAAACTAAAACAGCGATTCCGGATTTAACTGCATAGTCTTGTTTGCCTTTATAAACTACCCTAAGTGGTGCAGTACGGTTTTTCTATTCCTATTAGTTTCGGAGATATTTGAGACTATAGGATTTTGTAGTCATTTGGCACGGTGAAAAACGCTAAAAATTTGCCAAAATGACACCATCCACAATAACTCCAAAACTAAAACAGCGATTCCGGATTTAACTGCATAGTCTTGTTTGCCTTTATAAACTACCCTAAGTGGTGCAGTACGGTTTTCCTATTGCTATTAGTTTCGGAGATAATTGAGACTATATCGTTTTGTAGTCATTTCGCACGGTCAAAAACGCTGAAAATTTGCCAAAATGACACCATCGACAATAACTCCAAAACTAAAACAGCGATTCCGGATTTAACTGCATAGTCTTGTTTGCCTTTATAAACTACCCTAAGTGGTGCAGTACGGTTTTTCTATTCCTATTAGTTTCGGAGATATTTGAGACTATATCGATTTTGTAGTCATTTCGCACGGTCAAAAACGCTGAAAATTTGCCAAAATGACACCATCGACAATAACTCCAAAACTAAAACAGCGATTCCGGATTTAACTGCATAGTCTTGTTTGCCTTTATAAACTACCCTAAGTGGTGCAGTACGGTTTTTCTATTCCTATTAGTTTCGGAGATATTTGAGACTATAGGATTTTGTAGTCATTTCGCACGGTGAAAAACGCTGAAAATTTGCCAAAATGACACCATCGACAATAACTCCAAAACTAAAACAGCGATTCCGGATTTAACTGCATAGTCTTGTTTGCCTTTATAAACTACCCTAAGTGGTGCAGTACGGTTTTTCTATTCCTATTAGTTTCGGAGATATTTGAGACCATATCGTTTTGAAGTCATTTCGCACGGTCAAAAACGCTAAAAATTTGCCAAAATGACACCATCGACAATAACTCCAAAACTAAAACAGCGATTCCGGATTTAACTGCATAGTCTTGTTTGCCTTTATAAACTACCCTAAGTGGTGTAGTACGGTTTTCCTATTGCTATTAGTTTCGGAGATAATTGAGACCATATCGTTTTGAAGTCATTTCGCACGGTCAAAAACGCTGAAAATTTGCCAAAAAGACACCATCGACACTAACTCCAAAACTAAAACAGCGATTCCGGATTTAACTGCATAGTCTTGTTTGCCTTTATAAACTACCCTAAGTGGTGCAGTACGGTTTTTCTATTCCTATTAGTTTCGGAGATATTTGAGACTATAGGATTTTGTAGCCATTTGGCACGGTGAAAAACGCTAAAAAGTTGCCAAAATGACACCATCGACAATAACTCCAAAACTAAAACAGCGATTCCGGATTTAACTGCATAGTCTTGTTTGCCTTTATAAACTACCCTAAGTGGTGTAGTACGGTTTTCCTATTGCTATTAGTTTCGGAGATAATTGAGACCATATCGTTTTGAAGTCATTTCGCACGGTCAAAAACGCTGAAAATTTGCCAAAAAGACACCATCGACACTAACTCCAAAACTAAAACAGCGATTCCGGATTTAACTGCATAGTCTTGTTTGCCTTTATAAACTACCCTAAGTGGTGCAGTACGGTTTTTCTATTCCTATTAGTTTCGGAGATATTTGAGACCATATCGTTTTGAAGTCATTTCGCACGGTCAAAAACGCTAAAAAGTTGCCAAAATGACACCATCCACAATAACTCCAAAACTAAAACAGCGATTCCGGATTTAACTGCATAGTCTTGTTTGCCTTTATAAACTACCCTAAGTGGTGCAGTACGGTTTTTCTATTCCTATTAGTTTCGGAGATATTTGAGACTATAGGATTTTGTAGCCATTTGGCACGGTGAAAAACGCTAAAAATTTGCCAAAATGACACCATCGACAATAACTCCAAAACTAAAACAGCGATTCCGGATTTAACTGCATAGTCTTGTTTGCCTTTATAAACTACCCTAAGTGGTGTAGTACGGTTTTCCTATTGCTATTAGTTTCGGAGATAATTGAGACCATATCGTTTTGAAGTCATTTCGCACGGTCAAAAACGCTGAAAATTTGCCAAAAAGACACCATCGACACTAACTCCAAAACTAAAACAGCGATTCCGGATTTAACTGCATAGTCTTGTTTGCCTTTATAAACTACCCTAAGTGGTGCAGTACGGTTTTTCTATTCCTATTAGTTTCGGAGATATTTGAGACTATAGGATTTTGTAGCCATTTGGCACGGTGAAAAACGCTAAAAAGTTGCCAAAATGACACCATCGACAATAACTCCAAAACTAAAACAGCGATTCCGGATTTAACTGCATAGTCTTGTTTGCCTTTATAAACTACCCTAAGTGGTGCAGTACGGTTTTTCTATTCCTATTAGTTTCGGAGATATTTGAGACCATATCGTTTTGAAGTCATTTCGCACGGTCAAAAACGCTAAAAATTTGCCAAAATGACACCATCGACAATAACTCCAAAACTAAAACAGCGATTCCGGATTTAACTGCATAGTCTTGTTTGCCTTTATAAACTACCCTAAGTGGTGCAGTACGGTTTTTCTATTCCTATTAGTTTCGGAGATATTTGAGACTATAGGATTTTGTAGCCATTTCGCACGGTGAAAAACGCTAAAAATTTGCCAAAATGACACCATCGACAATAACTCCAAAACTAAAACAGCGATTCCGGATTTAACTGCATAGTCTTGTTTGCCTTTATAAACTACCCTAAGTGGTGTAGTACGGTTTTCCTATTGCTATTAGTTTCGGAGATAATTGAGACCATATCGTTTTGAAGTCATTTCGCACGGTCAAAAACGCTGAAAATTTGCCAAAAAGACACCATCGACAATAACTCCAAAACTAAAACAGCGATTCCGGATTTAACTGCATAGTCTTGTTTGCCTTTATAAACTACCCTAAGTGGTGCAGTACGGTTTTTCTATTCCTATTAGTTTCGGAGATATTTGAGACCATATCGTTTTGAAGTCATTTCGCACGGTCAAAAACGCTAAAAATTTGCCAAAATGACACCATCCACAATAACTCCAAAACTAAAACAGCGATTCCGGATTTAACTGCATAGTCTTGTTTGCCTTTATAAACTACCCTAAGTGGTGCAGTACGGTTTTTCTATTCCTATTAGTTTCGGAGATATTTGAGACCATATCGTTTTGAAGTCATTTCGCACGGTCAAAAACGCTAAAAATTTGCCAAAATGACACCATCGACAATAACTCCAAAACTAAAACAGCGATTCCGGATTTAACTGCATAGTCTTGTTTGCCTTTATAAACTACCCTAAGTGGTGCAGTACGGTTTTTCTATTCCTATTAGTTTCGGAGATATTTGAGACCATATCGTTTTGAAGTCATTTCGCACGGTCAAAAACGCTAAAAATTTGCCAAAATGACACCATCCACAATAACTCCAAAACTAAAACAGCGATTCCGGATTTAACTGCATAGTCTTGTTTGCCTTTATAAACTACCCTAAGTGGTGCAGTACGGTTTTTCTATTCCTATTAGTTTCGGAGATATTTGAGACTATAGGATTTTGTAGCCATTTCGCACGGTGAAAAACGCTAAAAATTTGCCAAAATGACACCATCGACAATAACTCCAAAACTAAAACAGCGATTCCGGATTTAACTGCATAGTCTTGTTTGCCTTTATAAACTACCCTAAGTGGTGTAGTACGGTTTTCCTATTGCTATTAGTTTCGGAGATAATTGAGACCATATCGTTTTGAAGTCATTTCGCACGGTCAAAAACGCTGAAAATTTGCCAAAATGACACCATCGACAATAACTCCAAAACTAAAACAGCGATTCCGGATTTAACTGCATAGTCTTGTTTGCCTTTATAAACTACCCTAAGTGGTGCAGTACGGTTTTTCTATTCCTATTAGTTTCGGAGATATTTGAGACTATAGGATTTTGAAGTCATTTCGCACGGTGAAAAACGCTAAAAAGTTGCCAAAATGACACCATCGACAATAACTCCAAAACTAAAACAGCGATTCCGGATTTAACTGCATAGTCTTGTTTGCCTTTATAAACTACCCTAAGTGGTGCAGTACGGTTTTTCTATTCCTATTAGTTTCGGAGATATTTGAGACTATAGGATTTTGTAGCCATTTCGCACGGTGAAAAACGCTAAAAATTTGCCAAAATGACACCATCGACAATAACTCCAAAACTAAAACAGCGATTCCGGATTTAACTGCATAGTCTTGTTTGCCTTTATAAACTACCCTAAGTGGTGTAGTACGGTTTTCTATTGCTATTAGTTTCGGAGATAATTGAGACCATATCGTTTTGAAGTCATTTCGCACGGTCAAAAACGCTGAAAATTTGCCAAAAAGACACCATCGACAATAACTCCAAAACTAAAACAGCGATTCCGGATTTAACTGCATAGTCTTGTTTGCCTTTATAAACTACCCTAAGTGGTGCAGTACGGTTTTTCTATTCCTATTAGTTTCGGAGATATTTGAGACTATAGGATTTTGTAGCCACGGTGAAAAACGCTAAAAATTTGCCAAAATGACACCATCGACAATAACTCCAAAACTAAAACAGCGATTCCGGATTTAACTGCATAGTCTTGTTTGCCTTTATAAACTACCCTAAGTGGTGCAGTACGGTTTTTCTATTCCTATTAGTTTCGGAGATATTTGAGACTATAGGATTTTGTAGTCATTTGGCACGGTGAAAAACGCTGAAAATTTGCCAAAATGACACCATCGACACAATAACTCCAAAACTAAAACAGCGATTCCGGATTTAACTGCATAGTCTTGTTTGCCTTTATAAACTACCCTAAGTGGTGCAGTACGGTTTTTCTATTCCTATTAGTTTCGGAGATATTTGAGACTATAGGATTTTGTAGTCATTTCGCACGGTGAAAAACGCTGAAAATTTGCCAAAATGACACCATCGACAATAACTCCAAAACTAAAACAGCGATTCCGGATTTAACTGCATAGTCTTGTTTGCCTTTATAAACTACCCTAAGTGGTGCAGTACGGTTTTCCTATTGCTATTAGTTTCGGAGATATTTGAGACCATATCGTTTTGAAGTCATTTCGCACGGTCAAAAACGCTGAAAATTTGCCAAAATGACACCATCGACAATAACTCCAAAACTAAAACAGCGATTCCGGATTTAACTGCATAGTCTTGTTTGCCTTTATAAACTACCCTAAGTGGTGCAGTACGGTTTTTCTATTCCTATTAGTTTCGGAGATATTTGAGACTATAGGATTTTGTAGTCATTTCGCACGGTGAAAAACGCTGAAAATTTGCCAAAATGACACCATCGACAATAACTCCAAAACTAAAACAGCGATTCCGGATTTAACTGCATAGTCTTGTTTGCCTTTATAAACTACCCTAAGTGGTGCAGTACGGTTTTTCTATTCCTATTAGTTTCGGAGATATTTGAGACTATAGGATTTTGTAGCCATTTGGTGAAAAACGCTAAAAATTTGCCAAAATGACACCATCGACAATAACTCCAAAACTAAAACAGCGATTCCGGATTTAACTGCATAGTCTTGTTTGCCTTTATAAACTACCCTAAGTGGTGTAGTACGGTTTTCCTATTGCTATTAGTTTCGGAGATAATTGAGACCATATCGTTTTGAAGTCATTTCGCACGGTCAAAAACGCTGAAAATTTGCCAAAAAGACACCATCGACACTAACTCCAAAACTAAAACAGCGATTCCGGATTTAACTGCATAGTCTTGTTTGCCTTTATAAACTACCCTAAGTGGTGCAGTACGGTTTTTCTATTCCTATTAGTTTCGGAGATATTTGAGACTATAGGATTTTGTAGCCATTTGGCACGGTGAAAAACGCTAAAAAGTTGCCAAAATGACACCATCCACAATAACTCCAAAACTAAAACAGCGATTCCGGATTTAACTGCATAGTCTTGTTTGCCTTTATAAACTACCCTAAGTGGTGTAGTACGGTTTTCCTATTGCTATTAGTTTCGGAGATAATTGAGACCATATCGTTTTGAAGTCATTTCGCACGGTCAAAAACGCTGAAAATTTGCCAAAAAGACACCATCGACACTAACTCCAAAACTAAAACAGCGATTCCGGATTTAACTGCATAGTCTTGTTTGCCTTTATAAACTACCCTAAGTGGTGCAGTACGGTTTTTCTATTCCTATTAGTTTCGGAGATATTTGAGACTATAGGATTTTGTAGCCATTTGGCACGGTGAAAAACGCTAAAAATTTGCCAAAATGACACCATCGACAATAACTCCAAAACTAAAACAGCGATTCCGGATTTAACTGCATAGTCTTGTTTGCCTTTATAAACTACCCTAAGTGGTGTAGTACGGTTTTCCTATTGCTATTAGTTTCGGAGATAATTGAGACCATATCGTTTTGAAGTCATTTCGCACGGTCAAAAACGCTGAAAATTTGCCAAAAAGACACCATCGACAATAACTCCAAAACTAAAACAGCGATTCCGGATTTAACTGCATAGTCTTGTTTGCCTTTATAAACTACCCTAAGTGGTGCAGTACGGTTTTTCTATTCCTATTAGTTTCGGAGATATTTGAGACTATAGGATTTTGTAGTCATTTCGCACGGTGAAAAACGCTGAAAATTTGCCAAAAAGACACCATCGACAATAACTCCAAAACTAAAACAGCGATTCCGGATTTAACTGCATAGTCTTGTTTGCCTTTATAAACTACCCTAAGTGGTGCAGTACGGTTTTTCTATTCCTATTAGTTTCGGAGATATTTGAGACCATATCGTTTTGAAGTCATTTCGCACGGTCAAAAACGCTAAAAATTTGCCAAAATGACACCATCGACAATAACTCCAAAACTAAAACAGCGATTCCGGATTTAACTGCATAGTCTTGTTTGCCTTTATAAACTACCCTAAGTGGTGTAGTACGGTTTTCCTATTGCTATTAGTTTCGGAGATAATTGAGACCATATCGTTTTGAAGTCATTTCGCACGGTCAAAAACGCTGAAAATTTGCCAAAAAGACACCATCGACAATAACTCCAAAACTAAAACAGCGATTCCGGATTTAACTGCATAGTCTTGTTTGCCTTTATAAACTACCCTAAGTGGTGCAGTACGGTTTTTCTATTCCTATTAGTTTCGGAGATATTTGAGACCATATCGTTTTGAAGTCATTTCGCACGGTCAAAAACGCTAAAAAGTTGCCAAAATGACACCATCCACAATAACTCCAAAACTAAAACAGCGATTCCGGATTTAACTGCATAGTCTTGTTTGCCTTTATAAACTACCCTAAGTGGTGCAGTACGGTTTTTCTATTCCTATTAGTTTCGGAGATATTTGAGACTATAGGATTTTGTAGCCATTTCGCACGGTGAAAAACGCTAAAAATTTGCCAAAATGACACCATCGACAATAACTCCAAAACTAAAACAGCGATTCCGGATTTAACTGCATAGTCTTGTTTGCCTTTATAAACTACCCTAAGTGGTGTAGTACGGTTTTCCTATTGCTATTAGTTTCGGAGATAATTGAGACCATATCGTTTTGAAGTCATTTCGCACGGTCAAAAACGCTGAAAATTTGCCAAAAAGACACCATCGACACTAACTCCAAAACTAAAACAGCGATTCCGGATTTAACTGCATAGTCTTGTTTGCCTTTATAAACTACCCTAAGTGGTGCAGTACGGTTTTTCTATTCCTATTAGTTTCGGAGATATTTGAGACTATAGGATTTTGTAGCCATTTGGCACGGTGAAAAACGCTAAAAAGTTGCCAAAATGACACCATCCACAATAACTCCAAAACTAAAACAGCGATTCCGGATTTAACTGCATAGTCTTGTTTGCCTTTATAAACTACCCTAAGTGGTGCAGTACGGTTTTTCTATTCCTATTAGTTTCGGAGATATTTGAGACTATAGGATTTTGTAGCCATTTGGCACGGTGAAAAACGCTAAAAAGTTGCCAAAATGACACCATCGACAATAACTCCAAAACTAAAACAGCGATTCCGGATTTAACTGCATAGTCTTGTTTGCCTTTATAAACTACCCTAAGTGGTGTAGTACGGTTTTCCTATTGCTATTAGTTTCGGAGATAATTGAGACCATATCGTTTTGAAGTCATTTCGCACGGTCAAAAACGCTGAAAATTTGCCAAAAAGACACCATCGACACTAACTCCAAAACTAAAACAGCGATTCCGGATTTAACTGCATAGTCTTGTTTGCCTTTATAAACTACCCTAAGTGGTGCAGTACGGTTTTTCTATTCCTATTAGTTTCGGAGATATTTGAGACTATAGGATTTTGTAGCCATTTGGCACGGTGAAAAACGCTAAAAATTTGCCAAAATGACACCATCCACAATAACTCCAAAACTAAAACAGCGATTCCGGATTTAACTGCATAGTCTTGTTTGCCTTTATAAACTACCCTAAGTGGTGTAGTACGGTTTTCCTATTGCTATTAGTTTCGGAGATAATTGAGACCATATCGTTTTGAAGTCATTTCGCACGGTCAAAAACGCTGAAAATTTGCCAAAAAGACACCATCGACAATAACTCCAAAACTAAAACAGCGATTCCGGATTTAACTGCATAGTCTTGTTTGCCTTTATAAACTACCCTAAGTGGTGCAGTACGGTTTTTCTATTCCTATTAGTTTCGGAGATATTTGAGACTATAGGATTTTGTAGCCATTTGGCACGGTGAAAAACGCTAAAAAGTTGCCAAAATGACACCATCGACAATAACTCCAAAACTAAAACAGCGATTCCGGATTTAACTGCATAGTCTTGTTTGCCTTTATAAACTACCCTAAGTGGTGCAGTACGGTTTTTCTATTCCTATTAGTTTCGGAGATATTTGAGACCATATCGTTTTGAAGTCATTTCGCACGGTCAAAAACGCTAAAAATTTGCCAAAATGACACCATCCACAATAACTCCAAAACTAAAACAGCGATTCCGGATTTAACTGCATAGTCTTGTTTGCCTTTATAAACTACCCTAAGTGGTGCAGTACGGTTTTTCTATTCCTATTAGTTTCGGAGATATTTGAGACTATAGGATTTTGTAGCCATTTCGCACGGTGAAAAACGCTAAAAATTTGCCAAAATGACACCATCGACAATAACTCCAAAACTAAAACAGCGATTCCGGATTTAACTGCATAGTCTTGTTTGCCTTTATAAACTACCCTAAGTGGTGTAGTACGGTTTTCCTATTGCTATTAGTTTCGGAGATAATTGAGACCATATCGTTTTGAAGTCATTTCGCACGGTCAAAAACGCTGAAAATTTGCCAAAAAGACACCATCGACACTAACTCCAAAACTAAAACAGCGATTCCGGATTTAACTGCATAGTCTTGTTTGCCTTTATAAACTACCCTAAGTGGTGCAGTACGGTTTTTCTATTCCTATTAGTTTCGGAGATATTTGAGACCATATCGTTTTGAAGTCATTTCGCACGGTCAAAAACGCTAAAAATTTGCCAAAATGACACCATCCACAATAACTCCAAAACTAAAACAGCGATTCCGGATTTAACTGCATAGTCTTGTTTGCCTTTATAAACTACCCTAAGTGGTGCAGTACGGTTTTTCTATTCCTATTAGTTTCGGAGATATTTGAGACCATATCGTTTTGAAGTCATTTCGCACGGTCAAAAACGCTAAAAAGTTGCCAAAATGACACCATCGACAATAACTCCAAAACTAAAACAGCGATTCCGGATTTAACTGCATAGTCTTGTTTGCCTTTATAAACTACCCTAAGTGGTGCAGTACGGTTTTTCTATTCCTATTAGTTTCGGAGATATTTGAGACCATATCGTTTTGAAGTCATTTCGCACGGTCAAAAACGCTAAAAATTTGCCAAAATGACACCATCCACAATAACTCCAAAACTAAAACAGCGATTCCGGATTTAACTGCATAGTCTTGTTTGCCTTTATAAACTACCCTAAGTGGTGTAGTACGGTTTTCCTATTGCTATTAGTTTCGGAGATAATTGAGACCATATCGTTTTGAAGTCATTTCGCACGGTCAAAAACGCTGAAAATTTGCCAAAAAGACACCATCGACCATAACTCCAAAACTAAAACAGCGATTCCGGATTTAACTGCATAGTCTTGTTTGCCTTTATAAACTACCCTAAGTGGTGCAGTACGGTTTTTCTATTCCTATTAGTTTCGGAGATATTTGAGACTATAGGATTTTGTAGCCATTTGGCACGGTCAAAAACGCTAAAAAGTTGCCAAAATGACACCATCCACAATAACTCCAAAACTAAAACAGCGATTCCGGATTTAACTGCATAGTCTTGTTTGCCTTTATAAACTACCCTAAGTGGTGCAGTACGGTTTTTCTATTCCTATTAGTTTCGGAGATATTTGAGACTATAGGATTTTGTAGCCATTTGGCACGGTGAAAAACGCTAAAAATTTGCCAAAATGACACCATCGACAATAACTCCAAAACTAAAACAGCGATTCCGGATTTAACTGCATAGTCTTGTTTGCCTTTATAAACTACCCTAAGTGGTGTAGTACGGTTTTCCTATTGCTATTAGTTTCGGAGATAATTGAGACCATATCGTTTTGAAGTCATTTCGCACGGTCAAAAACGCTGAAAATTTGCCAAAAAGACACCATCGACACTAACTCCAAAACTAAAACAGCGATTCCGGATTTAACTGCATAGTCTTGTTTGCCTTTATAAACTACCCTAAGTGGTGCAGTACGGTTTTTCTATTCCTATTAGTTTCGGAGATATTTGAGACCATATCGTTTTGAAGTCATTTCGCACGGTCAAAAACGCTAAAAATTTGCCAAAATGACACCATCCACAATAACTCCAAAACTAAAACAGCGATTCCGGATTTAACTGCATAGTCTTGTTTGCCTTTATAAACTACCCTAAGTGGTGTAGTACGGTTTTCCTATTGCTATTAGTTTCGGAGATAATTGAGACCATATCGTTTTGAAGTCATTTCGCACGGTCAAAAACGCTGAAAATTTGCCAAAAAGACACCATCGACAATAACTCCAAAACTAAAACAGCGATTCCGGATTTAACTGCATAGTCTTGTTTGCCTTTATAAACTACCCTAAGTGGTGCAGTACGGTTTTTCTATTCCTATTAGTTTCGGAGATATTTGAGACTATAGGATTTTGTAGCCATTTGGCACGGTGAAAAACGCTAAAAAGTTGCCAAAATGACACCATCCACAATAACTCCAAAACTAAAACAGCGATTCCGGATTTAACTGCATAGTCTTGTTTGCCTTTATAAACTACCCTAAGTGGTGCAGTACGGTTTTTCTATTCCTATTAGTTTCGGAGATATTTGAGACTATAGGATTTTGTAGCCATTTCGCACGGTGAAAAACGCTGAAAATTTGCCAAAATGACACCATCGACAATAACTCCAAAACTAAAACAGCGATTCCGGATTTAACTGCATAGTCTTGTTTGCCTTTATAAACTACCCTAAGTGGTGTAGTACGGTTTTCCTATTGCTATTAGTTTCGGAGATAATTGAGACCATATCGTTTTGAAGTCATTTCGCACGGTCAAAAACGCTGAAAATTTGCCAAAAAGACACCATCGACACTAACTCCAAAACTAAAACAGCGATTCCGGATTTAACTGCATAGTCTTGTTTGCCTTTATAAACTACCCTAAGTGGTGCAGTACGGTTTTTCTATTCCTATTAGTTTCGGAGATATTTGAGACTATAGGATTTTGTAGCCATTTGGCACGGTGAAAAACGCTAAAAATTTGCCAAAATGACACCATCCACAATAACTCCAAAACTAAAACAGCGATTCCGGATTTAACTGCATAGTCTTGTTTGCCTTTATAAACTACCCTAAGTGGTGCAGTACGGTTTTTCTATTCCTATTAGTTTCGGAGATATTTGAGACTATAGGATTTTGTAGCCATTTGGCACGGTGAAAAACGCTAAAAATTTGCCAAAATGACACCATCGACAATAACTCCAAAACTAAAACAGCGATTCCGGATTTAACTGCATAGTCTTGTTTGCCTTTATAAACTACCCTAAGTGGTGTAGTACGGTTTTCCTATTGCTATTAGTTTCGGAGATAATTGAGACCATATCGTTTTGAAGTCATTTCGCACGGTCAAAAACGCTGAAAATTTGCCAAAAAGACACCATCGACAATAACTCCAAAACTAAAACAGCGATTCCGGATTTAACTGCATAGTCTTGTTTGCCTTTATAAACTACCCTAAGTGGTGCAGTACGGTTTTTCTATTCCTATTAGTTTCGGAGATAATTGAGACCATATCGTTTTGAAGTCATTTCGCACGGTCAAAAACGCTAAAAATTTGCCAAAATGACACCATCGACAATAACTCCAAAACTAAAACAGCGATTCCGGATTTAACTGCATAGTCTTGTTTGCCTTTATAAACTACCCTAAGTGGTGCAGTACGGTTTTTCTATTCCTATTAGTTTCGGAGATATTTGAGACCATATCGTTTTGAAGTCATTTCGCACGGTCAAAAACGCTAAAAATTTGCCAAAATGACACCATCGACAATAACTCCAAAACTAAAACAGCGATTCCGGATTTAACTGCATAGTCTTGTTTGCCTTTATAAACTACCCTAAGTGGTGCAGTACGGTTTTTCTATTCCTATTAGTTTCGGAGATATTTGAGACCATATCGTTTTGAAGTCATTTCGCACGGTCAAAAACGCTAAAAATTTGCCAAAATGACACCATCCACAATAACTCCAAAACTAAAACAGCGATTCCGGATTTAACTGCATAGTCTTGTTTGCCTTTATAAACTACCCTAAGTGGTGCAGTACGGTTTTTCTATTCCTATTAGTTTCGGAGATATTTGAGACTATAGGATTTTGTAGTCATTTCGCACGGTGAAAAACGCTGAAAATTTGCCAAAATGACACCATCGACAATAACTCCAAAACTAAAACAGCGATTCCGGATTTAACTGCATAGTCTTGTTTGCCTTTATAAACTACCCTAAGTGGTGTAGTACGGTTTTCCTATTGCTATTAGTTTCGGAGATAATTGAGACCATATCGTTTTGAAGTCATTTCGCACGGTCAAAAACGCTGAAAATTTGCCAAAAAGACACCATCGACAATAACTCCAAAACTAAAACAGCGATTCCGGATTTAACTGCATAGTCTTGTTTGCCTTTATAAACTACCCTAAGTGGTGCAGTACGGTTTTTCTATTCCTATTAGTTTCGGAGATATTTGAGACTATAGGATTTTGAAGTCATTTCGCACGGTCAAAAACGCTAAAAATTTGCCAAAATGACACCATCCACAATAACTCCAAAACTAAAACAGCGATTCCGGATTTAACTGCATAGTCTTGTTTGCCTTTATAAACTACCCTAAGTGGTGCAGTACGGTTTTTCTATTCCTATTAGTTTCGGAGATATTTGAGACTATAGGATTTTGTAGCCATTTCGCACGGTGAAAAACGCTAAAAATTTGCCAAAATGACACCATCGACAATAACTCCAAAACTAAAACAGCGATTCCGGATTTAACTGCATAGTCTTGTTTGCCTTTATAAACTACCCTAAGTGGTGTAGTACGGTTTTCCTATTGCCTATTAGTTTCGGAGATAATTGAGACCATATCGTTTTGAAGTCATTTCGCACGGTCAAAAACGCTGAAAATTTGCCAAAAAGACACCATCGACACTAACTCCAAAACTAAAACAGCGATTCCGGATTTAACTGCATAGTCTTGTTTGCCTTTATAAACTACCCTAAGTGGTGCAGTACGGTTTTTCTATTCCTATTAGTTTCGGAGATATTTGAGACCATATCGTTTTGAAGTCATTTCGCACGGTCAAAAACGCTAAAAATTTGCCAAAATGACACCATCGACAATAACTCCAAAACTAAAACAGCGATTCCGGATTTAACTGCATAGTCTTGTTTGCCTTTATAAACTACCCTAAGTGGTGCAGTACGGTTTTTCTATTCCTATTAGTTTCGGAGATATTTGAGACCATATCGTTTTGAAGTCATTTCGCACGGTCAAAAACGCTAAAAATTTGCCAAAATGACACCATCGACAATAACTCCAAAACTAAAACAGCGATTCCGGATTTAACTGCATAGTCTTGTTTGCCTTTATAAACTACCCTAAGTGGTGCAGTACGGTTTTTCTATTCCTATTAGTTTCGGAGATATTTGAGACTATAGGATTTTGTAGCCATTTGGCACGGTGAAAAACGCTAAAAAGTTGCCAAAATGACACCATCCACAATAACTCCAAAACTAAAACAGCGATTCCGGATTTAACTGCATAGTCTTGTTTGCCTTTATAAACTACCCTAAGTGGTGCAGTACGGTTTTTCTATTCCTATTAGTTTCGGAGATATTTGAGACTATAGGATTTTGTAGCCATTTCGCACGGTGAAAAACGCTGAAAATTTGCCAAAATGACACCATCGACAATAACTCCAAAACTAAAACAGCGATTCCGGATTTAACTGCATAGTCTTGTTTGCCTTTATAAACTACCCTAAGTGGTGTAGTACGGTTTTCCTATTGCTATTAGTTTCGGAGATAATTGAGACCATATCGTTTTGAAGTCATTTCGCACGGTCAAAAACGCTGAAAATTTGCCAAAAAGACACCATCGACACTAACTCCAAAACTAAAACAGCGATTCCGGATTTAACTGCATAGTCTTGTTTGCCTTTATAAACTACCCTAAGTGGTGCAGTACGGTTTTTCTATTCCTATTAGTTTCGGAGATATTTGAGACTATATCGTTTTGAAGTCATTTCGCACGGTCAAAAACGCTAAAAATTTGCCAAAATGACACCATCCACAATAACTCCAAAACTAAAACAGCGATTCCGGATTTAACTGCATAGTCTTGTTTGCCTTTATAAACTACCCTAAGTGGTGTAGTACGGTTTTCCTATTGCTATTAGTTTCGGAGATAATTGAGACCATATCGTTTTGAAGTCATTTCGCACGGTCAAAAACGCTGAAAATTTGCCAAAAAGACACCATCGACAATAACTCCAAAACTAAAACAGCGATTCCGGATTTAACTGCATAGTCTTGTTTGCCTTTATAAACTACCCTAAGTGGTGCAGTACGGTTTTTCTATTCCTATTAGTTTCGGAGATATTTGAGACCATATCGTTTTGAAGTCATTTCGCACGGTCAAAAACGCTAAAAAGTTGCCAAAATGACACCATCGACAATAACTCCAAAACTAAAACAGCGATTCCGGATTTAACTGCATAGTCTTGTTTGCCTTTATAAACTACCCTAAGTGGTGCAGTACGGTTTTTCTATTCCTATTAGTTTCGGAGATATTTGAGACTATAGGATTTTGTAGCCATTTGGCACGGTGAAAAACGCTAAAAAGTTGCCAAAATGACACCATCCACAATAACTCCAAAACTAAAACAGCGATTCCGGATTTAACTGCATAGTCTTGTTTGCCTTTATAAACTACCCTAAGTGGTGCAGTACGGTTTTTCTATTCCTATTAGTTTCGGAGATATTTGAGACTATAGGATTTTGTAGCCATTTGGCACGGTGAAAAACGCTAAAAATTTGCCAAAATGACACCATCGACAATAACTCCAAAACTAAAACAGCGATTCCGGATTTAACTGCATAGTCTTGTTTGCCTTTATAAACTACCCTAAGTGGTGTAGTACGGTTTTCCTATTGCTATTAGTTTCGGAGATAATTGAGACCATATCGTTTTGAAGTCATTTCGCACGGTCAAAAACGCTGAAAATTTGCCAAAAAGACACCATCGACACTAACTCCAAAACTAAAACAGCGATTCCGGATTTAACTGCATAGTCTTGTTTGCCTTTATAAACTACCCTAAGTGGTGCAGTACGGTTTTTCTATTCCTATTAGTTTCGGAGATATTTGAGACTATAGGATTTTGTAGCCATTTGGCACGGTGAAAAACGCTAAAAATTTGCCAAAATGACACCATCCACAATAACTCCAAAACTAAAACAGCGATTCCGGATTTAACTGCATAGTCTTGTTTGCCTTTATAAACTACCCTAAGTGGTGTAGTACGGTTTTCCTATTGCTATTAGTTTCGGAGATAATTGAGACCATATCGTTTTGAAGTCATTTCGCACGGTCAAAAACGCTGAAAATTTGCCAAAAAGACACCATCGACAATAACTCCAAAACTAAAACAGCGATTCCGGATTTAACTGCATAGTCTTGTTTGCCTTTATAAACTACCCTAAGTGGTGCAGTACGGTTTTTCTATTCCTATTAGTTTCGGAGATATTTGAGACTATAGGATTTTGTAGCCATTTGGCACGGTGAAAAACGCTAAAAAGTTGCCAAAATGACACCATCGACAATAACTCCAAAACTAAAACAGCGATTCCGGATTTAACTGCATAGTCTTGTTTGCCTTTATAAACTACCCTAAGTGGTGCAGTACGGTTTTTCTATTCCTATTAGTTTCGGAGATATTTGAGACCATATCGTTTTGAAGTCATTTCGCACGGTCAAAAACGCTAAAAATTTGCCAAAATGACACCATCCACAATAACTCCAAAACTAAAACAGCGATTCCGGATTTAACTGCATAGTCTTGTTTGCCTTTATAAACTACCCTAAGTGGTGTAGTACGGTTTTCCTATTGCTATTAGTTTCGGAGATAATTGAGACCATATCGTTTTGAAGTCATTTCGCACGGTCAAAAACGCTGAAAATTTGCCAAAAAGACACCATCGACACTAACTCCAAAACTAAAACAGCGATTCCGGATTTAACTGCATAGTCTTGTTTGCCTTTATAAACTACCCTAAGTGGTGCAGTACGGTTTTTCTATTCCTATTAGTTTCGGAGATATTTGAGACTATAGGATTTTGTAGCCATTTGGCACGGTGAAAAACGCTAAAAAGTTGCCAAAATGACACCATCGACAATAACTCCAAAACTAAAACAGCGATTCCGGATTTAACTGCATAGTCTTGTTTGCCTTTATAAACTACCCTAAGTGGTGCAGTACGGTTTTTCTATTCCTATTAGTTTCGGAGATATTTGAGACCATATCGTTTTGAAGTCATTTCGCACGGTCAAAAACGCTAAAAATTTGCCAAAATGACACCATCCACAATAACTCCAAAACTAAAACAGCGATTCCGGATTTAACTGCATAGTCTTGTTTGCCTTTATAAACTACCCTAAGTGGTGCAGTACGGTTTTTCTATTCCTATTAGTTTCGGAGATATTTGAGACTATAGGATTTTGTAGCCATTTCGCACGGTGAAAAACGCTAAAAATTTGCCAAAATGACACCATCGACAATAACTCCAAAACTAAAACAGCGATTCCGGATTTAACTGCATAGTCTTGTTTGCCTTTATAAACTACCCTAAGTGGTGTAGTACGGTTTTCCTATTGCTATTAGTTTCGGAGATAATTGAGACCATATCGTTTTGAAGTCATTTCGCACGGTCAAAAACGCTGAAAATTTGCCAAAAAGACACCATCGACAATAACTCCAAAACTAAAACAGCGATTCCGGATTTAACTGCATAGTCTTGTTTGCCTTTATAAACTACCCTAAGTGGTGCAGTACGGTTTTTCTATTCCTATTAGTTTCGGAGATATTTGAGACTATAGGATTTTGAAGCCATTTGGCACGGTGAAAAACGCTAAAAAGTTGCCAAAATGACACCATCCACAATAACTCCAAAACTAAAACAGCGATTCCGGATTTAACTGCATAGTCTTGTTTGCCTTTATAAACTACCCTAAGTGGTGCAGTACGGTTTTTCTATTCCTATTAGTTTCGGAGATATTTGAGACTATAGGATTTTGTAGCCATTTGGCACGGTGAAAAACGCTAAAAAGTTGCCAAAATGACACCATCGACAATAACTCCAAAACTAAAACAGCGATTCCGGATTTAACTGCATAGTCTTGTTTGCCTTTATAAACTACCCTAAGTGGTGTAGTACGGTTTTCCTATTGCTATTAGTTTCGGAGATAATTGAGACCATATCGTTTTGAAGTCATTTCGCACGGTCAAAAACGCTGAAAATTTGCCAAAAAGACACCATCGACACTAACTCCAAAACTAAAACAGCGATTCCGGATTTAACTGCATAGTCTTGTTTGCCTTTATAAACTACCCTAAGTGGTGTAGTACGGTTTTCCTATTGCTATTAGTTTCGGAGATAATTGAGACCATATCGTTTTGAAGTCATTTCGCACGGTCAAAAACGCTGAAAATTTGCCAAAAAGACACCATCGACACTAACTCCAAAACTAAAACAGCGATTCCGGATTTAACTGCATAGTCTTGTTTGCCTTTATAAACTACCCTAAGTGGTGCAGTACGGTTTTTCTATTCCTATTAGTTTCGGAGATATTTGAGACTATAGGATTTTGTAGCCATTTGGCACGGTGAAAAACGCTAAAAATTTGCCAAAATGACACCATCCACAATAACTCCAAAACTAAAACAGCGATTCCGGATTTAACTGCATAGTCTTGTTTGCCTTTATAAACTACCCTAAGTGGTGTAGTACGGTTTTCCTATTGCTATTAGTTTCGGAGATAATTGAGACCATATCGTTTTGAAGTCATTTCGCACGGTCAAAAACGCTGAAAATTTGCCAAAAAGACACCATCGACCATAACTCCAAAACTAAAACAGCGATTCCGGATTTAACCTGCTTAGCCGTGTTTGCCTTTATAAACTACCCTAAGTGGTGCAGTACGGTTTTTCTATTCCTATTAGTTTCGGAGATATTTGAGACTATAGGATTTTGTAGCCACAGTGAAAAACGCTAAAAAGGTGATAAAATTACACCATCCACAATTACTCCAAAACTAAAACAGCGATTCCGGATTTAACTGCATAGTCTTGTTTGCCTTTATAAACTTCCCTAAGTGGTGTAGTACGGTTTTCCTGTTGCTATTAGTTTCGGAGATAATTGAGACCATATCGTTTTGAAGTCATTTCGCACGGTCAAAAACGCTGAAAATTTGCCAAAAAGACGCCATCGACCATAACTCCAAAACTAAAACAGCGATTTCGGATTTAACTGCATAGTCTTGTTTGCCTTTATCATCATCATCATTGTCAACCATTATCAATCCACTGCTGGACGAAGGTCTCCCCAAGTTTCTCCAGCTAACGGTCTGTCTTGTGCCAGTCTCCTCCATGTCACTCCGCATACTTTCGAATTTCATCCACCCATCTCCTAATGTGGTCTTCTTCTGGGTCTTTTCCTGTCCCTTGGAATCCAATCTAAAATTTCGGCTGTCCATCGATGGTCTGTTCTTCTGGCAGTATGTCCAGCCCATTGCCATTTCAGGGATTTAACTCTGATCATGATGTCTTCCACTCTTGTCATTTTTCGGATCCACGTGTTCCTCTTCTTATCTCTCCTGGTTACACCAAGCATGCACCCTCTCCATGCTTCTTTGAGTTGTTTGCAGCCTTTGTATGTCTCTTTTAGCTAAGGTCCACGTCTCTGCACCATACGTAAGCACTGGAAGGATGCATTGATCAAACACTTTTCTTTTAAGACATAATGGCATATTGCTCTTGAAAATTATGCTGTTTCTTCCAAAAGCTCTCCAGGCAAGTTTTGTACGCCGATTAATTTCTTCACCAATGTGACCCTCACTTGATATCTGCTGTCCAAGATAAACGTACGTGTCTGTTATCTCCAGCTTTTTCTCCATCAATCGATAAATCTTCATTTCTTGTAAAAGCATTGTACATCACTTTTAGTCTTCTGAAAGTTCATTTTTAATCCCACTTCTTTACTCTTGTCAGCAAGTTCCTGGATCATACTCTGTAGCTCTGATGGGGTAGTTGCAAAAATGACTATGTCATCAGCAAAACGAAGGTGGATTAGATAATCTCCATTAATCTTTATCCCTTTGTTTTCCCAGTTCAGTGATTGAAAGACATTTTCCAATGTGGCATTAAAGAGCTTCGGAGATATGGTGTCACCTTGTCTCACTCCTTTTCCAATTTTTATGTGTGTTGTATTTTCAAACAGCCGAATCTTTGCACTTGCATTTTCATAGATGTTATTAATAATATTAATGTATGCATCTTCAATACCGCAGGATTTCAGAGCCATTGCAACTGCTGATGGTTTCACCGAATCAAAGGCTTTTTCATAATCGATAAAAGCCATGCACAATGGAAGTTCATATTCCTCGCTCTTTCAATTAGTTCTCTCAGTACGTGGATATGATCTATTGTGCTGTAGCCACTCCTGAATCCAGCTTGTTCTCTGGGTTGAGCCATGTCCAGTGTCACCTTAAAGCGGTGTGAAAGAACTTTAGTGAAGATTTTATAAACCACTGATAGGAGGCTGATAGGTCTGTAGTTTCTGAGATCCTCAATGTCACCTTTTTTATGTAGCAAGATCATTGTAGCGTTGTTCCAATCCTCAGGAATTTTCCCTTCGTTAAGGCATCGAGCGAAAATTTGGGCGAGTACTGTTTCGATTTCTCCACTTGCTTCTTGTATGATGTCTACAGTAATTCCATCTTCTCCTGGAGCTTTTCCCGCTTCATGTTCTTGATTGCATGTGCAACTTCTGCTCAACGGACTGGAAGAACTCTGGTGGTACCTTTCATGATGTCTGGAGTACATGTATATCCTTTCATATAGTTTAGTAGAAATCTTTCACTCTTGTCAAAATTTCGCCTCTATTTCTTGTTTACAGAACCATCTTCTTTCTCAGTGCCATAATCTTGTTTTCTTCCTTACTGAGATGTCCCTTTGCTATCTTTAGGCTTTGGTTGTTTTCAATTGCTTTCCTTACTAGTTCACAGTTGAATTTCCTTACGTCTTCGGTGATACTTTTTCGTACTGTCTTGCATAGTTCTATATATTCCACTTTGGAAGTCACATCTTCTTTAGTTGTCCTCATCTCTCTTCTTTTTGCATCAACATTTTGGTTTTTCCTGATAATTTGTTTACATGCAACTTGTTCTTAGACCCAGCTAATTTTGTTGCTGTTTCCATAAGAGCTTTGGTTACTTTTCTGTTAACTTCCGAAATATCCACTTCTTCCGATGTTAGGCCTTCTAAAGCAGAGAATCTGTTCTTCAGTTCCAACTTGAAAGTATTATGGTGTTTTTTAAGGTTGGTTATGTCAATACATTTTGTTTGTCTTATGAGCTTGCCACGTTCCAGTTTAGTGTTGAGGTGCATCTTACATCTCAATAATCTATGGTCACTACCTGTGTTGAACTTGTTTAGCACACTGCAGTCTTCGATGACGAATTTTTGGTTACACATAATAAAATCAATTTCACTTGTCGTCCCAATTGGATGTCTCCATGTCCATTTCCTGTGTGGCTTTTTCTTGAAAAGGAATTCAAGATGAAAAATCCTTCTGCCTCTGCAAACTCAACGAGAGTATTTCCACGCTGGAAACTACCCTAAGTGGTGCAGTACGGTTTTTCTATTCCTATTAGTTTCGGAGATATTTGAGACTATAGGATTTTGTAGCCACAGTGAAAAACGCTAAAAAGGTGACAAAATGACACCATCCACAATAACTCCAAAACTAAAACAGCGATTCCGGATTTAACTGCATAGTCTTGTTTGTCTTTATAAACTACCCTAAGAGGTGTAGTACGGTTTTCCTATTGCTATTAGTTTCGGAGAAAATTGAGACCATATCGTTTTGAAGTCATTTCGCACGGTCAAAAACGCTGAAAATTTGCCAAAAAGACACCATCGACCATAACTCCAAAACTAAAACAGCGATTCCGGATTTAACTGCATAGTCTTGTTTGCCTTTATAAACTACCCTAAGAGGTGCAGTGCGGTTCTTCTATTCCTATTAGTTTCGAGATATTTGAGACTATAGGATTTTTGTAGCCACGGTGAAAAACGCCAAAAGTTGCCAAAATGTCACCATCCACAATAACTCCAAAACTAAAACAGCGATTCCGGATTTAACTGCATAGTCTGGTTTCCGTTTATAAACTACCCTAAGTGATGCAGTATGGTTTTTCTATTCCTATTAGTTTCGGAGATATTTGAGACTATAGGATTTTGTATCCATTTGGCACGGTGAAAAACGCTAAAAAGTTGCCAAAATGACACCATCGGCCATAACTCCGAAAACTAAAACAGCGATTCCGGATTTACCTGCTTAGCCGTGTTTGCCTTTATAAACTACCCTAAGTGGTGTAGTACGGTTTTCCTATTGCTATTAGTTTCGGAGATAATTGAGACCATATCGTTTTGAAGTCATTTCGCACGGTCAAAAACGCTGAAAATTTGCCAAAAAGACAATATCGACCATAACTCCAAAACTAAAACAGCGATTCCGGATTTAACTGCATTGTCTTGTTTGCCTTTATAAACTAACCTAAGTGGTGTAGTACGGTTTTCCTATTGCTATTAGTTTCGGAGATAATTGAGACCATATCGTTTTGAAGTCATTTCGCACTGTCAAAAACGCTGAAAATTTGCCAAAAAGACACCATCGACCATAACTCCAAAACTCAAACAGCGATTCCGGATTTAACTGCATAGTCTTGTTTGGCTTTATAAACTACCCTAAGTGGTGCTGTACGGTTTTTTGTATTCCTATTAGTTTCGGAGATATTTGAGACTATAAGATTTTGTAGCCACGGTGAAAAACGCTAAAAAGTTGCCAAAATGACACCATCGACCATAACTCCAAAACTAAAACAGCGGTTCCGGATTTACCTGCTTAGCCGTGTTTGCCTTTATAAACTACCCTAAGTGGTGCAGTACGGTTTTTCTATTCCTATTAGTTTCGGAGATATTTCAGACTATAAGATTTTGTATCCTCGGTGAAAACGCTAAAAAGTTGCCAAAATGACATCATCCACAATAACTCCAAAACTAAAACAGCGATTCCGGATTTAACTGCATAGTCTTGTTTGCGTTTATAAACCTACCCTAAGTGATGCAGTATGGTTTTTTCTATTCCTATTAGTTTCGGAGATATTTGAGACTATAAGATTTGTAGCCATTTGGCACGGTGAAAAACGCTAAAAAACTGCCAAAATGACACCATCGACAATAACTCCAAAACTAAAACAGCGATTCCGGATTTAACTGCATAGTCTTGTTTTCCTTTATAAACTACTCTAAGAGGTGTAGTACGGTTTTCCTATTGCTATTAGTTTCAGAGATAATTGAGACCATATCGTTTTGAAGTCATTTCGCACTGTCAAAAACGCTGAAAATTTGCCAAAAAGACACCATCGACCATAACTCCAAAACTAAAACAGCGATTCCAGATTTAACTGCATAGTCTTGTTTGCCTTTATAAACTACCCTAAGTGGTGCAGTACGGTTTTCCTATTCCTATTAGTTTCGGAGATATTTGAGAATATAAGATTTTGTAGCCACGGTTAAAAACGCTAAAAAGTTGCCAAAATGACACCATCCACAATAACTCCAAAACTAAAACAGCGATTCCGGATTTAACTGCATAGTCTTGTTTGCGTTTATATACTACTCCTAAGTGATGCAGTATGGTTTTTCTATTCCTATTAGTTTCGGAGGTATTTGAGACTATGGGATTTTGTAGCCATTTGGCACCGTGAAAAACGCTAAAAAGTTGCCAAAATGACACCATCGACAATAACTCCAAAACTAAAACAGCGATTCCGGATTTAACGGCATAGTCTTCTTTGCCTTTATAAACTGCCCTAAGTGGTCTAGTACGGTTTTCCTATTGCTATTAGTTTCGGAGATAATTGAGACCATATCGTTTTGAAGTCATTTCGCACAGTCAAAAACGCTGAAAATTTGCCAAAAAGACACCATCGACACTAACTCCAAAACTGAATCAGCGATTCAGGATTTAACTGCATAGTCTTGTTTGCCTTTATAAACTACCCTAAGTGGTGCAGTACGGTTTTTCTATTCCTATTAGTTTCGGAGATATTTGAGACTATAGGATTTTGTAGCCACAGTGAAAAACGCTGAAAATTTGACAAAAGACACCATCCACAATAACTCAAAACTAAAACAGCGATTCCGGATTTAACTGCATAGCCTTGTTTGCCTTTATAAACTACCCTAAGTGGTGTAGTACGGTTTTTCCTATTGCTATTAGTTTCGGAGATAATTGAGACATATCGCTGAAGTCATTTCGCACGGTCAAAAACGCTAAAAATTTGCCGAAAGACACCATCGACCATAACTGCAAAACTAAAACAGCGATTCCGGATTTAACTGCATAGTCTTGTTTGCCTTTATAAACTACTCTAAGAGGTGTAGTACGGTTTTCCTATTGCTATTAGTTTCAGAGATAATTGAGACCATATCGTTTTGAAGTCATTTCGCACGGTCAAAAACGCTGAAAATTTGCCAAAAAGACACCATCGACCATAACTCCAAAACTAAAACAGCGATTCCAGATTTAACTGCATAGTCTTGTTTGCCTTTATAAACTACCCTAAGTGCAGCAGTACGGTTTTTCTATTCCTATTAGTTTCGGAGATATTTGAGAATATAAGATTTTGTAGCCACGGTTAAAAACGCTAAAAAGTTGCCAAAATGACACCATCCACAATAACTCCAAAACTAAAAACAGCGATTCCGGATTTAACTGCATAGTCTTGTTTGACTTTATAAACTTCCTAAGTGGTGCAGTACGGTTCTTCTATTCCTATTAGTTTCGGAGATATTTGAGACTATAGGATTTTGTAGCCCTTTTTGCACGGTGAAAAGCGGTTAAAATTTGCCAAAAAGACGCCATCGACACTAAATCCAAAACTGAAACAGCGATTCAGGATTTAAGTTGCATTGTCTTGTTTGCCTTTATCATCATCATCATCATTGTCAACCATTATCAATCCACTGCTGGACGAAGGTCTCCCCAAGTTTCCTCCACAACGGTCTGTCTTGTGCCAGTCTCCTCCATGTCACTAACGCATACTTTACGAATTTCATCCACCCATCTCCCATGTGGTCTTCTTCTGGGTCTTTTCCTGTCCCTTGGAATCCAATCTAAAATTTCGGCTGTCCATCGATGGTCTGTCCTTCTGGCAGTATGTCCAACCCATTGCCATTTCAGGGATTTAACTCTGATCATGATGTCTTCCACTCTCGTCATTTTTTCGGATCCACGAGTTCCTCTTCTTATCTCTTCTGGTTATACCAAGCATGCACCTCTCCATGCTTCTTTGAGTTGTCTGCAGCCTTTGTATGTCTCTTTTAGTTAAGGTCCACGTCTCTGCACCATACGTAAGCACTGGAAGGATGCATTGATCAAACACTTTTCTTTTAAGACATAATGGCATATTGCTCTTGAAAATTATGCTGTTTCTTCCAAAAGCTCTCCAGGCAAGTTTTGTACGCCGATTAATTTCTTCATCAATGTGACCCTCACTTGATATCTGCTGTCCAAGATAAACATATGTATCTGTTATCTCCAGTTTTTCTCCATCAATCGATAAATCTTCATTTCTTGTAAAAGCATTGAACATCACTTTTGTCTTCTGATAGTTCATTTTTAATCCCACTTCTTTACTCTTGTCAGCAAGTTCCTGGATCATACTCTGCAGCTCTGATGGGGTAGTTGCAAAAATGACTATACGTCATCAGCAAAACGAAGGTGGGTTAGATAATCTCCATTAATCTTTATCCCTTTGTTTTCCCAGTTCAGTGATTGAAAGACATTTTCCAATGTGGCATTAAAGAGCTTCGGAGATATGGTGTCACCTTGTCTCACTCCTTTCCAATTTTTATGTGTTGTATTTTCAAACAGCCGAATCTTTGCACTTGCATTTTCATAGATGTTATTAATAATATTAATGTATGCATTTTCAATACCGCAGGATTTCAGAGCCGTGGTAACTGCTGATGGTTTCACCGAATCAAAGTCTTTTTCATAATCGATAAAAGCCATGCACAATGGAAGTTCATATTCCCTCGCTCTTTCAATTAGTTCTCTCAGTACATGGATATGATCTATTGTGCTGTAGCCACTCCTGAATCCAGCTTGTTCTCTGGGTTGAGCCATGTCCAGTGTTACCTTCAAGCGGTGTGAAAGAACTTTAGTGAAGATTTTATAAACCACTGATAGGAGGCTGATAGGTCTGTAGTTCCTGAGATCCTCAATGTCACCTTTTTTATGTAGCAGGATCATTGTAGCATTGTTCCAATCCTCAGGAATCTTCCCTTCATTAAGGCACCGAGTGAAAATTTGGGCGAGTACTGTTTCAATTTCTCCACTTGCTTCTTGTATGATGTCTATAGTAATTCCATCTTCTCCTGGAGCTTTCCCCCGCTTCATGTTCTTGATGGCATGAGCAACTTCTGCTCAAGGACTGGAAGAACTCTGGTACCTTTCATGATGTCTGGAGTACATGTATCATCCCTTTCATATAATTTGGAGTAGAAATCTTTCACTCTTGTCAAAATTTCCGCCTCTATTTCTTGTTATAGAACCATCTTCTTTTCTCAGTGCCATAATCTGTTTTCTTCCTTACTGAGATGCCCCTTTGCTATCTTTAGGCTTTGGTTGTTTTCAATTGCTTTCCTCACTAGCTCACAGTTGAATTTCCTTACGTCTTCAGTGATACTTTTTCGTGCTGTCTTGCATAGCTCTATATATTCCACTTTGGAAGTCACATCTTCTTTAGTTGTCCTCATCTCCTTCTTTTTGCATCAATATTTTGGTTTTTCCTGATAATTTGTTTACATGCAACTTGTTCTTAGACCCAGCTAATTTTGTTGCTGTTTCCATAAGAGCTTTGGTTACTTTTCTGTTAACTTCCGAAATATCCACTTCTTCCGATGTTAGGCCTTCTAAAGCAGAGAATCTGTTCTTCAGTTCCAACTTGAAAGTATTATGGTGTTTTTTAAGGTTGGTTATGTCAATACATTTTGTTTGTCTTATGAGCTTGCCACGTTCCAGTTTAGTGTTGAGGTGCATCTTACATCTCAATAATCTATGGTCACTACCTGTGTTGAACTTGTTTAGCACACTGCAGTCTTCGATGACGAATTTTCGGTTACACATAATAAAATCAATTTCACTTGTCGTCCCAATTGGATGTCTCCATGTCCATTTCCTGTGTGGCTTTTTCTTGAAAAAGGAATTCAAGATGAAAAATCCTTCTGCCTCTGCAAACTCAACGAGAGTATTTCCACGCTGGAAACTACCCTAAGTGGTGCAGTACGGTTTTTCTATTCCTATTAGTTTCGGAGATATTTGAGACTATAGGATTTTGTAGCCACAGTGAAAAACGCTAAAAAGGTGACAAAATGACACCATCCACAATAACTCCAAAACTAAAACAGCGATTCCGGATTTAACTGCATAGTCTTGTTTGTCTTTATAAACTACCCTAAGAGGTGTAGTACGGTTTTCCTATTGCTATTAGTTTCGGAGAAAATTGAGACCATATCGTTTTGAAGTCATTTCGCACGGTCAAAAACGCTGAAAATTTGCCAAAAAGACACCATCGACCATAACTCCAAAACTAAAACAGCGATTCCGGATTTAACTGCATAGTCTTGTTTGCCTTTATAAACTACCCTAAGAGGTGCAGTGCGGTTCTTCTATTCCTATTAGTTTCGGAGATATTTGAGACTATAGGATTTTGTAGCCACGGTGAAAACGCTAAAAAGTTGCCAAAATGTCACCATCCACAATAACTCCAAAACTAAAACAGCGATTCCGGATTTAACTGCATAGTCTGGTTTCCGTTTACAAACTACCCTAAGTGATGCAGTATGGTTTTTCTATTCCTATTAGTTTCGGAGATATTTGAGACTATAGGATTTTGTATCCATTTGGCACGGTGAAAAACGTTAAAAAGTTGCCAAAATGACACCATCGACCATAACTCGAAAACTAAAACAGCGATTCCGGATTTACCTGCTTAGCCGTGTTTGCCTTTATAAACTACCCTAAGTGGTGTAGTACGGTTTTCCTATTGCTATTAGTTTCGGAGATAATTGAGACCATATCGTTTTGAAGTCATTTCGCACGGTCAAAAACGCTGAATATTTGCCAAAAAGACACCATCGACCATAACTCCAAAACTAAAACAGCGATTCCGGATTTAACTGCATTGTCTTGTTTGCCTTTATAAACTACCCTAAGTGGTGTAGTACGGTTTTCCTATTGCTATTAGTTTCGGAGATAATTGAGACCATATCGTTTTGAAGTCATTTCGCACTGTCAAAAACGCTGAAAATTTGCCAAAAAGACACCATCGACCATAACTCCAAAACTCAAACAGCGATTCCGGATTTAACTGCATAGTCTTGTTTGGCTTTATAAACTACCCTAAGTGGTGCTGTACGGTTTTTCTATTCCTATTAGTTTCGGAGATATTTGAGACTATAAGATTTTGTAGCCACGGTGAAAAACGCTAAAAAGTTGCCAAAATGACACCATCGACCATAACTCCAAAACTAAAACAGCGGTTCCGGATTTACCTGCTTAGCCGTGTTTGCCTTTATAAACTACCCTAAGTAGTGCAGTACGGTTTTTCTATTCCTATTAGTTTCGGAGATATTTCAGACTATAAGATTTTGTATCCTCGGTGAAAAACGCTAAAAAGTTGCCAAAATGACATCATCCACAATAACTCCAAAACTAAAACAGCGATTCCGGATTTAACTGCATAGTCTTGTTTGCGTTTATAAACTACCCTAAGTGATGCAGTATGGTTTTTCTATTCCTATTAGTTTCGGAGATATTTGAGACTATAAGATTTTGTAGCCATTTGGCACGGTGAAAAACGCTAAAAAGTTGCCAAAATGACACCATCGACAATAACTCCAAAACTAAAACAGCGATTCCGGATTTAACGGCATAGTCTTCTTTGCCTTTATAAACTGCCCTAAGTGGTGTAGTACGGTTTTCCTATTGCTATTAGTTTCAGAGATAATTGAGACCATATCGTTTTGAAGTCATTTCGCACTGTCAAAAACGCTGAAAATTTGCCAAAAAGACACCATCGACCATAACTCCAAAACTAAAACAGCGATTCCAGATTTAACTGCATAGTCTTGTTTGCCTTTATAAACTACCCTAAGTGGTGCAGTACGGTTTTCCTATTCCTATTAGTTTCGGAGATATTTGAGAATATAAGATTTTGTAGCCACGGTGAAAAACGCTAAAAAGTTGCCAAAATGACACCATCCACAATAACTCCAAAACTAAAACAGCGATTCCGGATTTAACTGCATAGTCTTGTTTGCGTTTATATACTACCCTAAGTGATGCAGTATGGTTTTTCTATTCCTATTAGTTTCGGAGGTATTTGAGACTATGGGATTTTGTAGCCATTTGGCACCGTGAAAAACGCTAAAAAGTTGCCAAAATGACACCATCGACAATAACTCCAAAACTAAAACAGCGATTCCGGATTTAACGGCATAGTCTTCTTTGCCTTTATAAACTGCCCTAAGTGGTGCAGTACGGGTTTTCTATTCCTATTAGTTTCGGAGATATTTCAGACTATAAGATTTTGTATCTCGGTGAAAAACGCTAAAAAGTTGCCAAAATGACATCATCGACACAATAACTCCAAAACTAAAACAGCGATTCCGGATTTAACTGC
The DNA here is from genome assembly GCA_039090855.1 of Macrothele yani. Taxonomy (NCBI): domain Eukaryota; kingdom Metazoa; phylum Arthropoda; class Arachnida; order Araneae; family Macrothelidae; genus Macrothele; species Macrothele yani. The sequence goes on along the minus strand of CM077025.1, from coordinate 73,029,868 downwards.
ATAGTCTTGTTTGCGTTTATAAACTACCCTAAGTGATGCAGTATGGTTTTTCTATTCCTATTAGTTTCGGAGATATTTGAGACTATAAGATTTTTGTAGCCATTTGGCACGGTGAAAAACGCTAAAAAGGTTGCCAAAATGACACCATCGACAATAACTCCAAAACTAAAACAGCGATTCCGGATTTAACTGCATAGTCTTGTTTTGCCTTTATAAACTACTCTAAGTGGTGTAGTACGGTTTTCCTATTCCTATTAGTTTCGGAGATATTTGAGACCATATAAGATTTTGTAGCCACGGTGAAAAACGCTGAAAATTTGCCAAAATGACACCATCCACAATAACTCCAAAACTAAAACAGCGATTCCGGATTTAACTGCATAGTCTTGTTTGCCTTTATATACTACCCTAAGAGTGATGCAGTATGGTTTTCTATTCCTATTAGTTTCGGAGGTATTTGAGACTATGGGATTTTGTAGCCATTTGGCACCGTGAAAAACGCTGAAAAGTTGCCAAAATGACACCATCGACCATAACTCCAAAACTAAAACAGCGGTTCCGGATTTAACCTGCATAGCCGTGTTTGCCTTTATAAACTACCCTAAGTGGTGCAGTACGGTTTTCCTATTCCTATTAGTTTCGGAGATATTTCAGACTATAAGATTTTGTATCCTCGGTGAAAAACGCTAAAAAGTTGCCAAAATGACATCATCCACAATAACTCCAAAACTAAAACAGCGATTCCATATTTAACTGCATAGTCTTGTTTGCGTTTATAAACTACCCTAAGTGATGCAGTATGGTTTTTCTATTCCTATTAGTTTCGGAGGTATTTGAGACTATGGGATTTGTAGCCATTTGGCACCGTGAAAAACGCTAAAAAGTTGCCAAAATGACACCATCGACAATAACTCCAAAACTAAAACAGCGATTCAGGATTTAACTGCATAGTCTTGTTTGCCTTTATAAACTACTCTAAGTGGTGTAGTACGGTTTTCCTATTGCTATTAGTTTCAGAGATAATTGAGACCATATCGTTTTGAAGTCATTTCGCACTGTCAAAAACGCTGAAAATTTGCCAAAAAGACACCATCGACCATAACTCCAAAACTAAAACAGTGGATTCCAGATTTAACTGCATAGTCTTGTTTGCCTTTATAAACTACCCTAAGTGGTGCAGTACGGTTTTCCTATTCCTATTAGTTTCGGAGATATTTGAGAATATAAGATTTTGTAGCCACGGTGAAAACGCTAAAAAGTTGCCAAAATGACACCATCCACAATAACTCCAAAACTAAAACAGCGATTCCGGATTTAACTGCATAGTCTTGTTTGCGTTTATATACTACCCTAAGTGATGCAGTATGGTTTTTCCTATTCCTATTAGTTTCGGAGGTATTTGAGACTATGGGATTTTGTAGCCTTTGGCACCGTGAAAAACGCTAAAAAGTTGCCAAAATGACACCATCGACAATAACTCCAAAACTAAAACAGCGATTCCGGATTTAACGGCATAGTCTTCTTTGCCTTTATAAACTGCCTAAGTGGTCTAGTACGGTTTTCCTATTGCTATTAGTTTCGGAGATAATTGAGACCATATCGTTTTGAAGTCATTTCGCACAGTCAAAAACGCTGAAAATTTGCCAAAAAGACACCATTGACACTAACTCTAAAACTAAAACAGCGATTCCGCATTTAACTGCATAGTCTTGTTTGCCTTTATAAACTACCCTAAGTGGTCTAGTACGGTTTTCCTATTGCTATTAGTTTCGGAGATAATTGAGACCATATCGTTTTGAAGTCATTTCGCACAGTCAAAAACGCTGAAAATTTGCCAAAAAGACACCATTGACACTAACTCTAAAACTAAAACAGCGACTCCGGATTTAACTGCATAGCCTTGTTTGCCTTTATAAACTACCCGAAGTGGTGCAGTACGGTTTTTCTATTCCTATTAGTTTCGGAGATATTTGAGACTATAGGATTTTGTAGCCACCATGAAAAACGCTAAAAATTTGCCAAAATGACACCATCCACAATAACTGCAAAACTAAAACACGATTCCGGATTTAACTGCATAGTCTTGTTTGCCTTTATAAACTACCCTAAGTGATGCAGTATGGTTTTCCTATTCCTATTAGTTTCGGAGATAATTGAGACCATATCGTTTTGAAGTCATTTCGCACGGTCAAAAACGCTGAAAATTTGCCAAAAAGACACCATCGACCATAACTCCAAAACTAAAACAGCGATTCCGGATTTACCTGCTTAGCCGTGTTTGCCTTTATAAACTACCTACAGTGGATATGCAGTACGGTTTTTCTATTCCTATTAGTTTCGGAGATATTTGAGACTAGGATTTTGTAGCCACAGTGAAAAACGCTAAAAAGGTGACAAAATGACACCATCCACAATACTCCAAAACAAAAACAGCGATTCCGGATTTAACTGCATAGTCTTGTTTGCCTTTATCATCATCATCATTGTCAACCATTATCAATCCACTGCTGGACGATTGTCTCCCCAAGTTTCCTCCACAACGGTCTGTCTTGTGCCAGTCTCCTCCATGTCACTCCACTGCATACTTTCGAATTTCATCCACCCATCTCCTATGTGGTCTTCTTCTGGGTCTTTTCCTGTCCCTTGGAATCCAATCTAAAATTTCGGCTGTCCATGAGATGGTCTGTTCTTCTGGCAGTATGTCCAGCCCATTGCCTTTTAAGGGATTTAACTCTGATCATGATGTCTTCCACTCTTGTCATTTTTCGGATCCACGTGTTCCTCTTCTTCACTCTCCTGGTTACACCAAGCATGCACCTCTCCATGCTTCTTTGAGTTGTTTGCAGCCTTTGTATGTCTCTTTTAGCTAGAGGTCCACGTCTCTGCACCATACGTAAGCACTGGAAGGATGCATTGATCAAACACTTTTCTTTTAAGACATAATGGCATATTGCTCTTGAAAATTATGCTGTTTCTTCCAAAAGCTCTCCAGGCAAGTTTTGTACGCCGATTAATTTCTTCGTGCAATGTGACCCTCACTCTATATCTGCTGTCCAAGATAAACGTACGTGTCTGTTATCTCCAGCTTTTCTCCATCAATCGATAAATCTTCATTTCTTGTAAAAGCATTGTACATCACTTTAGTCTTCTGAAAGTTCACTTTTTAATCCTAATTTCTTTACTCTTGTCAGCAAGTTCCTGGATCATACTCTGTAGCTCTGATGGGGTAGTTGCAAAAATGACTATGTCATCAGCAAAACGAAGGTGGATTAGGCCTAATCTCCATTAATCAGAGAATCCCTTTGTTTTCCCAGTTCAGTGATTGAAAGACATTTTCCAATGTGGCATTAAAGAGCTTCGGAGATATGGTGTCACCTTGTCTCATGCCTTTTCCAATTTTTATGTGTGTTGTATTTTCAAACAGCCGAATCTTTGCACTTGCATTTTCATAGATGTTATTAATAATATTAATGTATGCATCTTCAATACCGCAGGATTTCAGAGCCATTGCAACTGCTGATGGTTTCACCGAATCAAAGGCTTTTTCATAATCGATGCCATGCACAATGGAAGTTCATATTCCTCGCTCTTTCAATCAGTTCTCTCAAACGTGGATATGATCTATTGTGCTGTAGCCACTCCTGAATCCAGCTTGTTCTCTGGGTTGCCATGTCCAGTGTCACCTTAAAGCGGTGTGAAAGAACTTTAGTGAAGATTTTATAAACCACTGATAGGAGGCTGATAGGTCTGTAGTTTCTGAGATCCTCAATGTCACCTTTTTTATGTAGCAAGATCATTGTAGCGTTGTTCCAATCCTCAGGAATTTTCCTTCGTTAAGGCATCGAGCGAAAATTTGGGCGAGTACTGTTTCGATTTCTCCACTTGCTTCTTGTATGATGTCTACAGTAATTCCATCTTCTCCTGGAGCTTTTCCCCGCTTCATGTTCTTGATTGCATGTGCAACTTCTGCTCAACGGACTGGAAGAACTCTGGTACTGGTACCTTTCATGATGTCTGGAGTACATGTATCATCCTTTCATATAGTTTGGAGTAGAAATCTTTCACTCTTGTCAAAATTTCGCCTCTATTTCTTGTTACAGAACCATCTTCTTTCTCAGTGCCATAATCTGTTTTCTTACTGAGATGTCCCCTATCTTTAGGCTTTGGTTGTTTTCAATTGCTTTCCTTACTAGTTCACAGTTGAATTTCCTTACGTCTTCGGTGATACTTTTTCGTACTGTCTTGCATAGTTCTATATATTCCACGTCACATCTTCTTTAGTTGTCCTCATCTCTTCTTTTTGCATCAACATTTTGGTTTTTCCTGATAATTTGTTTACATGCAACTTGTTCTTAGACCCAGCTAATTTTGTTGCTGTTTCCATAAGAGCTTTGGTTACTTTTCTGTTAACTTCCGAAATATCCACTTCTTCCGATGTTAGGCCTTCTAAAGCAGAGAATCTGTTCTTCAGTTCCAATTTGAAAGTATTATGGTGTTTTTTAAGGTTGGTTATGTCAATACATTTTGTTTGTCTATGCCACGTTCCAGTTTAGTGTTGAGGTGCATCTTACATCTCAATAATCTATGGTCACTACCTGTGTTGAACTTGTTTAGCACACTGCAGTCTTCGATGACGAATTTTTGGTTACACATAATAAAATCAATTTCACTTGTCGTCCCAATTGGATGTCTCCATGTCCATTTCCTGTGTGGCTTTTTCTTGAAAAGGAATTCAAGATGAAAAATCCTTCTGCCTCTGCAAACTCAACGAGAGTATTTCCACGCTGGAAACTACCCTAAGTGGTGCAGTACGGTTTTTCTATTCCTATTAGTTTCGGAGATATTTGAGACTATAGGATTTTGTAGCCACAGTGAAAAACGCTAAAAAGGTGACAAAATGACACCATCCACAATAACTCCAAAACTAAAACAGCGATTCCGGATTTAACTGCATAGTCTTGTTTGCCTTTATAAACTACCCTAAGAGGTGTAGTACGGTTTTTATGCTATTAGTTTCGGAGAAAATTGAGACCATATCGTTTTGAAGTCATTTCGCACGGTCAAAAACGCTGAAAATTTGCCAAAAAGACACCATCGACCATAACTCCAAAACTAAAACAGCGATTCCGGATTTAACTGCATAGTCTTGTTTGCCTTTATAAACTACCCTAAGAGGTGCAGTGCGGTTCTTCTATTCCTATTAGTTTCGGAGATATTTGAGACTATAGGATTTTGTAGCCACGGTGAAAAACGCTAAAAAGTTGATAAAATGTCACCATCCACAATAACTCCAAAACTAAAACAGCGATTCCGGATTTAACTGCATAGTCTGGTTTCCGTTTATAAACTACCCTAAGTGATGCAGTATGGTTTTTCTATTCCTATTAGTTTCGGAGATATTTGAGACTATAGGATTTTGTATCCATTTGGCACGGTGAAAAACGCTAAAAATTTGCCAAAATGACACCATCGACCATAACTCGAAAACTAAAACAGCGATTCCGGATTTACCTGCTTAGCCGTGTTTGCCTTTATAAACTACCCTAAGTGGTGTAGTACGGTTTTCCTATTGCTATTAGTTTCGGAGATAATTGAGACCATATCGTTTTGAAGTCATTTCGCACGGTCAAAAACGCTGAAAATTTGCCAAAAAGACACCATCGACCATAACTCCAAAACTAAAACAGCGATTCCGGATTTAACTGCATTGTCTTGTTTGCCTTTATAAACTACCCTAAGTGGTGTAGTACGGTTTTCCTATTGCTATTAGTTTCGGAGATAATTGAGACCATATCGTTTTGAAGTCATTTCGCACTGTCAAAAACGCTGAAAATTTGCCAAAAAGACACCATCGACCATAACTCCAAAACTCAAACAGCGATTCCGGATTTAACTGCATAGTCTTGTTTGGCTTTATAAACTACCCTAAGTGGTGCTGTACGGTTTTTCTATTCCTATTAGTTTCGGAGATATTTGAGACTATAAGATTTTGTAGCCACGGTGAAAAACGCTAAAAAGTTGCCAAAATGACACCATCGACCATAACTCCAAAACTAAAACAGCGGTTCCGGATTTACCTGCTTAGCCGTGTTTGCCTTTATAAACTACCCTAAGTGGTGCAGTACGGTTTTTCTATTCCTATTAGTTTCGGAGATATTTCAGACTATAAGATTTTGTATCCTCGGTGAAAAACGCTAAAAAGTTGCCAAAATGACATCATCCACAATAACTCCAAAACTAAAACAGCGATTCCGGATTTAACTGCATAGTCTTGTTTGCGTTTATAAACTACCCTAAGTGATGCAGTATGGTTCTTCTATTCCTATTAGTTTCGGAGATATTTGAGACTATAAGATTTTGTAGCCATTTGGCACGGTGAAAAACGCTAAAAACTGCCAAAATGACACCATCGACAATAACTCCAAAACTAAAACAGCGATTCCGGATTTAACTGCATAGTCTTGTTTTCCTTTATAAACTACTCTAAGTGGTGTAGTACGGTTTTCCTATTGCTATTAGTTTCAGAGATAATTGAGACCATATCGTTTTGAAGTCATTTCGCACTGTCAAAAACGCTGAAAATTTGCCAAAAAGACACCATCGACCATAACTCCAAAACTAAAACAGCGATTCCAGATTTAACTGCATAGTCTTGTTTGCCTTTATAAACTACCCTAAGTGGTGCAGTACGGTTTTCCTATTCCTATTAGTTTCGGAGATATTTGAGAATATAAGATTTTGTAGCCACGGTGAAAAACGCTAAAAAGTTGCCAAAATGACACCATCCACAATAACTCCAAAACTAAAACAGCGATTCCGGATTTAACTGCATAGTCTTGTTTGCGTTTATATACTACCCTAAGTGATGCAGTATGGTTTTTCTATTCCTATTAGTTTCGGAGGTATTTGAGACTATGGGATTTTGTAACCATTTGGCACCGTGAAAAACGCTAAAAAGTTGCCAAAATGACACCATCGACAATAACTCCAAAACTAAAACAGCGATTCCGGATTTAACGGCATAGTCTTCTTTGCCTTTATAAACTGCCCTAAGTGGTCTAGTACGGTTTTCCTATTGCTATTAGTTTCGGAGATAATTGAGACCATATCGTTTTGAAGTCATTTCGCACAGTCAAAAACGCTGAAAATTTGCCAAAAAGACACCATTGACACTAACTCTAAAACTAAAACAGCGATTCCGGATTTAACTGCATAGTCTTGTTTGCCTTTATAAACTACCCTAAGTGGTCTAGTGCGGTTTTCCTATTGCTATTAGTTTCGGAGATAATTGAGACCATATCGTTTTGAAGTCATTTCGCACAGTCAAAAACGCTGAAAATTTGCCAAAAAGACACCATTGACACTAACTCTAAAACTAAAACAGCGACTCCGGATTTAACTGCATAGCCTTGTTTGCCTTTATAAACTACCCGAAGTGGTGCAGTACGGTTTTTCTATTCCTATTAGTTTCGGAGATATTTGAGACTATAGGATTTTGTAGCCACCATGAAAAACGCTAAAAATTTGCCAAAATGACACCATCCACAATAACTGCAAAACTAAAACAGCGATTCCGGATTTAACTGCATAGTCTTGTTTGCCTTTATAAACTACCCTAAGTGATGCAGTATGGTTTTCCTATTCCTATTAGTTTCGGAGATAATTGAGACCATATCGTTTTGAAGTCATTTCGCACGGTCAAAAACGCTGAAAATTTGCCAAAAAGACACCATCGACCATAACTCCAAAACTAAAACAGCGATTCCGGATTTACCTGCTTAGCCGTGTTTGCCTTTATAAACTACCCTAAGTGGTGCAGTACGGTTTTTCTATTCCTATTAGTTTCGGAGATATTTGAGACTATAGGATTTTGTAGATACGGTGAAAAACGCTAAAAAGTTGCCAAAATGTCACCATCCACAATAACTCCAAAACTAAAACAGCGATTCCGGATTTAACTGCATAGTCTGGTTTCCGTTTATAAACTACCCTAAGTGATGCAGTATGGTTTTTCTATTCCTATTAGTTTCGGAGATATTTGAGACTATAGGATTTTGTATCCATTTGGCACGGTGAAAAACGCTAAAAAGTTGCCAAAATGACACCATCGACCATAACTCGAAAACTAAAACAGCGATTCCGGATTTACCTGCTTAGCCGTGTTTGCCTTTATAAACTACCCTAAGTGGTGTAGTACGGTTTTCCTATTGCTATTAGTTTCGGAGATAATTGAGACCATATCGTTTTGAAGTCATTTCGCACGGTCAAAAACGCTGAAAATTTGCCAAAAAGACACCATCGACCATAACTCCAAAACTAAAACAGCGATTCCGGATTTAACTGCATTGTCTTGTTTGCCTTTATAAACTACCCTAAGTGGTGTAGTACGGTTTTCCTAATGCTATTAGTTTCGGAGATAATTGAGACCATATCGTTTTGAAGTCATTTCGCACTGTCAAAAACGCTGAAAATTTGCCAAAAAAGACACCATCGACCATAACTCCAAAACTCAAACAGCGATTCCGGATTTAACTGCATAGTCTTGTTTGGCTTTATAAACTACCCTAAGTGGTGCTGTACGGTTTTTCTATTCCTATTAGTTTCGGAGATATTTGAGACTATAAGATTTTGTAGCCACGGTGAAAAACGCTAAAAAGTTGCCAAAATGACACCATCGACCATAACTCCAAAACTAAAACAGCGGTTCCGGATTTACCTGCTTAGCCGTGTTTGCCTTTATAAACTACCCTAAGTGGTGCAGTACGGTTTTTCTATTCCTATTAGTTTCGGAGATATTTCAGACTATAAGATTTTGTATCCTCGGTGAAAAACGCTAAAAAGTTGCCAAAATGACATCATCCACAATAACTCCAAAACTAAAACAGCGATTCCGGATTTAACTGCATAGTCTTGTTTGCGTTTATAAACTACCCTAAGTGATGCAGTATGGTTTTTCTATTCCTATTAGTTTCGGAGATATTTGAGACTATAAGATTTTGTAGCCATTTGGCACGGTGAAAAACGCTAAAAAACTGCCAAAATGACACCATCGACAATAACTCCAAAACTAAAACAGCGATTCCGGATTTAACTGCATAGTCTTGTTTTCCTTTATAAACTACTCTAAGTGGTGTAGTACGGTTTTCCTATTGCTATTAGTTTCAGAGATAATTGAGACCATATCGTTTTGAAGTCATTTCGCACTGTCAAAAACGCTGAAAATTTGCCAAAAAGACACCATCGACCATAACTCCAAAACTAAAACAGCGATTCCAGATTTAACTGCATAGTCTTGTTTGCCTTTATAAACTACCCTAAGTGGTGCAGTACGGTTTTCCTATTCCTATTAGTTTCGGAGATATTTGAGAATATAAGATTTTGTAGCCACGGTGAAAAACGCTAAAAAGTTGCCAAAATGACACCATCCACAATAACTCCAAAACTAAAACAGCGATTCCGGATTTAACTGCATAGTCTTGTTTGCGTTTATATACTACCCTAAGTGATGCAGTATGGTTTTTCTATTCCTATTAGTTTCGGAGGTATTTGAGACTATGGGATTTTGTAACCATTTGGCACCGTGAAAAACGCTAAAAAGTTGCCAAAATGACACCATCGACAATAACTCCAAAACTAAAACAGCGATTCCGGATTTAACGGCATAGTCTTCTTTGCCTTTATAAACTGCCCTAAGTGGTCTAGTACGGTTTTCCTATTGCTATTAGTTTCGGAGATAATTGAGACCATATCGTTTTGAAGTCATTTCGCACAGTCAAAAACGCTGAAAATTTGCCAAAAAGACACCATTGACACTAACTCTAAAACTAAAACAGCGATTCCGGATTTAACTGCATAGTCTTGTTTGCCTTTATAAACTACCCTAAGTGGTCTAGTACGGTTTTCCTATTGCTATTAGTTTCGGAGATAATTGAGACCATATCGTTTTGAAGTCATTTCGCACAGTCAAAAACGCTGAAAATTTGCCAAAAAGACACCATTGACACTAACTCTAAAACTAAAACAGCGACTCCGGATTTAACTGCATAGCCTTGTTTGCCTTTATAAACTACCCTAAGTGGTGCAGTACGGTTTTTCTATTCCTATTAGTTTCGGAGATATTTGAGACTATAGGATTTTGTAGATACGGTGAAAAACGCTAAAAAGTTGCCAAAATGTCACCATCCACAATAACTCCAAAACTAAAACAGCGATTCCGGATTTAACTGCATAGTCTTGTTTGCGTTTATAAACTACCCTAAGTGATGCAGTATGGTTTTTCTATTCCTATTAGTTTCGGAGATATTTGAGACTATAAGATTTTGTAGCCATTTGGCACGGTGAAAAACGCTAAAAAACTGCCAAAATGACATAATCGACAATAACTCCAAAACTAAAACAGCGATTCCGGATTTAACTGCATAGTCTTGTTTTCCTTTATAAACTACTCTAAGTGGTGTAGTACGGTTTTCCTATTGCTATTAGTTTCAGAGATAATTGAGACCATATCGTTTTGAAGTCATTTCGCACTGTCAAAAACGCTGAAAATTTGCCAAAAAGACACCATCGACCATAACTCCAAAACTAAAACAGCGATTCCAGATTTAACTGCATAGTCTTGTTTGCCTTTATAAACTACCCTAAGTGGTGCAGTACGGTTTTCCTATTCCTATTAGTTTCGGAGATATTTGAGAATATAAGATTTTGTAGCCACGGTGAAAAACGCTAAAAAGTTGCCAAAATGACACCATCGACCATAACTCCAAAACTAAAACAGCGGTTCCGGATTTACCTGCTTAGCCGTGTTTGCCTTTATAAACTACCCTAAGTGGTGCAGTACGGTTTTTCTATTCCTATTAGTTTCGGAGATATTTCAGACTATAAGATTTTGTATCCTCGGTGAAAAACGCTAAAAAGTTGCCAAAATGACATCATCCACAATAACTCCAAAACTAAAACAGCGATTCCGGATTTAACTGCATAGTCTTGTTTGCGTTTATATACTACCTAAGTGATGCAGTATGGTTTTTCTATTCCTATTAGTTTCGGAGGTATTTGAGACCATATCGTTTTGAAGTCATTTCGCACAGTCAAAAACGCTGAAAATTTTCCAAAAAGACACCATTGACACTAACTCTAAAACTAAAACAGCGATTCCGGATTTAACTGCATAGTCTTGTTTGCCTTTATAAACTACCCTAAGTGGTCTAGTACGGTTTTCCTATTGCTATTAGTTTCGGAGATAATTGAGACCATATCGTTTTGAAGTCATTTCGCACAGTCAAAAACGCTGAAAATTTGCCAAAAAGACACCATTGACACTAACTCTAAAACTAAAACAGCGACTCCGGATTTAACTGCATAGCCTTGTTTGCCTTTATAAACTACCCGAAATGGTGCAGTACGGTTTTTCTATTCCTATTAGTTTCGGAGATATTTGAGACTATAGGATTTTGTAGCCACCATGAAAAACGCTAAAAATTTACCAAAATGACACCATCCACAATAACTGCAAAACTAAAACAGCGATTCCGGATTTAACTGCATAGTCTTGTTTGCCTTTATAAACTACCCTAAGTGATGCAGTATGGTTTTCCTATTCCTATTAGTTTCGGAGATAATTGAGACCATATCGTTTTGAAGTCATTTCGCACGGTCAAAAACGCTGAAAATTTGCCAAAAAGACACCATCGACCATAACTCCAAAACTAAAACAGCGATTCCGGATTTACCTGCTTAGCCGTGTTTGCCTTTATAAACTACCCTAAGTGGTGCAGTACGGTTTTTCTATTCCTATTAGTTTCGGAGATATTTGAGACTATAGGATTTTGTAGCCACAGTGAAAAACGCTAAAAAGGTGACAAAATGACACCATCCACAATTACTCCAAAACAAAAACAGCGATTCCGGATTTAACTGCATAGTCTTGTTTGCCTTTATAAACTTCCCTAAGTGGTGTAGTACGGTTTTCCTATTGCTATTAGTTTCGGAGATAATTGAGACCATATCGTTTTGAAGTCATTTCGCACGGTCAAAAACGCTGAAAATTTGCCAAAAAGACGCCATCGACCATAACTCCAAAACTAAAACAGCGATTCCGTATTTAACTGCATAGTCTTGTTTGCCTTTATCATCATCATCATTGTCAACCATTATCAATCCACTGCTGGACGAAGGTCTCCCCAAGTTTCCTCCACAACGGTCTGTCTTGTGCCAGTCTCCTCCATGTCACTCCCGCATACTTTCGAATTTCATCCACCCATCTCCTATGTGGTCTTCTTCTGGGTCTTTTCCTGTCCCTTGGAATCCAATCTAAAATTTCGGCTGTCCATCGATGGTCTGTTCTTCTGGCAGTATGTCCAGCCCATTGCCATTTCAGGGATTTAACTCTGATCATGATGTCTTCCACTCTTGTCATTTTTCGGATCCACGTGTTCCTCTTCTTATCTCTCCTGGTTACACCAAGCATGCACCTCTCCATGCTTCTTTGAGTTGTTTGCAGCCTTTGTATGTCTCTTTTAGCTAAGGTCCACGTCTCTGCACCATACGTAAGCACTGGAAGGATGCATTGATCAAACACTTTTCTTTTAAGACATAATGGCATATTGCTCTTGAAAATTATGCTGTTTCTTCCAAAAGCTCTCCAGGCAAGTTTTGTACGCCGATTAATTTCTTCACCAATGTGACCCTCACTTGATATCTGCTGTCCAAGATAAACGTACGTGTCTGTTATCTCCAGCTTTTCTCCATCAATCGATAAATCTTCATTTCTTGTAAAAGCATTGTACATCACTTTAGTCTTCTGAAAGTTCATTTTTAATCCCACTTCTTTACTCTTGTCAGCAAGTTCCTGGATCATACTCTGTAGCTCTGATGGGGTAGTTGCAAAAATGACTATGTCATCAGCAAAACGAAGGTGGATTAGATAATCTCCATTAATCTTTATCCCTTTGTTTTCCCAGTTCAGTGATTGAAAGACATTTTCCAATGTGGCATTAAAGAGCTTCGGAGATATGGTGTCACCTTGTCTCACTCCTTTTCCAATTTTTATGTGTGTTGTATTTTCAAACAGCCGAATCTTTGCACTTGCATTTTCATAGATGTTATTAATAATATTAATGTATGCATCTTCAATACCGCAGGATTTCAGAGCCATTGCAACTGCTGATGGTTTCACCGAATCAAAGGCTTTTTCATAATCGATAAAAGCCATGCACAATGGAAGTTCATATTCCCTCGCTCTTTCAATTAGTTCTCTCAGTACGTGGATATGATCTATTGTGCTGTAGCCACTCCTGAATCCAGCTTGTTCTCTGGGTTGAGCCATGTCCAGTGTCACCTTAAAGCGGTGTGAAAGAACTTTAGTGAAGATTTTATAAACCACTGATAGGAGGCTGATAGGTCTGTAGTTTCTGAGATCCTCAATGTCACCTTTTTTATGTAGCAAGATCATTGTAGCGTTGTTCCAATCCTCAGGAATTTTTCCTTCGTTAAGGCATCGAGCGAAAATTTGGGCGAGTACTGTTTCGATTTCTCCACTTGCTTCTTGTATGATGTCTACAGTAATTCCATCTTCTCCTGGAGCTTTTCCCCGCTTCATGTTCTTGATTGCATGTGCAACTTCTGCTCAACGGACTGGAAGAACTCTGGTACTGGTACCTTTCATGATGTCTGGAGTACATGTATCATCCCTTTCATATAGTTTGGAGTAGAAATCTTTCACTCTTGTCAAAATTTCGCCTCTATTTCTTGTTACAGAACCATCTTCTTTTCTCAGTGCCATAATCTGTTTTCTTCCCTTACTGAGATGTCCCTTTGCTATCTTTAGGCTTTGGTTGTTTTCAATTGCTTTCCTTACTAGTTCACAGTTGAATTTCCTTACGTCTTCGGTGATACTTTTTCGTACTGTCTTGCATAGTTCTATATATTCCACTTTGGAAGTCACATCTTCTTTAGTTGTCCTCATCTCTCTTCTTTTTTGCATCAACATTTTGGTTTTTCCTGATAATTTGTTCACATGCAATTTGTTCTTAGACCCAGCTAATTTTGTTGCTGTTTCCATAAGAGCTATGGTTACTTTTCTGTTAACTTCAGAAATATCCACTTCTTCCGATGTTAGGCCTTCTAAAGCAGAGAATCTGTTCTTCAGTTCCAATTTGAAGGTATTATGGTGTTTTTTAAGGTTGGTTATGTCAATACATTTTGTTTGTCTTATGAGCTTGCTACGTTCGAGTTTAGTGTTGAGGTGCATCTTACATCTCACCAATCTATGGTCACTGCCTGTGTTGAACTTGTTTAGCACACTGCAGTCTTTTATGACGAATTTTTTGTTACGCATAATAAAATCAATTTCACTTGTCATCCCATTTGGATGTCTCCATGTCCATTTCCTGTGTGGCTTTTTTCTTGAAAAAGGAGTTCATGATGAAAAACCCTTCTGCCTCTGCAAACTCTACGAGAGTATTTCCACGCTGGTTTCTGTTGCCGTGACCGAATTTACCTACTGAAGTTTCATTCTGTTGCCGTTGCCCTATTTTTGCATTGAAATCTCCCATAATTATCTTCAAGTGCTGCTTACCTTTATTATTTAGATCACGAATTTCCTCATAAAATTCTTCAATTTCTTCTTCAGCATGACTTGTGGTGGGTGCATAAGTTTGAATATAAACTACCCTAAGTGGTGCAGTACGGTTCTTCTATTTCTATTAGTTTCGGAGATATTTGAGACTGTAGGATTTTGTAGCCACGGTGAAAAACGCTAAAAAGTTGCCAAAATAACACCATCCACAATAACTCCAAAACTAAAACAGCGATTCCGGATTTAACGGCATAGTCTTCTTTGCCTTTATAAACTGCCCTAAGTGGTGTAGTACGGTTTTCCTATTGCTATTAGTTTCGGAGATAATTGAGACCATATCGTTTTGAAGTCATTTCGCACAGTCAAAAACGCTGAAAATTTGCCAAAAAGACACCATCGACACTAACTCCAAAACTAAAACAGCGATTCCGGATTTAACTGCATAGTCTTGTTTGCCTTTATAAACTACCCTAAGTGGTGCAGTACGGTTTTTCTATTCCTATTAGTTTCGGAGATATTTGAGACTACAGGATTTTGTAGCCACGGTGAAAAACGCTAAAAAGTTGCCAAAATGACAACATCCACAATAACTCCAAAACTAAAACAGCGATTCCGGATTTAACTGCATAGTCTTGTTTGCCTTTATAAACTACCCTAAGTGGTGCAGTACGGTTTTTCTATTCCTATTAGTTTCGGAGATGTTTGAGACTATATGATTTTGTAGCCACGGTGAAAAACGCTAAAAAGTTGCCAAAATGACACCATCCACAATAACTCCAAAACTAAAAAAGCGATTCCGGATTTAACTGCTTAGTCTTGTTTGCCTTTATAAACTACCCTAAGTGGTGTAGTACGGTTTTCCTATTGCTATTAGTTTCGGAGATAATTGAGACCATATCGTTTTGAAGTCATTTCGCACAGTCAAAAACGCTGAAAATTTGCCAAAAAGACACCATCGACACTAACTCCAAAACTAAAACAGCGACTCCGGATTTAACTGCCTAGCCTTGTTTGCCTTTATAAACTACCCGAAGTGGTGCAGTACGGTTTTTCTATTCCTATTAGTTTCGGAGATTTTGAGACTATAGGATTTTGTAGCCACCATGAAAAACGCTAAAAATTTGCCAAAATGACACCATCCACAATAACTCCAAAACTAAAACAGCGATTCCGGATTTAACTGCATAGTCTTGTTTGCCTTTATAAACTACCCTAAGTGGTGTAGTACGGTTTTCCTTCCTATTAGTTTCAGAGATAATTGAGACCATATCGTTTTGAAGTCATTTCGCACGGTCAAAAACGCTGAAAATTGGCCAAAAAGACACCATCGACCATAACTCCAAAACTAAAACAGCGATTCCGGATTTAACTGCATAGTCTTGTTTGACTTTATAAACTACCCTAAGTGGTGCAGTACGGTTTTTCTATTCCTATTAGTTTCGGAGATATTTGAGACTATAGGATTTTGTAGCCACAGTGAAAAACGCTAAAAAGGTGACAAAATGACACCATCCACAATTACTCCAAAACTAAAACAGCGATTCCGGATTTAACTGCATAGTCTTGTTTGCCTTTATAAACTACCCTAAGTGGTGTAGTACGGTTTTCCTATTGCTATTAGTTTCGGAGATAATTGAGACCATATCGTTTTGAAGTCATTTCGCACGGTCAAAAACGCTGAAAATTTGCCAAAAAGACGCCATCGACCATAACTCCAAAACTAAAACAGCGATTCCGGATTTAACTGCATAGTCTTGTTTGCCTTTATAAACTACCCAAAGTGGTGTAATACGTTTTCCTATTGCTTTTAGTTTCGGAGATAATTGAGACCATATCGTTTTGAAGTCATTTCGCACGGTCAAAAACGCTGAAAATTTGCCAAAAAGACACGATCGACACTAACTTCGAAACTGAAACAGCGATTTAGGATTTAACTGCATAGTCTTGTTTGCCTTCATAAACTACCCTTAGTGGTGCAGTACGGTTTTTCTATTCCTATTAGTTTCGGAGATATTTGAGACTATAGGATTTTGTAGCCACAGTGAAAAACGCTAAAAAGGTGACAAAATGACACCATCCACAATTACTCCAAAACTATAACAGCGATTCCGGATTTAACTGCATAGTCTTGTTTGCCTTTATAAACTACCCTAAGTGGTGTAGTACGGTTTTCCTATTGCTATTAGTTTCGGAGATAATTGAGACCATATCGTTTTGAAGTCATTTCGCACGGTCAAAAACGCTGAAAATTTGCCAAAAAGACGCCATCGACCATAACTCTAAAACTAAAACAGCGATTCCGGATTTAACTGCATAGTCTTGTTTGCCTTTATAAACTACCCTAAGTGGTGCAGTACGGTTTTTTCTATTCCTATTAGTTTCGGAGATATTTGAGACTATAGGATTTTGTAGCCACAATGAAAAACGCTAAAAAGTTGAAAAAATGACACCATCCACAATAACTCCAAAACTAAAACAGCGATTCCGGATTTAACTGCATAGTCTTGTTTGCGTTTATAAACTACATTAAGTGATGCAGTATGGTTTTTCTATTCCTATTAGTTTCGGAGGTATTTGAGACTATAGGATTTTGTAGCCATTCGGCACGGTGAAAAACGCGAAAAGTTGCCAAAATGACACCATCGACAATAACTCCAAAACTAAAACAGCGATTCCGGATTTAACGGCATAGTCTTCTTTGCCTTTATAAACTGCCCTAAGTGGTGTAGTACGGTTTTCCTATTGCTATTAGTTACGGAGATAATTGAGACCATATCGTTTTGAAGTCATTTCACACGGTCAAAAACGCTGAAAATTTGCCAAAAAGACACCATCGACCGTAACTCCAAAACTAAAACAGCGATTCCGGATTTAACTGCATAGTCTTGTTTGCCTTTATATACTACCCTAAGTGGTGCAGTACGGTTTTTCTATTCCTATTATTTTCGGAGATATTTGAGACTACAGGATTTTGTAGCCACGGTGAAAAACGCTAAAAAGTTGCCAAAATGACACCATCCACAATAACTCCAAAACTGAAACATCGATTCCGGATTTAACTGCATAGACTTGTTTGCCTTTATAAACTACCCTAAGTGGTGCAGTACGGTTTTTCTATTCCTATTAGTTTCGGAGATGTTTGAGACTATATGGTTTTGTAGCCACGGTGAAAAACGCTAAAAAGTTGCCAAAATGACACCATCCACAATAACTCCAAAACTAAAACAGCGATTCCGGATTTAACTGCATAGTCTTGTTTGCCTTTATAAACTACCCTAAGTGGTGCAGTACGGTTTTTCTATTCCTATTAGTTTCGGAGATATTTGAGACTATAGGATTTTGTAGCCACGGTGAAAAACGCTAAAAAGTTGCCAAAATGACACCATCCACAATAATTCCAAAACTAAAACAGCGATGTTTCGGAGGTATTTGAGACTATGGGATTTTGTAGCCATTTGGCACAGTGAAAAACGCTAAAAAGTTGCCAAAATGACACCATCGACAATAACTCCAATACTAAAACAGCGATTCCGGATTTAACTGCATAGTCTTGTTTGCCTTTAAAAACTACCCTAAGTGGCGTAGTACGGTTTTCCTATTGCTATTAGTTTCGGAGATAATTGAGACCATATCGTTTTGAAGTCATTTCGCACGGTCAAAAACGCTGAAAATTTGCCAAAAAGACACCATTGACACTAACCCCAAAACTAAAACAGCGATTCCGGATTTAACTGCATAGTCTTGTTTGCCTTTATAAACTACCCTAAGTGGTGTAGTACGGTTTTACTATTGCTATTAGTTTCGAAAATAATTGAGACCATGTCGTTTTAAAGTCATTTCTCACAGTTAAAAACGCTGAAAATTTGCCAAAAAGACACCATCGACACTAACTCCAAAACTAAAACAGCGATTCCGGATTTAACTGCATAGTCTTGTTTGCCTTTATAAACTACCCTAAGTGGTGCAGTACGGTTTTTCTATTCCTATTAGTTTCGGAGATATTTGAGACTATAGGATTTTGTAGCCACAATGAAAAACGCTAAAAAGTTGAAAAAATGACACCATCCACAATAACTCCAAAACTAAAACAGAGATTCCGGATTTAACTGCATAGTCTTGTTTGCGTTTATAAACTACCCTAAGTGATGCAGTATGGTTTTTCTATTCCTATTAGTTTCAGAGGTATTTGAGACTATAGGATTTTGTAGCCATTCGGCACGGTGAAAAACGCTAAAAAGTTGCCAAAATGACACCATCGACAATAACTCCAAAACTAAAACAGCGATTCCGGATTTAACGGCATAGTCTTCTTTGCCTTTATAAACTGCCCTAAGTGGTGTAGTACGGTTTTCCTATTGCTATTAGTTTCGGAGATAATTGAGACCATATCGTTTTGAAGTCATTTCGCACAGTCAAAAACGCTGAAAATTTGCCAAAAAGACACCATCGACACTAACTCCAAAACTAAAACAGCGATTCCGGATTTAACTGCATAGTCTTGTTTGTCTTTATAAACTACCCTAAGTGGTGCAGTACGGTTTTTCTATTCCTATTAGTTTCGGAGATATTTGAGACTACAGGATTTTGTAGCCACGGTGAAAAACGCTAAAAAGTTGCCAAAATGACACCATCCACAATAACTCCAAAATTAAAACAGCGATTCCGGATTTAACTGCATAGTCTTGTTTGCCTTTATAAACTACCCTAAGTGGTGCAGTACGGTTTTTCTATTCCTATTAGTTTCGGAGATGTTTGAGACTATATGGTTTTGTAGCCACGGTGAAAAACGCTAAAAAGTTGCCAAAATGACACCATCGACAATAACTCCAATACTAAAGCAGCGATTCCGGATTTAACTGCATAGTCTTGTTTGCCTTTAAAAACTACCCTAAGTGGCGTAGTACGGTTTTCCTATTGCTTTTAGTTTCGGAGATAATTGAGACCATATCGTTTTGAAGTCATTTCGCTCGGTCAAAAACGCTGAAAATTTGCCAAAAAGACACCATCGACACTAACTCCAAAACTAAAACAGCGATTCCGGATTTAACTGCATAGTCTTGTTTGCCTTTATAAACTACCCTAAGTGGTGCAGTAAGGTTTTTCTTTTCCTATTAGTTTCGGAGATATTTGAGACTATAGGATTTTATAGCCACGGTGAAAAACGCTAAAAAGTTGCCAAAATGACACCATCCACAATAACTCCAAAACTAAAACAGCGATTCCGGATTTAACTGCATAGTCGTGTTTGCCTTTATAAACTTCCCTAAGTGGTGTAGTACGGTTTTCCTATTGCTCTTAGTTTCGGAGATAATTGAGACCATATCGTTTTGACGTCATTTCACACGGTCAAAAACGCTGAAAATTTGCCAAAAAGACACCATCGACCGTAACTCCAAAACTAAAACAGCGATTCCGGATTTAACTGCATAGTCTTGTTTGCCTTTATATACTACCCTAAGTGGTGCAGTACGGTTTTTCTATTCCTATTATTTTCGGAGATATTTGAGACTACAGGATTTTGTAGCCACGGTGAAAAACGCTAAAAAGTTGCCAAAATGACACCATCCACAATAACTCCAAAACTAAAACAGCGATTCCGGATTTAACTGCATAGACTTGTTTGCCTTTATAAACTACCCTAAGTGGTGCAGTACGGTTTTTCTGTTCCTATTAGTTTCGGAGATATTTGAGACTATAGGATTTTGTAGCCACGGTGAAAAACGCTAAAAAGTTGCCAAAATGACACCATCCACAATAACTCCAAAACTAAAACAGCGATTCCGGATTTAACTGCATAGTCGTGTTTGCGTTTATAAACTACCCTAAGTGATGCAGTATGGTTTTTCTATTGCTATTAGTTTCGGAGGTATTTGAGACTATGGGATTTTGTAGCCATTTGGCACCGTGAAAAACGCTAAAAAGTTGCCAAAATGACACCATTGACAATAACTCCAAAACTAAAACAGCGATTCCGGATTTAACTGCATAGTCTTGTTTGCCTTTATAAACTACCCTAAGTGGTGTAGTACGGTTTTCCTATTGCTATTAGTTTCAGAGATAATTGAGACCATATCGTTTTGAAGTCATTTCGCACGGTCAAAAACGCTGAAAATTTGCCAAAAAGACACCATTGACACTAACTCCAAAACTAAAACAGCGATTCCGGATTTAACTGCATAGTCTTGTTTGCCTTTATAAACTACCCTAAGTGGTGTAGTACGGTTTTCCTATTGCTATTAGTTTCGAAAATAATTGAGACCATGTCGTTTTAAAGTCATTTCTCACAGTTAAAAACGCTGAAAATTTGCCAAAAAGACACCATCGACACTAACTCCAAAACTAAAACAGCGATTCCGGATTTAACTGCATAGTCTTGTTTGCCTTTATAAACTACCCTAAGTGGTGCAGTACGGTTTTTCTATTCCTATTACTTTCGGAGATATTTGAGACTATAGGATTTTGTAGCCACGGTCAAAAACGCTAAAAAGTTGCCAAAATGACACCATCCACAATAACTCCAAAACTAAAACAGCGATTCCGGATTTAACTGCATAGTCTTGTTTGCGTTTATGAACTACCCTAAGTGATGCAGTATGGTTTTTCTATTCCTATTACTTTCGGAGATATTTGAGACTATAGGATTTTGTAGATACGGTCAAAAACGCTAAAAAGTTGCCAAAATGACACCATCCACAATAACTCCAAAACTAAAACAGCGATTCCGGATTTAACTGCATAGTCTTGTTTGCCTTTATAAACTACCCTAAGTGGTGTAGTACGGTTTTCCTATTGCTATTAGTTTCGAAAATAATTGAGACCATGTCGTTTCAAAGTCATTTCTCACAGTTAAAAACGCTGAAAATTTGCCAAGAAGACACCATCGACACTAACTCCAAAACTAAAACAGCGATTCCGGATTTAACTGCATAGTCTTGTTTGCCTTTATAAACTACCCTAAGTGGTGCAGTACGGTTTTTCTATTCCTATTACTTTCGGAGATATTTGAGACTATAGGATTTTGTAGCCACGGTCAAAAACGCTAAAAAGTTGCCAAAATGACACCATCCACAATAACTCCAAAACTAAAACAGCGATTCCGGATTTAACTGCATAGTCTTGTTTGCGTTTATGAACTACCCTAAGTGATGCAGTATGGTTTTTCTATTCCTATTACTTTCGGAGATATTTGAGACTATAGGATTTTGTAGATACGGTCAAAAACGCTAAAAAGTTGCCAAAATGACACCATCCACAATAACTCCAAAACTAAAACAGCGATTCCGGATTTAACTGCATAGTCTTGTTTGCCTTTATAAACTACCCTAAGTGGTGTAGTACGGTTTTCCTATTGCTATTAGTTTCGAAAATAATTGAGACCATGTCGTTTTAAAGTCATTTCTCACAGTTAAAAACGCTGAAAATTTGCCAAAAAGACACCATCGACACTAACTCCAAAACTAAAACAGCGATTCCGGATTTAACTGCATAGTCTTGTTTGCCTTTATAAACTACCCTAAGTGGTGCAGTACGGTTTTTCTATTCCTATTACTTTCGGAGATATTTGAGACTATAGGATTTTGTAGCCACGGTCAAAAACGCTAAAAAGTTGCCAAAATGACACCATCCACAATAACTCCAAAACTAAAACAGCGATTCCGGATTTAACTGCATAGTCTTGTTTGCGTTTATGAACTACCCTAAGTGATGCAGTATGGTTTTTCTATTCCTATTACTTTCGGAGATATTTGAGACTATAGGATTTTGTAGATACGGTCAAAAACGCTAAAAAGTTGCCAAAATGACACCATCCACAATAACTCCAAAACTAAAACAGCGATTCCGGATTTAACTGCATAGTCTTGTTTGCGTTTATAAACTACCCTAAGTGATGCAGTATGGTTTTTCTATTCGTATTAGTTTCGGAGATAATAGTGACGGTAGGACTTTGTAGCCATTTGGCACAATGAAAAACGCTAAACATTTTCCAAAATGACACCATCGACAATAACTCCGGATTGAACCACACTGTCTTGTTTGTGTTTATAAATTACACAAGGTCGTGCAATATTGTTTTCGCAATGTCATTAGTTTAGGAGATAATTGAGACTATACGATTTTGTAGTCGTTTGTCACGGTCAAAAACGCTCAAATTTCGCTAAAATGACGCCATTCACAATAACTCCAAAACTAAAGCAGGTGTTCAAAAATTAACCACACAGTCTTGTTTGTGTTTATAAACTACACAAAGTTCTGCAGTATTGTTTTCCCAATGCTATTAGTTAAAGAGATAATTGAGACTTAACGATTTTGCTGTCATTTATCACGGTCAAAAACGCTGAAATTTTGCTAAGATGACGCCATCGACGATAATTCCAAAACTCAAACAGGTATTCCGGATTTAACAAGACAGCCTTCTTTACGTTTATAAAGTACACAAAGGGGTGCAGTATCGTTTTCCCAATGCTATTATTTCCAGAGATAATTGATACTATACGATTTTGTAGTCATCTTGAACAATCAAAAACGCTGAAATTTTGCTAAAATGACACCATCGACAATAACTCCAAAACTAAAACAGGTATTACCAATTTAACCACACAGTCTTGTTTGCGTTTATAAAGTACCCTAAGTGGCGCAGTATGGTTTTTCTATTCGTATTTGTTTCGGAGATAATAGGAACTATAGGATTTTGTAGCCATTTGGCACGGTGAAAAACTAAAAATTTGCCAAAATGACACCATCGACAATAACTCCCAAATTAAAACAGCTATTCCGGATTAACTGCATAGTCTTGTTTGCGTTTATAAACTACCCTAAGTGATGCAGTATGGTTTTTCTATTCGTATTAGTTTCGGAGATAACAGGAACTATAGGATTTTGTAACCATTTGGCACTTTGAAAATCGCAAGAAATTGACAAAATGACACCATCGACAATAATACCAAAACTAAAAGAGCTATTCCGGATTTAACTAGATAGTCTTCATTGAGTTTATAAACTGCTCTAAGTGATGCAGTATATTTTTTCTATTCGTATTAGTTTGGAGATAATTGAGACTATACGATTTTGAAGTCATTTCGCACGGTCAAAAACGCTGAAAATTTGCCAAAAAGACACCATCGACAATAACTCCAAAACTAAAACAGCTATTCCGGATTTAACTACATAGTCTTGTGTGCGTTTATAAACTACCCTAAGTGATGTAGTTTGGTTTTTCTATTCGTATTAGTTTCGGGGATAATAGTGACTACAGGATTTTGTAGCCCTTTGGCACGGTGAAAAACGTTAAAAATTTTGCCAAAATGACACCATCAGCAATAACTCCAAAACTGAACCTGCTATTCCGGATTTAACTATATAGTCTTGTTTGCGTTTATAAACTACCCTAAGTGATGCAGTATGGTTTTTCTATTCGTATTAGTTTCGGAGATAATAGTGACTGTAGGACTTTGTAGTCATTTGGCACAATGAAAAACGCTAAACATTTTCCAAAATGACACCATCGACAATAACTCCGGATTGAACCACACAGTCTTGTTTGTGTTTATAAATTACACAAGGTCGTGCAATATTGTTTTCGCAATGTCATTAGTTTTTGAGATAATTGAGACTATACGATTTTGTAGTCGTTTGGCACGGTCAAAAACGCTCAAATTTTGCTAAAATGACGCCATTCACAATAACTCCAAAACTAAAGCAGGTGTTCAAAAATTAACCACACAGTCTTGTTTGTGTTTATAAACTACACAAAGTCGTGCAGTATCGTTTTCCCAATGCTATTAGTTCCAGAGATAATTGATACTATACGATTTTGTAGTCATCTTGCACGGTCAAAAACGCTGAAATTTTGCTAAAATGACACCATCGACAATAACTCCAAAACTAAAACAGGTATTACCAATTTAACCACACAGTCTTGTTTGCGTTTATAAAGTACCCTAAGTGGCGCAGTATGGTTTTTCTATTCGTATTAGTTTCGGAGATAATAGGAACTATAGGATTTTGTAGCCATTTGGCACGGTGAAAAACTAAAAATTTGCCAAAATGACACCATCGACAATAACTCCCAAACTAAAACAGCTATTCCGGATTAACTGCATAGTCTTGTTTGCGTTTATAAACTACCCTAAGTGATGCAGTATGGTTTTTCTATTCGTATTAGTTTCGGAGATAATAGGAACTATAGGATTTTGTAACCATTTGGCACTTTGAAAATCGCAAGAAATTGACAAAATGACACCATCGACAATAATACGAAAACTAAAAGAGCTATTCCGGATTTAACTAGATAGTCTTCATTGAGTTTATAAACTGCTCTAAGTGATGCAGTATGGTTTTTCTATTCGTATTAGTTTGGAGATAGTTGAGACTATATCGTTTTGAAATCATTTCGCACGGTCAAAAACGCTGAAAAGTTGCCAAAGAGACACCATCGACAATAACTCCAAAAATAAAACAGCTATTCCGGATTTAACTACATAGTCTTGTTTGCGTTTATAAACTACCCTAAGTGATGCAGTATGGTTTTTCCATTCGTATTAGTTTCGGAGATAATAGTGACTGTAGGACTTTGTAGCCATTTGGCACGTGAAAAACGCTAAAAATTTTCCAAAATGACACCATCGACAATATCTCCGAATTGAACCACACAGTCTTTTTTGCGTTTATAAATTCTACAACGTGGTGCAAAATCGTGTTCCTAGTGCTATAATTTCCACAGATAATTGAGACTATATCGATTTTGAAGTCATTTCGCACGGTCAAAAACGCTGAAAATTTGCCAAAAAGACACCATCGACAATAACTCCAAAACTAAAACAGCTATTCCGGATTTAACTACATAGTCTTGTGTGCGTTTATAAACTACCCTAAGTGATGTAGTTTGGTTTTTCTATTCGTATTAGTTTCGGGGATAATAGTGACTACAGGATTTTGTAGCCCTTTGGCACGGTGAAAAACGTTAAAAATTTTGCCAAAATGACACCATCAGCAATGACTCCAAAACTGAACCTGCTATCCCGGATTTAACTATATAGTCTTGTTTGCGTTTATAAACTACCCTAAGTGATGCAGTATGGTTTTTCTATTCGTATTAGTTTCGGAGATAATAGTGACTGTAGGACTTTGTAGTCATTGGCACAATGAAAAACGCTAAACATTTTCCAAAATGACACCATCGACAATAACTCCGGATTGAACCACACAGTCTTGTTTGTGTTTATAAATTACACAAGGTCGTGCAATATTGTTTTCGCAATGTCATTAGTTTTTGAGATAATTGAGACTATACGATTTTGTAGTCGTTTGGCACGGTCAAAAACGCTCAAATTTTGCTAAAATGACGCCATTCACAATAACTCCAAAACTAAAGCAGGTGTTCAAAAATTAACTACACAGTCTTGTTTGTGTTTATAAACTACACAAAGTCGTGCAGTATCGTTTTCCCAATGCTATTAGTTCCAGAGATAATTGAGACTTAACGATTTTGCAGTCATTTGGCACGGTCAAAAACGCTGAAATTTTGCAAAGATGACGCCATCTACGATAACTCCAAAACTCAAACAGGTATTCCGGATTTAACCAGACAGCCTTCTTTACGTTTATAAAGTACACAAAGGGGTGCAGTATCGTTTTCCCAATGCTATTATTTCCAGAGATAATTGATACTATACGATTTTGTAGTCATCTTGCACGGTCAAAAACGCTGAAATTTTGCTAAAATGACACCATCGACAATAACTCCAAAACTAAAACAGGTATTACCAATTTAACCACACAGTCTTGCTTGCGTTTATAAAGTACCCTAAGGGGCGCAGTACGGTTTTTCTATTCGTATCAGTTTTGGAGATAATAGGAACTATAGGATTTTGTAACCATTTGGCACTTTGAAAATCGCAAGAAATTGACAAAATGACACCATCGACAATAATACCAAAACTAAAAGAGCTATTCCGGATTTAACTAGATAGTCTTCATTGAGTTTATAAACTGCTCTAAGTGATGCAGTATATTTTTTCTATTCGTATTAGTTTGGAGATAATTGAGACTATACGATTTTGAAGTCATTTCGCACGGTCAAAAACGCTGAAAATTTGCCAAAAAGACACCATCGACAATAACTCCAAAACTAAAACAGCTATTCCGGATTTAACTACATAGTCTTGTGTGCGTTTATAAACTACCCTAAGTGATGTAGTTTGGTTTTTCTATTCGTATTAGTTTCGGGGATAATAGTGACTACAGGATTTTGTAGCCCTTTGGCACGGTGAAAAACGTTAAAAATTTTGCCAAAATGACACCATCAGCAATAACTCCAAAACTGAACCTGCTATTCCGGATTTAACTATATAGTCTTGTTTGCGTTTATAAACTACCTTAAGTGATGCAGTATGGTTTTTCTATTCGTATTAGTTTCGGAGATAATAGTGACTGTAGGACTTTGTAGTCATTTGGCACAATGAAAAACGCTAAACATTTTCCAAAATGACACCATCGACAATAACTCCGGATTGAACCACACAGTCTTGTTTGTGTTTATAAATTACACAAGGTCGTGCAATATTGTTTTCGCAATGTCCTATTAGTTTTTGAGATAATTGAGACTATACGATTTTGTAGTCGTTTGGCACAGTCAAAAACGCTCAAATTTTGCTAAAATGACGCCATTCACAATAACTCCAAAACTAAAGCAGGTGTTCAAAAATTAACTACACAGTCTTGTTTGTGTTTATAAACTACACAAAGTCGTGCAGTATCGTTTTCCCAATGCTATTAGTTCCAGAGATAATTGAGACCTTAACGATTTTGCAGTCATTTGGCACGGTCAAAAACGCTCAAATTTTGCTAAAATGACGCCATTCACAATAACTCCAAAACTAAAGCAGGTGTTCAAAAATTAACTACACAGTCTTGTTTGTGTTTATAAACTACACAAAGTCGTGCAGTATCGTTTTCCCAATGCTATTAGTTCCAGAGATAATTGAGACTTAACGATTTTGCAGTCATTTGGCACGGTCAAAAACGCTGAAATTTTGCAAAGATGACGCCATCTACGATAACTCCAAAACTCAAACAGGTATTCCGGATTTAACCAGACAGCCTTCTTTACGTTTATAAAGTACACAAAGGGGTGCAGTATCGTTTTCCCAATGCTATTATTTCCAGAGATAATTGATACTATATCGATTTTGTAGTCATCTTGCACGGTCAAAAACGCTGAAATTTTGCTAAAATGACACCATCGACAATAACTCCAAAACTAAAACAGGTATTACCAATTTAACCACACAGTCTTGCTTGCGTTTATAAAGTACCCTAAGTGGCGCAGTACGGTTTTTCTATTCGTATCAGTTTTGGAGATAATAGGAACTATAGGATTTTGTAACCATTTGGCACTTTGAAAATCGCAAGAAATTGACAAAATGACACCATCGACAATAATACCAAAACTAAAAGAGCTATTCCGGATTTAACTAGATAGTCTTCATTGAGTTTATAAACTGCTCTAAGTGATGCAGTATATTTTTTCTATTCGTATTAGTTTGGAGATAATTGAGACTATACGATTTTGAAGTCATTTCGCACGGTCAAAAACGCTGAAAATTTGCCAAAAAGACACCATCGACAATAACTCCAAAACTAAAACAGCTATTCCGGATTTAACTACATAGTCTTGTGTGCGTTTATAAACTACCCTAAGTGATGTAGTTTGGTTTTTCTATTCGTATTAGTTTCGGGGATAATAGTGACTACAGGATTTTGTAGCCCTTTGGCACGGTGAAAAACGTTAAAAATTTTGCCAAAATGACACCATCAGCAATAACTCCAAAACTGAACCTGCTATTCCGGATTTAACTATATAGTCTTGTTTGCGTTTATAAACTACCCTAAGTGATGCAGTATGGTTTTTCTATTCGTATTAGTTTCGGAGATAATAGTGACTGTAGGACTTTGTAGTCATTTGGCACAATGAAAAACGCTAAACATTTTCCAAAATGACACCATCGACAATAACTCCGGATTGAACCACACAGTCTTGTTTGTGTTTATAAATTACACAAGGTCGTGCAATATTGTTTTCGCAATGTCATTAGTTTTTGAGATAATTGAGACTATACGATTTTGTAGTCGTTTGGCACAGTCAAAAACGCTCAAATTTTGCTAAAATGACGCCATTCACAATAACTCCAAAACTAAAGCAGGTGTTCAAAAATTAACTACACAGTCTTGTTTGTGTTTATAAACTACACAAAGTCGTGCAGTATCGTTTTCCCAATGCTATTAGTTCCAGAGATAATTGAGACTTAACGATTTTGCAGTCATTTGGCACGGTCAAAAACGCTGAAATTTTGCAAAGATGACGCCATCAACGATAACTCCAAAACTCAAACAGGTATTCCGGATTTAACCAGACAGCCTTCTTTACGTTTATAAAGTACACAAAGGGGTGCAGTATCGTTTTCCCAATGCTATTATTTCCAGAGATAATTGATACTATATCGATTTTGTAGTCATCTTGCACGGTCAAAAACGCTGAAATTTTGCTAAAAAGACACCATCGACAATAACTCCAAAACTAAAACAGGTATTACCAATTTAACCACACAGTCTTGTTTGCGTTTATAAAGTACCCTAAGTGGCACAGTATGGTTTTTCTATTCGTATTAGTTTCGGAGATAATAGGAACTATAGGATTTTGTAGCCATTTGGCACGGTGAAAAACGCGTTAAAAATTTGCCAAAATGACACCATCGACAATAACTCCCAAACTAAAACAGCTATTCCGGATTTAACTGCATAGTCTTGTTTGCGTTTATAAACTACCCTAAGTGATGCAGTATGGTTTTTCTATTCGTATTAGTTTCGGAGATAATAGGAACTATAGGATTTTGTAACCATTTGGCACTATGAAAATCGCAAGAAATTGACAAAATGACACCATCGACAATAATACCAAAACTAAAAGAGCTATTCCGGATTTAACTAGATAGTCTTCATTGAGTTTATAAACTGCTCTAAGTGATGCAGTATATTTTTTCTATTCGTATTAGTTTCGGAGATAATTGAGACTATACGATTTTGAAGTCATTTCGCACGGTCAAAAACGCTGAAAATTTGCCAAAAAGACACCATCGACAATAACTCCAAAACTAAAACAGCTATTCCGGATTTAACTACATAGTCTTGTGTGCGTTTATAAACTACCCTAAGTGATGTAGTTTGGTTTTTCTATTCGTATTAGTTTCGGGGATAATAGTGACTACAGGATTTTGTAGCCCTTTGGCACGGTGAAAAACGTTAAAAATTTTGCCAAAATGACACCATCAGCAATAACTCCAAAACTGAACCTGCTATTCCGGATTTAACTATATAGTCTTGTTTGCGTTTATAAACTACCCTAAGTGATGCAGTATGGTTTTTCTATTCGTATTAGTTTCGGAGATAACTGTAGGACTTTGTAGTCATTTGGCACAATGAAAAACGCTAAACATTTTCCAAAATGACACCATCGACAATAACTCCGGATTGAACCACACAGTCTTGTTTGTGTTTATAAATTACACAAGGTCGTGCAATATTGTTTTCGCAATGTCATTAGTTTTTGAGATAATTGAGACTATACGATTTTGTAGTCGTTTGGCACGGTCAAAAACGCTCAAATTTTGCTAAAATGACGCCATTCACAATAACTCCAAAACTAAAGCAGGTGTTCAAAAATTAACCACACAGTCTTGTTTGTGTTTATAAACTACACAAAGTCGTGCAGTATCGTTTTCCCAATGCTATTAGTTCCAGAGATAATTGATACTATACGATTTTGTAGTCATCTTGCACGGTCAAAAACGCTGAAATTTTGCTAAAATGACACCATCGACAATAACTCCAAAACTAAAACAGGTATTACCAATTTAACCACACAGTCTTGTTTGCGTTTATAAAGTACCCTAAGTGGCGCAGTATGGTTTTTCTATTCGTATTAGTTTCGGAGATAATAGGAACTATAGGATTTTGTAGCCATTTGGCACGGTGAAAAACTAAAAATTTGCCAAAATGACACCATCGACAATAACTCCCAAACTAAAACAGCTATTCCGGATTAACTGCATAGTCTTGTTTGCGTTTATAAACTACCCTAAGTGATGCAGTATGGTTTTTCTATTCGTATTAGTTTCGGAGATAATAGGAACTATAGGATTTTGTAACCATTTGGCACTTTGAAAATCGCAAGAAATTGACAAAATGACACCATCGACAATAATACCAAAACTAAAAGAGCTATTCCGGATTTAACTAGATAGTCTTCATTGAGTTTATAAACTGCTCTAAGTGATGCAGTATGGTTTTTCTATTCGTATTAGTTTGGAGATAGTTGAGACTATATCGTTTTGAAATCATTTCGCACGGTCAAAAACGCTGAAAAGTTGCCAAAGAGACACCATCGACAATAACTCCAAAAATAAAACAGCTATTCCGGATTTAACTACATAGTCTTGTTTGCGTTTATAAACTACCCTAAGTGATGCAGTATGGTTTTTCCATTCGTATTAGTTTCGGAGATAATAGTGACTGTAGGACTTTGTAGCCATTTGGCACGTGAAAAACGCTAAAAATTTTCCAAAATGACACCATCGACAATATCTCCGAATTGAACCACACAGTCTTTTTTGCGTTTATAAATTCTACAACGTGGTGCAAAATCGTGTTCCTAGTGCTATAATTTCCACAGATAATTGAGACTATACGATTTTGAAGTCATTTCGCACGGTCAAAAACGCTGAAAATTTGCCAAAAAGACACCATCGACAATAACTCCAAAACTAAAACAGCTATTCCGGATTTAACTACATAGTCTTGTGTGCGTTTATAAACTACCCTAAGTGATGTAGTTTGGTTTTTCTATTCGTATTAGTTTCGGGGATAATAGTGACTACAGGATTTTGTAGCCCTTTGGCACGGTGAAAAACGTTAAAAATTTTGCCAAAATGACACCATCAGCAATAACTCCAAAACTGAACCTGCTATTCCGGATTTAACTATATAGTCTTGTTTGCGTTTATAAACTACCCTAAGTGATGCAGTATGGTTTTTCTATTCGTATTAGTCTCGGAGATAATAGTGACTGTAGGACTTTGTAGTCATTTGGCACAATGAAAAACGCTAAACATTTTCCAAAATGACACCATCGACAATAACTCCGGATTGAACCACACAGTCTTGTTTGTGTTTATAAATTACACAAGGTCGTGCAATATTGTTTTCGCAATGTCATTAGTTTTTGAGATAATTGAGACTATACGATTTTGTAGTCGTTTGGCACGGTCAAAAACGCTCAAATTTTGCTAAAATGACGCCATTCACAATAACTCCAAAACTAAAGCAGGTGTTCAAAAATTAACTACACAGTCTTGTTTGTGTTTATAAACTACACAAAGTCGTGCAGTATCGTTTTCCCAATGCTATTAGTTCCAGAGATAATTGAGACTTAACGATTTTGCAGTCATTTGGCACGGTCAAAAACGCTGAAATTTTGCAAAGATGACGCCATCAACGATAACTCCAAAACTCAAACAGGTATTCCGGATTTAACCAGACAGCCTTCTTTACGTTTATAAAGTACACAAAGGGGTGCAGTATCGTTTTCCCAATGCTATTATTTCCAGAAATAATTGATACTATACGATTTTGTAGTCATCTTGCACGGTCAAAAACGCTGAAATTTTGCTAAAATGACACCATCGACAATAACTCCAAAACTAAAACAGGTATTACCAATTTAACCACACAGTCTTGCTTGCGTTTATAAAGTACCCTAAGTGGCGCAGTACGGTTTTTCTATTCGTATCAGTTTTGGAGATAATAGGAACTATAGGATTTTGTAACCATTTGGCACTTTGAAAATCGCAAGAAATTGACAAAATGACACCATCGACAATAATACCAAAACTAAAAGAGCTATTCCGGATTTAACTAGATAGTCTTCATTGAGTTTATAAACTGCTCTAAGTGATGCAGTATATTTTTTCTATTCGTATTAGTTTGGAGATAATTGAGACTATACGATTTTGAAGTCATTTCGCACGGTCAAAAACGCTGAAAATTTGCCAAAAAGACACCATCGACAATAACTCCAAAACTAAAACAGCTATTCCGGATTTAACTACATAGTCTTGTGTGCGTTTATAAACTACCCTAAGTGATGTAGTTTGGTTTTTCTATTCGTATTAGTTTCGGGGATAATAGTGACTTCAGGATTTTGTAGCCCTTTGGCACGGTGAAAAACGTTAAAAATTTTGCCAAAATGACACCATCAGCAATAACTCCAAAACTGAACCTGATATTCCGGATTTAACTATATAGTCTTGTTTGCGTTTATAAACTACCCTAAGTGATGCAGTATGGTTTGTCTATTCGTATTAGTTTCGGAGATAATAGTGACTGTAGGACTTTGTAGTCATTTGGCACAATGAAAAACGCTAAACATTTTCCAAAATGACACCATCGACAATAACTCCGGATTGAACCACACAGTCTTGTTTGTGTTTATAAATTACACAAGGTCGTGCAATATTGTTTTCGCAATGTCATTAGTTTTTGAGATAATTGAGACTATACGATTTTGTAGTCGTTTGGCACGGTCAAAAACGCTCAAATTTTGCTAAAATGACGCCATTCACAATAACTCCAAAACTAAAGCAGGTGTTCAAAAATTAACCACACAGTCTTGTTTGTGTTTATAAACTACACAAAGTCGTGCAGTATCGTTTTCCCAATGCTATTAGTTCCAGAGATAATTGAGACTTAACGATTTTGCAGTCATTTGGCACGGTCAAAAACGCTGAAATTTTGCAAAGATGACGCCATCAACGATAACTCCAAAACTCAAACAGGTATTCCGGATTTAACCAGACAGCCTTCTTTACGTTTATAAAGTACACAAAGGGGTGCAGTATCGTTTTCCCAATGCTATTATTTCCAGAGATAATTGATACTATACGATTTTGTAGTCATCTTGCACGGTCAAAAACGCTGAAATTTTGCTAAAATGACACCATCGACAATAACTCCAAAACTAAAACAGGTATTACCAATTTAACCACACAGTCTTGTTTGCGTTTATAAAGTACCCTAAGTGGCGCAGTATGGTTTTTCTATTCGTATTAGTTTCGGAGATAATAGGAACTATAGGATTTTGTAGCCATTTGGCACGGTGAAAAACTAAAAATTTGCCAAAATGACACCATCGACAATAACTCCCAAACTAAAACAGCTATTCCGGATTAACTGCATAGTCTTGTTTGCGTTTATAAACTACCCTAAGTGATGCAGTATGGTTTTTCTATTCGTATTAGTTTCGGAGATAATAGGAACTATAGGATTTTGTAACCATTTGGCACTATGAAAATCGCAAGAAATTGACAAAATGACACCATCGACAATAATACCAAAACTAAAAGAGCTATTCCGGATTTAACTAGATAGTCTTCATTGAGTTTATAAACTGCTCTAAGTGATGCAGTATGGTTTTTCTATTCGTATTAGTTTGGAGATAGTTGAGACTATATCGTTTTGAAATCATTTCGCACGGTCAAAAACGCTGAAAAGTTGCCAAAGAGACACCATCGACAATAACTCCAAAAATAAAACAGCTATTCCGGATTTAACTACATAGTCTTGTTTGCGTTTATAAACTACCCTAAGTGATGCAGTATGGTTTTTCCATTCGTATTAGTTTCGGAGATAATAGTGACTGTAGGACTTTGTAGCCATTTGGCACGTGAAAAACGCTAAAAATTTTCCAAAATGACACCATCGACAATATCTCCGAATTGAACCACACAGTCTTTTTTGCGTTTATAAATTCTACAACGTGGTGCAATATCGTGTTCCTAGTGCTATAATTTCCACAGATAATTGAGACTATACGATTTTGAAGTCATTTCGCACGGTCAAAAACGCTGAAAATTTGCCAAAAAGACACCATCGACAATAACTCCAAAACTAAAACAGCTATTCCGGATTTAACTACATAGTCTTGTGTGCGTTTATAAACTACCCTAAGTGATGTAGTTTGGTTTTTCTATTCGTATTAGTTTCGGAGATAATAGTGACTACAGGATTTTGTAGCCCTTTGGCACGGTGAAAAACGTTAAAAATTTTGCCAAAATGACACCATCAGCAATAACTCCAAAACTGAACCTGCTATTCCGCATTTAACTATATAGTCTTGTTTGCGTTTATAAACTACCCTAAGTGATGCAGTATGGTTTTTCTATTCGTATTAGTCTCGGAGATAATAGTGACTGTAGGACTTTGTAGTCATTTGGCACAATGAAAAACGCTAAACATTTTCCAAAATGACACCATCGACAATAACTCCGGATTGAACCACACAGTCTTGTTTGTGTTTATAAATTACACAAGGTCGTGCAATATTGTTTTCGCAATGTCATTAGTTTTTGAGATAATTGAGACTATACGATTTTGTAGTCGTTTGGCACGGTCTAAAACGCTCAAATTTTGCTAAAATGACGCCATTCACAATAACTCCAAAACTAAAGCTGGTGTTCAAAAATTAACTACACAGTCTTGTTTGTGTTTATAAACTACACAAAGTCGTGCAGTATCGTTTTCCCAATGCTATTAGTTCCAGAGATAATTGAGACTTAACGATTTTGCAGTCATTTGGCACGGTCAAAAACGCTGAAATTTTGCAAAGATGACGCCATCAACGATAACTCCAAAACTCAAATAGGTATTCCGGATTTAACCAGACAGCCTTCTTTACGTTTATAAAGTACACAAAGAGGTGCAGTATCGTTTTCCCAATGCTATTATTTCCAGAGATAATTGATACTATACGATTTTGTAGTCATCTTGCACGGTCAAAAACGCTGAAATTTTGCTAAAATGACACCATCGACAATAACTCCAAAACTAAAACAGGTATTACCAATTTAACCACACAGTCTTGCTTGCGTTTATAAAGTACCCTAAGTGGCGCAGTACGGTTTTTCTATTCGTATCAGTTTTGGAGATAATAGGAACTATAGGATTTTGTAGCCATTTGGCACTTTGAAAAACGCTAAAAATTTGACAAAATGACACCATCGACAATAACACCAAAACTAAA
Organism: Macrothele yani; assembly: GCA_039090855.1. Lineage (NCBI taxonomy): Eukaryota > Metazoa > Arthropoda > Arachnida > Araneae > Macrothelidae > Macrothele > Macrothele yani. Next base: position 72,994,163 of record CM077025.1, on the reverse strand, counting down.
ACAGCTGTTCCGGATTTAGCAAGATAGTCTTGTTTGCGTTTATAAACTGCCCTAAGTGATGCAGTATGGTTTTTCTATTCGTATTAGTTTCTGAGATAATTGAGACTATATCGTTTTGAAATCATTTCGCACGGTCAAAAACGCTGAAAATTTGCCAAAAAGACCCCATCGACAATAACTCCAAAACTAAAACAGCTATTCCGGATTTAACTACATAGTCTTGTTTGCGTTTATAAACTACCCTAAGTGATGCAGTATGGTTTTTCTATTCGTATTAGTTTCGGAGATAATAGGGTCTATAAGATTTTGTAGCCATTTGGCACGGTGAAAAAAGCTAAAAATTTGCCAAAAAGACACCATCGGCAATAACTCCAAAACTAAAACAGCTCTTCCGAATTTAACTACATTGTCTTGTTGGCATTTATAAACTACCCTAAGTGATGCAGTATGGTTTTTCTATTCGTATTAGTTTCGGAGATAATAGTGACTGTAGGACTTTGTAGACATTTGGCACGGTGAAAAACGCTAAACATTTTCCAAAATGACACCATCGACAATAACTCCGAATTGAACCACACAGTCTTGTTTGTGATTATACATTACACCAGGTGGTGCAATATCGTTTTGGCAATGCCATTAGTTCCTGAGATAATTGAGACTATACGATTTTGTAGTCGTTTGGCACGGTCAAAAACGCTCAAATTTTGCTAAAATGACGCCATTGACGATAACTCCAAAACTAAGGCAGGTATTTCGAAATTAACCACACAGCCTTGTTTGTGTTTATAAACTACACAAAGTCGTGCAGTATCATTTTCCTAATGCTATTTAGTTCCAGAGATAATTCTGACTTAACGATTTTAAAGTCATTTGGCACGGTCAAAATGTTCAAATTTTGATAAGATGACGCCATCGACGATAACTCCAAAACTCTAACAGGTATTCCGGATTTAACCAGATAGCCTTGCTTGCGTTTATAAAGTACACAAAGGGGTGCAGTATAGTTTTCCCAATGCTATTATTTCCAGAGATAATTGAGACTATACGATTTTGTAGTCATTTTGCAGGGTCAAAAACGCTGAAATTTTGCAAACATGACACCATCGACAATAACTCCAAAACTAAAGCAGGTATTCCGAAATTAACCACACAGCCTATTTTGTGTTTATAAACTACACAAAACGGTGCAGTATCGTTTTCCTAATGCTATTAGTTCCAGGGATAACTGAAACTTTACAATTTTGCAGTCATTTGGCACTGTCAAAAACGCTGAAATTTTGCTAAGATGACACCATCGACGATAACTCCAAAACTAAAACAGGTATTCCGGATTTAACCACACAGTCTTGTTTGCGTTTATAAACTACACTAAGCCGTGCAGAATGGTTTTCTTATTGTTATTAGTTTCGAGATAATTGAGACTACACGATTTTGTTGTCATTTGGCACGGTCAAACACGCTCAAATTTTGCCAAAATGACGCCATCGACAATAACTCCAAACCTAAAACAGGTATTCCGGATTTATCCACACAGTCTTGTTCACGTTTATAAACTACACAAACTGGCACATTTGATTTAAATACACAGTCTTGTTACGTTTATATAGTACACAAAGTGGTGCAGAATCGTTTTCCAATTCTTATTATTTCCGGAGTTAATTGAGACTGTATGTTTCGGAAGTCCTTTTGCAGCTCAAAACGCGAAAATGTTGCTGAAAACAAAGATATACCTATTTTCTCCAGAACTAGAACAGGTATTCGGAATTTAACTAGACAGTCTTGCGCACGTTTACAAACTACCCAAAGTGGTTTTATATCGTTTTCCTATTCCTATTAGTTTTGGAAATAATTGCGATAGTATATTCTGGAAGTCGTTTTGCAAGTTAAAACATGAAAAATTTTCTTCAAACGAGACTATCCCAATTTTCTCTAAAACTAGAACAGGTGTTCCGGATTTAACGAGACACTCTTGTGCACTTTAAAAACTACACAAAGCAGTCTAGTATAGTTTGCCTGTTCTTATTAGTTTCGAAGATAAATGCGACAGTATAACATCGAACTCGTTTTGTAGGTCAAAACGCGAAATTTTTGCTAGAAATGAGACCATCGTGATTTTCTCGAAAACTAAAGCAGGTATTCCGGATTTAACTACAGAACCTTGTGCGCGTTTGGAAAATACACAAAGTGGCCCAGTATCGTTTTATTTTTCCTATTAGTTCCGGAGATGATTGGGACTGTATGTTTTTGATGTCGTTTTGGAACTCAAAACGCGAAAATGTTTCTGAAAGCGAGATCGCCGCCATTTTCTAACAAGAAAGATGATTCGAATTTTCGGGTGTAATAAGCACGTCCTTTGAATCCGTTCTGACACAAATTAAATTTATCAAAGCTATTCAGAGTCAATGGAACCGGTGTATCTGACGGAAGAAAGAAGTTTTTCAATCGGGTCTTTAATCCCTCAGATATTGCTGTAAACGGAATGGTGAGCTTACGAACTCTTAGAAACAGAGTTATCGACAAAAATAAGATGTGACTTTACGTCCCTATGTGGGAAAACCATGCATTATTTTAGGAAGAAAGTATTCACAAAAGGTTTATCTATATAAGCATTATCGGTCCAAGAAAAAAAATTTAATCGAGTTTTCAGGAGCCCAGATTTTGCTACAAATACATCAGAAGTAGAAATTAACAATTATGAGCCGTGGTGGTCAAACCATTCTTCACCAAACATTAGAAATTACGTGAAAAATATTTTCCGTAAGGTCTTGTATGCGATACAGGAAGAATTTTTCATATCGGAGCTTTAGGAGCAGGAAACGCAATTTACCTTACTTGGAAATTTTGAATTTATAGGGAAAACATTTCGCATCGGAAACACTATCCAACAAAGAAGGAACTTTTCAAATCGGACTTTTAGAAGTAGAGATATTGACAAAAATAAGATATACATCTACGCCCCTGGCGTAGAAGCCATGCATTATTTCAAGAAGAAAATGCCCCTAAAATGTTTGTCGACATGAGTAGTATCGGTCCACAAAAGACTTTTTTCAATCGAGATTTTAGAAGCTCATATTTTGCTGCAAATACCTCAGAAGCAGAAATTAAGACTTACGCCACCTAGTGGTCAAACAATTTTTTACAAAAATTTTAAATTACGTGCAAACGATTTCCCATCAGGAGCTGTATCCGGTGCAGAAGGAATTTTTCAGATCGGAGATTTAGAAGCAGAGATATAGGGGAAACGTAATTTACCTTTGCGCCCCCTAGCGGAAAGTCTATGAATTACTTGAAAATTTTGAATTTATAGGAAAAACATGTCACACTAGAAACACTATCCAACAAAGAAGGAATTTTTTAAATCGGACTCTTAGAAGTCGAGATATTGACAAAAATAAGATAATCATCTGCGCCCCCTGGCGTAGAAACCGTGCACTATTTTAAGAAGAAAATGTTTCTAAAAGGTTTGTCGACATGAGTAGTATCGGTCTACAAACGATGTTATTTTCAATCGAGAATTTAGAAGCTCATATTTTGCTGCAAATACATCGGAAGCGGAAATTAAGGTTTACGGCCCCTGGTGGCCAAACCATTTTTTTTACAAAAATTAGAAATTATGTGCAAACGATTTCCCATCAGGAGCTGTATCCGGTGCAGAAATAATTTTTCAGATCGGAGATTTTGAAGCAGAGATATAGGGGAAAACGCAATTTACCTTTACGCCACCTAGCGGAAAGTCTATGAATTACGTGAAAATTTTGAAATTATATGAAAAACATGTGAAACGGAAAACACTATCGAACAAAGAAGGAAGTTTTCAAATCGGACTCCTAGAAGTCGAGATATTGAAAGAAATAAGATATACATCTACGCCCCCTGGCGTAGAAACCACGCACTATTATAAGAAGAAAATGTTTCTAAAAAGTTTGTCGACATGAGTAGTATCGGTCTACAAACCAGGTTATTTTCAATCGAGAATTTAGAAGCTCAAATTTTGCTGCAAATACATCAGAAACGGAAATTAAGGTTTACTCCCCCTGGTGGCCAAACCATTTTTTTACAAAAATTAGAAATTATGTGCAAACAATTTCCCATCAGGAGTTGTATCCGGTGCAGAAGGAATTTTTCAGATCGGAGATTTAGAAGCAGAGATATGGGGCGAAACGCAATTTACCTTTGCGCCCCCTAGCGGAAAGTCTACGAATTACCTGAAAATTTTGAAATTATATGAAAAACATGTCACACTAGAAACACTATCCAACAAAGAAGGAATTTTTTAAATCGGACTCTTAGAAGTCGAGATATTGACAAAAATAAGATAATCATCTGCGCCCCCTGGCGTAGAAACCGTGCACTATTTTAAGAAGAAAATGTTTCTAAAAGGTTTGTCGACATGAGTAGTATCGGTCTACAAACGATGTTATTTTCAATCGAGAATTTAGAAGCTCATATTTTGCTGCAAATACATCGGAAGCGGAAATTAAGGTTTACGGCCCCTGGTGGCCAAACCATTTTTTACAAAAATTAGAAATTATGTGCAAACGATTTCCCATCAGGAGCTGTATCCGGTGCAGAAATAATTTTTCAGATCGGAGATTTTGAAGCAGAGATATAGGGGAAAACGCAATTTACCTTTACGCCACCTAGCGGAAAGTCTATGAATTACGTGAAAATTTTGAAATTATATGAAAAACATGTGAAACGGAAAACACTATCGAACAAAGAAGGAAGTTTTCAAATCGGACTCCTAGAAGTCGAGATATTGAAAGAAATAAGATATACATCTACGCCCCCTGGCGTAGAAACCACGCACTATTATAAGAAGAAAATGTTTCTAAAAAGTTTGTCGACATGAGTAGTATCGGTCTACAAACCACGTTATTTTCAATCGAGAATTTAGAAGCTCAAATTTTGCTGCAAATACATCAGAAACGGAAATTAAGGTTTACTCCCCCTGGTGGCCAAACCATTTTTTTACAAAAATTAGAAATTATGTGCAAACAATTTCCCATCAGGAGTTGTATCCGGTGCAGAAGGAATTTTTCAGATCGGAGATTTAGAAGCAGAGATATGGGGCGAAACGCAATTTACCTTTACGCCCCCTAGCGGAAAGTCTACGAATTACCTGAAAATTTTGAAATTATATGAAAAACATGTCACACGGAAAACACTATCTAACAAAGAAGAAATTTTTCAAATCGGACTCCTAGAAGTCGAAATATTGACAAAACTAAGATGTACATCTACGCCCCCTGGCAGAGAAACTGTCGAATATTTTAGGAAGAAAATATTCCGAAAATGTTTATCGATGTGAGTGGCATCAGTCCACGAAAGAATTTTTTCAATTTTTATGGCAAATACATCAGAAGCGAAAATTAACACTTACGCCCCATGGTGGCTAAAGTATTTTTTACCAAAAATTCGAAATTATATGCAAAAGATTGTGCATCAGGAGATGTGTCCGGTGAAAAAAAAAATTTCAAATCGGAGTTTTAGAAGACTAGTTATCGGGAAAAATGCAATTTAATTTTACGCCCCCTAGCGGAAATTCTATGCGTAATTTGAAAAAGAAACTGCATCCAAAATATTCTTCGACATAGTTGGAATCAAAAGATAAAAGATTTTTTCAATCGGATGTTTAGAAGCAAATATGTGGAATAAAACGTATTTTTGAATTCGACATCATTTGCGTTTACGCCCTCTAGCGGCAGAATTGTACATCGTAAAAAAAAAAATGAAGGATCATCATTCGCATATTTCAAGCTTTCGAATGCAGAAAGAATTTTTCAAATCAGACTAATAGTTGCAGAGATTCCGTAGGTACAGACGGACGGACGGACGGACAAACCGATAACATAAGCACGATCTTTTTTTACAAAAGACGTGCTAAAAAACTAAAACAGGTATTCCGGATTTAACTACACAGTCTTGTGAACGTTTACAAACTACACAAAGTGCCTTAGTATTGTTTTCCTCTTCCATTTAGTTCCGGAGATTCTTGAGACGGTATTTTTTTGAAGTCCTTACGCAGCTTAAAACTGGAAAATTTTGCTAAAAACGTGAGCATCGCCATTTCCTCCAAAACTAAACCAGGTATTCCAGATTTAGGTATTCTCTCTTGTGCACGTTTACAAACTACACAGAGTGGCATAGTATCGTTTTCCTATTCGTCTTAGAGTTGGAGATAATTGACACTATACAATTTTGCAAAAAGGACTATCTCAATTTTCTCAAAAATTAAGGCAGATATTCTGGTTTTAACGAGACGGTCTTGTGCAATTTTATAAACTACACAAAGTGGCCCAGTATCGTTTTCTTATTCCTATTAGTTACAGAGATAATTGAGACGGTATATTCTGGAAGTCAATTCACAGCTTTTGCTAAAAGAAGGACCATCCTAATTTTCTCCAAAACTAAAACAGGTATTCTGGATTTGACTTGACAGTCTTGTGTACGTTTGCAAACTACACCAAGTAATCTAGTATCGCCTTCCTATTCTTATTATTTTCGGTGATAATTGCGACGGTATGTTCTCGAAGTCGTTTGGCAGATCAAAAACGATAAATTTGCTAAAGACAATACTATCCTTTTTTCTCCAAAACTAAAATAGGTATTCCGGATTTAACTAGAGAGTCTTGTGCATGTTTACAAACTGCACAAAGTGGCCCAGTATCGTTTTCATATCGCTATTAGTTCCGGAGATAATTGAACCCATATATGTTCCCAAAAACGGGATCGAGATAATCGAACACATAAAATGTTCCCAAAAAAGAAATTCGCAAAACTAAAACAAGTATTTCGAATTTAAATGCATAGCCTCGTGCACGTGTACAAACTACACAAAGTTGTTCAGTGTTGTTTTCCTATTCCTGCTAGTTCCGGTGGTAATTGCGACGGTATTTTCCGGAATCTGTTTAGCAGCTCAAAACTCGAAAAATTTGCATAAAACGAGAATATCCCAATTTTCTCCAAAACTAAAACAGGTATTCCGGATTTAACTACACAGTCTCGTTTTCCTACTCCATTATGTATGGACATAATTGACACTATATTAGTTTGCTAAAAACGTGACCATCACAATTTCCTTAAAAACTAAAGCAGGTATTCCGGATTTAATCAGACAGTCGTGTGCAATTTTACAAACTACACAAACTGGCCCAGTATCGTTTTCCCATTCCTATTAGTTACGGAGATAATTGAAACGGTATGTTCTGGAAGTAGTTTCACATTTCAAAACGCAAAACTTGCTAAAACCGAGATCATCCCAAATTTCTTCAAAACTAAAACAGGTATCCCGAATTTATCTAAACTCTGGAAGTTGTTTCGCAGCTCAAAATGCAAACATTTTGGTAATAACGAGTGATATGATGGAAAATATATAGGAGTTGGAGTGTTGTTCACACACAATTTTTCTATCATATAGATAAACTTCAACCTTAAAATACAAACATTTCAACAAGTTTATTTTCAAAAAAAAAAAAAAAAAAAGTAAAGGCGGTAATCTATGTAAAAACCAAAAAAAAAAAAAAAAAAACATTTTTTTTAGTTATCGGATCAACACCCTGGAAAACTCCTAGTAAATGGAAGGTGATTCCACCACCAACAACAAAAGAAATTCGCACGTGACACAAAATGACTTGCTCAAACGTATATTTCAGGTTAACTATAGGTTTATTATGCGCTCCCAAGCACATTTTGGAAAACAATTCAGTTTACAATGGAGTCTTTTAGTGGCTAAATGTTCTTTAGATAGCTAGGCCAAAAAACAAAAAGAAATTAAAAGCTATGATGTTCAGAGTACAGAGTGTTTTAACAGTTCTAAATAATCCCTCTCAGAAATCTTGGTCTGCAAGCCAAGTACTTTTCATCTGTATGGTTTAAAGGATGAGGGAAATAAGTGACACAATTTAGTTACTGGCCTGCTTTTACAAAATCATCAAAGGATCTGACAATTCACTCAAGGAGTGCTAAGAGCTTAACGCTCGGTGTGCAGATTTGTTATATATTTAACTTTGAGCTAAACGTTTTTTACAATTTCAATTTAGGTTAAAAGTGACATTTAATTATTTTTTTTTACAATACACTGTTTCTGTTAAGTTACCTGGAAGAATTTCTTTCTTTTTCTCACATTATAGCAACAGAAAACAAAACAAAACAAAAATAATAAGTTACTGTCACATCAGCAAACGGAAAAAAAACTGTTCCCAAGAGAAACCCTAAAATTACTACTCTTCAATTCATTTCTCTTTCTTAAGGATATCACTGGCAGCAACTAGACACTTATACAAGAATACACAATTACATTTTCAATACTGTTTTATGGTTCTGGCCAACCCTCACATACACTCGAGGAAATAAAATTGCGTTTTCTTTACTCCCCTCTTTGTTTAATAATTTTTCTTTTTAACTGAACACTTTCTCTCCTCTTCCAAAACAATAAATACCTTTCTACAAAATGTACCTTCCCCTTACATTTTTTTAATGAAATTACATCATATCATATTTTTTAATCACATTAAATAAAACAATTAGGTGGTAACCGATAGTTTGCCGTTGATGACTCTTTTTTTTTTTTTCTCTTCTCAAGGAATCTTTGCCAGTTAAACTTTTCAGAGAAATGTTTAGAATTTACACGTTCAGCTGCTCGGAGGAATTACGATTTTTTTTGTATAGTTACCTGCAATGTTTTTCTTTTTTCTCATTAGGTACAAATACAATACGATAAAATGCTTCATATACATGTTTACAAATTACTTTTCCATTATTAAAGCTTACACGACAAATAGTAAAAGAGATAGCGATAACAACGGTATATACGGAACCACAACTTTACGATTTTTTTATCGTTACGTTATTCCGACGATCAATGACGTCGCCGATAATTTGAAGCTACTACATCTTATACTATACATATATAAACTGCAAGATACACTTAAGAAACTAAGGCATCTATATATTAATTACATAAGTTGTTTTACTCTAAGACCAGTTGTGAGAGAACGGCTAAACGTAAACATATGGTTGAGGTATCAATATAAAGGTCTTGCCATGTAAATGTGCCAGTCGAAGAGAAAAATGAGATTGGGGCAACGGTTCGGACATTGTGGGGCGGCAAAGTTCCCATGTAAAGTCTACGGGAGAACTGTGCGGTTGACATCCGATCGCCTGCGGTTGACTCACGCGCTGTTGAAGGCGATGGTATGGAAGGACTCTGATAGTCCAAAGTCCGAAGTCTCTCTTCTCAGCGAACCGTTGGGCAAATCAACACTAGCAGGAATTTGTTTGAAAGTTCTTGTCGGAACAGCGAACACTCGAAGACCTGATTGCGTTGTGCCATTGGACCGTGCGATGTACATATACAATTTAACATTCATTCGATCCAGTTTATTCACGTAGGCAAGACGTTTCCCATTATGTAAAGATATAAATAAACGTTTCATATGAGTTTATTCTTTTCAAAAAAAAAAAAAAAAAAAAAAAAAAACTAATCGTCGATTTCGGCAGGTTTCGTCTACCTGGTTCGAATCCCGGTGAGGCATGGATGTTGTGTTTGTGGTACGGCACTGGCTCTTTCTCTTCCCTGAAACCAGTGACCCTAAATTAGGGACGGGCGACTGCTTATATCCCAAGCGTTGGCTTATAATCATTCGTTCGTGAAGGGTCCGGGTTCGAATCCCGGTGAGGCATGCATGTTGTGTTTGTCTTACGCCAGTGGCTCTTTTTCTTCCCTGGAACCAGTGACCCTAAATTAGGGACGGGCGACTGCCCATTGAGTCGCTCACGGAGGTCGTTCGTCAAATCTTCAGTCACACAAAAAAAAAAAAAAGATCTCGAATCTGGACTATTGCCTTTACTAAAGGGGTTGAGTTGAATAAATTTGTCGATCAAATAAAGTTTACATTTGTTGTTTCATATTAGTGTATTATTTAAAAAAAAAAACAAAAAAAAAACTTACAGTCGATTTCGACGGGTTTCGTCTAATCCAATTAATTACATATATGAAATGCAAGATACATACACTAAGGAACTAAGGCAAATTAATTCATGTACGCTACATCGTATACTGAATTAAAATAAACTTCACTAATATCTCCTCCCTTATTTCAAACACTGAGATATTCTGAACAGCACAATAAAAAATGTAATGGAAGGAAAGAAAAAAATTGCATGAAGGAGGGAAAAAACTACAACATAGCATGATGTCAAACTTCATTAAATTGACTTCCCAGCTAGTTACGCATCTCTTAACTAGCAACAGACATCACAAGGCTAACTTACCTTGACATTAGCCTCATAAATTTAACTACACACCCAGAGATCAACATTTCACAGAAAAATCAGAAAGGAAAGAAAAGAATAAAAGAATTTACTTGATTTTTCTTGACTCTTAAATTTTTTTTCTAACTCCCTCCTTGCCAAAGGGATTTGAGATCATCTCATGAAAAAAAAATATCACTCTCATTGAGAGTGCGTGGATCTAGTGATTAGGTGGTTTTCTGATCCAAAAATAGTGGCCCATTAATTTAGAGATCGGAAAAACATCAACAGATCATCACATCCTCCTCCAAAGCGAACACTTTTTTCTTTCATTCCAAGAACGAAAAGACCAAAGGCAAGCACAAGATGAAATCACACTCACACCAGAGATACAAAAACGAAATTACAAATGACGCAAACGGAGGCTACGCCAACAAAACTACTAACACTACGCAATACTCAAGAAAAACACGGATTACATAATTTCCTCACAAAATACGCTGAAAAAGAAAAATATATCCAACACTATGCAAGGCTTATCTCACAGAAACAGACCAGTAAAAATAGAATAAAACAACAATCAACATAGCGCTGAAATCCATTTTTATTGTTATGATATTACAAAATCTAGAAAAAAGCGCTAGGTTTCACCACCACGGGTTGCTTCTTCGGCCAGAAGTATTATTGAAATGCAAAAACAAAAACAGAGTTCTAGTTATGAATTCAAAAATAGACGTTTTGCTATAGATGTTACAGAACGTGCGCGTCATATTCAAGATGTGTGATTAAGGGCGCACGTATTCATCAGCGTGCGCCATACATGTGTGAGGTCCATTGATGTTTCCTCGTTGTATATTCCGAGACTGGATAGGAATTCTATAGTTTCTCTGAGGAGGGTGACTCTGGCGGTTGTGTATCTTGCGATTTTCTTTATTTGTCCCCACAAAGGTGTTGCAGAGTTGTTGGCGACTTCACGCGCTAGTGCCGTAGTGAGAAGTCCTCTTTTGACATCTCTCTGTGCTCCTGGAATAAAGGTCTTAAAGATCTCTTGGTCATGCCCACGTAGTTTCTGATTGTTCCGTCTGGGTACAAAAGGGGTATAGTGCAGGGGCCATAGAAGCAATGTAAGCATCTATGGACCAACACGATGACAACAAATATAAATGTTGTATTTTAGATTGTTTAAAGGATAAGCCTTTCAGCCAAAGAAGTTTTCAAGAGAAAAGGGATATTATAAATGCTGAGAGACCAAAACCTTCTTTAGAAACTCTCCAAACAAAGACTTAAAAATGTGTTCGCCAGTTCCATCAAGAATAATACGAAAAAACAAAATTGTTAACAGCTTGCAAAAGTGACTGAAAATTATACTGTTGGCCATGCACATTATTTCCAGTAGACAGAAGTTTATGGATCAACGGTGGTTTTGGCGATCTCAATAACTTTCACAATTCATCCAGACGGCACGAGTGTTCAGAGATACATATTTCGTCAGTAATAAAATTAAAAACGTTCGGCAAAACAAGGATTGAGTTTCAAATAGACGAGCAAATAAAAACGGACGTTTCTCGACATAATTAACTCGTTAAAAAAATAGAGATTGTTTTAAGGCGCTTAATTGACGTTACGTGTTTCCTTGGCAAGCAGGAATTGACCTTAGGGGGCATGATGAATGCACGGAGTCTGTTAATCCTGGGAATTATGTTGAATTGACAAATTTAATTAGTTATTATGACGAAAAGCTTAAAAATCATTTATATAGTTCGTCCGTGTTTTCAGGGATGTCAAATCGTATACAGAATGATTTGATTGAATCAATAGGAGAAGTAATGATCGCAGAAATAAAAAAAAGAAATTGAAGAAGCTCCTTTCGTTTCAATAATTTTGGATGAAACAACTGATGTGAGTTGCAGGTCTGAGCTGTCTACAGTGTTTCGCTATGTGACTAATGACGGAACTCCCGAAGAGAGATTCGTTGGCTTTATTGATGTGAGTACTGATCGTTCAGCTAATTCTTTGGCAGAGCACGTCGAAAGCATTTTAGATAGAAAGTTTTGAGTGCTCAAAAAAATTAATAGCTCAGACATACGATGGAGCTGCCGTGATGGCTGGAGAACATTCGTGACTTCAAGCTCGTGTAAAAGAAAAACACCGGGAAGCTATTTTTTTGCATTGCTATGCTCACATATTAAACCTGGTCCTCTCACAAGCACTTAACAGTATAAAAAGAATGCAAAATTTTCTTCGCAACACTGAGTGGGCTGGCTTCTTTCTTTTCAAAGTCGACGAAAAGAGTTCATGCATTGGATGCGGAAGTGAAAAGAAGATTACCCAAAGTTACTCTTACTCGATGGAATTTTCAGAGTCGCTTGGTAGGAAATGTGTATGAGCATCTAGAAAGTATAAAAGCGTTGTTCACAAATATTCTTGAAAATACTGAACAGTGGGATTCTGATACTATTCTTACAGCCAAAGGGTTTTCTAAGTGTTTGGGTGAATTCGATTTCCGCTTCCAACTGTGTCTCTTCTCTGATATCTTTCCTTTGAGCCATACATTATTTGAAATACTACAGAAAAAGAAACTGGATATCACGTATTGTATGAAGAAAGTAACTGAGTTTCAGAAAGCAGTGTCAGAGAAAAGAAATGAGTTCGAGATGTTGTGGTCAAAACTAGAAGAAAGCGAAACAGACGAACCTCCTACAAATCGTAAGCGCGCAGATGCTTACGGAGATTCCAAAACAAATTACCGACGGGTCTATTGCAAAATATTGGACAATATAATAAGCCACATGACATCAAAATTTTTAGACTTGCAGAACATGAAATTTCTAGAATTACTAAATCCTGACAGACGAGTGGAATTTAAAAATTGTTTTCCAGAGAATTTCTTTGAAAGTTTAAAGAAAAATTACGCCAAATACTTCGAATTTGCTCATCTGCGATCCGAACTAAAAGCGCTATATTCAACAGATGACTTCAGTGGTAAACACGTCACTGAAATTTTGATTTTCTTGAAATCAAATGGTATAGACGAAGCGATGCCGGAAATAGCCAAATTTTGCAAGCTCGTAGTTACCATTCCAGCAACAAGCTCTTCAGCCGAAAGGAGTTTTTCATCCCTAAAGCGCATAAAAACGTATCTCAGAAACGCACAAGGACAGGACAGACTGTCAAAGTTATCCTAGATATCTATCGAAAAGCATCTTCTAGTTATACTGCAAAAGGAATGTTATTTCTATGATCATGTTATTAACTCATTTGCTTCAAAAGGAAGAAGATTTGAACTCATATACAAGTAAGAAAATTAAAAAACTTGACATAAGAACTTTTGCTAAGTATTTTTTTCCTGTGAATCTTATGTTTTTATGTGTGTGTGCATTTTGTCAGCTATCTATTGCACAAAAATGTAGGAAATGTATTTCCAGCGTTTTTGTATACTGCAAAGGAAATGTAATAAAAATGGGAACTACTTGTAATGAATATTGTAATGAATATGCGATTGAATGGTTTGATCTCACAAGATATTTAGCAAAATGCAACATATAAGAGAATTGGGTAATTTTCTCTAGAAAAGCTGAATTATATTTTTCAGTATTCGTGCTCTTAGGAAGATACATTGTCAGTTCTCACGGAAATTTGTATTTTTTGAAATGTTTGTTAATAGTTGAGATTAGACCCAATCTACTTTGTTGTCACTTGTACTTCCACAAGAACCATAGGATACCTTCAATCTTCATTTCGTCTTCTAAATAAATATTGTTTTGTTCACGATAATTCTAAATATGAATATTTTTTCATCTTTGTTGATATGTTCAGTTTTCGTAGCAACACTGAAAATTTCTGATTAAAAGGTACCCGATTAAAGAGCCCTGGTTTAAGAGCAAGTAATTTGCACTGAAAGCTTATTTCTTTTTTCCTCGGTAAAGAACGCGATCTCTGATTTTTTAATCGTCATTTCTCGCTTAGAAATATCTTAAGCCAGGGAGCTTGAATCAGGTACTCCTAAACACACATATTTTTGCTTTTTCGATAAAAACGGAACATATTCAGTGGTAAGAGATAAACTAGGGACGGCCTTAGATTTCGAAAACAGGGTGGACAATGGGAGGGTGAGTATTTTTTTTTCCTGCAGAAAGTTTAGTATTTAATTAATTTGTCAGAGACATTAAGAAAGTTTTAAATGCTTTTACAGCCGGTTGAAAAGGATATCCGGACCCATCCCCCTTTCCCCTCACACCCACACATAGATACAAAGAACAGTAGCAAACTGAGCATACACATAATATATTATTATAAAAATAACATTGCTTGCCCATGATGAAATATCAGCGCACGCTACTGGTGTAGTGTATTCTCCCGCACCATCCAGGTCCACGGCGGCATTTTCTGTTGATGCAAGACAAGACGCGATTGTCCTAGGTGCTGTAATCCCTATGCCGAAACGAAGTTTTTTTTAGGAAAAATTTTCCAGAAATACGTGAAGCCTGGTACGTACTGGCATGAGCCGATATATTGCAGTTTTGGGCTGGGGCATCCGGTGCCACGTGGTGCGAGATTAGACTTCGTCTGATGTATGATCTGATTCGACTATCCTGGGTGAGTATTCTGCAGAAAAGGCTAAAGACCTCACGGTATCGAGCTCGACGTGGAGTGTGGCCTTGTCTGATGCGTAGGTGAAAGCTCGCCTGGCCCTGTGTCGGAAAAGGGCTAGCTTTCTTTCTTTGGGGCACGATGAGGAAGGCAGTATAACATTAGGAACATAGGTAGGTTTGTAGTGCACACTAGTGTTGAGGTTCCCGGATGGCGACTTATTGACCAACACATCCAGAAACGGTAGGGATGCATTTGTTTCTCGCTCCATATTGACCTTTATGGCAGGGTGTTACAAATTGATGGTGGTGAAAAACTGATTTAGTTCTTCCTCGGTGTTTGTCCAAGGTACATTTCGCCAGCCCCCACCCCGGCAAATTCAAAATTCAACAATGCTACGTTTGTGCTGGTTTGTGCCGCAAACCGTGTCGTTTGTGCTAGAATAGTTTTTGAGATATTCAAAATATAAATTGGGGGGCTGGGGAAATGGTCAGCCCCCCACCACGGCAAATTCAAAATTCAACAATGCCGTTCGTTTGTGCTACGTTTGTGCTGGTTTGTGCCGCAAACCGTGTCGTTTGTGCTAGCATAGTTTTTGAGATATTGAAAATATAAATTGGGGGCTGGGGAAATGGTCAGCCCCCCATCCCCTGCAAATTTAAAATTCAACAATGCCATTCGTTTGTGCTACGTTTGTGCTGGTTTGTGCCGCAAACCGTGTCGTTTGTGCTAGCATAGTTTTTGAGATATTCAAAATATAAGTTAGGGGTGGGGGTGGCGATATGGTCAGCCCCCACCCCGGCAAATTCAAAATCCAACAATGTCATTCGTTTGTGCTACGTTTGTGCTGGTTTGTGCCGCAAACCGTGTCGTTTGTGCTAGCTTAGTTTTTGAGATATTCAAAATGTAAGTCGGGGGGGGGGATGCTCAGCCCCACACTCCGGCAAATTAAAAATTCAACAGTGCCATTCGTTTCTCTTACGTTTGTGCTGGTTTGTGCCGCAAACCGTGTCGTTTGTATTAGCTTAGTTTTCGAGATATCAAGTACCTACATTTTGTTGTCAACCATTTCCTTAGCCCCGCCCTCCCCCAACCCCACTCGCAAATTCAAAATTTAGCATAGCCATTCGTTTGTGCTGCTTTGTGCTAGCTTAGCTTCCGAGTTATTAAATACCCAAATTTCGGTGTGGACCATTTCCCCAGCCTGTTTTGAATATAACATAAATTTGGCGGGTTGGGGGAATGCCCCTTCCTCATCCCACAAGTTCAAAATTCAACACAGCCATTCGTTTGTGCTGGTTTGTTCCATAAAACGTGTCGTTTGTGGTAGCTTAGTCTTCGAGATATTTCTACGAACAAGCCTTTCTTTAATAACAAACAGATCATGATTCTACAGTGAGCACGAGGTCATAAATGATTCAGTGTGGATCAATAGCATTAGATCATCTGGAGTGACGAAAGAACTTGATTCATAATAAAAGGAGGACATTTGTACGTATGACGCTGACAACATGATCCGAACGCTACTGTACCTACATTCAAATAGTAAAGCATGCTACTGCCGTTATGATGTGGGGTTGCATCTCAGCTCATGGAGTGGGTAGACTGCGCAACATTGAAGGTAACATGAATGCTGCCCATTATATACAAGTAGTGGAGAGGGACAATGCTTCTTTCATCTGTTAGCACGTTTCCAAATACTGATATCATCTTTCAGGACGACAACGTGCCCTGCCATCGGACACGAGTAGTGGACAGGTGGTTGGTTTCTAAAACTATCGGGAGGTTGCAATGTCCTACACAATAGCCGAATCTTAATCCGATCGAATACTTTGGATGAAACTGAAACAGGTGAGTGCGAGAAATCCTACAAATTAAGTAAAGTTACTTGAAGCTATGATTTCATGTTGGTATCATCTAACATCAAATTATGAACTTGAACACCTTTGAGTAGTATGCCCAGGAGATGTGTCTTAACAAGTAAAAACAAAGGCAACCCCAATAATTATTAGACAATTTTATGTATGTGTACATACAAACAATTGACTTATAATAATTATGCTTAAAAATTATGGATACGATTCGTATGTGTACCTACAGAGAAGTATGTCTTGAAACATATTTGACATTCATTGACTAAATGAACAAGTTTAACGAGTTCTATTTTTTTTTATTTCTCGTAACTTAAACAGTTTGTACTTAACCAGAAAAAAAAAGAAGTTTATGTTAGCTTTACAATTTCTTTCTGTCTTCTCATCCACTTCATGTACAACAATGCAGATATGTTAGATCTGTAAAACGTTTGGAATTCCTTACGAAATTATTTTTAAAATGATGTACAGCCGTCGGTGGCGCAGTGGTCTAAGCGATGGCTTCTGATCATTCGTCCGAAAGGGGTCAGGGTTTGAATCCCGTCAGGAATGGATGCTGTGTTTGTCTTACGGCACTGGATCTCTCCCTTCCCTGGAAACAGTGGCCTTAAATTAGGGACGGGCGACTACTTATAGCCCATTGAGTTGCTCACGGTGGTCGTTAAACTTTCAATCAAAAAAAAAAATCTGAAATATATGCAAACGATGTTCTATCATACCCGCTGCAGAAAGAATTTTTCAAATCCAAATTTCAGGAACAAAGATATCGGGAAAAATGCAATTTACCTTTACGCCTTCCTTTGTAAATCTATAAACAACTTGAAAAAATGACTATACCTAAAATAGTACTAGACATAAATGGAATCGAAAGATAAAAGACATTTTTCAATCGGATGTTTAGAAGCAAATATATTGAATAAAATGTATTTCGAATTCGGCATCATCTGCGTTTACGCCCTCTAGCGGCTAAATTGTGTATCATATGAGAAAACGAAATGAAGAATCATCATTCGCACATTTCAGGCTTCCCAATGCAAAAATAATTTTTGAAATCTGATTAGTAGTTGAAGAGATATGGTGTCAACAGACGGACGGACGGACAAACCGATAACGTAAGCACGATCTTTTCGACAAAAGGCTCGCTAAAAATTTTAAAAAATATCTCGTACAAGGGGCGGCAAATCTGGGCTTACACTCGGACGGCAAATGCCCTTCGCGCGGCCCTGACTGCATGATACATTACTTTGCTATCATTGATCAAACAGAAATATTCGCATGAAGACGGTTACGGCAATTTTTTTTATTTACTAAACAAACTATCAGTACGGAATCCAGTTGCTAGAAGCCCTACTATTCTGCGCATAGTAACAAACAACCATTAGCATAAGTAGAAACAACTTCACCGCCCCAGTGGTGCAGTGGTCTATGCATTGGCTTGGGATCTTTTGCCTAAGACATGCGGGGGTTCGAATCATGGTGAAGCATGAAAGCTGTGTTTGTCTTACAACAGTGGTTCTCTCTCTTACCTGGAAAAAGTTGCCCTAAATTTTTTTTTTCATTGGAGGTTTAACGACCACCGTGAGCAACTCAATGGGCTATAAGCAGTCGCCCGTCCCTAATTTAGGGTCACTGGTTCCAGGGAAGGGAGAGAGCCAGTGCTGTAAGACAAACACAACATCCATGCCTCACGGGATTCGAACCCGGACCCCTTTTGGACGAATGATCAGAGGCCATAGCCTTAGACCACTGCGACACCGGGGCGGCTGCCCTAAATTAGGAACACACAACTGCTCCATTGGATTGCTCACGGTGGTCGACGAAAAAAATACTGTTTGTGACAACTGTAAAACAGCCGCCACGGTAGCGCAGTGGTCTAAGCGCTGGCTTATAATCATTCGTCTTTGATGGGTCCGGGTTAAAATCCCGTGAGGCATGGATGTTGTGTTTGTCTAACGGCACTGGCTGTCTCCCTTCTCTGGAACCAGTGACCCTAAGTTAGGGACGGGCGACTGCTTATAGCCCATTGAGTTGCTCACGGTGGTCGTTAAACCTTCAATTAAAAAAAAAAAAAGGTGTTCACTGGTATGTGGAGCCATGCTGACTGCAGTGCATCTGACAGCTGATGGAGGGTGCGTGGGGGAGGATCCATAGAGCGAACAACACGATCGATGTAGTCTCACAGATACTCAATTGGGTTTAAGTCTGGGAAATTAGGGGCCCAGGGAAGTGCTTTGTCTTTCAACCACTCGCGGACATTTCTAGCTTCGTGACACGTCGCATTGTCATTCGGGAAGATCCCATCTGCCTCAGGGAAGACAATCAGCATGTATGGGTGTACGTGGTCTGCAAGTACGGATTCATAACGAATTCGGTAGTATGAATAGATGATACCTTCCAAAAGTATGAATGGATCCAGATAATGCCAGGAAAACATTCCCCAGACCATAACGCTGCACCCACCAGCTTGGGTTCTTCCAGCAGAGGTTGAAGAGTGTTTGTTCTCCAGTGTTTCCGGCCTTATATGCCAACATCCATTCGTTCGATGTAGGAGGAAACGTGGCTCATCGGAGAAGGCAATCCTTTGCCAATCAGAAGAGGTCCAATTCCGATACTGCCGTGCAAATGTTAGCCTTTTCTGCCGATGGACCTTCGTTAGCATAATTGCAGTGACTATACGTCTACATCGGAGCCCCAAACGCAGCAGGGTTCGCTGAACTGTAGTTTTAGACCCACTTCCGGTAGTCCCCTGGTTCATTCGGCTAGTGAGTTGCTCCACTGTAGCTTGTCGATCGGCCTTCACTCACCTTCGAAGCCTACGTTCACCTCTCACACCAATGACACGTGGTGCTCTGCAGTTTCCACTTCGTTTATTCGCAATGGTGCTGTCTCCGATCGCGATACACTTTAACCATAGCAGCACGCGAACAGTTCACAAACTGCGCTTTTTCAGAAATATTGCCATGCTTGGCCGAAATGCCGATAATCATCCCATTTTGCAAATGTGATAAATCGCTCCTTTTATCCATGACAGCAATAGGTTATATTTTCAGAATGCTTACAGCACACCTTATATACCCTCCAAACCAGCTCACGACACGTGTCTTCTTTCACTGGCTACGCGCTGTTGACGTCAACAGTAGTAGGTGGTCACAATAATGTGACTCGACTGTGTATATTGAGACGTGCCTGCTCCGCAGGACGCACATGAGATAAAGGCTGGTAGCAGTGAGAGCATATGTCCGCGAGCTCAGTTGGGAGAGCGACGTACTCCGGTGTGAGGGGACCCGGATTCGATGTCGGCGTGGACAAAGATGTTGGATAAAATTACTTCGTCATAATATATAACAGTGAACAGGACGGCATCTCTAACTATTCGAACCAAAAATCTCATATAGGGTTCGAAAAGTTAAAGACTCTCTCATATATACAAATAAATTGTATAAAACTAAAAGCAATATTCGAAATAAGTGGTTTTCGTATCAAATAAAAATATTTTTTCCTATAAACTAAAGCTGAAGCTTCAAGAATGCACTCAAACATGCGTAGTTTCAGCTAAAATGAACTTTTGTAGCTTTTTTTTCCCCCTGTTACAAACTTTTTAACTATGTCCACATTGTCTAAGTATGTAGCAATTTTGTTTTCAATACTAACGATACCTATATATGGAAGCCGTTCCTGTTTCATATGTAATCGAAAGTAACGTTTTATGATTTTAAGCTTGGATAACGATCTTTTCTCGTAATCCAGTGTTACAGACAGTAAAACTTTGAAAAGAGGGTTTTGTGCACCTTATTACTGCTGTTAATTCCATGGAATGGAAAAGGAGGCATCGAAATTTTGAAGATCTTTTGTATTTCAAGCTTAACAGTAAGAAAAAGAAAGATGTTTATTTTTAGGCAGTGTAAGAATCCACAAATCGAAAAAGAATTTCGTTTAATTTAACATGAGACACGTATGCTCCCCTTTCCCTCCTCCCACCATATTTTGCTATAGACAACAAAATATTATTAAAGCTACTGAATTGTTTGGAAAACATTAATCAGTCATTTGAAAATATGTATTCTAAAGCACTTTATGGGTTCATGCGATGCTTAACGTAAGTCCAAAGAGTTTTACAATTTAGTCACACTATCTGAAATTCTTGAGCAATTATATTCTTTTTTTGCAAAACCTGACAATTTTATTTGTAAGTCCGTATGATATTTTATTTTCATATCACTGCTTAGTGTCAGTGAAGAATAAAGGTCATTTAAAAAGTTGAAAAGTCTCGTTATGCGTGTTCAGGTGTTCGAGCCGTTCTTATCGTTGTATCACAAATGTGACAGTTTTCTATTTGTTTGTTTCTCTTTGACAGATCAATATCTCATTCGTATTTTGGTACCAAAAAATTGCTTTTTTTCTTACGTGGTCTAACCAACACAACAGTTGGAAATTCTGTTTCGCAGTCTATTTCCTCTGCAATTGTTTTATCTTCAGCAAACATGCCTTTAAAACCCCTACATGCTCTACATTCTTTTAAACAGCCATTTACTTGTTTTAATATTTCTGTTATGGTTGGTATAACTACAACACAATTGAGCATTAATTTGCTAATAACATTAATTTTTGATAAAAGAGTGTACCAAATCTGGAACAAATAAACGTGTACGTTTTCTTGTGTTTAATTATTTTTTCTAAGGCCGATTTGTTAAATTTCATGTATCATGGTCTCCAAAAGATTCGTTAAATCTGAAAAATAATACATCATGGATTACATCTAAATTGTACCCCAGTCCTTCTTAGTGGCGTCCCCATAAGTTTTTTTCTGGGAAGTTACGAAATTTTTTTCATACAACTTAATGCGTTATGAGTGCATTTTTGAAATGTATCCAACATCCCAGCAAAAATATTCAAATAAATATTGCTGGAAATTAATAATATTCTTATCACCACATAATGGTTGGCCACTTATATTGTGCAATTTATCTATGCAGAAAACAAGTTGGGAAAAGTGACTAGAATCCTGATAAGACCGATTTGTGTGCGAGAAATCTATTTTCAAAAGCACCAATTAACATGTCTAAAAATGGTACATAAATTAAAATCCTGTAATAGTCTTCTGGGGTTTCTGTGTTTATGTTATAGCGTAGGTTTGGCTTTGATGTG
The DNA here is from genome assembly GCA_039090855.1 of Macrothele yani. Taxonomy (NCBI): domain Eukaryota; kingdom Metazoa; phylum Arthropoda; class Arachnida; order Araneae; family Macrothelidae; genus Macrothele; species Macrothele yani. The sequence goes on along the minus strand of CM077025.1, from coordinate 72,972,303 downwards.
ATTGTTATTATTTGTATCAAAAGTCCTTGCTTTTCAGCGTGCTTTAGAGTAATCTGGAATAAGTCAAAGAACTTAAATGTGGCAATGTCTCGTCGCCACAGAAATTTTGTTTACCCATGCATTGGTTTTTCATTGCAATGGGACATTCTAGTCTTTGGCTCCTTGCAGTTTCCTTGTCTTCATGGAGAAAACACGTTCAGTTGCTTCCATGAGACATAAAAACAATCTGAAATACTAACAAAACTTTGCCTTTTAAAATCGTGTTTTTGAAATTTCGAAAGGTTCCAAAATTTGGTGGGGGGTTAACACCTCCCGGCACGCCACTGATCTCCCTTACTATTATTGCATCGATAATGTTTTCTCACCTTGTTTCACAGCACGGTTGAACGCTTCGTTAAAATTTGCCAACGTAATTCAGAAAAAGCATATATTTCTTGAACAATTCTGAAAATGTTCACAATTTCTAGGGATATTTTTTGTCTTTATTTACGACCACATTTAAAGTATCAGACGCTCAAAGTACATAAAATGTACAAGAGTTTTAGATCAAAATATTATGTATTTTGAAGTCCATCGTGTTTTCCCTTCATATTGGCCCGTTGTCATAGTGCTGGCGATGCATATCATGAATGCTGAAATTTTCAAAATTGTAAAAGAAATTAGAAAAAAAAATGTTAGTCTTTGCTCGCGGTATCCGTTACTGAACAAAACAAAAATTATTCTGATTTCAAGTTGTTTTCCAATGAATTATATAGTGAATTATTTTTACTAAAAAAATAAACGTGCCACACGTAGCAGTACGATTTCTCACAGCAAGACGTTTTCTTAACTTTGCTCATGTGATTGATATTAATTTTTCAACCATAAAATTGGATTGGGGGTCCTGCCGCCCCCGGAACTTCGCTCGTCCCTGCTTGCAGTAGCTTAAATCGATATTATGAATTACTTAGTATCCTAAGATTTTGTGTTGCTCTGGATCAGTCCTCCACTTGTGTCAGGCATCGCATTGTTTTCAGTATGGACCAAAATTGATGGAAGCTGCTCTTTGAAAAGAGAAATGCTTTTTTGGTGGAAATAAAAATATCTGTCTCACAAATACGAAACATTAGGACAAAATTCTAATGCTCAATTTTCTTTTAATACATAAAGAATGACACTTTAATATCAAGACATCAAACTTTCGATGTGATAGTGAGACATAGAACACCCAGATTTCTGCACAACACTGCAAATTGTGATGATTTATATGGCATTTTAAACGCCAACACAAAAGACATGCATTGCGAATTACACGAAAAGATAAAAAAAGAAATTTGTATTGAACTATTAAAGTTTTATTTTCAATGTAGACGACTGTACCAAACAACACTATTACTTAAAAGAAACTTCAATGTTCTCCTCCTGAGCGGAAAATGTAACACTATAAAAACACAAAACATTTTGGAGAAGTTGAAATGCTCAGTTTGCTTTAATAATAAGGGATGGGTTCCAGTTGCTCTGTACATTATTTTCAGTGACAATATATAATGTCCTAAGCAACGGTAATATGTCTTTTTACTCGTTCTATAAATCATAGCACAGCAAATGCACATTTTGATACAGAATTAAGGAATGGCACTTTAATACATAAAGAAAATTCAAATGCTCAAAAACGTACTAAAAACGTACGGAACAAAACTTCATTGAGAACATTAAACTTTTGAATGTGAAAACAAGAGATTAAAATCACACATTCCATCGCAACACTGAAATGTGATATTTTTTTATAAATTTTGTTACGACGCAAACGGCATACTTTGCAAATGTGATGAAAAATATGGAAATTGTATTTAACTATTTAAATTTCATTTACAGTCTGGCTGTCAATATCAAATAACACATATATTTAAAATGAACTTAAATTTCTTATTCTTAGCAGAAAACATAATACAAAAAATACAAAACGTAAGAAAATTTAAATGCTCAATCTGCTTTATTATAATTTGAGTTAAACTTTAATATCAAGAAATCAAAATTTAATAGTGAGATAAAAAAAAACAGATTTCATCACAACACTGTAAGTGTGGTAATTTATATGATATTTTTGCTTGTAACACAAATGACATACGTTGCAAATTACATGAAAAGTAAGAAAATCATATTCAATTTCAAAAAAAATATTTACAGTTTGGTTGATTGTACCAAACAAAAGATATGTATAAATAAACATCTACTTTCAAACTGCAATGTGCGACGATTTGTACAATATTTTCAATTACAACGCAAAAGGCATACATTGGAAATGACATGAAAAAGAAACAAATCGCTTTTGATTAATAGACTTTTATTTACAGTGCATCTAACTGTATTCACATAATATGTTCTCAGCAGAAAATGGGTAGTATAAAAATATAAATTCAATGGTTTGTATAAAATATAATTCCAAATTTTCTGTGAAAATTTGGAATGCTCATTTGTTTTTCATTCTTATTAATTTTAATGCTTATGAAACTATGTAGTTTGGTATCTTGACCAAAAAAATATAGCCAAGACACCAAATTACGAACCATGGTAATGTGATGCCAAATATGAGTTACTAAATTAACGAAATAAAGGGTAACTTCTTCAAGGCCACACATTTTCTCTGTAGGCCTTCTCTATCTAATCAACTGTTCTGAGATTCAACATTGACATGAAACTGACTGCTTTCAAGGGTTAGTGCTGATATAATGCTGTGTTTGGAAGACCATTTGGCACAGCCTGTTAGTGTTGATGCTTCGGTAGTTCTTCTTTCCTAGTAGCTTTTACGAATACCGTGAGCAACTCATTGGGCTATAAAGCAGTCGCCCGTTCCCAATTTTGGGACACTGACTCCAGAAAAAAGAAAGCGACAGTACCGTAAGACAAACACGACATCCATGTCTCACCGGGATTCGAATCTGGACCCGTAACGGGCGAACCGTCAGAAGCCAGCGCTGCGCCACCCGGGCGGCTATGCTTCAGTGAAAGCTCCCAAGGTATACCGAGAATCCTAAGGAGGATGAAATAGGTATGGCATAAACTTTATGGGTGTCCAGGGGTAGGACAGGATCTTTGTCTTTTAGCGGACACTTTATTATAGGAAAATTAGGTCTGACAGTGAGGGTGTAGCCCATAGTTCTGAAGAGTTTAAAAATCTTATAAGAAAAGGAACCATGTTAAAGGACTGAACCAATGAATTGGGTTTCTATGTAAGTGTTGGTGTAAGAGTTGTCAGTTTTTAATATGGAAATCCTGGATAATTTTGTTTATTGTAGATGATGGGAACTGATAGATTTCAGCAGTTTTCTTCATTGCAGCACATTTTGTTCGAAGGATGATTCACTATTGCAAATAATTCTGGCAAAATTATTAAAAGTTTTTAAGCAGCAAATTTTGAGTAATGGGGCAGTAATATACACCGCAGGCACATACCAAAACATCAACACAAATTGGGTGAATACAAACTCGATGCGTCAGGAGATCTTTCAAAAACAGCATTAACAGCATTAACTCGTGGACACTTTTGCAGTCTCCTTAAGAAAGAAACAAAAAAACTTTTCTCCTTTATACACAAAGCAACTCCATTTTTCAAGAAAGTAGTGAAATATTTCTAACCTAGAACTGCAATTCAGATATTCCTTACCAAATACCATTTATTCAGATCTCTCTAATGAAATTTGGTAAATACCGTATATATTACACATACGTACATATATTACAAAACTGACCACCGATAGGCAACTGAATTATTAGACTGGACGTCAAAAGACAGAAATCCATATGGAAGATGGGTGGATGAATGACCGGAGTGACATGGAGGCTGACCCAAGACGGATAAATGTGGAAGAGACTTAGAGAGAAGAAAAAGGGTAAACTATATAGAGGAACAATTCCACACCGATTCATTCAACATCATAAAAATGGTGGCAAACAGTGCCGGCCACCATCTGTGGTTCAGCCAGCTGGAAACTCACCAGCGAGAACATGCGTATATATATTGACATGTTAATATTTGATCCAATATAATAATTTTTCTCTCTTAATGTTTCACACATTTCATATAAATCAGTATTAAGAAACAAATCTTTTTTCAGTACCACATGTGAAGATATAAAATTGTATAACATTCTGTACTATGAAATTAAAAGTTGCTGTATATATTAAAACAATTTACCAAACCGTAAACAAATTTTACATTTATTCACGATCCAAAACCGTTCAATGAAAGTGACAAGTACTTTCGAAGTCACAATGGCTTCATCCTCAGGCCGACTATGACACGGTACAAGAAACAAACCAGTCAATTTGTACTGTAATACGAAGCGCATCTCATGAACAGATGTGCCTCGTATTCAATCAAACTCATGAACAGATGCGCCTCGTATTACAGTACAAATTGACTGGTTTGTTTCTTGTACCGTGTCATAGTCTGCCTGAGGATAAAGCCGTTGTGGCTTCGAAAGTACTTGTCACTTTCATTGAACGGTTTTGGATCGTGAATAAAATGTAAAATTTGTTTACGGTTTGGTAAATTTTTTAATATATCGTGTAAAGACAGCAAATTTTAATTTCATACTTCATCAGCACGAAAGAAACTGGTATCATTCTGTACTAGTTCAACAATTGAAACAAATAGACACCAAATCAATTCTGCTAAAAAAATCTGAAATACCAAAATTATTATTCTCACATACATAACACCCTCTTGAGCCTTTTGAGTAGCTTATAGCCACTAAATTAATTAAATGTAATGAATATACAATACTAAGAGGTAAGTCATCTGACAAAACATCATCTGACTTTCATCAATCTATACATAAACAGTGTTGCCATTTTAAGATTTGCTATCATACTAAGAGGTAAGTCATCTGACAAAACATCATCTGACTTTCATCAATCTATACTTAAACAGTGTTGCCATTTTAAGATTTGCTATCAGGGTTGCATAATTTATACATAGAAGAAATATTATAATATATATATATCATCACACACAAGAGCAAACACACAAATTCCAAGTGAGCATACATTTGCCTACACAGGACATGATTATTATATACATTACCTAAATATAGCTGTTATGTCTTCACCAGTTAAAATAAAATATAAATGTGAAAATACTATAACCATAATTTCTGCATTAAAGAAAGCTAAAACAAATAATCATCATTACGAAAACTTTCTGTAATTGTGATACACTGTTATTAATATTTAAACCAGTGTGTTCACGTTCCTGCCATCATAAATTTTCCCACATTTGAAGCAAGCCAGTAATTAGTAATTTACCATCTACACATGTGTATATGCCATGGCTTATATGATGCCCATTGCTTAGTATCATTCAAGTCATTATTTAGAACATAAACATTACATATCTAGACAAATGAATTAACTGTAGATATTGTACATACGCGTACCAGAAACAATAACATATATAGGCCAAACCACACTACTGGTACTTTTGTTTCGATACCAATATTGCGTACTTCTTTCTTCTGGTAGCTGGTAGTTATCTTTCGCGTTCGTTGTTCAACGTTACACGCCAACGAAATTGCAGCAAAATTGCACATCCAAAAAAAGAAATATAGAATATATATGTATATATATATATATATATTCATGAACTTCCATTGTGCCTGGCTTTTATCGATTATGAAAAAGCCTTTGATTCGGAGAAACCATCAGCAGTTACAATGGCTCTGAAATCCTGCGGTATTGAAGATGCATACATTAATATTATTAATAACATCTATGAAAATGCAAGTGCAAAGATCCGGCTGTTTGAAAATACAACACACATAAAAATTGGAAAGGGAGTGAGACAAGGTGACACCATATCTCCGAAGCTCTTTAATGACGCATTGGAAAATGTCTTTCAATCACTGAACTGGGAAAACAAAGGGATAAAGATTAATGGAGATTATCTAAAACACCTTCGTTTTGCTGATGACATAGTCATTTTTTGCAACTACCCCATCATAGCTGCAGAGTATGATCCAGGAACTTGCTGACGAGAGTAAAGAAGTGGGATTAAAAATGAAATACAAATTTTGAAGATGACAATCCGATTTTTGGCGCAAATGTGACAAGGATGGTAAGTCAGATAATATCCGAAAACTTGAAAATCTTCATCGTCCTGGAGCGGGACTCGAACCCGCGTCTCCCAGAAAACGCTCGGGTACGCTAACCACTACACAACCCAGAACGACCAAGTTCCAAGCTTCCGATCAATTTGAATTTCTCCATCACAGGATTCGCTAGTCGAAGCAACCGGCATTCATGTTTAGCGAATCCGATTGTCATCTTCAAAATTTGTATTATATGGCGTAATCCCGTATTTCTTTCATGATTAAAAATGAACTTTCAGAAAACAAAAGTGATGTTCAATGCTTTTACAAGAAATGAAGATTTATCGATTGATGGGGAAAAGCTGGAGATAACAGACACGTACGTTTATCTTGGACAGCAGATATCAAGTGAGGGTCACATTGATGAAGAAATTAATCAGCGTACAAAACTTGCCTGGAGAGCTTTTGGAAGAAACAGCATAATTTTCAAGAGCAATACGCCATTATGTTTTAAAAGAAAAGTGTTTGATCAATGCATCCTTCCAGTGCTTACGTATGGTGCAGAGACGTGGACCTTAACTAAAAAAGACATACAAAGGCTGCAGGCAACTCAAAGGGGCATGGAGAGGTGCATGCTTGGTATAACCAGGAGAGATAAGAAGAGGAACTCGTGGATCCGAAAAATGACGAGAGTGGAAGACATCATGATCAGAGTAAAATCCCTGAAATGGCAATGGGCTGGACATACTGCCAGAAGGACAGACCATCGATGGACAGCCGAAATTTTAGATTGGATTCCAAGCGACAGGAAAAGACCTAGAAGAAGACCACATGGGAGATGAGTGGATGAAATTCGAAAATATGCGGGAGTGACATGGAGGAGACTGGCACAAGACCGACCGTTGTGGAGGAAACTTGGGGAGATCTTCGTCCAGCAGTGGATTGATAATGGTTGACAATGATGACGATGATGATATATTCATGAAATGATACTTTTTTTTAAAACACAAAAATAAACCTACCAGAAAAATAAATATTTTTTCTGTAAAACTATGTTTCATGATTTTTTTTTTAATTTTTTACAACAGTAATACTTTCGGAAGAATCCGGAGTATGATCATTTGAACAGCTGAGGATAAGAGATTGTTCTCCAGAAAGTATTACTGTTTGATAAATATATTCAACAAACTCATCAAACAGAATTTTACAGAAAAGTTAATTTGTTTTGGTAAATCATGAAAGAAATACGGGATTACAATATATAATACAAATTTTTGAAAATGACAATCCGATTTTTGATGTAAATGTGACAAGGATGGTAAGTCAGATAATATCTGAAAACATGAACATTTCATCGTCATGGAGCGGTACTCGAATCTGCGTCTCCCCGATAGCGCCCGGGTATGCTAACCACTATAACACCCAGAACGATCAAGTCTCAAGTTTCCGATTAATTTGAATATAACTATCACAGGATTCGCCAGTCGAAGCAACCGGCATTCATGTTTAGCGAATCTGGAGGTTAAGAATAATAGGAGGAGCAGATAAATCATGAAATAAATACGGGATTACACCACATAATACAAATTTTTGAAGATGACATTCCAATTTTTGGTGTATATGTGACAAGACTCAAATTAATCGGAAACTTGAGACTTGGTCGTTCTGGGTGGTGTAGTGGTTAGCACACCCGAGTGCTATCTGGGAGACGCGGTTTCAAGTCCCGCTCCAGGACGATGAAATTTCAAGTTTTCGGATATTATCTGACTTACTATCCTTGTCACATTTACATCAAAAATCGGATTGTCATCTTCAAAAATGTGTTTTGGTAAGTTAATTTTTGTGCTTTTAAGTACATATACAATAGATATAATATAGTGTTAAATCGTATATATTAGCAGCTGGCATTTCATTTTCGCATTTCCAGAGCAACTTACTTTCTTGTCTACCAGTTCATTGTATATTTCCCAGTAGCCGTCTGCCCTATAGCACACAGCAACATAATGTCCTACGACATTTTTCGTTTTATGGCCTCCAGAAAGTGCTATTGCACTCCTGAGGTAAAATGCTCTCTGATCTAAACAGAGTGTTCGTGGAATTTCTAATAGAGGTATAATTAAGTCACTTTCACATTCCCTTCCAATGGAACTGTTTAGCAGCTCTACGATAATGTGATTGTTAGAAATTTTGCAGTTCCTCCTCTGGATTCCTGGACACAAAGAACCTTCAGGATTTTTGTGATCACATATCCGCTCCGTGTGGCCGAAGTTTTTGACTAAATCGTCTTCCATACAACTCAAACACGAGGCACCTTTTATTGCAAACAACACCACTGTCCTATTAAATTGCTTGTTTGAAGAGCACTTCTCTTCTGAACAATTTGTGTTTTCTATTACAGATGGATGCAGTCGAAATAGGTTTTCGACTATTTTTGTCGCTGTGCATTCAGCAGAAATCTCTTTTACGCCACTAGGTAGATCAACGACCTCACAGAACTCCAAGAGCAATGAAGCTCGTTTCTGATACGTTTTCGAAGTAATTCGAGAAGTGATTATATTTTTTACAATTTCTAATAATTCGCAATCAGTCATTGATTTGAGAAATGTTTCGTATTGTGCGCTGTCACACATTGCACAAGCCAAAACCTGTACGAAAGAATCAAAAGCGCATGTATTTGATCATATGAAACGTGCGCTCCCAGCTTTGACTGCTTTCAAATCTAGATTTCTATTTCCATTTTTTAAGATAGCTAAAGGTTTTGCATTTAATTTTCTAGAAAAATCCCATTTCAAAACCTCAGACTGTGGCTCTAGATAGGAATGTCTCGCCCTTTTTTTAAGAGGCAAAGCAAGGCCTCTCCAGTTCTCTTGAGCATTAAATTCCAGGCTGGGTCTTCTTTCTTTGTCTTTGGCGGCACACTTAAAATATATGCGCTTTTCTCCATAACCTTTTTCGGAGCTATCAGAAATAGGAAGGGAGCATTCAAAAATGATGTGGACAGGAATGTGGCATACTACACACGTATGTGCACCACTCGGGAAGTCTCCTCTTGAACAAGCGATGCACTTCGTTGAAATATGAGTCTCACTGGAAACTGAGGTATTTGGCATCGCATCATCATGCTGCCTTATTGCACTATACTGTTGAGATACTTCATCATTTTCAGCAGAAGCGGTAATGTCTGCTTCAGCGCTAGGTAAAATTTGCTTTCTTTTTCGGATGCAACCAAATTCATGGTGCCCTTCTAAGGATTTTATATGCAACTTTAGAAAATCGTCGGCTCTCAATGGGATCTTTTTTCCACAAAGCACTCGGTGTTTCAGATCATTGAAACTACTTTCCACTGGAGCACTGCTTGCTGTAGTTTTCCCGTAGCATAATATCGGTACCATAACAGCAGACCAAAGTGGCAAGGTTTTTGCTAATCGCGAGCAGTAATCGACTATGTCGGGCAAGTATTGCAAGTTATCATGGTCCCCTTCTTGACCAGCAATTTCTTTTTTCACTTCTTCAACTAAATTTTGAATCCACGTATAAAATTCATTATGTGTTCCTAGTGCAAAAGATTCATTTTCTTCATAACGTCTTGTATTCCTGTTATCACTTGCATAGTCGTCAGTTTCATAGTGACCTGTCGCTATTCGGCGTTTCACTTTACTCTTTTCAATTTCACAGGAAGTTACATCTCCAGTGTGAACATCTGTTTCTTCCGTTTCGCTTAGAGCGACGGTGAATATTGCACGGGATAAATCTTTGACATCTGCCATATCTGTTGACGGCACTATTTGTGCGATTCTGCGAATGTATAGCTGACGCGTTCGATTGTTCTGCCCGAATAAAACTTTCCAGGATGCAATGGAGTTTAATTGTGTGAGCCACATCACAGCGAATGAAGGAGTTTAGAATGGGGACTTTTCCATGTCCTAAAAGAAGGGACGAGCAAGCACGCAAATAATCCCACAAACCTGAGAACTGTGTGAAGGCTCTTACAATTGCCGAAAGAAGTGCCACTGAATGGTCACTTACAACTTCCTTTGGCGAAGGACCACCGTCTTTCTTCCATTCAGCAAGCCAATGATAAATGCTATTGCTGTCATGCTTCTCCGAGATCATATTGCACACAGAATATTGTATTCCACTTGTTATGTCATTAACTGTAATTTCGTAAAGAAATATTTGAGCCGATTTGTTTCCGTAGCGTTTGGCTAAACGTCTTATAATGCCACCAGTAGCATCTAAGGAAATTTTAGAGCATTTAGCATCACAGCAGAATGAGCGGTATACGTGAAGTTGCGACGGCATCCAATAGTAAACAAAAAATGGACCTTGTCCAATGGCCTTTACAACTGCTTGATATTCAATGTTGTACTTCATTTCGCTTATGCTTAAAATAGGATTTTCCTGTTCTCTTCCTTTTTTATTTCCTTACACTTCATAATTCGAAGTGCGTTTGCAGACGGTAAACTTTTTGGCTCCAAGTCACCAAACGTCATACATTTTTGTGCTTCCATTCTCCGAAATAAGTCAGGAGAAACATTTTTTTCTATTAACGTGCGGGAGATTAAACTTCTGATTGGGCCAGAAATTCTTCGTCGGCGGACCGACCGACAGCTCTTAAAATGTCCTTGATAGGTACAATGAAATACAGCACCCGATACTTCAGATGGGGCTCCATCCATGCTACCAGTTAATTTTGACTTGCATTCCACACATTCACCCGATATTTTAATAAAATTATCCGAGTCCTTAAATACTTTAGCTCGTTTGAAAGACAAAGTACAAGGCGCGATCGTTTTTTCGGAAAAATGATCGTTTACGATGTGTGACCATACATTTGGGCTAAGTATTTGGTAAGCACGTGATTTCTTGCAGGATAAGATCTATCCTGGCACTTGTAGACAACTTCCTTCGGACATATAATATGCCACTCTTCTGGGGTAAGGGTTATGGTAAATTGCAAACTTTCATATAAACTGTTGTTTCCGAGAGGGGCTTCTTCATCGTTTGAAGAATATTCCGATTCCCCTTCAGCAGGGTCATTCGTAGGAGCTATTTCTTCAGCAGGGTCATTCGTAGGAGCTATTTCTTCAGCAGGGTCATTCGTAGGAGCTATTTCTTCAGCAGGGTCATTCGTAGGAGCTATTTCTTCAGCAACAACAGACTGTTTCACAGTCAGCCCGAGAATATTCCAACTTCCAAATCTATTTAACTTCACAATAGTATACAAATATTTTTTGGAGCACTTGTGATCTAAAAGTCAGCACAGTTTCCCCCAAATATCACTAGATGGAGGCTGAATAACTCCATTACAATCTACAATGCTGTCTCTAAATTTCAATAACAACTCAAGTAGTAGAGATGTATCTACTACTGACACCTTCGGCATTTTTGTACAATCTTTTACGAAGACTGACTAACAACTCTTCGATTAAATGTACCTCACAGAAATAGTTTCATGGGTTTGGTTTGAATCCAGAGATATTCACATTTTCGGGATTAACATGCAACTTTTTAATCAAATTGACAGCCCTGGGAGGATCTCCGGTAAGACCTCATCGTTCGAAATTTGGAATGCGATTGGAACTCTTGCTTTGTGTGGGCTTGGTTTGCGTTTCTGAGAACCTTCTTCGCGTCTGGTTTATGTCAACTGGCTGAGTGGAATCTCATTCAGGACAGATTCTATGCTAAAACTGTTCTTCTCGGATGACCTCTTCACCCACCATTATTGTAAGTTGCCGTTCTAACAGTCAGATTCTGAAGCATATGTCTCATGGTATGCGACAAATTATGGGTTTGTTTATCTCTCGCCCGCAATTCCTTGCTGTTCGTCTGGCCTTCCATCATTGTCAACCCTCGCTCGAGACCTGCGTGGTACACAAAGAGCGTTTGAGAACAAGGGAGGGGGAGGGGGGTGAACGACTTCTAATCCCTTCTAACCTTATCTCTTCTTTTTCCCCTCTTTGTGCTTCCACTCACTAACTCTTAACTCTTTCCCATTTAAATCTTAATTACGCCCATAATTATTCTCTAAATTATCCACGACAATTTTCATAATTTATCCAAATTTTTTTCTGAATTATTTTTGTTTCGCCCTCTAAGCTAAGTAATTAATCAGGGGCCCAATTTTCACACCATTACGACATGATGTGGGGATGCATTGAAATTGTCAATCGTTATCTCAGCAGGCTGCTTTGAAGGAACGTCCCCGACATTTTGGTTAGTCTAGGAACCAGACACCATCGGTTTAATTACGACTGTGTTCGTCGCCTTCGGAGCCAACAAGCAATGACAAAGCATCTTGAGTGGTCTCTGCTTCATTTTTGGGGACTTCTCTTTCCTTTGTTCAAAAAACCCAATCAGCTCCCGGGAATTAATTAATAAACTAATTAATCGGCCAGATTAGCTACGCCCATTATACTCAAAAAAATGAGGGCCCAGTCATAACAATATAAACGAAAGTCACGATCATACAACTTAGAGCAAAAGTCCTGCAACACCTCTTTTTTTTTTTTTTTTTTGATTGAAGGTTTAACGACCACCGTGAGCAACTGAATAAGCTATAAGCAGTTCTCCATCCCTAATTTAGGGTAACTGGTTCCAGAGGGAAGGGAGAGAGCCAGTGCCGTAAGACAAACACAACACCCATGCCTGACGGGATTCAAACCCGGACCCCTTTCGAACGAATGATCAGAAGCCCACCGCTTTGACCACTGCTCCACCGACGGCTGTACATCCTTTTAAAAACAATTTCGTAAGGAATTCAAAACGTTTCACAAATCTAACATATCTGCATTGTTGTACATGAAGTGGATGAGAAGACAGAAAAGCCGCCCCGGTGGCGCATTGGTCTAGGCGATGGCCTCTGATCATTCGTCCGAACGGGGTCCGGGTTCGAATCCCGGTGAGGCATGGATGTTGTGTTTGTCTTGCGGCGCTGGCTCTCTCCCTTCCCTGGAACCAGTGACCCTAAATTAGGGACGGGCGACTGCTTGTAGCCCATTGAGTTGCTCACGGTGGTCGTTAAACCTCCAATAAAAAAAAAGAAAAAAAAAAGACAGAAAGAAATTGTAAAGCTAACATAAACTTCTTTTTTTTCTGGTTAAGTACAAACTGTTTAAGTTACGAGAAATAAAAAAAAATAGAACTCGTTAAACTTGTTCATTTAGTCAATGAATGTCAAATATGTTTCAAGACATCATCATCATCATCATTGACAACCATTATCAATTCACTGCTGGACGAAGGTCTCCCCAAGTTTTCTATACAACGGTCTGTCTTGTGCCAGTCCCCTCCATGTCACTCCCGCATACTTTCGTATTTCATATACCCATCTCCCATGTGGTCTTCTTCTGGGTCTTTTCCTGTCCTTTGGAATCCAATCTAAAATATTGGCTATCCATCGATGGTCTGTACTTCTGGCAGTATGTGCAGCCCATTGCCATTTCAGGGATTTAACTCTGATCATGATGTCTTCCACTCTTGTCATTTTTCGGATCCACGAATTTCTCTTCTTATCTCTCCTGGTTACACCAAGCATGCACCTCTCCACGCTTCTTTGAGTATTCTGCAGCCTTTGCATGTCTCTTTCAGTTAAGGTCCACGTCTTTGCACCATACCTAAGCACTGGAAGGATGTATTGATCAAACGCTTTTCTTTTAAGACATAATGGCATACTGCTCTTAAAAATTATGCCGTTTCTTCCAAAAGCTCTATAGGCAAGTTTTGTACGCCGATTAATTTCTTCATCAATGTGACCTTCACTTGATATCTGCTGTACAAGATAAACGTACATGTCTGTTATCTCCAGCTTTTCTCCATCAATCGATAAATTTTCATTTTTTGTAAAGGCATTGAACGTCACTTTTGTTTTCTGAAAGTTCATTTTTAATCCCACTTCTTTACTCTTGTCAGCAAGTTCCTGGATCATACTCTGCAGCTCTGATGGGGTAGTTGCAAAAATGACTACGTCATCAGCAAAACGAAGGTAAGTTAGATAATCTCCATTAATCTTTATCCCTTTGTTTTCCCTGTTCAGTGATTGAAAGACATTTTCCAGTGCGGCATTAAAGAGCTTCGGAGATATGGTGTCACCTTGTCTCACTCCCTTTCCAATTTTTATGTGTGTTGTATTTTCAAACAGCCGAATCTTTTCATTTGCATTTTCATAGATGTTATTAATAATATTAATGTATGCATCTTCAATACCGCAGGATTTCAGAGCCATTGTAACTGCTGATGGTTTCACCGAATTAAAGGCTTTTTCATAATCGACAAAGGCCATGCACAATGGAAGTTCATATTCCTTCGCTCTTTCAATTAGTTATCTCAGTACGTGGATATGATCTATTGTGCTGTAGCCACTCAAGAATCCAGCTTGTTCTCTCGGTTGAGCCATGTCCAGGGTTACCTTCAAACGGTGTGAAAGAACTTTAGTGAAGATTTTATAAACCCCTGATAGGAGGCTGATAGGTCTGTAGTTCCTGAGATCTTCAATGTCGCCTTTTTATGTAACAGGATCATTGTAGCGTTGTTCCAATCTTCAGAAATCTTCCCTTCATTAAGGCATCGAGTGTAAATTTGGGCGAGTACTGTTTCGATTTCTCCACTTTCTTCATGTATGGTGTCTACAGTAATTCCATCTTCTCCTGGAGCTTTTCCCCGCTTCATGTTTTTGATTGCATGTGCAACTTCTGCTGGGAAGACTGGAAGAACTCTGGTACTGGTACTTTTCATGATGTCTGGAGTACATGTATCATCCCTTTCATATAATTTGGAGTAACAATCTTTCACTCTTGTCAAAATTTCGCTTCCATTTCTTGTTACAGAACCATCTTCTTTTTTCAGTGCCATAATCTGTTTTCTTCCCTTACTGAGATGTCCCTTTGCTATCTTTAGGCTTTGGTTGTTTTCAATTGCTTTCCTCACTACTTCACAGTCGAATTTCCTTACGTCTTCAGTGATACTTTTTCGTACTGTCTTGCATAGCTCTATATATTCCACTTTGGAAGTCACATCTTCTTTAGTTGTCCTCATCTCTCTTCTTTTTTGCATCAACATTTTGGTTTTTCCTGATAATTTGTTCACATGCAACTTGTTCTTAGACCCAGCTAATTTGTTGCTGTTTCCATAAGAGCTTTGGTTACTTTTCTGTTAACTTGATAAATATCCACTTCTTCCGATGTTAGGCCTTCTAAAGCTGAGAATCTGTTCTTCAGTTCCAACTTGAAGGTATTATGGTGTTTTTTAAGGTTGGTTATGTCAATACATTTTGTTTGTTTTATGAGCTTGCCACGTTCGAGTTTAGTGTTAAGGTGCATCTTACATCTCACCAATCTATGGTCACTACCTGTGTTGAACTTGTTTAGCACACTACAGTCTTCTATGACGAATTTTTGGTTACACATAATAAAATCAATTTCACTTGTCGTCCCATTTGGATGTCTCCATGTCCATTTCCTGTGTGGCTTTTTCTTGAAAAAGGAGTTCAAGATGAAAAACCCTTCTGCCTCTGCAAACTCAACGAGAGTATTCCCACGCTGGTTTCTGTTGCCGTGACCGAATTACCCTACTGAAGTTTCATTCTGTTGCAGTTGCCCAATTTTTGCATTGAAATCTCCCATAATTATCTTCAAGTGCTGCTTACCTTTATTATTTAGATGACGAATTTACTTCTTCAATTTCTTCTTCAGGATGACTTGTGGTGGGTGCATACGTTTGAATAATCTGAGCCTTGTATCTTCTCGAGAGTAGGATAACGAGTCGTGCAGCGCTGTCAGAGGAACTTTCAACTTCTACCACTTTATCCTTCAGTTTCTTGTTTATTATAAATCCAACACCACTAGTTCTGCCAGTATCTGTCCCACGATAGTAGAAGAGATGTCCACTTTTCAGTTCAATGAGATCTTCTCCTTTTCTCTTTATTTCACTTAGCCCGACGATGTCCCACTTGATCCTTTGTAGTTCCTCTTCCAATTCAAGAAGTCTTGAATCAGAAGATAAGGAGCGTCCATTATTCGTAGCCAAGGTCAGCATCAGATGGCAGCCTAGTCCGGTCGTCCTGGGATTCTTAGCACCCTCTGCCTTCATGTCGCACTGGCCACTGCCTTGGCATGGTACATTCCAGCTGCCGGAGACTGAGGGTCAAGATTTAAATTGTGGAGTCAGTTTTGGAGGGGTTTGGCCATAACTCACCACGCTGGCCAAACGGGTTGGTGAATGTGTGTTAGCATTTCCTCGAATCCCGAAGGTATAGTTATACCGCTATTGGCGGTCGTCAGAGCCCCTTTAGTGGGAACAGGATGCACCACGAGAAGGCGGGGTTTACATTTGTCAAGGAGAGGCTGTGATGTTACGCATCACCTGACCTTGCATCTCTTTCAAGACATACTTCTCTGTATGTGCACATATATAATGTATCCATAATTATTATGCATAATTATTATAAAAAAATTGTTTGTATGTACACATACATAAAATTGTCTAATAATTATTGGGGTTGCCTTTGATTTTAATTGCTAAAACACATCTCCTGGGCATACTACTCAATAGGTGTTCAAGTTCATCCTTTGATGTTAGATGATACCAACATGAAATCATAGCTTCAAGTAACTTTACTTAATTTGTAGGATTTCTCGCACTCACCTGTTTCAGTTTCATCCAAAGTATTCGATCGGATTAAGATTCGGCTATTGTGTAGGACATTGCAAACTCCCGACAGATTTAGAAACCAACCACCTGTCCACTACTCGTGTCCGATGGCAGGGCACGTTGTCTTCCTGAAAGATGATATCACTATTTGGAAACTTTCTCCAGTACTTGTATATAATGGGCAGCATTCATGTTACCTTCAATGTTACGCAGTCTACCCACTCCATGAGCTGAGATGCAACCCCACATCATAACGGCAGTAGGATGCTTTACTGTTTGAATGTAGGTACAGTAGGGTTCGGATCATGTTGTCAGCGTCATACGTACAAATGTCCTCCTTTTATTATGAATCAAATTCTTTCGTCACTACAGATGATCTAATGCCACTGATCCACAGTGCATCATTTATGACCTCGTGCTGACTGTAGAATCATGATCTGTTTGTTATTAAAGAAAGGCTTGTTCGCAGAAATATCTCGAAAACTAAGCTACCACAAACGGCACGTTTTGTGGCACAAACCAGCACAAACGAATGGCTGTGTTGAATTTTGAACTTGTGGGATGGGAGGGGGGGCATTCCCCCACCCGCCAAATTTATGTTATATTCAAAACAGGCTGGGGAAATGGTCGACACCGAAATTTGGGTATTTAATAACTCGGAAGCTAAGCTAGCACAAACGACAGGGTTTCCGGCACTAACCAGCACAAACGAATGGCTACACTAAATTTTGAATTTGCGAAATGGGTGGGAGGAGGGCGGGGCTGAGGAAATGGTTGAGAACGAAATTTAGGTACTTTATATCTCCAAAACTAAGCTAGCACAAACGACACGGTTTGCGGCACAAACCAGCACAAACGTAGCACAAACGAATGGCATTGTTGAATTTTGAATTTGCCGGGGTGGGGGGCTGACCATTTCCCCAGCCCCCCCTTCCCCCAATTTATATTTTGAATATCTCAAAAATTATGCTAGCACAAACGTAGCACAAACGAATGGCATTGATGAATTTTTAATTTGTCGGGGTGGGGGGCTGAACATTCTCTATCCCCCCAAATTTATATTTTGAATATCTCAAGAACTAAGCTAGCACAAACGACACGGTTTGCGGCACAAACCAGCACAAACGAATGGCATTGTTGAATTTTGAATTTGCCGGGGTGGGGGGCTGACCATTTCCCCAGCCCCCCAATTTATATTTTTAATATCTCAAAAACTATGCTAGCACAAACGACACGGTTTGCGGCACAAACCAGCACAAACGTAGCACAAACGAATGGCATTGTTGAATTTTGAATTTGCCGGGGTGGGGGGCTGACTATTTCCCTAGCCCCCCCCCCCCAATTTACATTTTGAATATCTCAAAAACTGTGGTAGCACAAAGGACACGGTTTGCCGCACAAACCAGCACAAACGTAGCACAAACGAATGGCATTGTTGAATTTTGAATTTGCCGGAGTGGAGGGCTGACCATTTCCCCAGCCCCCCAATTTATATTTTGAATACCTCAAAAACTATGCTAGCACAAACGACACGGTTTGCGGCACAAACCAGCACAAACGTAGCACAAACGAATGGCACTGTTTAATTTTGAATTTGCCGGGGTAGGGGGCTGGCGAAATGTACCTGTTTGTCCAGATGAAGGAAACGTCATCTGCGTATCGCAGCCATGTATACGAGGTTGGTCCAGGTGCGCTGAGTATCCGGGCTTCTATGGGTCGTAGGATTGCTTCGGCCAGTAATGCAGAGAGGGCGGAGCCCATTGGGACCCCTTTGGTTTGCTTATAGGTATGGTTCTGGAAACTAAAATAGTTTGCATCAGTAACGAGGTCAATGACTTTGGATATCTCCGTTAGTGTACTTTCAGTGTAAAGCGATGAATCGGCGAGCGCTTGCTTTAGTGCGTTCGTGGCTTGATTAACAGGAATTGAGGGGTACAGGAAGACAATAACAAAACTCTCCAAGGTATGAGCAGGCGTTACCATTGGGCTTCAAATTCTTCCGATAAAGTCCTCACACGACAACAGAACTTTTTCAATCCCCTTTTCCGACACAGGGCCAGTTGAGTTTTCACCCACGCATCAGACAACGCCACACTCCAAGCCGATCTTGACAATGGAGTACAAATCCCATGGGCAATTAAATTTGCATACAATAAACTATTTACGGTATCTTCACACGTGTGAAAAAAAAATTTAATACGGCTCACACTGTAGGTTACCCAAATACAACTACACTATGGGCCATGCTGTACGACTCACACTGTGGGTCACGCTAATAACTGACAAATACAGTATATTGGATATACTGAAACCACTTGAATGCAATACAATCTCAAACTATTTAGAAACAGCTATATAAGTAAAGGTTGTATCTGAATGATGTGGTATTCTGCACACGTGTGAATTCTTCACATGTGTGAATCCAAATAAATACGATTTACCCTTTGGGTCGCTTTGATAAATAATACTACTTTTTGATTACTGATACTAAATTCAGGCAATATTATATCAATTCACTTCCGAAATAGACGATGTGGTGTGAATAAATTCATTGAATAAACTAATGTGACCTACTTATTTATATTTGTGAATAACAAGTGAATTAGGACTGACACTGTGGGCCACACTGATAACTGATATGATTTTATCTCTCATATGTTTATAACCCTCGTCAATAAATTAAATTAAGTTACTTTCCTAAATTCATATAATAAACTAAAGAAGAATACATTACATGTATGAATGAATTCGCACTCAATAATCTAACTGGGGTATTCTTCATAAGTGTAAATAAAATATTCTGATGCGACTCACACTGTGGGTCACGTATATGCAACTCACGTAATGGACCATTCTTATACTACTCATACTGTGGGTCACGCTTATAACATAAGTCAAATTGATCTAATATCTTACTAAGGATAATCTAGTATTCATATAGTAAACTAATGTAGTATATTTCACATGTGTGGATAAATTCAAATAAAAAGGCTAATTGGGGTATTCTTCACATGTGTGAATAAAAAATTCATATAATAAAATAATATGGCTATATTCACAAATGTGAATGAAAATTAACTAAATTAATGCACTATAAGCAATAAATATTACACTGTAACTATAAATTACGTTGATAAATGAGCACTAATTCTTATTCATACGTTTAAATCAAAATAATCTACGACTCACACTGTGGGTCACACAAATACAACTCACACTGTGGGGCATGCTAATAACTGACACACTGTTAAGATATACTAATACCACTTCTTCGCAAAATAATCTCCAACTATTTTTTGAAATTATTATATAAGGAAATTCTTGCATCTGGTTGATGTGATATTCTTTACATGTGAGAATAAATCTGTTAATAAACTAATATGGTATTCTTCACACTTGTGAACGAAAATAATTACGACTCACATTGTTGGTCACGCTAATAAAATAATAAAGAATTCTTCACAAACGTGAATGAAAATTAACTAATCTAATGAACTACACTGAAGTGCTAGAAAGACTGGTACAGACGAGCTTATGCAAAATACATAGCAACGTCACCTATGCGCGTACTCGGTTGCGTCCGCCAGTGCGTAAATAAAGCGATAAACATCCTTGCCAGCTGTCAGAGCTGTTTTCGGCATGAGAATGACAAGTAATAACGATTTAAGCGATTTTTAACGCGGTGTCATAGTTGGCGCTCGTGAGATGGGCCATAGTATTTTGGAGGTTGAAACAAAGTTCGGATTTTCACTGACGACCATTGAAAGGGTGTACCGTGACTACGAGAATTCCGGCAAAACCTCCAAAGTACGATACCAGTGTGGCTATAAAAAGACATTGAGTGAAAGTGACCATCGTCGGCGGTCAAGAATCGTTTCACGCGATAGGCATGCAACACTTACGCAGGTATCATCGGAATTCAATACTGGAGCCTGAACAAGCATCAGCTTCCGGACTGTGCAACGTACCCTGCACGATATGGGATTTGGGAGCTGACGCTCAACTCGAGTCCCCTTGATGGATGCACGACACAGAGCTGTGCGCCTCGCTTGGGCACGGCAGCACCGCCACTGGACACTTGACGACTGGAAACAAGTTGCCTGATCTGACGAGTTGCGTTTCCAACTGTATCGGGCAGATGAAAGGATTCGTGTGCGGCGCGAACCTCGTGAAGCCATGGATCCCGCCTGTCAACAGGGAAATGTACCGGGTGGGGGTGGTCCGTTATTATATGGGGTGTGCTTAGCTGGACTTCTCTGGGTCACCTGGTATGTCTACAAACGTCTATGGCCAGCCAACGCTATGTGCGATTCTTTTGTGACGAGGTACACCCGTTCATGTCCTGCATTCATGCTGATGGGTTGGGCGGGCCTGTTCCAGCACGACAATGCACCTCCACACAAGTGTCGGGACGCCACATTATGGTTAGAGAAGCATTCATCTGAGTTTGGGGTGTTGCCATTCCCACCCAAAATCCCAGATCTGAACGTGATAGAACACATTTGGGATGCCATGCAACGCGCTATCGAACACAGGAATCCGAGACCTCGGAATACACCGGAATTGTGGAACGCTCTGCAGGAAGTATGGTGTGCATTGCGTACAGCATATTTCCAGAAGGTAATGGAGTCCATGCCCCGTCGTATTTCTGCAGTCCTGCGCTCCCGTGGGGGACCTACGAAGTATTATACTGGTGCACCAGTTTTTCTGGTACTTCAGTGTATAAGGAATAATTTTTTTACTGCAGCTATAATTATCTCACATATTTACTGCTTCCGTAATTAATTCAAATCAATGTAAAATATTTTACTAAAATGACTCCAGTATACAAACATTATAACGAAGTAAAATTCCCCGCCATTTTTGCTCTACGCCGGGATTCGAACCCGAGGCCGCTTATTCCGGAACAAGTCGCTCTACCAACTGAGCTACGCAGACGATTATTCTGATTCCTATCTGCCTTTATGTCGTGTGCGTCCTGCTGGCAGTTACGTCACAACATGACTATCAGTAGACCTGACTTTCATTTTCATGTAGTTACGCAAGATGGCTTGTAATAATTTCCTTTATCAAAGTACACTCTGGATACATTTAATAATTCAATAAAAGTGGAAAAGAATAAGAATGAATATCATATATCCTTTTCCGAATCGGTATTAAGTTACCTTCCACCACAGTTGCTATATTTACACGGTGTCAAAAAAGATATAAATTAAATTTTTCACTGATGAATGCCTCACAAAGTGACGTACTTGATTGGAAGTGACCTAGTTTGCTTCATTACTTAGCATTCAGCATACACTCTCTGTCTTCCTTCACCTTGTTTTTCATTGTGCTCCTCCCTACTTTGAAAGGCGGCTGCATCTACGGCGTGACGTCTTTCCCGGCTGACAGAGCTGCTGGCCGCCAGCGTGCAGTAGACTGTGTTAAGGACAAGACGCGTACAACCGTGTGTTACGTTTCAATGATTCGGGTTCCCCAATGTTTGAATCTTCGGTTCGTGTTTTGAGTATCGAATCCGTACCGACTGATGCCTGGCCACGGATGGCCTAGTGTTAGCGAACCAGGCTACTTATGGAAAGTTCCCGGGTTCAAGCCTGGGCTCATCATGCAGAGGTGGTTGGATTTGCTAACATCACTGAATATCCGACGTGCATCGTACGAGCACGTTAAATGAAGGACCCCCCCCCGTTACATATAGAGGTGTCCATTCCTAAGCCCCACTCTCCTAATTTTTCTGACTTCTCTATGAGCAAAATCGTACTTGTACGGTGGCGCCATCTCCTGTGCTCTCTCTCTCACTTACAAACTGTTCTGTCAAAGTCGCTAGACTTGCTCTCAAACCTTCCGTTTCTATGCCCTGTCCAATAGGCGGACCCGCTGTAGGTGATTTGGTCCTAAACCTTCTTTGTGGGCGGAAGTCCTACAGGAAATTGCCTAGTTGAGTCAGTGAAAGTGCGCTGTGTCGCGGCTTGACTCTCTGAGGGAAAATAGTACCCAGTTCAAGTCGCAGTGCCGCCAGCACGACGCACGACACGTCGCACATTAAATGAGAGCCCTCCCCCCCCACCTCCCCTGCTGACTTAGAACGCAGCTGCTTGTAGTCAGTTGACAGAAGTTTATGCAGAATTCCTGGTGATATTTGAATTTCGAAATATTAAACACCCGAAAATGAATCCTGCCTCTTCAAACCAGGGCAAAAATTATTACTTTGCATGAACTTGGATTCAGTAGCCGGAAAATTGCTGTTAAATGTGGGTGTGATCATTCCACTGTCTTTCTCACCATTAAAAGAGTTGCAGATACTGGATGTGTGGGAAACAGAAAGAGAACAGGTCGACCAAGGCTGTGTACTGAACGTGATGATCGCGTGTTGATTCCTCGTTCCTTAAAATCAACGTTTAAAACAGCCACTGATTTAAGAAATGACTGGGAGAAAGAAGTAGGCATTATTGCATCTGCACGTACAATTCGTCGTAAGCTACAAAAAATTGGACCGACTGCACGGAAACCTTTCCTTACTGAACAACAACGGCTCAAAAGAATTCTTTGGGCCAAGGCACACAAAAATTTTGATGAATGGAAAAAAGTTATTTTCAGTTATGAAATAGCTGTTACATTTTCCGCTAATAATGGAAATAATTACGTACGTCGTCCGGCTGGTAAAAGATATAAGGCATGCTGCACCCAGCCAACAATTAAGCACCCACATTTGGTGATCTTATGGTCCTGTATTTCAGCCAGTGGTGTTGGCTGTCTGCACATTGTTGATGGCGCATTGAATGGGTCGAAATATGTGGATATTTTGGAGTCCAAACTGCTACAATCTGCACAAGATATAGGTTTGTGGAATTTTATCTTTCAGGACGATAACGCCCTATGTCATTGGTCAAAGTTGGTTGACGAGTGGTTTAATCGAAAAGTTATAAGAAAACTTCAGTGGCCGGCACAGTCACCGGATCTTAATCCCATAGAGAATCTGTGGGTGAGATTGAAACAAAAGATCCGTCAACAAGGACCCACATCTAAAACAGCATTAATTGAGTCTGTGAGGGCCGTATGGCACCGTGTTATCGCCAATGGACAACTAGAGAAGCTCATTAGTCCCAGGCCAAGAAGGTGCACTTCGTTACTAAGAAACCGTGGCTATCCAATTAAATATTAAAGCCTATTTTGCTTGTTGGTAAGTTATTTCAAGTGTCCTGCAAGTTTCAATATTGTACTGTGCAATAATTTTACGTTAAATGCATTGTACACTGATTTCACAAATTAAACTGTTTTTTGCTCTTTATGACTACACGCTGTACTTTTGCATGTAACTTCACTTCTGTTACTGTTAATAACATTCCGCAAAAATATTTGAATTCAGCATAAACTTTCCTTTAAAATGATATGTAATATGTATTCCTGACTTTACCATTACGCTGTATAAGTTGACTTCAAACATCAAAAATTGACTTTCGGTCTACTGGTGCAGAACTTTTGGCCACGACTGTATGTAGCGTGTATAAACATTCATTAGAACTGAGCTGCTGTGTTTTAATAGCTGTGAACGTAGTTATTTCTATGTGAGTGTGTGTTGGTTTATGATAATGGAGAAGCCACGCAATAATTTATTAACGTGAAGATAACATCTTAAATGCTGGATTAGGCAATCAACATTTTGCCGCACATATGCAGCATTACGCCTCATTCGTCAATTCATTTTCAATGTAGTAGTTAAACATATTAACAGGTTCCTTATTAATTATATAGTTACTAATATGCAATGTAATATTATAAAAAAATCCTTATTTGTTTTGGCCACATTCACTCCAAAAACTTGAAGAATTTACTGAGAAGCTTTCATCCCAATATAACACCATAAAATTTACTATTGATCTCGAAACTAATAGTACGCTACCCTTTCTTGACTTCCTATAACTAGAAAGGAATACAGACAATACTGGTATAGATTATACTGTCTATAGAAAACTTTCAGCCTCTACTTCTATCATACCTGCTTCATCAGCCCATCCACAAAAATATAAATTTTCAGCAATCAGATTTGTTACAAAGGGCTTGTAACTTCACACCTCCGACGAACAGCGTGTGTAACTTCGTACCTCACACGTCTGACGAACAGCGTGTGTAACTTCACACTTCACACCTCTGACAAACAGCGCCGACGTATTGAAATTAACAAAGTTCAGCCCACAAAGCCCACGGATATTCTAACTCCACAGTGAAAAATGTTCTCAAAAAAGTACATCTATATGACCATACAACGCTCCAGAGAGATTTTACACAGTATGCATTCGTTGGATCCATGTCTTACCATCAGTATATTACACCAATTCTCAAAAATATCTGCAAGTACTTTAATTTGGACTTTGAAACCCAAACAACCGATATCTACACAATGGTCAGGAAGGATCCTGACCGAATATCAAACGAAAGCAGATGTGGCGTATCAGCATACCCTTGAAAATTTTTGATGAGAATAAACCTAATAAAGTGTACAACGGCTCTACCAGACGCATGTTGGCAACAAGGATCCGCGAGCACAAATATGAAGTTAAAAATGGCTCACAGAAGACACCGCTTTCACGATTTGTGAACGAAGGTACGCAAAAATAAATTCTCATTATTATTCACAGGGAGTTCAGCCGTTCATAAATATGACCCGAAATGCTGCAATGATAGTGCTCTACTACACATTCCCTTACCGTGAAAAATACTGCTATATCCAGATACTCACAGCCAATCCGATGAAACGACATGTGATACCGACGTAAGCCACGAAAAAGAAAACCCGGACATGATGTTCCTTCCTTCACCTTTATAAAAAAGGCCATGACAACAGATGACAAGACTCTGACCCTTCTGATTTTTATACAGAATGACCAAAACTGCTAACTCAGATACTCTGAAGAATATAATTAAACTGGATATTATTATTTAAATATTGTTTTTATAATATTACATTGCATATTACAAACTATATAATTAATAAGGGACCTGTTAATATATTTAACTACTACATTGAAAATGAATTAACGAATGAAGCTTAAAAAACCCTTGTATGTTGCATATGTGCGACAAAATGTTGATTGTCTAACCTAGCATTTAAGATATCTTCACGTTCATAAATTATTGCGGGACTCAAATAAGCACGAACACATGCGTTAAATCACGAGCCTATTATACTTGTATATTTTAAATGATTCTCTCCATGTTGTTGTTATATTCATCTGATGATGGGTCCAGAGTGGACCAGAAAGATCTCATGCTTTTGAACCTTCATCTTATTAGCTTGTATATATGAATCGCTTCTGAGAACCCGTACAGCTGCTGACTTATGTATATATAAGCATAATAAACAATGGTGTCCAGATTGAATGTATGCTTCTTACCAGCTGTAATCCGATACATCGTGCTATGGGTCTTGGCCGCCCTGATATCTATTAACACAAGTCTGCACGAATAAATAATGATACTAAAAAAAAAAACAAAAAAAAAACGTGGTGTAGAAGAAGTTGCAAGTAGTTCTAAACAGGCGAGAAAGAACTAGTCCAGAAATTATGATGGCACGTACTTGGATTTCAGTTTCAGGCGAGAAAGAACTAGTCCAGAAGTTATGGTGACACGTACTTGGATTTCAGTTTCAGGCAAGAAAGAACTAGTCCAGAAATTATGGTGACACGTACTTGGATTTCAGTTTCAGGCGAGAAAGAATTAGTCCAGAAATTATGGTGACACGTACTTGGATTTCAGTTTCACGTGCATTGTTATTAAGAACGAAGAACTTCCTCAGTGTGTAATCTGTCTGAAAGTGTTGGCAGCTGAAAGTATGATTCCGACAAACTGATACGTTACCTGGAAACCGTACATAGTAGTTTAGTGGGTAAGCCCAGAGATTACTTTTCACGCAAGTTACAAGAAATGCGTGAGCAGAAAACTCATTTCCGTAAACAAACCATAATCTTCAGCAAAGCTTTGCTGACGTCTTACAAAATGGCATACCGAATCGCACGCAGCAAGAAACCTCACACAATTGCCAAGGAGCTGGTGTTGCCTGCTGCACTTGACATGATGTCAACTGTGATCGGTGAGTCAGCTGCCAAATAGCCTTCCTGTGTTCCATTGCCAAACAACACAATTAGCCGACGAATAAGTGATATGTCGGATGACATAACTGACCAGATTTCCCACAAATGAGATACAGGGATTTTAGTATTCAGTTAGACGATGCAGTTGAAAACTACAATGATGCTCATTCAATATGTTATGAGCGTTTCATAAATGATGACAATAATTTTCATGAAGATCTTCTCTTCTGTAAAGACATGGTGGAACCAAAGCAGTGGACTTGTTTGAAATCATTGACACTTTCATAACAGAAAACGGTATCGATTGGTACAGATGTGTAGGTGTTTGCGCAGATGGTTGTAGGTCCATGTCTGGCCGATATGGTGGTCTCCAAGCACTCGTCAGAGAAAAAGCTCCTGCTGCCAGATGGACGCATCGCTTCATACATAGAGAGGCCTTGGCATCACAGGAAGTAAGTCCTGATTTGAATGAAGTAACGGAAACAATAATATCAGCGGTGAACTACATGAAAACTCCACCACAGAAAGCCAGATCCTTTGCAAATACACTCTCGGACAATGAAATTTGCACACCAAGAAGGAAGCATCGGATTGAACTGACATTTTATGGACGTAATGATACAAATGAATGATACACATGATGGCAAAAACAGAGCTGCAGGAAAATTACAGAGGGATCTGTGGCACACAGTCCAGTCATCTTCAATAGCGCGTCGCACCGCCTCGTGCTGCGAAACTTGCTCCAATACGGTCCGGCATGGAGGCTAACAGACGCCTGATGTCCTGCGGCAGACTAGCCCACACGCGTTGAACGATGTGCTCCAAATCCCTGATAGTGCGGCACGGTGGTAGCCTGCGTTATAACTGGTCCCACACATACTCGATAGGGGACATGTCTGGGGAGCGGAAAGGCCATGGAAGTGTCTGGAAATGACGTAGGCAGTCCTGGGCAACCCGAGCCCTGTGCGGGGGAGCATTATCCTGCTGGTATAGAGCACCCGGAATGCTGGCCAGGAATGGGAGCAAATGGGGTCGTAGGATCTCATCCACATACCGCTGGCCCGTCAATGATCCACGTACCACTACTAGAGCTGATCGGCTATCGTAGGCAATGGCTTTCCAGACCATAATGTCTGCAGTGGCGGAGGTGAGGCGCTCGATAGCGAGGTTGGGATTGTGCTGTTGACCCGGGGACTACACGCGGACTCCATGATCATCTGTCCCACAAACGAAGCGGCACTCATCGCTAAACACCACACGTCACCAGTCTGTGGCGGTCCACATTGTCGCTCTGGCCTGACACACTGAGCCAATGATGTTCCGGTGTTAGTGACAGCACACGTAAGGGGCACTGGGATCGCAGATTCGCTTCCGCGAGGGTTCGGGAAATGGTTCGTGGACACACAGAAGCCGCTACATCTGCCTGTATGGTGGACCGGATTACCGTGGGATCCGTTCATGCCTGGTGCACGATCCATCGATCCTCTATACCGGTGGTCCTCTGGTCCATTCAGAGCTGCTCCGCCATGTGGCAGTGCCGTCACGTGTCCACTGCTCCCAACACAGTCGGACGGTATATTCAGAACGATCCACGTGGCGGGCTATACGATGCGCCGACCACCCTGCGATTTTCAGCCTGTTGATCAGGACTCTCTCACAGTCCGTAAGTTGCGTAAATCGACGTCTCTGGCATCTACCCGGCATTCTTGTCACTCTGTACTGTTGCTCGTGTCGGCCGGTCGTTTTCGCTTTCATGGGGCAACGACTACACGCCGGTTTATAAGGCTTCCAGTTCGGGCTTGCAGCGCTACCACAGGGTGTGCCGTCATGCGCACTCACAACAAACATGGATCATTTGCATACCAGCACGCACTCTAGCTAATTTAAAAGTTTCGCGGTTGTACCATGTTTTTTTCTAGGGGCGCAAATTTCATTGTCCGTGCGTGTCTGTGCATTGACATGCAGGCCGAGCACACTTCCTTGCTCCACTATTGTAAATCTTGTTGGCTTTATTGTGGCAGTGTGGAGTCGCGTGTATATGAACTGCGGAATGAAATTTTCTTGTAACTTACAGAAGAAAGACATAGTAGTGCTGAATGCTTCATTAATAATGACTTCATTCTCAAGTTGGCATATTTGTGCGACATGCTTGAGAGGCTGAATTCTTTCAATGTGAGCCTCAAGGGCAGAGAATCACACATAATACAGCTGTCCGACAAAATTCTGGCTTTCAAAAGAAAGCTACTTCTGTGGAAGAACAATACGAAATCAGGTGATTTTGAATGTTTTCCTACGTTACACAAGTGTATGCAAGAAAACGACATGCTATTAAGTGCGAAATTGAAATCTGTGATTTTTAAACATCTATCTCAACTCAACGTTCAATTTGACAAATATTTTCCTCCACAAACAGATGAACACAAGTGGGTTACAGACCCATTTACAGCAGATCCACCACCAACCTTTATTACTGCTGAGCAGGAACAGTTAATAGACATTTCTTCAGACTCCACACAGAAAATGACATTCTCTTCCGGAACTCTGCCACAGTTTTGGAACAGTGTGGCAAAGGAGTTCCCAGAATCGAGGAAGAAAGCCGTAAGAGTAATTCTCCCAGTGCCATTTTCGAATTATCCATGTTTTCCTGTTTTCCGCGCATATCCGTGCATTAATTACCACGGATAATCGGGAGTTCAGTGCACATTTGCCAACAGCCCGAATTCAAGCCGAAAATAATTTTTCTCTTCCATAAACACAAAAAGAAGGAAACAGGATTAGTGTTGAAAGATGTAATAAAACACATGATTAGTGAGTGTTTAAATCAATTATCAATAAGTAAAAATACCGAAACGTTGCATTTGGACACTTCATTTATTTATCTTTTCTTTTTCATACTTTGGTTCAGACAGTTCACTCATTTCCTACTTTTCCTATAAGTGCTTGAAAATAAAATACTGGATATTTTTTAGCTTTGTTTTCAAAAATACACTGACGGAAAAAAATCCCAACACCAAGAAGGGGTTGTGTTAGATAAACGACAGTTGGTAGGCGGTGAGAGTACATCTGTAAGATGACGTCTATGCAAATTTCGCGCTCGGCGCATACGTGTGGCGCTAGTAGCGCCCCTCGGAACATGCAAAGCAGGTTTGATGTAAATACGCGCTGTAACGTTTGTGAGCTTTAGTTATCGTTGAGATACGACGTAGCGTGTTGATGTTAGTCAAGAATGCCTTTAAGAAGACGAAGAAGTCATTATCAACAGCTCACGGAGTTTGAACGAGGTCGTGTAATAGGGCTACGAGAAGGTGGATTTTCTTTCCGCTATATTGCAGAACGACTTGGCAGGAATGTAGCCACTGTGCATGATTGTTGGCAGCGGTGGTCAAGGGAAGGTACTGCCTCAAGAAGACCGGGTTCCGGCCGGCCACGTGGCACTACTGAGAGGGAAGACCGCCGTGTACGGCGTATGGCCGTGGCGCATCGTACTGCGTCTTCGGCAGCAATTCGAGCTGCAGTTGTCACCACAGTGACACAACGAACTGTTACAAATCGGTTACTTGAAGGACAGCTCCGAGCCAGACGCCCTGTAGCGTACATTCCACTTACTCCAAACCACTGCCGTTTGCGACGTCAGTGGTGTCCAGCTAGAGCTCATTGGAGGACGGAGTGGAGATCTGTTGTGCTTTCTGATGAAAGCCGGTTCTGCCTGGGTGCCAGTGATGGCCGTGTGTTGGTTAGAAGGAGGCCAGGTGAGCGCCTGCAACCAACCTGTCTGCGGCCGAGACACACTGGGCCTACACCTGGAGTTATGGTCTGGGGAGCAATTTCCTATGACAGCAGGAGCACTCTCGTGGTTATCCCACGCACCCTGACGGCACAGTTGTACGTCGGTCCGGTGATTCAACCTGTTGTGCTGCCATTCATGAACAGCATTCCAGGGGGTGTTTTCCAACAGGATAACGCTCGCCCGCATACCGCTGTTGCAACCCAGCATGCTCTACAGAGTGTCGATATGTTGCCGTGGCCTGCTAGATCACCAGATCTTTCTCCAATCGAGCACGTATGGGACATCATTAGACGACAACTCCAGCGTCACCCCCAACCAGCATTAACCGTCCCTGTATTGACCTACCAAGTGCAACAGGCATGGAACTCCATCCCACAAACTGACATCCAGCACCTGTACGACACAATGCATGAACGTTTGCGTGCTTGCATTCAACATTCTGGCGGTTACAGCGGTTTTTAATGTACCAGCATTTCACATTTAAAATGGCTCTTCTCGCGCTTACATTAAGCTGTGATCTTGAAACCTTAATCGATTAAATATGTTACTTATACAAATGTATTGCCGCCATTTCATTCCTCTACAACTATTTTTTCGTGGTGTTGAGATTTTTTTTTCCGTCAGTGTATAAATATTCAGTAAGAATATTAATTTTTCTTGTTTAATCGCTAGCAAGAATTTCCCTCCTCCATTAACAGAAACAACAATTATCCAAACACCATAGATAGTTTTAAAGCAATTATCTAAAGTAAATTTAATAAGTAAAAATACAGAGCCCATTTAAGAACATAAAGATGGGCCAAGTGGGATCAGTGGCGTCTAACACGTGGAGGTAGTGGGGGGCATTCCTCCCCAAATCAAAGGTTGTGTGGGTATCGCACCCACGGCTAAGCCCCAGGATCTTAATAAGCATCATGCTGACATGTTTGTTTTGTTTTCTATTCCATATGGTTTCATCAAATCCGCTCCGGATTAAGGTGGATCTAAAAGGACTATAGCCCTTGAGCCCCATTCTTCTAGGGGCCCCCTCACGTGGAAGTTTTACTGTGTTTAAAAATCGGACTGTGAAGAATTTTAAAATATAATTCAAAATGAGCCGAACTGAATTATATTATTACTTTTTTTTTTGCTGATTTTATGAATCTAAGAAATAATTTCCTCGTTATTTGTCGAGCTTGAGAACTGTGTACACGTGTTAACTCTATCTGAGCTGAGTGAGGCATCTGCTTTCTTTCCAAATGCATTTGAATGGATTTACAGCTTACAGGAAGAATGAAAATATAGTGAATGGGGTAGTGTTAAGGATTCCTCCGATCTTCCCCACATGCCCCCTACTGTCAAGAAGCAGTAAAACCTGAGGAGAGTGAAACGGAAACGCTACGGGACTAATGAAGTTGCCTTTGCGGTTTGCCTTTTGAACATTCACCCGTCACGCCTCGCCTGGTCACCCCTGGTCGGCTGGTCCCCTGCTGGCTGCTGCGCCGGTAATTCAAGCTGTTAAACGTTTCACGACAGACCCACTCCACTCGTGACTCAGCACTTACATATACCACATAGCAGATGTACGCATACCAACCCGTCCACCACCAAAAGCTTTTGAGCCAAAGCCTGCGAATACTGATTTAAATTTCATTCAGTTACCTTGTGCTCCCTTACTTGAGAACTTTATTTCATCATGTCCTTTAAAAATGTAATAGTTGACAAAAACAGCTCTTCTTCGTTACTTGAATTTCTCAAGAAGTCTTGCCAATTTTTTGGTAAAACCACGTGTGAAAGCACTTGTCTCCTGGTTTCTGCTTCCCCTCTTCTCTCTAGTTTGACCTTTGATACTTGGTATAATGTATGAATCCCAAATCAATCAATTATTCGACAGCCAAAAACAGCCGAAATTTCAAATTTTAAATGTGTTCTTATATTAATCAGCAAATGTCTTTGAGGAGTGCGACTTTAGAGTGTTAGCAAGAACCGCACCATCATAAACTACGGCATCAGAGGTTCCTGGGAAGGCATGGTCATTCTTGTTTACAGTGTCTTCTGGAAGGTTTTTTTTTTTTGCTGATTTTATCAATCTAGGTCAGCTTTATTGCCTAATCGAAATTCAAAATTACTGGAAAGTGCAGGCGGAAATGGTTGATTTTCGTGTTTGAAAAAATTCTGCATATCCAACTGACGATTGTAACTATAAAGTCTGGAAAACAGCTTAGCATCTGTTTTTAAAGTCCTTAGTGTAGCATTTTTCTTGCTAGTACTCTTCGCAGGAGTACTGAAGCGGGGAATGTTGTTCTTTTTCAAAGTTCGAAATATTGTTGAAGAATGTTTTAGTAGTCGTTCCTCAATGAATCTCTGGAATAGCTCAATACCAGGCGACTCTGTTGAATTAACTGTTGCATGAACTTGCTTGTGCACAATAATCATACTGTCGATGATAATAAGGTCTTCACAATTTTCTAAAAATGGGTTTCCAAACACTTTTTATGTGTTGTAAAGTGCTCGAACCTTAGCGACATATTTTACTTGAAATGAGTGGTATTGCTCATGACGGCGACGATTGTTTTCTTCAGGTTTTAGCTGAATGCCACTCTCAAATTCTTGTATTAACCGACAGATTTCTGGTCCTGCAACGATCCAACTTCTTAGTGCCGATGGATCCTGTGTCAACCCTACTGCGCCGCCATCCCCTTTTACCATTGCGTTACTTTGTTCATGTATTTGGTCTACGCTGATTGCTGAGAGGATTCTGTTTGATTTTTTTTATCACAAACCGTCCTGAAGGAAATGAGCGATGTATGTCTTGTAGTTGAATCTCTGCATTAAAAAGGTCTTTCGGATGGATTGGTAGTCAACGCGCATAGTTATGATGATCAAGCAAAAAATACCAAGGAATAATGTTTTTAGACAGTCACGATACAAAGAGTAGTTTTTTTCTCTTGTTGAGCGAACAAAGAGAAGCAATAGGATTTCTATATTAAGACAACTCAGCCAATCTCTTTTGCTCTCTTTTACTCTCTTTTGGCACTCTCTTTTGCTCGTTTTTCACACGAAATCTTAAATTCAATCACGGGATCATTTTATTGGTAAGCAACAAATAGTATAGTGCTGCAGCAGTTACTTGGTGAATTACTCTGCTTTTGTCACGTAGGTTACTTTTAGATAACTTTCAGCAGCACGAGGAGATGCAATATCAGAATGGGCAATTGCACCATTCCATCCGCTTCCTGACATCCACTGACCCAAAACTCGGAGGAAAGCTTGTTCAATGTGAAATGCACCGAACATCATCAGAAACTTTTTTTGCTCCATATGTGTCTGGATAATTCCGCTGAATCAGTTTTGCTAACGCAAACAATGGTTGATCCACTGCCATAACAGGTATTTGATTTCCATTCGGAAATTGTGTAACTTGTATCATTATGTTCATCGCAGGCTTAATCATAGCTATTGATGACGAGTCTTCGAAAAATAGTGATAAAAGTGTTGATATTCCAGGAATGAAATCAGTTGGAGCTTTTTGATCGCTTGCATGGTAGGCAGCCCACGATGCATTGAGTTCAATATTGGTATCTTGGCTGATAACGTGCTTTACACACAGCCATGTAATATCTTCTTTCTTCAGATTCACATCAGTGGTTGACAACATCAGTTTTGATGCAGCATCAGAGCAAACTGGAATAGTAGATTTTTTGGACTGAAGGAATACTGGTAGCATTAAAACAAATCCTTCTGGAAGACTATGTATACTTTGCGTTTTGAAGGCACTTATGTCATACTGCATAGCTTGTGTAATGCTTACTGTTCCTAAACATTCAGGTGTTGGATTTGAAAAACGGATATACTTGTTTCATGCAAGGAACTCTCTGGGTTGAACTGCTTGGATTGTGGTCTATGTTATGGTACGCCCCAATTGTGAAGATCCCTTCACGTAATTTTGATGGACACACTAACTTTTCTTCATGGAACTTAACATTTACCAGTACACACATCGCCGATGAGAGTTCCAGCATACGAGTACATGAGATTGAAAGTCCAAGTGATTTATAGCTTTTCCACGATTTTTTATTGAACGACCCATATAAACTTGCAGCGCCGCCCCGGTGGCGCAGTGGTATAAGCGATGGCTTCTGATAATTCGTCCGACAGGGGTCCGGGTTCGAATCCCGGTGAGGCATGGATGTTGTGTTTGTCTTACGGCAATGGCTTTCTCCATTCCCTAGAACCAGTGGCCCTAAATTAGAGACGGGCGACTGCTTATGGTCCATCGATTTGCTCACGGTGGTCGTGAAACCTCCAATCAAAAATAAAAACTTGCAACGGGTTTCTCTTTAAGTTTGTTGCCTCAATAAATTTCCAGCTGGCTTACGGGATTAAAATTAAAACACAGCAATTGCGATATTGTGAGAAACGGTTGGGTAACAACTTCATTGGCTTCAATATTGGCTCCATATAACAGCACATTCACGATAGCCAGTAGGGAACGAGTAATAAATTTACGTTGGGATTCTTTATCGAAATCACATTTCCGCAACATGCAATAAAGCAAGTGCGTCTTCATCTTGATCATCTTTACATTCTTGTAACATGGCGCACCAACAGTTTGTCATATGCCAAAATATACTCACTGCCAGATATGTTTGCTGCCATATACCGGAACTATGCAAGAATCCTCTGTCGTAATCTTCAAGCGTGTACATCAGGCATATGTAATTGCTCATCCACTCCTATTAGTTGCATTAGTTGCACCTTGTACGTTTTTGTCAGGACACTCACCTTGAAAACTGGTTGTGTTTCATTTGAATCTCTCATACTTTTCACCACGAAACTGACTAATTCTGCAAAAACTACTCCCTCGCATATATGAATACTGCTGCGTGTATTTGGAATTTGGCTACTCCGAGACTTGTTGTACAATCCTGCCAAGCACTTTGCATAGTATTTTTCATCCAGAGCAATCATATGGCCAGCACTATGTTTTGCTAGTAGAACACTATTTCCTTGTTCAGTGGCACACTCCCTCACCTTTTCGATCTGCATGCAACGTTGTAGCATTAAACAATTGGTCCTTAGTGGTCACAAAACTATCACAAAACAAGCACACATCTTTAGAAATAGATGATCGATGTTTACGTTCATGCATGATGGTGTCGGCTTTTCTTTCTCACCTGCTAAAAAAAGCTTTCGTTTCTTTGCTCTTTTGATCCTTGTGGATTTGCAATTTGATGCAAATTTTTTGTGCCACTTAGCTTGTCTTTTTTAAAAATCTTTGTTTCACCCCGCTATGGTTTTTATCAAACATCTTTATATTAATACCCGTGGGTAAGGCATTATTAATATCTTCAAAGTTATGTACGTTTTTTACAAGTGTTGCATATCCAGTGTCAAGTCCAGACCAATTTATACATTTCTAAATGATTTATCTTATTGTTGTTGGCATCACTTCTATTGCTCTTCTACTTTCGCGATGTACATAAAGAAGTTGAGTTCGTTTTTGCTAGAGATTCGAATATGTGGTGAGTGTGTTTTTATTGCGCTATGTGTTACATATAATGTACTTTTGGAATGACTTAGAGTGTACATTAAATGAACGTGATATTCACCAAGTTAAACCGCTCCAGTTTATTATAAGAGCAACATTCGAACCCTCGCTGGATGGTAGCTAGCATCTGACATAGCGGCGTCCGCAACAGGACTGAAGTTCTAAATAAGATAAGACGGTGGTCGTGAAACCTACAATCTTAAATATGGAAGATTTAAGAAATTCGCAGAATCTCAGAAAGGTTCTTCGTACTGCTTTCACCAGAAATTTAAATAAGCTTAAATTAGAACAAGATTCTGGGGTACATAGCAGTACGCTAGAGATAAGCCTAAAGTTATTAAGGAATAAAAATAAAGAATTGCTGGAACTTGATAACAACATACTGTTATTGAAATTAGAAGTTGGTGAAGGTGATGATTTACATGAGGAATGTAAATTAGCAGAAAAATATCAGAGGGAATTTTTATCATTAGAATATCGTGTGAATGACATAGCAAAGCCAAATGTTGTTGATACTGTTCCAAATGATATCACAAGTGGTAATAATGAACTAAGCAGTAGAAGAAAATTTAAATTGCCGAAGTTAGAGCTTAAAGCTTTTAATAGCTTTAAGCTCTAACTTCGTGTACACTCTATGTACACTCTATGTTAAAGAGTGGGTAAAGTTCTGGTGTCATTTCGATGGGCGACATATAGGGAGAACAGGTGGGCCACAGCAGCAGTGACACCTGGTGGGCCGTGAAGAATTGTTGCACGATACGTGCCATCTGCAGGCGCGCATTGCCCTTATAATGATTAAGGCTTTTAACTACTAAGCTAATTGCTAAGCTAATTATCGTGAATATAGCTTTCACTACCACTACAGTTAAGCTAAGCTTCTACTCAGCTAATATTATGATGAATTCAATGCTTGTACTAAGCTTCTAATAGTAAATTCAAATGGTTGTTGTTACTAGTTAATTAAGATCATGAATAAAGTCTCCTGCTAGTAGTGTAGTAATAGTAATGAACAAACTTATAACTGGTAGTAATGTTGTAGTAGTAATTAAGATGAATAAAGTTTTATGCTGGTTGTTACTAATAACACTAAATGAAATAAACCTAACAGCCAGACAGAGGTCTGACAGTAACTATGAACTGAGAAAACGTACTTACAACAAATTCTTTATTATTGACTTCTCGCTCTCACATAAACGAACTCTCTTTATACAGCACCAAACGCTCTCCTTCACATAAACCAGCGCTCTCTCCGTGCAACAACAAACGCTCTTCCTACACACATCAACAAAAAGCTCTCCTCTACAACAACAAACGCTCTCACTAAGTATCGTTGAACGCGCCTCTTACACTCATTGCCAGATCTCATTCAGCGGGAGAAATAACATCTCGTTCAGTAAGAAGATAATTTACATAGAAAAATAAAATAACCAGAGATAGTAAAAATCAAAAGGAAAGTGAATCGAGAGTATACGTTACACCCTGTTGAAACGTGGCCGCTGGCAGGTCCTGCAGTTAAGGGAGGACTACAGGCCCCAAAACGTCGGAGATGTAGCGGTGACTGTTGAGTGTACCGGCGGCGCGTACCAGAGGGGTGCGGGCGAAATATCCAATTGCGCCCCAAACCATAACGCCAGGCGACGGACCAGTATGGCGATGCAAAATACAGGCGTCATACAGTCTCTCGCCGTGATGCCGCTACACGCGGATCCGACCATCGTGGTGTTGCAGGCAGAAGCGGGATTCGTCGGAGAAGACAATGTCGTGCCATTCCGTAGTCCGGGTGCGGCGTCCATCGGCCCACCCTCGCCAGTGGTGTAACGTCAATGGAAATCGGAGCAATGGGCACCTTGCGACAAGTCCCCGCTCCTGCAGAAGACGTCGAACGGTACGTGCTGACACAGGTTGTTGAACAACACATCCTAATTACTGCGCTAACGTTCGTGATGTGGCGTTGCGAGCCGTCAATGCCCGCAGCACAACATACCGGTCCTCTCCTTCGGTGGTGTACCGCTGCTGCGGCAATTGCTCACGTCGGTCAGTCCGTCCCTCCTGCACCCACCGAATCCATACTCGCCTCACTTTGGCTGGATATTGTCCCACACGGGCGCCGATGTCTCGGTACGATAGACCGCTGTCGCGATTAGCCACTATTCGTCCTCTGTCGAACTCCAAAACGTGCTGGAATGACTGCCGTATTCTGCGACGAGGCATCAGGAAGCTTCCCACGGACAGGTCCGGCAGCACAACACATTTCCCCTACTTACACCCCGCCTTCTGTGCACCCTTCTTACAGTGATTCTCGGTGGTGTGCCGGGCGCACATGATTTGCATATGCCCTGCAATCCTAATCGTTTGCATGTCCTCTCGCGGTCGACGCATGCTCCGAATTTCAGGCCAATCGGATGCTTCCTTCTTGGTGTTGCATTTTGAGTGGCCAGCAGTGTAGTTTAGCGGTAGCTGGTTTTGGTATAAAAGGTGAATATAAAGCAAAAAAGAAAATCAGTAATGTCATAGAACACAAAGTACCAACTGCTGTTGACTTACTGAACACAAATTCTATTAATAACAGGAACTGTATATTTTGTGATGGTACACATGACAGTGTAAATTGCTCTAATGCCCAGAAGATGAACCTGAAACAAAAACACACAATTCTGAAAGAAAAGAGTGTTTGTTTCAAATGTTTTAGAAGGAGACATTCCATTGCCAAATGCAAGACACATGTGAGATGTGTTATTTGTTCCAAAGGACATGTAGGGGTCATGTGTCCTGAGCTTCCAATAAATAAAGACACGAAACCAAAAGATGGTTTTGTTAGTCAGAATAAAGATGTAGACATAGGTCAGAAGCCGATTGTTGACATGACAAATCTAGCAACAAACAAAGTGTTCTTACAAACTTTACAATTAACATTAAAGGGGCCTAATTCCTCCATACGCGCAAGAGTATTAATTGATTCAGGATCTCAGAGGTCTTATATTTTGAAGGCTACAGCTTCGAGGCTAGGTTTGGAACCTCTGAGGGAAGAAAAATTAATACATACTCTGTTCGATGGAAGGAAGACTAGTGAAATTAAGCATAAATGCTATAAAGTTCAATTGAAAACACTGAATGGTGAATTTCGTTGCAGATTTGAAGTACTTGATCAGTCAATTATTTGTTACCATGTCTCTTCTGTAAAGCCAGGACCTTGGACTAGGGAATTGAAAGCCATGTACATCAAGCTGAGTAATGTCGAAGAAGATGAGAAACCAACTGAGGTATTGGAGCTGATGTGGCTGGTAAACTGTTTATAATGAATAATATCCTCCGCTGGACGTGTAAAGCAGGGAAGCTTACGTTAAGTCACGTTAGGGTTATTGGAAGGTTACTTGACGTAGCTAAAGTGTACCTAATCTTCAAAGTGCTAGAGTTTGTTTAGGTAAGACTCGCACGTGCAATAAATTCATTGAATATGGAACTTCTTTTTACTCAGCGTTCCTCATTATCTTGAATATCAGTACTATAACTTCGGTTTTAGTACATTAGTACCTTGAAGGCTCCTTATTAGAGCGGTAAACACAATATACCCTGGACTTAATGGAGACACTTAATGAAAGAGACTTAACGGCCAGACAGAGGTCTGACAATAATATGAACTGAGAAAACGTACTCACTTTAAACCTTTTATTGGAGAGCTCCTGGTATTATCAAACACACACTCAACAAATCACACGACTACTGAATATCCGAACTTTCGTAGAATCGCATAACAATAATTAAGAAGAACCTATCACATAAAACGAAGCTTCTTTGGTATAGTTGAGCGCGCCTATATATACTGCATACCACCACGTCATGACTTACACTCGTTGCCACATATCATTCAGCGGGAGAAATAACATCTCGTTAAGTGAGAAGATAATTTGCATAGGAAAATAAAATAACAAGAGATAGTAAAATCAAAAGGAAACTGAATCTAAAGTATACGTTACATCATCTCCCCCTTAATTTTTTTTTTCGAAAAACCTATCAAATTTTGAGTGTAGTCTTACATATCGCTGACTGACGTTTATCGTCCTACTTTTTTTTTCTTGGTGGCAGCAGTATGTACAACTTCAAACTTGGCATAACAAATCCAGTAAACCTGTGTCCGCAGCTATTGTCCTCTGTGAAACAGGAAACAGTTTTTATACGTGTACAGAACAAACCTGCATCGGCATACCTTATTTTTATTCTGCCTAGCAGGAATCACTTTTTTTGATTTCATGTTACTTCCTCATATTATCGTTGATTACAAACCAACTGTATCAGCAGCGAAGATTGCCTGTAGCTGCCTAACAGTAACAATTTTCACTATTTTACCCCTAACACACATATATATATGATAAAAAAATTGGATTAGTAGACGGAAATAGAATATATATATATATATATAAAAAACTACATATATACACAAAAAGAATGCGTAGGCCCACACGAAAAAAAAAAAAAATTCTGACACGCCAACTGGTCGTGCAGGAAGAACAACATAATGAGAAAATAACCAGTCCACGAGAACTTACTTATCTCGAGGACGCATAAAGAACCCTAGTACGATATCGTTTTCCAGGCCTAATCGGACTGGTAAATTCTGGTGGCGTCGATCTTTTCTGCGACTTGAATGGATCTGGAACATCTGTAGTCTGTCGGTCAAGAAATCCCTGCGGCTGACAAGAACGGTCAGGAACGGCTGAAGTCTGTCGGTCAGGAACGGGTAACGTCTGTCTGTCAGGAACGGCTGAAGTCTGTCGGTCAGTAATGGCTGATGTCTGTCGGTCAGGAAATCCCTGCATCTGACAGGAATGGTCAGGAACGGCTGAAGTCCGTTGGTCAGGAACGGCTGAAGTCTGTCGGTCAGGAAATCCCTGCGTCTGACAGGAACGGTCAGGAACAGCTGAAGTCCGTCGGTCAGGAACGGCTGAAGTCTGTCGGTGAGGAAATCCCTGCGTCTGACAGGAACGGGCTTCCCAGGCTTTCGATATGTTGTCC
This sequence comes from Macrothele yani, assembly GCA_039090855.1. Taxonomy (NCBI): domain Eukaryota; kingdom Metazoa; phylum Arthropoda; class Arachnida; order Araneae; family Macrothelidae; genus Macrothele; species Macrothele yani. Next base: position 72,931,170 of record CM077025.1, on the reverse strand, counting down.
CTTTGTGCTGGGGCCCGTGTTGTCCTTCCAGCATTCTTTTGAAGGGACGTGGCTCCGGCCACATCGCTTGTTTTCGCTTTCTACCTTTTGGCATGACAGTAGAAGCCGGCATCGGCCCTGTTTGCCCTGAGCGTAAGTTCCAGGGGCGAAACCCGCGCGGATGCAATGATCTCTGCCTTCGTCGCTGTTGCGGCGAAGCAGATTGGGGAGACAAGTTGCGTTTTCGACCAGCTTTTGGTGTTGCTTGACGGTTTATAATTTGTGTCTGACGTTTAGGAATCGTCAAACAATTGTCTATGTTTGATAAATCAGAAATATGTGATGACTGAAGAATTTTATGAGGAAATTCGTCATCTAAATAATAAAGGTAAGCAGCACTTGAAGATAATTATGGGAGATTTCAATGCAAAAATAGGGCACCAGCAACAGAATGAAACTTCAGTAGGTACATTCGGTCACGGCAACAGAAACCAGCGTGGAAATACTCTCGTTGAGTTTGCAGAGGCAGAAGGATTTTTCATCTTGAATTCCTTTTTCAAGAAAAAGCCACACAGGAAATGGACATGGAGACATCCAATTGGGACGACAAGTGAAATTGATTTTATTATGTGTAACAAAAAATTCGTCATCGAAGACTGCAGTGTGCTGAACAAGTTCAACACAGGTAGTGACCATAGATTGGTGAGATGTAAGATGCACCTCAACACTAAACTGGAACGTGGCAAGCTCATAAGACAAACAAAATGTATTGACATAACCAACCTTAAAAAACACCATAATACTTTCAAGTTGGAACTGAAGAACAGATTCTCTGCTTTAGAAGGCCTAACATCGGAAGAAGTGGATATTTCGGAAGTTAACAGAAAAGTAACCAAAGCTCTTATGGAAACAGCAACAAAATTAGCTGGGTCTAAGAACAAGTTGCATGTAAACAAATTATCAGGAAAAACCAAAATGTTGATGCAAAAACGAAGAGAGATGAGGACAACTAAAGAAGATGTGACTTCGAAAGTGGAATATATAGAGCTATGCAAGACAGCACGAAAAAGTATCACTGAAGACGTAAGGAAATTCAACTGTGAGCTAGTGAGGAAAGCAATTAAAAACAACCAAAGCCTAAAGATAGCAAAGGGACATCTCAGAAAGGGAAGAAAACAGATTATGGCTCTGAGAAAAGAAGATGGTTCTATAACAAGAAATAGAGGCGAAATTTTGACAAGAGTGAAAGATTTCTACTCCAAATTATATGAAAGGGATGATACATGTACTCCAGACATCATGAAAGGTACCAGAGTTCTTCCAGTCCTCCCAGCAGAAGTTGCTCATGCAATCAAGAACATGAAGCGGGGGAAAGCTCCAGGAGAAGATGGAATTACTATAGACATCATACAAGAAGCAAGTGGAGAAATTGAAACAGTACTCGCCCAAATTTTCACTCGATGCCTTAATGAAGGGAAGATTCCTGAGGATTGGAACAATGCTACAATGATCCTGCTACATAAAAAAGGTGACATTGAGGATCTCAGGAACTACAGACCTATCAGCCTCCTATCAGTGGTTTATAAAATCTTCACTAAAGTTCTTTCACACCGCTTGAAGGTAACACTGGACATGGCTCAACCGAGAGAACAAGCTGGATTCAGGAGTGGCTACAGCACAATAGATCATATCCACGTACTGAGAGAACTAATTGAAAGAGCGAGGGAATATGAACTTCCATTGTGCATGGCTTTTATCGATTATGAAAAAGCCTTTGATTCGGTGAAACCATCAGCAGTTACCACGGCTCTGAAATCCTGCGGTATTGAAGATGCATACATTAATATTATTAATAACATCTATGAAAATGCAAGTGCAAAGATTCGGCTGTTTGAAAATACAACACACATAAAAATTGGAAAGGGAGTGAGACAAGGTGACACCATATCTCCGAAGCTCTTTAATGCCACATTGGAAAATGTCTTTCAATCACTGAACTGGGAAAACAAAGGGATAAAGATTAATGGAGATTATCTAACCCACCTTCGTTTTGCTGATGACGTAGTCATTTTTGCAACTACCCCATCAGAGCTGCAGAGTATGATCCAGGAACTTGCTGACAAGAGTAAAGAAGTGGGATTAAAAATGAACTTTCAGAAGACAAAAGTGATGTTCAATGCTTTTACAAGAAATGAAGATTTATCGATTGATGGAGAAAAACTGGAAAAAACAGATACGTATGTTTATCTTGGACAGCAGATATCAAGTGAGGGTCACATTGATGAAGAAATTAATCGGCGTACAAAACTTGCCTGGAGAGCTTTTGGAAGAAACAGCATAATTTTCAAGAGCAATATGCCATTATGTCTTAAAAGAAAAGTGTTTGATCAATGCATCCTTCCAGTGCTTACGTATGGTGCAGAGACGTGGACCTTAACTAAAAGAGACATACCAAGGCTGCAGACAACTCAAAGTAGCATGGAGAGGTGCATGCTTGGTATAACCAGGAGAGATAAGAAGAGGAACTCGTGGATCCGAAAAATGACGAGAGTGGAAGACATGATGATCAGAGTTAAATCCCTGAAATGGCAATGGGCTGGACATACTGCCAGAAGGACAGACCATAGATGGACAGCCGAAATTTTAGATTGGATTCCAAGGGACAGGAAAAGACCCAGAAAAAGACCACATGGGAGATGGGTGGATGAAATTCGTAAATATGCGGGAGTGACATGGAGGAGACTGGCACAAGACAGACCGTTGTGGAGGAAACTTGGGGAGACCTTCGTCCGGCAGTGGATTGATAATGGTTGACAATGATGATGATGATGTGATGACTCTGAGTCGCTGCTGTAAGGTAGTGGTCGTGCAGGGCGATGTTTATTTCTGCCTATAGGAATACTCTCTGACGAGGTATTCAAGGACGTAGGAGCTTGTGTTGGTGCAGAGTTTTTAGGGAATGGTGCAGCAATAGTCTCGGCAATGGTTGGAGGAAAGGGAATGATACTAGAATTTGAAGAACTTGATTCGAGCCTTCGTCTTATGGTAGAATCAGGTTGCGTTCTTGGAAGCCAGTCTTGTGGAGGGGAGGGTGAAGAAAAAATCACTGGAGATTCTTCAAAAAGGTTTGTCGGTTCGTCCAAAATTTCTGGAGGTTGATCGTGAGATATAGACTCTTGAGTTTGTGGAACAGAAGGTTGAGTAGGGTTGATTATAAAATCTATATTTCGTTCATGATACTTGCGACACTGAGCAACGTGTACGTATTGAAATTGATTGTCAGGTTTTTCAAGGATAATGTTATTGTCAAACACATTTGCCACCCGATATGGACCTTCGTAGCTGGGTGCAAATTTCTTTACTAAAGTATGAGAAACACAAGACTGGAAGTGTGTCTCCACGAGAGTTAGATCTCCAACGACAAGATCTGGTTCCTACGCCTAGTATTATAGTATCTTGCTTGAGCAGTTGTGCTCCTATCATTGCAACACGAGCTTTCTCTGCCATGATTCGTACTGATTGCGGAGTTGGTCGCTGGTTTAGTTCGTTGATAATCCCCGTTAAATTTTAAAAAGGGGTCTTAATTTTTCGACCCAAAAAAAGTTCTGCGGGAGTAAACTTAGTAGATTCGTGAACAGACGAGCGGAGGGCGAACGAAAAAAGCTCAAGATGTTCGTCCCACCGCTCGTGATGATCAATGACAAATGTAGCGATCATTTTAACCAGCGTGCGGTTTACTCGTTCCGCGGGATTAATCTGGGGATGATATGGGGAAATGAATGTATGCTTGATGTGTAGTCTCGCACACATTCTTTCAAAAATGTCAGAAATAAATTGGGGACCATTATCCGAAACTACTTGATTAGGTGCACCATATCTAGAGAATACTTCATTAATTAATACATTACAAATAACTTCCGCCGTAGCGGCTTTAATGGGAAAAACTTCGACCCATTTAGAGAAATTATCAGTTAATACTAAGACGTAACGAGCTTTGTTTTTAACAGATAAAGGATAAGGTCCCAATAAATGTATTGAAATAATGTCAAAAACATGAGAACTTGAAATAGATTTCAAGTGACCGGCCGGTCTTACATTACAGTAATTATAAATCTGACACAAGTGACATGATTGAACGTATGCGAGCACACTTTGGTACATGCCAAGCCAATAGGCAACATATCCCAATTTACAACGGGTCTTGCAAATACCTAAATGACCTGCAATAGGTTTGTCATGAAATTTGTTTAAAAGGGCCATTCTAAGGGTTCGCGGAATACATGGGCGAAACTCTGCCCTAGTAGTCCTAGATTTCGTATAGTAAAGAAGACCCTCTATGACTTCAAAATGCTGTGACCTCCCAGCCAGATAAGGGTCACTTTGTAGTGGTGAACCCGCAAGCAAAAAATTATGGATTTCCCCAAAATCTGAATCATTTACTAATTCTGCCATTATCTGCTCTCTGGATGTTATATCAGCTATTAAAAGTAAAGGCTGACATCCAGGAGTAGTTTCTGTGGGAACCCCACTAATCGGAACGCGAGACAATGCATCCGGTAATTGATTCTTATGACCTGGCTGGTACGAAATTTTATATTGCTCTCTTGTAACTTAAGAGCCCACCTCATAAGTCTTTGAGAGAGGTGCTTAGCAGAATTCAAATACCGAAGGGCAGAATGATCCGTAATTATATTAACTGTCAATTCGTTGAGATTACATTGAAATTTGTCAAGAGCATACACTACAGCAAGACATTCGCGTTCCGTAGCTGAATAATTGCGTTCAGCTTTGGCTAAAGTACGGGACGCAAAAGCTATTGGATGCCCAGCTTGTGACAAAACGTAACCAAGACCAACTCCGGATGCGTCAGTGTAAATATCAAATTCCTTAGTATGATCTGGGAAAGCTAATAAAGGAGGCTGAGTCAACGCAGATTTTAGTGCTTCAAACGCTGCGTTAGCCTCAGGTGTCCAAACAAACTTCTTGTATTTACGTTTCAAAGCATACAATGGCTCACAGATTGTAGCATAAGCGGGGACGAACTGCTGATACCATCCGGTCATTCCCAGAAAGCGTGATAGTTCTTTGGCTGTTTTTGGCTGTGGAAAGTCAACAATAGGCCTGATTTTTTCATCATCCGTAAATAAGCCGTGGGGAGTGATTTTCAACCCCAGATATACAATCTCGTCCCTCGCTATCTGGCATTTACTAGGTTTTAACGTCAAGCCAGCATTGTATATGAGTTGGAACACCTGTTTGAGCAGAGAAAGGTGCTCGTCAAAAGTCTCGGATGTAATAATAATGTCATCCAAATATACATGTACATGGGGACCTAGAACAGGTCTGAGAATCGTATCCATAAGCTTTTGGAAAGTAGCAGATGCATAGGCTAGTCCAAAGGGCATACACAGGTATTCATAAGCCCCAAAAGGAGTCACAAAGCCTGTTTTATCGACGGAGTCTGGATGTACCGCAACCTGCCAATATCCACTCGCCAAATCCAAGGTTGACATCCATTTAGTTGACGATAGGTCATGCAAAATATGCGACATGACAGGTAGTGGATAATTTATCGCTTTCGTGACTTGGTTTAGCTTGCGGAAATCTGTCACGAAACGAAATTCGTTGGGTTGTTTCTTTGGAACAAGAAAAGCAGGTGCGGCCCAGGCGCTTGTTGATTCCCTTATTATGCCCTGTTTAATCATCTCTGAAATTTGACGTTGCATTTCCTGTTTGTTATGGGGAGCACAAGGGTAAGGTTTCGTCGCTATCGGTTTCGAACCATCAGTGTCAATGACGTGATAAACCACCTGTATGAAACCAGGTTGGTCGGAAAATAAACCAGGTCTTTCATGCAAAAGTAGAGAAAGCTGGTTTCGTTGCCTCTCATTCAGTTGTTTACTCAGTAAAAAATTCGTTATGTCTATAGGATCTTTAGGAATCACTTCGACAGGTTCCGGAAAGGAAATAACATGTTGTTCGAAATTCATAGTAACTTTAAAAGTATTGATAAAATCTATGCCCATTAGACATTTAACAGGTAGGTCGTCTATGGGCAGGAAAGAATGCGTAAAACGAGCCTTTCCCAGCCCTAGAGATAATGTGACAGTTCCTGTGATACTGAATATTTCGTTATTTGCACCTCGCAAATACTGCATCGCAGGCTGGACGTGTATTGCAGGAAAACTTTCAGTGCAAAACCTCGTATTTAGGGCTGATATTTTAGAACCAGTGTCGAACTTGGTGTCAACAATAATATCTTCCATTGTCAATAACACATCAGGCAACTGAGGAGTTTGGATAGTCAATAATACTATTTTAGGGTCAGAATCCTTGGTATCAGGAATCAGTACCGACTCCTTGGTCTACTTCCTTTGGAAGTTTAAAGGATTCCTGGTTGTATTATCATGCGGTCTGAAACCTCGGCCCTGCCGGGTATCGGGAAAGTTTTCACGCTTAGGAAAACTTCGTGAAAACTGCTGCGGGAGCTCCGCATGTCTGTTGAAATTTCCATTTCTATTACTTCTTCCCTCAGCACAGGCATAAAAATCATTATTGCCCTTAGCATAAAAACGTTCCGAATTCTGCGGATTGGAACGGGGTCGAGCATACTGTGCATTTGTACTGTACCCAGAAAATTGTTTAGAAACTAGCGCTTGGTGTACCACTCTTCTATGCGGTGGTACGTATGATGCATGGTTTTGCACCTGTGTACGCTCGTGTTGAAAGTCAGTAGGCCTATTATGCCGCTGAGGATTTTCGTAATAAGCCTCCCGGGGTACCCGAGCATGTTGAGTTGGTCCATGTTTGCCGTGTCGCTCCTCATACGTTCGTATGAGGCGAAGGCCTTTATGAATTGTAGCAGGGTGTCGGACCTCAAGAAAATCCTGTAGAAATGGATCGAGATGTTGCAATAGGGTGTCCAATATGTCAACATGACTGACATGTGGATCCCATAATTTATACAAGCGTGTTGTTTCTAAAGCAAACGCAACAGGGCTAACGTTGGGTCCTTGCTTACGAGAAAAAAGTTGTTGTGCAAGGCCAGCTCGACTGAGGCCGAAAGGAAAGACATCCAAAAATTCCGTTAGGAAATTCTCATAACGAGAATCCGGGTTCGATACTCTCCACTGCCGATACCAGGTCTTAGCGGTATCTTTCAAGCAAGTGCCTGCTATTTGCACTTTGCAATCTTGAGGAATATTGCATAAGTCGAAATGATCCTCCAAATCCTCGAGAAATTTCAAGGACCCCTCCAAACCATTGAAAGTAATTGTTCCCTCATGCGGCACGAAATGTGCAAGCATTTTGCTTCCGTGGGAGGATTGAAATACCTCAGGTACGACACGCGACTCAGAGTGATATGAAGCTGGTGAATGACGAAATTGTGAGGAATGCCTGGGTACTTGCAAATCATTGACATCAAAGTTAGACCCACAGGCTTCTTGCAGATTGTCGAAAATAACCCCATCTCCACCGAAATTTGATTCAGGTTGAAATAGTGAAGTTTTCTAAGGTAATGAAGACATAGTCAATAGGTGTCAATACCTCGAGTTCAAGAAATGTTCGCCGCCCCGGTGGCGCAGTGGTCTAAGCGATGGCATCTGATCATTCGTCCGAATGGGGTCCGGGTTCGAATCCCGGTGAGGCATTGATGTTGTGTTTGTCTTACGGCACTGGTTCTCTCCCTTCCCTGGAAACAGTGACCCCAAATTAGGGAAGGGCGACTGCTTATAGACCATTGAGTTGCTCATGGTGGTCGTTAAACCTCCAATAAAAAAAAAAGAAAAAAAGAAACGTTCGGGCGCCAATTATAATGAACAAAATACTCCGCTGGACGTGTAATGCAGGGAAGCTTACGTTAAGTCTCGTTAGGGTTATTGGAAGGTTACTTGACGTAGCTAAAGTGTACCTAATCTTCGAAGTGCTAGAGTTTGTTTAGGTAAGACTCGCACGTGCAATAAATTCATTGAATATGGAACTTCTTTTTACTCAGCGTTCCTCATTATCTTGAATATCAGTACTATAACTTCGGTTTTAGTACATTAGTACCTTGAAGGCTCCTTATTAGAGCGGTAAACACAATATACCCTGGACTTAATGGAGACACTTAATGAAAGAGACTTAACGGCCAGACAGAGGTCTGACAATAATATGAACTGAGAAAACGTACTCACTTTAAACCTTTTATTGGAGAGCTCCTGGTATTATCAAACACACACTCAACAAATCACACGACTACTGAATATCCGAACTTTCGTAGAATCGCATAACAATAATTAAGAAGAACCTATCACATAAAACGAAGCTTCTTTGGTATAGTTGAGCGCGCCTATATATACTGCATACCACCACGTCATGACTTACACTCGTTGCCACATATCATTCAGCGGGAGAAATAACATCTCGTTAAGTGAGAAGATAATTTGCATAGGAAAATAAAATAACAAGAGATAGTAAAATCAAAAGGAAACTGAATCTAAAGTATACGTTACATCATCTCCCCCTTAATTTTTTTTTTCGAAAAACCTATCAAATTTTGAGTGTAGTCTTACATATCGCTGACTGACGTTTATCGTCCTACTTTTTTTTTTTCTTGGTGGCAGCAGTATGTACAACTTCAAACTTGGCATAACAAATCCAGTAAACCTGTGTCCGCAGCTATTGTCCTCTGTGAAACAGGAAACAGTTTTTATACGTGTACAGAACAAACCTGCATCGGCATACCTTATTTTTATTTTGCCTAGCAGGAATCACTTTTTTGATTTCATGTTACTTCCTCATATTATCGTTGATTACAAACCAACTGTATCAGCAGCGAAGATTGCCTGGAGCTGCCTAACAGTAACAATTTTCACTATTTTACCCCTAACACACATATATATATGATAAAAAAAATTGGATTAGTAGACGGAAATAGAATATATATATATTTATAAAAAAAACTACATATATACACAAAAAGAATGCGTAGGCCCACACGAAAAAAAAAATTCTGACACGCCAACTGGTCGTGCAGGAAGAACAACATAATGAGAAAATAACCAGTCCACGAGAGCTTACTTATCTCGAGGACGCATAAAGAACCCTAGTACGATATCGTTTTCCAGGCCTAATCGGACTGGTAAATTCTGGTGGTGTCGATCTTTTCTGCGACTTGAATGGATCTGGAACATCTGTAGTCTGTCGGTCAAGAAATCCCTGCGGCTGACAAGAACGGTCAGGAACGGCTGAAGTCTGTCAGTCAGGAACGGGTAACGTCTGTCTGTCAGGAACGGCTGAAGTCTGTCGGTCAGGAATGGCTGATGTCTGTCGGTCAGGAAATCCCTGCATCTGACAGGAACGGTCAGGAACGGCTGAAGTCTGTCGGTCAGGAAATCCCTGCGTCTGACAGGAACAGTCAGGAACGGCTGAAGTCCGTCGGTCAGGAACGGCTGAAGTCTGTCGGTGAGGAAATCCCTGCGTCTGACAGGAACGGGCTCCCCCAGGCTTTCGATATGTTGTCCCTTTGTGCTGGGGCCCGTGTTGTCCTTCCAGCATTCTTTTGAAGGGACGTGGCTCCGGCCACATCGCTTGTTTTCGCTTTCTACCTTTTGGCATGACAGTAGAAACCGGCATCGGCCCTGTTTGCCCTGAGCGTAAGTTCCAGGGGCGAAACCCGCGCGGATGCAATGATCTTTGCCTTCGTCGCTGTTGCGGCGAAGCAGATTGGGGAGACAAGTTGCGTTTTCGACCAGCTTTTGGTGTTGCTTGACGGTTTATAATTTGTGTCTGACGTTTAGGAATCGTCAAACAATTGTCTATGTTTGATAAATCAGAAATATGTGATGACTCTGAGTCGCTGCTGTAAGGTAGTGGTCGTGCAGGGCGATGTTTATTTCTGCCTATAGGAATACTCTCTGACGAGGTATTCAAGGAAGTAGGAGCTTGTGTTGGTGCAGAGTTATAAGGGAATGGTGCAGCAATAGTCTCGGCAATGGTTGGAGGAAAGGAAATGATACTAGAATTTGAAGAACTTGATTCGAGCCTTCGTCTTATGGTAGAATCAGGTTGCGTTCTTGGAAGCCAGTCTTGTGGAGGGGAGGGTGAAGAAAAAATCACTGGAGATTCTTCAAAAAGGTTTGTCGGTTCGTCCAAAATTTCTGGAGGTTGATCGTGAGATATAGACTCTTGAGTTTGTGGAACAGAAAGTTGAGTAGGGTTGATTATAAAATCTATATTTCGTTCATGATACTTGCGACACTGAGCAACGTGTACGTATTGAAATTGATTGTCAGGTTTTTCAAGGATAATGTTATTGTCAAACACATTTGCCACCCGATATGGACCTTCGTAGCTGGGTGCAAATTTCTTTACTAAAGTATGAGAAACACAAGACTGGAAGTGTGTCTCCACGAGAGTTAGATCTCCAACGACAAGATCTGGTTCCTACGCCTAGTATTATAGTATCTTGCTTGAGCAGTTGTGCTCCTATCATTGCAACACGAACTTTCTCTACCATGATTCGTACTGATTGCGGAGTTGGTCGCTGGTTTAGTTCGTCGATAATCCCCGTTAAATTTTCAAAAGGGGTCTTAATTTTTCGACCCAAAAAAGTTCTGCGGGAGTAAACTTAGTAGATTCGTGAACAGACGAGCGGAGGGCGAACGAAAAAGCTCAAGATGTTCGTCCCACCGCTCGTGATGATCCATGACAAATGTAGCGATCATTTTAACTAGCGTGCGGTTTATTCGTTCCGCGGGATTAATCTGGGGATGATATGGGGAAATGAATTTATGCTTGATGTGTAGTCTCGCACACATTCTTTCAAAAATGTCAGAAATAAATTGGGGACCGTTATCCGAAACTACTTGATTAGGTGCACCATATCTAGAGAATACTTCATTAATTAATACATTACAAATAACTTCCGCCGTAGCGGCTTTAATGGGAAAAACTTCGACCCATTTAGAGAAAATATCAGTTAATACTAAGACGTAACGAGCTTTGTTTTTAACAGATAAAGGATAAGGTCCCAAAAAATCTATTGAAATAATGTCAAAAACATGAGAACTTGAACTAGATTTCAAGTGACCGGCCGGTCTTACATTACAGTAATTATAAATCTGACACAAGTGACATGATTGAATGTATGCGAGCACACTTTGGTACATGCCAAGCCAATAGGCAACATATCCCAATTTACAACGGGTCTTGCAAATACCTAAATGGCCTGCAATAGGTTTGTCATGAAATTTGTTTAAAAGGGCCATTCTAAGGGTTCGCGGAATACATGGGCGAAACTCTGCCCTAGTAGTCCTAGATTTCGTATAGTAAAGAAGACCCTCTATGACTTCAAAATGCTGTGACCTCCCAGCCAGAGAAGGGTCACTTTGTAGTGGTGAACCCGCAAGCAAAAAATTATGGATTTCCCCAAAATCTGAATCATTTACTAATTCTGCCATTATCTGCTCTCTGGATGTTATATCAGCTATTAAAAGTAAAGGCTGACATCCAGGAGTAGTTTCTGTGGGAACCCCACTAATCGGAACGCGAGACAATGCATCCGGTAATTGATTCTTATGACCTGGCTGGTACGAAATTTTATATTGCTCTCTTGTAACTTAAGAGCCCACCTCATAAGTCTTTGAGAGAGGTGCTTAGCAGAATTCAAATACCGAAGGGCAGAACGATCCGTAATTATATTAACTGTCAATTCGTTGAGATTACATTGAAATTTGTCAAGAGCATACACTACAGCAAGACATTCGCGTTCCGTAGCTGAATAATTGCGTTCAGCTTTGGCTAAAGTACGGGACGCAAAAGCTATTGGATGCCCAGCTTGTGACAAAACGCAACCAAGACCAACTCCGGATGCGTCAGTGTAAATATCAAATTCCTTAGTATGATCTGGGAAAGCTAATAAAGGAGGCTGAGTCAACGCAGATTTTAGTGCTTCAAACGCTGCGTTAGCCTCAGGTGTCCAAACAAACTTCTTGTATTTACGTTTCAAAGCATACAATGGCTCACAGATTGTAGCATAAGCGGGGACGAACTGCTGATACCATCCGGTCATTCCCAGAAAGCGTGATAGTTCTTTGGCTGTTTTTGGCTGTGGAAAGTCAACAATAGGCCTGATTTTTTCATCATCCGTAAATAAGCCGTGGGGAGTGATTTTCAACCCCAAATATACAATCTCGTCCCTCGCTATCTGGCATTTACTAGGTTTTAACGTCAAGCCAGCATTGTATATGAGTTGGAACACCTGTTTGAGCAGAGAAAGGTGCTCGTCAAAAGTCTCGGATGTAATAATAATGTCATCCAAATATACATGTACATGGGGACCTAGAACAGGTCTGAGAACCGTATCCATAAGCTTTTGGAAAGTAGCAGGTGCAGAGGCTAGTCCAAAGGGCATACGCAGGTATTCATAAGCCCCAAAAGGAGTCACAAAGCCTGTTTTATCGACGGAGTCTGGATGTACCGCAACCTGCCAATATCCACTCGCCAAATCCAAGGTTGACATCCATTTAGTTGACGATAGGTCATGCAAAATATGCGACATGACAGGTAGTGGATAATTTATCGCTTTCGTGACTTGGTTTAGCTTGCGGAAATCTGTCACGAAACGAAATTCGTTGGGTTGTTTCTTTGGAACAAGGAAAGCAGGTGCGGCCCAGGCGCTTGTTGATTCCCTTATTATGCCCTGTTTAATCATCTCTGAAATTTGACGTTGCATTTCCTGTTTGTTATGGGGAGCACAAGGGTAAGGTTTCGTCGCTATCGGTTTCGAACCATCAGTGTCAATGACGTGATAAACCACCTGTGTGAAACCAGGTTGGTCGGAAAATAAACCAGGTCTTTCATGCAAAAGTAGAGAAAGCTGGTTTCGTTGCCTCTCATTCAGTTGTTTACTCAGTAAAAAATTCGTTATGTCTATAGGATCTTTAGGAATCACTTCGACAGGTTCCGGAAAGGAAATAACATGTTGTTCAAAATTCATAGTAACTTTAAAAGTATTGATAAAATCTATGCCCATTAGACATTTAACAGGTAGGTCGTCTATGGGCAGGAAAGAATGCGTAAAACGAGCCTTTCCCAGCCCTAGAGATAATGTGACAGTTCCTGTGATACTGAATATTTCGTTATTTGCACCTCGCAAATACTGCATCGCAGGCTGGACGTGTATTGCAGGAAAACATTCAGTGCAAAACCTCGTATTTAGGGCTGATATTTTAGAACCAGTGTCAAACTTGGTCTCAACAATAATATCTTCAATTGTCAATAACACATCAGGCAACTGAGGAGTTTGGATAGTCAATAATACTATTTTAGGGTCAGAATCCTTGGTATCAGGAAGCAGTACCGACTCCTTGGTCTACTTCCTTTGGAAGTTTAAAGGATTCCTGGTTGTATTATCATGCGGGCTGAAACCTCGGCCCTGCCGGGTATCGGGAAAGTTTTCACGCTTAGGAAAACTTCGTGAAAACTGCTGCGGGAGCTCCGCATGTCTGTTGAAATTTCCATTTCTATTACTTCTTCCCTCAGCACGGGCATAAAAATCATTATTGCCCTTAGCATAAAAACGTTCCGAATTCTGCGGATTGGAACGGGGTCGAGCATACTGTGCATTTGTACTGTACCCAGAAAATTGTTTAGAAACTAGCGCTTGGTGTACCACTCTTCTATGCGGTGGTTCGTATGATGCATGGTTTTGCACCTGTGTACGCTCGTGTTGAAAGTCAGTAGGCCTATTATGCCGCTGAGGATTTTCGTAATAAGCCTCCCGGGGTACCCGAGCATGTTGAGTTGGTCCATGTTTGCCGTGTCGCTCCTCATACCTTCGTATGAGGCGAAGGCCTTTATGAATTGTAGCAGGGTGTCGGACCTCAAGAAAATCCTGTAGAAATGGATCGAGATGTTGCAATAGGGTGTCCAATATGTCGACATGACTGACATGTGGATCCCATAATTTATACAAGCGTGTTGTTTCTAAAGCAAACGCAACAGGGCTATCGTTGGGTCCTTGCTTACGAGAAAAAAGTTGTTGTGCAAGGCCAGCTCGACTGAGGCCAAAAGGAAAGACGTCCAAAAATTCCGCTCGGAAATTCTCATAACGAGAATCCGGGTTCGATACTCTCCACTGCCGATACCAGGTCTTAGCGGTATCTTTCAAGCAAGTGCCTGCTATTTGCACTTTGCAATCTTGAGGAATATTGCATAAGTCGAAATGATCCTCCAAATCCTCGAGAAATTTCAAGGACCCCTCCAAACCATTGAAAGTAATTGTTCCCTCATGCGGCACGAAATGTGCAAGCATTTTGCTTCCGTGTTAGGATTGAAATACCTCAGGTACGACACGCGACTCAGAGTGATATGAAGCTGGTAAATGACGAAATTGTGAGGAATGCCTGGGTACTTGCAAATCATTGACATCAAAGTTAGACCCACAGGCTTCTTGCAGATTGTCGAAAATAACCCCACCTCCACCGAAACTTGATTCAGGTTGAAATAGTGAAGTTTTCTCAGGTAATGAAGACATAGTCAATAGGTGTCAATAACTCGTGTTCAAGAAATGTTCGCCGCCCCGGTGGCGCAGTGGTCTAAGCGATGGCATCTGATCATTCGTCCGAACGGGGTCCGGGTTCGAATCCCGGTGAGGCATTCATGTTGTGTTTGTCTTACGGCACTGGTTCTCTCCCTTATCTGGAAACAGTGACCCTAAATTAGGGACGGGCGACTGCTTATAGACCATTGAGTTGTTCACGGTGGTCGTTAAACCTCCAATAAAAAAAAAAAAAAAAAGAAACGTTCGGGCGCCAATTATAATGAATAAAATACTCCGCTGGACGTATAATGCAGGGAAGCTTACGTTAAGTCACGTTAGGGTTATTGGAAGGTTACTTGACGTAGCTAAAGTGTACCTACTCTTCAAAGTGCTAGAGTTTGTTTAGGTAAGACTCGCACGTGCAATAAATTCATTGAATATGGAACTTCTTTTACTCAGCGTTCCTCATTATCTTGAATATCAGTACTATAACTTCGGTTTTAGTACATTAGTACCTTGAAGGCTCCTTATTAGAGCGGTAAACACAATATGCCCTGGACTTAATGGAGACACTTAATGAAAGAGACTTAACGGCCAGACAGAGGTCTGACAATAATATGAACTGAGAAAACGTACTCACTTTAAACCTTTTATTGGAGAGCTCCTGGTATTATCAAACACACACTCAACAAATCACACGACTACTGAATACCCGAACTTTTGTAGAATCGCATAACAATAATTAAGAAGAACCTATCACATAAAACGAAGCTTCTTTGGTATAGTTGAGCGCGCCTATATATACTGCATACCACCACGTCATGACTTACACTGGTTGCCACATATCATTCAGCGGGAGAAATAACATCTCGTTAAGGGAGAAGATAATTTGCATAGGGAAATAAAATAACAAGAGATAGTAAAATCGAAAGGAACCTGAATCTAAAGTATACGTTACATCATCTCCCCCTTAATTTTTTTTTTTTCGAAAAACCTATCAAATTTTGAGTGTAGTCTTACATATCGCTGACTGACGTTTATCGTCCTACTTTTTTTTCTTGGTGGCAGCAGTATGTACAACTTCAAACTTGGCATAACAAATTCAGTAAACCTGTGTGGCTGCAGCTATTGTCCTCTGTGAAACAGGAAACAGTTTTTATACGTGTACAGAACAAACCTGCATCGGCATACCTTATTTTTATTCTGCCTAGCAGGAATCACTTTTTTGATTTCATGTTACTTCCTCATATTATCGTTGATTACAAACCAACTGTATCAGCAGCGAAGATTGCCTGTAGCTGCCTAACAGTAACAATTTTCACTATTTTACCCCTAACACACATATATATATGATAAAAAAAATTGGATTAGTAGACGGAAATAGAATATATATATATATATATATAAAAAACTACATATATACACAAAAAGAATGCGTAGGCCCACACGAAAAAAAAAAAAATTCTGACACGCCAACTGGTCGTGCAGGAAGAACAACATAATGAGAAAATAACCAGTCCACGAGAACTTACTTATCTCGAGGACGCATAAAGAACCCTAGTACGATATCGTTTTCCAGGCCTAATCGGACTGGTAAATTCTGGTGGCGTCGATCTTTTCTGCGACTTGAATGGATCTGGAACATCTGTAGTCTGTCGGTCAAGAAATCCCTGCGGCTGACAAGAACGGTCAGGAACGGCTGAAGTCTGTCGGTCAGGAACGGGTAACGTCTGTCTGTCAGGAACGGCTGAAGTCTGTCGGTCAGTAATGGCTGATGTCTGTCGGTCAGGAAATCCCTGCATCTGACAGGAATGGTCAGGAACGGCTGAAGTCCGTTGGTCAGGAACGGCTGAAGTCTGTCGGTCAGGAAATCCCTGCGTCTGACAGGAACGGTCAGGAACAGCTGAAGTCCGTCGGTCAGGAACGGCTGAAGTCTGTCGGTGAGGAAATCCCTGCGTCTGACAGGAACGGGCTTCCCCAGGCTTTCGATATGTTGTCCCTTTGTGCTGGGGCCCGTGTTGTCCTTCCAGCATTCTTTTGAAGGGACGTGGCTCCGGCCACATCGCTTGTTTTCGCTTTCTACCTTTTGGCATGACAGTGGAAGCCGGCATCGGCCCTGTTTGCCCTGAGCGTAAGTTCCAGGGGCGAAACCCGCGCGGATGCAATGATCTCTGCCTTCGTCGCTGTTGCGGCGAAGCAGATTGGGGAGACAAGTTGCGTTTTCGACCAGCTTTTGGTGTTGCTTGACGGTTTATAATTTGTGTCTGACGTTTAGGAATCGTCAAACAATTGTCTATGTTTGATAAATCAGAAATATGTGATGACTGAAGAATTTTATGAGGAAATTCGTCATCTAAATAATAAAGGTAAGCAGCACTTGAAGATAATTATGGGAGATTTCAATGCAAAAATAGGGCACCAGCAACAGAATGAAACTTCAGTAGGTACATTCGGTCACGGCAACAGAAACCAGCGTGGAAATACTCTCGTTGAGTTTGCAGAGGCAGAAGGATTTTTCATCTTGAATTCCTTTTTCAAGAAAAAGCCACACAGGAAATGGACATGGAGACATCCAATTGGGACGACAAGTGAAATTGATTTTATTATGTGTAACAAAAAATTCGTCATCGAAGACTGCAGTGTGCTGAACAAGTTCAACACAGGTAGTGACCATAGATTGGTGAGATGTAAGATGCACCTCAACACTAAACTGGAACGTGGCAAGCTCATAAGACAAACAAAATGTATTGACATAACCAACCTTAAAAAACACCATAATACTTTCAAGTTGGAACTGAAGAACAGATTCTCTGCTTTAGAAGGCCTAACATCGGAAGAAGTGGATATTTCGGAAGTTAACAGAAAAGTAACCAAAGCTCTTATGGAAACAGCAACAAAATTAGCTGGGTCTAAGAACAAGTTGCATGTAAACAAATTATCAGGAAAAACCAAAATGTTGATGCAAAAACGAAGAGAGATGAGGACAACTAAAGAAGATGTGACTTCCAAAGTGGAATATATAGAGCTATGCAAGACAGCACGAAAAAGTATCACTGAAGACGTAAGGAAATTCAACTGTGAGCTAGTGAGGAAAGCAATTAAAAACAACCAAAGCCTAAAGATAGCAAAGGGACATCTCAGAAAGGGAAGAAAACAGATTATGGCTCTGAGAAAAGAAGATGGTTCTATAACAAGAAATAGAGGCGAAATTTTGACAAGAGTGAAAGATTTCTACTCCAAATTATATGAAAGGGATGATACATGTACTCCAGACATCATGAAAGGTACCAGAGTTCTTCCAGTCCTCCCAGCAGAAGTTGCTCATGCAATCAAGAACATGAAGCGGGGGAAAGCTCCAGGAGAAGATGGAATTACTATAGACATCATACAAGAAGCAAGTAGAGAAATTGAAACAGTACTCGCCCAAATTTTCACTCGATGCCTTAATGAAGGGAAGATTCCTGAGGATTGGAACAATGCTACAATGATCCTGCTACATAAAAAAGGTGACATTGAGGATCTCAGGAACTACAGACCTATCAGCCTCCTATCAGTGGTTTATAAAATCTTCACTAAAGTTCTTTCACACCGCTTGAAAATAACACTGGACATGGCTCAACCGAGAGAACAAGCTGGATTCAGGAGTGGCTACAGCACAATAGATCATATCCACGTACTGAGAGAACTAATTGAAAGAGCGAGGGAATATGAACTTCCATTGTGCATGGCTTTTATCGATTATGAAAAAGCCTTTGATTCGGTGAAACCATCAGCAGTTACCACGGCTCTGAAATCCTGCGGTATTGAAGATGCATACATTAATATTATTAATAACATCTATGAAAATGCAAGTGCAAAGATTCGGCTGTTTGAAAATACAACACACATAAAAATTGGAAAGGGAGTGAGACAAGGTGACACCATATCTCCGAAGCTCTTTAATGCCACATTGGAAAATGTCTTTCAATCACTGAACTGGGAAAACAAAGGGATAAAGATTAATGGAGATTATCTAACCCACCTTCGTTTTGCTGATGACGTAGTCATTTTTGCAACTACCCCATCAGAGCTGCAGAGTATGATCCAGGAACTTGCTGACAAGAGTAAAGAAGTGGGATTAAAAATGAACTTTCAGAAGACAAAAGTGATGTTCAATGCTTTTACAAGAAATGAAGATTTATCGATTGATGGAGAAAAACTGGAAAAAACAGATACGTATGTTTATCTTGGACAGCAGATATCAAGTGAGGGTCACATTGATGAAGAAATTAATCGGCGTACAAAACTTGCCTGGAGAGCTTTTGGAAGAAACAGCATAATTTTCAAGAGCAATATGCCATTATGTCTTAAAAGAAAAGTGTTTGATCAATGCATCCTTCCAGTGCTTACGTGTGGTGCAGAGACGTGGACCTTAACTAAAAGAGACATACCAAGGCTGCAGACAACTCAAAGTAGCATGGAGAGGTGCATGCTTGGTATAACCAGGAGAGATAAGAAGAGGAACTCGTGGATCCGAAAAATGACGAGAGTGGAAGACATGATGATCAGAGTTAAATCCCTGAAATGGCAATGGGCTGGACATACTGCCAGAAGGACAGACCATAGATGGACAGCCGAAATTTTAGATTGGATTCCAAGGGACAGGAAAAGACCCAGAAAAAGACCACATGGGAGATGGGTGGATGAAATTCGTAAATATGCGGGAGTGACATGGAGGAGACTGGCACAAGACAGACCGTTGTGGAGGAAACTTGGGGAGACCTTCGTCCAGCAGTGGATTGATAATGGTTGACAATGATGATGATGAAGTGATGACTCTGAGTCGCTGCTGTAAGGTAGTGGTCGTGCAGGGCGATGTTTATTTCTGCCTGTAGGAATACTCTCTGACGAGGTATTCAAGGACGTAGGAGCTTGTGTTGGTGCAGAGTTTTTAGGGAATGGTGCAGCAATAGTCTCGGCAATGGTTGGAGGAAAGGGAATGATACTAGAATTTGAAGAACTTGATTCGAGCCTTCGTCTTATGGTAGAATCAGGTTGCGTTCTTGGAAGCCAGTCTTGTGGAGGGGAGGGTGAAGAAAAAATCACTGGAGATTCTTCAAAAAGGTTTGTCGGTTCGTCCAAAATTTCTGGAGGTTGATCGTGAGATATAGACTCTTGAGTTTGTAGAACAGAAGGTTGAGTAGGGTTGATTATAAAATCTATATTTCGTTCATGATACTTGCGACACTGAGCAACGTGTACGTATTGAAATTGATTGTCAGGTTTTTCAAGGATAATGTTATTGTCAAACACATTTGCCACCCGATATGGACCTTCGTAGCTGGGTGCAAATTTCTTTACTAAAGTATGAGAAACACAAGACTGGAAGTGTGTCTCCACGAGAGTTAGATCTCCAACGACAAGATCTGGTTCCTACGCCTAGTATTATAGTATCTTGCTTGAGCAGTTGTGCTCCTATCATTGCAACACGAGCTTTCTCTGCCATGATTCGTACTGATTGCGGAGTTGGTCGCTGGTTTAGTTCGTTGATAATCCCCGTTAAATTTTCAAAAGGGGTCTTAATTTTTCGACCCAAGAAAAGTTCTGCGGGGAGTAAACTTAGTAGATTCGTGAACAGACGAGCGGAGGGCGAACGAAAAAAGCTCAAGATGTTCGTCCCACCGCTCGTGATGATCAATGACAAATGTAGCGATCATTTTAACCAGCGTGCGGTTTACTCGTTCCGCGGGATTAATCTGGGGATGATATGGGGAAATGAATTTATGCTTGATGTGTAGTCTCGCACACATTCTTTCAAAAATGTCAGAAATAAATTGGGGACCATTATCCGAAACTACTTGATTAGGTGCACCATATCTAGAGAATACTTCATTAATTAATACATTACAAATAACTTCCGCCGTAGCGGCTTTAATGGGAAAAACTTCGACCCATTTAGAGAAATTATCAGTTAATACTAAGACGTAACGAGCTTTGTTTTTAACAGATAAAGGATAAGGTCCCAATAAATGTATTGAAATAATGTCAAAAACATGAGAACTTGAACTAGATTTCAAGTGACCGGCCGGTCTTACATTACAGTAATTATAAATCTGACACAAGTGACATGATTGAACGTATGCGAGCACACTTTGGTACATGCCAAGCCAATAGGCAACATATCCCAATTTACAACGGGTCTTGCAAATACCTAAATGACCTGCAATAGCTTTGTCATGAAATTTGTTTAAAAGGGCCATTCTAAGGGTTCGCGGAATACATGGGCGAAACTCTGCCCTAGTAGTCCTAGATTTCGTATAGTAAAGAAGACCCTCTATGACTTCAAAATGCTGTGACCTCCCAGCCAGATAAGGGTCACTTTGTAGTGGTGAACCCGCAAGCAAAAAATTATGGATTTCCCCAAAATCTGAATCATTTACTAATTCTGCCATTATCTGCTCTCTGGATGTTATATCAGCTATTAAAAGTAAAGGCTGACATCCAGGAGTAGTTTCTGTGGGAACCCCACTAATCGGAACGCGACACAATGCATCCGGTAATTGATTCTTATGACCTGGCTGGTACGAAATTTTATATTGCTCTCTTGTAACTTAAGAGCCCACCTCATAAGTCTTTGAGAGAGGTGCTTAGCAGAATTCAAATACCGAAGGGCAGAATGATCCGTAATTATATTAACTGTCAATTCGTTGAGATTACATTGAAATTTGTCAAGAGCATACACTACAGCAAGACATTCGCGTTCCGTAGCTGAATAATTGCGTTCAGCTTTGGCTAAAGTACGGGACGCAAAAGCTATTGGATGCCCAGCTTGTGACAAAACGTAACCAAGACCAACTCCGGATGCGTCAGTGTAAATATCAAATTCCTTAGTATGATCTGGGAAAGCTAATAAAGGAGGCTGAGTCAACGCAGATTTTAGTGCTTCAAACGCTGCGTTAGCCTCAGGTGTCCAAACAAACTTCTTGTATTTACGTTTCAAAGCATACAATGGCTCACAGATTGTAGCATAAGCGGGGACGAACTGCTGATACCATCCGGTCATTCCCAGAAAGCGTGATAGTTCTTTGGCTGTTTTTGGCTGTGGAAAGTCAACAATAGGCCTGATTTTTTCATCATCCGTAAATAAGCCGTGGGGAGTGATTTTCAACCCCAGATATACAATCTCGTCCCTCGCTATCTGGCATTTACTAGGTTTTAACGTCAAGCCAGCATTGTATATGAGCTGGAACACCTGTTTGAGCAGAGAAAGGTGCTCGTCAAAAGTCTCGGATGTAATAATAATGTCATCCAAATATACATGTACATGGGGACCTAGAACAGGTCTGAGAATCGTATCCATAAGCTTTTGGAAAGTAGCAGATGCATAGGCTAGTCCAAAGGGCATACACAGGTATTCATAAGCCCCAAAAGGAGTCACAAAGCCTGTTTTATCGACGGAGTCTGGATGTACCGCAACCTGCCAATATCCACTCGCCAAATCCAAGGTTGACATCCATTTAGTTGACGATAGGTCATGCAAAATATGCGACATGACAGGTAGTGGATAATTTATCGCTTTCGTGACTTGGTTTAGCTTGCGGAAATCTGTCACGAAACGAAATTCGTTGGGTTGTTTCTTTGGAACAAGAAAAGCAGGTGCGGCCCAGGCGCTTGTTGATTCCCTTATTATGCCCTGTTTAATCATCTCTGAAATTTGACGTTGCATTTCCTGTTTGTTATGGGGAGCACAAGGGTAAGGTTTCGTCGCTATCGGTTTCGAACCATCAGTGTCAATGACGTGATAAACCACCTGTGTGAAACCAGGTTGGTCGGAAAATAAACCAGGTCTTTCATGCAAAAGTAGAGAAAGCTGGTTTCGTTGCCTCTCATTCAGTTGTTTACTCAGTAAAAAATTCGTTATGTATATAGGATCTTTACGAATCACTTCGACAGGTTCCGGAAAGGAAATAACATGTTGTTCGAAATTCATAGTAACTTTAAAAGTATTGATAAAATCTATGCCCATTAGACATTTAACAGGTAATTCGTCTATGGGCAGGAAAGAATGCGTAAAACGAGCCTTTCCCAGCCCTAGAGATAATGTGACAGTTCCTGTGATACTGAATATTTCGTTATTTGCACCTCGCAAATACTGCATCGCAGGCTGGACGTGTATTGCAGGAAAACTTTCAGTGCAAAACCTCGTATTTAGGGCTGATATTTTAGAACCAGTGTCGAACTTGGTGTCAACAATAATATCTTCAATTGTCAATAACACATCAGGCAACTGAGGAGTTTGGATAGTCAATAATACTATTTTAGGGTCAGAATCCTTGGTATCAGGAAGCAGTACCGACCCTTGGTCTACTTCCTTTGGAAGATTAAAGGATTCCTGGTTGTATTATCATGCGGTCTGAAACCTCGGCCCTGCCGGGTATCGGGAAAGTTTTCACGCTTAGGAAAACTTCGTGAAAACTGCTGCGGGAGCTCCGCATGTCTGTTGAAATTTCCATTTCTATTACTTCTTCCCTCAGCACAGGCATAAAAATCATTATTGCCCTTAGCATAAAAACGTTCCGAATTCTGCGGATTGGAACGGGGTCGAGCATACTGTGCATTTGTACTGTACCCAGAAAATTGTTTAGAAACTAGCGCTTGGTGTACCACTCTTCTATGCGGTGGTACGTATGATGCATGGTTTTGCACCTGTGTACGCTCGTGTTGAAAGTCAGTAGGCCTATTATGCCGCTGAGGATTTTCGTAATAAGCCTCCCGGGGTACCCGAGCATGTTGAGTTGGTCCATGTTTGCCGTGTCGCTCCTCATACGTTCGTATGAGGCGAAGGCCTTTATGAATTGTAGCAGGGTGTCGGACCTCAAGAAAATCGTGTAGAAATGGATCGAGATGTTGCAATAGGGTGTCCAATATGTCGACATGACTGACATGTGGATCCCATAATTTATACAAGCGTGTTGTTTCTAAAGCAAACGCAACAGGGCTAACGTTGGGTCCTTGCTTACGAGAAAAAAGTTGTTGTGCAAGGCCAGCTCGACTGAGGCCGAAAGGAAAGACATCCAAAAATTCCGTTAGGAAATTCTCATAACGAGAATCCGATTTCGATACTCTCCACTGCCGATACCAGGTCTTAGCGGTATCTTTCAAGCAAGTGCCTGCTATTTGCACTTTGCAATCTTGAGGAATATTGCATAAGTCGAAATGATCCTCCAAATCCTCGAGAAATTTCAAGGACCCCTCCAAACCATTGAAAGTAATTGTTCCCTCATGCGGCACGAAATGTGCAAGCATTTTGCTTCCGTGGGAGGATTGAAATACCTCAGGTACGACACGCGACTCAGAGTGATATGAAGCTGGTGAATGACGAAATTGTGAGGAATGCCTGGGTACTTGCAAATCATTGACATCAAAGTTAGATCCACAGGCTTCTTGCAGATTGTCGAAAATAACCCCACCTCCACCGAAACTTGATTCAGGTTGAAATAGTGAAGTTTTCTCAGGTAATGAAGACATAGTCAATAGGTGTCAATACCTCGTGTTCAAGAAATGTTCGCCGCCCCGGTGGCGCAGTGGTCTAAGCGATGGCATCTGATCATTCGTTCGAACGGGGTCCGGGTTCGAATCCCGGTGAGGCATTGATGTTGTGTTTGTCTTACGGCACTGGTTCTCTCCCTTCCCTGGAAACAGTGACCCCAAATTAGGGAAGGGCGACTGCTTATAGACCATTGAGTTGCTCATGGTGGTCGTTAAACCTCCAATAAAAAAAAAAAAAAAAAAAAAAAAAAAAGAAACGTTCGGGCGCCAATTATAATGAACAAAATACTCCGCTGGACGTGTAATGCAGGGAAGCTTACGTTAAGTCTCGTTAGGGTTATTGGAAGGTTACTTGACGTAGCTAAAGTGTACCTAATCTTCGAAGTGCTAGAGTTTGTTTAGGTAAGACTCGCACGTGCAATAAATTCATTGAATATGGAACTTCTTTTTACTCAGCGTTCCTCATTATCTTGAATATCAGTACTATAACTTCGGTTTTAGTACATTAGTACCTTGAAGGCTCCTTATTAGAGCAGTAAACACAATATACCCTGGACTTAATGGAGACACTTAATGAAAGAGACTTAACGGCCAGACAGAGGTCTGACAATAATATGAACTGAGAAAACGTACTCACTTTAAACCTTTTATTGGAGAGCTCCTGGTATTATCAAACACACACTCAACAAATCACACGACTACTGAATATCCGAACTTTCGTAGAATCGCATAACAATAATTAAGAAGAACCTATCACATAAAGCGAAGCTTCTTTGGTATAGTTGAGCGCGCCTATATATACTGCATACCACCACGTCATGACTTACACTCGTTGCCACATATCATTCAGCGGGAGAAATAACATCTCGTTAAGTGAGAAGATAATTTGCATAGGAAAATAAAATAACAAGAGATAGTAAAATCAAAAGGAAACTGAATCTAGAGTATACGTTACATCATCTCCCCCTTAATTTTTTTTTTTTTTTCGAAAAACCTATCAAATTTTGAGTGTAGTCTTACATATCGCTGACTGACGTTTATCGTCCTACTTTTTTTTTCTTGGTGGCAGCAGTATGTACAACTTCAAACTTGGCATAACAAATCCAGTAAACCTGTGTCCGCAGCTATTGTCCTCTGTGAAACAGGAAACAGTTTTTATACGTGTACAGAACAAACCTGCATCGGCATACCTTATTTTTATTTTGCCTAGCAGGAATCACTTTTTTGATTTCATGTTACTTCCTCATATTATCGTTGATTACAAACCAACTGTATCGGCAGCGAAGATTGCCTGTAGCTGCCTAACAGTAACAATTTTCACTATTTTACCCCTAACACACATATATATATGATAAAAAAAATTGGATTAGTAGACGGAAATAGAATATATATATATTTATAAAAAAAACTACATATATACACAAAAAGAATGCGTAGGCCCACACGAAAAAAATTCTGACACGCCAACTGGTCGTGCAGGAAGAACAACATAATGAGAAAATAACCAGTCCACGAGAGCTTACTTATCTCGAGGACGCATAAAGAACCCTAGTACGATATCGTTTTCCAGGCCTAATCGGACTGGTAAATTCTGGTGGTGTCGATCTTTTCTGCGACTTGAATGGATCTGGAACATCTGTAGTCTGTCGGTCAAGAAATCCCTGCGGCTGACAAGAACGGTCAGGAACGGCTGAAGTCTGTCAGTCAGGAACGGGTAACGTCTGTCTGTCAGGAACGGCTGAAGTCTGTCGGTCAGGAATGGCTGATGTCTGTCGGTCAGGAAATCCCTGCATCTGACAGGAACGGTCAGGAACGGCTGAAGTCTGTCGGTCAGGAAATCCCTGCGTCTGACAGGAACAGTCAGGAACGGCTGAAGTCCGTCGGTCAGGAACGGCTGAAGTCTGTCGGTGAGGAAATCCCTGCGTCTGACAGGAACGGGCTCCCCCAGGCTTTCGATATGTTGTCCCTTTGTGCTGGGGCCCGTGTTGTCCTTCCAGCATTCTTTTGAAGGGACGTGGCTCCGGCCACATCGCTTGTTTTCGCTTTCTACCTTTTGGCATGACAGTAGAAACCGGCATCGGCCCTGTTTGCCCTGAGCGTAAGTTCCAGGGGCGAAACCCGCGCGGATGCAATGATCTTTGCCTTCGTCGCTGTTGCGGCGAAGCAGATTGGGGAGACAAGTTGCGTTTTCGACCAGCTTTTGGTGTTGCTTGACGGTTTATAATTTGTGTCTGACGTTTAGGAATCGTCAAACAATTGTCTATGTTTGATAAATCAGAAATATGTGATGACTCTGAGTCGCTGCTGTAAGGTAGTGGTCGTGCAGGGCGATGTTTATTTCTGCCTATAGGAATACTCTCTGACGAGGTATTCAAGGAAGTAGGAGCTTGTGTTGGTGCAGAGTTATAAGGGAATGGTGCAGCAATAGTCTCGGCAATGGTTGGAGGAAAGGAAATGATACTAGAATTTGAAGAACTTGATTCGAGCCTTCGTCTTATGGTAGAATCAGGTTGCGTTCTTGGAAGCCAGTCTTGTGGAGGGGAGGGTGAAGAAAAAATCACTGGAGATTCTTCAAAAAGGTTTGTCGGTTCGTCCAAAATTTCTGGAGGTTGATCGTGAGATATAGACTCTTGAGTTTGTGGAACAGAAAGTTGAGTAGGGTTGATTATAAAATCTATATTTCGTTCATGATACTTGCGACACTGAGCAACGTGTACGTATTGAAATTGATTGTCAGGTTTTTCAAGGATAATGTTATTGTCAAACACATTTGCCACCCGATATGGACCTTCGTAGCTGGGTGCAAATTTCTTTACTAAAGTATGAGAAACACAAGACTGGAAGTGTGTCTCCACGAGAGTTAGATCTCCAACGACAAGATCTGGTTCCTACGCCTAGTATTATAGTATCTTGCTTGAGCAGTTGTGCTCCTATCATTGCAACACGAACTTTCTCTACCATGATTCGTACTGATTGCGGAGTTGGTCGCTGGTTTAGTTCGTCGATAATCCCCGTTAAATTTTCAAAAGGGGTCTTAATTTTTCGACCCAAAAAAGTTCTGCGGGAGTAAACTTAGTAGATTCGTGAACAGACGAGCGGAGGGCGAACGAAAAAAGCTCAAGATGTTCGTCCCACCGCTCGTGATGATCCATGACAAATGTAGCGATCATTTTAACTAGCGTGCGGTTTATTCGTTCCGCGGGATTAATCTGGGGATGATATGGGGAAATGAATTTATGCTTGATGTGTAGTCTCGCACACATTCTTTCAAAAATGTCAGAAATAAATTGGGGACCGTTATCCGAAACTACTTGATTAGGTGCACCATATCTAGAGAATACTTCATTAATTAATACATTACAAATAACTTCCGCCGTAGCGGCTTTAATGGGAAGAACTTCGACCCATTTAGAGAAATTATCAGTTAATACTAAGACGTAACGAGCTTTGTTTTTAACAGATAAAGGATAAGGTCCCAATAAATGTATTGAAATAATGTCAAAAACATGAGAACTTGAACTAGATTTCAAGTGACCGGCCAGTCTTACATTACAGTAATTATAAATCTGACACAAATGACATGATTGAACGTATGCGAGCACACTTTGGTACATGCCAAGCCAATAGGCAACATATCCCAATTTACAACGGGTCTTGCAAATACCTAAATGACCTGCAATAGGTTTGTCATGAAATTTGTTTAAAAGGGCCATTCTAAGGGTTCGCGGAATACATGGGCGAAACTCTGCCCTAGTAGTCCTAGATTTCGTATAGTAAAGAAGACCCTCTATGACTTCAAAATGCTGTGACCTCCCAGCCAGATAAGGGTCACTTTGTAGTGGTGAACCCGCAAGCAAAAAATTATGGATTTCCCCAAAATCTGAATCATTTACTAATTCTGCCATTATCTGCTCTCTGGATGTTATATCAGCTATTAAAAGTAAAGGCTGACATCCAGGAGTAGTTTCTGTGGGAACCCCACTAATCGGAACGCGAGACAATGCATCCGGTAATTGATTCTTATGACCTGGCTGGTACGAAATTTTATATTGCTCTCTTGTAACTTAAGAGCCCACCTCATAAGTCTTTGAGAGAGGTGCTTAGCAGAATTCAAATACCGAAGGGCAGAATGATCCGTAATTATATTAACTGTCAATTCGTTGAGATTACATTGAAATTTGTCAAGAGCATACACTACAGCAAGACATTCGCGTTCCGTAGCTGAATAATTGCGTTCAGCTTTGGCTAAAGTACGGGACGCAAAAGCTATTGGATGCCCAGCTTGTGACAAAACGTAACCAAGACCAACTCCGGATGCGTCAGTGTAAATATCAAATTCCTTAGTATGATCTGGGAAAGCTAATAAAGGAGGCTGAGTCAACGCAGATTTTAGTGCTTCAAACGCTGCGTTAGCCTCAGGTGTCCAAACAAACTTCTTGTATTTACGTTTCAAAGCATACAATGGCTCACAGATTGTAGCATAAGCGGGGACGAACTGCTGATACCATCCGGTCATTCCCAGAAAGCGTGATAGTTCTTTGGCTGGTTTTGGCTGTGGAAAGTCAACAATAGGCCTGATGTTTTCATCATCCGTAAATAAGCCGTGGGGAGTGATTTTCAACCCCAGATATACAATCTCGTCCCTCGCTATCTGGCATTTACTAGGTTTTAACGTCAAGCCAGCATTGTATATGAGCTGGAACACCTGTTTGAGCAGAGAAAGGTGCTCGTCAAAAGTCTCGGATGTAATAATAATGTCATCCAAATATACATGTACATGGGGACCTAGAACAGGTCTGAGAATCGTATCCATAAGCTTTTGGAAAGTAGCAGATGCATAGGCTAGTCCAAAGGGCATACACAGGTATTCATAAGCCCCAAAAGGAGTCACAAAGCCTGTTTTATCGACGGAGTCTGGATGTACCGCAACCTGCCAATATCCACTCGCCAAATCCAAGGTTGACATCCATTTAGTTGACGATAGGTCATGCAAAATATGCGACATGACAGGTAGTGGATAATTTATCGCTTTCGTGACTTGGTTTAGCTTGCGGAAATCTGTCACGAAACGAAATTCGTTGGGTTGTTTCTTTGGAACAAGAAAAGCAGGTGCGGCCCAGGCGCTTGTTGATTCCCTTATTATGCCCTGTTTAATCATCTCTGAAATTTGACGTTGCATTTCCTGTTTGTTATGGGGAGCACAAGGGTAAGGTTTCGTCGCTATCGGTTTCGAACCATCAGTGTCAATGACGTGATAAACCACCTGTGTGAAACCAGGTTGGTCGGAAAATAAACCAGGTCTTTCATGCAAAAGTAGAGAAAGCTGGTTTCGTTGCCTCTCATTCAGTTGTTTACTCAGTAAAAAATTCGTTATGTCTATAGGATCTTTAGGAATCACTTCGACAGGTTCCGGAAAGGAAATAACATGTTGTTCGAAATTCATAGTAACTTTAAAAGTATTGATAAAATCTATGCCCATTAGACATTTAACAGGTAGGTCGTCTATGGGCAGGAAAGAATGCGTAAAACGAGCCTTTCCCAGCCCTAGAGATAATGTGACAGTTCCTGTGATACTGAATATTTCGTTATTTGCACCTCGCAAATACTGCATCGCAGGCTGGACGTGTATTGCAGGAAAACTTTCAGTGCAAAACCTCGTATTTAGGGCTGATATTTTAGAACCAGTGTCGAACTTGGTGTCAACAATAATATCTTCAATTGTCAATAACACATCAGGCAACTGAGGAGTTTGGATAGTCAATAATACTATTTTAGGGTCAGAATCCTTGGTATCAGGAAGCAGTACCGACCCTTGGTCTACTTCCTTTGGAAGTTTAAAGGATTCCTGGTTGTATTATCATGCGGTCTGAAACCTCGGCCCTGCCGGGTATCGGGAAAGTTTTCACGCTTAGGAAAACTTCGTGAAAACTGCTGCGGGAGCTCCGCATGTCTGTTGAAATTTCCATTTCTATTACTTCTTCCCTCAGCACAGGCATAAAAATCATTATTGCCCTTAGCATAAAAACGTTCCGAATTCTGCGGATTGGAACGGGGTCGAGCATACTGTGCATTTGTACTGTACCCAGAAAATTGTTTAGAAACTAGCGCTTGGTGTACCACTCTTCTATGCGGTGGTACGTATGATGCATGGTTTTGCACCTGTGTACGCTCGTGTTGAAAGTCAGTAGGCCTATTATGCCGCTGAGGATTTTCGTAATAAGCCTCCCGGGGTACCCGAGCATGTTGAGTTGGTCCATGTTTGCCGTGTCGCTCCTCATACGTTCGTATGAGGCGAAGGCCTTTATGAATTGTAGCAGGGTGTCGGACCTCAAGAAAATCCTGTAGAAATGGATCGAGATGTTGCAATAGGGTGTCCAATATGTCGACATGACTGACATGTGGATCCCATAATTTATACAAGCGTGTTGTTTCTAAAGCAAACGCAACAGGGCTAACGTTGGGTCCTTGCTTACGAGAAAAAAGTTGTTGTGCAAGGCCAGCTCGACTGAGGCCGAAAGGAAAGACATCCAAAAATTCCGTTAGGAAATTCTCATAACGAGAATCCGGGTTCGATACTCTCCACTGCCGATACCAGGTCTTAGCGGTATCTTTCAAGCAAGTGCCTGCTATTTGCACTTTGCAATCTTGAGGAATATTGCATAAGTCGAAATGATCCTCCAAATCCTCGAGAAATTTCAAGGACCCCTCCAAACCATTGAAAGTAATTGTTCCCTCATGCGGCACGAAATGTGCAAGCATTTTGCTTCCGTGGGAGGATTGAAATACCTCAGGTACGACACGCGACTCAGAGTGATATGAAGCTGGTGAATGACGAAATTGTGAGGAATGCCTGGGTACTTGCAAATCATTGACATCAAAGTTAGACCCACAGGCTTCTTGCAGATTGTCGAAAATAACCCCACCTCCACCGAAACTTGATTCAGGTTGAAATAGTGAAGTTTTCTCAGGTAATGAAGACATAGTCAATAGGTGTCAATACCTCGTGTTCAAGAAATGTTCGCCGCCCCGGTGGCGCAGTGGTCTAAGCGATGGCAACTGATCATTCGTCCGAACGGGGTCCGGGTTCGAATCCCGGTGAGGCATTGATGTTGTGTTTGTCTTACGGCACTGGTTCTCTCCCTTCCCTGGAAACAGTGACCCCAAATTAGGGAAGGGCGACTGCTTATAGACCATTGAGTTGCTCATGGTGGTCGTTAAACCTCCAATAAAAAAAAAAAAAAAAAAAAAGAAACGTTCGGGCGCCAATTATAATGAACAAAATACTCCGCTGGACGTGTAATGCAGGGAAGCTTACGTTAAGTCTCGTTAGGGTTATTGGAAGGTTACTTGACGTAGCTAAAGTGTACCTAATCTTCGAAGTGCTAGAGTTTGTTTAGGTAAGACTCGCACGTGCAATAAATTCATTGAATATGGAACTTCTTTTACTCAGCGTTCCTCATTATCTTGAATATCAGTACTATAACTTCGGTTTTAGTACATTAGTACCTTGAAGGCTCCTTATTAGAGCAGTAAACACAATATACCCTGGACTTAATGGAGACACTTAATGAAAGAGACTTAACGGCCAGACAGAGGTCTGACAATAATATGAACTGAGAAAACGTACTCACTTTAAACCTTTTATTGGAGAGCTCCTGGTATTATCAAACACACACTCAACAAATCACACGACTACTGAATATCCGAACTTTCGTAGAATCGCATAACAATAATTAAGAAGAACCTATCACATAAAAGCGAAGCTTCTTTGGTATAGTTGAGCGCGCCTATATATACTGCATACCACCACGTCATGACTTACACTCGTTGCCACATATCATTCAGCGGGAGAAATAACATCTCGTTAAGTGAGAAGATAATTTGCATAGGAAAATAAAATAACAAGAGATAGTAAAATCAAAAGGAAACTGAATCTAAAGTATACGTTACATCATCTCCCCCTTAATTTTTTTTTCGAAAAACCTATAAAATTTTGAGTGTAGTCTTACATATCGCTGACTGACGTTTATCGTCCTACTTTTTTTTTTTTGGTGGCAGCAGTATGTACAACTTCAAGCTTGGCATAACAAATTCAGTCAACCTGTGTCCGCAGCTATTGTCGTCTGTGAAGCAGGAAACAGTTTTTATACGTGTACAGAACAAACCTGCATCGGCATACCTTACTTTTATTCTGCCTAGCAGGAATCACTTTTTTGATTTCATGCTGCTTCCTCATATTATCGTTGATTACAAACCAACTGTATCAGCCGCGAAGATTTCCTGTAGCTGCCTAACAGTAACAATTTTCACTATTTTACCCCTAACACACATATATATATAATAAAAAATATTGGATTAGTAGACGGACATAGAATATATAAAAAAAAACTATATATATACACAAAAAGGATGCGTAGGCCCACACGAAAAAAAATCTGACACGCCAACTGGTCGTGCAGGAAAAACAACATAACGAGAAAGTAACCAGTCCACGAGAACTTACTTATCTCGAGGACGCATAAAGAACCCTAGTACGATATCGTTTTCCAGGCCTAATCGGACTGGTAAATTCTGGTGGCGTCGATCTTTTCTGCGACTTGAATGGATCTGGAACATCTGTAGTCTGTCGGTCAAGAAATCCCTGCGGCTGACAGGAACGGTCAGGAACGGCTGAAGTCCGTCGGTCAGGAACGGCTGAAGTCCGTCGGTCAGGAACGGCTGAAGTCCGTCGGTCAGGAACGGCTGAAGTCCGTCGGTCAGGAACGGCTGAAGTCTGTCGGTCAGAAAGTCCCTGCGTCTGACAGGAACGGTCAGGAACGGCTGAAGTCTGTCGATCAGGAACGGCTGAAGTCTGTCGGTCAGGAACGGCTGAAGTCTGTCGGTCAGGAAATCCCTGCGTCTGACAGGAACGGGCTCCCCAGGCTTTCGATATGTTGTCCCTTTGTGCTGGGGCCCGTGTTGTCCTTCCAGCATTCTTTTGAAGGGACGTGGCTCCGGCCACATCGCTTGTTTTCGCTTTCTACCTTTTGGCATGACAGTAGAAGCCAGCATCGGCCCTGTTTGCCCTGAGCGTAAGTTTCAGGGGTGAAACCCGGGCGGATGCAAGGATCTCTGCCTTCATCGCTGTTGCGGCGAAGCAGATTGGGGAGAAAAGTTGCGTTTTCGACCAGCTTTTGGTGTTGCTGGACGGTTTGTAATTTGTGTCTGACGTTTAGGAATAGTCAAACTATTGTCTATATCTGATAAATCAGAAATATGTGATGACTCTGAGTCGCTGCTATAAGGTAGTGGTCGTGCAGGGCGATGTTTATTTCTGCCTATAGGAATACTCTCTGACGAGGTATTCAAGGAAGTAGGAGCTTGTGTTGGTGCAGAGTTATTAGGGAATGGTGCAGCAATAGTCTCGGCAATGGTTTAAGGGAAGGGAATGATACTAGAATTTGAAGAACTTGATTCGAGCCTTCGTCTTATGGTAGAATCAGGTTGCGTTCTTGGAAGCCAGTCTTGTGGAGGGGAGGGTGAAGAAAAAATCACTGGAGATTCTTCAAAAAGGTTTGTCGGTTCGTCCAAAATTTCTGGAGGTTGATCGTGAGATATAGACTCTTGAGTCTGTGGAACAGAAGGTTGAGTATGGTTGATTATAAAATCTATATTTCGTTCATGATACTTGCGACACTGAGCAACGTGTACGTATTGAATTTTATTGTCAGGTTTTTCAAGGATAATGTTATTGTCAAACACATTTGCCACCGGATATGGGCCTTCGTAGCTGGGTGCAAATTTCTTTACTAAAGTATGAGAAACAGAAGACTGGAAGTGTGTCTCCACGTGAGTTAGATCTCCAACGACAAGATCTGGTTCCCTACGCCTAGAATTATAGTATCTTGCTTGAGCCGCTTGTGCTCCTATCATTGCAACACGAGTTTTCTCTGCCATGATTCGTACTGATTGCGGAGTTGGTCGCTGGTTTAGTTCGTCGATAATCCCCGTTAAATTTTCAAAAGGGGTCTTAATTTTTCGACACAAAAAAAGGTCTGCGGGAGTAAACTTAGTAGATTCGTGAACAGACGAGCGGAGGGCGAACGAAAAAAGCTCAAGATGTTCGTCCCACCGCTCGTGATGATCCATGACAAATGTAGCGATCATTTTAACTAGCGTGCGGTTTACTCGTTCCGCGGAATTACTCTGGGGATGATATGGGAAAATGTATTTATGCTTGATGTTTAGTCTCGCACACATTCTTTCTAAAATGTCAGAAATAAATTGGGGACCATTATCCGAAACTACTTGATTAGGTACACCATATCTAGAGAATACTTCATTAATTAATACATTACAAATAACTTCCGCCGTAGCGGCTTTATTGGGAAAAACTTCGACCCATTTAGAGAAAT
This sequence comes from Macrothele yani, assembly GCA_039090855.1. Taxonomy (NCBI): domain Eukaryota; kingdom Metazoa; phylum Arthropoda; class Arachnida; order Araneae; family Macrothelidae; genus Macrothele; species Macrothele yani. The sequence continues at coordinate 72,896,742 of CM077025.1, read as the reverse complement.
TATCAGTTAATACTAAGACGTAACGAGCTTTGTTTTTAACAGATAAAGGATAAGGTCCCAATAAATCTATTGAAATAATGTCAAAAACATGAGAACTTGAACTAGATTTCAAGTGACCGGCCGGTCTTCCATTACGGTAATTATAAATCTGACACAAGTGACATGATTGAACGTATGCGAGCACACTTTGGTACATGCCAGGCCAATAGGCAACATCCCGCAATTTATAACGGGTCTTGCGAATACCTAAATGGCCTGCAATAGGTTTGTCATGAAATTCGTTTAAAAGGGCCATTCTAAGGGTTCGCGGAATACATGGGCGAAACTCTGCCCTAGTAGTCCTAGATTTCGTATAGTAAAGAAGACCCTCTATGACTTCAAAATGCTGTGACCTCCCAGCCAGAGAAGGGTCACTTTGTAGTGGTGAACCCGCAAGCAAAAATTATAGATTTCCCCAAAATCTGGATCATTTACTAATTCTGCCATTTTCTGCTCTCTGGATGTTTTATCAGCTATTAAAAGTAAAGGCTGACATCCAGGAGTAGTTTCTGTGGGAACCCCACTAATCGGGACGCGAGACAATGCATCCGGTAATTGATTCTTATGACCTGGCTGGTACGAAATTTTGATATTACTCTCTTGTAACTTAAGAGCCCACTTCATAAGTCTTTGAGAGAGGTGCTTAGCAGAATTCACATACTGAAGGGCAGAATGATCCGTAATTATATTAACTGTCAATTCGTTGAGATAACATTGAAATTTGTCAAGAGCATACACTACAGCAAGACATTCGCGTTCCGTAGCTGAATAATTGCGTTCAGCTTTGGCTAAAGTACGGGACGCAAAAGCTATTGGATGCCCAGCTTGTGACAAAACGCAACTAAGACCAACTCCGAATGCGTCAGTGTAAATATCAAATTCCTTAGTATGATCTGGGAAAGCTAATAAAGGAGGCTGAGTCAACGCAGATTTTAGTGCTTCAAACGCTGCGTTAGCCTCAGGTGTCCAAACAAACTTCTTGTATTTACGTTTCAAAGCATACAATGGCTCACAGATTGTAGCATAAGCGGGGACGAACTGCTGATACCATCCGGTCATTCCCAGAAAGCGTGATAGTTCTTTGGCTGTTTTTGGCTGTGGAAAGTCAACAATAGGCCTGATTTTTTCATCATCCGTAAATAAGCCGTGGGGAGTGATTTTCAACCCCAGATATACAATCTCGTCCCTCGCTATCTGGCATTTACTAGGTGTTAACGTCAAGCCAGCATTGTATATGAGTTGGAACACCTGTTTGAGCAGAGAAAGGTGCTCGTCAAAAGTCTCGGATGTAATAATAGTATCATCCAAATATACATGCACATGGGGACCTAGAACAGGTCTGAGAACCGTATTCATAAGCTTTTGGAAAGTAGCAGGTGCAGAAGCTAGTCCAAAGGGCATACGCAGGTATTCATAAGCCCCAAAAGGAGTCACAAAGCCTGTTTTATCGACGGAGTCTGGATGTACCGCAACCTGCCAATATCCACTCGCCAAATCCAAGGTTGACATCCATTTAGTTGACGATAGGTCATGCAAAATATGGGACATGACAGGTAGTGGATAATTTATCGCTTTCGTGATAAATTATCTGATAATAAATATGATAAATTATCTGATAATTTATCGTTTAGCTTGCGGAAATTTGTCACGAAACGAAATTCGTTGGGTTGTTTATTTGGAACAAGAAAAGCAGGTGCGGCCCAGGCGCTTGTTGATTCCCTTATTATGCCCTGTTTAATCATCTCTGAAATTTGACGTTGCATTTCCTGTTTTTTATGGGGAGCACAAGAGTAAGGTTTCGTCGCTATCGGTTTCAAACCATCAGTGTCAATGACGTGATAAACCACCTGTGTGAAACCAGGTTGGTCGGAACATAAACCAGGTCTTTCATGCAAAAGTAGAGAAAGCTGGTTTCGTTGCCTCTCATTCAGTTGTTTACTCAGTAAAAAATTCGTTATGCCTATAGGATCTTTAGGAATCACTTCGACAGGTTCCGGAAAGGAAATAACATGTTGTTCGAAATTCATAGTAACTTTAAAAGTATTGATAAAATCTATGCCCATTAGACATTTAACAGGTAGGTCGTCTATGGGCAGGAAAGAATGCGTAAAACGAGCCTTTCCCAGCCCTAGAGATAATGTGACAGTTCCTGTGATACTGAATATTTCGTTATTTGCACCTCGCAAATACTGCGTCGCAGGCTGGACGTGTATTGCAGGAAAACTTTCAGTGCAAAACCTCGTATTTAGGGCTGATATTTTAGAACCAGTGTCGAACTTGGTCTCAACAATAATATCTTCAATTGTCAATAACACATCAGGCAACTGAGGAGTTCGGACTGTCAATAATACTATTTTAGGGTCAGAATCCTTGGTATCAGGAAGCAGTACCGACCCTTGGTCTACTTCCTTTGGAAGTTTAAAGGATTCCTGGTTGTATTATCATGCGGTCTGAAACCTCGGCCCTGCCGGGTATCGGGAAAGTTTACACGCTTAGGAAAACTTCTTGAAAACTGCTGCGGGAACACCGCATGTCTGTTGAAATTTCCATTTCTATTACTTCTTCCCTCAGCACGGGCAGAAAAATCATTATTGCCCTTAGCATAAAAACGTTCCGAATTCTGCGGATTGGAACGGGGTCGAGCATACTGTGCATTTGTACTGTACCCAGAAAATTGTTTAGAAACTAGCGGTTGGTGTACCACTCTTCTATGCGGTGGTACGTATGATGCATGGCCTTGCTCCTGTGTACGCTCGTGTTGAAAGTCAGTAGGCCTATTATGCAGCTGAGGATTTTCGTAATAAGCCTCCCGGGGTACCCGAGCATGTTGAGTTGGTCCATGTTTGCCGTGTCGCTCCTCATACGTTCGTATGAGGCGAAGGCATTCATGAATTGTAGCAGGGTGTCGGACCTCAAGAAAATCTTGTAGAAATTGATCGAGATGTTGCAATAGGGTGTCCAACATGTTGACATGACTGGCATGTGGATCCCATAATTTATACAAGCGTGTTGTTTCTAAAGCAAACGCAACAGGGCTAACGTTGGGTCCTTGCTTACGAGAAAAAAGTTGTTGTGCAAGGCCAGCTCGACTGAGGCCCAAAGGGAAGACGTCCAAAAATTCCGCTCGGAAATTCACATAACGAGAATCCGGGTTCGATACTCTCCACTGCCGATACCAGGTCTTAGCGGTATCTTTCAAGCAAGTGCCTGCTATTTGCACTTTGCAATCTTGAGGAATATTGTATACGTCGAAATGATCCTCCAAATCCTCGAGAAATTTCAAGGACCCTCCAAACCATTGAAAGTAATTGTTCCCTCATGCGGCACGAAATGTGCAAGCATTTTGCTTCCGTGGGAGGATTGAAATACCTCAGGTATGACCCGCGACTCAGAATGATATGAAGCTGGTGAATAACGAAATTGTGAGGAATGCCTGGGTACTTGCAAATCATTGACATCAAAGTTAGACCCACAGGCTTCTTGCAGATTGTCGAAAATAACCCCACCTCCACCGAAACTTGATTCAGGTTGAAATAGTGAAGTTCTCTCAGGTAATGAAGACATAGTCAATAGTTGTCAATACCTCGTGTTCAAGAAATGTTCGCCGCCCCGGTAGCGTAGTGGTCTAAGCGATGGCATCTGATCATTCGTCCGAACGGGGTCCGGGTTCGAATCCCCGTGAAGCATGGATGTTGTGTTTGTCTTACGGCACTAGTTCTCTCCCTTCCCTGGAACCAGTGACCCTAAATTAGGGACGGGCGACTGCTTATAGCCCATTGAGTTGCTCACGGTGGTCATTAAACCTCCAATCAAAAAAGAAATGTTCGGGCGCCAATTATAATGAATAAAATCCTCCGCTGGACGTGTAATGCAGGGAAGCTTAAGTTAAGTCACGTTAGGGTTATTGGAAGGTTACTTGACGTAGGTAAAGTGTACGTAATTTTCAAAGTGCTAGAGTTTGTTTAGGTAAGACTCGCACGTGCAATAAATTCATTGAATATGGAACTTCTTTTTACTCAGCGTTCCCCATTATCTTGAATATCAGTACTTTAACTTCGGTTTTAGTACATTAGTACCTTGAAGGCTCCTTATTTTAGCGGTAAACACAATATACCCTGGACTTAATGGAGACACTTAATGAAAGAGAATTAACGGCCAGACAGAGGTCTGACAATAATATGAACTGAGAAAACGTACTCACTTTAAACCTTTCATTGGAGAGCTCCTGGTATTATCAAACACACACTCAACAAATCACACGACTACTGAATATCCGAACTTTCGTAGAATCGCATAACAATTATTAAAAAGAACCTATCACATAAAACGAAACTTCTTTGGTATAGTTAAGCGCGCCTATATATACTGCATACCACCACGTCATGACTTACCCTCGTTGCCACATATCATTCAGCGGGAAAAATAACATCTCGTTAAGTGAGAAGATAATTTGCATAGGAAAATAAAATAACAAGAGATAGTAAAATCAAAAGCAAACTGAATCTAGAGTATACGTTACATCATCGCCCCCTTAATTTTTTTTTTTTTTTTTTTTTTTTTTGTCGAAAAACCTATCAAATTTTGAGTGTAGTCTTACATATCGCTGACTGACGTTTATCGTCCTACTTTTTTTTTTTTGTGGCAGCAGCATGTACAACTTCAAACTTGGCATAACAAATTCAGTAAACCTGTGTCCGCAGCTATTGTCGTCTGTGAAGCAGGAAACACTTTTTATACATGTACAGAACAAACCTGCATCGGCATACCTTATTTTTTCTGCCTAGCAGGAATCACTTTTTTGATTTCACGTTACTTCCTCATATTATCGTTGATTACAAACCAAATGTATCAGCAGCGAAGATTGCCTGTAGCTGCCTAACAGTAACAATTTTTACTATTTTACCCCTAACACACATATATATATATAATAAAAAAAATTGGATTAGTAGATGGACATAGACTATATATATGTAAAAAAAACTACATATATACACAAAAAGGATGCGTAGGCACACACGAAAAAAAAATTCTGCCACGCCAACTGGTTGTGCAGGAAAAACAATATAATGAGGAAATAACCAGTCCACGAGAACTTACTTATCTCGAGGACACAGGAAGAACCCTAGTACGATATCGTTTTATAGGCCTAATCGGACTGGTAAATTCTGGTGGCGTCGATCTTTTCTGCGACTTGAATGGATCTGGAACATCTGTAGTCTATCGGTCAAGAAATTCCTGCGGCTGACAGGAACGGTCAGGAACGGCTGAAGTCTGTAGGTCAGGAAATCCCTGCGTCTGACAGGAACGGTCAGGAACGGCTGAAGTCTGTCGGTCAGGAAATCCCTGCGTTTGACAGGAACGGGCTCCCCCAGGATTTCGATATGTTGTCCCTTTGTGCTGGGGCCCGTGTTGTCCTTCCAGCATTCTTTTGAAGGGATGTGGCTCAGGCCACATCGCTTGTTTTCGCTTTCTACCTTTTGGCATGACAGTAGAAGCCGGCACCGGCCCTGTTTGCCCTGAGCGTAAGTTCCAGGGGCGAAACCCGCGCGGATGCAAGGATCTCTGCCTTCATCGCTGTTGCGGCGAAGCAGATTTGGGAGACAAGTTGCGTTTTCGACCAGCTTTTGGTGTTGCTGGACGGTTTGTAATTTGTGTCTGACGTTTAGGAATCGTCAAACTATTGTCTATATCTGATAAATCAGAAATATGTGATGACTCTGAGTCGCTGCTGTAAGGTAGTGGTCGTGCAGGGCGATGTTTATTTCTGCCTATGGGAATACTCTCTGACGAGGTATTCAAGGAAGTAGGAGCTTGTGTTGGTGCAGAGTTATTAGGGAATGGTGCAGCAATAGTCTCGGCAATGGTTGGAGGGAAGGGAATGATACTAGAATTTGAAGAACTTGATTCGAGCCTTCGTCTTATGGTAGAATCAGGTTGCGTTCTTGGAAGCCAGTCTTGTAGAGGGGAGGGTGAAGAAAAAATCACTGGAGATTCTTCAAAAAGGTTTGTCGGTTCGTCCAAAATGTCTGGAGGTTGATCGTGAGATACAGACTCTTGAGTCTGTGGAACAGAAGGTTGAGTATGGTTGATTATAAAATCTATATTTCGTTCATGATACTTGCGACACTGAGCAACGTGTACGTAGTGAAATTGATTGTCAGGTTTTTCAAGGATAATGTTGTGGTCAAACACATTTACCACCCGATATGGACCTTCGTAGCTGGGTGCAAATTTCTTTACTAAAGTATGAGAAACACAAGACTGGAAGTGTGTCTCCACGAGAGTTAGATCTCCAACGACAAGATCTGGTTCCCTACGCCTAGTATTATAGTATCTTGCTTGAGCAGCTTGTGCTCCTATCATTGCAACACGAGCTTTCTCTGCCATGATTCGTACTGATTGCGGAGTTGGTCGCTGGTTTAGTTCGTCGATAATCCCCGTTAAATTTTCAAAAGGGGTCTTAATTTTTCGACCCAAAAAAGTTCTGCGGGAGTAAACTTAGTAGATTCGTGAACAGACGAGCGGAGGGCGAACGAAAAAGCTCAAGATGTTTGTCCCACCGCTCGTGATGATCCATGACAAATGTAGCGATCATTTTAACTAGCGTGCGGTTTACTCGTTCCGCGGGATTAATCTGGGGATGATATGGGGAAATGAATTTATGCTTGATGTTTAGTCTCGCACACATTCTTTCAAAAATGTCAGAAATAAATTGGGGACCATTATCCGAAAGTACTTGATTAGGTGCACCACATCTAGAGAATACTTCATTAATTAATACATTACAAATAACTTCCGCCGTAGCGGCTTTAATGGGAAGAACTTCGACCCATTTAGAGAAATTATCAGTTAATACTAAAACGTAACGAGCTTTGTTTTTAACAGATAAAGGATAAGGTCCCAATAAATCTATTGAAATAATGTCAAAAACATGAGAACTTGAACTAGATTTCAAGTGACCGGCCGGTCTTCCATTACGGTAATTATAAATCTGACACAAGTGACATGATTGAACGTATGCGAGCACACTTTGGTACATGCCAGGCCAGTAGGCAACATCCCGCAATTTACAACGGGTCTTGCGAATACCTAAATGGCCTGCAATAGGTTTGTCATGAAATTCGTTTAAAAGGGCCATTCTAAGGGTTCGCGGAATACATGGGCGAAACTCTGCCCTAGTAGTCCTAGATTTCGTATAGTAAAGAAGACCCTCTATGACTTCAAAATGCTGTGACCTCCCAGCCAGAGAAGGGTCATTTTGTAGTGGTGAACCCGCAAGCAAAAATTATAGATTTCCCCAAAATCTGGATCATTTACTAATTCTGCCATTATCTGCTCTCTGGATGTTATATCAGCTATTAAAAGTAAAGGCTGACATCCAGGAGTAGTTTCTGTGGGAACCCCACTAATCGGGACGCGAGACAATGCATCCGGTAATTGATTCTTATGACCTGGCTGGTACGAAATTTTGATATTACTCTCTTGTAACTTAAGAGCCCACTTCATAAGTCTTTGAGAGAGGTGCTTAGCAGAATTCACATACTGAAGGGCAGAATGATCCGTAATTATATTAACTGTCAATTCGTTGAGATAACATTGAAATTTGTCAAGAGCATACACTACAGCAAGACATTCGCGTTCCGTAGCTGAATAATTGCGTTCAGCTTTGGCTAAAGTACGGGACGCAAAAGCTATTGGATGCCCAGCTTGTGACAAAACGCAACTAAGACCAACTCCGAATGCGTCAGTGTAAATATCAAATTCCTTAGTATGATCTGGGAAAGCTAATAAAGGAGGCTGAGTCAACGCAGATTTTAGTGCTTCAAACGCTGCGTTAGCCTCAGGTGTCCAAACAAACTTCTTGTATTTACGTTTCAAAGCATACAATGGCTCACAGATTGTAGCATAAGCGGGGACGAACTGCTGATACCATCCGGTCATTCCCAGAAAGCGTGATAGTTCTTTGGCTGTTTTTGGCTGTGGAAAGTCAACAATAGGCCTGATTTTTTCATCATCCGTAAATAAGCCGTGGGGAGTGATTTTCAACCCCAGATATACAATCTCGTCCCTCGCTATCTGGCATTTACTAGGTGTTAACGTCAAGCCAGCATTGTATATGAGTTGGAACACCTGTTTGAGCAGAGAAAGGTGCTCGTCAAAAGTCTCGGATGTAATAATAGTATCATCCAAATATACATGCACATGGGGACCTAGAACAGGTCTGAGAACCGTATTCATAAGCTTTTGGAAAGTAGCAGGTGCAGAAGCTAGTCCAAAGGGCATACGCAGGTATTCATAAGCCCCAAAAGTAGTCACAAAGCCTGTTTTATCGACGGAGTCTGGATGTACCGCAACCTGCCAATATCCACTCGCCAAATCCAAGGTTGACATCCATTTAGTTGACGATAGGTCATGCAAAATATGGGACATGACAGGTAGTGGATAATTTATCGCTTTCGTGACTTGGTTTAGCTTGCGGAAATTTGTCACGAAACGAAATTCGTTGGGTTGTTTCTTTGGAACAAGAAAAGCAGGTGCGGCCCAGGCGCTTGTTGATTCCCTTATTATGCCCTGTTTAATCATCTCTGAAATTTGACGTTGCATTTCCTGTTTTTTATGGGGAGCACAAGAGTAAGGTTTCGTCGCTATCGGTTTCAAACCATCAGTGTCAATGACGTGATAAACCACCTGTGTGAAACCAGGTTGGTCGGAACATAAACCAGGTCTTTCATGCAAAAGTAGAGAAAGCTGGTTTCGTTGCCTCTCATTCAGTTGTTTACTCAGTAAAAAATTCGTTATGCCTATAGGATCTTTAGGAATCACTTCGACAGGTTCCGGAAAGGAAATAACATGTTGTTCGAAATTCATAGTAACTTTAAAAGTATTGATAAAATCTATGCCCATTAGACATTTAACAGGTAGGTCGTCTATGGGCAGGAAAGAATGCGTAAAACGAGCCTTTCCCAGCGTTAGAGATAATGTGACAGTTCCTGTGATACTGAATATTTCGTTATTTGCACCTCGCAAATACTGCGTCGCAGGCTGGACGTGTATTGCAGGAAAACTTTCAGTGCAAAACCTCGTATTTAGGGCTGATATTTCAGAACCAGTGTCGAACTTGGTCTCAAGAATAATATCTTCAATTGTCAATAACACATCAGGCAACTGAGGAGTTCGGACTGTCAATAATACTATTTTAGGGTCAGAATCCTTGGTATCAGGAAGCAGTACCGACCCTTGGTCTACTTCCTTTGGAAGTTTAAAGGATTCCTGGTTGTATTATCATGCGGTCTGAAACCTCGGCCCTGCCGGGTATCGGGAAAGTTTACACGCTTAGGAAAACTTCTTGAAAACTGCTGCGGGAACACCGCATGTCTGTTGAAATTTCCATTTCTATTACTTCTTCCCTCAGCACGGGCAGAAAAATCATTATTGCCCTTAGCATAAAAACGTTCCGAATTCTGCGGATTGGAACGGGGTCGAGCATACTGTGCATTTGTACTGTACCCAGAAAATTGTTTAGAAACTAGCGGTTGGTGTACCACTCTTCTATGCGGTGGTACGTATGATGCATGGCCTTGCTCCTGTGTACGCTCGTGTTGAAAGTCAGTAGGCCTATTATGCAGCTGAGGATTTTCGTAATAAGCCTCCCGGGGTACCCGAGCATGTTGAGTTGGTCCATGTTTGCCGTGTCGCTCCTCATACGTTCGTATGAGGCGAAGGCATTCATGAATTGTAGCAGGGTGTCGGACCTCAAGAAAATCTTGTAGAAATTGATCGAGATGTTGCAATAGGGTGTCCAACATGTTGACATGACTGGCATGTGGATCCCATAATTTATACAAGCGTGTTGTTTCTAAAGCAAACGCAACAGGGCTAACGTTGGGTCCTTGCTTACGAGAAAAAAGTTGTTGTGCAAGGCCAGCTCGACTGAGGCCCAAAGGGAAGACGTCCAAAAATTCCGCTCGGAAATTCACATAACGAGAATCCGGGTTCGATACTCTCCACTGCCGATACCAGGTCTTAGCGGTATCTTTCAAGCAAGTGCCTGCTATTTGCACTTTGCAATCTTGAGGAATATTGTATACGTCGAAATGATCCTCCAAATCCTCGAGAAATTTCAAGGACCCCTCCAAACCATTGAAAGTAATTGTTCCCTCATGCGGCACGAAATGTGCAAGCATTTTGCTTCCGTGGGAGGATTGAAATACCTCAGGTATGACCCGCGACTCAGAATGATATGAAGCTGGTGAATAACGAAATTGTGAGGAATGCCTGGGTACTTGCAAATCATTGACATCAAAGTTAGACCCACAGGCTTCTTGCAGATTGTCGAAAATAACCCCACCTCCACCGAAACTTGATTCAGGTTGAAATAGTGAAGTTCTCTCAGGTAATGAAGACATATGTCAATAGTTGTCAATACCTCGTGTTCAAGAAATGTTCGCCGCCCCGGTAGCGTAGTGGTCTAAGCGATGGCATCTGATCATTCGTCCGAACGGGGTCCGGGTTCGAATCCCCGTGAAGCATGGATGTTGTGTTTGTCTTACGGCACTAGTTCTCTCCCTTCCCTGGAACCAGTGACCCTAAATTAGGGACGGGCGACTGCTTATAGCCCATTGAGTTGCTCACGGTGGTCATTAAACCTCCAATCAAAAAAAAAAGAAATGTTCGGGCGCCAATTATAATGAATAAAATCCTCCGCTGGACGTGTAATGCAGGGAAGCTTAAGTTAAGTCACGTTAGGGTTATTGGAAGGTTACTTGACGTAGGTAAAGTGTACGTAATTTTCAAAGTGCTAGAGTTTGTTTAGGTAAGACTCGCACGTGCAATAAATTCATTGAATATGGAACTTCTTTTTACTCAGCGTTCCCCATTATCTTGAATATCAGTACTTTAACTTCGGTTTTAGTACATTAGTACCTTGAAGGCTCCTTATTTTAGCGGTAAACACAATATACCCTGGACTTAATGGAGACACTTAATGAAAGAGAATTAACGGCCAGACAGAGGTCTGACAATAATATGAACTGAGAAAACGTACTCACTTTAAACCTTTCATTGGAGAGCTCCTGGTATTATCAAACACACACTCAACAAATCACACGACTACTGAATATCCGAACTTTCGTAGAATCGCATAACAATTATTAAAAAGAACCTATCACATAAAACGAAACTTCTTTGGTATAGTTAAGCGCGCCTATATATACTGCATACCACCACGTCATGACTTACCCTCGTTGCCACATATCATTCAGCGGGAAAAATAACATCTCGTTAAGTGAGAAGATAATTTGCATAGGAAAATAAAATAACAAGAGATAGTAAAATCAAAAGCAAACTGAATCTAGAGTATACGTTACATCATCGCCCCCTTAATTTTTTTTTCCGAAAAACCTATCAAATTTTGAGTGTAGTCTTACATATCGCTGACTGACGTTTATCGTCCTACTTTTTTTTTTTTTGGTGGCAGCAGCATGTACAACTTCAAACTTGGCATAACAAATTCAGTAAACCTGTGTCCGCAGCTATTGTCGTCTGTGAAGCAGGAAACACTTTTTATACATGTACAGAACAAACCTGCATCGGCATACCTTACTTTTATTCTGCCTAGCAGGAATCACTTTTGATTTCACGTTACTTCCTCATATTATCGTTGATTACAAACCAAATGTATCAGCAGCGAAGATTGCCTGTAGCTGCCTAACAGTAACAATTTTTACTATTTTACCCCTAACACACATATATATATATAATAAAAAAAAATTGGATTAGTAGATGGACATAGACTATATATATGTAAAAAAAACTACATATATACACAAAAAGGATGCGTAGGCACACACGAAAAAAAAATTCTGCCACGCCAACTGGTTGTGCAGGAAAAACAATATAATGAGGAAATAACCAGTCCACGAGAACTTACTTATCTCGAGGACACAGGAAGAACCCTAGTACGATATCGTTTTATAGGCCTAATCGGACTGGTAAATTCTGGTGGCGTCGATCTTTTCTGCGACTTGAATGGATCTGGAACATCTGTAGTCTATCGGTCAAGAAATTCCTGCGGCTGACAGGAACGGTCAGGAACGGCTGAAATCTGTCGGTCAGGAACGGCTGAAGTCTGTCGGTCAGGAAATCCCTGCGTTTGACAGGAACGGGCTCCCCCAGGATTTCGATATGTTGTCCCTTTGTGCTGGGGCCCGTGTTGTCCTTCCAGCATTCTTTTGAAGGGATGTGGCTCAGGCCACATCGCTTGTTTTCGCTTTCTACCTTTTGGCATGACAGTAGAAGCCGGCACCGGCCCTGTTTGCCCTGAGCGTAAGTTCCAGGGGCGAAACCCGCGCGGATGCAAGGATCTCTGCCTTCATCGCTGTTGCGGCGAAGCAGATTGGGGAGACAAGTTGCGTTTTCGACCAGCTTTTGGTGTTGCTGGACGGTTTGTAATTTGTGTCTGACGTTTAGGAATCGTCAAACTATTGTCTATATCTGATAAATCAGAAATATGTGATGACTCTGAGTCGCTGCTGTAAGGTAGTGGTCGTGCAGGGCGATGTTTATTTCTGCCTATGGGAATACTCTCTGACGAGGTATTCAAGGAAGTAGGAGCTTGTGTTGGTGCAGAGTTATTAGGGAATGGTGCAGCAATAGTCTCGGCAATGGTTGGAGGGAAGGGAATGATACTAGAATTTGAAGAACTTGATTCGAGCCTTCGTCTTATGGTAGAATCAGGTTGCGTTCTTGGAAGCCAGTCTTGTAGAGGGGAGGGTGAAGAAAAAATCACTGGAGATTCTTCAAAAAGGTTTGTCGGTTCGTCCAAAATGTCTGGAGGTTGATCGTGAGATACAGACTCTTGAGTCTGTGGAACAGAAGGTTGAGTATGGTTGATTATAAAATCTATATTTCGTTCATGATACTTGCGACACTGAGCAACGTGTACGTAGTGAAATTGATTGTCAGGTTTTTCAAGGATAATGTTGTGGTCAAACACATTTACCACCCGATATGGACCTTCGTAGCTGGGTGCAAATTTCTTTACTAAAGTATGAGAAACACAAGACTGGAAGTGTGTCTCCACGAGAGTTAGATCTCCAACGACAAGATCTGGTTCCTACGCCTAGTATTATAGTATCTTGCTTGAGCAGCTTGTGCTCCTATCATTGCAACACGAGCTTTCTCTGCCATGATTCGTACTGATTGCGGAGTTGGTCGCTGGTTTAGTTCGTCGATAATCCCCGTTAAATTTTCAAAAGGGGTCTTAATTTTTCGACCCAAAAAAGTTCTGCGGGAGTAAACTTAGTAGATTCGTGAACAGACGAGCGGAGGGCGAACGAAAAAAGCTCAAGATGTTTGTCCCACCGCTCGTGATGATCCATGACAAATGTAGCGATCATTTTAACTAGCGTGCGGTTTACTCGTTCCGCGGGATTAATCTGGGGATGATATGGGGAAATGAATTTATGCTTGATGTCTCGCACACATTCTTTCAAAAATGTCAGAAATAAATTGGGGACCATTATCCGAAAGTACTTGATTAGGTGCACCACATCTAGAGAATACTTCATTAATTAATACATTACAAATAACTTCCGCCGTAGCGGCTTTAATGGGAAGAACTTCGACCCATTTAGAGAAATTATCAGTTAATACTAAAACGTAACGAGCTTTGTTTTTAACAGATAAAGGATAAGGTCCCAATAAATCTATTGAAATAATGTCAAAAACATGAGAACTTGAACTAGATTTCAAGTGACCGGCCGGTCTTCCATTACGGTAATTATAAATCTGACACAAGTGACATGATTGAACGTATGCGAGCACACTTTGGTACATGCCAGGCCAGTAGGCAACATCCCGCAATTTACAACGGGTCTTGCGAATACCTAAATGGCCTGCAATAGGTTTGTCATGAAATTCGTTTAAAAGGGCCATTCTAAGGGTTCGCGGAATACATGGGCGAAACTCTGCCCTAGTAGTCCTAGATTTCGTATAGTAAAGAAGACCCTCTATGACTTCAAAATGCTGTGACCTCCCAGCCAGAGAAGGGTCATTTTGTAGTGGTGAACCCGCAAGCAAAAAATTATAGATTTCCCCAAAATCTGGATCATTTACTAATTCTGCCATTATCTGCTCTCTGGATGTTATATCAGCTATTAAAAGTAAAGGCTGACATCCAGGAGTAGTTTCTGTGGGAACCCCACTAATCGGGACGCGAGACAATGCATCCGGTAATTGATTCTTATGACCTGGCTGGTACGAAATTTTGATATTACTCTCTTGTAACTTAAGAGCCCACTTCATAAGTCTTTGAGAGAGGTGCTTAGCAGAATTCAAATACTGAAGGGCAGAATGATCCGTAATTATATTAACTGTCAATTCGTTGAGATAACATTGAAATTTGTCAAGAGCATACACTACAGCAAGACATTCGCGTTCCGTAGCTGAATAATTGCGTTCAGCTTTGGCTAAAGTACGGGACGCAAAAGCTATTGGATGCCCAGCTTGTGACAAAACGCAACCAAGACCAACTCCGGATGCGTCAGTGTAAATATCAAATTCCTTAGTATGATCTGGAAAAGCTAATAAAGGAGGCTGAGTAAACGCAGATTTTAGTGCTTCAAACGCTGCGTTAGATTCTGGTGTCCAAACAAACTTCTTGTATTTACGTTTCAAAGCATACAATGGCTCACAGATTGTAGCATAAGCGGGGACGAACTGCTGATGCCATCCGGTCATTCCCAGAAAGCGTGATAGTTCTTTGGCTGTTTTTAGCCGTGGAAAGTCAACAATATACCTGATTTTTGCATCATCCGTAAATAAGCCGTGGGGAGTGATTTTCAACCCCAGATATGCAATCTCGTCCCTCGCTATCTGGCATTTACTAGGTTTTAACGTCAAGCCAGCATTGTATATGAGTTGGAACACCTGTTTGAGCAGAGAAAGGTGCTCGTCAAAAGTCTCGGATGTAATAATAATGTCATCCAAATATACATGCACATGGGGACCTAGAACAGGTCTGAGAACCGTATCCATAAGCTTTTGGAAAGTGGCAGGTGCAGAGGCTAGTCCAAAGGGCATACGCAGGTATTCATAAGCCTCAAAAGTAGTCACAAAGCCTGTTTTATCGACGGAGTCTGGATGTACCGCAACCTGCCAATATCCACTCGCCAAATCCAAGGTTGACATCCATTTAGTTGACGATAGGTCATGCAAAATATGCGACATGACAGGTAGTGGATAATTTATCGCTTTCGTGACTTGGTTTAGCTTGCGGAAATCTGTCACGAAACGAAATTCGTTGGGTTGTTACTTTGGAACAAGAAAAGCAGGTGCGGCCCAGGCGCTTGTTGATTCCCTTATTATGCCCTGTTTAATCATCTCTGAAATTTGACGTTGCATTTCCTGTTTTTTATGGGGAGCACAAGGGTAAGGTTTCGTCGCTATCGGTTTCGAACCATCAGTGTCAATGACGTGATAAACCACCTGTGTGAAACCAGGTTGGTCGGAAAATAAACCAGGTCTTTCATGCAAAAGTAGAGAAAGCTGGTTTCGTTGCCTCTCATTCAGTTGTTTACTCAGTAAAAAATTCGTTATGTCTATAGGATCTTTAGGAATCACTTCGACAGGTTCAGGAAAGGAAATAACATGTTGTTCGAAATTCATAGTAACTTTAAAAGTATTGATAAAATCTATGCGCATTAGACATTTAACAGGAAGGTCGTCTATGAGCAGGAAAGAATGCGTAAAACGAGCCTTTCCCAGCCCTAGAGATAATGTGACAGTTCCTGTGATACTGAATATTTCGTTATTTGCACCTCGCAAATACTGCGTCGCAGGCTGGACGTGTATTGCAGGAAAGCTTTCAGTGCAAAACCTCGTATTTAGGGCTGATATTTCAGAACCAGTGTCGAACGTGGTCTCAACAATAATATCTCTCAACAATATATATAGTTTCAATTGTCAATAACACATCAGGCAACTGAGGAGTGCCGCCCCGGTGGCGCAGTGGTCTAAGGCGCTGGCCTCTGACCGTTCGTCCGTAAGGGGTCCGGGTTCGAATCCGGTCAGGCATGGATGTTGTGTTTGTAGGACGGCACTGGCTCTCTCCCTTCCCTGGAACTAGTGACCCTAAATTAGGGACGGGCGACTACTTATAGCCCATTGAGTTGCTCACGGTGGTCGTAAAACCTCCAATCCAAAAAAATCCAACTGAGGAGTTTGGACAGTCAATAATACAATTTTAGGGTCAAACTCCTTGGTATCAGGAAGCAGTACCGACCCTTGGTCTACTTCCTTTGGAAGTTTAAAAGATTCCTGGTTGTATTATCATGCGGTCTGAAACCTCGGCCCTGCCGGGTATCGGGAAAGTTTTCACGCTTAGGAAAACTTCGTGAAAACTACTGCGGGAACTCCGCATGTCTGTTGAAATTTCCATTTCTATTACTTCTTCCCTCAGCACGGGCAGAGAAATCATTATTGCCCTTAGCATAAAAACGTTCCGAATTCTGCGGATTGGAACGGGGTCGAGCATACTGTGCATTTGTACTGTACCCAGAAAATTGTTTAGAAACTAGCGGTTGGTGTACCCTCTTCTATGCGGTGTTACGTATGATGCATGGCCTTGCACCTGTGTACGCTCGTGTTGAAAGTCAGTAGGCCTATTATGCCGCTGAGGATTTTCGTAATAAGCCTCCCGGGGTACCCGAGCATGTTGAGTTGGTCCATGTTTGCCGTGTCGCTCCTCATACGTTCGTATGAGGCGAAGGCATTCATGAATTGTAACAGGGTGTCGGACCTCAAGAAAATCCTGTAGAAATGGATCGAGATGTTGCAATAGGGTGTCCAACATGTCGACATGACTGGCATGTGGATCCCATAATTTATACAAGCGTGTTGTTTCTAAAGCAAACGCAACAGGGCTATCGTTGGGTCCTTGCTTACGAGAAAAAGGTTGTTGTGCAAGGCCAGCTCGACTGAGGCCGAAAGGAAAGACATCCAAAAATTCCGCTCGGAAATTCTTATAACGAGAATCCGGGTTCGATACTCTCCACTGCCGATACCAGGTCTTAGCGGTATCTTTCAAGCAAGTGCCTGCTATTTGCACTTTGCAATCTTGAGGAATATTGTATACGTCGAAATGATCCTCCAAATCCTCGAGAAATTTCAAGGACCCCTCCAAACCATTGAAAGTAATTGTTCCCTCATGCGGCACGAAATGTGTAAGCATTTTGCTTCCGTGGGAGGATTGAAATACCTCAGGTACGACTCGCGACTCAGAGTGATATGAAGCTGGTAAATGATGAAATTGTGAGGAATGCCTGGGTACTTGCAAATCATTGACATCAAAGTTAGACCCACAGGCTTCTTGCAGATTGTCGAAAATAACCCCACCTCCACCGAAACTTGATTCAGGTTGAAATAGTGAAGTTTTCTCAGGTAATTAAGACATAGTCAATAGGTGTCAATACCTCGTGTTCAAGAAATGTTCGCCGCCCCGGTGTCGCAGTGGTCTAAGCGATGGCATCTGATCATTCGTCCGAACGGGGTCCGGGTTCGAATCCCGGTGAGGCATGGATGTTGTGTTTGTCTTACGGCACTAGTTCTCTCCCTTCCCTGGAACCAGTGACCCTAAGTTAGGGACGGGCGACTGCTTATAGCCCATTGAGTTGCTCACGGTGGTCGTTAAACCTCCAATAAAAAAAAAAAAAAAGAAAAAAAGAAATGTTCGGGCGCCAATTATAATGAATAAAATCCTCGGCTGGACGTGTAATGCAGGGAAGCTTACGTAAAGTCACGTTAGGGTTATTGGAAGGTTACTTGACGTAGCTAAAGTGTACCTAATCTTCAAAGTGCTAGACTTTGTTTATTTAAGACTCGCACGTGCAATAAATTCATTGAATATGGAACTTCTTTTTACTCAGCGTTCCTCATTATCTTGAATATCAGTACTATAACTTCGGTTTTAGTACATAGTACCTTGAAGGCTCCTTATTAGAGCGGTAAACACAATATACCCTGGACTTAATGGAGACACTTAATGAAAGAGACTTAACGGCCAGACAGAGGTCTGACAATAATATGAACTGAGAAAACGTACTCACTTTAAACCTTTTATTGGAGAGCTCCTGGTATTATCAAACACACACTCAACAAATCACACGACTACTGAATATCCGAACTTCCGTAGAATCGCATAACAATAATTAAGAAGAACCTATTACATAAAACGAAGCTTCTTTGGTATAGTTAAGCGCGCCTATATATACTGCATACCACCACGTCATGACTTACACACGTTGCCACATATCATTCAGCGGGAAAAATAACATCTCGTTAAGTGAGAAGATAATTTGCATAGGAAAATAAGATAACAAGAGATAGTAAAATCAAAAGCAAACTGAATCTAGAGTATACGTTACATCATCTCCCCCTTAATTTTTTTTTCGGAAAACCTATCAAATTTTGAGTGTAGTCTTACATATCGCTGACTGACGTTTATCGTCCTACTTTTTTTTTTTGTGGCAGCAGTATGTACAACTTCAAACTTGGCATAACAAATTCAGTCAACCTGTGTCCGCAGCTATTGTCGTCTGTGAAGCAGGAAACAGTTTTTATACGTGTACAGAACAAACCTGCATCGGCATACCTTATTTTTTCTCTGCCTAGCAGATATCATTTTTTTGATTTCATGTTACTTCCTCATATTATTGTTGATTACAAACCAACTGTATCAGCAGCGAAGATTGCCTGTAGCTGCCTAACAGTTACAATTTTCACTATTTTACCCCTAACACACATATATATATATAATAAAAAAAATTGGATTAGTTGACGGACATAGAATATATATATATAAAAAAAACTACATATATACACAAAAAGGATGCGTTAGCCCACACGAAAAAAAAAAAATGCTGACAGGCCAACTGGTCGTGCAGGAAAAACAATATAATGAGGAAATAACCAGTCCAGGAGAACTTACTTATCTCGAGGACGCATAAAGAATCCTAGTACGATATCGTTTTCCAGGCCTAATTGGACTGGTAAATTCTGGTGGCGTCGATCTTTTCTGCTACTTGAATGGATCTGGAACATCTGTAGTCTGTCGGTCAAGAAATCCCTGCGGCTGACACGAACGGTCAGGAACGGCTGAAGTCTGTCGTTCAGGAAATCCCTGCGTCTGACAGGAACGGTCAGGAACGGCTGAAGTCCGTCGGTCAGGAACGGCTGAAGTCTGTCGGTCAGGAAATCCCTGCGTCTGACAGGAACGGTGAGGAACGGCTGAAGTCCGTCGGTTAGGAACGGCTGAAGTCTGTCGTTCAGGAACGGCTGAAGTCTGTCGTTCAGGAACGGCTGAAGTCTGTCGTTCAGGAACGGCTGAAGTCTGTCGGTCAGGAAATCCCTGCGTTTGACAGAAACGGGCTCCCCCAGGCTTTCGATATGTTGTCCCTTTGTGCTGGGGCCCGTGTTGTCCTTCCAGCATTCTTTTGAAGGGACGTGGCTCCGGCCACATCGCTTGTTTTCGCTTTCTACCTTTTGGCATGACAGTAGAAGCCGGCACCGGCCCTGTTTGCCCTGAGCGTAAGTTCCAGGGGCGAAACCCGCGCGGATGCAAGGATCTCTTCCTTCGTTGCTGTTGCGGCGAAGCAGATTGGGGAGACAAGTTGCGTTTTCGACCAGCTTTTGGTGTTGCTGGACGGTTTGTAATTTGTGTCTGACGTTTAGGAATCGTCAAACTATTGTCTATATCTGATAAATCAGAAATATGTGATGACTCTGTGTCGCTGCTGTAAGGTAGTGGTCGTGCAGGGCGATGTTTATTTCTGCCTATAGGAATACTTTCTGACGAGGTATTCAAGGAAGTAGGAGCTTGTGTTGGTGCAGAGTTATTAGGGAATGGTGCAGCAATAGCCTCGGCAATGGTTGGAGGGAAGGGAATGATACTAGAATTTGAAGAACTTGATTCGAGCCTTCGTCTTATGGTAGAATCAGGTTGCGTTCTTGGAAGCCAGTCTTGTAGAGGGGAGGGTGAAGAAAAAATCACTGGAGATTCTTCAAAAAGGTTTGTCGGTTCGTCCAAAATTTCTGGAGGTTGATCGTGAGATACAGACTCTTGAGTCTGTGGAACAGAAAGTTGAGTATGGTTGATTATAAAATCTATATTTCGTTCATGATACTTGCGACACTGAGCAACGTGTACATATTGAAATTGATTGTCAGGTTTTTCAAGGATAATGTTGTTGTCAAACACATTTGCCACCCGATATGGATCTTCGTAGCTGGGTGCAAATTTCTTTACTAAAGTATGAGAAACACAAGACTGGAAGTGTATCTCCACGAGAGTTAGATCTCCAACGACAAGATCTGGTTCCTACGCCTAGTATTATAGTATCTTGCTTGAGCAGCTTGTGCTCCTATCATTGCAACACGAGCTTTCTCTGCCATGATTCGTACTGATTGCGGAGTTGGTCGATGGTTTAGTTCGTCGATAATCCCCGCTAAATTTTCAAAAGGGGTCTTAATTTTTAGACCCAAAAAAAGTTCTGCGGGAGTAAACTTAGTTGATTCGTGAACAGACGAGCGGAGTGCGAACGAAAAAAGCTCAAGATGTTTTTCCCACCGCTCGTGATGATCCATGACAAATGTAGCGATCATTTTAACTAGCGTGCGGTTTACTCGTTCCGCGGGATTACTCTGGGGATGATATGGGGAAATGAATTTATGCTTGATGTCTCGCACACATTCTTTCAAAAATGTCAGAAATAAATTGGGGACCATTATCCGAAACTACTTGATTAGGTACACCATATCCAGAGAATACTTCATTAATTAATACATTACAAATAACTTCCGCTGTAGCGGCTTTAATGGGAAGAACTTCGACCCATTTAGAGAAATTATCAGTTAATACTAAAACGTAACGAGCTTTGTTTTTAACAGATAAAGGATAAGGTCCCAATAAATCTATTGAAATAATGTCAAAAACATGAGAACTTGAACTAGATTTCAAGTGACCAGCCGGTCTTCCATTACGGTAATTATAAATCTGACACAAGTGACATGATTGAACGTATGCGAGCACACTTTGGTACATGCCAGGCCAATAGCCAACATCCCGCAATTTACAAAGGGTCTTGCGTATACCTAAATGGCCTGCAATAGGTTTGTCATGAAATTCGTTTAAAAGGGCCATTCTAAGGTTTCGCAGAATGCATGGGCGAAACTCTGCCCTAGTAGTCCTAGATTTCGTATAGTAAAGAAGACCCTCTATGACTTCAAAATGCTGTGACCTCCCAGCCAGAGAAGGGTCACTTTGTAGTGGTGAACCCGCAAGCAAAAAATTATAGATTTCCCCAAAATCTGGATCATTTACTAATTCTGAGATTATCTGCTCTCTGGATGTTATATCAGCTATTAAAAGTAAAGGCTGACATCCAGGAGTAGTTTCTGTGGGAACCCCACTAATCGGAACGCGAGACAATGCATCCGGTAATTGATTCTTATGACCTGGCTGGTACGAAATTTTATATTGCTCTCTTGTAACTTAAGAGCCCACTTCATAAGTCTTTGAGAGAGCTGCTTAGCAGAATTCAAATACTGAAGGGCAGAATGATCCGTAATTATATTAACTGTCAATTCGTTGAGATAACATTGAAATTTGTCAAGAGCATACACTACAGCAAGACATTCGCGTTCCGTAGCTGAGTAATTGCGTTCAGCTTTGGCTAAAGTACGGGACGCAAAAGCTATTGGAAGCCCAGCTTGTGACAAAACGCAACCACGACCAACTCCGGATGCGTCAGTGTAAATATCAAATTCCTTAGTATGATCTGGGAAAGCTAATAAAGGAGGCTGAGTCAACGCAGATTTTAGTGCTTCAAACGCTGCGTTAGCCTCAGGTGTCCAAACAAACTTCTTGTATTTACGTTTCAAAGCATACAATGGCTCACAGATCGTAGCATAAGCGGGGACGAACTGCTGATACCATCCGGTCATTCCCAGAAAGCGTGATAGTTCTTTGGCTGTTTTTGGCTGTGGAAAGTCAACAATAGGCCTGATTTTTTCATCATCCGTAAATAAGCCGTGGGGAGTGATTTTCAACCCCAGATATACAATCTCGTCCCTCGCTATCTGGCATTTACTAGGTTTTAACGTCAAGCCAGCATTGTATATGATTTGGAACACCTGTTTGAGCAGAGAAAGGTGCTCGTCAAAAGTCTCGGATGTAATAATAGTATCATCCAAATATACATGCACATGGGGACCTAGAACAGGTCTGAGAACCGTATTCATAAGCTTTTGGAAAGTAGCAGGTGCAGAAGCTAGTCCAAAGGGCATACGCAGGTATTCATAAGCCCCAAAAGGAGTCACAAAGCCTGTTTTATCGACGGAGTCTGGATGTACCGCAACCTGCCAATATCCACTCGCCAAATCCAAGGTTGACATCCATTTAGTTGACGATAGGTCATGCAAAATATGCTACATGGCAGGTAGTGGATAATTTATCGCTTTCGTGACTTGGTTTAGCTTGCGGAAATCTGTCACGAAACGAAATTCGTTGGGTTGTTACTTTGGAACAAGAAAAGCAGGTGCGGCCCAGGCGCTTGTTGATTCCCTTATTATGCCCTGTTTAATCATCTCTGAAATTTCACCTTGCATTTCCTGTTTTTTATGGGGAGCACAAGAGTAAGGTTTCGTCGCTATCGGTTTCGAACCATCAGTGTCAATGACGTGATAAACCACCTGTGTGAAACCAGGTTGGTCGGAAAATAAACCAGGTCTTTCATGCAAAAGTAGAGAAAGCTGGTTTCGTTGCCTCTCATTCAGTTGTTTACTCAGTAAAAAATTCGTTATGTCTATAGGATCTTTAGGAATCACTTCGACAGGTTCCGGAAAGGAAATAACATGTTGTTCAAAATTCATAGTAACTTTAAAAGTATTGATAAAATCTATGCCCATTAGACATTTAACAGGTAGGTCGTCTATGAGCAGGAAAGAATGCGTAAAACGAGCCTTTCCCAGCCCTAGAGATAATGTGACAGTTCCTGTGATACTGAATATTTCGTTATTTGCACCTCGCAAATACTGCGTCGCAGGCTGGTCGTGTATTGCAGGAAAGCTTTCAGTGCAAAACCTCGTATTTAGGGCTGATATTTCAGAACCAGTGTCGAACGTGGTCTCAACAATAATATCTCTCAACAATATATATAGTTTGAATTGTCAATAACACATCAGGCAACTGAGGAGTGCCGCCCCGGTGGCGCAGTGGTCTAAGGCGCTGGCCTCTGACCGTTCGTCCGTAAGGGGTCCGGGTTCGAATCCGGTCAGGCATGGATGTTGTGTTTGTTTTACGCCACTGGCTCTCTCCCTTCCCTGGAACCAGTGACCCTAAATTAGGGACGGGCGACTACTTATAGCCCATTGAGTTGCTCACGGTGGTCGTTAAACCTCCAATCAAAAAAAATCCAACTGAGGAGTTTGTACAGTCAATAATACTATTTTAGGGTCAGAATCCTTGGTATCAGGAAGCAGTACCGACCCTTGGTCTACTTCCTTTGGAAGTTTAAAGGATTCCTGGTTGTATTATCATGCGGTCTGAAACCTCGGCCCTGCCGGGTATCGGGTAAGTTTTCACGCTTAGGAAAACTTCGTGAAAACTGCTGCGGGAACTCCGTATGTCTGTTGAAATTTCCATTTCTATTACTTCTTCCCTCAGCAAGGGCAGAAAAATCATTATTGCCCTTAGCATAAAAACGTTCCGAATTCTGCGGATTGGAACGGGGTCGAGCATACTGTGCATTTGTACTGTACCCAGAAAATTGTTTAGAAACTAGCGGTTGGTGTACCACTCTTCTATGCGGTGGTACGTATGATGCATGGTCTTGCACCTGTGTACGCTCGTGTTGAAAGTCAGTAGGCCTATTATGCCGCTGAGGATTTTCGTAATAAGCCTCCCGGGGTACCCGAGCATGTTGAGTTGGTCCATGTTTGCCGTGTCGCTCCTCATACGTTCGTATGAGGCGAAGGCATTCATGAATTGTAGCAGGGTGTCGGACCTCAAGAAAATCCTGTAGAAATGGATCGAGATGTTGCAATAGGGTGTCCAACATGTCGACATGACTGGCATGTGGATCCCATAATTTATACAAGCGTGTTGTTTCTAAAGCAAACGCAACAGGTCTATCGTTGGGTCCTTGCTTACGAGAAAAAGGTTGTTGTGCAAGGCCAGCTCGACTGAGGCCGAAAGGAAAGACATCCAAAAATTCCGCTCGGAAATTCTTATAACGAGAATCCGGGTTCGATACTCTCCACTGCCGATACCAGGTCTTAGCGGTATCTTTCAAGCAAGTGCCTGCTATTTGCACTTTGCAATCTTGAGGAATATTGCATAAGTCGAAATGATCCTCCAAATCCTCGAGAAATTTCAAGGACCCCTCCAAACCATTGAAAGTAATTGTTCCCTCATGCGGCACGAAATGTGTAAGCATTTTGCTTCCGTGGGAGGATTGAAATACCTCAGGTACGACTCGCGACTCAGAGTGATATGAAGCTGGTAAATGACGAAATTGTGAGGAATGCCTGGGTACTTGCAAATCATTGACATCAAAGTTAGACCCACAGGCTTCTTGCAGATTGTCGAAAATAACCCCACCTCCACCGAAACTTGATTCAGGTTGAAATAGTGAAGTTTTCTCAGGTAATGAAGACATAGCCAATAGGTGTCAATACCTCGTGTTCAAGAAATGTTCGCCGCCCCGGTGGCGCAGTGGTCTAAGCGATGGCATCTGATCATTCGTCCGAACGGGGTCCGGGTTCGAATCCCGGTGAGGCATGGATGTTGTGTTTGTCTTACGGCACTGGTTCTCTCCCTTCTCTGGAACCAGTGACCCTAAGTTAGGGACGGGCGACTGCTTATAGCCCATTGAGTTGCTCACGGTGGTCGTTAAACCTCCAATAAAAAAAAAAAAAAAAAAAGAAAAGAAATGTTCGGGCGCCAATTATAATGAATAAAATCCTCCGCTGGACGTGTAATGCAGGGAAGCTTACGTTATGTCACGTTACTTGACGTAGCTAAAGTGTACCTAATCTTCAAAGTGCTAGAGTTTGTTTAGGTAAGACTCGCACGTGCAATAAATTCATTGAATATGGAACTTCTTTTTACTCAGCGTTCCTCATTATCTTGAATATCAGTACTATAACTTCGGTTTTAGTACATAGTACCTTGAAGGCTCCTTATTAGAGCGGTAAACACAATATACCCTGGACTTAATGGAGACACTTAATGAAAGAGACTTAACGGCCAATAATATGAACTGAGAAAACGTACTCACTTTAAACCTTTTATTGGATAGCTCCTGGTATTATCAAACACACACTCAACAAATCACACGACTACTGAATATCCAAACTTTCGTAGAATCGCATAACAATAATGAAGAAGAACCTATCACATAGAACGAAGCTTCTTTGGTATAGTTGAGCGCGCCTATATATACTGCATACCACCACGTCGTGACTTACACTCGTTGCCACATATCATTCAGCGGGAGAAATAAGATCTCGTTAAGTGAGAAGATAATTTGCATAGGAAAATAAAATAACAAGAGATAGTAAAATCAAAAGGAAACTGAATCTAGAGTATACGTTACATGTTGACTGGGAAAAGGAAACTTCTGGCCAGTGGCTTAGTTTCCATTGAAACTTACTTGGGATAGACTCTGGTGGGTAAAAATCCTTTGCCCGCTGCTGATGAGAATATAGCCATGGCAATGACTTCAATGTTTGTCAAAGTAGCCACAATTTCAGAATTGTGGAGTCTGGATGTTATTGGCATAGCAGACCCTGTGAAAAAGAAGACTGACGAAGAAAGGGATCTTGCAACTAAGATACAATTTGAGTAGTCAGTAACTGTAAATGATGATGGTCGGTATGAAGTGGCATTGCCTTGGTCAGAAGAACATCTTTCTTTTCAGCTCTGAAGAAACTGGACTCTGTGACTAAGAAGCTGCATTCGAAAAACCTGTTCTCACCTTACAATGAAAATTTGATGGAATGGCTCAAATTTGGTATTATAGAAGAGGTGCCATTAGGAGAGAGCAGTGATAATGAACACTATTTGCCTCATAGACCAAAGGGAATGCTACCACAAGAGTGAGGCCCGTATTTGATGCTTCTGCAAGAGAGAAGTCCTCGCCCTTCCTGAATTATTGTCTCAAGTGTGGACCTAATTTGATTGAGTTAATTCCTGCGGTACTTCTGATGTTCAGAGAACATAGAGAACATAGCTGATATTGAAAGATCATTTTTCCAAATCAGTATTAGGCCTGCTGACAGAAATTTTCTGAAATTTTTCTGGTGGTCTGATGGTAAAGAAAAACAGTTAAAGGTGTTTTGTAATGCCAGAGTTGACAATTTGGTGCGTAGTTTGAATACTGAAGAAGAATTGCTACAGTTTGTTACTGAAGCAAAGAAAATCGTGAATGTGGGTAAGTTCAATTTAAGAGGATGGTATTATACAAATGATCCTCAACAAGAGCCCAAAAAATGTATTAATACCAGTATTAGGCTCGCTGTGGAACTATGATAATGACACACTAAATTTGAACATGACTTGGCACAACAATTTTGAGATAAATGGGGGTCACACAAATAATTTTACTTTCTATTGTAAACAAAGTATTTGATCCCATTGGTCTAGCATGCCCTGTATTTTTGCTTCCTAAACTGCTGTTACAAAAATTATGGAAAAACAAAATTTCTTGGGATGATGAAGTTTACAGTCTCTCAGGGAATGAATTTTTACGTTGGTTTAATGACCTCCACTTTTTGAAAGAAGTGTCTATTAAAAGATGTACATGTGCCTCTCATAAGGAGGAGGAGGTAGACATTAGCCTTCACACTTTCTGTGAGGCAAGTAAACATGCACATGCTGCTGCTGTTTTTAAAAGAGTACAAGCAGTTGAGAGTATTGAAGGGCATATTTTGGCTGCAAAAACAAGAGCCGCGCTTATCAAGACTATCTCTATTCCACATCTTGAATTGCTCGCTGCCACGGTGGGAGCAAAACTGTGTACCTCAATTTTAAATGGCCTTAAATGGGGAAATGTAGAACTGCATTCTTTGACAGATTTGTCCACAGTTTTGACCTGGATTCAGCGTGAGGAACCTTGGAATGTTTTTGTCAATAACAGAGTCCAAGAAATAAGAAAATTGACAGATTCTAGGTCATGGCGGCGTATCCCTGGGGGACTTCAATCTAGCAGATCTTCCATCACGTGGCTGTTCTGCCAAACAGCTTTTAGCACTTAGATGGTGGGAGTGACCTACATGGCTTAAGGGGCCTGAGAATAAATGGCCAAGCTCTGATGTTTACAATGAAGAAGACATTTTGCAAGAAAATAGAAAGACTTACTAGAGTCGTATGGGCCTTGTGACTGATGGACTGACAAGTACCCCAGGCGTTTGTGAGTGGTATGGTCGCTCTGAACAGAAAAACAGTTGCACATGCAAGAACCATGGATGTAAATGGTATTATCGATACTTCTCAAGTTATGATAAGATGCTACGCATGGTGGGTTGGATGTTGAGATTTATCAGCAACTGCAGAAAACTCAAACACCTTAGACAAGATAGAGAGGTTGTGCCTTTGTCTCCAGCTATGTTCCTGAGAGATATACATGCCTCTGTTATTCCAGATTTTGACAGAACGCAAGAAGTTGCCTTCAACAAGTAGCAGAAGTACAGAATGAATATCAGGAATGATCTGCGCGAAAGATTTCGATCTGAGTACTTAGGACTACTGATCCAACGAGCGCCGAAATCACAGAGCCCACAGATTTGTCCTGCAGATGTCGTTCTCATTGGCAACGACAATGTAAAACGTGTCAACTGGCCGTTGGGATGAGTTATCGAACTGATACGAGGCAAGGATGAAGTGACCAGACTAGTTCGTCTACAAACCTCCACGATTGAATTGCTAAGACCTGCTCAGGGACTGTATCCACTAGAGGTGTCCTCAACTTGGGTGACTAACCTCAAGACACAAGAACATCCACGAGGACCGCCAGATGTGACAGATAAACAGTGCTCACGAAGTGGACGTGTGATTAAGATGCCAAAGAAGCTTGACTTATAGTGGACTTGTCCTAGAGAGATGTGTTCAGTTGACTCCCGCCAACTCAAAGTTGAAGAATGTCAAGTCCAGACCAAATTTATACATTTGTAAATGATTTATCTCATTATTGTTGGCATCACTCCTCTTGTCTTCTACTTTCACGATGTAAATAAAGAAGTTGAGTTCGTTTTCGTTAGAGATTCGAATATGTGTTTTGCGGTGAATGTGTGTTGCTTATATTGTAGTTTTAGAATGTCTTTTGAATGAGTGCTCATCAATCGAAACGAGATCTTCACCAAGTTAAAACCCTCCAGCTTATTATATGAACAACATTCGAACCCGCGCTGGCTCGTAGCTAGCATCTGATATCCAGCGTTACGTGAAGACACATTTTTTATTATTCGCAGGACACACCAAATTATTAGCACATGTGTTTTGGCACAGTATAAAATTTTTCCAATCAACAGATTTCGATATTTCCTCACCCAGGTCACTGGCAAAAACTAATAGGAGCCGCTTTGCCATTTTTAGAATTCCACCTACACATACTCAATTAGAAAAAAATGGATAATCGGGATTAGTGGCATTTTAAGTAATACTGAAATTTTTTTACAAGTAATATTGAAATCTTTTTTATCTTATTATTTTAAACAGGAGCCACGAATATATAAAATCTTGAAATGCAACGAAAAACCGCCTATGTCTCTATATTTATTCTATGTTCTCCATGTTTTTATCCACAAGTGAATATATATAATCCCCATGTGCAACGAAAGACCGCCTTTATCCTCCATATTTATTCTTAGCCTATTTTTAAAATGAAAAATGAAATCCTTGACCTCAAAAACATATAAATCGATACCAAACACTCTTTTGTATGATGTGTAAGAAGAAGTTGTGTCAAAATCTCAACACATGTAGCCATTTTGAAGTACAGCTGCCATCTTAGATTCCCATCACTTTGGGTGATGCCTCTTCATCTTATTTTCATTGTATAGCCATAAACTACATTCTTACCAATGGGGATATATTCTTCAACAACAACAAGAGTTCCTAATTTAGGTTGAGAGACCCGAACCCACAGCGCTGTGCGCCTTTTGGCAGGTGAAAGAGAGTCTAAGACAGTTAAGAGCAGATTGCCCTGATAGAATAGCACGAAAGAAAAGTATGGAAATATTAGAGCACAAGGAGTAAACGGTTTCCCGTTAAGTAGTGAAGTTTTAGGCTGCCCTACATACTTACCTGCAACAACAAGCCGTTCCGAGCGATATTTCTCTCCGCAGAAAAATGCCCGGTACACCGCTGCCACAGATGAGTACAGGGGGAAAGGAAGGGAAGGACACGGGAAAGGGGGAACCTGAAATTAAAAGAACATCACACACAGAATAAGTTTCCCAGAGGAAAATCGACGTTCAACACCGGATAAAACAAAACTGGCCGTTTGCTCAGTGTTCCTCTCGGGTCCGCTATTTGCTTCGTTACTCATCGGCCAATGAGAGAAAAGATTTTTCCCCATTGGTTTAAAACTTTTTTCTCAGGTTTACTTTTGCTGATTCTTGCCTGACATGTCAGAGTAACCATAGCTGAGGTGGTGTGAATACAAGATTACACCGATCGAGGTTTAAGTTACTCATTTTGAGTAAACAACAGAAAGACAAAAAAAAAAAGGCCACAATCAGGGTTATTATTTTTTATTCCTTATTTAAGGAGCCGGTAGTATAAGGGCCAATATTTTTTTCCTCGCTACTTGTCTGCTTGTTGTACATTTGTGTGCAACAGCGGAAAAAATTAAGTCCTGTTCTTTTTTATTTTTTTATTTTCTTAAGTCAAAACTAAGCCGCAAGAAAAAAAATTATATAAAAGACAAGACAAACAACACCTTGTTAGTTAGGGGAGAGATATTCAGTACAAAAAAGATAAATCTTTTATGCAACATTTTGCTCGTCCCTTAAAAGGGCCCTTTTTTTTTTTCCCCCAAAACTCCTGATATTCAATTTTTGCTTTCTTCCCATGTGTGAAGAATACCTTCAATCTAGTCTCAGTTATTTCTAATTTTTTTGGAAGTATAACTGTGAACTGGATTCTTTTCAGGAATTTTATTTAAAATAGCCTTCGGTCTTTTAAGTTTGTCGGTATCATTGACAACATAATTAAGGGCCTCCCTTATAATAGGATTGGGATGTTTCTTGGCTTTCTCGTAATACCTTTGCGCTAGATCATACATAGTATAATGTATAGAGTTGATATTTAGCAACGGATAGCATTATTGGATGTTTTACCATCGAGTCCTACCATCATACGAAGAGTTTTATTTTGAAACGAGGTAATATTATTTTTTGCGGCTTTCTGCAGTTACCCCAGATAGGACAGCCATAGGTAATCACCGTGCTGAAGAAGCATGCTTTCCATAACAAGGTTTTATTTTTTTTGCTAAGCCTTTTGTTTTTAATTATGTGTCGGAGACATCCTCTTAATTTAAGAGCTTTAGCCAGGATTTCCTTAATATGTTTGTTCCAGTTCATATTATGATCCATAATGAGGCCTAAATATTTGACATCTTTTACCCAAGGTATTTTTTGCCATACAATTCAATAACTCAATTTCAAAGTCAGGATTGTAATTGAATGTTTTACGGGAGAACATAATTGCTTGAGTCTTGTCAGTATTAATTTTAATTTTCCAGTCTAGGAAGTAATTCTCCAGTTTTTCCACATAGTCATCATCATCATCATTGTCAACCATTATCAATCCACTGCTGGACGAAGGTCTCCCCAAGTTTCCTCCACAACGGTCTGTCTTGTGCCAGTCTCCTCCATGTCACTCCCGCATATTTACGAATTTCATCCACCCATCTCCCATGTGGTCTTTTTCTGGGTCTTTTCCTGTCCCTTGGAATCCAATCTAAAATTTCGGCTGTCCATCTATGGTCTGTCCTTCTGGCAGTATGTCCAGCCCATTGCCATTTCAGGGATTTAACTCTGATCATGATGTCTTCCACTGTCGTCATTTTTCGGATCCACGAGTTCCTCTTCTTATCTCTCCTGGTTATACCAAGCATGCACCTCTCCATGCTTCTTTGAGTTGTCTGCAGCCTTTGTATGTCTCTTTTAGTTAAGGTCCACGTCTCTGCACCATACGTAAGCACTGGAAGGATGCATTGATCAAACACTTTTCTTTTAAGACATAATGGCATATTGCTCTTGAAAATTATGCTGTTTCTTCCAAAAAGCTCTCCAGGCAAGTTTTGTACGCCGATTAATTTCTTCATCAATGTGACCCTCACTTGATATCTGCTGTCCAAGATAAACATACGTATCTGTTATCTCCAGTTTTTCTCCATCAATCGATAAATCTTCATTTCTTGTAAAAGCATTGAACATCACTTTTGTCTTCTGAAAGTTCATTTTTAATCCCACTTCTTTACTCTTGTCAGCAAGTTCCTGGATCATACTCTGCAGCTCTGATGGGGTAGTTGCAAAAATGACTACGTCATCAGCAAAACGAAGGTGGGTTAGATAATCTCCATTAATCTTTATCCCTTTGTTTTCCCAGTTCAGTGATTGAAAGACATTTTCCAATGTCGCATTAGAGAGCTTCGGAGATATGGTGTCACCTTGTCTCACTCCCTTTCCAATTTTCATGTGTGTTGTATTTTCAAACAGCCGAATCTTTGCACTTGCATTTTCATAGATGTTATTAATAATATTAATGTATGCATCTTCAATACCGCAGGATTTCAGAGCCGTGGTAACTGCTGATGGTTTCACCGAATGAAAGGCTTTTTCATAATCGATAAAAGCCATGCACAATGGAAGTTCATATTCCCTCGCTCTTTCAATTAGTTCTCTCAGTACATGGATATGATCTATTGTGCTGTAGCCACTCCTGAATCCAGCTTGTTCTCTCGGTTGAGCCATGTCCAGTGTTACCTTCAAGCGGTGTGAAAGAACTTTAGTGAAGATTTTATAAACCACTGATAGGAGGCTGACAGGTCTGTAGTTCCTGAGATCCTCAATGTCACCTTTTTTATGTAGCAGGATCATTGTAGCATTGTTCCAATCCTCAGGAATCTTCCCTTCATTAAGGCATCGAGTGAAAATTTGGGCGAGTACTGTTTCAATTTCTCCACTTGCTTCTTGTATGATGTCTATAGTAATTCCATCTTCTCCTGGAGCTTTCCCCCGCTTCATGTTCTTGATTGCATGAGCAACTTCTGCTGGGAGGACTGGAAGAACTCTGGTACCTTTCATGATGTCTGGAGTACATGTATCATCCCTTTCATATAATTTGGAGTAGAAATCTTTCACTCTTGTCAAAATTTCGCCTCTATTTCTTGTTATAGAACCATCTTCTTTTCTCAGAGCCATAATCTGTTTTCTTCCCTTACTTAGATGTCCCTTTGCTATCTTTAGGCTTTGGTTGTTTTCAATTGCTTTCCTCACTAGCTCACAGTTGAATTTCCTTACGTCTTCAGTGATACTTTTTCGTGCTGTCTTGCATAGCTCTATATATTCCACTTTGGAAGTCACATCTTCTTTAGTTGTCCTCATCACTCTTCTGTTTTGCATCAACATTTTGGTTTTTCCTGATAATTTGTTTACATGCAACTTGTTCTTAGACCCAGCTAATTTTGTTGCTGTTTCCATAAGAGCTTTGGTTACTTTTCTGTTAACTTCCGAAATATCCACTTCTTCCGATGTTAGGCCATCTAAAGCAGAGAATCTGTTCTTCAGTTCCAACTTGAAAGTATTATGGTGTTTTTTAAGGTTGGTTATGTCAATACATTTTGTTTGTCTTATGAGCTTGCCACGTTCCAGTTTAGTGTTGAGGTGCATCTTACATCTCACCAATCTATGGTCACTACCTGTGTTGAACTTGTTTAGCACACTGCAGTCTTCGATGACGAATTTTTTGTTACACATAATAAAATCAATTTCACTTGTCGTCCCAATTGGATGTCTCCATGTCCATTTCCTGTGTGGCTTTTTCTTGAAAAAGGAATTCAAGATGAAAAATCCTTCTGCCTCTGCAAACTCAACGAGAGTATTTCCACGCTGGTTTCTGTTGCCGTGACCGAATTTACCTACTGAAGTTTCATTCTGTTGCCGGTGCCCTATTTTTGCATTGAAATCTCCCATAATTATCTTCAAGTGCTGCTTACCTTTATTATTTAGATGACGAATTTCCTCATAAAATTCTTCAATTTCTTCTTCAGGATGACTTGTGGTGGGTGCATAAGTTTGAATAATCTGAGCCTGGTATCTTCTCGATAGTTGGATAACGAGTCGTGCAGCTCTGTCAGAGGAACTTTCAACTTCTACCACTTTATCCTTCAGTTTCTTGTTTATTATAAATCCAACACCACTAGTTCTGCCAGTATCTGTCCCTCGATAATAGAAGAGATGTCCACTTTTCAGTTCAATGAGATCTTCTCCTTTTCTCCTTACCTCGTTTAGCCCGACGATGTCCCACTTGATCCTTTGTAGTTCCTCTTCCAATTCAAGAAGCCTTGAATCAGAAGATAGGGAGCGTCCGTTGTAGGTAGCCAAGGTCAGCATCAAATGGCAGCCTAGTCCGGTCCTCCGGGGATTCTTAGCACCCTCTGCCTTCATGTCGCACTGGCCGCTGCCTTGGCCAGGTACATTCCAGCTGCCGGAGACTGAGGGCCAAGATTTAAGTTGTAGAGTCATTTTGGAGGTGTTTGGCCATAACTCACCACGCTGGCCAAGCGGGTTGGTGAGTGTGGGATAGCATTTCCTCTGATCCCGATGGTATAGTTATACCGCTATTTGCGGTCGTCAGAGCCCCTTTAGTGGGAACAGGATGCACCACGAGAAGGCGGGGTTGACATTTGTCAAGGAGAGGCTGTGATGTTACGCATCACCTGACCTTACATCCCACATAGACCTTACATTCCACATAGTATTGCAATATAAATGTTGCTTGATTTTTATTCATGGAAGTATAGGCCAGTGCAGTGCCGTCAGCATAAAGTGCTGTAGTCAGATTCTTGTTGTTGAAACTTGGAAAATCTGACGTAAAAATAGAGTATAGCGTAGGAGCAAGTACACTGTCTTGTGGAACACCAGCTTCAATTTTTTTTTCTTTTTTTTTTTGAAGATTTCTTCCCATTCATTTTTACACAAAAAGTTCTGTTTTCAAGTTAAGACTTGATTATATGAATAATCCAAGGTGGGAAGTCATGTGCTATTAGTTTGTAGATAATTGCCTCGTGTGGACATTTGTCAAAAGCCTTAGCTACATCCAGGAATATAGCCGCTGTGTGCTTCTTATTCATTATTCCTTCTGCACATTTTTCAGTAACTCTCGAGAGGTGGTGCACTGTGGAGTGTTTGTCACGAAAACCTCCTTGAATAAATGGAATAGCTGGGTATTCTTCACAGAACTGTTGCATCCTAACAAGTATAATTTTTTCAAAGATTTTTCCCATGGTTGGGAGCAACGAAATCGGTCTGTGATTTTCAGGAATTGCCGGGTTTTTTACCTATCTTGAGTAATAATATTACCTCTGCTGTCTTCCAATCATCAGTGAAAAAATTTAACTTAATGGCAAATTTTCTTCCGGTAATTTTTTCATAATTTTATTATTTATGCCATCTTTTCCCGGTGCCTTTTTGTTTTTAAGATTATTAATGTGAAACCTAACTTCCCTTTCACTGATGGGTAGTGGTTTTATTAAAGTCTGGAGGAACAATTTTTTTTTTTTTTTTTTTTTTGGCCCTTAAAAGGTCTCTTGTTTTTTCTTATTTTTTCAGTTTCTGGCGTTCCGGACGTAAAAGAGGTCGTAGCACCTTTAACTTGAAGTTGCTGTCTGGCATATTAAAGAGTGAGACGCGGATGGCTTAGTGGTTAGCAGTTCAGACTACTGATGCAAGGTCCTCAGGTTCGAACCTGGGTTGATCTTTCAGAGATGGTGTGATTTGCTAACAATCGCTGAATATCCGCAGTGCATCGGACAACCACGTTAAGTGACGGCCCCCAGGCTGAACCTACTGGTTAAATGGGCATCCTTTCCTATGCCCCCCTGAAATTCTCTCACCCTTCTATGTGCAATATCGTACTTGTACGGTGGCGTCATCTACTGTACTCTTATCTCACTACAAACTGTTCTGTCAAAGTCGCTAGACTTGCTCTCATTCCTTCCGTTTACAGCGAGATCGCCAGTCCAAATGGCGATCTCGCTGTAGGTGGCTGGGACCTAAACTCTACTCGCTATGGACGGAAGTCCTACAAGAATATGACAAATACTGTTGGCATATTAAAGAAACTCTGACCAAATCTGTGCTATTCCAGAAAATCACAGACCTATTTCGTTGCTCCCAACTATGGGAATAATATTTGAAAAAAATTCTTATTAGAATGCAACAATTCTGTGAGTAATTCCCTTTATTCAAAGAGGTTTTTGAGATAAACACTCCACGGTGCATCAACTCTCTAGAATAACTGAAAAATGTGCCGAAGGAATAATCAAAAAGGAACACACAGCAGCCATATTTCTGGATGTGCCAAAAGCATTCGATAAATGCCCACATGAGGCAATTATCTACAAGCTAATAGCACATGATTTCCCACCCTGGATTATTTATATAATCAAATCATACCTCACTAACAGAACATTCTGTGTTAATATCAATAGGAAAAAATCGTTAAAAAAATCGAAGGTGGTGTACCGCAAGGCAGTGTACTCGCGCCAACGCTGTACTCTATTTTTACGTCAGACCTTTCCCAACTATAATAACAGGAATCTGACTACAGCTTTCTATGCTGACGACACTGCACCTGCTTGTACTTCCAAAAATAAAAATCGAGCAACTTTCATGTTGCAACATTATGTGAAACAACTTAAGAAGTATTTCTTAAATTGGAAAACCAAAATCAATACTGAAAAAAATCAAGCAATTCTATTTTCTAGGATTAAAGGCAATCACAATCCAGACTTTGAAATAGAAATGTATAAAAAACAACAACATTGGGTACATGTTAAATATTTAGGATTTCTTATGGACCACAACCTAAACTGGAACAAGCATATTAAAGAAACTCTGACCAAATCTCTTAAGATCAGAGGAAGTCTCCAGCCAATAATAAAAAATAAAAGGCTTAGCAGGAAAAATAAAACTTTGATATGGAAAGCCTGTATCAGCCCTGTTATAGCTTATACTTGTCCTATCTGGGGTAACTGCAAGAAACAGCAGAAAAATAAGATTACCTCATTTCAAAATAAAACCGTTCGTTATATGGTTGTACTTGATGGAAGAACTTCAAACCATGCTATCCGAAGCATGCTAAATATTAATTCTATCCATTACACGATGTATGACTTAGCTAAAAGATACTATGAAAAAGCTAAGATTCATCCTAACCCTCTGGTCAGAGAGGCCATCAACTATACTGTCAATGAAACTGACAGATATAAAAGGCCAAAAGCTATCTTGAATAAAGTTCCAGAAATGAACCCAATTCACAGCTACCCTAGCAAAAAAAAATAACAATAATTGGGACTAGTGTTCAGAGAGAATTCTTCGCACATGTGAAGAATTTTTTATATAAAAAAAAACAAAAAAAAACGGCTCTTTTAAGGGCCAAACTCTTGTTTTGCAAAAAGGAATATTTCAGTTCACGTATATGAGACTGGCCCAGAAACAAGGTACCATGGTTCAAAAAAAAAAAAAAAAAAAAAAAAGGAAGTACCGAACTCCCCTCCAACCAGTGCAAATACATATATATATAAGCAGCACTTGAAAATAATTATGGGAGATTTCAATGCAAAAATAGGGCAACGGCAACAGAATGAACCTTCAGTAGGTAAATTCGGTCACGGCAACAGAAACCAGCGTGGAAATACTCTCGTTGAGTTTGCAGAGGCAGAAGGGTTTTTCATCTTGAACTCCTTCTTCAAGAAAAAGCCACACAGGAAATGGACATGGAGACATCCAAATGGGACGACAAGTGAAATTGATTTTATTATGTGTAACAAAAAATTCGTCATAGAAGACTGCAGTGTGCTAAACAAGTTCAACACAGGTAGTGACCATAGATTGGTGAGATGTAAGATGCACCTCAACACTAAACTTGAACATGGCAAGCTCATAAGACAAACAAAATCTATTGACATAACCAACCTTAAAAAACACCATAATACCTTCAAGTTAGAACTGAAGAACAGGTTCTCTGCTTTAGAAGGCCTAACATCGGAAGAAGTGGACATCTCTGAAGTTAACAGAAAAGTAACCAAAGCTCTTATGGAAACAGCAACAAAATTAGCTGGGTCTAAGAACAAGTTGCATGTGAACAAATTATCAGGAAAAACCAAAATGTTGATGCAAAAAAGAAGAGAGATGAGGACAACTAAAGAAGATGTGACTTCCAAAGTGGAATATATAGAGCTATGCAAGACAGTAAGAAAAAGTATCACTGAAGACGTAAGGAAATTCAACTGTGAACTAGTGAGGAAAGCAATTGAAAACAACCAAAGCCTAAAGATAGCACAGGGACATCTCAGTAAGGGAAGAAAACAGATTATGGCACTGAGAAAAGAAGATGGTTCTGTAACAAGAAATAGAGGCGAAATTTTGACAAGAGTGAAAGATTTCTACTCCAAA
The DNA here is from genome assembly GCA_039090855.1 of Macrothele yani. Taxonomy (NCBI): domain Eukaryota; kingdom Metazoa; phylum Arthropoda; class Arachnida; order Araneae; family Macrothelidae; genus Macrothele; species Macrothele yani. The sequence continues at coordinate 72,858,963 of CM077025.1, read as the reverse complement.
TTATATGAAAGGGATGATATATGCACTCCAGACATCATGAAAGATACCAGTACCAGAGTTCCTCCAGTCCTTCCAGCAGAAATTGCACATGCAATCAAGAACATGAAGCGAGGAAAAGCTCCAGGAGAAGATGGAATTACTGTAGACATCATAAAAGAAGCAAGTGGAGAAATCGAAACAGTACTCGCCCAAATTTTCACTCGATGCCTTAATGAAGGAAAGATTCCTGAGGATTGGAACACCGCTACAATGATCCTGCTACATAAGAAAGGTGACATTGAGGATCTCGGAAACTACAGACCTATCAGCCTCCTATCAGTAGTTTATAAAATCTTCACTAAAGTTCTTTCACACCGCTTGAAGGTAGCACTAGACATGGCTCAACCGAGAGAACAAGCTGGATTCAGGAGTGGCTACAGCACAATAGATCATATCCACGTGCTGAGAGAACTAATTGAAAGAGCGAGGGAATATGAACTTCCATTTTGCATGGCTTTTATCGATTATGAAAAAGCCTTTGATTCGGTGAAACCATCAGCAGTTACAATGGCTCTAAAAACCTGCGGTATTGAAGATGCATACATTAATATTATTAATAACATCTATGAAAATGCAAGTGCAAAGATTAGGCTGTTTGAAAATACAACACACGTAAAAATTGGAAAGGGAGTGAGACAAGGTGACACCATATCTCCGAAGCTCTTTAATGCCACATTGGAGGGTGTTTTTCAGTCGCTGAGCTGGGAAAACAAGGGGATAAAGATTAATGGAGATTATCTAACCCACCTTCGTTTTGCTGATGACGTAGTCATTTTTGCAACTACCTCATCAGAGCTGCAGAGTATGATCCAGGAACTTGCTGACAAGAGTAAAGAAGTGGGATTAAAAATGAACTTTCAGAAGACAAAAGTGATGTTCAATGCTTTTACAAGAAATGAAGATTTATCGATTGATGGAGAAAAGCTGGAGATAACAGACACGTACGTTTATCTTGGACAGCAGATATCAAGTGAGGGTCACATTGATGAAGAAATTAATCGGCGTACAAAACTTGCCTGGAGAGCTTTTGGAAGAAACAGCATAATTTTCAAGAGCAATATGCCATTATGTCTTAAAACAAAAGTGTTTGATCAATGCATCCTTCCAGTGCTTACGTATGGTGCAGAGACGTGGACCTTAACTAAAAGAGACAAACAAAGGCTGCAGACAACTCAAAGTGGCATGGAGAGGTGCATGCTTGGTGTAACCAGGAGAGATAAGAAGAGGAACTCGTGGATCCGAAAAATGACAAGAGTGGAAGACATCATGATCAGAGTTAAATCCCTGAAATGGCAATGGGCTGGACATACTGCCAGAAGGACAGATCATCGATGGACAGCCGAAATTTTAGATTGGATTCCAAGGGACAGGAAAAGACCCAGAAGAAGACCACATAGGAGATGGGTGGATGAATTTGGAAAGTATGCAGGGGTGACATGGAGGAGACTGGCACAAGACAGACCGTTGTGGATTAAACTTGGGAGACCTTCGTCCAGCAGTGGATTGATAATGGTTGACAATGATGATGATGATGATGATATATATATCGCTTAAAGGTATATATATATATATATATATATGTATATATATCGCTTAAAGGTATATAATCATCATCATCATTGTCAACCATTATCAATCCACTGCTGGACGAAGGTCTCCCCAAGTTTCCTCCACAACGGTCTGTCTTGTGCCAGTCTCCTCCATGTCACTCCCGCATACTTTCGAATTTCATCCACCAATCTTCCATGTGGTCTTCTTCTGGGTCTTTTCCTGTCCCTTGGAATCCAATCTAAAATTTCGGCTGTCCATCTATGGTCTGTCCTTCTGGCAGTATGTCCAGCCCATTGCCATTTCAGGGATTTAACTCTGATCATGATGTCTTCCACTCTCGTCATTTTTCGGATCCACGAGTTCCTCTTCTTATCTCTCCTGGTTATACCAAGCATGCACCTCTCCATGCTACTTTGAGTTGTCTGCAGCCTTTGTATGTCTCTTTTAGTTAAGGTCCACGTCTCTGCACCATACGTAAGCACTGGAAGGATGCATTGATCAAACACTTTTCTTTTAAGACATAATGGCATATTGCTCTTGAAAATTATGCTGTTTCTTCCAAAAGCCCTCCAGGCAAGTTTTGTACGCCGATTAATCTCTTCATCAATGTGACCCTCACTTGATATCTGCTGTCCAAGATAAACATACGTATCTGTTATCTCCAGTTTTTCTCCATCAATCGATAAATCTTCATTTCTTGTAAAAGCATTGAACATCACTTTTGTCTTCTGAAAGTTCATTTTTAATCCCACTTCTTTACTCTTGTCAGCAAGTTCCTGGATCATACTCTGCAGCTCTGATGGGGTAGTTGCAAAAATGACTACGTCATCAGCAAAACGAAGGTGGGTTAGATAATCTCCATTAATCTTTATCCCTTTGTTTTCCCAGTTCAGTGATTGAAAGACATTTTCCAATGTCGCATTAAAGAGCTTCGGAGATATGGTGTCACCTTGTCTCACTCCCTTTCCAATTTTTATGTGTGTTGTATTTTCAAACAGCCGAATCTTTGCACTTGCATTTTCATAGATGTTATTAATAATATTAATGTATGCATCTTCAATACCGCAGGATTTCAGAGCCGTGGTAACTGCTGATGGTTTCACCGAATCAAAGGCTTTTTCATAATCGATAAAAGCCATGCAAAATGGAAGTTCATATTCCCTCGCTCTTTCAATTAGTTCTCTCAGTACATGGATATGATCTATTGTGCTGTAGCCACTCCTGAATCCAGCTTGTTCTCTCGGTTGAGCCATGTCCAGTGTTACCTTCAAGCGGTGTGAAAGAACTTTAGTGAAGATTTTATAAACCACTGATAGGAGGCTGACAGGTCTGTAGTTCCTGAGATCCTCAATGCCACCTTTTTTATGTAGCAGGATCATTGTAGCATTGTTCCAATCCTCAGGAATCTTCCCTTCATTAAGGCATCGAGTGAAAATTTGGGCGAGTACTGTTTCAATTTCTCCACTTGCTTCTTGTATGATGTCTATAGTAATTCCATCTTCTCCTGGAGCTTCCCCCGCTTCATGTTCTTGATTGCATGAGCAACTTCTGCTGGGAGGACTGGAAGAACTCTGGTACCTTTCATGATGTCTGGAGTACATGTATCATCCCTTTCATATAATTTGGAGTAGAAATCTTTCACTCTTGTCAAAATTTCGCCTCTATTTCTTGTTATAGAACCATCTTCTTTTCTCAGAGCCATAATCTGTTTTCTTCCCTTACTTAGATGTCCCTTTGCTATCTTTAGGCTTTGGTTGTTTTCAATTGCTTTCCTCACTAGCTCACAGTTGAATTTCCTTACGTCTTCAGTGATACTTTTTCGTGCTGTCTTGCATAGCTCTATATATTCCACTTTGGAAGTCACATCTTCTTTAGTTGTCCTCATCACTCTTCTGTTTTGCATCAACATTTTGGTTTTTCCTGATAATTTGTTTACATGCAACTTGTTCTTAGACCCAGCTAATTTTGTTGCTGTTTCCATAAGAGCTTTGGTTACTTTTCTGTTAACTTCCGAAATATCCACTTCTTCCGATGTTAGGCCATCTAAAGCAGAGAATCTGTTCTTCAGTTCCAACTTGAAAGTATTATGGTGTTTTTTAAGGTTGGTTATGTCAATACATTTTGTTTGTCTTATGAGCTTGCCACGTTCCAGTTTAGTGTTGAGGTGCATCTTACATCTCACCAATCTATGGTCACTACCTGTGTTGAACTTGTTTAGCACACTGCAGTCTTCGATGACGAATTTTTTGTTACACATAATAAAATCAATTTCACTTGTCGTCCCAATTGGATGTCTCCATGTCCATTTCCTGTGTGGCTTTTTCTTGAAAAGGAATTCAAGATGAAAAATCCTTCTGCCTCTGCAAACTCAACGAGAGTATTTCCACGCTGGTTTCTGTTGCCGTGACCGAATTTACCTACTGAAGTTTCATTCTGTTGCCGGTGCCCTATTTTTGCATTGAAATCTCCCATAATTATCTTCAAGTGCTGCTTACCTTTATTATTTAGATGACGAATTTCCTCATAAAATTCTTCAATTTCTTCTTCAGGATGACTTGTGGTGGGTGCATAAGTTTGAATAATCTGAGCCTGGTATCTTCTCGATAGTTGGATAACGAGTCGTGCAGCTCTGTCAGAGGAACTTTCAACTTCTACCACTTTATCCTTCAGTTTCTTGTTTATTATAAATCCAACACCACTAGTTCTGCCAGTATCTGTCCCTCGATAATAGAAGAGATGTCCACTTTTCAGTTCAATGAGATCTTCTCCTTTTCTCCTTACCTCACTTAGCCCGACGATGTCCCACTTGATCCTTTGTAGTTCCTCTTCCAATTCAAGAAGCCTTGAATCAGAAGATAGGGAGCGTCCGTTGTAGGTAGCCAAGGTCAGCATCAAATGGCAGCCTAGTCCGGTCCTCCGGGGATTCTTAGCACCCTCTGCCTTCATGTCGCACTGGCCGCTGACTTGGCCAGGTACATTCCAGCTGCCGGAGACTGAGGGCCAAGATTTAAGTTGTAGAGTCATTTTGGAGGTGTTTGGCCATAACTCACCACGCTGGCCAAGCGGGTTGGTGAGTGTGGGATAGCATTTCCTCTGATCCCGATGGTATAGTTATACCGCTATTTGCGGTCGTCAGAGCCCCTTTAGTGGGAACAGGATGCACCACGAGAAGGCGGGGTTGACATTTGTCAAGGAGAGGCTGTGATGTTACGCATCACCTGACCTTACATCCCACATAGACCTTACATTCCACATAGTATTGCAATATAAATGTTGCTTGATTTTTATTCATGGAAGTATAGGCCAGTGCAGTGCCGTCAGCATAAAGTGCTGTAGTCAGATTCTTGTTGTTGAAACTTGGAAAATCTGACGTAAAAATAGAGTATAGCGTAGGAGCAAGTACACTGTCTTGTGGAACACCAGCTTCAATTTTTTTTTCTTTTTTTTTTTTGAAGATTTCTTCCCATTCATTTTTACACAAAAAGTTCTGTTTTCAGGTTAAGACTTGATTATATGAATAATCCAAGGTGGGAAGTCATGTGCTATTAGTTTGTAGATAATTGCCTCGTGTGGACATTTGTCAAAAGCCTTAGCTACATCCAGGAATATAGCCGCTGTGTGCTTCTTATTCATTATTCCTTCTGCACATTTTTCAGTAACTCTCGAGAGGTGGTGCACTGTGGAGTGTTTGTCACGAAAACCTCCTTGAATAAATGGAATAGCTGGGTATTCTTCACAGAACTGTTGCATCCTAACAAGTATAATTTTTTCAAAGATTTTTCCCATGGTTGGGAGCAACGAAATCGGTCTGTGATTTTCAGGAATTGCCGGGTTTTTTACCTATCTTGAGTAATAATATTACCTCTGCTGTCTTCCAATCATCAGTGAAAAAATTTAACTTAATGGCAAATTTTCTTCCGGTAATTTTTTCATAATTTTATTATTTATGCCATCTTTTCCCGGTGCCTTTTTGTTTTTAAGATTATTAATGTGAAACCTAACTTCCCTTTCACTGATGGGTAGTGGTTTTTTTAAAGTCTGGAGGAACAATTTTTTTTTTTTTTTTTGGCCCTTAAAAGGTCTCTTGTTTTTTCTTATTTTTTCAGTTTCTGGCGTTCCGGACGTAAAAGAGGTCGTAGCACCTTTAACTTGAAGTTGCTGTCTGGCATATTAAAGAGTGAGACGCGGATGGCTTAGTGGTTAGCAGTTCAGACTACTGATGCAAGGTCCTCAGGTTCGAACCTGGGTTGATCTTTCAGAGATGGTGTGATTTGCTAACAATCGCTGAATATCCGCAGTGCATCGGACAACCACGTTAAGTGACGGCCCCCAGGCTGAACCTACTGGTTAAATGGGCATCCTTTCCTATGCCCCCCTGAAATTCTCTCACCCTTCTATGTGCAATATCGTACTTGTACGGTGGCGTCATCTACTGTACTCTTATCTCACTACAAACTGTTCTGTCAAAGTCGCTAGACTTGCTCTCATTCCTTCCGTTTACAGCGAGATCGCCAGTCCAAATGGCGATCTCGCTGTAGGTGGCTGGGACCTAAACTCTACTCGCTATGGACGGAAGTCCTACAAGAATATGACAAATACTGTTGGCATATTAAAGAAACTCTGACCAAATCTGTGCTATTCCAGAAAATCACAGACCTATTTCGTTGCTCCCAACTATGGGAATAATATTTGAAAAAAAAATTCTTATTAGAATGCAACAATTCTGTGAGTAATTCCCTTTATTCAAAGAGGTTTTTGAGATAAACACTCCACGGTGCATCAACTCTCTAGAATAACTGAAAAATGTGCCGAAGGAATAATCAAAAAGGAACACACAGCAGCCATATTTCTGGATGTGCCAAAAGCATTCGATAAATGCCCACATGAGGCAATTATCTACAAGCTAATAGCACATGATTTCCCACCCTGGATTATTTATATAATCAAATCATACCTCACTAACAGAACATTCTGTGTTAATATCAATAGGAAAAAATCGTTAAAAAAATCGAAGGTGGTGTACCGCAAGGCAGTGTACTCGCGCCAACGCTGTACTCTATTTTTACGTCAGACTTTCCCAACTATAATAACAGGAATCTGACTACAGCTTTCTATGCTGACGACACTGCACCTGCTTGTACTTCCAAAAATAAAAATCGAGCAACTTTCATGTTGCAACATTATGTGAAACAACTTAAGAAGTATTTCTTAAATTGGAAAACCAAAATCAATACTGAAAAAATCAAGCAATTCTATTTTCTAGGATTAAATGCAATCACAATCCAGACTTTGAAATAGAAATGTATAAAAAACAACAACATTGGGTACATGTTAAATATTTAGGATTTCTTATGGACCACAACCTAAACTGGAACAAGCATATTAAAGAAACTCTGACCAAATCTCTTAAGATCAGAGGAAGTCTCCAGCCAATAATAAAAAATAAAAGGCTTAGCAGGAAAAATAAAACTTTGATATGGAAAGCCTGTATCAGCCCTGTTATAGCTTATACTTGTCCTATCTGGGGTAACTGCAAGAAACAGCAGAAAAATAAGATTACCTCATTTCAAAATAAAACCGTTCGTTATATGGTTGTACTTGATGGAAGAACTTCAAACCATGCTATCCGAAGCATGCTAAATATTAATTCTATCCATTACACGATGTATGACTTAGCTAAAAGATACTATGAAAAAGCTAAGATTCATCCTAACCCTCTGGTCAGAGAGGCCATCAACTATACTGTCAATGAAACTGACAGATATAAAAGGCCAAAAGCTATCTTGAATAAAGTTCCAGAAATGAACCCAATTCACAGCTACCCTAGCAAAAAAAAATAACAATAATTGGGACTAGTGTTCAGAGAGAATTCTTCGCACATGTGAAGAATTTTTTATATAAAAAAAACAAAAAAAAACGGCTCTTTTAAGGGCCAAACTCTTGTTTTGCAAAAAGGAATATTTCAGTTCACGTATATGAGACTGGCCCAGAAACAAGGTACCATGGTTCAAAAAAAAAAAAAAAAAAAAAAAAAAAGGAAGTACCGAACTCCCCTCCAACCAGTGCAAATACATATATATATAAGCAGCACTTGAAAATAATTATGGGAGATTTCAATGCAAAAATAGGGCAACAGCAACAGAATGAACCTTCAGTAGGTAAATTCGGTCACGGCAACAGAAACCAGCGTGGAAATACTCTCGTTGAGTTTGCAGAGGCAGAAGGGTTTTTCATCTTGAACTCCTTCTTCAAGAAAAAGCCACACAGGAAATGGACATGGAGACATCCAAATGGGACGACAAGTGAAATTGATTTTATTATGTGTAACAAAAAATTCGTCATAGAAGACTGCAGTGTGCTAAACAAGTTCAACACAGGTAGTGACCATAGATTGGTGAGATGTAAGATGCACCACAACACTAAACTTGAACATGGCAAGCTCATAAGACAAACAAAATCTATTGACATAACCAACCTTAAAAAACACCATAATACCTTCAAGTTAGAACTGAAGAACAGGTTCTCTGCTTTAGAAGGCCTAACATCGGAAGAAGTGGACATCTCTGAAGTTAACAGAAAAGTAACCAAAGCTCTTATGGAAACAGCAACAAAATTAGCTGGGTCTAAGAACAAGTTGCATGTGAACAAATTATCAGGAAAAACCAAAATGTTGATGCAAAAAAGAAGAAGAGATGAGGACAACTAAAGAAGATGTGACTTCCAAAGTGGAATATATAGAGCTATGCAAGACAGTAAGAAAAAGTATCACTGAAGACGTAAGGAAATTCAACTGTGAACTAGTGAGGAAAGCAATTGAAAACAACCAAAGCCTAAAGATAGCACAGGGACATCTCAGTAAGGGAAGAAAACAGATTATGGCACTGAGAAAAGAAGATGGTTCTGTAACAAGAAATAGAGGCGAAATTTTGACAAGAGTGAAAGATTTCTACTCCAAATTATATGAAAGGGATGATATATGCACTCCAGACATCATGAAAGATACCAGTACCAGAGTTCCTCCAGTCCTTCCAGCAGAAGTTGCACATGCAATCAAGAACATGAAGCGAGGAAAAGCTCCAGGAGAAGATGGAATTACTGTAGACATCATAAAAGAAGCAAGTGGAGAAATCGAAACAGTACTCGCCCAAATTTTCACTCGATGCCTTAATGAAGGAAAGATTCCTGAGGATTGGAACACCGCTACAATGATCCTGCTACATAAGAAAGGTGACATTGAGGATCTCGGAAACTACAGACCTATCAGCCTCCTATCAGTAGTTTATAAAATCTTCACTAAAGTTCTTTCACACCGCTTGAAGGTAGCACTAGACATGGCTCAACCGAGAGAACAAGCTGGATTCAGGAGTGGCTACAGCACAATAGATCATATCCACGTGCTGAGAGAACTAATTGAAAGAGCGAGGGAATATGAACTTCCATTTTGCATGGCTTTTATCGATTATGAAAAAGCCTTTGATTCGGTGAAACCATCAGCAGTTACAATGGCTCTAAAAACCTGCGGTATTGAAGATGCATACATTAATATTATTAATAACATCTATGAAAATGCAAGTGCAAAGATTAGGCTGTTTGAAAATACAACACACGTAAAAATTGGAAAGGGAGTGAGACAAGGTGACACCATATCTCCGAAGCTCTTTAATGCCACATTGGAGGGTGTTTTTCAGTCGCTGAGCTGGGAAAACAAGGGGATAAAGATTAATGGAGATTATCTAACCCACCTTCGTTTTGCTGATGACGTAGTCATTTTTGCAACTACCTCATCAGAGCTGCAGAGTATGATCCAGGAACTTGCTGACAAGAGTAAAGAAGTGGGATTAAAAATGAACTTTCAGAAGACAAAAGTGATGTTCAATGCTTTTACAAGAAATGAAGATTTATCGATTGATGGAGAAAAGCTGGAGATAACAGACACGTACGTTTATCTTGGACAGCAGATATCAAGTGAGGGTCACATTGATGAAGAAATTAATCGGCGTACAAAACTTGCCTGGAGAGCTTTTGGAAGAAACAGCATAATTTTCAAGAGCAATATGCCATTATGTCTTAAAACAAAAGTGTTTGATCAATGCATCCTTCCAGTGCTTACGTATGGTGCAGAGACGTGGACCTTAACTAAAAGAGACAAACAAAGGCTGCAGACAACTCAAAGTGGCATGGAGAGGTGCATGCTTGGTGTAACCAGGAGAGATAAGAAGAGGAACTCGTGGATCCGAAAAATGACAAGAGTGGAAGACATCATGATCAGAGTTAAATCCCTGAAATGGCAATGGGCTGGACATACTGCCAGAAGGACAGATCATCGATGGACAGCCGAAATTTTAGATTGGATTCCAAGGGACAGGAAAAGACCCAGAAGAAGACCACATAGGAGATGGGTGGATGAATTTGGAAAGTATGCAGGGGTGACATGGAGGAGACTGGCACAAGACAGACCGTTGTGGATTAAACTTGGGGAGACCTTCGTCCAGCAGTGGATTGATAATGGTTGACAATGATGATGATGATGATGATATATATATCGCTTAAAGGTATATATATATATATATATATATATATATATATATATCGCTTAAAGGTATATAATCATCATCATCATTGTCAACCATTATCAATCCACTGCTGGACGAAGGTCTCCCCAAGTTTCCTCCACAACGGTCTGTCTTGTGCCAGTCTCCTCCATGTCACTCCCGCATACTTTCGAATTTCATCCACCAATCTTCCATGTGGTCTTCTTCTGGGTCTTTTCCTGTCCCTTGGAATCCAATCTAAAATTTCGGCTGTCCATCTATGGTCTGTCCTTCTGGCAGTATGTCCAGCCCATTGCCATTTCAGGGATTTAACTCTGATCATGATGTCTTCCACTCTCGTCATTTTTCGGATCCACGAGTTCCTCTTCTTATCTCTCCTGGTTATACCAAGCATGCACCTCTCCATGCTACTTTGAGTTGTCTGCAGCCTTTGTATGTCTCTTTTAGTTAAGGTCCACGTCTCTGCACCATACGTAAGCACTGGAAGGATGCATTGATCAAACACTTTTCTTTTAAGACATAATGGCATATTGCTCTTGAAAATTATGCTGTTTCTTCCAAAAGCTCTCCAGGCAAGTTTTGTACGCCGATTAATCTCTTCATCAATGTGACCCTCACTTGATATCTGCTGTCCAAGATAAACATACGTATCTGTTATCTCCAGTTTTTCTCCATCAATCGATAAATCTTCATTTCTTGTAAAAGCATTGAACATCACTTTTGTCTTCTGAAAGTTCATTTTTAATCCCACTTCTTTACTCTTGTCAGCAAGTTCCTGGATCATACTCTGCAGCTCTGATGGGGTAGTTGCAAAAATGACTACGTCATCAGCAAAACGAAGGTGGGTTAGATAATCTCCATTAATCTTTATCCCTTTGTTTTCCCAGTTCAGTGATTGAAAGACATTTTCCAATGTCGCATTAAAGAGCTTCGAGATATGGTGTCACCTTGTCTCACTCCCTTTCCAATTTTTATGTGTGTTGTATTTTCAAACAGCCGAATCTTTGCACTTGCATTTTCATAGATGTTATTAATAATATTAATGTATGCATCTTCAATACCGCAGGATTTCAGAGCCGTGGTAACTGCTGATGGTTTCACCGAATCAAAGGCTTTTTCATAATCGATAAAAGCCATGCAAAATGGAAGTTCATATTCCCTCGCTCTTTCAATTAGTTCTCTCAGTACATGGATATGATCTATTGTGCTGTAGCCACTCCTGAATCCAGCTTGTTCTCTCGGTTGAGCCATGTCCAGTGTTACCTTCAAGCGGTGTGAAAGAACTTTAGTGAAGATTTTATAAACCACTGATAGGAGGCTGACAGGTCTGTAGTTCCTGAGATCCTCAATGTCACCTTTTTTATGTAGCAGGATCATTGTAGCATTGTTCCAATCCTCAGGAATCTTCCCTTCATTATGGCATCGAGTGAAAATTTGGGCGAGTACTGTTTCAATTTCTCCACTTGCTTCTTGTATGATGTCTATAGTAATTCCATCTTCTCCTGGAGCTTTCCCCCGCTTCATGTTCTTGATTGCATGAGCAACTTCTGCTGGGAGGACTGGAAGAACTCTGGTACCTTTCATGATGTCTGGAGTACATGTATCATCCCTTTCATATAATTTGGAGTAGAAATCTTTCACTCTTGTCAAAATTTCGCCTCTATTTCTTGTTATAGAACCATCTTCTTTTCTCAGAGCCATAATCTGTTTTCTTCCCTTACTTAGATGTCCCTTTGCTATCTTTAGGCTTTGGTTGTTTTCAATTGCTTTCCTCACTAGCTCACAGTTGAATTTCCTTACGTCTTCAGTGATACTTTTTCGTGCTGTCTTGCATAGCTCTATATATTCCACTTTGGAAGTCACATCTTCTTTAGTTGTCCTCATCTCTCTTCTTTTTTGCATCAACATTTTGGTTTTTCCTGATAATTTGTTTACATGCAACTTGTTCTTAGACCCAGCTAATTTTGTTGCTGTTTCCATAAGAGCTTTGGTTACTTTTCTGTTAACTTCCGAAATATCCACTTCTTCCGATGTTAGGCCATCTAAAGCAGAGAATCTGTTCTTCAGTTCCAACTTGAAAGTATTATGGTGTTTTTTAAGGTTGGTTATGTCAATACATTTTGTTTGTCTTATGAGCTTGCCACGTTCCAGTTTAGTGTTGAGGTGCATCTTACATCTCACCAATCTATGGTCACTACCTGTGTTGAACTTGTTTAGCACACTGCAGTCTTCGATGACGAATTTTTTGTTACACATAATAAAATCAATTTCACTTGTCGTCCCAATTGGATGTCTCCATGTCCATTTCCTGTGTGGCTTTTTCTTGAAAAGGAATTCAAGATGAAAAATCCTTCTGCCTCTGCAAACTCAACGAGAGTATTTCCACGCTGGTTTCTGTTGCCGTGACCGAATTTACCTACTGAAGTTTCATTCTGTTGCCGGTGCCCTATTTTTGCATTGAAATCTCCCATAATTATCTTCAAGTGCTGCTTACCTTTATTATTTAGATGACGAATTTCCTCATAAAATTCTTCAATTTCTTCTTCAGGATGACTTGTGGTGGGTGCATAAGTTTGAATAATCTGAGCCTGGTATCTTCTCGATAGTTGGATAACGAGTCGTGCAGCTCTGTCAGAGGAACTTTCAACTTCTACCACTTTATCCTTCAGTTTCTTGTTTATTATAAATCCAACACCACTAGTTCTGCCAGTATCTGTCCCTAGATAATAGAAGAGATGTCCACTTTTCAGTTCAATGAGATCTTCTCCTTTTCTCCTTACCTCACTTAGCCCGACGATGTCCCACTTGATCCTCTCTTCCAATTCAAGAAGCCTTGAATCAGAAGATAGGGAGCGTCCGTTGTAGGTAGCCAAGGTCAGCCTCAAATGGCAGCCTAGTCCGGTCCTCCGGGGATTCTTAGCACCCTCTGCCTTCATGTCGCACTGGCCGCTGCCTTGGCCAGGTACATTCCAGCTGCCGGAGACTGAGGGCCAAGATTTAAGTTGTAGAGTCATTTTGGAGGTGTTTGGCCATAACTCACCACGCTGGCCAAGCGGGTTGGTGAGTGTGGGATAGCATTTCCTCTGATCCCGATGGTATAGTTATACCGCTATTTGCGGTCGTCAGAGCCCCTTTAGTGGGAACAGGATGCACCACGAGAAGGCGGGGTTGACATTTGTCAAGGAGAGGCTGTGATGTTATGCATCACCTGACCTTACATCCCACATAGACCTTACATTCCACATAGTATTGCAATATAAATGTTGCTTGATTTTTATTCATGGAAGTATAGGCCAGTGCAGTGCCGTCAGCATAAAGTGCTGTAGTCAGATTCTTGTTGTTGAAACTTGGAAAATCTGACGTAAAAATAGAGTATAGCGTAGGAGCAAGTACACTGTCTTGTGGAACACCAGCTTCAATTTTTTTTTCTTTTTTTTTTTGAAGATTTCTTCCCATTTATTTTTACACAAAAAGTTCTGTTTTCAAGTTAAGACTTGATTATATGAATAATCCAAGGTGGGAAGTCATGTGCTATTAGTTTGTAGATAATTGCCTCGTGTGGACATTTGTCAAAAGCCTTAGCTACATCCAGGAATATAGCCGCTGTGTGCTTCTTATTCATTATTCCTTCTGCACATTTTTCAGTAACTCTCGAGAGGTGGTGCACTGTGGAGTGTTTGTCACGAAAACCTCCTTGAATAAATGGAATAGCTGGGTATTCTTCACAGAACTGTTGCATCCTAACAAGTATAATTTTTTCAAAGATTTTTCCCATGGTTGGGAGCAACGAAATCGGTCTGTGATTTTCAGGAATTGCCGGGTTTTTTACCTGGCTTGGGTAATAATATTACCTCTGCTGTCTTCCAATCATCAGGGAAAAAATTTAACTTAATGGTAAATTTTCTTCCGGTAATTTTTTCATAATTTTATTATTTATGCCATCTTTTCCCGGTGCCTTTTTGTTTTTAAGATTATTAATGTGAAACCTAACTTCCCTTTCACTGATGGGTAGTGGTTTTTTTAAAGTCTGGAGGAACAATTTTTTTTTTTTTTTTTTTTTTTTTTTTGGCCCTTAAAAGGTCTCTTGTTTTTTCTTATTTTTTCAGTTTCTGGCGTTCCGGACGTAAAAGAGGTCGTAGCACCTTTAACTTGAAGTTGCTGTCTGGCATATTAAAGAGTGAGACGTGGATGGCTTAGTGGTTAGCAGTTCAGACTACTGATGCAAGGTCCTCAGGTTCGAACCTGGGTTGATCTTTCAGAGATGGTGTGATTTGCTAACAATCGCTGAATATCCGCCGTGCATCGGACAACCACGTTAAGTGACGGCCCCCAGGCTGAACCTACTGGTTAAATGGGTATCCTTTCCTATGCCCCCTGAAATTCTCTCACCCTTCTATGTGCAATATCGTACTTGTACGGTGGCGTCATCTACTGTACTCTTATCTCACTACAAACTGTTCTGTCAAAGTCGCTGGACTTGCTCTCATTCCTTCCGTTTACAGCGAGATCGCCAGTATAAATGGCGATCTCGCTGTAGGTGGCTGGGACCTAAACTCTACTCGCTATGGACGGAAGTCCTACAAGAATATGACAAATACTGTTGGCATATTAAAGAAACTCTGACCAAATCTGTGCTATTCCAGAAAATCACAGAAATATTTCGTTGCTCCCAACTATGGGAAAAATATTTGAAAAAAAAATTCTTATTAGAATGCAACAATTCTGTGAGTAATTCCCTTTATTCAAAGAGGTTTTTGAGATAAACACTCCACGGTGCATCAACTCTCTAGAATAACTGAAAAATGTGCTGAAGGAATAATCAAAAAGGAACACACAGCAGCCATATTTCTGGATGTGCCAAAAGTATTCGATAAATGCCCACATGAGGCAATTATCTACAAGCTAATAGCACATGATTTCCCACGCTGGATTATTTATATAATCAAATCATACCTCACTAACAGAACATTCTGTGTTAATATCAATAGGAAAAAATCGTTAAAAAAATCGAAGGTGGTGTACCGCAAGGCAGTGTACTCGCGCCAACGCTGTACTCTATTTTTACGTCAGACTTTCCCAACTATAATAACAGGAATCTGACTACAGCTTTCTATGCTGACGACACTGCACCTGCTTGTACTTCCAAAAATAAAAATCGAGCAACTTTCATGTTGCAATATTATGTGAAACAACTTAAGAAGTATTTCTTAAATTGGAAAACCAAAATCAATACTGAAAAAAATCAAGCAATTCTATTTTCTAGGATTAAATGCAATCACAATCCAGACTTTGAAATAGAAATGTATAAAAAACAACAACATTGGGTACATGTTAAATATTTAGGATTTCTTATGGACCACAACCTAAACTGGAACAAGCATATTAAAGAAACTCTGACCAAATCTCTTAAGATCAGAGGAAGTCTCCAGCCAATAATAAAAAATAAAAGGCTTAGCAGGAAAAATAAAACTTTGATATGGAAAGCCTGTATCAGCCCTGTTATAGCTTATACCTGTCCTATCTGGGGTAACTGCAACAAACAGCAGAAAAATAAGATTACCTCATTTCAAAATAAAACCGTTCGTTATATGGTTGTACTTGATGGAAGAACTTCAAACCATGCTATCCGAAGCATGCTAAATATTAATTCTATCCATTACACGATGTATGACTTAGCTAAAAGATACTATGAAAAAGCTAAGATTCATCCTAACCCTCTGGTCAGAGAGGCCATCAACTATACTGTCAATGAAACTGACAGATATAAAAGGCCAAAAGCTATCTTGAATAAAGTTCCAGAAATGAACCCAATTCACAGCTACCCTAGCAAAAAAAAAATAACAATAATTGGGACTAGTGTTCAGAGAGAATTCTTCCCACATGTGAAGAATTTTTTATATAAAAAAACAAAAAAACCGGCTCTTTTAAGGGCCAAACTTTGTTTTGCAAAAAGAAATGCTTCACACATGTGAAGAAATTTTGTTAAAAAAAAACGGCTCTTTTAATTTTTTAAGGGCCAAACTCTTGTTTTGCAAAAAGGAATATTTCAGTTCACGTATATGAGACTGGCCCAGAAACAAGGTACCATGGTTCAAAAAAAAAAAAAAAAAAAAAAAAAAAGGAAGTACCGAACTCCCCTCCAACCAGTGCAAATACATATATGTATATATATATCGCTTAAAGGTATATATATATATATATATATATCGCTTAAAGGTATATATATATATATATATCGCTTAAAGGTATATAATCATCATCATCATTGTCAACCATTATCAATCCACTGCTGGACGAAGGTCTCCCCAAGTTTCCTCCACAACGGTCTGTCTTGTGCCAGTCTCCTCCATGTCACTCCCGCTTACTTTCGAATTTCATCCACCAATCTTCCATGTGGTCTTCTTCTGGGTCTTTTCCTGTCCCTTGGAATCCAATCTAAAATTTCGGCTGTCCATCGATGGTCTGTCCTTCTGGCAGTATGTCCAGCCCATTGCCATTTCAGGGATTTAACTCTGATCATGATGTCTTCCACTCTTGTCATTTTTCGGATCCACGTGTTCCTCTTCTTATCTCTCCTGGTTACACCAAGCATGCACCTCTCCATGCTACTTTGAGTTGTCTGCAGCCTTTGTATGTCTCTTTTAGCTAAGGTCCACGTCTCTGCACCATACGTATGTATATATATATATACAATGGTGAGATGTATGATGCACCTCAACACAGAACTCAAACGTGGCAAGCTCATAAGACAAACAAAATGTATTGACATAACAAACGTTAAAAAACACCACAAGACCTTCAAGTTGGAACTGAAGAACAGATTCTCTGCTTTAGAAGGCCTAATATCGGAAGAAGTGGATATTTCTGAAGTTAACAGAAAAGTAACCAAAGCTCTTATGGGAACAGCAACAAAATTAGCTGGGTCTAAGAACAAGTTGCATGTGAACAAATTATCAGGAAAAACCAAGATCTTGATGCAAAAAGAAGAGAGATGAGGACAGCTAAAGAAGACGTGACTTTCAAAGCGGGATATATAGAGCTATGCAAGACAGCACGAAAAAGTATCACTGAAGACGTAAGGAAATTCAACTCTGAACTAGTAAGGAAATCAGTTGAAAACAACCAAAGCCTAAAGATAGCAAAGGGACATCTCAGTAAGGGAAGAAAACAGATTATGGCACTGAGAAAAGGAGATGGTTCTGTAACAAGAAATAGAGGCGACATTTTGACAAGACTGAAAGGTTTCTACTCCAAATTATATGAAAGAGATGATACATGTACTCCAGACATCGTGAAAGGTACCAGTACCACAGTTCTTCCAGTCCTCCCAGCAGACGTTGCACATGCAATCAAGAACAATAAGTGGGGAAAAGCTCCAGGAGAAGATGGAATTACTGTAGACATCATACAAGAAGCAAGTGGAGAAATCGAAACAGTACTCGCCCAAATTTTCACTCGATGCAATAATGAAAGGAAGATTCCTGAGGATTGGAACAACGCTAGAATGATCCTGCTACATAAAAAAGGTGACATTGAGGATCTCAGGAACTACAGACCTATCAGCCTCCTATCAGTGGTTTATAAATTCTTCACTAAAGTTCTTTCACATCGCTTAAAGGTAACACTGGACATGGCTCAACCGAGAGAACAAGCTGGATTAAGGAGTTGCTACAGCACAATAGATCATATCCACGTACTGAGAGAACTAATTGAATGAGCGAGGGAATATGAACTTCCATTGTGCATGGCTTTTATCGATTATTAAAAGCCTTTTAATTTGGTGAAACCATCAGCAGTTACAAAGGCTCAGAAATCCTGCGGTATTGAAAATGCATACATTAATATTATTAATAACATCTATGAAAATGCAAGTGCAAAGATTCGGCTGTTTGAAAATACAACACACATAAAAATTGGAAAGGGAGTGAGACAAGGTGACACCATATCTCCGAAGCTCTTTAATGCGACATTGGAAAATGTCTTTCAATCACTGAACTAGGAAAACAAAGGGATAAAGATAGATGGAGATTATCTAACCCACGTTCGTTTTGCTGATGACGTAGTCATTTTTGCAACTACCCTATCAGAGCTGCAGAGAATGATCCAGGAACTTGCTGACAAGAGTAAAGAAGTGGGATTAAAAATGAACTTTCAGAAGACAAAAGTGATGTTCAATGCTTTTACAAGAAATGAAGATTTTTCGATTGATGGAGAAAAGCTAGAGATAACAGACACGTACCTTTATCTTGGACAGCAGATATCAAGTGAGGGTCACATTGATGAAGAAATTAATCGGCGTGTAAAACTTGCCTGGAGAGCTTTTGGAAGAAACAGCATAATTTTCAAGAGCAATATGCCATTATGTCTTAAAAGGAAAGTGTTTGATCAATGCATCCTTCCAGTGCTTACGTATGGTGCAGAGACGTGGACTTTAACTAAAAGAGACATACAAAGGCTGCAGACAACTCAAAGTAGCATGGAGAGGTGCATGCTTGGTATAACCAGGAGAGATAAGAAGAGGAACTCGTGGATCCGAAAAATGACGAGAGTGGAAGACATCATGATCAGAGTTAAATCCCTGAAATGGAAATGGGCTGGACATACTGCCAGAAGGACAGCCCATCGATGGACAGCCGAAATTTTAGATTGGAATAAAAGGGACAGGAAAAGACCCAGAAGAAGACCACATGGGAGATGGGTGACACTCACAACCCGCTTGGCTTGGACAACCCGCTTGGCCACATTTTAGACACTCACCAACCCGCTTGGCCAGCGTGGTGAGCTATGGCCAAACCCCTCCAAAATGACTCCACAACTTAAATCTTGGCCCTCAGTCTCCGGCAGCTGGAATGTACCTGGCCAAGGCAGCGGCCAGTGCGACATGAAGGCAGAGGGTGCTAAGAATCCCCGGAGGGCCGCACTAGGCTGCCATCTGATGCTGACCTTGGCTAGGTATAATGGACGCTCCCTATCTTCTGATTCAAGGCTTCTTGAATTGGAAGAGGAACTACAAAGGATCAAGTGGGACATCATCGGGCTAAGTGCGGTAAGGAAACAATTAGATCTCATTGAACTGAAAAGTGGACATCTCTTCTACTATCGTGGGACAGATACTGGCAGAACTAGTGGTGTTTGATTTATAATAAACAAGAAACTGAAGAATAAAGTTGTAGAAGTTGAAAGTTCCTCTGACAGAGTTGCACGACTCGTTATCCTACTCTCGAGAAGATACCAGGCTCAGATAATTCAAACTTATGCACCCACCAAAAGTCATCCTGCAGAAGAAATTGAAGAATTTTATGATAAAATTCGTCATCTAAATAATAACGGTAAGCAACATTTGAAGATACTTATGAGAGATCTCAATGCAAAAATAGGGCAACGGCAACAGAATGAAACTTCAGTAGGTAAATTCAGTCACGGCAACAGAATAAAACTTCAGTAGGTAAATTCGGTCACGGCAACGGAAACCAGCGTGGAAATACTCTCGTTGAGTTTGCAGAGGCAGAAGGGTTTTTCATCTTAAACTCCTTTTACAAGAAAAGTCCACACAGGAAATGGACATGGAGACGTCCAAATGGAACGACAAGTGAAATTGATTTTATTATGTGTAACAAAAAATTCGTCATAGAAGACTGCAGTGTGCTAAACAAGTTCAACACAGTTAGTGACCATAGATTGGTGAGATGTAAGATGCACCCCAACACTAAACTCGAACGTAGCAAGCTCATAAGACAAACAAAATGTATTGACATAACCAACCTTGAAAAACACCATAATACCTTCAAATTGAAACTGAAGTACAGATTCTCTGCTTTAGAAGGCCTAACATCGGAAGAAGTGGATATTTCTGAAGTTAACAGAAAAGTAACCAAAGCTCTCATGGAAACAGCAACAAAATTAGCTGGGTCTAAGAACAAGTTGCATGTGAACAAATTATCAGGAAAAACCGAAATGTTGATGCAAAAAAGAAGAGAGATGAGGACAACTAAAGAAGATGTGACTTCTAAAGTGGAATATATAGAGCTATGCAAGACAGTACAAGAAAGTATCACTGCAGACGTAAAGAAATTCAACTGTGAACTAGTGAGGAAAGCAGTTGAAAGCAACCAAAGCCTAAAGATAGCAAAGGGACATTTTAGTAAGGGAAGGAAACAGATTATGGCACTGAGAAAAGAAGATGGTTCTGTAACAAGAAATAGAGGCGAAATTTTGACAAGAGTGAAAGATTTATACTCCAAATTATATGAAAGGGATGATACATGTACTCCAGACATCATGAAAAAAACCAGTACCAGAGTTCTTCCAGTCCTCTCAGCAGAAGTTGCACATGCAATCAAGAACATGAAGCGGGGAAACGCTCCAGGAGAAGATGGAATTACTGTAGACATCATACAAGAAGCAAGTGGAGAAATCGAAACAGTACTCGCCCAAATTTTCACTCGATGCTTTAATGAAGGGAAGATTCCTGAGGATTGGAACAACGCTACAATGATCTTGCTACGTAAAAAAGGTGAGATTGAGGATCTCAGGAACTGCAGACCTAGCAGCCTCCTATCAGTGGTTTATAAAATCTTCACTAAAGTTCTTTCGCACCGCTTGAAGGTAACACTGGACATGGCTCAACCGAGAGAACAAGCTGGATTCAGGAGTGGCTACAGCACAATAAATCATATCCACGTACTGAGAGAACAAATTGAAAGAGCGAGGGAATATGAACTTCCATTTTGCATGGCTTTTATCGATTATGAAAAAGCCTTTGATTCGGTGAAACCATCAGCAGTTGCAATGGCTCTGAAATCCTGCGGTATTGAAGATGCATATATTAATATTATTAATAACTTCTATGAAAATGCAAGTGCAAAGATTCGGCTGTTTGAGAATACAGCACACATAAAAGTTGGAAAGGGAGTGAGACAAGGTGACACCATATCTCCGAAGCTGTTTAATGCTACATTGGAGGGTGTCTTTCAGTCGCTGAGCTATGAAAACAAGGAGATAAAGATTAATGGAGATTATCTAACTCACCTTCGTTTTGCTGATGACGTAGTCATTTTTCCAACTACCCCATCAGAGCTGCAGAGTATGATATAGGAACTTGCTGACAAGAGTAAAGAAGTGGGGAAAAATGAACTTTCAGAAGACAAAAGTGATGTTCAATGCTTTTTCAAGAAATGAAGATTTATCGATTGATGGAGAAAAGCTGGAGATAACAGACACGTACCTTTATCTTGGACAGCAGATATCAAGTGAGGGTCACATTGATGAAGAAATTAATCGGCGTACAAATTTTGCCTGGAGAGCTTTTGGAAGAAACAGCATAGTTTTCAAGAGCAATATGTCATTATTTCTTAAAAGAAAAGTGTTTTATTAATGCATCCATCCAGTGCTTACATATGGTGCAGAGACGTGAACCTTAACTAAAAGAGACATACAAAGGCTGCAGACAACTCAAAGTAACATGGAGAGGTGCATGCTTGGTGTAATCAGGAGAGATTAGAAGAGGAACTCGTGGATCCGAAAAATGACAAGAGTGGAAGACATCATGATCAGAGTTAAATCCCTGAAATGGCAATGGGCTGGACATACTGCCAGAAGAACAGACCATCGATGGACAGCCGAAATTTTAGATTGGATTCCAATGGACAGGAAAAGACCCAGAAGAAGACCACATGAGAGATGGGTGGATGAAATTCGAAAGTATGCAGGCGTGACATGGAGGAGACTGGCACAAGACAGACCGTTGTGGAGGAAATTTGGGGAGACCTTCGTCCAGCAGTGGATTGATAATGGTTGACAATGATGATATATATATATATATATATATATATCTTCTCTGAGAAGCCCATGAGAAGCGAGGCGAAAAATCCGACTCCTACACGGGAACTGAGCAAACGACAACTGCGTGGTTTAAGGTGCCTTGAAACACATGGTTTTGCGAGAAAACTCGGTGTTTATCTGTCGGGGTTTTCTTGTGTGGTTCTTTTCTTTTTTAGGCACCCCTTTTCCCTGTCCTTTCTCCGGTTCCCTGCGGCCTGGCGTTGAGTGCGAGATTAATTGCTTTGATTGATTTATTGCAGGTAAGTATGTAGGGTAGCTTACTACTTCAATACTTAACGGGAAACCATATACTCCTTTTGCTCTAATATTTCTGTACTTTTCTTTCATGCTGTTCTATCAGGGAAATCGGTTCCCAAATATCTTATCTTCTTCTTTTTCACCTGACAAAAGAAAGAGATAAGATATTTGGGAACAGATTTCCTTGATAGAAAAGCATGAAAGATAAGTACAGAAATATTAGAGCAAAAGTAGTATACGGTTTCCCGTTAAGTATTGAAGTTATAAGCTACCCTACATACTTACCTGCAAGAAATCAATCAAAGGAAGTCATCCCGCAACCAACGCCAGGCCGCAGGGAATCGAGGAAAGGACAGGGAAAAGGAGTGCCTAAAAAAAAAAAAAAAAAACCACACAAGAAAAATCCGACAGATAAACACCCAGTTTTCTCACAAAACCATGTGTTGCAAGGCACCTTAAACCACACAGTTGTCGTTTGCTCAGTTCCCGTGTAGGAGTCGGCTTTTCACCTCGCTTCTCATGGGCTTCTCAGAGAAAATGTTTTTTTTTTTTTAAACCATAGTACCTTGTTTCTGGGCCAGTCTCATATATGTGGACTGTAATATTTCTTTTTGCAAAACAAGTTCGGCCCCTAAAAGATCCGTTTTTTTTTTAACAAACTTTTTTCACAAGTGTGAAGTAATATTTCTTTTTGCAAAACAGAGTTCGGTCCTTAAAAGAGCATTTTTTTTTAACAAAAATTCTTCTCATGTGAAGAATACCCTCTGAACACTAGTCCCAATTATTGTTATTTTTTTTTGCTAGGTTAGCTGGAAATTGGGTTCATTTCTGGAACTTTATTCAAGATAGCTTTTGGCCTTTCATATCAGTCAGTTTCATTGACAGTATAGTTAATGGCCTCTCTAACCAGAGGATTAGGATTAATCTTAGCTTTTTCATAGTATCTTTTAGCTAAGTCATACAACGTGTAATGCATAGAATTAATATTTAGCATGCTTCGAATAGCATGGTTTGAAGTTCTTCCATCAAGTCCAACCATATAATGTAGGGTTTTATTTTGAAATGAGGTAATCTTATATTTCTGCTGTTTGTTGCAGTTACCCCAGATAGGACAAGCATAAGCTATAACAGGGCTGATACAGGCTTCCCATATCAAAGTTTTATTTTTCCTGCTAAGCCTTTTATTTTTTATTATTGGCTGGAGACTTCCTCTGATCTTAAGAGATTTGGTCAGAGTTTCTTTAATATGCTTGTTCCAGTTCAGGTTGTGGTCCATAAAGAGTCCTAAATATTTAATATATTTTACCCAAGGTATTTTTTTATACATTTCTATTTCAAAGTCTGGATTGTATTGATGTTTAATCCTAGAAAATAGAATTTCTTGAGTTTTTTCAGTGTTGATTTTGATTTTCCAATCTAAGAAATACTTCTCAAGTTGTTCCACATAATGTTGCAACGTGAAAGTTGCTTGATTTTTATTTTTGGAAGTATAAGCAAGTGCAGTGTCGTCCACATATAGAGCTGTAGTCAGATTCCTGTTATTATAGTTGGGAAAGTCTGACGTAAAAATAGAAAACAGCGTTGGCGCGAGTACACTGCCTTGCGGTACACCACCTTCGATTTTTTTTAATGATTTTTTCCCATTGATATTAACACAGAATGTTCTGTTAGTGAGGTATGATTTGATTATATAAATAATCCAGGGTGGGAAATCATGTGCTATTAGCTTGTAGATAATTGCCTCATGTAGGCATTTATCGAATGCTTTTGCCACATCCAGAAATATGGCTGCTGTGTGTTCTTTTTTGATTATTCCTTCAGCACATTTTTCAGTTATTCTAGAGAGTTGATGCACCGTGTAGTGTTTATCTCTAAAACCTCCTTGAATAAATGGAATTACTGGGAACTCCTCACAGAATTCTTGCATTCTAATAAGAATTATTTTTTCAAATATTTTTCCCATAGTTGGGAGCAACGAAATAGGTCTGTGATTTTCTGGAATAGCCGGGTTTTTACCGGGCTTGGTTAGTAAAATTACCTCAGCGGCTTTCCACTCATCTGGAAAGTATTTTATTTCAATAGCTTTATTGTAAATTTTGGTAAGCGTGTGCACATATGCTTCCGGTAATTTTTTATGATTTTATTATTAATACCGTCCTTACCAGGTGCCTTTTTATTCCTGAGTTTGTTAATATGAAACCGTACCGCCCTGTCACTAAGAGGAAGTGGGTTTTCAAAGTCAGGTGAAATAATTTTCTTTCGGCTCTTAAAAGGGCCGTTTTTATTTACGCTTTCCAACCGTAGGTTGAAGAAGCGTATATGCTCCAGCTTTGTCCGTCCGTCCGCACGATAACTGGCGTAAAAATGGTTCGATTTCGATGAAATTTTAGTATGTGGTAGGGGACCACCTAGGGACGAATCCTATTCAAAATGGGACAAATGGGGTCAAAGGTCACGACGTAGGAGCGGGATCATTCCATTGCCCTTATGCGTCATAACTTGCGTAAATATGGTTCGATTTCAATGAAAGTTTACTATGTGGTAGGAGACCGCCTGGGGACAAACCCTATTCAAAACGGGTAAAGTGGGGTCAAAGGTCAGGACATAAGATCCGGATGCATTCCATTGCCCTTATGCGTCATAACTTGCGTAAAAATGGTTCGATTTCGATGAAATTTCAGTATGTAGTAGGGGACCACCTGGGGACGAACCCTATTGAAAATGGACGAAATGTGGTCAAAGGTCAGGACATAGGATTGCGATCCTTTCCATTGCCCTTATCCCATATTATTAAGGTGGACGTCAAGTAATTTTGCTTCCTACACTTCCAATGGAAAAAGTTTTGTAAACATTTCCATCACAATTAATGTGTTCCCAAAGATGAAAATTTGAACATCGATTAAAATAACTTCATATTAAATTTGGAAAACTTTATATGTTCTAAAACATAACCATAATCATATTAAAAATCATTAACTTTTCCTTTGGTTGTGTTGAAACCAGAGAAAAGATGGCGCGACCTGTATTTTGAGGACGTCAGTGGGCAAAAAAATGTTGGATTGCATAATTACGGTTATGGTTTAGAAAATATTAAGTATTCCAAGTTATGAAATGAAGCTATTTTAATTAATGCTCAAAGTTTCATCCTTGTGAACGCATTAATTGTCCAGAAAAAATATGGCGCGACCTGTGTTTTCACGATGTCAGTGGACAAACAATGTTGAATTGCATAATTATGGTTATGTTTTAGAAGATATTAAGTATTGCAAGTTATAAAATGAAGATATTTTAATCGATGTTCAAATTTTCATCCTTGGGAACGCATTAATTGTGAAGAAAATGTGTACAGAAGTTTTTCCATTGGAAGTATAGGAAGCAAAATTACTTGACGTCCACCTTAAAGTAGCAATTCTTCTATGTTTGAATGTACATTTTATTTTTAAAACAGCTCTAAGAATTTTAATGAAAGTCGTTAACCTACCGTTTTCTGGTACTAGAAATCGATTTAGCTTGATCTCGACTTTAGGATAATTTGTTCAGTGATTTAAATAACCACCCCGAATTATAATGTTTTTAGTGATGGCGTTGTTCCATTATACCATTAATGTTACCAATGCTTAGAAATCTTATGACGTCACAATCTCGCCGCGTTTGAGAATATCGGCGCGCGGTCAAGCCATCTGTCTTATTACGTCACGCGTTGTGTGTGGATCCTATTAAAGTTTTATGACGTCACACTTGCGGCGAGCGATGGTCGCGATTCCCATCTGCCTCATTACGTCACGTGTTGTGTGATTGCGTCCATCCGCACAATAACTCGCGTAACAATCGTTCGATTTCGATGAAATTTTAGTATCTGGTAGGGGATCACCTGGAAAGGTACCATATTTAAAGTGAACGAAATGGGGTCAAAGGTCAGTACACTGGAGCGGGATCCATTCCACTGCTGTTATGCGTCATAACTAACGTAAAAAAGTTTCGCTTTCGATGAAATTTTTGTATGTGGTAGAAAACCACCTGGCGACAAACCTTATTGAAAATGGGAGAAATGGGGTTAAAGGTCAGGACATGGAAGCGGAATCACTTCCATCGCCATTATGCGTCATAACTTAGGTAAAAATGCTTCGATTTTGATGAAATGTTAATATGTTGTAGGGTATTGCGTGGGGAAGAATTCTGTTGAAAATGGGCGAAATGGGGTCGAAGGTTAGGACACAGGAGCGGGATCTATTCCATAGCCCTTATGCATCATAACTTACGCAAAAATGCTTCGATTGCGACAAAACTTTAGCATGTTATTTCGGAGGTATACCAAACCGGTTCTGTTGAATATCATCAAAATGGGATCAAAGGTCAGGGCACAGGACCGAGATTTATTCCACAGCCATTATTCTCATAACTTGAGTGATAACTTGAGTAATTATTTCTGGTATGTTGGAAAGCGTATTATAATCAATGCATTGCATGATTTTACTAACTTGTTTTTTTTTCTCACAGTCGGATCCTGTCCGATTTCTGCAGCTTGTTCAGGGTTTGCGGACCTGAGAGAGGTCGTAGCACTTTTAACTTTGAGTTGCTGCTTTCTCTGTCTTTTCTCCCCCCTTTTTTTTAATCACACCATTCTGAGTGTTTTTATTTGGGTATATTCTCACAGATTTTTTTTTACTGGTGAATTCCTCGTAGAGTTGTGCACTTTGTGCAATTACTCCAGAGTTTTCAACATCCTCCACATGTTTAAAATAAGTATCCATGGCCTTTTGGGTTTTGACGTATGTATCCGTGTCAGGGATATCATTTATTTTAAACTGTTTTTCTAGTGAGTTTGCAAAAATTTCCGCTTTTTCTTCTTCAGTTCAAACTACCGCCCCATCTTCTTTTTGAAGGGGTGGGAGTAATTTGACATTTTTATTTTGCAAGCTCGACGTAAGATTCCATAGGGTCATTTTATTTTTTTTACCCGAATTTTCGAGTAGTCAATATGAGCGTCCTCTAATACTTGACCCCATGACCCATTGTCGAATTTTCTAATTTCTCTTTTAATTTGTCTATTTAGGCAGCAATAAAGGTCATAGAATGTTTTATTTCCTGTTCTTTGCCACTTGTTTCGGTACCTATTTTTTTCTTTAATAAGGTCCAAAATTTCTTTGGGTAAATAGTACGGATTTTTTTCTCTTTAGCAGGAGTTTCACATTCTTCCATAATTTTTTTAAAGGCGAGGTTAAAGAGTTCAATAGCTATGTCAATTTCTTCTTTGCTATTACAGTCTCCAATTACCGGAGGTGGCACTAATTTAATTTTCTCTTCAAATTGCTTTAAATTAGTGATCATTTTGGGTGCTACCGTCACCGTTTTATCAGTATAAAGCTGGAGGTGAACGGGATTGTGGTCATAGGAGAGCGCTGCCGCAGTGTAAATTTCATAGTAATATTTATTATTCTTCAAGAGGGCAAAATCTACTGTGTTGCTAGTTCTTCTGAGCGCCGTTCTTGCGGGTTTTAGATGGTGTCTCCAAATCAATGTTTTTGTTTAAGAGATATCTGAAGATATTGTTTCCACTTTTATTAGCTCTTGGGCAGTACCAATAGCGGTGTTTACTATTAAAATCTCCAGCTATGACCGTGGGAATATCTTCCTAGAACAGATTATCTAGAGCTTCCCTGGTAATAATGTGTTTGGGATGATTGTATAACGCCGTAAATTTAATCGGGTTATTTTTTGTTTTAATAATTACCGAGTGCGCTTCCATGCCATCCTCTGTGTTGCATGTTGCTTCACTTTGCTCTAGTTTATCTTTCACTGCAATCAAAATTCCCCCACTTTTAGTGGTTTTGTCTTTTCTGTAAACCTTGTAGTTGGGAATTTTGAATTTGACTCTGTCTATTAGCCAGGATTCATTAATTAGCGCAATATCAATTTTTTTTGTGTTTTAAGTAGGCTAAGAATTCTCTATGCTGCCTTTTGATGCCTTGCGCATTCCAAATTAATATTTGAAGTCCACTTGTTTCAGAGTATAAAATTTCATCCTCATTTTTTTTTCATCATTTTTAACTGAGTCAATTTCTTTTTACTGTTGTTACTTTCGGTAACTTGGGCATCAATATCAGTATTGCAATTGCTTGCTTCCATGTTTTTGACCAGTTTGGCAGCTAATTCTGCTATTTTATTGATGGTCCATTCACCATTTTCTAGTTTTTTATCAGTTTCCCCATTTATCTGGTTTTCCGTAAAATTCTCACTCATGGACTTTTCTTTAATTTTTTTAATTAAAATGTCAATTTTGCTTGAGTGAGTATTACAAGTAAATTTTTTGCCTCTTTAATTTCTTTGCTAAGCCTTCCTGTGAAATATTTTGGTTTTTTCACAGTTGGAGTAACCAATTTTTTTGGCTTTTGTGTAGCATTTTCACCTAAATATTTATCAACATCGACAATCAATTTCTCTATCAGTTTTGTGTTTTGGAATTTTTTTTTTTTTGCGATGTTTTTTAATTTTTCTTTTCGCTCAGATTTCTGCAAATTGCTTTCAATGACAACTTTTTTCTCTTTTTTATTTTTTTATTTTTTGCTTTTCACCTAAATATTTGTCAACATCAGCAACCAATTTCTCTGTCACATTTGTGTTTTGGAAATTTTTGCGATGTTTTTCAATTCTTTCTTTTAGCACAGAATTCTGTAAATTGCTTTCAGAAAAAGAAGTGCCCTTAAAAGGGCCGTTTTTTTTTTATCCTCAGAAACAGAAATACCCTTAAAAGGGCTGGGTTTTTTTGTCCGCTGTCTTTCACTTTGGCTATGCTGCTAACAGTAATACTAACTAGTGCATTAGTAACAGCATTTAACCGAAGCAATTCTTCATTGTTGTTACTTACAACTTTTTTAACCGCAGTGTTGTACGAGTAACTCGGAGAAACCTTTTTTTTTCGTTTCGTTTCCTTTAATTCTTTGCTAAGCCTTCCAGAGAAGTGCTTGACTTTTCTTTTCTCTATAGTTTTATCTCTCTCGCAGTTTTTTTTTACCTGAATATTTTTCTACATCTGCATTCATTTTATCAACGAAATTGGTGTTTTGATAATTCGAGAGATGTTTTTGTATCCTTTGCTCTAACACAGAATTTGGTAAGTTGCTTTTAATTGCAACCTTTTTTTCTCTATGTGTAATAAATTAATATTACGGAGATATTTATTTGAGTCTATTTTTAATAATTCTGTGTCATTTATTGCTTCCTGTATTTTGAAGCTGTCACTGCTTTCTTGCAGTGTGTGAGGTTGTTCCTTACGAACATTACTTTTTTTTGTGTTTTTTCCTCACTTTTATTGAAACTTTTTTATATTTCAATTTTTCTGTCGTAAAGCTGAGCTTTACTCGTGTGAATTTGTGTTCCAGCCTTTTCTAACTGCGTTTCCTTCTCCTGCAGTGTACAAATGGCCAGTTACTTTTTGAAAAAATTTTAGTCGGCCCTGAAAAGGGCCGTTTTTTCCGTAGACTGACGCAGATTCACACCAAATTCCTTGCAAAAGCCTGACGCCGAAGCCGTCTCGGGTCTATTTTCCAAAAAACCTTCCTCTTGTGTAAGGTCGTCCACACATCTCTCGGGCTTTTCATAAATCGTATCTGGTATTTACTCAGATATTCCATCGCCCGGGCATCCCACCGGTGTTTTAATGATATCTGAAAATTTTTCAAATATCCCATCGCCCGGGCATCCCACCGGTGTTTTAATGATATCTGATAATTTATCAGCTATCCCATCGTCCGGGCATCTCACCGGTGTTTTAATGATATTTGAAAATTTTACAAATATCCCATCGCCCGAGCATCCCACCGGTGTTTTAATGATATCTGATAATTTATCAGCTATCCCATCGTCCGGGCATCTCACCGGTGTTTTAATGATATCTGAAAATTTTACAAATATCCCATCGCCCGGGCATCCCACCGGTGTTTTAATTATATTTGTAATTTTTTCAGATATCCCATCGCCCGAGCATCCCACCGGTGTTTTTATCATATCTGATAATTTCTCAGATATTATGTCTGGAATTGGCGCAGACATACAAGAAGAGTCACCGACAATTTTTTTGTCAGATGACGTGCCCAGAATTTTCTGAGGCACAGAATAAGAAGTTATTTCACTTACGAATCTTCTTCTTGTTCTTCTGGTTCTTTTTGGATACTATTACATAGTTACGGCGGAAGGTTTCTAATTCTTCTGGATCTTCTTGGATCTGGCTTTTCAGTTGACTCTCGCTTTCCCGTGAAATTGAATAAAGAACAGGAAACGGCATCACTTTTCTTGGCGTCAGGTTTTTGCTCTACAACATCTGGTCTGGTAATTCCGTTAATTTTTACGATGGGCTGGAAGCTGAAACGAAGAGAAGTGGATTCGAGACAATTTTTATTGAGCTTTGAAAAAAGCTTAACAACTAAAAGATCCCCTAACCTGACTGATTCGGATAGACTGGTAACCCAGAAACTATCTAAGATGCGACGAACAAAACCTTCCGAAGAAGCAAAAAGTTGGTCTTATCACAATTTGCAGCATTTATACATCTAACACCTCTACTAAACAGTTTACCCATGTTTCTGAACTGTAGCTAAAGATAAACCTAGTGAACTTTAATCTATTATAAAAAATTAAATATTTTTTCCCAAGCTAATAAGCAATTATCTTCTCTACGACAAGATTATTTTCCACTTATTTGCCAATTTTATTGCGATAGCTGCATGCAGAATGATAAGTTTCTTCGCGTTTAGTAAGAAAATCTTAATGTAAATTCCAAATTTTTTTTCGAGACATACCTATGAAAAACAAAATAATTACGAAAGCAGCAAACCATTTATTAAAATATCTGTTACTGCAAGAACTTCAATGGTGATTCATATATAAAGGGAGAGAAATTAAAGATTGCGGAAATTGTTCAATCAACTACTTCCAAATGGAAAAACGAAGCACTTATGCTGTTGCTGAACAGGCTTTTACAAACTGTAGTTCAAGAGTTCGTGTTAGTGCAAGGCCCAGATGGCAGTAAATCAGATGCAGATATGTCGTATATATATATATCAGTGGCGTCACGTGCCCATTTAGATTGGGTGTGCGTTGTTACTGGAAAAAACACGCAAAAATTTTATTATGTATCCCGAGCTGCAAAATTTGAGCATTGATTTTGAACATACGAAAAGCCTTTCTTTTCGGTAATAAAAGTTTTTCTTACACTCCATTGTAAGAAAAATCTGAATTTCCTGTGCAAATACTTGAGTGATGAACGAATTTTCGGTATCGTTTTCTTTATATATAAGTTTTGAATATAGCACGAGGCTTACTTTCTTTAACCCGCTTTACACAAGCTGCAAAATCTCTGACAAAAACGTGACACTTAGTACATCGCCAACCTAAATGGATATCAAAATTCAAATTGTATATGGATGTCACAATTCAATTGTGTCTGTGCTCATAAACACACCGATTCACACAGCGACGAAAATATAGGAAACTCGTAGCAGAACGATGAAGCGTGTTTATGACTCCATGTTATGCCTATCGCAAACAAATATGACAAGTGGTGCTTTTTTAAACACGCACATTTAAACCTCTCCGTTGGATCAACGAGGAAATAAAAACATGACATGTAGCGCCATCTGGAAAGCTTTGAATTACAGCTGTTTTAACGACTTATGGTGTCCGCTGTTAAAACAGTACTCCTGCAGCTGAAAATATGTACTACGTTTTGTTTACTGCACGAAGTAACGAACCTTCTCATATTAGTGGATTGTCCTTATATTAGTCCATATGCGCCGGACATGCTTCCACTGCATCACAGCGGCCTCGAATTCCCCCGGACTCACACACACTAAACTGTGGTTCCGGAGGAATTTTTTCATCAAATTTCTAGTTTGGCTGTTTACGTTACATGGTGCAATTTCCAGACGCACACAGATTAAAATTAATTGCGAAAGAACGGTGGTAACAAAGGGGGATTAGAAAAATAAGCGTATGTATTAGTGGATATATATACACTATATTGACGAAAGTCACCGGACAGCCCTTCAAAAACAAATGAATGGATCAACTGCGTTGTTGAGATGCGCCGTACAGCTGCAAACGGTATAAAAACAAGACTGCAGCTGACCGCGATCATATAGCACTGTGAGGTTGAGTGAAAATATCGCGGCGGGAGAGAACTGACTTTAAGAAAGGAAAGATTGTTGGGTGTTATATTAGTGGATTGTTCATAAGATAAACAGAGAGGCGTTTAAACATACCCAAGTCAACTGTTTTGGATGTACTGAATAAGTTTAAGACATATGGCGCGCTTAAAGTAGCAAAAGGTACCGGCAGACCAAAGAAAATCAGTGATAGAGGTCGTCGAAGCCTCAGAAGAGTAGTTACAGCTAATCGACAGAGTACTGCACAAGACCTCAGTGTACAGGTGAGTAAAAATGCTGGAAGCTCGGTATGTACACGTACCATTCACAAAGAACTTCATTCCATGGGTTACCGTGCTCGTACAGCTGTTAATAAACCTTTCATCTCTACTCGGAATGCTTCTCGTCGTTTAGTATGGTGTAAAGAACAGTTATCGTGGACCGTGGATCAATGGAAACGGGTCCTATGGACCGATGAGTCAAGATACACGATCCATCAGCCTTGTGTCCATCTGTGGGTATGGGAGCAGCCGGGGAAACGCTATTTACCACAGTGTACTGTTCCTACGGTCAAGTTTGGAGCTGGCAGTGTACTAATTTGGGGGTGTTTTTCGTGGTACGTTCCCGGCCCATTGGTTATCGTGGACAAACCTGTTAACCAGCACGTCTACCTCAATATTCTGGGCAATTATGTCCTACCAACTCTGTGGCAATATTATGGAACCGAGCCTTGTTGGTGCCAGTAGGATAATGCACCGAGCCACGAAGCAAGGACTGTTACGGCGTGGTTTGACGATAATTCCGTATCGTGTGTGGACTGGCCAGCACAGAGCCCTGATCTTAATCCCATAGAGCACCTATGGGATGAATTAGAGCGCCTTCATAAGAAGTTTTAACCCAGGTCTACTACTAAGCAACAGTTAGCGGCAACATTATGTACTGAATGGAAGTGCATACCTATCGCTGTGTTCCAAAACCTTGTCGAAAGCATGTCTCGAAGGGTCAGTGCATGCATTAAGGCTAAAGGTGGACCGACACAGTACTAATGTATGTCAATAAATGCTACATGTTGTGCTACTCTTCTAGGTGTCCTGTGACTTTTGTCAATATAGTGTATATCAAGCGGCTCCAAATGTTTTCATAGCTGAACCTCAATACATTAAGTAAAACCAATGAATTTGATTCCTATCCCAATAATGCATTTGTGAGTTTACAAAATGAAAATTTAATACTTCTATTGACTTGATGTTGTTATATTGATAGCACATTTGGTTATATTGATTATTCAGCTGAAAAATCAGCGAAAGAGGATGAGATACAAGAAATCAGCAGAAAGGAACACAGCATAAATTTGAAAAGTCGATAGGGTGGTGCGGGGTATTGAATGAAAAAATATGTTTGGAAGAACAAACATTTGCAAAGTAAATTTTTCCCCACCAAGCCGTCAAAGTTGGAAACAATTCCTATTTTGCATAACTCGCTTTTCTTCTGCAAAACGTTTTTTTTTTCTTTGATTTAGCATAAGAATACGGTGGCCTAATTAGCGCCTGCAGCCATTCTGAAGTAGCAGACTAAATGTTTCCTCACTCATCTGAAGGAAATTCCTGAAATCGTCAGGATTATTTTCTTTTAATTCATTCAATAAACTCATGTTTCTTTTCAATAGCCATTTTTTTTGTTAATTTCGTTCTTTTTTTTTTATTCGTTTTCAGCTTTTTATTTATAAAAATAGTCATAGATAAAACTTTCCGTTTTTTATGGAAAAGGGGCATTTTCACTCTTTAAAGGATACTAAACGACTGTCTGTCGTAACCAGTCGGCTGAGGAGACCCAAGGTGGTCAGCGCTCAATTTCCCCACTCTAACGTGCACTCAAGAATGCGTACCTGTGGCTACCTTTACAGAGCGTGAAGACATTCTTCCGTGACACTCTGCTACATTAAGACTTTAAAAAGTGCCGGAAAGTCATGACACAAATTTCATGGAAAATTTTGTTTCATACAGATTGCATTCGATTCGCACCCAAAAGGAAGAAGTCACAAGATAAGATTTTCCCTGTAGCACTCCTTCCACTTTTTCCTTCTCTTACCAGAGATTTAAGTGTTACACTGCATTTCCTGTGTGTGTGTATTAGAAAAATTTTCATTTTGCCTCTATGAGCATATTCTTGTGTTCAGATCTGTAATTTGAAATGAAAAATGTCAACTATCCACAGTCAAAACGGAGTTACCATTAAAAATATTTGCCTAACTTCTTTTCAAACACAGACACAGTGGACTAAAAAGGTTGAAACTCTTTATTTTAAAAGTTGGTTAAACGGTGAGCTGAGATAAAAGATGGGAGTTGCAGCCGACCCGTGACATTCCGCCTGTGAATGCGGCGGAAAAAACCCCTCCAAAAATGCGCCGGCCTAGGGCTAAATATTTAATGTATTTCGAATGAGTACAAGTGGAAGATTATCAACTTGACTTCATATGCAAGACTTATGCAAACACAGACACAGTGAACTAAAAATTGCTAAAAAGGCCTAACCTTGGGCCGTAAAATTGTTTCGTGTCTGGGGAGAGGCGGAATATTACTGAATCGACTTGTTGCGTAAACTTTATAAATGTGAACACGGGGTTTAAAAATTACTAAAAAGGCCTAGTGCCTTATAATTAATGCTTCGGGATTGAGAAAAAATGAAACTTTATTAACTTGAATTGTTAAGCAAATTTTATAAATATAAGCACAGCGGATAAAAAAATTGCTGAAAAGGCCTCTGCCTAGGGCGAAAAAAATTTTTTTCCCGAAAAAGCCAATGCCTAGGGTCGTGAAATTATTGTTTCGCGTCTGAGTGTAAAGGTGGAATATTACTGACTTCATTTGTTACGTAAATTTTATAAATATGAACACGGGGACTTAAAAATTACAAAGAGGACCCAGGCAGTCTAGCGCCTTATAATTAATGCATTGAGATTGAGTGAAAGTAGAGCATTATTAACTTGAATTGTTAGGTAAACCTTATAAATATGAGCACAGCGGATCAAAAATTTCTGAAAAGACCTATCACAGAATTTTTATTTGCTGAAAAGGTCAAGTATTGGGACCGTGAAATTATTGTTTCGTGACTATGTATAAAGATGAAATATTATTGACTTGATTTGTAACTTAAACTTTATAAATATGAACAAGGGGGCCTAAAAATTACTAAAAAGGCCTAGGCCTAGGGTCTTATAATTAATGTTTTGGGCTTGAGTAAAGTGGAAAATTATTAACTTGAATTGTTAGGTAAACCTAATGAATATGAGCACAGTAGGTCAAAAATTGCTAGAAAGATCTAACCCTAGGGCCGTGAAATTATTGTTCCGTGTTTGAGCATAAAGGTGGAAAATTACTGACTCGACTTGTTATGTAAACCTAATGAACAGTAGCACGGGGGCTTCAAAATTTCCAAGAGTGCCTAGGACTAAGGCCTTGTAATTAATGCTTTGAACTTTGAGTAAAAGTGGACCATTATTAACTTGAATTGTTGAAACTGCCCATGTGTATATCCTAAAGTTAGTCTTTTGTGCTCAAGTAATATGAGCACGATGGGCTAAGAACGGATGAAAAAGTCCACGCTGAGTGCGACATAATTAATGTTTCTGCCTCAGTAAATGAATAAGATTTCACTGCAACAAGAGCCGCAGCTCATGTCTGGTGCGAGGTCACATGCTTCTTGCCAAAGCAGATATTTAGCACTGATAAATTCTCTGCAATTTTTACACACCAAAACACGAAAAGGAAAACTCTTTATCATTTTCCTTTGTATCACGAAGCAACGTAGATTAGAAAAAACTACAAAACCAACGTAGATTAGAAAAGACTACAAAACCAAGACAATTTGTATTCCAAACAAAAGGGCAATTTTTATATGGCTCCTTACTGCAGTTTAACAAAGCAACTTTTGCGTTGGTACTACAGTGTCCACTATTGTCACAGAAGAATGATATTTGAGGTTTAAAACTTGGCAAATGAGAGAAACTAAAATGTTGACAATTTGTCGGTGTTTTGACCCACACCCATCCAATAAAGGTGTTGGCAGACTACACTTTATAAATGGGTCTGTAAATGCGCAGTCCTACAAAAACATTTTATCTGAGCAGCTAACTCTAATAATCCAGAACCGATTTAGTGACACTGAATTTTGCATCTTCCAGGACGACTTTGCGTCATGTCAAACCGCCATGAAGGTGTGACATGTCACCAAGACAGGAAATATTTATGTGTAATGTCTGCATACGGTTTGTTAGTGTTGTCTTTCATAATCAATATTGTATTCATGTTGTTTAGATAGCTGATGATTTAATTCAAATAAATAGAATAGCGCTAAAAAGAACAAAACATACCTTTAGAGTAAAGATGACTTGATTTTAATAAACATAAATAAGATGCTTCAGATATGAATTGAAGATAATATAATTAATAACTGAAGGTAATTAGAAGAAGAAGAATAGTTCACTTTGTGAACAAAAGGTGCATTCCATAAACCATTTGGTTCTCCAGGTGAGACGCGAACGTATAACCCTCACCCTTACTCATTTAACACTTTAACGACCATCACCCCAAAATCTTGTATAACTCTAAATACCATAACTACGGAAACTGTCTGTTGGTTCACTTCCTTGTGTAATAACAACAATAGTGACTGAGGGTGACCCTTGCTGATCCGTCATAGGTCGTGCAAATTTGAAGAACAGGTAAGAGTAGGAAATCTGATTCACTGTAGAGAGGCGTTTCGGGCGTCTATGTTCGTTAGTGTGTAGGGCGTTTTGGGCGTTATGATCGTTAAAGGGTTAAAAGAATCACCAAGAAACAGTTTCTTCTTAAAGAAGGAAGGGGATATTGAAGACCAGGAACATAACCTCTGTAAATACAAGTTCCATCGTATTTTTAGAAGAAACAGTATAAATACAAATATTTCTAGTCAGAAGCATAATCATCGACTTTTCAGGACAGGAACTTCACTCACATCTACGTGGCTTCTTTTCGTCGAGAGAAAGAGAGAGTTGCTGTTTGTTGTTTCTATCCGAGAGCGAGAGAACTAGTTGCATCAGAGCGACCTCTCTTGACTTATAAAATAAATAATGTTTATATTTAAGTTTTTCTTTCCTTTTGGACGTCTGTCAGAGCATAAGAAGTGGTCTTACGCTAACATTCCCCTTTTGCTCTGGCAAGGTCCTGAAGGCTGTCTGTAACGTTCGAAACCTGATTTGGTCAGTGGCTTTGTCATTATGTTCGCCTTCATCTCCTGAGTAGGACAATAGTACACTTCTAGAATATTTTTGTTTTGCAAGTTCGTTATATAATGGTGCTTTATGTCAACGTGCTTTACTCTTGAATTATATTTTTAAGATTGCGTCAGTTTTATGGTTGCTTGATTATCTTCCCAAAACTTTACTGGTAAATCCTGTTTTAGGTCTAAATCCTTCATTAACTCCATTAACCATGTCAAATCTTGGGCTGAGTGTGCTATGGAAACATACTCAGCCTCAAAGAATGACAATGCAACACAATTCTGTTTGCGTTATTTCCATGATAGACAGTTTTCTCCAAGAAAAACAAGATGACCTGAGGTAAACTTCCTGTCTCTTTGGTCTTGAGAACAGTCTGCGTCAGATTACATATTTAGTACAGGAGGCTTTTTTGATGAAATTTGCAGTTTTAACTCTTTGGTTGTCTTGAAATAACATATAACCTTTTTCACAGCATTCCAATTTCTTTGTCGTGGACTTTCACATCTTCTGCTTATTATGTGGGTGGGTTCTGTAATATGAGTTCTTGAGATTGAAGATATATATAGCAAAGATCCAATGGCCTGTCGATATTTATTGTTATTAGGTAACAAATCATCTTTTCCTTTATGCTGGTAGAAATTTGTTTCCATTGGAATATATGTTGGTTTTGCATCTTGTAGACCAAATTTCTCTTTTAATTGTGGAATTTTGCTTTGTTGACTAAGAAATAAATTTCCTGTTTTATCTTTGGCGACTTCAATACCTAAGTAATATTTGACCTCTCCAATATCAGTGATCTCATAGTTATTCTTTAAAGCTTTTATTACCTGCTGTATTTGTGACTGATGTTGAGCCCTTTTTCATATATCATCTACATATATGATCAGATAAATTGTGCCTATATCTTCATGTTTTATAAATAAACAGGAATCTGCTTTGCTTTGTATGAAGCCCTGAGATGTCAAGGTATTTTCTATTGACTGATTACATGCCTTTGCAACCTGCTTTAAGCCATATGGGGATTTCTTCAATTTGCACACTTTATTTTCATTTCTTTCTATAAAACCTTTAGGCTGATGCATGTAAATTTCTTCTTGTAGTTATCCATGCAAGAATGCAGATTTGACATCTACATGTTGGATGAACACTTTTTTATATGCAGCTGCTGTAAACATAGCTCAAGTTGCTGCATGCTTGACTACAGATGAAAAAGTTTCATCACAGTCTGAGCCAAACTGTTGACTACAGCCTGTGCCTACTAGTCTAGCCTTGTACTTGATTACTTCTCGCTTTTCATCATATTTCGTCTTGAACACCCACTGCAGCCTAATGCGTTTTTATTTTTCGGCAAGTTTGTGAGTGACCATGTGTTATTCTCTTTCAGAGAATTTATTTCTCGTTGCATGGCATTGTACCATTTATCTTTTTCAACTTGAGGCAGTTCTTCTATTTCTTGTATATTTTAGGATTATCCCTAAGAATTATGGTTTCTTCAATTTTCAATCATAGTTTTTCAGGAGGTACTCCTTTTGTTTCCCTTTGAGACTTTCTCAATGGTGGAGCTTCAGAATTTGACTCTGTACGTTCATCATCCTGTGAGGGTTCTTTGTTTTGTCTTGGATTTTCTTCTGTTTTCTGTTCAAATATTTTTTATGATTCTATATCTTCGAGAACATTTTTGAAAAGGGTTATTGTATTTTCTTCCTTTTCTTCCTGTTCTTCAGTTATGTCTTCCTCTTTTCTTTCTTGTTCTTAATTTGTTTCATTTCCAAGGAATTTTACAGATCAGGATATGATGACAGATCTATTCCCTTTATATACTCTGTACCCAGCGCTCTTTGGGTCATATCCAAAAAATATGCCTTCAATGGCTTTTTCATCAAGTTTTTGCCTTTTTTGTTTTGTGATGTGTGCGAAAACCCTGCATCCAGAAACCTTTAGATGAGCTATATTTAGTTTAACTTTGTTCCACATCTTATAAGGGGTTTTTTCATTAGCTTTTGTGAGTAACCTATTTTGTAGGTATGCTGCAGTGAGAATTGCTTCACCCCAGAATGATTTGGGTAGTTTAGCATTTATTAATAGAGCTCTTGACATTTCTACCAGATATCTATTTGTTCGCTCTGCCATTCCATTTTGAGGTGGTGAATATGGGACTATCTTCCGATGAGCAATTTCTTGTCATCGCTTATTTCCATGTTTATAAGTGACTCACGGAAAAATTCTCATTGGCCGCCACTGGGAATCGAACCCAGGGTCTTCCAGTTACGCGCCGGACATGCTTCCACTACACCACAGCGGCCTCGAATTCATCCAGACTCACATACACTAATTGCCAAGCCAATGTGGCAGGTTGCTTCTTGGAGCCTTGCACAATGCCGGGTATTCACCAAAGATGGCAAGCAGCAACGGAACAAATAATTTGAAGGCGAATAAATAATAAATACAGCCACTTGACGTGGACCAGAAACATCAAACAGAGGTCATTGCTCTATTCCACGTTTATAAGTGAGTCACGTAAAAATTCTCATTGGCCGCCACCGGGAATCGAACCCAGGGTCTTCCAATTACGCGCCGGATGTGCTTCTACTACACCACAGCGGCCTCGGATTCCTCCAGACTCGCCTACACTAACTTGCCAAGCCAAGCGTAACTGGAAGACCCTGGGTTCGATTCCCGGTGACGGCTAAAGAGAATTTTTCCGTGACTCACTTATAAACGTGGAAAAGAGCGGTGACCTCTGATGTTCCTGGCCCACGTCAAGTGTCTGTATTGATGTACCTCAATTTCTTGATTGCAGTACTCTCTACCATTATCTGTACTGATTGATTGAACTTTTTGT
Organism: Macrothele yani; assembly: GCA_039090855.1. NCBI lineage: Eukaryota > Metazoa > Arthropoda > Arachnida > Araneae > Macrothelidae > Macrothele > Macrothele yani. The sequence continues at coordinate 72,818,505 of CM077025.1, read as the reverse complement.
TTTAAATTTATTATGTGTGGATGTTACAAACTCTTTGAGTTTTTCTGCAACTTCATCTTTTCTTGTCATTAAGTAAACCATACTGTATCTGGAATAATCATCAACAAAGGTGATAAAATACCTCTTTTTCCCTAAACTGGGACATTCCACGGGAGCACACAAGTCTGTGTGCACCAATTGCAGTGGCTTATTAGCCCTAAAACTGGCCTTTCTTGGATATGGAGCTCCAGTTTATTTTGCCTTGATGCATGTTGTGCATGTGAAATCATGTTTACAATGATTTAACTTTACGCTTTTAGCTAGGCTTTCCCTTTCCATTTGTCTAATTGCTTCTAGGCTTCTGTGCTCAATCTTAAATGCCACTTAAAAATGCAATTTTTATGTTTGCAACATTTGTTTTGCATTTGGGAAACATGACTTGTCATTTTGACTACTTCTGGAACAGTTATTAATTTAAATAGACTATATGTTGCTACAGCATGTGCAAGTGTGTTATTTTCTTTCTGAATGGTACATATGTTATCTTTAAATACAACAATACATCCTTTATTAGTAACTGTTTTCACAGACAACAAGTTTCCCTTTAACTTTGAAACGTATAATACATCTTGCAATCGTATCTTGTTTCCATGTCCATTAAGACATTTTACTTTTAAAGTTCCTTCACCTATACCAGCAGATTGAAGTTGATCTCCATTAGCAATAGTTACACTGGTACCCTCTCCTTTTTTAACGCATAGAAAATACTTATGTATCCTGACATGTGACTTGTTGCACCAGAATCAACAAACCACTCAGACTGTTCACCAGTGTGAGTTTGAAAGGATTGTCTTTTAAAAACACATTCATTTCTTCCCTTATTTGTTTCACACTTTTGCTCTATGCCACCAGTCTCATCAAACTGGTTTTGCTTGGTCAGACAATTTTTGCTAGAGGTGTGTGTACAAATATTACTTCTACTAGTTCCTTTTGATTTAGCTGTGTGAGTGTATGCTGTGTTCCTTTCACCAGCTTTATTTTTGTTTCTTAGATGCGAGCACTCATCTTTGACATGATTCTTTTATGACAATAAGTACAAAATTTATTTACACTAGAGTTTGATATATTCTTCTTGAAAGAATTTCCCTTGAAAGCCATAGATTGTGAGGAAGAAGAGGATTTTTGCATCCCCTTTCTTCTCTCATGTTCATCAATCAGTTTACCCTTAACATAGTCAAGTGACAACTCTATTTCATTTTTTATTTTTTTATTTTTTAAATTTGAGGTTTAACGACTACCGTAAGCCACTCAATGGGCTATAAGCAGTCGCCCGTCCCTAATTTAGGGTCACTGGTTCCAGGGAAGGGAGAGAGCCAGTGCCGTGAGACAAACACAACATCCATGCCTCACCGGGATTCGAACCCGGACCCCTTACGGACGAATGATCAGAGGCCAGCGCCTTAGACCACTGCGCCACCGGGGCGGCAGTATTTCATTTTTACTCTCCAAAGTTGTAAGTAGAATAGAATAAGAAATTGGTAAGCTGCACATGAGTAGAACTGTTAAATGAATTTCTTTAATAGGCTCACCTATACTTGTTAATTAGCCGCCCAGGTGGCGCAGTGGTCTAAGGCGCTGTCCTCTGATCATTCGTCCGTAAGAGGTCCGGGTTCGAATCCCGTTCAGGCATGGATGTTGTGTTTGTCTTACGGCACTGGCTCTCTCCCTTCCCTGGAACCAGTGACCCTAAATTAGGGACGGGCGACTGCTTATAGCCCATTGAGTTGCTCACGGTGGTCGTTAAATTTCCAATAAAAAATATATATATATATATATATATACTTGTTAGCCTTTCTGCCAATTCCAGAACATCTTTTATGTGACTCTGCATTGAGGTTCCCTCAACATATTTAACTGAGTATAATTTCCTTAATAAAAACAACTTACTTGATAAATTTGCACGCTCGTGTGTACTACGTAATTTTTCCCAGGTGTCTTTAGCTGTATTTTCATGCAGAACATGAATTATTTGGAACTCTGAGATATTTAGGCAAATATTTGCACGAGCAATTCTGTCATTCTTTATCCCAGATTCATCAGGCACTTCAGGCTTTGTATCAAAAACAACAAGGGACAAGTTGTTGCTTATTAAGTACATTTCCATTCCAAATTTCCAAGTGAAATAATTCTTGTCATTTTGCTTTTCGAACTGCATCTTTTGAGTATTTACAGCCATTTTTCCTTTTAGAAGACAAAAAGCAGATTTTTTTTATAGGATAAGAGTATCTCAGTACGTAATGTATAGTGATCAAAATGGCGACCGATAATGACGACTATAAAGAAGACATTAGGCTTATGGCTATTCCTTTAGGAACGAACTTCGAATTTTTCTTTTCGCCAGAATAGAACTAAACATGAGCGCAAATTCAGTCTCATAATCTTTTGTTGTCTTTCATAATCAATATTGTATTCATGTTGTTTAAATAGCTGATGCATTGATTCAAATAAATAGAATAGCGCTAAAAAGAACAAAACATACCTTTAGAGTAAAGATGACATGATTTTAATAAACATAAATAAGATGCTTGAAGATATGAATTGAAAATAATATAATTAATAACTGAAGGTAATTAGAAGAAGAATAAAGTTCACTTTGTGAACAAAAGGTGCATTCTATAAATAAGCTGACCAGACGTTCCCAATTCTTGAGGACTGTCCTCGAATTTAGGTTACTGTCCCCAAAAACGTCTGAAGCCTTTGGGGACGCAAATTGTCCTCAAATTTTAATGTTTGTCCCCAAATGTCCTCGAATTTACACTTCCTCATTAACCCTTTAGATGTCCAATAAAAAAAAATCTTAAAAGTAGTTTCCGTTGTACTAATATTTTCCAACATGCTTCTTGTGAAAACAAATTTCGACTTTTTTTTCTTCTTTCTGGGTTTAACGACCACAACGAGCACAGTAGTGATAAAATGAGAGTTCTGCGCCAGTGATGCATGATGCATGCATGCATCACGAGCATGCATCACTTCGTGATGCATGCTTGGAAGATGTAGAGGTAGTACATACATCACGGAAAAATACATTTTCAACGTTGAGTGATGCATGGAACGTATTTTTTTTAATTTTTTAAGTAACATTTGGTTTGGAGGTCGTGATGCATGCATATATCACGAAGGGACCATGCATCACGAAGCGACCATGCATCACGAAGCGACCATGCATCACCAGAAGACCAGGCGTTGTCCGCGGAACAGGTCCCACAGCACTCGCCCTCCCCACCCCACCCACCCCTGTTGACGTCGGGTGAGAGGAGAGCGGGGAAGAGATAGGCGAAGGGATGTTTTAAAGTGTGTTATCTGTGAAGTCAAGGTTTCCCTCTTTCAGTTGACGGGGATTCTTATTTTAAGTGGCTTTTTGTTTTTCTTTGGTGATATCTTTACGTTTCCCTTGTATTTTCCAAGATTCCTCAGCCTTAAAACGAATCCATTGCTTTTTTCTGAGGGAAAGATTTTTTAGTGTTCTTTATCAAAGACCTGTTTATTAAATTGTTCACAAGAGTACATTTTGTTTTTACACAATTCCTTTTAACGTTTGTTTTACATTCACTTAAACTTTCATTTTTTAATTTTGTCTTATTACATTTAAGTTATTTTTACTCCAATCCGAAAATTTGGAATTATGTATCAGAAAACGAATGCCGATTGTTAAAAACCGAGAGAGTTTGCAAATGGTAAGGTTTTGCAATTCATGTACGACTGCGGTCAGTTTTGTTAGTATTAATATTTAGGAAACAAAAAATATGCTCATGTTGAGAGAAACGATCATTAAAATTTCTCTTTTTTTGTATATATATATTGACATTAAAATTTTAGATGTTAAAGACTTTTTCCCATTTTCCCCATGTTAGTTTTGCTGTTTAAATTATTGTAATGAACACACACATGAAAATCATAGGCTCTTTTTTTACTTCAATGGTGGTCATAGAAAACTGCTAAAATTCAGAGATTTTTCGAAATTCACTTGGAATCATAGTAGTCATCAGTGAACACTAGATATCCCAGTAAGATACCCAGTAGACATCTAACTAATTCTTAGAGGACCTAAATATGTGACAATCGGTTTCAACTGTTTCATCCTCAGACCAAACGGCCGAGATATTTTTCTCGCACTCTAATACTAAAATTTAAGAAGCTGCATTTCATATTTATGAGAGCCTAAAAGGAAATATATTGTGGATACACAGATTGCAGTGGACCATTTTTTTAGCAGTGAAAAACACTTGTTCTCAGTCAGCTAAATGACATCGAATCTCACACACATACAATATTCTTTTTTCGGCTAATTTTGCAATGCTCATATGCCAAAGTAGTTTATAGCATTCTCTTTTTAAAACATAAGGTCTGTCGGAGTCAGCAGCACCAGAATAAGTTCTGTTGAGTGAAAAGCTGTAGTGTGCTGTTTTTGCAGAAGTTCTTAACGCTACCTGATTTATTGTTTGGGGCAGAATGATCCACTTCGAGTGCTGTTCTAAACGTGCAGGATGAGACAGTTATACTTCGAACAGTGTTGGACGTCATTTGCAGCTCTTCGTATTATTTTGCATACATGATTCTGACATGGCAACCTCCGCTGAAATCTCTTCAGTCATGATACGTGCTGATAATCTGTCTGTCAGCTGCCATCATGTTGGAGGTAACACCTTCGTTTTCAATGTCATGTTTAAATCATCAGATATTGATTCGCATCCGAAAATTTAAGGATTGTGAGAAAAAATGCCCTCCCCTCTTACAAAATGTGTCCATCGTAGTTGGTTGAACTCATGGATGAAAAGGATGGTGGTATTTCACGAAATTTCGAAAATGGTATTTCAACAGTTGATTTTTCTTTTACAATATTTCTGAAAGTGAAAATCGCTCCTGATAAACGTGAGGTCATGCCAAATAAATCGCATATTTGTCGCACCCAAGAAATGTGGATTGAACCAGTAAATAAATTGCTGAACAGGTCAAATCATATGGTTACGGAATTTTGCGGAAACATCCCTTTCACCTTAACGTTCCAATTTTTTATAACAAGAAAACAGAAACGTTTGAAGTGTTTACAGACGTCTAGCAGAAGGAAATACTGCCGGAACTTAAATCCACCCAAAAGAAGGCACAATGACGTATTTGAATCAAACAGTGCAGTTGAAGTCTTGTGAATTATCAGATATCGTACATCATATTGAATATTTCTGCACAGCCGCTTTGGCGATCGATTTCTCTAAAATCGTGGGAAGTTTCGTAGAATTTGTAAAGGAGAGAAATCTGATAAAATTTGCAAATGGAAAATTTCCCGAACTTCATGTAACAAGAAAATAAATATTTCCAATTTCACCAAACCGGAAACATAGAAGTGAGGTGTGGATTCAACTGAAAAAAATCATTTTTAGGACTACCAAATTTTTAAGAAAGTGGCACCGATATCGCATATATTGTTTCTCAGTACACTTCGACTAATGCAACTCTCTCTCTCTCTCTCTCTCTCTCTCTCCCTCTCAGTCTCTCTCTGACTCCCTCTCTCGCTCCTAGATTTATAAATTCGGGAGGGTCTTTTAGCACACTAAGTAGAGGAGTTGGTTCTCTTTTCTCTGAAGAAAAGTGAAATCTGGTAAGAGGAGGATGTTGAATTCCCTAGTCTTACTACCTTAGCTTTAGCTTAAAGTCAAAGCCCTCTCTCTTTTCTTTTTCTTTATTTTTACATCTAATTCCTTACATCTTTAGTATTTTTCAGTCTTAGTGAATGGTTTTCATGATATTTTTTATTTTAACTTTGATGAAGGAAGTAGTTATTTTTAACTTCATTTATTGCTTCGCTTCAATTTTAGCTTTGTGTGGGTCTATGGTTTGTAGATTATCCCATACGTTTGAACCAACATAAATTTCGGAAATCAGGTATACTATACCTTTTAATATTTATATGAATGAATTTTATTGAAAACGTTTACTTAACATTATATCAGAAAGACCAATTTGTTAACAGACAAGAAGGTAAGAAGTCTCATTTTATATTAGTTGATTTTGTTTCTCTAAGTAACAAACTATCGGGTGTCAAAAAATGGTAAAATTTCCCCTCTTCCTAATCTATGAATGCGTGATACCTGGTGTGGCGAATGTAACGAAAAAATCGACCAAACTTTTTCTGACATTCAAAATTTCATCCTATTGGCAAATCGACTGCATAAAAATCACCATTTTCTGCATCTCAGAGTTTAAAAAACTTAACCTCTAGTAGTTATCTATTTTCCATGTTATTCTACGGAACTTTGCGTTTATGTGAGGTGGTACTTTTTTAAAATAAAACCTCTAAGAGTATTTCCTCAGTCAAATAATCGTCCTCACAGTTTTTTTAAAAGACAAAAAATTGACCTTTAAAAGAAATAACTAAAAAAAACTTACTCTTTTGAATTTTTATTGAAGGAAAAAGAAAGAAAAGAAACAAAGATGAACTGTACATACTTTCTATGGTATTACAGTAGCCCACTTTAGTTGATTTTGCTTGTTTGAAATCAGGCCCAATGGGTAATACATTCAGCGCATTTAGCCTATCGTCGATACTTCAAACCGAAAAAGTGGTTCTTCTGTACCCTTTACAGAGGGGTTGTGCAGACATAGAAATGTCAAGAGTATGTCATTTTTTTTATCTTGTGAAACATTATGTTTTTTTTTACTTTGCAGTGAAACATCAGATTTAGCTCTTCATTTTTCTGAGGAAATCCTAGTTTCCGTGAATGTAAAAGCAGTTTGACTGTGCTTAGGAACTGAGGGCTGAATCAAATTACAGAAATCCAACATACCTTCTTCTTATTTCTTTTATTTTATTACTGATATTTCGCGAAAGAATATAGCTGCTGTTACGTTTCTCAGAAGACTCGACGCATACGCGAAGTATCATCATCATCATCATTGTCAACCATTATCAATCCACTGCTGGACGAAGGTCTCCCCAAGTTTCCTCCACAACGGTCTGTCTTGTGCCAGTCTCCTCCATGTCACCCCTGCATACTTTCGAATTTCATCCACCCATCTCCCATGTGGTCTTCTTCTGGGTCTTTTCCTGTCCCTTGGAATCCAATCTAAAATTTCGGCTGTCCATCGATGATCTGTCCTTCTGGCAGTATGTCCAGCCCATTGCCATTTCAGGGATTTGACTCTGAGCATGATGTCTTCCACTCTTGTCATTTTTCGGATCCACGAGTTCCTCTTCTTATCTCTCCTGGTTACACCAAGTATGCACCTCTCTATGCTACTTTGAGTTGTCTGCAGCCTTTGTATGTCTCTTTTAGTTAAGGTCCACGTCTCTGCACCATACGTAAGCACTGGAAGGATGCATTGATCAAACACTTTCCTTTTAAGACATAATGGCATATTGCTCTTGAAAATTATGCTGTTTCTTCCAAAAGCTCTCCAGGCAAGTTTTGTACGCCGATTAATTTCTTCATCAATGTGACCCTCACTTGATATCTGCTGTCCAAGATAAACGTACGTGTCTGTTATCTCCAGCTTTTCTCCATCAATCGATAAATCTTCATTTCTTGTAAAAGCATTGAACATCACTTTTGTCTTCTGAAAGTTCATTTTTAATCCCACTTCTTTACTCTTGTCAGCAAGTTCCTGGATCATACTCTGCAGCTCTGATGGGCTAGTTGCAAAAATGACTACGTCATCAGCAAAACGAAGGTGGGTTAGATAATCTCCATTAATCTTTATCCCCTTGTTTTCCCAGCTCAGTGACTGAAAAACACCCTCCAATGTGGCATTAAAGAGCTTCGGAGATATGGTGTCACCTTGTCTCACTCCCTTTCCAATTTTTATGTGTGTTGTATTTTCAAACAGCCTAATCTTTGCACTTGCATTTTCATAGATGTTATTAATAATATTAAGGCACTAACTATTTTTTCTTCTTGTGTATGATTATTACATTTTTGACTCATTTACTTCACATATGCGTCGAGTCTTCTGAGAAACGTAACAGCTGCTATATTCTTCCGCGAAATATCAGGAACAAAATAAAAGAAATAAGAAGAAGGTATGTTGGATTTCTGTAATTTTATTCAGCCCTCAGTTCCTAAGCACAGTCAAATTGCTTTTACATTCATGAAAACTAGCATTTCCTAAGAAATATGAAGAGATGTTTCTGATGTTTCATTGCAAAGTAAAAAAAATCATAATGTTTCACAAAATAAAAAAAATGACATACTCTTGACATTTCTATGTCTGCCCAACCCCTCTGTTAAGGGTACAGAAGAACCACTTTTTCGGTTTGAGGTACCGACGATAGGCTAAATGCGCTGAATGTATTACCCATTGGGCCTGATTTCAAACAAGCAAAATCAACTAAAGTGGGCTACTGTAATACCATAGAAAGTATGTACAGTTCATCTTTGTTTCTTTTCTTTCTTTTTTCTTCAATAAAAATTCAAAAGAGTAAGTTTTTTTAGTTATTTCTTTTAAAGGTCAATTTTTTGTCTTTTACAAAAACTGTGAGGACGATTATTTGACTGAGGAAATACTCTTAGAGGTTTTATTTTGAAAAAGTAACATCTCACATAAACGCAAAGTTCCGTAGAATAACATGGAAAATAGATAACTACTAGAGGTTAAGTTTTTTAAACTCTGAGATACAGGAAATGGTGTTTTTTATGCAGTCAATTTGTCAATAGGATGAAATTTTGAATGTCGAAACATTTTGGTCGATTTTTTCGTTACATTCGCCACACCAGGTATCACGCATTCATAGATTAGGAACTAAAGTGGGCTACTGTAATACGATAGAAAGTATGTACAGATCATCTTTGTTTCTTTTCTTTCATTTTCCTTCAATAAAAATTCAAAAGAGTAAGTTTTTTTTTTAGTTATTTCTTTTAAAGATCAATTTTTGTCTTTTAAAAGAACTGTGAGGACGATTATTTGACTGAGGAAATACTCTTAGAGGTTTTATTTTGAAAAAGAACCACCTCACATAAACTCAAAGTTCCGTAGAATAATATGGAAAATAGATAACTACTAGAGGTTCAGATTTTTAAACTCTGAGATACAGAAATGGCGATTTTTATGCAGTCGATTTGTCAATAGGATGAAATTTTGAATGTCAGAAAAATTTTGGTCGATTTTTTTGTTACATTCGCCACACCAGGTATCACGCATTCATAGATTAGGAACTAAAGTGGGCTACTGTAATACGATAGAAAGTATGTACAGATCATCTTTGTTTCTTTTCTTTCATTTTCCTTCAATAAAAATTCAAAAGAGTAAGGTTTTTTTAGTTATTTCTTTTAAAGATCAATTTTTGTTTTTTAAAAAAACTGTGAGGACGATTATTTGACTGAGGAAATACTCTTAGAGGTTTTATTTTGAAAAAGTAATACCTCACATAAACGCAAACTTCCGTAGAATAACATGGAAAATAGATAACTACTAGAGGTTAAGTTTTTTAAACTCTGAGATACAGAAAATGGTGATTTTTATGCAGATTTTCAATAGGATGAAATTTTGAATGTCAGAAAAATTTTGGTCGATTTTTTCGTTACATTCGCCACACCAGGTATCACGCATTCATAGATTAGGAAGTGGTGAAATTTTACCATTTTTTGATATCCGATAGTTTGTTACTTAGAGAAACAAAATCAACTAATATAAAATGAGACTTCTTACCTTCTTGTCTGTTGACAAACTGATCTTTCTGATATGATGTTAAGTAAACATTTTCAATAAAATGCATTCATATAAATATCAAAAGGTATATATAGTATACCTGATTTCCGAAATTTATATTGGTTCAAACGTATGGGATAATCTACAAACCATAGACTTAACCTAACCCACACAAAGCTAAAATTGAAGCGAAGCAATAAATGAAGTTAAAAATAACTACTTCCTACATCAAAGTTAAAATAAAAAAATATCATGAAAACCATTCACTAAGACTGAAAAATACTAAAGATGTAAGGAATTAGATGTAAAAATAAAGAAAATGAAAAGATAGAGGGCTTTGACTTTAAGCTAAAGCTAAGGTAGTAAGACTAGGGAATTCAACATCCTCCTCTTACCAGATTTCACTTTTCTTCAGAGAAAGGAGAACCAACTCCTCTACTTAGTGTGCTAAAAGACCCTCCCGAATTTATAAATCTAGGAGCGAGAGAGGGAGAGAGAGAGAGTGAGAGAGAGTTGCATTAGTCGAAGTGTTCTGAGAAACAATATATGCGCTATCGGTGCCACTTTCTTAAAAATTTGGTAGTCCTAAAAATGATTTTTTTCAGTTGAATCCACACCTCACTTCTATGTTTCCGGTTTGGTGAAATTGGAAATATTTATTTTCTTGTTACATGAAGTTCAGAAATTTTCCATTTGCAAATTTTATCAGATTTCTCTCCTTTACAAATTCTACGAAACTTCCCACGATTTTAGAGAAATCGATCGCCAAGGCGGCTGTACAGAAATATTCAATATGATGTACGATATCTGATAATTCGCAAGACTTATTTTTTTTTATTGGAGGTTTAACGACCACCGTGAGCAACTCAATGGGCTATAAGCAGTCGCCCGTCCCTAATTTAGGGCCACTGTTTCCAGGGAAGGGAGAGAGCCAGTGCCGTAAGACAAACACAACATCCATGCCTCACCGGGATTCGAACCCGGACCCCGTTCGGGCGAATGATCAGAGGCCATCGCTTAGACCACTGCGCCACCGGGGCGGCACATAAGACTTCAACTGCACTGTTTGATTCAAATACGTCATTGTGCCTTCTTTTAGGGTAGATTTAAGTTCCGGCAGTATTTCCTTCTGCTAGACGTCTATAAACACTTCAAACGTTTCTGTTTTCTTGTTATAAGAAATCTATCTACTACAACTAGATTTTCAAACTTTGACTCCAGGATTTTCTGGAACGTGAAGGTGAAAGGGATGTTTCTGCAAAATTCCGTAACCATATGATTTGACCTGTTCAGCAATTTATTTACTGGTTCAATCCACATTTCTTGGGTGCGACAAATATGCGATTTATTTGGTATGACCTCACGTTTATCAGGAACGATTTTCACTTTCAGAAATATTGTAAAAGAAAAATCAACTGTTGAAATACCATATTCGAGATTTCGTGAAATACCACCATCCTTTTCATGCATGAGTTGGTTGAACTCATGTTCAACTCATGTTCAACCAACTCCGATGAACACATTTTGTAAGAGGGGAGGGCATTTTTTCTCACAATCCTTAAATTTTCGGATGCGAATCAATATCTGATGATTTAAACATGACATTAAAAACGAAGGTGTTACCTCCAACATGATGGCAGCTGACAGACAGATTATCAGCACGTATCATGACTGAAGAGATTTCAGCGGAGGTTGCCATGTCAGAATCATGTATGCAAAATAATACGAAGAGCTGCAAATGACGTCCAACACTGTTCGAAGTATAACTGTCTCATCCTGCACGTTCAGAACAGCACTCGAAGTGGATCATTCTTTCCCAAACAATAAATCAGGTAGCGTTAAGAACTTCTGCAAAAACACGCACACTCACTACAGCTTTTCACTCAGCAGAACTTATTCTGGTGCTGCTGACTCCGACAGACCTTATGTTTTAAAAAGAGAATGCTATAAACTACTTTGGCATACGAGCATTGCAAAATTAGCCGAAAAAAGAATATTGTATGTGTGTGAGATTCGATGTCATTTAGCTGACTGAGAACAAGTGTTTTTCACTGCTAAAAAAATGGTCCACTGCAATCTGTGTATCCACAATATATTTCCCTTTAGGCTCTCATAAATATGAAATGCAGCTTCTTAAATTTTAGTATTAGAGTGCGAGAAAAATATCTCGGCCGTTTGGTCTGAGGATGAAACAGTTGAAACCGATTGTCACATATTTAGGTCCTCTAAGAATTAGTTAGTTGTCTACTGTGTATCTTACTGGGATATCTGGTCTTCACTGATGACTACTATGATTCCAAGTGAATTTTGAAAAATCTCTGAATTATAGCAGTTCTCAATGACCACCATTGAAGAAAAAAAGAACCTATGATTTTCATGTGTGTGTTCATTACAATAATTTAAACAGCAAAACTAACATGGATAAAATAGGGAAAAAAGTCTTTAACATCTAAAATTTTAATGTCAATATATATATACAAAAAAAGAGAAATTTCAATGATCGTTTCTCTCAACATGAGCATATTTTTTGTTTCCTAAATATAAATACTAACAAAACTGACCGCAGTCGTACATGAATTGCACAACCTTACCATTTGCAAACTCTCTCGGTTTTTAACACCCGGCATTCGTTTTCTGATACATGCTTCCGAATTTTCGGATTGGAGTAAAAATAACTTAAATGCAATAAGACAAAATTAAAAAATGAATGTAAAACAAACGTTAAAAGGAATTGTGTAAAAACAAAATGTACTCTTGTGAACAATTTAATAAACAGGTCTTTGATAAAGAACACTAAAAAAATCTTTCCCTCAGAAAAAGCAATGGATTCGTTTTAAGGCTGAGGAATCTTGGAAAATACAAGGGAAACGTAAAGATATCACCAAAGAAAAACAAAAAGCCACTTAAAATAAGAATCCCCGTCAACTGAAAGAGGGAAACCTTGACTTCACAGATAACACACTTTAAAACATCCCTTCGCCTATCTCTTCCCCTCCTCTCCTCTCACCCGACGTCAACAGGGGTGGGTGGGGTGGGGAGGGCGAGTGCTGTGGGACCTGTTCCGCGGACAACGCCTGGTCTTCTGGTGATGCATGGTCGCTTCGTGATGCATGGTCCCTTCGTGATGTATGCATGCATCACGACCTCCAAGCCAAATGTTACTTAAAAAATTAAAAAAATTCGTTCCATGCATCACTCAATATTGAAAATGTATTTTTCCGTGATGTATGAACTACCTCTACATCTTCCAAGCATGCATCACTATCGCAGAACTCTCATTTTATCACTACTGAGCAACTCTAAGGACTATAAGCAGTCACCTGTCTCTAATTCGGAGACATTCGTTCTAGGGAAGGGCTGCAAGACAAACACACCACCCGTGCCTCATTCGGGACTCGAATCCGTAGCACCCGACGTCATTCGGGACTCGAATCCGTAGCAACTTGTACTAATGGTTAGCAGCTAGCACTAGGTCAACGCACCACTGGCGCGGTCAAATTTCGACTGTACTTATTTTGAGTTTCTCCAAAACTTTGGCAAAATGAAAAATTCGCCATGCAATTACTATGGTGTGCACCCTAATTTTAATTCAGCGCATGTACCTAAGGTAAAACATTTCACTTTTGCTAATATGTTCTCGTCATCATAGTTCTGCTTGGTCAATACAAATTACCAACATTTTACAAGATATATCCTTTTAAAACACAGATTTTAATGTGTAATATCCCACTTATTGAAGCAATGCAGTTTTGCGACAAAAAGATTTGCCTATTTAATTAGAGAACGTAGTGTCCCCAAATGAACTACCGATTTGGGGACGCCACGCCCTTTTGTCCTCAAATCGGTGTCCCGATATCTGGTCACCTTATCTATAAACCATTTGGTTCTCCGGGTGAGAAGCAAACGTATGACCCTCACTCTTAGTCATTTAAAAGAATCACCAAGAAACAGTTTCTTCTTAAAGAAGGAAGAGAATATTGAAGACCAGGAACATAACCTGTGTAAATACGAGTTCCATCGTATTTTTAGAAGAAACAGTATAAATACAAATATTTCTAGTCAGAAGCATAATCATCGACTTTTCAGGACAGGAACTTCACTCACATCTGCGTGGCTTCTTTTCGTCGAGAGAAAGAGAGAGTTGCTATTTGTTGTTTCTATCCGAGGGCGAGAGAGCTAATTGCATCAGAGCACCCTCTCTTGACTTACAAAATAAATAATATTTATATTTAAGTTTTTCTTTCCTTTTGGACGTCTGTCAGAGCATAAGTGGTGTTCTTACGCTAACAGTTAGAATTACTGTCGCTTAACCTGATAATCAATATTCAAAAGTTTCCTACAAGAGACCAAGTACAGATGTCTAAGTAGGCGAGGTAACAGTTCTGACCTAAACCCTACTGAAAACAGCTGGTTCATAATGGCCAAGAAAGTTGAAGAGCGGAGGTATGACAATAGACAACTGCAGGAGTATATTGCCAGAGTTTGGTGTCACGAGCTTGGTACAGAATATTTGAAGAAACTCATTGACTCCATCCCGGAACGCTGCAAAGCTGTTGTTAAGGCTTCGAGTGGCACTAGGATGTATGGGGAACCCACGAAATGAGAAATAAGTGTTCATGTTATGTTTTGTAGGCCTTCCTACGCTATGAACCTCTTTTTTCAGTTCCAGAACTGTGAAAAGCACGTTCTTGCGACAGTGCTCCTTAACAGTATTGGTGAGTGTGTGGTGTGAAATTACACTTATTTTAGCTAAATGTAGTATTGTTATAAATAAATATGAAATAAATTGCATTTCTTCGGCTTATTCTTCTTGGTTTATTTTCTGTACTATGTATGATATCATCACACATTGCAATCATAGCTGAAATATACTACTTTGCACATCTGTTGACTGCATTTTGGTATATCTCATATGTGATGTGATGCAATTTCCATGGCCGCTACTGTACCTTCGTTACAAATTACAATTGGAAAACGCTACTTGCCCAGTTCCTGAAGTTTGAAAAAATACACAAAATGGTGCCCAGTATTTCGGTTTCGCTCCTTTCGTAATTTGGTTGATCACACCAACGCAAATATTTCCGTCAGGAATTACAGTTAAATAAAACAAAGATTACACGGTTCGTGTGGTTTGTATTTAATGCATTAAATGATGTACAGCATTTTAGTTACATTCTATTCGTTTCAGAGTTTTGGTCGATGTTACCCAAAAAGACATCAACGCAATTATTTTTGTTACAAAATAAAATTGCAAAGAGCTACTTGCCAAGTTTTTTAAAATACATAAGATGATGCGCAGGATTTTGGATGCAGTCGGTTCGTTTTAGAGATTTGATCGATCGTACTAAAATGACACCCTTGCAAATATCTGTGCTACAAATGGAAAACCTTCTCATATAGTTTGCGTAGCTGGAAAAATGCACAAAATGATGGCATGCATATTGATTACAGAGCATTTGTTTCAGAGTTTTTGGTATCGTAGGCAAAAAACAGCTCTGCAAATATCTCCTCTGCCAATTACAATTGGAAAACGCTACTTATACAGTTCGTGTAGTTTATAAAAATATATATGGTGATGTTTAGCATTTTGGTTTCGCTCAGTTCGTTTACTTTTCGTCTATTGTACACAAAAGGCACCAACGCAAATATCCTCGTTAGAAATTTGGTTAGAAAACGCTACTTAGTTGTGTGTTCCATAAACATACATAAAGTATGCCCAGCAGTTTATTTAGTTTCTAATTGTTTTAGAAATTTAATGGATCATACCCAAAACACTTCACCAGAAATAAATCCGTTACACATTACAATTGGAAAGTCCAACTTAACCAGTTTGCTTGGTTTGTAAAAATACAAAACAATGATGCCGAGTTCTTGCGATACAGTATGTTCATTTTAGACTTGTGGTGTATCGTACACAAAAGTCACCACCACAAATATCTCCGTTAAAAATTACTTTTCAAAACGCTAAAAGCACAGTTCGTGTAGTTTATAAAAATACACAAAATGACGCCCAGCATGTTAGTTGCATTCCATTCTTTTGTACCAAAACCGTCCCTAATAGAAAGCCTCAGAACTGCTGGGAAGAAAACTTGTGACGTCATGCGCAGGTGGCCGTTTCCTC
Source organism: Macrothele yani (assembly GCA_039090855.1). Classification (NCBI taxonomy): domain Eukaryota; kingdom Metazoa; phylum Arthropoda; class Arachnida; order Araneae; family Macrothelidae; genus Macrothele; species Macrothele yani. Next base: position 72,802,709 of record CM077025.1, on the reverse strand, counting down.
GCTCATTTACCCAGCGCGGCCATTTTGAGTGCGACTGCTAAGTATGCCTTTGTCATCGTGTCCAGTGTTTCACTTATTATTATTCGTACGTAATTTTAGATAAAAGAAAAATGTCGTAAAAACGTGTTCCCATGTGCAAATCAAATTATGCGAAAAATCGTAAAGCTTCTATCTGTCTTCAGCTTTCCTGAAGGGAAAAGCCTCACGGATAATTGGATTGACGGCATACACGGAAGGATTTTAAAAAAGCGCCAGCGTAGTTACACATCAAGTTTAATGGAGAGATTTCATAAGAATTCTCATATTGTGGGAAGTTTCTTTTGAAATATGCGTCTTACTTTGCAAAATGCATATCTTGAGAAAAACAAATTGGATACACGGTCACATTTTTTGGTGGTTCAGTTTTCTCTTTTTTCTTCCGTTAATGTGTTGATGAAGATTCCCGAAATTTATTTTTTACCGACAAAAAAAATGAGGTGAAAACAATGCAATTTAATAGAAAAATGCTTTGCAATGTACTGCTGGGACAAATAAATAACCCTTAAACATATTTCCAAAGTTGAAAGAAACAAAGGATACGACGTTCACGATTCCCAATGTAAAATTTTCGATATTATATGTAAATTCGAAGATATCAAAAAGTAACACTTTTCATGTTTATTGGACAAACAAATTTTCCTCGGGGATTTTAATGCACAAAATATTTTCCTTCTATAAATAGTGGAAGGACTTTCGATTTAGAAAATTTCAGAGCACCTCACATTTCTGAAAGTGTACTCATTAAATCAGAAATTTAGCTTTCGCGTTTGTTATGCGATTAGAGAAAGTATTTTTTTAATTACACAGCGGACGCGAAAATAATTTCGAAAATCTTAAAGTGAAATGTTCTAAAAAAACTCTTAGTAGTTAAAATTCTAGGCCTTTCGTGTGATGCGTAAAGGAACACAAATAGAATAGTTTTTCAACATTGAATACTTACAGATATTGCAGGATATAGAAAAACGGATAAAAGTAAGGATGTCATCTGCTTAAATTATCTAAGAACATAAAATTCAGAAGAATAAACAAAGTAAACATGGTCAATTTATCGTCGTTTGCACGAATTTTACTGTATATAGCATCGCATTCGCAAAAGTCAGGGTTCTTAGATATCTATCTCTTTAGACAGCTATTTTCGATATGAGCTGCTATTGGTAGGCGAAATGACGTCACATAGGAAGCAAATCGCAAATCAGCGAACAGCGAGAGCTATTACTCGTATGAGTTAACGTTAGCAAGGAATGTAAATAACAAATGCAGTGGGAAATGTTTCCAAATACTTGTAATTTTAAACTTCAAAGATTAGCATGTTTATCATCTCTTATTTCCTGTTTCATGAATTAATTAATTTTGAAAACCAAATTAATGAGCAGCTTTCGAATGAAGAAACATAAGGTCCTTGCTGTAAACAAATATATTGCCGCACTTCGTATTTCGCTGGAAGTTATATTTACAAAAAATTTATGTCAGTGCGAATGTAAATTCTTAAAAATCCGAACTATAATATTTAAATGCTAGCCTTTCTATTATGATCGCATCACGTAGTTCCGTTAACGGGCTGAATAAACAAGTAGATAACATGATATTTATTATTCAACGCTTCATTTCTTCAAAACAAATCCAAATAATTCTGATTTTTTCATGAATATAACTATCAATAGTAAAATGTTTAGAGCAAATTTCGCATTTTTTACTTCAAAATTATCTTTTCATTTACTTTTCCGTACCCAGATTTTTTCGAAATCAGTATCTGCAGGAACATAATGGTAAATAATAAGGTGGCTCACACACAAAAAATGTTTAGCTCCCTTCATACTATCTTATACCAATGGGTCACACATATTTAAATCCAAAATTTCAGCTAAATTGCTCAATACCCTGCTGGCCCTGCTCATCTCAATTGATTAATTTGCTTGCGCGAAGTTTTAAAATCAACCTAATGACCCGAGTTTTGGGGCTAGAAACATTGGGGAGAGGGCGTTGCTTCAGACAGGTCAGATATCTTATAGAATATTAGTCATTTATACTTTTAGAGGATCTCAATATATGGCAGCACCAGCCAAAATTTGTAAAATGTCTTGCTTTACTTCCAATTTAGTAAAATATCCACCTGTGCATTGTGAAATGTGCCATGAGTAGAAAATGGTACATCAACCTCTGCTTGTACTGAATATATGTGTAATGGGTAATGTGTACTGTATATACAGCATATATAACTGCATTGATATCTGTCACAATTTATAAAAGGATTTTCTTTGTCTACAGGACTGATAACTGAATAGTGAATATTGTTAGTTCAACAAAACTACAATGGCTGCTCTATGTAAATCTAAATCTACAAAGCAATCAACGGAGCAACAAGGTTTTAGAAAGCCTGCTGATCTTCCTGTGAATATGCAACCTACACAATTAGACATAGCTAAATGTTTTATGTATGAAAAACAACATTCATTATTGTATAGCCTCTTCATTATTGCATATGGGGAAACATGTTGTAACATTGAACTCCCGACATTTGTTCCAAGACAGTGGAAAAAGATGGTTGCCCCCTCCTCACACAACTCTGAAGAAGAGGACTTTATATGATAAGAGATTAAGACTTGATTTTTGGACTTTAACGATTTGTTGATGGCATCACCGGTGATTGAGAAAACCGAGTGAATTGTGGATCGTGTTGACAGTATATAATGTCTGCTCCTGTGTTTCGTGGCGCTTGAGCCTGATGATGGGTGCTATGTTCAGCCCCGAAAGATCTCGCGTGTAAATATTAGTTTTTAATTGTAAATAAAGTGTTTTTAATCTTGACTTGCAATTTGAAAATTATGTTTGTGAATGACCGTACGTGTGACAGCATCGGTGAATTACTTTATACAACATTGGATGATTGAGAATAATGAGGCCAATGAACCAAACAATGCTACTATTGTTGCCGCCCCGGTGGCGCAGTGGTCTAAGCGATGGCCTCTGATCATTCGTCCGAATGGTGTCCGGGTTCGAATCCCGGTGAGGCATGGATGTTGTGTTTGTCTTACGGCACTGGCTCTCTCCCTTCCCTGGAACCAGTTACCCTAAATTAGGGACGGGCGACTGCTTATAGCCCATTGAGTTGCTCACGGTGGTCGTTAAACCTTCAATCAAAAAAAAAGCTACTATTGCGGACTTAATCGTACAAAGAGTCGAAAAAGTATACAAACTAGCATCCAATCCAAGGACTAGAAAAAAAAATTAAAAAAATGTGTTTATGAAAGGCAAATGTGCCTTCTGAAAATACCTGTTTCTAGGCGATACAAGAATTTAGGAAATCCGAATACCCTTACTGACGTTTTTTAAGAACAATGTTGTCTATTTGGAGTTTCAGACAATGCAAAATTACCGAAAATTGAGCTGAAATTCCTTGTAGACTAACGGTTTGCACGGAAAATGATTATAGGTGGAATGGTGGATAAGGAAGCCTCTAGAAAGTTAAAAGTGAAGCAATCAAATTTGAATTCCGAAAAAGAAAGAATTGAGCGTGAAAAGCAAAGATCTGAGGAAGCGTCTTGCTCAACAAGTTGTATGGCTATTGAAATTGATTGTGCCGATTCCGAGCCCAAAGACCACGAGATAAACACTGATACTAGCAATACTTCTGCTTTGGATTTTGAGATGATGCTAAGCACGTCTAAAATCAATACCAGGGTTACTATTACAGTAAAGAAGCGCGGTCGTGATCTTGGGGTGATTGCTTAGGCAAAAGTGCACAACTTAATTTCCGATACAACCACAACTCCTATTGTGAACGCAACTCTTCGAGCATATGACACTGCGGAAGTAATTGACAAGTCCAAAGTTCGCAGAACAACAAACGAGAAATTACAAAATACATCCCCTACATTTTTTGGTGGTGGACTGTGTTATGATACCCGTAAAGATCTTACTTTAACGCAAGAAGTGGGTGGAAAATACTACAAATCCAGCAAAACTGAAGAGCAGATCTCCTTTTTATCTCTTCCAGGTGGAAAATTTATTGGTCATGATGTTTCCAATGACTTCAAAGCGCAATCTATTGCAAACTCGCACCTTTCATTCATCAAGAGGCCTCTCACTTTTGATGCAGTCTACATTCCGAGTTTGAGCGGAAGTAACTGCGTTACAAATTAGAACAATAAAACGTTGCCTATCCAGTTTTTTTTTTAAATTTGTAAAAATACACAAAATTTATGCCTAGCATTTTGGATAGTCTGTACGTTTTAGAGTTTTGTTCGATCGTACGGAAAACACCACTCTAAATTTCCCCGTCACAAATTACAATCTGAAAACATATCTCACCCAGTTTGTATACACAAAATGGCGGCCTGCATTTTAGATGCAGTTAATGTTCTGCACAATCGTACAAAAACACTGCTGCAAATATCTCCATTACAATTATAATTGTAAAACGCTATTTATACAGCTTATGTGGTTTGTAAAAATACATAAAATGATGTCCAGCAATTTAATTGCCTCTTCGTTTGAGAGTATTGATCGATCGTACCCAAAAGACTTCGCCATAACTAAATACGATACAAATAACAATTAGAAATCACTGCTCACCCAGTTTGTTTAGTTTGAAAAATACACAAAAAGGGTATCCACTATTTTGGATACAGTTTCTTCGTTTTAGAGTTTTTATGTATCATATCCAAAAGTTGCCATCGTAAATAGATCCAATACAAATTACAATTCGAAAACGCTACTTACATAGTTTGTTCAGTTTCTAAAAATACATAAAATGATTCTTGATCTCAAAGACTACGGTTTTGTGACGATTATACACTATCTACCAACAAGTAATTAGACACTCCTGCAATCGACGATATCTGCGGTCCTGATCAAAGTCACGGCCGCCGCAGTTAAATATCGTGTGGGAAACAACAACGCAACCAGTCGCATGCAAGATGCCACGCAGTTCGGAGCTCTCTGATTTCGAGAAAGGTGTAATCGTCGGGTATCACAGAAATGGCCGATCCATACGTGACATATCCAGCGAGTTGAAGTATCCAAAATCGACAGTGGCCTACGTGATTGGCAAGTGGAAGATGAGAGGTGACTGTCGGAATGTGCCCCGACCCGGCGGACCCACAAAACTGGGAGTTAGAGACCGATGGGTGCTGGCCAGAGAAATTCGGAGGAACCGCACCAAATCGATGGGCCACATCCGCGAGGAGTTCCAACAAGCATTCGGGAGTGTCCTTTTGATGAATACCATCCGTAAGGAAGCCCATCTGCTCGGGTATCATGGTCGTGCTGCCGCCCACAAATATTTGATCACCAAATCCAATAGCGCTGCTCGGCTAACGTGGTGCAAATAACGTCGACAGTGGACCGTTGAACACTGTAAACAGGTTCTCTGGAGCGACGAATCAAGGTTCACCCTCTACCGTTTGGATGGCAGGGTCTGGGTTTGGCGTCTGCCTGGAGAACGCCTCCTGCGTTAATGTATTGTGCCAACTGTGAAGTTCGGCGGCGGTGGAATTATGCTATGGGGGTGTTTCTCCTGGTATGGCACGGGACCCTGGGTCGCAATTCCTGGTAGAATCAACGCCGAGACCTACTGAACCATTTTGGATGACCATGCGCTTCCTACGTTGTGGCAGTTTTACGGGGTGGACCCATGTTACTTTCAGGATGACAATGCCACCTGTCATGTTGTCATGTTGCGAGGTCCACCATGGCTTGGTATGGTGACAATGGGGTTAATCGAATGGACTTGCCTGCGCAGAGCCCGGACTTTAACACTATTGAGCACCTCTGGGACGAGTTGGAGCGTTGACTTAAGGGGTGCCCCCACCGTCCGAAATCGGCGAAGGTACTGACCTGTCTTCTCCAAGCCGAGTGGAAGAAAATACCGCTAGCCGTCGTATAACGCCTGGTTGAGAGTATGCCCCGGAGGGTCGCAGCTGTAATCGCCGCTCGTGGAGGCTCCGCCAACTATTGAAGGTGAATAAACTTCGTTTTCCTTTGCTATCACAGGTGTCCAATTACTTGTTGGTTGATAATGTATATATACATGTATTAAAATAATACAACGTAGTTTGTCACAAATATTTATTTTTTCGAGCCGACGATGGTTTCGCTGGGTATTGACCTAGCTGCATCAGGACGAATGGCAAGAAAATATTAAAATTCAACACGACATTATAAATGGTGTTTACAGTCACGTGTTTTGGTTAGATTCTTCTACGCGCTTGATAGAAATGGGGTGGATGCCATGTCATAACAAGTTGCGAAGACTTCTGATATATATGGAAAGCTTCCAAAATATCAAGTTTGGTGGTTGAATCTGGCTTGTCAATTAGTGTTGCTTCTTCAAGGAGAAATTTATGGTCCTTTTCGTAACAGTGTTTAGCCATCGATGACTTCTTTAAGTCACAATTCCGAATGTAGGTCTTGTGTTCCTTCAATCGAAAACGCAAGGCTCTGTGATGCGCCCGTGGATATCGCTCATTTCACCTAAAGATCATTTCATCGAAGGTCACTTCACCGAAAATCCCTTCACCGAAAAGTTCATTTCACCGAAAGGTCGTTTCACCGAAACTTTTCGGTGAAGTGTACTAGTTGCCGTGACTTAGTACACTTCACCGAAAAGTTCATTTCACCGAAAGGTCGTTTCACCGAAAGGTTCACTTCCCCGAAAGGTCATTTCATCGAAAAGTTCATTTCACCGAAACGCCGTTTTACCTAAAGTTTCATTTCACCGAAAGATCGTTTCACCAAAAGTTCACTTCACCGAAACATAACATCACATAGTAATATGTTCTCTGTGCGATGTCAGGAATTTCTTAGACGTTTTATCGGGAAGTCCACAATGTCCCGAAAACCGCCACACAGGAAAACTGCCACATGTTTTTCATTAAGGGGCTGGGCACAAATTGCTCTTCCTACGAGGAACACTTTGAATATGTGGCAGCTTTCCAAGTTTCCGAATTATGTGTGGCAGTTTTCCAAGGTTCCTAACGACGGGAAGCAGCTCTTTTGTTTGTCTGAATTTCCATGCCGGTTCATAAGAGTTTATGGCAACTGCCAACAAAAGTTTAGGCCGGGGAAGAGGGATTATAAAGACTGCCGTTTCTTGGCCTATATTGAGAATTTAATTGGGAACTTCAAACAAAATTCGAGAAAACGTTCCATGTAAGCCAAGCGAGAACTGACCTTTAATTTGAAGAAATAAATTGCCGTGACTTAGTACATTTCTTAAAACTACAGTTTTCGACGAAACAACGGAATTACAGCATGGCTCATGCTGTGTTCAGAAAAGGACGGGGAGGATTTTTTTAATAACGTTGCACTTTTACTTAGGCACTAAATGTTTACATAACGTGTTAAATTTGTAGTATTTCTTTTTTACTTAATTATTTCATAGGCCCAATATCTAGGCCTTTTTAACAGCTTTTAATCCGCCGACTTCATACTCATAACGTTTACGTATCAAATCAAGTTAGTGCCTAAGTAAAAGCATTGCGTTTTTACTTAGGCACTAAATATTAATTAATAGGATTACATCGAAAAAGTTCCCCATAGGAAAACTCCCCTTCAGGAAAAGTCCCCCACCTTTTTCAGTCAGGGACCATGCACAAATTGCATTTGACACAAAATATGGAACGTTGGTGAGATTTCCGGGATCATCATTTCCATTTCCACGCTGTTTAAAAGATGATGCAGCCATACAACGTGCACAAACATGTGGGGGAAATTTTCGGGATCGGCATTTCGAACCTTTACCGCAGTTTATAGTACTGCAAGTAGCTGGATGAGGTGGGGGAAATTTCCGGGTTAGTATTTTGACTGTTACCGCGCTTTTTCGTGAAAAACGGTCTTACAGTTAGTAGGCTGACAATGTGGAGGAAAATTCCAGTGTTGGCATTTCGAATTTCTACCGAAGTTTAGCGTAAAAATCGGTTTACAGTTAGCAGAGTTGGATGGGGGAAATTTCGGATTAGTATTTCCACTGTTACCGCGGTTTTTAATGCAAACCGGTCTTACAATTAGCAGGCTTTCAGAGGGGGGGGGGATTTCCGGGTTAGTACTTCAACTGATACCGCGGTTTTTAGTGGAAAACTGTCTTATAATAAGCAAGCTGACAGAGTGAGGAAAATTCCGGGGTTGGCATTCAAACTTTTACAGCAGTTTAGAGAAAAAAATGTTCTTGGGAGAAGCAGGATGGGGTGGGGGAAACGGCCATAATTTTACTGCAATTTATTTCTTTAAATTGAAGTACAGTTCTCGTTGGCTTACATAGGACGTTTTCTCGAAATTTGTGCGGAGTTCCCAATTCAATTCTCAATATATGCGTAGAAACAGCAATCTCTAAAGACTCCCTCCCCCTCCCCCCACACCTTTGAACTTTGTGGCCAGTTGCCCTAAACTCGTATGAACCAGCATGAAAATTTAGACAAACAAAAGAGCGCCTACCCGTCTTGAGCACCTTGGAAAACTGCCACACATTCAAAGCCTTTCTCGAAGGAACAGCAATTTGTGCCAGGCCCCTTAATGAAAAGTAGGTGGCAGTTTTTCTGTGTGGGAGTTTTCCTGTGTGGCGGTTTTCCACTCAGGCACCTTGGAAAACTGCCACATATTATTCGGAAACTTGGAAAACTGCCGCACATTCAAAGTGTTTCTTGGAGGAACAGCAATTTGTGCCCAGCCCCTTAATGAAAAACATGTGGCAGTTTTCATGTGTGGCGGCTTTCCGATGTGTGGTGGTTTTCCAAGTTGCTGAAAGACGTGTGGCAGTTTTCCTGAAAAGCATGCGGCAGTTTTCTTGAAAAGCATGTGGCAGTTTTCTTGAAAAGCATGTGGCAGTTTTCCTGTGTGGCAATTTTCCTGTGTGGCAATTTTCCTGTGTGGCAGTTTCCAAGTTGCAAAAGATGTGTGGCAGTTTTCCTGTTTGGCGGTTTTAAGTGAACGGCTTCCCGTCGTTAGGCACCTTGGAAAACTGCCACACGTAATTCGAAAAACTGCCGCACATTCAAAGTGTTCCTTGGAGGAACAGCAATTTGTGCCCGGCCCCTTGATGAAAAACATGTGGCAATTTTCCGGTGTAGTAGTTTTCCAATGTGTGGCAGTTTTCCACGTTGCTGAAAGATGTGAGGCTGTTTTCCAATGTGTGGCAGTTTTCCACGTTGCTGAAAGATGTGAGGCTGTTTTCCTGTGTGGCGGTTTACAGTGAACCTTTTAACTGACTTATGGGGGTTTTTTTTTCTTTGTTTTTTTCTTTATTTTATTTTATTTTTGCTGTCATACGGCTGTTTATGAATTTTGATTTGTAACCCGACAAGGAGTCTTTCTCCCACTCTCATCTTTTAAAACTGTAATTACAAAAATTGTGTCTATTTGTCACTCTCTTACATATTCGCACCGAGGAGTCCATCCATTTCCCAAAACTACAAACATTAAATGTAACAAAAAATTTATTTTGTATAATAAAATTTCTGTGAATTCGAAATATTCACATACGTTTATCTCAAGGTATTTACTTGCATTTATCTAAGTTCCCTAAATGCTTAGATGGTTGCTTTCGCCATTTGTTCTAACTGCTTAAATGGGTTTTTTTGGGGGGAGGGGGCTATTACGTTTTTGAAACATATTTTCTGTTCGCCTCACTTCCTACGATTAACAGTTTCAGATAACAAAACGGGGTCCGGACAAAAGCCCACTGGACATTTGCCCACCGGACACTTGCCCACCCGGACATTTGCTCACCTGACACTTGCCCACTATGGATGATTTGTAGATAATACGTAACTTCTGAGGACGTTTCCGATCAAGTGTAGAAAAACTGATCACATAAATATTTATGGATTGTATAAAAATTGCACTTTGTTTTAGAAATGTTAAAATGTAAGGGGCTTTACTTAACATTTCTAAAACAACATTTCATATACGTTTCTTCAGCCATAGGAAGAAGCGTATATGAAAGGCTGAAGAGCATATACGCACGGTTCTTCAGCTATAGGCTGAATAAGCGTATATGCTCTTCAGCCATAGGAAGAAGCGTATATGAAAGGCTGAAGAGCATATACGCACGGTTTTTCAGCTATAGGCTGAATAAGCGTATATGCTCAGCTTTGATCGTTTAAAAATACGTATATGATAAAAAAAAAAAAGAAAGAAGAACACTGTGGCGCAATGGTCTAAGCGCTGGCTTCTGATCATTCGTTCGAGATGGGTCTGGGTTCGAATCCCGCTGAGGCATGGATGTTATGTTTGTCTTACGGAACTGGCTCTCTCCCTTCCCTGGAACTGGTGGCCCTAAATTAGGGACGGAACACTGCTTATAGCTCATTGAGTTGCTCACGGTTGTCGTTAAACCTCAATAAAAAACATCAGATCAAGTGAATTGCATTTTTTTTATTGGAGGTTTAACGACCACCATGAGCAACTCAATGGGCTATAAGCAGTCGCCCCGTCCCTAATTTAGGGTCACTGGTTCCAGGGAAGGGAGAGAGCCAGTGCCGTAAGACAAACACAACATCTATGCCTCACCGGGATTCGAACCCGGACCCTTTCGGACGAATGATCAGAGGCCATCGCTTAGTTTCAATATTCGCTTTTATTCACTGAAAAGAATTACAACAGAACATCCCCAACCTCACACGCAGTGTGAGAGAAGGGGAGAAATAAAACAAAATGTAGATATTTCCAATGAAATGGTAATTGTACAAATGAGCAATGACAGGCATTGCATTATTTGCTGTAAACAGCAGTAGCTCTGGGATAATTGTTCATTGAAGTCTTGGAACATCACTGGAGCGAAACAATTTACAGAAAAAAATTCCGTGCAGTTCTAGTGACATGGGAATCACTGGTGGCAGAGAGTCACTCTGAGGATTCAGAGAACTGTGTACAAAAGGTGACATCAGCAGGAAGCAAATACAATCCAGTTCCAGAAGGAAACATGGTGAGGGACCAGTAAAAATTGAAAGTTCCGACGTAGGTTTATTAAAACAGCAGATGAACAGTCTGGGCACTAGAAAACCGAAACCAGGGACGGCACGGCGACCAAGTTTTGAAGAAGTCAGGTAACCGTGCCGTGTCATTCGCCAAGGAGTATTCCAGGGTGAGTCTGGCTTTAACCCTGTTGTGATAGTGTGCAACTAAAGAGGTAGAGAATGTGATAGGATCTGGATCTTGTAACTGTAGCAGGTGAGAGAAAATAATATATTTAGCTAGGATAAATAAATACGAACAAACTGGTAAAATAGAGGTGAAACTTGTAGAACTGTGGCCGAGGAAACGATAATCTTCTAGGGTGAGATCACTGGTACAAGAAGGATGTGCAAGTTGAAACATTAGTGTCGAACATTAGCGTCGGACAGTAAACAAACATGTGTAAGACGTCTCCAACGACGTTACAAAAAGGACAGAGATCTGATGAAACTATATTTCTCCGGAACAAAGTCGAAGGGACAGGCAGTCGATTGTGCAAAAACCTCCAGAGCACATTAAGTTCTGAGGAGAGGGCCGGTGAATATTGGGCAGTAGACCAGACCGAGGTTAGTGCAAAAGAAGGAACAGAGGGAATAGGGCAAGGTACCGCAGAAGAAGAACGGAGAAAACGGTACAGGGTGTGAGTGGAAAGACTGTGGAGAGGGAGGAGATCACCGGAAAAGGGAAGGAAGAGCGGAAAAGGGAGAGAGGCAGAGGAAACGGAAAGGAGGCCAGAGGAATCGACTAGGGAAGGAAAAAGTGATTGAAGAGCATGTTTAAGTTGGAGGAAGTTATCAGAGAGTTCGGGCGAGGGTGGGAGGGTGGGCAAAAGGTCGGAAACGGGTTTCCATGAAAAATCGGGGAGGACCAGTTGGGAAACGGAGACTACACCAGCGTGTAGCCATGCGGGGAAAAAGAAAAGGTTGGCAGTAGGGGGATGGAGGACGGAGGAGAAAAAAAGAGGCTCGGAAAGAAGATCAAGGGTGGAAGAGGGGAGTTGACGAATGAGCGGTAAAGAACGAAGGAACTGAACAGCTTCATGGTAGACTAGAGGAAAACGGGGGAGGGGAATGACAGTGTAAATATCCATCTTGAAAAGAAGATGGACGGTGAGGCAGGGATTAAGGGGGAAGTCAGATCATTAAGCAGAAGAATGGAAGCGGAAGAGTCTGGTTGAACTGTCAAACGGAGGAAATTGAAAATTCTTACAGCTTTATAACGTATGGTAATCTCTGGCATATTGAGGCCACCACAAGTCGAAGGTAGAGACAATACTGAGGAAGATAATCAATGAGAAGATGACCAAACAATGCTGAGCATTGCTGATGTTGTTGCAGTTTGAACGTAGGCTGGTGGCGGTTGGGCAATCCAGGAATGATAAACTAACGAGAGAATGTGGGTGCCAGCAAGCCGTGCACGACTATGGTAGGTCAAACAGCACTTCAGCTTGGACCAGTAAGCAGCGGTGTGACGTAGTTTCCTGATGAGGGGTCTCCAGGTGGCAGCCGCTGCTGAGACCCGGCTGCCAATGTGCACCCCAAGTATCTTTTGACTGGTGGAAGTCCAATGAGCGCCCCACGGTGCATCGGGGCCATGTCTCCAGGAGCCACACCACAAGCCTGTACACTTTGAAAGGTTTAACGAAGCGCCGGAAGCCGCAGCATACACTTGGTACCATGCAAGAACAATTGTGAATTGCCATTCTTCTCGGATGAGAACTGTGAGATCATCGGCGTAAGCAGTAAGAACGATAGAATGGTGCCTGGTGCTATGCTGAATGGTGGAGGGGAGGTTGTAGAAGAGAACGGATAGAGCAAAGAAAAGGCTCAAAGACTAGAGAGAGGCCGTCCGGATATGGACAACTGAGTCCTGGTACAGGGCAAGGAGGGCTGTGGTGAAGACAGATGGGAAACCGAAGGCAGAGAGCACAGAGGCAAGCCACTGATGACTCACGTTATCAAAGGCCTGCCTCTGATCAAGATTGAGGAAGGCTAAAGGTTCGGAGGAAAGGTGGACAAGGCAATATGAGTCACGGAGGAGATTAATATTAGTATGAATGCTTCGGCCAGGGATGGTGTACGTTTGGTCGGGATGTATGACGGTGGGAAGGACAGGGTTCAATCGAAGAGAGAGTATTTTAGTATAAATCTTGTAGTCAACATTAAGGATGGATATAGGACGCCAGTTATCCAACTCCAGCAGACACCCCTTCTTTGGAAGAAGAATGATGTGAGCTAGAGTAAAAGCGGGGGGAAGAACAGATAAAGAAAAAGCAGCTGTAAAGCAAGGCAATAGGAGAGGGTGTAGGAAAGAGGAAAACGTACGAAAGAAATTAACTGTCAACCCGTCAGGACCAGGTGACGAGTGACAGTTAAGTAAGGCAAGTGACTGTACTACTTCTGCTGGGGTGATAGGCATAGAAAGAGATGTAACAAGATGCGATGGAATATGTGGTAAGGCACGAAGAATCGAATTAGCATGCGGAGAACTTGACTGGAACTGAGCAAAACGTGACTGGAAATATGTTCTAACACCGGAGCAAATGAGAGTGGGGTCATTAGTAACAGTTCCATCGGGTAACTTCAGATTACGGAGGTGATGAGCAGAACGTTTGTGGAATTCCAGTTGTTGAACCTGTTCACATAGATAGTCATTTGGCTGGAGACAAAGGAGCTTGAGGCGGTGAAGAGCTTGTTGGGAGACAGGAAGTAGCAAAGCACGAAGTTCAGCTTGGTGATAAGAAAACAGCGGCGAATCAAGATCTAGGGTGGAAAAAATCGAGCGTGCAGCAACAATCTTCATAGAGGCGGTAATACGTTTTTCGTGAGAATATTGTTTGGTATAAAGAGGAATTTGGGATTTGACATTTAACCAGTGTTGCAAGGGACAAGAAGCAAAAGGGAGCATATATAAGGCTTGTTGAAGCTGCGATTGGATGGAATTTACGTAGGTTGAATCAAGTAAAAGATCATCATCAAGGGTCCAAGTTCGGTAGTATTGCCGAGGAGATGGACCGGTGTGAAGACACATTACGACACAGCTGTGGTCGGAAGAAACTGTCAGTGTGTGAGAAAGGGAGATAACTGAAGGAAGAAGAATTGAAGAAACATAAAACCGGTCAAGTCGGGCAGTTGTAGGGGAGGAAGTGGAGTAGGAGCGCCAGGTGTACGAACGAAGAAATGGGTGCAGGTGTCGAAAAGAATATTGGAGTTGTAGCTGGTTGATGGCTGTAGAAAGTGCTCGGGTAAGAAAATACCTGGTATCCGTGGAACCGTCCGATCTGTCGAGGGATGGGTCAAGGGTGCAGTTAAAATCACCACCTAAGATGACAATATCAGTGGCTGGAAGACCTTGAACACAGGAAACAAAATGCTGAAAGAGACAGTCTGCATACTGTTGATTGCCGGAAACATAGATGTTGAAGATATGGTATCGGAAGTTGTTAAGTCGGAAGGACAGAAGCTGCAGGAGGTCACGATAAATCGGTTTGACCGTGATATCAGTAATTAAGGATCGAAGACGAAAATGGATGGCCACCGCAAGTCCTGCGTGAAGACTAAGTCGATGGACATGGTAGAATTGAAATGGCCAGGTTCGCCACCGGTGGTATGGGGTGTTGGGATGACAGTTAGTCTCCCGTAGCAATAATATATCCGCATCACGCGGTGTAATGTCTTCAAACACAACGCATTGGTAGGAGGGGCGGAGCATCCATTACAGTTGAAAGAAAGTAATTTTAACTTGAAAGAGGTTGTAGTGGTTGAATATTACTATCAGCACTTCTGTGAAGACTCGTTACACGTTTCTTTAAGTTAGATGTCTGCGCATTAGTGACTGTGTCAATTTTCGGCAAAAGAGCAAGTAGATTCTGAAGTTGGGTGATAATAGTAGGAAGCTGAGCATTACGTGTTGTACGCAGTCCAGCTGCTTGAGAGGACGTGACGGTTGATTGAGTATGATGAGAGCAAGATCAGACGGCGCCAGCGGCCCGTCTAATGCAGGGAAGGTTTCCAAATATTCTGCGAAAGCTTTTTGATCCAACAATTTTGGAACAGCTGGCTCTTAAGAGATGTAGAAACTGCAGTTGGAGAGAAAGACTGTCAAATTGGCGAACGGGAACGAGAGCAGCGTGGAGAAGA
Organism: Macrothele yani; assembly: GCA_039090855.1. NCBI lineage: Eukaryota > Metazoa > Arthropoda > Arachnida > Araneae > Macrothelidae > Macrothele > Macrothele yani. The sequence continues at coordinate 72,787,584 of CM077025.1, read as the reverse complement.
CGTCACCGGCGAGATTAAACTCTGTCTAGAACGTTTCAACGTGGGAACGCCGGGAGAAGCTGGTGGGTGTAGGACAGTTAGATCTGACTCCACATTAGCGGATCCAAGGGAAGATGAAGCAACATGACGGAGGGGTTGCCATTCCTTTTCGGAGATAATACCCTCCGAAGAACGTAGAGGTACCACAGCAGCAAATGGGTCCAACGATGGAGAGGTGGCCAAGGTTCCCGTAGTAGAGATCGAAGACTTGGAGACTGCTGACGAATCATCATCTGCTGGGGGAGAAGCCTCTGGAACAGCAGTAGCAGGGATCAAGGACGTCTGCGGAGCCGAACTTGGTTTGGCCAGAGAAACTGATGTTGAGGGTGGGGTGTTGACCTCGGGCAGTATGGAAATAGGTGGCTTGGCAGATGCATGTGGACAACGTGATTGGATGTTGCCATATGCCTTGCATTTAAAACAATGCAAGGCAGTAACGATATCGATCCGGAAAATCTGCTTCCCTACAACCACAGTGAGGTCAGTAGGGTAGTCAGCAATGGGATCTTCAGTGGGGAACAGGATCCTTGCTTGGCGACGCAGACCTAAGATGTTCCTGTCATCTGGGTCTGTTGGTGCGGAAGACAGAGTGGAAATGGAACCAACTACTTTTCCACAACGGGAAAGGGCCGCCATTAAGTAATGGTCCTTGGTTTCTGGTGGTACGGGATAGCACGTAACAAGTACGGGGCGCTGCGTGAGAGGGATTCCCAGTAAGGTATGATCCCCAACAATCAGTCCGTCAGATAAGACGCGCTCCACAAACTCTGGCTTCGCAAAATAGATGAGAACAGTCCTAGGTTTCCTCGCCATATGGGTGATCGCTATCTTAGGGAGGATTTGGCGTACGGCTAAGGAGTATTTCTTAAGGCTGGTGTCCGGGAGGGCATCAAAACATATGCCAAGTTTCTGTGTGCGTAAGACCTCTTGCCCAGCAGCTGAAGCTTCCGGAATTTCGATGCGTAATTTCTTGTTGTCTCTAGTGACAATCATATCAAGAGGCATTGTACATGAATTCTTCGCTTAGAGGAAGATGAACTGGTACCCTTTACAACGGAAGCATAAGGTAGAGTTGCCGTAGGAATGGGCGGAGATGGGGAAGGTCGAGACGCAGTGCTCGCAGCAAGAAATTAAGTACCAGAGGTAACGGATACTGAAGAAGTTAATGACGTCACTGTAGTGGACAATGTCGGGAAATCAACATCCATAGAGTTGGAAGAAGAGGTGGTAACATCAGATAACGCGGCTTGGAAACCAGCTGCGTGTGGTAGTGACGATGACCGAACGTGGCCAGGCGGGGGCGGAGCTTTGCTATCAAGCTTCATACCTGGCCTATCAGAAGCGGTCGCCGCCATTTGCAATGGCTGGCCTGCTGAACCCGACCCTGGGCAAAGCCAGGACGGAAAAAGAGTTAGTGCAAGTAAAGTTTTACTTACAGGACGTCAAGGTCGGACTCAATCGACACAGGAGACGTTCACAACACAGGAGATACACAAAATGACGGCACACACACAAAATAACACCAATAAACGCAGGTCAAACACGGAGCACAGGTCAACACAACCTTTACAAAGTCATCGCTTAGACCACTGCGCCACCGGGGAGGCTGAATTGCATTGCGCTGTTACTTAGGCACTAAGTATCAATTCATAGGCCCCACACTAGGCCTTTTAAACAATTTTTTCTACCAATGCAATATTCACAACGTTTACACATCAAATCAAGTTAATAATATTGCGCATTTACTTTGGCACGAAGTATTTAATCACAGGCCCTAAGCATAGGCCCTTTTACCAGTTTTTATTCTATCAATGTCATATTCACAACGTTTACAGAGCAAATCAAATTAAAAAAAATATTGGGCGTTTACTTGGGCACGAAATATTAATTTATAGGCCCTAGAACTAGGCCCTTTTAATAGTTTTTACTACTCCGATGTCATATTCACAACGTTTGCATATCAAATAAAGTTAATAATATTGCGTTTTTACTTAGTCACAAAATAATAATCCATAAGCCCTATAGGCCCTATAAGTCGTCGATTCCATATTCATAACGTTTACTTATCAACTCAATTTAATAGCATTGCGCTTTTACTTAGGCACGAAATATTAATTCATAGGCCCTAGACTTAGGCCTTTTTGACGGTTTTTAATACGTCGACTTCATAGTCATAACGTTTATGTGTCATCTCAAGTTAATAGCATTGCGCTTTTACTTTGGCACTAAATATTAATTCGTAGGCCTTTTAAACAGTTTTTATCCTACCAATATTCACAACGTTTACACAGCAAATCATGTAAATAATATTGGGCGTTTACTTAGGCACGAAATATAATATTAAATCATAGGTCCTAGGACTAGAACTTTTGGACATTTTTTAATCCGTCGACTTCATGTTCATAACGTTTACGTATCAACTCAAGTTAATATCATTACGCTTTTACTTAGGGATTAAATATTAAGTCATGGGCCCTAGGCCATGGCCTTTTTAAGAGCTTTAATTCTAACGATGTTATATTCATAACGTTTATGCATGAACTGATGTTAATCAAATTGTACTTTGAATCATACACTAATTATTAATTCACTGGACCAAGGCCTAATGCCTAGTAATTAATATTGTATTCCTAAGTAAAAGCGCAAAGCTGTTTACTTGTCTTTTTTGTAAACTTTACAAATATCACATAGACGAAGATAAAAGTGTTGAAAAGACTTAGGCCTACGGCCTATTAATTATTGTATGGTGCTTAAGTAGAAGCGCAATATGATTGACATTACTTGTTATGTAAATTTTAGAAATGTGGGAATGACGGAATGAAAACTTTTAGAAGGGCCTAAACGTTAGGCCTAATATTATTTTCTGCCTGAGTAATACTGCAATATTAATAATTTGATGTGTTACGTGAACGTTATGAACATGAGAACGACGGAATAAAAATGCCGACCGATCCCGGAAAAAAGCATACGAAGCGATATCAAAAATCCACTTAATCTCCTACACAAAAGTAAAGAAAAAAAAAGTTCTTCTTTCGGTTTACCAAAGTACAAAAAAGAAGAAAAGAAAAATAAGAGATACATGTATATTTATTTAGCAATAATTTGCAAAACATTAAAATCGGTCTGTTTCCGTTAATATACATGCAACAGACAAATCATATCTCTCCTCCAGCCCTGTCTCTCCTCTCCATTTTGGCGACGTCACAGCAGGGGCGAAGTATCCACTCGGAGCCATCGCTCCACTGCTGGCAACCAGCGCGGTTTGTTTATCAAAAAGGAATGGTACAACCGTACCAAGGTTAGTAGACTCCAAGGTTATGCTTATCCGACACTTCCGCTGAGCACTGTCTCAGGGGTCGCCTTCGTGACGTCACAGTCCCGGAGATCTCCACACCCCATCCGCCTAAAGCTGCTTGCTCCCGTTTTTCTGGTTCAGGGTCTGAAAGCTACATTGTCTCATTTGAAGCTAGGTATTTGTAGCAAACAAATTTTCTTTTCCTTGGTTATACGTTAAACACTGAACATGCCTGGTTCGTGCGCAATAGCAACGCGTCAAAATTATTATTCTAAAACCAGAAGGAATGGCATTCATTACCATAGGTTTCCGAAAAATGAAGTTTTGCGTAAAACATGGAAATTGAGATGCAAACGAGCTGACAGTTTCAACGAAATGAATTCAGCTATTTGTTCGGAACATTCTCCTGAGGAAGACTACGAACGCGATTTAAGGAATGAACTCCTAGGTTTGCCTATCAGCAAAATGCTGAAGGACACAGCTGTACCAAGTTTAAACCTCCCGGGAAACTTTAATGTAAATTCTAATTCAGAGAGAAAGAACAGACAGGAGAAAAGGAAACGAACTGATCTTGTTGGCGATTTGATAAACTCTGATAATGCAGAGGAAATTTTGGAAGACATGTGGAGTGCCAATGATGAAAATACTGAAATTGAATGTATGAAAGACCTGAAAACAGAAAATGAAATCCTATTGAAGGGAAATTATGTTTTGATGAAGGAAACTGAAAAGCTGAAAAAACAAATATTATATTTGAGCTCTTCAAACCATAGTCTAACTTTACGTGTAAAAGTCTTCAAAGTAAAACAGAATCAAATTCAGAAAGAATTATTAGAATTGCGAAGGTTACGGAAAGATGAGAAAAAAGACAGAGAAATGCGCATAAAAAATTTGCTTTCTACAGTGTTTACTCCAGGACAGATAAGGGTTTTGTTAGGCCAAAAACGGATTGTTTGGAATTCTACTGATATTGCAGCTGCAATAACATTAAGAACTGTTTCCAGGAGAGCATATCACTATTTGAGAAATAAAGTTAATATTCCGCTTCCTGCTGTGTCAACGTTGCGCCGATGGGTAGTACAATTAAATGTTCACCTGGAATTCAAGCCACAACTTTAAAACTGATGCACAGCCAAGGAATGCAAATGACTGAAGCCGAAAGAACATGTGTAATTTCTGTAGATGAAATGAAAGTTTCCAGCAAAATGTGCTATAATATTGAAACAGATGAAGTTATAGGACCGTGTAGGTACGTACTGGTATTCATGGCAAGAGGACTTGTTAATCCCTGGAAACAACCAGTATTTTACGATTTTGACGTTAGTGGTTCCAGTCTCAGAGAAATATTAATGAAAGTAATTTGTGCCGTAGAAAATATCATGTTTCCTGTATTTGCTCTTACTTCAGATCTGGGAGCTTTAAACCATAAATTATAGAAAGAATTGGCTATATCGCCAGAGAGTCCGTTCTTTGAAAATCCTTTCGACAAAAACAGACATATAAATGTATTTGCTGACATTCCGCATATGGTAAAGTTATTGCGAAACCAAATTTTGGACAGTGGCATAAAAATAAGAAGTATAGTGATAAATTACTCCCTATTTGAAAAGCTATTAGAGAAGGACAGTAAGGAATTAAAAATAGCGTATAATATGAGTGAAACACACATACGTGTTAAAGGAGCAAATAGGCAGATTGTACGTTATGCTGTACATTTTCTTTCGGAGCGTGTTGGAAATGCCATCAAATATTTATTTCCCGAAGGATGAAGCAGCAAATTTTATTCTTCTTGTTGACAGATTTTTTGATACAATGAATTCGAGGCAACCATTCTCAGACAAACCATTCCGATGTGCTTTAGGTAACAATCAAGAGCAATTTCAACTTCTGAATGAGGCTTACAACACTTTTTCGCAGATGCGCGTTGTTGGAAGAAAAAACGCCCTACCATTTCAGCAAGGTCTTCTGGTCAGTATTACATCCGTAATGGCTGTCCACAAGATTCTAAGCGAAAAATATGAGCTAAAATATTTTTTAACTCACAGAGTTAATCAAGATGTCCTAGAAAAAATTTTCTCACAGATACGTGCAGCAATGAATACCTATGATCACCCTTCACCACTGGAATTTCAAAATCGTCTCAGACTGCTGGTACTTGGGAAATTAGTCTGGAACTGTCAGAAATCTAACGTTTTGCCTGAGTCAGAACAACATTATTTAACTGTCTCCATGCACTCGTCTTCCTGTGTCTTACACAATAATGCATCCTGCAATGATGAAACAGCCCACACAAGTGAAAATGAAATTACGGCTGCACTTCGCGAAGAACCCACAACTGCAATTACGTCTTCTAGTGACAGCATATCGTACCAAGCTTTACGATACCTTGCTGGATATGTTGCATTTAAATGCCAAACAACGTGTCCTGGGCTGGGGGACAAAAATGCACCTCTGGACCTAGTGCAAGAAAAAGGAATTCTTTGCGACTGGATTAGCGTCATAAGCAGAGGCTGCTTGCAACATCCAACAAATGAGTGGATGAGCATGGTTATCCAACTAGAAGAAATATTTTTAAAACTACATGGGAAAAATAATTTAAGGAAAGTTAAAAGAATTGTTCACACCGCAGTGGAAGCTTCTGCCCATCAGTTCCCTCCAAATGTGCACCCTGCCATCAAACTATTCATGAAAACCCGAATTATGATCCGTATGCGCCATATTAACGCTCAGCAAAAAATATATTGCCAACCCAAGAAGAAAAAACTGGTTAAAACAGTTACCTAAGGAACATGACAAAGGTAAGTGAAGAAAGAATTTTTTTACGTTAAATAATGTCCCGATTCTTAAAGTTCTCAAAATTTAGCGAATAAAATATGACTAAAGAAACAAACAAACAAAAATTGCAAAGATCCATGATTTTAACTTTTCTGTTCAGCGATTAGTTACAAATAATAACAGAGCATTTAGTGAAATTAATTTCCAACTTTTTAATTAAGCAAGTTAGTGGAATGCTACTCAAGTTTTTATTTGTTCCTCATAAAAGGATTTTTTCATGAGGTTCTGACAGCATAATCTTATAAGTTTGTTTTCCTTCTTTTGAATTTATTTAAAGACAGTATTACAGCTGCATATAAATAAATTAGAAGGTATAATCACTGTCCCTGCACTTTTCCTTAGTGTCATGTCAATATCCTATTTAGATATTTAGATTAAACAGATTTGAAAAAAAAAATGAAAGAAATGCGTAATAAGTTTCTTCACATTCTCGGTTTACTCTAAATAAAATATTCACATGGATGTCCGTTTTTCCTGATTATATTACAGATGTGCTTTTGCATTACATCTTGGTTGCAAGCTTTCAGATTCAGAGCGTATTTGAGTAAAAAGTTGTTGACATTTCTCCCGCGAGTGCTTCAGTTGTATTAACAGTCTATCCGTCCTGCTGGCTGCGTCGTGTGGTACACTGACGTCACTACGTAAGGGAACGGCACTTCCCCTGCGAGGGAGGCAGGATGAGCAAACCTTACTGTCTATTAACCTTGCAACCATACAACGGTTGTGTCTTAATAGCACTGAGAAGAAGTCATATACTGCGGATATTGGCGATGTTGTTACAAAGGCGGATGGACCCACCCAGGGCTATAGATCTCCGATTATTCTTTCCCCTACCCTGTCAACAATAAAACAATTATATACTGTTATAAGAGACAACGCAGGGCTGTGGTGTCAATAGCTCTGGAGACAATGTCTTAGCTTTTATTTGATGGCACCATAAAAACAGCACCACCTCTGGGCCATAGAAAGGATATCTTGACATGTGTCGGACGTTCCTTTCTGTCCTATAGCGGAAGTTAAAAAAACATGTTACCGTGATAAAGTTAAAAAAACGTGTTACTGTGATGCGTCCCAACAGAGAGAGAGAGAGAGAGAGAGCGACTGGCAAAAAGAAAATGTTTAATAATCACATATAATCAGCTTTATTGAAAAGCTACTTTTTAAAATTAGGTTGCTGTAACAACCTAATTTTAAAAGTAGCTATATATACACTGCTGGACAATTGCTAAGGACGGATCATAAACGGCTATATAGCGCATAGAAAAGTAAGTGTGGTTGGATGCCAAGTGAAATAAAATAATGTCAGAATGCCAGGACATTACAAGAAAGACAATTTATTGTGCTCTGAAATCCAGAAGGCTTTGGAACGTGTTCAAGGGACAAACAGGCCATTTTGTGCAGAATACGTAAACGTGAAAAAATGCAATTACCGTCCGCAGGCGTTCCGGCTTAAGATGTCAATACGGGATATGGCCACCATGGAGGGCGATGCAAGATTCCACCCGTCGTGTCATGCTTTGCACAACATTATCAAGCAGCTGTTGGGGTAATTTATCCCATTCCTCTGTCAGTGCACGGATGAGTGTGTCCTTGTTTATTGGAGGGCATTGACGACTAGCAAGACTCCTCCCCAAAGCATCCCACACATTTTCAATGGGATTCAGATCTGGAGAACGTGCTGGCCATACGAGGCGTTGAATATCCTCGCTCTCAAGACACTCCCGGACAGCGACTGTTCGATGACATGTTGCGTTGTCGTCCATGAAAATGAATCTATCACCGACAGCACCACGGAACATGCGAACATGAGGTAGCAGAACATCATTAATGTATCGTTGGCCAGTCATAGTCCCAGTTGGAAGCACATAGAGGGACGTACGGCCATTGATCATGATGCCAGCCCATACCATGACACTACATGTCGGATATCGGTCCCTTTGCTGTATGTTTGCTGGACAATATGCAGTACCAGTATCACGCCAGATCAGTTGTCGTCGACAATCAGACAATAGACTGTATCTACTCTCATCTGAGAAGAGGACAGCAGACCAGTCGTTATCAGTCCAATTGCTAAGTTGATGGCACCATTGCAAACGGGCGGTACGGTGACGTCTGGACAATGGGATGCACACAACAGGACGGCGGGCGTATAGTCCTCCTTCATGCAAACGTCTGGCGACAGTTTTTCGGGAGATCCGCTTGCTAGTAGCAGCCATAAACTGATTTGCTACCTCACTAGCTGTGCTGCGCCGGAGTCATTTTGTTGATAGCACTATGTACCAATCTTCTGCAGGTGTCGTAATGCGAACACGACCTCCCCCGTGACGTTTGCTACACTCTCCATTTGTTTGAAATGATTTCCAAAGCCTTGAAACAACACTGTGGCTGACGTCGAACTCCCTGGCAACATCTGTTATTTTTCGCCCTTCTTCAATCTTGCCAATAATACGGCCACGCGTAAAATCATCTAGGTGATGTCGGGAAGACATACTGAAAATTGTAAGTTCGTCAATTGATTCTTTCCCTTTCAACTTTGCGTTTAAACAACAACGGTCAATACACGTCAAATCCTTTATATCTCTTATCAGCGCTATGATGTCACGAACAAGTTCGGCAATCCAAAATTTGCATACGCACAACACGTCTTACTGTATCCCGCACTTATGCTAATTTTCACATTTTCCTGCCTTCCATTTTATGGTTGCTATCGTTGCTATTGTCATCCGTCCTTAGCAATTGTCCGGCAGTGTATAATTATGTTTTTACATTTAGGATTAAGACTGCAGATTTTGAGGACAATGTTCATATGTACATTCTCACATATGGCATTCAGAGTAAATACTAAGGTATTAAAGGCAAATAAAATGACTTAACGGATCAGTCTTCAGGTATTTATAAAGCGACTAGGCCGCGGGCCTTTTTGGAAGATTTTAAGTTACAATCTACATAACTGGTGCTTGCAAACGTGTGATAAAAGATAGTAGAAAGGCTTCAATACATTAGCCTTCAAGTGTTTACGTGGTCCTACACCCAGGCCCTTTTATTATTTTTTAATCTGCAGTGTCCATATAGAATATGTACGTAAAATAAGTCAAGATTGTCGTACTGTACATTTACTCAGAAGCGAAACGTAAATTAATGGGCCCAGGCAATTTAAACACTTTTCAATTGGCCGTGCTCGAATTCAGAAAATTGACGTAAAAAATCAAGTTAATGTTGAGCTTTCACTGAGACACCAAACATCAAGTAAAAGACCCTCCTAGGCTTGTATTGCTCTTACAAATTTTTATCCGCCGTGTTCATATTTATAAGGTTTGCGTATCAAGTAAATATATAGTGTCGCGTTTTTAATTAGGCACCAAACATTAATTATAGGGCTAGGGGCCTGGCCATTTTAGAAAATTTTAATAAGCGCAGCATATTAACTTGTATCGCTATGTGAAAGTTACGAATACGACCCAGTAAGAATGAAAGCTGTTAAAACAGCCTATGTCTACAGCCTATGAATTATTATTTAGTGCTAAAACAAAAGCGCCATGCTATTGACTTGAGTCGATAGTAGTGTATAAAAGGGCGGTTCTGGGCCAGTGGAGGGTCAATGTTAACCTATGGGACCCTCCACTTTGGTAGGTGGAGGGTCATGGAGTGGCGGAGGGTCACATCTTACGCCATCTTGGGTGATTGCTTGGGACCGATAACGTCGTGGGGGGTGTCGCAGGGGGATTCGGAGACAAGACTGCGTCGCCTTAATATGCGGGTGGGTAACTTCATGGGGTTGTGGAGTTGGTGTTATGTTTAAATTAGTATTTCGCAATACTTTTTCGGTACGGAGGGCATTATAATGTTACAAATGTTTAATTTTTTTTATCTAACACGTGCGTAGAAACTTTGTTTTAATCCATCATCTGATGAATTTCTTTTTCTACTTCCTTCGGATGATTTTTTAAAATTTTGAATGGGTTTTTTCCCCAAATAATTTGATTTTCCTCATGGGTTTTTAATATTCTTTACAATTCTTCGAAAAAAATAGATATGTCCTGGCGTTGGATGACATCGCTGTTCTGGTGGATGAAATGTTAACCCGCCCAGCTTCATTTTTCCATCAGGAAATTTTACTAGGTATTTTTTATTCTTGTTTTATTGTACCAAACCTTTTAATAGATAATTTATTATGATAATTCATTATTGTACCAAACCTTTTAATATATAATTCACTATTTTTCCAACTTAAAGAATTTTTTTATTTAACGACTTTTGGGGGCTTTGCTTTAATGTATGTTAGCGAAGGAATATTCGGAGTTGATTGTATTCGCAATTTGATCGGGTATTATTGCCTAGCCTATGACTTTTTTTTTAATGCAATTTTCGCTCGTGATTCATGAATTTCTTTTGTCTCCGTCCTCTACTAGGGAATTTTAGTGATTTATTTTTTCTTAAAGGTTCTTTTTTTTATTTCACAAAGTATTTTTTCCACAAAATGAAATTTTTCACATCGGGGAATTTTGTTGTGTGTGTGTGTGTGTGCGAGAGCGCGCATGTTGCTCTCACTGCGACAAAAAGATTTACAGCAGTGATTTTATCGAGCAAACGACTACTTCGGGTCATCAGCAGGAAACCATATTATTTACAGCCGAGGCCCACCCATTAGAGGGTGCACTTACGTAGTCGCCCATATTTTCCTTTTCGGCCCCTCCTCCTGAAAGGATGTTAAGTATATCTTTTATCTTTATTTTTTAAATTTTAATAGGAATGTATAAAATGTTTTTCAAAGATTTTACCATCATACACTATACGATTAATTTATTACAATAAGAATGATTATGCTATTCTGTTTTCAGTACCCTTCACACCATTTTAGGTTTCAGACATATTCACAGATATGACACATACTTGTGATCCACTTGTATGCATTGAGGTTTACGGAGCAGTTAAGCCCAAGCCAGTAACCTCCACTGAGGTTTACGGAACAATTAAGCCCACGCCAGTGATCTCATTCAGGTTTACGGAGCAGTTAAGCTCACGCCAGTGAAGCTTTCACTTCCTATCATCCTTAGGTTTCACTTGTCGCCATCTTAGGTCTCAGACGGATTCAAAGTTATGACACATACTTGCGATTCACTTATATACGTTCAGGTTTACGAAGCAATTAAGCCCACGCCAGTGACCTCCATTCAGGTTTACGGGGGTTTTACACCCACGCCAGTGACCTCCATTCAGGTTTACGGGGGTTTTACACCCACGCCAGTGACCTTCATTCAGGTTTGCGGAACAATTAAGCTCACGCCAGTGACCTTCATTCATGTTTGCAGAACGCCGCCCCGGTGGCGCAGTGGTCTAAGGCGTTGGCCTCTGATCATTCGTCCGTAATGGGTCCGGGTTCGAATCCCGGTCAGGCATGGATGTTGTGTTTGTCTTACGGCACTGGCTCTCTCCCTTCCCTGGAGCCAGTGACCCTAAATTAGGGACGGGCGACTGCTTATAGCCCATTGAGTTGCTCACGGTGGTCGTTAAACCTCCAATCAAAAAAAAAAAAAAAAAATGTTTGCAGAACAATTAAGCTCACGCCAGTGACCTCCATTCACACGCACACATTCGCTCTCTAGATTCACAAATAATTAAGTGTTAATGTTACATTGAAACACATACGTGTTTACATAGAAATTTTAACGTTCAAGCAAACAAGCATATCCTATTTTAAATTCACATATCATATATAACGGCAAAATAAGAAAACTTCATACGACTCCAAGAAATCCGAGATTTATATTTTCTGGCTAGTTTTAAATATTTTCAGCTTTTCTTTAATTTCAATCAGAATATTTCACTTAAGGTCCTTGATACACTTCCGGACAATTGCTAAGGACGGATGACAATAGCAACGATAGCAACCATAAAATGGAAGGCAGAAAAATGTGGAAATTAGCATAAGTGCGGGATACAGTAAGACGTGTTGTGCGTATGCAAATTTTGGATTGCCGAACTTGTTCGTGACGTCATAGCGCTGATAAGAGATATAAAGGATTTGACGCGTATTGACCGTTGTTGTTCAAACGCAAAGTTGAAAGGGAAAGAATTAATTGACGAACTTGCAATTTTCAGTATGTCCGTACGCGTGGCCGTATTATTGGCAAGATTGAAGAAGGGCGAAAAATAACAGATGTTGCCAGGGAGTTCGACGTCAGCCAGAGTGTTGTTTCAAGGCTTTGGAAATAATTTCAAACAAATGGAGACTGTAGCAAACGTCACGGGGGAGGTCGTGTTCGCAGTACGACACCTGCAGAAGATCGGTACATAGTGCTATCAACAAAAAGACACCGGCGCAGCACAGCTAGTGAGGTAGCAAATCAGTTCATGGCTGCTACTGGCAAGCGGATCTCCCGAAAAACTGTCGCCAGACGTTTGCATGAAGGAGGACTATACGCCCGCCGTCCTGTTGTGTGCATCCTATTGTCCAGACGTCACCGTACCGCCCGTTTGCAATGGTGCCATCAACATCGCAATTGGACTGATAACGACTGGTCTGCTATCCTCTTCTCAGATGAGAGTAGATACAGTCTATCGTCTGATTGTCGACGGCAACTGATCTGGTGTGATAGTGGTACTGCATATTGTCCAGCAAACATACAGGAAAGGGACCGATATCCGACATGTAGTGTCATGGTATGTGCTGGCATCATGATCAATGGCCGTACGTCCCTCTATGTGCTTCCAACTGGGACTATGACTGGCCAACGATACATTAATGATGTTCTGCTACCTCATGTTCGCATGTTCCGTGCTGCTGTCGGTGATAGATTCATGTTCATGGACAACAACGCAACATGTCATCGAACAGCCACTGTCCAGGAATGTCTTGAGAGTGAGGTTATTCAACGCCTCTTATGGCCAGCACGTTCTCCAGATCTGAATCCCATTGAAAATGTGTGGGATGCTTTGGGGAGGAGTCCTGTTGGTCGCCAATGCCCTCCAATAAACAAGGACACCCTCATCCGTGCACTGACAGAGGAATGGGATAAATTACCCCAACAGCTGCTTGATAATGTTGTGCAAAGCATGACACGACGTGTGGAATCTTGCATCGCCCTCCATGGTGGCCATATCCCGTATTGACATTTTACGCCGGAACGCCTGCGGACGGTAATTGCATTTTTTTCACGTTTACGTATTCTGCACAAAATGGCATGTTTGTCCCTTGAACACGTTCCAAAGCCTTCTGGATTTCAGAGCACAATAAATTGTCTTTCTTGTAATGTCCTGGCATTCTGACATTATTTTATTTCACTTGGCATCCAACCACACTTACTTTTTTATGCGCTATATAGCCGTTTATGATCCGTCCTTAGCAATTGTCCAGCAGTGTACTTACCTCATACTTCCTTTCTTTTTCCTTAATTATCTTCAGAATTTTTAGTAATTTTATAGTGACCATAGGCTAATGTGTCACATCCGTTTGAAAGAATATACCTCTTATCATCAGCTGGGCATAAACTTTGCTTTTTTATCCTCAGAGTATACAATTTATGTCCCTTACTCTGAATCTGCTGCATACTGGTGAAGAACAACTTATTCTCAAATAAAGAAGTTTTATATGTTTCATGCCTGAGAATTTTCTTAACAGCAGCTTTTACAACACCTTTAGCGGTTAATTTTTCATCGCACTCGCTTTTTAAGCTATACATCTTTGATCTTAAACCTACAAATTCCATTATTTGCTTCCCATTCATCTCATCCTTCATCTTTCCAATCACTTTCTTATTAGTTTGGTTATACAGAAAGTGGCTGGTGGGATAATCAGATGTGTCAAATTTGTCTAGACCATGCAACATGTCTTTATAAACATCATCTGTATGTATTTCATATGTCAACGAATCGGTATCAGTAAACAGAAGTTCAACACGATCTCCATATTTTCTTCTGATGTAGTTATAATGAAAGTCATACATCAATGTTTTGCTGATGTCTAAAATTGTAAACCCAACAAAAATTGGGCGCACCAAATGTAGGCTTACGTGTTTCATATGAACAGCAACTAAGTCTTCACTAAATCTTGTGAATGAATGAAATGATGGGGATGCTATTAACTTAAGTAATTGCTTTTCTGTTTGCACTAATTTTACATTAACACGTTTCCGCAATATTCTCCATGGTTTTACCAAAAACAGCGTTGTTCAACAACTTAAAAAAAACCCGTTCAAAGCCATTTTTCGCCAGTGCCCTTTTTTCCGTATTGAAATTTATATATTCCCTCAACCAGGGACTTTGAACAAATGCAAGAACTCTATGTATTTTCCCTAATTTCATCCCAAGCTCTAAATATAATTGCAAATTTCTATAATGTAAAACATATTTCTTTTTATCATTTAAGCTGCTCACAAGTTTCACATTTTGAGAGTTATTAACAAGATTTAGCACCTCTATTATTTCTTTTGAATGGTCAGATAACATATCATAACTAATATCCATTTTTTCAGGAGCTAGGGGGTAGTCATTATGATAATCATGAAGTTCTTTTGGGTAATGAAGGTCAACTTCTAAAATATACCCCAGATATTTTCCTCAGGGACATGTGTAACGTCCAATTTTCGAACCTCATCATCACATAACCATCTAAAGTTTCTAACACCTACATATTGGCTCATTCAATATGCATAAAGGTTATTGGCGTCAAAGTACATTATATACTTCGAGGGTTCTGAAGGAATATATGCTTCAAGATATTTATTATTTGCTTTACTGTATCTCTTACTAATCATCGACATTCCTCCCCTTATACCTTTTTCGATAAAAAGATACATATCAACATCAGTTAGAAGTTCAAGTTCAACACCTGTCATTTTTAAACAGGCTTGAAAAGCTAATCCAGGTGCTGTATACATGTGCAGACAATCGAGACGGTAGAATTTTAAAGCCAAATCACGGAAATTTTCAAAAACATCTGCTAAAAGTAAAACATCAGTTAACATATACAAATCATGGTATTCACCAAGATTGCATATTTCAAAACAGCCCCATACCTTTCGCGCATGGGCACAATCTTCAGAACTTACGTTTTCCTCCGTAATGCTGTTGTAAAACTATCGTTCTTCAGGAAGTTGTGTGTCTTCAAATTTCTTCTCACAATCAACATAATCATAGGGATAAACACCTTGTAACGTATACTCTAGATTCAGTTTCCTTTTGATTTTACTATCTCTCGTTATTTTATTTTCCTATGTAAATTATCTTCTTACTTAACGAGATATTATTTCTCCCGCTGAATGATATGTGGCAACGAGTGTAGTCATGACGTGGTGGTAGGCAGTATAAATAGGCGCGTTCAACGATACCTAGGGAGAGCTTTTGTTTATGTGCGAGGAGAGCTTTTGTTTATGTGCGAGGAGAGCTTTTGTGTTACGTGAGAGAGCTTTTTGTTATATGTGGAGAGGTTTTGTTCGATGTGAAAAGAGCTACGTTATTTTGTGCCGAGAGCTTCGTTCTATGTGATTAGGTTCTTCTTCATTATTGTGATACGATTAGTATGACTAGTAGAGTGTGTGTTGGATGATACCAGGAGTTTCCTAATAAAAGGTTTTAAAGTGAGTACCCTTTTTCTCTGTTCAATTATTGTCAGACCTC
Organism: Macrothele yani; assembly: GCA_039090855.1. Lineage (NCBI taxonomy): Eukaryota > Metazoa > Arthropoda > Arachnida > Araneae > Macrothelidae > Macrothele > Macrothele yani. The sequence continues at coordinate 72,771,800 of CM077025.1, read as the reverse complement.
TGTCTGGCAGTTAGGTCTCTTTTCATTAAGTGTCTTCATTCAGTACCACCAGTAAAACTTTATTCATGATATAATAATTACCACACAACAAACCAGTAAAGAACATATACATTATAACCTTTCCTTAAAAGAAGCTGAACCTTGTCATCAGAAAAATTTTGGCTTAATATCCTAAACTTATCCTTTCCTTCATGTGCCAAATTATTCACAAGTTTTTCTAAAGAAGTGTTTAAAAACTTAAACGAATCTATAAAATGCAAGTGACCTAATGAGAAAGAAATATACTTTTCAGTATTAGACGGAATGCATCCAATAGCTCTATCCTTAATTTTCCCTATTTCCTGCATAATTAAATGTGAATCATAACCCTGTAGATTATGAAAAACTACAGGTATTTTAGCTGTGTGACGATAATTTAAGTTACAACTATTATGTGCAGCCCAACGATAAACTGAACTCAAGTGACAGTGATCACGTACTTTATCGCCGTTTAAAGGTTTATCACAAATATGACAGGTGATCGCCTCAATAAATGCAATTTCATCAGCTACTGTCATTTTCAAAGGCTTGTTAGTTTTTAAAAGTACTTTTATCTTCTTTTCTTCCTCCAACAGCGAGTTCAAGAAATGCTCCACAACATTAATTCCTCGATAAATTACAAGCTTATTAATACACACCCCGTTATAGTCAATAACTGTATAACAATATCCAGAAGGGATATGTTGGGCAAGTTTAACAGTTCCTTTACTTTCATCAATTTCAGCAAGTTTTTGAACAAAACATTCAAAATCGGCATAAATCACATATGAAACTCTCAGTAGCATGAAATAATTTTTAAATTTTAACTGATTATCCTCCTGGCTTGGAAGTTTGACTTTTTGGGCACCATGGATACTACATAAAGTCTTGTGTTCTTCGCACAAAGACTCTGTACTATACCCATGAAGACAGTAAGGGCAAAAATATTTGCGCTGCTCATGCTTTGTCAAAGAATGTAAAAGTCTATTCAAATCTTTTATCAAACAAAAGTGTGTCTTATCACCATTTGCTATATACAGAAGATCAACATGTGTGGAAAATTTCTCTTTCGTAATATATAAAGGGAAAATTTCATGTTCATACCCAAAGACATTGATGGAAAATGAATTAAGCTTTTCAAATTTACCAACTTGGGCGATTTGCATAGGGAAATTAATACCTTCAACATTTAACTCATTTTCATATTTCATATATTTTCCAACACGATAAGAATGTTGCCCTCTTGAAACTGGATGGACTGCAGCTAACACAGACCAAAGAAAGCATTTTTGATCACCATTTTTTACATTTATTATGGCATGCTTTAATTATAGCTCCCTTGGAAGACGGATATAACTGGACCCTTTAAGAGGAATAAATCGACCAATTGTTATTTCAAGAAACTCGACACTATCAAACACCCACCCACTGCCATCTCTCTGAAAATCCTGAGAAGAATTTATTATTTTGGTAAAAGAACTGGAAATATCCTCAGTGATTTCAGTGTCTGAGAGGGTGATATTGCATTTGCTTCTAAAACAGGGTATTGCTTCCTGCATATCACCGTCAACGTTGATACGTGTATATTTAACATGAATTACAATATACCATTTCAAACCCTTTTCATTACGCAGCTTAAGGGTTTGCTCTAGTTTTTGACGATGCGCATTTAAAAATATATTAATATCTTGATTTTCATGTTTTTTACCAACACACTTATATGTAACAACAGCCTCATTTAACGCCGAAGCAAACTCGCAAGTCTCATCATTTGTATCTGAGTGACATGGTGAATCATTTTCATTTTGCAGCTTCATTTTCTTATTACATACACCTTCAGACTTTTCATCGTCAACAGAACGTTTTTTGTTATGAACATTTAAATGTTTCTGTAAAACATCCTTTCTCGCAAACAGTCTATCACATATTTCACATTTATAGGAATCAACCCTATGACTCAATGCATGCCTTGCCAAATTATCTTTTCTGTTAAAGGTTTTACCGCATTCATTACAGTTGAAATTTTCACTTCCAGCTTTATGATTTACCTTATGATGACGAACGAGATGCGTCAACTGAGTGAAACGCTTTCCACACTCTGTGCAAGAATGAGACATCGCTAAATACAGAATACGTGTTAAGAATAAAAAACAATGTAGAAATTAGACTAATCAAAATTATATTAAACCAGCATCAACCTTCACTGTTGCATTTAAGGATTAAAAATTAAAAAAAACCTTAATTTGAAAATAAAAAAACTACTGAAGATTTCAAACAACGTGGAAAATTATTACATTAATAACACAATTTATAGAAAACCAACCCTTCTTATTCCCCTAATTGTGGTATTTAAGTCAATAAGAGCAAGAATATTTGCACGTTAAAATAGTTGAAAAAAAAACCGATGCTAGGGTAGTTTTCTTCAACTGCTTATGTCATCATCATCATCATTGTCAACCATTATCAATCCACTGCTGGACGAAGGTCTCCCCATGTTTCCTCCACAACGGTCTGTCTTGTGCCAGTCTCCTCCATGTCACTCCCGCATACTTTCAAATTTCATCCACCCATCTTCCATGTGGTCTTCTTCTGGGTCTTTTCCTGTCCCTTGGAATCCAATCTAAAATTTCGGCTGTCCATCGATGGTCTGTCCTTCTGGCAGTATGTCCAGCCCTTTGCCATTTCAGGGATTTAACTCTGATCATGATGTCTTCCACTCTTGTCATTTTTCGGATCCACGAGTTCCTCTTCTTATCTCTCCTGGTTACACCAAGCATGCACCTCTCCATGCTTTTTTGAGTTGTCTGCAGCCTTTGTATGTCTCTTTTAGCTAAGGTCCACGTCTCTGCACCATACGTAAGCACTGGAAGGATGCATTGATCAAACACTTTCCTTTTAAGACATAATGGCATATTGCTCTTGAAAATTATGCTGTTTCTTATAAAAGCTCTGCAGGCAAGTTTTGTACGCCGATTAATTTCTTCATCAATGTGACCCTCACTTGATATCTGCTGTCCAAGATAAACGTACGTGTCTGTTATCTCCAGCTTTTCTCCATCAATCGATAAATCTTCATTTCGTGTAAAAGCATTGTACATCACTTTTGTCTTCTGAAAGTTCATTTTTAATCCCACTTCTGTACTCTTGTCAGCAAGTTCCTGGATCATACTCTGTAGCTCTGATGGGGTAGTTGCAAAAATGACTATGTCATCAGCAAACCGAAGGTGGGTTAGATAATCTCCATTAATCTTTATCCCTTTGTTTTCCCAGTTCAGTGATTGAAAGACATTTTCCAATGTGGCATTAAAGAGCTTCGGAGATATGGTGTCACCTTGTCTCACTCCTTTTCCAATTTTTATGTGTGTTGCATTTTCAAACAGCCGAATCTTTGCACTTGCATTTTCATAGAAGTTATTAATAATATTAATGTATGCATCTTCAATACCGCAGGATTTCAGAGCCATTGCAACTGCTGATGGTTTCACCGAATCAAAGACTTTTTCATAATCGATAAAAGCCATGCACAATGGAAGTTCATATTCCCTCGCTCTTTCAATTAGTTCTCTCAGTACGTGGATATGATCTATTGTGCTGTAGCCACTCCTGAATCCAGCTTGTTCTCTCGGTTGAGCCATGTCCAGTGTCACCTTCAAGCGGTGTGAAAGAACTTTAGTGAAGATTTTATAAACCACTGATAGGAGGCTGATAGGTCTGTAGTTCCTGAGATCCTCAATGTCACCTTTTTTATGTAGCAAGATCATTGTAGCGTTGTTCCAATCCTCAGGAATTTTCCCTTCATTAAGGCATCGAGTGAAAATTTGGGCGAGTACTGTTTCGATTTCTCCACTTGCTTCTTGTATTATGTCTACAGTAATTTCATCTTCTCCTTTAGCTTTTCCCCGCTTCACGTTCTTGATTAAATGTGCAACTTCTGCTGGAAGGACTGGAAGAACTCTGGTACTGATACCTTTCATGATGTCTGGAGTACATGTATCATCCCTTTCATATAATTTGGAGTAGAAATATTTCACTCTTGTCAAAATTTCGCCTCTATTTCTTGTTACAGAACCATCTTCTTTTCTCAGTGCCATAATCTGTTTTTTTCCCTTACTGAGATGTCCCTTTGCTATCTTTAGGCTTTGGTTGTTTTCAATTGCTTTCCTTACTAGTTCACAGTTGAATTTCCTTACGTCTTCAGTGATACTTTTTCGTACTGTCTTGCATAGCTCTATATATTCCACTTTGGAAGTCACATCTTCGTTAGTTGTCCTCATCAGTCTTCTTTTTTGCATCAACATTTTGGTTTTTCCTGATAATTTGTTCACATGCAATTTGTTCTTAGACCCAGCTAATTTTGTTGCTGTTTCCATAAGAGCTTTGGTTACTTTTCTGTTAACTTCAGAAATATCCACTTCTTCCGATGTTAGGCCTTCTGAAGCAGAGAACCTGTTCTTCAGTTCCAATTTGAAGGTATTATGGTGTTTTTTAAGGTTGGTTATGTCAATACATTTTGTTTGTCTTATGAGCTTGCCACGTTCGAGTTTAGTGTTGAGGTGCATCTTACATCTCACCAATCTATGGTCACTGCCTGTGTTGAACTTGTTTAGCACACTGCAGTCTTCTATGGCGAATTTTTTGTTACACATAATAAAATCAATTTCACTTGTCGTCCGATTTGGATGTCTCCATGTCCATTTCCTGTGTGGCTTTTTCTTGAAAAAGGAGTTCAAAATGAAAAACCCTTCTGCCTCTGCAAACTCTACGAGAGTATTTCCACGCTGGTTTCTGTTGCCGTGACCGAATTTACCTACTGAAGTTTCATTCTGTTGCCGTTGCCTTATTTTTGCATTGAAATCTCCCATAATTATCTTCAAGTGCTGCTTACCTTTATTATTTAGATCACGAATTTCCTCATAAAATTCTTCAATTTCTTCTTCAGCATGACTTGTGGTGGGTGCATAAGTTTGAATAATCTGAGCCTGGTATCTTCTCAAGAGTTGGATAACGAGTCGTGCAGCTCTGTCAGAGGAACTTTCAACTTCTACAACTTTATCCTTCAGTTTCTTGTTTATTATAAATCCAACACCACTAGTTCTGCCAGTATCTGTCCCACGATAGTAGATGAGATGTCCACTTTTCAGTTCAATGAGATCTTCTCCTTTTCTCCTTACCTCACTTAGCCCGACGATGTCCCACTTGATCCTTTGTAGTTCCTCTTCCAATTCAAGAAGCCTTGAATCAGAAGATAGGGAGCGTCCGTTATACGTAGCCAAGGTCAGCATCAGATGGCAGCCTAGTCCGGTCCTCCGGGGATTCTTAGCACCCTCTGCCTTCATGTCGCACTGGCCGCTGCCTTGGCCAGGTACATTCCAGCTGCCAGAGACTGAGGGCCAAGATTTAAGTTGTGGAGTCATTTTGGAGGGGTTTGGCCATAACTCACCATGCTGGTCAAGCGGGTTGGTGAGTGTGGGATAGCATTTCCTCTAATCCCGATGGTATAGTTATACCGCTATTGGCGGTCGTCAGAGCCCCTTTAGTGGGAACAGGATGTACCACGAGAAGGAGGGGTTGACATTTGTCAAACAGTGATAATACACTGCTGGACAATTGCTAAGGACGGATCATAAACGGCTATATAGCGCATAATTAAAAGTAAGTGTGGTTGGATGCCAAGTGAAATAAAATAATGTCTGAATGCCAGGACATTACAAGAAAGACAATTTATTGTGCTCTGAAATCCACAAGGCTTTGGAACGTGTTCAAGGGACAAACAGGCCATTTTGTGCAGAATACGTAAACGTGAAAAAAATGCAATTACCGTCCGCAGGCGTTCCGGCGTAAGATGTCAATACGGGATATGGCCACCATGGAGGGCGATGCAAGATTCCACACGTCGTGTCATGCTTTGCACAACATTATCAAGCAGCTGTTGGGGTAATTTATCCCATTCCTCTGTCAGTGCACGGATGAGGGTGTCCTTGTTTATTGGAGGGCATTGGAGACCAGAAAGACTCCTCCCCAAAGCATCTCACACATTTTCATTGGGATTCAGATCTGGAGAACGTGCTGGCCATACGAGGCGTTGAATATCCTCGCTCTCAAGATGCCGTAAAATATAATTGCCGTAAAATATAGTTCTCAATTTAGAACTACCAAATTTAGTATATTATCTTATGGTACTCTACCTTAGACGGTAGACGAGTTTTGGAACGGGTCAGGGGACCGGTTGGTCAGAGCCCCCCATACACAAAATAGTCGTAAGATCTACAGTTTTCAATTCAGAACCACCAAATCAGGTATCCTATCTCATGGTACTCTAACTTAGACGGTTGCCGGTTTTTGGAACGGGTCAAGGCCCGGGGAGTCTGAGCCCCCCCCCCTACATACAAAATTTTCGTAAAATCTAGTTTTCATTTCAGAACCATCAAATTTGGAATCATGAAACTCTAACTTAGACGCTAGACGGTTTTTGGAAGGGGTTGGAGCCCGCGGGGTCGAACCCCTCCCCTCATAAAAAATTTCGTAAAATCTACAGTTTTCATCTTAGAATCACCAAATTTGGTATACTATCTTATGGTACTCTAACTTAGACGGCAGACCGTTTTTGGAACGGGTCAAGGACCGGGGGTCAGGGCCCCCCACATACAAAATTTTCTTAAAAACTACAGTTTTCAATTCAGAACCACTCAATCTGGTATACTATTTCATGGTACTCTAACTTAGACGCTTGACGGTTTTTGGAAGGGGTTGGAGCCCGGGGGTCAGACCCCCCCCCCCCGAATAAACACTTTTTCGTAAAATCTACAGTTTTCAATTTAGAACCACCAAATTTGGTATACTATCTCATGGTACTCTAACTTAGACGCTAGACGGTTTTTGGAAGGGGTTGGAGCCCGCAGGGTCGGAGCCCCCCCTTCCCCTCATAAAAATTGTCGTAAAATCTGCAGTTTTCATCTTAGAACCACCAAATTTGGTATACTATCTTATGGTACTCTAACTTAGACGGCATATCGTTTTTGTAACGGGTCAAGGCCCGGGGGTCAGAGCACCCACATACAAAATTTTATTAAAAACTACAGTTTTCAATTCAGAACCACCTAATCTGGTATACTATCTCATGGTACTCTAACTTAGACGCTTGACGGTTTTTGGAAGGGGTTGGAGCCCGGGGGTCAGATCCCCCCCCCGAATAAACACTTTTTCGTAAAATCTACAGTTTTCAATTTAGAACCACCAAATTTGGTATACTATCTCATGGTACTCTAACTTAGACGCTAGACGGTTTTTGGAAGGGGTTGGAGCCCGCAGGGTCAGAGCCCCCCTTCCCCTCATAAAAATTTTCGTAAAATCTGCAGTTTTCATCTTAGAACCACCAAATTTGGTATACTATCTTATGGTACTCTAACTTAGACGGCATATCGTTTTTGTAACGGGTCAAGGCCCGGGGGTCAGAGCACCCACATACAAAATTTTCTTAAAAACTACAGTTTTCAATTCAGAACCACCTAATCTGGTATACTATCTCATGGTACTCTAACTTAGACGCTAGACGGTTTTGGGAAGGGGTTGGAGCCCGGGGCGTCTGACCCCCCCCCCGAATAATTTTTTTTTGGTAAAATCTACAGTTTTCAATTTAGAACCACGAAATTTGGTATACTATCTAATGGTACTCTAACTTCGACAGTAGACCGTTTTTGGAACAGATCAAGGCCCGGGGATCAGAGCCCCCACATACAAAATTTTCTCAAAAACTACAGTTTTCAATTCAGAACCACCAAATCTGGTATACTATCGCATGGTACTCTAACTTAGACGCTAGACGATTTTTTGAAGCGGTTGCAGCCCGGGGGGTAAGGGCCCCCCTCATATAAAAATTCGCAAAATCTACAGTTTTCAATTTAGAACCACCAAATTTGGTATACTATCTCATGGTACTCTAACTTAGACGACAGACCGTTTTAGGAACGGGTAAAGGCCCGGGGGTCAGAGCCCCTCACATACAAAATTCTCTATGGTACTCCAACTTAGACGCTAGACGGGTTTTGGAAGGGGTTGGAGCCCGGGGGTCAGACCACCCCTCCGAATAAAAACTTTTTCGTAAAATCTACAGTTTTCAATTTAGAACCACCAAATTTTGTATATTATCTCATGGTACTCTAACTTAGACGACAGACCGTTTTTGGAACGGGTAAAGGCCCGTGGGGTCAGAGCCCCCCACATAGAAAATTCTTTTAAAAACTACAATTTTCAATTCAGAACCACCAAATCTGGTATACTATCTCATGGTACTCTAACTTAGACGCTAGACGGTTTTGGAAGGGGTTGGAGCCCGGGGATAAGAGCCCCCCCCCATAAAAATGCCGCGTAAAATCTACAGTTTTCAATTTAGAACCACCAAATTTGGTATACTATCTCATGGTACTCTAACTTAGACGGTAGACCGTTTTTGGAACAGGTCAAAGCCCAGGGGTTAGAACCCCCCCCCCTTAATTTTTTTTGGAAAATGTACAGTTTTCAATTAAGAACCATTAAGTATGGTATCATGAAACTCAAACTTAGACGCTAGACGGTTTTTGAGAGGGTTGGAACCCGGGGGTGATAGCCCCCCCCCCCGTCACAAAAATTTCGTAAAATCTATAGTTTTCTATTTAGAACCACCAAATCTGGTATACTATCTTATGGTACTTTAACTTAGACGGTAGACTGTTTTTGGGTCGGGTCAAGACCAGAGGGTCAGAGACCTCCCCCCTCATAATTTTTTTTCGTAAAATCTACAGTTTTCAATTCAGAACCATCAAATATGATATCATGAAACTCTAACTAAGACGCTAGACGGTTTTTGGAAGGGGTTGGAGCCCCCTGCCCCCCATAAAAATTTCGTAAAATCTACAGTTTTCAATTTAGAACTACCAGATTTGGTATACTATCTCATGGTATTCTAACTTCGACGGTAGACCGCTTTTGGAACAGGTCAAGGCCCGGAGGGTCAGAGCCCCCTACATACAAAATTTTCTGAAAAACTTGTTTTCAATTCAGAACCACCAGATCTGGTATACTATCTCATGGTACTCTAACTTAGACGCTAGACGATTTTGGAAGGGGTTGCAGATTTTTTTGTGAAGGGGGTAAGGACTCCTTTCATAAAAAACTCGCAAAATCTAGTTTTCAATTTAGAACCACCAAATTTGGTATCCTATCTCATGGTACTTTAACTTAGACGGTCGACGGTTTTTGGGAGGGGTCAAGGCCCTGGGGTCGGAGCCCCCCCCCTTCACACACAGACATACAAAATTTTCTTAAAAACTACAGTTTTCAATTCAGAACCACCAAATTTGGTATCATGAAATTCTAACTTAGACGCTAGACGGTTTTTGGAAGGGGTTGGAACCCCGGGGTGAGAGCCCCTCCCTTTCCTCATAAAAATTTCGTAAAATCTACAGTTTTCAATTTAGGACAACCAGATTTGGTATGCTACTTATGGTTACCTAACTTAGACGGTAGACGGTTTTTGGAAGGGGTCGGGGCCCGGGTCAAGGTAGCCCCATGCAAAATTTTCCTACAAAGTTCCGTTTTTTACTCTTAAGAATACCCTATCTACGTTCTAAGGCGCTCTTTGGCCCTTTGAGGGCCTTGCACCATAAACCATCAACCAACCAACTAAGCAACCTACGGTCTAAGTTAGGGAATGTAGATAACAATAAAGTGCAAAAATATGCGGTTAATGGTGTATTAAAAACACAAATCTATATAGTTTAGCTTTCACTACCAACGAGCGGCTTATCAGAAAGAAATATAATGTAATGTAAACAGAGAGTTCCAGATATTCAAAATTCAAAACGGTAAGAAAAAGATGATCAATGCCAATGTGAAGTCGTATACATGCGACATCACATAGGTACATTGCATTTCTGTGTCGCGGGATTCACAGAAGCACACGCCAGATGTACGGCAGTTCTATAGATGTCTCCTAGAAGGTACGTATTCCCATTCCTTTTTCTTTCTTTTTTGTTTCGCAAAATTAAATTAACTAAATCAAAAAATTTAAAATAAGTTTACTGGAAAATTGCAGGAATATCTTTTTCATTCATTAACTGACATCGTCGATCTAAGTGAGGTAAGGAGAAAAGGAGAAGATCGAATTGAACTGAAAAGTGGACATCTCTTCTACTATCGTGGGACAGATACTTGCAGAACTAGTGGTGTTGGATTTATAATAAACAAGAAACTGAAGGATAAAGTTGTAGAAGTTGAAAGTTCCTCTGACAGAGCTGCACGACTCGTTATCCAACTCTCGAGAAGATACCAGGCTCAGATTATTCAAACTTATGCACCCACCACAAGTCATGCTGAAGAAGAAATTGAAGAATTTTATGAGGAAATTCGTGATCTAAATAATAAAGGTAAGCAGCACTTGAAGATAATTATGGGAGATTTCAATGCAAAAATAGGGCAACGGCAACAGAATGAAACTTCAGTAGGTAAATTCGGTCACGGCAACAGAAACCAGCGTGGAAATACTCTCGTAGAGTTTGCAGAGGCAGAAGGGTTTTTCATCTTGAACTCCTTTTTCAAGAAAAAGCCACACAGGAAATGGACATGGAGACATCCAAATGGGACGACAAGTGAAATTGATTTTATTATGTGTAACAAAAAATTCGTCATAGAAGACTGCAGTGTGCTAAACAAGTTCAACACAGGCCGTGACCATAGATTGGTGAGATGTAAGATGCACCTCAACACTAAACTCGAACGTAGCAAGCTCATAAGACAAACAATATTTATTGACATAACCAACCTTAAAAAACACCATAATACCTTCAAATTGGAACTGAAGAACAGATTCTCTGCTTTAGAAGGCCTAACATCGGAAGAAGTGGATATTTCCGAAGTTCACAGAAAAGTAACCAAAGCTCTTATGGAAACAGCAACAAAATTAGCTGGGTCTAAGAACAAATTGCATGTGAACAAATTATCAGGAAAAACCAAAATGTTGATGCAAAACAGAAGAGTGATGAGGACAACTAAAGAAGATGTGACTTCCAAAGTGGAATATATAGAGCTATGCAAGACAGTACGAAAAAGTGTCACTGAAGACGTAAGGAAATTCAACTGTGAACTAGTAAGGAAAGCAATTGAAAACAACCAAAGCCTAAAGATAGCAAAGGGACATCTCAGTAAGGGGAAAAAACAGATTATGGCACTGAGAAAAGAAGATGGTTCTGTAACAAGAAATAGAGGCGAAATTTTGACAAGAGTGAAAGATTTCTACTCCAAATTATATGAAAGGGATGATACATGTACTCCAGACATCATGAAAGGTACCAGTACCAGAGTTCTTCCAGTCCTTCCAGCAGAAGTTGCACATGCAATCAAGAACATGAAGCGGGGAAAAGCTCCAGGAGAAGATGGAATTACTGTAGACATCATACAAGAAGCAAGTGGAGAAATCGAAACAGTACTCGCCCAAATTTTCACTCGATGCCTTAATGAAGGGAAAATTCCTGAGGATTGGAACAACGCTACAATGATCTTGCTACATAAAAAAGGTGACATTGAGGATCTCAGGAACTACAGACCTATCAGCCTCTTATCAGTGGTTTATAAAATCTTCACTAAAGTTCTTTCACACCGCTTTAAGGTGACACTGGACATGGCTCAACCGAGAGAACAAGCTGGATTCAGGAGTGGCTACAGCACAATAGATCATATCCACGTACTGAGAGAACTAATTGAAAGAGCGAGGGAATATGAACTTCCATTGTGCATGGCTTTTATCGATTATGAAAAAGCCTTTGATTCGGTGAAACCATCAGCAGTTACAATGGCTCTGAAATCTTGTGGTATTGAAGATGCATACATTAATATTATTAATAACATCTATGAAAATGCAAGTGCAAAGATTCGGCTGTTTGAAAATACAACACATAAAAATTGGAAAAGGAGTGAGACAAGGTGACACCATATCTCCGAAACTCTTTAATGCCACATTGGAAAATGTCTTTCAATCACTGAACTGGGAAAACAAAGGGATAAAGATTAATGGAGATTATCTAACCCACCTTCGTTTTGCTGATGACATAGTCATTTTTGCAACTACCCCATCAGAGCTACAGAGTATGATCCAGGAACTTGCTGACAAGAGTAAAGAAGTGGGATTAAAAATGAACTTTCAGAAGACAAAAGTGATGTACAATGCTTTTACAAGAAATGAAGATTTATCGATTGATGGAGAAGAGCTGGAGATAACAGACACGTACGTTTATCTTGGACAGCAGATATCAAGTGAGGGTCACATTGGTGAAGAAATTAATCGGCGTACAAAACTTGCCTGGAGAGCTTTTGGAAGAAACAGCATAATTTTCAAGAGCAATATGCCATTATGTCTTAAAAGAAAAGTGTTTGATCAATGCATCCTTCCAGTGCTTACGTATGGTGCAGAGACGTGGACCTTAGCTAAAAGAGACATACAAAGGCTGCAAACAACTCAAAGAAGCATAGAGAGGTGCATGCTTGGTGTAACCAGGAGAGATAAGAAGAGGAACACGTGGATCCGAAAAATGACAATAGTGGAAGACATCATGATCAGAGTTAAATCCCTGAAATGGCAATGGGCTGGACATACTACCAGAAGAACAGACCATCGATGGACAGCCGAAATTTTAGATTGGATTCCAAGGGACAGGAAAATACCCAGAAGAAGACCACATGGAAGATGGGTGGATGAAATACGAAAGTATGCGGGAGTGACATGGAGGAGACTGGCACAAGACAGACCGTTGCGGAGGAAACTTGGAGAGACCTTCGTCCAGCAGTGGATTGATAATGGTTGACAATGATGATGATGATGACCTGGCAAATAACTGGTATCCCTGCTAGTACAAATTATATTAATGATTTATTTGCGTCCAGTTCAATCTAGTATGTCCATAAGAGCGTTTGGGGCCGTATGAAAAATACATTTCAACGTGTGCCGCTAAGGCGGCGGAGTGATCTAGGCGCTGGCTTCTGACCACTTGTCGAGAAGGATCCTGGTTCAAATTCCGGTGAATCATGGACGTTGTGCTTGACTTCTGGCACTGGCTGTCCCCCTTCCCAGGAACCAGTGGCCCAAAATTGGGAACGTCCGACTGCTTATAGCCCACTGAATTGATCACGGTGGTCGTTAACCCCCCCCCCCCAAAAGATTGCGACGTGTCCATTGCTATTTGTTGTGGACCGTACAAAAAGTATGTTTTTGATATCAACGTGTCCACTTCCCTGTAGGCTGGCCATAAAATGTTAGGGGACCGTACAAAATTGCACTTTTGTTTTCACCTTGTCAGCGCTTCGGTATATGGTTGAAGTATACGTATATATAGTTGGGCCATTTCAGCACGTAGTTTGGTTTATATAGAAAATCAAGATAATGTTACATTTTTACTCAGCTACAACACATTAATCCCAAAGGCTATTTGTTGAAATCTTTAATCCGCCGTGCGCATATTCACAACGTTAACATAACATGTCAAGTTATTAATGTTGCAGTTTTACCCTGTCACAAAACTTTAATTACAAGACCTTAGGCGTAAACTTTTTTTAGGAATTTTTAGTCCGACGTATTCATAAGGTTTCGATAACATGCCAAGGTTATGGTACTGCGTTTTGACTGAGGCACAAAAATTATTAAACAGGCCTTAAGCCTTTTTATCAGTTTTCAATCAACCGTGCTCATATACATAAAATTTTCAGAGAAAGTCAAGTTTACTGTGTTGCGCATTTACTCGAGTACAAAACTATAAACAGCCATTAACGTTCACCCGCTGAACTTGGTGATTCCTCAATTCATCCATTAACAAGTCTTTTAAGTGATTGTATGCTATGGTCATATTGATAATGTTTGATGGCAAGTCAGGTTAATGATGTTGCACTTATTAAAGACTTAAAAAGGTGTAGAGGCTAGTAATCATTATTTTAGGTCTAAGTAAAAGCTCATTTTTAACTTGACTCGTCATGAAATCCTTATGAATATGGCATTTATTTTATTTTGTACATTTTACAAAGCGTATGCATTTTTTTTGGCATTTGTTTTATTTTGTGTTGTACTTGTTACATAGCGTTTCGCATTTTTGTAATGCTTGTGACTTGTGATTGCATTTTGAATTTTTATTTGTTTCACATTTTGGATTGCATTTTGAATTTTTATTTGTTTCACATTTTGGATTGCATTTTGAATTTTTATTTGTTTCACATTTTGGATTACTTTTTGACATTTTATGTTTTTGACATGCTATTTTGATAATTTTGTCTTTTTCAATTTTGCGTTGTGTTTTACATTCTTGCATCTTCGGCGGAATTACATTCTTGAAAAATTCAAATACAAGTTAGTAAAAGGTATAATTCAATTAGTGAGAAATACCAGCACATTTTAGCAAAGGGTAGAATTATATGAAATTCCTCTTGAAAAGTCCAGCATGTTAACATTGTCTCTGTGCACCAAAGAAGTTCGAATTCCTTTTTATCTTGTTAGCGTTTCTCTTCTGGGTGGATTTGTTGGAATCTGTGCTATCACTCTTTCGATTTTAGCCATAGTTGTTCTCTGCTCTTTCGCAATTTCACTGATTATTTCGTACAGTCACAGTTTTTCTCTCCCAGAAATTTATTCCAGCGTCTGTCTAATCTTTCAAGTTCGTTTTGTGTTCTGGGAAAGCCAAATAAATTGTTTTCACTTACTGACCAAATTGTTGGCGGGAACAGCGGAGGGCATCTGCTCGGATTGTTTCTTCTGCTTCCACGAAATTTTCCAAGAACATAATTTTCCTCAAACCACTGAACTACAGAATCTGCATATTCTAGTAAAATTTATTTCACTTCTTCAAAAGCAGCTGGAATTTCAACAGATGAAAAAAATGCGAGTGCTTGCAAATGTCTGACTTTGAGAGCAAACTCACTGTTTTCCCTATATTCCAAGGCTATGCCAGACGATGGATATTCTTCAGTACATTTTTTTCCGAGATGAAACCAACAACATTTGTGTGTTCTGCTTCCAAATTCCTTTTTAGCAGCATTATAACAGTAGCTATTTCAAAATCTATTATTATGCGCATATTGTGGTGCAAGCTGAATATCATAGTCTGATGCATAGTCTTGTAAATCCTACAAAAATACTGTATAATAGTATTATATTCTTTATACTTGCTGGAAAGTAACCCATAAACTAGTGGGACAAGTCTGTGCATCTCTGGATTCGTTTCAACCATAGCATGAATGGAACATAATTGCCTAAAAAGGGTTGGACAAGTTTCAAATGTCCCATCCATAATCCAGAGGGGTGCTTCTTTAAGCTTTCGTAAATTATTCTCTGTTAAAAATAAAATAATTCTTTGATGTCCAAATGCGCTATCTCTGCCAAGAAATTTTGCACCATCTTCTCCTGTAAATTTATTGGGGCATCGATCCGTTCTGAAGTCGTAGGCTCCGCAGGCATGTCTTGGCATGTCTTCTCTTTTTTACAACTTGCCTTAGTGCATCCATATTAGGCATGTAAGCTGCATTTACTGTAGCCATTGACGTTGTCGCGGTTTGAATAATTTGTGCAGGGGCTTCGTCCGTATTTCTCGCTCGTTCTTTTATTTGCGCTCTTGCAACAGCAACATCACTTTTCTCCGGTCTTGGAGCATGATTATGTGGTTTCTCATTGCGCATCCTGTGTTCATCTCCAATAAGAATAGTACTAGCAAAGCCAGTACAATTTCCATAATTTCTTTCAATACAGTGCCAATACCGTAAATCACCCCGCACTCTGTTATGGCAAAATAAATACCCTTTCCATTTCAGCAAATTATTTTCTTTTTGTGAGTTAACTATTTATGTTGCATTCTTCATCTGCATAGTGCCTTCGGAAAACAATGCATTTTCTCTTTCCAAAATATTTAGAATGATATATTTCCACTATTATCACTTGACAACGCACAACAAAGGTTTCAACAAGCACGTTCTCTGTTCTCCAGTCAACTACGAACTAATGAGAAACCATTCAATAAAACACTCAGAATACAGACAATCACATGAAGCTTGTTCCTCCAGTTAGGGTTTAAGCGAAGTTCAAGATTTTCGTACCTGCGGTCACAAGAAGTGGTTAATTTTAAGGATCGGCATCTTATCCTTTGTTTTTCCAAAACGCAGAGGTACATGTATTTTACAGCTGGGACGCTCCAGGCGGGGGATCAACAGATGCGAAGAACCCGGGAGCCAGTTTCCGGAGGCGGCAGCAGGCGCGGACTGGGCAGCTGTGCTCTGGGCCGGTAGGCGTCATGCTAATTCTCAAAAATAAATTGAAATTTTTTGTGTTGCACCATGCGTATGAAAGAAAATTGTTATAATGAAAAGACAATTTGTTTACCCCGTAACATATTAAACGAAACCTACGCCCCTACGTGCCAAATGATCTGTAAGCCAAACACAGTTTTTCATGCAACACCTTCCCCCGACTTTTTAAGTTCAGATCTGTCTCGTTCGACTTATTTCCTGTACCGCTCCTCTCTTTCTCAAATTGCAATTAATTGCCGTGAAATTGGTGTTTTACGTTGGGGTGTATTGCCGTCTGTCCTGAAGACTATAGTGAAAGAGGTGAACCCCAGGGGAAAATTATTCAATCAAAAGCAACAGAAATCCAATGCGAGAGCAAAACTTTGTTCGTTGGCATTACATCCAAGCAATTTAGGCGAAGTAGGAAGTGTGTTTTTCTACTACGACACCAGAAGATTGTCGCGAATGATCAGGCAATTACGATACAGATGTGTCCTTAAGACTTCTCTTTCAAGACGTCCAAAGGCCGGCACTAGGGGATCGGGAGGGATATAGTGCGGATGCTCTTTTTTGTTGCAGTTAGAAATTCTTAAGCTCATTCTTCCTTAAAACTTTGCCTGGTTACCAGTAAGTCTCATGCCTCAACATTGCACAGATTTGTTGTTTTTGTTTTCATTCTTTGAGTTAACAGCGGGAAAATATCTGAACTGCGTTGTTTCAGTTGGAAATATTTTTTTTACTTCAGCAACAGGGCTTCACGTATAATTGCAAAATACTTCGATAGAATAAACATATCTTACATAAAGAGTTTGCATGAGAAAATAGATTAATAATAAGGAAAATATTCTAAAACCAAAAAAAGAAATTGCGGAGCCGAAAAAGCTAGGTAGAGGAAACAAAAGGCTCTAAGAAAAAGTTCATATTTAAAGAAACCTGTAGTCGCTTAATGAGTAAGTGGTATAACTCAATAAAACATAATGTGCTGTATTTGGAAAAAAAATTATAAGCAAGTAGGCATCGTGACTGTCCACAGTTTCCCCTTTTCATCCTGTCGACATTACAACCACCACAGAAAAGAAAATAACAAAAACATAACAAAAACACCCATACAAAGTAAAATGCCCAAAACATAAAAAGAAGTAACCACACAAAATGAAATGCCCAAAACATTAAAAAAAACTGCAACCACACGAAACAAAATACCCAAAACATGGTAAGAAATTCTGTTGAAAGCACAATGAAGGTATACGATAGGAGAAATATATGTTTTTAAAACTTAATACAAGTGTCAAAACTGAAATAAAAAGAAAGAAAAAAGAAATATTCCAAATTTCATTGTTACTTTAGATATTTTGACCTGTTGACATTTCGTAAATTGTACTTGCACTCGGTCAAAAAATATTACTTACAAGGACTCTTTAGTAACTTTTAATCGCTGTGGTAGTATTTATAAGGTTTGCATAACAAATCAAGTTAATAATGTTGCGCTTTCACTTAGGCACCAAATGCTAATTATTGGCCGCTAGGCCTAGGCCTTTTAAATAATTTTTGATAAGCGTAACACTCTTAAATTGATTTGTCATACAAACCTCATATAATCACAGCATTATAAAAATTACTATAAATGCATATGCCTAGGTCTCGGGTGTATCTATTAATGCTTTGTGCTCGAGTAACATTTAAACAGAATTCATTTTTATTTTCTATGAAAACTACATAAATATCATCTCGGAGGACTGAAAACTATCAAAAATCTCTAGGCCTAGGGTCTGCTTAATAGTTCCAACCTCAGAAAAGCGCATTGCTAAAATCTTGGACTTCTATGAGAACATTATGAAAATTAGCACGGCACACTGAAAATTGCTAAACAGGCCCAGTCCTAGGGCTTTCTAATTATTGTTTTGTACCTGACTAAAAGTGTAACATTATCTTTAGTTCTTACTTGCAGGGGTAGCCGGTATTTCCCAGGTAAATATTACTATTTCTAAAATCACCAAGTTCAGCGGGTGAAAGTTAATGAATGAAAAAGCTATTTCCGTAAATTCCCAGGAAATTTATTTTAAATCTTTTGATTTAGTTAATTTAATTATACGAAGCAAAAAAAGAATTTACATTATTTACACTACATTGTATTTCTGCCTGATAAGGCAACCGTTGGTGGTGAAAGCTAACGTTTATTAATTTGTGTTTTTAATACACCATGAACCGGATATTTTTTCACTTTATTGTTATCTACGGCCTCTAACCTAGACCGTAGGTGGGGTAATGGAGTGCTGTATTGGGATGCAGTTCTTAAGAGTAAAAATTGTAATTTTTACGAAAATTTTGAATGGGCCCCCTTCACACCGGGCACCGACCCTTTCCGTCTGCGGTCTAAGTTACAATACAATGAGGTAGTGTACTAAATTTGGTCGTACTAAATTCGAAACTGTAGGTTTTACAAAAATTGGAATGGGGGGCGGGGCTCTGAACCCCTGTCTCCAACCGTTTCCAAAACCCGCCTGCATTCTCAGTTAGAGTACCATGACATAGTATACCAAATTTGGTGGTTTTAAATTGAAAGCTGTAGATTTTACGAAAAATTTTTATGCGGAGGGCTCTGACACCGTGCCTGACCCGTTCCCAAAACCGTCTACCATCTAAGTTAGAGTACCATGAGATAGTATACCAAATTTGGTTGTTCCAAATTGAAAACTGTAGATTTTACGAAAATTTTGTATGGGGGGAAGGATCTAACCCCTGGGCCCCGACCCGTTCCGAAAATCGTCTACGGTCTAAGTTAGAGTACCATGATATGGTATACCAAATTTGGTGGTTCTAAATTGAAAACTGTAGATTTCAAGAAATTCTTTATGGGGGCGGGCTCTGAACCCCGGGCTCCTAACTTTTCCAAAAAACCATCTACCGTCTAAGTTAGAGTACCATGATATAGTATACCAAATTTGGTGGTTCTAAATTGAAAACTCTAGTTTTTACGAAAATTTTTTACCCCGTGCCCGACCCGTTCCAAAAACCGTCTACTGTCTAAGTTAGAATACCATAAGATAGTATACCAAATTTGGTGGTTCTAAGTTGAAAACGGTATAATTTACGAAAATTCTTTGGAGGGAGGGGGGTGCTCTTACCGCCCGGGCCCCGACCGTTCCAAAAACCGTCTCCCGTCTAAGTTACAGTTTCATGATACTGTCATGGCGAAAATTTTAACCTCTGGTGAATTTCAGAGAGACCTGATCAATCTTTCTGTTTGTTTATCAGGGATTAATTAATGCAAAAATTTTCTTCCATGACATACGTTAGAAGAAAATTCCTGGTTGAAAGGCAGGGGAATTCATGCGCAAAATTCGCTTGTCTTAATCACTACCACGAAAACAAAATTTCATGTTGGTGAAAAGAAAAAAAAAAGAATAATATTTGATTTAACTGACTTTGGGGTTTTGAAAATAATTATTTTATCTGTTCTTTTATCGCGATAGGAAAAGGCGAGTAGGTGTGCAGCTCAGAGAATCAAAATTAATTTTACTTTCACATCACGGAACGAGAGAAAAAGAAAATTAAAATTAGTGATTTTCTGCAAAGCAAGAATTCGCCATTTTTTGCGTTCGTTTCCAAACGCCGAGAAAGTCGCCCAAAAGTAACATCTTTTCGTCCTTTGGGGTAGGGATTTCAGCAACGAAATCTATTTTTAGACCCCAGGGTCAAGGAGAGCTTGGTCTGCACGTGTGAAGGTCAGAGGTCACTCGAGCGAGGCGTGGGAGTGAGTTGCTAGGCTGAAGTTTCGACCAATGAGAGGGGTCAGTGATTTCAAGCACTCCAGAGTTTTTTCCGTTGAGAGACACTTTTGTTCTGGTACCTTTGCTGACCGGAGAGAAAGAGGGGACAGCCGAGTCTCTCCTCGCCCTTTGGTGGGGAGAGCATTTTTGCTGACCGCCATGATTTGACATCGAGTGTAAAAAGCTTAAAGGAGCCTAGTAGCGACGGTCTTCTAGCATGGGGACCTGTCC
This sequence comes from Macrothele yani, assembly GCA_039090855.1. NCBI lineage: Eukaryota > Metazoa > Arthropoda > Arachnida > Araneae > Macrothelidae > Macrothele > Macrothele yani. The sequence goes on along the minus strand of CM077025.1, from coordinate 72,751,497 downwards.
GGCTCATGGTGGTTACATGAAGAAGAAAATTTTTGAAAGGAACTCAGGGCTGGCGCTAAATTTCTCGCGGATTCCACCAAATAAGAAATGAAAGAAATTAAGAAGAAAGGACAGGACCACCGTAGGACGAGACCTCCTCGGGGCGCAGCGAAAAGATGATCACCGATGCACTCCTAGGCATTCTCGTGAGAGCTGATGGATAAAGAAAGGGGAACCTCCGCGCCTTTGCCGTCCACCTTCCAATGCAGCCGACCAAATTCCCACCAGGGATGAGCATCGAAAAGGACAAGGGAGAATTACTCCCTCTGAGAGGGTCCGTCATCACCAGCTTCGGAATGTCTTTTGTTTTCCCTGTGTTCAGGTGAAGTGCTCGGGCACATTGTGTCAAAAAAAAAAAAAAAAAAAAAAAAAAAAAAAGAAAGAAAGAAAGAGAAAGACATTATTGGAGGCGAAGAGATTATCAACAGTGACGAAGATTTTTTTATTTGAAACAAGTTGTTCCTGCCCAGCCCAGAAGGTAAATTCTTTCTCGATTTTTTTTTGTATAATGCTGTGACCGCTGCGAAATTGTTGAACGAGTGGGTCAGCAGTGTGAGATCAAAATTATAGTTCTGCGGAAAAAAAAAAAAAAGAAGAAACTTTGTTTTTTTTTGAGGTTAGCTGGATGTGGGACAGATGTCCCCATATTGTTATCGATCAGCTTTCAAAAGTAAAAGTTATTAGTTACTCAGGTATGAATTCAGGAAAAGGAAAGAAAAAAGAGAGGGAATTGAAAATGTTTTCATTTATGTTTTTTTTTTTTGTGTTGTCATGTCTGGTAGTTTAGCAACTTCCCAGGCCAGTAAATTTTAATGTATCGGAAAAATTTAGTTTAATGTTTGAGCACAGTAAATTTTGGTGCATCGATAATAGTTTAGTTGAGCATGTGATAATTGAAAAGCAGTGTTATTGTGATGTCGTGGGTGATAAAATAATTGTAAACATTTTTTCTCTAGCCTTTTTACAGCATTGAGTTTTTTTTTTATGAGTGAAGATAAATTATGGGATGATTTATATTGGAATTTTGGGAACATATTATAGTGTGATGAAATTGGAAACCTAAAGTGTTGTTTACATTCTTGGAGTGTTGAGTGTCGAGGTTGAGATGGCGGGTGTGTTATTTGAGGACCAGTATTTTACATGCTCCAGATGAGTGTTAATCTCCCATTGGAAAGGGGTGATCTTAGGGCAAAGCAGGGAACTTGTCCTAGGGCAGAGGGCTCTGAGTAGGGAATTTTCACCAGGATGCGATATGTGCAAAATAAAAGTTGAGGTATTTCTTGTTCTCAAGTTTAGTATTTCACAAAAAGAATGAACATCATGGGTTGAGAAGACACACTTTTGCTCACCAGTTCCAGGATTAATTGTTCTTTTCTTTGGCCTAAATTTTCTTGTTTTACTATAAGGTTAAAAGTCTAAATGTCATTTTAATTTTCAATAAGGTGAAAATATTTAGTGGGTTATGTAAATGGTCAGTGTTATTGTCTGAAGTGGACCTGCGCATTGCCATGGTGCAGAAGAATTTCCTTGCTAGTGATTTTTCCTGGGATATATGTGGATATAGAGATAAGTGAATTTTCCTGGGACATATGTGGATATAGAGATAAGTGAATTTTCCTGGGACATATGTGGATATAGAGATAAGTGAATTTTCCTGGGACATATGTGGATATAGAGATAAGTGAATTTTCCTGGGACATATGTGGATATAGAGATAAGTGAATTTTCCTGGGATATATGTGGATATAGAGATAAGTGAATTTTCCTGGGACATATGTAAATATAGAGATAAGTGAATTTTCCTGGGACATATGTGGATATAGAGATAAGTGAATTTTCCTGGGACATATGTGGATATAGAGATAAGTGAATTTTCCTGGGACATATGTGGATATAGAGATAAGTGATTTTTCCTGGGATACATGTGGATATTGTGATTTAGGATTTCTTGGGATATATAGAGAGAGGTGAATTTTCCTGGGATATATGTGGATATTGTGACTTAGGATTTCTTGGGATATAGAGAGATAAGTGAATTTTTCCTGGGATATAGTTGTGTTAGTTCTGGGCCAGATGTGCCTGGAGTATTTAGGGTTGAAGTACGACAGGCTCTTGCAGGCGTGGTTGATCAAGGTGAGATCATGCATTGGTTCGAAAAGGGGGAGATCCTTGAAGACGTGGTTTTTGGGGGAAAACTTGTCTTCAAACCCCCCAGTAGTTTCGCTGCTCACGGAAATATGTACTGCCAGCGAGGGTCGGTCGAGCGTTGCTTCAAGAAATGTGGTGAGATCATGTTAGAGGAAATTCTGTGCCTGATGATGATGTGTAACACTTGAGGATTTTTTCCTTTCCCTTTGCATAGGCTGAAAGTGGATTCACGACCCAATTTCACGCCTTCAGCCTGACTTGGTATTTTCTTCCTGTGTTGGTTCTCAAAACCCAGGGTAGTGTCTGAACTGAGAGTATTTGCCTCACCGCTACCTCAGTAATTCACTGCAGGTGTTAAATTTAAATTTGTTTGGTGATTTAAAGTATCTAAATTTATTTGTTTATGATTTGCTGTAGTGCTAGGGATGTAAATTCTAAATTCTGGTTGTTGGTGTTAGTGAACTTGATATTTAGTTTGGAAATTTAGTAAAGTGGTATTTTGAGCTTTTGTTTACAGTATAGAGTTATTAAGTATCCTGAGCTATTACGTGAAGTGCAGAGTGAGGTGATTTTTATGAGCAAGCTAGTGCAAGAAGATTGTTTGAATTTCTGAATTATGTTGATGTTATGAATAGTGATAATTTTTAAGATTAGTTAGTGAGGTTTCTTTATAAGTGAAGTAGGTTCATTCAGGATAGTTCTATAGGTTATGTAATGTTAATTAATGCTTGTGCTCAGTGTAAATTCTGTTTTGAGGATAATTTACTTGGTTTGTTTACTTGCTGATAGTAGATTTGTTAAAGTATAATTTGTGGCTCTTAAAATAACTGTAAATTTAATTGAAGTCTTTGAATCTGGTCTGGGAGATTGCGGAGTTTGCTAAGAGTGTTTAAATTTAAATCAATAAGTGTAAAATTGTAAATTGGTCATTGAGCTAACTGGGTGAGAGAGAGGAGAGTACGTTTCAAAAGAACAGAACTTGTCCACCTTGTGGAATTAAAAATAATCCAGTATCTTTTTCTTGTGTAAACCATGCGAATCATAGTATGATTTTGAAGGCATAAATTAAAAGCCTAGTGTTCAAACTAACTGTGTTGACATATGTAAAGTTGTGCTGTTCATAAGGCCAGTGGCCAAATAGAAATAGAAAGTAAATTGAGATTCTGTTTTATACTGCTGTGTTTAAGCAAACAAGGAAAAAAATGAATTAATATCTGTTTGTCCATTAAAATTAACTCATTAAGTTTTTAAAGAAAAATAATAAATACAGGCAGTAGCCTTTCAAAAAAAAAGTTCAAAATGAGTGCAGTGTGAAAAGTTTTTGTGTGCTGTTGTCTTACATGACTTGGTCCCATGTACTCCCCCTTAGCTTGACTAAGGCTATCGATCCGAATCCTGGTTTTCTAAGGTAGTTCATAACTGCAATTTTTGTCCTAACCTTTTTAAATTGACTTTCACCGCCTCCACAAGTTGTTGTTGAACGAGTACATTTTATCATATGTCTTATAGTGACACATTTTTATACACATGCAACAATATTCACTTATTTTTGCACTTTCAGGTGACTCAACTCTGCTTGAACACAAACAACGCAAACTTTCCAATAACTTCTTGTGGAATGTAAATTTTCAGATGCATTTTTGTTTAGGATGTTCATGGCCTTTTCTAGTACTTAGAAAATATTTTTGTTTCGAAATGCATCCACCCATCTCCCAAATTTAACTTTTCTATAATTTCCATATTTTAAATTTTAATACCAGCATAAATATAACGCCTTTTAATAAATAACAATCAATGCAATATAATAAATATAGTCTCAAAGTAAATTCAAATATTTTTTTCCACCAAAACATTTGGTGCCGTGACCATAGGATACATGCCTTGTCATGGAATTCAACCTGTACTGCACAGTAGGTACGAAAAATCTTGAGTATGGTTTCATATGTGAATTATTTTCTCGTAGTGATAAGTTCTGGTAGTCTCTCTCTCTCAGTGACCAAAGTAGCGAAAGTGCATATTTTTTGATTTTAGCTGAATTTCTGTGTATAAGTATTATAATATTTCAGTAGCAGTGTTTGTAATAATTGAATAATTTTGGGCTTGACATAAGGGCCAGTTAGGGCTTGACACACATAGAAAGATTTTTTTGTGTTGGTGTAGTGTTTTCAGTGATATATGAGTAATTTCAGTAATTTTGTGCTTGACACACATACAATTTTTTTGGATGTTTACCTACATGAGTTTTCACACAAATAATTTCTCAAGCGTACCTGCATAATGTATAATTTGGTATTTCGAACATAACTAGTGCTAAGTAATAGTTTGCAGTGTGTCACATATATATATATGCAATTTCACATTTTTCCAAATATTGAATTTTTAAGTGTATTTTTCATGTGTTGCAAAATTTTTTTTTACCTCTACAGTCCGAGTGTTGAATTAAGTGTAATTTTAATGTGTTGCATTCAGGCAATTTATCATATTCTGTTGAACTAAGCGAAGAAAGTGTATTGTAAAGTAATGTTGTCATTCGAAAATGCCTGTTGTTGGTGATGTCAAATTGGTGAAAGCATAATGCAAAAATTGTAAGAGGCGTAACTTCTCTTCTCTCCTCACGCTGGTTAATTTAGTGCCCAGGTGCACTGGTTAGTTATTTTAAGTTAGGTTGTTTACTATTGGAGTGAAGTGTAGGTTCAGTGTTGGGTAGGATTAGTATTTCTGTAGTAATAGCCAGTGAGTTAGGAATTTAATAATCAGTTAAATTTCTTTTAATTTAATTTTCTCAGTGTAGTTAAAAGGTTAGTATTTGAGCCGGTGCAGAATTTTTTTTTCCTTCGTTCCGTGAAAATTTTTTGGCTTGAAAAAAATTCTTTCACCTCTGTAATTAAGGTCAGGTGATAAGTAGCTTCGCTTCGGAACATTTGTTTTCCTAGTTCAGTGGTAGCCATGTTGGAACGGAAGTCAGCTCACCGGAGGTAGGTGGCGCTGCAGGTTTGTTTACATTCATCGGTTTGTTGACATGGTCGGAGCACGTGTGTGTTGAGTAGTAGGTAGAAGCGAATTTTCTGAGATTTTATTTTATGTTTCGACTCGCTTTGCTCGTCTTTTTCGCAGGGGGAATGTATTTGTCATGGCGAAAATTTTAACCTCTGGTGAATTTCAGAGAGACCTGATCAATCTTTCTGTTTGTTTATCAGGGATTAATTAATGCAAAAATTTTCTTCCATGACATACGTTAGAAGAAAATTCCTGGTTGAAAGGCAGGGGAATTCATGCGCAAAATTCGCTTGTCTTAATCACTACCACGAAAACAAAATTTCATGTTGGTGAAAAGAAAAAAAAAAAGAATAATATTTGATTTAACTGACTTTGGGGTTTTGAAAATAATTATTTTATCTGTTCTTTTATCGCGATAGGAAAAGGCGAGTAGGTGTGCAGCTCAGAGAATCAAAATTAATTTTACTTTCACATCACGGAACGAGAGAAAAAGAAAATTAAAATTAGTGATTTTCTGCAAAGCAAGAATTCGCCATTTTTGCGTTCGTTTCCAAACGCCGAGAAAGTCGCCCAAAAGTAACATCTTTTCGTCCTTTGGGGTAGGGATTTCAGCAACGAAATCTATTTTTAGACCCCAGGGTCAAGGAGAGCTTGGTCTGCACGTGTGAAGGTCAGAGGTCACTCGAGCGAGGCGTGGGAGTGAGTTGCTAGGCTGAAGTTTCGACCAATGAGAGGGGTCAGTGATTTCAAGCACTCCAGAGTTTTTTCCGTTGAGAGACACTTTTTGTTCTGGTACCTTTGCTGACCGGAGAGAAAGAGGGGACAGCCGAGTCTCTCCTCGCCCTTTGGTGGGGAGAGCATTTTTGCTGACCGCCATGATTTGACATCGAGTGTAAAAAGCTTAAAGGAGCCTAGTAGCGACGGTCTTCTAGCATGGGGACCTGTCCGGCTCATGGTGGTTACATGAAGAAGAAAATTTTTGAAAGGAACTCAGGGCTGGCGCTAAATTTCTCGCGGATTCCACCAAATAAGAAATGAAAGAAATTAAGAAGAAAGGACAGGACCACCGTAGGACGAGACCTCCTCGGGGCGCAGCGAAAAGATGATCACCGATGCACTCCTAGGCATTCTCGTGAGAGCTGATGGATAAAGAAAGGGGAACCTCCGCGCCTTTGCCGTCCACCTTCCAATGCAGCCGACCAAATTCCCACCAGGGATGAGCATCGAAAAGGACAAGGGAGAATTACTCCCTCTGAGAGGGTCCGTCATCACCAGCTTCGGAATGTCTTTTGTTTTCCCTGTGTTCAGGTGAAGTGCTCGGGCACATTGTGTCAAAAAAAAAAAAAAAAAAAAAAAAAAAAGAAAGAAAGAAAGAGAAAGACATTATTGGAGGCGAAGAGATTATCAACAGTGACGAAGATTTTTTTTATTTGAAACAAGTTGTTCCTGCCCAGCCCAGAAGGTAAATTCTTTCTCGATTTTTTTTTGTATAATGCTGTGACCGCTGCGAAATTGTTGAACGAGTGGGTCAGCAGTGTGAGATCAAAATTATAGTTCTGCGGAAAAAAAAAAAAAGAAGAAACTTTGTTTTTTTTTGAGGTTAGCTGGATGTGGGACAGATGTCCCCATATTGTTATCGATCAGCTTTCAAAAGTAAAAGTTATTAGTTACTCAGGTATGAATTCAGGAAAAGGAAAGAAAAAAGAGAGGGGAATTGAAAATGTTTTCATTTATGTTTTTTTTTTTGTGTTGTCATGTCTGGTAGTTTAGCAACTTCCCAGGCCAGTAAATTTTAATGTATCGGAAAAATTTAGTTTAATGTTTGAGCACAGTAAATTTTGGTGCATCGATAATAGTTTAGTTGAGCATGTGATAATTGAAAAGCAGTGTTATTGTGATGTCGTGGGTGATAAAATAATTGTAAACATTTTTTCTCTAGCCTTTTTACAGCATTGAGTTTTTTTTTTATGAGTGAAGATAAATTATGGGATGATTTATATTGGAATTTTGGGAACATATTATAGTGTGATGAAATTGGAAACCTAAAGTGTTGTTTACATTCTTGGAGTGTTGAGTGTCGAGGTTGAGATGGCGGGTGTGTTATTTGAGGACCAGTATTTTACATGCTCCAGATGAGTGTTAATCTCCCATTGGAAAGGGGTGATCTTAGGGCAAAGCAGGGAACTTGTCCTAGGGCAGAGGGCTCTGAGTAGGGAATTTTCACCAGGATGCGATATGTGCAAAATAAAAGTTGAGGTATTTCTTGTTCTCAAGTTTAGTATTTCACAAAAAGAATGAACATCATGGGTTGAGAAGACACACTTTTGCTCACCAGTTCCAGGATTAATTGTTCTTTTCTTTGGCCTAAATTTTCTTGTTTTACTATAAGGTTAAAAGTCTAAATGTCATTTTAATTTTCAATAAGGTGAAAATATTTAGTGGGTTATGTAAATGGTCAGTGTTATTGTCTGAAGTGGACCTGCGCATTGCCATGGTGCAGAAGAATTTCCTTGCTAGTGATTTTTCCTGGGATATATGTGGATATAGAGATAAGTGAATTTTCCTGGGACATATGTGGATATAGAGATAAGTGAATTTTCCTGGGACATATGTGGATATAGAGATAAGTGAATTTTCCTGGGACATATGTGGATATAGAGATAAGTGAATTTTCCTGGGACATATGTGGATATAGAGATAAGTGAATTTTCCTGGGATATATGTGGATATAGAGATAAGTGAATTTTCCTGGGACATATGTGGATATAGAGATAAGTGAATTTTCCTGGGACATATGTGGATATAGAGATAAGTGAATTTTCCTGGGACATATGTGGATATAGAGATAAGTGAATTTTCCTGGGACATATGTGGATATAGAGATAAGTGATTTTTCCTGGGATACATGTGGATATTGTGATTTAGGATTTCTTGGGATATATAGAGAGAGGTGAATTTTCCTGGGATATATGTGGATATTGTGACTTAGGATTTCTTGGGATATAGAGAGATAAGTGAATTTTTCCTGGGATATAGTTGTGTTAGTTCTGGACCAGATGTGCCTGGAGTATTTAGGGTTGAAGTACGACAGGCTCTTGCAGGCGTGGTTGATCAAGGTGAGATCATGCATTGGTTCGAAAAGGGAGATCCTTGAAGACGTGGTTTTTGGGGGAAAACTTGTCTTCAAACCCCCCAGTAGTTTCGCTGCTCACGGAAATATGTACTGCCAGCGAGGGTCGGTCGAGCGTTGCTTCAAGAAATGTGGTGAGATCATGTTAGAGGAAATTCTGTGCCTGATGATGATGTGTAACACTTGAGGATTTTTTCCTTTCCCTTTGCATAGGCTGAAAGTGGATTCACGACCCAATTTCACGCCTTCAGCCTGACTTGGTATTTTCTTCCTGTGTTGGTTCTCAAAACCCAGGGTAGTGTCTGAACTGAGAGTATTTGCCTCACCGCTACCTCAGTAATTCACTGCAGGTGTTAAATTTAAATTTGTTTGGTGATTTAAAGTATCTAAATTTATTTGTTTATGATTTGCTGTAGTGCTAGGGATGTAAATTCTAAATTCTGGTTGTTGGTGTTAGTGAACTTGATATTTAGTTTGGAAATTTAGTAAAGTGGTATTTTGAGCTTTTGTTTACAGTATAGAGTTATTAAGTATCCTGAGCTATTACGTGAAGTGCAGAGTGAGGTGATTTTTATGAGCAAGCTAGTGCAAGAAGATTGTTTGAATTTCTGAATTATGTTGATGTTATGAATAGTGATAATTTTTAAGATTAGTTAGTGAGGTTTCTTTATAAGTGAAGTAGGTTCATTCAGGATAGTTCTATAGGTTATGTAATGTTAATTAATGCTTGTGCTCAGTGTAAATTCTGTTTTGAGGATAATTTACTTGGTTTGTTTACTTGCTGATAGTAGATTTGTTAAAGTATAATTTGTGGCTCTTAAAATAACTGTAAATTTAATTGAAGTCTTTGAATCTGGTCTGGGAGATTGCGGAGTTTGCTAAGAGTGTTTAAATTTAAATCAATAAGTGTAAAATTGTAAATTGGTCATTGAGCTAACTGGGTGAGAGAGAGGAGAGTACGTTTCAAAAGAACAGAACTTGTCCACCTTGTGGAATTAAAAATAATCCAGTATCTTTTTCTTGTGTAAACCATGCGAATCATAGTATGATTTTGAAGGCATAAATTAAAAGCCTAGTGTTCAAACTAACTGTGTTGACATATGTAAAGTTGTGCTGTTCATAAGGCCAGTGGCCAAATAGAAATAGAAAGTAAATTGAGATTCTGTTTTATACTGCTGTGTTTAAGCAAACAAGGAAAAAATGAATTAATATCTGTTTGTCCATTAAAATTAACTCATTAAGTTTTTAAAGAAAAATAATAAATACAGGCAGTAGCCTTTCAAAAAAAAGTTCAAAATGAGTGCAGTGTGAAAAGTTTTTGTGTGCTGTTGTCTTACATGACTTGGTCCCATGTACTCCCCCTTAGCTTGACTAAGGCTATCGATCCGAATCCTGGTTTTCTAAGGTAGTTCATAACTGCAATTTTTGTCCTAACCTTTTTAAATTGACTTTCACCGCCTCCACAAGTTGTTGTTGAACGAGTACATTTTATCATATGTCTTATAGTGACACATTTTTATACACATGCAACAATATTCACTTATTTTTGCACTTTCAGGTGACTCAACTCTGCTTGAACACAAACAACGCAAACTTTCCAATAACTTCTTGTGGAATGTAAATTTTCAGATGCATTTTTGTTTAGGATGTTCATGGCCTTTTCTAGTACTTAGAAAATATTTTTGTTTCGAAATGCATCCACCCATCTCCCAAATTTAACTTTTCTATAATTTCCATATTTTAAATTTTAATACCAGCATAAATATAACGCCTTTTAATAAATAACAACCAATTCAATATGCCCAAAATGAATTAAATTTAAATTATTTTTTCCCACCAAAACAATACCAAATTTGGTGGTTCTAATGTGAAAACTATAGATTATACGAAAATTTTGTATGTGGGAACTCTTACCCATCGCGCCTTGACTTATTCCAAAACCGTCTACCGTCTAAGTTAGAGTACCATGAGATAGTATACCAAATTTGGTGGTTCTAAATTGAAAACTGTAGATTTTACGAAAACTTTGTCGGGGAGGGCATTCTAACCCCCCGTACCCCGACGTGTTCTGAAAACCGTTTACCGTCTAAGTTAGAGTACCATGTTATAATATACCAAATTTAGTGGTTCTAAATTAAAAACTGTAGATTTCACGAATTTTTTTATGGGGGGGGGGGGGCTCTGAACCCTGGGCTCCGACCCTTTACAAAAAGCCGTCTACAGCCTAAGTTAGAACACCATGAGATAGTATACCAAATTTGGTGGTTCTAAATTCAAAACGGTGTATTTTACGAAAATTTTGTACGGGGGCGGGCTCTAACCCCCGGGCCCCGACCCGTTCCAAAAACCGTCTACCGTCTAAGTTAGAGTGCCATGATATAGTATACCGAATTTGGTGGTTCTAAATTGAAAACTAGATTTTACGAAATTTCGTATGAGGGGGGGGAGCCTCTGAACCCCGGGCTCTGACCCTTTCCAAAAACCGTCTACAGTCTAAGTTAGAATACCATGAGATAGTATTCCAAATTTGGTGGTTCTAAATTGAAAACTGTAGATTTTACGAAAATTTAAAATTTTGTACGGGGGGGGGGGGTAGGGTTGCTCCTACCCCCGAGTCCCGACCCGTTCCAAAAACCGTCTCCCGCTAAGTTAGAGTTTCATGACACAAAATTTGGTGGTTCTAAATTGAAAAATAAAGATTTTAAGAAAATTTTGTATGGGGGAGGTCTTACCTCCGGGCCTTGATCCGTTCCAAAAACCTTCTACCGTCTAAGTTAGAGTACCATGAAATAGTATACAAAATTTGGTGGTTCAAAATTGAAAACTATAGATTTTATGAAAGTTTGTGTGTAGGGGGTAACCACCCTTGCCCCGACCCGTTCTGAAAACCATCTACCGTTTAATTTAGAACACCATTATATAGTATACCAAATTTGGTAGCTCAAAATTGAAAACTTCAGTTTTTACGAAAAAAATTTTTGGGCGGGGGACTCTGACCCCGTGCCCGACCCGTTCCAAAAACCGTCTACCGTCTAAGTTAGAGTACCATGAGAGAATATGCCAAATTTGGTGGTTCTAAATTGAAAACTGTAGATTTTACGCGGCATTTTTATGGGGGGGGGGCTCACCGCCGGGCTCGGCATTTTTATGGGGGGGGGGGCTCACCGCCGGGCTCATTTTTATGGGGGGGCTCACCGCCGGGCTCCCTTCCTAAAACGGTCTACTGTCTAAGTTAGAGTACTATGAGATAGTATACCAAATTTGGTGGTTCTAAATTGAAAACTGTAGATTTTACGAAAAAGTTTTTATTCGGGGGCAAGTCTGACCCCCGGACTCCAACCCCTTCCAAAACCCGTCTAGCGTCTAAGTTAGAGTACCATGCGATAGTATACCAGATTTGGTGGTTCTGAATTGAAAACTGTAGTTTTTAAGAAAATTTTGTATGTGGGGGCTCTGATCCCCCGGGCCTTGATCCGTTCCAAAAACGGTCTACTGTCGAAGTTAGAGATAGTATACCAAATTTGGTGGTTCTAAGATGAAAACTGTAGATTTTACGAAATTTTTTATGAGGGGTGGGGGCCCGACCCCGCGGGCTCCAACCCCTTCCAAAACCGTCTACCGTCTAAGTTAGAGTACCATGAGATAGTATACCAGATTAGGTGGTTCTGAATTGAAAACTGTAGTTTTTAAGAAAATTTTGTATGTGGGGGCTCTGACCCCGGGCCTTGACCCGTTCCAAAACGGTCTGCCGTCTAAGTTAGAGTACCATAAGATAGTATACCAAATTTGGTGGTTCTAAGATGAAATCTGCAGATTTTACGAAATTTTTTATGAGGGGTGGGGACCCGACCCCGCGGGCTCCAACCCCTTCCAAAAACCGTCTAGCGTCTAAGTTAGAGTACCATGAGATAGTATACCAAATTTGGTGGTTCTAAATTGAAAACTGTAGATTTTACGAAAAAGTTTTTATTCGGGGGGGGGGGGGTCTGACCCCCGGGCTCCAACTTCTTCCAAAAACCGTCTAGCGTCTAAGTTAGAGTACCATGAGATAGTATACCAGATTAGGTGGCTCTGAATTGAAAACTGTAGTTTTTAAGAAAATTTTGTATGTGGGGGGCTCTGACACCCCGGGCCTTGACCCGTTCCAAAAACGGTCTGCCGACTAAGTTAGAGTACCATAAGATAGTATACCAAATTTGGTGGTTCTAAGATGAAAACTGTAGATTTTACGAAAATGTTTACCTACAGTATTGTAGACAGGGCAAGACATGATTCTATACTATGCACAAATTCCAATTAAGCATTACTACCATACTAAAGATTAAACATTAGGTACTAATTCACAGAAATGCAACAGTGATGCTACATTCAAAATTTACAACATATGTACAGAAGTATTCAGTGACAAGGGGAAATAACGCTAAATGTACTCAGAAGGGCATCTTGTTACATTATATTATACACACAGTGACTAATATTTTAAAAAATATTCAACATAATGAAGGGGACATTGCGTGGGCAGTAAACTGTGCAGAAGGAAGAATTATATACAACAACATAAAACCCAACATCATCGAAGAGAACATGGGAAACATGGTGAGCTATCTTCAATGGCACATTAAAACAGAAAAATCACAAATAGCGAAGCACCAAAATTAATACGTAAAAACATGATTTGTTACAGTGAACGTGGGCGACAACAAAAATCCCACTTATAGGTTGAGATGTAACTGCAAATTGTGGATATGGAACCACCCAGCCGATTGGGCCCAAGTGGATTGAAAAACGCTATCGGTGTTTGTTGAGGCAGCACGAGAGTGCTCCATTTGGAGGCGAGTGGTTAACCGTGCTAGGAAGCGTCTCCGAATGATAGCACTTGCCTCCTGAGGAGGTGGAATAAGAGCAGGGAAGCGTTGTTGAAGATGGAAAGCATAGACAGTGAACTTCACAAGAAGAAAAATGTAACGGCACACAGGAGGCAAGTGAGTAGGTGGATGCTTAGTTTGGAGTAGCCAAGCATATGCAAGAAACGGTAACGATCGAGCACAAATTCGATCAGCAAGACGAAATGCTGTGTTTAGGACTGGCAGGAGAACGGGGCAGAATAGGTATTGATGTTGGACGTCGCTGACTTCAGGGCAAAAGGAGCACTGCGGAGAGGTGAGAAGGGTCATGCGAAACAGTACTGATGGGGCGGGGAGACGAAGGTGAAGAAATTGCCAATGGACATTGAGTTCAAGAGGGGAGGAAAGGGCAGAGGTAGATGCTGTCCAGATGGCTGGGAGAAGAGAAGGAGGAGCAGAATGAACAGAAAGTGGAAGTGCGGGAGGGGAAAGAAGAAGCCAATAAAGAGAAGAGGAGGAGAGAGAAGTAACTAGAACCGGGGAGCTACGAATGAGGAGAAAGAACGGTAGGGAAAGAGGAGCAGAGGGGACCGAGAAGAGACCATCAGGTGAAGCGAGGAGTGGAAAGAGGCTCCAAAGCGCTGTGCGAAGAAGAAGATATTCGTTAGCAAGAGTAATGGTTGGAGATAGAAACAATGAAGAAAGAGGTCTCCAGGTTAGATCAGAAGTTACGAGAGAACGGACAGTTATCACACCAGAGCGGATCCAATGAGGAAAGTAAAAGTAAGGGAGGTTAGGAGGGTGAATAAGAGAAGAGAAGAAGAGAGGTTCATCTAGGAGATCAAGAGTTGAAGAAGGAAATGAACGGAGAAGAGGAAGCGAACGAAAGAGAGAAAGGCCCTCTCGCAGGACAGGAGGGAGGTGGGACGGGAGAAGAGAGTATGCATCCATCTTCAGAAACAGTAGGAAGGTGAAGGATGGGTCACGGAAAGAAGCTAGAACATTCAAGGTAGTGGTAAGGGACGGAACAGTTGAAGTGGCAAGGCGAATGAAATGAATAATACGATGTGTTTTATAAAGGAAAGCTGGATCAGGAAGCTGGATGCCACCCAAAGAGGCTGGCAGATGAAGCGTGGCAGGTTTAACCCAGTGATGTGAAGACCAGATGACGGAAGTTGAGAGGCGAGTGATGGTCATCATTTGTGACACGGGCACAACCGTCGACATCCAAGAGTATTCGCATAGAGAGATAAGTTGTCGACGAACAACGGCTGCTCGTTGACGGAACGATGTGAAAGGGCGGGCCTTACTCCAGTAGGCAGCAGTCCGTTGTATCCGGGGAAGAAGAGCAGTCCAGGTGGCAGATGCAGAAGCCAAGGGCAATCCGACATACGCACCGAGGATCTTCTGTGTAGTGGCTGTCCACTGCGCACCCCAAGGAGCATCGGTGCGGGCAGCCCATGCCCCGCACCATAAGCCAGTACTTTTAGTGGCATTCAGCGCTGCTCCAGATAATGCAACATACTGTTGATATACAGAATACAGGCGATCAAATTGAGATTCATCCCGGACGCAAAAGGTCACATCATCAGCATAGGCGGTGAAAATTATTCGATGATGACGAGTACTAGCCACTGTCGGCGGTAGGACATCCAGGAGTGATCTTCGGGCTGCTAACAGGAAAGGCTCAAAAGCGAGAGCGAATAGCTGGCCGGAGAGCGGACATCCTTGCCGGATGCCTCGCTTAAACGGAATTGGAGCGGTTAGAAATGTGGCCGCTCGAACATGGAAACTGGCGCCCTGATAAAGGGCCAAGAGTGCGGAAGAAAAGGTAGGAGGAAAGCCAAATTGTGAAAGGACAGCAGAGAGATAAAAATGAGAAACGTTATCAAAAGCGGACTTTTGATCCAGATTGAGAAAGGCAAGAGGTTCAGAAAAAGAGCGAGCGAGGAAGTGAAGATGAAGGAGAAGAGAAACGTTAGTGGAAATAGTCCGACCAGGCACAGTGTATGTCTGGTCAGGAGAAATAACGAAAGAGAGAACAGAATTAAGGCGACGGGATAAGAGTTTTGTATAGAACTTATAGTCAGTGTTTAGGATGGAGATAGGGCACCAGTTTCCAAGATCCAAGAGGTCACCCTTCTTAGGAAGGAGGATGGTGTGTGCCAAAGTAAAGTCGGGCGGTAACGCAGGAGAGGAAAAAGCAGACGAGAAACACGCAGACAGAAAAGGCAGAAGGCACGGTAGAAAAGCACGATAAAAGGACAGAGGAAGGCCGTCAGGTCCAGGAGCGGCATGAGGATTGAGAGTAGCGAACGCCTCGCGGAGTTCGCGAAGAGAGAAAGGAGAGAGTAAAGAAGTAGATAAAGTAGAGGGGACCTGAGGAAGAGAGGAGAGAAGAGGAGAAGCTAATGAGGATGAAGACTGCGTTACCGCACTGTACTTGGCGATGAAATACTGTCTGGTGAAAGTGCATAGCTTCGATGGGTTCGAAGTGATGGAACCATCCTGGAGGCGAAGATGACGCAAAGATGTAGCAGAACGATGTTGAGATTCCAAGGCGGTTAAGTAATCGTGAGAATCAGCTGTAGGGGAGAGATGCAAGAAATGCATCCTGCAGGCTGCATCGGATGCGCGAGGAAGAAGCAAAGCGTGGAGATCTGCCAGATAGCCGGGGTATTGCGGATCATCAAGAGAGAGCATCGACAATAGAGCACGTAGATTCGCAATTTTCATATCGCTCTCATTCCGAGAGGCATGGGAGTAGCGCCGTACAAAAGGACCAAGTCATGTTTGACACTGAGCCACAGTTGCATCGCGTCGGACGTAGTATCAAGAAGGGGCTGACGTCTTCGGAGGAACTCACGCACAGCAACACAAAATTGTTGATCATCCAGGAGCGAGTCCGGAAAAGTCCATACTCGTTGAGTCCTTGAAGGTGAAGGCGAAACACACACCGACAGACTGACAATACTGTGGTCTGAAGCGGCGGAAGGATGATGGGCAGCAGCTGCGATCGACGGGAGAAGAGCAGTCGAAACATAAAATTTATCCAACCGTGCTGCCGTAGTGCTGCCATGGATGGAAGAGCGCCAGGTAAAAGAGATTTCCGACGGGTGTAGATGCCGGAACGCATCAACCAATTGAAAATCATCAACTAGCTGGGAAATCTGTAATACACGTTGTCTGCGGTATTCTCCAACGGTTGAATTGCGGTCAAGGGCCGGCAACAACGTACAGTTGAAATCTCCGCCGATGAGAATATATTCAGACGGTGGGATGCATGACAGCTCTGTACGGAGTGTGGAGAGAAGATCAGGTAACAGACGTTCATCACAGGGGACATATATGTTAAAAACATGATAGGTCACGTTTTCAATGCAAAAGACAGCGACTTGGAGGTTCTCTACATGTAAGGCACGAATCACTGGCGTCGAAATCAGAGGGAGTAGGCGGTGATGGATCCCAAGTGCAAGGCCACCATTCCGTCCAACTCGATAAGCATGGTGAAAATCGTAGGGCCAAGCCCGCCAACGAGAGAACAAAGTGGTAGCAGAGCAATTGGTCTCTTGGAGCAAGAGAAGATCTGCGTGTAGAGGCGCCAAGTCCTCATACACTAGAGCATTTCTAGGAGAAGCAGAGAACCCTCTGCAGTTAAGTGTGACCACCTTGAATCGGTAGGTCCTTCCCAGGTCGACACGCACGTGCGCTGGAATCAGTTATTTTCTTCGCTTGCTTCTTCATTCTGTCAACACTAAATTTGAGATCGGGATAGGAAAGCACAAGATTTCGATACACAGATATCACACTAGAAACTTGGGTTAGAACAGTAGGAAGATCAAGCAAATGACGTGCAACAAACTGATTAAAGAATCTAGGATGTTTATGAGAGCATAATACTTCATATATTTTATGAAGAGAAAGCGGACCTACCGGTATATCCGCCTTCGCTTCAGCTAGGTATCGGAGAAAAGAATCTAGGGAAAGCACTGGGGGTGGAGTCTTAGAACCTGGAATCACAGCAGGGTGTCGACTTGTTCGTGGCGAAGTACGACGTTGAGAGGAGGAGCGGGAAGATGAGTCAACAGAACGACCTCTTGCAGCACCGATGCGAGGAGGGAGCGGAGTCTGCGGAGCACTCCAGGACTCCCGTCGAGCAGGCTTGCTGGTAGTTGTAGGGTCAGAGTGATTGCCAGAAGTGTCACTAGCAGTAGGGCAGTCCATGTCAGTAACTGTACTTGGAGTGTCTTCATCCGAAGGAAGATGAAGGTCAGCAGTCAGGTCAGCTGGAGCTGCAAGGAACGTGGGCGGAGCTGTCGGTACCAGATGAGGAAAGTCCTCTGTCAACAATTGTGGGGCAGGACCCCGTGGAGAAAGGCCCGATGGCAGAGCAGGTTGATGAAGTTCTGAAGACACCTCCTTAGAAACGGTAGGGGTGGACGACACAGGGCTGTCACGAGTGACTTTTGGTCCCGAAGACTGAGGTACAGCAGGGCGGCGGAAGCACTCACTACGTTGATGGCCATACGCCTTACAAGTCTGACAATGAAAGGAGGTTAAAACGTCGATGCGTCGGATTTGATCTCCGCATTTTACAGTGAAGAGAGTAGGAAAAGACTTGATATGTTCATCCGAAGAGAATACTACTCGCGCAACTCGTCGGGCACTTTCAATCGAACGATCATCCTCGTCCTTTGGAGCAGCGGAGTGTGTGGTAATGTTACCCACAACACGACCGGATTGCATAAGAAAAGCACAAAGCATAGCATCTGTGACTTCAGGATGTACTGGGTACATCGAGACCGTTACTGGTCTCTGGGCGACAGGCTCAGGAAATAATTGGTGATCACCAACAACCAGCCCAGTCTGTAAGACAGAGGTAGCATCTGCCGCATGAAAAAAATAAACAATGACACTCGGCCCTCTGCGCGACATATGACGTATCGCTGACGGAGAGAACTTTTGTTTTAGAGCAGTTGAGTACATTTTGAGTGGTGTGTCTGGCAGCGCCTCAAAGCACACACCCAACTCAGTAGCCGTGGTGAAAGAGGTACCTGCTGGAGAATCCACTGGAATTTCGAGCACAACCTCATTACCAGAGCGACGGACATGAGGTTTTAAAGCTGCGGCTTCCGCTCGCATGGAATTAGACTTGGGCTGAAGCCTTTGGGAAGTTACCGCTGAAGAATAGGAACGAGGAGCAGTAGAAGTGGAGGTTGAAGGCAGAGGAGCACCGCCATCCATTGAAGGCAGAGGAGCATCGCCATCCATTGAAGGCAGAGGAGCACCGTCATCCATAGTGTCCATGACGTCAACTGTCACTATATGAGAAGCAGCTGGGGCAAGAGCTGTAATAGTGACGTCAGGGGAGGAAAACGATACGCCGCCAACGGTTGACGTCGACCCGGAGGGCAACGTGACAACGCCACCGCTGGGCAAAGTGCCGTGATCACCGGAAGTGATGTCAGGGTTGACAACACCACCGGATGACGCCATTTTAATGGCGCCGAGATAACTAGGCTTCTACCAGCTCGGTAGGAATTTTAAACACGACGATAAGAAACGAAAAAAGGCACTCACCACTTCGGGAGATGTCCGAAACGAATCACCAAACCTTTATAGTGGAGGTAAGCACAAACCTAGTTATCCTAGTAGCCTAAATACTTGAAATACAAAACAAAACTCACGGAGCACAATCTACAGTTTTCAAGTCAGAACCACCATATTTTCGTTTGTATCGCTCGTGCTTTATTGTCTGCCTCTTCTTCGCCCTACGTGGCGAAATAATTTTTTTTTTTTTATGATTTTAACAATATTTTGTTTTACGTTTCACTGGAACTTTCCAGCTGATGTATATACCGCTGTATTTATTGGCAGAATTCCATTGTCATGTACATAGAAATGTTATTTTACTGAAGAATAAAGGCAATTTTGAAATGTAGATTTTACGAAATTTTTTATGAGGGGGGGCTCCGACCCCGCGGGCTCCAACCCCTACCAAAAACCGTCTAGCGTCTAAGTTAGCGTTTCATGATACCAAATTTGATGGGTCTGAAATGAAAACTAGATTTTACGAAAATTTTGTATGTATGGGGGGGGGGCTCTGACTCCCCGGGCCTTGACCCGTTCCAAAAACTGACAACCGTCTGTCTAAGTTAGAGTACTATGAGATAGGATACCTGATTTGGTGGTTCTGAATTGAAAACTGTAGATCTTACGAATAATTTGTGTATGGGGGGCTCTGACCAACCGGGCCCCTGACCCGTTCCAAAAACCGTCTACCGTCTAAGTTAGAGTACCATGAGATAATATACCAAATTTGGTAGTTCTAAATTGAAAACTATATTTTACGGCAATTCTGTAGGGGGGCTAACCCCCCCCCTCTCTCCAACCGCTTCTCAAAACCGTCTACAGTCTAAGTTAGAATACCACGAGACAGTATACCAGATTTGGTGGTTCTGAATTGAAAACTGTAGATTTTACGAAAATTTTGTATATAGGGGGCTCTGACCAACCGGGCCCTGCCCCGTTCCAAAAACCGTTTACCGTCTAATATTTTTAGTGCCAAAGAAAAACGTAATATTCCTATCCTGTCTGCGTGTCCAAACTTTATAAATTTGGACAGGGGAGCTAGACGTTCGAAATCGTACGTTTTCCTGCATTCGTTTTGTATGTAACCAAAATCTGTAAACGTGACAAATTGACGTAGTCGACGAATTTGTCCGCGTCGAATTGACGCAGGCGACGAATTGACGTAGTCGACGAAAATCAGAAAATATAGTTTGTTCGTTTTCTTGAAATTCACTAAAATTGCTGAATTTTTATACGTTTCACTGAAAAATATACCTTCTTTTGAAGAATGGAAAGAAAAAAACCCTATGAGGTGTGGATGAATCACAATAAAAAGAGCCACATTTTCACAGAAAATAATCTATAAAGTATGTATAAAATGTTTACAAACGGAAGAAAAAAACCTAAGTTTTTCTTTTTTTTTTATATAGAAAATAAATCTCCATGAAAAATATATACACCCGAGAAGAAATAGTGTGGATACCTCATATAATATGTCTAGCATATTCAAATAACAACTTTGACTTTCTCGATTACAATAGCGGCCAATGTAAATTTGCAATGCGAAATGAGTTTTCCATAATGAAAGCTGTTTTAATAATCCATATAACTTTGGGAAAAATTTAAGGTTTCTTCTTCATATCGATGAGTACACATATTTTTAAAACTCTTTCGATATATTTTTTCAATTCTTCCATAAAACATTTTTTAAATTATTAATTATGTTAAAATTGCATGCATTTATTATTATTAAAAGAGAAATATTTAATGCAATAGCATATGGTATTAATTTAAGTGTTCCACTGATTTCTCAATATCTTCCGAGCAGGAAAACATTTCATGATCAGACAAGGAAAATATATACCAATGTCAGAGGGAAGACGGATTATTACACCAGTTGAATTCTTTAGGACTAACGAAGGATTCCGTCGTTATTCCTTTCGGCTTTAACGTTCCTTCAGTTTATGGGGAAAGCCCATTAGATTCATACACATCATCACAGTTTCTTATATGGCAACCTCAAGTTGGCTCGGTTCATTTTTTCGTGAAATTACTTCATTTTTTTTTTCAACTTCCTCTGGTAGAATCTAACAGTTTTTCCCTTGACAGAAGCCTATGCCAATTAAAATTGAATTTTCTATCAGAACTACTGGATCACATAACAATCAATTTCACACATCTCCAAAACGTAGACATCAAAATTTCTTATTTTTGCATATCAAACTTTCTTATTCTTGCAAGAAGGAGCAGGCCCGAAGGAGCCGAAGGAGAAGGGTGTGTGGCAGGTAGAGAGCTTCTTCGGGCCTGCTCCTTCTTGCAAGAATAAGAAAGTTTGATATGCAAGAATAAGAAATTTTGATGTCTACTTTTTGGAGATGTGTGAAATTGATTGTTATGTGATCCAGTAGTTTTGATAGAAAATTCAATTTTAATTGTCATAGGCTTCTGTCAAGGGAAAAAACTGTTAGATTCTACCAGAGGAAGTTGAAAAAAAAAAAATGAAGTGATTTCACGAAAAAATGAACCGAGCCAACTTGAGGTTGCGATATAAGAAACTGTGATGATGTGTATGAATCAAATGGGTTTTCCCCATAAACTGAAGGAACGTTAAAGCCGAAAAGAATAGCGACGGAATCCTTCGTTAGTCCTAAAGAATTCAACTGGTGTAATAATCCGTCTTCCCTCTGACATTGGTATATATTTTCCTTGTCTGATCATGAAATGTTTTCCCGGCTCGAAAGATATTGAGAAATCAATGGAACACTTAAATTAATACCATATGCTGTTTCATTAAATATTTCTTCTTTAATAATAGTAAATGCATGCAATTTTAACATAATTAATAATTTAAAAAATGTTTTATGGAAGAATTGAAAAAATATATCGAAAGAGTTTTAAAAATATGTGTTCTTATCGATATGAAGAAGAAACCTTAAAATTTTCCCAAAGTTATATGGATTATTAAAACAACTTTCATTATGGAAAACTCATTCAGCATTGCAAATTTATATTGGCCGCTATTGTAATCGAGAAAGTCAAAGTTGTTATTTGTATATGCTAGACATATTATATGAGGTATCCACACTATTTCTTCTCGGGTGTATATATTTTTCATGGAGATTTATTTTCTATATAAAAAAAAAGAAAAACTTAGGTTTTTTTTCTTCCGTTTGTAAACATTTTATACATACTTTATAGATTATTTTCTGTGAAAAAGGGGCTCTTTTATTGTGATTCATCCACACCTCATAGGGTTTTTTTCTTTCCATTCTTCAAAAGAAGGTATATTTTTCAGTGAAACGTATAAAAATTCAGCAATTTTAGTGAATTTCAAGAAAACGAACAAACTATATTTCCTGATTTTGATTCTAAATGAAACCATTTGATGGAAACATTTGTTTAAACATGCTGTTTGCCATAAGCGTATTACTTTAATTCTAGGAATGTAATTTAGAAACGCTTACACATCTCAAACTGAATCGACATGTGTCAGAAGACAGAAATCACTGATTTTTAATTTTTATTTATTTTTGTATGTGTATCTTGTTATCAACCGTGAAAGTTCAATTCTCTGTTATTCAGGCTAATCAGTCCCGCGTTCCTATCTTTTTTCACCCCACTAAACAACACGTTGCTCTACTCCCCCCCACCCCCCACCCCCACC
Source organism: Macrothele yani (assembly GCA_039090855.1). Taxonomy (NCBI): domain Eukaryota; kingdom Metazoa; phylum Arthropoda; class Arachnida; order Araneae; family Macrothelidae; genus Macrothele; species Macrothele yani. Next base: position 72,729,104 of record CM077025.1, on the reverse strand, counting down.
CTTCGGGGGTTCGGATCGTTGCGATACAAATTTGAAAGTTTACGCTCGCGCCAGTGTTCTCACCACCTCTGAGGGCATACATCCATCACCCCTAATAGCTTAACACGCCCGCGCACCGATTTGTGACGTCACTAGAGTAGTCCGTAGTCGCGGAGAGGAGCATTACGGCGAAGTGCGACGAACGCGTCTTTACGTACACCAACTAACCAGGTCGTGCGTTCTTTTAGAGTTTCACTGCATTTAAATAAGAACTTGTGTGTTAGTTTTCAAATAACTGCAGAGTCAACAAGTTTGTTTAATAATCTTTTAAAATACAGAAGAAAAAGAAATTACAGCGTAAAATTTAGCGTAGCAATAATTTCGACTTGAAAGGGTAAGCAACACAGATTCGTCAACTTAATGAAAGCATCACTGTCATTTCACTGGAAGTGATAAACCATTCCTATAATCGAAATTATAAACTGTTGTCGTAGTTTCACTTGAAATTATAGTGTCTTTATAGTTAGCCGAACGATTCCTGTACTTGTGAACAAATTGTTCTTGTACTTGAAAGATTAGTTTGAGGGTCCATTACGAAGTATCGCCGTCGTTTCAAAAGATGTCGATTGACATAATTAAGGAATCAGATTTTTCATTCATTGCAAACTTATGACTATGAAAATTTTAGTAATGAAATAATTCCTTTAGTGAAAATGTATTTTATATGCAATCCGTGATCACTAATATATAAAAAAAGGTCAAGAAAAACTGAATTTTTTTCTGTGTTTTTTAATTATTACCAAAGGCTCAATAAAGCACATTTTAACATGCATACAGTGAATTGCTGCTTGATCCACTGATTGCATCAAATAAATTAAGATTTCAAGAAAATTATGCAATTGCTACATTAGTAAACGTACAATAATGACATAACAAGTTTTCCTAATTTTAGTACCATCTAGTTACGTGTTTGGACAACTTCAATTTGATAAGCAAATATAAAGTTTATAATTTTTGTCTTCCAGAGCACTATTTCAAAAAAGTTACCTTGTCAAAGTTCAACACATCTGTATTAAGTATATTAGTAGCATTAAGCAAAACTATTTGGATCCACAATGTATAAGCATTTCTTTTTATCTGGAAAAATACAAGTAACTTATTGGCAGAAATTTCCTGAAATTTGATTTTCAAGAAGTATTCAGGAAAACTGCCAATGTACATATAATTATGGTTGTGTAGATTTTTGTGTATCACAAGCACAATTTGATTATGTGTCCGTTAGCTGTTCCTTGAAGAATTTCAAAGACACGTTTCTAAGAAAATCTGAAATTTGTTCCAATAATTTCTTAAAGTATTTTTTCAGATAATTATTATATTTTTTGAGAACCTGACAAATGCACATGCAGTTATTGTACTGAATAAATCTAAGCAATTGTTTTGGTACTATAGGATGTATTTTAAAAGATGTACATGTTTCATTATAAATTGACTAACTTGATGTACCATTTTCTCAGAAACTATAAAAAGCAATGGTATAAAATTTTGCACAAATGTTTTGTCATTGCTAAAGCTATTGAAAAAGATTGTTATTTCCTTTTTTTATGATTTTGGTTTCAAAATAAATTCTATGAAGGATTGAAGAAGTTTTTCCCCATACAAAAATTGACACCCACCCTCACGTTTTTTTTTTTTTTTTTATTGGAGGTTTAACGACCACCGTGAGCAACTCAAATGGGCTATAAGCAGTTGCCCGTCCCTAATTTAGGGTCACTGGTTCCAGGGAAGGGAGAGAGCCAGTGTCGTAAGACAAACACAACATCCATGCCTGACCGGGATTCGAACCCGGACCCCTTACGGACGAATGATCAGAGGCCAACGCCTTAGACCACTGCGCCACCGGGGCGGCCCCCTCACGTTTGGACGCACACTTTCCAGTAGTTATCGGATAATATGAGATATATTAGTTCCAGTTATTATTGCTGTAGCTTGTGAAGACACAGTGCAGGAAGTCTGGAAACAGATAAGTCTAGATAAATGAATAAAAAGTTGATCTCTCATTTTAAGCAAATGTTTTCAAAAAAAAAAAAAAAAAAAAAGAAGCGAGTATATATTTCTACTTGTATTTTAAAAATCTTGTTTGTTTAGAACATAGTTTCCACAATATGTGGATTCATGTCGATCCACGTACTTTTTTTTCTCTTAAAAATAACAATATTCAAGGCTTAAAAATACCATGCCCGAGATTCCCAGAGCATGTAAATCATTCGTCTGGGCTGGTAAATAAAACATCTAATTGCCTGTGCATGGTAACTAAATTTTAAAATAAAAAAGTTTGTAATAAAATTTCTTACTACACAAGAAAAAAAGACAGTCATCACATGTCGTGTTTCATGTCATTGTTAATTAATGGAAGTTGTATTATTGTTACGAAGTACCAAGGAAAAAGTAATATCACATCTTTAATTATGTTATGCTCTACGCCCAGTAATCGGAAACCTAGTTTTGCTCCAAATTTTGTTTATAATCACCAACAGTATGCATGCCTCTGATGTAACTGGCCTCTCATGTTTAGCGACAAAGGGAGAAAACTTTAACAAAAGGAACATGGCATAATCACTAAATTTCCGAAACACCAGTTTCATCATCGTACCATTTCATACCAATTTTAGCATCAGCATCTTAAAAATTGATATACACAAGTTTGTGCATTGAACATTTGTAATATAGACCCTTAAAATGGAAGTGCAAACATGTTAAAACAGTTCATATTTTTAACTTAAAAAAAAATAGGGTTCTGGTTTGTTATCTTAAAAGATACATTTTCCTGCGCATCCAGCTTTTAAAACCTGGGCAAGTAAATAATTTCTTGCCCAGGTAATACTGATATATTTCACCTAATTTTTAAGAAATTGAATGGTTCTGATAAATTCCCATTTTACCACAGATAGAGCATACACACTGCTCACACGAGAGTTCTTCAGTGTGTTGGTTTGTAGAAAAATGCTTCAAAATCTTTAAACGGACATTTTAAAGGCAAACTTACTCCTGAACTATGTGTGAACTTCTGTTTTTGTGCATTCATATCTAATTTTTGCTGTCTATACTTGATTCAGTGTTTGTGTTCCTTTAGTAATAACTATTAAAAATGATAATTCAATGCAATTCTCTATGTCTGCAAACACAAAAGATGTATTTCACATGGCAACAAGGCCTTAGCATTTATATAAAGGACATAGGCATGTTAGATGTGTACATGACATACATATATTTTGTATAGGATATAAGTATTTTACAAGCACTTGTGCCCAGAAATAGGGACCCCCAAAAGTTAATCTGGCGCTGCCTAAACACTTAAATAACTAAGTACGAATGTATCAACATATTACTCTTAGAATCAAAAACATGCAACCCTTATTATTCTGTGTCCATAATAAAGTTTAAAATCCCTTCCTAAATATACATATTTTACTTTGAACTTATTTGATACATTGGCAAAAACATGTTATGGGTTACTATAACAACACAAGTAATCTATTCTTTCCATTACAAACATAAATTTCATTTTTCAAAAATCTTTTCAGTGCTTTGACTTCCCGCTGTGAGATGCATTAGATTATAAAATTAGAACTACAGCAGGAGACAAAATAGTTCAAATAAACAACATCAAAGCAAACGAGCAGGGAGAAAAAAATGGAGTGCAGAAAGCTTTGAAAATGCTGAACTTTGGCTTTATCAAGGACCAGCAAAACTCAGTATTTACTCACTTCCACAAAGACTTCGGTGAACATCAGTTTCTGCTATGTAATAAATTTAAAAGATACAAAGTCCCCCCCCGCCCCCCCCCAAAAAAACATGACTAACCACATAGGCTCGGAAACTTAAATATTAAGCAAAATTTTGAACTTCGCATTACATCTATGACACATATGGCCCAACCCATAACTCATTGTCCATAAAAACTTCAATATAGAGCCCAAAAATATTGCAAGATAGGTGTAGAATTTAGACCAATGAAACGAAAAACAAAACCTGGGAAAAGGCTGCAAAAAAACAAAAACTTTTTTTTTAGATGTACAGAGCAATTGCCCAACTTGGAAGAATAAAAAAATAGTAAAAAAAACTCACGACGCACTTCTAAATCATAAAACAGTTACAGATTTTAAATTACTTTTCCCTTTCTTTAATGTTATGTTCTAAAAATGATGATTTCATAGATTCACCGTTTGGAGAATGGGCACATTGCCAGTACTAGCAAAAAATATGAATCATCGAAGTTTGCAATACATTTCTCAAACTCTTGTGCACAGATAGTTGTATTTTAGGATAAGTCAATTTATTTTTGCCACCCAGCAGCCATTTTGCAAACTACTGTTGTTGATCAGTATTTTTATTTGTTCGAGCATTTAATGACTACTTTATGCAACTCTATGAGCTACAAGAACTTGCTCATTTCTAATTTATAGCCATTGTTTCCAGTGAAGGAAGAAAGTCAGTGTCATAAGACAAACACACCACACATGCCACATTCAGGACTTGAACTCAGACCACTCGGATGAACGATCACAAGCTAGTGTTTAGTAGACCACTACAGCAGTGTTCTATATTGCTGGCCCAAGGAATACATAAACTTTAATGCCTTATATATATATATATATATATATATATATATATATATATATATATATATATCTGTTTTCTTCCCTTACTGAGATGTCCCTTTGCTATCTTTAGGCTTTGGTTGTTTTCAATTGCTTTCCTCACTAGTTCACAGTTGAATTTTCTTACGTCTTCAGTGATACTTTTTCGTACTGTCTTGCATAGCTCTATATATTCCACTTTGGAAGTCACATCTTCTTTAGTTGTCCTCATCTCTCTTCTTTTTTGCATCAACATTTTCGTTTTTCCTGATAATTTATTTACATGCAACTTGTTCTTAGACCCAGCTAATTTTGTTGCTGTTTCCATAAGAGCTTTGGTTACTTTTCTGTTAACTTCAGAGATGTCCACTTCTTCCGATGTTAGGCCTTCTAAAGCAGAGAACCTGTTCTTCAGTTCCAACTTGAAGGTATTATGGTGTTTTTTAAGGTTGGTTATGTCAATAGATTTTGTTTGTCTTATGAGCTTGCCACGTTCAAGTTTAGTGTTGAGGTGCATCTTACATCTCACCAATCTATGGTCACTACCTGTGTTGAACTTGTTTAGCACACTGCAGTCTTCTATGACGCATTTTTTGTTACACATAATAAAATCAATTTCACTTGTCGTCCCATTTGGATGTCTCCATGTCCATTTCCTGTGTGGCTTTTTCTTGAAGAAGGAGTTCAAGATGAAAAACCCTTCTGCCTCTGCAAACTCAACGAGAGTATTTCCACGCTGGTTTCTGTTGCCGTGACCGAATTTACCTACTGAAGTTTCATTCTGTTGCCGTTGCCCTATTTTTGCATTGAAATCTCCCATAATTATTTTCAAGTGCTGCTTACCTTTATTATTTAGATGACAAATTTCCTCATAAAATTCTTCAATTTCTTCTTCAGGATGACTTGTGGTGGGTGCATAAGTTTGAATAATCTGAGCCTGGTATCTTCTCGAGAGTTGGATAACGAGTCGTGCAGCTCTGTCAGAGGAACTTTCAACTTCTACCACTTTATCCTTCAGTTTCTTGTTTATTATAAATCCAACACCACTAGTTCTGCCAGTATCTGTCCCACGATAGTAGAAGAGATGTCCACTTTTCAGTTCGATGAGATCTTCTCCTTTTCTCCTTACCTCACTTAGCCCCACGATGTCCCACTTGATCCTTTGTAGTTCCTCTTCCAATTCAAGAAGCCTTGAATCAGAAGATAGGGAGCGTCCATTGTACGTTGCCAAGGTCAGCATCAGATGGCAGCCTAGTCCGGTCCTCCGGGGATTCTTAGCACCCTCTGCCTTCATGTCGCACTGGCCGCTGCCTTGGCCAGGTACATTCCAGCTGCCGGAGACTGAGGGCCAAGATTTAAGTTGTGGAGTCATTTTGGAGGGGTTTGGCCATAACTCACCACGCTGGCCAAGCGGGTTGGTGAGTGTGGGATAGAATTTCCTCTAATCCCGATGGTATAGTTATACCGCTATGGGCGGTCGTCAGAGCCCCTTTAGTGGGAACAGGATGCACCACGAGAAGGCGGGGTTGACATTTGTCAAGGAGAGGCTGTGATGTTACGCATCACCTGACCTTACATTGAGAAAAGAAGATGGTTCTGTAACAAGAAATAGAGGCGAAATTTTGACAAGAGTGAAAGATTTCTACTCCAAATTATATGAAAGGGATGATACATGTACTCCAGACACCATGAAAGATACCAGTACCAGAGTTCCTCCAGTCCTTCCAGCAGAAGTTGCACATGCAATCAAGAACATTAAGCGGGGAAAAGCTCCAGGAGAAGATGGAATTACTGTAGACATCATGCAAGAAGCAAGTGGAGAAATCGAAACAGTACTCGCCCAAATTTTCACTCGATGCCTTAATGAAGGAAAGATTCCTGAGGATTGGAACACCGCTACAATGATCCTGCTACATAAGAAAGGTGACATTGAGGATCTCGGAAACTACAGACCTATCAGCCTCCTATCAGTAGTTTATAAAATCTTCACTAAAGTTCTTTCACACCGCTTGAAGGTGACACTGGACATGGCTCAACCGAGAGAACAAGCTGGATTCAGGAGTGGCTACAGCACAATAGATCATATCCACGTACTGAGAGAACTAATTGAAAGAGCGAGGGAATATGAACTTCCATTGTGCATGGCTTTTATCGATTATGAAAAAGCCTTTGATTCGGTGAAACCATCAGCAGTTACAATGGCTCTGAAAACCTGCGGTATTGAAGATGCATACATTAATATTATTAATAACATCTACGAAAATGCAAGTGCAAAGATTAGGCTGTTTGAAAATACAACACACATAAAAATTGGAAAAGGAGTGAGACAAGGTGACACCATATCTCCGAAGCTCTTTAATGCCACATTGGAGGGTGTTTTTCAGTCACTGAGCTGGGAAACCAAGGGGATAAAGATTAATGGAGATTATCTAACCCACCTTCGTTTTGCTGATGACGTAGTCATTTTTGCAACTACCCCATCAGAGCTACAGAGTATGATCCAGGAACTTGCTGACAAGAGTAAAGAAGTGGGATTAAAAATGAACTTTCAGAAGACAAAAGTGATGTTCAATGCTTTTACAAGAAATGAAGATTTATCGATTGATGGAGAAAAGCTGGAGATAACAGACACGTACGTTTATCTTGGACAGCAGATATCAAGTGAGGGTCACATTGGTGAAGAAATTAATCGGCGTACAAAACTTGCCTGGAGAGCTTTTGGAAGAAACAGCATAATTTTCAAGAGCAATATGCCATTATGTCTTAAAAGAAAAGTGTTTGATCAATGCATCCTTCCAGTGCTTACGTATGGTGCAGAGACGTGGACCTTAGCTAAAAGAGACATACAAAGGCTGCAGACAACTCAAAGAAGCATGGAGAGGTGCATGCTTGGTGTAACCAGGAGAGATAAGAAGAGGAACACGTGGATCCGAAAAATGACAAGAGTGGAAGACATCATGATCAGAGTTAAATCCCTGAAATGGCAATGGGCTGGACATACTGCCAGAAGGACAGACCATCGATGGACAGCCGAAATTTTAGATTGGATTCCAAGGGACAGGAAAAGACCCAGAAGAAGACCACATGGGAGATGGGTGGATGAAATTCGAAAGTATGCGGGAGTGACATGGAGGAGACTGGCACAAGACAGACCGTTGTGGAGGAAACTTGGGGAGACCTTCGTCCAGCAGTGGATTGATAATGGTTGACAATGATGATGATGATGATGATATATATATATATACACACACTTTGCCAAAACAAAAAAAAAAGAAATGAAGCACCCTCAGAAAGTTGTTCAATCCTGATGAAGCTCCACATGTAAGTACTCACTGCCAAATATGCAAATGATTAAGAAATAGCAACCAACGACTAAATAGTAGCCCATCATAGCACAAGGGAACCATGCATCGAAGAGGGTATATCACACCTTGCATGCAAAGACAGCTGTAACAGCACATTGTAGTTACATTAACCTCCATTGACTGTGAGGATGCCTCAACGTCAGATCCATGCGCGACACGAGCGAGTTTGAGAGAGGATGTATAACTGGGCTGGGAGACACTGGTTGGTTAAGTTGCCGTATCGCCAAGCTTTAGAGTCAGAGCAATGCAGCAATTGGACGATGTTGGCACCAATGGGTCGAGGAGGGCACAATGCAGTCAATGAATTGGGCGATTGTAAAAGTTACATGAACAGAAATGAAATCCTCGCTCTCAACCATTTGTGGCCATGCTGCATCATCTACAGGTATGGAAGTGGTTATCCAGACTGTTGCTAGATGACTTGCAGCACAGTGACTACATTCAAAGAGGCCACTCTGCTGCCTACCCTACCACTGACCAGCGTATACATGTCTAGAGATTAAACAGCCAGCGCATGGATCCTGCCTTTACTGTTGAACAGCGCATGGCTCTCACACTGGGGGGGCTATCTGGGGGAGCTATTTTTTACGACAGCCGGACACTCTTGGTAATCTTCCATGCCTCCCTTACAGCTCAACCGTGCATCAATGATCTGTTGTGTTGCCATTCCTGTTGCAGCATCACCGAGCAATTTTGAACAGGATAAAGCCTCATGATAATGAACACAGCAATCAGACATCACTGAATTGACTATAATTACTGTTCCATATGTAATATCAATCTCATCAAAAAACTTGAACATTTCATTGCCCTGCAGCGGGAAATTTTCAAGTTTTCTGATGCGATTGATATTACATGTGGAACAGTAATTACAGTCGAGATAATGTAAATATACAATGTCATCGCTCTGTCCACGTTATTTTATAAACAACTAATATATATTCAACATTTCTATCGCTCTTCGGATTTATCAGCTGTAATTAAAACAGCTTGCTTTGTTGAATGCCACTAGATGGCGACATCAGTTGCTGAGCCCATCAATATGGATATTGTGTAGTCAGATGCTGACCGATAAACCACGAATAGCGCTGTGAATTATTGGCATCGTAGCGCAAAGCAAAAGCACTCGGCTAGTTATCGAGAGATCTGGGGTTCAATCCCAGCGGTGTCGGTAGAACTATTTTTCAGTTGCTATTCGTTGTTTATAAAATAACGTGGACAGAGCGATGACATTGTATATTTAGTAATTGCAGTCAATTCAGCAATGTCTGATTGCTATGTTAATTATCATGATGTATTGGCCACATATTATAAGAATATTTTCCCACACTATAGAGGGTAAACCCTGGCCACACACAGCATAGCTCTCCAAGGCCTGACTTCATAATGTTGACACCCTTCTGTGGCCAGCCCGATCACACGTTTCAACAATCAAATGTTTGGATGACAATTGGCGTGCTATACCTCAGGACAGCATCCGTAAACTGTGTGCATCTATGTCTCGCATATATCCAAGCCACGGGTGGTGCTACAATGTACTGACTTGCCTCCCTGGTGTAGCTGTTTTATCCAAATATATTGCCTAACTTCTCTGGAATTGTTATAATTTCTTTTCTTATACATGTACATTTTACACACCAATTTTCATCTTGATTGGATGACTCCTTCTGTGTACTTCATTTTTTTTTTTTTTTTTGGCTTTTAACTGCTAGTAGTCAAAAAAATTCTTCCACTGTCATTTCCAACAGTTTTTTTTTTTTGCAGTGTAATAATAAACCTGGTTATCTTATGGTAGTAGTTCTTCAGAAATTATAGAGATTAAACAAAACAACAATCCCAAATTTCCTCAGGGTACATCATTTAAAAAAGAAACTTTACATAATTTGTACACTACTACTACAACAGTATACAACTAAGAAATTTTATTAAATTACAAGAGAAGTAAATAAGGTGGCAAGAAGAAATTGTAGATACACCCTAAGGTACCACTAAGTATATGTGCAAAAGAGAATCCAAGGAAAATATTTGGATTGGGAGTTTAACGACCATCATGAGCAACTCAGTGGGATATAGGTTGTTGCCTGTCCCTAATTTAGGGCCAATGGTTCCAGTGAAATGAGACAGCCACTGCTGTAAGACACACACATCATTCATGCCTAAATAGGATTTGAACCCCGACACATCTACACATCTCTCGGACGAATGATCAGAAGCCAGCGCTTAGACCACTGTTTCATAGGGTCAACTCAAGGGAAATAGTGAGTCTTCAATGGTTAATATTTCACTAACAAAATATTTTCTTTTGCTGCTTCATTTAAGACACTCTTACCTTGATATAGTTCTATTTCTTGGTATCTTAGTGATGTTAAAGCTTCATAATAGACAGACTAAAAGAAAAGTACATTATGCAGGTGCTCACACTGTACATTATGCCATGCTGAATTACATATATACGCTAAACTTGAAGTGCACCTGAACCTAAAAAAAAAAAAGTTTGAAATGGTGCTACACATTAAATATAACTTTACCTATGTTATTCATCAACATGCACTTAACTACCATCCAGAAAGTGCACCACGTTTATCAATGTCAACAACGCAGGCATTACATAAAATGTACCACAGCTAACGTGTACAATTACATCCGTGTTTTACCTCTACACACAAAATATGACTTACCTATAACATTATTCATCCATATGCAGTTAACGCCCGTCCAGAAAACACACCATCTTCGTCGATGTCAACAACGAAGTTACAGAAAATGCACCACTTCACAATTACATGATGCATACCTACTTTTGAGAACGAGAGTACATTACCTCGGGTTCCTTCGGGTTGTTTCCGATCAAATCGTCTCCCTCTCTGAACAGCCAATCACAGCCTTGCGTGGAACCCGTATAAGATTGCCGTGGTGCATTTTCTGGACATGCGCGCGGGCCTGCTAAGCTATTAGGGGTGATGATACAGCACGTCGTCCGGCTATGCATCAGGAAATTGCTGGATATCAGTCATACACAAGGGATGTTATCGATCCATGGAGCAAGTGAAATCATGTTGTAGCGAGTCAGAGGTCGATCTCCACGTGCATGCTTGGATTTATGTCGCTGTATGAATATTCTTCCACTGGATAGCTTTGATGTGAGATAAGGTTTGTTATCACAATCGTGTTGCCATCTAAACGTTGTATTAAACAATTTAACATTGCTTTATAATAATTTTTGGTATTTTGAGTCTTTTCAAAGAAAAGATATTTTGTGCTCGCTTAACGTACTTAGGCCATTTTTAGTTCATAGTGTTACACACTGGCAGCGATTTGCTTCGTATGAAATTAATGTTAAATGCAAAATAACCGTAACCGTCTTCTTTTTTCTTTTCTTTTTTTTCTTTTATAAAAGGTTTTTCCTTAAACAAAATTTTCATTCCTCAGTCAGCTCTTAATGAAGGCGGGGGAATTTTGTTGTATTGCCTGTTAGAAATATATTACTTCTGCGGTATAGTTGCATCTTCTTCGTGAATTGCAAGTAAATTTAAGTTTTTTTCTACTTTTAATAGGTTTTGTGGATATTTCTATTGAAAATATCAATTTCTGTTTAATATTGATAATTGTTGAGTAGGAACGTATCTAAACTATAGTTACCGAATTGCATAACTATTATCACTGTTTACATAAGCAGTTGAAGAAATCTACCCTAGCATCGTTTTTTTTTTTTTTTTTTTTTCAACTATTTCAACGTGCAAATATTCTTGCTCTTATTGACTTAAATACCACAATTAGGGGAATAAGAAGGGTTGGTTTTCTATAAATTGTGTTATTAATGTAATAATTTTCCACGTTGTTTGAAATCTTCAGTAGTTTTTTTATTTTCAAATTAAGGGTTTTTTTAATTTTCAGTCCTTAAATGCAACAGTGAAGGTTGATGCTGGTTTAATATAATTTTGATTAGTCTAATTTCTACATTGTTTTTTATTCTTAACACGTATTCTGTATTTAGCGATGTCTCATTCTTGCACAGTGTGGAAAGCGTTTCACTCAGTTGACGCATCTCGTTCGTCATCATAAGATAAATCATAAAGCTGGAAGTGAAAATGTCAACTGTAATGAATGTGGTAAAACCTTTAACAGAAGGGATAATTTGGCAAGGCATGCATTGTCATAGGGTTGATTCCTATCAATGTGAAATATGTGATAGACTGTTTGCGAGAAAGGATGTTTTACAGAAACATTTAAATGTTCATAACAAAAAACGTTCTGTTGACGATGAAAAGTCTGAAGGTGTATGTAATAAGAAAATGAAGCTGCAAAATGAAAATGATTCACCATGTCACTCAGATACAAATGATGAAACTTGCGAGTTTGCTTCGGCGTTAAATGAGGTTGTTGTTACATATAAGTTTGTTGGTAAAAAACATGAAAATCAAGATATTAATATATTTTTAAATGCGCATCGTCAAAAACTAGAGCAAACCCTAAAAAATAAGCTGCATAATGAAAAGGGTTTGAAATGGTATATTGTAATTCATGTTAAATATACACGTATCAACGTTGACGGTGATATGCAGGAAGCAATACCCTGTTTTAGAAGCAAATGCAATATCACCCTCTCAGACACTGAAATCACTGAGGATATTTCCAGTTCTTTTACCAAAATAATAAATTCTTCACAGGATTTTCAGAGAGATGGCAGTGGGTGTTTGATAGTGTCGAGTTTCTTGAAATAAAAATTGGTAGATTTATTCCTCTTAAAAGGTCCAGTTATATCCCTCTTCCAAGGGAGCTGGAATTAAAGCATGCCATAATAAATGTAAAAAATGGTGATCAAAAATGCTTTCTTTGGTCTGTGTTAGCTGCAGTCCATTCAGTTTCAAGAGGACAACATTCTTATCGTGTTGGAAAATATATGAAATATGAAAATGAGTTAAATGTTGAAGGTATTAGTTTCCCTATGCAAATCGCCCAAGTTGGCAAATTTGAAAAGCTTAATTCAATTTCCATCAATTTCTTTGGGTATGAACATGAAATTTTCCCTTTATATATTACGAAAGAGAAATTTTCCACACATGTTGATCTTCTGTATATAGCAAATGGTGATAAGACACACTTTTGTTTGATAAAAGATTTGAATAGACTTTTACATTCTTTGACAAAGCATGAGCAGCGCAAATATTTTTGCCCTTACTGTCTTCATGGGTATAGTACAGAGTCTTTGTGCGAAGAACACAAGACTTTATGTAGTATCCATGGTGCCCAAAAAGTCAAACTTCCAAGCCAGGAGGATAATCAGTTAAAATTTAAAAATTATTTCATGCAACTGAGAGTTTCATATGTGATTAATGCCGATTTTGAATGTTTTGTTCAAAAACTTGCTGAAACTGATGAAAGTAAAGGAACTGTTAGACTTGACCAACATATCCCTTCTGGATATTGTTATACAGTTATTGACTATAACGGGGTGTGTATTAATAAGCTTGTAATTTATCGAGGAATTAATGTTGTGGAGCATTTCTTGAACTCGTTGTTTGAGGAAGAAAAGAAGATAAAAGTACTTTTGAAAATTAACAAGCCTTTGAAAATGACAGTAGCTGATGAAATTGCATTTAATGAGGCGATCACCTGTCATATTTGTGATAAACCTTTAAACGGCGATAAAGTACGTGATCACTGTCACTTGAGTTCAGTTTATCGTGGGGCTGCACATAATAGTTGTAACTTAAATTATCGTCACACAGCTAAAATACCTGTAGTTTTTCATAATCTACAGGGTTATGATTCACATTTAATTATGCAGGAAATAGGGAAAATTAAGGATAGAGCTATTGGATGCATTCCGTCTAATACTGAAAAGTATATTTCTTTCTCATTAGGTCACTTGCATTTTATAGATTCGTTTAAGTTTTTAAACACTTCTTTAGAAAAACTTGTGAATAATTTGGCACATAAAGGAAAGGATAAGTTTAGGATATTAAGCCAAAATTTTTCTGATGACAAGGTTGAGCTTCTTTTAAGGAAAGGTGTTTATTCCTATTATTATGTTGATTGTGAGAAGAAATTTGAAGACACACAACTTCCTGAAGAACGATATTTTTACAACAGCATTACGGAGGAAAACGTAAGTTCTGAAGATTATGCCCATGCGCGAAAGTTATGGGGCTGTTTTGAAATATGCAATCTTGGTGAATACAATGATTTGTATATGTTAACTGATGTTTTACTTTTAGCAGATGTTTTTGAAAATTTCCGTGATTTGGCTTTAAAATTCTACCGTGTCGATTGTCTGCAGATGTATACAGCACCTGGATTAGCTTTTCAAGCTTGTTTAAAAATGACAGGTGTTGAACTTGAACTTCTAACTGATGTTGATATGTATCTTTTTATCGAAAAAGGTATAAGGGGAGGAATGTCGATGATTAGTAAGAGATACAGTAAGGCAAATAATAAATATCTTGAAGCATACATTCCTCCAGAGCCCTCGAAGTATATAATGTACTTTGACGCCAATAACCTTTATGCATATGGAATGAGCCAATATGTAGGTGTTAGAAACTTTAGATGGTTATGTGATGATGAGGTTCGAAAATTGGACGTTACACATGTCCCTGAGGAAAATGATCTGGGGTATATTTTAGAAGTTGACCTTCATTACCCAAAAGAACTTCATGATTATCATAATGACTACCCCCTAGCTCCTGAAAAAATGGATATTAGTTATGATATGTTATCTGACCATTCAAAAGAAATAATAGAGGTGCTAAATCTTGTTAATAACTCTCAAAATGTGAAACTTGTGAGCAGCTTAAATGATAAAAAGAAATATGTTTTACATTATAGAAATTTGCAATTATATTTAGAGCTTGGGATGAAATTAGGGAAAATACATAGAGTTCTTGAATTTGTTCAAAGTCCCTGGTTGAGGGAATATATAAATTTCAATACGGAAAAAAGGGCACAGGCGAAAAATGGCTTTGAACGGGGTTTTTTTAAGTTGTTGAACAACGCTGTTTTTGGTAAAACCATGGAGAATTTGCGGAAACGTGTTAATGTAAAATTAGTGCAAACAGAAAAGCAATTACTTAAGTTAATAGCATCCCCATCATTTCATTCATTCACAAGATTTAGTGAAGACTTAGTTGCTGTTCATATGAAACACGTAAGCCTACATTTGGTGCGCCCAATTTATGTTGGGTTTACAATTTTAGACATCAGCAAAACATTGATGTATGACTTTCATTATAACTACATCAGAAGAAAATATGGATATCGTGTTAAACTTCTGTATACTGATACCGATTCGTTGATATATGAAATACATCCAGATGATGTTTATAAAGACATGTTGCATGATCTAGACAAATTTGACACATCTGATTTTCCCACCAGCCAATTTCTGTATAACCAAACTAATAAGAAAGTGATTGGAAAGATGCAGGATGAGATGAATGGGAAGCAAATAATGGAATTTGTAGGTTTAAGATCAAAGATGTATAGCTTAAAAGCGAGTGCGGTGAAAAATTAACCGCTAAAGGTGTTGTAAAAGCTGCTGTTAAGAAAATTCTCAGGCATGAAACATATAAAACTTCTTTATTTGAGAATAAGTTGTTCTTCACCAGTATGCAGCAGATTCAGAGTAAGGGACATAAATTGTATACTCTGAGGATAAAAAAGCAAAGTTTATGCCCAGCTGATGATAAGAGGTATATTCTTTCAAACGGATGTGATACATTAGCCTATGGTCTCTATAAAATTACTAAAAATTCTGAAGATAATTAGGGAAAAAGAAAGGAAGTATGAGGTAAGTATAAAGGACCTTAAGTGAAATATTCTGATTGAAAATTAAAGAAAAGCTGAAAATATTTAAAACTTGCCAGAAAATATAAATCTCGGATTTCTTGGAGTCGTATGAAGTTTTCGTATTTTGCCGTTATATATGATATGTGAATTTAAAATAGGATATGATTGTTTGCTTGAACGTTAAAATTTCTATGTAAACACGTATGTGTTTCAATGTAACATTAAGACTTAATTATTTGTGAATCTAGAGAGCGAATGTTTGCGTGTGAATGGAGGTCATTGGCGTGAGCTTAATTGTTCCGCAAACCTGAATGAAGGTCACTGGCGTGAGCTTAATTGTTCCGCAAACCTGAATGAAGGTCACTGGCGTGGGTGTAAAACCCCCGTAAACCTGAATGGAGGTCACTGGCGTGGGCTTAATTGTTTCGTAAACCTGAACGTATATAAGTGAATCACAAGTATGTGTCATAACTTTGAATCCGTCTGAGACCTAAGATGGCGACAAGTGAAACCTAAGGATGATAGGAAGTGAAAGCTTCACTGGCGTGAGCTTAACTGCTCCGTAAACCTGAATGAGGTCACTGGCGTGGGCTTAATTGTTCCGTAAACCTCAGTGGAGGTTACTGGCTTGGGCTTAACTGCTCCGTAAACCTCAATGCATACAAGTGGATCACAAGTATGTGTCATATCTGTGAATATGTCTGAAACCTAAAATGGTGTGAAGGGTACTGAAAACAGAATAGCATAATCATTCTTATTGTAATAAATTAATCGTATAGTGTATGATGGTAAAATCTTTGAAAAACATTTTATACACTCCTATTAAAATTTAAAAAATAAAGATAAAAGATATACTTAACATCCTTTCAGGAGGAGGAGCCAAAAAGGAAAATATGGGCGACTACGTAAGGGCACCCTCTAATGGGTGGGCCTCGGCTGTAAATAATATGGTTTCCTGCTGATGACCCGAAGTAGTCGATTGCTCGATAAAATCACTGCTGTAAATCTTTTTGTCGCAGTGAGAGCAACATGCGCGTGCTCGCACACACACACACACACACACACACACACACACAACAAAATTCCCCGATGTGAAAAATTTCATTTTGTGGAAAAAATACTTTGTGAAATAAAAAAAAAGAACCTTTAAGAAAAAATAAATCACTGAAATTCCCTAGTAGAGGACGGAGACAAAAGAAATTCATGAATCACGAGCGAAAATTGCATTAAAGAAAAGTCATAATCTAGGCAATAGTACCCGATCGAATTGCGAATACAATCAACTCCGAATATTCCTTCGCTAACATACATTAAATCAAAGCCCCCGAAAGTCGTTAAATAAAAAAATTCTTTAAGTTGGAAAAATAGTGAATTATATATTAAAAGGTTTGGTACAATAATGAATTATCATAATAAATTATCTATTAAAAGGTTTGGTACAATAAAACAAGAATAAAAAATACCTAGTAAAATTTCCTGATGGAAAAATGAAGCTGGGCGGGTTAACATTTCAACCACCAGAACAGCGATGTCATCCAACGCCAGGACATATCTATTTTTTTTCGAAGAATTGTAAAGAATATTAAAAACCCATGAGGAAAAACAAATTATTTGGGGAAAAAACCCATTCAAAATTTTAAAAAATCATCCGAAGGAAGTAGAAAAAGAAATTCATCAGATGATGGATTAAAAAAAGTTTCTACGCACGTGTTAGATAAAAAAAATTAAACATTTGTAACATTATAATGCCCTCCGTACCGAAAAAGTATTGCGAAATACTAATTTAAACATAACACCAACTCCACAACCCCATGATGTTACCCACCCGCATATTAAGGCGACGCAGTCTTATCTCTGAATCCCCCTGCGACACCCCCACGACGTTATCGGTCCCAAGCAATCACCCAAGATGGCGTAAGATGTGATCCTCCGCCACTCCATGACCCTCCACCTACCAAAGTGGAGGGTCCCATAGGTTAATATTGACCCTCCACTGGCCCAGAACCGCCTATTTATACACTACTGTCGATACTTAAATGTTATGAACAAGAAGTCGACGGATTAAAAACTGTCAAAAAAGCCTAGGCCTAAGGCATATGGATTAATATTTCGTGCCTAAGTAAATGCCTAATATTATTAACTTGATTTTCTGTGTAAACATTGTGAATAAGGCATTCGTAGAATAAAAACTGTTTAAAAGGCCCTAGGTTCTGTGAATGAATATTTAGTGCCTAAGTAAACGCCCAATATTATTAACTTGACTTGATGTATAAACGTTGTGAATATAAAATTGGTAGAATAAAAACTTTTAAAACGGCCTAGGCCAGGGCCCATGAATTAATATTTTGTGCCGAAGTAAAAGCGCAATGCTATTAACTTGAGTTAATATATAAACGTTATGAATATGAAGTCGACGGAATAAAAACCGTCGAAAAGGCCTAGGCCTAGGGCCTGTGAATTATTACTTCGTGCCTAAGTAAAATCGTAATGCTATTAACTTGAGTTGATAAGTAAACGTTATGAATATGGAGTCGACGGATTAAAAACCGTCGAAAAGGCTTAGGCCTAGGGCCTATGAATTAATATTTTGTGCCAAAGTAAAATCGCAATATTTTTAACTTTGTTTGATGTGTAAACGTTGTGAATATGACATCGGTGGAGTAAAAAGCTATTAAAAAAAAACCTAGGCCTAGGGCCTAGAAATTAACATTTCGTGCCCAAGTAAACGCCCAATATTTTTTTAACTTGGTTTTCTCTGTAAACGTTGTGAATATGACATTGATAGAATAAAAACTGGTAAAAGGGCCTAAGCCTAGGGCCTGTGAATTAATATTTCGTGCCTAAGTAAAGGCGCAATATTATTAACTTGACTTGATGTGTAAACGTTGTGAATATGACATTGGTATAATAAAAACTGTTAAAAATGCCTATGCCTGGGGCCTATGACTTTAATATTTAGTGCCTGAGTAAAAGCGCAATGCTATTGACTTCATTTGATACGTAAATATGAAGGATTAAAAGCTGTTAAAAACGCGAAGGTATAGGGCCTGTGAATTAATTAAGTAAAAGAAAACTATTACAAACTTGACATGTTATGTAAATATTTGTCTTAGTAAAAGTTCAGCGATATTAAAAAATCTTACCTTATCGTCCTTTTCTGAACACAGCAATTCTCGCTTGGCTTACATAGAACGTTTTCTCGAAATCTGCTTGGAGTTCCCAATTCAATTCTCAATATAGGCCAAGAAACGACAATCTTTATACCCCCAACCTCCTTCCTCCGTTGAACTTCTGTAACCAGTTGCCCTAAGTATGAACCGGCATGAAAATTCAGACAAACAAATGAGCTCTTTCCCGTCGTTAGGCACCTTGGAGAACTGCCACACCTTCAAAATGTTCCTTGGATGAACAGCAATTTGTGCCTGGCCCCTTAATGAAAAACATGTGGCAGTTTTCCTGTGTGGTGGTTTTCCGCCAACCAATTCAAAACGTGCGTTGGGTCACAGTGCATACAAATTTAAATTTCGGCGGATGTACATCACTTCCCAAAATCAAAGCAGGTCATAATGTAAGTCATAAAAGCTGTCTACGTACGATTAAAAAATTATCCCTGCTGATACTATAGACTAGTTTAAAAAACTTTATTCACAAGTAAAAGCAAGTTAAAAGCGAGATCTTTCGGGATCCCTAGATCCCATCTTCAGGCTTAAGGCCATAAAGAACAACAAGTGGTCCACTTATATACGATCAGGTTTGACCCATGATGCAACGCAGTGGGCGTTAACATCGGTCAACATAGCAAATCAAAAACAATCAAAAGTTTGAAGATATGAAAGGTTATACAATATTGTCCGTAGTGGTGCCGGGCATATCGATGGGGATTAGTTTTTTCCATATGTGAGGAATGAATGACGGAAGTTCTGAGTTACAGCATAAAGGCCCATATGAATGGATATATAGGCTCTCGGAGAGGAAAACATTTCCCCTTGTTACTTTAGAGTTCAAAACCACTGCGTTCTTCCAGTCAGGTATTTTCCCTTTTGGTCCACAGTTTCAGTTAGTGCTGTGTTGATGGAGCCTGACCTCAAGTAATATTGGTGTTCCGATAATCGTACTTTTAAGGTCCTGAGTGTCGAACCTATATAATTTCACATCCTCTGGATTATTAGGGTTGACTAAAGGTATGCAGTATACACCGGGTCTAGATAGATCGGGAATCACGTCACGATCAGTTCTGATAATAGAAAAGATGTTACGAGTCGAGACTCCAAAACCAAGTCCATATTTCTTGCAAGTTTTTCTAAGGATTGTCACAAGTGGTTGAGAAAACTCAGTCTTGCCTATATACAGTAAAGTTGTTTTAGGAGTAGTTAGGGTAGTGGATCGAGTTCGTTGAACTATATTCATGAAGCGTCCGAAGTACGAATCCGGGTACCCAAAGGATCGGGCCATAGTCTGTGGACCAAGAGGGGGAAATACCTGACTGGAAGAACGCCGTGGTTTTGAACTCTAAAGTTACAAGGGGAAATGTTTTCCTCTCCGAGAGCCTATATATCCATTCATATGGGCCTTTATGCTGTAACTCAGAACTTCCGTCATTCATTCCTCACATATGGAAAAAACTAATCCCCATCGATATGCCCGGCACCACTACGGACAATATTGTATAACCTTTCATATCTTCAAACTTTTGATTGTTTTTGATTTGCTATGTTGACCGATGTCAACGCCCACTGCGTTGCATCATGGGTCAAACCTGATCGTATATAAGTGGACCACTTGTTGTTCTTTATGGCCTTAAGCCTGAAGATGGGATCTAGGGATCCCGAAAGATCTCGCTTTTAACTTGCTTTTACTTGTGAATAAAGTTTTTTAAACTAGTCTATAGTATCAGCAAGGATAATTTTTTAATCGTACGTAGACAGCTTTTATGACTTACATGTTCCTTTCGTGCGAAACACCATTTTTACCGGCAGGTCATAATGCTTAAATTTCGAAAATATGGTAGCGATGATTACTAAAGTTGGTGTGCTAAATGTGCTCAAGTTCAGTGGGCAAATGTCCAAGTGGGCAAATGTCCTAGTGGGCAAATGTCCGGTGAGCAAGTGTCCGGTGGGCATCTTGCCGGTGGGTTTTTGTCTGACACCCGAACAAAACGTCTGTTTTTGTCCAAGCTAAATTCATGCTTTCTTGCGCTGAACACACAATGGCTGTGCTGTAACTTTTAACTGACTTATAGAACCTATTAATTAACGCACTCCCTCACTCAAGGTCAGTGGCCTTGTCCTTCACCTTGTAACCGTTGGACCAGGGAACGAGAGACAGAACCATTTGAATAGACGTCACCTAAGGAAGCAAAAGAGCAAAGTCATCAGCACCCAAGGCGATTTCGGGACCTGTTGATGACTTGTTACGCCGTTCTTTCGAATGTGTCGCAAATTCATGGGGGGCACATTTCGAATTCCCTCATGTCTTATGAGCTCCCAGTGGATATCTTTATAGCACGTATGACCGCAACACATCAGCATTTTTATTTTTATTTTTTCATAGCAAAAAAACTACAGATTTTCTGATGCACTTTGATTCGAATTCTTCAATAGAACGCTGTGGACCGAAATTTTCCGACAGTATTTCATAAATACGAAACATTCGGGTGTAAGAGAACTGGCCACACAAATTTTAAGGGGCCGTATAGAAATTGCGTTTTTGACCGCTTCGTGACTGGTGTAGGAGAACTAGCCACCGGAGAACTGGCCACCCAGAGAACTGGCGATAAAAATTTTAAGGGGCAGTATAAATATTCCATTTTTGACCGCTTCGTGGCCACGACCCCCAGAAGTTGGTTATCTGAGTCATATAAAGTTTCCGTAATTTCGTCTTTTCTTAATTGCGATTATTAATGTAACTCTTTATAAAAAATATTTATGATCTACAACTCAACAAAATATTTCAGGATTTACAAACTGCAAGTCTGCAATTAATTATCTGAGGGCATGTGCCGACTCAGCAAACCTGCCGGGAGTGGGTGGGGAGGGGGTGGGGGTTAATACCGAAAGTGTAAAATATAAAGAATTTCTGGTCAGATCGGGAATTTTTAGCATTTACAAGCTACAACTCGACACATTATCTGAGGGCATGCGCCTACTCAGGAAACGTATCGGAGGGGGGGGGTAATACCAAAAGTGTAAAATATAAAGAGTTTCTGGTCCGATCGGGAGATTTTCAGCATTTACAAGCTATAAGTCAATAAATTATCTGAGGGCATGTGCCGCCTCAAGAGACCTATGGGGGGGGGGGGGTCACTAAAAGTATAAAATATGAAGCATTTCGGTCTGATCGGCAGATTTTAAGCATTTACGAGCTACAACTCGGCATATTATGTGAGGGCATGAGCCTACTCAGCAAGCCAGTCGTCGAAGGGGAGGGGGATACTAAAAGTGTAAAATATAAAGAATTTCTCATCGCATCTGCAGATTTTCGGCATTTACAAGCTACAACTCGACAAATTTTTTGAGGGCATGTGTCTATTTCGGCAACCTGTCGGGGGGGGGGGCGATACAGAAATTGTAAAATATAAAGACTTCTGGTCCGATAGGGAAATTTTCAGCATTTACAAGCTACATCTCCACAAACTCTGAGGGCATGTACTGACTCGGGAAACCTATCGGGAAATTGGGGGGGGTCTAAATTGTAAAACATAAAGTGTTTCTGGTTGTAGATGTTAAAAATCTCCCGATCGAACCATAAATTCTTTATATTTTACACTTTTGGAATTACCCCCTCCCCCTCCCGAGACAGAATTTCTGCGTCAGCACATGCCCTCAGATAATGTGTCGAGTTGTAGCCTGTAAATGCTGAAAATCTCCCGTTCGGACCAAGAATCCTTTATATTTTACACTTTTGGTATACCCCCCCCCGACAGGTTTCCTGGGTAGGCACATGCCCTCAGATAATGTGTAGAGTTGTAGCTTGTAAATGCTGACAATTTCCCGATTGAACCAGAAATTCTGTATATTTTACACTTTTGGACATCCCCCCCCCGCCCGGGGTAGGTTTTCCGCGTTAGAACATGCCCTCAGATAATGTGTCGAGTTGTAGCTTGTAAATGATGAAAATCTCCCGATCAGACGAAAAATTCTTTATGTTTTACACTTTTCTTTTGGCTTTTGGTATTATCCCCCCTCCCCATCCCCTTCCTCCGACAGGTTTCCTGGGTAGGCACATGTCCTCAGATAATTTGTTGAGTTCTCCCGATCGGACCAGAAACTCTTTATATTTTATATTTTAGGTTTTAAGCACCCCTTCACCCCCCCCCCTCCGACAAGTTTCCTGGGTTCGCACATACCCGCAGAGAATTTGTTGAGCTGTAATTTGTAAATGCAGAAAATCTCCCGATTGGGTTACAAATTCTGTGCACTTTATATTTTAGATATTAGTGTGATGATGTGAAAACCGTTAGAAAAAAAGAATTGGAAAAAATGCCAGTGGCGCACAGGAATATAGGAACTGCTAAATGTTAAAAAAATAAACGTGGGGAAAATCAGAAGAGGGCAATGGAACGCCATTTTGGAGTGAAAAGCGAGGAAGGGAGGCGGACAGCCATCTTGGTGACCTGTTGACAAGGTCATAACGAGCCCATGAATTCTCAGAACTTTGAGCATGGAATTCTTCGAAGAGCCATCGGGCGGATGTAAACAGTGGGAAACAGGACGCGGAGAGTGAAGGATGCCCAGCTAAGGGGGTCGAATGCGTCGCCGAGATTGACTAAGCGCTCGCTGGGGCTCAGAAAGTTTGGGGAGAACTCAGGAAGTTAGTTTTTTGGCGCTCTCTTCTCGTCTAGTTTTCACTAGAGCAGGACGTCGGGTTATCGCGGGGGATGATTTTGACCTAAGAACGGCGCTCGGCTGCGGTCGAGTTAGCTAGGGGTAGATCGGACCAGAAATTATTTTCGACTAACTGCGGTTAGTAACTATCTATATTTTGTTCCAAGGGATCAGGCCGAGGTCTATATCCATTATATCTGAGATCTGATAATCTCAGATCTTGTTTCCAAAGTGCTGCATAATGCTATTAAAGCGTAACTTATGCTAAAGTGTTACCTTATGTGCTGAACGCTGCGTAACATATGAACTCAAAAAAGAACTGAATTTGACTTCACTGAACTCTTGTAAAAACTGAACGTTGCTAACAAGGAAGCACCATATTTCTATTTGCTCAGCTCAAGCTCTATTGTCACCTAAAATTCCGACGAGAATCTTCTGTATGTTCTAGGGCAAGGTGTAAAACCAACCTTCATCCTACCCTAAGTGGTGGATAGTAAATTTATTTGTTATTTGTTAAATACCTTCGGCTCATTTCTACACCGGCTTGGAAGTCTTCAACCACGCCTCTGTCTCGAATAAAGTGGAACTCCATGAGGTGTCTAGACCTTTCCCCAATCTAGACTGGTGGCAGCAAGAAAAAATAGTAAGTGCATTTGGATGGTAAGAGTATCGCAGTGAAATAAAGTGCAATAACATTCACCATGCAATACCTCCCACTATCCCACACCCAGAAATAAATAGAAAAATCGTGAGAGTACAATTATGACAATTAGCCCCCTCCCCGCTCCAACGGGTTTCCTGGATTTTCATATGCCCGCAGGAGAATCGTTAAGTAGTAATTTGTAAACGCTGAAAATCTCCCGATCGGACCAGAAATTCTTTATACGAGGGTTGTACTGAAAGTAAAGCAAAAGAGGCCCTAACCTTTTTATTAACTGACAGAGGTCGTTCAAATTGCACATATTGGTAGAGCAACTCTTCCTCTATAGTAACCTTTCTTATTCATTGCAGGTAAATAATGGATTCCAAGCAGAAGCAACATGCCGTCATTGAGTTCTTGACGAAGGAAGGGTGCAGGATGTCCAACATCCACAGAAGACTAAAGAATGTTTGATGACACCATTGACAAGATCAATGTGTACAGATGGATGAAGAAGTTTAAAGGCGAAACCAGCATTGAAGGCAAACCACACAGTGAGAGACCATAATCTGCGACCACTGACATGAATAGTCAGCGAGTGGATGAACTGATTCGCGAGGAGAGGCGAGTCGCAACCGTGAGCTTGTTGCAAAACTGGACTGTGGTCATGCTATACTGAAGATGGTGGAAGACTTAGGGTATCAGAAAGTGTGCGCAAAGTGGGTACCTCTGCAGTGACACCCGGATTTAAAGGAGAGAAGGATGGAAGTCTGCTCTGATCTGTTGGAAGTGTTTGAAGCCAACGAAGACATGCTTTTTTCGTTCTGGGGACAAAGGATGAAACGTGGGTGTATCTTTACCATCCGGAAACGAAGAATCAAACCATGGAATGGCGTACCTGGGCGAACCTGAGGTTCCTCAGGTTTCCAGGTTAGCCCAGGTACGCTGAGGTCCCTCCGTGGCAGTCACGAACATGACCACTAGGTCATCCGCAGCGCAAAATATGAAACAGGAATGACTTTCAGATATAAGTATCGTTAGCAGGGCCGTAGATAGCGGGAGGGCGGTTGCCCACCCAGAATGGTCTTTCCAGGGGTGTAGATTCATGTTCTGGGGGATGTAAAAAGATAGAAATTGTAACTAAAAAAGGAAGTTACACCCTTCACTATTTTCTTTATAAAGACTTTTGTTAGTCTCATACAATATTTTATGCAGTTAACTAGGGTACAGAGTAACATACACTATGAGGTGTGAACATCTCATATCCATGAAGAGTATTTTCCAAAACAATGAATGGAGACATAGAAAACAATATGCTGATATGTCTAATCTCCATGACCTTTCCGAACATGTTGTTGGGATGAAGAACCAATTAATCATCTATGCTTGTCGCAGAAAGTTCTATGAGCGTTTAACCTTGAACGGAATTTTTCTGAGCTCTAACCCTAAAGCTTCTTCCTGTTGTTATGTTCACCATCCGATACTCATTCGTTCTGCACTGGTTTGTTTTATGCTCTGCATTTCTGTGAAGTATTCATCAGTGTGGGGGATTATCCCACAGCTGACGATTTACTATAGTTGCATAAGTGAAAGAATTATTTGGATTCGTTTGAAAGTGAAACTTCACAGAACAGTTATTGTTGTAGTGTATGCTTCTTGTGACTCGGAACCTTCTGATAAGAAGGAAGATTTCTGGAATGCGCTGAAATTTGTTTTGAGCCAGTTTGATGCTAAAGAGAAAGTCATAATAGCAAAGGATTTCAATGCTAGAGTAGATGTGCAGATTGCAATTTTTGACAATGTTCTGGGTAAGTTTAATGATCCTTGTGTGAATGATAATGGTGAAAGATTAATTGAACTCTGCATTGAGAATGGTTTGTTTGTATCTGATACGTTTTTCAACCGCAAGTGTATCCACACATATGTTTGGGAAATCCGTACTCTCTGCCAAAAAATTGTGATAGATTTTGTTGTCTACGATCAGCGTCTGAAACACGTAGTTGTTGACACTGGTGTGATGGGAAGTGCGGGTGTTGGCTCTAATCATTACTTGGTAGTGTCAGGAGTGAAACTGAATGTTGGTTGGAGGAAAAGGAATAGGAAGAGGCTCTGGATGGAAAGAATAAAGGTTGAAAGGCTCCCTGAAGATCATCAGCGCTATTCTGACATACTCAGAGAAGGACTGAAGGAGCTGAAGTCTTGTGATAGGATATAGAAAAGAAGTGGGAATGTTTTAAGAACTGTGTTGTCATTGCTGCTGTACAAATCAGTAGCACCACAATAGTGGACAACAATAGAGGTGATACTTGGTGGAATAGTAAGATTGAAGAGGAAGTAAAGTGAAAAAAGGAAGCCTATTTAGGGATGTTGCAAGGTAGAGCTTCCGTGGATAAATGCCGCAGTAAGAAGCTTGAAACCGCTAAGCTGGTTCGCCAGAGTAAGGCAAAAGATAGGAAGGAGAAGTTGGAAAGGCATGAATTGGCTTTTTGGAAAGATAGGAAAGCTTTCTGGAAGTACATGAGACTCAGGAAAAATAGGGAAAACAAAGTTGTAAGTTGCGTGAAGAATAGGGTTGCGGAAATGATATGGGAGCCCAAAGAGTTAAGTGAAAGATGTGGTGAATACTTCTGTGAGTTATTAGATTAGGAAAGCAAAGGTGATTCTGAAGCAGACGCAGGTGATGTCACAGTGAAGTATGGAAGCACAAGAGGGATCTCAAGAGAAGAGATGTGTAAAGCTCTAAAATCTCTTCAGAATGGTAAGGCTCTGGGAGTTGATGGCATAACTGCCGAGATGTTGAAATATGATGGTCACTCTGTAATTGAATGGTTAACTGAAATTTGCCAGTTGTGCTGGGAGTTAGGAATGGTCCCTCGGTATTGGAAGGATGCTATCATTGTTCCCCTGTGTAAAGGAAAAGGTGATCAGACTGACTGCAAGAACTATCGTAGTATTTACTTACTAAGTGCGCCAGGGAAAGTGTTTGGTAAGGTTGTTACTCAAAAAGTACGGGGTCTTACTTCAGAGAAAGTGTGGGATGTTCAGAGTGGTTTTTATGCCTGGTAAAAGCTGCACTAACCAAATCTTTGCATTACGCATAATGATTGAAAAGTTTCTGAATGTTGGTAAGAAAGTTTTTGCTGCCTTTATAGATTTAGAGAAAGCTTACGACCTAGTAAATAGAACACTTTTGTGGAAGGTATTGAATGAATATGGTGTTACTGGAAATCTACTTAATAGTGTAAAAGCCATGTATGCTGGCAGTAGAGCTTGTGTACGAGTGAATGGTGCTTTATCAAAATGATTCTCTATTGGTGCAGGAGTCAGACAAGGTTACATAATGTCACCACGGCTGTTTAATTTATTTATGGATGGTTGCATGTGTGATGCCAAAATGGACAATACTGGTTTTTGTTGTGGTGATATCCGTGTGTGCAGATTGCTGTATGCTGATGACACTGTCCTGTTGGCAGAGAGCAAAAGTGATTTACAGAGTATGTTGTCTCGGATGTTCGAAGTTTGCATGAAATTCAAACTGAGTATAAATAAGGAAAACAACCGCCGAAGTTATGGTTTTTGAGAGAGAAACTGGTAGCACTGAATGTAACGTAAGTCTAAATGGTACTGTGATTGACTAGGTGAGTGACTTTGTGTATTTAGGAAGCATATTTGACAGAGAGAACAAGTTGGATGGTGAAATTAGTAGGCGAGTGAATTCTTCATTGAAAGTCATGGCTGCTCTGGGAGGTTTTCACAGGAATGATGGGTTCTCAAGTGAGTCCCTCATGGTTGTGCATGAGAGTGTAATTGTTCCTACTCTGATGTATAGCAGTGAAACCTGGGCACTGCTGAAGAAACATAGAAGTTGTTTGTGCTCTGGAGAAATGCGTTACTTACGAGGTGTTTGTGGCAAGACACGTTCTGATTGTGTGAGGAATGAGATGTGTTGCAGTTGTGTAAAGTGAAGCAAAATGTTGTTAGCAAGGTGGAGACTAATATGCTTCGGTGGTTTGGCCATGTTGGAAGAATGAGTGGTGAGATGCTTACTAATAAAATTTTTTTAGCCTAAGTGGCAGGAAAGAAAGGTAGAGGAAAGCCAAAGAAATCATGGGAGAATCAGATTCCGGAGTGTCTGCATTAGAAAAAGAGTATGAAGTATAGAATGTCTTGTGTTCGGAGTGCAATGGATGTCAGTGAAGCCGGAGTTGTATGTCAAGATCGCTTTAAATGGAGAAGTTTGATACGGCAATAGAAAGTAAAAATTATCTGGTAGTTCGTATTCTTTTTGGAGCTAACCTCTGAATCTCAGAGAACAGCTTAGTGATATGTATATATGTATTTCTGTGAAGTGTTGTGCTGTCGGCGTTCATATAACGTTTACGCTTTACTTGGTATTTATATCCTGTGGTTCTTGGGTATTTATCTAATTTTTATATTTTCAATAAAATTATGCCAAAAACCTGCAATGCGATTTTTGAACGATCATGATACTTTCCTTCAATGGCGGTGCGTGAGAAAGTAAAATCCACGTTTTATTTGAGTGGAACTCGAAGAGGCGTAATTTTGAACTCAAAGGGAGCGTAATTTTGAACTCGAATGGGTGTAATTTCAAGTCTAAGAAAAGTTTGCTACGGTCCTGATCGTTAATATTGAAAACAAAATTGCTTCGGACTTAGACACATTTCGGATATCGTTAAAAAGTTTGTAATTAAAAAAAAGGCTACAGAAGTTAATTTTAACAGAAACTACGAATGTTTTTGTGCTTTCTTGAAGCTTCAGTTTTTACTTTATAGGAAAAAATATTTTTATTAGTACGAAAACCAGTTATTTCAAATTCTGCTTTTAGTTTTATGCAACTTATTTGTACATGTACCCATATCAGAGATTTTTTGGTTAGAATACAATTAAAATGATGCCCATCATGTTCAATGCTATATACGTTGCTCTTGTCGAGCATCACAACTATTATATATATGTTGCTCTTGTCGAGCATCACAACTTTTCTATCACAATTGCCCTCCCTCCAAGATGCTAACTGTAACATGTTTATCATCGTACATGACGAAACTTTTTTTTACTCGTAAAGTGGACTTTTTCCTAAATTGACAATGAGGAAGCTGGCTTCTTGGATTATTCGCAGCTTCATCTGAACTAGAGGTTTATGGATTTTTTCCCCTTCAGTTTTATATGAGACCATTGTTTTATGAATACTCTTAATTTACGGAAAACAGAAAACGATGTTGCTGAAGGTATTTATTTCATGTAAAAATGAATAAAAATTAAAAACTGTTCTTGTACAAGGGGCGGCAAACGTTCTTTGCGCGCAACTGGTCGTGAGCCACTTTACTTATGAAGACTGATAATCGAATGACCGAGAAACATCGGCTCAAGATCAATACACATAAGAAAAAGAACATAGGATAAAACCTTGCACGTTGGTTCAATAAAATTAAGTGCATCTCAACCAAGTAAAAAATATGACGCGTATTAAAAAACAAAACAAAAAAAACTCAACAGTGGCGTCGTCAGCCCAATTTTTCTCTATCCTCCAACGAAGCGCAAAGCCCTCAATATCGAAATAAGTTTTTTTTTTCCATTAGCTTGTCTCTGTAATAATTTTCCGCTTAAAAAAGCCGGACGTTGATTTTTTTAAATATTATGTTAGATGGCACAATCAAAGGGAGATCACTTTAGAAATACCGTTCCCTTCAAAAAACATCCTGAAACAAAGTTGTGCAACTTGACAAAAGCTTTCCGAAGTACCATTTGATTTCCGTTAGTTATTTTTGAAACTACAGTAATATGGGAGCTTCAACTTAAGGGATTATTTGCAGCCTTGGAAAGGCTTTCATAACCGTTGATAACCCATGTAATCAATGCGCATGAGCTCTGTAACACAAAATAAATGCGGTCCAGACAAAAAATGTTATATTTATTGCTGAATTTATTAAAATTTAGAAAAATGTCCTGTGATACAAGGAAAAAATCTGATATCTCGTATAACGTTCGATATTCTAAATAAATCAAGGTGCTTTGGGTTGCTCTTGTCGAGCATCACAACTTTGCTACAGGATGATTTGTTATTTTAATTGATAAACCACTGTACATGTAAACACACAGGTGTAATTCTTGGGGTGGGGGGATCTTTTAACCAAGACGTCTCAGTACCTAGGAAGAAACAGTGTATATTTTTATTAGTTTATATTGTTTATTTCTAGGTACTAATAAAAAAATATATGCTAAAATCATTGTTGGGTTCTTCAAGAACTTGTGTGTTTCCATGTCTACCGATTCGCTGTAATTTTGCTACAATCATCATCATCATCATCCATTATCAATACACTGCTGGATGAATGTCTCCCCAAATTTCTTCCACAATTGTCTGTCTTGGGCCTGTCTCCTCCATGTCACTCCAGCATACTTTCGAATTCATCCTTCCATCTCCCATGGGGTCTTATGGGTCTTTTCCTATCCCTCGGAATCCAGTCTAACATTTCGGTTGTCCATCGGTGGTCCGTTCTTTTGGCAACATGTCCAGCACATTGCCATTTCAGTGATTTTACTCTGGTCATGATGTCGTCCACTCCTGTCATTTTCCTTATCCACAAGGTTCCTCTTCTTATCTTTCCTAGTTACACCAAGCATGCATCTCTCCATGCTACTTTGAGTTGTCGGCAGTCTTTGTATGTCTTTTTTAGTTAAGGCCCATGTCTCGGCTCCATACGTAAGCACTGGCAGGATGCATTGATTAAACAATTTTCTTTTGAGACATACTGGCATACTGCTCTTAAAAATTGTACTGTTTCTTCCAAAAGCTCTCCATCCAAGTTTTATGCGCCGATTAATTTCTTCAGCGTATAAAACTTGCTGCAATATATATATTTTATTATATATAATTTATAATATTATGAAATAATGTAATTTATATACACTGCCGGCCACCCAAAATGCAACACCAATGAAGGAAGCATCCGATTGGCCTGAAATTCGCAGCATGCGTCGCCCGCGAGAGGACATGCAAACGATTAGCATTGCAGGGCATATGCAAATCATGTGAGCTCGGCACGCAACCGAGAAGAACTATAAGAAGGGTGCACAGAAGGCGGGGTGTAAGTAGTGGAAGTGTGTTGTGCTGCCGGACCTGTGCGTGGGAAGCTTCCTGCCTCGTCGCAGAATACGGCAGTCATTCCAGCACGTTTCGGAGTTCGACAAAGGACGAATAGTGGCTTATCGCGACAGCGGTTTATCGTACAGAGACATCGGCGCCCGTGCGGGACGACATCCAGCCACAGTGAGGCGAGTATGGATTCGGTGGGTGCAGGAGCGACGGACGGACCGACGTGAGCGATTGCTGCAGCCGCGGCACTCCGCCGAACGAGAGGACCGGCATGTTGTGTGGCTGGCATTGACGGCTCGCACCGCCACATCACGAACGTTAGCGCAGGAATTAGGTGTATTGCGCAACAACCTGTATCAGCACGTACCGTTCGCCGTCGTCTGCATTAGCGGGGACTTGTCGCACGACGCCCATTGCTCCGATTACCATTGACGTTACACCACCGGCGAGTGTGGCGTCAGTGGGCCGTTGAACGCCGCACCTAGACTACGGAATGGCACGACATTGTCTTCTCCAACGAATCCTGCTTCTGCCTGCAACACCACGATGATCGTGTCCGCGTGTGGCGGCACCACGGCGAGAGATTGTATGACGCCTGCATTATGCATTGCCATACTGGTCCGTCTCCTGGCGTTATGGTTTGGGGCGCAATTGGATATGACACCCGCACCACTCTGGTACGCATCGCCGGTACACTTAACAGCCACCGCTACATCTCCAACGTTTTGGAGCCTGAGTCCTCCCTTTCCTGCAGGACCTGTCAGCGGCCACTTTTCAACAGGACAATGCGCGCCCGCACGTGGTGCGCATCGTGCAACAATTCTCCACTGCCCCCCAGGTGTCACTGCTGCCGTTGCCAGCCTGTTCTCCCGACATGTCGCCCATCGAACACGTCTGGTCGCTGATCGGCAACCGAGTGGCCAGGCAAGCACCACCCGCGGCTACGCCTGATGAACTGTGGTAACGTGTGGAAGCAGCCTGCACCGACATACCTGAAGCCCACATCCAAAGCCTCTTTCGTTCGATGCCGCGGCGTGTAGCGGCCGTTATTGCCAGCCATGGGAGCCACACGAACTATTGATGTCTGCATGTTTCGCAAATCGCACGGGCCTGTAAGCTCAATCGTTTCATCTTTGTATCTGTTGTTATGTGTCCAGTAAATCTGGCTTTGCTGTCTCGTGTCCTTCTTGGTGTTGCATTTTGGGTAGCCAGAAGTGTACATAAAATGATGTCCAGCATTTTGGATACGATCTGTTGGTCTTAGAATTTTCGCAGGTGGTGTCGAAAAGACACCAATGCAAAGGTCACCGTACTTTGAAAAACGCTTCTAAAGAAAAAAAGTGTCCAGCATTTTGGTTTCAGGCTATTCATTTTAGAGTTTTGGTTGATCATGCTGAAAAAACTATAAAGCTAATATATTCCTTATAAATTAGAAATGCTACCCAATTTGTGTCAATTGCAAAAAAATAAAAATAAAAAAATAAAAAGGAACCCACAGAATACTGGCCATCAGTTTGGTTAGTCTTTTCATCTCCGCTTTGGCGGATCTTAAGTGTTTCTGCGTTTTTTTTTGTTTTTTTTGTTTTTCGCTGTTCTGTCACAAACAGCCGTAAAGAAATTATTGAAGATATCTTTGTAGCAAAGTACAACTGGAAGACGTTAGTTTCCCAATACGTGAAAATTCACGAAACGATCAGCATTAGGATGGCATCTAGTCATTGTCGAGTTCTGGGTGATCGTACCCTACAAAAGCCAACATCTGCGTTACAAATTACAATTGGAAAAAGCTACTTATCCCTAACGTTTAAAGGTGGACTTCTGTTTGTTTGTTTGGAGATTTTACTATATACCACCGTGAGCAACTCGCTGAGAAAGATGTGGTCGCCCTTGCCTAATTTGAAGCCACTGGTTCGACAGAAGGGAAAGGTCTAGTGCCTTAAGACAAATAGTTTGAAATCATAGATAATACGGTCCTACATCGTGATTAGTCTATTCAATAGTTTTGGTCGATCGTAACGAAAAGACATCGCCGAGAACATCTCAGTCACAAAATACAATTCGAAAACTCTGTTTACACAGTTTCTAAAATACATAAGTGCTACTTACATAGTTCGTGTAGTTTTTACAAATACATAACATGATGCCCATCATTTTGGAAACAGTCAATTTGGTTTTAGAGTTTTGGTCGATCGTACCTAAAAACGCACCACCACAGATTCCCTCGTTAGAAATTACAGCAAAATCCTATTTGGAAAGACTACGATTTTCACCGAAGATTCCGTTGTGCTCATGCCGCAAGATCAAACTGCTTTCGCTGGGAACACGCAGAAGGCATACCGTACAAATATCTCCGAAGACCCCAACATACGTGGGATTTTAGAATATGATATTTTAGCTTCTAACAATATAAGCTGTGCGGTGAAGCTCTGAATACAAAGAAGACTCAGCAATAATTGTAAAGCTATGCAGAAAAGCAAACTAACGTTTAAAGGTGGACTTCTGTTTGTTTGTTTGGAGATTTTACTATATACCACCGTGAGCAACTCGCTGGGAAAGATGTAGTCGCCCTTGCCTAATTTGAGGCCACTGGTTCGACAGAAGGGAAAGGTCTAGTGCTTTAAGGTATTTGTCTACGTTAGAAGCTTTTTTTTTTAAATTAACACAAAATTAATTAAATACACACAATTCGAGTTAATATGCAATGCAAAACATGAAAAAAAAAACATATAACTTTGACAAAATTTCTTTAAAATGTTATGAAACGTGTCATTGTGGGTAAAAATTAAGTAAAATTTCATACGGACACTGTACAGTCAATTAAACTCTATATATATCAATTTCCTTGATACTGTATATTTTTGTAACCCTTTCCTGTGCAATGAACTAAAAACTTTGTGATATTCCTCAAATTCACATTATTATAGCAAATCGAACAAAAACTGCAAAATTTTTTTGAAAATTTATTGAAAAATCTTATCGCATCATGTTTAAATACTTATAATATCACCAAATATGCATCTACACTTTACCTTTTAGTTCAAAGCATAGAAGAGAATATTTGAAACAATAGAACAAAATTTCGATATCATGTCTTGAAAACTTTTTGAGTAATCACATTTCTCGTACGGAAATATAGCTGAAAATTTAGTTTTTCAGAAAACGTGTTAAAAGATTTGATTTGAAGAAAATTCTATGTACTACTTGTTCATCACATTTAAAATTCACCACTCTTATATGTATAACCTTCCTTGATTTCATTTCGTGCCAATTTTGATTTTTCTGTAGCTCTTCTTTTTTTCCGTGCAAGTTTTGCAGTGGGTAAGGATTGACGTCTCGAATTCATTATTCGCTCATTGTCCAGTCTCAAGTAATCATTAACCATCTTTTGTTCAAATGGTATTCCTAATATTTCGAACACAGGTAACAGTCCAAAATAACCAGAATTAAACAGCAAAACTGCAATATTTGCTCCTAATAAAATAGTCTGCAGTCCAACAAATGTTTCTTTTGGTAAAACAGTCCATATCAAATTGTTAAAACTTTCATTACAGTTTTGGGTCTTGCCATGCAAACATTTCGAAAGTAGAGCTTGATTACACAGACTCATGTACACTGGTTTTATAACCTTTATGACAGAATCTGGAAGACCAGGAGATTTATCACAAATCTGATTACTAGCAGATAATGCGCGCTGGTATTTACACCAGCTGTCTGATCCTGTCGGGCATTGTCCATGCATTATGTTCTTGTCGCTGGAACAGCAGTGAAAAAATGCAGCTATAACCGCAGTTTGCATAATCTGCAAATTTCTTACATTGCTCCGGATAGCAATGCCATAGTGATTCTGCAGTTTGTCTATAAACTTATTGGTTAGTTTCCCTTTCCCTCCGATTCCTTTTTTGCTTTTTTTCAAATTCCTCAAGCGAGAACCAACTCTTTTCTGCACATGGCCTATACACTCCAGTTTTTGAACTGTGTCTTGCCCATAAATGTCTTTTACTTCCATATAGCCTTTGGAGTCAACATTTCCATAGTATTCGGTGTACTTCAGTTGTCGATTTTTTTAGACCGTTCAAATATTCTATACACTCCCACTGATTCCATGCTTGACGCAGATCCTGTGTGATTTGAGCATAGGTGCTCATTACTCGAATCATAGTCTCTTTTACACTTGTAACAATATTGTGTCATAACTTCAAAATCTAAAACGTTCCCAGTGTCAATGGAAATTACTGACACACAACCATTGAGGGATGTATGCCCACGCCGCTGCCAAGTGCCGTCGACTGACGCACCACAAGCTGTAATTTTTGTTGCTTTCTTAGATGTACTCCTTTTTAAATTCTTTACTTCTGTTGCTGCTTCTTGCATGTTTTGTTCAGTTGCAACTTGTACAGCTTCAAATAGGTGGCCTTCATGCCGTCTGAAAGCTGCCTTAGATAGAAAAGGCAAGTTCAAAGTGAATAACAGCTTTCTCCCTGCAGAATGACCCTTTCCAATTAATCGTAATCCAAGAACTAATGCTGAATTTATCAAGTTTTTGTTGTGTTCCTTGCGAGTTTAAGGAAAACGCATTTTAAAACCACACTTACAAATTAAACACGAGTTTGAGCACAGTCCAAATTTTGAATCTTCAACCAATTTCAAATCAGTTTGAAAGCATTCTAGGCAAGATAGTTTGGAAAACACAGATATTAAAGTCTCAATATCAAATATTCTATTGCCTTTAGGCGCATCTGTTTCATTGTCTGATACATTTACTTGAATATTCGGAATTTTTAGCTTACTTGAAATTGCAGTCATTACATCGTCACTTTCACATGGCTTAGGGGCAGTGCAGCGATTGCCGTGAGAGGATCGTATTTTCGATCTCTTAGACCTTACTTTTGGCATCTTAATTCACTTCAAATGATAAACAATAAATCTAAAGCAAGTTCACTACTAAAATAGCAACGGAACATACAAAATTTCACCAGAAATTATGACTAAACAAAGCGCGAAGCAAACGTAACTAAATCTCAGAATAATACTGATTGCCATTCCACATAACATAAAATATATTATTTAATTAATTAAGTGTTGCCAAATGCAAATAAATGAATCCAAAATCATTGCAAATAATTTCTGTTAGCATTAAAAAAATATATAAGCGAAGAAAATCACTTATGAATTACAATGTTTAACTTTTTACTGTTCGGTCGATCTCACTTCCGGTTTATTCAATTGGCTATAACTTCTGTTCTAATAAGCGTAGAAACAAAAATCAGCTGCCCCGGTGGCGCAGTGGTCTAAGCGATGGCCTCTGATCATTTGTCCGAAAGGGGTCCGGGTTCGAATCCCGGTGAGGCATGGATGTTGTGTTTGTCTTACGGCACTGGCTCTCTCCCTTCCCTGGAACCAGTGACCCTAAATTAGGGACGGGCGACTGCTTATAGCCCATTGAGTTGCTCACGGTGGTCGTTAAACCTCCAATCAAAAAAAAAATCAAAGTGTTTTGGATTCCTAAAAGTATACTCTTTCAAGTAATATAATAAAAAAAAAATTCGAAAATTTCGCCAAAAATGGGTATTTTAATGTAGACAAACACCTTAAGGCAAAAAATAACATTTATATTTCGCGGGATTCGAACCCGGACAGATCTTAGACGAATGCCCAGAAGTCAGCGCCTAGACAACTGCATCACGAGGTCGGCGGCGGAGTTATACATAAAAGTAACTCAGTATTACACGCTTTTAAGAATGTCCCACATTTAGGTAATAAAAATCCCACATTTTAGGTAAACATTCCTATGAACAAGCAATTACAATGGTAATGGCAGAGTCAAAGCGGAAGCCAACCTAGCACCCCTGGTGGAGAATCGGGAAATTACAAAATAAAAATAATCTAATTGTTTGCAACTCTTTTTTCTAAGAAACCAGTAACAAAAGAAAAACAATGTCCTCGACATTCTTGAAACGACCCTAGCGCCCCCTGGTGGAGAATCGCCGAACCCTGGAATATAATTTCCAATTTTCTGCCAATATTTTCAGGGGAAAAGCTACCATTCACAAAGTAACGCCAAAGCCAAACTGGCTTTCAACCAAGTGTCACCTGCGTTTGCAAAGGACACCAGCGCCTCTGGTGGAGTATCGCGAAACGAGAGAGTAAAAATTCTGACTTTTAATCTGCTTCACAATACTTCAGTATTTCACGTGGTTCCGAAAAATTCAACTATAACATACACGAAAAATGTTTCATTTTAACTTACTATTCCTATGAATGTATTTCCAAATCAATGGATAATTGTAGTCAAAGTGGAAACGACTTTAGCTCCCCTTGTAGAGATTTGCGGAACTATTAAATAAAAATTATTCAGTTTTCCGTAACTCTTCCTGCGAAAAAAATTGTAACAAAAGAAATCACAGGCAGTCAGGAAACGACCACAGCGCACCTGGTTGATTATCATAGCTGAGCTCAGAAGGAAAATTCTTGTTTGGGAAACTCTTTCGGCATTAAAATGACATAATGTCTGACTCAAAGTGGAAACGACTCTGTCGTTCCCATCGCAAAATTTCGGAACTAGAAAGTAGAAGATCAAGTTTTTCGCACCATTTCATGCCGAAAAAATGTTATTCACGAAATAATGGCTTAATCAAACTAGTCGTATAAACGAAACCTTAGCGCACCAAGTTGATAATGAAAATGAAATCTCATAGTTCCGGAAACTCTTCCGAAGAATTTATAACTAAGAATATAATTGCAAAGAAAATCTAGAAGCAACCCCAGCGCCCCTGGTGTGGAAATCGATGGATGAGCTTCCCACTAGCGGTGAACGTTGAAACTTTATAAATTTTTATTCCGAGCGATGGCAAAATCGGAGTACAAATGTGTGGGTGATAGAAGAGGATGACAACACCAAAAGGATACTTATGTGCTGCCCCCTACGGTGGACAACAGAACTTCATTAATTATTATTCCGAGAGATGGCAATATCGGAGTGGATGCACAAATCGATGGGTGATAGAAGGGGATGACAACAGCAAAATGTTGTTTATGTGCTGCCCCTAGCAGTGAACGACGGAACTTTTTTAATTTTTATTCCGAGCGATGGCAACATCTGAGTGGATGTGTAGGAAGGGGGATGCCTAGGTGTTGGATATGTCGATGCTTATGTGCTGCCTTTAGCGGTGAACGATGGAACTTTATTATCTTTAGTCCGAGAGATGCCAACATCAGAGTGAATGCACAAATGGGTGGCAGATAGAAGGGGTTGACAACAACCAAACGATGCTTATGTACTGCCCTAGCGGTGAACGACGGAACTTTATTAATTTTTATTCCGAGAGATGGCAACACCTGGGTGGATGGGTATGAAGGGGGATGCATATTTGTGGGATATGTCGATTCTTATGTGCTGCCCCTAGCGGTGAACAATGGAACTTTATTATTTTTATTCCGAAAGATAGCAAAATCGTAGTGCACGCACAAATGGGTGGGTAATAGAAGGGAATGACAACAACCAAACGATGCTTATGTGCTGCCCCTAGCGGTGAACAACGGAACTTTATTCATTTTCATTCCCACCGATGGCAACGTATTTTAGTTCCGAGCGATGGCAACATCTGAGTGGATGGGTGGAAAGGAGGATGCATAGGTGTTGGATATGTCAATGCTTATGTGCTGCTTCTAACAGTGAACAATGGAACTGCATTAATTTTTGTTCCGAGCGATGGCAACAAAATTTTATTCCGAGCGATCGCAACATCTGAGTGGTTGGCTGGGAAG
Source organism: Macrothele yani (assembly GCA_039090855.1). NCBI lineage: Eukaryota > Metazoa > Arthropoda > Arachnida > Araneae > Macrothelidae > Macrothele > Macrothele yani. Next base: position 72,689,991 of record CM077025.1, on the reverse strand, counting down.
GGGGATGCATAGGTGTTGGGTGTGTCGATGCTTATGTGCTGCCCCTAGCGGTGAACAATGGAACTTTATAATTTTTATTCCGAGAGATGGCAAAATCGGAGTGGATGCAAAAATGGGTTGGTGATAGAAAGGGATGACAACAACCAAACGATTGTCATGGCGAAAATTTTAACCTCTGGTGAATTTCAGAGAGACCTGATCAATCTTTCTGTTGGTTTATCAGAGATTAATTAATGCAAAAAAATTTTCTTCCATGACATACGTTAGAAGAAAATTCCTGGTTGAAAAACGAGAATTCATGCGCAAAATTCGCTTGTCTTAATCACAACCAGGAAAACAAAATTTCATGTTGGAGAAAGAAAAAAAAAAAAAAGAGAAAAAGAATAATATTTGATTTAACTGACTTTGGGGTTTTGAAAATAATTATTTTATCTGTTCTTTTATCGCGATAGGAAAAGGCGAGTAGGTGTGCAGCTCAGAGAATCAAAATTAATTTTGGTTTAACATCACGGAACGAGAGAAAAAGAAAATTAAAACTAGTGATTTTCTGCAAAGCAAGAATCCGCCATTTTTGCGTTCCTGTTTCCAAAGTCGCACAAAAGTAACATCTTTTCGTCTTTTGGGTAAGGAAATTCAGCAGCAGAAATCTATTTTTAGAACCTCAGGGTCAAGATGGGCCTGCTCTGCACGTGTGAAGGTCAGAGGTCACTCGAGGCGTGGGAGTGAAGATTCCGTTGGAGAGTCGTGAGTTGCTAGGCTGAAGTTTCGACCAATGAGAGGGTTCAGCGGTTTTCAGCACCCCCTGAGTTTTATCCGTTGAGAGTCTCTTTTGCTTTTGTACTTGACTTTTGCTGACCGGAGAGAAAGAGGGACGGCCGAGTCTCTCCTCGCCTTTTGGCGGAGGAGGGGCGGCAAGAAGGAAAATTTCGTATTGAAATCTAAACGGACAACAGTTAAAATTGAATTTCAAGGATCTCATTACTGGAGAGGAAATGCTTGCAGATTCAACCCTCTCTCCTCTCCTAGTGGACGACGGAGGAGTGAACTGCAATAAAAAGAAAAGTAATAACCACCGTGAATTGATCTCCGCAGGAGAAATTTTCTGCCAGCGCAACCCGAATGCTGTTACTACTCGGTTCAATATGGAAGGAACTCTTCAAGCCAGTTCAACCAGACACTGGAAGTTCCGAAAAAAAAAGGGGCATGCACGGCTTTGTAGAAGATACCGCCTTTAACTGCTGAATCGTCGAGTTGGGCCCTACTGATTACAACAAGGGGTCCACCAGCAGGGTTCCAAAATGCCCGTTTCCTGTATCGTTGGCCAAACACGCTGCCTAAGGAAAAGAGAAAGGAAAAAAGAAAAGGAAAAAAAGCACCTTGGAAGTGAAGTGAAAATCAACCGGGACAGTGGTGTTCTCTGAGGGAGAGTTTTTTTTTTTTTTTTTATTTATTCATTTTATCTATTATTAGGCTGTGAAACCTTTTTTTTATTATTATCGACGGTTAGTGTACTTGGCAGGAAGTGTTGCTGCCCCCAGTCCTAAAGGTAAATTTCTCTCGGCATTTTCTTTTTTTTTTGTATTATGTTGTGGTTTCTTTAAAATTATAAAACGAGTTGATTTTAAAATTGGGGGCTGTCGGAAAAATATATTGCAAGACAAAAAAAAGAGAGGGGAGTTGAAGATGCTTTCATTTATGTTTTTTTGTGTTGTCATGTCTGGTAGTTTAGCAACTTCCCAGGCCAGTAAATTTTAATGTATCGGAAAAATTTGGTTTATTGTTTGAGCACAGTAAATTTTGGTGCATCGATAATAGTTTAGTTGGGCATGTGATAATTGAAAAGCAGTGTTATTGTGATGTCGTGGTTGATAAAATAATTGTAAACATTTTTTCTCTAGCCTTTTTACAGCGTTGAGTTATTTTTTTTTTTGAGTGAAGATAAATTATGGGATGATTTATATTGGAATTTTGGGAACATATTATAGTGTGATGAAATTGGAAACCTAAAGTGCTGTTTACATTCTTGGAGTGTTGAGTGTCGAAATTGAGATGGTAGGAGTGTTAATTGAGGACCAGTATTTTACATGCTCCAGATGAGTGTTAATCTCCCATTGGAAAGGGGTGATCTTAGGGCAAGCAGGGAACTTGTCCTAGGGCAGAGGGCTCTGAGTAGGGAATTTTCACCAGGATGCGATATGTGCAGAATAGAAGTTAAAGTTTTTTTTTTTTCTCAAGTTTAGTATTTCACAAAAAGAATGAACATCATGGGTTGAGAAGACACACTTTTGCTCACCAGTTCCAGTATTAATTGTTCTTTTCTTTGGCCTAAATTTTCTTGTTTTTACTATAAGGTTAAAAGTCTAAACGTAATTTTAATTTTCAATAAGGTGAAAATATTTAGTGGGTTATGTAAATGGTCAGTGTTATTGTCTGAAGTGGACCTGCGCATTGCCATGGTGCAGAGTGAGTTTCCTTGCTAGTGATTTTTCCTGGGATATATGTGGATATAGAGAATAGTGATTTTTCCTGGGATATATGTGGATATAGAGATAGGTGAATTTTCCTGGGACATATGTGGATATAGAGATAAGTGATTTTTCCTGGGATACATGTGGATATTGTGATTTAGGATTTCTTGGGATATATAGAGAGAAGTGAATTTTCCTGGGATACATGTGGATATTGTGATTTGGGATTTCTTGGGATATATGGAGAGAAGTGAATTTTCCTGGGATATAGTTGTGTTAGTTCTGGGCCAGATGTGCCTGGAGTATTTAGGGTTGAAGTACGACAGGCTCTTGCAGGCGTGGTTGATCAAGGTGGGATCATGCATTGGTTCGAAAAGGGGGAGATCCTTGAAGACGTGGTTTTTGGGGGAAAACTTGTCTTCAAAACCCCCAGTAGTTTCGCTGCTCACGGAGATATGTACTGCCAGCGAGGGTCGGTCGAGCGTTGCTTCAAGAAATGTGGTGAGATCATGTTGGAGGAAATTCTGTGCCTGATGATGATGAGTCACACTTGAGGATTTTTTCTTTCCCTTTGCATAGGCTGAAAGTGGATTCACGACCCAATTTCACGCCTTCAGCCTGACTTGGTATTTTCTTCCTGTGTTGGTTCTCAAAACCCAGGGTAGTGTCTGAACTGAGAGTATTTGCCTCACCGCTACCTCAGTAATTCACTGCAGGTGTTAAATTTAAATTTGTTTGGTGATTTAAAGTATCTAAATTTATTTGTTTATGATTTGCTGTAGTGCTAGGGATATAAATTCTAAATTCTGGTTGTTGGTGTTAGTGAACTTGATATTTAGTTTGGAAATTTAGTTAATTGGTATTTTGAGCTTTTGTTTACAGTGTAGAGTTATTAAGTATCCTGAGCTATTATGTGAAGTGCAGAGTGAGGTGATTTTTATGAGCAAGCTAGTGCAAGAAGATTGTTTGAATTTCTGAATTATGTTGATGTTATGAGTAGTGATAATTTTTAAGTTAGTTAGTGAGGTTTCTTTATAAGTGAAGTAGGTTCATTCAGGATAGTTCTATAGGTTATGTAATGTTAATTAATGCTTGTGCTCAGTGTAAATTCTGTTTTGAGGATAATTTACTTGGTTTGTTTACTTGCTGATAGTAGATTTGTTAAAGTATAATTTGTGACTCTTAAAATAACTGTAAATTTAATTGAAGTCTTTGAATCTGGTCTGGGAGATTGCGGAGTTTGCTAAGATTGTTTAAATTCAAATCAATAAGTGTAAAATTGTAAATTGGTCATTGAGCTAACTGGGTGAGAGAGAGGAGAGTACGTTTCAAAAGAACAGAACTTGTCCACCTTGTGGAATTAAAAATAATCCAGTATCTTTTTCTTGTGTAAACCATGCGAATCATAGTATGATTTTGAAGGCATAAATTAAAAGCCTAGTGTTCAAACTAACTGTGTTGACATATATAAAGTTGTGCTGTTCATAAGGCCAGTGGCCAAAGAGAAATAGAAAGTAAATTGAGATTCTGTTTTATACTGCTGTGTTTAAGCAAACAAGAAAAAAGGAAATACCATCTGTTTGTCCACTAAATTAACTCATTAAGTTTTTAAAGAAAAATAATAAATACAGGCAGTAGCCTTTCAAAAAAAAGTTCAAAATGAGTGCAGTGTAAAAGTTTTTGTGTGCTGTTGTCTTCCATGACTTGGTCCCATGTACTCCCCCTTAGCTTGACTAAGGCTATCGATCCGAATCCTGGTATTACAAGGTTTTTCATAACTGCAATTTTTGTCCAAACCTTTTTAAATTGACTTTCACCGCCTCCACAAGTTGTTATTGAACGAGTACATTTTATCGTATGACTTATAGTGACACTTTTTCATACACATGCAACAATATCCACTTATTTTTGCACTTTCAGGTGACTCAACTCTGCTTGAACACAAACAACGCAAACTTTCCAATAACTTCTTGTGGAATGTAAATTTTCAGATGCATTGTTGTTTAGGATGTTCATGGCCTTTTCTAGTACTCAGAAAATATTTTTGTTTCGAAATGCATCCACCCATCTCCCAAATTTAAAATTTTTCTATAATTTCCATATGAATTTCAATACCAGCATAAATATAACGCCCTTTGGTAAATAACAACCAATTCAAAATGCCCAAAATGAATTAAAATTAATTTTTTTTTTTCCACCAAAACATTTGGTGCCGTGACCATAGGATACATGCCTTGTCATGGAATTCAACCTGTACTGCACAGTAGTTACGAAAAATCTTGAGTTTGGTTTCATATGTGAATTATTTTCTCGTAGTGATAAGTTCTGGTAGTCTCTCTCTCTCAGTGACCAAAGTAGCGAAAGTGCATATTTTTTTATTTTAGCTGAATTTCTGTGTATGAGTATTATAATATTTCAGTAGCAGTGTTTGTAATAATTGAATAATTTTGGGCTTAACATAAAAGCCAGTTAGGGCTTGACACACATAAAAAGATTTTTTTTGTGTTGGTGTAATATTTTCAGTGATTTCAATTTACTTCCGATATTGGAGGTTAATTATTTAACGTGCATTAATGCATTTGCATTTTTGAACTTCACTTTTAGTTGGTAAAGTTCGATGAACACTTACCGCACGTGGGGCTTGGCTTTCAATCCATATTTCCGTTACGTGGATGCGGCACGGGATTTTTTCATTTGGCCACGGGTCTGCTTCTTCTTTTTTTTTTTTTTTTTTTCTCCGTTGGAATTTATTTTGTCTCATCACCAAATGAGTTTTTCCTTTGCTGCATCCTCATTTACTTCAATATTTATTCATACCCGAGTACTTTCGGTACTACTACTATACCGTCTTCGAGGGGACATTTTGCTCCAACTAGCACGGACCGTGTCAGCTGGGCATTTCGGTGGTTCTCGCGGGCTGCTTCTGTCATCTGCTATCGCTTCTTCTTGGGCGTTGTGGCGCCATCTCTTGTTGGTCAGTGATCTCCTTTTTCGAACTTTTTCTTTTTTTTGCTCAATTTTAATTAAATTTCTCCAGCTGTTTCTCAAATTATTAGGGTCATTGTGGTTGCAAACTTTTGTCCTATTTTTTTCAATCATTACCGACTCTGCTATTCTGAGGTGTTTTTCGGATTTACAGCTTTTAATGATTTTTATATTTTCGAATTTTGGATATTTTTGGTTATCCAGACAGTATTGAATCAGTGCTGTTTAAATGGTTTTCCTTACATTAAAGGCACTACCAATGAAATTAATAATATTTGTAAAAAGCATAACATTCAAATTGGAGGAAAAGTAAATACCATCAAAAATATAGTAACAAAAAATAATGATAAAATAAGAATGTTAGAAAAAGCAGGTATTTATTCAATTCCTATTACTGAAAATCCTCCAATGGCTTATATAGGAAGTACCAAAAATAAGCTTAAACACAGATTAAAACAACACATAAAAAACTGGCTGAAAAAGAAGAAAAAACAGCACTGATTCAATACTGTCTGGATAACCAAAAATATCCAAAATTCGAAAATATAAAAATCATTAAAAGCTGTAAATCCGAAAAACACCTCAGAATAGCAGAGTCGGTAATGATTGAAAAAAATAGGACAAAAGTTTGCAACCACAATGACCCTAATAATTTGAGAAACAGCTGGAGAAATTTAATTAAAATTGAGCAAAAAAAAGAAAAAGTTCGAAAAAGGAGATCACTGACCAACAAGAGATGGCGCCACAACGCCCAAGAAGAAGCGATAGCAGATGACAGAAGCAGCCCGCGAGAACCACCGAAATGCCCAGCTGACACGGTCCGTGCTAGTTGGAGCAAAATGTCCCCTCGAAGACGGTATAGTAGTAGTACCGAAAGTACTCGGGTATGAATAAATATTGAAGTAAATGAGGATGCAGCAAAGGAAAAACTCATTTGGTGATGAGACAAAATAAATTCCAACGGAGAAAAAAAAAAAAAAAAAAAAGAAGAAGCAGACCCGTGGCCAAATGAAAAAATCCCGTGCCGCATCCACGTAACGGAAATATGGATTGAAAGCCAAGCCCCACGTGCGGTAAGTGTTCATCGAACTTTACCAACTAAAAGTGAAGTTCAAAAATGCAAATTTTCAGTGATATATGAGTAATTTCAGTAATTTTGTGCTTGACACACATACAATTTTTTTTGGGTGTTTACCTACATGAGTTTTCACACAAATAATTTCTCAAGCGTACCTGCATAATGTATAATTTGTTATTTCGAATATAACTAGTGCTAATTAATAGTTTGCAGTGTGTCACATATATATATGCAATTTCAGACTTTTCCAAATATTGAACTTCTAGGTGTATTTTTCATGTGTTGCAAAATTTTTTTACCTCTACAGTCCGAGTGTTGAATTAAGTGTAATTTTAATGTGTTGCATTCAGGCAATTTATCATATTCTGTTGAACTAAGCGAAGAAAGTGTATTGTAAAGTAATGTTGTCATTCGAAAATGCCTGTTGTTGGTGATGTCAAATTGGTGAAAGCATAATGCAAAAATTGTAAGAGGCGTAACTTCTCTTCTCTCCTCACGCTGGTTAATTTAGTGCCCAGGTGCACTGGTTAGTTATTTTAAGTTAGGTTGTTTACTATTGGAGTGAAGTGTAGGTTCAGTGTTGGGTAGGATTAGTATTACTGTAGTAATAGCCAGTGAGTTAGGAATTTAATAATCAGTTAAATTTCTTTTAATTTAATTTTCTCAGTGTAGTTAAAAGGTTAGTATTTGAGCCGGTGCAGAATTTTTTTCCTTCGTTCCGTGAAAATTTTTTGGCTTGAAAAAAATTCTTTCACCTCTGTAATTAAGGTCAGGTGATAAGTAGCTTCGCTTCGGAACATTTGTTTTCCTAGTTCAGTGGTAGCCATGTTGGAACGGAAGTCAGCTCACCGGAGGTAGGTGGCGCTGCAGGTTTGTTTACATTCATCGGTTTGTTGACATGGTAGGAGCACGTGTGTGTGTTGAGTAGTAGGTAGAAGCGAATTTTCTGAGATTTTATTTTATGTTTCGACTCGCTTTGCTCGTCTTTTTCGCAGGGGGAATGTATTTGTCATGGCGAAAATTTTAACCTCTGGTGAATTTCAGAGAGACCTGATCAATCTTTCTGTTGGTTTATCAGAGATTAATTAATGCAAAAAAATTTTCTTCCATGACATACGTTAGAAGAAAATTCCTGGTTGAAAGGCAGGGGAATTCATGCGCAAAATTCGCTTGTCTTAATCACAACCAGGAAAACAAAATTTCATGTTGGAGAAAGAAAAAAAAAAAGAGAAAAAGAATAATATTTGATTTAACTGACTTTGGGGTTTTGAAAATAATTATTTTATCTGTTCTTTTATCGCGATAGGAAAAGGCGAGTAGGTGTGCAGCTCAGAGAATCAAAATTAATTTTGGTTTAACATCACGGAACGAGAGAAAAAGAAAATTAAAACTAGTGATTTTCTGCAAAGCAAGAATCCGCCATTTTTGCGTTCCTGTTTCCAAAGTCGCACAAAAGTAACATCTTTTCGTCTTTTGGGTAAGGAAATTCAGCAGCAGAAATCTATTTTTAGAACCTCAGGGTCAAGATGGGCCTGCTCTGCACGTGTGAAGGTCAGAGGTCACTCGAGGCGTGGGAGTGAAGATTCCGTTGGAGAGTCGTGAGTTGCTAGGCTGAAGTTTCGACCAATGAGAGGGTTCAGCGGTTTTCAGCACCCCCTGAGTTTTATCCGTTGAGAGTCTCTTTTGCTTTTGTACTTGACTTTTGCTGACCGGAGAGAAAGAGGGGACGGCCGAGTCTCTCCTCGCCTTTTGGCGGAGGAGGGGGCGGCAAGAAGGAAAATTTCGTATTGAAATCTAAACGGACAACAGTTAAAATTGAATTTCAAGGATCTCATTACTGGAGAGGAAATGCTTGCAGATTCAACCCTCTCCTCCTCTCCTAGTGGACGACGGAGGAGTGAACTGCAATAAAAAGAAAAGTAATAACCACCGTGAATTGATCTCCGCAGGAGAATTTTCTGCCAGCGCAACCCGAATGCTGTTACTACTCGGTTCAATATGGAAGGAACTCTTCAAGCCAGTTCAACCAGACACTGGAAGTTCCGAAAAAAAAAAGGGGCATGCACGGCTTTGTAGAAGATACCGCCTTTAACTGCTGAATCGTCGAGTTGGGCCCTACTGATTACAACAAGGGGTCCACCAGCAGGGTTCCAAAATGCCCGTTTCCTGTATCGTTGGCCAAACACGCTGCCTAAGGAAAAGAGAAAGGAAAAAGAAAAGGAAAAAAAGCACCTTGGAAGTGAAGTGAAAATCAACCGGGACAGTGGTGTTCTCTGAGGGAGAGTTTTTTTTTTTTTTTATTTATTCATTTTATCTATTATTAGGCTGTGAAACCTTTTTTTTTTATTATTATCGACGGTTAGTGTACTTGGCAGGAAGTGTTGCTGCCCCCAGTCCTAAAGGTAAATTTCTCTCGGCATTTTCTTTTTTTTGTATTATGTTGTGGTTTCTTTAAAATTATAAAACGAGTTGATTTTAAAATTGGGGGCTGTCGGAAAAATATATTGCAAGACAAAAAAAAAGAGAGGGGAGTTGAAGATGCTTTCATTTATGTTTTTTTTTTGTGTTGTCATGTCTGGTAGTTTAGCAACTTCCCAGGCCAGTAAATTTTAATGTATCGGAAAAATTTGGTTTATTGTTTGAGCACAGTAAATTTTGGTGCATCGATAAAGTTTAGTTGGGCATGTGATAATTGAAAAGCAGTGTTATTGTGATGTCGTGGTTGATAAAATAATTGTAAACATTTTTTCTCTAGCCTTTTTACAGCGTTGAGTTATTTTTTTTGAGTGAAGATAAATTATGGGATGATTTATATTGGAATTTTGGGAACATATTATAGTGTGATGAAATTGGAAACCTAAAGTGCTGTTTACATTCTTGGAGTGTTGAGTGTCGAAATTGAGATGGTAGGAGTGTTAATTGAGGACCAGTATTTTACATGCTCCAGATGAGTGTTAATCTCCCATTGGAAAGGGGTGATCTTAGGGCAAGCAGGGAACTTGTCCTAGGGCAGAGGGCTCTGAGTAGGGAATTTTCACCAGGATGCGATATGTGCAGAATAGAAGTTAAAGTTTTTTTTTTCTCAAGTTTAGTATTTCACAAAAAGAATGAACATCATGGGTTGAGAAGACACACTTTTGCTCACCAGTTCCAGTATTAATTGTTCTTTTCTTTGGCCTAAATTTTCTTGTTTTTACTATAAGGTTAAAAGTCTAAACGTAATTTTAATTTTCAATAAGGTGAAAATATTTAGTGGGTTATGTAAATGGTCAGTGTTATTGTCTGAAGTGGACCTGCGCATTGCCATGGTGCAGAGGAGTTTCCTTGCTAGTGATTTTTCCTGGGATATATGTGGATATAGAGAATAGTGATTTTTCCTGGGATATATGTGGATATAGAGATAGGTGAATTTTCCTGGGACATATGTGGATATAGAGATAAGTGATTTTTCCTGGGATACATGTGGATATTGTGATTTAGGATTTCTTGGGATATATAGAGAGAAGTGAATTTTCCTGGGATACATGTGGATATTGTGATTTGGGATTTCTTGGGATATATGGAGAGAAGTGAATTTTCCTGGGATATAGTTGTGTTAGTTCTGGGCCAGATGTGCCTGGAGTATTTAGGGTTGAAGTACGACAGGCTCTTGCAGGCGTGGTTGATCAAGGTGGGATCATGCATTGGTTCGAAAAGGGGAGATCCTTGAAGACGTGGTTTTTGGGGGAAAACTTGTCTTCAAAACCCCCAGTAGTTTCGCTGCTCACGGAGATATGTACTGCCAGCGAGGGTCGGTCGAGCGTTGCTTCAAGAAATGTGGTGAGATCATGTTGGAGGAAATTCTGTGCCTGATGATGATGAGTCACACTTGAGGATTTTTTTCTTTCCCTTTGCATAGGCTGAAAGTGGATTCACGACCCAATTTCACGCCTTCAGCCTGACTTGGTATTTTCTTCCTGTGTTGGTTCTCAAAACCCAGGGTAGTGTCTGAACTGAGAGTATTTGCCTCACCGCTACCTCAGTAATTCACTGCAGCTGTTAAATTTAAATTTGTTTGGTGATTTAAAGTATCTAAATTTATTTGTTTATGATTTGCTGTAGTGCTAGGGATGTAAATTCTAAATTCTGGTTGTTGGTGTTAGTGAACTTGATATTTAGTTTGGAAATTTAGTTAATTGGTATTTTGAGCTTTTGTTTACAGTGTAGAGTTATTAAGTATCCTGAGCTATTATGTGAAGTGCAGAGTGAGGTGATTTTTATGAGCAAGCTAGTGCAAGAAGATTGTTTGAATTTCTGAATTATGTTGATGTTATGAGTAGTGATAATTTTTAAGTTAGTTAGTGAGGTTTCTTTATAAGTGAAGTAGGTTCATTCAGGATAGTTCTATAGGTTATGTAATGTTAATTAATGCTTGTGCTCAGTGTAAATTCTGTTTTGAGGATAATTTACTTGGTTTGTTTACTTGCTGATAGTAGATTTGTTAAAGTATAATTTGTGACTCTTAAAATAACTGTAAATTTAATTGAAGTCTTTGAATCTGGTCTGGGAGATTGCGGAGTTTGCTAAGATTGTTTAAATTCAAATCAATAAGTGTAAAATTGTAAATTGGTCATTGAGCTAACTGGGTGAGAGAGAGGAGAGTACGTTTCAAAAGAACAGAACTTGTCCACCTTGTGGAATTAAAAATAATCCAGTATCTTTTTCTTGTGTAAACCATGCGAATCATAGTATGATTTTGAAGGCATAAATTAAAAGCCTAGTGTTCAAACTAACTGTGTTGACATATATAAAGTTGTGCTGTTCATAAGGCCAGTGGCCAAAGAGAAATAGAAAGTAAATTGAGATTCTGTTTTATACTGCTGTGTTTAAGCAAACAAGAAAAAAGGAAATACCATCTGTTTGTCCACTAAATTAACTCATTAAGTTTTTAAAGAAAAATAATAAATACAGGCAGTAGCCTTTCAAAAAAAAGTTCAAAATGAGTGCAGTGTAAAAGTTTTTGTGTGCTGTTGTCTTCCATGACTTGGTCCCATGTACTCCCCCTTAGCTTGACTAAGGCTATTGATCCGAATCCTGGTATTACAAGGTTTTTCATAACTGCAATTTTTGTCCAAACCTTTTTAAATTGACTTTCACCGCCTCCACAAGTTGTTATTGAACGAGTACATTTTATCGTATGACTTATAGTGACACTTTTTCATACACATGCAACAATATCCACTTATTTTTGCACTTTCAGGTGACTCAACTCTGCTTGAACACAAACAACGCAAACTTTCCAATAACTTCTTGTGGAATGTAAATTTTCAGATGCATTGTTGTTTAGGATGTTCATGGCCTTTTCTAGTACTCAGAAAATATTTTTGTTTCGAAATGCATCCACCCATCTCCCAAATTTAAAATTTTTCTATAATTTCCATATGAATTTCAATACCAGCATAAATATAACGCCCTTTGGTAAATAACAACCAATTCAAAATGCCCAAAATGAATTAAAATTAAATTTTTTTTTCCACCAAAACACGATGTTTGTGGAAGAAACTGCACGATTCTCAAGAGCATTGTATTTCAAATATTTCAACATCTCAGGAACCAGCTATTTCTTTTTATGCGGCAAAAATCATGTTTCCATTGCCAGTAATTGGATAGCATGTATTGATAAAGAAGTCAATTTGTTGCCACTTAATTTGCACAGGTAATAGTTGTAATTGATAATGGTTTGCTGTCACCTGACAATAAGCAATCCAGTATTCTATCCCAAAGTACAGGATCAGCACTAGTTATGTTAGCATGTGGTCTAGGCCTTTGCCCCTGATTACCTCTAACTCATTTCTTATATATGTGTTTTTATTTCTCTGAAGTCTACTCTTCTGCTTTAATTGTTTACTGTTGATGGAGGATAGTTGCAATTTAAGGATTTGTCGGTTACACGGTTTCATTCTTGCTGATGTTTAGCCAAAATGGTGATAAGGTTGAGCCTTGAATAGCACGTAAACGCAGCCAGGGCTTTTTTCGAATTCAAATTTTCACTAATTCAAGCTTTTTGATTCACTTCCTGATAATTTTATTTCAATTTGTTTGCAGAGTAACAAAGTCATGACACTGGCCGTAAGTTGTTCGAGATATTTCAAAGATGGCCTTAGTGATAATATATCATCATCATCATCATCATCATCATTTATTCAACCATTATCAATCCACTGCCGATGAAGGTCTCCCTAAATTTCTTCCACAATTGTCTGCCTTGAGACTGTCTCCTCCATGTCAATCCGACAGGCTTTCGAATTTCATCCATCCATCTCCCATGGGGTCTTATGGGTCTCTTCTTTTTTTGTCCCTTGGAATCCAGTCTAAAATTTCAGTTGTCCATCGGTGGTCTGTTCTTCTGGCAACATGTCCAGCCCATTGCCATTTCAATAATTTCACTCTGGTCATGATGTCGTCCACTCTTGTTATTTTCTTTATCCACAAGTTCCTCTTCTTATCTTTCCTGGTTACACCAAGCATACATCTATCCATGCTTCTTTGAGTTGTCAACAGTCTTTGTATGCCTCTTTTAGTTAAGGTCCATGTCTCTGCTCCATACGTAAGCACTGGCAGGATGATTGGACTAAACATTTTTCTTTTAAGACATAATGGCATACTGCTCTTAAAAATTGTACTGTTTCTTCCAAAAGCTCTCCATCCAAGTTTTATACGGCGATTAATTTCTTCATCAATGTGACCTTCACTTGATATCTGCTGCCTAAGATAAAATGTAGGAATCGGTTATTTCAAGCTTTTCTCCATCAATCAATAGCACTTCTTTTCTTGTAAAAGCATTGTACATCACTTTTGTCTTCTAAACATATTTAATCCGACTTCTTTACTCTTGTCAGCAAGTTCTTGGATGATAATCTGCAGCTCCGAAGGGGTAGTTGCAAAAATGACTATGTCATCAGCAAAACGAAGGTGAGTTAAATAATCTCCATTAATCTTTATCTGTTTGTTTTCCCAGTTCAATGATTGAAAGATATTTTGCAATGTGGCATTAAAGAGTTTGGGAGATATTGTGTGATAGTGTCTCACTCCCTTTCTAATTTTTATTAGTGCAGTATCATCAAATATCCGAACCTTTGCACTTACATTTTTATAGATGTTATTAATAATGTTAATGCACGCATCTTCAATACCGCATAATTTCAAAGCCATTGAAACTGCTGATGGTTTCACGGAATCGAAGGTCTTTTCATAACATAATGGAAGTTCATATTCTTTTGTTCTTTCATTTAATTATCTCAGTACATGGATATGATCCACAATGTTGCCGGAGATATTTCATATATCATCATCATCATCATTGTCAACCATTATCAATCCACTGCTGGACGAAGGTCTCCCCAAGTTTCCTCCACAACAGTCTGTCTTGTGCCAGTCTCCTCCATGTCACCCCTGCATACTTTCGAATTTCATCCACCCATCTCCCATGTGGTCTTCTTCTGGGTCTTTTCCTGTCCCTTGGAATCCAATCTAAAATTTCGGCTGTCCATCGATGATCTGTCCTTCTGGCAGTATGTCCAGCCCATTGCCATTTCAGGGATTTAACTCTGATCATGATGTCTTCCACTCTTGTCATTTTTCGGATCCACGAGTTCCTCTTCTTATCTCTCCTGGTTACACCAAGTATGCACCTCTCCATGCTTCTTTGAGTTGTCTGCAGCCTTTGTATGTCTCTTTTAGTTAAGGTCCACGTCTCTGCACCATACGTAAGCACTGGAAGGATGCATTGATCAAACACTTTTCTTTTAAGACATAATGGCATATTGCTCTTGAAAATTATGCTGTTTCTTCCAAAAGCTCTCCAGGCAAGTTTTGTACGCCGATTAATTTCTTCATCAATGTGACCCTCACTAGATATCTGCTGTCCAAGATAAACGTACGTGTCTGTTATCTCCAGCTTTTCTCCATCAATCGATAAATCTTCATTTCTTGTAAAAGCATTGAACATCACTTTTGTCTTCTGAAAGTTCATTTTTAATCCCACTTCTTTACTCTTGTCAGCAAGTTCCTGGATCATACTCTGCAGCTCTGATGGGGTAGTTGCAAAAATGACTACGTCATCAGCAAAACGAAGGTGGGTTAGATAATCTCCATTAATCTTTATCCCCTTGTTTTCCCAGCTCAGCGACTGAAAAACACCCTCCAATGTGGCATTAAAGAGCTTCGGAGATATGGTGTCACCTTGTCTCACTCCCTTTCCAATTTTTACGTGTGTTGTATTTTCAAACAGCCTAATCTTTGCACTTGCATTTTCATAGATGTTATTAATGATATTAATGTATGCATCTTCAATACCGCAGGTTTTCAGAGCCATTGTAACTGCTGATGGTTTCACCGAATCAAAGGCTTTTTCATAATCGATAAAAGCCATGCACAATGGAAGTTCATATTCCCTCGCTCTTTCAATTAGTTCTCTCAGTACGTGGATATGATCTATTGTGCTGTAGCCACTCCTGAATCCAGCTTGTTCTCTCGGTTGAGCCATGTCCAGTGTTACCTTCAAGCGGTGTGAAAGAACTTTAGTGAAGATTTTATAAACTACTGATAGGAGGCTGATAGGTCTGTAGTTTCCGAGATCCTCAATGTCACCTTTCTTATGTAGCAGGATCATTGTAGCGGTGTTCCAATCCTCAGGAATCTTTCCTTCATTAAGGCATCGAGTGAAAATTTGGGCGAGTACTGTTTCGATTTCTCCACTTGCTTCTTGTATGATGTCTACAGTAATTCCATCTTCTCCTGGAGCTTTTCCCCGCTTCATGTTCTTGATTGCATGTGCAACTTCTGCTGGAAGGACTGGAGGAACTCTGGTACTGGTATCTTTCATGATGTCTGGAGTGCATGTATCATCCCTTTCATATAATTTGGAGTAGAAATCTTTCACTCTTGTCAAAATTTCGCCTCTATTTCTTGTTACAGAACCATCTTCTTTTCTCAGTGCCATAATCTGTTTTCTTCCCTTACTGAGATGTCCCTTTGCTATCTTTAGGCTTTGGTTGTTTTCAATTGCTTTCCTCACTAGTTCACAGTTGAATTTTCTTACGTCTTCAGTGATACTTTTTCGTACTGTCTTGCATAGCTCTATATATTCCACTTTGGAAGTCACATCTTCTTTAGTTGTCCTCATCTCTCTTCTTTTTTGCATCAACATTTTCGTTTTTCCTGATAATTTATTTACATGCAACTTGTTCTTAGACCCAGCTAATTTTGTTGCTGTTTCCATAAGAGCTTTGGTTACTTTTCTGTTAACTTCAGAGATGTCCACTTCTTCCGATGTTAGGCCTTCTAAAGCAGAGAACCTGTTCTTCAGTTCCAACTTGAAGGTATTATGGTGTTTTTTAAGGTTGGTTATGTCAATAGATTTTGTTTGTCTTATGAGCTTGCCACGTTCAAGTTTAGTGTTGAGGTGCATCTTACATCTCACCAATCTATGGTCACTACCTGTGTTGAACTTGTTTAGCACACTGCAGTCTTCTATGACGAATTTTTTGTTACACATAATAAAATCAATTTCACTTGTTGTCCCATTTGGATGTCTCCATGTCCATTTCCTGTGTGGCTTTTTCTTGAAGAAGGAGTTCAAGATGAAAAACCCTTCTGCCTCTGCAAACTCAACGAGAGTATTTCCACGCTGGTTTCTGTTGCCGTGACCGAATTTACCTACTGAAGTTTCATTCTGTTGCCGTGACCGAATTTACCTACTGAAGTTTCATTCTGTTGCCGTTGCCCTATTTTTGCATTGAAATCTCCCATAATTATTTTCAAGTGCTGCTTACCTTTATTATTTAGATGACAAATTTCCTCATAAAATTCTTCAATTTCTTCTTCAGGATGACTTGTGGTGGGTGCATAAGTTTGAATAATCTGAGCCTGGTATCTTTTCGAGAGTTGGATAACAAGTCGTGCAGCTCTGTCAGAGGAACTTTCAACTTCTACAACTTTATCCTTCAGTTTCTTGTTTATTATAAATCCAACACCACTAGTTCTGCCAGTGTCTGTCCCACGATAGTAGAAGAGATGTCCACTTTTCAGTTCAATGAGATCTTCTCCTTTTCTCCTTACCTCACTTAGCCCCACGATGTCCCACTTGATCCTTTGTAGTTCCTCTTCCAATTCAAGAAGCCTTGAATCAGAAGATAGGGAGCGTCCATTGTACGTAGCCAAGGTCAGCATCAGATGGCAGCCTAGTCCGGTCCTCCGGGGATTCTTAGCACCCTCTGCCTTCATGTCGCACTGGCCGCTGCCTTGGCCAGGTACATTCCAGCTGCCGGAGACTGAGGGCCAAGATTTAAGTTGTGGAATCATTTTGGAGGGGTTTGGCCATAACTCACCACGCTGGCCAAGCGGGTTGGTGAGTGTGGGATAGAATTTCCTCTAATCCCGATGGTATAGTTATACCGCTATTGGCGGTCGTCAGAGCCCCTTTAGTGGGAACAGGATGCACCACGAGAAGGCGGGGTTGACATTTGTCAAGGAGAGGCTGTGATGTTACGCATCACCTGACCTTACATCCCATTTCATATATATATATCTATATATCATCATCATCATCATCATCATTGTCAACCATTATCAATCCACTGCTGGACGAAGGTCTCCCCAAGTTTCCTCCACAACGGTCTGTCTTGTGGCAGTCTCCTCCATGTCACCCGCATACTTTCGAATTTCATCCACCCATCTTCCATGTGGTCTTCTTCTGGGTCTTTTCCTGTCCCTTGGAATCCAATCTAAAATTTCGGCTGTCCATCGATGGTCTGTTCTTCTGGCAGTATGTCCAGCCCATTGCCATTTCAGGGATTTTACTCTGATCATGATGTCTTCCACTCTTGTATATATATATATACTAAAGAGCAAAGTCGAAAACAAAAGAAATACTTTAGAATTTAAAATGAAAGATGCAAAATAACCTGAAGATCAAAACGCGCAACGCAGCAGTTATGAAAATTCAGAATCCACATTCTATTAAGAGACTGAAGCAAAAAAAAAATTTTTGACTCTCACCAAGTACAACATAGAGAAGGTTATGTATTGACCGGTGTGAGTAAAAAGAGAAAAATAAAACAACTGAATGTAGAAAGTGTCGAGAATACTGAGCCTTGGCTTTATCAAGGACCAGCAAAAACTCTGCATTTTCTCACTTCCACAAAGACCTATTTGGAAATGGGTTTCTGCAAAGTCATAGATGCAAGTAATAAGCCCACCTTAAAAAAATTTTAAAAATATATATTTTAAAGAAAATATATAAATGTCATGACCTCCGCAGAGTTTCATGACCAAGCTTTAGTTAACAATTTTGCTAGCATCCATAACTTTCCTGGCCTGACCCATGCTCTTCATCTGTTACTATTAAACAGAAAGAAGAAGATTATAGAAAACTCAAGTTGTAAGAGTGACATAATAAATCAGAAATAATGTTCAGCAATAACAAATTACCAAGTTCGCCTGAGAGAGAATTTTAACCTGAATAGCAATACTAAAGTATTACAAATTCTTAACATTGCAATAAAAAGGAGATATTAATTTTTTTAAAACACAGATTCTTGAAAAAAGACTGGATTATAAAAACCCACTACTCCACAACTTCTGACAACACAAAAACGAAAATATAATAAAGACAATAATTAATTAAAGAAACGCATTGTGAAGGTTATATGTCATGAACAATTAGTTGCAATATGTACAGAGTATTTCAGAAGTGCTTTAAGTGCATAATTAAGTAGTTATTAAGAACTTAACTACATTGAAAACACAGCGCAAATTACAAGAACAATGAAACGGCCGGCTGTTTTGGCCTTAGTTCCCTAAAAAAACGCGCAAAGTTACCTAGAAAAGAAAGAGTTAAAATCCGCAAAAAAGTTAATAGACTTGCCAGTGCCTAAAAGCTGAAAGCAAAAAAAAAAAAGAAAAAAAGGACAAGAAGTTCCATCATTGAACTTGGAAACCCCAATACCCAAAGACAATGAAGAGAGCTTACCTCTTATGCAACTGAACTTCCTCCTTTCTAGAGGAAAGATGGCCGACCTTTTAACCCAAACTTCAAAACACCCCTGCCACTCCCTAGTCGCTGGGGGCAGTGTGGGTGGGGCTGTAGGCCTCCACACACTGAAAAATCCTACTCGCGGAGATTTTAACTAAAGAAAAAAATATATCATTAAGATTGTGGACCTGTATAATCAGAAAGAGTAGAATAAACTCTCCAGAATACATGAGAAATATTATGAAATACACAAGTAGTGTATTTAATAATCTTTGCATGTATTTAATCACCTTAGTGAGCTACTATAGACTATTCAGAATCCTATTAATTTTAATGTTAGTTTTACTATTTTTAGTATAGCTATTCTAGTGAGCGAATAACTAGTTTTCTTTTATATTTATTTTTATTTTATTTTATAAACAGATTTTTAAGCTTTTTTTTTGTGATTTTGTCTATATTATTTAATTTTTTATTTTTAATAGGACCTTCTTATCCATAGCACTAAGGTTCCTTTTGGTAGTTAATAGGCATCCTCTAGCCAACTTCCAAACGGCTTTCATTGGTTAGAATCATATTATTAACTGCGTAGAAAATTAAAGCAGATCTGCCAACCTTACTCTATTATTCAGAATAATTTTTCTTAAAGTTCTTTTGATGAAAGAAGCAGGAATTTTGCTCTCTAGAAAACTGTCTGATAGTATATTAATGTGGTAGTTGAAGAAGAGCATGGGTCGGGCCAGGAAAGTTATGGATGCTAGCAAAATTGTTAACTAAAGCTTGGTCATGAAACTCTGCGGAGGTCATGACATTTATATATTTTCTTTAAAATATATATTTTTTAAATTTTTTTTAAGGTGGGCTTATTACTTGCATCTATGACTTTGCAGAAACCCATTTCCAAATAGGTCTTTGTGGAAGTGAGAAAATGCAGAGTTTTTGCTGGTCCTTGATAAAGCCAAGGCTCAGTATTCTCGACACTTTCTACATTCAGTTGTTTTATTTTTCTTTTTTACTCACACCGGTCAATACATAACCTTTTCTATGTTGTACTTGGTAAGAGTCAAAAATTTTTTTTTTGCTTCAGTCTCTTAATAGAATATATATATATATATATATATATATATATATATATAGGGATGTAAGGTCAGGTGATGCGTAACATCACAGCCTCTCCTTGACAAATGTCAACCCCGCCTTCTCGTGGTGCATCCTGTTCCCACTAAAGGGGCTCTGACGACCGCCAATAGCGGTATAACTATACCATCGGGATCAGAGGAAATGCTATCCCACACTCACCAACCCGCTTGGCCAGCGTGGTGAGTTATGGCCAAACACCTCCAAAATGACTCTACAACTTAAATCTTGGCCCTCAGTCTCCGGCAGCTGGAATGTACCTGGCCAAGGCAGCGGCCAGTGCGACATGAAGGCAGAGGGTGCTAAGAATCCCCGGAGGACCGGACTAGGCTGCCATTTGATGCTGACCTTGGCTACCTATAACGGACGCTCCCTATCTTCTGATTCAAGGCTTCTTGAATTGGAAGAGGAACTACAAAGGATCAAGTGGGACATCGTCGGGCTAAGTGAGGTAAGGAGAAAAGGAGAAGATCTCATTGAACTGAAAAGTGGACATCTCTTCTATTATCGTGGGACAGATACTGGCAGAACTAGTGGTGTTGGATTTATAATAAACAAGAAACTGAAGGATAAAGTGGTAGAAGTTGAAAGTTCCTCTGACAGAGCTGCACGACTCGTTATCCAACTATCAAGAAGATACCAGGCTCAGATTATTCAAACTTATGCACCCACCACAAGTCATCCTGAAGAAGAAATTGAAGAATTTTATGAGGAAATTCGTCATCTAAATAATAAAGGTAAGCAGCACTTGAAGATAATTATGGGAGATTTCAATGCAAAAATAGGGCAACGGCAACAGAATGAAACTTCAGTAGGTAAATTCGGTCACGGCAACAGAAACCAGCGTGGAAATACTCTCGTGGAGTTTGCAGAGGCAGAAGGATTTTTCATCTTGAACTCCTTTTTCAAGAAAAAGCCACACAGGAAATGGACATGGAGACATCCAATTGGGACGACAAGTGAAATTGATTTTATTATGTGTAACAAAAAATTCGTCATCGAAGACTGCAGTGTGCTGAACAAGTTCAACACAGGTAGTGACCATAGATTGGTGAGATGTAAGATGCACCTCAACACTAAACTTGAACGTGGCAAGCTCATAAGACAAACAAAATGTATTGACATAACCAACCTTAAAAAACACCATAATACTTTCAAGTTGGAACTGAAGAACAGATTTTCTGCTTTAGAAGGCCTAACATCGGAAGAAGTGGATATTTCGGAAGTTAACAGAAAAGTAACCAAAGCTCTAATGGAAACAGCAACAAAATTAGCTGGGTCTAAGAACAAGTTGCATGTGAACAAATTATCAGGAAAAACCAAAATGTTGATGCAAAAAAGAAGAGAGATGAGGACAACTAAAGAAGATGTGACTTCCAAAGTGGAATATATAGAGCTATGCAAGACAACACGAAAAAGTATCACTGAAGACGTAAGGAAATTCAACTGTGAGCTAGTGAAGAAAGCAATTGAAAACAACCAAAGCCTTAAGATAGCAAAGGGACATCTCAGTAAGGGAAGAAAACAGATTATGGCTCTGAGAAAAGAAGATGGTTCTATAACAAGAAATAGAGGCGAAATTTTGACAAGAGTGAAAGATTTCTACTCCAAATTATATGAAAGGGATGATACATGTACTCCAGACATCATGAAAGGTACCAGAGTTCTTCCAGTCCTCCCAGCAGAAGTTGCTCATGCAATCAAGAACATGAAGCGGGGGAAAGCTCCAGGAGAAGATGGAATTACTATAGACATCATACAAGAAGCAAGTGGAGAAATTGAAACAGTACTCGCCCAAATTTTCACTCGATGCCTTAATGAAGGGAAGATTCCTGAGGATTGGAACAATGCTACAATGATCCTGCTACATAAAAAAGGTGACATTGAGGATCTCAGGAACCACAGACCTATCAGCCTCCTATCAGTAGTTTATAAAATCTTCACTAAAGTTCTTTCACACCGCTTGAAGGTAACACTGGACATGGCTCAACCGAGAGAACAAGCTGGATTCAGGAGTGGCTACAGCACAATAGATCATATCCACGTACTGAGAGAACTAATTGAAAGAGCGAGGGAATATGAACTTCCATTGTGCATGGCTTTTATCGATTATGAAAAAGCCTTTGATTCGGTGAAACCATCAGCAGTTACCACGGCTCTGAAATCCTGCGGTATTGAAGATGCATACATTAATATTATTAATAACATCTATGAAAATGCAAGTGCAAAGATTCGGCTGTTTGAAAATACAACACACATAAAAATTGGAAAGGGAGTGAGACAAGGTGACACCATATTTCCGAAGCTCTTTAATGCCACATTGGAAAATGTCTTTCAATCACTGAACTGGGAAAACAAAGGGATAAAGATTAATGGAGATTATCTAACCCACCTTCGTTTTGCTGATGACGTAGTCATTTTTGCAACTACCCCATCAGAGCTGCAGAGTATGATCCAGGAACTTGCTGACAAGAGTAAAGAAGTGGGATTAAAAATGAACTTTCAGAAGACAAAAGTGATGTTCAATGCTTTTACAAGAAATGAAGATTTATCGATTGATGGAGAAAAACTGGAGATAACAGATACGTATGTTTATCTTGGACAGCAGATATCAAGTGAGGGTCACATTGATGAAGAAATTAATCGGCGTACAAAACTTGCCTGGAGAGCTTTTGGAAGAAACAGCATAATTTTCAAGAGCAATATGCCATTATGTCTTAAAAGAAAAGTGTTTGATCAATGCATCCTTCCAGTGCTTACGTATGGTGCAGAGACGTGGACCTTAACTAAAAGAGACATACAAAGGCTGCAGACAACTCAAAGTAGCATGGAGAGGTGCATGCTTGGTATAACCAGGAGAGATAAGAAGAGGAACTCGTGGATCCGAAAAATGACGAGAGTGGAAGACATCATGATCAGAGTTAAATCCCTGAAATGGCAATGGGCTGGACATACTGCCAGAAGGACAGACCATAGATGGACAGCCGAAATTTTAGATTGGATTCCAAGGGACAGGAAAAGACCCAGAAAAAGACCACATGGGAGATGGGTGGATGAAATTCGTAAATATGCGGGAGTGACATGGAGGAGACAGGCACAAGACAGACCGTTGTGGAGGAAACTTGGGGAGACCTTCGTCCAGCAGTGGATTGATAATGGTTGACAATGATGATGATGATGATGATATATATGGGATGTAAGGTCAGGTGATGCGTAACATCACAGCCTCTCCTTGACAAATGTCAACCCCGCCTTCTCGTGGTGCATCCTGTTCCCACTAAAGGGGCTCTGACGACCGCCAATAGCGGTATAACTATACCATCGGTATTAGAGGAAATTCTATCCCACACTCACCAACCCGCTTGGCCAGCGTGGTGAGTTATGGCCAAACCCCTCCAAAATGATTCCACAACTTAAATCTTGGCCCTCAGTCTCCGGTAGCTGGAATGTACCTGGCCAAGGCAGCGGCCAGTGCGACATGAAGGCAGAGGGTGCTAAGAATCCCCGGAGGACCGGACTAGGCTGCCATCTGATGCTGACCTTGGCTACTTACAATGGACGCTCCCTATCTTCTGATTCAAGGCTTCTTGAATTGGAAGAGGAACTACAAAGGATCAAGTGGGACATCGTGGGGCTAAGTGAGGTAAGGAGAAAAGGAGAAGATCTCATCGAACTGAAAAGTGGACATCTCTTCTACTATCGTGGGACAGATACTGGCAGAACTAGTGGTGTTGGATTTATAATAAACAAGAAACTGAAGGATAAAGTTGTAGAAGTTGAAAGTTCCTCTGACAGAGCTGCACGACTCGTTATCCAACTCTCGAGAAGATACCAGGCTCAGATTATTCAAACTTATGCACCCACCACAAGTCATCCTGAAGAAGAAATTGAAGAATTTTATGAGGAAATTTGCCATCTAAATAATAAAGGTAAGCAGCACTTGAAAATAATTATGGGAGATTTCAATGCAAAAATAGGGCAACGGCAACAGAATGAAACTTCAGTAGGTAAATTCGGTCACGGCAACAGAAACCAGCTTGGAAATACTCTCGTTGAGTTTGCAGAGGCAGAAGGGTTTTTCATCTTGAACTCCTTCTTCAAGAAAAAGCCACACAGGAAATGGACATGGAGACATCCAAATGGGACGACAAGTGAAATTGATTTTATTATGTGTAACAAAAAATTCGTCATAGAAGACTGCAGTGTGCTGAACAAGTTCAACACAGGTAGTGACCATAGATTGGTGAGATGTAAGATGCACCTCAACACTAAACTTGAACGTGGCAAGCTCATAAGACAAACAAAATCTATTGACATAACCAACCTTAAAAAACACCATAATACCTTCAAGTTAGAACTGAAGAACAGGTTCTCTGCTTCAGAAGGCCTAACATCGGAAGAAGTGGACATATCTGAAGTTAACAGAAAAGTAACCAAAGCTCTTATGGAAACAGCAACAAAATTAGCTGGGTCTAAGAACAAGTTGCATGTGAACAAATTATCAGGAAAAACCAAAATGTTGATGCAAAAAAGAAGAGAGATGAGGACAACTAAAGAAGATGTGACTTCCAAAGTGGAATATATAGAGCTATGCAAGACAGTAAGAAAAAGTATCACTGAAGACGTAAGAAAATTCAACTGTGAACTAGTGAGGAAAGCAATTGAAAACAACCAAAGCCTAAAGATAGCAAAGGGACATCTCAGTAAGGGAAGAAAACAGATTATGGCACTGAGAAAAGAAGATGGTTCTGTAAAGAGAAATAGAGGCGAAATTTTGACAAGAGTGAAAGATTTCTACTCCAAATTATATGAAAGGGATGATATATGCACTCCAGACATCATGAAAGGTACCAGTACCAGAGTTCCTCCAGTCCTTCCAGCAGAAGTTGCACATGCAATCAAGAACATGAAGCGAGGAAAAGCTCCAGGAGAAGATGGAATTACTGTAGACATCATACAAGAAGCAAGTGGAGAAATCGAAACAGTACTCGCCCAAATTTTCACTCGATGCCTTAATGAAGGAAAGATTCCTGAGGATTGGAACACCGCTACAATGATCCTGCTACATAAGAAAGGTGACATTGAGGATCTCGGAAACTACAGACCTATCAGCCTCCTATCAGTAGTTTATAAAATCTTCACTAAAGTTCTTTCACACCGCTTGAAGGTAACACTGGACATGGCTCAACCGAGAGAACAAGCTGGATTCAGGAGTGGCTACAGCACAATAGATCATATCCACGTGCTGAGAGAACTAATTGAAAGAGCGAGGGAATATGAACTTCCATTGTGCATGGCTTTTATCGATTATGAAAAAGCCTTTGATTCGGTGAAACCATCAGCAGTTACAATGGCTCTGAAAACCTGCGGTATGGAAGATGCATACATTAATATTATTAATAACATCTATGAAAATGCAAGTGCAAAGATTAGGCTGTTTGAAAATACAACACACGTAAAAATTGGAAAGGGAGTGAGACAAGGTGACACCATATTTCCGAAGCTCTTTAATGCCACATTGGAGGGTGTTTTTCAGTCGCTGAGCTGGGAAAACAAGGGGATAAAGATTAATGGAGATTATCTAACCCACTTTCGTTTTGCT
Organism: Macrothele yani; assembly: GCA_039090855.1. Classification (NCBI taxonomy): domain Eukaryota; kingdom Metazoa; phylum Arthropoda; class Arachnida; order Araneae; family Macrothelidae; genus Macrothele; species Macrothele yani. The sequence continues at coordinate 72,664,711 of CM077025.1, read as the reverse complement.
GATGACGTAGTCATTTTTGCAACTACCCCATCAGAGCTGCAGAGTATGATCCAGGAACTTGCTGACAAGAGTAAAGAAGTGGGATTAAAAATGAACTTTCAGAAGGCAAAAGTGATGTTCAATGCTTTTACAAGAAATGAAGATTTATCGATTGGTGGAGAAAAGCTGGAGATAACAGACACGTATGTTTATCTTGGACAGCAGATATCAAGTGAGAGTCACATTGATGAAGAAATTAATCGGCGTACAAAACTTGCCTGGAGAGCTTTTGGAAGAAACAGCATAATTTTCAAGAGCAATATGCCATTATGTCTTAAAAGAAAAGTGTTTGATCAATGCATCCTTCCAGTGCTTACGTATGGTGCAGAGACGTGGACCTTAACTAAAAGAGACATACAAAGGCTGCAGACAACTCAAAGTAGCATGGAGAGGTGCATACTTGGTGTAACCAGGAGAGATAAGAAGAGGAACTCGTGGATCCGAAAAATGACAAGAGTGGGAGACATCATGATCAGAGTTAAATCCCTGAAATTGCAATGGGCTGGACATACTGCCAGAAGGACAGATCATCGATGGACAGCCGAAATTTTAGATTGGATTCCAAGGGACAGGAAAAGACCCAGAAGAAGACCACATGGGAGATGGGTGGATGAAATTCGAAAGTATGCAGGGGTGACATGGAGGAGAGTGGCACAAGACAGACCGTTGTGGAGGAAACTTGGGGAGACCTTCGTCCAGCAGTGGATTGATAATGGTTGACAATGATGATGATGATGATGATATATATATTCTCGTGGTGCATCCTGTTCCCACTAAAGGGGCTCTGACGACTGCCAATAGCGGTACAACTATACCATCGGGACCAGAGAAAATGTTACCCCACGCTCACCAACTCGCTTGTCCGACGTGGTGAGTTATAGCACCCCCACCCCCACCCCCTCCCGCTAAATGACTCCACAACTTAAATCTGGGCCCTCAGCCTCCGGCAGCTCGAATGTACAGACCTCAAGAAAAAAAACGAGCCACCACCTTTAACTTTCGAACCGTTTGTCGCATCCAAACAAGAAAAGTATCGTTGGAAAGAACTTGAAGGGAACTATCATGTGATGTGAAAAAACATCTCCGAGTATTTCTTCCTATGGGATGTGAAGAAACATCTCCGAATTTTTCTCTCTATCTCCGAATTTTTCCACATAAGAGGTATGTTATTTTACGCGCATTCTATTCGGCACATGATAAAATCCTTAAATTCCAAATTCCATACGAATTGAACAATAAATACGTGTACAGTGAGCTACGGGAAAAAGATGCCGCTGATGTTAAACTGCGAAAATCGTTTTTGATTTTTATCATTTAATCGAGAACAGATATAGTGATTCGGTGTTGCAACAGTAAAACACAAAGAGGCCCAGATACTATGAGCCGCTGCACAAGAACAGAACTGGTATTTTAAGGGAATTATAAATTATGAAACATGATCATGGGAAAAAAAAAAGAATTATGACCATATCATATAAATGAGTCATGTGATCCCAAATATTTTGAAACCTTTAAATCCAAATTTACAGCGTGATAGTATAAAACCTTGCGGAGATATAAGCGAAAACTCAATCATACGTCCACTGTCGGAAGAGGAACAGCTCCCGAAGAGAAAAAATAAATAAAATCCGAGCAGCTGTCAAAACTGTTTCTGATAGAGATCGCCCCGTGGGAAAAGAGAACTCGAGTGTTTTGAACACGATGGAACTGACGATGAAGAAAACGCCGGTTTTTTTATGTTATGTATCTTTAGTATGTGTGCGGTTGACCATCTGTGTCATGTATTAAATGTAGGTTTGATGTTTATTACTGCCTCTTGAGTGATTCGTGTCAACTTCGGAAGAATGTGGATTAATTTGCTATTGTTAATTTATTTAACGATCTCAACACACGGCACCCAAGAACCGTCGTTCAAAAATTGAATGTAAGGTAAGAAGTACTTTTTCTTCAATACTGTGCATTCCTGATTGATTTGAACGGCGACACGTTACATAATGGCATCCCTCCCGGGATTTTGAGTTGAGGTATTTTGAAAATAGCACAGAATTCGTAGCCGAGAGAATTCTTCCGTTTGTTGACATTCTGATATATTGTTTCGAACGAAAAGATGGCCGAAGAAATTAGAGCTAGATTGAGACAGAAACGCGGCGTGATGAGAACTTCCGTTACCAAAATTATTAAGCGATTGGAAGCGGAACTTAAACTAACTGATGTGGATATAGATAATCTTGAAGAACTTTTAGAACATCTTATTGAAAAAACGACAGAACTAAAATTAATTGATTCCGAGCTGGAAAATGTTTTAGACCCAGGGGACTTGCAGTCTGAGTTAGAAAGTGCTGAAGAATATCGTGAGAAAATAACTACATGGAGATATAGAGCGTCCAAACGAGTTCATATATTAAAGCAAAATGTTGTGAATAATAGCGTGTCTCTTGGTCAGAGCCCCGAGCTACATGAATCGAAAGAAGAACGAGTGAGGTACTCTGTGACTATAAAATTGCCGAAGCTATCTATTTCCAAGTTTTACGGAGATGTGAGTCAATGGCTTACATTTTGGAATTCTTTTGAATCGGCAATTCATAAGAATGATTCTTTGAACAAAGTAGATAAATTTAATTATCTTAAAGCTCACTTAGGAGGTACTGCTATAAACGCTGTAGAAGGATTTGCTATCACACCGGAAAATTACGACATTGCTGTAAACATGTTAGAAGAGCGATTTGGGAGAAAGGATTTGTTAATAAATGCACATATGAGTAACTTGCTTGATCTTTCCCCTCTCAAGAATTCCAGTGATATCGGAACATTTCGAAAGTTGTTTGATAATGTTCAAACGCAAATAAGAAGTTTAGAGTCGCTGGGAGTTTTGTCAGACACGTATGGAAATCTTATGTGTCCGATGCTGTTGAAAGTGCTCTGATCTGATCTGATCTTAGAATTCAATAAACAAAGTACCAATGTCAGTTATGACATCAAAGATTTGATTGAATTTTTGAGGAAGAAACTGACCTCCAGGGAGCGCACTTCTGCTAGTGTTTTGGTCACCAGAGACTGGCACAACAGTTTTCCAGCCACTTTTGCTCCTCGGTCAGGTGGCTGTGGCAGGAAGCTCTCACATTACTCGAGAGAAAAGGGAAATACACCGACAGCAGCTGAGCTATTTAGTACTGAACTGAAAGAAAAGAAAAAACTCGTTTGTGTTTTTTGTGACAAGCCTCACGCAAACTCTGAGTGCAAAGAAACTCGAAATCTGTCTCTGGAGGAAAGAAAATCTATTCTGTTAAAAAGGGGATGCTGTTTTAGGTGTCTTAAACCAGGACACGTTTCACGTTCTTGTAAGGTAAAATTACCTGCTCACACTGTGGTAATAGACATCTATCTATTAACTGTTTTCATAAACACGAAGAAAAAGATAAGAAACCAGAATTTAATAAAGAAAATGATAGAGCTCTGGAAGCCAGTGTTTTGACTAACAATTCCTGTTCCAAGGAGGTGTATTTACAGACTTTAATTGTTTGTATTAAGGAGAATGACATCAGTCGTTATGTAAGAGGGATTATTGATACAGGTAGCTCGAGATCATATGTAAGTGAATTTGTCGCACTGAAGTTGAAATGCAAAGGGGAAGAAAAAATCGTTCATGGGCTTTTTGGAGGAATAGAAAAAAGGGAGAAGCACAAAAGATATTCGATTCAATTAAGCAATCTTGACGGCGATTACATTTGCGAATTAGAGGTGATGGATCAAAAAAGAATTTGTGCTTTCATTCCGAAGTTAGAGGACTCTAAATGCATAAAAGAACTGACAAATCGTGGAGTTTTCATCAGCGATATTTCCATAAATGAACATGACTGTCTGTATGAGAAAGATCCGAAGGAAATTCATTTTCTGATAGGAGCTGACTTCGCAGGGAAGTTATTTACAGGTGAAATTGAGCACCTTTCCAATGGATTGGTGGCAGTAAACACACGTCTGGGATGGACGTTTATGGGAAAAACAGAAGAAAAAGAAGCCAGTAAATCTAATGTCCTTATCTCTCTCCACGTTGGCGAATTAAACCTTTCTGATTTGTGGAGACTTGATACTTAGGGATTCTCGATCCAGGAGAAAAGATCGCGAGAACGGAGCTCGAAGACGCTGCGAAAGATCATTTTATTCGTAATGTTTCAAGAGACCAAGAAGGAAGATATATGGTTTGTTTGCCATGGATTCAAGATCACCCTCCTCTGTCGGACTGCAGGGAGATAGCAGTTAAAAGATTGAAGAGCTGTGTTAAATCCTTAGAATGGACTGAGAAGTTAGATGCTTATGAAGATGTTTTCCGGGAGTGGCTGAAGGAGGGCATTATAGAAGAAGTTAAATTTCCTGAGGAGAATGTGAAAACTGAGCATTTTTTACCATATCATCCTGTTTTCAAGGAGAACTTAACGACCAAAGAGAGACCTGTCTTTGATGGCTCGGCGAGAGGGAAGAATTCTCCCTCCATTAACGATTGTCTGAAAAAGGGACCGAATGTTGTAGAACTTATACCCTCAATTATAAACAGATTTCGGATGGGAAAAATTGGGGTAACTGCCGACATAAAGAAAGCTTTCTTACAGATTGGACTTCAGGAGCATGATAGACCATTTTTGAGGTTCCTGTGGTGGGAGAACGGTAAGGAAGAAAATCTTCAAACCTTCCAGCACCGAAGAGTTGTTTTCGGAATTTCTTCTTGCCCTTTCCTGCTGGGAGCAGCAATGGAATTTCACCTGAAGAACGCGCCGGATCATCTGCAAGAAACGGCGAAAAAGCTCCTGAGGTCGTTTTATGTTGACAATTGTGTTTCTAGTGTGAATAGCCGAGAGGAGCTTGAAAAGTTCATTTTTGAGTCACGAAGTATCCTCAGTGCAGCCAAGTTCGATTTGCAAGAGTGGGAGCATGCTCCTGCTTCGACAGAAGTGGAGGATGAAGATGGAGATGAAAGGAAGGTCCCAGTGCTGGGATTAAGTTGGACACTGAATTCAGATGAGCTGTCTATTGACATGAAGGGGCTCTCTAGCGATGAAAAGTTCCGATTGACAAAACCAGAGATCTTCTCAGTCGTCCATCGAGTATTCAACCCCATTGGATTCACGTTCCCGGTCACACTGGGGCCAAAGGTTTTGCTGTAAGAATACTGGAAGAACGGGATCACTTGGGACTCTAAGCTGCCTCCGACTATATCTAGAAAATTTGAACGTTGGAAGACGCAATTGGAAGGCTTGAGTGATGTGCTGATCCCACGATGCATACTACAGGATGCTTCAGCCAATTCGGAGGTATCTCTACATGTGTTCTGTGATGCAAGCAAGATAGCATTTGCTACTTGTATTTTTGTCCGATGTCAAAATTATCGGTCCACGACGTGTCAGCTAATACAAGCACGTTGTAGAGTCGCCCCTTTGAAATTACCTTCCATACACAGGATGGAACTCTTGGCCTCCATTATTGGAGCTAGGTTAGCTGAAACAACGAAATCAGACTTGGAGCTGGGGAACGTGCCTACGTACTATTGGTCTGATTCTGTGAATGTGTTATACTGGATAAAAAGAAATGAAAATTGGGCAACTTTCGTTTACAATCGTGTTCAGGAAATTCGGCGGCTAACAGACCCAGAAGATTGGAGGCACATTGCCGGGTCTATGAATCCTGCGGATCTCCCTTCGAGAGGATGTACAGTGAAAGAGTTGAAAAATTCTCGTTGGTGGGAAGGTCCGGAGTGGCTAAAATTACCGTGTAATGAATGGCCAGCCTCAGAAGCGCTTCCAAATTTGGAGGTTGTGAATTCAGAAAGGCGAAAAACTATTGTGTCTGCTACTAACACAGAAATTGAGAAGGTTTTTGAATATTCTACGAAGATCTCCTCGTATAGCAGAATAATCAGAGTCATGGCGTGGATTTTTCGTTTTTACAGGAATGCAAAGGCCAAACGAACTGAAATATGTTTCGGTGAGTTAAGTGTAGAGCAAGTCGAAAAGGCCGAAATGGTAATGTTGAAAGAAGTCCAAAGACAGAGTTTTGGCGAAAATAGAGAAACTTCTCTGAAAACCTTTATCGTCGTAGAAGGGCTGCTTCGAGTCAATACGAGAATCACCATGAGAAAGGACTCGGAGGCATTTCGTCATCCAGTAGTACTGCCTTCTAAATATCACATAGTGAAAAAATTAATTTGGGAAAAACATGTTGAACTAGGCCATGCTGGTCTGCAGGTCCTAATCTCGACTCTGCGTGAACGTTATTGGATAATAAAGTGCAGAAAGACGATACGGCAAGTTATTAAAGAATGTGTCAGATGCAAAAGGTATACTGCTCTTCCTTTGGAACCACTTAGTTCGCCTCTTCCTGAAGATAGAGTTAGAGATGCCCTTGTCTTCGAAGTGGTTGGCATCAATTTATGTGGACCATTGTTTTCGAAAAATAATGAAAAGAGTTGGATAGTACTGTTCACCTGTGCAGTTTACCGAGCGGTTCATCTAGAGCTGGTAACTTCTCTGTCGACCGACGGATTTCTTCTGGCACTTAGAAGATTTATTGCACGCAGAGGACGTCCAACAACCATTTATTCCGACAATGGAACAAACTTAGTGGGAGCATCTAAGAACTTGAAATCCATTCATTGGGATAAAGTACAAAGGATTGCTACGGCGGAAAAAATTCAATGGAAGTTCAATCCACCCTCTGCCCCTTGGGGAGGATTCTGGGAAAGGATGATAGGCATGGTGAAGACTGCGCTCAGAAAGGTACTGGGTAAAGCCAGTCTACAGTATAAAGAACTGTACACGATTCTCTGCGATGCGGAAGGTGTGATTAATTCGAGACCGCTAACATACCTTTCTGAGGACAGTGATGACCTCGTTGCCCTCACACCGGCTATGTTTTTGCAAGAGATCAAAGAGATAGGAATTCCCGATCTGGATTTGATTGACACCGAAAGACTGAACAAGCGATTTAGCTTTAGGCAGAGGATTCGGCAGGATCTCAGAAAACGCTTCAGAGTCGAATATCTGGGGCATCTCAGAGAATTTTCAAAGGCTCAAAGGAGATCCAACATTGAGGAAGGGGACGTGGTCTTAGTGGGTGACGACAAGACTAAGAGACTCAATTGGCTTTTCGCCAAGGTGCAAAAACTTATTCCGGGCAAGGACGGTGAAGTCCGTGTTGCGGAAGTTAAGACAAAAACAGGATCCTTATTGCGACCAGTGAAGAGACTTTATCCTCTTGAGATTCGAGAGAGCGAGCGCTCGTCCCTTCAAGTCCCTGAGCCTCCTGCAGTATCGAGAGACGTCGAAAGGGGACCTACTTCCAGAGACGTTTTACATGACCCAGTGTTGTCAGAAAAGCAAGAAGAAGCGACGGGTAGTGGAGACGTGCGATCCCGTTATAGACGGATCTTAAAGCCATTGCGGCGAATGAACTTATAACGATTTATGTGTTTGAGTTTCGTGACTGATCCCGAAGCTCAAAGGTGGGAGGATGTCGGAAGAGGAACAGCTCCCGAAGAGAAAAAATAAATAAAATCCGAGCAGCTGTCAAAACTGTTTCTGATAGAGATCTCTGTCGCCCCGTGGGAAAAGAGAACTCGAGTGTTTTGAACACGATGGAACTGACGATGAAGAAAACGCCGGTTTTTATGTTATGTATCTTTAGTATGTATGCGGTCGACCATCTGTGTCATGTATTAAATGTAGGTTTGATGTTTATTACTGCCTCTTGAGTGATTCGTGTCAACCGAAGGAATGTGGATTAATTTGCTATTGTTAATTGATTTAACGATCTCAACACACGGCACCCAAGAACCGTCGTTCAAAAATTGAATGTAAGGTAAGAAGTACTTTTTCTTCAATACTGTGCATTCCTGATTGATTTGAACGGCGACACGTTACATCCACTATGGGGCCGTGCATAAAAAAGACATACATTCCTCTACTTACTGTAAAACGGTTTACCCCACAAACTGACAGACGCTTAGGAGAAAGTATTTCTACGTGAAGTTGGTTGAAGAAAGCAGTAATAATGTTATACCCCAAATTCAGAATTGCAACTTTTAATGATGAACATCATAAGTTATTAATTTTGCACAAAAATAACTTAACTTACGATATAGTTCGAGCAATTACATATTTCATTTTTTCCTATTGGTTACATAGCTAACTATTGTATATTGCTTAATTCAAAAACGCAAAAAAGAAAAAAAAAAAAACAGTACGTTCCACAAAACGAAAGCTTCGTATGTGTTTTCTGCATATTTTTACATAAATGCCGTTACAGCTTCGTTAAATTATAAAACTGTGGTCACGGAAATGAAAACTGCAAATTGTTTCCTGCGCCAGTGAACCAGTGTGCCTGATTTTTTTGCACGTCTTTTCTGAAAAACGATCGTGCTTATGCTATCGGTTTGTCCGTCCGTCAGGCTGTGGACACCATTTCTCTGCAACTATTAATCCGATTTGAAAAATTCTTGTTGCATTCGGAAGCTTGAAATGTGCCAATGATGATGCTTTATTTCATTTTTTATTACGATGTTCAATATTGCCGGTACAGGGCGTAAACGCAGATGATGTCGAATTCAAAACACATTTTATTACATATATTTGCTTCTAGCATCTGATTGAAAAAATTATTTTATCTTTCGATTCCATTTATGTCGAATAGTACTTCAGGTTTACTTAGTTTTTCAAATTACGCATATATTTTCCGCTAGGAGGCGCAAAAGTAAATTACGTTTTCCCCGATATCTCTTCTTCTAAAACTCCGATTTGAAAAAAACTTTATTCAACGCATACAGCTCATGATGGAAAATCTTTTGCGCATAATTTCGAATTTTGGGTAAAGAATACTTTGGCCACCAGGGGGCGTAAGTGTTAATTTTTGCTTCTGATGTATTTGCCTAAATATCTGAGCTTTTAAAAGCTCAATTGAAAAAAATTCGTTTGTAGACCGATACTACTCAAGTCGACAAACCTTTCCGGAACATTTTCTTTTTCAAATATTGCATGGTTTCGCCGCCAGGGGGCGTAGACGTATATCTTATTTTTTTCCCCTATATCTCTGCTTCTAATGGTCTGATTTAAAAAATTCTTTCTTTATTGGATAAAGTTACCGGTGTGATATGTGTTCCATGTAATTTCAAAATTTTAAAGTAATTCACAGACTTTCCGTTAGGGGCGTAAAGGTAAATTGCGTTTTCCCCGATATCTCTGCTTCTAAAACGTTGAATTTTTTGAAAAATTCTTTCTGCACCGGATACAGCTCCTCATGGGAAATCCTATGCATATAATTTCTAATTTTTGGTTAAAAAAATGGTTTGGCCACCAGAGGGCATAAATCAGAATTTCCGCTTCTGATGTATTTACAGCAAAACCTGAGCTTCTAAAATCTCGATTGAAGGAAAATGGATTGTGGGCCGATACTACTCCCTCCGACAGACCTTTTAGGAATATTTTCTTCTTCTTAAAATAATGCATGGTTTCTACGCCACGGGGTGTGGATGTATATCGTATTTTTGTCAATATCCCTACTTCTAGGAGTCCGATTTGAAAAATTACTTCTTTGTTGGATAGTGTTTCTGATGCGAAACGTTTTCATATAAATTTAAAATTTTCCAGTATATCATAGACTTTCCGCTAGGGGGCGCAAGCGTAAATTGTGTTTCCCCGATATTTCTGCTTCTAAAACTCCGATTTGAAAATTTCTTCCTGTATCGCATACAGCTCATGATGGAAAATGTTTTTTTATATATAATTTATAATAGTTGGTAAAGCATGGTTTGGCCACCAGGGAGCATAAGTGTTCAATTCTGCTTCTGGTGAATTTGCTGCAAAATCTGAGCTCCTGAAAACTCGACATGAAATTGTTTTTTCTTGGACCGATACCGCTCACATTGAAAAAAATTTTTTAGAATACTTTTTGCTAAAATAATGCATGGTTTTCTCGCTAGGGGTCGTAGATGCGTATCTTATATTTGTCCATATCTCTGCTTCGAAAAGCCCGATTTGAAAGATTCTTTCTTTGTTGGAGAGCGCTTCCGCTCCCAAATGTTTCTCACATTAATTAAATTTTTCTTAACTCATAAGTCAGCAACGAGAGGGCGTAAGTTCACCATTCCATTTATAGTAGTATCTGCGGGATTAAAAAACCTATTGAAAAGCTTCTTTCTTCGGTCAGATACTACTTTTTGCCAGACTGGTTCCATTGACTTTGTATAGCTTTGATAAATTTAATTAGCGTCCGAACGGATTCAAAAGACGTGCTCATTACACCCGGAAATTCGGTGTCATCTTTCTTGTTTTTTATAATTGCAGATTTGCTTTTGTGTCCATTCCGTCTCGAATTATGGTATAATACGCGTGTAATTACATATTGTTTCGATTCATTGATATATTCCATTATAGTTATACTGCTTAAACTGTCTGTAATATACAAAACAAAACTGCCTTTCGCTACAATACAGAAGCCGAATCTGCGTGTGTAGCTTTGATATGCACGCAAATCGCCTTTTCGGCGTTAGTCGTTTTCGACTATACCGAATAAGAAAATAACCGTAACCAGTAGCGTTTGGAGCATTAAGCTTACTTAGTGTAGTTTAATACGGATCTAATTGCATTTTTCGTTTCTTTTTCTTTTCTGTTTCATTTCTTCTACAAATATAAATAAAATAATAACTGGTTATACTCTGCGAAACAAAAAAAATGGTTATATTCTGAGAATTTCGTAGTTTAAGGAAAAAGAAAGTACCCAAATCATGTTTCTTCAGCATGCGCATTAAATCATAAAAACACACGGTTACCTACTGTACTGGAACTCTCAATTTTTAGACTTAAATGAGAAAAGTAACTGGTGTGACAATCTAAAATAAATATCGTAGGTTCGCAAGGGAAATCTTAAAATTAAATTTCATACGACAGAATACTTTTCGGTGGATCGAATCTCGGACCTGCCGGCCAAAGTATGCGGCTTTTCCGGGAGTTTCTACTGCCTCCCTGGGCTTGGGGACGCCAATGCATAGATGGTTCCCTGTCAAGTCGTTCCCGGATGCACTTTGTCTGTTTCTCCTCATGCTGTCAGTAGCAGAAAAATGCATTTCCCAAGCCGTCTACTCAACGTGGGGAATTAGACAATTGCCCTTCCGAATAAAGAATTAGGAGATCCCTATAGCCAGAAGTGGCTTTAAAAAGGGTTAGCAGACAGAGAGACAGACCATAGGATTCTAAGTAAAAAATTCTGTATGTCGTTTATGAATGATAAAGTAGAATTAAAATTCCTGACGTAACGCTTTCCTGTTTCAAAAGAGTTGATCGTGTGACGTAAATCGTGTGATGTAATGCATCTCTGACGTCATGTTAGAATGATTTAGATGAGATAGGGTCACACCAGCAGCTATTGTAAATTGGTCCTTTTTGCTATAAAAAGAAAACAAAGTTATACGCGTCCGCTGTGGGCGACAAAATGGGACAAACGTTCATACTTTCGAACAAAGAAAATTTTATTCTTTTAAATTGACACGTGGAATTAATACATGAGAGGAGCAAATTTAAATTACAAGACAGATGATCCCATTATTTCGCATGTTTAGCACGATATCTATGAAAGAAAAGTGAGTTTTTGAGGTGGAAAATAACAAATCATTTGGAATAGATCGCACAATTTCGTAGCAATTTGCGAAAGTCATTTCCAAAATTGGGTGATCATTGCGTTCTTCACATGTTGCCAAATTGTTCCGAATGTGTGTCAACCTGTTCCGCGTGTGTTTTCAAAGCTCTTTCCACCATAAAATATTTTATGATGAAAGATGCTAGTAGTTTTACATAACACATTCCGGACATTTCGTGGCAAAAGCGTGGAACACTCTCGTAGCACATTGCGAATACATTTTCCGGAGATACTTTCTCGATGTGTTCCGAATGAGTTGTCAACATTTTCTCAATGTGTTCAACTAAGAACACATTGATGTGCTATATATTCCGAAATGCCACGGGGCTTGAAAGGAAATTTTTGAAATAGGTCATGGATCAAGTATCTGCATCCTTTTAACTGTACTAATGCCCTAATTTACTTAAATAATGGATTTTGGGTAAGTGAAACTTGATTTCAAACATGTCATGTGTCTTTTGTAACACATAGATATTAATCTGTAACCATTCCGTAGGTTAACAGCAATGCCAGTCCTTATATATTCCATGGTATATTGGGTTGGAGGGAATAAAATGTCCGGCGCGAACGAGCAGTGGAGACAGGCCCACACCACAGAGGAATGGAACCACCCACAGGTGTTACGGGTATTACGTCACAGAGTTACTATAAATAGCAAGCATGTGTGTGAAGACCAAGGTTCATACGTGGTTTATTTGAACGTAACGTGACTTGCAAAGGAAACATTCGGACGCCGGATTTGAGAGTCATCTTCCTGTATAAATTTAATCTGGGCCATTCTGCTGGAACTGCCGTTCGAAACGTTAACAAAGCGTTTGGGCGGACCAATAGCAAGCGGCATAGAGTTTTATACGTATTTCCAGTTATATTTTATATTTACATCCTCGTTCTCTGTATTTGTGCGTTCAAAATATTTGAAATAAAAAGAATGATAACAACGAATTTTTTGTTGTAATCAGCACATCGTTTGAACCGTTTCTGACACAAATTATATTTTTCACAGTTATTCAAAGTCAATGTAAGCATTTAGAATATATCAGCCGGATTTTTGCAATCAATAAAACATACAGAAATAGAAACAGCTACATTTCTTCTAACACCATCTAAAACCTACGTTAAAAAAATTAATTAACAAATAGCGCACAAAACCTTTCTCATAGCTGCAGGATATCGGAAACAGATTTCCAAATCGAACAGCTAAAAGAACAAATATAGAAAGAAACATGATATAACTCTACGCCTTCTAGCTCAAGAATTTTGCATAATAGGAGAGTTGAAAGTAGGATTGGAATGTTCTTCGTGGAAAAAGCTTTGCTAAGGAAAAAATAACTTTTCAAATTTAAAAATACGTCTCCCGCAAAGGTAGCGAAACAAAAAAAGCATTTGTTCTTACACCACCTGCCGGGAAATTTTTGCTTTATTTAAAGAAGATAATATACCACATCTCTATTGTCGCGAATAGGATACAGTAAAAAAAACAATTTCTCATCGGGGTTTTCAGAAGTAATGATACAGCTGCAAACAGAAGTACAAAAGCACCACCTAGCGACAAAACTGTGAACTATAAAACTCTTCAAATACTAACCTAAAGTGTTCCACAAGGTAAATGCAATCCAATGTTGAACGAATTTTTTAAATCGCATATTTAAAAGCAAAGATATTAATAAAAACGTTGGCTTCTCCTAGCGGCGAAATTTTGCATTGTTTTGGTAAGAAAATACGCTCACAGAGTTTGCACATTTAGAAGTATCTGACCGAAGAAAGAAATTTTTCAATCGGGGTTTTCGTCCTACAGATATTGCTGTAAACGGATACGTGAACTTAAGCCCTCTCGTGGACGACTTCTTTGTTAAGAAAAATTTGAAATTACATCATTTCGCAGCGGATATGCTCTCGAACAAAGGAATAATTTTTAAGATCGAACTCATAGGAGCAGAGCTATTGACAAAATTAAGATATGCATCTACGCTTCCTCGCAGAAAAACTATACATTATTGTAAGAAAAGAGTATTCTGAAAATGTTTCCCAAAGAGAGCGAAATGGGTCCACAAAATAATTTTTCCATTCGAGTTTTCAGGATCTCAGATTTAAAGGCAAATGCATAAGAAACAGAAATAAACCCTTACGCCCGCTGGTGGTCAAACTATTATTTACCAAATATAAGAAATTATATACAAAACATTTCCCATCAGTAGCTGTATGGGACACAGGAAGAATTGTTCAAATCGGAGTTTTAGAAGTCGAGATATCTGCGAAAACGCATTTTACCTTTACGTCCCCTAGCGGAAAGTCTATGAATTACTTAAAAATTTTGAAATTATATGAAAAACATTTCGCATCACAAACTTTATGCAACAAAAAAGAAAATTTTCAACTCGGACTCTTAGAAGCAGAGATATTAACAAAAATATGATATACATCTACGCGCCCTGGCGGAGAAACCATACATTATTTTAAGAAAAAAAAATTTAAAAAAAAAATTATCGACGTGAGTGGTATCGGTCAAAGAAACTTTTTTCAATCCAGATTTTAAAAGCTCAGATTTTGCTGCAAATACATCGGAAACAGAAATTAACGCTTACATCCCGTGGTGGTAAAACCGTTCTTTAACAGAAATTAGAAATTACATGCAAAATATTTCCCATCAGGGGCTGTATCTACCGAAGAAAGAATTTCCCAAATCGGAGTTTTAGAAGTACAGATATCGGGGAAAACCCAATTTACTTTAACGCCCCCTAGCGCAAAATATATGTATAACTTGAAAAAGTGGCTATACATGAAACGCTTTTTGACATAAATGGAATTAAAAAGTAAAAGAATTTTTGCAATCGGATGTTTAGAAGCAAATGTATGTAATAAAATGTGTTTTGAATTCGATATCATCTGCGTTTATGCCCTCAAGCGGCAAAATTGCACATCGTAAAAAAATAAAAAATAAAAAACGCAATGAATTATCATCATCGGCACATTTCAAGCTTCCCAATGCAAAAATAATTTTTGAAATCGGACTAATAGTTGCAGAGATATAGTGTCTACAGACGGACGTACGGACAAACCGATAACACAAATACGATCTTTTTTTACAAAAGACGTTCTAAAAAATCGGATTTCGTGGTTCTGCTTCAATTTTCTATTGTGAAACATCCTGTTAATGATACGTGAATACTCACTGCCCTGAGAAAGTGTAATGATCGGAAAATTTGTAATGATATTAAAAACAAATTTCAGCTTGCACAGATTCGGGTTTCCCATTTTTAGAAAAATACACACTGTTTGGGATGTAAGGTCAGGTGATGCGTAACATCACAGCCTCTCCTTGACAAATGTCAACCCCGCCTTCTCGTGGTGCATCCTGTTCCCACTAAAGGGGCTCTGACGACCGCAAATAGCGGTATAACTATACCATCGGGATCAGAGGAAATGCTATCCCACACTCACCAACCCGCTTGGCCAGCGTGGTGAGTTATGGCCAAACACCTCCAAAATGACTCTACAACTTAAATCTTGGCCCTCAGTCTCCGGCAGCTGGAATGTACCTGGCCAAGGCAGCGGCCAGTGCGACATGAAGGCAGAGGGTGCTAAGAATCCCCGGAGGACCGGACTAGGCTGCCATTTGATGCTGACCTTGGCTACCTATAACGGACGCTCCCTATCTTCTGATTCAAGGCTTCTTGAATTGGAAGAGGAACTACAAAGGATCAAGTGGGACATCGTCGGGCTAAGTGAGGTAAGGAGAAAAGGAGAAGATCTCATTGAACTGAAAAGTGGACATCTCTTCTATTATCGTGGGACAGATACTGGCAGAACTAGTGGTGTTGGATTTATAATAAACAAGAAACTGAAGGATAAAGTGGTAGAAGTTGAAAGTTCCTCTGACAGAGCTGCACGACTCGTTATCCAACTATCAAGAAGATACCAGGCTCAGATTATTCAAACTTATGCACCCACCACAAGTCATCCTGAAGAAGAAATTGAAGAATTTTATGAGGAAATTCGTCATCTAAATAATAAAGGTAAGCAGCACTTGAAGATAATTATGGGAGATTTCAATGCAAAAATAGGGCAACGGCAACAGAATGAAACTTCAGTAGGTAAATTCGGTCACGGCAACAGAAACCAGCGTGGAAATACTCTCGTGGAGTTTGCAGAGGCAGAAGGATTTTTCATCTTGAACTCCTTTTTCAAGAAAAAGCCACACAGGAAATGGACATGGAGACATCCAATTGGGACGACAAGTGAAATTGATTTTATTATGTGTAACAAAAAATTCGTCATCGAAGACTGCAGTGTGCTGAACAAGTTCAACACAGGTAGTGACCATAGATTGGTGAGATGTAAGATGCACCTCAACACTAAACTTGAACGTGGCAAGCTCATAAGACAAACAAAATGTATTGACATAACCAACCTTAAAAAACACCATAATACTTTCAAGTTGGAACTGAAGAACAGATTTTCTGCTTTAGAAGGCCTAACATCGGAAGAAGTGGATATTTCGGAAGTTAACAGAAAAGTAACCAAAGCTCTAATGGAAACAGCAACAAAATTAGCTGGGTCTAAGAACAAGTTGCATGTGAACAAATTATCAGGAAAAACCAAAATGTTGATGCAAAAAGAAGAGAGATGAGGACAACTAAAGAAGATGTGACTTCCAAAGTGGAATATATAGAGCTATGCAAGACAACACGAAAAAGTATCACTGAAGACGTAAGGAAATTCAACTGTGAGCTAGTGAAGAAAGCAATTGAAAACAACCAAAGCCTTAAGATAGCAAAAGGACATCTCAGTAAGGGAAGAAAACAGATTATGGCTCTGAGAAAAGAAGATGGTTCTATAACAAGAAATAGAGGCGAAATTTTGACAAGAGTGAAAGATTTCTACTCCAAATTATATGAAAGGGATGATACATGTACTCCAGACATCATGAAAGGTACCAGAGTTCTTCCAGTCCTCCCAGCAGAAGTTGCTCATGCAATCAAGAACATGAAGCGGGGGAAAGCTCCAGGAGAAGATGGAATTACTATAGACATCATACAAGAAGCAAGTGGAGAAATTGAAACAGTACTCGCCCAAATTTTCACTCGATGCCTTAATGAAGGGAAGATTCCTGAGGATTGGAACAATGCTACAATGATCCTGCTACATAAAAAAGGTGACATTGAGGATCTCAGGAACCACAGACCTATCAGCCTCCTATCAGTAGTTTATAAAATCTTCACTAAAGTTCTTTCACACCGCTTGAAGGTAACACTGGACATGGCTCAACCGAGAGAACAAGCTGGATTCAGGAGTGGCTACAGCACAATAGATCATATCCACGTACTGAGAGAACTAATTGAAAGAGCGAGGGAATATGAACTTCCATTGTGCATGGCTTTTATCGATTATGAAAAAGCCTTTGATTCGGTGAAACCATCAGCAGTTACCACGGCTCTGAAATCCTGCGGTATTGAAGATGCATACATTAATATTATTAATAACATCTATGAAAATGCAAGTGCAAAGATTCGGCTGTTTGAAAATACAACACACATAAAAATTGGAAAGGGAGTGAGACAAGGTGACACCATATTTCCGAAGCTCTTTAATGCCACATTGGAAAATGTCTTTCAATCACTGAACTGGGAAAACAAAGGGATAAAGATTAATGGAGATTATCTAACCCACCTTCGTTTTGCTGATGACGTAGTCATTTTTGCAACTACCCCATCAGAGCTGCAGAGTATGATCCAGGAACTTGCTGACAAGAGTAAAGAAGTGGGATTAAAAATGAACTTTCAGAAGACAAAAGTGATGTTCAATGCTTTTACAAGAAATGAAGATTTATCGATTGATGGAGAAAAACTGGAGATAACAGATACGTATGTTTATCTTGGACAGCAGATATCAAGTGAGGGTCACATTGATGAAGAAATTAATCGGCGTACAAAACTTGCCTGGAGAGCTTTTGGAAGAAACAGCATAATTTTCAAGAGCAATATGCCATTATGTCTTAAAAGAAAAGTGTTTGATCAATGCATCCTTCCAGTGCTTACGTATGGTGCAGAGACGTGGACCTTAACTAAAAGAGACATACAAAGGCTGCAGACAACTCAAAGTAGCATGGAGAGGTGCATGCTTGGTATAACCAGGAGAGATAAGAAGAGGAACTCGTGGATCCGAAAAATGACGAGAGTGGAAGACATCATGATCAGAGTTAAATCCCTGAAATGGCAATGGGCTGGACATACTGCCAGAAGGACAGACCATAGATGGACAGCCGAAATTTTAGATTGGATTCCAAGGGACAGGAAAAGACCCAGAAAAAGACCACATGGGAGATGGGTGGATGAAATTCGTAAATATGCGGGAGTGACATGGAGGAGACAGGCACAAGACAGACCGTTGTGGAGGAAACTTGGGGAGACCTTCGTCCAGCAGTGGATTGATAATGGTTGACAATGATGATGATGATGATGATATATATGGGATGTAAGGTCAGGTGATGCGTAACATCACAGCCTCTCCTTGACAAATGTCAACCCCGCCTTCTCGTGGTGCATCCTGTTCCCACTAAAGGGGCTCTGACGACCGCCAATAGCGGTATAACTATACCATCGGGATTAGAGGAAATTCTATCCCACACTCACCAACCCGCTTGGCCAGCGTGGTGAGTTATGGCCAAACCCCTCCAAAATGATTCCACAACTTAAATCTTGGCCCTCAGTCTCCGGTAGCTGGAATGTACCTGGCCAAGGCAGCGGCCAGTGCGACATGAAGGCAGAGGGTGCTAAGAATCCCCGGAGGACCGGACTAGGCTGCCATCTGATGCTGACCTTGGCTACTTACAATGGACGCTCCCTATCTTCTGATTCAAGGCTTCTTGAATTGGAAGAGGAACTACAAAGGATCAAGTGGGACATCGTGGGGCTAAGTGAGGTAAGGAGAAAAGGAGAAGATCTCATCGAACTGAAAAGTGGACATCTCTTCTACTATCGTGGGACAGATACTGGCAGAACTAGTGGTGTTGGATTTATAATAAACAAGAAACTGAAGGATAAAGTTGTAGAAGTTGAAAGTTCCTCTGACAGAGCTGCACGACTCGTTATCCAACTCTCGAGAAGATACCAGGCTCAGATTATTCAAACTTATGCACCCACCACAAGTCATCCTGAAGAAGAAATTGAAGAATTTTATGAGGAAATTTGCCATCTAAATAATAAAGGTAAGCAGCACTTGAAAATAATTATGGGAGATTTCAATGCAAAAATAGGGCAACGGCAACAGAATGAAACTTCAGTAGGTAAATTCGGTCACGGCAACAGAAACCAGCTTGGAAATACTCTCGTTGAGTTTGCAGAGGCAGAAGGGTTTTTCATCTTGAACTCCTTCTTCAAGAAAAAGCCACACAGGAAATGGACATGGAGACATCCAAATGGGACGACAAGTGAAATTGATTTTATTATGTGTAACAAAAAATTCGTCATAGAAGACTGCAGTGTGCTGAACAAGTTCAACACAGGTAGTGACCATAGATTGGTGAGATGTAAGATGCACCTCAACACTAAACTTGAACGTGGCAAGCTCATAAGACAAACAAAATCTATTGACATAACCAACCTTAAAAAACACCATAATACCTTCAAGTTAGAACTGAAGAACAGGTTCTCTGCTTCAGAAGGCCTAACATCGGAAGAAGTGGACATATCTGAAGTTAACAGAAAAGTAACCAAAGCTCTTATGGAAACAGCAACAAAATTAGCTGGGTCTAAGAACAAGTTGCATGTGAACAAATTATCAGGAAAAACCAAAATGTTGATGCAAAAAAGAAGAGAGATGAGGACAACTAAAGAAGATGTGACTTCCAAAGTGGAATATATAGAGCTATGCAAGACAGTAAGAAAAAGTATCACTGAAGACGTAAGAAAATTCAACTGTGAACTAGTGAGGAAAGCAATTGAAAACAACCAAAGCCTAAAGATAGCAAAGGGACATCTCAGTAAGGGAAGAAAACAGATTATGGCACTGAGAAAAGAAGATGGTTCTGTAAAGAGAAATAGAGGCGAAATTTTGACAAGAGTGAAAGATTTCTACTCCAAATTATATGAAAGGGATGATATATGCACTCCAGACATCATGAAAGGTACCAGTACCAGAGTTCCTCCAGTCCTTCCAGCAGAAGTTGCACATGCAATCAAGAACATGAAGCGAGGAAAAGCTCCAGGAGAAGATGGAATTACTGTAGACATCATACAAGAAGCAAGTGGAGAAATCGAAACAGTACTCGCCCAAATTTTCACTCGATGCCTTAATGAAGGAAAGATTCCTGAGGATTGGAACACCGCTACAATGATCCTGCTACATAAGAAAGGTGACATTGAGGATCTCGGAAACTACAGACCTATCAGCCTCCTATCAGTAGTTTATAAAATCTTCACTAAAGTTCTTTCACACCGCTTGAAGGTAACACTGGACATGGCTCAACCGAGAGAACAAGCTGGATTCAGGAGTGGCTACAGCACAATAGATCATATCCACGTGCTGAGAGAACTAATTGAAAGAGCGAGGGAATATGAACTTCCATTGTGCATGGCTTTTATCGATTATGAAAAAGCCTTTGATTCGGTGAAACCATCAGCAGTTACAATGGCTCTGAAAACCTGCGGTATGGAAGATGCATACATTAATATTATTAATAACATCTATGAAAATGCAAGTGCAAAGATTAGGCTGTTTGAAAATACAACACACGTAAAAATTGGAAAGGGAGTGAGACAAGGTGACACCATATTTCCGAAGCTCTTTAATGCCACATTGGAGGGTGTTTTTCAGTCGCTGAGCTGGGAAAACAAGGGGATAAAGATTAATGGAGATTATCTAACCCACTTTCGTTTTGCTGATGACGTAGTCATTTTTGCAACTACCCCATCAGAGCTGCAGAGTATGATCCAGGAACTTGCTGACAAGAGTAAAGAAGTGGGATTAAAAATGAACTTTCAGAAGGCAAAAGTGATGTTCAATGCTTTTACAAGAAATGAAGATTTATCGATTGGTGGAGAAAAGCTGGAGATAACAGACACGTATGTTTATCTTGGACAGCAGATATCAAGTGAGAGTCACATTGATGAAGAAATTAATCGGCGTACAAAACTTGCCTGGAGAGCTTTTGGAAGAAACAGCATAATTTTCAAGAGCAATATGCCATTATGTCTTAAAAGAAAAGTGTTTGATCAATGCATCCTTCCAGTGCTTACGTATGGTGCAGAGACGTGGACCTTAACTAAAAGAGACATACAAAGGCTGCAGACAACTCAAAGTAGCATGGAGAGGTGCATACTTGGTGTAACCAGGAGAGATAAGAAGAGGAACTCGTGGATCCGAAAAATGACAAGAGTGGGAGACATCATGATCAGAGTTAAATCCCTGAAATTGCAATGGGCTGGACATACTGCCAGAAGGACAGATCATCGATGGACAGCCGAAATTTTAGATTGGATTCCAAGGGACAGGAAAAGACCCAGAAGAAGACCACATGGGAGATGGGTGGATGAAATTCGAAAGTATGCAGGGGTGACATGGAGGAGAGTGGCACAAGACAGACCGTTGTGGAGGAAACTTGGGGAGACCTTCGTCCAGCAGTGGATTGATAATGGTTGACAATGATGATGATGATGATGATATATATATTCTCGTGGTGCATCCTGTTCCCACTAAAGGGGCTCTGACGACTGCCAATAGCGGTACAACTATACCATCGGGACCAGAGAAAATGTTACCCCACGCTCACCAACTCGCTTGTCCGACGTGGTGAGTTATAGCACCCCCACCCCCACCCCCTCCCGCTAAATGACTCCACAACTTAAATCTGGGCCCTCAGCCTCCGGCAGCTCGAATGTACAGACCTCAAGAAAAAAAACGAGCCACCACCTTTAACTTTCGAACCGTTTGTCGCATCCAAACAAGAAAAGTATCGTTGGAAAGAACTTGAAGGGAACTATCATGTGATGTGAAAAAACATCTCCGAGTATTTCTTCCTATGGGATGTGAAGAAACATCTCCGAATTTTTCTCTCTATCTCCGAATTTTTCCACATAAGAGGTATGTTATTTTACGCGCATTCTATTCGGCACATGATAAAATCCTTAAATTCCAAATTCCATACGAATTGAACAATAAATACGTGTACAGTGAGCTACGGGAAAAAGATGCCGCTGATGTTAAACTGCGAAAATCGTTTTTGATTTTTATCATTTAATCGAGAACAGATATAGTGATTCGGTGTTGCAACAGTAAAACACAAAGAGGCCCAGATACTATGAGCCGCTGCACAAGAACAGAACTGGTATTTTAAGGGAATTATAAATTATGAAACATGATCATGGGAAAAAAAAAAAGAATTATGACCATATCATATAAATGAGTCATGTGATCCCAAATATTTTGAAACCTTTAAATCCAAATTTACAGCGTGATAGTATAAAACCTTGCGGAGATATAAGCGAAAACTCAATCATACGTCCACTGTCGGAAGAGGAACAGCTCCCGAAGAGAAAAAATAAATAAAATCCGAGCAGCTGTCAAAACTGTTTCTGATAGAGATCGCCCCGTGGGAAAAGAGAACTCGAGTGTTTTGAACACGATGGAACTGACGATGAAGAAAACGCCGGTTTTTTTATGTTATGTATCTTTAGTATGTGTGCGGTTGACCATCTGTGTCATGTATTAAATGTAGGTTTGATGTTTATTACTGCCTCTTGAGTGATTCGTGTCAACTTCGGAAGAATGTGGATTAATTTGCTATTGTTAATTTATTTAACGATCTCAACACACGGCACCCAAGAACCGTCGTTCAAAAATTGAATGTAAGGTAAGAAGTACTTTTTCTTCAATACTGTGCATTCCTGATTGATTTGAACGGCGACACGTTACATAATGGCATCCCTCCCGGGATTTTGAGTTGAGGTATTTTGAAAATAGCACAGAATTCGTAGCCGAGAGAATTCTTCCGTTTGTTGACATTCTGATATATTGTTTCGAACGAAAAGATGGCCGAAGAAATTAGAGCTAGATTGAGACAGAAACGCGGCGTGATGAGAACTTCCGTTACCAAAATTATTAAGCGATTGGAAGCGGAACTTAAACTAACTGATGTGGATATAGATAATCTTGAAGAACTTTTAGAACATCTTATTGAAAAAACGACAGAACTAAAATTAATTGATTCCGAGCTGGAAAATGTTTTAGACCCAGGGGACTTGCAGTCTGAGTTAGAAAGTGCTGAAGAATATCGTGAGAAAATAACTACATGGAGATATAGAGCGTCCAAACGAGTTCATATATTAAAGCAAAATGTTGTGAATAATAGCGTGTCTCTTGGTCAGAGCCCCGAGCTACATGAATCGAAAGAAGAACGAGTGAGGTACTCTGTGACTATAAAATTGCCGAAGCTATCTATTTCCAAGTTTTACGGAGATGTGAGTCAATGGCTTACATTTTGGAATTCTTTTGAATCGGCAATTCATAAGAATGATTCTTTGAACAAAGTAGATAAATTTAATTATCTTAAAGCTCACTTAGGAGGTACTGCTATAAACGCTGTAGAAGGATTTGCTATCACACCGGAAAATTACGACATTGCTGTAAACATGTTAGAAGAGCGATTTGGGAGAAAGGATTTGTTAATAAATGCACATATGAGTAACTTGCTTGATCTTTCCCCTCTCAAGAATTCCAGTGATATCGGAACATTTCGAAAGTTGTTTGATAATGTTCAAACGCAAATAAGAAGTTTAGAGTCGCTGGGAGTTTTGTCAGACACGTATGGAAATCTTATGTGTCCGATGCTGTTGAAAGTGCTCTGATCTGATCTGATCTTAGAATTCAATAAACAAAGTACCAATGTCAGTTATGACATCAAAGATTTGATTGAATTTTTGAGGAAGAAACTGACCTCCAGGGAGCGCACTTCTGCTAGTGTTTTGGTCACCAGAGACTGGCACAACAGTTTTCCAGCCACTTTTGCTCCTCGGTCAGGTGGCTGTGGCAGGAAGCTCTCACATTACTCGAGAGAAAAGGGAAATACACCGACAGCAGCTGAGCTATTTAGTACTGAACTGAAAGAAAAGAAAAAACTCGTTTGTGTTTTTTGTGACAAGCCTCACGCAAACTCTGAGTGCAAAGAAACTCGAAATCTGTCTCTGGAGGAAAGAAAATCTATTCTGTTAAAAAGGGGATGCTGTTTTAGGTGTCTTAAACCAGGACACGTTTCACGTTCTTGTAAGGTAAAAATTACCTGCTCACACTGTGGTAATAGACATCTATCTATTAACTGTTTTCATAAACACGAAGAAAAAGATAAGAAACCAGAATTTAATAAAGAAAATGATAGAGCTCTGGAAGCCAGTGTTTTGACTAACAATTCCTGTTCCAAGGAGGTGTATTTACAGACTTTAATTGTTTGTATTAAGGAGAATGACATCAGTCGTTATGTAAGAGGGATTATTGATACAGGTAGCTCGAGATCATATGTAAGTGAATTTGTCGCACTGAAGTTGAAATGCAAAGGGGAAGAAAAAATCGTTCATGGGCTTTTTGGAGGAATAGAAAAAAGGGAGAAGCACAAAAGATATTCGATTCAATTAAGCAATCTTGACGGCGATTACATTTGCGAATTAGAGGTGATGGATCAAAAAAGAATTTGTGCTTTCATTCCGAAGTTAGAGGACTCTAAATGCATAAAAGAACTGACAAATCGTGGAGTTTTCATCAGCGATATTTCCATAAATGAACATGACTGTCTGTATGAGAAAGATCCGAAGGAAATTCATTTTCTGATAGGAGCTGACTTCGCAGGGAAGTTATTTACAGGTGAAATTGAGCACCTTTCCAATGGATTGGTGGCAGTAAACACACGTCTGGGATGGACGTTTATGGGAAAAACAGAAGAAAAAGAAGCCAGTAAATCTAATGTCCTTATCTCTCTCCACGTTGGCGAATTAAACCTTTCTGATTTGTGGAGACTTGATACTTAGGGATTCTCGATCCAGGAGAAAAGATCGCGAGAACGGAGCTCGAAGACGCTGCGAAAGATCATTTTATTCGTAATGTTTCAAGAGACCAAGAAGGAAGATATATGGTTTGTTTGCCATGGATTCAAGATCACCCTCCTCTGTCGGACTGCAGGAGATAGCAGTTAAAAGATTGAAGAGCTGTGTTAAATCCTTAGAATGGACTGAGAAGTTAGATGCTTATGAAGATGTTTTCCGGGAGTGGCTGAAGGAGGGCATTATAGAAGAAGTTAAATTTCCTGAGGAGAATGTGAAAACTGAGCATTTTTTACCATATCATCCTGTTTTCAAGGAGAACTTAACGACCAAAGAGAGACCTGTCTTTGATGGCTCGGCGAGAGGGAAGAATTCTCCCTCCATTAACGATTGTCTGAAAAAAGGGACCGAATGTTGTAGAACTTATACCCTCAATTATAAACAGATTTCGGATGGGAAAAATTGGGGTAACTGCCGACATAAAGAAAGCTTTCTTACAGATTGGACTTCAGGAGCATGATAGACCATTTTTGAGGTTCCTGTGGTGGGAGAACGGTAAGGAAGAAAATCTTCAAACCTTCCAGCACCGAAGAGTTGTTTTCGGAATTTCTTCTTGCCCTTTCCTGCTGGGAGCAGCAATGGAATTTCACCTGAAGAACGCGCCGGATCATCTGCAAGAAACGGCGAAAAAGCTCCTGAGGTCGTTTTATGTTGACAATTGTGTTTCTAGTGTGAATAGCCGAGAGGAGCTTGAAAAGTTCATTTTTGAGTCACGAAGTATCCTCAGTGCAGCCAAGTTCGATTTGCAAGAGTGGGAGCATGCTCCTGCTTCGACAGAAGTGGAGGATGAAGATGGAGATGAAAGGAAGGTCCCAGTGCTGGGATTAAGTTGGACACTGAATTCAGATGAGCTGTCTATTGACATGAAGGGGCTCTCTAGCGATGAAAAGTTCCGATTGACAAAACCAGAGATCTTCTCAGTCGTCCATCGAGTATTCAACCCCATTGGATTCACGTTCCCGGTCACACTGGGGCCAAAGGTTTTGCTGTAAGAATACTGGAAGAACGGGATCACTTGGGACTCTAAGCTGCCTCCGACTATATCTAGAAAATTTGAACGTTGGAAGACGCAATTGGAAGGCTTGAGTGATGTGCTGATCCCACGATGCATACTACAGGATGCTTCAGCCAATTCGGAGGTATCTCTACATGTGTTCTGTGATGCAAGCAAGATAGCATTTGCTACTTGTATTTTTGTCCGATGTCAAAATTATCGGTCCACGACGTGTCAGCTAATACAAGCACGTTGTAGAGTCGCCCCTTTGAAATTACCTTCCATACACAGGATGGAACTCTTGGCCTCCATTATTGGAGCTAGGTTAGCTGAAACAACGAAATCAGACTTGGAGCTGGGGAACGTGCCTACGTACTATTGGTCTGATTCTGTGAATGTGTTATACTGGATAAAAAGAAATGAAAATTGGGCAACTTTCGTTTACAATCGTGTTCAGGAAATTCGGCGGCTAACAGACCCAGAAGATTGGAGGCACATTGCCGGGTCTATGAATCCTGCGGATCTCCCTTCGAGAGGATGTACAGTGAAAGAGTTGAAAAATTCTCGTTGGTGGGAAGGTCCGGAGTGGCTAAAATTACCGTGTAATGAATGGCCAGCCTCAGAAGCGCTTCCAAATTTGGAGGTTGTGAATTCAGAAAGGCGAAAAACTATTGTGTCTGCTACTAACACAGAAATTGAGAAGGTTTTTGAATATTCTACGAAGATCTCCTCGTATAGCAGAATAATCAGAGTCATGGCGTGGATTTTTCGTTTTTACAGGAATGCAAAGGCCAAACGAACTGAAATATGTTTCGGTGAGTTAAGTGTAGAGCAAGTCGAAAAGGCCGAAATGGTAATGTTGAAAGAAGTCCAAAGACAGAGTTTTGGCGAAAATAGAGAAACTTCTCTGAAAACCTTTATCGTCGTAGAAGGGCTGCTTCGAGTCAATACGAGAATCACCATGAGAAAGGACTCGGAGGCATTTCGTCATCCAGTAGTACTGCCTTCTAAATATCACATAGTGAAAAAATTAATTTGGGAAAAACATGTTGAACTAGGCCATGCTGGTCTGCAGGTCCTAATCTCGACTCTGCGTGAACGTTATTGGATAATAAAGTGCAGAAAGACGATACGGCAAGTTATTAAAGAATGTGTCAGATGCAAAAGGTATACTGCTCTTCCTTTGGAACCACTTAGTTCGCCTCTTCCTGAAGATAGAGTTAGAGATGCCCTTGTCTTCGAAGTGGTTGGCATCAATTTATGTGGACCATTGTTTTCGAAAAATAATGAAAAGAGTTGGATAGTACTGTTCACCTGTGCAGTTTACCGAGCGGTTCATCTAGAGCTGGTAACTTCTCTGTCGACCGACGGATTTCTTCTGGCACTTAGAAGATTTATTGCACGCAGAGGACGTCCAACAACCATTTATTCCGACAATGGAACAAACTTAGTGGGAGCATCTAAGAACTTGAAATCCATTCATTGGGATAAAGTACAAAGGATTGCTACGGCGGAAAAAATTCAATGGAAGTTCAATCCACCCTCTGCCCCTTGGGGAGGATTCTGGGAAAGGATGATAGGCATGGTGAAGACTGCGCTCAGAAAGGTACTGGGTAAAGCCAGTCTACAGTATAAAGAACTGTACACGATTCTCTGCGATGCGGAAGGTGTGATTAATTCGAGACCGCTAACATACCTTTCTGAGGACAGTGATGACCTCGTTGCCCTCACACCGGCTATGTTTTTGCAAGAGATCAAAGAGATAGGAATTCCCGATCTGGATTTGATTGACACCGAAAGACTGAACAAGCGATTTAGCTTTAGGCAGAGGATTCGGCAGGATCTCAGAAAACGCTTCAGAGTCGAATATCTGGGGCATCTCAGAGAATTTTCAAAGGCTCAAAGGAGATCCAACATTGAGGAAGGGGACGTGGTCTTAGTGGGTGACGACAAGACTAAGAGACTCAATTGGCTTTTCGCCAAGGTGCAAAAACTTATTCCGGGCAAGGACGGTGAAGTCCGTGTTGCGGAAGTTAAGACAAAAACAGGATCCTTATTGCGACCAGTGAAGAGACTTTATCCTCTTGAGATTCGAGAGAGCGAGCGCTCGTCCCTTCAAGTCCCTGAGCCTCCTGCAGTATCGAGAGACGTCGAAAGGGGACCTACTTCCAGAGACGTTTTACATGACCCAGTGTTGTCAGAAAAGCAAGAAGAAGCGACGGGTAGTGGAGACGTGCGATCCCGTTATAGACGGATCTTAAAGCCATTGCGGCGAATGAACTTATAACGATTTATGTGTTTGAGTTTCGTGACTGATCCCGAAGCTCAAAGGTGGGAGGATGTCGGAAGAGGAACAGCTCCCGAAGAGAAAAAATAAATAAAATCCGAGCAGCTGTCAAAACTGTTTCTGATAGAGATCTCTGTCGCCCCGTGGGAAAAGAGAACTCGAGTGTTTTGAACACGATGGAACTGACGATGAAGAAAACGCCGGTTTTTTTATGTTATGTATCTTTAGTATGTATGCGGTCGACCATCTGTGTCATGTATTAAATGTAGGTTTGATGTTTATTACTGCCTCTTGAGTGATTCGTGTCAACCGAAGGAATGTGGATTAATTTGCTATTGTTAATTGATTTAACGATCTCAACACACGGCACCCAAGAACCGTCGTTCAAAAATTGAATGTAAGGTAAGAAGTACTTTTTCTTCAATACTGTGCATTCCTGATTGATTTGAACGGCGACACGTTACATCCACTATGGGGCCGTGCATAAAAAAGACATACATTCCTCTACTTACTGTAAAACGGTTTACCCCACAAACTGACAGACGCTTAGGAGAAAGTATTTCTACGTGAAGTTGGTTGAAGAAAGCAGTAATAATGTTATACCCCAAATTCAGAATTGCAACTTTTAATGATGAACATCATAAGTTATTAATTTTGCACAAAAATAACTTAACTTACGATATAGTTCGAGCAATTACATATTTCATTTTTTCCTATTGGTTACATAGCTAACTATTGTATATTGCTTAATTCAAAAACGCAAAAAAGAAAAAAAAAAAAAAAAAACAGTACGTTCCACAAAACGAAAGCTTCGTATGTGTTTTCTGCATATTTTTACATAAATGCCGTTACAGCTTCGTTAAATTATAAAACTGTGGTCACGGAAATGAAAACTGCAAATTGTTTCCTGCGCCAGTGAAAGAGTGTGCCTGATTTTTTTGCACGTCTTTTCTGAAAAACGATCGTGCTTATGCTATCGGTTTGTCCGTCCGTCAGGCTGTGGACACCATTTCTCTGCAACTATTAATCCGATTTGAAAAATTCTTGTTGCATTCGGAAGCTTGAAATGTGCCAATGATGATGCTTTATTTCATTTTTTATTACGATGTTCAATATTGCCGGTACAGGGCGTAAACGCAGATGATGTCGAATTCAAAACACATTTTATTACATATATTTGCTTCTAGCATCTGATTGAAAAAATTATTTTATCTTTCGATTCCATTTATGTCGAATAGTACTTCAGGTTTACTTAGTTTTTCAAATTACGCATATATTTTCCGCTAGGAGGCGCAAAAGTAAATTACGTTTTCCCCGATATCTCTTCTTCTAAAACTCCGATTTGAAAAAAACTTTATTCAACGCATACAGCTCATGATGGAAAATCTTTTGCGCATAATTTCGAATTTTGGGTAAAGAATACTTTGGCCACCAGGGGGCGTAAGTGTTAATTTTTGCTTCTGATGTATTTGCCTAAATATCTGAGCTTTTAAAAGCTCAATTGAAAAAATTCGTTTGTAGACCGATACTACTCAAGTCGACAAACCTTTCCGGAACATTTTCTTTTTCAAATATTGCATGGTTTCGCCGCCAGGGGGCGTAGACGTATATCTTATTTTTTTTCCCCTATATCTCTGCTTCTAATGGTCTGATTTAAAAAATTCTTTCTTTATTGGATAAAGTTACCGGTGTGATATGTGTTCCATGTAATTTCAAAATTTTAAAGTAATTCACAGACTTTCCGTTAGGGGCGTAAAGGTAAATTGCGTTTCCCCCGATATCTCTGCTTCTAAAACGTTGAATTTTTTGAAAAATTCTTTCTGCACCGGATACAGCTCCTCATGGGAAATCCTATGCATATAATTTCTAATTTTTGGTTAAAAAAATGGTTTGGCCACCAGAGGGCATAAATCAGAATTTCCGCTTCTGATGTATTTACAGCAAAACCTGAGCTTCTAAAATCTCGATTGAAGGAAAATGGATTGTGGGCCGATACTACTCCCTCCGACAGACCTTTTAGGAATATTTTCTTCTTCTTAAAATAATGCATGGTTTCTACGCCACGGGGTGTGGATGTATATCGTATTTTTGTCAATATCCCTACTTCTAGGAGTCCGATTTGAAAAATTACTTCTTTGTTGGATAGTGTTTCTGATGCGAAACGTTTTCATATAAATTTAAAATTTTCCAGTATATCATAGACTTTCCGCTAGGGGCGCAAGCGTAAATTGTGTTTCCCCGATATTTCTGCTTCTAAAACTCCGATTTGAAAATTTCTTCCTGTATCGCATACAGCTCATGATGGAAAATGTTTTTTTATATATAATTTATAATAGTTGGTAAAGCATGGTTTGGCCACCAGGGAGCATAAGTGTTCAATTCTGCTTCTGGTGAATTTGCTGCAAAATCTGAGCTCCTGAAAACTCGACATGAAATTGTTTTTTCTTGGACCGATACCGCTCACATTGAAAAAAATTTTTTAGAATACTTTTTTGCTAAAATAATGCATGGTTTTCTCGCTAGGGGTCGTAGATGCGTATCTTATATTTGTCCATATCTCTGCTTCGAAAAGCCCGATTTGAAAGATTCTTTCTTTGTTGGAGAGCGCTTCCGCTCCCAAATGTTTCTCACATTAATTAAATTTTTCTTAACTCATAAGTCAGCAACGAGAGGGCGTAAGTTCACCATTCCATTTATAGTAGTATCTGCGGGATTAAAAAACCTATTGAAAAGCTTCTTTCTTCGGTCAGATACTACTTTTTGCCAGACTGGTTCCATTGACTTTGTATAGCTTTGATAAATTTAATTAGCGTCCGAACGGATTCAAAAGACGTGCTCATTACACCCGGAAATTCGGTGTCATCTTTCTTGTTTTTTATAATTGCAGATTTGCTTTTGTGTCCATTCCGTCTCGAATTATGGTATAATACGCGTGTAATTACATATTGTTTCGATTCATTGATATATTCCATTATAGTTATACTGCTTAAACTGTCTGTAATATACAAAACAAAACTGCCTTTCGCTACAATACAGAAGCCGAATCTGCGTGTGTAGCTTTGATATGCACGCAAATCGCCTTTTCGGCGTTAGTCGTTTTCGACTATACCGAATAAGAAAATAACCGTAACCAGTAGCGTTTGGAGCATTAAGCTTACTTAGTGTAGTTTAATACGGATCTAATTGCATTTTTCGTTTCTTTTTCTTTTCTGTTTCATTTCTTCTACAAATATAAATAAAATAATAACTGGTTATACTCTGCGAAACAAAAAAAATGGTTATATTCTGAGAATTTCGTAGTTTAAGGAAAAAGAAAGTACCCAAATCATGTTTCTTCAGCATGCGCATTAAATCATAAAAACACACGGTTACCTACTGTACTGGAACTCTCAATTTTTAGACTTAAATGAGAAAAAGTAACTGGTGTGACAATCTAAAATAAATATCGTAGGTTCGCAAGGGAAATCTTAAAATTAAATTTCATACGACAGAATACTTTTCGGTGGATCGAATCTCGGACCTGCCGGCCAAAGTATGCGGCTTTTCCGGGAGTTTCTACTGCCTCCCTGGGCTTGGGGACGCCAATGCATAGATGGTTCCCTGTCAAGTCGTTCCCGGATGCACTTTGTCTGTTTCTCCTCATGCTGTCAGTAGCAGAAAAATGCATTTCCCAAGCCGTCTACTCAACGTGGGAATTAGACAATTGCCCTTCCGAATAAAGAATTAGGAGATCCCTATAGCCAGAAGTGGCTTTAAAAAGGGTTAGCAGACAGAGAGACAGACCATAGGATTCTAAGTAAAAAATTCTGTATGTCGTTTATGAATGATAAAGTAGAATTAAAATTCCTGACGTAACGCTTTCCTGTTTCAAAAGAGTTGATCGTGTGACGTAAATCGTGTGATGTAATGCATCTCTGACGTCATGTTAGAATGATTTAGATGAGATAGGGTCACACCAGCAGCTATTGTAAATTGGTCCTTTTTGCTATAAAAAGAAAACAAAGTTATACGCGTCCGCTGTGGGCGACAAAATGGGACAAACGTTCATACTTTCGAACAAAGAAAATTTTATTCTTTTAAATTGACACGTGGAATTAATACATGAGAGGAGCAAATTTAAATTACAAGACAGATGATCCCATTATTTCGCATGTTTAGCACGATATCTATGAAAGAAAAGTGAGTTTTTGAGGTGGAAAATAACAAATCATTTGGAATAGATCGCACAATTTCGTAGCAATTTGCGAAAGTCATTTCCAAAAATTGGGTGATCATTGCGTTCTTCACATGTTGCCAAATTGTTCCGAATGTGTGTCAACCTGTTCCGCGTGTGTTTTCAAAGCTCTTTCCACCATAAAATATTTTATGATGAAAGATGCTAGTAGTTTTACATAACACATTCCGGACATTTCGTGGCAAAAGCGTGGAACACTCTCGTAGCACATTGCGAATACATTTTCCGGAGATACTTTCTCGATGTGTTCCGAATGAGTTGTCAACATTTTCTCAATGTGTTCAACTAAGAACACATTGATGTGCTATATATTCCGAAATGCCACGGGGCTTGAAAGGAAATTTTTGAAATAGGTCATGGATCAAGTATCTGCATCCTTTTAACTGTACTAATGCCCTAATTTACTTAAATAATGGATTTTGGGTAAGTGAAACTTGATTTCAAACATGTCATGTGTCTTTTGTAACACATAGATATTAATCTGTAACCATTCCGTAGGTTAACAGCAATGCCAGTCCTTATATATTCCATGGTATATTGGGTTGGAGGGAATAAAATGTCCGGCGCGAACGAGCAGTGGAGACAGGCCCACACCACAGAGGAATGGAACCACCCACAGGTGTTACGGGTATTACGTCACAGAGTTACTATAAATAGCAAGCATGTGTGTGAAGACCAAGGTTCATACGTGGTTTATTTGAACGTAACGTGACTTGCAAAGGAAACATTCGGACGCCGGATTTGAGAGTCATCTTCCTGTATAAATTTAATCTGGGCCATTCTGCTGGAACTGCCGTTCGAAACGTTAACAAAGCGTTTGGGCGGACCAATAGCAAGCGGCATAGAGTTTTATACGTATTTCCAGTTATATTTTATATTTACATCCTCGTTCTCTGTATTTGTGCGTTCAAAATATTTGAAATAAAAAGAATGATAACAACGAATTTTTTGTTGTAATCAGCACATCGTTTGAACCGTTTCTGACACAAATTATATTTTTCACAGTTATTCAAAGTCAATGTAAGCATTTAGAATATATCAGCCGGATTTTTGCAATCAATAAAACATACAGAAATAGAAACAGCTACATTTCTTCTAACACCATCTAAAACCTACGTTAAAAAAATTAATTAACAAATAGCGCACAAAACCTTTCTCATAGCTGCAGGATATCGGAAACAGATTTCCAAATCGAACAGCTAAAAGAACAAATATAGAAAGAAACATGATATAACTCTACGCCTTCTAGCTCAAGAATTTTGCATAATAGGAGAGTTGAAAGTAGGATTGGAATGTTCTTCGTGGAAAAAGCTTTGCTAAGGAAAAAATAACTTTTCAAATTTAAAAATACGTCTCCCGCAAAGGTAGCGAAACAAAAAAAGCATTTGTTCTTACACCACCTGCCGGGAAATTTTTGCTTTATTTAAAGAAGATAATATACCACATCTCTATTGTCGCGAATAGGATACAGTAAAAAAAACAATTTCTCATCGGGGTTTTCAGAAGTAATGATACAGCTGCAAACAGAAGTACAAAAGCACCACCTAGCGACAAAACTGTGAACTATAAAACTCTTCAAATACTAACCTAAAGTGTTCCACAAGGTAAATGCAATCCAATGTTGAACGAATTTTTTAAATCGCATATTTAAAAGCAAAGATATTAATAAAAACGTTGGCTTCTCCTAGCGGCGAAATTTTGCATTGTTTTGGTAAGAAAATACGCTCACAGAGTTTGCACATTTAGAAGTATCTGACCGAAGAAAGAAATTTTTCAATCGGGGTTTTCGTCCTACAGATATTGCTGTAAACGGATACGTGAACTTAAGCCCTCTCGTGGACGACTTCTTTGTTAAGAAAAATTTGAAATTACATCATTTCGCAGCGGATATGCTCTCGAACAAAGGAATAATTTTTAAGATCGAACTCATAGGAGCAGAGCTATTGACAAAATTAAGATATGCATCTACGCTTCCTCGCAGAAAAACTATACATTATTGTAAGAAAAGAGTATTCTGAAAATGTTTCCCAAAGAGAGCGAAATGGGTCCACAAAATAATTTTTCCATTCGAGTTTTCAGGATCTCAGATTTAAAGGCAAATGCATAAGAAACAGAAATAAACCCTTACGCCCGCTGGTGGTCAAACTATTATTTACCAAATATAAGAAATTATATACAAAACATTTCCCATCAGTAGCTGTATGGGACACAGGAAGAATTGTTCAAATCGGAGTTTTAGAAGTCGAGATATCTGCGAAAACGCATTTTACCTTTACGTCCCCTAGCGGAAAGTCTATGAATTACTTAAAAATTTTGAAATTATATGAAAAACATTTCGCATCACAAACTTTATGCAACAAAAAAGAAAATTTTCAACTCGGACTCTTAGAAGCAGAGATATTAACAAAAATATGATATACATCTACGCGCCCTGGCGGAGAAACCATACATTATTTTAAGAAAAAAAAATTTAAAAAAAAAAAATTATCGACGTGAGTGGTATCGGTCAAAGAAACTTTTTTCAATCCAGATTTTAAAAGCTCAGATTTTGCTGCAAATACATCGGAAACAGAAATTAACGCTTACATCCCGTGGTGGTAAAACCGTTCTTTAACAGAAATTAGAAATTACATGCAAAATATTTCCCATCAGGGGCTGTATCTACCGAAGAAAGAATTTCCCAAATCGGAGTTTTAGAAGTACAGATATCGGGGAAAACCCAATTTACTTTAACGCCCCCTAGCGCAAAATATATGTATAACTTGAAAAAGTGGCTATACATGAAACGCTTTTTGACATAAATGGAATTAAAAAGTAAAAGAATTTTTGCAATCGGATGTTTAGAAGCAAATGTATGTAATAAAATGTGTTTTGAATTCGATATCATCTGCGTTTATGCCCTCAAGCGGCAAAATTGCACATCGTAAAAAAATAAAAAATAAAAAACGCAATGAATTATCATCATCGGCACATTTCAAGCTTCCCAATGCAAAAATAATTTTTGAAATCGGACTAATAGTTGCAGAGATATAGTGTCTACAGACGGACGTACGGACAAACCGATAACACAAATACGATCTTTTTTTACAAAAGACGTTCTAAAAAATCGGATTTCGTGGTTCTGCTTCAATTTTCTATTGTGAAACATCCTGTTAATGATACGTGAATACTCACTGCCCTGAGAAAGTGTAATGATCGGAAAATTTGTAATGATATTAAAAACAAATTTCAGCTTGCACAGATTCGGGTTTCCCATTTTTAGAAAAATACACACTGTTTGGGATGTAAGGTCAGGTGATGCGTAACATCACAGCCTCTCCTTGACAAATGTCAACCCCGCCTTCTCGTGGTGCATCCTGTTCCCACTAAAGGGGCTCTGACGACCGCAAATAGCGGTATAACTATACCATCGGGATCAGAGGAAATGCTATCCCACACTCACCAACCCGCTTGGCCAGCGTGGTGAGTTATGGCCAAACACCTCCAAAATGACTCTACAACTTAAATCTTGGCCCTCAGTCTCCGGCAGCTGGAATGTACCTGGCCAAGGCAGCGGCCAGTGCGACATGAAGGCAGAGGGTGCTAAGAATCCCCGGAGGACCGGACTAGGCTGCCATTTGATGCTGACCTTGGCTACCTACAACGGACGCTCCCTATCTTCTGATTCAAGGCTTCTTGAATTGGAAGAGGAACTACAAAGGATCAAGTGGGACATCGTCGGGCTAAGTGAGGTAAGGAGAAAAGGAGAAGATCTCATTGAACTGAAAAGTGGACATCTCTTCTATTATCGTGGGACAGATACTGGCAGAACTAGTGGTGTTGGATTTATAATAAACAAGAAACTGAAGGATAAAGTGGTAGAAGTTGAAAGTTCCTCTGACAGAGCTGCACGACTCGTTATCCAACTATCGAGAAGATACCAGGCTCAGATTATTCAAACTTATGCACCCACCACAAGTCATCCTGAAGAAGAAATTGAAGAATTTTATGAGGAAATTCGTCATCTAAATAATAAAGGTAAGCAGCACTTGAAGATAATTATGGGAGATTTCAATGCAAAAATAGGGCACCGGCAACAGAATGAAACTTCAGTAGGTAAATTCGGTCACGGCAACAGAAACCAGCGTGGAAATACTCTCGTTGAGTTTGCAGAGGCAGAGGGATTTTTCATCTTGAATTCCTTTTTCAAGAAAAAGCCACACAGGAAATGGACATAGAGACATCCAATTGGGACGACAAGTGAAATTGATTTTATTATGTGTAACAAAACATTCGTCATAGAAGACTGCAGTGTGCTAAACAAGTTCAACACAGGTAGTGACCATAGATTGGTGAGATGTAAGATGCACCTCAACACTAAACTGGAACGTGGCAAGCTCATGAGACAAACAAAATGTATTGACATAACCAACCTTAAAAAACACCATAATACTTTCAAGTTGGAACTGAAGAACAGATTCTCTGCTTTAGAAGGCCTAACATCGGAAGAAGTGGATATTTCGGAAGTTAACAGAAAAGTAACCAAAGCTCTTATGGAAACAGCAACAAAATTAGCTGGGTCTAAGAACAAGTTGCATGTAAACAAATTATCAGGAAAAACCAAAATGTTGATGCAAAAAAGAAGAGAGATGAGGACAACTAAAGAAGATGTGACTTCCAAAGTGGAATATATAGAGCTATGCAAGACAGCACGAAAAAGTATCACTGAAGACGTAAGGAAATTCAACTGTGAGCTAGTGAGGAAAGCAATTGAAAACAACCAAAGCCTAAAGATAGCAAAGGGACATCTCAGTAAGGGAAGAAAACAGATTATGGCTCTGAGAAAAGAAGATGGTTCTATAACAAGAAATAGAGGCGAAATTTTGACAAGAGTGAAAGATTTCTACTCCAAATTATATGAAAGGGATGATACATGTACTCCAGACATCATGAAAGGTACCAGAGTTCTTCCAGTCCTCCCAGCAGAAGTTGCTCATGCAATCAAGAACATGAAGCGGGGGAAAGCTCCAGGAGAAGATGGAATTACTATAGACATCATACAAGAAGCAAGTGGAGAAATTGAAACAGTACTCGCCCAAATTTTCACTCGATGCCTTAATGAAGGGAAGATTCCTGAGGATTGGAACAATGCTACAATGATCCTGCTACATAAAAAAGGTGACATTGAGGATCTCAGGAACTACAGACCTATCAGCCTCCTATCAGTAGTTTATAAAATCTTCACTAAAGTTCTTTCACACCGCTTGAAGGTAACACTGGACATGGCTCAACCGAGAGAACAAGCTGGATTCAGGAGTGGCTACAGCACAATAGATCATATCCATGTACTGAGAGAACTAATTGAAAGAGCGAGGGAATATGAACTTCCATTGTGCATGGCTTTTATCGATTATGAAAAAGCCTTTGATTCGGTGAAACCATCAGCAGTTACCACGGCTCTGAAATCCTGCGGTATTGAAGATGCATACATTAATATTATTAATAACATCTATGAAAATGCAAGTGCAAAGATTCGGCTGTTTGAAAATACAACACACATAAAAATTGGAAAGGGAGTGAGACAAGGTGACACCATATCTCCGAAGCTCTTTAATGCGACATTGGAAAATGTCTTTCAATCACTGAACTGGGAAAACAAAGGGATAAAGATTAATGGAGATTATCTATCCCACCTTCGTTTTGCTGATGACGTAGTCATTTTTGCAACTACCCCATCAGAGCTGCAGAGTATGATCCAGGAACTTGCTGACAAGAGTAAAGAAGTGGGATTAAAAATAAACTTTCAGAAGACAAAAGTGATGTTCAATGCTTTTACAAGAAATGAAGATTTATCGATTGATGGAGAAAAACTGGAGATAACAGATATGTATGTTTATCTTGGACAGCAGATATCAAGTGAGGGTCACATTGATGAAGAAATTAATCGGCGTACAAAACTTGCCTGGAGAGCTTTTGGAAGAAACAGCATAATTTTCAAGAGCAATATGCCATTATGTCTTAAAAGAAAAGTGTTTGATCAATGCATCCTTCCAGTGCTTACGTATGGTGCAGAGACGTGGACCTTAACTAAAAGAGACATACAAAGGCTGCAGACAACTCAAAGTAGCATGGAGAGGTGCATGCTTGGTATAACCAGGAGAGATAAGAAGAGGAACTCGTGGATCCGAAAAATGACGAGAGTGGAAGACATCATGATCAGAGTTAAATCCCTGAAATGGCAATGGGCTGGACATACTGCCAGAAGGACAGACCATAGATGGACAGCCGAAATTTTAGATTGGATTCCAAGGGACAGGAAAAGACCCAGAAAAAGACCACATGGGAGATGGGTGGATGAAATTCGTAAATATGCGGGAGTGACATGGAGGAGACTGGCACAAGACAGACCGTTGTGGAGGAAACTTGGGGAGACCTTCGTCCAGCAGTGGATTGATAATGGTTGACAATGATGATGATGATGACACACTGTTTATTCTAACACTAATTCAAGTCTATAGCAGGAATAAATGGAGTTGTTATAAAGGAAACGGCAAGAGTAAATGAACTCCGTTCCTGGATGGCTGAGGTTATCGTAGATGATCGTGGTCCTCTGCTTTCAATCTATCGGAGGTTCCGTTCAAGATGCAGACTTTCCTGCATTATCACTCTTCTTGCAGGGAAAGAAACATTCAAGGTGTGTTTCCGAGATGTAGATATATGGATGCCCCTCTAACTTTATTTCCTTCGCTACTAATCATCCGATTTGGATGATATTTAAGATTTAGGGATTTTTCCTTGTGCTAAATAGAATGCGCATAAAATAACATACCCCTTATATAGAAAAATTCGGAGATAGTGAGCTAATTAACATGTTAATTAGCTTCATTAGCATTTGTCTTCACATCATATGATAGTTCCCTTTGAGTGCTTTCCAACGGTACCTAATTTGTTTATCTGCGGCAAATGGTTCGAAAGTTAAGGGGGTGGCTCGTTTGTTTGTTTTTTTATGTCTGTACAGACATCAAAAAATAAAAAAAAACGAGCCACCCCCTTAACGTTCGAACCATTTGACGCAGATAAACAAGTAAGGTACCGTTTGAAAGCACTCATAGGGAACTATCACGTGATGCGAACAAAAACGCTAATTAAGCTAATTAACATGTTAATTAGCCCACTATCTCGAATTTTTCCATATAAGGGTTATGTCATTTTATGCACATTCTATTTAGCACATGGAAAAAACCCTAAATCTTAAATATCATCCACATCGGATGATTTATAGCTAAGATATTTGCAAATAAAGTTAGATGGGGGATCCATATATTTACATCTGGGAAACACACCTTGAATGCTTCCTTCCCTGCGAGAAGAGTGATAATGCAGGGAAGTCTGCATCTTGAACGGAACCTCCGACAAATTGCAAATTGAAGACCCTT
This sequence comes from Macrothele yani, assembly GCA_039090855.1. Lineage (NCBI taxonomy): Eukaryota > Metazoa > Arthropoda > Arachnida > Araneae > Macrothelidae > Macrothele > Macrothele yani. The sequence continues at coordinate 72,624,987 of CM077025.1, read as the reverse complement.
ACAGTACTTTGTACGATAACCTCAGGCATCCAGGAATGGAGTTCATTTACTCTTGCCGTTTTCTTTACAACAACAACAACATTTATTCGTGCTAATTACTTGAATAAGTGTTAGAATAAACAGTGTGTATTTTTCTAATAATGGAAAACCCGAATCTGTGCAAGTTGAAATTTGTTTTGAATATTCTAGTTTCCAATCATTACACTTTCTCAAGGCATTGAGTATTCGCGTATCATTAAAAGGTTGTTTCATAATAGAAAATTGAAGCAAAACCACGAAATCCAATTTTTAGAACGTCTTTTGTAAAAAAAATCGTACTTGTGTTATCGGTTTGTCCGTACGTGCGTCTGTGGACTATATCTTTGCAACTATTAGTCCGATTTAAAAAATTATTTTTGCACTGAGAAGCTTGCAATGTGCCAATGATGATCCTTCATTGCAGTTTTTTTTTTTTACGGTGTGCATTTTTGCCTCTACAGGGCGTGAACTCCGATTACATCGAATTCAAAACACATTTTATTACATACATTTGCTTCTAAACATCCGACTGAATTTTTTTTTTACTTTCCAATTCCATTTATGCCGAAAAGCATTTCAGGTATAGCCGCTTTTTCAAGTTACACATAGATTTTACGCTAGGGGCGTAAAAGTAAATTGCGTTTTCCCCGATATCTGTACTTCTAAAACTCCGATTTGAGAAATTCTTTCTTCGGTGGATACAGCTCCTGATGGGAAATCTTTTGCATGTAATTTCTAATTTTTGTTAAAGAACGGTTTGGCCACCACGGGGCGTAAGTGTTAATTTCTGCTTCTGATGTATTTGCAGCAAAATCTGAGCTTTTAAAATCTGGATTGAAAAAGTTGTTTCTTTGACCGATACCGCTGACGTCGATAATTTTTTTCGATTTTTTCTTCTTAAAATAATGCATGGTTTCTCCGCCAGGGAGCGTAGATGTATATCATATTTTTTGTTAATATCTCTGCTTCTAAGAGACCGATTTGAAAAATTCCTTTTTTGTTGCATATTGTTTCTGATGCGAAATGTTTTTCATATAATTCCAAAATTTTCAAGCAATTCATACACTTTTCGCTAGGGGGCGTAAAAGTAAATTGCGTTTTTCTAGATAATTCTACTTCTAAAACTCCGATTTGAAAAATTCTTCCTGTATCACATACTGCTGCCGATGGGAAATGTTTTGCATATAATTTCTTATATTTGGTAAAGAATAGTTTGGCCACCAGGGGCGTAAGTGTTTATTTCTGCTTCTGATGCATTTGCATCTAAATCTGAGATCCTGAAAACTCGAATGAAAAAGTTATTTCGTGGAACCATTTCGCTCTCTTTGGGAAACATTTTCAGAATACTCTCTTCTTACAATAATGTATAGTTTTTCTGCGAGGAAGCGTAGATGCATATCTTATTTTTGTCAATAGCTCTGCTTCTAAGAGCTCGATCTTAAAAAATATTCCTTTGTGCGAGAGCATATCCGCTGCGAAATGTTCCTCGTGTAATTTCAAATTTTTCTTAACGAAGAAGTCTGCCATGAGGGCGTAAGCTCACGTATCCGTTTACAGGAATATCTGAGGGACTAAAACCCCGATTGAAAAACTTCTTTCTTCGGTCAGACACTTCTAAACGTGCAAACTCTGTGAGCGTATTTTCTTACCAAAATAATGCAAAATTTCGCCGCTAGGGGACTCCAACGTTTTTCTTAATATCTGTGCTTTTAAATGTGCGATTTAAAAAATTCGTTCAACATCGGATTCCATTTACCTTGTGGAACACTTTAGGTTAGTATTTGAGGAATTTCATAGTTCACAGTTTTGTCGCTAGGTGGTGCTTGTGTACTTCTGTTTGCAGCTATATCATTGCTTCTAGAAACCCTAATGAGAAACTGCTTTTTTTACTGTATGTCATTCACGACAATAGAAATGTGGAACATTATTCTCTTTAAATAATGCAAAGATTTCCCGCTAGGTGGTGTAAAGGCCAATGCTTTTTTTTTTCGCTACCTTTGCGGGAGACGTATTCGAAAATTTGAATAGTTATTTTTTCTTAGCATAGCTTTTTCCACGAAGAATATTCGAAGCCTACTTTCAACTCTCCTATTACGCAAAATTCTTGATCTAGAAGGCGTAGAGTTATGTCATGTTTCTTTCTATATTTGTTGTTTTACCTGTTCGATTTGAAAATCTGTCGCCGATATCCTTCTGCTATGAGAAAAATTTTGAGTGCATTTGTTAATTAATTTTTGTAACGTACGTTTTAGACGGTATTAGAAGAAATATAGCTGTTCTTATTTCTGTATGTTTTATTGATTGCAAAAATTCGGTTGATATTTTCTAAATGCTTACATTGACGTTGAATAACTTTGAAAAATATAATTCGTGTCAGAAACGGTTCAAAAGACGTGCTGATTACAACAGAAAATTCGTTGTCATCTTTCTTTTTATTTCAAATATTTGGAAGGCACCAATATAGAGAACGAGGATGTAAATATCAAATATAACTGGAAATACGTATTAAAAAAAACTCTATGCTGCTTGTCATTGGTCACGTATTACGAGAACCAGATGAAAAGTCCACATTCGAGCCGGGCACAGCCACAAATGAATACGGAGTCCAAATAGTTAAAATTAGGGCAGGATCTGGTTCGACCTAATAAAATAAACCAGCAAATATAGTTTATGCTCTGCTCTGATATACCGAACCATGAAAAAATTTTGTCACAATGATTAAAGTCGTCAACTGTTATATGCATTGCGTTGGTACGAATGAAATGTCCGGCATTCATTCGCACCAACGCAAGAACGCACCAACGCAGGGAAGTTGTGAGCATTCTTCAATCTGGTCAACGCTGTATAGGTTGCTTTAGTTGGGTCACTCTCTACTACCTTGTGTGGAATGGAAGCTATAGCCTCAATCATTTTTCCCTGTAGTTTGAGCTATACAACAAGACAGTTTGATGTGTCTTGTCTGCAGCCAAAATAGATATTTCATTATTATTTCTAACTGCAGCAAGCTGCTGCCTTTCTTCATTGTACATTGGAATTAGTTTGGACTGTTGCTGCGTTTTGCCCCTTCGTAGAAGGCTATCAATTTGAACCCGCGCAACATCATGTTCAGCCTGAGGTAAGTTTCTGATGATACATTCTAATTGTGGGACAGTCTGAAAGATATTGGCTTTGTCCGTAAGGTATGCGAATTTGATTTCTCTTTCTAGAGCTCTACGTTGCACTTCGTTCAACTCATAGTTACTAAGGTTGACAACATTAGAGTTTGTAATTATACTAACATCATTTCCATGATAGCCTGTACATTGAGGCCTTAGGGGACAGGTGCTGTAATGATAACACACCAGTGAACATACCAAAAGTTTGGAAAAACCACGTCGCCATTTTGAACTTTAAATTATAATTATTAAATAGATTTAATAAAAACAATAACACGTAAATTTGACAATTTTAACTGTGCAACACAATCTGTATTATGTGTAACTATAGTCGGAAATTGTATCTATTCCTCGGCTGCGATGGCAACACCTTAACCTTGTGACGCTTGAGAACTATACCATGATGCATTGCTGCGCTCCTATATAAGTGTACGCGACTACTGCATTGACCTCTCTGTTCCACCTGATGATGGGGTAAGTGTTACCCCGAAAGTGCTAGTGGAGGTTTTAATTTGTAAATAGATTTCATCTTTTAATTAAATATCGTACATAGACGGTGGTATTTGTTTTTATGACATATTGTACGAATTGTGCTTTTTCTACACGATTGCTCACCGCGCCAAATCGTATTCTATTGCGTATCTTGAGACACGATAACGTGGAGTGCAGCTTTACAAATGTTTCAGTCAACACGAATCAAGCTCGCCAAGGAGTGTTCTCATCTGGGATTCCTGACTAGCTGTAAAGACCTGAATATAATTCCGAGCCACCTCCGTATTCGCATGGCTCCTTTCTCGTTGCGTGACAACTGTATACTTCGAAATGCGGAGAAGAAAAGATTAATAAGTGCCAATAGAAGTAAGAGATAATTTATTGATTTCTTTAATAGAAAGTGTTATACTGCTTATGAGGATCTGTCGAATCGCGAACACCCTAATATCATGGACAGTGTGTTTACTGTCACCTCGACTTTAATAGAAAACTCTGTCAAATCATTGACTGATACTCATATTGGCAAACTTTTTCTCCTAGTTGACAGTGAAGTTAATAATAGGACTGTGCGCTATCATGGAAATCATGATAGTATAATTACAAACTCAAATGTTGTCAACCTCAGTAATTATGAGTTGAACGAAGTGCAACGTAGAGCTCTAGAAAGAGGAACCAAACTCGCATACCCCACGGACAAGGCCAATATCTTTCAGACTGTCCCACAATTAGAATGTATCATCAGAAACTTACCTCAGGCTGAACATGATGTTGCGCGCGTACAAATTGATAGCCTTCTACGAAGGGACAAAACGCAGCAACAGTCCAAACTAATTCCAATGTACAATGAAGAAAGGCAGCAGCTTACTGCAGTTAGAAACAATAATGAAATATTTATTTTGGCTGCAGATAAGACACATCTAACTGTCTTGTTGGATAGCTCAAACTGCAGGCAAAAAATGATTGAAGCTATAGCTTCCATTCCACACAAGGTAGTAGAGATTGACCCAAGTAAAGCAACCTATACAGCGTTGATCAGATTGAAGAATGCTCACAACTTCCCTGAAAGTTGGCATTTACCCCCACCCGCCACCCACCCAACTGGTTGTCCTGTGGCCGATATCTTTGAGCGTATCAAACTGCATAAAAAGGGGCTACCTATTAGGCCTTTGGTCGCGGGCTACGTTAGTCCTACTCGACCACTCGAAAAAGCCCTTGCCCTATGTTTGGCTAAGTTACCAGAGAGCTCACCTTTTTCTATCAAAAGCTCCACTAGAGCATTAGAAAGGATCAGAATGATTCAGCCACATGCTGGCGCTTTCATATTAGCCTCTCTGGATGTGGTTTCACTGTACCCTAATGTACCTGTGGACGCCACTCATCGTATTATTGAGGCTAAACTTGCTGAAATTCATGTCCCCACCCCCGAAACCACTGCCATTACGAACGCACTTCGTTTAGTTAAACGGCGATCATATTTCAAATTTCTCGACAAAATTTACTTAGAAACTGAGGGTTCGTCCATGGGCTCCCCACTATCTGCTGTGTTAATAGAAATTCTGCTGCAATACATTGAAAACAAAGTTCTCAATGAATCCCCTTTGGTCCCCAGTTTATACCTTAGGTACGTCGACGACATTCTTGTGCTTTGGCCTCACTCCAGGGATAATTTAATTCAATTCGCCGACGCACTTTCGACAGTTATTCCCTACTATCAGGCTCACGACAGAACTTGAATCTGATGTTTTACTCCCTTTTTTGGATTTTCGCATATTTCGTGACCCGAATACTAATTCACTGTCTTTTTCAGTTTATCGTAAGCCAACTGATTGCAATAGACAGCCATATTCCATTCAATTCATCACATCCAACTGCACAAAAACTATCTGCTATTAACTTTCTAATAAGAAGAGCCTAAACGCATTCTTCAAGCGAGAGTCTTCTACAGTCTGAAACAAAGTTTATTTTTAAATTGGCAGATAAACACGGATATCCAAGGACATTGGTTAATAGATTATTCTGCAGAATTAGCAACGTAAGAACCATAAGTCTAGAACAAGACCCAAAGCTTAGCAAACGGTTTGTGGGAGCATTGGACCAGCACCCACACATCACTAACGCATTGTCACGCATATGCTCAAAGCATAACATACAATTCGGTACCCGAACAAAAAATCTCATATCATCTGTTAGAAAATATCGGGCAGCAACCGATATTTTGAGCAAATGGGGAGTGTACAACATACCACTGTGAAACACTTTAATTGGAGAACACGTTAGTAACTATATAGGCTCGACATGGAGAAGTTTGGGTATTCGTGTTCAGGAACATAAGTATGATATTCGAACTTTCCGCAATAATACGGCACTATCTAAAAACGTTGTAAATGGAAGTTTGCAACCAGACGGGGCCAACATTAGACTGCTGAACACCCCTGCGTACGTACACTCACTACACCTTGCTGAAAGCCTGTACATTGAAGCCTTAGGGGACAGGTGCTGTAATAATAACACGGTAGTGGACATACCAAAAGTTTGGAAAAACCACGTCGGCATTTTGAACTTTAAATTATAATTATTAAATAGATTTAATAAAAACAGTACCATGCAAATTTGACAATTTTAACTGTGCAACACAATCTGTATTATGTGTAACTAAAGTCGGAAATTGTATCTATTTCTCGGCTGGATGGCAACACCTTAACCTTGTGACGCTTGAGAACTATACCATGGTACATTGCTGCGCTCCTACATAAGTCTACGCGAGTACTGCATTAACCTCTCTGTTCCATCTGATGATGGGGTAAGTGTTACCCCGAAAGTGCTATCGGAGGATTTAATTTGTAAATAGATTTCATCTTTTAATTAAATATGGTACATAGACGGTGGTATTTGTTTTTATGGTGTATTATCTCATGGTACACTAACTCAGACGGTAGACGGTTTTTGGAACGTGTCGGGTACGGGGTCAGAGCCCCCCCCCCCCCATAAATTTTTTTGCAAGATCTACAGTTTTCAATTTATAACCACCAAATTTGGTATACTATCTCACGAAAGTCTAACTTGGACTATTGACGGTTTTTGGAAGCGGTCAGGGCCAGGAGGATCAGAGCCTCCTATACAAAATTTTCGTAAAATCGAAAGTTTTCAATTTAGAACCGCCAGATTTGGTATACTATCTCATGGTACTCTATCTTAGACGGTTTTTGGAATGGGTCGGGCCCGGGGGTCAGAGCCTTCCCACATACAAAATTTTCGTAAAATCTACAGTTTTTAATTCAGAACCACCAAATTTGGTATCATGAAACTCTAACTTAGACACTAGACGGTTTTTGGAAGGGGTTGGAGCCAGGGGGTCAGAGCCCCCATACAAAATTTTCGTAAAATCTACAGTTTTCAATTTGGAACCACCAAATTTGGTGTACTATCTCATAATACTCTAACTTAGATGATAGACTGTTTTGGGAACGGATCAGAGCCCCCCCCCCCTCCCCATACAAAATTTTTGTAAAATCTACAGTTTTCAATTTAGAACCACCAAATTTCGTATACTATCTCACGAAACTCTAACTTAGACTGTAGACGGTTTTTGGAAGCGGTTGGAGCCAGGGGGTCAGAGCCCCTCATACAAAATATTCGTGAAATCTGCAATTTCCAATTTAGAACGACCAAATTTGGTATACATTGTATTCTAACTTAGACCGCAGACGGAAAGGATCGGTGCCCGGTGTGCAGGGGCCCCATTCAAAATTTTCGCAAAAATTACATTTTTTACTTTTTAGAACTGCATCCCAACAAAGCAATCCAATACCCCACCTACGGGCTAAATTAGAGACCGTAGATAATAATAAAGCGCAAAAATATCCGGTTAATGGTGTATTAAAAACACAAATTAATAAACGTTAGCTTTCACCACCAACGGGTGCCTTATCAGGCAGAAATACAATGAAATGTAAATAATGTAAATTCTTTTTTTGTTTCGTATAATTTAATTAACTAAATGAAAAAATTTAAGGTAAGTTTACTGGAGATTAACGGAAATACCTTTTTCATTCATTAACTTTCGCCCACTGAACTTGGTGATTTCACAAATAGTAATATTTAACTGGGAAATACCGGGTACCCCTGCTAGTAGGAACTAAAGATAATGTTACACTTTTAGTCAGGTATAAAACAATAATTACAAAGACTGGGCCTTTTTAGAAATTTTCAGTCACAAATAGTAATATTTAACCGGAAAATACCGGGTACCCCTGCTAGTAGGAACTAAAGATAATGTTACACTTTTAGTCAGGTACAGAACAATAATTACAAAGCCTCGGCCTTTTTTTTTTTTCAATTTTCATAAGGTTTGCATAGAAGTCCAAGATTTTAGCAATGCGCTTTACTGAGGTGGAAACTATTAAGCAGACCCTAAGCCTAGGGCTTTCTGATAGTTTTCAGTCCTCCGAGCTGATATTTATATAGTTTTCATAGAAAATCAAATTAATTCTGTTGAAATGTTACTCGAGCACAAAGCTTTAATGCCCGAGGCCTAGGCATTTTTAGTAATTTTTATAACGCTGTGATCATATGAGGTTTGCATGACAAATCAATTTAAGAGTGTTACGCTTATAAAAAATTCTTTAAAAGGCCTAGGCCTAGCGGCCAAAAATTAATATTTGGTGCCTAAGTGAAAGCGCAACATTATTAACTTGATTTGTTATGCAAACCTTATAAATATGAGCACAGTGATTAAAAGTTACTAAAGAGTCCTTGTAAATAATATTTTTTGACCGAGTGCAAGTGCAGTTTACGAAATGTCAACAGGTCAAAATATCTAAAGTAACAATGAGATTTGGAATATTTCTGTTTTCTTTCTTTTTATTTCAGTTTTGACACTTGTATTAAGTTTTAAAAACATATATTTCTCCTATTGTTTATCTTCATTGTGCTTTTAACAGAATTTCTTACCATGTTTTGGGCATTTTATTTTGTGTGGTTACAGGTTTTTAATGTTTTCGGCATTTCATTTTGTGTGGTTATTTGTTTTTATTTTTTGAGCATTTTACTTTGTATGGGTATTTTTGTTATATTTTGGTTATTTTATTTTCTGTGGCGGTTGTAATGTCGACAGAATGAAAAGGGGAAACTGCGGACGCCGCCCCGGTGGCGCAGTGGTCTAAGCGATGGCCTCTGATCATTCGTCCGAACGGGGTCCGGGTTCGAATCTCGGTGAGGCATGGATGTTGTGTTTGTCTTACGGCACTGGCTCTCTCCCTTCCCTGGAACCAGTGACCCTAACTGACTGCTTATAGCCCACTGAGTTGCTCACGGTGGTCGTTAAACCTCCAATCCAAAAAAAAAAAAAAAACTGTGGACAGTCACGGTGCCTACTTGCTTATAATTTGTTTTTTCAAATAGAGCAGATGATTTTGTATTGATTTATACCACTTACTCATTAAACGACCACAGGTTCTTTTAAATATGAACTTTTTCTCAGAGCCTTCTGTTTCCTCTACCTAGCTTTTTCGGCTCGCAATTTCTTTTCTTGGGTTTAGAACATTTTCCTTATTATTACTCTATTTTCTCATGTAAACTCTTTATGTAAGGTATGTCTATTCTATTGAAGTATTTTGCAATTATATGTGAAGCCTTGTTGCTGAAGTAAAAAAATATTTCCAACTGAAACAACGCAGTTCAGATGTTTTCCCGCTGTTAACTCAAAGAATGAAAACAAAAACAACAAATCTGAGCAATGGTTCAGGCATGAGACAGTACTTACTAGTAACTAGGCAAAGTTTTGAGGAAGATTGAGCTTAGGAATTTCTAACTCCAACAAAAATGAATAACCTCACTGTATCCCTCCCGATCCCCTAGTGCCGGCCTTTGGACGTCTTGAAAGAAAAGTCCTAAGGACACGTATTTGCCTGATAATCCGTGACAATCTTCTGGCGTCTTAGTAGAAAAACGCACTTCCTACTTCGCCTAAATTGCTTGGATGTAATGCCAACGAACAAAGTTTTGCTCTGGCATTGGATTTCTGTTGCTTTTGACGAAATACTTTCCCCCTGGGATTCACCGCTTACAGTATAGTCTTCAGGACACACGGGAATGCGCCCCACCGTAAAACACCCGTTTCACGGCAATTAACTACAATTAGCGAAAGAGAGGCGCGGTACAGGAAATAAGTCGAACGAGACCAACCTGATGAACTTAGAAAGTCGGGGGGAAGGTGCTGCATGAAAAACTGTATTTGGCTTACAGACCATTTGGCACGTAGGGACGTAGGTCTTTTTTTAATACGTTACGGGGTAAACAAAATCTCTTTTCAGTATAACAATTTTCTTTCATGCGCATGGTGCAGCACAGAAAAAAATTTGAATTTACTTTTTGAGAATTAGCATGACGCCTACCGGCCCAGAGTACAGCGGCCCAGTCCGCGCCTGCTGCCGACCCCGGAACCTGGCGCCCGAGGGCTTCGCATACGTTGATCCTCCGCTTGGAGCGTCCCTGCTGTAAAATACATGTACCTCTGCGTTTTGGAAAAACAAAAGATAAGATGCCGATCCCTAAACTTAACCTCTTCTTGTGACCGCAGGTACGAAAATCTTGAACTTCGCTTAAACCCTAACTGGAGCAACAGGCTTCACGTGATCGTCTGTATTCTGAGTGTTTTATTGAATGGTTGCTTATCGGTTCGTAGTTGACTGGCGAACAGGGAACTTGCTTGTTGAAACCTTTGTTGTGCGTTGTCAAGTGATAATAGTGGAAATATATTCTAAACATTTTGGAAAGAGAAAGTGCATTTGTTTTCCGAAAGCCCTATGCAGATGAAGTATACAACATAGTTAACTCACAAAAAAGAAGTGATTTGCTGAAATGGAAAGGGTATTTATTTTGCCATAACAGAGTGCGAGGTGATTTACGGTATTGTCACTGTATTGAAAGAAATTATGGAAATTGTACTGGCTTTGCTAGTACTATTCTTATTGGAGATAAACACAGGATGCGCAATGAGAAACCACATAATCATGCTCCAAGACCGGAGAAAAGTGATGTTGCTGTTGCAAGAGCGGAAGTAAAAGAACGAACGAGAAATACGGACGAAGCCCCTGCACAAATTATTCAAACCGTGACAACGTCAATGGCTACAGTAAATGCAGCTTACATGCCTAATATGAATGCACTAAGGCAAGTTGTAAAACGAATACGAAGAGAAGACATGCCTGCGGAGCCTACGACTTCAATATATAGATTTACAGGAAAGAGATGGTGCGGAGCCTACGACTTCCTTAAATAGATTTACGGGAAAGAGATGGTGCAACATTTCTTGGCAGAGATAGCGCATTTGGAGATCAAAGAATTATTTTATTTTTAACAGAAAATAACTTACGAAAGCTTAAAGAAGCACCCCTCTGGATTATGGATGGGACATTTGAAACTTGCCCAACCCTTTTTAGGCAATTATATACCATTCATGCTATGGTTGAAACGAATCCAGAGATGCAAAGATTTGTCCCACTAGTTTATGGGTTACTTTCCAGCAAGAACACAGAATATAATACTATTATACAATATTTTTGCAGGATTTACAAGACTATGCATCAGACTATGATATTCAGCTTGCACCACAGTAAACGTGTAATGATAGATTTTGAAATAGCTACCATTATAATGCTGCTAAAAAGGAATTTGGAAGTAGCACACACAAATGTTGTTGGTTTCATCTCGGAAAAAATGTGCGGAGCAATATCCATTCTCTGGCATAGCCTCAGAATATGGGGAAAACAGTGAGTTTGCTCTCAAAGTCAGACATTTGCAAGCACTAGCATTTCTTTCATCTGAAGAAATCCGAGCTGTTTTTGAAGAAGTGAAATCAATTTTACAAGAATATGCAGGTTCAGTAGCTCAGTGGTTTGGGGAAAGTTATGTTCTTGGAAAATTTTGGTGGAAGCAGAAGAAACAATCCGAGTAGAAGCCCTCCGCTTTTCCCACCAACAATTTGGTTAGTAAGTGAGAACAATTACTTGGCTTCCCCAGAACACAAAACAAACTTGAATGATGGGACAGACGCTGGAATACAATTCTGGGAGAGAAAAAACTGTGACTGTACAAAATAATCAGTGAAATTGCGAAAGAGCAGAGAACAACTATGGCTAAAATCGAAAGAGTGATAGCACAGATTCCAACAAATCCACCCAGAAGAGAAACGCTGGCAAGATAAAAAGGAATTCGAACTTTTCTGGCGCACAGAGACAATGTTAGCGTGCTAGACGTTTTAAGAGGAATTTATTATAATTCTACCCTTTACTAAAATGTGCTGGTATTTTTCACTAATTGAATTGTACCTTTTACTAACTTGTATTTGAATTTTTCAAGAATGTAATTCTGCCGAAGATGCAAGAATGTAAAAACTAAAAATGACAAAATTTTCAAAATAGCATGTCAAAAACATAAAATGTCAAAAAGTAATCCAAAATGCGAAACAAATAAAAATTCAAAATGCAGTCACATGTCACAACATAACAAAAATGTGAAACGCTATGTAACAAGTACAACGCAAAATAAAACAAATGCCAAAACATTAAAAAAATGCACACGCTATGTAAAATGTACAAAATAAAATAAATGCCATATTCATAAGGATTGCATGACAAGTCAAGTTAAAAATGAGCTTTTACTCAGGCTTCAAACAATAAATATTAGCCTCTATACCTTTTAAAAAATCTTTAATAAGCGCAACATCATTAACCTGACTTGTCATCAAACATTATCAGTATGACCATGGCATACAATTACTTAAAATACTTGTTAATGGATGAATTGAGGAATCACCAAGTTCAGCGGGTGAAAGTTAATGGCTGTTTACAGTTTTGTACTCGAGTAAAAGCGCAACACAATAAACTTGACTTTCTCTTAAAAATTTATGTATATGAGCACGGTTGATTGAAAACTGAAAAAAGGCTTAAGGCCAGTTTATTAATTTTTGTGCCTCTGTCAAAACGCAGTACCATAACCTTGGCATGTTATCGAAACCTTATGAATACGCGTCAGACTAAAAATTCCTAAAAAAAGGTTACGCCTAAGGTCTTGTAAATAAAGTTTTGTGACAGGGTAAAACAGCAACATTAATAACTTGACATGTTATGTTAACGTTGTGAATATGAGCACGGCGGATTAAAGATTTCAAGAAATAGCCTTTGGAATTAATGTGTTGTAACTGAGTAAAAAGGTAACATTATCTTTATTTTCTATGTAAACCAAACTAAGTGCTGAAATGGCCCAACTATATTATATACATATACTTCAACCATATACCGGAGCACTGACAAGGTGAAAACAAACGTGCAATTTTGTACGGTCCCCTAACATTTTATGGCCAGCCTACATGGAAGTGGACACGTTGATATCAAAAACGTACTTTTCATACGGCCCCATAGCAAATAGCAATGGACACGTCGCAATCTTTTTTTAGTTGGGGTTTAACGACCACCGTGATCAATTCAGTGGGCTATTGTAACATCACAGACACTCGATCACAACACAAAACATTTATTACTTTACACAAAAACATAAACTGGAATACACTCCGCGGTACAAACTGAACTTGTTGTCTTAGCCAAAGCTCGGCATGTCCTACTCCTTCAATATCTCTCACGCAACTCCCCACATCACTCACCACACGCTCAAGTCATTAAATGTCAATGTATCATTCCGCACTTTTGTGCGTGGAAGTTCGTATTTTACATTATAAGCAGTCGGACGTTCCTAATTTCGGGCCACTGGTTCCTGGGAAAGGGGACAGCCAGTGCCAGAAGTCAATCACAACGTCCATGACTCACCGAGATTTGAACCAGGATCCTTCTCGACGAGTGGTCAGAAGCCAGCGCCTAGATCACTCCGCCACCGTAGCGGCACACGTTGAAATGTATTTTTCATACGGCCCCAAACGCTCTTATGGACATACTAGATTGTACTGGACGCAAAGAAATCATTAATATAATTTGTACTAGCAGGGATACCAGGTATTTGCCAGGTACATATTGCTATTTGTGGAATCACCAAGTTCAGCGAGTGAAAGTTAATGAATGAAAACGATATTCCTGCAATTTTCCAGTAAACTTATTTTAATTTTTTTTATTTAGTTAATTTAATTTTGCGAAACAAAAAAGAAAGAAAAAGGAATGGGAATACTTACCTTCGAGGAGACATCTATAGAACTGCCGTACATCTGGCGTGTGCTTCTGTGAATCCCGCGACACAGAAATGCAGTGTACCTATGTGATGTCGCATGCGTACGACTTGACATTGGCATTGATCATCTTTTTCTTACCGTTTTGAATTTTGAATATCTGGGACTCTCTATTTATATTACAGTATATTTCTGCCTGATAAGCCGCCCGTTGGTAGTGAAAGGTAAACTATATTGATTTGTGTTTTTAATACACCATTAACCGCATATTTTTGCACTTTATTGTTATCTACACTTTCTAACTTAGACCGTAGGCTGGTTAGTTGGTTAGTTGGTTGGTTGATTAGTTGGTGGTTTATGGCGCAATGGCCTCAAAGGGCCAAAGAGCGCCTTAGAGCGTAGATAGGGCATTGGAGTGCTGAATTGTGTTGCAGGTCTTAAGAGTAAAAAATGGAACTTTTTACGAAAATTTTGTAAGGGGCCGCCTTGACCCCAGGCCCCGACGCCTTCCAAAAGCCGTCTACCGTCTAAGTTAGATAACCATGAGATAGTATACCAAATTTGGTAGTTCTAAATTGAAAACTGTAGATTTTATGAAAATTTTGTATGGGGGCACCGGCCCCTTCAAAAACCAAATGAGGTCTAACTTACAGTTTCATGAGATACTGTACCAAATTTGGATGTTCTAAAATGAAAACTGTAGATTTAACAAAAAATTTGTATGGGGGTAACTTGGCCTCGACCCTTTCCAAGAACCATCTACAGTCTAAGTTAGAGTACCATGATATAGCATAACAAATTTGGTGGTTCTAAATTGAAAACTGTAGATTTTACGACAATTTTGTATGGGGAGGGGGGGCTCTGAACCCCGGGCTCCGACCATTCCAAAACCGTACACAGTCTTAGTTAGAACACCATGAGATAGTATAACAAATTTGGTGGTTCTGAATTGAAAACTGTAGATTTTACGAAAATTTTGTATATGGGGGACTCTGACCAACCGGGCTCCGACCCGTTCCAAAAACCGTCTACCGTCTAATATTTTTAGTGACAAAGAAAAAGTGTAATATTCCTATCCTGTCTTAGTGTCTAAACCTTATAAATTTGATCACGGCAAAAGACGTTCGAAATCGTACCTTTTCCTGCATTCGTTTTGTATGTAACCAAAATTTGTAAATGCAACGAATTGTTCCGCATAGAATTGACGCTCGACGAATTGTCGTAGTCGACGAATTGACGCAGGCGACGAATTGACGCAGGCGACGAATCGACGTATAACCGCAAAGGACCAGCGCACGTGGACAACGAGAACGGAAAGGTAGGACAACTTACCTAGGCAAAATAATCTCTCTCGGCATTGACACATGGTTGTCATCTGTTCGTCAAGGACATGATCCCGGAACGAAAAAGGTCTTGTGGCTGAGACCCGAAGAAGTCATCAACTGCACTTTGAACCTCATTGTCTGTCACGAACTGTTTCCCTGACAGGAAGTGATCCAGGAGACGAAACAGATGATAGTCTCTCAGAGACAAGTCCGGTGAATAGGCAGGCTGAGGCAGTGCTACATAGCTCAAGGCACTTAGTGTCAGATAATGATAACGGGCATTGTCTTGGAGCAGAAGAACATTATGTCTGTTGACCAAAGCCGTTTGTTTTGTAGCAATTTCCGGTGCATCTGGTGTAATTCAGCACAATAACGTTCTGCAGTGATGGCTTGGCCCTTTGTCAAGAAAATCCGATGAATTATCCTGGCTGTGGACCACCAGACAAGGAGCATCAACTTATTTGTGTGCAGCGGTTGCTTAGGATGCTGTCCAGCAGGCTGTGCCTTGCTTAACCATTGTGCAGGTCGTTCCCGATTATCATAAAGGACGCACTTCTCGTCGCAGATGATGATTCGATGCAGTACAGGTTCCTTTTTATTCCTGGCAAGCAGCGATGCGCAGACTTCCAAACGCCTAGCAATTGTCAGTTGTCAACTCATGCGGCAGCCACATGTCCAGCGTTTTGACCTTACCCAGCGCAGCCAAACGTCGAACAACTGTCGTGTGATGGGCACCTACCTCTGCGCTATCTCACCGCACGTTTTTCGGGGGTCCGCTTCAACCACACGTAACAAAGCGTTGTCAGAAACAGCAACAGGTCAGTGACCATGTGCTTCGTTTTTCAGGCCATATCTTCACAAACCAACACGTAATGGTTCGTTCGTTGGCCGTATTCTCCCCAAACTCTTTGTTAACGTTTCGAGCGGAAATTCTTGAAGAGTGGCCCAGATTAAATTCATACAGGAAGATGACTCTCAAATCCGGCGTCCGAATGTTTCCTTTGCAAGCCACGTTGCGTTCAAACAAACCACGTCTGAACCTTGTTCTTCACACACATGCTTGATATTTATAGTAACTCTGTGACGTAATACCCACAACACCTGAGAGTGGTTCCATTCCGCTAAGGTGGGGGCCTGCTGTCTCCATTGCTCTTTCGCGCTGGACATTTCATTCCCACCAACCCAATATACCATGGAACATATAAGGACTGGCGCTTCTGTTAACCTACGGAATGGTTACAGATTAATGTCTATGTGCTACAAAAGACACATGACATGTTTGAAATCAAGTTTCACTTACCCAAAATCCACTATTTAAGTAAATTAGGGCATTAGTACAGTTAAAAGGATGCAGATGCTTGATCCATGCCCTATTTCGAGAATTTCTTTTCTAGCCGTCCGTAGCATTTCGGAATATATAGCACATCAATGTGTTCCCAGTTGAACACATTGAGGAAAGGTTGACAACTCCTTCGGAACACACCGAGAAAGTAATTCCGGAAAATGTATTCGCAGTGTGCTACGAGAGTGTTCTGTGCTTTTGCCACGAAGCGCCCGGAATGTGTTATGTAAAAATACTAGTATCTTACATCATAAAATATTTTATGGTGGAAACAGTTTTGAAAACACACGCGGAACAGGTTGACACACATTCGGAACACTTTGGCAACATATGAGGATCACCCAATTTTTGGAAATGACTTTCGCAAATTGCTACGAAATTGTGCGACCTATTCCAAATGATTTGTTATTTTCCACCTCAAAAACTCACTTTTCTTTCATAGAAATCGTATTTAACGCGCGAATTAATGGGAGAAGCTGAATTTAAATTTGCACCTCTCATGTATTAATTCCACGTGTCAATTTAAAACAATAAAAATTTCTTTGTTCGAAAGTATGAACGTTTGTCCCATTTTGTCACCCACAGAGGACGCGTATAACACTTTGCTTTGTTTTTATAGCAAAAAGGCTCAATTTCCAATAGCTGCTGGTGTAACGCCATCTCATCTAAATCATTTTAACATGACGTCAGAGATGCATTACGTCACACGATCAACTCTTTTGAAACAGGAATTCATAAGCGAGATATAGAATTTTCCATTTAGAATCCTATGGTCTGTCTGCTTGTTTGTTAACCCTTTTTATAGCCACTTCTGGCAATAGGTATCTCCCAATTTTTTATTCGGAGGGAAATTGTCTAATTTCCCACGTTGGCTAGACGGCTTGGGAAATGCATTTTTCTGCTACTGCTAGCATGAGGAGAAACAGACAAAGTGCATCCGGGACCGACTTGCCAGGGAACCCTCTACGCATTGGCGTCCTCAAGCCCAGGAAGGCAGTAGAAACTCCCGGAAAAACCGCAGACTTGATGGCCGGCATGTCGAGATTCGAGCAGCCGACAAGAATTCTGTCGTATGAAATTTAATTTTAAGATTTCCCTTGCGAACCTAAAATGTTTATTTTAGATTGTAAAACCAGTTTCTTTTCTCGTTTAAGTCTAAAAATTGAGAGTTGCAATACAGTAGGTAACAGTGTGTTTTTATTATTTCATGCGCATGCTGAAGAAACATGATTTGGGAACTTTCTTTTCCTTTTTCCTTAAACTACGAAATTCTCAGAATATAACCAGCTATTATTTTATTTATATTCGTAGAAGAAAAGAAAAAGAAAAGAAAAATGCAATTATATCCGTATTAAACTACACTAAGTAAGCTTAATGCTCCAAACGCCACTGGTTACGGTTATTTTCTTAACGGTAGTCGAAAACGACTAATACCGAACAGGCAATTTGCGTGCAGATCAAAGCTACACACGTAGATTCGGCTTCTGCATTGAAGCGAAAGGCAGTTTCGTTTTGTATATTACAGACACTAAGCAGCATAACTGCAATGTAATATATCAATGAATCGAAACAATATGCAATTACATGCGTATTATACCATAATTCAAGACGGAATTGACACAAGAGCAAATCTGCAATATAAAGAACAAGAAAGATGACACCGAATTCTCGGGTGTAATGAACATGTCTTTTGAATCCGTTCTGGCGCAAACTAAATTTATCAAAGCTATGCAAAGTCAATGGAACCAGTCTGGCAAAAAGTAATATCTGACCAAAGAAAGAAGTTTTCCAATAGTTTTTTTAATCCCGCAAATACTGCTATTAACCGAATGGTGAACTTACGTCCTCTGGTTGCAGACTTATGAGTTAAGAAAAATTTGAATTAATATGAGAAACATTTGTCAGCGGAAGCGTACTCCAGCAAAGAAAGAATTTTTCAAATCGGACTTTTCGAGGCAGAGAGAGATGTAGACAAATATAAGATATGCATCTACGACTCCTAGCGGGAAAACCATGCATTATTTTAGCAAAAAAGTATTCTCAAAAGGTTTTTCAATGTGAGCGGTATCGGTCCAAGGAAAAAAAATTTTAAATCGAGTTTTCAGGAGCTCGGATTTTGCAGCAAATACACCAGAAACAGAATTTAACACTTATGCTCATTGGTGGCCAAACCATGCTTTACCAAATATTATAAATTATATAAAAAAAAACATTTTCCATCACGAGCTGTATGCGATACAGGAAGAATTTTTCAAATCGGAGTTTTAGAAGCAGAAATATCGGGGAAAACACAATAGGCTATGATTAACTTGAAAATTTTATATTTATATGAAAAACATTTCGCATCAGAAACACTATCCAACAAAGAAGTAATTTTTCAAATCGGACTCCTAGAAGTAGGGATATTGACAAAAATACGATATACATCTACGTCCTCTGGCGTAGAAACCATGCCTTATTTTAAGAAGAAAATATTCCTAAAAAGTCTGTGGACGTGAGAGTATCGGCCCACAACCTAATTTTTTCCAATCGAGATTAAAGGTCAGATTTTGCTGTAAATACATCAGAAGCAGAAATTAAGATTTACGCCCTCTGGTGGCCAAACCATTTTCTTTACCAAAAATTAGAAATTGTATGCAAAGGATTTCCCATGAGGAGCTGTACGCGGTGCAGAAAGAATTTTTCAAATCGCAGTTTTAGAAGCAGAGATATCGGTAGAAACGCAATGTACCTTTACGCCCCCTAGCGGAAAGTTTGTGAATTACTTCAAAATTTTGAAATTACATGAAAAAGCTATCACACCGGTAACTGTATCCAATAAAGAAAGAATTTTTCAAATCAGACCATGAGACGCAGAGATATTGACAAAAAAAGAGATATACGTCTACGCCCCTGGCGGCGAAACCATGCAGTATTTTAAGAAGAAAATATTCCGAAAAGGTTTGTCGTCCTGAGTAGTATCGGTCTACAAACGAATTTTTCAGTCGAGCTTTTAGACGCTCAGATGTTTGAGCAAATATATCAGAAGCAAAAATTAACGCTTACGCCCCCTGTTGGTCAAATTATTCTTTACCAAAAATTAGAAATTATAGGCAAAAGATTTTCCATCAGGAGCTGTATCCACTGAAGAATTTTTTTTTTTCAAATCGGATTTTTAGAAGAAGAGATATCGGGGAAAACGTAATTTACTTTTACGCCCCCCCCCCCCAGCGGAAAATCTATGCGTTATTTGAGAAAGTGTGTTTACCTAAAATACTCTTCTACATAAATGGAATCGAAAGATAAAAGCCATTTTTCAATCGGATGCTTTGAAGCAAATATAGTAATAAAATGTATTTTGAATTCGAAATCATCTGCGTTTACACCCTCTAACGGCAAAATTGTACATAGTAAAAAAAAAACGAAATAAAGCATCATCATTCGCACATTTTAAGCTTCCGAATGCAAAAAGCATTTTTCAAATCGGACTAATAGTTTCCGAGATATGGTGTCTAAAGGCGGACGGATGGACGGAGAAACCGATAACATAAGCACGATCTTTTTTTTTGCAAAAGACGTGCTAAAAAATCAGGCACACTGGTTCACTCGCGCAGGAAACAATTTGCAGTTTTCATTTTCATGACCACAGTTTCATAATTTAACGAAGCTGTAACGGTATTAATGTAAAAAATATACAGAAAACACATACGAAGCTTTCGTTTTGTGGAACGTACTGTTTTTTTTTTTTTTTTTGCGTTTTCGAATTAAACAATATACAAGAGTCAGCAGCTATGTAACCAATAGGGAAAAATTAAATATGTAATTGCACGAACTATGACGTAAGTTATTTTTGTGCAAAACTATTAACTTATGATGTTCATCATTAAAAGTTGCAATTCTGAATTTAGGGATACAACATTATTACTGCTTTCTTCAACCAACTTCACGTAGAAACACTTTCTCCTAAGCATTTCTCACTATTGCGGGGTACACCGTTTTACAGCAAGTAGAGGAAAATCTGTTTTTTATGCTCGGCCTCTTAATCAATGCATGCTTAAGTTTTCGCAGCAAGGTTTTGTGCTACCGCGCTGAAAATTTGGATTTAAGGATTTTATAATATTCGACATCCAGTGGACAATTAACCAGATATGGTCATAATTCACTTTTTTCATGATCATATTTCATAATTTATAATTTCCTTAATATACCCGTTATGTTCTTGTTTAGCGACTCATATTATCTGGGCCTCTTTTTGTTTTACTGTTGCAACACCGAATCACTGTATCTGTTCTTGATTAAATGATACAAGTCAAAAATAACTTTTGCAGTTTAACATTAGCGGCAGCTTTTTTCCGTAGCTCACTGTACACGTATTTATTAGTCGATTCGTATGAAATTTGGAATTTGAGGGTTTTATTATGTGCCGAATAGAATGCGCGTAAAATAAATAATATACCAATTATATGGAAAAATCCGGAGATAGAGAGCTAAATAGTATGTTAATTAGCTTAATTAGCATGTTTCTTCACATCACACCATAGTTCCCTATCAAGTGCTTTCCAACGGTACCTTATTTGTTTGCATGCGACAAACTGTTCGAAAGTTAAAAGGGATGTAACGTACCAGGAGATGTGACGTACCTGTCAGAAGGACGCACACGACATAAAGGCAGATAGGAATCAGAATCAACGTCTGCGTAGCTCAGTTGGTAGAGCGACTTGTTCCGGAATAAGCGGACTCGGGTTCGAATCCCGGCGTAGACCAAAAATGACAGAGAAATTTACTTCGTTATAATGGCGCCCGAACTATCCGGATGACCCGACCGTTCAAAATCTCGCATTGGTGTGATGTTCTTTCCACACCGCGAGATAGGAAAAATAAAAGAATCCCTTCTCCAGCACTTCGAAAAAATAAATAAATAAGGGGGAGATGATGTAACGTACCAGGAGATGTGACGTACCTGCCAGAAGGACGCACACGACATAAAGGCAGATAAGAATCAGAATAAAACGTCCGCGTAGCTCAATTGGTAGAGCAACTTATTCCGGAATGAGGGGACCTGGGTTCGAATCCTGGCGTGGACAGAAATGACGGAGAAATTTACTTCGTTATAGGGAGCGGGGGTCGTTTTTTTTTTTTTTTTTTTTTTTTGTATTTTTTTTTTTTTTTTTTTTTTTTTGAGGTCTCTACCAGGAAAAGGCAGTTGCCAGTGCGACATGAAGGCAGAGGGTGCTAAGAAACACCGCAGGAAAGGACTAGGCTGCCATCTGATGCTGACCTTGGCAATTTACAATGGACGCTCTTTATCTTCTGATTCAAGGCTCCTTGTATTGGAAGTTAACAGAAAAGTAACCAAAGCTCTTATGGAAACAGCAACAAAATTAGCTGGGTCTAAGAACAAATTGCATGTGAACAAATTATCAGGAAAAACCAAAATGTTGATGCAAAAAAGAAGAGAGATGAGGACAACTAAAGAAGATGTGACTTCCAAAGTGGAATATATAGAGCTATGCAAGACAGTACGAAAAAGTATCACTGAAAACCTAAGGAAATTCAACTGTAAACTAGTGAGGAAAGCAATTGAAAACCGCCAAAGCCTGAAGAGAGCAAAGTGACATCTCAATAAGGGAAGAAAACAGATTATGGTTCTGAGAAAAGATGGTTCTCTTACAAGAAATAGAGGCGGAATTTTGATAAGAGTGGAAGATTTCTACTCAAAACTATATGAAAGGGATGATACGTGTACTCCAGACATTACGAAAGGTACTAGTACCAGAGTTCTTCCAGTCCTTCCAGCAGACGTTGCACATGCAATCAAGAACGTGAAACGGGAAAAAGCTCCAGGAGAAGATGGAATTACCGAAGACATTATACGATAAGCAAGTGGTGAAATTGAAACAGTATATACTCGCCCAAGCTTTCACTCAGTGCCTTAATAAAGGGAAGATTCCTGAGGATTGGAACAAAGCTACAATGATCCTGCTACATAAAAAAGGTGACATTGAGGATCTCAGAAACTTAAGACCTATCAGCCTATAAATCTTCACTAAAGTTCTTTCACAACGCTTGAAGGTGACACTGGACATGGCTCAACGGAGAGAACAAGCTGGATTCAGGAATGACTACAGCACTATAGATCATATCCACGTACTGAGAGAACTAATTGAAAGAGCGAGGGAATATGAACTTCCATTATGCATGGCTTTTATCGATTATGAAAAGGCCTTTGATTCGGTGAAACGATCAGCAGTTACAATGGATTTGAAATCCTGCGGTATTGAAGATGCATACATTAACATTATTTATAACATCTATGAAAATGCAAGGCTATTTGAGAATACAGCACCCATAAAAATTGAAAAGGGAGTGAGACAAGGCGGCACGGTATCTCCGAAACTCTCTAATGCGACATTACAAAATGTTTTTCAATCATTGAACTGAGAAAACAAAGGGATAAAGATTAATGGAGATTTTCTAACTCACCTTTGTTTTGCTGATAACGTAGTCACGTTTGCAACTACTCCATGGGAGCTGCAGAGTATGATCCAAGAACGTGCTGACAAGATTAAAGAAGTGGGATTAAAAATGAACTTTCTGAAGACAAAAGTGGTGTACAATGCTTTTAAAAGAAATGAAAATTAATCTATTGATGGGGAAAAGCTGGAGATAACTAATACCTACATTTATCTTGGACAGCAGATATCAAATGAAGGTCACATTGATGAAGAAATTAATCGGCGTATAAAACTTGCCTGGAGAGCTTTTGGAAGAAACTATATAATTTGCAAGAGCAATATGAAATTATGTGTTAAAAGAAAAGTGTTTGATCAATGCATCCCACCAGTGCTTACGTATGGTGCAGATACGTGGGCCTTAACTAAGAGAGACATACAAAGACTGCAGACAACTCAAAGAAGCATGAAGAGGTGCATGCTTGGTGTAACCAGGAGAGATAAGAAGAACTCGTGGATCAGAAAAATGACAAGATGGAAGAAATCATGATCAGAGTAAAATCCCTGAAATGCCAATGTGCTGGACATATTGCCAGAAGGACAGACCATTGATGGACAGCCGAAATTTTAAACTGGATTCCAAGGGACAGGAAAAGACCACATGGGAGATGGGTGGATGAAATTCGAAAGTAGGCAGGAGTAACATGGAGCAGACAGGCACAAGACAGGCCTTTGTGGAAGAAAATTGGGGAGACCTTCAACTAGCAGTGGATTGATAATGGTTGACAATGATGATGATATATATATATTCAAAGGGATGTAAGGTCAGGTGATGCGTAACATCACAGCCTCTCCTTGACAAATGTCAACCCCGCCTTCTCGTGGTACATCCTTTTCCCACTAAAGAAGCTCTGAACGACCGCCAATAGCGGTATAACTATACCATCGGGATTAGAGGAAATTCTATCCCACACTCACTAACCCGATTGGCCAGCGTGGTGAGTTATGGCCAAACCCCTCAAAAATGACTCCACAACTTAAATCTTGGCCCTCAGTCTCCGGCAGCTGGAATGTACCTGGCCAAGGCAGCGGCCAGGGCGACATGAAGGCAGAGGGTGCTAAGAATCCCCGGAGGACCGGACTAGGCTGCCATCTGATGCTGACCTTGGCAACGTACAATGGACGCTCTCTATCTTCTGATTCAAGACTTCTTGAATTGGAAGAGGAACTACAAAGGATCAAGTGGGACATCGTGGGGCTAAGTAAGGTAAGGAGAAAAGGAGAAGATCTCATCGAACTGAAAAGTGGACATCTCTTCTACTATCGTGGGACAGATACTGGCAGAACTAGTGGTGTTGGATTTATAATAAACAAGAAACTGAAGGATAAAGTTGTAGAAGTTGAAAGTTCCTATGACAGAGCTGCACGGCTTGTTATCCAACTCTCGAAAAGATACCATGCTCAGATTATTCAAACTTATGCACCCACCACAAGTCATCCTGAAGAAGAAATTGAAGAATTTTATGAGGAAATTTGTCATCTAAATAATAAAGGTAAGCAGCACTTGAGGATAATTATGGGAGATTTCAATGCAAAAATAGGGCAACGGCAACAGAATGAAACTTCAGTAGGTAAATTCGGTCACGGCAACAGAAATCAGCGTGGAAATACTCTCGTTGAGTTTGCAGAGGCAGAAGGGTTTTTCATCTTGAACTCCTTCTTCAAGAAAAAGCCACACAGGAAATGGACATGGAGACATCCAAATGGGACGACAAGTGAAATTGATTTTATTATGTGTAACAAAAAATTCGTCATAGAAGACTGCATTGTGCTAAACAAGTTCAACACAGGTAGTGGCCATAGATTGGTGAGATGTAAGATGCACCTCAACTCTAAACTTGAACGTGGCAAGCTCATAAGACAAACAAAATCTATTGACATAACCAACCTTAAAAAACACCATAATACTTTCAAGTTGGAACTGAAGAACAGGTTCTCTGCTTTAGAAGGCCTAACATCGGAAGAAGTGGACATCTCTGAAGTTAACAGAAAAGTAACCAAAGCTCTTATGGAAACAGCAACAAAATTAGCTGGGTCTAAGAACAAGTTGCATGTAAATAAATTATCAGGAAAAACGAAAATGTTGATGCCAAAAAGAAGAGAGATGAGGACAACTAAAGAAGATGTGACTTCCAAAGTGGAATATATAGAGCTATGCAAGACAGTACGAAAAAGTATCACTGAAGACGTAAGAAAATTCAACTGTGAACTAGTGAGGAAAGCAATTGAAAACAACCAAAGCCTAAAGATAGCAAAGGGACATCTCAGTAAGGGAAGAAAACAGATTATGGCACTGAGAAAAGAAGATGGTTCTGTAACAAGAAATAGAGGCGAAATTTTGACAAGAATGAAAGATTTCTACTCCAAATTATATGAAAATTACTGTAGACATCATACAAGAAGCAAGTGGAGAAATCGAAACAGTACTCGCCCAAATTTTCACTCGATGCCTTAATGAAGGAAAGATTCCTGAGGATTGGAACACCGCTACAATGATCCTGCTACATAAGAAAGGTGACATTGAGGATCTCGGAAACTACAGACCTATCAGCCTCCTATCAGTAGTTTATAAAATCTTCACTAAAGTTCTTTCACACCGCTTGAAGGTAACACTGGACATGGCTCAACCGAGAGAACAAGCTGGATTCAGGAGTGGCTACAGCACAATAGATCATATCCATGTGCTGAGAGAACTAATTGAAAGAGCGAGGGAATATGAACTTCCATTGTGCATGGCTTTTATCGATTATGAAAAAGCCTTTGATTCGGTGAAACCATCAGCAGTTACAATGGCTCTGAAAACCTGCGGTATTGAAGATGCATACATTAATATTATTAATAACATCTATGAAAATGCAAGTGCAAAGATTCGGCTGTTTGAAAATACAACACACATAAAAATTGGAAAGGGAGTGAGACAAGGTGACACCATATCTCCGAAGCTCTTTAATGCCACATTGGAGGGTGTTTTTCAGTCACTGAGCTGGGAAAACAAAGGGATAAAGATTAATGGAGATTATCTAACCCACCTTCGTTTTGCTGATGACATAGTCATTTTTGCAACTAGCCCATTAGAGCTGCAGAGTATGATCCAGGAACTTGCTGACAAGAGTAAAGAAGTGGGATTAAAAATGAACTTTCAGAAGACAAAAGTGATGTTCAATGCTTTTACAAGAAATGAAGATTTATCGATTGATGGAGAAAAGCTGGAGATAACAGACACGTACGTTTATCTTGGACAGCAGATATCAAGTGAGGGTCACATTGATGAAGAAATTAATCGGCGTACAAAACTTGCCTGGAGAGCTTTTGGAAGAAACAGCATAATTTTCAAGAGCAATATGCCATTATGTCTTAAAAGAAAAGTGTTTGATCAATGCATCCTTCCAGTGCTTACGTATGGTGCAGAGACGTGGACCTTAACTAAAAGAGACATACAAAGGCTGCAGACAACTCAAAGAAGCATGGAGAGGTGCATACTTGGTGTAACCAGGAGAGATAAGAAGAGGAACTCGTGGATCCGAAAAATGACAAGAGTGGAAGACATCATGATCAGAGTTAAATCCCTGAAATGGCAATGGGTTGGACATACTGCCAGAAGGACAGATCATCGATGGACAGCCGAAATTTTAGATTGGATTCCAAGGGACAGGAAAAGACCCAGAAGAAGACCACATGGGAGATGGGTGGATGAAATTCGAAAGTATGCAGGGGTGACATGGAGGAGACTGGCACAAGACAGACCGTTGTGGAGGAAACTTGGGGAGACCTTCGTCCAGCAGTGGATTGATAATGGTTGACAATGATGATGATGATGATATATTCAGACTTATGCACCCACCACAAATCATGCTGAAGAAGAAATTGAAGAATTTTATGAGGAAATTCGTGATCTAAATAATAAAGGTAAGCAGCACTTGAAGATAATTATGGGAGATTTCCATGCAAAAATAGGGCAACGGCAACAGAATGAAACTTCAGTAGGTAAATTCGGTAACGGCAACAGAAACCAGCGTGGAAATTCTCTCGTTGAGTTTGTAGAGGCAGAAGGGTTTTTCATCTTGAACTCCTTCTTCAAGAAAAAGCCACACAGGAAATGGACATGGAGACATCCAAATGGGACGACAAGTGAAACTGCTTTTATTATGTGTAACAAAAAATTCGTCATAGAAGACTGCAGTGTCCTTAACAAATTCAACACAGGCAGTGAACATAGATTGGTGAGATGTAAGATGCACTTCAACACTAAACTCGAACGTAGCAAGCTCATAAGACAAACAAAATGTATTGACATAACCAACCTTAAAAAACACCATAATACCTTCAAATTGGAACTGAAGAACAGATTCTCTGCTTTAGAAGGCCTAACATCGGAAGAAGTGGATATTTCTGAAGTTAACAGAAAAGTAACCAAAGCTCTTATGGAAACAGCAACAAAATTAGCTGGGTCTAAGAACAAATTGCATGTGAACAAATTATTAGGAAAAACCAAAATGTTGATGCAAAAAAGAAGAGTGATGAGGACAACTAAAGAAGATGTGACTTCCAAAGTGGAATATATAGAGCTATGCAAGACAGTACGAAAAAGTATCACTGAAGACGTAAGGAAATTCAACTGTGAACTAGTAAGGAAAGCAATTGAAAACAACCAAAGCCTAAAGATAGCAAAGGGACATCTCAGTAAGGGAAAAAAACAGATTATGGCACTGAGAAAAGAAGATGGTTCTGTAACAATAAATAGAGGCGAAATTTTGACAAGAGTGAAAGATTTCTACTCCAAATTATATGAAAGGGATGATACATGTACTCCAGACATCATGAAAGGTACCAGTACCAGAGTTCTTCCAGTCCTTCCAGCAGAAGTTGCACATGCAATCAAGAACATGAAGCGGGAAAAAGCTCCAGGAGAAGATGGAATTACTGTAGACATCATACAAGAAGCAAGTGGAGAAATCGAAACAGTACTCGCCCAAATTTTCACTCGATGCCTTAATGAAAGGAAAATTCCTGAGGATTGGAACAACGCTGCAATGATCTTGCTACATGAAAAAGGTGACATTCAGGATCTCAGGAACTACAGACCTATCAGCCTCCTATCAGTGGTTTATAAAATCTTCACTAAAATTCTTTCACACCGCTTGAAGGTGACACTGGACATGGCTCAACCGAGAGAACAAGCTGGATTCAGGAGTGGCTCCAGCACAATAGATCATATCTACGTACGGAGAGAACTAATTGAAAGAGCGAGGGAATATGAACTTCCATTGTGCGTGGCTTTTATCGATTATGAAAAAGCCTTTGATTCGGTGAAACCATCAGCAGTTGCAATGGCTCTGAAATCTTGCGGTATTGAAGATGCATACATTAATACTATTAATAACATCTATGAAAATGCAAGTGCAAAGATTCGGCTGTTTGAAAATACAACACACATAAAAATTGGAAAAGGAGTGAGACAAGGTGACACCATATCTCCGAAGCTCTTTAATGCCACATTGCAAAATGTCTTTCAATCACTGAACTGGGAAAACAAAGGGATAAAGATTAATGGAGATTATCTAACCCACCTTCGTTTTGCTGATGACATAGTCATTTTTGCAACTACCCCATCAGAGCTGCAGAGGATGATCCAGGAACTTGCTGACAAGAGTACAGAAGTGGGATTAAAAATGAACTTTCAGAAGACAAATGTGATGTACAATGCTCTTACACGAAATGAAGATTTATCGATTGATGGAGAAAAGCTGGAGATAACAGACACGTACGTTTATCTTGGACAGCAGATATCAAGTGAGGGTCACATTGATGAAGAAATTAATCGGCGTACAAAACTTGCCTGGAGAGCTTTTGGAAGAAACAGCATAATTTTCAAGAGCAATATGTCATTATGTTTTAAAAGAAAAGTGTTTGATCAATGCATCCTTCCAGTGCTTACGTATGGTGCAGAGACGTGGACCTTAGCTAAAAGAGACATACAAAGGCTGCAGACAACTCAAAGAGGCATGGAAAAGTGCATGCTTGGTGTAACCAGGAGAGATAAGAAGAGGAACACGTGGAACCGAAAAATGACAAGAGTGGAAGACATCATGATCAGAGTTAAATCCCTGAAATGGCAATGGGCTGGACATACTGCCAGAAGAACAGACCATCGATGGACAGCCGAAATTTTAGATTGGATTCCAAGGGACAGGAAAAGACCCAGAAGAAGACCACATGGAAGATGGGTGGATGAAATTCGAAAGTATGCGGGAGTGACATGGAGGAGACTGGCACAAGACAGACCGTTGTGGAGGAAATTTGGGGAGACCTTCGTCCAGCAGTGGATTGATAATGGTTGACAATGATGATGATGATGATGATGATATAAAGCTAAAAGGGCATACATATATACAGTATATATATACTCACGGACAATGAAATTTGAGCACCAAGAAGGAAGCATCGGATTGAACTGAAATTTTATGGTTGTAATGATTCAGATGAATGATACACATGATTACAAAACAGAGCTGCAGGACAATTACAGAGGGATCGGTGGCACGCATTCCGGTCATCTTCAACAGCGCGTCGCACCGCCTCGTGCGGCGATAAATGCTGCAATACGGTCCGGCATGGAGGCGAACAGACGCCTGATGTTGTCCTGCGGCAGACTCACCCACACGTGTTGGACGGTATGTTCCAAATCCAGGATAGTGCGGAATCGCGGCAGCTGGCGTTTCAACTGGTCCCACAGATGCTCGATAGGGGACAAGTCTGGGGAGCGGGAAGGCCATGGAAGTGTCTGAAAATGACGTGGGCAGTCCTGGGCAACCCGAGCCGTGGACACGCGGACATTATCCTGCTGATATAGGGCACCTATAATCCCGGCCAGGAATGGGAGCACATGGGGCCGTAGGATCTCATCCACATACCGCTGGCCCGTCAATGATCCACGTACCACTACTAGAGCTGATCGGCTATCGTAGGCTATTGCTCCCCAGACCATAATGCGTTCAGTGGGGTACGTGTTGCGTTCGATAGCGAGGTTGTGATTGTGCCGTTGATCCGGGGAACTCCACACCCGGACACGATGATCATCTGTCCCCAAAACGAAGCGGACTTAACGCTAAACACCACAAGTCGCCAGTATGTGGCGTGCCACGTCGCTCTGGCCTGGGACCACTACCCACAAAGCCGGCGATGTTCCGTTGTTAATCGCAGCACACGTAAGGGGCGCTGGGATCGCAGATTCACTTCCGCGAGGGATCGGGAAATTGTTCGTGGACACAGAGGAGCCGCTACATGTGCCTGTATAGTGGACCGGATACCCGTGAGATCCGTTCGTGCGTGGCGCACGAACCGTCGATTCTCTCCACCGGTGGTCCTCCTGGTTCGTCCGGTGCCGCTTCGACGTCTGACAGTGCCGTCACGTGTCCAGTGCTCCCAACACAGTAGGACGGTATGACAACTTACGGAGTTTGAGAGAGGCCTGATCATCGGGCTGAAAACCACCCTGCAGTTTTCAGCCCGATGATCAGGCCTCTCTCAAACTCCGTAGGTTGTGTAAATCGACGTCTCTGGCGTCTACCCGGCATTCTTTTCACTCTGTACTTTTACTTGCATCGGCCAGGGTTTTCGTTTTCGTGGAGCATCGATTACACGCCGGTTCATAAGGGTGCCGGTTAGTGCCTGCAGCTCCACCACCGGTATCCGGTCGTGCGCACTTGCACTAAACGTGGATCATTTGCATACCAGCACGCACTCTAGCAATTTGCAAAGTTTCGCGGTTGTAGTATTTTTTGTTCTAGATGCACAAATTTCATTGTCCGTGAGTGTATATATATATTATGATCAACCAGATTCTCAGAATTGGGAGAATTTACAATCATTCTTCTACATTAAAAGAAAACTTAAAAAAAGTTTTTTAATATCTTGGTTCGTAATCAATATCCTATTGGGTTTATTATTCGTTATTTTTTTCAACTTGTCAAGTGATTAGACCCAATGACCTCACAAGTATAAGAAACACCAGTCTGTTTGATGGGTCACTTACAGCAAAGTTGCTAACCACAACATAGCTTACACTAGTGCACTTTTAACAACCAATTGGCCTCATATAAGGTTTTGTTTATCCGTGACCATATAATGTGACTTTTACCTAGCAGGCTTATCTCTAGATTTCGTGTTGTTCTGATAACAACTGTTCTTTAATGTTACAGACTTTTAAACGTTAGTACTGTGCTTGTGGTTTTCGACTTTTTTCTGTAGCTTAGGGTTTTTCTGACAACGGCGGTTCTTTAGGACTCCAGACTTTTAAATGTTCCAGGTGTGTTTATGTTGTGTTTTTATTTTGTTTTTTTGTTACTTTCGTTGGCTTAGAAAACACTGTCAGCGAGTCCTGAAATGTTGGACTTTATGCTGACATACGAAAAGCCAAGTTTACCAACTTGGTGTTTTCCTGATGAGTACAAGTTGTTTTATGTTATTTGTTCATACTTCACTTGTTCATTGTAGCATTTTTACATACAGACAGTTTTGTTATTCTAAATAGGCCCATACTCCTAGTAAGCTGCAAGCTCTGCGCAGCTTCGGTATATTAGCAAATTCTTCCTTTTTTTCGTTTTTCCTGTTTAAGGGTTTGTGGTTCAAGTATTATTTATTTATTTGACAGTTGTTATTGCTTTGTTCTCTTTATTGTGCTTCGCTTATTGATTTATTGAAGGAGGTTTTTTAATATATATATATATACTAGCTATACCTGGCCAAGCGTAGCTGTGGCACATTGTGGTTGCATGGATGAGAAATGAGAAGTAAAACAAAGCATACGTTTCATAGAAGTTTAATTTTGCAATACTTGTGGGTATACAATACTTTTTGTTTTTCCATTCTCTGCGTAGATATAAAGGCTATCTGGTTTGCCGACACGGGAACACGCAACATACAGTTGTCCATGTGAGAAGCAATCCGCATCTAAATCTAAACCACACAATTCTAAAGATTGACCTTGAGCTTTATTGATTGTGATTGCGAACGCCAATCGAATTGGGAATTGCAATCTTTTAAATTGAAATGGTGTATCGGTCGGAATCATGGGAATTCGAGGGATGAGGACATCTTCACCTTCGAAAGGCCCCGTTAAAATCGTTGCTTCCACTACATTTTTCATCAGTTTTTTAACTGCGAGTCGCGTGCCGTTGCACAGTTTTGGCTGATTAATATTCCGCAGCATGATAATTGGCACACCTATTTTCAATTTTAAAAATGTGTGGTGGCATCCCTGGCAGATCAAGTGAGTTCAAAAATTCCGTTAGATAATTAACTACTTCATCTGCTTCCACAACTGTATCTATCGACTTGTATGTAATTTCCTCACTTTGAATGCTGGATTGAATAACATTATTAATTTGATAGACATCTTTATTCTTCGCGGCAAGGATAGCTCGTTCACGGAGCCAATCGTGATTCCTATAATTAATTTGAATATTAGGAAATACTTTTTCGATCAGTTCTTCTTTCGATGTTACTAAATTACAAAAATTATCAGGAAATGATATTCGTCTTGACGTCTCATCGACTGACAGTTGTCCGTTCCCAATGTCCAGTAACTGTCGTGAGAATACCTCGGCTGATTGATCGTTCTGCAGCTGGACACGCATATTCGTAGTCAACTGCAATGTACGTACGTGTCGCCACAATGTTGAATATTTCAGGCAAGCATTTATTTCGTCCGCTGGTGTCGATCGAGAAATTACAGGCAGTGTTTGCCTAAAATCTCCTGCGAGCAATATCAATGCATTCCTGAATGGTTGAACGTTTCCACGCAAATCTCGCAACGATCGATCAAGAGCTTCAAGTGATTTTTTATGTGTCATCGCGCATTCATCCCAAACAATGAGTTTACATTTTTGTAATACTTTTCCCATACCGGATGCTTTGGAAATATTGCACGTGGGAGTCTCGATTATTCGCATGTTTAATGGCAACTTCAGAGCTGAATGAGCAGTCCTTCCACCTGGTAACAATGTCGCAGCTATTCCAGACGAAGCGAGAGCTAAGGCTATGCCATTTTTTGATCGAACCGTTGCCAGAATCAATCTGATAAGGAATGTTTTCCCAGTTCCTCCTGGCGCATCCAAGAAGAAGCCCCCCCCCCAACTCCGTCATTTATCATTTGCATTATGCGATCATAAATGCCCTTCTGTTCACACGTTAATTTGGGAATGTTTGATTGGACTGGAGATCACCGGTGTTGTAACTCTGTTCACGGCGCAAATCCACATCAAATGAAGCAGTCGTAGTTCGGTTGGGTGCTGGCATTCCCAATTGACTAAGAACTTTATTTGCAATAGCTAAGCACTTGTCTTCAATATTTATCAATGTTTCGTTGTAAATGCCTTCTGTAAATCCCATGGTCATATTGGCATTTTCTAGGCGTACTCTATGCAAAATATCCTCAGCCATATGCGATCGATATCTTTCCCATAACTCTGTGGGAGATGAAGGGAAGCAAGCGGTCAATATAATTGCGAATAGTGCTCGAATTTGGTTTGGATGTGCAGTGTTGCACGCGTCACTAATACATATATCCCACTGTTGGTCGTTTTCTAATAAATTAAGAGCTTGACACGCACTGCGGAAAGTGGCATATGTGACGCCGTCAACAATTTTCAATTGCTGGAAAGATCTAGGACCAGGCACATTTACCAACAGCATGCGAAGGAAAAAACATTCATCTTGATTAGGATGCACTGTATAAAGTCTACCAATTGTATTTTCTCTGAAAATGCCAGGTTGACCGTCGACTGGCTCCCCTCGTCTGCGTCGTACGAATGCTTTTTTAGTTACATTCCACGTGTAATAAGAGGGCACTTCTGTATACATCAGTGTTCTGGCGAAAGCGTCTTCCTGACATAAGGTAAAGAAAGCAGTCAGAGTTGTACCAGGTGGATTAAGGGCTCTTTGTTGCATATTTGCATCTGTGAAATAAACACGCTGTCCATTCTCTAAATGTACTGCTAAGTGAACCACAGCTGGATTGCGTTCATGCATGGGAAATGAAAAAATTCGCCATGCAGCCTCATTGCTGCTTATGTATCTTCCAGCCTGGTATTGTGCAATTTCATCGATAACTCGTACTGCATTTCTGTCACTATTTTCTGGTTGCACACCAAAAACTGCCATATCGCTGCCTTTATTCACATACTTACAGATGTATTTAATCGATTTGACCGAATTGCAATATTCTACGTTTATGTGCGCTTTGTATGTTTTTGACAACAGAGGCGAATATGGGACCACCAAACGGTTGTCTACATCAATATCACCATTTCGCATGTGTATAGTTGCCGAATTCCCGCCATCTTCAGTTGATCGTCTCCTATACTGAGGATATCCATCGTCTCCTGTTACTGTGTTGGCTGCGAATGCTCGAGGATATTGCTTAGAACATTTCCCGTCTACCATGCATGGTGAATTCAGATTTAGTGTACCGCATGGTCCATGTATCATGTTTTTGATAACAACTGCATGCAAATCCTTACCGACGTCGGCCCGTGGAATCTCAGCGCATATCACATCGTCGATTTCGTCTGAAGTTATTTTATCGTATAGCCAGATTAGTATATGCGCATGTGGCAATCCTCTCTTTTGCCATTCTACTGAATACATCCAGCAGCGCACAGATCCAAACACTTCATGTTTCACAATGAAATCCATCAGCGACTTAAGCTTTTGTCTGAAAACACGTGCTGTGATGTCATGCCTATCCACGGGTAATTGCCCAGGAAGTAACAGCTGCTGTATCTCGTCCCAAGCTGGATTGCACGTGAAGGTGATAAATAAGTCTGGACGCCCGTAATGACGAACATATGCCATTGAATCTTGAGCATATTCCTGCATGTGACGTGGACTGCCTATGTATGAAGATGGCAAAATAGTAAGCTTTCCAACGTTGGTTGTATTACCGTCATTCACAACTGCATCTCGCAAATGAATGTATTCTTCGGAGCTGAGTTTGGTCTGATTCAAACGAAGAAATAGCAAACGTTCCGTTTCAATTTTTGCATACATATCCACAATGTACTGGTGAAACAACTGACGGCATTTCAAAATATAATTGTCCTCGTTCCTCCGAATCATTAA
Organism: Macrothele yani; assembly: GCA_039090855.1. NCBI lineage: Eukaryota > Metazoa > Arthropoda > Arachnida > Araneae > Macrothelidae > Macrothele > Macrothele yani. Next base: position 72,589,873 of record CM077025.1, on the reverse strand, counting down.
GCGGTAGGCGTAAAAGTTCATTGCGCTGCACTTTTTATTAATTTCTGCACCATTCACTGGGTTTATCATCTTCACATTGAAATGATATCCATCGGCACCATCCCAGAAGATAACTGGATATTGCAAAGCATCGTAACAACGGTGAGTTTCTGCGACGTTTATCAATTGATCGTTTCTTCGATGGAGAACAATATCTCAAAGTTGGAACTGATCTCCGACTATGACAATTGCTACTTCGTCTATAGTTGGAGCATTATATGTTCGGACATGTTCTCCAGCGGGCGTTTTGTCAGCGTGAATGACAATCTTGTGGGTATCTGATGGCATCATATCCATTGCCGTTTTGAACAAACGCACCAAATTGTTCTTTTCGTGAAGGAGCTCCTGTAGTTGCGAAATGATGGATCTTCTTAGCGAGGTATGTATTCCACAACGTGCATCGACTTCATCTCTATCATCACCGATGAAGTACATTTGAAGAAATTTATGGTCAGTATCTCGGAACGGGAGCAGGGAGCCAGCTTTGTGATATATTTGTCCTTTGATTTTAAAAGTTGGCATGAATTGAGCAGTCCCAATTTCCGCACCAAATGACGTCATTTGGAAGCAAGATTTATATTTCCTGATGTTCGATAGGAAATGCTTCGATTCAGCGGTAGATCCAGCAAGTAGAGTTTTCAACGGCTTTGGTGGTGCTTCAAGTTGGGGCAATTTAATTTTTCCGCCAGCGCAACACATCCCATTCGTTTCATTATTGAACTTTAGAGCCTGGCAGTAGGTACAGACATGACTCATCTGGCCAATGACAACATGCGGACTTGAACTATAATCAACAGCTGGATTGTACCGGAATGCAAGACGATTGTATTGCAGAATCAGATCTGCTGTTCTTTGGGTACGTGTTTCAGCTATCCTCGACGCCTCGCGTTCATTCCGTTGAGAACGAACCTAATCTGTTGCTGCAGAACGCGACTGCCGTGCTCGCAATCGTGCTTCCTCAAGCCTGGCTGCTCGTCTTTCTGCTGGTTCCGTGTTACGCATCTGGATGGTGCTTAGTCTGTTCCTCTCTCGTACGTATGCCCGCTCTTCCTCAGTCATATTCGAAAGCCGTCTTCTCGATCCTTCTGTGTGGCGAGTGCGACGACCAAATTCGTTTTTTTGCGAGGCATTATTTCGGTTTTCACTGGAACTGAAGGAAGGGATAAGATTATAACCTTTTATGGCTCTCACAGCTCTAGGTTGAAAACCATGAGAGATAAGAGACAAAACATAACCTCTACTTACGATTTGGCGAACGGCGCAGCTCAATCACGACACGATCACCTAGTATGGAGAGTGTTCCTCTCGCTTCCAGCAGATGGCGCGTTTGCTGGCACACAGCTGACCGTTGAAAAAGCTGTTTTCTCGCGGTCGCGGGTATGTAACTGACGCGAAAAATAGATAAAAACAACACGATCACCTAGTATGGAGAGTGTTCCCCTAGCTTCCGGCAGATGGCGCGTTTGCCGGTACACAGCTGACCGTTAAAAAAGCTGTTTTCTCGCGGTCGCGGGTATGTTACTGACGCGAAAAATAGATAAAAACAACACGATTACCTAGTATGGAGAGTGTTCCCCTCGCTTCTGGCAGATGGCGCGTTTGCTGGTACACAGCTGACCGTTGAAAAAGCCTTCGACCATATATACTGATAGACTGCGCATGGCATCAAAATTTCTGGCTCCAACATCGCAAGCCACGAAATAACGTGACTTCGGGCAAAAAGATGGTTAACTCGTGCTGTGCTCATCATGAATTTTAGGAGTTTCTTTTTTAGAATTCCATTACGACTTTTCATTCGTGAATACATTTATTACGCTCTGATGCAGCTATTGCCAGTGCGCAGTCCATTAGTATATATGGTCGAAGGAAAAAGCTGTTTTCTCGCGATCGCGGGTAGGTAACTGACTCGAAAAATAGATAAAAACAATCTTTGAAGCGGGTTGTATATCGTGTCAAAATTTGAGCTCAATCGGTGCAGAACTTTTTGAGTTTTTGAAGCGTACACAAACCAACTTAACATATATATATATATCATCATCATCATCATCATCATTGTCAACCATTATCAATCCACTGCTGGACGAAGGTCTCCCAAGTTTCCTCCACAACGGTCTGTCTTGTGCCAGTCTCCTCCATGTCACTCCCGCATATTTACGAATTTCATCCACCCATCTCCCATGTGGTCTTTTCCTGGGTCTTTTCCTGTCCCTTGGAATCCAATCTAAAATTTCGGCTGTCCATCTATGGTCTGTCCTTCTGGCAGTATGTCCAGCCCATTGCCATTTCAGGGATTTAACTCTGATCATGATGTCTTCCACTCTCGTCATTTTTCGGATCCACGAGTTCCTCTTCTTATCTCTCCTGGTTATACCAAGCATGCACCTCTCCATGCTTCTTTGAGTTGTCTGCAGCCTTTGTATGTCTCTTTTAGTTAAGGTCCACGTCTCTGCACCATACGTAAGCACTGGAAGGATGCATTGATCAAACACTTTTCTTTTAAGACATAATGGCATATTGCTCTTGAAAATTATGCTGTTTCTTCCAAAAGCTCTCCAGGCAAGTTTTGTACGCCGATTAATTTCTTCATCAATGTGACCCTCACTTGATATCTGCTGTCCAAGATAAACATACGTATCTGTTATCTCCAGTTTTTCTCCATCAATCGATAAGTCTTCATTTCTTGTAAAAGCATTGAACATCACTTTTGTCTTCTGAAAGTTCATTTTTAATCCCACTTCTTTACTCTTGTCAGCAAGTTCCTGGATCATACTCTGCAGCTCTGATGGGGTAGTTGCAAAAATGACTACGTCATCAGCAAAACGAAGGTGGGTTAGAAAATCTCCATTAATCTTTATCCCTTTGTTTTCCCGGTTCAGTGATTGAAAGACATTTTCCAATGTGGCATTAAAGAGCTTCGGAGATATGGTGTCACCTTGTCTCACTCCCTTTCCAATTTTTATGTGTGTTGTATTTTCAAACAGCCGAATCTTTGCACTTGCATTTTCATAGATGTTATTAATAATATTAATGTATGCATCTTCAATACCGCAGGATTTCAGAGCCGTGGTAACTGCTGATGGTTTCACCGAATCAAAGGCTTTTTCATAATCGATAAAAGCCATGCACAATGGAAGTTCATATTCCCTCGCTCTTTCAATTAGTTCTCTCAGTACGTGGATATGATCTATTGTGCTGTAGCCACTCCTGAATCCAGCTTGTTCTCTCGGTTGAGCCATGTCCAGTGTTACCTTCAAACGGTGTGAAAGAACTTTAGTGAAGATTTTATAAACCACTGATAGGAGGCTGATAGGTCTGTAGTTCCTGAGATCCTCAATGTCACCTTTTTTATGTAGCAGGATCATTGTAGCGGTGTTCCAATCCTCAGGAATCTTCCCTTCATTAAGGCATCGAGTGAAAATTTGGGCGAGTACTGTCTCAATTTCTCCACTTGCTTCTTGTATGATGTCTATAGTAATTCCATCTTCTCCTGGAGCTTTCCCCCGCTTCATGTTCTTGATTGCATGAGCAACTTCTGCTGGGAGGACTGGAAGAACTCTGGTACCTTTCATGATGTCTGGAGTACATGTATCATCCCTTTCATATAATTTGGAGTAGAAATCTTTCACTCTTGTCAAAATTTCGCCTCTATTTCTTGTTATAGAACCATCTTCTTTTCTCAGAGCCATAATCTGTTTTCTTCCCTTACTGAGATGTCCCTTTGCTATCTTTAGGCTTTGGTTGTTTTCAATTGCTTTCCTCACTAGCTCACAGTTGAATTTCCTTACGTCTTCAGTGATACTTTTTCGTGCTGTCTTGCATAGCTCTATATATTCCACTTTGGAAGTCACATCTTCTTTAGTTGTCCTCATCTCTCTTCTTTTTTGCATCAACATTTTGGTTTTTCCTGATAATTTGTTTACATGCAACTTGTTCTTAGACCCAGCTAATTTTGTTGCTGTTTCCATAAGAGCTTTGGTTACTTTTCTGTTAACTTCCGAAATATCCACTTCTTCCGATGTTAGGCCTTCTAAAGCAGTGAATCTGTTCTTCAGTTCCAACTTGAAAGTATTATGGTGTTTTTTAAGGTTGGTTATGTCAATACATTTTTGTTTGTCTTATGAGCTTGCCACGTTCCAGTTTAGTGTTGAGGTGCATCTTACATCTCACCAATCTATGGTCACTACCTGTGTTGAACTTGTTCAGCACACTGCAGTCTTCGATGACGAATTTTTTGTTACACATAATAAAATCAATTTCACTTGTCGTCCCAATTGGATGTCTCCATGTCCATTTCCTGTGTGGCTTTTTCTTGAAAAAGGAATTCAAGATAGAAAAATCCTTCTGCCTCTGCAAACTCAACGAGAGTATTTCCACGCTGGTTTCTGTTGCCGTGACCGAATTTACCTACTGAAGTTTCATTCTGCTGCCGTTGCCCTATTTTTGCATTGAAATCTCCCATAATTATCTTCAAGTGCTGCTTACCTTTATTATTTAGATGACGAATATCCTCATAAAATTCTTCAATTTCTTCTTCAGGATGACTTGTGGTGGGTGCATAAGTTTGAATAATCTGAGCCTGGTATCTTCTCGATAGTTGGATAACGAGTCGTGCAGCTCTGTCAGAGGAACTTTCAACTTCTACCACTTTATCCTTCAGTTTCTTGTTTATTATAAATCCAACACCACTAGTTCTGCCAGTATCTGTCCCACGATAATAGAAGAGATGTCCACTTTTCAGTTCAATGAGATCTTCTCCTTTTCTCCTTACCTCACTTAGCCCGACGATGTCCCACTTGATCCTTTGTAGTTCCTCTTCCAATTCAAGAAGCCTTGAATCAGAAGATAGGGAGCGTCCGTTGTAGGTAGCCAAGGTCAGCATCAAATGGCAGCCTAGTCCGGTCCTCCGGGGATTCTTAGCACCCTCTGCCTTCATGTCGCACTGGCCGCTGCCTTGGCCAGGTACATTCCAGCTGCCGGAGACTGAGGGCCAAGATTTAAGTTGTAGAGTCATTTTGGAGGTGTTTGGCCATAACTCACCACGCTGGCCAAGCGGGTTGGTGAGTGTGGGATAGCATTTCCTCTGATCCCGATGGTATAGTTATACCGCTATTTGCGGTCGTCAGAGCCCCTTTAGTGGGAACAGGATGCACCACGAGAAGGCGGGGTTGACATTTGTCAAGGAGAGGCTGTGATGTTACGCATCACCTGACCTTACATCCCATATATATATATATATATATATATATATATATATATATATATATCATCATCATCATCATTGTCAACCATTATCAATCCACTGCTGGACGAAGGTCTCCCCAAGTTTCCTCCACAAAGGTCTGTCTTGTGCCAGTCTCCTCCATGTCACCCCCGCATGCTTTCGAATTTCATCCACCCATCTTCCATGTGGTCCTCTTCTGGGTCTTTTCCCGTCCCTTGGAATCCAATCTAAAATTTCGGCTGTCCATCGATGGTCTGTTCTTCTGGCAGTATGTCCAGCCCATTGCCATTTCAGGGATTTAACTCTGATCATGATGTCTTCCACTCTTGTCATTTTTCGGATCCACGTGTTCCTCTTCTTATCTCTCCTGGTTACACCAAGCATGCACTTTTCCATGCTTTTTTAAGTTGTCTGCAGCCTTTGTATGTCTCTTTTAGCTAAGGTCCACGTCTCTGCACCATACGTAAGCACTGGAAGGATGCATTGATCAAACACTTTTCTTTTAAGACATAATGGCATATTGCTCTTGAAAATTATGCTGTTTCTTCCAAAAGCTCTCCAGGCAAGTTTTGTACGCCGATTAATTTCTTCACCAATGTGACCCTCACTTGATATCTGCTGTCCAAGATAAACGTACGTGTCTGTTATCTCCAGCTTTTCTCCATCAATCGATAAATCTTCATTTCTTGTAAAAGCATTGAACATCACTTTTGTCTTCTGAAAGTTCATTTTTAATCCCACTTCTTTACTCTTGTCAGCAAGTTCCTGCATGATACTCTGTAGCTCTGATGGGGTAGTTGCAAAAATGACTATGTCATCAGCAAAACGAAGGTCGGTTAGATAATCTCCATTAATCTTTATGCCTTTGTTTTCCCAGTTCAGTGATTGAAAGACATTTTCCAATGTGGCATTAAACAGCTTCGGAGATATGGTGTCACCTTGTCTCACTCCTTTTCCAATTTGTATGTGTGTTGTATTTTCAAATAGCAGAATCTTTGCACTTGCTTTTTCATAGATGTTATTAATAATATTAATGTATGCATCTTCAATACCGCAGGATTTCAGAGCCATTGCAACTGCTGATGGTTTCACCGAATCAAAGGCTTTTTCATAATCGATAAAAGCCATGCACAATGGAAGTTCATATTCCCTCGCTCTTTCAATTAGTTCTCTCAGTACGTGGATATGATCTATTGTGCTGTAGCCACTCCTGAATCCAGCTTGTTCTCTCGGTTGAGCCATGTCCAGTGTTACCTTCAAGCGGTGTGAAAGAACTTTAGTGAAGATTTTATAAACCACTGATAGGAGGCTGATAGGTCTGTAGTTCCTGAGATCCTCAATGTCACCTTTTTTATGTAGCAAGATCATTGTAGCGTTGTTCCAATCCTCAGGAATCTTTCCTTCATTAAGGCATCGAGTGAAAATTTGGGCGAGTACTGTTTCGATTTCTCCACTTGCTTCTTGTATGATGTCTACAGTAATTCCATCTTCTCCTGGAGCTTTTCCCCGCTTCATGTTCTTGATTGCATGTGCAACTTCTGCTGGAAGGACTGTAAAAACTCTGGTACCTTTCATGATGCCTGGAGTGCATGTATCATCCCTTTCATATAATTTGGAGTAGAAATCTTTCACTCTTGTCAAAATTTCGCCTCTATTTCTTGTTACAGAACCATCTTCTTTTCTCAGTGCCATAATCTGTTTTTTTCCCTTACTTAGATGTCCCTTTGCTATCTTTAGGCTTTGGTTGTTTTCAATTGCTTTCCTTACTAGTTCACAGTTGAATTTCCTTACGTCTTCAGTGATACTTTTTCGTACTGTCTTGCATAGCTCTATATATTCCACTTTGGAAGTCACATCTTCTTTAGTTGTCCTCATCTCTCTTCTTTTTTGCATCAACATTTTATTTTTTCCTGATAATTTGTTCACATGCAATTTGTTCTTAGACCCAGCTAATTTTGTTGCTGTTTCCATAAGAGCTTTGGTTACTTTTCTGTTAACTTCAGAAATATCCACTTCTTCCGATGTTAGGCCTTCTAAAGCAGAGAACCTGTTCTTCAGTTCCAACTTGAAGGTGTTATGGTGTTTTTTAAGGTTGGTTATGTCAATACATTTTGTTTGTCTTATGAGCTTGCTACGTTCGAGTTTAGTGTTGAATTGCATCTTACATCTCACCAATCTATGGTCACTACCTGTGTTGAACTTGTTTAGCACACTGCAGTCTTCTATGACGAATTTTTTTGTTACACATAATAAAATCAATTTCATTTCTCGTCCCATTTGGATGTCTCCATGTCCATTTCCTGTGTGGCTTTTTCTTGAAAAAGGAGTTCAAGATGAAAAACCCTTCTGCCTCTGCAAACTCTACGAGAGTATTTCCACGCTGGTTTCTGTTGCCGTGACCGAATTTACCTACTGAAGTTTCATTCTGTTGCCGTTGCCCTATTTTTGCATTGAAATCTCCCATAATTATCTTCAAGTGCTGCTTACCTTTATTATTTAGATCACGAATTTCCTCATAAAATTCTTCAATTTCTTCTTCAGCATGACTTGTGGTGGGTGCATAAGTTTGAATAATCTGAGCCTGGTATCTTCTCGAGAGTTGGATAACGAGTCGTGCAGCTCTGTCAGAGGAACTTTCAACTTCTACAACTTTATCCTTCAGTTTCTTGTTTATTATAAATCCAACACCACTAGTTCTGCCAGTATCTGTCCCACGATAGTAGAAGAGATGTCCCCTTTTCAGTTCAATGAGATCTTCTCCTTTTCTCCTTACCTCACTTAGCCCGACGATGTCCCACTTGATCCTTTGTAGTTCCTCTTCCAATTCAAGAAGCCTTGAATCAGAAGATAGGGAGCGTCCGTTGTACGTAGCCAAGGTCAGCATCAGATGGCAGCCAAGTCCGGTCCTCCGGGGATTCTTAGCACCCTCTGCCTTCATGTCGCACTGGCAGCTGCCTTGGCCAGGTACATTCCAGCTGCCGGAGACTGAGGGCCAAGATTTAAGTTGTGGAGTCATTTTGGAGGGGTTTGGCCATAACTCACTACGCTGGCCAAGCGGGTTGGTCAGTGTGGGATAGCATTTCCTCTAATCCCGATGGTATAGTTATACCGCTATTGGCGGTCGTCAGAGCCCCTTTAGTGGGAACAGGATGTACCACGAGAAGGCGGGGTTGACATTTGTCAAAAAGAGGCTGTGATGTTACGCATCACCTGACCTTACATCCCTATATGGTGTCACGTCAATTCGTCGCGTGCGTCAATTCGTCGCGCGTCAATTCGTCGACTACGACAATTTTCGTCGCGCGTCAATTCGTCGCGTTTACAGATTTTGGTAACATACAAAACAAATGCAGGAAAACGTACGATTTCGAACATCTTGCTCCCTGATCAAATTTATAAAGTTTGGACACGCAGACAAGATAGGAATATTACGTTTTTCTTTGGCACTAAAAATATTAGACGGTAAACGGTTTTTGGAACGGGGCAGGGCCCGGTTGGTCAGAGCCCCCATATACAAAATTTTCGTAAAATCTACAGTTTTCAATTTAGAACCACCAAATTAAGTATACTATCTCATGGTACTCTAACTTAGACTCTAGGCGGGTTTTGGAAGGGTTGGAGCCCGCGGGGTCAGAGCCCCCCCTCATAAAAAAAAATTCGTAAAATCTACAGTTTTCATCTTAGAACCACCAAATTTGCTATACTATCTTATGGTACTCTAACTTAGACGGCAGACCGTTTTTGGAACGGGTCAAGGCCCGGGGGTCAGGGCCCCCCACATACAAAATTTTCTTAAAAACTACAGTTTTCAATTCAGAACCACCTAATCTGGTATACTATCTCATGGTACTCTAACTTAGACGCTAGACGGTTTTTCGAAGGGGTTGAGCCCGGGGGTCAGACCCCCCGAATAAACACTTTTTCGTAAAATCTACAGTTTTCAATTTAGAACCACCAAATTTGGTATACTATCTCATGGTACCCTAACTTAGACGCTAGACGGTTTTTGGAAGGGGTTGGAGCCCGCAGGGTCGGAGCCCCCCCTCATAAAAAATTTCGTAAAATCTACAGTTTTCATCTTAGAACCCCCAAATTTGGTATACTATCTTATGGTATTCTAACTTAGACGGCAGACCGTTTTTGGAACGGGTCAAGGCCCGGGGGTCAGAGCCCCCCACATACAAAATTCTCTTAAAAACTACAGTTTTCAATTCAGAACCACCAAATCTGGTATACTATCTCATGGTACTCTAACTTAGACACTAGACGGGTTTTGGAAGGGGTTGAAGCCCGGGGGGTCAGACCCCCAGAATAAAAACTTTTTCGTAAAATCTACAGTTTTCAATTTAGAACCACCAAATTTGGTATACTATCTCATGGTACTCAAACTTAGACAGTAGACAGTTTTTGGAAGGGGTTGGAGCCCGGGGGTAAGGGCCCCAACATAAAAATGCCGCGTAAAATCTACAGTTTTCAATTTAGAACCACCAAATTTGGCATACTCTCTCATGGTACTCTAACTTAGACGGTTGACGGTTTTTGGAACGGATCAAGGCCCGGGGGTAAGACCCCTGCCCCTCATACAAAATTTTCTTAAAATCTTAATTTTTCAATTCAGAACCACCAAATTTTGTGTCATGAAACTCTAACTTAGCGGGAGACGGTTATGGAACGGGTCAGGGCTCGGGGGTCGGAGCAATCCTACCCCCCCCCCCCCCGTACAAAACTTTAAATTTTCGTAAAATCTGCAGTTTTCAATTTAGAACCACCAAATTTGGAATACTATCGCATGGTATTCTAACTTAGACTGTAGACGGTTTTTGGAAAGGGTCGGAGCTCGGGGTTCAGAGCCCCCCCCCCCCCTCTTACGAAATTTCGTAAAATCTAGTTTTCAATTTAGAACCACCAAATTCGGTATACTATATCATGGCAATCTAACTTAGACGGTAGACGGTTTTTGGAACGGGTCGGGGCCCGGGGGTTAGAGCCCGCCCCCGTACAAAATTTTCGTAAAATACACCGTTTTCAATTTAGAACCACCAAATTTGGTATACTATCTCATGGTGTTCTAACTTAGACTGTAGACGGATTTTTGTAAAGGGTCGGAGCCCGGGGTTCAGAGCACCCCCCCTATAAAAAAATTCGTGAAATCTACAGTTTTTAATTTAGAACCAGCAAATTTGGTATACTATAACATGGTACTCTAACTTAGACGGTAGACGGTTTTCAGAACACGTCGGGGCACGGGGGTTAGAATGCCCCCCCCCCCCCGACAAAATTTTCGTAAAATCTACATTTTCAATTTAGAACCACCAAATTTGGTATACTATCTCATGGTGTTCTAACTTAGACTGTAGACGGATTTTTGTAAAGGGTCGGAGCCCGGGGTTCAGAGCACCCCCTATAAAAAAATTCGTGAAATCTACAGTTTTTAATTTAGAACCAGCAAATTTGGTATACTATAACATGGTACTCTAACTTAGACGGTAGACGGTTTTCAGAACACGTCGGGGCACGGGGGGTTAGAATGCCCCCCCCCGACAAAATTTTCGTAAAATCTACATTTTCAATTTAGAACCACCAAATTTGGTATACTATCTCATGGTACTCTTACTTAGACGGTAGACGGTTTTTGGAATAAGTCAAGGCGCGAGGGGTAAGAACCCCCACATACAAAATTTTCGTAAAATCTATAGTTTTCACATTAGAACCACCAAATTTGGTATCATGAAACTGTAACTTAGACTGGAGACGGTTTTTGGAACGGATCGGGGCTCGGGCGGTAAGAGCACCCCCTAACCCCAAAGAATTTTCTTAAAATATACCGTTTTCAACTTAGAACCACCAAATTTAGTATACTATCTTATGGTACTCTAACTTAGACGGTAGACGGTTTTTGGAGCGGGTTGAGCACGGGGTAAGAGTCCCCCCCCCATAAATTTTTTTCGTAAAAACTAGAGTTTTCAATTTAGAACCACCAAATTTGGTATACTGTCTCATGGTACTCTAACTTAGACGGTAGATGGTTTTTTGGAAAGGGTCGGAGCCCGGGGTTCAGAGCCCCCCCCCCCCATAAAGAATTTCTTGAAATCTACAGTTTTCAATTTAGAACCACCAAATTTGGTATACCATATCATGGTACTCTAACTTAGACAGTAGACGATTTTCGGAACGGGTCGACTCCCGGTGGTTAGATCCTTGCCCCCATACAAAATTTTCGTAAAATCTACAGTTTTCAATTTGGAACAACCAAATTTGGTATACTATCTCATGGTACTCTAACTTAGATGGTAGACGGTTTTGGGAACGGGTCAGACATGGGGTCAGAGCCCTCCCCATAAAATATTTTCGTAAAATCTACAGTTTTCAATTTAAAACCACCAAATTTGGTATACTATGTCATGGTACTCTAACTGAGAATGCAGGCGATTTTTGGAAACGGTTGGAGACATGGGTTCAGAGCCCCCCCTCCCCCACCCCCATGCCAATTTTTGTAAAACCTACAGTTTCGAATTTAGAACGACCAAATTTAGTACACTACCTCATTGTATTGTAACTTAGACCGCAGACGGAAAGCGTCGGTGCCCGGTGTGAAGGGGGCCCATTCAAAATTTTCGTAAAAATTACAATTTTTACTCTTAAGAACTGCATCCCAATACAGCACTCCATTACCCCACCTACGGTCTAGGTTAGAGGCCGTAGATAACAATAAAGTGAAAAAATATCCGGTTCATGGTGTATTAAAAACACAAATTAATAAACGTTAGCTTTCACCACCAACGGTTGCCTTATCAGGCAGAAATAGAATGTAATGTAAATAATGTAAACTCTTTTTTGCTTCGTATAATTAAATTAACTAAATCAAAAGATTTAAAATAAGTTTCCTGGAAATTTACGGAAATAGCTTTTTCATTCATTAACTTTCACCCGCTGAAGTTGGTGATTTTAGAAATAGTAATATTTACCTGGGAAATACTGGGTACCTCTGCTAGTAAGAACTAAAGGTAATGTTACACTTTTAGTCAGGTAGAAAACAATAATTAGAAAGCCCTAGGATTGGGCCTGTTTAGCAATTTTCAGTGTGCCGTACTAATTTTCATAATGTTTTCATAGAAGTCCAAGATTTCAGCAATGCGCTTTTCTGAGGTTGGAACTATTAAGCAGACCCTAGGCCTAGATATTTTTGATAGTTTTCAGTCCTCCGAGCTGATATTTATGTAGTTTTCATAGAAAATAAAATGAATTCTGTTTAAATGTTACTCGAACACAAAACATTAATAGATACGCCCGAGACCTAGGCATATGCATTTATAGTAATTTTTATAATGCTGTGATTATATGAGGTTTGCATGACAAATCAATTTAAGAGTGTTACGCTTATCAAAAATTATTTAAAAGGCCTAGGCCTAGGGGCCAATAATTAGCATTTGGTGCCTAAGTGAAAACGCAACATTATTAACTTGATTTGTTATGCAAACCTTATAAACACGACCACAGCGATTAAAAGTTACTAAAGAGTCTTTGTAAGTAATATTTTTTGACCGAGTGCAAGTACAATTTACGAAATGTCAACAGGTCAAAATATCTAAAGTAACAATGAAATTTGGAATATTTCTTTTTTCTTTCTTTTTATTTCAGTTTTGACGCTTGTATTAAGTTTTAAAAACATATATTTCTCCTATCGTATACCTTCATTGTGCTTTCAACAGAATTTCTTACCATGTTTTGGGTATTTTGTTTCGTGTGGTTGCAGTTTTTTTAATGTTTTGGGCATTTCATTTTGTGTGGTTACTTCTTTTTATGTTGTGGGCATTTTACTTTGTATGGGTGTTTTTGTTATGGTTTTTTCATTTTATTTTCTGTGGTGGTTGTAATGTCGACAGGATGAAAAGGGGAAACTGTGGACAGTCACGATGCCTACTTGCTTATAATTTTTTTTTCAAATACAGCACATGATTTTGTAATGAGTTATACCACTTACTCATTAAGCGACTACAGGTTTCTTTAAATATGAACTTTTTCTTAGAGCCCTTTTGTTTCCTCTACCTAGCTTTTTCGGCTCCGCAATTTCTTTTTTTGGTTTTAGAATATTTTCCTTATTATTAATCTATTTTCTCATGCAAACTCTTTATGTAAGGTATGTTTATTCTATCGAAGTATTTTGCAATTATACGTGAAGCCCTGTTGCTGAAGTAAAAAAAATATTTCCAACTGAAACAACGCAGTTCAGATATTTTCCCGCCGTTAACTCAAATAATGAAAACAAAAACAACAAATCTGTGCAATGGTTGAGGCATGAGACAGTACTTACTGGTAACCAGGCAAAATTTTAAGGAAGAATGAGCTTAAGAATTTCTAACTGCAGCAAAAAAGAACATCCGCACTGTATCCCTCCCCATCCCCTAGTGCCGGCCTTTGGACGTCTTGAAAGAGAAGTCTTAAGGACACATCTGTACCGTAATTGCCTGAGCATTCGCGACAATCTTCTGGTATCGTAGTCGAAAAACCCATTTCCTACTTCGCCTAAATTGTTCGGATGTAATGCCAACGAACAAAGTTTTGCTCTCGCATTGGATTTCTGTTGCTTTTGATGGAATACTTTCCCCCTGGGGTTCACCGCTTTCACTATAGTCTTCAGGACAGACGGCAATACACCCCAACGTAAAACACCAATTTCACGGCAATTAACTGCAATTAGCGAAAGAGAGGGGCGGTACAGGGAATAAGTCGAACGAGACAGATCTGAACTTAGAAAGTCGGGGGAAGGTGTTGCATGAGAACTGTGTTTGGCTTACAGATCATTTGGCACGTAGGGACGTAGGTTTCGTTTAATATGTTACGGGGTAAACAAATTGTCTTTTCATTATAACAATTTTCTTTCATACGCATGGTGCAACACAAAAAATTTGAATTTATTTTTGAGATTTAGCATGACGCCTACCGGCCCAGAGTACAGCTGCCCAGTCCGCGCCTGCTGCCGCCTCCGGAACCTGGCTCCCGGGTTCTTCGCATCTGTTGATCCCCCGCCTGGAGCGTCCCAGCTGTAAAATACATGTACCTCTGCGTTTTGGAAATACAAAAGATAAGATGCCGATCCTTAAAATTAACCACTTCTTGTGACCGCAGGTACGAAAATCTTGAACTTCGCTTAAACCCTAACTGGAGGAACAAGCTTCACGTGATTGTTTGTATTCTGAGTGTTTTATTGAATGGTTACTCATTAGTTCGTAGTTGACTGGAGAACAGAGAACGTGCTTGTTGAAACTTTTCTTGTGCGTTGTCAAGTGATAATAGTGGAAATATATCATTCTAAATATTTTGGAAAGAGAAAATGCATTGTTTTCCGAAGGCACTATGCAGATGAAGAATGCAACATAAATAGTTAACTCACAAAAAGAAAATGATTTGCTGAAATGGAAAGGGTATTTATTTTGCCATAACAGAGTGCGAGGTGATTTACGGTATTGTCACTGTATTGAAAGAAATTATGGAAATTGTACTGGCTTTGCTAGTACTATTCTTATTGGAGATAAACACAGGATGCGCAATGAGAAACCACATAATCATGCTCCAAGACCGGAGAAAAGTGATGTTGCTGTTGCAAGAGCGCAAATAAAAGAACGAGCGAGAAATACGGACGAAGCCCCTGCACAAATTATTCAAACCGTGACAACGTCAATGGCTACAGTGAATGCAGCTTACATGGCTAATATGGATGCACTAAGGCAAGTTGTAAAAAAGAGAAGTCATGCCAAGACATGCCTGCGGAGCCTACGACTTCAGAACGGATCGGTGCCCCAATAAATTTACAAGAGAAGATGGTGCAAAATTTCTTGGCAGAGATAGCGCATTTGGACATCAAAGAATTATTTTATTTTTAACAGAGAATAATTTACGAAAGCTTAAAGAAGCATCCCTCTGGATTATGGATGGGACATTTAAAACTTGTCCAACCCTTTTTAGGCAATTATGTTCCATTCATGCTATGGTTGAAACGAATCAAGAGATGCGCAGACTTGTCCCACTAGTTTATGGGTTACTTTCCAGCAATTATAAAGAATATAATACTATTATACAGTATTTTTGTAGGATTTACAAGACTATGCATCAGACTATGATATTCAGCTTGCACCACAATATACGCATAACAATAGATTTCGAAATAGCTACCGTTATAATGCTACTAAAAAGGAATTTGGAAGCAGAACACACAAATGTTGTTGGTTTCATCTCGGAAAAAAATGTGCTGAGGAATATCCATCCTCTGGCATAGCCTTGAAATATAGGGAAAACAGTGAGTTTGCTCTCAAAGTCAGACATTTGCAAGCACTCGCATTTTTTTCATCTGATGAAATTCCAGCTGCTTTTGAAGAAGTGAAATCAATTTTACTAGAATATGCAGATTCTGCAGTTCAGTGGTTTGAGGAAAATTATGTTCTTGGAAAATTTCGTGGAAGCAGAAGAAACAATCCGAGCAGAAGCCCTCCGCTGTTCCCGCCAACAATTTGGTCAGTAAGTGAAAACAATTTATTTTGCTTTCCCAGAACACAAAACGAACTTGAAAGATTAGACAGACGCTGGAATACAATTCTGGGAGAGAAAAAACTGTGACTGTACGAAATAATCAGTGAAATTGCGAAAGAGCAGAGAACAACTATGGCTAAAATCGAAAGAGTGATAGCACAGATTCCAATAAATCCACCCAGAAGAGAAACGCTGGCATGATAAAAAAGAATTCGAACTTCCTTGGTGCACAGAGACAATGTTAACATGCTGGACTTTTTAAGAGGAATTTCATATAATTCTACCCTTTACTAAAATGTGCTGGTATTTCTCACTAATTAAATTATGCCTTTTACTAACTTGTATTTGAATTTTTCAAGAATGTAATTCCGCCGAAGATGCAAGAATGTAAAACACAACGCAAAATTAAAAAAGACAAAATTTTCAAAATAGCATGTCAAAAACATAAAATGTCAAAAAGTAATCCAAAATGTGAAACAAATAAAAATTCAAAATGCAATCACAAGTCACAAGCATTACAAAAATGCGAAACGCTATGTAACAAGTACAACACAAAATAAAAAAAATGCCAAAAAAAATGCATACGCTTTGTAAAATGTACAAAATAAAATAAATGCCATATTCATAAGGATTTCATGACGAGTCAAGTTAAAAATGAGCTTTTACTTAGACTTCAAATAATAATTACTAGCCTCTACACCTTTTTAAGTTTTTAAATAAGTGCAACATCATTAACCTGACTTGTCATCAAACATTATCAATTTGACCATAGCATACAATCACTTAAAAGGCTTGTTAATGGATGAATTGAGGAATCACCAAGTTCAGCGGGTGAAAGTTAATGGCTGTTTATAGTTTTGTACTCGAGTAAATGCGCAAAACAGTAAACTTGACTTTCTCTGAAAATTTTATGTATATGAGCACGGTTGATTGAAAACTGATAAAAAGGCTTAAGGCCTGTTTATTAATTTTTGTGCCTCAGTCAAAACGCAGTACCATAACCTTGGCATGTTATCGAAACCTTATGAATACGTCGGACTAAAAATTCCTAAAAAAATTTACGCCTAAGGTCCTGTAAATAAAGTTTTGTGACAGGGTAAAACTGCAACATTAATAACTTGACATGTTATGTTAACGTTGTGAATATGAGCACGGCGGATTAAAGATTTCAACAAATAGCCTTTGGGATTAATGTGTTGTAGCTGAGTAAAAATGTAACATTATCTTGATTTTCTATATAAACCAAACTACGTGCTGAAACGGCCCAACTATATATACGTATTCTTCAACCATATACCGAAGCGCTGACAAGGTGAAAACAAAAGTGCAATTTTGTACCGTCCCCTAACATTTTATGGCCAGTCTACATGGAAGTGGACACGTTGATATCAAAAACATACTTTTTGTACGGTCCACAACAAATAGCAATGGAAACGTCGCAATCTTTTTTTTTTTTAACGGGGGTGGGGGGGGGTTAACGACCACCGTGATCAAATCAGTGGGCTATAAGCAGTCGGACGTTCCCAATTTTGGGCCACTGGTTCCTGGGAAGGGGGACAGCCAGTGCCAGAAGTCAAGCACAACGTCCATGATTCACCGGAATTTGAACCAGGATCCTTCTCGACAAGTGGTCAGAAGCCAGCGCCTAGATCACTCCGCCGCCGTAGCGGCACACGTTGAAATGTATTTTTCATACGGCCCCAAACGCTCTTATGGACATACTAGATTGAACTGGACGCAAATAAATCATTAATATAATTTGTACTAGCAGGGATACCAGTTATTTGCCAGGTACATATTACTATTTGTGGAATCACCAAGTTCAGCGGGTGAAAGTTAATGTATGAAAAAGATATTCCTGCAATTTTCCAGTAAACTTATTTTAAATTTTTTGATTTAGTTAATTTAATTTTGCGAAACAAAAAAAGAAAGAAAAAGG
Source organism: Macrothele yani (assembly GCA_039090855.1). Lineage (NCBI taxonomy): Eukaryota > Metazoa > Arthropoda > Arachnida > Araneae > Macrothelidae > Macrothele > Macrothele yani. The sequence goes on along the minus strand of CM077025.1, from coordinate 72,572,150 downwards.
AATGGGAATACCTACCTTCTAGGAGACATCTATCGAACTGCCGTACATCTGGCGTGTGCTTCTGTGAATCTTACTACACAGAAATGCAATGTACCTATGTGATGTCGCATGCATACGACTTCACATTGGCATTGATCATCTTTTTCTTACCGTTTTGAATTTTGAATATCTGGAACTCTCTGTTTACATTACATTATATTTCTTTCTGATAAGCCGCTCGTTGGTAGTAAAAGCTAAACTATATAGATTTGTGTTTTTAATACACCATTAATTAAACGCATATTTTTGCACTTTATTGTTATCTACAGTCCCTAACTTAGACCGTAGGTTGGTTAGTTGGCTGGTTGATGGTTTATGGTGCAAGGCCCTCAAAGGGCCAAAGAGCGCCTTAGAACGTAGATAGGGTATTCTTAAGAGTAAAAAACGGAACTTTTTACGAAAAATTTGCATGAGGCTACCTTGACCCGGGCCCCGACCCCTTCCAAAAGCCGTCTACCGTCTAAGTTAGATAACCATAAGTTGTATACCAAATCTGGTTGTCCTAAATTGAAAACTGTAGATATTACGAAATTTTTATGAGGACGGGGAGGGGCTCTCACCACGGTGTCCCAACCCCTTCCAAAAACCGTCTAGCGTCTAAGTTAGAGTTTCATGATAACAAATTTGGTGGTTCTGAATTGAAAACTGTAGTTTTTAAGAAAATTTTGTATGTGAGGAGCTCTGACCCCCGGGCCTTGACCCGTTCCAAAAACGGTCTGCCGTCTAAGTTAGAGTACCATAAGATAGTATACCAAATTTGGTGGTTCTAAGATGACAACTGTAGATTTTACGAATTTTTTTATGAGGGGGGTCTCCGACCCCGATGGCTCCAACCTCTTCCAAAACCCGTCTAGCATCTAAGTTAGAGTACCATGAGATAGTATACCAAATTTGGTGGTTCTAAATTGAAAACTGCAGATCTTACGAAAAAGTGTTTATTCCGGGGGTCTGACCCCCGGGCTCCAACCCCTTCCAAAAACCGTCTAGCGTCTAAGTTAGAGTACCATGTGATAGTATACCAGATTAGGTAGTTCTGAATTGAAAACTGTAGTTTTTAAGAAAATTTTGTATGTGGGGGGCTCTGACCCCACGGGCCTTGACCCGTTCCAAAAACGGTCTGCCGTCTAAGTTAGAGTACCATAAGATAGTATACCAAATTTGGTGGTTCTAAGATGAAAACTGTAGATTTTACGAAATTTTTTATGAGGGGGGCTCCGACCCCGCGGGCTCCAACCCCTTCCAAAAACCGTCTAGCGTCTAAATTAGAGTACCATGAGATAGTATACCAAATTTGGTGGTTTTGAAATGAAAACTAGATTTTACGAAAATTTTGTATGTAGGGGGGCTCTGACCCCCGGAACTTGACCAGTTCCAAAAACGGTCTGCCGTCTAAGTTAGAGTACCATAAGATAGTATACCAAATTTGGTGGTTCGGAAATGAAAACTAGATTTTACGAAAATTTTGTATGTAGGGGGAGGGGCTCTGAGCCCCCGGGCCTTGACCCGTTCCAAAAACGGTCTGCCGTCTAAGTTAGAGTACCATAAGATAGTATACCAAATTTGGTGGTTCTAAGATGAAAACTGTAGATTTTACGAATTTTTTATGAGGGGGGGCGCAGTCCCCGCGGGCTCCAACCCCTTCCAAAACCCGTCTAGCGTCTAAGTTAGAGTACCATGAGATAGTATACCAAATTTGGTGGTTCTAAATTGAAAACTGTAGATTTTACGAAAAAGTGTTTATTCGGGGGTCTGCCCCCCCGGGCTCCAACCCCTTCCAAAAACCGTCTAGCGTCTAAGTTAGAGTACCATGAGATAGTATACCTGATTAGGTGGTTCTGAATTGAAAACTGTAGTTTTTAAGAAAATTTTGTATGTGGGGGGGCTCTGACCCCCGGGCCTTGACCCGTTCCAAAAACGGTCTGCCGTCTAAGTTAGAGTACCATAAGATGATATACCAAATTTGGTGGTTCTAAGATGAAAACTGTAGATTTTACGAAATTTTTATGAGGGGGGGGGGCTCCGACCCCGCGGGCTCCAACCCCTTCCGAAAACCGTCTAGCATCTAAGTTAGAGTACCATGAGATAGTATACCAAATTTGGTGGTTCTAAATTGAAAACTGTAGATCTTACGAAAAAGTGTTTATTCGGGGGGTCTGACCCCCGGGCTCCAACCCCTTCCAAAAACCGTCTAGCGTCTAAGTTAGAGTACCATGTGATAGTATACCAGATTAGGTGGTTCTGAATTGAAAACTGTAGTTTTTAAGAAAATTTTGTATGTGGGGGCTCTGACCCCATGGGCCTTGACCCGTTCCAAAAACGGTCTGCCGTCTAAGTTAGAGTACCATAAGATAGTATACCAAATTTGGTGGTTCTAAGATGAAAACTGTAGACTTTACGAAATTTTTTATGAGGGGGGCTCCGTTCCCGCGGGCTCCAACCCCTTCCAAAACCCGTCTAGCGTCTAAGTTAGAGTACCATGAGATAGTATACCAAATTTGGTGGTTCTAAATTGAAAACTGTAGATTTTACGAAAAAGTGTTTATTCGGGGGGTCTGACCCCCCGGGCTCCAACCCCTTCCAAAAACCGTCTAGCGTCTAAGTTACAGTACTATGAGATAGGATACCTGATTTGGTGGTTCTGAATTGAAAACTGTAGATCTTACGAAAATTTTGTAAATGGGGGCTCTGACCAACCGGGCCCTGCCCCGTTCCAAAAACCGTTTACCGTCTAATATTTTTAGTGCCAAAGAAAAACGTAATATTCCTATCCTGTCTGCGTGTCCAAACTTTATAAATTTGATCAGGGAGCAAGACGTTCGAAATCGTACGTTTTCCTGCATTCGTTTTGTATGTAACCAAAATCTGTAAACGTGACGAATTGACGTAGTCGACGAATTTGTCCGCGACGAATTGACGCGCGACGAATCGTCGTGGTCGACGAATTGACGCGCGACGAATCGTCGTGGTCGACGAATTGACGCGCGACGAATTGACGCAGTCGACGAATTGACGCGCGACGAATTGACGTAGGCGACGAATTGACGCGCGACGAATTGACGCACGACGAATCGTCGCAGTCGACGAATTGACGCACGCGACGAATTGACGTAGAACCTCCCTATATATACATATATATATATAATAATATATATGTAGTATATATATATATATAAATTAACTATGTGACAACCATAAAAACTACATGGTCAACCACCGGGTGCCAATCTTCAGGGGAAGATACACCCGACGGCTGAGCCTCTGACAGGTTTCATGCGGATGTCCTAATTTAGCAACCCCGACCGAATAAGAAATAACTGGACATCCTATCCTCCCTACCTGTATAAACTAGAAATAAACTATAAAATCAACATAGGTAATAAATTTAATCATTCAAAATAGACCTACCTTAACAATGACTGGTGCCCACGACCGGTAAACACAATTTACCGTGGCCATCCATCACTAAGTTAATGTGTAGGTAAAGGGTACGTTCAGAATTATACAGAATAGTGTAGTTGTCCTTCCCTACTGTAAAATATACCATGTATGCTAGGAAAAAATGGTTAAATGCTCTGGGGCAACTCGGAAGAAAAAACAGTTTTTATGTAGCCCTGAAAGTTAGTAAGGATGGGCTTCTGGTTTATTGATCTTACAAAATCTTACTCTTAATGAAGTAATATGTTTTCAATAGTTTGCTGAAATGTTCATATGTTTTCAATAGTTTGCTGAAATGACAGTTACAGAAGGCCTCTGGATATTCATTATTTAAGCATCTCCAATATAATCTCCTCAGTTGTTTAATAATATTTTGCATATTATGCTTTTTATTACATATTCGCATAATTCGCAAGATTTGTGAAATAATCAAATTACTGAAAACACTTCTTGAAAGGTTGGAGGTCCAATGACTGTATATTTCTGTGTTAAAGTTAAACAATTCTTTTTTATCATAAATATCTAGTTCTGGTTGATCTCCTTTAAATTCTATTTGTAAGTCAAGAAAATTAAGCTTGTTTATATTTGTATTTGTCTTAAGTAAACTTAGACCCCTGGGATAGGTATCTTCAGGTCTAAAGTCTGCAATACTGGTTTTAGAATAGATCAAATCATCAACATATCGAAAACATCTGACTTCTAAATGGTGGCATTTTTCTTCATAAGCATGCAGGTCCAAGTTGGCCAATATACTTGAAAAATTGGTGCCCATAGTGACACCCATAATTTGTACCAAAATATTTTTCTAATCATGTATATAGTTGTTGAATATACAGAGTCTACAAAGAACATCCCAATGATTTTTATCATAATTCACAGATTCATAAAAACGCAAATAGTAATTGTGTAGAACAGTATGGAGATCTTCCAAATCAATTGTAGTGAATAAATTAGTAAAATTAAAAGTTTCAACAATTTTCAAAGTATCGTTAGATGTAATAAAGTTCAGAATTGTTCTATTATCATTTATTATCCATGTTGTATCTTTTATATTGTTGAAGATGATTTGTAGCTTATCGTTAAACACTTTTCCATCTTTTTTATTAAAACGTCTACTTCCACAAGTAATAAATATGAATTTCAGAGGCACTTTGTGAAATTTGGGAACAGCAAAAATATAAGGGAAGTCAAGCTTGAAATCTCGAATTTTCGATAATTTATGAAAGGCCATAATTTTGTTCTTAATATTCAGTATATCCTGATTAGTAACCCTATTGTAAACAGTTGCATTAAAGATTTATTTTATCATAAATGAATAATAAAATTTCTTACAAAAACATGCAAAATTGTTAGCACATTTGTCAACAGAGGTCACCACAAATTTGCCTTGTACTTCTTCAATTAAAATTTTGATTTTTTTCCAGTTCCTTATATATTCATAAGAGTGAAAATTTATATCGACGAAGCAATACATCTTTTTTAATAGTGCCTTTATCCACTGAAAGAAATCTTCAACCGGATGACTATATCTCTCTGCAATTTCGTAAGCAAAGCAGTATAAATCTTTGGACAGACATCTCTTTATAATTTTTATGGGGGCAAACACATTTGGGCGAAAATTAGAGCCTTTATTTAAAAGGCTTCTCAGTTCTAAGCTGTCAATGATACCTGTGTTCCCCGTAATAATGTGTCCCTGTTCATTGTCAACAAAGCCATGGCATTCGAGGTCATAAAATATTTATTATACATCGACTACTGTTTAGCAGAGCGTTTGGCTCTGCTTCCTGTAATGCTGCCCTTCTGTTGTCTGTTACCAGTCTGGAAACTCTCCGTTCCGCCCGAGCAGTCACTAGTCGATGACGACCACACGTTGCACGTGGAGACTCAGTTTTTAGCGGACAGTCCAGTCTTTAAACACTTTAACAACAGCTGCTCTAGAACATTTCACGAATGCGGCGGTTTCGGTGATACTCGCTCCATGGCTTCGACGAACTTTCAACGTGGGATGATTGTAGAATCATCCCACGTTGAAAGTCAGTCAAATCGCATTTTTTATCCATCTCGTCACCAAAAAATTACTTCTACTACTGTCGCTACCACTAAGCTTTCCCTTTTTATACCAGCCTTGCCCTCTGGCGGCAACAGCGTGCAGCCATAGCTCATTTGCTTAAAACTGTCAGGTGGTCATAATAAATTGGCCACTTAGTGTATACAGTCGTCTCTCTGCATAAACAGGACTGCGTTGCCGGGTAAGGCAAGGAGCTCGGCTTCGAAAAATATGCCATCATCTCCGATTAAGTTTTTGGCTAAAATTAAAGACATCAATAAAAATTTAAATAATAAAAATAATCTGCAAAAATGCAAATGTAATCCTTCTGAAAACAATCTATTTTTTTAAAAATGTAAAGACCGACGTTGCCTTACTTGTGATTGTATGAATTTAGGTCAATTTAAGGAGGGAGATAATAACCATGTTTTATGTAAAGCAAAAAATTGTGTTTATTCAATTACATGTAATACCTGTCATAAAAAGTATGTAGGTCAAATATATATTTTTTTGTATCTACGTATTAACGTACATGGATCTGATATTAAAAAACTTAAAAATCCCACAGATATTGAATTACTGCATTACCAACAGCATGACTTTAATAACATCACCATTGATTGATATATTACGGCTGGAAAGAGATGAAAAAACAAGGTTATATTTGGAGAGCCAGGAAATGTTGCTGCAAAGAAGTTTATATCCATACGGATTAAATAATATGTTTCATAATGAATGTATCCATATAATGAAAAAAGAAATATTAAGAAAATATTTCAAGGGGGAGAGAGGCATGTGCTGGCCTCCCAGATAGAAAAGAGGCACTAAAAAAGAAAAAATATGTTACCTTGATTTTACAGACTTCCTCAATGAATTGGATGTGCTTATCTGTCAGGCATTTGGAGTAGATAAGGTATTGACAGCGCTTAACCATCTTAATATACCCAAGATTGGAGAAATGCTGAAGAGGATTCTAGAATATGTTTTCAAGGACATCTCATTGAAGGATCTGGTTCTTGATTACAGCAACTACAGACTTATGGGAAAAATTGAAAATGCCTTTTTAACAAAAAAATATTGTATTCTATCTTTCCAGGCAAGGTTTTTTGATAAATTTCCATTTGGAACTATCTTAAAGGAGAAAAATCAGAAATTCCCGCTTGGAAATACTCTTCAAGTTATTCCTGCATACAAATATGTTGACACTCTTCACAGGAGAATTTATAATTATAATAAGTTCTGCACAGAATTGGAAAAATCATTGGGAAATTTGGGCCCTCAAGTCTTACCATTTTACTGTCAAGAACAGCAATACTAGCCTTATGTTGACAATGAACAGGGACACACATCATTACGGGGAATACAGGTATTATTGACAGCTTAGAACTGAGAAGCTTTTTAAATAAAGGCTCTAATTTTTGCCCAAATGTGTTTGTCTCTATAAAATTTATCAAGAGATGTCTGTCCAAAAATTTACACTGTTTTGCTTACGAAATTGCAGAGAGATATAATCATGGGGTTGAAATTTTCTTTCAGTGGATAAAGGCACTATTAAAAAAGATGTATTGCTTCGTCGATAAACATTTTCACTATTATGAATATATAAGGAACTAGAAAAAAATCAAAATTTTAATTAAAGAAGTACAAGACAAATTTGTGGTGACCTCTGTTGACAAATGTGCCAACAATTTTGCATTTTTTGTAAGAAATTTTATTATTCCATTATGATAAAAGAAATCTTTAATGAATCTGTTTACAATAGGGTTACTAATCAGGATTACTGACTATTAAGAACATAAATTATTGAAAATTCGGGATTTCAAGCTTGACTTCCCTTATATTTTTGCTGTTCCCAAATTTCACAAAGTGCCTCTGAAATTCATATTTATTACTTGTGGAAGTAGAAGTTTTAATAAAAAAGCTGGAAAAGTGTTTAACGATAAGCTATAAATCATCTTCAACAATATAAGATTCAGCATGGATAACAAATGATAATAGAAAAATTCTCAACTTTATTACAGCTAATGATACTTTGAAAAATGTTGAAACTTTTGATTTTACTAATTTATTCACTACAATTAATTTGGAAGATCTCCATACTGTTCTGGACAATTACTATTTGCGTTTTTATGAATCTATGAATTATGATAAAAATCATTGGGATATTCTTTGTAGACTGTGTATATTCAGCAACTATATATTTTATCAGAAGAATATGTTGGTACAAATTATGAGTGTCTCTAACGGCACCAATTTTTCAAGTATATTGCCCAACTTGTACTTGCATGCTTATGAAGAAAAACACCACTATTTAGAAGTCAGATGTTTTCGATATGTTGATGATTTGATCTATTTTAAAACCAATATTGCAGATTTTAGACCTGAAGATATCTATTCCAGGGGTCTAAGTTTACTTAAGACAAATACAGATATAAACAAGATTAATTTTCTTGACTTACAAATAGATTTTAAAGGAGATCAACCAGAACTAGATATTTATGATAAAAAAGAATTGTTTAACTTTAAAACAGAAATATACAGTCATTGGACCTCCAACCTTTCAAGAAGTGTTTTCAGTAATTTGATTATTTCACAAATCTTGCGAATTATGCGAATATGTAATAAAAAGCATAATATGCAAAATATTATTAAACAACTGAGGAGATTATATTGGAGATGCTTAAATAATGAATATCCAGAGGCCTTCTGTAACTGTCATTTCAGCAAACTATTGAAAACATATGAACCACTTACTTCATTAAGAGTAAGATTTTGTAAGATCAATAAACCAGAAGCCTAGCCTTACTAACTTTCAGGGCTACATAAAAACTGTTTTTTCTTCCGAGTTGCCCCAGAGCATTTAACCATTTTTTCCTAGCATACATGGTATATTTTACAGTAGGGAAGGACAACTACACTATTCTGTATAATTCTGAACGTACCCTTTACCTACACATTAACTTAGTGATGGATGGCCACGGTAAATTGTGTTTACCGGTCGTGGGCACCAGTCATTGTTAAGGTAGGTCTATTTTGAATGATTAAATTTATTACCTATGTTGATTTTATAGTTTATTTCTAGTTTATACAGGTAGGGTAGGATAGGATGTCCAGTTATTTCTTATTCGGTCGGGGTTGCTAAATTAGGACATCCGCATGAAACCTGTCAGAGGCTCAGCCGTCGGGTGTATCTTCCCCTGAAGATTGGCACCCGGTGGTTGACCATGTAGTTTTTATGGTTGTCACATAGTTAATTGAGTTCTATTGTGATTGTAGTTTCTGCGTTATTTATGTATTTTATTTCAGGTGACATGAGCCCTGAAGCAGAGGGCGAGGTCATGGTATTCTATTTTTGCAATTTTATGTCTACTATGTTTATGTGTATATATATATGTATAATTACTAAGTAGGAACAAACAATGAAAAAACACAGACAAAAAAAGGTGCAAGCCAAATGGTATTAAACAAAACCAGTTGCGAAATAGACAATCCGTTTCATAAATGCAAAGCCACTGTTCCCAATAACGAAGAGTACATGTCAAAACAGCTCCAACACAGAACAACCAAGACAAAATATTAAAAGACTGAAATTATTAAAAAACTAAAATTAGCTAAAAGTCGAGGAAGGCGCATTGCTGCCAATCCAAAGAAATAGCATGATAAATAAAATAAGAAACACAACCCAACACTTCTAGTAAATAAAAGCCTAAATACCCAAAACAGAAGCGAACTTACCTTGAAAGCAAAGACTCAAAATTCAATCAAAAGAAAAAATTAAAATATCAGGAGTCTTCCTCAGCGGAGTTCCTGTTATGTGCAGTGGCTTTTCTAAGGTTGACAAAAACTTGTGTGACCGAAGTCCGTCGACTGTACTCCCCAAGCCACTGAGAACTAAAGAACCATGAAATACAAAGAACCAGAAATACAAAACATGAAAACAATATCCCTCTAGCAAACGGCAAACCATCAAACTAGAAAGCCTCAATCAAATCCTGACACACAGGCGTGAAAACTTTACACATGTCAAATAAACCTAATCCGAATATAGAAGAGGATCGCGGTCATAGTCAAAACAATAAGCTGTGATTGGGCGTGTCAGCAATGTGTTGTAGTATTGTTTTTTTTAACAATGTGTTTGTAGTAGTGTATGGTTTTGACTATGACCGTGATCCTCTTCGTCGTTCGGATTAGGTTTATTTGACATGTGTAAAGTTTTCACGCCTGTGTGTCAGGATTTGGTTGAGGCGTTCTAGTTTGATGGTGGATATTGTTTTCATGTTTTATGGTTCTGGTTCTTTGTGTTTCATGATTCTTTAGTTCTCAGTGACTTAGGGAGTACGGTCGATGGACTTTGGTCACACCAGTTTTTGTCAACCTTAGAAAAGCCACTGCACAGAACAGGTACTCCCCTGACGAAGACTGTTCTGATATAAACAGACGATGTCATCGCTCTCTCCACGTTATTTTATAAACAACGCATACCAACTGAAAACTTTTTGTTCCGACACCGCTGGGAACGAAGCCTAGTTCACTCGATAACGCACTCGGCTAGTTATCGAGAGATCTGGGATTCGATCCCAGCGGTATGGGAACAACAGTTTTTCAGTTGCTATTAGGTGGACAGAGCGATGACATCGTCTATTTTCACAACGTATTTGAAATATATTCACTGTTCTGATATTTTTATTTTTTCTTCTGATTGGATTTTGAGTCTTTCCTTTAAAGGTAAGTTCGCTTTTGTCTTGTGTATTTAGGTATTTAGGTTTTTATTTATTAGGAGTGTTGGGTTGTGTTTCTTATTATATCATCACCATCAATGTCAACCATTATCAATCCACTGCTGGATGAAGGTCTCTACAACGGTCTGTCTTGTGCCAGTCTCTTACATGTTACTCCCGTGTACTTTCGAATTTCATCTGCCCATCTCCCATGTTGTCTTCTTCTGGGTCTTTTCCTGTCCCTTGGAATCCAGTCTAAAACTTCAGCTGTCCATCGACGGTCTGTCCTTCTGGCAATATGTCCAGCCCATTGCCATTTCAGGGATTTTACTTTGATCATGATGTCTTCTACTCTTATCATTTTTCTGATACACGAGTTCTTCTTATCTCTCCTGGTTACACCAAGCATGCACCTCTTCATGCTTCTTTGAGTTGTCTGCAGTCTTTAAATGTCTCTTTTAGTTAAGATCCACGTCTCCGCACCAAATGAAAGCACTGGAAGGATGCATTGATCAAACACTTTTCATTTAAGACATAATGGCATATTGCTCTTGAAAATTATGCTGTTTCTTCCAAACGCTCTCCAGGCAAGTTTTATACGTCGATTAATTTCTTCATCAATGTGATCCTCCTTTGATATCTGCTGTCGAAGATAAATGTAGGTATTGGTTATCTCCAGGTTTTCCCCATCAATCGGTAAATCTTCATTTCTTGTAAAAGCATTGTACATCACTTTTGTCTTCTGAAAGTTCATTTTAACCCCACTTCTTTACTCTTGTCAGCAAGTTCCTGGATCATACTCTGCAACTCTGATGGGGTAGTTGCAAAAATGACTACGCCATCAGCAAAACGAAGTTGAGTTAGATAATCTCAATCTTTATCCCTTTGCTTTCCCAGTTCAGTGATTAAAAGACATTTTAAAATGTCGCATAAAGAGTTTGGGAGATATAGTGTCACTTTGTCTCACTGCCTTTCCAATTTTTATGGGTGCTGTATTCTCAAATAGCCGAATCTTTGCACTTGCATTTTCATAGATGTTATGAATAATATGAATGTATGCATCTTCAATACCGCAGGATATTAAAATCATCTTCAATACCGCAGGATATCAAAGCCATTGTAACTGCTGATGGTTTCACCGAATCAAAGGCCTTTTCATAATCGATAAAAGCCATGCTTAATGGAAGTTCATATTCCCTCGCTCTTTCAATTAATTCTCTCAGTACCTGTATATGATCTATAGTGCTGTAGCCACTCCTGAATCCAGTTTGTTCTCTCGGTTGAGCCATGTCCATTGTCACCTTCAAGCGGTGTGAAAGAATTTTAGTGAAGATTTTATAAACCACTGATAGGAGGCTGATAGGTCTGTAGTTCCTGAGATCCTCAATGTCACCTTCTTTATTGTAGCATTTTTCCAATCCTCGGGAATCTTTCCTTCATTAAGGCATCGAGTGAAAACTTGGGCGAGTACTGTTTCAATTTTTCCACTTGCTTCTTGTATGATGTCTACAGTAATTCCATTTCTCCTCGAGCTTTTCCCCGCTTCATGTTCTTGATTGCATGTGCAACTTCTGCTGGGAGGACTGGAAGAACTCTGGTACTAGTACCTTTCGTAATGTCTGGAGTACATGTACCATCCCTTTCATATAATTTGGAGTAGAAATGTTTCATTCTTGTCAAAATTTTATCTCTATTTCTTGTTACAGAACCATCTTCTTTTCTCAGTGCCATAATCTGTTTTCTTTGTTCACTGAGGTGTCCCTTTGCTATCTTTAGGCTTTCGATGTTTTCAATTGCTTTCCTCACTAGTTCACAGTTGAATTTCCTTACGTCTTCAGTGATACTTTTTCGTACTGTCTTGCATAGCTCTATGTATTCCACTTTGGAAGTCACATCTCTTTTAGTTGTCCTCATCTCTCTTCTCTTTTGCGTCAGAATTTTGGTTTTTCCTGATAATTTGTTGATATGCAACTCGTTCTTAGACCCAGCTATTTTTGTTGCTGTTTCCATAAGAGCCTTAGTTAGTTTTCTGTTAACTTCAGAGATGTCCACTTCTTCCGACATTAGACCTTCTAGAGCAGAGAATATTTTCCTCAGTTCAAATTTGAAGGTATAGTGATGTTTTTTAAGGTTCGTCGTGTCAATACACTTCGTTTTTTTTATGAGCTTGCCACGCTCGAGTTTAGCATTGAGGTGCACCTTAAATCTTACAATTCTATTGTCACTACCTGTGTTGAACTTGTTCAGCACACTGCAGTCTTCCATGACACATTTATTGTTACACATGATAAAATCAATTTTACTTGTCAATGCATTGGGATGCCTCTCTGTCCATTTCCTTCGCGGCTTTTTCTTGAAAAAGGAGTTCATGATGAAAAACTCTTCTGCCTCTGCAAATTCTACGAGAGTATTTCCATGCTGGTTTCTGTTGCCGTGACCGAAATTTTCTATTGAAGTTTCATTCTGTTGCCGTTGCCCTATTTTCGCATTGAAATCTTCTATAATGATCTTCAAGTGCTGCTTGCCTTTATTATTTAGATGACGAATTTCCTCATAAAATTCTTGAATCTCTTTATCAGGATGACTTGTAGTGGGTGCCTAAGCTTGAATAATCTGAGCCTAGTATCTTCTCGAGAGTTGGATAACAAGTCGTGCAGCAGCTCTGTCAGAGGAATTTTCAACTTCTACAACTTTTCCTTCAGTTTCAGGTTTTGTATAAATCCAACACCACTAGTTCTGCCAGTATCTGTCCCACGATAATAGAAGAGATGTCCACTTTTCAGTTCAATCAGATCTTTTCCTTTTCACCTTACCTCACTTAGCCCGACGATGTCCCACTTGATCCTTTGTAGTCCTTCTTCCAAATCAAGGAGCCTTGAAGCAGAAGATAGGGAGCGTCCATTATACGTAGCCAAGATCAGCATCAGATGGCAAACTAGTCCTTTCCTGCGGTGATTCTTAGTACCCTCTGCCTTCATGTCACACTGGCCACTGCCTTGGCATGGTACATTCCAGCTGCCGGAGACTGAGGGCCAGGATTTAGGTTCTGGAGTCATTTTGGAGGGGTTTGGCCATAACTCACCACGCTGGCCAATCGGGTTAGTGAGTGTGGGATAACATTTCCTCTAAACCCGATGGTATAGTCATACCGCTATTTGGTGGTCGTCAGAGCTTCTTTAGTGGGAACAGGATGCACCACGAGAAAGCGGGGTTGATATTTGTCAAGGAGAGGCTGTGGTACATTGCGCATCACCTGACCTTACATCTTATTGTATATATATACACTGAGTGGCCACTTTATTATGACCACCTGAAAGTTTTAAGCAAATGAGCTATGGCTGCACGCTGTTGCCACCAGAGGGCGAAGCTAGTGTAAAAAGGGAAAGCTTAGTGCTTGCGACAGTAGTAGAAGTGATTTTTTTGGTGTCGAAATGTGCAAAAAATGCGATTTGACGGACTTTCAACGTGGGATGATTGTAGGAGCTCGGAGAAACCGCCGCATTTGTGAAATGTTCCAGAGCAGCTGTTGTTAAAGTGTTTAAAGATTGGACTGTCAGCCAAAAAACTGGGTCCCTACGCGCAACGTGTGGTCGTCATCGACTAGTGACTGCTCGGGCGGAACGGAGAGTGTCCAGACTGGTAACAGACAACAGAAGGGCAACCGTGCAGGAAATTACAGACCATCTTAATCAAGGATCCTCTCAAATGATCTCTGCACGCACTGTTCACCGTACACTGCATCGGATGGGATATGGCAGCCGAAAGCCTGTTGGAACGTCTTTTCTGTCTACAGTTAACAAGAGAAAACGCCTGCGGTTAGCACAGGAGCACAAGGATTGGACAGTCGATAATTGGAAACAAATAATGTGGTCTGATGAATCACGTTTTCAGTTGCACCATGCCGATGGCCAAGTGAGAATTTGGCGGAAACAGCACGAAAGCATGGACCCCAAATGCATTGCTACAACCCTTCAAGCTGGTGGAGGCAACGTTATGGTTTGGGGAATATTTTCCTGGCATGATTTGGGCTCTTCAATTCGTTCGTGTTGATCAACATCTGACTGGCACATCATATCTAAACATCGTTGCGGACCAAGTGCATCCTGTCATGTGGATGGTTTATCCCAATGGCGATGGCTACTTTCAACAAAATAATGCGTCCTGCCATAGTGCTTGTATTGTACAAGATTGGTTTCAGGAACATGCCGGTGAGTTTACTTTGCTTAGGTGGCCCCACAATCTAGAGATCTCAACCCCATTGAGAATTAGTGGGATGAAGTTGAACGAGCCATCAGACAGCAGGATCCACAACCCATGTAATCTCACGCTCCTGGAAAGTGCTATTCATCAAAAATGGTCTCAGATTTCACAAACCACCTATCAACATCTCGTAGAGTCCATGCCACGAAGAATCAACGTAGTATTAAAATCAAAAGGTGGCCCGACGAAGTACTGAGGGGGTGTTCATAATAAAGTGTCCACTCAGTGTATATACACTGGTGGAAAGTAAAAAAAGAACACCAAGAAGGAATGGGCGGACGATCATGAAATTTACATATGTCAATGGGGTCGAGTTTACGTAGGTGTGAAGTTTATTTCGAGACCAACCGGTGAGCGCTTACGCCACAGCACGGCATAATATGCAAATTATCGTCGGTGGTATTTAAGGAGTACGGCGAAGTGAATGTAATCAGTCGTCGGTGTACGGACACGTGCGAAGACCCTGAAGAAGCTGCAATGCCTAGACATGGAAGACGTGTACGAGTTCAGCAGTTATCGGACTTTGAGCGAGGTCGTCTAGTCGAAGTCCGCGAGGCCGGGTGGTCGTATCGTCGTAATGCGGAGCGAATTGGACGGGAAGTATCGGTGGTGGTACGATGGTGGCGTAGATGGCCCGAGGAACATTCTTACACGAGAAGACGTGGAACCGGGAGTCACAGACGGACTGATGAGCGGACCGATCGACGCATAAGAAGAGCGGCGTTGTCAAGCAGAACATCCACTACGACGCAAATCCTAGCTGCCGTTGCACCTAAGGTGACTGTGCGAACAATCCGCAACCGTCTACTGGATGCAGGACTACGTTCACGTGTGCCTCTGGCATGTGTACCTATGACTCCAGCCCACCGTCAGGAACGGCTGCAGTGGTGTCGCCAACGTCTGCACTGGAGAACGCAATGGCGATCTGTCTTGTGTTCAGCAATGAAAGCAGATTCTGCTTGGGAGCCTCCGATGGCCGTATGCGTGTTCGCAGACGCACAGGGGAGCGTCTCCACCCTTCTTGCATCCGCCAGCGACACACAGGGCCTACACCTGGTCTCCTGGTGTGAGGAGCGATCAGCTATCACTCCCGTACACAACTAGTGTTTGTACCGGGTACGTTAAACAGCACCTCCTACATCAACAACATAATTCAGCCCGTTGTTGTGCCATTTGTAACGTCGGTCCATCGTGGTGTTTTCCAGCAAGATAACTCACGCCCACACACGGCACGTGCAACGCAACATGCACTTCAGGGTGTGAGACAATTTCCATGGCCTGCATGTTCACCGGATTTGTCCCCCATTGAGCACGTGTTTGATTTTATGGGACAACGACTTATCCGGTCTCCACGGCCAGCCACGACCATCCCCAATTTACGCGTCCAGGTTAAGGATGCTTGGAACTCAATACCCCAAACTTACAACCAACATCTGTACGACAGACTCTATGCCAAAATTGCACAGTGTGACGCAGTTCGTGGCGGTTCAACCTCGTACTGACCATGTAACATGGAAATGTTCTTTTTTAGTTTACCAGCAAATACAGCTGTATTTTGCCATAATGTTTTGATCCCGTTAACCTCTGTATTCCGTTATTATGCTGTATAAATTTCGTTCGTATCAGACGTCTCCTTCTTGGTGTTCTTTTTGTACTTTCCGCCAGTGTATATATATATATATATATATATATATATACAACAAAGAAGATGACAACTAAAGAAGATGTGACTACTAAAGGACAACTAAAGAAGATGTGACTTCCAAAGTGGAATATATAGAGCTATGCAAGACAGTACGAAAAAGTATCACTGAAGACGTAAGAAAATTCAACTGTGAACTAGTGAGGAAAACAATTGAAAACAACCAAAGCCTAAAGATAGCAAAGGGACATCTCAGTAAGGGAAGAAAACAGATTATGGCACTGAGAAAAGAAGATGGTTCTGTAACAAGAAATAGAGGCGAAATTTTGACAAGAGTGAAAGATTTCTACTCCAAATTATATGAAAGGGATGATACATGCACTCCAGACATCATGAAAGATACCAGTACCAGAGTTCCTCCAGTCCTTCCAGCAGAAGTTGCACATGCAATCAAGAACATGAAGCGGGGAAAAGCTCCAGGAGAAGATGGAATTACTGTAGACATCATACAAGAAGCAAGTGGAGAAATCGAAACAGTACTCGCCCAAATTTTCACTCGATGCCTTAATGAAGGAAAGATTCCTGAGGATTGGAACACCGCTACAATGATCCTGCTACATAAGAAAGGTGACATTGAGGATCTCGGAAACTACAGACCTATCAGCCTCCTATCAGTAGTTTATAAAATCTTCACTAAAGTTCTTTCACACCGCTTGAAGGTAACACTGGACATGGCTCAACCGAGAGAACAAGCTGGATTCAGGAGTGGCTACAGCACAATAGATCATATCCATGTGCTGAGAGAACTAATTGAAAGAGCGAGGGAATATGAACTTCCATTGTGCATGGCTTTTATCGATTATGAAAAAGCCTTTGATTCGGTGAAACCATCAGCAGTTACAATGGCTCTGAAAACCTGCGGTATTGAAGATGCATACATTAATATTATTAATAACATCTATGAAAATGCAAGTGCAAAGATTAGGCTGTTTGAAAATACAACACACATAAAAATTGGAAAGGGAGTGAGACAAGGTGGCACCATATCTCCGAAGCTCTTTAATGCCACATTGGAGGGTGTTTTTCAGTCACTGAGCTGGGAAAACAAGGGGATAAAGATTAATGGAGATTATCTAACCCACCTTCGTTTTGCTGATGACGTAGTCATTTTTGCAACTAGCCCATCAGAGCTGCAGAGTATGATCCAGGAACTTGCTGACAAGAGTAAAGAAGTGGTATTAAAAATGAACTTTCAGAAGACAAAAGTGATGTTCAATGCTTTTACAAGAAATGAAGATGTATCGATTGATGGAGAAAAGCTGGAGATAACAGATACGTACGTTTATCTTGGACAGCAGATATCAAGTGAGGGTCACATTGATGAAGAAATTAATCGGCGTACAAAACTTGCCTGGAGAGCTTTTGGAAGAAACAGCATAATTTTCAAGAGCAATATGCCATTATGTCTTAAAAGAAAAGTGTTTGATCAATGCATCCTTCCAGTGCTTACGTATGGTGCAGAGACGTGGACCTTAACTAAAAGAGACATACAAAGGCTGCAGACAACTCAAAGAAGCATGGAGAGGTGCATACTTGGTGTAACCAGGAGAGATAAGAAGAGAAACGCGTGGATCCGAAAAATGACAAGAGTGGAAGACATCATGATCAGAGTTAAATCCCTGAAATGGCAATGGGCTGGACATACTGCCAGAAGGACAGATCATCGATGGACAGCCGAAATTTTAGATTGGATTCCAAGGGACAGGAAAAGACCCAGAAGAAGACCACATGGGAGATGGGTGGATGAAATTCGAAAGTATGCAGGGGTGACGTGGAGGAGACTGGCACAAGACAGACCGTTGTGGAGGAAACTTGGGGAGACCTTCGTCCAGCAGTGGATTGATAATGGTTGACAATGATGATGATGATGATATATATATATATATATATATATATATAGTTTTTTGGGGTTTTATTTATTAGGAGTGTTGGTTGTGTTTCTTATTATACATACAGTATATGTATATATATATATATATATCATCATCATCATCATCATTGTCAACCATTATCAATCCACTGCTGGACGAAGGTCTCCCCAAGTTTCCTCCACAACGGTCTGTCTTGTGCCAGTCTCCTCCATGTCACTCCCGCATACTTTCGAATTTCATCCACCCATCTTCCATGTGGTCTTCTTCTGGGTCTTTTCCTGTCCCTTGGAATCCAATCTAAAATTTCGGCTGTCCATCGATGGTCTGTTCTTCTGGCAGTATGTCCAGCCCATTGCCATTTCAGGGATTTAACTCTGATCATGATGTCTTCCACTCTTGTCATTTTTCGGATCCGCGTGTTCCTCTTCTTATCTCTCCTGGTTACACCAAGCATGCACCTCTCCATGCCACTTTGAGTTGTCTGCAGCCTTTGTATGTCTCTTTTAGCTAAGGTCCACGTCTCTGCACCATACGTAAGCACTGGAAGGATGCATTGATCAAACACTTTTCTTTTAAGACATAATGGCATATTGCTCTTGAAAATTATGCTGTTTCTTCCAAAAGCTCTCCAGGCAAGTTTTGTACGCAGATTAATTTCTTCATCAATGTGACCCTCACTTGATATCTGCTGTCCAAGATAAACGTACGTGTCTGTTATCTCCAGCTTTTCTCCATCAATCGATAAATCTTCATTTCTTGTAAAAGCATTGTACATCACTTTTGTCTTCTGAAAGTTCATTTTTAATCCCACTTCTTTACTCTTGTCAGCAAGTTCCTGGATCATACTCTTTAGCGCTGATGGGGTAGTTGCAAAAATGACTATGTCATCAGCAAAACGAAGGTGGGTTAGATAATCTCCATTAATCTTTATCCCTTTGTTTTCCCAGTTCAGTGATTGAAAGACATTTTCCAATGTGGCATTAAAGAGCTTCGGAGATATGGTGTCACCTTGTCTCACTCCTTTTCCAATTTTTATGTGTGTTGTATTTTCAAACAGCCGAATCTTTGCACTTGCATTTTCATAGATGTTATTAATAATGTTAATGTATGCATCTTCAATACCGCAGGATTTCAGAGCCATTGCAACTGCTGATGGTTTCACCGAATCAAAGGCTTTTTCATAATCGATAAAAGCCATGCACAATGGAAGTTCATATTCCCTTGCTCTTTCAATTAGTTCTCTCAGTACGTGGATATGATCTATTGAGCTGTAGCCACTCCTGAATCCAGCTTGTTCTCTCGGTTGAGCCATGTCCAGTGTCACCTTCAAGCGGTGTGAAAGAACTTTAGTGAAGATTTTATAAACCACTGATAGGAGGCTGATAGGTCTGTAGTTCCTGAGATCCTGAATGTCACCTTTTTTAGGTAGCAAGATCATTGTAGCGTTGTTCCAATCCTCAGGAATTTTCCCTTCATTAAGGCATCGAGTGAAAATTTGGGCGAGTACTGTTTCGATTTCTCCACTTGCTTCTTGTATGATGTCTACAGTAATTCCATCTTCTCCTGGAGCTTTTCCCCGCTTCATGTTCTTGATTGCATGTGCAACTTCTGCTGGAAGGACTGGAAGAACTCTGGTACTGGTACCTTTCATGATGTCGGGAGTACATGTATCATCCCTTTCACGTAATGTGGAGTAGAAATCTTTCACTATTGTCAAAATTTCGCCTCTATTTCTTGTTACAGAACCATCTTCTTTTCTCAGTGCCATAGTCTGTTTTTCCCCTTACTGAGATGTCCCTTTGCTATCTTTAGGCTTTGGTTGTTTTCAATTGCTTTCCTTACTAGTTCACAGTTGAATTTCCTTACGTCTTCAGTGATACTTTTTCGTACTGTCTTGCATAGCTTTATATATTCCACTTTGGAAGTCACATCTTCTTTAGTTGTCCTCATCTCTCTTCTTTTTTGCATCAACATTTTGGTTTTTCCTGATAATTTGTTCACGTGCAATTTGTTCTTAGACCCAGCTAATTTTGTTGCTGTTTCCATAAGAGCTTTGGTTACTTTTCTGTTAACTTCAGAAATATCCACTTCTTCCGATGTTAGGCCTTCTAAAGCAGAGAATCTGTTCTTCAGTTCCAACTTGAAGGTGTTATGGTGTTTTTAAAGGTTGGTTATGTCAATACATTTTGTTTGTCTTATAAGCTTGCCACGTTCGAGTTTAGTGTTGAGGTGCATCTTACATCTCACTAATCTATGGTCACTACCTGTGTTGACCTTGTTTAGCACACTGCAGTCTTCTATGACGAATTTTTTGTTACACATAATAAAATCAATTTCACTTGTCGTCCCATTTGGATGTCTCCATGTCCATTTCCTGTGTGGCTTTTTCTTGAAAAAGGAGTTCAAGATGAAAAACCCTTCTGCCTCTGCAAACTCAACGAGAGTATTTCCACGCTGGTTTTTGTTGCCGTGACCGAATTTACCTACTGAAGTTTCATTCTGTTGCCGTTGCCCTATTTTTGCATTGAAATCTCCTATAATTATCCTCAAGTGCTGCTTACCTTTATTATTTAGATGACGAATTTCCGCATAAAATTTTTCAATTTCTTCTTCAGCATGACTTGTGGTGGGTGCATAAGTTTGAATAATCTGAGCCTGGTATCTTCTCGAGAGTTCGATAATGAGTCGTGCAGCTCTTTCAGAGGAACTTTCAACTTCTACAACTTTATCCTTCAGTTTCTTGTTTATTATAAATCCAACACCACTAGTTCTGCCAGTATCTGTCCCACGATAGTACAAGAGATGTCCACTTTTCAGTTCAATGAGATTTTCTCCTTTTCTCCTTACCTCACTTAGCCTGACGATGTCCCACTTGATCCTTTGTAGTTCCTCTTCCAATTCAAGAAGCCTTCAATCAGAAGATAGGGAGCGTCCGTTATATGTAGCCAAGGTCAGCATCAGATGGCAGCCTAGTCCGGTCCTCCGGGGATTCTTAGCACCCTCTGCCTTCATGTCGCACTGGCCGCTGCCTTGGCCAGGTACATTCCAGCTGCCGGAGACTGAGGGCCAAGATTTAAGTTGTGGAGTCATTTTGGAGAGGTTTGGCCATAACTCACCACGCTGGCCAAGCGGGTTGGTGAGTGTGGGATAGCATTTCCTCTAATCCCGATGGTATAGTTATACCGCTATTGGCGGTCGTCAGAGCCCCTTTAGTCGGAACAGGATGAACCACGAGAAGCCGGGGTTGACATTTGTCAAGTAGAGGCTGTGATGTTACGCATCACCAGACCTTACATCCCATATATATATATATATATATACATATTTTTTCAAACATATATATATAAACAAAAATACATCACACATAAAAATTGGAAAAGGAGTGAGACAAGGTGACACCATATCTCCGAAGCTCTTTAATGCCACATTGGAAAATGTCTTTCAATCACTGAACTGGGAAAACAAAGGGATAAAGATTAATGGAGATTATCTAACCCACCTTCGTTTTGCTGATGACATAGTCATTTTTGCAACTACCCCATCAGAGCTACAGAGTACGATCCAGGAACTTGCTGACAAGAGTAAAGAAGTGGGATTAAAAATGAACTTCCAGAAGACAAAAGTGATGTACAATGCTTTTACAAGAAATGAAGATTTATCGATTGATGGAGAAAAGCTGGAGATAACAGACACGTACGTTTATCTTGGACAGCAGATATCAAGTGAGTGTCACATTGATGAAGAAATTAATCGGCGTACAAAACTTGCCTGCAGAGCTTTTGGAAGAAACAGCATAATTTTCAAGAGCAATATGCCATTATGTCTTAAAAGACAAGTGTTTGATCAATGCATCCTTCCAGTGCTTACGTATGGTGCAGAGACGTGGACCTTAACTAAAAGAGACATACAAAATCTGCTGACAACTCAAAGGAGCATGGAGAGGTGCATGCTTGGTGTAACCAGGAGAGATAAGAAGAGGAACGCGTGGATCCGAAAAATGACAAGAGTGGAAGACATCATGATCAGAGTTAAATCCCTGAAATGGCAATGGGCTGGACACACTGCCAGAAGGACAGACCATCGATTTACAGCCGAAATTTTAGATTGGATTCCAAGGGACAGGAAAAGACCCAGAAGAAGACCACATGGAAGATGGGTGGATGAAATTCGAAATTATGCGGGAGTGACATGGAGGGGACTGGCACAAGACAGACCGTTGTGGAGGAAACTTGGGGAGACCTTCGTCCAGCAGTGGATTGATAATGGTTGACAATGATGATGATGATGATGATGATGATGATGATGATATATACAGACCACCATGTGGTCTTCTTCTGGGTCTTTACCTGTCCCTTGGAATCCAATCTAAAATTTCGGCTGTCCATCGATGGTCTGTCCTTCTGGCAGTATGTCCAGCCCATTGCCATTTCAGGGATTTAACTCTGATCATGATGTCTTCCACTCTTCTCATTTTTCGGATCCACGTGTTCCTCTTCTTATCTCTCCTGGTTACACCAAGCATGCACCTCCCCATGCCACTTTGAGTTGTCTGCAGCCTTTGTATGTCTCTTTTAGCTAAGGTCCACGTCTCTGCACCATACGTAAGCACTGGAAGGATACATTGATCAAACACTTTTCTTTTAAGACATAATGGCATATTGCTCTTGAAAATTATGCTGTTTCTTCCAAAAGCTCTCCAGGCAAGTTTTGTACGCCGATTAATTTCTTCATCAATGTGACCCTCACTTGATATCTGCTGTCCAAGATAAACGTACGTGTCTGTTATCTCCAGCTTTTCTCCATCAATCGAAAAATCTTCATTTCTTGTAAAAGCATTGTACATCACTTTTGTCTTCTGAAAGTTCATTTTTAATCCCACTTCTTTACTCTTGTCAGCGAGTTCCTGGATCATACTCTGTAGCTCTGATGGAGTAGTTGCAAAAATGACTATGTCATCAGCAAAACGAAGGTGGATTAGATAATCTCCATTAATCTTTATCCCTTTGTTTTCCCAGTTCAGTGATTGAAAGACATTTTCCAATGTGGCATTAAAGAGCTTCGGAGATATGGTGTCACCTTGTCTCACTCCTTTTCCAATTTTTATGAGTGTTGTATTTTCAAACAGCCGAATCTTTGCACTTGCATTTTCATAGATGTTATTAATAATATTAATGTATGCATCTATAATACCGCAGGTTTTCAGAGCCATTGTAACTGCTGATGGTTTCACCGAATCAAAGGCTTTTTCATAATCGATAAAAGCCATGCACAATGGAAGTTCATATTCCCTCGCTCTTTCAATTAGTTCTCTCAGTACGTGGATATGATCTATTGTGCTGTAGCCACTCCTGTATCCAGCTTGTTCTCTCGGTTGAGCCATGTCCAGTGTCACCTTCAAGCGGTGTGAAAGAAGTTTAGTGAAGATTTTATAAACCACTGATAGGAGGCTGATAGGTCTGTAGTTCCTGAGATCCTCAATGTCACCTTTTTTATGTAGCAATATCATTGTAGCGTTGTTCCAATCCTCAGGAATTTTCTCTTCATTAAGGCATCGAGTGAAAATTTGGGCGAGTACTGTTTCGATTTCTCCACTTGCTTCTTGTATGATGTCTACAGTAATTCCATCTTCTCCTGGAGCTTTTCCCCGCTTCATGTTCTTGATTGCATGTGCAACTTCTGCTGGAAGGACTGGAAGAACTCTGGTACTGGTACCTTTCATGATGTCTGGAGTACATGTATCATCCCTTTCATATAATCTGGAGTAGAAATATTTCACTCTTGTCAAAATTTCGCCTCTATTTCTTGTTACAGAACCATCTTCTTTTCTCAGTGCCATAATCTGTTTGTTTTTTCCCTTACTGAGATGTCCCTTTGCTATCTTTAGGCTTTGGTTGTTTTCAATTGCTTTCCTTACTAGTTCACAGTTGAATTTCCTTACGTCTTCAGTGATACTTTTTCGTACTGTCTTGCATAGCTCTATATATTCCACTTTGGAAGTCACATCTTCTTTAGTTGTCCTCATCTCTCTTCTTTTTTGCATCAACATTCTGGTTTTTCCTGATAATTTGTTCGCATGCAATTTGTTCTTAGACACAGCTAATTTTGTTGCTGTTTCCATAAGAGCTTTGGTTACTTTTCTGTTAACTTCAGAAATATCCACTTCTTCCGATGTTAGGCCTTCTAAAGCAGAGAACCTGCTCTTCAGTTCCAATTTGAAGGCATTATGGTGTTTTTTAAGGTTGGTTATGTCAATACATTTTGTTTGTCTTATGATCTTGCTATATATATATAACCATTATCAATCCACTGCTGGACGAAGGTCTCCCCAAGTTTCTTGGTTGACAATAATGATGATGATATATATATATAACCATTATCAATCCACTGCTGGACGAAGGTCTCCCCAAGTTTCCTCCACAACGGTCTGTCTTGTGCCAGCCTCCTCCATGTCACTCCCACATACTTTCGAATTTCATCCACCCATCATCCATGTGGTCTTCTTCTGGGTCTTTTCCTGTCCCTTGGAATCCAATCTAAAATTTCGGCAAACAAAGGGATAAAGATTAATGGAGATTATCTAACTCACCTTCGTTTTGCTGATGACATAGTCATTTTTGCAACTACCCTATCAGAGCTGCAGAGTATGATCCAGGAGCTTGCTGACAGGAGTAAGGAAGTGGGATTAAAAATGAATTTTCAGAAAACAAAAGTGATGTTCAATGCTTTTACACGAAATGAAGATTTATCGATTGATGGAGAAAAGCTGGAGATAACAGACACGTACGTTTATCTTGGACAGCAGATATCAAGTGAGGGTCACATTGGTGAAGAAATTAATCGGCGTACAAAACTTGCCTGGAGAGCTTTTGGAAGAAACAGCATAATTTTTAAGAGCAATATGCCATTATGTCTTAAAAGAAAAGTGTTTGATCAAAGCATCCTTCCAGTGCTTACGTATGGTGCAGAGACGTGGATCTTAACTAAAAGAGACATACAAAGGCTGTAGACAACTCAGAGAAGCATGGAGAGGTGCATGCTTGGTGTAACCAGGAGAGATAAGAAGAGGAACTCGTGGATCCGAAAAATGACAAGAGTGGAAGACATCATGATCAGAGTTAAATCCCTGAAATGGCAATGGGCTGGACATACTGCCAGAAGAACAGACCATCTGTAACGTATACTCTCGATTCACTTTCCTTTTCATTTTTACTATCTCTGGTTATTTTATTTTACCATGTAAATTATCTTCTTACTGAACGAGATGTTATTTCTCCCGCTGAATGAGATCTGGCAATGAGTGTAAGTCATGACGTGGTGGTAGCCAGTTTAAATAGGCGCGTTCAACGATACTTAAGGAGAGCGTTTGTTGTTGTATAGGAAGAGCGTTTGTTTATGTGAAAGAGAGCTTTTTGTTGATGTGTGTAGGGAGAGCTTCGTTTTATGTGATTAGGTTTTTTCTTCATTATTGTGATACGATTAGTGTGTGTGTGTTGGATGATTCAAGAGTTTATCTAATAAAAGAGTTTTAAGTAAGTACGTCTTTCTCAGTTCATAGTACTGTCAGACCTCTGTCTGGCTGTTAGGTTTATTTCATTTAGTGTTATTAGTAACAACCAGCATAAGACTTTATTCATCTTAATTACTACTACAACATTACTACCAGTTATAAGCTTGTTCATTATTATTACTACACTACTAGCAGGAAAGTTTATTCATGATATAATTAACAAACAACAAGCATTAGAAGAAGCATTAGCTTAGAAGAAGCATTAGCTTAGAAGAAGCTGAATTCATTATAATCAGTAGCAGAAGCATTAAATTCATTATACATCGATATATATATATATATATATATATCAATTTGACTGTGAAGAATCATAAGAATCCCCGGAGGTTTGGACTAGGCTGCCATCTGATACTGATCTTGGCTACTTTCAAAGGACGAACTCTATCTTCTGATTCAAAGCTTCTTGAATTGGAAGAGGAATTCAAATGGATCAAGTGGGACATCATCGCCTTAGTGAAGTAAGAAGAAAAGGAGAAGATCTCACTAAACTAAAAAGTAGACAACTCTTCTACTACCATGGAACTGATGCTGGCAGAACTAGTGCTGTTGGATTCATAATAAACAAGAAACTGAAGGACAATACTCCAGAAATTAAAAAGTCCTCTGACAGAGCTGAACGACTCGTTATCCAACTCTCAAAAATATACCTGATTCAGATTATTCAAGTATATGCACCAACCACAAGTTATCCTGATGAAGACATTGCAGAATTCTATGAGGAAAATCGACTTCTAAAAAACAAAGGCAAACAGCACTTGAAGATGATTATGGGTGATTTCAATGCGAAAATAGAGCAACAGCGGCAGAATGAAACTTCGGTAGGTAAATTTGGTCATGGGAACAGAAACCAGCGTGGAAATACTCTTGTAGAGTTTGCAGAGGCCGGAAGGGTTTTTATCACGAACTCCTTTTTGAAGAAAAAGCCACATAGGAAATGGACATGGAGGCACCAATGGGATTTCAAGTGAAATTGATTTTATTATGTGCTACGAGAAATTTTCCATCGAAGACTGCAGTGTGCTAAACAGATTCAACACCGGTAGCGACCATAGAATGGTGAGATGTAATATACACCTCAGCACTAAACTCGAACGTGCTAGCTCATAAAACAAAACAAAAATGTATTGACATTACCAACCTTAAAATGCATCATAATACCTTCAAATCGGAAATCATGAACCCATTCTCTGCTTTAGAAGGTCTTACATCAGAAGAAGTGGACATCTCTGAAGTTAACAGAAAACTAACCAAGGCTCTTACGGAAACAGCAACGAAAATTGGTTGTACTAAGGAAAGATGGTACTAAGAGCATGCACCAGTTTAGTTTTCTGTTGCAAAGATTTAAGGAAATGATCAAAAATGGTACCAACACTTACCAAAAAGTGCAAATAAAGAGGAGTAGGTGCATTTTTCAACATTTTGACTAGATTTTTTAATTTATGTAATCTAAGTAATTTCTTACGGTTTCTCTCTTCTGGGAGATTTGATAGGAATTATGTCTTTAGAGCTGAAAATAGCTCCAGATTACGTTCACAAACTGGAATGATGGAGAGCCACCGGTTGCTGAGATATGTAAGCATTGTAACATAATCTCCGCCCAAGTTTCCTAAAGCATTTTTCAAGTCTTCCCGTGGTGAAAGATTCTTCCGAAACCCAGAAAGTACATCTTCCAAAATGTCAGTGACACTTCTGAACTTTTCAAGTTTCAAACTTTGACCAAATCTATTATGAATAATGTGGATATTGTCCTTTCCGCTGTTAATTAATCCATGAGTTCTCAGGTCTTTCCCAGCAAAAACAGTCTTGCTGGACCACTGCTGGCTGCCAGCGGTGGCCCAGCACTATGTTGCCGCCGCCCAGCCGTCAATAAAATGTTCGGGCGACCACCACATGGGCCAGCAGCGGACCAACAGTGGCACCTCATCAGTTGTCATATGCCAGAACCGGGCCATTAGTTATCCATCACAGGCAGTAGCTGCCACAAGTGGCCCTTCAGCGGCCCTGCAAGTGCGTGCCATAAATGATGGCTAGCCTAATGTGGTCCGCTAGTTTCCCTGAAGTGGCAGTCGGCAATCACATGACATAATTGATGACTTGCCGAATCTTGTCCGCAATTTCCCAGTAGTAGCCATAAAAAATAATAATAATAAAGGATAACCGCAGTTTCCCAAAGCTACAATTACTCTTTTTTTCGCCTTACGAAACTTCTGCATTACAGCACTGCGCTGGGGAAATTTTCTCAACAGGTCCAGAAAACGGCCGTTTGTGTCTAGGTGGAAAGGAACCAAGTACTGTCTGCGTGGGAAGCAGGCGCTGTACCAATAGGACTGATTTGCCACTCACGAGTCTCTGCTTGAAGGTGCGTCTCTTTCCTGTGCGATGTGAAATGAAAGGTTTTCTTTTTAATTTTATAATATTACGACATATTTTTTATAAATGACCGTTTCATATAAATCATAAATTTATTTTCTCAACGTAACGATTGTTTTTATTTACCTTAAGGGAACTTCACTCATTTTCAACGAGTTTACCAACTTAAAGGCGCTTTCCAAAGTTTCATGCCCTCGTTGTTGTCTTGAAAGGCGATTGTTGAATTAATATATTTATCCGTTCATGTCCCATTCTGTTACATTTTTAACGTTGTATCTTTCCTTTCCGCTCTCCGAAGCTACATTTGTTTTAAAGAGGAAAGATATTTTATTTTACTTCTCGTTATTTTTAGAAGGGAATTCCTCTAGTCTTGTGTATTCAGCCCGTGGATGAGTACATTATATCCACATAGCGTTGCTTTTTTTTTTTTTTTTTTTTTTTCAAATAATTGATAAGTTTTGTAGGCGTATAATTTTTCTTTCTTTTTTCCAAAATAACATTTTGTTTATGTTTTTCCCGGACTTTTGTTTCAAGCGGTTTAGTGTATGTAAAAACGAAAGATTACACAGAAATTATTTCTTGTTATTTATGGGAATGGAGGGAGTTTATTTCATGGCTTAATCTGATATCTTCGTCTACGTGGCATTTCATTATAGGAAATTAATTCACATCTCTACATATGATTTTTTTCTCCTAACATCCACTAAAATAGCACAATGGCGATAGCGTCGTCTTCAACTAACTGATACCACGAGAAAAACAGCACGTCTTGCTTCTGTGCATGAGCAGTCCCGTTGCTTTCACCTTGTGTTGGGGTTGCATCGGTTGCCAGCTACGGGCCACTAGTGGCACTTTGCTTGGAGGCCAGCAATTCACGGCTTACTGTACGGCCATAAATAGCTGCCAACCGATGGCGCTGCCATCAATGGACCGCTACCGTGCCGTAAGCAGCAGATTTCGGCCAGCAGTGACCCATCGCTACCAGCTGGTGGCCAGCAGTTTCCCAACACTTGTGTTTTTGCTGGGTTTATTTGGTTATTTAAAATTTCTAAAACAGACTTTTTTACATTGGGCCCATATGAACCTAATATTAACATATACAGTTTAAGAAATTTTCATAATATGTACATTGGCAAAATATATTGAACTTTTAAGTAATTAAAATATTGTTTCAAATATTCCCATTTATAAAATGCATTACTTAAAAACTGCCATTCCGCATCACTTAAGTGGTCTTTGTAGCACCAAACATTTCACAGTCAAATTGAAACTACACTGCTGGCCACCCAAAATGCAACACCAAGAAGGAAGCATCCGATTGGCCTGAAATTCGCAGCATGCGTCGCCCGCGAGAGGATATGCA
Organism: Macrothele yani; assembly: GCA_039090855.1. Lineage (NCBI taxonomy): Eukaryota > Metazoa > Arthropoda > Arachnida > Araneae > Macrothelidae > Macrothele > Macrothele yani. The sequence goes on along the minus strand of CM077025.1, from coordinate 72,542,778 downwards.
GACGATTAACATTGCAGGGTATATGCGAATCATATGCCCCGGCACGCCATCTAGAAGCACTATAAGAAGGGTGCGCAGAAGGCGGGGTGAAAGTAGTGGAAGTGTGTTGTGCTGCCGGACCTGTGCGTGGGAAGCTTCCTGATGCCTCGTCGCAGAATACGGCAGTCATTCCAGCACGTTTCGGAGTTCGACAAAGGACGAATAGTGGCTTATCGCGACAGCGGTTTATCGTACCGATACATCGGCGCCCGTGTGGGACGACATCCAGCTACAGTGAGGCGAGAATGGATTCGGTGGGTGCAGGGGGGACGGACGGAACGACGTGAGCGATTGCCACAGCTGCGGAACACCACCGAGCGAGAAGGCCGGCATGTTGGGTGGCAGACATTGACGGCTCGCACCGCCACATCACGAACGTTAGCGCAGGAATTAGGGTGTGTTGCGCAACAACTTGTGTCAGCACGTACCGTTCGACGTCGTCTGCAGGAGCGGGGACTTGTCGCACTGCGTCCATTGCTCCGATTACCATTGACGTTACACCACCTGCGAGTGCGGCGGCAGTGGGCCGTTGAACGCCGCACCTGGATACGGAATGGTATCATATTGTCTTCTCCGACAAATTCCGCTTCTGCCTGCAACACCACGATGCTCGGATTCGCGTGTGGTGGCACCGCGGCGAGAGACTGTATGACGCCTGCAATATGCATCGCAATACCGGTCCGTCGCCTGGCGTTATGGTTTGGGGCGCAATTGGATATGACACCCGCACCCCTCTGGTACGATTGCCGGTACAATCAACAGCCACCACTACATCTCCGACGTTTTGCAGCCTGTAATCCTCCCTTACCTGCAGGACCTGCCAGCGGCCACGTTTCAACAGGACAATGCGCGCCCGCACGTGGCACGCATCGTGCAACAATTCTTCACGGCCCACCAGGTGTCACTGCTGCTGTGGCCCGCCTGTTCTCCCGATATGTCGCCTATCGAACACGTCTAGTTGCTGATCAGCAACCGAGTGGCCCGGCAAGCGCCACCCGCGGCTACGCCAGATGAACTGTTTCAACGTGTGGAAGCAGCCTGGAGCGACATACCCCAAGCCCACATCCAAAGCCTTTTTTGTTTGATGCCGCGGTGTGTAGCGGCAGTTATTATCAGCCATGGGGGCCACACGAACTATTGATGTCTGCGTGTTCCGCAAGTCGCACGGGCCTGTAAGCTCCATCGTTTCATCTTTGCATCTGTTGTTATGTGTCCAGTAAATCTGGCTTTGCTATCTCATGTCCTTCTTGGTGTTGCATTTTGGGTGGCCAGCAGTGTATATATGGTAATACCCCACCGAAAGACCCCACCATTTTAAAACTGTATTTGGTAATACCAATAACCAACTGTGTAGCAGAGCGTTCTTTTTCAAAAATGGTCTTGGTAAAAAAATAAATTGCGATCGCTAATGCTTCAACAAAGACTTAATTTAATGATCTTGCTATCATGTCATTAGAGATATTGCTAAGTAGTTGTCGTTGGACGATGTTGTGCACTCCTTCGCGAATCTCAAAGCAAGAAAAAAGACATTTTAAAGACAAATTTAAACTCCTGAACTATGTGTGAACTTTTGTTTCTGTGCATTCATTCGTCATTTTTGTTGTCTATACTTGATCAAGTGTTTGCATTTCTTTAGCAATAGATATTAAAAATTATAATTCATTGCATCTCTTCTTGCCTTCAAACACATAAGATGTATTTTACAAGGTGACAAGGCCTTAACATATGCATAAAAAACATAGGTATCTTACATATGTATATGACATACTGTACATATCTTTTGTATAAGGTATAGGACGTGAACAACTTACATTTTGCAGTTCCAAACATTTTAAGTAATATAAATAAGCAATATGCAATTTTTAAACCTTTTTTACGCTTAGATCTATTTGTAGAGATACGTAGCTAATACAGTACGAAGTAATTAACCTACAATTATTTTTATTCAATACAAACTGTAATTAATATTAATTAACTATACTTTAACGCTCTTACAAATTAACAGGTGGTATATTGCACTCAGATAAATCTTACACACTACCATTGGGTCAACTTAACATTGGACAGAAATCTTAAAAATCGTAAAACTAACTACAAACACTCTCCTGTGAAATGATGTCCGATATTTTTTGTTTGCTGTTTTCATTATCTCTAGCACTGCAATTTATTGGAGAACAAGCATTTGCCATTTTGTATGTCTTTTTTTTTATTGGAGGTTTAACGACCACCGTGAGCAACTTAGAGGGCTATAAGCAGTCGCCCGTCCTTAGTTTAGGGCCACTGGTTCCAGGGAAGGCAGAGAGCCCGTCGTAAGACAAGCACAACATCCATGCCTCAGCGGGATTCGAACCCGGATCCATCTCGAACGAATTATCAAAAGCCATCGCTTAGGCCACTGGGGCGGTATGTATATCTTGTAACATGCATAGACATAACAGCGCTCTTTCTCCAATTGACGCTCTCAATGTGGCTCATTGATGCCACATCGTAAGAGTGTTACAGAAATAGCGGAGCCGCCCCGGTGGCGCAGTGGTCTAAGGTGATGGTCTCTGATCATTCGTCCGAAAGGGTCCGGGTTCGAATCCCGGTGAGGCATGGATGATGTGTTTGTCTTACGGCACTGTCTCTCTCCCTTCCCTGGAACCAGTGATCCTAAATTAGGAACGGGCGACTGCTTATAACCCATTGAGTTGCTCACGGTGGTCGTTAAACCTCCAATAAAAAAAAATAGCGGGCAGCCAAACTAGTCTCTTATATGATATATGTGGGTGGGTCAAAGATTTTATGCGCTGTTTCCTCTCATCCCTCCGAGAAATCGTGACGTCAGATGGTTCTGAGCGCTCGTTTGAAGGAGGAACGCTGTAATACAAGATTAACCCCTCCATTTAATGCAGTTGAATACTTTTCCCACATTTTCTTTGACGGCAACTCTTACGACATATACGAGAATGGAATTCATCAGCTTGATCTTTTCGGGAAGCGCAACAAAAGTTTCTTGATGCTATAACATTATATCTTGGAAAAGGGGTCCAAACTGTAATGTTTTCACTCTGTTCCAAAGTTGATGACACACATTTCTCAGAGTTCAAAATTGGTCACTTCTTAATGACATTGACGACCGATTCAACATAAATGAATCATCAGACTGTAGGGGAAGTTGCTGGAAACGGTAATCGATTTCTCGAGGAGAAGGGGAACAGTTCATAAGCAACTTTTTGTTGATACGGCGGTTTCATTTCTTCCGCCGTAGATATAACAGTTGGCCATGAATTCCTTAAATGTCTGAGCAGACATGGGGACACCATATTGGGAAGGGTATAGTTTCGAGTCTTGCATGGTGCAACTTCGAATATGAACCCTAACAGTATCCGTGAAATCACTCACTTTTGGCAACTGCAGTGTAGTTGGGCACCAGCACCACAAATGTGCAGCCACATCGAATTGCTCCACGGCTAATGCCAAGTTCCGGCTGGGGTTGGACGTCGCCCACTCCAGCTTCAGTAAGACATGTCCTTGTCTTATTAGGGAACTTGAGCAGATGAAAAGCCGTGTCAACTATGGTTGACATATAGTGGTATCTCAGAGGTACGTTGCTCTCGAAAGTTGTGTTTGTTGGTCTTTGACCTAGGTGTTTCTGATGACTCAGGCCCGGAGTCATCGCCACAGTACAGGCCCTAGTCCTACGGATCAATGTAATTATTTCTGTGTGCGTAATGTGTTTCTGTGTTCAATATTTGTGAAAGGGATTGCATGAGACCCTCAAGTGTCAGTAATGTGCATGTATTTTGTTTGTTTAGATACCTAATAAAGGACTTTTGCCCCAAAAACTCGCGTTAGCCGACGGATCTCCGAGCCAAGTGATGTGTGAATTATCAAAAATTTTGTTTGATCCGCCCATAGCACGTTGCACACACGGGCTATGATCGAAGGGTGCATGGTACTGGTCCCGTGGGAGAGGCAGATCCCCACAGATCCCTGGACCGAATCTGTCCGAGTGAAAGACTGTGGTTTCCGACGACTGACGGGGTAGCTGTCGCAGCGCCGTCAGGAATCTAAGTAATTCCAACCTGTGAGAGAGTTCAGCATATCCCTGTTAAGTCTGCAATTAGACGGTACAGGTAGTGTCATCAGCTTAGCTTACTTCCTGCCAATGAAACGTGGTCGGGTAGGTTTCTAAGAGATATACTATGAGAAAAGCATGCAGCTAACTTGGTGGGAAAAGAAGCAGCGTTGTTGTACATTTCAGAAGCACTTCCTTTCACTTTGAAGATCGTAAGAACACAACGGCTAGAATAAATCAACTCAGGGGAATCTGAACCAGAAGATGCGGCGATAGAAAATATCTGACGTCGAACGAACGGCGCAGCGAAGAAGTTGCCTCTTCAAATGACCAAGTTCACCGCTAGGGGCAGCACATAAGCATCATTTGGTTGTTTTCATCCCCTTTTATCACCCACCCATTTGCGCACCCACTCTGATGTTGCCATTTCTCGGATTAAAAATAATAAAGTTCCATCGTTCACCGCTAAGGGCAGCACATAAGCATCGACATATCCAACACCTATGTAATCCCCCTACCCACCCATCCACTCAGATGTTGCCATCGCTCGGAATAAAAATAAATAAAGTTTCGTCGTTCACCGCTAGGGGCAGCACATAAGTATCGTTTGGTTGTCATCCCCTTTTATCACCCATCCATTTGTGCATCCTCCCTGATGTTGCTATCTCTCGGAATAAAAATAATAAAGTTGAATCTTTCCCCGCTAGGGGCAGCACATATTCATCGACGTATCCAACACCTATGCATACCCATTCCCACCCATCCACTCAGATGTTGCCATCGCTCGGAATAGAAATTAATATAATTCCATCGTTCACCGCTAGGGGCAGTACATAAGAATCGTTTGGTTGTTGCCATCTCATTCTATCACCCACCGATTTGTGCATCCACACTGATGTTGACATCTCTCGGAATAAAGATAATAAAGTTCCATCGTTCACCGCTAAAGGCAGCACATAAGCATCGACATATCCAACAGCTATGCATCCCCCTTCCCAGCCATCCACTCAGATGTTGCCATCGCTCGGAATAAAAATATGTTCCCATCGCTGGGAATAAAAGTTAACAAATTTCCGTTGTTCACCGCTCAGGGCAGCACATAAGCATCGTTTGGTTGTCATCCCCTTTTATCATCCACCCATTTGTGCATCCTCTCTGATGTTGCTATCTCTCGGAATAAAAATAATAAAGTTCAATTGTTCCCCGCAAGGGGCAACACATATGCATCGACATATCCAACACCTATGCGTCCCCATTCCCACCCATCCACTCAGATGTTGCCATCGCTCGGAATAAAAATATGTTCCCATCGCTGGGAATAAAAGTTAACAAATTTCCGTTGTTCACCGCTCAGGGCAGCACATAAGCATCGTTTGGTTGTCATCCCCTTTTATCATCCACCCATTTGTGCATCCTCTCTGATGTTGCTATCTCTCGGAATAAAAATAATAAAGTTCAATCGTTCCCCGCAAGGGGCAACACATATGCATCGACATATCCAACACCTATGCGTCCCCATTCCCACCCATCCACTCAGATGTTGCCATCGCTCGGAATAAAAATATGTTACCGTCGGTCGGAATAGAAATTAATAAAGTTCCATCGTTTACAGCTACGGGGAAGCACATCCATCGATTGGGTGTTGTTTTCCCCCTTAACACCCGCTGTGATTTTGGCATCGCTGGGAAGAGAGTTCCTCTTCTCGCCGGCCTATAGTTCATATAATTGCATGTCGGTGGTACGGTTGTAGCGGTTATGATCGTCGGCGTTTTGAACTGTCGATGCTATGATTGTTGGCGGTTTGAACTGTCGGTGTTATGATTTGTCGGTCTTTTGACCTGTCGGTGTATTGATTGTCGGCGTTTTGACCGGCACCCCGTTTCCCGACAGCATCTCCCTTCATTCCCCGGTTGAATTGTTTTCCGCACAAAACGCTGCCGGATAGTATAATTTTATTTCCTAGTTTCGTAATTCGACACCAGTGTCACTTTCGTTTTTCCCAGACTGCTATTCCAACTATTTCCAGTGTTTCAAATATTATTTCATAGTAGGAGTTTCGGTAACTTGGAATTTCATTTCTTAGCAGCACGATTGTCCCGGAGTATCTGCTACTCTTTCCCGAACTCCAAATTTTCCCACACAAAGTGTTGCCAAAGATGGTAATTTCATTTCTTTGTTCCGTAATTCCCCACTAGGTGCACTGTTCCTGACACCCTCACTACTTCCGTAATTTCCAATTTTTTTTGCAGAATGAAAGAACACTTTTTTTCGTATGAGTTATTTCTTAGTTCCTCGGTTCTCCAACAGGGCGCGTTCTAGTAGTTCTTAGACTGACTCTCTCACTACCTCCAGTGTTTAAATTTTTTCCCCAGTACGAGTTGCCGTAGTTTGGCATTTTTTTCTGAGTTCCGCAAATTCCCTCCGTAGGCGTTGTAGTCGTTGCTAGACTGCTTTTCGTATTGTTGGCCGAGTTGCAAAGCTTTTCCGCGCAAAGGGCTGTTAAAGAGTGAAATTTGGATTTCCTAGTTTCTTAGTTGTCCACCATTGGCGCTGTGATCGTTCCCAGACAGACACTTTCACTAGTTCCAGAATTTAACCCTTTTTCTTTCAGTACGTTTTCCCATAATTTGAAATTTTACTTTTTAGTTACGTGATTCCCAACTAGAGGCGTTATCGTTGTTCCCAGTCACACTTTCAGTAGTTCCAGAATTTCAACCTTTTTTCTTAGTACATGTTGCCGTAATTTGAAATTTTTCTGTTTAGTTACGTGATTCCCCGCTAGAGGCGATATCGGTGTTCCCAGTCTGACCCTCCAATAGTTCGAAATGTTTCCCGTCTCATTTTTTTGTTCACTGAAAGCTGCGAAGTGTAAGCATTATTTTTTAGTTACGCGATTCCCCGCCAGGGGTTCTATGATCGTTTTCCGACTGTCATTATTCCAGTCTGCCGATTTTTTAAAAGGAAGACACATCAAAAATTGGAATTTTTTGTTATATTTCGGTCTTTTTAAACCCCCACCAACGGTGGTGGGGGCGGGGGTGCTGGGTTTGTTTTCAAAATGATTCCTTATTGGGTTCGGCGTTCGGAAGAAGTGTCCAAAATTGGAAAATTTCTTTCTGAATACTTGCTTTCGTATCCACCAGGGGCGCTTGAGTCATCAAAATCCGGATAGGTACCAGTTGGACTCATTTGCTACGTATCTTTACCGATTTGGACCGCTATTCCCAAAAAATCTCCCATGTATATCTGCAAACCTGCTACGTACTTTTTTGTTTATCTGTGAAGTTATACAGAGAAGACTACTCATTGGGAACGTGGTACTGAGTATGTAATTTCCACTTAACTTTGGGAATCACGGTATTTAGTTGAGTACGGGAGGCGTTCCAGATTTCCTCGGAGAAAGCAACTTGATTTTGCGGCATCGGCACAACGGAATCTTCGGCGGAAATCGTAGTCCCTCCAAATAGGATTTTGCCGAAATTACAATTGGAAAACGTTACCTATTCAGTAAATTTAGTTTGTAAAAATACAGAAAATGGGCCTCTTTAGTTAAGGTACAGTTCTTCGTTTGAGAATTTTGGTAGATGGTACCGAAAAGACAAAAACGTCGTCACAAATTAACATTGGGAAACACGTCTTACTCTGCTTGTATAGCTCGAAAAATACAGAAAATAATGTCGTGCATTTGGGGTACAGTCAATTCGTTTTCGAGTTTTGTTCGATCGTAGAGGTGCGCACAGGTTACTTACTTGATACTTGCACCAATGGGGGAGGGGGGGTACTTGATCCAGCACCGCGACCTAAGGTCTGTTGTGCATCCCCAGCCCTAATCTCGAAAGAGACCAGATGCACGAGCAAAAGCAAGAATGCTCTTGACTGGTACTAAAGAGAGATCTGCTGAAAAAAAGTCACAGTCACAAAGAAAATGCAAGGAAGTCTCCTCTTTCAGATGGCATCCTCTACAAAGTGGATCCTCTTTCACCCCAATCAAATTAAGTAGACCAACAATCAGTCCAATATCCTTTTTTGGCAGTTTAAGGAGTTCCTTAGCCCTATGAGGCAAGGGTTCTTGATTAAGTTCCTTTGCCTGCCTCTGACCCCTGGTAGCATGCCAGAGGTCAAGCTGCTTAGTCCTCAGCAGCCTTTCTGGCCACACCAGAGGCGAGCCCTAATGCAGGCTCTGGACCATAAAAAGCCTGCTCTGCCCTCTCTTTAGCAAGAAGGTCAGCTTTCTCATTACCTTCAAAACCCTTATGTCCTGAAATCCAGAACAGTTGCACTTTGTTCCGGTTTGCCAGTTCAGTTAGGGTCTGGAGGCAGTTCCAAACAATTTTGGATAAAATGCGGCACTGACGAAGTGCCAGTAAAGCCGCCTGGCTGTCTGAACAAACCTGGATACGCACATTGTGATACCCTTTGATCAGACATTCTGAGGCGCATGCTAGAATAGCATACACCTCAGCTTGGAACACGGTAGCATGCCTTCCAAGGCTTTGGTATGAACCATAACCTCTGGATAGGCAATATTCCCCTGCTCCAACTCCTACGTTTGTCCTAGAGCCATTAGTAAACCAAACAGTTTTACCACTGCACCCAGGGACAAAGGACGTTTCCCACTCGCTGCGACTGGGAAAGTTCACACTGAATGATTTATCAAAATCATATTTTACTAGCATGTTGTCGGTTCCCATTTAAAAGATGGGCTCCTTACAAGAATACTCCTGAATAGGCTTGGTATGGCTGCCAACCCACAATGAGGGTCTCCACAAGCCATTGAGGCATAATCTATATGCCCCCATGATGGCATCACCCTCAATATGAAGGTGAAGTGGCAGAATATCAAGAAGCAACTCCAATGCAGCTGTTGGAGTAGTTCTCATTGCTCCTGATATACTTATGCAGGCCAGCTTTTGTAACTTGTTAAGTTGAGCCTGTACCGTGCAGCGGTTAACTCTGCGCCATATCCAGTGCAAGATCCTTAGGTTGAGACCTCAGGATTTGCCAATAGCACCTCTACATGACCAGAACACTTTCTTGGCTCTGGCAATACAGTAATCTAGGTGCTGTTTCCAAGTTAAGCCTCCGTCCAAAATGACTCCCAGGTACTTAACCTGTGTGTTGAGAGGAACTGTTTTCCCAAAGAGAGCAATATCTCTAAGGTCTCCAAGATTCCTCTTTCTAGTGAAAGGCACAAGGGTGGTTTTGTCAGGGTTTACTGATAGACCAACCTTCCTGCACCAATCCTCAACAAGTCCCAGTGTTCTTTGCATTGCGCTCCAGACTGTTTTAGGGAATTTTCCCTTGACAATTATGGCCACATCATCTGAATAGCCAAAACAGTCGCAACGAGACCCCTCCAGGATCCCTAGCAGTTCATCCACCATAACAGGGGAGAGCAAACTCCTCCTTGACGGCAGCGCCGGCAGGTGGAGGCCGACAGAGTCTCCCCGAGTACCGAGGCCTCGACCGTTCTGCTTGTGAGCATGGCCTTAATCCATTGACAACAGGTTCTATCAACACCATGTCTTTCCACAGCTCCCACATTGGTCTCCGTAGAGACCCTGTCAAAGGCACCTTCAATATCAAGAAAAGTGGCTAATGCCACCTCCTTAAATTCTAGTGCCTTCTCCAGGCAACAAACAATGCCATGGAGAGCTGCTTCTGTTGATTTGCCTTGTTGATAGGCAAACTGAAATTTTGAGAGGGGTTTAGGGAGTAAAACCACCTCCCTGATATGCCTATCCACCATCCTCTCAAGAGCCTTGAGAAAGAAAGATGTTAGACTAAATAGGTCTAAAGGCCTTTGCCTCTTGGTAATTTGACTTACCTGGCTTGGGAATAAATATTACCTTAGCCTGTCTCCAAGCACTTGGTATATACCCAAGAGCAAGGCAGGCCCAGTAAATTTTGCACAAGAGTGGAGTAATTATCTCCAGTCCTTGCTGCATCAAGATGGGAACAATTCCATCATAGCCAGGTGATTTATATGGTTCAAATAAATTAATGGACCACTTAATCCTAGAATAATTGACCACCTCCCTGGCAACCCTCCAGTCCTCCTTTTTTGCACGTCGGTGCTCAAGGTTAGCTGTGCGTACGCCAGTGGGGTCAATTATACTTGAAGCTGGAAAGTGTACACCTAGCATTTCTGTTAGTGTTTCTTTACCAGTTTTCGTGAAGCTCCCATCAACCAATTTGATGGTGTTCAGGTAATTTGCATTGTCCTTAGCCATTATTTTCATAAATCTGGCAGTACTGGGAGTGTCTGAAATACTTCCACAGAAATCTCTCCAAGAGGCTCTTTTTGCCTCTCTAATTGCTTTGTTGTACTGTGTGAGGGTAGTCTCATATACCGTCCACTCACCAGCACGTTTGGCTTTATTAAAAAGCTTTCTAGTTTTGCCTCTAAGACTGCTAAACTGTTTATTCCACCAAGGAACTTGCCTTGGTAAGCTAGTAGTCTTGGCCTGACAGTTTTGGTGGTAAGATTCGAGAATAGACCGTTGCAACTGGTCAACGGCTAACTCGATATCTAACACCGAGCGCATGTTAAATTCCATGCATCCAATATGTGCCGCCAGATCTTCCCTGACGCCAATCCAATTGGTCCTTCTGGGATTTCTGACTTGCACCAGCTGTTGTCTTACATCGGCAACTGGAAAGCAAATATATCTATGATCAGACAGTGAAGGTTCACTAGATACATGCCATTTAATAATGGGGTCAAACATGTTAGCACTACAGAGGGTGAGGTCAATGACTTCACTTCTATTAGAAACAATAAAATTGGGCTCATTGTTTCGATTAAGAATATAAAGTTTAGTACTTACCAAATATTCCAAAAGGTTGTCCCCTCGTCTGTTGCAGTCGCTGCTCCCCACATGATATGGTGAGCATTGGCATCACAGCAGATGATGAAGCGTCTTCCACCTGACTCACAGAAGTGGACAATGTCTCTTACCTCCTTCTCAGGAGGTGGTTCAGGTTCATCAAATGATAAGTATGCAGAGACGGCAAACAGCTCTTCTCTGCCACTATCAGATGACATAAAAAGTTTAATTACGGTTGTGTCACCTGTGGTAAACTCAGGAAGTGGTATAGCATGATGTCTTTTGCTCACCAGTATACAGCTCCTTGGTCTCCTACTTGATGTATTATAGAAGACGGTAAAGCCTGTTCCTTGCAAGCCCAGGATCTTCCCATTATGTATCCATGGCTCTTGAATGAAAGCCAGATCAACATCCTCCGCAGCCAGTCTGCAGCACAAAGCAGCAGATGCAGACCGACTATGGTGAAGATTGATCTGCTACATTTCATGCAGTTCTGCATTGTGAGATAGGCATGGAGACTAAGTGGTAGAAGGATCAGCCGGGTCAGAATCCACCCGCTGGGTGCTGGAAGCCAGCTCCACACCTTCATATAGATCACCACCCAGGCCGATCACATCCACCTCCTCAGTCTCCCCACACCCATAACTGAACCTGAGTCCTTCCCTGTTTCCAGACCATGGCCAGGGGAAGACAATGCAGTTGTTTCTGGCTCCACAACTGCAGAATGAGGATCTTCCATTTCTGTGTCCTCCAGTGTAGGACACAGAAATGGAAGTGTAGGCAGTGAACCTGGCTTCAGCAATGGCTTTAGCCGATACCCTGTCTACCTGGAAAATCCACCTGACGGCCTTAGGATCTTGTACCCAAACCAACACCCTCCAGTGGTTTGTATGCAAACTGCTGTTGTAGGCACACAACCTCCTGCAGAGGACGCTTTGATCCTTGGTTCAAATATCCCTTGTCCTAAAGGCAACCTTGATTGGTTTTGGAAGATCACTGGCCCTCATCATCTTGAGCCAAGTGCCCCTCAAAACCTTATCATTTTTTTCAAAGGCTGATGTTAGCCATTGCCCTGTTCCCTCGTTCTCACAAAGGTAAACAAGAGCTCCAGAGTTCAGAGAAAAGCTCTTGATGCGCGGTAGAGGCTCTCCTACTTGAGAACCATCCACCCGCCTCAAAAGCTCCTCCTGAATAGTTCCAACCTCACTGTCATCAAGCCACTCGTTCGGGAAGTTTTCCTTCACGATGGCCATCCTAACAGTGGAGACAGCCTCACCATAAGTGCTGGGACGAGACTCGTCCCGACTCCTTTTGGTCGGCTTCCTCACATCTGGAGAAGGGGTAGAGAGAACAGATCTCTGCCTCTTGCCTTTCTTGTCCACCACCGGTGGAGAAGTATCTACAGATGTGGGTCCCACTGAACTCGACTCCTTGCCAGTTTGACCCTTCATCTGCCTTGCTAACTTCCTCTTGATGTTGCGCTTAGCAGTCTTGCTAAGTCGCAACCCTTCCTTGCTGTTACCAGCCTCACTAGCAACCACAGACTCTTTTGGCAACCCGGTATTACCTGCTGCCTCCAGATGTCTTGTTTGCTTTTGTGGAACAACTTCCCCCGCCTTAGCCTGGCAGGTGTTCCCAGAGCAACTGGGCCTCACCACAGGATCAACAGATCCCGGCCTTGGCTGGGAAGCTGCTGTTTTTTTAAGTTGGGTACTGACCAAGTCAGACCCTAACCCAGGGTTTGTTGTATCCAAAAAAGTTTCCATATTTGGTCCCACGAAACTGGAGGAAAATAAAAGGTCACCACCCGGTAATCCTCCTGTCCCGGGTGGAAGGCTAATTACGACAGGGTTTCGCCTGGTGCTCTGATGGGATCGTTAATGATACTGATATTTTACTACCTCAGTAACATTCAGCCCTCAGCACGATACCTCACACCTTGGCTTAGGTAGACCAGAGCCTCAGTTAGCCAGCATGTTTCGGACGCTCCAGAAAGAGGAGCTACTGTGAATAACAGCACCTAATCCACCTGTCCCCCCACCCACCCACCCCGACGAGGAGGTTGGTTTTCTGGGGGCTGCGCACAGGTTACTTTTTCAACTTTTGTTAGATGATGGTCACTAAAAGTTACCGAAATGGTCACTTTTTGAAAGTTTGGAACATATGAAAGAGAAAAATCTAACTCACATTTTATGAGCAGGATCTTTTTTTTTTTTTTGTAAAGATAATGCTTATGTAATCGGTTTGTCCTTCCGTCCATCTGTGGACGCCATGTCTGTGCAACTATTTATCCGATTTGGAAAACTCTTTTTGCATTGGGAAGCCTGAAATATGAGAATGATGCCCTTGCCTTTTTTCCGACGCAAAACTTCGGCGCTAGAGGGCGTAGATGCAGATGATAACGAATTCAAAATATATTTTATGACATGTACTTTTTGTATTTACTTCTGAATAACCGACTGGAAAAAATATTTTTCCATTCGATGCCATTTATATCGAAGACTATTTTAGGTACAGTCTCCTTTTCAAGTAATGCCTAGATTTTCCGCTCGGGGCGTAAGGTAAATTACGATTTCCACGATATCTCTGCTGAAAAATTACGACTTAAAAAATTCTTCCTGCATAAGATACAGCTCTTGATGGGAAATGTTCTGCATATAATATCTAATTTATGTAAATAATAGTTTGCCCACCAGAGGTGCAAGTGCTTTTTTCCTACTTCTGATGCATTTGCAGCAAAATCTGAGCTTCTGAAAATCTTTCAAAATTCTTTAAAATAATGCGTAATTTTTCCGCCAGGGGTTATTGATGATACCATATTGTTCTCGATATCTCTGCTTCTAAGAGTCAAACTTAAAAAATTCTTTATTGGTGAGCGTTTCCTGTGAGAAACGTTTCTCATATAATTTCAAAATTCATACAACTCTTTGTTTCCGAAGTGATGAACCTGTACCATGCGTTCAACTTTCAGTGAGATATGTCATTTACTGCTGTTGAATACTAGCTAAAAATCATTTATTGTTGTTGAATGCTAGCTATTTTATGAATTTATGCTAATTTATATGGCTTAACTTTTCATAAAAATATGATTTTCTGGCCTCTTTGCATATTTGTGTATTTTTTTTGTTTCCAATTTTTTACAGAACCGCTGAATCTCATTCTAATATTTTCTGCGCAGTTGAGGAAAATCACATAGTCGCGGGGAAATGCTTTTTCTTAAGCATCTTTGATTTTTCTTAGCTAAATTTTGTGCCATTTTTGAGTGTTTGCAATATCGTGTTCCGTTCGCATTAATCGTGATTTCGAATTTTTTAGCGGTCAAGAATTCAAAACTAAGTCTATGAAAATCTGAGGAATTATTCAATTCTTTAAATATACAGTAAAGCACCGTTTATACGTTTCTCAGTTATACGTCTTTTACATTTATACGTCGTTTCAGGTCGGTCCCGATTAATTCCTATTCATTTTAATAGTAAAACATTTCGTTTATACGACGCGTAACTTCGATTATACGTCGTCGGTTTCCCTCATTTGTCAGTCGAAGTTCGCCACTGAGGTCAAATATTTCTTATCAGATTCTTTAATACCCTTTTCGAACGCAGACTCGAGGATTTTTTCTTCAGCAGAGACAGAAGAACCGTCCATTGACCAATGGGGGCTAAGAAGATAGGGGGTATACGAGAAGGTGCAGGGGCTCCCCTTTTCCGTCAGAAGACCCTAAATGAGGGGATCAGATAGCTGCCCACCAGCAGCAGCAAGCGTAGGTTCCTTCTTTGAAGGAACCGGGGACGTCGTTGGAAGATACGAGGGGTCGAGGGGGCTGGGTCGTAAAGGAAAAGAATGGGCAGATTTCTGACCTCACTGGACCGGTTTATTGATAAGACACCCTCCATATGTCACATCTATTTCAGGTGCCTTTGTATAATTGCCTTCCTACGATTACTTGTTGCTGCCTTTACGATTGTTGGTAAAAAATGTCAAGAAAACGAAAGGCACTTTCATTAACAGATAAAGTTAAAATTTTAAAAGAATTTGACAAGAATACTGGATTGACTAAAGTAGAGATTGCAAAAATGTTGAATGTACATGTCTCAACGCTAAAAACAATAAGGTACGATAGAGAGAAAATAGAAAGCAAAGCTGCAGCTTGTGGAAAATCTGCGTCGAAGAAATTGCGCGTCCAAGACGGGAAATTCCCAGAAGTTGAAAACATTTTGTTGCAATTTTTTAATCAATGCCGTGTCTCGAATATCTCCGTCAGTGGGCCAATGCTGATGGAGAAAGCAAAAGAAATTGCGCTGAAACTGGATGTGAAGGACGCGTGTTTTTCTCCAGGGTGGTTACACAAATTCAGGTTGCGTCATGGAATTTCATCCCAAGTTGTAAGTGCTGAGTCAAAAGGTGTTCCATCAGAGTCTGTAGAAGATTCGTTCTAGGATTTATCCAGAAAAATAGATGGGTACAAACTGTAAGACATTTTCAACGTTGATGAGACAGGGTTATTCTTTCATCTGATGCCTACAAGAACTTTAACATTTAAAGATGATCAATGTAAAGGAGGAAAAAAGTAAAGATCGGCTCACTCTTTTACTTTGCGCGAATGCTGATGGAACTGAAAAACTGATTCCGTTAGCTACAGGCAAGAAACAGAATCCACGGTGTTTTAAGAATAAGAAAAAGCTTGCCATTATCGTATCAAGCAAACAAAAAAGCGTGGATGGCGAGTATCCTTTTCACTGAGTAGCTCAAGAACATAGACAAAACGATGAAACGTCAAAACCGAAAGATTTTAATGTTTATGGACCAATGCACCACCCATCCTCAAGTAACCGAATTCTTGCAAAACGTGAAAGTTATTTTTTTCCCTCCAAATTGCACCAGTCGATTACAACCCCTAGATCTCGGAATAATGCAGAACTTTAAAGTGCACTACAGAAAGAATTTAGTTCAATTTGCAATTCAAAACCTCAATGCAGGAAGTGTTCATCAAAAGATAAACATACTTGACGCAATGAACATGATATCTCTCGCATGAGCTCAAGTAAAATCAGAAACAATTAAAAATTGTTTCGTCAAAAGAGGTTTTCTCGGAAGCAAACGAAAGCGCCGGCGGTTACGAAAGCGATGAAGAAACTGTGATTATGGATGGTGATGATTGGAAACTCCTGGGAGTAGACATAACTTTCGAGGAGTATCTAAATTGTGATTATGGATGGTGAGGATTGGAAACTCCTGGGAGTAGACATAACCTTCGAGGAGTATGTAAATTGTGATGCTGATATGATCACTTCAAAACTATGTGCAGTAGAAGAATTGATAGACGCCAATTTGGAGAATGAACATTCCAGCAGCAGTGATGAAGAAAGTGAAGAACCAGTTCGATCGTCCTTTCGAGATGCAATGCATATTATTGATACACTGAGAATTTTCTTTGTTTTTCATGCTAACACCAGTGAGAAAACGTTTGTATATCTCAATTCAATCCACAGTACTCTCCTTAGAACGCAAAATCAAGCAAAATGATCAAATGCAGAGGCTTTTAGGAAGGGAGTGTGTGACCCCAGGTCGTAAACAACCCTTAGAAATATGAAGCTAGGAAATTTGGGCTAGAGTGCCCGATAGGAAAGTGACACGGAAGCGAGGTAGAAAGACGCCCTTATTTATTATCGGGGGGCCAGTACCAGGGGTCCGACGGCTTAACGTGCCCATCCGACGCACGGCAGATATTTAGTGAATCGAGCGTTCGTACCTGCCTGGGATCGAACCTGAGGTATTCTCCATGGCAGTCACGAACGTTGTCCACTAGGCAACCCGCGGCCCGCGAAATCAAGCTACAGGCAAACATCACTAAAAGAGTTTTTCAAATGAATTTAAAAGTGCTTGTTAACGGTCGATGTAATGCAGCATTTTTAGCACGTCTTTTGTAAATAAAGATCGTGCTTATTTATCGGTTTGTCCGTCCGTCCGTTCGTCCGTCTGTAGATGCGATATCTCTCCAACTATTAGTCCGATTTGAAAAAATTCTTTTTGCATTGGGAAGCTTGAAATATGCGAATGATGATCCTTTATTTCTTTTTTTTTTACTATGAACAATTTCGCCGCTAGTCAGGGACGTGCCAACAGGGGGCGCCCCGCCCCCGAAATCTAAGTGGAGGGGCAGACATTATGTTTCGCCCCTCCAGTTTTAGCGCCCAAAATATAAGTTCATTTAATTTAACAGAAAAAAAAGCTTTCAAATTGTTTAAAAAACAAACAAAATGCTGGTGATTTTTATAGCGTTTTAGCAGTTTTTAATTAGCATTTTTACCTTTATGGTAAGGGAAAGAAAAAGAAAACAAAATAGTACTGGGAAAAGAACCTCCCCTGTGCTCCTGGTTTTTTCTGCTCTGTCCTACGACCGGTTAATGGGTGGGATTGGGAAGAGTGAGGGAGAATGATCCTACACAAATACAAGAACAAATAGTTGTGTGAATGTGTGCAGAGGGGGCGGGGAGTCAGGGACAGACCATTCCATTTTTAGCAAGTCTTTTGTAAAAAAAGACCGTGCTTATGTTATCGGTTTGTCCGTCCGTCCGTCTGTACCCACAGTATCTCTGCAACTATTAGGCCGATTTGAAACATTCTTTTTGCATTCGAAAGCTTGAAATATGCGAATGATGATCCTTCATTTCGTTTTTTTACGATGTAAAATTTTGTCGCTAGAGGGCGTAAATGCAGATGATGTCGAATTCAAAAATACGTTTTATTCCACACATATGCTTCTAAACATCCGATTGAATTTTTTTTTTATCTTTCGAATTCATTTATGTCGAAGAGTATTTTGGATATAGTTTTTTTTTTTTCAAATTACGCATAGATTTTCCGCTGGGGGGGGGGGGGGGTAAAAGTAAATTGCATTTTTTCCGATAACTCTTCTTCTAAAACTCCGATTTGAAAAAATATTTTTCCAGCGGATACATCTCCTGATGCACAATCTTTTGCATATAATTTTGAATGTTTGATAAAGAATACTTTGGCCACCAGGGGGCGTAAGCGTTAATTTTTGCTTCTGATGTATTTGCCATAAAATCTGAGCTTCTAAAATATCGATTGAAAAAATTCTTTCGTGGACTGATGCCACTCACATCGATAAACGTTTTCGGAATATTTTCTTCCAAAAATATTCCACAGTTTCTCCGCCAGGGGGCGTAGATGTATATATAATTTTTGTCAATATCTCGACTTCTAGGAGTCCGATTTGAAAAATTCCTTCTTTGTTGGATACTGTTCTCCGTGTGACATGTTTTTCATATAATTTCAAAATTTTCAAGTAATTCATAGACTTTCCGCTAGAAGGCGTAATGGTAAATTGCGTTTTCACCTATATCTCTGCTTCTAAATCTCCGATCTGAAAAATTCTTTCTGCACCGGATACAGCTCCTGATGGGAAATCGTTTGCACATAATTTCTAATTTTTGTAAAAAAATGGTTTGGCCACCAGGGAGCGTAAACCTTAATTTTCGCTTCTGATGTATTTGCAGTAAAATATGAGCTCCTAAATTCTCGATTGAAAATAATGTCGTTTGTAGACCGATACTACTCATGTCGACAAACCTCTTAGAAACATTTTCTTCTTAAAATAGTGCACGGTTTCTACGCCAGGGGGCGTAGATTTATATCTTAGTTTTGTCAAAATCTCGACTTCTAAGAGTCCGATTTAAAAAATTCCTTCTTTGTTGGATAGTGTTTCTAGTGTAACATGTTTTTACTATAAATTCAAAATTTTCAAGTAATTCATAGACTTTCCGCTAGGGGCGTAAAGGTAAATTGCGTTTTCACCTATATCTCTGCTTCTAAATCTCCCATCTGAAAAATTCTTTCTGCACCGGTTACAGCTTCTGGTGGGAAATCGTTTGTACGTAATTTTAAATTTTTGTAAAAAATTGTTTGGCCACCAGGTGGCGTAAGTCTTAATTTCCGCTTCTGATGTATTTGCAGCAAAATATGAGCTTCTAAAATCTCGATTGAAAAAAAGTCTTTTGTGGACCGATACTACTCATGTCGACAAACATTTTAGGAGCATTTTCTTCTTGAAATAATGCATGGTTTCTACGCCAGGGGCGTAGATGTATATCTCATTTTTGTCTATATCTGTACTTTTAAAAGTCCGATTGGAAAAATTCCTTCTTTGTTGGGTAGTGTTTCCGATGCGAAATGTTTTTCCTATAAATTCAAAATTTTCAAGTAAATCATAGACTTTCCGCTAAGGCGCACAATAGTAAATTGCGTTTTCTGCTCCTGAAACTCCGATTTGAAAAATTCTTCCTGTATCGCATACAAGACCTGACGGGAAATATTTTTCACGTAATTTCTAATGTTTGGTAAAGAACGGTTTGGCCACCAGGGGTCATAAGTGTTAATTTCTATTTCTGATGTATTTGTAGCAAAATCTGGTCTCCTGAAAACTCGACTAAAATTTTTTTCTTAGACCGATACCGCTCATATGGATAAACCTTTTGTGAATACTTTCTTCCTAAAATAATGCATGGTTTTCCCATCAAGGAAAGTAAAGTCACATCTTATTTTTGTCGATAACTCTGTTTCTAAGAGTTCGTAAGCTCACGAATCCGTTTACAGCAATATCTGAGGGATTAAAGACCCGATTGAAAAACTTCTTTCTTCCGTCAGATACTATTGTTTTCCATACCGGTTCCATTGACTTTGAATAGCTTTGATAAATTTAATTTGCGTCAGAATGGATTCAAAAGACGTGCTTATTACACCCGAGAATTCGGTGTCATCTTTCTTGTTCCTTTTGCATTCAAGTGATTTTGAAATCCGTTCTATGCATATATTCCCAATGGGGTAAGGGGGTTCGTGTTTATCTAGTTCTTGAACAATTAGTGTTGTATTATCGCCTATCAAACATCCCGCTTTTCTTAGCTCAATCCATCAATCTGCAAGACCAGACGGCGAGTGCGTTTCTGCCGAAAGCAATAGTCTGAAGTGTGGCATCACTGGAAACACTTTCTGGGACTCTGGGTGGGGCCTTAATCTGTGTTTACCCAGTGTAAAGACCTTTCATCACTTCCGCGCCCGCTTCCTACCCCATCTGGGTTTCTTATCCTCTGGGCTGGGAATCATGAAGGAAACAATCTTCATTGTAGTTTGTGGTTGGCCGTGGGGAGGGGAAATGCTTTACCCTAATCTTCACTTCCATGTCCATCGTCGTATTCGTACTGTGACTGTGTAGCCGGTGTTCAGATACTTCACCAGTTTTACTTTCCGTGCTTTATGCGTGCTTACAAAAGGGCAATTTTTTGGAGTGTTTCCGAGATCGTTTTCGTGATCAGAGAAGAATTTTGATCTTTGAAGGCTGAATGGAGAAACTTAAAAGCAAAAGGAAATGTGAGACGGGTGCAGAATCAATAAATGTAAGTCCATTTTAAAATTCCTTATTAACAGATATTTGATATTTTGAGCGGGAATGCGCCATTGACTTGTTTCACATAAAAGTATTTTGAATTCAGTTGTAAGATCATGGTGAATTGGTGATATTGATTGTGGGTTGTGTGAGGAATTCGCACTGGTATGGTGCAGATTCCAACAAGCGCTTGGCGGCGTAAGTGGTCAGAATACTGTGACTGGACCAGTATATATACTGTGTATATGCGCGAGCGCGACATTCTGATATAGTTTTAGAGCTTTATTTAGAAAATATGAAAATACTTTGCCCCCTCCCCCAATTTCTGAAACGTTGGCACGTAGCTGCCGCTAGAGGGCGTAAATGCAGATGATGTCGAATTGAAAAATACGTTTTATTCCACATATTTGCTTCTAAACATCCGATTGAAAACATTATTTTATCTTTCAATTCCATTTATGTCGAAAAGCAGATATAGTTACTTTTTCAAATTACGCATAGATTTTCCGCTAGGAGGCGTAAAAGTACATTACATTTTCCCCGATAACTCTTCTTCCAAAACTCCAATTTGAAAAGAAATTCTTCAGCGGATACAGCTCCTGATGGAAAATCTTTTGCATATAATTTCTAATTTTTGGTAAAGAATACTTTCGCTACCAGGGGCAGTAAGCGCTAATTTGTGCTTCTGATGTACTGGCCATAAAATCTGAGCTTCTAAAATATCGATTGAAAAAATTCTTTCGCGGAGTGATGCCACTCACTTTCATAAACTTTTTCGGAATATTTTCTTCTTAAAATATTCCATGGTTTCTCTGCCAGGGAGCGTAGATGTATATCTTATTTTTGTCAATACCTCTACTTCTAGGAGTTCGATTTGAAAAATTCCTTCTTTGTTGGATAATGTTTTCAGTGTGACATGTTTTTCATATAATTTCAAAATTTTCAAGTAATTCGTTGACTTTCCGCTAGGGGGCGTAAATGTAAATTGCGTTTTCCCCTATATCTCTGCTTCTAAATCTCCGATTTGAAAAATTATTTCTGCACCGGATATACTGTAGATCCTGATGGGAAATCGTTTGCACATAATTTCTAATTGTTGTAAAAAATGGTTTGGCCACCAGGGGGCGTAAATCTCGATTCCCGCTTCTGACGTATTTGCAGCAAAATGTGAGCTTCTAAAATCTCGATTAAAAAAAGTCGTTTGTAGACCGATACTACTCATATCGACAAATCTGTTAGGAACATTTTCTTCCTAAAATAATGCATGGTTTCTATGCCAGGGGCATAGATGTATATTTAATTTTTGTCAATATCTCTACTTCTAGCAGTCCGATTTGAAAAATTCCTTCTTTGTTGGATAGTGTTTCCATTGCGAAATGTTTTTCATGTAAATTCAAAATTTTCAAGTAAATCATAAACTTTCCGCTAGGGGGTGCAAAGGTAAACTGCGTTTTCTGTGTTATTTCTGCTTCTAAAACTCTGATTTGAAAAATTCTTCCTGTATCTGATACAGAATAAATTCTTTCTGTATCACCTGATGAAAAATATTTTTCATATGATTTCTAATGTTTGGTAAAGAATAGTTTGGCCACCAGGGGGTATCAGTATTAATTTCTGCTTCTGATGTATTTGTAGCAAAATCTGGGCTCCTTAAAACACGAATATTTTTTTTTTTTTTTTTTTTTTTGGACCGATACCGCTCATATTGAAAAACCTTTTGAGAATACTTTCTTCCTAAAATAATGCATGGTTTTTCCCGCCAGGGGGCGTAAAGTCACATCTTATTTTTGTCGATATCTCTGTTTCTAAGAGTCAGATTTCAAAAAACATTTCTGTGTTGGAGAGCGTTTCCGGTGCGAAATGTTTCTCATATAAATTCATATTTTTCTTAACGCACAAGTCTGCAACCGCCGCCCCGGTGGCGCAGTGGTCTAAGCGATGGCCTCTGATCATTCGTCCGAAAGGGGTCCGGGTTCGAATCCGGGTCAGGCATAGATGTTGTGTTTGTCTTACGGTACTGGCTCGCTCCCTTCCCTGGAACCAGTGACCCGAAATTAGGGACGGGCGACTGCTTATAGCCCATTGAGTTGCTCACGGTGGTCGTTAAAACTCCAATCTAAAAAAAATAAAAAAAAGTCTGCAACCAGAGGCTCACGATTCCGTTTACAGCAATATCTGAGGGATCAAAAACTCGATTGGAAAACTTCTTTCTTCCATCAAATACTATTGTTTTTCTTACCGGTTCCATTGACTTTTAATAGCTTTGATAAATTTAATTTGCGTCAGAATGGATTCAAAAGACGTGCTTATTACACCCGAAAATTCGGTGTCATCTTTCATTTTTCTTGTTCGAAAGAGAGTTAACATATTTAAGGAAGATGTGATACTGAAATACAGGTATTAATTTTTCTTATTTGTATGCTACACATAAGTAATTTGAGTACAATTTGATTTTAAAAAATTAAACTTTAAAAAATGTCTTCAAAATACTGTATAAACAACGTAATAAGTGTGAATATTTATACATAACAAAATATATATTCATCATACGTAACAGGTACTACAGTAGTACTGTACATATTATACGTATGTACTAAAGAAATTCGCTTCGCATTTTAGACTTTAATTTCAGTTATACGTCGTTTATGAACGGTCTTGGGTAGTGTAAAGCCTAGCATGCTCGACCGGAACTAGGGAGATGCGGGTTCGAATCCCGCTCCAGGACGATGAAATTTTAAAGTTTTCTGAACTGAAAGTTTACAAGGTGTACAGTGAAAAAAATATATATTAAAGGATTTACAACCCAACCATGTATATATATTTCTTCAAGGGAAATTTATTTCCCATCCATCCAACTGAAGATATATAAACGGTGCTTTACTGTATATATATTTTATTATAAATTTTTACTTTTTATTATTTTTTTCAAGATTTTTTTGAAAATACATGTATTGATGATACAAACACGTGCTGAGTGATCAGCATTGCTTTGATTTCTCGCGTATGGGACTACTGTACCTAACATGAACTCAATTTGCTTATTAAAAGTTATTTAACGCCACGCATTCTGGCAGCTGTTTAGCTTTCTTTTTGTTTGATACCGCTACTAGAATCGCATTCCTTGGCGGAAAATCGAAAAAAAAAAAAAGAAAAAAAAATTGCCGACGATCATCGCGAAGTTGAAGTTACGGAGAATTATTTGATTGTTTTTTTCTAATCACCTTTTTTTTTCCTTGAGAAATTTGCTGCCAAGTTTGCAAAGACAAAACACCTGGGCATTCAAACCTGTCCGTACCTGCCAACATTTTTTTTTATTGAAGGTTTAACGACCACCGTGAGCAACTGAATGGGCTACAAGAAGTTGCCCGTCCCTAATTTAGGGCCACTGGTTCCAGGGAAGGGAGAGAGCCAGCGCCGGAAAACAAACACAACATCCATACCTCACCGGAATTCGAACCTGAACAAATGGTCATAAGTCATCGCTTAGACCACTGCGCCACCGGAGAGGCCCTGCCAACATTGGCAAGAGCCATGTCAGTAGTAACAAGCATTATTGCGCAGCATTATGTATATAGACGCTTTTTTACGAAACGATTCATCTCTTTGTGAAAAAGAACTACACGCCAGCACAAACGTTACAACAAACAAGGACACTAATGAAACAAGCATAACACGTGCGAAACACAAAGTTGATTCCCCTGGCGAGAGCACTATAGGTAACATTGCGAGATTTAAGTTCGAAACTTCCACCAGTAAAAATCAGACAGATACGTTCGGAATTTCACAGCGCTTGACAGAGAAGAAATCCAAGCAAGTGAACGCACAGTGCGCGAAACTCCGCTTAATATATAATCATACTGCTCTAAAATTGCAGTTCATGACACAATGAGACCAAAAATGAAGGAGAAAAAAAAAGCTGAAAGTTTCAACTGGGTAAAAAATAAAAACGCACACAGCAAGAATGCGGAGTACTGTCAGTTTGTCCTTTTGTCCTTTGTTGACACTGCAGCTGCACAGCATTCATTGCTTAATTTTTCTCTTTCTGCTAATATCTTTCTCTCCCTATTTCTTTATTGTCACATTTTTTCTTTCTTTTTTTCTTTTATGCCCTCTGAAAACAATATTTCATCCATCAAGCTGAAAGAACTATCAGCATGAGGACCATGAGCACGATATCAAAGCTTTAACTATTTTAGATAAATGGTGTAACTTAGAGAATAATAATAGGTACTACTACGCATCAATTTAAAAAAATTCCAACTTCGTCTCTTCTGTTTTGGAGATTTCCCCCTCCTTTATCAAGCAAGCTTAAATGTAAAAACTTATGGGACGAGGGATATTTAACAACGCAAGAGTGTGAGAACATCGCGGTGGGGAGGGGGTATCGCGAAAATATTTATGCAGTAAAATGTTATTAACAATAATACTGGACAGAGGCAACATTGCGATGAAAGAGAAATTACCATCATGGAAAAACTCTGAACGCCGTCGACCTTCCGTTTTCGAAAGTTTGGTAATGATGGAATTCCGTCCTGCGACGAACCCCCTCCCCCCCCCCCCCACTTAACCACCAACCGCACAAATTTCTGTTCACTTGTGCATCGATCTCGTAAATGACCAAATTAACGAAAAAAACGGAATTCCTCGAATCTTATGCCTGAGGATTCTGATAACGGGGCAAATTTTGCGGTGTCCAACTTCCGTTTTCGCAAATTGTTGCCTACAGCTTCAAACTGAAATACGAGCACTTATGCAATAAAAGGATATTTAACAAGAATGCGGGACACAAAGGCAACATCGGGAGGGTGAAAAATGACAATTATAGCAATTTTTTTTACTCCGTTTAACAACCGTTTTCGAAAGTTTTGAAACACGAAATACCAGCTCCAGACGGAAAACGACCACGCCCCAAATTCTCTTCACTTTTGCTTCGATCTTCAGAATGATCTAACTGATGACAAAGAAAAAAATGGGTGGGGGCGGTATTCCACGAATCCGCTTAAGAATCTCAGGTACACTGAAGTGCCAGAAAAACTGGTACAGACGATCTTATGCGAAATACATGGCAACGTCACTATGGCCGTACTCGGTTGCGTCCGCCAATGCGTATATAAAGCGATAGACATCCTTGCCAGCTGTCAGAGCTGTTTTCGGCATGAGAATGACAAGTAATAACGATTTAAGCGATTTTCAACGCGGTGTCATAGTTGGCGCTCGTGAGATGGTCCATAGTATTTCGGAGGTAGAAACGAAGTTCAGATTTTCACGGATGACCATTGCAAGGGTGTACCGTGACTACAAGAATTCCGGAAAAACCTCCAACCTACGATACCAGTGTAGCCGTAAAAAGACATTGGGTGAGCGTGACCATCGTCAGCTGTCAAGAATCGTTCCACGCGATAGGCGTGCAACACTCTCGAAGGTATCATCGGAATTCAATGCTGGAGCCTCAACAAGCATCAGCGTCTGGACTGTGCAGGATATGGGCTTTGGGAGCCGACTCCCAACTCGAGTCCCCTTGATAGGTGCACGACACAGATCTATGCGCCTCGCTTGGGCACGGCAACACCGCTACACTGGACACTTGGTAACTGGAACCAAGTAGCCTGGTCTGACGAGTCGCGTTTCCAACTGTATCGGGCAGATGGAAGGATTCGTGTGTGACGCAAACTCCATGAAGCCGTGGATCCCGCCTGTCAACAGGGAACTGTACCGGCTGGTGGGGGGGGGTCCGTAATGGTATGGGGTGTGTTTAGCTGGACTTCACTGGGACCCCTGGTACCTCTACAAACCTCTGTGACCAGCCAACGCTATGTACGCTTCCTCTCTGACGAGGTACACCCGTTCATGTCCGGCATTCGTGCTGATGGGTTGGGTCTGTTCCAACAGGACAATGCACCTCCACACAAGTGTCGGGACGCCACATTATGGTTAGAGAAGCATTCATCTGAGTTTGGGGTGATGCCAATTTCACCAAAGTCCCCAGATCTGAACGTGATAGAACACATTTGGGATGCCATGCAACGCGCTATCGAACACAGGATCCGACACCTCGGAATACACCCGAATTGTGGAACGCTCTGCAGGAAGTATGGTGTGCATTGCCTACGGCATATTTCCAGAAGCTAGTGGAGTCCATGCCCCGTCGTATTTCTGCAGTCCTGCGCTCCCGTGGGGGACCTAGCAAGTATTAGACTGGTGTACCAGTTTTGCTGGCACTTCAGTGTATAAGGAATAACATAAACGCCCACATCCGTCTCTCTGGAACGCTTGACGTCACTCCATTGTTGCGTCATCACTTACTGATCAATTCGTGTGTGCTTTCGCGATGTCAAAATGATTGTCTGCTATATAATAGCACGAGATCACTTTCAGATGTCAAGGTGATCACGTGCTAATTTAAAAACATTGGATTGTCAATGACTCGAGTTCTATTTATCCCATCTACAAAATTCGAATTAAAATCTTAATATCACGGCAAGTTGCGTTTGTATATAAATTTAATTTAGCACAATTCGAATATTAATTTGTGCTCTTTAATTATTTTTTACTTTTTTAATTTAACTAACTTTCCGAGTTCAGTGCTGATTATATTATATATTTTGCAAAATATTGATCTATCTAAACGCTCTAACCTACAATTAAAACTGAAATCTTGCGATGTCGAAAGTGAGCAAGATAGCATCTAAAAGCAGATGTCGCCCCAATAGCACATTGTTCAGAATTTACATAGTTCCGATTTGTAATACCAGATATCGCATTATTTTGCAGAAAAAGCTTCAAACTAAACTTCGGATAGGACGGTCTAAAACATTGGTCGCCAACCCGGTCCCTACCGCCCAATAGTGGGCTATTCAATCTTTCATGGAGAGCGGTGGAGGTTTCTGTCCGTTGTTACAAATTTTGTTCTTTCCCAATATATCGAATACATTACTAACAACTTCGTGAGTTTGATTTTTTAAAATATGCTTTTGCAATTTGAATTCCATCTCTAAACTTTGAATATAGGTAATAATTAAAACAAGGTAATCCGTAAATACAGAGTGTTGAGGATAACACAAAACACGTTTAATTAATGATGTAGATCACGCACCAATAATATAAGAAGAAATTAAATGCGAAGAAACGTTTTCTTTTTTTGCAGATGTTATCTGCAGAGCTAAAACAACACAACGTTAAAGGCCGACGACACGAACACCTGTGTGAAAGCACTTAAAAGTAACACATAATAATTCCTGTGGAATTTTTATTGCTACAGAAGAGCAACAACATAAGAGTGTTTTGTTTTTTTTCCTTTGATAACGTAGTACACGTGTAATTAAAATGGCTGGATCCATCGCTTTTTTCCACAGAGATACAGTCACGTGACACACACACACACACACACACACACACACACACACACACACACAAAACAAGCTTAATCGAGAGTCGAGTTGTTCATATAAACAAACACATCTGTGGACGGCGGGAACGGCTTCTTTCTCACACAGTTCTAACGGCGACGACTTCAGCTCAACGTGCTTTTAATATTGCTTTGTTTTTCCAACATTTAGTGCGCAAAACGAGGGCGGGGCTTATCACCGGCCATCACTCAGTCTTTGAGCTGTACCTCTTCCATGGTGGGGTATGTGGTTAAATTTGTGAGAGTAAGTACGTGTCCACGGCTTGGAGCGAGTTGATAAATTGTACAGCAAATTGGGAACCCCTGTTTCAAAAAAAGAAATACGCTCGTGGCTATTTACCAGAGTATCTGAAGATGGGTTTCATCGAATCTGTTACAGATAAACAGTAGGGTGAGCCGAAAAAAACTTTATTTTTAATTTCCATATCGCCTAGTGCGAAAAAGTTGTCATTTGGGTCAACAAGAATAACAAAAGAATGTTTTTTTTAAATCGACCAATAGTTTACGTCACCGCACGGCACTCTAACTTCGCGTTTTTTCCGACGGCATTGGGCCGTAAACAAAACCTGATGGAATTTTTTTGTAATTGAAATCGAGTAACTCCTAGTGCGGAAAAGTGTCCTTTGGTGTTCCCAATAACAGTGAAAGAAACATTTTTGAAGTTGATCAATATGCTATGTCTCCACACTGCACGCGAAGTTCACCATTTTCTTCCCACATTTGACTAGTAGGCCTAGACTAGGTAGAGGCATCCTGGCGTGTAGGGCATCGGAAAAATCCTCAGAAAATTGCACTGTTCTTATTACAATATGCGTGTGCATGTGTATTACACTCAATTTGCTTTGCAATGTGTAGCGTGTAGCTCTTGGCGTGCTTCCAATGTCACATATGGAAACAACTCAGAACTCACTACGAGGAGGTGGCTACACTTCGAGTTTCGCCCACCCTTCCTCCAGCTGAGAATTTTATTGCTATGTGGTATATCTTGTTCGGTAATCCGCTTTACTCGAAAAACGTGGCATCAATTGCCGTGATGCAATTGCCGCTCTTATGAACGAATCTCTAGCTTCAAATCCACACACTGAGGCAGCTGCTTCGGTCAGCAGTTTCACGCAACGTTCCACAGCTTGCGTGTGGCAGGGAAACTTTGTTATTTCTTCGCCAGCACCGGCAGAAGTTGCAATTAGTCGATCCAGATCTTCGTCTGAGATGTGTTTTGACAGGGGTGGTTTGGTAAGAAGCGTTTGAATCCAATCGATCATCTCATAATATTCATTAGTATCCAAATTTAATTTCCGGCAAATTCTCTTATGACATCATTCATTTGTTGTTGTCAAGCTTTCCTTATTCTTCTCCATCCATGAGCTCTAACGTGGGTGCGTTCGTCGGCAATCATACTTAGCAATATATTCTCTGGGTGACTGAGGAGAGTTGTAGGTCCTACAACTCGTTCAGGAGAGATTGGAGCAGCTCTCGACGGGTGTAAAAATCTTCCAGTAGTTGACTTTGCAGCTATTCATGTAGAATGGACATAACACATGAAAGAATTGCAGGACACGCGTGAACTGAGTACCGATCAGCGGTATTTACTGGAAATCTGTTGCGCCGTGTCACATGGAGACTGTGATGTCAGCCTTTCTAGAAGAAATCCTGGACCACTGTCGCATTCGCTGTGGCTGAAGTCAGCTAACAGAGTCAGGCGCCTCTATGTTGCCACTCAAAGCCCATCGCAAACTTTGATTTGTGTTACCAACTACATAAGAAGGCATATGCCCCGGTCTGGTTTTCCATGAAGAAGAAGCCTTCGTGCAGAGCAGGGGCCAAACACTTTTGGAAACTGATCAACTTATCGCGATTCATGGATTTGAAGTGCAAAGTAATCATTGATGCAGTGATCAAGAGAAACGCATTCTTCAGTCACCCAGAGAATATATTGCTAAGTATGATTGTGGACGGACTGACCCACGTTAAAGCTCTTGGATGGAGAAGAATAAGGAAAGCTAGACAACAACAAATGAATGATGTCATAAGAGAATTTGAAGTACCGCAATTAAATTTGGATGCTAATGAATATTATAAGATGATCGATTGGACTAAAACGCGTCTTACCAAACTACCCCTGACAAAACACATCTCAGACGAAGATCTGGATCGACTAATCGCAACTTCTGCCGCAGCTTGCGAAGAAATAACAAAGTTTCCCTGCCACACGCAAGCTGAGGAACGTTGCGTGAAACTGGAGATCGAAGTAGCTGCCTCAGTGTGTGGATTTGAAGCTAGTGATCCGTTCATAAGAGCGACAATTGCGTGGCGGCAATTAATGCACATATTTTGAGTAAAGCGGATTACCGAACAAAATATACCACCTACAAATAAAATTTTGCGCTGGAGGAAAGCTGGGCGGAACTCGTAGTGTAGCCACATCCTCGTGGTGAGTTCTGGGTTGTTTCCATATGTGACATTGGAAGCACGCCAAGAGCTATAGGCTACATCCATTGCAAAGCAAATTGAGTGTACTACACATGCACACGCATGATGTAATTAGAACAGTGCAATTCCTGCGGATTTTTCTGATGCCCTACACGCCAGGATGCCTCTACCTGGCCTAGGCCTAAAATCAAATGTGGGAAGAAAATCGTGAACTTCGCGTGGACTGCAAAGATACAGCATATTGATCAACTTCAAAAAAAAATTCACAGTTATTGGCAACACTAAAGGACACTTTTCCACGCTAGGGGTTACTCGATTTCAATTACAACAAAATACCATCCGGTTTTGCATATGGCCCAATGCGGTCGGAAAAACACGAACTTAGTGAGTGTGCCGTGCGGAGACGTGAGTTATTGGTCGATTTCAAAAAACATTCTATTGTTATTCTTGTTGACCCAAATAGCAACTTTTCTGCACTAGGCGATATGCAAATTAAAAAAAAAAAAGGTTTTTCGGCCCACCCTAATAAACAGCTTCCATGTACTTCCTGTGCCACAAGACATTATCCAATGAAGCCATGTCGATTGCGAGAGCATCTTCCTACAAAGCATTCAAAAGATAAAGATAACCCATTGAACATTTTCAAGAAATGTGTAAAAGATTTCAAAATCGTTTAACAATAACTGCATCATTTAAGAAACAACATGCAAATAACAAAGATGGAGATACTCTGACAGAATTTATCTCAACAGTAATGGATATACGTGAAATTTTAAAAGCATTGCACCTTAGCGATAGCACAGTAAAGCGACGCATTGACGAAATGGCGGTTAATGTTGAAAATAAACTTATAGCTATTCTCCAAAACTCTTCATTTTCCATAGAGTTGGACGAGTCTGCCATTGAAGATAATAATGCTCTGTTGATGACATATGTACGGCACCTTGATGAAAATAATAAGAAATGCTATTCACTGTAAATCTTATACAGATACAAAGGGATTATCAATATTTAATGCTGTGAAATCGTACATTGCAGAAAATAATATACCCTTTAACAATATTGTTGCATGCGCTACTGATAGAGCACCATCAATACTTGAAGGAAGAAGTGCCAAACGTTTTGTGTATTCATTGTGCGGTGCACAGACACCTTGTAGGAAAACATTTAAGTACAAGTCTCCAAGCTGTAAATAAGATCAAATCTAATGCCAAAAGATGATAGAATGTTTCGACAGCTGAGCCAGGACAATAATGAACAATTTGTTAGGTTACTTTCTTTTTTATTGGAGGTTTAACGACCACCGTGAGCAACTCACTGGACTATAAGCAGTCGCCAGTCCTTAATTTAGGGTCACTGGTTCCAGGGAAGGGAAAGAGCCAGTGCCGTAAGACAAACACAACATCCATGCCTCGCCGGGATTCGAATCCGGACCCCTTTTCGACGATTGATCAGAGGCCACCGCTTAGACCACTAGTTCTAACATGAATG
Organism: Macrothele yani; assembly: GCA_039090855.1. Classification (NCBI taxonomy): domain Eukaryota; kingdom Metazoa; phylum Arthropoda; class Arachnida; order Araneae; family Macrothelidae; genus Macrothele; species Macrothele yani. Next base: position 72,511,120 of record CM077025.1, on the reverse strand, counting down.
AGTTCTTACTATATTTCCTTACAAAAAAAGCCGGCGTCTATTTGATTTGTTTTCAATCCGCTTCAGTTAAAAATTTCACCGTCTTAGTACGGGCTATAGGCTATTTAATAATATAAACACCCAGATCAGTCACTCTGGAACGCTTGACATCACACCGTCTGCATTGTTCCGTCATCACTTATTGATAAATTCGTGTGTGCTCGCGTGATGTCAAAATGATTGCCTGCTACAGCACGCGATCACTTTTAGATGTTTTGTAAGCTTTATTTTTTACTTTTTTAATTTAACTAACTTTCCGAAATTAGTGCTGATTATACTAAACATTTTGCAAAATATCGATGCCGCAGTGGTCTAAGGCGCTGGCTTCTGACCATTCGCCCTAGTTGGGTCTAGGTTCGAATCCCGGTGAGGCATGGATTTTCGTGTTTGTCTTTCGGCACTGGCTCTCAATGTGTTAATTGTCCAACACTGGTTATCTGTGTGCATTGGTCATTTAGCGTACTATAAAAAATCCATGTTTGATATATACTTGTTCACAATATGTATGATTTGTACTTGTTGCAGTGAAATATCTGTATCCTGTTGGCATGTCTGTACCACCAGGTCCAATAAATCATTTTTTTAAACATTCAATCACCAAAAAAAAAAAAAAAAAAAAAAAAAATTTCGTTCTACCTAAACGCTCTAACCTATAACAAAAACTGAAATCTTGAGATGTCAAAGTGAGCAAGATTGCATCTAAAAGCAGATGTCGCCCCAACAGCACACGGTCGAGAATTTACATAGTTCCGATTTGTAATACCAGATGTCGCATTATTTTGTAGAAAAAGCTTCGGTATGAAGTTTAAAACTAACCGTCGAATAGGACAGTCTAAAACAAGCCGTGAAGGGAACAACAAGTGTGCCGGAGAAAAAGTAATTTAACGCGAAAAATCAAAGTAAAAGTTATTAAGGTAACTTTACTCGAAAACAACTTTCCGAGTTTAGTGCTGATTATATTATAAAATTTGCAGAATATCGATCTATCTAAACGTTCTAATCTACATTTGTTAAACAACAAATATTTTGCACAGAATGTTATTTATCTCGAAGTCTTTTGAAAAGCGGATAAATAGCATATAATTTTTAGTTATAACATGAATGAGTTCTTACTGTACAAGTTTTTCCTATATTCCCTTACAGAAATCCGGTGTCTATTTTATTTGTTTTCCATCTGCTTCAATTAAAAATTTCACTCCGTCATAGGACGGGCAACATCCCCTATATATTAATATTTATTTAAAGCTTAAAAACAACCGTCCTAGGACGGGCTATATGCTATCCATAAAATAATAGCAAAATAAAAAAAATATATTGAACAAAAAATTCGTAGAATCCGTAGTTTCGACAGTGAGTTCTGTAATCAGACAACTAAATCCATGGAAACTACGGACATTCCGTAGTAGTAGGCAGGTATGTTTATCTGAAAGGAAGTATATTTTGAACTTTTGAAAGCATCTTACGGCGATGTTTTTGAACGCCCAGATGTTCCCCTATTTAATGGAGATCGATATAAGATGCGAAACTGCTTAAATATACATAATAGTGGCGAATCCTCACTCGCAAGTCTAGACAGTAGTGGAAATGGGAATTATTCGCTGCCAGAACCAAAAGTACAAGTGAATGCCACAGAAATTTAATATGCACAAACCCATTCGCAGTAGACATAAAATCATGAGGAAATTTCGTTATTAAAGTTTAAAATGAAATACATAATAGTTAGCTGAAGTCAGAGCTGTTTGGTTTATTCAGAGACGAACAATTCATACCAGATGGCGTCATTAATTGAAATGTATTAATTAATGCATTGCGAAATATTTTATTCAAATTAAATGCTCCCTTTCTTTTGGTGTCGAATCGCTCCCGGAACGGGGTTCCACTCCATTTCCACCACTGAGTCTAGGCATTAGTGCTGTGGTTCTCGAACTGTGGTCCGCGAAATCTTCCATAGAAAATCTGTATTTGTAACACGCAAGTAATGAAACTTTTAGATAAGCAGGGTGTGCAGTGGTCTATCGCTCTAAGATGTGAGTGTGCCTACTTCACCGCTACGCGGCTTTGGCCATCAAGGTCAAACGTCGCTATACGTAATGTATAATAATTTCCCAGTAGCTGTAGAACGAAATTACTGTGACGCAAACAAGGATCCTTGGCGGAAATCACTGTCACAGCACGTGGCGCCAAACCAGTCTCCAAAGAGCAGGAGGTTTTGGCCGGCGACAGTGATTCTGTCACTGATATTTCAGCAAAGAAGTCACAGCCTGTGACATACTCATATCACTGACTTGATTTCCGACCCATCTGTTGTACCGAGTTCGGTAGTACAGTTATTCTTATGTGTTGCGCTCGGCAGTTAGTTATTCTTATGTTTTATGTGTGTGGGGTTTACCTAAATATTGTATACCATTGACATTATTATTGTATAATTTGTAATCAGAATGGATTGGTGGCTTAACAGTGGTTCATTGAAACGGAATATAAGTGAAATCGATACGACTCCACATGGGTCTGCTAAAACTAAAATCATCGACGATCGTTTTCAAACCAGTTGCTCTGTTATCGCCAAAAAGAACAAAATGTGTAAACAGAAAGCATTATGATTACCTGAAAATGGAATTTTATTGGACCGGTGACCAACTTGCACCTAACTCTTTTTATGTTGTGTGCTATGACACTTTTTCTAACGACGCGACGAAACCTTAAAAACTTTCACGGCATTTTCACATAAAACATGCAGATTTAGCCCAGAAATCTGTTGAATGTTTACAAAACAAAGGTAAAGTGATGCTGTCATCACAGAAATCAATGACTTCTGTTGGGACGGGTGAGGAAGAGAGTAAAACTGGCATAATTTCAAGTGGCTTTAGTTGTGGCAAAAACTGGTCAAGGACATACCGTCGCTGAAAAACTTGTAAAGCCAGCAGCTAAACTGATGGCGAAAATTATGCTTGGAGAAAAGGCAGGGCGAGCAATAGACAAGATTCCTTTGTCGAAGATTACAATTCAGCGTCGCATAACATCTTTGGCATCTAATATAGAGGAGCGCTGCCCCGGTGGCGCAGTGGTCTAAGGCGCTGGCCTCTGATCATTCGTCCGTAAGGGGTCCGGGTTCGAGTCCCGGTCAGGCATGGATGTTGTGTTTGTCTTACGGCACTGGCTCTCTCCCTTCCCTGGAACCAGTGACCCTAAATTAGGGACGGGCGACTGCTTATAGCCCATTGAGTTGCTCACGGTGGTCGTTAAACCTCCAATCAAAAAAAAAATAATAATAATATGGAGGAGCAATTAATCACACGTGTGCGTGGTAGTTATTTTGCTTTACAATTGGACAAAAGCACAGACGTAGAAAACTTGTTACAGTTTTTAGCATACGCAAGATACATTTACGAAAATGAAGTTCATGATGACTTTTTGTTTTGTTTATCGTTAAAAATTCACAGTACAGGAGATGATATTTTTGGTATGGTTAATGATTATTTCATAACGCACAGTTTGGATTGGAAGAAATGTGTCGGAGTCAGTACTGACAGTGCGCCAGCTTTGTGTGGGAAAGGAAAGGGTTTTACAGCAAAGGTAAAAGAGTTAGTGCCTGAATGTAGTCAGGGTTGATTGTGAGATGACACAAGAAACCCTGAAACTCTCAGCTCAGTGCCAATCTCCCGCACGGGGATAACTAGTTTTCCAGTTATTTGGGGAGCGGCGCCCCCACGGTCCGAGCTAACCTTGTGACGGTTTCTATTGCTTCTGCGGCTTTGACGATTACATCACCGAAGGGACAGCTGTTCATCCAGCTGATGGGGGATGGCGTCCCCACGGCCCGAGCCGATTTTCTCTTATTGTTTTGCTTTTTTCGACTTTTGTTCATATCTTGATATGTACCCGCCTCAGTTGTAGGTTGCTGAGGTTGTGATGAGGCGCCAGTTCCGGGTTTTGTTCCTCGTTCTCTTCCCTGTCTTTTCTCTTTTATGTTACATTTTCTGTTTTTCCGGAGCTGGTTAGCTTAGACCTACCTGCATGTTTGCAGTGTGCGGTGACCCGTACAGGTGGAAAAGAGGATGCTGGAGGCTGAGGTATCTGAGGGCCGGGTTGTAGTTGTCTCCTGATACCAATACTCCTCTTTGCCCTCTGCTTCACCCTAAACGGGAGGCTGGGAGCTAACCCACTCCTAGTCAGGAAGTCTGTGGCCGAGTGGTGTCCGGACTTCTAGCGGCTTGTCGTTCTGTTCGGCTGGGTGAGTTTGGGGGTAGGGTGGGCATGCCAAAGGGGTGTTCTCCGGGCACGGGAAAGTCTGGGTGCACGCTGAGCGTGTGTCTGCCATACCAACTTGCTATATCCTCTGACTATCCCTAGAGCCGTGTCCTGCGTCCTCTTGGGCTGGCGGACCTCCGGCTCTCCCTCGTTGGGCTCGGTAGTGGGTGGGGAGGTTGGCGGACGAATCTTTTCACTTCTTCATGGAACACAAAAGTGTTTCCCATGCTACAAATTTAAAGCGCCCTGTGGAGGAAGGTCCACCTTCCTCAACAAAGAAACTTGTCACATCTAATTGCAATGCTCTGTTTCTGTTGATTAAATCTGGTGACTCATCACAGTCACTCAGTACCAAGAGTCCTTTCTGGATCAACAAGGCTCTGCAAGCCGTTGCCGGCTCTCCAAAGAGTGTGAAGAAGCTCCCTTCTGGGGATCTTCTCGTGGAAACTTCTACTCCACGCCACAGTGCCACCTTGCTGGAAACGACCGTTTTGCTTGGCGTTCCTGTTCAGGTTTCTCCACATGGTTATCTCAATTCCTCTCGCGGTGTAGTCAACTCCCGCGACCTGCTTGAATGCAGCGATGAGGAATTGCTGGAGGAACTTGGTGAACAGCATGTCATTGGGGTTCGACGGATTCTTTTTAGGCGGGATGGGAAATCTATTCCCTCCCGTAACATCATCCTAACGTTTGACTCCCCAAACCTGCCTACTTCCATCAAGGCAGGTTATTTACGGCTTGATATTCGACCGTACATCCCAAACCCCTTGCGATGTTTCAGGTGCCAGCATTACGGTCACTCCCAGCAGTCTTGTCGTAATGTTGCAAAGTGTGGCCGCTGTGGTTCCACAGAACACTCTTTGGCGGATTGCTCTGCAGAGTCTGATCATTGTGTCAACTGCGAAGGGACTCATCCTGCTTCTTCTAAGCATTGTCCAAAGTGGATAGAGGAACAGGCAATCCAACGCCTGAAGACAACTGAGCATCTCTCATATCCCGAGGCTAGACGGCGGATCGCCCCTTTACAACCAGGCCGGCGGTCCTATGCATCAGCTGTGGTTCAGAAGGCTTCAGTGGCGGTCCAGACTGAGGTGACCATCCCAGCGCGGTGTCCTTATGATTTTGAGGACATCGTCGCTGCTGGTCTGGAAGCACTGAAGTCTCGCCGTATTGCATCCAAGGCGACATCAACATCGTCGCCAAAACCTCCCTCTATGCCGAAACCATCTACGGCCATCCCAGGGATCCAGGTCCAGGGCACTGGAAAGAAGAAGCCGGAAAAGGTAAAACCCGGTTCATCCTCCCCAAAACAGAGCAAGCAAAAACCATCTCTCAACACAGGGGGTAAACACAGCCCTGTGTTACCTCCAAATCCTGCCGATGGATTGGAGGTGACTGACGACATGGAGACTTACTAGTCGTCCGTCTTCTTTCTGTCATTTCATTTCATTTTTCATTATGGCCACGCTCATTCAGTGGAATTGCCGAGGTCTGCGATCACGCATTGATGATTTGAAAGGTTTACTGTCTTCGCACACACCTGTGTGCGTGTGTCTCCAGGAGACAAAGCTTCGCACGACGGACACTCCTTCGCTGCGTAGACATTCCCTTTTCCGTAAAGATCGCCAGGACGGCGTTATCGCCTGCGGAGGAGTGGCCGTCGTTGTTCCTCATGGTGTTCCTGTCACTGCAGTTGCCCTTCGGACGACTTTGCAGGCAGTGGCAGTGAGACTATCTGTGAACACATTGTTAACGGTGTGTTCCCTCTACTTACCACCAGATGAAGCAGTAGGCCTTTCGGATCTGGAAGATTTAGTTGACCAGCTGCCGCCTCCTTTCTTCATCTTAGGAGATTTTAATGCACACAATCCGTTGTGGGGTTCTACCACTCGAGACTGCAGGGTCCGTGTTGTTGAGTCCCATCTCTCCAACACGTCCCTCTGTCTCCACAACACCGGGGCAGTCACTTATTTTCATGAACCCACCCGCTCGTACTCAGCCATTGATCTGTCTCTGAGTTCACCATCATTATATCCTGCCTGGTCCTGGAGCGTGTCTGGTGATCCCCTTGGCAGCGATCACTTTCCCATCTTCCTCCGTCTAGCGAGTGGCGGGTACCGTTACCCTTCTCGCCCTGCTAGATGGAATATTGATCGTGCCAAGTGGGACACATTCACGGCTTCGGCCTTTCTTACTCCGGCTATGGTGACCTCAGGAACAGTCAATGACGCTGTTGCAGCGGTAACGGATTGTATTGTGCAAGCGGCAGAACTTACCATCCCCAGGACGTCGACTAAACTTCCACGTTGTCCGAGACCTTGGTGGAATTCCACTTGTATGGCAGCTCGTCGGGCCCAACATCGGGCTTGGGGTAGGTTTCGTCGGTACCCCACCGACGCGAACCTACTTGCTTTCAAGAAAGCCAAGTCCTACGCGCGATTGGTTCGTAGGCGTAGTCAACGGGAGTCCTGGATACAATATGTGTCCGGGATTAACACCAATACTAGCCCTAAGATCGTTTGGGACAGGATCCGTAAGATTCGGGGACAGTACCCATCTGGGGAAATCTCCATTCTTGAGAGTGATGGAGGAACGGTTGCTGACGCTCAGGGTATTGCTGACTGTCTGGGCGTCGCTTTTTCTTCGGTGTCCAGCAGCAGCAATTACCCTGCTTCGTTCCGGCAGTTACAGCCGCGGCTTGAAAGGTCCAAGATTTCTTTTGGACCGTTTTCTTCCGCAGAATATAACAGCCCGCTGACTGCCGTGGAGCTGAAGACCGCTCTAAATAGGTCCGGCCGGACATCTGTCGGACCAGATAACATCCATTACGAGATGCTGAAGCACCTTTCTGCGTCCTCTCTTGAATATCTGCTAATCCTGTTTAACAGTATTTGGCAAGAGCGTGTCTTCCCCGAATCTTGGCACACTGCCATTGTCGTTCCTGTCCCCAAACCTGGTAAAGATCCCACCAACCCGTTGAACTACCGGCCAATTGCTATGACGAGCTGCCTTTGCAAAGTACTCGAGCGTATCATTAATGTTCGTCTCATTTTTTATTTGGAGTTTCATCAGCTTTTTTCACCTCATCAGAGTGGATTTCGCAAATCTCGATCCACCACCGATCATCATCTTCGCCTTGAGACATCTGTCAGGGAGGCGTTTGTCCGGCGTCAGCACATGGTCTCCGTCTTCTTCGACATGGAGAAAGCCTATGATCTTACCTGGAGATACGGCATTCTCCATGATCTGCACGAGTGCGGATTGCGGGGAAACTTACCATCTTTCATCGCCGGATTTCTCCAGGACCGGAGTTTCCGTGTGCGCGTCGGGTCGACCCTCTCTGCGGTGCACCCGCAAGAACAGGGTGTACCTCAAGGCTCCATTCTTTCCGTTACGTTGCTCATCTTTCGTGTCAACCATATTTTCCAACTACTTCCTCCCACGGTTCGTGGAACCATGTACGTGGATGATCTGCAGATCTCTTGCGCCTCTGTAAACATGCGTACCATCGAGAGACAGCTCCAGTCTGCCATTACCAAGATCTCTCACTGGGCTTCCCAAAATGGATTTGGCTTCTCGACGCAGAAGATGGTTTGCGTGCATTTTTGCCGCAAACGGGGTCTTCACCCAGACCCCAGCCTCCGTCTGGGGTGTTCTACCATCCCTGTGGTGTCAGAAGCCAGGTTCCTTGGGCTAACTTTTGACCGAGCGCTCACCTTCCGGCCTCACATTCAGTCTTTGAAGGTGAAGTGCACGAAGTCATTGAGTATCCTGAAGGTCCTCTCCCGAACATCTTGGGGAGCTGACAGGTGCTCAATGCTTCGCATTTACCACTCTCTCATTCGGTCAAAGTTAGACTTCGGATGCATTACGTACGGTTCAGCGCGTCCATCGGTTTTAAAGCCTTTGGACCCCGTCCATCACCAGGCGTTGCGGCTATGTACTGGTGCTTTCCGCACCTGTCCCGTGCATAGCCTGTATGCGGAGGCTCATGAGCCGCCGTTATGCATCCGTCGTAAGCAGCTGTCTCTTCAGTTTTATACAAAACTGAAATCTTTTCCTGATCATCCACTGTATGGTTCCATCTTCCAACCGGACTGTGTCCGCTTGTTTTCCAACCGCCCCTCCTGTGTTCCGACGTTCGGGATTCGGATGTCTGCCATAGTGCGCGATGCTGGTCTAAACTTGTCTGGGATTGGTTTGAGCACCTTTTTTAACCATCCTCCTTGGCAGCCCGTTCAAGCAATGGCTGACCTATCCCTTTGTGTGTGGCCAAAGTCAACCAGTCCTGCTCTGGTGTATCAGCAGCTCTTTGCTGAAAGACTGTCTGCCTTCCCGGATTTCGTGCCTGTGTTCACCGATACCTCGAAATCCGGGAATGTCGTTGGATCCGCTTTTGTGTGTGGCGATGCCTCCCATGCTGAGAGGCTTCCGCCTGAATCCACCGTCTTTTCGGCAGAGATGCGTGCGGTACACCTCGCTTTGTGCCACATTCAGTCTAGATCTTATCGTCGCGCTTTGATTTGCTCCGATTCCCAGTCCGTCATCCAGGTTTTATCTTCTCCGGAGGACGCGGACTCACCTGTCATCCGTGATGTCCGTCGTCTTCTTGGAACTTTGGAGGGTGATGGCTTCCTGATCCGATTCTGTTGGGTTCCTGGCCATGTTGGGATCCGGGATAACGAGCTGGCAGATCTCTATGCCAGGTCTGTTTCCTCCATGTCGCCAGCTCGGCTGCCACTGTCTTATCGTGATTTTAGACCTTTGATCCGGACATTTCTCCTGGACGAGTGGCAGTCCCTGTGGTCTCAGCAGGGCAGCAATAAGCTGCATTCTATCAAACCACAGATCGGACTATGGAAGTCTTGTTTGCGGAAGAACCGTCGTGAGGAAGTTGTTCTTGCACGTCTCCGCATTGGGCACTGTCGTTTTACTCACCGCTTTTTGCTGTGTGGCGAGAGTGTCCCGGTGTGTGAGGCGTGCAACTGTCGTCTCACTGTCCTTCATGTTTTGTGTACTTGTGTTCGGTTTTGTGATCATCGTTTTCGTCATTTTCACTCTCATCTGTTGGACGAAGGAGCGGCTACGCTGCAAACCATTATTGGCGAGGCCTGCGACGTGAAAGCAGTGTCTTCGTTTTTACAAGATATTGACTTTTTTAAACTTGTCTAGATTTTACCTTGTTCACTATCATATTTCATTTTTACCACATCAGCCTGTTTTTAACCTTGTGTACGTTTGTTATTGATTTTGTTTTGTTTTGATGTCTTTTGTTTGGCGCTCTTTGGCCAACCATGGCCCTTTCGCCATTAAAATCAATTCACCACCACCACCATCAGTGCCAATTACAAATGATAAATATTACGAACATATAAACTAGCTATACAACAAATAGGGCCGCCCCGGTGGCGCAGTGGTCTAAGCGATGACCTCTGATCATTCGTCCGAAAGGGGTCCGGGTTCGAATCCCGGTGAGGCATGGATGTTGTGCTTGTCTTACGGCACTGGTTCTCTCCCTTCCCTGGAACCAGTGACCCTAAATTAGGGACGGGTGACTGCTTATAGCCCATTGAGTTGCTCACGGTGGTCGTTAAACCTCCGATAATTAAAAAAAAATAGGCCCGAGTGCTTGTGCAGTTAAACTTCGCATCTTTTCTTCTACCCAATTTTCTTTCACTGTGCAAAATCCTTCAGGCACTGCATTTTTGAAATCAACTTTCGCACTTTATATTATATGTTAATTGAGCAGTCTATGTGGATGAGTTTTACTTGAAGCCTACAGTGGATTCCATTCAATTTCTAAAAGTAGCTCATTGGATTAAACGAATCTAATATAATCAAATTATTTGATGTAGATGCAATTTTCAAAATAATGCAAAAGGCTGTTATTTTGAGAGCTTGTTTGATAACAAAAGAAACACTCAAGGAGTCACAAATCGCCTACATTCACCATCAACATGGACATGCAGTGTTTTTAATCAAATACTGTAATTCCCAAAGAAAATAAAACTTGAACTTTTAGTTATCATTTCATTTTTAGAAATGAAATGTTCGAAGCATCTCAAAATTCTTCTCACTGCTTTATCCACAGAGAACAGGTAGTGGTAAAAGGAATGCCTTCTCAACTGGATCTTGTATTGAAACAGGTAGTTAAAGTTGTTAATTTAATTAAATCACGGTCACTAACTCTCACCTTTTTAGTGTATTGTGCGGAGAAATAGGAAGTGTGCACAAAGATTTACTTTTCCACACCAAATTAAGGTGGTTGTCAAGGGAAAAGTGCTTTCAAGAGTTTTCGAGCTGAGATCAAGATCTTCCTTCATGATACTGATGAAGTAAGTAAATCTCTTTTCCATAATTTCAAGTGGCTAGCGCAGTGGCATATCTCAGCCATATTTTCAGCATCCTGAACAACCTAAATCTGTCACTTCAGGGGCACGATGTAACCATTTTTTAAATGCAATATAAAATAAAAGCATATCTACAGAAATGTGAACTTTGGAGTAAACAGCTTAGTCGTGGAGAGTGATTCATTTTCTGCAGTCTTCAGGAGAACTAATCGATGATGAATTAGTGCAATTATTTCAGAACCACATAACAATTCTGAAAGATAGTATAAAAAATATTTTCCAGAGTGAAAGTAAGGAATGGATTATGAATCCTTTCAGTGCTACATCTGTGATCTAGTCCTTCGGCCTTTTAGCTTGTATGTGTGATCAGCTTATTGAATTGGTGCCCGGTGAAGTACTAAAAATCACGTTTAGTGAGAAATCCCTCGTAAATTTCTGGATACATGCGAAATCAGAGCACCCTAAACCCGCCAACAGCTCTATCAAGCACCTGCTGCCCCTGGTTGGACTAAAAAGTGTGGAAAGAAACAGACACTTAAGACACATATCTATAAAAGATATCACTTAAGACAAACTATCTTCCATTGCACCTGATGCAACCAAACTGGTCAAAGATTGCAAGCAACACAAGTTTTTTTTATTGGGGGTTTAACGACCACCGTGAAAGCAACACCATCCTTCACATTGAAATGGAAAATAAAAAAATTATTCGTTTACTTACTTTCTTGAAATGTGCTAATACCATTTTAATTCTAAAAATAATTATGCTGTTATTGTTTCTTAACCGTCTTAAACAGTTCCATGAGGTTATATTTTTTTAAATCACTTAATTTTTGTTCACTATCTTGAATCATTTTCTTATTGATGCCTATATATTTTGGAATATGTGGTTTCGTGTTGAAAGATGTGGTTTTTATTAATTTATTTTTAATTTTTCTTCCATGAAATAAGTTTAATATAAAGTTTTTATGATGATAATGCATTTTAATGAGTTGTTAGATCATTATTCTTACATTTTGGTACTTGAATGGAAGAGGTGCCGAGGTAGGTAGTCCATGTTAGGTTGATAGTCTACACCCAGTGGTCCATGGTAAAGGAAAGTTTGAGAACAATTGCAGTAGTGGGAGATAATGTATAATCAGTGAGGTGCGGTTGTTATACGCAATGCATGCCCTAATGAAATGCAAAAATTTGCTGTCTGAAAACAAAAGAATTACATGAAAAAAGTTTTGTACTGCTGTTTTTTTATCTGAAATTTGCACTAAGTACTTGATTTAGAAGTGTTTTATATAAAACCATTCACATATTTGCCTATACTTTAGCAGAAAATGAAACAAAGCGCGAATGTGAACTTAACTTCCTATCAATGTTCCCGAATTCATGTGAGATAGTGCCGTGCTTGACAGGGACACAACATCTGATGCGAAATCGCCATAGCATTCAGGGCTCGGGCAGTCAACCAATCAGAGAACTGGAATCCGTTCCCTCAGTCCCCACTAGGTTTGGGGCCTTCGTTAACCGCTGTCGCAAAATGCAAAAGAATGTCGCATCAACAAATGGAAAGCTGGTTTTCTTTTGACAGTGAGCATCTGTTGCATACAGGGATCATTCTTATTCAGTTGGAAAATTGTACGGCTACATTTTTATATATTCCTAGCCTTTCTGAAGCACTGAAATGTCTCAAGATAATTTAAGCAAACTGCAAAAGGGGAATAAGGAAATGGATGTCTTATAAAATTAATAGTTTTACAGAAAACTCCAAATGTGAAGCAACGAAACACCAATACATACAAAAATATCTAAATCCTAACCTCCTACCCCGCCCCGCCCCCCCCCCCAATCCCTTCCCATAACTATTATATATGAAAAGCTTACAGGTTTAAAAATTTATGATACAAAAAGCATCGGGTCTCCAAAAGTGAGCCTAAATACACTCAAGGAAGCATATCCCACTTGTTTTGCTTTCGCTCGGTAAAGTGAATTAAGGGATTTTCACTCTTACCCCTAGATTAAGCGGTAAAGTGAATTAAGGGATTTTCACTCTTACCTCTAGATTAAGCGGTAAAGTGAATTAAGGGATTTTCACTCTTACCCCTAGATTAAGCGGTAAAGTGAATTAAGGGATTTTTCACTCTTACCCCTAGATTAAGCGGTAAAGTGAATTAAGGGATTTTTCACTCTTACCCCTAGATTAAGCGGTAAAGTGAATTAAGGGATTTTCACTCTTACCTCTAGATTAAGCGGTAAAGTGAATTAAGGGATTTTCACTCTTTCCCCTAGATTAAGCGGTAAAGTGAATTAAGGGATTTTTCACTCTTACCCCTAGGTTAAGCGGTAAAGTGAATTAAGGGATACCCCTAGCGGTAAAGTGAAAAAAGGATTTTCACTCTTACTCCTAGATTAAGCATTAAAGTGAATTAAGGGATTTTCACTCTTACCCCTAGATTATGCGGTAAAGTGAATTAAGGGATTTTTCACTCTTACCCCTAGATTAAGCGGTAAAGTGAATTAAGGGATACCTCTAGATTAAGCGGTAAAGTGAATTAAGGGATACCTCTAGATTAAGCGGTAAAGTGAATTAAGGGATACCCCTAGCGGTAAAGTGAAAAAGGATTTTCTCTCTTACTCCTAGATTAAGCGGTAAAGTGAATTAAGGGATTTTCACTCTTACCCCTAGATTAAGAGGTAAAGTGAATTGAGGGATTTTCACTCTTACCCCTAGATTAAGCGGTAAAGTGAATTAAGGGATTTTCACCCTTACCCCTAGATTAAGCGGTAAAGTGATTTAAGGGATTTTCACTCTTACCCCTAGATTAAGCGGTAAAGTGAATTAAGGGATTTTCACTCTTGCCCCTAGATTAAGCGGTAAAGTGAATTAAGGGATTTTCACTCTTACTTCTAGATTAAGCGGTAAAGTGAATTAAGGGATTTTCACTCTTACCCCTAGATTAAGCGGTAAAGTGAATTAAGGGATTTTCACTCTTATCCCTAGATTATGCGGTAAAGTGAATTAAGGGATTTTTCACTCTTACCCCTAGATTAAGCGGTAAAGTGAATTAAGGGATACCCCTAGCGGTAAAGTGAAAAAAGGATTTTCACTCTTACTCCTAGATTAAGCGGTAAAGTGAATTAAGGGATGTTCACTCTTATCCCTAGATTAAGCGGTAAAGTGAGATTAAGCGGTAAAGGATTTTCACTCTTACTCCTAGATTAAGCATTAAAGTGAATTAAGGGATTTTCACTCTTACCCCTAGATTAAGCGGTAAAGTGAATTAAGGGATTTTCACTCTTACCTCTAGATTAAGCGGTAAAGTGAATTAAGGGATTTTCACTCTTACCCCTAGATTAAGCGGTAAAGTGAATTACGGGATTTTTCACTCTTACCCCTAGATTAAGCGGTAAAGTGAATAAAGGGATTTTTACTCTTATCCCTAGATCAGTGTTTCTCAAAGTGTGTTCCATATTTTTCCCAATGATAGCCGGAATTCCATATTTTTCCCAATGATAGCCGGAACCCCGGGGGTTCCGCAAGCAGTTCGTAAAACACCGCCGAAATTTTCAAGAAAATCTGTTAATTCCATATTTTTCCCAATGATAGCCTTAACCAACCAATTCTTCGCAACCAATAAAAAAACAAGAAAAAAGATGTGACAGAAAGCCATGAAAACCACGTGGGACAGAACATCTCAAAGAAGTGGTGCAAAAAGATTGAGGGAGAAGTCAAAACATGAAAAACATCTGGTATTGTCGCACGCATCAATATGATTGCAAAGCACTGTACCAATAGTCACTGTATGCTTCTTAGGCAAGCTCTTGCCCTCGAAAAATTTGCCTCTCCATCTAAAAAGCTCCCTGGATGAAGTAGTTAAAATGATAAACTTAATAAAAGCTCGTCATCTGAATAATAGATTGCTTAAAATCTCGTGCGATTATATGGGAAGTGTGCATACGTCATTGCTTCTCCACACGGAAGTGAGGTGGTTATCTCGAAGAAAAAATTTGAAACCCTCTTTTGAACTTCGAGCTGAAGTGCATTCTTTCTTCATAGATAACCACTTTTATTTGGAAGATCGATTAAACGATAGAGAGTGTTTATTTCGAGTGGCTTATCTATCTGATATTTTCTCAAAACTGAGTGAACTCAATCTTGCACTTCAAGGAAAGCAAATTGATGTATTCACTACCAAAGACAAAATTGTGGCATTTAAAAGAAACCCGCTACGATTTTGGACCAGTTGTGTCTGCAGCCACGAACTTGACTGCTTTTCAACCGTGAGAAACTTTCTGTCAGAGTTGGACTCAGAAATAGAAAACAAACAATATGATGAAATCCCCCAACATCTGGAAGCTCTGCACGATTCAATGAGCCACTATTTTCCAGATGAGCAGCACGAAAAAATAAAAAGTCAATTATGGATTGAAAATCCGTTTGTTATAAATGAGAAATATCCTTGCTTTTTATCTGATGAATATGAAAAATGTATTGAACTGACGTCAGATTCTTCAGTGACATCTCTTTATAAAACAGTGCCAATGACAGAATTTTGTGCAGTTTGAAAGGAGAATATCCATTATTATCGCAAAAAGCTGTGTCGGTGCTCTTATCATTTGCGCCAACTTATCTTTGTGAAACTGGCTTTTCTGTGTATGCCTCAACAAAAACTAAGCACCGGAATAAGCTGAATGCAGAGCCCCATATAAGATTACATTTTCCTTCGATAGAACCGAATTTTAAAGAATTATGTGGCAATAAAAAGCAAAGCCATTCATCACATTAATATTTTTCATTATTGAAAACTTGCATCATTGGCATAATAAATATTCTTGGCTCTATATAACCTTTTTATTGATTGCTTAATTTTTTCATTTTATTTTTTATTTCAAATCAGTGATAATTAATAGGCATATAGGTATGTTAATTTTTAAATGGTCTTTATAGAGGGGTTCCATTGCTAGACATTGTAGGAAAAAGGGTTCCACAGGCTAAAAAGTTTGAGAACCACTGCCCTAGATTAAGCAGTAAACTGAATTAAGGGATTTTCACTCTTACCCCTAGATTAGGTAAAGTGAATTAAAGGATTTTCACTCTTACCCCTAGATTAAGCAGTAAAGTGAATTAAGGGATTTTTCACTCTTACCCCTAGATTAAGCAGTAAAGTGAATTAAGAGATTTTCACTCTTACCCCTAGATTAAACGGTAAAGTGAATTAAGGGATTTTCACTCTTACCCCTAGATTAAGCAGTAAAACAATGAGAAAATTGTTCAAAGCTCGCACGAACTTAGTTTGGATAAATGCTTGAAGGAACTAATACGTTGTGCTATTAAATTGTGCGAATGAAAACCTATTCACGCGATATACGTAAAGCAAGACATTATCTAAAAAAAAAAAAAAAAACAATTGAAAAAGTTCTACTGAAGATTTTGATGTCAAAATCTATGTTTTAAAGACAAAGTAACAGAAGCATAAAAAATCGCAGATTGGATTCCACTACAAATGTACCTTTGTTTATTTTTTTTGGATGCCTAATGTAGCATTCACAGCATGACACTGTATAATATTATATTGCAATATATACATGGTAGATTATACTGTATTATTAAAAACTTAATATACTGATAATCAAAATGCAAATAAAAGCAACAAAAACTTGAAATAAAAATTTGAATACCAAAATGCTATAAAATATCTTAAAAATTAATGAGCCGCTTTTTTTAAACTGGAAAACGAAGTCTACTTGCATATCTTTTTCAGCAAAATTTTAAGTCACATCATTATAAAATGTTGGTTCTTTTAATTGTCCGAGCAAAGTTTTCTCAATTGACATTAAAGCTAGAGAAGACATTCATTCTTGGCCTTGAGTACTGTGGCAGCAAGTTTTGATTCTTTTCATTGCAGAAAATGTCCTTTCTGCTGTACCTGTCTTAGCAGGGGTAGTTAGAATTAACTTTGCAACTTTAGGCATTCCCAAATTCAATTTGTTTTCCTCCATGAATTTTACCAACTGAAAAACTGGCATACTTTTTGAAATCTGCAGAACACTACAAAACACCTAACTCAGTGTTCAACCAAATAGAAAGCAAGAAAGATGACACCGAATTATCAGGTGTAATAAGCACGTCTTTTGAATCCGTTCTGATGTAAATTAAATTTATAAAAGCTATTCAAAGTCAATGTAACCGTTATGGGAAACAATAGTATCTGTCGGAAGAAAGAAGTTTTTCAATCGAGTTTTTAATCCCTCAGATACTGCTGCAAACGAATTCATGAGCTTACGCCCTCTGGTTGCAGACTTGTGCGTTAAGAAAAACATGAATTTATATGAGAAGCATTTCGCACCGGAAACGCTCTCCAACACAGATAGGATTTTTCAAATCGGACTTTTGAAACAGGGATACGGTTCTACGTCAATTCGTCGCGTGCGTCAATTCGTCGACAGCGACGATTCGTCGCGCGTCAATTCGTCGCCTACGTCAGTTCGTCGCACGTCAATTCGTCGACTGCGTCAAATCGTCGCGCGTCAATTCGTCGACCACGACGATTCGTCGCGCGTCAATTCGTCGCGGACAAATTCGTCGACTACGTCAATTCGTCGACTACGTCAATTCGTCGACTACGTCAATTCGTCGCGTTTACAGATTTTAGTTACATACAAAACGAATGCAGGAAAACGTACGATTTCGAACGTCTTGCTCCCTGATCAAATTTATAAAGTTTGGACACGCAGACAGGATAGGAATATTACGTTTTTCTTTGGCACTAAAAATATTAGACGGTAGACGGTTTTTGGAACGGGTCAGGGGCCCGGTTGGGCAGAGCCCCCATACACAAAATATTCGTAAGATCAACAGTTTTCAATTCAGAACCACCAAATCAGGTATCATATCTCATAGTACTCTAACTTAGACGGTTGTCGGTTTTTGGAACGGGTCAAGGCCCGTGGAGTCAGAGCCCCCCCCCCCCTACATACAAAATTTTCGTAAAATCTAGTTTTTATTTCAGAACCACCAAATTTGGTATACTATCTCATGGTACTCTAACTTAGACGCTAGACGGTTTTTGGAAGGGGTTGGAGCCCGCGGGGTCGGAGCCCCCCCCTCATAAAAATTTCGTAAAATCTAAAGTTTTCATTTTAGAACCACCAAATTTGGTATACTATCTAATGGTACTCTAACTTAGACGGCAGACCGTTTTCGGAACAGGTCAAGGCCCGGGGGTCAGAGCCCCCCACATAAAAATTTTTCTTAAAAACTACAGTTTTCAATTCAGAACCACCTAATCTGGTATACTATCTCATGGTACTCTAACTTAGACACTAGACGGGTTTTGGAAGGGGTTGGAGCCCGGGGGTCACCCCCCCCGAATAAACACTTTTTCGTAAAATCTACAGTTTTCAATTTAGAACCACCAAATTTGGTATACTATTCGTGGTACTCTAACTTAGACGCTAGACGGGTTTTGGAAGGGGTTGGAGCCCGCGGGGTCTGAGCCCTCCCCCCTCATAAAAAAATTCGTAAAATCTACAGTTTTCACCTTAGAAAGACCAAATTTGGTATACTATCTTATGGTACTCTAACTTAGACGCTAGACGGTTTTTGGAAGGGGTTGGGGCCCGCAGGGTCGGAGCCCCCCCCCCCCCTCATAAAAAAATTCGTAAAATCTACAGTTTTCATCTTAGAACCACCAAATTTGGTATACTAGCTTATGGTACTCTAACTTAGACGGCAGACCGTTTTTGGAACGGGTCAAGGCCCGGGGGTCAGAGCCCCTCACATACAAAATTCTCTTAAAAACTACAGTTTTCAATTCAGAACCACCAAATCTGGTATACTATCTCATGGTACTCTAACTTAGACGCTAGACGATTTTTGAAGGGGTTGCAGATTTTTTTGTGAAGGGGTAAGGACTCCTTTCATAAAAAAGTCGCAAAATTCTGGTTTTCAATTTAGAACCACCAAATTTGGTATATTATCTCATGGTACTTTGCCTTAGACGGTCGACATTTTGGGACGGGACGAGGCCCTGGGGGTCAGAGCCCTCCCCCGCCCCGCACACACACACAGACATACAAGATTTTCTTAAAAACTAGAGTTTTCAATTCAGAATCACCAAATTTGGTATCATGAAACCCTAACTTAGACGCTAGACGGTTTTTGGAAGGGTTGGAACCCCGGGGTGAGAGCCCCTCCCCCTCCTCATAAACATTTCGTAAAATCTACAGTTTTCAATTTAGGACAACCAGATTTGGTATACTACTTATAGTTATCTAACTTAGACGGTAGACGGTTTTGGGAAGGGGTCGGGGCCCGGGTCAAGGTAACCCCATGCAAAATTTTCGTAAAAAGTTCCGTTTTTTACTCTTAAGAATACCCTATCTACGTTCTAAGGCGCTCTTTGGCCCTTCGAAGGCCTTCCACCATAAACCATCAACTAACCAACTAACCAACCTACGGTCTAAGTTAGGGACTGTAGATAACAATAAAGTGCAAAAATATGCGTTTAATGGTGTATTAAAAACACAAATCTATATAGTTTAGCTTTCACTACCAATGAGCGGCTTATCAGAAAGAAATATAATGTAATGTAAACAGAGAGTTCCAGATATTCAAAATTCAAAACGGTAAGAAAAAGATGATCAATGCCAATGTGAAGTCGTATGCATGCGACATCACATAGGTACATTGCATTTCTGTGTCGCGGGATTCACAGAAGCACACGCCAGATGTACGGCAGTTCTATAGATGTATCCTAGAAGGTAGGTATTCCCATTCCTTTTTCTTTCTTTTTTGTTTCGCAAAATTAAATTAACTAAATCAAAAAATTTAAAATACGTTTACTGGAAAATTGCAGGAATATCTTTTTCATTCATTAACTTTCACCCGCTGAACTTGGTGATTCCACAAATAGTAATATGTACCTGGCAAATAACTGGTATCCCTGCTAGTACAAATTATATTAATGATTTATTTGCGTCCAGTTCAATCTAGTATGTCCATAAGAGCGTTTAGGGCCGTATGAAAAATACATTTCAACGTGTGCCGCTACGGCGGCGGAGTGATCTAGGCGCTGGCTTCTGACCACTTGTCGAGAAGGATCCTGGTTCAAATCCCGGTGAATCATGGACGTTGTGCTTGACTTCTGTCACTGGTTGTCCCCCTTCCCAGGAACCAGTGGCCCAAAATTGGGAACGTCCGACTGCTTATAGCCCACTGAATTGATCACGGTGGTCGTTAACCCCCCCCCCGTTAAAAAAGATTGCGACGTGTCCATTGCTATTTGTTGTGGACCGTACAAAAAGTATGTTTTTGATATCAACGTGTCCACTTCCATGTAGACTGGCCATAAAATGTTAGGGGACCGTACAAAATTGCACTTTTGTTTTCACCTTGTCAGCGCTTCGGTATATGGTTGAAGTATACGTATATATAGTTGGGCCGTTTGAGCACGTAGTTTGGTTTATATAGAAAATCAAGATAATGTTACATTTTTACTCAGCTACAACACATTAATCCCAAAGGCTATTTCTTGAAATCTTTAATCCGCCGTGCTCATATTCACAACGTTAACATAACATGTCAAGTTATTAATGTTGCAGTTTTACATTGTCACAAAACTTTAGTTACAAGACCTTAGGCGTAAACTTTTTTAGGAATTTTTAGTCCGACGTATTCATAAGGTTTCGATAACATGCCAAGGTTATGGTACTGCGTTTTGACTGAGGCACAAAAATTAATAAACAAGCCTTAAGCCTTTTTATCAGTTTTCAATCAACCGTGCTCATATACATAAAATTTTCAGAGAAAGTCAAGTTTACTGTGTTGTGCATTTACTCGAGTACAAAACTATAAACAGCCATTAACTTTCAACCGCTGAACTTGGTGATTCCTCAATTCATCCATTAACGAGTCTTTTAAGTGATTGTATGCTATGGTCATGTTGATAATGTTTGGTGACAAGTCAGGTTAATGATGTTGCACTTATTAAAGACTTAAAAAGGTGTAGAGGCTGGTAATTATTATTTGAAGTCTAAGTAAAAGCTCATTTTTAACTTGACTCGTCATGAAATCCTTATGAATATGGCATTTATTTTATTTTGTACATTTTACAAAGCGTATGCATTTTTTTGGCATTTGTTTTATTTTGTGTTGTACTTGTTACATAGCGTTTCGCATTTTTGTAATGCTTGTGACTTGTGATTGCATTTTGAATTTTTATTTGTTTCACATTTTGGATTACTTTTTGACATTTTATGTTTTCGACATGCTATTTTGAAAATTTTGTCTTTTTTAATTTTGCGTTGTGTTTTACATTCTTGCATCTTTGGCGGAATAACATTCTTGAAAAATTCAAATACAAGTTAGTAAAAGGTATAATTTAATTAGTGAGAAATTCCAGCACATTTTAGTAAAGGGTAGAATTATATGAAATTCCTCTTAAAAAGTCCAGCATGTTAACATTGTCTCTGTGCACCAAGGAATTTTGAATTCTTTTTTATCTTGCCAGCGTTTCTCTTCTGGGTGGATTTGTTGGAATCTGTGCTATCACTCTTTCGATTTTAGCCATAGTTGTTCTCTGCTCTTTCGCAATTTCACTGATTATTTCGTACAGTCACAGTTTTTTCTCTCCCAGAATTGTATTCCAGCGTCTGTCTAATCTTTCAAGTTCGTTTTGTGTTCTGGGAAAGCCAAATAAATTGTTTTCACTTACTGACCAAATTGTTGGCGGGAACAGCGGAGGGCTTCTGCTCGGATTGTTTCTTCTGCTTCCACGAAATTTTCCAAGAACATAATTTTCCTCAAACCACTGAACTACAGAATCTGCATATTCTAGTAAAATTGATTTCACTTCTTCAAAAGCAGCTGGAATTTCATCAGATGAAAAAAATGCGAGTGCTTGCAAATGTCTAACTTTGAGAGCAAACTCACTGTTTTCCCTATATTTCAAGGCTATGCCAGAGGATGGATATTCCTCAGCACATTTTTTTCCGAGATGAAACCAACAACATTTGTGTGTTCTGCTTCCAAATTCCTTTTTAGCAGCATTATAACGGCAGCTATTTCGAAATCTATTATTATGCGTATATTGTGGTGCAAGCTGAATATCATAGTCTGATGCATAGTCTTGTAAATCCTACAAAAATACTGTATAATAGTATTATCTTTATACTTGCTGGAAAGTAACCCATAAACTAGTGGGACAAGTCTGCGCATCTCTGGATTCGTTTCAACCATAGCATGAATGGAACATAATTGCCTAAAATGGGTTGGACAAGTTTCAAATGTCCCATCCATAATCCAGAGGGGTGCTTCTTTAAGCTTTCGTAAATTATTCTCTGTTAAAAATAAAATAATTCTTTGATGTCCAAATGCGCTATCTCTGCCAAGAAATTTTGCACCATCTTCTCCTGTAAATTTATTGGGGCATCGATCCGTTCTGAAGTCGTAGGCTCCGCAGGCATGCCTTGGCATGTCTTCTCTTTTTTACAACTTGCCTTAGTGCATCCATATTAGGCATGTAAGCTGCATTTACTGTAGCCATTGACGTTGTCACGGTTTGAATAATTTGTGCAGGGGCTTCGTCCGTATTTCTCGCTCGTTCTTTTATTTGCGCTCTTGCAACAGCAACATCACTTTTCTCCGGTCTTGGAGCATGATTATGTGGTTTCTCATTGCGCATCCTGTGTTCATCTCCAATAAGAATAGTACTAGCAAAGCCAGTACAATTTCCATAATTTCTTTCAATACAGTGACAATACCGTAAATCACTTCGCACTCTGTTATGGCAAAATAAATACCCTTTCCATTTCAGCAAATCATTTTCTTTTTGTGAGTTAACTATTTATGTTGCATTCTTCATGTGCATAGTGCCTTCGGAAAACAATGCACTTTCTCTTTCCAAAATATTTAGAATGATATATTTCCACTATTATCACTTGACAACGCACAACAAAGGTTTCAACAAGCACGTTCTCTGTTCTCCAGTCAACTATGAACTAAAGAGCAACCATTCAATAAAACACTCAGAATACAGACAATCACGTGAAGCCTGTTCCTCCAGTTAGGGTTTAAGCGAAGTTCAAGATTTTCGTACCTGCGGTCACAAGAAGTGGTTAATTTTAAGGATCGGCATCTTATCTTTTGTTTTTCCAAAACGCAGAGGTACATGTATTTTACAGCTGGGACGCACCAGGCGGGGGATCAACAGATGCGAAGAACCCGGGAGCCAGGTTCCGGAGGCGGCAGCAGGCGCGGACTGGGCAGCTGTACTCTGGGCCGGTAGGCGTCATGCTAATTCTCAAAAACAAATTCAAATTTTTTGTGTTGCACCATGCGTATGAAAGAAAATTGTTATACTGAATAGACAATTTGTTTACCCTGTAACATATTAAACGAAACCTACGTCCCTACGTGCCAAATGATCTGTCAGCCAAACACAGTTTTCATGCAACACCTTCCCCCGACTTTCTAAGTTCAGATCTGTCTCGTTCGACTTATTTCCTGTACCGCCCCTCTCTTTCGCTAATTGCAGTTAATTGCCGTGAAATTGGTGTTTTACGTTGGGGTGTATTGCCGTCTGTCCTGAAGACTATAGTGACAGCGGTGAACCCCAGGGGAAAAGTATTCCATCAAAAGCAACAGAAATCCAATGCGAGAGCAAAACTTTGTTCGTTGGCATTACATCCAAGCAATTTA
Source organism: Macrothele yani (assembly GCA_039090855.1). NCBI lineage: Eukaryota > Metazoa > Arthropoda > Arachnida > Araneae > Macrothelidae > Macrothele > Macrothele yani. The sequence continues at coordinate 72,487,792 of CM077025.1, read as the reverse complement.
GGCGAAGTAGGAAGTGGGGTTTTCTACTACGACACCAGAAGATTGTCGCGAATGCTCAGGCAATTACGGTACACATGTGTCCTTAAGACTTCTCTTTCAAGACGTCCAAAGGCCGGCACTAGGGGATGGGGAGGGATACAGTGCGGATGCTCTTTTTTGTTGAAGTTAGAAATTCTTAAGCTCATTCTTCCTTAAAACTCTGCCTGGTTACCAGTAAGTACTGTCTCATGCCTCAACCATTGCACAGATTTGTTGTTTTTGTTTTCATTCTTTGAGTTAACAGCGGGAAAATATCTGAACTGCGTTGTTTCAGTTGGAAATATTCTTTTTTACTTCAGCAGCAGGGCTTCACGTATAATTGCAAAATACTTCCATAGAATAAACATACCTTACACAAAGAGTTTGCATGAGAAAATAGATTAATAATAAGGAAAATATTCTAAAACCAAAAAAAGAAATTGCGGAGCCGAAAAAGCTAGGTAGAGGAAGCAAAAGGCTCTAAGAAAAAGTGCATATTTAAAGAAACCTGTAGTCGCTTAATGAGTAAGTGGTATAACTCAATATAAAATCATGTGCTGTGTTTGAAAAAAAAATTATAAGCAAGTAGGCATCGTTACTGTCCACAGTTTCCCCTTTTCATCCTGTCGACATTACAACCACCACAGAAAATAAAATAAAAAAAACATAACAAAAACACCCATACAAAATAAAATGCCCAAAACATAAAAAGAAGTAACCACACAAAATGAAATGCCCAAAACATTAAAAAAACTGCAACCACACGAAACAAAATACCTAAAACATGGTAAGAAATTCTGTTGAAAGCACAATGAAGGTATACGATAGGAGAAATATATGTTTTTAAAACTTAATACAAGTGTCGAAACTGAAATAAAAAGAAAGAAAAAAGAAATATTCCAAATTTCATTGTTACTTTAGATATTTTGACCTGTTGACATTTCGTAAATTGCACTTGCACTCGGTCAAAAAATATTACTTACAAGGACTCTTTAGTAACTTTTAATCGCTGTGGTCATGTTTATAAGGTTTGCATAACAAATCAAGTTAATAATGTTGCGCTTTCACTTAGGCACCAAATGCTAATTATTGGCCGCTAGGCCTAGGCCTTTAAAATAATTTTTGATAAGCGTAACACTCTTAAATTGATTTGTCATGCAAACCTCATATAATCACAGCATTATAAAAATTACTATAAATGCATATGCCTAGGTCTCGGGTGTATCTATTAATGCTTTGTGCTCGTGTAATATTTAAACAGAATTCATTTTATTTTCTATGAAAACTACATAAATATCAGCTCGGATGACTGAAAACTATCAAAAATCTCTAGGCCTAGGGTCTGCTTAATAGTTCCAACCTCAGAAAAGCGCATTGCTGAAATCTTGGACTTCTATGAAAACATTATGAAAATTAGTACGGCACACTGAAAATTGCTAAACAGGCCCAGTCCTAGGGCTTTCTAATTATTGTTTGGTACCTGACTAAAAGTGTAACATTACCTTTAGTTCTTACTAGCAGGGGTACCCGGTACTTCCCAGGTAAATAGTACTATTTCTAAAATCACCAACTTCAGCGGGTGAAAGTTAATGAATGAAAAAGCTATTTCCGTAAATTTCCAGGAAACTTATTTTAAATCTTTTGATTTAGTTAATTTAATTATACGAAGCAAAAAAGAGTTTACATTATTTACATTACATTGTATTTCTGCCTGATAAGGCAAACGTTGGTGGTGAAAGCTAACGTTTATTAATTTGTGTTTTTAATACACCATGAACCGGATATTTTTTCACTTTATTGTTATCTACGGCCTCTAACCTAGACCGTAGGTGGGGTAATGGAGTGCTGTATTGGGATGCAGTTCTTAAGAGTAAAAATTTTAATTTTTACGAAAATTTTGAATGGGTCCCCTTCACACCGGGCACCGACCCTTTCCGTCTGCGGTCTAAGTTACAATACAATGAGGTAGTGTACTAAATTTGGTCGTTCTAAATTCGAAACTGTAGGTTTTACAAAAATTGGCATGGGGTGGGGGGGGGGGGCTCTGAACCCCTGTCTCCAACCGTTTCCAAAAATCGCCTGCATTCTCAGTTAGAGTACCATGACATAGTATACCAAATTTGGTGATTTTAAATTGAAAACTGTAGATTTTACGAAAATATTTTATGGGAAGTGCTCTGACCCCGTGCCTGACCCTTTCCAAAAAACCATCTACCGTCTAAGTTAGAGTACCATGAGATAGTATACCAAATTTGGTGGTTCTAAATTGAAAACTCCAGTTTTTACGAAAACATTTTATGGGGAGGGGAACTCTTACCCCGTGCCCGACCCGTTCCAAAAACCATCTACCGTCTAAGTTAGAGTACCATAAGATAGTATACTAAATTTGGTGGTTCTAAGTTGAAAACGGTATATTTTACGAAAATTCTTTGGGGGGAGGGGGTGCTCTTACCGCCCGGGCCCCGATCCGTTCCAAAAACCGTCTCCCGTCTAAGTTACAGTTTCATGGTACCAAATTTGGTGGTTCTAATGTGAAAACTATAGATTTTACGAAAATTTTGTATGTGGGGGCTCTTACCCCCGCGCCTTGACTTGTTCCAAAAACCGTCTACCGTCTAAGTTAAATTACCATGAGATAGTATACCAAATTTGGTGGTTCTAAATTGAAAACGTAGATTTTACGAAAATTTGGTCGGGGGGATTCTAACCCCCGTGCCCCGACGTGTTCTGAAAACCGTCTACCGTCTAAGTTAGAGTACCATGTTATAGTATACCAAATTTGGTGGTTCTATATTAAGAACTGCAGATTTCACGAATTTTTTTTTGGGGGGGGGGGTGCTCTGAACCCCGGGCTCCGACCCTTTACAAAAAACCGTCTACAGGCTAAGTTAGAACACCATGAGATAGTATACCAAATTTGGTGGTTCTGAATTGAAAACGGTGTATTTTACGAAAAGTTTGTACGGAGGCGGGCTCTAACCCCCGGGCCCCTACCCGATCCAAAAACCGCCTACCGTCTAAGTTAGATTGCCATGATATAGTATACCGAATTTGGTGGTTCTAAATTGAAAACTAGATTTTACGAAATTTCGTAAGAGGGGGGGGGCTCTGAACCCCGAGCTCCGACCCTTTCCAAAAACCGTCTACAGTCTAAGTTAGAATACCATGAGATAGTATTCCAAATTTGGTGGTTCTAAATTGAAAACTGCAGATTTTACGAAAATTTAAAGTTTTGTACGTGGGGGTGCTCCGACCCCCGAGCCCTGACCCGTTCCAAAAACCGTCTCCCGCTAAGTTAGAGTTTCATGACACAAAACTTGGTGGTTCTGAATTGAAAAATAAAGATTTTAAGAAAATTTTGTATGTGGGGGAGGGGTCTTACCCCCGGGCCTTGATCCATTCCAAAAACCTTCTACCGTCTAAGTTAGAGTACCATGAGATAGTATACAAAATTTGGTGCTTCTAAATTGAAATATATAGATTTTACGAAAGTTGGTGTGTAGGGGGTGGGGGGTAACCACCCTTGCCCGGACCCGTTCTGAAAACCGTCTACCGTTTAATTTAGAACACCATTATATAGTATACCAAATTTGGTAGCTCTAAATTGAAAACTTTAGTTTTTACGAAAAAAATTTATGGGCGGGGGATTCTGACACCGTGGCCGACCCGTTCCAAAAACTGTCTACCGTCTAAGTTAGAGTACCATGAGAGAGTATGCCAAATTTGGTGGTTCTAAATTAAAAACTGTAGATTTTACGCGGCATTTTTATGGGGGGGCCTTACCCCCGGGCTCCAACCCCTTCCAAAAACGGTCTACTGTCTAAGTTTGAGTACCATGAGATAGTATACCAAATTTGGTGGTTCTAAATTGAAAACTGTAGATTTTACGAAAAAGTTTGTATTCGGGGGTCTGACCCCCGGGCTCCAACCCCTTCCAAAACCCGTCTAGTGTCTAAGTTAGAGTACCATGAGATAGTATACCAGATTTGGTGGTTCTGAATTGAAAACTGTAGTTTTTAAGATAATTTTGTATGTGAGGGGCTCTGACCCCCTGGCCTTTACCCGTTCCAAAAACGGTCTGTCGTCTAAGTTAGGGTACCATGAGATAGTATACCAAATTTGGTGGTTCTAAATTGAAAACTGTAGATTTTGCGAATTTTTATATGAGGGGTTGCTTACCCCCGGGGCTGCAACCCCTTCAAAAAATCGTCTAGCGTCTAAGTTAGAGTACCATGCGATAGTATACCAGATTTGGTGGTTCTGAATTGAAAACTGTAGTTTTTAAGAAAATTTTGTATATGGGGGGCTCTGCCCAACCGGGCCCCTGACCCGTTCCAAAAACCGTCTACCGTCTAATATTTTTAGTGCCAAAGAAAAACGTAATATTCCTATCCTGTCTGCGTGTCCAAACTTTATAAATTTGATCAGGGAGCAAGACGTTCGAAATCGTACGTTTTCCTGCATTCGTTTTGTATGTAACCAAAATCTGTAAGCGCGACGAATTGACGCGCGACGAATTGACGCGCGACGAATCGTCGTGGTCGACGAATTGACGCGTGACGAATTGACGCATGCGACGAATTGACGTATGCGACGAATTGACGCGTCGACGAATTGACGCAGGCGACGAATTGACGTAGTCGACGAATTGACGCACGCGACGAATTGACGTGACACCCAGGGATACAAGATACAAAAATAAGATGTGACTTTACGTACCCTGGTGGGAAAACCATGAATTATTTTAGGAAGAAAATATTCTCAAAAGGTTTTTCCATATGAGCGGTATCGGTCCAAGAAAAAAAAATTTAGTCGAGTTTTCAGGAGCCCAGATTTTGCTACAACTACATCAGAAGCATAAATTAACATTTATGCCCGCTGGTGGCCAAACCATTCATTACCAAACAGAAATTATGTGAAAAATATTTTCCATCAGGTCTTGTATGCGATACAGGAAATAAGTTTCAAATCGGAGTTTTAGAAGCAGAAATAGCGCAGAAAACGCAATTTACCTTTCCGCCCCCTAGCGGAAAGTCTATGATTTACTTGAAAATTTTTAATTTATAGGAAAAACATTTCGCATCGGAAACACTATCCGACAAATAAGGAATTTTTCCAATCGGATACCTAGAAGTAGAGATATTGAAAAAATAATATATACATCTACGCCCCCTAGCGTAGAAACCATGCACTATTTCAAGAAGAAAATGTTCCTAAAAGGTTTGTTGACATGAGTAGTATCGGTCTACAAACGACGTTTTTTTCAATCGTGCATTTAAAGCTCATATTTTGCTGCAAATACATCAGAAGCGGAAATTAAGATTTACGCCCCCTGGTGGCCAAACTATTTTTTTACAAAAATTATAAGTTATGTGCAAACTGTTTCCCATCAGGAGCTGTATCCGGTGCAGAAATAATTTTTAAAATCGGAGATTTACTACCGCCCCCTCGTAATATGATGGGTGGCAAACCAGCTGCTGCGTCCTATTCGCTGCAGTGGGATGAATTTTAAAAGAAGGCCGTAAATTTTCGTAATACTTCATCTTCTATTATCTTCCGCCTATGGGTGTCTACCGTGAAGTTGGGTTCCCTAATTGAGGGTCTCCAAGCTCAGGGTTGACGGGTGCATTGCGTTATGTTTCATATGGGAGAACATAAGAAACCCATATTCCTCCATATGCCGCTTGAAATTTAAGAAACTCATGATGTTAGTTTGGGACATAAATCCTGTGACTGGGTTTGCTAAATGCGAAAAAATTAACTTCTTAAAATCTGGGAGTTGATACTCTATAAAAACTTTGCGATTATTCTAGTTAAGTATTCTGGTTAAAACTAACAAAGATTCATTCATTTTGAATTTTCAAAGACTTGAGAAACTCTGGTAAATTTCATTATAAAATAAATAATTTAATTTCAATGGTGTTTTCTTAAAATCTATTACACTGATCGGTGGAGATTTCTTTTAACTTAAACCAAAATACATATTAAGTTCATTATGCATCTTGATATTCGTAATCATATTTTAAAAGTTCACCTTTCGCAAAATATATGACACTTGCAAGAGAAAATTTATCTTTCTTACCGAGGGTGTATAGGAGACCAAATCATGCATACTCATGCTAACGAGATATTGGGAATTATAAAATTAATCTCACCAATCCTTTTCTGTTCATCTCATTCGTTGTCGTCCGGTATTTGCTGAAAATCTGTGGACACCTGATCAATGTTTTCAGATTTTCATCAACATTATCCACGTTTTTCTTGAAAGAAAAAATAAATAAATCGAAGCGATAATAGTGATTAGTTCAGGAAAGGGTGACGATTTTTCCCTGGAGTGATTTGCTGTTAAACTTTTCGTAAACTTAGATTTCACCTTCCCTGGGTTCGATCTTCGGATCCAGAGAGAAAGTCAAGAAAAAGATACAGAAAATTCTATTTCTCATCGTTGTTTTTTCCTCTGCTTAACGCACAAAATGAGTGTTTTTACTTTGTTAAGGGATAGGAAAGTAGCAAAGGGCTACCCTCCCTCCGATTCAGTATTTATCATCGCTCTGGGGCTAGCCTAGGAATTTTTGGTTAAGTTCCCAAAAATAAGCACATAAATTGTGAAATGATGGTTAGTGATTGCTTTCAAAATCACTCAGCCCAGCAGGAGGGAAATGACAGTGCATATGTATATAAAAAAAGAAAAAAAAAGAAAAAAGTGATGTAATATTTTGAGTGGATGGTAGTGTAAATATTTTTTTTCTTTCTTTTACCTTTATTGTGTGAACAAAAATGTAGCATTTATACGACTCAGTATCAAAGTTTGATGTCGCACCATTCAAAAGATAAGGTATTATAATAGTAATGTTTCACTTAAGAGTTGGCGCCAAGCAGATTTACTATGGAAGCGAGAGCAAATATAATTTTAAAAAAAAGAAAAAAAAAGAGGGTCTTTTTTTCCCTTTAGCATATAACCAAATAAATTAATTCTGAAAGACGTGAAAGAAATACGGGATTACGCCATATAATACAAATTTTGAAGATGACAATCCGATTTTTGGCGTAAATGTGACAAGGATGGTAAGTCAGATAATATTTGAAAACTTGAAAATTTTCATCGTCCTGGAGCGGGACTCGAACCCGCGTCTCCCAGAAAACGCCTAGGGACTCGAACCCGAGTCTCCCAGAAAACGAATCCTGTGATGGTTAAATTCAATTGATCGGAAACTTGAAACTTGGTCGTTCTGGGTGGTGTAGTGGTTAGCATACAAACGTTTTCTGGGAGACGCGGGTTCGAGTCCCGCTCCAGGACGATGAAAATTTTCAAGTTTTCAAATATTATCTGACTTACCATCCTTGTCACATTTACGCCAAAAATCGGATTGTCATCTTCAAAATTTGTATTATATGGCGTAATCCCGTATTTCTTTCATGATTTATCTGCTTCTCCGGGCAATCACGGGATAGGATTATTAACCTCCAGATTCGCTAAACATGAATGCCGGTTGCTTCGACTAGGGAATCCTGTGATGGTTAAATTCAATTGATCGGAAACTTGAAACTTAGTCGTTCTGGGTGGTGTAGTGGTTAGCATACCTAGGCGTTTTCTGGGAGACGCGGGTTCGAGTCCCGCTCCAGGAAGATGAAAATTTTCAAGTTTTCAAATATTATCTGACTTACCATCCTTGTCACATTTACGCCAAAAATCGGATTGTCATCTTCAAAATTAAATTAATTCTTTCTTTTTTTTTGTTAGAGAGATCATAGAAAAAAAAATAAACCTGGAGTATGCTCATTAACAATAATTATGAAAAAAAAGAATTGTATTTCTTGCTTTGTTCAGTGTATGACATAACGTGTAAAAATATCTTGTAAGCCAGCTACGGTTCCAACCCTCTTAAAAGCTCTAGATAGGCCAATGCTCCAAGTTTCCCAGAAAAAAGGGATTAAAGCAGCTATTTCTTTCGACCACTTTCTGGAGATTTACTTTCCTAGTAAAAGACCACCGAGGGTAGCAAACATTCCTTTTTTTTTTCGAGGTCTGGCAAATCTCCCTAGCTGAAGGGGCTTAGCGAACTGAAAAAGATATCCTTGGAGGACACTTGGAAAAAGGGATTTCGTGGCCGGTTGAAAAAATTTATGGGGTTGTTTACAGTATGTAGACCCTGAGAAAAACTTCCAGGCGATCACGTGCCTTGCACGTGTGTTCTGCATGCTGTTGGCTGAAAGCAGCCAAAGAGATTGCTGGCGTCCTTTTTGGCTGTTCCGATTGGTAGCTTGACCCTCCAAAGTGGAAGAAGTCGCTGAGCGTCCATTTTGACTTGAAGAGGGTCGCTCTCTCGATTTTTGGTTGCGGTAGAAAGAGCAAGAAAAAAGTGGCTGGCAGTTGGGTCCAGAATGGCCCAGATTGTCTTTGACCAGCAGAGGGTGAGGTTGAATGGTTACCCACCACCTGGGAAGCATTTCTCAAAATGACGATGACACCATCACCGAGCACTAGGTGGTTTTTTTAGTATCGCCTCAACTCATGGAGCCGATACCCAGCGAAACGTAAGCCTACATGACGACCATCTGAGAATGTCCCCAAGAGGAACACCAACGATAAGTCCCAGAAATTTGAAAGTGAAAAAAAAAATTCCAATCACCTTCTTCAACTCCTCTTTGAGGAGAAACGCTAAGGCCTAAATAACGTCTTGTTTTTTTCCATCGGGACCGGCGACACCAGCAGGAAAAATAAATTATGGAAGAGCAAAAATAGGAGTTGTCATCAAAAGAACAATGGCTTGAAGAACCCCAACCGAACTTCAACTACGCTCTTCGAGTGGAATCAGTTTGAAGAATCCCAACCTGACCAGGCAAACCTGCCGCAAATGGATTACAAATAAGATTTCCGAAATTCAACTACGCGAGGCGAGCGGAAGAGCCGGAAAGTAAAAATAGGTGAAAATAGTGAACCCCACAAACAAAGGTCCTCGGGCTTAATTATGTAAGTTGTCTTTTATTGGTTTTTATCCTCAGAATATGACTAATAGTTTTGTTTTGATAGGGGTATAAATTGGCTGAGAAATTTAAGAACGGGGCCCATTTTGAGGGGGAAGCTGTAGCTGCCATAAGGAATATAACCTGTAACTAGTGTGATAGCTCAAATAAAATGAAAATTCTTTAGATAAAAAAAAATTACTTTGTTTGATAATTAAAATCGCTCATGGTGTTTTTGTAATGGCCTCAAAATTCTGAAAATGTGAGAGGCAGGTGAAATACAGTAGAATAGCTACTAAGGCTCAAAGGTATCAAAAAGGAATTGCTATGACATATGTAAAATTAAGTTGCATCACTAAACCATAATCAGTACAATTTTGTTCTTCTGGTGTTCTTATACCACATGTTGTTATTGTTTCAAAATAAAAATAGGCATTCAAAAACATAAATTAGCCTTTCAAAAACCTAGTTTTGGTACGAATTGGCAATTCAGTTATCGTGATGTCTTCTAAATCTCTGTGCATGGCTCTCATCACCCAACGCTCTGAAGTTGGCTAGGAATTCACTTGGGTGTTGTTAAAATAATGTTAATGCCCTAACAATTCAAAATAATTACTGTATAATAGTCATTTCTCATGCTTACAAACACGAGTTCCAGAAATACGGTCTCACTGAGTTGACAAATATATTACACATTTACCAAAAACACAGTGTTATAGTGTAACGTATACTCTCGATTCACTTTCCTTTTGATTTTACTATCTCTGGTTATTTTATTTTTCTATGTAAATTATCTTCTTACTGAACGAGATGTTATTTCACCCGCTGAATGAGATCTGGCAATGAGTGTAAGTCATGACGTGGTGGTAGCCAGTATAAATAGGCGCGTTCAACGATGCAAAAGGAGAGCGTTTGTTGTTGTACAGGAAGAGCGTTTATTGTTGTATAGGGAGAGCGTTTGTTGTTGTACGGGAAGAGCGTTTATTGTTGTATAGGGAGAGCGTTTGTTGTATAGAGAGAGCGTTTGTTAGAGCTTCGTTCATGTGCAAGGAGCTACGTGTTATTTGAGTAGCTATGTGTGATGATACCAGTAGAAGTTCATAATAAATGGTTTTAAGTAAGTACGTCTTTCTCAGTTCATAGTACTGAACTGAGAAAGACGTACTTACTTAAAACCAGGTTTATTTCATTTAGTGTTATTAGTAACAACCAGCATAAGACTTTATTCATCTTAATTACTACTACAACATTACTACCAGTTATAAGTTTGTTCATTACTATTACTACACTACTAGCAGGAGACTTTATTCAGGATCTTAATTAACTAGTAACAACAACCATTTGAATTCACTATTAGAAGCTTAGTACAAGCATTGAATTCATTATAGTATTAGTGAAAGCTATATTCACGATAATTAGTTTAGTAGCAAAAGAGTTATTCATTATAATTGGCTTAGTTAAAAGCCTTATTCATTATAATAGTTACCATAGGAAGTCAATTTTTCGTGCTGAAGGATATTAAGAACACTTTTGCCGTCTTTACACGATTTTAAAAAATTACGGTTGAAATGATATATACATTAGAACATGAGCACTTTCAAGTCCACTGTGGACCCGTCATCAGATGGTATGGTTGCATTATGCCCTGGGAGGGTATATATTATATAGCATGCACACCGACGAAACAGTATGTTTTGGCATGCGCATGCTCACTACACAATCATGCCGTTTTATCAGAGCAGCCGGTATTGTTTCTTTCGCTGTAATAGTTACAAAGTAGTTTCCATGGCAACGGTATAATGATAGGGGTATCGTCGTTACAGCATTCTGCCCTATGTTTATGTATTAAAAGGCTTTCTAACAGGAGAAAAAATGAACAGGTAGTCGGCGTATGTAACATAGTAACATCGTCCCAGATAGGTTGGTGTTGACCCTTCAGGCATAGTCTTGAAAGGGCGGTGGAGGTGGAGCATGTTTTAACATTATATCTATGTTCAGAGACACGTAAATTAATATTGCGACGGGTCGAACCTATGTATATCTGGTCGGTTACATCAGCATTCATAGCTTTTAGTGGGATTGCGTACACACCGAATTTGGAACCATGGGGAATCTGATCCCTGTCATTTTTAATATGGGCAAGAATGTTGCACGATTTTATGCCAAAATCAAAATTAAATGGACGACATGCGTTTTTTAGGATATTTGTGACAGCAGGGATGTATGGTAGTTTGCCGACGTATGAAGTGCTTGGTCTCGTTCTTGGTAATGTTGAGTATGATGCATTAAAGACACGGCGCATAATGGAATTAACTGTGGTAGATGGATAATCATATAATGCTGCAATATCCATAATTTTTGCAACTTCTAGGTCTCTTTGATCAGTTGAGGATGAATGTGTAACTGCTCGGTGAAACATAAAGTGAAGGACTGAGAGTTTTTGCCTGAGTGGGTGGTAGGAGTTATAGGGAATCATAGATATTGTTGCAGTTGGTTTTCTATAAACAGAGTGAGTTACTTCGTTCGTATTAGGGTTTCTTTCCAACAAGATGTCCAGATAGGGTAATGCATAATTGGTCTCGAATTCTGTAGAAAATTTTATGGAACTGTATTTTGTAGACAACAAGCTGGTGAACTCAGTAAGGCTTTCAAGGGTGGACTGCCAGAACAAAAGCACATCATCCACGTATCCCAGGTATAAAATAGGTTTCACATGAAAGTTTGCGAGGACCTCGTTTTCCAGGTCTTGTAACAACAACTCAGATAGAACTGCGGAGAGGGGTGACCCCATAGGGGCCCCTTCCCGTTGACGGTAAATAGTTTCATTAAATCGAAAAAATGTTCTGTTGTACACTAGTCTTAAGGCATTAACAATGCCTTGAATTTCATTATGGGTATAAGTTCCGTGGACTGACAACATTTCTTCGATGATACGGTGGACAGCAGGTACAGGTACGTTAGGGTATAAGGAAATGATATCGAGTGAGACCATTATAAACTGCGAGCTAGTTGGTGTAACAGAATGTATTTTATTTAACGCCTGAGCGGAACTGGACACCGAGAATTTGGATGAGGTGGTTAATGGAACTAGACATTTTGCCAATGCTCCCTCGAGTGGCCTTGTTGGACTTGCATAGGCCGAAACGAGGGGGCGTACGGGATTACCTGTTTTATGGGTTAAAACCCAGTTTTCCAAATGATTCGGGAACACGGGGTCCAGGTGGTGGGTACATAGCTTTAGTGATATTTGTAGGAAGTAGACCTGAAGATTTTTCGGCCAGGTTAAAATCTTCAGGTCTACTTCTAACTAGGCCCCTCGAGGGAGCATTGGCCAAATGTCTAGTTCCATTAACCACCTCATTCATATTCTCGGTGTCCAGTTCCGCTCAGGTGTTAAATAAAATACAATATGTTACACCAACTAGCTCGCAGTTTATAATGGTCTTACTCGATATCATTTCCTTATACCCTAACGTACCTGTACCTGCTGTCCACCGTATCATCGAAGAAATGTTGTCAGCCCACGGAACTTATACCCATAATGAAATTCAAGGCATTGTTAATGCCTTAAGACTAGTGTACAACAGAACATTTTTTCGATTTAATGAAACTATTTACCGTCAACGGGAAGGGGCCCCTATGGGGTCACCCCTCTCAGCAGTTCTATCTGAGTTGTTGTTACAAGACCTGGAAAACGAGGTCCTTGCAAACTTTCATGTGAAACCTATTTTATACCTGGGATACGTGGATGATGTGCTTTTGTTCTGGCAGTCCACCCTTGAAAGCCTTACTGAGTTCACCAGCTTGTTGTCTACAAAATACAGTTCCATAAAATTTTCTACAGAATTTGAGACCAATTATGCATTACCCTATCTGGACATCTTGTTGGAAAGAAACCCTAATACGAACGAAGTAACTCACTCTGTTTGTAGAAAACCAACTGCAACAATATCTATGATTCCCTATAACTCCTACCACCCACTCAGACAAAAACTCCCAGCCCTTCACTTTATGTTTCACCGAGCAGTTACACATTCATCCTCAACTGATCAAAGAGACCTAGAAGTTGCAAAAATTATGGATATTGCAGCATTATATAATTATCCATCTACCACAGTTAATTCCATTATACGCCGTGTCTTTAATGCATCATACTCAACATTACCAAAAACGAGACCAAGCACTTCATACGTCGGCAAACTACCATACATCCTTGCTGTCACGAATATCCTAAAAAACGCATGTCGTCCATTTAATTTTGATTTTGGCATAAAAACGTGCAACATTCTTGCCCATATTAAAAATGACAGGGATCAGATTCACCATGGTTCCAAATTCGGTGTGTACGCAATCCCACTAAAAGCTATGAATGCTGATGTAACCGACCAGATATACATAGGTTCGACCCGTCGCAATATTAATTTACGTGTCTCTGAACATAGATATAATGTTAAACATGCTCCACCTCCACAGCCCTTTCAAGACTATGCCTGAAGGGTCAACACCAACCTATCTGGGACGATGTTACTATGTTACATACGCCGACTACCTGTTCATCTATTCTCCTGTTAGAAAGCCTTTTGATACATAAACATAGGGCAGAATGCTGTAACGACGATACCCCTATCATTATACCGTTGCCATGGAAACTACTTTGTAACTATTAGAGCGAAAGAGACAATACCGGCTGCTCTGATGAAACGACATGATTGTGTAGTGAGCATGCGCATGCCAAAACATACTGTTTCGTCGGTGTGCATACTACGTAATATATACCCTCCCAGGGCATAATGCAACCATACCATCTGATGACGGGTCCACAGTGGACTTGAAAGTGCTCATGTTCTAATGTACATATCATTTTAACCGTAATTTTTTAAAATCGTGTAAAGACGGCAAAAATGTTCTTAATAGTGTTATAGTTATTCCTCGGGTTTTGAAAAACAATAATTGTTCAGTATTCACAGAAACACTATCACTGGTGAAAACTTACACGTGTGTTATAACAAATATGACATCTCAAAAGGTTTTCTTTATTTTTTTTTGTTTGTTGTTCCAAAATGCATCTACCCATCTCCCAAAGTTTAATTTTAGTCTAAATTCAAAATTTTCCTTCTATTTCTATATTAGCCATACATTTTATAAATATCCATAACGTGGCTTGAGATTTCCGCCACAACACTTATAGGTATGGCTGGGACCTCATCCGGTCCAGATGATATTCGCTAGCTCTTCCATCATCGCGTATTTCTGGTATTTCTTGCTTGAACTGGAAAAAAAACAAATCCTCATTGCAAAATCTCTTGTCTGTCCTCTCAGGAAAACATCGTAACTCCCTTCACCTGGAAATCATCCTGCATGCGTCTCTCCTCTCTCTGCAATCTTTGTTGTGTCCTCTCAGTAATATATCATAACTCTCTTCACCTGAAAATCACCCTGCATGATAGCCTACTGCCCGAATGATTAAGAACTCGATGCTTCACCAAGGATATTATCTTGGATGCCTCCTGCATGCTTCTCTCGTGGAAGTCTCTTGCATGCCTTCACCCAGAATCCGAAGTGCCCATTGAATATCTCTTGCCTGCGTTCACCCAGAATCAGAAATCATCATTAGAAAATCTGCTGTAAAAAATTCTCTCTCTCTCGTCTATGATCAAGGGGTTGGGTTTCCTCGTCTTACTAAAATTGGCTCTCTCTTCATAGGCTGGGCCTCTTTTCCTCGTTTCGGCATTGGTTGGCATCCCTGAATGGGATGCCTCCGATTCGTCGGCAAAGGAGTAAGAACCCTGAGTTTTGTGGAAGATGAATATTCCTTTCTCCTGTCAACTGCTCTGCAGGATATCCAGGTTGCCTTAGAAATTTCGTGTACGCTTTCCTGTGTGACCCTTTCTGTTGGTGTCAACCAGTTACGCCCACTACGAGAAATATGCCCTGTTCGTTCCCCGCTAGCGTGCGTAAAACGCGCCTTCATCAATAGAAGATGGTCAAGTAAATTGGCCCCCTCCTGTGATTGCGAGCATTTCAACTCTCGCAGCGTTGCTTGTTGTAACCTCCTTACGAGTTTTCTCTTTACTAATGAAGGGGTGTGTTTCGTGCCTATCCCAACTTGAATTTCCGGCGAGCTCGGGGAAACGGAACAAAAAATAATAAAAGCAGAATTTCAAAAGAATGATACAAAAAATAAGGAATTTCCTCCCAAAGAAGGAAATCTTCTCAGCCAGGGCTTAGAATAATTAAGAAATGTGAATTATAATTTTCCTCTTAAGATGCCTGTCTGCTTTATGCTTATCGGGTTTTCTTTCCCAATTTCCGCGCTCTCTTGATTTTTCTACTCAGTAACCACTCTCCTTGTTTTACTATTTCCTCGTACTACGTGATACCGTTGGGATTATTTGGTGGATAAATTGATTTCCTGCACTTACTAAATTTTAGGTCCCCCTTTCCGAAATTTATACCTACGAAATCGTGGTCTTCCAATGTTGTACGATATTCCGGAGGATATACGGGTCACATTATCTCCCTCTCCCATAGGGTTGAAGTATTTTGGCCCCAAAAGTTAGGTGCTGCGGATTTCTTTCTCTCTTGCAAGGCTTCTCGGTTTCGCGCATTTCAACATGCGATGAATTACAATCATTTGCGAAAACGTATGCACACATATAACACAAAATGAATTATAAGCACACACAATAAACATAAAACTACGAGTAGGATTATTATACTAATGTTCAATAAATATTAAATTCCTCCACCGAATCTAATTCTAAGTTTGACAGTGACAGATAACATATGCATCGTATACATATATGCATTTTTTCGATATTGACAGATTTATTCAGCTGCCCTCTTCTCGGCAACACACAATATTTGCTCGGGTACGCGCCTCCGTTCGGCGATATGGTTTCGGTTTTGCGTGTCTCCGTCTCTTAAGCACTCAGCTAATTCCTCATAGTTCCTAGGGAGATCAGCCTCCCCGACGGGAGTGATGTAGGCTAACACCCTCTCCACGTTCAGTTCATATCGGTGTCGTGCCATTTCGCAGAGGAATAGTTCCTGGTAACCTTTACCGCCTGCAGCAAGTGGTGACTGACGAAGCGATAAACAGAATTATTATGACCGCAGCGGCTCCGGCTGCGATTATTTTGAAAGCTCCGAACACTTGCACTGTGATGCCCGTAGAGGTCGTGGCTTGGTTCTTAACCATTACAGTCTTTACGGTGTCGTTGTTGTGTTGTTGAATTAGTAGCTGATAGCTGCACTGCATCGACACTATTCTGCGCACGTCGTATGCTCGCAGGAAATCTGCTTCCAGCCATATTCGAAAGAAATGGCAATGTTGCGAGTCAATGATCGAGCATGACGTGGACCCACTGTCGTGCGGTTGACAGCCTGTGATGCCGGGCCAGTCTAGCGATTGTTTTGTCAGTGCGTCGAATTGTTTGGATCGCACGCATCCTTTTCCCCAATTGCAAGTCTCGTGATTTGCATAAACCAATTGGCTGAGATAACGCATTGTAGTCACGTGCGTAAAATAGTCTCTCGTCGTGGGCCAGATACAGTTCGCCTGCTGGTAGGTTACTTTCAAGGAAAAAAGTGTATGGTTACTTTCAAGGAAAAAGTGTATTGTTCATGCCCCAAATTCATTAGAATTACCTGCGCATTAGTAGTTAGACGGCAGTTGTGTTCTACCTCTGAGTCTGTGCACTCCTTCACTTTTGATGCAATGATCGAATGTGCGTTACATTCCGCGGAAGTTCCGTTTACCAACAGAAATAAAGTCAAAAGTACCAGTCCGTGTAAAGGTGGTTGCGCCGCTGGACGGGCAACTTGCCTCACCAAAATATTCGTGCATCTGATTTACTCCGTTACGTAAAGCATTTCCTGTTAGGGCTCCTGTCTTTACTGCCACAAACGTTGTTCCTCTGAGGAATCTATATGACTTCCAAAGAATTATTCCGACTCCATACAACAGTTTCCAGATGCGAATTACTACTTTCCTGGCATATAGAAAGGTTACCGCAGCATCTCACGACACAGTATGCACTGTAGGGGTCTACACGTTGTCCTGCCTACGATTTGCAAGACACCCCTTAAGGCTTTTCCATCCGTGGTAACGAAAATCAAAGTTAGTTCGGCGGAAAGCTCTAGTATTTCCGGTGGCAACGATGTCTGATACGGAGCGTTTTTTAAAGTGATGACCCGCTCCATACCTCTAACTCGAATCACCAGGGTTCCTGGAAGTGAGCTGGTGATGATTGGGTCATTGTATGATACTTTAATATTTTTCCTCTGAAATACTGCTTCCTCGTCAGACAGCAAATGTCTCTGGTGGCGGCGCGGAGGTAAAAGATTAGTGCGCGGTTTTCCAATGCACTCTGTGAAAGAGATCAGCGCTGGGTTCGAAATCCGTAGTCCTTCCGCTTCATGTATCAGTGTAGATACTGCTGGCGTCAGGCGGCAGTTGCACGTAGTGGAGGATTTATTCACACAGCTCGCCAGTGCACAATATTCGCTCGTTCCACTGCACGGAGCATCAGCTGTGCAGGCACAGTGTAAACCATCTCTTGTGCACTCCAGTAATGAAAGGGCTCCTTGTGGGTTCGGTTCCTGCTGAACGAAGAAATTTCTCTGTTCGATAAGCTCATGGTTGTGCGTAATAAATGTCCTCCAGACTTTCACTCACTCGTCGCATGAATGTGCATGGGAAGCACTCCGCGGCATTCCTAGTTTCAAAAGTTCGGCTCGAGATGCTACAGTGCACTGATATTTCTCTCCCTTGAAATCACCAAGTTCGTGGTTAGGAGCTACTCCGCTAACTGCCCAGATTAACATGGCGAAAGCAATCACGTTCATCTTGTCCATTTTATTGGTCAATGTCACTCTCTTCAAATACCCTAAAAGTGGTAATAGTTCTGTCAACACTTGTCGGCCATCTCAAAACAAGCATATACATGAAATCACTCCTTATCACCTCGGTATTTCTCTTGCACATGCATTATATACACTTTACATTAAGAACTAGTTAATTTTTCCTTCGAAAAGCTCGTTTCGCTTTGACCTACGAGAAGTGAGGGGTTTTTATGTGCATATTTATTTCTCCCCTTTCTTCTTTTTTTTTTTTTTTTTTTTTTTTTCGAAATTCTGAAGCGCATTCCATCCCAGGCTTCCCTTTTCTCTAATTGCATTTTTTTCTTTCCTACTTGTAGGCTTTTTCCAAAAGAAATATTATCACCCGTGTTTCTTAAGCTTACTACATTATAATTAAATAACAGGTTCTTTATTTCCCATTTACCTATTCTGCAGCTATTATTTCCATTCGCTTGTGCGTCTACTACTTCTATAACAAAAAAAAAAAAAAAGAAGAAATTTCCCCTTTCGTGTTTGTCGTATTGTCTACCAGTTTTTATTACCCGCTTATAGTTGCTTATTTCATTTTACTTTGTCTGATTTTTTTTTTTTTTTTTGTAGAACTCTCTAACAATCGACTGTTTTCTCTTTCTTGGCTAAGAAATTGGTTAATCCTTAGTTCCCTTTTGTCATTTTATTTTTCGCTCTACTATTTCTCCTTCGTGTTCCTAGACAGGACGCTTATTTCTCGTCCCTGTTTTTCTTTTCTTTTTTTTTTTTTTTTCGTGTATTACAATTGTATTCTCTTTCCTGGCTATTTTTGATTTCGCGACCAGTTTTACTCGTGTATTTGCAGCAAACGTCGGACTCGTTACCAACGAGCCCAACGTTTGCTGAGAGACAACGCCGGCGTTTGTGATTGCGCCAGTTGTCGCTTGATTGCTCTTGACGCTCCAGAGATCAGGCTTCGTTCCGAACTCGTGCTCGTGGAATTCGTAAGAATGGAACTCATCTCGAAGCGTTGCCGAACTTTGCACGAAACAAATTGCACGTGCGGCTTCCGTCTTCCTTCCGGCGGATCTCTCATGAGGGATTAGGGTTCGACCCTAACCTCATACCTCTTCCTTGTACATAGCCAACTTTTCTATTTCTCTTTCTTTCCCTATCTTTCTTTTTTCTCGTTTAATCCAGAAATACATGCCCTCTGTACCAAAGAACATAACACTAAAAAAAATATTTTTTTTCTTCCACGGGATTATATAACTGGATATTTCCGTTCAAGGTAAGTGCCTTTTACTGTCATTTTGATAGGTTATGGTTAGGCAGTGTTAGGTTATGTTAGGATACCCGTCGATCATACACTGGAGGAAAGTGAAAAAAGAACACCCAGTAGGAGAGGTCTGATACCAGCGAAATTAATACAGCATAATAACGGAATACAGAGGATAACGTGATCAAAACATTATGGCAAAATACAGCGGTATTTGCTGGTAAACTGCAAAATAACATTTCCATGTAACATGGTTAGTACGAGGTTGAACCGCCATGAACTGCGTCACACTGTGCAATTCTGGCATGGAGTCTGTCGTTCAGATGTTGGATGTAAGTTTGGGGTATTGAGTTCCAAGCATCCTCAACCTGGACGCGTAAATCGGGGATGGTCGTGGCTGGCCCTGGTGACCGAATAAGTCGTTGTCCCATAAAATTCCACACGTGCTCAATGGGGGACAAATCCGGTGAACGTGCAGGCCATGGAAGTTGTCTCACACCCTGAAGTGCATGTTGCGTTGCACGTGCCGTGTGTGGGCGTGCGATATCTTGCTGGAAAACACCACGATGGACCGACCTTACAAATGGCACAACAACGAGCTGAATGATGTTGTTGATGTAGGAGGTGCTGTTTAAAGTACCCGGTACAAACACTAGTCGTGTTTGTGTAACACTAGTCGTGTTTGTGTAACACTAGTTGTGTCTCCCACACCAGGAGACCAAGTGTGTCGCTGGTGGATGCAAGAAGAGTGGAGACGCTCCCCTGTGAGTCTGAGAACACGCATACGGCCATCGGAGGCTCCCAAGCAGAATCTGCTTTCATCGCTGAACACGACAGATCGTCATTGCGTTCTCCAGTGCAGACGTTGGCGACACCACTGCAGCCGTTCCTGACGGTGGGCTGGAGTCAGAGGTACACATGCCAGGGGCACACGTGCACGTAGTCCTGCATCCAGTAGACGGTTGCGGATTGTTCGCACAGTCACCTCATGTGCAACGGCAGCTCGGATTTGGGTCGCAGTGGATGTTCTGCTTCACAACGCCGCTCTTCTTATGCGTCGATCGGTCCGCTCATCAGTCCGTCTGTGGCTCCCGGTTCCACGTCTTCTCGTGTGGGAATGTTCCTCGGACCATCAACGCCACCATCGTACCACCACCGATACTTCCCGTCCAATTCGCTCCGCAATACGACGATACGACCACCCGGCCTCGCGGAGTCCGACTAGACGACCTCGCTCAAAGTCCGATAACTGCTGAAATCGTACACGTCTTCCATGTCCAGGCGTTGCAGCTTCTTCAGGGTTTTCGCACGTGCCCGTACGCCCACGACTGATTACATTCACTTCGCCGTACTCTTTAAATACCACCGACGAATATTTGCATATTATGCCGTGCTGTGGCGTAAGCGCTCACCGGTTGGTCCCGAAATTAACATCACACCTACGTAAACTCGTCCCAATTAACATATGTAAATTTCCTGATCGTCCGCCAATTCCTTCGTGGTTTTCTTTTTTCACTTTCCTCCAGTGTATTTGTTGCTACTTTCTAATACCATGTTTTGTTTCAGGTTCGCGTATTTTAATTGCTTTGAATACCTGCCATGGATACTATTTTGAACCCTGAATTATCCGATACGCTGCTAATCTCATTGTATTCCGTCGGTGTTTCCGCACGGCTATTTCTCCGCAAAAGGTGCTTACGTTGTTGTTTTTTTGTTTTTTTTTCTTTAGCGATACCCTAATCCGGCCTATGCTTACCGATATTGTTATATGATTGCTCGTGGGTAAATCTCCTGTACGCTATTTCACCGATTGCACTCCTGAAGGTAGATTCTGCACGCTAAGAATGCAATCGCCTGGCGAATATGCTTCTGCCACAGAAAGTTTTGAGAAAAAAAAATATTTCTATTTTTTTCCGTCGTGCTGTGTTCCCGTTCATATGTTTCCATCCTTTGAAATGCTCGTTCCTTTGCTGTACAAAATATCTTACTGAGCGTTCCCGTTCTTTTAACGATAAATTTTTCTTCTTTGCATTCTTGCTTCAAGATGGCGGCCCAAGATGGCGTCTTGCCATTCTTCCTTTTGCTTTTGCCAGCCAGTGTACGGGGTTTCTTGAACTGGAAATACGGTGCGTCCGTTCTTCTACTCTTGCATGCCCCGTGCATAAGCGACGTCATTTTGCCTACGATTACCTTCGCTTATCCTCTGACTGCCTATCATTATCAAAATTCGAGCGGCAAATATAAATTATTATTTCTTCTTTTTTCTTTTCTCTTCCAACAAAAAAAATATTTTCTTTGTAAAAGGAATGATTGCTACCGTTCAGTCTTTCCTCTGAAATAAAAACATTGCTTCCTCCGCAGGTTTCGCTGGGTGCTTAATCCCTGACCAATTCTTCCTCTTTTTACTTACGTAATATATCTTCCTTACTTAGTGCTAAATTTCCCTTATCGTAGCAAAAAAAAAATTAAATCTACTTTTTCCGTGGTTCGTGAACTCAAAACTCGAAAGATTGCGATGCACGTACTAGGCTGCGGTCCTCCTATGAATATTATTAATTACTGCCTGCATATTCTTCCATGCCTATACACCATTTTCTAGCTAGGCTCTCTTTACGAATTAATTTCAATTACTGATCAGATCGCAAATTGTTTTTCTTTTTTTTTTTTTCTCTGACACCTATAAAAATTTTATTTTCTGCTAAACATTTACCGTGAAAATTCAGGGATCTTCCCACTTTTTCTGCATCGCCGTTTTTTTTTCTCTTATTTTCTTCCTAACACACACACACACAAAATCTTCGCCCAGCGTTCTTCCTATTTCCTCGGGCTTAAACCAATGATTCCTTAGGTTTCGCTACGATTTTCCTCCACTGTGGATAAAGATTATTTACGGGTGTTCCTTCTGGTGTCCCTGCGCTTAGGTTTTCTTGAATGCGCTGCGACAAATAGCGGTCGGCCAAATCGAACCAAGAGGTTCCCTCTGGATTAGTGGGTTGGCTTAAATTTTTCAACAATCTATTTACTAAGCTAGTATCTTCCGGCTGCTCAGCTCATTCGGTGGAATAGTTGTCCACAATTTTCTTTGGGTACGTGCGATTCAAGCCTATTTCCAAAGTGTTGGGCCCTTGTAAATTTGCTGTGGGGTGTATTGCTGCTGTCTGCTGAATTCTGTCCTGCGACCGTAGTAGATATGGATCTCTGATAACCCTTTGGCGCGTTGCTTCTCGTGTTTGTCGGCTGCTACTTTCCTGATAGAATTCCTGTGACGGTATGGTCTCCTCCGTTGGTTCCGCGATTGCCTGCGTGCGTTTCGGCTCTTCAACATGTTGCGAGGGCGGCGGTACTTCCCTGCTTGTCACCCTTCGCGCTGAACTCGACGTAGCGGGCGGCGAATTTATCGGTACTCCGATGTTGGGCGGTTGACATACGGGCGGCATTGCTCTACTGCTTGTCGGTTGCGGCATGACTACTCTGGGAAAATCGACCCAATCCAGATAGTCGTAGTCCTGTGTGCTTTCCAATCCGTCGTCAGAGAAATCCTGCGATTGCCTGGGTACTTGTATCTTGGTACTGTCCTGTACCGGTGACTCTGCTATAAGCTGGGGTAGGCGTTCGGTCAGCTTGAAGACTCGATTTTTATGCATGGTCTGATATTTGTTTGGATTTTCGACTGACCTCAACTGGACATTTACTGGGGTGGGAAACGAAACTATCTCCCAATTTCCGCAGTTAGTTCGAGCTAGCTTACGTGATAAATGTGGCTGTGAAAAAGGTGTGTGCAAAAATACTCTGTCGCCTAAATGTAAATTATTTTCCGCAGCGTACCTGTCTGCATACTTCTCTTGTTTCGCCGCAGCTTCTTGCAAATTTCCGTATACAATTGGTTGAATTTTCACTAATCTGGTCCTCTTATTGAAGTGAATAAGGCGATTTGTGAGGTTAGCTATCAATACGGGCAAAATGCCTGATCTGTCCAGCGTGTTCACTGAACGACCCACGCGTACTTTTCCCTGGGCGTATCTTTCTAATGGTTGTACGAGCACTTGGTTAAACAGACATCCCGAAAATTTCCCACATCGGATCCGAAAACCCTTTCCGAATACGGCGGGATGAGCTCCCCATGGATGGTCCTTCCTATCTTGGTTACATCGGGGTTAATGGGATTGGTGCTTTCCGCTGACGGCATGGATAAGACCTGGGTTCGAATTTTCGACTGACGCTCTTTTCCTTTAAAACTTCTTTTCCGGTTATTCCTTCCTCTACCGTACTCTGCCCTAGCTAAATTCGCTGTGCTTTCCCGTTTCAAAATTCCTCTTCCTGCGCCGAATATGTACCCGTGCTCCTTCAAAAGATCCTAGCCTAAGATTAGAGAATAATCTTGATGCAACTTCCGCTGAGTAACGTGATAGGGATGTAAAATGATTTCTCCTCCAATTTCTACCGGTATCTCATAGCACTGAGAGGTAGGTAAAGTGCTTCCAGTAATGCCTTTCACTAAAACTGCTGATCCTGAGTCACGTATACGAACCCTTCCCTTTATCTCCTCTAACAGTGAAGCACAAAAAATTGAGATACAAGCTCCGCTGTCGACGAGTGCAAACGCGTGAGTATCTCCTACCCTAACTTTCACGAACGGAAGTGCTCCATCACCTCAGACGTCACAATTTGTTAAAGTAACTCCACGGGCCTTACTATATTTCCGGCCAAGGGCGGTCCCCTTATCTTGACCCGAAATTAGTTTAAAGACGCGAATTTTGCCTGGAATACCTATTGCACTCTCTTCCTGATTCATTATCTTCGAAATGAACGCGGTTTTCTCTTGTTTCCTAAATTCCTTGGATTCTGTGGGACGAGAGCGTCCTGTCGATAAGCGGCGCTGTAGTTCCTGTAGGGGCGATACTGATTACCGCGGCTGTCGCCAGGGGAGAATTTATTCTGCTGTCGCGGGTACGAAGGGTTGGGTACCCTGTCCCATGAACCTCTTTGAGCTTGCTGCAATGGTTGCGTATAAACTGCTCTTTCCCGATTATTTAGATAACAGAATCGCTTTAGATGGCCAAAATCGCCGCACTTATAGCAGATGGCTGAAGTAATTCCTACGTCGGGTAAATTTCCCCTAGATTGATAATTAGCGCTCTGGAAATTTCTCATGCGATTTGCGTGCGTCCGATGCGAATTCTCTGCTTGCCTTAGCCTTTCCCTCAAATGGCCTGCCTCACTTTTCAGAGCGTTCACCTGCATCTCATGAGTTGCTAGCTGCTTCGCCATCATTGAACACAAATCGGCTATCTGGTCCGATGAATTGCTCTGTTGCCCTTGTGAAGTCCCTGGGATCGAACTCGATTCCTGCTGTGCATCGTAAGCGTTAACGTCCCGGTATAATAAGAGATTGTGAGACTCTTCGGCCAACGCTCTCTGAACTACTGCCTGAAAATTTTCCGGGGCGAAGGATAATACCGTGCGCCTCAATTTGAGGTTTAATCCATTCAAAAACTGCGACATTTTAGTGCTGTCTACCAGTCCTCGTACTTGCTCATTTTCTAAATCCATCGTCTCCATGTAGGAATAAGCTAAGCCGTTAAGACGAGCTACATACTCGGCCACCCGTTCTCCTGGTTTTTATCGGCACGTCGTAAATTTCTGAATTCTCACGGTAACCGGTTGCAATGCGTCGAATCTTTGCACTACCGCCTGCTTAAATCGTTCTTACTCGGTCTCCCTCCTAACATCTACGGCCTCCGAAAGAAAGTGACTGGCGGCTCCTTTGAATTTTGCTTTAGCTGATAAAATTTTAAAGGCGTCGTTCCATCCTGTCAGTTCGGCGGTACTCTCCAACGTTTCGAAAAATTGACGTGCGGTCAGATTTTCATCTGATCCGCTGAATGTGGGGATATATGCTAACATTCCCGCCATTACTGGTACGTTCTGCGGGGCTACTACACAATTTTCTGACACGGCTTCCCCTTCTATAGTACCCTGAAGGTCGTTCTCTTGGTTCTGTTGATCAACTATGCAATTTTCCGAACCAAAATTCTTTTCACCGTTGCTCTGTTCTCCGTTATGTTGGTTAGCCATATATTTACTCTTTAACCTTGCAAAATTAAATTTCCACGGTTTCTACTATATGCTTAGTAATCTCGTAAAGTCATATAAATTAGAAAAATTCCGGTGAAGCTACCACGTAAAATAAAGTTCACTCTAACGTAACTCGCTGCTTCGTCTACTAACCCTTGACTTATGATCAGAAAACAATTGTCTACGAATAAAATGATTAACTTTCCTAGCTTACTCATTAAATTGCATTCGGCTTTCAACTTAACTGTACCTAACTCGCGATACACTAAACAAAATTCCCTCAAAATATGCACATATACAACCAACACTTCACACTAAGACATGAAATAAATTTCAACGTCTTAAATATATGTATAAATACACTAGAAACACTTGACATCAAATTATGCACTTGCAACAAAATTATATACGATAACCACTTTCTCAAGAAATTAGAACCACACCTCAAATACTTATACTGACTTCCTAAATTCATTAAATTTTAGTATACTAGCAATAAACTCTGTCTACTTCCCTTGCTGGATGTATATAAATCACACATTTAAAGCACAATAAATCCCACTTCAATAAACACTATTTTAATTTCAAAAATTTGTTTCAGCATTATCCAATTATTACTTCTACCAATTCTTCTTGCACTAACCCTTTTTATTACTCTTTCCCAAATATTAATCCACGTAACTACTCTCTGTCTAAGTACCTCTACACATTTAAATGTACCATAAAAACACCTACTTAAATAATACATTCCCTTTTAGTCTTCCAAAACAAATCAAAGATTACTGCTTAACCTTCTATTAGCTCCTTTATCTTGCAGAAAAAGAAATTTTTAATTCATCTTATCAATAATTAACCTGCCTATTCCTTCTTGAATTATCAGATTCTTATCAATACATCAACACACATAATAAAATCACACTTCAATAATAATGCACTTTTGATTTTAAAATATATATCACTACAACTTCTCATCACTACTCTTCTATCAGTGCCTCACCGTTAAATTATATTATCCCCAAGTTATCCGTGAACCTATTATTCTCCTTAGTTACCGATTTAAATTCACAACATTCAAATGCACAAATAAACAACACATCAAAAATAAATTTCACTTTGATTTGCAAGGATTTTCCCGTGATTTTCAACGATAAGTCAAAATTATTCATGAATTACACTTGTATAAATTCATTTTCTCCGTACCATTAATTTTGATAAATTTTCTGTAAAATTTCATCTATTCATTTGCTAAATTAGCAGTATAACTCTTATTTGTTTTTCAGCCTGCTTCCTTAGAAATGTATATTTATTTCAGCATAATCTGATTTCCTGCAACTTATTTTTACTTGCATTTCACCTTCGCTGTTTTTAAACCTGAAGTTAAATCGTGCTACAATTTCCCTAATTTTTCTATACAACGTACATCTTGCTACTCAGAATTGAAGGAAAGTTAATAGAAACACATCGCATTCTTCTGTTAATTCTGTATACTCGATTAATTATCCTGACAATCAAAAACAATTTTCTTCTATTTTTTAACCATAGAATCAAAGAAATCGTGGTCGCGGCACCATTCTTATTATTACTGCCCCCTCGTATGATGGTGGAGCGAACCCGCTACTGCGTCCTATTCGCTGCAGTGGGATAAAATTTTAAAAGAAGGCCGTAAATTTTCGTAACACTTTATCTTCTATTTTCTTCCGCCTATGGGTGTCTACCGTGAAGTTGGGCTCCCTAATTGAGGGTCTCTAAGCTCAGGGTTGACGGGTGCATTGCGTTGTGTTTCATATGGGAGAACATAAGAAACCCA
Source organism: Macrothele yani (assembly GCA_039090855.1). Taxonomy (NCBI): domain Eukaryota; kingdom Metazoa; phylum Arthropoda; class Arachnida; order Araneae; family Macrothelidae; genus Macrothele; species Macrothele yani. The sequence continues at coordinate 72,460,814 of CM077025.1, read as the reverse complement.
TATTCCTCCATATGCCGCTTGAAATTTAAGGAACTCATGATGTTAGTTTGGGACATAAATCCTGTGACTGGGTTTGCTAAATGCGAAAAAATTAACTTCTTAAAATCTGGGAGTTGCTACTCTATAAAAACTTTGCGATTATTCTAGTTAAGTATTCTGGTTAAAACTAACAAAGATTCATTCATTTTGAATTTTCAAAGACTTGAGAAACTCTGGTAAATGGTAAATTTCATTATAAAATAAAGAATTTAATTTCAATGGTGTTTCCTTAAAATCTATTACACTGATCGGTGGAGATTTCTTTTAACTTAAACCAAAATATATATTAAGTTCATTATGCATCTTGATATTCGTAATCATATTTTAAAAGTTCACCTTTCGCAAAATATATGAAACTTTATATTATTCAGCACTTGCAAGAGAAAATTTATCTTTCCTACCGAGGGTGTATAGGAGACCAAATCATGCATATTCATGCTAACGAGATATTGGGAATTACAAAATTAATCTCACCAAATCCTTTTCTGTTCATCTCATTCGTTGTCGTCCGGTATTACTTATAGGTATAAAGCCTATGGCTGGGACCTCATCCGGTCCAGATGATATTCGCTAGCTCTTCCATCATCGCGTATTTCCGGTATTTCTTGCTTGAATTGGGAAAAAAACAAATCCTCTCTGCGAAATCTCTTGTCTGTCCTCTCAGGAAAACATCGTAACTCCCTTCACCTGGAAATTATCTTGCATGCGTCTCTCCTCTCTCTGCAATCTCTGTTGTGTCCTCTCAGGAATGTATCATAAGTCTCTTCACCTGAAAATCACCCTGCATGATAGCCTACTGCCCGAATGATTACGAACTCGATGCTTCATAAAGGATAATTCTTGGATGTCTCCTGCATGCTTCTCTCGTGGAAGTCTCTTGCATGCCTTCACCCAGAATCCGAAGTGCCCATTAAATATCTCTTGCCTGCGTTCACCCAGAATCAGAAGTCATCATTAGAAAATCTGCTCTAAAAATTCTCTCTTTCGTCTATGTTCAAAGGGTTGGGTTTCCTCGTCTTACCCAAATTAGCTCTCTTCACTGGCTGGGCTTCTTTTCCTCGTTTCGGCATTGGTTGGCATCTCTGAATGGGATGCCTCCGATTCGTCGGCAAAGGAGTAAGAACCCTGAGTTTTCTGGAAGATTAATATTCCTTTCTCCTGTCAACTGTTCTGCAGGATATCCAGGTTGCCTTAGAAATTTTGTGTACGCTTTCCTGTGTGACCCTTTCTGTTGGTGTCAACCAGTTACGCCCACTACGAGAAATATGCCCTGTTCGTTCCCCGCTAGCGTGCGTAAAACGTGCCTTCATCAATGGAAGATGGTCAAGTAAATCGGCTCCCTCCTGTGATTCCGAGCATTTCAACTCTCGCAGCGTTGCTTTTTGTAACCTCTTTACGAGTTTTCTCTTTACTAACGAAGGGGTGTGTTTCGTGCCTATCCCAACTTGAATTTCCGGCGAGCTCGGGGAAACGGAACAAAAAATAATAAAAGCAGAATTTCAAAAGAATGATACAAAAAATAAGGAATTCCCTCCGAAAGAAGGAAATCTGCTCGGCCAGGGCTTAGAATAATTAAGAAATATGAATTATAATTTTCCTCTTAAGATGCCTGTCTGCTTTATGCTTATCGGGTTTTCTTTCCCAATTTCCGCGCTCTCTTGATTTTTCTACTCAGTAACCACTCTCCTTGTTTTACTATTTCCTAGTACTACGTGATACCGTTGGGATTATTTGGTGGATAAATTGATTTCCTGCACTTACTAAATTTTAGGCTTCCCTTTCCGAAATTTATACCTACGAAATCGTGGTCTTCCAATGTTGCACGATATTCCAGAGGATATACGGGTAACAGATTTAGAAGCAGAGATATAGGGGGAAACGCAATTTACCTCTACGCCCCCTAGCGGAAAGTCCATAAATTACTTGAAAATTTTGAAATTATATGAAAAACATGTTATACTGGAAACATTATCCAACAAAGAAGGAGTTTTTGAAATCGGACACCTAGAGGTAGAGATATTGACAGAAATAAGATATACATCTACGCCCCTGGTGGAGAAACTGTGGAATATTTTAAGAAGAAAATATTCTGAAAAGGTTTATCGACATGAGAGGCATCGGTCCACGAAATAATTTTTTCAATCGATATTTTAGAAGCTCAGATTTTATGGCAAATGCGTCAAAAGCCAAAATTAACACTTACGCCCCCTGGTGGCCAAAGTATTATTTACCAAAAATTTGAAATTATATGCAAAACATTTTCTATCAGGAGGTGTATCCGCTGAAGAAAAAATTTCAAATCAGAGTTGTAGAAGAAGAGTTATCGGGGGAAATCTAATTTACTTTTATGCCCCCTAGCGGAAAATCTATGCGTAATTTGAAAAACTATATCTAAAATACTCTTCGACATAAATGGAATAGAGAGATAAAGTAATTTTTTCAATCGGATGTTTAGAAGCAAATATGCGGAATAAAATATATTTTTGAATTCGACATCATCTGCATTTACGCCTTCTAGAGGCGAAATTATACATCGTAAAAAAAACGAAATAAAGGATCATCAGTCGCATATTTCAAGCTTCCCATTGCAAAAAGAATTTTTTAAATCGGACCAATAGTTGCAGAGATATCGTGGGTACAGACGGACGGACGGACAAACCGGTAACATAAGCAAAGATCTTTTTTACAAAAGACGTGCTAAAAATGAGGTATAATGGTTCCCCAAACACTTCAGCGCACAGTTGGGAAACTGTTTGTCGTGTTCATCGTATACATCACAGTTCAACAAAGAGAAGAAATCCAATTTTCTGAAGGCCTGAAATCGGTCTTTTATTTGAATTAAAATATTGTACAAAATTTCACTGAATAAAGCTTTATAATGTGAATTCCCCCGACTGTGCAACTTCACACCTTCCGACTTTTTTCAGCGGGTTCACCATACTTTTTGGATCAATTTGCATTTTGAAAAAAATGTCCATAGTTTTTCCAGATTTTTTGCCAACTTTTTTTGCAGTACGTAATATGCATGCCGAAAACGAAATAAAGGATCATCAGTCGTATATTTCAAGCTTCCCATTGCAAAAGAATTTTTCAAATCGGACCAATAGTTGCAGAGATATCGTGCAGAATGTTGAAAAGAACATCAGTAAAGGAAATTCATGAAGAACGGAGTTTCAGACTTCAGAATAAAAGATGTGAATCCTCGGGCCTTCACAAGCCCCAGTCTGCAGAGTACGTGATGAAAAAATGAAATTAACAGCTTATAATATTCCTTTACAGGTAAGCACTAGTCTTGAATAAAAGTTCCATTTCATAGGAGCACCTTTGGCAATTTTTCCTCAACAAAAGCCTGAAAGACGACTGTTTATTTAAAGAACTTCGAAAATAATGCTGCAAGTTTGTTTTTTTTCACTCCTTGATGTTTTAAGATGATTGTTAAAGAGTAAAAATTCAGTGTATGATTGTAACAGTGAACAGATATAGTTCTTGTTTGTACCTGTTTACGTAAACCACTGATTTGATCAGCCATTACAACTGTACGTTTGAGCAATAAGTTTTTTTCCACAGTTAAAATCATTCAAAATAAGTTTAACTTGAGCAAGTCGGGCTTTCTCTTCAGTGCAAGTAGAGCATTGTAAAAAAAAAAGTGGTGTGAATTTACGGAAAATTTCTGAAAATAGCGCGCAGCAAAGTTGCAGGTAAGTGTCAGTCTTTTAACAGTATTTGCGTTTTTAAAACTGTTCGTTTTTTCGTAACCCGTATTTTCACAGATTTACTGTGGGTCAGTAATTCTGTTCATTTCAGAAAAGACTGTTTCAAGTTTTTCTGTATTTAAACAGAAATGTCACAAAATCCAACGGGCAGAATATTCTCGAAATATAACGTAGGTATCTGCAGAGATGTTTTGTGGGTACAATCGACGGAAACTCTAAAACAAATTGACTATATATCCAGTATTTAGGCCTAATTTTGCGTTTGTTTCAAACTGCACAAAGTGTGAGAGAAATTCACATTTTTTCCAAATTAAAAAAAAATTTGAACAAGATTAGTAAATATTTTACTCGGCACTAATGCTAAATCAACTAATGAACAAACTGCTTTGAGAAGATCGATGTTTATAAGCTAAGAATGTGTAGGATATCAAACAGAATCATAGTTGGATTTACTAATATTTCAAAAGTTTTTTTTTAATATACAGCATATATTGAAAATGTGAAATTGTACAGAAAGTCAATGTAGTTTTTCATAATGAAAACAGAATAAAAAAATTAATACAAAAGTCAAAATAGACATAAGTTTAAACTAGTGAACGTGTATGTTGTAATTCATGTACGGCTTGGTGCAGAAGTTCTGCAACACTCATGTAAACATGAATTTTACGATTTCATCGCCTTTTGAAAAGTAATACCAATTCCAAACATAACAAATAGTACATCATTCTAAAGATAATTTTGTAAGGAATTTAAAACTTTTTTACGTATTTATCATACTTGCATTATTGCACATGTAGTGGAGGAGAAGGCAAAGAAACTGTAAAGCTTACGAACGTTATCTTATTTCTGGTAAACTGCAATAAACTGTGTAAATCACGAGAAAGAAAAAAATAAAAGAATGAAATTCATTAAAGCTTTTTCATTTAGTCAATGAATATTGCATATACTTCAAGACATACGACAATTAATTAGGAAGTCTATGTTTTTAATTACTAAGGCACATTTCCTCGGCATACTGCTCACAAGGTGTTCAGGCTCATCTGTAGATGATACCAGCAAGAATTTATAGCTTCAATTAACTGTATTTTATTTGTAGGATTTTTTACACTACCTTCTGTTTCATTCTAAAGTTTTCGATTATATTAAGATTTGGCAATTGTGGAGGCATGCAAATCTCTGGACCGATTTAGAAACCAACCATTTGTCCCCTATTCATGCTGAATGGCAGGGTGCGTTGTCGTACTGGAAGATGAAATCACCGTTTGGGAACATGTTTAACAGATGAAGGAAGCATTTTTTTCTCTCCAGTACGTGGATAAATTGGGCAGCATTCATGTTACCTTAATCAATATGCAGTCTACCCACTGCTTGAGCTGAGATGCAACCATAAATCAAAACAGCAACAGGATGCTTTATTGTTTGAACAATACAGTAGGGTTAGGGATTAAATCTCATTTTGTCGGTGTCATGTTCTGTCACTCCAGATGACCTTACACCACTGATCCGCAGTCCATCCTTTATAATCAAGGGCCCACTGTAGATGTTTTTTCTGTCTTTTTTTTTTCATTTTTTTTATTGGAGGTTTAGCGACCACCGTGAACAACTCAATGGGCTATAAGCAGTCGCCCGTCCCTAATTTAGAGTCACTGGTTCCAGGGAAAGGGGAAAGCCAGTGCTGTAAGACAAACACAACATCCATGCCTCACTGGGATTCGAACCCAGACCCCTTTCGGACGAATGATCAGAGGCCATCGCTTACACCACTGAGCCACAGGGACGGCGCTTTGTCCTCCGTTTGTTATAAATGAGCGATTTTTTGCAAGCTTGTGGGCTCCTTAGCCATTTTAATTCAGTCTGCGATTTACAGTCCACTTGGAAACAGTAACTGAACTCAATTTCTGACAGCTATCAAGGCGGTCTTGTAAACTTAATCAAATAAGACTGCGGTCATTTCACATACTTTTCTTGGACTTCCCTTTCTGTGTTGATCTTCCAAACTGTTTCACTTTCTGGTTGGTCACTTGTGATTTCTCAAGAGTCATTCTTCATGTCATATCGGTTAAAGCAAAGGAGATATGTTAAATACGTAAAAGTTTTGAATTCCTTACGGAATTATCTTTAAAATAATGTAAGTAGTATAAAAGGACGGACACTGGCGCAAGGAGCAGCTCCTTCTAGGAGAAGGGGGTGTGACTTGTGGCAGGAGGATGAGAGGGCGTGACAGGTGGCGCTAGTGTGTTGCGTTGTGCTGCCCCCTAGCGGTGCTTTTTGGAACTTTCGATGGATTTTTGAGGGATGGCAACGACCGAGTAGGGGAAAGATGTGTACGCGATGTGCTGCCCCTAGCGATGCTTTTTGGAACTTTATTATTTTCTCGGAAGATTTATTGGACTTTGACAATTTTTTCGGAAGTCTTTCCAATATGTTTTGTTTCCTCGAATTTGTTTTACTAAACTTATATTTTTAGAACTTCCGTGAGGTGTTAGGAATTTTTATAGACGTTGCATTATTAATTTATTTTTTATTTTCTCAGGAGATTTATTGGACATTGACAAATTTTGGAGGAAATGAAGCAGAAATGTGAATTCTGAGTTTTTCATCCTTACAATTTTTTACGCCGATGCTACCGCCCGCTAGCGGTGCTTTTTGGAACTTTCGATGGATTTTTGAGGAATGGCAACTCGATGTGCTGCCCCCTAGCGGTGCATTTTGGAACTTTATTATTTTCTCGGGAGATGCCTTGGACTTTTGACAAATTTTTGTGGTTTTTCCAATATGTTTTGTTACCTCGAATTTGTTTTACTAAACTTATATTTTTAGAACTTCCGTGAGGTGTTAGGAATTTTTATAGACTTTGCATTATTTATTTATTTTTTATTTTCTCAGAAGATTTATTGGACATTGACAAATTTTGGAGGAAATGAAGCAGAAATGTGAATTCTGATTTTTTCTCCCTTACAATTTTTAACGCCAATGCAACTGCCCCCTAGCGGTGCATTTTGGAACTTTCGATGGATTTTTGAGGGATGGCAACGACCGAGTGAGGAAAAGGGGATGTCAAATCGATGTGCTGCCCCCTAGCAGTGCTTTTTTGGAACTTTATTATTTTCTATGGAGATTTATTGAACTTTGTCAAATTTTGGGAAATCTTTCGCCCCTCCAATATTTTTCCTGGAATTTAAAAAAAAAAAACCTAATTTTTTTTATGTTTTTGAGAATCCTGCCTATGCATTATTTTTTTAATTCTTATATTTTTCCTCTCTCCAATTTTAATCAATACCGTTTGGAACCGTTAACCCCTTTCATGAGAGCGATTCCCCACTCAAAGGAATGCGTAAGTGGAGATTTCCACCGTGTGTTAAATTTCACTGAAGAAAAAGTGGGTCAGGATGGTGAGATTTCGAAGTCTGAAATTTCTCTGTGTGGAGAACAAAGAATTTCATAGTTCAACCTTTTTTTTTTTCAAAAGCAGCGTTAATTCCAAAATAAATTATTTGAAGGTGTCTGATTAAATTCTCACGCTTTCCGTATACCACCCTCGATCTAGGGGAAATTCAGCCTTGAAGAATTTCTTACTCTATACCGACTGCATTTTAGTTTATTCTCTCAAGATATGAAAATTAGTTATAATGAAATCCTTTCGTTTTTCTCTCACTAAGAGTTTCTCTTAAGATAAGCCCTCAGCTGAAGTTCGCTCTGTCTGATTAGAGTCCTATAGTGATTCATCAACAACGTGTTCGTGACCAGATAAGGAAACAGTCACTATGAAGTTACTGTTTTGAAACGACCCAAGTGCTGACGCATGGTGACACATCAATCACCACGTGGTGATAAGGGTCACGCATTGGTTTCAGTATACAAAGGAAACGCTGAGCGAATTTTAGTTCTGTTCTAAGTTTGAATAAAGTAATACGTCTTCAAGTCTTTCAAATTCTGTTTCCGTCAGCTCGCTAACGTTATCCCCCTCTACATTTAATCATTGTGTAAGAAGCAGTATGAATCTTCCAGACGTTTCTATTTCTTACGCTAAGAATCAGTGTGTCGGTTCTCCCAGCTGTTCAAATGCTTTGATTCCATCTAAAAATTGTGATGAGTTTTCATTCGTCTCCACTTGTGTTCCGGAGGTTCAACCTGAGAAAAGCTGTTCCATTGGGTTCAGGCTGGAATCAATTCCAGAACATTATTTCCATTTAGGAGGAAATCTTTTTATGACTGTTTCCGTATTTTCTTCTCTAATCAAAGTTCATGTTAGAGAATTCAAGTGGACTGAAGAATTGTTCACCCCCTCTACATGTGGGATTACGATGAGTTCAAGTTGCTTCGACTTGAGGAGTCGTGTTTTTCAACTGGGAGAGACTGAAAAAACTCACAGCATTGGAAGTGAACTCTTTTTCTTAACTTCTCGAGACGGTGAATTGCATCGATTCCAGAAACAGTTCTCTGATGCTAGCGGGATTTTCCACTTAACAACAGGAGTTGCATTAACCAGAAAGCTGTTTAAGAAACTCCAAATTATTTTCGATGGCGTGTGTGACAGCATCCAGGAATTGCTAATGAGTTCAGAATTCCAGAAAATCGTACTCGGAGAATCCCGAAAGTTTCAAAATATATCGATTGAGGAGTGTGAACTTAGACACAATTTAATTGAATGTTTAAAAAATTTAATCGGGGAGAGCATCCTGAAGGTTTGTAGATGTCGCGAATGCATTTCTGAAATACTTCCACCTATTCAGATGCATCCTCCATGCCTAACCACTGAGTGGAACAGGAAAGCGATTTTAAGTTTCGAGAACGGTGTAGCCTTGTTGAATCCTAAGGAGTAGCTCAAGCTTTTATGAACATATGTGGAAAAGTAAAGATTTCAGAAGAGTTCCTCTCTACAATCAGGGGAAAAGAACTACTTGGGAAAATAATGATTTCGATTATATAAATTCAGAAATGAATGTAGTTTTTTTTAATGGGCAAGGTAGAAGGTGAGTTTGTGAATATTAATTATTTATTGAAATATTAAGCGTAAATATTTTTCAGTTTTAAAGCATAAATTTAAAAAGTAATTATTTTTTTTAATTAAATTTTAAGTGAATTTTTTTTATTGAAATGAGTCAAGATATTAAGCTTTCAAGATTTTTGAAGTAAAAGTGAGAATGTAAATTTCTTTTTGAAATGTTTAAAACAGTAACAGAATGAATGCAATTGTTTTAATGGGGAACCAGAGCTTTTTTCGCTAGACTTTTCTTAAGGATATTTGGGAATTCTTATTGGAAAGGGGCCTGATGTTTTCTATTAGGCGACTAATCGGAGCGGAATTCCGACTGGTCTGAGAACAATGCTTTACAGTATTGAGTCGAAACCAGAGTACACGGCTTAATTTCGGGGAGTTTGAAATGTTTCAAACTGACTCGCTTTATTCTTTGAGTTGAAAAGAAGAAGCGCTCTCACCACCTAGCCTGGAAAAATTAACAGTCTGTGTTTCATAAAAATTTCTTTCCTTAGACATTTTTAGTACATCCATTTTCAATTTTCAGGAACTTGCTGTGACTGTTTTTACTGCATTCTATTTTCTACCTGATTTGTTTTCAACTTTTTCAAAATCGATCTTTAACACATTTTTACTCGTTTCGAAAAAGTCTTTTAATGCATGCTAGTTTTCCCATGTTATTCTATGGAAATTTCCCTGCTTTTAATGAAACGTCTTTTATCAAAACCACCCCTAAGAAAAAATGAAGTGTTCCATTTTTGACCCTAGGAAAGAATGAACTTTTTCGAAGCGAACCTTATATATATTCAACTTTTCCTAAAACGATCTTTGCAAATATCTTTCAATCAAAATTTAAACCCTTTTCAATATGAACTTGTAGAAAATGAATACATATAAAAAAAGAGAGAAAAAATCAACTCAACAGAATGATACTTTATGAAGAATAGATTAAGAAAAGAAGTTTTAAGTAACATATGGAAAAACAAGAAACGAAATGAAGTAGAAAAAGAATAAAGTTTACATGAGGAAATACAGAATTTGATGCGAAAAGAACCACTTAATACTTTGAATAGGGAAACTTGTTTCAGTAAAAAAAATTTTATTCTTATGATTTCTTTAAGAAAACTGACATTTTCAGCAAATTTATGCTTTCCTATAAAAGTTTTTCTCAAAGGACTCCATTAAGTTGATCTCAAGTCTTTGAAGTGAATGGTAAGAAAAATAACATGTCTACGTGTTATGAGAAAAAGAAGAATTTCCTTAAGACATTGTGAAGTGAATTAAACATCAAGCAGTAGTAAGATATTTTACTATCGTAATATGTACATACATTTTGCGACAATATCTTCTAAAGTTAGAGGGGAAATTATATGAATATAAAAGAAACAGTTCCTTAGATTTACAAATAGAATATTTGAAGTAGAAAGAGGGATGGAATTCTTTGAATAGGAATTTCTTGTTTCAGTGAAGGGATTCTTATTCTAGAATTTTTTTAAAAGAGAAAATATCATTTTCAGAAAATTTCTGGGGGAGTCGAACACGGACATTTAACAAAATTCTTGGAGATATAGGAATTTAAAGAAAGTTTATGGAATGAAACATGAAGAGAAAGAAATGGGTTGAAAGGCTTCACATTCAAACTTCATCAAAAATTTTTTTGGTTCCTCATACAATTCTGGGGAATTTTACGTTTTTGGGAGAACTCGTTTTTTTTTCAAAAATCAGCCCTTTAGAAGTTTTTAAGGTAGTAAAAATGTTGACAAAGGGGAATCTTAAGTAATGCAAATTTTGACTTGAAGCACTTTTAAGTATGAAAATATTTGTCTGAAGTAATTTTTCAATTTCTAAGCATTGACATCTGACTATTCGTTCGTCCGAAATTGAACCCTGGGGAGGCTTTTGAATTCTATCCTGTTGGGGCAGTTCTACCTTCCTTGGAAATAGTGGACTAAATCAGGGTCTGCTTATTTCCCTTCTAGTAGTTCACGGCGGATCTCTGAAAGGGTGAATGAACGGTAAAGTTCAAACGCTCTGCCCCATTGAGTCATCAGTTTTAGATTTTTGTCATCTTATACAATTTAAGTACGCTCAGTAAACTATGCTTTTGCGAGCTTGAGCTTGCGTTCAAAGTTCAAAACCAGAATTTAGTTTAATCTACCAAGCAAAGTGATTTCATGTCATATGAGGTTTCTCAGCAAGCAGTAGACGCGTGAAAACAGTCGCACAAGATAGTCAGTTTCCGGTAGAAAGAAGGGGGATTCCAAAGTTGATTTCTTGGGGAAAGCTCACACACTGGAGAGAGCGTAAAAACACTCTTCTTTCATGTTTTAATGTAAACCTCGAGGAATTAGTATCTAACTATGAAAAGCAAGTTCTAAAGATTTCGGGGCATTTACACTAAAATCCTGCAATGACTTTATTTAAAATAGGGAAGAATCGGCCTTAGAGACTAAAATACATCTGAAGATTTTAGATATATTTCTGTTCAAAAGTAAAGTCGAATGGAAAAATAAGGGCAATTAAATCGATAGGAAAAGATTAATAGGTTGAATCAGAAAAAAAAACTAAGAAAAAAAGAAGTTTCATAAAAATAAACCAAAGTTTGAAGAATCATACAACACTGAGCAGAAGGGAAAATATAATAAGTAAAATAAGGGGAATACCATATTTTCACTATGGGAGTTTGGAAACACCTGCTTTTCTGACAAATCAGTAAAACGTGAAATAAGAATGTTTTGAGGAAGTGCGGACCTAGTCGCTATGTCTCCAGAATGAAAGCTTTTTCTGCTGAGACAATGAATAAAAAATACGATAATGAAAACTTAATTAAAACGAAAGAAAAGGTCAATGAAACTAAACCTCTAAAGATAAAATGAAGCAGGCACAGAAGTTAAAAATGAAGTAGCTGACACGGGAGAACTCGACATTAAGTGAATGAAATATACGCGAAGTTTTGAAACATCTCAATTTAAAGCGAACTAAATGAGGAAAAGGAATGAGATTAGGGGAGTTATTACTGCCTTTGATGAGGTAAGTAAACAATAAAAATTTAGTTATACATGAAATAAAGTAAAAAAAAATAGCTCGTTTAAGAATATGATTTTTGGTGAAAGTATGAAATTTTAGTTCAAATGTCATGATCAGCATTTCGGAAAGAAATAGATTGAGTCGATATAAAGGGAACAGAAGTAAGTATTTCTTTATTTTCGCTATGGGGGTGGGGAATAACGGCTTTTCTGGTGAGTTAGTAAAACGTTAAAAAATAATATTTAGTGGAAGAACGGAATTACTCGCTTTGCCTAAAGAATGAATGTTTTTTTCGGACGAGACAGAAAAATATACAGAAAATATGCCCCAAAGAATACAAATTTTATCGTAAGAAAAAAGGTTTTAGATTGCATGTCTTGCCAATGAATGCTTTCCTGTTGGGGCAGTCCACGAAAAAGTATAGCAAACTAGGAAAGAATAAAAAAGTGCACATTTGACATGCATGCAAGCTTTGGGGAATACTTTAAAGCAAGTTGGGAAATATGCTATATAAGGAAACAAAATTCTGATGATTTGTTACATCTAAAATAATCGTCTTGCTGAAATGAAATGAAAAAAAATAGTCTAAATAAAAGGAGTCATAAGTTAGGCCAAGTAAGAAATAAATTACTGACGTACTGAAAAGTTTTGCGAAATTTAAAAAAAAAGATGAAGTAAAATAGCGAAAATTGGAAAGCTATAATGATATGTGAAATAAAGTAAGAAAATATTGTTTCAGCAGAATTTTGACTGTGAAAGACCTGTAGAGTTCTTGAACACACGAAAAAAATTCTAGAAAATAATATTGCAAAGGCGAAAGACTCAGAATTAACATGAAGTCATTTCACAAAAGATGTGTCAAAGTCCAATGATTACAGGAACGAAATCGTTTCTAAAGAAGCATTTCATCGTCTCATTATCTGGTATAAAACTGAATGAAGGGAAAAGAAGAGTTCCCCTGAGAACAGATATCAAGTCGTTAAGGAAGCGTATGTTGGTTTAAATCTGAAAAAAAAGATACTGTTACGAACGAATGTTATGTATAGCTAGCTGCTATAGATCTGTATATTTCTTGCACAAACATGAGCTATATAGAAAACCAGATTAAGTCATACATTAAAAGAAAGTAAGAATAGTTGTTTGCATAGGAAACAGAAATAATAATGAAGAAACGTTTGCTTGTTTGAATCAGAAAAAATAAAGCCTCGATAAAAGTAGTTGTTAGTTTGAAAAGTTAGAAAATAAAATAATGTTGGTACATCGAGAAGGTTAACGAGTACGCAAGGATTTAGAAAAAAAAGATTAAGATAATGCATTAAAAGGTACGTTTCACTGAATAATCATGAAGAAATAAAAAAAAATACGAAAAAATAAAAATAAAAATTTAAATATGCATAAAAAATTGTGGCTTTGTACGGTGGAAAAAGGTACAACGTTAAAAAATGTAACAGAAAATGCCATGAACACGTAGATACATTAATAAACAATCGTTTCTTAAGATTATGTCTGCAGCAGAAAACTTTGGAAAACGTTTTTATGTTGGTACGTCCGTTGAAAATGCGTGGTCTCCTCAAAGAAAATTAAAAAAATCGTTACGTTGAAAAATTATGGATATAAAATGGGAAATTATGGGGGAAAATAAGGAATAAATTCGTTGGAAAATGATCAAGTTATGGAAAAAAAATCAGTCTTGGAGCTTAATGTGTCTAACAGAATCTCAAATGACGTCAACTCCTCCTCTTACCCCATTTTTAATTCCTTCCATTTGTTCACAAGAAAAGCTTAGCGCCGACCCCGTGGAGGAGAAAAGGGCGTTGGCTGACGTCATGGTTTTGCCTGCTAGCACGGCGGTGTCCCCCATCATAGTGACTCGTCCCCAGACACGTGGCATACAAAATGGTATGGTCTGAGACAAAGAAAAAATAGTGACTCATCCCAAAACACGTGGCGCACAAAATGACAACGTGGCGAAACTAAAATGGCGGATAAAAGATAGCGGAACATGATATGAATCAACAGGAACAAAATCTTTTCAAACAAAGCAATTCCTTGTCTAAATTAAAATTGAAGGGAGGACAAATATAACAATTGAAAAGGAGCCGAAGAACAAGGGTGCGTGACAGAGAGGGAGCTCCTTCGGGTTATACGTTCTGGCGTCCTCTGCTCCTTCTTGCTCCTGCGGTGCGACCGGATGTCCACAATTTTTGAGATGAGAGAAATTGATTTCGTCATGTGATCCAGTAGTTTTGATAGAAAATTCCATCTTAATAGACAAAGGCTGCTGTCAATGGAAAATAAGATGTTAGATTCTACCAGAGGAGGTTGAAAAAAAAAGGAAGTGATTTCATACAAAAAGGAACCTAGCCTACTTGAGATTGAAATACATATAAGAAACTGTGATGAAGTTAAACTGAAAAAAAATGTTAAAGCTGAAAGGGTTATTCCATTAAGCTGACTTGGTTTTAATGTTCCTCAATAAGAATTCTAGGTTTATTAAATTTTGAGAACTTTTGGTGCGAAAAGGCAATCTGATGCTCTTGCGCGGTTGGGAAGAAAAAACATGGATGAGGCATTTTCTAAGATGATAGTTCAAGTTAATTTCTGTTCGCATAGAAAAAAATGTCAGAAGTTGGAACAGTGTATCTCCGACTACTAGCAGCAGGATGGGTTGACGTCGCGTGTCGCTCTTTCTGTTGTCAGTCCAAGTATTTGTTTAATTTTTTTTTGAGAGATTTATTGGACTTCGTTAAATTTTTGGGGGAATGGAAGAAGAAATGGGAAATTTTTCGCCCCTCCAATACTTTTCCTGGAATTTTTTATATAAAACTTATATTATTTATGTTTTTGGGAATCCTGCCTATGCATTATTTTTTTAATTCTTACATTTTTCCTTTCTCAAATTTTATTCAATGTCGTTTGGAACCGTTAACCCCTTTCATGAGAGCGATTCCCCACTCAAAGGAATGCGTAAGTGGAGATTTGCACCATGTGTTAAATTTCACTGAGGAAAAAGCGGGTCAGGACGGCGATATTTCGAAATCTTGAATTTCTCTGTGTGGAGAACAAAGAATTTCATAGTTTAACCTGGGGTTTTTTTAAAAAGCAGCGTTAATTTCCAGATAAATTATTTGAAAGTGTCTGATTAAATTCTCACGCTTTCCATATACCGTAACCCTCGTTCTACGGTAAATTCAGCCTTGAAGAATTTCTTTACGCTTATTATGTATTCTATACCGAATACATTTTAGTTTATTCTCTCAAGATATGAAAATTAGTTATAATGAAATCCTTTCATTTTTTTCTCACTAAGAATTTTCCTTACGATAAGCCCTCAGCTGAAGTTCGCTTTGTCTGATTAGAGTCCTATAGTGATTCATCAACAACGTGTTCGTGACCAGATAAGGAAACAGTCACCATGAAGTTACTGTTTTTAAACGACCCAAGAGCTGACGCATGGTGACACATCAATCACCACGGGGTGATAAGGGTCATGCATTGGTTACAGTATACAAAGGAAACGCTGAGCGAATTTTAGTTCTGTTCTAAGTTTGAATAAAGTAATACGTCTTCAAGTCTTTCAAATTCTGTTTCCGTCAGCTCGCTAACGTTATTTTCCCCCCTACATTTAATCATTGTGAAAGAAGCAGTATGAATCTTCCAGACGTTTCTGTTTCTTACGCTAAGAATCAGTGTGTCGGTTCCCTCAGCTGTCCAAATGCTTTGATTCCATCTGAAAATTGTGATGAGTTTTCATTCGTCTCCACTTGTGTTCCGGAGGTTTAACCTGAGAAAAGCTGTTCCATTCGGTTCAGGCTGGAATCAATTCCAGAACATTATTTTCATTTAGGAGGAAATCGTTTTATGACTGTTTCCGTATTTTCTTCTGTAATCAAAGTTCATGTTAGGGAATTCAAGTGGACTGAAGAATTGTTCACCCCCTCTACATGTGGGATTACGATGAGTTCAAGTTGCTTCTTGGACTTGAGGAGTCGTGTTTTTCAACTGGGAGAGACTGAAAAAACTCACAGCATTGGAAGTGAACTCCTTTTCTCAACTTCTCGAGACGGCGAATTCCATCGATTCCAGAAACAGTTCTCTGATGCTAGCGGGATTTTCGACTTAACAACAGGAGTTGCATTAACCAGAAAGCAGTTTAAGAAACTCCAAATTATTTTGTATGGCGTGTGGAACAGCATCCAGGATTTGCTAATGGGTTCAGAATTCCAGAAAATCGTACTCGAAGAATCCCGAAATTTTCAAAATATATCGATTGAGGAGTGTGAACTTAGACACAATTTAATTGAATGTTTTAAAACTTTAATCGGAGAGAGCATCCTGAAGGTATGTAGATGCCGCGAATGCATTTCTGAAATACTTCCAGCTATTCAGATGCATCCTCCATGCCTAACCACTGAGTGGAAAAGGAAAGTGATTTTAAGTTTCGAGAACGGTGTGGCCTTGTTGAATCCTAAGGAAGTAGCTAAAGCTTTTATGAACATATGTGGAAAAGTGAAGATTTCAGAAGAGTTCCTCTCTACAATCAGGGGAAAGAACTACTTGGAGAAATTATGATTTCGATTATATAAATTCAGAAATGAACGTAGTTCTTTTTTTTAATGGGCAAGGTAGAAGGTGAGTTTGTGAATATTAATTATTTATTGAAATATTAAGCGTAAATATTTTTCAGTTTTAAAGCATAAATTTAAAAAGTAATTATTTTTTTTAATTAAATTTTAAGTGAATTTTTTTATTGAAATGAGTCAAGATATTAAACTTTCAAGATTTTTAAAGTAAAAGTGAGAATGTAAATTTCTTTTTTGAAATGTTTAAAACAGTAACAGAATGAATGCAATTGTTTTAATGGAGAACTAGTGCTTTTTTTGCTAGACTTTTCTTAAGGATATTTGGGAATTGTTATTGGAAAGGGGCCTGATGTTTTCCATTAGGCGACCAATCGGGGCGGAATTCCGACTGGTCTGAGAGCAATGCTTTATAGTATTGAGTCGAAACCAGAGTACACGGCTTAATTTCGGGGAGTTTGAAATGTTTCAAACTGACTCGCTTTATTCTTTGAGTTGAAAAGAAGAAGCGCTCTCACCACCTAGCCTGGAAAAATTAACAGTCTGTGTTTCATAAAAATTTCTTTCCTTAGACATTTTTAGCACATCCATTTTCAACCTCATCTATTTTCAACTTTCAGGAACTTGCTGTGACGGTTTTTACTGCATTCTATTTTCTACCTGATTTGTTTTCAACTTTTACGAAAACGATCTGTAACAGATTTTTACTCGTTTTGAAACAGTCTTTTTATGCATGCTAGTTTTCCTATGTTATTCTACAGGAATTTCTGTGCTTTTAATGAAACGTGTTTCATCAAAACCGCCCTTAAGAAAAAATGAAGTGTTCCATTTTTAACCCTAGGAAAAAATAAACTTTTTCGAAGCGAACCTTATCTATATTCAACTTTTCCTAAAAAGATCTTTGCAAACATCTTTCAATCAAAATTTAAATCTTTCTCAATATGAACTTATAGAAAATGAATACATTTAAAAAAAGAGAGAAAAAATCAACTCAACAGAATGATACTTTATGAAAAATAAATTAAGAAAAGAAGTTTTAAGATACATAGGGAAAAACAAGAAACGAAAGACGAAATGAAGTAGAAAAAGAATAAAGTTTACATGAGGAAATACAGAATTTGATGCGAAAAGAACCACTTAATACTTTGAATAGGGGAAACTTGTTTCAGTAAAAAAATTCTTATTCTTATGATTTCTTTAAGAAAACTGACATTTTCAGCAAATTTATGCTTTCCTATGAAAGTTTTTCTCAAAGGACTCCATTAAGTTGATCTCAAGTCTTTGAAGTGAATGGTAAGAAAAATAACATGTCTACGTGTTATGAGAAAAAGAAAGAACTTCCTTAAGACAGTGTGAAGTGAATTGAACATCAAGCAGTAGTAAGATATTTTACTATCGTAATATTTACATACATTTTGCGACAATATCTTCTAAAGTTAGAGGGAAAACTATGTGAATATAAAAAAAACAGTTCCTTAGATTTACAAGTAGAGTATTTGAAGTAGAAAGAGGGATGGAATGCTTTGAATAGGAATTTCGTGTTTCAGTGAAGGGATTCTTATTCTAGAATTTTTTAAAGAGAAACTATCATTTTCAGAAAATTTCTGGGAGAGTCAAACTTGGACATTTAACAGAATTCTTGGAGATATAGGAATTTGAAGAAAGTTTATGGAATGAAACATGAAGAGAAAGAAATGAGTTGAAAGACTTCACATTCAAGCTTCATCAAATTTTTTTTTGGTTCCTCATACAATTCTGGGGAATTTTACGTTTTTGGGAGAACTCGTTTTTTTTTTCAAAAATCAACCCTTTAGAAATTTTTAAGGTAGAAAAAATATTGACCAAGGGGAATCTTAAGTAATGCAAATTTTGACTTGAAGCACTTTTAAGTATGAAAATATTTGTCTGAAGTAATTTTTCAATGTCTAAGCATTGACATCTGACTATTCGTTCGTCCGAAATTGAACTCTGGGGAGGCTTTTTGAATTCTATCCTATCGGGGCAGTTCTACCTTCCTTGGAAATAGTGGACTAAATCAGGGTCTGCTTATTTCCCTTCTAGTAGTTCACGGCGGATATCTGAAAGGGTGAATAAACGGTAAAGTTCAAACGCTCTGCGATATTGAGTCATTAGTTTTAGATTTTTGTCATCTTATGCAATTTAAGTTCACTCAGTAAAGTATGCTTTTGCGAGCTTGAGTTCAAAGTTCAAAACCAGAATTTAGTTTAATCTACCAAGCAAAGTAATTTCATGTCATATGAGGTTTTCCAGCAAGCAGTAGACGCGTGAAAACAGTCGCACAAGATAGTCAGTTTCCGGTAGAAAGAAGGGGGATTCCAAAGTTAATTTCTTGGGAAAGCTCACACACTGGAGAGAGCGTAAAAACACTCTTCTTTCATGTTTTAATGTAAACCTCGAGGAATTAGTATCTAACTATGAAAAGGAAGTTCTAAAGATTTAGGGGCATTTACACTAAAATCCTGCAATGACTTTATTTGAAATAGGGAAGAATCGGCCTTAGAGACTAAAATACATCTGAAGATTTTAGATACATTTCTGTTCAAAAGTAAAATCGAATGGAAAAATAAGAGCAATTAAATCGATAGGAAAAAATTAAAAGGTTGAATCAGAAACAAAAAAAAAAAGAAAAAAAAGAAGTTTCATAAAAATAAACCAAAGTTTGAGGAATCATACAACACTGAGCAGAAGGGAAAATATAATAAGTAAAATAAGGGAATACGATATTTTCACTATGGGAGTTTGGAATCACCTGCTTTCCTGACGAATGAGTAAATCGTGAAATAAAAATGTTTAGAGGAAGTAAGGACTTAGTCGCTATGTCTCCAGAATGAAAGCTTTTTCTGCTGAGAAAATGAATAAAAAATACGATAATGAAAACCCAATTAAAACAAAAGAAAAGGTCAATGAAACTAAACCTCTACAGATAAAATGAAGCAGGCACAGAAGTTAAAAATGAAGGGGTAGATACGGGAGAACTCGACATTAAGTGAATGAAATAATCGCGAAGTTTTGAAACATCTCAATTTTAAGCGAACAAAATGAGGAAAAGGAATGAGATTAGGGGAGTTCTTTCTTACTTTGATGAGGTGAGTAAAGAATAAAAATTTAGTTATACATGAAATAAAGTAAAAAAAAATAGCTCGTTTAAGAATATGATTTTTGGTGAAAGTATGAAATTTTAGTTGAAATGTCATAATCAGCATTTCGAAAAGAAATAGATTGAGTCAATATGAAGGGAACAGAAGTAAGTATTTCTTTATTTTCGCTATGGGGGTGGGGAATAACGGTTTTTCTGGTGAGTTAGTAAAACGTTAAAAAATAATATTTAGTGGAAGAACGTAATTACTCGCTTTGCCTCCAGAATGAATGTTTTTTTCGGACGAGACAGAAAAATATATAGAAAGTCTGTCCCAAAGAATACAAATTTTATCGTAAGAAAAAAGGTTTTAGATTGCATGTCTTGCCAATGAATGCTTTCCTGTTGGGGCAGTTCACGAAAAAGTATAGGAAACTAGGAAAGAATAAAAAAAATTGCATATTTGACATACATGCAAGCTTTGAGGAATACTTTAAAGCAAGTCGAAAAATATGCTATATAAGGAAACAAAAATCTGATGATTAGTTACATCTAAAATAATCGTTTTGCTGAAATGAAATGAAAAAAAAAATAGTCTAAATAAAAGGAGTCATAAGTTTGGCCAAGTAAGAAATAAATTACTGACATACTGAAAAGTGAAACGAAATTAAAAAAAAAGATGAAGTAAAATAGCGAAAATTGGAAAGCTATAATGATATGTGAAATAAAGTAAGAAATTATTGTTTCAGCAGAATTGTAACTGTGAAAGACCTGTAGAGTTCTTGAACACAAATAAATTTCGAGAAAATAATATTGCAAACGCGAAAGACTCAGAATTAACATGAAGTAATTTCACAAAAAATTTGTCAAAGTCCAATAATTACTGCGAACAGGAACAAAAACGTTGTAGGGCCAGACATATCAATTCTTAGATAATACCTTTTGTTTCCCGCCGTATAGCGAGCTACCACCTTGCCTTTTTTATACGATCTGGCTATCAAGGCGGCTGAAGGCGTCCTTGTGTAGAAGAGTAATTACCTCGACAAACCCAGTCCAGTACACGGAAATAAAAACAACAACAAGACTTTATTATTCCGATAACATTTGCTTCACGGGTTTCCGATGATTTTCCGCTCAGGTTCCCGTGCTGACCACGTGCTATCTTTCCGCGATACCCGGTGGACGAAGGAATCCTCTTTCCCATTCACCACGCTGCACGTCTGGGAGAACCACAGTCCTTCCGTCAGAAACCGGTGTCCAAATCACGACCCTCTCTACTTGACGACCGAAGCTTCACTGTCTCACTCAATTCTCCTCACCCTTTCTGTCCTCTACCACGCATGCGCAAGAAAAACTGGTTTCCCCGGTCAGCACGCGAAATACCTGTACTCAGGAATGTCGTCGGATACCCGCAGGGGATTACAACCTTGCACGTATACAAAAGCAGTATGACAACTTGTTTAACAGAAGCACTCGAGCAGCTGACTCTTCAAGGTCAGATGCCCCAGATGTTGATGCACCCCTCTCTTAATCCTCCATAGGATTAAAATTGTACCACGTGGGTGGTGAAGAATATCAGTTCTTATCTGAAACAACAAAATGGCGGAATGAAGCGTCCATCCACACGTGTTAATCACAACATTAAAATGAAATAAATTCATAATTGACAGTTTGATTGTGGGCGACCCTTACAGGCCTCCACCAAATGAACGAGAGATACGGTCTTTCGCCGTATTCTCGAGTCAGTCTCTTCCTTGCCTGCAGATCTTATATGACACAACATAATACACTTTTTCACTTCTCGCACGTTATGTAACATATACACTTGTACCACCCTGAGACCTTCTGTGAATCTCCACTTGTGCCGTGAAACATTCTCACCATGGCGCTGCCCTACTCTTTAAAACTGAGTCTTGACAACGCATCGGCGTGAGGAATTTTGCCGCGACATGAGATATGGATAAATTAAATTGGGAAGTAGCCAAACTATAACGCTGTAATTTTGAACTTTGCGATGCGGAACGGGTGAGAAAAGTAAGGGGGTTGTGATCGGACATAACTTCGACCCGGTTACCGAAAATCCACCCTTCAAACCTTTGCAAACCCCATACTATGGCGTACGCCTCCTGATGGCTGACCACCCATCTGGTTTGCGTCCCATTTAATTTTTTGCTAGCATAGGCCACTGGCCTAATGTTGCCTTCCTCATCCCCCTGACTCAAACAACATGCCACCGCAAAGGAACTCGCATCCCTGTGTTAGATAAAATGCTTACTGAAATCCGGGGTGTTTAATACCGGTGCCTTACACAAATTTTCCTTCAGAGTCCTGAATGATTCCTCCAACTTTTCCGACCAAACTACCCTATCTATCTGCCGCCCCTTTTCCTGTGCAATCTGTTAAAGGTTTAGCTATCTTCGCGAAGTTAGGTACGTAATCACGGTAATACCCACATCATAATCCCAAAAAGCTACGTATTTCCTTTTTCGTCTGAGGGGGCAAAAGGTCCCTGATGGCCTGCAATTTCTCGGGGTCCGGCCGGTGATGGCCCGAGCCGACCACGTGCCCTAAGTAATTCACCTCCGTACGGGCGAATTACTTAGGGCACGTGTTCAATTACTTAGGGCACGTGTTCAAATTTCCCGTAAAGCCTGCCGACTCCAAACTTTCAGTTACTCCTTTCAAATGCTCCTCCCATGAGCCAGAAAAAATAGCCACGTCGTCCAGGTACGCTATCGCATAGTCTTGGTGCGGGGTCAAAACCTTATTCATGGCTCTCTGAAAAGTAGCCGCCGCTCCTGATAACCCAAAGGGCATTACTTTCCATTGATAGAGCCCCTTATGCGTTGCAAAAGTGGTATACTTTCTACTGTCGGGGTCCATTGGGGTTTGATAGTACCCCTTTAACATATCAAGCGTAGTAATATACCGGGCTGCCCCGACCTTCGCTAACAAATCTGGGATATGAGACATAGGAAATGCGTCCGGAACAGTGTGAGAATTTAGCATTCTGTAATCTACACACATCCGAACCTCTCCATTTTTCTTAGCCACGCATACTACCGGATGACTATATCTTTTGATTCTTCAATCATCACACGATCCCACAACTCCTGGATCTGGCTCTCCACTGCTTTCTGCATCAATTGTGGCACCTTGTACCTGTGCTGGGTACGAAGAACGCTTTCCGGCTGGAGTGTAATTGCGTGCTTCCCCACTGACGTCTCTTCCACTTCTCCCGAAAAGAACTTCTTCGAGCTGTTCACCAGCTCCTGTAACTCCCTAAGCTGCTCCCGAGTTATCCTCTCCCTATCTATTCTGATTTCTTCAGGTTCTTTTGCTTCCTCTGTTTTCCTCACCGGAGCCTCCTTAATTTTGCCGAACTCCTCATCCGTCTCAAAAATCACTCCGACTACACTGATCCGGGGCTTAAACTCTCTTGGCTTCCCCACGTGTACATGCCGAAGCTGCCCGTTTCCTAGTTCAACTACATAGCTATTGGACCCCCGTTTCTCAGTTATGTGTACTGGGCCGGTCCACCTAGCATACACCTTGTTCTTGGAGTCCGGGATCAGGGCTATCACCTGGTCTCCCACTTGAAAGGACCTCTGTCGCAGCCGACGGTCATAATACGACGTATACCGTCGCTGCTGTTCCACCGCCACCTCCTCCACTTGCTGAGTCGCCTTCTCCATGTGCTCCTTCATTTGCTGCAGGTACTGCTCCGCTGATACTGATATGCCAACGGGCAGCCTACATTCCCCCGCCCAATTTTTCTTCAGAATGGCCAGCGGTCCAATGGGCTCTCACTCGTATAGCAACTGAAACTAGGCCGCGCCCGTTGTAAAATTGGGAACCTCTCATAATAAATATGGCAAAGCCTTATGCCTTTGCTCCTCCCTTATCACATGATGCAGCATTCCTTTCAAAATTCTGTTGAATCGCTCGACAAGACCGTTCGAGGCGGGATTTCCTGGGACGGAAAACCTAGGAGTCGACCCTAGACGCCTTAGGATCTCTTGTGTCAACCCCGACACAAAATTTGTGCCCCGGTCCATCGCTACTACCTCCGGAATTCCTGTGCGCTGAAAAATTTCCAGTAGTGCGTCGCACGTGCTCCATGCATTCAATGAAGTCAGATATACGGCTTCCGGTCACCTAGTATGCTGATCTACCATCACTAATATCCACCGGTGACCCTTGCTCGACGGTGGTTCAATCGGTCCGAATAAGTCCGCATTAACAACCTGAAATGGTCTGGGGGTCTCCTAACTGCCTCAATCGGAACAATGTCTGCCCTCGTGATGGGACGTCTCAACTGACACGTTTCGCATACATCACAATATCTACGCACATTTTTCTTCAAGGTAGGCCAGTAGAAAGAATATCTGATCCGCTCTAGGGTCTTCTTGTGGCCCAAATGCGCGCCTAAAATCGAATCGTGTGCCAGCTTTAACACTTGCGCACTCCGCTCTTCAGGAACCACCAACTGTAACGTAACCTGTCCCAACACTTGCTCCCGATGATACAACATTCCATCCATATAGAGATAACCACCTCTGCCATTTTCCGCCTCATTCCTAGCGGTTGCTAACGTCACACACCTCTTCTGTTGCTCTGTAAACAAGCGTCTGTCTGAACTCTCCTGAGTTTCACTCGTATCCAAATCAGTAACGCTATCTCCTGTTTCCTCGCTAGCTCTCTTTGCCTCCCCTGATTGGTAGACCTGCTGTTGCCCTCGCTGATTCTCCTCGCCGCCTCCAGCACTGAGCGCTAATATCCTGGGGCTATTTTGCTCTTCAAGCCCCGCTCCACCTACCAAGCGCGCTTGCTTCTCCTCCGCTGAAATATCTGTGATCGCGGGGCTTTCCATTACTGGAATATCCTCTTCGATTAGCGCTTCGCCAGTCTCAGATTCTGGATGCACATCCGACCTATTCCCTAACTCTAACGCCTTTTCACACGAGGTTGCCCACATCGGAGTAGCTTCCCTTAAACTTTTCCTGCGCTGGTAATCCTCCGCTGCTATAATTACCCTGTTTACCAGATTAGGAACAATTGCACACATCACTTCGCAAAAACTTTCTAGCGCTTCTTCTGTTTCTAATCCCTCTTCATCTAATCGGAGATTCAATTGTTTAATGACAAACTCTCCCTTACTACCATCGAAGCCTCTTAAAATTATTCTACCCTTTGGTTCCAACAGCTCTTCGCCAAGTAACCCTCCTCTTACACAACTCACCTCCGCGCCTGAGTCAATAAGGATTTCGGTGCCCTTTCCGCCTTAACCCTCTTCACTTCTCCTACCGGAATTTCTATTACCTCGTTCTGACTTCCTTCCTGGCCTAAAACTCTATCTACCTTAGCCGTCATTCTTTTATCATTGCTGACCTCTACCGGCTCTATCCTTCTCTCTGAAACATCTTCGGCTCCCTTTTGTCCCACCGCTACTCTGTTTACCTTATTTGGAGAGTCTTTCCTCCAATTCTGAGAGTAAGAGCTGGGAGTACTCTGCGATGCCTTCTGGTTACAGTTTGCTTTACAGTGCCCCACTACTCCACATCTAAAGCATATAATTCCCTTATCCAAACTGGAATTCCCTACGATAGGCCTCGCCACTGAATAACCTGGCTTATGTCCGACGCTCTGCTCTGTCCCGGAAAACTTTCCTTTCAATTGATTTCCGCCTGTCTGAAAACTTCCCTTCTTCCCGGCTTCTGACTGACCTCCTTTGAAATACATTCCCAAGGGATGACTGGGTGTACATCTTCCTACTTCTATTCCCATAGCTCCCACGTGACTTTCGTATAAATCACAAAGTTCTCCTAATTCTGTCGAAGGAACTAACTTCCCTACGGAACCTCTTTGAAGAATGTAGGTCTTCAGTTTTGGGGAGAACAAAGTTTTGAATTTGTCGCATACCAACAAATTGACCAACTGATCGAATTCTTTCACTTCACTACTGTTGATGTAGTATGTTAGGGTCCTCTTAATACGTCCCGCTAACTGCAAGTAGCTTTCCCCTTTGTTCTTACTAATATTCTCAAATTGTCTCAAATAAATATCCGGAGTCAAATGGCATTCCACCAAAATTGCCTCCTTAACTATTTCGTACTTATCGTACTGCTCTATAGTCAACCGACGAAATAAGTGGTTCACACATTCTGAATTGAACAAGGCTATCACCAAACGACCTTTCATTTCTTCCGGTACTGAGTGTAATACAAATGCCCTTTCTAACGAATCAAAGAAGTTCAGAGTTTCTTCCGGCTTACCGGGACTTCTGGGTAAAGTTCTTTCTAAGATTCTCATGTAGTCGACCAACTTACCCTCATTTTTACTTTTAATAGACTCCTTCTCTTTCTCATTAATTAATTCCAATTTTCTTAACTCAAATTGCCTTTCTTCTTTCCTATCCGCTAATTGTAATTCTAGCATTCTTTGTTCCCTCTCAGCCTTTCTCTCTTCTATCTCAAGCATTTTAAATTGAAGTTCCCATTCCATTCTAGCTGCATTATTTTTCTTGTCTTCCATATTAATGCTTACTTCTTTACTAGAATTTAATTCTGAATCACTAAGAATACTATTCTCTTCGTTGTCCGCGCCTAAATTATCCTCAACTTTCCCTTCCAAAAGCTCAGTCATGACAATACACTACAATACACATACTAATAATACACTCATGCAAAGAAATAAGAAAAGAAATCATGCAAACTTCCGCATTAAATCATCGAAGGTTAATCTCCTTCCTGTTTTGTTTCTAACCTATCTCTACCTTCATGCATTACCCGAACATCTATTATTCTAATTTACTCAGAATACTTATTCCTTCTGTCTCTTTCGCTACACGTTATTTTTTTTTTCCTCTACGCTATTCTAGTTTCAAATTTCTTAAATCGTAAACAAGAAAACTCGACTTTTCTAAACACACCTATTACTTAATGAAAATATTTTGACACTTCGCATTCTCTAGCAACTGACATAAAATTAACTGTTACAAAATTTTACTTTACAATGCTTTACTCTGAGAATATCTAATTATTAGCTTTCCCTTTCCTTTCTAGTACCATGATGAGAACTTCTACTCTTAACCCTAAATTATACCAAATGCACAGGCAAAGACGCGGAAATAATCTCAGAAAAAAAAATGTGGTACGTTACCGGAGCACTCAGGCCCCCTTCTGCTTCTTCTGTTGTCTTGCTTGTAAGTCCTCGTCCGGCTTGGGATTTCCGTACGCTGAGGTGCACACTGTCTTTGTTTCGGTCGACACGATGGATGCCTTATCTCGGCTAGCACGCTGGTGTCTCTTTCTTCCGGTCGGTACGTCGTCAGAGTTCTGTCATTCTGTCACCGGAATTTTCACAAAAAATCCGTTGTTCCTTCTTCACACGTGTCGCCATTCACGAGCTCGCTTTCAGGCTGATCCTGCCGGCTGCGCCACTTACCTGGCTGTAGGGCCAGACATATCAATTCTTACCTTTTGTTTCCCGCCGTATAGCGAGCTACCGCCTCGCCTTTACTATACGATCTGGCTATCAAGGCGGCTGAAGGCGTCTTTGCGTAGAAGAATAATTACCTCGACAAACTCAGTCCAGTACACGGAAATAAAAACAACAACAAGACTTTATTATTCCGATAACATTTGCTTCACGGGTTTCCGATGATTTTCCGCTCAGGTTCCCGTGCTGACCACGTGCTATCTTTCCACAATTCTTTCCGCGATACCCGGTGGACGAAGGAATCCTCTTTCCCATTCACCACGCTGCACGTCTGCGAGAACCGCAGTCCTTCCGTCAGAAACCGGTGTCCAAACAACGACCCTCTCTACTTGACGACCGAAGCTTCACTGTCTCACTCAATTCTCCTCGCCCTTTCTTTCCTCTACCACGCATGCCCAAGAAAAACTGGTTTCCCCGGTCAGCACGTGAAATACCTGTTCTCAGGAATGTCGTCGGATACCCGCAGGGGATTACAACCTTGCACGTATACAAAAGCAGTATGGCAACTTGTTTAACAGAAGCACTCGAGCAGCTGACTCTTCAAGGTCAGATGCCCCAGGTGTTCATGCACCCCTCTCTTTATCCCCCATAGGATTAAAATTGTACCACGTGGGTGGTGAAGAATATCAGTTCTTATCTGAAACAACAAAATGGCGGAATGAAGCGTCCATCCGCACGTGTAAATCACAACATTAAAATGAAATAAATTCATAATTGACAGTTTGATTGTGGGCGACCCTTACAATCGTTTCTAAAGAAACATTTCCTCGTCTCATGATCTGGAATAAAATTGAATGAAGCAAAAAGAAAAGTTCCCCAGAAAACAGATATCAAGTCGTTAAGAAGCGTATGTTGGTTTAAATCTGGAAAAAAAAAAGATACTGTTACGAACGAATGTTATGTATAGCTAGCTGCTATAGATCTGTATATTTCTTGCACAAACATGAAACAGCTATATAGAAAGTCAGATTAAGTGATACATTAAAAGCAAGTAAGAAAAGCTATTTGCATAGGAAACAGAAATAATAATGAAGAAACGTTTGCTTGTTTAAATCAGAAAAAATAAAGCCTCCATAAAAGTAGTTGTTAGTTTGAAAAGTTAGAAAATAAAATAATGTTGGTACATCGAGAAGTTTAACGAGTACGCAAGCCTTTAGAAAAAAAGATTAAGATAATGCATTAAAAGATAGATTTAACTAAATAATCATGAAGAAATAAAAAAATATACGAAAAAAAAAACCATTTTAACTATGCATAAAAAATTGTGGCTTTGTACGGTGGAAAAAGGTACAACGTTAAAAAATGTAACAGAAAATGCCACGAACACGTAAATACATTAATAATTTTTTTATTGGAGGTTTAACGACCACCGTGAGCAACTCAATGGGCTATAAGCAGTCGCCCGTCCCTAATTTAGGGTCACTGGTTCCAGGGAAGGGAGAGCCGTAAGACAAACACAACATCCATGCCTCACCGGGATTCGAACCCGGGCCCCTTACGGACGAATGATCAGAGGCCATCGCTCAGACCACTGCGTCACCGGGGCGGCTAATAAACAATCGTTTCTTAAGATTATGTCTGCAGCACAAAACTTTGGAAAACGTTTTTATGTTGGTACGTCGGTTGAAAATGCGTGGTCTCCTCAAAGAAAATACAAAAAATCGTTACGTTGAAAAATTATGGATATAAAATGGGAAATTATGAGGGAAAAAAAGGAATAACTTCGTTGCAATATGATAAAATTATTGAAAAAAAGATCAGTCTTGGAGCTTAATGTGTCTAACAGAATCTCAAATGACGTCAACTCCTCCTCTTACCCCATTTTTAATTCCTTCCATTTGTTCACAAGAAAAGCTTATCGCCCACCCCGTGGAGGAGAAAAGGGCGTTGGGTGCCGTCATGGTTTTGCGTGCTAGCACGGAGGTGTCACCCATCATAGTGACTCGTCCCAAACACGTGGCATACAAAATGGCATGGTCTGAGACAAAGAGAAAATGGTGACTCATCCCAAAACACGTGGCGCACAAAATGACAGCGTGGTGAAACTAAAATGGTGGACAAAAGATAGCGGAACATGATATGAATCAACAGGAACGAAATCTTTTCAAACAAAGCATTTCCTCGTCTAAATTAAAATTTGAGGGAGGACAAATATAACAATTAAAAAAATAATGCAACGTCTATATAAAATTCCTAACACCTCACGGAAGTTCTAAAAATATAAGTTTTATAAAATAAATTAGAGAGACTAAATACAACACAAAAAAGAATTACGAGTAAAAAAATATTGGAAAGACTTCCCAAAAATTTGACAAAGTTCAATAAATCTCCCGAGAAAATAATAAAGTTCCAAAAAGCACCGGTAGGGGCAGCACATTGAGTTGACATCCCTTTCCCCCACTCGGTCGTTGCCATCCCTCAAAAATCCATCGAAAGTTCCAAAATGCACCGCTAGGGGCAGTAGCATCGGCGTAAAAAATTGTAAGGGAGAAAAACTCAGAATTCACATTTGTGCTTCATTTCCTCCAAAATTTGTCAATGTCCAATAAATCTCCTGAGAAAATAAAAAAATAAATAAATAATGCAACGTCTATAAAAATTCCTAACACCTCACGGAAGTTCTAAAAATATAAGATTAATAAAACAAATCGAGGAAACAAAACATATTGGAAAGACCACAAATATTTGTCAAAGTCCAATGAACCTCCCGAGAAAATAATAAAGTTCCAAAAAGCATCGCTAGGGGGCAGCACATCGCGTACACATCTCCTTTCCCCCCACTCGGTCGTTGCCATCCCTCAAAAATTCATGGAAAATTCCTAAAAGCACCGCTATCGGGCAACACATCAGCATCGACCCAACACACTAGCGCCACCTGTCACGCCCTCTCATCCTCTGCCGCAAAGCTACGCCCCCTGCTTCTTGCGCCAGTTCTCGTTCTTTTATACTACTAATGTACTATTTATTATGTTTGGAATTGGTGGTACTTTTCAAAATGCAGTTAAATCGTAACATACACGCTTAATGAGGTGATGCAGGACTTTTGCACCAAGCTGTACATGAATTAAAACATACATGTTTGATATTTTAAACCTACGTCTATTTTGACTTTTGTATTAATTTTTTTATTGTTTTCATTATAAGAACTACAGACTTTCTGTACAATTTCACATTTTCAATATATTTAAAAAAAAGATCCCCCCCCAAAAAAAATTACGTTTGAAATACTAGTAGTAAATCTGACTATGATTGTGTTCAATATCCCACACACCAATCTTCTTAAAGCAGCCCGCCTACTAGTTGATTAAGGGTTAGTGCTCAGTAAAATATTCACTAATCTTTTCTTGTTTCAAATTTTTTGAATTTGGAAAAAATAGGAATCTCTCACACTTCGTGTAGTTCGAAACATACACAAAATTAGGGCTTGAATACTGAATATAGTCATTTTGTTTTAGAGTTTCCGTTTATCATACTCACAAAACATGTCTGCACGGGTGCAAGCAGTTCATCCAAGCCAAGACAAACTTTTTGAGAGAGTGGGCGTCGCCCAAGGAGGTGTGCGAATTTGTATTCGACTTCCACGAGAAAATCTAATAAACTGTCGGAAAAGCAACAACTCAGGAAGAGAAAAATAAATAAAATCCGAGCAGCAGCTGTAAAGACTGTTTCTGATAGAAGGCGCTGTCGCTCCGTGGGAAGCGAGAGGAGAAAAAAATCGTGTGATTTGAACTCGAAAGGGAGAACGCGTGTGTTTTGAACACGATGGAACTAAAGAGGATTTAACGCCGATTTTTATTTGTTACTTGTCTTTTTTAGTATGTGTGCGTTCGGTCATCTGTGTTGTGCAAAAATATACATATGTATGTTAGATGTTTTTTTTTTTTTTTTTTTTTGAGGCTCTTGTGTCAATCATTGTCAACTGCTGAGTTCTTTCGTATCTCCTTTGGATTAATGTGCTATTGCCTACTGATATATCGACCTCAACACACGGCACCCAAGAACCGTCGTTCAAAAATTGAATGGCAGGTAAGAAGTCTTTTTTCTTCAATACTGTGCATTCCTGATTGATTTGATCGGGGACACACGTTACATAAACCGTTTCTGGACTGATTGCAGTACACCTCAATGCATTTGAATCCAAGTCAATCCATACATAAAATATAAACAAGAGAAAACATTGTCTGAAATGGGAAAATCAGAGAAGGGAAAAAATCAACCAATGCCATCTAAATTAAAAACTGGGAAACAAATTAGTACTTACACAGATTGCTAAAAATGTGTGCGTCTTTCAATACTTATGAACAAAAATTTGCAAAAGTAAATAGCAATAGCATCATTTTCTTGCAAAGACTCTTGTGATTTTATTTGGTTGCGTAAATTTGGATTTATGTTCTACAACTGTACTAGCGACAGCTTCAAGTGCACTTATAGGGGATTTGAAGACAGCAACAGTTGCATCCTTTTAGATGAATCAGTGGAAAATCTGTTGCCAATTCCAGGAACACTCCGCTTAGTAGTGTTTAAGTTGCCAATGAAAAATTTTCCTGGCACAGGCAGGGTACTGGCAATTTGCTTGCCCTGTTTCATGGTTTTTAAAATATCCTTGGATGCCACTCTCAAACCCATCTTTTCTTTCAAGAAATCCTGGTAAGCCAGACAGAATTTATGGATTGCGTTCCACATTGTTGGATCACGCTTAAGATCCACAGACTGTATTTTTCTATTAGGTTGTCGGAAAACTCAAGGTGTATTTTGGCACCCGATGGCGGTTGGGCTGTTTTGGGAGTACTAAAGATATGCGCAGTTCTGTTATTGCTATGGCACTCGACAGGTGCCAGTTCTAGCTGCAGTGTAAAAGGAATAGTGAGCGATTTGGTTGATTTGCGGAGATTTGACATCAAGTTGAAGATGGAAGAGCAAACTGTGCATTTTCGCCATATTTTACTGTTTTACTTCCGTAAAGGGAAGAACGCGCGTCAAGCTAGTGAAAAGTTGCGTAAAGTGTACGGTGATAATGCTCTACAAAAACGTGAGTGCCAGCGGTGGTTCGCAAAATTCCGTGCTGGTGATTTTGACCTCAACGATGCTCCTCGGTCGGAGAGGCCCGCCGAGGTTGACGACGACCAAATCAAGGCATTGATGAAGTCAAACGAACGTTACACGACACGAGAGATTACAGACACATTGCACATCCATCATTCAAGCGTTCATGACTACCTGAAGAAGCTGGGATACGTAAGCAAGCTCGATGTGTGGGTTCCTCATGAACTCAAAGAAGCTCAATTGACGGCGCGTATAAACATCTGCGATATGCTTATTAAGCGTGAGGAAAACGATCCTCTTTTGAAGCGATTGATAACTGGTGAAGAAAAGTGGATTGTGTACAACAATGTGCTGCGCAAACGGTCTTGGTCCCGACGTGCTGCTTCGCCTCAAACGACATCCAAAGCAGACATTCATCATCGGAAGGTTCTGGTCTCAGTGTGTTGGGATTTTAAAGGTGTCGTGTTTTTCGAGCTCCTACAACGGAGCCAAACAATCAATTCGAATGTGTACTGCCGGCAATTGGACAGTTTGAACGAATACATAATCCAGAAACGTTCAGAGCTTATTCATCGTAAAGGTGTTGTGTTCCATCACGACAACGCGAGACCACACACAAGTTTGATCACCCGCCAAAAATTATTGGAGCTTGGGTTAGATGTGTTACCCCACCAAGCATACTTGCCTGACCTTGCGCCGTCAGACTTCCACTTGTTTCGCTCTCTTCAACAGTCCTTGATTGGTATAACGTTCAATTCAGATGAGGCTGTAAATCAGCACCTTGTACAGTTTTTCGCCACGAAAGGCAGGTCCTTCTATGAACGAGGCATTCTGCAGCTCACTAACAGATGGCAAAAGGTTATCGAACAAAACAGGCATTATATCATTGATTGATCTTTGTTCTTTCTATCAATAAATAACATTTGCAAAACATGGCTAAAATACGTCATGACTTTTCCGACAACCCAATACATCTTAAGTTGTACTTAATTATAAATACGGCTTTGTAATTTTCAACTGTTAGTGTTGACCTATCACTTGTAACAATATCGTCCATTATGTTAAAAGTCCCTTCAATGAGCTGACCAGAAAATACAGTTATTAACTAAAGATGCTAAATACTTAAATTTCAAGTGCCCATTACTGTCTTTCAGTTGAAAAACATATAACCACCATTTGTAAAAAATTCTACCAGCTTCAGTAAAAATATTTAAACTTTGTTAGTCATCATTTTCAGGATCAGTTATATACTGTCTGCATTCATCATTTTCGAGATCAGTACTGCCTCCGTTTCAGGTAAGAGTGGGCAAAGATAGGAAATGCTGAACTTCCACAGGTGCAGGGGGGGGGGATAACAAAGTGTAGAATCTTGCATTTCACTCTCTACTGTATACAACCGTGACATTTATGTAATGGTCACATGCCTGCCAACTAAATAGATTTAGTGTATGTATTTTGTTTCAAGAAAATTAAATATATAGTATAATATAATGTAAGGGAAAAAAATTGCTGATGAGGTCATATGCATAGAAAATCACTCACCTTAGTACAGAACGATGTATTTAATCAAATGTCTTTATAAGATAACAATGTTGTATGGAAATGAAATCTTGAAGGCTTGAAAAACTTCAGACATGTTTCTTCATAAATAATAAAAGTTTGATGAAGAATAAATGTTGATTCTTGATTTGACACAAAATTAATAAATACGACAAATGCTTGCGAAAACGTTAGACATTTTGTAGATAAATAATAAAAGTCATTCACAACTAATGAAATTTCATTTTCTTAAGTTGTTTCTGTCTAACAATTTATTCTGTCCTTCTTTTAAGAATTAGCCAGCTAGAGTTTTCTTTCTCTTGAACCAATTCATTTGATTTTAATTTGCTGCACAAGTTTTTAGAGCTATTTAGCTCCTTTCGTCTACTTTTCATTTTTTTCTGTTTTATCCTGTCATTTTTTCTTATATTCTAGATATGATGATTTCATATTCTGGCATAAATCTCTATTTAAAGGGTCATGTAATTAATTGTTTTTCTTAAAAAATTCCAAGTCTGATTTATCCTGATTCAGGAGCTTATATTTCATGGTTTGAACACATGAAAATCTTTCAATTTTCATGTTGCTGGATCCTTTATCAAGTACATCTCTCATCATACTAATGGAACTTTCCACTTAGAGCCAGGAAAACAACTCAATACTGCCATCACCATATTTGAGAGGACACTGAATTTGTTTAACTTAAAAAGTGCATGTTTTGGGATTCATTGAAATTTATTTATGTAAATATTAAACTGGAGCACATCAGTGCATCCAAAGTATAAAATTACTGACATTTAACAACAACAACACAGAGTAGAGGGAAGGTCGCATGAGCGGGGATTACGATTGCCGGCGAAATCTTGCTCCATCAGACTTCCGTTTTCGGACATTTACCCTCCGTTTTTCAAGCTAAAATACAAATATTTATGCATTGAAATGAATACTGGGCAGAAGAACCATCGTGAGAAAGAGAAATTACAATTATGGAGGGGGGGAATCTTCACTCCGTTTAACTTCCATTTTTGAAAGATGAAATACTGTCACCAGACGGGAAAGACCCCTCCCTCCTCCCCAAAAGCAACTTCTTTTCAGTTTTACATCGATCTCGAGAATGACCCAAATGATGACAGAAAAAGCGGAATTCCGCGAGTCAACGAAATAATCTCATGTATTATTTCGTTGACTCGCGAAATAATCTCATGTAGCGACTAAGAAATGGAAAACACGAATTTTATGGAAAATGAAAAATCGATACTGCGTTGCTCACTCTGCCGTGAAACAATTTATGGGACATGTAAACAGCGCGGAGTCTGCCACGGACAGATTGATTACCGATCTAGAAATGTAATTTCGTTTAATAAAAAGGAAAGGGGCAAAAACGATTGCTTTTTATTGATTAGTTTTGAAGATGTATTGGAAATAGGGTAATATGCATTTTATTAGATTTTTTTTTTTTTTTTTTTTTTTTTTAAATTCGAAGTCGCTCCTTTTTACTATTACCGAAAATATTAAAAACGAGGAACATGACAAGAAAACAGCAAAAGTAAAAATATGGGGGGCTCAGTCGAAAAAATGTAATATGCGGAAACGGAAAACGACGTAACATTCTCAACACCCACGAAACATTCCCGAAAATATTTAACAAGTGTTAGTTAAAATCTTGAAATCACGAAAATTAACTTTACGCAGATGTTTAATAACGTTATTTCACTGAGATTTTCGATTTCCGTTGCATACTCGACATTTTCCGTCGTTCGTAGCGGACCAACGATTTCCATAGCATACTTGATGTTTTCCATAGTAACTATGTAAAATCCATAGTACTTGGAGTTGCTAAATATTTCTTCCCACCGCATGGTCTTACTCAGCGTCAAGCGGAAGAGCGCGCACTGAGAATTTACTGTACCGAAGTCCTGACGATGATGATGGGGCACAGCGGTTCTGGCGCACAATCTGCTTTTTCTAGCAAGATGGCCCAAGATTTTTTTTTTTTTTTTTTTTTTTTTTGGAACAAAATTCCCATCCCTGGAAGAGGTGACGCCATTCCGCGCCGTAACCATCCCGTCATTCGAAGTCATTACGATTTTGCTTTCCGGGAGAGGGAAGTATACCCCCCCCGATAAAAATTTTATTGCATTTTTTTGGAATAATATCGGTAGCACCAAAAACGGAACAGAAAAAAAAAAAAAAAAGTAGATTTCCGCGTATCACGGAAGTCTTTCATGCTTGCTGTTTGCGTGTTCAATAACATTTGGCAACAACACGGATGCCGCCCCGGTGGCGCAGTGGTCTAAGGCGCTGGCCTCTGATCATTCGTCCGTAAGGGGTCTGGGTTCGAATCCCGGTCAGGCATGAATATTGTGTTTGTCTTACGGCACTGGCTCTCTCCCTTCCCAGGAACCAGTGACCCCAAATTAGGGACGGGCGACTGCTTATAGCCCATTGAGTTGCTCACGGTGGTCGTTAAACCTCCAATAAAAAAAAAACAAAAAAACAACACGGATAGCTTACCAAAAGTAGTAATGGTAGTACTTTGTTTCCTTTGTAGACGGTTTAATACACTCAGGTAAGTCAGTACTTTATTTGTAAGTGGCAAATTTTTCAGCATACAAGTAGCTGCGGATATATATGTATGCTTCTCTAAGTATTTTGTGAAAGCTCTTTGCCAAATGCTCTTCATAATTTTTTTTTCCTTTCAAGATAGGCATGCTTGCTTAACATTTAAATATTGGCTGAAACTGTTTAGAAATATCACTGACATTAATTTCTAGCAGTTTTTTTACATCATTCATAGGAATGAATTCAGGTTTAATAAACAAAGTCTAATAACATAGCGAAAACATTTCAGAATGTGCTAGGCTTTTCACTTTGAAAGATCTTTTAAAGCCATTAAATTGTAGCTGCAGTCCACAATAGAAATTGAAATAGAAGTTGTATTTCTCCACTTGATGAAACAGAGTACTTATTATAGTCTTTCCTCGCTTTGCTGGCAGAAGTCAAACTCTGTTTTGAAAGGTAAATCTGCAGTTTCTTGATGTCACTCCTCTGTTTCTTGCTAACATTTCTAGAGTTATAAATTTGGTTCAACATGTTGCCGCGGAACTTCTTCATAGTTCGGGTCACATTGTTTGCGGCCTAATTAAATACAAAGACCAGGAGTAATTTACCTTAATTATTTTTTACTTAATTTAAATTATTTTTCCTTTGCTCCCTTCCTGCCTCATAAACCCTCTTTTCCCCACTGGAGCAGAAAACCCAGGTGGTCAAGGCGGTTTGCCCGGACACCCGTGGATAATGACCAAGGAATTTTTATGCTTTTCACTCTTGTGAGAAGAAGCACGGCATTCACGAAATGGCCCCAGTGTTAACGTTGTTGGTGGGACAAAACATCCCGGTATTTCAGGAGTGCACATGCAAGAGTCCGAAACGCGGTTAGATGAATAGGCGAGTTGGGTTTACGACCATCTCCTCGATGAAGGAGGCACCAGCGAAAGTCGTAAAGTACATCGTGGTCTCACAGGAAAGCCCCTTCAAATTCTCGCTATTCATCCGAGCGCAGAAATTATGTCCTATTGAATTCGTAATAGCCTCACCTGCCCAACAGGCCAGCTACCGCGAAAAGATAGCGAAGTGGACCAGAGGGCCTACCAATAGCCACTAAGCTCGAGCACTGGTCAGCTCAGCTGACCAATCCAGACCCCAGGCGAAGAGTTCTTAGAAGGTTGTAGGCACGCCCCTATCACGTGGAAAATTCAAGGGACAAAAATATATATGCAGGAAAAAGGATATAGTCAGGGGGATTCATATTCGAAACAACTGTGATTCACAGACAGATATCGACACAGATGTTTGTTCACGTATAATAGTCGGAGGGCAATTTCAGAGATATTCGAGAATGAGAGGATAGCGAGTAAGAAAGATTATTCAGCGAGGTAAAGAGAGAATACCGATGATGAGATGGAGGCTCAGTAACCATATAACGCGATAGATACATCCGGAGTCAGCCTCCTCGAAAGATTTCATCTACCAGCGTGGGGCTTTAACGAACGACAACCCAACCGAAGGAGCCGCCCTGGTGGCGCAGTGGTCTAAGGCGATGGCCTCTGATCATTCGTCCGGAAGGGGTCCCGGTTCGAATCCCGGTAATGCATGGATGTTGTGTTTGTCTTAAGGCATTGGCTCGCTCCCTTCCCTGGAACTAGTGACCCTAAATTAGGGACGGGCGACTGCTTATAGTCCATTCAGTTTCTCACGGTGGTCGTTAAACCTCCAATCCCCCCCCCCCCCAAAGAAACAAAAAAAAAACGAGGTAAGATGACGTTATTTCCCCCAATTCCAGTTCCAATGTTAACTGAATATGTATATATGCATGGTCGCTATGCCTCCTCGAAATAGATTGAGGGATTTAATTTAAAGTTACGCTCAGGGGTGTAACTGGCTTACGCAGCAGTGGACCAGTCAACATGGCTAATTCTAATATTTTTAAGTTAACGTAACTTTTATTTTTCCTCCACCTGAAGGATATATTGCTTATACATATTTTTTCTTATAAATAATAAACATTGTTAATTACTTAACCTGTTGTAGCTAAATTTTCTAGGCTGTGTATATTTCTCTAGCTCACAATTTGCGGCATACGGGTTTTTTACGAATGCCTCGTAACGAGCCTATATGAAACACAACGCGCCGTCCGTAAACTTTGAGATTGGGTTACTTACATTTAGGTGAGACCGGCCGATTCGTCATCGAGCCGGGGAGCGAGTTTTGTGAGTTTGACTGTGATTTTCAGTTTCGTTGCGTTTGAGCAAACGTGAGCACCGCTCACCCCGCGAGAAAGGATTCCTTCCTCCCTCGCAAAAAAAATTTTCTTTTTTTTCAAACTGAAAGTGTTTCGGTGCAGTCAGATCAATTAGGGACTTAGAATAAAAACGCCCTTGTCAGGGCGAAGTCCCAACTGACCGCAAAACTCGTTTGTGACGAATAGCGAGTACGTCGACGCCGTGACGGTTCGGTCAGTGATAGGACTCTTTGATCCCTCACTGGGCTGAAGCTCGCGCGCCCGGGTTTTCTGAGCGTTACCTTGAGTGGGAGAACCCCAGGGTGCCCACTCAAGACTCAGAAAAAACTTTGCATCTCTCCCACAGAGATGCAAACCTCCCAAAAGGGAGTGATGTTGAAGGGGCTTCCCCCAAAAGTGCTTTGAAGACAAAGCAAGTCACAGCCTTACCCACCAGGGTGAAACCCTCGGAGGTCCAGGTAGCGGAGACACCCTCTCCTAAACCCGGTAACTCCCAGTCACCAAAGGCCTCACCAATGGTGACCTTGGAGTCCACTCCGAAGGCCAAACGGGGATGAGACTCCCCTAACAGGGGCCACTAGGGAGTTTCTAACCCTGGTGGGGGGCTGTGTCTCAGAAATTGAAGTGGTCTTGGGCTCCCTTCCCAAGACGGCAAGCAAGGCTGCGGTGGGGAAGATCGCGGCGGTGTTGAAGAAGATTCAACACGCCTGCACTCAGCAAGGGATGCTGACCTCGAAGCTAGAGGGCAAGCTCGAGGAGAGGGTGGAGCGACAGGGCCCCCCTCAGTAGGACCTATGTCCTACGCCGCCGCAGCCAAAATGGGTGCCACGCAGGAGCAACGGTCTGTGCCGGCACCCAAAGCTAAGGTTATTAAGAAGGTGGTGCCAGATAGGAGACACGTGCTCCTGATCTTTCCCACCGAGGAGGGCAAAACGTCGGACGACGTTAAAGCAACTCTCCTATCCGCAGTGCAGCCAGCGAAACTGCAGATAGGAGTTAAAGGTGTTCGCAAGGTTCGGAACGGAGGGGTGGCGGTAGAGTTCTCGAAGAGCGAGGATATCGCCAAGCTTGAAGGCGAGCTGCGGAGCAATCCCCTGACCAAGGATTGCACCCACTCTAAACCCCCCAAAAGCAACTCCCACGTCTAATTGTGTACGGCGTTGACGGGGAGGTCTCGCGTGAAGACTTCGAGGCCGGGTTAAAGAGCAAAACCCGGACCTCGAAGGAGATTTTAAGGCGAAATTCGTCATTAAGGCCAAAGGGGGTAAGGCTCACTGGGTGGTGGAAGCCGAACCCCTAGCCTATAGACTATTGATTAAGCGAGGACGACTCAACTTAGGTTGGTCGATCCTTCGCTTAAAGAGTTTGTCAGGGAAGTCCGATGCTTCCGGTGCAACGGCTTCGGCCATTTCAGGAATGGTTGCAAGGAAGCAGAGGACAAGTGTGGGCAGTGCGGTGAGACAGGTCACCGGCACAAAGACTGCACTGCTGCTCCGAAGTGCAATAACTGCACTTCCGCGAATAGGCGGTTCAAACTGAAGCTGGAAACCGCCCATTCTAGCTTCAGCAAGACTTGTCCCTCCCTGATCAGGGAGTTGGAGCAGCAGATAAGCCGAACCAATTATGGTTGATCGGTCAAGGACAAGTACCGGTCTTAGAGTACTCCAGCTCAACTCTCACCACGCGAGAGCCGCAACAGGGCAGATTCTTAAAACTGCGATTGAAGTCGCTGCAAAAATCCTGTTGATACAGGAACCGTACCACTCCCATGGTAGGGTAGCGGGGTTTCCCAACTCCTCACGGAGGTACTACTCTCGATGCGAAAAACCAATGGTAGCCACAGTCGTTCTTGATCCGGAATTGGGAGCTCTGGAGCTGGAATGCGCATCCAATGTGGTGGCATTGGGCATTGAGAGCAGTAACAGAAAAATATTGCTTGTAAACGCATACTGTTCACCGTCAGGTGCTCTCTCAGACGTGCTAAATACTGTCTCGCGGTTGCTGGATTCCCACCCGCAGCACGAGACTATCATTGCAGGCGATTTTAACGCGAAGAGTCCCCTCTGGGGAGACCAAGAAGAAGATGGGCGAGGTAGTGAATTCCTTGACTTCGTCATTTCCTCAGATCTGACGATCAGGAACGACCCCGACAGTGTTCCCACGTTCCAAGCTGCCACTGGGACGTCGTGGGTCGACCTCACCCTCACGAGGGCATCGGTCCTCAACCTCCTCCAGAACTGGCAGGTACTGGACGATGTGAGCTGCAGCGATCACCTCGCTATAACCTTCACGATAGGGTTTGAGAAAATTGGGAAAAAACCCAGGCCTAGGTTCGACGCCCGGAACCTCAAATGGTCGGAACTCCAGGGCCGACTATCAGATCTGCTAAAAGACAGAAGTGCAGCAGATCTCGATGAGGTAGAAAATATAATGAATATCTCGGTAGTAGATAGCAGAGACTTGTGAAGGTTGCAGGAGAGCAGGGGGAAGGGCAAGACCCATGCTCCCCTGGTGGTCGGAAAATCTGAGCCTTCTGCGAGGGAAGGCCAGACGCAGCAGACGTAGAATTCAACGCGAGAGATTTGACCCAGACAGGAGGGAGCGCCTGAAACGGGAATATAATCTCTCCAATGCTATGTATCGCAAAGCAATGGTAGCATCGAAGAGAGAGCATTGGAGACAGTTGTGTGAGACCACCCCTGTCGGCAATCCCTTTGGGGTACCGTACAAGGTGGCGAAGGGCTCGATTACCGGCCCACTGTTACTGGCATCCGTCAGAACAGAGAGTGGTACCAACACCGCCACTCTGGAAGACACAGTGGAAGTGCTCTTAAACCACCACTTCCCATCCGATGAGGAGACGGGAGACTCCCCGGATCAAACATCGATCAGAGAGCACTGCAGAGAACCACCAGACACGATTGACGACCCGCCCTTCACGAAGGCGGAGATAGGTACTGCAATCAATAGCCTGAACAAAGGCAAGGCACCCGGCATAGATGGGTTGGACCTCTCGATCATCAGAGAGGTGTTTCTGGCCAACCCCGGATACTTCGCTGCCCTGTTTAATAAATGCTTGGAAAGAGGTTGTTTCCCATCATTGTGGAAAACTGCGCTGCTCGTCCTCTTCAGCAAAGAAAACAAGAGCCGAGCAGATCCCGCAGCCTATAGGCCGATTTACCTGTTAACAGCATGGAGTAAGGTGCTGGAAAAGGTCCTTGTGATCCGAGCAACCCATTACCTAGTCGGCCTAGGTAAGCTCTCCAGCCGCCAATTCGGTTTCACACCGGAGAGGTGTACCGGCCAAGCGCTGGTCAGCCTTACTAAGCAGGTAAAGCAAAATCGTGCACAGGGAAAGCACACCTGTCTCGTCTCGTTGGACGTGCGGGGCGCTTTCAACAACGTCTGGTGGCCACTGGTCTTGGACCGTCTGAAAAGACTTGGAGTATCCAGGAATCTGTTCCTGTTAATAAGCGATTTTCTCTCGCATAGAAGAGTAGAGTTTGAGGTCGGAGACAAGACCTATAGCAGGGAATACACCAAAGGGTGTCCGCAGGGCTCTTGCTCGGGCCCCTTGTGGTGGAATATGGTTGCAGATACCGCACTTGCGCTTCCTCTGGAAGACGGGGTGCAGCTGCAAGCCTACGCAGATGACCTCATGCTAATAGTGTCAGCATCTGGTAGGCACGTGATTGAGAGGAAGGTACACACCGCTCTCTCACAGCTAGATAGTTGGAGCAAGGAGTGTAAGCTCTGCTTCGCTAACGAAAAGACGACACTAATACTAATAGCAAAGAAGGGGGAACTGGTCACTCCACCAAAGTGTCACTTCAATGGGCATACTATTAAAGCGGTGAGAGAGATGCGGTACTTAGGAGTCATCCTTGACACCAGATTGTCGGGGCTACCGCATCTTCGCTTCTTGAAGGACAGATGCACCAGCATTCTAAATAAGATCAACGGAATGCGGCTGCCTGGGCCAGCTAAAAAGGTGCTCTATAAGCGAGGGTGGAGCGCATATTAACATATGCGTGTCCCACCTGGTGGTCAGATACCGTCAGGATGAGAAATGGTATTAACCAAATTCAGCGCAGGGCGCTATTGGGCATGACGAGGTGCTTCCGCATGACCTCCACAGCAGCGCTCCAAGTGCTGGCTGGGTGAGAACCTGGTCGTAGCGAGGGAAGCAGCAATGCAGACCCTCTGCTACGGGGAAGATGTTTCCTTCCTAGGACACCAGTATCGGTCGTCCGAGGTGGAACTTCTGAGAATGGACTGGACTTGCCACCCAGCCAACGAGCTTTGTCTGAGTTGGGATAAAGCCCCCCCCCCACAGGTCAGGGGAAGGAACTGTACACGGACGGTTCTAAAATAGGAAGTAGTGTCGGCGCAGGTTTCTGCGTGATCTCGGATGGCAACGAGATGCACGCGGAGCGAATGAAACTATCGCCCAATTCCTCTGTGTTCCAAGCAGAGTTATTCGCGATCAGAGAAGCACTGAGTTGGGTGCTTGCTATGAACGGTGAAGGGGCCTATAGCATACACTCTGACAGCCAAGCGGCCCTGAAAGCGCTTGGCCAATTCGGGAGTAAGACTCCCCTTGTCAGAGAGATAAAAGTGCTATACAAGTCAATGGAGAGTAGGAGGGTTACCTTCCACTGGATCCGAAGTCATGTCGGTACAGTTGGAAATGAACGCGCAGACCAGCTAGCGAAGGAAGCTACTGGTAAAGATGACATAGATTTTCAGATGCGAATGCCGCTGCAAAGCGTGCGGACGCAACTGAAATCAGCCACATTGGTGGAGTGGCAGCAGAGATGGGATGAAGGGGATACGGGTAGAAGGACATGCCGTATCTTCCCCGAATCTCGATAAGGCGCATTGAGAGTAATGGCTTCCTCAACCAAGTACTAACCGGGCACGGAGTGTCGCCGGAGTACTTCCGCAGATTTGCGGTTAGGGAGCGAGTGTGCATGTGTGGTGCCCAGACTGCAGATGTCGCACACATGATTCTAGAATGTACTTCTCTGGCAGGGAAGAGAGCAACATTAGTGCCAGAATTGGCAAAGACGAGGGACCTCTCGATCCTGCTCGCGTACCCAAGAGCGCGACAGGGGCTCATCGAAATGGTCAAGTACCTCAAAGAGGAACAGGCGGTCTACCTAATAGAGGGGTGACCGAAGAAGAAAGAAGAAAGAAGAGGGATGAAGAAAGAAGAAAAGAAGAGGGAAGAAGAATTGAGGAAGAGAAACCGATGACTCGAGCCCAGAGTCATCACCACAGAACCGACCCTAGTCCTGTAGCAATGTAAATAATGTAAATATTTTTTTCAATGTGAGAGGGCCCATTGAGCAAAGGACTTGTTTCCTAAGCGGAGATGGGTTCCTCAGTGTAAATAACCATGCTTGTAACCATGTCTCTGTTTGAATAAAGGGCAGTCGCCCCAAACAGTTCGCGCCAGTAAATATTCTCCCAGTCAGGGGTAGAGAAATTTCTTTTCTAGCCCCTGCCCAAATGGCACGCACACCCGGGTCATGATGGAGAGGTGGGAAGTGCCGGCAAACGGGGGTAGCAGCGCACTGCAGGTATACTAACCGATTCTGTCCAGATGGGGGAATGTCGGATCCTGGCAGGATTACTCGCAACGCCTTCACTAAAAATCTTTTGAGAGAGTTCTTCTAACCCTGTGGAGTCCGCATTTGGACGGTACAGGATAATGGTCATCAGCTAGTCGTTACATTTAGGGGAACGCAACCTCACTGTTTATCCAATTAGACGAGGATTAAGTATTCCGCGACCACCGTACTACCGGGGGCGTGGTAATAAACACAGTCACATTTTTTTATCTTCTTCATTCAAAAAGCCAAAATAATAAACGATGGCATGAAGTCTTTCGCATACGGCAAAGATTTGTAAAAAATCTCGATTCAATGCATCTCAATACTTGCTTTGAATGCTCAAAATTTAACAGAAGTTGTATATCTGAAAAAATATATAAAGCCTTTCCTTTAAGGGAATCTTGTGTATCATAATATACATTATGCACAAAGTTTTCTACGAAATGACAGAAATGAGAAAAGAACTTTTTGGCAGAATTATTAACAATGTGAACAACATCGCCATGTCTGTCAAATAAATATGAGTTCTGCTTTCGGATCAAAGTTTCAACACCCTTTTTAGTTCCCCGCATAGTTGGGTCTAGCAAGCAACTAATACATTATTAGAATAGCTAAGATCGCAATCACATATTACCTCAGTAATTTTTGCATACAAATTTTGAGAAGTCGTAAGGTTTTCTTTTTTCGACTACAGCATATCAGTTACCACCATTTGCTGGTCATCAAAATATTTAACTACAGCACTCAGAATTTTATCTGTTGGGTTATTGGTTGTTTCGTCAACATTTAAGGAAAAGAAACCATTTTGTAATTGTTCAGTTAGCTCACCCCTCATGCATTTAGCTGTACCATGAATTGTTACACAAGTTGCACTAGTCCTTGACATTTTTAGCTGGG
This sequence comes from Macrothele yani, assembly GCA_039090855.1. NCBI lineage: Eukaryota > Metazoa > Arthropoda > Arachnida > Araneae > Macrothelidae > Macrothele > Macrothele yani. The sequence continues at coordinate 72,415,982 of CM077025.1, read as the reverse complement.
AGAGAGTATGTTTATCTTGAGCTAAAACTGTACATAAGTCTATAATCTTTGGGGCGAGCAAAAATGGCAAACAATTTTTCACTTTTTACAATGGCTTTTTCATCGGCTTCACAATCAGTTAAGGATGTTGGGGCAACAACAGGAGTCACCCCAGACAGCGTGCAAGTCAATTGTTGTGCCTTAAAATGCTTCTGATGATAGGGAATCATCATTGAATGTTTAGGCAGCGCTTTTTTCCCATCGTTTCCGTAATTTATTTTTTATCCACAAATGACGCAAAAACAAAATCCAGATTCTTTTATCTTCTGGCACCAAAACCTTTTTATTTTTGTTCATTTCATTCAACCACTTCCAGCACAAACGTCCACTACACCTACACGTGGTTAGGGTTTCTCTCACTTCACAACTGGCGCACGTGTTGAAAGGCGATAGTTCTTCCACAATACTAGCGTCTGGCGACAGCGATATCTACATGTATCGAGTTATCTCATTGACAGCAATATATCCCGTACCCACCAATTGGCGACCGGTGCCGAAACGGTAATTGTAGTCGGAGATAATGTCGGCGGATAATGGCTACAACGAGGCAGCGAAGAGGTAAGTTTGAGAGAGTAAGTAAGTAAGTTTAAGTTAGTAAGTAAGTAGGTTTAAGTTACTAAGTAAGTAGGTAAGTAAGTTTTCTTTTATCTGGTTAATTTTTATATTTGGATGGATACTGCGAACAGGTTAAGTTGTTCGATTTGTGGTGTTTCATTCGGGCAGAAATACAATTTGAACCAGCATGTTAAAAAATTTTATCTGGATGTTTCCGTCATACATGAACCTCGTATTGCAAAGAGATTGACATGCAACCCCTGTGAAGTAACAATTGGAGTAAAACAAAGTCTGTACAGACATTTGAGAAACTTTCACCCGGAAAAATTTGCTATGTTAGGTGAAAATTCCCATGCAGAGCAGCTGGTTCCCCCTGGAGAGAGCCAATGCTTTACAACAAACCGGGATTCGAACCCAGTCTCACTGGTACAGAAAGATATTCCCACCGATAACTCTTTATGTAGCAGTGAAAGTTCACCACATGTTATCTGCAAAACCACTGGATGTGATGCTTCCCTTTCAAGTGCCAGTAATACTGCAAACAGTGAGGAATTAAGTGTTTTAAAGACCTTGCAACGGAACGCCAGGTAGAAGCGGCACCACCAATATGTATAAGGTATATCTAAAAAAAAAATTCCATAATGTCATCTCCCACTTTATTAACCCCCCCCCTCCCTAGAGTAAACTTTTGGATACGCCCGATACTTTTGCTATTTATTTTAACATTCTGTTACGCTCATTTTAGCCTCTATGCTAGTCTTTGCACCATTAAATCGAACTGCCCTCTCTCTCCTGCAAAAAAAATTAAAAAAAATGAACACTTCCCCTGCCAAATCAATTAGCTTCTGACAAAATGTATTGAAATATGCATTCAGTGAGAAGGGATGCACTGCAATGTTAAGTGCATGACATACATTATTGGCCATTTACATGCTTACATTTCAAAATGTAAATTTTATGGATACTCTTCAACTGTATTTTAACACCTATTAGTGAAATTTATATTTTTGTTCAGGGTACCTAAAAATCTCCCAAAGGCATCGCATGTTATAAAAACTTCGCACGAGTTTCATCGGTACGTAACTTCATATAACAGCCTCGAGGCAAAACCTAATGTTCTGAAAACGATGACAAACAAACAAAAAGAGGCGGGATGCGTTGTCCAAATTCATATTTTACATACTACAAAATATATGCTTGTTCACAGGTATCGGTGTCACGTCAATTCGTCGCGTGCGTCAATTCGTCGACTACGTCAATTCGTCGCCTGCGTCAATTCGTCGACTACGACAATTCGTCTCGCGTCAATTCGTCGCATGCGTCAATTCGTCGCGCGTCCAATTCGTCGACCACGACGATTCGTCGCGCGTCAATTCGTCGCTGACAAATTCGTCGCGGACAAATTCGTCGACTACCTCAATTCGTCGACTACCTCAATTCGTCGACTACGTCAATTCGTCGCGTTTACAGATTTTGGTTACATACAAAACGAATCCAGGAAAACGTACGATTTCGAACGTCTTGCTCCCTGATCAAATTTATAAAGTTTGGACACGCAGACAGGACAGGAATATTACGTTTTTCTTTGGCACTAAAAATATTAGACGGTAGACGGTTTTTGGAACGGGGCAGGGCCCGGTTGGACAGAGCCCCCATATACAAAATTTTCGTAAGATCTAGAGTTTTCAATTCAGAACCACCAAATCAGGTATCCTATCTCATAGTACTCTAACTTACATGGTTGTCAGTTTTTGGAACGGGTCAAGGCCCGGGGAGTCAGGCCCCCCCCCTACATACAAAATTTTCGTAAAATCTCGTTTTCATTTCAGAACCATCAAATTTGCTATCATGAAACTCTAACTTAGACGCTAGACGGTTTTTGGTAGGGGTTGGTGCCCGCGGGTTCGGAGTCCCCCTCATAAAAAATTTCGTAAAATCTACAGTTTTCATCTTAGAACCACCAAATTTCGTATACTATCTCATGGTACTCTAACTTTGACGCTAGACGGTTTTTGGAAGGGGTTGGAGTCCGCGGGGTCGGGCCCCCCTCATAAAAATTTCGTAAATTCTACAGTTTTTATCTTGGAACCACCAAATTTCGTATACTATCTCATGGTACTCTAACTTTGACGCTAGACGGTTTTTGGAAGGGGTTGGAGCCCGCGGGGTCGGCCCCCCCCCCCTCATAAAAATTTCGTAAAATCTACAGTTTTTATCTTAGAACCACCAAATTTGGTATACTATCTTATGGTACTCTAACTTAGTCGGCAGACCGTTTTTGGAACGGGTCAAGGCCCGGGGGTCAGAGCCCCCCACATACAAAATTTTCTTAAAAACTACAGTTTTCAATTCAGAACCACCTAATCTGGTATACTATCTCATGGTACTCTAACTTAGACGCTAGACGGTTTTTGGAAATGGTTGGAGCCCGGGGGGTCAGACCCCCGAATAAAAACTTTTTTCGTAAATACTACAGTTTTCAATTTAGAACCACCAAATTTGGTATACTATCTCATGGTACTCTATCTTAGACGCTAGAAGGTTTTTTGAAGGGGTTGCAGCCCGGGGGTCGGCCCCCCTCATAAAATTTTGTAAAATCTACAGTTTTCATATTAGAACCACCAAATTTGGTATACTATCTTATGGTACTCTAACTTAGACGGCAGACCGTTTTTGGAACGGGTCAAGCCCCGGGGGTCACAGCCCCCACAAAGAAATTTTTCTTAAAAACTACAGTTTTCAATTCAAAACCACCTAATCTCGTATACTATCTCATGGTACTCTAACTTAGACGCTAGACGGTTTTTGGAAGGGGTTGGAGCCCGGGGGTCAGACCCCCCGAATAAAAACTTTTTCGTAAATACTACAGTTTTCAATTTAGAACCACCAAATTTGGTATACTATCTCATGGTACTCTATCTTAGACGCTAGAAGGTTTTTTGAAGGGGTTGCAGCCCGGGGGTCGGCCCCCCTCATAAAATTTTGTAAAATCTACAGTTTTAATATTAGAACCACCAAATTTGGTATACTATCTTATGGTACTCTAACTTAGACGGCAGACCGTTTTTGGAACGGGTCAAGCCCCGGGGGTCACAGCCCCATACATACAAATTTTTCTTAAAAACTACAGTTTTCAATTCAGAACCACCTAATCTGGTATACTATCTCATGGTACTCTAACTTAGACGCTAGACGGTTTTTGGAAGGGGTTGGAGCCCGGGGGTCAGACCCCCATCCGAATAATTTTTTTTGTAAAATCTACAGTTTTCAATTGAGAACCACCAAATTTGGTATACTATCTCATGGTAATCTAACTTAGACAGTAGACCGTTTTTGGGACGGATGAAGGCCCGGGGGTCAGAGCCCCCACATACAAAATTTTCTTAAAAACTACAGTTTTCAATTCAGAACCACCTAATCTGGTATACTATCTCATGGTACTCTAACTTAGATGCTAGACGGTTTTTGGAAGGGGTTGGAGCCCGGGGGGTCCGACCCCCCGAATAAAAACTTTTTCGTAAAATCTATAGTTTTCAATTTAGAACCACCAAATTTTGTATATTATCTCATGGTACTCTAACTTAGACGGTAGAAGGTTTTTGGAACGGATCAAGGCCCGGGGGTAAGACCCCCACATACAAAATTTTCTTAAAATCTTTATTTTTCAATTCAGAACCGCCAAATTTTGTGTCATCAAACTCTAACTTAGCGGGAGACGGTAAGTGAAAGCGCAACATTATTAACTTGATTTTGTTATGCAAACCTTATAAATACGACCACAGCGATTAAAAGTTACTAAAGAGTCCTTGTAAGTAATATTTTTTGACCTAGTGCAAGTACAGTTTACGAAATGTCAACAGGTCAAAATATCTAAAGTAACAATGAAATTTGGGATATTTCTTTTTTCTTTCTTTTTATTTCAGTTTTGACACTTGTATTAAGTTTTAAAAACATATATTTCTGCTATCGTATACCTTGATTGTGCTTTAAACAGAATTTCTTACCATGTTTTGGGTATTTTGTTTCGTGTGGTTGCAGTTTTTTTAATGTTTTGGGCATTTCATTTTGTGTGGTTACTTCTTTTTATGTTTTGGGCATTTTACTTTGTATGGGTGTTTTTGTTATGTTTTTGTTCTTTTTGTATGTGGGGGGCTGGTCTGCCGTCTAAGTTAGAGTACCATAAGATAGTATACCAAATTTGGTGGTTCTAATATGAAAACTGTAGATTTTACAAAATTTTATGAGGGGGGCCGACCCCCGGGCTGCAACCCCTTCAAAAAACCTTCTAGCGTCTAAGATAGAGTACCATGAGATAGTATACCAAATTTGGTGGTTCTAAATTGAAAACTGTAGATTTTTACGAAAAAGTGTTTATTCGGGGGGGGTGGGGTCTGACCCCCGGGCTCCAACCCTTTCCAAAAACCGTCTAGCGTCTAAGTTAGAGTACCATGAGATAGTATCCAGATTAGGTGGTTCTGAATTGAAAACTAGTTTTTAAGAAAATTTTGTATGTGGGGGGCTCTGACCCCCGGGCCTTGACTCGTTCCAAAAACGGTCTGCCGACTAAGTTAGAGTACCATAAGATAGTATACCAAATTTGGTGGTTCTAAGATTAAAACTGTAGATTTTACGAAATTTTTATGGGGGGGCCCGACCCGCGGGCTCCAACCCCTTCAAAAAACCTTCTAGCGTCTAAGATAGAGTACCATGAGATAATATACCAAATTTGGTGGTTCTAAATTGAAAACTGTAGATTTTTCGAAAAAGTGTTTATTCGGGGGGTCTGACCCCCGGGCTCCAACCCCTTCCAAAAACCGTCTAGCGTATAAGTTAGAGTACCATGAGATAGTATACCAGATTAGGTGGTTCTGAATTGAAAACTGTAGTTTTTAAGAAAAATTTGTATGTGGGGGGCTGTGACCCCCGGGCCTTGACCCGTTCCAAAAAACGGTCTGCCGTCTAAGTTAGAGTACCATAAGATAGTATACCAAATTTGGTGGTTCTAAGATGAAAACTGTAGATTTTACAAAATTTTATGAGGGGGGGCGACCCCCGGGCTGCAACCCCTTCAAAAAACCTTCTAGCGTCTAAGATAGAGTACCATGAGATAGTATACCAAATTTGGTGGTTCTAAATTGAAAACTGTAGATTTTTCGAAAAAGTGTTTATTCGGGGGGGGTCTGACCCCCGGGCTCCAACCCCTTCCAAAAACCGTCTAGCGTCTAAGTTAGAGTACCATGAGATAGTATACCAGATTAGGTGGTTCTGAATTGTAAACTGTAGTTTTTAAGAAAATTTTGTATGTGGGGGCTTCACCCCCGGGCCTTGACCCGTTCCAAAAACGGTCTGCCGTCTAAGTTAGAGTACCATAAGATAGTATACCAAATTTGGTGGTTCTAATATGAAAACTGTCGATTTTACGAAATTTTTATGAGGGGGCCGACCCCCGGGCTGCAACCCCTTCAAAAAAACCTTCTAGCGTCTAAGATAGAGTACCATGAGATAGTATACCAAATTTGGTGGTTCTAAATTGAAAACTGTAGATTTTTCGAAAAAGTGTTTATTCGGGGGGGGTCTGACCCCCGGGCTCCAACCCCTTCCAAAAACCGTCTAGCGTCTAAGTTAGAGTACCATGAGATAGTATACCAGATTAGGTGGTTCTGAATTGAAAACTGTAGTTTTTAAGAAAATTTTGTATGTGGGGGCTTCAGCCCCCGGGCCTTGACCCGTTCCAAAAACGGTCTGCCGTCTAAGTTAGAGTACCATAAGATAGTATACCAAATTTGGTGGTTCTAAGATGAAAACTGTCGATTTTACGAAATTTTTTTTGAGGGAAGGGTGGGGGCCTCCAACCCCTTCCAAAAACCGTCTAGCGTCTAAGTTAGAGTTTCATGTTACCAAATTTGATGGTTCTGAAACGAAAACTAGATTTTACGAAAATTTTGTATGTAGGGGGGGAGCTCTGACTCCCCGGGTCTTTACCCGTTCCAAAAACCGACAACCGTCTAAGTTAGAGTACTATGAGATTGTGATGTGATGTGTGTTTTTTGAGCTCTGTCTTTTACGTGCTTTCGAGTAGTTAATCGAGTGGTGTACTTTTTCTTTTCGCATGCATCTTCCAGTTGAAGATCAGTGCTTTCGTTTCGTTTGTCTCACGAGGTGGTGAGTGAATTACTTTATTCTTTATCGTTAGTTATATTTTTCGAACGAGTTGGTCTTGTTCTTCGGTAAGCCTCGCCGTTGACATGGCGGCATTAGATAAGGGTGAAGCTCACGCCCTTATCTTGGAAGAGAAGCCATCTTCCTCCTCTTCTTCCAACCCAGCTGCTGACACAGCTTCGTTGGTCGCAGAGATCTCTAACTGCCTTACTGACGTCATGAGTTCCTCTGTCTTGCCTGCGCCTACGGCCTGCCTTCCCACTGAGGGTACTGCCGTTACAGGTCTACTCTCTGTCCCTGTCGCGGATGCTATGGAGGTGTCGGGTGACGTCGCTTCTACGGCCACCACTTCATCTCAACTGCCAGATTCCCTATAACAGCTGGAGTTTCGCCCTCTACATCTAGTAGAAGTACTGTTCCTCCATCATATGCGACTGCCATGTCTAGTGGCTCTACGTCACTCCTATCGTCTGATACTCTCCTTCCCGATTCGTATCTTCATGTCGTGGGATCCACAGCAACGATAGATATTCCGAAGACTCACCAGCCGGCCGTCAACTGCAATCAACGATGGACCTCGGCGTATGTTTTGATGCGCTGCCGGATACAAAGCTTCAGCTCTATAGCCGAGCTCTTAAATCCATTTTACCGGCGGATGCAATAGATTATGTTGCCCGAAAACCACGATCAGTGCTGGTTTACTTCAAGAAAAAGGAACATGCTGACCTTGTCTTGACAGCAGGACTGACCATTAATGATGTACATCTACTACCACAACCAGTCGCGCACCGCCCCGTTCAGGTGACTTTCTACCCTGTCCCGCCAGAGGTATCTGATACAATTCTTTGCACGTTACTCAGTAAGTTCGGCCGAGTAGTCGGTCCCATAACAACCCTCTCGGCGGCACCCAGAGACCCAGAAGACAAAGCCATTCGTGGCTTCCGTCGCACCGCTCGTGTGCTCTTTCCGTCTGATACTCATCTTCAGGCCTGTCCAACTGTCCTTCACGTGCGCTGTGGGCAACAGCGACGTCGTATCGAGATCATCACTTCTCAGCATTGCACCCTTTGTCAAAGTGAGAGTCATGTGCGAGCCAATTGCACTCGTGCTGTTTCCATAACCGTGCCAAGTGCTGTGGCACCTTCTGTCCCTCCTGTTACTGCTGTGTCAACGTCTCCACACGAGTGGAAGGTTGCAGGACCCAAATCTTCCTGACGTCGGCCTGCAGACGTTGGTCGACAAACGTCTTTGGCAGACTCACTTTCAGTTACAGATCGGAATTTTCCCACGCTTCCTACGGCACCCCCGCAGCGTATACTTTCTGCTCCTACAGATTTACCTGCTGATATGTCGTCGGTGTTTACCGTTGGCGCTGCAGATCCAGCAGCCGAAACCCTTTCCAGCACAGAAACTTCTATACCAGCTGGTTCCTCCACGATTTTTGGCAAACGCAGTGTCTCCTCACGGAAGAAGTTGAAGAAGTCTAAAACGTCCTCATCCCAGCACTTGTTCACTAGGCGGTCTAATCGCCCGGTTACTCGCGCAATCTTCTCTCGACGTGGCATTTCGTCTTCTCAAGTACAAGCCTGGACTGAACCAGAGACGGAGGATGTTTCTCCCTCGTTAGAGGACTTCACTAATCTCCTTCAAGAGAATGCTTTCCCCGCTGAGCCGCTGCCTTACGTAGATCTTCTTGAATATTTAGTGAGTCCCACCAGCACGGCCACTGCCCGTGCTTTTTTACTAAAGTATGAAGCTGCCCTACCTCGGGTTCTCAGTCAACTTGATTCTCTTTTGCACACTCTTCGGCGGAACGTCGATGACATTCCGTGGGGTCTGGGTTTTATCCAGCGCCTACATGTTCTCGCTACTGCAAGTCAACACATCTTACATCCGCCGACGGACCTAAAAGTTCAAGGTCACGTCACTTAATTGTCGCGGTTTTGCGACACCACTTGCGAACGCCTTAGCCTATGAGGACCTTTCCCCACTGAGTGCGGACGTGCTACTTTTACAAGAGACGAACTGTCATCCTACCACTTTGTTTACCCGCTGGAGATCATGGAATTTTGCTTTCCACCACGCATTCAGCTGTTCATCATATGGTGGTATTGCCGTCGGGGTACGCTCGACTTTTCGCTCTACGATGACTCTCTTCTCTGTAAAAAATCTCTGTCGTGACCTCTTACAACAAGTCACGTTCACTATTCAAACGGAGAGGTTTCATATCTTTAACATCTACGTGCCAAACACCTCCACTTATGTGTCGGAGCTTTTTCTGTGCTTTCGCGGTGCTCTCTCTGGTATACCTGCCACCGACCGAGTTCTCGTTGGTGGCGACTTTAATTGTACTCTACACCCTCAACTTGATCGTTCCCCGCCTTCACGCGAACATCGTGCGGACCTTGTACAGCAGCTACAGTCCCTCGTTTTTGATTTCTCACTGATAGATGTCCATCGACACTTATATCCAACTACACCCTCCCATACCTGGCGTGCATCTGGTGCAATAAACCCAGCCACGGCCAGACTTGACAGATTTTATACCACGCCCATACTTCTTCCAGCGATCTCTGCATCCTGTTGCCAGCTCACTGCGTCGTCCGACCATTGCGCCATCACTCTCACAGTGTTCCACACTCATGCACAGCACAGGACAACCCGGCCGTGGACATTTGATGCCGCTCTTTTGGATGACGCCGGTTTTTGCTCTTCAGTCCGCCATTTCCTCTCCGAATGGCGCACGCAACTGCAGTCTGCGCCGTGTGCCCTGACTTTCTGGCTGGAGGTAAAACATCGCCTCTTGCTTCATGTGCGAAATCAGGCTTTTACGATCACGACGCTACAGAGGATGCGTTTGGATCACATCCGTACGATGCTTTCCCTTATAAATATGGCTGACCCTCTTTTTGCTGTGTATAAGGCTGAACTGAATTCTCTCCTAGTCCCACTCGCGCAACAGGTCATTCGGCGGCTGAGATTACAGCATCTCGCGCCCGATGCCTGCACTTATGAGTTTCTTTCCAATCTTGAAGCTAAGCGTCATGCCTCTGCTTCAATTCGCCATCTCCGCCTCTCTACTGGCGAGGTATCCTCTGACCCAGTTACTCTTTGCTCTGTTGCCCGCAGCTATTTTACAACGAAGTTTTGTGAGACTCCTCCTCCTTCCAGCACTGCCTTATCTGGTCTACACTCTGCTTTACCTCAAGTCCCCTCTTATTTTTTTGATTCTCTCCTCCGGCCTCCCACGCTAACAGAGATTTCCGAGACGTTTTCTTCTCTAAACTCCAAGGCTGCACCTGGCCCAGATGGACTTCCTTTCTGTTTCTACAAAGCTTTCCTCCCAGCCCTCCTTCCTTTTCTGCTTAGTGCTTTCTCCGCTGCTTTCCACCTATCCACCCTTCCGAGGAGTTTCACAATTGCCCATATAGTCCTCTTCCCAAAGAAGGGTGATCTCCTAGACTTGGGGAACTGGCGTCCCATCTCACTTCTGAATCTTGATTACAAGCTTTATTCTAAACTACTCTCGCGCCGTATTAATCCAATCCTCCCCCACATCCTGTCCTCTAACCAGACCTACACTGTCCCAGGGCGCTCCATCTCGCATAACATTCAACTTCTCAGTGACCTAATCCATCTCGCTCGATCTCGCTCTGAACCTCTTGCTCTGCTGTCTCTCGATCAACAACCCGCCTTTGATAATATTTCTCACGCTTACCTCTCGTCTACACTTTATAGTTTCGGGTTTCCACCTTCTTTTGTTTCTGTTCTCCTCTCCTCTATCAGGACGCCACTTTCCACGTCAGGTTGCCCACCCTTCTCACAGCGCCAATTCCTTTCCGTCGCGGCGTCCGGCAAGACTGCCCCTTGTCCGGACAGCTCTTTGCTCTTGCGATCGAACCTTTTCTCCGCTCCGTTCACAGATCCTTCTATGCTTCTCTGCCTCCAGTGGTCGCCAGCACTCGCCATCATATTGTCACCTATGTTGCCTATGCTGATGACGTGACTTTTTGTGTTCGACAAGATGCACAATTCTGCAAACTTCGCCACCTCTACGCTCGGTATGCCTCTTGTTCTAGTGCCACGCTAAACGAGTCAAAAAGTACTGGCTTGTGGTGTGGGTCGTGGGCTAGTCGAACCGACTCTCCATGGGGAGCCGAATGGTCCACATCCTCACAGCGTTTTCTAGGAGTGCACCTGGGCAAACCTCCTACAGCCTCGACGATAACGTGGAATGCACTGCACCCCCGCCTGCTGCGTACGGCTGCCAACTGGAGACAAGCACAGTTCTGCACTTCTCTGTACCAGCGTGCCCAGATCACTCCGAACATATTTGTTATCCATGTGCACGTTCTCTTGGCTTGCGTCCAAACAACCTGTTCATCGTCTTCTTGCAATCACCCAGTGCCAAACCAATATCGTGTGGGCTGGTCATCATTGGGTTAACGCTTCACTTCTCAGCTTGTCTCCTCAGAATGGCGGTATTGGACTGCTTGACGTGCGGTTATACTATCAGGCATTCCGAGTGTCTGCATTTCTTCGCCTTCTTGCTTCACCGGTTCTGCCTGCGGAGACAACCTCGGGACGTCACTGTCTCCCCGCGTAATCCCCACCTTACTTTTCTTTCCTATCTATTAATGGATCACTGCCCCCTCCTTTCCAACTTACCTCCTGTCTATCGGGAGGCTATCACCTTGCTTCGCTCTTTCCCTCTGTCTCGCTCTCCACCAGCTACAACCTCCGAACTACTCTCAGAACCTCTATTTTTCTCCTCCGTCATTCATCCTCCGCACCTCCCCTGTTTTGCTTTCCCCACCTGGCTCCGCGCCGGAGTAGTCACAGTCCGAGACCTTGTCACCCCTGATTTTCTCTGGCGCTCCTTCTCCGACTTTCCTCCTGCTATTCGTGCTCTACCCCATGCTCTTCAGGTTCACACCTCCTTACTCTCATCCCTTATTTCTCTCTTTCCCGATCTTGCTTCCCCCGCCGGTCTCGTTTCCGTTCTATCCGCGTCTCTCCCCCCTCCCCTTTTTCTTGTCCGCTCACGGCATAGATCTTCCGATTTTCTCCTTCTCCGCATCCGCTCTTTACAGATTTCTCTCTCTCTCCCGCTCTTCTACGCCTACACCTATCCCTGATATCCCGTCTTCCTCTCTCTCTGCTGTGTGGTCTGCCACCCTCTCTCCTCTATCTACACCCCCAGAGATCAACACCCACTGGTTCTTCTTACATAACCGTCTTCCCGTACCCTCAATCTTGCACCGGATGACTCTTCTTTCCTCCCCACTCTGCCCTTTCTGCGCCGGGGAGGCAGATGTGAGTCATGTCTATCAATATTGCACTATACTGCTACCAATGCTGAATCTTGCCTTTTCAATTGCGCAAAGATCCCTGTACAACTGATCTTTCCTTCAGTGCTTACCGAACGCTGTTGCTCAACCTTGTGCCTCCAATCAGACTCCCTGTAGTCTGCACCTACATTTTTGTGCTAGTGAAGCACGTTATATACGTCTATCATCAACAGTGTCGTGCTCGGGAGGTGCCTCCTACGGTACCTCACGCAAGTGCCGCGTTGCTCAGTTTTTTTCGGGAATGTCTCCTTTCTCGATTACGCCTTGAGTACCACACCGCCGTTTCTCGACAAAGTGAACCCAGCTTCTTCTACATGGTCCCCAGCGGCCCCATGGTTCGCTGGGACACCGACTTCATTGCATCTTACAGTTGGTGCTTGTATGACTATTTAACACTTAACTCAGTGACTCTTTATATCCGAACCTTCGTCACACCTGCTCATCAAGGTATGTCTTATCTCCACGAGATTCCTGAACATCTATTTCCATCTGAATGTCAAGCAACTATAATGTCTCTTTGTTTCTACAGTAATCTGTACATATCCCATTTCTATGTCACAATTATCGGTCATTCTACTTTTGCTCGTCTCATGTACTTGTACTTATCTTGTTTTCATAACGGTGCCGTTGCGTCTTCAAGTGAACCCAGCTTCCTCTCTCCATGGTCCCCAGAGGCCTTGGGGTTGTTGGGACTCCACCTTCGCTGCACAGTACAGTTAGTGCTCATAAGACTATATTATAACTTTTTACTCTGTGCTGCTCTACCTGAACTCTTGCCATAGCTGCTCAACCTAGTGTGTACGATCTCCTCAAGATTTGTTTACATCTAAATGTCATGTATATATTGTAAATAGGTATCTACTGTCATCTGTAAATAGTGCATTCATGTGTCACTGTTCTTTTTGAGACGTTTTTTCTCTTGCTCGTCTCATGTACATTCCTTGAATAAATACTTTGTGAACACTATGAGATAGGATACCAGATTTGGTGGTTCTGAATTGAAAACTGTGTGTGGGGGGCTCTGACCAACCGGGCCCCTGACCCGTTCCAAAAACCGTCTAAGTTAGAGTACCATGAGATAATATACCAAATTTGGTAGTTCTAAATTGAAAACTATATCTTACGACAATTCTGTAGGAGGGGGGCTCAACCCCCCCTCCTTCCTCTGCAACCGCTTCCCAAAACCGTCTGCAGTCTAAGTTAGAATACCACGAGATAGTATACCAGATTTGGTGGTTCTGAATTGAAAACTGTAGATTTTACGAAAATTTTGTATATGGGGGGCTCTGTCCAACCGGGCCCTGCCCCGTTCCAAAAACCGTCTACCGTCTAATATTTTTAGTGCCAAAGAAAAACGTAATATTCCTATCCTGTCTGCGTGTCCAAACTTTATAAATTTGATCAGGGAGCAAGACGTTCGAAATCGTACGTTTTCCTGCATTCGTTTTGTATGTAACCAAAATCTGTAAACGCGACGAGTTGACGTAGTCGACGAATTGAGGTAGTCGACGAATTTGTCCGCGACGAATTGACGCAGTCGACGAATTGACACGCGACGAATTAACGCGCGACGAATTGACGCAGTCGACGAATTGACGCGCGACGAATTGACGTAGGCGACGAATTGACGCGCGACGAATCGTTGCAGTCGACGAATTGACGCAGTCGACGAATTGACGCACGCGACGAATTGACGTAGAACCAGAATACCAGTCAGTCCACAAATCCTTACCTTGACATTTTCGTCCACAGGACATGTTTCCGTTTGTTTCTCGGAAATCTATAAAAGGAACACTGATTTTTCACAGTCTGGTGATTACAGTAAGCTGCAAAACATAAGAGCACATGAAATAAATCTAATTTCACCTTAAAATATCAATTGTACAGGACTATCGACAGCCGCCAACGAAGAAACTAATGTTAACTAAGATGTAAACAACCTGTGTCACGACTTCGACGACGTATATCTGGTTCAAATTGTATTTCTGCCCGAATGAAACACCACAAATCGAACAACCTAACCTGTTCGCAGTAACCATCCAAATATAAATATTAACCAGATAAAAGTTTTAAAGAAAACTACTTACTTATTCTCTCAAACTTACCTCTTCCCTGCCTCGCATAGCCATTATAAGCCAAACTAATGCCGTTTCGGCGCCGGTCGCCAATTGGTGGGTACGGGCTTTATTGCTGCCAATGAGATAACTCGATACATGTAGATATCGCTGTCGCCAGACGCTAGTGGCAAATAGCCCAGTTAGAAATTAGGTTGGAAAATGCTACTTACACAGTTTATGTATTCTATAAAAATACATAAAATGAGTCCAGCAGCTTATTTAGCGTCTAATTGTTTTACAAATTAAGTTGATCATACACAAAATACTTCACCGGTATAAATCCATTACAAATTGCAACAGGAAAACTCTATTACCCAGTTTATTTTGTTTGTAAAAACAAAAAAAAAAAAAATGATACCCAGTATTGTGATACAGTATGTCCATTTTGGACTTTGTATCATACTTAAACGTCGCCACCGCAAATATATCTGTCAGAAATCACATTGGAAAATGCTAAAAGTAGCTTGTGTAGTTCAGAAAAATACAGAAGTGCCCAGCATATTAGTTACATTTTATTCGTTTACATCCAAAGGACTTAATTGCAAGTATCTCCATTGGCAATTACAATTGGAAAACACAACTAACATAGTTTATGAGTTTGTAAAAATACACTAAATTATCCCTGGTTTTGGTTGATCATACTCAAAAGGCACCTTGAAAATACACTCTTTGCAAAAAGAAAAGGTAAAAAAAAAAAAAAAAATGAAGCACCCTGAACAAGTCATTCAATCCTGACAAAACTCCACATGCAAATACCTTAGGGCCGAAATATGCAAATGATTAAAAAATAACGACCAATAACTAAACAGTGGCCCACCACAGCACATGGTAACCATGAATCAAGGAGGGTATATGAAGAGCAAAACTCGGACGCAGGGACAATTGTAGTAGCAGATTGCGGTTGCATTAATCTCCACGAACTGTGAGGCTATCTTGACATCAGATCCGTGCACAATACGAGCAGCAGAGCTGCCAACTTTTCAAAATCAAACACTGGGACATCAACTCGCGTTTAGCGGAGCATGTATTTACAATTTATAAATAATGAATTTATATAATATAGGTTTGGGATCCCCCCCCCCCCCCCCGCAAAAAAACCAGCTTTTTCTTAAGTTTTGCATCGATCTCGAGAATGACCCAAATGATAACAGAAAAAGCGGAATTCCGCGAATCCATGGAAGAATTTCATGAGTAAGACGTAATAAAGAAATTGAAACACACGAATTTCATGGGAAAATAAATGTAAAAAATCGATACTGCATTGCTCACTCTGCCGTGAAACACTTTTACGGGACACTGAAATGGCGCAGATTCCACCGCGAACAGATTAAATACCGATCTAGAAATTTAATTTCTTTTAATAAAAGGAAAAGGGGTGAAAACGATTGCTCTCTATTGATTAGTTTTAAAGAAGTATGTATTAGAAATAGGGAAACATGCATTTCGTTAGAAAAAATTCTTAAAAAATACGAAGTCGCTCCTTTTCACTATTACCGAATATATTAAAAACGAGGAACATGAGATCACAGAGAGAGAGAGAGAGAGAGAGAGAGAGAGAGAGAGAGAGAGAGAGAGAGAGAGAGAGAGAGAGAGAACAAAATTATAATCAGGCAGATAGAAAAAAAGAAAAAAAAAAGGGAAAGTCTGAAACGGAAAACGACATGATATTCTCATAGCTGCTGCAGCAGTCATTTTCGGTGTGATTACGAACACCGACTTTTTTTTCCGTTTTTTTCAATCGAAACATCTTGGAAATGAACTTTACACATATGTTTAATGTTACTTCACTGAGATTTTCGATTTCCATAGCATACTCGATGTTTTCAGTAGTCAGTAGAAGACTATTTCCATAGTAATTACGTAAATTCCGTAGTACTTGGAGTCAACCTTTTTTCCCCACCGCATGGTCGTACTCAGTGTCAAACTGAACGATGTGCACGGAGAATTTACTGAGCCGAAGTCCCGATGATGACGATGGGGCACGGCATTTCTGGCGCACAATGGCTCAAAATCTGCTTTTTTGTAGCAAGATGGCACAAGATTTTTATTTTCGCACACATTGGCACAGAAGTCACATCCGTCCGCGAGGCACCGCACAAGCACCGTGGATGTGACTTCATAAACCAGTACTTCAACTTAGCCACTGACTGCCTTGCTACCATCGCGGAGCTCATGACCTTGGCGCTTGAAGTGCCATGGATTAACAAACAAAAAAAATATTTGTCTGCATTCGTTACCGACTCCCGCTGCCAGCGTTGACGCTGGAGAAAAATGATCACCGATATCATTAAAGAGGGGGGGGGGATACCATGCATAATAAATAAATAAAAGGAAAAAAAAAAAACCCTCAGATTTCCAAAAAGTATTTTCGAAATTGGACGGAATCCGGGTAAACTGGGACACTTGGCAGCTGTGGAGTAGGTTTGACAGAAGACAATTGGGCAGATAGAGGCCAGTTAGTCAAGTTGCCGTATCCCCAGGCATTTGGGTGGGAGTGACGCGGCAATCGGAAGATATTGGTTGCAATAGGTCGATGAGGGCACAAGCGCAGTGGACGGTTGAGGGAGACGACAGAATGCGATTATGACTGAATTTGTTGTCCTCAACCACACGTAGCCATGCTGCGCAACCTACAGGCACAGAAGTGGCCATCTGGACCGTTGCCAGACGACTTGTGGCACGGGGACTACATTTGAGGAACCATTTGAGGATGCCACTCCACCACCTACTGAGTATCGGCGGCACCTGTTGCAGCGGTGTCTGACCCGATCAATGTGGAATAGTGTTTAGTGGCATTTTCAGTAATGAGTCACGGTTTACACCTCGCGCAGGTGATCAATAGTGTTTAGTGGCATTTTCAGTAATGAGTCTGGAGATTAGCCGGCCGGTGCACTCGTCTTGCCTGTCTTGAGAGCCATTCCCAACAATAGCAGAACTATGGTAGTTCTCTGTACCACCATCATGGACAACATTCTACGACCCGTTGCAGCATGACCAAGCAATTTTTCAACACGATAACGCCCAGCCAAACACAGCACGTTCTCCCAGGTCTGCATCCGTAACGTCGACACCCTTTAACGGCCAGCCTGATTTCCTTTCCTATACGAGCCGCGAATGGCTGAGTGGTTAGCAGTTTAGACTACCAAAGCAAGGTCCTCAGGTTCGTTCCTGGGCTGATCCTGCGGAGGTGGTGTGATTTGCTAACAATCACTGAATATTCGCCGTGCATCGGACGAGCACGTTAAGTGACGGCCCTCAGGTTGGACTCACTGGTTAAATGGGTATCCTTTCCTATGCCCCCCCCTGAAATTCCCTCACCCCTCTATGTGCAACATCGTACTTGTACGGTGGCGCCATCTACTGTACTCTAATCTCACTACAAACTGAACTGTTCTGTCAAGGTCACTAGACTTGCTCTCATTACTTCCGTTTCTGTGTCCTGCCCAAACGGCGAACTCGCTGTAGGTGGCTGGGACCTAAAATCTACTCACTGTGGACGGAAGTCCTACAAGAAAATGACTCATACTCCTTTCCTATACATATGCATCGCACATACCAATTTTCATCTTAAACGGATGACTCTTTCTTTGTGTCGGGGGTGGGGGTGGGGGGGGGTGGTGGCGAAAAGAGTGTAACATACAACTGGAAAATGCTGCTTCATAGTGATTTCCAAATAGCTGTCTACGTACGATAAGTTAAAACCACATTTTCAAATTGCAAATTAAAACTACTTTATTTACAAATTAAAAACTAGTTAAAATGCGAGATCTATCGAGGCCTCATGGCCCCCTCACCAGGGGTGTGCCACTAGAAACAACCATTACATAACACAAATGATGACCCACAATGCACTCAATCACCATCACAAGTGATGCAATTTACAATGAATTAAATTTCAAAAGAATACAATGAAAATATTATGCAAATTTCTCGTCTTTGAGTTGCTGTGTAGAAGGTTCAACAAGCCGTCTCCACTCCCTTGGGACGAATGCTGGGAGCTCAGTGTTACAGCAAATCACTCCATATTTTATAATGAAAAGGCTTTCCGACAGAAATATTGTACGTTTGTTATCATTAGAATTAATCACTTTGGCATTTGCCCAATCCGGAGAGGTTCGCCCTGGTTAACAGTAGTGGTTAAAGCAGTGGTAATGGATCCTTCGAAGAGCGTATTTGTGTTCAGGCATCCTGATATTTAAAGTCCTAAGGGTAGATCTTATGTAGTACTTAACAGCGCCATTAGTATCCTCATGAACAAGTTAAATGCAGTATACACCTGGTTTGTTGACAGTTTAGACTTTATCCCTGTCATTCCGTACCAAGGAGAAAACATTTCTAGTACTCACTCCAAAACTTAAGTTATGTTTATGGCAAGCTTTTTCAAAGTGGACACAAACGGAGGATAAATTCAACTTTACCGACATACTTAGTTGAGTTAGTCGCAGTTAACAAAGTCGTAAATCTCAACCGCTGAAACTTTTATAAAAGTCCATGAAAGAAGGGTTCCCAATAACCAAAGGTACGGACCGAAGACAAAACCCTGGACAATTCTCATTTCTAGACCTGCAAGACGAAGAATGTGTAAAAGCACGTTCTATTAAAAAACTTCCAACCCTACGGAACATAAGGCTTCCGCCTTATGTTCCGGAGGGTTGGAAGAGACAAAAGGGATAGTGCAAGAGGTGAACGCCGGTTTTCGATAAACTGAAAACTTAATTTGTTGAGAATTCAGGTCCCAAGGCAGTAAAATATCCAGGAAAGGCAGCTCCCCCCCCCCTCTCTCTCTCTCCAGTCCCCTCGTAAACGTAGTAGACGGGAACTGGGAGGATAGAAATTTATCAAGCAGAGGCAAGGAATGAGACCAAAATACCAACATGTCATCTACGTATCTTAATAAAAGTGCCGGTTGATGAGGAAAGTCCAACAAAACTGCCTTCAAGATACTGGAGGAGAATCTCAGTCAAAATGGGGGAGCCCGTTGGTGCTCGCTCCCTCCCTCTGCTGAAAAAACTTACCATCAAATTTAAAGTAAGACCGCCTTGCTACGAGCTTTATTGCAGAAACGATAGCACTGGCTTCAAGTGGGGGGAAAAAGAACTGTCCTCTTGCAATTTACTAGCAATAACGGAATGAACAATGTCAAGGGGCACACTCGGGAACAGCGACACGACGTCCAATGATGCCATGACAAATTTCCGTGTCAAAGGAGTTAAAGGCTTTTATACGGGTTTAAAGTATGACCGCCTTGCTACGAGCTTTAGTGCAGAAACGATAGCATTGGCTTCAAGTGGGGGAAAAGAACTGTCCTCTTGCAATTTACTAGCAATAACGGAATGAACAATGTCAAGGGGCACACTCGGGAACAGCGACACGTCGTCCAATGATGCCATGACAAATTCCGTGCCAAAGGAGTTAAAGGCTTTAATACGGGTCAATGTCTGAGTAGAACTTCCAATACAGACAGACTAATTTAAAGTAAGAAGTTTAAAAAAAGAAGCTAACACAGTCTCAAGCAAGCGGTTTGGATTAGCATACGCAGAAACTAATAACCTGATAGGTTGACCAGGTTTGTGTGTCTTCATTTTACCGAAGACTTCAGGAACTCTTGGTCCAACAGGAGGTTTCATTTTAGTGGAAATGGAGGTGGGGAGGAAACCTTAATTTCTCAGCTTCTCTAAATCAATGATAGTAGCTGAAGTCGGGTCGGACCTAAGAACTCGATGAGGGATCAAATCAATGGCCTCACACCTTGCATTATCATTCACACCTTGCATTATCCCTTTTGTCTCTTCCAACCCTCCAGAACATAAGGCTTCTGACCTTCGTTCTTTAATAAAACATGCTTTTACACATTCGTCTTGCAGGTCTAGAAATGAAGAATTGTCCAGGGTTTTGTCTTCGGCCCGTACCTTGGGTTATTGGGAACCCTTCTTTCATGGACTTTTATAAAAGTTTCAGCGGTTGAGATTTACGACTTTGTTAACTGCGACTAACTCAACTAAGTATGTCGGTAAAGTTGAATTTCTCCCCCGTCTTGTGTCCATTTTGAAAAAAGCTTGCCATAAACATAATGGAGTGAGTACTAGAAATATTTTCTCCTTGGTATGGAATGACAGGGATAAAGTCTAAACTTTCAACAAACCGGGTGTATCCTGCATTTCACTTGTTCATGAGGATACTAATGGCGCTGTTAAGTACTACATAAGATCTACCCATAGGACTTTAAATATCAGGATGTCTGAACACAAATACGCTCTTCGAGCAGGATCCACTACCACTGCTTTAACCACTACTGTTAACCAGGGCGAACCTCTCTGGATCGGGCAAATGCCAAAGTGATTAATTCTAATGATAACAAACGTACAATATTTCTGTCGGAAAGCCTTTTCATTATAAAATATGGAGTGACTTGCTGTAACACTGAAATCCCAGCATTCGTCCCAAGGAAGTGGAGACGGCCTTTTGCACTTTCTACACAGCAACTCGAAGACTAGGAATTTGCATAATATTTTCATGGCATCACTTGTGATGGGCACTTAGCTTGATGATGGGGTCATGAGGCCTCAAAAGATCTCACATTTTAACTAGATTTTTAATTTGTAAATAAAGTGGTTTTAATTTGCAATTTGAAAATGTGGTTTTAACTTACCGTACGTAGACAGACAGCTATGCCGCCCCGGTGGCGCAGTGGTCTAAGGCGCTGGCCTCTGATCATTCGTCCGTAAGGGGTCCGGGTTCGAATCCCGGTCTGGCATGGATGTTGTGTTTGTCTTACGGCACTGGCTCTCTCCCTTCCCTGGAACCAGTGACCCTAAATTAGGGACGGGCGACTGCTTATAGCCCATTGAGTTGCTCACGGTGGTCGTTAAACCTCCAATCAAAAAAAAAACAAAAAAACAGACAGCTATTTGGAAATCACTATGACCATTTCGTACGAATAACTTCTACAGTATCATTGGAAAGTGCTTGTTATAGATAGTTTATTCGTTTGAGTTTTGGTTGATCATACCAAAACGACACCACAGCAAATAAATACAAGTTACAAATTACAATTGGAAAACTACTTATCCGCTTCGTGAAGTTTGAACAATACACAAAGTGATGTTCAGCATTTTGGTTTCAATCAATCAGTTTAGTTTTCGTGGATTGTAAACATATGACACCAACACAGTTAGAAATTACAATTGGAGAACACTGCTTACATAGTTTGTGTAGTGTGTAAAAAGACCCAAAATGATCCCCAGCAGTTTGGATAGTCTGTTCATTTTAATGTTTTAAAGACACGACTACAGATATCTCCATTACCAATTACAATTGAAAAACGCTAAGGGTTCCCACTCAAAAGTAGAAAAAAAAATTCCCTGACTTTTCCAGGTGGTTCTGAGAGTTTTTCCAGAGCGGCAAATCAAATAACATTGCGACAAATTGTTGCATTTCCTTACATTCTTGCGTTCCTTACGAAAGCATGCATTTGTTAATTCTTTAAATAACTGTTCTTTATACAATTACCTGCTTTTTATTAATAACAATTAAATGCATGAGGCATATTATTATTTTTTTTATTGGAGGTTTAACGACCACCGTGAGCAACTCAATGGGCTATAAGCAGTCGCCCGTCTCTAATTTAGGGTCACTGGTTCCAGGGAAGGGCTCTAGCCAGTGCCGTAAGCCAAACACAACATCCATGCCTGACCGGGATTCGAACACGGACCCCTTACGGACGAATGATCAGAGGCCAGCGCCTTAGACCAGAGGCATATTATTTTTGGTATTATAATCCCATGATCTTTTCTGAACCTAAGTGGTATACTGCCCATGTAGAATTTGTTCATACATTCCCGTAGAAACAGTTCATATGCAAGAAAAAATCTGTATGTTGAATAGTTTGTTTTCCTTTCTTCTATAGCACAGTGTAGATAAGCTTAATGACCGAATGGGCTCCTGCTCAGAAAAATGTCGAAAGAGAATCAACCAACAAAGGGCTTTGATCCATTGTTTAAGTGGTTCTCTTGTGATGTGTTTCTCCAAGTAAAAGTGTACCAGGCCACTGTGCCTAATTGTTCCATGTTACAAAATATGAAGCAAACTATCAGCAGAAATCGAATAAAACCGTATGTCTACAGGCAATTTTTTAAATTCAGTTTTGATAATTTTTAGAGAACTAAGGAATAATGTAATGTATTGAAAGCAAGATTTATCAAATTCTAGACTGGCTGTAATTGCAAATAATTGCTTGCCTGAAATTAATACTGATAATGTTATGTTCATCTCACATATGAGGGAGAATTAAAAAGACACCACATAATGAAACGATTATACAGTCCATAAAGATAAACAGAAAATATGGAATATAAAGGATAAATAACTTTCATTTTCCCTAATTACCTTATAGTTACAAAAATTAGTGTATTTAACATAAATTTTACATAATATTTAACAAAATCGTGTCTTATTTTTTTGTTTCAGGTTTAACGACCACCATGAGCAACTTGTTGGGCTATAAGCAGTCATCCGTCCATCCCTAATTTAGGACCATTGGCTTCACGAAGGAGAGCCAGTGCCGTAAGATAAACACACCACCCATACCTCATCTGGGACTTGAATAAAGGCTCACTTGGACGAATAGTCAGAAGCCAGAGCTTAGACCACTGCACCACCGAGGCGGCAAACCATGTATTTACATGTTTTAAATATTTGAGCAAAGACTTATTTTAAATTTTACATATAATGAAATATTTCAATCGATTAGGTGAAATTATACAACTGATTTATCTGTATTTTAAGTGCACACAAGTATATAAATAACAATTTAAACGACTCACAACATTTAGAGTTCCAGTTAGGTTTAAAAATGCAAGCTGGGAGAATTGTGACTGAAGAGAATAAATTGCCCTTAAATGATACAATGCTGAAGCTTTAAATCCTTTAAGTGCTTATTTTACATAAATATTAAAGAACACAGAAACTTTTGCTGAAATTGAAGTCTAATGGGAATGATAAAATGGAGAGTGTCTGACAGTCTCTTAACATTTTGTTAGAGCGGTTCTATTAAATCGATCTAACAATTTGTATTTTCTATTGGAATTCACTTAGAATCTTTAAAGACAAAGCAAACTAAAACAGCTATTAAAAAATTTAAAAAAAAAGAAGAGGGAGAGAGAGAACGGAAATCGTGACAGCATTTCTGAGTCTGAGAAAAAACGTTTGCCAGTACCATCCCAACAATTTCTAGCAAAAATTGTAATTATTTTAGCTAAAGTTAGTTCTTGCCAGGGCTGATAGAACACAAGGGCTGGGTCATTCCTTTGAAGAAATTTTGCAGCCACGGATACCCTCAGCGGTGACTGATGACTTGTTTCTGACGTCACTGTGTTGGAACTCGGGTTGGAAACGTGAAGCTCCCGTGAAGGGTCTCTCTACTTGTACTGTATTCTTTTCTTTGCTTTGTGTGGATAAGTATTCAGCTCTTAAAATTTGCTGTTAGAGAAATCGTTTAGTTAGTTTACATTGAAATACTTATAACAATGTCGAGTTGTGCTGTGGCTGCTTGTAAGAATCATTACAAAAAAACTAAAGGGCAGTCTCAGTGTATTGTGTACCATGCATTTCCTTTGAAAAATCCAGATTTGGTGAAAGAATGGCTGAACAAGTGCTATAGGTCAGACTCTGTGAATGTAGCGAATGCTAGAGTTTGCAGTGATCATTTTCATTCTTCCGATTACGAAGATGATTTAAAAAATCGCCTACTTGGACTCCCGGAGAAAAAAATGCTAAAAAGAAACGCGGTGCCTATCCTGAATCTGCCGAACTGTCAGCAAGACGGACACTGTGTCACTCCACGATGTAACAGAAAACGCAAACGAGATACTTTAAAAAGTGCTTTTGATCGAATGGATAATTTAAGTCCGAAAAAGGTTTGTGTGCAAGAAACGCAGGATCTCTGTTATGAAGTTGATGAAACATCAGGTGATATCAGTTGTTCTTACTGTATCAAAATAACGGAGGAAAATAGATTGCTGCTTGAAAATGTTGCATCCCTTAAAAAAGAAATTCAACTTTTAAAACTGGAGAGAACCAAGGAGTTAAAAATGAAAGCTAACGGAAGACGACAGAGAAAATTACGAATGCAACGACTGTTGTGTGAAAACAGTTTTGAAAACGATGCTGAAAATTAGTGATTTAAAGAATAAAAAACTGTTAAAAATGGAAGCACGTATTAAAAGTGTATTAACTGCGACACAACTGCAAGCAATAGTTGAAGGAAAAAGAAAAATTATTTGGAAAGCTGAAAACATTTCTAGGGGATTGTAACTAGAGCACTTACTAGAAAGAGTTACGATTTTTGGAAAACTAAAATAGGCATTCCACTACCAAGTGCGAGCACGCTGAAAAGGTGGTGCGCAAAGTTCTCTTGCAGACCAGGAATTTTACGCAATGTGCTACTTATGAAAAAAGTCTCTGAAACTATGACCGAAGCCGAAAAAGTTTGCATTTTGAGTTTCGATGAAATGCACATAGATAGCAAATTGTGCTACGATGCCACTGAAGATAAAATTTTAGGTCCATTTTCTAGAGTTCAGTTTGTGTTGGCGAGAGGAATCCTGTCTCCATGGAAACAACCAGTGTTTTTTGATTTCCAGAAGACTATGACTAAGGAATTACTTTTTTCAGTTATAAAGGCAGTGGAAAACAGTGGCGTCAAAGTGAAAGCCATTGCTTCTGATTTAGGAGAATGTTCTACTTTATGGAAAGAACTTCAGATTTCCTTAGAAATATCCTCATTTCCTCATCCATATCAAGAAGAAAAACGTATTTGGGTTTTCGCTGATCTTCCACATTACTTAAAACTCCTTAGAAATCATTTTTTGGATAATGGACTAGTATTAGAAGATGGTACCCATCTAACATAAAAAATTATAGAAGACGTTTTCGAAAAGGATCGCGGCGAGCTCAGAATTTGTCACAAATTAAAACCCTGTTTTTTAAACGTGACAGGCAAAAGGTCGCGCCTGCCAAAACCCTTTTTTCCTCAACAACAGCAAAATTGCAGTTACTGACTGGCAATGAAAAAGCTTCGAGTTTTTTGAACTAGTGGACTCGTTTTTTGATGTCATGAACAGTAGTCGTCCACACCCACCCAGTAATAAGCCACTGCAAGCAGCCTTTGGGATCGAATCATGCGTTACGAGACAAAAAAAAAAAAAAATATTATCACTTATGAGTAACGCAATATCTGGAATGAGAGTGTTTGGAAAGAAGAACATATTGCCATTTCAAAAGAGTATACTGGTTTCGATATCATCACTTCTCGGACTGCACACAGATTTGAAATCCATTGGAGTAACCTATATTATGACATCCCGTTTGACTCAAGATGCCCTTGAAAGTTTATTTAGTCAAATAAGAGGAATCGGAAATTTTTATGACCATCCTTCTCTAGTTGAAGTGATCAGTCGTTTGAAACAATTACTTTTGGCAAATAAATTACCAGGTCTTTCAGACAAACTCAACACCTGTGAAACACCTGCTACAGTTGATTTATATCTGCCTGCAGATTTACTTAAGAGCGCTTTCGTAGAGAAAGATATCCAAGAAATTGTTAAATTGTCTTGCACTGATGTGACCGATGATCAGATGTGTACAAATTTATGTAATGAACCTGTGCCAATGTCGTGGAAAGCTGATGAAAACAGCTCAAGTTCTTGCCTTGTGTCTTTCACAGAACACGAAGCCCTCAAATATGTGGCCGGATACATTGCCTATCGAGTTCGAGAAAAAGATCCTTCCCTGGGCACTGTTTCACATAAAGTAGGTGATGATTTCGATTCCTCCGTTTGGATCAATTTAATTTTACAAGGAGGGTTAACTATACCAACAGCAGATTGGCTTAAAACAATTGAAGAATTCGAAACCATATTTATTGCGATTCACGGAAAAGAAGGGGCTCAGAAAGGAAAACAGGTTACCCAAGAGTTAAAGAGAATATTGGAAGAATATTCTCTTTAACTCTTGGGTAACCCACAAGTTTCTAAAGAGGCAATCAGAATTTATTCTTAACTCTTGGGTAACCCACAAGTTTCTAAAGAGGCAATCAGAATTTATTCTCGTGTAAGAACATTAATCAGGCTACGACATCTCAATCAAAAAGCATCACTTCAGGAAAGAAAATCTGAGATGAAAAAGTGGTTGCAGTCCAGTAGTTGCGCCCAAAGCTCTCGGAATTAAAGTGTGGTCGGATGCCTGAACACAACAGGAATTTTTGTTTTCGTTTGTTTGGTAAGTTAACTTTTCAACTGTGCGTGATTTTAAAAACAGATTTCAAATTTCACATGTTTCTAAATATATGATGGTAAATAACCAAAATGAAATTATGGGAACGCAATGCAGCTACGTCTTTCTCTTGAAAGAACTACCGATACGAAAGGGATGCCTCTCGTTCATTTAAATTCTCTTCGAAGCCTTTTAATTGAAATTCTGAGGATCTTTATGCTATTAAATTATTAAAATACCACTTTTCCCCTATAGTGAAATAAATATTGTATTTTATGGAACGAAAATTCGCAGCTCCGTTTCGGGGGGGGGGGGGTCTCAATTTATTTTCCTTGGTGAAAAATACTCATTCTTTTGCCTCTGGGAGCGAAGAGAAACAAAAAAAAAAATGTAGGGCAAATAGCTGACTGCATGCGCAAAATTTTACTTGTTTACCTGGCATTCAGTGTCAGTTACTTCAGTGCATAAGGAGCGCGGGTGTAGTTAATGAGATGTTAAAAAACGTAGGCGTTAAATTCATAAGAAATTCCATGCACCGTATGTAAAAAATTATTAATTTAATATATAAGTGCATATATAGCAGTAATTCAGAATGCAAGAGCATCTGATGTTCAACCAAAGTGGGGGGGCACTATAGAAAAATATATATTCATTAATTCATAGATTTTTAACAAGAGTATACAAATGAATACGGACATTGTGTTACCTTTCATTGTGTTGTTACCTTAAAAGTAGTACATTACTGCTTTACATGAAAAAACAAAACAAAAACAATACTGATTTAGAAAGACGTCGAAGACTCACTACGAAAACACGGCAAATAAAGTTTAAGGAAAAACGAAAAATAAGCATACGAAAATATTTGCAATTTTAAGATTATTCTTCGAAATTTAAGAAATTAAACAGAAAAAGAAACGTGGAAAAAAAACCCTGTTCACTTCAGGTGATCTATTTGTGTAATATCGTAGATCAAATATATTTTAATGTACACATCTGCTGGAGCAAGATGCTGGCAGGAAAACTTGTGACCTGAAAATTTCAACGTATTGTGTGAATGTAATGAAACTTTTCATTTGTCATTAGTTATACTCCAGCCTTTTCTCTTTGTATTTAAGTGTGCTAAATACGTAGAATGAATCATTTGCTACATTTCTTTGCAAAAGGCACTGAAATGCTCGTTAGCTTTCTTCCTTCACTGCAGCCATCCAGTGCAGCGGTCAGCTCCGTTCCAACATACTGACGTCACACGCTGGCATTTGTAGGGATCCGTGAGTCCGAAGCCTATGTATGACACAGCCCTTGTATTCTACAGCCCTGGTTCTTGCACTTGGCAATGAGAACATCGAATCTGTGCTATTTCAGAGGGGCCAACCTCTAGCAGAACACATCAGTAATGAATAGGGGATTTTTCAGTAATGTTTCAGTAATCGAACACAAACTTTCAGTAATGTAACACGCCATTGTTTTTTCAAAGTTAAGGACAATATTGTACAGGGTTCCCACTCAGTTAGTGAAATCAAATTCCCTGACTTTTCCAGGTTTTCCAGGTGGTTTTGAGTAAAATTCCAGGCGTTTGCAACGGCGTTTTGAAAATATGCTTAACAGCATATGAGAAAAAAAATACTGGCTAATTAGATACTTCCCCAGATTTTCATGCAAGATATTAAAATATTGTTTTAGTTAGCTGAGCAGAAACTTGTGAATAAGCAATTCCATAACAGGATATTGAACTAGCTTTAACTCTTGTAATGCAGTGTTTTGACATGCAAGACAGTGATACTCATAACAGATTCTAAAGCATATTACATGCTGCACATACTTACAATTATAATTGTCCCGAGTTACTGAGTCATATAATTTGTTCAAGAAGTTAACATTCTTATTTAAAAAATATGGAATACAAATTGGTGAACCGCAAAGAAAAAGAAATTTTCTGCACATACCAGCATGGTCTTGGCTTATCCTGCTGAATAATTAACATACCTAATGATGAAATACTGCTGTTTTTAAGTTATCTGTACCCAGAGGGTTTTTTTTTTTTCTCATATGAAAATAACTGACAGGTTCAACGGCAACTCTAAAATCAGAAATCTAACTGGCTAACAAAAAATCTGGGCAGATTTTTTTTTGTAAACACATTATAACTACACGTGTGAAGTGAAACAAAAATAAGTCACTGCTTCCTTGCAATATATTTTACACTGAATACTACAGAGGTGTTTGCAAGGCAAGGCACGAAACCCTGAAATCATCGGCGTCTCCTAACGGTGCCAATGCATAAACTCGAGACATAAATGAACATGTGAGGGTAACCCCCCACCCCCTGCACAACAAAAGTATTTCCGTTACTACTAGTATCTCTAATTATTATACTTATCAGCAAAGCTGTTACCGATACTTCGAAAGATAAAATGGTTTCAGTTTGGGAATTGCTTACTACCTATCTATACCTTTTGCTCACAACAGTAAATTATTTTGGGGTTGAGCTTGCAGTATTAATTTGTTGCTAAAAAAATAAATTGCTTCAGTGAAATTTAGGAAACTTTGATTTCGATAACTACATGATATTGTCTTTAACATATACCACACTAAGAACGTTAATAAAAATTTTGCATTTGTATAAAATAAACCAATTACACACATAACATACCTTTTAAAAAAGTTTTGCCTTTCTTTCCAATTGCAAATTTACCTATTTGGCAAATAAATAAAAGAAAATCTGCAGTCAAGTTTTTATGTTACTAGAAGGGCAACTCCTCTTTTTCATAGGATATTGATCTTTTTTTAACAGAAATTTTAGTCGTTGAGTTTCAGTCAGGTGGTATTGATCTAAAGTTCTATTTACTAATAAAATAACAGTATATTTAGCAAATTAGATGTTGATCTAAGTTCCATTTATTAATAATAAAAAAAAACACATCAGTCTGGTGTGGTGTTAATCTAAAGTTATATTTACTAATAAAATAACACTAGTTCTTAAAAAAGTGTGTTATCTTCATTTGTTTTTTAGCGGAGACGCTATCAGGCTGACGCTTACGTTTACAACATCCATCATTTGCAGTGTCTTGCTCGTGTGCCGAAGAGGAGAAGAACCTTTACTATTACAAGTAGCCGTTATAAATTGCTTCAACAGGTTTTGGAGGCAGAACTGTAGCACTTACTCCATTTATATATGCAGAAACATGACCCAGCTGTATCAATTTTCCGACACCATATCCCAGCTTTCTCCTTTTGGGTGTCTTTTTTCTAGCCAATCCCACCGGAATTTAGTTTTGACTGAAGCCTCTAATGTCTTGAGATTGTCAGTTTTGGTTAAAAATTTCATCGTTGATGACGAACTTAACTTAAACCGTGTAAACTTTCAAATTCCTAAAAACATTCATACATCACACACACACAAAAAACCCCCATCACTTTTGCCTAAACAAAAAACCACAAACGTTTCATCAGGGAAACAAAGACACCTCTCCGTCACTGACTTACTAATACAATGAGGCAGACTGCTCCCGCGTGTAGGTGCAGACACGTGAGTGACGTACTTTATTTGCTTTAACTCGCTCCCTCCCCCGCCATCTCCAAGTTCCAATCCCACATCATTCATCAGCAGAGGTCGTGCTAGGATTTTTTCAAACTAAAAATACTCCTTCACATTTTTGAAGGAGTATTTTTCTTTCCAAAGGAGTAATTTTAGAGAACGAACAATTACCACATTAAATTTTTAGCTAAATAATATTTAACATAAAAACAAATAATTATATCTATATATAAATATGTCAACATGAATTAGCATGTAATTGAATTTCTTTTATATAAAATAAATAAATCGTAATTTATCAAAATCTTACATACTTGTCTTTTTTTTCCATGAGGCTGCAAAAAATTTTGTTTTGCTTATGAAAGACTGCACCAAAACTTATGTGTGTGTTGCTTCACAGATTCAGTTTCTACACACTCAAACTTCAAAACAAGTTACATTGTGGAGGAAGGAAATCTTCAGTCTAACTCAATCACAAAAGATAAAATAAACCTTTATTGGACATTGTGATGTGCAAGTTTAGCATTACAAAGTTCAACTAATCTATTATTTTGCAGCATGTTTTCCTCCAGCTCTGAAAAAAAATCTTGAATACTATGTATGAGATGTTTACAGTTCACATAATTGAGACTTGGTTGATTCAAACATTCTTCTGATATGAGGAATGTCCAGTTTCTCCCTTTGCAATTATTTATAGAGGGAAAATAACATTTAACAATAATTCAGGACAGTGGAAACATCGCGAAAAAAAAAAATTACGATTACAAAAAATCTTCGCTCAGTCCGACTTCCGTTTTCGGAAATTTTTCCTCCGTTTTCAAGCTGAAACACAATCAGTTATCAAACAAAATTATATTTACAATAAAAATGAGCAGAGGAAATATTGCGAGGGAAAAAAATTACGATTACAGATTAAATCTGCAGTTCGTCTAACTTCCATTTTCGAAAGTTTTGAAAGATGAACATTCTGTCCCCAGCCATTATCTTCAGTTTTGATGACAACAAAGTCAGAGTTACTCTTCGAATCCGCGAAAGAAACTCGTGCCTGAAGTTTACAAGGACATTTTTGCTCCGTCGAACTTCCGTTATCGGAAATTATTGTCTACACTTTCAAGCTGAAATGCAAACGTTTATGCAATAAATTGATATTTAATAACAATACTGGACAGAGGAAACTTCGCAAGAAAAAAAAATTTTGATCGCGGAAAAAAATTTCACTCCGTTTTGCTTTCGTAAGTTCTGAAAAACGGAATACCAGCCCCCCAGGCGGAAAACGAGCCCCCTCCCTAATCCGCAGAAAATAAAACATTGCCTTCAGTTTTTTTTTTCATAACTCTCAAGTATAACCGAAATGTGGAATTCCGCGAATCCGAAGAACAATCTCATGCCTGATTCGTAACAGTCTGCGATATGCAAAATGAACTGCTCATATGGCTACGCATGGAAGCCGATTCACGGGTCCATAAACTGATTATGCTCCCGATGTATTAGATTGCAATTTTCGGAACTCTGAACGATCCGTTTCTAAATCACGTATTTTTACAAAGGATACGTTTTTAACGCACGAATTTTGCGAGCGATCCAAAAACGGACCCAAGATTTTATATTCATATATATTTTTTCTTAAAATTTCGTAAGGCGAGAGACCCCGCTTAACAGCTTTGTTTCCGCTGGTAACCCGCCATCCAGCCCTGAAATGGCAATAAAACGAACTTCAAAACACGTCGCTTTTCACTTCCTCCACGCCAACGCTTAACTGCACCGATACACTAGCGTCTCAATCCCGACGTGGCTGAATCGTTACTTATGACCAATGCGCATGCCATCGGTGAGCCGCTCTGCCCTGAAGGTTCTTCCGAATGATTGCCCAAAGCCGATCCCTAGCTGACTAGCTCGGCAATGGGAACCAAATCATGATTTTTTCATAAACTGTGACATAAAAGTTAACATACAATTTATTGATAAAAAAATGGTTATTTTTATGACAAAATCCCGGTGTAATCACCGATTATAAAAGGAAATTGCATATGAAAAAACAATGCGTAAAAATACGCATTTATTAATATTAAAGCGTATTCGGCGTTTTTAAGGCGTGAAATACGCGTGTAGATGCGTTATCACGATCTCTGCTCATCAGAGCGAAAACCTGTTTTTTTGCATTGAGGAGCAGAAGCCCCGACGAAATGACTGAGAATTTGCGCGCATGCCCTTCCCACAGAACAACCGACAACCACAGCACGAACTGCCGGCTTCGTGTGTCAAGCTCGAGTCAGCTGCATCGGCGAGGAAGACAATATTATTATCACATTAATACATTGGTGAAAAGCAATTTTTTTTAGTAAATACTTTTGCCATGAATCATTTTTTTTTTTTTTTTGCTTTGTCTCTTATTAGAACTCAAAATTTAACAGTCTTAAAAATGTCTTCAAAGCTAAACATCCGGAATTCCGAGCATGAAAGATCGCCCAAACACGGAAATCCGGGTTAGACCCGGAACACAAACAGCCCTGATACTAAAAGAAATCACTGAAATCTAGTTAGTTTTATGCACAGTTACATCAATTTTGACAATTCCTGAATTTGCTGGTCAAATTTTCCTGTCTCCAAAAGAACCTCATGAGACAACTTTCTTTTCTTTTGCACTAAAATACTTATCTGATCAGACACCTTACGATTTTTTTTTCACGAGTTTTATCTCTTTATAAGCCATAATTGCACCAGTCAGAAACCTTGCAGACCTCTCAATTCGCCAATTACTTTAATTTGACACAAACGCTGTTGAAAACTCTATGCAAGGTGCAAGCACGGGAGCAAATACCGGCGGGCACCACGTGGGGGTTTGGCAGAAACTCTCTGATCGTGATAAAAACATGAGCGCCAGCAGGAGTCCCTCTTTTCGCATTGGCCAAAGGCTTTGGTTTGATAACGAAGTATCCGACATGGGGTTCTGAAACTGCGATAAAAAATGTTGAAAATATGTGTTTGCGGATTTTTCGCAAAACTGACTGAACCTTTAATCAACTCCATAAAGCACTAACAGGAACGGGCCCCTTAAATTTCAAGCGAATCGGATAAAAGCTTAAAAAAATAATTTTAAGCTCGTCATCCTGCAGCACGTTTCTCGAGGAGAGTGAATTCATAACTTTATTATGCGGTTACAATAAATATCAAAATAAAAAAAAATTGAAAAGGAATAGATGTAGTCATTGAAATATTTAGCACGCAAACTTAAAAGTCAAACATTGAAGCGAAATCTTTTCTTGCAGAGAAAAGAGGGGGGGGAAATAGAATACGAACACTTCATCTTCTTTCTAAATAGCAGTAAAAAAAAGAATGAAAAGCATTCTGCAACATATTCAGTGAAACATAAACATTTACTCCGTAAAGAGTCTCGGAACGTTAAAGAAGGCAATAACTCAGTTGGCTCCTGTTGGCACACGCAGTCATTTGCGACCGCTCAAAGCCCGTTTAGTGACCCTTCACCAGTAAGCTCTCCCAGCCTAAAACGTACTGAGGTACGGCAAAGCTCACCAGAAACCCTCAGTAAGAGCGCTACATTAAAGATTTATCCCATTAAAAATTTTAAAGAATAATTTCAAAAGTTCTTTACTGATTCACATGAAATTTTAGAGGTCAGCTTCTGTTAACCAATTATGGTGTATGTAAAAATTTCAGCCAGTTTCATGAAGAATAGAAAAAGTTAGTTTTCACCATTTTTATCCCCAGTCTGGCAGTCAAACAAAGGCATGAAGGGGGCAGGAAATGCTTTGGTCACTCCATCGTAACGCCTCCACAGGCTCCACTCTCACTCCAACACTACACACATTTTTCATTTCCTAGTAGCCACCGTAGGGGTTTCCTCCCCACGTGGCTGCAATGAATTCCTTTTCTAGTGCTCAATGACGGAGAACTCTGCCAAATACGTTAGTTTCATCCCCCTTCCCCTACAGTTCGGTCCTTGGGAGTGAACTAAACGAAATGTTAAATACGGAAAAAGATCAAACACAGAGGAAAAAGTATTTTATTTTAGAAACTTCCCAAATTCCCTGACTTACGAAATAAAATTTCAAAATTCCCTGATTTTTTTTTACGAAAATTCATGTTTTCCCTGACTTTTCGAGCCAATATTTTTTCCCCTGACAATTCCCTGATCTCCAGGTAGCGTGGGAACCCTGTTATAGTATTACGGTGTAACCTGTAATACTTGTATGAGGTACCTATCGGTAATCACCATACGAAGCCTCATCGTTAACGCGCGGAATGGGTATTTCATGAGAAATTAATGCGTGAAATGTGTAATAGCTTTATATATTTACACTATCCTCACAAAAAAAATATGAAATTAAATTATCAATATTGTACTTACCTCATGTCATTGCTGACATAAAAACTCCCTTGTTGCTTGTTTTGCAGTGGTATATTATTTTTCAGAAAACTTTTTATAACACAGCTCACCTGAGGAAAATGCTTTACTTTTCTGTACAAGAAGGGCACTTAATGTTTTGGTGCTCATTGTTGGGCGAAGTATGCGAGGTTTTTCCTTACTATACTAAATATTCTCTACGTAGAGGAATTGCTGTGAGGGATAGTCAATATTGCCAACATTAGTTTAGGCACTGCAGAATACTTGGGAAGGCCAGATGAATCCTTCATCTTAGATATTTCATTCCATGCCACATCTGCTCAAGGATATCCAGCTTCATCAATATCAGAGTCTGAGAACATAGCATGAAAGAAGTGACCAGCATGATCACAGCTTGCTATAGGTAGGTTATGCTCCACAACGATTGCAGTAAACAGCAATTCAGCGTTCATCACGCTATTTTCATTCTTTTTTGCAAAAAAATTATCCAAAGGCTTTGATCGAGTCTTTAATTTTACACAATCCTGGTGTTTGTTTTGACTGGATATGCCTTCGGCAATCATCTCGCCCTACACGGGCTACTGATTACTCTCATATTAGAAGGCACGCAAGGAAACCTTTATTTCAATATTTTCCATTTCCTTGCTCAAGATTTGGGAGAAAGATTAGGATGTTCCTGGAGAAACCTCTTTGCATATTTATTTGTTACAGAAACTATAATTCCAAGGATGAAATTAGTAAAAATCAAGTAAAAATATGCAATAGGTGCCACATCAGTTGCAGGATCATGTTTGGGCCCCTGCATTTCATGACAATCAAAAGGATGCTGAAGTTGTTCATTCACTTTCAGAACTTTCATGATCTGAAGATTCACTATGAAGATCTTCACCTTCTGAAGATATGGTGTGCGTGGCACTAGTTTTCTGGCTTGATGTTGCTTGGCCAATATCACTCTCAGATGATTCAAAATCATCACCATCACTTCCATTGTGAAAATCCTCCAAATACGTGGCGTCAGTAAATAAATAAATACGTCGCTCTTTCCACGTTCCAGAAACACATAATGAGTCCGAAGAAGTAAGAGAAAAAACATTTTATTAAATGAAGATATTCATTTTTAAAGGTTACTGTTTTATATTTTTATCTCCGAACAGATAAAGGGTGTGGCATCCATAGATCACGCCGACGTAGCTCTAGAGTATTGCATTACACTGCCAATGACGAAAGGCTGATACAGAACAAGTCGTAGAAATACCGTATGTACTCGTGTATAAGTCGAAAGTTTTTGCAGGAATTCCTGCTTTCAGAGTTGAGAGATCGTCTTATACGTGGGCCAATAAAAAAAAAACTTCCGTGAATTCACCAACGGATTTGTTTACGTTTTAGATCGCGACACAGAGGCTTTCCGTATGTTGCTGCACGATTGTGTTCTCACCTCAAAACTATCGCGCAGTGACATGATCATATCCTCAATTCTGTCCACCACTTCAAGTTTAAATTCGGCAGTGTAACTGAAACGTTTCCTTTTCAGAGACATCATAATTAGCAATGAAGGAAAACAGCAGCAGCGACGTTCGCCAAAACAACGAAAGCAAACTAGATACAAGGTCGCGCACATGAAATCCGAAAAGAGAAACGCATAGGTTCGTGCAGCAAGCGCTGTGCGTACTTTTTTGGCTTTTAGCCAAACAACAGAGCCGGCACGCCAGTCAGAGCTCTCCTCAACGACATCAAAATGACCCCAGCCGTCCCTCCCCACAACTTTCCCGATCTTTCGTTACGACATTCCTCCCCCCTCCGTACAAACTCCTGAACTGAGGAAAATTCTTCCGAGGGAGTCCTTTTTCCAATTATTACACCCTTCCCTGCACAATCACGCTGCAGATTTTTTTAAAATCGGAAGGTCTTAATTTTTTTTTTTAAATCGCCGTATTAACTGCATCGGTGTATAATCCGCAAAACCTATAATTTTAACTTTTTTAGCAGATAATCCGCGGATTATACGACGAAAATTACAGTACCATTCTTCCGATATCGCAGCTGTTTGACGATATGATTCATGGACATTCCATTTCAAAACGACATGATCATTGAGACATCGGAATCCGCAGTCTGATTCGGAAAATATGCGGATCAAAATCGAAGGCCAAGAAATCGGCAGCGTCACACTAAAAGGGTTTAACAAAAAAGGATACAAAATTGATTCTCCAAAACACACTGAATTCCGTAATTCTTTTTTTTTTTTTTGATTGGAGGTTTAACGACCACCGTGAGCAACTCAATGGGCTATAAGCAGTCGCCCGTCCCTAATTTAGGGTCACTGGTTCCAGGGAAGGTAGAGAGCCAGTGCCGTAAGACAAACACAACATCCATGCCTCACCGGGACCCCTTTTGGACGAATGATCAGAGGCCAACGCCTTAGACCACTGCGCCACCGGGGCGGCTCCGTAATTCTTCCAACCTGTCCGTAATTCCGTAATCTGAAGGTCAAAACCGTAATAATTACGGACATTTCGTAATAGTTGGCACCTCTGCTATTTGCTTCTAAATAACGCAGCATAGGATATTTAGACATTGTGCTGTTAAATTTCATAACCAATAAGCTGGAACAGAGATCCTAAAGTCATAACGGCAAAATAAAAAATAAAAATTAAACACAGGGATAAAGAAAGAAAAACTAATGGAAGCAACAAGTGGAGAAAACTAACAGTTAATACGGAATACCATTTTGCCTGAGAGGCTACAATTCATATTAGTACTTCCAAAATCCGGAAGTCTTAAAATTGATTGGCTACGTTTGTGACACAAACATTAGTACTGAACTTTTCTCGCAGGTCACAGTTCATTTCCACGCTACGTCAAATTACTTGTACGGGAAACAATTAGAGGAAGTTTTGCGTGCATGTGTGCTCATAAAATCCTGCTAACACTTTTTTGTCAATATAATTTATCATCCTGCGGCGAGTGGCATGTTTATACTTAACAATATCTTTACGAAGGACAATACATTTGTGCGACGTTGATCAGGCAAAGTGCGAGAAAAGTCTGAAGCCCACTCACGTCATCCAAAACGGAGACAGAGGCTTTAGCTCCTGCACTGACAAACCTGAAACCAATAGAGCACGCACGGCAAAGATTTTCATCAGTAGTAACTAGGTAGATTTTTTTTTTCGGCAATGTGAGGGTAAAGATGTGAAATGAATAATTTATGCAAATCTTGTGAGGTGCAGCAACGCAAGAAGAATTTACGATTACAAGAAAATTTCTACACTGTCTAACTTTAGCTCTCGCAATTTTTTCCCCCTATGTATAAGCTGAAACCTTGAGAAAAATTACGAGAGAAAGAATAAGAAATATAAAATTCATCAAACTAAATACAAAGATATTTGCGTTTTTACGGAAAACGGTTCTACTATGCATAAAAATTCAAAAAATAATATCTTCTAATCTATCAGAAACAAAAAAAAAATGAAACTTTCAGGGTTCTTTTTTTTATAACTTGGAGGCAGCTACCCGTAAAAAAAAAAATCTTAAGAATCGGAGATGTGTTGGGGGAAAATTATTTCAATATCCGACGATTTTGCGTGGAATGACCCAGATGTGAAAATCTATAGTTCCGGGCGTCGGACTACCCTATTTTTCACAACCAGCCAGCTCTTTGCAGTAATTGGAATATAGTCTTAAAATAGCTATAAATAAATTTCTTCATGCATTATGAAATAGAAATATGACAGAACAAAAAAAATCTCTTTCGGCCGTAAAACCGGAAGACAACGAATCTAGAAAACGGCCGTGAAATCTGGGAAATATGGTAGGTATGCAATAGTACCAGCTTCATTGCATGGAATTTTTCATATATTTTTTGTCAAAATACTCGTAAGTACGATGAAAAAAATAAATCTTTCCCCCTCTTTGAAGAATCTTCCTATTTCATAATACTTTCCCTGTTCTAACATTTGAAGGTACATACTTTTCCAACTATACCAACTCTGCTACAGAATCACGAAAGCGAAGCTTTAGTTCGTAAAGTGATATGAACCTTTTTCAAAATAAATTAGGTGCCCTCAATTTGCAACATTCATCCACACTGCTCTTGAAGGAGGGGGGGGGGATTTATTAGGATGACCAACATCCGGCAAAATAAAATGTTTTTGTACGGTTTGATATAAAAGATAAGTGGAACCATGCAAGGGGGAGGGGGCCTCAACTTCTAAACTTTCCAATGAATTTTGGCGAAATTTAAAATGGAACGTTTTCATATATCTTGCCCACTGTAAAAATTTCAGTGTTATTTAAAAAATTGAGGAAATAGCTTCATAATTTTTTTCCCAGTCTACGCAGAGAACCGGGGCACCTACTCAGGAACGAATGACTGCCTCTCTTCGCGAACGCCAGCAGATAAGAGCCTGCGAAATGGGTGTGTGAGTAATGGCTTTCTCTCATGCTTTGACATGTATGTTTGTTCGGTTGTAGTTTAGATCATCTGGAGACGGGGAAACCGCAAAGAGACGCACTCCCCTGTACAGCTGCACTTTAATCTGTGGGTGAGTTGGTTGCGGAGTTGCCTCGAAGGATAAAACGACTCTGAATTAATTTAAAACTTAGCAATACAGAAATATAGTTTACAAAAGTCTGAAACAAAATATTTTTCTGGCAAAATAAAAAATTCCCTGCCTTTATAGTTCCCTGATAAAAAATTCCCCGATTTTTATGGAAAAGCACAATTTTCTCTGAGTTTTCCCTGATTTAAGGAATAATTTTCAAATTCCCTGAGAATTCCCGGTTGCATGGGAACCCTGGTAAGTGATACGAACTTTTTTTCAAAATAAATTAGGTGCCCTCAATTTGCAACATTCATCCACACTGCTCTTGAGAGAGAGAGGGGGGACGAATTTATTAGGATGACCAACATCCGGCAAAATAAAATGTTTTTGTACGGTTTGATAAGACACGTGGAACATGCAAAAGGAAAGAGAAAGGGGGGAGCCCAACTTCTAAAGTTTCCGATGAATTTCGACGAAATTTAAAATGGAACGTTATTTTCAATCTTGCCAACTGTAAAAATTTCAGTCAGTTATTTAAAAAATTGAGGAAATAGCTTTTTCATAATTTTTTTTCCCCAGTCTACACAGAGAACCAGGGCACCTACTCAGGAACAAGTAACTGCCTTTGCACGAACGCAGCAGATAAGAGCCTGCAAAATGGGTGTGTGATTAATGGCTTTCTCTCACGCTTTGACGTGTCCATTTGTTCGGTTGTAGTTTAGAGCATCTGGAGATGGGAGAAACCGCAGAGACGTACTCCCCAGCACAGCTGCACTTTAATCGGTGGGTGGGTTACCTCAACGGATAAAACTCGGAATTATTTTAAAACTTAGCAATACAGAAATATATTCTACATAAGTCTGAAAGAAAATATTTTTTGGCAAAATAAAAAAATTCCCAGACTTTTCAGTTCCCTGATAAAAAAAATTCCCTGATTTTTATGGAAAAACACTATTTTCCCTGAAAATTCCCGGTTTTCCAGGCTGCGTGGGAACCCTGACGCTACTTACACAATTTGTATAGTTTGTAAAAATACACTAGGCCCTGTATCTTGGAAACAGTAGTGTTAAGAGTTAAGGTTGATCACACTAAAAATTTGGCACAAAAAATATATCAGTCTGAAACCACTATTAGAAAACGCTACTTCCCCAGTTTGTGAAATTTTCCGAAATACACAAAATGTCCCCTAGCATTTAATTGTGTCAGCCAATAGTAGTCTTTCTGCGTAGTTTCACTTTTTTCTTGCCTACATTCCTATGATCGTCATACTGCATCTTTTGACTGAGTGAATAATGAATGCTGCGAATAACGTACTTTTGCATTT
Source organism: Macrothele yani (assembly GCA_039090855.1). Lineage (NCBI taxonomy): Eukaryota > Metazoa > Arthropoda > Arachnida > Araneae > Macrothelidae > Macrothele > Macrothele yani. Next base: position 72,375,725 of record CM077025.1, on the reverse strand, counting down.
CCCATTAGGAGTGCAACTTAATTCTCGGCCACAGGAACAACACGTTAACAGCAAATCAAATACGTACCTAATCACGAAAATAATAATCCCCGTCATGTTGGATACATTTCAGCCATCGGTCAGAGAGCTGCCGAATGCCACTGGGGAAAAAAGAGGGCTGTTTCAAGTTGATATAGACATCAATACTTGTGTGGACTTCCTTGATGGAAGTGAAGTGCGTATCACTCTGGTGATGTTGCAGAGAGCGAAAGAGGTGATAATCCGACGGAGCAAAGTCTGGAGAATACACCGGGTGAGACAAAATCTCCCATCCCAGGTCGGTGATGGTGTTTAAAGTAGTTTTTGCGGTGTGAGGACGCGTGTTATCCTGAAGCAACAGGACCGACCTTCTGCCCTTGCCAGTGGTATGGCCTTTTTGCCTCCAGTGCATCACTCACACTAATGAGTTGCTGACAATAACACTCAGCATTGGCCATTTCACCAGGTTTGAGCAACTTGTAGTGTACGACACTGCGCCGATCCCACCATATGCACAGCAACAACTTACTGGCATGGATATTCGATTTGGCAGTACTGGTGGGGTAGGCTGACCTGGATAAACCCACGATTTGCGCCGCTTAGGATTATCGTAGAGGTTCCACTTCCCATCACAGGTCAAAATCTTGTGGAGGAAATTCTTCTTGAATCTGGAGAGCAAGGACACAGCAACATCGTAGCGCCTAGACTTGTTTGCAGCTGTGAGTTGGTGGGCCACCCAACGGCCCTCCTTGTGAATCCGTCCAAGCTTGTGCAGACACTTTGCAATAGCCTGCCGTGTTACTCTGAGTTCCTGGGCAAGCTCTGACTGTGTGCAACAGGAATCCGTGTCCAACTGTTGTTCCAGTTCCTCGTCAACTTTTTGTGGCTGTCCCGGACGTTCTGCATCACGGAGATCAAAATTTCCCTGCTTAAACCGCTGGAAATGCTACTTACACGTACTGTAGGACACAGCAGCCAAAGCAGCACAGATCATTTGCTGGGCTTCTGCTGCACTTTTTTCAGCTGAAACGCAAACAGTCTCGAATATTGCTTCTCGAACGACATTGCTTTCACAGTCAACTTCCGTCCCTTCTTTCATACAGCTGCGAGCAGTTACGGTTGCCTGAGCTGTTGGATGGCGCTGCAATTGGCCATTATAGCACACAGCTATTTGCCGGTGTTCTACGATTGCTTGCGGTTAGGGGCCGAGAATTAAGTAGCACACCTAATATTTGGGAGGAATGTTTGTCCTTTTATTTCTGTGATCATACTACCGTATGTCTTTTTATTGAGTATAATGTACTTGTGATTGCTGAGAATAATGTACTTGTGCATTTCCCATGTACGGTGTTAATTTGATTTTTTAAAATGCAAACAACTGATACTACAATTTAGGCAAATCAGTTAAACCACATACAGTCAGCATTACTCAAAAGACTGAAAAGTGGCCTACATAAAACTTAAAATCCATCCCTTCACTCTCATAATTTTACAGCATTTCTCTTTGTAGCAGCAGTGAAAAAATGTCACACAACACTGTAGAGGCCAGTATTGCTAATTAAAAATATTATCTATATTTTGAGGTTACTCGCCTTTATTCCCTAAATATTTTAGGAGGTTTTCGTCTCAACACATTTCCAACACGTATTTTTCTTATTTACATTGTTATTATAGGCCGCAACATTAAAAAAAAAAAAAAAAAGGAAATGTGAGACGAAAACCTAAAAGATTTAGGGAATTTTGTGAGTAACCTCAAAATATAGATTGTCTAAATAGCACGTGAATAATTAAGCACCTAGATGACATTTGCAATGCTGTATGAATATATAAAAATATTATGTTAGTTGTAATGTAGATTAGCCAGAAAAGCTTACCAGAGACAGAGGATCTCTCATAAGGTAATTCCCTCATCTCTCATTAAGATAATTCCCAAATTGGAAATCAAATTTTAAAGGATACATGCACAAGCCATGTCAAATAAATAACAGACTGAATGCAAACTTCAAAATCATACATAATGCAACAGCAATGATCATGTATGTGTATGTTTTATTTGTTTCTTTACATATTATGGATGCACACATAAAATGGCGATCTAATTTTCTTTTACACAGAAAACAATGCAATGGTGTGGATAAAAACATTTACTGATCCTTACATGACAAAGCAAGTTGCACTATTTTTTTATTACATAGGTGAGATGGAAAGTGACGATACATGACAGTCCACAGTCTTCAGTGGTTGGTGCTTTAAAAACTAATTTTACAATTTAGTTTTAGACAAACAGAAAAAACAAGCACTGAACTGGTGAGTGAAAAATGGCAATATCTTGGAAACCACCAACACTCAATAGTACGACATTCCACTTTGTCCTGATGAACTAGGATGCCCAATGAACCTGAAAGGCAGGGGTGAAAAAACTTTAAATGAATTTTTTTCTGTAAAACAGTTGAATACAAGAATACACACATTGTCAAAGAAATAAAACACTGGATGGATGTCAATGGTTTCAGTATATAATGACACTTCCACCAGCAATAACAGTAAATCATAGTTAAGAGTTATAACTGTTCAGGTCACAAAAATCAAAATTACATTTTAAAATATACGACCCCACCCACAGAAGAGAATGCCTATTCTGCAAGGACATATTTCACAATACAATTAAATTACTTTTTGGTGTTGCAGGAATGGGCATGCCTATGTGCAACAACTAATTTTAGAGTTTAACTTTGGTAAAACATTCAGCTTACAAGATTCCATACCCTTCAGTTCTGAATATGCAACACTGCTTACACTATATAAACTGGTTGTACAATACTGAGAATGTATTTGAGCTTTTATAGCAGACCAACATCCATCCACATTACACTTTTATTTCAACAAAGAATAATAACAATGCACTCTTCACGTATAAACGGTTTCATTACAGTAAACACACCTCATGATAACCGACTCCCAAGCCTTATTTCCATCAAGAATGTGAACTGTCTCTTAGTTCAGAGGTAATTAACCTAGCCAGTTCACATGACTTGGGGTAAAGGGAATGTACAAAACATGACTTGGGTTCTAGGAATGTACAAAACAAAAACATTCAGGGAACTGATATTTATTTTTATTGCTTTATATCAATACGTCCTCCCCAAGCTAGGCTGCTGAAGTACTATATTCGATTTTTCTTTTGTAAGTGCACAGTACTCATTTCATTTGTACTTTGTGTCAGGAGATCGCATTAAGATAAATAAAATGTAGACAAAGGGGTATAGCTTTAAGTTGTGTGTAGCATGTGAACATTGCCAGTGTTTAAATGGAATTACAGAATTGCAACAGCAGTATAATTGTGCATTTTATGTATGAATTTATTAACTCCCCCTACCCTTTTATATTGGTATGAGCTACATAAAGCATTCAATAAGTTCTAAGCCTAACATACCAAAAAAAAAATTTTTTTTTTTTTTTTAAACACATTTTTATTTTTCTAATCTTTCCTGACTTGGATACACTTGTTGTACTGATCATTGAGTTGGCAAAAACCAGCTGTGAAAAACATGAAAAACATTTTACCTTTCTTCTCACCACCTCCTTTAGTTCAGAATGCCCTAGCCCATACATGCAAACTTTGGAAAATGTGCATCAGTAAAACTTTTGCGCGAACGCCATTTACCACAAAACATATTAAGAAATATGCAGTAAAAATCTCTGCATATGACACAATAACTAAACTAGTATTATCTGTGTTTGAAATAATAATTTAAAAAACCATTAAGTAAAATCTTAATTTTGTTCAATGTTAGCCTTGCACCCCTGTGTTGTTTCAATGCCAAACTAAGAATTTCCTGTAAAAATGAAATATTCACTTTAAGAGTATCTACACATTGCATTCAAAATTGTATGTTACATACCTTCTAATCTTCATCTTGCACATCGATATACACACCACAAATTACGTTTTTTAAAAAACAGTAGCTTACAATTAAAATAGTTCAGGGTTTTTCTGAAAATAGTTGTTTTTGGCTGTTTATTGTAAGAAATAGTAGCCATAGTCGCCTGTCATCAAAAATAGTAGCAATAGTCGCCTATTTGGTTGCCATTGGCACCCTTGTCTTGTATATCTGGCACATGGGTAAAAGAATGTTGTAGCAGTAAAATATATTTTTTTCGTAATTTTTTAAGATGGCATGTTTTGAGATATTAAAGGTCAAAGGTCACAGTGGATGATGACCTTGAAACTTTAATCTGTTGTAAGAAGGTCATGTATGGTATCTATAGAAAGCTCAATCCTTTAGCTTTGCAACTGTGTTTGAACTGTCACTCTATTACAATTAGGAAAAAATTTACAGCCATTTATAAGTGTGAGAGTTCATTTTTTACGAAAATTTAGATTTTTATTATGTGTGTATCTTGGACAATTTTCAAAATAAAAATCTGAAAATTGGCAGAATTACTTACCTTGTCATGTGTGCTTCATACCAAATTTCATCAAAATCAGAAATGGTGAGGTCAAGGTGATTGATCTGACATGGAATTGCTCTAATATTGTAATCACTTTCATGACTTCTATCACATGCTGCAGAAAATAAAAATAGCCCTTGCAAAAGTTTCACAACAGCGGAAGTTCGATCTAAAGCCATTTCATGGGCAATCGCCGTCGTTTTGGTCCTCCCACAGCCATAACCTTTGGCAGTTTCATCTTTTGGAAACATCTGCCGAAAAAGTGGTGGACCAGCGAGGCTGACAGCACTTTTCGGCACTGAATGGCATACTGTGTTGCATCAAAAAAGACGTAAACAACAATTTGGCACGAGTTACATTTCCTTGGCTATTATCAGATGTTTTAAAAAACGTAGTCAGTTAGGAGTTACTATCAGTATACTTCACATTACCTTTGTGTTTGGGACCACTTACACGATGAAAAATGTCGTTTCTGCCTTCATGGGCAATGTTAAAATCATTTTGGCAAATGTTGCAAAATGCAAATTTTTCACCTCTATTAGATTTCCTGATACACTGGAACATTGAGGTGTACATGTATATTTCAAAATAACTTTGAAATGGTATAATCTTAGTACTTATAAGATTTGCATAAAAGCAAAACTAACAACTCACTTTTCCTGGTAATTCAACTCTACAACAAACAAAGAAACACCACCACACACTAAAAACAACACACATAAGAAAGTATTCTTTTGCTGCTACAACAACATTGCTCAACACTGTGCATGCAGATTTTATTTACCCTTCTCTTTCATTGGCTGTGATTTCGCTCCCAAGAGGAGACCAATCAACTGCTACAATGAACTAGCGTCTACAAGGACTGAAATACCACAGCCGCTCGATCAAGACAGGCCGTGGAAATAAAAAATGGGACTGCACCATCACAGACTCTGCGCATGTGTCTAGTGTCGGCACATCACTTGAGCACTCCCATGGAGAGAGAGCTACCATACGACGTCACAAAGCCAACGAGTCAAAGATGACATCGCGTGACACAACTAGTAAGGTAAGGCAGAAAATCTAAGTGGATGGTTGCAGAGGATTGAAATATTTAGATTGAGCAATTGAAATATTAAAAAAATTCATAAAAAAAAACCTGTATCCGTAAAATCAAGCAAAAATCCGTAAAAGTTGGCAAGTATGCTAACCTGCAGATTTTTTTCCAGAATTCTGAAGAGAAAGAAGTCAAGGGAGCGGGTGAGATCAGGTGAGTGGGGAAGCAGCTGGAAGCCACATTCTGTCACAGCGTGCATGGAAACACGGGCAGTGTAGATTGGAGCATTGTGCTGGAGAAGGAGAACACCAAGTTGCAATAGCATGAATTAATAGGCAGCATTCGTAATCTTTTTATGAGGCAAGCAATCAATTAACAGAAAATCTGAGTAATGCAAGTATCTGATTGCGTATGAGAAAGTCCATGTAGTATTTTGGGGAAGTATATTGAATACAGCCCTTGCCCTTCTCTTTATGTAGAGCTTATAGGGGAAATTATGAAATAGTGGTGATGTTCACATGTAATGATCAGGAAATAGTGAAATTTCTGTTGGTTTGTGTTCATCAGTTGGGGGGGGGGGGGTCCCCACTTTCACATAGTTTATACACTTTTTCAATCACAGAATTCCACATTTCCAGGACATAACATCCAAATGCTCCTACTTAAAAATACAAGGTGTCCATAAATGGAGCATACCACTTCAGTATGCAATTGAAAAAAAAAATTACTATAAATAAAAACTTATTTTTAATGTCAAAACACATGATAACTGTGAAAGTTTTTGTTTTTTTTTAATGTCAGTAGGTCCCCATGTGTGCTCCGTTGGTTGCCCGCACGCTGTCTAAGAGATAGTCCAATTCCACCCAAGTACGCTGCAGAATGTCAGGTGTAACATGAAGGCTGCAGTAATGCATTCTTTGAGGTCAGTGATAGAGGTATACAATGTCTTAACAAAGACCCCAAGAAAAAAATCGCATGGGGCAATATCAGGAGAACGTCATCGGATCCCATGGGCAATATCAGGAGGCCACGCCATCGGATCCCCACGTCCAATCCAACGCCCTGGAAAATGGTGGCCTAAGATCTGCGTACATCTAAAGATCAGTATGGAGGCACTCCATCTTGCTGGTAAATTATGTCTTGAATATCCTGGAGTTGTGGAATTGTGAATTGTTCTAACAAGTCTAGGTACGTTAAGCCAGTAACATTTGGTTCAGCAAAGAAAAATGACCCTATCACTCTGTCTTCATCAGGCCAGCTTAGACAATAAAGTTTGTGCTGTCTTTCCAGTGTGCTACGACCACCTGGGGATTTTCTGTGACCCAGATTCAGCAGTTATGTTTATTCACTCTGTCAGAAACATGGAATGTCGATTCGTCGCTGAAACAGATCCATGAAAGAAATGTGGGGTCTCCGTCAAAGCGATTAAGCATGTCTACCACTTCTCCACTGGGGAAGCCATGTATATTGCATTCAGTGTTTGATGAGATTTTTCATTACATTAAAAAACTGGAGCCATTTATCACCTTCTCAATACAAAAGAATTTTAGAAATCGAACAAATAGTTGCAGAGATATGGTATGGTGTCCCCGGCTGGACAGACAAAGTGCCAGGATAAGCACGATTTTTTTTTTTTTTTTACAAAAGACGTGCTAATAATGCAGCTTGCTAACAGACAAGAAAACTAACAGTCCCCCACATTTTGCAGGGGGTGGGGAGGGAAATTTGTCGGACATAAGTTATATCAGTACAAAAATTCTCAACTACAAAACATCATGCGGGGACAAAAGGGCAGGAATGGATAAAATTCCAGGACATGTAACAGAATTTTAAGATACTTCCAAGACTTTTTCAGGATGTGTACGATCCATGCTTTTAATGTGGAGCAGAAGTCGAAAGTTTACTTCCCTCCCTCCTGCTAGTTCTCACAAAACACAACCCATGTTTTGCAAATTTCTGGATCCGTTTACAGTTGTAATCTCAGAAGATTCTTCTGAATTTTGACTTGGGAGGCTCACCGGAAATCCCGCAACACACACAAAAAAAAGTCAGGAAGCAGGTGCTCTTTGGAGATAATTTATGCTATGCATCTTTTGCATGCCAAAATCTTTGGGGATGCGAAATAAAACAAGTGATTTGAAAGTATACATTTATTTACATACAACACATTGCCTTTATTAGCATCACAACCACACAGAACTACAGACTGGTACACACTAAGTGGAATTAAATCATAACAAACAATAAGGTTTACTAATTCCTGACACTGAGTGTACTTAGAGATGTGGATTAATGAATTAAATTGTTGTAAAACCAATGAAAGAAGATATGCCAGTCATAATGAGAGTAAATATTATAGTGGCAGCAATAATATTTCGACTGTTTAGTTTTTTTTTTTTTTAATTATTATATGATACTGTTCAGAGTTAGCCAAATGTAAGAAACAACCTTAACATCGATGAAATATGATGTAGCTACGGAAGTCCATCTGCGCACGCACAAGCTGAACTCAAAATAGAAAAGCTGCATTGCAAGTGTGTTAGTGAAGAGGACTGGTAATTTTTGTTTTAGGATATCTACAGGTAACAAATGGGAAATTTTGATATCCCTATTGTGAAGCTCTCATCAGTAGTAGGTAATCCTCCCTTGGGGCTAAAGAGGAAACCAAGTTTTGTCGCATCCAAATGCATTTTTACAATGGCTTTTATCACATTTACAGAGATGCCAACAGGGTTCAGATATTTTCAGTAGTACTCATACAAATTTTCAGTAGTCATACCAAAAAGAATAATTTTAACCGAGGAAAACAACTCAATTTAATTAGCATTTTTTTTTTTACTTATTTATTTATATACATGAAAATCTGTATCAAAATATTCCAAATTTTTCACGTGGAAAATAATATACACCATTACTGATACATTTTTTTACACAATAAACAATTAATTAAACAGCTTTCTTCAGTGATTTCGCTGTACAGTGTTTTGCAGATTTGAGTTCCTCAGCAGAAAATCTTTTTTCATAACACACTTGCCCAGAGGAGAACATATTCATTTTTGCAATAAGAAGTGCTTCTACAGTTTCTAAACCTATATTAGGTTGGAAACAGGCTTGATTCTTCCACACTAAACTAAAATCTCTCTTACTCACAAGCATTCGAGTGTGGAACTACAAGTATTGCAAACATTACTTTCGAGAGACTAGTATACTTAATCGCTCCATTACAGCCTCTTAAATTTTGAGATTTCTGACCAAGTGACATCTATTCTATCTGTTACTGCTATGGTCTCCAATTTGTCAGCCTGATAACAAGGAATTCCGCTTCCAGTATATCAAGTTAATTTTCAGTTATTATAAGTGGAAAGCGTTTGACTATGTGCAAGAAGTAAATGATGTTATGGCTCTAAGTGAAGGATCTACTACTTCTGCACGTTTTAAAAATTCATTATAAATCAGTACCTTTTCTTGAATATAAGAACATCCTTCAATGCGAACTTTTCTGACAGATGTATAGAACTTAGAAAGTTTATTTTCATTTAAAATGATTTCGCTTTAATACATTCTTGTTTTTACTCCAATTACCAGTTGTGTCCTTTCTGATTTTTTTCTTTTTGAAAAAACTTATTTGAAAAATTAAGCTCAACATCACCATCAAGGTACGACAGTAGGCTTCACAAACCCCTTGGATGCCATGACAATTTTATCCATCACGCTGAAAGAACTTTCAGTTTGAGGACCATGAATGCACGATAGCTTTCACTATTTTAAATAAAAAGCAGTGAATATCGTGCATCAATTCTTATAAAACTTTCAGCTTCGTAACTTTTGTTTTCGGACTCTCCCCTCTTTATCATGCTGAAATGCAAACCTTTTTGGGGGGAATATGTAAGAACACAGGACCATACATGAGACCGGCCGATGACAAAAAAAGCTGAACTTTTTAACTAGGTGGAAAATTGGGACACGCGAACGCGCGGTGAGCAAATTCAAATACAGCATATATACAATATTTAAGAGTACGCTAGCCATATGGAATTATTTTCTGTAAATTATGTAAGTAAATATTAAAGTGAAGCACATTATTATATTCACAATAGAAAAGTAGGGATTTAAGAACAAAATAAAATGAAATATTTAAAAAAATCAGATTTAAAACTTACATGTGAATCTTTACTAGCTAAATCCTGAGGTGAAAAGTATTTGTCTAGGAAAGTTTGTGAATTTAGTCAAGCAATTAAAAACTTGCAAGAATTAGAAACATATATCCACAGCTTAGTTTTTAGTCATTGAAGAAGTCAATAAAGTATTTCTCAATGTAACCTTATAAAATGGCTTGCAAAATTTTTTGCTTGCATTGTGAATATGGTGACATGAATCTCCATCAACGTCAAGCAAGTGGGAAGATTTTCTCTGCCGAATTCTTGTTTTTAACCCTGTTTTTGAGCCTCTCATGACATTCTTTCCACTTAGCTTTCAAACAAGGAAAACAAATTCCTTCTTAGAAAGAAAGAATGAAAAAAAAACAATAACAAAAAAAACGGAAAGCTGCGTCACAAACTTTTTGGAGGCTTCGGCCCGACGTAATACTGGCCCGAAGCCGTGCCCCCCCCCCCCCCCACTTAGCTTTCAAACAAGCAGAACACATTCCTCCTTAGAAAAAAAAGAAAGGAAAGAAACAGAGTTCCGTCACGAACTTTGTTCAGCGGCTTCGGGCCGACGTTATCCTAGCCGGGCGCCGTGCTTTCTTTCCACTAAGTTTTCAAACAAGCAGAACACATTCCTCCTAATTAGAAAAAAAAACAAAAAGGTTCGTCACGAACACTGTTCAGAGGCATCGGGCAGAAGCAATTCCGGGCAACAGCGAAAGCACGTCCGAAGCAACGTAATTCCGGATCACGGCAAAAGAAGCACATCCGAACTAACGTAATTCCGGATCACGGCAAAAGAAGCCCGCCAGGCCTACATAATCCCGCGGCGCGGCACCATTATTCCTTTCCACTTAGCTTTCAAACAAGCAAAACAAATTCCTTCTCTTCGGGGGGGGGGGCGGTAGAACGAATTTAAGAAAAGAAAGCTGCGTCACGAACTTTATTTAGATGCTTCAGGTCGACGTAATCCCGGGCCACGGCGAAAAAGAAGCACGACGGGCATTTTTTTTTTTTTTGGTTCACACTTTGAATCAAGCAGAACAAATTCCACCACCTGAGAAAAAAAAAAAAAGACAAAGGGCTGTGTTACGAACTTTGTTCAGAGGCTTTTACGTCAATTATTTACAAAATCAGTAAAACTTTCTTTAATAACAGCGAAAATCTGAATATCCATAATTTTTTTTGTTAGTCACCCGTAATCCCGGGGAAATCTGTAATAATTACGGAGATTCCGTATTTTTTGGCATCCTCCGTAGGAAGAGGATTCACGAGAGCTTCGATTCTCGAACGATCTCAGAAAAGCGGGAACGCATTCGGGTACATTTGCAAATTACAAGAGAGAGTTTCTGGCGATGACGTCACGGATAGAATCAAGCGGATAGTTTGGCCCCGATAGAATGCAGAGTGGCGATTTCCCGCAAGACACGGAAAGTTCTGCGGGAGTTTCCCTAACTAGTAGGCGGAGCTTCCACCCTTTGCGCTGCGATGCTCAAGTGACTGACAACCCATCCATTGTTGACAGCATTAAACGAATTGAGTGCCTGACTCCACCCTCCAACATTTCTTCTTGCCCCCGCGTCTGCTGCAAAAAACAACGCTTTCAGCTAGAAAGCGCTTAGTTCTTTTACTCCACAAAAGCGGAATCGCGGAATTCCGCTTTTTTTTCTATAGAACGACGACCCCCCCCCCTAAAAATCCTGAAAAATTTCTCTTCATTTTTGCAATGACCTCGAGAATGACCAAAATGATGCCGAAAAAAGCGGAATTCCGCGAATTCGCGGAAGAATCTCATGTATGCACAGGACACACATTCGGAACATCGTTGGGGGAAAAAATTAGTTACGGGAGAAACCTTTGCTACGTCTGATTTCCGTTTTCTGACATTTCCCTTCCATATTCAAGGTGAAATACAAATATTTACGAAATAAAATGAAATTTAACAACAATACTAGGCAGAGGAAGCATGCGTGAAAAATAAAATTACGATTACGGGAGAAATCCTCACTGTTTCCCAAAGTTTTGAAAGAAGAAATTTCTGTTTTCGAAAGTTTCAGGCGGAAAGCATACTTCAATACTTCACCACTACTAATTGCCCCAAAATTTCTGTTCAATTATGCATCAATCTCGAGGATAACCCAAATTACGACGAAAAAGCAGCAATTCCTCGAAGCCGAAGATTACACGGGAACTTTTTGCGCCATCGAATTTCTGTTTTCGGAAATTTCCCCTCCATTTTCAAAGTGAAATACAAAGATTTATGGAATAAAATTATGTATAACAACAACACAGAGGCAACATCGCAAGAAAACGAAATTACGATTATGGAAGAAATCTTTATTTCGTTCACTTCCGTTCTTGAAAGGCGAAATGCTGTCCCGATGCGTATTTGTACGCGTTGGTAAAATTCTTCGATGTGCAGTTCTGCGCGTTTCTCGATGTGTCTTTGCGCATTTCTCGATGCGTACTTTACACGCTTCACGACGTGTCGCAAAAAATTCCCGATGCATATTTTTACGCGTTGGTAAAATTTCGATGCGTACTAAACGCGTAATTACGCGTTTTGGCAAACTCTGCAATAAAATCCAAGCCTACTTTCCTGCAACGCAAGAAAAAAACCTCAAAATATTAATTACTGACACGAAAGGTCGAAGCACGATTAAAAAAAAAAAAACTCCGATGCCAGGCAATGACGCTCACGTTCTGCACCAAATGATTTTCAACAGCTCGCTGCTGCACTGCGAAAGAGCTTCAGGCCGAACTTCGCCCACGTCCACCACCAAAGCGAGCTACGCTCAACGTTTCCAGAATGTTGCATGCTGGGGAGGAAGGGTTTCGGGTACCGGCGGCTCGCGCTAAGATCCTAGCAGCTTCGAGAGGCAGAACTGGAAGTGAGTAGCATCGCAAGAATGGCGGATCGTCAATTGCCGTTGCGTTGGGAAGGGGAACAAGCAAAATAAAAATTAATGACTTTAGTTAATTTTCCGTAGAAAAATCACGGTTTTCCGTGTTTCATAGTACAAGAGCTTTTTCCGTAGGAACTACGGACAATCCGTAGTTGTTGGCATCTCGGCATTTAGTATCAGATGTTCGTAATTTACAGGTATTGCAATGAGGTATTACATTTACGTAAAATGAGACGAAATGTTTGGAGACAGTTTAGTAAAATACATTGTTGAGTAAAAATGAAATAAACTACCGCTGTGTCACTTAATGGAACAGCATGTGGCACAATCAGATTTCAACAATGATGCACCATTACTCAATTTCATTACATGGAATTTACTTTGCTGCTGTAGGGAAAGATGCATAACATCAAAAGAAGGAGATTTTTGCTATGTCTAACTACACCATGTGCAATCCAAGAGATGGGTAACATAGAAAGTATTTCTGTCCCAGCTGACTGCTGGCTGTTGCAAAATTTAATTCCTAACATTCCACAAAGGCACCTTCAAGCAGACTATGGTCTTTGCACCCCCCACCTCCCCCGCCCCCAGGAGTAAAGACACCAGCACATCAGGGACTGTTCTTTTACTGAGTCATTCCATCTCAATTCAGGCAGACAGTACCAAAATGTGCCAGGTGACCATTTTAGGTTTGTTCCAAAAAATTACAGTAGTTACAACTATTGGAGACATAAAATATCCTGAAAGGATTTTCCTATAAAAAAAAAAAAAAAAATTTTTTTTCCTCCAGTTATAGCATTTTGAAGTTTGGCAAAAAATTTAGCGATCTTTGAAAAATGGGGAAAATGCTGTATTTTAAAACGAGCACTGCTTCAAAACTATTTAATATATTCACTTATTTTTTCTTATTTTGTAGCTATTGAATTATATTTTAACTTGGCATAGTTTGAATAAGCCCGACTGACATTATTAATAAAGAAAAAAAAACATTGCAAAAAATATTTTTTTTTTTTTCATTTTCAGATATTTTTTTCCCCTACTAAATAATTATTTTTCAGGTAAGTAAGGATAACAATCATAAAGTCCCTCAATGGTAGTTTTACAGTAAATTTTATTTTAAACCTGGGATGCAGGCAGTCCATAAAATTTAATTTTTAAGTTATGCGGAAGTTCAAAAAACCTCAATTTTTGAATGACATTAACTCAAATATCCCATTTTTTTTAAATCTGAAAATCTGTCCATTTGATGTCCTTTTACTTGTTAATAAATTGCTCATTGCAGAATAGTGTATTTTTGCCTGGTTAATTTTATATATATTTTTTTAAAGATTGAACGTTTTCAGCCTTTCAGCGTTGTTGCGTAATTCAGCACAAAATGCAACAGATTGTCCATATTTCACTGAAAACATCGTTTAATCAGGTTTCAAAGTTAAAACATAGGTTACTGGTGTTTGATTAGTACAATTAAATTATATTTTGAAGTTCAGCACAAAAACATACACTAAAAAATATTTGCAGAACATGGCAGTATGTTCTTGCTGGTTTCATTTCTTTTCTAGGGGAATTATTTGCAACCTCATACACTCACTCTCTCTCTCTCTCTCTCTCTATATATATATATATATATATCATCATCATCATCGTCAACCATTATCAATCCACTGCTGGACGAAGGTCTCCCCAAGTTTCCTCCACAACGGTCTGTCTTGTGCCAGTCTCCTCCATGTCACCCCTGCATACTTTCGAATTTCATCCACCCATCTCCCATGTGGTCTTCTTCTGGGTCTTTTCCTGTCCCTTGGAATCCAATCTAAAATTTCGGCTGTCCATCGATGATCTGTCCTTCTGGCAGTATGTCCAGCCCATTGCCATTTCAGGGATTTAACTCTGATCATGATGTCTTCCACTCTTGTCATTTTTCGGATCCACGAGTTCCTCTTCTTATCTCTCCTGGTTACACCAAGTATGTGCCTCTCCATGCTTCTTTGAGTTGTCTGCAGCCTTTGTATGTCTCTTTTAGTTAAGGTCCACGCCTCTGCACCATACGTAAGCACTGGAAGGATGCATTGATCAAACACTTTTCTTTTAAGACATAATGGCATATTGCTCTTGAAAATTATGCTGTTTCTTCCAAAAGCTCTCCAGGCAAGTTTTGTACGCCGATTAATTTCTTCATCAATGTGACCCTCACTTGATATCTGCTGTCCAAGATAAACGTACGTGTCTGTTATCTCCAGCTTTTCTCCATCAATCGATAAATCTTTATTTCTTGTAAAAGCATTGAACATCACTTTTGTCTTCTGAAAGTTCATTTTTAATCCCACTTCTTTACTCTTGTCAGCGAGTTCCTGGATCATACTCTGCAGCTCTGATGGGCTAGTTGCAAAAATGACTACGTCATCAGCAAAACGAAGGTGGGTTAGATAATCTCCATTATTCTTTATCCCCTTGTTTTCCCAGCTCAGTGACTGAAAAACACCCTCCAATGTGGCATTAAAGAGCTTCGGAGATATGGTGTCACCTTGTCTCACTCCCTTTACAATTTTTATGTGTGTTGTATTTTCAAACAGCCTAATCTTTGCACTTGCATTTTCATAGATGTTATTAATAATATTAATGTGTGCATCTTCAATACCGCAGGTTTTCAGAGCCATTGTAACTGCTGATGGTTTCACCGAATCAAAGGCTTTTTCATAATCGATAAAAGCCATGCACAATGGAAGTTCATATTCCCTCGCTCTTTCAATTAGTTCTCTCAGCACATGGATATGATCTATTGTGCTGTAGCCACTCCTGAATCCAGCTTGTTCTCTCGGTTGAGCCATGTCCAGTGTTACCTTCAAGCGGTGTGAAAGAACTTTAGTGAAGATTTTATAAACTACTGATAGGAGGCTGATAGGTCTGTAGTTTCCGAGATCCTCAATGTCACCTTTCTTATGTAGCAGGATCATTGTAGCGGTGTTCCAATCCTCAGGAATCTTTCCTTCATTAAGGCATCGAGTGAAAATTTGGGCGAGTACTGTTTCGATTTCTCCACTTGCTTCTTGTATGATGTCTACAGTAATTCCATCTTCTCCTGGAGCTTTTCCCCGCTTCATGTTCTTGATTGCATGTGCAACTTCTGCTGGAAGGACTGGAGGAACTCTGGTACTGGTATCTTTCATGATGTCTGGAGTGCATGTTTCATCCCTTTCATATAATTTGGAGTAGAAATCTTTCACTCTTGTCAAAAGTTTGCCTCTATTTCTTGTTACAGAACCATCTTCTTTTCTCAGTGCCATATTCTGTTTTCTTCCCTTACTGAGATGTCCCTTTGCTATCTTTAGGCTTTGGTTGTTTTCAATTGCTTTCCTCACCTCACTAGTTCACAGTTGAATTTTCTTACGTCTTCAGTGATACTTTTTCGTACTGTCTTGCATAGCTCTATATATTCCACTTTGGAAGTCACATCTTCTTTAGTTGTCCTCATCTCTCTTCTTTTTTGCATCAACATTTTCGTTTTTCCTGATAATTTATTTACATGCAAATTGTTCTTAGACCCAGCTAATTTTGTTGCTGTTTCCATAAGAGCTTTGGTTACTTTTCTGTTAACTTCAGAGATGTCCACTTCTTCCGATGTTAGGCCTTCTAAAGCAGAGAACCTGTTCTTCAGTTCCAACTTGAAGGTATTATGGTGTTTTTTAAGGTTGGTTATGTCAATACATTTTGTTTGTCTTATGAGCTTGCTACGTTCGAGTTTAGTGTTGAAATGCATCTTACATCTCACCAATCTATGGTCACTACCTGTGTTGAAATTGTTTAGCACACTGCAGTCTTCTATGACGAATTTTTTGTTACACATAATAAAATCAATTTCACTTGTCGTCCCATTTGGATGTCTCCATGTCCATTTCCTGTGTGGCTTTTTCTTGAAGAAGGAATTCAAGATGAAAAACCCTTCTGCCTCTGCAAACTCAACGAGAGTATTTCCAAGCTGGTTTCTGTTGCCGTGACCGAATTTACCTACTGAAGTTTCATTCTGTTGCCGTTGCCCTATTTTTGCATTGAAATCTCCCATAATTATCTTCAAGTGCTGCTTACCTTTATTATTTAGATCACGAATTTCCTCATAAAATTCTTCAAATTCTTCTTCAGCATGACTTGTGGTGGGTGCATAAGTTTGAATAATCTGAGCCTGGTATCTTCTCGAGAGTTGGATAACGAGTCGTGCAGCTCTGTCAGAGGAACTTTCAACTTCTACAACTTTATCCTTCAGTTTCTTGTTTATTATAAATCCAACACCACTAGTTCTGCCAGTATCTGTCCCACGATAGTAGAAGAGATGTCCACTTTTCAGTTCAATGAGATCTTCTCCTTTTCTCCTTACCTCACTTAGCCCGACGATGTCCCACTTGACCCTTTGTAGTTCCTCTTCCAATTCAAGAAGCCTTGAATCAGAAGATAGGGAGCGTCCGTTGTACGTAGCCAAGGTCAGCATCAGATGGCAGCCTAGTCCGGTCCTCCGGGGATACTTAGCACCCTCTGCCTTCATGTCGCACTGGCCGCTGCCTTGGCCAGGTACATTCCAGCTGCCGGAGACTGAGGGCCAAGATTTAAGTTGTGGAGTCATTTTGGAGGGGTTTGGCCATAACTCACCATGCTGGCCAAGCGGGTTGGTGAGTGTGGGATAGCATTTCCTCTAATCCCGATGGTATAGTTATACCGCTATTGGCGGTCGTCAGAGCCCCTTTAGTGGGAACAGGATGTACCACGAGAAGGCGGGGTTGACATTTGTCAAGGAGAGGCTGTGATGTTACGCATCACCTGACCTTACATCCCATATATATATATATATATATATACACATGTGAACAAATTATCAGGAAAAACCAAAATGTTGATGCAAAAAGAAGAGAGATGAGGACAACTAAAGAAGATGTGACTTCCAAAGTGGAATATATAGAGCTATGCAAGACAGTACAAAAAAGTATCACTGAAGACGTAAGGAAATTCAACTGTGAACTAGTAAGGAAAGCAATTGAAAACAACCAAAGCCTAAAGATAGCAAAGGGACATCTCAGTAAGGGAAAAAAACAGATTATGACACTGAGAAAAGAAGATTGTTCTGTAACAAGAAATAGAGGCGAAATTTTGACAAGAGTGAAAGATTTCTACTCCAAATTATATGAAAGGGATGATACATGTACTCCAGGCATCATGAAAGGTACCAGAGTTCTTCCAGTCCTTCCAGAAGAAGTTGCACATGCAATCAAGAACATGAAGCGGGGAAAAGCTCCAGGAGAAGATGGAATTACTGTAGACATCATACAAGAAGCAAGTGGAGAAATTGAAACAGTACTCGCCCAAATTTTCACTAGATGCCTTAATGAAGGGAAAATTTCTGAGGATTGAAACAACGCTACAATGATCTTGCTACATAAAAAAGGTGACATTGAGGATCTCAGGAACTACAGACCTATCAGCCTCCTATCAGTGGTTTATAAAATCTTCACTAAAGTTCTTTCGCACCGCTTGAAGGTAACACTGGACATGGCTCAACCGAGAGAACAAGCTGGATTCAGGAGTGGCTACAGCACAATAGATCATATCCACGTACTGAGAGAACTAATTGAAAGAGCGAGGGAATATGAACTTCCATTGTGCATGGCTTTTATCGATTATGAAAAAGCCTTTGATTCGGTGAAACCATCAGCAGTTGCAATGGCTCTGAAATCCTGCGGTATTGAAGATGCATACATTAATATTATTAATAACATGTATGAAAATGCAAGTGCAAAGATTCTGCTATTTGAAAATACAACACACATAAAAATTGGAAAAGGAGTGAGACAAGGTGACACCATATCTCCGAAGCTCTTTAATGCTACATTGGAAAATTGTCTTTCAATCACTGAACTGGGAAAACAAAGGCATAAAGATTAATGGAGATTATCTAACCCACCTTCGTTTTGCTGATGACAGTCATTTTTGCAACTACCCTATCAGAGCTACAGAGTATGATGCAGGAACTTGC
The DNA here is from genome assembly GCA_039090855.1 of Macrothele yani. NCBI lineage: Eukaryota > Metazoa > Arthropoda > Arachnida > Araneae > Macrothelidae > Macrothele > Macrothele yani. The sequence goes on along the minus strand of CM077025.1, from coordinate 72,357,155 downwards.
TGACAAGAGTAAAGAAGTGGAATTAAAAATGAACTTTCAGAAGACAAAAGTGATGTTCAATGCTTTTACAAGAAATGAAGATTTATCGATTGATGGAGAAAAGCTGGAGATAACAGACACGTACGTTTATCTTGGACAGCAGATATCAAGTGAGGGTCACATTGGTGAAGAAATTAATCGGCGTACAAAACTTGCCTGGAGAGCTTTTGGAAGAAACAGCATAATTTTGAAGAGCAATATGCCATTATGTCTTAAAAGAAAAGTGTTTGATCAATGCTTCCTTCCCGTGCTTACGTATGGTGCAGAGACGTGGACCTTAGCTAAAAGAGACATACAAAGGCTGCAGACAACTCAAAAAGCATGGAGAGGAGCATGCTTGGTGTAACCAGGAGAGATAAGAAGAGGAACATGTGGAACCAAAAAATGACAAGAGTGGAAGACATCATGATCAGAGTTAAATCCCTGAAATGGCAATGGGCTGGACATGCTGCCAGAAGAACAGACCATCGATGGACAGCCGAAATTTTAGATTGGATTCCAAGGGACAGGAGAAGACCACATGGAAGATGGGTGGATGAAATTCGAAAGTATGCGGGAGTGACATGGAGGAGACTGGCACAAGACAGACCGTTGTGGAGGAAACTTGGGGAGACCTTCGTCCAGCAGTGGATTGATAATGGTTGACAATGATGATATATATATATATATTACATAAATAACGTAAACACTACAAGCGCATGGAAAGTAATCCCTGGAAATTCTTTGTACCATTTTAGTAAAGAACAAGAATGAATTTCCAACTTTGACATCGATGCAACACACGCATTCTTCATTTTCTAATGAAGAGTCCATGTTCGTTGGCTGCTTCCGTATTTCCACCACTAGTTTTTTGCAGATTTCATTGTTTCCTTCCTCTGCGTATTCTCTTTTTTTAAAGTACAGTGTCTGATAAAGAAGCTGTTTCAATCTCTACAAATCACGACCACGTACCACCGTCCTGACGAAGTACAAATCACGACTCCATGACCACAAGCAAGGCGCTCCGCGATTGCGAACCTCACTCATCTGATCAAGCATGAGCTGTAGCAGCAATGACAGGAGTTTTGAGATGCGATTGCACTAACGATGAGCCGATGACGTAAAGGTAGGGAACGATGTCTCCCTGACGTCATGCCCTGACTGGCTGGCGGGTCAGGCCACCAAAGAGCTCCGGTCGCGCCAAGAAAACCACGGCCAGGTATGGTCGTCTACAACGTGAGATCTGTCCTGAGGTAACAAAGGATACCTACCGCTGATCATATGTTTGAAATACAAAATTCAAATAAAAAGTTGAAAATAAAAAATGTTTGTAATTCTGGATTCATATTTTTACACGTTGGCAAAATTTCGATGCGCATTTCTGCGCGTTGGCAAAATTTCAATGCGTTAACACACTTTTTGATGCGTCCTAGATGCGTAATCACGCATTTTGGCAAGCTCTGGTATAATAGCATTTATGAACAGATAAATGTTACAATAGACCTGGAACAAAATAACAAGTTTTCTTAGATATTTTGTTATCAAAAAATAATAATTTGGAACTATCTCATCAAGTTTACAGGAAACCCAATTTCATAGCGAATGTAATTCCCGAAGACTCAGCACATCCAAAGAGTTACAAACTATCAGCATTTCAATCATATATCAAGTGTTTTCACATTCATCCAGTCCAGAATACATTCGTTAACAGCTGAACTGGATAAAAAATCGAAGAACACATAACAAAGGAAAATAAACATTTCCAGACACCAAACAACAGCAAATATAAATATTGTGGGTCACTCCATATAAATATAAATAACCAATATAAATTTTGGAACTCAAGTACAAGATATTATATCCTTATTAACAACGAAAAGACAACATGGCTCAATCTTGAAGATATTTATATTACTCTATCCCAATAATTGATAAAAATAATACAATAATTTCACAGTACATTGGAAGCTCAAAAAGAAATATTAAAATAAGAATGATGGGACAGCTTTCGAACTGTAACAAAAAAGAAATAAAAACTTGATTAATTGAATTCTGCATTGAAAACCAAACTACACCGTAATGGGAAAATATAAGTCTTTCTCAAAAAAAAAAAAAAATCAAGAAAACAGAAAATAGCAACAATAATAACCCAATAATCTTGCCAGACCCATGGAAAAATATAACATAGAACAAACTATTTCAAAAATCAAAAAATAAACATACAGAGTTCCCACTCAAAAGTAATAAAAAAAAAATTCCCTGACTTTTCCAGGTTCTCCAGGTGGTTTTTAAAGTTTTCCAGAATGGCATGTTGCAAAGAATTGTTACATTTCATTCCATTCCATTCATTTTTCTCATCAAAGCACACACTTGTAAATTCTTTACGTTATTTGTCTTTATAAAATTACCTGCTTTTCATTAATAACAACTAACTGTGCACATTATTTTCTGTACCAAAGTTCCGTGAACTTTTGGGAATACTACCCACACGGAATTTGTAAATACATTCCCATAAGAAACAGGTCATATGTAAGAAAAAATTTGTCAGTTGAATAAGTTTCAGTTTTTCTAAAACACAATGCAGCAAAGCTTAATGATGGAATGGCTCTGTTCAAAGAAACATGTTTCAAGAGAACCAACAGACAAAGGACTTTGATCCATCATTTGGTTGGTTCTCTTGTGAAGTGTTTCTTCAAGCAGAAGCCATTGTGCCTAATTGTTCCATGTTATAACAACTGCCTGCAGAAATTGAACAAAAGCTTAATAACTGGCAATTTTAAAAATTCAATTTTGCATCTTTTTTTAGAGAATAAAGGAAATACTTAATATAACTCAAAGTAAGATCTACCAAATTCTAGGATGGCAGTAATTGCAAGCAAAAGTGAAATCTTGAAAAAATAAGCTTTTTTGGCAAAATAAAGTATCCACTGATTTTTACAAAAAAAAAAAAAAAAAAAAGTAATTTTCCCAGAGTTTTACAAAAAAGGGCAATTTTCTCCGAGTTTTCCCTGATTTTTGGAACCATTTTCTAATTCCCTGAGAATTCCAGGTTTTCCCTGTTTTCCAGGTTGAGTGGGAACCCTGGCAAAGTAAGATCTACCAAATTCTAGGCAAGCAAAAGTTTGAAATCTTGAAAAAAAAAAAAAAAAAGTATTGATTTTTACAAAAAAAGGGGAGGGGGGTAATTTTCTCTGATTTTTTACAAAAAAAGAACTTTTCCTGAGTTTTGGAATCATTTTTAAATTCCCTGAGAATTCCAGGTTTTCCAGGTTGAGTGGGAAAATAATATTAAAAAGAAACAATTTTGAATCAAATTTCGAAGATTGCCAGTAGATGGAAAAGCACGGAACAGACTGAACTTAAGGCACAAGAATACATCTGTCAAAGTTGGTTTTGACCGAGGTAAATAGTCACCATTTCTGCTGAGGATGCAGTGGTAACCACATAGGCGAAACGTGTACAGGTGGTCAATAGTGATGCGTAGGCCTAAGATGAGAGAACTGATACACAGTGGTTCTTCAGAGACATTGAGATAAATGAGTCTTTGTGTTATATGGTATTCCTATGTACTAAATAGATTACTATAGATATGACTAAAATTTGACACCTACTGGAAGCTTGACCTGGGTGAAGTATCAGAAATGTCGACTCAGAAAGGACATAAGAACTCATGGGTCCAGATATTGCAACAGCGGTGTGTTTTTCATAAGTTATTTGTGTATTTCCTCATAGTGCGTGTATCAAAATATTTTTAAAAACTTTAACTTCAAGACTTTTAATGATGGCTAGACTCGAACCGTATAAAGAATTTTATGAAGACACAGATTAAATCTCCTGCTGACCTTGAGGTGAGGAGGATACAGCGGTGCAGAATCTTTTAACTACAATAAATGTTCTTTTCATTTGCAAATTTGTGTGTTGTCCACAGTGTGAATAATATGAAGTGTTTTTTCTGTTGCTCCCTTGATCTTGCATGGAACTTATATTATGGGTGAAAACAGTGCGTCTATAGGGGGAGGGGAGGCTGATACATGTCGTCCATCAAGTTAGTGACATATATGGGATATTAAGAATACTAAGAAGCAAGACTCAAGGTAAATAAACATCTTTATTTGAACCAAATAACATAAAAATAATAAGAACTAACAAAATGTGTGAAGAAATCTAATGAAGGTTTAAAAAACATGAACAGAATAACTTGGCAATATGTGTCATAGCATGAAAATTTGAATTTCAGTTTTAAACTGGAGGAAAAATTTCTAAACGGAAATTTGACGGCGCAAAAATTCTCTTGTAATATACAGGCATGAGAGTGCCATGGCTTCTAGAAAGAGAGTGGGAAGATTGCAGGGGGGAAAATTACGATTACACGGGAAATATTTGCTCTATTCGACTTCCTTTTTCAAAAATTTATAATATATTTCCAAGCTGAAATACAAATATTTATGGAATAAAATAAAACCTAACAACAATACAGGGCAGAAGAAACATTGTAAGGGGCGAGGGGAAATTACGGGAGAAATCTACCTTCCGTTTTCAAAAGTTTCGAAGGATGAAGAATTTTGTCCTATGACTGACCCCTTTCCCACTAATTTCCAAAAACGTTATGCTAGGTAGTGTATGGACCGTGCGATTGTTCCAAAACATAACAAAAAAGGTGGAATTTCTCGAATTCGCAGAATAATATCATGCCTAAAGATTACAGGGAAATTTTTGTGGCATCTAACTTCAATTTTTGAAAATTGCTGCTGCCAGTTTCAAGCTGAAATATGAACACTTATGCCAAAAAATATTAACAATACTAGACAGAACATTGCCAGGACAAAATAATGGTTACAGGAAAACCTACACTCCATTTAAATTTTGTTTTTAAATGTTTAAAAATGAAATACTGTCTCCTGATGGAAAACCTACACTCTGTTTAACTTCTGTTTTTAAATGTTTAAAAATGAAATACTGTCCCCAAGGCTCAATCATAAAATTATTATCTATGTTTTCTTTACACTCCTGCTCACAAAACAGACTCTGTTTAGTGCTGCCAGCAGATCACCTGTGCCTTCACCACACATCTGGCTAGTCTTGCAAAGCAAATATCGCTGCCTAGAAACACAACTTTTCAGGTACATCTAAAATGAACAGCAATCTAATAGCAACAAGAACAATTATGGATTTCGTTGGACCGCTAACATGGGATGAGTATTCCATATTGAGAAGCAACTGTATAACAAGTTTTTGATAATGTTTTTTGATGCACTGAGTAATCTTTTGATCCACTGACTGACAAAGGGTGGTTTTGTTTCATGGAAACAGAGCAAGTTCTACATTCAGGGGTGTTAGTGCCCCTACCATGCTTTGGAGTAATTCTTGGAGCAGAAACGTTGGGTTTTGGTGTAAGAAAATTTGCATTTTGGAGCAGAACTCGGGTTTTGGAGCAGCTAATGATAGTATTTTTAATTGTTTTAAGTCCATGTTGTGCTATAAGTTACGTTTATATCTGAATAACCATTATTTTATGAAGTATGAAAGAATGTTATATTTCAGGTTTGTTGGCGTTTTACTGCTTCTTTTACGACTGTTAATTAGTATTTCTATCATTCCTACAGTGAGATAAATGGGAAAACAATTATACTACTCACAATTTATTAAAAACTACATGACCTGCAATATCTTAAGTGTAACACATTAATATCAGGGATTTTCTCCTGAATGCATTTGTTTCGCTGTAACACGAATAGGATGATGCAGTGTCCAAGAACTGTTGCTATTGTTACCGAACACTTGCAAATATACACTTAGGAAGAATAAATATGTAATTACTGTTTGTTGTTTGGTTGGTTTTAGCAGCATATTTTTTGAGATTCATGACATTCAGATGAAAATACATTTCTGAAACCAACCAACTGGCGAGCCATGTGTACAGGGTTTGTGCGTGCATCACAAACTCCTAAGGTTTCCTGAAGGAAAGCGTACCTTCGATATAAAAGGAAAACTAACGTAACATTTAATAATCAAATTGTAAAATCACCTTTCAGCAGTTGCGCCATGATGTTTTTCATTCAGTAATTATCAATGTTAAACTTTCGTTATTGCTGTGGAGAATTACAACTGGAACGAAAACTATAAGATAAAAGTGAGATTTAGTAAAGTTGGCTAGATAAAAGCTGCTTTCATCGCTTAATGCTTGCACAGTGATATTTTAGCGTGGGATTGCCCGCCCCCCCCCCCCTCCTCCTTCAGTAGCAGTAGAATCAGTTTATGACTTTTTTGTTGTTGCTGTCTGAAAGAGATACTGCTTTTGCATACGTGGGGTCCTGTATGTATGGACATGAAGCAGACAATTGCGAGTTAGTAAGTGGTTCAACGCACTTTCCATCTAGAAAAAGAAAAGTGTGAGGGTGAAATTGTTCCCCAAAATAGGCCAAAATGAGAAAAAGAAAACCTAAAAATTCTGCACCCTGAACGTACGGGATAAAATTCAGACTTTAAGAAAGAACCAAAAGTTCAGTATTCCTGATAATTGATTACAAGTTATGCAATATAAACAATCCTTTCATATATCCATAGTGCTCTTGAGCAATTTTTATTAACATATATAGACTGATGAAGAAAAAACAAAGCTGTACTTTTTAATTTGGTGAAAAAGTGAATATTACACAGCATGAACAAAACTGAATCATTCACTGTAATTTATTTATGAAAATATTTACCTAGATCACACCATTGTAATCACATCTATAAAATTACTGAATTCCAAACAAAATAGGGTGGTTTTGAAAGACCACAAACAGTTTTTTCTCCTGGTTTTGTTCTTGTACTTGCTAAAACATTAGCTCTGGTTTCCTCTTGCAAGCAAACCCTACTTTCTTCTCAGCAAGTTCCATTGCCATATTTGTCTTTTGTTGACTCTGCCACTGCACAGCATCCACTGTTTACTTTTTTTTCTGCCGATAGTTTTCCCATACCATTTTACTTTACTTTTCTTTCTTTTTCGTTATTTTTTTAATTCCCTCAGATGACAATTTTATCCATCATGCTTACAGAACTTTCAGCCTGAGAACCACGAATTCTGATATCACAGCTTTCACTACTTTAGATAAAAGGTGTAATTTTCAGAGAATGAATCCTTTTTTTTTTTTTTTTTAACACCATGCATCAATTCTTACTAATTTCCAAACTTAGTCACTTTCGTTTTTGGAAATTTCCCCCGCCCATATCAAGCTAAAATGAACACACATTCATGAGGGTGATGACATTTAACAATTACATAAGAGTGAGTGGGAACATCGCGAGGGGGGGGGGGTTACAATTACGGAATAAATCTTCGTTAAGTCCGACTTCCGTTTTCGGAAATTTATCCAACATTTTCAAGCTGAAATACAAATATTTATGGAATAAAATGATATCTAACAATACTGGGTAGAAAAAACATCACAAGAAAAAAAAATATGATTACAAAATAAACCTTACCTCAGGCTACTTTCCGTTTTCGAAGGATTAAATTCAGTCCTCCGACGGAGAAAATTACACCCCCGCCCCAACACCACAACCTCCCAAAACTTCAGTTCGGTTGTGGATCAATCTCGTTAATGGTCCAAACGATAACAAAAAAGACTGAATTCCTCGAATCAGCGTCAGAATCTCGTGGCCGAAAATTATGGGGAAATTTTCTGGAGTCCAAATTTTGTTTTCGGAAATTGTTGCCTACAATTTCAAGCTGAAATTATATTTAACAACAATACTGAACAATTATATTTAACAACAATACTGAACAGATATAACATCACGAGAGAGAAAAAAAATATGATTATGGGGAAATTCCCAACATTTAAAAAGACAAAACAAGGCCCCCAGACGGAATACAACCCCCCCCCCAAACTGATACCCCAAAAATTCTTCACTTTTGCATCAATCTAAAAAATGACAAGGGAGGGGCCTCAGCGAAATAATCTCTTTTTTCGCTGACCCCCCCCTCAGCGAAATAATCTATTGCACGAATTAAGCGCTGAATCGATTTTGAATGTAGTAAGATTACGCTAAAATATCGGTGACCGGTAAATTATAATTTTTGGCGAAAAATTGGCGTAGATTTAGTCAAGATCGTGAATTTTAGCAGAATGGCGCAAGAATACCGTTTTGGCGCGGGCTGGCGCAATTGCTGCGGGTCTGGCAGCCCTGTACATTTGACAGGTCAAGACGAGGATGGCATGTTGCATTATCCAAAAACAAAAGAACATGAATGCTTTGCTTTTTCATTTTTGAATTAAAACTTGTTAGCCACTTGGTCACAATTTAAGTTTTCATCCAGACTGCTTTGCTTGATTCACTTGACAGGAAGCTTTTTAAAATCGAAGTTATCGAAACATCATGGTTTGGCAGCTGTGCTAATCACTGGTTTTACAATCTCCCCAGACAAAAACACACTAAGAAAAGTAAGGTAAAGTGCTCCACATAACTTTTTCCCCCAGCACAAGGCTTCACCTTCTAAATCGCTGGTTTTACAATCTCCCCAGACAAAAACACACAAAGAAAAATATGGTAAAGTATTCCTCAGAACTTTCCCCCCAACTTTCAATGAGAGTGGATAATTTTGGTATTCTATCCAAAACTGTTTTCTCATTGATGTGTGCTGCTGCTTCACAAATTTCATTGAACGAAATGTGGTGCCCTTTTGAAAACTAACTACCCATGAGAAACACTGAAATCTTTTCCAAGTTTGTTTTTTCCGTCTACGTCTCGTGTGCATTTGCAGCATAGGACTTTTTCCTTGCTCTTGTACCAACAAACTACTCCCAGACAATCTTATTCAACCCTTTTCTCCATTTTTCTTTGTTATGAAAAGTTGGCAGTGTTTTCACTTTAAAATGACATAAAACTGTTTTCCTGGCATTGGCTTTTTTGCGCATTTCAATAACTAACTTTTGTATCCAAAGAGAGAAAGTTCTTTTCCGGTTCCATGGCAAGAGGGGAAAATAATGTAACTCGCAACAAGCAAAGGCTTTAAATGATTACCTTAATGAATTAATGTTAGAGATTTAAGTCAGAACATCTCACTGAAATCCCTATGAAACAGCCAGATGCAAAGAGAGCCACACTGATCACATGACCGAAACCCGAGTCACACTACATGCTCAAGCAGCCACAGTGGATATGACACAGTGTATTTGAATAAACAACCCAAAAGCAATACTTCTGTTTAATTATGTGATCTTCATCTTCAAGCAAATTTGTTCTGTGTGAATTCACTGTTACATTTTAAATGTCCTGTGTTGAATTAAAATACCAGACTGAATGAGAACATCTGGGAACTTAATACAAGGTTACTCTCTTGCTGTTTCAGTTTCCACGTTAGGCAGGATAAATAGTATGTGATTTACTATCTCACATTACCAAATCCCCTAAAACTACCATTTTGGACAACTTTCCGTTTCATGCGGGTCAAACATGTTTTACTATATAAATGCTAAGAAAATAACTGGAAGCACATTTAAAATAAAAAAAGAAACAAAACTGAAACAGCTTAAATTATACATTACCTGTCATGCACTCTTCGTTCATGGGGCTTCCACTCTTCCCGCTGGTTACGTGGAGGAGCATGCCTCTCTCTTTCACGAGGTGCAAAGTTCCTACTTCCTTCACGTCTAGGAAAGTCTGACCTTTCATACACACGGCGGTCATCATGATCATGCATTGTGACTTCACGCCTCGAATCTCTGCGCTCGGTAAATTCAGGTCTAGGGGCTTCTATTGGCTTTTCTCTGGCTTCAAATCTTTCTCCACGGCGTTCAAACTCATGACGATTGTAATTTGGTCTCTCACGGTCAAATTCATACCTGAAAAAGTTAAAATGACATGGAAACAAAAAATAAATAAATATATAAATATGAAGTTACCAAGCTAATACACCATTCATAAAACTAAAAACAGGTTTGAGATGATAATTCTGTACCTGTTGCAAAAACTTCAACCCTTTAATAATTAAGAGAACAGTTTAGTGATATGTATGTATTAATGAAGAAAGAGTGCATTCAGTAATGATCTTTCCCAGAAAAGTATGAGGAAAGAGTAGAAAGGATGTCATTTGTAATCTGAATACAAGTTTCAATGCCATATTTACTGAAATTTAGAAGACAGGTTCAGAATGATGGACAGAGCAACTGGTGCATTAGTAGACTGCAGGTTCGGAATGATGGACACAGCAAGTGGTGCATCAGTAGACTGCAGTCAACACCACAAAAAGCAAGAACTACAATATATAACTTGAATCCAAACTCTTAAAATGACTTTCTGGGAATTTCACTGTTATGGGGAACTAACATCACCTGCTTTAAATAATTTTTTCATTATGCCTTTATAAAAGGCAGAAGAACGCTGGACACCAGATTGAAACATTTACTTTTAGTCATATTCCATGGAAAGTTTTTAAATTATCATTAGCATAATCCACAAGGAAATAAAAGTACAATTAATAAAGCAAGTTTCTAGACATTCTGCTTACACAATCCTACTTATGTGACCTGGATATTGTGGTTTGCAAACAAGAAATTTCAATCAATAATTTCTCAGTTTTTTTTTAATGAAAGATATAAGTTGAATCAATGATAAACTTAATATCGCATATCACCGATTTACAGTTAACTTTGTTCCAAGGGGGACAAGAAAATGTTCAGATTTACTTTTACAATACAGGATGGCCAGGTGTTTACATTGCCAGAAAGATAAAAAAAAAAAGTTCAGCCTAGGCAACACACTGAATCAGATACCTAACTTAACAGCAGGGAAACACGAATACCTATCCACCACAGAAGAATGTTATGTACCCAATTTATTTATAAAAGAAGAAGTGTTTTAGGTAGATCTTTAATTTTTATTATTCTTTTTACAATCACTAAATAAAACTAAAGAAACAATCCTTATTTTTGAAATCACAATGTTACATTTCATGAAGCTAAGACAGGAAAAACATCAGGAACTTTAACTACCAAAAAAAACTCCCTCATTGTCATGAAATGAGTAGTAGATAAAAGATCAGTTTCAGCTTTTCAACTTCTTATTTTATAAAATTAATACTGATCAATCAATTAATTTCTCATTTTTTGTAGATATAGAAGAGATTACAGAACAGAAAATGGTAACAATTATTCAAATTCTCTTAATCAAGAAAGACATTTAAATAAAAATCAAGGATCACAGTCCATGACATGCTACAAAATGACAACTCATTATCACTAGCTCACAAGACAAATTTTTCTTTTGACGGGTTTTAGCTCCTATTCATCATCTGACTTTTGATTCTTTTTGTCATCAAAATCTATATTATGTGCCGAGTCTGCTGCTACAATTACTGCTGGCTTAATGTATCTAGCTAATAATTCAGTTAAAAGTGATGTAATTCCTCGATGATACACGGGTCATGGGTGCATCACTCTGCATCAATTAATTGGCTTTATTAAATATGGGAATAGTTACTTGAAGAAACAATAAATAGCTTTGTTGCAGGAGTTCCAAAACGTTTTTTCACTTTTAAAGAATGTGAAAGATTTTTTCTTCACAAATAAATTTATGGAGAGCATCCCACGGTTCCAAAAATCTATCAATGACACATCCCAATGAAAGCCACCTAGTAGAGCCATATTTTAGAATTTTGTGCTGTTCTAGTTCACAAACACTGGCGAAACTGCAGAAGCTGAAGGTGTTTACAACTGTTTTTCGAGATAATAAACGTCCACTAAAAACTCAATATTATAGTAATCCAATTCTTTGGCTGCATGCTGTGCTGCCAAATGAATTAAATGACAGGCACAGCCATGAATGATTACATTTGGGCTAGCTTTCTTTATATATGAGCTAACCCCTTTGAACTGTCCCATCATCACATATGCATTATCTGCACAAAAGGAGGCACAGTTACCCCATGGTATCATTTTCTTTTCTAATTCACCGTTCAACAGATTGAAAATATTCTCCCCTAGTGGAATCGCCTACTAAACAAGGCAATGATAATAACAATGTCACTATTTTTCCAAAATCATCCCACCAGTTACCAAACTGATTATTTTTTTGCTTTTAGTTTTCCAATTAGACTCTCGTGTCGTAGCAGACACTTTTTACAATTGATGTCGTTTTCGTGAGTGCACAGGCATATTCCTTTGCAATTTTTGAATCCGGAAACATTTTTTGCCCTTAACACATTGAAGCTTAATTCTGGCATTGGTATCGTAGAATCTAGAGTTTCATTAGCGTGCTTCATTTTAACATTCATAACATGCTTTTCATTCCACCATGTGCAATTAAAAAATCTAAGCAACATGCAGTGCAAAAGGCATGATTTGCAGACTTTTTGGAACGCTTTAATACCAGCCATGTTGTTTCATAATCGTTCCTGAAACACTGGGAATGTTTTCTTTTCCCAGCAGACATTTCTCCCTATTTAAATTTAGATAACAATTAACGAACTTGAAATAAATTGCAACAAATGATAGCACCATACAACACCTTCCAAGCTACTTCTTAAATATAGGGAACCCGTTTTCGTCCCGTTCTTTCTCTCTCGCAAAATGCGCATACGTTAAAAGAAGGAGGAAATTTTATCGGGTCGCTTATTTCTTTTAATTATCGTAACCCCACCGACTGGAGAATCTTACGTACAAGTTAGTCATAAAACGAGAATAGTTTAAAAAAAAAACAAGGATAAAATACCACCTGAAAAATTGTGATACATCGATTTTTCATATTAACACTTATTTTTATATAACATTAATAGTGTTCTCCCCAAGATTTTTATTGGCAGTGAGCGGCTAGAAATTTTAGCTGGGTAAAGCACCACCCTCCAAAAAAAAAAAAAAAAAAAAAAAAAACGAATGCTAAGTAAGCTTGAAGTGAAATTGCACTGATCGCTTGTTAAATCCAGCACATTTCTTTGAAGCTGAATTAATTTTATCATTGTTTTGGGTACAGTAATCCAGATCTCAGCACAGACTTCATTGTAAAAAGTAGTGAGAAAAGTGACTTTTTTGGAGAAAAAAGTGACCATTTTTAAGTGACTAAATAGTGACTGCTCAAATAATTGAAAACCAGACTAAACCGTTTAAAACGATAAAACACACACACACACATACAGTATATGGATAGAACATATAATTTGCACTTTGAACGGATTTACTTTATTCTTTGCTCAACAGTGAACAATTCACTTTATATTTTGTGATAGAACATGTTAATCAATGTGATTATCTGTTGTAAAAAAAAACAATATATTGGATGGGCAGGTGATTCCTTTCAATATTTTTTTATACACTAGTGTTTGTGAAAATTGCAACACCAAGAAGGAGGAACCATGCAATTTGAATGAACTTAATACCAAACATTACTGATATGACTGTACATAAGTGATTTAATTTTTGGAACAATACAACAATTCTTACCTGCAAAAATCAGTAACTTGTGAAGCCTCTGCAAGCTGCAATAAGGGCTTCGAGACGGGTTGGCATTGAATCGAAAAGGCATTGGATGGTGTCCTGGGTAATTGCTTGCCAGGCAGCATGTATACGCAGCTACAGATCACTGGTACTGACCGCTGGAGGACTTTGATGGGCCAGTTGCCAAGTGACCATATCCCAGACATGTTCAATAGGCAACATGTCTGGTGAACGTGCAGGCCAGAGAAGAAGCGGTATCTGCTGTGCTGCGAAGAGGGCTTGAACATTCCTGGCAACATGAGGTCAGGCATTGTCCTTCTGGAATATAGTGCCTGGAGTGCCACGAAGGAAGGGTATGACTTCTGCCTGTACAACTTCCCTGATGCAGTGGTTGCTGGTGATATTGCCCTCAAGTCATAACAGCCGAAATCGCGAATGTTACCCAATGGCACCCCACACCATCACACTTGATGTTCGGCCTGTGTGACGCTCAACAATGCATGCTGGAAAAAGGTGCTCACCACGATACCGTCTAATGCGTATGAGGACATCATGGTAGTCCAAGTTGAATCGGGACTCATCTGAAAACACGACACGTCAATTAGCACACCATTGTCTGCACTGAAAACCCCATTGCAGCCTGAGGCGTCCATGGTTCAGGGTCAAAGGAATCTGCCGCAAAGGGATGCGTGCAACCAGTCCTCTGTGCAACAGACACATCGAACTGTGGAGGCAGACAATGCCACACCTGTTTCAGTGCTCCACTGTTGTGCTAACACTTGCAAATATGGACAAAGTGTCAGCCATCCGCGGTGTCGTCAAATTTCTCAGTCCACTGTCGGATTGTCGATGCACCTGGTTCTCCTCGGTCCACTGCCGCCACACGCACATCACTATCACGGTGTTATGTCTTGTCCGAGCAGCAATGCCACGGTACGAAAATGCACCTTCACGCAGACCAATCATTCGTCCCTGTTCAAACTTTGTCGTATGGTGATATGCGCCCTTCGTCGTTGCCAAAGCATTATTGAATCCTGGAGACACTTTCACAACTCGCTGTCCGCGATGCACTACTGGTGTGTAACCTAAACAGCCCTCTCTTTATATCCCTCACTCGACTGTTCAGGCAGCGCTGCTGGGTCAAGACATGCGCAACAGCTTTGCATTTCTAATCATTTGCCTGCCCTACCATGCTCTTCATATCCTGTAAGTTTCATGTGATTGCCATCATTCCTTTATGGTGTTGCAATTTTCACAAACAGTAGTTTATATTATCAGCATGATGGCATTTGACGATTTATATATTGCACTAGCAAAATAAGTATGCTCTAGAAATGATTACATATACAAACTACAATAGGTTTATATAATGGAAGACTAATAATGAAGAATGAATGTAATGTTTAAAGAAAGTACAGTAACCCTTTGCATTTTTAACTCGCCACTGCCTGCATTTTCTTACAATCATAAAAACAAATTCAATTTCCAACGATGTTTCGACAAATTTGCCTGTTTTAGTTAAGATTTAAATGAATTTTTACCTGTAAACTACTCATACACACACATTTAACCAAACCTTTAATTTCTATTTCAAACATCAATGCAATCGAAAATGGAAGCACAGAGCAATAAAGCAATAAAAAATGCAATTCTGCAGATTTTAGATTTAAAAAAAAATAGTGAGCTCTTCACGATTTACCCCCCCCCAATCTCGAATCAGAAAAGAAAATTAAAACAAAAACAAACAAAAAAAATGCTGAAAAAAAGACCATTAGATTTGCCCACTAAACAAAAAAATGCTGGAAAAAAGACCATCAGATTTGCCCACTATTCCTACATTTTTCAACAGAAATTTTGTTTTTTGAGCTTATATTAAAAATAATGCCGATTCACATGAAGACAGCAATTCTACAACTTTGCTGACCACACCAGGTCACGTGGTAAGCAACGTTTTGGTGGTTTATTTTTGGAGGACCAGTGAGCACCTTTTTCCAGCATGCATTGTTGAGCGTCACACAGGCCGAACATCAAGTGTGATTCCCGTTGCTGACTACCCACTGGTTTTCCAGTGTTTTCCTTCGACATCCTTGCATGAATAGGGGGGGGGGTAGTTCCCATTGAAGTCAGCCCTGGACACACCCAGACCCTCCTCACCCAACACACTACCAAGTGCAATAACCGTGCCCAGTTGGGTTTCAACACAAACATCAGAACTTTCACTAAATATTTTATATAAGATTGCGTCTGCCAAATATTTGTGTGCGTGTGTGTGTGTGGTCAATTCAAATTTCTGCACTTCCGCCAAAAATAAAACTGTTAGTGAAAAAAAAAAAAATCGAATAAAATTCCACTAGTTCGCAGAAAAGTTAAAATAATACGAGGGTTGTGCTGAAAGTAATGCAAAAGTGGACATAACTTTTTTATTCACGTTCAAATTGCACATGTTGGTAGAGTAACTCAACATAGTCTCCATCACAAGCGATGCATTTGCATCATCGTTGAACCCAACTCTCGAATCCTCTTTGAAAAAATTCAGGTGTGGACTGTTGTACCTACTTCTTCACAGCCACTTTCACCTCAACTGTGCCATCAAATCGTTGTCCCCTGAGACTGTTCTTCATTGGACCGAACAGGTGGAAGTTGGGACGATGCCACGGCGTGGTTGTACAGTGTATGGGGGACCACTGATCAGCCTAACTTGCTGATCACCTGATTTGTTCCCAAAGATATACGTGGTCTCTCATTGTCATAGTGAATGTGAATCCTTTTCAGATTCTTGTTCGTTCTCTTCCTTCTTATGGCTTCTCTAAGCTTCTTGAGTGTCTCAATGTACTGCTTGCTGGTCATGATACAGCCACGTTTCAGAAAATCAAGAATGACACCCCTGTCATCCCAAAAAACAGTCACCATGACTTTTCTGAGCTGTCGCTGGCTCTTGAACTTCTTAGGCCTAGGTGAAGAGGTGTGAAACCATTCCATGGATTGATTCTTTATTCCAATATTCCGAATCGTAAAGATAAACCCACGTTTCATTCCCTGTCACCAGATCGAACACACTTTCCAATACCCTAAGTCTTCCACCATCTTCTGCATGGCATTGTGACCATAGTCCAGTTGTGCAACAAGCTCACGGACTGTGATTAATTTCTCTGCATGAATCAATTCATCCACTCACTGACTATTCATGTCACTGTCGTCAATGCTGGTTTCCTCTTTTTTTAAACTTCTTTATCCATCTGTGCACATAGCTCTTGTCAAGGGTGTCTTCTCTGTAAACATTCTGTAGCCTTTTGTGGATGTCAGACAAAGTGCACCCTTCCTTCCTTTGTCAAGAACTCAATGACAGCATGTTGCTTCTGCTTGGAATGCATTACTTCCTGCAATGAAGAAAAAGGGTTACTATAGAGGAACAATTACTCTACCAACATGTGCAACTGAACGACCTGTGTCAGTTAATAAAAAAGTTATGCCCAGTTTTGCATTACTTTTGGTACAATCCTCGTATTTAAAAATGTTAACTGCAAGTAAAAATATGGATTGCACTGAGAAAAAATTCAGACTTCTTCAAGATCTTAATTTTTTGGCACCATTATATGCTTTTGACTGTCCATCTTTCCGCTATAATTCAAGCCGATGCTGAACCTCACAAAAACACCGAGCATGCGCACACGTCATCCACGATCTTCAAAAAAAAAAAAAAAAAAAAAATAATAATAATAATAAAATGTTACTGACGGTTTGGAATTTCGGAATGATTTTCTGAACGAAAGTCATACTAATGCAGAATGACACTGGAAACAAACTACCGTTTGCAACCGCCCTATACCTGCCAACTTTAAAAGATCAAAATACAGAAGATTTTAGAAAAGTTTCCCTAAAATTCAGAATTTAAAGTTTAAGATTAATATATATATATCATCATCATGATCATTGTCAACCATTATCAATCCACTGCTGGACGAAGGTCTCCCCAAGTTTCCTCCACAACGGTCTGTCTTGTGCCAGTCTCCTCCATGTCACTCCCGCATATTTACGAATTTCATCCACCCATCTCCCATGTGGTCTTTTTCTGGGTCTTTTCCTGTCCCTTGGAATCCAATCTAAAATTTCGGCTGTCCATCTATGGTCTGTCCTTCTGGCAGTATGTCCAGCCCATTGCCATTTCAGGGATTTAACTCTGATCATGATGTCTTCCACTCTTGTCATTTTTCGGATCCACGAGTTCCTCTTCTTATCTCTCATGGTTATACCAAGCATGCACCTCTCCATGCTTCTTTGAGTTGTCTGCAGCCTTTGTATGTCTCTTTTAGTTAAGGTCCACGTCTCTGCACCATACGTAAGCACTGGAAGGATGCATTGATCAAACACTTTTCTTTTAAGACATAATGGCATATTGCTCTTGAAAATTATGCTGTTTCTTCCAAAAGCTCTCCAGGCAAGTTTTGTACGCCGATTAATTTCTTCATCAATGTGACCCTCACTTGATATCTGCTGTCCAAGATAAACATACGTATCTGTTATCTCCAGTTTTTCTCCATCAATCGATAAATTTTCATTTCTTGTAAAAGCATTGAACATCATTTTTGTCTTCTGAAAGTTCATTTTTAATCCCACTTCTTTACTCTTGTCAGCAAGTTCCTGGATCATACTCTGCAGCTCTGATGGGGTAGTTGCAAAAATGACTACGTCATCAGCAAAACGAAGGTGGGTTAGATAATCTCCATTAATCTTTATCCCTTTGTTTTCCCAGTTCAGTGCTTGAAAGACATTTTCCAATGTGGCATTAAAGAGCTTCGGAGATATGGTGTCACCTTGTCTCACTCCCTTTCCAATTTTTATGTGTGTTGTATTTTCAAACAGCCGAATCTTTGCACTTGCATTTTCATAGATGTTATTAATAATATTAATGTATGCATCTTCAATACCGCAGGATTTCAGAGCCGTGGTAACTGCTGATGGTTTCACCGAATCAAAGGCTTTTTCATAATCGATAAAAGCCATGCACAATGGAAGTTCATATTCCCTCGCTCTTTCAATTAGTTCTCTCAGTACGTGGATATGATCTATTGTGCTGTAGCCACTCCTGAATCCAGCTTGTTCTCTCGGTTGAGCCATGTCCAGTGTTACCTTCAAGCGGTGTGAAAGAACTTTAGTGAAGATTTTATAAACCACTGATAGGAGGCTGATAGGTCTGTAGTTCCTGAGATCCTCAATGTCACCTTTTTTATGTAGCAGGATCATTGTAGCATTGTTCCAATCCTCAGGAATCTTCCCTTCATTAAGGCATCGAGTGAAAATTTGGGCGAGTACTGTTTCAATTTCTCCACTTGCTTCTTGTATGATGTCTATAGTAATTCCATCTTCTCCTGGAGCTTTCCCCCGCTTCATGTTCTTGATTGCATGAGCAACTTCTGCTGGGAGGACTGGAAGAACTCTGGTACCTTTCATGATGTCTGGAGTACATGTATCATCCCTTTCATATAGTTTGGAGTAGAAATCTTTCACTCTTGTCAAAATTTCGCCTCTATTTCTTGTTATAGAACCATCTTCTTTTCTCAGAGCCATAATCTGTTTTCTTCCCTTACTGAGATGTCCCTTTGCTATCTTTAGGCTTTGGTTGTTTTCAATTGCTTTCCTCACTAGCTCACAGTTGAATTTCCTTACGTCTTCAGTGATACTTTTTCGTGCTGTCTTGCATAGCTCTATATATTCCACTTTGGAAGTCACATCTTCTTTAGTTGTCCTCATCTCTCTTCTTTTTTGCATCAACATTTTGGTTTTTCCTGATAATTTGTTTACATGCAACTTGTTCTTAGACCCAGCTAATTTTGTTGCTGTTTCCATAAGAGCTTTGGTTACTTTTCTGTTAACTTCAGAAATATCCACTTCTTCCGATGTTAGGCCTTCTAAAGCAGAGAATCTGTTCTTCAGTTCCAACTTGAAAGTATTATGGTGTTTTTTAAGGTTGGTTATGTCAATACACTTTGTTTGTCTTATGAGCTTGCCACGTTCCAGTTTAGTGTTGAGGTGTATCTTACATCTCACCAATCTATGGTCACTACCTGTGTTGAACTTGTTTAGCACACTGCAGTCTTCTATGACGAATTTTTTGTTACACATAATAAAATCAATTTCACTTGTCGTCCCAATTGGATGTCTCCATGTCCATTTCCTGTGTGGCTTTTTCTTGAAAAAGGAATTCAAGATGAAAAATCCTTCTGCCTCTGCAAACTCAACGAGAGTATTTCCACGCTGGTTTCTGTTGCCGTGACCGAATTTACCTACTGAAGTTTCATTCTGTTGCCGGTGCCCTATTTTTGCATTGAAATCTCCCATAATTATCTTCAAGTGCTGCTTACCTTTATTATTTAGATGACGAATTTCCTCATAAAATTCTTCAATTTCTTCTTCAGGATGACTTGTGGTGGGTGCATAAGTTTGAATAATCTGAGCCTGGTATCTTCTCGATAGTTGGATAACGAGTCGTGCAGCTCTGTCAGAGGAACTTTCAACTTCTACAACTTTATCCTTCAGTTTCTTGTTTATTATAAATCCAACACCACTAGTTCTGCCAGTATCTGTCCCACGATAATAGAAGAGATGTCCACTTTTCAGTTCAATGAGATCTTCTCCTTTTCTCCTTACCTCACTCAGCCCGACGATGTCCCACTTGATCCTTTGTAGTTCCTCTTCCAATTCAAGAAGCCTTGAATCAGAAGATAGGGAGCGTCCGTTGTAGGTAGCCAAGGTCAGCATCAAATGGCAGCCTAGTCCGGTCCTCCGGGGATTCTTAGCACCCTCTGCCTTCATGTCGCACTGGCCGCTGCCTTGGCCAGGTACATTCCAGCTGCCGGAGACTGAGGGCCAAGATTTAAGTTGTAGAGTCATTTTGGAGGTGTTTGGCCATAACTCACCACGCTGGCCAAGCGGGTTGGTGAGTGTGGGATAGCATTTCCTCTGATCCCGATGGTATAGTTATACCGCTATTTGCGGTCGTCAGGCAGGATGTAAGGTCAGGTGATGCGTAACATCACAGCCTCTCCTTGACAAATGTCAACCCCGCCTTCTCGTGGTACATCCTGTTCCCACTAAAGGGGCTCTGACGACCGCCAATAGCGGTATAACTATACCATCGGGACTAGAGGAAATTCTATCCCACACTCACCAACCCGCTTGGCCAGCGTGGTGAGTTATGGCCAAACCCCTCCAAAATGATTCCACAACTTAAATCTTGGCCCTCAGTCTCCGGCAGCTGGAATGTACCTGGCCAAGGCAGCGGCCAGTGCGACATGAAGGCAGAGGGTGCTAAGAATCCCCGGAGGACCGGACTAGGCTGCCATCTGATGCTGACCTTGGCTACGTACAACGGACGCTCCCTATCTTCTGATTCAAGGCTTCTTGAATTGGAAGAGGAACTACAAAGGATCAAGTGGGACATCGTGGGGCTAAGTGAGGTAAGGAGAAAAGGAGAAGATCTCATTGAACTGAAAAGTGGACATCTCTTCTACTATCGTGGGACAGATACTGGCAGAACTAGTGGTGTTGGATTTATAATAAACAAGAAACTGAAGGATAAAGTTGTAGAAGTTGAAAGTTCCTCTGACAGAGCTGCATGACTTGTTATCCAACTCTCGAAAAGATACCAGGCTCAGATTATTCAAACTTATGCACCCACCACAAGTCATCCTGAAGAAGAAATTGAAGAATTTTATGAGGAAATTTGTCATCTAAATAATAAAGGTAAGCAGCACTTGAAAATAATTATGGGAGATTTCAATGCAAAAATAGGGCAACGGCAACAGAATGAAACTTCAGTAGGTAAATTCGGTCACGGCAACAGAAACCAGCGTGGAAATACTCTCGTTGAGTTTGCAGAGGCAGAAGGGTTTTTCATCTTGAACTCCAAGAAAAAGCCACACAGGAAATGGACATGGAGACATCCAAATGGGACGACAAGTGAAATTGTTTTTATTATGTGTAACAAAAAATTCGTCAAAGAAGACTGCAGTGTGCTAAACAAGTTCAACACAGGTAGTGACCATAGATTGGTGAGATGTAAGATGCACCTCAACACTAAACTTGAACATGGCAAGCTCATAAGACAAACAAAATCTATTGACATAACCAACCTTAAAAACACCATAATACCTTCAAGTTGGAACTGAAGAACAGGTTCTCTGCTTTAGAAGGCCTAACATCGGAAGAAGTGGACATCTCTGAAGTTAACAGAAAAGTAACCATCTTATGGAAACAGCAACAAAATTAGCTGGGTCTAAGAACAAGTTGCATGTGAACAAATTATCAGGAAAAACCAAAATGTTGATGCAAAAAAGAAGAGAGATGAGGACAACTAAAGAAGATGTGACTTCCAAAGTGGAATATATAGAGCTATGCAAGACAGTAAGAAAAAGTATCACTGGAGACGTAAGAAAATTCAACTGTGAACTAGTGAGCAAAGCAATTGAAAACAACCAAAGCCTAAAGATAGCAAAGGGACATCTCAGTAAGGGAAGAAAACAGATTATGGCACTGAGAAAAGAAGATGGTTCTGTAACACGAAATAAAGGCGAAATTTTGACAAGAGTGAAAGATTTCTACTCCAAATTATATGAAAGGGATGATACATGGACTCCAGACATCATGAAAGATACCAGTACCAGAGTTCCTCCAGTCCTTCCAGCAGAAGTTGCACATGCAATCAAGAACATGAAGCGGGGAAAAGCTCCAGGAGAAGATGGCATTACTGTAGACATAATACAAGAAGCAAGTGGAGAAATTGAAACAGTACTTGCCCAAATTTTCACTCGATGCCTTAATGAAGGAAAGATTCCTGAGGATTGGAACTCCGCTACAATGATCCTGCTACATAAGAAAGGTGACATTGAGGATCTCGGAAACTACAGACCTATCAGCCTCCTATCAGTAGTTTATAAAATCTTCACTAAAGTTCTTTCACACCGCTTGAAGGTAACACTGGACATGGCTCAACCGAGAGAACAAGCTGGATTCAGGAGTGGCTACAGCACAATAGATCATATCCACGTACTGAGAGAACTAATTGAAAGAGCGAGGAATATGAACTTCCATTGTGCATGGCTTTTATTGATTATGAAAAAGCCTTTGATTCGGTGAAACCACCAGCAGTTACAATGGCTCTGAAACCTGCGGTATTGAAGATGCATACATTAATATTATTAATAACATCTACGAAAATGCAAGTGCAAAGATTCGGCTGTTTGAAAATACAACACACATAAAAATTGGAAAGGGAGTGAGACAAGGTGACACCATATCTCCAAAACTCTTTAATGCCACATTGGAGGGTGCCTTTCAGTCGCTGAGCTGGGAAAACAAGGGGATAAAGATTAATGGAGATTATCTAACCCACCTTCGTTTTGCTGATGACGTAGTCATTTTTGCAACTACCCCATCAGAGCTGCAGAGTATGATCCAGGAACTTGCTGACAAGAGTAAAGAAGTGGGATTAAAAATGAACTTTCAGAAGACAAAAGTGATGTTCAATGCTTTTACAAGAAATGAAAATTTATCGATTGATGGAGAAAACTGGAGATAACAGATACGTATGTTTATCTTGGACAGCAGATATCAAGTGAGGGTCACATTGATGAAGAAATTAATCGGCGTACAAAACTTGCCTGGAGAGCTTTTGGAAGAAACAGCATAATTTTCAAGAGCAATATGCCATTATGTCTTAAAAGAAAAGTGTTTGATCAATGCATCCTTCCAGTGCTTACGTATGGTGCAGAGACGTGGACCTTAACTAAAAGAGACATACAAAGGCTGCAGACAACGCAAAAAGGCATGGAGAGGTGCATGCTTCGTGTAACCAGGAGAGATAAGAAGAGGAACTCGTGGATCCGAAAAATGACAAGAGTGGAAGACATCATGATCAGAGTTAAATCCCTGAAATGGCAATGGGCTGGACATACTGCCAGAAGGACAGATCATCGATGGACAGCCGAAATTTTAGATTGGATTCCAAGGGACAGGAAAAGACCCAGAAGAAGACCACATGGGAGATGGGTGGATGAAATTCGAAAGTATGCAGGGGTGACATGGAGGAGACTGGCACAAGACAGACCGTTGTGGAGGAAACTTGGGGAGACCTTCGTCCAGCAGTGGATTGATAATGGTTGACAATGATGATGATATATAAAGAGGTTCTTTCTTGATGTGTACTACTGTATACTGAAGTGAACAATAGTACAGTGTTAAAGTTTACTATGCCATTAGCTTTAAAAATATATGTGTTTTTTTGTTATATAGAGATCATTTATTTTAAACAGAAATCTAAGAATAACAAAACAAGGGGATATAAAATAAAGGGTTCACTCTTATTTCACTCTTCAAATATCATTTATTTTTCAAATAAATTTTAGCAATTTACTTTGAAAATCAAATGTGTAGAGGGTAAATTACTTTTATGCTTCTTAATGAATAACAACTCAATGGGCTATAAGCAGTCGCCCGTCCCTAATTTAGGGTCACTGGTTCCAGGGAAGGGAGAGAGCCAGTGCCGTAAGACAAACACAACATCCATGCCTCACCGGGATTCGAACCCCTTTCGGACGAATGATCAGAGGCCATTGCCTTAGACCACTGCACCACCATTCTCTGCTTTAGAAGGCCTAACATCGGAAGAAGTGGATATTTCTGAAGTTAACAGAAAAGTAACCAAAGCTCTTATGGAAACAGCAACAGAATTAGCTGGGTCTAAGAACAAGTTGCATGTGAACAAATTATCAGGAAAAACCAAAATGTTGATGCAAAAAAGAAGAGAGATGAGGACAACTAAAGAAGATGCGACTTCCAAAGTAGAATATATAGAGCTATGCAAGACAGTAAGAAAAAGTATCACTGAAGATGTAAGAAAATTCAACTCTGAACTAGTGAGGAAAGCAATTGAAAACAACCAAAGCCTAAGGACAGCAAAGGGACATCTCAGTAAGGGAAGAAAACAGATTATGGCACTGAGAAAAGAAGATGGTTCTGTAACAAGAAATAGAGGCGAAATTTTGACAAGAGTGAAAGATTTCTACTCCAAATTATATGAAAGGGATGATACATGCACTCCAGACATCACGAAAGGTACCAGTACCAGAGTTCCTCCAGTCCTTCCAGCAAAAGTTGCACATGCAATCAAGAACATGAAGCGGGGGAAAGCTTCAGGAGAAGATGGAATTACTGTAGACATCATACAAGAAGCAAGTGGAGAAATCGAAACAGTACTCGCCCAAATTTTCACTCGATGCCTTAATGAAGGGAAGATTCCTGAGGATTGGAACACCGCTACAATGATCCTGCTACATAAAAAAGGTGACATTGAGTGATCTCAGGAACTACAGACCTATCAGCCTCCTATCAGTGGTTTATAAAATCTTCACTAAAGTTCTTTTACACCGTTTGAAGGTAACACTGGACATGGCTCAACAGAGAGAACAAGCTGGATTCAGGAGTGGCTACAGCACAATAGATCATATCCACGTACTGAGAGAACTAATTGAAAGAGCGAGGGAATATGAACTTCTATTGTGTATGGCTTTTATCGATTATGAAAAAGCCTTTGATTCGGTGAAACCATCAGCAGTTACAATGGATCTGAAATCCTGCGGTATTAAAGATGCATACATTATTATTATTATTAATAACATCTATGAAAATGCAAGTGCAAAGATTCGGCTGTTTGAAAATACAACACACATAAAAATTGGAAAGGGAGTTAGACAAGGTGACACCATATCTCCAAAACTCTTTAATGCCACATTGGAGGGTGCCTTTCAGTCGCTGAGCTGGGAAAACAAGGGGATAAAGATTAATGGAGATTATCTAACCCACCTTCGTTTTGCTGATGACGTAGTCATTTTTGCAACTAGCCCATCAGAGCTGCAGAGTATGATCCAGGAACTTGCTGACAAGAGTAAAGAAGTGGGATTAAAAATGAACTTTCAGAAGACAAAAGTGATGTTCAATGCTTTTGCAAGAAATGAAGATTTATCGATTGATGGAGAAAAGCTGGAGATAACAGACACGTACATTTATCTTGGACAGCAGATATCAAGTGAGGGTCACATTGATGAAGAAATTAATTGGCGTACAAAACTTGCCTGGAGAGCTTTTGGAAGAAACAGCATAATTTTCAAGAGCAATATGCCATTATGTCTTAAAAGAAAAGTGTTTGATCAATGCATCCTTCCAGTGCTTACGTATGGTGCAGAGACGTGGACCTTAACTAAAAGAGACATACAAAGGCTGCAGACAACTCAAAGTAGCATGGAGAGGTGCATGCTTCGTGTAAACAGGAGAGATAAGAAGAGGAACTCGTGGATCCGAAAAATGACAAGAGTGGAAGACATCATGATCAGAGTTAAATCCCTGAAATGGCAACGGGCTGGACATACTGCCAGAAGGACAGATCATCGATGGACAGCCGAAATTTTAGATTGGATTCCAAGGGACAGGAAAAGACCCAGAAGAAGACCACGTGGGAGATGGGTGGATGAAATTCTAAAGTTTGCGGGAGTGACATGGAGGAGACTGGCACAAGACAGACCGTTGTGGAGGAAACTTGGGGAGACCTTCGTCCAGCAGTGGATTGATAATGGTTGACAATGATGATGATGATATTAGGATCGTTACTATTACATACTCTGTATCTATTTTTTTTTTTTCAATTAATACAGATTCTGCAATTCGTAGGTGTCTTTCATTGCGACATGTTTTTATTATTTTTACTTCTTCAAAATTCAGATATGTCTGGTTATCTAGGCAGTACTGTATCAGTGCTGTTTTTGCTCCTTTTTATTGCCAATTTTTAACATGCTGTAGAAATCTATGTTTTAGCTGATTTTTAGTACTTCCAATATAAGACATTGGTGGGATTCCATTTATCAGTATTTCATACACACCAGCTTTTCCCAAGATACTGCATTTTCCAGTGTTATAAATTATCATATCTCCAATAGTCATTACTTTGGAACCTGGACAACAACGCACTTCATGGACTTGAGTGTTGGTAAAGCATTTGAAAAAAACCTGAAAACCAAAAATGGAACACCGCACCGGAAGCCTAAACCAAGCATGACGGGCAGAAAGAATGTAACGTGTGGTAAAATGTGAAAAGAGGTAAGAAACTTTGTAAATATTATATTACTATGCACGTAAATTTCAAAACAGCTTTGGCCTTCGCTATAGATGCTTTTAACCAGAATTTATGAAACAATTTATTTTTGTTTCAGCATTTCTTTTTTCATCTGACAAAAAAACCCCTAGATATAAAAAACAACAATGCAAAACTATAGCTAAATTTAAAAAAAATACAGGCACACTTAAGAAAAAGGTGAGAATAGTGACACAATTTTAAAAAGGGTAACAAAAAGTGACAAATTTAAAAAAGGTGACAAATAGTGAGAAAAGTGACCTGCGCCAAGGTCTGAATATCGTTCCTTACACTTAAATTTCACTAACCATGTTTTCCCATTTACTGGCCACTGTTTGTTACAGCAGGAAGCACAAAGTACAAGAATTTTTGTTTGAAGAGAAATTAAAGTTCAAAACTGGAACTGTTTGTCCCAGTCTATAGTGACATGCTCTATGCAAAATGTGTAGGAAGTGGTGTTTCATTTTAATAAGAAAATGAGAAAATGCCTGCTTTATCCCTTGATATAGCAAGAGGTAATTAAAGTATGGCAAAACACACATTTCAAGTGAAAATAATTCCAAAAATTAGTAATGTCATAGCTCACTCTGAAGTGAAAATTTTACAGTCATGAGAATGGTGTTGATTCCATTACAGACAGGTTCAGCAGAGTTAGAAATTTAATTTCATTTTAAAAAATGAGGAGGAAATGCAAACTCTGTTGATTACCTTTGAAGGTAACATACATACACATCACTAAGCTGTTCTCTGAGATTAGCTCCAAAAAGAAATACAAACTACCAGATAATTTTTACTTACTGTTGCTGCATCAAACTTCTCCATTTACAGCGATCTTGACATACAACTCAAGCTTCACTGACATTCATCACATGCTGAAAACTTGATCTTCTATACTTCATACTCAATATTTTTCTCATGCAGATACTCCTGAATCTGATCCTCCCATAACTTCCTTGGCCTTCCTCTGCTTTTCCTTTCTGCCACTTGGGCTAAAAGATTTTCTTAGTAAGCTGAGCATCTCATAACTCATTCTTTCAACCTGGCCAAACCACCGAAGCGTACTAGTCTCCACCTTACTAACAACATTTTGCTTCACATCACACAACTGCAACACATCTTCATTCCTCACACTATCAGACAGTGTCTTGCTACAACAACCCCATAAGTAACACATTTCTCCAGCACAGAAATGACTTCTATGTTTCTTCTGTAGTACCCAGGTTTCACTACCACCATGCATCAGAGAAGGAACAATTACACTTTCATACACAGCCATGTGGGACTCTCTAGAGAACCCATCATTCCTGTGAAAACCTCCCATAGCAGCTATGACTTTCAATGAAGAATTCACTCACCTACTAATTTCACTATCACATTTGTTCTCTCTGTCAAACATTCTTCCTAAATATACAAACACACTCATCTGGTCGATCACTGTGCCATTTAGACTTACAATTGCATTCAGTGCTACCAGTTACTCTCTCATAAACCATAACTTTGGGTTTTCACTTATTTATGCTCAGTTTGAATTTCATGCAAATTTCGTACATCCAGGACAACACACTCTGCAACTCACTTTTGCTCTCTGCCAATAGGAGAGTGTCATCAGCATACAGCAATTTGCGCACATGGATATCACCAAGACATAAACCAGTATTTAATTATCTATTTTTGCATCACGCATCCATAAATATATTAAACAGCTATGGTGACATTACACAACCTTGTCTGACACCTGCACGAATAGAGAACCGTTTTGATAAAACACCATTCACTCTTACACAAGCTTTACTGCCAGCATACATGGCTTTTGCACTATTAAATAAATTCCCAGTAACACCACATTCATTCAATACCTTCCACAAAAGTGTGTTATTTACTTGGTCGTAAACTTGCTCTAAATCTATGAAGGCAGCAAAAACTTTCTTACCAACAGCCAGATAATTTTCAATTAT
Source organism: Macrothele yani (assembly GCA_039090855.1). Taxonomy (NCBI): domain Eukaryota; kingdom Metazoa; phylum Arthropoda; class Arachnida; order Araneae; family Macrothelidae; genus Macrothele; species Macrothele yani. Next base: position 72,328,590 of record CM077025.1, on the reverse strand, counting down.
GAGAAATGCGAAAATTTAGTTAGTGCAGCCTTTACCAGACAAAAAACCACTCTGAACATCTCACACTTTCTCTGATGTTAAGACCCTGTATTTTTTCAATAATGACCTTACCAAACACTTTCCCTGGCGCACTTAGTAGGCTAATACCATGATAGTTCTTGCAGTCTTATCACCTTTTCCTTTATACAAGGGAACAATGACAGCATCTTCCAATCCTGGGGGATCATTTCAAACTCCCACCACCACAACTGGCAAATTTCAGTTAACCAGTCAATTACAGTAACCACCATATTTCAACATCTCGGCAGTTATGCCATCAACTCTCGGAGCCTTGCCATTCTGAAGAGATTTTAGAGCTTTCCGCACATCTTCTCTTGAGATCCCTCCTGCACTTGCATTCTTCACTGTGACATCATCTGCATCTGCCTCAGAATCACCTTTGCTTTTCTGATCTAATAACTCAAAGAAGTATTTACCCCATCTTTCACTTAACTCATTGGGCTCCTATAACATTTCCCCAACCCTATTCTTACACAACTAACAACTTTGTTTCCCCTATTCATGCCTTTCCACTTTCTCCTTCCTATCTTATGCCTTACTCTGGCGAACCAGCTTAGCAGCTTCACATTTCGTACAGCAATATTCATCCACAGAAACTCTACATTGCAACATCCCCAAATAGGCTTCCTTCTTTCTTTTCACTGCTTTTTGAATCTTACTATTCAACCAAGCATCACCTTCATTGTTATCTACTATTGTAGTACCACAGACCTCTTCAGCAGCAGTGACAACACAGTTCGTAAAACATTCCCACTTCTTTTACATCCCTCTCAAATGCTTCAGCTCTTCAGTCCTTCTCCGAGTAAGTTAGAGTAATGCTGATGATCTTCAGCGAGCCTTTCAACCTTTATTCTTTCCATCCTGGGCCTCTCCATATTCTTTTTCCTCCAACCAACATTTAGTTTCATTCGTGACACTACCAAGTAATGATCAGAACCAACATTCACGCCTCTCATCACACGGGTGTCAACAACTAAGCGTTTCAGATGCTGATCGTAGACAACAAAATCTATCACACTCTTTTGACCAAGAGTACGATTTTCCCCAAGTATATGTGTGGATATACTTGTGGTTGAAAAATGTATTGGATACACACAAACCATTCTCAATGCAGAGTTCAATTAATCTTTTGCCATTATCATTTGCACAAGGATCATTAAACTTACCCAAAACATTGTCAGAAATTGCATTCTGCACACCTACCCCCTAGCATTGAAATCACCTGCTATTATAACTTTCCTTTTCACACCAAACTGGCTCAAAACAGCTTTCAGCTCATTTCAAAAGCTTCCTTCCTATCAGAAGGTTCCGAGTCACAAGGAGCATAACACTACAACAATTACTATTCTCTGTAATTTCACTTTCAAATGAAGCCACAGAATTATCTCACTTATGCACCTATAAGTGAATCAAGTTGTCCATCTTTTCACTTAATAAACAAATATGTCGCTCTTTCCACGTTTAGCAACACACAGCAACCGAAAAATTGTTATTCGGCCGCCGCCGGGGAATTGAATCCTGGATCTCTCTATATCTAGACGAGCGCTATAGCCTTACACCACGGTGGCGTAAGGCTATAGCGCCGTGAATTGTTGGCTGCTGTGGTGGAAGGCTAACTCTGATGATCTTCAGCAAGCCTTTCAACCTTTATTCTTCCATCCTGGGCCTCTCCATATTGGGCTAGATATTGAGAGATCCGGGATTCAATTCCTCGGCGGCAGCCAAATAATTTTTCGGTTGCTGTGCGTTGCCAAATGCGGAACTTTGTTTACTCACTGCCGCTACATATTTGGAAGATATTCATCTTTTCACTTAAAATCACACCTACACCAGCCTGTCCTCTCACATTATGCAATACTCCAGACCCCACACTCACAGTTCCATTCACTTTTTCTATCCCAATTTTTTCTTTCTGGTTTCACTTACACACAGCACATCCAATTTATACTTTATTCATTTCTTCAATCATTTCGTTCATCTTGCCATTTATAACTCTAGTATTCCATACACCAATCTTACACTCACTCAGCAGAGATCTTTTTCTGATTTGCCTTTTTCCAATTTCAGGTCGATACCATGGTGGACCATCCTTCTCAAGTGTGGTAGGCTCACCATATCCCACACTTGAAGACTGCCAAAATAGGAAAAAATGTGCATTTCATTCAAAATCATTCTTCAAAAAGAACCAAGTCACTCTTTTGCACTATTACAAAAATTAGAACTGATCATTGTCAGAAAATAATTAAAAATGAATATACTCCAATAAGTAATAATAAAAAAGCAGAACTTCATTAGAAAATTTGAAATGCGGAAAAATCACTGATTTTCATTCCTGCTAGAACCAATTCAGTTGATTTCAGAACATTGTGACCATTGGACAGACATCTAACGTACTTCCAGAAACAGTGAAATTTGGTAAAAAGCTTTTTCTGACTGCAAGACAACAACAGCAGCAATAACCAGAAAACTTTGTGGGTATGCAATAACATTTGATTTTTCTAAAAACATTTTGTGCAACTCCACAATTTCAGTTAACACAGAAACACTATTTTTGCATAATTTTCAAAGGAAACAGAAAAGTAAAGGTAAAGAGTTGTAAAATAATCTGACGATCATAACAAGTTTATAAAAAATTTCAAAAGGTTGAAATCTGTTCCCAGGACAGAAGAATGACAGCCATGGACAGATGGTTGGATAAATGTATTAGGTGTGTGCAAAAGTTATTTCTACCCGTTTGTATTTTTTAGTAAAGAAGCAACACAATTTTTTTAATAAATATCTATTCTTTTACATAATTGACATTATTATCTATGATCTTGCCATCTTTCTGTAATGCAGTTTCGACATCTTTAACTTCAGTAGGGAGGGGGGGGGGTTAAAACTTTCTACCCATTGTCCAGTAATTCTCTGAGTGGCTAAAGCTATATGGGGTCTTGCCAACTGCAAAGGCATATGACAACGTAAGTGCTGGAAGCTCAGATTTCAATTTTTTCTTTTAGCCATTCCAACTCTTGGCAGTACAGGTCAGCATTTATCATTTGTTAATGTGCAAGCAGCTCGCAATGAATTATCCCCTTGACATCCCCCTATAGACTTCACAAGACCTTTCTTGGATATAGTCCTCCTCTTGAAGCCCACAGAGCAGGCTCCCGACTTGGCATACTGTCCTCTGACGCTTCACAGTTCTATAAAGTACACCCATTTTTCATCATCCGTAACTACGCCCCAAGAAAGATTCATTTCTATGCCACACAAGCAAAGAAAAACAGGTGGTCATTCTGTCTGAATGATTTCTTGAGGATAGATCATGTGGTACACACTGGTCGAACTTAGCGATAAACCCAAATTCATGCATCCTTATTTCTGCTGTTAATATGTGCACAAGTAAACTTTCTCATATATCTTTAATGGTTATATATTGGTTATTTGATGTGGATTGATCAAGATCCTCTTCAGAAATCTCCGATGGACATCCAGAACGGGATTATCTCAGCAGCTTCCGTTTCCTTCACAGAATTTCCAGAACCAATGGCGACATGTGCTATATCATTTACCGCATCCTTCCCATACACCTTACAAATGTTACAATAGGCTTTAGCTGCACTGTAGCCTTTGCCGAACTCATAAAGGAGACAATGCCTAATGTGATCCTTATTGCTTGACATGTTAACCCTTGTGTGACTTGTTATGCATGAGATGCACCTGCAAATTTGGCACTATTTTATAGCCTATTTCCTTGAAGCATTTTGGCCATCACATGCACCATCTGTTATTGCACAGGTTACTTAAATTTTTGACTTGGAATTTACATCATGAAAAACATGCAGAACTTTTGCACACACCTAGTATAAAGCGATATGATATACATGCATTGTTTAAATGCTTTCTAGAAACTTGACACAAATAATGTAGAAGTCAGGTTTTCCAAAATTCCACGGGCACCAAAAGCCACATCCTGCACAAGCAATCCCATACTACAGTGATGCAGGGGAGGAAATAAAATAGGTCCATAGCAAATTAATGAATAATTAAAAGTAATTCAGAAATTGAAAAAGAAAAATGCAATAATATTTAGTAGCAAGAGTCAATAATTTAAAATATCCTCCAAGGCAAAAAAATTTAAGCGTGAGCTTAAAGAGTGCTTTTCACAAGCCACTTATGCTTCAACTCGAATGTTTTGTAAGCTCTGTTCTAATACTAGCAACTTTCTTACAACATCTTGTCATGTACTATTACGGGATTTTGGTTAAAATCAAATTCAAATATGACAACTGTACAGAGAGAGCAATTGCCAAATTTATTGGAATTCAAAGATATAGCCTTCAATCTGATGTGTCACAAACACTGACATAGGCAATCTGTCAACTTTACCTACATCTAATATTTGAAATGTTTCTGCAGTTTTTGTCTCTGATAATTGCAAATGTGCTCAAAAAATTGTCTGGGCCACCATGGAAAACATCACTGAAAAACATATAATATTCATTGTATAATCTGAGAGTTATCTGCTAAACAAAAAGTTAAAAATTTGGGTTTTGCAGTTTATAAACCAATTAAAAAAAAAATTTCTAATCATCATATCACCAAGCTGTTCTTTGAAATTCAGAAGTATCCGCAGGGTAATTGTTTAGGAGGGGGTATGATTGGAAAAGGGACTCTGAAATATTTTTCTCAGTTCAGGAGTTAGTATGGAGCAGAGAGGAGAGGGAACTGGTGTCATAATGAAAGATCGAGGAAGTTGTAGGGAGTGATGGGAGTAATTTTGTATTGCGACACACGAGTGGAAAGAGAATCCTATTGAACAAATGACACTTTAGGAATAAATGACACTCAAATACATGTCACTGGAAGATGGATGCCATATACATGTTGCAAAGATGAGCAATCATATATATGGCATTTTGTATTGTTGAGGAAGACAACACTCACTGCTTGTGCCCTCTCTTTGTCAACCAGCCAATGAAAATGCACGCACAGCGCTTGCTGTATGATATGCATGCTTTCTATCAAAGTTCCTTGTTCTGGATTCCGTGTATGCTGTGCCTTTTGTTTTTCATCCTACACTATTGTGCATCTTTATCGATATTTTCCTTAATTGCTATTTATATCTTCAAAAAGAAAATACTTCAGTTGCACTGCCAAATTTAAACTTAAAGCTGGGGAAAGGGCACAGCTGAGAATATGATTGTGTCACTGTGCGAGTTTCCAAAAAGTCAGAAACTAGCACACGCAGTGACACATGAAAAGCTGCGGTCCAGAATGTAAACAAACCTGTTGGTAAACTAAACAGGAGAATTCAAATCCAGCAGTCTTTTTTTTTTTTTTTTCTTTTTTACAGACTCCCCAACTTTGAAAGTATGATTTCTTTCAATAACTTTCGAAGTAACCTTCAAAATTTTATTTAATAAGATTTTTTTCCTTACTTCTCTGGACTCCTCGGACTTACGTGACAGACTTTTCTGTCGGTTTATATGCCAATTTATTTTTCTTAATGTCATGGTCTGCGGATTATACAAAGGGGGAAAAAATTACTTGCAAGCCATAGAAAAAACAAATTACTTTTTTTTTCAGGGAGAAATAAACTAAAGGCTGAGGGTTAAGCATTAATTTTAGACAGTAGTGTACATGACTGATATTACATATACCTACCACCCTACGCTGGTCCAGTGTTGTGATTCTGTTCACTAAAAAATTTAGCAGGCCACTAAATTTCTGAATATTTTTTAATCCCTGCTTACCAGTCTTATAAAAACAAAAGGACAATTTGCATTTTACAAAACACTTGTTGCTGGCACCAACTTGAGGAAACCTCAAAACAACTGTCAGACAGCATCCACATCCCTACTAAATCATTAACAATACTTTCAATATGTTGCACCTATTATTGTAAAATCTATACTAGATTTTACAATAATTTTATTTTGACATTGAGCATTATATACAAAGGAAGCATCCTAAAAGCAAGACTTCATTTCATGTTTTGTTAGATATGTATGTATCCAAAAGGTATCTCTTAATCCAATATGCATCCCGCAACTTTGCATATATGCTGATATATCAGTATGGGGAGATTCATTAACCCAAGTAAGCTCTGAACAGTCATGAAAATGCAGTCTTGCTTTTGAGAGGTTTCTTTTACATATATAATCTATTTAAAGAAAGTTGCAAATGAAAAAGTGTGGAGGAGCATATAAATCTAGCCCTTTACTTCAAAACTGTTCAGACCTAAAAATATCTTGTATGTGCATACATCTATAAATAAATCTAATACACACCTCTTCTCAAAGACTGGTTCCCTTGACACAGAAAGTGTGATGTCACTCCTGCAAGCACATAAAAAACAGTGCCTGTGACTCTCCGCACGTAAAGCCACAAAAAAAAAAAAAAAAAAAAAAAAAGATAAAAATTCCTAACACACAGAGAAACATTAAGAAAAAAAAAAACAAAAAAACATTTACACCTAGATGTAAACATCCTTCTTGAAGACGAGTAAAATGCCTGAAGTAAACATCTAAAGACAATAGAATGCACATGCATAAGTGGATCATGCATGACATAGTTCAAGGATTACATGACATATTTCATCCACTTTCATTGATGGGTTTTGATTGGATGACTGACTACTGCAGTTGTTACAGTACACTGACAAACTGTGGCCAGAACAGCATACAAGCACAAGGTGAAACAGAAGAAAGAATAATTTAGGTTGCCAAAATGTGAAACAGACAGACTAATCTGACTTGCCAAGCAACTGATTAATCAGATTAGATACAAGTGTAGATAGACATGCAGGCAGTGATGTCTTACATCTAAATTGAAACCTTAACGGAACAGTCAAACGATTGTGACAGCTCTCTATACCCAGAAGAAAGCAACTCTCAACAGGGTTAACTGTTTGTCAACTTATGCCTGTCCCAGTGATGTAATTGCAGAAAACTGATTTGGCTCAATTTTTGGAGCAACTTTTTCGAGAAATTGGAGCAATTTGGAGCAGCTATTTTCAGAAATTGGAGCGATTTGGAGCAGACAATTTTAAAACAGACTGAGAACTTCGAAGTGTGATTTTCAGAAATAAGTTTTGTTTTTACTTCTAAAACTTTGAAATTTTTATTTAAATAGTATTAATGAACCTTATTCCAAAAAACTATTAATATGTAACTATTTTGGAGCTTACAGTAATAAAATATTTGAAAACAGCATTTTGCAGCATAACTTGCATGTGAAATGAGTTTTTTAAATGATCATATTCAATGACAGTAATGGGTAAATATAAATGTCTTAGAATAAAAAAAATACTTGTAAATTTATTTTACATATTCTGAATATTCTCAAGAATATTCTATTTTGATAAAAAAATTTGAAAGATAACACTCACATGTGGATGACAAAAAAATATAGCCTAAACATTTTTATTTAGATTTTTTTTCCATAATTTAAAATTTTTCTTTTTTTTTTTACTGTAACAGCTTCAATCTTTTCCTTGACCTCATATACTGTTCAAGTTTTTCTTTGCTGTCCTGTAGGACAGCTTGGCCACTCTGTAATTTGGAAAAATCCTTACTTGCAATACCCTCTGCAATAAGTTTTTTAGCATTATCTAACATTTTTTAACTGTTTCTAAATTAAGTTTAATTCTTTCTTCTTCCTTTTTTCAGATTATCTAATTCTGACACAGTACTTTTACTTTGTTCTTTCCTTTTTAAGACGCTCAGCAATCCTGTTTCTGTAATTTTGTGATGCCTGTCTTACTGACTTTATTATTCCATAATTTATGTTGAGATTCCGGCAGTCGTCGTCATATTCTTTTCATAAAGGAAGTAACATGTGAAAGCCCATTAATACTTTCAATGTTCATTTTACTACGAGAAGTTAAAAGATGTTTATTTTCGCAGAAAATTCTTTCAACTTGATTTTATTTTTTTAATTATGTAGAAACATTGCATAGAAAAAATAAATTGACATTTAAATGCATATAAACCGCGTATTACCTTCCCAAAATTAACGCACTCCGGAAAAATAAACACCAAATATATTTGTAGGTACATTGGGGATGTAAAAGAAATCTTAATTGTTATAAAATAATAATTCGCGAAAATGATGTAAAAGGATTGGATATGGTGGGCCCCAGCTTCAAATTTTGTAATAGACATGCAGCTAGAAGAATTTAATAAATACTGTATTTATCGGCATATAACATGTACCCTAATTTTAATAAGTAAGTTTGAGTAAAAAACTTAAATTTAAAATAAATGACTAGGGAGCTCTGCAATTTTTTTTTAGAAAATTAAACACGCTTATTAATATTTACACAACACAAAGTCCAAAATCCGAACATTTTTCTGCAACTGAGGGTAAAGCTAATGAACGAAAGAGCAAAAGAATAGCACCCCCCCAAATGCTGGAAAGTAATTTAACTGTTTATTTTTCAGCAGGCCATGATTTCAGGTTTTTTAGCGGTAGCAAAATTTGCTACTGGCCTTATTTTTTACTAGAAAATTGCATTATCTACTACTAGCAAAAGTTTATTAACATTATACAAAATAAACTAACATGTCCTCCTCCTTTAGTCAATCACGACAAATTTTGATTTCACCCCTGTAACTGTCACATTGTAATGCTGAAAAGATTACAAATATTTAGATATAACTCACCTTTTCATGGCCTTTAATTCGAATGCAAATATTTAAAAAGCATTTTTGTTTATTTAACTTTGTTCACAAATTCAAGAACACTATTCAAAATCTTAAGTTATTTTCTGTGTGGTTTACGATCTCGGTTTCGGTTCTCTTCATCATACCACTTTAAAACAACAGGAGACGGCAGCATAAAAACGAAGAAAAAGTATTATTTCCAGGAAGTTGAGGATACTGTAGTATGATTGTACAGTTACAGCCTGGGTGAAAGTACCCCCCCCCTTTTTACGCCTCAAAATTGCAGATTTCCGTTTAAAATGAGAAAACACGTAACTGGTGCCTGGCAATGTCCATGTCTCCGCACCCTACACACTATTCCCACGCCTTGGGCTGGCGCATTCCGGGCGATCGCCAACTCCTAGTAGCAGAAGCTCGTGGACCTTTTCTATTGGGAAATTAAAATGCGAATACTTATTTTCCTGATTTAAGCAACTTATGCAATTTTTTTTGCAGATATTGTGATTTGCTGAAAAATGACAATACCCCAAATTTCGCCGAAATGCGTTGATAACTTTTTAAATTAAATCTGAATTTTTTATTATGGTAAAAGGAAACATTTCTAAATACAAAAAATTAGGCGTAACTTCGAAAGTTATCGGTCGATTTTGGCGAAATCTGGGAAATCTGTTTTTCTTAGCAAATCATAGGGTCTGTAAAAAATTCAAGTAATTTTTTTAAAATTTAAGAAAAGAAAATTTTCACATTTTTATTCCTACTGAAACAGTGAACAGCAGATGTGATTCTTGCAGGGCGGATAGACAGGGTTGGAAGCAGAGGAGAATCAATGCTTTCAGAGTCGAAATGTTTTACTTCCAGAAAAAGGAAGTAAAACATTTGCCACCTTTTAGATAAAGGAGGCAAATGCGAGCATAGTGCCTTATTTGTTACGGAGGGGGTTCTAGATAGAAGAAGTGATGAACATTGACCGATGCACGTGCAATCAATAAACTTAGTGATGATGAAATTCGCGATATGATTTTGAAACAAGGCACGGATGACAATGAGTCAGAGATAAATGTAAGAAACTGAAACAAGTAGCGAATGCAGGCAGCTAAAGTATAGGCATTTAGTCAAACTCTTACATCTTTGTTTCTTTGCACGACGGAAGGTGTGTGTGTAATCGCACAAGAGACTGACCAAGGAACAAAAAAGCTGAACTTTTTAACCAGGTGAAAAATCAGAACTTGCAGTGAGAAAGTGTGTATATAACACAGCATGAGCAAGATAAGAGTTGTTCACTCTAATTTAATTATGTAGATATTTAGAGCACACCACTGTTTTTCTTTTTTCTGTACTTGCTAGAACATCAGCTTGATTTTCCTCTTGGGTTGCTTTCCTCTCAGCAAGTTGCATGGCTATATTTGTCTTTTGTTGACTGAAGATGCACTGCAATCTTTGCTTAATTTTCGTTTCTGTTGATATCATTTCCTTCCCGTTTCTTCATCACTTTTCTTATTATCCCCCCTTTATTCTCTCAGATGACAATTTAGCCATCATGCTGAAAGAACTTTCAGCCTGAGGACCATAAATGCATGATATCAAAGCTTTCACTACTTTAAATAAATGGTGTAATTTACAGAATGTGAATACTTTCGAACACTATGCATCGATTCTAACAAATTTTCAAACTTTGTCGCTTCCATTTTAGGAAAATTTTCCCTCCCTTATCAAGCTAAAGTGCAAACATTTATGGGAGAAAGTAACATTTAAAAACAACACTGGATAGTGAGAACTTTGCAGGAAGAAAACAAATTACGATTATGGGGAGAAATCTTAAATTCAACCGACTTCTGTTCGGAAACTTTTCTCTCTATTTTTAAGCTGAAATGCAGTATTTTTGGAATAAACCCATATATAAGAACAATACCGGGCGGAAGGAACATCGCAAGGGCCTGGGCAACATTTGTGACTGCCACGGAAAGGACCTCAGGTTCGATCCCAGGCAAGTACGAATGCTCGACCCACTAAATATCCGCAGTGAGTCTGATGGACCCCGGGTACTGGCTACCCCTTACCACTTCGCTTCCATGACACTTTCCTATCGGGCACTTCAGCCCAGATCTCCTAGCTTCCAGTTTCTAAGGTTTGTTTAAGACCTGGGGTCAGACACTCCCTTCCAAAAAACCTCTACATATGATCAGATCAGGTCAGGAACGTCTGGGGGGGGGCGATTATAGGAGAAACCTTTGCTTTGTCTAACTTCAGTTTTTGAAAGTTTCGAAGGGCGGAATTCCGTCCCCAAACGGAAAAATAATCACCCACTACCCCTCAAGTTGCCGTTCGGTTGTGCATTGACCTTGAGAATACCCAAAATGATAACAGAAATGGCAGAGTTCTTCAAATCCACAGAAGAAATTCATGCCTGAAAAGACTACAGGGAAATCTTCGTGCAGTCCTTAATTAACTTCCGTTTTCGGAAATCGTTGCCCACAATTTCATGATGAAATACAAACATTTATGCATTAAGGTGGACGTCAAGTAATATTGCTTCCTACACTTCCAGTGGAAAAACTTTGTACACATTTCGTGTGTTCCCAAAGATGAAAATTTGAACACAGATTAAAATAAGTATTCCAAGTTATAATATGAAGTTAATATTTTCTAAAACATAACCATAATTATATTAAAAATCAATAACTTTTCCAAAGTAATCGAGGTAGTTGCCTTTAATGCACAATCTTAATAACAAGAGTCACTCACAATACAAATTTAAATTTGTTGGCTGAATTTAAAGATTCTATTGTATATACAAATATAAGAACTTTCGGGTTTCCCTAGAACCCATCATCAGATACAAAAGAAGGAATAAGTTTAAATAGAGTGTTACGTGAACATAATATAGATATCAGATATTAATATGAAATTATGTCACGTGGCAACAAATTGTCAAACAACGTGGCATGTATAATGAAATAAAGAAAAAGAAAATGGAATGCAGGTATATATAAAATACTGCATTGTAAAAATAAAGGAAGGTTAGTAGGTAACTAAATTAATTGTGTTGTTTTCATCTGGAGATACAAGGGGCACTATAGTAGAAATCGAGATTAAGTGATTTCGTCCTCAGTTTGCCTCGTATTTGGACCAGTAAATAGTTTCCAGATTGTAGGTATGTATACTGGAACATTGTCATTACAGCATAAATGTCTCCGAGTAGCAATTACAAGGCTCTCAGTGAACAGCAATGAAGAGACACCACTAGGAGTTACGATGATGGAAGCATCATTCCAAATTGGATAGTGCAGGCCATCGCGCACGAGTCGAGACAATGCAGAATTTTTAAGTCCATTCTTTACGGCGTATTTATGTTCATTCAGTCTTGTTGCTAGTGTACATTTTGTAGATCCTATATATTTATTATCAGGAGTGTTAGCATCAATACTTTTTAAGGGGATGCTGTAAACGCCAAATTTGTTTAGCTTTGTTACCTGGTCTCGATCTTTTTTAACTAACTGAAAATGTTTTGTAGTACGTATTCCGAATTCCAGGTGAAAGTTTCTGCAAATGGCTTTGAGAACAGGCGTTATGGTTGAATAATCTATGGCACCTATATATCTACGAAGTTGTTGGTCCTTCTGGAGAGTAGTTGAGTTTTCTTGGTGGAGCTTCTTAAGAGCTTTTTTTATGATAAAGGTGGGAAAAGCCATGGTTGAGGGTGATGTTGAATGTTTTGTTAATTTCACGTTTGCGTCTGCTGAAACTAGATGAATGCGCGATTGCTCTGCATAGAAGGAAAGTGATTGAGGAGAGTTTATAGCTTTTTGGATGTGCTGAAGAAGCCGGGATCAATGTAGGTACAGAAGTGGGTTTCCTATATACAGAGTGTTGCAAGGTGAAAGTGACAACATCTCGTTCAAGCATAAAATACAGGAATGGCAATTTACCTTCACTTTCCAGTTCAATGGAGAATTTTATGGTCGGGATTTGGGATGACAAGTGTTCAGCAAAAGTTCGTAGGTCAGCTGGTTCGTGATCCCAGAAGAGAAGTACATCATCTACATATCTTATGTAAAAGCACTGAGGTTGTTGATATTCTTGTAGCACTTTATTTTCTATGTGCTGTAGTAGAATTTCCGCTAGAATCGGAGACAGTGGTGATCCCATTAGGGCATCCTCAGTTTGGCGATAAATAATGTTGTCGAATTGAAAATATGATATGTTTTGTACTAGTTTTAAGGTTGTAATGATGGATTGGATCGTTTCTGGTTCGTATTTAAGTTCAAGTAGTTTTGTTTGAATGATGTCATGTACAGTTTTGATCTGAACATTAGAGAACAAAGAAATGACATCGAGAGAAGCCATAACAATGGTTGAGTTATTTGCATTAAAGGATTTGATCTTGTTAATAGCTTGTACTGTGCCTTTAACAGAGTAGAGTGAATTATTGACTAGTGGTTGAAGGAAATTAGTTAGTGCTTTCTCTATAGGTCTGGTAGGTGCTGCAAATCCAGATGCTAGCGTGCGTAATGGGTGTCTGGGTTTATGAGTCTTTATAGTTTACCAAAAAGTTCAGGAACTCGTGCACCTGGGGGGCAGTACAAGCATTGTAAAATGGCCATTGGGAGGGTTGAGATTTTCTTCAATTTATGTATGGCCACTATGGTAGCATTAATGGGGTTAGAACTAAGAGTGGCGTGCGCAGGGGGTGTTTTGCGAGACCAGATAAATTCCCCTGAAAATCTGTGGAACTAGGGTTTTATGACTTTTAATTCAATGAGTATTTTAAAACCAATTATTATACCTTATATTATAATAACCCAATTTAACCCATAATATATTCTGTGATTTAAATGTTTAAAATTGTTAAATATTGCTAGAAGTTAAATGTAAATAAATTATAATTCAAAAATTTATTTACATTTACCTTCTAGCAATATTTAACAATTTTAAACATTTAAATCACAGAATATATTATGAAGAAAAATACAAGTCTTAAAAACACCTGAATTGTTTAAAGAAAAAAAGCACCCAGTTTCTTTTGTTTCCTTGGAATAAGCTCTGAATCTGCCTTTCTTTTGTATTGAATTTCACAATAACTGTTGGAATGGGAAAGGTTCTTTTTTCCTCCTTCACATACAGAACTGGAAGGTTCCTCAATACACAGTGATTTGATCCCGATCAGGGATAAGATACCTGTTCACATATGGAAATACGAATTTCTTTTTGACATGAACTGGAAGGGATTTCACGAGTTTCTATATTTGAAATAAGCACATCAGAACTAGATTTTTCAGCATTTAAGTCCTCCTGATATGCCCTCCAACTTCTATTGAGATTTACAAGTAAATCCTTATCAATTGGATCAGTCACAGGATTTTCCGAGCCATATTTTTGGCAAGTTGTTTCTTTGGAAGACATTAAGTCATATTTAACAGTTTGCACTGCATCCAATGAATCAATTTTAAGAGATGTTCTACTGTCAGTTAGAATATCATCCATTAAGTTGAAAGCACTTTCAACTAGTGGGCCGTGGAAGCAGGTAGACTAATTTTCCTAGCATAGGATACTTTTTTTCATTTGTAACTTAATCTTTTAAGTAACAAATTTTAGACCAATATTTGTTATCGCACATTTTTTTTTTTATTGATGGTATCACAACAGTAGATCATTTCATCAGTAATATCAATGTCAGTTTGATATAATCTTAATTCTGCACACAGTTGTGGTTTTACAGCCTCAGAATATATACGAGACAGATACAAAGATAATTTTTCAAATGCTAACATAGTACTAGTTTTACCTCTTAGCTCTGTGTCCAATGCTGTAAAACTAATAAGAAATGAATTTCCAACAGGCAATTTTGTATCATATACTGTGCTGTCTGTGTTAGTGTAAGCTTTGACTAAAGAGGTTTTGAATTCTTTTGCTATCACATGGTCTTTTGATAATTTTTTTATAATGGTGCAAGCTTCTGATCCAATACAGGGTGGCTACAGAAAGTAGTGAAAAAAATTCCCTGAGTTTTCCCTGATTTCCAGAGAAATTTCCCTGATCATCTCTATCAGGGTTCCCACTCAAAAGTAGAAAAAAATTCCCTGACTTTTCCAGGTTTTCCAGGTGGTTCTGAGAGTTTTTCCAGAGCAGCAAATCAAATAACATTGCGACAAATTGTTGCATTTCCTTACATTCTTGCGTTCCTTACGAAAGCATACATTTGTTAATTCTTTAAATAACTGTTCTTTATACAATTACCTGTTTTTTATGAATAAAAATTAAATGCATGAAGCATATTATTTTTGGTATTATAATTCCATGATCTTTTCTGAACCTAAGTGGTATACTGCCCATGTACAATTTGTTAATACATTCCCGTAGTTAGTTAGTTAGTTAATTGATTTTAGTGGCGCAAGGGCCAGGCTTGGCCAAAGAGCGCCAGACACAGAACTATCAGCTAAAGATTTTAAAAAGCGGGGTGAAATGATTAAGAGCAGACAGGCTTGGTAAAAGTTAGAAAAGAGGATGATGAAAGATGTTGTGAAGACTAGTTAGTTTATTAGGTTTATATATAACTTTATTAATTTACCATTATAATATAACTTGTTTTTTTTTTTTTTTTAAATAAGTTTTAAAACGTTAATCTGTTTTAAAAAGGAAAATACTGCGAAAGTGTCGCAGTGGTCGCCCAAAAGCTTTTGAAGCGTAGCTGCGTCCTCGTCCAGCAGATGAGACTGAAAATAGTGAAACCGATGATGACGAAAACGAACACAACTGCACAAAACATGAGAGACGGTGAGTAAACAGTCGCACGCCTCACACATTGGGGCAGCGTCGCCACACAGCAAATAGCTAAGCGTGAAGCGACAATGCCCAATGCGGAGACGTGCAAGAACAACTTCTTCCCTACGGTTCCGGCGACACGATGATTTCCAGACTCCAAGGATGGGTTTAACACGGTGCAGTTTATTCTCCACCTGTTGGTCCCACAGACTTCGCCACGTTCGTCTGATATGATCGTGAACAAGAAAGCGAAAATCACGGTGGAACAGTGGCAAGGGTGTGACGACCAAAGAAGAGGCAGATCTAGCAGCAGCGTCAGCAGACTCGTTCCCTGGGATCCCAACATGCCCAGGAATCCAGCAGAACCGAATCTGGACATCAGCCTCGAGCAAAGAACGAAGAAGTCTCCGTACGGTAAAAAGAAGTGGGTGGCCAGAGAAATCCAAAGATGACAATGATTGCACAACACTCAACGAATCAGTGTACACAATAGCACGCTGATGAGAGCTCGACTGCACGTGAACAAGTGCAAGATACACAGCATGCATCTCAGCCGAAAACACCGTGGCCTCGGCAGGAATGCGGGCAACAGAAACTTCGTCAATGCAGACGGCGGCACATCCAACGACACCAGCCGCCTTAGATCCATCGGTGAAAACAGGAATAAAGTCTGCATTGACGTAACGGTGTTCGGCGAAGAGCTGCTGGTACACTGACGCAGGGGTTGAGGACTTGTCAAAAGATGTAAAGCTGGTATCAACCATGACACCAAGAGGGTGCCATGGGGGATCCTCAAAGCCCCTGGTCTCTCCAACGAGTGACAAGTCGAGCCCTGCATCACGAGCTACGGCCGCCATACGAAGACCGAAGGTTCGAATGCACGAGGGACGGGTCTCGAACAAACGAGCATGCTGGGGATGAAAAACTGCATCGTGTAAAGTATGTTCCGAGAGAGATCTAAGTTTCAGGTAAAATTGAAGAGACAGCTGCAGACGGCGTAAATGAAGCGACGGTTCGTTCGCGTCGGCATAAAGGCTGGGAATGGGTGACGTGCGAAATGCTCCCGTACAAAGACGCAGCGCTTGATGGTGGATGGTATCCAACGGCCGGAGAACGGAAGGACGCGCAGAGCCATACACCATACAGCCATAATCCAGTTTAGACCGAATGAGAGAATGGTAAATACGGAACAAGGAAGTCCTGTCTGCACCCCAGGAGACTGAGGCGAGGATCTTGAGGATGGACAAAGCTCTCAGACAGGAAGTGCGGAGTCGTCGAACGTGCGAGCGAAAGGTGAGCGCACGGTCGACGGTCAAACCAAGGAACTTGGTTTCCGGCAAAACTGGAATGGCTGCATGGTCCAAATAGAGTTCTGGATCAGGGTGGAGGCCACGCCTCCGGCAGAAATGGACACACGCTGTCTTTTCAGCAGAAAGAACGAAACCATTGTTGTTAGCCGCTTTAACTATCTGGTTAATTGCAGACTGCAGCTGCCTTTCAATGAAATGCATGCTTGATGACGAGCAGAAGATGTGAAGGTCGTCAACATAAATGGTAGTCGAAACCGTAGGAGGAAGATTTTTAAGCAAACAATTAATGCGGAGGATGAACAGAGTCACCGAAAGAATGCTGCCTTGAGGAACACCTTGTTCTTGATGGAAGAAGGCAGAGAGCGTTGTACCCAGGCGCACCTGGAACACACGGTTACGAAGGAAGTTGGCAATGAAGGTTGGCAGGTTTCCCCGCAACCCACTCTCGTGGAGGTCACGGAGGATACCGTGACGCCACGCTCTATCGTAAGCTTTTTCGATGTCAAAAAAGACAGACACCAGGTGCTGCCTACGCACGAATGCCTCTCGAACAGACGTCTCAAGGAGCAGGAGATGGTCAGGAGCTGAACGATGACGACGGAAGCCGCTTTGTGATGGCGACAGAATTTGATGTTCTTCTAGGAAGTAAATTAGCCTAGAATTAACCATGCGTTCAAGGATTTTGCACAGACAGCTAGTGAGGGCAATTGGCCGATAACTAGAGGGAGACTTGGGGTCTTTGCCAGGCTTGGGAAAAGGTAAAACAAAAGCTTTTCGCCAGGAGTCCGGGAAACTGTGCTCCAACCAAATGCGGTTGAAAAGCACTAACAGATTCTCGAGAGACGACTGCGAGAGATGACGGATCATGTCATAGTGGATGCCATCGGGACCTACAGATGTTGCACCGGACCGATGCAGAGCCACTCGGAGTTCAACCATGCTGAAGGGGGAGTTATACTCGGTGTTATGAAAAGGCGCAAAGGAGAGTCTTTGGCGCTCAGCAGCTGGTCTAGTCCTCTGAAAGGAGAGAGGGTACGCCTCAGAACTGGAAACAGAGGCAAACGCCCTACCCAAACAATCCACTATCTCCCCGACTTCAGCATACGTGCAGCCGTTACTCTCGAGAATAGAGATCTGATGGGAACCACAGTTTCCCCGAATCCTACGAATGTTTTCCCAAACAGTTTTTGAACTGGCACGTGAATTGATCGATGAAACGTACTTCATCCAAGACTCCCTCTTGCTCCGTCGACGCACCAACCGAGCGTAAGATTTTGCTCTTTTAAATTCAACGAGATTAGCATCGGTTGGATAACGCCGAAATGTACACCAGGCCTTATGTTGAGCTCTCCTAGCCGCTGTGCAATCAGAGGTCCACCAAGGTTTCGGACGTCTTGGGAGCGTCGTTGAGGTCTTTGGGATAGAGAGATCCGCTGCCTGAATGATACACGTGGTGACATCAGTAACAGCTGCATCGATTGACCCTCGGGTCACCATGACAGAAGGTATCACTGCAGACGATGTGAAGACCTCCCACTTGGCACGATCCATCCTCCATCGAGGAGGGCGGGAAGCAGAAGATGGCACGCTCTCATTATAGCCAAGTACAATTGGGAAGTGGTCGCTCCCATGGAGGTCGTTGCACACCGTCCACGACCAGTCAGCAATAACTGATGGTGAACCCAAAGATAAATCGATCGCACTGAAACTTCGTGTAGGCTCGTGGAAATAAGTGTCAGCTCCGGTGTTAAAAAGGCACAGGGAGGTCGAGGACAGAAGAGATTCGATCCTACGGCCTCGTACGTCTGTTCTGACACTACCCCACAATGGATTATGAGCGTTGAAGTCACCCAGAAGAAGAGCAGGTGACAGCAGCTGTTCAACTAAGCTCTCAAGAGCAGACACGCTAACGTCCTCATCCGGCGGCAGATAGACGCTGCAAACAGTTAGAGGCACAGGCATGGAGATACGCACCGCAACGGCTTGTAAAGATGTTGAGACCGCAACGGGAGAAACTGGAACACTGTGGGGGACAAGAATGGCAACTCCCCCGCAAGCTATATCTCCTGAAACATTATCTTTCCGAAATGCACTGTAGCCTCGAACTGAGAGCAGGTCTGATGGTTTAAGTTTTGTCTCCTGGAGGCAAAGGCACACCGGAGAGTACGACGAAAGCAGATGCTTGACGTAGTCATATTTTGTCCGAAAACCTCGACAGTTCCATTGAACGACTGAAACCATGATTTGAGGGGTAGATAGAAAGAAAGAAACGTGGGTCAAATGAACTGAAGAGGCCTAGAAGGCCTAGGAGTCCATGAATTCCTCAGTCTGGTCTGCAGTGTCCCTCGGCAGCGTGGTAACCGGGGGAAGGACTGGGGGTGTCTGGAGGATGAAGACCGGGACTGATTCGTTCCGGCTTGAACCTTTGTTTGAGATTTAGTGGCTGAGGACTGTTTGGCCTTGCCTTTGTGTCTAGCAGGCGAGGGATCAGGGCTCGTAGAACGCGAAACCTGTTCTGCAACAGCGCGCTTGGGCGAGGATGCAGGACCCCGAGCATTGGTCTGTGGTGGCAAAGATAGACTGTCAGTGGTGGAAAGTCGAAGGGCCTTCAGCCCAGCAGCATAAATATCCTCGAGAGAGAAAGGGCAGTCTTTTGGTATAGTGATGTCTGTCTGAGTGGCAATGGATGTTTTAGGAGCTACAACGGAAGAGTAGGTGCGTGCGCTTGGAGCAGCGGGAACGACCTTCCGTCGAGCTTCAGGGTAGGACAGGTGTTCAAGTGTCTTAACCTCCTGAATCTTCCGCTCCTCAATCCACTTCGGACAGTTCTTGGCATTGGCAGCATGGTCGCCTTTGCAGTTCACACAATGGGCAGCTGCAGCAGAGCAGTCAGATTGAAGATGGTCGTGTGAACCGCAACGATTGCAAGTAGCAGCACCACGGCAAGACTGCTGGGAGTGCCCGTACACTTGGCATCGGTAGCAACGAAGGGGGTTAGGAATGTACGGGCGCACAGAGCAGTTCAAATAGCCCGCATGGATGGAAGATGGAAGAGTCGGGCGATCAAAGGTCAGAATCACTGTTCTGGAGTTGACCAGCTCCTCGTTTCGGCGGAACAGTTCATTGTAAGAAAAAATCTGTATGTTAAATAGTTTGTTTTCCTTTCTTCTATAGCAGTGTAGATAAGCTTAATGACCGAATGGGCTCCTGCTCAGAGAAATGTTGAAAGAGAATCACCCAACAAAGGGCTTTGATCCATTGTTTAAGTGGTTCTCTTGTGATGTGTTTCTCCAAGCAAGAGTGTACCAGGCCACTGTGCCTAACTGTTCCATGTTACAAAATATGAAGCAAACTATCTGCAGAAATCGAATAAAACCGTAACGTCTACAGGCAATTTTTTAAATTCAGTTTTGATAATTTTTAGAGAACTAAGGAATAATGTGTATTGAAAGCAAGATTTATCAAATTCTAGACAGGCTGTAATTGCAAATAATTGCTTACCTGAAATTAATACTGATAATGTTATGTTCATCTCACATATGAGGGAGAATTAAAAAGACACCACATAATGAATGTCCCGATTATACAGTCCATAAAGATAAACAGAAAATATGGAATATAAAGGATAAATAACTTTCATTTTCCCTAATTACTTTATAGTTACAAAAATTAGTGTATTTAGCATAAATTTTACATAATATTTAACAAAATCATGTCTTATTTTTTTGTTTCAGGTTTAACGACCACCATAAGCAACTTGTTGGGCTATATCCGTCCATCCCTAATTTAGGACCATTGGCTTCACGAAGAAGGAGAGCCAGTGCCGTAAGATAAACACACCACCCATACCTCATCTGGAACTTGTAATCCAGGCTCACTTGGACGAATAGTCAGAAGCCAGAGCTTAGACCACTGCACCACCGAGGTGGCAAACCATGTATTTACATGTTTTAAAGAATATTTGAACAAAGACTTAATTTAAATTCTACATATAATGAAATATTTCAATCGATTAGGTGAAATTATATAACTGGTTTATCTGTATTTTAAGTGCACACAAGTATATAAATAACATTTTAAACGACTCACAACATTTAGAATTCCAGTTAGGTTTAAAAATGCAAGCTGGGAGAATGTGACTGAAGAGAATAAACTGCCGTTAAATGATACAATGCTGAAGCTTTAAATCCTTTAAGTGCTTATTTTACATAAATATTAAAGAACACAGAAACTTTTGCTGAAATTGAAGTCTAATGGGAATGATAAAATGGAGAGTGTCTGACAGAGTCTCTTAACATTTTGTTAGAGCGGTTCTCTCAAATCGATCTAACAATTTGTATTTTCTATTGGAATTCACTTAGAATCTTTAAAGACAAAGCAAACTAAAACAGCTATTAAAAAATAAAAAAAAAGAAGAGAGAACGAAAATCATGACAGCATTTCTGCATCTGAGGAAAAACGTGTGCCAGTACCATCCCAACAATTCTAGCAATCAGGGAAAATACTGCTGACATTTAAAAATCAAAATTGTAATTATTTTAGCTAAAGTTAGTTCTTGCACTTGGCAATGAGAACATCGAATCTATGCTATTTCAGAGGTGCCATCCTCTAGCAGAACATATCAGTAATAAATAGGGGATTTTTCAGTAATGTTTCAATAAATAATGTAACACAAACTTTCAGTAATGTAACACACCATTTTTTTATTAAAAAGTTAAGGACAATATTATAGTATTACTGTGTAACCTGTAATACTTGTATGAGGTGCCTATCGGTAATCACCATACGTCGTTAACGCGTGGAATGGGTATTTCATGAGAAATTAATGCATGAAATATGTAATAACTTTGCATGTTTACACTATCCTCACAAAAAAAATATGAAATTAAATTATCAATATTGTACTTACCTCATGTCATTGCTGACATAAAAACTCCCTTGTTGCTTGTTTTGCAGTGGTATATTCTTTTTCAGAAAACTTTTTATAACATAGCTCACCTGAGGAAAATGCTTTACTTTTCTGTACAAGAAGGGCACTTAATGTTTTGGTGCTCATTGTTGGGCAAAAGTACGCGAGGTATTTCCTTACTATACTAAATATTCTCTACGTAGAGGAATTGCTGTGAGGGATAGTCAATATTACCAACATTAGTTTAGGCAATGTGGAATACTTGGGAAGACCAGATGAATCCTTTGTCTTAAGATATTTCATTCCATGCCACATCTGCTCAAGGATATCCAGCTTCATCAATATCAGTCTGAGAACATGGCATGAAAGAAGCGACCAGCATGATCACAGCTTGCTATAGGTAGGTTATGCTCCACAACGATTGTAGTAAACAGCAATTCAGCGTTTATCACGCTATTTTCATTCTTTTTTGCAAAAAAATTATCCAAAGGCTTTGATCGAGTCTTTAATTTTACACAATCCTGGTGTTTGTTTTGACTGGATATGCCTTCCGCAATCATCTCGTCCTACATGGGCTACTGATTACTCTCATATTAGAAGGCACGCAAGGAAACCTTTATTTCAGCATTTGTAACATTTTCCATTTCCTTGCTCAAGATTTGGATATTCCTGGAGAAACCTCTTTGCATATTTATTTGTTTCAGAAACTATAATTCCAAGGATGAAATTGGTACAAAACAAGTAAAAAAATATGCAATAGGTGCCACATCAGTTGCCGGAGCATGTTTGGGCCCCTGCATTTCATGTTAATAAAAAAGTTGCTGAAGTTGTTCATCACTTCTCTCTATTAACATCCTCCCATTCACTTTCAGAACTTTCATGATCTGAAAATTCACTATGAAGATCTTCACCCTCTGAAGAAGATATGGTGTGCGTGGCACGGTGGCTAGTTTTTTGGCTTGATGTTGCTAGGCCAATATCACTCTCAGATGATTCAAAATCATCACCATCACTTGGCAAACTTTCACTCTCACTACAAGCCACTTCAAATAACCTTAGAAAACAATTTCACGCAGTGGGAAAAAGCACGTCTCCTAGTCTGAGGAACAAGCTGTCAATAAAATCATCCTCTGCTAACACGAGTTTGGAAAAAGATGGGGATTCGTAATTCACGGAGTTTTGCGATTGTGTCTGTTTGTTTGGGGAAAAGAAATGAATAATGTGAAGAGCTTCTAGTAATAAAACACCGCACTTCGTTCTCCCGCGCGGCGAAAGTCCGCAAGAAATATAAACATCCGTCATCACGGGTTGCGACGAGTTGATCGTTATTGCACTTCGAACGGGGCTCGAAAAAGTGATTTCCGACAGTACGACGTCTTATAATTCACCAACAATGCTAAGTGAACAGCACTGCCTCAACTGCAGCAGGAAAAGTTTTGGCTAAAGTAACCTTTCTCCCGTCACACGGAAAAGTGCGTGGGGAACCGATAGCAAGCGCAAACTCTTTTACGATGACACTTACGGCAAATTTACCTGTAATTTTAGTCGTATTATCCGCAGACCACGAAATTCATATTAAAAAAAAAATCCTTCGTATAATCCGCAGACTGTGACATTCAGGAAATAAAAATCGCCGTATAATCCGCACATCATAGATGTTGAACCAGAAGTGGAATTTCCGACAGAAAAGTCGGTCACATAAATAAATAAATACATCGCTCTTTCCACGTTCCAGAAACACATAGCAACCGAAAAATTGTTTACAGCCGCCGCCGGGGAATTGAACCACGGATCTCTCCATATATAGCCTAGCGCGTTAGCTTTACACCATGGTGGCCAACAATCCACGGTGCTATGTGTATTTTTAAATCAGCTTCTGACATCATAAATCCGTAAGATGGGCTCAGCTACTGAGACAGTTAAATCCAAAGAGCGAGATCCAAAGTGAAAATCCTCCAAATACGTGGCGTCAGAAAATAAATAAATACATCGCTCTTTCCACGTTCCAGAAACACATAACGAGTCCGAAGAAGTAAGAGAGAAAAAAAAAAAAAAAAAAAACGATTTTATTAAATGAAGAAATTCATTTTTAAAGGTAACTGTTTTATATCTCCGGACAGATAAAGGGTGTGGCATCCATAGATCACGCCGATGCAGCTCCAGAGTATTGCATTACACCTTGCCAATGACGAAAGGCTGATACAGAACAAGTCGTAGAAATACCGTATGCACTCGCGTATAAGTCGAAAGTTTTTGGAGGAATTCCTGCTTTCAGAGTTGAGAGATCGTCTTATACGTGGGCCAATAAAAAACCCGTGAATTCTCCCGCGGAATAAACCGACGGATTTGTTTACGTTTTAGATCGCGACACAGAGGCTTTCCGTATGTTGCTGCACGATTGTGTTCTGACCTCAAAACTATCGCGCAGTGACACGATCATATCCTCAATTCTGTCCACCACTTCAAGCTTAAATTCGGCAGTGTAACTGAAACGTTTCCTTTTCAGAGACATCATGATTAGCAATGAAGGAAAACAGCAGCAACGACGTTCACCAAAACAACGAAAGCAAACTAGACACAAGGTCGCGCACATGAAATCCGAAAGGAGAAACGCATAGGTTCGTGCAGCAAGTGCTGTGCGTACTTCTTTAGCTTTTTGCCCAAAACAGAGCCGGCACGACAGTCAGAGCTCTCCTCAACGATATCAAAATGACCCCTGTCAACCCTCCCCACAACTTTCCCGATCTTTCGTTAAGACATTCCTCCCCCTCCTCCCCGCTCCGTACAAACTCCTGAACTGAGGAAAATTCTTCCGAGGGAGTTCCTTTTCCAATTATTACACCCTTCCCTGCACAATCACGCTGCAGATTTTTTTAAATCGGAAGGTCTTAATTTTTTTTTTTTTTTTTTTTTAAATCGCCGTATTAACTGCATCGGTGTATAATCCGCAAAACCTATAATTTTAACTTTTTTAACAGATAATCCGCGGATTATACGAAGAAAATTACGGTACCATTCTTCCGATAATATCGCTGTTTGACGATATGATTCATGGACATTCCATTTTTTTTTTGATTGGAGGTTTAACGACCACCGTGAGCAACTCAATGGGCAACTCAGCAGTCGCCCGTCCCTAATTTAGGGTCACTGGCTCCTGGGAAGAGAGAGAGCCAGTGCCTTAAGACAAACACAACATCCATGCCTCAACGGGATTCGAACCCGGACCCCTTACAGACGAATGATCAGAGGCAATCGCTTAGACCACTGCGGGACATTCCATTTCAAATCGATATGATTGATAAATGATATGATCATTGAGACGCTGAAATCTGCAGTCTGATTCGGAAAATATGCGGATCAAAATCGAAGGCCGACAAATCGGCAGCGTCGCACTAAAAGGGTTTAACGAAAAATGATACAAAATTGAGATTCTCCAAAACACACTGAAATCCGTAATTCTTCCAACCTGCCCCTAATTCCGTAATCTGACAGTCGAAACCGTAATATTACGAGCAATTCGTAATAGTTGGCACCTCTGCTATTTGTTTCTAAATAACGCAGCATAGGATATTTAGACATTGTGCTGTTAAATTTCATAACCAATAAGCTAACACACAGAGATCCTAATGCCATAACGGCAAAAAAAAAAAAAAAAAAAAAAAAAAAATTAAACCCTGGATAAAGAAAAAATAATGGAAGCAACAAGTGGAGACAACTAACAGCTAATACGGAATACCATTTTGCCTGAGAGACTACAATTCATACAAGTACTTCCAAAATCCGGAAGTCTTAAAATTGATTGGCTACGTTTGTGACACAAACATTAGTACTGAACTTTTCTCGCAGGTCACAGTTCATTTCCACGCTACGTCAAATTACTTGTACGGGAAACAATTAGAGGAAGTTTTGTGTGCTCATAAAATCCTCCTAACACTTTTTTTCAACATAATTTTTCATCCTGTGGCGAGTGGCATGTTTATACTTAACAATATCTTTACGAAGGGCAAAACATTTTTGTGCGATGTTGATCAGGCAAAGTGCGAGAAAGGTCTGGAGCCCACTCAGGTCACTTGCAGTAACTCCCCACAAATAACGTCATCCAAAACGGAGACAGAAGCTTTAGCGCCTGCACTGACAAACCTGAAACCAATAGAGCAAGCACGGCAAACATTTAAATCAGTAGTAACTAGGTAAATTTTTCATATTTTTTCGGCAATGTGAGGGTAAAGATGTGAAATGAATAATTTATGCAACTCTTGTGAGGTGCAGCAACGCAAGAAAAAGAATTTACGATTACAAGAAAATTTCTACCCCGTCTAACTTTTGTTCTCGCAAATTTTTTTCCCTATGTATAAGCTGAAACCTTAGGAAAAATTACGAGAGAATGATGAATTTTATATTTCTTATTCTAAATAACGGAGATATTTGCGTTTTTACGGAAAACGGTTCCATTATGCACAAAAATTCAAAAATAATATCTTCTAATCTATCAGAAACAAAAAAAGTTTAAACTTTTAGGGTTTTTTTTTATAATTTGGAAGCAGCTACCTGTAAGAATCAGAGATGTGTTGGTGGAAAATTATTTCAATATCTGACGATTTTGCGTGGAATGACCCAGATGTGAAAATCTATGTTTCCGGGCGTCGGACTACCCTATTTTTCGCAACCAGCCAGCTCTTGCAGTAATCGGAATATCGCCAAAATAGCTATAAATTAATTTCTTCATGCATTATGAAATAGAAATAAGACAAAATCAAGAAAAATCTCTTTCCGGCCGTAAAACAACCAATCTTATTAGGATAACCAACATCCGGCAAAATAAAATGTTTTTGTACGGTTTAATAAAACACAAGTGAAACATGCAAAAGGCAAGGGAAAAAAAAAAAGCGCAACTTCTAACGTTTCCGATGAATTTCGGCGAAATTTAAAATGGAACGTTATTTTCATATATCTTGTCCACTGTAAAAATTTCAGTCGGTTATTTAAAAAATTGAGGAAATTAGCTTTTTCATAATTTTTTCCCAGTCTACACAGAGAACCAGGACACCTACTTAGGAACAAGTGACTGCCTCTGCGCGAACGCAGCAGATAAGAGCCTGCGAAATGGGGGTGTGATTAATGGCTTTCTCTCACGCTTTGACGTGTCAGTTTAGAGCATCTGGAGATGGGGGAAACCGCGAAGAGACGCACTCCCCAGCACAGCTGCACTTTAATCGGTGGGTGGGTTACCTCAACGGATAAAACAACTCGGAATTATTTTAAAACTTAGCAATACAGAAATATATTCTACATAAGTCTGAAAGAAAATATTTTTTTGGCAAAATAAAAATTCCCTGACTTTTCAGTTCCCTGATAAGAAATTCCCTGATTTTTACGGAAAAACACTATTTTCCCTGAGTTTTCCCTGATTTTTGGAACAATTTTCAAATTCCCTGAGAATTCCCGGTTTTCCAGGTGGCGTGGGAACCCTGTCTATTTTATCATGAAATTTTTCTGATCATCTCTATTCGTTCCCAGCAGAATTTTCCAACCAGAATGTCAAAGTTTACACTAGAATGACTAAGCATTTAGACTGATAAATGTTACAAAGAGGTAAGAAGTACAGTGAAACCTCTGCTCATTTATTGACGCTCACGGGCCACAAACTGTTGTCCATAAATGGGAGACTCCTTTCAGTGGTTAAAATTTAAACACCATAACTTCACAAAGATTTTGCTACGATTTGAAATGAAGCATCTAGTTTAGAATCATTTAAGTGAAAAATGTTTAATGAGCATAATTCAAAAAGAAATTAACTTATGCAGAGTTGCAGAATGTAGACATGCGTGCTTACAGTTTCCGAATTACTAGCAGATTTTGCATATAGTTTTTGCTTGTAGATAAAAAAAATAAAAATGTTATTTACAGCATTTATAACACATACTCTGGTCTTTACTGAGATTTATATAACTAATTCAATTTTAACTTGAAGAACTTTTAATTATTGTTCACATCTTCTGAGTTCTTTTGCCTTTACAGACGTTTCAGACCTCCAGATTTTATCAAGGCATGTTATGTTGTCGATGTATAGGAACTGTATCAAAAGTTTCGTTTACACAGAAAGAATCTAAATTTTGTCAGGTTTTTATTGCAGTTGCCATTTATTAAATTAAAATCTTTTCCGTGTGTTTTGTAAGTCTTATTTTTGGATAAAGTTGTTGAAAATGTTTTTTTTTATAATTTTTGAAGGTTCATTAATGGAACTGTTTTTCTGGATATAAAAAAATTATTTAGTTTGTCTCTTGTTTGTATGAGGTTCATAGTCCAACGTTTTATTATTTTGCCATGAAAGTCCATTTTACACACATTGCTGCACATTCAATTGTAATGTATTCATTTTGTCCTCACTGGAATCTGCAAGTTGCAATAATTATTTAGTGTACGCAGATACATTTTATTTTTATACAACTCTGAACTTACATATCTAGATTTCTTACTACTGCAAACATTTCAGTAACTTTCTTGCTGCGTCCTAAGAGCTCTCATCTGTTGTTCTATAATATCCCCCTCTCTCTGTGCCCGTTGCAGAACTTTTGCCTTTTTAGATGCCAACTCCTTCAGCTGTAATGCTGCTTCCCTTTCCCTTTTTAGAGCGGCTTTTTTTTTCAGCTGTTCTTTGATTTGCAGTTTTTTTTTATTCATCAAACCTTGCTCTTGCATTTAGAGCATAATGGACCATCTGTTTCGTAATAGCCAGACCAGCAAGGCCACCCTTAGAAGTAACATGATCATATACCCTTCTTCTGGCCACCAGTGACAACTCGCTCATGTTCTCCCACAAACAGTCACTGTTTATAGAAAACCCTCGTACAAGATTGGCATTGCCGTGCGACAGGATCATAACCCTCTTCATCACCTTTATACTGCATCTCCACAGCTACCTTCTCTGCATCAAAAACAGCAGACCAGAATTCATCAATCCTTTCAGATCTTTTATATTGTTGGAAGCACTTTATTACATGAGGCCTGCTACAGATGTCTTTCATCTGTTTTTTGGCTTTATTTGCTGCCAAGCCTCCAATCCAATTTTTCTGAGATAAAATAAGGAGCAGTTGTGCGAGACGTTTGGTTAAATACTTTCTCCTTTAACACAACTGCTGGGTCAAAACAAGACACTGACTTCGTCAAAGTATAAGCTAACGGTGAGCGCTCTTTCATCTTGGAAACACATTTCAGTAAGAATTTCTACTCATTTTTGAATAAAGCAATATCCTTCTCTGACACATTTGATTTTCTAAGAAAACACTGTGTGCAGGGTTCGTACACTTTTGGGGGGAAAAAATTCAAGGATTTTCCAGGCCTTTTCCAGGACATATACAAAAAATTCCAGGATGATTATTACGCTTTACCGTATCATGTTCAAATTAGTTTTTAAAAGTAATTTCAGTTTTAAATGATGAAAGATGCAAATGGATGAATGTGCTTTATGCAAATGGATCAAGTTTATCAAGCACAAGATCGTAAAGAACGAATTCTGTTCTTATGCCCTGACCTTTGAATTCAAGTTGGACCATTTTCTACAAGGGTAGGTTTCTCCTCCCTGATAACATACCAAAACTTTGTTGCAATCAAACAGATTTTATGTGAGTTAACATTCCTAAGCTTGAAAAACGAATACTGCTCTTATGTCTTGGCCTTTAAATTTAATTTAGACCTTTTTCAACAGGGTAGGTTTCCAGGTTGTACCCAACAGCATACTAAAATTTCGCCGAAATCCAACCGCTTTCACGCGAATTATCGTACAGACAAACCCAAAGCATAAAACGTTTCTGCAACCATAGTTCTAAAGGGTTAGTAATTTCGAAAATAAAAACATAACGTACAGCACGAAAACTAGCTCATAAATAGAATATTTGAAACTACAGTATGCACTCTCAATTATTAGAGATGGTAGAGGGGAAGGGAATAGAACTGTCCAAAATTAGCATGTTTTCGTTGCGCTAGGCGCTTAAAAGCACGGCGGAATTCCTTCAGATACCCCCAATGTTCAAATGTGCTGATGTTCATGGAATGAAATGGTTGATCAGCTATGATGACCGCATAAAAGTTCGGGGGGAGGGGGTTTAGTTTATGCAACATTTTACATCACTCCAGTATTTATGTTGTCATCATCAACAATCGCAATGCACCTACCGCTTACGATCGCGTATATCGGCAACAGAAAATCTGTCATATCACTAAGTGATATAACACACAGTATCCTGTTACAATGTATTGTAATTGAAAAAAAAAAAGGATGTGGAAAAAAGAAACTTTCAGAAATTAAGATCATCAAGTCATGCGTTTCAAAAATCCGTTTTCCTTTATAATGTTTAAAAAACATGTTTCTGCTTTTTTTACCTGTAGTGTATAATAAAAAAACTGTTTATTTTTTTTATGGAATCAGACGTCCGTATGTCTTGACTGTCTTCATCTGAGTTCACACGTTAGCTACTGTGTACAAGTAGACCTATTTTTTCAGCTCAAAAATATGTAGTTTTGTATATATTCACAGTATAATTCATTCCTTATTCCCACAGAACTGAATTCAGCATATGCAAAATGAAGAACATCAAGACCCGCCCAATACCATGTTTCTGATTGTCTGCTGTTTATATTCAAGAAATGCAAATATGGATCAATGGTGAATGCAGCAACTATGATTTTTATTTATTACCAAGAAGAAAAAAAAAAGAGCCGTGAATCGTGAAAGCTGTAAAGCTAACGGATATTTCTCTCACCCCCCCCCCCGCACGCACGCACACGCACGCACACACACACACACAACACACACACAACCTTTGGAATGTCCTGGTGAAACGGCTTCTTTTCCTTTGGCACATCGCCATAAATCACCACCTGCAGCTCACTGAACTGTCCAGTTGCACCCTTCCTCCTTCACCCTAACTATAATAGAAAATGTAAAAAAAAAAAAAAAAAATGCCCCCAATTTTCGACAAAATTACCAAATTTACGTCATGATGTTGCAATTTACTAAAATACTGTTTATCTGCTGAATATCGCTTAAATCCATTGAAAACTTTTTAATTATAGATGATTTTTTTACTAAAACAGTAACTCAGACATCTGAATAAAATGTATGTTAGACATCTGAATAAAAATGTATGTTTGTAATTCAAATAGAGTCCATATCATCACAGAAAAAATTTTTAAGGAACACTCTGTTTAAATAAACCATGGCATCTAAAAAAAATAATTCACTTGCTTTTCCCGTAATTTATATATCATCATCATCATCATTGTCAACCATTATCAATCCACTGCTGGACGAAGGTCTCCCCCAAGTTTCCTCCACAACGGTCTGTCTTGTGCCAGTCTCCTCCATGTCACTCCCGCATATTTACGAATTTCATCCACCCATCTCCCATGTGGTCTTTTTCTGGGTCTTTTTCCCTGTCCCTTGGAATCCAATCTAAAATTTCGGCTGTCCATCTATGGTCTGTCCTTCTGGCAGTATGTCCAGCCCATTGCCATTTCAGGGATTTAACTCTGATCATGATGTCTTCCACTCTTGTCATTTTTCGGATCCACGAGTTCCTCTTCTTATCTCTCCTGGTTATACCAAGCATGCACCTCTCCATGCTTCTTTGAGTTGTCTGCAGCCTTTGTATGTCTCTTTTAGTTAAGGTCCACGTCTCTGCACCATACGTAAGCACTGGAAGGATGCATTGATCAAACACTTTTCTTTTAAGACATAATGGCATATTGCTCTTGAAAATTATGCTGTTTCTTCCAAAAGCTCTCCAGGCAAGTTTTGTACGCCGATTAATTTCTTCATCAATGTGACCCTCACTTGATATCTGCTGTCCAAGATAAACATACGTATCTGTCATCTCCAGTTTTTCTCCATCAATCGATAAATCTTCATTTCTTGTAAAAGCATTGAACATCACTTTTGTCTTCTGAAAGTTCATTTTTAATCCCACTTCTTTACTCTTGTCAGCAAGTTCCTGGATCATACTCTGCAGCTCTGATGGGGTAGTTGCAAAAATGACTACGTCATCAGCAAAACGAAGGTGGGTTAGATAATCTCCATTAATCTTTATCCCTTTGTTTTCCCAGTTCAGTGCTTGAAAGACATTTTCCAATGTGGCATTAAAGAGCTTCGAGATATGGTGTCACCTTGTCTCACTCCCTTTCCAATTTTTATGTGTGTTGTATTTTCAAACAGCCGAATCTTTGCACTTGCATTTTCATAGATGTTATTAATAATATTAATGTATGCATCTTCAATACCGCAGGATTTCAGAGACGTGGTAACTGCTGATGGTTTCACCGAATCAAAGGCTTTTTCATAATCGATAAAAGCCATGCACAATGGAAGTTCATATTCCCTCGCTCTTTCAATTAGTTCTCTCAGTACGTGGATATGATCTATTGTGCTGTAGCCACTCCTGAATCCAGCTTGTTCTCTCGGTTGAGCCATGTCCAGTGTTACCTTCAAGCGGTGTGAAAGAACTTTAGTGAAGATTTTATAAACCACTGATAGGAGGCTGATAGGTCTGTAGTTTCTGAGATCCTCAATGTCACCTTTTTTATGTAGCAGGATCATTGTAGCATTGTTCCAATCCTCAGGAATCTTCCCTTCATTAAGGCATCGAGTGAAAATTTGGGCGAGTACTGTTTCAATTTCTCCACTTGCTTCTTGTATGATGTCTATAGTAATTCCATCTTCTCCTGGAGCTTTCCCCCGCTTCATGTTCTTGATTGCATGAGCAACTTCTGCTGGGAGGACTGAAGAACTCTGGTACCTTTCATGATGTCTGGAGTACATGTATCATCCCTTTCATATAGTTTGGAGTAGAAATCTTTCACTCTTGTCAAAATTTCGCCTCTATTTCTTGTTATAGAACCATCTTCTTTTCTCAGAGCCATAATCTGTTTTCTTCCCTTACTGAGATGTCCCTTTGCTATCTTTAGGCTTTGGTTGTTTTCAATTGCTTTCCTCACTAGCTCACAGTTGAATTTCCTTACGTCTTCAGTGATACTTTTTCGTGCTGTCTTGCATAGCTCTATATATTCCACTTTGGAAGTCACATCTTCTTTAGTTGTCCTCATCTCTCTTCTTTTTTGCATCAACATTTTGGTTTTTCCTGATAATTTGTTTACATGCAACTTGTTCTTAGACCCAGCTAATTTTGTTGCTGTTTCCATAAGAGCTTTGGTTACTTTTCTGTTAACTTCAGAAATATCCACTTCTTCCGATGTTAGGCCTTCTAAAGCAGAGAATCTGTTCTTCAGTTCCAACTTGAAAGTATTATGGGGTATATATACTGTTTCTTTTTTCAATCCGATTATGCAACAGAAGATTTTTTTTTTTGCATCTGCTAAAGTTCCTAACGGAATTTGGCGAAATTTGCACTAGAACTTTATTGTGATGTATCTTAACCACTGTAAAAATTTTACTGTGTTATTTTCAAAATTCGGAAAATTGGATTTCTGAAAATTTTCTCCAAGTCCTTTTTGAACTGTGGAAGGGATAAACAGGGTGTTTGCTTTCTTCCCAGCCAAGGGCTTCAGATCAGCACTCCCAGCTGTCAATCAACCGTTGCTATGGTAACACCCTTTCTGCTGGAGGCTCACTCTATCCAAAGAGGCACACATACTTGTCCATAATAAAAATTACCAATGCTAACTTTTGAAGTTTTAAACCGATTCAATTGGAATTTTGGAAGTGAGCTTCTGCAATCCAATTATAGTGAATGTAAAAATTTCAGCCACTTTCGTGAAAAATTCGCAAAGATAGTTTTCTTATTTTTTACCATAAGTAGTGGAAGTCTCTTGAGGAGAGGGGGGGGTATGCACATAAACAAGAAGATGAATGTGTTGTTTAGGCATACTCCTCACTGGTGGATGCCAGCTGACTTGGTACATATGCGACTCCCCTGCAAATGCCTCTTCTTTCCCCTTCCGTTCTCAGAGTTGTCAGACCAACATCAAGCCAAAGAATATAAATCAAGCTCCCCTTCCTAACAGACCTACTAGTAATCGTCCAATTTTATTGCACTGGACCATTGCTGGCTGTTTCTTTGAGAACAGAGGAGAGGAACTTTAAAAAATGAAGGGGTAATAGTAACACGATTTCCTAAAAGAGCATTTTTTTAAGCACTAATTTCAAATTTCAAGGCTTTTCAAGACAGCATTAAAAAAAACACCGTTTTTCCAGGATATTCCAGGCCTTGAAAACGTAATCATGATTTTCCAGGACTTTCCAGGTTTTCAAGCACGCGTGCGCACCCTGTGTGTGGCTATTCTGACATCGACTCGCTTTGCTGGACGTATGTTTGCAGCATCATTTAAATCAATACCCATGATGTCAGTGATTGATAATTTCTTGTCTTCTACAAACCTCTCCATAAGCCCTCGCATCAGAAAGGAGAGATCAGTATATAGAAAGGGTATCATTGGGACATCAGTTTAATATTCACACAAGAAACCTTCCATTTCGCTAGCTATTATCCTGAAGAAAGACAACTTTGCTGGAAATACTTTATCCTGCATAACCTCTTTCACAGCCTGGTAGCTTTTGCTGGTAGGGGCTTGGCCATTCTTCTCAACTCCATCAAAGAAACTATTCAGGTAAGGAATTATATCCATTGCTCTTTGGGCAACTTCAGAGAATCCCCAGCCACCTAACTGAACAAAATTTTTGGGGAAATAAAGTAGAGTTTGAGTACAACGTATACAGTGCCCTTCTTGCTGGCAAATCTTTAAACAAATAGTACAATGCCCTATGGAATTCTAGAATTTTCTATCCAGTAGCCACAGTTACCGTTTTAAAGGCACCATTTACTGCATGCAATCCACAACATCCAGTGTTCACTGGTCCATCTGGGTCATTTCCCTTTTCTAAGTCATCTTGGAGGTCTTTATAAAATTTCTTGTTGATCCATCCATTGATAGCTGTAAAAGCTTTTGTTTTACATCTAAAGACCATGTAACATCATTAAATGCAGTTAATAAATCGGAAGCACGAGTCCGCTGAAGGAACACTGATGTGAAATAACGAGTTTGGACCTCATTTTAATCTGTTTTCCAAAACCATACATTCAGGTCCATCGGCTGTTTCTGAGATATTTTGTTAAGGGATTTGTCAAATCCTACGACAAAATGTTCAGAAGCAAAAATTTCCTCTAGCAAGACATTCTCAAATAACGGTGAGATACCATGAACAATTCTGTATGCCATTTTATCCCTGCCCAGTTTCATACTTTTTGCTATATCAGAATCCGGGAACATTCCAGTGAAGCACTGTACATCTTTCTCTGCAGACCGTAATGATTTGTGCGTCATTATAGATTGCAAGCACCACATTATCTCTGCTTCTGAAACACTTTCTTTTAAAAGAAATTTGGTCATGCTGCATGGCTCCTTCTTCTGTTGAGACTCAAGTGAAGTTGATGGAGCAATTGCAGGTTCACTACTCACAACCTGGGACTTGTTCGTGCAGTTTCCCACTACATCCGTAGAATCAGCTGAAGTTTATTTTTAAGACGATGATGAAAAAAAGCTCCCAACACTTCTTGATGTTAAAGCACTTTTTTTTTTACTAAATGTTTTTTTTCCCATGTCGATGACTTGTCATTGCTCGTAAACCCATATTACTCAAACTAAACTTCAACTGGCATAGTTGGCAGTACGCCATGCTCTTATCGAATGGCACTTCAGAAATCCATGAATACTTTGTCTTCCAATCAGTTTGAAATGAGCTCTTAAAATGGGACATCTTTGTATTACAGAAGTAATTACAATAACTAAAGAAAGAAAACAAGGATTTTTCGTGCACTTGGAAAAATGAATAAGTGTCCGATGAATGCACGGTGCAAAGAAAAAGGAACGTAACTTGCTGTAGTGCTGGCAAAGCTAGTTGCGATGATGTAATGAGGTACAGCGTGGAGGAAGCACCCACCTTTGAAAACTGATCTACAGTGAAAGGCAAGGAAGGGACCTATTATCTTTGTCGACCAACAACAGCGAGATACGATCACCCCCCCCCCCTGATGGAGAAAAAAGGAAAGTATCACTATGGGAAACACCAAAAGGTGTGAGAGGGCTGCTACTGTTTATGGCAGAACTGTCACTGAACAAGACACAGAAGTTCAACTGTGTCAGCCAGCAACAAAGCATCGACTGTGATTAAAGTCGCAACACGTGACCTTTCTAGACTCTTGCGAAGTCGAATTGGGAGAAATTTATTTATGAATAAAAATTTCTCCAATTTTTTAAATAACCGAATGCAATCTTTTCAGTAACCAAGACACATCAAAATAAACCCCCATGTGAAATTTTGTCAAAATCCGATGGAAACAATTCCACTTAGTAGTTCTAATTCTGACTATTATATAGCTCTAATTATTGTACTATTCTCTTTTACGTGCGATATTTCAAAGTAACTTGTACAGAAAACTAGCGGATAATGCTTACCTTGGCATTCCTTTCTAGCGACGGGGACATTTCACGCACGTGTTTTCCGGTCTTTGTTGAGGTTATTGTCCTAAAGTCCGTTGTATGCGATGACTGGCTTTACTTCTCACACTTTTCGCTGGGTATACTTATTGGATCTTTGCTTTAGGATTCAAACATCAATTTTTACCGTTCTTTATACTCGAAATTTTCGCCCATACTCTGGGCATTTTCAGGAGCGTGGCGACTTTACCACCGATGTTCGTGGTTAACTTCGCGCTAATGGAGTCCGATACTCCTTGTTGCCATTCGTCGGAAAAACTTTCCTGGATATATTTCGTTATCAAGCCCGGCTGGCGCCATCTATGTTTCGTTAAGAACACTTTTTTTTCCCGTATTTTTTTTTATTTTTTTAAATTTCTTCTCCTATCCTGGTTTTCTTGTCTTTTTTTGCCTGTTTTTCTTTTGTTGTTGTTTTTCTTGTCTTATTAGTTCTTTCCACAGGCCCGATAATGTGCTAGGGTCGTTCTGGTTACATACCCTTGCTTTATTTTTGTAGATTAATATTGCTTCTTCCCTCCTCATTTGCCTTTCCGATTTTTTATTCTTTTTTAGCATTTTAATTTCATCGAACTTTGGGAATGTCCGGTTTTCCAAGCAGAATTGCACTAAAGCAGTTTTGGCTTCTTTTTTTTTGCCAGTTAGTTTTTCGTACTTCCAATGTACGATATTGGGGGTATGTGTGCTATTGGAATTTCGTAGGTTCCTGATTCTTCTAGCATTTTTCCTCTGTTTTTTTGTTGACAGTCATACTTTTCACGGTGTGCACTGAGCTTCCTAGTTGTAAGTCATATTTAGCACAGTGCCTATTGATTTCTTTACTCACTACTTCCAGATATGAGAAAGCTCCAATGTATTTCAATTTTTTATTTCTCATCTTCCTTTGGCTGTGCACTTCTTGGCCTTATGCTTTTTACTCTCATGTATCCATTTATTATGGATACATGAGAGTAAAAGCCATATGCTTTTTACTCTCATGTATCCATTTATTAATTAGCTTGCTCGGGTACCCATACTCTTGTGATATTTTCGAGATAAACTCTAGCTCTTGATTTTTTAGCCTGTTGTAAGATGTGTGTGTGTACGCTCGCCGTATCAAGTTTACTATGCTGTTTTTTTTTTTATGTATCACTGGATGGTGCGACGAGTATGGTATCAGTACAGGTATGTAAGTTGCTTTTCTGAACACAGAGTATTCAAAACTATTTTTGTTTTTCTTTAGTTGAATGTCCAGGAAGGATAGGCAATTATCCTCTTCAAACTCAATAGTTAGCTCTATGGTGTTACAGATTTTGCTAAACTGCTGTGCTAGATCTTGTAGCTCGGCTTTGTTAAGTTTAGACATTATAATAATGTCGTCTACATATCGAGCATAAAGTATTGGTTTTTCAGGTAAATTTTGAATAATTTCTTTTTCGAGGTATGCCATAATCACTTCTGCGTATAATATATGCCGATAATGGGGATCCCATAGGGCCACCTTGTGTTTGTTTATATATGGCCACCTTGTGTTTGTTTATATAAATTTCCTTCAAAATGGAAAATGTTGTTTTCCTTGATGAAATATAAGGTATTCTTTAGCTCTTTCAATTGTGACAAGTTTAGTTCTTTGTTGATGCTTAGTTGTTGCATAATCAATTCGATGGCTAGCTCGACAGGAGTGTTTGGGTATAACGCCTTAACATCCATGGAGGCCATAGTTATTTGCTCTAGGTCTTGATTAATTAATTTGATTTTTTCTATAAACTCATAGCTATTCTTTAATGTATATTGATTCCTCATGAATATTGGGGATAGATAGTTGTATATCTTTTTTCTAGGTTGATGAGTGGCGAGATTTTTTTCGATAGAATCAGTCTTAAAGGTGTGTTTTCTTTACTATACAAGTTAATCCGATGGAAAGTTTAGAAGTTAGGCATTTTCTTTTCATTATTTTTTTAAAATGTTCGCTGAAAGCCTGCATTGTCCACACACTGACTTTGCCGTTTCCCATGTGGCATTTAGGGGCACGTGTGGGTTTTTGAGCATTGCAAAGTGGCCGGCTAAAAAGAAACAAAATTGATTTGACGAATTAATTCTGACCGAGTTTCCCCCATCTGCTTTCCGTGTTCATTTAAAAAATATGTATAACGTATGAATAGAAAGGGGGGGATATGATCAGAGTTCAGTTTTTGTGAAAAAAAATCATTCTTTGAAAAAAAAATGACTAAGTATCTGCATGAAAAAAAAAAAAAAAAAAGGAAATTAATTCTTATCAAAAAACAAATGCGGCATAACAGCGACTTCGGCATAAGGGCCGCACACCCGAAAAATTTCACTTTCATTAAAGTAAGAGCCGTGTCTCTTAGCCAAAAGATTACGGTACATACTCTTCCCGAGAGATTCTCTATTACGATGTTCAGAAGCCTTTGCTAAATAGCGCCATTTTCATTCCATGGAACATTGGATTGTTTCATGCGGCTCTGACCCGTGACCTCCATAACTTCACTCCCCTCCCCAAGGTACCAACCCCACTCCCACTTGTTTATTTTGCTTTACTTCAAAGAGAATGCCTCTAGCACTTCAGCTACAGCTCCAAGACTGAAGGTGAAATAAATTATATTTCTTTTTTTTTCCTCCCTCAAAAAGGCGCTGACGGTTTGTGAACTCTAGAACTTTTTTAGGATGTGGTCATTCGTTATTTACGGCCTAAAATCCAGTGTTTCAGTTTATGTAATTTAAGCATTACTCTAAGAGTCACAGCCCGATTGCCACAGAAATTAAAAATGTATATCACAACCGTTTGAAAGTTGTGGGTAATTGTAACAGAATTTTTTTTTAATTTAAAAAAATTTCAGCAATTTCATATTTTTTTAAACTCATTAAATGGAAAGTAAATAAATATATATATATATACTTTCTAGACAACGTTGTGGATTACGCAACTGGTTAACTTTTACTATGAATTTTGTCTGCAGATCATACGCCGCCGCAGATTTTATGCCAAAAAATACAGCGTAATTACATTATCTTTAAATACTAAATATGTAGAACATTAAATAAAAACAAATATTGATGTTCAAGAAACTCCTGAGCTAATTTTACATTTATTATTATCTTTTCTTTCATACAATAACTTTTGTGAAACAGTAAAAATATGCAAGTTTCATCAACAACAATTATTAGTCGAAAGTTATGGCTAAACTTGTATAAGAGCTACTGAAGATGTCCCTACCATCTCCCCATATTAACGCATTTCCGAAGATAGAACAATGGAAAAGAGTCAAATTTTTCGTCTTTCTTTCACACAAGCGCGCGCACAAGAAAACCTACATTTAATAGAACATTTTAGGTCAAGCCGAAATTTTTAATTTGAAATTAAATATTTAAATAATAAATAATAACAATAAGTGCCACCTCTGGGCCCTAAGAGGCCACGGGCGCTATTTTTATGTCTCTACGTCCTTGGACAGACAAGAGACAATGGAAGTAATTAGTTGAAAGAATAAGTGAAGCGAAAATCCAAATATCAATTATTATATATGCTAAGCTTTCACACGAATATGCACAAAAATTAACGAAAAGCAAAAATTTATGGAATACAATTGTTCTCGATTTTTGGAGTAAATGACGTCTCGGGGCGTACATTACTTTCTTTTTCAGTGATGAATCTCGCAACATGTCCTTTCAGAAGAAGGAGAAAAAAAAAACTGCAATGGCCACACCAAAGGAAGAGAATGACGTCAGCCTGCAGGTGAGGGATGTGCTCCGCCAGACTTAGGAGCTCACATTACGTGCCGCCATGACCTCTAATTGGTCTCCCTATTCACTCAAGTTAGATGTGAGCGACAGCGGTGTTGAAGCTGAAGGTTGCGTTTTGTTGCTGCAGTTTCGCCTAGTTGGCTAAGCTAAATCCGATGTCTAAATGCGGTTTTTTATTGAATAAATTCCCACACTGGTTTTTGCTAATGGCCATTACTGGAACAATTACATTTTCCCGGATTTTACTCTCCGTAGAA
This sequence comes from Macrothele yani, assembly GCA_039090855.1. Classification (NCBI taxonomy): domain Eukaryota; kingdom Metazoa; phylum Arthropoda; class Arachnida; order Araneae; family Macrothelidae; genus Macrothele; species Macrothele yani. The sequence continues at coordinate 72,288,401 of CM077025.1, read as the reverse complement.
ACGAATTCCGAGTTTTCCCCGAGAATTCCCTGATTTCCCGGTTTTGTCGCCACCCTGCGATATACAGCAACTTGCTGGGTAAGTGGAAATTAGAGTTACTAACATCAAGCTTTAACAAATACTTGTAAGACATGCACTTTGAAATAACTTTTGGCTATATAAAAAGAAGTAACAAATTTTATCAATTTATAAATGCTGGTATGTAAACATATGAAGCATTGGTTTTTTTGGTTTCAAATAATTTTATGTACACATTAAATTCTGGTAGCACTGCTGTATATAATGCTATTTGCAATCAAGTTTTTTTCTGCAAAACAAATAATCAGTTGACTATTCTTTTTTCCGAGCTACAGCATCCTTTGTAAGTTTTTGGGAATGTAAAGAGGAATGTACTCCATCTAGAAGCTCTTTTTGAGAAGATGAAATATTTCTATTATCATACACAGCTTCGACATCAGAAGAATAACACTATCTTTTTTATCCACATAACAAAAAAAAAAATACGATAAGAACATCCCACAACTCTTGAATTCTATTTAAGACAGTTAAAATATACACCCACTTGTGATCTGTTCTCTTCAAGGGCTTCAGTTTTTTAATTCCAAGCACTGCACATATTTTGTAAAAATTCTCCCTTTTGCTACAGCTTTTCATGTCAAAATAAATATAAAAAAATCTTCCAAGTAACTTTCGAAAAATGATGAAAATTTTTTGGCACAGTTATTTGCTATATGACAAGTGTCACCATTAATATATAATAAGTGAGGTGCTTTATTTCTTCTTATTCTAGTTTCGACATGACCACTTTTTTCCCCACGCATAATGTTACACGAATCCATTTTTTTCATGGAATCTGATTTTCATAAATGGTACTGACAATTGCTGTATAAACAGCTTGCGCATTGCAAGAGTCCAGTTTTAAAAAAGCAAGATGAACCACAACCTCACTGTGATCGGCATCATAAAACTGCACTAGCATTGCAAGTACTTTCATCCACATTTAAAGAAAACGTAGTGGTTCTTAAAGTTCTAATTATATTTTCTTTAACTGTTCTGCCAATTCCGTATTTTAACTTGTAACATACGGTAGTTCTGTTCATGGACAGAGATTTCAGTGCAGTTTGGTCCCGGTTTAATTCTTGCCACAGCTCGATCAAATTTGGCACCAAACTAAAAGAAAGAGAATTTTCAGCGATGAATGATGATACTAATACTTCTTTGACTAGCTTTTCTTATCATTATATCAAGTGGTCGATATATTGCTCTTGACCAGATCATCCGTATTCTTCGCACTTGCAATAATGACTCTGGGTCATTGAACTTTTAATATGTGTCATAGTTTTTACATGGTTCAATTGAGGCTTTATTAACCTCTCAACCATATTTCAGTAATGAGTTGCAAAATGCGTAATAAGCTTGTCCCACACTATCAATTTTCTTGCACCACGTGCTGACGGTATCGTCATTACTATCCGTGAGTTTAAGCCAATCCCACCGAAAAGCATTGGGCGATTCCGGACAGATCCTTCTAATTCGGTTATATCACTGCTAATATCAAGAAATTTCATACTGAAATTCTCTAAGCCGCTACTTGATTATCAGCGCCGAACGGAAAGGAGACAAATTCACTTCTCACACTAGCATATGAACTCTCAAGTAGAGCTCCCTCTGGGAGTTCTACTGCGCATACTCACAGACTTCTTACCCACCACAACCGGAAAACACGTGACACGAAGACAGGAATCTAGCAATTCATGCTGCAGACATAAGAGAGCGCTTTTATGCAGACGTTTTTTGCGCCGCGTTTTACGGACGGCAAAAAACATGTTTTTTCCCGCCGTTGCCCGTCTTTTTATGCGGACGTTTCGTGCCGCACGCTTTGACGACGGCAGATCGTGTGGTCAGTGCTGCCAGTGACTCTTCGCATTCTAAGCAGAGCGGCAGATGGATCCGTGCGTGATGTATTGTTTGCATCGACGCAAAATATCACAATCTGTTGTCGAAGACAATAACAATTTCAGCAATTATTTCATTTTTTTTTAAAATATTTTTTTCAAAAATTTTCAAAACTTGTGTTTTCAAAACACCTAAAAACATGATGCCCAAAATTTTTTATTTTTTATTTTTCAATTAAAAATTGTGATTTATTTCAGATTTTCATTAGACCAGGGCAGTTCAAATTTGCAAAAATTCTTGTAAAAGACGCAAAACTTTTTTCTCAACACCACTGGGGCACTTGTTGAGGCTTAAAAATTTGCGGTGATGCACATCTTGGGTACTTTCGAGTTTTCCCAGCAAAAACAGTCTTGCTGGGCGGGCCATTGCTGGCAGCCAGCACTGCCAGCAATGGCCCAGTACTATGTTGCCGCCGCCAAACTGTCAATAAAATGTCCGGGCGGCCAACAGAAGGGACATCAGCTGGCCAACAGTTGTCATATGCCACAACAGGGCCATCAGTTGTCCATCACAAGCAGTAGCTGCCATAAGTGGCCCTTCAGCGGCCCTGCAAGCACGTGCCAAAATGGCTAGCCTCATGTGGTCCGCCAGTTTGCCGGTAGTGGCAGCCAGCAACCACGTGACGTAACTGCTGGCTTGCCGAATATTGTCCACCAATTTCCCAGTAGTAGCCATAAAAAAAAATTTCAAGGGTTACCCGCAGTTCCAACTTTTTTTTTTTTTTTTAAACCTTACGAAACTTGTGAACTATAACACTGCGCTGGGGAAATTTTCTCAACAGACCGGGAAAACGCCAATTTGGATCTGGCTGGATTCGAACCTGGGGCATTGACGTGTGAGCTGAGCTCTCTACCGACCGGCCTAATTTGTCATGCGTGAGTGGGTTCTTGAAGCTGTATGTTTTGTACTGAATGGTTCCCACTTTCATTTTACAATATTGCGAGGTATTTTTCATAAAAGTCAGTTACACATAATTCATAAATTTATTTTTCAACGGAACAATAGTTTTTTTTACCTTAAGGGAACGCTTAATAGTCGCTTTCCAAAGTTTTGTACTGTCCTTGTCTTCTTGAAAGGAGATTGTTGAATTAATATATTTACCCAGGTCCGTGTCACATTCTGTTACATTTTTAATGTTGTATCTTTTCTTTCCGTTGTCTTAAGCTACATTTGTTTTAAAGAGGAAAGATATTTTATTTTAGTTTTCGTTATTTTTCGAAGCGAATTCCTTCCAGTCTTGTGTATTCAACCCATGGATGAGTACATTATATCCACATAGCGTTGCTTTTTTCCCCTTTCAAGTAATTAATAAATTTTGTATGCGGCGTATAATTTCTTTTTTACCCAACAAACTGTTTTTTTTAATGGTTTACCAGGACATTCGTTTCAAGCGGTTTCAAATTTTTTCTTGTTATTCACCCACTTCCAATCCATGAATTGTTATTCATGGGAAATAGAGTAGGTGTGGAGTGGGTGTAGTTCATGGCTGTAATCTAGTATTTCATGGCTTAATGTGATATCCTCGTCGACGTGAAATTTCATTAGGAAATTAATTCGTCTCTCTACATATGGATATTTTTTTCTTAACATCCACTAAAATAACACTATGGAGATAGCATAGTCTTCAACTAACTGGTACCATGAGTTGCTTTTGCGCATGCGCAGTCTTGTTTGATTCCACATGCTGTTGGGGTTGAATTGGTTGCCAGCAACGGGCCACTAGTGGCACTTGCTTGGAGGCCCACAATTCATGGCGATGCTGCAGGGCCATCAATGGCTCGCCAACTGATGACGCTGCCACCAACGGACCGCTACCGAGCCGTGAGCGGCAGATTTCAGCCAGCAGTTTCCCAGAATTAATTTTTTTATTCTTATTGTGTCTAATATCTTTGTTATACATGGTATGGTCACAAGTAAAATAACTGTAATTTGACTCTCCCGGATTTTTCTCTCTCACCTTTTACATACACATTGCATGTAAAAGATGAAAAAGCTATTCCTTAAACAGCAAATTTCATTGGCAATTTGTACCGAAATTGTACTCGAACGCTGGATGAATTAAAAGAGTTGCATCATTCGCAATAGTGTACTTTTTTTATTCAAAGCTGAAACAGCATCAGCAAAGCGACAGGCTACAAGCTATTAATAAATAATATTAAGATTAAACAATAATAATAATAATAACAGTTTGAACTAACCAAGACTATGTTTCTCTTTAACATCCCATCCTTCGAACTCCGGGTTAAATAGAGTGCATACTTCGATCCACTGATTTTTTTTCGGGTTTTTATATTTGTAGTCCTCCGATGATGAATCCCAAATTGCTCTATTATTTTTAATAGCATCTATAAAACGTTCTGTTTCAACATCATCCATTTCTTACAAAATATAACAATGTCACTTCAACTAGCACAATGTAATCCCACGGCAATGAACACTGATGGACAGTGGACACTTTGCAGACCGGTTGCCAGCGACCCATGGATTGCAGATGGGGTGGGGGGGGGGGGTTGATTTATTACAAGCCGACGGCAGGAAACGCAGCGTCTGCATAAATAGTCCCACTCACCACCATGTACTTGGAAAAGCCGAGAGTCTTTTTGCTGCCCGACGTCCTCTAGAACACGACGGTATGTTTTTCACGATGTGACCGCAAGAAAACGCGACGTCAGTGCATTAAAGGAACAGCTTGTCTCCATTGCTTTACAGAACGGACAATTTTTTGTTGTCGCCGAAACACGTGGCAAAAAACGCTTGCATAAAAGGCGCCTGAATTATAGGTTCTCGCATTCAAAACTCTACTACAGTAGAATTCAGTGATTCGGGATCGCGCAAAAAAACAACAACCCCCGCTGCTCTGACCTTTAGGCCTGTTTATTTCACCTTAAGCGAATAGGAAGAACGTTTAAATCAGAGGAGCAAATGCCACCGTCAACAACAGAGGAGGGTACGGTACCAGGAGTGTCACACAAAGCGCATCGGATAAACAACCCAGACAACCGCCATCAACGGCGAAGGGATGTGCGTGATTCTTAATGGTTGGGGGCTGGTGGTCTTTCTCCCCTTAGCACTGTTTATAATGGCTTTTCCCTCTCATCTGCGGCCGGCTTTCAGAGAAGAGAGATGCATGTGCTAAGACGCTAAGCATTCTCCCTTCCCCCTTTGCGCCCAACGCTGGTCACCTGGTAATGCTTCATCCATGCATGGTATGCTTTTCTAAATCTCCGGAATTTCAGGGGTGCCTTGTTCGAATTTCCTGGAATCCCGGGGTTTCCCTGGAGCACAAACAGGCCTGCGTGCGGGATAATATGAGTTACCTTTAGCATTTTCTTCTGATAGTCTATTTTGTACAGAATAATAATTTGTGAGGTATCAGCAGATATGATTGATATATTAGGTATCAGCAGATATGATTGATACATTTTATCAGCAGATATGATCGATATATTGGGATTGTTGGGTAATTCTAAAAGTTGCCTTTTCTCTTCTGTAAGAAGAGTCAAATCCATGTTGTGTCTTTGAACATGAAATTTCCTAATCGAATTGATTAATCGATGTCATGCATTGTTTTGTTTTCTTAACGGTAGATGGGAAATGATGGCTTCTGCTTGCGGAATAAGTTTCAACCTATTAATCCTGGAGTTCGGGAAGGCAAATTTTAGGCCTTTATTTAGTGCTGATATTTGGATTTCGTTTAGAAGATAATCACTGTAATTGATGGAGTTAGTTGAAGGTTGCGATTGATTCTGGTTAGGCCTGCGCGATTTTAAATTCTCCCAATAACTTTTCCTTTGGTGGTGTTGAAACCAGAAAAAAGATGGCGCGACCTGTACTTTGATAATGTCAGTAGACAAACAAATGTTGGATTGCCTAATTATGGTTATGTTTTAGAAAATATTAGGTATTCCAACAGGGTTCCCACTCAAAAGTAGAAAAAAAAATTCCCTGACTTTTCCAGGTGGTCCTGAGAGTTTTTCCAGAGTGCCAAATCAAATCACATTGCGACAAATTGTTGCATTTCCTTACATTCTTGCGTTCCTTACGAAAGCATACATTTGTTAATTCTTTAAATAACTGTCATTTACACAATTACCTGCTTTTTTAATAACAATTAAATGCATGAGGCATATTATTTTTGGTACCATAATTCCATGATATTTTCTGAACATAAGTGGTATACTGCCTATGTAGAATTTGTTAATACATTTCCGTAGAAACAGATCATATGTAAGAAAAAATCTGTATGTTGAATAGTTTGTTTTCCTTTCTTCTATAGCACAGTGTAGATAAGCTTAATGACCGAATGGGCTCCTGCTCAGAGAAATGTCGAAAGAAAATCAACCAACAAAGGGCTTTGATCCATTGTTTAAGTGGTTCTCTTGTGATGTGTTTCTCCAAGCAAAAGTGTACCAGGCCATTGTGCCTAATTGTTCCATGTTACAAAATATGAAGCAAACTATCTGCAGAAATTGAATAGAACCGTAATGTCAACAGGCAATTTTTTAAATTCAGTTTTGATAATTTTTAGAGAATTAAGGAATAATGTAATGTATTGAAAGCAAGATTTATCAAATTCTAGACAGACTACAATTGCAAGTAATTGCTTACCTGAAATTAATACTGATAATGTTATGTTCATCTCACATGAGGAAGAATTAAAAAGACACCACATAATGAATGTCCCAATTATACAGTCCATAAAGATAAACAGAAACTATGGAATATAAAGGATAAATAACTTTCATTTTCCCAAATTACTTTATAGTTACAAAAATGAGTGTATTTAACATAAATTTTACATAATATTTAACAAAATCATGTCTTATTTTTTTGTTTCAGGTTTAACAACCACCATGAGCAACTTGTTGGGCTATAAACAGTCATCCACCCATCCCTAATTTAGAACCATTGGCTTCACGAAGAAGGAGAGCCAGTGCCTTAAGAGAAAGACACCACCCATACCTCATCTGGGACTTGAATCCAAGCTCACTTGGACGAATAATCAGAAGCCAGAGCTTAGACCACTGCACTACCGAAGTGGCAAACCATGTATTTACATGTTTTAAATATTTGAGCAAAGACTTATTTTAAATTTTACATATAATGAAATATTTCAATCGATTAGGTAAAATTATATAACTGATTTATCTGTATTTTAAGTGCACACAAGTATATAAATAACAATTTAAACGACTCACAACATTTAGAGTTCCAGTTAGGTTTAAAAATGCAAGCTGGGAGAATTGTGACTGAAGAGAATAAATTGCCCTTAAATGATACAATGCTGAAATATTTCAATCGATTAGGTGAAATTATACAACTGATTTATCTGTATTTCAAGTGCACACAAGTATATAAATAACATTTTAAACGACTCACAACATTTAGAGTTCCAGTTAGGTTTAAAAATGCAAGCTGGGAGAATTGTGACTGAAGAGAATAAATTGCCCTTAAATGATACAATGCTGAAGCTTTAAATCCTTTGAGTGCTTATTTTACATAAATATTAAACAACACAGAAACTTTTGCTGAAATTGAAGTCTAATGGGAATGATAGAATGGTGAGTCTCTGACAGTCTCTCTTAACATTTTGTTAGAGCGGTTCTATCAAATTGATCTAACAATTTGTATTTTCTATTGGAATTTACTTAGAATCTTTAAAGACAAAGCAAGGTAAAACAGTTATTAAAAAATAAAAAAAAAGAAGAGAGAGAGAACAGAAATCGTGACAGCATTTCTGCGTCTGAGGAAAAATGTGTGCCAGTACCATCCCAACAATTTCTAGCAATCAGGGAAAATACTGCTGACATTTAAAAATCAAAATTGTAATTATTTTAGCTAAAGTTAGTTCTTGCACTTGACAATGAGAACATCGAATCTATGCTATTTCAGAGGGGCCAACCTCTAGCAGAACGCATCAGTAATCAATAGGGGATTTTTCAGTAATGTTTCAGTAATCGAACACAAACTTTCAATAATGTAACACGCCATTTTTTTGCAAAGGACAATATTATAGTATTACTGTGTAACCTGTAATACTTGTATGAGGTGCCTATCTGTAATCACCATACGAAGCCTCATCGCTAATGCGTGGAATGGGTATTTCATGAGAAATTAATGCGTGAAATGTGTAATAACTTTACATGTTTACTCTATCCTCACAAAAAAATATTAAATTAAATTATCAATATTGTACTTACCTCATGTCACTGCTGACATAAAAACTCCCTTGTTGCTTGTTTTGCAGTGGTATATTCTTTTTCAGAAAACTTTTTATAACACAGTTCACCTGAGGAAAATGCTTTACTTTTCTGTACAAGAAGGGCACTTAATGTTTTGGTGCTCATTGTTGGGCAAAAGTATGCGAGGTTTTTCCTTACTATACTAAATATTCTCTACGTAGAGGAATTGCTGTGAGGGATAGTCAATATTGCCAACATTAATTTAGGCAATGCAGAATACTTGGGAAGGCCAGATGAATCCTTCATCTTAGATATTTCATTCCATGCCACATCTGCTCAAGGATATCCAGCTTCATCAATATCAGAGTCTGGGAACATAGCATGAAAGAAGCGACCAGAATGATCACAGCTTGCTATAGGTAGGTTATGCTCCACAACGATTGCAGTAAACAGCAATTCAGCGTTTATCACACTATTTTCATTCGTTTTTGCAAAAAAGTTATCCAAAGGCTTTGATCGAGTTTTTAATTTTACACAATCCTGGTGTTTGTTTTGACTGGATATGCCTTCGACCATCATCTCATCTCATCTCGTCCTACATGGGCTACTGATTACTCTCATATTAGAAGACACGCAAGAAAACCTTTAGTTCAGCATTTTCCATTTCCTTGCTCAAGATTTGGGAGAAAGATTTAGATGTTCCTGGAGAAACCTCTTTGCATATTTATTTGTTTCAGAAACGATAATTCCAAGGATGAAATTGGTAAAAAACAAGTAAAAATATGCAATAGGTGTCACATCAGTTGCAGGAGCATGTTTGGGTCCCTGCATTTCATGACAATCAAAAGGATGCTGAGGTTGTTCATCACTTCCCTCTATTACATCCTCCCATTCACTTTCAGAACTTTCATGATCTGAAGATTCACTATGAAGATCTTCACCTTCTGAAGAAGATATGGTGTGCGTGGCACTGTGGCTAGTTTTCTGGCTTGATGTTACTTGGCCAATATCACTCTCAGATGATTCAAAATCATCACCATCACTTGGCAAACTTTCACTCTCACTACAAGCCATTTCAAATAACCCTAGAAAAAAATTTCAAGCAGTAGGAAAAAGCACGTCTGCTAGTCAGAGGAACAAGCTGTCAATAAAGTCATCCTCTGCTAACACGAGTTTGGAAAAAGAGGGGGTTCATAATTCACGGAGTTTTGCGATTGTGTCTGTTTGCTTGGGAAACAGAAATGAATAATGTGAAGAGCTTCTAGTAATAAAACACCGAACCGCGCGCCGAAAGTCCGCAAGAAATATAAACATCCGTCATTGCGGGACCACGCGTTGCGACGAGTTGATCGTTATTGCACTTCGAACGGGGCTCGAAAAAGTGATTTCCGACAGTACGACGTCTTATAATAACACCAACAATGCCAAGTGAACATCCCTGCCTCAACTGCAGTAGGAAAAGTTTTGGATAAAGTAACCTTTCTCCTGTCACACGGAGAAATTGGGTGGGGAACCGATAGCAAGCGCAAACTCTTTTACGATGACACTTACGGCATATTACCCGTAATTTTCGTCGTATTATCCGCAGACCGCAAAATTCACATTAAAAAAAAATCCTTCGTATAATCCTCAGACTGTGACATTTAGGCAAAAAAAATCGCCGTATAATCCGCACATCATAGATGTTGAATCAGAAGTGGAATTTCCGACAGAAACGTCGGTCACATAAACACATTGCTCTTTCCACGTTCCAGAAACACATCAGCAACCGAAAAATTGTCAACCATTATCAATCCACTGCTGGACGAAGGTCTCCCCAAGTTTCCTCCACAACGGTCTGTCTTGTGCCAGTCTCCTCCATGTCACTCCCGCATATTTACGAATTTCATCCACCCATCTCCCATGTGGTCTTTTTCTGGGTCTTTTCCTGTCCCTTGGAATCCAATCTAAAATCTCGGCTGTCCATCTATGGTCTGTCCTTCTGGCAGTATGTCCAGCCCATTGCCATTTCAGGGATTTAACTCTGATCATGATGTCTTCCACTCTCGTCATTTTTCGGATCCACGAGTTCCTCTTCTTATCTCTCCTGGTTATACCAAGCATGCACCTCTCCATGCTTCTTTGAGTTGTCTGCAGCCTTTGTATGTCTCTTTTAGTTAAGGTCCACGTCTCTGCACCATACGTAAGCACTGGAAGGATGCATTGATCAAACACTTTTCTTTTAAGACATAATGGCATATTGCTCTTGAAAATTATGCTGTTTCTTCCAAAAGCTCTCCAGGCAAGTTTTGTACGCCTATTAATTTCTTCATCAATGTGACCCTCACTTGATATCTGCTGTCCAAGATAAACGTACGTATCTGTTATCTCCAGTTTTTCTCCATCAATCGATAAATCTTCATTTCTTGTAAAAGCATTGAACATCACTTTTGTCTTCTGAAAGTTCATTTTTAATCCCACTTCTTTACTCTTGTCAGCAAGTTCCTGGATCATACTCTGCAGCTCTGATGGGGTAGTTGCAAAAATGACTACGTCATCAGCAAAACGAAGGTGGGTTAGATAATCTCCATTAATCTTTATCCCTTTGTTTTCCCAGTTCAGTGATTGAAAGACATTTTCCAATGTGGCATTAAAGAGCTTCGGAGATATGGTGTCACCTTGTCTCACTCCCTTTCCAATTGCGTGTTGGTGGAAAATTATTTCAATATCTGACGATTTTGCGTGGAATTACCCAGATGTGAAAATCTATGGTTCCGGGCGTCGGACTACCCTATTTTTCGCAACCAGCCAGCTCTTGCAGTAATTGGAATATAGTCTTAAAATAGCTATAAATAAATTTCTTCATGCATTATGAAAAAGAAATATGACAGAATAAAAAAAAATCTCTTTCCGGCCGTAAAACCGGAAGACAACGAATCTAGAAAACGGCCGTGAAATCTGGAAAATATGGTAGGTATGCAATAGTATTAGCTTCATTGCATGGTATTTTTCATATATTTTTTGTCAAAATACTCGTAAGTACTATGAAAAAAATAAATCTTTCCCCCTCTTTGAAGAATCTTCCTATTTCATAATATTTTCCTTGCTCTAACATTTGAAGGTACATACTTTTCCAACTATACCAATTCTGCTACAGAATTACGAAAGCGAAGCTTTTAGTTCGTAAGTGATGCGAACCTTTTTCAAAATAAATTAGGTGCCCTCAATTTGCACCATTCATCCACACTGCTGTTGAAAAGGAAGGGGGGGATTTATTAGGATGACCAACATCCGGCAAAATAAAATTTTTGTACGGTTTGATAAAAGACAAGTAGAACATGCAAAAGGCGAAAAAAAAAAAAAAGCTCAACATCTAAAGTTTCCAATGAATTTCGGCGAAATTTAAAATGGAACGTTATTTTCATATATCTTGCCCACTGTAAAAATTTCAGTCGGTTATTTAAAAAATTGAGGAAATAGCTTCTTCATAATTTTTTTCCCAGTCTACGCAGAGAACCGGGGCACCTACTCAGGAGCAAATGACTGCCTCTCTTCGTGAACGCCAGCAGATAAGAGCCTCCGAAATGGGTGCGTGATTAATGGCTTTCTTTCACGCTTTGACGTGTGTGTTTGTTCGGTTGTAGTTTAAATCATCTGGAGACGGGGAAACCGCAAAGAGACGCACTCCCCTGCACAGCTGCACTTTAATCGGTGGGTGGGTTGCGGAGTTGCCTCGAAGGATAAAACAACTCTGAATTATTTTAAAACTTAGCAATACAGAAATATATTTTACAAAAGTCTGAAACAAAATATTTTTCTGGCAAAATAAAAAATTCCCTGATTTTTACGGAAAAACACAATTTTCCCTGATTTTTGGAACAATTTTCAAATTCCCTGAGAATTCCCGGTTTTCCAGGTTGCGTGGGAACCCTGTCCAAGTTATAAAATGAAGCTATATTAATCGATGTTCAAATTTTCATCCTTGGGAACGCATTAATTGTAAAGAAAATGTGTACAGAAGTTTTTCCATTGGAAGTATAGGAGGCAAAATTACTTGAAGTCAGCCTTAAAATGGTATTTAACAATCCTGGACCCAGGCACCATCGTAAGTAAAAAGAAATTACGATTACAGGGGGAAATGTTCACTGCGGTTATCTTCAGTTCTCACAAGTTTTGAAAAACGAGATACTGTCCCCAGACGGAAAACGACCCCTTCCTACCCCCCCCATTTCTCTTCAGTTCTGCATCGATCTCTAGAATAACCTGAATGATAAAGAAGAAAAGCGGAATTCCGCGAATTCGCGGAAGAATCCCGTGTATGTTTAATACGTGCAGAAACGTTAACACAGCTTTTATTGTTGAGCCCAACGGCAGGATGCATCTCACTCTGCAGCAGTATTCATTTTACCGTAGTATTCCTTTTACTTAAAGTATTCATCTTTGTTTTGTTTTACATTTTAATTTTTTTTTTTAAGTATTATACGTGTATGACACGCAGATAGAATTTTAGCCCTAAATTTTAGGGAAAAAAGTGTGTGTTATACGCCGATGCATACCGTAATAATAATGCTAGCGAGTAGGCAGTAATGCTGATGAGTTCCTGTTGTTTCTCTGCCGTTTTTATTGATTCATAAAATGACGCGAAAAGTTCTAAACGAAAGATAACTTTGCGATTTTTGTCGTTTCCATGTTTTCCCGGTAGCACAACAACCCTGTTAAATAGTATTCCCAAGTTGATATCTTCATAAACACAGCAGTATAAAAAATAAACATATATAAACAAAAACCTGTATTTCTTAATGCTGACGAAACATTACTGTTGAAAGAACATCGGCAATAAAATTCCAAGCACATGCAATTACTGCATACAGCAACGATATGCACCTGCGTCTTTGTCTCGAGCTCAATATGCTCTATGGGAGTATAGATTCCATTGTTCTTGGCCGATATGGGCTCACTTTTACCCCACCACCCGCAGTGATAGGCTGAAAAAAAGTTCAGGGCGATCTTCCATTAATGGAACGGCAACAAGAAAACATGTCTCTCTCGGAATTTTGACTATTGGCGCAGTGTGGCTAAGAATTTCGCCAATTTTACCTTTTAGCACAAATTGCAACAGGTGAAACGATTTGGCGCAGTTTGGCACAACTAGAGCAGCAATTGCATCACTGCTGTCCCATACAGCAACCAGTGTGCATCATTGGGATTAAACCTTCTGCCAAAGTTATAGCACATACTTTTGACCTGTTTGTGTAAACAAAGAACATTTTAATGACAATGAGATGATTTATAAAACAAACTTCAAGCATATCAAAATCGCATACACTGAGTCATAAAACACTCCATCAAAAAGATCAAACTATAAACTTTAAAATTCCAACACTACATATTATAAAAAATTAGTTTTTACACAAAATTCATAACCAAAAGTACAGACACTATTCAAAAAGAAAAGTAACAAAATTAACATGCCTTCCACTAGTCGCACTTTCACCATGGAAATTAGAGGAATGACTTTCATATCGCGCAGCAGATCGTTTCCTTTCTTCCCAGTATGGATCAGTATCTCTACCTCCACGTGGAAATGGCCGTTTTGTTGGTCTTCTGCTACGATGTAGTAAGAAACAACATTTTCGATTTTTTATTACACGCACACACACACAAAATCAAAATCTCAAGTATTGTGAAATACGTAAAAAAATTTTTACCTAGCTTGTGTATGACGTCTCAGCTCTTCTTTTTCTCGTTCTAAACGCTCCCTTTCAAGCCGTTGTTTTTCACGTTCTAGCCTCAGAACTTCAGCTCTCTCTCTCTCTAATTTCTCCCTTTCCATCCTACAGAATTTAAACATGCACAATTACAACAAGTCATTGTCCCCTAGCAATCATGATTTGAAGTGACTAATCACAATATTCACACAGATAAATACAAATCTTGCATTCTGAATTACAAAGCCCCACAATACACAAATGAACAAAACTATTTTAAAAGAATGGTGTAAACTAAAAAATGTCCTGTATTTTTTATATTCATACTTCCCAACTTTGGAAAATGTGCATCAGTAAAACTTTTGCATGAATGCCATTTACCACAAAACAAAACATTATATTAATAAATATGCAGTAAAACTCTGTCATCATCATCATCATCATTGTCAACCATTATCAATCCACTGCTGGACGAAGGTCTCCCCAAGTTTCCTCCACAACGGTCTGTCTTGTGCCAGTCTCCTCCATGTCACCCCTGCATACTTTCGAATTTCATCCACCCATCTCACATGTGGTCTTTTTCTGGGTCTTTTCCTGTCCCTTGGAATCCAATCTAAAATTTCGGCTGTCCATCTATGGTCTGTCCTTCTGGCAGTATGTCCAGCCCATTGCCATTTCAGGGATTTAACTCTGATCATGATGTCTTCCACTCCTGTCATTTTTCGGATCCATGAGTTCCTCTTCTTATCCCTCCTGGTTACACCAAGTATGCACCTCTCCATGCTACTTTGAGTTGTCTGCAGCCTTTGTAAGTCTCTTTTAGTTAAGGTCCACGTCTCTGCACCATACGTAAGCACTGGAAGGATGCATTGATCAAACACTTTTCTTTTAAGACATACTGGCATATTGCTCTTGAAAATTATGCTGTTTCTTCCAAAAGCTCTCCAGGCAAGTTTTGTACGCCGATTAATTTCTTCATCAATGTGACCCTCACTTGATATCTGCTGTCCAAGATAAATGTACGTGTCTGTTATCTCCAGCTTTTCTCCATCAATCGATAAATCTTCATTTCTTGTAAAAGCATTGAACATCACTTTTGTCTTCTGAAAGTTCATTTTTAATCCCACTTCTTTACTCTTGTCAGCAAGTTCCTGGATCATACTCTGCAGCTCTGATAGGGTAGTTGCAAAAATGACTACGTCATCAGCAAAACGAAGGTGGGTTAGATAATCTCCATTAATCTTTATCCCCTTGTTTTCCCAGCTCCGCAACTGAAAAACACCCTCCAATGTGGCATTAAAGAGCTTCGGAGATATGGTGTCACCTTGTCTCACTCCCTTTCCAATTTTTACGTGTGTTGTATTTTCAAACAGCCTAATCTTTGCACTTGCATTTTCATAGATGTTATTAATAATATTAATGTATGCATCTTCAATACCGCAGGTTTTCAGAGCCATTGTAACTGCTGATGGTTTCACCGAATCAAAGGCTTTTTCATAATCGATAAAAGCCATGCACAATGGAAGTTCATATTCCCTCGCTCTTTCAATTAGTTCTCTCAGCACGTGGATATGATCTATTGTGCTGTAGCCACTCTTGAATCCAGCTTGTTCTCTTGGTTGAGCCATGTCCAGTGTTACCTTCAAGCGGTGTGAAAGAACTTTAGTGAAGATTTTATAAACTACTGATAGGAGGCTGATAGGTCTGTAGTTTCCGAGATCCTCAATGTCACCTTTCTTATGTAGCAGGATCATTGTAGCGGTGTTCCAATCCTCAGGAATCTTTCCTTCATTAAGGCAACGAGTGAAAATTTGGGCGAGTACTGTTTCGATTTCTCCACTTGCTTCTTGTATGATGTCTACAGTAATTCCATCTTCTCCTGGAGCTTTTCCCCGCTTCATGTTCTTGATTGCATGTGCAACTTCTGCTGGAAGGACTGGAGGAACTCTGGTACTGGTATCTTTCATGATGTCTGGAGTGCATGTATCATCCCTTTCATATAATTTGGAGTAGAAATCTTTCACTCTTGTCAAAATTTCGCCTCTATTTCTGGTTACAGAACCATCTTCTTTTCTCAGTGCCATAATCTGTTTTCTTCCCTTACTGAGATGTCCCTTTGCTATCTTTAGGCTTTGGTTGTTTTCAATTGCTTTCCTCACTAGTTCACAGTTGAATTTTCTTACGTCTTCAGTGATACTTTTTCTTACTGTCTTGCATAGCTCTATATATTCCACTTTGGAAGTCACATCTTCTTTAGTTGTCCTCATCTCTCTTCTTTTTTGCATCAACATTTTCGTTTTTCCTGATAATTTATTTACATGCAACTTGTTTTTAGACCCAGCTAATTTTGTTGCTGTTTCCATAAGAGCTTTGGTTACTTTTCTGTTAACTTCAGAGATGTCCACTTCTTCCGATGTTAAGCCTTCTAAAGCAGAGAACCTGTTCTTCAGTTCCAACTTGAAGGTATTATGGTGTTTTTTAAGGTTGGTTATGTCAATAGATTTGGTTTGTCTTATGAGCTTGCCACGTTCAAGTTTAGTGTTGAGGTGCATCTTACATCTCACGAATCTATGGTCACTACCTGTGTTGAACTTGTTTAGCACACTGTAGTCTTTTATGACGAATTTTTTGTTACACATAATAAAATCAATTTCACTTGTCGTCCCATTTGGATGTCTCCATGTCCATTTCCTGTGTGGCTTTTTCTTGAAGAAGGAGTTCAAGATGAAAAACCCTTCTGCCTCTGCAAACTCAACGAGAGTATTTCCACGCTGGTTTCTGTTGCCGTGACCGAATTTACCTACTGAAGTTAAACTCTATGTATGCCACAATAACTAAACTAGTACTATCTGTATTTAAAATAAATTTAAAAAACCATAAAGTAAAATCTTAATTTTGTTCAATATTAGCCTCACAAACCTGTGGTGTTTCAATACCTAACTAAACATTTCCTGTAAAAAGGAAATATTCAATTTAACACTTCATTCAAAACTGTATGTTACATACCTTCTAATTTTCATCTTGCATATCAGGATTATATAATATTAGTGCCCATAAATCTTTACATGTAGATGAAAAAAAAAAATCAATGTTCTATTTACAAATATTTACAAAATTGTTCTGCTTATTGTTTTAACTAGAAGAGGAAGCTGAAGCAGAATTCAATGAAGCTGCAGTGGCTTTTTTTTTTGACCTTCTTTAACAATTTTTCGCTGAACTTCTGCTGAAAACAAGGCTTTGGGTTTTTTGTCTTCAACACCAACAAACTTTCCAAAGTTTTGTTGGGCATGAGAAAACGGTATTCAGTTCGGTTCTTTCTGACCAGGCTGAAGGTTCTCTCACACTCTGCATTGGAATGGGGGGATGAGTAGGATAGACAGCACAATCTAGATAATTATATGGGGGATGAGTAGAATAGACAGCATAACCTAGATGATTTGGTAGATTACAAATATTTGTAACCTACCAAATCATCTGAAGTCCATCAGCACCTCTTATTTTACCTACTCCAGCACACTGCACATCAATCTGCTCATGTATTTCTATAATCCCAGATAGATCTTCCAGCTGAAGACGAAAAAAAAACTCCTTTTCCAACTCATCCAGTGCTTTATCTTGGCACTCTTTGTTTCCAATTTCCAATATAAAAGGAAATAAGTCCAAAAAATAGCTTGTGTTTGCAACACTTGAATCTTCCGATTTTTTCTCAAATTGGCAACTTCGGCATTCTTAAAAACATTTAGTGTTAATTTCTTGATAATATAATCGCAGGTTACAAAGTATTTCACAACAGCAGAATAAAACATCTGCTGTTCCTCTTGTGATAGTTTTGAAACTAGATTTGTTGTTGTACTCCCTATTACCAAACTTTGATTGTCTTTATGACAAGGAGAGTGGAAATTCACTTCTATATGCACCCTTCCTTTAATTTCTGAATGCTACATAAACTTTGAAAAGAGTCCTTTTAACAAGTCTAGCAAAAGTTCTTGAAGCCTATATATTTGTGGTGATGAATATTGCAAGAGTACTCACCCAAAAGGTATAAGCAGCATGCCTTGTTTACATCAGATGATAAAAACAAGAAAATCTTTTTCCTTAGTTAAAACTGCACTCTGTTTTGCTTTACTTTTCTTTGGTGGATGCATCTTAGCACATTTATTTTTTTCTTTTGTTAGATACTTTTTAAATCTTCCTTACTTGCTGATAAATTGCCTGTTTTCTGCTTTATGCGTTTCTCATCTTAACTTTAGTTGTAGGCTTTTTTCTTCCAAATGATTAATTCTCCCTTATTTTCAGTTTCAGTTTTCTTCTCAGAAATCTTGGGTATCTTGAAAAAGACATAGAAACATACAAGCTAGACGACTTTAAATTGATTGCTTTTCTAAAATAGCTTGTTAGCGGATCCCATTGGTTCACCAAACGGGTTAAACTTCGGTCAAGGGAAAGCTAGTGTGTACACACCAGGGCAAGATTTCATCTTTTTGGCTCACTAGCAAATTTTGCTAGTGACCAAATAGCTTGCTAGCAAAACATTTGCATGACTAGCAAGTAAAACTAAATCACATCGTAACTTATTTTCTAATAAAGTTACACAGAAATTTAAATATGTGTATAAATATTTTGACTTATCTTTTTGAATAATGAATAGAATCTTAGATAAGTTTAGTGACTATCTTTATTATTAATTTCTAACAAATTCTCATACCACATGAATATATTTCACTGACATTCTAATTCAGATTTCTTCCCATGTGGTTTAAGCTCAGGGTGTCTGACTTTGTCATCATACCACTTTATAACTGCTGACCGTGGATTAAAAATCTCTTCTTGTGGCCCTTCTACAGTATTTCAATTGTCATCAGAGCATTTAAAGTTTCAACAGACAAATTGTTCCTCCAATCCCCTTGTATTCTTTTTAAAAAACTGAATCCGACCTCACAACATGCAGTACTAAGTGGAAGTATCGCACAAATTTCTGCTAAACTTCTACACACTTCATATCTGCCAACTACCACACAATGCCGTAGTTTCTATGGAATTAGTTGTCTGACTACGGAACTCACTATCAAAACTACGGATTCTACAAAATTTTATTTTGTTTCAAATTTTTCTTTTGCTATTATTTTTATGATATACACAAGATTCTTACAGGGATTCGCGGAATTCCCCTTTTTTTTTTGTTATCAGATCATTCTGAAGACCGATATTTGGGGGGGTTTCGTTTTCCATCTGGAGACGAAATTTCGTGCTTCAAAACTTGCGAACACAGTAGTGAAACGGAGTAAGAAAATTTTGCCGTAATCGCAAATTTTTCTCCCAATGTTGTCTTTGTGTCCGCTTTTCTTGTTAAATATCATTTTATTGCATCAATGTTTGCATTTTAGCTTGAAACTGTGGAGAACAATTTGCAAAAACGGAAGTTGGCTGCTGCAAAATTTTTCTGTAATCTTCAGGCATGAGATTATTCCGCGAATTCAAGGAATTCCGGCTTTTTTCATTATTATCGGAATTCCGTCTTTACGAAACTAGAAAACGAAAGGTCGACGGAATTCGGATTTTTCCGTAATCATAATTTTTTTTTTCTCACGATGTTGCCTCTGTCAAGAATTATTGCTCATTAGCATTTTACTGGATAAATATTTGTATTTCAGCTTGAAAATACAAGGAAAATTTCCAAAACCAGAAGTCAGACGAAGCAAAAGTTTCTTCCGTAATCGTTTACCCCCTCCACGAACACGTTTCTTAAAAAAGCGTCTATCTATGCCCCGCAATAAGGCTAGTTACTAAGGATAAGACTTTTGCTAGTGTTGGCAGGCTATTTTCCATTAACAGTTTGGTTTGCTTCTTTCGGTTTTGTCTACCATCCGAATAAGTGGAATTATTCTTGCTTATTCATCACTGATCATTAGAGCGCAGTATTTGATGTATGCACGAGACCAGGGCTCGACAAATAGGTTCTAGATCTAGGAGCCAGCTCCAAAATTTAGGCGCCAGGTGAAACGAAGTCCATAACACATGAACAAAAATAATGTTTGGTTATGACGCTGGAACGAAAATTGGTAAACCATATTTGTTGTCATTTTTTTCCTTATTACCCAAACCACTTATTGCAAAATAAAGTTCCAATTTGCTTCCTAATTTTCTTTTTATATTCTTTCAGTAGCCGATCTCAAAAAATTTCAGATTTCGATTTTATTAAAATACTATTTGCGGAAGTCATATTTTGAACATATTAATTTAAAGTGCCATTTTTTTCTTTGTATAATCTGTAAAATATAAAATTCAGAAAAAAAATTTTTGTTCGTGATCCACAAAGGTGTGAAAAAATAAATCCAAAGGCTGTGAAAAAAAAAACATGTATAATCCACTGCAGCATATGATCTGCAGATCGTGAAATTCTGAGAAAAGCAAGTTTTTTCCTTCGCATAATCTGCAGCAGCATGTCGCAGACCATGATATTTAAAAAACAAACAAAAATACAGTCCATACCTACCAACAGCCTTGTTACTAATAACTAGTATTACATGGCATACATGGACTATTTTATGAAATAATCCATCTCTTTGTAAAAAACAAATATGCGCCTCAACAAAACGTCACAACAAACAAGGACTCTAATGAAACAAACTTAACACGTGCGAAACACAAAGTTTTTTCTCAGCAAGATTCGAAACTTCCACTTGTAAAAATTGGTAAGATGCGTTCAGGATTCCACAATGCTTGACAGACAGGAAATCCAAGCAAGTGAACGAGCAATGCACGAACCTCCACTTACCATATGATCATACTGCCCCTAAAATTGCAGTTTAAGGAGATGAGACCAAAAGGGGGGGGGGAGGCTGAATATTTTAACTGGTGAAAAATCAAAACAGACAGCAAGAATGCGTACTACTGTCAGTTTGTCTTTTGACTCTGCAACTTCACAGCACCACTGCTTAATTTTTCTTTCTGCTGATATCATTCTCTCCCTACTTCTTCATTGTCACTTTTCTTTTCTTGTTTTTTATGCCCTCTGATAAAAACCATCAGTCTGAGGACCATGAGTGCATGATATCAAAGCTTCAACTATTTTAGATAAATGGTGTAACTTTGGGAATATTAATACTTTTGAACATCATGCATCAATTTTTACAAATTTTCGTCACTTCCGTTTTCGGGAATTTCCTTTATCAAGATTTAACAGCGTTGGAGAGTGGGAACATCGCGGAGGGTGGGGGTGTTACAAGAAATCCGTCCGACTTTCGGTTTTGGAAATTTTTCTCCTATTTTCAAGCTGCAATACAAAAATTTGTGCAGTGAAATGATACTTAAAAATCCTGGACAGAAGTAACATCGCGAGATAAAGAAATTATGGTTACGGAAAAAATCTGAACTCAGTCGGCTTTCCGTTTTCGAAAGTTTCGTAAAGATAGAATTCCGTTCTCCTCCGACTCCCCCTTCAAATTCTGTTTACTTGTGCATCGATCTCCTGAGTGGCCATCATAACGAAAAGACGGAATTTCTCGAATTCGCGGAAGAACCTCAAGCCTGAACCTTCCGTTTCCACAAATTCTTGCTACAGTTTCAAGCTGAAATACGAACATATATGCTATAAAATGATATTTAACAAGAATACTAGACACAAACGCATAATCGGGAGAAAAAAATATCGATTAGGGCAAATTCTTTTTACTCCATTTAACTACTGCTTTCGAAAGCTTTGAAACAAAATACCGTCCCCAGACGGAAATGACCCCCCCCCCCCCCCCAATAAAAAATGTTTTTAAACAAAATGAAAATTCGTAGAATCCGTAGTTTCGAGTGTGAGTTCCGTAGTCAGACAAAATCCGCAGAAACTAGACATTCCGTAATAATTGGAATGTACGACAGTCGTATAAATCCGCACCTATCATGTTAATCGTGAATAGTAATTTCCGACAGAAAACTGCGATTCACAGGACCGCCTCAGAAATCCAAAGATGTAAGAAAGGAATGATAGTCTTATTGAAAAAGTAACTGTCATTTTGAAGTACTTCTGTGCTACTTTTAAGCAAATAAAGAACTAAAATCGCTTCGGTAATGCATTGCAGCATTACCGAAGTTCATTAGTTACACTAAAAAAATCCGTTGAAATTGCGGACAGTGCATTGTCTTATTTCTGAATACGTTTTAACTGAATACCGAAAGTAAAAAAAATTAACTAACGCAGAAAGGTTACATGCCACGGAATAGCTTCGCGGGATTCCCGAGAGTAGCGGATTCTCACACCACGTAGGCTTCCGCACGCGCGAATAGTAACGCCTTCCTTGAGTCATATTTTCTGTCAAAATGCTTCTAAAGTACAAATAAATATACATATATTTTACAATCTCCTCGCAGTCTTTTATTTCGCTGTTACGTTACATTTTTTAGTTACCGCATTTTCGGTACTTTCCTAACACCAACACCTCTCCTGACAATTAGCTCGCGGACTTTTTAAAAAAATTAAACGCCACATCGGTTTTTTTTCCTATATATATTCTTACAATCTCCTAAATTTATAACTTTTAATAGATAATCTATGGATTATACAACAGAAATTACAGTATTTACTGCAAATTACAAAATTTCAAGTAAGACGAAAATTAGGCACCACGGCCAGAATTTTAGGAGCCTGGGCGACCTGGCCCCCGGGATTTGTCGAGCCCTGTGCACGACTATCAAGACTTGTGGAAGTAGGCGATTGCTGGGCTTAGGGTACGACAGGAGTCGAGGACAAAGTTCGTGGGGCAAAAGAAGGGAGGGTGGCAGAGCAGGTGGTCAAACAACCGATCCATCCCAGAGCTCTGGGTTGCCACAGCAACCATTGCCGACGTCAGTTTCTGTAATAGACCAATGAGGGCACGATGGAGAGGAGTTTCAATGCGCTTCTACGACAGTTTCCACTGGAAGGGATGAAAGATATGGGGAGGATGGGTATTAAGTGTCGAAAGGAAATTGGCGAAAGAGAATCGCTGATTGTCGCTTTTTAACAAGTGATAATAGAAACTTATGTAAACTTCGTGGATTAATAATGATTTTTGGTTACTTTAAATAAAGAAATTACCTTACTAGCAATATTTGCTACTGCGATTTTTTTCACTAGCAAATTTGATTTTTCACTAGCTATTTGCTAGTTGCTAATCGGTGAAATCGCGCCCTGGTACACACATGCTTAAATACCTTTTGGGCCTCTTTGCCATATAGTTCTGCAAAACTTTTAAGTGCTTCTTTACAGTTGACACTCTTTTTAAGGCAATAAAAGATGTCAATCAGAACTTCATCCTTCAGAGAAGGCTGAGTTGCTGCACCCTTCTCTGAAGCAAGGTTTATTAGATGGCATTAACATCCCATAGATATAATATTCTGGTGTTTTCTAATCAAAAATGAAATCACACCATTTTTCTTACCTTGCATGACAGTAGATCTGCACTGAATGCTATGCAATGTTCTAAAGCAATCTTTAGCTTCTCAAACTCACCTACAATGACAGAACTGATATTTTTGCCTGAAGGATTTCCAACCAAATTTGGAATTGAAAGTGAAATACTCTCAATAAGCCTTAAATTACAGTTAAAATAACTTACGATAATCGGATACAGTTTGAAATTACTCTTATGACTTCCATCACATGCTGCAGAAAATGGCCTTTCTTGTAGAAGTTTCACAACAGCGGAAGTTCGATCCAAAGCCATTTCGTGGACAATCGCTGTTGTTTTTGGTCTTCCCACAGCCATAACATTAACTAGTTTCATCTTTCGGAAATATCTGCTGAAAAAGTGGACCAGCATGGCTGGCAGCACTGAATGGCATGTTGTGTTGTATAAAAAAAGATTTAAACAACAGTTTGGCAAGAGTTACATCTCCTTGACTATTTGTCTGATGTTTTAAAACACATTGCCAGTTTGGAGTAACTATCAGTACACTTCACATTACCTTTGTGTTTGGGATCATTGACAGACGAAAATTATCATTTCTGCCTCCATGGCCAATGTTAAAATCGTTTTGGCAAGTGTCGCAAAATGCAAATTTTACACCTTTATTAGATTTCCTGATACATTGGAACTTTAGGTGTATGCTTCATTAAAAGTTTGAAAGATTTGCATAAAAGCTAAACTAGCAACTCGCTCTTTCCGGTAATTCAACTCTACAACAAAGAAACACCACCACACACTAAAAACAACACAAAAGAAAGTATTCTTTTGCTGCTACAACAACATTGCTCAACACTGTGTATGCAGATTTTACCATTCTCTTTTACTGGCTGTGATTTCCCCCAGAGAGGAGACCAATCAACTGCTACGATGAACTACCATTTACAGGGACTGAAATACAAAATGCGACAGCCACCGTCACAGAATCTGCGCTTGGGCCGGCACGTCACTTGAGCACTCCCTTGGAGAGAGAGAGCTACCGCAAGACGCCACAAAGCCGGCGAGTCAAAGATACCATCATGTCACCCAGTGCTTGTAAGGTTCGGTAAAAAATCTAAGTGGAAGGTTGCAGGGGATTGAAATATTTCAATCGAGGAATCGAAATATTAAAAAATATTTAGGGAAATCCGTAAAAGTTGGCAAGTATGTAATCTTAATTTTTTCCAGCTAAAAAATGAAATCTAAAAAGGGTGAAAAATGGATTTCACCCCATGCAGGAGGTGGACACACACACACACACACACACACACACACACACACACACACACACACACACACACACACACACACACACACACACACACCATCTTAGAAAAAAGTGGAGAAAAGGTCAGAAATCTTTTCTCAGAAATTTCTCTTTCAAAATTAGTCTGTATCTTCCTGTTGAGAGCTGCTCGGTCTGTGTCCTTCAGGTAAAAGTATATATATATATATATATATATATATATATATATATATATATAAGATGCACCTCAACACTAAAAAATATATATATATATATATATATATTTTTTTTTATGCTATCGGTAGGTCGGCGCGAGGACATTGTATATTAGGTGAATCAGTAACTTCACTTCTTGGTAAATTTGTTTTTCTCTTATTTTTCTGCGGGAAGAAAAATATATATATATATTTATATGTGTGTATCTCACCAACCCGCTTGGCCAGCGTGGTGAGTTATGGCCAAACCCCTCCAAAATGACTCCACAACTTAAATCTTGGCCCTCAGTCTCCGGCAGCTGGAATGTACCTGGCCAAGGCAGCGGCCAGTGCGACATGAAGGCAGAGGGTGCTAAGAATCCCCGGAGGACCGGACTAGGCTGCCATCTGATGCTGACCTTGGCAACGTACAATGGACGCTCCCTATCTTCTGATTCAAGGCTTCTTGAATTGGAAGAGGAACTACAAAGGATCAAGTGGGACATCGTGGGGCTAAGTGAGGTAAGGAGAAAAGGAGAAGATCTCATCGAACTGAAAAGTGGACATCTCTTCTACTATCGTGGGACAGATACTGGCAGAACTAGTGGTGTTGGATTTATAATAAACAAGAAACTGAAGAATAAAGTTGTAGAAGTTGAAAGTTCCTCTGACAGAGCTGCACGGCTTGTTATCCAACTCTCGAAAAGATACCAGGCTCAGATTATTCAAACTTATGCACCCACCACAAGTCATCCTGAAGAAGAAATTGAAGAATTTTATGAGGAAATTTGTCATCTAAATAATAAAGGTAAGCAGCACTTGAAAATAATTATGGGAGATTTCAATGCAAAAATAGGGCAACGGCAACAGAATGAAACTTCAGTAGGTAAATTCGGTCACGGCAACAGAAACCAGCGTGGAAATACTCTCGTTGAGTTTGCAGAGGCAGAAGGGTTTTTCATCTTGAACTCCTTCTTCAAGAAAAAGCCACACAGGAAATGGACATGGAGACATCCAAATGGGACGACAAGTGAAATTGATTTTATTATGTGTAACAAAAAATTAGTCATAAAAGACTGCAGTGTGCTAAACAAGTTCAACACAGGTAGTGACCATAGATTGGTGAGATGTAAGATGCACCTCAACACTAAACTTGAACGTGGCAAGCTCATAAGACAAAAAATCTATTGACATAACCAACCTTAAAAAACACCATAATACCTTCAAGTTGGAACTGAAGAACAGGTTCTCTGCTTTAGAAGGCCTAACATAGGAAGAAGTGGACATCTCTGAAGTTAACAGAAAAGTAACCAAAGCTCTTATGGAAACAGCAACAAAATTAGCTGGGTCTAAGAACAAGTTGCATGTAAATAAATTATCAGGAAAAACGAAAATGTTGATGCAAAAAAGAAGAGAGATGAGGACAACTAAAGAAGATGTGACTTCCAAAGTGGAATATATAGAGCTATGCAAGACAGTACGAAAAAGTATCACTGAAGACGTAAGAACATTCAACTGTGAACTAGTGAGGAAAGCAATTGAAAACAACCAAAGCCTAAAGATAGCAAAGGGACATCTCAGTAAGGGAAGAAAACAGATTATGGCACTGAGAAAAGAAGATGGTTCTGTAACAAGAAATAGAGGCGAAATTTTGACAAGAGTGAAAGATTTCTACTCCAAATTATATGAAAGGGATGATACATGCACTCCAGACATCATGAAAGATACCAGTACCAGAGTTCCTCCAGTCCTTCCAGCAGAAGTTGCACATGCAATCAAGAACATGAAGCGGGGAAAAGCTAAAGGAGAAGATGGAATTACTGTAGACATCATACAAGAAGCAAGTGGAGAAATCGAAACAGTACTCGCCCAAATTTTCACTCGATGCCTTAATGAAGGAAAGATTCCTGAGGATTGGAACACCGCTACAATGATCCTGCTACATAAGAAAGGTGACACTGAGGATCTCGGAAACTACAGACCTATCAGCCTCCTATCAGTAGTTTATAAAATCTTCACTAAAGTTCTTGCACACCGCTTGAAGGTAACACTGGACATGGCTCAACCGAGAGAACAAGCTAGATTCAGGAGTGGCTACAGCACAATAGATCATATCCATGTGCTGAGAGAACTAATTGAAAGAGTGAGGGAATATGAACTTCCATTGTGCATGGCTTTTATCGATTATGAAAAAGCCTTTGATTCGGTGAAACCATCAGCAGTTACAATGGCTCTGAAAACCTGCGGTATTGAAGATGCAGACATTAATATTATTAATAACATCTATGAAAATGCAAAGATTCGGCTGTTTGAAAATACAACAAACATAAAATTGGAAAGGGAGTGAGACAAGGTGACAACATATCTCCGAAGCTCTTTAATGCCATATTGGAAAATGTCTTTCTATCACTGAACTGGGAAAACAAAGGGATAAAGATTAATGGAGATTATCTAACCCAATTTTGCTGATGACAGTCATTTTTGCAACTAACCCATCAGAGCTGCAGAGTATGATCCAGGAACTTGCTGACAAGAGTAAAAAAGTGGGATTAAAAATGAACTTTCAGAAGACGAAAGTGATGTTCAATGCTTTTACAAGAAATGAAGATTTAGCGATTGATGGGGAAAGCTGGAGATAGACAATACCTACATTTATCTTGAACAGCAGATATCAAGTGACGGTCACATTGATGAAGAAATTATTTGCCGTATGAAACTCCTTCCAGTGCTTACGTATGGTGCAGAGACATGGACCTTAGCTAAAAGAGATATACAAAGACTGCAACCAACTCAAAGGAGCCTGGAGAGGTGCATGCTTGGTGTAACCAGGAGAGATAAGAGGAACTCTTGGATCTGAAAAATTACAAGAATGGAAGACAGATCAGAGGTAAATCCCTGAAATGGCAATGGGCTGGACATACTGCCAGAAGGGCAGACCGTCGATGGACAGCCGAAATTTTAAGATTGGATTCTAAGGGACAGGAAAAGACCTAGAAGACCACATAGGAGATGGGTGGATGAAATTCGAAAGTATGTGGGAGTGACATGGAGGAGTCTGGCACAAGACAGATGTGTGGAGGAAACTTGGGGAGACCTTCGTCCAGCAGTGGATTGATAATGGTTGACAAAGATGATGATATAAAAGAAATTAGACAAAAAGGCTAATACCATGAGAAGTGCCAAAGGCAGCTAAACCTCATGTAGTAGCATATATATATATATATATATTCTATAAAGAAGATACCTAAGCAAAAAAATACATATATAATTTTGACTCACACCTAATACAACATAGAAAAGGTTATGTATCTACCTGTGTGAGTAAAAGGAGAAAAGATAAAAAAATAAAATAAAACAACTGAATGTAGAAGGTGTCGAGAATACTGAGCCTTGGCTTTATCAAGGACCAGCAAAAACTCTGCATTTTCTCACTTCCACAAAGACCTAGTTGGAAATGGGTTTCTGCAAGGCCATAGATGCAAGTAACATTCCCACCTAAAATAGTTTAAAAAATATATATATATAAGTCATGTCCTCCGTAGAGTAGCATGACCTAGCACTAGTTAACAATTTCGCTTGCATCCATTAACCTTCATGGCCCGACCCATGCTCTCCATCTGTTACTATTAAACAGAGAGAAGAAGATTAAAGAGAACTCAAGCTGTGAGAGTGACATAATAAATAGAAATGATTTTCAGCTATAACGAAATTCCAAGTACGTTTGAGAGAGAATTTAAACCTGAAAAACAGTGCAAAAGAAATCCAAATTTTACATTGCAATTAAAAAAGGAAATGTTAATTTATAACGAACAGATTTTTGAAAGAAAACTTGAGTCTAAAACCCCCTACTCTACAACTTATGACAGCACGAAAACGAGAATAAGTTAAAGATAAATATTAACTAAAGAAAACTTTGTGAAAGTTATATACCTTAAACAGTTAGTTGCAATATGTACAAAGTATTTCAGCAGTGCTTTAAGTGCATAATTAATTAGTTATTAAGAACTTAACTACTTTGAAGAAACAGCGCATAGACAGCGCATAGAAAAGGAACAGGCTTAGCCTTCTTCTGTTCCTAGGTACCCCAAAAGACGCTCAAAGTTACAAAGAAAAGTAAGAGTTAAAACCCGCAAAAATGTTAACAGACGAACCAATGCTTAAAAGCTGAAAAGCTAAAAAACGACAGAGAAAAGGTACATAAAGTACAAACATTGAACTTATAAAACCTAGAACCCAAAAACAAGGAAGAGAGCTTACCTCTTGTGTGACAAAAACTTTTCTCCACACAAGAGGAGAACATGGCTGACCCCTTCCGCCACTCCCTAGACGCTGGGGGGCAGTGAGGGTGGGGCTGATTGCCTCCTCATACATCAAGAAACCAACGCGCGGAGATTTTAACCAGAGAAAAAAATATATAAACTTAAGACTGTGGATCTGTATGATCAGAATGAGCAGAATTAACTCTCCAGAATACATGAGAAATATTATAAAATACACGAGCAGTTTATTAAATAATCTTTGCATGTATTAAATCACCTTAGTGAGCTTCTATAGATTAATCAGAATCTTATTAATTTTAATGTTGGTTTTACTATTTTTAGTATAGCTATCCTAGTGATGAATAACTAGTTTTCTTTTTTATTTGTTTTTATTTTCTTTTATAAACAGAGTTTTAAGCTTTTTTTGTGATTTTGTTTATATTATTTAATTTTTTGTTTTAATAGGACCGTCATATCCATAGCACTAAGGTTCCTTTAGGTAGTTAATAGGCATCCTCTAGCCAACTTCCTTACGGCTTTGATTGGTCAGAATCATATTATTAACTGTGTAGAAAATTAAAGCAGATCTGCCAACCTTACTCTATTATTCAGAATAATTTTTCTTAAAGTTCTTTTGATGAAAGAAGAAGGAATTTCGTTCTCTAGAAAACTTTCTAATAGTATATTAATGTGGTAATTGAAATCCAAATTGTTGCTGCAAATTCTTGAAATTCTTAGGACCTGAGAAATTAGTACATTCTCAATTACTTTGGTTGAAATGTTATTATTCCAGTGTAGATATTTAATTACTTTGAAAGGAAAATTAACTCTTTTATCAAAGAGGCTAATAGATGGGTTACCTCTGTTGAGCTTAATGCTTAAGTCTAGGAACTCAAGTTCCTGATTACTGTGGTTGGTTTTACATAAGTTAAGAGAGCTAGGATAGATATTATCAAAATCACTCTCTATAACTTCTGAATTATTGATACACAGCAGATCATCAATATATCTAAAAGTGTAAAGGTAGTTATCTGAAATTCCCCCTCTATTTTCAAAGTGAAATACAAAAGATTTATGGAATAAAATTATGTATAAACAACAATACTGGACAGAGGCAACATCGCAGGAAAACAAAATTACGATTACGGAAGAAAACTTTCTTTCGTTCACTTCCCGTTTTTGAAAGGCGAAAGAAATGCTGTCCCGTTGCGCATTTTTATGCGTTGGTAAAATTCTTCGATGCGTAGTTTTACACATTTCTCGACGTGTGTTTTTGCATGTTGATCTTTCGGAAATTCCCCTCTATTTTCAAAGTGAAATACAAAAGATTTATGGAATAAAATTATGTATAAACAACAATACTGGACAGAGGCAACATCGCAGGAAAACAAAATTACGATTACGGAAGAAAACTTTCTTTCGTTCACTTCCGTTTTTGAAAGGCGAAAGAAATGCTGTCCCGTTGCGCATTTTTATGCGTTGGTAAAATTCTTCGATGCGTAGTTTTACACATTTCTCGACGTGTGTTTTTGCATGTTGATCTGTATTTTAAGTGTTTCTCGATGCATATATTTAAGTGTTGATGCATACTTTACGCGGTTCACGACGGATATTTCTACGGGTAGCGAAAAATTCCTGATGCACATTTTTACGTGTTGGTAAAATTTCGATGCGTACTAGACACGTAATTACACATTTTGGCGAACTCTGCAACGAAATCCAAGCATACTTTTTTGCAACGCAAGAAAAAAACTTCAAAATATTAATTACTGACATGAATGTTCGACGCACAATTTAAAAAATAAAACTTCAATGCCAGGCAATGACACTCACGTTCTGCACCAAACGATTTTCAACAGCTTGCCGCTGCACTGCGAAAGAGCTTTAGGCAGAACTCCGCCCACGTCCACCAAAACTAGTTACGCTCAATTCTTTGGCTCAACGTCCCCAGAATGTTGCATGCTGGGAAGGGAGGGTTGTCACTTAGAATGACTCAGCGCAAGGCCACACTCATCGAGTGCCGGCCGCTAGCGCTAAGATCCGAGCAGCTTTGAGAGGCAGAACTGGAGGCAGCATCACAAGCCAGACGAATGATGGATTGTCAAGTGGCCACCGTTGGTTTGGGAAGGGGAACAAGCAAATTAAAAATTAATAACTTCCCTTAATTTTCCGTAGAAAAATCGCAGTTTTCCGTATTCTGCAGTTGTTGGCATCTCTGCACTCTGACGGGTGCATCATGTTTCAACACACCGCACTACCACACACATTCACAGTCGCTTTATTCTTGCTGGAGCAACATGCTATGAAGTTTGGCATCCTGGCTTGGCCCTCTTGTTTACCTGATTTAAATGACATGTGTTGTTGTAAATATCCAATCACGAGGAACACCAATGCGGTATTAAGACAGAAATCCCAGTATTTTTTGGCACTTCAGTGATTGGACATCTGCAACAACACGTCATTTAAATCCTGGCTCTTTTGAATCAAATTTTTACTACAATATCTTTTACACAGTCATGTAACTGTATATTGAATATCAATTAGATGGAAAGTTTAAAATAAATATCTGTGTAAATAAAATAACACAGAAGAGATGTAATGAGAAATATCAAAAAACAACAGGAACATGTATCTTTACCATAATATTCTTGAAAGAAAAATTTAGAAATCAACAGCAAAAGAGAAGAACACAGGTTCATGCTAGAGCTATTGTAATCTGTCTGATCCCAAAACTACATCTTCCAAACTGACAGCTGATACAGGACAACACATTGACACAAAGGCATAGCATTATGCATAAGTTCTATTATATCACAACACATTTACACAAAGGCATAGCATTATGCATAAGTTCTATTATATCACAACACATTTGCACAAAGGCATAGCATTATGCATAAGTTCTATTATATCACAACACATAAAATAATTACACTAGTGTTTTTCAAAGAGTAACTATATTTGCCAGCTCAACAGCTTGTCATTGATCTTGTGGCATAAAATCTTTCATGCACCCTTACTCACCTCAACCTGTCCCTCTCTCTTTCTAGCCTATAAGCCTCTTCCCTCTGCTTACGCTCAATCATCTTGTGACGATACATTTCCTGAGCACGTCTTCTCTCACTCTCTCGAATTTCTCTTTCTCTAAAATGCTGCCTTTGACGCATTCGTTCCTCCTGAAACATCATTGATTTTTAATCATAATGGAAAAAATAAATATTAAGCTGCATGCATTTAATAACTCAGACAATTCAAACATTATTTCTGTTCATGTATGTTTGGTTTCCATTTAAAAAAAAAAAAAGAAGAAGAAGAAGAAAAGACAATGGCATTTGCTTCCCCTTGACCTTCAATATTAATGTTAAGAAAGTTATGAAAAATATGGTCTTTATTACCAAAGAACCTTGCTCTCAAGAATTCCTCAAATCAGATGGGTCATCAAATTTTGTTGACAAATAATTAAAAGAATTTTTTTTTTTGCAGTTACTTTACTGCTATTTTTTGCACGAGCAAGTGGAAACTAATCTTTTGCCTTATCGCATCATTAAAAATATTTACTGTATATACTCGCGTATCTCATCATTAAAAATATATACTGTATATACCTTTTGTTTCACGGGAAGAACTTTTGGACTTGTGGGTTTCTTTAGGCTCTGTGCATAAGTCGACCCCATTACTTTGAATCTTTTTTTTTGTCCCAAATATCTCGACTTATACGCGAGTAGGTCAGGTGATGCGTAACATCACAGCCTCTCTTTGACAAATGTCAACCCCGCCTTCTCGTGGTGCATCTTGTTCCCACTAAAGGGGCTCTGACGACCACCAATAACGGTATAACTATACAATTGGGATCAGAAGAAATGCTATCCCACACTCACCAACCCGATTGGCCAGCGTGGTGAGTTATGGCCAAACACCTTCAAAATGACTCTACAACTTAAATCTTGGCCCTCAGTCTCCGGCAGCTGGAATGTACCTGACCAACGCAGCGGCCAGTGCGACATGAAGGCAGAGGGTGCTAAGAATCCCCGGACTACTGGACTAGGCTGCCATCTGATGCTGACCTTGGCTACGTATAATGGACGTTCCCTATCTTCTGATTCAAGGCTTCTTGAATTGGAAGAGGAACTACAAAGGATCAAGTGGGACATTGTCAGGCTAAGTGAGGTAAGGAGAAAAGGAGATCTCATTGAACTGAAAAGTGGACATCTGTTCTACTATCGTGGGACAGATACTGGCAGAACTAGTGGTGTTGGATTTATAATAAACAAGAAACTGAAGGATAAAGTGGTAGAAGTTGAAAGTTCCTCTGACAGAGCTGCACGACTCGTTTTCCAACTCTCGAGAAGATACCAGGCTCAGATTATTCAAACTTCTGCACCCACCACAAGTCATCCTGAAGAAGAAATTGAAGAATTTTATGAGGAAATTCGTCATGTAAATAATAAAGGTAAGCAGCACTTGAAGATAATTATGGGAGATTTCAATACAAAAATAGGGCAACGGCAACAGAATGAAACTTCAGTAGGTAAATTCGGTCACGGCAACAGAAACCAGCGTGGAAATACTTTCATTGAATTTGCAGAGGTAGAAGGATTTTTCATCTTGAACTCCTTTTTCAAGAAAAAGCCACACAGGAAATGGACATGGAGACATCCAATTGGGACGACAAGTGAAATTGATTTTATTATGTGTAACAAAAAATTTGTCATCCAAGACTGCAGTGTACTGAACAAGTTCAACACAAGTAGTGACCATAGATTGGTGAGATGTAAGATGCACCTCAACACTAAACTCGAACGTAGCAAGCTCACAAGACAAACAAAATGTATTGACATAACTAACCTTAAAAAACACCATAATACATTCAAGTTGGAACTGAAGAACAGATTCATTGCTTTAGAAGGCTTAACATCGGAAGAAGTGGATATTTCTGAAGTTAACAGAAAGTAGCCAAAGCTCTTATGGAAACAGCAATAAAATTAGCTGGGTCTAAGAACAAGTTGCATGTGAACAAATTATCAGGAAAAACCAAAATGTTGATGCAAAAA
Organism: Macrothele yani; assembly: GCA_039090855.1. Classification (NCBI taxonomy): domain Eukaryota; kingdom Metazoa; phylum Arthropoda; class Arachnida; order Araneae; family Macrothelidae; genus Macrothele; species Macrothele yani. The sequence continues at coordinate 72,254,416 of CM077025.1, read as the reverse complement.
AGAAGAGATGAGGACAACTACAGAAGATGTGACTTTCAAAGTGGAATATATAGAGCTATGCAAGACAGTTCGAAAAAGTATCACAGAAGATGTAAGGAAATTCGACTGTGAGCTAGTGAGGAAAGCAATTGAAAACAACCAAAGCCTAAAGATAGCAAAGGGACATCTCAGTAAGAGAAGAAAACAGATTATGGCACTGAGAAAAGAAGATGGTTCTGTAACAAGAAATAGAGGCGAAATTTTGACAAGAGTGAAAGATTTCTACTCCAAATTATATGAAAGGGATGATACATGTACTCCAGACATCATGAAAGGTACCAGTACCAGAACTCTTCCAGTCCTCCCAGCAGAAGTTGCACATGCAATCAAGAACATGAAGCGGGAGAAAGCTCCAGGAGAAGATGGAATTACTGTAGACATCATACAAGAAGCAAGTGGAGAAATCGAAACAGTACTCGCCCAAATTTTCACTCGATGCCTTAATGAAGGGAAAATTCCTGAGGATTAGAACAACGCTAGAATGATCCTGCTGCATAAAAAAGGTGACATTGAGGATCTCAGGAACTACAGACCTATCAGCCTCCTCTCAGTGGTTTATAAAATCTTCACTAAAGTTCTTTCACACCGTTTGAAGGTAACACTGGACATGGCTCAACCGAGAGAACAAGCTGGATTCAGAGTGGCTACAGCACAATAGATCATATCCACGTACTGAGAGAACTAATTGAAAGAGCGAGGGAATATGAACTTCCATTGTGCATGGCTTTTATCGATTACGAAAAAGCCTTTGATTCGGTGAAACCATCAGCAGTTACAAATGGCTCTGAAATCCTGCAGTATTGAAGATGCATACATTAATATTATTAATAACATCTATGAAAATGCAAGTGCAAAGATTTGGCTGTTTGAAAATACAACACACATAAAAATTGGAAAGGGAGTGAGACAAGGTGATACCATATCTCCGAAGCTCTTTAATGCCACATTGGAAAATGTCTTTCAATCACTGAACTGGGAAAACAAAGGGATAAAGATTAATGGAGATTATCTAACCCACCTTCGTTTTGCTGATGACTTAGTCATATTTGCAACTACCCCACCAAAGCTGCAGAGTATGATCCAGGAACTTGCTGACAAGAGTAAAGAAGTGGGATTAAAAATGAACTTTCAGAAGACAAAAGTGATGCTCAATGCTTTTACAAGAAATGAAGATTTATCGATTGATGGAGAAAAACTGTGGAGATAACAGACATGTATGTTTATCTTGGACAGCAGATATCAAGTGAGGGTCACATTGATGAAGAAATTAATCGGCGTACAAAACTTGCCTAGAGAGCTTTTGGAAGAAACAGCATAATTTTCAAGAGCAATATGCCATTATGTCTTAAAAGAAAAGTGTTTGTTCAATGCATCCTTCCAGTGCTTACATACGGTGCAGACACGTGGACCTTAACTAAAAGAGACATACAAAGGCTGCAGACAACTCAAAGTAGCATGGAGAGGTGCATGCTTGGTATAACCAGCAGAGATAAGTAGAGGAACTCATGGATCCAAAAAATGACTAGAGTGGAAGACATCATGATCAGAGTTAAATCCCTGAAATGGCAATGGGCTGGACATACTGCCAGAAGGACAGACCATCGATGGACAGCTGAAATTTTAGATTGGATTCCAAGGGACAGGAAAAGACCCAGAAGAAGACCACATGGGAGATGTGTGGATGAAATTCGAAAATATGTGGGAGTGACATGGAGGAGACTGGCACAAGACAGACCGTTGTGGAGGAAACTTGGGGAGACCTTCGTCCAGCAGTGGATTGATAATGGTTGACAATGATGATGATATACAGTACTCAGTTTTCATGTATCAAGTATTTTATCAGAGGTGTTTGCAAGGCAAGGCACAAAACCCTGAAATCGTCGGCATCTCCCAATGCATAAACTCGAGACATCAATGAACATGTGAGAGTAACCACCCCCACACCACACAACAAAAGTATTTCCGTTACTACTAGTACCTCTAATTATTATACTTATCAGCAAAGCTGTTACCGATACTTCGAAAGATAAAATGGTTTCACTTTGGGAATTACTTACTACCTACCTATACCTTTTGCTCACAACAGTAAATTATTTTGGGGTTGAGCTTGCAGTATTAATTTGTTGCTAAAAAAATAAATTCCTTCAGTGAAATTTAAGTAACTTTGATTTCGACAACTACATGATATTGTCTTTAACATATACCACACTAAGAACGTTAATAAAAATTTTGCATTTGTATAAAATAAACCAATTACACACATAACATACCTTTTAAAAAAGTTTTGCCTTTCTTTCCAATTGCAAAATTACCCATTTGGCAAATAAATAAAAAAATCTGCAGTCAAGTTTTTATGTTACTAAAAGGGCAACTCCTATTTTTCATAGAATATTGATCTTTTTTTAACAGAAATTTTAGTCGTTAACTTTCAGTCAGGTGGTATTGACCTAAAGTTCTGTTTACTAATAAAATAACAGTATATTTAGCAAATTGGCTGTTGATCTAAGTTCCATTTATTAATAAAAAAAACCATCAGTCTGGTGTGGTGTTAATCTAAAGTTATATTTACTAATAAAATAACATTATTTCTTAGATAAGTGTGCAATCTTATTTGTTTTTCAGCGGAGACGCTATCAGGCCGATACTTACTGTACAACATCCTTCATTTGCAGTGTCTTGTTCGTGTACCGAAGAGAAGAACCTTTACTATTACAAGTAGCCGTTATAATTGCTTTAACAGGTTTTGGAGGCAGAACTGTAGCACATAGTCCATTTATATATGCAGAAACATCACCCAGCAGTATCAATTTTCCGACACCATATCCTAGCTTTCTGCTTTTGGGCGTCTTTTTTATCTAGCCAATCCCACCGGAATTTATTTCTGACTGAAGCCTCTAATGTCTTGAGATCGTCAGTTTTGGTTAAAAATTTCATCGTTGATGACGAACTTAACTTAAACAGTGTAAACTTTCAAATTCTTAAAAATATTCATACATCACACACACAAAAAAAACCACCACTTTTGCCTAAACAAAAAACCACAAACGTTTCATCAAGGAAACAAAGACACCTCTTCTCCATCACTGACTAATACAATGAGGCAGGCTGCTCCCGCGCGTAGGTGCAGACATGTGAGTGACGTACTTTATGTGCTTTAACTCGCTCGCTCCCCTGCCATCTCCAAGTTCCAATTCCACATCACTCACCAGAGCGAAAACCTGTTTTTTTTTTTTTTTTTTTTTTTTTTTTTGCATCGAGGAGCAGAAGCGCCGACGAAATGACTGAGAATTTGCGTGCATGCCCTGCCCTTCCCACAGAATGGACAACCACAGCATGAACTGCCAGCTTCGTGTGTCAAGATCGAGTCAGCTGCATCGGCGAGGAAGACAATATTATTATCACATTAATTCATTGGTGAAAAGCATTTTTTTTTTTTAGTAAATACTTTTGCCATGAATCGTTTTTTTTTTTTGTTTGCTTTGTCACTTATTAGAACTCAAAATTTACCACTCTTAGAAATGTCTTCAAAGCTAAACATCCAGAATTCCGTGCACGAGAGATAGCCCAAACCTGGAAATCCAAGTTAGACCCGGAACACAAACAGCCCTGATTTTATAGCAATTTTTGTGTTCGCTATCATCAAAATGTCTCTTCTGTTACCAGACGAATTTTGCAAAAATTTATTAGTTACCAGACGAATTTTGCAAAAAATTATTAGTTACCAGACGAATTTTGCAAAAATTTATGTATTCAGAGTTATTTTTCATTAGGTTCTATTACTCTTTGTTTATTGACCTTTTCATCTGAATATAGGTCATAAGTGATAGAACAACTAATTTTTTGGAGAAATTATTGTCATGTCTGTTGCCATCCATGAATTTTTGTTAGTATATATCAGCACAGCACTTCAGCACAGCACACCAATAATTCAAAAAGTTTTCAAAAATGTTTCGCTTCATACAATCCATGGATGATTTATAAGTCCTATGTAATAAATGTGTGATATCACTTTGGGGTGGGGTAGGGAGGGGGGGGGGGGTTGTCTAAGAAAATATCAAATGGTAAGAGACATTTATACAAACTTGAAATTCAGTTGAGAAATTTAAAATGCATCTAATGGCTCAGGAAATTTCATAAAAAATTCTATATCCTATACAACTGAATGATGGATCAGGTAAAATTGATCTAACTTGCTCAAAACTGACATAACAAATGTCCATTTCATCAGCCAGAATTTTTCCCCCAGCATAATCCTGTATTTTAAGGCAAATAACTTTTATTTCATCTTGAACAACTGCAGCATATCTGTACTTTTATTTTTTTCCGATTATCACCAATAAATTTTACAACCCTTTCTTGATATTTTGAGTAGCCAGTTCTTCAATGCAAACGATTCTGCCATGACTTATCGTTGTGCAGTTTTAAGTCTACACATGTCTTGCTTGCAGATTCACAGATTGAGAGGCTCAGTGTTCTCCCCAGGACCTATTTAAACGGCCCGCCGCCCAGCTGATTTTTGCTAAAATTTAAGCGATTAGTGAGGTACTTTACGGCATGGAACACAGATCACAATAGACATTAAATCGAACAAACCATGCTATCGAAGTCAGTCAGACAGGAGTGTACCCCAAGAACGGCTGGAATATTGCCTGGACACTGAAGGATCTGTAGAACTCCAATTGCCCAGTATTCAACCTACCTCATGCAGATATAAGCATGTTTTCTTTCCCCTTGATGCTACAAGACCTAATACACACACACACACACACACACACACACACACACACACACACACACACACACACCAAGGTCTCATGACCAAGGGGTAGAAAAATATTCTGAAATCTGGTGGCCACCTAAATTTTTTAGTGGCTAGACACTGGACCCACGGAGGTTGGGGGTTGGTTATATATCAAAGTCATGGGCACTTCTGTCCAAAAAAATGTTCTACCCTCAGCTTATCTCACCCTGGCACATGATACAGGGATCATAGCATACTTCTGGAAAATTTTAGGTAAGAATTTTAGGAATTTTAGGAATTTTTAGAAAAATTTTAGGAGTGTATTTCAATAAAAACTAGATGTATATTTGTATACATCTAGTAAAACAACTTTGTATACATTGTAAAGAGTTTGCTTCACACCCTTCAACCATATATACTGATAGACTGCGCATGACATCAAAATTTCTGGCTCCAACATAAAATCACATGACAACAGTCAAAAAGATGGGTTACACCTGCTGTGCTTATGGTTGCTCTGACCGATATAGTAAAGAAAGTTCTATGATTTTTCATGGGTAAGAAACGAATTAAATACCTAAGTCAATAAAGTTCAATTACTTAACCAGAAACTTGCAGCTATTGATATAAAAATATAGTAACTTAAGAAAAAAAAAATGGAATGCATGTTCTAAATTCTTCGCAAATGTTCATCACATTATAAATCACAAAATGTAAACAACACGATCATGCATGTATATAGCTCATAAGTAAACTTACCTGAAGAGTTTTCATTATATATGAGGTGCATTCACATAATACACCGAAAACACTGAAGTTCTGCAGCGTAAATTAGTAATCATAACAGCATTTGTACACGAAATTTGGAGTCTGATGATGACGTGCCCAATGTTTGAGCCATGGCGGCTTTGATGCAGCTATTGCCAATGCGCAGTCCATTAGTATATATGGTCGAAGTTCACACCCAAATTTTTTGCATAACGTCTAATGTCTAAAGTTTAAGTATGATATACTTCTAATGTTCAGTTCTTATCTTTTCACGTGTTATCATATTCAAGTATATTTACCACATTAAATTTTCACTTTGAACATTAATATGCTGTTGAACCAGAAGCAATTCACGATTTTCACAGTAAAGTTTTCAGGTTTCACATTAAACTATAATATCCTAAAAAGGTAATTGAAAACCAAGAACTATGTACAATTGTTCACTGAATTACTTTTTTCATATTATTGTTTTAACCTTTTCCTGATTAGCCTATCTTTTTCTGCTTCCACCACAACTAATTTACTTTCAGTTTTCTTTATTTCAGCTGAACCTTGTATGATCAAGTTAGAGGCAACTGCTATTTCAACAGTATTTTGTTTTTCTACAGCTTTTCTCATTCTTTCTGTTCCCTCTTGAATTACTGCTAGGGAGGCTTCTTTATCTTTTTTAAGCCTATTTATTTCTGCATCATTTTCTTTTATTTTGTCATCAAACTCAGCTTTTCTTTTTTCTCTAGCTGCTTTTCCTTATTTTCCCTCTCTTTCTTCGAAAATAAAAGCATAACAAACAGCGCGAAAACTAGCTCATAAATAGAATATTTGAAACACTCTCAATGTATGCACTCTCAATTATTAGGGATGGTAGAGGGAAAGGGAATAGAACTGTCCAAAATTAGCATGTTTTCGTTGCGCTAGGGCGCTTAAGCACGGCTGAATTCCTTCAGATACCCCCAATGTTCAAATGATTGAAATGTGCTGATGTTCATGGAATGAAATGGTTGATCAGCTATGATGACCGCATAAAAGTTCGGGGTGGGGGGGCTTTATTTTTTTTATTTTTTAAGTTTATGCAACATTTTACATCACTCCAGTATTTATCTTGTCATCATCAACAATCGCAATGCAACTACCGCTTACGATCGCGGATATCAGCAACCGAAAATCTGCCATATCTCTAAGTGATATAACACACAGTATCCTGTTACAGTGTATTGTAATTGAAAAAAAAAGGATGTGGAAAAAAGAAGCTTTCAGAAATTAAGATCATCAAGTCATGCGTTTCAAAAATCCGTTTTCCTTTATAACGTTTAAAAACATGTTTTTGCTTTTTTACCTGTAGTGTAAATAAAAAAACTGTTGATTTTTTTTATGGAATCAGACGTCCGTATGTCTGATTGTCTTCATCTGAGTTCACACTTTAGCTACTGTGTACAAGTAGACCTATTTTTTCAGCTCAAAAATATGTAGTTTTGTATATATTCACAGTATAATTCATTCCTTATTCCCACAGAACTGAATTCAGCATATGCAAAATGAAGATCATCAAGACCCGCCCAACACTATGTTTCTGATTGTCTGCTGTTTATATTCAAGAAATGCAAACATGGATCAATGGTGAATGCAGTAACTATGATTTTTATTTATTACCAAGAAAAAAAAAAGAGCCGTGAAAGCTGCAAAGCTGAAACGGATATTTCTCTCGATACTTGCACACATACTTGTCCATAATAAAAATTACCAATGCTAACTTTTGAAGTTTTAAACCGATTCAATTGGAATTTTGGAAGTGAGCTTCTGCAATCCAATTATAGTGAATGTAAAAATTTCAGCCACTTTCGTGAAAAATTCGCAAAGATAGTTTTCTTATTTTTTACCATAAGTAGTGGAAGTCTCTTGAGGGGAGGGATGGTGGCATGCACATAAACAAGAAGAAGATGAATGTGTTGTTCAGGCATACTCCTCACTGGTGGATGCCAGCTGACTTGGTACATACGCGACCCCCTGCAAATGCTAAATGCCTCTTCTTTCCCCTTCTGTTCTCAATTGTCGGACGGACATCAAGCTCCCCTTCGACCTACTAGTAATCATCCAATTTTATTGCACTGGAAGTAGTGCCTTTTTTTTTTCTTTTTTTCCCCCAGCCAAATTAGGATTTGGTGCACATCGGAAACCGCTGCCAGTGGTTTCTTTGAGAACAGAGAAAAGGAACTTTAAAAAATGAAGGGGTAACAGTAACACGATTTCCTAAAAGGGCATTTTTTAAGCACTAATTTCAAATTTCAAGGCTTTTCAAGACGGCATTAAAAAAACACCGTTTTTCCAGGATATTCCAGGCCTTGAAAACGTAATCATGATTTTCCAGGACTTTCCAGGTTTTTAAGCACGCGTGCGCACCCTGCGTAATGGTAAATTTATTGGCGTTAATAACGGTTGTGTTTTTAATAAATAAGCTTACGAAAATTTTAGGATGCATAGCAAATTTTAGGTATAATTTTAGGAATTTAAGGAGGGTCTATGTAATACTAGTTATATGGGACAGGATTTGGTCCCCGGGTTCTTGAGAGGAATCTCCTGACCCTGATTTTTAGCTCCGGATTTCGGAGAGGAAGAGCTTGGTTTTGGCTGCTCAGGTTTCTTCTTTGCAGTGCCCGCAGACTGAGTGCCAGTGTTAGTGGTTTATCTTTTTGGCGATGAGGTGGGTGTCACTTTGGCAGCTTTATAGTGAGATTTGAGGGCCTCTAGTCCAGCAGGAACAATATCCTCAAAATCGTAGCGACACAGCGCTGGGATGTGAACCTTAGTCTGAACCGCAGCAGTAGCCTTCTGGACCATAACTGAAGCATATGATCGTCAACTTGGTGGCCCAGGGGCGATCTGCCATCTGGCCTCTGGATAGGAAAGATGTTCCAGGGTCTTCAGGCATTGAATTGCCTGCTCTTCCATCCACTTGGGACATTGCTTAACCTTCATCGTTGATGCAGCATTCAGAAGCCTCAGAGCATTCCGGCAAAAGATGATCCTCAGAACCACAGCAACTACACCTAGCCACGTTACGACAAGACTGCTGAGAGTGTCCGTAATGCTGGCATTTAAAACACCTCAGAGAATTGGGTATATAAGGTTGGACGTCAAAACGTAAGTACGCGCCTTGATGGAAGTCGGTAGAGTTGGTGTGTCAAACATCAAGATGATATTGCGAGAAGGAACAAGTTTCTTATCTCGCCTAAAACTAATCCTACGAACCCCAGTGACATGTTTTTCCCCTAGTTCCTCAGGGAGCTCCTCATCGCTGCAGTCAATTAAGTCACGGGAGGTGACAACGCCGCGAGAAGAATTCAAGTAGCAGTGCGGTGTCACCTGCACCGGAATACCCAACAGTGCAGTCGTGGTAAGCAAGGTGGCACTATGTCCGGAATTTCGACAAGAAGATACCCTGAAGACAACTTCTGCAGATTGCTTAGAGAGCCAGCAACGGCCTGAAGAGACTTATTGATCCAGAAGGGGCTCCTGTCACTCAAAGGTTGTGAAGGATCAATAGAATGTATCAAAAGAAACAGAGGACTGCAAGTGTCAAAGACAAGTTTCTTGGTGGAAGGGATTGTCCCATCCTCCATTGGACGCTTCGATGTCACACTATAGGAAACATCCTTAGAACCCATAAAGAAGAGAGAAGATTCAACCGCGGAATTTCCCACCCACCACTGAGCCCAACGAGGAAGAGCCAGAGGTCCGCAAGCCCAGATGGATACAGGACACGGCTCTAAGGTTAAGCAGCAGATATAGTAAGTTGACAGGGCGGACATGCGCTCAGCAAGAACAGTGACTTTTCCGTGTCTTGGTAAACATCCCTTCGGCATGTCCACACTCTCCCCATACTCACCCTGTTGTACGCAACGACAAGTCATTAGAAGACAGGACTCCACTCGGCCACTGCCTTCATTGACTAGGAGTGGGTTAGTTCCTAGTAGCCCGTTTAGGGTGAAGCAGGGGGCAAAGAGGAGTGTCTGTAACTGGCGATAACAACGCCCCAGCCTCCAGCATGCTCTTTTCCACCTTATGGGTCACCGCAGACGGCAAATGTGCAGGTAGGTCTAACTAACCAGCTCGGAAAGCAAAGAGGAAAACATAAAAGGGAGGAATAAAGGAAAGAGAACGATATACCCAACTCCGACACTGGCGCATTATTACAACCTCGTCAACCTACAACTGAGGCAGGTGCTTGTCAAGAAAACACAAAACATAAAAGTGAAAAACCAGCAGATCGTATATGTTGGCTCGGGCCGTGGGGTCGCTACTCCCCATCAGCTGGATAAACAGCTGTCCCTGCGGTGATGGTATCGGACAAATACAATGAGACCAGACGTTCTGTCACAAGGTCAGCTTGGGCCGTGGGGACGGCACTCCCCAAATAACTGGAAAGCCAGTTATTCCGGTGGAGAGTCCTGAGAATCACAACGAAGGGCTGTAGATGGTCAATGAGGATGTTTACATACTTTGTGATGGGGACGGATGTCTCGACGAGTACATAGTGCTCCAAAGAAGCCTATGTAAACGCACACCAAACTATTACACTGCCTCCCCCTACCTGTATGACCGCACGGATACGGAGAAGTGGCCACCAGAGAACTGGCCACACTGAGAACTGGACCCCTTGCAATTTCAGTACCATGAAATTGCTCTACATAAACAAATATTGTGTGGCTATATTTCCCACTACTTGATTAACTATTATTTACAAAATATTATTTTTAATATTTCATTTTCAATAAAAAATTTAGATATGTGCTAGTGCAGCAAACTGTCGGACCAGAACCTTTTTATATTTTTGGTATTAAGACCCAGGGTTTCTGCTGAAGAGGATGCCCGCAGAAAATCAGCAAGAGCTGTAGTTTGTAAAAGCTGAAAATATGCTTCCGATTAGCCTACAAATTCTTTGTATTTTACATTGGTATTAAGACCCCCTATACAATGTTCCTCCTAAAGAGGATGCCCGCAGAAAATTTGTAGAGTTGTAGTTGGTAAACGCTGAAAATCTGCTCCCGATAGAAGTTCTGTATTTTTGGTATTAAGTCCCCCACTCCCCGTCCTACACACAGATTTGCTGCGGTAGCGTATGCCTGCAGAGAATTAGTTGAATTGTGTAGTTTGAAAACGCTTAAAATTGGCTGCCGCTGGGCTAGAAATTTTTTTATAATTTATATCTTTGGGATTATTCCCACCCACAATTCCATCGGTAGCTGAAGGCGGCACAAAGGAATCTGTTGAGTTTTGCTTTATAAACCCATAAAACATGCTCCGCCCCCTCCCCACCATCTTCAAAGGTTGCGGATGCATTGGGCATTCTAGAGCTTTTGTTGGGTTGTAAGTTTGAAAACCCTCAAAATTTGGCAGAACTCAGAACTGTAGTTCTTTTTTTCCCTTTGTATTTTACATTTATGTGACAAACCGCATAGCAATAATACAGGAAAAGAACTGAGCAAGAATCTCACAGCTGTATAATACACTAAATACAGGCATGATAGTGGGCACTGAGAGGAAAAGCTGAACTTGCACATGCGCGGCGGTGGGAGGGGGGACTAAGTGTTGAATCTTGCATTTCACTCTCTAATGTACACCCATGACATTTAGGTATTGGTCACATGCCTGCCAACTAAATAGATTTAATGTACGTATTTTGTTTCAAGAAAATTAAATATATAGTACAATATAATGTAATGGAGAAAATTACTGATGTGGTCATATGCATAGAAAATCACTCACCTTAGTACAGAACGATATCTTTAATCAAATGAGGAAATTAATCAAATGTCTTTATAAGATAACAACGTTGTATGGAAATGAAATCTCGAAGGTTTGAAAAATTTCAGACATATTTTTTGATAAGTAATAAAAGTTTGATGAATAAATGTTCCTTCTTGATTTGATACATAATTATTAATGAAGAAATATGATAAATGCTTGCAAAAACTTTAGACAATTTGTAGATAAATAATAAAAGTCATTCACAACTATGAAATTTCATTTTCTTAAGTTGTTTCTGTCTAACAATTTGTTCTAACCTTTTATGAATTAGCCGGCTACAGTTCTTTCTCTTGAACAAATTAATTTGATTTTAATTTGCTGCATAACTTAGAGATATTTAGCTCCTTTCATCTTCTTTTCATATCTTCTTCCTTATCTTGTAATGTTTTCTTATATTCTGAATATGATTTCATATTTTGGCATAATCTCTATTTACAGGGTCATGCAAATAATAGTTTTTTTTATTCCAAGGCTAAAAATTCCTTATCCTGATTCAGTAGCTTATATTTCATGGTTTGAAAACAGATGAAAATGTTTCAATTTTCATGTTGAAGGATTCTTTATCAAGTACATCCCCCTCATACTAAAGGAATTTTCCACTTGCGAGCCAGGAAAACAACTATTTTTGAGAGGGCACTGAATTTGTTTAACTTTAAAAGTGCATGTTTTGGGATTCACTGAAATTTATTTATGTAAATATTAAACTGGAGCACATCACTGCATCCAAAGTTTAAAATTACTGACATTTAACAACAACACAGGGTAGAGGGAACGTCACGCAAGCGGGGATTGCAATTGCCGGCGAAATCTTCGCTTCGTCCGACTTCTGATTTCGGACATTTTCCCTCCGTTTTTCAAGCTAAAATACAAATATTTATGCATTAAAATGAAATTTAATAACAATACTGGGCAGAAGAAACATTGCAAGAAAAATAAATTTGGATGATGGGGGGGGGGGGGGGTCGTAACTCTGTTTAACTTCCATTTTTGAAAGTTTTGAATGATGAAATACAGTCCCCAGATGGAAAAGCCCCCCCCCCTTCTTTTCAGTTTTACATCGATCTCGTGATTTACCCAAATAATGACAGAAAAAGCAGAATTCCGTGAATCCATGAAATAATATCATGTATGAGTAACAAGTAACTAAGAAATGGAAAAACACAAATTTTATGGAAAATGATAGTGAAAAATCGATACTGCGTTGCTCACTCTGCCGTGAAACAATTTCACGGTACACGGAAACGGCGCGAATTCCACCACGGACGGATTAAATACCGGTCTAGAAATTTATTTTGTTTAATAAAAAAGAAAGGGGCGAAAATGATTGCTCTCTATTGATTAGTTTTGAAGAAGTATGTATTAGAAATGAGGTAACGTGCATTTCATTAGAAAAATTTCTTAAAAAAAAAAAAAAACGAAGTTGCTTTTTTTTTACTATTACCGAAGATATTAAAAACGAGGAATATGACAAGAAAACATCAAAAATAAAAATATAATTAGGCAGAGAGAGAAGGGGGAGGGGGCTTTGGTCGAAAAAAATTAATGTGAGCAAACTGAAAAAAAACGACGTGACATTCTCAACATCCAAGAAACTTTCCCAAAAATATTAGCAAGTGTTAGAATTTTGAAAACACGAAATAAACTTTTACACCGATGTTTAATAACGTTATTTCACTGAGAATCTCTATTTCCGTTGCATGCTCTGCGTTTTCCGTCGTCCATAGCGGACCTACGATTTTCATAGCACACTATGTTTTCTGTCGTCCGTAGCGGAACGTCTTCCGTCTACGATTTCCACAGAATCGTTTTTCCCACCGCATGGGCTTACTCAGCCTCAAGCGCTAGAGTGAGCACGGAGAATTTACTGTACCAAAGTTCTGACTATGACAACAGGGAAACAGAGGTTCTGGCGCCCAATGGCGCAAATCCTGCCTTTTGTAGCAAGACTTTTGTTTTGGCACACTTTGGCACAGAATTTCCATCCCTGGAAGAGGCGACGTCATTCCCATCTGTAACCATCCTGTCGTTTGTAGTCATTACGATTTTGCTTTCCACAAGAGGGTGGCCAGTTCACCTACACCCACAACATCTACTTGGCAAGCTGGATCCATCGCTGCATGTGGTTTAGGCCGCACACGCAACATCCCATCGGAGTGATAAAGTTGAAATCGTGATTCGTCAGATCAGATTATGTGTTTTCACACCTCCGCACTCCAGTTACGACACACCTTTGCAAATTGTAGCTAAATATTGTGTACGACAAATAGGCTTTGTGCATAAGCTTGGGGAAGTGCCCTATCCTTACCCTATCTGCTCCCCATGTAGCCGTGCAAATCCTAGTAATGATATGAGACAGTCTGCGTTTAGCCACAAAAGTGTATTTCACTTTTACGGATACAATGGTCTCTCTGGTTGGAAGTTTTTGCCGTATTCCACTTAGTTTCTTAGTCTTGGTATACACATGCGCCAGTTTGACGTGGAAATGCCAACAGTTCAGCAGTTGCAGTGATTGAACAACAGTTTTTGCCATACCTACTATCTCCAATGGTCAAACTCACTCAGGTCGCTGCATTTAGCCATTATAAACATTGCCATGACTGGTTTACCATGGGTCAATGACAATGATGTTCAAGGTTTCAGTTGATGTTTAGCGGGATGCAAAATATCTAATGACCAACATCCACAGAAGGTTACAGAAAGCTTACGGATACAAGAGCAATGTGCACAGATGGATTAAGAAGTTTAAAGGGGAAACCAGCATTGAACCTATTTTCCTGGGATGGGAGGGGGTGAGTAAAACAGTCCTTACAAATTGACAAAGTGGTTCCAAAGTGATTTTGTAGGGAAGGAGCATAATTTCATGCTATGTCACTGATTGCCGGTAAGCATACAAGGATAGTCGGTTCCTTTTATTCCGGTGTTTCTGAAACAAATATAGGAGTGCTCCGACATGGCAACAAAAGCCTGTGGTAAAAATTCAATCATTGGTCGGCTGGTGAAGAAATGAATCAATATTACATATCCCCCTCGGCTTTAACCATTGCATTAATTAACTGGACCTGTAGATAATAAAAAAAGACAAAGTATTGTAATTCAAAATATTATTTCTCAAAATTGGTTGCATATGTCGAAATGATCAAAAATAATTCAGATCTGCAAAGCACCAGTCAATCAATGCCTTTTCCTTGGAGAAATGTTTATACTTATTTTTAAAAAAAGTACAAAATTACTATGGTGCATTACTGAGTTCAAAATAATAACTTAATGCCTAAACAACTAATTATAAAGTTGAACTCAGTTTCCAGTATGAATTCATATATTAATATCTATTGAATTCTGCTTACTCGGAGTGCAGTGCAGATTTTTTCTTTTTTCTTATTTAGTTTTTGTTGGAAGTTATAACGCTTGACAGCCGACATATTCCACAAATATGTAATTGAGAGAAAAAATTAATTTTCAAATACTTGTTTTGCCCACTGGAGGGGTCTAAGGTTGTCTCACTCTCCACCGTAGGAGTCTGGGTTCGAATCCCGGGTAAGGCATGGTTGCTTGGGTTTGTCTTCCGGGTGTTTATTCGCTGAGTTCCTTGTTCACCCATGTACATTGCTGATGTTGACACACAGAATGTCTACACTGCATATATGTCAACCAACTCCAATATATGTTCAATATATATGTCTATCTATCAACCAAGTACAGTAAATAATAATAATAAAAAAAAAACCTCCAATAAAAAAAACATGGGCCACAAAGTACCACAGTTTGAGTTCTTTTTTCTTTTTACCAAAAACGGACGTGGCCAGTCACGCCTATCCTATCGGTAACTGCAACACACACTTTAAGCGGCCGATTGTTGACGCTCTGATTTCCATTATGATTTAGGGCACCCTCCATAGCTTCGGGTCTTACGATTGATTGTTCTATTGATAATGAATGCAGAAGCAGGCAGAGCTTAAAAATTCAAACCCGTAATCTTCAGCGCCATCTATCGTTAGAAACGCACCATCCCAATTCAAGGAAAACAACCTTAAGACAACAACCCATGATAAATACATACACACTTATTAACCACCTAGAAGCACAATTTCCAGATATTCCAATCATTTCCTGTTTTCCAATAGTTTTTGATTCACAGAGATATGGTCAAAAGGAGGTTTCTGAGATTCTTTTTGAACATTATTCTAAAAGTCCTGCAATCTCAAACCATGAAAAGAGTAAACTATTAGGCTGATGCATAAGTTCATGCCATTTTATTTAATGAGTGTTTCCCAGGTCAGTAGTGACGGTGCAGGTGGCCAGCTGTATATCAAAATGTAGCCAGTAATATCGTGTATCTAAATCATATTGCATTGTGTGATTGTGGTTAATGTCTTTTTTTTTTTTTTTTTTTTTCTCTCTTCAGGTCCGGAAGTAGGGAGTGCCAAGTAGAGAGGAATGAACATTTCGGACATCTGCTCCTCTAAGAGTTTAACAAGGAATCCACAGTCGTCAAGGCTACTTGACAAATTTGTGCTGTGTATGGGGAGTATGCTAATGCTCTATTTATCATATATCCGGAAGTAGGGAGTGCCAAGTAGAGAGGAAAGAACATTTCGGAGATCTGCTGCTCTACGAGTTTAACAAGGAATCCACAGTCGTCAAGGATACTTGACAAATTTGTGCTGTGTGTGGGGAGTATGTTTTTGCTCTGAGGACAGCCTGCAAATGGTTTGAGCAGTTCGGAGGTGGCAATTTTGACCTCCACGCTCAGGTTGTCCATCTCATCCACTTGGATCTACGTCAACCCACACACAAATTGGCCACTGAGATGGATTGTGACCAGGCCACAGTGATGCAACACCTGGAACATATGGGAATGGTCCAAAAATTGGGGTCTTGGTTGCCTCACACTCACAGGACACCTAGGATCAGCATGTTGACATATGTGGTTCTTTGTTCGCCCGTTATTAAGAATGTTCTCAGCAACACAAAGCCTTTCTATCATATATTGTTGCTGGAGATAAAAAGTGGTGCCTGTACGTGAATTTTAGGCACTGGAGGGAATGGTTAAGCCCAAACAAGGCGTACACACCACTTCTAAAACATGACCTTCATCCTGCAAAGACCATGTGTGTTTGGGTGGGACCTGGAAGGCATTATTCACTGGGAAATGCTGCCGAGGAATCTGACCATCAGCACTGCACTTTATTGTGAGCAATTCCACTGTGTGGAGGGAGCAATTCAGCAGAAACTGCCACATCGGTATCATAGTGTCCTCCAACATGATAATGCATGCCCTCACAGTGCAAATACGACCAAAATGGCCATTCCTCCCACATCCGGCCTATTCCACAGATGTCGCCCCTTCACACTACCTTTTGTTCCAATCATGACGTGGTGGTATGCAGTATATATAGGCGCGCTGAAGTATACCAAAGAGCTTCGTTTTATATGTGATATGTTCTTCCTGATTATTGATATGCGATTTACCTACTTTTCTACGATATTACGATAGTTCGGGCTATCAGTAGTTGCATTATTTTGGAGTGTGTATTTGAGTAATACCAGGAGCTCCCCAATAAAAGGTTAAAAGTGAGTACGTTTTCTTAGTTCATTTTATTGTCAGACCTCTGTCTGGCCGTTAAGTCTATTTCATTGAGTGTTTACGTTAAGTTCAGGGTATATTGTGTTTACCGCTCTAATAAGGAGCCTTCAAGGTACTAATGTACTAAAACCGAAGTTATATTACTGATATTCAAGATAATGAGGCACGCTGAGTAAAAATAAATTACATATTCTTGGAATTTATTGCACGTGCGTATCTTACCTAAACAAACTCTAGCACTTTGAAGATTAAGCACACTTTAGCTACGTCAAGTAACCTTTCAATAACCCTAACGTGACTTAACATAAGCTTTCCTGCACTACACGTCCAGCCGGAGAATTTTATTCATTATATGTTGGCCAAATTATTATGATAAACTGGCTGTAGTTGCCATTTTGGCCTTCCTTAATTCAATTTGTGAAAACTTCTTCTGATAGCATAGTTCACTGTGTGCAATGCTATTTATTTTTTCTACTAATAAAAAAGACAGCACATGAGTACTTAAATTAGGTCTGAATTCATTGATGTTTTTGTTTTTTTTCACAATACTGAAAATTCTTTCTGTACTTGCATTGCTATGAGAGACTATTAAAATCATTTTCATAATTTTGCTTAATGATTCATACTTCAACTGGCCACTTTCATTTTTCATTAAAGAAATCCTGTGCCACACTTCATCCATTCTCCCAGAAGTAACAGCACAGTTAAATTTTTCAAACTGGTAGTGAGCAAATTCAGATTCCACCTTGTCAGATTCTTCTGGTTTCAAAACTGGAAACAGGGAACACATACATTGGACTGATGCAAAAGAAACACTTTGCCTTAATGCTACATCTGCAATTTCAGCATGACTCAGAAATTCATCAAGAGGAAATTTTCTTAAAATGTAATTGCAGCCTGCCTTGTAAAATTCCCTTACTTCAGAATAAAAAGTAGCCACTGTGTCTTCACTCAGATCTGCAGTTGTGCCTATATAAGATCTCGCTTTTGACCCAATTATGAAATCACAGTTTTCTTTTTTGATTTCTCCTTCTTCCAAAATTTTCATCTGCAAGAGATGCTGCTATCACATCAAATGCCAATGGCTTGATAAATCATACAAGCAATTCAGATAACAGACTATGAAGTTTTCTTTTTTTTAATACACGCACAAGTGGAGCTTCCTGCTGCAAGAACATGTTAACAGATGTAAATAAAGGAAGAGTAGCAGATAAAAAAAGACAATAAAGTTTAGATGAAGGATTTCCAATCATACTTGCAAGGTTCTTATACTGTGAATTAGCTTCTTCATTGTCACTGAAATAATGTTCTAGAGCCTCCCACTGTTCTAAAATTCTGTCAATGGATTCCAAAAGTGATAACCAGCGAGTATTGGCATGCTTTAGAATTGTGTGTGGTTTAGTGCCACAAACAGCTTGACTCAGTTTTAGATTGTTTCCTCTTTGAACTTTTCTCCAAAAAAAAAGTACAACTGTATCAGAAACTGCTCAACATTAAATCCTTTCAGTTGAGTAGCAGATTTCTGTGCTGCTAAATTTACTAAATGGCATGAACATCGCTATGATTGCAGGCTGAACCTTTTACTTGACCTATCATAGTGTTAGCATTGTCACAGGAAAATGACATACAGTTGCTCCACGAGATATTTTTTTTAACAAACTCATTGTTCAAAACATTGAATATTCTTTCACCTGTATTATTACTTGATTCAACCAATGATAACAAACAGTTTACTTTTTCCCTATTTTTTTGTCAAAATATGTTATTGTAATGGGATACAGTTTATTTGCGTGAGCATCATTACTTCCGTCCGTAGATAGAGAAAAAGGATTTTTTTAAACTTCAGATACGATGTTACTTGTAGAAACACTGGCCATGTGCTGAATTAGTGCAGTAGCCTTCGTTCTTCCACACGAATATTTTTTTGTGATCGCTGAATCGGGAAACATGACTTGAAATAACGGTTTAGCATGGTCAGCAGCTGCTATGGATAAATTGTGTTCCACAATAAATGAAGTGAACATAAGTTCTGCATTTATTACGCTGTTCTCCTTTGATGCAAACAAATCGTTCACTGACTGAACTTTCAACTCGCCTAAAGATTTATGCTTTTTCGATTCTGCGTGTCTTCGGCAATCATCCCGCCCACCGTGCGCAATACTAAAATCGCATCTACAAATTTTGCAAAACACGTGGTTCACAGAAACTTTTGATTTCTCAAAACAGGGCCAATCTATGATTGTAAGTTTCTAGAAAACACTGTTTCTTCTTCAACGACGAAGGTCTGTCTAAAGAACGCTTCATTCTAAATAAATAAAAGAAAACAGCAAAAAAAAAAAAAAAAAAAACTTCACAATCGTCTCACCCTTCTCTGATGTAACAGTAGGGTAGCACGTGCAGCAGAGAGAACCAAAAAGCATCAAGGACAATAAAGCAACTGCCCTGGTTGCACGCAGGAGACACGAAGTGCATCATGGGAGTTCGGAACGAATGCCTAAGCAGCGTCCACACAGAGCTAAACTGCGTAGTTGCGTCCGGCAGGGAGAGAACCAATGGGAGTGGTGCCATGGAATGAAACACTGAGCCAGCATAGTGTGGTTGCTGCTCAGTCTACGGTAGATAAATTGCCAATTAAGATGCAGAAATCTATAATACACAGAATGTAGCATTTAATTCTTCCCCTCCCCCCAGAAAAACTTGAAGAACCAAAAAAATTTATAAGTTGATGAAAATTTGCTTTCTATCTCAGAAAATTAAATCAAGTGGCGATTTTCCGTAATTTCAGCAGTGTTTCCGTACTTCCGTAACAGCAACCAAAAATCCGTAAAATTATGGAAAATCTGTACTAGTTGGCATCTATGCAGACCTATCCAGATGTTGGGTCACCATAATAAATAATGGGGGAGGGAGATACATAGTTGATTGATTCAGTTTTCCCTTCTGAAGTAATGCATTCCTGTAGTGCAGTGAAAAAAAAAGCAGCGTGAACTTATGCATCAACCCAATAGACTCCGTGGCAGAACGATCAACAATGATGTTGATCTTCACAGCAACACCTGCACATTTTTTTCAAGAATGGCATTGCAGACCTATCCAGATGTTGGGTCACCATCATAAATAATGGGGGAGGGAGATACATAGTTGATTGATTTCGTTTTCCCTTCTGAAGTAATACATTCCTGTAGTGCAGTGAAAAAAGCAGTATGAACTTATGCATCAACCCAATAGAATGGGCAGCCAGCCCCCCTGTAAATGTCAGTGAAAAGATTTTCTGTTGTAACCCCTTTTTAAGCAAAAGAGACATTTACATGTTGGAAAAAACTTACGGCATATTCAATCACGGATGCTAACCTTAGTGAGTAATGTTGAAAAAAGTGGAAAATTATGTGCCAAATATCAAATGAATTTTTACAAGCTGAAAAAAACTAGTTATGCTTATAACATTCAAGAAGAAACAACCAGTATTTGTTGTAATGATGACATACCATCTCTCCTTCCATGTGTATGGACACTCTAATGGATCATAGTGCAAATAATAATAACTATGGTGCAGAGTTTAAGCTGGCTCAAAAAATGCTGTAGCAAAAATGCTAAAAGGAAGGAAAATGTTGTAGCAAAGTCCTGAAGAAATTTAGCCTCTTTTGTCGACGAACTGGCATGCGAGGAGTCGTCGTAGTGGACGAACTGACGTGACACCGTCAGGCCGAACAATAGATGACCGAGTTTCCGTCGTACGACGGAATACTTTTGCCCACGAATTAGCGGCAGAATTTTAATTTTTCCCCTGGACTACAGGACTTCAAATTTTGGAACACAACCACCTCTGTGATATTTAAATATCTGGCGCCATTTTGCGACAGGTCGCTAATTTTCTCTCGTGTTTTAGATTAATTCATCGCATTTTGCAAAAATAGTGATCGTAGCTTAACCTCTGCTATGGTGGCATCGTTAGCACTCATCTGTTAACATCTTGATATAGGTTACCCACTATATTTACTCGTTTTTGCTCTGTTTCTCAACAATCTTTCTGAACATGTGCTCTAATTATATTCTCACATCACTGAATTGTACATATGTAGTAGCATGTCGTTTGAGTCTTGTGCCATTGAGTGTGAGCCTGATGAAGATCACCGACGTGATCGAAAGGTTGTATGCTTTTAAACTTTTACATACCTTTTAAAATCAGATTAAATGTGTGTAAACTCAATGTTTCACAATTTGGTCAAATGTGGTTGTTGTACAAGTTGATTATCGTGCTTTGAGTGACAGAACCTTTTATCTTTATGAGTATTGCATGCAACACGAAAAACTTACTGTTACTTGGCTGAATTTTAATTAAAGAAAGGACCTTAATTACCCTTATTTTCTGGAAATTGAGAAGGTTGGGTTTCATGCCAGGTCTGTAGCTTGGTCGGCTGAAGAAAGGCTTCCTTCCAAATGGTCTCCTGAAACTTCCCCCATTGGTGGGCGTTCTCGGATCATCATACCACGGCCACGGCCACGGCCTCTGAACCCAAAAGGACGAAGTCGAGAACGAAAGGGGGTACGTCCATATTCCCTTGGTTCACGTGATCTGTGCTCTCTGTCTCTTTTCTCGTGAGCTGGAGATTCACCTTCTGCAATTGTAGCAATGAAAACACATCCATCGATATATTTCACAAACTAAATGACAATTTGATACTCAACATGAAATCAGCACTAAGTTGAAGAACACAGTTTATGTATCACCAAAAGATGTATGTAAATCTCAAAATTTATTAAAAGAGTAATTATTGTAACTGTACCAGAGAAGGGGGGGGGTACATTGATCCAGCACCGTGACCTAAGGTCTATTGTGCATCCCAAGCCCTAATCTCGAAAGAGACCAGATGCACAACCAAAAGCAGAAATTCTCTTGATTGGTACTAAAGTTATGAATACTCTTGACTGGTTGGTCTCAAGTTATGAGTACCAAAGTGTTCAAGCTTGAGTGCTGCAAAAAAAGCCACAGTCAAAGAAAATGCAAGGAAGTCTCCTCTTCTAGATGGCCTCCTCTACAAAGTGGATCCTCTTTCACCCCAATCAAATTAAGGTGTCTATTAAGACAACAGTATCCTGTAACTAGACCAACAATCAGTCCAATATCCTTTTTTGGCAGTTTAAGGAGTTCCTTAGCTCTATGAGGCAAGGGTCTCTGATTAAGTTCCTTTGCCTGCCTCTGTCCCTTGGTCCCATGCCAGGGGTCAAGCTGCTTAGTCCTCAGCAGCCTTTTATAGTTAGTCCTCTAGCCACTACAGAGGTGAGCCCTAATATGCAAGCTCTGGACCATAAAAAGCCTGCCTTGCCCCCTCTTTAGCAAGCAGGTTAGCTTTTTCATTACCTACAAAACCCTTATGTCCCGGCACCCAGAACAGTTGCACTTTGTTCCGGTTTGCCAGTTCATTTAGGGTCTGGAGGCAGTTCCAAATAATTCTGGATGAAATGTGGCACTGAGAAAGTGCCAGTATAGCCGCCTGGCTGTCTGAACAAATCTGGATACGCACATTGCGATACCCTTTGATCAGAGGTTCTGAGGCACATGCAAAAATATTGGGTTGTCGGAAAAGTCATGACATATTTTAGCCATGTTTTGCAAAGGCAATTTATTAATAGAAAGAACAAAGACCAATCAATGATAAAATGCCCATTTTGTTCAATAACCTTTTGCCATCTTTCAGTGAGCTGCAGAATGCCTCGTTCATAGAAGGACCTGTCTTTTGTGGCGAAAAACTGTACAAGGTGCTGATTTATACCACGCAAGGACGATGGCAGAGAACGAAACAGGTGGAAGTCTGACGGGCTGGGTGGGGCAACGCATCCCACCCAAGCTCCAATAATTTTTGGCTGGTGATCAAATTTGTGTGTGGTCTTGCGTTGTCCTGATGGAACACACCTTTACGATGAACGAGCTCTGGACGTTTTGGGACGATGGCTTCGTTCAAACTGTCCAATTGCCGACAGTACACATTCGAATTCATTGTTTGGTTCCGTGGTAGGAGCTTGAAAAACACGACACCTTTAAAATCCTACCACACTGAGACCAGAACCTTCCGCTGATGAATGTCTGCTTTGGATGTCGTTTGAGGCGAAGCAGCAAGTCGGAACCAAGACTGTTTGCGCAGCACATTGTTGTACACAATCCACTTTTCGTCACCAGTTATCAGTCGCTTCAAAAAAGGATGGTTTTCTTCATGTTTAATGAGCATATCGCAGATGTTTATACGCACCATCAATTGAGCTTCTTTGAGTTCATGAGGAACCCACACATAGAGCTTGCTTACGTATCCTAGCTTCTTCAGGTGGTCGCGAGTGCTTGAATGATGGATGTGCAATGTGTCTGCAATCTCTCGCGTCGTGTAACGTGGGTTTGACTCGATCAGTGCCTTGATTTGGTAGCCTTCAACCTCGGTGAGCCTCCCAGACTGAGGAGCATCGTTGAGGTCAAAATGACCACCACGGAATTTTGCGAACCACCGCTGGTACAGACGTTCTTATAGAGCATTATCACCGAATACTTTACGCAACTTTTCACAAGCTTGATGTGCGTTCTTCCCTTTACGGAAGTAAAACAGTAAAATATGGCAAACATGTACAGTTTGGTCTTCCATCTTCAACTTGATGTCAACTCTCCGCAAATTAACCAAATTGCTAACTATTCCTTTTAGACTGCAGCTAGAACTGGCACCTGTCGAATGCCATAGCGATAACAGAGCTGCACATGCCTCTAAGTACTCGGTAGCATGCCTTCCAAGGCTTTGGCATGAACCATAACCTCTGGATAGGCAATACTCCCTTTCTCCAACAACTACATTTGTCCTAGAGCCATCAGTAAACCAAACAGTTTCACCGCTGCAGCCAGAAACAAAGGATGTTTCCCATTCACTGCGACTAGGAAAGTTCACACTGAATGCTTTATCGAAATGATATTTTACTAGCATGTTGTCGGTTCCCATTTGAAAGATGGGCTCCTTACAAAAATACTCCTGAATAGGCTTGGTATGGCTGCCAACCCACAACGAGGGTCTCCACATGTCATTGCAGCATAATCTATATGCCCCAACCCTCAATATGAAGGTGAAGTGGCAGAATATCAAGAAGCAACTCCAATGCAGCTGTTGGAGCATTTCTCATTGCTCCTGATATACCTATGCCGGCAAGCCTTTGTAACTTGTTAAATTACAATATAAGTATATCCAGTGCAAGGCGATACAGTAATCTAGGTGCTGTTTCCAGGATAAGTCTCCGTCCAAAATGACTCCCAGGTACTTAACCTGTGTGATGAGAAGAATTGTTTTCCCAAAGAGAGTAATACCTCCAAGGTCTCCAAAATTCCTCTTTCTAGTGAAAGGCACAAGGGTGGTTTCGTCAGGATTTACTGAAAGACCAACCTTCCTGCACCAATCCTCAACAAGTCCCAGTGTTCTTTCCATTACGCTCGAGACTGTTTTAGGGAATTTTCCCTTGACAATTATGGCCATGTCACCTGCATAGCCGAAACAGTCGCAACCAGATCCCTAGCAGTTCATCCACTACCAGGCACCACAACAGGGGAGAGCAAACTCCTCCTTGAGGGCAGTCCCGGCAGGTGGAGACCGACAGAGTCTCCGCGAGTAGCGAGGCCATGACCGCTCTACTTGTGAGCATGGCCTTAATTCATTGACAACAGGTTCTATCAACACCATGTCTTTCCACAGCTCCCACAATGGTCTCTGTAGACACCATGTCAAAGGCACCTTCAATGTCAATGAAAGTGGCTAATGCCACCTTCTTAAATTCTAGTGCCTTCTCCAGGCAACAGACTATGCCATGGAGATTTGCCTTGTTGATAGGCAAACTGAAATTTTGAGAGGGGTTGAGGGAGTACAACCACCTCCCTAATATGCCTATCCACCATTTTCTCAAAAACCTTGAGAAAGAAAGATGTTAGACTAAATAGGTCTAAAGGCCTTTGCCTCTTGGTAATTTGACTTACCTGGCTTGGGAATAAATATTACCTTAGCCTGTCTCCAAGCACTTAGTATATAACCAAGCGCAAGGCAGGCCCGGTAAATTTTACACAAGAGTGGAGTAATTATCTCCAGTCCTTGCTGCATCAAGATGGGAACAATTCATAGCCAGGTGATCATAGCCAGGTGATTTATATGGTTCAAATGAATTAATGGACCACTTAATTCTAGAATAATTGACCACCTCCCTGGCAACCCTCCAGTCCCTTTTTTGCACCTCGGTGCTCAAGGCTAGCTGTGCGTATGCCAGTGGGGTCAAATATGCTTGAATCTGGAAAGTGTACACCTAACATTTCTGTTAGTGTTTCTTTGCCAATTTGCATTGCCCTTAGCCATGATTTTCATAAATCTGGCAGTACTGGGAAGTATCTGAAATACTTCCACAGAAATCTCTCCAGAACAGTAATTTTACTTAATATTTAATAAAAACAATCCTCACTCGCATGGCTTGAAAAATCCCATGCCCAAGATGCTTGAAGCATGTAAATTGAGGTGAAATAGTATCTGTTTTGTTAAGTATACTGATAGAAGTCAGGGCTATGGAAGAGAAGGGCTGATCCTTAGAGCCGGCTCCCCTGAAGGCGCGAGCTGGAGATGATGACGTAGTCATGCTGCAGCAGTGGGTTGGTAGTGGGGTTCTCAGAAGCCACTGCTCCACGGGAAATCCGAAATAATCAGTTTTAAAGTCAAGGAAAAGCTACATAACTGTAAAGCACTACAGTAAAGGGAATGAAAATGAACTAAACTATCATCACTGTAGTTAAAAAAAAAAAAAAAAAACATTGTTTAAACTTTAAACATATGTTTTTAACATTACAGTATTGGCCATATAAACACATCATTATGTATTACGCAAAAGGCTCAGCGACTAATTAACAGTTGATTATTTATAAAACACAGCATTGGAAAAAAATTCCAAACACTGTTTTGCCAGTAACAAAAATCAAAATGCAGTGGTACAAATGATAATACTTGTTTTGTTCTTGTGCCTTGTTTTCTGTGTGTCACCTAATAAATACATATATATCTAGCGAAAATTTATGCCATTCTAAAGCGCTGATCATATAACTTAAGTTTTCTGTTTTCTACAATTCTGTAATTATATTGTAGAAGATATATCTTATTTCTCCAAAAACGTTTCTAATTGTATTCTCCAATATATATATTTTTTCGTTCTAAGACCACAATTTTTGAATTAAGTTTATATTTTAGGAGCTTCCAACTAACAAAAATCAGCTTGCATTTCATTTCATTTATTTCGTTATGGGGTTACATTTGACTATGTTACATTTCAAAATTAATTTTATAACATAGTATTAAGAAAAACAACATATATAATGTTAATACTTATGTACAGGGTAACCTGTACATAAGTATTAAATGACAGAACAGGAAATTGAGTAAACGGCTATATATCATCATCATCATCATTGTCAACCATTATCAATCCACTGCTGGACGAAGGTCTCCCCAAGTTTCCTCCACAACGGTCTGTCTTGTGCCAGTCTCCTCCATGTCATTCCCGCATATTTACGAATTTCATCCACCCATCTCCCATGTGTATATATATAGCCTGAGTGAATCGCAATTCCCCTAAAGTACGTAGTCAAGTCAAACGTCCTGCACATATAAAATTTACTCATATCTGGTCTGATTAATAAAATTTTACCATAGAATCATATACTTTAATTTGTTAACAAATATTTTTTTATTTGCTTTCGAAAATAATTATTATTAATATGTGTTAATTGACAAGGTAGGTTTCTCCATAACATCGATCCCTGGTAATCAATAAATCTTTTTTTTGGGTTAAAGTGTTAGGCATTGGTAACAAAGATGCATTTCTATCTCTTGTTTAATAGTCGTGACCTACAGGGTTCAGTTGAATTAAATGTTGATACCTATTTTTTTTTATTCTTTTTATTTTATACATGAATCCTAATAATCTAAATTTCCATAATTTTTCAATATCTAAAAATCCATAAGAATTTATCCGTAGCCCCATATTAAAGTTAATTCCCCTAAAATTATTTAAAATTCTGACCATCCTATTTTGTAATGATTGTAATTTATATAAATTAGTCTTAGTAGGTTGCCCCCATACTAATAAACAATAAGTCAAACATGGATAAATCAGACTGTAGTACAACATTTTTAATGTTTTATTTGTTAAATTATTTGAAATTCTCGTAATAAACCCAATACCCCCGAAATTTTGTTTACAATATTTTGAATATCTTTGTTTACTTGAGGGTTAATTATGCAGATCAGGACACATTGTGCCATTTTACAAATCGTAAATATTTTACCTGTAAATTTTTTCTGAACCAAAAATGAAAAACTTTTACTTAAATTTGCAGCTTGATTTGGGAAGCATACTTTGTTCGCTAAAAATCAGGTATAGGTTTTCTTCTCAGTATTTGAACGAATTCATTTCTGCATTTTCTGCTGGGCCTTTCTATGTGATACTAGTATTGCATTTCTGTTTAAAGATCGAATTCTGATAAATGTTCGCAATCTACAAAATAGGCTAATTGCATCTTTGTTTACTTAAGGGTAATGGTTTTCCAGTTCGCTGACAAGTTCGCAGATTATACCTCTTCCTTTTCGAAAAGTGATGATGTGAAATGAGTAAAAATGTTTTTCAAGTTTTTGTACCATATTCATTTATGAGCAGGACGGTAGATTAAGTCCACCTGAAGACAGTAATTTAATCCAATCGGATTGAATAGGTAAACTATTACGGTAAGTTCACCTGAAGACAGTAATTTAATCCAATCTGATTGACTAGGTAAACTATTTATGTACACGCACACAATAGATACATACACTCTTAAACATTCGCGTGATCTATATGTATCTCTCTCTCTATAGATACATACACTCTTGAACATTCGCGTGATCTATTTGTATTTGTCTGTCTGTCTGTCTCTCTCTCTCTCTCTCTCTCTCTCTCTCTCTCTCTATATATATATATAGATAGATATATATATAATAATAAAGGTAAGCAGCACTTGAAGATAATTATGGGAGATTTCAATGCAAAAATAGGGCAACGGCAACAGAATGAAACTTCAGTAGGTAAATTCGGTCACGGCAACAGAAACCAGCGTGGAAATACTCTCGTTGAGTTTGCAGAGGCAGAAGGATTTTTCATCTTGAACTCCTTTTTCAAGAAAAAGCCACACAGGAAATGGACATGGAGACATCCAGTTGGGACGACAAGTGAAATTGATTTTATTATGTGTAAACAAAAATTCGTCATCGAAGACTGCAGTGTGCTGAACAAGTTCAACACAGGTAGTGACCATAGATTGGTGAGATGTAAGATGCACCTCAACACTAAACTGGAACGTGGCAAGCTCATAAGACAAACAAAATGTATTGACATAACCAACCTTAAAAAACACCATAATACTTTCAAGTTGGAACTGAAGAACAGATTCTCTGTTTTAGAAGGCCTAACATCGGAAGAAGTGGATATTTCGGAAGTTAACAGAAAAGTAACCAAAGCTCTAATGGAAACAGCAACAAAATTAGCTGGGTCTAAGAACAAGTTGCATGTGAACAAATTATCAGGAAAAACCAAAATGTTGATGCAAAAAAGAAGAGAGATGAGGACAACTAAAGTAGATGTGACTTCCAAAGTGGAATATATAGAGCTATGCAAGACAACACGAAAAAGTATCACTGAAGACGTAAGGAAATTCAACTGTGAGCTAGTGAGGAAAGCAATTGAAAACAACCAAAGCCTTAAGATAGCAAAGGGGCATCTCAGTAAGGGAAGAAAACAGATTATGGCTCTGAGAAAAGAAGATGGTTCTATAACAAGAAATAGAGGTGAAATTTTGACAAGAGTGAAAGATTTCTACTCCAAATTATATGAAAGGGATGATACATGTACTCCAGACATCATGAAAGGTACCAGAGTTCTTTCAGTCCTCCCAGCAGAAGTTGCTCATGCAATCAAGAACATGAAGCGAGGGAAAGCTCCAGGAGAAGATGGAATTACTATAGACATCATACAAGAAGCAAGTGGAGAAATTGAAACAGTACTCGCCCAAATTTTCACTCGATGCCTTAATGAAGGGAAGATTCCTGAGGATTGGAACAATGCTACAATGATCCTGCTACATAAAAAAGGTGACACTGAGGATCTCAGGAACTACAGACCTATCAGCCTCCTATCAGTGGTTTATAAAATCTTCACTAAAGTTCTTTCACACCGCTTGAAGGTAACACTGGACATGGCTCAACCGAGAGAACAAGCTGGATTCAGGTGTGGCTACAGCACAATAGATCATATCCACGTACTGAGAGAACTGATTGAAAGAGCGAGGGAATATGAACTTCCATTGTGCATGGCTTTTATCGATTATGAAAAAGCCTTGATTCGGTGAAACCATCAGCAGTTACCACGGCTCTGAAATCCTGCGGTATTGAAGATGCATACATTAATATTATTAATAACATCTATGAAAATGCAAGTGCAAAGATTCGGCTGTTTGAAAATACAACACACATAAAAATTGGAAAAAGGAGTGAGACAAGGTGACACCATATCTCCGAAGCTCTTTAATGCCACATTGGAAAATGTCTTTCAATCACTGAACTGGGAAAACAAAGGGATAAAGATTAATGGAGATTATCTAACCCACCTTCGTTTTGCTGATGACGTAGTCATTTTTGCAACTACCCCATCAGAGCTGCAGAGTATGATCCAGGAACTTGCTGACAAGAGTAAAGAAGTGGGATTAAAAATGAACTTTCAGAAGACAAAAGTGATGTTCAATGCTTTTACAAGAAATGAAGATTTATCGATTGATGGAGAAAAACTGGAGATAACAGATACGTATGTTTATCTTGGACAGCAGATATCAAGTGAGGGTCACATTGATGAAGAAATTAATCGGCGTACAAAACTTGCCTGGAGAGCTTTTGGAAGAAACAGCATAATTTTCAAGAGCAATATGCCATTATGTCTTAAAAGAAAAGTGTTTGATCAATGCATCCTTCCAGTGCTTACGTATGGTGCAGAGATGTGGACCTTAACTAAAAGAGACATACAAAAGCTGCAGACAACTCAAAGAAGCATGGAGAGGTGCATGCTTGGTATAACCAGGAGAGATAAGAAGAGGAACTCGTGGATCCGAAAAATGACGAGAGTGGAAGACATCATGATCAGAGTTAAATCCCTGAAATGGCAATGGGCTGGACATACTGCCAGAAGGACAGACCATAGATGGACAGCCGAAATTTTAGATTGGATTCCAAGGGACAGGAAAAGACCCAGAAAAAGACCACATGGGAGATGGGTGGATGAAATTCGTAAATATGCGGGAGTGACATGGAGGAGACTGGCACAAGACAGACCGTTGTGGAGGAAACTTGGGGAGACCTTCGTCCAGCAGTGGATTGATAATGGTTGACAATGATGATGATGATGATGATATATATATATATATATATATATATATATAGGATGTAAGGTCAGGTGATGCGTAACATCACAGCCTCTCCTTGACAAATGTCAACCCCGCCTTCTCGTGGTGCATCCTGTTCCCACTAAAGGGGCTCTGACGACCGCCCATAGCGGTATAACTATACCATCGGGATCAGAGGAAATGCTATCCCAAACTCACCAACCCGCTTGGCCAGCGTGGTGAGTTATGGCCAAACCCCTCCAAAATGATTCCACAACTTAAATCTTGGCCCTCAGTCTCCGGCAGCTGGAATGTACCTGGCCAAGGCAGCGGCCAGTGCGACATGAAGGCAGAGGGTGCTAAGAATCCCCGGAGGACCGGACTAGGCTGCCATCTGATGCTGACCTTGGCTACTTACAATGGACGCTCCCTATCTTCTGATTCAAGGCTTCTTGAATTGGAAGAGGAACTACAAAGGATCAAGTGGGACATCGTGGGGCTAAGTGAGGTAAGGAGAAAAGGAGAAGATCTCATCGAACTGAAAAGTGGACATCTCTTCTACTATCGTGGGACAGATACTGGCAGAACTAGTGGTGTTGGATTTATAATAAACAAGAAACTGAAGGACAAAGTTGTAGAAGTTGAAAGTTCCTCTGACAGAGCTGCACGACTTGTTATCCAACTCTCGAAAAGATACCAGGCTCAGATTATTCAAACTTATGCACCCACCACAAGTCATCCTGAAGAAGAAATTGAAGAATTTTATGAGGAAATTTGTCATTTAAATAATAAAGGTAAGCAGCATTTGAAGATAATTATGGGAGATTTCAATGCAAAAATAGGGGCAACGGCAACAGAATGAAACTTCAGTAGGTAAATTCGGTCATGGCAACAGAAACCAGCGTGGAAATACTCTCGTTGAGTTTGCAGAGGCAGAAGGGTTTTTCATCTTGAACTCCTTTTTCAAGAAAAAGCCACACAGGAAATGGACATGGAGACATCCAAATGGGACGACAAGTGAAATTGATTTTATTATGTGTAACAAAAAATTCGTCATAGAAGACTGCAGTGTGCTAAACAAGTTCAACACAGGTAGTGACCATAGATTGGTGAGATGTAAGATGCACCTCAACACTAAACTTGAACGTGGCAAGCTCATAGGACAAACAAAATCTATTGACATAACCAACCTTAAAAAACACCATAATACCTTCAAGTTAGAACTGAATAACAGGTTCTCTGCTTTAGAAGGCCTAACATCGGAAGAAGTGGACATCTCTGAAGTTAACAGAAAAGTAACCAAAGCTCTTATGGAAACAGCAACAAAATTAGCTGGGTCTAAGAACAAGTTGCATGTGAACAAATTATCAGGAAAAACCAAAATGTTGATACAAAAAAGAAGAGAGATGAGGACAACTAAAGAAGATGTGACTTCCAAAGTGGAATATATAGAGCTATGCAAGACAGTAAGAAAAAGTATCACTGAAGACGTAAGGAAATTCAACTGTGAACTAGTGAGGAAAGCAATTGAAAACAACCAAAGCCTAAAGATAGCAAAGGGACATCTCAGTAAGGGAAGAAAACAGATTATGGCACTGAGAAAAGAAGATGGTTCTGTAACAAGAAATAGAGGCGAAATTTTGACATGAGTGAAAGATTTCTACTCCAAATTATATGAAAGGGATGATATATGCACTCCAGACATCATGAAAGATACCAGTACCAGAGTTCCTCCAGTCCTTCCAGCAGAAGTTGCACATGCAATCAAGAACATGAAGCGAGGAAAAGCTCCAGGAGAAGATGGAATTACTGTAGACATCATACAAGAAGCAAGTGGAGAAATCGAAACAGTACTCGCCCAAATTTTCACTCGATGCCTTAATGAAGGAAAGATTCCTGAGGATTGGAACACCGCTACAATGATCCTGCTACATAAGAAAGGTGACATTAAGGATCTCGGAAACTACAGACCTATCAGCCTCCTATCAGTAGTTTATAAAATCTTCACTAAAGTTCTTTCACACCGCTTGAAGGTAACACTGGACATGGCTCAACCGAGAGAACAAGCTGGATTCAGGAGTGGCTACAGCACAATAGATCATATCCACGTGTTGAGAGAACTAATTGAAAGAGCGAGGGAATATGAACTTCCATTGTGCATGGCTTTTATCGATTATGAAAAAGCCTTTGATTCGGTGAAACCATCAGCAGTTACAATGGCTCTGAAAACCTGCGGTATTGAAGATGCATACATTAATATTATTAATAACATCTATGAAAATGCAAGTGCAAAGATTAGGCTGTTTGAAAATACAACACACGTAAAAATTGGGAAGGGAGTGAGACAAGGTGACACCATATCTCCGAAGCTCTTTAATGCCACATTGGAGGGTGTTTTTCAGTCACTGAGCTGGGAAAACAAGGGGATAAAGATTAATGGAGATTATCTAACCCACCTTCGTTTTGCTGATGACGTAGTCATTTTTGCAACTACCCCATCAGAGCTGCAGAGTATGATCCAGGAACTTGCTGACAAGAGTAAAGAAGTGGGATTAAAAATGAACTTTCAGAAGACAAAAGTGATGTTCAATGCTTTTACAAGAAATGAAGATTTATCGATTGATGGAGAAAAGCTGGAGATAACAGACACGTACGTTTATCTTGGACAGCAGATATCAAGTGAGGGTCACATTGATGAAGAAATTAATCGGCGTACAAAACTTGCCTGGAGAGCTTTTGGAAGAAACAGCATAATTTTCAAGAGCAATATGCCATTATGTCTTAAAAGAAAAGTGTTTGATCAATGCATCCTTCCAGTGCTTACGTATGGTGCGGAGACGTGGACCTTAACTAAAAGAGACATACAAAGGCTGCAGACAACTCAAAGAAGCATGGAGAGGTGCATGCTTGGTGTAACCAGGAGAGATAAGAAGAGGAACTCGTGGATCCAAAAAATGACAAGAGTGGAAGACATCATGATCAGAGTTAAATCCCTGAAATGGCAATGGGCTGGACATACTGCCAGAAGGACAGATCATCGATGGACAGCCGAAATTTTAGATTGGATTCCAAGGGACAGGAAAAGACCCAGAAGAAGACCACATGGGAGATGGGTGGATGAAATTCGAAAGTATGCAGGGGTGACATGGAGGAGACTGGCACAAGACAGACCGTTGTGGAGGAAACTTGGGGAGACCTTCGTCCAGCAGTGGATTGATAATGGTTGACAATGATGATATATATATATATAGAGAGAGATATATATATATATATAGAGAGAGAGAGAGAGAGAGAGAGAGAGAGAGAGAGAGAGAGAGAGAGAGAGAGACAGAGACAGACAGACAAATACAAATAGATCACGCGAATGTTCAAGAGTGTATGTATCTATAGACATATAGATCACGCGAATGTTTAAGTGTATCTATTGTGTGCGTGTACATAAATAGTTTACCTAGTCAATCAGATTGTATTAAATTACTGTCTTCAGGAGAACTTACCGTAATAGTTTACCTATTCAATCCGATTGGATTAAATTACTGTCTTCAGGTGGACTTACCCTACCGTCCTGCTCATAAATGAATATGGTACAAAAAATTATAGATTGGATTCCAAGGGACAGGAAAAGACCCAGAAGAAGACCACATGGGAGATGGGTGGATGAAATTCGAAAGTATGCAGGGGTGACATGGAGGAGACTGGCACAAGACAGACCGTTGTGGATGAAACTTGGGGAGACCTTCGTCCAGCAGTGGATTGATAATGAATGATGATGATGATGATGATATGGGATGTAAGGTCAGGTGATGCGTAACATCACAGCCTCTCCTTGACAAATGTCAACCCCGCCTTCTCGTGGTGCATCCTGTTCCCACTAAAGGGGCTCTGACGACCGCCAATAGCGGTATAACTATACCATCGGGATTAGAGGAAATTCTATCCCACACTCACCAACCCGCATGGCCAGCGTGGTGAGTTATGGCCAAACCCCTCCAAAATGACTCCACAACTCAAATCTTGGCCCTCAGTCTCCGGCAGCTGGAATGTACCTGGCCAAGGCAGCGGCCAGTGCGACATGAAGGCAGAGGGTGCTAAGAATCCCCGGAGGACCGGACTAGGCTGCCATCTGATGCTGACCTTGGCAACGTACAATGGACGCTCCCTATCTTCTGATTCAAGGCTTCTTGAATTGGAAGAGGAACTACAAAGGATCAAGTGGGACATCGTGGGGCTAAGTGAGGTAAGGAGAATTATTATTCAAACTTATGCACCCACCACAAGTCATCCTGAAGAAGAAATTGAAGAATTTTATGAGGAAATTTGTCATCTAAATAATAAAGGTAAGCAGCACTTGAAAATAATTATGGGAGATTTCAATGCAAAAATAGGGCAACGGCAACAGAATGAAACTTCAGTAGGTAAATTCGGTCACGGCAACAGAAACCAGCGCGGAAATACTCTCGTTGAGTTTGCAGAGGCAGAAGGGTTTTTCATCTTGAACTCCTTCTTCAAGAAAAAGCCACACAGGAAATGGACATGGAGACATCCAAATGGGACGACAAGCGAAATTGATTTTATTATGTGTAACAAAAAATTCGTCATAGAAGACTGCAGTGTGCTAAACAAGTTCAACACAGGTAGTGACCATAGATTGGTGAGATGTAAGATGCACCTCAACACTAAACTTGAACGTGGCAAGCTCATAAGACAAACAAAATCTATTGACATAACCAACCTTAAAAAACACCATAATACCTTCAAGTTGGAACTGAAGAACAGGTTCTCTTCTTTAGAAGGCCTAACATCGGAAGAAGTGGACATCTCTAAAGTTAACAGAAAAGTAACCAAAGCTCTTATGGAAACAGCAACAAAATTAGCTGGGTCTAAGAACAAGTTGCATGTAAATAAATTATCAGGAAAAACGAAAATGTTGATGCAAAAAGAAGAGAGATGAGGACAACTAAAGAAGATGTGACTTCCAAAGTGGAATATATAGAGCTATGCAAGACAGTACGAAAAAGTATCACTGAAGACGTAAGAAAATTCAACTGTGAACTAGTTAGGAAAGCAATTGAAAACAACCAAAGCCTAAAGATAGCAAAGGGACATCTCAGTAAGGGAAGAAAACAGATTATGGAAATTCTATCCCACACTCACCAACCCGCTGAGAAAAGAAGATGGTTCTGTAACAAGAAATAGAGGCGAAATTTTGACAAGAGTGAAAGATTTCTACTCCAAATTATATGAAAGGGATGATACATGCACTCCAGACATCATGAAAGATACCAGTACCAGAGTTCCTCCAGTACTCCAGGAGAAGATGGAATTACTGTAGACATCATACAAGAAGCAAGTGGAGAAATCGAAACAGTACTCGCCCAAATTTTCACTCGATGCCTTAATGAAGGAAAGATTCCTGAGGATTGGAACACCGCTACAATGATCCTGCTACATAAGAAAGGTGACATTGAGGATCTCGGAAACTACAGACCTATCAGCCTCCTATCAGTAGTTTATAAAATCTTCACTAAAGTTCTTTCACACCGCTTGAAGGTAACACTGGACATGATTCAGGAGTGGCTACAGCACAATAGATCATATCCATGTGCTGAGAGAACTAATTGAAAGAGCGAGGGAATATGAACTTCCATTGTGCATGGCTTTTATCGATTATGAAAAAGCCTTTGATTCGGTGAAACCATCAGCAGTTACAATGGCTCTGAAAACCTGCGGTATTGAAGATGCATACATTAATATTATTAATAACATCTATGAAAATGCAAGTGCAAAGATTAGGCTGTTTGAAAATACAACACACATAAAAATTGGAAAAGGAGTGAGACAAGGTGACACCATATCTCCGAAGCTCTTTAATGCCACATTGGAGGGTGTTTTTCAGTCACTGAGCTGGGAAAACAAGGGGATAAAGATTAATGGAGATTATCTAACCCACCTTCGTTTTGCTGATGACGTAGTCATTTTTGCAACTAGCCCATCAGAGCTGCAGAGTATGATGCAGGAACTTGCTGACAAGAGTAAAGAAGTGGGATTAAAAATGAACTTTCAGAAGACAAAAGTGATGTTCAATGCTTTTGCAAGAAATGAAGATTTATCGATTGATGGAGAAAAGCTGGAGATAACAGACACATACGTTTATCTTGGACAGCAGATATCAAGTGAGGGTCACATTGATGAAGAAATTAATCGGCGTACAAAACTTGCCTGGAGAGCTTTTGGAAGAAACAGCATAATTTTCAAGAGCAATATGCCATTATGTCTTAAAAGAAAAGTGTTTGATCAAAGCATCCTTCCAGTGCTTACGTATGGCGCAGAGACGTGGACCCTTAACTAAAAGAGACATACAAAGGCTGCAGACAACTCAAAGAAGCATGGACAGGTGCTTACTTGGTGTAACCAGGAGAAATAAGAAGAAGAACTCGTGGATCCGAAAAATGACAAGAGTGGAAGACATCATGATCAGAGTTAAATCCCTGAAATGGCAATGGGCTGGACATACTGCCAGAAGGACAGATCATCGATGGACAGCCGAAATTTTAGATTGGATTCCAAGGGACAGGAAAAGACCCAGAAGAAGACCACATGGGAGATGGGTGGATGAAATTCGAAAGTATGCAGGGGTGACATGGAGGAGACTGGCACAAGACAGACCGTTGTGGAGGAAACTTGGGGAGACCTTCGTCCAGCAGTGGATTGATAATGGTTGACAATGATGATGATGATGTAGATACATAACATAGAAAAAGTTATGTATCTACCGGTGTGAGTAAAAAGAGAAAAAAATAAAAAATAAAATAAAACAACTGAATGTAGAAAGTGTCGAGAATACTGAGCCTTGGCTTTATCAAGGACCAGCAAAAACTCTGCATTTTCTCACTTCCACAAAGACATAGATGCAAGTAATAAGCCCACCAAAATTTTTTTAAAAGATATATATTTTTTTTAAATTATATATATGTGTCATGACCTCAGCAGAGTTGTATGACCTAGCTTTAGTTAACAATTTAGCTTGCATCCATAACTTTCCTGGCCCGACCCATGCTCTTCATCTGTTACAGAAAGAAGAAGATCATAGAAAACTCAAGTTGTGAGAGTGACATAAAAATTAGAAATAATGTTCAGCAATAACGACATGCCAAGTTCGCCTGAGAGAGACTTTAAAAACCTGAATAGCAATGCAAAAGTATTCCAAATTCTTACATTGCAATTAAAAAAGGAAATATTAATTATTTAAAACTCAGATTCTTGAAAACTTGAATAAATTAAAGACAATAAATAACTAAAATGCTTTGTGAAGGTTATATGACATGAACAATTAGTTGCAATATGTACAAAGTATTTCAGAAGTGCTTTAAGTGCATAATTAAGTAGTTATTAAGACTATAAATAACTAAAATAAAGACAATAAATAACTAAAATGCTTTGTGAAGGTTATATGACATGAACAATTAGTTGCAATATGTACAAAGTATTTCAGAAGTGCTTTAAGTGCATAATTAAGTAGTTATTAAGAACTTAAACTACTTTGAAAACACAGCGCAAAGTACAAGAACTATGAATGGCCAGCTGCTTGGCCTAAGTTTCTTAAAAACGCGCAAAGTTACCAAGAAAAGAAAGAGTTAAAATCCGCAAAAAAGTTAAGACTTGGCAGTGCCTAAATGCTAAAAAGCAAAACAGAAAAAAGTTCAAGTACAAACATTGAACTTGGAAAACCTAAAACCCAAAGACAATGAAGAGAGCTTACCTCTTATGCAACTGAACTTTCTCCACACAAGAGGAAACATGGCCGACCTTTTCCCCAAACTTCCAAACTCCTTTGCCACTCCCTAGTCGCTGGGGGGCAGTGTGGGTGGGGCTGAAGGCCTCCACACACTGAAAGAATCCAACTCGCGGAGATTTTAACCCAAGAAAAAAATATATATACTGAAGACTGTGGACCTGTATGATCAGAAAGAGCAGAATTAACTCTCCAGAATACATGAGAAATATTATAAAATACACAAGTAGTGTATTTAATAATCTTTGCATGTATTTAATCACCTTAGTGAGCTTCTATAGATTATTCAGAATCCTATTAATTTTAATGTTAGTTTTACTATTTTTAGTATAGCTATTCTAGTGAGTGAATAACTAGTTTTCTTTTTATTTGCTTTTATTTTCTTTTATAAACAGATTTAAGCTTTTTTTGTGATTTTGTCTATATTATTTAATTTTTTATTTTAATAGGACTTTCATATCCATAGCACTAAGGTTCCTTTTAGTAGTTAATAGGCATCCTCTAGCCAACTTCCAAACGGCTTTCATTGGTCAGAATCATATTATTAACTGTGTAGAAAATTAAAGCAGATCTGCCAACCTTACTCTATTATTCAGAATAATTTTTCTTAAAGTTCTTTTGATGAAAGAAGAAGGAATTTCGTTCTCTAGAAAACTGTCTAATAGTATATTAATGTGGTAATTGAAGTCCAAATTGTTGCTGCAAATTCTTGAAATTCTTAGTACCTGAGAAATTAGTACATTCTCAATTACTTTGGTTGATATGTTATTATTCCAGTGTAGATATTTAATTACTTTGAAAGGAAAATTAACTCTTCTATCAGAGAGGCTAATAGATGGGTTACCCCTGTTAAGCTTAATGCTTAAGTCTAGGAACTCAAGTTCCTGATTACTGTGGTTGGTTTTACATAAGTTAAGAGAGCTAGGATAGATATTATCAAAATCACTCTCTATAACTTCTGAATTATTGATACACAGCAGATCATCAATATATCTAAATGTGTAAAGGTAGTTATCGGAGCAGGTGGAGTGATTTTTAATGAAATTATATTCCTTAAAGAACAGTTTTTAATGAAATTATATATCACTCCACCTGCTCCGATAACTACCTTTACACATTTAGATATATTGATGATCTGCTGTGTATCAATAATTCAGAAGTTATAGAGAGTGATTTTGATAATATCTATCCTAGCTCTCTTAACTTATGTAAAACCAACCACAGTAATCAGGAACTTGAGTTCCTAGACTTAAGCATTAAGCTTAACAGAGGTAACCCATCTATTGGCCTCTTTGATAAGAGTTAATTTTCCTTTCAAAGTAATTAAATATCTACACTGGAATAATAACATATCAACCAAAGTAATTGAGAATGTACTAATTTTTCAGGTACTAAGAATTTCAAGAATTTGCAGCAACAATTTGGACTTCAATTACCGCATTAATATACTATTAGACAGTTTTCTAGAGAACGAAATTCCTTCTTTCATCAAAAGAACTTTAAGAAAAATTATTCTGAATAATAGAGTAAGGTTGGCAGATCTGCTTTAATTTTCTACACAGTTAATAATATGATTCTGACCAATGAAAGCCGTTTGGAAGTTGGCTAGAGGATGCCTATTAACTACTAAAAGGAACCTTAGTGCTATGGATATGAAGGTCCTATTAAAATAAAAAATAATATAGACAAAATCACAAAAAAAGCTTAAAAATCTGTTTATAAAAGAAAATAGAAACAAATAAAAAAACTAGTTATTCACTCACTAGAATAGCTATACTAAAAATAGTAAAACTAACATTAAAATTAATAGGATTCTGAATAATCTATAGAAGCTCACTAAGGTGATTAAATACATGCAAAGATTATTAAATACACTACTTGTGTATTTTATAATATTTCTCATGTATTCTGGAGAGTTAATTCTGCTCTTTCTGATCATACAGGTCCACAGTCTTAAGTACATATATTTTTTCTCTCTGGTTAAAATCTCCGCGAGTTGGATTCTTTCAGTGTGTGGAGGCCTTCAGCCCCACCCACACTGCCCCCCAGCGACTAGGGAGTGGCAGAGGAGTTTGGAAGTTTGGGGAAAAGGTCGGCCATGTTTCCTCTTGTGTGGAGAAAGTTCAGTTGCATAAGAGGTAAGCTCTCTTCATTGTCTTTGGGTTTTAGGTTTTCCAAGTTCAATGTTTGTACTTGAACTTTTTTCTGTTTTTTTTTTTTTTTTTTGCTTTTTAGCATTTAGGCACTGCCAAGTCTTAACTTTTTTGCGGATTTTAACTCTTTCTTTTCTTGGTAACTTTGCGCGTTTTTTAAGAAACTTAGGCCAAGCAGCTGGCCATTCATAGTTCTTGTACTTTGCGCTGTGTTTTCAAAGTAGTTAAGTTCTTAATAACTACTTAATTATGCACTTAAAGCACTTCTGAAATACTTTGTACATATTGCAACTAATTGTTCATGTCATATAACCTTCACAAAGCATTTCTTTAGTTAATTATTGTCTTTAATTTATACTCGTTTTTGTGTTGTCAGAAGTTGTGGAGTAGGGGGTTTTAGAGTCAAGTTTTCTTTCAAGAATCTGAGTTTTAAATAATTAATATTTCCTTTTTTAATTGCAATGTAAGAATTTGGAATACTTTTGCATTGCTATTCAGGTTAAAATTCTCTCTCAGGCAAACTTGGCATTTCGTTATTGCTGAACATTATTTCTAATTTTTATATCACTCTCACAACTTGAGTTTTCTATAATCTTCTTCTTTCTGTTAAATAGTAACAGATGAAGAGCATGGGTCGGGCCAGGAAAGTTATGGATGCAAGCTAAATTGTTAACTAAAGCTAGGTCATACAACTCTGCTGAGGTCACGATATATATATATAATTTTAAAAAAATATCTTTTAAAAAAAATTTTTGGTGGGCTTATTACTTGCATCTATGGCTTTGCAGAAACCCATTTCCAACTAGGTCTTTGTGGAAGTGAGAAAATGCAGAGTTTTTGCTGGTCCTTGATAAAGCCAAGACTCAGTATTCTCGACACTTTCTACATTCAGTTGTTTTATTTTATTTTTTATTTTTTTCTCTTTTTACTCACACCGGTAGATACATAACTTTTTCTATGTTGTACTTGGTATGAGTCCAAATTATATTTGCATTTTTTTGCTTCGGTCTCTTCTTAATAGAATGTGAATTCTGAATTTTCATAACTGCTGCGTTGCGCGTTTTGATCTTTAGGTTATTTTGCAACTTTCGTTTTAAATTCAAAAGTTTTTCCTTTGTTTTCAGCTTTGCTCTTCAGTATATATATCATCATCATAATCATTGTCAACCATTATCAATCCACTGCTGGACGAAGGTCTCCCCAAGTTTCCTTCACAACGGTCTGTCTTGTGCCAGTCTCCTCCATGTCACTCCCGCATACTTTCGAATTTCATCCACTCATCTTCCATGTGGTCTTCTTCTGGGTCTTTTCCTGTCCCTTGGAATCCAATCTAAAATTTCGGCTGTCCATCGATGGTCTGTTCTTCTGGCAGTATGTCCAGCCCATTGCCATTTCAGGGATTTAACTCTGATCATGATGTCTTCCACTCTTGTCATTTTTCGGATCCACGTGTTCCTCTTCTTATCTCTCCTGGTTATACCAAGCATGCACCTCTCCATGCTTCTTTGAGTTGTCTGCAGCCTTTGTATGTCTCTTTTAGCTAAGGTCCACGTCTCTGCACCATACGTAAGCACTGGAAGGATGCATTGATCAAACTCTTTTCTTTTAAGACATAATGGCATATTGCTCTTGAAAATTATGCTGTTTCTTCCAAAAGCTCTGCAGGCAAGTTTTGTACGCCGATTAATTTCTTCATCAATGTGACCCTCACTTGATATCTGCTGTCCAAGATAAACGTATGTGTCTGTTATCTCCAGCTTTTCTCCACCAATCGATAAATCTTCATTTCTTGTAAAAGCATTGAACATCACTTTTGTCTTCTGAAAGTTCATTTTTAATCCCACTTCTTTACTCTTGTCAGCAAGTTCCTGGATCATACTCTGTAGCTCTGGTGGGGTAGTTGCAAAAATGACTATGTCATCAGCAAATCGAAGGTGGGTTAGATAATCTCCATTGATCTTTATCCCTTTGTTTTCCCAGTTCAGTGATTGAAAGACATTTTCCAATATGGCATTAAAGAGCTTCGGAGACATGGTGTCACCTTGTCTCACTCCTTTTCCAATTTTTATGTGTGTTGTATTTTCAAACAGCCGAATCTTTGCACTTGCATTTTCATAGATGTTTTTAATATTAATGTATGCATCTTCAATACCGCAGGATTTCAGAGCCATTGCAACTGCTGATGGTTTCACCGAATCAAAGGCTTTTTTCATAATCGATAAAAGCCATGCACAATGGAAGTTCATATTCCCTCGCTCTTTCAATTAGTTCTCTCAGTACGTGGATATGATCTATTGTGCTGTAGCCACTCCTGAATCCAGCTTGTTCTCTCGGTTGAGCCATGTCCAGTGTCACCTTCAAGTGGTGTGAAAGAACTTTAGTGAAGATTTTATAAACCACTGATAGGAGGCTGATAGGTCTGTAGTTCCTGAGATCCTCAACGTCACCTTTTTTATGTTGCAAGATCATTGTAGCGTTGTTCCAATCCTCAGGAATTTTCCCTTCATTAAGGCATCGAGTGAAAATTTGGGCGAGTACTGTTTCGAATTCTCCACTTGCTTCTTGTATGATGTCTACAGTAATTCCATCTTCTCCTGGAGCTTTTCCCCGCTTCATGTTCTTGATTGCATGTGCAACTTCTGCTGGAAGGACTGGAAGAACTCTGGTACTGGTACCTTTCATGATGTCTGGAGTACATGTATCATCCCTTTCATATAATTTGGAGTAGAAATCTTTCACTCTTGTCAAAATTTCGCCTCTATTTCTTGTTACAGAATCATCTTCTTTTCTCAGTGCCATAATCTGTTTTTTTCCCTTACTGAGATGTCCCTTTGCTATCTTTAGGCTTTGGTTGTTTTCAATTGCTTTCCTTACTAGTTCACAGTTGAATTTCCTTACGTCTTCAGTGATACTTTTTCGTACTGTCTTGCATAGCTCTATATATTCCACTTTGGAAGTCACATCTTCTTTAGTTGTCCTCATCACTCTTTTTGCATCAACATTTTGGTTTTTCCTGATAATTTGTTCACATGCAATTTGTTCTTAGACCCAGCTAGTTCTGTTGCTATTTCCATAAAAGCTTTGGTTACTTTTCTGTTAACTTCAGAAATATCCACTTCTTCCGATGTTAGGCCTTCTAAAGCAGAGAACCTGTTCTTCAGTTCCAATTTGAAGGTATTATGGTGTTTTTTAAGGTTGGTTATGTCAATACATTTTGTTTGTCTTATGAGCTTGCTACATTCGAGTTTAGTGTTGAGGTGCATCTTACATCTCGCCAATCTATGGTCACTGCCTGTGTTGAACTTGTTTAGCACACTGCAGTCTTCTATGACAAATTTTTTGTTACACATAATAAAATCAATTTCACTTGTCGTCCCATTTGGATGTCTCCATGTCCATTTCCTGTGTGGCTTTTTCTTGAAAAAGGAGTTCAAGATGAAAAACCCTTCTGCCTCTGCAAACTCTACGAGAGTATTTCCACGCTGGTTTCTGTTGCCGTGACCGAATTTACCTACTGAAGTTTCATTCTGTTGCCGTTGCCTTATTTTTGCATTGAAATCTCCCATAATTATCTTCAAGTGCTGCTTACCTTTATTATTTAGATCACGAATTTCCTCATAAAATTCTTCAATTTCTTCTTCAGCATGACTTGTGGTGGGTGCATAAGTTTGAATAATCTGAGCCTGTTATCTTCTCGAGAGTTGGATAACGAGTCGTGTAGCTCTGTCAGAGGAACTTTCAACTTCTACAACTTTATCCTTCAGTTTCTTGTTTATTATAAATCCAACACCACTAGTTCTGCCAGTATCTGTCCCACGATAGTAGAAGAGATGTCCACTTTTCAGTTCAATGAGATCTTCTCCTTTTCTCCTTACCTCACTTAGCCC
Source organism: Macrothele yani (assembly GCA_039090855.1). NCBI lineage: Eukaryota > Metazoa > Arthropoda > Arachnida > Araneae > Macrothelidae > Macrothele > Macrothele yani. The sequence goes on along the minus strand of CM077025.1, from coordinate 72,210,203 downwards.
CACGATGTCCCACTTGATCCTTTGTAGTTCCTCTTCCAATTCAAGAAGCCTTGAATCAGAAGATAGGGAGCGTCCGTTGTACGTAGCCAAGGTCAGCATCAGATGGCAGCCTAGTCCGGTCCTCCGGGGATTCTTAGCACCCTCTGCCTTCATGTCGCACTGGCCGCTGCCTTGGCCAGGTACATTCCAGCTGCCGGAGACTGAGGGCCAAGATTTAAGTTGTGGAGTCATTTTGGAGGGGTTTGGCCATAACTCACCACGCTGGCCAAGCGGGTTGGTGAGTGTGGGATAGCATTTCCTCTAATCCCGATGGTATAGTTATACCGCTATTGGCGGTCGTCAGAGCCCCTTTAGTGGGAACAGGATGTACCACGAGAAAATATATATATATATATATATATATATATTCTATAAAGAAGATACCTAAGCAAAAAAATACATATATAATTTTGACTCACACCTAGTACAACATAGAAAAGGTTATGTATCTACCTGTGTGATCAAAAGGAAAAAAGGTAAAAAATAAAATAAAACAACTGAATGTAGAAGGTGTCGAGAATACTGAGCCTTGGCTTTATCAAGGACCAGCAAAAACTCTGTATTTTCTCACTTCCACAAAGACCTAGTTGGAAATGGGTTTCTGCAAGGCCATAGATGCAAGTAACATTCCCACCTAAAATAGTTTAAAAAATATATATATAAGTCATGTCCTCCTTAGAGTTGCATGACCTAGCACTAGTTAACAATTTCGCTTGCATCCATTTACCTTCCTGGCCCGACCCATACTCTTCATCTGTTACTATTAAACAGAGAGAAGAAGATTAAAGAGAACTCAAGCTGTGAGAGTGACATAATAATTAGAAATGATTTTCAGCCATAACGAAATTCCAAGTTCGTTTGAGAGAGAATTTAAACCTGAAAATCAATGCAAAAGAAATCCAAATTTTACATTGCAATTAAAAAAGGAAATGTTAATTTATAACGAACAGATTTTTGAAAGAAAACTTGAGTCTAAAACCCCCTACTCTACAACTTATGACAACACGAAAACGAGAATAAGTTAAAGATAATAATTAACTAAAGAAAACTTTGTGAAAGTTATATACCTTAAACAGTTAGTTGCAATATGTACAAAGTATTTCAGCAGTGCTTTAAGTGCATAATTAATTAGTTATTAAGAACTTAACTACTTTGAAAAAACAGCGCATAGACAGCGCATAGAAAAGGAACAAGCTAAGCCATCTTCTGTTCCTAGGTACCCCAAAAGACGCTCAAAGTTACAAAGAAAAGAAAGAGTTAAAACCCGCAAAAATGTTAACAGACAAATCAATGCCTAAAAGTTGAAAAGCTAAAAAACGACAGAGAAAAGGTACATGAAGTACAAACATTGAACTTATAAAACCTAGAACCCAAAAAACAAGGAAGAGAGCTTACCTCTTGTGTTACAAAAACTTTTCTCCTCACAAGAGAAGAACATGGCTGACCTCTTCTGCCACTCCCTAGATGCTGGGGGGCAGTGAGGGTGGGGCTGATGGCCTCCTCATACAGCAAGAAAACAACGCGCGGAGATTTTAACCAGAGAAAAAAAAATATATAAACATAAGACTGTGGATCTGTATGATCAGAAAGAGCAGAATTAACTCTCCAGAATACATGAGAAATATTATAAAATACACGAGCAGTTTATTTAATAATCTTTGCATGTATTAAATCACCTTAGTGAGCTTCTATAGATTAATCAGAATCTTATTAATTTTAATGTTGGTTTTACTATGTTTAGTATAGCTATCCTAGTGATGAATAACTAGTTTTCTTTTTTATTTGTTTTTATTTTCTTTTATAAACGGATTTTTAAGCTTTTTTTGTGATTTTGTTTATATTATTTAATTTTTTGTTTTAATAGGACCGTCATATCCATAGCACTAAGGTTCCTTTAGGTAGTTAATAGGCATCCTCTAGCCAACTTCCTTACGGCTTTGATTGGTCAGAATCATATTATTAACTGTGTAGAAAATTAAAGCAGATCTGCCAACCTTACTCTATTATTCAGAATAATTTTTCTTAAAGTTCTTTTGATGAAAGAAGAAGGAATTTCGTTCTCTAGAAAACTTTCTAATAGTATATTAATGTGGTAATTGAAGTCCAAATTGTTGCTGCAAATTCTTGAAATTCTTAGGACCTGAGAAATTAGTACATTCTCAATTACTTTGGTTGAAATGTTATTATTCCAGTGTAGATATTTAATTACTTTGAAAGGAAAATTAACTCTTTTATCATAGAGGCTAATAGATGGGTTACCTCTGTTGAGCTTAATGCTTAAGTCTAGGAACTCAAGTTCCTGATTACTGTGGTTGGTTTTACATAAGTTAAGAGAGCTAGGATAGATATTATCAAAATCACTCTCTATAACTTCTGAATTATTGATACACAGCAGATCATCAATATATCTAAAAGTGTAATGGTAGTTATCTGAGCAGGTGGGGTGATTTTTAATGAATTTATATTCCTTAAAGAACAGGAATAGATTAGCGATATGCGTGGACGTTGATGTTCCCATTGGAATACCGTTCACTTGCTTATAGAGAGTATTATTATATAAGATATGGTTATTTATTATGCAGCAATTGAGATAAGAGTTCCAAGTTCCTACATCAACAAATTGGTTAAGTTTAAATTCTGCATACAGCTCTTTAAAGGTAGTGATTATATCTGATAGAGGCAGATTAGTATACAGGTTTTCAAAATCATAACTATTAATATCTAGGGGACAAACTTTGAGTATAGTAGAAATTACTTCTGCATTATTATTAATTATCCAAAAATCTCTGTACATCAAGTTAGAACAGTTTCTAATGTGTTTCAAAACCTTCTTTAAGACATCTTCAAAAGCAAGATCTATTTTCTTTTTATGACTCCTTACTCCACTAGCTATGAACCTGAACTTCACAGGATCCTTATGAAACTTAACCGTTGCAAAAAGAAATGGAAATTCAGGCTCATATCTTCTAGTTTGTGGAATTTTAAGTTTCTTGAAGAATGCCTTAAACCGATTTTCTAACTGCTTGGTAGAATAACTTACGGGCTCGTATGTTACTCTATTATTGAGTTCCATAGTTAACAATTCGAAATAGAACTTCTTACAGATAATTGCAAAATTATTGCTAGCTTTATCCGTAGTGGTAAAAATAAATTGGTCTTGCAGTTTGGAGAGTGACCTTTTAGCTTCTCCAGAGAAAAAGAGATTTCTGTCGAAACAAAAGTCCAGACCTGCCAACTCACCGGTGAAGCTATTGATTATATTATATTTCCATTCTGCGAAGGCCTCAATAGGCTGATTGTACGTTAAACTGGTTTTTACGATGTATTTATTTACATCTTGAGTGAAGCTCTCAAGAATCCTTTCTTTGGAAATTGTGAAGGAAGGTCTGAATTTAGAGCCATACTCTAATAAATTCCTAAGCTTTTCATTTTCAACAAAACTCAAGTTTCCGGTGATAATATGGTTGTAATTCTTATCATAGTGAACTGCTTCTTTATGTTCATCACAAGAACAAGTAGTAATTACAGGAATGTAGCTCGAAGAGTTAAGTTTGTAGTTTTTAACTATTGACCCTAAGGTCTTAACATATTTAAAACTTACAATAGACTGGTGCCTGTGGATGGGAAAAAAAATTGCATTATTGTAGAACAGCTTCCTTACATTGAGATTATCGTAGGCTTTATTTAGGAACCTGATGGTAACAAAATTACTGGAAAATTCTTTAAGAGAAATTTTATCTTTAAGAATATGTTTAAGAATGTCCAGAACCAAAGCAAAAACATGCTTATCAACATGGTCAGCAGTTTCATTCCAGAATTTGAAAAAACATTTAAGGACAGAGTGCTTGAAGGACTTGAGAATTTTGTAAGTATTTTTAACAAAATTAGTGCCAGTTTTAAAGCCTTCCAGAGTTTTTAGCAAGTTAGCAAAATCAACTTTGCTTGATGTGCGAAATAACCTCATAATAATGCAGAAGTAATTTCTACTATACTCAAAGTTTGTCCCCTAGATATTAATAGTTATGATTTTGAAAACCTGTATACTAATCTGCCTCTATCAGATATAATCACTACCTTTAAAGAGCTGTATGCAGAATTTAAACTTAACCAATTTGTTGATGTAGGAACTTGGAACTCTTATCTCAATTGCTGCATAATAAATAACCATATCTTATATAATAATACTCTCTATAAGCAAGTGAACGGTATTCCAATGGGAACATCAACGTCCACGCATATCGCTAATCTATTCCTGTTCTTTAAGGAATATAAATTCATTAAAAATCACCCCACCTGCTCAGATAACTACCATTACACTTTTAGATATATTGATGATCTGCTGTGTATCAATAATTCAGAAGTTATAGAGAGTGATTTTGATAATATCTATCCTAGCTCTCTTAACTTATGTAAAACCAACCACAGTAATCAGGAACTTGAGTTCCTAGACTTAAGCATTAAGCTCAACAGAGGTAACCCATCTATTAGCCTCTATGATAAAAGAGTTAATTTTCCTTTCAAAGTAATTAAATATCTACACTGGAATAATAACATTTCAACCAAAGTAATTGAGAATGTACTAATTTCTCAGGTCCTAAGAATTTCAAGAATTTGCAGCAACAATTTGGACTTCAATTACCACATTAATATACTATTAGAAAGTTTTTCTAGAGAACGAAATTCCTTCTTCTTTCATCAAAAGAACTTTAAGAAAAATTATTCTGAATAATAGACAGGGTTCGTACACTTTTGGGGGAAAAAATTCAAGGACTTTCCAGGCCTTTTCCAGGACATATACAAAAAAATTCCAGGATGATTATTATGCTTTAAAAAAATTATTTGAACATGATACTGTAAAGTAATTTCAGTTTTAAGTAATAAAAATGATGAAAGATGCAAATGGATGAATGTGCTTTATGCAAATTGATCAAGTTTATCAAGCACAAGACCATAAAGAATAAATTCTGTTCTTATGCCCTGACCTTTGAATTCAAGTTGGATCATTTTCTACAAGGGTAGGTTTCTCCTCCCTGATAACATACCAAAACTTTGTCGCAATCAAACAGATTTTATGTGAGTTAACATTCCTAAGCTTGGAGAACAAATACTGCTCTTATGTCTTGGCCTTTAAATTTAATTTTGACCTTTTTCAAAAGGGTAGGTTTCCAGGTTGTACCCAACAGCATACTAAAATTTCGCCGAAATTCAACCGCTTTCATGCGAATTATCCTACAGACAAACCCAAAGCATAAACGTTTCTGCAACCATAGTTCAAAAGTGTTAGGAATTTCGAAAATAAAAGCATAACGAACAGCGCGAAAACTAGCTCATAAATAGAATATTTGAAAATACAGTATGCACTCTCAATTATTAGGGATGGTAGAGAGGAAGGGAATAGAACTGTCCAAAATTAGCATGTTTTCGTTGCGCTAGGGCGCTTAAGCACGGCTGAATTCCTTCAGATACCCCCAATGTTCAAATGACTGAACTGTGCTGATGTTCATGGAATGAAATGGTTGATCAGCTATGATGACCAAATAAAAGTTCGGGGGGGGGGGGGGGCTTTTTTTTTTTTTTTTTTAGTTTATGCAACATTTTACATCACTCCAGTATTTATCTTGTCATCATCAACAATCGCAATGCAACTACCGCTTACGATCGCGGATATCAGCAACCGAAAATCTGCCATATCACTAAGTGATATAACTCATAGTATCCTGGATTCCCAGGGACAGGAAAAGACCCAGAAGAAGACCACATGGGAGATGGGTGGATGAAATTCGAAAGTATGCAGGGGTGACATGGAGGAGACTGGCACAAGACAGACCGTTGTGGAGGAAACTTGGGGAGACCTTCGTCCAGCAGTGGATTGATAATGGTTGACAATGATGATGATGATGATGACAGTATTGCAATTGAAAAAAAAGGATGTGGAAAAAAGAAACTTTCAGAAATTAAGATCATCAAGTCCTGCGTTTCAAAAATCCGTTTTCCTTTATAACGTTTAAAAACATGTTTTTGCTTTTTTTACCTGTAGTGTAAATAAAAAAACTATGTTGATTTTTTTTTTATGGAATCAGACGTCCGTATGTCTGATTGTCTTCATCTGAGTTCACACGTTAGCTACTGTGTACAAGTAGACCTATTTTTTCAGCTCAAAAATATGTAGTTTTGTATATATTCACAGTATAAGTCATTCCTTATTCCCACAGAACTGAACTCAGCATATGCAAAATGAAGAACATCAAGACCCGCCCAACACTGTTTCAGATTGTCTGCTGTTTATATTCAAGAAATGCAAACACGGATCAATGGTGAATGCAGCAACTATGATTTTTATTTATTACCAAGAAAAAAAAAAAAAAAAAAAAAGAGCCGTGAAAGCTGTAAAGCTGAAACGGATATTTCTCTCAACCCCCCCCCCTGCACAAAAACATTCCGATTAAGATCAAACAGCAGGAGGACGCGTCCACACACACAACCTTTGGAATGACCTGATGGAATGGCTTCTTTTCATTTGGCACATCGCCATAAATCACCACCTGCAGCTCACTGAACTGTCAAGTTGCACATTTCCTCCTTCACTTTAACTATAATAGAAATTGTAAAAAAAAAATGTTCCCCAATTTTCGACAAAATTAAATTACCAAATTTACGTCATGATGTTGCAATTTACTGAAATACGTTTGTTTATCTGCTGAATATTGCTTAAATCCATTGAAAACTTTTTAATTATAGACGATTTTTTTATTAAAACAGTAACTCAGACGTCTGAATAAAAACGTATGTTTGTAATTCAAATAGAGTCCATATCATCACAGAAAAAAATTTAAGGATCACTCTGTTTAAATAAACCATGGCATCTAAAAAAATAATTCACTTGCTTTTCCCGTAATTTATAATTACTGTTTCTTTTTTTCAATCCGATTATGCAACGGATTTTTTTTTTTTTTTTTTTTGCATCTGCTAAAGTTCCTAACGGAATTTGGCGAAATTTGCACTAGAACTTTATTGTGATGTATCTTAACTACTGTAAAAATTTCACTGTGTTATTTTCAAAATTCGGAAAAATGGATTTCTGAAAATATTCTCCTAGTCCTTTTGAGCTGTGGAAGTGATAAACAGGTGTTTGCTTTCTTCCCAACCCAAGGCTTCAGATCGGCGCTCCCAGCTGTCAATCAACCGTTGCTATGGTAACACCCTTTTGCTGGAGGCTCACTCTGTCCAAAGAGGCACACATAATAAAAATTACCAATGCTAACTTTTAAAGTTTTAAACCGATTCAATTGGAATTTTGGAAGTGAGCTTCTGTAATCCAATTACAGTGAATGTAAAAATTTCAGCTACTTTCGTGAAAAATTCGCAAAGATAGTTTTCTTATTTTTTATCATAAGTAGTGGAAGTCTCTTGAGGGGAGGGAGGGTGGCATGCACATAAACAAGAAGATGAATGTGTTGTTCAGGCATACTCCTCACTGGTGGATGCCAGCTGACTTGGTACATACGCGACCCCCTGCAAATGCTAAATGCCTCTTCTTTCCCCTTCTGTTCTCAATTGTCGGACGGACATCAAGCTCCCCCTTCGACCTACTAGTAATCATCCAATTTTATTGCACTGGAAGTAGTGCCTTTTTTTTTCCTTTTTTCCCCCAGCCAAATTAGGCTTTGGTGCACGTCGGAAACCGCTGCCTGTGGTTTTTTTGAGAACAGAGAAAAGGAACTTTAAAAAATGAAGGGGTAACAGTAACACGATTTCCTAAAAGGGCATTTTTTTAAGTACTAATTTCAAATTTCAAGGCTTTTCAAGACAGCATTAAAAAAACACCGTTTTTCCAGGATATTCCAGGCCTTGAAAACGTAATCATGATTTTCCAGGACTTTCCAGGTTTTCAAGCACGCGTGCGCACCCTGATAGAGTAAGGTTGGCAGATCTGCTTTAATTTTCTACACAGTTAATAATATGATTCTGACCAATCAAAGCCGTAAGGAAGTTGGCTAGAGGATGCCTATTAACTACCTAAAGGAACCTTAGTGCTATGGATATGACGGTCCTATTAAAACAAAAAATTAAATAATATAAACAAAATCACAAAAAAAGCTTAAAAATCTGTTTATAAAAGAAAATAAAAACAAATAAAAAAGAAAACTAGTTATTCATCACTAGGATAGCTATACTAAAAATAGTAAAACCAACATTAAAATTAATAAGATTCTGATTAATCTATAGAAGCTCACTAAGGTGATTTAATACATGCAAAGATTATTAAATAAACTGCTCGTGTATTTTATAATATTTCTCATGTATTCTGGAGAGTTAATTCTGCTCTTTCTGATCATACAGATCCACAGTCTTATGTTTATATATTTTTTTTTTCTCTGGTTAAAATCTCCGCGCGTTGTTTTCTTGCTGTATGAGGAGGCCATCAGCCCCACCCTCACTGCCCCCAGCTGTCTAGGGAGTGGCAGAAGAGGTCAGCCATGTTCTTCTCTTGTGAGGAGAAAAGTTTTTGTAACACAAGAGGTAAGCTCTCTTCCTTGTTTTTTGGGTTCTAGGTTTTATAAGTTCAATGTTTGTACTTCATGTACCTTTTCTCTGTCGTTTTTTAGCTTTTCAACTTTTAGGCATTGATTTGTCTGTTAACATTTTTGCGGGTTTTAACTCTTTCTTTTCTTTTGTAACTTTGAGCGTCTTTTGGGGTACCTAGGAACAGAAGATGGCTTAGCTTGTTCCTTTTCTATGCGCTGTCTATGCGCTGTTTTTTCAAAGTAGTTAAGTTCTTAATAACTAATTAATTATGCACTTAAAGCACTGCTGAAATACTTTGTACATATTGCAACTAACTGTTTAAGGTATATAACTTTCACAAAGTTTTCTTTAGTTAATTATTATCTTTAACTTATTCTCGTTTTCGTGTTGTCATAAGTTGTAGAGTAGGGGGTTTTAGACTCAAGTTTTCTTTCAAAAATCTGTTCGTTATAAATTAACATTTCCTTTTTAATTGCAATGTAAAATTTGGATTTCTTTTGCATTGTTTTTCAGGTTTAAATTCTCTCTCAAACGAACTTGGAATTTCGTTATGGCTGAAAATCATTTCTAATTATTATGTCACTCTCACAGCTTGAGTTCTCTTTAATCTTCTTCTCTCTGTTTAATAGTAACAGATGAAGAGTATGGGTCGGGCCAGGAAGGTAAATGGATGCAAGCGAAATTGTTAACTAGTGCTAGGTCATGCAACTCTAAGGAGGACATGACTTATATATGTATTTTTTAAACTATTTTAGGTGGGAATGTTACTTGCATCTATGGCCTTGCAGAAACCCATTTCCAACTAGGTCTTTGTGGAAGTGAGAAAATACAGAGTTTTTGCTGGTCCTTGATAAAGCCAAGGCTCAGTATTCTCGACACCTTCTACATTCAGTTGTTTTATTTTATTTTTTACCTTTTTTCCTTTTGATCACACAGGTAGATACATAGCCTTTTCTATGTTGTACTAGGTGTGAGTCAAAATTATATATGTATTTTTTTGCTTAGGTATCTTCTTTATAGAATGTGAATTCTGAATTTTCAAAACTGCTGCGTTGCGCGTTTTGATTTTCAGGTTATTTTGCACCCTTCGTTCTAAAATTTTTTCCTTAGACTTCAGTTTTGCTCTTTAGTATATATATATATATATATATATATATATAAACTTACACCACAAGTCATCCTGAAGAAGAAATTGAAGAATTTTATGAGGAAATTTGTCATCTAAATAATAAAGGTAAGAAGCACTTGAAGATAATTATGGGAGATTTCAATGCAAAAATAGGGCACCGGCAACAGAATGAAACTTCAGTAGGTAAATTCGGTCACGGCAACAGAAACCAGCGTGGAAATACTCTCGTAGAGTTTGCAGAGGCAGAAGGGTTTTTCATCTTGAACTCCTTTTTCAAGAAAAAGCCTCACAGGAAATGGACATGGAGACATCCAAATGGGACGACAAGTGAAATTGATTTTATTATGTGTAACAAAAAATTCGTCATCGAAGACTGCAGTGTGCTAAACAAGTTCAACACAGGTAGTGACCATAGATTGGTGAGATGTAAGATGCACCTCAACACTAAACTGGAACGTGGCAAGCTCATAAGACAAACAAAATGTATTGACATAACCAACCTTAAAAACACCATAATACTTTCAAGTTGGAACTGAAGAACAGATTCTCTGCTTTAGAAGGCCTAACATCGGAAGAAGTGGATATTTCGGAAGTTAACAGAAAAGTAACCAAAGCTCTTATGGAAACAGCAACAAAATTAGCTGGGTCTAAGAACAAGTTGCATGTGAACAAATTATCAGGAAAAACCAAAATGTTGATGCAAAAAAGAAGAGAGATGAGGACAACTAAAGAAGATGTGACTTCCAAAGTGGAATATATAGAGCTATGCAAGACAGCACGAAAAAGTATCACTGAAGACGTAAGGAAATTCAACTGTGAGCTAGTGAGGAAAGCAATTGAAAACAACCAAAGCCTAAAGATAGCTAAGGGACATCTCAGTAAGGGAAGAAAACAGATTATGGCTCTGAGAAAAGAAGATGGTTCTATAACAAGAAATAGAGGCGAAATTTTGACAAGAGTGAAAGATTTTTACTCCAAATTATATGAAAGGGATGATATATGTACTCCAGACATCATGAAAGGTACCAGAGTTCTTCCAGTCCTCCCAGCAGAAGTTGCTCATGCAATCAAGAACATGAAGCGGGGGAAAGCTCCAGGAGAAGATGGAATTACTATAGACATCATACAAGAAGCAAGTGGAGAAATTGAAACAGTAATCGCCCAAATTTTCACTCGATGCCTTAATGAAGGGAAGATTCCTGAGGATTGGAACAATGCTACAATGATCCTGCTACATAAAAAAGGTGACATTGAGGATCTCAGGAACTACAGACCTATCAGCCTCCTACCAGTGGTTTATAAAATCTTCACTAAAGTTCTTTCACACCGTTTGAAGGTAACACTGGACATGGCTCAACCGAGAGAACAAGCTGGATTCAGGAGTGGCTACAGCACAATAGATCATATCCACGTACTGAGAGAACTAATTGAAAGAGCGAGGGAATATGAACTTCCATTGTGCATGGCTTTTATCGATTATGAAAAAGCCTTTGATTCGGTGAAACCATCAGCAGTTACCACGGCTCTGAAATCCTGCGGTATTGAAGATGCATACATTAATATTATTAATAACATCTATGAAAATGCAAGTGCAAAGATTCGGCTGTTTGAAAATACAACACACATAAAAATTGGAAAGGGAGTGAGACAAGGTGACACCATATCTCCGAAGCTCTTTAATGCCACATTGGAAAATGTATTTCAATCACTGAACTGGGAAAACAAAGGGATAAAGATTAATGGAGATTATCTAACCCACCTTCGTTTTGCTGATGACGTAGTCATTTTTGCAACTACCCCATCAGAGCTGCAGAGTATGATCCAGGAACTTGCTGACAAGAGTAAAGAAGTGGGATTAAAAATGAACTTTCAGAAGACAAAAGTGATGTTCAATGCTTTTACAAGAAATGAAGATTTATCGATTGATGGAGAAAAACTGGAAATAACAGATACGTATGTTTATCTTGGACAGCAGATATCAAGTGAGGGTCACATTGATGAAGAAATTAATCGGCGTACAAAACTTGCCTGGAGAGCTTTTGGAAGAAACAGCATAATTTTCAAGAGCAATATGCCATTATGTCTTAAAAGAAAAGTGTTTGATCAATGCATCCTTCCAGTGCTTACGTATGGTGCAGAGACGTGGACCTTAACTAAAAGAGATATACAAAGGCTGCAGACAACTCAAAGCAGCATGGAGAGGTGCATGCTTGGTATAACCAGGAGAGATAAGAAGAGGAACTAGTGGATCCGAAAAATGACGAGAGTGGAAGACATCATGATCAGAGTTAAATCCCTGAAATGGCAATGGGCTGGACATACTGCCAGAAGGACAGACCATAGATGGACAGCCGAAATTTTAGATTGGATTCCAAGGGACAGGAAAAGACCCAGAAAAAGACCACATGGGAGATGGGTGGATGAAATTCGTAAATATGCGGGAGTGGCATGGAGGAGACTGGCACAAGACAGACCGTTGTGGAGGAAACTTGGGGAGACCTTCGTCCAGCAGTGGATTGATAATGGTTGACAATGATGATGATGATATATATGTATTATATAGTATATACACAAATAAATACTCGTACAATGCAAACGATAAAACAATCTAGTACGATGAAACATAACATGCTAGAAACTGCTTGCCACGACAGCCCAGCAGCACGGGAGGGAGAACTCCAAGCAGCACGGTGACGTCACAAATGGTCCCCCAACTTCTTCCGCGAGGACCGTGTCGGCATTCGGTTTCTCAAAGCGATGAACCAGCTCTTCTGTCTTTTAAAGCCCTGGACAGAAGTATACTTAACAAAACACACTATTTCACCTCAAAACATCTGACAACTGGATACAGCTTTAAAAAATTCTCATCGGCGCTTCCATCAGTTGCCATCAAAAATAATGAATTACAGAGTGCAGAAACTACAGGTGTGTAAAGCTATCCTGGGATTTCACTAGTGAGGTGGTTTTGGCTCATGCACAGCTGTATTTCTTGGCAAATTCCCAGCATGATCAGCTGCCACGATATAGATAATTTATGTTCTGCCAGAAAAGAGGTGAACAAGATTTCAGCATGTAAGATTTGTAAATCCTCCGTTTTAGCAAAATATTCACCCAGCGGAATCACTTCTGACCTTTCTCTGTTGTATCCTTTGGGTTTCACGGATGTTATGTGATGAGGACAGTTGAACCTCCCACCGTATTTAAATGAGAAATCGAAATTACACATAGCACAAAATGAGTAATGCTCCGAAAGTTGGGAGGCGTGCAAGTACGGCCACTTTTTAGAGTTCTCTGAAGCGCTGGGAAGCTATTTTCTTTTTTGGCGGAGGTCGACCTAATTATTAAGGTGGAGACATGCTGATTGATTAAAAAAGTTATAAACGAAAAATTATATGCCACCAATATAAGCAGTATGCATATTGTAAACTCCACACGCAGTCCACTCTTGTCAAAAGACAGGAACAGCCTCGACTAGAGAACCGAGCATGCACAATGCATCTGAAATACTTTGAAAAGCGCAAAAATAAGCTAAACAGAAGCTAAAGGCACCCTGCTGGCTGCTGCAGTAATGCCATCCACGTGACAATGATCATAACGTGAACCTACATTTTATTAGTCACCCTCTTTTGAAATTTTGGGTGGACTTAACCAACGCCAATGACCCACTGGTTTCAAAAAATTTAATGAATATACAGAACATTGCTTTGAAAAATTCAGAAGATTGTATATCTTCTGAATTTTTTCAATTTCTCACACGATAAAGTAATTTTGAACTCTTACTGCTTAAACAAAAAAGGAATACAATAATTTTTTTTTTTGTGTGTGTGTGTGTGTTTTTATTGAAGGGAACTTTTATTGATAGAAATTTAACATTTTGCTAAACTTTTTACAGTGGCCTTTTTGGCTTTTTTTTTTTTTTTAATTTTTGGAGGAGTACTTTTTGGAAACAAAGTGCATTTTCTTTGCAATTAAACAGAAGACTCTCAAGCAATTCATCTGACATTGATGATCAAAACATTGTGCAATTTTTTTTAACCAAAGAAAAAATTCTATTCCGATTGAGAAGGGTGCATTTTGAAGATCAATAATAATTTGACTTCTTATTTCAAATGAAAGTATTTTTAACAATTGCAGTTGTCTTTGTCCTACCACAACCGTATGCTTTCACAATTTCCAATTTTGGAAACATCTTACGAAATAAAATTCCAGCATGATCTGCTGCGCTAATGGGCAAATTCCGTTCTATTGAAAACGTTGCAAATAGGCATTTGGCATGAGTCACTTCTACTTCCTTATCTTCATTACTACTTGTCAAAAATTAGCTTATTTTTGCAGTATTTTCACCATTGGCCGATTTCTGACGATGCTTTAATGATTTTAAATGTTTTGTTGTTTCACTTTTCAGCCATTACATATTTATTTTTACTAAGTCCATCAAACAAATAGTGGAGAACGCATGTTTAGAACAGACTTCATTTCTCGATACACAGAAATTCAGCTTAGTATGTTTCATGATAAGACTGCACGTATTGTTTTTATTTTGTACACATTTCACCAATTAGAAGGAAACTGCTTAAATATTTTCAGCTGCAATACATGTCATGGGTAGATGATAAATCCGAAAACTGAGAAGGCATCAAAAGCTTACTAACGTAATGTTGAAGTCTCGACCGTTATGTATCATCAGACAGACGCGAGAATTATTTGTGGTTGCGGTTACATGCAACTGCTGCCAATTGTTGCCATGCTGACAGAAGAAAAGGAGCCGAAAGAGGAGCAGCTGAAAGCGGATGTCATATACCACATGACCATATCATTTGCTGTAAATGACATAGCTTCTGCAGGTGTGAAACGTATAAAATGAGCAATATACAAGATTAAGACTAGTAAGTTATTTCCAACTTTTTTTATTGAAAAGCAAGAAAAAATTAATAAAACAGGTTATTTTTCGCAAAAACAAATTTTTCGAACAGAAGAACGCGAGTTTGGTCGGAAGAATGAATAAAAAATCAAAAGACTTCTGCCAAAATCGAAAGAGTTGGCGGGTATGCTCCGGGTTTAATCTAATGGCCACAAAATTGCATGTCATTATGATCATTCTTCCCTCCCCCAGTTAACCAATTTCTTGATACTTTAATGCCTTTTGCAATGATACGCTGCATAGTTAAAAAACACAGTGCACAATAGAAAATGGGATTGTGAAACGGGCAAAATTCGTACCTTTTACTTCTTTGTCGGGTTCAGCATCTTCTGCGGTTTCTGCAGGTTCAGCTTCATCTTTTCCTTCTTTCTCTTGGTTTTCCCCGTCTGTTGTAGGTGCTGTGGATGGAGGAGCTATGGACCCCACCCCCCAAAAAAAAAACTATCAGCAAACTTTTTTTTTGATAAAATACAATTTTATCACTAATTAAAAATCACAGTTTGAATTGCAGTAGACTATACATTGCATTTTTATTTATTTACTGTTTCCCCATACAGCATTTTTAACCAGTTTTGATCACATGCTAAATAAAATATAAATAACAAACAAGCAATATACACATGACATATAACTGAAGGTAGATGATTAATCACTTCTGTTGGGCGAAGAATTTAAAAAGAAGTCTTTTGACCATGTCTTGGGGGCTGGATCACATGTAAACAATACAAGTGAGACTAGTTGCCAGATTTCAATTTTCTAGTTTTACATCATGGTTGTAACAAAATGATAGTTTATGCTCAACCAGCACTTAATAATGCAGTGAAAAGTGCTGCAATATAAATAATTTTAACAAGAGAATTAGAAATGGAAAATCTGTGAACACCAGGAACAATAAGGTCTTTGACTTTATCTCCATCCATGAGGATTCGATTTGGTACCAATCAAATAATAGCCATAGGATTTTTAAAAAGGACGCAACTGGTACTAGACTGCTCAAGAAAAACAATACATTCAGCAAATTGAAGTTGTCAATCGACCTCTGCCAAACACAGAGAGAGAGTACGGACTGACGAGTTTGTCCACCAAACTACATGGGAATTAATTGATGGTCAGCAGCAATCGTGAGGGTTTGAAATTATGTAGTGAGAATCATGCTGAAGAGGAGATGGGAGTCCTTAAGGGAATCTAACAAGTATCCCCAATGTAATGTACCTTCCAGACGTAGGTCTGGAAGGTACAAGTTTAATTCTCTCTCAAACGGCATACACGAGTATGTGCAGTAGCGACACAAACACATCTCGTAGTTGGCAAGTGGTCTAAAGTCATGTTTACGAAATTCAAGCAGCATTGTTGGCAAAAACTAGAAGTTGCACATATGCCTTGAAGGAATGTTATAAAGTACGACATCAAGCTTGTGGAGCATATGGTTTACCGCAGGGGTGGCCAACCACGGCATCCGTGCCACACTGAGGCTTTCTAAGCGGCACGCATAAAGTTACTTTTTGTAAATTTAATAATTTGTTAAACGATTTAGCATTTGTGACTGACATCCTGTGCCACCTTAACAACTTTAAACCTGCGTTTACAAAGTAAAAACAGCCTTTCACCAGTGTTATTCAACTCAGTTGAGGCATTTAAAGTAAAACTTGTTTTTCTTGGAATGCATCTTTCCCAGCATGATCTTGTACATTTTCCTCAAATGAAACAACTGTCACAAACCGAGTTCGTGGAGATTCCAAACTTTTCTAAATATCAGCAACATATTTCTGATTGGAAAAACTCCTTTGAAGCCAGGTTTTCAGACTTCCAAAACAAAATATTCTCCTTTTCACAAACCCCTTCCCCCTTTCTATTGAAGACATCATTCACGATCCTGCTGATGTGCAGACTGAAATTTTGCAGCTTCAGAATAACACTGAAAGTTCAAGGAGGTGCTTGGAAATCCAGCCAGCAGAAATATGCTACCTTCCAGAAACATCCCCCCTCCTCACAATTTCCTGCACTACGAGACATCGCCCTGCAATATTGTTGCAGGTTCGGGTCCAAAATATGTGAAAATACTTTTCCTATCATGAACTCTGTGAAAAATAATTACCGTTCCCTCACTGATCGGCATCTCAAAAATCTGCTGGTTCTTGCTACTTCATCTTTGAATCCCAACATTGTGGAACCGGTGAAGAGGAAAGACATCCAAAAGACTAAGAACTAAGCCGCGTTTGTTTCATGTGAATAGAAAAGTAATAATACAATGTTGGAATGTTTCTTTCTTTGCAAGTAATTTGTGTTTTTAAACTAGTTCTTGAATGATTTTTAGTGTTATGTTACAATAGTATTGGTTTAACAATATTTTTCTTTTCTTCAGTACTATTTTATTTGAAGTATACAGAGATACATAATTTCTGAATCCTTTCTGGCAACCGTGGCACGTTCAAGATTATCTACATCAAAAGTGACACACGGCAAACCATGGGTTGGCAACCCCTGGTTTACCGTATAGTAAGGTAGCAGCTAGGTAGCCTTAAAAAAAAATGACCGAGAAATGTGTCTTCTGCTTTGGGGTGCGGCCGTGCCCAGGTGATTGAAACTCAAGTGTTTGCTTTGTCTGCATTGTTCGAAAATGACTGGCGGTGGACAATTTGTGAACTCGCCTATGAGAGTAGCCTTTCGCTTAACTGTGCTGCACATTTTAAATAACAGCTAAACATGCCAAATATCACATCACTTTGGGTGCATTTAAGTAACGCTGACAAATGGCATATTTTTTGTTGTATAAGACATGGACCCAGTGTTATGAACCAGGACTCAAAGCCAGTCTAATTAATGGAGGCATTGCAGCTCACTGTGCTGAACGAAGGTCTGGTCGAACACCTGAACATTAATGATCTATGGCTGGGATGGCGTCGTACAAACACATGCAGTACCTCCCAGACAGATGGCAAATGCAGCGTATTATGCACATTTCCTTAACCATAACCTGCATCCACCTCTCAAGAAGAAGCTATGTAATTTGCTGGAGCATATTCTGATAATTTTGCATGACAATGCTGGCTGCTCTGTTGCTCATGTCGTTACTGGCCTGTTCCATTGATGCAGTGATGTGATTGCAGAAAACTGATTTGGCTCAGTTCCTCTGGCCGTTCTTCACCTTATATCCGTTCGATATTGGCTTTGCCGATATCTGAATTTCACTTAGAAACGGGACCAATTAATAGTTTTTGCATTTGTGCGGAAAAACTATAAATATATTCACAAAATGCTATCGCAGTTTAAACCGTGATTTTAACAAAAAGGACACAAAATTCAGAACTTTTACGAAATACATCAAAATCCGCAATTCTTCCAACCTGTCCGTAATTTGGTAATCATGTGGCCGAAACCGTAATGCTTGGCACCCTTAGCAGCACGTGGGCTTTCGCCTTTGTTGCTCTCTACGTGAATTATCTCGTAATCCGTTTATATACACGACCGGAAGGGAAATACTGGGATTGTACCGTGATCGTCATGGAATCGGCACATGTGATTGTACCGTGACGTCGTGAAATCGGCACACGTGATCTGAAACGGCATCGCCTTCTTATATTTTCCATGCTAATAGCTCACGATTGAAATCTTTCTGCGCGCGCCCATTTCGCGCGTCACTTCAGTTTTCTTGCGCGAATTCAAATTTCTCTGCGCGAAACGCGCGTTTGCGCACAATATCGGGAATCGTGCGTGTACTAAAATGAACCTTAAACACTATTATAATACAAGACAAAACAAAACATAATATAAGACAAGTCAGACACATAAGCGGCGCAAATGCAGCACACACAAGAGTCTAACAAATAAAGTTAAACATGACAAAACAAAACAAAAAAAAATGAACAAAGACTATGCTTAAATCAAATAAAAACGGTCGTCATCAGGGAAGCACCCGTTTTTTGCAAGTGACTTTTCTAAAACCAAGAAAGGGACAGACAGAATCGAAAAGTCCCCTTTGGTTATTATATTTGCACTTTTAAGGTATTAAAACCTCGCAAAGTGCGCATAGTTTATGTGCAATTCATAAATGAAATACTATTAAAAAGCACCAATCACTTACCTTAAAAATCATGGTAATTTCCATCGACTACACACTTCCAGCACGTCAATTATCATAATGTTGTTGGCCTTCAAAGGTTTACAGACATCTTGCTTACGATTCTTTCTTCCGGGGATGAAACATCGTACTTTTTTTTTTTTTTTTTAAGCCATATGAGATGTACCTATAAGCTTGGCAATTCCATAAAAACCACACAAGCATACTACTCATTCATACAATTCAATTAAAACACTATGTACATATTTACACAACCTTACATTCCTAGGTGGTTAAACCTTTGTCAACTGTGAGTAACAAAATGCTCCAACTGTTTCAAAACCCCTGCCACTCCCAATGCAAGTGTCACACTCATTCAGCCCCTCACACACAATCCTCTAGCGCTTTCAACAGATTACTGTCGTCATCAGGAGGCAGGTGTGTCTCACCCGCCCACCACAGCTCAAGTGAGCAGAGCCATTGAGGCACGGGCTCCAGTCGCTATCTCTGAATCATTGCGTTTCTGGCGCGGAAATTACCATGATCTTTACATTACCATGATCTTTCTGAATCATTGCGTTTCTGGCGCGGAAATTACCATGATCTTTAGGGTAAGTGATTGGTGCTTTTTAATAGTATTTCTTCAACTTGGTTGTGCTCCCTAAGCCACAATTCCAAAATAAATAAATAAATAAAATACAAAGACAACAAAAAAGGTAAACCTCATTATTCCCACACGGACGAAAGAAGGCCGGACGCTAAGTTACCAAAGAAAGTAAGAACGACCTAAAAGTAACATAACCTACACATATCTTAACAGTACACAACACCAAGAACCACTGAT
Organism: Macrothele yani; assembly: GCA_039090855.1. NCBI lineage: Eukaryota > Metazoa > Arthropoda > Arachnida > Araneae > Macrothelidae > Macrothele > Macrothele yani. The sequence continues at coordinate 72,190,687 of CM077025.1, read as the reverse complement.
AAAGAATCCCAGATAAGAACAAGGTCAAAGTTAAAAAAAACACGGTTACAGAAAAAACTACAGAATAGGTGTAAACTGTGTTGTAATTAGTGAGCATGGGCTGTAAAGCGGCCTACCAAACAGTCTGTTGAGTCCTTAAGTTATTAATATTGAAGGGCCTTTAGTTAGTAATGTCTGCAAAGTTCAAACCCACTTCTTGACGAGACAGCAACTGAGAAAAGTAGCATTTAAGAAATTCAAAAGGATAACCATTCCTCATTAATATAACAAAGAGATCTTTTAAATTTCTAATGATAGCAGAGTTATCATTACAGATCTTACAAATTCTGAGGATTAGGTTGATTACTAAGTTTCTATGAATAGAAATTAGAACGCCAATTAATATAAATAATGATATCAAAGGCAAAAGTTCTTTTTTTTTTATCAAAGACATCAACTCTGTTAGGTAAATCCTCCCAGATGATGTCGATGTCCAAAAAATGTGTATGTCCATCAACTGAATTGTTTTTTTCCAACTTAAGTTGTGAAGGAAAAATACCTTTAGCAAAAGTCTCAAATTCTAGAATATTAAAGACAATAATGTCATCAATATATCTAAAAATATGTCCAGCTTTTAATTTATGCAGATTAAAGGCCCTAGCTTCATAAAAATGCAAATATAAATTGGCAAGTGTGCTGGAAAACGAGCTGCCCATTGGGACTCCTGTAATCTGATGGTAAATATGTAATCCCATCATGACAAAGTTTTGATCAATACAGAAGTGTACCAGAAAACCCCAATATTCTCTGGTGATGTTGAAGTAGGTCATTAAATTATCATAAAGGTTGAGACACACTGTGATGAGGTCATCTAAAGTAATAGAAGTAAACAAATTGCAGAAATCAAACGTGTCAATGTGATTAATTTGACTCTCCTCTTGGTTCAAAAACTTTAAGATGGAAGCATTGTTTCCAATAATCCATGTGTCTCCCAATGTCTTAAGCAAATGTTTTAAATAGCCCTCAAAAACAACACCGGCCCTCTGACCATAACAAAGACACGCACTGGTAATAAAGCGAAATTTTAGAGGGCTTAATGAAATTTAGGTATAGCATAAATAAAAGGTAGACATAATGCAAAGGTACCCAGTTTGAGCCTTTTTTGCCAGGCAATGAGCTTTTTAAAGATCACAGTTTTGTTCGTACCTGTAAATTGATAGGTTTGACTAGTACTCAGCTCCTCATTGATAATTTCTAATTACAATTTTTTACAAAAGATAGGGAAGTTGTTATTCACTTTGTCGACTGGGGTGATAATAAAAGTCCTTTTTGAGGTCTGCAATTTCTCCCAATATTATTATGTGTAACAAAAAATTTGCTAAAGGTATTTTTCCTTTGCAACTTACGTTCGAAAAACCAATTCAGTTGATGGACATAAACATTTTTTGGACATCTACATCATCTGGGAGGATTTACCTAACATTAGATGATCTTTCTGAATCATTGCGTTTCTGGCGCGGAAATTACCATGATCTTTAGGGTAAGTGATTGGTGCTTTTTAATAGTATTTCATTTATGAATTGCACATAAACTATGCGCACTTTGCGAGGTTTTAATACCTTAAAAGTGCAAATATAATAACCAAAGGGGACTTTTCGATTCTGTCTGTCCTTTTCTTGGTTTTAGAAAAGTGATAATAAAAGTCCTTTTTGAGGTCTGCAATTTCTCCCAATATTATTATGTGTAACAAAAAATTTGCTAAAGGTATTTTTCCTTTGCAACTTACGTTCGAAAAAACCAATTCAGTTGATGGACATAAACATTTTTTGGACATCTACATCATCTGGGAGGATTTACCTAACATTAGAGTTGATGTTTTTGATAAAAAAAGAACTTTTGCCTTTGATATAATTTATTATATTAATTGGAGTTCTGATATTTCTATTTCTATTCATAGAAACTTAGTAATCAACCTAATCCTCAGAATTTGTAAGATCTGTAATGATAACTCTGCTATCATTGGAAATTTAAAAGATCTCTTTGTTATATTAATGAGGAATGGTTATCCTTTTGAATTTCTTAAATGCTACTTTTCTCAGTTGCTGTCTCGTCAAGAACTGAATTTGAACTTTACAGACATTACTAACTAAAGGCCCTTCAATATTAATAACTAAGGACTCAACAGACTGTTTGGTAGGCCGCTTACAGCCCATGCTCACTAATTACAACACAGTTTACACCTATTCTGTAGTTTTATCTGCAACCGTGTGTTTTTTGAGCTCTGACCTTGTTCTTATCTGGGATTCTTTATCAGTGGTTCTTGGTGTTGTGTACTGTTAAGATATGTGTAGTTTTGTTACTTTTAGGTCGTTCTTACTTTCTTTGGTAACTTCGCGTCCGGCCTTCTTTCGTCCGTGTGGGAATAATCAGGTTTACCCTTTTTGCTGTCTTGTTTGTATTTTATTTATTTATTTCTTTTGGTATTGTGGCTTAGGGAGCACAACCAAGGGGACTTTTTGATTCTGTCTGTCCCTTTCTTGGTTTTATAAAAGCCACTTGCAAAAACGGGTGCTTCCCTGACGGCGACCGTTTTTATTTGATTTAAGTATAGTCTTCGTTCATTTTTTGTTTTGTTTTGTCATGTTTAACTATATATATATATATATATATATATATCATCGGGATCAGAGGAAATTCTATCCCACACTCACCAACCCGCTTGGCCAGCGTGGTGAGTTATGGCCAAACCCCTCCAAAATGATTCCACAACTTAAATCTTGGCCCTCAGTCTCCGGCAGCTGGAATGTACCTGGCCAAGGCAGCGGCCAGTGCGACATGAAGGCAGAGGGTGCTAAGAATCCCCGGAGGACCGGACTAGGCTGCCATCTGATGCTGACCTTGGCTACTTACAATGGACGCTCCCTATGTTCTGATTCAAGGCTTCTTGAATTGGAAGAGGAACTACAAAGGATCAAGTGGGACATCGTGGGGCTAAGCGAGGTAAGGAGAAAAGGAGAAGATCTCATCGAACTGAAAAGTGGACATCTCTTCTACTATCGTGGGACAGATACTGCTGAACTAGTGGTGTTGGATTTATAATAAACAAGAAACTGAAGGACAAAGTTGTAGAAGTTGAAAGTTCCTCTGACAGAGCTGCACGACTTGTTATCCAACTCTCGAAAAGATACCAGGCTCAGATTATTCAAACTTATGCACCCACCACAAGTCATCCTGAAGAAGAAATTGAAGAATTTTATGAGGAAATTTGTCATCTAAATAATAAAGGTAAGCAGCACTTGAAAATAATTATGGGAGATTTCAATGCAAAAATAGGGCAACGGCAACAGAATGAAACTTCAGTAGGTAAATTCGGTCATGGCAACAGAAACCAGCGTGGAAATACTCTCGTTGAGTTTGCAGAGGCAGAAGGGTTTTTCATCTTGAACTCCTTCTTCAAGAAAAAGCCACACAGGAAATGGACATGGAGACATCCAAATGGGACGACAAGTGAAATTGATTTTATTATGTGTAACAAAAAATTCGTCATAGAAGACTGCAGTGTGCTAAACAAGTTCAACACAGGTAGTGACCATAGATTGGTGAGATGTAAGATGCACCTCAACACTAAACTTGAACGTGGCAAGCTCATAAGACAAACAAAATCTATTGACATAACCAACCTTAAAAAACACCATAATACCTTCAAGTTAGAACTGAAGAACAGGTTCTCTGCTTTAGAAGGCCTAACATTGGAAGAAGTGGATATTTCTGAAGTTAACAGAAAAGTAACCAAAGCTCTTATGGAAACAGCAACAAAATTAGCTGGGTCTAAGAACAAGTTGCATGTGAACAAATTATCAGGAAAAACCAAAATGTTGATGCAAAAAAGAAGAGAGATGAGGACAACTAAAGAAGATGTGACTTCCAAAGTGGAATATATAGAGCTATGCAAGACAGTAAGAAAAAGTATCACTGAAGATGTAAGGAAATTCAACTGTGAACTAGTGAGGAAAGCAATTGAAAACAACCAAAGCCTAAAGATAGCAAAGGGACATCTCAGTAAGGGAAGAAAACAGATTATGGCACTGAGAAAAGAAGATGGTTCTGTAACAAGAAATAGAGGCGAAATTTTGACAAGAGTGAAAGATTTCTACTCCAAATTATATGAAAGGGATGATATATGCACTCCAGACATCATAAAAGATACCAGTACCAGAGTTCCTCCAGTCCTTCCAGCAGAAGTTGCACATGCAATCAAGAACATGAAGCGAGGAAAAGCTCCAGGAGAAGATGGAATTACTGTAGACATCATACAAGAAGCAAGTGGAGAAATCGAAACAGTACTCGCCCAAATTTTCACTCTATGCCTTAATGAAGGAAAGATTCCTGAGGATTGGAACACCGCTACAATGATCCTGCTACATAAGAAAGGTGACATTGAGGATCTCGGAAACTACAGACCTATCAGCCTCCTATCAGTAGTTTATAAAATCTTCACTAAAGTTCTTTCACACCGCTTGAAGGTAGCACTAGACATGGCTCAACCGAGAGAACAAGCTGGATTCAGAAGTGGCTACAGCACAATAGATCATATCCACGTGCTGAGAGAACTAATTGAAAGAGCGAGGGAATATGAACTTCCATTGTGCATGGCTTTTATCGATTATGAAAAAGCCTTTGATTCGGTGAAACCATCAGCAGTTACAATGGCTCTGAAAACCTGCGGTATTGAAGATGCATACATTAATATTATTAATAACATCTATGAAAATGCAAATGCAAAGATTAGGCTGTTTGAAAATACAACACACGTAAAAATTGGAAAGGGAGTGAGACAAGGTGACACCATATCTCCGAAGCTCTTTAATGCCACATTGGAGGGTGTTTTTCAGTCGCTGAGCTGGGAAAACAAGGGGATAAAGATTAATGGAGATTATCTAACCCACCTTCGTTTTGCTGATGACGTAGTCATTTTTGCAACTACCCCATCAGAGCTGCAGAGTATGATCCAGGAACTTGCTGACAAGAGTAAAGAAGTGGGATTAAAAATGAACTTTCAGAAGACAAAAGTGATGTTCAATGCTTTTACAAGAAATGAAGATTTATCGATTGATGGAGAAAAGCTGGAGATGACAGACACGTACGTTTATCTTGGACAGCAGATATCAAGTGAGGGTCACATTGATGAAGAAATTAATCGGCGTACAAAACTTGCCTGGAGAGCTTTTGGAAGAAACAGCATAATTTTCAAGAGCAATATGCCATTATGTCTTAAAAGAAAAGTGTTTGATCAATGCATCCTTCCAGTGCTTACGTATGGTGCAGAGACGTGGACCTTAACTAAAAGAGACATACAAAGGCTGCAGACAACTCAAAGCAGCATGGAGAGGTGCATGCTTGGTGTAACCAGGAGAGATAAGAAGAGGAACTCATGGATCCGAAAAATGACAAGAGTGGAAGACATCATGATCAGAGTTAAATCCCTGAAATGGCAATGGGCTGGACATACTGCCAGAAGGACAGATCATCGATGGACAGCCGAAATTTTAGATTGGATTCCAAGGGACAGGAAAAGACCCAGAAGAAGACCACATAGGAGATGGGTGGATGAAATTCGAAAGTATGCAGGGGTGACATGGAGGAGACTGGCACAAGACAGACCGTTGTGGAGGAAACTTGGGGAGACCTTCGTCCAGCAGTGGATTGATAATGGTTGACAATGATGATGATGATGATGATATATATATATATATGTGTGTGTGTGTGTGTGTGTGTGTGTGTGTGTGTGTGTGTGTGTGTGTGTGTGTGTGTGTGTGTGTGTGTGTGTGTGTGTGTGTGTGTGTGTGTGTGTGTGTGTGTGTGTGTGTGTTTTCCTCTCATGCTAAAACACCTGGAAATATCACAAATGGGCCTTCAGATCTTTTTTGTTATAAAGTTAAATGAGCTCCCAATGTTTTCTCCATGAAACAAAGATTGCTTGACATTATTGTACCTGTATGAATGACACTGCATTTGTTTGGTAGTGTCTTTAATCTCATTGCACTTTTGTTTGAGGTAACTGAAGACACCTTTTTTTCCCTCTGTTTGCTTACAAGCCCATGTGGTACACATCCTGACAGTCATAAACTAACTAGGTCCTATTTCTAGGTCCTATTTAAGATAAAACACGTGGGATGGAAAGGTTGCAAAAGTGCACCTGGAAGTATTCCGATCTTTGTTTAGATGTGGCCTTTAAGAAAGAATACTATCTTGGGGGAATTAAAAGAAATCTTTGTCGCAGATTAAGGATGCATGTTTTCAACCTTAACAATTATTACTCTATTTAAAATTTTGCTATACTTGTCCACATATTAGTTCCTTTCCTTGCCACAAATTAATTAAAATAACTGCATGTCCAAAAAAAAAATATTTATATTGTAATGCATAGATATTTTTAATAGAATTTTTTAAATAAGTTTTTTAGAAGTGAGATTTTTTATGGCTGTCATTTGCAAACAGGGGAGGGGTGCTTACTTCTAGAAATCCCAAAATACTTCTTGAAAATCATGTTAGAAGTATTTTCCCTGTCCAAAAACTTACAGCAACCACTGCACACCTTTGAACTCACGTCTTTCCCAGGGAGAAGCAAATACATTTATAGGAGAGATAAAAAATTTATGTAATGCCAATATAAATTTAGAATTATTTTATAATATCAACGATATGTCTCACCTTTTTCAGCCTTTTTAAGATCTGTTGCAACTTTGGTGGTTGACACACTTTTCAACTCTCCTTTGATTGCAAGTCTTTTAGCAGCAAGTGTTACAGCTCTAGCTTCAGTTCTCTTCAATAAAGCACCTGGATCATGTCGAGCCTGAATATTATCTTTGTATTAATGCATATCCTTTTACATTACATGCAACATTTCATAAGTACTTGAGAAGAAATTCTTAACATCTGTTTTTAGAAAAATTATAATACCTAAAATCAATTTTCATATATTTTAACACATTAAATAACACTTGGATTATGAACTTTTTGAAATTAAACAGTGTTAATGAAGCATCAATTTTATACTGATCATATTCTGTACGATATATTTTGCAGATCACAGAAATTAGTATCAGCAAAACTGCAGAATTTGGGGGAAAAAAACCCAAAAAACAACTGTACATCACCATCTTATTGCAGTTGTTATACCGGGTGATCCAAAAGTAAAAGAAAACTTGAAAAATCAATAATTCGCGAAGTATTTACAGTAATCAGATGTGGTTTTCACGAAATACACAGAAACACATGGGATTCTTTGTGCATAATGCAGACGTTTAGTATCTGCATAGTTACATTTACGACCACCAGATGGCGCCACAGGGTGTTGTGGTGTAGTACAGTTCACACTGAAGAGATGTTTACAAATGTTGAGTGTGGTGCCCATTATTCAAGAGCACAGCCGTCAGACGTAGTAAGACACTGTGCGTAGCATTAAAATGCTGCATCGAGTCCTTCAACATGGGCAACGAAGTTGGCCGATCTCTGTACAACTTTGACTTCAAGCAGCACCCAGAACTAAAAATTGCCAGGTGTAAGGTATGGAGACCTCTGAGGTCACTCATGCGGAAAGGAGCGACTTGGAACTTTTTAATCATCTGTTTCAATTCCGAACAATACATAGGTCCCTTTCCACGTCTCATACCCCGCATTGAACGAAAAAAGCGCGATGCTGCACTTTGCGAGTTCTGATAAAACAGTTTAATCAACAGTACTTTATGATGTAAAGACAACATGCTTATGCATAGCAGTAGCAACTTACCTGGCACCCATTGTTCCCTTTAACATGCAGCTCGACATGTTCACCAACAGCAGGAACTTTCCACACTGCCCAGTCAATCTCACATTAATAACTCACTATACCAGGAGAGCGGGTCTATGCACAGGGCATCGGCAAGTAATTACAGAACCCACACTGATAAGTTAGATCAGATCATATGTAGAGCATTTTAGGAAGGAAGTGTCTGACCCCAGGTCTTAAACAACCCTTAGAAATAGGAAGCTAGGAGATTTGTGCTAGAGTGCCAGATAGGAAAGGGATACCGAAGTGAAGTAGAAAGCGGGATTGCGGAGGAAGACGCCCTTACTTATAAGGGGAGGAAGACGCCCTTACTTATAACCGGAGGGCCAGTACCCGGAGCCCAAGAGCTTAACGTGCCCACGTGACACACTGCAGATATTTAGTGGTTCGAGCTTTCATACCTGCCTGGGATCGAACCTGAGGTTTCTCCATGGCAGTCACGAACGTTGACAACTAGGCCATTTGCGACACCCACACTAATAAGTCGGTAAGAGATTGTTAAAATACTGTCGTTAAGTCGTTCTCAGACCCCTAGATTGCCATCTAGTGGTCAGTAATGTAATTATTCTGGTATTCTGCACACAAAAAATCAGTCTTCATGTGCATTTTTGTGAAAACCGCACCAGATTACTGTAAATACTTTGCGAATAATTGATTTTTCAAATTTTTTGTTTCTTTTGGATCATATTAGGTGTACAAATAAGTTTTAAAACGTTTTCTGTGTGACGCATACTGCTAATTTACATACCTGACATTACCCTGCGCTGTTGTCATGTGACCAAGACTGGTCTAGAGTATATAGGTGACACAAAAGTTTGCCCAACAGTCAAACGCACTTTCACATAGGTAGGTGAAAGATAGCAAGCAATACTTCATTTATTTGACACTGCATTCGTTAGGAATTTCATCAAGGAAAGAGTGCTGCAAAAGCATGTGCATTGATATGTTCTGTTCTGGGGATAAATATTGTATCGAAAAGCATGTGCGAGTTTTGGTTTAGACAGTTTAAAGTAGGTGATTTTGATGTTAGCGATCGAGAACGTAGCAGCACCCTGCAGAAGGTTGCAAATGAGGAACTGCAAGCATTGCTAGATGAAGATTCGTCTCAAAAGCAAAAACAAACTAGCTCAACAACTGGGGTAAACCATCTTCAATTGTTTACGTGCAATGGGAAATATTCAGAAGGAAAGAAAATGGGTGCCACATGATCTGAGCCAGAAGAACAAGGATTAGCGTGTCATGAAGTGTTTGAATCTGTTAAATAAACAACACAGAAAGTATTTCCCGACGGAAATTGTTACGGGCGATGAAAAGTGGATATGGTACAACAATTAAAATAATAGAACTTGCACCTGTATAACACGCTAAGTTAACTATAAAAGTTTTAAGGCAAATATATTTCAGCCAGTACTACGTACTGATGAAGGATGGCTGAAATATATTTGCCTTAAAAATTTTTTACATAACTTAGTGTGTTCTACGCTACCATCTTCTTAATTTAAGATGGGTCAGTTCGTGGACCAAGAAAAGCATCTCGCAGAAACAGCTATACAAAGTCAAGCACCCTGGCAAAAACTTGCTGAGATTCTTCTCAGGCAAAAAGAATTCTGACCAAGACCAGAAAGGTGAATAGGAAAAAAACAGGTAGTTAGTTGTGCAAGAACCCTGACGTGTACAGAATCATCTCCAGCATGCGAGATTTTAAGCTTTCTCACTTTTTGAGCAGGGTTTCAAGGACAGTGTAGACTAGTCCTGTTGGAAGATGCAAATCCTCCCGTCAGCAATGACAGGAGGCCTTACACCTTTCAACAGGACTCTGCCCCAGTCCACAAGGCTAAAGCAACTCAGAAATAGCTTGAATAGAATATGCTCTATCACTGGTCTCTAAATGTTAGGCCTCCTGGCTCCCCCAACTTTGAATCTTTTGCTTACCTGCCAACCCCAAGAAAGAGAAATCCAGTAGATTTAAGAAAAATGTCCAGTAGATTTATGCAATTATTATTCTTCGTCCAACAAATACATCATTGTCAACCATTATCAATCCACTGCTGGACGAAGGTCTCCCCAAGTTTCCTCCACAACGGTCTGTCTTGTACCAGTCTCCTCCATGTCACTCCCGCAAACTTTAGAATTTCATCCACCCATCTCCCACGTGGTCTTCTTCTGGGTCTTTTCCTGTCCCTTGGAATCCAATCTAAAATTCCGTCTGTCCATCGATGGTCTGTCTTTCTGGCAGTATGTCCAGCCCATTGCCATTTCAGGGATTTAACTCTGATCATGATGTCTTCCACTCTCATCATTTTTCGGATCCACGAGGTTCTCTTCACATTTCTCCTGGTTATACCAAGCATGCACCTCTTCATGCTTTTTTGAGTTGTCTGCAGCCTTTGTATGTCCCTTTTAGTTAAGGTCCACGTGTCTGCACCGTACGTAAGCACTGGAAGGATGCATTGAACAAACACTTTTCTTTTAAGACATAATGGCATATTGCTCTTGAAAATTATGCTGTTTCTTCCAAAAGCTCTCCAGGCAAGTTTTGTACGCCGATTAATTTCTTCATCAATGTGACCCTCACTTGATATCTGCTGTCCAAGATAAACGTACGTATCTGTTATCTCCAGTTTTTCTCCATCAATCGATAAATCTTCATTTCTTGTAAAAGCATTGAACATCACTTTTGTCTTCTGAAAGTTCATTTTTAATCCCACTTCTTTACTCTTGTTAGCAAGTTCCTGGATCATACTCTGCAGCTCTGGTGGGGTAGTTGCAGAAATGACTAAGTCATCAGCAAAACGAAGGTGGGTTAGATAATCTCCATTAATCTTTATCCCTTTGTTTTCCCAGTTCAGTGATTGAAAGACATTTTCCAATATGGCATTAAAGAGCTTCGGAGATATGGTGTCACCTTGTCTCACTCCCTTTTCAATTTTTATGTGCGTTGTATTTTCAAACAGCCAAATCTTAGCACTTGCATTTTCATAGATGTTATTAATAATATTAATGTATGCATCTTCAATACCGCAGGATTTCAGAGCCATTGTAACTGCCGATGGTTTCACCGAATCAAATCCGCTCCAGGACGATGAAAATTTATAGTTTTCGGATATTGTCTGACTTGCCATCCTTGCCACATTTACGCCAAAAATCAGATTGTCATCTTCAAAATTTGTATTATATGGTGTGATCCCGTATTTCTTTCATGGCTTTTTCATAATCGATAAAAGCCATGCACAATGGAAGTTCATATTCCCTCGCTCTTTCGATTAGTTCTCTCAGTACGTGGATATGATCTATTGTGCTGTAGCCACTCCTGAATCCAGCTTGTTCTCTCGGTTGAGCCATGTCCAGTGTTACCTTCAAGCGGTGTGAAAGAACTTTAGTGAAGATTTTATAAACCACTGATAGGAGGCTGATAAGGTCTGTAGTTCCCGAGATCCTCAACGTCACCTTTTTTATGTTGCAAGATCATTGTAGCGTTGTTCCAATCCTCAGGAATCTTCCCTTCATTAAGGCATAGAGTGAAAATTTGGGCGAGTACTGTTTCGATTTCTCCACTTGCTTCTTGTATGATGTCTACAGTAATTCCATCTTCTCCTGGAGCTTTCCCCCGCTTCATGTTCTTGATTGCATGTGCAACTTCTGCTGGGAGGACTGGAAGAACTCTGGTACCTTTCATGATGTCTGGAGTACATTTATCATCCCTTTCATATAATTTGGAGTAGAACCAAAAGTGCACTGGTACACCAAATCAGCTGCAAATGGACGCTGTTAAAACAAGAACCAAAACTTTCACTTTCCCATTTTTCTGTACAAGCAAGAAACGCATACTCGCACTTTCTAGTTGGATTCAAAGAATGAAACGCGAAAGAAAGAAAAAATTCTGAACATGTGCTTTTAAAACAATGAGAAAACATTAAAGAACTATATAGCGTAGCACTACAACATGCAACTCTTTCCTCATGAGAACGTACCCGGTTGTAGTCTTCCGCCCGTGAATTGGAAGCTGCATAGTCTTCGTTCCAACGAGGCTAAGCTTCATATTGTCGCTGCAGAGTTGTGTTACGCGTGCCGCAGCTTCTCTTCACAAACGTCGTACTTGGAGGTAAATATTACAGTGAAAATCTTTAAAATGCATTTAAATATAAAAATGTTTAACCATTTGTCAAGAAATTTCATACTTTAAAATCTGTAAGTCAGACTTTTTCGACATACTTCAAAATAGTCGGCGAAATAAATTTAGGACGCTTAACTATACATTTACTAATGTTTCCCTGGAAAAACCCCAAAATTTAGGAAATTCTAAGAAAATGCCAAAAAGCCAAAAACTGGGAGTCTCCCAGAAAATCCAATAGACTTGGCAGGTATGCTTTTGAAAAACTGTATGTGGGGCATAGTTGAAAGAGACCAATATGCATCCCCATAACATCCTTGAATCAGTCAGGCTTGCCATCGCCAATGTCATGACCCACACGAACAAGGCATAACCAGCGGCTGATTCAGCTCAAGGATCGAGATTACCACAGACATCACAAAGTGCTTGGGCATGATTTAATTGTACAAGATTTTACTTCAATAAAGCATATATTCATGTTACAATTATGTTTTATTATACGCAAAATTTTTTACATTTACCATGATATAAATCTGTACTAAAAGAATAAAAATTAGCATAAAAAACAATGGGGAGGTGTGCAGGGAAGATGCCATGACTTCCGAAATCACAAATTCAGTGAAATCCCCCAAATTATTTTTTTTCTTTTAAAATAGAAATACATTTAAAATCATTTTGAAGTCTTACTTAGTCTAGCCTATTTTTAACACTTTCGCTGCCAGCGGGCACCTGCAAAAAAAATCATTGAAAGGGGCGATGCTGGCGCCGGCGACTTCAAATTGTTAATGTGTTTTGGTTTTTGTTTTGTATTACTTTCGCTAGGTGATGCAGCTTCTTCGTGTTTTGAAGTATTAGGTTGCAAGGCAACACAGTGCAGGTGTTGTAACGCAGATGGCCTGAGTGATAAGAAGTCGCACGCAACTTCCATGGCCTGGGAATGTGCTGTTTTTTTTGTTGTTTTTTTATACATTTCGTAAAACATCAGGTTTTTTTTCCTGAAATTTTTAATGTTTTAAATATTTAGCTATACATATATAAATGTGTGTGTGTGTGTGTTTATCATATTTTGTTTTTATTGCAAGTAGCATGTAAAAAATATGAGGCATAAATGTTATCCAGTTTGGAAAAAATAAGTAAAATTAAGAAAAGGAAAACTACACTGGATGCAGGCGCCTTGAACATTTCAATCAATTTGGTTTTTATTTTGTATTCCTTTCACTAGATTTACCCATGTTTTGAAGCATTAGATTACTATGCAACATACTGAAGAAATACAGCGTAAATCAGATGGCCATAGAAGCCGCAATGGGTATACTAATATTTTTTCATAGATTCCGTAAATTTTTGTGTATATTTCCTAAATTTTCATGATATAGTACAAATAGTGTTTTTTTGTTGTTGTTAAAGTAAAATATAGAGCAGAAATTTGATGTTTCTACACTTTATTTTACTTTAACAAAAAAGGCTGTTTCAATTTATTCATGTTGCACAGCAGTATCTCCATAATCCTTTTGACCTTATAAGTGCGATCGTTCCCTGGATCTTGAGAATTGTCAGCGAAGTGCCATAACTTCAGTAGGAGTTGAAACCTGTTTCTGCTGAAAGTGTTAGGTGCAATTCGGTTTTGGAACAACACACGAGTGGACCAATAATCTGTAATCTTTGGAAATCTAAACACGGCCATCCAAATAAGCAGACCAAAAAATTTTTCATTTCACTTACAGATGTTGGCAGCCATTGTTTCATCCTCAAATGTGGTGATAGGATACCGCCTTGAATGACTTGATGTGCATTTTTAATTGTTTCAGTAACCATTAGAAGATAAATATCATCAGTCACTAGATAGTAGAAAATGTCAATAGCTGTAAGGGGGTCTCTAAATTCATTACATCGGGACATATACCCATGGGTGCACGTTGAGCGATGTGGCCTATATTTATTATTGAGCGGCAAGTTTTTCATCATATATATTGCAGTATTTTTATATGAGTGTCTTAAATTTTTATAAAATGCAGAGATCCAATTAACTTTCTTCTTTCGCAACTCTTGTGCTTCTGAGTAAGCAAACTTTCCAACACTCAAAAATTTATCAGCAAGTTGTATTTCTGTATTTGTGACATCAACACTTAAAAGTTCAATCACACTGCTCTCTGGAATAAAATCAACTTTGATGAATGATGACAAAAATTCCTTGCACAGTACAAAATTTCACAGTGGATTCGATGCCCCATAGGTGCCTCACTTCAAATTGTTAATGTGTTTTGGTTTTTGTTTTGTATTACTTTCGCTAGGTGATGCAGCTTCTTCGTGTTTTGAAGTATTAGGTTGCAAGGCAACACGGTGCAGGTGTTGTAACGCAGATGGCCTGAGTGATAAGAAGTCGCACGCAACTTCCATGGCCTGGGAATGTGCTGTTTTTTTGTTGTTTTTTTATACATTTCGTAAAACATCAGGTTTTTTTTCCTGAAATTTTTAATGTTTTAAATATTTAGCTATACATATATAAATGTGTGTGTGTGTTTATCATATTTTGTTTTTATTGCAAGTAGCATGTAAAAAAAATATGAGGCATAAATGTTATCCAGTTTGGAAAAAATAAGTAAAATTAAGAAAAGGAAAACTACACTGGATGCAGGCGCCTTGAACATTTCAATCAATTTGGTTTTTATTTTGTATTCCTTTCACTAGATTTACCCATGTTTTGAAGCATTAGATTACTATGCAACATACTGAAGAAATACAGCGTAAATCAGATGGCCATAGAAGCCGCAATGGGTATACTAATATTTTTTTATAGATTCCGTAAATTTTTGTGTATATTTCCTAAATTTTCATGATATAGTACAAATAGTGTTTTTTTTTTTTTTGTTGTTGTTAAAGTAAAATATAGAGCAGAAATTTGATGTTTCTACACTTTATTTTACTTTAACAAAAAAGGCTGTTTCAATTTATTCATGTTGCACAGCAGTATCTCCATAATCCTTTTGACCTTATAAGTGCGATCGTTCCCTGGATCTTGAGAATTGTCAGCGAAGTGCCATAACTTCAGTAGGAGTTGAAACCTGTTTCTGCTGAAAGTGTTAGGTGCAATTCGGTTTTGGAACAACACATGAGTGGACCAATAATCTGTAATCTTTGGAAATCTAAACACGGCCATCCAAATAAGCAGACCAAAAAAATTTTTCATTTCACTTACAGATGTTGGCAGCCATTGTTTCATCCTCAAATGTGGTGATAGGATACCGCCTTGAATGACTTGATGTGCATTTTTAATTGTTTCAGTAACCATTAGAAGATAAATATCATCAGTCACTAGATAGTAGAAAATGTCAATAGCTGTAAGGGGGTCTCTAAATTCATTACATCGGGACATATACCCATGGGTGCACGTTGAGCGATGTGGCCTATATTTATTATTGAGCGGCAAGTTTTTCATCATATATATTGCAGTATTTTTATATAAGTGTCTTAAATTTTTATAAAATGCAGAGATCCAATTAACTTTCTTCTTTCGCAACTCTTGTGCTTCTGAGTAAGCAAACTTTCCAACACTCAAAAATTTATCAGCAAGTTGTATTTCTGTATTTGTGACATCAACACTTAAAAGTTCAATCACACTGCTCTCTGGAATAAAATCAACTTTGATGAATGATGACAAAAATTCCTTGCACAGTACAAAATTTCACAGTGGATTCGATGCCCCATAGGTGCCTCACATTGAAACATTTTTATGAACGAATGGTACTTGGACTATATACCTCTGTAAAAAATTTAGGAACAAGATTTTTCTTGGAGGTGGATCAGAGAAAGCAAAATTCTGTCTTTTTGTACTTTGCCAGCTTCTGTCTGTTTTTGTTTTGCAAAATAGGACTGAATTACATGTATGCAGCTGCGCTGATCATCAGACACTTTTCAAGTCTTGTAAACATTACTCAAAAGTGCATCTACACTTCCACTCTTCTGTTCCTCATTTGACAAAAAGCTATAATAATGCACAATCAAGGCATCACGTAACTCGTGGAGTCTGTCGCAAGTGGTTAAACATCTGCAGAAAACATGTTTCAGTGGGCCTTAAAACTTGTTTCGCTGAACTTGAATTTAGCAAAACTTGTACTTCAGAGAATAACTGTTTGGCCTTGGGAGAATCCTGAATGTTATAATAAACATCGCTTGCAAAACACTCAATAAACATATTGAATTTCTGAAAGAATAGTTTCACAGAATTATGCACTATATGCACAACATCTCCATTGAACATCCAGAAGATTTGGGTTTTCCTTCCTCATTAAAGTCTCCACTCTGCCCCTACATCCCCACATTGTGTTGCAGTTATCCATCAGACAACTTATCACTTGAGTGAAGGCTAAATAATTTTCTGAAAGAAGTTCCTTCAACTTTTGGAAAATGTTGACAGCTGTGGCAACATTTTCGGTTTTTGATCCAAGAAGATCTGCGACTGTTTTCTTTTGCTCCTCATCACAGAATCATACCATCACATTGATGATCTTGTCCATTGCATTATTCGTAGCTTCATCTATGTTCAAGGAGAAAAAATTTCCCTTCAACTGTTGGACTAACTCCTTTCTCATGCACTTCGCAGTACCATGTGTACTGATGTAGGTTGCAGTCGTCCTGGACATTTTCAATTTAGAAAGTGCTGACTTATCACCTGCAAGATGCTTAGATAGCTCAACTAACTGTGGTGCCAAATTGAATGGCAGTGTGTTTTCGCATAAAAATGGTCAGCTTTTTGATGTGCAATTCTGTCAGATATTGATGCTTTAGCCTGAACAGGAGTGACTCCAAGCAATGTTTGTATGCTGCTGTGCTCGTACACACTTTTGATGAACAGCATCCTTACTGTGTCTGAACAGCATTTTTTTACCATTGCTTCCATAGTTTAACTTTCTACTGCGGAAAACACAAAAGCTAAATCCTGATTCCTTAATTTTCCGGCACCAAGAACCAAATTCGACGTCATGGGAATCAGTCTCATCTAACCATTCCCATTGCCACTTATTTTTAACACTGCTATCGTAAAATACGACAAGATCGACTGGTACGACTTACTCCAAAGATTAGCTGTGACCTATGGCAGCAGAGCCAGTAGTGTCTCCACCTAATACAAACTCAATGGGTGTGCCGGTTATGGTGTGTGACGAACACGTAGCGAAGAGAAAGCCAGGGACGGGAGAGGTTGGGTTGGAGGTTATGACGTAGGCGAGGATCGGCGTAGAACCTCCAAGGGAGCTGCTCTTCGATTCCTGTTCAACCAGAATGCCCCTCTTACCCAGAATGCATCAGGCGCCGCTTCTACTCCGAGTTTACGATGAACGAGGTACTACAGTACGAGCGTAGTTACAGATGGCATACTTACTTTCCGGAGTAGAGCATATGGATAGAAAGGGAAAAAAGAAAAAAAAAATATTTGGAAATTTTATTTTTACTGATATTTTCTTTCGTCCCACTTCTGTTTTAGGATATTTTCAAAAGACGGAATTCCGTCCTGAAAACTTGCACCCATGCATATACCTGAGGGTGCTGTCAATGAAATTTCCTTTTGCTGTGACAAATCAACTGACCCCTAAATTACCTGCTGCTGTTCGTAATGTATGGGATTCGCACCTAAACAACTATGTTCTTCCATTGTTTGCAAGAAATCACAATCATCATCATATTCTTCAGTACTAATTTCACAATCTGGATCGGAATCAGATGCAGAAGAAATTTCAAAACCGGAAAGACTTGATTCGTGATCATTTGTGTCCGATTCAACAAAATTGGTTGTTGTTGTACCAACAGTTGGATCATCTATAGCAGAATGATCTGTAGCAGGGTTAATAATTACAGATGGACCAGCAGTGAGATCAGGTATCCACGGAGAAGGAAGTCTGACAACAAATTCTAATTTTTGCCTTTTGGAGTAAAACTTTTTGCTATTCATGGGGTCTGCCATCCTCACGCTTTGATTACAAGAGCAATTATGAGGTTTTCGTCAAACTACAAATTAGTGCGGTTGGGGGGGGGATTTGTGTGTCTATTAACATCAAGAAATCTATTATTCCCAATTGAAGTTAGTGCTGTTTAATGGGGGAAAAAAAGTAATTTGTAGCCCAAAAGGGAAGGAAGGAGGCTACTTTTCCAGCAGCATTTGTTTATATAAACTGCATCCGAGCAGAGGAATATTGTTAGTAAGAGAAAAGTGTTCACCCAGTTTTTTCTTATTTTGCTTTCACCAGCCACCCTGCGGTAAGGAATCAGTGTGTGGAACCACGTAAGTGGGAATTGCCTTCCCCCAGTAGCGTATTATATTTCCATTGTCTCCGACCGACGCGGTGTCCCAGCTCAACCATCCGCTAGACACAACACACTATCACAAAGAAAGGAAAGAGGGAGGAGCACTCATTATTTATACTTCTGCAATTCCTTTACGTTTTTCAACTGTAGGTTAAAGCTTATATGACCCGGCTTTGCCAGTCTGTCTGTCCTTCTGCACCATAAACTCACGTAAAAATGGCTCGATTTCGATGAAATTTTAGTAGTTGGTAGGGGACCACCTGGGGATGAACCCTGTTGAAAAAGGGTGAAATGGGGTCAAAGGTCAGGAAATAGGAGCAGGATCCATTCCATCGCCCTTATGAGTCATAACTTATGTAAAAATGTTTCAATTGAGACAAAACTTTATCATGTTGTTCAGGAAGTATACTTAACCAGTTATGTTTAAATGTCATCGAAATGGGGTCAAAGGCCAGGGCATAGGAGCGAGATTTATTCTAAAGCCATTTTCCTCATAACTTGAGTAATAGCTTGAGTAATGATTTCTGGTATGTTGGAAAGCGTATCATAATCAATACATTGCATGAATTTACTAACTTGTTTACATAAGCTTGTATGAAGTTGCCGGCGTCACAAGCAACTTCTGCATGTTTTACTCTAAATGGACTTGTGGTCAGCCAACTAGTAGGTGGTATAAATATTTTGGGAATCCCATTACTGGAACTTCAGATATTTACTTGTTTATCCCCCCCCCCCCACTCTCCACCCTGGCGAATTCTACAGAATGTGCGTGCGCCCTCTGGCAGCAAGTGTTAAAATAGCACATGATTAGTTTAGGTCAACCAATTTTATTATTAAAGCAATGAACACAATGTTTCTGAGAAGTATGACCTTGAATGAAGATTCAGGGGACAAAATCTCCCCTATTCAAACTCATTGAAAGAAATTTGAAATCCTGTAATCTGGCTTCTCTAGGTAACAGTGATTAAATTTGCAGCAAAATCCTTGACTATGAACATACATGTGACTGATGAAGAAATAAAAGCTGAACTTTTTAACCGAATAAAAAATTAGAATGTGCGGCAAAACAGTATAAATGACAAGACAGAACAGTATCAAGACAAGACAGAATTGTTGCAACCGATTCATTTATGTAAATATTAAAGTGGAGCACAAAACTCTATTCATAATATAAAATTACTGACATTTTAACAACACAGAATACACGGAGGGAAAAAAGAAAGATTCTAGCGAAATTTTTGCTCCGCCTGACTTCCGTTTTCGGAAATTTTTCCTTCAATTTGAAGCTGAAATACAAATATTTACGTAATATATTGATATCTAACAACAATACTGAGCAGAAGCATATTGCCACAAAAAAAAACATGCTATTACGGGAGAAATCTTCACTCCGTCTAACTTCCGATTTTGAAAGTTGCAATTCCATCCTACAGCAGAACCCCCCGAATTTTGTTCATTTACGTATCAATCATGAGAACCACACAAATGGAAGAATCTCATGCCAGAAGATTACAGGGATATTTTTGCACAGTCAAACTTCCTTTTCGGAAAATTTTTCTCCACTTTTAATCTGAAATACAAATATTAGTGGAATAAAATGACATTTAACACCAATACTGGGTAGAATGAGCATTGCTAGAAAAGGAAATTAAGATTACAGTAGAATCTTCACTCTGTTTAACTTCCGTTTTTGAAAGACGAAATACTGTTCCCCAACGGGGAAACAAACATCTCTCCCGAATTAATCCCCTAACTTTCTCGTCAGTTTTGCATTGATCTTAAGAATGGCCCAAATGCCGATGAAAAAAAGCGGAATTCCGTGAATTCGCGGAAGGATCTCGTGCATGTATGAATCTTGAATTTTCGCCACCCACCAGCTAAAGGAGCAACACACTGAAAAATTTGGAACTACAATAATTTCTAGGAGTAAAAATCAAATTTAAGGGCTTTCCCAGCAGTCTGGGGGAGGGGATATAGAAGGAGAAAAGGCTTTTTAAATTCCACGAGGTGTATAAACCTTTCAGTAAGTCATTTAAATGTACTTAAAGTGTTGAATACGAAATTACATACCCTCTCAACTGATATAACACGTCCATTCAACTCCGTACGATGAAGACTCTGGATGCATTTTGCAGCATCTTTACTAGTTGACATTGTAACAAATCCATAGCACTTAGAACCAGGAGTTTTGGCATTGGTAACTATCTTAGCTGAAACCACCTACACAAAAAAATTCAATTACGAACAAATTTCACAAAAATACATTTCATGAACACAAAATAGTGCACCACACTCGCCATATAATACTATGTCTGAAATTACTTGAAAGAATGTGTGTAGGTTTCTTGAAAAACAGAATTTATAATATCAAGTGCTTCCTTTGTACATGCCATAAACAAACTAAATTACCTTTCCATGTTTGCTGAAGAGAGCTTTTAGGTCTGCAGCTCTGGTTGAAGCAGCAAGTCCAGTTATCCACAAACTTCGAGCCGTGAGTGCAACTCGTTTCACTAAAAATATTAGGAAACAACCGACTTGAACAAAACAATTTCATCAAACTTTTAGGAGAATAATATACATTTAATTTCAAATTAGATGGATATTTTATTAGCACAACATTATAACATACAGTGAAACCTCATTAACATGGAATTGAAGGAACCCAAAAATGTATGCATTAAAAGTAGTTTGTGTTATTGATATATAACTGAATGCAATATGTATTGTAATATGCAAAATTATATGGTACAATTAAAGACAAAGTATGTTGTTCATACCTTGGGGATTCCAAAACAAAACTTACATTATTCCAAAACTCTACATAAAGACTAAATTAAACAACGTTGTAGCACTGTTTATAAGCAAATATATTAAAAGGAAATGCATTTTAAATTCGATACGATCTCCATTTGAGCCCTCTAGCGGTGAAGTTGTGCATAAAAAAAAAAAATACAGAATGAACGGATCAGCATTCTCACATTTTAAGCTTCCCAATACAAAAAGAATTTTACAAATTCAACTAATAATTGCGGAGATATTGTCTCCCCGGCGAGACAAAGTGACAACATAAGCATGACACAAAAGATGCTAATAACACAGCTTCAGTCCTCCTAAACAAGAAAACAGATAGAGCCCCACCAGCACGCACATATTTTGCAGGGTATGGCGAGGGAAATATGTCAGTAGAAAAATCCTCAACTACAAATCATTGTGCAGGGACAAAAAGGCAGGAATGGTAAAAATTCTAGGACATGTAACAGAATTTTAGGACATTTCCAGGATTTTTCCAGCACAAAATGGAATTTCAGGATGTGTATGAACCACGGGTTCGACATATACATATTTATATCAAAGTTGATATTCACGTGTATCAATATTAAAACTGATGTTATACAAGCACATCGATATATGCAACACAAATGTTTTTTTTAAATAGTAGCCTTACAATTAAAACAATTCAAGTTTTTCTGAAAACAGTTGCTTTTGGCTGTTTTTTGTAAGAAATAGTAACCATAGTTGCTCGTCATCAAAAATAGTAGCAATAGTCGCCTATTTGATCGCCACTGGCAGCCCTGCTGCAACGACGCACGATGTTTTTGTCCTGTGACATGCATATTTTTTTCCAATGTTACTATCTGGGAACATTTCCTTAAAAAGCACACTTGCATGGTCAGCACAGCTTAAAGGTAAGTTATGTTACACGAGGAATGTAAAGTAAACAAGCACTCAGCACGGATAATGGCATCAGAAGAGGAACTATCTCGAGCAAAATTTAATGTTTTGTTATTTTCTATGCACTTAGAGTTGTCCACGTGATTAACGATATCTCCTTTGCCATTGTGGACAACTGAAAAATCACATCTACAAATAGAGCAAAAGGCAAATTATTGGCCCTTCCTTGATTCGATTATACATGGATAACACTGATCTGCAATTTTTCAACTTTTTTCTGTTGTTTTCAAATGAATAGGTGTATCTGAATGGATTTTTTGCGCAGATTCCGAATATGACCTTCAAAATCCCATATCATGTCAGGTTTTTTCACAAATTACGGAAATGTGAAAATAAAAAAAACATTTTTTAATGACATTGCTATATGGCAACGTTTGTAACGTGTGAAAATGTTCTCTGGAGGGGCGGAATGATTGTTTAAGGAATAGATAAACATAAATATATAGCTGATAATGGAAATGCAACTGTTTCATCTGTACGACGTCACGATCTGCGCCACTCACAAAGGCGAAACATGATAGAATGTTATCTTGGCACAGCAGTATGGCTCATACCTCACGCCACTGCTCCCTTCTTTCTATTGGTAACATGTGGCGCCATTCGGGGCAGATCGTGTTACACTAGTCAGTGCAAAGAAGGGACTAATTTTCGTATTTGAGGGCCTATGAAACTGCCAGCTTTAATTTTTTCAGACGTGATTGATGGAAACTTACCATCAAGATACTGAAAGCATTTACTCTGCTTAAAGCTGTCACGAATTGCTTCATTAAGCCAAGTTCAATGTGTACAAGTGGCAACAGTATTTGAGGGATCGACCAGTGGAAGTGAAACAATGTTTTTTTTTTTTTGCCAGGTGTGAATGTACTTTTGACTGGCCACTGCTGCCGAACCCAATCTTCTGTCCTTGCTCTGGAGTCCTATTTACACAAAAAGCAAAGGAAATTTGGTGTAGCCTGCTTGTTGGCCGAGCAATATTCCAATTACCTTGAAATCCCCGCACAAAGACCATTCATGAAACTTGTACTGCACACTTTCCAGCAGTAATTTAAGGTTCTCGTATGTCTCTTTCAAAGTCACAGAATGTGCTACTGGAATGGATGGATGGATGGATGGATGTTAGTATTGTGTAATAAAACACCTTTTAAACTGGATTTGCTGGCATCTATGAACAACCTCCACTGTTCTGAATTGTAATTAATGTTGAAGTATTTCATGACTGCCGGAATGTCTCGACAATATACCAAACCGCCTTCCTCAGCAAAAAACGGAACCAATTCTGCTTCTCTGTCTGTACCAGGAGAATATCGTATTAAGACATAGTAAACTCTTTTCCTGAAGTCGTGATCCTAAAAGCTCTGCTGCGTCTTCAGGTAAATTCAGATCATGAACCAAATCATTCAGCTCATGCTGGGTAAATCGCACTGGGGTTTCATCCTCCATGCTGTCTGGTTGGTACATCTCATCACTTGTATCACCGTCTGAATCGGTGTCTGTTGGGGGCTTGATATTGGATGGGGATGGCACAGGGATGGATTCACTATGGGCCACTGGTCTTATGGCAGATGGGATATTGGAATACATAATGTTATGCTTACTGGTTCTGATATGGCACACGATATTCACTGTGCAGAAGTAGCAGTCGTCGCTGTGATTTTTTGGCTCACGCCATACCATGGGTACACCGAACGGCATTGATGCCCTTTTTCCACTTTTCCAGTTCCTCAATCCCTCCACACATGCATGGCACAACAGTGTGAGGAGACCAAACTTTGTCCTGATCTGCTAATTTAATGTCGAAGTATTGAAAATAAGCATTTTTGACGACAGGCATAATATTTTGCCTCTGTCATTTTCCTGTCGTATAACAGACACATATGTAACAAAATATGTCTGGATGACTTACAAACCACGTTAAGCCATTGCACACGCCACAAAGAAACAACCGAACGGGACCAGTCCCTTCTTTGCACTGACTAGTGTAACACGATTTGTCCCGAATGGTGCCACGTGTGACCAATAGAAAGAAGGGAGCAGTGGCGTGAGGTATGAGTCATACTGCCGTGCCATGTTCCGCCTTTGTGAGTGGCGCAAATCGTGACGTCGTACAGATAAAACAGTTGCATTTCCATTATCAGCTATATATTTATGTTTTTCTATTCCTTAAACAATCATTCCGCCCCTCCAGAGAACATTTTCACACGTTACAAACGTTGGCATATAACAATGTCATTAAAAATTAACGTTTTTTTTTATTTTCACATTTCAGTCATTTGTGAAAAAACTTGACGTGATACGGAATTTTGAAGGTCATTTTCGGACTCTGCGCAAGAAATCCATTCAGATACACCTATTCATTTCAAAACAACAAAACCTTGCATATTAGTGTAATCTGTCGTATAACACTTCTTAAAAACAGATTGATATTTTCTACCAGCCATCGCATGATTAAACACGTGCACGAAAAGTTATCAAAAATTCCTATTTAAGAGAGACGAAGTACATCAAACAAACCAAAACGTGCTTCTGATACTGTCTACAGATGAGAAATCTGCGTCAGTACAAACGGCCAACGCCAAGCGTGTTCCTGCTCTATGCCTGCAGCGCCAGAGATCATTAGCAGACAGAAGAGTAAACATTGCTGCCAACTGCTGACTCAGAGGGGAAAGGTCGCTTCTCAGCTAATGAACCCATGCCTCGGAGAACTTTGAACTTTTCTAGTTACTTTTTCAGGGTTCCCACTCAAAAGTAATAAAAAATTTCCCTGACTTTTCCAGGTTCTCCAGGTGGTTTTTAAAGTTTTCCAGAGTGGCATGTTGCAAAGAATTGTTATATTTCATTCCATTCCAGTCATTTTTCTCACCAAAGCACACACTTGTAAATTCTTTACGTAATTTGTCTTTATAAAATTACCTGCTTTTCATTAATAACAACTAACTGTGCACATTATTTTCTGTACCAAAGTTCTGTGAACTTTTGTGAATACTACCCACATAAAATTTGTAAATACATTCCCACAGAAACAGGTCATATGTAAGAAAAAATCTGTCAGTTGAATAGTTTCAGTTTTTCTATAACACAATGCAGCTAAGCTTAATGATTGAATGGCTCTGTTCAAAGAAACGTGTTTCAAGAGAACCAACAGACAAAGGACTTTGATCCATCATTTGGTTGGTTCTCTTGTGAAGTGTTTCTTCAAGCAGGAGCCATTGTGCCTAATTGTTTCATGTTATAACAACTGCCAGCAGAAATTGAGCAAAAGCTTAATAACTGGCAATTTAAAAATTCAATTTTGCATCTTTTTTAGACAACAAAGGAAATACTTAATATAACTGAAAGTAAGGTCTACCAAATTGTAGGCAGGCAGTAATTGCAAGCAAAAGTTTGAAATCATGATAAAATAAGTTTTTTTTGGCAAAATAAAGTATCCATTGATTTTTACAAAAAAAAGGGGGGGGGGAGTAATTTTCCGAGTTTTCCCTGACTTACAAAAAAGGGTAATTTTCCCCGAGTTTTCCCTGATTTTTGGAACTATTTTTAAATTCCCTGAGAATTACAGGTTTTCCCTGTTTTCTAGGTTGAGTGGGAACCCTGTTTTTAATATATGCTACAGAAATCATGATGGAATCCGACAATATTAATTTATAATCCGGAATTCCGGGAAATTTAATGTAATCTGGCATTGCCGGCCTAAACCCAGAGGGTTGGCAGACCTGAAAATATAAATACTTTAAAAAAAAAAATACTTAATATAACACTAATATAAATACTTTAATATAATTTTTATTTTCCAGCTTAGTCACTTTCGTTTTCAGACAACCCCCAACCCTCTTTACAAGCTGAAATGCAAAACAACTTGGGGGGGATATTTAAGAATACAGGAAACATGGGAGGGGTTACAGTTAAGGGGGACATTTTTACTAAGTCTGATTTCCATTTTTTGGACATTTCCCCCCCCCATTTTCAAGTTGAAATACAAATATTTATGAAATTATATTTAACAACAATACGAGGCAGAGGAAACATCACGTGAAAAATAAAATTATGCTTACAGGAGAAATCTTCGCTGCGTCTAACTTTTGTTTTCGAAAGTTTTGCAAGACAAAACTTCCACTTTCGAAAGTTTCAGGCGGTAAACATCTTCTACCACTACTAATTGCCTGTTCAGTTATGCATCGATCTCGAGGTAAACACAAATTACGACGGAAGAAGAGAAATTCCTCGAAGCCGTTGCACTCTCATACCTAAAAAGATTACACCCAAAAAAAATTTGCCGTTGAATTTCCGTTTTCGGAAATTTTCCCGCCATTTTCCAACTGGAATACAAATATTTATGGAATAAAATGTTATATAACAACAATACTGGACAGAGGCAACATAACGATTACAGAAGAAAAATCTTTATTTCGTTTACTTCCGTTTCTGAAAGACGAAATACCATCCCGATGCGTATTTTTACGAATTGGAAAAATTCTTCGATACATAGTTTTACGAGTAGAGAAAAATTCCTGACGTGTAATTTTATGTGTTGGTAAAATTTCAATGCGTACTAGACGTGTAATTACGCATGTTGGCGAACTCTGATCGACACGTTACTTGTGCACTCCCGTGGAGAGACGTCATGAAGCTGGCGAGTCAAAGACTACATCAGGTGACACAGCGCTCATAAGGTTGGGTAGAATATCTAAGTGGATGGTTGCAGGAGAGTGAAATATTTCGAAATATTAAAAAATCCATAAAAAAAAAGACCTATCCATAAATCAGTAAAATTAAGCAGAAATCTGTAAAGGTTGGCAAGAATGCCTGATAGGGTCTGCGCCACACCTGCACCCTACCATCAGCTCATAACTGGTCGAGTGATTCCAGATCAAGTCACATGATGCCAGTCTTCCTGGACTCTATTATTGTGTTCACGAGCCCAGGTTCTGATGTCATGGTGCTAACAAAGGCACTCTGGGGGGTCTTCTGCTCCCACACCCCATGGATGCTAAATTATGCTGCACTGACCTGATGGATATGTTTCTGTTACCTCCTGCATTGAATGTGGATGTTATTTGACCCAGTGCCACTTGTCTGTTGACATGGACAATCCTGGTCAGACGCCACTGGTCACAGTAATTCAGCACCCATGGTCAGCCACTGCACTGTCCATGGTGGGTGGTAATGCCTTCCATGGGGCTCAGTACACACGTAACACCATGGATTGGGGAATGTTGAATGTTTGCACAGCTTCGGAAATTGAATGTACCCAACTGTCTGGCTCCCACTACCATGCCTCGTTCAAACTCCGGTAATTCACGTTGGCATGCCATAATCCTACAGGTGGTTTCAACCTGACTCACGTGATTACACCTCACAACTGATAAAAAAATGTGGCGTGTGTTGAAGCCCTTATATACAAGGCAGCACCAGTTAAAAATTCGCATACTGATATCCTATGACTTTTAGTGCTTTAGTGTACATATACAGGAGTTGGACAGAATAATGTGAACACCTAGGAAAAGAAGGTTTTATGTACCTAATAGGGTGTAGAATCACCTTTGGCTTTCAAAACCGCCCGAATACATCTTGGAATGACGAACACAAATCCTGGACGGTGATTAGTGGGATGTTACACAATTCCTCATGCAGAAACTGCTCCAGGTCCTCGAGAGATGCAGGACAAGGATGACAGGATCATACTGTTTTCCAACACAGACTACAGTGGATCAATGTTTAGTCTTGTGATTGCAAGGTTCGTACTCTCCTAAGCAATATGAATTCAAGACTTTTTAAAACCAAATTATATGTGTGTGCTGTCTGTCTGTCAGTAGGTAGGTAGGTAGGTATTTCAGCAAGTTCAAACCATTAAGCTTAGTTGGGATGAGCATACCTTTAATGACCTACCTGTTACCACTGGCCCCTATTGGTTAATTTTATTAACTTTGAACTGCCCCTCTTGTTTTAATATTTTTTTTAATCATTTTACTTTGCGGAATATTTTGAAAGAGTACATTATTTCTGTATTTACCCTCTGGCAAGAACGCATCCCTAACCCCAGTCAACAGAAGCACATACATCATTCAACTTATTTTAGTCTCATGGCTAATGTTTTACTCTGTAATCATGTCATAGCCAAGGTACCAGCTGTCTACATATACCTGAGTTGAATGCAAGTTCTGTGCTATTTGATAAGCTTGGTGCTTTTTTTTTTTTTTTTTTTTTCTTTTGGAACCACATAGAAATTTATAACTTTTTAGCATAAACAATTACTTTACACATGCTATTTCGTAACATTTAGAAAAAAAATATTTAAAGTACTATTTACGGAGTCTTAACTTTTTTCATTTCAAGAACTTCAAGGAGCGCATGAACCATGGCTTGGGCAGGCCAAGGAAGGTGTGAAAGTTCGTACTCTTGCTCCTCAAGCCATGATTAAGACATTTCGAGCTCTGTGAATTGGTGCATCTTGATAGATGGTATTACCTCCAGGAAACAAAATATTTCAGCCACCAAGAGTCATACCCTGCAAGTCAATACCTGCTAAAAACCACAATATAACTGCCTAAACCACAATATGACTGTCTATTCAAGGTGATCATGGTACCTGCTAAAAACCACAATATGACTGCCCAGAGCATGACAGAACACCACCATGCTGCACTGTTGGGAGCAGACAATCTGAGTTGTACACTTCTGTGTTCTCCACAGATAAACATGTCCTGTGGTAAGGAAAAGTGTGAATGTGGATTCATCCGACCATATTACACGCTTCCATGCATCGACAGTCCACATTGTATGCTCCTGGCACCATCGTATGCTCCTGGCACAATTGTATGCTCCTAGCACCATCTAGTTTACCTAATTCCCTGCACAGTGTTTTCGTTGATGCTGGGGGTCTGGAGATTCAGATTGAGCTCTGCACTAACTTTCGGCGCTGTGGTCTTATTACAGATAAAAATCCTCTTTAACGATCTCATGTCTCTATCAGTCAGGGTTGTTTTCCAGCCACACGTGTTTCCCACGTTTCCCAGATGAGGTTTTGCCCTGAACACGGTATGCTGTCATGACGCTAGACACAGTAGCTCTCGACACCCCCTCTATCCAGGCGACTGTTGTCACGGAGGCACCGACTAGCCGGCCACCAACAATCATCTTTCTTTAGAAGTCTGTTAGATCTCTCATTTATTCGTCACCCTGACAGAAATTTCGCAACAAGACACTTTAAATGCACTTAAACAAGATCTTGAGATTTTAAACAAAGCAACCCAAGAGTGGTGGATATCTTTGTGTATTGCGAAGTACGCACTTGCATTAAAAGGCGCATCTCTGAGCAAGGTGTTCGCATTATTCTGTCCAACCTACACGTGCGTGCATGTGCACGCATGTAAAACTGGTGCCTATATAGCATATATATATAAGCTTTTTGTTTGAAATCCATTTTGCAAATTGACTGCAGTTTTTGAGGAAAATTTAGTGAATTTGTTAAAATGTGGTGGGAGCATTTTCATTGATATAATGAAATCCTGAAGAATTATAAATTTCAATTGAGAAACAAGGCAAGGGTTCTTGTAAAGCAAAAAAAAAAAAATCCCCTCCATCTGAAATGAAATTATCTGGAAGTAAATAAAAACGAAAAAAAAAAAAAAATGACTGTCAGCTACTGGAATACTGCATAATGTGGCCATAGAAATGCAACAGGAGACATTAAAAATGTAAAAACAAATCACACAAAAACTTCCATCTCATTCTAACTAAGATGAATACATAGTGTGGAAGAAATATTCTTCTCATAATACATGGACTTCTCACAATACATGGACATCATGATAATTAACACAGCAAGCGGACATCTCTGAATTAATACAAATTCTTCTCATAATACATGGACATCATGATAACACAGCAAGCGGACATCTCTGAATTGACTGTATTTACTGTTTCTCATGTAATATCAATCGCATCAGAAAATTTCATTGCCCTGGAGCGGGAATTGAACTGTCATTTTCCAAATCATCCCAGCATGCTGGAATGGTAATTGGAAGATGCGGGTTCGATTCCCGCTCCAGGGTGTCTGTTTTTCTTGATGTTTTATTGTTATAAGATACAGCTATCTGGAAAACAAAAACAAAAAAAAACTGACTGTCAACTTCCAGAATGCCTCGAAAATGGAGAATGAAATGTTTCAAAATGCAAAAAAATATGGCTCTGGAGAAAAAAAGTCTTTAACCTACATTAAAGCTATCTATCTGGAACCCAAAAAAGGAAAAATTATGACCCTCAGCTCCCGGTATGTGACATAATACACCTGTAAGAATGGAGGAGTGACAATAAAAAAAATGTGCAAAAATACAATTTTCAGAAAAAAAAAAAAAACTTTATAAATCAAACTGAGATGAAGAACAAAAAAACCTCATAAATCAAACTGAACTAGAAGCAAAAAGAAAAGAAATTTTAAAGGTCAAGCTCCGGAGTACCGACCTCTGCAAAAATGTTGACAACGCTTTAAACAATTTTACTCTCGTAAAAAAAAAAAAAAAATCACGAATCTAACTGAAACAAGGCTACACAGAGGTGCCAAAAAAAAAAAAACTGCACCCATCAGTTTTTGGAATACTGCGCATGGCAGACATGGTGGAAACTGAGAAGACATTAAAAATGCACAGAATTATCTCTTCCTAGCTTATTTATTAAAAGAAAGCAATATGTCTCAAGCAGGGATCTCACTCAAATTCCCTGACTTTTCCAGGTTCTCCAGGTGTTTTTGAAGTTTTCCAGAGTGGCATGGTGCAAAGAATTGTTACATTTCATTCCATTCCATTCATTTTTCTCACCAAAGCACACACTTGTAAATTATTTACGTAATTTGTCTTTATAAAATTACCTGCTTTTCATTAATAACAACTAACTGTGCACATTATTTTCTGTACCAAAGTTCCGTGAACTTTTGGGAATACTACCCACACGGAATTTGTAAATACATTCCCATAAGAAACAGGTCATATGTAAGAAAAAATCTGTCAGTTGAATAGTTTCAGTTTTTCTATAACACAATGCAGCTAAGCTTAATGATGGAATGGCTCTGTTCAAAGAAACATGTTTCAAGAGAACCAACAGACAAAGGACTTTGATCCATCATTTATTTGGTTCTCTTGTGAAGTGTTCCTTCAAGCAGGAGCCATTGTGCCTAATGGCTCCATGTTATAACAACTGCCTGCAGAAATTGAACAAAAGTTTAATAACTGGCAATTTTAAAAATTCAATTTTGCATCTTTTTTTAGAGAATAAAGGAAATACTTAATATAACTCAAAGTAAGATCTACCAAATTCTAGGCAAGCAGTAATTGCAAGCAAAAGTTTGAAATCTTGAAAAAATAAGTTGGTTTTTTTTGGCAAAAAAGTATTGATTTTTACAAAAAATCAGGGGTGGGGTAATTTTCCCTGATTTTTACAAAAAAGGGTGACTTTTCCTGAGTTTTGGAACCATTTTCAAATTTCCTGAGAATTCCTGGTTTTCCCTGTTTTCCAGGTTGAGTGGGAACCCTGTCAAGTCAAAGTTATCTGTTTGTTATTTTTTTTTTTTTTTTTTTTTGGTTGGAGGTTTAACGACCACCGTGAGCAACTCCATGGGGCTATAAGCAGTCGCCCGTCCCTAATTTAGGGTCACTGGTTCCAGGGAAGGGAAAGAGCCAGTGCCGTAAGACAAACACAACATCCATGCCTCACCGGGATTCGAACCCGGACCCCGTTCGGACGAATGATCAGAGGCCATCGCTTAGACCACTGCGCCACCGGGGCGGCCTATCTGTTTGTTAAACAAGGAAGAAAGAAATTAAAATAAAATGAAATTAAACAATTGCCTATGTGATATGTGGATATAACTTTACGTCTGAAAGGGAGATCCAACGTTAAAAACTTGCAACAATTTCCCTTCCTTTGCGTTAAAACTGAAAGGAATGATAGAAACAATGGTAAAGAAATATTCAGAAAAAAACAATCTGCACACCTTTCCAAAAATCTACAGCAAGCGTCGCCATTTACAATGTTTTTGCTCCTGGTTGAGCAAATAGTTAAGAATTTTTTTTTAAATATATGAAATAAATAATATAAATATTTGAAATTTTCTGAAATCAATCTGCGGAATGTGCTTCCGCGTTGTTTCAGCCACTGGGTTGACCACTAACTGTAGGTCATAAAACAGAGACAAAATGGTGAACTCACTTTAACGGAATTCACTACAGCATGCAATTTCTGAATGTGTATTACAGAAAGAGCCTTTTCCTCTGGAACTGGATGCATTTCAATGCTATTGCTACTTCATCGGCACTCTAAAATTTCACACTTTATCTTTCCTGCAGTTAGTGATAAACACTAACTGCAAGAAAGATTAAAGTCCAGTGTCTGGGAGGTTGATTACAATTTGCTTAAATTTCTCTACCAGAAAAACATCCCTTCCTTCTCAGTGGATAACATGCTTTAACACTTTTGCACATGTTATACAATATGAATGATTGCATCCCCTTGGAGTCTGTACTGTTTCCTCAAAATTCTGAACAGTACAACACCAAGCAATAAAACCAGATCTTCAGAACTGCCAATCCTATGAGAGATTTAGTTAATCTTATGTGGTACAGATTAAAGCACCTGTTCCATCTGAGAGGGTTGTATCTTATCAGCCATTCAAACATCATAGATATTGGCCCTGCAGGTCCACTGTACATATGTCAACACAAGTTAACAGTGAAAGCACACCGTCTTTCCACATATAACCACTTCTGTCTTGCACTTAAGCACACTGATCTGATTATGGAAAAATTCCTCAGTCACTTCAATTTGTTGAATGTTATGGACTCCACTTTCATACTCCAGCAATGCAACTACTTTCAATGCAGTGAACAAGGAATTAGATAATCCCTAAAAAAAAAACCCTATCAGTCTGCAAAATTCTACAATTTCAGAACCTACCACCAAATAATTAAGAAATTTACAGTGCCATGAGTGGCTCTGTTGGAAAACTGAAGGGAATAAATGACTGATATAGTTGAGATTTCTTCGAAAGTCCCTCAGAACATCATGTTTGGATAAAGGATTACCCATAGTTCTGAAACTAGATAATACTCATGGATGGCTGTTGAGTGTGACAGCTAGAATGAGTAAACAAAGAATTGATGCCAGCTCACTTTTTTTTATCTGAAAGTAAGCCAACATAAATTCTGTCAGGACCTGGTGCTAAATTCACTCTGCCAAAACAAATGTGGAAAAAGCAGCTAGGTAACACACACACTAGGCTGCTCTCCAAGATTCAGAGGTTAGCTCCAAAAAGAAACAAACTACCAGATATTTGTACTTATTGTTGTTGTATCGAACTTCTCCATTTACAGCGATCTTGACATACGACTCAGGCTTTTTTTTTTTTTTTTTTTTTTTTTTAGGTTTAACGACCACCGTGAGCAACTCAATGGGCTATAAGCAGTCGCCCGTCCCTAATTTAGGGTCACTGGTTCCAGGGAAGGGAGAGAGCCAGTGCCGTAAGACAAACACAACATCCATGCCTCACCGGGATTCGAACCCAAACCCCGTTCGGACGAATGATCAGAGGCCATCGCTTAGACCACTGCGCCACCGGGGCGGCGACTCAGGCTTCACTGATACCCATTACACGCCGTACACAAGATCTTTTATACTTCATACTCAAAACCTTTTTCTCATGCAGACACTCCTCAATCTGATTCTCCCATGACTTCCTTGGTGCCTTTCCTTCCTGCCACTTGGGCTAAAAAGATTTTCTTAGTAAGCATCTCATCACTCCTTCTTTCAACATGGCCAAAACACCGAAGCATATTAGTCTCCACCTTGCTAAGAACATTTTGCTTCACATTAAACAAACAAGTGCAACACATCTTCATTCTTCACACAATCAGAATCCAGGCAAGACATCATGCAAATTATAGTGTGGAGGGACAAAGCTGGAATGTATTACACTTCCACGACCTATATTTTGAAAAAGTAGAAAACTTACTACCTGGCGAACCAGCAAAATAAGCCATTGCTAGAGAAGCACAGAGTAGACTAAACATTGGATTTTTTTTTTTTAACTTCCTGTTATACTGCATTTTTACATAAGGTCAAATTTATTTCCAGAGAAAAAGTTACAAAGCCATGCCAAATGAAATTTTAACTTCACAAAACTTGCAGCTTTTGTTTAATTTTGTCATATTGGGTATCTACTATAGCTCAAAAATTTTGCAAATTTAAAATCCATTTTTTTTTCGATACCTAATTCAAGATAATATTTTGAACTGGGAGTAATAAAAAGACAGGTGCTCCAATGCCGGACACCCTAACCCCACGCTGGCCTACTTCAGAAGTTGCTACTTGGAGGGACAAACAATGCATCATCTGAAAAGGGGAGGGGTTAACATAGCAAGAGATAAACAAGCCTAACTGGGGCAGTTCAGTTTAAGTGTGGCGCAAGCCTTAACATTTGAAATAACGCAAAGCGATAGTCAGAAAACGTGTAGGAAAACTATGGGCAAATGTTTCCCACAAAAACCCATGTAACTGAAAAGTTTATTTGTAACTTACATCAGCACTTTATTTTAAATGAATTAAGTTAAATAAAAAAAGTTCTAATGGTAGGTGCAAAATTATCAAAAAGAAAGAATCTGGGAGAATCACTAAATCTGTAAAATTAACATTTTGCCCACAAACCATAAAACAAGTTGCTTTTCTGTAAATATTCTAGGTAAATCATAAAACCTGGCAGGTCAGCTCATTTAACTAAAACACTTTTCAACCTGTGCTTTTTAATGACTTTAATGATGATTTAACACAAAATTATAGTTTATGATATGGGCAAAAATTTTAGCAATGGCTTTTAAAATCCTGCTCATAAGCATCAGTGGCACATACTCCTGTCCTGAACTACAAACACATTTTATTTGCTGTGTAACCCAATCATTTAAGTTTTGAAACATTCATACACATTCCACTGAAACTGCAGGGAACACTGACTTACATACATTCAGTCCTAACAAACAGTTCTTTCACGATACTATTTCAACATTCTGCATACCACAATAAAATTATCATTAAGAACATTTCAAAACTGACAAATACTTAACACTGGCAAATATTTACCTTTATCATCCTTTCCAATCACTTTCACGACTTTCCCAGTAAGACTAAAAAATAAAATTACAAATAAATTTTGAAAAGAAATTTTAAAATGCACTGAAAACAGTATTATTTATGAAAAAATAATACCAAAAGATTGCAAAAAAATAAATAAAACACCAATATCACAATGTTAACAGATTTCTCAGAAATATTATCCATTCAGTGAAAATATTGTATTCCATTAATGAAAATAAAGAATCAAACTCATTTCTCATGCAAATTAAGGGTCATTAAGTAACACCTTTTCATGTTTACAGAATTGTTTCATTAAATGCAAAATCAGTGTCAAAAATCTGACAACTGCTAACCAGGAAATTCTAAGGTCTGAAAGGAGCATCACACAGGAAATTTGTTATTTTTAGAAATTTTCTCACCGCACACACTAAGTCTAAGTATAGACATTTCTGAAATTCAAACGATCACCAATCCTTAAATTATTAGGACATAAAACCACTATACACAATATTCCTTAAGTCATACTGCAATGTTGACTTTTTATCCAGCAGGTGACTCTGTTCATGGATGACAATGCTACTCTGTCATCACACAAAATGTGTTCAGCGAACATAACAGCGATTTCCACCTTCTTCCTTGGCCACCACATAGTCTGGAACTGAACCTCATTGGGAATGTATGTGACACGTTAGGGTCATTCCATGTCAAATCAACCAATGAAATGGTCATTTTCAACCAGACACCTTTTGATTCCCATGAAGTTTGGTGTGATTGTTCAGCATGTAAACTTATGCATAAATCCCAAATTTTAGCTGTCAACTAACAGAATTTCAAATTATGACCTTGAAAATTAGGAAATCGTGACTTTCAGACAATCATTGACTAGTTGTATCTCATTACCGAATTGGGATAAAAAGGCTAAAATTAGTGGTTTTTTTTTTTTTGTATATCATTTTATATGAACTTTTTATATCACAAGGTCACAGGAATAACCTTTGGATTTTAGGGATGTAAAGTCAGGTGATACGTAACACCACAGCCTCTCCTTGACATATGTCAACCCCGCCTTCTCGTGGTACATCCTGTTCCCACTAAAGGGGCTCTGATGACCGCCAATAGCAGTAATATATATGTGTGTGTGCGTGTGTAAATAAATATATATATATTTGTGTGCAAAGATTCGGCTGTTTGAAAATACAACACACATAAAAATTGAAAAGGGAGTGAGACAAGGTGACACCATATATCCGAAGCTCTTTAATGCCACATTGGAAAATGTCTTTCTATCACTGAACTGGGAAAACAAAGGGATAAAGATTAATGGAGATTATCTAACCCACCTTCGTTTTGCTGATGATGTAGTCATTTTTGCAATTACAGTCTAACTTTCGTTTTCGCAAATTGTTGCCTACAGTTTCAAGATGAAATACAAACATTTTTGCAATAAAATGATATTTAACAAGACTATTGGACACAACGCCAACATCGGGAGAGGAAAAAAAATTAAGATTGCGAAATTTTTTTTTACTCCATTTAACTACGATTTCGGAAGTTTTTAAACACGAAACACAGTCACCATACTGAAAACGACCGCCCCCCCCCACACACACACACCCCCCATTTCTTCAGTTTTAAACCGATTTAAAATGACATTTAACAAGACTACTACTGCACACAAAAGCAGCATCGGAATAATAATAATAAAAAAAATTATGATTACGGCAAAACTTTTTACTCCGTTTAACTACCATTTTTTAACGTTTTGAAACATGAAATACTGTCCCCAGACGGTATTTCGTGTAATTTTTTAATAGCAAAATATAAAAAAATTAAAAATTAAAATTCGTAGAATCCATAGTTTTGACAGTGAATTCCATAGTTCTGTAGTCAAACAACTAAATCCATAGAAACTACGGATATTCTGTAGTAGTTGGCAGGTATGCTGCCAGCAAGAAGACACCTCTCTCTCCACTTCTGGCTGAAATTTTAATGCAACGTATCGAAAAAAACATAGTCATGGAACACCATCTGCAACCTTCATTTTGCTTTGATATGTTGGTATTTTTTTTTAATTTGGCCACACAATAGAACTGACCTTGAATCTCTTCTTGAAAAGATTTCCCTAAAGTTCCCATCAATAAAATTCACAATCAATGAAGAATCACAGCAAGGCATTGACTTCTTGGATGTCCACCTGGCAAGTCAAGGGAATCGTCTCAACAGATCTGTCTACAGAAAACCCCCTGAAATAGCAAACATAATCCCATTTTCATCCCTTTCCCCAACTGCTCACAAATTTGCAGCCTTAAAAAACTTTTGTTAATCGTGCCAGGATTGTCTGCAACACAGTCTTCCTTCAATGGAGAAACTGATACCATAAAGAAAATTGCTGCAGGCCATCAGTTCCCACCTTTTACGATTGAAAAATTCCTCCAAAATTCCCATTTGAAAAATCTGTCTGCTCTCTCAGCAACAATAATGGAAAAACTACCATTCATTGGTTCCATCCCTTTCCATGCAATAATGTGCCTGCTTAAAGACAGGGATCCTGTCTCACCCTTGGACACCCCTGGAGTTTATGCTATCCCCATTTCAGCTTCCTCTGTCTCTCAGTGTATATTGGGAGCACATACCGAAGCATTAATACAAGACTTGGTGAACACAAAAAGGATGTTTCCAATGGTCATTCAAAGACAGCTTTATCTGCACTAACCCTGGAAGACACCTCTGCAGTTCCCATTTGGAAAGAAACTAGAAAGGTTGCCCCATTCATCAAAAAGGCATCTCTGTGTTTCCAAGAGAGCATTGAAATTTTGTTCACCAAAACCTGCAATTCAGAGACCCTTCACGAAATCTCATTTATTTGGATGTCTTCTAAAATCTGGCAACATTTCCAACACCCCAGCTTCAGATTGTAGTTCTGGCAACCAGCCCATCTAGGCAATCTCGGGTGATCAAGGTCACAGGACAACCGAAAGCTACCGCTTAACGTACTTTTTACCATACGTGACTGTGTTTAGCTTGTTTTATATGTTTATGTGTTAGCGTTGCGTGAAGCCTGAGTTTTAAACCATCCTCAAACCTCTGACCATACAACAGAAATTATGACTCAGCTTAAAGAAATGTTAAATGATACAAAGTAAAGATCTTAAAAGCTACGAATTCATACTGTACCAGTAAAATGTTGGGAGTTTTTGAAACTTGCAGGATGAATTCAGTATTTTAAATTACATGGCAAGAAAGATAAGGCCATTTCCAAAAGCTAAGAAAGATATAAAACAGGTGACAGCTGCTCTGGTTCAAGACCTTTATTGCCATGATTGCATTAGCAGGCCAATTGCCTGGGAAATAAGATTGTTGCAGTAGAACATTACTAGCTGAAAAAACAGATTTACAAAAAAAAAAAAAAAAAAAAGGTAATGTTTTCTTGGGACACTTTAAGGCTCCATTATCACAATAGCAAAATCCCTGACAGCAGTCAGGTATCTGAACATCATTGCAGACCCAGTTCACCCAATCATAGCAACTGTGTGCCCTGCTGATGATGGCCATTACCAACAAGATAAAGCACAGTGCCAGAACTGTCAAGTAGTGGTTCGAGAAACATACTGGCGACTTTCTGTTTATGCCCTGGCGTCCAAATTCACCTGACATGAACCTAATCGAACATTTGTGGTTCATCTAGCAAAAGCGGGTTCGCACTATATATCACCACCACCCTGCAATACACGGGAACAAGAGGACCTGCTGCTGACATTATGGTATCAGATACCCCAGGATATCTATTACCACCTCATCGAATCGATGCCTGGCCGTGTGGCTGCTGTTTCGCGGGTTAAAGGAGGTCCTATAGCTTATTACGTGGGTGGTCATAATTGTAATGGCTCACCAGAGTATTAATAAGGTCTTAAATCTGTGGCATTTTAACACTTTTAAAGAGGGGGCTGGGGATGGGAAGTGGATCAGCAACTGTTTCCCCAGAAAAATACCAGCACTATTTTTTTAAAAAGAAACTACTCCTTTACATGGCAGTATATCTTTGGTGCAATACCTTTCGAGACCAGGAGTAAACAAATGGAAAAAACCTAACAGCTTAGACCATAACATATTAAATACTTAATGTAACAAGTAACAGAATGAAACCAGAATTGAGAGATGGGTGTACCTGACTGTTGTATTCGCATAGATGCCAACCTCTAAAAGTAGTTTTCAGTAACCAACATGTTCATTTATCAGTAATTTTCAGTAACAATTTTTTTTTCAGTAATTTTCAGTAATCCAGTCTACAGCGGCAAATTTGGGTATTTAACACTGCAACAAATTTTAATCTGTCAGAACTATTAACAAAATAATAATAATAATAATAATACAATAAAAAATAATTTGCTAGTGGGAAAATTTAAAATACTGTCTACCAGAAAAATATAATAAATTAATTCCAGACATGAAGAAAAATTATTCCTTAGAATGTTGGCCAAATTATTATGATAAACTGGCTGTAGTTGCCCATTTGGCCTTCCTTAGTTCAATTTGCAAAAACTTCTGATAGCATAGTTCACTGTGTGCAATGCTGTTTATTTTTTCTACTAATAAAGAAGACAGCACATGAGTACTTAAATTAGGTCTGAATTCATTCATGGTTTTTTTCACAATACTGAAAATTCTTTCTGTACTTGCATTGCTGAGGGACTATTAAAATCATTTTCATAATTTTGCTTAATGATTCATACTTCAACTGGTCACTTTTATTTTTCATTAAAGAAATTCTGTGCCACACTTCATCCATTCTCTCAGAAGTAACAGCACAGTTAAATTTTTCAAACTGGTAGTGAGCAAATACAGATTTCAACTTATCAGATTTTTCTGGTTTCAAAACTGGAAACAGGGAACACATACATTGGACTGATGCAAAAGAAACACTTTGCCTTAATGCTACATCTGCAATTTCAGCATGACTCAGAAATTCATCAAGAGGAAGTTTTCTTAAAATGTAATTGCAGCCTGCCTTGTAAAATTCCCTTACTTCAGAATAAAAAGTAGCCACTGTGTCTTCACTCAGATCTGCAGTTGTGCCTATATAAGATCTCGCTTTTGACCCAATTACGAAATCACAGTTTTCTTTTTGATTTCTCCTTCTCCCAAAATTTCCATCTGCAAGAGATGTTGCTGTCACATCAAATGCTGATGGCTTGATAAATCGTGCAAGCAATTCGGATAACAGACTATGAAGTTTTCTTTTTAATACATGCACAAGCGGAGCTTCCTGCTACAAGGACACGTTAACAGATGTAAACAAAGGAAGAGTAGCAGATAAAAAAAAGACAAAGTTTAGATGAAGGATTTCCAATCATACTTGCAAGGTTCTTATACTGTGAATTAGCTTCTTCATTGTCACAAATAATGTTCTAGAGCCTCCCACTGTTCTAAAATTCTGTCAATGGATTCCAAAAGTGATAACCAGCGAGTATTGACATGCTTTGGAATTTTGTGTGGTTTAGTACCACAAACAGCTTGACTCAGTTTTAGATTGTGTTTCCTCTTTGAACTTTTCTCCAAAAAAAAGTACAACTGTATCAGAAACTGCTCAACAATAAATCCTTTCAGTTGAGTAGCAGATTTCTGCGCAGCTAAATTTACTAAATGGCATGAACATCGCTGCACTATGATTGCAGGCTGAATCTTCTTTATGTGAGAAACAACACCTTTTACTTGACCGATCATAGTGTTAAGCATTGTCACAGGAAAATGACAAACAGTTGCTCCATGAGATATTTTTTTAACAAACTCGTTGTTCAAAACGTTGAATATTCCTTCACCTGTATTATTACTTGATTCAACCAATGATAACAAAACAGTTGAACTTTTCCCTATTTTCTCGTCAAAATGTTATTGTAATGGGATACAGTTTATTTGCGTGAGCATCATTACTTCCGTCCGTAGATAGAGTAAAAGAAATCTTACCTCCTTCTACTTTCCGTTTTCGAAGGATAAAATTCCGTCCGACGGAAAAACGACCCCCCCCCCCTCCCGTCGCCACCAATCCTCCCATAATTTAAGTTCAGTTATGCATCGATTTCGTACATGGTCCAAATGATAACAAAAAAAAGGAGGAATTCCTCGAATCAGCGCGAGAATCTCGTCGCCGAAGATTACGGGGAAATTTTCGGGCAGACTAACTTCCATTTTCGGAAATCGTTGCCTACAATTTCAAGCTGAAATTATGCAATGAAATTTCATTTAACAATACTGAACAGAAGCAACATTGCGTGAGAAAAAAATACGATTACGGGAAAAATCTGCACTTCCTTTAACTTCCGTTTCCGAACGTTTAAAAAGACAAAACAACGTCCTCAGACGGAATACGATATCCCGAAATTTTCTTCACTTTATCCCGAACTAATA
Source organism: Macrothele yani (assembly GCA_039090855.1). Taxonomy (NCBI): domain Eukaryota; kingdom Metazoa; phylum Arthropoda; class Arachnida; order Araneae; family Macrothelidae; genus Macrothele; species Macrothele yani. The sequence continues at coordinate 72,149,228 of CM077025.1, read as the reverse complement.
TCCCGAAAATTTCTTCACTTTTGCATCGATCTCGAAAATGATAAAAATAAAAAAAAAAAAAAACTGAGGGGACTCCGCGTATCCGCGGAAGAATCTCACGTACGAATTAACCGCTGAATCGATTTCGAATGCCGTAAGACAACGCTAAAATATTGATGACCTGCAAATTTTAACTTTTGGCCCAAAATTGGCGCAGATTTCGTCGAAATGGCGATTTTTTTAGCAGAATGGCGCACGAACAACGTTTTGGGCCCGGGCTGCCGCAATTGGCGCAGGTCTTTTTTTTTTTTTTTTTTTTTTTTTTTTTTTTGATTGGAGGTTTAACGACCACCGTGAGCAACTCAATGGGCTATAAGCAGTCGCCCGTCCCTAATTTAGGGTCACTGGTTCCAGGGAAGGGAGAGAGCCAGTGCCGTAAGACAAACACAACATCCATGCCTGACCGGGATTCGAACCCGAACCCCTTTCGGACTAATGATCAGAGGCCAACGCCTTAGACCACTGCGCCACCGGGGCGGCGCCGCAATTGGCGCAGGTCTGGCAGCCCTGAATGTAGCATTTTATTCCCCCCCTCCCCCCAGAAAAACTTGAAGAACAAACAACAATTTTTTAAGTTGATGAAAATTTGCTTTCTATCTCAGAAAATTAAATCAAATGGCGATTTTCCGTAATTTCAGCGGTGTTTCCGTACTTCCGTAACAGCAACCAAAAATCCGTAAAATTACAGAAAATCCGTACTAGTTGGCATCTATGTATTCGACTAATTAAAAGAAACAAAGCTGCGATTAGGAAATGAATGTCAAAAGCAAACTGAGCTTCTTATTGGTCATGCTCCAAGGTATTTCTGGTTTATAAAGAATAGCAGGGTTTGTATGCTTTAAATTTCTGAAAATTGCTCACAAAAAGTCAACGGGTTTATTTCCTAACTTCAGCAATTTGCCAAAAAATTATTACATGTATATCTTAGTATTAGTATCATGTCAATAGTGAAAGAAAAACCTTGGCATGTCTTTTAAGTTTTTCATAAATTAAATGCATATTTTGCCGACCAAAATAGCAACAATTTGGCAAGGGGAAATTTTTTTCAAAAATGTTGCTTCAGTTTTTAAGACACTAAACAGAACATCTGGGATCAAAAATGTCAACTATCACAAGCATACCTTGCTTACAAATAATTGCTCTTAATATGTTGTGCCCCCCCCCCCTTCTCTTCTAGCCTTGAAAGATCACAAAAAAAGATATACTGCAGGTAAAGAAGTAGTTTCTTAAAATAAAAGAAAATGGTGTTGGCATTTTTGGGGGAAACTTGCTGAATCGCCCTCTAAATGTAAAAATGTCACAATTTAAGCAATTTGTTGTAACTTTTCAAGAAAAGAGGAACAAGAATATAAGTTATATTCCTGAGCGGATCGTGAATCTCTTCACAAAAAGATCTGTGACAAGTTATTTAAAAAGATTTTCGAAAGCAGAACAAAAAAACCTCTGGTCTTTGAAACTGATGACAGCTACTCATGATTATATATGTTATAGCTAATACTTCCATTAAAATAATTTTTCCATTATCATAAGCAAGAGTAGCAGTGATGGTGAACTAAGGAAATTCTGAAAGTGCATTAGAAATTTTGAATGTATCTTTACTCCAGTAAAAATTGGTTCAACTCCTGTAAAAAAGACTGAACAAAAATACCATCATGCAAATTTGAAAAAAATTACATTATTTTTACAGAAGTTTTTTTGTTTTTGTTTTTTTTTCTCTCTCCTAAAACTAATCCCAACAATCTACTTGAAAACCGAAATTATTGCTCCGTTTAAAAAAATGTTAAATGATACAATATCAAGAGCTTAAAAGCTACAAATTCTTACTGTACTGCTGAAAACTTGGAAGTATGCAAAACTTGAAGGACAAGTTCAGTATTTTAAATTACATGGTAAGAAAGGCAAACCCACTTTTAAGGAGAAGGGAGAATTTGATCAACACCAAACCTAAAGTCAGGGAAGATAACAGCAGATAGCTCATCTGCTACAAGATTTTTTTTTTTTATTGTCGTGATTATGTTGGAAAGGGGAAAAAAATTGTGCAGTAACAGTACTAGCTAAGAAAATATAAACACTTTAAAAAAAAAAAAAATTCTTAAGCAATCTGAAAAATATTCATTAACAGTTTAACACTGCATACCCAGATGTAAAAATCAGCTTAAAGTTTGCAAGAGCTGTGTCCAAAACATGTTATCTTTGTGATAGCAAGTGGAACATGCAGTATTTGTTTATCACCTTTAATCAGAACTTTAAAGCCATGTTTTTACATGCCAGATGACAAAATTAACTATTGAAGATAATTTTTCCATTAAAAGCTATAAAAACTGTATTGCAAGAGTTATATGCAATCCTTTACTTCTAGCATGTTTAGTTATTTCAGTAAATCTCAATACTGCCCAGGATCAGATTAACTAAAAAATTACATAACTGATCTTGTGGAAAAGAATGAAATTTAAGCAGTGTGGTAGTATCTGTCAACCAAATATCTCTTGAAACTGTGACAAAATCAAAAGAGTGACTTTTTTTTTTTTTAAGGCTAAAGACTGTTATGATAAAATGATAGTTACTGAAGGTTTACTATAGGAATATGATGGACATACTTTTCTGACTGATGAATTTTCCCTATTTAATTGTTATTTCACCCTAAAACACTTTCACATTTCATTATATCATTTTAAGGTCATTTTTGGTGACTATGTTTTTCGTTTCAATATTTTTTAAATAATGATCCTATTTTAAACACAGAAAAACTTCTTAAATATCCTTAGTGACAACCCAAGTATGTGAGCTTCACCAATATGGCATTTTAAGTTTCCAATATAAGATGCTATAATGTCATTTTTGACGAAAAACACTAGTCCTTCACAAGAAAGTTCTCTCTAGTCTTCTCAAGGGTCTTTCACAAGAGAGTTCTCAGTTCTATCTGTGATAAAACTTTTTGCATGTCTCCTGGTCTCTGCAAGTGGCATAAGAAGGAAACTCATTGATAACTCAAATCTCAATAGATAAAAACTTTACTCTAGAATTTTTTGCAATTTATTTTTTGTACTTTCCTATGTAACTTCATTTTTTATCTCTTCCTGTGGTGTCTATAGGGACGCTGTATACTCCAGCTTTATCCAATAGTTTAGTTTTATCTTGGTTCTTTATTAAGATACTTTTGTAATCAGTTATTATCATTCAAATATCTTGCTTTTGTTTATTACATTCCTTTTTAACTACTTTTGTAATTTGTTACACACTATCTACCAACAAGTAATTGGACACCCCTGCAATCGACGATATCTGCGGTCCTGATACACGTCACGGCCGCCTTTAAATATCGTGTGGGGAAACAACAACGCAACCAGTCGCATGCAAGATGCCACGCAGTTCGGAGCTCTCCGATTTCGAGAAAGGTGTAATCGTCAGGTTTCACAGAAATGGCCAATCCATACGTGACATATCCAGTGAGTTGAAGTACCAAAAACAGACAGTGGCCTACGTGATTGGCAAGTGGAAGATGAGAGGCGACTGTCTGAATGTGCCCCGACTCGGCAGACCCACAAAACTGGGAGTTAGAGACCGACGGGTGCTCGCCAGAGAAATTCGGAAGAACCGCACCAAATCGATGGGCCACATCCGCGAGGAGTTTCAATGGGCATCCGGGAGTGTTCTTTCGATGAATACCATCCGTAAGGAAGCCCATCTGCTCGGTTATCATTGACGTGCTGCTGCCCACAAGCCTTTGATCACCAAGTCCAATAGCGCTGCTCGGCTAACGTGATGCAAAGAACGCTGACAGTGGACCGTTGAACAGTGGAAACAGGTTCTCTGGAGCGATGAATCAAAGTTCACCCTCTACCGTTCGGGTTGCAGGGTCTGGTGTCTGCCTGGAGAACGCCTCCTGCCGGAATGTATTGTGCCAACTGTGAAGTTCGGCGGCGGTGGAATTATGCTATGGGGGTGTTTCTTCTGGTACGGCACAGGACCCTTGGTCGCAATTCCTGGTAGACTCAACGCAGAGTTTTACCGCACCATTTTGGATGACCATGCGCTTTCTTACGTTGTGGCAGTTTTACGGAGTGGACCCATGTTACTTTCAGGATGACAATGCCACCTGTCATGTTGCGAGGTCCACCATGGCTTGGTATGGTGACAATGGGGTTAATCGAATGGACTGGCCTGCGCAGAGCCCGGACCTTAACCCTATTGAGCACATATGGGAAGAGTTGGAGCGTCGACTTAAGGGGTGCCCCCACCATCCGAAATCGGTGAAGGAACCGACCTGTCTTCTCCAAGCCAAGTGGAAGAAAATACCGCTAGTCGTCGTACAACGCCTGGTTGAGAGTATGCCCCGGAGGTTCGCAGCTGTAATCGCCGCTCGTGGAGACTCCACCAACTATTGAAGGTGAATAGACTTCGTTTTCCTTTGCTATCACAGATGTCCAATTACTTGTTGGTAGATAGTGTATATACATGGTAACTTTCCATAGTATTTCTTCTTTATGTTTTCTTTCTAAAAATGGAATAAACAAAAACAAGATATTGGAATAACAATAACTGATTGCAAAAGTATAATAAAGAACCGAGATAAAACTAAACTACCGGATAAAGCTGGAGTATACAATATACCTACAGACACCCCAGGAACAGATAAATTAATTTACATAGCAACTACAAAAAAAATTGCAAAACCAATTCAATCAACATATCAGTGATTGGAACAAAAAAGAGAAAAGGACAGAACTAACACAATACTGCTTAAAAAATATTGTGTGTCTACAACCAACAGAAAATATGATCCATTACGCAGAAACAATAGTAATAGAAAAAAACAAAAAGAACTGTAATATACATTCCGGTATCGATCTACCACTCCCCTGCAAAATATTGATAAAAGAAGAACGGAGGGTGCGACAGATAGAAGGAGAAGGTTGCGGAAAAAGGTGGTGAGAGCGGAGTCGGTGAGATTGGCACACGGAACTTCGATTTTTTGAAACCATAAAGAGGCAACAGCTCAAAATAAGGATGTCACAGATTTTGACGAAGACAAGACTGTGGTTTAGACATATGTGACAGAGTGCGCGTGATCACAAAGGACACAGCAGACATTACCAAAATGCATAGGAAAAGAGTATTTGAAGGACATAATTCCCTATGCTTTGGTCACCATGTTTTGGCATTTTGGGAGGTTTTTATGTTATTCAGTATAATTTTCACTTCATTTTAATGCAGTGTGGTAATGTTTCAGCTGTGTTTTCACGTCGTATATGACATGGGTTCGACCAATTTTGTTCTGGAGATTTTTGGTGTTTTAAGTTGGTATTTATGTGGGTTATATATTCTTTTTCGTGATGTTTGGCGACACACTGGGTTGAGAATAAAATTTCAGTGTGGGGTATAGTTTGAAGGAATCCCATCACATCGGAGCGTTGGTTTAAACAATATACAAGTAACAACGTACCCGCTCAGCAAATGACTACAGTGAAAGGTATGTTCTCCCAATTCGTTTTGATATATATTTTATTTTTGTAGGAACTAAAGTATTTTTAAGAGTTTTAAAGTAAAATTTTCATCAATCGAGATTTTAGAGTTATCGATTAATTTCCTCCTTATGGCGCGTACGGGAGACAACATGCAGAAGTTTTCACAAACAAAGTACTTTCTTGTGAATTACTCATGTTTTTCATCAAAAAAAAAAGCTCCTATTTTAGTTCCAACTTGAAAGTTGGTATAGTGGTAAACAAAACTTTTAAGGATACCATGTAATTTTTTTTTTTTTCAAATTTTAAAGCATTAGTTTAAAATATTCAAGGTCAAATATTGTTTCTATGACCTTGAAAAGATCAATCTAATAATTTTTATTTTTTAGAACATGAGTTAAAAGTCCATATAAATACAAATTTCAACCTTTTACCCCATCAGTTAACAAGATACAAACTACTAGATTGTTAGATTTCCAAAATTTCAGGGTCATGTAGTTTGGAATTTATGTAAATCTACATGCTTAAAATAATCACAAAAGGTCAGGTTGTGGGCTTGTTGACTTGAAATGGAATGGCCCCATTAGAAATACATGTGACATGGAATGACACAAGGATTTTTGGAAGCCAATTCCTCTTCTGTCAAATCTGCACCAGTTAAGGTGGTTCCACCTCAAATCTCTGCCTTGTGTTTCTGTGGTAAAATTTCTTTACATATTTTCTTTGCAATTAATGTATTCCCAAGGATGAAAATTTGCACATTGATAAAATTAACTTTAAGTTACAACAAGGGATTCTTAATACTTACTAAAACATAACCATAATTATATTAAAAATCAATTACTTTTCTTTGAGTAATGTTCAGACCTCTTAATAGATGGCACGACCTGTACGTTGATTACATCAGTTGACCAACAAATGTTGGATTGCTTAATGATGTTAATGTTTTAGCAAGTATATATCCCATGCTATAACTTAAAGTTAGTTTTATCTATGTGCATTAGAAACATAAGGCACAAAGGTTTTAGGTGGAACCACCTTAGAGAACTGTCTGGTGAATGCTTGGTATGATGAAAATGTAGATACACTCTGTTTACCATGTGAAATATATGCCCAACTGGACATATGCTGTAATTTGAACTAAAGGAGATCCAACTAGGTACTTTAAGTTTTTAATTTTGTGGCTGGTAAAAATTTTTCTTTTCATTTCACTAAAATTTACAAGATCAATTCAGCTATTAGTCACAAGTGAATTCATTCACACAGAAACTATATCTTTTACTAAAGCAGCCTGGTGTGATGTATAGGATATGCATGCAATGAATCCAGAAAAGATTTGGGGGGGGGGGGCACTTTTGTTAAAAAGGCTGAAAGACACTTTCATGACAAATTGAAAAATTTACTAAGAACATTTTCCTAGCTGTGCTATAGTTTTCCAAGTAATTAGCTATGAAACTAATAATTCAAATTAAAAATCAAAATTCTAATTGAAAAAAAAATGTAAGTAAAATGAAGGTTCTTTTGGTATTTCCCTGTGTTTCAAAATAAATTTCAGAATGTGTTTCATTATTCTATGACAAATTAATGGACTAGTCCTATCACCTCACATATTAACTGCTAAAACCAGTGTTCCCCGAAAGTACAGGAAATGATAATATATTGGGTTGGCCAAAAAGTAATTATTTTTTTTTCCCAGCGTAAATGAAAGGTGAATTTTGAATGGGAAATAAAAAACTTTAATCAACAACAATTGTCCATTTTGTTTGATGACCTTTTGCCATCTTGCAGGCTAGTTCACTATTCTGAACTCAAGTTTTTTTTTTTTTTTTTTTTTTGGCAAAAAACAGTTCTAAGAATGATTTGATAATCTCAGCAGTGAAAATTTTACCATTCAAGGCATTTTGCAATGAACAAAACAAATGGTAGTCTGACGGTGCCAGATCTGGCAAATATGGTGGATGTTAACATATCCCATCCAAGCTGTAACAATTTTCGACAAGTGACCAAACTTGTATGCGGTTTTGCATTATCATGGTGAAACACACCTTTGCGATTCACCAATTCTGAATAAATATCTTTAAAAAAAAAACACACAATTTTAAGTCCCGTGTGAGGCTGGTACTTTTTTTTTTCTTTTGGAGTTATTATGAGCCCTAATCTTACAAAGTTAAGTTTTGGGTCCCCAAGATAGGCTGCGAACAGGTACAGAGCGAGCTGGTTTAGAATTTCAAAGTTGGTTTTTATTTTGTGCTTTTTTTATGGTTTTGCTGCTACGTCGTTTCAATTTATAATTTGCAGCTTTGCACGATTTTGATTGAAAACTTGCTTTGCAAGTCTGTCTCAACTTATTTTTGTTTTTTAGTTTTGGTTTTGTGTTGCAATTTTTTAATTTACTGTTTTAGGTTTTTCTGGAAGAGTATGGGTGTGTTGGTTCGGCGGGTTTTTGCTTGGCAGAATGCAGTGGTGTATTTGACAATGATAGGGGTGGAGTCCAATTCAGCTTCCTTATTTACTTCCACTTGGGTAGACTACCTCCCTAGCCCTATGTGAATTCTAAAGCTGGCACAAAGGGTCTCATATTACGTAGCGATAAACGCTGACTCATTTGCAAGCCCACAAATCCTAAGCTATATGGGCATAAACCATGAGCACATGCCAATAGTTTTGGAAAGTATTTAATTCCATCTATAAACTTACTTGTACCATTTGTGATCTTATTTACATTGGGCAATCTAAGAACCCTCTGCACCTTAGAATTAATGGGCACAGGTCTCTGTTCAGCAAGTTTCAGCCTGTCCAAAACACAGTTCCTTTGGACTTTCTACCATGAAAAGCATTCCCATCTTCATGGTTTTGATAATGTGCACATCGAAGTACAGTACATTATCCCAAATCTGGAAGACAGGCTTGCTACAGAATCAGTTGAAATTCTTAAACAGCAGGCCTTGTACATTTATGGACTGAATTCTACCCTTGCAGATAATAAACACTCTAGGTTTAAGGTGACCGTTAAAGAACTTTTCTTCTTGTTTCCCCAACAGGCTTGTAGCAGAGGCAATAGAGGGAAGAGGCTAGTTAGGTCCTCCAATAAAGTTAACTTCAATGAATTAATTCAGACCATTCTTGAGTTCAAAAATAACCACAAATTTCTTTAACATACTGTCTCACTTCTTAAAACTTAACTTTTAAGCACACTTTGTAGTGTTCTCCCTAGAGCCTTTTTACTGGCCCATCTAATTTTCTCTGCCGCCCAGCTAAATTTCCTTTAATGAACGTTTTCACAATCCACATAATAGTAAGAGTGAAAACTTATTTCCACACACACCATAAACATTGATGAAAACTGGTTGAAATTTGTGTTGTATATGATTTATTAGTAAGTACTAATTTTTAATATTTATGAACAATTTTCTATTGTTTATCATGTTATGTTACATTAATTCTTATTACACCGCTAAAGATGATTAATAAGTGCAATAAAGTCGTTAAAAGCATCATCCAGCTAAGATTTCTTGCCACCCAGTTGTAAAAATAATCTAGGGAGAACATTACTGTGCTAAAATCCTTTTTCAAAACCTGGAATTCTCAAGCTTGTAATATAGACTCACATGTGTTCACTCTTGTTTCAGATCTTGTAAAATTCATTCTCCAGGATAAAATCTTGCCCAAGTCAGTTTCCCAAAATTATATAGATTCCTCAATAAATGCTATGACTTGCACAAAATTAGAAAATTGATCTATAATAGCACTGGCAGCTTCCCTATTACTTATCACCTAAGAGTTGTTAAGTTTCAAATACGTTAAAATGTTGGGTTCGTACATTAAGAATTATAAATCACTGTCTGCTCTTACTAATTTAGATAATCTTAGCTGTAAAATTGTAGTAACTATCATGGTACTGCTTTTTATGACAGCTTTCATAAGCACATAATTACTGGTCATTTAGATTTTATTCATAATCCTCATCTAAGAAGGATCTTAGGTTTTGGTGCTAAGTTCAGGCTATCTTTCCACCTCTCTAAAGAAAGAAGTAAGTTTGAATTTTATCAGGATTTAGATAATTTTTGCAACTACCCCATCAGAGCTGCAGAGTATGATCCAGGAACTTGCTGACAAGAGTAAAGAAGTGGGATTAAAAATGAACTTTCAGAAGACAAAAGTGATGTTCAATGCTTTTACAAGAAATGAAGATTTATCGATTGATGGAGAAAAGCTGGAGATAACAGACACGTACGTTTATCTTGGACAGCAGATATCAAGTGAGGGTCACATTGATGAAGAAATTAATCGGCGTACAAAACTTGCCTGGAGAGCTTTTGGAAGAAACAGCATAATTTTCAAGAGCAATATACCATTATGTCTTAAAAGAAAAGTGTTTGATCAATGCATCCTTCCAGTGCTTACGTATGGTGCGGAGACGTGGACCTTAACTAAAAGAGACATACAAAGGCTGCAGACAACTCAAAAAAGCATGGAGAGGTGCATGCTTGGTGTAACCAGGAGAGATAAGAAGAGGAACTCGTGGATCCGAAAAATGACAAGAGTGGAAGACATCATGATCAGAGTTAAATCCCTGAAATGGCAATGGGCTGGACATACTGCCAGAAGGACAGATCATCGATGGACAGCCGAAATTTTAGATTGGATTCCAAGGGACAGGAAAAGACCCAGAAGAAGACCACATGGGAGATGGGTGGATGAAATTCGAAAGTATGCAGGGGTGACATGGAGGAGACTGGCACAAGACAGACCGTTGTGGAGGAAACTTGGGGAGACCTTCGTCCAGCAGTGGATTGATAATGGTTGACAATGATGATGATGATGATGATGATTGTCAAAACTAGCTTAGCCTACAATCTGCCAGTAGAGGCCTTTGCTGAATGGAAATGCAATATTATTCAAGATTAAGGCAAATTTAACTGATCATTTATTTTTTTTTTACAATAATAACAGCCAACTCTTTCCCATGAGTTGGGAAAAACTCTTTCCAAGTTGCAAGAAAAATTTATTTTTACCACTACAGATAAAGCCATTAAATAATTTTGCAATTATTTGTAAAAATTCTATTATGAATTAATTTCTTAAGAGCTAAACAATAAAGTTACATATCAACCAACATGAGTTTCCAGTAAAGAACTTGCTAATAAGTTTAAATCATTTCACAAGCAGCTAGGGCTTAGATTGGCACATAGTTATGAGCCTGCATTTTCATATCTTTTTGCTACTGCAAGATTTCATAAGGAACAGGTGAAATTCAGATTCATAGCTAGTGGGACCAAAAGTCATAAAAAGTAATAGACAAGTATTTTGAATCAGTTTTGAAGAAACTGATTCAAAATACCCTAATTAAATCCAATGACCCAAATTAAATCCAATGTAAATTTAACATGTAAGAACTTCTGGATTATTAAAAGCAATACTGAGGTCATTTCTGATATTCTTAATATTAAGCCTGCAGAGGTCAATTGCTATGACTTTGAAAATCTGCACACCAGCCTCCTAATAGAGGACATTATCACTACCCTCAAGTTACTCTTCATTGAATTTAAGATCCCCAGCATTATTTCTGAAAATTCTTGGCATACACTTTTTAATTGCTGCATTAAAAACAATTTTCTTCTCTTCAACAACAAATTCTACAAACAGGTTAATGGAATCCCCATGGGTTGCTCACATTCCACTAGTGAATGAAACTATTCTTGTTCTTGTAAGAATCAGTTCTTGAAGTCAAATTCTTCCAATCAGGATAGATACTTACATACTTAAAGATACATTTGATGACCTCTGCTTAAATAATTCAGGAAGGCTCTAAAAAGATTTTTCAGCTATTTATCCTAAATGCCTTAAACTAAATAAAACCAATGACAACCAAGTTTTTGATTTTTTAGATTTAGCTATTAATCTTAATTCAGGCAACCCTGTTTATTAGCCATTATGATAAGAGAAATCATTTTAACTTTAAAATATGGTATGTGGTGGAGTAATATTTCCTGTAAGGTAATTGAAAACGTATTTATTTCACAAGAATTAAGGCTAACTAGAATATGTAGCTTGAATTCCGAACTAGAGAAACAATTAGTTTACTGATAACCAAATGACTTGCACAATGCAACTTCTTAACAGTTGCATTAAGAAAAATAGTTCTCAAATACAGAGTTAGGATGGAAGACTTAATTTTCAATACTTGGTGACCGAATGAATCTTCTAAATTAAAGCTATTTTTAGAGGTTTAGATTTATTCCCTCTCCTGTGATTCAAAAAAAGTTTATAATTAAAAATATACAAGAAAATACATAAAACTCTTTCATAAAGCTATATACATGCATGGTGATGCGTAACATCACTGCCTCTCCTTGACAAATGTCAACCTCGCCTTCTCGTGGTACATCCTGTTCCCACTAAAGGGGCTCTAACGACAGTCAATAGGAGTATAACTATACCATCGGGATTAGAGGAAATGCTATCCCACACTCACCAACCCGTTTGGCCAGCGTGGTGAGTTATGGCCAACCCCCTCCAAAATGACTCCACAACTTAAATCTTGGCCCTCAGTCTCCGGCAGCTGGAATGTACCTGGCCAAGGCAGCGGCCAGTGCGACACGAAGGCAGAGGGTGCTAAGGAGGACCGGACTAGGCTGCCATCTGATGCTGACCTTGGCTATGTATAATCTTCTGATTCAAGGCTTCTTGAATTGGAAGAGGAACTACAAAGGATCAAGTGGGACATCGTGGGGCTAAGTGAGGTAAGGAGAAAAGGAGATCTCATTGAACTGAAAAGTGGACATCTCTTCTACTATCGTGGGACTGATACTGGCAGAACTAGTGGTGTTGGATTTATAATAAACAAGAAACTGAAGGATAAAGTTGTAGAAGTTGAAAGTTCCTCTGACAGAGCTGCAAGACTCGTTATCCAACTCTCGAGAAGATACCAGGCTCAGATTATTCAAACTTATGCACCCACCACAAGTCATCCTGAAGAAGAAATTGAAGAATTTTATGAGTAAATTCGTCATCTAAATAATAAAGCTTCTCAATCTGGGCGTCGACAGTATTGGTCAGGGGCGTCGCGACTATAAGAAAAAAACTAAAACTTATAATTTATAGTGAAACACAACATGCAAGTTTTCAATATGTGTACGTATTTTAAAGAATGAATTATTAGGAAGAATGTTCAAGAAAAAAGAAAACCATTCTTTTTTTTAATGGACCATGAATGTATAAAAATTTGTGCCATTTTTCTTGCTGTGAAAGTGATCCTTTCAACTCAGTTGCGAATTGTAATGCTCTTTGAAAACTTGGGTTGAGGTTGTGCAGATCTGGCTCCCCTGCAGTCTGAAAATGGACAGAGTCAGGCAAGGTCAAGTGGTAACGTTCTGCCGCCGCACTGTTGGGCGCTTAGTTTACTACGCAGTCTTCATTCGATACATATAGATCGGGTATAAACATTCGTTTGAACTGAGATGCTGCGTTTTAATAACTGTGAACATAGTTATTTTTATGCGAGTGTGTGTCCGTTTATGATAATGGAGAAGTTTTTAAATAAAAAGAAGGAACAAGTCCCGAAATTACGATGACACAGACATGTGCTCTCACTGCTCTGCCTTTATCTTGTTTGTGCATGTCCTGTGGGGCAAGCACGTAACATCTCACACACACACCCCACCACTACCACCCCCTCCAAAAGAGGGCTGGGACCATGTGTCGCTGCAGGTAGTCATCCTTTAAAGAATGTGCGTTTGAGAAATCTCAGACAATTTGGTGTGAGGAACGTAACATCACCGATTTATATTTTCAAAGCACTGAAGAAGGGATTCTCATTTTTCCTGTCTCGCCGTTTGGAATGAACATCACATTATTGCGAAAAACTTAACAGCCGGGTCATTGGAAGTTCGGCAAATATAACGTACAAGTTTGTTTACGCTGATCATCGAACCTGGGTCCCCTCACTCTGGAGCAAGCAAGCAAGCAAGCAACCCCCTCCCCCAGCTATGCAGACATGTGCCATCACTACTATCTGCCTTTATCTCGATATGCATCCTGCGGGGCAGGCAAGTCACAGTACTCAGTGTGTGATTAGCCTGAACAGAAACTAGTAATGTAAACGATTTTCTTTAAAAAAGAAAAAAAAAAAAAAAAAAAAGAGAAAAAAAAAAAGAGAAAAACCAACTCAAACTTGGTTTTTTTTTTTTTTTTTTACTTTGGTAGAGGGGTGTCGCACCAAAAATGTGACATGTGAAGGGCGGCATGGTCTCAAAGAGTTTGGTGGGAACCCCTGCTCTATGTTTTATTTCTACCTTTTTTTTTTTTTTTTTAAGGTTGTTCCATCTATTTTTTAGAAGTGAAATGAAAATGCATATTTGTTATTTCTTGGTAAAGTCCTTTGCATTTATGTAATGTTTGTGTGTCTTGGGCTTTTCTCTTGTTTCTTTGAGATTTGCACCTTGGTTCTTGGGTTTTTTGGTTGCTGGTTGTCCATTAGATCAGCTGAAGGGATTCCATCTCTCCTTTTTACCACAGTGTTTTATTATCCCGCACCTTTGGCTAGTGAATTTTTTTTCATACATTTTTTTTTTTTCAAAATTTCAAAGTTGTTTGAACAAATACTTTTAAATAAGTAACCTTTTCTTTAGACAATGTCTTAACTTTCCATCAGTTAATGATTTTCTTTCTCTTGTTTTGTGTTGTAGTGGGTGTTCGTCTTCATTTGAAATGTGTTTGCATAAATTCTCTTGAACTTAATTCTCTTAAGAATAAGTGTGTCAGGCAATGTTATTTAGTTTGCTAGTAGTGGGTTCATTGTCCCTTTTAAATTTGTTGTATTTACCCTTCAACTTTAATTTAGTCCTTTGTAGCAAACTGAATCAGCAGAAACCAACACTTTCCTGGTCTTTGTAGATATATGGGAGATTTCCTTTATGCTTGCCCCCTGACGAAGCCATAAGAGACTGTGCCATACGATCTGCAACCCCTGTGTCCTTCTAGTTTGGCAAATTTTTGTTCACTACCGCTTGATCCTGTGTTAGTTTGGTTTGAGAATTTTGGCATTTTTATTTTTTCTCTAATTTTAATATTGTTTTATTTTTCTTTTAATTTATATTTGCTGTGTTTTTAGCTTTACATCAGTGTATATGTATAATTTTTAGCTAATACATACATACATGCAACACTATCTTATCTTAGGGAGTGTATGTGCAAAATACAGTGAAACCCTGATTTTACACTTTTCAGAGACCAGCATAAAAAGTCTTACGATGTGGGAAAATGTAAAACTGAGGTAGAGGTAAAATAAACTTTACAGGCATATATAATGTACAAAAAATAGAAACCAATGTACACTAGTAGCACAGTACTATGCTAGTGCATAGTATGTATTGTAGATGCATCTACGCAAAAAGCAAAAAATGCAGTATAACTATGTACTTAACATTACTGATTTTTTCAAAACAGACATCCCATAATTTCCTTTCTATATTTAGTGTTTAGCTCAAGCAAAGCATTCTGAATAATTGAAAGGCTTTTGCAAGAGTTTTTCTTGAGAATCATGATGCAGGAAAAAGTTTTTCACAAGTTTTAATCCATTTGATGCTGCTTTGAAAGGAGAAATAGGTTCTGAAATTTCAGCTGCAATGTAGGGATGGGCAAAATCAGTACTTACTTTTTGCATTGGTACTTTTTTATAACGAGTTTAAGCACTTTGGTATTATATATTTATATTGATTGGGGGTTTAGCGACCACAATTAGCAACTCGATGAGCAATAAGCAGTCAACCATTCCTAATTTAGGGCCACTGGTTCCAGGGAGAGGGAAGAGCCACTGCAGCCATAACACACACCTACACACAACGATCCTGTTTTACCGTGATCTGAACCGGACCCATATCGAACGATCAGCCCACTACGCCACTTGGGCAGCATGGCGTAGTGGTTGATCAACGACTGAAATACGGAAGTACATATCTTCTGTACTCGTTACATTGTAACGGTGTACTCGTTACATTGTAACGGTTACAGATGTACTGACCCATCACTACTATATTGCAGTCATTATTATCTTCTTCCAATGAACAGTCCATTACACTGGAGAATGTTTGAATCTCTGAAGTCAGCACATTTTCAACACATGCACAGCACACTCTTCACATGCTTTCGACAAATTCTGGGGAGGAACAACTGGTTTAAGGCAACCTGGTGGTCAGATTCTTCTGAGGAATGTGGCAGGAGGGGGAAGAACTTGTTTAAAGCAATATTACATGTACAGAAATCAAGAAAGATAAATTAGAAAAAAGTGAGTTTGGCACCAAAAATTGTAAACGGCGCTCGATGCGGGAAATTGTGCGATTGTAAAAACATATAACATGGGAAAATGTAGGACAATTAACAGCAATTCAGAAAAATGTTGCTTAAACTGGAAAAACATGGGTCGTTTCACTGTACAAAATACAAGTTTCAAAATTTTTATGCGTAAATTGTAACACTTAGAGAAGGTATGAGAATAGTTGCCTGGCACAAATGGAAATGCAACTTCAAATGACTAGCACATCCAAGGGAGGTGCAATGTCAGCACAAGTCACTGGCCCAGTTGGATAATTTCGTTCAAAAAAAATATGGCTCGATAATAAATAATTCCATAAATTAAATACAGTAACTTTCAGTGAGTAAACACAATCTCTTGGCACACACGAGGGTTTTCTTCTCGCCAGATGCAGCAATTCCCAGTAGTAACACTGCCGTGCAGATGGATATGAGCCTCAGTACTTCTACAAGATCTTTCAGGTCCACATATTGCCCACAACTCCATGCAAGCCAGGAATGGAAATGTCAACACCAGTTGGGTTTGCCTATTGCCATGAAGTAATTGTTCAGCGTGCGTGATCTTTTATGGACAAAACTGCAACATACCATGCAAAGTCTTCGTGTATGCCATATCCAGTTGCTGTGATAGTTGCTCAAACACTGTTGAACATGGTGTGTACCCATTCTATGCTTCACAATGGCAATAGCAACTTCTACCATTTGAGGAATAATTGGTTTGCACTCTTGTCTCACTGCTAAAGACCTGGTGTTCTCATAGTACAATAATTCTTTTGCAGGTTTGTTATAAGTATTGGGCCTCTCCTCACATGCTTGTCACCAGAATTATCTAAGCACGGCAGTTGCATTATTGCTATTTTGAAAAAAAAAGCTTGATAAGCAGGTTCAGGTAAAGCAAGGTAAGAGACAGCATGTACCACTTGTACAAATGACCTTCAATGTTACTCGTCTCTATATCCACTGAGTCGCCAGTGGGTGTCATGGTATACAAGCTGTACATTTTTCTGGTGCTTGCAATGCCACATATTAGCTGGTGGCACAAAACAGAATCTCTCCACCCAACCTTATAAATCATGAGTGTATGTTCGTGTGAATATTCACAAGTTTGTTGCGTTTCCCCAAAGATGTTTTGGTACAGGGCTCTGAACACTGCTTTAATTCTGACAAATTGTACATTGTCATTCAATGTCAAACATTGAATGACAAATCTTAGATTAATTGGCAACTGGCATGTCAGTCAGTGATTGTAATCAACAAAATTGCAGGTTTGCTCTTATTCACTCTGCCCTCTTCCAAATTAAATGCTCTATCTATCAAAAAAAAAAAAAGGATTAAGTTTGAATTAATGTAGTTATAAAATAAAGCTAATAAATTAATTTCATCTAACATATGATCATTTTAATTACAGAAAAAAAAAAGCTGCACCTACCTTTGAAGTCAAGTAGCACATACTTCTGTATTTTCTTGAGGAAGCAGTACTAGTAAAGATGTGAATAAAACAAATAAAAATGAGCAAGCAATATCATTAAACTTGAATTTTGGGATGTCCTGTAGTCGGCAGCTTTTATCTGGTAACATGAAATCGAAGTTTTGATTAAATCAACTGGTCAGCCTACCCCATCAATGTTTTCACAGTTAATCCAGTTTTGGACTACAAAGCAAGTTTGTAAGTTTCCAGCACACTGTCCTGATCCAAAATTACCTCTTTATTTGCATTATTTCCATGCATAATAGGTACATAATATATATATATATGTATATATATGTGTGTGTGTGTGTGCAACGCTACTGTAATTGCACAGGAACTTTTACTTTGCATGAAAAATGTGCTATTTATTCACACTTATGCCACATATATCAAAAGCAGTTAAGCATCACATTTTAACTTCAAGGGCAATTGTTAAACCATACGAAATCATCATATCAACCTTTAAACATTCCACTTCAAGGGGTATGATCACATGTCCTCATACACTTATTCTGTGTGCAACTTCATAACGGCATTGTCCATCAGCTTTAATTTGAAGATTCAACACTGTAAAAGCTGACGATGAAACAGATGCTTCTTACTAGCTAATGGATCCCCTACACAGCAAGCAGCCGATTGTTCAAAGCCTGGATAAAATAAATGAACACATTCACATCTTCAAAGTCACAAACAATTCCAGCAGCTTCTCAGTTACGAAATGAAGTTGAAGACAATTATGCTGATTTCCTATTAAGTACTTGTAACTAAATATGATCAGCCAACAACTTAGAAGCTAATTTTCATTATGAGCTCAGACTGTTTTCATGGGAATTTCTGCATGGGGTAAATCAGTTGTTGATTAAAGGTGTCCAGTGAAGTTTATCTCTAGAAGGCATCTATAAATAAAACAGAAGACACTTTGCATTTCATTAGGAAGTCTTTATTATTTCAATAAATCACTTTTCTTGCTTTCATGTGACTATGGTAACTGCTGCAGTATTACACCCTGAACCAGCTCGCAGCATAACTGCAAATCTGACATGCAGACACCAAGTACAATCAAGTCAAAGGATATAATTCAGAGATATTTTGTGTGACCCAAGAGGCAGTAACCATGTACAACAGGAAGACTCAATATGTTGATCATTCCCCCGATTTTTTGCTTACTTTTAGAACCTCTAAAATGGTCTTAATTGAAATTATGAAGCCGTACTTTCTCTGTGCAACATCAGTGATTTCAACTTAAACAGCAGATTAAAGTATAAGAGAAAGACTGCAAAATGGGACATGCTGAAATCGAACGATGTTTTGACGCACCTGCTGCTTTGCTTGATACCATTAACAGCTGCTTTGAATTTTCCTATTTCCTATTGTTGCATGAAATGAGCTCATTCAGTTATCATGATTTAAATTGTTATACAACTGTTATATATCTAAGCACAATTGACTTGTATGCTTGCTGCAGTAATAAATATGCTGAATTTTAATTTTATTACAGCTTGGTTCAGAATTAACCATTCTTTATCATCTATGAAAGGGGCTAAGAATATTAAGTGCTCTAGATACAATTTTACAACCAATGCCCACACACACAGCCACCCTTCTGAAGGACTATAGCACTTTCCTAAAATTAAAGGAATAAAAAACTTAACAAAACTTAATAAGACATAACCAGTAGCCCCTAAACACTTATAATTCTTGTAGATGTCTTTATTTAAATGATGCAGCAATATTTTCTCGATAATCCACAATGGCAGGTACATTGATTGGCTGAAACAATGTGTTGTTCCTAACAAGCAATACAAAAAGCCAAGAAACATGAAAATTTGCAATGCAAATTCTTGTACTACATATTACTTGTAACAAAATTTACAACCCATTTGCTAATTAAGATACAGAATTTCAGGCGGAAGACTGATTCATTCAGTAATTTATGCCAATAAATATCCAGGATGTAATGTTGAGAAATTCTTCATAAATCCACAAGAAAATTATCACCTTAGCAGCCACATCTCTCAATTTTTATCACACGAGTCAACATCACTGCACATTTTTATATATACATATGAGCAGAAACAAACTACCTACTTATATAACCTTATATTATCACTCTTCATGGATGAGGAAGAAAACTTGTTTCAACTACTTGCATTATAAAGCATCCTGACACGACCAAGGGAAGTAACTTACTTTGAAGCACAACGGAAATTTATCTTATTATATGCATATGTAAACTGCAACATCAGCCTCAACTAACAGAAACTCAGGTTTCTGTTTAACAAAATTCACACATACCATAGATATTCTACTCAAAACCTGACTTCAAAACTATTTTGGAATTCTGAAAGCATGTAACTTTTTTTTTATAATTGAGACAGAAGTCCTTGATATTTCAGTGCAGAATATCAACAATTTATATTGCAGTGAAGTTTTCAAAAGTGTTTCAGGTTTTCTATTGATTCCACACAGTGGGCACTAATCATTAGATCTGAAAAGATGAAATAACTTATCTGGCAAATATTTGATTTAACTGTCACTTTGAGCTAACGTACATGTGAGGTACTTCAGAAGAATGGTGAAAACATAACAAAACTCAAGCTTAGCTATTTGGTGGACACACAATTTGAAGTTAGTTTACTGTCACTTTCAGCAAATCTACCTCGTACATGCAAATTGTTTCAAGAAGAATGTGGCAAAAATAAAACGAAAATCCAGCCACTAAATTGTAGGACACAAGCAATCTGAAGACAGCTTAGGCACTTTTTTGCTGTTTTTTTTTTTTTGTGTGTGTGCACAACATTAACAAAAACATTTTTTTTTAGTATGAACAAATAATTACAAAACAAAAAATTCAGTAACTGTTGTTACCAACCTCTTGGGCTTTGCATTAGTGATCCCAGTTTCAGTTGCTGTGCTTCTTTCATTCTGCTCTGTGTCTTCCTGTGCTTCAACAGCAGAACTTTTAGTAGCATCTTTGTCTTCTGAAT
The DNA here is from genome assembly GCA_039090855.1 of Macrothele yani. Lineage (NCBI taxonomy): Eukaryota > Metazoa > Arthropoda > Arachnida > Araneae > Macrothelidae > Macrothele > Macrothele yani. Next base: position 72,128,961 of record CM077025.1, on the reverse strand, counting down.
CATGATTCACCTTATCTTCTGAAGCTTCCTTATTTTCTGTATCTTCTGTGTCTTTGGACACCGATTCCTCCATTTCTTCATCTTCTGTAACCACAGAAATGAACTCATTCTTTATGCATTCCAAACTAACTCTCAAAAAGGTTCTTCATTACTTTCATCTTTTCCTAAAATTGATAAGGACATTTAATTTATTACGTTTTTAGGTTTTTCTTTTTCCTTTTCTCCGATTTCAAAAATTCAAATATTTTTGAAATTATGGTGCATACAGATTTCATTTTTTACAGTTTCTAGTAGGAACAGTATAAAATAGCTGTCTGATCTGATCAAAATTTTGAAAATTTACTAGCACAATTAAGTCTTGCAATGATCGCAGCTGGTAAGGAAAATCCTAAAACAATATAATAAAAATTTATTGCTTTGTGCTGGATACTTTTCCAAATATACATTACGAGTAGAACATATATAGCAAATTGTCTGCTCACAATATTTACTGGTTTCAGAACATGCGTTGAAAGCCAACCTAAAAATTCAGTCATAGTGTTACAGATTTAAAGCTGCCACACTCCACAATGGGCTGTCATAAGCAACTCCCACAATGAAAACATTACTAAGGGAGTATTAGTACATCATTAAATGAATTTGGAATCTATTCTTGAAAAATATGAAAAGCAAATATTTCAATATTTTTTAATTCTTTGAGATAAATTCATTGTACCTGTTTTCTAAAAACTGGGTTTTCAAATCAACATGAATCCTGAAAGAATTAGCTTGTTCTACATAGGAGCAAAGCTGAGATTTAATAGAAACAGTGGAAGACTGACACTTGGTGTAATGAGACTGAGGAACTCAACAAAATGTAAAACTAAATAATTTTTTAAACACACAAATTAACATCTGTAAGCTTAGGAATTACATTCGTGTTCAATAGATACCTCACGTATGATCCACTTCTGTTCTTAATCTCCCTGGTATCCATAGTAGGAAAATTCTTTGGTGGAAAAATTTCAACAGCGAATAATTGATTCAAACCTGAAAACGGCAAAATTTTGAAATTTCAAAATGCTTACCTTTACTACGAACATCCAGGCTATTGTCCTCCTAAAAATGAAAAGTATAACATGATATAATAAAAGCAGAGCATCTTTCATAAATGAAAAGAAATACATTGTGTACAAACATTTCAAGCATTATTATGAAAAAGTATGTGGAATATTTTTGTATGTTAACAGCAATAACAGATTAATCATAAATTTTTATATGTAACAGCAAACAACACAATATTTACGGCAGCGCTGTGATTGCAAAACCCCTGGTGTCACAGGTGAATACCAAACTGAGACTACAGTGGTGCCAGGAACACAAAGCGTGGACTGCAAATCACTGGAAACGTCTTGTTTTCCAATGAATCAAGTTTCTCTCTATTCCCCACAACAGGATGGGTTTAAGTGTGGAGAACCCCGCAGAAGCCTACAACCCAGACTGTCTCCTTCCTACAGTGAAGCATGGGGGTGGTTCCACAATAGTTTGGGCTTTGACCTCGTGGTTTGCAGCAGGTCTCATTATTATCACCTTACACTGACTGATCACTAGCGTTGACTGTCACTCTTTTGGCCAACCATGTGCATTCAATGGTGCGGTCATTGTTTCAGTCACGGGATTGCACCATTGGAACATGAGGATGAAGTTGCACACCTTTCCTGGCATGCACAATCACCGGACTTAAACATCATTGAGCCCCTGTAGTCTTTTTGTTGGAAAACAGCATGATCTCGTTATCCTCCTCCAGGGTCTCTCAAGGAACTGGAGCAGTCTCTGCAGGAAGAATGGTACAACATACCACTTACCACCATCCAGGACTTTTATGTGTTTATTCCAAGGAGAATTCAAGCAGTTTTAAATGCCAAGGGTGCTCCCACACCATATTAGGTGCGTAACACCTATTGTTTCTATTATTTTGGAAAACCCCTGTACTTCAATATTGCTTGTAATGTACACGTTTGTGCCTCCGCGTGCTGATGCCACTCAGACGTGGGGTGTTTACCGAACTGCAATGCTATCACGGCAACATTTACATGTCTTCTATCACATGTTAAGAGGTGCTTGAATGCTGTACTGATATGGAGGGGTTTGCATGAACCCTGTTAGTATCATACAACTATATGTGATGCAAAAATCATCCCCTAAATCATCTCCTTCACTGCACCCTGGGAGCCCAAAGTATTGGCCATGTGCGATGTTTTTACTTCAAGAACTGGGGTAGTTTGTTTTTTAGCTTGGGGGTACTTTCAGGAAGTGGCGAGTTTGGGGTCTAACTGGTTTTTCACTAAATTTAGCCCTCCAAATTTCTTTCTCAGATGTACAAAAAAACTACTAAAATAGCAGACAACTGGAGAGAAAACTTTACTAAATTACCTCTGGCAACCCTGCAGTAAAACATAAATTACCTCTAAAGTAAAGATTAAAATTGTTGATTTTTTTTTTAAGTGGCCTTTGGATGGACAAAATCTAGTGGCCACTTTCTTTACAGTTATTTCGTGTTGTATACACATTTTATCACTGTGCACTGTATAACTTTCATTTATTTAGACATTGTTAAATTTAAGCTAAGTAGTTACAAGGGCCCACTGTCTATTGTCCAGTGCAATTAAATTAATAAATATAATCTTAAAAGCCATATTTTTCTTCAACCACATCAACCAAATTTTCTAGACAGTTTTCATTGGAAAGATAATCATTTTTACTAGGTCTCTCACAATGTTCACAAATAAAATCTCTCAATCTCTCCACCATAAATTGATAGCAGTGGGTGGGTCAAAATTTTCAAGCCATACTTACTTTGACTTACTTTATTTCCTGTTTATTTTCTGAAGCCATTTTTTGCATGAGCATTGTCTTGTCATCAAGAACATTGCCCACAATGCTTGCATTCTCTTAACTTCTGCATTGCTTGGTATAACAGTCAGCAGTATTTCAACGACCTTCATGTACTAAAAATTGCTTGTTTTTAGTTTAGCAGTTTTTAGTGAGTTATTGATGGTCAAAAGTGTTCAGACATGTTTCAAAGCTGCTTCCATTCTGCTAAATTCTTTTCTTTTTATTCCCTTTATTTTTGGTTAGGTTCTTCTTGGTGTCAAAATGAAAGCTGGCTGTATAGCTTTTAAAAATGAATTTGATATCTTATAGCAGAATCATTTTGTGGTACAGCTGCGATCATGGGTGCAAGTTCTGAGATGTGGCCAAGACTGAAAATATTTTTAATATCCCCCCCTCCCCCATGCACACTCAGACAAACACAATATACATTAAATATTATATTATATGTGGTTAAAATTCATTATTAAATCAAAAGAGCATAAAACGACCGAACATTAATGTATATACATGTAAACAAAATTTGATGTCCATGCAAATTGTAATCTGAAAGTTAAATTTGATTATTAGGTATGAACTACCAGTTGAAATTTAACAAATCTCCAAAATTCCTTATCTTGCAAAAGAAAAAAAAAGATCTTGCATAATATTCAAGTCCAATCTACATATTTGCTGCTTATATAGTATTTTAAGCCCATAATAGAAATATGTTAACCAATATATTGAAATTGTAATACATAACATACCATGTAAGATGTTTCAAATAATCTTTAGTAAATTCTGTTGAATCAAATAAGTGTTGCACACTTTTAAAAGTCATTTAAATTGTAAAATTACATAAGGATTAAAAAAAATTATAATCAAGATTATGCATGTCCAACTGTAGTTGCGTACACAGAGAGCTCGTTTCATTAATTCACTTCATCATGATCACAGTTTTATAGTAACCATCACAAATTTTCATAGGTGAATTATTTCTTTGAACAGGAGCGACTCCAGGCAATGTTTGTGTATGCTGCTGTACTCGTACACACTTTTGATGATCAGCATCCTTACTGTGTCTGAACAGCTATTTTTTACCATTGCTTTCATAGTTTAACTTTCTGCTGCAGAAAACACAAAAGCTAAACCCTGGTTCCTTAATTTTCCGGCACCAAGAACCAAATTTGACGTCATGAGCAGAGATCATGCTAGGTTTTTTTCAAAAGAGTAAAAATACTCCTTCACAATTTTTGAAGAAGTATTTTTTTTTTCAAAGGAGTAATTTTAAAGAACGAACAATAATCGCATTAAATTTTTAGCTAAATAATATTTTATATTAAAACAACTAATTATATCTATATATAAATATGTAAACATGAATTAGCATGTAATTGATTTTCTTTTATATAAAATAAGTCATAATTTATCAAAAATCTTACCTACTTGTCTTGTTTTATCCATAAGGCTGCAAAAAATTGTTTTGCTCTCGAAAGACTGTACCAAAACGTGTGTGTGTGTTGCTTCACAGATTCAGATTCTACATACTCAAACTTCAAAAAGAGTTCTATTGTGGAGGAAGGAAATCTACAGTCTATCTCAATCACAAAAGATAAAATAAACCTTCATTGGACATTGTGATGTGCAAGTTTACTACTGCAAAGGTCAACTAATTTATTATTTTTGAACATGTTTTCCTTCAGCTCTGAAAAAAAAATATCTTCTTGAATACTATGTATGAGATGTTTACAGTTAACATAATTGAGAGTTTGTTGATTCAACCATTCTTCTGATATGAGGAATGTCCAGTTTCTCCCTTTGCAACTATTTATAGAGGGAAAATAACATTTAACAATAATTCAGGACAGTGGAACATCGCGAAAAAAAAATAAAAAATTACGAAAAAATCTTCGCTTTGTCCGACTTAGGCATGTCTAGTGTGACTTTGGTATTTTCAAAAAGTTGGAACTTTGATCCGGGCTCTAAGTTGGCGAAAACTCAAAACCCCACTAATTTTATTACAACATTTTGTTGCATCTTTTGTCTAGTTTTCAGTGGTATAATGGGTTTATAGGGATTTGGAGAGAGAGACTCGTGTTTATAAGGCAGTTTTCAAGTACAGGTCAAAATTTTCAAAAAATTTTATTTTTGCACTTTTTGGAAATTTTTAGCTATATTAATCTTACTATACATTTTCATAAACAATTTAATGCTGAGCAAAATGCAAAAAAAAACTATTTTTAAAAATAACTTTTTTATGGCAAAAACCGTAGAAGTATGTAGGGTAGCCGAACGGTCAAGTCCTTGCTTTTTACGCATTTTTGCCAAAACTTTGACGTGCTGTAATTCTGAAACTAATTGATACAACGAGAAAAAATTTGGTGTGTGTGTGTGCTTTATATCCATGTATAGAACAAACTCGCCAAGTTTCATTAAAATCTCCCAACCTTGGGTGTCAAACTGTATTTCAGCTGGATGATTTGACATGGAATGACCCTACTCTCTATCATGACCGATATTACAGCTTTATCGTAAAGTTAATTATTTTAAAGCAATGTCCTCTGCTGTTCATTTAGAGAAATGTCCTTGCAGTAACAGTAAGAATTAAGAAAAATTTGAAGATGAATTTGATCAAGTGGTGTGTTTTTGACCCACTTACAATGCAGACCTCTACATCTTTAGACACTGTTGGAGCATATCAAGATGTTCCATTTCTCTTTTTTTTTCTTTTTTTACAGAGCAAAGAAAGCAAAAACTAATTCTAGTGCCAGTAAATTGGTAGCTGACAGTGAATTGTGTGATCTTTCTTTGCACACAGCACAAGAACTGTTAACAAATGTGTTTACCAAGGATGATGTAATTATATATGAACATATAAAAGTTCTGACAGACTTAAAACTCCTAGCTACAAAAAATAAAACTGAAAGGAGTTCCTTTTAACAGCTGCATCTCAAACAGAGAACATTTTGATTCAGCAGAAAAACTGGTTTATAACTTAAAAGATGTATCCCCATCTGACCTGCAGCTTCAGCATATGAGGTTTTTAGTTAAAATTGAAGATATTGTAAAACACATGCCTGCAGAACAATTTAAAGAGTAGACCAGCATGGATCTGATAAAAAAATTCTCTGCCTGCAAGACAGCTTTATATAAAAGCATTGAACTAATAATGCACTCAATATCTGTAGCTTCAATTATATCATCAGTGGAACCTGTGTGCGAATCTTTAACATCCATCTATGAATATCATAATAAGAGACTGCCTGTTAGTGAAGAAACAGCCCACCATGAGATGATGATATCAGTGAATGGACCTTTACCCACAAAATGTGATTCTATATTTTTCTCAGAAAATGAATCAATATTTTTGTAAGCAGAGTGATTGGCATTTTGTGCAAAGAGGTAATAATCTTAAGGATTGGGCTATTTCTAAATCAGTTGACTAACTAATAGATAAGAATTAATCTCTTTCTTTCATGGATTTGTAGCTTTTCTTTTGGCAAATGAAGTAACTTTTTAGACCATTTTAAAATAAAGTTATTTTAAAAAATTTTATGAGTTATAATAAAATAAATATTTTTTCCGAAATTTATTTGTCTATGACTAAACGCATTTTTGCAGAACATTTTTGTTCAAATACTTGTGTTCGCAGGAAGTTTTTGGTTTTATACAACTTTGCCAGTCCGGGCAATTAAATTTAAAAAGTTGGGAATAGAATTTCTTACTACAAGGAAAAAACAGTTTTTGCGTGTCGTGTTTATAATTCATTTGCACTGTTAGTCACCAGAAGTTGCATTGTTGCAGAATGCCAAGTACAGAAGAATATCACTTCTTATGCTCTCTAGGTCCAGAAATTGGAATCATATGTAGTTTTGCTCCAAATGTTTACAGTCAGCGACGGGATGCATACCTCTGATAGAACTAGCCTCCGGTGTTTAGTGACAAAGTGCAGAAACTTCAACGAAAGGAACATGGCAACATCACTGAATTTCTCAAGTTATACAAATTTCATCATCGTATAATTTCATATCAATTTCAGCATCATTATCTTAACACATGGATGCTCTCTTTTGTGCATTGAACATTTTGAATAGACCCTTAAAATGGAAATGCAAAACATGTAAAAAAAAACAAATCCATCATATTTTTTAATTTAAAGAAAAGGTGGGTTCGGATTTGTTATTTTAAAAGATGAAATTTCCTGGGCATCCAGCTTTTGCTAAAAAATAACCTGGGCAAGTAAATAATTTCTACACATGCCCAGCTGGGAACAATGACAGCATCCTTGTTACCAGTCAATTACAGAGTCACCACAATATTTCGACATCTCGGCAGTTATGCCAACGCCCAGAGTCTTATCATTCTGAATAGATTTTAGAGCTTTACACACCTCCTCTTGAGATCCCTTATTTGCTTCCATCCTTTACTGTGACATCTGCCTCTGAATCACCTTTGCTTTCCTTATCTAATAACTCACACAATTATTTTACTCCATCTTTCACTTAGCGCATTGGGTTCCCATATCATTTTCCCAACCCTATTCTTTACACAACTTACAACTTTGTTTCCCCTATTTTTCCTGAGTCTCATGTACTTCCAGAAAGTCTATCTTTCCAAAAGCCAGTTCATAACTTTCCAACTTCTCCTTCCTATGTTTTCCCTTACCCTGGCAAACCAGCTTAGTGGCTTCACGCTCATTACAGCGATACTGATCCACAGAAACTCTACCTTGCAACATCCCCAAATATTCTTCCTTCTTTCCCTTTACTGCCTCTTCAATCTCACTATTCCACTAAGCATCACCACTATTGTTACCCACTATTGTGGTACCACATACCTCTACAGCAGGAGTGACAACACAGTTCTTAAAACATTCCCACTTCTTTTCTACATCCCTCTCACAAGATTTCAGCTCCTTCAGACTTTCTCTGAGTACAGCAGAATAACACTGATGATTTTCAGGGAGCCTTTCAACCTTTATTCTTTCCATTCTGGGCCTATTCCTATTCCTCCAACCAACATTCAGTTTCACTCGTGACACTACCAAGTAATGATAAGAACAACATCTGCACCTCTCACACGAGTGTCAACAACTAAGTGTTTCAAATGCTGATCGTAGACAACAAAATATATCGCTCTTTTTGACCAAGAGTACGATTTTCCCAAGTAAATGTGTGGATATACTTGTGGTTGAAAAATGTATTAGATACACACATACCATTCTCAATACAGAGTTCAATTAATCTTTCACCATTATCATTCACACAAGGATCATTAAACCTACCCAGAACATTGTCAGAAATTACATTCTGCACACCTACTCTAGCATTGAAATCCCCTGCTATTATAACATTTTTCTTTAGCACCAAGCTGGCTTAAAACAGCTTTTAGCTCATTCCAGAAATCTTCCTTTATATCAGAAGGTTCAGTCACAAGGAGCATATACTACAACAACAACTATTCTCTGAAGTTTCACTTTCAAATGAATCCAAAGAATTCTGTCACTTATGCAACTATAGTGAATCAAGTTCTTTATGATTTCACTTTAAATCCTCCTACACCAGCCTGTCCCCTCACATTATCCAATACTCCAGACCACACACACACCGTTCCATTCACTTCTTCTATACCAGTTTCTTTCTTTTGGGTTTCGCTTACACACAGCACATCCAATCTATACTCATTCATCTCCTCAATCACCTCATTCATCTTGCTATTTTTACCTCTAGTATTCCATACACCAATCTTTACACTCACTCAGCAGAGATCTCTTTCTGATTTTCCTTTTTGCAGTTCCAGGTCGATACCGTGGTTGACCATCCTTTTTAAGTGTGTTAGGTCCACCATATCCCACACTGGAGTCAGGCTTTGCATTTCTTTTTAATCAGGTAACTACATCAGTGTGGGGGATTAGCCCACAGCTGATGGTTCCAGTTGGCATTTTCATTCAACTTAAGGATTCTGGAACAAAACCCGGTGAGTTGGGGTCTTTTCACCAATGTCACACAGAACTAGCTGGCACCTCTCCAAGATTCACAGAGGCCCCACAAGTTGCAGTTGTGTGTGCCACTGTTACCACGGAACGCATTGAGGAGGCAAACCCATTTCTCACTTAGATCGCCTGACTGAGATAAAATCAGAAATTTTGAATCGCTGTCATTGGTTTCATAAAACAGTGTGACCCTGTACTTGACACTATGTAACTACTCATTCACTATCCCTCTTTCTTTGCCGTCATCTTTGAAACCTTTTTTTCGACTCCGAGAATGTCTTCATCCGTCGCCATTTTAACAGTTATGAGGTTGTTGTCATGGATCTTTGTAAGCGTCCAAACATGCCACTCTAATATCAAAGTTATGTTTCTTCAACCACATGGTTAATGGAATATTGTCATCAGTTCAGCATTTTCACTGACTTTAGTGGGCTTGCTTGTGTTATCAAAACAATTTTTAATGGTCTGTGATGTGACCTTAGTCCATGGTTTACTTATGAATGTGATGGCATCAAGAATGGGAATATGAATTTTTTTCTTTCTTTCAATGGAAACTAGTTTCCAATATTAAAAGCTTCTAACACTCTGATCTATAGCTTGGTGAGCAGAAATTCAGTTTGGTGGTGAAAATTCAAGTTGAATGTAAGTTGAAATAATGTTGTGCGGTGAGCAGTTGTCTAAAAGCAGCAAAACTTTCCTACCCCTTTTTATGAAATTGTACTTTGATGAAATTGGTATAACTTGAGAAATTCCGTGATGTTGCCATGATCCTTTCGCTGAAGTTTTTTGCCATTTTTCACTAAACACCGGAGGCTAGTTCTATCAGAGGTATGCATCCCGTCGCTGACTGTAAACATTTGGAGCAAAACTACATATAGCTCCGATTTCGGGACCTAGAGAGCATAAGAAGTGATATTCTTCTGTACTTGGCATTCTTCAACAATACAACTTCTGGTGACTAACAGTGAAATGAATTAAACACGACACGCAAAAACTGTGTTTTCCTTGTAGTAGGAAATTCTATTCTCAACATTTTTTATTTTTAAATTTAATTGCCTGGACCGGCAGAGTTGTATAAAACCAAAAACTTTCTGCGAACACAAATATTTGACCAAAAATTTTCTGCAGCAAAAATGCGTCTAGTCATAAACAAATGAATTTCGGAAAAAATTATCAGTGGCGTGGCATCAATAGATCATGCCCATGCAGCTCCAGAGTATTACATTCCACCTTTCCAATGACGAAAGGCTGATACAGAACGAGTCATAGAAATACCGTAGGTACTCACGTATAAGTCGAAAGTTTTTGAAGGACATCCTGCTTTCAGAGTTGGGGGATTGGTAATACGTGGGCCAATAACAAATAGGGCTAGACTTTTGTGAATTCTCTCGCAGAATTTACTGATGAATTTGTTTTAGATCAGAGCAAAGCGGCTTTCCGCGTGCTACTGCGCAATTGTTTTCTGACCTCAAAACTATTGCACAGTGACACGATCATATCCTGGACTGTGCAGACTACTTTAAGTTTAAATTCAGCAGTGTAACTGAAACATGTCCTTTTCAAAGACATCATGAATAGCAATTAAGGAAACCATCAGCAACAAAGGCGTTGGTCAAAACTGCAAATGGCGAACTTCTCAACCATACAAAATGACCTCTGTCATCCCTTGACACATTCCCAATTTTTCATTACGACACCTCTCCTCTCTGCTCCATACAAACTCCTGAACTGAGGTAAAGTTTTTTGAGAGAGTGCCTTTCCAATTATACCCCTCTTTTGCACAAGTACCCTGCGGATTTATTTATTTTAAATTAAAGGGTCGTAGAAACTTTTTTTTTAAATCTGCATATAATCCGCAGAACCTATATATGTAACTTTTTTAGCAAATAATCTGCGGATTATACAACGAAAATTACGGTAATTTAAGAAATTATTGCTCAAGCAAAATCCACAGCTGTTATTTCATTTCTTAGACTGAACCTTTGTTTCCACACAATTACAATTTTGACAAATTGTTACACAACACTGTTTCTTTGAATTTTATAAAAAAATATATATATATATATATAATCAAAAACATGGCAACTTACACCAACAAAAAAATTACTGAAAAACAGTAATTTTTGTGTTTATTATTAAATAAAAGAAATTAGCGTTCTTTTGCAAAAAAAAAAAGTCCCACACGCACCAAAAATTTTTCACGTTTTTCAAACTTCCACAAATTCAAACCTTGTTAACGAACATCAAAGGAGCCGCAAAAATGTGTGTATTAAAAGCAGTTCATGTTATTGATGTGTAATTAATTGAACTACATGCATACTGATATATGTAAAATTACAGTTAAATTAAAGAAAAAAAGAACATATACCTTTTTGGCTCCTAAAAAATTATATTACATTTTTTCTAAAACTTTACACAGCTGAGAGGAAGTGATAGTGTTGTGTGTGTGTCACTGTATAATTAATGTAGTGTGTGTAACACTGAATAATGTAATACAGTATGCAGACTTGCCAACCTTAAGAAGAGACAAATCCTCAATTTTCTATGAAAATCCTGCAAACTTATTTTCGTATGTTTGAAACATCAATGGACATAATTTGAAGCAATAATGTTACGTTAAGGCATATAAAAAATTTAAAACACTTTCTGTTAAAAAATATTTAAAAAAATTCTGTTAAGTTATGCATCGATCTGGTGGATAACCCAAATTATGACGGAAAAGGAAAAATTCCTCGAAGCCGTCGCACTCTCATGCCTAAAAGATTACAGCGAAAACTTTTCGCAGCCAAATTTCCGATTTCAGAAATTTTTCCTCCATTTCTAAACTGAAATACAAATACTTATGTAATAAAACGATATGTAACAACAATACTGGACAGTGGCAACATCACAGGAAAAAGAAATTATGATAACGGAGAAATTCTTTATTTTGTTTACTTCCGTTTCTGAAAGGCAAAGTACCATCTTGATGCGCAGTTTTACGAATTGGTAAAATTATTCGACGCATAGTTTTACGCGCGGGTAAAAAATTCCCGACGCGTAGTTTTACGCATCGATAAAAATTCCAGATTCATATTTTTACGCGTTGGTAACATTTTGATGCATACTAAACGCGCAATTACGTGTTTTGGCGACTTACGGTCGGTACATCACTTGAGCACATTCCCGTGAAGAGAGAGCTACTGCACGATGACAGTAAGCCAGCGAGTCAAAGATGACATCATCGCGTGACACAGCGCTCGTAAGATTTGGTAGAAAATCTAAGTGAATGGTTGCAGGGGGTTGAAATATTTCGATTGAGCAATCTAAATATTAAAAAATCTGTTAAAAAAGACCACTATCCGTAAATCAGTAAAATTAAGCAGAAGTCCGTAAATTTTACGGATTATCCGTAAAAGTTGGCAAGTATGCAAGTCTATTTTTGAAAATTTCCCCATTTCGGCAACAACGCACGATGTTTTTGTCCTGTCACATGCATATTTTTTTGCAATGTTACTATTTGAGAACATTTTCTTAAAAAGCACACTTGCATGGTTAGCACAGCTTAAAGGTAAGTTATGTTACACGAGGAATGAAGTAAACAAGCACTCAGCATGGATAATCACATCGGAAGAGGAACTATCGAGCAAAATTTAATGTTTTGTTATTTTCCACGGACTTAGAATTGTCCACGTGTTTTTGCGTACGAATGTGATTAACGATATCTCCTTTGACCTTGTGGACAACGGAAAAATCACACCTACAAATAGAGCTAAAGGCAAATTGTTGGCGCTTCCTTGATTCGATTATACACTGATAATCTGTAGTATACTTCTTAAACACAGACTGATATTTTCTACCAGCCATCACTTGATTAAACACGTGCACAAAAAATTCTCAGAAATTCCTGTGAAGACAGGCAAAGTACATAAAACAAACTAAAACCCTACCGCGCGCTTCCTATAGAAATCTGCGTCAGTACGTACGGTGCACGTCAAGGACAAGCCCGCTCCTACTCCGTGCCTGCAGCGCCAGAGATCATTAGCGGACAGAAGATCGCTGAAAACGGCCATGCAACGGCAGAGCAAAACTGCTCGCTGCAAAGTCAGAAGGGAAAGGTCACTTCTCCGCTAACGAACCGATGCCTCAGGGAACTTCGAACTTTTCCCCTCGTTACTTTTTAATTTATGCTACGGTAATCGAAGTTCTCCGATGCCTTGGAGAACTTCGAACTTTTCTCATTACTTTTTAATTTATGCTACGGAAATCATGATGGAATCCGGCAATATTAATTTCTAATCCGGAATGTGTAATAAAATCTGGCATTGCCGGCCTAAACCCGGAGAGTTGGCACGTCTGCAGTATGTATGAAAAATAATTTTTACAGTGAGAGTTAAGATTTTAAAAATTATCATCTCAGAGGCTACTTTCATTTCTTCACGGAACAATGCTCAAAAATTCTTTCGTTTGCAAAAGTTTCTGAATTTTAGTTTCGCCAGGGACTTTTAAGTCATTGTCCTCATTAGTGTCAGATGTGACTAGACCTTCCGGCTGTTAATCACATCATCCGCAATTTCAACATCTGTCAAAATCTTTACTGAAGGTATTAAAAACCAGAAACATAATCATCATTCATAGAGACATACTACTCAAATGTTACAACAGATGCAGGGAACACTATGCAGACCTGTTCTACTATATTGCAGGGATTTTCCTCTCTAGGACAGTTCTATCTAAGTACACCTTTATCAACAGCAAATCCAGCTTGGTGGAAAGTTTTTCAGTCTCAAGAAAATTTTCAAGAGGTTCTTGACAAAATCAAATATAACAGAGTTAGAATGAACAAAATCTTCTGATCAATACAATGTATGGCCCAACAAATAGTTTCTCTGCAATAATGCACCTTCATGCATCAAATTAGTCCACCGTCACATGGTTGGAGTTCAGCAGTTATATTTGGACAAAAGAACACATTATTTACTACTTTCATTGATTGGTTTTGAAGAACAGGCTGCTAGAAATAACAAAAACTGTGCTTCACTAGAAAAAACTTTTAAAATACAAAGTTGTTCTTTAAGGTATTGAAAACCAGAAAAAAAATATATAGAAAACAAGAAAAGGAGAGAGAAAAAAATGCATCTTGGGACAAGAAAAATTTGAAATTTAGAAAACTACGGAACGTTTTCATCCGTGCTAAAACAGTCATTTTCAGGCGACGGACGACATGAAGACGCCCAAATTATATCGAACAAATGTCGGGACATTAAAAACATCCAATAAGCAGTCCCAAAAATGTTTAATGAATGTTAGAATTTTGAAAACATGAAAATAAACTTTAAAACAAATGTTGAATAACATTATTTCATAGAGATTTTTTATTCCCGTTGTATATGCTCAACGCTTCTCGTACTCCGTAGCAATCGACGATTTCCATAGCAGGGTGAGGAGCTAAGGCGACTTTTGAAAAAGGTGAGAAAGGTGATAATTTTTTTTAAAAAGATGACTAAAAGGTGATTAAGAGACTTCTTTGCCAATAGCACAAAACAAATTAAAAAAAAATTTTAACTATTACACTTCTACCAAAAATGGCTAGGTAAGATCATAATAAATTACTTTATTATGGTCCTGGATGGGATATGGCCATTTTATTGTCATTATTTACAAAAAAAAAAGAAAAAAATTCACAAAATTCTGAAAATCTAGTGACGTACAATTCTCTTCAATGTTCCAGAAAAACAATTCTGAAGAAAAAACTGTTTGGCTTACTGTTTTCTAGGCATCTTAGCACAAAATGATGTAATCAGACTTTATTTTCTTTTCTCAAGGTTCTTCTGAATGATTTCCACTTCCTTTTCTGTGTCTTTCTCCCATTCGCATATATTGTACTTCCTTTTCTGTGTCTTTCTTCCATTCGCATATATTTTACTCCCTCGAGCATGCCTTCAGCTAATTTTGCTCACTTTAAATAATTTTTTTCAAGTGCTTTCTTCAGTTTAGCCGAAACTTCCAAAAAGAGTTCTCATTCCTCTTTAGTTTGCAGGTGTTCTTTTCTTCTTGTCATTCAGAGCAGCAGCCTCACATTTGATAGATTTTTTATCTTTTCCTTTTTTTTCATATCTTCTTCATAATCCGTTCTTTTTTGGGTTTTTTTGCTTTTCTTCTAATTCGATTTTCTTCTTCCTCTTACATTCTTTCATAAAGGCAGTGTACTTTGAATGTGTTGTTGTCTGTACTTAATGAGTTTTGGAGTAATGGGTACAAAAAGAAAATCAGGATAGTTTCAAAGCATCTCTCAGTCAGTACATTGTTTAAAAGTCTTTCGGTCATTGCTGATTTATCTTCTCCTTATATATTTAGAAATCAAAAATAGTCTCTTTATTGTCATCATTTCCATGTGACAAAATAAGAGCTGCCTTCATGACTTTTGCAAACTTTATATCATTTGATAATGAGTTCCTTTTTGAGATGTGTTGTTGCCAGTAATCATCAATAGTTCTGTTTGCACTTGCTATATCATCTTTTTCCAGTTGTAAAATTTTCTACTCATCTAAAAAATAATCCAGTTGAACATGAAACGGCATAATTTTTACAACTTTAATATGTCTCTGCAGTTTCTATCATTCATTCTTTTTGGTCTAAAAATCTAAAAATTTTAAGTGATCCATTTGATGAGCAAGTCTTTCCCATCACATGCTTACAAGTAGTAATATAGTGCTTTTGAGCTTCCTTCAGAAACAACAACTTATCACTTTCTTTCAGTTTAGAAAGCTTGTCTGTGACCTTTTCATTAATGACAAGTTCAAGAGGAAGCAGATTATCAACTGTGAACAGTTTATCAAGATCAACTTTAGAAAAATGAGCGATTTTTCTAATGACAGCAGTCTTCAAAACACTAGCTATGAAGGTCTGAAGAACATTCCCTATCTCTTCATGCAATTTGTGATCATGGGTGCTTGGCACTGAAAACATTGTGTGAACTTCATGAATAGTTCTGCTGATGAAATAATGAAATGAAGTTCAGCTTTTATTGAAGGTTTCTTTAAGGCACTCCCACAACAGCCTTGTAGGATCTGGATTCAAGAGCAGCAGAATTTTTCCTCAGAGGCACGTGCTTAAGGAAATAGAACTGATTAGTTCCACTGCTCCAAGGCTAAAAAGGTAAGACACCTTATTGTTGCATGTTTCAAAAAATTGTAGTGTGGAAAGTTATATTTAGATTGGATTTCTTCATAATCTTTCCAACGGGCAGGCCAACAGTAAAAAAAATGGTAAATATTGATCAGTAGCTCAGAAGCTTGTTCACCTAAAGATTCCAATGATTTTACATATGTATTGTGTAGATGTTGCAGGTACCTATGCTTATAAGATTTGTCCTCGTGTCTCCTGGACATAACTATTTAAAAACCTAAGAACTTTTTTATTAACATTAGGTCTGTCTGATCCAAGCTTAGGCGATATCTGTTTTGTGATAAATTGGCCTCAAAGTGCTTCACATAGTTTTTATGCAATGTTTCACCATCCGCTTTACCTAAAAAGAAAGTTCTGAAGTGCCATGTTGTTATGCCAAATTTGCTTTCTGACCGAAATGTGATGGTTGTTTGCAGCTCCTTTTTATCTTTAACATTAGTTGTTTCATCATAAATCAATGTGTAGTACGATGAACATGCTTCCTTCCTCTAATGTAAGTTCCCCCGGAAATATAAGGAGCCCGTCCATCGTGATTAAGCTCATCAGCTCATCTTCATTCATCATTGGAGCTTAACGCATTCGCGGACAGTAATAAAAATGCAGAGACATTTATGGAAAATTCATACAATTTTGTCGGCATTTGGCGCTTTGTACTTACAGTGTGAAGTACAGTTGGACGGTATATAACATCATGTCACTGGATGTGCAGTGGCATATGCTGCCTTGCCTGCAAACATGTTAATTATGAGGCCTTCCTACAATTATAAGGGGAGGTATAGGAGTACAAAAATAACTAAATTCACATATTAGGTGCTTGAATTAATTCCTGCTGTTTTTTACCACACAAACACCTGTGTGTTGCCACACAACGGTACAGGATAGTCTATTCAAAGTAATGTCCGTTGGCAGCTATGACCCTTTCCCGCCGTTGGGGAAATAAATGGATTCTGCGGTAGAAAAATGCAGGTTCTTTCGGGGCGAACCATTCATCAAGCCATTTTTGGATATCCATGGCAGAAAGGAAGTGCTGCTCCAACAGGCCATGTTGTAGTGACCAGAACAAATGGAAGTCCAAGAGAGCAATATCCAGGAAATAAGGCGGGTGGGGTAAGACGTCCCCGTCAAGTTCCTTCACGGATTTTGCGACATGAGGTCTAGCGTTGTCGTGGAGAAGAATAACCTTGTCATGTCTTTTGGCGTATTGCGACCGTTTCTCTGTGAGTGCACGTTTCACATCGAGAAATTGATGTCGGTACCGTTCGGCATTGATGGTTTCACCGGGTTGCAGCAGCTCAGAATACACAACATTGACTTGATCCCACCAAATGCATAGCATCACCTTCCTGCCATGGATGTCCGGTTTAGGCGTGGAAGTTAAAGGTTTGCCGGGACGAACCCATGATTTATTGCGCTTAGGATTGTTGTAACGAATCCATTTTTCGTCACTAGTTACTATTCGATGCAAAAACGACTTTCGTTTGTGTCATTGCAGCAGCAATTCACACATGGTTTCACGTTTGGAGATGTCGCTTTCCCGCAATGCACGTGGGATACAGTTTCCGAGCTTCTGGATAATTCCCATTGCCTTTAAACATTTGCTAACCGTTGACTCATCGACCCATAGTGTTTCGGGCAACTCGTGGAGCGTCTGACATGAATCCTTGTCCAATAAGGACTCTAATGCACCATCTTCGAACTTTTTCGGCTGCCCAGGATGCTCTTTGTACTTCACGTCATATTCGTTGGCTTTGAAGAGCCGGAACCACTCTGCATGTCGTTTCAGATAGGGCATGTTCCCCATAGGCCTGCACTAGCAAACGATGACTTTCCGCTGCAGATTTCTTGAGATAAAAGCCAAACAGTAATATTGCTTCCCGCAAATGCTCCTTTTATTTTTGGTATGAAACTCTACTTCCTGAATGCGATACAAACTCGTATTGTGTCCTCTGATCACGTGTCACACACTGCTTCGCCCAGACTACGGGCGGTAGGTGCGTGCGTGCGCAAGGGAGGTCGCTTGTGGTCCAGGTCACAGCGTACCACTGCTGCGCTCTATTGGGCAACAGCTGGAATTCAGTCAAGCACCCAATAGTTGTACTATGTAACTACATTCACATAGTTGTAGGCATACTTACAATAATAATCTTTAAACTTCCAGCATCTTATTTTGAATCTATATTGTTAAATTGTACGTTTTCTCCCAATATGGTCAAAATAAGGGTTGGAAAAGGTGACAAATGCTGAAAAGGTGACTAGTTTTAAAAAAGGTGACAAAAGGTGACTGGCTTCTCACCCTGCCATAGTGACTATGGAGAATTCGTAGCATTTGGAAGGTTTGTGGTGGACAAACAGGAAAAAATGACAAAACCTTAAAATCTGCCAAAACGGAACGTTTTCTGCAGGTAAAAAAAAAAATCCCAACAACCAGATTTTTTTATTTCCATGATATATTAGATGTTTCCCGTACTCTGTAGCGATCGGCGATTTCCATAGTGACTAAGGGAATTTTTAACATTTGGAAGGTCTGTGGTAGGCAAACAGAAGGGGGGAAAAAATCGACGATCTCCGTAGCGACCAGACAGAATCCGATAGAATCAGGATACTCTGCATGTGTTCTTATTCAGTCATGACTATATTTTTCAATACCTGTGAAGGTTTATCCACGTTTTTAATGTAATATTTATTAGAACAACCTGGGGAATTACTGAACTTTCATTTTCTGTTAGTGGTTAGGAATCATTGTGAGTCTGTAAAATAAAGTGACCAGGTTGGTATTCCATTTCTCACAATCTCAGCTATGGTAGATCTATGGCTATGATTCAATACTGGCAACCAACCTTACACCCACAGTACTACAAAATTATTCTGCTATTAGATATGAAATTCATTTCTGAAAGCTATACAGCCAGTTTCCATTTTGATACCAGGAAGAACCTAACCAAAATTAAACAAAATGAAAAGAAAAATTTAGCAGAATGAAAGCAGCTTCGAAACGAAACATGTCTGAACATTTTTGACCATCAATAACTCACCAAAAACTGCTAGAGAAACTAAAAATCAAGCAATTTTTAGTACATGAAGGTTATAGCACAAATTGTTGAAATACTGCTGACCGTTATATGCCAAGCCGCAATACAGAAGTTAAGAGAACTTTAACATTGTGGGCAATGTTCTTGATGACGAGACAATGCTCATGCAAAAAATGACTTCAGAAAATAGAAAGCAAATAAAGTAAGCCTAAGTAAGTCTTGCTTGAAAATTTTGACCCATCCACTGTTATCAATTATGGTGGAGAGATCGAGAGATTTTATTTGTTAACATAGCAAGAGACCAAATAAAAAATCCCTTGTTTGACAAGTCACAGTATCACTATAACTATTGAAAAATTTACGTACCTACAATTACTTTAATAAGAGCAATGAGAGTAAACTTACCCCTACCAGTTGGTCCGTTCTCTTGGGAAGTTAACGTGCAAAGAAATGTGTTTTCTGAGAGAACGGACCAACTGGTAGGGGTAAGTTTACTCTTGCCAATAAAAATTGTCTAGAAAATTTGTTTCATGTGGTTGAAAAAAAAATATAACTTTAAAGATTATATTGATTCATTTAATTGCACTGAACAATAACAGTGGACCCTTGTAACTACTAAGCTTAAATTTAACTATGTCTAAATAAATGAAAGGTATGCAGTGCAGCGATGAAATGTGTATACGACATGAAACAGCCGTAAGTAAAGTGGCCACTAGATTTTGTCCATCCACTGGCTAATGGCCACTTGAAAAAGTCACCAATTTTAATCTTTAACGCATAAGTGTCAGTTTTTCGATACTTGGATCATAAGATGGAAACCACATTTATGTTTATATGGTCAGTGTGCATGGAAAGTTATTTAACTAGACGTCACCAGAAAAAGAACAATTAAAACATAAAAACAAATTTATGACTTTTTCATGACACTTTTCTGAATTTGTGACTTTTTCATGACCAGTAGACACCCTGGATTACCTACTTGCAAATGAACCAAATAATTGTTGATGAGGTAGTGGGTGGCAGCACCTGCAAATTTGATGTGGGATCACTGATGACCATTTCCATCTCAATTCAGGTAGGTATGGAAAACATGAGTCAGTTGATCACCTCCATTTATTTATTTATTTATTTATTTTTTTTTATTTTTTTTTTTTTTGAAAAAAATTATGGTAGCTACTACTCTCAGTTTATTTCCTGTACAAACCAGGAATGCTGTGACTGTATCCCAACACCAGATTTTACTGTATCCCTCCCACTCTTCTACTTTGCTGGTTCGGTGTAATTGAACTTCCCCAGTTGTGAGGAGTAGAAGTTTAGTCTTTGGGCTCAAGGGGGAGACAGTTTCAACAAATGAAAGTGCATCTCTTATAGCTTGTGAAGCTTCTTTCTGTAAGTTGAATTTAGAAGCAAAATATTTGCACAGGCCACCCACACTATCCCATGTGCTCTTGCCATGGCCTGTGGCTGAGAAGACCCACTTCCTTGTTACATTTGGGTCCTCCTTTGTAAGTGCATAGAACTGAAATTTGTTTTTGAAGTGCCCTGCTGCTTCATCTGAGATGTCCTATGGAAGAATGCAAAACAATCGTTTACAAATCTTAGCAATTTCACTTTATTATGAGCAGAATGGCACACAGAGCATGTGTTGTGCCGTGGCTTATATTATTGCATGCTACCACGAAAGACAGTCTCATTTTGAAAGTATGCAATGCATGTAAAGAGTGAGATCTGGACATTTTGCCAGTGGTAACTTTACACTTCATCAGGTAGAATTACTGACCAGTTCTGAGCAAAGTCAAAGTGCAACACCAACACTGGACTATGTGCTGCAGACTGTTTAACCTCTGCTATCCTATCTCTCTGGATCCTACATATATAACTATGGAATATACCTTTGTGTATCGATCGCCTAGCATCCTTCAGAAAACTGCTAAATGGGGACAGTCTTCTTAATGAGATCGCCACCTTCTCAGATAACAAATGTAGCCTCTTCCTCTTCGCCACCCAAACCTAGAGTTTGCAAGGTAATTCCTTCGATGCCAGGACGGTTTTCAACTCCAGAAGCCAACAGTCCTCTGTTGCTTCCTTGCATAAGTACATCTTTTTCCTCATATTTAGTCCCAGTTAAGTTTCTTAAAGCAATGCACACCGGCCTTAAGTTGCTACAATATATACAAGTGCATACTTCATGCAATGGCTAAACTTTTACCATTTTAGATTGAGAGAATAAAACAGCACGACCTATTTCAACCACATCATTCTCGATTTTCATTAACTTATTGGGTTGTCGGAAAAGCCATGACGTATTTTAGCCATGTTTTGCGAAGGTCATTTATTGGTAGAAAGAACAAAGATCAATCAATGATATAATGCCAGTTTTGTTTGATAACCTTTTGCCATCTTTCAGTGAGCTGCAGAATGCCTCGTTCATAGAAGGACCTGTCTTTCGTGGCGAAAAACTGTACAAGGTGCTGATTTACAGCCTAATCTGAATTGAACGTTATACCACGCAAGGACTGTTTAAGAGAGCGAAACAAGTGGAAGTCTGGCGGTACAAGGTCAGGCGAGTATGCTGGGTGTGGCAACACATCCCACCCAAGCTCCAATCATTTTTGCCGGGTGATCAAACTTGTGTGTGGTCTCGCGTTGTCGTGATGGAACACAACACCTTTACAATGAACGAGCTCTGGACGTTTCTAGATGATGGATTCTTTCAAACTGTCCAATTGCCAACAGTACACATTCAAATTGATTGTTTGGTTTCATGGTAGGAGCTTGAAAAACACGACACCTTTAAAATCGCACCACACCAAGACCAGAACCTTCCGCTGATGAATGTCCACTTTGGATGTCGTTTGAGGCGAAGCAGCTCGTCGGGACCAAGACAGTTTGCACAGCACATTGTTGTACACAATCCACTTTTGTCACCAGCAATCAGTCGCTTCAAAAAAGGATCGTTTTCCTCGCGTGTAATGAGCATATCGCAGATGTTTATACGCGCCGTCAATTGAGCTTCTTTGAGTTCATGAGGAACCCACACATAGAGCTTGCTTACGTATCCCAGCTTCTTCAGGTGGTTGTGAACTCTTGAATGATGGATGTGCAATGTGTCTGCAATCTCGTGTCGTGTAACGTGGGTTTGACTCAATCAATGCCTTGATTTGGTTAGTCGTCAACCTCGGTTGGCCTCCCGGACCGAGGATCATCGTTGAGGTCAAAATCATCAGCACAGAATTTTGTGAACCACCGCTGGCACCGACGTTCTTGTAGAGCATTATCACAGTACACTTTACGCAACTTTTCCCAAGCTTGACGCGCGTTCTTCCCTTTACGGAAGTAAAATATGGTGAAAATGCACAGTTTGGTCTTCCATCTTCAACTTGATGTCAAATCTCTGCAGATCAACCAAATCGCTCACTATTCCTTTTAGACTGCAGCTAGAACTGGCACCTGTCGAGTGCCATAGCAATAACAGAGCTGCGCATGCCTCTAGTACTTCCAAAACCGCCCAACCGCCATGGGGTGCCAAAATACGTCATGACTTTTCCGACAACCCAATATACGTTTCTTTGATAGATCTGGTCCTAAAACATTTGACCTGCTCAACTCTTCTCCCATCCTTCTTAATACAAATTATATCATGCATTTATTATTGCTTTGCCGAGAACAATCTTTGCTATCGTCAAGATAGTAGGATAAAGCAATTGCCAGGGTATCAGAGGGCAATGGATGGCCACTGTATGGGTCAAGTCTAGCATAAATACCTTTTTCTTGGCTTTTACTAAAAAGTAAAAGCATCAGGTAAGTGTTCTTTTACTTGGCTTTTACTAAAAAGTCCAATGTGTCTTTTTTTTTTTTTTTGATTGGAGGTTTAACGACCACCGTGAGCAACTCAATGGGCTATAAGCAGTCGCCCGTCCCTAATTTAGGGTCACTGGTTCCAGGGAAGGGGGAGAGCCAGTGCCGTAAGACAAACACAACATCCATGCCTGACCGGGATTCGAACCCGGACCCCTTACAGACGAAAGATCAGAGGCCAGCGCCTTAGACCACTGAAACCGGGGCGGCCCAATGAGTATCAACAGCTGTACTTTGTCATAATTTGATGTTGATTTGAGGGCTGTGTCAATGTTTGAAAACCAATTATTACAAGTACAGTGATGGAAAGTTGCAAAATCATTTTTGGAGCAGCAAAATACATTTTTGATGCAGGTGAAATACATTTCAGGAGCAGGTGAAATACATTTTTGGTGCAAGAAAACATTTTTTCGGAGCAGGTAAAATATTAGTACATAGAACAAGCTTAAGCAAAAAACGTTTTTGAACTAGATGCTCCCTACTCAAATTTAAAACATCTTGCATTGAAATATACACACACATGCAAAGATTTTAGTTTTCAAATAGATAAAAAAATTTGCAACCATAGCAAGATTCTGTTATTAATCATTTACTTTACAAAAAATATTTATTTTTTTACTGCTTTTCTGAATATTTAATTGCTCACTTCTCTATCCTAATTTTTTAACATAGTTAGCAATGTTTTCTTTTGCTTCTTTTAATAGTACCTGTCCAGTTTCTATCGCACTCATGTCTTTTTTTTTTATGCCACATATCAATGTTCATCTCAGCATTGTTTAACATTTATTCAGAGGAATCCAACTGCTGCAACAGTTCAGCTTTTTCCCATTTCAATCACCTAGTGAAAAAAAAAAACATTTCGATTGGAGGTTTAACGACCACCGTGAGCAACTCAAAAAGGCTATAAGCAGTCGCCCGTCCCTAATTTAGGGTCACTGGTTCCAGGGAAGGGAGAGAGCCAGTGCCGTAAGACAAACACAACATCCATGCCTCACCGGGGATTCGAACACGGACCCCATTCGGACGAAGGATGAGTAGCTATCGCTTAGACCACTGCGCTACCGGGGCGGCTGTGGACATTCAATTTCTTCTCTTTTTTGCTTATTTTGCTGCATTTTTCCAGCACTAATCTTGCTCTTGATATTTTGCTTGGTTTATTTTTAAACTATCAGAAGTTTTTGGCTCAGCGTTATAAACCGAGCCACCTGCTCACAGACTATCTTTTTTATTGTTCTAGTCGGCGGCATGATCCATTTAGTCTCTTGGCATGATCTTTGTGCTTCTTGCTCTCCGCACGATGCCTACAATCATCGCGGCCGCCACGCACTAGGCTAAAATCGCAGCCACACGGCTTAAAAATGTTATGCAGCAAAACTTTAGATGCTTCATAAAAAGGCCATTCTTTACTCATATATAGAGTTAAATCCCTGAAATGGCAATGGGCTGGACATACTGCCAGAAGGACAGATCATCGATGGACAGCCGAAATTTTAGATTGGATTCCAAGGGACAGGAAAAGACCCAGAAGAAGACCACATGGGAGATGGGTGGATGAAATTCGAAAGTATGCAGGGGTGACATGGAGGAGACTGGCACAAGACAGACCGTTGTGGAGGAAACTTGGGGAGACCTTCGTCCAGCAGTGGATTGATAATGGTTGACAATGATGATGATGATGATGATATATATATATCTCGAGATACACTTGACAAAAAGTTTTATCTGACTTCGTTCTTTTTGTTGTCATAGAGGTTTTATTGCTACGTTTCATTTCGTCTTAATCTAAATTAACCTCTTTCCACTTTAATAACTTTTCACCCATACTCACCCAGTACTAGTTGCTTTTTTTTTTTTCTGCCGTAGAGGCCACAACTTAGCAGTGAAAGCTCAGCTTTGGCTCGCCAGGCCCGACATACGAGCTATAGAGGCGTCATTCGCGTGACTGATGACACCTGACCTATTCAGCGAAAAAGAAATGTCTCGCGAGCGCCTACATGCTAGCTATAGAGGTGTCATTGCGGCATGGAGGGAGACACCCGAGATATTCGGCGAAAAGATACGTCTCGCAAGCCCTGCACACGAGTTATAAAGGCGTCATAGGCGTGGCAGATGACACTGGACAAGCAAGCTATTCGGTGAAAAAGAAATTCTTCACGAGCGCCAACACGCGATCTATAGAGACGTCATCGGCGACATCCGACACGCCGATGGCATTTCTTTTTCTCTATTTGGTGAAAAATGCCTCGCGAGGTACAGGGACATCATCAGCATGGCGAGTGACGCCTGACCTATTCAATGAAAAAGAAATGTCTCGCGAGCTATAGAGGAGTCATTGGTGTGGCGGGCGACACAAGACACGCTAGCTATACGGCGATTTTGTAGTGTCAGATATCACAGAACAGTCTAGCAGAAAGGGTACAAACATTTGCACCAAAATTTTCACAAGCACAAAGCCACATGTAATCAATGTAAAGAGTTAGCAAAAGGCACTGAGCTGAGTTTCCTCTACTTCTGCGCACGGCACTCTTAAATGGCTGTACGGGGAATCGTGACAAAACACCGCCTCCGTTGGCGGCAGAAGTCAGAACATCGAAGGCATAGGGACTATTTGTAAAGTGTGGTTTTTTACCAAAAGTAAATTGCGTACAGGGATCTTGCATGAGCTATGTAGTTTTTGGGGTGACTTCTGTAAAACCGTAAGATGGAGTGAAAATCTGTAGAAACTATGGAAAATCTGTAAAAGTTGGTGTCTTGGAATACCTATGAATTCTTCAGAAACAGAACCATCGTACACTGCCATGGAAGAGCCATTTTCAGTAGTCCTCCATGTTAACGAAATAACTACACCATCCCGAAGAATAGGGAACGACATATAAACAATCTCAATCGCACAACACTCAGAAAGACCGCCAAACCATCTGTAAGCAATCATCAGGATTTCATAATGTACAGCATTGTTTCTCCTACATACCCCGTGATTACAGCAGAACTCCTCCATAAGCAGCTCCACCTGCATCGCGAAACCTATTCCTCACTTATGCTGAAAAAACAACGAATTAGAATGTAGGTGAAAAACATTCTGAAATGTTGGAATTGTCGGTACGTGTTGATTAAGCATCGTTATACGTTTAACCAAATTATGTGTCTATACGTTTAACCAAATTATGTGTCGACTTTAAAAAGCGTCATTCGATTTGCCGGTTAAAACGTCAATTTTGCCATAAAAAGAATTTTTTTGCTTGGCAGTATTTGCTGTGGATTGCAGTTTTGGCACAGTTGGGCTCAAAGATTTTATTTTTTTGCAATTTGTAGCAGTTTGGCACAAGATAATGAAATGGGCTCAAACTTTCCATCACTGCATAAAGAACATGTAGCTTCATCTTTATGTAACTTAAAAGGAAGTTTTGACGCAGTAAAGATTTTCTATTTTGTTTAATGCTGAGGGGATGTAAGCTAGAGGTCTGCAGGGGCCCGGGCCAGCCCGTTAGGGCCCGAGCCCTGCCTGTGCTTTAAGTTGGGGAAACGGGCTGGGCCTTCAATATTTAATATAAAAACAGACATGGGCCGACCAGTATTTTTTTTTTTTTTTTTTTTTTTTAAAGATTGAATAACTTCCGCTGATGGAAAAAATAGAAGTTTTAACGACATCCTTCCCTCCTAAAAAACAACTCATTCACATTGAAAAACAGTTAGTTTTTCAATTTGAATGTGGTTCCTTCTCTCTTTCCTAACTTTCACCCTCCCTCTCATGCTTCAGGGCAGGCTATTAACTGCAGCATTTATAAACCGAGCCACCCGCTCACAGACGATCTTTTTTATTGTTCTGGTCGGCGGCACTTTGTTCTCTAGATGTGTGAAAAGCTTTTAAGTTGTCTTAAATGGCACGGGAGAAGTGGGCTGGCAGAAACTTACATCTCTCTGCATAAATCTGTGCCGTATTTCCGCATTTGTACTATCAGGCAGCCATTTTCGAAACATGTGACACTTGATTAGCTGGGCAGTCTGTCGTTTTCTCTTAGCATATGCTCAGTTCAGTGTTGCTGATAAATACTTTTCCATACTTATTATGGAGATTAAGAAAGCGAAAGATTTTCGAGAAAAAATCGCTTCTGGAGAATATGTGCTGGTAGACAATGTAAAGGGGGAAAGTCATATTTGGAAATATTTTAAATTACTATCCCGTTCTGAAACTAGTCGGTCGGAAAACATTGTGCAGTGCACTAAATGCAAACTCTTCGAGTTACGATAGCACTAAGTCTGGAACACATTGCTGTGGAAGTGAACAGAAAAAAGTTTAAGCCAAAATTTTAGCCAAATTAAAAAATAATTTGCCAAATTTTGAAAATCTTAGCCGATATTGTGGTGTAAAAATACTTAAAATGAAACAGGGAAAATAAAGCATTAAAAATGGAATAATTTTGCATACGCCAAAAGAGTGCCTTGCACATCAAAATGTGACACCAACTCATCGCAAGCCTTGTGACCCGATGCTTCGGGACGGAAGCCACTGCCAAGCACCAGTCGCAGAGGGAGTGGGACGACCTTAAGGGGAATTGTCTTCTGGCCCGCTCATTATAAATTACGGAAGAGTTTCTTCCCTCCCAAAATCCCCCACCTTCAGTAGCTCTCGACGCCCCCCTCTCACCCCCGCTCTCACAAGCAGGCTTGACCTTCAGTTTTCTTCGCTCCAAAATGAATCTCGAGCAGCCTTGATAGGTCTTTCACAGTACTCAATAATAATCACACCGGGCAGTACCATTTTCAGCGGTACAGCTTTGGAAAATCAAACTTTGAAATCATAGCTGCAGTTTAGCCCAAAAGTTACCATAAATTGCAGTTTACCAATGAGTCAAAAATTGCCTAAATTTCATAAAAACATTCACCACCATTTTAGCTGTTACTAATTTTTTCTCGTCATTTTCGGATTTAATCGCATTTGGCGAATGCTTAGTGCGAGCTCTGCAGGGAATTGTGTTCTCCTGTTATTAAAGATTTACTAAATGTTTACAGTTCTGTTTCTCTGATTTCAAAATAAAAAAAAGTGCCGTTCTTCAAAAATTCAAAAAAAAAAAAAAAAAATATGAAAAAGTCATTTTCAAAAACATGTATGAAAATTTCAAGTACTTTATACCTCTATTAAGTGCAGCTACCATAATTTGTTCAAAAAAAATATTGGTGGATCAACTGACACCCTGCCTGAATTGAGAAGGAAAGGGTCTGATGAAAATTTTTGAGTGCAACCCCAACAGTTCAAACAAAAATAGGGGGAAAGAGGAACCACATAAATAGCTGTGTGGAATTTGTGAAACTAATAAAGCCATGAAAATTCAGTTTGTGTGTGCAATAATATTAACATACTGTTTGTAGGGTGTTTTACCTTTTTCTTCAGGGAAAGAACATACATGAAAATTGGTCTACTCAGTTTTAACATTATAAGCACTTGAATAATTTAAGCACATACAACAAGGTGGGTTGCACAAAGTTTTGACACAGGACAATTACTTGAAAACAAGTAATCGAACAAAATAGAAGTACAGGAATCTTAGAGGTAAGTTGGTATGCACATATCAATAATAATGATTGGAAAAGACCACGTTGTGACGAAAAAAAAAAAAAAAAAAAAAAAGATATTTGATATAAAGAAAAAGGTGTTGCCACATCAAAATTCAGAAAACTCTGTTATAGACAAATGTCAGAGCAAGACAGGACTACAAACTTACCTACCATGTGATTAGAGGTTACTTTAACACAAACTCAAAGGGGCATTGTTCTTTACAATACAGTACTGGGAATATGTAGCAATATTCAAACATACAGCATCCAAGCACAGTTCCACAACAGCACCAGTAGCACCAAATATGATATTTATGATTTTACATATTCCCACTAGGTGTTCAGGAGGTGTCAGTAATGTTGGGCAAATATGAGGCTGGCCTAATCTGACTTCCAAATGTACATGCCCACCAATCGCATACAGACACTGTGCAGTCACATGGTGCACCATCCAGTTAAAGATGTTACGATGGTCTTTATGTGTCAGGCAACAACTGGGGAAATGTAAAGTCTTTCATTCATTGTACAGAACAGTGTTAAACTTTTCCACATTCTGTAACAAGGTAGACATGATGCCCATTGCCTGTTTCTGGGATGGTTGATTAAATAGCATTGTACAGCATACACATAGCCGTGCAGTTTATCAATTTCAATTCTATCAGCAGTGCTTTGCATACCACTAGATCACATACACAGTACTTTATGTTACTGGGCAAACCAACAACCTTGAAGTACCATGTGCCCCAACTGTGAATACACGAGCAATGCTCTATATAACCAAATATCTGTTTGGTACAGTTTTTTGTCATTTATTTTCTGCTTGAGAAACCTGAAAAAACAGTTTTGTATGGAATTCATTCTGCTGTACAACTTGTAATTGGAAGCTTTCTGCAGTATACAATATTATGGATTTCTTGTTTGTAAGTCTTGCATTTTTTGCCTCCAAGGGAGCTGCGAGAAGCACATATTAGCTACCTCCATCTGCTGGATTACTTATTTTCAAGTAATTGCCCTAAGAACTTGGCATTGATCCCAGTACATAAAAGCATTGAGAATAAATAACAAACAGGATATGAAACATAAGCTTATATTTAGATCAATCCTATGCATTCTCAAGAAAAACTTTGGCACATTCAATAAAATGTAATGCTAATAAAAAAAACCTGCTTTAGCAATGTCTGGTAAACAGCACTGAATATAGCATGCATGCAGGAAGAGCCCAGAAATCAGTGCAAGAGTGTTTCACAGTGAAAGTAGAAAAAAAAAAACTAAACCTAGCAATCTATACCTCTTCATTTAGAAGTTTTTCTTCATCTTCTATTAGCAACTGCAAGGAATCCTCAGCATTTTCTGAATTGTCACACTAAATGGAAAATCAAGGAGTTTCAATTTAGAGCTGGTGTAAGAGGGGAAAAAAAGACAGAAATACAACTTTAAAAATATAGCATTTAAGTACTAGAACAATTTTTGGCAATCCTGCTTAATCCTGACACCATCCAATTACTGCAAAAAAATTACATCTTAAAGTAACTGGCATTCCAACACATGGAAATACACCGATGAGCCATTACATTATGACCACCTACCTAATAAGCTGTAGGGCCCCTTCAGCCTACAAAACAACGGCCACGCATCACGATATTGATCCGATGAGGTTGCAATAGGTATCCTGTGGTATCTGGTGTCATAACAGGTCCTCCAGTTCACGTGCATTTCGGGAGGGGAGGGGTAGCACGAACCCGCTTTCAAAGTCGAACCACAAATGTTCGATTGATTTAATGTCTGGTGAATTTGGAGGCCAGGGCATTAACAAAAAGTCACCAGCATGTTCCTCGAACCAATTCTTGACAATTCTGGCAGTGTGGCATGGCACATTATCTGTTGGTAATGGCCATCACCAGCAAGGAACACAGTTGCCATGAATGGGAGGACTTGGTCTGCAATGATGTGCAGATACTTGACAGCTGTCAAGGATTGTGCTATTGGGATAATGAGATCTAAAAAGTGCCCCACGAAAACATTGCCCACAGCATAACATAGCTGTTGCTGGCCTATTTCCACCCACCAGTGCGTCTAGGTGTCATAGCCTCAGTTGGTAATAATTGTGCCTGTGCTCACCAGTCTACGTGATGCACCGGGAATCTTGATTCGTTAGACCAGACCACTTTCTTCCAAGCATCCACGGTCCAATCTTGATGATCTTGTGCCCTTTTCATGCATTGTTGGCGAAGTACAATGAACATGTGGACCCAGCTGGGATTTTGGCTATGCAGGGCCATAAGCAGAATGCTGCAATGAACTGTGTACTGTAACACATTGCCCCGATAACCACTGTTGTAGCTGCGGGTGATTTGTCGCACTGTGGCCCTGCAGTTGCAATGAACAATATGCGACAGTCTCCGCTCCCTCCTGGCATCAATGAACTGTGGACGACGGTTCAACGTTTGGCCATCTGAGCCTCACTTTTGATATGTACTTACTACAGTGGCATATGAACAACTCACACCGTTTCAGAGATCGCAGTTTCAAGGCACTGTGCCATCACAATTTGTCCTTTATCAAACTCCGATAAATCGGCAGCTTTTCCCATTTCGACTCTGAACACTACTAACCAATAGCCGGTCCTCGGGTTGTATATATACTGCTCTATGAACTTTACCTGCGCCACCGTTCAGTCTCTAGGCGCGCTCATTTCTCTAGGATGGGGGGTGGTCATAATAGAATGGCTCATCGGTGCAATACTTAAAACAGCATTTGAAATCAGTTAACCCTACTTTGACTCTTTATCAAGAATTCAGTTAAAATATCACTTGTGCTATTTAAACATGTGAATGGATCATTCCACATCAAATCAAGTCATTTTTGTTCAATGACACATCTATGTTACCAATTTCCATGAAAATTATTACAGTAGTATTACGCATAATGCAAAATTTGTAAATTCTATGAAAATTTCGCTTCTATTAGGCCAATAGACTTAGTATTAATTAAAATTTGCATTGTGTTAAGTACAAAAATTAAAACCTGGACATACTGCTACTCGTTTGCTACTCATTTTTTTTTCTTTAAAATCATTAGTTTGGTCATATATACTCAGTGTTAGAATTAGAAATAAATTTTCTACAGGCCCAGCGGACCACCCAAATTTCCAAATCACAGGCCCGCCAAAATGCCTACTGGTCCGTGCAGAAAAAAAAATAACTTATCATTTTCATTGGAGCAGTATATTTCAAATTTAGAACAGAATGTGTGCATTTACACATGAAAATAGTACTAAGAAATAAAACACAAAACATGCTAAGCAGTGTAGAAATTTGAAAAAAACACCTGACTGGTGTATACCAAAAGTTGGTAGTTCACTCATTTTTACTGATCCACGAATGGCACAAATACCAATACATTTTGTATGCACATGGTGCTAGTATCCAGGACGGTATCTGAATTGTAAGGGCTCTGATATGAAGCACTATGCACTATCAGTGCACTTCATATAGTGCAATGATTATGAAGCACTTTGCAACATACCAAAAGCCACTTTCACGGAATTCCTTGCTTCAGTGTGAAAGGCAGGAGGTTCTCCCATTTGGACAGAAATACAATTTAATGAAGTCAGAGCATAAATGGTTCTTCAACCTCCAGGTGGGAAACAATAAAAAAGGCCCATCCATATTCTGCAGTCACCACTTGGGCAAAAAAGTGGCCTGTCTTAATCCAAATATTTTGAGTCTGAACAGTTTCTTACAGTCCAAAATTTTCAGAAAACTGAAGTATGTTTGCAATTCCGATGTTTAGTTCTTGAGAATATCTGAATTTCGAAAGTCTGATAACTGTCATAGTGAAACCTGGATTCTTTGAAATCTGTGGTTCAATTCTTTATAAACTTACTAAGTCCAAAAATTCTATGTTACTGGCCACCTGGGCCAGTAACATAGAATTTTCAGTGGTCCGATGGAATTTTTACTAGCCAATGGCCAGCGGACCACTGGGTAATTCGAGCGCTGTATGTACTACATACCATATGTAGCAGTATCTACTGTTACTCACTTTATATTATTAACTTAGTGGTCGTCAGACAAGGACGTATTTAGGCTACACTATTGTAGTAATAGATAAAAAGTTTTGACTCACAAATTTCACCATAGAAGTTGTTTGTCCTGGGAAGACTAATAATATCACTCTGTTCATTGTTATGACTTCGATAATAAAATCCTTTGTTCACCACAGAAGTTCTGTTTATCCTGTGTAGACTAATAATATCGCTCTATTCATTGTTATGACTTTGATAATAAAACCCTTTGTTGGACTGAAGTGGTACAACTGTACCACTTCAATCCATACCAGTTTCGACATTAGGATCATGTCATTATCAATGGAGTATATGGATTCTGAAGTTAGAATGCCATATACTCCATCGATAATGACATGGTCTAATATCAAAACTGGTATGGACTGAAGTGGTACAGTTGGATAGGGATTTCGTATCCCGTCTTTTATGATTCAGGTTTTAATTGATTTTATAGGTACTTTTAACAAGATTTTATATAGTTGAAAATTGGATATTTTGTGCGCGGTGTTCATTTTGTTTTAATTCAAAAATAATTTTATAGTGCACAACTCGTTAACTACTGGTCATTTTAACAAAGGATTTTTAATTTATTATCGAAGTCATAACAATGAACGGAGCGATATTAGTCTACCCAGGATAAACATAACTTCCGTGGTGAAATGGGAGAGTTAAAACTTTTTATCTATTAACACAATAGTGCAGCCTAAATACGTCCTTGTCCGACGACCACTAAGTTAATAATACAGGGTGATCCATTTAAACCAGTACCATGTGATTTACTTATAACTTTTTCATAAATAACAACAAAATCATACAGTAAGTTGAGAATTATACATGTGGTATTGGAGAATCATTTTATCAAAGCAAATGTTTGAATTGTCCTCCATTTTCTTGTAAACACAGTTGAACACGCCGCACCATATTCAGTGATGTCTCATGTAGAGTACGAGCAGTAACATTGCCAATTTCAGTCGTGATTGTTTCACGCAATGCATCCAATGTTTTTGGATGGGTTTCGTAAACTATCCTTTTAAGTAGCCCCATAAAAAAAAGTCAGGGAAGTTACGTCCAGAGATCGGTGAGGCCATATGTTTTTTTTTAATTAATCTGTCATCGAAGAAGCTGGTTATAAGTTCCATTGAGACTTTTGATGTGTGACACGTAACACCATCCTGCTGAAAGTAGCCCTCTGTCAATTTAATGTCATCAAGTTGTTCCACAAATTCATTGAATATGTGGCAATAAACGTTACTGTTGACAGTCTCAGAGAAAAAATGGGACCAATAATTTTCATAGACGAAACTGCACACCATACACCAACCTTTTGTGAATGCATCAGTGTTTCACACATAACGTGTGGGTTTTCGGCAGCCCAGTATCTGCTGTTTTGCGAATTGGCATAGCCTGACAGATGAAACCAGGCTTCATCCGTAAACCATGTGATGGAGAGAATATCAGATTGCAAATTAAGAAAATTTTGAAACCATTTGCAGTAACTTACTCTCTTTCCTTTGTCCGGTTCCTGCAGCTGATGGATTACGTGCACTTTAAATGGTCTAATATTCGCTTTTTTTGTTGCCCTTTGACAAGTTCCGTATGAATATCCTGTCTGTTGGCTTAATCTGCGCAACGATTTCGTCGGAGATTGAAGTAAAAGTTGCCAAACATCGTCCACACGCGTTTGGGGCATCGGAGGGTGATGTCTACCGCTACTGCTGAGAAGAGAACCAGTTTGCTCCAGTTTTTTTTTTTTTTTTTTTTTTGCCATCGACAGAATTGTTGACTTGCTTGGCACTTTTCAAACTCCAAACTCTCTTCGAAATGCTCGTTGCGTTTTGATGACAGAATTGGTTACCCAATACGATTTCACTATAAAAAACACGCTCTGGAACAGAGTACTGCATGTTTCCGAATGCACACAAGTGAATGACAACGCAACAACAAACAAATCACGAGCTAAGTTACAGTTACGGTTAACAATCTTCTTCACGGTGGCGGTTTTCATTCTCCAGAAGTTGCTGCTTCTATTGAAAAAAAGAAGTTCCTTGCGCGATCCCTTGCAAAAATGTAAGGTTTTTTTTTTTCAGGGTACTGGTTTAAATGGATCACCCTGTATAATGTGAATAACAGTAGATACTCTTATATATAGTATGTAGTATATATGATAATGTACCACATAAATTAGTTCAATAGCTATTATAGCAATTTGAACTCTACAGTATATCATTAGTTTGGCTTGGTAAATTTATATAAGAAAAATTCTACTGTTCTTGGTTTCAGAACTTTATAACAAAACAAAACCAGATGTATACAAAGTACATTTTTCAAAAAAGTTTCTTAAGTGCTTTTTCGCATTTATAATGAATCACTACATATAAAAGAAAAAACTGCATCGGCATCTCTAGAATTTTTTGTGAAGAAAAGAAAAAAAAACATTCTATCCACAGAGTTTTTGCTGCACAATACGTGTAACTATTTTTTAAAGCGTATCTATAAATGTTCTGAAAATAATTTCTGATTACACATCAGGATGACAGCCACCTTACCTGCTCATAATGAAAGGGCAGCTTGGGGGGATGGGGGGTGTGATTCCAATCAATTTTTACGTACAAGTTTTTCTTACACAATTTTCAACTGGTAACTAACTTTTTATTTAACACTCATTGTCCACTGAAAAAAAAAAAACATTGTGTGGCACTTTTTCTGCTTTAAATGCTTCAGTTAAAAAGTGCAAGTTAATAGTGCAGAAGAGAGACTTATTTTTCTAATGAATTTTCCAAATGAAAAGCCAGTTTTCAAATATCATTTTCTTTTCTTGTTCTGCCAATAATCAACGGAGCCTTTTTTCAGCAAACATTGTCCTGGGATGTTGAATTTAAAAAACAATTCCCTACACAAGTTATGCTGCCCAGTAAGGCTGAGCAATGTTGGGATTTTAACATCACGACGTAACATCTTCGAAACATCAGTTTTGAGTCATTCCATAGGATTTCAAGAAATTCTTTTTTTAGTTGTTTGACCATTTTTTTTATCTGTACCCTTTATGAACACAATTTTCTAAACAGAAAGAAAGGTGCGATTTTGAATATCAGCGGATATCGTGATACATCATGAAAAGGGTCATTCTGCAGAATTTCAACAAGTCATAGTTGCCCAACCATTTTGATTTTTCATACTTCATTACATATTGATGCATATACATGAAATGTTAAAAACCCTTTTAAAAAACTTATTTTGAAAAGTGTTTTTACTAGTGTAAAAAAATGTGATTTTGAGAGATTTTGTGAAATGCAGGTAAATACAAATTCTCTTATTTCATTAACCAATAAAAATATTTGAAAAATTCAAAGATTTGAAATCTGCACATCTAATAGCATTAGATACAGATTAATCTCTCAGTCAGATAAAAAATTCAGCAGAGTTATGTGAAAATAACCGAAACATAGCTGAAAATGCCAGTTTGGGAATTTTTTCTCTCTGAAGGGAAAGTGATAATGTTTTTTCTTTAACTGCTTCCAAGGTGCTACCACAAAAAAAATCAAGTTATTTCTTTCCCTTCTTAATATATGAAAATTTAAATTTTTAAAATTTTCAAAAGAGCATTTTTGAAAGCTTGTAACTTAAAAGGGGAAAGAGGTAGGTAAATCAAATCTGGCAGGGAAACACCTCTCTGCACGTTGTTGATAAACTGAAAATTTCATTCCTTTAGGTAAGGTAGAGCGAACCTGGAAAATCGCTAATTATTTTGCTATAGCTGATAGATGAGTGCTTAATTGTCTTATTTTCCAACAGAGGTATTTTTTAATCCAAATATATTGATACAATCTTAAATTTCTATATAATTTATAATTAATTGCAATTTATAATTATTTGCAATTGTATAAAATCTATTGAAGAACAGAACAGTAAAGGAAGGGGGTGGTTCTTGATCTGCTGGTTGTTTTTCCTTTAGGTACAGATAGAACAGGGAAAAATGTGTGATTCTTACATGTTCAAACTTGTTATTAAAGCCAAGCAAGTTTGCTTGTAGTGTACAGGCTACAGCAGCATAGCATGTCCTGACATGACTGGTTTTGAGGTTCACTAGATTTCTTACGAGTTCATCTCAGTGTTTTGACGCTTGAAGTTCAGTTTTGTAACTTGTCACTGTGCTTATTATTTTGTGTTGTCCCAGAATTGTGGAAGTGGTGAGTTCTTAATGAACAGTAGTTGAATAACTGTCCTCTTTCTTTTCACTACTAGGTAAAGTGTGGTATTTCCAGATTTTCAAATAAAACAAGGAAGTGAAAAATACAATGTTCTATTGGAGTGGTTACTATATGTAGTGTTCTCCCTACAGCCTTTTTACTGGGCGGCCCACCCAGCAAATTTTCTCTGCCACCCAGCTAAATTTTCTTTAATGAATGTTTTCACAACACACACAATAATAAGAGTAGAAAACTTACTCCCACATACACCATAAAAATTGGTGAAAATGACTGAAATGTGTTGAACATGAATTATCAGAAGTATTTAATAAGTACAATAATGTTAAACAAAACAACATCCTTTCTTTTTCTTTGATTGAGAAAGGGGTAGTTTAAAGTTATTTTTCTTTGTTTGAGGAAGGGGTAGTCTAAAATTTCTTGCCACCCAGCTGTAAAAAAGCTCTAGGGTGAACACTACTATGGAAGACTGTCAGAAGACTTCATAGAGTACTATTGCTGACTTAAGACAGAATGATAAAAGAGATTCTTAGTTTACGGATTACTATGGAATTGGATAATATTTGCAGCTATTATGATAAATATTTTTTAAGTATAATTTTTTGGCCATAGTTGTGATTCTATGTTAGTGCACAAGAAAAGCATTAAAAAAATATCTTCGTGAAATAAGTATTGAATTATCTAAGAGTCTCTAATAAATTATTGCTGATTCCTGGAAAATCTGTGCAGTGCATGCTTGCACAGATTTTCTAGAGATGCTGATGCAATTTTTTTCTTTAATTTGTTCTTGGTGCTGCCTATATATGAGTCATATATAGAGGCAGCACCAAGAGCAAATTAAAGTATAGATTGAACCAGCATATAAGTAATTGGAATAAAAAAGAAGCTAAGACTGCATTAACCCAATACTGTCTGGAAAATCAACAGTCCAAGGTTTGAAGATATTAAAATTATTAACAGCTGTAAAAACGAAAGGCAGTTGATAATTGCAAAATCAGTATTAATTGAAAAAAACAGATAAAGATTATGCAACATTAATGAGCCTAGCAACTTAAACGAACAATGGAAGGCCTTAATAAAAATTGAACAGCGAAGAAGGAAAAAAAGAAAAGAGAGCAGCAATGACAATAGATAGCGCCAGAGACACAAAGATTGCGGCTGAAGCTTGAACCTCAATAGCTCTGCTCACTTGAGCTGTGGTGGACAGGTGAGACATCTCCTCCTGATGATGACAGTAGCCTGTTGAAAGCGCTAGAGGATTGTGTATGACGGGCTGAATCAGGTTGGCACTTGCAGTAGGGTTAGTACGGAGTTTGAAACGGATGGAGAACTTTTTTAGTCACAGTTGACAAAGGTTTAACTGCCTGGGAATGTAAATAGTGTAATTATGAATGAGTGGTATGGTGTGTATATTTGTGAGGTTTTTATGGAGATGACGAGCTATGGTTAAGTCTCATATGGCAGAGGGAAACCTGCATTTTTTGTCCAGTAAATAATATAATAAAAAAAAAAAAGGAAAATTGAAGGCCGACAGCATTACATGGTGATAATTGACGTGCTTGAAGTGTTAAAGGAAAAAGGTGACCAAGATCTTTCAAGTAAGTGATTGGTTATTTTAATAATATATCATTAATGAATTGCACTTAAATATGCGCACTTTGCTGGTGTTTAATAATTTAAAAGTGCAAATATTATGAAAAACTTTACATGCAAAACACTGAGATGAACTCGTAGGAAATCTAGTGAGCCTCAAAAACCAGTCATAACATGTCAGGACATCCTATACTGTTGTAGCATGCACACTACAAGCAAACTAGCTTTGCATAGCAAGTTTGAACATGTAAGAACAAGGGAAAATGTATGGTTTTATCTGCACCTAAAGGATTAATAATAACCAGCAGACCAAGAAAACACACCAGAGCTGCCAACTTTTCAAAATCAAAAACCAGGACATCAATGTGCGTTCGGCTGCACACATATTTACAATTTATAAATAATAAAATTATATATTATAGGTTTCTCTATTTTTTATTACCATTAATTACTTAATACAAATAAATATTTACTTTAAGTATAAAATAAGATTAACAAACCTTATTAATGAGTTTCATTTTTTAGAGAGTGAGATACTATTCTTTCCAGAGACCATTTTTTCTATCCACCATAACAGGAGTGTTATCACACGATAAGGCAAGACCGTTTATCCACGAAATACCAAGATACTAAAATTCTTCGGACACAAGTTTGGCGATATTTTCACCTGTTGAACTGGTTTCTAGGTATGGCAAAGAGAGCAGCGATTATCAAAGTAAGTTGCCACAATTGGATAAAGTTGATTGTCAGCATCTTTACTGCCATCAATTGTGACAGAAAAATGGCCCACTTTTAAATAGCACAGATTTGCCATTTCTTGAACAACATGCAAAGTTTTTCATTCTGCCACATGCATAACTCTCTTCTGGGGAATTAGGAAACATGGCTGACAACAATTGGGAAACATGATCAGCTGCCGCTAGTGGTATGTTGTACTGCAACAAAACTCCGGTAAACAGAACTTCTGCATGAATAATTTGAAAATCATTCGGCACTAAAACAAAACGATATATGTTGCACACACTTTTTGAGCTATAATAATTTTTTTCATGTTTGTTAGTAAATAGTTCCAACATGTGCGACGAAGTCACCATGACAAGCGTGAGAAACAGAGAAATGAATGTTGCATAAAACGCAATATGAATGAAACCTCACCCTTACGTAATGGTTTTACAAAGTCAAATTCTTCAGAGTATTTGAAATTTCTTCAAGAATCTTTGGCCCCGACGCTTAGGCCCTATTCTGAGGCTGTGAACTGAAATAATAAGTAATAACTTGCAACACAACATTTTTGGCTTTAAAAATCAAACGAAGTACGGAATCAGCATTCAACCTCAGCGTTAGCAAACACACAGCTCTGTAAGTGTGCTGTCGCTCCGAGCCGTGGATGTGACGTGATAAACCAGTTGAACTTCCCAAGCCTCTGACTGTCTTGCGATCATTGTGGAGCACATGGCCTTGGCACTCAAATGCTGTGGATTAACAGAACATTTGTTTCCACGCGTTACCGATTCCCACAGCAAGCATTGACGCTGGATAAAAATGATGGCTGATAACATTTAGTAAGAAAAAAAAAAACAATACATAATATAAAAGAAAAAATATGAATATCACAAAACCGGATTTTTTTTTTTGAAGAAAACTCTGATTCCCGGAAAATATTTTCAAAACCGGACAGAGTTCAGGTAAACTGGGACACTTGGCAGCTATGACACACACCCCTCCCTTCCTTCCTTTACTCTTAAGATTGTCAAATTATAAATAATTATAAATTGCACTTATTATAAATTATATAAAAAATTAAGATTGTATCAATAGATTTGGATTAAAAAATTCCCCTACTGCAAAATAGAACATATTTAGCTCTCTCCCTATTTAGGCCTATCAGCTGTAGTAAAACAATTTGCAATTTTCCAGGTTAAAGATGCTGTACCTCACACCTAGGGGTTACAATAACAATGAAATTTTCTGGTTAACAACATGCAGAGGTGTTTCCCTGCCAGATTTGGTTCACCTACTACCTCTGTCCCCTTTTAAGTTATAAGCTTTTGAAAGCGCTCATTTTTGAAAAAAATTGTAATTTAAATTCTCATGTACTTACCTGATTAAAAGGACACAAAGATACAATTATCCAGACTCTATTGTGGGATATGGTGCACCTACCACACTTGAGAAAGATGGACCATCACAGTATCGATTTGGAACTGGAAGAAAGGAAATCGGAAAGAGATCTCGACTGAGTGAGTGCAAGATTGGTGTATGGAATACTAGTGGTATAAATGGCAAGATGAATGAGGTGATTGAGGAGATGAATAAGTATAGATTGGATGTGCTGTGTGTAAGTGAAACCAAAAAGAAGGAAATTGGGATAAAAGAAATGAATGGAACAGTGAGAGTGTGGTCTGTCGTATTGGATAATGTAAGAGGTCAGGCTGGTGTAGGTGTGATTTTAAGTGAAAAGATGAACTTGATTCACTATAGTTGCATAAGCGAGATAACTTTTTGGATTAGTTAGAAAGCAAAACTTCAGAGAATAGTAATTGTTGTAGTGAATGCTCCTTGTGACTCGGAACCTCTGATAAGAAAGAAGATTTCTGGAATGAGCTAAAAGCTGTTTTGAGCCAGTTTGGTGCAAAAGAAAAAGTTATAATAGCACGGGATTTCAATGCTAGAGTAGGTGTGTAGAATGCAATTTCTGACAATGTTCTGGGTAAGTTTAATGATCCTTGTGTGAATGATAATGGTGAAAGATTAATTGAACTCTACATTGAGAATGGTTTGTGTGTATCCAATACATTTTTCAA
The DNA here is from genome assembly GCA_039090855.1 of Macrothele yani. Lineage (NCBI taxonomy): Eukaryota > Metazoa > Arthropoda > Arachnida > Araneae > Macrothelidae > Macrothele > Macrothele yani. Next base: position 72,087,844 of record CM077025.1, on the reverse strand, counting down.
CCACAAGTATATCCACACATATACTTGGGAAAATCGTACTCTTGGTCAAAAGAGTGCGATAGATTTTGTTGTCTATGTTCAGCATCTGAAATACTTAGTTGTTGACACTCGTGTGATGGGAGGTGCGGATGTTGGTTCTGATAATTACGTGGTCGTGTCACGAGTGAAACTGGTCAGGATGGAAAGCATAAAGGTTAAAAGGCTCCCTGAAAATCAGCAGCGTTATTCTGACATACTCAGAGAACGACTGAAGGAGCTGAAGTCTGGTGAGAGGGTGTGTAGAAAAGAAGTGGGAATGTTTTAAGAACTGTGTTGTCACTGCTGCTGAAAAGATCTGTGGCGCCACAATAGTGGGTAACAATAGGTGACGCTTGGTGGAATAGTGAGATTGAAGAGGCAGTAAAGAGAAAGAAGGAAGCCTATTTGGGAATGTTACAAGGTAGAGTTTCTGTGGATGAGTACCACTGTAAGATACGTGAAGCAGCAAAGCTGGTTTGCTGGAGTAAGGCAAAAGATAGGAAGGAGAATGTGAAAAGACATGAATTGTGTTTTTGGAAAGATAGGAAGACTTTCTGGAAGTGCACGAGGCTCAGGAAAAATAAGAGAAAACAAAGTTGTAAGTTGTATAGGATAGAGGAAATGATTTGGGAACCCAATGAGTTAAGTGAAAGATGGGGTGAATACTTCTGTGAGTTGTTAGATCAGGAAAGCAAATATGATTCTTAGGCAGAAGCAGATGATGGTACAGTGAAGAAAAGAAGTACAGCAGGATCTCAAGAGAAGAGGTGTGCGAGGCTCTAAAATCTCTCCAGAACGGTAAGGCTCCAGGAGTTGATGGCATAACTGCAGGGGTAGAAGCAATAAAAAAAATTCAGGACACAATTTTTCTTAAATTTCAGGGCAATTTCAGCATATTTTGGCAGACCTGGCAGGTAAATCAGATATTGGTACAAATGTTATTCTTTTACTGAAAAGCTACCTAAAGTATTAACTAGTAGGATTTTTTTTTTACCTTTTAAGGCTAATAGGTGCATTACTGTGTGGCACAACAAAAATAGCATGTATCAGGTGTGGTAAAACTTCATACTGTTTAGCACCAATTGAACCAGTCATTTTCAAAATGTTTGACCATGCGGTATCAATTGTAGGACGATTCAAAACATCTCGCAATTCATCAATTTGATATAAGGCAGACTAATTCCAACTTGTCCATATCACCGTCATGAACAACAGCAGCTGGAAAAGTACAGGGTGTTTCATAAAGAATGTCCCGATTTGAAAAGTGGATATCTCGGCAACCACAAACCACCGAAGACTCATATCGTGTCTACGGGAGTGGCCCAGAGTTTGTTATGACTACCACTAGATGGCATTTTGAGCGTCCAAACAGCCACTACGCTTAGTCAGTGAGCAAAAACATTCGCCGTTGGTATCGACAATTTGAAGAAACAGGATGTTCATGTAAGGGAAAGTGTCCTGGATGACCAACCACCTCAGCGATGAATATGCAACGAATTGACGAGGCATTTCAGTGAAGCCCACGGAAGGCTACTAGTCGTACGAGCCGCGAACTTGCCATCCTTCATGCGACTGTTTGGCGTGTTTTACGGCGATGTTTGCTGCTGAAGCCGTGCCGATTGCAACTGGTGCAAGCTCTTTGTGGAGGTGACAAAACACAACGAAAAGATTTTTGTGCAACTCTAAAGGACATGGAGGACGACACCGTCGTACAAAGGTTGATTTTTAGCGATGAAGCAACCTTTCATGTAAGCGGGAAAGTTTTGCGCCAAAATGTCCGCATATGGGGACTGGAGAATCCATATGAAACTCTCGAACATGAACGTGATTCACCAAAACTGAATGTTTTTTGCGCGGTTTTTGATAAAAAAGGTTTATGGCCCTTTCTTTTTGCGAACAACACAGTTACGGGCAACTCCTATCTTGCAGTGCTGAAGGACTGGCTACTTCCACGGCTGCAGAATGACTCTGAAGATTACATTTTGCAGCAGGACGGCGCACTGCCACATTGGAACCTCCAAGTTTGTCTGTTACTAAACGACACATTTCCTCAGCATTCGACTGGACGCAGGGGACCCCATAACTTGGCCTTCGAGATCTCCAGACATCACACCATGCGTTTTTTTTTTTTTATGGGGATACGTAAAAGATTGTGTTTATGCTCTCCCTTTACTTGCTGACTTGGATGAGCTCCGAATGAGAAGATATTATGCTCTAAAAGACCGTGTTTATGCTCTCCCTTTACTTGCTGACTTGGATGAGCTCAGATGAGGAGATAAGAAGAACTGAAGAATTGTTCTCTCTCTTATAAATTTGTAAGTTCACTTACTTGATCATGTGGCAGCCTTTATTGCATATTCTTATAGTACACCAAGCATTAAAAATAAAATGTTAATTTTTTACTAACAGGCCTAGATTACTTCTGATATTGTATATTGTAGTGGAATGAAATTAACTTTCACAAAAAAGCTAACAATTTAAGAAATTTTTAAACCCATTAGTTACCAAAAAAATTGTCACATGAAATTTTAGGGATAAAACACTCACCAAATGGACTACTTAATTACATATTTTTTCACTGAAAAAGGATTTTTGTTTTTAGGAATGTGGTCCTAAACTCATTATTAATGTAGCACAGTTGAAATGAAAAAAAAAAACACTATTAATAAAACTATAAAAAATCAACAAAAAAATTGCTCAGTCTGATTTCAGGGTTCAATCGAGCATCAGTTCGAGTACTTTCCCACAATTTCTCAGATTTTTTTAAATTGGCTTTTTTTTTTTTTTTTTGATTGGAGGTTTAACAACCACCGTGAGCAACTCAATGGGCTATAAGCAGTCGCCCGTCCCTAATTTGGGGTCACTGGTTCCAGGGAAGGGAGAGAGCCAGTGTCGTAAGACAAACACAACATCCACGCCTCACCAGGATTCGAACCCGGACCCCTTACGGACGAATAATCAGAAGCCAGCGCCTTAGACCACTGCGCCACTGGGGCGGCTTGGCTTTTTTGAGAAAATTTGCTGTAAAGTAGGGCTAAATTTGATTATTTTTTTTTTTATTTTAAGGGTTTATAACTAGCCCTAGGTATAACTCAGGGTAAGAAAAAAAAAATTGCTTTAAAAACACTTTGAGGGCACTTCAGATCAGGCCTAACAGCAAAGGGTCAGTACAGAAAATACCAGTGAAAAAAATTTGTGAAGTATGCACATGGAAAAATATTTTTTTTTAATTTTAGCACAATTTTAAAATAGCTCATGGCTACATGTGGTACTTTTCATACACACCAAATTAAAGAACTTTAAAACAAAAAAAGAATCAGCTCTCTAGGACTTATAGTTGTAGAGATATTTTAAATTAAGCAAATGCATGTTTTCCGAGAAGTGATAAAAATCGGCAAAAAAAGGGCAAATTGCAAACTCAAGGTGTGGGGAAAAATTTTGGGGGGAAAAATCCTTTTAGGGTGATTAATAACTCAGGTAGAAGTATCATATATTTTTTCAAAAAAAATTGGTGATGGTCACCTGACAAATTTACCTATGGTCTGCCTGAATTGAGATGGGAACAGGCCTTTTGGGTCATTCCATGTGAAATCAACCAGCAAAAATAGCATTTTCAACCTGACCATTTTTGATTTTTATGAAACTTGGTATATTTGTAGAATTCATCAATATAAACATATATGAATTTTTTCAGAATTTTTAATGCATGCATTTTTGAGTTACTGATTTTTGAAATTTCAAAAAAACCCTGAAATTTCATCATCTGATCAAACTTTAACTGCCAATTACTGGGGTTCTAGTAGAGCTAGGGTCATGAATTATGGCTCATTTTAAAGATCTTGAATCGGGCTTTCATTTGATATGCCACATGACTCTTTATGTGCATAGATGCCAACCTCTAAAAGTAGTTTTCAGTAACCAACATGTTCATTTTTCAGTAACAATTTTTTTTTCCAGTAATTTTCAGTAATCCAGTCTACAGCGGCAAATTTGGGTATTTAACACTGCAACAAATTTTAATCTGTCAGAACTATTAACAAAATAATAATAATAATAACAATAATAATACAATAAAAAATAATTTGCTAGTGGGAAAATTTAAAATACTGTCTACCAGAAAAATAACAAATTACCTCCAAGACATGAAGAAAAATTATTCCTTGGAATGTTGGCCAAATTATTATGATAAACTGGCTGTAGTTGCCATTTTGGCATTCCTTAGTTCAATTTGCAAAAACTTCTGATAGCATAGTTCACTGTGTGCAATGCTGTTTATTTTTTCTACTAATAAAGAAGACAGCACATGGGTACCTAAATTAGGTCTGAATTCATTCATGGTTGTTTTTTTCACAATACAGAATTTTTTTCTGTACTTGCATTGCTGAGGGACTATTAAAATCATTTTCATAATTTTGCTTAATGATTCATACTTCAACTGGCCACTTTCATTTTTCATTAAAGAAATTCTGTGCCACACTTCATCCATTCTCCCAGAAGTAACAGCACAGTTAAAATTTTCAAACTGGTAGTGAGCAAATACAGATTTCAACTTATCAGATTTTTCTGGTTTCAAAACTGGAAACAGGGAACACATACATTGGACTGATGCAAAAGAAACACTTTGCCTTAATGCTACATCTGCAATTTCAGCATGACTCAGAAATTCATCAAGAGGAAATTTTCTTAAAATGTAATTGCAGCCTGCCTTGTAAAATTCCCTTACTTCAGAATTAAAAGTAGCCACTGTGTCTTCACTCAGATCTGCAGTTGTGCCTATATAAGATCTCGCTTTTGACCCAATTACGAAATCAGTTTTCTTTTTGATTTCTCCTTCTTCCAAAATTTCCATCTACAAGAGATGTTACTGTCACATCAAATGCTGATGGCTTGATAAATCATACAAGCAATTCAGATAACAGACTATGAAGTTTTCTTTTTAATGCATGCACAAGCGGAGCTTCCTGCTACAAGGACACGTTAACAGATGTAAACAAAGGAAGAGTAGCAGATAAAAAAAGACAAAGTTTAGATGAAGGATTTCCAATCATACTTGCAAGGTTCTTATACTGTGAATTAGCTTCTTCATTGTCACTGAAATAATGTTCTAGAGCCTCCCACTGTTCTAAAATTCTGTCAATGGATTCCAAAAGTGATAACCAGCGAGTATTGACATGCTTTGGAATTTTATGTGGTTTAGTACCACAAACAGCTTGACTCAGTTTTAGATTGTGTTTCCTCTTTGAACTTTTCTCCAAAAAAAAGTACAACTATATCAGAAACTGCTCAACATTAAATCCTTTCAGTTGAGTAGCAGATTTCTGCGCAGCTAAATTTACTAAATGGCATGAACATCACTGTACTATGATTGCAGGCTGAACCTTCTTTATGTGAGAAACAACACCTTTTACTTGACCTATCATAGTGTTAGCATTGTCACAGGAAAATGGCACACAGTTGCTAGAGATTTTTTTTTTAACAAACTCGTTGTTTAAAACGTTGAATATTCCTTCACCTGTATTATTACTTGATTCAACCAATGATAACAAAACAGTTTAACTTTTCCTTATTTTTTCGTCAAAATGTTATTGTAATAAGATACAGTTTATTTGCTTGAGCATCATTACTTCCGTCCGTAGATAGAGTAAAAGGATTTTTTTACTTCAGATACGATGTTACTTGTAGAAACACTGGCCTTGTGCTGAATTAGTGCAGTAGCCTTGGTTCTTCCGCACAAATATTTTTTTGCGATCGCTGAATGGGGAAACATGGCTTGAAATAACAGTTTTTCATGCCTTCAGTTTTCGGAAATTTATCCAACATTTTCAAGCTGAAATACAAATATTTATGGAATAAAATGATATCTAACAATACTGGGTAGAGGAAACATCGCGAGAAAAGAAAAAAAAATTACGATTACCAGAGAAATCTTACCATCGTCTACTTTCCGTTTTCAAAGGATGAAATTCCGTCCTCCGACGGAGAAAACGACCCCCCCCCCCCCCCCCCCCCCAGCGTCGCCACCAATCCTCCCCAAATTTAATTTCAGTTATGCATCGATTTCGTACATGGTCCAAATGATAAAAAAAAAAAAGGAGGAATTCCTCAAATCAGCGTGAGAATCTCGTCGCCGAAGATTACGGAGAAATTTTCGGGCGGCCTTACTAACTTCCGTTTTCGGAAATCGTTGCCTACAATTTCAATCTGAAATTATGCAATGAAATTTCATTTAACAATACTGAACAGAAGCAACATCGCGAGAGAAAAAATACGATTATGGGAAAATTCTGCACTTCGTTTAACTTCCGTTTCCGAACGCTTAGAAAGACAAAACAACGTTTCCAGACGGAATATGATATCATAAAAATCATATCCCGAAAATTTCACTTTATCCCGAAAATTTCTTCACCTTTGCATCGATCTCGAAAATGACAAAAAATAAAAAAAAACAACGGAGGGGACTCCGCGAATCCATGAAGAATCTCACGTACAAATTAACCGCTGAATCGATTTCGAATGCCGTAAGATAACGCGAAAATATTGATGACCTGTAAATTTTAACTTTTGGCCCAAAATTGGCGCAGATTTCGTCGAAATGGCAATTTTTTTAGCAGAATGGCGCACGAACAACATTTTGGCGCGGGCTGCCGCAATTGGTGCAGGTCTGGCAGCCCTGAATGTAGCATTTAATTTTTTTCCCCAGAAAAACTTCAAGAACAAACAAAAATTTTTAAGTTGTGAAAATGCAACCAAAAATCCGTAAAATTACGGAAAATCCGTACTAGTTGGCATCATGCATGTGGTTTGTGTAAAATGTCATACTTGTTCCTTTAAACATTGTGAATGTTAAAGAATGAAAATAAACATCTAAGTAATTTGAAACTTTTGCATATCGCAGACTGTTACGAATCAGGCATGAGATTGTTCTTCGGATTCATCGAATTTCACATTTCGGTTATACCCGAGCGATGAAAAAAAAAAAATAAGATAATGTTTTATTTTCGGAGGATTAGTGTGTGGGGGGAGGGGGCTTGTTTTCCGTCTGGGGAAAGGTATTCCGTTTTTCAGAATTAGTGAAAGCTAAACGGAGTGAAATTTTTCCCCCACGAACATAATTTCTTTTTCTCGTGAAGTTTACCTGTCCAGTATTGTTATTAAATATCAATTTATTGCATAAATGTTTGCATTTCGGCTTGAAAGTCTAGACAATACTTTCCAATAACAAAAGTTCGACGGAGCAAAAATTTCCTTGTAAACTTTAGGCACGAGTTTCTTTCGCGGATTCGAAGAGTAACTCTTTGTTGTCATTAAAACAGAAAATAATTTTTTGGGGGATGGTGTGTGCATGCGTGCATGGTGGCGGCGGAAGGGGTGGGGATACCGGCTGGGGAAGGAATTTCGTCTTTCAAAACTTTCGAAAAACGGAGGTTCGCAGATTTAGTCCTGTAATCGCAATATTTCCCTGCTCTTTTTTTTTTGTAAAATATAACTGTTTGATAACCGATTGTGTTTCAGCTTGAAAACTGAGGGAAAATTTCCGAAAACGGAAGTCGGATGAATCGAAGATTTTTTCATAATCGTAATTTATTTATTTTTTCGCGTTGTTTCCACTGTCCTGAATTATTGTTGAATGTTAAAACCCTCTATAAATAGTTGCAAAGGGAGAAACTGGACATTCCTCATATCAGAAGAATAGTTGAATCAACCAACTCTCAATTATGTTAACTGTAAACATCTCATACATAGTATTCAAAAACATATTTTTTTTTCAGAGCTGAAGGAAAACATGATCAAAAATAATAAATTAGTCTACCTTTGCAATACTAAACTTGCGCATCACAATGTCCAATGAAGGTTTATTTTATCTTTTGTGATTGAGATAGACTAGATTTCCTTCCTCCACAATAGAACTTTTTTTGAAGTTTGAGTGTGTAGAATCTGAATTTGTGAAGCAACACACACAAGTTTTGGTACAGTCTTTCGAAAACAAAAAATTTTTTGCAGCCTCATGGATGAAACAAGACAAGTAGGTAAGATTTTGATAAATTATGACTTATTTTATATAAAAAAAATCAATTACATGTTAATCCATGTTTACATATTTATATATAGATATAAATATAGGCCTTCTGCTTTAGAAGGCCTAACATTGGAAGAAATTGATATTTCTGAAGTTAACAGAAAAGTAACCAAAGCTCTTATGGAAACAGCAACAAAATTAGCTGGGTTTAGGAACAAATTGTATGTGAACAACTTATCAGGAAAAAACAAAATGTTGATGCAAAAAAAGAAGAGAGATGAGGACAACTAAAGAAGATGTGACTTCCAAAGTGGAATATACAGAGCTATGCAAGACAGTACGAAAAAGTATCACTGAAGACGTAAGGAAATTCAACTGTGAACTAGTAAGGAAAGCAATTGAAAACAACCAAAGCCTAAAGATAGCAAAGGGACATCTCAGTAAGGGAAAAAAACAGATTATGGCACTAGAGAAAAGAAGATGGTTCTGTAACAAGAAATAGAGGCGAAATTTTGACAAGAGTGAAAGATTTCTACTCCAAATTATATGAAAGGGATGATACATGTACTCCAGACATCATGAAAGGTACCAGTACCAGAGTTCTTCCAGTCCTTCCAGCAGAAGTTGCACATGCAATCAAGAACATGAAGCGGGGTAAAAGCTCCAGGAGAAGATGGAATTACTGTAGACATCATACAAGAAGCAAGTGGAGAAATCGAAACAGTACTCGCCCAAATTTTCACTCGATGCCTTAATGAAGGGAAAATTCCTGAGGATTGGAACAACGCTACAATGATCTTGCTACATAAAAAAGGTGACATTGAGGATCTCAGGAACTACAGACCTATCAGCCTCCTATCAGTGGTTTATAGAATCTTCACTAAAGTTCTTTCACACCGCTTGAAGGTGACACTGGACATGGCTCAACCGAGAGAACAAGCTGGATTCAGGAGTGGCTACAGCACAATAGATCATATCCACGTACTGAGAGAACTAATTGAAAGAGCGAGAGAATATGAACTTCCATTGTGCATGGCTTTTATCGATTATGAAAAGCCTTTGATTCGGTGAAACCATCAGCAGTTGCAATGGCTCTGAAATCCTGCGGTATTGAAGATGCATACATTAATATTATTAATAACATCTATGAAAATGCAAGTGCAAAGATTCGGCTGTTTGAAAATACAACACACATAAAAATTGGAAAGGGAGTGAGACAAGGTGACACCATATCTCCGAAGCTCTTTAATGCCACATTGGAAAATGTCTTTCAATCACTGAACTGGGAAAACAAAGGGATAAAGATTAATGGAGATTATCTAACCCACCTTCGCTTTGCTGATGACATAGTCATTTTTGCAACTACCCCATCAGAGCTACAGAGTATGATCCAGGAACTTGCTGACAAGAGTAAAGAAGTGGGATTAAAAATGAACTTTCAGAAGACAAAAGTGATGTTCGATGCTTTTACAAGAAATGAAGATTTATCGATTGATGGAGAAAAGCTGGAGATAACAGACACATACGTTTATCTTGGACAGCAGATATCAAGTGAGGGTCACATTGGTGAAGAAATTAATCAGCGTACAAAACTTGCCTGGAGAGCTTTTGGAAGAAACAGCATAATTTTCAAGAGCAATATGCCATTATGTCTTAAAAGAAAAGTGTTTGATCAATGCATCCTTCCAGTGCTTACGTATGGTGCAGAGACGTGGACCTTAGCTAAAAGAGACATACAAAGGCTGCAGACAACTCAAAAAAGCATGGAGAGGTGCATGCTTGGTGTAACCAGGAGAGATAAGAAGAACTCGTGGATCCGAAAAATGACAAGAGTGGAAGACATCATGATCAGAATTAAATCCCTGAAATGGCAATGGGCTGGACATACTGCCAGAAGAACAGACCATCGATGGACAGCCAAAATTTTAGATTGGATTCCAAGGGACAGGAAAAGACCCAGAAGAAGACCACATGGAAGATGGGTGGATGAAATTCGAAAGTATGTGGGAGTGACATGGAGGAGACTGGCACAAGACAGACCGTTGTGGAGGAAACTTGGGGAGACCTTCGTCCAGCAGTGGATTGATAATGGTTGACAATGATGATGATATAGATATAATTAGTTATTTTAATATAAAATATTATTTAGCTAAAAATTTAATGCGATAATTGTTCGTTCTCTAAAATTACTCCTTTGAAAAGAAAAATACTCCAAAAATTGTGAAGGAGTATTTTTACTCTTTTGAAAAAATCCTAGCACAATCTCTGGTTGCTGTATCAAATTTCTCCATTTACAGTGATCTTGACATACAACTTGGGCTTCACTGACATTCATTACACACCGTACACAAGATCTATACTTCATACTCATAATTTGTTCCTCATGCAGAAACTCCTGAATCTGATCCTCCCATGACTTCCTTGGCCTTCCTCTGCCTTTCCTTCCTACAAATTGGGCTAAAAAGATTTTCTTAGTAAGCATCTCATCACTCATTCTTTCAACATGGCCAAACCAACGAAGCATATTAGTCCCCACCTTGCTAACAACATTTTGCTTCACATCACACAACTGCAACACATCTTTGTTCCTCACACAATCAGAACGTGTCTTGCCACAGCTCACATCGAAATTTATTAACTTGTGTAGTTACATTGTAAGTTAGTACAGTCAGTTTCTTTCTTATCTATCTATTTAATGTTTTGTTTTATATAATTTTGTAATGTGTCCAATAATTTTTGGACACCCTGTATATTAAACAGTCATGGAGACATTAACAACCATGTCCGACTCCTGCACCAATAGAAAACCATTTTGATAAAACACCATTCACTCGTACAAAGGCTCTACTGTCAGCATACATGGCTTTTACACTATATGTAGATTCCTAGTAACACCATACTGGTAATGATGCTATTGAAATTTCAAAAATTCACTTTCTATGGCAACAAACATATCGTATTTGTTCTCACACCTTAAAACGATACATGGGAACATATCTATTGCATACTGAATTGATGAAAAATTAAACTGTTCTTTTCTAGAAATATCAGCAACTTGGACATGATTTAACATTTCCAAATTCCATGGAAATTTAGAAATTATATAGTGGCAGTCCTTAAAAACATTATTTCTAACTTTCGAAAAAAATTATTTTTGTTCCTCAGTGCTAACTGTTTTAATCAATTCTTTAGTTTCAAAACTGACTGATAAACTCTGCATTGTCTTTTTAGTTCTCTATTTCCTTATATTTAATATTAAATGTTGATTTTGCTTGCTTAATAACTTACTTTTACAAATCTAATTTATAGTTCATTAAAAAGACTTTCAATATCGGATTTAAAAGTATGCACCCCGAGGTTCCTCCTGCTGAAACATATCGAATTTTTAAAAAACTTTTGTAACATGGCAAAAAAAGTGCATAAACTTGATTCACAGTTGAACTCAAGGTTTTAAAAAAAAACCTCTTGCTTATTTAATGCACTTTTTAAAAGACTTTTCATGCAGTTTTTGTCGCTTTTTAATTACACGTGTTTGAGATTTTTTATATTATATGTTCAGTGTCAACTGCAGTCATTTTAAATTTCTTATTAACAGAAGTTAATTTCATATTTTTCCTCATTAACGTTTCATTGTGTTTACAATTTTCCGATTTTGAATGATCCAATTTTGGAATAGTATACGAACCAATTCTTGGACGAAACCAATCTTTTTTTCATTTTCATTAAAAAAATAAAGTTAAGCATCGAGAAATTGGAAACCTCTCTGAGAAAAAATCTCCTGTCCCACTTAGCAGAAAGTTTCTGGTCAGTCTGCGACAGATATCATGGTGCCACAAAATAATCTGCAGGTGGTCACTAGGCAAAATAACTACTAGATGCAAAAATCAAAAATTGCAGACATATGTTTCTACCTAAAAAAATGTAACCTAGGTACTACAGCAATTGCAATGTTAATTAGGATCTAGAACATTCTGGCACCCTGTATCTGGAATTTTGCCAATATTTTTAAGTTGAAACACAAAGATTTATGGAATAAAATTATACTTAACAATAATAAAGCGCAGAGGCATCACTAGGAAAAAAATTAGAGGAGAAATCTTCGCTCCGTTCGTTCTACTTCCATTTTCGGAACATTTGTCTCCATTTCCCATCTCAAATGCAAACATTTATATAATTAAATGATGATTAAACAATAATACAGAAGGACGGCAGGTTGAGCGTTATTAGAGGGAGAAATTTTCCTCCATTTTTAATCTTAAATACAAACATTTATCTAATAGAATGATATTTAATGGCAATATAGAGCTGAGGGAATATTGCAAGGAAAAGAATTCAAAAATACTGGGTCCAGTCAAACTTTCGTTTTCGAATACTGTTGTTTCCATTTAAAAACCAAAACACAAATATGTATGCAATAAAATGATATTTAACAACAATATCAGATAATCTTTCTTTCAAGCATCGAGGAAACATCGGGAGAAAAAAAAATTATGTTTACGGGAAAAATCTTTAATTTCACTTAACTTCTGTTTTCGGAAATTTTGAAAGGCGGAAAATGTGCATCTTAGGGAGTACGCAAGATGGTTTAATCGAGTTCTGGGGATGGCGTTTTTGTCTGCAGTACTAAATAAATCTGCAATGTGCATCGGTTGTCGTCGCGATTCTGCTACGAGCTTTAGTAGAACATGAATCTGCGACATACGTCGGCCATCGCCGCGATTCTGCTACGAGAATTAGTATGAAATGAATCTGCGATGTAAGTCAGCTGTCACCGCTATTCTTTCGGGAGGGGGGGGTACAAAATAACGTAAGTCATCCATCGCCGCACTTCTGCTACGGGAATGAGTGGTGTACGTCACCCGTAGTTACGATTCTTCTACATTCTACAGGAATGAGCAGGGCTCGACAAATCCCGAGCGCTAGGTCGCCCAGGTGCCTAAAATTTGGGCCGTGGCGCCTAACTTTCTTCTTACTTGAGGCTTCATAATTTGCACTAAATACCGTAATTTCTGTTGTATGATCCATAGATTACCATTAAAAAGTTATAAATTTAGTTACTACGGACGCCGTGTAACTAAATTATAACTTTTAAACTGTGCAGCGTTTTAAAAAGTCTGCAAGGTCAGTAGAGGTGGTGTTATTCGGAAAGTACCAAAAATGCAGTAACAGAAAAAATGTAATGTAACAGCGAGATAGAAGACCTCAAAGGGATTGTAAGAATATCATCATCATCATTGTCAACCACTATCAATCCACTGCTGGACGAAGGTCTCCCCAAGTTTCCTCCACAACGGTCTATCTTGTGCCAGTCTCCTCCATGTCACTCCCACATACTTTTGAATTTTATCCACCCATCTCATATGTGGTCTTCTTCTGGGTCTTTTCCTGTCCCTTGGAATCCAATCTAAAATTTCGGCTGTCCATCGATGGTCTGTCCTTCTAGCAGTATGTCCAGCCCATTGCCATTTCAGGGATTTTACTCTGATCATGATGTCTTCCACTCTTGTCATTTTTCTGATCCACGAGTTCCTCTTCTTATCTCTCCTGGTTATACCAAGCATGCACCTCTCCATGCTACTTTGAGTTGTCTGCAGCCTTTGTATGTCTCTTTTAGTTAAGGTCCAAGTCTCTGCACCATACGTACGCACTGGAAGGATGCATTGATCAAACACTTTTCTTTTAAGACATAATGGTATATTGCTCTTGAAAATTATGCTGTTTCTTCCAAAAGCTCTCCAGGCAAGTTTTGTATGCCGATTAATTTCTTCATCAATGTGACAAATGGCGATTTTCCGTAATTTTAGCGGGCTTCTGTACTTCCGTAACAGCAACCAAAAATCCGTAAAATTACGGAAAATCGGTACTACTTGGCATCTATGCATCCATGTTTCCTCTTTGGATGTTGTTGTTTTTTTTTTTTATAATACGCTATCTTGTTTGTTTTCCTTTACTTTCTTCTATCTTTGTCTTTCCTCCTTTTCTGTAGTGTTTTTTTATTTTTTGCTCCTTTTCTTGTCTAATAAGTTTTAATAGGTTAGACAACGTGCTCGGGTCGTTCTGGTTACATACTCTATTTTTATTTTTATATATTAAAATTGCTTCTTCCATCCTCAATCGTTTTTCTGATTTTTTATTTCTTTTTAGCAATTTTAGTTCGTCGAATTTCGGGAACGTTTTGTTTTCCAAACAGAACTGTACTGGCACCGTTTTTGCCTTTTTTTTTTTTTTTTTTTTTGCCAGTTGGTGATATGTTGCTTCAGCCTTTTTTTAACCTGTTTTTTGTGCTCCCTATGTATGATATTGGGGGGAGTGTGCTATAGGGATTTCGTACGTTCCCGATTCTTCAAGAATTTTTCCCCCGTTTTTTTGTTCACCGTCATTCTTTAATCAGACCTGCCAACTTTCAGAAACAGAAATCCGTAAAAAAATTTAATCGATATATTCGATGAAAATTGTAGTTGATATATTCGATTAAATTACTTGTCGCGCATATTGATTATATGTACCGCACATATCGATTTAAAAAACAACGTTACCCAAATGAGCCATCAACTTTTAATTGAAGTGTCTACAGATGTTTGAATTTATCGGCACATTTATATCGATTAAAATAGAATCTATATATAATTTCTCATTACTATGCTATCTATCATTATGATCTATAAAGTGATAAAAATTTACTTTTACAGAAGTTTGCATCTAAAGGGAAGGATGTTCTACCCTTTCAATGGGATCGTGTCCCACGCCGTCATGAAACATACTAAAATATTTTCAAAAATGAACCATTTTCATGTTAGGTTTTTATCTTAAGGAGACACGGACGATGAGACAGCCAAATAAAAAAATTAAATAAGTAAGAGTGACAGAGACACTAACTGGTAAATTATGTTCAACTAAAAATGAAGTGAACAAACATTTTGTACAAATCGCATAGAGTTCATTATAACTTTTAACAAAGGAAGTTAATTTCGTTATTTTTTTTCCCACGCAGTCAACGTTATATTTATGCTTGTTACTAGAAATACGATTTGTAAAAGCATTCCTTCCACCATGCGAAATGTTGAAATTGCATCGGCACATAGCGCGAAACGCATATTTTCCTTTTTTGAAGATTTTGCAATACACCGGAATTCCGCAGAATACGAATCACGGAATATTTTATAGTACTTTTTTTCCTTTTATGTTGCTGCTCATAGCGAATCACTAACACTAAATTTATTACCACTCCGGGGGAAAAAAATGTAAGTAAAAACTGCTATAGTAGAGAAAAAATACCGATTACAGAGTTATCCGATTTGAGCTGGTCGGCTATGAAAGCAGAGAGAAACTGAAAGGTTCTTTCATCTAGAAACAAAGGTTTAGGATTTAGTTACGAATGTCATCCCCTTGGGTTCATCCCCTCCCTCCCCATCATTCCTCACAGGCGGATTGATGCCTTGTCTTTTACTAAATCCGATCCCTTTAGCGGCATCCGTTATACTTCCAAATGGCACTGATTTTATAGTTCTGTCTTTTCTTCCTGTCTCCCCCTCCCTTCATCTTACCAAGTAGAGCTTCTCTAGTCATTCCTTTTAAAAACAATCTGGGCCCATCAACGTCTGAACCAACCCCTCTCCTGCAGTAAACTAACACAATGTGTTTTGCTAGAACAAAACCAACTGTCTTTTAGATCAGGCGTCACAGGAACGATGCAGCCACTTCGTCGGTGACATCCTCCCCTGCTCCCTTTGTGGCGTAGCCACGGCATAAAACGTTTGAACAGGGATTTTAACTCTGATCTTAAAATGCAGAATACACGAAAATCTCTAAATATCACACAATTCGGTTTGACAGAAGTTACAAAGCCAATTGCGCTTTATTTTCAAACAGACAAAAAAAAATCCACTTCCTTCCTAGATTAAACTCTTTCTATCAAAATCCGGATATTTTAAAATTTAGAGTTGTTTACTAAAAGCCCAAAATTTCATACCTACAAAAAAAGTGTGGGTTTGCAGAAGCAACAGTGTTCGCCTCAATACTTTACTGTTTTCTTTACGAATCCCTTAGTATGAATTAATTGATATTTTGCATGTTTTTGCTTTATTATAGAACATTTTTTTGCCTGTTAATTTCTAAATTAAAAAGCTGCCACACATGTGTCATTTTATAATTAAAATTCTATGCAAATCGGTCAATTTCCACGGACGATACTTCGCTAAAATTCTGAAACGCGAGCAAACAAATCTTGCGCATGTGCTACTACACTCTCCCCGTGAATGCTGATAGCAACCATTTTCAATAGGATAGGTCCACTATGGGTGCTGAACAGCATACCCAAACTTCATCACAATCATGCTTTGATTTTGCGCAAGTCATCACGCAAAAGGGCAGAAGAATGAATCCTGCTCCTATGTCCTGACCTGACATTTGACCATTTTCAATAAGGATTAGATGAATTAGTATGTACCCCAACATATTAATTTCATTGAATCAAGCAAAGACATTTTTATGAACGTTACCGAGCGACGAACAAAGCACGGTTGGAAAGCGAAAGCGTGGAAAGCTTACTGACTAACAGACCAGCAAAATAAATCATTGCTGGAGCAGCACTGGCTCAAATGAACATTGGATTATTTTTTTTTTTTTTTTTTTTTTTAACTTCCTCTTATAGTAGCATTCTTTTGTTAGGTCGAATTTATTGCCAGAGAAGAAGTTACGAAACCATGCATGCCCCAATGCATTTTTAATTTCACAAAACTGGCAGTTTTTGCTTAATTTCGTCGTGTTGGGTATCGATCTGGGCCTAAAAATTCTGCAGATTTAAATATGTTTGAATTTTTCTTCTACGAAAACTACGTTCTGAGATAGCATTTCGAACTGGGAGGAATAAAGATAAAAGACACCTGCTCCAACGCGGACACACCCCACGCTGGCCTTCCGAGAAGTTGCGACTCGGGAGATGAACAATGCATGATCTGAAAAGAAAGGGGGGGGGGGGGTGCACAAGAGAGGAAGAGAACCAAACGGAAGGTTAAATAAGCCCAGCTGGTTGGTGTTCTAGTGTTTAAAAAAAGGCAAAACAATAACCTAAAACGTGGGAAAACTGCAGCAAAATGTTTCCAAATAAACACGTGTAACTAAAAACTTATTCTTAACTTACATCGGCACTTTACTTTGAATGGATTAAGTTTAAAAAAAAAGTTTTAATAGTGGGTGCAAAATCACCAGAAAAAAAAATCTCTGAGAATCGCCAAATCTGTAAAATTAACATTTTGCCTGTAAAACAAGTCGCATTTCCGTAAATTTTACGGGTAAACCGTAAAACCTGGCAGGTCTGCTTTAATGTGTTCACAGACATCCCTAGTTTTAGATCGTATTTCGCACATTGCTTGTTAACTTCTTGGCTGACACCTTCTATGTATGGTAAGGCCCCTATGTATTCACTTCCTTATCCATATTTCTTCCTCTTCGGCTTTCGTTCCTCCGATTCTTTATTTTATTTTTGTTTCATTGATCCACTTTTTTTATTAATTTATTTGGGTACTCATAATCATGCGCGATCTTTAAAATGAATAACAGTTCTTGATTCTTAAGCCTATTATTAGAGGTGTGCGTGTATGCCCTCCTTATGAGGTTAGTAACGCTATTTTTTTTAATGCACGTTTGGATGGTGCGGGCATACACGCACACCTCTAATGACACGCACACCTCCAAGAACTGGAATTCATCTTAAAGATTGCACATGATTATGAGTACCAAAATAAATTAATAAAAAAGTGGATCAATGAAACAAAAAATAAAATAAAGAATCTTTTTTTTTTTTTTTTTTTTTTTAGTTGGAGGTTTAACGACCACCGTGAGCAACTCAATGGGCTATAAGCAGTCGCCCGTCCCTAATTTAGGGTCACTGGTTCCAGGGAAGGGAGAGAGCCAGTGCCGTAAGACAAACACAACATCCATGCCTGACCGGGATTCGAACCCGGACCCCTTACGGGCGAATGATCAAAGGCCAGCGGCTTAGACCACTGCGCCACCGGGGCGGCAAAATAAAGAATCAGAGGAAGGAAAGCCGAAGAGGAAGAAATATGGATAAGGAAGTGAAATACATAGGGGCCTTACCATACATAGGAGGTATCAGCCAAGAAGTTAACAAGCAATGTGTGAAATACGATCTACAACTAGGGATGTCTGTGAACACATTAAAGAATATGACTGTGAACAAGGAGAAAAAATGCTTGAAGAATCGAGAATGTACAAAATCCCTATAGCACACGCTCCCCCAATATCATACATAAGGAGCACAAAAAAACAGGTTAAAAATAAGGCTGAAGCAACATATCACCAACTGGCAAAAAAAAAAAAGAGGCAAAAACGACGCCAGTACAGTTCTGTTTGGAAAACAAAACGTTCCCGAAATTCGACAAACTAAAATTGCTAAAAAGAAATAAAAAAATCAGAAAAACGATGGAAGAAGCAATTTTAATATATAAAAATAAAAATAGAGTATGTAACCAGAATGACCCGAGCATGTTGTCGTTGTCTAACCTATGGAAAGAACTTATTAGACAAGAAAAAGAGCCCAAAAAAATATAAAAAAAAACAGAAAAGGAAAGACAAAGATAGAAGAAAGTAAAGGAAAACAAACAAGATAGCGTATTATAAAAAAAAAAAAATATATCCAAAGAGGAAACATAGATGGCGACAGGGTAGAAACGATCAAGCTGCTAACCTAATCGAAGTTTAGTGAAGCAAACCTGCATTAAACGAGAATAGCGCCAAGAACAACTATACCTGAAACGGACGATTGGAACGATAACATCAGCGACAACCGGACCACGTGCAAGAAATGTAAAGTCAAGCAAGATAGAAATGCAAAGGTAAGCAGCATTATCTAGCTGAAATATCTATTATGATGAACGTATGCGCGTTTAAAGGACAGTAGTTTTCTGATGATATCAGAATTAGAACTACGAAGATTGTATGTCTTGCCTTATGCGATACGACTCCTGTTATGGTGAGGAGAAAAATTGGTGACTCTGAAAAAAAAAGTCTCTAAAAATGAAACTCATTAACAAGGTTTGTTAATCTTTTATACTTGAATACTAATTTTTTTTGTAAATATTTCTTTATTTGTATTATATAATTAACTAATAAAAAAATAGAGAAACCTATAATATATAATTTTATTATTTATAAAGTGTATATACGCACCGCTGAACGCACGTTGATGTCCCAGTTTTTGATTTTGAAAAGTTGGCAGCTCTGATTTTTCTTACTATAACACAATGGAAAAGTTCCTCATTAGAAAGAGGAAGTGTTCTACTGACGATTCTGCAAGTTCGGCATCGAATGCTATGATTTTAAACAGTGAAATATTGCCTGAGAAATGTAGTGAGGCTGTTCCTGTCGAAACCGACGAAAATAAAACAATTTTAATGGTTTTGTTCATTTTGCAAGGAGTCATCAAAACCAGCGTTATTTGCAAAAGGTAAGTTAATGCCATTCATTATTTTATCAATACATAAATGGTCTGTTTTTTCTCATCTGAAGAACTCTTTTCTAAAATTTGGCTCATGCTTGTATTGACACTGATAATTTTTTTTTTTATCCTGTCTTAATTTTTGGGCTAAAAGCAACGGCTCATACAGTGTTAAAGTGATTTTTAGTTTTCGACATTGTAAAGGTCCCCATGTTTATTTTATTATTCATTGTTGTGAAAGGAGCCAATTCGCTCAAACGCTTTTGGGATGGAAAGTAAATATCCTCATCGGTGTCATGCAAATTTCTTTTGAAGTTGTTAGACCACTTCAAAGATTTTGAAGATTTGAAATGCCTGTTGAGTGAATATCCATATATATTTATTTATTCTGCTAAAAAATAGCTATGCTAGTTTTAAATTTGCAGAACTTTTCATCTGCAGGTATAAAGATGTGTATCCAAGCACAGTGTTGTTATATGAAATTGCTTTGGTTGTGCCAATAAGTTCTGCATCAGTAGAGCGTTCTTTTAGCACACAAAATCGAATAAAAGATAAATTTCGCAATGGACTGAAAGAATAAACTTTAAAAAAATTTTATTCGAATATCAGCAGCAAATGTAACACTAGAAAACTTTCCATTTCACAAAGCTGCTGAAATATTTAATAACAAAATTAGAAGATATGAATAAAATATTTATATTATTTGCATGTTTTTTCTCTAAGTTTACGATTGTTTAAAATTCACCGCTGATTTTTCAAAATCATCCCCAGAAAAAAGCCTGGGGAACATTTTCACCCTTGATTCTGGAACCCTGGTGAGAACCCTGTACCAATACTACGAATTTTCATTTTTTTTTTTTTTTTTTTGCTATTACTTTTTGATATGCATAGGATGTTAAGCGGATTCGCGGAACTCTTCGGGTTTTTTTTTTTAGTGTCATTATTTAGATCGTTCTCAAGTTGATGCAAAACTGAAAAGAATTTGGGGGTGGGTCATTTTCCATACAGTATTTCGTGTTTCAAAGGCTTTCAAAAACAGTTAAATGGAGTAAAAAGAATTTGCCCTAATCATAATTTTTTCTCCCGAAGTTGCATTTTTGTCAGTATTCTTGTTAAATATAATTTTATGGCATATATGTTCATATTTCAACTTGAAACTGTAGGCAACAATTTGTGGAAACGGAAGTTAGACGCCGCAAAAATTTCCTCCTAATCTTCACGCAAGAGATTCTTCCGCGAATTCGGGAAATTCCGCTTTTGTTTTTGTTTTTTTGGCTACCAGGAGTTCGATGCACAAGTAAACAGAATTTGGAGGGCGGGGTCATGTTTTTCGGAGAACGGAATTCCATCTTTACGGAACTTTCAAAAACTTACTAAATATTGCCAGTCGCATAATCTCTCCTGCGTTATTAACTATCACCAACAGACTGTAGACGAACTTAGTGTTAGTGATATTTATATGGAAGTAGACATTCGTCATACATAATACGATATGCAACTTGCACATTAACCACCTTTGACGAAATGATCACTTCTACATTTAATCAAATTAAAAACGGTATTTACAAGTTAAAACATATGATAGATTAAAACACTAGATCTTTCGATCACACTAGTGATCTTTATCAGGTCACCCACCTAATGGCATCAAGGTACGTCGACATGCAATATATAGGGATTTTTGATGACCCAAATAACGGGTAGAGCGCATGCTCACGAAAGTTGTTGTGAACACAGAGAGAGAGAGAGAGACAGAGAGAGAGACAGGTAACAGTACTGCAAATGAAGAGAGTAAAAATGATGCTACACAAGTATTAATAATTCAGCTTGGATTTTTTTTTTTTTTTTAGTGAATGATTTTCTAATAGGGGAAAATTACATGCTTTTCTACACAAGAAAATTATGTTAAGTCTTTTTCCTGATTCTGAACTTTCAAATAAAATTTCTGCTAGTAAGAGAGTTCTTTCTTCCAGTAGGAAAAGAGTGGCAACATACGCTACTAAAACACCATTTTATTTAAGTTTCACAAATCTCCTGTCTTTTCATCACATATATTTAAAAAATAATGTCACCTGCAAAATAATAACACTGAAAAACTGTTTACCAAGGGAAATATAAGACTAAATCTGCTTTGTGCCCTACTATTAATACTTCCCTTTCTTACATGTTATGGCATATTTCACTCTCAAAATAGACTATTCACATTACTGTCACAGATTTCCTAAAACAACTTTTAAATATAAAAAAAAACACTTAAAAGAGTTGAAATCACTTTTGTATCAAATAAAATCTTGACTTACTCTTTCATCTTCAGAATCTGCTTCATCATCCATTCCATCAGCATTGCTTTGTGACTCTGACTCATTGGATGTTTTTTCTGGAATGAAATAGATGTCTTAACACAAAAACAAAGAAGTTTAATACAGAAAAGTTTTAAACAAAAGCAAAGGTGTGACATTATGCAACCTGACTGCCTAGTAAACCTAAATACTAAAAACTACTGAAATAAAAAAGTGCATCACGAATACTACATCTGATCATGAATGTAATATGGAATTACACCATATAATACAAATTTTGAAGATGACAATCCTTACCATCCTTTGTCATTTTTACACCAAAAAACAGATCGTCATTTTCAAAATTTGTACTACATCTGATACTAAACATATACAGTCGGCCCTCCATATCCGCAGATTCCTCATCAACCGAATCAACCAACTAAGGATCGAAAATATTCAAAAACAAAAATTCAAGAAATTTCCAAATAGCAAAACTTGGATTTGCCACGTGCTGACTGACTCCTGTAAAATAAAGTAACGCTTAAAAAAGCATTTCGAGCTTTAAAAAAACATTTTTTATGGATGTCAGCTCTGCTATCAGCAAGTAGCAACTCTCTGTGAGAAGTGTTGGAAGATGTGTCCTTGGCACCAAAATATCACCTCGGTAATGAGGCAAACGCAGTCTCCTCTTACACGTGTGGTATCCGTGATCACCATATGCATCCTTGACCTTGCTGACAGTCACGTGTGGGTCTGAATCACCGGTAAAAAGGTGAAAACAAAACAGAATTTACCAACACATTGTTCGACCACTGTTCACTTTTTTTTTTTTTTTTTTTGATTGGAGGTTTAACGACCACCGTGAGCAACTCAATAGGCATAAGCAACTCAATAGGCATAGCTGTCCCTAATTTAGGGTCACTGGTTCCAGGGAAGGGAGAGAGCCAGTGCCGTAAGACAAACACAACATCCATGCCTTACCTGGATTCGAACCCGGACCCCTTTCAGACGAATGATCAGAGGCCATCGCTTAGACCACTGCGCCACACTATTCACCTTGCATCTCCTTCGTTTGCTACTTGTGTTTTGTGCACCCTTTGTTTCTGTGAAAAAATGGCTCCTGAAAAGCAAGTAAGTGGTCAAAGCAAGCCCATAATGGGTAAGAGGGAGCCGTAAAGTGCTATCTCTCAATGAGAAAATAAAAATCTTAGATCTTTTGAAAAGTGGCATGTTGCTGGCCGTAAGGTTGGTAAGAACGAATCTAGCATTCGTACAATAAAGCAGAAAGAAGCCGAAATTCGTGGAAGTGTTGGTTGGTTGGTTTGATTTTAATGGGGCAAGAGCCTCAATGGGCCAAAGAGTGCCATAGCAGGTATTAAAGTACTAACAAACAGCATAAAAACAACAAAAAAGAAGAAATCAGTAACAATAACCGGAGTACATCACTGGTGAGACTATAAACAAGAAAAACAAAAAGCACCGGTATAACATATACAACGATTTAACACACCAAAAACAACAAAATATTGTAACAATGATATAAAAGGCAGAGCTACCAACTCTGAATGGCTGAAAATCTGTAGAATTTTGATGTGGGAAAAACTTGCGACATTTTCAGTAATCGTGAAGTTTTCAGCTATAATTTTAAAAAAAGGCTAATTAAAATTTTACTTTAATCTCTTACCTTATGGACATATTTTAACTCTTGTTTACAAATGCTGTTGAACAAGATTTTGCTTTCACAAGAAATTTTTCATCAAATACAGTTTTGTAACATTTTGTATTTTGTCTAAATTTTATCAAGTTTTTCTAAAGTTTCATTAGACATTGAAGCCGTGAAATCAGTACTTATTTTACTCACATGACTAAAAACTCATTCACACTCTGCATTACTGTGGGGAATTTTGAGGATTGACAACATAAACTGTGAAAGTTTCATAAATTTTAGCTGACAGACTTCATTTCTGATTTTGGCGACTCACTGCACATCAATGTGATCTTTTATTATGTTTTCAAGAACTCGTAAATTCACTGAATTATGCCTGTAATGCATTTATATCATCATCTACTCTTTCATTGTCATTGAGAAATAGTAAAACAAGAAACTTATCAGCAAAGAATTTTAAGCTGGAAAAAGAAGTTTTCAATTTTTGAAATCTGTGCAACCTCAGCATGCAGAAGCACCTCAGAATTATAAGGAAATTTATTACGCATGTAATCAAAAGTTGTATTTCTTCACATGTGAATAAAATGCACTCTTTTCATCTGGCTTCAAGTCAGAAACAAATCGGGAAGTTGTATGTCCAATTAGCAAATCTGAATCATCCTTCTGATTTTTAAGTTCATGATAGTTAACTTTAAGATATGTTTCAGATGATTTCAGACATAATAAGTTTAATGAACTTCACCAGCATTTCTTTAAATAAATGAAGTAGTGACCTTAACACGTGAATATGCGGTGTCGCAGACTTGAGAACCACATTTGTTTTTTTCAAAAACCGGCACTATGTATGAAAGAAACATACAGAAAGCTTTGTTACTGTTTGTTGTTAAGAAATAAAATAATCTTTCTTACAGAGACATTGGGTTGTTGACCTGATTCTGCTTCTCAGCTTTTTCGTGCTGAATAATGTCAGATTTCCTTTTAAGATTCTGCAAAGTCTTTTTACATTTAAGTTTTTCCTTACAAATTTCCTGAGAAGTTACAGTTCCCTCAGTATTTCCACTAGGCCCATTTGGCATATATATAATGACCTTTTCATGGTAGGGATTGAATAAAATGACAATGAAGAAAGTTCATTTTTTTTCATTGCTTTTTTAAAAAAAACTTACTGGTCAAGAACTCTTTCAACACTTTCCAACAGATAGTCAGTGTGTACTAACATGCTTAAGCACCTGTTTAATGCCAGTCTCATGAAACTGCTGCAAAACTTTAAGCCTATCTTTCCTTTTTGAACTCTTTTGCAAATAATAATAAATATCGACCAAAACCTCGTCAATTTTAAAAGGCAAACAATGCTGAACTCTTTTCAGCTGCAAATTTATTAGATGACAACTACATCCAATCACTTGAATATTTTCATGCACGTTTTTTAAGACAGCAGCTGCACCTGACTTACAACCTATCATAACAGGTGCATTGTCACTACTAAGTGAAATGCAATGTGATATAGGAATACCTTTTTGACTGAAGGGTACTCGCCAGAAGATTTCCTACTTTTAATCTCATTGAATCCCCTTCTAGAGATAGCACAGACAGCAGACAATTCTTAATAAAGTCACATTTTGGGTAGTAAAAAGTTACGACGATGGGATATAGCTTCGAATCTGCATCATTACTCCCATCAGTAGCTATTGCAAAAGGATGGATTTTTAAGGATGCAACAACTTCACTTTATTCTTTTATTGACATTTCCTGAAGGATTGCGAAAGTTTTAGTTCGGGCACAGCCATAATTCTTTGCAAATGAGCTGTCAGGAAACATTTTCCGAAATAACAAGCTGGCGTGATCACTGCAAGTTTCAGGCAAATTATGCTCGATGAGAAACGAAATATACAAACATTCTGCGTTCATTACAGACAAATAATTACTTGCGAGAAATGCAGATTTTATGGAAGTATTAGTTTCCACAACTTTAAAATTATCTTTGTCCTTTGCTGTTTTTGCATGCAAGACAATGTAATTTTTTCTACCACATGCAATACTGATATCGCTTCTACAACACGTGCAAAAGGCATATTTTTCACCAAGCCTTGATTTCCGGGTGAAGCTGGAAATACTTGAATAATTTTCTTTATTAGCTTTGATAATACCGCTTTTTTGACGAACTTGACATTTCAACGGTGCATTAAAAAAATCCACATAAATTCATAAGAAATCAACTAGAAGCAACAACAGTCAATAACTCTGCCTACAAACAAAACGAATGAGAACATGGTTGTAACCCTTTGTTACGCAGAGCAAGGCCGCCACCACCAGCTGCATAGCCTGATGGGAATTGAGGTCACCAGCATTGTGCTGCTTGCGCAGGTGAAGGTGAGGCTGGGCACGTGACTTTTTAGCCATAGTGATCCTGTGTTAGGAAGTAAAGATAGTGAAAACTTTACTCAGGATGATATTACATTTCCCTCACCTGCTGAAAACTTAGGCAAAGTAAATACTGCTTGTAGCGTGTTAAGTTTGTCGTCTGCTTCAAAGATAAGAAAACTTAGTTATGATAAAAGACAAAATGCTTTATAAGCCAAAGTTGGCAGTGTGTGAAACACTGAGGAAAAATCTAGAAACATCTTTTGATGTGATTATAAAAAATGTAAATGAAAATCCACAGACTTTCTAATGAGTACAATGAACTAATTGACCAGCTGAAATAAAAATGTGCTGCGGCTCTCAAAGAAGATAAAAGTAAAAATCCTCAGCTTATTTCCCAGTTCATGGTCTCGCAAAAAGATATCAGAATTCCATGTTTCTGATCGTCTCGTTCCAGACAACTTGTCAAAGAGCAAGGTATTCTCCCTGAGTTAGGAAAAAGGAGAGACCATGGAATTTCAGCGGAGACTGTGAAACAAGTGGCCGACTTTTATGAAGATGATGAGTATAGTAGAATAATGTCCTGACAGAAAAGATTTTGTATCAGTTAAAATAGGTCTTTCTTTTAAAAGTTCAGAAGCGTTTAATGTTGATTAATTTAAATTAGCTGTATGTTGCATTCAAAGAGAAATATCTCAGTTGTAAAATAGGGAGATCAAAATTTTGTGATTTAAAGCCCAAGTGATGTATCTCAGCAGGAGCTGGGGGACTCACACAGTTTGTGTTTGTCTGTATCATCAAAATAAGAAGCTGGTGATCGCAGGGGATAAACTAAATGCAGATTACAAGGACCTCATTGACAAATATGTTATGATTCAAGTAATTACAACTGCATGATGAACAAGTGTGCTGATTGTCCAGGAAAAAAAGACATTTCACATGCTTGAGCACAGGCCTCGTGAATGTCGGTCGCAAGTCGCCAAATGGCAACCAGATATTTCGTAGTGGCTAGTAAATTTTGTTAGTATCCAATGATGACGAGTAGATTTTTCCCCCAAGTGAGCAACTATTTTGTCCAACTTTTTTCCCCACTAAAAAGGTGTAAAAATACTGCTTCAAATTATTTTTTTGGCGAACTCTGGTCCTGCATCCAGTAGACAGTTGCAGATTGTTCGCAGTCACCTCACGTGCAACGGCAGCTCGGATTTGGATGTTCTGCTTGACGCCGCCGCTCTTCTTATGCGTCGATCGGTTCGCTCATCAGTCCGTCTGCGAGTCCCGGTTCCACGTCTTCTTGTGTGGGAATGTTTCCTCGGACCATCTACGCCACCATCGTACCACCACCGATACTTCCAGTCCAATTCGCTCTGCAACACAACGATACAACCACCCGGCCTCGCGGAGCCCGACTAGACGACCTCTCTCAAAGTCATATAACTGCTGAAATCGTACACGTCTTATATGTCCAAGAATTGCAGCTTCTTCAGGGTCTTTGCACGTGCCCGTACGCCGACGACGGATTACATTCACTTCGCTGTACTCCTTCAATACCACCGACAATGATTTGCATATTATGCCGTGTTGTGCGTAAGCAATCACCGGTTGGTCTCGAAATTAACATCACACCTACGTAAACTCGACCCAATTAACACATGTAAATTTCATGATCGCCCACCAATTCCTTCTTGGTGTTCTTTTTTCACTTTCCACCAGTGTGTATATATATATAAATATTATATAGATTCTCGTGGTGCATCCTGTTCCCACTAAAGGGGCTCTGACGACCGCCCAATAGCGGTATAACTATACCATCGGGATTAGAGGAAATGCTATCACACACTCACCAACCGGCTTGGCCAGCGTGTTGAGTTATGGCCAAACCCCTCCAAAATGTCTCCACAACTTAAATTTTGGCCCTCAGTCTCCGGCAGCTGGAATGTACCTGGCCCAGACAGCGGCCAGTGCGATATGAAGGCAGAGGGTGCTTAGAATCAACGGAGGACCGGACTAGGTTGCCATCTGATGCTGACCTTTGCTGCGTATAATGGACGCTCCCTATCTTCTGATTCAAGGCTTCTTGAATTGGACGAGGAACTACAAAGGATCAAGTGGGGCATCGGTCGGGCTAAGTGGGGTAAGGAGAAGATCTCATTGAACTGAAAACTGGACATGTCTTCTATCGTAGGACAGATACTGGCAGAACTAGTGGTGTTGGATTTATAATAAACAAGAAACTGAAGGATAAAGTTGTAGAAGTTGAAAGTTCCTCTTCAAGCTACAAGACTCGTTATCCAACTCTCGTGAAGATACCAGGCTCAGATTATTCAAACTTATGCACCCACCACAAAGTCATGCTGAAGAAGAAATTGAAGAATTTTATGAAGAAATTCATCATCTAAATATAAATAAAGACAAGCAGCACTTGAAGATAATTATGGCAGATTTCAATGCAAAAATAGGGCAACGGCAACAGAATGAAACTTCAGTGGGTAAATTCAGTCACAGCAACAGAAACCAGCGTGGAAATACTCTCGTTGAGTTTGCAGAGGCAGAAGGGTTTTTCATCTTGAACTCCTTTTTCAAGAAAAAGCCACACAGGAAATGGACATGGAGACATCCAAATGGGACAAGTGAAATTGATTTTATTATGTGTAACAAAAAATTTGTCATAGAAGATTGCAGTGTGCTAAACAAGTTCAACACAGGTAGTGACCATAGATTGGTGAGATGTAAGATGCACCTCAACACTAAACTTGAACGTGGCAAGCTCATCAGACAAAAAAAATGTAGACATAACCAACCTTAAAAAACACCATAATACCTTCAATTTGGAACTGAAGAACAGATTCTCTGCTTTAGAAAGCTTAACATCGGGAGAAGTGGATATTTCTGAAGTTAACAGAAAAGTAACCAAAGCTCTTATGGAAACAGCAACAAAATTAGCTGGGTCTAAGAACAAGTTGCACGTGAACAAATTATCAGGAAAAACCAAAATGTTGATGCAAAAAAGAGAGATGAGGACAACTAAAGAAGATGTGACTTCCAAAGTGGAACATATAGAGCTATGCGAGACAGTACGAAAAAGTATCACTGAAGACATAAGGAAATTCAACTGTGAACTAGTAAGGAAAGCAATTGAAAACAACCAAAGCCTAAAGATAGCAAAGGGTAAGGGAAGAAAACAGATTATGGAGCTGAGAAAAGAAGATGGTTCTGTAACAAGAAATAGAGGCGAAATTTTGACAAGAGTGAAAGATTTCTACTCCAAATTATATGAAAGGGATGATATGTGTACTCCAGACATCATGAAAGGTACCAGTACCAGAGTTCTTCCAGTCCTCCCTGCAGGAGTTGCACATGCAATCAAGAACATGAAGCAGGCAAAAGCTTCAGGAGAAGATGGAATTACTGTAGACATCATACAAGAAGCAAGTGGAGAAATTGAAACAGTACTCGCCTAAATTTTCACTCGATGCCTTAATGATGGGAAGATTCCTGAGGATTGGAACGCTACAATGATCCTGCTACATAAAAAGGTGACATTGAGGATCTCAGGAACTACAGACCTATCAGCCTCCTATCAGTGGTTTATAAAATCTTCACTAAAGTTCCTTTACACCGCTTGAAGGTAACACTGGACATGACTCAACCGAGAGAACAAGCTGAATTCAGGAGTGGCTACAGCACTATAGATCATATCCACTTACTGAGAAAGAGCAAGGGAATATGTAATTCCATTGTGCATGGCATTTATTGATTATGAAAAGGCCTTTGATTCGGTGAAACCATCAGTAGTTACAATGGCTTTGAAATCCTGCGGTATTGAAGATTTGTACATTATTATTATTAATAACATCTATGAAAATGCAAGTGCAAAGATTCGGCTGTTTGAAAATACAACACACATAAAAGTTGGAAAGCGAGTGAGACAAGGTGACACCATATCTTCCAAACTCTTTAATGCCACATTGGAAAATGTCTTTCAATCACTGAACAGGGAAAACAATGGGATAAAGATTAATGGAGATTATTTAACTCATCTTCGTTTTGCTGATGACGTAGTCATTTTTGCAACTACCCCATCAGAGCTGCAGAGTATGATCCAGAAACTTGCTGACAAGAGTAAAGAAGTGGGATTAAAAATGAACTTTCAGAAGACAAAAGTGATGTACAATGCTTTTACAAGAAATGAAGATTTATTGATTGATGGAGAAAAGTTGGAGATAACAGACACGTACGTTTATCTTGGACAGCAGATAAAGTGAGGGTCACATTGATGAAAACATTAATTGGCGTACAAAACTTGCCTGGAGAGCTTTTGGAAGAAACAGCTTAATTTTCAAGAGCAATATGCTATTATGTCTTAAAAGGAAAGTGTTTGATCAATGCATCCTTCCAGTGCTTACGTATGGTGCAGAGACTTGGACCTTAACTAAAAGAGACATACAAAGGCTGCAGACAACTCAAAGTAGCATGGAGAGGTGCAT
This sequence comes from Macrothele yani, assembly GCA_039090855.1. Taxonomy (NCBI): domain Eukaryota; kingdom Metazoa; phylum Arthropoda; class Arachnida; order Araneae; family Macrothelidae; genus Macrothele; species Macrothele yani. The sequence goes on along the minus strand of CM077025.1, from coordinate 72,057,555 downwards.
GCTTGGTATAACCAGGAGAGATAAGAAGAGGAACACGTGGATCCGAAAAATGACAAGAGTGGAAGACATCATGATCAGAGTTAAATCCCTGAAATGGCAATGGGCTGGACATACTGCCAGAAGAACAGACCATCGATGTACAGCCGAAATTTTAGATTGGATTCCAAGGGACAGGAAAAGACCCAGAAGAAGACCACATGGGAGATGGGTGGATGAAATTTGAAAGTATGCAGAAGTAGCCTGGAGACTGACACAAGACAGACAGTTGTGGAAGAAACTTGGGGAGACGTTCGTCCAGCAGTGGATTGATAATGGTTGACAATGATGATATATACACTATCTACCAACAAGTAATTGGACACCCCTGCAATCAAAGATATCTGCGTTCTGGATACACATCACGGCCGCCTCCGTTAAATACCGTGTGGAAAACAACGCAACCAGTCGCATGCAAGATGCCACGCAGTTCGGAGCTCTGATTTCGAGAAAGGTGTAATCGTCGGGTTTTACAGAAATGGCCGATCCATACGTGACATATCCAGCTAGTTGAAGTACCCAAATTCGACAGTGGCCTACATGATTGGCAAGTGGAAGATGAGGTGACTGTCTGAATGTGCCCCGACCAGGCAGACCGACAAAACTGGGAGTTAGAGACCGACCGGTTCTGGCCAGAGAAATTCGGCCAGAACCGGTCCGCACGAAATCGGAAGAACCGCACGAAATCGGTGGGCCACATCCACGAGGAATTTCAACAGTCATCCGGGAGTGTTCTTTCGATGAATACTCATCCGTAAGGAAGCCCATCTGTCGGTAATCATGGATGTGCTGCCGCCCACAAGCCTTTGATCACCAAGTCCAATAGCGCTGCTCGGCTAACGTGGTGCAAAAAACGTCAACAGTGGACCGTTGAACAGTGGAAACCGGTTCTCTGGAGCGACGAATCGAGGTTCATCCTCTACCGTTCAGATGGCAGGGTCTGGGTTTGACAGTCTGCCTGGAGAACGCCTCCTGCCTGAATGTATAGTGCTAACTGTTAAGTTCGGCGGCGGTGGAATTATGCTATGGGGGTGTTTCTCCTGGTTATTTGAAGGTGAATAAACTTTGTTTTCCTTTGCTATCACAGGTGTCTAATTACTTCTTGGTAGATAGTGTATGTGGTTGACATGATGATGATGATGATATATATCATCATCGTCGTCGTCGTCAACCATTACCAATCCACAGCTGGACGAAGGTCGCCCCAAGTCTCCTCCACAACGGTCTGTCTTGTGCCAGTCTCCTCCATGTCACTCCCGCAAACTTTAGAATTTCATCCACCCATCTCCCATGTAGTCTTCTTCTGGGTCTTTTCCTGTCCCTTGAAATCCAATCTAAAATTTCGGCTGTCCATCGATGGTCTGTCCTTCTGGCAGTATGTCCAGCCCATTGCCATTTCAGGGATTTAACTCTGATCATGATGTCTTCCACACTTGTCATTTTTCGGATCCACGAGTTCTTCTTATCTCTCCTGGTTACACCAAGCATGCACCTCTCCATGCTTTTTTGAGTTGTCTGCAGCCTTTGTATGTCCCTTTTAGTTAAGGTCTACGTCTCTGCACCATACGTAAGCACTGGAAGGATGCATTGATCAAACACTTTTCTTTTAAGACATAATGGCATATTTTGCTCTTGAAAATTATGCTGTTTCTTCCAAAGTTCTCCAGGCAAGTTTTGTACGCCGATTAATGTTTTCATCAATGTGACCCTCACTTGACATCTGCTGTACAAGATAAACGTACGTGCCTGTTATCTCCAGCTTTTCTCCATCAATCGATAATGCTTCATTTCTTGTAAAAGCATTGAACATCACTTTTGTCTTCTGAAAGTTCATTTTTAATCCCACTTCTTTACTCTTGTCAGCAAGTTCCTGGATCATACTCTGCAGCTCTGGTGGGGTAGTTGCAAAAATAACTATGTCATCAGCAAAATGAAGGTGGGTTAGATAATCTCCATTAATCTTTATCCCCTTGTTTTCCCAACTCAGCGACTGAAAGACAGCCTCCAATGTGGCATTAAAGAGTTTCGAGATATGGTGTCACCTTGTCTCACTCCTTTTCCAATTTTTATGTGTTGTATTTTCAAACAGCCGAATCTTTGCACTTGCATTTTCATAGATGTTATTAATAATATTAATGTATGCATCTTCAATACCGCAGGATTTCAGAGCCATTGTAACTGCTGATGGTTTCACCGAATCAAAGGGTTTTCATAATCGATAAAAGCCATGCACAATGGAAGTTCATATTCCCTTGCTCTTTCAATTAGTTCTCTCAGTACGTGGATATGATCTATTGTGCTGTAGCCAACTCCTGAATCCAGCTTGTTCTCTCGGTTGAGCCATGTCCAGTGTCACCTTCAAGCGGTGTGAAAGAACTTTAGTGAAGATTTTATAAACCACTGATAGGAGGCTGATAGGTCTGTAGTTCCCGAGATCCTCAATGTCACCTTTTTTATGTAGCAGGATCATTGTAGCGGTGTTCCAATCCTCAGGAATCTTCCCATCATTAAGGCATCGAGTAAAAATTTGGGCGAGTAGTGTTTCGATTTCTCCACTTGCTTCTTGTATGATGTCACAGTAATTCCATCTTCTTCTGGAGCTTTCCCCCGCTTCATGTTCTCGATTGCAAGTGCAACTTTTGCTGGAAGGACTGGAGGAACTCTGGTACTGCAGACCTGCCAACTTTCAGAAACAGAAATCGTTTTTTAAATCAAACATATCGATTTAAAAAACGATGTTACCCAAATGAACCATCAACTTTTAATTGAAGTGTCTACAGATGTTAAAATTTATTGGCACATTCATATAGATTAAAATAAATTCTATACATACTTTCTCATTACTATGCTATCATTATGATCTATAAAGTGATAAAAATGTACTTTTACAGAAGTTTGCATCTAAAGGGAAGGATGTTCTACCCTTTCAATGGGATCGTGTCCCACGCCGTCATGAAACATACTAAAATATTTTCAAAAACGAACCATTTTCATGTTAGGTTTTTATCTTACGGAGACATGGACGATGAGACAGTCAAATAAAAAAATTAAATAAGTAAGAGAGACTGAGAGACACTAACTGGTAAATTATGTTCAACTAAAAATGAAGTGAACAAACAATTTGTATGAATCGCATAGAGTTCATTATAACTTTTAACAAAGGAAGTTAATTTCGTTATTTTTTTCCCACGCAGTCAACGTTATACTTATGCTTGTCACTAGAAATATGATTTGTAAAAGCATTCCTTCCACCATGCGAAATGTTGAAATTGCATCGGCACATAGCGTGAAACGCATATTTTCCTTTCTTGAAGATTTCGCAATACACGGGAATCCCGCAGAATACGAATCACGGAAAACTTTATAGTACTTTTTTTCCCCTTTTATGTTGCTGCTCATAGCGAATCACTAATACTAAATTTATTACCACTCGGGGAAAAAAATGTAAGTAAAAACTGCCATAGTAGAGGGAAAAATACCGATTACAGAGTTATCCGATTCGAGCTGGTCAGCTAGGAAAGCAGAGAGCAACTGAAAGGTTCTTTCATCTAGAAACAAAGGTTTAGGTTTTAGTTACGAACGTCATTCTCTTGAGTTCGTCCCCTCCCTCCCCATCATTCCTCACAGGCGGATCGATGCCTTGTCTTTTACTAAATCCGATCCCTTTAGCGGCATCCGTTATACTTCCAAATGGCACTGATTTTATAGTTCTGTCTTTTCTTCCTGTCTCCCCCCTTCCTTCATCTTACCAAATAGAGCTTCTCTAGTCATTCCTTTTAAAAACAATCTGGTCCCATCAACCTCTGAACCAACCCCTCTCCTGCAGTAAACTAACACAATGTGTTTTGCCGGAACAAAACCAACTGTCTTTTACATCAGGCGTAACCACGGCATAAAACGTTTGAACCGGGATTTTAACTCCGATCTAATGTCTCTGCAAAAAACAAATAAATAAATAAATAAATAAAATAGCCTAAATGACAAACTGTAGAATACACGTATTCTGTTTTAGAAAATGAAAATCTCTAAATATCACACAATTCAATTTGGTTTGATAAAAGTTACAAAGCCAAATTGTAAAACATTAAAAAAAAAAAAAAAAAATCCACTTCCTCCCTAGATTAAACTCGTGCTGTCAAAATCCGGATATTTTAAAATTCAGAGTTGTTTAACTAAAAGCCCAAAATTTCATACCTACAAAAATGTGAGGGTTTGCAAAAGCAACAGTGTTCTCCACGATACTTTACTGTTTTCTTTACGAATCTCTTAGTATGAATTAATTGATATTTTTGTATTTGCTTTATTATAGAACATTTTTGTACCTGTTAATTTCTAAATTAAAAAGCTGCCACACACGCGGCGTTTTATAATTAAAAATTCTATCCAAATCGGTCAATTTCCACAGAAGATATTTTGTTAAAATTCTGAAACGCGAGCGAACAAATCTCGCACATGTGTTACTACACTGTCCACGTAAAAGCTGATAGCAACCATTTTCAATAGGATAGGTCCACTATGGGTGCTGAACAGCATACCCAAACTTCATCACAATCATGCTTTGATTTTACGCAAGTCATCACGCAAAAAGGCGGAAGAATGAATCCCGCTCCTACGTCTTGATCTTACCTGACCATTTTCAATAAGGATTATATGAATTAGTATGTACCCCAACATATTAATTTCATTGAATAAGCAAAGACATTTTTATTAACTTTACCGAGCGATGAACAAAGCACGGTTGGAAAGCGAAAGCGTAGAAAACTTACTAACAGACCAGCAAAATAAATCATTGCTGGAGCAGCACTGGCTCGAATGAACATTACTTTTTTTTTTTTTTTAGCTTCCTCTTATAGTAGCATTCTTTCGTTAGGTCAAATTTATTGCCAGAGAAGAAGTTACGAAACCATGCATGCCCCCATGCATTTTTAATTTCACAAAACTGGCAGTTTTTGCTTAATTTCGTCATGTTGGGTATCGATCTGGGCTTAAAAATTTTACAGATTTAAAATCCGTTGGAATTTTTTTCTAAGATAACTACATTCTGAGATAGCATTTCAAACTGGGAGGAATAAAGGTAAAAGACACCTGCTCCAACGCGGACACACCCCACGCTGGCCTTCTGAGAAGTTGCGTCTCGGGAGATGAACAATGCATGATCTGAAAAGAAAGGCGGGGGGGGGGGAAACAGCGATGCACAAGAGAGGAAGAGAACCAAACGGAAGCTTAAATGAGCCCAGCCGGTTGGTGTTCTAGTGTTTAAAAAAGCAAAACAATAAACTAAAATGTGGGAAAACTGCAGCAAAATGTTCCCAAATAAACACATGTAACTAAAAACTTATTCGTAACTTACATCGGCCCTTTACTTTGAATGGATTAAGTTAAAAAAAAAAGTTTTAATAGTGGGTGCAAAATCATCAGAAAAAGAAAAAAATCTCGGAGAATCGCCAAATCCGTAAAATTAACATTTTGCCCGTAAAACAAGTCACATTTCCATAAATTTTACGTGTAAACCGTAAAACCTGGCAGGTCTGGGTACTGGTACCTTTCATGATGTCTGGAGTGCATGTATCATCCCTTTCATATAATTTGGAGTAGAAATCTTTCACTCTTGTCAAAATTTCGCCTCTATTTCTTGTTACAGAACCATCTTCTTTTCTCAGCTCCATAATCTGTTTTCTTCCCTTACCCTTTGCTATCTTTAGGCTTTGGTTGTTTTCAATTGCTTTCCTTACTAGTTTCACAGTTGAATTTCCTTACGTCTTCAGTGATACTTTTTCGTACTGTCTCGCATAGCTCTATATGTTCCACTTTGGAAGTCACATCTTCTTTAGTTGTCCTCATCTCTCTTTTTTGCATCAACATTTTGGTTTTTCCTGATAATTTGTTCACGTGCAACTTGTTCTTAGACCCAGCTAATTTTGTTGCTGTTTCCATAAGAGCTTTGGTTACTTTTCTGTTAACTTCAGAAATATCCACTTCTTCCGATGTTAGGCCTTCTAAAGCAGAGAATCTGTTCTACAGTTCCAACTTGATGGTATTATGGTGTTTTTTAAGGTTGGTTATGTCAATAGATTTTGTTTGTCTTATGAGCTTGCCACGTTCAAGTTTAGTGTTGATGTGCATCTTACTTCTTACCAATCTATGGTCACTACCTGTGTTGAACTTGTTTAGCACACTGCAGTCTTCTATGACAAATTTTTTGTTACACATAATAAAATCAATTTCACTTGTCGTCCCATTTGGATGTCTCCATGTCCATTTCCTGTGTGGCTTTTTCTTGAAGGAGTTCAAGATGAAAAACCCTTCTGCCTCTGCAAACTCAAAACTCAACGAGAGTATTTCCACGCTGGTTTCTGTTGCTGTGACCGAATTTACCTACTGAAGTTTCATTCTGTTGCCGTTACCCTATTTTTGCATTGAAATCTCCCATAATTATCTTCAAGTGCTGCTTGCCTTTATTATTTAGATGACGAATTTCCTCATAAAATTCTTCCATTTCTTCTTCAGGATGACTTGTGGTGGGTGCATAAGTTTGAATAATCTGAGCCTGGCATCTTCTCGAGAGTTGGATAACGAGTCGTGCAGCTCTGTCAGAGGAACTTTCAACTTCTACCACTTTATCCTTCAGCCGCTGCCTTGGCCAGGTACATTCCAGCTGCCGGAGACTGAGGGCCAAGATTTAAGTTGTGGAATCATTTTGGAGGGTTTGGCCATAAATCACCACACTGGCCAAGCGGGTTGGTGAGTGTGGGATAGCATTTCCTCTAATCCCGATGGTATAGTTATACCGCTATTGGCGGTCGTCAGAGCCCCTAAAGTGGGAACAGGATGCACCACAAGAAGACGGGGTTGACATTTGTCAAGGAGAGGCTGTGATGTTACGCATTACCTGACCTTACATCCCATATATATATATATATATATATATCCTAGCTTTTGTCCCTTTGTTTTAAATATTATTAAAAGAAATCAGACATCTTAATTTAATGGCCTCTCAAAAATAAATTATGTATGTGTAAATTAAGATAGTGAATGATATTACAGCACTAAAAATAAATTATCAAAAAATTAATCATTTTGGAACAAAACCCATATGCAATATTTGCAGTCAATCTAATGATCCCATGCAGTAACTGCTCTGCATCTGTTTTTATGAAGTTAATGGGGAGGTGTCTCTCATTAGAAAGAAGAAAAAACATGCACCCATTTAATTTCATAGAAATGTAAGTAGAGAAGTTACTGAATTATAATTTTGTACGGCCAGTAATTTTTGTCATTTGGCTAGTAAAATTTTTATTCCACTAGCCACATTGGCTAGTAGAAATTTCAGCAGTTTCGTAAGGGCTGCTTGAGCATTCCGAGGAATACGAATCATTGCCTGACAGCATAATAGGGTCATTTCACGCGAAATCTTCAGATTTTGAATTAATTTTCCCCCAACACATCTTCGATTCTTACGATTTTTTTTAATGGGTAGCTTCTCCCAACTTATAAAAACCCTGAAAGTTTCAATTTGTTTATTTCTGATAGGTTAGGAGATAATTTTTTTAATTTTGGTGCATGGCAAACATATTTTGCGTAAAAACGCCAATATCTCCATTATGTAGAGTAAAAAAGAAAGACATAAATCATTCTTTCTTAATTTTTACCAAGGAATCCATTGGTGCAATGCACGCGTTTCTATCTGCTTAAGTTTTTGGGTTATGAGCAATGAGAGAGCCTTTCTTCAATGCTTAAAAAGGCAATGTAGTACAGCACTTAGAAAGCTGCATTATTATTCTTTGCAAAGAAAGGTTTAATCTATCAAATGAAGAAAAAAAAAACCTTGGGCTTTTGCCTGAGCGCCGAGAAAATAATTTTTAAACATGGTGCAAGGCCAGTGCATTGTCACGGTGCCAGCGCAATTGGCGAAGCACGCTGAGTCGTGGCCACGACTGTGCGGAGACTTGGTGCCGGAAGAAGAACTGCATTCCTCCCGCACGCAAGAAGCGATCCCACGCATCGCGCGGTCGCATGTATTGTTGAACTCACGTTTTGAAGGACAAAAGCATGATTAATTCAGGAACGATGTTTATATTTCAATGTCTGTCTACAACGCTGTGATCAACTTCCACGTCAGTTTTTGATTAATTTAATCAAATCAAATCAAATCAAACAAGAGGAAGTTGAGCAGCTTTCATGGAACGCATTATTATTTATTTATTTATTTATTTATTTATTTTTGTCCCCGGTAACGAAATTAGCGATTGTCATAAAATTTAACATCTAAAGGTTTTACAGTGTTAGTGAGATTTTCCCGCGTTTCGTGTCATCATCTGAATCATTTCTTGAAATCGATGCAAAAACAAAATTATTTGAAGGGGGGGGGGGCGATTGCTGCCAATGCTTTCGCTCTAGACGAGAGATCGTGGTGAAATTTCTTCGGCTAATTTTGGGAAGTCTTGTATTTTTTTTTATCAGCTTTTTTTTTAATTCTGGCAATATGTATGTACGTATACATGGATAAAAAAGTCAGTCGTGCTTAGAAAAAGTCAGTCATGCCGGCGATGAAATGAAGCCTCTCTCTTTTTTAGATGTTGTTTGTAGAGGGTTACTGCAAATGACCCGACGCTCCAGACCTTTTGCGCACTTTGTTTGATCAACATCCCGCAAATTTATTGCTTCTCGTAAAGATATCCTTGGGTATAAACTTGCCACCCCGGTGGCTCAGTGGTCTAAAGTGATGACTTATGAATATGATCATTCGTCCAAATGGGGTCCAGATTCGAATCCCGGCGAGGCGTGGATGTTGCGTTTGTCTTACAGCGCTGGCTTTCTCCCTTCCCTTGAACCAGTGGCCCCAAATTAGGGACGGTTGATTGCTTATAGCCCACTGAGTTGCTCACAGCGGTCGTTAAACCTCCAATTTAAAAAAAAAAAAGTATAAACTTGCCATTTGACGCAGGATGAAAAATGATGTTGATGTAAACCAATCAGATCTAAACTTTCGGAAGTTTATGAATTGTAGCCTCTTCCTTGCCAGGTTACAAACTGTATTTCATAAATATGAGAGAGAGATAGAGAGAAATAAGCTAAAATTGCTAATAGTAACTTGCCATAGATTCGTATCCATGGTTCCCATACTACATACGTTGAATAAATGCTACGTACAGTGTTCACTTGAAAACTGTTTTTGACTAGGGATAACATTATCAGCGTCGAGTAAAGTGCCCATGAACGGAATTTTTTGCCAAAATTTCTGCCAAACACTTCAAAGTGTGTGCCTCCTCTCCCATCACGTTTAGCCCTCTCCCCTTCCTTAATGGCCCACCCAGTTCTAAGCAGCAAGCGTCGCCACTGCCCTGCGTTTGTTAAGTTATTTGCCATTACGGTATGACGTTTTCTTTTTGCCACATATGTAGAACTGTTTATTTTTCTTAGAGGCGATTTACTCTTTTTATCTGTGCTATGGCCAACCCACTTGCTTCTAGAGCCCCAGACCTTGAATCCCTCAGATCCTAATTTACGATCTCTGGCAAACAGAGAACGAATTTCTAAGACAGAGCACCGCAAGTGGAAAAGCTCCGTAGTGTATTTCCTCAGATCTCTTCTTGCGATTTGAAAGTTGCTGCCTAGTTTTTCATAGTCTTTGTGCATTGTTATTGTGGCGTAATGCATTAAACAAAAAAACAAAAACTAATTCTTTTCTTCCTTCAAGAGACAATTAAAGTAACTTGTCAATATGAGAACGATAACTGCGTTGCTACTGATAAAGAGAAACAGAAGCTCATAAAACAGAGCGGACAAATTACAATCACTAAATAGTAACTTTAGTTCCATACTTGTTTTTCATAAATTTGTAATCAATAATTGCAATATATTGGGTATTACATTAACGAAAACGTACTCATACTTTTGAGGTATGTTACTGTTTCTCATTATTTCTAAATTTATTGGCATGATGAATAAATAAATAATAATAACTGAAATAAATCCAACTGCTACCACTCTGACACTGGGATGTGATTATAGGAGGCATAAAATTTTTTTGTTCAGTGTAACCGCCAAACTGTATTTTCCTATTTTTGGGCTAAACCACGAACAATTAAACTGTGTTTTTCTTATTTTAGGGTGCTGTGGTGCGTTTTGTTTCATATGAGCTTTTGAAAGTTTTGTGAGCTTTGGGCTAAACCACGAACAATTAAACTGTGTTTTTCTTATTTTAGGGTGCTGTGGTGCGTTTTGTTTCATATGAGCTTTTGAAAGTTTCGGGAGCTCCCACCTGACGCATAATCTTTAAATAAGCAACTCAAATAAAAAAATAAAAAACAGGCAAGATGACAACTGCGAGATATACTTGTTCATTTAAATACCTGAAAATAATCGCTAACATTTTTTCTAACCCGACGCTGAGCCTTGCTAACATCATCTGTGATTGTCAAGTATTTGACGTTAACTAAAACGCAGTACACTGTATATATCTCCTCTACCTCGCAAGAATAGGCACCGAGATATATATCCCAGATTACTTTATTTCTCAAGCTGTCATTCCTTGGTCATTTTCTCTTACGGCAGGCGTGGACAACTAGACAATTTATTAATTCCTGAAATAAAACTATTTCATGTCTAAAAATTCTGTCCGATATTGCATGAGCTGTAGAAATCATTAATCAATATTCCAAAAACTGTTTTCAATGTCAATTGCATAATTTATAAGCGTCAGTACTGTATATCGTTAAGCTATACAGGGAGAAAAAAAGTTTTTTTTTTTTTCTTTTTATTGAAGGTTTAACGACATCCGTGAGCAACTCAATGGGCTATATATAAGCAGTCGCCCGTCCCTAATTTAGGGTCACTGGTTCCAGGGAAGGGAGAGCCAGTGCCATAAGACAACCACAACATCCATGCCTCACCGGGATTCGAACCCGGAAACCCTTTCGGACGAATGATCAGAGGCCATCGCTTAGACCACTGCGGCACTGGGGCGGCAGAAAAAAAAAGTTTATATTAGTTCTTCTCGTCTTTGATTGGTAAGAATACCCAAAATATATTTCTGACATCTGTTGCATAATTTTTATGAGTTATCTGTGTGTAACCTTTTACGCGGCATAGCTCATATTGGCAAGATGTACGGAGAAAATGGTTTATATTAGTTTTCCTCGTCGTCATTGTCGAATGGCTAAGAATGTGGTGGATAGCATCTGACGATTTGGCGAGAAAGGACCTTTTAGTAATATTTTAAAGTTATATTATTTGAAATGCCTTTAAACATAACGTCAATTCACTATCCTTCCTCCTTCAAGCATCACAGCAAATTATCCTGCGATCTGACCAACGCGTGCAAACGAAAAACAATTGCAATCTTTTAAGTGCTGTACTACATTGCTTTTTTACGTTTTGAAAAAAGCTCTCCCGTTGCATACAACTCAAAAACCAAAGATAGAAATGTGTGCAATGCACCAATCGATTCCTTGGGAGAAATTATGAAGGAGTGGTGATTTTGGTACTTTTTTTTTATGCAAACAATTTGCATTTTGCATACAATTTGCAGCTATTTGCATTTTTACACAATTAAGGCCTGCCATGCACCAGAATTCGAAAATTAATATCTTCTAATCTACGGGAAATAAAAAAATGAAATTTTCAGGATTTTCATACCTTGGAGTGGTCTATTTATGAAAAAAAAATTGTAAGAATCTGAGATGGTGTGGTGGATAGCATCTGACGATTTGGCGTGGAATGACCCAACATTCAAACAATGGATTACAACAGATAGAGCTGAGATAATTACATTGATAAAACCTAGGGTTGAGTATTTTGAGTCTCTGGCAGAGAAGCTGGAATTACTGAAAGTGCATCATTATATTTCAGAAGCCCAGAGTCAGTTTTTGAAAGAAAGGAAAGCAAAGTCTCAGCAACTCAGAATGTATTTTCTTGGCAGACTTAGCAGAGAACTTTTCATTCATCATGCAAGATGAAATTCAATGCTATCACTGGGTAAAGCAGCAGGCTACAGTACATCCATTTGTGTATTATAACAAAAAAGGTGATGAAGTAAACTGCCACTGCGTCTGCATTCTTAGTGATTATTTGGAGCACAACACAGTTGCTGTCCACGCTTTTCAAACCCACCTCATTAGACATCTAAGGAAGTTCTTCCACAAGTACAAAATATTATCTATTTTTCTGATGGCACAGCAGCCAGTATAAAAACAAGAACTTCATAAACATTTATCATAATCGGGATTTTGGGCTTGATGCAGAGTGGAATTTTTTTTTGCCTCTTCGCGCGAAAAAGTGCATGCGATGGAGTGGGAGGAACCACCAAGCGAGAGACAGCCAGGGCAAGCTTGCAAAGAACAGTGAATAGGCAAATTCTAACCGTTGAGGATGTGTACCAGTTTTGTTGTGATAAGATAAAGGGAATATCTTATATTCATGTAAAAAGCGAAGTTGTTTGTCGTGAAATGGAGTTACAGGATAGATTTGTTAGCTGTGAACCGATTGTAGGAACTAGGGGATTTTGTCGATATATTCCAGTTTCCGAAAGTGTCACGAGATGCTTTTTGACATCAAAATCTGAAGAGTTTGAGGACTTTCAAGTGTCTAAAGTAGTTCCCCTAACCCTTAGAAAAAAATGACAATGTTGTGTGCGTCTATGATGGACAGTGGTGGCTCAGTGAAGTAGAAGACATCAGTTTACAAAACAAGGACATGATTATTAACTTTTACCATCCAGCAGAACCCAGAATATCATTCAAGAAGTCATCAGGAGATAAGGTGTGAGTGAAAACAAAAAACATTCTTAGAAAACTGATGCCAACAGTGGAAGTGCAGACTACCCATTTTGGAGCAGCCTCTGGAGCAGGAAAAATCTACAATAATTTCGGAGCAGCTAATAAAAATGATACCGAGTGTCGTTTGGAGGGGGAAATCTGTATTTTTGAGCACCAGTTAATACTTGAAAGGACACAGCAAAATTTCCAAGCATGATTACTCACAATCACACAATAATGGTAGTTCTAATTTCACATTATGTAAAATCACTAGCTTTCAAAAGTGAAAATTCTGAACTATCAGTCTTTTCATGAGCACATTGGTAAGCTAATTTTGGAAATAATTAGCATATAACGAAAATGTTGAGATAAAAAATTAATTATACATTCTAAACCTTTTTTACAACTAAATGCTTACCAGTTAATTACAGCTTTGCTGTTTCATTTTCCATTGAATGAGATTCATATTTATAATCCTACATCACTGTGCTACTAAATGTGATTTAAAATTGTCAATTTTATGCTAGTAAATCTTCATATGTCAAAGTCATATTCATGATGAAGGTTGGTGTATGTGAGAACTGAACTCATTATTTAAACAGGGATATATATACTATCCCTGAAACAATCTTTTCAGGAGTCTGCTACGCAGAAAGGAAAAGCTAAAAACTGTCTGCAAGATAAAGAGAAGCCTAAATATTTTTTCTAGAAAATTTATTCTGCACTGCAACAAAGCAAAATTTCAGAAAATTAGCAAATTTGTGATTTTGATAACTGTACAAATTAGTATTTAGTCAAAATAATCAAACTAGCTTTTCCCTGTTAAGAAAAGAAAAAAAGATTTTACTTTATTCAGAATTTAAACATCATTCCTTATAAATGTTTTTTTTTTTTGTTTCTTTAATGTCCTTAGATGACAATTTTATCCATAATGAATGCATGACAAGCTTTCATTATTTTAGATAAAAGATGAACAGTAACTTTGAAAATATAAATACTAAAAACACCATGCATCAATTTTTACAAATTTTTCTTCTTTGTGACTTTTGTTTTTGGACCACCTTGATGGCTCCACACGAAGCCGGCAAGTCAAAAATGAAATCATCACACAACATGGCGCTCATAAGGTCTGGTAGAAAATCTAAGTGGATGGTTGCAGGGGGAGTGAAATATTTTGATTGAGCAATCAAAATATTAAAAAATCTGTAAAAAAAGATCTATACGTAAATCAGTAAAATTGAGCAGAAATCCGTAAAAGTTGGAAAGTATGTGCGTACCGTTAAAGGCAAATAACCCCACTGACCTACCGACTCTATCTCACATACATTCGAAACTAGATTGTCCAAACATAAATATGACGTAAAAACGGGATCGGCAGCAACAGCTTTATCTCAACTTTTTTACAGAGGGACCTGTGCTCCAGCCTGGTGTGATTCTTACATTTTAGCAAAACCAACTACTAAAAGACCTGTTTGTTCACAGAGAGCTTGTTTATTTATAACTTTGGACTTAATTATTGCAATGATGATTACCCATGTGCTATCCCCCGAATCATGGAAAGTGCTAATAATAGAGGGGTGTGTGTTTACACACTCCGATCCCGTTCCCCAGAACATGACCTAACACTTTGGTCACTACATTGATGGCTGAAGCTTTGGCAATTATGCTTGCCGACAACTACTGCCTTTGTTCAGCGGATTGAATTTTACATCAATTTTTTTTTTCTTTGGATTTTGTGTGTTGCAACAGAACTTTTAAGCTTCCAAGTTAGCTGAAATTCAGTTGTGCAGGAAGAGTTTTGACCAGGCCCGTAGCCAGGCAGAGAAGTTAGGAGGGGCGGTAGGTCATTGAGGTCGGGCGACTCTCCTCTGGCTACGACCCTGGTTTTGACCTTTGTCCGTCCGGTTTCTTTTGCACCCTTCCTCTCCCGCGTGCCGCAAGTTGGCAAAACAAAGCATGTGACTGACCATTGACCTGGGGGCGAGTTGCAGCGGAAAACATTCCATTTATTTATCTGGCTCCACTTTCATTGTCCCCCTTCTACCTTACTCTCCCTGCAGGCAGATAGCGTCACGAAAGGTTGCGTACCTACAAACTGGTTGTCATTAACAGAGAACCCTTCTGTGGTGATAGTTCAACTTTAGTCGCATGCTTACGCATTTTATTTTATTTTGGTTTCAAGATTCTGTTGCGTTTTTTAACCTCAGCTTTGTGTTTTATTCATTTCAAAAAATGAAACAAGCAGCTGCAAGCAGAGATTTGGAAAATGGGAAGCAATCCTGTTTAACAAGTTTTTTTTTTTGTGTGATTCCACAAAAAAGGAAAGATCCTGAGCCTTCGATTTCATTAGAAGAAACTGAGGTGGAAGTTAGTACAGAAGATCTGAACCTCTATTCCTCTTCACCAAGTCAGGCATACAGTGGGAAAAGGAGAAAATTTCAAACAGCTTGGTTAAAGGATTTACTGTGGCTTACTTTTAATGAAAGAACAGGTATAGCACAATGTGAAGTATGTGCTGCATTTCCTGGCATAGCGGATGCCAGTTCTAAAGTGGTAAAGGGTTTTGTTGGATCTTTCAAACTGGAAACATTTAAAAAACATGAGAAGTCATATCAGCAGAGATGCCAACCTGTTTCAGATATTTTCAGTAGTACTAGAAATTTTCAGTAGTTTTGGCCATTTTTCAGTAGTCATACCAAAAATAATAATTTTAACAGAGGAAAACATGGTATTACTCATTTAATTTAATTAGTATTTTTACTTACTTATTCATTTATTTATATACATGAAAATCTGTATAAAAATATTCCAAATTTTTCAGATGGAAAATAATATACACCATGACCGATACATTTTTTACACAACAAAAAATTTATTAAACAGCTTTCTTTAGTGATTTGGCTGTACATTGTTTTGCAGATTTGAGTTCCTCAGCAGAAAATCTTTTTTCATAACACACTTGCCCAGAGGAGAACATTCATTTTTGCAATAAGAAGTGCTTCTACAGTTTCTAAACCTAAATTAAGTTGGAAACTGGCTTGATTTTTTCGCACTAAACTAAAATCTCTCTCACTCACAGCATTCGAGTGTGGAACTACAAGCATTGCAAACATTACTTTCGAGAGAATAGTATACTTAACAGCTCCATTACAGCCTCTTAATTTTGAGATTTCTGACCAAGTGACATCTATCCGTTTCTGCTATGGTCTCTAATTTGTCAGCTTGATAACAAGCAATTCCACTTCCAGTATATCAAGTTCATTTTCAGTTATTATAAATGGAAAGCACTTGACTATGTATAATACAGAAGTAAATTATGTTCTGGCTCTAAGTGAAGGATCTGCTACTTCTGCATGTTTTAAGAATTCATCATATAAATCAGTATCTCTTCTTGAATAACATTACAATAAGTACATTCTTTAATGTATTAGCAAAATCATTTTCGTTTAAAATTATTTCGCTTAAATACATTCTTGTTTTTACTCCAATTACCAGTTGTGTCCTTTCTGATTTTTCTTTTTTGAAAAATGTATTTGAAAAATTAAGCTTAACATCACCTACGACAGTAGGCTTCACAAATCCCTTAGATGACAATTTCATCCATCATGCTGAAAGAACTTTGTTTCAGGACCATGAATGCATGATAGCATTCACTATTTTTAAAAAAAGATAGTGTAATTTGGAGAATATGAATGCTTTTGAATATCGTGCATCAATTCTCAATTTTTAGCTTGCATCACTTTCGTTTTCGAACTTCCCTGCCCCCCCCCCCCTTTATCACGCTGAAATGCAAACCTTTCTTAGGGGAATGTTTAAGAACACAGGATACATGTTCAAAACATCGTTGGGGGAGAAAATTACAGTTACAGAGGAAACCTTTGCTAAGTCAGATTTCCGTTTTTCGACATTTTCCTTCCATTTTCAAGGTGAAATACAAATATTTATGAAATAAAATGAAATTTAACAACAGTAATAAGCAGAAGAAACATTGCGTGAAAAATAAAATTACGATTACGGGAGAAATCTTCACTGTTTCCGAAAGTTTTGAAAGACGAAATTTCCCTTTTCGAAAGTTTCAGGTGGAAAGCATCCTTCACCACTACTAATTGCCCCAAAATGTTCAGTTATGCGTCAATCTTGAGGATAACCCAAATTATAACGAAAAAGCAGAAATTCCTTGAAGTCGTGGCACTTGCTCTCTTGCCTGAAGATTACACACGAATTTTCGCGTCGCCGAATTTCCATTTTCGGAAATTTTCCCTCCATTTTCAAAGTGAAATACAAAGATTTATGGAATAAAATTATGTATAACAACAATACTGGGCAGAAGCAACATCGCAGGAAAACGAAATTACGATTACGGAAAAAAAAAATCTTTATTTCTTTCACTTCCATTTTTGAAAGGCGAAATGCTGTCTCGATGCGTATTTTTATGCGTTGGTAAAATTCTTAGATGCGTAGTTTTACGCGTTTCTCGATGCATATTTTTACGTGTTGATGCATACTTTACGTGCTTCTCGACGTGTATTTCTACGCGTTGCGAAAAATTCCTGATGTATATTTTTACACGTTGGTAAAATTTTGATGCGTACTAGACGCGTGATTACACATTTTGGCGAACTCTGCACTAAGAATGAAATCCAAGCATACTTTTCTGCAATGCAAGAAAAAAACTTTGAAATATTAATTACTGACAAAAAGGGCCGACGCACGCTTTAAAAAAAAAAAAAAAAAAAACTTTGATGCCAGGCAATGACACTCACGTTCTGCACCAAGAGCTTGTCGCTACACCGGGAAAGAGCTTCAGGCTGAACTCCGCCCACATCCACCAAAGCGAGCTACGCTTAACGTCCCCAGAATGTTGCATGCTGGGGAGGGAGCGTTTTCACTCAGAATGACTCAGCGCAAGGCCACACTCATCGAGTACCGGTCACTCGCGCTAAGATCCGAGCAACTTTGAGAGGCAGCTCCGCACACAAGACGAATAACGGATCGTCAAGTGGTCTGCGTTGCATTGGGAAGGGGAACAAGCAAAATAAAATTTAATAACTTGTTCATTTTCCGTAGAAAAATTATGGTTTTCCGTATTCCGTAGTACAAGAGCTATTTCCATAGGAACTAAGGAGATTCCGTAGTACTTGGCATCTCTGTATCAGCATCAGAAATGAATGGTAGCACAAAATGCACAATTACATCCAGAAACTACCCCTATTGCAGTGTGTGTAAAAAAAAATGGATCAAAAGATGTTTGAGCACATGAAATCTGTTTTTAATATTGCCTATTTCATTGCTAAAAATAATAAACCTTTTAGCGACTTGGAAGGGCAATTGTTATTGGCAGAAAAATTAGGTATTGAAGTCAGAAAAGAATATAACAATGACAAAAGATGTAAAGAATGTGTCTTATATTGCAGCAGGGATAAGAAATGAGCTGATTTGTGAACTAAAAGACCAGAATTTTGTAAGTTTATTGCTGGATGGATCAACAGACAAAGGAGGTGTAGAAGAACTTATATTATATGCAAGATATCTGAAAAACAAAGGAATAAAAGAAGTATTTTATCCATCATTCCACTTGAAAGTGCAACTGCAGATGGATACATGAAAGCAATTTATAGTGAACTTGAAAGACTAGAGCTCTGTCATAATGGTTAAGTTCCAATCATCTGATTGGTATTGGGACTAATGGAGCAGCCAGTATGATTGCTGAGAATGGTGTAGTTCAGAAGATTCGTCAAACATTGAGCCATGTGGTAGGTGTTCACTGTATTGCACACAAGTGTGTTGAGTGCTGTAAAAAATGTAAAATTCATTGATGACATTGATACAGTTCTTAAGAAACTGAACAAATTTTATCGGTCATCACCAAAGAGAATGCATCAACTGAAGCAGGTATCTGAAATTTTGCACGGCCAACTTTTAAAATTTTAATTTCTCTCAAAGTAAGATGGGTTGCCAGTAAAGTTGGTGCACTTGCTGCTTTGGTAAAAGATTGGAAATGTGTGGTGGTACATCTTGAAGATATTTCTAATGAGAAAGGCGATGCTTCTGCAGTTGCAAAGGGTCTGTTGAAGAAACTGAAGGATTTCAGGTTTGCCCATATGCTACACTTTCTGTTAGAGTATCTTACTGTATTTAAGAACCTGTCTCTCATATTTCAACGGCAAGAACTTTTAACGAGTGCTGTTGAACTGCACATAAAAAGTACTGTAACAACATTCACTGCATTGATAGATGTTCCTGGTCATTATGAAGACATTTTCATCAGTAGCACAACACTGAAAGGCATTTATCAAAAAGTGCAACTGCATGGACTGAATTGAATGCCAGTTCAAGTACTTCCTTTGAAGTTGACAAAAAAAAAACCTGGTGCAATGCGGAGCACAATATTTACAGGAAAGATTTCTGAACAATCGTAACATCATTCAACATTGCAGGGTTTTTGATACCTTCATGTGGCCAACAGGAAAGGATCTGGAGAAGTTTGGAGTTGATGACATAAGAGCCCTAGCTCAACATTTCAAAAAGCAACTATCATCTCCAGATATGAATAGCAAAATATGCATAAATCTCCAGATATGAATAGCAAAATATACATAAATCTCCAGAACGAATGGTACGAGTTTAAGGTGCTTGGACAAGGGATAAAGCTCAGCGAATTGTTGAACAAAGTGATGTCTAACAGTGACAGATTTCCAGTTTTAGGGAAACTTATCAATAGTGTCGGTATTGCCTGTTTCCACTGTAAGTTGTGAAAGTTTCAGCTTGATGAACCTTATTAAAAACAAATTTCGATCATGAATGGAAGCGGAGAGCTTAAATGATTTAATGATCAACTTTAATGGCCCCTCCTTATCTGAATTTGACCCTTCAAAGGCTATTGACAGGTGGTATTTTGGTGCTAAAACCACAAGACATTCATGGCCATAATAGGGCATCTGAGATTTAGGTTTCTTACAACGCTCTTTTTCCTTTTTTTTTTTTTTTTGGCTTTTACTCAGTAATTTAATTCTATCTCATTTGTTTAAAAAAGTTTCCACATTTCAATCCTTTAATTGCTGCACAATATCAGCTAATATTAATATAATTTAATTGAAAGCAATATCATAAACACATACTATAGGAAATGTGAAAAATCACCTGCTTTATGTTCATTAAGTAAATTGAAAGACAAACATAAATTCAAAGACATTAATTCTAAAGAAATTATGAGTCATGCAGCAAACTTACTGCATGTTGTGGTTCTGGAACTGAAATCTCGTTGTGATTTCAACAAGCACCAAGACGTAAAGTATGTTTCTTATCGATATGTGTAATGTTATTTGTCAATGGTATGTAAAATACATTCTACTCAATTATATATTTTTATCCTGCCCAGATTTCTTAAAATTGAGAGTAAATAAGAGGTAAAAGCAATAAACCTTAAGTCTTCCCCTTTCTGATTATTGATATTTTATCAACTTTAAAGAAAATGAATACACCACCACCACCACCACCACAGGCAATCCAGTAGACGACATCTGGATGACTTTACCCGAGGTCGCATCATTGAGAAGTTGGAAGGTCGAAGTGTAACTAGTGTGGCCGAGGAGTTCGGGATTGCTCACAGCATCGTTTCACGAGCTTGGAGAGCATTTCAAATGGCAGGAACAGATGTCAAGTTTAGCAGTGGTCGTCCACGAGCAACCATGGCGGCGGACAACCGGTATACTGTCCTACAGGCGAGAAGAGAGACTGCAGACAGCGGGAGAAATCGCAATGCACATGCAACAGACAACTGGACGCCCATTATCGCATTTTACCGTGGCCAGGAGGCTGCACAAAGGTGGTCTATTTGAACGACGACCAGTATGATGTGTGCCATTAACGCCTGCTCATCGGAGACGGCGGTTTCTGTGGTGCCAAGAACGCAAGAACATGACACATCAGCAATGGGGTAGAGTTCTCTTTACGGATGAGAGCAGATGTAGTCTGACGAGCGATTCTGGACGTATACACATATGGAGAGAGCAGGGAACACGCAATCACACCTCCAACATCATCGAAAGGGACCGGTTTGGAGGTGGCGGAGTTCTCGTTCGGGGCAGTATCATGCTTGGTAGCCGTACTGACCTCCACATCTTCAAAGGAGGTTCAGTCGCTGGTGTCCGCTATTGTACTGAGGTTCTCCTGCCTCACGTGCGTCTGTTTAGAGGTGCTGTGGGTCCCGAGTTCCTCTTCATGGACGACAACGCCACACCTCATCGTACAGTGGCTGTTGGAGAGTGAAGATATTCAACGCATGTATTGGCCCGCAAGATCCCCGGAACTAAATCCAATCAAACACGTGTGGGATCTTCTCAGGAGACGCTTGGCAGCACGTCACCAGCAGCCAGAAACGATTCCGCAGCTGCGTTTGGCGCTACAAGAGGAATGGGTCGTGATGCCTCAACAACAGCTCCTTGACAACCTTGTCCTCGGCATGGACAGGCGGTGTAAATCCTGCAACACAGTCAGGGGTGATCATATACCCTACTAAAGACTGCATTTTTCTTGGCAGCCGTCTGTCACATGGACATTTCTGTCTTCTGTCCAGTTGTGCTCGAAGCTACCTTTTCAATAAACTGCCTTTGTATCCTTTGGATTCCTCGTTTGGACTGTTTTGCTCACTTGTCCCATATTCTTACATCTTGGGGATCTTATGGTATGATTTGAGTCGATGTGGAGCACTTCTGCACGACGTTACATTCGAAAAACCATCTCGTCCTTAATTTTTGCACGCCAGTGTAGCTTTGCGGGATTCACGAGAGTCACGGATTCTCACAACACGTAGGCTTCCGTAAAAGCAAATAGTAACGCCTTCTTTGAGTCATTTTCTGTGAAAATGCTACTTCTAAGTAAAAATATATATGTATATATATTCTTACAATCTCTTTGCGGTCTTCTATCTCGCTGTTACGTTACATTTTTTCTGTTACCGCAGTTTCAGTACTTTCCCAGTAGCACGAACTTTCCTGACAATTATTTTGCAGAATTTTTAAAACGCTGTACCTCTTTTCTTTATTTACCGGTGCCCCGCAGTATTTATAACTTTTCAATAGATAATCTATGGATTATACAACAGAAATTACGGTATTTACTGCAAATTACGAAATCTCAAGTAAGAAGAAAATTAGGCGCCACGGCCCGAATTTTAGGCGCCTGGGCAAACTGGCGCCCAGGATTTGTCGATCCCTGTGTCTGACCTTGATGCATCATACTTGTTTCATCATTGACACCTCACAACTTCACGAGTAACTTGTTCTATAAATACAGAGCCGCTGTATTAGACTGTAACAGTGCACCTGAAGATGGACCAATAACTTTAATCGTGCATTAGACAGGCAGTATTGTGTGAATTTCATGTTTTCGTGCAAGATTTTTTCTCGTTATGAAATTATAAAAGAAAAAATAGACAAGCTTTGATTTAGTTTTTTTTTTTTAGTAGTAGCAACACTTGCTAGTGGCCTTATTTTTTACTAGCAAATTGCATTATCTACTAGCAAAAGTTTATTAACATTATACAAAAGAAACTTTAACATGTCCCCTTTCCATTGGTCAATCATCACAAATTTTGATTTCACCCCTGTAACTGTCAATTGTAATGCTGAAAACATTAGAAATATTTAGATATAACTCACCTTTTCATGACCTGACAGATTAATTCTAACAATTTAATTTGAATGCAAATATTTAAAAAATATTTTTTTATTTAACTTTATTCACAAAATTCAAGAACACTATTCAAAATCTTATTCCGTATGGTTTACGATCTGGGTTTTGGGTCTTTTCATCATACCACTTTAAAATAGCAGGCCTGGGGTCAAACTTGTCTTTGGACGAACCTTCAACCTCAGTACCACGAGAGCATTCAATGTAAGTTTAAACTGCTCCTCCAATCAATCACCTTGGATTCTCTTCATGAAACTGAACCAAACCTCACATAAAGAGGTTGGTTAGGTTAAAAGGTTGGTATATACTGGATATTTCTACTAGTGCCAAAATGAAATGATATTCGATTATATGATATTCAAGAAATAGCCAGTGAAATGCAGGATGATGAAGAGACATAACGAAAAGATTTAACAAAGGATCTACCTACTTTCACAAAGGATGGGTTCCATTTCAACTCAGGCAGGGTCGTACCATCATGGTATCAGATTTCTCTAAAAAAAATTAAGGGGTGTTCCTTGACTAAAATAAGGAGACCCATATTTTTTTCTTCGGCAAGAAAAAATTTTCCCTTCGAGATAGAGGGTTTCAAATCTTGCACCGTCAAAACAAGCTCTCTAGAAAACGGTTATTTTTCCTAACTTCAGCGAGTCATTGCAGCAGAGTTAAAAAAGATATCGTGTTCCTGTATTTTTTTTTACATTGTGTATATAACATATAATAATATATAGTGCTAATATTTGCTACACATCGTATGATTAAAATTTTAAAAAATCGTAAACTTTGTGATTTTTAAAAAAATTGAATTTTTTAAGTTTTTTTTAAACAGGTTTGGATGGAGTTTTTTTCTATATTCGTTTTTTTCGTTAAAGACATACAAATGTGCACTTTATTTGTAATTTTTTGTGTGTATGTGAAACTGCTAGTTTCCGCGTTTCGGCAGCGTTAAAAACAGCCGATTTTGAAAAATCTCTAACTTTGCCAACGATTTTCTCAAAAAGGCCATTTTTTAAAATTCTGAAAATTAAATCCCTGTTTCATTATCAACAGGAGAATATCTGTGTAAATTTTCACGAACCTAAAAACGTTTCCGAGTTAGACGCGTTTGAATTCGGTTTGAAAGCCTACGATTTCCTGTGTTCTAAAGGCGCCATTTTGGAAAAATCTCAGGCGCAAAGTACGTCTCTTACCCGAATCAAAGCGTTAGATATTCTTTACCCGAATGATGGAATGAGAGCATTGGGTCAGCTGGCCCTGGTTGGATACATCCACCTCACCCTTCCCCGAGTGATGACATGCCTATAAAACTGTCATGGGGGGGGGGATAACCAATACATAAAGAAAATTCTTGCTGCTCCACTAACAAAGTTGAGTTGCTAAAGACAGCAGCAGTTGTTTGTTTACGTTATGTACTTAAACATCGCATAAGAAAAGACTATGAAAGAGTAGAAAACTGTTGTGAAATAATTTTAAGAAAACAAGTGCGGGCACGTGTACCGTAAGTTATTTTTCGATGGCTAAACAACCTCTATTTTTTCTGGGAGTTGCTAATTGTAGGCTACGTCAGAAGAGCAGTTGCTGTTTTGTTATAGTTGCTAAAGTTAACCTCAGTTTTTCGTAATAGTAAAATATTCGCTCAGGAGAATTTTGTCCTCTGCGAACGGGGGAGAAGGTGCAATGCTCTTGACCTCGCTGCTGGGTTGATAGCGCTGGTCGCTACCGAAACTCTGCTTACCTCCTCTCCAAAACGTAATGTCAATTGTCTAATCTACTAAATAAATAACATATGCGTGCATGCTTATTCATAAAATGTAAGTTGAGTATATTTCCTGTTCAATCAGCTGATTTTACAAGTAGAATACATATACAACTTATGCACTTATAATGGTGTAAAGATTTTTATCTATTTAAAACATATTCATAGATTTCAATTTTTTTTAAAGAGGGGGGGGTGATTGTGTTCTTAGTGATTTCCACCTGGGCCACGATAAACCATGCACTGCCCATGGCTTCTGTTCCCTTAGAAGATAATCCTGGATCGATGGGAGACCAGCGGAGTTTTGACACACACACACACACCCCCCACACACACACACACACGTATTGGTGAGGTGTCTCAAAGCTAGGTAGCTTTCAAAAATGTTTCAACTTTGTTGGCTGGTAACAAGAGAGGGATTCCATTTCAACTCTGGCAGGGTCTCAAATTTCTCTAAAAAAATTAAGGGGTGTTCCTTGATTAAAATAAGGAGACCTATATCTTTTCTTTCGGCAAGAAAAAATTTTCCCTTTGAGACAGAGGTTTTCAAATCTTCCACCGTCAAACAATCTCTCTAAAAAACGGTTATTTTTCCATAACTTCAGCGAGTCATTGCAGCAGAATTAAAGATATTTTGTTCTGGTATTTTTTATTACATTGTGTGTATAACGTATAATAATACGTGATGCTAATATTTTTTACACATCGTATGATTAAAATTTTAAAAAAGCGTAAACTTTGATTTAAAAAAAATTGAAATTTTTAAGATTTTTTTACCTGGTTCAAAGAGTTTTTTTTTCTATACTCGTTTTTTGTTAAAGACATACAAATGTGCACTTTATTTGCAATTTTTTATGTGTCTGTGAAACTGCTAGTTTTCGCAGCGTTAAAAACAGCCGATTTTGAAAAATCTCCAACTTTGCCAACGATTTTCTCAAAAAAGCCCTTTTTAAAATTCTGAAAATTAAATCCCTGTTTTATTATCAACAGGAGAATATCTGTGTAAATTTTCACAGACCTAAAAACGCCCGTTTCCGAGTTAGACGCGTTTGAATTTGGTTTGAAAACCTACGATTTCTCCGTGTTCTAAAGGCGCCATTTTGGAAAAATCTAAGGCGCAAAGTACGTTTTCTCTTACTCGAATGAGAGTGTTGGATCCGTCCACCTCACCCTACCCTGAGCGATAACATGCCTAAGAAACGGTCTTGGGGGAAAAAAATAACAAATCTATATATAGAGAGAATTGAATGTATGTCAATTTAGAACCATCAAACTTGGTATACTATCTCATGGTACCCTAACTTAGACCGTAGATGGTTTTTGGAAGGCCCGGGTCAAAGGGCCCCACGCAAAATTTCCGTAAAATCTAGTTTTCAATTTAGAACCATCAAATTTGGTATACTTTTTCTTGGCACCCTAACTTTGACTAGACAGTTTTGGGAAGGGGTCGGAACCCGGGGTCAAGCCCCCCACCCCTTCAAAATTTTCGTAAAATATTTTACAAAGTTAGGGTGCCAAGAAAAAGTGTACCAAATTTGATGGTTCTAAATTGAAAACTAGATTTTACGGAAATTTTGCGTGGGGCCCTTTGACCACGGGCTCCCACCCACCCAGGGCTCTACCCACCCAGGGCTCTACCCCCCCCTCCAAAAACCATCTACGGTCTCAGTTAGGGCACTATAGTTTACAAGTATATTTTACGGAAATTTTGTGTGGGGGCCCTTTGACCCAGGGCTCCGACCCCTTCCAAAAACAGTCTGCGGTATAAGTTAGAGTACCATGCTATAGTATTCCAAATTTGGTGGTTCTAAATTGAAAACTAGATTTTATGGAAGTTTTGTGTGGAGCCCCTTGACCCTAGGCTCCGACCCCTTCCAAAAACCGTCTACGGTTTAAGTTAGGGTACCATGAGATAGTATACCAAGTTTGGTGGTTTTAAATTGAAAACTGTAAATTTGTTTAGCAGACATACATTCAAATCTATATATATAGATTTGTTATTTTTTTTTTCCAAGACTGTTTTTTAGGCGTGTTATCGCCCAGGGTAGGGTCAGGTGGACGGATCCAACGCTCTCATTCGGGTAAGAGAATGCATACTTTGCGCCTGAGATTTTTCCAAAATTGCGCCTTTAGAACACGGAGAAATCGTAGGTTTTCAAATAAAATTCAAACGTGTCTAACTCGGAAACGGACGTTTTTAGGTCCGTGAAAATTTACACAGATATTCTCCTGTTGATAATGAAACAGGGATTTAATTTTCAGAATTTTAAAAAGGGCTTTTTTGAGTAAATCGTTGGCAAAGTTGGAGATTGGAATCCCTCTCTTATTACCAGCCAACTAAGTTGAAACATTTTTGAAAGCTACCTAGCTTTGAGACACCTCACCACCACGTAAGAGGGAGGGGTTGTCAAAACTCCACTGGTCTCCCATCGATCCAGGATTATCTTCTAAGGGAACAGAAGCCATGGGCAGTGCATGGTTTATCGTGGCCCAGGTGGAGATCACTACGAACACAATCCCTCCCCCTTTAAAAAAATTGAAATCTTTGAATATGTTTTAAATAGATAAAAATCTTTACACCATTATAAGCTCATAAGTTGCATATGAATTTTACTTGTAAAATCAGCTGATTGAACAGGAAATATACTCAACTTACATTTTATGAATAAGCATGCACGCATGTGTTATTTATTTAGTAGATTAGACAATTGCCATTACGTTTTGGAGAGGAGGTAAGCAGAGTTTCGGTAGCGACCAGCGCTATCAACCCAGCAGCGAGGTCAAGAGCATTGCACCTTCTCCCCCGTTCACAGAGGACAAAACTCTCCTGAGCGAATATTTTACTATTATGAAAAACTGAGAAGTTAATTTTAGCAACTATAACAAAACAGCAACTGCTCTTCTGACAGTAGCCTACAATTAGCAACTCCCAGAAAAACTCGAGAGTGTTTAGCCATCGAAAATTAACTTACAGTACACGTGCCCTCTTTTTCTTAAAATTGTTTCACAACAGTTTTCTACTCTTTCATAGTCTTTTCTTATGCGATGTTTAAGTATATACGTAAACAAACAAACAACTGCTGCTGCTGTCTTTCGCAACTCAACTTTGTTAGTGGAGCAGCAAGAATTTTCTTTATGTATTGGTTACCCCCCCCCTACAGTTTTATAGGCATGTCATCACTCGGGGAAGGGTGAGGTGGATGTATCCAACCAAGGCCAGCTGACCCAATGCTCTCATTCCATCATTCGGGCAAAGAATATCTAACGCTTTGATTCGGGTGAGAGATACTAACGTACGTACTTTGCGCCCGAGATTTTTCCAAAATGGCGCCATTAGAACACGGGAAATGGTAGGCTTTCAAACCGAATTCAAACGCGTCTAACTCGGAAACGAGCGTTTTTAGGTCCGTGAAAATTTACACAGATATTCTCCTGTTGATAATCAAACAGGGATTTAATTTTCAGAATTTTAAAAAATGACCTTTTTGAGAAAATCATTGGCAAAGTTAGAGATTTTTAAAAATCGGCTGTTTTTAACGCTGCCGAAACGCAGAAACTAGCAGTTTCACAGACACAAAAAATTGCAAATAAAGTGCACATTTGTATGTCTTTAACGAAAAAAACGAATATAGAAAAAAACTCCATCCAAACCTGTTTAAAAAAAACTTAAAAAATTCAATTTTTTTTAAAAACCACAAAGTTTGCGATTTTTTAAAATTTTAATCATACGATGTGTAGCAAATATTAGCACCATATATTATTATACTGCCAGAAGGACAGATCATCGATGGACAGCCGAAATTTTAGATTGGATTCCAAGGGACAGGAAAAGACCCAGAAGAAGACCACATGGGAGATGGGTGGATGAAATTCGAAAGTATGCAGGGGTGACATGGAGGAGACTGGCACAAGACAGACCGTTGTGGAGGAAACTTGGGGAGACCTTCGTCCAGCAGTGGATTGATAATGGTTGACAATGATGATGATGATGATGATATTATTATATGTTATACACACAATGTAAAAAAAAATACAAGAACACGATATCTTTTTTAACTCTGCTGCAATGACTCGCTGAAGTTAGGAAAAATAACCGTTTTCTAGAGAGCTTGTTTGACGGTGCAAGATTTGAAACCCTCTATCTCAAAGGGAAAATTTTTTCTTGCCGAAAGAAAAAAATATGTGTCTCCTTATTTTAGTCAAGGAACACCCCTTAATTTTTTTTTAGAGAAATCTGAGACCATGATGGTACGACCCTGCCCGAGTTGAAATGGAACCCAAAGGCAGTAGAAGCTTTGGAAACTCTACACTACATACAACTTACCGATGCATCTAATGCCACACATTCCAATTTCAACAAACTTGAAAAAGTTTTTTTCAATGAGAAACAACAGAAACAATCTTCAATTTTACACTATTTTAAAAAGCCATAAATGGAATAAGATATGTAATTAAAACTGAAATTTTGTACTTTACAATTTTGAGTAATTTAAGCTGTTAAGTGTTAAATTTAACTAAGTAAATCCAATCATTGATTTCTTTTTTTTTTTTTTTTTTTGATTGGAGGTTTAACGACCACCGTGAGCAACTCAATGGGCTATAAGCAGTCGCCTGTCCCTAATTTAGTGACACTGGTTCCAGGGAAGGGAGAGAGCCAGTGCCGTAAGACAAACACAACATTTATATCCATGCCTCACCGGGATTCGAGCCGGACCCCTTTCGGACGAATGATCAGAGGCCATCACTTAGACCACTGCGCCATTTTTATTATGCACGTTACTCTTACATTAATTACATTTTAAACTAACTTTCACTAATGTGTCGCTCGTTTAATGCATCATTTTGGTCGGTCCCTTGCGCCAACGTATAAGTGAAATATTATTGTATATACTACTTAAGAAGCAG
Organism: Macrothele yani; assembly: GCA_039090855.1. NCBI lineage: Eukaryota > Metazoa > Arthropoda > Arachnida > Araneae > Macrothelidae > Macrothele > Macrothele yani. Next base: position 72,028,413 of record CM077025.1, on the reverse strand, counting down.
GAATGAAAAAAATGCCAAAACAATGCACATCAAAATTAAAGAAGCACATAAATGCACTCTGAATTACAATTCATTCAGCTGCTATGAAGAGCCAGCAAATAAAACAAAACTTTAAAACAAAAGCAAGAATGACATACTTAGCCTCTTACTCGGTACTTTTTTAACAGGCGTTACTTCTGAGGCTACTTCAAATAAATATTCTTCTGGATCTTTTCCTTCATCTGTAAGTGCCTATACAATCCAAACATAAGTAAAATCAAGACCACAAAAATAGTACTAGTAAATACAAAAAATTCCATTTTTTTAAAAACAAACTTACTACAGACCTGCCAACTTTCAGGAATTGAAATCCCTAAAAAAATTTCAGTGAACTTTTAATCAACGTCCATTTGACTGAAGCATTGAACACATCGATAAAAGTCGAATTGTTATGATTTGTCAATTTCATATATGCTATAATTTGGATATTTGGACAATTCGACGTTTGCAACTATTAAAATGCAATAGATACACAATTGCCTCAATATATTGATAAGCAGAACAGCAACTGTATCATGCACCATACAATCAGAAAGAATAACTAAGCTCAGGCATGTAAGACTAAATTGAACTGACTGTACTTTTGAACTGGAGAGAGGCCTAGCTGTTCCAAACAAAGATGTCAAAAATGATTAAACTTATTACTTAATAAACACAACACTTATTTCACTTCTCCACTGAAAAAGAACTATTAAATTATAAAAATCATATTTTTATGTGAAACACTTTAAGTAACACTGCCAACAATTAACTTCACTCACTGAGATCTTAGAGGAAACTAAGCAAAAGTTGAGCTAGAGCAGGCATGAGTCACACTCCTGCAAGAACATGAATCAGACAAGTCTGTACAGGCTTGTGCCAGAACACCTGTGATTAGCAGACTATTTACTCACATGATATCCCTAATTTGTCTGTAGGTCTAGTAAATCATCTGTAATAGACCCTTATGTAAATTGATTACCTTATAGCCAATGTATTTAATTTTATTTATTTTTTTTTACCTTACAAAAGTTAAAGGTAGCAATGTAGCCCTAACTGGTTTTTAAAACAATACTATTGGTACCATAACTCCTGATCCAATTGAAATCCCACTCTAAGTTTCAGGATTTAAAGCTTATAATATTACAAAAACACTTTTTTTCAAAAATTTTAAAAAACATCTTAAAAAAATTTATTTCAAAATTTGAAAAAAAAAAATTTTTCACCAAGCATAGTCAAGTTACATATCAAATTAAAACTTGTGAAATTCTCTTTTAAATGAGGGGTCAAACTCTCTAGGCCTTATTGAAAAAGTTTATTTCATAGTTTTTTCTTATGCGATGTTTAAGTGTAAACGTAAATAAAAAACAACTGTCTTTCGCAACTCAACTTTGTTAGTGGAGCAGCAAGAATTTTCTTTATCCGCGCCCCCCCCCCCCCCCGACAGTTTTTTTAGGCATGTCATCACTTGGGGAAAGGGTGAGGTGGACGTATCCAACCAGGGCTAGCTGATCCAACGCTCTCATTCCGTCATTCGGGCAAAGAATATCTAACTCTTTGATTCGGGTAAGAGAATACGTACTTTGCGCCAGAGACTTTTTCCAAAATGCCGCCTTTAGAACACGGGGAAATCTTAGGCTTTCAAACCTAGGTCCGTGAACATTTACACAGATATTCTCCTGTTGATAATAAAACAGGGATTTAATTTTCAGAATTTTAAAAAATGGCCTTTTGAAAAAATCGTTGGCGAAGTAGAGATTTTTCAAAATCGGCTGTTTTTAATGCTGCTGAAACGCAGAAAGTAGCAGCTTCACAGACACACACAAAAAATTACTAATAAAGTGCACATTTGTATGTCTTCAACGAAAAAAAGAATATAGAAAAAACTCCATCCGAACCTGTTTAAAAAAAAACCCTTAAAAAATTCATTTTTTTTAATCTAAGTTTGCGATTTTTTTTTAATCATACTATGTGTAACAAATATTAGCACCGTATTATTATATGTTATACACACAATGTAAAAAAAAAATACAAGAACACAATATCTTTTTTATCCGCTGCAATTAGGAAAAATAACCGTTTTCTAGAGAGCTTATTTGACGATGCTAGATTTGAAACCCTCTATCTCGAAGGGAAATATTTTTCTTGTCGAAAGAAAAAATATGGGTCTTCTTATTTTAGTCAAGGAACACCCCTTAATTTTTTTTAGAGAAATCTTAGACCATGATGGTACGACCCTGCCAGAGTTGAAAAGGAACCCATCTGTTCACTTTTTTCTTGGGGTTTAAAACTTTTGGAAACTTTTTTTTTTAGGAGGATGAGACTTAGATTTCATTACTTGTATGACTGGTTTACACCCTGTTTTCTTCCTCCAGTTTATCTTACAGTTTTGGTTGTGGCATAAGTTTGCAAACGTTTTCTTTGCTCCTCTACAGCATTTAATTTTTTATTTTTATTTTTTGATTGGAGGTTTAACGACCACCGTGAGCAACTCAATGGGCTATAAGCAGTCGCCTGTCCCTAATTTAGGGTCACTGGTTCCAGGGAAGGGAGACAGCCAGTGCCATAAGATAAACACAGCATCCATGCCTGACCAGAATTCGAACCCGGACCCTTTACAGACGAATGATCAGAGGCCAGCGCCTTAGACCACTGCGCCACCGGGGTGGCCATTTCATTTTGGAATGTTTTTGGTATTCAATATATGCGTTGAGACAAGATTTTTCCCTCAGTGCATCGTCAGTAAAGCCGACAAAGCGTGCGCATCTCTGGTCTTCACGAACTCAACGAGCCGCCGGAGTCCAAAGAGAGCTGAAATAATTACGTACTGGGGAACATCACACGTTTTGGCCTGGCAAGAGAGAATGGCACCCCATCCAAATTTATTTAAAGATTGATGTGGCACAAATGCACATAAACGATCTTTCCTCACTGGTGCGATGAATTTGTTTTACGTTTTCTGTAAAAAAAATCTGATTTTTCTTGTTACTGCAAAGAGTTTGGTGGATACTGTCTAACTGAATGAACAACGGATGACGAAGTTTCCGTCGTATGATGGAATACTTTTACCTATGGTTTAGAGTGATGCTCATTATTGACAATTTATTTCGACAGATGGGTGATAGTTGTTTTCTTGCCTCCAAACACAACCAGCTTACTTCAACCGTTGGACCAAGGCGTTATCAAAACATTCAAAGAGTACTACTACACATGACGTTCGTTTGCACAACTGAATGAAGCTATGAGGCTAAATAACAAAGATCCAGATTTAAAAATTTTGCTAGTAGACATTGGCCACCAAGACCAAAATTGTTAGTGGCCATAAAAAAAAAAAAGTGGCCAAACTTTGAAAAAATTAAAATGTATATTTCATAGTATTATTTTTATAAAATTGCTTACTATAATATCAGTATGTTTTATTTTGCATATTTCAATTATAGTATGCTTAAAACTTGAAACAAGTAATAAAATACATAAATTAATCTTTGTAGTTTGATCGGCAAGATTTCACGCTATCCTCCCACCATAGTTTTATTGCATCTTCAGGTTCAAAATTATTCATTTTTATTCCTGATGTTTTGATCCTAATGCAACTTTCAAGTGTGTTCTTTTTCATTAGAAGGCTTCTTTCACCCAGAGATGCCAACCTGTTTCAGATATTTTCAGTAGTTTTGGCCATTTTTTAGTAGTCCTACCAAAAAGAATAATTTTAACCGAGGAAAACAGCTCATTTAATTTAATCAGCATTTTTTTACTTACTTATTCATTTATATACATGAAAATATGTATAAAAATATTCCAAATTTTTCACATGGAAAATAATATACACCATGAGTGATTCATTTTTACACAACAAAAAATTGATTAAACAGCTTTCTTTAGTGATTTGGCTGTACATTGTTTTGCAGAATTGAGTTCCTCAGCAGAAAATCTTTTTTCATAACACACTTGCCCAGAGAACATTCATTTTTGTAATAAGAAGTCCTTCTACAGTTTCTAAACCTAAATTAGGTTGGAAACGGGCTTGAATTTTTCGCACTAAACTAAAATCTCTTACTCATAGCATTCGCGTGTGGAACTACAAGTATTGCAACCATTACTTTCGAGAGAATAGTATACTTAACAGCTCCATTACAGCCTCTTAATTTTGAGATTTCTGACCAAGTGACATCTGTTCTATCTGTTACTGCTATGGTTTCTAATTTGTCAGCTTGATAACAAGGAATTCCACTTCCAGTATATCAAGTTCATTTTCAGTTATTTTAAATAGAAGGCGTTTGACTATGTGCAATACAGAAGTTAATTATGTTCTGGCTCTAAGTGAAGGATCTACTACTTCTGCATGTTTTAAGAATTCATCATAGATCAGTATCTTTTCTTAAATATAAGAACATTCTTCAATGTGAAATTTTCCGACAGACGTATGGAACTTAGAAAGTTCATTTTCGTTTAAAATGATTTCGCTTTAATACATTCTTGTTTTTACTCCAATTACCAGTTGTTTTTTTTCTGATTTTTCTTTTTGAAAAACTTATTTGAAAAATTAAGCTCAACATCACCTACGACAGTAGGCTTCACAAACCCCTTGGATGCCACGACAATTTTATCCATCATGCTGAAAGAACTTTCAGTTTGAGGACCATGAATGCATAGCTTTCATTATTTTAAATAAAAGGCAGTGTAACTTGGAGAATATGAATGCTTTTGAAATTTTTCAGCTTAGTCACTTTTGTTTTTGGACTCTTCCCCCCCCCCCCTTTATCAAGCTGAAATGCAAACCTTTTTGAGGGGAATATGTAAGAACACAGGATACACGTTCGGAACATCGTTGGGGGAAAAAAATTACAGTTACGGGAGAAACCTTTGCTATGTCAGATTTCCGTTTTCGGACATTTCCCTTCCATTTTCAAGGTGAAATACAAATATTTATGAAATAAAATTAAATTTAACAGTACTAGGCAGAGGAAACATCGCGTGAAAAATAAAATTATGATTACAGGAGAAATCTTCACTGTTTCCGAAAGTTTTGAAAGACGAAATTTCCCTTTTCGAAAGTTTCCAGGTGGAAAGCATCCTTCACCACTACTAATTGCCCCAAAATTTCTGTTTAGTTATGCATCGATCTCTAGGATAACCCAAATTATGACGAAAAAGCAAAAATTCCTCGAAGCCGAAGATTACACGGGGATTTTTGCGCCGTTGAATTTCCATTTTCGGAAATTTCTCTTTCATTTTCAAAGTGAAATACAGATATTTATGGAATAAAATTATGTATGACACCAATACTGGACAGCGGCAACATCGCAAGAAAACGAAATTACAATAACGGAAGAAATCTTTATTTCGTTCACTTCCGTTTTTGAAAGGCGAAATGCTGTCCCGAATCGTATTTTTACGCGTTGGTAAAAAATTTGTATGCATAGTTTTACGAGTTTCTCAATGTGTGTTTTTGCGCGTTGATGTGTATTTTACGCGTTTCTCGATGCGTATTTTTACGTGTTGATGCATACTTTACGCGCATCACAAAGTGAATTTCTACGGCGCGAAAAATTCCGGATGCACAGTTTTACGCATTGGTAAAATTTTGATGCGTACCAGACGCATAATTACGCATTTTGGCGAACTCTGCAACGAAATCCAAGCCTACTTTTTTGCAACGCAAGAAAAACTTCAAAATATTAATTACCGACATGAATGGTTGACGCACGATTTAAAAAAAAACTCTGATGCCAGGCAATGACACTCGCGTTCTGCACCAAACGATTTTCAACAGCTTGCCACTGCACTGCGAAGGAGCTTTAGGCAGAACTCCGTCCACGTCCACCAAAGCGAGCTACGCTCAATTCTTTGGCTCAACGTCCCCAGAATGTTGCATGCTGGGGAGGGAGGGTTTTCACTTAGAATGACTCAGCGCACGGCCACACTCACCAGCCGCTCGCGCTAAGATCCGAGCAGCATCAAGAGGCAGAACTGGAAGTGCAGGCAGCATCGCAAACAAGACAAATGACGGATCGTCAAGTGGCCGCGGTTGCGCTGGGAAGGGGAACAAGCAAAATAAAAATTAATAACTTCCATTCATTTTCTGTAGAAAAATTATGGTTTTCCGTATTCCGTAGTACAAGAGCTTATTCCGTAGTTATTGGCATCTCTATTTCACCTAACGTGTTTTTAACTGCTGGCCAAAGACACTCCACATGATCATTCAACGACGGTACCATTAAAAGCAGTTACTAGATCTGCCATGATTTCAGAAGGCTTTAGATTAATTATCTGAATTCTCTAATTTGTGTAACAAATCATTTGAAATAGATGAAATTCTCTTAGGATTCACACTAACGAGAATCTTCTTGAGTTAAAGCCATCCAAAGCACGATCAAGGTTAAACTTCAAAACTTTGCATATTTCAGTTATTGCATCATTACCGCGATTGTTTAGGCCTTCAAAAGATTTGGGAAATAGCACCTCTTCTAAAGAGCGGACACATATTTGCAGAAAACAGATGTATGAACATTAAAAAAAAATTTTCAAGTTTTAGTGCAACTCTTTTTTTAATAAATCAATGCTATTTTCTGTAGAACCTAGTCCTATATCTTGATCATCTGCAACACATCTTCGTTGATCCCATGGCATGCGGATTTTGTGACCTTGAAATGTTGATGGCATGTCATCATTTTGAGACAAAGATTCCTTAAAAAAGGACCAATTTGCCTTTTAGTCTGCAGATTTTAAAACAGTCAACTCTAGTTCAGTAACAGTGCGAAACAATACTGATGTCCACATCAGTTTTTTCCAGCTTCCTGGAAACATTCAGCAATGCGTGAAATTATGTCAAAAAATCTGTTGATCCACTGAATGGATATATGACCAAAAGTTGATTTAAGAAAATTTAGCTAAAAATTGGAATTCCCAAAAATGATCATAAGAAATTTTATGGGTTTCATTCATGTTTTTTTTTTTAATATGCTGCTGCCTGTTTTGAAGTTCAGGAGTTTTTAATAACCAGATCTAAGAAACTATCAGATTCAATTATTTTTACCACAAGTATGTATTTTGGTAAAAAACCTATGTATTTTAACATGAATCTGTTTCAAATTTTTCAAAAATGAGTTTGAAAAACAATGTTAAAAAAAGTGAATATTGGCATTATGTTCCAACATAGAAACTATCTTTTACAGAAATTAGAACGTGATATGTTCTTTTGGAGGTACTATTAAAAGCACTCTTTGGAAGTCAGATAATATGAAAAAAAGTCGTTGCTTTTTTCTGACTGTGATAAGTCATAGATATAAATCAGTAAATACATCCAGATTATCGGTTATTTGGGGTTACCACTCATTTTGCCAACTTAAATTCCCTGAGTTTTCCTATCTGTAGACAATTGTATTTTTTAAAGCCACGCAAACTGTATTTGAACTGGACAACAGAATTACAGAAACACTAACGGACAAAACTTGAACTAAATCATCTGCTGTTGGTAAGGTGAAAAAAAAAACAATCTAACACACGAAAAAGAAAAATCTTAGCCGATCTCATAAACATCAGAACTGGTGTAAAAAAAAGTACTTATGCATAGGAATACCATACCTTCCAACATTGGCAAGAGCCTTGTCAGTGGTAACCAGCATTATTGTGCGGCATAAATAGATGCTTTTTTACGAAACTATGCATTTCTTTGGGAAAAAGAAATATGTGCCACAACAAACAAGAACATTAATGAAACTAACACGTGCGAAACATAAAGTTGATTCCCCTGGCAATGGCATGATAGGTAGGCATTGCGAGATTTAAGTTTAAAACTTCCATCAGTAAAAATCAGTCAGATGCGTTCTAAATCCCACAACGCTTGACAGACAGGAAATCCAAGCAAGTGAACCTGCAGGGCATGAACCTCCACTTACCATATGATGATACTGCCTCTAAAATTGTAAGTCAAGATGAGACCAAAGAAGGAAAAAAACGCTGAACGTTTTAACTGGGTGAAAATTCAAAATACACAGCAAGAATGCAGACTGTCAGTTTGTCTTTTGTTGACTCTGCAGCTGCACAGCATCCATTGCTTAATTTTTCTTTCTGCTTATATCTTTTTCTCCCTATTTCTTCATCGATGCTTTTCTTTCCTTTCTTTTTTATGCCCTTTGATAGCAATAACTTCATCCATCATGATGAAGTTATTGCTATCAAAGGGCATAAAAAAGAAAGAGAACCATGAGCGTGTGATATAAAAATAATATATAAATGATATAAAGATAAAAAAGAAAGAGAACCATGAGCGCGTGATATAAAAGCTTTAACCATTTTAGATAAATGGTGAAACTTTGAGAATACGAATACTTTTGAACACCATACATCAATTTTTACTAAGTTTTCAACTTTGTCACTTCCATTTTCGTGAATTTTCCCCTGCCTTATCAAGCTTAAATGCAAAAACTTATGGGACAGGGGATATTTAACAATGCAGGAGAATGGGGAACACCGCGTGGAAGGGGGGGGGGTGCTGTTACGGGAGAAATCTTTGCACCGTCTGACTTTCGGTTATGGAAAATTTCTTGCTATTTTCAAGCTGAAAAACAAATATTTATGTAGTAAAATGTTATTTAACAATATTGGGCAGAGGCAACATCGAGAGAGAAAAGGAATTACGATTCCGTAAAAAATCTGAAATCTGCCTACCTTCAGTTTTCGAAATTTTCGTAAAGATGGAATTCCGTCCTTTGACGAACATCCCTCATCACCCCCAAAATTATGTTCACTTGTGCATTGATCTCGCGAATGACCAAAATAATAACGAAAATGGTGGAATTCCTTGCTTTCGCGGAAGAATCTGATGCCTGAAGATCAAGGGGAAATTTTTGCAGCGTCTAACCTCCATTTACGCAAATTGTTGCCTACATTTTTAAGCTGATATAGAAACATTTATGCAACTGGCCACAAAGGCAACATCGGGAGAAAAAAATTACGATTAGGGCAGGGTTCTCGTAGCGTGCGCAGACTGGGGGTTTCGCGCAAAATGGGCGCGCACAGAAAGATTTTGATCGTGAGCTATTAGCATGGAAAATCTACGAAGGCAATGCCGTTTCAGATCACGTGTGCCGATTTCACGACGTCACGGTACAATCACATGTGCCGATTTCATGATGTCACGGTACAATCCCAGTATTTCTCTTCCGGTCGTGTATATAAATGGATTACGGGATAATCCACGTAGAGTGCAATGAGACGAAAGCCCACACGCTGCTAAGGGTGCCAACCCATTACGGTTTCGGCCACATGATTACCGAATTACGGGCGGGTTGGAAGAATTGCGAATTTCGATGTATTTCGTAAAAGTTCTGAATTTTGTGTCCTTTTTTGTTAAAATCACGGTTTAAAATGCGATCGCATTTTGCGAATATATTTAAAGTTTTTTTTACACAAATGCGAAAACTATTGATTGGTCTCGTTTCTAAGTAAGTGCCTTTGAAATCCAGATATTAGATACATCGGCAAAGCCAATATCGGACGGATATGGGGTGAAGAACGGCCAGAGGATATTGGATGCATTGGCAAAGCCGATATCGGGTGAAGAACGGCAAAGTGATATTACATAATATGTCGAAAAAGCCGATATCAGTTCAATGATGTTCGCATACCTGCCAAGTATTCCAGATTTCCCAAAAGTTTTACGGAGTTTGGGTAGTTTTACGGTCGGAAGATAATTTCTTCCGAATTTTCACTAAAATGGATCGTGAATTTTTTTTTTTTACTAATGGAAATTGATATCGTTGTTATTGTCGCTTAGTGTCAACTCCTGCTTTTGTTTTAGTATGATCTCATAGCGATTGAACCTTATGTTATCTCATGTTTCTAGCTGAGAGCAATCGCGCGCACACACACTCCCCGCCAATCCTTCCAAACTTGCTCTCCTCAGTGTTGCAATAGCTGCGCTAATTGCGTCAAAGTGCAAAATGTTTTTTAATTCTGCGCCACGCAGAGTTCGCCAAAATGCATAATTACGTGTCTAGTACGCATCAAAAACTGTGTTTATGCATCGAAATTTTACCAACGCGTAAAAATACGCATCGGGACGGTATTTCGTCTTTCAAAAACGGAAGTAAACGAAATAAAGATTTCCATAATCTTAATTTTTTTTTCCTGTGATTTTGCCTCTGTCCAGTATTGTTGTTATACTTAGTGTACATCACTTTATTCCAAAAATATGTGTATTTCAGTTGGAAAATGGAGAGAAAATTTCCGAAAAGGGAAATTCAACGGTGCAAAAATTTCCCTGTAATCTTCAGGCATGAGCGTACAACAGCTTCGAGAAATTTCTCCTTTTCCGTCATAAGTGGAGTTTTCCTCGAGATCGATGCATAACTTAACAGAAATTTCAGGGCAATTGGTAGTGAAGGAGAATGTTTTTCGCTGGAAACTTTCAAAGGCGGAAATTAGATGCAGTACAGATTTTTCTCATAATCGTAATTTTATTTTTCATGCAATGTTTCCTCTCCTAGTATTGTTGTTAAATATAATTTTATTTTATAAATATTTATATTTCAACTTGAAAATAGAGGGAAACTGTCCGAAAACGAAAATTGGAAGTAGCAAAGATTTCTCCCATAATTGTATTTTTGCCCCCAACGATGTTCTGAACCTGTATATCTTGTATCCTTAAATATTCCTCCACCCCCAAAATAAGGTTTGCATTTCAACTTGACAAAGAGAGGGGGGGATAAAGATTTTTCCCGTAATCATAATTCTTTTTCCTGAAAACGAAAGTGAAGAAGCTGAAAATTTGTAAGAATTGATGCATGGTGTTCAAAAGTATTCATATTCTCAAAGTTACACTATTCACCCTTTATCTAAAATAGCGCTATCGTGCATTCATGATGGATAAAATTGTCATCCAAGGACATAAAAAATATGTCACAGTCTTGTCATTGCTTAAATGAAATCAACTTATTTCTAAAATTGCATCATTCAATTTAAAAAAAAATTCAAAACCTTGAAAAGCATCACAATTTCTGAACTCCATCTATGTATGAGTGACTGATACAGAAAAATAATTGAATACAAGTATCGTCAAACATACTGCTAGCACATCCCATACATTACCGCTCTCCCCTAATAATAGATAATTATAAATTAACAGTTCTGGTACTGTCTCAAATCTTCTTGATTTAGGATTTTGGGGGGGGGCAATTGTGGTAACATACTTTGATAATCATTGCAAGCGAGTGAGATGCATGGTGCTCTCTTTGCCATGCCTAGAAACCAGTTCAACAGGTGAAAATATTGCCAAACTTGTGTCTGAAGAATTTCAGTATCTTGGTATTCCGTGGATGAACTGTCTTGCCTTAGGTGATAAGACTCCTGTTGTGGTGGGGAGAAAAATTGGTGACTGAAAAAAATAGTCTCTCTCTCTCTCTCTCTAAAAATGAAACTCATTAGCAAGGTTTGTTAATCTTTTATACTTAAATACTAATTTTTTGTAAATATTTCTTTATTTGTATTAAATAATTAACTAATAAAAAAATAGAGAAACCTATAATATATAATTTTATTATTTATAAAGTGTAAATATGCGCCGCTGAACGCGCGTTAATGTACCGGTTTTTGATTTTGAAAAGTTGGCTGCTCTGATATTTGTTCTTACTATAACACAATGGAAAAGTCCCTCATTAGAAAGAGGAAGTGTTCTACTGGCAATTCTGCAAGTTCGGCATCGAATGCTACGATTTTAAACAGTGAAATATTGCCTGAGAAATGTAGTGAGGCTGTTCCTGTTGTACCTCCAACTAAATAAAAAAATCTTAACTTTCGCGAGAAATGGCACAAAATGTACGACTGGCTTGAAGTCGAAACCGACGAAAATAAAACAATTTTGATGTTTTGTTCATTTCGCAAGGCGTCATCAAAACCAGCGTTATTTGCAAAAGGTAAGTTAATGCCATTCATTATTTTATCAATATATAAATGTCTGCTTTTTCTCATCTGAAAAACTCTTTTCTGAAATTTGGCTCATGCTTGTATTGACACTGAGATTTTTTTTTTTTTTTTTTATCCTGTCTTAATTTTTGGGCTAAAAGCAACGGCTCATACAGTGTTAAAGTGATTTTTTGTTTTCGACGTTGTAATGGTCCCTATGTTTATTTTATTATTCATTGTTGTGAAAGGAGCGAATTCGCTCAAATGCTTTTGGGATGGGAAGTAAATATCCTCATCGGTGTCATGTAAATTTGTTTTGAAGTTGTTAGACCACTTCAAAGATTTTGAAGATTTGAAATGCCTGTTGAGTGAATATCCATATATTTATTCTGCTAAAAAATAGCTATGCTAGTTTTAAATTTGCAGATGTTGCAGAACTTTTCATCTGCAGGTATAAAGATGTGTATCCAAGCACAGTGTTGTTATATGAAATTGCTTTGGTTGTGCCAATAAGTTCTGCATAAGTACAGCGTTCTTTTGGCACACAAAATCGAATTAAAAATAAATTTCGCAACAGACTGAAAAACTAAACTTTAAAAAATTTGATTTGAATATCAGCAGCAAATGTAACAGGGTTCCCATTCAAAAGTAATAAAAAAATTCCCTGACTTTTCCAGGTTGTTTTTGAAGTTTTCCAGAGTGGCATGGTGCAAAGAATTGTTACATTTCATTCAATTCCATTCATTTTTCTCACCAAAGCATACACTTGTAAATTATTTAAGTAATTTGTCTTTATAAAATTACCTGCTTTTCATTAATAACAACAAACTGTGCACATTATTTTCTGTACCAAAGTTCCATGAACTTTTGTGAATACTACCCACACAGAATTTGTAAATACATTCCCATAGAAACAGGTCATATGTAAGAAAAAATCTGTCAGTTGAATAGTTTCAGTTTTTCTATAACACAATGCAGCTAAGCTTAATGATGGAATAGCTCAGCAAAGAAACATGTTTCAAGAGAACCAACAGACATATTAGACATTGAAACTGGCAATACCTATATACACCCAATAATAAGACTTTGATCCATCATTTGGTTGGTTCTCTTGTGAAGTGTTTCTTCAAGCAGGAGCTATCGTGCCTAATTGCTCTGTGTTATAACAACTGCCTGCAGAAATTGAACAAAAGCTTAACTGGCAATTTCAAAAATTCAATTTTGCATCTTTTTTTAGAGAATAAAGAAAATACTTAATATAACAAAGTAAGATCTACCAAATTCTAGGCAGGCAGTAATTGCAAGCAAAAGTTTGAAATCTTGAAAAAATAAGTTTTTTTTTTTGGCAAAATAAAGTATCCATTGATTTTTACAAAAAAAAGGTAATTTTCCCTGATTTTTACAAAAAAGGGTAATTTTCCCTGATTTTTGGAACCATTTTCAAATTCCCTGAGAACTCCAGGTTTTCCGTTTTTCAGGTTGAGTGGGAACCCTGTGTAACAAACACTAGAAAGCTTTCCATTTCACAAAGCTGCTGAAATATTTAATAAAATTTGAAAATATGTATAAAATATTTATATTATTTTTGTGTTTGTTCGTTTTCTTCCCCATAAATGTAGTTAGTATTTTTTCTTTAAGTTTACGATTGTTTAAAATTCAACCGATTTCACCCCCAGAAAAAAAGCCTGGGAGACATTTTTACCCCTGATTCTGGAACCCTGGCAAGAACCCTGGATTAGGTAATGTTTTTACGCCGTTTAACTACCGTTTTCGAAAGTTCTGAAACACGAAATAACGTCCCAGATGCAAAATAACGAAAAAGGCGGAATTCCTTGATTTCGCAGAAGAATCCGATTCCTGAAGATTACGAGGAAATGTTTGCGCTGTTTAACCTCCATTTCCACAAATTGTTGCCTACATTTTCAAGCTGAAATACAAACATTTATGCGATAAAATCATTTAAAACTAGACACAAAGGCAACATCGGAAGAAAAAAAATTACGATTACGGTAGTTTGTTTACTCCGTTTAACTACCGTTTTCGAAAGTTTTGAAACATGAAATACAGTCTCCAGACGGAAAACGCCCCCTCCCCCGCAAATTCTCTTCAGTTTTACATTGATCCTGAAAAAGATCTAAATGATGACAAAAAAAATTTTTTTTTTAGATGTGGAATTCCGCGAATCCACCGAACAATATCAGTATATGATAAAACAATAGCAAAATTAAGAAATATTAAACAAATGAAAATTCGTAGAATCCTTAGAAACTACAGACATTCCGTAGTAGAGAATTGCCTAAATTCTAAAGTTTTCATCGAATTTTGACGAAATTTCACATGGGAGTTGATTTTGACGTGTCTTGGTTACTGTAAAATTTGCATTGTTATTTAAAAAATTGGAGAAAATTTTTGTTTTATAGAAATTTCTCCCACTACGACTTTCAAAAAGCAGGCCGGCAAGGAAGTTATTCATTGTCAAAGGGAAGAAGCTTTCATCCCCCATAACCTTGCGAAGTTCGTTCCATCACTCTTGGCGCATCTGTTGTGATCAAAAAACAACATGACGCCCTCGCCTTTTTTATAACATTTTTTTCTCTTTTCTGCTGTTCAAGCAGAATAGATTCCGTACAACTTAAATTTTGTGCCATTTCTGTATATTTGGAGTAGAAATTTTCAGAATTGTGCGAGTTTTGTACAAGTTAAAAAAAAATCCGTACTGCACAAGTTAAATAAATTTAAATAATTTTTTTTTTCCCGTACAGGTCGCCAGAATTGGCAATTTAATCAAACATTTTTAGTTGCCACGACGATGAAGTTTATCGCCAGTGGCGACCGAAAGTCTGGATCTTTACTAAATAATCAGCTGTCAAATAAATAATCAGCTGTCAAAGAGTTTTGGAAACAGTTTAATGTTTTAGATGCCGCAAGGATCATCGGAGATTCTTGGGCTGAAATATACCAAAAAGCTAATGGTGTGTGGAAAAAACTTTGTCCGTTCTTTTTCAGTGCGAGGTGGAAACAATGCCAGAAACCGATCAAGTCACTCAGGCAATAGAAGAAGTTGTCCACCTTGCTAGGCAATTGGATTTGGAAGTAGACATTGAAGATGTCAGTGAGCTGTTAGATTCACATAACAAGGAGCTTACAATTGATGAGCTCGTAGAGATGCGTGAGCAAAGCGCTGCTGAAGAGGCAGACATCATACACCCAGTTCTACCAGAAGAACGTATGACAATTGCAAACTGAACAGGTCTCAGCTTAATTGAAAAAGGGTTAAAGATTTTGGAGAACACAGATTCTAATGAGGACCGAATTGTAGCCACAAGGCAAGGAATTAAAAAATCATTAGCTTGCTACGAAGAAATTTTGCGTAAAAAGAAAAAGGCATTGTGCCGTCAGACAAGTCTTAGATTTTATGGAGTCATCGGCATCGAAGTAACTTTTTTAATGCAAGTCTTTTATGCTTTAATCGGGACATGAAATTTCCGGTCGCCAGTGGCGAGTGAAGAATTGTCGTCGGCGAGTAAAACTTTTCTCATTGAATTACCGCAATTTCGTTAACAGCCGCTATTATGATAATTTTTTTTTTTTTTGAATATGTGGCACATATGTGGTGCTGCTGCTATGTTGAATTTGTTTTCTGTAATAACATTTTTCCCCCTCTGAAATTTCCACACTGATGAGTTAACCTTTTCAAAGCATTTTGTTTTTTCTCTTCCATAAACTGCCGGTTCGCTCTCAGTGCTCGTATTAAAGTCTGTAAAAATCACTGCTAGTTTGTTTATGTGCCACTACTGGGAACTGACTCACTCGAATGAACTTCGACCAGCGGAGGGACGGGGTGAATCCCATCAAGAGAAGCAGGCAGGCCACAGCAGAGAAAATCCCTCAAAGAAAGAAAGAAAAGCAAAAAATAAATAAGCTTCCCTCAGATATATGACAACCGCAATTAAACTAACTACAAGAACGAACTTTTATTTAAAGCAGTGCGTGAAAACACTTTTAGTTAAACACCAGGTCTTCGGCACTGCTTTTTTTTTCTTTACTTTTGATAGCAAAGACATAACAGAGAAACTTCGTTTACGGAGGGGGGATAAAAATATGCACTATTTTAATCGTATTTTTAGAAACTGGAAAGAGCAGTGTTTTTTCTTTTCGAAAACAATTTTTGTAAGTATTTTACTGTTAAAAAAAGTGTGAATAACTGTAGATACTAATTTTCTAAGAAAACTGCTCACTGTCAACGGTTGATCAGAGGATTTTCACCGTCATTAAATTCATGATGTTTACCTAATCGAAAACATATTTGGAAGACTTGAATGTATAATAAAAAATTATAGTAGGATAAAAATGTGAATTTAAACACAGTATTTTTATCCTATGTAACGAAATGGTTTAACTTTAGGGACCGGCTCATAAAATGACTTTTCTATGTGTCCCCAGTTTAATAGGGCTACAGCTGTTAACGCATGTGTTGCACATACGACAACATTTGCTCCCAAGATGACTAAATAAACACTTCGGCTAAACCTTAAAATGTTATTATAAATAACCATATATACTCGCGTAGAAGCCGAAAGTTTTTGGAAGAAAATTTTTTTTTTTTTTAGGTGAAAGTGTCTGTTTAATGCAGGTCCCGGTTTTTTGCCAATTTCTAGCTGCTAAACTAGAGTGCTTGGTTTATACGCGAGTATATACGGTATGTAAAACGCTGTTTTTTTTTCCCTAGCAACATTCTCCTTACATGTGACGTCATGATCTTTGATTTGAGATTCTTGCAAAATTTCACATTGCAATTCACGCATTGTGAGCTATTAAAGTTCTTTCTGAATTGGTGGAATCCTTAAAAAAAATTGAAAGTGATGTATATTATTGGATTTTTCTTATGAAACCATACTTGTATAATTGCATAAACCAATGCTATGTCATTTGGTGGACAATGGTTTGAAATGCTAAAATACCTGCCAGGTTTTATGATTTACCCCTAAAATTTACGGAAATGCAACTTGCTTTACCGGCAGATAAAGATTAAAATTGGTGATTTTTTCAAGTGGCCATTGGCCAGTGGGTGGACAAAATCTAGTGGCCACTTTCCTTACGGCTATTTCGTGTTTTATACACATTTTATCACTGCACTGTATACCTTTCATTTATTTAGATATAGTTAAATTTAAAGTTAGTAGTTACAAGGGCCCACTGTCTATTGCCCAGTGCATTTAAATGAATAAATATAATCTTAAAAGTTATATTTTTTCAACCACATCAACCAAATTTTCAACAGTTTTTATTGGAAAGATAATTTGATCATTTTTATTTGGTCTCTCGCTATGTTCACAAATAAAATCTCTCAATCTTTCCACCATAAATTGATAGCAGTGGACGGGCAAAATTTTCAAGCAGTACTTACTTTACTTAATTTGATCTATTTTCTAAAGTCATTCTTCGCATGAATATTGTCTTGTCATCAAGAACATTGCCCACAAAGCTTGCATTCTCTTAACTTTTGCATTGCTTGGCATAACAGTCAGCAGTATTGAGTATTTCAACAATTTGTGCTATGACCTTCATGTGCTAAAAATTACTTGTTTTTAGTTCCTCTAGCAGTTTTTGGTGAGTTATTGATGGTCAAAAATGTTCAGACCTGTTTCGAAGCTGTTTCCATTCTGCTAATTTTTTTTTTCATTCCATTTATTTTTGGTTAGGTTCTTCTTGGGGTCAAAATGAAAGCTGGCTGTATAGCTTTTAAAAATGAATTTGATATCTTATAGCAGAATCATTTTGTGGTACAGCTGAGATTGGGAGAAATGCGATACCAACCTGGTCACTTTATTTAAGACTCGCAATGATTCCTGACCACTAACAGAAAATATTCAGCAATTTTCTGGGTGTTGTTCTAATAAATATTACATTAAAAACATTGAGAAACCTTCACAGGTGTTGAAAAAATAATCATGACGAAATAAGAACACTTGTAGAGTATCCTAGTTCCATCGGATTCTGTCTAACCCCCAGTGTAATGTTTTTTTTGGTTTTTTTTCAGAAAACGTTCAGTTTTGGTAGAATATTAATCATTTGTCATTTTTTCTGTTTGCCCACTACAGACCTTCCAAATACTATGGAATTCATAATCACAACGAGAATCGTTGATCGCTGCGGAGTACCCGAAACATCGAATATACTACGGAAATTTAAAAAAAAAAAAAAAATCAGGTTTTCGGGAGGGAAACCTGATTTTTTTTTATTTCTGTAGGAGGGAAACCTGATTTTTACTTCCAATTCAGAAAACGTTTTGGTAGAATTTTAATGATGTCATTTTTTTCCTGTTTGCCCACCTCAGACCTTCCAAATACTACGAATTCTCCATAGTCACTACGGAAATCGATCACTGCGGACTACAGGAAACATCGAATATACTATAGAAATAAAAAATCTGGGTCTGTTTTTTCCCCCTTCAGAAAACGTTGTTTTAGTAGAACTTTAATGATTTGTCATTTTTTTTCTGTTGACCCTCTTCATACCTTCCAAATACTATGGAATTCTCCATAGTCACAAGTAACGAAAATCGTCGATCGCTGCGGAATACGGGAAACATCGAATATACTACAGAAATAAAAAAATCTGGTTGACTGGGTTTTTTTCTTTTCTTTCAGAAAACGTTTTGGTAGAATTTTAATGATTTGTCATTTTTTCCTGTTTGCCCACCTCAGACCTTCCGAATGCTACGAATTCTCCATAGTCACTACGGAAATCGTCGATCGCTACGGAAAACGGGAAACATCAAATATACTACGGAAACAAAAATCTCTATGAAATAATGTTATTCAACATTTGTTCAGTTTATTTTCATGTTTTCAAAATTCTAACATTCATGAAACATATTTGGAACTGTTTATTGAATGTTTTTAATGTCGCGACATTTGTTCGGTATAATTTAGGCATCTTCATGCCGTTCGTCTCCTGAAATAATTGTTTTAGCACGGATGAAAATGTCCCGTAGTTTTCTAAATTTTGAATTTTTCTTACCCCAAGATGCGCTTTTTTTTCATTTTCTGGTTACATTTTTATGTTATAGTTTTTCTGGTTTTGTTTCTCGCTTTTAGTAGCTTCAGTATAGTGAAAAAGAATAACTTCCTATTTTAAAAGTTTTTTTCTAGTGAAGCGCAGTTTTTGTTATTCTAAAGCCTGTTCTTCAAAACCAATCAATACGGAAAGTTTTTTTCTTTTTCGCTTTTTAAAGCCAAAAAAATTCAAAATTGGTACTTATTCCGCCCGTGATGGAATCGGCTGTTTCCGTGACCCGTAAAATTACTATCACGGCAGAGTGAACAATACAGTATTGGTTTTTGATATTTCATTTCGCTGAAAAACTTGTGTTTACCCATTCCTTAGTAACATTTTACTGTATTAAGGGGCAGACAAGAGTTTTTATTTTGTTTAAAGCGAACTTCACATGTTCAAAGGAAACACAACTCTGCGTGGAATGAAAGACGGCGCGCGGCGGCAGAAAGTGAAGTCCAGATTTTCTACCTTTGATTTCTTTTTTTTTGTAAACAAAAGGGAAAATGCTGGTCCATTTTGTTTGATGATAAGCAAGTGCCTAACAATGGAAAATCGTCCATTTTCAGAGAAACTAAACTTAAAAAAACGAGCTGATGAAGAAGAGTTGTGATGCCATAGTTCCATCTAAAGCCACAGGTGTCCATTCCCGATATGGTTACTTTGTGCACCAACTTAATAGGAAAAACAAACAGCCAGCCCCGTTCTTGAAGAGTGAATCTATAAATAGATCGTATCCACTGATTTGCTGATTTGCGGAGGAAGGCGCTGTTTTTCACCGCGCATGCAATGGATGATTTGAAAATGCAATTCCTATAAGCAGGAATGTTTTTAAAAATGCAAATAAATTCTTTAGCAATGCAAAAAAGCAAATTTTCGAGCGTGGTGACTAAGGTAACTTTTAATACTGGACATTTTATTTTATCCAGTCGCCACATGGCGGCTGGCAACCGCTAATTTTAATCTTTACCGGCAGAGTGTTAATTTTACAGATTTGATTCTTCCAGATTTATTTTTTTCCTTGATGATTTTGCACCCAGCATTATGACTTTTTATTTAACATAATCCATTTAAATTGAAGCACTGACGTAAGTTACAAATAAACTTAGTTACTTGGGAACATTCGTGTGCAGTTTTCCCACATGTTTGTTTTGGGTTGTTTCAAATGTTAAAGAACTTAATACCGCACAAAAAAATAACATCTTCATAGTTCTAATTCTGATATCATCAGAAAACTACTGTCCTTTAAACGTGCATATGTTCATCATATTAGATATTTCAGCTAGATAATGCTTACCTTTGCATTTCTATCTTGCTTGACTTTACATTTCCTGCACGTGGTCTGGTTGTCGCTGATGTTATCATTCCAATTGTCCGTTTCAGGTATAGCTGTTCTTGGCGCTATTCTCGTTTAATGCGTATATGGCTGACAGTGGTGATCCCATCGGTAGAACTGGCCATCGAGATAATTATGGAACAACTCAGCAGAAAGGAGCTAAACATGACCCAAATGAACGAACTAAAAACAACCCTATATTTCATCAAAGAGAACAACATTTTCAAATTTGAAAATAATATTACAGGCAAACGCAGGGAGGCCCGATAGGATCATCGCTGTCAGCCATTTACGCAGAAGTTGCGATGACGTACTTAGAAGAAAAAATCATACAAACCATGCAAGAAAAACCAATAATGTACGCAAGGTATGTAGAAGATATCATAATCATCTCTAAGCTAAAAAAAAATGGAGCTACAAGAGCTGGCCCATAAGTTCACTGAAATATGTGAATCAATTGAACTAACGCTAGAATATGAAGTAGACAACGGTCTGCCATTCCTAGATGTGATGGTAAAAAAACAAAAATAAGTTTGAATACTCTGTATTCAGGAAACATACCTATATACCAGTAATATATACAAACGTGCATAAAAAAAGTGTTATTAACCTCATAAGAGGGCATACATGCACACCTCTAATAATAGGCTTAAGAACCAAGAACCGGAATTCATATTAAAGATCGCACATGATTATGAGTACCCAAATAAATTAATAAAAAAGTGGATAAATGAAACAAAAAATAAAATAAAGAATCAGAGGAAGGAAAGCCAAGGAAGAAGCAATAAGGAAATGAAATACATAGGGGGCCTTATCATACATAGAAGGCGTCAGCCAAGAAGTTAACAAGCAATGTGCGAAATACGATCTAAAACTAGGGATATCTGTGAACACATTAAAGAATATGACAGTGAACAAAAAAACGGGGGAAATGCTTGAAGAATCGGGAACGTACGAAATCCCAATAGCACACTCCCCGAATATCATACATAGGGAGCACAAAAAACACGTTTAAAAAAAGGTTGAAGCAACATATCACCAACTGGGGAAAAAAAAAGAGGCAAAAACGGCGCTAGTACAGTTCTGTTTGGAAAACAAAACGTTCCCGAAATTTGACGAACTAAAATTGCTAAAAAGAAATAAAAAATCGGAAAAACGATTGAGGATGGAAGAAGCGATTTTAATATACAAAAATAAGAATAGAGTATGTAACCAGAACGACCCGAGCACTTTGTCTAACCTATGGAAAGAACTTAGACAAAAATAAAAAAAAAAAAGGAGGAAAGACAAAGATAGAAGAAAGTAAAGGAAAACGTATTAAAAAAAAATGTCCAAAGAGGAAACATAGATGGCGACAGGGTCAAACTGCGTATCCGAGACGAACGAAGAATGGCAACGGGGATTAGCAAACCCCAGTAAGCGAGAAGGCACCCACGAGCAAAGGTGCAAAATCGCCACGCTGCTGAAGATGCCCAAAGTTTTGGGCAAAAAATTTCGAGCAAAGAAAACAGTAAAAGTTGGTATTAACAGAACCTAATCTAAGTTTAGTGAAGCAAACCTGCATTAAACGAGAATAGCGCCAAGAACAGCTATACCTGAAACGGACGATTGAAACGATAACATCAGCGACAACCGGACCACGTGTAGGAAATGTAAAGTCAAGCAAGATAGAAATGCAAAGGTAAGCATTATCTAGCTGAAATATTTAATACCGCACATAAATGTAAACAGCTGCAGCTGGGCTTGTTTATCTCTAGACATGTTGACAGGCGGGCGGGCATCCTCCATTGGAACACGTCTTTATTACTCCTAGTTCGAAATGCTATCTCAGATCGTAGTTATCTTAGAAAAATAATTCAAGCGGATTTTAAATCTGTGGAATTTTTGAGCCCAGATCGATACCCAACATGACAAAATTAAACAAAAGCTGCCAGTTTTGTGAAATTAAAAATCTATTTGGGGCATGGTTTCGGAACTTCTCTGGCAATAACTAATAAAAGAATGCAGTATTATAGGAAGCTAAAAAAAAATCCAATGCTCATTCGACCCAGTGCTTCTCCAGCAATAATTTATTTTGCTGGTCCTTTAGTCAGTAAGTTTTCTACGCTTTCCAACTGTAGATTGAGGAAGTGTAATATGTTCTAAATTTTTCTGTCCGTACGATAATTTGCATGATGCCTTGGCTGGATTCAACGAAATTAGTATGTTGGAGTCCGTACTAATTCGTCTTATGACGTTCGTAACTAAAATCTAAACCTTTATTTTTTGATAACTTTCAGTTGATCTCTGCTTTCCTAGCTTTCAGTTGATCTCGGCTTTGTTGCTGTTTTACTATAGCAGTTTTAGTTGCATTTATTTTTTCAAGGGTCAATAAATTTAGTATTAGTGATTTGCTATGAGCAAGCAATATAGGGGAGGGGGGGGGGTACTATCAAACATTCTGTGATGCGAATTCTTGGAAATTCCCGTGTATTGCAAAATCTTCAAAAAATAAAAAATACACGTTTTGCACTATGTATCGATGTAATTTCAGCGTTTCGCGTATTTGAATTATATTACTAATCATATTTCTAGTGCTAAGCATAAATCCAATGTCGACTGCGATTGGAAAAAATAAGAAATTAACTTCCTTTGTTAAAAGTTATGAACTGGATGTGATTCACGCAAAATGTTCACTTCGTTTATAGTCGAGCACAATTTACCAATTAGTGTCCCTCAGTCATTTATTTCATTTGACTGTCTCATTGTCAGTCACTCCGTAAGATAAACCTAGTATGAAAATGGTTCATTTTTTAAAACATTTTAGTTTGTTCAGTGACTATGTGGGATACAATCCTAATGGATTTGGGGGTCAAAGGGTGGGACTTCCTGAAAAATAAGTTTTTTTCTTTATAGATCAAAATGGTAGCATAGTAATGATAAATTATGTATAGATTCTATTTTAATCGAAATAAACGTGACGATAAATTCAAGCATCTGTAGTAATATCATATCATTAACATATCGTTTAATTGATATGTTCGATATACTTAATACGCACGACAAGTAATTTCATCGAATATATCGATTAATTTTTTTATGGATTTCGGTTTCTGAAAGTTCGCATGCATGCACTAAGGAGTGGAGTGGGTTTTTTTTGTTTTTTATTAGGCGATTGCATTTGATCTTGAAATTTCTCCCCATGCTTTAATGTATGTATTATGTAGGAATACCTGCAATTTGATTACATTTTTAACAAAAGACAGGTGTTTTTGTAAACCTTTGGTCCCAATTAACTAATATTTATATGTATTTGTATGCAAAATTGCACCCCGACTTACGCGAATTTGACTTGCGCTTATCGTCGGTCCCACCTATCGCGTAACTTCAGGGTATTACTGTATTTCGGTTATGCTAGAGATCGATGAAAAAAAAACTGAAGATAAATGTTTTATTTTTGGAGGATTAGGGTGTGTAAAAGTGGAGGGGGCTCGTTTTCCGTCTGGGGAACAGTATTCCGTTTTTCAGAACTTGCAAAAATGAAAGTTAAACGGAGTGAAAAATTTGCCCGCAATCGTAGTTTCTTTTTCTTGCGAAGTTTCCTCTGACCAGTACTGTTATTAAAGGTACAGTAAACACATTTCGGACATTTTTTTCCCCGCGCGAAAATGTAATGTCGAAAGAGACTTGAAAACTGATGCAATCAGGAATGCTTTATCTTAAGTAGTTCTCCCGCCAGAGCGGGTTTTTTTTTAACCCACAGTGATGTCATAATACACAAGACACCGGACATTCAGCGTGCGGAGGGCTTCATTCGGGGCTGTTTACCGTTCTCTGCAGTGTGCAGCACAGTCGATCCCATCAATCTGTAAAATGGCTGGTGTAAATCCTTATTCATGAATTTGAACCACGATATCCTGCCGTGCAGTACGAATGTTTAACAAGGAATGAGAAAACAAATTCTCAAGGGTAGAAAAGGTAATCTTGACTGGTGCCAATGTGATAACGGCGAGAGAACGTCAACAGATGCTGAGTGTTTGTGTTGAGTGACCAGATGATGAAAATAAAAGATAGTGCCCAATGTATAATAAACCACAAATCATTCGACAGTGTAGTTTTAAACATCCACACCTTACAACAGGCAAGTAATCATCAAATGCTTCTTTGGGCAGAAAAAAACGAGAAGAAAAAAATATGAACTTTTATGTAACAAACGCAGGTAAGCCTTAAGTTCATATATTCAATAAAGATTTTGCACATTTTTTTCTATTTGAGTCTTTGAGGGAAAAATAAGTTACTCACATATATGACTGAAAACTGATATTTTAACAATTAAGCATCATGCACATTTCTCAGTTAAAAAATACTATTAAGGGCTGTTGAAGTAAATCTGTGCCTAGGGACGTCGACGTATTAACGCCGGCTTTGATTGCTGACTTGTGTCACCTCAAACTTGAAAGTCTAGTTTTGCAAATAACTAGCTGCATCAATTCCACAGTACGAACTGGGACTTACATTTGCATGGATCTTGACAGTACTACAATGCAGAAAATTAAAGTGTCAGTTATTTAGGACCCTGAGTTGAATTGAACTGTCAATTACTAGCGCCGTAGGCCAAACACATCGAATAAGACTCATTCAAGGCTTGAACCCAAATAACTCTACAGCCATAAACCTGACCTTCTGAACTGTCCAGAGCAGTGGAAAACATGATCCGGCCCAAGTGCAATAAATCTCCATTTTTTTTTTTTTTTTTTTCTTACGCTTAACTTCTCAACCCTGTGGACGGTATAGCTTGGAAAATGGTCGGACACCATAAAATAATTAAAAAAATTTACTTTAGAAACGGACTCTGGGCCACCTCACCGGGCCCCGGTGCTACAGAAACCCCTTTCTCTCGTCAGGCTGGACTTGTCAGCTAAAATGTGTTGTATGCTGCTGATATGCAAGAATACCCCGACGCTACTGATCGGGTACATCAATTGGCGACAGCTTATTCCACGAAATCTGCGGCCTACATTAAAATTTACTAGCACAAAACTGCAGCATAAAATATAACAAGTCCTTTTTACAACTGCTTAAAACATAAATCCCGTTT
Organism: Macrothele yani; assembly: GCA_039090855.1. NCBI lineage: Eukaryota > Metazoa > Arthropoda > Arachnida > Araneae > Macrothelidae > Macrothele > Macrothele yani. The sequence goes on along the minus strand of CM077025.1, from coordinate 72,003,022 downwards.
TCCATACTTTCAATCCCCCTCGCACATCGAAAGCTAGGCGTTGCCTCACTATTGCTGGAGCTGGACTATCCAAAAGTTCCAAATAGCGCTTAGATAAATAAATTACATATACGTAACAATGGACTGCAGTATCTATAAATAATACAAAACTTCCGAGCATTAATGTCATTTATCACGCTTGCTAGCCAGTGGCACCAATCATGATTAAAATCCGCGTTACGGAATTTCATCAACAAATAAAACTGCTGCTCCTTCATCACAGCATTTAAATAACTGATAGTTTTTCGGAAATATTACTCTAGAAACGGACCCTTGGCTACAAATGATATGCTAGATGAACACATCACACAAAGAAACAAACAACGCAATTACCTTTTCAAGCCTCTCGACTAACGCAGCTTTCACTCCTGTTTTGTCCAATCCCCGTTTCTCCAATTCACCTTTCAGGTCTATCACTCTTAAATCTGCTAATTTCTTCTTCGTCAGTGTTTCACCACTTTCGACAGACGCCGCCATGAATATTGTGTGAACCGGCTTTTCAACAACACTAAAGTATGGCGACCACGAACGTGAAAGACAGTTAACACCAGTTTTATCTAGAAGCAGACCTTAGCGACTGCCAGATCGAAATCGCTTATTTTCACTAGAGGCTGTCGCTGTTAACGAACGGATATTAGGAACTTACAGCAAAGCAACATCATGTTACGGTAAGCTAAGACGACCAGAAACCTCCAGTTCTTCAGGACAGTCCTCGAAATTAGTTTTTTTTTTTTTATTGAAGGTTTAACGATCACTGTGAGTAACTTAATAATCTATAAGCAGTTGCACGTCCCCAATTTAGAGTCAGTGGTTCCAGGGAAGGGAGAAAGGCAGTGCCGTAAGACAAACACTACATCCATGCCTCACAGGGATTCGAACCCGGACCCCTTTCGGACGAATGATCAGAGGCTATCGCGTAGACCACTGCGCCACTGGGGTGGCCGAATTTAGTTTACTGAAACCAAAAACATCCGATGTCTTTGGGGACACAAATTGTCCTCAATTTTGATGTTTGTCCTCGCATTTACCCTTCGCCGCCCCGGTGGCGCAGTGGTCTAAGAGATGGCCTCTGATCATTCGTCCGAACGGGGTCCGGGTTCGAATCCCGGTGAGGCATGGATGTTGTGTTTGTCTTACGGTACTGGCTCTCTCCCTTCCCTGGAACCAGTGACCCTAAATTAGGGACGGGCGACTGCTTATAGCCCATTGAGTTGATCACGGTGGTCGCTAAACCTCCAATCAAAAAAAAAAATTTACCTTTCCTCATTAGCTCGTTAGATTTCTAATGAAAAATGTTCTTAAAAGTAGTTTTCGTTGTACTAATTTTCCGACATGCTTCTTGTGAAAAGAAATTGTGACTTTTTTTGTTTCTTCATTCTGAGTTTAACGACCACCGCAAGCAACTCTAAAGACTATAAGCAGTCACCTGTTTCTAATTTGGAGACATTCGTTCTAAGGAAGGGAGAGAGCAAGTGCTGTTAGACAAGCACACCATCCATGTCTCAGTTAGGACTTGAACCCGTGCCCACTTATACAAATGAGGATGTAGCAAACACGTGACTCTCAGCATGGCAACGAGCCTTAGCAACGTAAGTGAAGGACTACTAGCTCCATTGAAATGATGGCGTCTTACTTTGAAACTTTAACTTCCGAGTACAAAATGCGGTATTTGAAAAAAATTAAAGTGATTGAAGGAAAAGATCCTTATGTGCTGAATGCAAGTATCTTAGAAGGTGATGCGAAAAGTTTTCCGAAAGTGCAAATAGTAAATATTTTTTATTACTTCGTCTTTGGTCGAAGTGCCTTTATCGCAGAAAAGTTCAAGACATATAAAAGTTTCGAAGGATATAACAATTCCTTGTCGTCGGTATTCTTTTACAGGGTAATTTCGTACGATCACAAATTCGTGAGTAATCAGTAATTTATGGAGAAAATAGGTACGCTGCCTTAATAAGAAATTTTCTCCCCCCCCAGGTGGGGAGAACTGAGTAAAAAAAGAAAGGTTTACTTTCTTTCCAGGAATCGCTGATTTTGGATAAAACTCACCCTTGAAAGGTTCTGTGCCTTTTTGAGTGTTTAACTCAACAAAAAGTGTCTAAGCTCTGGAAAGCGATTTCCAAGCCTTAGAAAAATGAGTAAAATCTTTTTTTTTTTTTTTTCGTAAAATTCTGGTGAAAAAACAAAATAATTTTGCTGGGATTTGTGCCCTATAATCTATTTATCCGTAAATAAATTTAGCAGCATAACATTGACCTGTAAACAGACTTAGACATTAAAAAGGATTTCATTTGGACAATAATTTTAGCCATTATTTGCATTTTTCGCCAAAAGTGTGCTTCAGCTCCAGGTAAAAATCCAGGTGTACTAAAAATAAAATCAACGGCCGCGGGTGGGCAACGTTCGTGACTGCCACGGTTAGGGCCTCAGGTTCGATCCCAGCAGGTACGAACGCTCGATTCCCTAAATACTCGCCGTGCGTCAGATGGGCACGTTAAGCCGTCCGACCACGAGTACTGGCCTCCCGGTAATAAATAAGGGCGTCTTCCTCCCCCTTTCTACTTCGCTTCCTTAGTTTGGGGAGGAAATATCATATAGAACAAAGTAGAAACAGGTGACTGCTTATAGTCCTTAGAGTTGCTTGCGGTGGTCGTTAAACTCGGTATGAAGAAACAAAAAAAATCACAATTTCTTTCCACAAGAAGCATGTCTAAAAAAACCCAACACCGACAGCCAAATAAATTTAAAAGAGAAAACTTGCAAAAAACAGTTAGTCAGAGGAACGGTGTGCTCGAGATCTAAAAAACACAGAAGAGCCAGAGATTTGATTTTAACTAAAAGTTAGGTTTGCTAACAAATGAACTTTTAGCCCTATAAAAACTATGAAAAGTTTCAACACCCTATAGATCAACCAGGAACCTTCTGAAAAGAAGTCCCTGGAGAAAAAGAAACAAAAAAGCGTGCACAGAAGTGTCGATTGGGGACTGAAGCGTTTGCTTCAAAAATATTTTGACTAAGAGACAAACTCTAAAAGATGTTCCATAAGAAAACAGTCGTAGCAATAAAATCTACGCAAAAAAAAAAAAAAAACCAGCCAACGCCAAAATTCAATTTGAAAACTTTTAATCAAAGAATGAAACGCTTGGCCCAATAAGTGCAAGCATTGCACTCCAATAGCGTTTGAACAGGTAAAAGAGAGAATCCCTGCTTTACCAGAAATCACTGATTTCTGGATAAAAGTAACATTCAAAAGGCTCTCTGCCTTTGAAGAGTCTAACTCTTCATTAAAAAGTGGTTTCTAATCTCTGGGAAGCGTTCTCCCTTCGTTTGGCATATAAGCGAATTTTTTCTTTACTTCCTTTAGAGACAGCAGCTAGTAGCCTAAAAAAGACTTGCGGTCTCGATTTCTCTATTACCACAATTCATAATGCCACAAATTCTAGGCATTTTGGCTTCAAATTTTTATAAACACAGACCGCTAATGATTGCACTTTACACATTTACACACACTAAGTGCAGCACAGCCAGCCAATATGCTTGTCCTTCAGGAACTTGCAGGGACTGTTGCCACTTTACAGAAGCTTCTCGATGACGTCACGTGCTACATCCTCATGGTCAACGGCCAGCACCACCAGCACCAAGCAGGTTAGAAGAAGAGGAGGTGAAAGGACCCGTTTTGACCAAGGAAGTTATATTACTGGAGACACCCAAGGCTTGGTAACAAGGGTTGGCTCATCGCTACGTGTTTCTGGTCGTTGAAGTGGTCCTCGCCTGTGCCGCTCAGGGACGTCACGGGGATGCATGTCACTTGTCAGTGCGCGATGTAAAGCGTTCGGTGGATGCTGTTAACCTACGTTTGTCGGATTCGCTATCTGCTGTTTATTAGGTTGTATTTCTGACATCGAATTTTTTTATTTAATTTCTTTAGTACATCGTTTTCGTACAATGGCTTCTTGCGCTGTTACTAAGTGCCGAAATACCTGCAGGACTACGAAAGGGCGAAACATAAGTTTTCACTGTTTCCTTGAAACAACCCAGTAGTTACATAAAACTATGTTAACAGGTGTTGCAGAGCAGATTCTTTTAATTTGAAAAATGCCAGGATTTGCAGTGAGCACTTTTTACATAGTAAGTACAAAGACGATATGATGAATCGCCTGCTTATTTAGCCAATGAAAAAGATACTGAAATCGTCGGCTATACCAACAGTCAATTTACTGAGATCAAACGTTGAAAATGTCCCTGCAAGTGGTGAAAGACAACGAAGGAGAAAAATACTGCATGATGCTTTTGATAGATTTCAAAATTTTAGTCCCCCCAAAAAAGGTCTTTTGCAGAAAACGTGGCCCCAATTCAACCTGCATCAGATAAACAAACAATTTTTTGCGTAAAATGTGATATGTTCAAAAAAAAAAAAAAGTAAATTTTTTAAATGACAAATTGTCAATAAAGGAGAAAGAGCTAAACTTTCTGAAAACAGGAAGAAAAAGAAAGGATATTTTAAAGAGGTTTTACTAGAAAATCCAGAATATGAAATGGTCGCGTCGGCTTTTATTGAAACAAATCAGAGAACTGAAAATTAAGGTAAAAAAATAAATACGAAAAATCGAAAATTGAAAAAAAAATGACAAATTCTTTCGAAACATACTTACAAACACACAGTAAACCTCTCTTGTAGAGGGTAAAGGTCGAATTAAATGGACACTTGAATATCCGAAACATTTCACACAAATTACAGTAGACGAGGTTTGAAGAGACAAATTTCTGCGTGAAATGTGATATGCTCCAAAAAAAAAAAAAAAAAACGGAATAAATTTTTTAAATGAGAAATTATCAATAACGGAAAAAGAGCTTAACTTTCTGAAAACAGAAAGAAAACAAAACGATATTTTAAAAAGTTTTTCTAGCAGGGCCAGAAGTTGGAATCGTTCGCATCGGCTTTTGTTGAAATAAATCAAAGAACTGAAAAATAAGGTAAAAAAACAAAATGCGAAAAATCAAAAATTGAATAAAAATGACAAATGCTTTCGAAACATACTTACAAAAACACGGGTAACCTCTCTTGTAGAGGGTAAAAGTCGAATTAAATGGACACCTGAATATCCGAAACGTTTCACAAAAATTACAATAGCCGAGGTTATGTTATTAACAAAAAGCATTATTTTCGCTTTTGATGGAAGTAATACATATATATATAAAAGAGGAAACAATCAATAATATATTTCTGCTTCACTCCTTTGGTCTCTTTAAATCATTTCAGCATTTTGTTTCAAATTCGACAGCTCAGTAGTTGTATTTATCATCAGAGTTCCTGCACAGAGCAAAGCAAACACGATTCCTAACACTCAGCGATGCATCCCAGCTACGTCACCAGCCGCAACTTCCGGGGACAACTGAAATCTGCCGTATGAGTCAGCCTTTGTATCTAGAGCACGCTGTATGATAGTCGGTGATACGACTCTGGAAACAAAAATCGCCCGTTAATGTCACTTGTTACTAGATGACGAGACGAGCGTGTGGGCCGATGATTTGATACAACCTATGCTTTCTTATGGGAAGAAGCGGCAGAAACATTCGTATTTTACGAATGCTACTTTGCTTGGAATTAAAAAAACATAACGTGGAACGCTTCGCAAACATGCACTTTTGTGCCTATCACATGGAATTCATCAAATAAGCATTACATATATATATATATATATCATCATCATCATCATTGTCAACCATTATCAATCCACTGCTGGACGAAGGTCTCCCCAAGTTTCCTCCACAACGGTCTGTCTTGTGCCAGTCTCCTCCATGTCACCCTGCATACTTTCGAATTTCATCCACCCATCTCCCATGTGGTCTTCTTCTGGGTCTTTTCCTGTCCCTTGGAATCCAATCTAAAATTTCGGCTGTCCATCGATGATCTGTCCTTCTGGCAGTATGTCCAGCCCATTGCCATTTCAGGGATTTTACTCTGATCATGATGTCTTCCACTCTCGTCATTTTTCGGATCCACGAGTTCCTCTTCTTATCTCTCCTGGTTACACCAAGTATGCACCTCTCCATGCTTCTTTGAGTTGTCTGCAGCCTTTGTATGTCTCTTTTAGTTAAGGTCCACGTCTCTGCACCATACGTAAGCACTGGAAGGATGCATTGATCAAACACTTTTCTTTTAAGACATAATGGCATATTGCTCTTGAAAATTATGCTGTTTCTTCCAAAAGCTCTCCAGGCAAGTTTTGTACGCCGATTAATTTCTTCATCAATGTGACCCTCACTTGATATCTGCTGTCCAAGATAAACGTACGTGTCTGTTATCTCCAGCTTTTCTCCATCAATCGACAAATCTTCATTTCTTGTAAAAGCATTGAACATCACTTTTGTCTTCTGAAAGTTCATTTTTAATCCCACTTCTTTACTCTTGTCAGCAAGTTCCTGGATCATACTCTGCAGCTCTGATGGGGTAGCTGCAAAAATGACTACGTCATCAGCAAAACGAAGTGGGTTAGATAATCTCCATTAATCTTTATCCCCTTGTTTTCCCAGCTCAGTGACTGAAAAACACCCTCCAATGTGGCATTAAAGAGCTTCGGAGATATGGTGTCACCTTGTCTCACTCCCTTTCCAATTTTTATGTGTGTTGTATTTTCAAACAGCCTAATCTTTGCACTTGCATTTTCATAGATGTTATTAATAATATTAATGTATGCATCTTCAATACCACAGGTTTTCAGAGCCGTTGTAACTGCTGATGGTTTCACCGAATCAAAGGCTTTTTCATAATCGATAAAAGCCATGCACAATGGAAGTTCATATTCCTCGCTCTTTCAATTAGTTCTCTCAGCACATGGATATGATCTATTGTGCTGTAGCCACTCCTGAATCCAGCTTGTTCTCTCGGTTGAGCCATGTCCAGTGTTACCTTCAAGCGGTGTGAAAGAACTTTAGTGAAGATTTTATAAACTACTGATAGGAGGCTGATAGGTCTGTAGTTTCCGAGATCCTCAATGTCACCTTTCTTATGTAGCAGGATCATTGTAGCGGTGTTCCAATCCTCAGGAATCTTTCCTTCATTAAGGCATCGAGTGAAAATTTGGGCGAGTACTGTTTCGATTTCTCCAATTGCTTCTTGTATGATGTCTACAGTAATTCCATCTTCTCCTGGAGCTTTTCCCTGCTTCATGTTCTTGATTGCATGTGCAACTTCTGCTGGAAGGACTGGAGGAACTCTGGTACTGGTATCTTTCATGATGTCTGGAGTGCATGTATCATCCCTTTCATATAATTTGGAGTAGAAATCTTTCACCCTTGTCAAAATTTCGCCTCTATTTCTTGTTACAGAACCATCTTCTTTTCTCAGTGCCATAATCTGTTTTCTTCCCTTACTGAGATGTCCCTTTGCTATCTTTAGGCTTTGGTTGTTTTCAATTGCTTTCCTCACTAGTTCACAGTTGAATTTTCTTACGTCTTCAGTGATACTTTTTCGTACTGTCTTGCATAGCTCTATATATTCCACTTTGGAAGTCACATCTTCTTTAGTTGTCCTCATCTCTCTTCTTTTTTGCATCAACATTTTCGTTTTTCCTGATAATTTATTTACATGCAACTTGTTCTTAGACCCAGCTAATTTTGTTGCTGTTTCCATAAGAGCTTTGGTTACTTTTCTGTTAACTTCAGAGATGTCCACTTCTTCCGATGTTAGGCCTTCTAAAGCAGAGAACCTATTCTTCAGTTCCAACTTGAAGGTATAATGGTGTTTTTTAAGGTTGGTTATGTCAATAGATTTTGTTTGTCTTATGAGCTTGCCACGTTCAAGTTTAGTGTTGAGGTGCATCTTACATCTCACCAATCTATGGTCACTACCTGTGTTGAACTTGTTTAGCACACTGCAGTCTTCTATGACGAATTTTTTGTTACACATAATAAAATCAATTTCACTTGTCGTCCCATTTGGATGTCTCCATGTCCATTTCCTGTGTGGCTTTTTCTTGAAGAAGGAGTTCAAGATGAAAAACCCTTCTGCCTCTGCAAACTCAACGAGAGTATTTCCACGCTGGTTTCTGTTGCCGTGACCGAATTTACCTACTGAAGTTTCATTCTGTTGCCGTTGCCCTATTTTTGCATTGAAATCTCCCATAATTATTTTCAAGTGCTGCTTACCTTTATTATTTAGATGACAAATTTCCTCATAAAATTCTTCAATTTCTTCTTCAGGATGACTTGTGGTGGGTGCATAAGTTTGAATAATCTGAGCCTGGTATCTTCTCGATAGTTGGATAACGAGTCGTGCAGCTCTGTCAGAGGAACTTTCAACTTCTACCACTTTATCCTTCAGTTTCTTGTTTATTATAAATCCAACACCACTAGTTCTGCCAGTATCTGTCCCACGATAGTAGAAGAGATGTCCACTTTAAGTTCAATGAGATCTTCTCCTTTTCTCCTTACCTCACTTAGCCCGACGATGTCCACTTGATCCTTTGTAGTTCCTCTTCCAATTCAAGAAGCCTTGAATCAGAAGATAGGGAGCGTCCATTGTACGTTGCCAAGGTCAGCATCAGATGGCAGCCTAGTCCGGTCCTCCGGGATTCTTAGCACCCTCTGCCTTCATGTCGCACTGGCCGCTGCCTTGACCCAGGTACATTCCATGCTGCCGGAGACTGAGGGCCAAGATTTAAGTTGTGGAGTCATTTTGGAGGGGTTTGGCCATAACTCACCACGCTGGCCAAGCGGGTTGGTGAGTGTGGGATAGAATTTCCTCTAATCCCGATGGTATAGTTATACCGCTATGGGCGGTCGTCAGAGCCTTTAGTGGGAACAGGATGCACCACGAGAAGGCGGGGTTGACATTTGTCAAGGAGAGGCTGTGATGTTACGCATCACCTGACCTTACATCCCATATATATATATATATATATATATATATATATATACTGTGGGATGTAAGGTCAGGTGATGCGTAACATCACAGCCTCTCCTTGACAAATGTCAACCCCGCCTTCTCGTGGTACATCCTGTTCCCACTAAAGGGGCTCTGACGACCGCCAATAGCGGTATACTATACCATCGGGATTAGAGGAAATGCTATCCCACACTCACCAACCTGTTTGGCCAGCGTGGTGAGTTATGGCCAAACCCTCCAAAATGACTCCACAACTTAAATCTTGGCCCTCAGTCTTCGGCAGCTGGAATGTACCTGGCCAAGGCAGCGGCCAGTGCGACATGAAGGCAGAGGGTGCTAAGAATCCCCGGAGGACCGGACTAGGCTGCCATCTGATGCTGACCTTGGCTACGTATAACGGACGCTCCCTATCTTCTGATTCAAGGCTTCTTGAATTGGAAGAGGAACTACAAAGGATCAAGTGGGACATCGTCGGGCTAAGTGAGGTAAGGAGAAAAGGAGAAGATCTCATTGAACTGAAAAGTGGACATCTCTTCTACTATCGTGGGACAGATACTGGCAGAACTAGTGGTGTTGGATTTATAATAAACAAGAAACTGAAGGATAAAGTTGTAGAAGTTGAAAGTTCCTCTGACAGAGCTGCACGACTCGTTATCCAACTCTCGAGAAGATACCAGGCTCAGATTATTCAAACTTATGCACCCACCACAAGTCATGCTGAAGAAGAAATTGAAGAATTTTATGAGGAAATTCGTGATCTAAATAATAAAGGTCAGCAGCACTTGAAGATAATTATGGGAGATTTCAATGCAAAAATAGGGCAACGGCAACAGAGTGAAACTTCAGTAGGTAAATTCGGTCACGGCAACAGAAACCAGGGTGGAAACACTCTCGTACAGTTTACAGAGGCAGAAGGGTTTTTCATCATGAACTCCTTTTTCAAGAAAAAGCCACACAGGAAATGGACATGGAGACATCCAAATGGGACGACAAGTGAAATTGATTTTATTATGTGTAACAAAAAATTCGTCATAGGAGACTGCAGTGTGCTAAACAAGTTCAACACAGATAGTGACCATAGATTGGTGAGATGTAAGATGCACCTCAACGCTAAACTCGAACGTAGCAAGCTCATAAGACAAACAAAATGTATTGACATAACCAATCTTAAAAAACACCATAATACCTTCAAGTTGGAACTAAAGAACAGATTCTTTGCTTTAGAAGGCCTAACATCAGAAGAAGTGGATATTTCTGAAGTTAACAGAAAAGTAACCAAAGCTCTTATGGAAACAGCAACAAAATTAGCTGGGTCTAAGAACAAGTTGCATGGACAACTAAAGAAGATGTGACTTCCAAAGTGGAATATATTGAGCTATGCAAGACAGTACGAAAAAGTATCATTGAAGACGTAAGGAAATTCAACTGTGAACTAGTAAGGAAAGCAATTGAAAACAACCAAAGCCTAAAGATAGCAAAGGGACATCTCAGTAAGGAAAAAAAAACAGATTATGGCACTGAGAAAAGAAGATGGTTCTGTAACAAGAAATAGAGGCGAAATTTTGACAAGAGTGAAAGATTTCTACTCCAAATTATATGAAAGGGATGATACATGTACTCCAGGCATCATGAAAGGTACCAGAGTTCTTCCAGTCCTTCCAGCAGAAGTTGCACATGCAATCAAGAACATGAAGCGGGGAAAAGCTCCAGGAGAAGATGGAATTACTGTAGACATCATACAAGAAGCAAGTGGAGAAATCGAAACAGTACTCGCCCAAATTTTCACTCGATGCCTTAATGAAGGGAAAATTCCTGAGGATTGGAACAACGCTACAATGATCTTGCTACATAAAAAAGGTGACATTGAGGATCTCAGGAACTACAGACCTATCAGCCTCCTCTCAGTGGTTTATAAAATCTTCACTAAAGTTCTTTCACACTGCTTGAAGGCAGCACTGGACATGGCTCAACCGAGAGAACAAGCTGGATTCAGGAGTGGCTACAGCACAATAGATCATATCCACGTACTGAGAGAACTAATTGAAAGAGCGAGGGAATATGAACTTCCATTGTGCATGGCTTTTATCGATTATGAAAAAGCCTTTGATTCGGTGAAACCATCAGCAGTTGCAATGGCTCTAAAATCCTGCGGTATTGAAGATGCATACATTAATATTATTAATAACATCTATGAAAATGCAAGTGCAAAGATTCTGCTATTTGAAAATACAACACACATAAAAATTGGAAAAGGAGTGAGACAATGTGACACAATATCTCCGAAGCACCTTAATGCCACATTGGAAAATGTCTTTCAATCACTGAACTGGGAAAACAAAGGCATAAAGATTAATGGAGATTATCTAACCCACCTTCGTTTTGCTGTTTTTGCAACTACCCCATCAGAGCTACAGAGTATGATGCAGGAACTTGCTGACAAGAGTAAAGAAGTGTGATTAAAAATGAACTTTCAGAAGACAAAAGTGATGTTCAATGCTTTTACAAGAAATGAAGATTTATCGATTGATGGAGAAAAGCTGGAGATAACAGACACGTACGTTTATCTTGGACAGCAGATATCAAGTGAGGGTCACATTGGTGAAGAAATTAATCGGCGTACAAAACTTGCCTGGAGAGCTTTTGGAAGGAACAGCATAATTTTCAAGAGCAATATGCCATTATGTCTTAAAAGAAAAGTGTTTGATCAATGCATCCTTCCAGTGCTTACATATGGTGCAGAGACGTGGACCTTAGCTAAAAGAGACATACAAAGGCTGCAGACAACTCAAAGCAGCATGGAGAGGTGCATGCTTGGTGTAACCAGGAGAGATAAGAAGAGGAACACGTGGATCCGAAAAATGACAAGAGTGGAAGACATCATGATCAGAGTTAAATCCCTGAAATGGCAATGAGCTGGACATACTGCCAGAAGAACAGACCATCGATGGACAGCCGAAATTTTAGATTGGATTCCAAGGGACAGGAAAAGACCCAGAAGAAGACCACATGGAAGATGGGTATATGAAATTCGAAAGTATGCGGGAGTAACATGGAGGAGACTGGCACAAGACAGACCGTTGTGGAGGAAACTTGGGGAGACCTTCGTCCAGCAGTGGATTGATAATGGTTGACAATGATGATGATGATATACTGTATATATTGGCCACAGAGTGAGTACTCTAACGTGAAGATTTCCCAGCAGACGATGCTGAGTTTTTTACTGAGGCAATAGAGAATTGACCCTTTATCGTCAAAAATATTGTGTTTCTTGTAAAATATTATGGTGCTGTACATTCGGAGGAGCAATTTCAACATGGAATATCAGTTTTTGCGTAGGTCATTAGAACATCGTTTACGAAAACTGCTGATTTTGAAAACTCACGGAAATTTTCGCAAAAAAATAATTTTGATTAATCTTCAGCTCGAGAAATTATTCACTATTGATGTTTTCATTTAGTAATAAACAATATATCTTACACATTTGTTTTATTCTTGTACCTAGCCGCTCCGGTGGCGCAGTGGTCTAAGGCGCTGGCCTCTGATCATTCGTCCGTAAGGGGTCCGGGTTCGAATCCCGGTCAGGCATGGATGTTGTGTTTGTCTTGTTGGAAATAAAATTATTTAAAGTAAATTTAGTCCAACATGCACGTGCATAGATAGCCCCAGGGGATAGCGGGAGGCAATCTCAAGCCTTGTGACGATACTTAGGCCCCAGGGGATATAGGGGGTTCGGAAAAGTTGAAGGGTCAGTTCCCAAGAAGGGAGCGAAGTGACGGATTAGATGAATCCCAGACTGGTCAAGTGACCTTGGCATCCGCGGGCAAGGTGAAGCTCAGAAGGTCTTCACTGGTCAAGAGGAGTAGAGTGCGGAGAGCGGCAAGGGACAGACGTGGGTAGTGAGTGCCGAGTATGACCAGAGGGAGATGAAGTATGCTCAGCGTTGACAAACGGAGAGCCGAGTTCGGATAGCGCCAGTCAGCTCAATTAGGTGTATATGCCCAGTGTTGAAAACCTGAAAGACATATGGAGATACCAGATAAGTTCTTTTCCTTTTCCCTGTTATTGCATGTACTTGCATAAATTAATTCATAACCCTATTTAGAGCACGTGGCGTGTGTATTGGTCATGATCAAACAATGAAAATCCAGTTAGCTAGGTAAAACATTTAAGTAAAGCATAGGAGATAAGGAACTAGAAGTAAAATGAATCACTAAGCTTTGCACTTATATATATAGATAGATAGATGTATGCAGAAATGATCGGAGACGTTATAGAGAAAAATCGTAATAAGAGTAAATTTTATGTGTAAGGTATTGTTAACGGCTGCACCCACGCACGTGGCACCTTAGTGTTCCTAATTCTCACGTATTAAACCATTTTGATTACTTCCACATAAGATTCCTGTTTGTTTTCCTTATAACCACACAAGACATAAGTTAAGGTATGTGTAAACTAAGATATGTGTTTATGTTTCTGATTTCTTTCACGAGCGGCACCTTTACTCCCCCACCATTCCAGTGACGGGATAAAGGTGAATCACAACGCCGTGCTTTATTATATGCCAGTACATATAAGGGGCACGTTTTTGTCCATATACGATCACTGTAGAACAAAAGTCCCATAGTTATAAAAAGGCACGATAAAGTAAATTTAATCGGTAAATGATCTGTAATTGATGCACCTATAATTTTTTCATAATAATAAATATAACAATAAAATTAACACCTTGTATTTAACATTGATGACAGTAACACGTGTTGCAGTGAATAGCATTAACACGTGTTCCAGTGAATAGCATTAACACGTGTGCCATTGTTCATAACTTTAACACGTGTTCCGTATTAGAATGTAACGTTGGTACCGATTAACGTTTGAAGATAACTATGGTGAATTGGTTAAATATTTGTTTATAACATATGATTATTCCTATGATAATAACGTTCAAAATAATTGTATATAACATTGGTGCCGTGACTTTTGAGCCATTCGTGCTGTCACGTAGTTTTCCCCGTCGCAGTACGGATTGAATGGGTTTTCTTTTCTTCATGTGTAGCAGTTCATTATTTCCTTTTGTTGTATGCATCATGCAATAGTTTTCTTAAGGTGTTATTTTGACAACTTCATTACTAAGAGTTAGGTAAAAGCGCAATTGCATGTTGTAGGGAAAGGTTTTATTTTAATTGGTATTAGTGTATAACTTAGGTATTAAATATGTCAGACGACGAGAGGGCAGAGCCAGGTTCCCCACCACAAAATTTTGTGTCAGATTCTTCCTCACACGGCGCTTCGGCCCCGTCCACAATTCCCACAATTGCAGATTCCCCCATATAGTACAATCCATGGCATCAATGCTGCCACTCATTTACCAATTTTCAGGGAATGATAAACTTGTTTCGGCCACGCAGTTTTTCGAGTCGATTGACTCTCTGGCCGCCATTAATAACTGGTCAGATAGCATAAAAATGTTTGCAGCAAAAGCCTGCATGAAACACGCGGCGTTAGAATTTTTAAATGAAGCACCGCATATAAGGAATACTGCCAGTTATGATAATTTAAAAAAAGCAATAATTCGAAGGTTCGACGCTAGTCAACCCATTACATTACAAATGCAGAAATTTAATTCATGCCAACAAAGGCCACATGAGTCGGTCGCACAATACGAATCGCGGCTAAGAGGATTAGCGCATTCATATTTAGGCATTGGCGACACAGATAATCAGCAAGTTAATGCTCTTGCTGACAAAGCAAAATTATCGCAATTTTTGACAGGGTTAGAGAGAAATCTTCTAAAAGAAGTGCTGTCGAAAGGGCCGAGTAATTTTGAACAAGCAGTGGAATATGCAATACTGGCTGAGGCGAACAGACACATTATGTCCAAAAGTGTCAATTTCGCCGATTATGGAGATCCGGTCCCGCAAGAAAGCGGATCTGCCGATGCAATGGCAGAAATTTGCGCCATGTTTAAGCAGCACATGGTACAACAAGAAGCAGTAGTAAATACGCTGCGGAAGGAATCCAAAGAATTGAGCGAGCGACTGCAGCAAGCAGAAGATCGATTTTTAACATTTCAAGGCAGGAACGTCGATAACCAGTATTATGGAAATTCCATTCAAAGTAACCCACGGAATTTTGAGAATATGCGATGTTTCGGATGTGGTACATTTGGACACCCAGTCAAGCGATGTCCCCAGCGAACAGATAATTTCAGAAATCAAAGACAGGCAGGCAGAGCTCCGTTCCGTTCGGCGCCTCAATATTCGAATTATAGACAGCGAGATACAAATGGCGCGGGGTATTCTAACTCTCAGGGAAATCCAGACCAACGAGCGGAAGCTCCATCGCATTCACAAGCTTCCGGGCAGGCAAGAGGTGCATATCAAGGAAGGACAAATAATGGGAATTTAAACTTCAGATGGTCCAGGTAGATTCCGGGGCGCGCCCAGACCCCCAAGTATCAGTCCCAGTAGTTATTAATAATTGTCAGATAATAGAGGATGCATCTTTGCCGCTGACAGAGGTAAAAATTGGAAACGCAGTATTTTTGGGTCTACTCGATTCAGGAGCAAGTATAAGCATTATTACGCAGGACGTAATCCAAGAGATTAAGCGTAAAGTAAAAATCCATCCCATAGCTGACAGCATAAGTGTTACCGGAATTACGGGTAATAGATTAGAAATCATTGGAGCGTTTACCATCCCCATTATGATGGGCGACAGAAGAGTCACTCACAAATTTTACGTATCTAAGGCCCCTCTACATTTTGCTTACCAAATTATTTTGGGATACGATATTTTAAGGAATTATTTTTGATGCCCAGGGCGGAAAAATAAGTTTTAAATATCAACATACTGATCGAGAAGAACAGCCACAAACTCAGAAAAGTAGAACGAAATTAGGCAGAGCATTGCGAAAAGAGATTATTCCCCCTAGAACCGAAAGAGTTATTTTAGCACGATGTGACCCCGAGAGAAACCATATTGACATGCCGATACTTGTTCAATCCATAAATGCATTTGCCCAGGGTCGTTTAAGAATAGGAAGAAGTGTTGATACGCTTACTTCAAAAGGTATTATTTCTGTATTAGTAGCAAATGTTACAGAAGAGCCGCAGCACATTAATAAAAATACAAAATTAGTAACGGTGGAGCCCGCGATTCAATTCAAAGCACAACACCACGTGGGAGTTGTCACTCAGGCTAAAATGTCTCCTCCTCCACTTTCTGAACAGGATTTCGATTTGGCCGACATTGATCCAGCTTACCGGAGGCCTTTAGTTAAACTTTTATTAAACTACAGCGACGTTTTTGCTCGAACCACAAAAGAAATGGGGCATACAAATTTAATTTATCATGAAATACACCTCACGTCGGATGTTCCCATAAGATCTCGTCCGTACCGCGTGCCCGAGAAATTAAAAGCGGAATTGGATCAACAGCTGGATGAATTATTAGAGGCTGGCATTATCGAAGAAAGTTCATCGCCAGACGCTAGCCCCCTTATCCTCGTGAAAAAGAAAGACAATAGTTATAGGATGTGTATTGACATGAGAGGTATTAATAAAGTTACCATTCCATGTTCTTATCCTCTGCCCAGAATCGACGAAGTAATAGATCAATTAAGGGGAAATAACATATTTTCTACTTTGGATTTAACCAAGGGATTTCATCAACAGGAGATTACCCACAAGATTGCCATAAGACAGCATTTATTACGTCACATCGTGGACTATTTCAATATAAAAGGTCGCCAATGGGATTGAAAAATTCGGCAGCGTCGTTTCAAAGGTTAATGGATGCCTTATTAATTGGATTAAATCAGTTTTCAATCCTATGTTATGTTGACGACATCGTAGTGGCATCGAAGGACCCCGAGTCCCATTTACAAAAATTAGAAGCAGTATTTAAGAGATTCAGAGATCATAACGTCAAATTTCCCCCCAAGAAATGTAAGTTTATGCGACAGAGTTTAGCATATTTGGGATATGTGATTGATAAAAACGGCATTCAGCCGGACGAGAATAATGTTAATAAAGTTAAAGATTTTCCCAAGCCCAGGTCTGTGAAAAATGTACGCCAGTTCTTAGGCATGGCAGGAAATTCTTGGAAAATTATTCGGATTTGGCAAAGCCATTAACAGATCTTCTGAAGAAGACAAATACGAGGTTTAAGGGGACTCCGGACGAGGAGAAATCATTCCACGAAATTAAAGAAAACCTTCTGAAGCTTCCTACTTTATTTTATCCTTCATTCGACAAGCCATTTATGTTTCATTCCGATGCAAGTCAACATGGGTTAGGAGCGGTTCTTAGCCAGGAGGATGACAAAGACGATTTAGTGCCAATATCATTCATGTCGAGGAAATTAAACCCGGCAGAACAGAATTATCCTACAATAGAGCGAGAGTTATTGGCTATAGTAAATGCCGTCCGACATTGGAGGCATTATTTGTTAGGCAATAACATATTCATCAAAAGTGACCATAAACCTCTGCTATATTTACACAAATTTAGTGATAAGAATGCCAGGTTAGCAAAATGGGCCATGGCTTTATTAGAATATGACATCGACATAAAATATGAAGCTGGCAAGACCAACTACGTAGCCGATTATCTGAGCAGAATTCCAGACAATTTTTCATCGGGAGAACAAAATCATATTGATAATGAAATAGGTATTAACGCATTAACCTTTACCCCGGATGCATCTCAAGTGCAGCGTATAAAGGAATTACAGTGGGCAGATCCAAATTTATGAACCGGCATAGAAGATTTACGGAAGAAACAGTATACTGTTGGCAACGCTAAGATAAAGAATAATTTTTTCTTATCCGAAGAAGGTCTGTTATACCATTTTCAGGCACCAGATAGAAATTCCTCACAAGAGCAATATTTTGAACAACTGGTAGTTCCTGAAGCATTAAAAGGAGAAGTTTTATTTCTTTGCCATGACGCCCCTTTCTCAGGTCATTTTGGATTTACTAAAACATTTGCACGAGTGCGAGAAAAATATTTTTGGAAAAATATGTTTAGCGAAGTACGTAACTACGTTGATTCTTGCAAGTCATGCATAGAAAGGCGCGGTTACAAGCCAAAACATAAAGCACCGTTAATGCGGCCGGAGTTGCCAAAACACCCTTACGACAAAGTCAGTGTGGATCTTATCGGTCCTTTGCCAATTACGGAGAATGGATTCCAGTACTTGATGGTAGCTGTAGATCGTTATACCCGCTATGCGGAGATAGCTCCGTTAAAAGACGCTAAGAGTACTACAGTGGCCGATGCAATATTTGAGCACGTATTTGCGCGTCATGGAATTTGTAACATCCTTCTTCACGATAGAGCGCAAAATTTTGAATCAAAGATATTTAAATCATTAATGAAGAAATTGGGAGTAAAGTCTGTTTCAGTAACGCCATATTGCGCGCATGCCAACGGAATCAACGAGAAATTAAATTTCAGCATTGAGAATTATTTATCACATTTCGTTGCCCAGAATCAACGTGATTGGGATGTCCATATCCCGGCATTTTTGCTTGCATACAGGACATCAATTCATAGCGCGACGAAATTTGCTCCTTCATATCTGCTATATGGCAGGGATATCTCTATCCCAATCGATTTAGTCAACCAACCCCCAAGACAACAGTATTTCTCCTATGACGACTATTCTGAAAACCTAGTAGCCAGGTTAAGACAAGCATATCACTTATTAGAACAGAATTTGTATACGGCAGCAGAAAAGCAAGAAGCATATAGATTAAAGCATTGCAAGAATAAGAATCTGCAACAAGGACAACTAGTATATCTGTATACGCCCAAAACCCGAATCGGAAGATCCAGAAAATTGACTAAATTCAATTCAGGGCCGTGGGAAATATTATCATTACCCACCCCAGTTAATGTAAAAATTCGGTCAACTACGGGGAGAACCGTGGAGCAAACGGTACACATAGACCGAATTACGACCTTCCCGCCAAGGAAACCATCGTTAGAATTCCACAAGGAAACCGAAGAGAATCTAAGTTCGGACGAAGAATTCCCTACTCAATCATTCAGCGACAGCACGGACGATTCGGACAACGAATTTAATCCGGTTAATTTTTGGGCCTCGCAAAATATTGAATATTGATGCGTACAGGGGTGACATGGAGGAGACTGGCACAAGACAGACCGTTGTAGAGGAAACTTGGGGAGACCTTCGTCCAGCAGTGGATTGATAATGGTTGACAATGATGATGATGATGATGATAGGGAGGAACACCGAAACAACAGCACCCCACTCACTAGTACTCCAGGAGTGCACACCAGCCCTGAGCGGATTAGAGAACACCAGTCCGCCGGTGAAGAACGTGACGAAACCATAGTGTACGACTGGGAGCAGTTGTGGGTTGAGCCAGGAATCAACGAAGAACTCCCCAACACGCACAATAAGGAAACTGATGACAGGCACCAGGAAAACCCCACGCATAGGTATGAATTACGCCCAAGAGAAAAAAATTCCAAATCCTAGGCATCAGATCAATAATATGAACTGATACTAAAAAAAAAAAAAAAAAATCCGAACCACAAATCCATTTATCCAAGTGAATAACCCAGCATTTTAAACGGAAGTTATTAGATGAGGCAGAATTTTTTTTACATTTGATTAGCATATCTCTTAATATTAAAGCAAAAGGTGGAAAATTCACTAGTATTTTGTGTAATATATATGTATAAAATTTTCTCGAGTTCGGGTATTATTATTTTCCATTCCGTATTTCAAGTATGTTTCAAGTCTGTGTGTGGTTAGTGCATAGAAAGGTGTGTAAAAAAAATCTGACTATAAAAGCAAACAAACAAACGGAAAAGCGTTTGGCAGTTAAATGTGTTACTGATACTTGGTCAGCAACAGCTCAAAGTGTACTAAACGACACGTGCATGTAAGCTTCAGATGCCAGCAGTATCACTGAATTGATATTTTTTAGATATGTATTGTGGGTGCAGGACCGTAACAGTTAATTAATTTTTGTGTTTGAAAAGTGTATTGGGTATATGTGTGATTATGAATATTTTATATAATTTCATTGCTATATGTATATATAAGTGCACATGAGGAAAAAGATAGAGGATTACTAGGTAAGGATGGAGTAGTCTATCCGTGCGTGTAGTTTTTCCCACCAGCATTCCTTTTGGCCCCCCATAAAGATTACATCTGGTAAGGGAGGAATGTTGGAAATAAAATTATTTAAAATAAATTTAGTCCAACATGCACGTGCATAGATAGCCCCAGGGGATAGCGGGAGGCAATCTCAAGCCTTGTGACGATACTTAGGCCAAAGGGGATATAGGGGGGTCGGAAAAGTTGAAGGGTCAGTTCCCAAGAAGGGAGCGAAGTGACGGATTAGATGAATTCCAGACTGGTCAAGTGACCTTGGCATCCGCGGACAAGGTGAAGCTCAGAAGGTCTTCACTGGTCAAGAGGAGTAGAGTGCGGAGAGCGGCAAGGGACAGACGTGGGTAGTGAGTGCCGAGTATGACCAGAGGGAGATGAAGTATGCCCAGCGTTGACAAACGGAGAGCCGAGTTCGGATAGCGCCAGTCAGCTCAATTAGGTGCATATGCCCAGTGTTGAAAACCTGAAAGACATATGGAGATACCAGATAAGTTCTTTTCCTTTTCCCTGTTATTGCAATGTACTTGCTTAAATTAATTCATAACCCTATTTAGAGCACGTGGCGTGTGTATTGGTCATGATCAAACAATGAAAACCCAGTTAGCTAGGTAAAACATTTAAGTAAAGCATAGGAGAAAAGGAACTAGAAGTAAAATGAATCACTAAGCTTTGCACTTATATATATAGATAGATAGATGTATGCAGAAATGATCGGAGACGTTATAGAGAAAAATCGTAATAAGAGTAAATTTTATGTGTAAGGTATTGTTAACGGCTGCACCCACGCACGTGGCACCTTAGTGTTCCTAATTCTCACGTATTAAACCATTTTGATTACTTCCACATAAGATTCCTGTTTGTTTTCCTTATAACCACACAAGACATAAGTTAAGGTATGTGTAAACTAAGATATGTGTTTATGTTTCTGATTTCTTTCACGAGCGGCACCTTTACTCCCCACCATTCCAGTGACGGGATAAAGGTGAATCACAACGCCGTGCTTTATTATATGTCAGTACATATAAGGGGCACGTTTTTGTCCATATACGATCACTGTAGAACAAAAGTCCCATAGTTATAAAAAGGCACGATAAAGTAAATTTAATCGGTAAATGATCTGTAATTGATGCACCTATAATTTTTTCATAATAATAAATATAACAATAAAATTAACACCTTGTATTTAACATTGATGACAGTAACACGTGTTCCAGTGAATAGCATTAACACGTGTGCCATTGTTCATAACTTTAACACGTGTTCCGTATTAGAATGTAATGTTGGTACCGATTAACGTTTAAAGATAACTATGGTGAATTGGTTAAATATTTGTTTATAACATATGATTATTCCTATGATAATAACGTTCAAAATAATTGTATATAACAGTCTTACGGCACTGGCTCTCTCCCTTCCCTGGAACCAGTGACCCTAAATTAGGGACGGGCGACTGCTTATAGCCCATTGAGTTGCTCACGGTGGTCGTTAAACCTCCATAAAAAAAAAAAAAATTCTTGTACCTAATCTTATTAATGAATCAGGCGCTCCCTCCATCTGTGCTGGTGATAACGGCAGAGATAGTGCATCGTGGCAAAATATCTGCTTTTTCTCGGCGGAGATTTTCCGAACCTGCGTGCATATAGTACGATGAACATATTTGATATCAAGAGATAAAATCTGTGATCCTACATTTAAACAACGGTTAATGTTCTTAACGTAAAAATTTTCCTTATTGTAAGCTGTGGAAAAATGCATCACATCCTAATGCTTTCCTCCGTTTCTTCAATTCTGTTGGTGTTACATATTAGGCCTTAATAAGAGACACGAACTTACTTTTAAAGCAGTAACGAACTCCATTCGAGAACATAAACTTTTATTTCGTAACAACAATCATTCGTCCGCCTCATAACAACTTCGCCATTACCATACATACCTCCTTGCCACAACCCCCAACGTCCCTAGTAATTCTTTATTATGTTACAGTTGAGTCAATAAAGGTTGAAACAAGTTCTTTGTATGCTGCATAATCTGTCCGATAACCTAAGTTCGGTACAAAACACTTTCACCCATACCTAAAACACAACTGAACAGATTCTAGTCCGATATTTAGCTACACTATAAATTTATCACCCGTTAAGTAGAAACAGAGTTGACGTACTTTACCTTCTGTATAGAAACTTCAAATTTTCTGGAACTCCATACCATATGATTACACAAAGTATTTAATAAAAAATACTCAAGATAAATACCGATTTTGCACTGATGAAATCATAAACGGCATATAATCCTGTGATGGTTAGCCTGAACGATCGGCCCACAACTCCCGAACGCCCCCTGGCGAGCTGTGACATTAACAGTCCGTTTTACAAACTGTTGACAGCACGGAGAGTCGTATCATCTAACTTATCATACACCGTGATCCTCTGGGAGAGACCACTGGATCTGCCGCCTTAGGTCACAGCTAATCTGTGGTGTGACGTCACAAGCAGGCAAAAATGAACTAAATTATACCGTTGATGAAACAGTAAGCTTGTGTATCATTGATAAAGATTATTGAATTACTCATTTTATCTGTTTATACGCTTAGAAGCTTTTGTTCCATTGGTTTCCAAACAGCTTCTCTTCTGCAGCTGCGTTTTGCCTGCTTATGACGTCATTTGTAGCACAGACGGTGACTTATGGCGTCCAATGCTGCGTGGATAGGAGTGGTGTGTCCAGTAATATAACCTCCTTGGTTTTGACTGAAGCCAAAACAGATCAGCTGTTTTGATCCTCTCTCTGAGGTGGTGGAAGTCAGAGGGAGTACGGAAACGTGACGTCACTTCCTGTGTCTGAAGCCGTTTACTAGCGCATGCAAACAAGGAATATTTCGGACTTCATATTTCTCAACATTATGGTTCTGATTATATTTTAAACGTGGTGACTTGCGCATGCCCAGTATGCAAGTAACCATGCGCAGTATGCACTTCCGCTCAAACATTCATTATTTTGTTCAATTTTTTAAAGAAATACCAACACATATTTTCCTATTTTTTCTGGAAAGTTTTTAATTATGGGAACGAATATTTCAACCTCAATTTTTTCCATTACTGTATGAGTAGAGTAAGGTTCCGAAAATCCCCTTCAAAATCACGATTTCCCCATAGAGATGTAAAGAAGATTCTCGAATTGGGCGCATTGGCGTAGTCAGCTGATAAAAAGTGGCGTCACGCCAGAAGCATAGGGAGAGGTGCTGTTTCCACCTCCTCTTTCTTCTAACTTCCTTGGCCAGCACTAGGACACTGAACAAATGGCGCGGTCAAATTTCGACTGTACTTGATCTAAATTTCTCCAAAAACTTTGGCAAAATGAAAAATTCGCCATGTAATTAGTTTGGTGTGCAGCTTGAGTTTAATTCGGCACATATACAAGGTAAAGCATTTCACTTTTGCTAATATATTCTGGCCATCACAATTCTACCTTGTCAATACAAATTACCAACATTCTACAAGATATATCCTTTTTAAGACATAAAATTTCACATGTAATATCACACTATATATTACATATGAAATTTTATGCAGTTTTGTGACAAAATGATTTGCATATTTATTTTGAGTACGTATATGTCCCCAAATGAACTGCCGATTTGGGGACGCCACGCCCTTTTATCCTCAAATCAGTGTTCTAATGTCTGGTCACCTAACGGTAAGCTGACCAGAAGTTTCGAATTCCTGAGGACAGTCCTCAAATTTAGTTTAATGTCCCCAAAAACATCAGTTGCCTTTGGGGACACAAATTGTCCTCAAATTCTATTGTTTGCCTTGAAGTGTCCTCGAATTTACATTTCCTCATTACCTCATTACATTTCTAATGAAAAATGCTCTTAAAAATACCCTTCATTTTACTAATTTTTTTCCTTTTTTTGATTGGAGGTTTAAAGACCACCGTGAGAAACTCAATGGGCTATAAGCAGTCACCCGTCGCTAATTTAGGGTCACTGGTTCCCGGGAAGAAAGAGAGCCAGTGCCGTAAGACATATAACATCCACGCCTCAACGGGATTTGAACCCAGACCCCTTTCGGATGAATGATCAGAAGCCATCGCTTGGATCACACTTATTGAAATTCGTAGCTCCAAGTCCTGTCAACATGTTCGACTTTCATACCGAAAGTTCTGTCGGTAGTCACGTGGGTTATGGTCTGCGATTATCCATTACACAGGTCTGGACCGCTCTTTTGTCTTACGTAAAAAACTGCTGATCGGACCTTGGAGCAACGATTCTTTCGTACAGAAATAGCGATGTTTACTGTATACTTCACACACATAGAGAATTTTTTACAGACCGGACAACCGTCCATTTCTTTTTTCACTCGGAAATAGACTTGGCTAACTTGGCAAAAATGTATTTATAACTACGCTTCCTATCTTTCTCCGGCAAAAATTAAACAGAAGTGTCTATAGTAGCTTTAGCGACTGTTGATCATGTTCATGGCCATTGCAAGAAGACGTTTGCTTAGCAAACTAATCCAATTTAATACTTGAAGTTTATAAATAACTTTCCTATGAAAGCTTAATAGAGTTCAGATTATTATGTTAGTCCATTTTCTTTACAGAAGCTTAATATTTGGGTTGTGAGAACATCTGTTGTTTTAGAAAAATTATATTTCCAACTGATATATTTAGTTTAATACTAGGCATAGAAAGAAGTCTCTTTTATCAATGCATGATGGTTTTGCTTGACTGTTAACCTCTTTAAGTGTTTATCAAAGTAACTTCTGCATATTTTATAACTTCAAAAGGGAAGTTATTTCTTTCATCAAAAAAGCAAATAAAAACCAGGGTTGTCTGCATTGAATTTTATGTTTAAATCTAGGAAATCAAGTTCTTTGTAATTCTGGTTAATTTTACTTAATTTTAGGCAGTTAGGAAAAACATCTCCAAAATCATTTTCTGAAATTTTAGAGTTGTTGAGACAAAGTAAGTCATCTATCTATATATATATGTATATTCTAAATAATCCTTAAACTCTGTTAGCTACTTGAATGTATACAAGTAGTTATCAGAGATCAAGGATTGCTATTTAATTAACTGATATTCTTTCAAAAGAAAAAGAAAGAAAGAAAAAGAGTGCAGACATTGGAAGAGTGGGAACATCCCATAGGAATACCATTAACTTGCCTATTGGCTGATTATTCAAAATAGTTATTTCTAATACAACATTGTAAGAGGTATTCCAAGTAAGCTTTAACTATTTCACAAATTTTAAACACTTTACGAAGTTCATTAAGAGTAGAGATAAGATCTCCAAGAGGAAGATTAGTATACAGATTCTCAAAGTTGTAACTATTATATCTATGGGCCTTAAGCTAAGTATTATAGAGTATTGTGGAACTAATTTTGGAATTGTTATTTAAAATGTAAAAAATATGTTCTGAAAATTAGTACTGCTTTTAACATGGTACTGAAAGTTTTTCAAGATTGCTTCAAAAGTCTGGTCTATTTCCTTTTTGTGACTCTTAACCCCACTGGCTAGGAATTTGAATTTCACTGGATTTTTATGAAATTTTATTGTAGCAAACGGAAGTGGAAATTTAGGCTTATAACCCTTACCAACGGGAAGCTGAAGGTTTTTTGTGGTAAGCCTTCAACAGATTTGCTAGTTGTTTATCCCCAGTGGCGGCATTTCAGGTGAAGTAGGTGAAGTGCCTCTTCACCTATTTTACTTAAAATAAAGTTTTATTCAATAATTTGTATAATATATTCTCTTTTGTCTCTATTATGTTACAAAATACTCAAAATGTTGATTAGATATCAATTCACATAGCACGTTCAATACGGAAAACAAGTCCTCATACGCAAAACAGTGCAAGTGAAGAGCCGAAATGAAAACCCTTGGAAGTCTGCAGCAGTCAACCGAGTTGCTATGGTAACCGTGACGTCAACCTCCCCTATCTGGCGCGCAAGTGAAGTGTTTTATCTTTCCGCGCCGAAACTCTGCAGATGGAATCGTGACTTTCGGAGATCACGGTGAAACGGTTTACCCAGGATATCTTGCAATGTTGTGGTACATGCTTTCTGAAAGGGATTTGCTTGTTCGTGCTTTGTGATTATTTGTCAAAAAGTTTAGCTGTTACTGTAGTTTTGTGTACAGTTTAACAGTTAGGGATAGTTTTAATTAAAGTATGTATCCTGGGAACGACAATGTTTGTAATTTATTACAACTCCATTTAATCGGTGGAAAGATGAAGATAAAAGAGACATTTTACTTCAAGGACGACCGACGGATTCACTGACAATTGTTGCCAAAAAAAATCAAGAAGAGCGGTAAATCTTACAATATTAATTTAAAAAATTGTTGGTTTACTGAATATAAATAACTTTGTGGTACTTCTATGTTACAAAAATTATTTTGTTTGCCCTGCTTACTTTTAGTAATAAACATTCGGCGTGGAATAAAGACAGATTCTCAGATTTATTAAATATAACACGCTCACTTCATAAACATGCTGATTCTAGCGAACACCTGAAATGCGAGTTAATGCTAAGGAATTTTGAAAAAAATGAGAACACCATTGCCGACACCCTGAGGGACAATTCTAGGCTTTTGAAAATGCATTTTAACGAAAAAGTTCGTTTAAATAGACTTTTCCTGCAGACAGTGATTGATGCAGTATTATATTTGAGCAAACAAGAACTAGCATTCCTTGGCCATGACGAAATCATGGACTCGATAAATCGTGGAAATTTCAAGGAATTGCTTTTATTGCTGATATCAAGAAGTCCTTTAGAAATTCAAAATCAATACGAAAAGATAAAAAATGTCTTCACAGGTGACTCAAAAACTATTCAAAATGAATTAATTGAATGTATATCTGAATAAACACTGCTGGCCACCCAAAATACAACACCAAGAAGGAAGCATCCGATTGGCCTGAAATTCGCAGCATGCGTCGCCAGCGAGAGGACATGCAAACGATTAGCATTGCAGGGCATATGCACATCATGCGTATCCGGCGCGCCACCGAGAAGCACTATAAGAAGGGTGCACAGAAGGCGGGGTGTAAGTAGTGGAAGTGTGTTGTGCTGCCGAACCTGAGCGTGGGAAGCTTCCTGATACCTCGTCGCAGAATACGGCAGTCATTCCAGCACGTTTCGGAGTTCGACAGAGAACGAATAGTGGCTTATCGCGACAGCGGTTTATCATACCGTGACATCGGCGCCCGTGTGGGACGACATCTAGCCACAGTGAGGCGAGTATGGATTCGGTGGGTGTAGGATTGACGGACGGACCGACGTGAGCGATTGCCGCGGCGCACCACCGAACGAGAGGACTGGCATGTTGCGCAGCGGGCATTGACGGCTCGCACCGTCACATCACGAACGTTAGCACGGGAATTAGGGTTTGTTGCGCAACAGCCTGTGTCAGCACGTACGGTTCGACGTCGCCTGCAGGAGCGGGGACTTGTCGCACGGTGCCCGTTGCTCCGATTACCATTGACGTTACACCACTGGCGAGTGCGGCAGCAGTGGGCCGTTGAACGCCGCCCCTGGACTACGGAATGGCACGACATTGTCTTCTCAGACGAAATACGCTTCTGCCTGTAACGCCACGATGGTCGAATCCGCGTGCGGCGCCACCACGGCGAGAGACTGTATGACGCCTGCATTTGCATCGCCATACCGGTCCGTCGCCTGGTGTTATGGTTTGGGGCGCAATTGGATATGACACCCGCACCCCTCTGGTACCCATCGCCGGTACACTCAACAGCCACCGCTACACCTCCGACGTTTCGGAACCTGTAGTCCTCCCTTACGTGCAGGACCTGCCAGCGGCCACGTTTCAACAGGACAGTGCGCGCCCGCACGTCGCACGCATCGTACAACATTTCTTCACGGCCCACCAGGTGTCCCTGCTGCCATGGCCCACCTGTTCTCTCGATATGTCACCCATCGAACACGTCTGGTCGCTGATCGGCAACTGAGTGGCCCGGCAAGCACCCTCCGCGGCTACGCCTGATGAACTGTGGCAACGTGTGGAAGCGGCTTGGTCCGACATACCCCAAGCCCACATCCAAAGCCTCTTTCGTTCGATGCCGCAGCGTGTAGCGGCCATTATTGCCAACCATGGGGGCCACACGAACTATTGATGTCTGCGTGTTCCGCAAGTCGCACGGGCCTGTAAGCTCAATCGTTTCATCTTTGTGTCTGTCGTTATGTGTCCAGTAAATCTGGCTTTGCTACATCGTGTCCTTCTTGGTGTTGCATTTGGGTGGCCAGCAGTGTATAAACGATCACGTTAAAAATGAAATAGATGAAGTTCAATGCTTTTCTATTCAAGTAGATGACACCACAGACACAAGTCAGACTTTTCAGTGTTCTTTAATAATAAGATCTGTGGATTCGGAAGGTGTATTGGCTGAGCGATTTTTGGGTTTCCACGACGTGAGTGGAGATCGAACGTCAGAAGCTTTATACAAAATGCTAGACAAAATTTTCGAACAATTCGATTATCAACACAAATTAATAGGACAATGTCACGATGGGACAAGTGAAATGTCTGGACACTTGAATGGCTCCAGGAAAAATCAAGGATAAAGCTTCTCAAGCTGTTTTCGTTCATTGCTTAGCACATCGTTTGAATCGTGTATTACAGCAGAGTTTTTCTAAAATTTCAAAGTATCGTATATTTTACTCAGGCCTCACTGGAATTCCTTCGTTTTTTTCACCACTCAGTGAAGCGATCTTAAACACTCACATCTACAACCGCAAGACGCATACCAAACGTAACAGAAACTCGATGGTCCTCCACTTCGAAGTTAATAAGTGTAATTGTTGAAGATTAAGATAAATTGAAGGAAGTATTCGAATTTCTGACAAATAGTGAGCTATCAGACAAAAAATCAATTAAACTTGCCAAGGGGTTTCTAAACGATATAAACACTTTTAAATTTACATTTTTGGCAATAGTATTTAATGAAATTTTTGGCCCCACTAATCTATTATTCGAAATTTTGCAGAAAAAATCACTAGACATAAACTATTGTGTAACTCAAATTAAAAAAGCTCGTGAAATTTTGAGTCATAAAAGGAACGATGAAGTATTTGAAACACTGTTTGGAAAAGCTAGCAAAATCACAGAAATAAGCAGATCTAAACGGGAATATGCTGCTCTTACACAAGAAACAATTTTTCAAAATTATAAACAATTGTATTTTGAAATTTTAGACCACATTCTTATGGAAATGGATATACGATTTCAAGACTGTGAAAATCTTCAATTTGTTTGTCTTGCTGACACAACCAAATTCGAACAATTTGATTCAAGCTTCCCTCTCACGCTTTTGAAAATCTACAACATTTTTACGGAAAAATATTTACTAGACTCCAGCGCCTTAAAAATGAACTGAGTCTTGTATATGCCAACGATAAATTAAGGAATATATCGACTCAAGAACTTCTTTGAGTGCTTCATGAAGATAAAGACATTTTTACAGAAGCTTATAAATTGGTTGCCCTCATTTTAACCATTCCATCTATAAGTGTGTCAGTGGAAAGAAGTTTTTCTTGCCTTAAAAGAATACAAACTTACTGAAGAAACATTATATCTCAAGACAGGCTTTTGCTTCTTTGGCAAATATTTCTATTCAGAAAGATATTTTATTGATGCTCACGAAGAAACAACCATTCTATGACGACATAATCGACAAATTTGCAGCTCTAAAAGAAAGAAGAATTGATCTAATATACAAAAAATAGATCAGTCTTCATATAGTGATTTCATTGAAAACAGTAGATATCTTTTCATATTGCTCTTGTAGCTCTTCACCTATTTTTTCAACCACGAGCCGCCACTATTTAGCACTAGAACTGACTGGCTCATTGGTCACTCTTTTGTTTAGTTCTTGATTAATTAATTCATAGTAAAAAATGGTTCATACTATAGCAAAATTGCTACCTTTATCAGTAGTTGTAAAAATATATTTATCATGAAGCTTGGAAAGACTTGTTAGAAGCACCTGAGAAGAGTAAACCTTTATCATAGTATTAGTATATCTTAAGACTAGCTAATTTTTCTGAAAAGCTAAGCATTATGTTGTGTTTCCATTGTGCAAAAGCCATTGTGCATATCCTGACAGAAGTTACTAAAAATTTGCTTTTAAGAGTAATATATTAAGGGCCTAAATGTTGTCCCAAAACCTTTCTAAGTTTAACATCCTCAACAATGTTTAAGTTACCAGTAATTACATGTTTACAGTGACTATTGTAACATTTTATTTCCTTGTACTGTTCACAATCAGGGCTGCCAGAACTGTGCCAGCCCATGCCGAAACGTTGTTCTTGCGCCATTCTGCTAAAAAAATTGCGATTTTGACGAGATCTGCACCAATTTTGCGCCAAAAGTTTAAAATTTACCGGTCATCGATATTTTAGCGCAATCTTACGACATTCGAAATCGATTCAGCGGTTAATTCGTGCGTGAGATTCTTCTGTGACCCCCCCCCCCCCCCCCAGTTTTTTGTCATTTTCGAGATCAATGCAAAAGTGAAACTTTTTTCGGGTATTAGTTAAGGGGAGAGGGTCGTATTCCATCTGGGGACGTTGTTTTGCCTTTTTAAACGTTCGGAAACGGAAGTTAAACAGTGTGCAGATTTTTCCTGTAATCTTATTTTTTCTCTCTCGCAACGTTGCTTCTGTTCAGTATTTCATTGCATAATTTCAGCTTGAAATTGTAGGCGACGATTTTCGAAAACGGAAGTTAGGCCGCCCGAAAATTTCACCGTAGTCTTCGGCCACGAGATTCTTACGCTGATTCGAGGAATTCCGTCCTTTTTGTTATCATTTGGACCATACACGAGATCGATGCACAACTGAACTGAAATTTTGGGAGGATGGGTGGTGGTGAAGGGGGAATCGCTTTCTCCATGGGAGGACGGAATTTCATCCTTCGAAAACGGAAAATAGACGGAGGTAAGATTTCTCTCGAAATCGTATTTTTTTTTCTCGTGATGTTTCCTCTACCCAGTATTGTTAGATATCATTTTATTCCATAAATATTTGCATTTCAGCCTGAAAATGTTGGATAAATTTCCGAAAACGGAAGGAGCGAAGATTTCTTCCATAATTGTGTCCCTACCCCCTGCGGTGTTCCCACGCATATGTAGTTGTTAGTTAAATGTCATCACCCTCATAAATGTCAATGCATTTCAGCTTCATAAGGGTGGGGGGAATTTCGAAAAACGGAAGTGACGAAGTTTGGAAATTTGTAAGAATTGATGCATGGCGTTCAAAAAAAAAAAGTATTCATTCGCTGAAAATTACGCCATTTATTTAAAATAGTGAAAGCTGTGATATCAGAATTCATGGTTCTCTGGCTGAAAGTTCTTTAAGCATGATGGATAAAATTGTCATCTGAGGAAATTAAAAAATAACGAAAAAAGAAAGAAAAGTAACAAAGTAAAATGGTAAGGGAAAACTATCAGCAGAAAAAAAAAGTAAACAGTGGATGCTGTGCAGTGGCAGAATCAACAAAAGACAAATGTGGCAATGGAACTTGCTGAGAAGAAAGTAGGGTTTGCTTGCAAGAGGAAACCAGAGCTAATGTTTTAGCAAGTACAAGAACAAAACCAGGAAAAAAAACTGTTTGAAGCTATGTCTTTCAAAACCACCCTATTTTGTTTGGAATTCAGTAATTTAATAATTGTGAATTTAGTGGTGTGCCCTAGTTAAATATTTTTTTAAATAAATTTCAGTGAACGATTCAGTTTTGTTCATGCTGCGTAATATTCACACTTTCTCACCGCGCAGTCTGATTTTTCACCAAATTAAAAAGCACAGCTTTGTTTTTTTGCTTCGTCAGTCTCATGTATGTTAATTAAAATCGCTCACGAGCGCTATGGATAAATGAAAGGATTGTTTATATTACATAACTTGTAATCAGTTATCAGGAATACCAATCTTTTGGTTCTTACTTAAAGTCTGAATTTTGCCCCGTATGTTCAGGGAGCAGAATTTTTAAGAGGTTTTATTTTTCTCATTTTGACATACCTTGGGGAACATTTTCACATTCACACTTTTCTTTTTCCAGATTGAATAGGGTGTCCGCATTCTGGAAAGTCAGTGGAAATCAGGAAAATGCCTGAAATGTTGGTAAAAGTCAGGGAAAATCAGTGATATTTAAAAAAGTAAAGGAAATTTAAATCACAGTTAGACTACAACTAGTTTTAACCCAGTGTCGGGGAGTGACGCCCTCATAGCCAAACACACTTGCACTTGGTGTTGCAGATAGTCATTAACTTCCGCTTCCTACTAATGTAACCTTGAATTTCCTACCTGTTATTGTAAGTTGCGTTACATTACTTGTTAACATTTCTCTTTTTGTTTTAGGTCAAAGGAGTAGAAGAAAATTTGTGATATAAGTTATACCTTGTTAAAAGGCAATTAAGACTGCAGCAATGTCAAAGCGTTGTGAGCTTAATGAACAATGGTTGGACGAACAATTAAATCCTGAGTTTTCAGTGAACGGCGACAATGAATCAGCATTTTGTAAAGTGTGCTCTAAGACTTTCAAGCTTAGCAACATGGGACGTCGGGCAGTCTCCAGCCACGGAAATGGCCCTAATCATTTGAAAAACATCAGTGCTAAAATGTCTCTACCCAGTCTTGCTTCTTTCACTTTCTCTGTGAAAAAGAACTCTCTTTGTAATAACG
Source organism: Macrothele yani (assembly GCA_039090855.1). Taxonomy (NCBI): domain Eukaryota; kingdom Metazoa; phylum Arthropoda; class Arachnida; order Araneae; family Macrothelidae; genus Macrothele; species Macrothele yani. The sequence goes on along the minus strand of CM077025.1, from coordinate 71,970,258 downwards.
AACTCTTGCCGTCAACAAGCTCAGGAAATTTGGAATCAGTACTTCTAGAAAATATTAAGTCTAATGACTCAAATACTTATGTTGTGAAAGATGATGTGAAGCCCAGTGACCTTAATGCTTATATAGTGAAAGATGATGTAACAAAGTCAGAAATAATATGGGCCATGGAAGTGTTGTCCAAGCGAATGTCTCTGAACTCTTTTACACAGATTAACAAAACATTTCAGTTAATGTTTCCTGACAGTGCGATAGCTTCAAAATTTACTTTAGGCAAAAGCAAAGCATCTTATGTGATAAACCATTGATTGGCACCACATTTCAAAGAGTGTTTAATGGACGATCTGAAGAAGTGACTTTGTAATTTGTTTTGATGAATCACTAAACAAAATTGCTCAGCGTGGGCAAATGAATCAGTTTGTTCGTTATTGGGACGTCAATCTGCAAAAAGTTTCCACTAGATACTTAAGTAGTGTGTTTTTAGGACGGGCAACAGCTAATGACCTTTTAGAGAAATTCATTAAAGATGCACCTCTTCCCTTGGATAACATGCTACAAGTGTCAATGGATGGACCTAACGTTAATCTCAGCTTTCTTCAAAAGCTGAAAGATAAACTTAGAACTGAAAATCCAGATGGTGAATTATTAGTTGACATTGGAGCATGTGGTCTTCACGTGGTCAATAGAGCTATGAAAACTGGACTTGAAACAGTGAAATGGGATATACATCACTTTCTGCATAACTTGTACTACCTTTTAAAAGATAGTTCAGCTCGCGGTGCAAATTATACCATGATTACTGGATGTAAAGATTTCCCTTTTAAATTTTGCACTGTAAGGTGGTTGGAAAACGTTAATTGTTTGACTAGAGCATTGCTTGTCTATAATCATATCAAGAAATATGTTCAAGAATAATCAGTTTCCAGCAAACAGCACATGTTTCTTGCAGAATTCATGGAAAGTCCACTGTTGAAATGCAAATTGGCTGCATTTAGGACTATAGCTTCAGAGTGTGAATCTTTTTCGAGAAGATTCCAGAGCCCAAAGCCTTTAATTCCTTTCTTACACACTGATTTGCTGAATCTGATGAAAAATTTGATGGCACGAAGCTTGAAGCCTGATAAATTAAGTGAAGCTGATAGTGTATCAAAACTGTTAACTTTAGATGTATCAAAAAGTGAAAATTTTCTCTCAATTGAGAAAGTTGATATTGGATTTAGTGCTAAAAAGCTATTAAAAGAAGTGAAGTGTTCAGAAAGGGAGAAATTAGAGTTTAAGCTTGAATTTAGGAAACTTGTGACAAGTATGATTGAAAAACTTTGTGAGAAAAGCCGACTAAAATTTAAGTTTGTCCATGGAGTAACTTGTTTGGACCTAAATATTATAGTGTAGCAGCCGAGTCTAAGCAAGAAGAGAGTGGGAATTGTGCTCGAAGTTTTACTTAGTGCAAACAGGATTTTAGATGACTGTGCTGAAAAAGCTAATAAACAGTACGCTTCATTGTGTGTAGAAGCTCAATCTGCTTTAAAGTCTCAGTTTGATGAATCTTTAGACAGTCATGATGATTCCATTGGATTAGACAAATTTTACAGTGCTCTACTTGACAACCAAAAACAATTTAGTGAACTTTGGAATGTAATAAAAATTTGTCTCATGGAAATGCTTCAGTGGAAGGTGGATTTTCTGTCAATAAGTCTCTTCTTGTGGAAAATCTCCTGGAAGAATCCCTGATTTGTCAGAGAACAGTTTTTGATGCCATTAAAAATGTGAGAGGAGTAGAGCACATTGCCATCAATAGGCTTCTTCTTTCTGTAAGAGCCTCCAGACGAAGATATCAGGATTATCTTGAGAAAAAAAGTGTTCTTCAAAATGAAGAAAGAAAACTGAAAGAAAAAAGAAAAATTGATCATGAAATAAAGGAATTGAAGGAAAAAAGACAAAGAGTACGGAAGGAACTAGAGTTGGAAGAAGCAGCATTGCAGGCGAAGATTTCAGATTGGGAAAAGAAGAAAAGTGGTGTGTAATATAAAAACAGTGACTGTGTTCCTACTGTAATATTTTTATAGTAACTGTTCTGAATATTGTGTATCGGTTTGTTTGAGTGTTTCTTCAATAAATGTAAACCATGAAAAAAAGAGTTAACTTAAAATTAAAAAGGTGTGAATTAGACGGGTATGGGGAAGGTGGAGGCCGATTAAAAAAATTAAATGAATCAGTTATTTGGGAAACTTTATACGTCAAACCGAAACCCTTTTAAGTAATATAAGTTTCTCAATTATCCAATTCAATTTTATTTATTATCATGGCACATATATTGAAAAACTCAAATAAACCTATTTGTGTAAGGTCAGGGATTTCTTATATATTTGGTCAGAGAAATCAGGTTAGATATTTTGTGGACACCCTGTTGAAGGTACATTGAACCACTTACTAACTCACAATCGTCTGCTTAATGTCCATGTCCATACATGCAGGACCCCACATATGCAAGAGCAGTGGCTCTTTCAGACAGCAACAACAAAAAAGTCATAAACTAATTCTATTACTGCTGAAGGAGGGGTTGGGGGCAATCCAGTGCCAAAACAACACTGCGCAAGCGTTAAGCGATGGAAGCAGCTTTTATCTAACTAACTTTACTAAATCTCACTCTTATCTTATAGTTTTGGTTCCAGTTGTAATTGTTCACAGCAATAACAAAAGTTTGACATTGATAATTACTGGATAAAAAACATTCTATGAAGAGTATCATAGCGCAACTTCTGAAAGGTGATTTTACAATTTGATTATTAAATGTTACATTAGTTTTCCTTTCATATCCATGGTACGCTTTCCTTCAGAAAACCTTAAAAGTTTGTGTTGCACACACAAACCACGTACGTGCGGCTTGCCAGTTGGTTGGTTTCAGAAATAATGTATTTTCATCTGAATGCCATGAATCTCGAAAAATAAGCTGCTAAAAACCAACCAACAAACAAACAGTAATTACACATTATTTATTCTTCTTAAGTGTATATTCGCAAGCATTCAGTAACAATAGCAACAGTTCTTGGACGCAACAGCATCCTATTCGTGTTACAGTGAAACAAATGCATTAAAAAATCCCTGATAGTAATGTGTTATCCTTAAAATATTGCAGGTCATGTATTGGGTTGTCGGAAAAGTCATGACGTATTTTGGCACCGGATAGCGGTTGGGCGGTTTTGGAAGTACTAGAGGCATGCGCAGCTCTGTTATCGCTATGGCATTCGACAGGTGCCAGTTCTAGCTGCAATCTAAAAGAAATAGTGAGCGATTTAGTTGATTTGCGGAAATTTGACTCAAGTTGAAGATGGAACACCAAACTGTGCATTTTCGCCATATTTTACTGTTTTACTTCCGTAAAGTAAAGAACGCGCGTCAAGCTTGTGAAAAGTTGCGTAAAGTGTACTGTGATAATGCTCTACAAGAACGTCAGTGCCAGCTGCGGTTCGCAAAATTCCGTGCTGGGGATTTTGACCTCAATGATGCTCCTCGGTCTGGGAGGCCAACCGAGGTTGATGACGACAAAATCAAGGCATTCATCGAGTCAAACCCACGTTACACGACACGAGATGTTGCAGACACATTGCACATCCATCATTTAAGTGTTCACGGCCACCTGAAGTAGCTGTGATACGTAAGCAAGCTCGATGTGAGGGTTCCTCATGAACTCAAAGAAGCTCAATTCACGGCGCGTATAAACATCTGCGATATGCTCATAAAACGTGAGGAAACCGAACTATTTTTGAAGCGACTGATAACTGGTGATGAAAATTGGATGGTGTACAACAATGTGCTGCGCAAACAGTCTTGGTCCCGATGTGCTGCTTCGCCTCAAACGACATCCAAACTAGGCATTCATCAGCGGAAAGTTCTGGTCTCAGTGTGGTGGGATTTTAAAGGTGTCGTGATTTTCGAGCTCCCACTACTGAACCAAACAATCAATTCGAATGTGTACTGTCGGCAATTGGGCAGTTTGAACGAGTCCATCATCCAGAAACTTCCAGAGCTCGTTCATCGTAAAGGTGTTGTGTTCCATCACGACAACGCGAGACCACACACAAGTTTGATTATCCGCCAAAAATTATTGGAGCTTTGGTGGGATGTGTTACCACACCCAGCATATTTGCCCGACCTTGCACCTTCAGACTTCCACTTGTTTTGCTCTCTTCAACAATCCTTGCGTGGTATAACGTTCAATTCAGATAAGGCTGTTAATCAGCACCTTGTACAGTTTTTCGCCACATAAGGCAGGTCCTTCTATGAGCAAGGCATTCTGCAGCTCACTGAAAGATATGGAACAGATCAGAGAAGCCTATCTGTAGAACCCCCCAAAATCAACTGCAACAAACAGCAGGAAACTCGGCGTACTACAACCGACAGTTTGGTTTGTGTAGTGAAAGCAACTCTGAATGAAGCCATATTGCCTAAACTAGTGACGGCTCGTGGTTGAAAATATAGGTGAAGAGCTACAAGAGCAATATGAAAAGATATCTACTGTCTTCAATGAAAATCACTATATGAGGACTGACCTATTTTTTATATATTAGAGGTTGTTTCTTCGTGCGCATCAATAAAATATCGTTCTGAATAGAAATATTTGCCTAAGAAGCAAGTCTGTCTTGAGGAATAGTGTTTCTTGAGTAAGTTTGTATTCTTTTAAGGCAAGAAAAACTTCTTTCCACTGACACACTTGTTCATGGAACGGTTAAAATGAGGGCAACTAATTTATAAGCTTCTGTAAAAATGTCTTTATCTTCATGAAGCACTCGAAGAAGTTCTCGAATCGATATATTCCTTAATTTTTCGTTGGCATATACAAGACTCAGTTCATTTTTAAGGCGCTGGAGTTTAGTAAATATTTTTCGGTAAAAATGTTGTAGATTTTCAAAAGCGTGAAAGGGAAAGCTTGAATTAAATTGTTCGAATTTGGTTGTGTCAGCAAGACAAACAAATTGAAGTTTTTCACATTTCACAGTCTTGAAATCTTATATCCATTTGCATAAGATTTCAAAATACAATTGTTTATAATTTTGAAAAATTGTTTCTGGTGTAAGAGCAGCATATTCGCGTTTAGATCTGCTTATTTCTGTGATTTTGCTAGCTTTTCCAAACAGTGTTTCAAATACTTCATCGTTCCTTTTATGACTCAAAATTTCACGTGTTTTTTTTTTATTTGAGTTACACAGTAATTTATGTCCAGTGATTTTTTCCGCAAAATTTCGAATCGATCGGTGGGGCCAAAAATTTCATTAAATACTATTACCAAAAATGTAAATTTAAAAGTGTTCATATTGTTTAAAAACCCCTTGGCAAGTTGCATTGATTTTTTGTCTGATTGCTCACTATTTGTCAGAAATTCGAATACTTCCTTCAATTTATCCCAATCTTCAACAATTACACTTACTAACTTCGAAGTGGAGGACCATCGAGTTTCTGCTATGGTTGGTATGCATCTTGCAGTTGTAGATGTGAGTGTATAAGATCGCTTCACTGAGTGGTGAAAAAACGAAGGAATTCCTGTAAAGCTTGCGTAAAATATTTGACACTTTGAAATTTTAAAAAAACTCTGCTGTAATACAAGGTTCAAACGATGTGCTAAGCAATGAAAAAAACAGCTTGAGAAGCTTTATCCTTGATTTTTTCGGGAGCCCATTCAAGTGTCCAGACATTACACTTGCCCCATCGCAACATTGTCCTATTAATTTGTGTTGATAATCGAATTGTTCGAAAATTTTGTCTAGCATTTTGTATAAAGCTTCTGACGTTCGATCTCCACTCACGTCGTGGAAACCCAAAAATTGCTCAGCCAATACACCTTCCGAATCAACAAATCTTATTATTAAAGAGCACTGAGAAGTCTGATTTATGTCTGTGGTATCATCTACTTGAATATAAAAGCATTGAACTTCATTTATTTCATTTTTCACGTGATCGTTTATATATTCAAAAATACATTCAATTAATTCATTTTGAATAGTTTTTGAGTCACCTATGAAGACATTTTTTATCTTTTCGTATTGATTTTGAATCTCTAAAGTACTTCTTGATATCAACAATGAAAGTAATTCCTTGAAATTTCCACGATTTACCGAGTTCATGCCTTCGTCATGGTCACGGAATGCTAGTTCTTGTTTGCTCAAATATAATACTGCATCAATCACTGTCCGCCGCCCCGATGGCGCAGTGGTCTAAGGCGTTGGCCTCTGATCATTCGTCCGTAAGGGGTCCGGGTTCGAATCCCGGTCAGGCATGGATGTTGTGTTTGTCTTACGGCACTGGCTCTCTCCCTTCCCTGGAGCCAGTGACCCTAAATTAGGGACGGGCGACTGCTTATAGCCCATTGAGTTGCTCACGGTGGTCGTTAAACCTCCAATCAAAAAAAAAAAATCACTGTCCGCAGGAAAATTCTATTTGAACGAACTTTTCCGTTGAAATGCATTTTCAAAAGCCTAGCATTTTCCCTCAGTGCATCGGCAATGGTACTCTGATTTTTTTTCAAATTCCTTAGCATTAACTCGCATTTCAGGTGTTCGCTAGAATCAGCATGTTTATGAAGTGAGCGTGTTATATTTAATAAATCTGAGAATCAGTCTTTATTCCACGCCGAATGTTTATTACTAAAAAGTAAGCAGGGCCAACAAAATAATTTTTGTAATACAGAAGTACTACAAAGCCATTGATATTCAGTAAACCAACAATTTTTAAAATTAATATTGTAAGATTTACGCTCTTCTTGATTTCTTTTTTGGCAACAATTGTCAGTGAATCTGTCTGTCGTCCTTGAAGTAAAATGTCTCTTTTATCTTCATCTTTCCACCGATTAAATGGAGTTTGTAATAAGTTACAAACAATGTCGTTCACAGGATACATTCTTTAATTAAAACTATTACTAACTACACTGCCGGGCAATTGCTAAGGACGGATGACAATAGCAACGATAGCAACCATAAAATGGAAGGCAGGAAAATGTGGAAATTAGCATAAGTGCGGGATACAGTAAGACGTGTTGCGCGTATGCAAATTTCGGATTGCCGAACTTGTTCGTGACGTCATAGCGCTGATAAGAGATATAAAGGATATGACGCGTATTGACCGTTGTTGTTCAAACGCAAAGTTGAAAGAGAAAGAATCAATTGACGAACTTGCAATTTTCAGTATGTCTTCCCGACATCACCTAGATGATTTTACGCGTGGCCGTATTATTGGCAAGATTGAAGAAGGGCGAAAAATAACAGATGTTGCCAGGGAGTTCGACGTCAGCCACAGTGTTGTTTCAAGGCTTTGTAAATCATTTCAAACAAATGGAGAGTGTAGCAAACGTCACGGGGAAGGTCGTGTTCGCAGTACGACACCTGCAGAAGATCGGTACATTGTGCTATCAAGAAAAAGACACCGGCGCAGCACAGCTAGTGAGGTAGCAAATCAGTTTATGGCTGCTATACTGGCAAGCGGATCTCTCGAAAAACTGTCGCCAGACGTTTGCATGAAGGAGAACTATACGCCTGCCGTCCTGTTGTGTGCATCCCATTGTCCAGACGTCACCGTACCGCCCGTTCGCAATGGTGCCATCAACATCGCAATTGGACTGATAACGACTGATCTGCTGTTCTCTTCTCAGATGAGAGTAGATACAGTCTATCGTCTGATTGTCGACGACAACTGATCTGGCGTGATAGTGGTACTGCATATTGTCCAGAAAACATACAGGAAAGGGACCGATATCCGACATGTAGTGTCATGGTATGGGCTGGCATCATGATCAATGGCCGTACGTCCCTCTATGTGCTTCCAACTGGGACTATGACTGGCCAATGATACACTAATGATGTTCTGCTACCTCATGTTCGCATGTTCCGTGGTGCTGTCGGTGATAGATTCATTTTCTTGGACGACAACGCAACATGTCATCGAACAGTTGCTGCCCAGGAGTGTCTTGAGAGCGAGGATATTCAACGCCTCGTATGGCCAGCACGTTCTCCAGATCTGAATCCCATTGAAAATGTGTGGGATGCTTTAGGGAGGAGTCTTGCTGGTCGCCAATGCCTTCCAATAAACAAGGACACCCTCATCCGTGCACTGACAGAGGAATGGGATAAATTACCCCAACAGCTGCTTGAAAATGTTGTGCAAAGCATGACACGACGTGTGGAATCATGCATCGCCCTCCATGGTGGCCATATCCCGTATTGACATCTTACGCCGGAACGCCTGCAGACGGTAATTGCATTTTTTTCACGTTTACGTATTCTGCACAAAATGGTTTGTTTGTCCGTTGAACACGTTCCAAATACTTCTGGATTTCAGAGCACAATAAATTGTCTTTCTTGTAATGTCCTGGCATTCTGACATTATTTTATTTTACTTGGCATCCAACCACACTTACTTTTTTATGCGCTATATAGCCGTTTATGATACGTCCTTTGCAATTGTCCAGCAGTGTATTAAACTGTACACCAAACTACAGTAACAGCTAAACTTTTTGACAAATAATCACAAAGCACGAAAAAACAAATCCCTTTCGGAAAGCATGCACCACAACACTGCAAGATACACTTGGTAAACCGTCCCGTTTCACCATGATCTCCTTCGGAGGTCACGATTCCATCTGCATAGCTTCGGCGCCGAAAGATAAAACACTTCACTTGCGCACCAGATAGGGGTGGTTGACGTCATGGTTACCATAGCAATACGGTCGAAAGCTGCAGACTTCCAAGGGTTTTCATTTCGGCTCTTCACTTGCACTGTTTTGCGTATGAAGACTTGTTTTCCGTATTGAATGCGCTATGTGAATTGATATCTAATCAAAATTTTGAGTATTTTGTAACACAACAGAGACAAAAAAGTATAAATTTTAGAAATTACTGAATAAAACTTTATTTTAAATAAAATAGGTGAAGAAGCACTTCACCTACTTCGCCTGAAAAGCCGCCACTGGCCTAAACCCGGTGCAAGCTTTGAAGCATTATAGCAACTGCTTGAGGAGGAATTTCTGCACCGCACTGCAAGACCTAATTGGACACAGAAGGCTTTTGCAATAGACTGATTTTTTTTTCATGAAGCACCCCTGCATTTGTGTGGAAAAGTCTGTAGACACAGTGTTCAAATTTGTGGGATGGAATATCCCCATTGTTATGTTCAACATGAGTGTGACTCCACCAAAGTGAATGTTTTGTGAAATTTCCAGAACAATTTACTCCCCATTTTTCTTCATTGCCCTTCAAATCAACTTTTGGGTCCCCTCTCAAAATGTACAATCACGATCTCTCATATGATGTAATATTACACTTAAATTTCCGTTTAACTTTACAGTTGTTTTCCATGCACTGCACAGATCTACCATCACCTTTGTAAAAAGTGTAAATTGCTTGCAACATCTTGATAACTTTTAATTTATCATTGTATGCTTTCTCACAATCCAGTCAGTACAAACCACTCTTCAGATAATGGTTTATTCTTTTTTGGTGCTTAAATGAACTCTTATTATGGACACGTTTTCCCACAAATTTCACATTTTTTTTACATGTGCCATTCAGACTATAATGCTTTTCTATCATGTGTTTAATACACTGTAAAGCTACCCTGGTGGCCGAGTGGTAAGAAGAGCTGGCTTCGTCCAAGATGGGTATGGGAAGTGGCAGATCCAGCTGGGGGCAACTGATCCCCACACAGATTTTTAATGTATTTGTTTTTGAAAAAAATACAGTAATATGCGCACATATTTTTTTGTAAAAGTTTTTATAACAATGGAAATTTGAAGTGAATTTGGAGATAAAGTGCTTTGTTCAAGCTTCAGCAGTAAGAAAAAATAAAAACCACAAGTTCAGAAACAGAAATAACATTTGAACAGGACTTAAACTTTATTGTGAAAGATTTTACTCAGAAGTAAGATTTAAAAAACCCCAAGCTCATTTCTTCAAAAAGTTCACAACTGAATGCCATGAAAACAGTGAAAAAATTTTCAGTTGTTGTTTGGAAGTTTCATGACCACTGTGTGAAAATGCTATAAGCAGTTATCTGTCCCTAATTTGGGGCCACTGGTTCCAGGAAAGTGGAAGAACCAGAGCCATAAGATAAGCAGAACATCCATGACTTACCTGGCATTTGAACCTGTACCCATCTCAGATGAATGATTGGAAGCCAGTACCTCGTACCACTGGGCCACCATGGTAGCCTATATTTTTTAGGGAATTTTTTTTTAATTTGTACGATGCCAGTTTATACATGACCCTCCCACAATGTCTCATTATTATCTTTTTTATTTTTATATATTGGTACAATAGCCCCTTCATAAGGTAATTTTTTCTCTGGGTCCAAGTTCAAATCATGGATGGGGTGTGGCTGTCCACCCCATGGATGAGGTGTGCTGGAACCAGAGTCTCCAAATTAGGGTCAGTGACTGCTCATAGCTCTACGGATTACTCATGGTAGTCATTAATACCCCTCCCCCAATAAAATAAAAAGTTTTTTTTTATTGGAGGTTTAACGACCACCGTGAGCAACCCAGTGGGCTATAAGCAGTCTCCCGTCCCTAATTTAGGGCCTCTGGTTCCAGGGAAGGGAGAGAGCCAGTGCCATAAGACAATAACAGTGTGTCCAAATGTCCTTTTTTTAAAGGACTGTCCTTTAAAACTGTGACTACTGATAAAGTCCTTTATTTGTCCTTTATTTTCAGTACTGTCCTTTATTTTAAGTGAGTTGAGAACATCAACTATCTACAAAAATGTTAATGGTAAGTAACAAAAATGCATTTTATTTTAAATTAACCTAATTCATTTTGTCTTGATATTTTTTGTTTGTAAGGGCAATGATGAACTATATTGCTGAGCCCTTATTTCTTAACATTGCTACTACTTCTATTATTTTGTTTTAACAAAGTTCTGAAGTATTAAAGTAGCACGTGACTCTGGATATCTCTGGGGTGATGTTTCCTTTCTTATATGAGCCTTTGGTTTACCACATTAATTATTTTTTTAAATTAAGTTTGTTTTGTAGCTTTTTTAATGATGAAATGAAGACTAATTTTTATCTTTACTCCACAGATTTCTAGTTCAACATGTCTAAACGACAGTGCCGCTATCAAAGTGATTGGTCCTCTTCTTGTCAAAAAGACAATAATGATGATGAAATTGGCAAATGGTGCAGACCAGGAAAGAAGAACACTAAAGCTTCATGTGTGTGGTGCTCAAAGGAATTTTCAGTGTCTACAATGGGTGTTCAAGCAGTTTTACAACATTCAAGAAGTGAAAATCACAAGAAAAATAGAGAAGTTGTAACAAAGTCAAAGGGCTTGACAAAAAGTTTGAAAAGTCAAACAATAGTTAGTAATCAGGTTACTACTGCTGAAGTTTTGTGGGCCTCTGCACTTGTTGAACACAATATTCCATTCAGGTTTTGTGATCATTCAACATAGTTGTTTCAGAGAATGTTTCCTCACTCTAAAATTGCTGAATCATTTTCAATACACCGAACAAAGATATCTTACCTAGTTAGATATGGTTTGGGGCAAACATATGAAACCATTTTAAAGGAAAGTTTGAAAGGAAAATATGTGTAAATTGGAGTAGATGAAAGCAATGACAGTGGTGTGCATAATAAAAAAAGCTTGAAATAATCGTACGATATTTTGATGATGCGCAACAGCGAATTGTAATAGATTTTCTTGAAAGGGTATATTTGCCAGAAGCTAAAGCACTTCCCATAAAAGAAAAGTTGATTTCTGTTTTACAAATGTTTGGCATCAATATATCTAAGGTAATATGCGTTATGACTGATAGTCCACAAGTTATGGTAGGCTGTAGAAAAGGCATGCTAACTCTTTTAAAGCAAGAAAATCCCCACTTGCTTGATGTAGGTCGATGTTCATTACATCATGTTATGAATGCTGTAAAAAAGGCTGTAAAAGAATTCGATTCTTCACTTTCTGAATTTGCAGTGGATGTATTCTACTATTTCCATGGCAATAGTGTAAGATCACCTGATTATGGCAAGAGTCAGGAACATGTAGGTTAGAGTGGAGCGAAAAACACTTTTTTTTTTATTTGAAACGTCACCATGTGCAATAGTTGCGATTTTATTACTGAAATGACCCCCCGAAATATGTATGGCATTATTCGATATCTTAGGCTTCCCCAAGAACCTCGAAGTTTGAACGTTATTAGAAAAAATGGTTTAAAACACCCGCTTTCTCCATTTTGCAAATATAAAAAAAATACTGTGTCACCATGTTATTTAATATCACCTTTGAGTGCATAGACACGAGTAAAAATTCAGCAGACATGAGTTCATTTCTTCGGCTTCCCCAGATCCCTTAAATTATGTAATTTTTCGCCAAAAATGGCATGATAAGTTGCGTAAGCATTACTTTCGACAGCAGTCTTATTGTTCCCAATTTGGGTTTAGCATTAACAACCCCCTCCCCTCATACTTTCTGGAAACTTCGTGATTATTTTCAGAAGCCTAGCTTGCTGTTTTGCGCTCTTTGTTTTTTTTACCTTCTTCACCTCACCCCACCGCCTCCCTCACAGCGGAGCTCTCTTTGTGAACTCGCTGAGTCATCTCATCACAGTCGTACAGATCCTTTGGGGAGAGAGTGTTGGCGGATTTGCGTCATAATGATGCAACAGTTTTTTTCACTTCTAGTGACGTTGTTTGGAGCTTACCGGCATTTTCGTTTTGTTGTTCAACTACTTATGATGGCTGAAACAAGAAATAAAGCTGAATGCTCTATCATCGGGAGTTATAAGGAGATGCATGAAAATGTGTTGCCTACGTATGAAGATGTAATGAGCCATTACTACCTTGTGAGGAATACTCTTAGGCAGGAAGATGCAAATTATGAGCCTGCTGCAGCAAAAATAGCAAGTATTGTCGCTGACAAAGTGCTAAGTATATGGAAGAAAGCATGTCTTCCAACATCGCTCCACAAATCAGTTGTAAAGTGTATTACCACATACAACACGGAAATCAAAAAGCTGAAAAACACGCTGCAAGAATGGATGAAACCTACCGAAAGAAGGTTGAACAATTTCGTGCAGATTCGCAAAGTATCTGTGACATATGCTCATGCAAGTTCATATGTTTTAGAACCTGCAAATGCAGCTCTGCAAAAAAGGTACCCGTGAAAGAGCGAGACTTTCTAATGGTCCAGAGAACAAACAGAAGAATGATAGTAGGTGGGTTTGACGCAAAAACCACCAGTGTACTGAAAAAAAGATCAGCTTGAAAGAGTGATAGGGAAGAGCATGTCCGTATGAAATTACAGAAAACTGCATCACTGAAATCGGGCCTCCGAGTCGAAGATGATCCTTCAGAAGAGGATACAAATACTAATTCTGCAGGAAAACCAGACAAGCCGGATCCTAGTCATTTGTTGGCCTCGGAGAAAGATTACGATTTCACTCCACGTCGCTTTTCAAAACCTAGGCGTCAAATGACACTGTCTGCATTTTCTAGAAAGTGAGATAGGCGAGACATCAGCGATAGAGCTGCACCTGATCTTACGTCGGCGTTGCTTCATGATGTAAGTGAACCGGTTCAGTCGAAAGAATGTAACGTATCTGTTATTGGCAGGCATAAAGTACGACGAGAAAGGAAAAAGACCCGTCAAACAATTCAAGATGAGGTAAACTTGACTGGTCGCAAGATTGCAGCTCTATTTTTGGACGGACAAAGGGATGAAACTCTTACGAATACACAGACAGATGATGGCAAGTGGCACAAGCGAAAAGAATGGGAGGAGCATATTACACTTGTTGAAGAACCGAGTTCGGTCTATTTGGGATATTTTGCACCGAAGAGCAAGAGTGCAAAGGACATTTCCGACGGTATCTTCAGCTTATTGTACCAGAAGGACGTTGACTTTTCGGAGTTGGTCTTTATTGGAAGTGGCGAAGAAGTGACTAATACCGGCACAAATACAGGTATAATTAGGCGCCTTGAAGAGAAGCTCAATTCTCCCGTGCATTGGATTATATGCCAACTTTATTTTAATGAACTGCCTTAACCCCACCTCACTGTAGCACTCGATGGGAAAACATCAGGTCCAAGAAGATTTAGTGGATTGATTGGAAAGCGCCTAAAGACGTACGCAAACCTTCCTATCGTTAATTTCTAGAAAACTGAAATTTCGCTTCAGTCCGACATTAACTATGGAAATCTTAGCTCGGATCAACTTTATTTGTGGGAAATTTGTAAGGCAGTCTCTGCAGATGATTGCTCACAAGATCTGGCAAATCGGGATCCTGGAACACTTGCAGATTCCCGTTGGCTGACCCTCGCAAATCGCATTCTGCGTTTGTGTGTTGGAACTAGTGATCCAACACCACAATTTGCCTCATTAGTCACCTTCATAATGAAAGTATATGCACCATCCTGATTCACGATCAAATGTAACGGTACCTGTAAAGATGGTCCAAGAAATTTGCAGCTTTTTATATCTCGGTTTCAGTATCTTTCAGATAATTAATTTAAAGGATATTGTAAAAAGAGTCGTCCAAGACAACGCGTATTTTGCCCATGCAGAAAACTTGCTTGCTGCAATGTTGTTTGACGGCAGAAGGTATGTCCATGAGCTTGCTGTTCGACTCATCATGAAGGATAGGAAATCTTCCGGACAAACAACTACCATTAGGAAGTTTTGGATTTCCAAGCTTAATTTCCAGAGCAATGATTACATCGACCTAATCGACTGGCAAGAGTGTATTGTGACTGCACCTCCCATCACACGGAAATGGAAAGACGATGGGCTTCTGAAATTACTACAGTCGGATAAATATCCAAGTTTTTGCCACGAATTTACAACGAAGAAATTACAAGAAAGCATCTCTTCCGACATCGCTCCACAAATCAGTTGTATAAATACCCTGCCATTCTCAGGCAGTAGAGACGAGGATTAAGATTGCAACAGATTCTTCTGCTCATGTGTGCGGCCTTCTTGCAAGAGATGGATTCATTAGAGCAAAAATTTTGGATGGGAAGCTGATGCCAAGTTTTGAAAAAAATTCTGATTTCCAAATGAAATAAACTCACTCCTCAAGTTATGCTCCTAGGTAAGGCTGGCGTTTATCATACACTGACAGAAAAAAAAATCCCAACACCAAGAAGGGGTTGTGTTAGATAAACGACAGTTGGTAGGCGGTGAGAGTACATCTGTAAGATGACGTCTATGCAAATTTCGCGCTCGGCGCATACGTGTGGCGCTAGTAGCGCCCCTCGGAACATGCAAAGCAGGTTTGCTGTAAATGCGCGCTGTAACGTTCGTGAGCGTTATTTATCGTTGAGATTCGACGTAGTGTGTTGATGTTAGTCAAGAATGCCTTTAAGAAGACGAAGAAACCATTATCAACAGCTCACGGAGTTTGAACGAGGTCGTGTAATAGGGCTACGAGAAGGTGGATTTTCTTTCCGCAATATTGCAGAACGACTTAGCAGGAATGTAGCCACTGTGCATGATTGTTGGCAGCGGTGGTCAAGGGAAGGTACTGCATCAAGAAGACCGGGTTCCGGCCGGCCACGTGACACTACTGAGAGGGAAGACCGCCGTGTACGGCGTATGGCCGTGGCGCATCGTACCGCGTCTGCGGCAGCAATTCGAGCTGCAGTTGCCACCACAGTGACACAACGAACTGTTACAAATCGGTTACTTGAAGGACAGCTCCGAGCCAGACGCCCTGTAGCGTGCATTCCACTTACTCCAAACCACTGCCGTTTGCGACATCAGTGGTGTCAAGCTAGAGCTCATTAGAGAACGGAGTGGAGATCTGTTGTGTTTTCTGATGAAAGCCGGTTCTGCCTGGGTGCCAGTGATGGCCGTGTGTTAGTTAGAAGGAGGCCAGGTGAGCGCCTGCAACCAACCTGTCTGCGGCCGAGACACACTGGACCTACACCTGGAGTTATGGTCTGGGGAGCAATTTCCTATGACAGCAGGAGTACTCTCGTGGTTATCCCACGCACCCTGACGGCACAATTGTACGTCGGTCTGGTGATTCAACCTGTTGTGCTGCCATTCATGAACAGCATTCTAGGGGGTGTTTTCCAACAGGATAACGCTCGCCCGCATACCGCTGTTGTAACCCAACATGCTCTACAGAGTGTCGACATGTTGGCGTGGTCTGCTAGATCACCAGATCTTTCACCAATCGAGCACGTATGGGACATCATTGGACGACAACTCCAGCGTCACCCCCAACCAGCATTAACCGTCCCTGTATTGACCGACCAAGTGCAACAGGCATGGAACTCTATCATACAAACTGACATCCAGCACCTGTACGACACAAAGCATGAACGTTTGCGTGCTTGTATTTAACATTCTGGTGGTTACACAGGTTATTAATGTACCAGCATTTCACATTTAAAATGGCTCTTATCGCGCTTACATTAAGCTGTGATCTTGAAACCTTAATCGATTAAATATGTTACCTATACAAATGCATTGCCGCCATTTCATTCCTCTACAACTATTTTTTCGTGGTGTTGTTTTTTTTTCCGTCAGTGTGCTTACATAACTTATGCCATTTTCGGAGAAATATGAAAAATTTTGAGCTCTTTGGGGAAGCCTAAGGAATTAACTCGTCTGCTGAATGTTTACCCGTGTATACACACTCAAAGATGATATTAAATAACATGGTGATACAGTATTTTTTGTACTTTACAAAATGGAGAAAGCGGGTGTTTTTAAACCATTTTTCCCTATAACTTTCAAACTTTGAGGTTCTTGGGTAAGCCTAAGATATCAAATAATGTCATCCATATTTTGGGGGTCATTTCAGTAATAAAATCGCAGTTATTGCACATGGTGACGTTTCAAATTTAAAAAAAAAGTGTTTTCCGCTCCACCCTAATATACACACTATTTATAAAAAAATTAAATCTTACTGATTATACATAAAAAAATGGATGTAATTGATATAAACACACAAACGTCTATAGTAAAGAACAAGAAGTGACAGATTCTTTTCGTACAACGCTGAACTTCAAATGTCGCCCGGTTGCATATAACCAACCTTTATATGGATTGAAGTATGATGAAATTTCAGCCAATCAGAGGGTGGTATCAGTTTCAGTGATGAGACTTCTGGGTGGGGCTTGTCAACATACGCCCTTGAGTATCACGTGACATCTGCACAACAACAACAAAAACCATGGATGCTCCGATTCTGAGGAGAGTGTTTTACATCTGACATTATGCGTTAGATAACGTGTTAGTAGAATACTTTGTTTGGATTTTTTGGATGTTTGTAGGAGTCCACTGTGATTTTACTATTAACGTCTTGATTGTTATTTATCCGGAATTTCAGGCTAAGTATAGTGTCGAATGTTGATTATTTTACATTTTTACTAGTAACAGGTGTATGATAAAACCGCATCACTACTACGGTAAGACGCGGTATATTTAACTAACATCGTAATTATACGATGTTCCGCTTTGAGAATTTACCTGGATCGAGCTCAAGTTTAATGTGGTTCATAAAATTAACATGCATATAAAAAAAATTAGTGTATAATTAATAGTAATAGAAATTTAGTTTGGTAAAAAACACACCAAAATGTATAATTTAAAATTAATATTCATTTCTGTCCTCGAAATAATTGCTGATCACATTGCTTAAAATATGAAGTATGAGCAATGTGATGTATAACTGAAGCATGATATTCTTTTTGCAATATGCTAGTGTTCAGGTAATCTTTTATATGGTTCTTTCATGTGGGCATAAAGTTGTAACACTTAGTTTTGACAGAAGAAAATAAAAAAATGCCTATCACCTAAAAAAAGCAAAACACAAAAACAAATGTAAGTGAGCCTTCAAAACACATAACAATTCCCAAACCGACTGCAGAACTGAACAGTGCAAAGCAGAATGATCTAGGGCGAGGAAAAAAAAACGGCGGAGAAAGAAAATTTAAGAGCTCTGAAACATGGCGCAATCTAACAGTAGTAGAATGATGTCATCCATGTTAGTGAAAGAGAAAATAAAAACAGTTGACAGTGGTAATATGTTCCTATCCTGCAAATACCTTTGCTATAATGCAGAGCAGTATTTCTGAAAATGTGGCTCGTGGCCCACTTGAAGGCTGCATAATTTTCCTTTTGCACCATGACAGAATTTTAAGTTTGTAAAATTTCAGAATACTGTACAATATATGTTGCCTTAATTAAAAAACTATTCATTTGCATACGAGGTAGGCCTAAGTCAGGAATTTTCCTAATTTTGTTTAGGAGAACGGGAAAAGGTACAACACGATAAAGCACACAGTGTTTTGGGAGGTTACCATTCTATTATTGTTGTACATGACAAACAAATTTGTTAAGTCATTTATCGTTGCGTGCAATCAGATTTTCCGTACACTGACGATAGAAACTTATGCCTTGATCGTTGAGCCATTTCACACCTTCATATTTGCTAGGCGCATCACTTGGAAATCGTCTACCTGGCAGATGTTTTTTCAGTTGACCAAACAGGGTAAAAGTCATAGGGCAGCAAGTCCGGGCGGTATGGTGGGTGAGGAACACTTCTCCAATGCCAAGTGTCCAGCAGGGCGACTGTGTTGTGGGCGGCATGAAGCTTAGGGTTATCGTGTAGTAGCTCCCCACCTCGGGTAAGCAGGCCAGGTCTTGGACGTTGAATTGCTTCCTTAAGGCGTCTTAAAGTCTCCTGGTAGGCAGCTGTATTTACAGTCACATCACACTTCATGAAATCAACAAGGATCACACCTTGAACATCCCAAAAGATTGTTGGCATTACATTTCCTGCATTTATAGCTTTATTAAACTTAGTCGTGTTGGTGAGACCGGATGCTTCTATGCTATGCCTTCCATTTTCGTCTCGGGGTCGAAGTGCCCCCCATCTTGTCACCTATGACAATGTGCAGAAAAAACCCATCACCCTCAACTGCATAATGTTGGAGGTTCGTCAGTAGGTGACCATTCTGTCCAGCTTCTGTTGGTCAGATAGTTGCTTCAGGACCCACCTTCTGCACACTTACCAAAAGCCCAAATGTTCATGGACAATGTCCCACACCATACCATGTGAGAAATTAAAGTGCATCTCTAACTGCTTCAGAGTGACATGCCTGTTCTCCTGCACCATTTCACCAATATCGTTGAGGAACGCATCTGATGTTGATGGACGGCCACTCCTCGTTTCGTCTTTCACACTCGTTTGACCATCTGCAAATTGGCGGCACCATATACACACTTTCTGGAAGGACATGACGTGCTCTCCATACACGTACACAATCCATCTATGGATGTCTACAGGTTCCTTGTTTTTTGCCGATAGAAATCGGACAACTCCATGCACTTCATCCCTGGACCAATCATTCAGTACGGTCACCATTCTCCAACTGCTGACACCATAGTCGCCCATTCCGCTGGATGTACATTCCGTTTCAGTGTCCATAAATATAGGTGGCAGCTAGCAGTGATGACATCATATCTGATAACACAGTTGCAGGGAGCTGCAGTCATTTCTTTCAAGAAATAACATAGGGAAACTTACTTTCCTTCATGATTCGTTTATTTTCAATACAGTTATGATCATAATATTTTGCCATATGCTGTACATCTCATAAGTGAGTGTGTAGTAAATCACCACTAGTATAGTGAGAAACCTGTGGCCTTGCTACTAGGCAAGGGTGTACGTATTTAGAGGGAGCAGGGTGCAAAAAAAGTGTCGTTTCATAATATTTTAAAGAACACAGTCATAGTGCAAAAAAACTTTTGCTATATTTTAAAGACTTTATTAAGCCCAGTGGACTTAACATATGACCTCAACACCTGGCATGATTTTTAGGTTGTACTGTTTAACTAAATACTATGTATCAAAGCTTGTATGATGTAGCAGGCTGCGCCAACAACTTTCTCAACGGGTGATAAACCATATTCAACGATGCTGACAGCTCCGCTATGTGGTGCAAGTTATTACCGCTAAATATGCAGCTACAAAAAAAATTCTTGGAAATACTTTCAATAGCGCAACAGCTTGGCGTGGTTACGGACATTAGGTGGCTATTGTTTTTTTTTTTTAGCTTCTTAGCAATGGCTGCATCACGCTCTGAACTGGCTTCTACTTCGTCGCCAACTAGTCTGCTAACCAGTGCAAATACCGTTCTTGTGGAGACAACAAAGGGGAATAATTCCCACCTATGTTAGTAGCATGGAGAATTCTGCCTCTTGTCTTGCGTTGTTCATTTTCAAACGATGACTTCCTGACTGACGCTCACGAATTCTGAAAAGATCTAGCCTCCGGGGTTTTCGCGCCTTTGGCCCGAGACTTCGCTTCCCCACTGCGGCTACACCAGATATTTTTAAATTCAGCTGTTCAGTTAATTTCTAACTTTTTCATTTTTTTCCCGTATAGCATTTTCGACTTCTCCTACTATTTTCCCCAGTTTGCCAAGATGGCATCCCTTCTGGCAAGAAATTTTGGTATCAGTGGTCTCTAACTGAACCAACTTCTCCCTTACTTTGCTCCTTTATTTCTTGACGGAATCTTCTAAAAAGGGCATGGATACAAACTTCAGAACAGAGGAATGAAGCATCACACAAAAAAAATTGGAATAGAAAGCTTTTTATCTCGTTTTAGCGCTCCAAAGTAAACTCACTCTCAACGGCAGCGAACGCGAGCCGCCATGTAAAGTTCCCGCTGCCCGTAAGTTGCTTTCACCGCACAACCTGTCTAGTGGCGTCTGCTAGAAAGAACGGTGTGACAGAAGGGGAGTCAAATGACGATACTTCCTCTGACGTCAAAACTCCCTGGCTGCTCGGTCGTGTTAGGTAAGTAAGTTTTTCACGCGAAAATGTTGTTCCGGAAAGGAAGCAACATCGTGTGACGTGCTTCCTTGTCTGACCGCGGCGGTTTCGTTAGTTTTCATGATACTGTTCGTGTCTGTTTCGAGACTATCATTTTCCCTCACGATGACAAAGCATTAAACAGCAATAAACACATTTGTGCTTTATCGATAAACACATTAGTGTGTACTGTGTACGGGTGTGTATTCATTTACTCATTTTATTTCTGAGTTATCAGCACGTGTCCCCTTAATTAATTGTTAGAATAATAAAAACCACACGTTGAAACCCTAAAGTTGCGTACTTTTTTTTTTTTTTTTTTTTTTTATTGAATGACATTACTAAAATAAATACGAATGGGTCTCAGCAGCACCGATGCCAAATGTGACAGCGCACTATTAGCGTAAATTATATTTCTATTGTATTCGTATACTTAGAAGTAACTTTTAATCTCTCTAAAAATGGGGGTTCAAGGATTGGGCCCTGTATGCCAGTCCATAAATGAGGCCCTGCCTAAAGGTACAACTGAACTTTAAAAAAAAAAGGCGTCATTTCTCAAGGATGACGGGCAAAGTGAAGGGTCCCCTAAATTACTGATGCTGTGTTCGGGGCACTGGTAACTCCAAATATTTCACTGAACGGCACAAATGTCGAATATGACAATCCACTATTAGCTTAAATTTTACTTATATTTGTTCGTTTACTTAGAAGTAATTTTTAACTTCTCAGAAAACGGGGGCTCAGGGATTGGGCCCTCTAGGCCCGTGCATAAATTAAGCCCTGTCTAAAGCTAAAACTGAACTTTAAAAAAAAAAAAAAAAGGCGTCATTTCTCAAGGATGACGGGCAAAGTGAAGGGTCCCCTAAATTACTGATGCTGTGCTCGGGGCACTGGTAACTCCAAATCTTTTACTGGACAGCACAAATGTCGAATGTGACAATCCACTATTTGCCTAAATTATACTTATATTTGTTCGTTTACTTAGAAGTAATTTTTAACTTCTCCGAAAACGGGGGTTCAAGGATTGGGCCCTCTAGGCCCGTGCATAAATTAAGCCCTGTCTAAAGCTAAAAGTGAACTTTAAAAAAAAAGGCTTCATTTCTCAAGGATGACGGGCAAAGTGAAGGGTCCCCTAAATTACTGATGCTTGTGCTCGGGGCGCTGGTAACTCCAAATCTTTCACTGTTCAGCACAAATGTCGACTGTGCCAATCCACTATTAGCCTGAATTATACTTATATTTGGTGGTTTACTTAGAAGTAATTTTTAACTTCTCCGAAAACGGGGGCTCAAGGATTGGGCCCTCTAGGCCCGTGCATAAATTAAGCCCTGTCTAAAGCTAAAACTGAACTTTAAAAAAAAAAATAGGCGTCATTTCTCAAGGATGACGGGCAAAGTGAAGGGTCCCCTAAATTACTGATGCTGTGCTCGGGGCCCTGGTAACTCCAAATCTTTCACTGTACAGCACCAATGTCGAAAGTGACAATCCACTATTAGCCTAAATTATACTTATATTTGTTCGTTTACTTAGAAGTAATTTTTAACTTCTCCGAAAACGGGGGCTCAAGGATTGGGCCCTCTAGGCCCGTGCATAAATTAAGCCCTGTCTAAAGCTAAAAGTGAACTTTAAAAAAAAAAAGGCTTCATTTCTCAAGGATGACGGGCAAAGTGAAGGGTCCCTAAATTACTGATGCTTGTGCTCGGGGCCCTGGTAACTCCAAATCTTTCACTGTTCAGCACAAATGTCGACTGTGCCAATCCACTATTAACCTGAATTATACTTATATTTGGTGGTTTACTTAGAAGTAATTTTTAACTTCTCCGAAAACGGGGGCTCAAGGATTGGGCCCTCTAGGCCCGTGCATAAATTAAGCCCTGTCTAAAGCTAAAACTGAACTTTAAAAAAAAAAAAAATAGGCGTCATTTCTCAAGGATGACGGGCAAAGTGAAGGGTCCCCTAAATTACTGATGCTGTGCTCGGGGCCCTGGTAACTCCAAATCTTTCACTGTACAGCACCAATGTCGAAAGTGACAATCCACTATTAGCCTAAATTATACTTATATTTGTTCGTTTACTTAGAAGTAATTTTTAACTTCTCCGAAAACGGGGGCTCAAGGATTGGGCCCTCTAGGCCCGTGCATAAATTAAGCCCTGTCTAAAGCTAAAACTGAACTTTAAAAAAAAAAAAAAAGGCTTCGTTTCTCAAGGATGACGGGCAAAATGAAGGTCCCCTAAATTACTGAGGGCCGCCCCGGTGGCGCAGTGGTCTAAGCTATGGCCTCTGATCATTCGTCCGAACGGGGTCCGGGTTCGAATCCCGGTGAGGCATGGATGTTGTCTTTGTCTTACGGCACTGGCTCTTTCCATTCCCTGGAACCAGTGACCCTAAATTAGGGACGGGCGACTGCTTATAGCCCATTGAGTTGCTCACGGTGGTCGTTAAACCTCCAATCAAAAAAAAAAAAAATTACTGAGGCTGTGCTCAGGGCCCTGTTAACTCCAAATCTTTCACTGTACAGCACCAATGTCGAATGTGACAATCCACTATTAGCTTAAATTTTACTTATATTTGTTCGTTTACTTAGAAGTAATTTTTAACTTCTCCGAAAACGGGGCTCGGGGATTGGGCCCTGTATGTTCTTTATGATGGTTTTCGTGTGTGTATGTGTCGTTGGCTGTACGGAATACATTCGTCACGTAACGATTTTATTAAAATATGAGTTGTTTTTTCCCCTAGACAATGCAATGAAACTTCGTCATTAGGCCCTAAGTAGTAAATTTAATAATGTTTCACTTTTACTCAGGCATTAGTTACATGAAAAAAGTCCTGGGCCATATCAGCAATGAGTGACCCATGTTAATAAGATTTATAAGTTAATAATGATGTCACACTTTTTCTCAGGAACAAAACATTAATAATAAAACGTGGGACCCCCAATTTTACAAGGTTACTCATATTAATAATGTTTGCATTGCAATGGCTAGTTCATAATATTGCGCTTTTATTCAAGCACATATGAATTTATGGGTTATGAATTTTATGTTTAATGCCACGATAAAAGCACAATATTAGTAACTTGACGTGTCATGTAAACTTTATGAATTGAATAACGTTCGCCTCCCCGGTGGCGCCGTGGTCTAAGCGTTGGCTTGTGATCATTCGTCCGAGGAGGGTCCGAGTTCGAATCCCGTGAGACATGGGTGTTGTGTTTGTCTTACGGCACTGGCTCTCTCCCTTCCCTGGAACCAGTGGCCCTAAATTAGGGACGGGCGACTGCTAATAGCCCACTGAGTTGCTCACGGTGGTCGTTAAGCCTCTAATAAAAAAAATTGCGGTAGAAATTCGAAATGGTGACCACAAAATTTTCTCCCAGCCTGCCGATTCTAAAACCGTTTTCCATTAAAAACCGCGTTAACCGTGGAAATACAAACCGGAAATTTCCCCCACCCTGTCAGCCTGATTAGTGTAAGACCGTTTTTCACTAAAAAGCGCGGTAACCGTCAAGATACCAACCCAGAACTTTCCTCCACCTCATCCGCTACTTACGGTACTGTAAGCTGCGATAAAAGTTCGAAATGCCGACCCCGGAATTTTCCCCTACTCTGTCAGCCTGCTGATTGTAAGACCTTTTTCCATTTAAAACAGCGGCAACAGTCGAAGTACTAATCCGGAAATTTCTCCCTCCTAATCCAGGTACTTGCAAAACAGTTTTTTTATTGTAAAAGCGACAAATGTTTGAAATGCCGACCCCGGGAATTTCACCCACATATTTGTTCACGCAGTTCGGTTGTATCTTGTTTTAAACAGCGTGCAAAGGAAATGATGACCCCGGAAATCTCCCCCATGTTCGTTATTTTGTGTTAAATGCAATTTGTGCATGGTCCCTGGATGAAAAAGGTGGGGGACTTTTCCGAATGTGGGGGACTCTTCCGTCCATCCTGAATACCACCCCCACCTACAAAAATAAAATTTGACTTTTTTGTAAGCTTTACGGATATCTCATAGGGGAAGAAAAAAGTTTTAAAAAGGCCTAGGCCTACGGCCTATTAATTAATGCATGGTGCATAAGTGGAAGCGCAATATTATCGACATTTCTTTTTATGTAAATTTTAGGAATATGGGAATGACGGAATGAAAACTTTTTGAAGGACCTAGAGTTAGACCTAATAATATTTTCTGCCTGAGTAATATGGCAATCTTAATCATTTGAAATGTTACGTAAACGTTATGAACATGAGCACGATCTAATAAAAAATACCGATCCTGGAAATTTTACCCGCATATTTGTTCTACTTATGTGGCTTCATCTTGTGTAAGACCATTTTTTACTGTAAACTGCGGTGGAAATCAACCCCCCCCCCCCCCATTTTTCACAACTCTCTTAAACTGCAGTGAAAACAGAATTGCCAACACCGGAACTTCCCCTCACCCTGTCAGCCTGCTAAGTGCTAATTGTAAGATCGTTTTTAATTAAAAAGCGCGGTAACAGTCGTCGAATATTAACCCGAAAATTTCCCTCACCTCATCTAACTACTTGCAAGACAGTTTTTTACTATAAACTGCCGTAAAAGTAGAAATGCCGACCCCGGAACCCCTCCCCCCCCCCAAAAAAAATTGTTGAACTGCGTGAAAATAGAAATGGTGACACCGGAAATTTCCCTCACCCTGTCCTACTAATTGTAAACCGATTTATACTATAAACTGCCGTAAAAGTTTGAAATGCCGACTCCTGGAAATGTCCCCCACATGTTTGTGCACTTTGTGCGGCTGCGTCTTATTTTAACAGCGTGAAAATGGAAATAGTGACCCCGGAAAGCTCCCCCACATTCGATATTTTGTGTAAACTTCAATTTGTGCACGGTCTCTGACTGAAAAAGGTGGGGAACTTTTCCAGAGTATCACAGATATGGTCTATCAGGTTTAAGTTCAGAGATCTTGCGGGCCATTCCATCCTGTGAATATCATCACTCTCGAAGTATTCGCAGACTAACTGAGCACTATGGGCTCGGGCGTTATCGTCCATAAAAAGGAACTGGGAGCCAATGATCCCTATACCGGGCAGCAAGAAGGGTGCCTCTTGGAAACTTGTGTTCGATTCAACATGATGCCAGCCAAACCACAACCAGAGTGGTCAATTTCCCTAATGTTGGAGGGAAGAAGATTTCGGCTTCCGCACTCTCTTCCAAATATACACACGTCGAGAATCCGTGTTTAGGCTGAACTCGACTCATCACTGAAGACAGCACCGGCCCATTTATCAGAGCTACAGGGGTGATGCTGTTGGGCTGTGTTCATACCGACCCCTTCTGCGCGATGTGGCAAGTGGGATTCGGAGACCATTAACCTTTTTGCACGCAGACCGCTCTCCACAGCCTTCTGTAAACTGTTTGTCTCGATATCGCTGTCCCCGTAGCAGAGTGGAACTTCTGTGAGAGTTGCTTGGCTGTCAGCTACTCATGGTGGCGAGCAGTTAGACACAAATACCAGTCGTTTTTCTTTTGCGTTTTTTTTTTAAATTGGAGATTTTATTTTTCATAATTTGACACTAAAACCTTACATGTACATCAGGAAGGGGTACACCGTACCCGCCTCGGGAAAAATTTAAAAATACAAATTTGTAGGTACAACACGTTGAAATGAACAAGTGTAGATGCACAAGTATGTCGAAATCAGAGCTAAATGACGTTAACAGTACAGACAAGTATCCAGACCTGCCAACAAGAAACAAGGCGGAGGAAAAATCACACAAACTGCAGTCTATAAGCGCAATCTACGGAAAATATACAAAAAGTTCAAAAAATTCTTGCACGCACAGCTACGATCTTTGTCAATATCATTGAAAAATTCATAATCTTCATCATCGAGATAACAAAGGTCGCGAACGTAGATGAACCCTCCAATATCGTCTTATAACGAAGTTAGCCCAGGTTTCGTTACGGACCTCAGGGTCTTCAAAAGAGTGAGGGCTACCAACAAGATCCTGCCAACACAGACGGAAAACGGCACTAAGGAGAAGGATAAAGTCAGCTGTGGGGAGTTCCGCTGCAAGTGGTGGTAAGGAAAGAGGATTCGGAGCTTCTGGCAAGCCAGAAACTCCGGGAGCGAGTCCGATAAGAGAAAGAATCCCCACAGCCTCGGGAGTAGCAGATGAAGATCCAAAAGCTGGAACAAGTGGAGACACTGTAGATGAATACTGGACCGCACTAGCTGAAGGTGAGGGAAATGGTTGAGCGCTGGCTGGCACAGAACTACCAAGAGGAGAAAGAGAAACAATATGCACTGACATGGAGAGGCACGACTTTTTTTTTTTTTTTTTTTGATTGGAGGTTTAACGACCACCGTGAGCAACTCAATGGGCTATAAGCAGTCGCCCGTCCCTAATTTAGGGTCACTGGTTCCAGGGAAGGGAGAGAGCCAGTGCCGTAAGACAAACACAACATCCATGCCTCACCGGGATTCGAACCCGGACCCCGTTCGGACGAATGATCAGAGGCCAGCGCCTTAGACCACTGCGCCACCGGGGCGGCGGCACGACTTCGCTGGAACATTATACCAGGCTAAAGAAACACTGGTTGGAGAAGCAGGAAGCACTGCAACAGACGTATCATTTGGCGAGGGATCTGCAGCACTAAGGGGAATCGACGTAGACAGCTATGAAGCTGAAGTTTGAGTATCTGAAGATCAAGAACCAGTAAGAAGTTGCGAGGGAACAGGAGGTGGAACAGATAAACGGTGAGGACACCTGGAACGACCATGACCAGGGCCTTAACACTGGAAGCATTGCAGAGCTGTAAGGACGTCTATGCGAAATCGCTGACCGCCAATAATGAACTCAAGAAATGAAGGGCAATCTGATGCAGCATCCTCTGATGAAAACACTATGCGTGCTTGTCTGTTGAGGCCCAAAATTCCCTTATCATCCTGGTCAGCACGTGCAGCTGAAAGAGAAATGATGGGGCCAACAACTCGACAGCACTGTGAAAGTGCAGTCCGGAGCAGTACGTCAGAGATCTCGGGAGCTACTGGATACAAAGTAACCAACACAGGACTCTGCGATAAAAGAGATCTCGGGAGCTACTGGATACAAAGTAACCAACACAGGACTCTGCGATAAGGGCACACCAAACAGAAAACGATCAGGGACAGCAATGACCGTTGATTTAACACAATCAACATACTCTATCTTAGCAAGGTAAACAACCACAGACCGTGGTTACCGTGCCATATCAGTAATTGCGCCCATAGGAAGGATGCCTTTTAATGCTCAGAAGTATAACTTAAGGTGAGTGTTAGGAAGCGCCTCAAATACAAAGCCCTAAACGCTGACGCAGCTAAAGATCCTTACCTTGAGAATAGTCCTCAGGAACAATCACACGGATAACATCCTTAGCTCGGGAGAAGGAAAGACGAGAATCCACATCAAAGCCCAGCATTAGACGTAAGGGCGGTACGTCGACAACCAGAAGTAGCGGGGGCATAATCACTAAAGGCATTAACCGAAGTTGGTTGCGAAGAAGGCACCGAAGCAATACCAAGCTGATCAGGAATGAGAATAGAGGATGATGAAACAGCACCATCGGATGAAATCAACTCATTAGCAGAAGTATCCATGAGATCCGTCGTAGAATCCGTGCGAGCAATATCTACATGGTGAGGGGAAGGCAGTGAGGAAGGCGCTTTACGCTTAACAGGCAGCGAGCGGATGCCCGCTAGCTGGGCAGCATCTTGCTGATCAGGCGAATCAACCATGCAGCTGATAAGTCTCACAGCAAATGTAAACAAACAATATTAAGGATAATTCTATCACACTGAAGCACTTTGAAGCACACACAAGAAGCAGTTATGGTGGAAAACCACGGAAAGGAAGCTCTGCTAAACAAGTAAATGCAGTAAGAAGCTTGTAGAAGAAATTAGGGCTCAACACATGCAAAACTCAGCGGCAGCTCTTTACTAACGATCGCGTTAGCACTTTCATAAAATCAAACACTTCACTATAACAAAAATAAAAGCTTACCGGACAACTTTCCGGGATAATTAGATGCACGGAACATTCATGAACACTGCACAATAAAAGCCAGGAACCAGGAACAAGGACAACGCACTGGGAAACACAAAACGCCAGAGCACATAGGCACAGGTTTAACAACCACCGTGAGCAACTAAATGGGCTATAAGCAGTCTTCCGTCCCTAATTTAGAGTTACTGGTGCCAGAGAAGGGAGCCAGCCAGTGCCGTAAGACAAACACAGCATCCATGCTAACCGGGATTCGAACCCGGGCTCATCTCGAACGAATGATCATAATCATGCCTTTAGACCGCTGCGCAACACGGACGCGTATTTCCCAAGTGAATGTACGGAATTGCGATTATTGCCATTTCCGCCACACGATTGGTTCAGAGCTACTTTGGAGATTTCGGGGCCTATGTGGAGAGTCACGTGACAGGAACACTGTCTTTTATTAGGGGAAGTTCTGCTTGCTAAGAAATGCATTGTGAGGTTAATTAACATATGTGACAAATGATCATATTGAATAATACGGTAAAGTAATTTTGTGCCCGATATCATAAGGAATATCTACAATTTCTCAGATGAATAGAAGTCGAAATCTATCTTAATATAAAAATTGAGGATGACTTCAATAAATAGCTACCATACTCCGTATCAGCCAATAGATGGCAGCATGTTAACCTAGTACCCCTCACGATTTGTGCTGTGTGAAAGTGCGTATATAAGGATACTAAAAAGTACCCTTTTAAAGGTCCTTTCTATTACCCTTGAAAGGACCTTTAACAATGAAAAGTATGTCTCCACACCGAAATATTTATTCTGACGATAAAGTTTTTTCCCTCATGAATGTGAAGAGGTCTAGCTAGAAAAAAAAAATCAAATAGTGATTTTGTATTAGCAAAGAACTACCTAATGATACGAAGTAAGACCTCAAAACAGTGTTCTGTTGAAATAAAACAGCTCAGTTTGAATAAATATTCCAGAATGTTGTTTGACATACATTGTGTCTCATAAAATATTAAGTGATCTTTCATATACATATTTTTCAAATATTTAGGAAATCCTCATATTTTTGTCCCTCCAAACTTCATCAAAAATGCCTTCAATTAAGCATTTCATGCCGCCCCGGTGGCGCAGTGGTCTAAGCGATGGCCTCTGATCATTCGTCCAAACGGGGTCCGGGTTCGAATCCCGGTGAGGCATGGATGTTGTGTTCGTCTTACGGCACTGGCTCTCTCCCTTCCCTGGAACCAGTGACCCTAAATTAGGGACGGGCGACTGCTTATAGCCCATTGAGTTGCTCACGGTGGTCGTTAAACCTCCAATCAAAAAAAAAAAAAAAAAAAAAAGCATTTCAATCCCCCTTCTCCCCGAAAATTAAAAAAAAACGTTAAACAACTAGTGGGTTCTCCATACAAAACACATCAGTACTAATCCGGAGCTACAGGAAGAGTGAGCGCTGGCATCTCTCGGCCCTGTGAGAACTATATAGAGTGAAGGTGCTTCAGAAGATAAGTCACAAGTCGATGAAGTCATGTTGATATAAAAACTCAAAAGTTCGTTTACCAATAAAGTACATTCTCTATTTACCTCCTGTCGCATTCCGACTGTACGGGTAAAACAACTGAAGGTAACCATTGTCGTAAAGATAACACCCGACGAACCATACACCGTGACTCGAACATTAGAATGGCTTATGGCGAGTGCAGCAAAGCCTACAAGTATCCATCACATGACTCTCCTCATAGGCCCCGCCTACTCGCAATCTCCAAAGTAGCTCTGAACCAATCGCGTGGCGGAAATGGTATTAATTGCAATTCCGTACATTTACTTGTGAAATACGCAACCCGGACGGCAATACTGAAGGTCTTCTTGACTGGTTGTGGCGCGGACGCCCTTGTCCCGGTATCTGGTTATTGTTCCGGTTTCTTGGAACTGTCTCCAGAGATTGGAGATCACTTGCCTCGGCACTCAGTTCCTTTATAAGTTAGGTAGGTCTAAAACCTAAACTTTTGTCATACAGCACTGCATATAAACACTCTACGTCAAAAAAAAGTTGAACCCGTAAGGACGTGTTGGGTTGCAATGCTATTCGGGAAGAAGGTAAATGTTACCAGGAACAATAAATGATTAGGCATTGAGATCGATATGGGCAATATTTATTGAGCTATACGCCAATAAGTAGTGTCTCTCAGTATGGCATTGGGCCGCCATGTTTGCTGACACAGCGTGTCAGACGTCTCGGCATGGAGTTGCACAGGTTC
Organism: Macrothele yani; assembly: GCA_039090855.1. Lineage (NCBI taxonomy): Eukaryota > Metazoa > Arthropoda > Arachnida > Araneae > Macrothelidae > Macrothele > Macrothele yani. The sequence goes on along the minus strand of CM077025.1, from coordinate 71,939,176 downwards.
CTAATGGTATTCTGCGATAAGCCATCCCATGCAGCTTGAATCTTCTCACGTAGTTCCTGCCGATTGTGTGGTAGGGGTGGAGTGTGTATAGCGCGTCCAATAGCATCCCACACATTTTCAATCGGCGATAGGTCTGGCGATGAGGCTGGCCATGGCAGAGTGTCAGTGCCTTGAAGGCAAGCTCTCGAGACAGCTGCAGTATGCGGATGAGCATTGTCCTGTTGGAAAGTCGCACCGGAGAGAGCGTTCAGGAAATGTAGGGCCACTGGTTGCAGGACATCATTAACGTAACGTTGGGCTGTCGAAGTACCAAAGGTTGCACCTCACACCATGACACCAGGCCTAATAGACGTGTAACGCTTGACAACAAACCGCTCATCCTTGCGCTGACCATGGTGTCTTCACACACGGATTCGTTGGTTGTCTCCTCCAAGACCAGAGCGGGACTCGTCACTGAAGATCAGCCGCTGCCAGTCTGAGTGGTTCCATGACAATCCGGCAAGACTCCATTGCAGTCTTTGGCGGCGATGCAATGGTGTTAAAGGCAGACGTCGTAACGGTCTGCGTGCGTGTAGTCCTACGTCGTGCAGCCTCTGCCGATGGTGCTGGCACTTATCGGACGATGCATGGAGGGCACCACTGCTCGCTGTATATCCGCAATAGTGGCAGTTGAGTCACTCCGCGCATGTCGGACAACCCGTTGATCATCTCCGTGATTCGTCTGGTCTCCCAGACCCTTCCTGTCACTGCTGCGTGCCTTGTTCTGTCCACTGCCGCAAGGGTAATATCCGCACGACCAGTATGGCCCTCAATACAGCGACAAGACCATCCCGCTTCCCTGAGCCCGACGATAAGGCCCTTCTCGAATTCCTCCGACTGCTGGAATTGGTTCCGAACTTTTCTCCGAGGCATACTTTACGTGCAAAGGATGCAACCAACACAACAGCACGAGTCAGAATGGCAAGCACGCACAACGGGACGACCTTATATAGCTGGTCGGGCACAGCGCTACGTCCCCTCTTTGCTTGCGTCACATGTGCGGCCGAGCGTGATACTTGAATCATTTGCATGTCTCACGATGTCAAACATACTCACCAAGTTTCATTCCTGTCGGTTGCTTCCTTCTGAGTGCAACTTTTTTTTTTTTATGTAGAGTGTGTAAATAAAATGTCTACCTCATTGTATGTGGTTAAGTATGATTTCAGCAGGTGGCGTTTGGAAATCTCACAATCCACTGAAATTATATTTCATAATAGGGGAGAAGGTTGAGAGGAATTTAAAAAATATTTTGCCCCGGAAAATTTTTAGGTCACCTTACGCGACTGCTTACTATTAAAGAAAATAACGCAGAATGAATAAAACAACCGGAAACATTACTGTAATAGCCATACATTACAAATCGAACATCACTCAGAGGATTCTTCAAACGAACCAGCCCTCATTCTGTTTATAATCTAACAAACTTGTATGTTTTCTTAGGTGTCACTGTGAATAAGAATAACTACATCCGTCGATTTTTCAATTGCATCTGGCAAACAGTTCAGTTCAATTCGACATTTGCGCAAACACCAGCCCATATAGCACAGTAAGGTTTTCTCGTGGTTGAAATTTGGTTTGGATAGTTGATTATTGGTTCACGGATGGTGTAAAGTGTTTTTTTCAACGTTGATTTATGGTTAACAAGCGTACCTTGAAACTGTAGTGTTGTAAATCATGAAAGAAATACGGGATTACGCCGTATAATACAAATTTTGAAGGTGACAAACCGATTTTTGGCATTCTAGCGAATCCTGTGATGGCTATATTCAAATTGATCGGAAACTTGAAACTTGGCAGCTCTGGGTTGTGTAGTGGTTAGCATACCCGGGCGCTATCTGGGAAACGCGGGTTCGAGTCCTGCTTCAGGACGATGAAAATTTTAAAGTTTTCGGATATTATCTGGCTTACCATCTTTGTCACATTTATGCCAAAAATCGGATTGTAGTTTTGGAAAGTGTTTTAAACGTAGGTATACAGTTGACGTGAGTGTGTTGAAATCGTGAATATTTTAAAAAGGTTTTTAAACGTTGATAATCATGCTTACCTTTCAGCACCATCTATCAACAAAAACTAAAAACTGATGATAAACGCAACTATTGTTAATAGAAGGTAGTAACTTTTTAAATAAAGTACCAAATTTTTAAAAGAACATAAGTTATGTGTTGAAAGACTCGCAAAGTATTTTGGCAGACGTTATATACTGCTAGACATAGAAAGTGCCCCACCTAGAAGGCGGTCCCGGACGATTGGTCCAACGACGATTGGTCCAATGGCCGATTCGTCCAATGGTACGATTGGTCCAATGCCGATTCGTCCAATGGTACGATTGGTCCAACGCCGATTCGTCCAATGGTATCATCTTACCAACGGTAAACTGTTTTATTTTCCAGAAAGGAATAAGGATTTAAATTATTCTGCTCATTATATACTTTTGAAAGATCATTTCCGTATATTTGGTAATTGTAAACATTTTACATAAACCTGGTAAAAGTCACTCAATGGAGCATTTCTCAGCTGTTTGAAAAGCACCTAGGCGCGGGTCCAATCGTCGTTGGACCAATTTTAAGTTAAAACTTCGATATTTGGTATTTGTAAACCTTTTATAAAACCTTATAAAGGCACTCATCGTATCATTTCTCAGTTCTTTACAAGGCACCTAGGCCACGGGCCTTTTTAGAAGCTTTTAAGTTAGAACCTAGATATTTGGTATTTGTAAATATGTTATAAAACCTCATAAAAGTCACTCATCGTATCATTTATCAGGCCTTTATAGAAGGCGCCTAGGCCGCGGGCCTTTTTAGAAGATTTTAAGTTACGACCTAGATATTTGGTATTTGTAAACATTTGATAAAACCTTATAAAAGGCATTCAACGGATCATTTCTCAGCTCTCTACCAGGCACCTAGGCCGCGGGCCATTTTGGAAGACTTTAAGTTACAACCTAGGTATTTGGTATTTGTAAATATGTTATAAAATCTAATAAAAGGCACTCATCGTATCATTTCGTAGCTCTTTACACGCACCTAGGCCTAGGCCTTTTAACACTTTTTATTCTACTGATGTCATATTCTAAGGTTTAAGTAAAGTTAAAAATACTAGCATAACATTAGTACGTTTTCTTGATAGGTAAACGTTATGAATCTGACATTGGTAGGATAAAAACTGTCAAAAAGGCATAGGTCTAGGGCCTGTGAATTAATATTTCGTGCTTAAGTAAAAACGCAATATTAACTTGCTTTGATGGGTAAACGTTATGAATATGACATCGGTAGAATACAATTTTTTAAAAAGGTCTGATCCTAGGGCCTATGAATTAATATTTCATGTTTAAGTAAAATCACAATATTATTAACTTGATTTAATATGTAAACATTGTTAATCTGACATCGGCAGAATAAAAACTGTTAAAAAGGCCTAGGCCTTAAGAATTAATATTTCGTGCTTAAGTAAAAGCGCAATATTATTATAACTTGATTTAATATATAAACGTTATGAATATGACATCGGTAGAATACAAAGTGCTAAAAAGGCCAAGGCTTATAGATTATGAATTAATATTTCGTGCTTAAGTAAAAGCGCAATATTATTAATTTGATTTGATATGTAAACGTTATGGATATGACATCGCTAGAATAAAAATTGTGAAAAGTCCTCTGTCCGAACCTGACCAGAACGTTTCCATTGGCCAGTTGGCGGAACCCCACTGCATGCTACAAACAGAAACGGAAAACTAGTATTTTATATTATTTCATGCAAAAGAGAAACATTGAAGTTAATTGAACGGCTCGTACATCAGTAACTTCATACGGCAGCAAGGACAGTAAAAAAAAAATCTGTAACCACAATATTACGCATGAAATGTAACATTATTTTACATTCTTTGTACTACCAGCACTTTCGTATAACATCGGAGATAAAATCAGAACAGTTGAGATTTTTATAACATGAGTAGCACTTTGGACAGATAGGACGGAATTCGACCAATCGTCCATTGGACGAATCGGCATTGGACCAATCGTCCCATTGGACGAATCGGCATTGGACCAATCGTACCATTGGACGAATCGTACCTTTGGACCAATTGTCCATTGGACGAATCGGCATTGGACCAATCGTCGCTGGACGAATCGTACCAGACCCCCTAGAAGGAAGTGTGCTACAAACATGCAAATCGCAGGGCGGGTTTACCTAATCGAGATATGCAAATGATGTTAAACTGGAGCCGATGACGTCACAAGTTTTTGAAACAAAAGTGCAAGCAGCAACAGGGGTTTCCTGAGAGATAATTTGCAGACTTGTAGTTTGAAAACCTTGAAATCTTTTGCTGAGATGTAGATCATAAACATTTTTTTTTATAAAGAATTACATTAATTATCGCAATTAAGAAAAGACGAAATTACGGAAGCTTTATATGACTCAGATAACCAACCTCTGGGGGTCGTGGGCATGAAGCTGTCAAAAACGCAATTTTTATACGGCCCCTTAAAATTTTCGTGGCCAGTTTTCCTACACCCAAGTTGTTTGGCTGCATCTTGTTTTAAACAGCGTGGAAATGGAAATGATGACCCGGAAATCTCCCCCACGTTTTATATTTTGTGTCAAATGCAATTTGTGCATGGTTCCTGACTGAAAAACGTGGGCCGCCCCGGTGGCGAAGTGGTCTAAGCGATGGCCTCTGATCATTCGTCCGAAAGGGATCTGGGTTCGAATCCCGTTGAGGCATGGATGTTGTGTTTGTTTTACGGCACTGGCTCCCTCCCTTCCCTTGAACCAGTGACCCCAAATTAGGGACGGGCGACTGTTTATAGCCCATTGAGTTGCTCACGGTGGTCGTTAAGCCTCCAATCAAAAAAAAAAAAAAGGAAAACGTGGATAACTTTTCCGATTACCGTTACGGGGATATCAGCTCTCCCCCCCCCAGTCCCTCGTGGAAAAATTCGTCCATAACAGAATTTCGTGCTTAGAGTTACAACAGAGTCCCGTACCTACTATGATCCGCGCAACAACGCTTCCTCCAACTATCCCGAGTTTCTGATTGTGTGCGCTTCTGTGCAGAGGAGAGCGCTCTGCTTATAGCCCCCCCTTTTCTTGTTTAAAGCTGCATTACCAAGGAAAACCGACTATATTAGACAGCCCTATGGCAACTTGCTGTGGCTTCACAAAACGCGATTCTAAAGGGGTGGGCAAAGCCCCAAAAGAACCATTGCGCTCTGATCCGGTTCATCATAATACAGTATTAAACAGAAAAGGAAAAATTTGGTATGCATCACAATAGGGAACACAGAGAAATGAGCACCAGTTTTTCCCTTTTCCACTTGCTCTTAGCAGTGCCTTTCATACCCCACAACAATTAGGGGCCAGATTGGCTTTGCTTTGATGCAACATTTGCCAATGAAAGATACAAAGGAATAGAAAGAAAAGATGTCACTACATTTTAAGAATTACTTTTTACTTTGTTTGTTTTTTGATGTTCCGTAAAAATAAAAAAATGCTGCTGTCTTTCTTGAAAAATAATGTTAGGCAGTGATATAGGTAAGTATATTATCAAGAAAAAAAAGAGGACGGGGGGGGGGCTATAATAAATTAATGCTTAAGTAAACGCCCAATATTATTAACTTGACTTGATGTATGAACGTTGTGAATATAAAACTGGTAGAATAAAAACTGTTAAAACGGCCTAGGTCTAGGGCCTACGAATTATTATTTCGTGCTTAAATAAAAGCGTAATATTATTAACTTGACTTGATGTGTAAACGTTGTGATTATGACACTGGCATAATAAAAACTGTTTAAAAGGCCTATGCCTGGAGCCTATGACTTTAATATTTAGAGCCTAAGTAAAACCGCAATGCTATTGACTTGATTTCATACGCAAAGGTGATGAATATGAAGTCGGCGGATTAAAAGCTGTTCAAAAGGTGAAGGTGTGGGGTCTGTGAATTAATTAAGTAAAAGAAAAATATTACAAACTTGACATGTTATGTAAATATTTAGTGCCTATAAGTAAAAGTGCAGCGTTATTAAAAAATTCCACCTCAGGGTCCTTTCTGAACACAACAATTCTCGCTTGGCTTACATAGAACGTTTTCCCGAAATTTGTTTGGAGTTCCCAATTCAATTCAATTCTCAGTATAGGCTATGAAACAGCAATCCTTATCCCCCCCCCCCGTCCCTTGAACTTCTGTGGCGCATTGCCTGAAGTATGAACCGGCATGAAAATTCAGACAAACAAAAGAGCTCCTTCCCGTCGTTACGCACCTTGGAAAAGAGCCACACATAATTTGGAAACTTCGAAAACTGCCACACATTCAAAGTGTTCCTCGGAGGAACAGCAATTTATGCCCAGCCCCTTAATGAAAAACGTGTGGCAGTTTTCCTGTGTGGCTGCTTTCCTTCACGCCCACCACACTAAGTAAATAATGAAAGTATGTCCCCCCGACTCCCACCCCCCAACATTCAAGCAGTATGTCAAATCGACTTATTAGTATACCCATGATGACAATCAAAACGCCCATCTCGGACTTTTTTTCCGCGTTTATCAACAGTCTCGGACTTTTTTTACCTGGATTCAATCAATGGTAATCGGTAAAAAGTCCAGGTAAAAAAGTCCAAGGAAAAAAAGTCCGAGACTGTTGATAAACGCGGAAAAAAGTCCAGGAAAAAGTCCGAGGAAAGAAAGGCCAGGAAAAAAAGTCCGAGATGGGCGTTTTGATTGTCATCATGGGCTAACTAATAAGTCGATTTGACATACTGTTTGAATGTTGGGGGTGGGGGTGGGGGAAATACTTTCATTATTTACCTAGTGTGGTGGGGTTGCCGGAAAACAACCACACAGGAAAACTGCCATACGTTTTTCAATAAGGGGCTGGGCACAAAGTGCTATTCCTCCGAGGAACACTTTGAATGTGTGGCAGTTTTCCAAGTTTCCTAATTATGTTTTAGTTTTCCAAGGCGCCTAACGACGGGAAGGAGCTCCTTTGTTTGTCTGAATTTTCACGTCGGTTCATACCAGTTTAGGGTGACTGGCCACAAAAGTTCAACAGGAATGAGGGTTATAAAGATCGCCGTACATTTCTTAAAACTACAGTGTTCGACGAATCAACAGAACTACACATAACTCATGCTGTGTTTAGAAAAGGACGATATGGTGGGATTTTTTAATAACGCTTCACTTGTGCTTAGGCACTAAATATTTACATAACATGTCAAGTTTGTAATACTTTTCTTTTACTCAATTAATTTATAAGGCCTGTACCTTGGCCTTTTTAACAGCTTTTAATCCGCCGACTTCATATTCATAACGTTTAAGTATCAAATAAAATCAATAGCATTGCGCTTTTGCTTTGGCACTAAATATTAATTTATAGGCCCTAGGCCTAGGCCTTTTAAACAGTTTTTATTCTATCAATGTAATATTGACAGCGTTTACACGTCAAATCAAGTTAATAATAATGCGCCTTTACTTAGGCACGAAATAATAATGCAAGATCCTAGGCTCTTTTACTAGTTTTTTATTTAACCAATGTCATATTCACAACGTTTACACAGAAAATCAAGTTAATAATATTGCGCTTTTACTTAGGCACAAAATATTAATTTATAGGCCCTAGGTCTAGGCCTTTTTGACGTTTTTTAATCCGTCGACTCCATATCCATAACGTTTATTTATCAACTTCAGTTAATAGCATTGCGCTTTTACTTATGTACTAAATATTAATCCATAGGCCCTAGGCCTAGGCCTCTTTAATACTTTTTATTCTACCGATGTCATATTCATAAAGTTTATGTACCAAGTCAGGTTAATAGCATTCGCTTTTACTTAGGCATTCAATATTAATTGCTAGGCATAGGGCCAATAAATTAATAACTAGTACCTAAGTAAAAGTGCAATATGGTTAACTTCAGTTCATACATAAACGTTATGAATGTGATATCGTTAGAATAAAAACTGTTAAAAGGGCCTAAGCCAAGGGCCAATGAAACAATACTTAGTGCTTAAGTAAAAGCGGAATATTATTAACTTGGGTTGATATGTGAACGTTATGAATATTGCATCCGTAGAATAAAAACCGCTAAAAAGGCCTAGGCCTAGGGCCTATAAATTAATATTTCGTGCCTAAGTAAACGCCCAATATTATTAACTTGATTTGCTTTGTATACGTTGTGAATGTGACATTGGTTAAATAAAAAACTAGTAAAAGAGCCTAGGATCTTGCATTATTATTTCGTGCCTAAGTAAAGGCGCATTATTATTAACTTGATTTGACGTGTAAACGCTGTCAATATTACATTGATAGAATAAAAACTGTTTAAAAGGCCTAGGCCTAGGGCCTATAAATTAATATTTAGTGCCAAAGCAAAAGCGCAATGCTATTGATTTTATTTGATACTTAAACGTTATGAATATGAAGTCGGCGGATTAAAAGCTGTTAAAAAGGCCAAGGTACAGGCCTTATAAATTAATTGAGTAAAAGAAAAGTATTACAAACTTGACATGTTATGTAAATATTTAGTGCCTAAGCACAAGTGAAGCGTTATTAAAAAATCCCACCATATCGTCCTTTTCTAAACACAGCATGAGTTATGTGTAGTTCTGTTGATTCGTCGAACACTGTAGTTTTAAGAAATGTACGGCGATCTTTATAACCCCCTCCCTCCTGTTGAACTTTTGTGGCCAGTCACCCTAAACTGGTATGAACCGACGTGAAAATTCAGACAAACAAAGGAGCTCCTTCCCGTCGTTAGGCGCCTTGGAAAACTAAAACATAATTAGGAAACTTGGAAAACTGCCACACATTCAAAGTGTTCCTCGGAGGAATAGCACTTTGTGCCCAGCCCCTTATTGAAAAACGTATGGCAGTTTTCCTGTGTGGTTGTTTTCCGGCAACCCCACCACACTAGGTAAATAATGAAAGTATTTCCCCCACCCCCACCCCCAACATTCAAACAGTATGTCAAATCGACTTATTAGTTAGCCTATGATGACAATCAAAACGCCCATCTCGGACTTTTTTTCCTGGCATTTCTTTCCTCGGACTTTTTTCCTAGGCTTTTTTTCCGCGTTTATCAACAGTCTCGGACTTTTTTAACTAGATTCGGATTCAATTAATACTTACGTCGATGGAGTTTCCAATTCAATTTTCATTTTCAGGTGACAATAGTATTTTGTTGCGCATGTCAGATTTTCACAATATTTCCGTTAGAAAGGTGATGTGGCAAAAAAAAGAAAAAAAAAAAAAAAAAAGAAAACTTTACGGCCCCTGAAGTTTGTGTGGCTACTTGCCGGTTTAATCTGTTGACCGGATGTTCCTTGTTGTTCCCGTCCTCCGAAAGCACAGAGCCTGCTGCAAATGTTTCTTTTTACAGTAGGCACTCCAGAAGTTAATCCTTAGTCACACATATATGCCACATGTTGGGGCTTAAAACCGCTCTGTAACAAAACGTTTGTCCTCCACCGCCTGTGCGGGAGGATTACAAAAATATGCCTTGCCTGTCGGTAAGTTATACAAAGGTTTCTTCCGACAGAAAGCTATTGTGGAACACATGAGATGCTTAGTCTTCAGGGCATGTTAGCAATCCAATTAGTTTCACCGTTCACACGATAGAAATCTGACCTTTTAATGGTTTAGAAAGCTGGATACTTTGCGATTTCATAACAACAAAGTCGTTCTGCAAAAATAGTAATAAATTAACTCAGTGGGCTATGAGCAGTCGTCCGTCCCAAATTTAGGGCCACTGGTTCCAGGGAAGGGAGAGAGCCAGTGCCGTAAGACAAACACGTCTCACGGGATTCGAACTCGGACAAATGATCACAAGCCAGCGCTTAGAACACGGCCCCACCGGGGAGGCGAACGTTATTCAATTCATAAAGTTTACATGACACGTCAAGTTACTAATATTGTGCTTTTATCGTGGCACTAAACATAAAATTCATAACCCAAAAATTTATATGTGCTTGAATAAAAGCGCAATATTATGAACTAGCCATGCAATGCAAACATTATTAATATGAGTAACCTTGTAAAATTGGGGAAGTCCCACATTTTATTATTAATGTTTTGTTCCTGAGAAAAAGTGTGACATCATTATTAACTTATAAATCTTACTAACATGGGTCAAACATTGCTGATATGGCCCAGGACTTTGTTCATGTAACTAAAGCCTGAGTAAAAGTGAATTTTTTTTAACTTTACTAGTTAGGGCCTAATGGTACTTTTGCGGGGCCCAAGGCGAAATTTCATTGCATTGTCTAGGGGAAAAAACAACTCATATTTTAATAAAATCGTTACGTGACGAATGTATTCCGTACAGCCAACGACACATACACACACGAAAAGCATCATAAAGAACATACAGGGCCCAATCCCTGAGCCCCCGTTTTCGGAGAAGTTAAAAATTACTTCTAAGTAAACGAACAAATATAAGTATAATTTAGGCTAATAATGGATTGGCACATTCGACATTGGTGCTGTTCAGTGAAAGATTTGGTGTTACCAGGTCCCCGAGCAGAGCATTAGTAATTTCGGGGACCCTTCACTTTGCCTGCCATCCTTGAGAAATGACGCCTTTTTTTTTTTTTAAAGTTCAGTTTTAGCTTTAGACAGGGCTTAATTTATGCACGGGCCTAGAGGGCCCAATCCCTAAGCCCCCGTTTTCGGAGAAGTTAAAAATTACTTCTAAGTAAACGAACAAATATAAGTATAATTTAGGCAAATAGTGGATTGTCACATTCGACATTTGTGCTGTCCAGTAAAAGATTTGGAGTTACCAGTGCCCCGAGCACAGCATCAGTAATTTAGGGGACCCTTCACTTTGCCCGTCATCCTTGAGAAATGACGCCTTTTTTTTTTTTTTTTAAAGTTCAGTTTTAGCTTTAGACAGGGCTTAATTTATGCACGGGCCTAGAGGGCCCAATCCCTGAGCCCCCGTTTTCGGAGAAGTTAAAAATTACTTCTAAGTAAACGAACAAATATAAGTAAAATTTAAGCTAATAGTGGATTGTCATATTCGACATTTGTGCCGTTCAGTGAAATATTTGGAGTTACCAGTGCCCCGAACACAGCATCAGTAATTTAGGGGACCCTTCACTTTGCCCGTCATCCTTGAGAAATGACGCCTTTTTTTTTTAAAGTTCAGTTGTACCTTTAGGCAGGGCCTCATTTATGGACTGGCATACAGGGCCCAATCCTTGAACCCCCATTTTTAGAGAGATTAAAAGTTACTTCTAAGTATACGAATACAATAGAAATATAATTTACGCTAATAGTGCGCTGTCACATTTGGCATCGGTGCTGCTGAGACCCATTCGTATTTATTTTAGTAATGTCATTCAATAAAAAAAAAAAAAAAAAAAAAAAAAAAGTACGCAACTTTAGGGTTTCAACGTGTGGTTTTTATTATTCTAACAATTAATTAAGGGGACACGTGCTGATAACTCAGAAATAAAATGAGTAAATGAATACACACCCGTACACAGTACACACTAATGTGTTTATCGATAAAGCACAAATGTGTTTATTGCTGTTTAATGCTTTGTCATCGTGAGGGAAAATGATAGTCTCGAAACAGACACGAACAGTATCATGAAAACTAACGAAACCGCCGCGGTCAGACAAGGAAGCACGTCACACGATGTTGCTTCCTTTCCGGAACAACATTTTCGCGTGAAAAACTTACTTACCTAACACGACCGAGCAGCCAGGGAGTTTTGACGTCAGAGGAAGTATCGTCATTTGACTCCCCTTCTGTCACACCGTTCTTTCTAGCAGACGCCACTAGACAGGTTGTGCGGTGAAAGCAACTTACGGGCAGCGGGAACTTTACATGGCGGCTCGCGTTCGCTGCCGTTGAGAGTGAGTTTACTTTGGAGCGCTAAAACGAGATAAAAAAGCTTTCTATTCCAATTTTTTTTGTGTGATGCTTCATTCCTCTGTTCTGAAGTTTGTATCCATGCCCTTTTTAGAAGATTCCGTCAAGAAATAAAGGAGCAAAGTAAGGGAGAAGTTGGTTCAGTTAGAGACCACTGATACCCACACTCCTAAGACTTAGCATGTATGTAACTGGTGTTTAACCTTTAAATGGGTAATAATGGGTAATAATTGCATCTGGTTTCAAAGCTTGTTCCAGCCAAACCAATATTGGGTTGAGGAATAAGTGATGTCGGTTTTTTCCACAATTCCATTTGTGTACCAAAATAAAATACTGTGGCAACATGTGATATACTATGCGATAGATACGTGTTCGCTCTACATGCCAGTATGTGAGATTTGATGTAATTTTATTTGAATTTCAGGTCATTAAAATATAATGTCAAGTGGAAAAAAAGGAGCATTACCGACATCTGCTGCTCTTCGCGTTTAATCGAGGGACCAAAGCCACGAAATCTGCTCGTGGGATTTGTACTGTCTACGGCAAAGATGCTGTGACTGAAATGATGGCTCAACTGTGGTTTTCGCGCTTTAAATCCGGCAATTTCGACCTTAAGGACATGGATCATCCTGGTCGCCCGGTTGACTTGGATGAAGAGCAATTGAACCAGATACTGCACGAAAACCTGCGTCGATCGACCAGAGAATTGGCTGAGCAAATGAACTGTGATCGGAAGAAATCGTGAATCACCTTCATGTGATGGGAAAAGTTCAAAAGCTCGGCGCTTGGGTTTCGCATGTTTTTAACGACAACAGAAATAAACGTTCCACAATTGCTGCCGGTTTGCTTGCTCATCACAGGGCTACTCGTGGTCACAAGGAAAGATTTCTGTACCACATCGTTACCGGTGACGAAAAATGGTGTCTACGTCAGCATGAAGCAGCGAAAAGAATGGCTCAGTCCCACGAAACGCAACGAGTAAAACAAGAGTTCCATCCTCGGAAGACGATGTTGTGTGTCTGGTGGGATTGGCAGGGTATCATCCACTACGAACTTCTTTGGCACAATGGGACGGTCAACGCGGACCTCTATGTTCAACAACTACATCGACTTCACGACGAAATGCAACAAAAGCGACCCGATCGGCGATACGGTGTTCTGCTGCAACAAGACAATGGTAGGCCCCACATCGCCAATATGACCAAAACCGCCATTTAAGAGCTTAACTGGGAAGTTCTGCTGCACCCGCCCTATTCTCCGGACTTGGCTCCATCCGATTTTCATCTGTTTCAATCGCTTTCCAACAATTTGCGCAGCGTGTCGTTCAATAATGACGTGGAATTCCGGACGTGGTTGGACGACTTCTTCAGGTCACGACCGGCAGATTTCTATCGCGGAGGCATCGAACAACTTGTTGAACGATGGGAAGCAGCTGTAAATACAAGTGCCGAATACAAATACAAGTGCCGAATACAAATACAAGTGCCGAATACAAATACAAGTGCCGAATACAAATACAAGTGCCGAATACAAATACAAGTGCCGAATACATTATTGATTAAATTGTTATTTTTTGTAGTTGCGAAATAAAGGTTTCCAACGTTTGAAAAAAACGACATTCCTTATTCCTTAACCCAATACACGTACATCCTGGTTCAAGGTTTGGTTTTATACACCAAACATATGTAACACAATAGTACTGATTGAATTCACATAAGAAATTTAAAAGAAATTGAATCACATTTATTTCATATTAGGACTAAAAAAATTAACACACAAATAGTGAAATCATAATAATAAAAAAAAAGCCTAGTATAATTTTACATCCTTTTTTTTTACATCATAAAAAAAGCATTGCTGATTAGAGTATTTAAAATATAAAATACGTACAATATTCTGTGAAGTTCCTATAACACTGCAGCATTTTGAAGATAGCCTTGCTGGTGGTTCTTTCCTGTAGGTGAAGTAAAATAACGAAATTCAAAGTAAAAATAGCAGGACCTGGGCCCAACAAGTATGAAAATTACATCTTAAACTAACAACTGATTACAAATGCAATGAAGAATAAAAAAATAAAGAGTTACAAATCACAGATCCATCTGACGCGCATTCAAGAAAATCAAAATACATGCTATCTAATTATTATTACACTACCTGATACTTAATGTACATAATCTGGAAAACAAAACCACGTACAGATATCCGATATAAAAAAGATATCAAATATAAACATATTGGATGGAAATTACATATTTAAGTAGAAGTATAAATACTATTCAAAATAAAATATGTAAAAAAATCAAGTCTGAAATATATATATATATATATATATATATATATACATAGGGATGTAAGGTCAGGTGATGCGTAACATCACAGCCTCTCCTTGACAAATGTCAACCCCGCCTTCTCGTGGTACATACTGTTCCCACTAAAGGGGCTCTGACGACCGCCAATAGCGGTATAACTATACCATCGGGATTAGAGGAAATGCTATCCCACACTCACCAACCTGCTTGGCCAGCGTGGTGAGTTATGGCCAAACCCCTCCAAAATGACTCCACAACTTAAATCTTGGCCCTCAGTCTCCGGCAGCTGGAATGTACCTGGCCAAGGCAGCGGCCAGTGCGACATGAAGGCAGAGGGTGCTAAGAATCCCCGGAGGACCGGACTAGGCTGCCATCTGGTGCTGACCTTGGCTACGTATAACGGACGCTCCCTATCTTCTGATTCAAGGCTTCTTGAATTGGAAGAGGAACTACAAAGGATCAAGTGGGACATCGTCGGGCTAAGTGAGGTAAGGAGAAAAGGAGAAGATCTCATTGAACTGAAAAGTGGACATCTCTTCTACTATCGTGGGACAGATACTGGCAGAACTAGTGGTGTTGGATTTATAATAAACAAGAGACTGAAGGATAAAGTTGTAGAAGTTGAAAGTTCCTCTGACAGAGCTGCACGACTCGTTATCCAACTCTCGAGAAGATACCAGGCTCAGAATATTCAAACTTATGCACCCACCACAAGTCATGCTGAAGAAGAAATTGAAGAATTTTATGAGGAAATTCGTCATCTAAATAATAAAGGAAAGCAGCACTTGAAGATAATTATGGGAGATTTCAATGCAAAAATAGGGCAACGGCAACAGAATGAAACTTCAGTAGGTAAATTCGGTCACGGCAATAGAAACCAGCGTGGAAATACTCTCGTAGAGTTTGCAGAGGCAGAAGGGTTTTTCATCTTGAACTCCTTTTTCAAGAAAAAGCCACACAGGAAATGGACATGGAGACATACAAATTGGACGACAAGTGAAATTGATTTTATTATGTTTAACAAAAAATTCGTCATCCAAGACTGCAGTGTGCTAAACAAGTTCAACACAGGCAGTGACCATAGATTGGTGAGATGTAAGATGCACCTCAACACTAAACTCGAACGTAGGAAGCTCATAAGACAAACAAAATGTATTAACATAACCAACCTTAAAAACACCATAATACCTTCAAATTGGAACTGAAGAACAGATTCTCTGCTTTAGAAGGCCTAACATCGGAAGAAGTGGATATTTCTGAAGTTAACAGAAAAGTAACCAAAGCACTTATGGAAACAGCAACAAAATTAGCTGGGTCTAAGAACAAATTGCATGTGAACAAATTATCAGGAAAAACCAAAATGTTGATGCAAAAAAGAAGAGAGATGAGGACAACTAAAGAAGATGTGACTTCCAAAGTGGAATATATAGAGCTATGCAAGACAGTACGAAAGAGTATCACTGAAGACGTAAGGAAATTCAACTGTGAACTAGTGAGGAAAGCAATTGAAAACAACCGAAGCCTAAAGATAGCAAAGGGACATCTCAGTAAGGGAAAAAAAACAGATTATGGCACTGAGAAAAGAAGCTGGTTCTGTAACAAGAAATAGAGGCGAAATTTTGACAAGAGTGAAAGATTTCTACTCCAAATTATATGAAAGGGATGATACATGTACTCCAGGCATCATGAAAGGTACCAGAGTTCTTCCAGTCCTTCCAGCAGAAGTTGCACATGCAATCAAGAACATGAAGCGGGGAAAAGCTCCAGGAGAAGATGGAATTACTGTAGACATCATACAAGAAGCAAGTGGAGAAATCGAAACAGTACTCGCCCAAATTTTCACTCGATGCCTTAATGAAGGGAAAATTCCTGAGGATTGGAACAACGCTACAATGATCTTGCTACATAAAAAAGGTGACATTGAGGATCTCAGGGACTACAGACCTATCAGCCTCCTATCAGTGGTTTATAAAATCTTCACTAAAGTTCTTTCACACCGCTTGAAGGTAACACTGGACATGGCTCAACCGAGAGAACAAGCTGGATTCAGGAGTGGCTACAGCACAATAGATCATATCCACGTACTGAGAGAACTAATTGAAAGAGCGAGGGAATATGAACTTCCATTGTGCATGGCTTTTATCGATTATGAAAAAGCCTTAGATTCGGTGAAACCATCAGCAGTTGCAATGGCTCTGAAATCCTGCGGTATTGAAGATGCATACATTAATATTATTAATAACATCTATGAAAATGCAAGTGCAAAGATTCTGCTATTTGAAAATACAACACACATAAAAATTGGAAAAGGAGTGAGACAAGGTGACACCATATCTCCGAAGCTCTTTAATGCCACATTGGAAAATGTCTTTCAATCACTTAAATTGGGAAAACAAAGGCGTAAAGATTAATGGAGATTATCTAACCCACCTTCGTTTTGCTGATGACATAGTCATTTTTGCAACTACCCCATCAGAGCTACAGAGTATGATGCAGGAACTTGCTGACAAGAGTAAAGAAGTGTGATTAAAAATGAACTTTCAGAAGACAAAAGTGATGTTCAATGCTTTTACAAGAAATGAAGATTTATCGATTGATGGAGAAAAACTGGAGATAACAGACACGTACGTTTATCTTGGACAGCAGATATCAAGTGAGGGTCACATTGGTGAAGAAATTAATCGGCGTACAAAACTTGCCTGGAGAGCTTTTGGAAGAAACAGCATAATTTTCAAGAGCAATATGCCATTATGTCTTAAAAGAAAAGTGTTTGATCAATGCATCCTTCCGGTGCTTACGTATGGTGCAGAGACGTGGACCTTAGCTAAAAGAGACATACAAAGGCTGCAGACAACTCAAAGCAGCATGGAGAGGTGCATGCTTGGTGTAACTAGGAGAGATAAGAAGAGGAATACGTGGATCCGAAAAATGACAAGAGTGGAAGACATCATGATCAGAGTTAAATCCCTGAAATGGCAATGGGCTGGACATACTGCCAGAAGAACAGACCATCGATGGACAGCCGAAATTTTAGATTGGATTCCAAGGGACAGGAAAAGACCCAGAAGAAGACCACATGGGAGATGGGTGGATGAAATTCGAAAGTATGCGGGAGTGACATGGAGGAGACTGGCACAAGACAGACCGTTGTGGAGGAAACTTGGGGAGACCTTCGTCCAGCAGTGGATTGATAATGGTTGACAATGATGATGATGATGATGATATACATAATTGACAAAAGCTGGTTTCAACTTTACAACTTTTTACTTTGCACGCAATAGGACTAAGAAAATAACAGTGTGGAAATCTGATGGCCACTGCCATGTGATTTAGCATTCGGTTTATTCAATTTAACATTACATGCTAAACTTCGCTTTCTTTTCTTTGAACCACCTTCATCTTTTGCTGGTCGTCCTGATGGCAAACGTTTGCTACCCCTGGTAACTTGAGCAGACCTCCTTGCAAGCAAAGTCGGCTGAACACTGATGGGAATCCCATCTCTTCGTCTAAGAGGTACATGGGCACCAGCTGTATGCAGGAATGTTTCCCAATGCCCAACAGACCTGACTTTTTCCAAACGTCCTCTCATTTTTTGTAAACCATAAGATGAAGACCAAAATTTGGAGTCACAGTCACTCAGCAAAGACAGAATACTGTCTAGGCTCTCATGGCTCTGACTTTCATCTGTGGTAGCAAGTTCAGGAATATCTTCTACAATGAGTTTTGGATGACTTGCGGGTTGTATGGGCAAAACTGTGACGGGGTTTATGCTGTCAGTTACAGTAAAAGGCTCATAAAAGGATCTTGGAATAGCTCTTTCTCCAAGAGCCAAGAGGGCAACAGAGAGGCGATCCTTCGCTGTAACTGGAGGAAAATGTTTGGTGACAACGTCAAAATATTGGAACACAGCTGACTGGTGTTTGCAAAAATTACCATACATGCCACCATTACAACTACAACATTCAATCACTGTATTCACCACTTGCATTTCTGACCTATTTTGCTCACTTGGAACAAAAAATTCCTCCCCCTATTGAACGATTTCATTTGGGTGAACGTAAGCAGCTTTTCGCAGCATGGAGTTGAGGAACAGTCTTGGTGTTGATGTTCTGCTGTTTGCAAATTTTCGGAATCGGTGACAATAATATTCTTCCATAATAGTGCATGAGAAATCAATCAAGGCAATCAAATTATATGCCTTTACCCGTGATAATACAACCTCTTTAAACAGCCGAACTGAAATTTCAGAAAAGTTGTTTGTGTGATGGCCTCTTGTCATTGCATCTCTCCATGCAAGGCACCACTGTTTCTTTATGTTCCAGTATTCCTATTGGTAATTATGAAAGCTTGGGAATCCTTCTAACACAAACAGGCATTCAGCAAAGGTTTCCTCTGCTTCAACATCCGTGCACGAATATAAAATTTTCTGGAAAGCCGACATTAGTACTGGGCGGTATTCTTTGGGAATAAAATGAGTCCCACAGCCACCTCCAAACTGCCTGACCCACATGGAAAATGCAAAACAGTTTTCTGCTTTGGGGCCTAACTTAATCAAGTGCTTTGATTTCAGCATCAGAGTATTCAGTCAGAAATGTGTGTGGATAGCCTTTCCCACTAAAACTTCCTTTGACTGCACCTTGAAGTAATTTGAAGCCTTGCGAATATGCATCATATGCCTGCCCTTTTGTGATCATAATCGCTAAGGATACTGCCCCTGCAGGACAAGTACCTAACATGAATGTTACAGAATGATTTTCTGCATCAGAAGCACTTGTGCTGCCTACAGAAACTATATCTTGTGAAGTTTCCAACTGATGGGCTCTTTCCATTAGAAGAGTCACCACAGCTACAGCAAAAGGAGCTTCACTAAACACAACGTTTATTCCTTGTTGTTCATACACCTTCTGCTTTTCCTTTATTTTCTGAGAAAGAAAAAGAAATGCAATAAATAATACAATTCATGAAATGAGATTTACAAAAATAAAATGTCTTACGAAAAATTATATACTGTTGGCTAGAAGTACAAACACTTGCAATGCTGTGAATTTTTATGGAGTTCGCATGTTTTGGGGTAAATTTTAGTATGTTCTTTTAATAGTGATGATAAAAAAGCTGTGACAATACCAAATTGAAGAAGTTCCTGCAGCCTGGAAGAAAGCTTAATGTGTAAACTTTTTTTATTTAGTACACTGATTTTTAATAGAATCACATGTATTTTAAAGTGTTTCAATCAATTCTTCCATTGGATTGTATTAATTTGTAGTATTTCTATCACCTTTCTTCTGTTAAATGCTACTTCAAGAATATTTGAAGAAATGTACACATGTCATGTGCTGTATATAGACTTGAGCAGTGGCGGATCCAGCGGGGTGCGACTGGAGCGACTGCCCCCTCCCCCCCCCCCATAAACCCTAACGAAGTTTTTACGTTTAAAGCAGCGAAGATCGTAAATGATTAACTCTGCATATTTTGTTTTCAGTTTTTCTAAAAAAAAACAATTAAACTTAGTACGGAGGATTTAAAATACTTATTACATTGATTTAGGTTCAGTAAAAAAAGAAAGAGAAGGGAATAGAATAGAGAGAGAGAGAGAGAGAGCGCAAAAGATAGAGGAAAAAAACTGACAGCTGGGCTAAAAAACATGGGGATATTCTTTGTTAGTTCTTTACTATTGTCTCGCATCTGTAATGTCTCGAAACAGGGTAAGGAAGAGCTTGGTATTGAAATCAGAGTAGGTGGGAGAAACTGTTAATAACAATCTGATCTAAATATGTATCTTAATTGTGCCATAAAGTTAGTATATATACAGTATATGTATATATAAATAGTACATAAATAAAACAAAAAAATTACCTTATAAATAAATTATTTAACACAAGAAAATTAGACAAAAAAGGCTAATACCATGAGAAGTGCCGAAGGCAGCTAAACCTCATGTAGTAGCTTATACAGAATGAAAATATTACAGAACAAAAATACAAAATTTCAAAACAAGTAAAAAACTGGAACAGGTTGCCGTCATCAGGTGAGCATCAACCTGTGGGAGTGGCCTTTCTAGTACCAACAAAACGACAAGATAAACCAAAATTGTCGGTTGGTCATGCTCCCTAGGCCACAAAATCAAATTCTAATAAGCACAAAAATTACAAAAATCATATTTATAAAACTAAAAAAAGAATTAAAAGCTTACCGGCAGAACAAAAACCGCCATGACAAAGAGTCAAACAAGACTGAACAGAGCACCCACAAGAACCCAAATATATACACTGATAAGAAAGGTGGTCACGGTTAAACAACTACCTGGTAAGCCAAAAAATGTGTGAATTGACAAGATGCAAAACTGTGTACGTATATAAGATCTTCAGCTATTAGGTACCCACCAAATAGCACTTTATGTTACCTATATATTTAAAATTGTTAGGTCCTAGGTTAATAAAGCATGTCAATGTGTAAATTGAAACTTTTGGACACCGAATTAAAGTTCAAAATGAAATGGTTAAAATGATGCCTTAAGAAATTTTTAGGAAAATTGTTACATTGCAATTTAGAAAGAAGAGCTTTCAGATTTTTTGCAAGTAAGAGCTGTGTAGAGCAAATTTTAGCCATTCTATGAAACTGGGAGATGAGTAGATTACGATATATAACTTTTGAAATATTGGATGACCAGTGAGTGTAGTGAATGATATCAAACTCAAAGAGTTTCTTTTATCAAATAAATTCACCACACCTCCTCACTCCTCGTCCACCTGAACCGCTAAATCGAGGTAACAAACACAAGTAGACGATCTGTTGGTTTTTTTCTAGGGTAAGGTCGTCAAGATACAAGTCAGTGGCGCAACGCAAAAAGTCCGGAATGTTAATGACAATAATGTCATCAACATATCTTAGAGCAATCCCAGGTATAGGATGATTGGCAACATATCTATCCTCAAAAAATGTAGATAGAGATTAGCCAAACTGCTAGAAAAGCGACTGCCCATCGGAATACCACGAGTTTGGAGGTAAAGCCCATCGCCCACGGTAACAAAATTGTTATTGATACAGAAATCCAGTAGGAAATGCCAATACTGTTCTGTAGTCCCGGGCTCGAACTTCGTATGTATGTTTAGGGCTACCTGCCACAGACCCTTCAATGAAATTGAGGTGAAGAGGTTTTTATGTCAATATACAAGTCAGTGGCGCAACGCAAAAAGTCCGGAATGTTAATTTTGTTTTAATGAAAAAATTAACATTCCGGACTTTCTGCGTTGCGCCACTGACTTGTATCCTGACAACCTTACCCTAGAAAAACCCAACAGATCGTCTACTTGTGCTTGTTACCTTGATTTAGAGGTTCAGGTGGACGAGGAGCGAAGAGGTGTGGTGAATTTATTTGATAAAATAAACTCTTTTGAGTTTGATATCATTCACTACATTCACTGGTCATCCAATATTTCAAAAGTTATACATCGTAATCTACTCATCTCCCAGTTTCATAGAATGGCTAAAATTTGCTCTACACAGCTCTTACTTGCAAAAAATCTGAAAGCTCTTCTTTCTAAATTGCAATGTAACAATTTTCCTAAAAATTTCTTAAGGCATCATTTTAACCATTTCATTTTGAACTTTAAATCGGTGTCCAAAAGTTTCAAATTACACATTGACATGCTTTATTAACCTAGGACCTAACAATTTTAAATATATAGGTAACATACAGTGCTATTTGGTGGGTCCCTAATAGCTGAAGATCTTATCTACATACACAGTTTTGCATCTTGTCAATTCACACATTTTTTGGCTTACCAGGTAGTTGTTTAACCGTGACCACCTTTCTTATCAGTGTATATATTTGGGTTCTTGTAGGTGCTCTGTTCAGTCTTGTTTGACTTTTTGTCATGACGGTTTTTGTTCTGCCGGTAAGCTTTTAATTCTTTTTTTAGTTTTATAAATTTGATTTTTGTAATTTTTGTGCTTATTAGAATTTGGTTTTGTGGCCTAGGGAGCATGACCAACCGACAATTTTGGCTCGCCTTGTCGTTTTGTTGGTACTAGAAAGGCCACTCCCACAGGTTGATGCTCTCCTAATGACGGCAACCTGTTCCAGTTTTTTATTTGCTTTGAAATTTTGTATTTTTGTTCTGCAATATTTTCATTCTATATCATCATCATCATCATTGTCAACCATTATCAATCCACTGCTGGACGAAGGTCTCCCCAAGTTTCCTCCACAACGGTCTGTCTTGTGCCAGTCTCCTCCATGTCACCCCTGCATACTTTCGAATTTCATCCACCCATCTCCCATGTGGTCTTCTTCTGGGTCTTTTCCTGTCCCTTGGAATCCAATCTAAAATTTCGGCTGTCCATCGATGATCTGTCCTTCTGGCAGTATGTCCAGCCCATTGCCATTTCAGGGATTTAACTCTGATCATGATGTCTTCCACTCTAGTCATTTTTCGGATCCACGAGTTCCTCTTCTTATCTCTCCTGGTTACACCAAGCATGCACCTCTCCATGCTGCTTTGAGTTGTCTGCAGCCTTTGTATGTCTCTTTTAGTTAAGGTCCACGTCTCTGCACCATACGTAAGCACTGGAAGGATGCATTGATCAAACACTTTTCTTTTAAGACATAATGGCATATTGCTCTTGAAAATTATGCTGTTTCTTCCAAAAGCTCTCCAGGCAAGTTTTGTACGCCGATTAATTTCTTCATCAATGTGACCCTCACTTGATATCTGCTGTCCAAGATAAACGTACGTGTCTGTTATCTCCAGCTTTTCTCCATCAATCGATAAATCTTCATTTCTTGTAAAAGCATTGAACATCACTTTTGTCTTCTGAAAGTTCATTTTTAATCCCACTTCTTTACTCTTGTCAGCAAGTTCCTGGATCATACTCTGCAGCTCTGATGGGGTAGTTGCAAAAATGACTACGTCATCAGCAAAACGAAGGTGGGTTAGATAATCTCCATTAATCTTTATCCCCTTGTTTTCCCAGCTCAGCGACTGAAAAACACCCTCCAATGTGGCATTAAAGAGCTTCGGAGATATGTTGTCACCTTGTCTCACTCCCTTTCCAATTTTTACGTGTGTTGTATTTTCAAACAGCCGAATCTTTCATTTGCATTTTCATAGATGTTATTAATAATATTAATGTATGCATCTTCAATACCGCAGGTTTTCAGAGCCATTGTAACTGCTGATGGTTTCACCGAATCAAAGGCTTTTCATAATCGATAAAAGCCATGCACAATGGAAGTTCATATTCCCTCGCTCTTTCAATTAGTTCTCTCAGCACGTGGATATGATCTATTGTGCTGTAGCCACTCCTGAATCCAGCTTGTTCTCTCGGTTGAGCCGTGTCCAGTGTTACCTTCAAGCGGTGTGAAAGAACTTTAGTGAAGATTTTATAAACTACTGATAGGAGGCTGATAGGTCTGTAGTTTCCGAGATCCTCAATGTCACCTTTCTTATGTAGCAGGATCATTGTAGCGGTGTTCCAATCCTCAGGAATCTTTCCTTCATTAAGGCATCGAGTGAAAATTTGGGCGAGTACTGTTTCGATTTCTTCACTTGCTTCTTGTATGATGTCTACAGTAATTCCATCTTCTCCTGGAGCTTTTCCTCGCTTCATGTTCTTGATTGCATGTGCAACTTCTGCTGGAAGGACTGGAGGAACTCTGGTACTGGTATCTTTCATGATGTCTGGAGTGCATATATCATCCCTTTCATATAATTTGGAGTAGAAATCTTTCACTCTTGTCAAAATTTCGCCTCTATTTCTTGTTACAGAACCATCTTCTTTTCTCAGTGCCATAATCTGTTTTCTTCCCTTACTGAGATGTCCCTTTGCTATCTTTAGGCTTTGGTTGTTTTCAATTGCTTTCCTCACTAGTTCACAGTTGAATTTCCTTACGTCTTCAGTGATACTTTTTCTTACTGTCTTGCATATCTCTATATATTCCACTTTGGAAGTCACATCTTCTTTAGTTGTCCTCATCTCTCTTCTTTTTTGCATCAACATTTTGGTTTTTCCTGATAATTTGTTCACATGCAACTTGTTCTTAGACCCAGCTAATTTTGTTGCTGTTTCCATAAGAGCTTTGGTTACTTTTCTGTTAACTTCAGAGATGTCCACTTCTTCCGATGTTAGGCCTTCTAAAGCAGAGAACCTGTTCTTCAGTTCTAACTTAAAGGTATTATGGTGTTTTTTGAGGTTGGTTATGTCAATAGACTTTGTTTGTCTTATGAGCTTGCCACGTTCAAGTTTAGCGTTGAGGTGCATCTTACATCTCACCAATCTATGGTCACTACCTGTGTTGAACTTGTTTAGCACACTGCAGTCTTCTATGACAAATTTTTTGTTACACATAATAAAATCAATTTCATTTGTCGTCCCATTTGGATGTCTCCATGTCCATTTCCTGTGTGGCTTTTTCTTGAAGAAGGAGTTCAAGATGAAAAACCCTTCTGCCTCTGCAAACTCAACGAGAGTATTTCCACGCTGGTTTCTGTTGCCGTGACCGAATTTACCTACTGAAGTTTCATTCTGTTGCCGTTGCCCTATTTTTGCATTGAAATCTCCCATAATTATTTTCAAGTGCTGCTTACCTTTATTATTTAGATGACAAATTTCCTCATAAAATTCTTCAATTTCTTCTTCAGGATGACTTGTGGTGGGTGCATAAGTTTGAATAATCTGAGCCTGGTATCTTTTCGAGAGTTGGATAACAAGTCGTGCAGCTCTGTCAGAGGAACTTTTCAACTTCTACAACTTTATCCTTCAGTTTCTTGTTTATTATAAATCCAACACCACTAGTTCTGCCAGTATCTGTCCCACGATAGTAGAAGAGATGTCCACTTTTCAGTTCCATGAGATCTTCTCCTTTTCTCCTTACCTCACTTAGCCCCACGATGTCCCACTTGATCCTTTGTAATTCCTCTTCCAATTCAAGAAGCCTTGAATCAGAAGATAGGGAGCGTCCATTGTACGTTGCCAAGGTCAGCATCAGATGGCAGCCTAGTCCGGTCCTCCGGGGATTCTTAGCACCCTCTGCCTTCATGTCGCACTGGCCGCTGCCTTGGCCAGGTACATTCCAGCTGCCGGAGACTGAGGGCCAAGATTTAAGTTGTGGAATCATTTTGGAGGGGTTTGGCCATAACTCACCACGCTGGCCAAGCGGGTTGGTGAGTGTGGGATAGAATTTCCTCTAATCCCGATGGTATAGTTATACCGCTATGGGCGGTCGTCAGAGCCCCTTTAGTGGGAACAGGATGCACCACGAGAAGGCGGGGTTGACATTTGTCAAGGAGAGGCTGTGATGTTACGCATCACTTGACCTTACATCCCTTCATTCTATATATATATATATATATATATATATATATATATATATATATATCATCATCATCATCATTGTCAACCATTATCAATCCACTGCTGGACGAAGGTCTCCCCAAGTTTCCTCCACAACGGTCTGTCTTGTGCCAGTCTCCTCCATGTCACTCCCGCATATTTTCGAATTTCATCCACCCATCTCCCATGTGGTCTTCTTCTGGGTCTTTTCCTGTCCCTTGGAATCCAATCTAAAATTTCGGCTGTCCATCGATCGTCTGTCCTTCTGGCAGTATGTCCAGCCCATTGCCATTTCAGGGATTTAACTCTGATCATGATGTCTTCCATTCTTGTCATTTTTCGGATCCACGAGTTCCTCTTCTTATCTCTCCTGGTTGTACCAAGCATGCACCTCTCCATGCTGCTTTGAGTTGTCTGCAGCCTTTGTATGTCTCTTTTAGTTAAGGTCCACGTCTCTGCACCATACGTAAGCACTGGAAGGATGAATTGATCAAACGCTTTTCTTTTAAGACATAATGGCATATTGCTCTTAAAAATTATGCTGCTTCTTCCAAAAGCTCTCCAGGCAAGTTTTGTACGCCGATTAATTTCTTCATCAATGTGACCCTCACTTGATATATGCTGTCCAAGATAAACGTACGTGTATGTTATCTCCAGTTTTTCTCCATCAATCGATAAATCTTCATTTCTTGTAAAAGCATTGAACATCACTTTTGTCTTCTGAAAGTTCATTTTTAATCACACTTCTTTACTCTTGTCAGCAAGTTTCTGGATCATACTCTGCAGCTCTAGTGGGGTAGTTGCAAAAATGACTACGTCATCAGCAAAACGAAGGTGGGTTAGATAATCACCATTAATCTTTATCCCTTTGTTTCCCCAGTTCATTGATTGAAAGACATTTTCCAATGTGGCATTAAGGAGCTTCGGAGATATGGTGTCACCTTGTCTCACTCCCTTTCCAATTTTTATGTGTGTTGTATTTTCAAACAGCCGAAACTTTGCACTTGCATTTTCATAGATGTTATTAATAATATTAATGTATGCATCTTCAATACTGCAGGATTTCAGAGCCATTGTAACTGCTGGTGGTTTCACCGAATCGAAGGCTTTTTCATAATCAATAAAAGCCAAGCACAATGGAAGTTCATATTCTCTCGCTCTTTCAATTAGTTCTCTCAGTACGTGAATATGATCTATTGTGCTGTAGCCACTCCTGAATCCAGCTTGTTCTCTCGGTTGAGCCATGTCCAGTGTTACCTTCAAGCGGTGTGAAAGAACTTTAGTGAAGATTTTATAAACCACTGATAGGAGGCTGATAGGTCTGTAGTTCCTGAGATCCTCAATGTCACCTTTTTTATGTAGCAAGATCATTGTAGCGTTGTTCCAATACTCAGGAATCTTCCCTTCATTAAAGCATCGAGTGAAAATTTGGGCGAGTACTGTTTCGATTTCTCTACTTGCTTCTTGTATGATGTCTACAGTAATTCATCTTCTCCTGGAGCTTTCCACCGCTTCATGTTCCTGATTGCATGTGCAACTTCTGCTGGGAGGACTGGAAGAACTCTGGTACTGGTACCTTTCATGAGTTCTGGAGTACATGTATCATCCCTTTCATATAATTTGGAGTAGAAATCTTTCACTCTTGTCAAAATTTCGCCTCTATTTCTTGTTACAGAACCATCTTCTTTTCTCAGTGCCATAATCTGTTTTCTTCCCTTACTGAGATGTCCCTTTGCTATCTTTAGGCTTTCGTTGTTTTCAATTGCTTTCCTCACTAGCTCACAGATGAATTTCCTTACATCTTCAGTGATACTTTTTCGTACTGTCTTGCATAGCTCTATATATTCCACTTTGGAGGTCACATCTTCTTTAGTTGTCCTCATCTCTCTTCTTTTTGCATGAACATTTTGGTATTTCCTGATAATTTGTTCACATGCAACTTTCTCTTAGACCCAGCTAATTTTGTTGCTGTTTTCATAAGAGCTTTGGTTACTTTTTTGTTAACTTCAGAAATATGCACTTCTTCCGAGGTTAGGCCTTCTAAAGCAGAGAATCTGTTCTTCAGTTCCAACTTGAAAGTACTGTGGTGTTTTTTAAGGTTGGTTATGTCAATACATTTTGTTTGTCTTATGAGCTTGCCACGTTCGAGTTTAGTGTTGAGGTGCATCTTACATCTCACCAATCTATGGTCACTACCTGTGTTGAACTTGTTCAGCACACTGCAGTCTTGGATGACGAATTTTTTGTTACACATAATAAAATCAATTTCACTTGTCGTCCCAATTGGATGTCTCCATGTCCATTTCCTGTGTGGCTTTTTCTTGAAAAAGGAGTTCAAGATGAAAAACCCTTCTGCCTCTGCAAACTCAACGAGAGTATTTCCACGCTGGTTTCTGTTGCCGTGACCGAATTTACCTACTGAAGTTTCATTCTGTTGCCGTTGCCCTATTTTTGCATTGAAATCTCCCATAATTATCTTCAAGTGCTGCTTACCTTTATTATTTAGATGACGAATTTCCTCATAAAAGTTCTTCAATTTCTTCTTCAGGATGACTTGTGGTGGATGCATAAGTTTGAATAATCTGAGCCTGGTATCTTCTCGAGAGTTGGATAACGAGTCGCGCAGCTCTGTCAGAGGAACTTTGAACTGCTACAACTTTATCCTTCAGTCTCTTGTTTATTATAAATCCAACACCACTAGTTCTGCCAGTATCTGTCCCACAATAGTAGAACAGATGTCCACTTTTCAGTTCAATGAGATCATCTCCTTTTCTCCTTACCTCACTTAGCCCGACGATGTCCCACTTGATCCTTTGTAGTTCCTCTTCCAATTCAAGAAGCCTTGAATCAGAAGATAGGGAGCGTCCATTATACGTAGCCAAGGTCAGCATCAGATGGCAGTCTAGTCCAGTCCTCCGGGGATACTTAGCACCCTCTGCCTTCATGTCGCACTGGCCGCTGCCTTGGCCAGGTACATTCCAGCTGCCGGAGACTGAGGGCCAAGATTTAAGTTGTGGAGTCATTTTGGAGGGGTTTGGCCATAACTCACCACGCTGGCCAAGCAGGTTGGTGAGTGTGGGATAGCATTTCCTCTGATCCCGATGGTATAGTTATACCGCTATTGGCGGTCGTCAGAGCACCTTTAGTGGGAACCGGATGCACCACAAGAAGGCGGGGTTGACATATGTCAAGGAGAGGCTGTGATGTTACGCATCACCTGAACTTACATCCCATATATATATATATATATAGAGAGAGAGAGAGAGATACTAATGTTACATAAAAAAAAGCATTTCATACTGGCTTCTGTCCCTCTTTTTGTTTTTGTACCTGAACCCTCCCCCTTCCCCTGAGTAAACTTCTGTATCCTCACCTGGTCTTGAGCATAATGTGTAGTCTTACAACTGACTAATCTGACAACTTTACACTTTTAGAGAGGTGTGACGGGGTCACTCTCTACCAATGCTACACTTTTCACATTCACACAATGTAATTGTGAATAGCACAACCAGGATTTTGTCTCTAGGGGGACCACCATCAGACAAAATTATAGATAGCCCCCACATTACGCCTATGACGAACTAAAACCTCTTAATAATAATTATTAAGTGGTTTTAAAGTCATTTTGATGCAGCTGTACAGTGAAGAATGAAGACCAAAACTTAAGTGTGCAATAACTATGGATGAACTGCTGCTAAAAATTACATTTAGTATTTTAGATCTAGCTTGCAAAAAATAATAACTGAACTGCATATATGGGACAAACCACAATAAACCGTTTTGTTGCAGAGGGGATATTTCATTGGTTATTTCAACTGAATACTTTAAAATTATTAATTTTTCTCCAAGTTTGAATTTTTTTATGAGTGCATACGAAATGATAAAAATTGTCATACGTCAAAATTTTGACAGGGAACAAAGTGAAAGTGTACAAAAATTATTTTTTAGTTGCAGATGGGACAGGAAAATATTACAATTGTTAAATTTCATTTCAGTACATTATTGTTCCTCTACATGATAAGGTATAGCAATAAAATATTTTTTGAAATAAAATGTTACTATTTTACTTCATTTCAGTAAAATATTGCATTTGTATTCAAAAAATTTCATTCCAAAAAAAAAAAATTAATTTAACACTATGTTGCGGAGGGGATTGTTTCAGAGGGGACATCGGCAAAGCAAGAGTTATTCAGAGTAAAAAATAGCAAGAGTTATTTTTAAGCCTCAATATTATTTAATGTAAAAGGAAAATTTTGGGCAGTTTTAAGTTGAAATAATGAATGAATTTTTACATAATGCAATTTTTTGAATTCCAGTTATTGGGTTCGCCGTTTTTCCCCAACATGTTTTAAGAATTTGCTGTATCTGTTCATTTTCTTCGGCAGACACAAACTAGATGGTTATCTTGTTATTAATGCTTTTTGAAAGCTCAAAAACTCCTTTGTAGTATTGACCACACCCTTTATTTTGAAGAACTTTCATCCATAATAAAAATTTGTCAAGAACTCTTCCCTGTTACAGGGCACAATACTATTTTATGCTACAAATATGAAAGAAATCTGGGCTCTATTATGAAAAATTATAGGCAAACAAGTACTGGCAACACTATTACCACCTGTAATTGTGATGGATTTCTCAAATAACATGTAAAAGACTCCCAAATGTCATGCTTATCCTGTCATCCTATTAATTTATTTTTTAAATAGTTAGTTATTTACATCTAAAGTTTCGAATCTTCGATAGATGTTATAACAGATCCGCTTCATTAGTTTCAAAACATACAACCATGCAACAGTACTCTTTAATGAAACCATTCTTACCTTGACAAATTGATCAGTTCTCCTGGTGGTTAAAGTGTTAAGTTTAATCTTAACTGCTATTGATGCAGGACAATTTGCATTTTTAGATAGTCTAGAACTGTTTCTCAGTTTCATAAATAAACTGTGATGACAAACAAACTTCTTCCTAATACCAAAAGAATCATTGGAGGGATTCTTTTGTTAATAAAAAAGAATCAGACACAGAATAGACATATTCTTTTGTTAATAAAAAAAGAAACAGACACAGAAGAGACAAGATCAGCAAAAGACCCCATGCAACTACACAAAACCAGTTAACCCTGGGTGAGATATCCCATATAAAATTAATGGAACATAATTTTTTCCCTCAAAAACTATAATTTCTTACACATAATCCCATTTCTGAAAATACTTACAATATACACACAAAAGTAGAGAAGGTTGTGAATATCAACTCTAGTTTTCTCACAATTCTTTTCAAACAACTATTATTATTTCCCACACATAATCCCTATATACTGTACATATAAACTTTCTTT
The DNA here is from genome assembly GCA_039090855.1 of Macrothele yani. Classification (NCBI taxonomy): domain Eukaryota; kingdom Metazoa; phylum Arthropoda; class Arachnida; order Araneae; family Macrothelidae; genus Macrothele; species Macrothele yani. The sequence goes on along the minus strand of CM077025.1, from coordinate 71,908,291 downwards.
TCGAACAACTATTTATATACATACAGAGATTTTTTCGCGGAATTCTGCTTTTTGGATTACCCTCCAGATCGATGCAAAGCTAAAGTGAAATTTTAGAGGTTTAGTTGGAGGGGGGGTTCTTCTTCGTTTTTCAAGACTATCGAAAATGGAAGTTAAACGAAGTGAAGATTTCCCCTATAATCGTGATTTCTTTTCCTCGTGATGTTTCTCCTAGTGATTCCGTATCAACTCAACACAATTTGAAAACATTTTTTACCTCAACATCTCAGATTTTAATGAAATTTTGTACACACATATATATATATATATATATATATAGATTAAGAAAAATACCAAATTTCATCGTCATATATCCCCCGGTTTTGAAAATACAGCTATATAAAATGTCCAAAAACACCCCAAAATCGGAAGATTGATATGTTTTTAAATTGTGATTGCAGTTGCTCTAATTAAGATAGGGAGATGGAAAAGATATCTTTTTGTAGTATTTTTATGCTCTTTTATTTGATGTACAACATCATAGGAATCAAGATTAAAACAAATTTTAAATTTTAAAATTGAAATTTGAATTTTTCAAAATGCGACGCTCCAAAAAATTCGAAATTTTTTTAAAACAATTTTTATATGTTTGGTATTTGATTGTGTGAGTTGTAACTTGGGATGATAATTTGTTTACTTAAAAAGCTATATTCAAATTTAGCCTAACGCAAGAGTTTAATGAAAAAATAAAAACGAAAAAAAACATGTAAACTGAAAATAAATATGGGCTAAATCTTAAAAAAGTTTCATTAATAACATTAGATATAGTATTTTTGTTATTTAAAACCATTTATTTAAGCAATGTTTTATTTTTAATTGATTTGTTTAAAATCTGAGACTACATGGGTTTAAAAATTTTATTAATTTCATTATTCAGAATTTGTAATAATTCACAATACAATATAAAAAAATAAAAAGACTTTAAAAAGTAATTTCAATTACTGCTCAACAAACACATCAAAATAATAATAACATATGGCATTGAATTGCTTACATTTATGCAAATTATATTCCTAATCTTAAACTTATATCGTCATTTAAAGCAAAATCTCCTAAAATTTAAATAAACGTTGCATCATGTTTTGAAGTGAAATCACACCTGTAGATATTTGATATAGTCTTTAAAAGCTTCAGTAGTTTGGTGTATTTCTGTTTCAGAGAGATTGTAGCGTCTTCCTGTCGGAGTCACAGGATTTACTTTACACAAGACGTAACTTACAGGAAGCCATAATATATCTTGTGGGCTAGGGTAGGAAAAATATGTAGATGGACCAGCTGGATGTAAAAAAGAGACCTTAACTTCATTCTCACTCTCTTCTTTTGCTGGAATATACGCTACCCACCAGTTGTTTTCATAGATTATGGTTATGTAACCACTAATTTCTGTTATTTGCAGTCTGTCTTGTAATGCTGATACTTTTTCAGTAGCTGACTCGTTTGATTCTGAGAACATCTTCACTTTTATTTTTGAATTACTCAATGGGATAGAATAAAAGCATAAAGTTTCTGGGTACCTTGTATTGTTAGACTCTTGCTTAGGCGATTTTCCAAAAAATGGTCTGTTTCTATGTATTCTTCTTGACTTACATATATAAAGTTTGACACAAAAATGTTTTGAATTGTCCATTCGCACAACTGAAAAGGTGTTTGAATTTGATTCTCGTAAGGGTATTGTAAGCTGGTTCGGGCAGCTAACCTTTTCACCGTTCCACCAACGCCATCACATGGCCCCTTCCCGTGTGCTGTTGCTGAAAAATGCCATTCAGCATCAATGTTGAAGTCATCTTGATGAAAACATAAGTTTGTGAAATTTTTCCGATTTTTGTACTGGGCTGCAGACCCGTCGGAGAAATCGTGAATTTTTTTATGCTGTTGTCACCAAACTTACTTTTCAAGAAGTTAATGAGTTTTTTGGAAGCAGTACAGTGCAATTGTGTTGTGCTCTAAACATTCAGAAATTACTACAAAACTTACATGTTCAGTCTTTTCTGTTTTGTAATAGATGACAAAAGGGTGGACTGTGGCTTGCCCACTGGTCCAGTGATAGCTCTGGGCTTCATCTTGAAGGAGAAAACTATAATTTTCGGCAAAATCACAAATGACGAGAAATTCTGAGTCCTTGAGGTTTTCCTTAGTACTATGCATAAAAGAGCTTTGCAGCTTAGTAATGAAGAGATGTCTGACCAAAGCAGGCAGTTTTTCGCAAAACAAATCAATAAAATCTGAAGTTGATTTTTGTAATGTCTCCAAGTTGAATCTATCAACTGTAATCCATTGGCGAAAAGTTAGTTTTACAACCAAGTTCTCCTCAAGACCGTGTTCCATTACATTTCTTACTTCCTCATTCCCAGGACAGGAAGGACACTTCCCCAAATGACAATCTATGGAAGTAGGGCAGCACAATACTCTTGCAAGACAATGTTTGTAGGAAGATAATTGTCCATTTGTTAGTGAACCAATTCTTGCATTTTCCATCATCAGTTTTACATTTTGGTGTGTGGTGCATACACATACCGTATGAGTAACACTAGACCCTGCCAGGACACAGTTTTTTGGTCTGAGCTCTGCGAATTTGGAAAAACTGACTTTCGTGCCTACAAATTTATCTTTGAATGACTTATAAGCTTCTGTTAAATTACATAAAATCAGCCTCTTTGACAATTAACTTTATCTCCGTTTTCAGTCCTAACAGAAACACAATCTTTCATTCCAGGTAAAACCCGACTAATTTCATCACTTTGGTAAAACGATCGTACTACTTCAACTACTTCAGAAGAGAGACTCTTACCTGGTTTTCTATGAAGGCTTTTCAAAATTCCTTTCTCCTTCAGATTTTTTTTTATTGTCTTACCATATAATTAGGAGCATTGAACTCTTGCATGATTTTCCTAACACTCCATGACTCTGGTAAGCAAGTCAAAATCATCAACTGTTTATCTCTAGTGCAGTTAGAAAAATTACTTTTAAGATTGTCCATAAGAGAGTCATGAAGTATTTCATCCTCGTCAGCAGATGACTTTTGAATATTTGTAAAAAGCTTCCGTTTCATAGCAGAACTGATATTTTGAATTTTGGCTGAAGCATATCATTTAGATTTTAGCTTTTTCTTATTGACAGGTGATTCACCCAATTCATAGAGCGAAGTATTCAGCGTTTCAATTACTTCTGACGTAGATGCAAAATTTTCGTCCATTTTCTCATTAGCACAGGTTTCATCTTCTTCTTGACTAATTTTTAAAGTTTTCAGCTGCTTTCTGCAAGAATCACAAATTTTAGTCTCTTTTCATAAGTCATCAAAATTTTCCAACATCCAGTCTGTCACATTTCTTACAGTGGCGGACTTACAGATTTGGCGCCCATAGGCACAAATTTTCCAAGCGTCTCCTGCGGAGGAGCTCATCACCCGTACATTCGTTTTCGTTCCGATATCGGGACCGGCAGAGTCGTACTCATGGGGGTCCAGCTCCAGGTGGTCTAGAACCCCCTCCTAAATGTTCGACTTCTTTTTTTTTTTTTTTTTTTTTTGATTGGAGGTTTAACGACCACCGTGAGCAACTCCATGGGCTATAAGCAGTCGCCCGTCCCTAATTTAGGGTCACTGGTTCCAGGGAAGGGAGAGAGCCAGAAGACAAACACAACATCCATGCCTGACCGGGATTCGAACCCGGACCCCTTACGGACGAATGATCAGAGGCCAGCGCCTTAGACCACTGCGCCACCGGGGCGGCAATGTTCGACTTCATGGTCAAACATATATATTCATATATTGGCTGAGCGTACACGATTTTGTGCTTACCCTCTTCGAAATTAACTTCTGCGTACGTGCCTGGGGCACGGTTCTTAGCAGGATATGGCTGCGCTGCGTCCCCCACCCCCGCCACTTTCTAGGCAAAAGTTTTTATAGTTTCGTGCTCCCAACAGGTCCCTATTCCTAAAAAGGACATTTTTTTCAGCTTGGTTTATAAAAGTCCATAGTTTTAAAAATGCCCCTTCTTTTCCATGGAATGAAGGTCCTCAAAATTTTTAACAGAATGATCAATTTTAATTTTTACATAAAAAAAGTTCAGTTATGTTTCAATATCTCAATCAACAATCAACCGAAATAGCTACATACATGTAGCTATAATATTGTACTATTAGGAATTGGTGATTTGTAAAGAAACACCGCAAGGAAATATAATTTTTATTAAGAAAAGGAATAAAAATATCTGTTTATTGATGTAAAAATGTGATTATTAAAGCGTAAGCTTTCAACACCAACGGGCGCCTTCTTCAAACTTATGCGTGTATAGGCAAGACAAGAGAACAGAAAAATTTTAAAAACCAAACATGAAAAGAATATGAGAACATGCTATGTTGTGCGCGTGCGTGCGACAACGAGAGATGTCTACAGAAACGTGCTAAGCGCGAAGAAATGTGCGCGATATTTGGGGAAGCTCTAGTGAGACGTCATCATTGCAGACCGCAGGGTTAGTCAATATCTCGATGGTTTCCCTGAGGGCAGTGCCTCTGGTGGTAGTATAAGGAGCCACTCTCTTGATCTGGTTCCACTTCCCGGGATAGTGCGGTTTTCAATTTTCTGTGCGAGACGTCCCGCTTGTGTTCGACTAGTCGAAGAGCGAAAGAGCGTTTTGTCATTCCGATGTAATGTTTGGTGGTACCATACGGGTATTCCAATGGTATGGAATACACTCCCGCATCAGTCAGTGAGGTATGGGTGTTTCTGGATGATAGCAGGTGGCGTGATATCGATCTTGGTGAGCGTATCCCAAAGCTAAGCTCGAGTTTCTTTAAGGTGTTGTTCAAGAAGTAGGCTTTCCAGCAGCTTAGTTTCCCTTCCTTTTTTGTAATCGTGATTTTCCAATTCTGAGCCCCACTGAGTTTCCCTTCCTTTTTTGTAATCGCGATTTTCCAATTCTGAGCCCCACTGAGTTTCCCCTTTTTTTGCACTCATCGCTCACTAAGATTCCAGCACAGCACCCCACACACACTGAAACAAACTTGTTCGAACTTTCTAGTAAAAATCTAAAAAGTACAACTCACCGCAGAAACTGCCGCAAACGCTAGGTTAATTACGAGTATGACACTTTGATAAACTTATAGCTCTGAGCTCTGACCAATTCCAGTTCCCTGAGCTTTGTCTTTGCGAAGCGCATTTTCATCTGGTTGGCGGTTGGGGGTACACGTTCACCATACACGCACGCCCAGCCATTCAGATGAAAGCAATTTAAAAACATTTGTCTTCGACCAGATATGGTATAGTAAACGGGTCTCATACGGTCACACTCATTGCCTCCTCCCATGGGACTCCCTGGGAATGAAGTATGTCTTGTCCCTTTTCTTTGCTTTCTTTGTTTTTCTTTATTCGTTGTTGTTTGTTGTGTCGTAATCACCATCAAGGGAGGGAGGGGTCAGGACAGATGTCGCGTGCTCAGTGCCCCTCCCTCTCCCTCCGAATACGTCGCTTTTCTTTTTCTTCTCAACCTGTTCGGGTTTCGGTCGGAATGATCAGGATGAATCATTTCTGACCATGCCTCCTACGTTGCAGCAGTAGTTCCGTCCAAGAATGTGAGCTGGGACTCACTCAGACAAAGAAAACTCCCTCTCCCTTTCCCAAACAGGAGGTTGTGGTGCAGTGGTGCCCCAAAGGCGCTGTTAGTGTTGTTTGACACACACACACACACACCCTAAAATAAATTTTAGGGAACGCTGCTATGTCCGAACATGACTCTGCTTAGCATTGTTCCTAGTCCCACCACAATTTTACACCCTCACTGAAATTTTTGCGCCCCTCATGGAGCTGCGCCCATAGGCACGTGCCTACCGTGCCTAATTGGAAATCCGCCACTAATTTCTTAGTTTTTGTTTTTATCCCTTACTCTGTGGTCACTTTTTTTAAATGGATTGAAACATTGTATTACTGCATATCTTGTACTTTCGATTGTTGATTATTTGTGCATAAAATGTGAAATTCAAATAGTAAAATAACTGCCTCCCATTACCTGTTCTTTTTATTTTTCCTAAAAAAATCCTGCACAGCTTCAATTTATAAAAGTCTAGTTTCAAAACTGAAAAGAATATACTTTATTCAATTTAAAGTTTTCAACCACAGAAGTTTTCAAACACATACCACTTTCACTGCATGAAACATATCTGATCACCATCAAAACCGAAAGCAGACTGAGGTCTGCAAGGTAGGAATGCAAGTTACTGCTCATTGGGTCTTGTTACCAATGATCTAACAAACCAATGATCTTACCAATGATCTAACAACAGAATCAGTTTTTCAAGTCAGAACATGCAGAGTTTTGTCCAAAACAAAATGTAGCCTACAGTACAACTGCACAGTCTTTTCTTTTTTATATTGTATTGTGAATTATTACAAACTCTGAATAATGAAATTAATAAAAATTTTAAACCCATGTAGTCTCAGATTTTAAACAAATCAATTAAAAATAAAATATTGTTTAAATAAATGGTTTTAAATAACAAAAATACTATATCTATTGGTATTAATGAAACTTTTTAAAGATTTAGCCCAAATTTATTTTCAGTTTACATGATTTTTTCATTTTTTTTTCATTAAACTCTTGTGTTAGGCTAAATTTGAATATACACTATCTACCGACAAGTAATTGGACACCCCTGCAATCGACGATATCTGCTGTCCTGATACACGTCACGACCGCCGCCGTTAAATATCGTGTGGGAAACAACAACGCAACCAGTCGCATGCAAGATACCACGCAGTTTGGAGCTCTCTGATTTCATTTTAATAAAACACAACTGGATTCATTTTAATAGAGCACAACTGTCCAATTGCCATTTCTGACCATGCAAGTGCATTATTTAAAAAAATGTTTCCAGATTTAGCAATTGCCGCAAAATATGGAAGTGCCCGCTCAAAAACTTCTGCAATTATAAGGAGTTTTGCTGATACTTCAGTGCAGCAACTGACGGAAGTTCTGAATATATCCAAGTTTTGCTTGGCTACAGATCGTAGTAATTCCCTTTCGGATAAAAAAATATTTCCGATTTTAGTCAGTTAATTTGATCAAACCTTAAGTAAAGTATTGCTATCATTATCGAATCTATGTGGTAATGCAACTGGGGAAAACATATTTCACTTGCTGGATAAAGAACTCACGAAACGATAGATTCCATGGCAAAATTGCATAGCGTTTTGCTCAGACAATGCACCAGTTATGGTGGTAAAGCACCATGGTGCTACAAAATTTATAAAAGATAAAAACCCTTCCATTGTTTTTATTGGCTTTACATGTTATTGGATTCAACAAAGAAGCTAAATGTATCCATTCAAGATTTTTTTGTGGATGTATACTTTTCCTTAAAAAGAAGTATGAAGAGAAGTGATGCTTTTAATTTGTGTCAGACTTTATGTGGGGAAGAAACACAGAAAATAATAAAACATGTGTCAACAAGGTGGCTGTCACTGATGAATGTGGTAAATCGTTTCCTTGATCAGTGGGAGCCCTTGCAAAAGTTCTTCTGCTATGAATATGAAGTAAGGATTCAAAGAAATTTAGGCAAATTAAAGAAACTTTTGAGTCTCCTGTTACAAAACTGTATCTGCTTTTCCTCCAGCATTTGCTGCCATTGTTTTGCAAGACAAATGTTTTTATGCAACAAGAAAACCCACAGATCCATAAACTACGAAGAGAGCTTCTATCATTATTTATAGAAATAGTGTCAAGGTTTATGAAGCCATCAGCTGTGTGTGAAGCTGAAAATGTGTTTTCAATAAAATTTACTGAACATAAGCTTCAAAAATCTAAGGATGATCTGGTTATAGGTTCAAAAAAATTCCAGTATTTGATAGGATACTCTGTAACAGAAGCAGAAAAAAATTGTTTTTACAAATCTGTACGTTCATACTATACAGAAGCATGCAGGGGCGGCGGAGAGTGAAGTTCGTTGGCCGGGCTCGAAATTTCGAATCGTGGTGCGCCCGCTCCCTTCCCGCTTCCCGGAACAAACAGAAGAAAAACAATGCCTAAGGAACTTTGTTGGGGATAAGGACCACTAGACCACTTGCCTAGAGGAACTCTCTAAGGCACATCACAACAATCGCACGTATGCCAAACAAAACAAAAAAACAAATAAAAATCTTGGCTAAAATTATTGACCGGGCCCTGGCTCTGGCAGTTCTGCCGCCACTGGAAGCATGCCATTACATGCTAAAGAACTTCCCTTTGGAATATGAAGTTTTGCAGCATGCTGAAGTTGCTGATGTCAGTCTCAGATTTCAGAGTAAATTTAAGTCTGTGGATTTTTTTTCTGCAGCTCTTTCAATATGATGATGAAGAAAGAAATACCATTGAGATTGAGTGTGCTTCATACAAGGTGGACACACTTAGTGACGATGTGCTAAACTGTGATAGAGTTGATACAACTTGAAAATTAATTGGTCAAATTTGTGATCACAATGGAAAGCCAAAATACAAACACTTGGCCCAGCTGATGTTTGATGTTGTTGTTTTGCCCCATAGTAATGCTACTTTTGGAAGCACTAATGATTGAAAAATCAAAAATGGCCACTGTGGGACTTCCATGCTATCAGTGGCAATTTACAGAAAATGAACTTAAAAAAGTTAAGAAAGCAACATATTTGTCATTAAATAACAAATGAGATATTTCCATATAAAGAAGTGTATAATGACAACTGTTTAAAGCTCTATTTCTAATGTGAATTTTGAAAATAATTTATATAGTTTGTATCTCATAAAAATTGTCGAATCCTATAAATTGATGCAGATTAACTACTACAAGGCTTTTTTTTTAAGTATTAATATAATTAGAAGTAAGCAGTTTTTTTAATATTTCGTATATACAGTAGGTTTTTAAGTAAACCCATTATCATGCCAAGTTACAACTCACACAATCAAATACCAAACAAATAAAGATTGTTTTATAAAAAAATCGAATTTTTTGGAGTGTCGCATTTTGAAAAATTCAAAATTTTAATTTTAATTTTAAAATTTGAATTTTTTTAAAATCATAATCCCTGTTGTGTTGTACATCGAATAAAAAAACATAAAAATACTACAAAAATATACCTTTCCCATCTCTCTATTTTAATTAGGGAAGCTGCAATCACAATTTAAAAACATATCAATCTTCCGATTTTGGGGTGTTTTGAGACATTTTATATAGTTGTATTTTCAAAACCGGGGGATAAATGACGATGAAATTTGGTATTTTTCTTAATCTATATAGAGGCCACCTATGTACCAAATTTCATTAAAATCTGAGATGTTCAAGTCAAGTCGCTGTGTTGAGTTGATACGGAATGACCCCGCAGTATTATTGTTAAATATAAATGTATTCCATAAATATTTAAATATTTGCATTTCATCTTGAAAATGGAAGACAATTTTCCGAAAATGGAAGTTAGATGATGCGATAATTTCCCTGTAATCTTCAGGCACGATATTCTTCCGCGGATTCGAAGAATTCCACCTTTTCCATCATCATTTTTATGGTTCCGAGATTTTGGAAGGGATTGGAAGAAATTTGGAAGGAATTGGTGGTGGTGGGGAGGCTGTCGTTTCCCGTTAAAGTATGGAATTCCAACTTTCGGAAACGGAAGTTAGACGGAGTAAAGTTTCTCCCGTAATTGTAATTATTTTTTTCTCGCGATGTTTCTTGTACTTAGTAGTGTTATAATACGCACGTATTTCTTGATGTATCGAGATTTAAAATAAAAACTGAGCACGTCACATATTCAACGTAAACTGCAGAGAGAACGGACGACCAGAGGTCCCAGAAGATGGCAGACAGATCTGCTGAAATGCTTCGGACAATGCATCCAAGAAGTCTGACAAAGTTTTTTTGGTGATTGCAATTCCTCATGCGAATATTTTTACAAGTGATTCATTTTTCCGTTTTTCAAGTGTTCCAACGTAATTTTCACATCTCTTTTGTCTCCATGTTCTTCCCGTAGTTCAATTAAAAAAGTATATCCTACTCAAGAAACGTGCGGATTTTTTGAAGTTAGTCAAAAAAGCCTACACCCAAAAAAATGATGAGAACAACAGTGCAAGGATTTGAACATCGACCACCTACAACCGAGAGATACGTGAAAGATTTTTCCTTGAATCACATTCGATTACCGCGATATACACTATCTACCAACAAGTAATTGGACACACCTGCAATCGACAATATCTGCGGTCCTGATGCACGTCATGGCCGCCGCCGTTAAATTTCGTGTGGGAAACAACAACGCAACCAGTCGCATGCAAGATGCCACGCAGTTCGGAGCTATCTGGTTTCGAGAAAGGTGTAATTGTCGGGTATCACAGAAATGGCCGATCCATACGTGACAAATCCAGCGAGTTGAAGTACCTAAAATCGACAGTAGCCTACGTGATTGGCAAGTGAAAGATGAGAGGTGACTGTCGGAATGTGCCCTGACCCGGCAGAGTATTTCACAAGTGAATGTACGAAATTGTGATTAGAGCCATTTCCGCCACGCGATTGGTTCAGAGCTACTTTGAAGATTTGTGTGGGCGGGGCCTAAGAGAAGAGTCATGTGACAGCAACATTGCCCTTTATCTGGGGAAGTTCTGCTTGCTAAGAAATTCATTGTGAGATTACTTAACATACGTGACAAATAATTCATACTGAATTATATCGTGTGAAGTTCTGCTTCCCAAAAAAATTCCCTGTGAGGTTACTTAACATATGTGAGAAATAATCATATTAAATTACATCGTGAAAAGTTTTATCGTGGGAAGTTCTGCTTCCTAAGAAATTCAGTGAGGTTACTTAACATATGTGACAAATGATCATATTGAATAATACGGTAAAGCAATTTTGTGCACGATATCATAAGGAATATCTGCAGTTTCTCAGATGAACAGAAGTCGGAATCTATCTTAATATTAAAATTAAGGATGACTTTAATAGCTAACTAGTTGAATACCATACTCCGTATCGGCCAACAGATGGCAGCACGTCAACTACCCTTCACGATTCATGCTATTGTGAAAGTGCGTATATAAGGATACTAAAAAGTAACCTTTTAAAGGACCTTTAACAATGAAAAGTATGTCTCCACAAAGAAATATTCTGACGACCAAGTTTTTTTGCTCATGAATGTGAAGAGGTCTAGCTAGAAAAGAAAAATCAAATAGAGTGATTTTGTATTAGCAAAGAACTGCCTAATGACACGAAGTAAGACCTCAAAACAGTGTTCTGTTGCTATAAGACAGTTCCGTTGAAATAAATACTCCAGAATGTTGTTTGGCATATATTGTGTCCGATAAAATAGTAAGTGATCTGTCATATATATATATGTTTCTAATATTTAGGAAATTCCTCATATTTTCGTCCCTCCAAACTTCATAAAAAATGCCTTCAATTCCACATTTCAACCCGCTTTCTCCCCGGAGAAAAAAACTTTAAACAGCTCATGGTTCTCCATACAAAACACATGAGTTCTAATCCTGTTCTACAGCAGTGAGCGCTGAAATCTTTCAGCTCTGTGAGAACTATATACATTGAAGGTACTTCGAAAGATAAGTCACAAGTCCATGGAGTCATGTTAATATAAAAACTCAAAAGTTCCCCTACCAATAAAGTACACTCTCTATTTACCTCCTGTCGCATTCCGACTGTACGGGTAAAACAACTGGGGGTAAATATTGTCGTAATGAAAACACTGGAACATTAAAATGGCTTACGGCGTGTGCGTCTCGTCTCACTCACATGACTCTCCTCGTAGGCCCCGCCTACTCGCAATCTCCAACGTCGCTCTGAACCGATCACGTTGCATAAATGGCCTTAGTCACAATTCCGTACATTCACTTGTGAAATACTCGACCCGGCAGCGTATTTCACAAGTGAATGTAGGAAATTGCGATTAGAGCCATTTCCGCCACGCGATTGGTTCAGAGCTACTTTGGAGATTGCGAGCGGGCGGGGCCTATGAGGAGAATCATGTGACATGAACACTGTCTTTTTATGTGGGGAAGTTCTGCTTCCTAAGAAATTCATTGTCAGGTTACTTAACATAGGTGAGAAATAATTCATACTAAATTATATCGTGGGAAATTCTGCTTCCTAAGAAGTTCATTGTGAGGTTACTTAACATATGGGAGAAATGATCATATTAAATTATATCCTGGGAAGTTCTGCTTCCTGAGAAATTCAGTGAGATTACTTAACAAATGTGACAAATGATCATATTGAAATACGGTAAAGTAATTTTGTGCATGATATCATAAGGAATATCTGCAGTTTCTCAGATGAATACAAGTCGAAATCTATCTTAATATTAAAACTGAGGACAACTTTAATAACTAGCTAGTTGAATACCATACTCCGTATCGGTCAATAGATGGCAACACGTCAACTACCCATCACGATTCGTCCTGTTGTAAAAGTGCATATATAAGGATACTAAAAAGTATCCTTTTAAATGTCCTTTCTATGGCCTTTAACAATGAAAAGCATGTCTCCACAACGAAATATTCTGACGATCAAGTTTTTTTCCTCATGAAAGTGATTAGGTCTAGCTAGAAAATAAAATCACATAGAGTGATTTTGTGTTAGCAAAGAACTACCCAATGGCACGAAGTACGACCAGTGATGTATTCAGGCATCTTTTCGGGGGTCTTAGCCACGCCCCCCCGAAAATCCATGGACGCCCCCTCCCCGTAGGTTTTTGAGTGATCATACTTTATATTTAGTCTAATTTTTTGTTTATAGATGAAAATTTGGGCCGCCCGGTGGCGCAGTGGTCTAAGCGATGGCCTCTGATCATTCGTCCGAACGGGGTCCGGGTTCAAATCCCGGTGAGGAATGGATGTTGTGTTTGTCTTACGGCACTGGCTCTCTCCCTTCCCTGGAACCAGTGACCCTAAATTAGGAACAGGCGACTGCTTATAGCAGATTGAGTTGCTCACGGTGGTCCTTAAACCTTCAAAAAACAATTTGGAGAAATTAATTTTTAAAATTTAAGAAAACGGGGAATATATTAAAATAAAAAAAACTCATTCACATGGACTTCATATCTTAGTAGCATTAAGATTATTTTAAGTATTAAATTAATTGCTTTGTTTTATACACTAAAACTAAAATAGCCATCGGCATGTATATTTACGTTTTCTAAATCCGACGAATCAATGCAGCCAATAATGTATACGAGGGAAAAAAACGGAATTTCCGTTGTTAATTAGAGCCATAAATGACTTCACACAAAGTCTTAACACTTTAAATAACTTTTTTTAAATGTAGCTCTGAAATCAAAGTAGTTATGAAAATATATATACTCTATAGAAAAATTTGTTGCTCTAGATGAGAATGATTTTGTAAATTTATTTATAAATGGAACAATTGTCCATGTTAAAAATCTATTATGAAATCCTCCCAAAATCACTCAATACTTTCTCCGGATAAAAATCAGGAGGGTAGAAGAAGACCAGTTTATCTTGATCACATATACAAGAGGGGCAAACAAGAAAACCAAGCATTGTTTCACAATTCGGTAAATTTTTTAGAGCCTTTGCATTTGATAGTTAAGTTTACTGGGCTTCCAATACAACAAAATATTTGCGCTACCTAATTTTTAACGATAGCAAATTATTAAAAATGATTCTCATATTTTTTTCCTGGCGGAATGTGGTTTACGCCCAGTGACAAAAAGAAAATCCGTGAATTTCAAACGATTAATTAGTTGGTATTTTTTACTACTATGTGCTAACCTAAGTAATTTAAAGGGGCTGAAACCAAGTGGCAGCGTAATGGTTTTCAGGCAATACTGTAACGATTCCTTAATAATCGTAAAAACGCTTGTTGTAAGACTAAAATACTTTTGCCACTCCTAATGTTTAGGGTGAAGAATTTTCTCCAGCACAGCAGCGTTATCTTACTAGCATCCTTAATATTTTATACCACCGCAGCATGGTAAAATCCGTGGTTCATTACTGAATTAAAACAAAGGTATAACTTTTTTACATTTTTAATCACTTGCATGTGTAGAATTCAGAAAATGTGTTATATATATAAATAATATAATAAGTGTTAATGTATAAATAAATAACAAATAATAACAAGTTTGAGCTCCCTCAAAATTTGCGATTGATCCCCCGGAAAAAACTCTCTGAATGCAACGCTGAGTACGATCTCAAGACAGTGTTCTGTTGAAATAAGACACTTCCGTTGGAATAAATACTCCAGAATGTTGTTTGCTAAATATTGTGTCTGATAAAATAGTAAGTGTTCTGTCATATATATATATTTCTAATATTTAGGAAATTCCTCATATTTTTGTCCCTCCAAACTAAATCAAAAATGCCTTCATTTCCACCCGTCTTCTCCCTGAAAAAAAAAAAAAAAAAGACGTTAAACAGCTAATGGTTCTTCAAACAAAACACATCAGTAATAATCCTGTTCTACAGAAGTGCGCTCTGACGTGCTGACATCTATCGGCTCTGTGAGAACTATATAGATTGACGCATGGCTTTCTGCGATTAATCAAAGATAAGTCACAAACAAGTCCATGAAGTCGTGTTGATATAAAAACTCAAAAGTTCCCCTCCCAATAAAATACACTCTCTATTTACCTCTTGTATGGATAAAACAACTGGGGTTAACCATTGTCGCAAATGAAAACACCCGAAATTTAAAATGGCGTGTGCAGCAAAGCTCACATGTCTCACACACATGACTCTCCTCGTAGGCCCGGCCTACTCGCAATCTCCTAATTGGCTCTGAACCAAACGCGTGGAGGAAATGGCCTTAATCGCAATTCCGTACATCCACTTGTGAAATACGCGACCCGGCAGCATATTTCACAAGTGAATGTAGGAAATTACGATCAGAGCCATCTCCGCCACGCGATTTGTTCAGGGCTACTTTGGAGATTGCGAGAGGGCGGGGCCTATGAGGAGAGTCATGTGACAGGAACACTGTCTTTTTGTCTGGGGAAGTTCTGCTTGCTAAGAAATTCATTGTGAGGTTACTTAACATATGTGAGAAATGATCATATTGAATTATATCGTGAAAAGTTTTATCGTGGGAAGTTCTGCTTCCTAAGAAGTTCACTGTCAGGTTACTTAACATATGTGAGAAATGATCATATTGAATTATATCGTGAAAAGATTTATCGTGGGAAGTTCTGCTTCCTAAGAAATTCAGTGAGGTTACTTAACAAATGTGACAAATGATCATATTGAATAATACAGTAAAGCAATTTTGTGCACGATATCATAAGGAATATCTGCAATTTCTCAGATGAATACAAGTCGAAATCTATATTAGCATTGAAATTGAGGACGACTTTAATAACTAACTAATTGAATATTATACTCCGTATCGGCCAATAGATGGCAGCTCGTCAACTACCCATCACGAATCGTGCTGTTGTGAAAGTGCGCATATAGGGATACTAAAAACTATCCTTTTAAAGGTCCTATCTATTACCCTTAAAAGGATCTTTAACAATGAAAAGTATGTCAACACAACGAAATATTCCGACGATCAATTTTTTTCCTCATGAATGTGAGGAGAAGGTCTAGCTAGAAATTTTGTATTAGCAAAGAATTACCTAATGGCACGAAGTACGACCAATGATGTATTCAGGCATCTTTTCGGGCCCCCTCCGCCCGAAAATCCATGGAATTCCCCCTCCCGTAGGTTTTTGGGTGATCACCCTTTATATTTAGTCTAATTTTTTGTTTATGGATGAAAATTGGGAGAAAATAATTTTAAAAATTTAAGAAACCGGGAGAAAATATTATAATAAAAAAACTCATTCACGTGGATTTCATATCTCAGTAGCATTAAGATTATTTTAAGTATTAAATTAATTGCTTTGTTTTATACACTAAAACTAAAACTGCCATCGGCATGTATATTTACGTTTTCTAAATCCGACAAATCAATGCAGCCAATAATGTATACGAGGGAAAAAAACGGAATTTCCGTTGTTAATTAGAGCCATAAATGACTTCACACAAAGTCTTAACACTTTAAATAACTTTTTTTAAATGTAGCTCTGAAATCAAAGTAGTTATGAAAATATATATACTCTATAGAAAAATTTGTTGCTCTAGATGAGAATGCTTTTGTAAATTTATTTATAAATGGAACAATTGTCCATGTTAAAAATCTATTATGAAGTCCTACCAAAATTACTCAATACTTTCTCCGGATAAAATTCAGAAGGGTAGAAGAAGACCAGTTCATCTTCATCACATATGTAAGAGGGGCAAACAAAAAAACCAAGCATTGTTTCATATTCGGTAAATTTTTTAGAACCTTTGTATTTGTTAGTTAAGTTTACTGTGGATTTGTAATCACCAAAGAAATGCTGCGTGCACTGCAATACATCATCATATTTTGGAAGCTGGCTTTCAGCTTTATTTCAGTCTTCTGGATGCCGACATCCCATGTACATGGTTTAGTCAGCCTCAATGCAGCTAACGTGACGATAGGGCTTCCAATCCAACAAAATATTTGCGCTACCTAATTTTTAACGATGGCAAACTATTAAAAATGATCCCCATATTTTTTCCTGACGGTATGTGGTTTACGCTCTGTGACAAAAAGAAAATCCAGGAATTTCATACGATTAATTAGTTATCATTATTTCTGGGAGACGCGGATCGAGTCCCGCTCCAGGACGATGAAAATTTTCAAGTTTTCGGAAATCATCTGACTTACCATCCTTGTCACATTTACGCTAAATATCGGATTGTCATCTTCAAAATTTGTATTAACTAGGTGCTTTTTTTACTACTATGTGCTAACCTAAATAATGTAAAGGGGCTGAAACCAAGTGGCAGCGGAAATGTTTGCACCATACGTTTTCAGGTAACACTGTTATGATTCCTTAATCATCAGAAAAACACTTCTTGTAAGACTAAAATATTTTCCCCCTCCTAATGTTTAGGGGGGGATTTTCTCCTGCACAGCAGCATTATCTTACTAGCATCCTTAATATTTTGCACCACCGCAGCATGGTGAATTCCGTGGTTCATTACTGAATTAAAACAAAGGTATAACTTTTTTACATTTTTAATCCCTTGCATGTGTAGAATTCAGAAAATGTGTTATATATATAAATAATATAATAAGTGTTAATGTATAAATAAATAACAAATAATAACAAGTTTGAGCTCCCTCAAAATTTGCGATTGATCCCCCGGAAAAAACTCTCTGAATGCAACGCTGAGTACGATCTCAAGACAGTGTTCTGTTGAAATAAGACACTTCCGTTGGAATAAATACTCCAGAATGTTGTTTGCCATATATTGTGTCTGATAAAATAGTAAGTGATCTGTCATATATATATATTTCTAATATTTAGGAAATTCGTCATACATTTGTCCCACCAAACTTAATCATAAATGCCTTCATTTCCACCCGTCTTCTCCCCGAAAAAAAAAAGACGTTAAACAGCTAATGGTTCTCCATACAAAACACATCAGTAATAATCCTGTTTTACAGAAGTGTGCTCTGACGTGCTGACATCTATCGGCTCTGTGAGAACTATATAAATTGAAGCATGGCTTTCTGCGATTAATCAAAGATAAGTCACAAACAAGTCCATGAAGTCGTGTTGATATAAAAACTCAAAAGTTCCCCTACCAATAAAATACACTGTCTATTTAAGAATAAATTATCAACGTTTATTCACAATTGAAAGCTTTATTAGCATCGACTATAGTTTCGCAGAGCTTCTGGCTCGGCTTCATCAGGACGAATGGAGCGTAAACATTCAAATCATTGTGACATCATCAGAGTTCTGACGGTCACGGTTTTCGGCGAGTCGTTTCCACGCGCTTGAAAGAAATGCAGTCGACGTCATGTCGTTGACAAGCAGTGAAGAGTTCCGGTATATGTGAAAAACTTCTAATACATTAAGCTTGATCGTTGAATCAGGTTTATCAATGAGCGTAGCGTTTCCAAACAGAAATTTATGGTTCTTTTCGTGACAATGCTGGGCTATAGACGACTTCTTCAGTTCACAATTCCGTACGTAGGTCTTGTGCTCCATCACACGGAAATTTAAAGCCCTGCGGGTTTGTCCTATATATGAAAGTCCACATTCACAAGGTATCTGATATATTCCCCAGGAATTTATGTCTTCGACGTAATTTTGTGATCCGAAAAAATTTATCTTGTTTATGGGTTTGAAAATAACTTTAAGATTAAAACTCTTGAGAATTTTTGAAATTCCAAAGCAAATCTCTGGAGCAAATGGGATAACCGCCCAATGCTGTCGTATTGGGTTGTCTACCGGCGTTAGTGAGCAGACATGCTTCGGTTTCCTAAATTTTTGGATAGCTTTATGTATAACGGAATGTGTATATCCTCTTTGTACTGCAATTCGTTTAAGGAAATCAAGCTCTTTCTGCAAGGAATCCTCAGCTGAGCATATATGTATTGCACGATATACGTATGTGTAGAAGGCCGAAATTTTTTGTTTCCGTGGGTGATTCGATTTTGCATGTGGAGGTAAGGAAACAGCAAATGGTTTTCGGTAAACTGTTGTACTAAAGCAACCTTCAGAGCGTGACACAAGGACATCCAAAAAAGGTAAGCAGCCATTATTTTCAGTCTCACATGTGAACTGTATATGAGGATCAATTGAATTGAGAAGTTCAACTAATTTAGGTATTTCGGAATTCCTGCCATTCCAGAAAACAAAGGTTTCATCTACATATCGAAACCACAGGTCAAATGTAACGAGCTGAAAGAGTTTGTCCTCAAAGTGACGCATGTAGACCTCGCATAAAAGTAGCGACAGCGGGCAACCCATTGCAAGGCCTTCATTCTGTTGGAAATATCTTCCCCGAAAACGGAAACTGATTTGTTTGATACACATTTCCACTAATCTCAAATGTTTTCCGATATTATCTGACTTACCATCCTTGTCACATTTTCTAAAGCACAGCAGCATTATCT
This sequence comes from Macrothele yani, assembly GCA_039090855.1. Taxonomy (NCBI): domain Eukaryota; kingdom Metazoa; phylum Arthropoda; class Arachnida; order Araneae; family Macrothelidae; genus Macrothele; species Macrothele yani. The sequence continues at coordinate 71,889,313 of CM077025.1, read as the reverse complement.
TACTAGCATCCTTAATTTTTTACACCACCGCAGCATGGTGAAATCCGTAGTGCATTACTGAATTAAAACAAATGTATAACTTTTTTACATTTTCAATCACTTGCATGTGTAGATTTCAGAAAATTTGTTATATATAAATAATATAATATGTATTAATGTATAAATAAATAACAAATAATAACAAGTTTCAGCTCCCTCAAAATTTGCCATTGACCCCCCGAAAAAAACTCTCAGAATGCAACGCTGAGTACGATCTCAAGACAGTGTTCTGTTGAAATAAGACACTTCCGTTGGAATAAATACTCCAGAATGTTGTTTGCCATATATTGTGTCTGATAAAATAGTAAGTGATCTGTCATATATATATATATTTCTAATATTTAGGAAATTCCTTATATATTTGTCCCACCGAACTTAATCAAAAATGCCTTCATTTCCACCCGTCTTCTCCCCGAAAAAACAAGAAAAATAAAGATGTAAACAGCTAATGGTTCTTCATACAAAACACATCAGTAATAATTCTGTTCTACAGAAGTGCGCTCTGACGTGCTGACATCTATCGGCTCTGTGAGAACTATATAGATTGACGCATGGCTTTCTGCGATTAATCAAAGATAAGTCACAAACAAGTCCATGAAGTCGTGTTGATATAAAAACTCAAAAGTTCCCCTACCAATAAAATACACTCTCTATTTACCTCCTGTACGGGTAAAACAACTTTAGTTAACCATTGTTGCAATGAAAACAACCGAAATTTAAAATGGGGTGTGCAGCAAAGCTTACATGTCTCACTCACATGTCTCTCCTATTAGGCCCCGCTTACTCGCAATCTCCAAAATGGCTCTGAACCAATCGCGTGGCGGAAATGGCCTTAATCGCATTTCCGTACATTCACTTGTGAAATACGCGACCCGGCAGCGTATTTCACAAGTGAATGTAGGAAATTGCGATCAGAGCCATCTCCGCCACGCGATTGGTTCAGAGCTACTTTGGAGATTGCGAGTGGGCGGGGCCTATGAGGAGAGTCATGTGACAGGAACACTGCCTTTTTGTCTGGGGAAGTTCTGTTTGCTAAGAAATTCATTGTGAGGTTACTTAACATATGTGACAGATAATTCATACTGAATTATATCGTGGGAAGTTCTGCATCCTAAGAAGTTCACTGTCAGGTTACTTAACATATGATCATATTAAATTATATCCTGAAAAGTTTTATCGTGGGAAGTTCTGCTTCCTAAGAAGTTCACTGTCAGGTTACTTAACATATGTGAGAAATGATCATATTGAATTATATCGTGAAAAGTTTTATAGTGGGAAGTTCTGCTCCCTAAGAAATTCAGTGAGGTTACTTAACAAATGTGACAAATGATCATATTGAAAAATACAGTAAAGTAATTTTGTGCACGATATCATAAGGAATATCTGCAGTTTCTCAGATGAATACAAGTCGAAATCAATATTAGTATTAAAATTGAGGACGACTTTAATAACTAACTAATTGAATATTATACTCCGTATCGGCCAATAGATGGCAGCGCGTCAACTACTCATCACGAATCGTGCTGTTGTGAAAGTGCGCATATAGGGATACTTAAAAGTATCCTTTTAAAGGTCCTTTCTATTACCTTTAAAAGAACCTTTAACAACGAAAAGTATGTCAACACAACGAAATATTTCGACGATCAAGTTTTTTTCCTCATGAAAGTGAGGAGGAGGTCTAGCTAAAAATTTTATATTAGCAAAGAACTACCTAGTGGCACGAAGTAAGACCAATGATGTATTCAGGCATATTTTCGGGGGCCTTAGCCCCCCCCCTCCCCCGAAAATTTATGGAATTCCCTCCTCCTGTAGGTTTTTGAGTGTTCACCCTTTATACTTAGTCTAATTTTTTGTTTATGGATGAAAATTGGGAGAAATTAATTTTAAAAATTTAAGAAACCGGGGTAAAACAATATAATTAAAAAACTCATTCACGTGGATTTCATATCTCAGTAGCATTAAGATTATTTTAAGTATTGAATTAATTGCTTTGTTTTATACACTAAAACTAAAATAGCCATCGGCATGTATATTTACGTTTTCTAAATCCGTCGAATCAATGCAGCCAATAATGTATACGAGGAAAAGAAACTGAATTTCCGTTGTTAATTAGAGCCATAAATGACTTCACACAAAGTGTTAACACTTTAAATAACTTTTTTAAATGTAGCACTGAAATCAAAGTAGTTATGAAAATATATATACTCTATAGAAAAATTTGTTGCTCTAGATGAGAATGCTTTTGTAAATTTATTTATAAATGGAACAATTGTCCATGTTAAAAATCTATTATGTAGTTCTACAAAAATTACTCAATACTTTCTCCGGATAAAAATCAGGAGGGTAGAAGAAGACCAGTTCATCTTGATCACATATGCAAGAGGGGCAAACAAAAAAAACAAGCATTGTTTCACAATTCGGTAAATTTTAAGAGCCTTTGTATTTGATAGTTAAGTTTACTGTGGATTTGTAATCACCAAAGGCATGCTGCTTGCACTGCAATACATCATCATATTTTGTAAGCTGGCTTTCAGCTTTATTTCAGTCTTTTAGATGCCGACATCCCATGTATATGTTTAAGTCAGCCTCAATGTAGCTAACGTAACGATAGGGCTTTCAATCCAACAAAATATTTGCGCTACCTAATTTTTAACGATGGCAAAGTATTAAAAATGATTCCCATATTTTTTTCCTGGCGGTATGTGGTTTACGCTCTGTGACAAACAGAAAATCCAGGAATTTCAAACGATTAACTAGTTATCATTATTTCTGGGAGACGCGGGTTCGAGTTCCGCTCCAGGACGATGAAAATTTTCAAGTTTTCGGAAATCATCTGACTTACCATCCTTGTCACATTTACGCCAAATATCGGATTGTCATCTTCAAAATTTGGATTAACTAGGTGCTTTTTTTTACTACTATGTGCTAACCTAAAAAATGTAAAGGGGTTGAAACCAAGTGGCAGCGGAAATGCTTGCACCATACGTTTTCAGGTAACAATGTTATGATTCCTTAATTATCAGAAAAACACTTGTTGTAAGACTAAAATATTTTTTCCCCTCCTAATGTTTAGGGGGGATTTTCTCCAGCACAGCAGCATTACCTTACTAGCATCCTTAATATTTTACACCACCGCAGCATGGTGAAATCCGTGGTGCATTACGGAATTAAAACAAAGGTATAACTATTTTACATTTTCAATCACTTGCATGTGTAGATTTCAGAAAATTTGTTATATATAAATAGTATAATATGTATTAATGTATAAATAAATAACAAATAATAACAAGTTTGAGCTCCCTCAAAATTTGCGATTGATCCCCCGGAAAGAACTCTCTGAACGCAACGCTGAGTACGATCTCAAGATAGTGTTCTGTTGAAATAAGACACTTCCGTTGGAATAAATACTCCAGAATGTTGTTTGCCATATATTGTGTCTGATAAAATAGTAAGTGATCTATCATATATATATATTTCTAATATTTAGGAAATTCCTCATATATTTGTCCCACCAAACTTAATCAAAAATGCCTTCATTTCCACCCGTCTTCTCCCCGAAAAAACAAGAAAAAAAGACGTTAACCAGCTAATGGTTCTTCATACAAAACACATCAGCAATAATCCTGTTCTACAGAAGTGCGCTCTGTCGTGCTGACATCTATCGGCTCTGTGAGAACTATATAGATTGAAGCATGGCTTTCTGCGATTAATCAAATCAAAGATAAGTCACAAACAAGTCCATGAAGTCGTGTTGATATAAAAACTCAAAAGTTCCCCTACCAATAAAATACACTCTCTATTTACCTCCTGTACGGGTAAAACAACTGGAGTTAACCATTGTCGCAATGAAAACACCCGAAATTTAAAATGGCGGGTGCAGCAAAGCTTACATGTCTCACTCACATGTCTCTCCTAGTAGGCCCCGCTTACTCGCAATCTCCAAAATGGCTCTGAACCAATCGCGTGGCGGAAATGGCCTTAATCGCATTTCCGTACATTCACTTGTGAAATACGCGACCCGGCAGCGTATTTCACAAGTAAATGTACGAAATTGCGATCAGAGCCATCTCCGCCACGCGATTGGTTCAGAGCTACTTTGGAGATTGCGAGTGGGCGGGGCCTATGAGGAGTGTAATGTGATAGGAACACTGTCTTTTTGTCTGGGGAAGTTCTGTTTGCTAAGAAATTCATTGTGAGGTTACTTAACATATGTGACAGATAATTCATACTGAATTATATCGTGGGAAGTTCTGCATCCTAAGAAGTTCACTGTCAGGTTACTTAACATATGATCATATTGAATTAAATCGTGAAAAGTTTTATCGTGGGAAGTTCTGCTTCCTAAGAAGTTCACTGTCAGTTTACTTAACAGATGTGAGAAATGATCATATTGAATTATATCGTGAAAAGTTTTATCGTGGGAAGTTCTGCTTCCTAAGAAATTCAGTGAGGTTACTTAACAAATGTGACAAATGGTCATATTGAAAAATACAGTAAAGTAATTTTGTGCACGATATCATAAGGAATATCTGCAGTTTCTCAGATGAATACAAGTCGAAATCAATATTAGTATTAAAATTGAGGACGACTTTAATAACTAACTAATTGAATATTATACTCCGTATCGGCCAATAGATGGCAGCACGTCAACTACTCATCACGAATCGTGCTGTTGTGAAAGTGCGCATATAGGGATACTTAAAAGTATCCTTTTAAAGGTCGTTTCTATTACCTTGAAAAGAACCTTTAACAATGAAAAGTATGTCAACACAACGAAATATTTTGACGATCAAGTTTTTTTCCTCATGAATGTGAGGAGGAGGTCTAGCTAGAAATTTTGTATTAGCAAAGAACTACCTAGTGGCACGAAGTACGACCAATGATGTATTCATTCATCTTTTGGGGGCTTTAGCCCCCTCCCGTAGGTTTTTGAGTGATCACCCTTTATATTTAGTCTAATTTTTTTTGTTTATATATGAAAATTGGGAGAAATTAATTTTAAAAATTTAAGAAACCGGGGTAAAAAACATTATAATTAAAAAAAACTCATTCACATGGATTTCATATCTCAGTAGCATTAAGATTATTTTAAGTATTGAATTAATTGCTTTGTTTTATACACTAAAACTAAAATAGCCATCGGCATGTATATTTACGTTTTCTAAATCCGACAAATCAATGCAGCCAATAATGTATACGAGGGAAAAAAACGGAATTTCCGTTGTTAATTAGAGCCATAAATGACTTCACACAAAGTGTTAACACTTTAAATAACTTTTTTTAAATGTAGCTCTGAAATCAAAGTAGTTATGAAAATATATATACTCTATTGAAAAATTTGTTGCTCTAGATGAGAATGCTTTTGTAAATTTATTTATAAATGGAACAATTGTCCATGTTAAAAATCTATTATGAAGTCCTACCAAAATTACTCAATACTTTCTCCGGATAAAAATCAGGAGGGTAGAAGAAGACCAGTTCATCTTGGTCACATATGCAAGAGGGGCAAACAAAAAAACCAAGCATTGTTTCACAATTCGTAAATTTTTTAGAGCCTTTGTATTTGACAGTTAAGTTTACTGTGGATTTGTAATCACCAAAGGCATGCTGCTTGCACTGCAATACATCATCATATTTTGGAAGCTGGCTTTGAGCTTTATTTCAGTCTTCTGGATGCCGACATCCCATGTATATGGTTAAGTCAGCCTCAATGTAGCTAACGTAACGATAGGGCTTCCAATCCAACAAAGGCCGCCCCGGTGGCGCAGTGGTCTAAGGCGTTGGCCACTGATCATTCGTCCGTAAGGGGTCCGGGTTCGAATCCCGGTCAGGCATGGATGTTGTGTTTGTCTTACGGCACTGGCTCTCTCCCTTCCCTGGAACCAGTGACCCTAAATTAGGGACGGGCGACTGCTTATAGCCCATTGAGTTGCTCACGGTGGTCGTTAAAACTCCAATCAAAAAAAAAAACAATCCAACAAAATATTTGCGCTACCTAATTTTTAACAATGGCAAACTATTAAAAATGATTCCCATATTTTTTTCCTGACGGTATGTGGTTTACGCTCTGTGACAAAAAGAAAATCCAGGAATTTCAAACGATTAACTAGTTATCGTTATTTCTGGGAGACGCGGGTTCGAGTTCCGCTCCAGGACGATTAAAATTTTCAAGTTTTCGGATATTATCTGACTTACCATCCTTGTCACATTTACGCTAAATATCGGATTGTCATCTTCAAAATTTGGATTAACTAGGTGTTTTTTTTTACTACTATGTGCTAACCTAAATAATGTAAAGGTCCTGAAACCAAGTGGCAGCGGAAATGTTTGCACCATACGTTTTCAGGTAACAATGTTATGATTCCTTAATTATCAGAAAAACACTTGTTGTAAGACTAAAATATTTTTTCCCCTCCTAATGTTTAGGGGGGGGTTTCTCCAGCACAGCAGCATTACCTTACTAGCATCCTTAATATTTTACACCACCGCAGCATGGTGAAATCCGTGGTGCATTACGGAATTAAAACGAAGGTATAACTGTTTTACATTTTCAATCACTTGCATGTGTAGATTTCAGAAAATTTGTTATATATAAATAATATAATATGAATTAATGTATAAATAAATAACAAAAAATAACAAGTTTCAGCTCCCTCAAAATTTGCGATTGATCCCCCGGAAAAAACTCTCTGAACGCAACGCTGATACGATCTCAATATAGTGTTCTGTTGAAATAAGACACTTCCGTTGGAATAAATACTCCAGAATGTTGTTTGCCATATATTGTGTCTGATAAAATAGTAAGTGATCTGTCAAATATATATATTTCTAATATTTAGGAAATTCCTCATATATTTGTCCCACCAAACTTAATCAAAAATGCCTTCATTTCCACCCGTCTTCTCCCCGAAAAAACAAGAAAAAAAAAGACGTTAAACAGCTAATGGTTCTTCATACAAAACACATCAGCAATAATCCTGTTCTACAGAAGTGCGCTCTGACGTGCTGACATCTATCGGCTCTGTGAGAACTATATAGATTGAAGCATGGCTTCCTGCGATTAATCAAAGATAAGTCACAAACAAGTCCATGAAGTCGTGTTGATATAAAAACTCAAAAGTTCCCCTCCCAATAAAATACACTCTCTATTTACCTCCTGTACGGGTAAAACAACTGGAGTTAACCATTGTCGCAATGAAAACACCCGAAATTTAAAATGGCGGGTGCAGCAAAGCTTACATGTCTCACTCACATGACTCTCCTCGTAGGCCCCGCCTACTCGCAATCTGCAAAATGGCTCTGAACCAATCGCGTGGCGGAAATGGCCTTAATTGCATTTCCGTACATTCACTTGTGAAATACGCGACCCGGCAGCGTATTTCACAAGTGAATGTACGAAATTGCGATCAGAGCCATCTCCGCCACGCGATTTGTTCAGGGCTACTTTGGAGATTGCGAGAGGGCGGGGCCTATGAGGAGAGTCATGTGACAGGAACACTGTCTTTTTGTCTGGGGAAGTTCTGTTTGCTAAGAAATTCATTGTTAGGTTACTTAACATATGTGACAGGTAATTCATACTGAATTATATCGTGGGAAGTTCTGCATTCTAATAAGTTCACTGTCAGGTTACTTAACATATGTGGGAAATGTTCATATTGAATTATACCGTGAAAAGTTTTATCGTGGGAAGTTCTGCTTCCTAAGAAATTCAGTGAGGTTACTTAACAAATGTGACAAATGATCATATTGAATAATACAGTAAAGTAATTTTGTGCACGATATCAAAAGGTATATCTGCCGTTTCTCAGATGAATACAAGTCGAAATCTATATTAGTATTAAAATTGAGGATGACTTTAATAACTAACTAATTGAATATTATGCTAAGTTTCGGCCAATAGATGGCAGTACGTCAACTACCCATCAGAATCGTACTGTTGTGAAAGTGCGCATATAGGGATACTAAAAGTATCCTTTTAAAGGTCCTTTCTATTACACTTAAAAGGACCTTTAACAATGAAAAGTATGTCAACGCAATATTCCGACGATCAAGTTTTTTTCCTCATGAATGTGAGGAGGAGGTCTAACTAGAAATTTTGTATTAGCAAAGAACTACTTAATGGCACGAAGTACGACCAATGATGTATTCAGGCATCTTTTCGGGGGCCTTAGCCCCCTCCCGTAGGTTTTTGAGTGATCACCCTTTATATTTAGTCTAATTTTTTGTTTATGGATGAAAATTGGGAGAAAATAATTTTTGAAATTTAAGAAACCGGGGGAAAATATTATAATTAAAAAAACTAATTCACGTGGATTTTATATCTCAGTAGCATTAAGATTATTTTTAGTATTAAATTAATTACTTTGTTTGATACACTAAAACTAAAATTGCCATCGGCATGTATATTTATGTTTTCTAATTCCGTCGAATCAATGCAGCCAATAATGTATACGAAGAAAAAATACGGAATTTCCGTTGTTAATTAGAGCCATAACTGACTTCACACAAAGTGTTAACACTTTAAATAAGTTTTTTTTAAATGTAGCTCTGAAATCAAAGTAGTTATGAAAATATATATACTCTATAGAAAATTTGTTGCTCTAGATAAGAATGCTTTTGTAAATTTATTTATAAATGGAACAATTGTCCATGTTAAAAATCTATTATGAAGTCCTACCAAAATTACTCAATACTTTCTCCGGATAAAAATCAGGAGGGTAGAAGAAGACCAGTTCATCTTGGTCACATATGCAAGAGGGGCAAACAAGAAAACCAAGCATTGTTTCACAATTCGGTAGATTTTTTAGAGCCTTTGTATTTGATAGTTAAGTTTACTGTAGATTTGTAATCACCAATGGCATGCTGCTGGCAATGCAATACATCATCATATTTTGGAAGCTGGCTTTCAGCTTTTTTCAGTCTTCTGGATGCCGACATCCCATGTATATGGTTATGTCAGCCTCAATGTAGCTAACGTGACTATAGGGCTTCCAATCCAACAAAATATTTGCGCTACCTAATTTTTAACGGTGGCAAACTATTAAAAATGATTCCCATATTTTTTCCTGGCGGTATGTGGTTTACGCTCGGCGACAAAAAGAAAATCCAGGAATTTCTAACGATTAACCAGTTATCATTATTTCGGGGAGACGCGGGTTCGAGTCCCACTCTAAGACGATGAAAATTTTCAAGTTTTCGGATATTATCATACTTGTCACATTTACGCCAAATATCGGAATGTCATCTTCAAAATTTGATTAACTAGGTTTTTTTTACAACTATGTGCTAACCTAAATAATGTAAAGGGGCTGAAACCAAGTGGCAGCGGAAATGTTTGCACCATACGTTTTCAGGTAACAATGTTATGATTCCTTAATTATCAGAAAAACACTTGTTGTAAGACTAAAATATTTTTTCCCTCCTAATGTTTACGGGGGGTTCTCCAGCACAGCAGCATTACCTTACTAGCATCCTTAATATTTTACACCACCGCAGCATGGTGAAATCCGTGGTGCATTACGGAATTAAAACAAAGGTATAACTGTTTTACATTTTCAATAACTTGCATGTGTAGATTTCAGAAAATTTGTTATATATAAATAATATAATATGAATTAATGTATAAATAAATAACAAAAAATAACAAGTTTGAGCTCCCTCAAAATTTGCGATTGATCCCCGGAAAAAACTCTCTGAACGCAACGCTGATACGATCTCAAGATAGTGTTCTGTTGAAATAAGACACTTCCGTTGGAATAAATACTTCAGAATGTTGTTTGCCATATATTGTGTCTGATAAAATAGTAAGTGATCTGTCAAATATATATATTTCTAATATTTAGGAAATTCCTCATATATTTGTCCCACCAAACTTAATCAAAAATGCCTTCATTTCCACCCGTCTTCTCCCCGAAAAAACAAGAAAAAAAAGACGTTAAACAGCTAATGGTTCTTCATACAAAACACATCAGCAATAATCCTGTTCTACAGAAGTGCGCTCTGACGTGCTGACATCTATCGGCTCTGTGAGAACTATATAGATTGAAGCATGGCTTTCTGCGATTAATGAAAGATAAGTCTCAAACAAGTCCATGAAGTCGTGTTGATATAAAAACTCAAAAGTTCCCCTACCAATAAAATACACTCTCTATTTACCTCCTGTACGGGTAAAACAACTGGAGTTAACCATTGTCGCAATGAAAACACCCGAAATTTAAAATGGCGGGTGCAGCAAAGCTTACATGTCTCACTCACATGACTCTCCTCGTAGGCCCCGCCTACTCGCAATCTGCAAAATGGCTCTGAACCAATCGCGTGGCGGAAACGGCCTTAATTGCATTTCCGTACATTCACTTGTGAAATACGCGACCCGGCAGCGTATTTCACAAGTGAATGTACGAAATTGCGATCAGAGCCATCTCCGCCACGCGATTTGTTCAGGGCTACTTTGGAGATTGCGAGAGGGCGGGGCCTATGAGGAGAGTCATGTGACAGGAACACTGTCTTTTTGTCTGGGGAAGTTCTGTTTGCTAAGAAATTCATTGTGAGGTTACTTAACATATGTGACAGGTAATTCATACTGAATTATATCGTGGAAAGTTCTGCATTCTAATAAGTTCACTGTCAGGTTACTTAACATATGTGGGAAATGTTCATATTGAATTATACCGTGAAAAGTTTTATCGTGGGAAGTTCTGCTTCCTAAGAAATTCAGTGAGGTTACTTAACAAATGTGACAAATGATCATATTGAATAATACAGTAAAGTAATTTTGTGCACGATATCAAAAGGTATATCTGCCGTTTCTCAGATGAATACAAGTCGAAATCTATATTAGTATTAAAATTGAGGACGACTTTAATAACTAACTAATTGAATATTATGCTAAGTTTCGGCCAATAGATGGCAGCACGTCAACTACCCATCAGAATCGTACTGTTGTGAAAGTGCGCATATAGGGATACTAAAAAGTATCCTTTTAAAGGTCCTTTCTATTACACTTAAAAGGACCTTTAACAATGAAAAGTATGTCAACGCAATATTCCGACGATCAAGTTTTTTTCCTCATGAATGTGAGGAGGAGGTCTAACTAGAAATTTTGTATTAGCAAAGAACTACTTAATGGCACGAAGTACGACCAATGATGTATTCAGGCATCTTTTCGGGGGCCTTAGCCCCCCTCCCGTAGGTTTTTGAGTGATCACCCTTTATATTTAGTCTAATTTTTTGTTTATGGATGAAAATTGGGAGAAATTAATTTTTGAAATTTAAGAAACCGGGGGAAAATATTATAATTAAAAAAACTAATTCACGTGGATTTTATATCTCAGTAGCATTAAGATTATTTTTAGTATTAAATTAATTACTTTGTTTGATACACTAAAACTAAAATTGCCATCGGCATGTATATTTATGTTTTCTAAATCCGTCGAATCAATGCAGCCAATAATGTATACGAAGAAAAAATACGGAATTTCCGTTGTTAATTAGAACCATAACTGACTTCACACAAAGTGTTAACACTTTAAATAAGTTTTTTTTAAATGTAGCTCTGAAATCAAAGTAGTTATGAAAATATATATACTCTATAGAAAAATTTGTTGCTCTAGATAAGAATGCTTTTGTAAATTTATTTATAAATGGAACAATTGTCCATGTTAAAAATCTATTATGAAGTCCTACCAAAATTACTCAATACTTTCTCCGGATAAAAATTAGGAGGGTAGAAGAAGACCAGTTCATCTTGGTCACATATGCAAGAGGGGCAAACAAGAAAACCAAGCATTGTTTCACAATTCGGTAGATTTTTTAGAGCCTTTGTATTTGATAGTTAAGTTTACTGTAGATTTGTAATCACCAATGGCATGCTGCTTGCAATGCAATACATCATCATATTTTGGAAGCTGGCTTTCAGCTTTTTTCAGTCTTCTGGATGCCGACATCCCATGTATATGGTTATGTCAGCCTCAATGTAGCTAACGTGACTATAGGGCTTCCAATCCAACAAAATATTTGCGCTACCTAATTTTTAACGGTGGCAAACTATTAAAAATGATTCCCATATTTTTTCCTGGCGGTATGTGGTTTACGCTCGGCGACAAAAAGAAAATCCAGGAATTTCTAACGATTAACCAGTTATCATTATTTCGGGGAGACGCGGGTTCGAGTCCCACTCTAAGACGATGAAAATTTTCAAGTTTTCGGATATTATCTGACTTACCATCCTTGTCACATTTACGCCAAATATCGGTATGTCATCTTCAAAATTTGATTAACTAGGTTTTTTTACAACTATGTGCTAACCTAAATAATCTAAAGGGGCTGAAACCAAGTGGCAGCGGAATGGTTTGCACCATACGTTTTCAGGTAACACTGTAATGATTCATTAATCATCAGAAAAATACTTGCTGTAAGACTAAAATTTTTTTCCCACTCCTAATGTTTAGGGGGGGGATTTTCTCTAGCAAAGCAGCATTATCTTACTAGCATCCTTAATAATTTACACCACCGCAGCATGGTGAAATCCGTGGTGCATTACGGAATTAAAACAAAGGTATAACTATTTTACATTTTCAATCACTTGCATGTGTAGATTTCAGAAAATTTGTTATATATAAATAATATAATATGTATTAATGTATAAATAAATAACAAATAATAACAAGTTTGAGCTCCCTCAAAATTTGCGATTGACCCCCTCAAGAAACTCTCTGAAAGCAACGCACGCTGAGTACTATCTGAAGACAGTGTTCTGTTGAAATAAGACACTTCCGTTGGAATAATAGTAAGTGATCTGTCATATATATATATTTCTAATATTTAGGAAATTCCGCATATTTTTGTCCCTTTAAACTTAATCAAAAATGCCTTCTTTTCCACCCGTCTTCTCCCCGAAAAAAAAAGACGTTAAACAGCTATTGGATCTTCATACAAAACACATCAGTAATAATCCTATCCTACAGAAGTGCGCTCTGACGTGCTGACATCTATCGGCTCTGTGAGAACTATATAGATTGAAGCATGGCTTTCTGCGATTAATCAAAGATAAGGCACAAACAAGTCCATGAAGTCGCGTTGATATAAAAACTCAAAAGTACCTCTACCAATAAAATACACTGTCTATTTACCTCCTGTCGCATTCCGACTGTACGGGTAAAAAAACTGAGGCTAACCATTGTCGCAAAGAAAGCACCCGAACATTAAAATTGCATATGGCGTGTGCAGCAAAGCTTACATATCTCACTCACATGACTCTCCTAGTTGGCCCCACCTACTCGCAATCTCCAAAGTGGCTCTGAACCGATCGCGTGGGGAAATGGCCTTAATCGCAATTCCGTACATTCACTTGTGAAATACGCAACTCGGCAGAACCACAAAACTGGGAGTTAGAGACCAACGGGTACTGGCCGGAGAAATTCGGAAGAACCGCACCAAATCGATGGGCCACATCCACGAAAGGTTTCAACAGGCATCCGTGAGTGTTTTTTCGAAGAATACCATCCGTAAGGAAGTCCATCTGCTCAGTTATCATGGACGTGCTGCCGCCCACAAGCCTTTGATCGCCAAGTCCAAAAGCGCTGCTTGGTTAACGTGGTGCAAAGAATGTCGACAGTGGACCGTTGAAGAGTGGAAACAGGTTCTGTGGAGCGGCGAATCAAGGTTCACCCTCTACCGTTCGGATGGCTGGGTCTGGGTTTGGCGTCTTCCTGGAGAACGCCTCCTGCTGGAATGTATTGTGCCAACTGTGAAGTTCGGCGGCGGGGAAATTATGCTATGGGGGTGTTTCTCCTGGTATGGCACGGAACCCTTGGTCGCAATTCCTGGTAGACTCAACGCCGAGACCTACTGCACCATTTTGGATGACCATGCGCTTCCTATCTTGTGGCAGTTTTACGGGGTGGACCAATGTTACTTTCAGGATGACAATGCCACCTGTCATGTTGCGACCATACGCATGGCTTGGTATGGTGACAATGGGGTTAATCGAATGAACAGCAGTTAAAACCACCATTAAATGCCTGCGCAGAGCCCGGACCTTAACCCTATCGAGCACCTCTGGGACGAGTTGGAGCGTCGACTTAAAGGGTGCCCCACCGTCCGAAATCGGTGAAGAAACTGACCTGTCTTCTCCAAGCCGAGTGGAAGAAAATACCGCTAGCCGTCGTACAACGCCTGGTTGAGAGTATGCCCCGTAGGGTCGCAGCTGTAATCGCCGCTCGTGGAGGCTGCACCAACTATTGAAGGTGAATAAACTTCGTTTTCCTTTGCTATCACAGGTGTCCAATTACTTGTTGGTCGATAGTGTATATTCGCAGCGAGTATTAATAACTTCCAAACGAGAAATTGCTTTCCACTCAAAGGAAACATAACATGTAAAAAGTTACAGCAGTTAAAACCACCATTAAATGGTTCTACCTGAAAAAATTAGTAGTGTTATGAAATATCATTTTATTTAATAAATATTTGTAGTGCAGCTTGAAAATTGAGAAAAACTTTCCTAAAACGGAAGTCGGACAGAACGGAGATTTCGCAAATAATCATCATTTTTGTCTCCGCAATGTTCCGTTTATCCTGTGTCGTTAAATGTCAAATATATATATACCTTACATACAGTGATGTGCTCCAGTTTTAATATTTACACAAATAAATTTCTGTGAACAAATGTCTTGCTTATGCAGTGGCGCACCCAGGAATTCTTGTTGGAGGTGGCTGTATATACGTATATATAGTATATGTACACAATGGGTGTACATATATATAGTGTACGCTTATAGTTTATATACGGTTGGGACGTACGTTGCTTTTAATCTTTTTGGGGCTTTGGAAAGAAGACACTGTAATTTTTTGAACATGTTAAATAATATTTTTAATGTATAATTTGTGACATACGTCACTCTTAATCTCTTTGGTGCTTTGGGAAGAAGACATTATGTAATAGAAGACAGTATGTCACACACTGTAATTTTTTGAATATGTAAAATAATATTTTTGAATGTTTTTTTTTTTTTTTTGATTGGAGGTTTAACGACCACCGGGAGTAACTCAATGGGTTATAAGCAGTCGCCCGTCCGTAATTTAGGGACACCGGTTCCAGGGAAGGGAGAGAGCCAGTGCCTTAAGACACACACAACATCCATGCCTCACGGGATTAGAACCCGGACCCCTTTCGGACGAATGATCAGAAGCCATCGCTTAGACCACTGCTTCACAGGTTGGTTGGTTGGTTGGTTAGTGGATTTTAGTGGCGCAAGGGCCAGGTTTGGCCAAAGAGCGCCAGACAAAGAACGATCAGTCACAGATTTTGAAAAGCGTGGAAAATGAGTAAGAGCAGACAGGCTTGGGAAAAGTTGAAAAAGAGTATGATGAAAGCAGGGAAGACAAGGTAGTTAATCAGATTTATAAAAAAAATTACTAACGGAGAAGGACGAACAGTCACTCTCCTCCCCCACACTCTCTGCAACGCTGGCAGAGGGCGGGGACGAACTGTCACTCTCCTCCCCCCATGTTCCTCTGCAATGCTGGTTGAGGCTGGGGACGAACTGTCACTCTCCTCCCCCTATGTTCCTCTATAATGTTGGGTGAGGGTGGGGACCTCGCTGAGGCCGAGACAGTTTCAATGTTGGTCACGCGGACCGCGACAGTTGGATGGACACTGCACACCTTTGCGGATTGAGGGCCGGGTCTTCTGCACGTGCAGGCTGTCTGCGGGGAACCGGAAGAGGCGGGCGTCTTCAAAAGAGAAGGCGCAGACCCAGCTGGTCGAATAAGCTGGAGCTCGGTGAAATCCACCTGTGTGGCTTGTTCAACTGTAGATCGCCTGGCAAGTGCGGCGAGAGCTACAGGGCGCGGAACAAAGGGCTGCACGGGTTGTGGCAGAGACTGAACTACCGCGGCAAAAGTACGCTGTCGGGTGGTGGGTATACCCAACTTGGCCTTGGCAGCAGGGTACGAGAGGCCTTCCAGGGTCTTGAGACGCTGGATCGCCATCTCGTCCTTCCATTTCATACAAGTGCGGGAGTAAGCTGCATGGGCCTCACCACAGTTAACACAGGAGGCCGCAGAAGTGCAACCTTCCCCGTCATGTTCACTGGAGCCACAATTTGCGCAACGAGCGGAACTCTTACAAAAACGTTGGGAATGCCCGTACCTCTGGCACCTGAAACAGCGCAGAGGACTGGGAATGTACGGGCGAACGCCACAGACCAAGTAGCCAGCCTTGATTTCGGTCGGAACTTTCGGGGAGTTAAAAGTCAAGATCACATTTTTAGACTTAATGAAAGAACCATCACGCCGGAACATCATATGACGTGAAGCAATAACACCTTGGTCTGCAAGTTCAGTCACTAATTCTTCTTCACTGCATGGCAAGAGATCAAACTCCGAAATAACACCCCGAGAGGTGTTAAGAAACGGGTGAGGTGTCACTTTGACAGGAATGCCTTGAAGACTAGAGAGGCGCAGAAAAGCGTTACTCTGAGAAACACTGCAAGTTTGAACAAGCAGGTCCCCAGAGCGAAGCTTCCTCACAGACTTCAAGGGGCCAACCGCAGCGTCCAAAGCTTTAGAAATGAAAAAGGGAGATCTGGTGGACAGTCTCTCATTCGGATCGATGGATTCTACAAGTAAGTGTGTAGCATGCGTAGTCACAGCAATCGAGGGGAGACGACGCTTCGGAGCGACCGGTACAGCTGCCGAAGAAGAGGTTCCACATTCTTGGTCCAGGTCAAGGTCTAAAGACCGTTTAAGGGTATGAGACTTGGTAGGTTGAGAAGACGAAGGAGAGTCGTTTGCAACTATCATTTTCTCAGGTGACTTAAAGTTGGAGTTTTTCTTTTTGTTTTTGCCCATGGAAAAAAGGAGGAAGATTCGTCTGCAAACTACTCCACCCACCACCGAGCCCTACAAGGGAGAACTGGAGGTCCGCAAGCCAAGAAAATGACGCTAGACACAGTTCTGGAGCTTATACGTTGCAGATATAGTCCATTGGCTGTGATCACACGCACTCGGCGGACACTTCGGCCTCCTGGTACCGTCATGCCAACGCCTTTGGCAGGATCCCACAGCCCCCGGGCTCACCCTGCCGTGCCATACGACAAAAAAGCCGCTAAAGCCCTGTACACAACTTGGTACAAGACTTCTGACTAGAGGTGGGTTAGTCTCTAGCCTCCCGTTTACAGCGAAGCCGGGGTCGAAGAGGAGTGTTGGTACACAGGAGGCACTTAACCGGTCTCCTGCGACCTCAGCCGCCAGACATCCCATTTCCGCCTCACGGGTCTCCGCACGCGGCAAACATGCAGGTAGGTCTAGCACATAAAGCAGCTAAAAGGAAAAAAATAAATCCAAAAAAGACAAATCCTGGCAGGGAACCTAAACGGAATCTCAGCAACCTACGAACTGAGCGGTTAATAGAAATCAGTTAGTGGTGGAGGGTAAGAAAACCACAAGACCGGGGTGTTAGTACATAACGTGGTAGCGATTAGGTAGAGAATACAACACGGGCAACTAGCCAGTGGAGAAAATAAATAAAAACGAAAATGCGAGACACAAGACCAGCTCGGGAACGTGGGGACGCGACTCCCCAACAGCTGGATGAACAGCCGTCCCTGCAAACACCAACAGCACGAAAATAAGAAAAAACAAGCTGTGGCATGACATCAGATGGTGACCAGTCACAAGGTCAGCTCGGGCCGTGGGGGCGCCGCTCCCCAAATAACTGGAAAACCAGTTATCCCCGTGCGGGGCTGCTTCACAGGGGCGGCCCATGTAATAGTCAGACATTTTGTAATTTTTTGAACACGTAAAATAATATTTTTGAATGTTTAATTTGTGACGTACGTCGTTCTTAATCTCCTTGGAGGGGGCTTGCCGTGGTGCGCCAATGTGCTTGTGTCGCATTTTATTCACAGCACATTCTTATTTTTCACCAAGTTAAAAAGTTCAGTTTTTTTTCTTCGTCGGTCTCATGTATGTATGTAATATACATATAAACTTTCTAATCAATACAAGTTTAATTTAATTTCATCAAAACAAGGAAAAAGTCTACTTACGAACAAACGAATTTTTCACCACGTGGTTGTGTAGTAAGACAATTCCAGGTCGTTGCAGTTTTTTCTCCAAATTCCTTAACCCAGAAGTTAATTACTATCTAAATCACTTCTAATGCTGAAGGGCTGGTTTTGAGAATTGCTAACGATCTCATTTCTAAAATTCGAAGGCAGATCATTGTTTGTGATAACCATGGACGTATACGAAATATCACAATCACCGGCAGTTTCCATAACGATAAATGATTCTGAACAACAATTTTTTTATATTTTCACTTCCCCTACATTGTGCATCCTAACGTGTACCAATAAACAACAACAAATGATACTACCACGCGTGACACATGAAAATAAGCCCCACCCATAGGTCTCGTCCTTGCCTTATATACGCACTTTCACAACAGCACGAATCATGATGGGTAGTTGACGTGCTGCCATCTTTGGTCAATACGGAGTATGGTATTCAACTAGTTAGTTATTAAAGTCGTCCTCCATTTTGATATTAAGATAGATTTCGACTTGTATTCATCTGAGAAACTACAGATATTCCTTATTGTCACATTTGGTAAGTAGCCTCACTGAATTTCTTAGGAAGCAGAACTTCCCACGATAAAACTTTTCACGATATAATTCAATATGATCATTTCTCACATATGTTAAGTAACCTCACAGTGAACTTCTTAGGAAGCAGAACTTCCCACGATATAATTCAGTATGAATTATTTGTCACATATGTTAAGTAACCTCACAATGAATTTCTTAGCAAGCAGAACTTCTCCAGATAAAAAGACAGTGTTCCTGTCACAAGACTCTCCTCACAGGCCCCGCCCACTCGCAATATCCAAAGTAGCTGTAAACCAATCGCGTGGCGGAGATGGCTCTGATCACAGTTTCGTACATTCACTTGTGAAATACGCGACCGGGCCCGAAATTTCGAATATTCCTTATTGTCACATTTGTTAAGTAGCCTCACTGAATTTCTTAGGAAGCAGAACTTCCCACGATAGAACTTTTCACGATATAATTCAATATGATCATTTCTCACATATGTTAAGTAACCTGACAGTGAACTTCTTAGGAAGCAGAACTTCCCACGATATAATTCAGTATGAATTATTTGTCACATATGTTAAGTAACCTCACAATGAATTTCTTAGCAAGCAGAACTTCCCCAGATAAAAAGACAGTGTTCCTGTCACAAGACTCTCCTCATAGGCCCCGCCCACTCGCAATATCCAAAGTAGCTGTAAACTAATCGCGTGGCGGAGATGGCTCTGATCGCAGTTTCGTACATTCACTTGTGAAATACACGACCGGGCCCGAAATTTCGAATCGTGGTGCACCCGCTCCTTTTCCGCTTTCCGGAACAAACAGAAGAAAAACAATGCCTAAGGAGCTTTGTTAGGGATTAGGACTACCATACCACTTACCTAGAGGAACTTTCTAAGTCACATCACAACAATCGCACATATGCCAAACAAAAAATAAAAAATAAAAATCTTGGCTGAGATTATTGACCGGGCCCTGGCAGCCCGGGCGGTTCTGCCACCACTGTTCGCACGTTTTCCGCTGCACCTCGTGATGCAGATGATCGCTCCATCCTTAGTGCTCGACGCACGGCGCAGATGGTGTTTGCCTCACAAGATGATATTGCTAACTGCCCAACCAAGCTCACAGTTAAGTGTGATGGTCACGTTCGTCGAATCACACTCCTTACTTCCTACCACTGTGAGAAATGCGTGACGTTTGGACATCATAAGGCGGACTTCCCTCCTCCTGTTTCTGTTCCTCAGTCATTTCCTCGTTGGACTACTGTGCCTTCCGCAAAGGATATTTCATCGTCGACAGAAGCCTCCAGGGTGGCTCGAGGTGTTCCATCCCGGTGTCTTCGGATCCGGCTGCAACTCCCTGGACGACACGGAATCTACCTCTGACTCGGAGCCTTCTTCTGATGCCTCTTTTGAAACTCCATCGGTTATAGAAACTCCTGAAGCTTCGCTTGTTGCTTCTGCTTCAACTCTTGCGTCGAGTGCTCCAACTTCTACGTCTTCGTCTGTACCTGCTAGTGAGGTCGGTCCTCTGGGAAATGACCCGGCTCCTGCTGATGACTCCGCGAGTGATCCTCGCTCTCGGAGTGATAAACGTATCGCTTTCCTTGCTCCTAGTGCTCCGGCTAAACCTGGACGCCCACGGGTCTACCGTTCCCCAACCACATCCAGCACTCGCTCGCCTCCTCTATCTCCGCTGATGACCCTGCGGAACTTGCTAAGTCAAGTTTTTACAATTTTGTACACTTGCTGCTGTGAGTACTACACCTTTGTCTTTACGGCAATTGTGTCGTCTCTTTGCGTTAGCCCACGAGAAAACGGCTTGCTTCCGAACTTGTCTCTCTCGCTGTACGTATCATCTGCGAGATGTTGGCGAACAGGTGTTTGTGCTTCAGAACAAGCTTCGCCTTTATGCGAAGACTCACCCTGACTATGCACCTTGCAACGACTGCTGTGCTCTTATTTCTGTACAGGTGCACTATCATTTTACGCCTGTTCCTACTTACGGGACTCATGCAGTCTGACTTCGAGCTTCCTTTTTGTTCTCTTCCTGGTTGCTTGTGCTGACGGACTCTTCTGTGAAAGGACTCTTCCTGTGAGACAATGTATTAATGCTTACCTGGCCTGTTTCCGGGCT
The DNA here is from genome assembly GCA_039090855.1 of Macrothele yani. NCBI lineage: Eukaryota > Metazoa > Arthropoda > Arachnida > Araneae > Macrothelidae > Macrothele > Macrothele yani. Next base: position 71,868,545 of record CM077025.1, on the reverse strand, counting down.
ATTTTATTCTCATGTATTATTTGTTACTCATCTGTTTACTTGTTTTTATTCTGTATCTTGTCATAAGTGGTTCTCAATAAATATTTGATCTCATAATACTGCGGGAAAAACTTCCAAAATTTAAAGTTTGCTCTCGGCAATTTCTCATAATAATAAACAAATGGCCATATTAAAATGATTTTTGACATTACTTAGAGTCTGAAATATGAATTTCGTGCAACTAGATCACGCAGTTTGCAAGCAACTGAAGCCGAAATATATTTTACACGTAGGACAAACGACGTTTCCCTTCAGTTATTTCATATCCCCCAAAATTACGATAATAATGTTTACTTTAATCGTAAGTTAAAAGGCGCAATGTCTAATTTATACCCCAATGTAAAAAAATTAATACGCAGTATTAAAACAACGTAAAATTTCTTCTTTCGCGCAGATAAAAAGATTATAATGGACATTACTCGCCGCGCGTTGCATTCTGGGAAATTAGCCACGTGATAGCTGACCAACAATCTTTCAGTTGTTCCGGTTATAGAGCCTTTGCACGTGACGTCACAAAACTGTCTGCTAGACTCCCGGGTGGTTAGAAAGTATCCGAGCTGGTCTCTCTCCACGATTTTCAATGGCTACTGCTGCTGTAAAAAGGTTTAAAAAACCCGTTCTTTCTGACAAAGTTTGCCATCTTAATGTGGTAGAAACGCAACGTTGCGAAGAAAAGCTTAGAAATAATAGCATAGAAGATCCATATGGCATACCTGAAAGAAAGATATTTTTATCGTCTGGAAGTCTGGGTTGCTACGGACTTCCCTGATCTGAACTATCACGATATTTATAACTATTTAACAGTGGCGGCTCGTGGTAGGAAAAATAGGTGAAGAGCTACAAGAGCTATATGAAAAGATATCTACTGTCTTCAATGAAAATCATTTAATGATAACTTACCTATTTTTTTATATATTAGATCAATTCTCCTTCCCTTTAAAGCTGGAAATTTATCGATTATGTCTTCAGAAAATGGCTGTTTCTTCGTGACATCAAGAAAATGTCTATCTGAATAGAAATATTTGCCAAAGAAGGAAGTTTATCTGGAGAAATAGTGTTTCTTGAGTAAGTTTGTATTCTTTTAAGGCAAGAAAAACTGCTTTCCACTGAAACACTTGCAGATGCAATTGTTAAAATCAGGGAAACCAATTTATAAGCTTCTATAAAAATGCTTTTATCTCCATGAAGCACTCGAAGAAGTTTATGAGTCGATATATTCCTTAATTTTTTATCAGCATATACAAGACTCAGTTCATCTTTAAGGCGCTGGTGTTTAGTAAAAAAATCCGAAAAAATGTTGTAGATTTTCAAACTCGTGAGGGGGAAAGCATGAATTAAATTGGTCGAATTTGGTTGTGTCAGCAAGCTAGGCAAATTGAATTTAAGTTTCTCACAGTCTTGAAATCTTATATCCATTTCCATAAGAATGTGGTACAAAATTTCAAAATACAATTGTTTATAATTTTGAAAAATTGTTTCTGGTGTAAGAGCAGCATATTCCCGTTTAGATCTGCTTATTTCTGTGATTTTGCTAGCTTTTCCAAACGGTGTTCCAAATATATGTACAAAATATGCTGTCTATACATGCGATAAAAGCAAACCACGTCTTCAATAAGCAAATTAAAATCAATTTATTTACAAATTAAAAGCGGTTAAAAGCAGACTAACGCTTTCGGGGATCTCCCGTCCCCATCTACTGGTCAATGCGCCACGGGATCCAACAGAGTCAACCCTTATATACTTGATAACACGACCCATCATGCACCACGTCACCAACAGACCATGATGTCACAGTATAAGCACAAATTGTAAAATTTCAATTCCAAAATCAATATAACATAAATATAAGAATACAAAATATTTACAAAAATGTACTATTCCGATGTTTTAAAATTTCTCATGTGTCAAAGTCTCTTGTGGAGCAACCATCTTTCGCCAAGGTCTTGGTACAAATGTGGGGAGATCTAAATTACAACAGTTGTCTCCGTATGCAATAATATATAAACTTTCTGAAAAGAAAACAGTCTTTTTGTTGACATTGGAGTTCAAGATTTTAACATTCTCCCAAACAGGGGTGTAACCACCCTGTTTAACAGCTATAGTAAAGGCAGTATTAATAGTTTCTGTCCGGAGGGTGTACTTGTGTTCACCCAACCAGGTATTCAGAGTCCTAATTGTAGAAGCTATATAAAATTTGTCAATAACACCCAAATCCTCATGGGCGAGCGGAATGCAGTATACACCATATTTCATGAGTTTGGGTACTTTATCTCTGTCATTTCTCAGTAAAGTAAATACATTTTTAGTGCAAACTCCAAATGTCAAATTATGCCTATGGCATAACTTCTTGAGGGTGTTAACTATTGGAGGGAGATAATCCACCTTTCCAACGTATCTAGTGATTTTATTGTCTGTGGACAAGGTCGTGAATCTCAACCTAGTGAACCTTCTCAATAGACCGGGAAAGTAGTGCTCTGGGTAGCCGAAGGTCCGTGCCAAAGGCGAGGCCTTAGAGAGTTCGTCCCGTCTTGCTTTGTTGGAAGAAGAGTGTGTGAATGCGCGTTTGATTAGAAATCGAAGTGATGATGCTTTTTGCTCAGGGGGTGAGAAGTTAAACGGTATGATACATGGTATGAACGTAGGTTTTCGGTACACGGAGTATTTAATCTGGTGAGTGTTGAGGTCCCTTGATAACAAAAAATCAAGAAAAGGTAGCTTACCCCCCTGCTCAAGTTCTTTCGTAAATTTTATTGTGTGAAAAAGTGAAGATAAGCAATCAATGAAAACATCTAGTTGGGGAAGTGAGTAGGACCAAAAAAGGAGCATATCATCGACATACCTGATTATTAGTAATGGTTGAAGTGGAGAGTCCAGCAAAACCTTGTCCTCCAAGGATTGTAAAAGAATCTCAGCCAGCACAGGGGAGAGTGGGAAGCCCATGGGCGCACCCTCTCTTTGTTGGTATGTTCTATTATCAAATTTAAAAAAAGATCTTCTGGCCACTAATTTCAGTGCTGAAAGAATGGCATCAGTTTCCAGCGGAGAGATATAACTATCTTCTTGTAATTTTTCCGCAATAATAGAATGCACCAGATCAAGTGGTACATTTGGGAATAGTGAAACAACGTCTAGAGATGCCATAATAAAGCCAGTTTGTGGAGGGTCAAATTCCTTGATTCGCTCAAGAGCCTGAGTAGAGCTTTTAATTGACACCGTGGAATGGATTGTAAGGTGTTTCAAGTAAGATGCTAGCATAGTCTCAAAGGGTCTCGTTGGACTAGCATACCCTGAGACTAATAATCTGAGGGGTTGATTTGGTTTGTGTAGTTTCAGTTTACCAAATACTTCTGGCACTCTAGGTCTCACAGGTGGTTTCATTTTTGATGACACAGAGGCAGGAAGGAAACCTTGGTTTCGAAGTTTACTCAGTTCAGCTATAGTGGCAGAGGTTGGATCTGATTTGAGCACTCGGTGGGGGATTAGCTCTATAGCCTGTGACATCTTATCAAAGTAGTCAGCCTTATCCATAATGATGATCTGTTGGGTCTTATCCGCGCCTACAATAGACATGTTTGGGTTCTTAGCTAACTGAAGTAGCTGATCCCTTTCGTACCTTAAATTCTGAGGTGAAGTGGTTATTTTAGAAATAGATTTTACAAGGTTATGGCGTGAAAAATCACTTTCATCCTCTGGCAAGGCATTAATAATGTTTTCAATCTGAGGTAAAGAGTGCATAGGTGAAAACTTCGATATGGGGAAACTGAACTTGAGACCTCTATTTAAGGCTGCATGTTGACCCTCTGTCAGTTGAACGGAGCTGAGGTTTAAATAAGTCTTGGGTGTAGGAAGTTTAACCTTGGAGGCAGGAAATGAAACGGAGTGTTGAAGCCAGGGAGATCTTTTTGACACCAAGTCACAGAGTTTTTTGATGTGTCTTTGATTAATGGCATTTATTTCACTCTGCAAAGAAGTAAAAAATATCATCAAATTCTTACCCAGAATGATGTGATGTTTAAGATCAGCCAAAAGGAGGTATGCACCATAAGATTTGCGGTTGAGTAAATCACTGTAAACTCGTTTTCTTCTGATTTCTGCACTCAAACGTCTTCGCTTAGCGTTGACAATTACTCGTGCATCTCGTTGGGAAACCAGATGAGTGTGTATTCTGAGGAATTTAGGTATTACCTTTAAAGAACGATAGTTGGTGAGGAATCTTAGATGTGCTTCATTGATAAAAAGCTTTTTACTAAGCGCACAAAGGCCTTGGTCAGACTCTCCATATCCCGTGCGTTTACAAATGTTATGTAGCTATAAGAGCCACACTAAATATCAGTTTGCAGCTATATGACTGAAATAGGAAATATTTTCGCATGGAATAGTATATGTACAAAATATGCTGTCTATACATGCGATAAAAGCAAACCACGTCTTCAATAAGCAAATTAAAATCAATTTATTTACAAATTAAAAGCGGTTAAAAGCAGACTAACGCTTTCGGGGATCTCCCGTCCCCATCTACTGGTCAATGCGCCACGGGATCCAACAGAGTCAACCCTTATATACTTGATAACACGACCCATCATGCACCACGTCACCAACAGACCGTGATGTCACAGTATAAGCACAAATTGTAAAATTTCAATTCCAAAATCAATATAACATAAATATAAGAATACAAAATATTTACAAAAATGTACTATTCCGATGTTTTAAAATTCCTCATGTGTCAAAGTCTCTTGTGGAGCAACCATCTTTCGCCAAGGTCTTGGTACAAATGTGGGGAGATCTAAATTACAACAGTTGTCTCCGTATGCAATAATATATAAACTTTCTGAAAAGAAAACAGTCTTTTTGTTGACATTGGAGTTCAAGATTTTAACATTCTCCCAAACAGGGGTGTAACCACCCTGTTTAACAGCTATAGTAAAGGCAGTATTAATAGTTTCTGTCCGGAGGGTGTACTTGTGTTCACCCAACCGGGTATTCAGAGTCCTAATTGTAGAACCTATAGTCCAACGAGACCCCTTGAGACTATGCTAGCATCTTACTTGAAACACCTTACAATCCATTCCACGGTGTCAATTAAAAGCTCTACTCAGGCTCTTGAGCGAATCAAGGAATTTGACCCTCCACAAAACTGGCTTTATTATGGCATCTCTAGACGTTGTTTCACTATTCCCAAATGTACCACTTGATCTGGTGCATTCTATCATTGCGGAAAAATTACAAGATTGTTCTATCTCTCCGCTAGAAACTGATGCCATTCTTTCAGCATTGAAATTAGTGGCCAGAAGATCGTATTTTAAATTTGATAATAGAATATACCAACAGAGAGAGGGTGCGCCCATGGGCTCCCCACTCTCCCCTGTGCTGGCTGAGATTCTTTTACAATCATTGGAGGACAAGGTTTTGCTGGACTCTCCACTTCAACCATTACTAATAATCAGGTATGTCGATGATATGCTACTTTTTTGGCCCTACTCACTTCCCCAACTAGATGTTTTCATTGACTGCTTATCTTTACTTTTTCCCACAGTAAAATTTACGAAAGAACTTGAGCAGGGGGATAAGCTACCTTTTCTTGATTTTTTGTTATCAAGGGACCTCAACACTCACCAGATTAAATACTTCGTGTACCGAAAATCTACGTTCATACCATGTATCATACCGTTTAACTCTTCTCACCCCCTGAGCAAAAAGCATCATCACTTCGATTTCTAATCAAACGCGCATTCACACACTCTTCTTCCAACAAAGCAAGACGGGACGAACTCTCTAAAGCCTCGCCTTTGGCACGGATCTTCGGGCACCCAGAGCACTACTTTCCCGGTCAATTGAGAAGGTTCACCAGGTTGAGATTCACGACCTTGTCCACGGACAATAAAATCACCAGATACGTTGGAAAGGTGGATTATCTCCCTCCAATAGTTAACACCCTCAAGAAGTTATGACATAGGCATAATTTGACATTTGGAGTTTGCACTAAAAATGTATTTACTTTACTGAGAAATGACAGAGATAAAGTACCCAAACTCATGAAATATGGTGTATACTGCATTCCGCTCGCCCATGAGGATTCGGGTGTTATTGACAAATTTTATATAGGTTCTACAATTAGGACTCTGAATACCCGGTTGGGTGAACACAAGTACACCCTTCGGACAGAAACTATTAATACTGCCTTTATTATAGCTGTTAAACAGGGTGGTTACACCCCTGTTTGGGAGAATGTTAAAATCTTGAACTCCAATGTCAACAAAAAGACTGTTTTCTTTTCAGAAAGTTTATATATTATTGCATACGGAGACAACTGTTGTAATTTAGATCTCCCCACATTTGTACCAAGACCTTGGCGAAAGATGGTTGCTCCACAAGAGACTTTGACACATGAGGAATTTTAAAACATCGGAATAGTACATTTTTGTAAATATTTTGTATTCTTATATTTATGTTATATTGATTTTGGAATTGAAATTTTACAATTTGTGCTTATACTGTGACATCACGGTCTGTTGGTGACGTGGTGCATGATGGGTCGTGTTATCAAGTATATAAGGGTTGACTCTGTTGGATCCCGTGGCGCATTGACCAGTAGATGGGGACGGGAGATCCCCGAAAGCGCTAGTCTGCTTTTAACCGCTATTAACTTGTAAATAAATTGATTTTAATTTGCTTATTGAAGACGTGGTTTGCTTTTATCGCATGTATAGACAGCATATTTTGTACATATACTATTCCATGCGAAAATATTTCCTATTTCAGTGTTCCAAATACCTCATCGTTCCTTTTATGGCTCAAAATTTCATAAGTTGTTTTTAATTTGAGTAACACAGTAGTTTATGTCTAGTGATTTTTTCTGCAAAATTTAGAATAATAGATCGGTGAAGTCAAATATTTCATTAAATACTATTCCCAAAAATGTAAATTCAAAGTGTTCATATCATTTAAAAACCCTTGGGCAAGGCAAGTTAAATTGATATTTTTTCTAATTGGTCACTATTTGTGAGAAATTCGAATACTTCCTTCAATTTATCCTAATCTTCAACTATTACACATATGAACTTCGAAGTGGAGGGCCATCAAGTTTCTGTTATGGTTGGCATGCATCTTACGGTTGTTGATGTGAGTGTATTGTTTTTCACCACTCAGCAAAGCGATCGCTTTGCTAAGTGGTGAAAAAACAAAGGAATTAAACTGAGGCTTGCAAAAAATATGCGACACTTAGAAATTTTAGAAAAACTCTGCTGTAATACAAGGTTCAAACGATGTATTAAGCAATAACAAAAACAGCTTGAGAAGCTTTATGCTTCATTTTTTTCTGGTACCCAGTCAAGTGTCCAGACATTACGTTTGCCCCATCGTAACATTGTCCTATTGACTTGTGTTGATAATCAAGCTGTTCCAAAATTTTGTCTAGCATTTTGTGTAAAGCTTCTGACGTTCTATCTTCACTCACACCATGGAAACCCAAAAATCGCTCAACCGATACACCTTCCGAATCAACAGATCTTATTATTAAAGAGCGCTCGGAAGTCTGGTTATATCTTCCCATCTACTTGAATATAAAAGCATTGAACTTCATTTATTTCATTTTTGACGTGATCGTTTATATATTCAGAAATGCATTCAATTAATTCGTTTTGAATAGTTTTTGAGTCACCTGTGAAGACATTTTTTATTGTTTCGTATTGATTTAGAATTTTTAAAGGAGTTCTTGATATCAACAGTGAAAGCAATTCCTTGAATTTGTACGATTTATCGAGTCAATGCCTTCGTCATGGTCACGGAATGCTAGTTCTTGTTTATTCAAATACAGTACTGCATCAATCATTGTCTACAGGAAAAGTCTATTTAAACGAACGCTTTCGCTGAAATGCATTTTCAAAAGCCTAGCATTCTCCCACAGGGCATCGGCAATGGTATTCTGGTTCTTTTCAAAATTATTTAGCATTAATTCGCATTTCAGGTGTTCGCTATAGAATCACCACGTTTGTGAAGTGACCGTTTTATATTTAAGAAATCTGAAAATCGTCTTTATTCCATGCCGAATTTTATTACTAAAAAATAAGCAGGGCCAACAAAATAATTTTTGTAACACAGAAGGGCTACAAAGCCATTTGTATTCAGTAAACCAACAATTTTTAAAATTATTATTGTAAGATTTGCCGCTCTTCTTGATTTCTTTCTTGGCGACAATTGTCAGTGAATCCGTCGGTCGTCCTTGAAGTAAAATGTCTCTTTTATTTTAATCTTTCCACCGATTGAACGAGTTTGCAATAAATTACAGACAATGTCGTTCACAGGATACATACTGAAAACTAAAACTATCACTATCAGTTAAACTGTACACGAAACTAAAGTAACTAATGAAGTTTTTAACAAACAATCACCAAACACAAAAAACAAATCTCTTTCGGAAAGTATGTCCCGAAACACCGCAAAGAAAAAGCCCTATAGGGGATTGACAAGCGTTCCCGTTCCACTGCGATCTCTTCGGAAGGTCACGACTTCAGGTGCAGAGGCTTGGCGTCTCAAACTAAAACACTTCACTTGCTCGGCAGATAGGGGAGGGTGACATCACTGTTACCATGGCAACTCCAACGGAAACTGCAGACTTCCAAGCATACTCATTTCAGCTCTTCACTTGAACTGTTTTGCGTATAAGGACTTGTTTTCCGTATTGGACGCGCATTGTGAATTGATATCTAATCAAAATTTTGGGTATTTTAGCATGAAATAAAGGCAAAAAAAGAATATATTATACGAAATTATTAAATAAAACCTTATTTCAAATAAAATAGGTGAAGAGGCACTTCACCTACTTCATCTGAAAAGCCGCCACTGCTATTTAATAGGCAGTTTTTCGAGTTATACCGGAAAAACTCTAAAAGCTTATTAAAGCCTTGATGCATATAAATATTTACCAATGGGTGCGTTAGAAATGTATTAATTCTGAAGACTGAAAACGAAAAATTTCTTATCCGGTCTAAGGTAAGTTGTTACATTTCTGACTGGGTCCAGTGTGTATGGGTGGTTCCAGGGTGTATTGCAATTAAAAAAACGAAACTACCGACTTTTCATATCTCGAAAAACTGACTATTTTTTCACTAGAAAAAAAAAAGAAAAAAAGAAAAAAAGAAAAAAGATACCTGAAATGAAGGGTTTACTGCAGATCCTGTCATATGGCCTATGCGGCATGCTTTCCGATTTACGGCTATTTTCGACATAATCATGCGTTTTTCTGCCGTTGGAAAGTGATAAAAGGAAATTCCAATACCTTACTCGTACTTTGAGAAGCACCAGTTCGCTGCACAACTTTTAACCATTTCTAAAACTTCAAAAAATTGAGTGACAGAGGGTCCAGAAATCGCTTCCCTATGTTAATCATATGGGAGCCTTAGCATCCGAACTTTCTCTTAATCACCCGGAAGTAACCGTGACGTCGGTGCATTTTGTCGTAGTGTCGAATTGTGATAGTTGTTACTTATAAATTTTGTATTTTCTGAGAAATCTGCATTATGCTTAATTTTTGTTCTGCGTTCGGTTGTGTAAATAAATCGTGCCGCAGGAAATGCATCGAAGAAGGGACAAGTTTTCACAGTTTTCCACTGAAAAGGCCTGATGTTTTGAAGCAATGGTTGTGCAAAATGAAAAGAAAGGATTTTCACCCCGATGTGCATTCAAGAATATGTTCTTCCCACTTTCTAGAGGACGATTTTGTCTACCAAACTTTTACAAACCGAAGGCAATATAAACCTGAAGGCGTCCCGACAGTGTTTAGTTTTCAAAAAGAAACTTTGAAGAGAAAACGGATTGCATATTTGGATAGCTAAATTTTTGAAATCGAAGTTCTACAAATTTTGCTCACCAAATTTATAGTTGTAGCTTTAGATAAGACCACTTATTCTTTTATGGCTCAAGCTATTTGTCATTATTAACATAAAATTATTATTTTTAGCTTGGTAATTTTGCATACAACGGTGTTTTCTTTCATCATCCCTTAATTAAGCTGGGGTGCCTCCAACATCTCAACCGTCTTATAAACAAACCTTACTAAACATTCTCTCGATGAGCATTATGATCATTGGTATGTCTTACCAAGGCTTTCTGCGATTAATCGTATAATACAAGGCTATGCCAGTTTCGCCGATCGTACGGGATTCCGTGTACGAGCAAAAACGCCGCTTAAGTCACACGGGGGCGCCAAATCGCGACCCCAAAACAGCAATCTTCCCTGTGAATTTCAGCTGAGGTATATGGGCAAGTAAGTTTTTATTTGGGTTGTTTTTGGAGATATTGGCAAATGGTCTCTTCTACTCAGGAACGAATTGCCCATGCGATACGAAATATAATTACGTTCCATCCGGCCGCCGTCTGTCCGCCCGTCCAAAAGAATAAAAACAAATTATCCGCCGGTAAACAACCGATTTGCACGGAAATTATTTCTTTCGACACAGGGACGAATCACACCTATCAGATACAATACAAAATGACGTACCATCCGTCCGCCGTCTGTCCAGAAAAATAAAAAAAATATCTCCACCGAAAAACAACCGATTTGCACGAAAATTATTTCTTTCGACTCAGGGACACCTGACACCTATCAGATACAATACAAAATTACGTTTCATCCGTCCCAAGTCTGTCTTTCCGTCTGTCCGTCCGTCCACCAGGAAGCATAAAAACACATAACTGGACCGAAAAACAACAGATTTGCACGCAAATGGTCTCTTTTGACACAGGAACGAATCACCCATGAGATACGATAAATAATTACGTTCCGTCCGTACGCCGTTTGTCCGTCCTTAAAGAAGAATAAAAAAACATCTCCGCCGACAAACAACCGATTTGCACGGAAATTATTACTTTCGCCTCAGCGACGCCTCACACCTATCAGATACAATACAAAATTACGTTCCGTCAGTCCCAAGTCTGTCCGTCCGTCCAAAAAATAAAAAAATATCTCCGCCGATAAACAACCCATTTGCACGGGAATTATTTCTTTCGCCTCAGGGACGCCTGACAACCATCAGATACATTACAAAATTACGTTCCATCCGTCCCAAGTCTGTCTTTCCGCCCGTCCGTCTGTCAGGAAGCATAAAAACACATAACTGGACCGAGAAACAACAGATTTGCACGCAAATGGTCACTTTCGACTCAGGAACGAATTATCCTTGAAATACGATGCAGACCTACGTTCTTTTCGTCCGCCGTCTGTCCGTCCTTCTAGAAGAATAAAAAAAAATATCTCTGTAGATAAACAACCGATTTGCACGGAAATTCCTTTCGACTCAGCGACGCCTCACACCTACCAGATACAATACAAAATTACGTTCCATTCGTCCCAAGTCGTTTTCCGTCCGTCCGCCCGGAAGTATAAAAGCACATCTCGACCGAGAAACACCCGATTTGCACGGAAATGAATCCGTTCTACTCAGGTACGGCTTACACCAATAAGATATAATAAAAATGACGTTCCATCCGTCCGCCTTCTGTCTGTACGTCCAGAAGAATAAAAAATATCCGCCAATAAGGAACCAATTTGCACGAAAATTATTTATTTTGACTCAGGGACGCCTGACACCTATCAGATACAATACAAAATTACGTTCCATTCGTCCGTCGTCTGTCCGTCCGTCCAAAAGAATAAAAAATATCTATCCGCCGATAAACAACCCATTTGCACTGGAATTATTTCTTTCGACTCAGGGACGCCTGATACCTATCAGATACATTACAAAATTACGTTCCATCCGTCCCAGGTCTGTCTTTCCGTCCTTCCGTCCGTCCGTCAGGAAGCATAAGAACACATAACTGGACCGAGAAACAACAGATTTGCAGGCAAATGGTCTCTTTCGACTCAGGAACGAACTACCCATGAGATACGATGCAGAATTACGTTCCATCCGTCCGCCGTCTGTCCGTCCTTCCAGAAGAATAAAAAAAACATCTCCGCCGATAAACAACCGATTTGCACGGAAATTACTACTTTCGACTCAGCGACGCCTGACATCTATCAGATACCATACAAAATTACGTTCCATCCGTCCAAAAGAATAAAAAAAATATCTCCGCAGATAAACAACCCATTTGCACGGGAATTATTTCTTTCGACTCAGGGACGCCTGATACCTATCAGATACATTACAAAATTACGTTCCATCCGTCCCAGGTCTGTCTTTCCGTCCTTCCGTCCGTCCGTCAGGAAGCATAAGAACACATAACTGGACCGAGAAACAACAGATTTGCAGGCAAATGGTCTCTTTCGACTCAGGAACGAACTACCCATGAGATACGATGCAGAATTACGTTCCATCCGTCCGCCGTCTGTCCGTCCTTCCAGAAGAATAAAAAAACATCTCCGCCGATAAACAACCGATTTGCACGGAAATTACTACTTTCGACTCAGCGACGCCTGACATCTATCAGATACCATACAAAATTACGTTCCATCCGTCCAAAAGAATAAAAAAAATATCTCCGCCGATAAACAACCCATTTGCACGGGAATTATTTCTTTGGACTCAGGGACGCCAGACACCTATCAGATACATTACATAATTACGTTCCGTCCGTACCAAGTCTGTCCGTCCGTCCAAAAGAATAAAAAAATATCTCCGCCGATAAACAACCCATTTGCACGGGAATTATTTCTTTCACCTCAGGGACGCCTGACGCCCATCAGATACATTACAAAATTACGTTCCACCCGTCCCAAGTCTGTCATTCCGTCCGTCCGTCCGTCCGTCAGTAAGCATAAAAACACATAACTGGACCGAGAAACAACAGATTTGTACGCAAATGGTCTCTTTCAACTCAGGAACGAATTGCCCTTGAAATACGATGCAGAACTACGTTCTTTTCGTCCGCCGTCTGTCCGTCCTTCTAGAAGAATAAAAAATATCTCTGTCGATAAACAACCGATTTGCACGGAAATTCCTTTCGACTCAGCGACACCTCACACCTACCAGATACAATACAAAATTACGTTCCATTTGTCCCAAGTCGTTTTCCGTCCGTCCACCCGGAAGTATAAAAGCACATCTCGATCGAGAAACACCCGATTTGCACGGAAATGAATCCGTTCTACTCAGGTACGGCTTACACCAATAAGATATAATAAAAATAACGTTCCATCCGTCCGTCTTCTGTCTGTCAGTCCAGAAGAATTAAAAAAATATCCGACAATAAAGAACCGATTTGTACGAAAATTATTTATTTTGACTCAGGGACGCCTGACACCTATCAGATGCAATACAAAATTAACTTCCGTTCGTCCGTCGTCTGTCCGTCCGTCCAAAAGAATAAAAAACATATATCCGCCGATAAACAACCCATTTGCACGTGAATTATTTCTTTCGACTCAGGGACGCCTGATACCTATCAGATACATTACAAAATTACGTTCCATCCGTCCCAGGTCTGTCTTTCCGTCCGTCCGTCCGTCCGTCAAGAAGCATAACAACACATAACTAGACTGGGAAACAACAGATTTGCACGAAAATGGTCTCTTTCGACTCAGGAACGAATTACCCATGAGATACGATGCAGAATTACGTTCCATCCGTCCTCCGTCTGTCCGACCTTCCAGAAGAATAAAAGAAAACATCTCCGCCGATAAACAACCGATTTGCACGGAAATTACTACTTTCGACTCAGCGACGCCTGACATCTATCAGATACCATACAAAATTACGTTCCATTAGTCCAAAAGAATAAAAAAATATCTCCGCAGATAAACAACCCATTTACACGGGAATTATTTCTTTCGACTCAGGGACGCCTGACACCTATCAGATATATTACAAAATTACGTTCCATCAGTCCCAGGACTGTCTTTCCGTCCGTCCGTCAGGAAGCATAACTGTACCGAGAAACAACAGATTTGCACACAAATGGTCTCTTTCGACTTAGGAACGAATTACCCATGAAATACGATACATAATTACGTTCCATCCGTCCGCCGTTTGTCCGTCCTTCCAGAAGAATAAAAAATATCTCGACCGATAAAAAAACGATTTGCACAGAAATTATTACTTTCGACTCAGCGACGCCTCACACCTATCAGATACAATACAAAATTACGTTGCGTCCGTCCCAAGTCTGTCCGTCATTCCAAAAGGATAAAAAATATATTCACAGTTCAATTGCCTTACGTCTTCAGTGATACTTATTCGTACTGTCTTGCATAGCTCTATATATTCCACTTTGGAAGTCACATCTTCTTTAGTTGTCCTCATCTCTCTTTTTTTGCATCAACATTTTGGTTTTTCCTGATAATTTGTTCACATGCAACTTGTTCTTAGACCCAGCTAATTTTGTTGCTTTTTCCATAAGAGCTTTGGTTACTTTTCTGTTAACTTCAGAAATATCCACTTCTTCCGATGTTAGGCCTTCTAAAGCAGAGAATCTGTTCTTCAGTTCCAATTTGAAGGTATTATGGTGTTTTTTAAGGTTGGTTATATCAATACATTTTGTTTGTCTTTTGAGCTTGCCACGTTCGAGTTTGGTGTTGAGGTGTATCTTACATCTCACCAATCTATGGTCACTACCTGTGTTGAACTTGTTTAGCACACTGCAGTCTTCTATGAGGAATTTTTTGTTACACATAATAAAACCAATTTCACTTGTCGTCCCATTTAGATGTCTCCATGTCCATTTCCTGTGTGACTTTTTCTTGAAAAAATAGTTCAAGATAAAAAACCCTTCTGCCACTGCAAACTCAATGAGAGTATTTCCACGCTGGTTTCTGCTGCCGTGACCGAATTTACCTACTGAAGTTTCATTCTGTTGCTGATGCCCCATTTTTGCATTGAAATCTCCCATAATTATCTTCAAGTGCTGCTTACCTTTACTATTCAGATGACGAATTTTCTCATAAAATTCTTCAATTTCTTCTTCAGGATAACTTGTGGTGGGTGCATAAGTTTGAATAATCTGAGCCTTGTATCTTCTCGAGAGTTCGATAACGAGTCGTGCAGCTCTGTCAGAGGAATTTCAACTTCTACAACTTCATCCTTCAGTTTCTTGTTTATTATAAATCCAACACCACTAGTTCTGCCAGTATCTGCCCCACGATAGTAGAAGAGATGTCCACTTTTCAGTTCAATGAGATTCTTTTCTCCTTACCTCACTTAGCCCGACGATGTCTCACTTGATCCTTTGTAGTTCCTCTTCCAATTCAAGAAGCCTTGAAGCAGAAGATAGGGAGCGTCCACTATACGTAGCCAAGGAAAGCATCAGATGGCAGTCTAGTCCAGTCTTCCGAGGATTCCTAGCACCCTCTGCCTTCATGGTCGCACTGACCGCTGCCTTGGCCAGGTACATTCCAGCTGCCGGAGACTGAGGGCCAAGATTTAAGTTGTGGAGTCATTTTGGAGGGGTTTGGCCATAACTCACCACGCTGGCCAAGCGGGTTGGTGAGTGTGGGATAGAATTTCCTCTAATCCCGATGATATAGTTATACCGCTATTGGCGGTCGTCAGAGCCCCTTTAGTGGGAACAGGATGCACCACGAGAAGGCGGGGTTGACATTTGTCAAGGAGAGGTTGTGATGTTACGCATCACCTGACCTTACATTACACATATACATATATATATATATCATATATATATATATATGTATCATATATATATATATATATATGTATCATATATATATATATATATATATGTATCATATATATAAATGTATATATGATATATCATCATCATCATCCTCATTGTCAACCATTATCAATCCAATGCTGGACGAAGGTCTCCCCAAGTTTCCTCTACAACGGTCTGTCTTGTGCCAGTCTCCTCCATGTCACTCCCGCATACTTTCGAATTTCATATACCCATCTTCCATGTGGTCTTCTTCTGGGTCTTTTCCTGTCCCTTGCAATGCAATCTAAAATTTCGGCTGTCCATCGATGGTCTGTTCTTCTGGCAGTATGTCCAGCCCATTGCCATTTCAGGTATTTAACTCTGATCATGATGTCTTCCACTCTTGTCATTTTTCGGATCCCCGTGTTCCTCTTCTTATCTCTCCTGGTTACACCAAGCATGCACCTCTCCATGCTACTTTGAGTTGTCTGCAGCCTTTGTATGTCTCTTTTAGCTAAGATCCACGTCTCTGCACCATACGTAAGCACTGGAAAGATGCATTGATCAAACACTTTTCTTTTAAGACATAATGGCATATTGCTCTTGAAAATTATGCTGTTTCTTCCAAAAGCTCTCCAGGCAAGTTTTGTACGCCGATTAATTTCTTCACCAATGTGACCCTCACTTGACATCTGCTGTCCAAGATAAACGTACGTGTCTGTTATCTCCAGCTTTTCTCCATCAATCGATAAATCTTCATTTCTTGTAAAAGCATTGAACATCACTTTTGTCTTCTGAAAGTTCATTTTTAATCCCACTTCTTTACTCTTGTCAGAAAGTTTCTGCATCATACTCTGTAGCTCTGATGGGGTAGTTGCAAAAATGACTATGTCATCAGCAAAACGAAGGTGGGTTAGATAATCTCCATTAATCTTTATGCCTTTGTTTTCCCAGTTCAGTGATTGAAAGACATTTTCCAATGTGGCATTAAAGAGCTTCGGAGATATGGTGTCACCTTGTCTCACTCCTTTTCCAATTTTTATGTGTGTTGTATTTTCAAATAGCAGAATCTTTGCACTTGCATTTTCATAGATGTTATTAATAATATTAATGTATGCATCTTCAATACCGCAGGATTTCAGAGCCATTGCAACTGCTGATGGTTTCACCGAATCTAAGGCTTTTTCATAATCGATAAAAGCCATGCACAATGGAAGTTCATATTCCCTCGCTCTTTCAATTAGTTCTCTCAGTACGTGGATATGATCTATTGTGCTGTAGCCACTCCTGAATCCAGCTTGTTCTCTCGGTTGAGCCATGTCTAGTGTTACCTTCAAGCGGTGTGAAAGAACTTTAGTGAAGATTTTATAAACCACTGATAGGAGGCTGATAGGTCTGTAGTTCCTGAGATCCTCAATGTCACCTTTTTTATGTAGCAAGATCATTGTAGCGTTGTTCCAATCCTCAGGAATTTTCTATTCATTAAGGCCTCGAGTGAAAATGTGGGCGAGTACTGTTTCGATTTCTCCACTTGCTTCTTGTATGATGTCTACAGTAATTCCATCTTCTCCTTGAGCTTTCCCCCGCTTCATGTTCTTGATTGAATGTGCAACTTCTGCTGGAAGGACTGGAAGAACTCTGCTACCTTTCATGATGCCTGGAGTACATGTATCATCCCTTTCATATAATTTGGAGTAGAAATCTTTCACTCTTGTCAAAATTTCGCCTCTATTTCTTGTTACAGAACCATCTTCTTTTCTCAGTGCCATAATCTGTTTTTTTTTTCCTTACTGAGATGTCCCTTTGCTATCTTTAGGCTTTGGTTGTTTTCAATTGCTTTCCTTACTAGTTCACAGTTGAATTTCCTTACGTCTTCAGTGATACTTTTTCGTACTGTCTTGCATAGCTCTATATATTCCACTTTGGAAGTCACATCTTCTTTAGTTGTCCTCATCTCTCTTCTTTTTTGCATCAACATTTTGTTTTTTCCTGATAATTTGTTCACATGCAACTTGTTCTTAGACCCAGCTAATTTTGTTGCTGTTTCGATAAGAGCTTTGGTTACTTTTCTGTTAACTTCAGAGATGTCCACTTCTTCCGATGTTAGG
Source organism: Macrothele yani (assembly GCA_039090855.1). Taxonomy (NCBI): domain Eukaryota; kingdom Metazoa; phylum Arthropoda; class Arachnida; order Araneae; family Macrothelidae; genus Macrothele; species Macrothele yani. The sequence continues at coordinate 71,850,807 of CM077025.1, read as the reverse complement.
CCTTCTAAAGCAGAGAATCTGTTCTTCAGTTCCAATTTGAAGGTATTATGGTGTTTTTTAAGGTTGGTTATGTTAATACATTTTGTTTGTCTTATGAGCTTGCTACGTTCGAGTTTGGTGTTGAGGTGCATCTTACATCTCACCAATCTATGGTCACTACCTGTGTTGAACTTGTTTAGCACACTGCAGTCTTCTATGATGAATATTTTGTTACACATAATAAAATCAATTTCACTTGTCGTCCCATTTCGATGTCTCCATGTCCATTTCCTGTGTGGCTTTTTCTTGAAAAAGGAGTTCAAGATGAAAAACCCTTCTGCCTCTGCAAACTCTACGAGAGTATTTCCACGCTGGTTTCTGTTGCCGTGACCGAATTTACCTACTGAAGTTTCATTCTGTTGTCGTTGCCCCATTTTTGGATTGAAATCTCCCATAATTATCTTCAAGTGCTGCTTACCTTTATTATTTAGATCACGAATTTCCTCATAAAATTCTTCAATTTCTTCTTCAGCATGACTTGTGGTGGGTGCATAAGTTTGAATAATCTGAGCCTGGTATCTTCTCGAGAGTTGGATAACGAGTCGTGCAGCTCTGTCAGAGGAACTTTCAACTTCTACAACTTTATCCTTCAGTTTCTTGTTTATTATAAATCCAACACCACTAGTTCTGCCAGTATCTGTCCCACGATAGTAGAAGAGATGTCCACTTTTCAGTTCAATGAGATCTTCTCCTTTTCTCCTTACTTCACTTAGCCCGACGATGTCCCACTTGATCCTCTGTAGTTCCTCTTCCAATTCAAGAAGCCTTGAATAAGAAGATAGGGAGCGTCCGTTATACGTAGCCAAGGTCAGCATCAGATGGCAGCCTAGTCCGGTCCTCCGGGGATTCTTAGCACCCTCTGCCTTCATGTCGCACTGGCCGCTGCCTTGGCCAGGTACATTCCAGCTGCCGGAGACTGAGGGCCAAGATTTAAGTTGTAGAGTCATTTTGGAGGGGTTTGGCCATAACTCACCACGCTGGCCAAGCGGGTTGGTGAGTGTGGGATAGCATTTCCTCTAATCCCGATGGTATAGTTATACCGCTATTGGCGGTCGTCAGAGCCCCATTAGTGGGAACAGGATGTACCACGAGAAGGCGGGGTTGACATTTGTCAAGGAGAGGCTGTGATGTTACGCATCACCTGACCTTACATCCCTATATATATATATATATATATATATATATATATTGTATAAAGCGAACAAAATCGTTTTTGTTTGTTTTTATCCTTTGGGAAGGAGATATTTTTTTTATTCTTCTGGACAGACAGACAGGAGGAGGGCGGATGGAACGTAATTTTTTATCATATCGGATAAGTGTGAGGAGTCATTGAAAAGAAAGAAATTATTTAATCATTTCCGTGCAAATCGGTTGTCTATCGGCGGATATTTTTTTATTCTGGAAGGACGGACAGACGGCGGACGGATGGAACGTGATTCTGCATCGCATCTCGTGGGTAATTCATTCCTGAGTAGAAAGAGACCGTTTGTGTGCAAATCTGTTGTTTCTCGGTCGAGTTATGTTTTATGCTTCCGAACGGACGGAAAGACAGACTTGGGACGGACGGAGCGTAATTTTGTATTGTATCTGATAGGTGTGAGGCGTCCCTGAGTCAAAAGTAATAATTCCCGTGCAAATGGGTTGTTTATCGGCGGAGATATTTTTTTTATTCTTTTGGACGGACGGACAGACTTGGGACGGATGGCACGTAATTTTTTATTGTATCTCATAGGTGTCCCTGAGTCGAAAGAAATAATTTCTGTTGAAATCGGTTGTTTATCGGCGGAGATATAATTTTATTCTTCTGCAAGGACGGACAGACGGCGGACGGATGGAACGTAATTCTGCATCGTATCTCATGGGTAATTCGTTCCTAAATAGAAAGAGACCATTTGCTTGCGAATCGGTTACTTGTTAAGATACATGGTTTTTCGTGTGGGCGTAATAAGTCATTTCTGGACGAGCAGACAGACAGACGGCGGACGGATGGAAAGTAATTATGTATCGTATCTCATGGGTGATTCGTTCCTCAGTAGAAAGAGACCGTTTGTGTGCAAATCTGTTGTTTCTTGGTCCAGTTATGTGTTTTTATTCTTTTGGACGGACGGACAGACTTGGGACGGATGGAACGTAATTTTGTATTGTATCTGATAGGTGTGAGGCGTCCCTGTGTCGAAAGAAATAATTTCCGTTCAAATCGGTTGTTTATCGACGGATAATTTTTTTATTCTTTTGGACGGACGGACAGACGGCGGCCGGATGGAAGGTAATTTTGTTTCGTATCGCATGGGTAATTCGTTCCTGAGTAGAAAGAGACCATTTGCTTGCAAATCGGGTTCTTACTTACACGCCGTCCTCGGCAGTACTTCTGGCCGCAAAGCTGAGCTGCATCTGCCGGTGCATTTCAAAGGTGCTTGTATTAGGACATTACCATCAAAACGTCACTTCGTTTTTCTTTTCAAATTTTAATTAACAATAGGAAACACAAAAAATCAGAACATGTGTGAAAACTTAATTTTGTACTAGCACATTTTTTGCAGAAATGTTGAACATAGCTCATTACTGTACGCCGCCATGAATGGTACCGCAGGTATCTAGTACTGTTGTCATAAAATATTCTCATTCAATGTTACTGGAATTTAAATTCTTTGAAGTCATAGCTTTCTTTACTTACGGTGGTATATTCAGAAAATGAGCTCCTCTTGTTAGAAAATGTTAGCAGCCTTTACCCTTGAACATCTCGGAAAACGATTATCGTTTCTTAAAATATTATGTTCTGTGACGGACGGACGGACGGACGGAAAGACAGACTTGGTACGGATGGAACGTATTTTTGTTAACAGCCAAAAGTTACATAAACATGTTATAATTTTAGTCAAACTTCGTAGGAAAATAACTAGATTTCCTGAAGCAATCCTGGGGAGCATGCACGAAAAACTTGATCGTATTCACGTTTGGAAAATAATAAACATTATAAAATAAGAGCCATTCAACCGATTTGAACGGAAATTATTTCTTTCGACACAGGGACGCCTCACACCTATCAGATACAATACAAAATTACGTTCCATCCGTCCCAAGTCTGTCCGTCCGTCCAAAAGAATAAAAAAAATATCTTTTGAGAAGGAGATATTTTTTATATTCTTCTGGACGGACAGACAGGAGGAGGACGGATGGAACGTAATTTTTTATCATATCGGATAAGTGTGAGGCGTCCTTGAGTAGAAAGAAATCATTTCCGTGCAAATCGGTTGTCTATCGGCGGATATTTTTTTTATTCTTCTGGACGGACGGACAGACGGCGGACGGAAGGAACGTAATTTTGTATTGTATCTGATAGGTGTGAGGCGTCCCTGAGTCGAAATAAATAATCTCCGTGCAAGTCCGTTCTTTATCGGCGGAGATATTGTTTTATTCTTCTGGACGGACGGACAGATGGCGGACGGATTGAACGTTATTTTTATCATATCTAATAAGTGTGAGGCGTCCCTGAGTAGAAAGAAATAATTTCCGTTCGAATCGGTTGTTCCCCGGTTGGATTGTGAGCTTTTATTGTTAGGGACGGACGGACAGACAGACTTCGGACGAATGTAAAGGATATTTTTATCATATCCGATAGGTGTGAGGCCTCCGTGAGTAGAAGGGAGCCATTTCCGTGCTAATCGGTTGTTTCTCGGTGGGGTTACGTGTTTCATACTTTTGGACGGACAGACAGACAACAGACGGATGGAATGAAATTTTCTATCATATCTGATAGGTGTGAGGCGTCCCTGAGTAAAAAGGAATAATTTCCGTGCAAATCGGTTCTTTATCGGTGGATATTTTTTATTCTTCTGGGCGGACAGGCAGAAGTCGGTCAGATGCAACGTTATTTTTTATTATATCTTATTGGTGTCAGCCGTACCTGAGTAGAACGAATTCATTTCCTTGCAAATCGAATGTTTCTCGGTCGATAATGTGCTTTTATACTTCCGGGCGGACGGACGAAAAGACGGACTTGGGACGGACGAAACGTAATTTTGTATTGTATCTGATAGGTGTGAGGTGTCGCTGAGTCCAAAGTAATAATTTCCGTGCAAATCGGTTGTTTATCGGCGGAAATATTTTTTATTCTTCTGGAAAGACGGACAGACCGCGGACGGATGGAAAGAAATTCTGCATCGTATCTCGTGGGTAATTCGTTCCTGAGTCGAAAGAGACCATTTGCGTGCAAATCTGTTGTTTCTCGGTCCAGTTATGAGTTTTTATGCTTCCTGACGGACGGACGGACGGAAAGACAGACGTGGGACTGATGGAACGTAATTTTGTAGTGTATCTGATAGGTGTCAGGCGTCCCTGAGTCGAAAGAAATATTTCCCGTGCAAATGGGTTGTTTATCGGCGGAGATATTTTTTTTATTCTTTTGGACGGACGGACAGAGGGCGGACGGATGGAATGCAATTCTGGATCGTATCTCTTGGGTAATTCGTTCTTGAATAGAAAGAGACCATTTTCTTGCGAATCGGTTACTTGTTAAGATACATGGTTTTTCGTGTGGGCGTAATAAGTCATTTCTGGACGGGCAGACAGACAGACGGCGGACGGATGGAACGTAAATGTGTATCGTATCTCATGGGTGATTCGTTCCTGAGTAGAAAGAGACCATTTGCGTGCAAATCGGTTGTTTCTCGGTCGAGTTACGTGTTTTTATGTTTCCGGACGGACGGACGGAAAGACAGACTTGGGACGGACGAAACATAATTTTGTATTGTATCTGATAATTGTGAGAGCGTCGCTGAGTCGGAAGTAATAATTTCCGTGCAAATCGGTTGTTTATCGGCGGAAATATTTTTTATTCTTCTTTAAGGACGGACAGACGGCGGACGGATGGAACGTAATTCTGCATCGTATCTCGTGGGTAATTCGTTCCTGAGTAGAAAGAGACCGTTTTTGTGCAAATCTGTTGTTTCTCGGTCGAGTTATGTTTTATGCTTCCGAACGGACGGAAAGACAGACTTGGGACGGACGGAGCGTAATTTTGTATTGTATCTGATAGGTGTGAGGCGTCCCTGAGTCAAAAGTAATAATTTCCGTGCAAATCGGTTGTTTATCGGCGGAGATACGGCGGACGGATGAAACGTAATTCTGCATCGTATCTCGTGGGTAATTCGTTCCTGAGTACAAAGAGACCGTTTGTGTGCAAATCTGTTGTTTCTCGGTCGAGTTATGTTTTTATGCTTCCGGACGGACAGAAAGACAGACTTAGGACGGACGGAACGTAATTTTGTATTGCATGTGATAGGTGTAAGGCGTCGCAGAGTCGAAAGTAATAATTCCCGTGCTTATCGGTTGTTTATCGGCGGAGATAATCTTTTTATTCTTCTGGTAGGACGGACAGACGGCGGACGGATGGAACGTAATTCTGCATCGTATCTCAAGGGTAATTTGTTCCTGAGTCGAAAGAGACCATTTGCGTGCAAATCTGTTGTTTCTCGGTCTAGGTATGAGTTTTTATGCTTCCTGACGGACGGACGACGGACGGAAAGACAGTCTTGAGACTGATGGAACGTAATTTTGTAATGTATCTGATAGGTGTCAGGCGTCCCTGAGTCGAAAGAAATAATTCCCGTGCAAATTGGTTGTTTATCGGCGGAGATGTTTTTTTTATTCTTTTGGACGGACGGACTGACTTGGGACGGATGGAACGTAATTTTTTATTGTATCTGATAGGTGTGAGGCGTCTTTGAGTCGAAAGAAATAATTTCCGTTCAAATCGGTTGTTTTTCGGCGGAGATATATTTTTATTCTTCTACAAGGACGGACAGAGGGCGGACGGATGGAACGCAATTCTGGATCGTATCTCTTGGGTAATTCGTTCTTGAATAGAAAGAGACTATTTTCTTGCGAATCGGTTACTTGTTAAGATACATGGTTTTTCGTGTGAGCGTAATAAGTCATTTCTGGACGGGCAGACAGACAGACGGCGTACGGATGGAACGTAAATGTGTATCGTATCTCATGGGTGATTCGTTCCTGAGTAGAAAGAGACCATTTGCGTGCAAATCGGTTGTTTCTCGGTCGAGTTACGTGTTTTTATGTTTCCGGACGGACGGACGGAAAGACAGACTTGGGACGGACGAAACATAATTTTGTATTGTATCTGATAGGTGTGAGAGCGTCGCTGAGTCGGAAGTAATAATTTCCGTGCAAATCGGTTGTTTATCGGCGGAAATATTTTTTATTCTTCTTTAAGGACGGACAGACGGCGGACGGATGGAACGTAATTCTGCATCGTATCTCGTGGGTAATTCGTTTCTGAGTAGAAAGAGACCGTTTGTGTGCAAATCTGTTGTTTCTCGGTCGAGTTATGTTTTATACTTCCGGACGGACGGAAAGACAGACTTGGGACGGACGGAGCGTAATTTTGTATTGTATCTGATAGGTGTGAGGCGTCCCTGAGTCGAAAGTAATAATTTCCGTGGAAATCGGTTGTTTATCGACGGAGATATTTTTTTTATTCTTCTGGAAGGACTGACAGACGGCGGACGGATAGAACGTAATTCTGCATCGTATCTCTTCGGTAATTCGTTCCTGAATAGAAAGAGACCATTTGCTTGCGAATCGGTTACTTGTTAAGATACATCGTTTTTCGTGTGGGCGTAATAAGTCATTTCTGAACGGGCAGACAGACAGACGGCGGACGGATGGAAAGTAATTATGTATCGTATCTCATGGGTGATTCGTTCCTGAATAGAAAGAGACCGTTTGTGTGCAAATCTGTTCTTTCTCGGCCCAGTTATGTGTTTTTATGCTGACGGATCGACGGAAAGACAGATTTAGTACGGATGGAACGTAATTTTGTAATGTATTTGATAGGTGTCAGGCGTCCCTGAGTCGAAAGAAATAATACCTGTGCAAATGGGTTGTTTATCGGCGGAGATATTTTTTTTATTCTTTTGGACGGACGGACAGACTTGGGACGGATGGAAAGTAATTTTGTATTGTATCTGATAGGTGTGAGGCGTCCCTGTGTCGAAAGAAATAATTTCCGTTCAAATCGGTTGTTTATCGACGCATAATTTTTTTATTCATTTGGACGGACGGACAGACGGCGGCCGGATGGAAGGTAATTTTGTTTCGTATCGCATGGGTAATTCGTTCCTGAGTAGAAAGAGACCATTTGCTTGCAAATCGGTTACTTACTTACACGCCGTCCTCGGCAGTACTTCCGGCCGCAAAGCTGAGCTGCATCTGCCGGTGCATTTCAAAGGTGCTTGTAGTAGGACATTGTCATCAAAACGTCACTTCGTTTTTCTTTTCAAATTTTAATTAACAATAGGAAACACAAAAAATCAGAACTTGTGTGAAAACTTAATTTTGTACTAGCACATTTTTTGCAGAAATGTTGAACATAGCTCATTACTGTACGCCGCCTTGAATGGTACCGCAGGTATCTAGTACTGTTGTCATAAAATATTCTCATTCAATGTTACTGGAATTTAAATTCTTTGAAGTCATAGCTTTCTTTACTTACGGTGGTATATTCAGAAAATGAGCTCCTCTTGTTAGAAAATGTTAGCAGCCTTTACCCTTGAACATCTCGGAAAACGATTATCGTTTCTTAAAATATTATGTTCTGTGACGGACGGACGGGCGGATGGAAAGACAAACTTGGTACGGATGGAACGTAATTTTGTTAACAGCCAATAGTTACATAAACATGTTATAATTGTAGTCAAACTTCGTAGTAAAGTAACTAGATTTCCTGAAGCAATCCTGGGGAGCATGCACGAAAAACTTGGTCGTATTCACGTTTGGAAAATAATAAACATTATAAAATAGGAGCCATACATTAAGAACAATTAACAGATTGGTTACACAATTTTAAATTGTGAAAGTGAGCTAAATTATTGGCAAAGTGCATAGATAAAATACCCACAATCTTCCATTGCATTCAATGGTAAATATACATCCTAGGGATCGCGAATCAGCGATGATTCTGTGCAGGGGCAAGAATATGAACTTTTGCTTGTACATTAGCGATAGCGAAATGGCATAGCCTTGTATTATACGATGTATCGCAAAAAGCCATGGTCTTACTCATAAGAGAATTTTATATTTTCCTTTTTTTAGTTAAAGCTTAAATGAAGACAAAAGCAGTCTATACATTCAACAGTACAGACTGTTTTTGTTATCTGATAGGTGTCAGGCGTCCCTGAGTCGAAAGAAATAATTCCTGTGCAAATGGGTTGTTTATCGGCGGAAAATTTTTTTTATTCTTTTGGACGGACGGACAGACGGTGGCCGGATGGAAGGTAATTTTGTTTCGTATCGCATGGGTAATTCGTTCCTGAGTAGAAAGAGACCATTTGCTTGCAAATCGGGTTCTTACTTACACGCCGTCCTCGGCAGTACTTCCGGCCGCAAAGCTGAGCTGCATCTGCCGGTGCATTTCAAAGGTGCTTGTAGTAGGACATTGTCATCAAAACGTCACTTCGTTTTTCTTTTCAAATTTTAATTAACAATAGGAAACACAAAAAATCAGAACATGTGTGAAAACTTAATTTTGTATTAGCACATTTTTTGCAGAAATGTTGAACATAGCTAATTACTGTACGCCGCCATGAATGGTACCGCAGGTATCTAGTACTGTTGTCATAAAATATTCTCATTCAATGTTACTGGAATTTAAATTCTTTGAAGTCATAGCTTTCTTTACTTACGGTGGTATATTCAGAAAATGAGCTCCTCTTGTTAGAAAATGTTAGCAGCCTTTACCCTTGAACATCTCGGAAAACGATTATCGTTTCTTAAAATATTTTGTTCTGTGACGGACGGACGGACGGATGGAAAGACAAACTTATTACGGATGGAACGTAATTTTGTTAACAGCCAAAAGTTACATAAACATGTTATAATTTTAGTCAAACTTCGTAGGAAAATAACTAGATTTCCTGAAGCAATCCTGGGGAGCATGCACGAAAAACTTGATCGTATTCACGTTTGGAAAATAATAAACATTATAAAATAAGAGCCATTCAACCGATTTGAACGGAAATTATTTCTTTCGACACAGGGACGCCTCACACCTATCAGATACAATACAAAATTACGTTCCATCCGTCCCAAGTCTGTCCGTCCGTCCAAAAGAATAAAAAAACTATATTTTGAGAAGGAGATATTTTTTATATTCTTCTGGACGGACAGACAGGAGGAGGACGGATGGAACGTAATTTTTTATCATATCGGATAAGTGTGAGGAGTCCTTGAGTAGAAAGAAATCATTTCTGCGTAAATCGGTTGTCTATCGGCGGATATTTTTTTTATTCTTCTGGACGGACGGACAGACGGCGGATGGAAGGAACGTAATTTTGTATTGTATCTGATAGGTGTGAGGCGTCCCTGAGTCGAAATAAATAATCTCCGTGCAAGTCCGTTCTTTATCGGCGGAGATATTTTTTATTCTTCTGGACTGACGGACAGACGGCAGACGGATTGAACGTTATTTTTATCATATCTAATAAGTGTGAGGCGTCTCTGAGTAGAAAGAAATAATTTCCGTGCGAATCGGTTGTTCCCCGGTTGGATTGTGAGCTTTTATTGTTAGGGACGGACGGACAGAAAGACTTCGGACGAATGGAAAAGATATTTTTATCATATCCGATAGTGGTGAGGCCTCCGTGAGTAGAAGGGAGCCATTTCCGTGCTAATCGGTTGTTTCTCGGTGGGGTTACGTGTTTCATACTTTTGGACGGACAGACAGACAACAGACGGATGGAATGAAATTTTCTATCATATCTGATAGGTGTGAGGCGTCCCTGAGTAAAAAGGAATAATTTCCGTGCAAATCGGTTCTTTATCGGTGGATATTTTTTTATTCTTCTGGACGGACAGGCAGAAGTTGGTCAGATGGAACGTTATTTTTTGTTATATCTTATTGGTGTCAGCCGTACCAGAGTAGAACGAATTCATTTCCTTGCAAATCGGGTGTTTCTCGGTCGAGATGTGCTTTTATACTTCCTCGCGGACGGACCAAAAAACGGACTTAGGACGATAGGAACGTAATTTTGTGTTGTATCTGGTAGGTGTGAGGCTTCGCTGAGTCGAAAGTAATTTCCGTGCAAATCGGTTGTTTATCGACGGAGATATTTTTTTTATTCTTCTGGAAGGACGGACAGGCGGCGAACGGATAGAACGTAATTCTGCGTCGTATCACTTAGGTAATTCGTTCCTGAATAGAAAGAGATCATTTGCTTGCGAATCGGTCACATGTTCAGATACATGGTTTTACGTGTCGGCGTAATAAGTCATTTCTGGACGGGCAGACAGACAGACGGCGGACGCATGGGACGTAAATATGTAGCGTATCTCATGGGTGATTCGTTCCTGAATAGAAAGAGACCATTTGCGTGCAAATCGGTTGTTTCTCGGTCGAGTTACGTGTTTTTGTGCTTCCGGAGGGACGGACGGAGAAACAGACTTGGGACGAACGAAACGTAATTTTGTATTGTATCTGATAGGTGTGAGGCGTCGCTGAGTCGAAAGTAATAATTTCTGTGCAAAACGGTTGTTCATCGGCGGAGATATTTTTTATTCTTCTGGAAGGACGGACAGACGGCGGACGGATGGAACGTAATTCTGCATCGTATCTCGTGGGTAATTCGTTCCTGAGTAGAAAGAGACCGTTTGTGTGCAAATCTGTTGTTTCTCGGTCGAGTTATGTTTTATGCTTCCGGACGGACGGAAAGATAGACTTGGGACGGACGGAGCGTAATTTTGTATTGTATCTGATAGGTGTGAGGCGTCCCTGAGTCAAAAGTAATAATTTCCGTGCAAATCGGTTGTTTATCGGCGGAGATAGTCAATTTATTCTTCTGGTAGGACGGACAGACGGCGGACGGATGGAACGTAATTCTGCATTGTATCTCAAGGGTAATTCGTTCCTGAGTCGAAAGAGACCATTTGCGTGCAAATCTGTTGTTTCTCGGTCCAGTTATGAGTTTTTATGCTTTCCTGACGGACGAACGGACGGAAAGACAGACTTGGGACTGATGGAACGTAATTTTGTAATGTATCTGATAGGTGTCAGGCGTCCCCGAGTCGAAAGAAATAATTCCCGTGCAAATGGGTTGTTTATCGGCGGAGATATTTTTTTTATTCTTTTGGACGGACGGACAGACTTGGGACGGATGGAACGTAATTTTTTATTGTATCTGATAGGTGTGAGGCGTCCTTGAGTCGTACGAAATAATTTCCGTTCAAATCGGTTGTTTATCGGCGGAGATATATTTTTATTCTTCTGCAAGGACGGACAGACGGCGGACGGATGGAACGTAATTCTGCATCGTATCTCTTGGGTAATTCGTTGCTGAATAGAAAGAGACCATTTTCTTGCGAATCGGTTACTTGTTAAGATACATGGTTTTTCGTGTAGGCGTAATAAGTCATTTCTGGACGGGCAGACAGACAGACGGCGGACGGATGGAACGTACTTATGTATCGTATCTCATGGGTGATTCCATCGTGAGTAGAAAGAGACAATTTCCGTGCAAATCGGTTGTTTCTTGGTCGAGTTACGTGTTTTCATGCTTCCGGACGAACGGACTAAAAGACAGACTTGGGACGGACGGACTAAAAGACAGACTTGCAACGGACAAAACGTAATTTTGGACGGACAGACGGCGGACGGATGGAACGTAATTCTGCATCGTATCTGATGGGTAAATCGTTCCTGAGTAGAAAGAGACTGTTTGTGTGCAAATCTGTTATTTCTCGGTCGAGTTATGTTTTATGCTTCCGGACGGACGGAAAGACAGACTTGGGACGGACGGAGCGTAATTTTGTATTGTATCTGATAGGTGTGAGGCGTCCCTGAGTCGAAAGTAATAATTTCCGTGCAAATCGGTTGTTTAACGGCGGAGATATTTTTTTATTTTTCTGGAAAGACGGACAGACGGCGGACGGATGGAACGTAATTCTGCATCGTATCTGATGGGTAAATCGTTCCTGAGTAGAAAGAAACCGTTTGTGTGCGAATCTGTTGTTTCTCGGTCGAGTTATGTTTTTGTGCTTCCGGTAGGACGGAAAGACAGACTTGGGACGGACGGAACGTAATTCTGTATTGTATCTGATAGGTGTGAGGTGTCGCTGAGTCGGAAGTAATAATTTCCGTGCAAGTCGTTTGTTTTTCGGCTGAGATATTTTATTTATTCTTCTGGAAGGACAGACAGACGGCGGTCGGAAGGAACGTAATTCTGCTTCGTATCTCAAGGGTAATTTGTTCCTGAGTCGAAAGAGACCATTTGCGTGCAAATCTGTTGTTTCTCGGTCCAGTTATGAGTTTTTATGCTTCCTGACGGACGGACGGAAACACAGACTTATTACGTGTGGGCGTAAAAGTTATTTCTGGACGGGCAGACAGACAGACGGCGGACGGATGGAAAGTAATTATGTATCGTATCTCATGGGTGATTCGTTCCTGAGTAGAAAGAGACAATTTGCGTGCAAATCGGTTGTTTCTCGGTCGAGTTACGTGTTTTTATGTTTCCGGACGAACGGACGGAGAAACAGACTTGGGACGGACGAAACGTAATTTTGTATTGTATCTGATAGGTGTGAGGCGTCGCTGAGTCGAAAGTAATAATTTCCGTGCAAATCGGTTGTTTATCGGCGGAGATATTTTTTATTCTTCTGGAAGGACGGACAGACGGCGGACGGATGGAACGTAATTGTGCATCGTATCTCAAAGGTAATTCGTTCCTGAGTCGAAAGAGACCATTTGCGTGCAAATCGGTTGTTTCTCGGCCCAGTTATGTGTTTTTGTGCTGACAGACGGACGGACGGACGGACGGACGGAAAGACAGACTTGGTACGGATGGAACGTAATTTTGTAATGTATCTGATAGGTGTCAGGCGTCCCTGAGTCGAAAGAAATAATTCCTGTGCAAATGGGTTGTTTATCGGCGGAAAATTTTTTTTATTCTTTTGGACGGACGGACAGACGGTGGCCGGATGGAAGGTAATTTTGTTTCGTATCGCATGGGTAATTCGTTCCTGAGTAGAAAGAGACCATTTGCTTGCAAATCGGGTTCTTACTTACACGCCGTCCTCGGCAGTACTTCTGGCCGCAAAGCTGAGCTGCATCTGCCGGTGCATTTCAAAGGTGCTTGTATTAGGACATTACCATCAAAACGTCACTTCGTTTTTCTTTTCAAATTTTAATTAACAATAGGAAACACAAAAAATCAGAACATGTGTGAAAACTTAATTTTGTATTAGCACATTTTTTGCAGAAATGTTGAACATAGCTCATTACTGTCGCCGCCATGAATGCTACCGCAGGTATCTAGTACTGTTGTCATAAAATATTCTCATTCAATGTTACTGGAATTTAAATTCTTTGAAGTCATAGCTTTCTTTACTTACGGTGGTATATTCAGAAAATGAGCTCCTCTTGTTAGAAAATGTTAGCAGCCTTTACCCTTGAACATCTCGGAAAACGATTATCGTTTCTTAAAATATTATGTTCTGTGACGGACGGACGGGCGGATGGAAAGACAAACTTGGTACGGATGGAACGTAATTTTGTTAACAGCCAATAGTTACATAAACATGTTATAATTGTAGTCAAACTTCGTAGTAAAGTAACTAGATTTCCTGAAGCAATCCTGGGGAGCATGCACGAAAAACTTGGTCGTATTCACGTTTGGAAAATAATAAACATTATAAAATAGGAGCCATACATTAAGAACAATTAACAGATTGGTTACACAATTTTAAAGTGTGAAAGTGAGCTAAATTATTGGCAAAGTGCATAGATAAAATACCCACAATCTTCCATTGCATTCAATGGTAAATATACATCCTAGGGATCGCGAATCAGCGATGATTCTGTGCAGGGGCAAGAATATGAACTTTTGCTTGTACATTAGCGATAGCGAACTGGCATAGCCTTGTATTATACGATGTATCGCAAAAAGCCATGGTCTTACTCATAAGAGAATTTTATATTTTCCTTTTTTTAGTTAAAGCTTAAATGAAGACAAAAGCAGTCTATACATTCAACAGTACAGACTGTTTTTGTTTTCATTTCATCTTTAATCTTTCCAGAAATCGGGAAAGCTTTAGTAGAAACTTCAGTTTCATCGTTATTCGGGTGAGTAGCCATCTCGATGAAGAATACATCCAACACAAACTTTTCATTGAACATTTTTTAACCTTTCATGTACTCCTTTTTTTTTTTTTTTTTTTTGATTGGAGGTTTAACGATAACCGTGAGCAACTCAATGGGCTATAAGCAGTCGCCCGTCCCTAATTTAGGGTCACTGGTTCCAGGGAAGGGAGAGAGCCAGTGCCGTAAGACAAACACAACATCCATGCCTGACCGGGATTCGAACCCGGACCCCGTTCGGACGAATGACCAGAGGCCATCGCTTAGACCACTGCGCCACCGGGGCGGCGTACTCCTTTAGGAAACTAATTTCTCCTTTTCCATTCTGAATCTCAATTAGCCGCCCCGGTGGCGCAGTGGTGTAAGGCGCTGGCCTGTGATCATTCGTCCATAAGGGGTCCGGGTTCGAATCCAGTGAGGCATGGATGTTGTGTTTGTCTTACGGCACTGGCTCTCTCCTTCCCTGGAACCAGTGACCGTAAATTAGGGACGGGCGACTGCTTATAGCCCATTGATTTGCTCACGGTGGTCGTTAAACCTCCAATCAAAAAAAAAAAAAAAAAAAAAAAAAAAAAAGAATCTCAATTAGCTTATTTGCGTATTCTAAAACATTCAGATTACCGAATTTTTTTTTTTTTTTTTTTTTTGATTGGAGGTTTAACGACCACCGTGAGCAACTCAATGGGCTATAAGCAGTCGCCCGTCCCTAATTTAGGGTCACTGGTTCCAGGGAAGGGAGAGAGCCAGTGCCGTAAGACAAACACAACATCCATGCCTCACCGGGATTCGAACCCGGACCCCGTTCGGATGAATGATCAGAGGCCATCGCTTAGACCACTGCGCCACCGATTACCGAAATCAATCAATGACAACGGATAACCTAACAGTTGCCGCCCCAGTGGCGCAGTGGTCTAAGGCTCTGGCCTCTGAGTAAGTGGCGCAGTGGTCTAAGGCGCTGGCATCCATGCCTGACCGGGATTCGAACCCGGACCGTCCGTAAGGGGTCCGGGTTCGAATCCCGGTCAGGCATGGATGTTGTGTTTGTCTTACGGCACTGGCTCTCTCCCTTCCCTGGAACCAGTGACCCTAAATTAGGGACGGGCGACTGCTTATAGCCCATTGAGTTGCTCACGGTGGTCGTTAAACCTCCAATCAAAAAAAATCTAACAGTTGGCCGCCCCGGTGGCGCAGTGGTCTAAGGCGCTGGCCTCTGATCATTCGTCCATAAGGGGTCCGGGTTCGAATCCCGTCAGGCATGGATGTTGTGTTTGTCTTAGGGCACTGGCTCTCTCCTTTCCCTTGAACCAGTGACCCTAAATTAGGGATGGGCGACTGCTTATAGCCCATTCAGTTGCTCACGGTGGTCGTTAAACCTCCAATAATAAAAAAATCTAACAGTTGGCACACTACCTCCTAAGACTGAAGAAACATATATGTTCGTAGATGGCACACTCAGCCAAGTTGATCCGCATTCACGTGATCATAACGACACGCGGGTAAGGTCCATTAACGTTGCTCACATACGACACATGCCGTTTTTACAGTACAATCTCTGCGATCAAAATATCGCCAGCTGCTGCCACACAAAAACTTCCAGTCTATGTATCTTAAAGGTCTTTAGTAAATTCGAGGACAATTCGCGTCCCCAAAAGCATCAGACGTTTTTGGGGACAGTAAATTAAATTCGAGGACGGTTCTCCAGAAGTCGAGACTAGCTTACCTAAATTAGGTATGAGCAAGTACTGTAGCCCTTTTTCTTTTTTCGGGTTGTTAAAATCCGAAAACAAGGGAAAGACAGAAATGAATACAAGGAAATTTAATTTTAAGAACATAGTTCATTACAAGTAGAACATAGTTCATTACAAGCCTAGGGGTAAGGAGAAGTTGGGTGAAGTCTAAAGTTGAGGACATTTGAAGACAAAAATCAAAAGTCGAGGACAATATGCATCCCCAAAGGCATCAGCTGTCTTTGGGGACAATAAATTAAGTTCGAGAACTGTCCTGAAGGATTTTGGACTTCTGATCAGTTTAATATATGTAGTTATTCTATAATGCACCAGAAGACGTAAAGCTAATTCCCCACAGTTCCACGTAACTGTAACTGTACGGTAACATGACTTTTTGTGTTAATATTTTGAGTGAAGTGTGAAGAAAGCAAAATTTGCATATGTGCTCCTCGTAGTATTTTTAGTGACAAATCGTACATTGTGGTTTCTGGGTATAAATGTTACTTGACTTCATAAACAATGAGCTATCAGTTGTATCGTAATACTACCCTTGGGCATACTTTACAAGAAAGCCTGGATGAGCTGATTCAGGTGATTTTATGAACATGCCTTTATTTACTTATTTTCCTATTCTGTTTCATTTTTTTTTTGTGTAGTATGTCTTGCTACGTTTTCATCAGGTCTTAGGCCCCCCCTCCATACCATTGACGCTTGTCCCCTTTTAGGTGCCGGAAATGATTATTTTTTTAAATCTAGGTATGGTAAACGTCGAAGCTCTTCCCGTTGAAGTTGTTTGAATTCTACTATCACGTTTATGTTAAATAACTGTTTTTTTATTCAGTACCAAAACTTATGTGTGTCGACAAAGATTCCTGCAGTCTGATCAGTGGCGTACTAAAAAACTGCCCCGTCCGCAGCAAAGTATTTTCCAGGCCCTTTTGCGAAAATGTATTCGCTTTCAAATACTGAATTTTTTAAATACCATATGTACACTTGGTTTTACGGGCGTTCTGTAATTCGGATTCTTTGGAACCTATAGGTATTTTTAGGAAAAACAGAATAGTTACCGTTTATTGAGTGTAACACAAATGTACATGTAGTAATTAAAATGATTACCCTAGTTTTATGCCAATACAAAGTATTACAAAAATATTTATGCCAAAGGTAATCATATTATGCAAATTGTATTCTTTTAGAAAACTAAGGCTTTGAAATGAATACTAAGGCTTTAAAGTGAATCTTTGAAATGTTTATAAAACACATAGGCTGTCTAGAACAGTGTGGATTGACCATTTCCAATGTATAGGAACATACAGAACGTAAACTTGCTAACTAAAAAAAAAACCAAGAACTGTGTCACAAAAAGAGTAAAATAAATGTAATTGTTTACTCTTGAATTAAAACAAATACACTTAACATTACAATGTTTTGCACATAGAAATCATTTTTTGACTCTTATAAAAAAAAAAAAAAAAAAAAAAATGACTTCTGTTTTTTTGTGTCTGCAAAGAACACCCTTTAGCTCGTTATATTCGGAAGGATGTGTAGTTATGTGCAAACAAGTGTAATACATAACGTCTTATCCTCATTGGTGTAAATGAGGATAAGACTCATTGGGTCAATTGATATTTCAACTCAAATCCTTGGAATAGTGGCTTTCTTGTCACCCAGTTTTTATGGCTAACCTTCCGAAAGTGGCCCGCTCCGATAGATGGCGCTCTGGCTACGCACATTTCACAGTCAACCACTCCCTCAACTTCATTGATCCCATCACAGGGGCGCATACCCAAGGAGTAGAGAGCAATTGACGTCCCCTTAAGCATAAGTTAACACAGGGCAACCACAAAATGTACTTGGCAGACCATATTATGGAATATTTATTCCGACGGAATTTCCTCAGAACATTGCTTTGAAGTCCTGATTCGTGCGATCAGGCAGTTCTTCCCTGGCAGATAAAGCTTTTCTGGCTTTTATTCTGCTAGGTAGACAGTTTCAGATTCATGAGGAAAACTCACTCTTCCGTCGTAATAAATATTTTACACATATGCAAGAATGTACATTCATAAAGGCCCTTTTAAGAGCCACCTAAAATCCATATTATTCACTTCCTTTACCAATTTCACAACGTTACGCTACGCTTCACGATTTAGCGATAACGTGCCGCCATCTATCGTCGCTTCAGAAACTACTTTTGGGCCACTTTCGGAAGGTTTACCGTTTTTATAAACTAAAGTGAAAATGTTTTCTGGAAGATTTTCTTATTTACTGAAAAAAAAAATGCTTTTCTTTTTAATTCTTTATTCAAAGCTGTCTTCAAAAATTCCTGGCCATCTCTTCAACCGTTTCATATGAATTTCCCGCTTAAAGTTTGAAAAATCCTGCTGATGCTAGAGGCCCTCTTAGCCACGAGACCCCCCCCCCTCCCCAGTGTGGGAGTTGTGGCTACAGTACACCCA
This sequence comes from Macrothele yani, assembly GCA_039090855.1. Lineage (NCBI taxonomy): Eukaryota > Metazoa > Arthropoda > Arachnida > Araneae > Macrothelidae > Macrothele > Macrothele yani. Next base: position 71,832,436 of record CM077025.1, on the reverse strand, counting down.
TGGATATGATGCCTTTCTACCTGTACCTCGTTTAAACATGTTTTAATGCATACCACAAGGAAGTAAATAAATATAATTAGAATGTCTAGTCTCTGGAAGGAACTGCAAACTTTCTGTTATCTCATTCATCCATTGAAGTATTAGCTGCTTCTTGCATACTGATTCCTGGTTCATTCATGGTTGGTTTCACATGTTCTGTTTATCTTATTCTAACAGAACCACTTAGTCTGCATCCTAGTACTACAGAATTTAAGACTTGGTGCTCTGTAGGCAATTATGGCTCTTACACTAGGATTTTTTTTTTACCATTTAAAAAAAATGAACAAACAGAATGACAACTATTTAGCAATCTTTCAGCGTGCATGTCCATACTCTTTCAATATGTTCTTATTAACATTTTGTTCTACTGAATTACCGAGCTTTTAGGGATGGGCAACTGTTTATAGCCCATTTAGTTGCTCACGGTGGTCGTTAAACCTTCAATAATAATAATAATAATAAAAAAAAAGCTCAGTTTTGATGTCTGCTTTACTAATTCTGTTTTTGCCAATAGATCCAACCATTTTTTCTTGATATTTGTTTTACCATTTTCATGTCTACAATCTCTAATCTCATATAGTATATATATCAATCTCTGATCTCTTTTTATGGCAGCATGAGTTAAGTGCATTTACTTTGCACTCAACCCATGCTGCCATAAAAAGTGTAGCTCTAAATACTGCATCATATACAGCAAGACAAGTTTTCTGGCTAACCTTGTTTTTGACGACAATGTTAATTTACACCTGATAAGACTTTTAATGCTTTTCTAATTCTATTTAATTTCTTATCAAGCATTGCAGTCTGCTCAGTTATGATCAGACTGCACTGCTTGATAAGAAATGATAATTGATATGTTACCTGTTATCAGAGAGGCAGCAAAAAAGGATGGGGCAATGGTGATGTTGAAGTTGGAAATGTGCCACTGCAAGTAATTTTATAACATATATGGAACAGCCCTTGCGAATGTTGGTAGCCATTCGCCAAATGGCGACCAGGCATTTTGTAGTGGCTAGTAAATTTTTCAATATAGTAGCCAACAATGGCCAGCAGATTTTTTCCCCAAGTGAGCAACTACTTTGTCTAACTCACCCCCCCCCCCCGCTTGTGATTGAATATCGAGGTTCAGTTTTCTCACCCGTGCAGCTGCTTCAAAAATGAATGGAAGTGAAGACTGGGCTTCGAGAGAAACTTAATCTGCTGACGGATCAACCTGGAGCCACCAAAAGACCAAGAATACTGAAGCAAACTTTGCCGTGTTATACCTTGCGCAAAGTATAATGTCATCTACAGGTAAAATAATTCTCTGAATCTCTGTTTAGCCACATATATGCTGAACAAAAAGAAAACTGTTACAATTGTAATCATTGGCATTGATGTGCTGTATTTTCACTGTTTTTCATGTAGCCACTTTTTCAGAAAACTTGAAAATTACTGCCCTGGAATGGTATGATATTACTGCCCTGCTACATCTAATGCCATGTAGTACTGCTCCTTGTGAGCTTGTCTTTTTATTCCTGGGCATGTTGGGATCCCAGGGAACGAGTCTGCCGATGCTGCTGCTAGATCTGCCTCCTCTTTGGTCGTCACACCCTTGCCACTGTTTCACCGTGACTTTCGCTTTCTTGTTCACGATCATATCAGACGAACGTGGCGAAGTCTTTGGGACCAACTGGTGGAGAATAAACTGCACCGTATTAAACCTAACCTTGGAATCTGGAAATCATCGTGTCGCCGGAACCGTAGGGAAGAAGTTGTTCTTGCGCGTCTCCGCATTGGGCATTGTCGCTTCACGCATAGCTATTTGCTGTGTGGCGACGCTGCCCCAATGTGTGAGGCGTGCGACTGTTTACTCACCATCTCTCATGTTTTATGTAGTTGTGTTCGTTTTTGTAATCATCGGTTTCACTATTTTCAGTCTCGTCTACTGGATGACTGCGCAGCTACACCGCAGAAGCTTTTGGGCGACCACTGCGACACTTTCGCAGTATTTTCGTTCTTAAAGCAGATCGACTTTTTAAAACTTATGTAAAAAAAAAAAAATAATAATAGTTATAATTTATAATGATTATAACAGTGAATTAATAAATTTATTTATAAACCTAATTAACTAGTCTTCACAACTTTCATCATTTTCCTTTCTAACTTTTACCAAGCCTGTCTGCTCTTAATCATTTCACCCCACTTTTAAAAATCTTTAGCTGATAGGTCTGTGTCTGGCGCTCTTTGGCCAAGCCTGGCCCTTGCGCCACAAAAATCAATCAATCAACCAACCAACCAACCAACCGTGTCTTTTTAACAATGGACCTCATAAAAGCGAGTAATCTGGCATGTATGCATAGTGACACTTTAAATGACTTAATGATAATTAGATGCAATGGCCCTTCAGTTGAAGATTTTGGTCCTCAAAATGTTATTCAGTTGTGGTGGGCAGATATACCTCTGATGGGAAGATCGGACACAGTACATATCAGTGGTAAACTGTATCAACATTAGTAGTGCCACTTCATGTATATATTCCTAGCTTTTGTCTATTTGTTTTAAATATTATTAAAGAAATTAGATATCTAATTTCAATGGCCTCTGACTCTCGAAAATAAATTATGTATGTGTAAATTAAGATATTAAGTAATGATATTACAGCACTGAAAATAAATTGTCAAAAAATCAATCATTTTGGAACAAAAGCATATGCAATATGTGCAGTTAATCTAATGATATTTTGCAGTAATTGCTATGCAACTGTTTTTATATAGTTAATGGGGGAGGGGGTCTCTCATTAGAAAGAAAAAGAAAAAAATATTCATTTAATTTTGTGGAAAGGTAAGTAGAGAAGTTACTGAATTATTTTTGTTTTTAACTTTGCATGGCCAGTAGATTTCGTCATTTGGCTAGTAAAATTTTTATTCCACTAGCCACATTGGCTAGCAGAAATTTCATCAGTTTCGCAAGGGTTAGTATGGAAATGTACACTTTTCACATATAGGAAATATCTTGCAATTGGATGACTGCCTACTAATTTGTTAAATATGCCTGAGAGATATGCCATCTTTAGTTTCATTTTGATTTTAGATCAGTGCACACTTCTGGAGCAACTGATTTAAGTTTTGAATATTTCTTGAAGGTTCACATTTTCAAGCTAACATCACATAATTCTTTTTTTTTTCTCTAATTGGTGGTTTGGAGGGCGTAGTAGCAGTGTCTGTTTGCTGATTATGCTCATCTGCAACACAAATCATGAGTACAATCACCCATGTAATGTTGCCCATTTCTGTTAGGACACATTGCCTCAGCAGGGCAACTACTAGTTCAGTAATGGCCAAGTTCCAGAAGGGGTAATGGTTTCTCAACTATCACTGTGTCAACATTCTCAAAACAGCAATTATTGTTGACTGATGACAACCTTTCATTTTTATCCCTTGTAAACTTTCTGTGAAATTGATCCTGGTAACAGCAATGCCACTTTTCTGTCATTTGTGATACTTGTTTAAATACACTGTTGCAGGCCATGGTTTAAAAATCACTTTTTTTCTGAAAATTCCTGACAATTTAACAAATATAGTTTATGTGATATAATAAACTATATTTGAAAATTTCATGCATGAAGAACCCTCATGAAGTTCAGAAGTATTTTAAAAATAATTTTTATTCAAGAATTAAATAATTTTTCGTATAACTTACAGAAATTTTTTATTCAGACTTATTAGGTTCCATGTCAAATCATCCAGGCCATGTCACCCACTGACTTGGATTTGAACGAAACTCAGCTGGTAGGCATACCTAATAAAGTTATGAAGCAATCCTAAGTTTTAATTTTTTTAACCCCATAGTTTTTAATATACAATAGTATTCCAAAATTTAGCTGAGTACTCGCTTCGGCAGCAGTGCAGCAACATGCCACTTTTTACAAAACTTGCTGTAATTGCTACTCTAGTGAATTTTGAGTATTATTCTAGCATGATGGAACTGATTTTTATTTTGTTCTGATCCTTGACACATCCTGTAATTTATTCAAGAAAAAAAGATGGGTATCAACGTATTTTCACAGATAAGTAAAATTATTTGAAATGCATGTGAGAGTTTTCTCTAATACTTCAGCAATTTTTTTATTTCTTTTAATTCTGATCCACCCACTGGGATGTTCAGGAAAGTTAGCATGCAGGTTTACCTAACAATTGCAAGTCTCAGCTCCCCTCTCCCCCATAACCTCAAAGATACAGTACTCAAAAGGTAGGCCTAACAAGTGTTTCATCAGCACATTCGGCTCAACAAATCATGGGCACCCAGGCACCTGAAATTCGGGCCGTGGCGAATAATTTTCTTCTTACTTGAGATTTCGTAATTTGCAGTAAATACCATAATTCCTGTTGTAAAATCCATAGATTATCCATTAAAAAGGTATAAATTTAGGGGACACCGGAAAAGAAAAAAAAAAGGTGCAATGTTTTAAAAAGTCCGCGAGGTAATTGTCAGAAGATGCGGTAACAGAAAAAATTAATGTAACAGCGAGATAGAAGACTAAGAGATTGTAAGAATATATGTAGTGTGTATGTGAGAGACTTGGCATCTATTAAATAAATATGTTGAATATGTCAACATTTTCTGTTCTGAACATTAAAATGATCATTTTTTTTAAACAATTAAAAAAATAATAGAATTGGAAATATTTATATGTACCACACAGTGTTCGAATTACCCAGTGGCCCGCTGGCCATTGGCCAGTAAAACTTCCGTTGGACCACTGAACTATTGATTTTACTGGCCCACGGCCAATAAGTTTTGAGTCATTCCATCTCTGCTCAGGCGGGGCATGTCAGGTGACCATTTTAGATTTGTTCCAAAAAATTACAGTAGTTACAACTACTGGAGACATAAAATATCCTGAAAGGATTTTCCTAAAAAAATTTTTCTCCAGCTACAGCGTTTTGAAGTTTGGCTAAAATCTAGCAGTCTTTGAAAAATGGGGAAAATGCTGTATTTTAAAATGAGCACTGCTTCAAAACTATTTAATCTATTCACTTAATTTTTTTTATTTTGTAGCTATTGAATTAAATTTTAACTTGGCATAGTTTGAATAAGCCTGACTGACATTATTAATAAGGAAAAAAAAACATTATTGTAAAAAAAAAAAAAAATTTTTGCGTTTTCGGAAAAAAAAACTTCCCCCTAAAATTATTTTTCAAGTAAGTAAGGATGGCAATCTGAAGTCCCTCAATGGTAGTTTTACAGCAAATTTTATTTTAAACCCGGGATGCACGCAGTCCATAAAATTTAATTTTAAGTTATGCGGAAGTTCAAAAAGCTCAATTTTTGAATGACATTAACTCAAAATCCCCATTTTTTAAAAATCGGAAAATCTGTCCATTTGATGTCATCTTAGTTAATAAATTGCTCATTGCAGAATAGTGTATTTTTGTCTGGTTAATTTTATATATTTTTTTAAAGATTGCACGTTTTCAGCGTTGTTGCGTAATACAGCACAAAATGCAATAGATTGTCCATATTTCACTGAAAACATCGTTTAATCAGGTTTCAAAGTTAAAACATAGATTACTGGTGTTTGATTAGTACAATTACATTATATTTTGAAGTTCAGCACAAAAACACACTAAAAAATGTGCAGAACATAACATTATTATAATATAGCATCACTGTAATTCAGTAACATACATTTTTTTTTTAACACTTGGTATTATTGCAATTTTTTTATTAATTTTACTTTCATAATTTTTTTTTTTTTACAAATAGTCTTTTAGATGATAAACAATTTCTTAGCAGTATATTAATAAAGTTACCTTATTAATATACTGCTAAGAAATCCCATCAAGAGATGCAGGCAGGCCACAGCAGAGGCAATCCCTCAAACAAAGAAAGAAAAGCAAAAAATAAACGAGCTTCCCCAGATTTATGACACCCACAATTGAGCTACTAGAACAAAGTTTTAAGCAGTGCGCAGAAACACAACACCGGGTCTTCAGCAGTGCATTTTTTTTTTTCTTTACTTTTGATAGCAAAGACATAACAGAGAAACTTCGTTTACAGGGAAAAAATAGAAATATCCACTATTTTAGTCATATTTTTAGAAACTGGGAAGAGCAGTGTTTTCTTTGCGAAAACAATTTTTGTAAGTATTTTACTGTTAAAAAAAAGTGTGAATCACTGTAGATACTAATTTTCTAAGAAAACTGCTCACTGTCAACGGTTGATCGGAGGATTTTCACTGCATCGTTAAATTCATGAAATGTTTACTTAATAGAAAAAAATATTTGGAAGACGTGAATGAATAATAGAAAATTATAGGATAAGAATGTGAATTTAAACACAGTATTTCTATCCTATGTAACAAAATGGATCGGCTCATAAAATGACTGTTTTCTACGCGTCCCCAGTTTAATAGGGCTACAGCTGCTAATGCGTGTGCGGCACATACGGCAACGTTTGCTCCCAAGATGACTAAATTCACACCGGTAAAACCTTAAAATTTTATTATAAATACCATATATACTCGCGTAAAAGCCAAAAGTTTTTGGAAGAAATTATTTTTTTTTTAAAGTGAAAGTGTCTGCTTTTATATGCAGGTCCACTTTTTTTTTTTTTGCCAATTTCTAGCTGCTGAACTAGGGGTCTGGGTTTATATGCAAGTATATATGGTATGTAAAACACTGTTTTTTTTTTTTTTTTTTCCCTAGCAGCATTCTCCTTTCATGGGACGTTATGATCTTTGATTTGAGATTCTTGCAAAATTTCACATTGCAATTCACGCATTGTGAGCTATCAAAGTTCTTTCTGAATTGGTGGAATCCTTAAAAAAAAAAATCGAAAGTGATGCACATTATTGGATTTTTCGTATGAAACCATACTTGTATAATTGCGTAACCAATGCTATCTGTCGTTTGGTGGACAAGGGTTCAAAATGCTAAAATACCTGCCAGGTTTTATGATTTACCCGTAAAATTTACGGAAATGCAACTTGCTTTACCGGCAGAGTGTTAATTTTACAGATTTGATTCTTCCAGATTTTTTTTTCCCTGATGATTTTGCATCCAGCAATATGACTTTTTATTTAACATAATCTATTTAAATTGAAGCACCGATGTAAGTTACAAATAAACTTCTCAGTTACTTGGGAACATTTGTGTGCAGTTTTCCCACATGTTGTTTTGGGTTGTTTCAAACTTTAAAGAACTTACTTAATACCGCACGTAAATGTAAACAGCTGCAGCTGGGCTTGTTTATCTCTCAACGTGTTGACAGGCGGGCGGGCATCCTCCATTAGAACAAGTCTTTATTACTCCTAGTTCGAAATGCTATCTCAGAACGTAGTTATCGTAAAAAAATAATTCAAGCGGATTTTAAATCTGTGGAATTTTTGAGCCCAGATCGATACCCAAGATGACGAAATTAAACAAAAGCTGCCAGTTTTGTGAAATTAAAAATCTATTTGGGGCATGGTTTCGGAACTTCTCTGGCAATAACTAATAAAAGAATGCAGTATTATAGGAAGCTAAAAAAAAATCCAATGCTCATTCGACCCAGTGCTTCTCCAGCAATAATTTATTTTGCTGGTCCTTTAGTCAGTAAGTTTTCTACGCTTTCCAACTGTAGATTGAGGAAGTGTAATATGTTCCAGATTTGTCTGTCCGTACGATAATTTGCATGATGTCTTGGCTCGATTCAACGAAATGAGTATGTTGGGGTCCGTACTAATTCGCCGTATGACGTTTGTAACTAAAATCTAAACCTTTATTTCTTGATAACTTTCAGTTGATCTCGGCTTTCCTAGCTGACCAGTTCAATCGGATAACTCGGTAGTCGGTATTTTTTCCTCTGGAAATTGCATCTCTTTAAGCTGTTGCTGTTTTACTATAGCAGTTTTAATTGCATTTTTTTTCAGGTGTCAATAAATTTAGTATTAGTGATTTGCTATGAGCAGCAATATAAGGAATGGGGGGGTTACTATAAAACATTCCGTGACGCAAATTCTGCGAAATTCCAGTGTATTGCAAAATCTTCAAAAAATAAAAAATACGCATTTTGCACTATGTGTCGATGTAATTTCAGCGTTCCTCGTGGTGGAACGATATTATTAATCATATTTCTAGTTGCCCAGCATAAATCTAATGTCGACTGCGTGGGGGAAAAACTACGAAATTAACTTCCTTTGTTAAAAGTTATGAACTGGATGCGATTCACGCAAAATGTTCACTTCGTTTTCAGTTGAGCATAATTTACCAATTAGTGTCCCTCAGTCACTTATTTCATTTGACTGTCTCATTGACCGTCACTCCGTAAGATAAACCTAGCATGAAAATGGTTCATTTTTGAAAACATTTTAGTTTGTTCCGTGATGGTGTGGGATACAATCCATTTGGATTCTGGGGTCAAAGGGTGGGACTTCCATAAAGATAAGTTTCTCTCTTTATAGATCAAAATGATAGCATAGTAATGAGAAATTATGTATAGATTCTATTTTAATCAAAATAAACGTGCCGATAATTCAAACATCTGTAGTCATATTATATCATTAACATATTGTTTTTTAATTGATATATATTCGATATATTTAATCAATATGTATGACAAGTAATTTCATCGAATATTTCGATGAATTTTTTTTAAGGATTTCAGTTTCTGAAAGTTCGCAGGTATACACTAAGGAGTGGCGAGTGGGTTTTTTGTTTTTTGGCGAGTGCATTTGATCTCGAAATTTCTCCCCCTGGTATTCCTACAACAGGTTTTACATTAGCCCCCATTCTTCTTCCTTACAAGATCTGTAGGCTTGAACAGTTTTACCTTCAAGAATCAGTAATGTTATATTTTGTAAAAGATGTGAAAGTTCAGCAACAAATGAAGCTGCATCTCTTATGGCTTGCACAGGACCCTCTTTGGAGATTAAACTTTGTTGCATAATGCTTACATAGCCCACCTATAGCATCACATGAACTTTTACCATGCCCAGTTGCTGAACAAATCCACTTTTTTCCCCTCAATTTGATTATATTTAGAAAGTTCATAAATTTGGTATTTATTTTTGAAATGTCCAGCAGCCCCATTGGAAATGTAAACAAGTGATGTAATATTTTCTAATTGGCACAACTTAGAATTTTTTTTTTATAATTTCTATAGCAGAGAGCATGAGCTGTGTCGTGAGCTGTATCATCAGACACTACAACAAAACTTTAAATCTGAACATTTTGCCAGTGGTAACTTTGTATTTCATCGGGCAGTATCACTATCCAATTTTCAGCAAAAAAAAAAAAATCAAAATGTAAAACTAGAATGTCAAAACTTTCTTTCACAGAGATTTTTGCTTTCAGCTATTCCTTCTCTTTGGATTTTCCTAATTTTGCTATGTGAAATTGCTTTCTTCACCCAATGTCTTAGATCTTGCAGACACTTTTGGACAGATACAGATTTTCTTATGAGGTCACCACCTTCCCAAATAGCAAATGTAACTTCTTCATTCAAGCAAAGAGTTTCAACTGTCAGTGCTTCTGTGCCGGGGCAGTCACCACACTCTTGGAGCCAACAATCTTCATTGCTTATTCTGTCACATAAACGCTTCTGTAAAAGAACTTCTTCCTCAATTTGTGTGTTTTTTATATTTTGGAGAGCTGTACATATAAGTTTCAGATTACTGCAATAAATACAAGTGCATACTGCTTGTATTGGCTGAATTTTGACCCACTTTGGACGTAGAGTGTAAAACTTTGAAAGACCAATTTTTATATTTGGGTTGTCTTTTTTCATTAGCCTGTATGCCTCTTTGATTGATCTTGTCATAAATCTTTTTACCTTTTTAATTTTCTCACCATTATCATCTCTAACACAAACACCATTGTTTGGACTATCCCTAGTACAGTCTGTACTATCATCTAGGTAGTATGACAATGGCAGAGTTGCAGCTTCTGTAGACAGTAGATGCCCACTGTAGGAGTCAGGTTGAGCATAGATTCCCTTTTCTCTTCTAACCTTGCGTAATTTATCTATGAGGTACTTTGATATTGTAGGTAACTCTCCCTTCAAATCAGTTTTACTAACAGTCTGTGGTAGCAATGTCAGTAATTGCACTTTTTCAGTGTAGTTACAAGTATGAAGTGCTGTATTAATATTAGAAAACCACTGATTACAAGTAGGCTTCTCAAGAGACAACTGACTTGAAACACAAACTCCTTATGTCTTCTAATTTCTGCACAGCTGAAGTTGTTGGTGTTTTCTCTAATGTCAACTTTTTCCTCTTCACATAAGCTTCTCTCCTATCCTCCCTGACTTCTGAAAGGGTTTTTTAAAGGGTGACACAGTAACATCAAGCATTGTAATACTGCTATTTAAAACATCCACAATCTCATGACTGGGAATGAAAAAACCCTCTCTGATGTGGGAATTTCTTCTTCAGTTTCATTTGCCCTTTCCAAAAATTTTTTTTGTAGAAAGCCACACAATTGCAACACAAATTATCATTTCTATTTACAGAGACAGATGGGCTTACAATCCTTTGAATTTCATCACCTAAATCACCAACCCCACAGAACCTAACAAGCTTAGTTTTGTACACAACTATTTTGTGTCGTTTAATGTAGTCCACACATCTAACTCTCTCAGAACTATGATGATCAGACATTATAAATTATTCACTGAACAGTACTGAACATCACTCATCAACAGACAAGAGCAGACTGGAGTGGGAGAAAGGTGGGGAATCAGTAAATGAAGGACGTAACAATTGCTGATTGGCTGTTCAGTGAGCAATCAATGGACATGTTTGTACTTGCAGAAGCCTGTCATAACCTGTTGTTTCAGCATTGTGGCTTGTGCAATTTCATTACAAAATGCTATAAATTTATGAGGAGTATCAGTAGTATAGTGGATGGTTACAAAATTAACAAGTTTAACAAAATAAATAATTTAAAGTATATATATATATAGAGAGAGAGAGAGGGAGAGAGTATGAGGTGGCAAATAATTCCCCTAGAAAAGAAATGAAACCAGCAAGAACATACTGTCATGGACGGCAGAAGGTGGGGGAACCCGGGGGTCCGGACCCCCTCTGGAATTTCATGGTCCCCCTCACTGAGGGGGGTCTACCCAGAAACGAAACGTTCTAAAGCTATGTGGTTCCCATATAATTTATAGGGTGGTTTTTTTTTTTACGATTTCATGGATATAGTCCCCATGCTTCGCAGTTTTCTGGAAAAGTGATTCCGTATCAACTCAACACAATTTGAAGACATTTTTTACCTCACCATCTCAGAGTTTAATGAAATTTAGTACATAGGTGGCCTCTATATAGATTAAGAAAAATACCAAATTTCATTGCCATATATCCACCGGTTTTGAAAATACAGCTGTATAAAATTGTCCCAAAACACCCCAAAATCGAAAGATTGATATGTTTTTAAATTGTGATTGTAGCTCCCCAAATTAAGATAGAGAGATGGGAAAGGCATTTTTGTAGTATTTTTTATGCTCTTATTTGATGTAAAACACCATATGGGGTTAAGATTTAAAAAAAATTTCAAATTTTAAAATTCATTTTTAGATTTTGAATTTTTCAAAATGTGACGCTCCAAAAATTCGAAATTTGTTTAAAACAGTCTTTATATGTTTGGTATTTGATTGTGTGAGTTGTAACTTGGAATGATAATGGGTTTACTTAAAAAGCTGTTCAAATTTAGCCTAACACTAGAGTTTTTAATTAAAAAAATAAAAAAAAATTAAAAAAAACATGTAAACTGAAAATAAATTTGGGCTAAATCTTAAAGTTTCATTAATAACAATAGATATAGTATTTTTGTTATTTAAAACCATTTATTTAAACAATGTTAATTGATTTGTTTAAAATCTGAGACTACATGAGTTTAAAATTTTTATTAATTTCATTATTCAGAATATGTAATAATTCACAATACAATATAAAAAATAAATAAACATACTTTAAAAAGTAATTTTGATTACTGCTCAAGAAACACATCAAAATAATAACATATGGCATTGAATTGCTTACATTTATGCAAATTATATTCCTAATCTTAAACTTAGATCATCACTTAAAGCAGAATCTCCTAAAATTTAAAAAAAGGTTGCATCATTGTTTTGAAGTGAAATCACACCTGTAGATCCTTGATATAGTCTTTAAAAGCTTCAGTAGTTTGGTGTATTTTTGTTTCAGAGATATTGTAGAGTCTTCCTGTCGGAGTAACAGGATTTACTTTACACAAAACGTAACTTACAGGAAGCCATGATACATCTTGTGGGCTAGGGTATTAAAAGGATGTAGATAGATCAGCTGGATGTAAAAAAGAGACCTTAACTTCATTCTCGCTCTCTTCTTTTGCTAGAACGTATGCTACCCACCAGTTGTTTTCATAGATTATGGTTATGTAACCACTAATTTCTGTTATTTGCAGTCTGTCTTGTAATGCTGATACTTTTTCAGTAGCTGACTAGTTTGATTCTGAGAACATCTTCACTTTTATTTTTGTATTACTCAGTGGGATAGGAATAAAAGCATGGTTTCTGGGTACCTTGTATTGTTAGAGACTTGCTTAGGCAATTTTCCAAAAATTGGTCTGTTTTCTATGTATTCTTCTTGACTTACATATGTAAAGTTTGCCACAAAATTTTTCTGAATTGCCCATTCATACAACTGAAATGGTGTTTGAATTTGATTCTCGTAAGGGCGTTGTAAGCTGGCTCAGGCAGCTAACCTTTTCACCGTTCCACCAAAGCCATCACATGGTCCCTTCCCGTGTTCTGTTGCTGAAAAATGCCATTCAGCGTCAATGTTGAAGTCATCTTGATGGAAACATAAGTTTGTGAAATTTTTCCGATTTTTGTACTGGGCTGCAGACCCGTCAGAGAAGTAGTAAATTTTTTTATGCTGTTGTCATCAAACTTACTTTTCAAGAAGTTAAGTTTTTTTGGAAGTAGTACAGTGCAATTGTGTTGTGCTCTAAACATTCAGAAATTACTACAAAACTTACATGTTCAGTCTTTTCTGTTTTGTAATGGATGACAAATGGGTGGACTGTGGCTTGCCCACTGGTCCAGTGGTAGCTCTGGGCTTCATCTTGAAGAAGAAAACTATAATTTTTGGCAAAATCACAAATGACGAGAAATTCTGAGTCCTTGAGGTTTTCCTTAGTACTATTCATAAAAGAGCTTCGCTGCTTAGCAATGAAGTCATGTCTGACCAAAGCAGACAGTTTTTCACAAAACAAATCAATAAAATCTGAAGTTGATTTTTCTGATGTCTCCAAGTTGCATCTATCATCCGTAATCCATTGGCGAAAAGTTAGTTTTTCAACCAAGTTCTCCTCAAAACAGTGTTCCATTACATTTCTTATTTCCTCATTCCCAGGACAGGAAGGACACTTCCCCAAATGACAATCTATGGAAGCAGGGCTGCACAATACTCTTGCAAGACAATGTTTGTAGGAAGATGATTGTCCATTTGTTAGTGAACCAATTCTTGCATTTTCCATCATCAGTTTTATATTTTGGTGTGTGGTGCATACACATACCCGTATGAGTACCACTAGACCCTGCCAGGACACAGTTTTTTGGTCTGAGCTCTGCGAATTTGGAAAAACTGACTTTGAGCCTGCAAATTTATCTTTGAATGACTTATAAGCTTCTGTCAAATTACATAAAATCAGCCTCTTTGACAATTTAAGTTTATCTCCGTTTTCAGTCCTAACAGAAACACAATCTTTCGTTCCAGGTAAAACCCAACTAATTTCATCACTTTGGTAAAACGATCATTCTACTTCAACTAATTCAGAAGAGACTCTTACCTGGTTTTCTATTAAGGCTTTCCAAAATTCCGTTCTCCTTCAGAATTTTTTTTTATTGTCTTACCACATACATTAGGAGCATTGAACTCTTTCATGTTTTTCCTAACACTCCATGACTCTGGTAAGTAAGTCAAAATCATCAACTGTTTATCTCTAGTGCAGTTAGAAAAATTACTTTTAAGGTTGTCCATAAGAGTCAGGAAGTATTTCATCCTCGTCATCAAATGACTCTTGAATATTTGTAAAAAGCATCAGTTTCAGAGCAGAACTGATTTTTTATACATTGGTTGAAGCATACCATTTAGATTTTAGCTTTTTCTTATTGACAGGTGATTCACCCAATTCATGGAGCGAAGTAATAAGTGTTTCAATTACTTCTGACGTAGATGCAAAAGTTTTGTCCATTTTCTCATCAGCACAGGTTTCATTTGCTTCTTGACTAATTTTTAAAGTTTTCAGCTGCTTTCTGCAAGAATCGCAAATTTTAGTCTCTTTTGATAAGTCATCAAAATTTTCCATTATCCAGTCTGTCACATTTCTTAACTTTTTTTTTTTTTTTTATCCTTTACTCTATATGGTCACTTTTTTTAAATGGATTGAAACATTGTATTACTGCATATCTTGTACTTTCCATTGTTGATTATTTGTGCATAAAATGTAAAATTCAAATAGTAAAATAACTGCCACCCATTACCTGTTCTTTTTATTTTTCCTAAAAAAATCCTGCACAGCTTCAATTTATAAAAGTCTAGTTTCAAAACTGAAAAGGATATACTTTATTCAATTTAAAGTTTTCAGCCACAAAAGTTTTCAGACACATCACTTTCACTGCATGAAACACATATGATCACCATCAAAACCTAAAGCAGGCTGCAAAACACTTCTGATCACCATCAAAACCTAAAGCAGACTGAATTCTGCAAGGTAGGAATGCAAGTTGCTGCTTGTTGGATCTTGTTACCAATGATCTAAACAACAGAATCAATTTTTCAAGTCAGAACATGCAGAGTTTTGTCCAAAACAAAATGTAGCTTACAGTACAACTGCACAGTCTTTTATTTTTTTATTATTGTATTGTGAATTATTACAAATTCTGAATAACGAAATTAATAAAATTTTTAAACCCATGTCTCAGATTTTAAACAAATCAATTAAAAATAAAACATTAAGTAAATGGCTTTAAATAACAAAAATACCATATTGTTATTAATGAAACTTTTTAAAGATTTAGCCCAATTTTATTTTCAGTTTACATGTTGTTTTTTTTCATTTTTTTTTATTAAACTCTTGTGTTAGGCTAAATTTGAATATGATTTTTTAAGTACACCCATTATCATCCCAAGTTACAACTCACACAATCAAATTACCAGATTGTTTTAAAAAAATTTCAAATTTTTGGGCGTCACATTTTGAAAAATTCAAAATTTAAATTTTAAAATTTGAATTGTTTTAAAATCTTAACTCCTATGGTGTTGTTCATCAAATGAAAGAGCATAAAAATACTACAAAAATATACTTTTCCCCATCTCTCTATCTTAATTAGGGGAGCTGCAATCACAATTTAAAAACATATCAATATTTCGATTTTGGGGTGTTTTTGGACATTTTATATAGCTGTATTTTCAAAACCGGTGGATATATGACAATGAAATTTGGTATTTTTCTTAATCTATATAGAGGCCTCCTATGTACCAAATTTCATTAAAATCTGAGATAGTGTTGAGTTGATACGGAATGACCCGGAAAACTCTTAAAGTGCAATTTTGAAAATTGATTTCGCACAAATATACTGAAAAGTTAATTTAATGCTCTGTTCTTCTCCTTAAAAAAGATTGTTAAAGAATTCTTTAAATTCCTTTAAAGCAATAACCACTGTGGAGAATGGGTTTCTCTCCTTCCTTCTATGCATTCTTTTTTTTTTTTTAAATTCCAAGTCCGAATGTGTCTTATCGAAATCAGAAAACCCATTAAATACATCTGAAAAATAAATAACTGAACAAAAGCACTGGAACTCAAATTAAGCGGTGAGTGTAATACTTGTGCACAGAGCACAGGTCATTCTTGGTGTTTCCTCACATAGAAGATAAAAGACCCTGGATGAATGTGCCTGCTTCTGCTGCGAGAACAACTATTGTCGAACTAAAAGAGTAACAAAATCGCTTGCTTCTCACTCTGTTGCATTCTGGATGATGTTTTTGCCGAGAGTAGAAACAATCTATCTGTGTTTCCTTGATGTTTGTGTTTTCACCAGTCTTCTTCATGCATAATGCTCGTGTGTGGTAGAGAAAACTCAAGAGATTTGTTTTGGCACATGATGTGAATTTAAAAGCGCCAGAGTAAGAACTGGCTTCTGCCATTTCAACATCAGACTTACCCGTTTAATCCAAGAGATATGCAATTGCAATGCTAAATGGTTGTTGCATCCCAGGTACAGTTAGGTGTTCATATACTGTATAACTATAGTTTACCAGATCTTGACATTCGTTAGCTGCAGTAAACATCCGAAAAATTTAGTCACCCTTTTTAATTCATTTATGACATTTACTGACAGTGGGATGATGAAAGGATTTCTGCGTGCTTCACACGTTTCGTATTTTACAGGATGGAACGGGGGGCGGGGAGGGGCAATTTCTCAATCGCCGCACCTCTTTAAGCCTTTGGCCTCCAATTGAGTCCACAACCTGCAATTTAGCAGGCAGATGCGGCAAGGCAACAAGCTGGCTTTGGAATGCACTCCCTTCTGGATATCAGTTGATAGGTGATAATGTATTTTCAGTTGCGTCCAACATTTTCTAATATTTGTTTTTAGTCTAGCTGTTCAGGTTGGGTACACATTTTGTTTTTGAAAATGAAAGATCTGCTCAGTGGCACAACAGGAATTTCCTTATGGGGTGGCCCAAAATATTGAAGATGCAAATAAAATAACTTAAAGAAAACTTCCCCGAAAGCATTGGGGAGCGATAAACAAAAAATCTCCGTTATTTTAAAATGAGTTTCCAATGATTCGTAAAATATGTATTTAAAAATACATAGAAATATATTTAAAAATAAGTAGCGAATGTCAAACAACTAAGCACAAAGGACCAAGTGACACCAGGGGGGGGACACACTAAGTGCATCACTGGGTCTGCTGGTTTACTGAAATTTTTCCGAGAAAGGTCCATAAACCTGGCACTGATGAAACGGACGCTGACGCTGCAAAATAGGTAAGGTTTGTAGATGTTAACTTATTCTCTATTTACGTAGTCTACTCTCATATTTGTGCATTTCGCTTACGAGAAATGTACTGTTACTACACGTGTCTAAAGCCTGTGCAACAAAAATAAATACACAAACTGAAAGAAGTACTGCAAGTTTTATGAAATAAATAATATGAAGTGATATTGAGATTAGTTGTTTGACAAATCCTTTCTGTGTAATTTCGTTAAATGTCGGAAAAAATAACTGAAGCCTGTAATCAGTGATGTAGGTCTAATGTAAAAAGTACATGAGCGGTGAAGGGATTAGGTAAAAACAACCCAGGAAGAGTTCCTTTTCTACAGCGAGCTACTCCAGGTTTGAGGCGGATTCTAAACCTGCGATTTCGTGCCCCCGCCTTTCTTACGGGGCAGGGTTTTTTTACCGTACATGACGTACCACTGAGATGACTCAAGAGTCAGAACAGCAAGTTACAGCGATAAGCCAAGGTCGGTGTAGTTCAGTTGGGAGAATAACTGGCTCAGAAGCGAGGAGATTTGTGGATTTGAATTCCACCACTGGCAAAAAGGGCTTATTTTTACAACCTTCTGTATTTATCAGTAATGAACAGCATTGTGTTATCTACACCAATACTAACACGTGCGCTGCAGATAAAATTTTTAACCTTTAATTTAATATTACTATTACACTTAAATAACTAGAGCAGTATATGACTGTACTTAAATTTAAATTGCGAGTAATGAAATCTTTTACCACTGACGAATTTTCTTTCTCGTGGCGAATTCTTCTTAAATAAACACAAAAATCGTTTAAGCGGTGTAAAAGAAATAAACATATGATATGCTACCATATGAGCAATTCCATGTCAGATCAATCACCTTCTTGACCTCGCCATTTCTGATTTTGATGAAATTTGGTATGAAGCACACATGCCACTCCCACTGCAAGTGTCAGACACTTGCAGTGGGAGTGGCAGGGGTTTTGAAACAGAAGGAGCAGTTTGGTACTTACAGTTGACAAAGGTTAACCACCTAGGAATGTAAGGTTATGTAAATATGTACATAGTTTTTAATTGAATTGTATGAATGAGTAGTATGCTTGTGTGTTTTTTTATGGAATTGACAAGCTTATAGTTACATCTCCTATGGCTTTAAAAAAAAAAAAAAAAAAAAAAAAAAAAAAACGATGTTTCATACCCAGAAGTAGGAATCTTAAGCAAGATGTCTGTAAACCTTTGAAGGCCAGCAACATTACGATAATTGACGTGTTGGAAGTGTGTTGTCGATGGAAATTACCATGATCTTTAGGGTGAGTGATTGATGCTTTCTAATAGTATTTCAAGATTGGTTTTGTTGCGAGCAAATTAATAACGGAACTAAAGAAAAGCCAAAATGTCAGTGACAAACTGATTATGAAATTTGTTACAATGTAGGCATTTTTTGATCCAATTTACTAAGAAGTTACTTGAAAAATCCCCTTTACAGTATCCATTGGTTAGGTTAATGACATGTTTAGACACAAGAAAGTTTTTGGGAAATTCAGAAGATATGGTTCAGAAGTTCAGCAGGATATTACTCATCCTTGTCTATGCAAAGAAAGTTTTGGAAGCAAATTATGATAATATCATAAAGGAGTATAGTGGTTTAGTGCAGGAACTTGTCAATGAAAGGAAGGCTGAGCTCACAAATTTTGATCCAAGAACACAGACTAGATGAGTTTTACCATGCTACTGTTGCTAATAAGTATAGACCCCTTTAGGAAGTCATGAAGATACTTCTGCTTCTATCCCATGGGCAGGCCACTGTTGAAAGAGGATTTTATACGAATAAACAAATCATGGTGGAGAACTTAAGAGAAGAATCTGTTGTAGCAAGAAGAATTATTGTTGACCATGTAAACACAGTTGCGAAAATAGATGTTGAATTGTCAAAAGAGCTATTACTGAGTGTTGCCGGTGCTCGTCAAAAGTATGTAGCTTACCTGGATGAACAGAAAAAACCCCAGCAAAAGAAATGTAGGGGGGGGAATGCTGCTAATGGAAAGCATAGCATAGCATGTCTTAAATCGAAGAAGGAAATACTTGAAACAGACATTTCTGAATTTAAAAAATCCTCTGAAATGTATGCTGATCAGGCAGAATCAAAAAGCTCACTAACATTGCTTGCAAAATCAAATGCCCTGCGACACAATGTAAATGAAAAAGAAAAAGCACTGTTGCTTGTTGCTGATGAACTTCATGAAAAACTCGTGCAACATAAGAATTGTTAAAGGGGTAGGGAACGTCCTATCTCTTGAAGTTATGTCTACCTGAATGTACCTTTCTCTTAATGAACTTTTTAGATAACAAAACTCTGTAACTTCCCATTCTGCTTTATTTCCCCTCTCGTTTATATTGTGGTCATTAGTGGCTGTGAAATGGGGAGAGGAAATGTAAGTCAACAGCAATTTCCAATCGAACTTTATTCCCATACGGCTTTATATTGCGTCCATAAAACGGGGGAAACTTTACCTGCTAGAAAAGAGAAGTATACCTTTTAAAAGGAATTCACTTGGTTTCTTTCATAGCAGTTAGTGGCATGCAAATCTGTGGAAGAATTGATCAAGCTCATGCACACTGCGTATTAATCAGATTTCAGTCATTTTCAACACATTCCTTCGATATACACCATTTTTCCCCATCTAGTTTTTAAGTAAAAGATCCCCTCCTCGAGGTCCCTAAGAACAAACTAAAATTTCGACGGAATTGAAGGCTTTTGTATGTGTATTATCCTGCATTAAGTTTCGATGAACATACTGAAACCAGATGAAAATTTCCGGAATAAAATGACAAATTTCCAGGAAAAGTGCGTAATCAAAAAACATTCTTAGGCACTCTGAGCATTGCTATTTCTCAGCTTTCAATATAGGTAGACATATACAGGGTGCGTTTAAAAGTTGGTCAGACATTTTCATGTATTAAATTACCTAAAAATTTTAACCAGTAGCCATTTTTCAAAAAATTTCAAAAAGAAACAATAAATCCAGGTAGAGAAGGTAAAGTACACGTTGCAAAAATATGCATTTAAATGTTTCCCTCATACTAAGTAGGCGTACAGAAACATCAGTATTTCACTGTCTGCCATCCAATGAAGTCATCTTACATATTGTAAATAGAAAGTTCGGAGTATTTCTATACAAGTAAAAACAGAATCTGTTCTTTTTTTTTTTGTTCCTGGTTTCCCAAAGGGTTGGCATTCCTGCTTTTCAGGTTCTTGTTGCTATCTAGTTTCTTGAATTCTAGAGCATGGAATATCCTGCCTTTTAGGTTTGTATCAAAGTGGATAAAAAAAAAAAAATCCTGTGAAGCTTGGTGTGATGCACAGTGTCATTATTGAGGTTTACGTGATTCATGCTCTTTGAATGATTTGGGATCTTTTACTTTAGCTCAGTGCCTGCTTTCTGATATATAGGCACTGTAAAAAAAAAAATATATTGTGCTACAGAGAAGAAAATTATCAGTATCATGCATGTATTTTATTTTGTTTGTTACAGAAATGCAAGGAACCATGTTTAAGGTTTTAAAGAATCAGAATTTCCTATCTTTACTGATGTGTATATATCTTTTCTGCTTTCAGTCGATGTATTGTAAATGTGTTGTGCTGCCCGGTGGCCAAATGGTCTGATCATTCGCCTGAGGTAGGTGTGGTTTTGAGTCCCATATGAGGTATGGGTAGTGTATTTGTCAGATGGCATTGGCTCTGTCCCTTCTCTGCAACAAGTGGCCCTAAATTAAAGATGTGCGACTGCTTATAGCACTCAGAGTTGCACATGATGGTCAATAAACCCTGAAACAAAATAAAAATAAAAATAAGTAGTGAACTTCACCGTAATTATCAATATAGGCAACAATGCACTGTGGTTCTAGGAAAAGTTTGGGCTCCTGGAATTTTTTTACGGACTTCTGAAAAACTCCTGGAATTTATTTTCTTTAAAAGTATATGAACCCTGTCATGGTATTCCTGTCACCGCAGTCCCTTTGCGCACGCCTCTGCAGGCGGTGGCAGCAAGACTGTCTGTGAACGTTCTGATCACAGTCTGTTCAATCTACTTGCCACCCAAGGAAACTGTAAGCCTTTCTGACTTGGAGGATTTTGTTGACCAGCTGCAGTCTCCTTTTCCCCTCTTGGGTGATTTTAATGTACACAATCCGTTGCGGGGTAGCAACAGTCTAGACTCCAGGGGCCGTGCTGTTGAGGCCTTTTTGTCCAACACCTCACTCTGTCTCCATAACATGGGGACAAAAACCTACTTCCATGAACCTACCCGATCGTACTCGGCCATTGATCTGTCGCTGAGTTCACCATCCTTATTTCCTGACTGGTCCTGGAGCGTGTATCTCCTTGGCACTGATCACTTTCCAATCTTCCTTCAGCTAGAAGGTGACTGATTCCGACATCCCATCTGTCCCACTAGATGGGATATAGATCGCGCCAAGTGGGACATATTCACTGCTTCGGCGATCATTACTCCTCCAATGGTGACCTCAGGTATGATCAGTGATGCTGTTGAAGCTGTAACGGAATGTCTTGTGCAAACGGCAAAACTCTCCATTCCGCAGAAGTCAACAAATCTTCCATGTTGTCCGAAGCCTTGGTGGAATTCCGACTGCAAGGCAGCACTTCAGGCTCATCATAAGACTTGGGGTCGGTTTCGTCACGTTCCAACCGATGCTTACCTCCTTGCTTTCAAGAAAGCCAAGGCTTATGCATGCCTGGTCCGTCATTGTCATAAACGGGAGTCCTGGATCCAGTATGTTTCCAGGATCAACACCTCTACCAGCTCTAAGATCGTTTAGGACAGGATTCGCAAGGTTCGGGGAAAGCACCCATCTGGGGAACTCTCCATTCTCGAGAGTGATGGATGAATGGTTGCTGATGCTCAGGGTATTGCTGACTGTCATTGCACCGCATTTTCTTTGGTGTCCAGCAGCAGCAATTACCCTTCTTTGTTCCGGCAGCTTCAGACGCGGCTTGAGAAGAAAAGAATATCTTTCGGACCATTTTCCTCGGAAAACTATAACAGCCCTCTGACTGCTGTGGAACTGAAGATTGCTTTGAATCGTTCTGGCCGAACATCTATCGGACCGGATAACATCCACCACGGCATGCTGAAGCACCTCTCCATCCTCTCTAGACTGTCTGCTAATTCTGTTTAACAGAATTTGGCAAGAGCACTTCTTTCCCGATTCTTGGCAGACAGCTATTGTCATACCTGTTCTCAAACCTGGTAAAGATCCCAGAAACCCATTAACTACCGTCCCATCGCTATGACGAGCTGCCTTTGCAAAGTGCTATAATTTATCATCAATTTTCGTCTGACGTTTTTTATTTAGAAGCCCATCGCATTTTATCGCCTCATCAGAGTGGTTTCTGTCGCTTTTGTTCTACCACTGGTCATCACCTTCGCCTTGAAACATCTATCAGAGAAGTGTTTGTCCGGCGTCTGCACATGGTCTCCGTGTTCTTTGACATGGAAAAAAATTACGATCGGACGTGGAGATACGGCATTCTCCGTGATCTGCACGACTGCGGATTTCGGGGAAACTTACCTGCTTTCTCCAGAACCGGATGTTCCATGTGCACGTCGGTAGCTCCTCTCTGCGCTGTGTCCACAAGAGCAGGGTGTTCCTCAAGGCTCCGTTTTATCAGTCGCTCTTTTCATTCTTCGTGTTAATCACATTTTCACATTACTGCCTCAGACGGTTCATGGATCGATGTATGTAGATGATATTCAGGTTTCGTGTGCTTCCGTCAACATGCGTACCATTGAGAGACAATTGCAGTCTGCAATCACTAAGATTTCTTCCTGGGCCTTATGTAATGGTTTTGTCTTCTTATCACAGACCGTTTGCATGCATTTTTGCCGCAAACGGGGTCTTCACCTGGACCCTCGTCTCCGTCTGGGTGTAACTCTACCATCCCTGTGGTGTCTGAAGTCAAGTTCCTAGGTTTGACCTTTGACCGCACACTCTCCTTCCGTCCTCACATTCAGTCATTGAAGGTGAAGTGCACGCAGTCCTTTAGTATCCTTAAGATCCTCTCTCGAACATTGGGGGGGCTGACAGGTGCTCAATGCTCCGCATTAACCACTGCCTTGTGCGGTCAAGGTTGGGCTATGGATGTGTAACCCACGGTTCTGCACGGCCTTCTGTTTTAGATCTCTTTGATCCGGTTCATCACTAGGCTCAGCGTCTTTACACCGGCGCTTTTTGTACTTCTCCCGCGCATAGCCTGTATACCAAATCGCATGAGCAGCCGTTGTGCCTACGCCATCAGCAACTGTCTGTCTCTCCAGCTTTACACCTAGCTGAAGTCACTACCTCATCATCCACTGCACGATTCAGTCTTCAACCCACAATGTCTCCGCTTATTTTCCAACCGCCCTTCTTGTGTTCCAACTTTCAGGATTCGGATGTCAGACATGGTGCGTGCTGCTGGCCTTGACTTATCGACGATTGTTGTGACCAGGGCTTTTCATGAACCTCCATGGCAGTTGGCTCAGGTGATGGCCTATCACTCTTTCTGTGTGGCCTAAGCAGGAGCGGCTCCTGCTATGGGGCTGTGGCGCCCCCCCCCACTCCCTACCAAAAGCAGTTTTTTTTTTTTTTAAAGCAGTACCAAGACAGAGAAGGTTTGTGAACACCGCTGTATGTTTTTCCAGCATAATGCCACGACTAGTTTTCTGAACTCAGCTGGAAGTTTTCCCTGCATAATACCCACTGGGAGCGGAAAGAACGTTGGCGGACTGCGCGCCTTGCAGCCCTGACGGCTATTGAAACCAACTCATGTGGGGAAACTCTGCCTATTCCCATATCAGTTCGTTTCCTTTGAATAAAACTTCCCTAGGGACTGCATTAATGGCAGTGCTAGCAAATGCAGTCTCTCGTTGGGTGGAAATACATCGCTGGGCCTGTGTGCTTTGTTGATCAATACGGTTCTTGTGCTTCCGAATAAGAAATAAAATAGGGGAATGAATTAAAAATAATGACTAATGTTGAAATAAAGTATTAAATAAAGTACGTTTGAATGTATTACTCAACCTGTTTTTTTTTTGTTTTTTTCTTCCAATTTTTGGTTTGTTCCTGCTTTTATTCAATGTAATAATTCTAACAACAATGTTGCTCCCATCGAACTGGAGATTATTCGTGTTTGCTAATAACAAATAATCAGTTGCCGGGACTTTTGCAAAAAAAGTTTCTTATATTTTCTCTTCTGGTCAAAATGGGCATGTGAACAAATTGCGATTAATAATAGAGTTCAGTATTGAATAAATTGAAAAAAAAGTAATTTCTGCAGCGAAATACCTGCACAAAATTGATTTCTTCACTTACAAAGCACAGTGAGATTTTCGCTTTTAAACTCACGTAAATTTCTATTCGCCAAAAATCATTGAAGTCACTCCACTGGATACATTTTATTTGTCTGTTGCATCCTCCCTCCCTCACAAAAATAAGCTGCGCATTTCAACTGAGGTAGTGTATTTAATTACTTTGAAAAGAACATTTAATCAGATATCATTGTTTAGAAAATTTACGCAGTTGGTAAATTTTGGAAAACAAATTCTTCTACACTAAATTGTTATCATGGCTTCAAAATTAAAACTGGACTGAATATATTTGCAATCCGTTTTTATTAAAGAGAATGGTGGTGTGCGAGTATCGCAATAACAACTCATCGCAAAATTCTGGCAGAACCTTAAAAATTCCACCATGTTTTTCATCGCCATCCAAGTTGCAGTGGTCGGTATCAAGTCGAAGTTTCAAAGGGAGTGTATCAGAATAAAAATATTTATTGTCATATTTCTAGGGGTCACAATGAGACACTTGAGAACGCGTACATGACCTTGAGTGTGTCTCCGCTACCACTGGCACACGCATAAAAAGTTTTTACATTTTTTTTACTTATATATATATATATATATATATATATATATATATATATATATCATCATCATCATCATCATTGTCAACCATTATCAATCCACTGCTGGACGAAGGTCTCCCCAAGTTTCCTCCACAACGGTCTGTCTTGTGCCAGTCTCCTCCATGTCACCCCTGCATACTTTCGAATTTCATCCACCCATCTCCCATGTGGTCTTCCTCTGGGTCTTTTCCTGTCCCTTGGAATCCAATCTAAAATTTCGGCTGTCCATCGATGATCTGTCCTTCTGGCAGTATGTCCAGCCCATTGCCATTTCAGGGATTTAACTCTGATCATGATGTCTTCCACTCTTGTCATTTTTCGGATCCACGAGTTCCTCTTCTTATCTCTCCTGGTTACACCAAGTATGCACCTCTCCATGCTACTTTGAGTTGTCTGCAGCCTTTGTATGTCTCTTTTAGTTAAGGTCCACGTCTCTGCACCATACGTAAGCACTGGAAGGATGCATTGATCAAACACTTTTCTTTTAAGACATAATGGCATATTGCTCTTGAAAATTATGCTGTTTCTTCCAAAAGCTCTCCAGGCAAGTTTTGTACGCCGATTAATTTCTTCATCAATGTGACCCTCACTTGATATCTGCTGTCCAAGATAAACGTACGTGTCTGTTATCTCCAGCTTTTCTCCATCAATCGATAAATCTTCATTTCTTGTAAAAGCATTGAACATCACTTTTGTCTTCTGAAAGTTCATTTTTAATCCCACTTCTTTACTCTTGTCAGCAAGTTCCTGGATCATACTCTGCAGCTCTGATGGGGTAGTTGCAAAAATGACTATGTCATCAGCAAAACGAAGGTGGGTTAGATAATCTCCATTAATCTTTATCCCCTTGTTTTCCCAGCTCAGCGACTGAAAAACACCCTCCAATGTGGCATTAAAGAGCTTCGGAGATATGGTGTCACCTTGTCTCACTCCCTTTCCAATTTTTACGTGTGTTGTATTTTCAAACAGCCTAATCTTTGCACTTGCATTTTCATAGATGTTATTAATAATATTAATGTATGCATCTTCAATACCGCAGGTTTTCAGAGCCATTGTAACTGCTGATGGTTTCACCGAATCAAAGGCTTTTTCATAATCGATAAAAGCCATGCACAATGGAAGCTCATATTCCCTCGCTCTTTCAATTAGTTCTCTCAGCACGTGGATATGATCTATTGTGCTGTAGCCACTCCTGAATCCAGCTTGTTCTCTCGGTTGAGCCATGTCCAGTGTTACCTTCAAGCGGTGTGAAAGAACTTTAGTGAAGATTTTATAAACTACTGATAGGAGGCTGATAGGTCTGTAGTTTCCAAGATCCTCAATGTCACCTTTCTTATGTAGCAGGATCATTGTAGCGGTGTTCCAATCCTCAGGAATCTTTCCTTCATTAAGGCATCGAGTGAAAATTTGGGCGAGTACTGTTTCGATTTCTCCACTTGCTTCTTGTATGATGTCTACAGTAATTCCATCTTCTCCTGGAGCTTTTTCTCGCTTCATGTTCTTGATTGCATGTGCAACTTCTGCTGGAAGGACTGGAGGAACTCTGGTACTGGTATCTTTCATGATGTCTGGAGTGCATATATCATCCCTTTCATATAATTTGGAGTAGAAATCTTTCACTCTTGTCAAAATTTCACCTCTATTTCTTGTTACAGAACCATCTTCTTTTCTCAGTGCCATAATCTGTTTTCTTCCCTTACTGAGATGTCCCTTTGCTATCTTTAGGCTTTGGTTGTTTTCAATTGCTTTCCTCACTAGTTCACAGTTGAATTTTCTTACGTCTTCAGTGATACTTTTTCTTACTGTCTTGCATAGCTCTATATATTCCACTTTGGAAGTCACATCTTCTTTAGTTGTCCTCATCTCTCTTCTTTTTTGCATCAACATTTTGGTTTTTCCTGATAATTTGTTCACATGCAACTTGTTCTTAGACCCAGCTAATTTTGTTGCTGTTTCCATAAGAGCTTTGGTTATTTTTCTGTTAACTTCAGAGATGTCCACTTCTTCCGATGTTAGGCCTTCTAAAGTAGAGAACCTGTTCTTCAGTTCTAACTTGAAGGTATTATGGTGTTTTTTAAGGTTGGTTATGTCAATAGATTTTGTTTGTCTTATGAGCTTGCCACGTTCAAGTTTAGTGTTAAGGTGCATCTTACATCTCACCAATCTATGGTCACTACCTGTGTTGAACTTGTTTAGCACACTGCAGTCTTCTATGACGAATTTTTTGTTACACATAATAAAATCAATTTCACTTGTCGTCCCATTTGGATGTCTCCATGTCCATTTCCTGTGTGGCTTTTTCTTGAAGAAGGAGTTCAAGATGAAAAACCCTTCTGCCTCTGCAAACTCAACGAGAGTATTTCCACGCTGGTTTCTGTTGCTGTGACCGAATTTACCTACTGAAGTTTCATTCTGTTGCCGTTGCCCTATTTTTGCATTGAAATCTCCCATAATTATTTTCAAGTGCTGCTTACCTTTATTATTTAGATGACAAATTTCCTCATAAAATTCTTCAATTTCTTCTTCAGGATGACTTGTGGTGGGTGCATAAGTTTGAATAATCTGAGCCTGGTATCTTTTCGAGAGTTGGATAACAAGTCGTGCAGCTCTGTCAGAGGAACTTTCAACTTCTACAACTTTATCCTTCAGTTTCTTGTTTATTATAAATCCAACACCACTAGTTCTGCCAGTATCTGTCCCACGATAGTAGAAGAGATGTCCACTTTTCAGTTCGATGAGATCTTCTCCTTTTCTCCTTACCTCACTTAGCCCCACGATGTCCCACTTGATCCTTTGTAGTTCCTCTTCCAATTCAAGAAGCCTTGAATCAGAAGATAGGGAGCGTCCATTGTAAGTAGCCAAGGTCAGCATCAGATGGCAGCCTAGTCCGGTCCTCCGGGGATTCTTAGCACCCTCTGCCTTCATGTCGCACTGGCCGCTGCCTTGGCCAGGTACATTCCAGCTGCCGGAGACTGAGGGCCAAGATTTAAGTTGTGGAATCATTTTGGAGGGGTTTGGCCATAACTCACCACGCTGGCCAAGCGGGTTGGTGAGTGTGGGATAGAATTTCCTCTAATCCCGATGGTATAGTTATACCGCTATTGGCGGTCGTCAGAGCCCCTTTAGTGGGAACAGGATGCACCACGAGAAGGCGGGGTTGACATTTGTCAAGGAGAGGCTGTGATGTTACGCATCACCTGACCTTACATCCCCTATATATATATATATAATGGGATGTAAGGTCAAATGATGTGTAACATCACAGCCTCTCCTTGACAAATGTCAACCCCGCTTTCTCGTGGTGCATCCTGTTCCCTCTAAAGGGGCTCCGACGACCGCGAATAGCGGGATAACTATACCATCGGGATTAGAGGAAATGCTATCCTACACTCACCAACCCGCTTGTCCAGCATGGTGAGATATGGCCAAACCCCTCCAAAATGACTCCACAACTTAAATCTTGGCCCTCAGTCTTCGGCAGCTGGAATGTACCTGGCCAAGGCAGCGGTCAGTGCGACATGAAGGCAGAAGGTGCTAAAAATCCCCGGAGGACAGGACTAGGCTGCCATCTGATGCTGACCTTGGCTACGTATAATGGACGCTCCCTATCTTCTGATTCAAGGCTTCTTGAATTGGAAGAGGAACTACAAAGGATCAAATGGGACATCTTCGGGCTAAGTGAGGTAAGGAGAAAAGGAGAAGATCTCATTGAACTGAAAAGTGGAAATCTCCTCTACTATCGTGGGACAGATACTGGCAGAACTAGTGGTGTTGGATTTATAATAAACAAGGAACTGAAGGATAAAGTTGTAGAAGTTGAAAGTTCCTCTGAAAGAGCTGCGCGACTCGTTATCCAACTCTCGAAGATACCAGGCCCAGATTATTCAAGCTTATGCACCCACCACAAGTCATCCTGAAGAAGAAATTGAAGAATTTTATGAGGAAATTCGTCATCTAAATAATAAAGGTAAGCAGCACTTGAAGATAATTATGGGAAATTTCAATGCAAAAATAGGGCAACGGCAACAGAATGAAACTTCAGTAGGTAAATTCGGTCACGGCAACAGAAACCAGCGTGGAAATACTCTCGTTCAGTTTGCGGAGGCAGAAGGGTTTTTCATCTTCAACTCCTTTTTCAAGAAAAAGCCACACAGGAAATGGACATGAAGACATCCAAATGGAACGACAAGTGAAATTGATTTTATTATGTGTAACAAAAAATTTGTCATAGAAGACTGCAGTGTGCTAAACAAGTTCAACACAGGTAGTGACCATAGATTAGTGAGATGTAAGATACACCTAAACTCTAAACTCGTACGTGGCAAGCTCATAAGACAAACAAAATGTATTGACATAACCAACCTTAAAAAGCACCATAATACCTTCAAGTTGGAACTGAAGAACATATTCTCTGCTTTAGAAGGCCTAACATCGGAAGAAGTAAATATTTCTGAAGTTAACAGAAAAGTAACCAAAGCTCTTATGGAAACAGCAACAAAATTAGCTGGGTCTAAGAACAAGTTGCATATGAACAAATTATCAAGAAAAACCAAAATGTTGATGCAAAAAAGAAGAGAGATGAGGACAACTAAAGCTGATGTGACTTCCAAAGTGGAATATATAGAGCTATGCAAGACAGTACGAAAAAGTATCACTGAAGACGTAAGGAAGTTTAACTTTGAACTAGTGAGGAAAGCAATTGAAAACAACCAAAGCCTAAAGATAGCAAAGGGACATCTCAGTAAGGGAAGGAAACAGATTATGGCACTGAGAAAAGAAGATGGTTCTGTAACAAGAAATAGAGGCGAAATTTCGACAAGAGTGAAAGTCTTCTACTCCAAATTATATGAAAGGGATGATACATGTACTCCAGACATCATGAAAGGTACCAGAGTTCTTCCAGTCCTCCCAGCAGAAGTTGCACATGCAATCATGAACATGAAGCGGGGAAAAGCTCCAGGAGAAGATGGAATTACTGTAGACATACAAGAAGCAAGTGGAGAAATCGAAACAGTACTCGCCCAAATTTTCACTCGATGCCTTAATGAAGGGAAGATTCCTGAGGATTGGAACAATGCTACAATGATCCTGCAAATAAAAAGGTGACATTGAGGATCTCAGGAACTGCAGACCGCCGCCCCGGTGGCGCAGTGGTCTAAGCGATGACCTCTGATCGTTCGTCGTCCGAAAGGGGTCCGGGTTCGAATCCCGGTAAGGCATGGATGTTGTGTTTGTCTTACGGCACTGGCTCTTTCCCTTCCCTGGAACCAGTGACCCTAAATTAGGGATGGACAACAGCTTATAGCCCATTGAGTTGTTCACGGTGGTCGTTAAACCTCTAATCAAAAGAAAGTAAAAGAAAGAACTACAGACCTATCGGCCTCCTATCAGTGGTTTATAAAATCTTCACTAAAGTTCTTTCACACCGCTTGAAGGTAACACTGGACATGGCTCAACCGAGAGAACAAGCTGGATTCAGGAGTGGCTACAGCACAATAGATCATATCCACGTACTGAGAAAACTAATTGAAAGAGCAAGGGAATATGAACATCCATTATGCATGGCTTTCATCGATTATGAAAAAGCCTTTGATTCGGTGAAACCATCAGCAGTTACAATGGCTCTGAAATCCTGCGGTATTGAAGATGCATACATTAATATTATTAATAACATCTATGAAAATGCAAGTGCAAAGATTCGGCTGTTTGAAAAAAACAACAACACAAAAATTGGAAAGGGAGTGAGACAAGGTGACACCATATCTCTGAAGCTCTTTAACGCCACATTGGAAAATGTCTTTCAATCACTGAACTGGGAAAACAAAGGGATAAAGATTAATGGAGATTATCTAACCCACCTTCATTTTGCTGATGACGTAGTCATTTATGCAACTACCCCATCAGAGCTGCAGAGTATGATCGAGGAACTTGCTGACAAAAGTAAAGAAGTGGGATTAAAAATGAACTTTCAGAAGACAAAAGTGATGTTTTTTCATTTCATTTATTGCATTTTAGTTGTTACAGACATATTACACAATCATAAATATATAGCACACATTATATTTTTGTAACAACAGGGAATGAGGAGGGAAAAGGCCTGATAGGCCTCCCTCTTCTCCCAAAGCATCACAATTTTCATGAAAATAAAAAAATAAAAAAATGTACAAAAGAAGTCCACACAATATCAAACACAGCTAGGGCGGTACTATAAATTAATAAAGGTGATAATACATTATGAACTTTTGGTCAGTAAGAAATACCTGAGTTTTTGTTTAAATATATTAATATTATTAAGTGATACAATATCAGTAGGAAATGTATTCTATATGCTTTTACAAGAAACGAAGATTTATCGATTGATGGAGAAAAGCTGGAGATAACAGACACGTACGTTTATCTTGGACAGCAGATATCAAGTGAGGGTCACATTGATAAAGAAATTAATCGGCGCACAAAACTTGCCTGGAGAGCTTTTGGAAGAAACAGCATAATTTTCAAGAGCAATATGCCATTATGTCTTAAAAGTGTTTGATCAATGCATCCTTCCAGTTCTTACGTATGGTGCAGAGACGTGGACCTTAACTAAAAGAGACATACAAAGGCTGCAGACAACTCAAAGTAGCATGGAGAGGTGCATGCTTAGTGTAACCAGGAGAGATAAGAAGAGGAACTCGTGGATCCGAAAATGACAAGAGTGGAAGACATCATGATCAGAGTTAAATCCCTGAAATGGAAATGGGCTGGACAATACTGCCAGAAGGACAGACCATCGATGGACAGCCGAAATTTTAGATTGGATTCCAAGGGACAGGAAAAGACCTAGAAGAAGACCACATGGGAGATGGGTGGATGAAATTCGAAAGTATGCCGTAGTGACATGGAGGAGACTGG
Source organism: Macrothele yani (assembly GCA_039090855.1). Taxonomy (NCBI): domain Eukaryota; kingdom Metazoa; phylum Arthropoda; class Arachnida; order Araneae; family Macrothelidae; genus Macrothele; species Macrothele yani. The sequence continues at coordinate 71,800,551 of CM077025.1, read as the reverse complement.
CACAAGACAGACCGTTGTGGAGGAAACTTGGGGAGACCTTCGTTCAGCAGTGGATTGATAATTGTTGACGATGATGATGATATATATAATGACCGCCAATAGCGGTATAACTATTCCATCGGGATTAGAGGAAATGCTATCCCACACTCACCAACCCGCTTGGCCAGCGTGGTGAGTTATATCCAAAACTCCTCCAAAATGACTCCACAATTTAAATCTTGGCCCTCAGTCTTCGGCAGCTGGAATGTACCTGGCCAAGGCAGTGGCCAGTGCGACATGAAGGCAGAGGGTGCTAAGAATCCCCAGAGGACCGGACTAGACTGCCATCTGATGCTGACCTTGGCTACGTATAATGGACGCTCCCTATCTTCTGATTCAAGGCTTCTTGAATTGGAAGAGGAACTACAAAGGATCAAGTGGGACATCGTCGGGCTAAGTGAGGTAAAGAGAAAAAGATCTCATTGAACTGAAAAGTGGACATCTCTTCTACTATCGTGGGACAGATACTGGCAGAACTAGTGGTGTTGGATTTATAATAAACAAGAAACTGAAAGATAAACTTGTAGAAGTTGAAAGTTCCGCTGACAGAGCTGCCCGACTCGTTATCCAATTCTCAAGAAGATACCAGGCTCGGATTATTCAAACTTATGCACCCACCACAAGTCATCCTGAAGAAGAAATTGTAGAAATTTTATGAAGAAATTCGTCATCTAAATAATAAAGGTAACGACTAGCTGATGACCATTATCCTGTACCGTCCAAATGCGGACTCCACAGGGTATAATAAAGGTAACGTCTTGATGAAGCATCGTCCTGTTCCGTCCAATTGCGGACTCCACAGGGCTCGGTGTAACTCACTTGGCGCGTTTGCAGTCCGCAAACGATGCGTCGCCGTTCTCTTCGGGAAGTCGGAGTCACCACAGGTCCGCACACTTGGACGGGTGGCGCGAAGCGAGCGCGTACTCAGACGGACCGTGTATTATCCGTTGAGACGTCCCTGGGAGATTCGTTCGCCACCCGAACTGTGGGCACTTTGGCCTTTATTAACACAAACACAATACAAAATCGACACACATGGAAAAAAACACTTTGAGAACACATGTTTACTTTGGCATGCAAGCCCAGATTACGCTCAGTCAGCGTTTTTCAGAATCACTTCTTTTTTGGGTACATTGACCCGTCGATGAGCCGCAACTTTCATCCATAGTCTATTCTTCTCCTTTGGAGGTTGATCTCCCTCTGGAGGCTGGGACATTCGGCAGCTAGGCTGGAATGGTCCAGCTGGTGTTTGAGGCCGAATCGCTCATTGGCCTTTCTGCAGTTGAGACACTGAGCTTTGTTGGTGCAGTTCTGATGCCTGTGACCCGCCTGGCCACATCGGGCACAGGTCTCTTCCTCCTCCGAGCATCGAGCCTTGTGATGCCCGAACCCGTTGCACCTAAAGCAACGGGTTTCCCTGATGAATTCCTTGCAAGTAAGGATTCGCCAGCCTAGGTTTACCTTGGCGTTCTTCAGCGTTCTTCTGAAGTCCTCTGGGGCCATCTCAAAGACCCAGTGGACCACTCCACTCTTTCCCTTTGGGCAATTGGGAAGAGCACCCTGCATTTGTCAGGGTCATCAAGGTCGTTCTGGCGCCGGAAGCGTAGCTCAATCGCTTCCAGGTTATCTTTCGCATTGTCGTCCCCGTACACGATGATACGTGGGAGTCTTTTCTTAACCGGACATACCCTGTATGTCGCGGATAACTTCTCATCGTACTGGTAGTGCTCCATCACCCTCTCTATCTCTTCTGCTTTCGGGCACGAAAGGAGCATTCCGCCCTCGCTCACTCTTTTGAATCCTTTGACACCAATGCCAATTCTCCAGGGTGCGAAGTCTAGGGCCACTTCGTCCCGGAAATCCTCTTTTGGTGCGTTCGGGTCTTTTGGATAGACCACGACCGCGTGTTCGGATTGGAATTTGGGTATTCCTTCCTTCTTCGGCTTTCCCTTCACTGCGTCAGCAAAGGTCCGCTGAGGTTTCTGCTTGGACTCGCTCTGCTGGTGTTCCATTAGCCTTCCTTTTAATTTTTCAATTTCGAGTTGCTGTTTGAAGAGAGCAGCTTGCATCTGATCAATGATCGGCCGCAGCTGTCCCCTCACATTATGGGACACTCTCGTCGTGGGACTGTCCAGCAGCTCGTTCATCTGCCTGAACAGCCCCAAGATCGCATCTGGACATGCGCTCTCTTGGTTCTCCGTAACATCATCCCCCGGAGATTGGGTCTGAAGACCCGAGCAAGATGGTGTTTGCTCTGGGTGCTCTGCACTTGAACCACTCATGTTGAGTGGTAGGACCGGCCCGACGACAACGGGGCAGAGCTTGGATCGGGCGGAGCAATCAGCTCTGAAAAGAGCTCTCGTTTTCAAACGAGCTTTGTGGGCGCAGGCGCGCTTTGCACGCGAACCTTCTCGTGCCTCTTACGCTAGCTTCTTTCAACGCTTTCAAACCACTATCGATTATTGCCTGCTTGCTCCCCGGGGATTCTCCGATCCGCCGGTCATATAATAAAGGTAAGCAGCACTTGAAGATAATTATGGGAGATTTCAATGCAAAAATAGGGCAACAGAATGAAACTTCAGTAGTTAAATTCGGTCACGGCAACAGAAACCAGTGTGGAAATACTCTCGTTGAGTTTGCAGAGGCAGAAGGGTTTTTCATCTTGAACCCTTTTTTCAAGAAAAAGCTGCAAAGGAAATGGACATGCAGGCATCCCAATGGATGGATAAGTGAAATTGATTTTATTATGTGTAACAAGAAATTTGTCATAGAAGACTGCAGTGTGCTAAACAAGTTCAAAACAGGTAGTGACCATAGATTAGTGAGATGTAAGATGCACCTCAATGCTTAACTCGAGCGTGGCAAGCTCATAAAGCAAAGTGTGTTGATGTGACCAACTTAAAAGCACGGAAAGCCTTCAAATTGGAACTGAGGAACAGATTCTCTGCTTTAGAAGGCCTAACATCAGAAGAAGTGTACATATCTGAAGTTAACAGAAAAGTAACCTAAGCTCTTACGGAAACAGCAACAAAATTAGCTGGGTCTAAGAACAAGTTGCATGTGAACAAATTATCAGGAAAAACCAAAATGTTGATGCAAAAAAAAAAAGAAGAGAGATGAGGACAACTAAAGAAGATATGACTTCCAAAGTGGAATATATAGAGCTATGCAAGACAGTACAAAAAGTATCACTGAAGACGTAAGGAAATTCAACTGTGAACTAGTGAAGAAAGCAATTGAAAACAACCAAAGCCTAAAGATAGGAAAGGGACATCTCGGTAAGGGAAGAAAACGAATTATGGCATTGAGAAAAGATGGTTCTGTAATAAGAAATAGAGGAGAAATTTTGACAAGAGTGAAAGATTTCTATTCCAAATTATATGAAAGGGATGATACATGTTCTCCAGACATCATGAAAGGTACCAGTGTTCTTTCAGTCCTCCCAGCAGAAGTTGCACATGCAATCAAGAACATGAAGCCGGGAAAAGCTCCAGGAGAAGATGGAATTACTTTAGACATCATACAAACAAGAAGCAAGTGGAGAAATTGAAACAGTACTCACCTAAGTTTTCACTCGATGCCTTAATGAAAGGAAGATTCCTGAGGATTTCAATAACGCTACAATGATCCTGCTACATACAAAAGGTGACATTGAGGATCTCAGGAACTACAGACCTATCCTCCTATCAGTGGTTTATAAAATCTTCACTAAAGTTCTTTCACACCGCTTGAAGGTAACACTGGACATGGCTCAACCGAGAGAACAAGCTGGATTCAGGAGTGGCTACAGCACAATAGATCATATCCACGTACTGAGAGAACTAATTGAAAGAGCAAGGGAATATGAACATCCATTATGCATGGCTTTCATCGATTATGAAAAAGCCTTTGATTCGGTGAAACCATCTGCAGTTACAATGGCTCTGAAATCCTGCGGTATTGAAGATGCATACATTAATATTATTAATAACATCTATGAAAATGCAAGTGCAAAGATTCGGTTGTTTGAGAATACAGCACACATAAAAGTTGGAAAAGGAGTGAGACAAGGTGACACCATATCTCTGAAGCTCTTTAATGCCACATTGGAAAATGTCTTTCAATCACTGAACTGGGAAAACAAAGGGATAAAGATTAATGGAGATTATCTAACTTACCTTTGTTTTGCTGATGATGTAGTCATTTTTACAACTACCCCATCAGAGCTGCAGAGTATGATCCAGGAACTTGCTGACAAGAGTAAAGAAGTGGGATTGAAAATGAACTTTCAGAAGACAAAAGTGATGTTCAATGCTTTTACAACAAATGAAGATTTATCTGTTTATGGAGAAAAGCAGGAGATATGCGTTCATTTATCTTGGGCAGCAGATATCAAGTGAGGGTCGCATTGATGAAGAAATATTAATCGGCATACAAAACTTGCTTGGAGAGCTTTGGAAGAAACAGGATAATTTTCAAGAGCATTATGTCTTAAAAGAAAAGTGTTTGATCAATGCATCCTTCCAGTGCTTACATATGGTGCAGAGATGTGGACCTTAACTAAAAGAGACATACAAAGACTGCAGACAACTCAAAGAAGCATGGAGAGGTGCATGCTTCGTGTAACCAGGAGAGATAAGAAGAGGAACTCGTGGATCCGAAAAATGACAAGAGTGGAAGACATCATGATCAGAGTTAAATCCCTGAAATGGCAATGGGCTGGTCATACTGCTAGAAGGACAGACCATCGATGGACAGCCGGAATTTTAGAATGGATTCCAAGGGACAGGAAAAGACCCAGAAAAAGACCACATTTGAGATGGGTGGATGGATTCGAAAGTATGCGGGAGTGACATGCAGGAGACTGGCACAAGACAGACCGTTGCGGAGGAAACTTGGGGAGACCTTCGTCCAGCAGTGGATTGATAATGGTTGACAATGATAATAATGATGATGATGATATATATATCATCATCATCATTGTCAACCATTATCAATCCACTGCTGGACGAAGGTCTCCCCAAGTTTCCTCCACAACGATCTGTCTTGTGCCAGTCTCCTCCATGTCACCCCTGCATACTTTCGAATTTCATCCACCCATCTCCCATGTGGTCTTCTTTCTGGGTCTTTTCCTGTCCCTTGGAATCCAATCTAAAATTTCGGCTGTCCATCGATGATCTGTCCTTCTGGCAGTATGTCCAGCCCATTGCCATTTCAGGGATTTAATTCTGATCATGATGTCTTCCACTCTTGTCATTTTTCGGATCCACGAGTTCCTCTTTCTTATCTCTCCTGGTTACACCAAGTATGCACCTCTCCATGCTTCTTTGAGTTGTCTGCAGCCTTTGTATGTCTCTTTTAGTTAAGGTCCACGTCTCTGCACCATACGTAAGCACTGGAAGGATGCATTGATCAAACATTTTTCTTTTAAGACATAATGGCATATTGCTCTTGAAAATTATGCTGTTTCTTCCAAAAGCTCTCCAGGCAAGTTTTGTACGCCGATTAATTTCTTCATCAATGTGACCCTCACTTGATATCTGCTGTCCAAGATAAACGTACGTGTCTGTTATCTCCAGCTTTTCTCCATCAATCGATAAATCTTCATTTCTTGTAAAAGCATTGAACATCACTTTTGTCTTCTGAAAGTTCATTTTTAATCCCACTCTTTACTCTTGTCAGCAAGTTCCTGGATCATACTCTGCAGCTCTGATGGGCTAGTTGCAAAAATGACTACGTCATCAGCAAAACGAAGGTGGGTTAGATAATCTCCATTAATCTTTATCCCCTTGTTTTCCCAGCTCAGTGACTGAAAAACACCCTCCAATGTGGCATTAAAGAGCTTCGGAGATATGGTGTCACCTTGTCTCACTCCTTTCCAATTTTTATGTGTGTTGTATTTTCAAACAGCCTAATCTTTGCACTTGCATTTTCATAGATGTTATTAATAATATTAATGTATGCATCTTCAATACCGCAGGTTTTCAGAGCCATTGTAACTGCTGATGGTTTCACCGAATCAAAGGCTTTTTCATAATCGATAAAAGCCATGCACAATGGAAGTTCATATTCCCTCGCTCTTTCAATTAGTTCTCTCAGCACATGGATATGATCTATTGTGCTGTAGCCACTCCTGAATCCAGCTTGTTCTCTCGGTTGAGCCATGTCCAGTGTTACTTTCAAGCGGTGTGAAAGAACTTTAGTGAAGATTTTATAAACTACTGATAGGAGACTGATAGGTCTGTAGTTTCCGAGATCCTCAATGTCACCTTTCTTATGTAGCAGCAGGATCATTGTAGCGGTGTTCCAATCCTCAGGAATCTTTCCTTCATTAAGGCATCGAGTGAAAATTTGGGCGAGTACTGTTTCGATTTCTCCACTTGCTTCTTGTATGATGTCTACAGTAATTCCATCTTCTCCTGGAGCTTTTCCCCCGCTTCATGTTCTTGATTGCATGTGCAACTTCTGCTGGAAGGACTGAGGAACTCTGGTACTGGTATCTTTCATGATGTCTGGAGTGCATATATCATCCCTTTCATATAATTTGGAGTAGAAATCTTTCACTCTTGTCAAAATTTCGCCTCTATTTCTTGTTACAGAACCATCTTCTTTTCTTAGTGCCATAATCTGTTTTCTTCCCTTACTGAGATGTCCCTTTGCTATCTTTAGGCTTTGGTTGTTTTCAATTGCTTTCCTCACTAGTTCACAGTTGAATTTTTCTTACGTCTTCAGTGATACTTTTTCGTACTGTCTTGCATAGCTCTATATATTCCACTTTGGAAGTCACATCTTCTTTAGTTGTCCTCATCTCTCTTCTTTTTGCATCAACATTTTCGTTTTTCCTGATAATTTATTTACATGCAACTTGTTCTTAGACCCAGCTAATTTTGTTGCTGTTTCCATAAGAGCTTTGGTTACTTTTCTGTTAACTTCAGAGATGTCCACTTCTTCCGATGTTAGGCCTTTCTAAAGCAGAGAACCTGTTCTTCAGTTCCAACTTGAAGGTATTATGGTGTTTTTTAAGGTTGGTTATGTCAATAGATTTTGTTTGTCTTATGAGCTTGCCACGTTCAAGTTTAGTGTTGAGGTGCATCTTACATCTCACCAATCTATGGTCACTACCTGTGTTGAACTTGTTTAGCACACTGCAGTCTTCTATGACGATTTTTTTGTTACACATAATAAAATCAATTTCACTTGTCGTCCCATTTGGATGTCTCCATGTCCATTTCCTGTGTGGCTTTTTCTTGAAGAAGGAGTTCAAGATGAAAAACCCTTCTGCCTCTGCAAACTCAACGAGGAGTATTTCCACGCTGGTTTCTTTTGCCATGACCGAATTTACCTACTGAAGTTTCATTCTGTTGCCGTTGCCCTATTTTTGCATTGAAATCTCCCATAATTATTTTCAAGTGCTGCTTACCTTTATTATTTAGATGACAAATTTCCTCATAAAATTCTTCAATTTCTTCTTCAGGATGGCTTGTGGTGGGTGCATAAGTTTGAATAATCTGAGCCTGGTATCTTTTTCGAGAGTTGGATAACGAGTCGTGCAGCTCTGTCAGAGGAACTTTCAACTTCTACAACTTTATCCTTCAGTTTCTTGTTTATTATAAATCCAACACCACTAGTTCTGCCAGTATCTGTCCCACGATAGTAGAAGAGATGTCCACTTTTCAGTTCGATGAGATCTTCTCCTTTTCTCCTTACCTCACTTAGCCCCACGATGTCCCACTTGATCCTTTGTAGTTCCTCTTCCAATTCAAGAAGCCTTGAATCAGAAGATAGGGAGCGTCCATTGTACGTTGCCAAGGTCAGCATCAGATGGCAGCTCTAGTCCGGTCCTCCGGGGATTCTTAGCACCCTCTGCCTTCATGTCGCACTGGCCGCTGCCTTGGCCAGGTACATTCCAGCTGCCGGAGACTGAGGGCCAAGATTTAAGTTGTGGAGTCATTTTGGAGGGGTTTGGCCATAACTCACCACGCTGGCCAAGCGGGTTGGCGAGTGTGGGATAGAATTTCCTCTAATCCCGATGGTATAGTTATACCGCTATTGGCGGTCGTCAGAGCCCCTTTTAGTAGGCACAGGATGCACCACGAGAAGGCGGGGTTGACATTTGTCAAGGAGAGGCTGTGATGTTACGCATCACCTGACCTTACATCCCGATATATATATATATACTACTAAGTAGAGACTGGAATAAAAAATTATTTAACAAGTTCAAATATAACAAAGAAAAACTCAAAAATCAACAGGCATGATTAAAAAGGAAAATAAAGTAATAGCAAACCTGAATGTAGCAAGTGTCGAGAATGCCGAGCCTTGGCTTTATCAAGGACCAGCAAAACTCTGCATTTTCTCACTTCCACAAACACCTAGTTGGAAATGGGTTTCTGCAGAGCCATAGATGCAAGTTTTAATCCCACTAAAATTTATAATTAACATAAACGCCTTCAGAGGCACATGTAGAATAAGTAAGTTAGTTTTTGCATGCATCCATAACTTTCCTGGCCCAACCCATACTCGTCATCTGCCAGAAAACAAAAACGATTTCAAAATTCACAAGTTGTGAGAATATTTGAACAAATCGTCAGAATTACTCAGTTAAAACACGTTGTTGAGCAACCAAACCGCCTGAGAGAGAATTTAAACATGAATCACAGTACTAAAAGTACTACAAAGTATTATTCCTTGTGGTAAAAAGCATTTCCTAAAATGCCAAAAATTAAAAAATAAAAGAATAAAAATTACAACAGAGACTTGAAAGTAAATAGGATTTTAGTACCTACAACTTCCACAAAAACGGACGTCACAAGAATAAAAAAATTAAATGATGCTTTAGAAAAATTACATGAAGTTAATAATTAGTTGCAATATTTACAAACTATTCCAGGAGTGTTTTAAGTGTATAATAATGTAGTTTTTATGCTCCTACCAACAATGAAAAAACATCGTTGACAACTAGTACAATGAAACGGCTAACTACTCAAACTAAATGCTTAAAAACGCGCATAATTTCCAAATTAAGTAAAAGAGAAAACTCATAAAGTTAGAAAAACTGCTTGCACCAATGCCCAAATGAGAAAAAATAAAAAAATTCCGCTTTTAACGTACACTATTAAACCTGGAAAGAAAAAAATGTACTGGAACAAAGATTAGAGCTTACCTTCTGTGCCCCTTCCCCCGCACAAGTTACCCAAGATGGTCGACCACCTTCCTCGGCCGCTCCCTAGTAGGAGGAGGGGGGTGTCCCTAATTCTTCTCCGCAGAAAAAGATGCAGCCCTTTAAATTTCCTCCAAGAGAATTACACAACTAAGAATAAAGTCCTGCTTGTCCAGATAGAGTAGAATAACTCTCCAGAATACACAAAAAATATTATCAAATATACATGTGGTGTATTTAATAATTTTTATATGTATTTAATTACTTCTACAGACACTACCAGTACCTATTTATTTTAACGTAAGTTTTACCATTTTTTAGGTTAGCTATTCTAATGAGAGAATACCTAGTTTACTTCTTATTTTTTTATTTTATTTTTAATCAAATTGTAAACTTTTTTTGTGTGATTTAATTTGCATTATTTTATTTTTTATTTTAATAGGACTCTCCTGTCCATAGCACTAAAGATTCCTTTTGGTAATTAATATGCATTCTGCAGACCAACTTCCAAGAAGGCTTTCATTGGCCAGAATCATTTTATTAACTGTGTAGAAATTGAAACAGATCTGCTAACCTAACCCTATTGTTCAGAACAATTTTTCTTAATATTCTTTTTACGAAAGGAGCTGGAATCTTGTTTTCTAGAAAACTGTTTAATAAGATTTTTATGTGGTTATTGAAATCCAAATTGTTGCTGCAAATTCTTAAAATTCTAAGTACCTGAGAAATTAGTACATTCTTAATTACTTTGGTCGAGATGTTATTGTTCCAGTGCAGATATTTTATTACTTTGAAAGGAAAAATTTACTGTTTTATCAAAAAGGCTGATGGACGGGTTACCTCTGTTAAGTTTAATACTTAAGTCTAGGAAATCTAGTTCCTGATTACTATGGTTAGTTTTACACAAGTTAAGAGAGCTGGGATAGATATTTGCAAAATCACTTTCTATGACTTCTGAATTATTTATACAAAGCAAATCGTCAATATATCTAAGTGTATAAGTAGTTATCTGAGCTCGAGGAGCTATTTTTAATGAACTTATATTCCTTAAAGAACAAGAATAGATTACATACGCTTGTAGAATGAGCTACTCCCATAGGTATTCCGTTTACTTGCTTATAGAGAGTATTATTATATAAAATATGGTTATTGTTTATGCAACAATTGAGATAAGAGTTCCAAGCACCTACATTAACAAATTGGTTAAGCTTAAATTCTACATACAGCTCTTTAAAGGTGGTGATATCTGAAAGAGGCAGATTAGTATATAGGTTCTCGAAATCATAACTATTATTATCTGTCGGATTTATGCTGAGTATAGTGGAAATTACTTCTGAATTATTATTTATTATCCAAAAATCTCTGTACTTCATATTAGTACAGTTACTAATGTGTTTCAAGACCCTCTTCAAGATTGTCTCAAAAGCTTGATCAATTTTCTTTTTATGACTCCTAATGTCACTAGCTATGAACCTAAACTTTACCAACTCTGCTCTTGGGTATATATATATATACTTAAGAGCATAGCCAAAAACATAAGAAAAACGTAAGAATTTAAAACTAAAGTTGCAAAATAACCTGAAGATCAAAACATGCAACGCAGCAGTTATGAAAATTCAGAATTCACATTCTATTAAGAAGAGACTGAAGCAAAACAATTTTTTTGACTCATACCAAGTGCAACATAGAAAAGGTTAAGTATTGACCGGTGTGAGTAAAAAGAGAAAAAAAGAACTGAATGTAGAAAGTGTCGAGAATACTGAGCCTTGGCTTTATCAAGGACCAGCAAAAACTCTGCATTTTCTCACTTCCACAAGGACCTATTTGGAAATGGGTTTCTGTAAAGTCATAGATGCAAGTAATAAGCCCACCAAAAAAAAAAAAAAAAAAAAAAAATTAAAAAATACATATATGTCATAACCTCCACAGAGTTGTATGACCAAGCTTTAGTTAACAATTTAGCTTGCATCCATAACTTTCCTGGCCCTCTCTTCATCCGTTACTAATAAACAGAAAGAAGATGATTATAGAAAACTCAAGTTGTAAGAGTGGCATAATGAATCAAAAATAATGTTCAGCAATAACAAATTGCCAAAGTTACCTAGTCGCCTCAGAGAGAATTTAAACCTGAATAGCAATAGAAAAGTACTACAAATTCTTAAACATTGCAATAAAAAAGGAAATATTAATTTTTTTCTAAAGCACAGATTCTTGAAAGAAAACTGGATTATAAAAACTCCCTACCCCAAAACATCTGACTACACAAAAACGTGAATGAAATAAAGACAATAATAAACTAAAGAAATGCTTTGTGAAGGTTATATGACATAAACAATTAGTTGCAATATGTACAAAGTATTTCAGAAGTGCTTTAAGTGCATAATTAAGTAGTTATTAAGACCTTAACTACATTGAAAACACATAGCAGACTACAAGAACAATGGAACGGCCGGCTGCTTAGCCTTAGTTCCCTAAAAACGCGCAAAGTTACCAAGAAAAGAAGAGTTAAAATCCGCAAAAAAGTTAATGCAATACATAACCTTTTCTATGTTGTACTTGGTATGAGTCAAAAAATTTTTTTGCTTCAGTCTCTTCTTAATAAAATATATATATATAAAATCAATCAATTTCACTTGTCGTCCCATTTGGATGTCTCCATGTCCATTTCCTGTGTGGCTTTTTCTTGAAAAAAGAGTTCAAGATGAAAAACCCTTCTGCCTCTGCAAACTCAACGAGAGTATTTCCACGCTGGTTTCTGTTGCCATGACCGAATTTACCTACTGAAGTTTCATACTCTTGCCGTTGCCCTATTTTTGCATTGAAATCTCCCATAATTATCTTCAAGTGCTGCTTACCTTTATTATTTAGATGACGAATTTCCTCATAAAATTCTTCAATTTCTTCTTCAGGATGACTTGTGGTGGGTGCATAAGTTTGAATAATCTGAGCCTGGTATCTTCTCGAGAGTTGGATAACGAGTCGTGCAGCTCTGTCAAAGGAACTTTCAACTTCTACACCTTTATCCTTCAGTTTCTTGTTTATTATAAATCCAACACCACTAGTTCTGCCAGTATCTGTCCCACGATAGTAAAAGAGATGTCCACTTTTCAGTTCAATGAGGAGATCTCCTTTTCTCCTTACCTCACTTAGCCCGACTATGTCCCACTTGATCCTTTGTAGTTCCTCTTCTAATTCAAGAAGCCTTGAATCAGAAGATAGGGAGCGTCCATTGTACGTTGCCAAGGTCAGCATCAGATGGCAGCCTAATCCGGTCCTCCGGGGATTCTTAGCACCCTCTGCCTTCCTGTCGCACTGGCCGCTGCCTTGGCCAGGTACATTCCAGCTGCCGGAGACTGAGGGCCAAGATTTAAGTTGTGGAGTCATTTTGGAGGGGTTTGGCCATAACTCACCACGCTGGCCAAGCGGGTTGGTGAGTGTGGGATAGCATTTCCTCTAATCCCGATGGTATAGTTATACCGCTATTGGCAGTCGTCACAGCCCCTTTAGTGGGAACAGGATGTACCACGAGAAGGCGGGGTTGACATTTGTCAAGGAGAGGCTGTGATGTTACGCATCACGGAGAGGTGCATGCTTGGTGTAACCAGGAGAGATAAGAAGAGGAACACGTGGATCCGAAAAATGACAAGAGTGGAAGACATCATGATCACAGTTAAATCCCTGAAATGGCAATGGGCTGGACATACTGCCAGAAGGACAGACCATCGATGGACAGCCGAAATTTTAGATTGGATTCCAAGGGACAGGAAAAGACCCAGAAGAAGACCACATGGAAAATGGGTGGATGAAATTCGAAAGTATGCGGGAGTGACATGGAGGAGACTGGCACAAGACAGACCGTTGTGGAGGAAACTTGGGGAGACCTTCGTCCAGCAGTGGATTGATAATGGTTAACAATGATGATATATATATATATATATGATAATGGTTAACAATGATGATATATATATATATATATATACTTAAGAGCAAAACTGAAGACTAAGGAAAAAATTTTAGAATTTAAAACGAAGGGTGCAAAATAACCTGAAAATCAAAACGCGCAACGCAGCAGTTTTGAAAATTCAGAATTCACATTCTATAAAGAAGATACCTAAGCAAAAAATACATATATAATTTTGACTCACACCTAATACAACATAGAAAAGGTTATGTATCTACCTGTGTGAGTAAAAGGAGAAAAGACAAAAAATAAAATAAAACAACTGAATGTAGAAGGTGTCGAGAATACTGAGCCTTGGCTTTATCAAGGACCAGCAAAAACTCTGCATTTTCTCACTTCCACAAAGACCTAGTTGGAAATGGGTTTCTGCAAGGCCATAGATGCAAGTAACATTCCCACCTAAAATAGTTTTAAAAAATATATATATGTCATGTCCTCCGCAGAGTTGCATGACCTAGCACTAGTTAACAATTTCGCTTGCATCCATTAACCTTCCTGGCCCGACCCATGCTCTTCATCTGTTACTATTAAACAGAGAGAAGAAGATTAAAGAGAACTCAAGCTGTGAGAGGGACATAATAATTAGAAATAATTTTCAGCTATAACGAAATGCCAAGTTCGTTTGAGAGAGAATTTAAACCTGAAAATCAATGCAAAAGAAATCCAAGTTTTTACATTGCAATTAAAAAGGAAATATTAATTTTTAAAAAACAGATTTTTGAAAGAAAACTTGACTCTAAAACCCCCTACTCTACAACTTATGACAGCACGAAAACGAGAATAAGTTAAAGACAATAATTAACTAAAGAAAACTTTGTGAAAGTTATATGCCTTAAACAGTTAGTTGCAATATGTACAAAGTATTTCAGCAGTGCTTTAAGTGCATAATTAATTAGTTATTAAGAACTTAACTACTTTGAAAATACAGCGCATAGAAAAGGAACAAGCTTAGCCAACTTCTGTTCCTAGGTACCCCAAAGACGCGCAAAGTTACAAAGAAAAGAAAGAGTTAAAACCCGCAAAAATGTTAACAGACAAGCCAGTGCCTAAAAGCTGAAAAGCTAAAAATCAACAGAGAAAAAGTACATGAAGTACAAACATTGAACTTATAAAACCTAGAACCCAAAAACAAGGAAGAGAGCTTACCTCTTGTGTGACAAAAGCTTTCTCTTCCTTGTTTTTGGGTTCTAGGTTTTATAAGTTCAATGTTTGTACTTCATGTACTTTTTCTCTGTTGATTTTTAGCTTTTCAGCTTTTAGGCACTGGCTTGTCTGTTAACATTTTTGCGGGTTTTAACTCTTTCTTTTCTTTGTAACTTTGCGCGTCTTTTTGGGGTACCTAGGAACAGAAGTTGGCTAAGCTTGTTCCTTTTCTATGCGCTGTATTTTCAAAGTAGTTAAGTTCTTAATAACTAATTAATTATGCACTTAAAGCACTGCTGAAATACTTTGTACATATTGCAACTAACTGTTTAAGGCATATAACTTTCACAAAGTTTTCTTTAGTTAATTATTGTCTTTAACTTATTCTCGTTTTCGTGCTGTCATAAGTTGTAGAGTAGGGGGTTTTAGAGTCAAGTTTTCTTTCAAAAATCTGTTTTTTAAAAATTAATATTTCCTTTTTTAATTGCAATGTAAAAACTTGGATTTCTTTTGCATTGATTTTCAGGTTTAAATTCTCTCTCAAACGAACTTGGCATTTCGTTATAGCTGAAAATTATTTCTAATTATTATGTCCCTCTCACAGCTTGAGTTCTCTTTAATCTTCTTCTCTCTGTTTAATAGTAACAGATGAAGAGCATGGGTCGGGCCAGGAAGGTTAATGGATGCAAGCGAAATTGTTAACTAGTGCTAGGTCATGCAACTCTGCGGAGGACATGACATATATATATTTTTTAAAACTATTTTAGGTGGGAATGTTACTTGCATCTATGGCCTTGCAGAAACCCATTTCCAACTAGGTCTTTTGGAAGTGAGAAAATGCAGAGTTTTTGCTGGTCCTTGATAAAGCCAAGGCTCAGTATTCTCGACACCTTCTACATTCAGTCGTTTTATTTTATTTTTTTATCTTTTCTCCTTTTACTCACACAGGTAGATACATAACCTTTTCTATGTTGTACTTGGTGTGAGTCAAAATTATATATGTATTTTTTTGCTTAGGTATCTTCTTAATAGAATGTGAATTCTGAATTTTCAAAACTGCTGCATTGCGTTTTTATCTTCAGGTTATTTTGCAACTTTCGTTTTAAATTCTAAAGTTTTTCCTTAGTCTTCAGTTTTGCTCTTAAGTATATATATATATATATATATATATATATATATATCATCATCATCATCATCATCATCATTGTCAACCATTATCAATCCACTGCTGGACGAAGGTCTCCCCAAGTTTCTCCGCAACGGTCTGTCTTGTGCCAGTCTCCTCCATGTCACTCCCGCATACTTTCGAATTTCATCCATCCATCTCCCATGTGGTCTTCTTCTGGGTCTTTTCCTGTCCCTTGGAATCCAATCTAAAATTTCGGCTGTCCATCGATGATCTGTCCTTCTGGCAGTATGTCCAGCCCATTGCCATTTCAGGGATTTAACTCTGATCATGATGTCTTCCACTCTTGTCATTTTCGGATCCACGAGTTCCTCTTCTTATCTCTCCTGGTTATACCAAGCATGCACCTCTCCATGCTACTTTGAGTTGTCTGCAGCCTTTGTATGTCCCTTTTAGTTAAGGTCCACGTCTCTGCACCATACGTAAGCACTGGAAGGATGCATTGATCAAACACTTTTCTTTTAAGACATAATGGCATATTGCTCTTGAAAATTATGCTGTTTCTTCCAAAAGCTCTCCAGGCAAGTTTTGTACGCCGATTAATTTCTTCATCAATGTGACCCTCACTTGATATCTGCTGTCCAAGATAAACGTACGTGTCTGTTATCTCCAGTTTTTCTCCATCAATCGATAAATCTTCATTTCTTGTAAAAGCATTGAACATCACTTTTGTCTTCTGAAAGTTCATTTTTAATCCCACTTCTTTACTCTTGTCAGCAAGTTCCTGGATCATACTCTGCAGCTCTGATGGGCTAGTTGCAAAAATGACTACGTCATCAGCAAAACGAAGGTGGGTTAGATAATCTCCATTAATCTTAATCTTTATCCCCTTGTTTTCCCAGCTCAGTGACTGAAAAACACCCTCCAATGTGGCATTAAAGAGCTTCGGAGATATGGTGTCACCTTGTCTAACTCCCTTTCCAATTTTTATGTGTGTTGTATTTTCAAACAGCCTAATCTTTGCACATGCATTTTCATAGATGTTATTAATAATATTAATGTATGCATCTTCAATACCGCAGGTTTTCAGGGCCATTGTAACTGCTGATGGTTTCACCGAATCAAAGGCTTTTTCATAATCGATAAAAGCCATGCACAATGGAAGTTCATATTCCCTCGCTCTTTCAATTAGTTCTCTCAGCACATGGATATGATCTATTGTGCTGTAGCCACTCCTGAATCCAGCTTGTTCTCTCGGTTGAGCCATGTCCAGTGTTACTTTCAAGCGGTGTGAAAGAACTTTAGTGAAGATTTTATAAACTGCTGATAGGTCTGTAGTTTCCGAGATCCTCAATGTCACCTTTCTTATGTAGCAGGATCATTGTAGCGGTGTTCCAATCCTCAGGAATCTTTCCTTCATTAAGGTATCGAGTGAAAATTTGGGCGAGTACTGTTTCGATTTCTCCACTTGCTTCTTGTATGATGTCTACAGTAATTCCATCTTCTCCTGGAGCTTTTCCCCGCTTCATGTTCTTGATTGCATGTGCAACTTCTGCTGGAAGGACTGGAGGAACTCTGGTACTGGTATCTTTCATGATGTCTGGAGTGCTTGTATCATCCCTTTCATATAATTTGGAGTAGAAATCTTTCACTCTTGTCAAAATTTCGCCTCTATTTCTTGTTACAGAACCATCTTCTTTTCTCAGTGCCATAATCTGTTTTCTTCCCTTACTGAGATGTCCCTTTGCTATCTTTAGGCTTTGGTTGTTTTCAATTGCTTTCCTCACTAGTTCACAGTTGAATTTTCTTACGTCTTCAGTGATACTTTTTCGTACTGTCTTGCATAGCTCTCTATATTCCACTTTGGAAGTCACATCTTCTTTAGTTGTCCTCATCTCTCTTCTTTTTTGCATCAACATTTTCGTTTTTCCTGATAATTTATTTACATGCAACTTGTTCTTAGACCCAGCTAATTTTGTTGCTGTTTCCATAAGAGCTTTGGTTACTTTTCTGTTAACTTCAGAGATGTCCACTTCTTCCGATGTTAGGCCTTCTAAAGCAGAGAACCTGTTCTTCAGTTCCAACTTGAAGGTATTATGGTGTTTTTTAAGGTTGGTTATGTCAATAGATTTTGTTTGTCTTATGAGCTTGCCACGTTCAAGTTTAGTGTTGAGGTGCATCTTACATCTCACCAATCTATGGTCACTACCTGTGTTGAACTTGTTTAGCACACTGCAGTCTTCTATGACGAATTTTTTGTTACACATAATAAAATCAATTTCACTTGTCGTCCCATTTGGATGTCTCCATGTCCATTTCCTGTGTGGCTTTTTCTTGAAGAAGGAGTTCAAGATGAAAAACCCTTCTGCCTCTGCAAACTCAACGAGAGTATTTCCACGCTGGTTTCTGTTGCCGTGACCGAGTTTACCTACTGAAGTTTCATTCTGTTGCTGTTGCCCTATTTTTGCATTGAAATCTCCCATCATTATTTTCAAGTGCTGCTTACCTTTATTATTTAGATGACAAATTTCCTCATAAAATTCTTCAATTTCTTCTTCAGGATGACTTGTGGTGGGTGCATATGTTTGAATAATCTGAGCCTGGTATCTTCTCGATAGTTGGATAACGAGTCGTGTAGCTCTGTCAGAGGAACTTTCAACTTCTACCACTTTATCCTTCAGTTTCTTGTTTATTATAAATCCAACACCACTAGTTCTGCCAGTATCTGTCCCACGATAGTAGAAGAGATGTCCACTTTTCAGTTCGATGAGATCTTCTCCTTTTCTCCTTACCTCACTTAGCCCCACGATGTCCCACTTGATCCTTTGTAGTTCCTCTTCCAATTCAAGAAGCCTTGAATCAGAAGATAGGGAGCGTCCATTGTACGTTGCCAAGGTCAGCATCAGATGGCAGCCTAGTCCGGTCCTCCGGGGATTCTTAGCACCCTCTGCCTTCATGTCGCACTGGCCGCTGCCTTGGCCAGGTACATTCCAGCTGCCGGAGACTGAGGGCCAAGATTTAAGTTGTGGAGTCATTTTGGAGGGGTTTGGCCATAACTCACCACGCTGGCCAAGCGGGTTGGTGAGTGTGGGATAGAATTTCCTCTAATCCCGATGGTATAGTTATACCGACCCCGCCTTCTCGTGGTGCATCCTGTTCCCACTAAAGGGGCTCTGACGACCGCCAATAGCGGTATAACTATACCATCGGGATTAGAGGAAATTCTATCCCACACTCACCAACCCGCTTGGCCAGCGTGGTGAGTTATGGCCAAACCCCTCCAAAATGACTCCACAACTTAAATCTTGGCCCTCAGTCTCCGGCAGCTGGAATGTACCTGGCCAAGGCAGCGGCCAGTGCGACATGAAAGCAGAGGGTGCTAAGAATCCCCGGAGGACCGGACTAGGCTGCCATCTGATGCTGACCTTGGCAACGTACAATGGACGCTCCCTATCTTCTGATTCAAGGCTTCTTGAATTGGAAGAGGAACTACAAAGGATCAAGTGGGACATCGTGGGGCTAAGTGAGGTAAGGAGAAAAGGAGAAGATCTCATCGAACTGAAAAGTGGACATCTCTTCTACTATCGTGGGACAGATACTGGCAGAACTAGTGGTGTTGGATTTATAATAAACAAGAAACTGAAGGATAAAGTGGTAGAAGTTGAAAGTTCCTCTGACAGAGCTACACGACTCGTTATCCAACTATCGAGAAGATACCAGGCTCAGATTATTCAAACATATGCACCCACCACAAGTCATCCTGAAGAAGAAATTGAAGAATTTTATGAGGAAATTTGTCATCTAAATAATAAAGGTAAGCAGCACTTGAAAATAATGATAGGAGATTTCAATGCAAAAATAGGGCAACAGCAACAGAATGAAACTTCAGTAGGTAAACTCGGTCACGGCAACAGAAACCAGCGTGGAAATACTCTCGTTGAGTTTGCAGAGGCAGAAGGGTTTTTCATCTTGAACTCCTTCTTCAAGAAAAAGCCACACAGGAAATGGACGTGGAGACATCCAAATGGGACGACAAGTGAAATTGATTTTATTATGTGTAACAAAAAATTCGTCATAGAAGACTGCAGTGTGCTAAACAAGTTCAACACAGGTAGTGACCATAGATTGGTGAGATGTAAGATGCACCTCAACACTAAACTTGAACGTGGCAAGGTCATAAGACAAACAAAATCTATTGACATAACCAACCTTAAAAAACACCATAATACCTTCAAGTTGGAACTGAAGAACAGGTTCTCTGCTTTAGAAGGCCTAACATCGGAAGAAGTGGACATCTCTGAAGTTAACAGAAAAGTAACCAAAGCTCTTATGGAAACAGCAACAAAATTAGCTGGGTCTAAGAACAAGTTGCATGTAAATAAATTATCAGGAAAAACGAAAATGTTGATGCAAAAAAGAAGAGAGATGAGGACAACTAAAGAAGATGTGACTTCCAAAGTGGAATATATAGAGCTATGCAAGACAGTACGAAAAAGTATCACTGAAGACGTAAGAAAATTCAACTGTGAACTAGTGAGGAAAGCAATTGAAAACAACCAAAGCCTAAAGATAGCAAAGGGACATCTCAGTAAGGGAAGAAAACAGATTATGGCACTGAGAAAAGAAGATGGTTCTGTAACTAGAAATAGAGGCGAAATTTTGACAAGAGTGAAAGATTTCTACTCCAAATTATATGAAAGGGATGATACATGCACTCCAGACATCATGAAAGATACCAGTACCAGAGTTCCTCCAGTCCTTCCAGCAGAAGTTGCACGTGCAATCAAGAACATGAAGCGGGGAAAAGCTCCAGGAGAAGACGGAATTACTGTAGACATCATACAAGAAGCAAGTGAAGAAATCGAAACAGTACTCGCCTACATTTTCACTCGATGCCTTAATGAAGGAAAGATTCCTGAGGATTGGAATACCGCTACAATGATCCTGCTACATAAGAAAGGTGACATTGAGGATCTCGGAAACTACAGACCTATCAGCCTCCTATCAGTAGTTTATAAAATCTTCACTAAAGTTCTTTCACACCGCTTGAAGGTAACACTGGACATGGCTCAACCGAGAGAACAAGCTGGATTCAGTAGTGGCTACAGCACAATAGATCATATCCATGTGCTGAGAGAACTAATTGAAAGAGCGAGGGAATATGAACTTTTCATTGTGCATGGCTTTTATCGATTATGAAAAAGCCTTTGATTCAGTGAAACCATCAGCAGTTACAATGGCTCTGAAAACCTGCGGTATTGAAGATGCATACATTAATATTATTAATAACATCTATGAAAATGCAAGTGCAAAGATTAGGCTGTTTGAAAATACAACACACATAAAAATTGGAAAGGGAGTGAGACAAGGTGACACCATATCTCCGAAGCTCTTTAATGCCACATTGGAGGGTGTTTTTCAGTCACTGAGCTGGGAAAACAAGGGGATAAAGATTAATGGAGATTATCTAACCCACCTTCGTTTTGCCGATGACGTAGTCATTTTTGCAACTAGCCCATCAGAGCTACAGAGTATGATCCAGGAACTTGCTGACAAGAGTAAAGAAGTGGGATTAAAAATGAACTTTCAGAAGACAGAAGTGATGTTCAATGCTTTTACAAGAAATGAAGATTTATTGATTGATGGAGAAAAGCTGGAGATAACAGACACGTACGTTTATCTTGGACAGCAGATATCAAGTGAGGGTCACATTGATGAAGAAATTAATTGGCGTACAAAACTTGCCTGGAGAGCTTTTGGAAGAAACAGCATAATTTTCAAGAGCAATATGCCATTATGTCTTAAAAGAAAAGTGTTTGATCAATGCATCCTTCCAGTGCTTACGTATGGTGCAGAGACGTGGACCTTAACTAAAAGAGACATACAAAGGCTGCAGACAACTCAAAGGAGCATGGAGAGGTGCATACTTGGTGTAACCAGGAGAGATAAGAAGAGGAACTCGTGGATCCGAAAAATGACAAGAGTGGAAGACATCATGATCAGAGTTAAATCCCTGAAATGGCAATGGGCTGGACATACTGCCAGAAGGACAGATCATCGAAGGACAGCCGAAATTTTAGATTGGATTCCAAGGGACAGGAAAAGACCCAGAAGAAGACCACATGGGAGATGGGTGGATGAAATTCGAAAGTATGCAGGGGGGACATGGAGGAGACTGGCACAAGACAGACCGTTGTGGAGGAAACTTGGGGAGACCTTCGTCCAGCAGTGGATTGATAATGGTTGACAATGATGATGATATATATATATATATACACGTAAGGGGATGTAAGGTCAGGTGATGCGTAACATCACAGCCTCTCCTTGACAAATGTCAACCCCGCCTTCTCGTGGTGCATCCTGTTCCCACTAAAGGGGCTCTGACGACCGCCCATAGCGGTATAACTATACCATCGGGATTAGAGGAAATTCTATCCCACACTCACCAACCCGCTTGGCCAGCGTGGTGAGTTATGGCCAAACCCCTCCAAAATGATTCCACAACTTAAATCTTGGCCCTCAGTCTCCGGCAGCTGGAATGTACCTGGCCAAGGCAGCGGCCAGTGCGACATGAAGGCAGAGGGTGCTAAGAATCCCCGGAGGACCGGACTAGGCTGCCATCTGATGCTGACCTTGGCTACTTACAATGGACGCTCCCTATCTTCTGATTCAAGGCTTCTTGAATTGGAAGAGGAACTACAAAGGATCAAGTGGGACATCGTGGGGCTAAGTGAGGTAAGGAGAAAAGGAGAAGATCTCATCGAACTGAAAAGTGGACATCTCTTCTACTATCGTGGGACAGATACTGGCAGAACTAGTGGTGTTGGATTTATAATAAACAAGAAACTGAAGGATAAAGTGGTAGAAGTTGAAAGTTCCTCTGACAGAGCTGCACGACTTGTTATCCAACTCTCGAAAAGATACCAGGCTCAGATTATTCAAACTTATGCACTCACCACAAGTCATCCTGAAGAAGAAATTGAAGAATTTTATGAGGAAATTTGTCATCTAAATAATAAAGGTAAGCAGCACTTGAAAATAATTATGGGAGATTTCAATGCAAAAATAGGGCAACGGCAACAGAATGAAACTTCAGTAGGTAAATTCGGTCACGGCAACAGAAACCAGCGTGGAAATACTCTCGTTGAGTTTGCAGAGGCAGAAGGGTTTTTCATCTTGAACTCCTTCTTCAAGAAAAAGCCACACAGGAAATGGACATGGAGACATCCAAATGGGACGACTAATGAAATTGATTTTATTATGTGTAACAAAAAATTCGCCATAGAAGACTGCAGTGTGCTAAACAAGTTCAACACAGGTAGTGACCATAGATTGGTGAGATGTAAGATGCACCTCAACACTAAACTTGAACGTGGCAAGCTCATAAGACAAACAAAATCTATTGACATAACCAACCTTAAAAAACACCATAATACCTTCAAGTTAGAACTGAAGAACAGGTTCTCTGCTTTAGAAGGCCTAACATCGGAAGAAGTGGACATCTCCGAAGTTAACAGAAAAGTAACCAAAGCTCTTATGGAAACAGCAACAAAATTAGCTGGGTCTAAGAACAAGTTGCATGTGAACAAATTATCAGGAAAAACCAAAATGTTGATGCAAAAAGAAGAGAGATGAGGAGAACTAAAGAAGATGTGACTTCTAAAGTGGAATATATAGAGCTATGCAAGACAGTAAGAAAAAGTATCACTGAAGACGTAAGGAAATTCAACTGTGAACTAGTGAGGAAAGCAATTGAAAACAACCAAAGCCTAAAGATAGCAAAGGGACATCTCAGTAAGGGAAGAAAACAGATTATGGCACTGAGAAAAGAAGATGGTTCTGTAACAAGAAATAGAGGCGAAATTTTGACAAGAGTGAAAGATTTCTACTCCAAATTATATGAAAGGGATGATATATGCACTCCAGACATCATGAAAGATACCAGTACCAGAGTTCCTCCAGTCCTTCCAGCAGAAGTTGCACATGCAATCAAGAACATGAAGTGAGGAAAAGCTCCAGGAGAAGATGGAATTACTGTAGACATCATACAAGAAGCAAGTGGAGAAATCGAAACAGTACTCGCCCAAATTTTCACTCGATGCCTTAATGAAGGAAAGATTCCTGAGGATTGGAACACCGCTACCATGATCCTGCTACATAAGAAAGGTGACATTGAGGATCTCGGAAACTACAGACCTATCAGCCTCCTATCAGTAGTTTATAAAATCTTCACTAAAGTTCTTTCACACCGCTTGAAGGTAACACTGGACATGGCTCAACCGAGAGAACAAGCTGGATTCAGGAGTGGTTACAGCACAATAGATCATATCCACGTGCTGAGAGAACTAATTGAAAGAGCGAGGGAATATGAACTTCCATTGTGCATGGCTTTTATCGATTATGAAAAAGCCTTTGATTCGGTGAAACCATCAGCAGTTACAATGGCTCTGAAAACCTGCGGTATTGAAGATGCATACATTAATATTATTAATAACATCTATGAAAATGCAAGTGCAAAGATTCGGCTGTTTGAAAATACTAAAAATTGGAAAGGGAGTGAGACAAGGTGACACCATATCTCCGAATCTCTTTAATGCCACATTGGAGGGTGTTTTTCAGTCGCTGAGCTGGGAAAACAAGGCGATAAAGATTAATGGAGATTATCTAACCCACCTTCGTTTTGCTGATGACGTAGTCATTTTTGCAACTACCCCATCAGAGCTGCAGAGTATGATCCAGGAACTTGCTGACAAGAGTGAAGAAGTGGGATTAAAAATGAACTTTCAGAAGACAAAAGTGATGTTCAATGCTTTTACAAGAAATGAAGATTTATCGATTGATGGAGAAAAGCTGGAGATAACAGACACGTATGTTTATCTTGGACAGCAGATATCAAGTGAGGGTCACATTGGTGAAGAAATTAATCGGCGTACAAAACTTGCCTGGAGAGCTTTTGGAAGAAACAGCATAATTTTCAAGAGCAATATGCCATTATGTCTTAAAAGAAAAGTGTTTGATCAATGCATCCTTCCAGTGCTTACGTATGGTGCAGAGACGTGGACCTTAACTAAAAGAGACATACAAAGGCTGCAGACAACTCAAAGGAGCATGGAGAGGTGCATGCTTGGTGTAACCAGGAGAGATAAGAAGAGGAACTCGTGGATCCGAAAAATGACAAGAGTGGAAGACATCATGATCAGAGTTAAATCCCTGAAATGGCAATGGGCTGGACATACTGCCAGAAGGACAGATCATCGATGGACAGCCGAAATTTTAGATTGGATTCCAAGGGACAGGAAAAGACCCAGAAGACGACCACATGGGAGATGGGTGGATGAAATTCGAAAGTATGCAGGGGTGACATGGAGGAGACTGGCACAAGACAGACCGTTGTGGAGGAAACTTGGGGAGACCTTCGTCCAGCAGTGGATTGATAATGGTTGACAATGATGATGATGATATACGTAAGCACTGGAAGGACCTTCCAGTGCTTACGTATGGTGCAGAGACGTGGACCTTAACTAAAAGAGATATACAAAGACTGCAGACAACTCAAAGAAGCATGGAGAGGTGCATGCTTCGTGTAACCAGGAGAGATAAGAAGAGGAACTCGTGGATCCGAAAAATGACAAGAGTGGAAGACATCATGATCAGAGTTAAATCCCTGAAATGGCAATGGGCTGGACATACTGCCAGAAGGACAGATCATCGATGGACAGCCGAAATTTTAGATTGGATTCCAAGGGACAGGAAAAGATCCAGAAGAAGACCACATGGGAGATGGGTGGATGAAATTCGAAAGTATGCAGGGGTGACATGGAGGAGACTGGCACAAGACAGACCGTTGTGGAGGAAACTTGGGGAGACCTTCGCCCAGCAGTGGATTGATAATGGTTGACAATGATGATGATACACACATACATACACACATACATACAGAGTTTAAGCTGGCTCAAAAAATGCTATAGCAAAAATGAAAATGTGGGGGGTGGGGGGGGGGTGGAGTTGTGGCAAAATGCTAAAGAAAGGTAGCCGCTTTTGTCGCTCAGGAAATCATAACATCAGCTAAATCATTCACACCAACAATGCATTGGACATCTGTGGAAAACTAATGTTAATGGCCTGGGAAAATGCCATAGACATCACAGTTGACTCAGGTTTAAACTTGAACTTTGAATGGTGAGAAGGGATCTGATCCCTCTAGCCCGTAAAATCTTACCCAACCCTTTATGGAGTAATCGAGAGAGAGAGAGTGTGTGTGTGTGTGTGTGTGTGGGGGTGATTAAGCCAACAGGTGCAGTAGGAACATACCTTAAGGGTTAAGAAAATAAGGTCAGTGAAGTGTGAAATGTGGCCGAATTTCGGAAACTAGTTTTCACAGAAATAGAAAAGTTGCAGCAGAATCTGCTGATGGGTTGATATTTAAACTGCTGGTGCCATTTTTCTACGGATACTAATTTTTCTGTTGCATTTTGGATTAAGTCATAGCATTTTGCAAAAATGGCGACCGTAGCTTAATCTCTGTGTGTATACACACACACACACACACACACACACACACACACACACACACACAGAGAGTGACCACTTTATTATGACCACCTGACAGTTTTACGCAAATGGGCTATGCCTGCATGCTGTTGCCGCCAGAGGGCGATGCTAGTATAAACAGGGAAAGCTTAGTGCTTGCGACAGTAGTAGAAGTGATTTTTGGATGTTGAGCAGGGCAAGATTTCATCTTTTTTGCTCACTAGCAAATTTTGCTAGTGACCAAATAGTTTGCTAGCAAAACATTTGCATGACTAGCAAGTAAAACTAAATCACATCATAACTTATTTTCTGATAAAGTTACACAGAAATTTAAATATGTGTATAAATATTTTGACTTACCTTTTTGAATAATGAGTAGAATCTTAGATAAGTTTAGTGACTATCTTTATTATTAATTTCTAACAAATTCTCATACCACATGAATATATTTCACTGACATTCTAATTCAGATTTCTTCCCATATGGTTTACGCTCAGGGTGTCTGACTTTGTCATCATGCCACTTTATAACTGCTGACTGTGGATTAAAAATCTCTTCTTGTGGCCCTTCTACAGTATTTCAATTGTCATCAGAGCATTTAAAGTTTCAACAGACAAATTGTTCCTCCAATCCCCTTGTATTCTTTTTAAAAAACTGAATCCCACCTCACAATATGCAGTACTAAGTGGAAGTATCGCACACATTTCTGCTAAACTTCTACACACTTCATATCTGCCAACTACCACACAATGCCGTAGTTTCTACGGAATTAGTTGTCTGATTACGGAACTCACTATCAAAACTACGGATTCTACAAATTTTCATTTTGTTTCAAATTTTTCTTTTGCTATTATTTTTATGATATACAAGAGATTCTTACAGGGATTCCCGGAATACCGCTTTATTATTATTATTTTTTTGTCATCAGTTAGATCATTCTGAAGATCGATATTTGGAAGAGGGGGGGGTCGTCTTCCATCTGTAGACGAAATTTCATGCTTCAAAACTTTCGAACACAGTAGTGAAACAGAGTAAGAAAATTTTGCAGTAACCGCAAATTGTTCTCCCAATGTTGTCTTTGTGTCTGCTTTTCTTGTTAAATATCATTTTATTGCACAAATGTTTGCATTTTAGCTTGAAACTGTGGAGAACAATTTGCAAAAACAGAAGTTGGCTGCTGCAAAATTTTTCTGTAATCTTCAGGCATGAGATTCTTCCGCAAATTCAAGGAATTCCTGCTTTTTTCGTTATTATTGGAATTCCGTCTTTACGAAACTAGAAAACGAAAGGTCGACGGAATTCGGATTTTTTCCGTAATCATAATTTTTTTTTTTTCCTCACGATGTTGCCTCTGTCAAGTATTATTGCTCATTAACATTTTACTGGATAAACATTTATATTTCAGCTTGAAAATACAAGGAAAATTTCCAAAACCAGAAGTCAGACGAAGCAAAAGTTTCTTCCGTGATCGTTTACCCCTCCACGAACACGTTTCGTAAAAAAGCGTCTATCTATGCCACGCAATAAAGGCGATCGCTTGGCTTAGGGTACGACAGGAGTTAAGGACAAAGTTCGTGGGGCAAAAGAAGGGAGGGTGGCAGAGCAGGTGGTCAAACAACCGATCCATCCCAGAGCTCTGGGTTGCCACAGCAACCATTGCCGACGTCACGTTCAGTTTCTGTAATAGACCAATGAGGGCACGATGGGCTTCTACGACAGTTTGGAAGGGAGGAAAGATATGGGGAGGATGGGTATCAAGTGTCGAAAGGAAATTGGCGAAAGAGAATCGCTGATCGTCGCTGTTTTAACAAGTGATAATAGAAACTGTTATGTAAACTTCGTGGATTAATAATGATTTTTGGTTACTTTAAATAAAGAAATTACCTTACTAGCAATATTTGCTACTGCGATTTTTTTTTCACTAGCAAATTTGATTTTTCACTAGCTATTTGCTAGTTGCTAATCGGTGAAATCGCGCCCTGATGTTGAGATGGGTAAAAAATGCGATTTGACGGACTTTCAACGTGGGATGATTGTAGGTGCTCAGAGCCTTGGAGCGAGTATCACCGAAATTGCCACATTTGTAAAATGTTCCAGAGCAGCTGTTGTTAAAGTGTTTTAAGACAGGACTGTCAGCCAAAAAACTGTGTCTCTGCGTGCAACGTGTGGTCGTCATCGACTAGTGACTGCTCGGGCGGAACAGAGTGTCCAAACTGGTAACAGACAACAGAAAGGCAACAGTGCAGCAAATTACAGACCATCTTACTCAAGGATCCCCTCAAAAGATCTCTTCACGCACTGTTCGCCGTACACTGCATCGGATGGGATATAGCAGCCGAAGGCCTGTTCGTACACCTTTGCTGTCTGCAGTTAACAAGAGAAAATGTCTCCAGTTTGCACAGGGGCACAAGGATTGGACAGTCAATAATTGGAAACAAATTATGTAGTCCAATGAATCACGTTTTCAGTTGCACCATGCCGATGGTCGGGTGAGAATTTGGCGGAAACAGCACGAAAGAATGGACCCCAAATGCATTGCTACAACCCTTCAAGCTGGTGGAGGCAAGGTTATGGTTTGGGGAATGTTTTCCTGGCATGCTTTGGGCCCTTTAATTCGTGTTGATCAACGTCTGACTGGCACATCATATCTAAATGTCATTGCGGACCAAGTGCATCCTGTCATGTGGATGGTTTATCCCTATGGCGATGGATACTTTCAACAAGATAATGCATCCTGCCATAGTGCTCGTATTGTACAGGTTTGGTTTCAGGAACATGCCGGTGAGTTTACTTTGCTTAGGTGGCCCCCACAATCTCCAGATCTCAACCCCGTTGAGAATTTGTGGGATGAAATTGAACGAGCCATTAGACAGCTGGATCCACAACCCTGCAATCTCGCACTCCTGGAAAGTGCTATTCATCAAGCATGGTCTCAGATTCCACAAACCACCTATCAACATCTCGTGGAGTCCATGCCACTAAGAATCGACACAGTATTAAAGGCAAAAGGTGGCCCAACGAAGTACTGAAGAGGTGGTCATAATAAAGTGGCCCCTCAGTGTATATGTATATTATTGTTATTATTATTATTATTATTAAACAGACAGCATCAGCACAGGCTCAGTAACTTATCCTTCGAAGTGGTATCGTGATATTTACAAAATTGAGATGCAGCCCCACCCCCCAATCTCAGCTTACCATGAGCCACCACTGGGCCTAAGTCCTCCACGCCTGCGCTCCTTTACCGGCAGCTTTTTGCGAAACACCTCTCGCTCCATCCCGATTTCGTGCCTGTCTTCACCGATGGCTCGAAATCCGGTGATGTTGTGGGATCTGCCTTTGTATGCGTTGATAAGACGTATACTGGGAAGATTCTACTGGCGGCTACCATCTTTACGGCGGAAATGCATGCAGTTTACCTGACTGTGCGTCACATTCAGTCATGTTCTCATAGTCGCGCCAAGCCTTGCGCCGACTCCCAGTCTGTCATCGGAGTCTTATCTTCTCCTGAGGGCGTTGATTCTTCAGTCACCAGGGATGTTCGTCGTCTCCTGTGGACTTGACTGGCGTTTCCTGGCTATGTTGGGATTCTGCCAGGTATGTCGCCTCCATGCCGATCACTCGACTGTCGCTGTCTTTTAGAGATTTTTGTCTTGGCATCTGAGCATTCATCATGGCTGAATGGCAGTCCCTTTGATCTCAGCAGGGCAGGAACAAACTTCTCTCCATCAAACCACAGATCAGACTATGGCAATCTAGTTTGCATAGGGTTGTGAGGAAGTTGCCCTTGCGCATCTCTGCATTGGACATTGTCGTTTCACGCACAGCTTCTTGCTGTGTGGAACGTGTGAGACATGCAACTGACGTCTCACTGTCATTCATGTTCTATGTAATTGTGTTCGTTTTCGTGCTGCCTGTTTTCACTATTTTCATTCTCATTTGTTGAACGTCGCTGCCACTACACTGCAGTGGCTCCTCAATGACCACTGCGAATACTGTCTTTTCATTTAAAAAACTAATTGACTTTTTTAAACGTAAGTAGTTTTTACACTTTTCTTAATTCTCATTTTTCACTTTTACCGCATCAGCCAGATTTGAATCATTCTACCACGTTTTTAATACTGTTTGTTTGATTGGCTTGTGTCTGGCGCTCTTTTGCCAAACATGGCCCTTGCACCATTAAAATCCACCAACCAACCAACCATTCATAAGAAAATAAATAAATAAATAAAAAATAATATAAAGCCAAACTTCTAAAGTTTTATTCGGATTTTGACGAAATTTCACTTGGAAGTTTATTTTGACGTGTCTTGGTTACTGTAAAATTTGCATTCGGTTATTTAAAACATTCGAGATTTTGTTTTTTATAAAAATTTCTCTCAGTATGACTTCCCCAAAGGAAACAAGCTTTCATTCCCCCCGCAACCTTGCAAACTCTTTCTCCCAAGATGACCCATCATCCTTACTTGGCGCATTCTTTGTGATCAAAAACCGACGCGACACCCTCACCTTTTTCTTATAACTTTTTCTTTTCTTTTCTGCTGTTCAAGCAGAATAACTTCTGTACGTGCGATTTCCGTAAATTTGGAGTAAAATTGTTCAAAAATGTGAGAGTTTCGTAGAAGTTAAAACTTTTTTCCCCGTACAGCACAAGTCAAATAAAATTAAATAATTAAATAAATTATTTTTTTCCCATACAGTACAAGTGACATTTTTTTTCCATACCGGTACAGGTCGCAAGAATTGGTGATTTTAATCAAACATTTTTAGTCGCCACGACGATGAAGTTTATCGCCATTGGTGACCTGGCGACTGTGTGTCTGGATTTTTACTTATGGTCATTGGATATAACAGTGTAATGAAAGTCTTTTCTGCATCAGTTCCTACAATGTAGTATGACAAGATGAACAGTACATGACTCAGAAGTCCAGTGGTACCCCTGCACTTTTTCCTGGATTGTAAAGGAGTAGTTCTCACTGAAGTTTGTCAAAAATTATTGCTGAATCTGATGTTATATTTGAGACTTTTTATAATGAAGATTGTTACTTGGCTATGAAAGAGTGTGGAATCATAAGTGTATTATGTGCCACTTCATTGTGTGAAGAAATGGAGAAAAAATTACCTCAATAAAGGAATGCCTTTCGTATCCTTCACAGTCAATCAAGAAATAGTTCACTATGTAAGTGGTAATGATCCTTTTCAAATATATTCTCTCTTCCTTTCTGATGATATTTGGGAAACCAATAATTATGTGGAGTTCTTATAAGACAAAACCCTAAAAGAAAAATCTGGTCCAAAAATAAAAAAATTCAGTGGAATCATAATGTGCATGGGACTGATTGACGTGCCCAATATAAATCAGTACTGGGCTAACAGGGATTTGTATTCACTTCCCCTGATAAAATCAGCATTACTGTAGCACGATAGTTTCTTATTGCTACACAAATTTAGGCATTCGCCGATTTAGAAAAGCCTCGTGAAACCAATCATTGTCTATTTCGTATGTCCTCTCATTGAGAGTTTAAATAGAAACTTATTTCCTCATTACAGATTCTGATAAATCAATCGTATGGGCATAATAAAATTAGGGTTAAATGAACCAAATTCATATCGGTATTATGCACATTGGTATACAATGTTACTTATTACTGTTTCACACGTTGTATTGTTTCATTAACTAAACTAGTTTCAACTCTTCATTTTGAGAGTCGTCTTCAGTAGCGTTACGATGTTTGCGTTTCCAAAAAGAGGTCGTTGTATCACTGGGTCACTGATCGTTCTCATTATCTGCCGTATCATTGAGAACGATCAGTGACCCAGTAATACAGCGACCTCTTTGGAAACGCAAACATCGTACGCTACTGAGGATGACTCGCAAAATGAAGAGGTGAAACTAGTTTGGTCAATGAAACAATAAAACGTGTGAAACAGTAATAAGTAACATTGTATACCAATGTGCGTAATACCATGCAATTAGCCACGTATTGATGTAGAGCATTTATTGAATATTTGACTCACAAACTACATGCTAATTCAATTTGTTTCATCACTGTGTGCTGGGTGGTCGTTCCTGCACATACTAATGTGTTATAATGAAAATCTAAAGTGAAGAATCCTAATTACAGTTACAATGTAGAATCTACATGAAATATTATAATTACAGTGTTGAATCCGTTTCACTATTGAGTGATTCATATCAACTCGACACAATTTGAAGACATTTTTTACCTCACCATCTCAGATTTTAATGAAATTTGGTACATAGGTGGTCTCTATATAGATTAAGAAAAATACCAAATTTCATCGTCATATATCCACCGGTTTTGAAAATACAGCTATATAAAATGTCCAAAAACACCCCAAAATCGGAAGATTGATATGTTTTTAAATTGCGATTGAAGCTCCCCTATTAAGATAGATGGGAAAAGTATCTTTTTGTAGTATTTTTTATGCTCTTTTATTTTTTGATGTACAACACCATAGGGGTTAAGATTGAAACAAATTTTAAAATTTAAATTTTGAATTTTCAAAATGCGACGCTCCAAAAATTTTGAATTTTTTTTTAAAACAATCTTCATATGTTTGGTATTTGATTGTGTGAGTTGTAACTTGGGATGATAATGGGTTTACTTAAAAAGCTATATTCAAATTTAGCCTAACACAAGAGTTTAATGAAAAAAAAAATGAAAAAAACATGTAAACTGAAAATAAATTTGGGCTAAATCTTAAAAGTTTCATTAATAACAATAGATATAGTATTTTTGTTATTTAAAACCATTTATTTAAACAATGTTTTATTTTTAATTGATTTGTTTAAAATCTGAGACTACATGGGTTTAAAATTTTTTATTAATTTCATTATTCAGAATTTGTAATAATTCACAATACAATATAAAAATAATAAACAGACTTTAAAAAGTAATTTCAATTACTGGCTCAAGAAACACATCAAAATAATAACATATGGCATTGAATTCCTTACATTTATGCAAATTATATTCCTAATCTTAAACTTAGATCGTCACTTAAAGCAGAATCTCCTAAAATTAAAAAAAAAGGTTTCATCATTGTTTTGAAGTGAAATCACACCTGTAGATCCTTGATATAGTCTTTAAAAGCTTCAGTAGTTTGGTGTATTTCTGTTTCAGAGATATTGTAGAGTCTTCCTGTCGGAGTAACAGGTTTTACTTTACACAAAACGTAACTTACAGGAAGCCATTATACATCTTGTGGGCTAGGGTATTAAAAGGATGTAGATAGATCAGCTGGATGTAAAAAAGAGACCTTAACTTCATTCTCACTCTCTTCTTTTGCTAGAACATACGCTACCCACCAGTTGTTTTCATAGATTATGGTTATGTAACCACTAATTTCTGTTATTTGCAGTCTGTCTTGTAATGCTGATACTTTTTCAGTAGCTGACTAGTTTGATTCTGAGAACATCTTCACTTTTATTTTTGAATTACTCAATGGGATAGGCATAAAAGCATAAGTTTCTGGGTACCTTGTATTGTTAGAGACTTGCTTAGGCGATTTTTCAAAAATTGGTCTGTTTCTATGTATTCTTCTTGACTTACATATGTAAAGTTTGCCAGAAAAATGTTCTGAATTGCCCATTCGTACAACTGAAATGGTGTTTGATTTTGATTCTTGTAAGGCCGTTGTAAGCTGGCTCGGGCAGCTAACCTTTTCACCGTTCCACCAACGCCATCACATGGCCCCTTCCCGTGTGCTGTTGTTGAAAAATGCCATTCAGCATCAATGTTGAAGTCATCTTGATGGAAACCATAAGTTTGTGAAATTTTTCCAATTTTTGTACTGGGCTACAGACCCACCCATCAGAGAAATAGTAAATTTTTTTTATGCTGTTGTCATCAAACTTACTTTTCAAGAAGTTAAGTTTTTTGGAAGTAGTACAGTGCAATTGTGTTGTGCTCTAAACATTTAGAAATTACTACAAAACTTACATGTTCAGTCTTTTCTGTTTTGTAATAGATGACAAATGGGTGGACTGTGGCTTGCCCACTGGTCCAGTGATAGCTCTGGGCTTCATCTTGAAGAAGAAAACTATAATTTTTGGCAAAATCACAAATGACTAGAAATTCCGAGTCCTTGAGGTTTTCTTTTAGTACTATTCAATTCATAAAAGAGCTTTGCTGCTTAGTAATGAAGTCATGTCTGACCAAAGCAGACAGTTTTTTGCAAAACAAACAAATAAATAAAATCTGAAGTTTATTTTTGTAATGTCTCCAAGTTGCATCTATCATCCGTAATCCATTGGCGGAAAGTTAGTTTTTCAACCAAGTTCTCCCCAAAACCGTGTTCCATTACATTTCTTATTTCCTCATTCCCAGGACAGGAGGGACACTTCCCCAAATGACAATCTATGGAAGCAGGGCTACACAATACTCTTGCAAGACAATGTTTGTAGGAAGATGATTGTCCATTTGTTAGTGAACCAATTCTTGCATTTTCCATCATCAGTTTTACATTTTGGTGTGTGGTGCATACACATACCCGTATGAGTACCACTAGACCCTGCCAGGACACAGTTTTTTGGTCTCAGCTCTGTGAATTTGGAAAAACTGACTTTCGTGCCTGCAAATTTATCTTTGAATGACTTATAAGCTTCTGTCAAATTACATAAAATCAGCCTCTTTGACAATTTAAGTTTATCTCCGTTTTCAGTCCTAACAGAAACACAATCTTTCATTCCAGGTAAAACATGACTAATTTCATCACTATTGTAAAACGATCGTACTACTTCAACTACTTCAGAAGAGAGAGACTTACCTGGTTTTCTATTAAAGCTTTCCAAAATTCCGTTCTCCTTCAGAATTTTTTTTGATTGTTTTACCACATACATTAGGAGCATTGAACTCTTTCATGTTTTTCCTAACACTCCATGACTCTGGTAAGCAAGTCAAAATCATCAACTGTTTATCTCTAGTGCAGTTAGAAAAATTACTTTTAAGATTGTCTATAAGAGAGTCATGAAGTATTTCATCCTCGTCATCAGGTGAGTCTTGAATATTTGTAAAAAGCTTCCGTTTCATAGCAGAACTGATTTTTTGAATTTTGGTTGAAGCATAAGATTTAGATTTTAGCTTTTTCTTATTGACAGGTGATTCACCCAATTCATGGAGCAAAGTATTCAGTGTTTCAATTACTTCTGACGTAGATGCAAAATTTTTGTCCATTTTTTCATCAGCGCAGATTTCATTTGCTTCTTGACTAATTTTTAAAGTTTTCAGCTGCTTTCTGCAAGAATCACAAATTTTAGTCTCTTTTGCTAAAGTCGTCAAAATTTTCCAGCATCTAGTCTCACATTTCTTAGCTTTTTTTTATCCCTTACTCTATGGTCACTTTTTTTAAATGGATTGAAGCATTGTATTACTACATATCTTGTACTTTCCATTGTTGATTATTTGTGCATAAAATGTAAAATTCATATAGTAAAATAACTGCCTCCCATTACCTGTTCTTTTTATTTTTCCTAAAAAAATCCTGCACAGCTTCAATTTATAAAAGTCTAGTTTCAAAACTGAAAAGGATATACTTTATTCAATTTAAAGTTTTCAACCACAAAAGTTTTCAAACACACATCAGTTTCACTGCATGAAACACATACGGTATGATCACCATCAAAACCAAAAGCAGACTGAGGTCTGCAAGGTAGGAATGCAAGTTGCTGCTTGTTGGGTCTTGTTACCAATGATCTAAACAACAGAATCAGTTTTTTAAGTCAGAACATGCAGAGTTTTGTCCAAAACAAAATGTAGCCTACAGTACAACTGCAGTCTTTTATTTTTTATATTGTATTTTGAAATATTACAAATTCTGAATAATGAAATTAATAAAATTTTTAAACCCATGTAGTCTCAGATTTTAAACAGATCAATTAAAAGTAAAACATTGTTTAAATAAATGGTTTTAAATAACAAAAATACTATATCTATTGTTATTAATGAAACTTTTTAAAGATTTAGCCCAAATTTATTTTCAGTTTACATGGTTTTTTCATTTTTTTTTTGTTAGACTTGTGTTAGGCTAAATTTGAATATAGCTTTTTAAGTACACCCATTATCATCAAAAGTTACAACTCACACAATCAAATATCAAACATATGAAGATTGTTTTAAAAAATTTTGAATTTTTTGGTGCCTCGTATTTTGAAAAATTCAAAATTTGAATTTTTTAAAAATCTTAACCCCTACGACGTTGAACATCAAATAAAAGAGCATAAAAAATACTACAAAAAGATACCTTTTCCATCTTTCTATCTTTATTAGGGGAGCTGCAATCACAATTTAAAAACATATCAATCTTCCGATTTTGGGGTGTTTTTGGACATTTTATATAATTTTCAAAACCGGTGGATATATGACCATGAAATTTGGTATTTTTCTTAATCTATATAGAGGCCACCTATGTACAAAATTTCATTAAAATCTGAGATGGTCAAGTCAAGTCGCTGTGTTGAGTTGATACGGATTCACATATATGGCTATGCAGAAAATCAATATATATGTTTATACACTGAAGTGCCAGAAAAACTGGTACACCAGTCTAATACTTGGTAGGTCTCCCACGGGAGCGCAGGACTGCAGAAATATGACTGGGCATGGACTCCACTAGCTTCTGGAAATATGCTGTAAGCAATGCACACCATACTTCCTTCAGAGCGTTCCACAATTCGGGTGTATTCTGAGGTCTCAGATTCCTGTGTTCAATAGCGCATTGCATGGCATCCCAAATGTGTTCTATCACGTACAGATCTGAGGACTTGGGTGGGATGGCAACACCTCAAACTTGGATGAATGCTCCAC
Organism: Macrothele yani; assembly: GCA_039090855.1. Classification (NCBI taxonomy): domain Eukaryota; kingdom Metazoa; phylum Arthropoda; class Arachnida; order Araneae; family Macrothelidae; genus Macrothele; species Macrothele yani. The sequence goes on along the minus strand of CM077025.1, from coordinate 71,763,784 downwards.
TAACCATAATGTGGCGTCCCGACACTTGTGTGGAGGTGCATTGTTCTGTTGGAACAGGCCCAACCCATCAGCATGAATGCAGGACATGAACGGGTGTACCTTGTCAGAAAGGATGTGCACATAGCGTTGGCCGGTCTTGGACGTTTCTAGACATACCAGGGGTCCCAGTGAAGTCCAGCTAAAGACACCCCATACCATTATGGACCCCCCCGCCCCCACCAGCCGGTACAGTTTCCTGTTTACAGGCGGGATCCATGGCTTCATGGGGTTTACGCCACACACGAATTTTTCCATCCGCCCGATACAGTTGGAAATGTCACTCGTCAGACCGGGCTACTTGTTTCCAGTCATCAAGTATCCAGTGGCGGAGTTGCCGTGCCCAATCGAGGCGCATAGCTGTGTGTCATTCACCCATAAAGGGGACTAGAGTTGAGCGTTGGCTCCCAAAGCCCATATCGTGCAGGGTACGTTGCACAGTCTGGACACTGATGCTTGTTGAGGCTCCAGCATTTAATTCCGATGATACCTGCGAGAGTGTTGCACGCCTATCGCGTGAAATGATTCTTGACAGCCGACGATGGTCATGTTCACCCAATGTCTTTTTATGGCCACACTGGTATCGGAGGCTTTGCCGGAATTCTTGTAGTCGCGATACACCCTTGCAATGGTCATCCGTAAAAATCCGAACTTCGTTTCTACCTCTGAAATACTATGGCCCATTTCAATAGCGCCAACTACGACATCGCATTGAAAAATCGCTTAAATCGTTATTACTTGTCATTCTCATGCCGAAAACGGCTCCGACAGCTGGCAAGGATGTGTATCGCTTTATATACGCACTGGCGGACGCAACCAAGTACGCGCATAGGTGACGTTGCTATGTATTTTGCAAAGGCTGGTGTGTACCAGTTTTTCTAGCACTTCAGTGTGTGTATATATATCGTCATCATCATTAACCATTATCAATCCACTGCTGGACGAAGGTCTCCCCAAGTTTCCTCCACAACGGTCTGTCTTGTGCCAGTCTCCACCATGTCACTCCCGCATATTTTCGAATTTCATCCACCCATCTCCCATGTGGTCTTCTTCTGGGTCTTTTCCTGTCCCTTAGAATCTAATCTAAAATTTTGGCTGTCCGTCGATGGTCTGTCCTTCTGGCAGTTTGTCCAGCCCATTGCCATTTCAGGGATTTAACTCTGATCATGATGTCTTCCACTCTTGTCATTTTTCAGATCCACGAGTTCCTCTTCTTATCTCTCTTGGTTACACTAAGCATGCACCTCTCCATGCTACTTTGAGTTGTCTGCAGCCTTTGTATGTCTCTTTTAGTTAAGGTCCAGGTCTCTGCACCATACGTAAGCACTGGAAGGATGCATTGATCAAACACTTTTCTTTTAAGACATAATGGCATATTGCTCTTGAAAATTATGCTGTTTCTTCCAAAAGCTCTCCAGGCAAGTTTTGTACGCCGATTAATTTCTTCATCAATGTGACCCTCACTTGATATCTGCTGTCCAAGATAAACGTACGTGTCTGTTATCTCCAGTTTTTCTCCATCAATCGATAAATCTTCATTTCTTGTAAAAGCATTGAACATCACTTTTGTCTTCTGAAAGTTCATTTTAATCCCACTTCTTTACTCTTGTCAGCAAGTTCCTGGATCATACTCTGCAGCTCTGGTGGGGTAGTTGCAAAAATGACTAAGTCATCAGCAAAACGAAAGTGGGTTAGATAATCTCCATTAATCTTTATCCCTTTGTTTTCCCAGTTCAGTGATTGAAAGACATTTTCCAATGTAGCATTAAAGAGCTTCGGAGATATGGTGTCACCTTGTCTCACTCCCTTTCCAATTTTTATGTGTTGTATTTTCAAACAGCCGAATCCTTGCACTTGCATTTTCATAGATGTTATTAATAATATTAATGTATGCATCTTCAATACCGCAGGATTTCAGAGCCATTGTAACTGCTGATGGTTTCACTGAATCAAAGGCTTTTTCATAATCGATAAAAGCCATTTACAATGGAAGTTCATATTCCCTCGCTCTTTCAATTAGTTCTCTCAGTACGTGGATATGATCTATTGTGCGGTAGCCACTCCTGAATCCAGATTGCTCTCTCGGTTGAGCCATGTCCACTGCTACCTTCAAGCGGTGTGAAAGAATTTTAGTGAAGATTTTATAAAATACTGAGAGAAGGCTGATAGGTGTGTAGTTCTTGAGATCCTCAATGTCACCTTTTTTATGTAGCAGGATCATTGTAGCGTTGTTCCAATCCTCAGGAATCTTCCCTTCATTAAGGCATCGAGTGAAAATTTGGGCGAGTACTGTTTCGATTTCTCCACTTGCTTCTTGTATGATGTCTACAGTAATTCCATCTTCTCCTGGAGCTTTCCCCCGCTTCATGTTCTTGATTGAATGTGCAACTTCTGCTGGGAGGACTGGAAGAAGTCTGGTACTGATACCTTTCATGATGCCTGGAGTACATGTATCATCCCTTTCATATAATTTGGAGTAGAAATCTTTCACTCTTGTCAAAATTTCGCCTCTATTTCTTGTTACAGAACCATCTTCTTTTCTCGGTGCCATAATCCGTTTTCTTCCCTTACCGAGATCTCCTTTTGCTATCTTTAGGCTTTGGTTGTTTTCAATTGCTTTCCTCACTAGCTCACAGTTGAATTTCCTTACATCTTCAGTGATACTTTTTCGTACTGTCTTGCATAGCTCTATATATTCCACTTTGGAAGTCACATCTTCTTTAGTTGTCCTCATCTCTCTTCTCTTTTGCATCAACATTTTGGTTTTTCCTGATAATTTGTTCACATGCAACTTGTTCCTAGACACAGCTAATTTTGTTGCTGTTTCCATAAGAGCTTTGGTTACTTTTCTGTTAACTTCAGAAATATCCACTTCTTCCGATGTTAGGCCTTCTGAAGCAGAGAATCTGTTCTTCAGTTCCAACTTGAAAGTATTATGGTGTTTTTTAAGGTTGGTTATGTCAATACATTTTGTTTGTCTTATGAGCTTGCCACGTTCGAGTTTAGTGTTGAGGTGCATCTTGCATCTCGCCAATCTGTGGTCACTACCTGTGTTGAACTTGTTCAGCACACTGCAGTCTTGGATGAAGAATTTTTTGTTACACATAATAAATTCGATTTCACTTGTCCCATTTGGAAGTCTCCATGTCCATTTCCTGTGTGGCTTTTTCTTGAAAAAGGAGTTGAAGATAAAAAATCCTTCTGCGTCTGCAAACTCAACGAGAGTATTTCCACGCTGGTTTCTGTTGCCGTGACCGAATTTACCTACTGAAGTTTCATTCTGTTGCCGTTGCCCTATTTTTGCATTGAAATCTCCCATAATTATCTTAAAGTGCTGCTTACCTTTATTATTTAGATGACTAATTTCCTCAAAAAATTCTTCAATTTCTTCTTCAGGATGACTTGTGGTGGGTGCATAAGTTTGAATAATCTGAGCCTCGTATCTTCTCGAGAGTTGGATAACGAGTCTTGCAGCTCTGTCAGAGGAACTTTCAACTTCTACCACTTTATCCTTCAGTTTCTTGTTTATTATAAATCCAACACCACTAGTTCTGCCAGTATCTGTCCCACGATAATAGAAGAGATGTCCACTTTTCAGTTCAATGAGATTTTCTCCTTACCTCACTTAGCCCTGACGATGTCCCACTTGATCCTTTGTAGTTCCTCTTCCAATTCAAGAAGCCTTGAATCAGAAGTTAGGGAGCGTCCATTATACATAGCCAAGGTCAGCATCAGATGGCAGCCTAGTCCTGTCCTCCGGGGATTCTTAGCACCCTCTGCCTTTATGTCGCACTGGCCGCTGCCTTGGCCAGGTACATTCCAGCTGCCGGAGACTGAGGGCCAAGATTCAAGTTGTAGAGTCATTTTTGAGGTGTTTGGCAATAACTCACCACGCTGGCTAAGCAGGTTGGTGAGTGTGGGATAGCATTTCCTCTAATCCCGATGGTATAGTTATACCGCTATTGGCGGTCGTCAGAGCCCCTTTAGTGGGAACAGGATGCACCACGAGAAGGCAAGGTTGACATTTGTCGAGGAGAGGCTGTGATGTTACGCATCACTTGACCTTAAATATATATATCATCATCATTATCATTGTCAACCTTTATCAATCCACTGCTGGACGAAGGTCTCCCCAAGTTTCCTCCACAACGGTCTGTCTTGTGCCAGTCTCCTCCATGTCACCCCTGCATACTTTCGAATTTCATCCACCCATCTCCCATGTGGTCTTCTTCTGGGTCTTTTCCTGTCCCTTGGAATCCAATCTAAAATTTCGGCTGTCCATCGATGATCTGTCCTTCTGGCAGTATGTCCAGCCCATTGCCATTTCAGGGATTTAACTCTGATCATGATGTCTTCCACTCTTGTCATTTTTCGGATCCACGAGTTCCTCTTCTTATCTCTCCTGGTTACACCAAGTATGCACCTCTCCATGCTCCTTTGAGTTGTCTGCAGCCTTTGTATGTCTCTTTTAGTTAAGGTCCACGTCTCTGCACCATACGTAAGCACTGGAAGGATGCATTGATCAAACACTTTTCTTTTTAAGACATAATGGCATATTGCTCTTGAAAATTATGCTGTTTCTTCCAAAAGCTCTCCAGGCAAGTTTTGTACGCCGATTAATTTCTTCATCAATGTGACCCTCACTTGATATCTGCTGTCCAAGATAAACGTACGTGTCTGTTATCTCCAGCTTTTCTCCATCAATCGATAAATCTTCATTTCTTGTAAAAGCATTGAACATCACTTTTGTCTTCTGAAAGTTCATTTTTAATCCCACTTCTTTACTCTTGTCAGCAAGTTCCTGGATCATACTCTGCAGCTCTGATGGGGTAGTTGCAAAAATGACTACGTCATCAGCAAAACGAAGGTGGGTTAGATAATCTCCATTAATCTTTATCCCCTTGTTTTCCCAGCTCAGTGACTGAAAAACACCCTCCAATGTGGCATTAAAGAGCTTCGGAGATATGGTGTCACCTTGTCTCACTCCCTTTCCAATTTTTACGTGTGTTGTATTTTCAAACAGCCTAATCTTTGCACTTGCATTTTCATAGATGTTATTAATAATATTAATGTATGCATCTTCAATACCGCAGGTTTTCAGAGCCATTGTAACTGCTGATGGTTTCACCGAATCAAAGGCTTTTTCATAATCGATAAAAGCCATGCACAATGGAAGTTCATATTCCCTCGCTCTTTCAATTAGTTCTCTCAGCACGTGGATATGATCTATTGTGCTGTAGCCACTCCTGAATCCAGCTTGTTCTCTCGGTTGAGCCATGTCCAGTGTTACCTTCAAGCGGTGTGAAAGAACTTTAGTGAAGATTTTATAAACTACTGATAGGAGGCTGATAGGTCTGTAGTTTCCGAGATCCTCAATGTCACCTTTCTTATGTAGCAGGATCATTGTAGCGGTGTTCCAATCCTCAGGAATCTTTCCTTCATTAAGGCATCGAGTGAAAATTTGGGCGAGTACCGTTTCGATTTCTCCACTTGCTTCTTGTATGATGTCTACAGTAATTCCATCTTCTCCTGGAGCTTTTCCTCGCTTCATGTTCTTGATTGCATGTGCAACTTCTGCTGGAAGGACTGGAGGAACTCTGTTACTGGTATCTTTCATGATGTGTGGAGTGCATGTATCATCCCTTTCATATAATTTGGAGTAGAAATCTTTCACTCTTGTCAAAATTTCGCCTCTATTTCTTGTTACAGAACCATCTTCTTTTCTCAGTGCCATAATCTGTTTTCTTCCCTTACTGAGATGTCCCTTTGCTATCTTTAGGCTTTGGTTGTTTTCAATTGCTTTCCTCACTAGTTCACAGTTGAATTTCCTTACGTCTTCAGTGATACTTTTTCTTACTGTCTTGCATAGCTCTATATATTCCACTTTGGAAGTCACATCTTTTTTAGTTGTCCTCATCTCTCTTCTTTTTTGCATCAACATTTTGGTTTTTCCTGATAATTTGTTCACATGCAACTTGTTCTTGGACCCAGCTAATTTTGTTGCTGTTTCCATAAGAGCTTTGGTTACTTTTCTGTTAACTTCAGAGATGTTCACTTCTTCCGATGTTAGGCCTTCTAAAGCAGAGAACCTGTTCTTCAGTTCTAACTTGAAGGTATTATGGTGTTTTTTAAGGTTGGTTATGTCAATAGATTTTGTTTGTCCTATGAGCTTGCCACGTTCAAGTTTAGTGTTGAGGTGCATCTTACATCTCACCAATCTATGGTCACTACCTGTGTTGAACTTGTTTAGCACACTGCAGTCTTCTATGACGAATTTTTTGTTACACATAATAAAATCAATTTCACTTGTCGTCCCATTTGGATGTCTCCATGTCCATTTCCTGTGTGGCTTTTTCTTGAAGAAGGAGTTCAAGATGAAAAATCCTTCTGCCTCTGCAAACTCAACGAGAGTATTTCCACGCTGGTTTCTGTTGCCATGACCGAATTTACCTACTGAAATTTCATTCTGTTGCCGTTGCCCTATTTTTGCATTGAAATCTCCCATAATTATTTTCAAGTGCTGCTTACCTTTATTATTTAGATGACAAATTTCCTCATAAAATTCTTCAATTTCTTCTTCAGGATGACTTGTGGTGGGTGCATAAATTTGAATAATCTGAGCCTGGTATCTTTTCGAGAGTTGGATAACAAGTCGTGCAGCTCTGTCAGAGGAACTTTCAACTTCTACAACTTTATCCTTCAGTTTCTTGTTTATTATAAATCCAACACCACTAGTTCTGCCAGTATCTGTCCCACGATAGTAGAAGAGATGTCCACTTTTCAGTTCGATGAGATCTTCTCCTTTTCTCCTTACCTCACTTAGGCCCACAATGTCCCACTTGATCCTTTGTAGTTCCTCTTCCAATTCAAGAAGCCTTGAATCAGAAGATAGGGAGCGTCCATTGTAAGTAGCCAAGGTCAGCATCAGATGGCAGCCTAGTCCGGTCCTCCGGGGATTCTTAGCACCCTCTGCCTTCATGTCGCACTGGCCGCTGCCTTGGCCAGGTACATTCCAGCTGCCGGAGACTGAGGGCCAAGATTTAAGTTGTGGAATCATTTTGGAGGGGTTTGGCCATAACTCACCACGCTGGCCAAGCGGGTTGGTGAGTGTGGGATAGCATTTCCTCTGATCCCGATGGTATAGTTATACCGCTATGGGCGGTCGTCAGAGCCCCTTTAGTGGGAACAGGATGCACCACGAGAAGGCGGGGTTGACATTTGTCAAGGAGAGGCTGTGATGTTACGCATCACCTGACCTTACATCCCATATATATATATATAAAAGGGGGATGTAAGGTCAGGTGATGCATACCATGATCCTTTGTAGTTCCTCTGACGACCGCCAATAGTGGTATAACTATACCATTGGGTCCAGAGGAAATGCTATCCCACACTCACCAACCCGCTTGGCCAGCATGGTGAGTTATGGCCAAACCCCACCAAAATGACTCCACAACTTAAATCTTGGCCCTCAGTCTCTGGCAGCTGGAATGTACCTGGCCAAGGCAGCGTCTAGTGCGACATGAAGGCAGAGGGTGCTAAGAATCCCCGGAGGACCGGACTAGGCTGCCATCTGATGCTGACCTTGGCTACGTATAATGGACGCTCCCTATCTTCTGATTCAAGGCTTCTTGATCCTTTGTAGTTCCTTTTGCAATTCAAGGGGGACATCGTCGGGCTAAGCGAGGTAAGGAGAAAAGTAGAAGATCTCATTGAACTGAAAAGTGGAAATCTCCTCTACTATCGTGGGACAGATACTGGCAGAACTAGTGGTGTTGGATTTATAATAAACAAGAAACTGAAGGATAAAGTGGTAGAAGTTGAAAGTTCCTCTGACAGAGCTGCACGACTCATTATCCAACTCTTGAGAAGATACCAGGCTCAGATTATTCAAACTTATGCACCCACCACAAGTCATCCTGAAGAAGAAATTGAAGAATTTTATGAGGAAACTTGTCTTCTAAATAATAAAGGTAAGCAGCACTTGAAGATAATTATGGGAGATTTCAATGCAAAAATAGGGCAACGGCAACAGAATGAAGCTTCAGTAGGTAAATTCGGTCATGGCAACAGAAACCAGTGTGGAAATACTCTCGTCGAGTTTGCAGAGGCAGAAGGGTTTTTCATCTTGAACTCCTTTTTCAAGAAAAAGCCGCACAGGAAATGGACATGGAGATATCCAAATGGGACGACAAGTGAAATTGATTTTATGTGTAACAAAAAATTTGTCATAGAAGACTGCATTGTGCTAAACAAGTTCAACACAGGTAGTGACCATAGATTGGTGAGATGTAAGATGCCCGTCAACACTAAACTCAAACGTGGCAAGCTCATAAGACAAACAAAATGTAACCAACCTTAAAAAACACCATAATACCTTCAAGTTAACTGAAGAACAGATTCTCTGCTTTAGAAGGCCTAACATCGGAAGATGTGGATATTTCTGAAGTTAACAGAAAAGTAACCAGAGCTCTTATGGAAACAGCAATAAAATTAGCTGGGTCTAAGAACAAGTTGCATGTGAACAAATTATCAGGAAACACCAAAATGTTCATGCAAAAAAGGAGAGAGATGAGGACAACTAAAGAAGATGTGACTTCTAAAGTGGAATACATAGAGCTATGCAAGACAGTACAAAAAGTATCACTGAAGACGTAAGGAAATTCAGCTGTGAACTAGTGAAGAAAGCAATTGAAAACAACCAAAGCCTAAAGATAGGAAAGGGACATCTCAGTAAGGAAAGAAAACAGATTGTGGCACTGAGAAAAGAAGATGGTTAGACTGTAACAAGAAATAGAGGCAAAATTTTGACATGAGTGAAAGATTTCTATTCCAAATTATATGAAAGGGATGATACATGTACTCCAGACATCATGAAAGGTTCCAGTACAACAGTTCTTCCAGTCCTCCCAGGAGAAGATGGAATTACTGTAGACATCATACAAGAAGCAAGTGGAGAAATCGAAACAGTACTCGCCCAAATTTTCACTCTATTCCTTAATGAAGGGAAGATTCCTGAGGATTGGAACAACGCTACAATGATCCTGCTACATAAAAAAGGTGACATTGAGGATCTCATTAACTACAGACCTATCAGCCTCCTATCAGTGGTTTATAAAATCTTCACTAAAGTTCTTTCACACCGTTTGAAGGTAACACTGGACATGGCTCAACCGAGAGAACAAGCTGGATTCTGAAGTGGCTACAGCACAATAGATCATATCCATGTACTGAAAGTACGAATTGGAAGAGCGAGGGATATGAACTTCCATTGTGCATGGCTTTTATCGATTATGAAAAAGCCTTTGATTCGATGAAACCATCAGCAGTTACAATGGCTCTGAAATCCTGCGGTATTGAAGATGCATACATTAATATTAATAACATGTATGAAAATGCAAGTGCAAAGATTCGGCTGTTTGAAAATACAACACACACAAAAATTGGAAAGGGAGTGAGACAAGGTGACACCATATCTCCGAAGCTCTTTAACGCCACATTGGAAAATCTCTTTGAATCAATGAACTGGGAAAACAAAGGGATAAAGATTAATGGAGATTATCTAACCCACCTTCGTTTTGCTGATGACGTAGTCATTTTTGCAACTACCCCATCAAAGCTGCAGAGTATGATCCAAGACATTGCTGACAAGAGTAAAGAAGTGGGATTAAAAATGAACTTTCAGAAGGCAAAAGTTATGTTCAATGCTTTTACACGAAATGAAGATTTATCGATTGATGGAGAAAAGCTGGAGATAACAGACACGTATGTTTATCTGGACAGCAGATATCAAGTGAGGGTCACATTGATTAAGAAATTAATCGGCGTACAAAACTTGCCTGGAGAGCTTTTGGAAGAAACAGCATAATTTTCAAGAGCAATATGCCATTATGTCTTAAAAGAAAAGTATTTGATCAATGCATCCTTCCAGTGCTTACGTATGGTGCAGAGACGTGGACCTTAACTAAAAGAGACATACAAAGGCTGCAGACAACTCAAAGAGCATGGAGAGGTGCATGCTTGGTGTAACCAAGAGAGATAAGAAGAGGAACTCGTGGATCTAAAAAATGACAAGAGTGGAAGACATCATGATCAGAGTTAAAGCCCTGAAATGGCAATGGGCTGGGCATACTGTCAGAAGGACAGACGATCGATGGACAGTCGAAATTTTAGATTGGATTCCAAGGTACAGGAAAAGACCCAGAAGAAGACCACATGGGAGATGGGTAGATGAAATTCAAAAGTATGCGGGTGTGACATGGAGGAGACTGGCACAAGACAGACCGCTGTGGAGGAAACTTGGGGAGACTGTCGTCGAGCAGTGGATTGATAATGGTTGACAATAATGATGATATATATAAGGGAGTAAATACACCTGCATTGGTGTACTACATATCAGTTATCATGAAGTGGTTAGGGGTGCACATGTACTTGGAAGTGTTGTGGTATTTTGTTTCTAAATGTAGTTTTTGCGCTTTAGTTAACTTTCAAAGTTCTTTTTATTTGAGGTAAGGCTATGTTTGGTCTATGTGAGTTCTTTTAAATTCCTATGGTTCAGGTAGGAAAAACCAGGCGTCTTTTCTAAATTTTAAAGAAATCATTAGCCCTCGTTTGGAATTTATAGGAGTTAATTATACACCTGCATGAAACTTGAACTAGAAGTGGGTCTGGGGATGTTTTCCCCTGAAAATTGATTCCCGGCCTCCCGTTCTTTTTGTATTTTGTTTTGTTGAAGTTGGGGGTATTACGTTTGTATTTATTATTCATAGGATTAATCTGTAATTATTAGTGTTTCAGTTAATTTAGAAGTGTTTCTTTTCCAGTTCTTTTCAAGTACTCGTTGTATTGGGAAGGTTTTTTTTTTTTTTTTTTAATAATGTTGAATGATTGAATGAACAGGAAAGGGAGAGAGGTTGATTTTCGTCTTATGCAGGGGATTTTCTTGTATCGATACGAGTGGTTATTGCTTATATATATATCTACCACTCTACCACCAATAGCGGTATAACTATACCATCTGGATTAGAGGAAATGCTATCCCACACTCACCAACCGGCTTGGCAGCATGGTGAGTTATGGCCAAACCCCTCCAAAATGACTCCACAACTTAAATCTTGGCCCTCAGTCTCCGGCAGCTGGAATGTACCTGCCCAAGGCAGCGGCCAGTGTAAAGATTAAAATTGGCGATTTTTTCAAGTGGCCATTGGCCAGTGGGTGGACAAAATCTAGTGGCCACTTTCCTTACGGCTATTTCATGTTGTATACACATTTTATCACTGTACTGAATAACTTTCATTTATTTAGACATAGTTACATTTAAGCTTAGTAGTTACAAGGGCACACTGTCTATTGTCCAGTGCAATTACATGAATAAATATAATCTTAAAAGTTACATATTTCTTCAACCAAATTTTCAACAGTTTTTATTGGAAATATAATTTAATCATTTTTATTTGGTCTCTCGCAATGTTCACAAAAAAAAAAAAAAAATCTCTCAATCTCTCCACCATAAATTAATAGTAGTGGATGGGTTAAATTTTTAGGAGTACTTTCTTTTGTTTTACTTTATTTAATTTGTTGTATTTCTAAAGTCATTCGTTGCATGAACATCGTCTTGTCATCAAGAACATTGCCTACAATGCTTGCATTCTCTTAACTTCTGCATTGCTTGGCTGGCATAACAGTCAGCAATATTGAGTATTTCAACAATTTGTGCTATGACCTTCATGTACTAAAAATTGCTTGTTTTTAGTTTCTCTAGCAGTTTTTAATGAGTTATTGGTGGTCAAAAATGTTCAGACATTATGTTTCAAAGCTGCTTCCATTCTGCTAAATTTTTCTTTTCATTCCATTTATTTTTGGTTAGGTTCTTCTTGGTGTCAAAATGAAAACTGGCTGTATAGCTTTCAAAAATGAATTTCATATCTTATGGCAGAATCATTTTGTGGTACAGCTGAGATTAGGAGAAATGTGATACCAACTTGGTCATTTTATATTACAGACTCGCAATGATTCCTGACCACTAACAGAAAATATTCAGCAATTTCTTGGGTGTTGTTCTAATAAATATTACATTAAAAACATTGAGAAACCTTCACAGGTGTTGAAAAAATAGTCATGATGAAATCCTGATTATTAGTATCCTGATTCCATCAGATTCTGTCCGGTTTTCGAACCCAGTGTCAGCCCCCCCCCGAAGACGTTCAGTTTTCGTATTTAATAATTTGTCATTTTTCCTGTTTACCCACCACAGACCTCCCAAATACTACGAATTTTCCATAGTCACTACGAAAATCTTCGATCGCTGCGGAGTACGGGGAACATCGAATATACTACGGAAATAAAAAATCTGGTTGTCGGTTTTTTTCCCCTTCAGAAAATGTTGTTTTGGTAGAATTTTAATGATTTGTCATTTTTTCCTGTTTGCCCACCTCAGATCTTCCAAATGCTACGAATTCATGATAGTCACTACGGAAATCGTCGATCGCTACGTAATACGGGAAACATCAAATATACTACGGAAATAAAAAAATCTATGAAATAATGTTATTCAATCATTTGTTCAAAGTTTATTTTCATGTTTTCAAAATTCTAACATTCATCAAACATTTTTGGGACTGTTTATTGGATGTTCTTAATGTCGCGACATTTGTCAGATATAATTTGAGCACCTTTCACGCCGTTCGTCGCCTGAACATGATTGTTTTAGCACGGATGAAAATGTTCCATAGTTTTCTAAATTTCGAAATTTTCTTACCCCAAGATGCACTTTCCTTCACTTTCTGGTTATATTCTTATGTTATATTTTTTCTGATTATGTTTCTCGTTTTCAATAGCTTCAGTAATAGTGAAAAAAGAACAATTTCGTATTTTAAGTTTTTTCTAGTGAAGCGCAGTTTTTGTTATTTCTAACCGCCGAAGCGCAGTTTTTGTTAATTCTAACTGCCGAAGCGCAGTTTTTGTTATTTCTAACCGCCGAAGTGCAGTTTTTTTAATAATCTAAAGCAACTTATGGGAATTTACTAGGAAATTTTTTCATTTATAGCAAATTTTCGGAGAAAACTCTTCTCCTTCTTCAGGCTCACTTGTTGTTGTCACTTTTTGCTTGTCACTATCATGGTTACGGTTTACCTTGACGGTTACGGTTAACCTTGACGGTTTAGGTTATTTTTCAACAAATCCTGCCAGATGTTAGGCAGGGAAAATCCTTTGCAGTCATTGATGATGGAATTTTGATTTTTCTCAATCTCTATTCCTTCTTTCAGTTTTCTTTTTTGGAAATTGCTTTGGAAACTGATTACTTTAAGGGAATTCCAATCCATGCTGTGCCCAGTTTCTCTAACATGCCTATCTAATCCAGTCTTGTTGGAGCAATTTTTTATAGCTGAGCATAAAGCAGGTATACGAGTTTCTAGTCTGCGACCTGTTTCACCTATGTAAGATAGTCCACAACTACAATTTACTTCATAAACTACTCCTTGCATTTTTTAAATATCTTCTTCTCTTTGAACTATTTTAGGGCAAAATTTTTTAACTTTGTTCTCTAAACTTGGAGCTAGCCTAATATTGTATTTTTTACTAATTCTCTTTAAAGCCTCAAATAAACCTTTGTGATAAGAAATTTTTCTAGTGAATTTTACTTCTTGCTTTTGTGGGTTCTTCGTACCATTAAAATTCAGAAAATTTGCAGTTTTTGTTATTTCTAACCGCCTGTTCTTCGAAACCAATCAATACGGAAAGTTTTTTTTTCTTTTCCGCTTTTTTAAAGCTAAATTAAATTTCAAAATCGGTACTTATTCCGCCCGTGATGGAATCGGCCTTTTTCCGTTGCCCGTAAAAATGACTATCACGGCAAAGTGAACAATACAGTACTGATTTTTGATATATAGTTTCGCTGAAAAACTTGTGTTTACCCATTCCTTAGTAACATTTTACTGTATTAAGGGGCAGGGAAGAGTTTTTTTATTTTGTTTAAAACCAACTTCACACGTGCAAGGGAAACGCGACTCTGCGTGGATTGAACGACGCGCGGAAAGGAAAGTCGCTATTTTCTGCCTTTGATTTCTTTTTGAAAACAAAAGGGAAAATGCTTGCCCATTTTATTTGATGATAAGCAAGAAGTGCCTAAGCAATGGAAAATCGTGCATTTTTAGAGCAACCAAACTTTAAAAAACGAGCTGCTGAAGACGAGTTGTGATGCCACAGTTCCATCTAAAGCCACAGGTGTCCATTCCCCGATATGGTTACTTTGTGAACAAACTTAAGTGGAAAAACAAACAGCCGCCCTCGTTCTTGAAGAGTGAATCTAAAAATAGATCGTACCCACTTATTTGCGGAGGAATGGGCTGTTTTTAACAGCGCGCGAGTTGGGTGATTTAAAAATAAATTTCCTATAACAGGAGCATTTAAAAAAGGCAAATTTTCGAGCGTGGCGACTAAAATCACTTTTTCTACTGGACATTTTATTTTATCCAGTCAAAATCCCCCATAATTATCTTCAAGTGCTGCTTGCTTTTATTATTTAGATGATGAATTTCCTCACAAAATTCTCCAATTCCTTCTTTAGGATGACTTGTGGTGGGTGCATAAGTTTGAATAATCTGAACCTGGTATCTTCTCGAGAGTTAAATAACGAGTCGTGCAGCTCTGTCAGAGGAACTTTCAGCTTCTACAACTGTATCCTTCAGTTTCTTGTTTATTATAAATACAACACCACTAGTTCTGCCAGTATCTGTCCCACGATAGTAGGAGATGTCCACTTTGCAGTTCAATGAGATCTCCTTTTCTCCTTACCTAACTTAGCCCAATGATGTCCCACTAGATCCTTTGTAGTTCCTCTTCCAATTCAAGAAGCCTTGAATCAGAAGATAGGGAGCGTCCATTATACGTAGCCAAGGTCAGCATCAGATGGCAGCCTAGTCCGGTCCTCTGGTGATTCTTAGCACCCTAAGCCTTCATGTCGCACTGGCCTAAAGATTAAAATTAGCGGTCGCCACTCACCACGTGGCGCCAAAATGGGGCAACAGCAACAGAACGAAACTTCAGTAGGTAAATTCGGTCACGGCAACAGAAACCAGCGTGGAAATACTCTTAAAGTTTGCAGAGGCAGAAAAGTTTTTCATCATGAACTCCTTTTTCAAGAAAAAGCCACACAGGAAATGGACATGGAGACTTCCAAATGGGACGACAAGTGAAATCGAATTTATTATGTGTAACCAAAAATTCATCATAGAAGACTGCAGAGTGCTAAACAAGTTCAACACAGGTAGTGACCATAGATTGGTGAGATGTAAGATGCACCTCAACACTAAACTCGAACGTGGCAAGCTCATAAGACAAACAAAATGTATTGACATAACCAACTTTAAACACCATAATACCTTCAAGTTGGAACTGAAGAACAGATTCTCTGCTTTAGGAGGCCTAACATCGGAAGAAGTGGGTATTTCTGAAGTTAACAGAAAAGTAACCAAAGCTCTTGTGGAAACAGCAAAAAAATTAGCTGAGTCTAAGAACAAGTTACATGTGAACAAATTATCAGGAAAAACCAAAATGTTGATGCAAAAAAGAAGTGAGATGAGGACAACTAAAGAAGATGTGACTTCCAAAGTGGAATATATAGAGCTATGCGAGACAGTACGAAAAAGTATCACTGAAGACGTAAGGAAATTCAACTGTGAACTAGTGAGGAAAGCAATTGAAAACAGCCAAAGCCTAAAGATAGCAAAGGGACATCTCAGTAAGTGAAGAAAACAGATTATGGCACTGAGAAAAGAAGATGGTTCTGTAACAAGAAATAGAGGCGAAATTTTGACAAGAGTGAAAGATTTCTACTCCAAATTATATGAAAGGGATGATACATGTACTCCAGACATCATGAAAGGTCCCAGTACCAGAGTTCTTCCAGGCCTCCCAGCAGAAGTTGCACATGCAATCAAGAACATGAAACGGGGAAAAGCTCCAGGAGAAGATGGAATTACTGTAGACATCATACAAGAAGCAAGTGGAGAAATCGAAACAGTACTCGCCCAAGTTTTCACTCGATGCCTTAATGATGGGAAGATTCCTGAGGATTGGAACAATGCTACAATGATCCTGCTACATAAAAAAGGTGACATTTTGGATCTCAGGAACTACAGACCTATCAGCCTCCTATTAGTGGTTTATAAAATCTTCACTAAAGTTCTTTCACACCGTTTGAAGGTAACACTGGACATGGTTCAATCAAGAGAACAAGCTGGATTCAGGAGTGGCTATAGCACTATAGATCATATCCACGTACTGAGAGAACTAATTGAAAGAGCGAGGGAATATGAACTTGCATTGTGCATGGCTTTCATCGATTATGAAAAGGCCTTTGATTCAGTGAAACAATGAGCAGTGTTGCAATAGCTTTGAAATCCTGCGGTATTGAAAATGCATACATTAATATTATTAATAACGTCAATGAAAATGCAAGTGCAAAGATTCGGTTGTTTGAGAATACAGCACACATAAAAGTTGGAAAGGAAGTGAGACAAGGTGACACCATATCTCCCAATCTCTTTAATGCCACATTGAAAAATGTCTTTCAATCAATGAACTGGGAAAAGAAAGGGATAAAGATTAATGGAGATTATCTAACTCACCTTCATTTTGCTGATGATGTAGTCATTTTTGCAACTATCCCATCAGAGCTGCAGAGTATGATCCAGGAACTTGCTGAAAAGAGTAAAGAAGTGGGATTAAAAATGAACTTTCAGAAGACAAAAGTGATGTACATGCTTTTACAAGAAATGAAGATTTATCGATTGATGGCGAAAAGCAGAAGATAAGAGATGCGTACATTTATCTTGGACAGCAGATATCAAGTGAGTGTCACATTGATGAAGAAATTAATCGGTGTATAAAACTTGCCGGGAGAGCTTTTGGAAGAAACCTCATAATTTTCAAGAGCAATATGCCATTATTATGTCTTAAAAGAAAAGCGTTTGATCAATGCATCCTTCCAGTGCTTACGTGTGGTGCAGAGAAGTGGACCTTAACTAAAAGAGACTTACAAAGGCTGCAGACAACTCAAAGAAGCATGGAGAGGTGCATGCTTGGTGTAACCAGGAAAGATAAGAAGAGGAACTCGTGGATCCGAAAAATGACTAGTGGAAGACATCATGATCAGAGTTAAATCCCTGAAATGGCAATGGGCTGGACGTACTGCCACAAGAACAGACCTTGGATGGACAGTTGAAAATTTAGATTAGATTCCAAGGAATAGGAAAAGACCCAGAAGAAGACCACATGGAAGATGGGTGGATGAAATTCGAAAGTATGCGGGAGTAATATGGAGGAGACTGGCAGAAGACAGACCGTTGTGGAAGAGGCTTGGAGAGACCTTCGTCCAGCAATGGATAAATAATGGTTGACAATGATGATGATATATATACTTACAAAAAGCAGAAGTAACTGCAGCAGAAGCCAAAAATGAAAAAAATAGTTAAATAATAAACATCAAAGCTTTCAAGCATGGAGAAAAAGTGGAGTGCTGAAAGCTTTGAAAATGCCAAGCTTTGGCTTTATGAAGGACCAGCAAAACTCAGCATTTACTCACTTCCACAACGTCCTAGTTGAGCATGGGTTTCTACTATGTCATAAATTTATGCAAAAAGAACAAGTCCCCAAAAATCACCAAAAAAAAAAAAAAAAAAAGAACTACCTCCCACATAGGCTTAGAAACTTAAATATTAATAAAAAAATTTAATTTTGCATTACATCTATGAGATATCTGGCCCAACCCAAAACTCATCATTCACAAAAACAGAAAAACTTCAATACAGAGCCCAAAAATATTGCAAGATAGGCATAGAATTTAGACAAATGAAACAAAAAAAACAAAACTATGGAAAAAGCTGCCAAAATATTTTTTGAGATGTACCCAGCAATAAAAAAATTGCCCAACTTGGAAGAAGACTAAAAAAAAAAAAACTCTCCCTGTAAAAAGACTTTATTTTGAAGGCACAAGTTCCTAATTTTTTTTTAGACCGCAGTGCCACGTGCCATGAAACACGTGGCTTGCTACATGAGGGAAAACCCAACTAGGAACAACAGCAAAACCATAACATGAAGTCAAGAGACTAATAAAAATGAAGTAAATGCCTGTGATAAGAAACAACAACTAAAAATTTCAGGAAAAAAGTACAGAGAACAGAAGCAAAAAAACACAGAAAATTCTTTACAGACAATTCCAGTGATACATTGCATGACTTTAGACAATAGAAACTTATTATAAAACATTGGAAATGTACTTACAAATAAAAATTGCAATATGTACACAGTATTATAAGAATGCTTTACACAAATTACAAATACAGCAAATGTTTCTCCGAACAACGAATGAAAGGGACTCTGAGCCACGAGGCTAAGAACATTGCAATTAACCTAGCACTGCATGAGAACAAGGAAAAGAGCTAGTAAAAGCAAAGCCAAAAAAACTAATTTCAGCAGGCACAGAAACGAGAAAAAACCAAAAACCTCCAAAAGAAAAAAAAATGAAAGGACCTACCTACTAGGCCACCGACTTGTATGTAGTAAGAAATGCAAATGGCCGACAAAATTCCTGCATTTGAAGTAGAGAAGCCAAGAAGGCTGTCCCGCACAAAAAGCACTCCGCAGACGTTAGTCCACCATTCAGAAAATTTCCCAAGTGAAAAAGATAAACAGTTTGTCTGGAGAGAGCATATAACCCTAATGAAATAAATATCGTCAAATACACCCGATGTGTATTTAATGATATTCACTGTATTAAAATACCTTATAGTAAAACTACAGACAAGATAGTTTCTTAAAGTTTTTCTTAATTTTTACTATTTTTATGTTAGCTATTCTTGATATCAAATATTTATTTTACATTTTAAACTGCTTTGGGGATTTTTATTTATAAACTTGTTTTTTTTTTGGCATTTTTAAATATTTTTTTATTTTTATAATAAAACTGTTTTATCCATAGCAGTAAAGATCCCTAAATGTTAGTTAAGATACATCCTCTAGACCAACTTCCAAAAAGGCTTTCATTGGCCAGAATCATTTTATTAACTGTGATTCAATTAAATTAGATCTCCTAACCTAACTCTATTTTGGAGAACTATTTTTCTTAAGGCTGTTTTAATAAAATAAGTTGGAACTTGGTTATCTAGAAAGCTATTTAATAGGAAAACCAAAATCATGCTGTCTAAACACGTTTAATATTAAAAATTATGAACCTCGCACTATAGGAGAACATAAATACAATTTAAAACATTAAAAACACGCTAGTACTTTTGTAACCGCTATCGGTCACTTCCTCAGGTGTGACTACCAGTTCTAAGCAGCAACGGTAAGCATATAATATATGTACAACATGTGTCAGGTCAGACGGTTGCGCAGAGAGACTTAGAAAGAACAGGTGGTCAGGAGTTAGTAATAATTATTACAATATATATAAATCACAGTAAGTCATGTATAAGGTATTTCCAAGCATCAGGAATATAGTTAGGAATATCATCGCTGCAGCAACTTCTCTGGTGAGCCAGAATCTGAAGGGCTTCTGTAAATAGTAATAAATTCTTATTCTTAGATGTAGTCAGAATAGTAACCTCAGACCATATTGGTTTGAAAGGTTTGCTTAGAAGCAAACGTGATTGGTTGTGGTTTTTTGAGAATGTGTTCAAGGAAATCCGAGGTATTGTTGCATATTCTGGAAATTCTAAGTACCTGCAAAATAAGTACATTCTCTGTTACTTTGGTTGAGATATTATTTGTCCAGTGTAAATATGTATTTAATAACTTTGAAAGGAAAATTGTTTCTTTTATCAAATAAGCTAATGGTAGGGTTACCATTGTTAAGTTTTATTCTTAAATCTAAGAAATCAAGCTCCTGGTTATTTTGGTTTGTTTCACTTAATGATAGGGTAGATATCAGTAAAATAATTCTCTATTATTTCAGAGTTATTAATACATAGCAAATCATCAATATATCTGTAAGTATATAAGTAGCTATCTGAGTTCAAGGACCTATATTTTATAAATTTATATTCTTTATAGAACTGAAAAAGATTACAGATATTGGTGGAAAGTGAGCATCCCATAAGAATACCATTAATTTGCTTTTAGATAGTTTGGTTATAAAGAATATGGTTATTATTAATACAACAGTTAAGTAAAGTGTTCCAAATATTGGTTAATTTTAAATTCTACAAACAACTCCTTAAATGTGGAAGTAATATCTGAAAGAGGCAGATTGGTATATAGGTTCTCGAAATCATAATTATTAATATCTATGGGCCTTAAGCTAAGAATAGAGGAAATCACTTCGGAATTGTTATTTATAATCCAAAAATCCCTGTTCTGCAGATTAGTACAGTTTCTAATAAGTTCCAAAACTTTTTTCAGAAGTGCTTCAAAAGCCTTGTCAATTTTCTTTTTATGACCACCAACGCCACTAACTATGAATCTGAATTTCACAGGATCTTTACGAAACATTGCAGTAGCAAAAAGAAAAGGAAATCCAGGCTCATAGTCCCTAACTGAGGGAATTGTAAGCTTCCTGTAGTAGGCTTTAAACAGATTATCAATTTGTTTGGTTTGCGTCCAGACGGCATTGAACCCAGTGCTGTCTGCCGGGTTGCTGGCAGACAGCGCCAGGTCCACCAGCAACCAATTCCACATTTAGGAATGTGTCTGGGTGGCACCACTGAGGAGTAAGTCCGCCAGCCAGCCGGATGTGCCTATCTGCTGCTTTGTTATGCCATTTTGCTGAGCATGTCTACACAATACGGTTGTTGATAGTGAGTGCTCGTGGCTGTTCACGTACGTGTGAAAATGTATTGGTATACTCTGGAGGAGCGAGTGTTTATTGTTCGCACTTATTGGAAAACAGAATCGATAAGTCTTGTCAATGGCAATTCCTTGAGAGGTTTACAGGCAGACATCCGCTGAGCAAGTCCACCATTTGGGCATTGTTGAAGAAATTGGAAATCAAGGGGACTTTATTAGACGACAATGCAGGAGATCGTCCATGCAGGAGGTTATCCACAAATGTCCGAGGAAATGATCCAGGCCGCCCCGGTGGCGCAGTGGTCTAAGGCGTTGGCCTCTGATCATTCGTCCGTAAGGGGTCCGGGTTCGAATCCCGTCAGGCATGGATGTTGTGTTTGTCTTATGGTACTGGCTCTCTCCCTTCCCTGGAACCAGTGACCCTAAATTAGGGACGGGCGACTGCTTATAGCCCATTGAGTTGCTCACGGTGGTCGTTAAACCTCCAATCAAAAAAAAAAAAAAAAAATGATCCAGAATGTAAAGGGCAGACTACTTGCATCTCCCCGGAAGTCACTTCGCCGACTGTCGCAGGAAACAGGATTGTCCAAAAGCACTTGTCAACGTGCTGTAAAAAAAAGCGAAGCTTCATGTGTACCGTATTGTGGTGGCCCACGAACTGAAAGAGCCAGACCACGTGAAACGAGTGACATACTGTCGATAGTTTCACACATTTCTTCAGGAAAAGCCGGGCATTCTGGACTAAATGTGGTTCTCGGACGAGGTGTGGTTTCGCCCGTTTGGATACACCAATTCTCAAAATTCCTGTATTTGAGCCAGTGAAAATGCCAATGTGATACATGAACCCGTGGGATGACCCGGCACAGCATAATTGGTACCATCTTCTTTGATACAACCATCACAACATCTGCATATATGGAAATCTTCAACACCTTTGTAAATCAATTGGAGGACGAAGAACTCTCCATTGGATATTACCAGCATCGTGGAGTGACATCGCACACCAGTATGGCCGAAATTTAGTCCTTTTTCAGCGACCGCATCATTTCGAAGGGTCTATGGCCACCGCGCTCACCCTATCTGCCTCCTCTTGATTACTTTTTATAAGGATATCTGAAAAACAGAATTTACCAAACGAAACTGCGAACCATAGATGCCTTGACAGCAAACATCACAGAAGAAATTCAGGCAGTGATGGCGAACGTACGGGCTAGAACTTTCCACAATATGGCGCCAAGTTCAATGCTGTCTGGAAGTAAATGGTGGCCACTTCCAGCACATGTTGTGATGTCATCACATTTCACACGAAATGAGGTAAGTCCACTTCTAATTTTGTTGCAAATGTTTCATTGGTGTTAATATTATTAAAGAAATGCCAGGTTTGGTAGTGAGTGGGACACCCTGTACTACTATATCACCTGACCATAGATTCCATGTAATAATCCATATATGTATAATAAATTTAGGGCTAACAAATGAAAGGTAAACCATACCGCATTTAAATGGAGTGCGTTTATCAATTTCATCATTATGTACTGAGCGACCCACCGTCGATCGCTCTTGTAGTATGCTATGTAAACTCAGTTTGATACGAAATGCAAACATACAAACCACAGGCATCAACCGCCATCTCTTGGTAGACAAGGAAAACACTTCCAAGAAACGATCCACTGGTGGGTCGTAACACACTAAAAAAAACAGCACCGAAAAACGTCGCCACAGCAAAAGTGTTAAAATCGCCTCATTTTAAATAGTAAAGTGAAATTTCAACAAAGTAAGGCAATTTGTTATTGGCAACCTAAGAATGTAATTTGGCAATTAAATACAAATCTGTCCCGTTAACACTCACCTTAAATATAATGCTTGAAAAATAGAAGTTTAGTGATTTTTTTGCTTTGGGGATTTTTATGTATTTGCATACTTTTGGCACATATCTGTGCTGTACCTTGTGTAACTATCATATTTATGATACATTGCTGTTTGAATTTTACAGTGTGGACAAATCACTCCTCAGCTTGCATTGAAAGTCCTTCTCCAATTTGATAAAGCAATAAACAATGCCCTTGCAAATAGGGTTAAGACAAGGTTAACATTTAAGGTAAGGTTTAAACTAACTTCCTTTGATAAGAGTGACTTGTTGTGGAAATGTGTAATTTATATTTGTGTGCGAGCTATAGTGTGAGATTTCAAAATACAAGGCCAACCATGCTTCCCTGTGCCGTACGATGCATAGCATCCTCATTTTTAATATCATTTGTTTATATTGGGCATAACTTTAGAGGCTATGAAACAGGATGAAAAATAACTGAAATTTTTTGGGGAGCAAGTTTGCTCCTCGGGTTTAGCATTGCAGAGCAATTGAGTAATTATGTGGAGCACTTTTGAGACTTATTTTTCTTTTTGATTTAAATGGCTAATTTATTATTAAATAAAACTATTACTAGCACCTTTCAATGTCTATCGAAAATACTCTAATCAGTAATGAAGAGTAAAATTTAAAAATGTTTTAGTAGATATGTAAACAGTACAAATTTTCTTTCTATGGATATATGGTGAAATATTACCTGGCCACACCTTGCAGTAGCTACTTACTGTCACTTGACAGTGAGAGTACTCCTGAACTTGTGGTAGCTTCAGGTTCTGTGTCTGTTCTCTTTCTTTTCCCGTAAGACTTCACAATTGTACGCCAGGGCTTCTTTTAAAAAAATACTTCCACTGCTTGTTCAGAGTGAAACTCGCATAGTTCTGTTCCTTCCAGCGTTATCCGCAATTTATGGTTCAAAGCATCAGAATTCATCTGATTACGAAAATCTATTTTGATTTTTTTCATCGCAGAAAAGGCTCTTTCGACCTTAGCATTGAATATGGGCAATAATCTCATGATATTTATCATGTGGTTTAGATTTGGGAATTAATTCAAATACTTTTCTTTCAAACATTTCCATAGCTGTTGCTTTGACAGATGGTGCAGATTTCTTAACCAAAAGGTTTTGAAATAATCCCAGTCCTCTTTAATTTTATCGTTGTAAATGTTGTTGGCAGCCAACAACTCACTGAAATGTTCAGTTAATACAGCAATTTGATCATCACCAAAATTTGCAAGAGTAGATTTGCCTGTTGGCCAAAGCTTGGGTTCTAACAGCTTGGCAGCGTTAAAAACCTATTTTTTGTGCATCACCAAGCCGGGTATGCACACACACGCTGATGAATATGATTTAAAAGATATTCACAATTTTCATGGAATACATCTACTATCAAATTACAGCTCAGTTCAATGCCACGGAATTCTACAGTTTTGACTGAATCACAGTCGCAGGAATCAGAAGCTGATACATTTGCTAAGTCTTGTAAAATTTTGGACAGGTCGGCCAGAAACTTTCTTTTTCTTCATAATTTAGATAGAATCATAGAATTTTTGTAACACAGCCACATCATCCAACTGGAGAGACAGATAATTTTGACAAAGAATATAAAATGTTGCAAAGCAACAACAGCAGCCAAGTTACAAATTTGGACTCAAAATGCCTGTAATCCTGGGTGTTTCTCCTTTGCTTGATGGATCTGCAGCCATATTTTCTAATTGTTGTATAATAACAAAATTTTTAATCAGTGTCTCGTGGCTCTATATATATGTGAAACCCATCGGGTGCCATCTTCATCAAGTTTGTCAAGTATTGTTTAGAGCTCACAAAAGTCTCTAATTTGTTTGGCACTTTTTCTTAAAATTGTGAATGTCTTCCATCAACTTATGTACCTCTTGAAAATATGTTGACATCATAAATTCTTTTAGAGCTTGCTCTAAGCGATGGCTTAAACAGTGCACTGACACTAAACAAGGGCAGTTTTTCTTCAAAAGAGCGGCAACACCCTTTTTCTGTCCTATGTTAACATTTACTCCATCTGCTAAAAATCCAATTAATTTATTTTCAAAATTGACTATTCCAAATTCTGCAATGGACTCTGCTATTGCATTTTTGATACCATTAGCATCAGCATTTTCCAGTTCTTTTAATGTCAGGAATGGGAATTTGGTATCTCCTACTTCATTGACACACATGATACAAATAATTTCATTTTCTGATACACTAACATCTGTACTGTTATCAATAAATAAGGTAAAATAATCTGTCTTTCTTAGGTCATTGCGCAAATCAGTTTCGAAAGCATTAGCAATGCACTGCGTGAACTTCACAGACGAACTGTAAGTTTGCCCCTACATCAACACCATGGCATTTCTTTAACTCAGTAATTTGAGGAAATTTCAAAAATGGAATTTCCTCTTTGGAAATCATATATTCTATATCAATCAATTTTCCAATTCGAGCTTTAGATGCATTGGAAACAACAATTATTGACTTACCAATAGATGTTCTTTGATAAAAAATCAGCAAGCAATTTTCTTTTATGTTCTGCCTTGGAGACACTGGCACAGTGAATTTCTGATCTGGTGTGCTTTACCACATTGTCCTTTTTAATAATGAATTCAGAAACTCCATCAATAAAAGAAGAGCTGAAATTTCGAAAAAAAAAATTATGTTGTCAACATTCTACCAACAAAGTTCGCAACAGGCAGACCGGATGAAGACTTTATTGGCGTCAACATCATAGCATAACCAACTACCTTTTGGATCTAATTCCTCCATCCACCTTTTCATGGCTGATATTTTCACTTTGGTAGCCATGATTTCAAATAACAAAGAGTAAAACAAGAAAACTCACATCCCCCTAAAATTAAGTGGTGGCCAAACCAAAACAGCAATAAGAGCATCTGTTCTTAAATGACTTGTGGTGCAGACAGGCGGGAGCGTAGAACCAATCATAAACGCTCTGCGGCTGGACGATAACCACCTCATCACTGCACAGCCAGAGCTACATGAAGAAGCTTTTTCCAGCTGAAAGCAAACATAAAGTATTTGTAAAATTATGAATACATGCATTTTGTTTTCTCACGCAACATCGTATTTTTGATAAACAACAAGTTACTCTACGGATTGAACATTTTAATGGAAATTTCATTTTTAAACTTTGAATCGTGGTTTTGCGATTCAAATATGAGTTTGCATTGAAAACTTCTATTTTTGCATCACAAACCTAGATGCGACACTGCTTATTTTTTTCCCTGCTGTAAAAAAAGAAAAAAATGGTGTTCTAAATAATTTGGTGTGGTTTAAACAGAAGTGCCAATCAATTTTTCAGTATCTAATAATTTTACTTTCATATTCAGTTGATAAAATAAGATGTGAAGGAAGTTGTGTATTTGATTCATTAACCATTGTTAGTTTTTGATTACACTGATTTGCACTTCAAAATTTCTTGTCATTTTGAATATAACATGCATACCCACACTGGCCAAAAATTATGAACTATTATGAAAATACAGTCATAGAAAATAAATGCCAGGACATGAAAGGGTAACAGTTACATAGGCTGATGACATTTTGCCTTTTCCTTTATAAAGAGGGTACATATTATTTGGCTACAGTAACTCATGTGACCATGGAAAAAACATAGGATCTATTGGAATTTGAAAAGATCTAATCATAGGCACGCATAATGGGAGCCATGATCAAGAAAAAACGAAATATCTGGTTGGATAATGTGAGAGGACAGGCTAGTGTAGGTGTGATTTTAAGTGAAAAGATGAACAACTTGATTTATTACAGCTGCATGTGAGAGAATTCTTTGGATATGTCTGAAAGTGAAACTTCAGAGAATAGTAATTGTTGTAGAGTATGGTCCTTATGATTCAGGACCTACTGATGGAAAGGAAGATTTTTGGAATGAGCTTAAAGCTGTTTTGAGCCAGTTTGGTGCTAAAGAGAAAGTTATAGTAACTGGGGATTTCAATGCTAGAGTAGGTGTTCAGAATGGAATTTCTGATAATGTTCGGGGTAAGTTTAATGATCCTGGTGTGACTGATAATAGTGAAAGATTAGTTTAACTCTGTATTGAAAATGAATTGTGGGTATCCAATACATTTTTCAACCACAAGTATATCCACACATACTCTTGGGAAAATCGTACACTGGGACAAAAGAGTAATAGATTTTGTTGTTTACGATCAATGTCTGAAACACTTAGTTGTTGACACTCGTATGGTGAGAGGTGCGGATGTTGGCTCTGATCACGACTTGTTATTGTCACGAGTGAAATTGCATGTTGGTTAGAGAAAGAGGAATGGGAAGAGGCCTGTGGTGGAAAGAATAAAGGTTGAAAGGCTCCATGAAGAACATCAGCGTTACTCTGATTTACACAGAGAACAACTGAATGAGTTGAAATCTTGTAAGAGGGATGTAGAAAAGAAGTGGGGATGTTTTAAGAACTGTGTTGTCACTTCTGCTGAAGAGCAATGGTAGGTAACAGAGGTGATGCTTGGTGGAACAGTAAAATTAATGAAGCAGTTAAGGGAAAGAAGGAAGCATATTTGGGGATGTTGCAAGGTAGTTTCTGAGGATGAATATTGCTGTAAGAAGTGTAAGGCAGCCAAGCTGGTTCACCAGAGTAAGGCAAAAGATAGGAAGGAAAATGAGGAAAGGCACAATTTGGCTTTTTGGAAAGATAGAAAATATTTCTGGAAGTACACAAGACATAGGAAAAACAGGAAAACAAAGTTGTAAGTTGTGTGAAGAACAAGATTGGGAAAATGATATGGGAGCCTAATGAGTTAAGTGAAAGATGGGGTGAATATGTTTGTGAGTTATTTGATCGAGAAAGCAAAGGTGATTCTGAGGCAGAAGCAGATAATGTCACAGTGAAAGATGGAAGCACAGGAGGTGATCTCAAGAGATCAGGTGTGTAAAATCTCTTTTAAGAATGGTAAAGCTCTGGGAGTTGATGGCAACTGCTGAGATGTTGAAATATGGTTGCGACTCTGTAATCAGCTGGTTAACTGAAATTTGCCAGTTGAGGGTTAGGAATGGTCCCTGAAGATTGGATGGATGCTATCATCATTCCCTTGTATAAGGGAAAGGGTGATCAGACTGAATGCAAGTACTTTTGTGGTATCAGTTTGCTGAGTGTGCTAGGGAAAGTATTTGGTAAGGTTGTTATTGAAAAAGTACGGGGTCTTACATCAGAGAAAGTGTGGTATGTACAGAGTGGTTTTATGCCTGGTGAGGGCTGCACTAACCAACATTTTTTGCTTTATGTTTGATGAGAGAAAAGTATCTGTCTGTTGGTAAGAAAGTTTATGCTGCCTTCATAGATTTAGAGAAAGCTTATGATCAAGTAAATAGGACTCTTCTGTGGAAGTTACTGATTAAATATGGAATCACTGGGAATCTACTCAACAGTGTGAAGCCATGTATGCTGGCAGTAGAATATGTGTACGAGTAAATGGTGTATCGAAATGGTTTTCTATTGGAGCAGGAGTCTGACAAGGTTGTGCAATGTCACCATTGGTGTTTAATATATTTATGGATGCAGGCATACGTGATGGCAAAATGGACAATTCTGGTTTGTCTTGGTAATGTCAGTGTCTGTAGATTGCTATATGCTGATAACACAGTCCTGTTGGCAGAGAGCAAAAGTGAGTTGCAGAGTATGCTGTCCTGAATGTATGAAGTTTGTATGAATTTCAAACTGAGTATAAATAAGGGAAAATTCAAAGTTATGGTTTTTGAGTGAGGAACTGTTAGTACTGAATGCAGGATAAGTCTAAATGGTACAGTTGTAAACGAATTTGTATATTTGGGAAGCATGTTTGGCAGAGAGAACAACTTAGATGGTGAATTAGAGGCAGGGGTTTTATCCTGTAATTGCATTTTTTCTTATGTTGCTCTCTCTGTCCAGTATTGTTAAATATAATTTTATTGCACAAGTGTTTTGCATTTTAGCTTGAAAACCCAGGCAACAATTTTCAAAAGCAGAAGTTAGATGAAGGGAAAATTTCCTTATAATCTTAAATTCTGTTTTTCGTGATGCTGCTGCCTAGTATTGTTGTTAAATGTAATTTTTATGCCATAAATATTTGTTTCAGCTTTAAAATGGAGAGAACATTTCCAAAATGAAAGTTTGGGCAGAGTGAAGATTTCTTCCATTGTACTTTTTTTTTTCCCCCTGTTTTTCTTTATTTTGATGTTCCCACTATCTTGCATTGATTATTAAATGTTATCCCCCCCATAATAAATGTGTGCATTTCAACTTGGGGGACAAAAAAATCAGAAATGGAAGTGACAAAGTTGGAGAATTCATAAGAATTGGATGCATGGTGTTCAAAAGTATTCATCCTCTCTTTCAAGTCTGAGAACCATGCATTCATGGCTCTCAGACTTGAAAGTTCTTGCAGCATGATGGATGAAATTATGGTCATAAAGTCGGGAAGAGTGAACATCAAAACCTATTTGGCTATAAAAACTGAGAACTATGAACTTAAAACACACAGTAAGTTTACTGTTCAATCTTCAGCAAAAGAGTAAATTTAAACAAGTTCAGACTTAAAACAAGGCAAGTCTTCAGCAAAATGGGTTATTTCGAAGAAGCAGTTCATTCAAGCTTTGCCAAAATCTGAGGCATGAAGAAAAGGGGCAATGAAGAAAGGGAAAGATATTGGCAGAAAGAAAAATTTAGCAATAAGTGCTGTGGAACTGCAGAGTCCACAAAAGGCAAATACGACTGTGGAACTTGCTGAGAAGAAAGCAAGACTTGCCTGTAAGAGGAAACTAGCTGATGTGCAAACTTGTACAGCAACAAAAATTAAACAAAACAAGGAAAAAAAAACTATTTTTAACAGTGTCTTTTAAAATCCTTTTGTTTTGAATTCAGTAATTTGATATTGTGAATAAGTGATGCACTTCAGATGGTTTTTTTTTTTTTTTTTTTTTAAATATCCAAATGACTATCTTGGTTAGATTTACTAATTCCTTTAAATTGTAAAGCAAAGGAAGAGCACTCTTCATTAAATTTTAACATTGTGCCATCCCTCTTTTCCAGGGTGTAATGTGGCTTTTAGTGGATCATGTACAGTATGTAGCTGTTTTATTTTGTTTGATTTTACCTTATTTTTTTCCAACCAGAGAGATCAGACTTGATTAGATATTTTCTTTCAACTTTGAAGCTAGGAAGTGATATGTTTAACTTCTCCTCCTCTGTTTCTATGGCCATATTGCAAAACATTCTGAAAGTTGGCCATCATATTTTTTTTTCTCCCATGTAGCTTTAGTTTAGATTGATGAGGAGAGGTTTATTTATACATTTCTTTTATAAGAACCATAGGTTTTCAAAGAAATTAATGGGAAGTGAATCTGTGAATCCCCAAAGAATTAATTCTTCGTAATTACATGAAAGTTGTGCACAAATGTGTGTGGATGTGAAATGATCATCGATGAAGCAAGGATTGATTTGACTAGCACACATCTAGAATGTGTAGATTCCTAAGCTACATCTATGTAGTTTCGATTGCTTGGAACTTGATTGTTCTGGGTGGTGTAATTAATAGTAGCATGCTTGAGTGTAAATCGGAAGATGTGGGTTCTATTTCTGTTACAGGGTGATGTAATTTTCAATTTTCTGAATGGCTACATTGTTAAAAGTAGGCAATACAGTACCTATGTGCCAAGAATTTTACTTCCATAGGGTTTTTTCTTTATTATTATTTTTAATAATTTCATTGAATTTAGGGATATGAATTTCTCCACCATATTTTCAGAACTTTGATGAATTTTTTCTAAACTGTGTGGTAAATTGTCAAAATGGGTTTTAAACTGAAAATTCCATGTAGACCCCTAATTTACAAATCAAGTTAAATGTGACATTGGTGATATATTTTTTTACTGTTTTAATTGCAAGAAAACTTCATTGCCCAAAAACTTTTGCATATAATCATGGAAATCAATTGGTGAAATTGAAATAGCAACGTGCTAGGACATTTCGGCAATTTTTGAGTGAAACAAACTGCCCATAGTTATAAACATGATAAATGCCTAATCACTGTTTCGTCTGAAGTTGACGTAGTCCTTACTGTTATGGTGAAATTATTTGTTGTTTAGCTATGGGTATTTTTCAAGAAATTATGTAAATATTAAACTTGGGTTATGGGTGGATGTATTTGGAAACACTAAAGAATTTTCAAACAGGGCCGTGATCATATAGTGGTTAGGACAAAAAAATGTGTTGTTAAATTATTAACAACCCCGATTACTAAACTTCTCTTAGGCACACTAAGGTGGGTACATGAGACCTAAGGATGGAATTCAACCTGAACACATAATTCTTCACTGCCCAAAATTTGGGTTTTTGAAAGGCCACTTACTATTTGACATGACACAATCAGCTTTTCAAATTTTCAGAATTTCTTTTAACTTTATAAAATATCACATGATACACAGTTTAGGTATTTCAAAAAAAAAAAAAAAAAAAAAAAAATATATCAATTCTGCACACAGAATGAGAAATTTCTCAATTTCTGCCTAACAAGTAGTTTCATTAACATTTTAAATTAGTATGGCAAGCTGAAAACTCAACAAAGCTGAAACAGTCATAGGCTAGCAATTTGGCCTTCAAAGCTGACAAATTTTAACCACACTACTTTGTATTAGCGTATTAGCATAATATCTCACATATTTAAGGTTCGCAAATTATGCAACAAAATTTAGCTTGTATCACTAAGCACATTATTTATAAAAAAAAAAAAATGATTTGCGAAACACCTAAACACTTGGCTGATGACACCGTAAGACTTAATTAACATTGTAGTTTGGTTCTGACAGCTGAAGTGTAATTTCTTTGCCTCTCAGTTATAAATTTATAGCTTAATGTGTATACAATACGTATGACATTTAACCTTATGACCAACCTTTCAAACCAGTTTCCTTGGCCAACATTAATTTTAAAATTACAATAACTGAGCAAACATTTGTAAATAACCAAAATCGACTTTAGTAAACAATCCTATACTAACAGGAAAATTTGCCTTAAAATCCCACAGTGCTGACAAGAAATATTACACTACCACAAGAAATTCATATAACCTTCTTAGCACAAGCTTGCACTAGCTACCCAATACCTTATAATGCAAATAAAAAGGCAAATACTTATTCACAACACTCCTGAACTTTAACAGATGTCAATAGGCACCCTTTCCGTTCACCGAAATTTAAACCAACACAGCTTTCTCTGAAAAGTAACTCATAAAACAATTAAATCTACATCTTCAAAAGTATTCTATGTAAATTTTTCACCATTTTAAAAGATCCATGTAGTTAACAACTCAGGCACTGGCTAGACAAACATCTCCTTCAAGCAGACTCAGATTTCTTTGAAAACGAAGTTTCACTCTGAGGGAATATCATTATTAAGGTGAAAGTCAAGTAATTTTGCTTCCTATACTTCCAATGGAAAAACTTCTGTACACATTTTCTTCACAATTAATGCGTTCTGAAGGATGAAAATTTGAACATCGATTAAAATAGCTTTATTTTATAACTTGGAATACTTAATATTTTTCAAAACAAAACCATAATTTTTATTGAAAATCAATGACTTTTCTTTTGGTGGTGTTAAAACTAGAAAAAAGACGGTGTGACTTGTACTTTGATGACATCGGTAGGCAAACAAATGTTGGATTGCATAATTATGGTCATGCTTTAGAAAATATTAAATATTCCAAGTTATAAAAAAAAAAGCTATTTTAATCGATGTTCAAATTTTCATCCTTGGGAACGCATTAATTGTGAAGAAAATGTGTACAGAAGTTTTCCCATTGGAAGTATAGGAAGCAGAATTACTTGAGGTCCACCTTAAGGCTGAAGGTAGAGATTTGGTCATGTATCGGATCAGGCCTATGCACCGAAATGGGAGTTATAAGTGTGACATATCACCCTGTACTGTTCTCTTTCACTCAACACCTTGGAAACCACTAAGGGATTGCCCGGCATACAGGGGTGCTGATTTTGAGCACAATTCCCCCAAATTGTCTCCAAAATCACTCAACTTGCACTGATTCGCATCCTGTGGATTTTCGCTTCACTCAAGCCCTTTGATTTTGAAAGCAATCCCCCAATTGCCCCAAGATCACCCTTTCGACATGAGTATCTCACATCAGGAGCTTGCAAGAACACTTGTTCCAAAAAAAAAAAAAAAGTTTTTTTTTCTTGAAACACTATTTGCTAGAAAATGCATCACTACCCTTATCTCAGAAAAATCACCTATCGAAGAATCCAAACAAATAACAAGGCAATATGCAGGCCTGCCCTTTATAAACACCCTAGTCAGCATGCATGCTCATTTTAATGTCTACCCTCTCGTAAATTTGTTACTCAAATCCACTGGCTGATATTGGAAACTAGCCCACTCTATTACAAAATTTTAAAGAATAATTTTTACCTCTTAAATTCTCCAAAACACAAAATCATAATAAAACCGCCCCTAAGAAAATTTGACTACATGGCACCCACATTATACTCATAAATACAAATGCTAACAACATAGGAATGTAAAAATCACTACTCACATAGAAAGTTAAACTACACTTAAAGAAATACTAGTCTGAGAGGTTGCACATGTGTAAGATAGCGGTACCAAATTTATAAACATATATAATACTGCATTAACACTTGTAAGATTATTTTTTTTTTTCTTTTGCTTATAGAAAATGACATGAAGTTTCTTTACCAAACATAACACTAAAACATGAAGTTTCATTCCCCAAAGCACGCTCGAATACAAAAATAAACCTGAACGAAAACATTTGCATTTCTTCTGAAATTTTACTGACTCGAAGCAAATTATAGCTGAAACCAGACCTGCCCTACTGTCATGCTCAACGTTAAAGAATCACAATAAAAAGAACTGTAACAAAATATTCAAATAGCCCTTAAACTTAAATTACACATATTTTACAATTTAGCTACCAATTTTTTTTTTCCTCTTGGAAACTGGCCCTTTGGAGAATCTAGAAGATATGAAACTAGGCTGTTGATAATTTTTTTTTTTTATTCTCACCTCAAACTGAAGTTTTTTTTTTTTTTTTTTTTTCATCATCATCATCATTGTCAACCATTATCAATCCACTGCTGGACGAAGGTCTCCCCAAGTTTCCTCCACAACGGTCTGTCTTGTGCCAGTCTCCTCCATGTCACCCCTGCATACTTTCGAATTTCATCCACCCATCTCCCATGTGGTCTTCTTCTGGGTCTTTTCCTGTCCCTTGGAATCCAATCTAAAATTTCGGCTGTCCATCGATGATCTGTCCTTCTGGCAGTATGTCCAGCCCATTGCCATTTCAGGGATTTAACTCTGATCATGATGTCTTCCACTCTTGTCATTTTTCGGATCCACGAGTTCCTCTTCTTATCTCTCCTGGTTACACCAAGCATGCACCTCTCCATGCTGCTTTGAGTTGTCTGCAGCCTTTGTATGTCTCTTTTAGTTAAGGTCCACGTCTCTGCACCATACGTAAGCACTGGAAGGATGCATTGATCAAACACTTTTCTTTTAAGACATAATGGCATATTGCTCTTGAAAATTATGCTGTTTCTTCCAAAAGCTCTCCAGGCAAGTTTTGTACGCCGATTAATTTCTTCATCAATGTGACCCTCACTTGATATCTGCTGTCCAAGATAAACGTACGTGTCTGTTATCTCCAGCTTTTCTCCATCAATCGATAAATCTTCATTTCTTGTAAAAGCATTGAACATCACTTTTGTCTTCTGAAAGTTCATTTTTAATCCCACTTCTTTACTCTTGTCAGCAAGTTCCTGGATCATAATCTGCAGCTCTGATGGGGTAGTTGCAAAAATGACTACGTCATCAGCAAAACAAAGGTGGGTTAGATAATCTCCATTAATCTTTATCCCCTTGTTTTCCCAGCTCAGCGACTGAAAAACACCCTCCAATGTGGCATTAAAGAGCTTCGGAGATATGGTGTCACCTTGTCTCACTCCCTTTCCAATTTTTACGTGTGTTGTATTTTCAAACAGCCTAATCTTTGCACTTGCATTTTCATAGATGTTATTAATAATATTAATGTATGCATCTTCAATACCGCAGGTTTTCAGAGCCATTGTAACTGCTGATGGTTTCACCGAATCAAAGGCTTTTTCATAATCGATAAAAGCCATGCACAATGGAAGTTCATATTCCCTCGCTCTTTCAATTAGTTCTCTCAGCACGTGGATATGATCTATTGTGCTGTAGCCACTCCTGAATCCAGCTTGTTCTCTCGGTTGAGCCATGTCCAGTGTTACCTTCAAGCGGTGTGAAAGAACTTTAGTGAAGATTTTATAAACTACTGATAGGAGGCTGATAGGTCTGTAGTTTCCGAGATCCTCAATGTCACCTTTCTTATGTAGCAGGATCATTGTAGCGGTGTTCCAATCCTCTGGAATCTTTCCTTCATTAAGGCATCGACTGAAAATTTGGGCGAGTACTGTTTCGATTTCTCCACTTGCTTCTTGTATGATGTCTACAGTAATTCCATCTTCTCCTGGAGCTTTTCCTCGCTTCATGTTCTTGATTGCATGTGCAACTTCTGCTGGAAGGACTGGAGGAACTCTGGTACAGGTATCTTTCATGATGTCTGGAGTGCATATATCATCCCTTTCATATAATTTGGAGTAGAAATCTTTCACTCTTGTCAAAATTTCGCCTCTATTTCTTGTTACAGAACCATCTTCTTTTCTCAGTGCCATAATCTGTTTTCTTCCCTTACTGAGATGTCCCTTTGCTATCTTTAGGCTTTGGTTGTTTTCAATTGCTTTCTTCACTAGTTCACAGTTGAATTTCCTTACGTCTTCAGTGATACTTTTTCTTACTGTCTTGCATAGCTCTATATATTCCATTTTGGAAGTCACATCTTCTTTAGTTGTCCTCATCTCTCTTCTTTTTTGCATCAACATTTTGGTTTTTCCTGATAATTTGTTCACATGCAACTTGTTCTTAGACCCAGCTAATTTTGTTGCTGTTTCCATAAGAGCTTTCATTACTTTTCTGTTAACTTCAGAGATGTCCACTTCTTCCGATGTTAGGCCTTCTAAAGCAGAGAACCTGTTCTTCAGTTCTAACTTGAAGGTATTATGGTGTTTTTTAAGGTTGGTTATGTCAATAGATTTTGTTTGTCTTATGAGCTTGCCACGTTCAAGTTTAGTGTTGAGGTGCATCTTACATCTCACCAATCTATGGTCACTACCTGTGTTGAACTTGTTTAGCACACTGCAGTCTTCTATGACGAATTTTTTGTTACACATAATAAAATCAATTTCACTTGTCGTCCCATTTGGATGTCTCCATGTCCATTTCCTGTGTGGCTTTTTCTTGAAGAAGGAGTTCAAGATGAAAAACCCTTCTGCCTCTGCAAACTCAACGAGAGTATTTCCACGCTGGTTTCTGTTGCCGTGACCGAATTTACCTACTGAAGTTTCATTCTGTTGCCGTTGCCCTATTTTTGCATTGAAATCTCCCATAATTATTTTCAAGTGCTGCTTACCTTTATTATTTAGATGACAAATTTCCTCATAAAATTCTTCAATTTCTTCTTCAGGATGACTTGTGGTGGGTGCATAAGTTTGAATAATCTGAGCCTGGTATCTTTTCGAGAGTTGGATAACAAGTCGTGCAGCTCTGTCAGAGGAACTTTCAACTTCTACAACTTTATCCTTCAGTTTCTTGTTTATTATAAATCCAACACCACTAGTTCTGCCAGTATCTGTCCCACGATAGTAGAAGAGATGTCCACTTTTCAGTTCGATGAGATCTTCTCCTTTTCTCCTTACCTCACTTAGCCCCACGATGTCCCACTTGATCCTTTGTAGTTCCTCTTCCAATTCAAGAAGCCTTGATTCAGAAGATAGGGAGCGTCCATTGTAAGTAGCCAAGGTCAGCATCAGATGGCAGCCTAGTCCGGTCCTCCGGGGATTCTTAGCACCCTCTGCCTTCATGTCGCACTGGCCGCTGCCTTGGCCAGGTACATTCCAGCTGCCGGAGACTGAGGGCCAAGATTTAAGTTGTGGAATCATTTTGGAGGGGTTTGGCCATAACTCACCACGCTGGCCAAGCGGGTTGGTGAGTGTTTGATAGAATTTCCTCTAATCCCGATGGTATAGTTATACCGCTATGGGCGGTCGTCAGAGCCCCTTTAGTGGGAACAGGATGCACCACGAGAAGGCGGGGTTGACATTTGTCAAGGAGAGGCTGTGATGTTACGCATCACCTGACCTTACATCCCAAAACTCTCAAAACTTGAGTACTTCAGTGAGTCACTTTTGGACGAAATGAGGCGAAGGGCTACTATCCTACCACTTTAAGGAATCAGCTCTGCGGTATTCCCGAGATTCATGGATTCTCGCACCACGTAGGCTTCTGCATGCACAAAATAGTAACGCCTTCCTTGTGTCATATTTTCTGTCAGAATGCCTTTGTAAGAATATATATATATTTTTACTTAATCTCTTTACGGTCTTCTATCTTGCTGTTATGTTACATTTTTTCTGTTACCACATTTTTAGTACTTTTCCAATAACACCACCTCTTTTGATAATTACCTCGCAGATTTTTTAAAACGCTGCACAGAAGTTATTTTTTTATTATTATTATTACACTGGCAGAAAGTGAAAAAAGAACATCAAGAAGGAATTGGTGGACGATCATGAAATTTACATATGTTAATGGGTCGAGTTTACGTAGGTGTGATGTTAATTTCGGGACCAACCGGTGAACGCTTAAGCCACAGCACGGCATAATATACAAATTATCGTCAGTGGTATTTAAGGAGTACGGCGAAGTGAATGTAATCAGTCGTCGGCGTACGGACACATGCGAAGACCCTGAATAAGCTGCAATGCCTGGAAATGGACGACGTGTACGATTTCAGCAGCTATTAGACTTTGAGCGAGGTCATCTAGTTGGACTCCGCGAGGCCGGGTGGTCGTATCGTCGTATTGCGGAGCGAATTGGACGGGAAGTATAAGATAAGTGGTGGAACGATGGTGGCGTAGATGGTCCAAGGAACATTCCCACACGAGAAGACGAACTGGGAGTCACAGACAGACTGATGAGCAGACCGATCGACGCATAAGAAGAGCGGCGTTGTCAAGCAGAAAATCCACTGCAACGCAAATCCGAGCTGCCGTTGCACCTGAGGTGACTGCGAACAATCCGCAACCGTCTACTGGATGCAGGACTACGTGCACGTGTGCCTCTGGCATGTGTACCTCTGACTCCAGCCCAACGTCAGGAATGGCTGCAGTGGTGTCGCCAACGTCTGCACTGGAGAACGCAGTGGCGATCTGTCGTGTTCAGCGATAAAAGCAGATTCTGCTTGGGAGCCTCCGATGGCCGTATGCGTGTTCGCAGACGCACAGGGGAGCGTCTCCACCCTCCTTGCATCCACCAGTGACACACAGGGCCTACACCTGGTCTCCTGGTGTGGGGAACGATCAGCTATCACTCCCGTACGCAACTAGTGTTTGTACTGGGTACGTTAAACAGCAGCTTCAACATCATTCAGCCCGTTTTGTTGCCATTTGTAAGGTCGGTCCATCTTGGTGTTTTCCAGCAAGATAACGCAAGCCCACACACAGCACGTGCAATGCAACATGCACTTCAGGGTGTGAGACAACTTCCATGGCTTGCACGTTCACCGGATTTGTCCCCCATTGAGCACGTGGGGAATTTTATGGGACAACGACTTATCCGCTCTTCACGGCCAGCCCCGACTATCCCCAATTTACGCGTCCAGGTTGAGGATGCTTGGAACTCAATACCCCAAACTTGCATCCAACATCTGTACGACAGACTCCATGCCAGAATCGCACAGTGTGACACAGTTCATGGCGGCTCAACCTCGTACTAACCATGTTATATGGAAATGTTATTTTTCAGTTTACCAGCAAATACAGCTGTATTTTGCCATAATGTTTTGATCACGTTATCCTCTGTATTCTGTTATTATGCTGTATGAATTTCGTTGGTATCAGACTTCTCCTTCTTGGTGTTCTTTTTCACTTTCCGGTAGTGTATTTTGTTTTTTCTTGACTGGTGTCCACAGTACCTAAATTTATAACTTTTTAATACACAATGGATTATACAACAGAAATTATTACTGCAAATTATGAAATCTCAAGTAAGAAGAAAATTGGGCACCACTGCCCAAATTTTTAGCAGGGTTTGCCAGGGTGGGTCCAGTTTGATAAAACCTACCGGGTTGTTTCGGGCTAGGCCCAGTTGAAAAAGCCCACCTGGATTTTTTCAAAATTAGATTCTATTTTTTCTTCTACAATATTCCAAATTTAATCAGCATGCAATAAAATATTTTCTTTTACAATTAATAACAATAGGAATAATGACTAGATTCTCTTTCTTGCCTTCTCAAAGGTGATGGTTGACCGATTTTATTATTTAGCACCACAAAATAAACCTTTCAGATCAGCTGACAAAGCAACTGATCTGAAATAAGAAAAATTAAACAATCCTGAAAATAATAAATGGTTGCATATAAATAGCTTTCCACCTATAAAAAGAATAACTATAGAATAGACCAACATAATCTATTCATACCATAGAAAAAAAGTAGAGAAACAGAATATAACATACTTAGCTTCTAACTAAAATATTATCTTTAAATAAAATTTGTGTGCAGCAAGTAAAGTGCAGTGGCTTTTGCCTATTTACAAAGAGTGCCTAAAAATTAAACATTGGTACAGGTAATAAAGTATTCTTGCTTTGTATTTTACTAAAACCTCAAAAGCAGTCTGAAATTATCATAGTTTCATGACCCACACAATTTTCAAATATTTTCAAACTTCTGAGTTTTTCTGCAAAACAGCCACATTTAAATAATTAATGTAATCTCAGGGGGTTTTAGCCAGAAACAAAACTACCAATCTACAGGAAATTTTGATCCAAAAAGGTATAAACTGAACAAGTTTTGTGGCATTCTCTATCCCAAGCCTATTTTGTAACTTATTCCAAACTAGTTGAAACACAGAAAATTCTCTTAATGGAGGCAGATGAAGCTGGTGTTGAATGTAAGCATACAAAAAAGTTACAAAATCCTGCAGGCAATTTTGAGTTTGAACCCTTTTCAGACTTTTTTTGGCGTGACTTGCCACCATTTTATGGAAGAAAACTGGCTGGTGACACTTTCTTTCATCATTGATGTTAAGTAACAGTCTGTGTTATTAATCTTTAAAGCCATTACACCAGGCAAATACATGGTCATATCAGGATAATATGACCACCTACCTAATAATGGGATGACAGTGGCGAGATGGCATGGTATGGACTAGGGTGATTCACAAACTTATGGAAAAAAAACAAAAAAACTTTTACATACAGACCAGGACACCCCCTCATTTTTTTTACATCTACCCATACTATTATTCTGGCAAAATTTCAACCTTTTACTTCAACTAAAAGATGGTGTTCAATGAGCTGTCAAATTTTGACTTTGGTTGCATTTTGAGTGTTTTAGATAAAACCAAATTAAATGCAAAAGTTTGGTTAGTGGTTTAGATGAAACCAAATTAAACACATTACTAATATTGTAAATGTATAAATAAAAGCATAAAAGTCTTACAAAATAATAAATACTTCCAGCTTTTTTTTATTTCCTATTTTGAAAGACTATCAACAAGAGATTTTTGTTGTTGTTGTTTTCTTTGTAGGGATGATCTTTCAATTTGCTTCTACAACTTGCATAAGAAACTGCTTATCATCCTCATCATTTGTTAAAAGTTTGTTGAATTCTTGAATCAGCTGAACACCTCTCTCGGCAGTATTGTTCACCACTCTTAGTTCTTTCACTTTTTTTTTTTCCTCCCATTCCCGATAGTTAATGTTATCATTCCATTCTTCAGGTGAAAATGTTAGAAAAGAGTCACTAATATTCAAACGAGAAAAGACCTCAACAGTTCTTTCTGTTGCAAAGTCTCCAAGGCCGGCATCTTTCAATATTTTTAATTGCCCTGGCCCTCTTACATTTCGTGAACCTTTTACATTGTTCATTCCTGCAATAATTTTTACTTTTTCATTTGCTGGCACATTATCTGAAAATAGGGCCAAACCAACCAATTCATCTGAAAGATACCACAAGTGAGTTTCTAAAACTTTCCTGGCTGCTATTCCAATTTCAGAATCAATTATCGCATATTTTTTAAGGTCTTTTTTATAAGTTCAGGTCACCTCCAGGAGCTTCAGCAGCAAGTGGAGCTTCTATCCAAGCGTTACTGTACAAAAGAGCACTGAACTGTACAAATCGTTGCATTTCTTCTCTCTCTTAGTTATACGAAAAACCTCTTGCTGATCTTGGAACAAAAAAATTTTGAAAGCATATAGCAGTTTAGCCATCCACCGAGCATGATGAATAGCACCCGGTGCTCTCCAATGGATTTTCTTAGGTGGATTACCCAAAATGACTGTCAACTCAATTACCTCTTTATAATCATCTCTAATGATCATAGATTTATTTACTGATTAAAGAAAGGCTAAGGTTGAATCTTAAACTCTTTAGTGTTTGTTTTCAGTTCTATACCCCTATAGTTTTTGTTCAATTCCTTGCCAAACATTTTTAAATCTGTGGAAGAGTGGAATTTCTGGGGAAGCACGACATTCCAAAGCACAAGGTAAATACCTTTGCCAAAATTAATTCCATGACACGGTGACAGCAAGCTAGCCACAATAGTTCACGACCAATCTTTTTCTACAACTCAATGTATGTCCCTTTTACACAACCAGTGTCTACACTCGTCGTATCAAAACTTAAAGCCTGAATGTTTTTCTCGACCGCCCAATTCATTAATAGGGTAAAAATAGATTTTGCACTGTACCTCCACCACACAACTTTGGCACACCAAGAAGTTTTTCAATACCATCTCCCGAAACATATACAGGCAACCAATCAAACGTTCCTTATCCAAAGCACTCTGGAAGAAGTTTGCTGTCCCAATGAAGGACAAAGAGGACAGTCAGGTTTGAATTCACTCATTGCTGACTCAACATATTCTTTTCTAGCTTTTTTCCTTGATCTTTGAATGGTACTTCGTGAAAGAGGAAGTGTACTAGAATTATGTCCCAAAGCTGCTACAACTGCAAGAATAAAACTAAGTGCTTCATGACCAGATGTTTTGTTATGATCTAAAGCACCAGTAACATGAGATGTGAATAGTTGTGCTGTAGACAGAGATTTTTTCTTTTCAACATTCTGACCTGGACAGACTCTTCTTTTCATTGGCAAAGAAGTCATCTTCATTATCTGATTGGGAAACTAAGGTTTCTGAATTGCTGATTGAATAAACAGCTGATGTTGAAGCGACCGCCCCTGTGGCTTTTCTATTTCGTTCTTCTTCCGTTTTCTTTCTTTCAAGGATTCTGTCCTGCTTTTTTATACCTATGTCTTCATTACCCAAATACATTTTATGCTTACTTTGTTGATCTATTAGGAAATCACAATTTTCTTTGATTTTATTCTATTCAAATCATCAGCATGGGCAATATCAAAAACGGCGTTTAACACATTCATGAACTCAAGTTCTTGTTTTCGTTGGGATTCTGAGGAACGTCCTTTATTCTTCTTTAATAAAAGCCATGAGCCATGAATTTTTTCCAGTTTTTCAATTGCACGAGTTAAAAACATTGTAGGAATGTCAGCTTTCAGCCCACACCTGCCCTATCCCTTCGATAGTCATATGACTGGCATTTCGAATTGACCTAAATTCTCTCAGATGATGAGGAAACCGCCGCAAGACTTGTTTTATTGTTGGTAACTGTTTTAGTGTGGACAATTACAAAAACTTCATTATTGATGGGACCAATTACAAAAACTTCATTATAAAAAAAACTTCAAAAACTCCATGGGGGCCAATTACAAAACTTCATTATTGAGATGTGTTGCTGAAGCCATTTCAAGGAACTGAACTCTTCTGTAATATTATTTTCCTTCTTAAAAAACGTAATATATAATGAATCAGTTAATTGAAAATTACTTTTTAAATAACATATCAAATTAAACAAGAAGTTAACATATAGTACAAAACATTTTATGAATAGCTTTAGAATACTTTGAAATGAATAAAAACTTTTTTACACAGACAAAAACAAAAAACAAGTGTCTGTGCAACTGTTGTAACATATGTAACAATAACTGAAAGCCAATGTTTGTAAAATGAAAACAAAAGTCACACTCAATCAATAATCTTTTAACAAATGAAATGCTATAAAAACAAATATATAATATAATTTTTCTCACATTTAATCTTTTTTGTAATAATCACTGAACTTGTGGTGATTACGATGTAGTCTAGCTAGCTAGCATGTTGTCAAGTCCAGCTAGCGCTTGAAGTATTACTTCAATACTTCAAGTGTT
This sequence comes from Macrothele yani, assembly GCA_039090855.1. NCBI lineage: Eukaryota > Metazoa > Arthropoda > Arachnida > Araneae > Macrothelidae > Macrothele > Macrothele yani. The sequence goes on along the minus strand of CM077025.1, from coordinate 71,720,670 downwards.
GCCATATACTTCAACTAAAATTTATCTATACAGTAAATAAAAAAAAATGTTGCCAAATACTTCAACTAAAATTTATCTATACGGTAAATAAAAAAAATGTTGCCAAATACTTCAACTAAACTTTATGTATTAAGAAATAATATAAACTAAAAAAATCAGCTTTTGTTAAAAACTTCTTTTTTTGTAGACATGTTCTCATCAATATACAACTAGAAAATTATGCGAAATTACCAAAGAGTGTAAAAACGAAAGGTCATTGAGCACAGTCTTCCTGTAGGAGTAGAAAGCTGAAATTTTAGCAGAGTGATACTATGGATAAGTGTAAAAAAAATAGGGGCTGTCTTTGTTCTTAGTACAGGGTTCCCACGGTGCTTATAAATCCTTAAAAGTGCTTATATATATATATATATATTTTTTTTTTTTGTGCTCAAGTCCTTATATTTTCCCAAAAAGAGCAAAAAGTACTTAAAAGTGCTTATTTTTTTATTTTGTTCGGAGTGCTTAAAGTTGCTTATTTTTTATTTTGTTCGGACTTTTTTTTTTTTTTAATTTTTCCACATTTGCCCATAAACTCGATCGGTCGTTTTCATTGAGCACGTGAGTTCATATGAAATGCTATACCTAATTAATATTTGGAGCCTAGACACTGAGAAAAAAAAAAGTTGGTGTCTTTATACACTGAGTGGGCACTTTATTATGACCACCCCCTCAGTACTTCGTTGGGCAACCTTTTGCCTTTAATACTGCATCAATTCTTAGTGGCATGGACTCCACGAGATGTTGATAGGTGGTTTGTGGAATCTGAGACCATGCTTGATGAATAGCACTTTCCAGGAGTGTGAGATTGCAGGGTTGTGGATCCAGCTGTCTGATGGCTCGTTCAACTTCATCCCACAAATTCTCAATGGGGTTGAGATCTGGAGATTGTGGGGGCCATCTAAGCAAAGTAAACTCGCCGGCATGTTCGATATGAGCACTATGGCAGGACGCATTATCTTGTTGAAAGTAGCCATCGCCATTGGGATAAACCATCCACATGACAGGATGCACTTGGCCTGCAACGATGTTTAGATATGATGTGCCAGTCCCACGTTGATCAACATGAATTAAAGGGCCCAAAGCATGCCAGGAAAACATTCCCCAAACCATAACGTTGCCTCCGCCAGCTTGAAGGGTTGTGGCAATGCATTTTGGGGTCCATGCTTTCGTGCTGTTTCCGCCAAATTCTCACTCTGCCATCGGCATGGTGCAACTGAAAACATGATTCATCGGACCACATAATTTGTTTCCAATTATCGACTGTCCAATCCTTGTGCTCCTGTGTGAACTGGAGATGTTTTCTCTTGTTAACTGCAGACAGCTAAGGTGTCCGAACAGGGGTCAGTCATTCCATGCCAAATCAACAAAAAAAAAAAAAAAAATTCAATATTCAACCTGACCATCTCAGATTTCAATGAAACCTTCAGGGATCATTCTCCCTAATGATATAAATGAAAATATATTTAAAATTTTTTTTTTATCTCATTGGGTTTTCGTGTAATTAATTTTTAAAATTTTAAAAAATCCTTGTTTTTTTGGCTTGCCTAAACTTTTTCAATCTTGAATTTCTCAATTTTTATAAGGCCTGGAGAGTTGTTTGACCCCTCATTTTAAAGAAAATTTCATAAGTTTTAATTTGATATGCAACTTGACCATGCTTGATGAAAAAAAAAATATTTAAAAAAAAAATTAAGATAGTGTTTTTTAAAAATTTTGAAAAAAATGTTTTTGTAATATAAGCTTTAAATCCTGAAACTTTTAGAGTGGGATCTCATTGAGATCGGGAGCTATGGCAAAAAAATTAAAGTTACTGTATAATTCTTGTTTTAGTGTGTTTACATAAGACACTGAGTTTTAAAATCTACATAATAAATACATCATACTAATACATAGTCAAACATAAAGCAAGGGAAGGACAGTCCCAACAGGCTAGAAGTTTTACCTGGTAAAATTAATAAACAAAATTTTAGTTAGCACTCAAATTTTGGCGTTGTACGCCAAAATAAGTGACCTCTTAGTTCTTTAATTTAACAAATAAGTTCTTGTTTGCCTTTTTGGTTTCTGAGTCTGTAAGTCGATAAACTCTTACTGTAGCTGTTGTAGGATCAACTTTTGTTAAAACCTCACTTTTATGCACAGCTAGTATGTCAGTAAATTGTGGGTATTTGAAAGATGGAGAAGGTCCATGTGGTTCCAAAAAACTTATTTTTACTTCATCTCCTTCTATTCCTAACACACAACCTAACCACCACTTGTCTGAGTTTTGGCATGTGATGGGTTCCATTTCAACTCAGGCAGGGTCGTACCATCATGGTCTCAGATTTCTCTAAAAAAATTAAGGGGTGTTCCTTGACTAAAATAAGGAGACCCATATTTTTTCTTTCGGCAAGAAAAATTTTCCCTTCGAGATAGAGGGTTTCAAATCTTGCACCGTCAAACAAGCTCTCTAGAAAACGGTTATTTTTCCTAACTTCAGCTAGTCATTGCAGCAGATTTAAAAAAGATATCGTGTTCTTGTATTTTTTTACATTGTGTGTATAACATATAATAATATATAGTGCTAATATTTGCTACACATCGTATGATTAAAATTTAAAAAAATCGTAAACTTTGTGATTTAAAAAAAAAATTGAATTTTTTAAGTTTTTTTTAAACAGGTTTGGATGGAGTTTTTTCTATATTCGTTTTTTTCGTTAAAGACATACAAATGTGCACTTTATTTGTAATTTTTTGTGTGTCTGTGAAACTGCTAGTTTCCGCGTTTCGGCAGCGTTAAAAACAGCCGATTTTGAAAAATCTCTAACTTTGCCAACGATTTTCTCAAAAAGGTCATTTTTTAAAATTCTGAAAATTAAATCCCTGTTTTATTATCAACAGGAGAATATCTGTGTAAATTTTCACGGACCTAAAAACGCTCGTTTCAGAGTTAGACGCGTTTGAATTCGGTTTGAAAGCCTACGATTTCCCGTGCTCTAAAGGCGCCATTTTGGAAAAATCTCAGGCGCAAAGTACGTACGTTATCTCTTACCCGAATCAAAGCGTTAGATATTCTTTGCCCGAATGATGGAATGAGAGCATTGGGTCAGTTCCCCGAGTGATGGCATGCCTATAAAACTGTCGGGGGGGGGGGGGGGGGATAACCAATACATAAAGAAAATTATTGCTGCTCCACTAACAAAGTTGAGTTGCGAAAGACAGCAGCAGCAGTTGTTTGTTTGTTTACGTATATACTTAAACATCGCATAAGAAAAGACTATGAAAGAGTAGAAAACTGTTGTGAAACAATTTTAAGAAAAAGAGTGCAGTCACGTGTACTGTAAGTTAATTTTCGATGGCTAAACACCCACGAGTTTTTCTGGGAGTTGCTAATTGTAGGCTACTGTCAGAAGAGCAGTTGCTGTTTTGTTATAGTTGCTAAAGTTAACCTCAGTTTTTCGTAATAGTAAAATATTCGCTCAGGAGAGTTTTGTCCTCTGCGAACGGGGGGAGAAGGTGCAATGCTCTTGACCTCGCTGCTGGGTTGATAGCGCTGGTCGCTACCGAAACTCTGCTCACCTCCTCTCCAAAACGTAATGGCAATTGTCTAATCTACTAAATAAATAACAATTAACACATACGCGTGCATGCTTATTCATAAAATGTAAGTTGAGTATATTTCCTGTTCAATCAGCTGATTTTACAAGTAAAATTCATATACAACTTATGCGCTTATAATGGTGTAAAGGTTTTTATCTATTTAAAACATATTCAAAGATTTCAATTTTTTTAAAGGGGGGGGGGATTGTGTTCGTAGTGATCTCCACCTGGGCCACGATAAACCATGCACTGCCCATGTCTTCTGTTCCCTTAGAAGATAAATCGATGAGAGACCAGCGGAGTTTTGACAACCCCCCCCCCTCCCTCTCACGTGGTGGTGAGGTGTCTCAAAGCTAGGTAGCTTTCAAAAATGTTCAACTCAGTTGGCTGGTAATAAGAGAGGGATTCTATTTCAACTCTGGCAGGGTCGTACCATCACGGTCTCAGATTTCTGTAGAAAAATTAAGGGGGTGTTCCTTGATTAAAATAAGGGGATCCATATCTTTTCTTTCGGCAAGTAAAAATTTTCCCTTCGAGACAGGGTTTCAAATCTTCCACCGACAAACAAGCTCTCTAAAAAACCGGTTATTTTTCCTAACTTCAGTGAGTCATTGCAGCAGAATTAAAAAAGATCTTTTGTTCTGGTATTTTTTATTACATTGTGTGTATAACGTATAATAATATTTGATGCTAATATTTTTTACACATCGTATGATTAAAATTAAAAAAAATCGTAAACTTTGATTTTTTTAAAAAATTGAAATTTTTAAGATTTTTTTTTAACTGGTTCAAATGGAGTTTTTGTTTTATATACTCGTTTTTTTGTTAAAGACATACAAATGTGCACTTTATTTGCAAATTTTTATGTGTCTGTGAAACTGCTAGTTTCTGCAGCGTTAAAAACAGCAGATTTTGAAAAATCTCCAACTTTGCCAACGATTTTCTCAAAAAGCCCTTTTTTAAAATTCTGAAAATTAAATCCCTGTTTCATTATCAACAGGCGAATATCTGTGTAAATTTTCACGGACCTAAAAACGTCCGTTTCCGAGTTAGACACGTTTGTATTTTATTTGAAAACCTAGATTTCTCCGTGTTCTAAAGGCGCAATTTTGGAAAAATCTCAGGCGCAAAGTATGTATTCTCTTACCCGAATGAGAGCGTTGGATCCGTCCACCTGACCCTACCCTGGGCGATAACATGCCTAAAAAATGGTCTTGGAAAAAAAAAATAACAAATCTATATATATAGATTTGAACGTATGTCTGCTAAACAAATTTACAGTTTTCAATTTAGAACCACCAATCTTGGTATACTATCTCATGGTACCCTAACTTAAACCGTAGACGGTTTTTGGAAGGGGTCGGAGCCCGGGGTCAAGGGGCTCCACACAAAATTTCCGTAAAATATACTTGTTAACTATAGTGCCCTAACTGAGACCGTAGATGGTTTTTGGAAGGGGGTAGAGCTCTGGCTGGGTGGGAGCCCGTGGTCAAGGGCCCTACGCAAAATTTCCGTAAAATCTAGTTTTCAATTTAGAACCATCAAATTTGGTACACTTTTTCTTGGCACCCTAACTTTGTAAAATATTTTACGAAAATTTTGTAGGGGTGGGGGCTTGACCTCGGGTTCCGACCCCTTCCCAAAACCGTCTAGTCAAAGTTAGGGTGCCAAGAAAAAGTATACCAAATTTGATGGTTCTAAATTGAAAACTAGATTTTACGGAAATTTCGCGTGAGGCCCTTTGACCCGGGCTCCCCCTTCCAAAAACCGTCTACGGTCTAAGTTAGGGTACCATGAGATAGTATACCAAATTTGATGGTTCTAAATTGACATACATTCAATTCTCTATATATATAGATTTTTTTTTTTTCCAAGACCGTTTTTTAGGCTCAATGTAGGGTGAGGTGGACGGATCCAACACTCTCATTCGAGTAAGAGAATGCGTACTTTGCGCCTTAGATTTTTCCAAAATGGCGCTTTAGAACACGGAGAAATCGTAGGTTTTCAAACCAAATTCAAACGCGTCTAACTCGGAAACGGGCATTTTTAGGTCCGTGAAAATTTACACAGATATTCTCCTGTTGATAATAAAACAGGGATTTAATTTTCAGAATTAAAAAAAAAGGCTTTTTTGAGAAAATCGTTGGCAAAGTTGGAGATTTTTCAAAATCGGCTGTTTTTAACGCTGCGGAAACTAGTAGTTTCACAGACACATAAATAATTGCAAATAAAGTGCACGTTTGTATGTCTTTAACAAAAAAGCGAGTATAGAAAAAAAAAAACTCCATTTGAACCAGTTAAAAAAAAAATCTTAAAAATTTCAATTTATTTTAAAAATCAAAGTTTACGATTTTTTTTAATTTTAATCATACGATGTATAAAAAATATTAGCATCACATATTATTATACGTTATACACACAATGTAATAAAAAATACCAGAACAAAATATCTTTAATTCTGCTGCAATGACTCACTGAAGTTAGGAAAAATAACCGGTTTTTTAGAGAGCTTGTTTGTCGGTGGAAGATTTGAAAACCTCTGTCTCAAAGGGAAAAATTTTTGTTGTCGAAAGAAAGATATGGGTCTCCTTATTTTAATCAAGGAACACCCCCTTAATTTTTTTACAGAAATCTGAGACCGTGATGGTACGACCCTGCCAGAGTTGAAATGGCCCTCTCTTGTTACCAGCCAACTAAGTTGAAACATTTTTGAAAGCTACCTAGCTTTGAGACACCTCACCACCACGAGAGGGGGTGTGTGTGTCAAAACTCCGATGGTCTCCCATCGATCCAGGATTATCTTCTAAGGGAACAGAAGCCATGGGCAGTGCATGGTTTATCGTGGCCCAGGTGGAAATCACTAAGAACACAATCACCCCCCCCCTTTTAAAAAATTGAAATCTATGAATATGTTTTAAATAGATAAAAATCTTTACATTATTATAAGTGCATAAGTTGTATATGTATTCTACTTGTAAAATCAGTTGATTGAACAGGAAATATACTCAACTTACATTTTATGAATAAGCTTGCACGCGTATGTGTTTTTTATTTAGTAGATTAGACAATTGGCATTACCGTTTTGGAGCGGAGGTAAGCAGAGTTTCGGTAGCGACCAGCGCTATCAACCCAGCAGCGAGGTCAAGAGCATTGCACCTTCTCCCCCGTTCGCAGAGGACAAAACTCTCCTGAGCGAATATTTTACTATTACGAAAAACTGAGGTTAACTTTAGCAACTATAACAAAACAGCAACTGCTCTTCTGACAGTAGCCTACAATTAGCAACTCCCAGAAAAACTAGAGGTTGTTTAGCCATCGAAAAATAACTTACGGTACACGTGCCCGCACTTGTTTTCTTAAAATTATTTCACAACAGTTTTCTACTCTTTCATAGTCTTTTCCTATGCGATGTTTAAGTATATACGTAAACAAACAAACAACTGCTACTGTCTTTCGCAACTCAACTTTGTTAGTGGAGCAGCAAGAATTTTCTTTATGTATTGGTTACCCCCTCCCCCTCCCGACAGTTTTATAGGCATGTCATTACTTGGGGAAGGGTGAGGTGGATGTATCCAACCAGGGCCAGCTGACCCAATGCTCTCATTCCATCATTCGGGCAAAGAATATCTAACGCTTTGATTCGGGTAAGAAGAGATAACGTACGTACTTTGCGCCTGAGATTTTTCCAAAATGGCGCCTTTAGAACACGGGAAATCGTAGGCTTTCAAACCGAATTCAAACACGTCTAACTCGGAAACGGGCGTTTTTAGGTCCGTGAAAATTTACACAGATATTCTCCTGTTGATAATGAAACAGGGATTTAATTTTCAGAATTTTAAAAAATGGCCTTTTTGAGAAAATCGTTGGCAAAGTTAGAGATTTTTCAAAATCGGCTGTTTTTAACGCTGCCGAAACGTGGAAACTAGCAGTTTCACAGACACACAAAAAATTACAAATAAAGTGCACATTTGTATGTCTTTAACGAAAAAAACAAATATAGAAAAACTTCATCCAAACCTGTTTAAAAAAACTTAAAAAATTCAATTTTTTAAAAATCACAAAGTTTACGATTTTTTTAAATTTTAATCATACGATGTGTAGCAAATATTAGCACTATATATTATATGTTATACACACAATGTAAAAAAAAAATACAAGAACACGATATCTTTTTTAACTCTGCTGCAATGACTTGCTGAAGTTAGGAAAAATAACCGTTTTCCAGAGAGCTTGTTTGACAGTGCAAGATTTGAAACCCTCTATCTCGAAGGGAAAATTTTTTCTTGCCGAAAGAAAAAATATGGGTCTCCTTATTTTAGTCAAGGAACACCCCTTAATTTTTTTTAGAGAAATCTGAGACCATGATGGTACGTCCCTGCCTGAGTTGAAATGGAACCCATCATGTAACAAAGCCAACAATGTCATTAATGTCTAGATCATCATCAGTGTCATCAGCTGAAACTATTTCTACACTTGATTCCTCTGAAAATGAGTAGCTTTTCACTAAAACTCTAGTCTTATTCACAGGACTGTAACTGTGAAATTGTTGAGTACCCTTTATTGTTGTTGCTGTTTCAAACCTACTCTTCAAGGTCTTTTCCTCTGCCTCATATTCATCTGTAGTGGAATACAAAAAACTGATGTTGACAATATTGTCTTTAGCACAATCATAAAGTTGGCGAGGGGTCATAATTTGATCATTGTAGAACCCTTGTTGACTGTCCAATGCCGTTAATCGTTTAACAGTTCCTCTGACACCACCACATGCATTTTTTCTATGTGATGATGCAAAGAAGTTCCATTCTGCCTTGATGCCAAAATCTTTCTCATGACTGCAGAGATTGAGAAAGTTTGATTTGTTTTTGTACTGTGATGATGCTCCATCTGAAAAGTAATTCAGCTTTTCAGGTTTATGGGGCAGATTCTGTTTAAGAAAGTCAATCATGAGGTGTTGAAACAAATAAACAGCAACTGTATCGTGCACCATACAATCTGAAAGAATAACTAAGCTCAGGTGCGCCAACTTTTTGGTTTCCTTGTCAACGTAGTACACTGAAGAGCAATTGAATTAGAGACCGCTGGCGTTATGCAAATGTGGTGCTGTGGGTGGCCCTGTAAACGGAAACGACACGACGTGTGCAGCGATCCGACAATATAAGGAATGATGCGACGGGAATCAGTAAGAGTCGGACACAGTATGTTTAAGACGAAGGATGTAAGCACATTTGATTGTGGGCAAATTGTCGGGCCCCGAAGAATGGATCACTCCATCTTTGAAGTCTTGCAGGCACTGGGATTTTTACAAGCCACTGTGTCACGGGTGCGCTGTGAGTACATCGAATCCAACTGCCGTGTACAACAGCGTGCAGATGAGCGGGGTCATCGTCGGCTAGCTCGCATTGTAACAGCGGATAGACGGGCCACAGTGCAAGAAATCACTCGACAATTTAACGCTGGTGCACAAAAACGTGTAAGCAGCCACACCATCCAGAACCATCTCCTTGCAATGGGGTACAGAAGCCATCGTCCCACGAGGGTACCACTGCTGACCGCACAGCACAGGGTGCAAAGATTAGCGTGGGCGCGGGAACATCACCACTGGACCCTAGTCATGTGGGAAAATGTAGCCTGGACTGATGAGTCGAGATTCACGGTGGTACATGGGGATGGCAGGATACGAGTACGGCGCAAACCACAATGAAGCGATGGATCCTTCTTGCCAGCAGGGTACTCTTCAAGCTGGTGGTGGTGGCATTCTCGTCTGGGGACTGTTTACGTGGACTGAAATGGGACCCCTGGTACATGTAACATTGTCCTTCACAGGTCAACGTTACCAGGATATCCTGGACGACCATTTGCTCCCGTTTGTGCATCTTCAACATCACACTGGGGACCTCATCCTGCAACAAGACAATGCACCGTGCCATCGCTCCCGAATTTTATCCGAATGGTTGGATGAATACTCCACCGACGTGACCTCGCTTCCTTGGCCAGCTAGGTCACCTGACCTCAATCCCATCGAGCACCTGACCTCAATCCCATCGAGCAGATCTGGAACGCCATCGAGATAAATGTTCGAGGCTCTGACCCCTTCCATCAAATCTTCGTGAACTGTGGGAGCTTGTTCAGGGGTCATGAATCTGCATGGCATCCCAACGCTTCTGGTGTCTTATAGAGTCCATGCCAAGACAAATCGCTGTCGTCATCAGGGCGAAAGGTAGTGCTACCCGTTACTAGACAGGTATCTCTAATTCAATTGCTCTTCAGTGTATATAACAAATGGATGTATTATTGCTTGAGCATTGTTCCAATGAAATCCTTGTGCAAAATCTTGAAGCACAAATGCATAATTTTCAGCAAAATCACAAAGTACAATGCATTGGTTTTGAGGTAGATTTTCTTTTAAGTGTCGCAAATAAGAAGACTGTTGAGTAGCAGTGAAAGAGTGTTTTAAGTTTTGCAAACTCTAAAACAAATAATCCAAAAACTCTTCTGTCTGTTTTATAATATTTTCCAGGACACACTTGTTATCAATCTGCATCCATTGTTTGAAGCTCACATTTTCAATGCTATTAAGCTCAAAAGCTTCTTCAAATCGAGCCTTCAAATCATCACTTCCTGGGCAATTAACGCAATTTTGCGAAGTAACATTTAGATGTTGGCGTTTTGCAAATTATATTGCTTGTTACATCTTTGTATGTTTTAATCGGGAGTTCACCATTTGTCAATTCAGGTATTTTACACTGAGCCATCACTAATTTGGCATTCTGATGTATTGTGCAAATTCACACAGAATGCGTCCCACTGGACCAAGGAAGAACACAATGCTTGGGATGAAACTCACAAAATTTAGAAATTCAAATTCTCTGACCAGGGTAACGCTCCTTAAATAGTAGATATGATTCTTTTAATGTACTTAGAATTAAATACTTTTGAACATGTACACGTTTGCCATCTTTTTTTTACTGAAGCAGTCTTTTTTTACCAGGCATTTGACGACTAACGTCATCATTTTGATAGAATTCTTTGACTAATTCTACCGTTGCAGGGTTTAGTAAATTGTTATCTGTAATAGACCCCAATGTAAATTGGTTACCTTATAGCCAATGTATTTTTTTTTACCGTACAAAAGTTAAAGGTAGCAATGTAGCCCTAACTGGTATTTAAAACAATACCATTGGTACCATAACTCCTAATCCCATTAAGATCCCACTCTAAAATTTTCAGGATTTAAAGCTCATAATATTACAAAAAAGTGTTTTTTTTTATTTTAAAAAATATATATCTTAAAAATATTTAATTTTTTTAAATAATTTTTTTCAGCAAGCATAGTCAAGTTGCATATCAAATTAAAACTTATGAAATTCTCTTTAAAATGAGGGGTCAAACAACTCTCTAGGCCTTATAGAACTAGATAAATTCAAGATTGAAAAAGTTTATGCAAGCCAAAAAATGACTATTTTTCAAAATTTTAAAAATTAATTACATGAAAACCCAGTGAGATAAAAAAAAATTAAAAATATATTCTCATTTATATCACATGGGAGGTTTCATTGAAATCTGAAATGGTCAGGTTGAGTGACTGGTTGATTTGGTATGGAATCGCCCACAGGCCTTCGGCTGCCATATCCCATCCAATGCAGTATACGGTGAACGGTGTGTGCAGATGTAATTTGAGGGGTCCTTGATTAAGATGGTCTGTAATTTGCTGCACTTGCTCTTCTGTTGTCTGTTATCAGTCTGGTCACCCCGTTCCGCCCGAGCAATCACTAGTCGATGACGACTGCACGTTGCATGTAGAGATCCAGCTTTTTGGCTGACAGTCCGGTCTTTAAACACTTTAACAACAGCTGCTCTGGAACATTTCACGAATGCGGCAGTTTCGGTGATACTCGCTCCATGGCTCCGAGCTCCTACAATCATCCCACATTGAAAATTTGTCAAATCGCATTTTTTACTCATCTCGTCACCCAAAAATCACTTCTACTACTGTCGCAAGCACTAAGCTTTCCCTTTTTATACTAGCTTTGCCCTGTGGCAGCAACTGCGTGCAGCCATAGCTCATTTGCTTAAAACTGTCAGGTGGTCATAATAAAGTGGCCACTCAGTGTATACATATAGAAGAAAATGTATTTACATACATTTTCTTATATATGTATATAAAGCTAGTGCGCGTGTAATTGCCGTTGTCCTTAAAAAATTTTCAATAGGTGCTGAAAAGTCCTTAAAAAGTGCTTATTTTTTATGGGAGAAAATGAGTGGGAACCCTGTAGTAAAAAAATGTTTTTGTTTTTTTTAACCACCCTAGTATGGACTCGGTGAGGCCTTGGAAGGTTGCCCGAGGCACATGTGCCCATTTGGACTGTAGCAGAGCACAGAGGTCCTGGAGGTGACGCGTGGTTGTGGGGTTGGCATGCCGAACTTGTCGATCCAAATAGTCACACAAGTGCTCTATGGGATTGAGGTCAGGCGATTTCGCTGGCCAAGAGAAAACGGAGACATCGCTGTCGTGCTCCAGGAACCAGTCTTGCACCGCTTTAGCGACGTGACAGGGTGCATTGTCCTCTAGATAACATCACAACCAGGGTGAACATCTAATGTGAAGGGATGCATGGGTCTGCAAGAACGGTCAGTTAGCCATTGGCGTTCAAGGACCCAACCAGTGACACCAGCCGTCCCAGGGCATACAAGGAAAACATCCCCCAGACATGCACACTGCCACCGCTGGCCTGTACTTAACTGACAAGCATGTCCGGGTGTTGGTTCTCGTGTATTTGACTCCATGTCCACCACCGCCCATCACTTTTGTGGAGTAGAAACCTCGATTCATTAGTGAAGGCAACCTTTTCCCTTTTTTCCACTGTCCAATGATAATAGTTCCATGCGAACTGCAGGCATCATTGGCGATGGCTCTGGGTTAACATAGGTGTCTTGACGCAGTGCTCGCCGACTCCGGAGACCCATGCGTAACAGGGTTTGCTCTACTGTTATCTGGAACAAGTACCTGGGTGCTCCAGCATTCATTTGCATGGTCAATTACTGCACTGTTGTGTGTAAATTGCCCTTTACATGTTGATGGAGGTGACATGATTCTCCTCTGGTGTTGATAGCCTTTGGGGCTCCACAGTTATGATGTTGGGAAGTACTCAGTGTGCCGGTGTTCCATTCTTGGTACACCCTTACAACAACACCTCGCGAACAGCCCCCCAAAGTCCGCTTCCACCCTTGGCACGGTAACCAATGATCATTCTTTTTTTAACATCCATCAAATCACCTTATCTGTCCACTATGCTCACAGTACACACTATGGCTCATCTGTCCTGGCCAGCCGCTTATATATCTGTGTGGTTGACCTTGTCACTTGCACTTTGTGACACGCCTGGGTGAGTACACAGTGATTACGGGGGTGGTCATATTATTCGACTGTGTAATCAAGGGAAAATTTAGATATCCACTCTTCTGCAATACTCTCCTGTTCTTGGTTAAGTTTCTGACCTCTGTATTTCGGATCCATCAGGTTTGCTAGAAAATGTGGTGCAAGAATTGCTTGTTCAAACCTTATTTAAAATCTAGATGGTAGGGCTGCAGGAATTCTTCTTGTAGTAAATCCGGCCATATTTAAACAGCAACTGAAACGGACTTCTCTCTAAAGGGTCATTCCATGTCAAATCACAGATTATTATTATTATTTTTTTTTTTGCAAAATGTAACCCACAGACTCGGATTTTAATGAAACTTGGCAGGTAGATAAACCCGATAAAGATATGGGAAAATCCTAAGCTTCAGTGTTTTAAACTTTAAACCTCATAGTTTTAAAAATACAGTGCTCCAAAATTTAGCCAAACACCCACCTTTGCAGCTGTGCAGTAGCATGCCACTTTTTACATAACATGTTTGTGTGCTACTGAATTTAGGAGAATGAAACTTTGGAATCACATGGAAAAGGGTCCCTACATATTGAAAACACTTCATTTTACCTAAAACACCAGTTTAAGTGAGTGCCACCAAGTGGTGAAGGGAAAAATTACAGCAAAATTTAGACATTTTATGGGAGGCTCTGTAGAATATTGCTCTGGCATGAGGGAGATAATTTTTTTTTATATTGATGTTTAACACATCCTTTAACCTATTCGAAAAAAAAAAATGGTGGTTATCAGCATATTTTCTCAGATGGTTAAAATTATCTGAATTTCATAAAGGGCTCTCCTTCGACAGTTCAGCCATTTTGTTCTACAAACTTGATGCACCGTTTTGGATTTTGCTGAAAATTAGCATGTGGGTTTACCTAACAAAGCTGCAAATCACTGCAAATTTTTTATCTTCCACATTCCATAGTTTCCAAGATACAGAACTCAAAAGTTAGGCCTAACCACTCGTTCAACAGCAAACTGATCCTGTTTCAACTTGTGGAGTCTATTATATATTACATGTTCAGTTACTGAGTGCAGTGCTGGCTCATAAATTCAAACATTTAAATGCTTTTTATTTAAGCATAAGATCCATAAGGAGCTCTGTTCTGTAACCACAGTGCTCAGTATGAATAAATGCTGTTATTAACAGTTTAAGAAATAAAATCATATGTTTAAAATAAATGCCATTTTTCAAGTAGCTGTAAAAAAAACCACCGGAAAAAACCAGTTGTTTTTAAAAATTCACTACAATTTGCATTATCCTGAATCAGTGGTGGAATAAGTTATAATTACCTGCATATTAATATTAAGCTGCTATTCATTCCTTGCTTGAATGTTATAATATTCAGTTATATATTAACAGATGTTGTTCTACAGTTTATTTCGATGCATGCCTCAGTGGGAGTTTTTCTAACTGTAGGGAACTTTTCTGTGATGCACACCACTTAATCTGAACAGCTTTCGTGTCTTCTTTATGAAAATAATATGCTCGGGCCGTGCCTGTCGTCATTGGGGGTTGCACTGTATACAATATATGCTGCATAGGCACATAGCATATATGGATGCATAAACTTAAATTTTAAGTCTTCATCCTTTTCAATATCACTGTTCATACCAAAAAACCAGTTATCATATATGCATGCTACATAGCATTGAGTGTGCAACTGTGGCCGATTTATAAGTTCAGTGCTACTTTTGAAGTTAAATATCAAACAGTATTTGTCATCTCTACTTATCCTCTTCATTCCTATTGTATTTGATAAAACTGGACAAAAATAGTGAAAACTCCTGGTTCCTTGAATAACTGATGTTTCTTAAAAAATGTTCCCGTAAGTTGTTTTGTATAATTTCAGGCTTTGATATAAAGTGGAACTCAATGTTTTTTATGTTTGCAACACAAAAATTAAGGGCATCAATCGGTTTTGTGATTTGATTTTTGATAGGTCGTTGCAGACTTGCTCTGCTTACAATTCGTTTCACTGTACCACCAATACCACCACAAGCTGATTTCCCATGGCTAGTGGCAAAAAATGACCATGATGCAGATATTGCAAAATCATTTTAATGCTTGCACAAATTCAAAAAATTCTTGCCATTTTTATATTGTGCTGCACACCCATCTGTAAAATAGTGAACCTTCACAACATCTGGATATTTATTCTTAATGTACTGCATTGTTGTTTGTTGAATTCTGTACACCATACTAGCATCATTGTCCAGATCGTCAGAAAAGAAGCAGTGATTGGAGATTTCAAGCAACTGTGTCTCACCTCTTGTGCACATAACTGGGTGAACTGTGCATGCCTCTGATGTCCAATGATAGCCTTGTGCCTCATCTTGTATGACAAATGAGTAGTTCTCACTGAAGTCCATAAGAGCAATTGCCATGTCTGGCGTAAGCATTTCTTTGAGTTCCTTTAGAAACCTGGATTGTTCCTTCGCAATGTATGCATGTGGGATAAGTTTTTCCATCTTCAACAATAGCATTTACAAAAAATCTTCCATTGTTAAATTTTTTTTTGTTTAATTCTGTTCTTCCACTTGATACCCACTGACTGAATTCTATGGTATAATTTTTATCATAGTCTTCAAATTTTGTTTTTAAAAAAATTTGCTAAGTTATCTGTAGGTTGGCAGTTTTTGCAGTGTCTGAGCATGCAGTTACGATCTATCAAGTCACAAACCATGTAACCCATTAGTGTTTCATACGATTCCTTGAACTGAGCAGCATTCAGAAGTAATATAACATTTTGATGTATAGTGCACACACACACAATGAACACCAGCTAAAACACACCATTTTGGTCTTGCACTGCAAAATTTTGAAAATCCAACTTTTCTGTCAGGATATTGCTGTTTAAAAGAGCTATATAGTTCTTTAAGATTGCACAAAATTAGCCTTTTCTGCACATGCTGATTTCTTCTGATGTTTACAAAATCCTTCTTTCCTGACATCTGCCGAGAAGTGTCATCTTCATAAAATCCCTGAATTAATTGCAATGTTTCATTGCTCAGTTTTTTCCGTATCCTTGGTTCTGGTAGTGACATAATTCCTGTTTTCTTAATTAGTTTTTTAGATTGTCGCACCAGATATTCTGACACCTGAAATGTTTCAATAATCATCTTTTGGAACCAGGATGGATTTTTTTTTTTTTGCCTGTTCAATGTGGGAAGTTTCTCTTTCATCAAAGCCACAAGCTTATCTAAATCTTTGGCCGTTTGCTTTGTTGCACTGGTCTCAGGGGCATCTTCATTTTCAGAGCTTGAAAAATCATGTTGCAGTACACAGGCAACTTTATGTTTAACACTTGATTGTATTTGTTTTATTTTCCTTTTTGCATATGACCATCTTATGTGCTGTGGTACAGAATGCAGCTTCAAAGGAGAACAGCCAATATTACCCATGCCAATATTGATTTTGTCCAGTGTTTGCTCTTTTTCTACTGATTCTTGTAGTAGCGGTAATTCATTATCACTTGTGCTTTCACTTTCATACTGTGCAGCTGTGATGTCTAAAGCAGATTCAGAGCTTTTTTCCTCTAGTCTCATAGCCCTATTTCAACAGTTACAACAGATCTTCTGCCCAGGTTTAACATGTTTTTGCATAAATTCCTTTGCTAATCGTAGACTGACCATCCTTACAGAGCTTCTAACAGATTTTTTATGAACTTGAAATAGATTGCAGCATGTTTTTTTGTTGCTCCTCAAATTTTGTTATATAGTAGTATTCATGATGAAAACATAATGTCACAATACTTCCACAGTCTATTTCAGCTCTTAAACACTCTATTTCAGCTCTTATTTCCTACTTCCACAGTCTATTTCAGCTCTTATTTCCTTATCAACGTTACTTATCTCCTCAACTCTTTTCAGTCCCCTTTGTGACACATAGCATGTTTTGTGACATGGTGTTTGGGTCAACTGCCCAACACTGCAGATGTTTTGTTCATCCATCACTAAGGAAGTAAGCAGTAAGAGAATATGTCCAAACTAAGAAAACTTCCCCCCTCTCAGCAAAAGAACAGTAACAGTTAACTTAAATTTTACTCTCTCAGCAAGCTAAAACTCTTAACTGAAATGCAAACCAAAGGGGTTGATCATGACCAGAGTACTAGTGAAACAAACCAAAACATAAGATCAAACTAAAACCTCATTGGCTTGTTAGCTGAAACCAAAACTAAACTTTGATTGGCAGTTGGAAAAACCTAACCAAAACTAAACATTTATTAGCAGTTGAAAACAAAACCAAAACTAAACATTTATTAGCAGATTGGAGACAAAACCAAAACTAAACATTGATTGGCAGTTGAAAACCAAACCAAAAATAAAAATTGCCTGTCAGTTTAAAACCCTACTATCACTGACTGGAAGTTTAAAACCCAAAATAAAACTCCATTCCCTGAAACATATTTCAGAGTTCTTATCTTTCAACATTTTCTCTACCCACATCTTGTGATGATTAAATCAGCTGATAAAGCAAACTTGTGATATGCTGAAATGTGTTCTATGCAATGCAATGCTAAAAATGGTTACTCCTGTTGATGCTTTGTGCGCACTGATACTCTGAAAAATTTATTTCACATAATGTTTCAAAGTAGTTAAAAATTAGTCAGTGCTTAAAAATTTCTATTTTATTTTATTTCATTTTGTCAATTGTAAAAAATGGAGCAAAAAAAACTGCAGATTGAGTCCAAATTATTAGTTATTAAGAATATAGGAATTAATTTTTTTCAACTATAAGGTAATACATTTAAAAGTAGTTAGCCTCTAAATTTGATTTGGAAATTTACCAAAACTGGAAATAAATCCTTGTAAACAGTATACAAGAAATTACTTTTTTTTTTTGGATCTTGTTGCTACCTAGCTAGCAATTTATTAACAAAATTACATGTTTGATTATTCTCAAGCTATGCTACAGGGTAGCAAATTAGAAAGCTGAAATTTTATGTAAAAAACGAACAAAATATTTCTTTTCATTTTTGCAGAGGTTCTTACCCCTCAGCATGTGAGAGTAACTATCTTGTGAACAACACACTCTCTCTCTTTCTCACACACACACACACGCACGCACAAATATTTAAGTTGAAAAGCTGCCACATGATATGCTTCATCATTTGCAACAGGATCAGTTTGCTGTTGAACGAGTGGTTAGGCCTAACTTTTGAGTGCTGCATCTCGGAAACTATGGAATGTGGAAGATAAAAAATTTGCACTGTTTTGCAGCTTAGTTAGATAAACTTACATGCTAATTTTCAGCAAAATCCAAAATGGTGGGTCAAGTTTGTAGAACAAAATAGCTGAACTGTAGAAGGAGAGCCCTCTATGAAATTCAGGTAATTTTAACCGTCTGAAAAAATATACTGATTACCACCATTTTTTTTTTTTTTTTTGAAATATGTTACAGGATGTGTTCAATATAAATATATATATATATATATATATATATATATATATATATATATATATATATATATATATATATATATATATATATATGATTCCACAACTCCAAAATGATTCTACAACTTAAATCTTGGCCCTCAGTCTCCGGCAGCTGGAATGTACCTGGCCAAGACAGCGGCCAGTGCGACATGAAGGCAGAGGGTGCTAAGAATCCCCGGAGAACCGGACTAGGCTGCCATCTGATGCTGACCTTGGCTACTTACAATGGACGCTCTCTATCTTCTGATTCAAGGCTTCTTGAATTGGAAGAGGAACTGCAAAGGATCAAGTGGGACATCGTGGGGCTAAGTGAAGTAAGGAGAAAAGGAGAAGATCTCATCGAACTGAAAAGTGGACATCTCTTCTACTATCGTGGGACAGATACTGGCAGAACTAGTGGTGTTGGATTTATAATAAACAAGAAACTGAAGGATAAAGTTGTAAAAGTTGAAAGTTCCTCTGACAGAGCTGCACGACTTGTTATCCAACTCTCGAAAAGATACCAGGCTCAGATTATTCAAACTTATGCACCCACCACAAGTCATCCTGAAGAAGAAATTGAAGAATTTTATGAGGAAATTTGTCATCTAAATAATAAAGGTAAGCAGCACTTGAAAATAATTATGGGAGATTTCAATGCAAAAATAGGGCAACGGCAACAGAATGAAACTTCAGTAGGTAAATTCGGTCATGGCAACAGAAACCAGCGTGGAAATACTCTCGTTGAGTTTGCAGAGGCAGAAGGGTTTTTCATCTTGAACTCCTTTTTCAAGAAAAAGCCACACAGGAAATGGACATGGAGACATCCAAATGGGACGACAAGTGAAATTGATTTTATTATGTGTAACAAAAAATTCGTCATAGAAGACTGCAGTGTGCTAAACAAGTTCAACACAGGTAGTGACCATAGATTGGTGAGATGTAAGATGCACCTCAACACTAAACTTGAACGTGGCAAGCTCATAAGACAAACAAAATCTATTGACATAACCAACCTTAAAAAACACCATAATACCTTCAAGTTAGAACTGAAGAACAGGTTCTCTGCTTTAGAAGGCCTAACATCGGAAGAAGTGGACATCTCTGAAGTTAACAGAAAAGTAACCAAAGCTCTTATGGAAACAGCAACAAAATTGGCTGGGTCTAAGAACAAGTTGCATGTGAACAAATTATCAGGAAAAACCAAAATGTTGATGCAAAAAAGAAGAGAGATGAGGACAACTAAAGAAGATGTGACTTCCAAAGTGGAATATATAGAGCTATGCAAGACAGTAAGAAAAAGTATCACTGAAGACGTAAGGAAATTCAACTGTGAACTAGTGAGGAAAGCAATTGAAAACAACCAAAGCCTAAAGATAGCAAAGGGACATCTCAGTAAGGGAAGAAAACAGATTATGGCACTGAGAAAAGAAGATGGTTCTGTAACAAGAAATAGAGGTGAAATTTTGACAAGAGTGAAAGATTTCTACTCCAAATTATATGAAAGGGATGATATATGCACTCCTGACATCATGAAAGATACCAGTACCAGAGTTCCTCCAGTCCTTCCAGCAGAAGTTGCACATGCAATCAAGAACATGAAGCGAGGAAAAGCTCCAGGAGAAGATGGAATTACTGTAGACATCATACAAGAAGCAAGTGGAGAAATCGAAACAGTACTCGCCCAAATTTTCACTAGATGCCTTAATGAAGGAAAGATTCCTGAGGATTGGAACACCGCTACAATGATCCTGCTACATAAGAAAGGTGACATTGAGGATCTCGGAAACTACAGACCTATCAGCCTCCTATCAGTAGTTTATAAAATCTTCACTAAAGTTCTTTCACACCGCTTGAAGGTAACACTGGACATGGCTCAACCGAGAGAACAAGCTGGATTCAGGAGTGGCTACAGCACAATAGATCATATCCACGTGCTGAGAGAACTAATTGAAAGAGCGAGGGAATATGAACTTCCATTGTGCATGGCTTTTATCGATTATGAAAAAGCCTTTGATTCGGTGAAACCATCAGCAGTTACAATGGCTCTGAAAACCTGCGGTATTGAAGATGCATACATTAATATTATTAATAACATCTATGAAAATGCAAGTGCAAAGATTAGGCTGTTTGAAAATACAACACACGTAAAAATTGGAAAGGGAGTGAGACAAGGGGACACCATATCTCCGAAGCTCTTTAATGCCACATTGGAGGGTGTTTTTCAGTCGCTGAGCTGGGAAAACAAGGGGATAAAGATTAATGGAGATTATCTAACCCACCTTCGCTTTGCTGATGACGTAGTCATTTTTGCAACTACCCCATCAGAGCTGCAGAGTATGATCCAGGAACTTGCTGACAAGAGTAAAGAAGTGGGATTAAAAATGAACTTTCAGAAGACAAAAGTGATGTTCAATGCTTTTACAAGAAATGAAGATTTATCGATTGATGGAGAAAAGCTGGAGATAACAGACACGTACGTTTATCTTGGACAGCAGATATCAAGTGAGGGTCACATTGATGAAGAAATTAATCGGCGTACAAAACTTGCCTGGAGAGCTTTTGGAAGAAACAGCATAATTTTCAAGAGCAATATGCCATTATGTCTTAAAAGAAAAGTGTTTGATCAATGCATCCTTCCAGTGCTTACGTATGGTGCAGAGACGTGGACCTTAACTAAAAGAGACATACAAAGGCTGCAGACAACTCAAAGAAGCATGGAGAGGTGCATGCTTGGTGTAACCAGGAGGGATAAGAAGAGGAACTCGTGGATCCGAAAAATGACAAGAGTGGAAGACATCATGATCAGAGTTAAATCCCTGAAATGGCAATGGGCTGGACATACTGCCAGAAGGACAGATCATCGATGGACAGCCGAAATTTTAGATTGGATTCCAAGGGACAGGAAAAGACCCAGAAGAAGACCACATGGGAGATGGGTGGATGAAATTCGAAAGTATGCAGGGGTGACATGGAGGAGACTGGCACAAGACAGACCGTTGTGGAGGAAACTTGGGGAGACCTTCGTCCAGCAGTGGATTGATAATGGTTGACAATGATGATGATGATGATATATATATATATATCTCCCTCATGCCAGAGCAATGTTCTACAGAAAAATGTCTAAATAAAAAGTTCTACAGAAAAATGTCTAAATAAAAAGTTCTACAAAAAAATGTCTAAATAAAATGTTCTACAGAAAAATGCCTCCCATAAAATGTCTAAATTTTGCTGTAATATTTCACTTCACCACTAGGGTGGCACTCACTTAACTGGTGTTACAAGTAAAATGCAAAGTGTTTTCAATATGTAGGGACCCTTTTCCATGTGATTCCAAAGTTCCATTCTCCTAAATTCAGTAGTACACAAACTACAGCATGTTATGTAAAAAGTGGCATGCTACTGCACAGCTGCAAAAGTAGGGGTTCGACTAAATTTTGGAGCTCTGTATTTTAAAAACTATGAGGTTTAAAAAACGGAAACTTAGGATTTTTCCATATCTTTATCGGGTATATCTACCTGCCAAGTTTCATTTAAATCCAAGGTGGTGGGTGACATGGCCTCTGTGATCTGACATGGAATGACCCTGAAGTGTGTTCAGTGTGCCAGCAACAATAGATAACTGATATACTATTAAAAATCACCAATCACTTACCCTAAAGATCATGGTAATTTCCATCCACAAAACACTTCAAGCACGTCAATTATCATAATGTTGTTGGCCTTCAAAGGTTTACAGACACCTTGCCTGCGATTCCTTCTTCCGGGGATGAAACATCGTATTATTATTATTATTTTTATTTTTTTTTATTTGCTAGACAAACTACGCTGGGTTTTTTTTAGCCATATGAGATGTAACCATAGCTCGTCAATTCCATAAAAACCACACAAGCATACTACTCATTCATTACATTCAATTAAAAAACTATGTACATATTTACACTACATTACATTCCCAGGTGGTTAAACCTTTGTCAACTGTGAGTAACAAAATGCTCCATCCATTTCAAAACCTGTGCTAATCCTACTGCAAGAGTCACCCTCATTCAGCCCCTCACACACAATCCTCTAGCGCTTTCAACAGGCTGTCGTCCTCAGGAGGCAGGTGTGTCTCACCCACCCACCACAGCTCAAGTGAGCAGAGCCATCGAGGCACGGGCTCCAGTCGCAATCTCTGAATCTTTGTGTCTCTGGCGCCATCTATTGTCATTGCTGCTCTCTTTTCTTTTTACTTTCTAAGCTGTTCAATTTTTATTAAGGCCTTCCATTGTTCGTTTAAGTTCCTATGCTCATTAATGTTGCATAATCTTGATCTGTTTTTTTCAGTTAACACTGACTCTGCAATTCTCAACTGCCTTTCGTTTTTACAGCTCTTAATAATTTTAATATCCTCAAACCTTGGACATTGTTGATTTTCCATACAGTATTGGGTTAATGCTGTCTTAGTTTCTTTTTATTCCAATTATTTATATGCTGGTTCAATCTATACTTTAATTTATTCTTGGTACTGCCTATATGACACAGGTGGTTACTGGTTTATAGGGATTTCATAAATTCCTGCTCAATCCAATTAGCTGATTTTTTCATTTTTTATCACTAAATTTTTTACAGTAAGTACCTGATTTCCTACCTGTATGTCATATTTGCCACAAACGTTATTAATTTCAGCTGAAACGTTTTCAACATATGGTATTGCCCCTACATATGTTTTTTTTTTATCAATCTTGGCTTTATTGTTAGCTTGAGTTACTTCATAAATTCATTTTTTAATACCTGTTTAGGGTAACCAAAATCATATGCAATTTTTCTTTTTTATATTGTTCCATTGATGAGTGTGTTAAACTTCTTTTAATTAGTGTTTTAACACTATTTCTTTTATGTGTTAATGGATGCGATGACTGAAAAGGTATTAGTACCAGGATATATGAAGATTTTCTAAGCACTCTGTATTGCATATTATCATTGTTTTAATTATCATAATATCCAAAAATGCCAATGTATTGTCATGTTCTTGTTCTAATGTCAATTCAATAGATGGATAAATTTCACAATACTTTTTTGTCAAGTCCACAAGTTCATCATTTTTTAGCCAGGACAACAGAAAAATGTCGTCAACATATCTGCAGTATATCAGTGGTGGATCCTCGAGTTTACTTATTATTTTAGCCTCTATGTCACTCATTATAATTTCAGCAAATAAAGTTGACAATGATGACCCCATAGGTCCACCATAATTTTGTTTGTACATCTTGTTGTTAAACTTTAAAATGTTATTTTCATATATATACAATAAAATTTCTCTTAATTCCTCTATTTATATTGCATTCATTGTCTGTAACACATATAATTTTTCAATAATTATTTCAATTGCCTGAGGTGCTGGTGTGCTAGGAAAAAGAGCTCTCACATACATACTAGCCATATGATATTCACTTAATTAAATCTTGTTTAATTTAATTTTCTCAATGAATTCATATGTATTCCTCACAGTGAGCCTTGTCTTCATGAACAAAGGTGCCAAATATTTGTAGATATTTTTTTCCAGCTTTATTAGTGGGGAATTCCTTTTTGATACTGTCACTCTCATTCCTTTTTGATACTGTCACTCTCATAGGTGTATCAGGCTTATGAGTTTTTATTTTTTCAAAAATTTTTGATATTCCAGTACCCATTGGTGGGTACGCTTTCTTTATTTCTTCAGGCAAGGTGCTGTGATTTCTTATTCTAGCTAAGTACCTTACTTGAGATTCGGTTGGGTCTTTTGCCAGAATGCTGCAATTCAGATCCTCTATAGCTCTAATCGTTTTTAGATTATATTCAGTTGTGTTTAATATTACAATTTGCCCTGTTTTATCAGCTTAACAAAATTTAATTGTTGGGTCATCTCTTAATTTAATCATTTGTTCTTTCTCATACTGAATTTTATCTAAATGATATTTCTTTTTACTACTTTTTTCATTAAATTCTTTCAAAACAATTCTATACAATTTACTTCTAAATTTTTCACGTTCTTCTGCAGGTACACTACGTGTCATTTCCTCTAAGTTTGGTATTAATTCTTCAGTCTTCGGCAAGCCAAGTGGAAACGCAAATTTTTTACCTCTCTGCAAAACAGCTCTTTGCATAAAGCTCAAGGTCAAGTTGGATTTATTCTGATATATCTCATACATATTCACCCGTTGTTCATGTACTCGTTGGCTGTCTATCATCACGTGCAACTTTTTTTCCATGACTGTTTTTGAGCATTTCTTATTGTATTCCACGATGTCAAAAATTTCCCTGAAGGTTACATCCAAAATCTCATCTTTCCAATTACCGTCAAAATTTCTATACTCTTTATAATATATCAAATCAAATAAATGCAAACATTTCATATTCAAATTAAAAATCAATTTCCTTTTATTGACAATTTCAGCTCTTAATCTCTTTTTTTTTTTTTTTGGCACTCTTGGATTATTTTATTATCTTTTATAGTGACTGGGCAATTCCGTATTTTTAAATATTTCGGTGTTAGTTCAAGGTCACGGCAAGTCACCAAAAATTTCTCCTGATTTACTGACTTTACTAATTTAATTTTATCTTTCTTAAATGCTGTAATATCTCGCATCTGGAAGTTGTGAAATTGATTTCTATAGTGCATATTCTCAGAGTACAATAGCGACTGAAAACACCTCACCTCAACTCTCCCAGCTCAGAATTTTGTGTGTAATTCTCAATTATTATATTTGTACTTTTAAGGTATTAAACCCCTGCAAAGTGCGCATAGTTTACGTGCAATTCATTAATGATATACTATTAAAAATCACCAATCACTTACCCTAAAGATGATGGTAATTTCCATCCACAAAACACTTCAAGCACGTCAATTATCGTAATGTTGTTGGCCTTGAAAGGTTTACAGGCACCTTGCCTACGATTCCTTCTTCCGGGGATGAAAGCATTGTATTATTTATTTTTTTATTTATTTGCTAGACAAACAACGCTGGTTTTTTTTAGCCATATGAGATGTAACCATAGCTCGCCAATTCCATAAAAACCACACAAGCATACTACTCATTCATACATTCAATTTAAAAACTATGTACATATTTACACTACATTACATTCCCAGGTGGTTAAACCTTTGTCAACTGTGAGTAACAAAATGCTTCATCCGTTTCAAAACCCGTGCTAATCGTACTGCAAGAGTCTCCCTCATTCAGCCCCTCGCACACAATCCTCTAGCACTTTCAACAGGCTACTGTCATCCTCAGGAAGCGGGTGTGTCTTAGAGCTATAGAGGATCTGAATTGCAGCATTCTGGCAAAAGACCCTACCGAATCTCAAGTAAGGTACTTAGCTAGAATAAGAAATCACAGCACCTTGCCTGAAGGAATAAAGAAAGCGTACCCACCAATGGGTACTGGAATACCAAAAATGTTTGCAAAAATAAAAACTCATAAGCCTGATACACCTATGAGAGTGATAGTATCAAAAAGGAATTCCCCACTAATAAAGCTGGAAAAAAATATCTACAAATATTTTGCACCTTTGTTAATGAGGACAAGGTTCACTGTGAGGAATACATATGAATTCATTGAGAAAATTAAAGTAATTAAACAAGATTTAAGTGAATATCATATGGCTAGTATGTATGTGAGAGCTCTTTTTCCTAGCACACCAGTACCTCAGGCAATTTAAATAATTATTGAAAAATTATATGTGTTACAGACAATGAATGCAATACAAATAGAGGAATTAAGAGAAATTTTATTGTACATATATGAAAATAACATTTTAAAGTTTAACAACAAGATGTACAAACAAAATTATGGTGGACCTATGGGATCATCATTGTCAACTTTATTTGCTGAAATTATAATGAGTGACATAGAGGCTAAAATAATAAGTAAACTCGAGGATCCACCACTGATATACTGCAGATATGTTGACGACATTTTTCTGTTGTCCTGGCTAAAAAATGATGAACTTGTGGACTTGACAAAAAAGTATTGTGAAATTTATCCATCTATTGAATTGACATTAGAACAAGAACATGACAATACATTGGCATTTTTGGATATTATGATAATTAAAACAAATGATAATATGCAATACAGAGTGCATAGAAAATCTTCATATATCCCGGTACTAATACTTTTTCAGTCATCGCATCCATTAACACATAAAAGAAATAGTGTTAAAACACTAATTAAAAGAAGTTTAACACACTCGTCAATGGAACAATATAAAAAAGAAAAATTACATATGATTTTGGTTACCCTAAACAGGTATTAAAAAATGGATTTATGAAGTAACTCAAGCTAACAATAAAGCCAAGATTGATAAAAAAAACTAGTAAAATATGTAGGGGCAATATCATATGTTGAAAATGTTTCAGCTGAAATTAATATAGTTTGTGGCAAATATGACATACAGGTAGGAAATCAGGTACTTAGTGTAAAACATTTAGTGATAAAAAATGAAAAAATCAGCCAATTGGATAGAGCAGGAATTTATGAAATCCCTATAAACCAGCAACCACCTGTGTCATATATAGGTAGCACCAAGAATAAATTAAAGTATAGATTGAACCAGCATATAAATAATTGGAATAAAAAAGAAGCTAAGACAGCATTAACTCAATACTGTATGGAAAATCAACAATGTCCAAGGTTTGAGGATATTAAAATTATTAAGAGCTGTAAAAACGAAAGGCAGTTGAGAATTGCAGAGTCAGTGTTAATTGAAAAAAACAGATCAAGATTATGCAACATTAATGAGCCTAGCAACTTAAACGAACAATGGAAGGCCTTAATAAAAATTGAACAACAGCTTAGAAAGAAAAAAAGAAAAGAGAGCAACAATGACAATAGATGGCGCCAGAGACACAAAGATT
Source organism: Macrothele yani (assembly GCA_039090855.1). Classification (NCBI taxonomy): domain Eukaryota; kingdom Metazoa; phylum Arthropoda; class Arachnida; order Araneae; family Macrothelidae; genus Macrothele; species Macrothele yani. The sequence goes on along the minus strand of CM077025.1, from coordinate 71,693,346 downwards.
CAGAGATTGCGACTGGAGCCCGTGCCTCGATGGCTTTGCTCACTTGAGCTGTGGTGGGTGGGTGAGACACACCTGCCTCCTGAGGATGACAGTAGCCTGTTGAAAGCGCTAGAGGATTGTGTGTGAGGGGCTGAATGAGGGTGACTCTTGCAATAGGATTAGCACGGGTTTTGAAATGGATGGAGCATTTTGTTACAGTTGACAAAGGTTTAACCACCTGGGAATGTAATGTAATGTAAATATGTACATAGTTTTTTAATTGAATGTATGAATGAGTAGTATGCTTGTGTGGTTTTTATGGAATTGACGAGCTATGGTTACATCTCATATGGCTAAAAAAAAACCAGCGTTGTTTGTCTAGCAAATAAAAAAAAAAAAAAAATAAATAAACAAAATAATAATACGATGTTTCATCCCCGGAAGAAGGAATCGTTGGCAAGGTGTCTGTAAACCTTTGAAGGCCAACAACATTACGATACTTGACATGCTTTGAAGTGTTATGTGGATGGAAATTACCATGATCTTTAGGGTAAGTGATTGGTGATTTTTAATAGTATATCATTAATGAATTGCACGTAAACTATGCGCACTTTACATACATATACATACATATCACTAAGCTGTTCTCTGAGATTCAGAGGTTAGCTCCAAAAAGAAATACAAACTTCCAGATATTTTTACTTATTGTTGTCGTATCAAACTTCGCCATTTACAGCGATCTTGACATACAACTCGTGCTTCACTGATATCCATTACACGACGTACACAAGATCTTTTATACTTCATACTCATAATCTTTTTCTCATGCAGATACTCCTGAATCTGATCCACCCATGTCTTCCTTGGCCTTCCTCTGCCTTTCCTTCCTGCCACTTGGGTTTTAAATTATTTCTTAGTAAGCATTTCATCACTCATTCTTTCAACATGGCCAAACCACCGAAGCATATTGGTCTCCACTTTGCTAACAACATTTTGCTTCACATTACACAACTGCAATATATCTTCATTCCTCACACAATCAGATCGTGTCTTGCCACAAACCCCTCGTAAGTAACGCATTTCTCCAGCACACAAACGACTCCTATGCTTCTTCTGCAGTACCCAGGTTTCGCTGCCATACATCAGAGTAGGAACAATTACTGTTTCATACACAGCCATGCGGCACTCTCTAGAGAACCCATCATTTCTGTGAAAACCTCTCAGAGCAGCTATGACTTTCAAAGAAGAATTCACTCGCCTACTAATTTCACCATCCAACTTGTTCTCTCTGTCAAACATGCTTCCTAAATACACAAACTCACTCACCTGGTCAATCACAGTGCCATTGATACTTACATTACATTCAGTGCTACCCATTCCTCTCTCAAACACCATAATTTTGGTTTTTCCCTTATTTATACTCAGTTTGAATTTCATGCAAACTTAGTGCATCCGAGTCAACATACTCTGCAACTCACTTTTGCTCTCTGCCAACAGGACAGTGTCATCAGCATACAGCAATCTGCACACACGGATATCACCAAGACATAAACCACTATTATCTATTTTGGTCTCACGCATGCATGCATCCATAAATATATTAAACAGCCATGGTGGTGACATTACACAACCTTGTCTAACTCCTGCACCAATGGAAAACCATTTTGATAAAACACCATTCACTCGTACACAAGCTCTACTACCAGCATACATGGCTTTTACATTATTAAGTAGATTCCCAGTAACACCATATTCATTCAATGCCTTCCACAAAAGTGTCCTATTCGCTCAGTCGTAAGCTTTCTCTAAATCTATGAAGGCAGTAAAAACTTTCTTCCCAACAGCCAGATACTTTTCAATCATCATGCGTAATGCAAAAATTTGGTTAGTGCAGCCTTTACCAGGCATAAAACCACTCTGAACATTCCACACTTTCAATGATGTAAGACCCCTGTACTTTTTCAATAACAACCTTACCAAACACTTTCCCTGGCACACTCAGTAGGCTAATACCACGATAGTTCTTGCATTCAGTCTGATCACCTTTTCCCTTATACAAGGAAACAATAATAGCATCCTTCCAATCCCGAGGGACCATTCCTAACTCCCAGCACAACTGGCAAATTTCAGTTAACCAGTCAATTATAGAGTTCTAAACGGCGTATGAGAAAGAGATCTCGGCTGAGTGAATGTAAGATTGGTGTATGGAATACTAGAGGCATAAATGGCAAGATGAGTGAGATGATTGAGGAGATGAATAAGTATAGACTGGATGTGCTTGTGTGTAAGTGCAACCAAAAGATGGAAATTGGGGTAGAAGAAGTGAATGGCACGGTGAGTGTGTGGTCTAGAGTATTGGATAATATGAGAGGACAGGCTGGTGTAGGTGTGATTTTAAGTGAAAAGATGAAGAACAACTTGATTCACTATAGTTGCATAAGTGAGAGAATTCTCTGGATTCGTTTGAAAGTGAAACTTCAGAGAATTGTAATTGTTGTAGTGTATGCTCCTTGTGACTCGGAACCTTCTGATAAGAAAGAAGATTTCTGGAATGAGCTAAAAGCAGTTTTGAGCCAGTTTGGTGCTAAAGAAAAAGTTATTATAGCAGGGGATTTCAATGCTAGAGTAGGTGTGCAGAATGCAATTTCTGACAATGTTCTGGGTAAATTTAATGATCCTTGTGTGAATGATAATGGTGAAAGATTAATTGAACTATGCGCACTTTGCAGGGGTTTAATACCTTAAAAGTGCAAATATAATAAATAGATAACTGCTTTTCCAGATTCATAGCTTCACAGTAAATGCCCATTTTATCCAAGATATTTTAAATAGGTTGATCTTAAGATATTTCTCTGTATGTGATAATTGGCCACAAATGTTTTAACACAATCAGGATGAAAGTTGCACCTTGTTTCATTAGGTAGTTGAGGCATTGAGCCAGGCTTTTCTTTGAACCAACCATGTGGTTGATGTAGACTTAAGTTACGAAAATATTTTTGCACTGTTGCAATCTGCTTTAAAACTGTCTTTGGGAAAACATCTTTTTCTAACAAATTCAACAGATGTGCTGAGCATCCATGTTATGAGGGTTGGATATTTTTCATTTAAAATTTTCCACATTTTTATCATTTTGTTTTTGCTCTCAGTTACACAGCAAAAACAGGTTTTCCAAATTTTTCTTTGCACTCCTTTATGGCCGCCTCTAATTTAGAAGCACGATATTTTGCTGTTTTCTTTCCTGATCCAGTATAATCAGCATACCGCAAAAAACTTTCTGTTCCGGTATGGACATTAATAGCTTGGACGGGCTCATTCTTCACACTGCATGAATGATCTATGTTGAGAGTCAAACATCCTAATTTATTTTTCTGAAAGCTGAGATTCAGTTTCTTCTGCTGCAGTATCAAACAGCTTTCCACCAATGGCTTTTGCTGAGGGTGGTTGATGTCCAGGTCTCAGTGTTACAATCATAATTTTAAACTGATCCAATTCTTTTGCACTGAATGGTATGTTAGCAGCATAAAAAAAAAAAAAAAAACTAGCCACAGTTTTATCAAGAGATTCTCTTTACCCTTTGTGCTTTTAAGACAATCTGCTCATTGATTGTCGCTTCTTTGCTTTTTTACAACAATGCCCAAAAAACCCCAATAAAACCTGAAAAAACCCAAGTGGGCTGAGTTTAAAAAAAAAAAAAGTGTTTTTTCAAACCCTGATTTTTTAGGTGCCTGAGTGACCTGGCACCCAGGTTTTGTGGAGCCCGGTTTTTGCTCTCGTGGACATCACTGGGTTCCCTTGTACTGCACCTGTTAAACTCATTCTCACAACCAGATCCAATCCAGCCATTTTTGCTGACTAAGTGTTGTCCTATATGATGATATCCACAAAACTACCAACTTCTACGCTTTTGTTATCCTCACTATGTTCTACGTGTCATTCCATACAGTTATGCTTTTGTCGGAGCCACTAAGATGTTGGGCATAAAAGAAAAAAGTTGATTCTAGTAATGCAGAGTTTTGAGAACATTTCATTCTTCCTCATTTGTATGTATTAGTTATGTCATTTGCCTTTTATTTGGTATCTTACGAAAGTTTAATCTTTACGAAAAGAGATGCACACTCAAGCTTCTTAGAACTGTTGCTTTTTTTTTCAATTGGATTTTAACGACCATCGTGAGCAACTCAATGGGCTATAAGCAGTCGCCCGTCCCTAATTTAGGGCCACTGACTCCAGGGAAGGGAGAGAGCTAGTGCCGTAAGACAATCGCAACATCCATGCTTCACCGAGATTCGAACCCAGACCCTTCTTGAACGAATGGTCACAAGCCAGCGCTTAGACCACTGCGCTTCTGGGCGGCACTCATTTCTTCACCCACCCTGAATTAGAAAAATCTTTTTTTTCTAACAATAAGATTTGTCCTGTCTGGTCTGTTTTCCTACTGGTATTGGGGTTCTCTGCCCATTTTACTTTTGAGGTGAGGCACACGCTGGACTTAGATATGCTACCAGGGTTATCGTGCACCATGTGCATGGTTAGTGTTACACTTCACGAAATGATGAAGCACATGTAACGTTGGTGCAATTCTTATTTTTGTCTTTATTATGGCTGTGGTGCATTTTCAAAAATTTAGTGTATTAAAGTTGAACTTGTCATAGACATTTCCTAAACTTGAGCTTTATCCTAATTTAATTGTAGCTAGAGCAAACTAAGTTGGGACTGGTGAATTCTCATTCCAGTTAGTCCAGAACCAAATGGAGCAAGAATAATTTTGAACCCCTGCTTAGGGATTTTGTGACCTGGAAAAGTCAGTGAATTTTTGCCTCGTGCTGTATTGGGAACCAGCCCTTACAAAACTGGTGAAATTTCTACTAGCCAATGTGGCTAGGGTAATAAACATTTTACTAGCCAAATGACAAAATCACTGGCCATGCAAAGTTAAAAAAATAATGCAGTAACTTCTCTATTTACGTTTCTATGAAATTAAATGGGGCAATGTTTTTTTATTTCTTTCTAATGAGAGACTCCTCTCTCATTCACTTCATAAAAACAGATACAGAGCAGTTACTGCATAGGATCATTAGATTGACTACAAATATTACATATATGCTTTTGACTTATCATTAAAAAGCCAATCATTTACCCGAAAGTTCATGGTCACTTTTTTTCTTTACACTTCATGCACGTCGATTATAACATCATGTAATGTAGTTGGTGTTCAAAGGTTGAAAAACGCCTTGCTTATAATATTCGTTCTTCCGGTTATGAAACATCGTTTTTTTGTTGTTGTTTTTATTCACAGTACAAAACATACTGATTTCATTCTGCCATCTAAGATGTAATAGAGCTTGTCATCTCTATAAAAACCACTCAAAGGTACACAACATACAACACATTCATACACTCAATTAAAACCACTATGTACATAATTACACTACTTACATTCCCTGGCAGTCAAATCCTTGTCAACTGTGACTAAAGTAGTGTTCCATCTGCCTCAAACACCGTACAAAACCCACCGCAAACGCCAACCTTATTCAACCCAGTCATACACAATCCTCTAGCGCTTTCAACAGACTCGCTGTTGTCATCAGGAGGCCAATGTGTCTCTCTGCCTACCACAGCTCAAGTGAGCAAAGTCATTGAGGTTCCTGCTTCAGTCGCAATCTCTGCATCTTTGTGTCTCTGGAGCCATCTGTTGTCAGTGCTGCTCTTTCCTTTTTTCCCTCTTAATTGTTGTTCAATTTTTATTAAGGCCTTCCACTGTTCATTTAAGTTGCTTGGCTCTTTAATGTTACATACTCTTGATCTGTTTTTTTCAATTAATACTGATTCCGCAATTCTCAACTGCCTTTTGTTTTTACAGCTCTTAATAATTTTAATATCTTTGAACTTCGGACATTGGTGATTTTCTAGACAATATTGGTTTAATGTAGTCTTAGCTTCTTTTTTTATTCTAATTACTCATATGCTGGTGCAATCTATACTTTAACTTGTTGTTAGTGCTGCCTATATATGACAAAGGTGGTTTCTGGTTTATAGGAATCTCATATACACCTGCTCTATCTAGTTGGCTGATTTTTTTGTTTTTTATTACTATATTTTTTATAGTATGTACCTGATTTCCTACTTGTATGTCATATTTGCCACACACCTTATTAATTTCAGCAGAAATACCTTCAACATATGGAATTGCTCGTACATATTTTAATAGTTTTTTTACCATTATTGCCCTTATTATTTGCTTGAGTTACTTCATAAATCCATTTCTTTAATACCTGTTTAGGGTGACCAAAATCATGTGCAATTTTTTCAATATATTCAATTTCTTTTTTTATTGTTCTTTTGATGAGTGTGTTAAACTTCTTTTAATTAGTGTTTTAACACTATTTTTTTTATGTGTTAATGGGTGCAATGACTGGAAAGGTATTAATACAGGAATATATGATGATTTTCTATGTACTCTGTATTGCATATGGGTCATTCCATGTCAATTCACCCAGGGTATGACAGCCATCAACTCTGATTTTCATGAAACTTTTTTTTACTTGTTACTACCACTAAGTTACTAATCCATGTAAAAATTTTCCTCTCTAGGCCACATAGTTTCTGAGATATAAAATGTCAAAGTTTTGGAAAATTGCACGTTGATGACGTTTCAGAGACTCCGCTTTTAGACGCAGTATTTGAGAAAAAAATTCATAGTTCTGTGTCTAATCTACATATCACTACCAAATTTTTACCACATGTCAAGCAAAGTATATACATTTCAGAAAAAAATATTATATAAATCTTGCCTATCTCTGAGAGACATTAAAATTAAGTAAATTTTTTATAAAAAATTTTTTAAGTGCAAAGATGTTGCTTCATTAAGTGAGTATTATGGCATAAGGCACAGGAGTTACCAGAGTACTTTTTTTTTTAAATTGAACCTAAAAGTATAGTCTAAAAGGCTGTGAAAGAAAAATAGTGGGATTTTGATCGCTAATATAGTTATTTTAACTTATAACTCATAATTTGACACATTCTATGCAGACACTTATGCATCATAATAGATAATTACCTGTATGTGATAATTTGGCCTAATATAGAATAAATGTTGACTAGTCAAATAATTAAAAATATTGTACTGTTCAATGCCAAACTTTACCGGCTTGGTATAAATTTGATAATGAAAATATCAAATTGAATTAGTCATGGTTTAATTTAAAAATTGTTTTGAATGAATTAGGTTTTTTTCTTTTTTAACTGGATGGAATACTTTGAGACAAGTGGGATAAACTAGCTGTGCCAGCAATTTGAAAGCATGAGGTGACTCAGCTTTATCAGCAATCTAAAAGCATGAGCTGATTCAACATGAGTCATTCTGTGTACAGGATTCAACTGGATTGCACTACTAGTCAGTCTCAGCTCAGTCATCTGCTATCTATTGTTGAGTGAAGGTGCTTTATGCTGCTTCAAATGTTCAAAAGTTTTCAGAAGTGGGTTATTCCTCTTAGTTACAGTTAAAAATCATTTTTCTGTTCCAAGGTTTAAAAGAAAGATTTTAGTAACCCTTTGAAATATTAGTTTTAAAAATGTCCCAAACTGAACAGCTTGTTGAACAATGTAGTATAGGAAAAGAAAGTGAAACTGAGTGCCATAAGAAGAGTTACACAGAGGAGGTGAATCTGATAAACTTTGAAACAAATAAGTGCTTCAGAAAAAGAATTTTTGGCCTTGAGAAGTGGGGTAAGTTGTGAACTTCTGTTTAATATTTGTGAGCATCATAAAACATACTACCTGAGAAAATATGAAACTTACCAGAAAAGTTGTTTTGATCCATTTAAGTGCCACAAGAAAAAAAAATTAAAAAAGCATTGAGGAATGTGACCTTTGACTTTTCAGAGAAAATTAATAAAATTCCAATGATTGTTAAATCAATTCCTGGACAGAAGATATGTGATGCATGTAGAGATAAGGTGCAGAAACACTCACAATGTTTAAATGAAAATGATGACATTAAAGAGGTGGGCACAGATAGTGAAAGCAACCGGAGTAATTGTAATTTAGAAACATCAATTTCCAAAGAAGAAACATTAAGGAAAATTAATACATCACTGGCAGAGATAGGGGAGTCCCCTCTGAAATTCCATGCCATTGCATCACACAGCAAATCTGCCTATGCAAAAAAAAAAAAAAAAAAAAAAAAAAAAAAAAGGTTTAATCAGCATGTTCTAATTTAAAAAGTAAGGTTAGTAGGGTTATAGAAAAAGAATTTTCTCTACCTGAAAAAGATGCCAAAAAACTGCCAAAAGATTTAAAACAAAAAGCAAATGATATGAATGTGCTTGTAGGTTTACTTAAAGCAAAACTTGAGGCTTCAATGACGCAGAGATAAAAGATACAACTTTTGACGCTTGTTCCTACTTCATTGGAGCAGGAAAAAAATCATGGAAGAGTTCCATGTAAGTGAATATGTCATCCGTCAAGCAAGATACCTTCTAAGAGACAAAGGAATCGTGGCTTTATCTGAACCCAGAAAAGGTAAAACACTCAGTGAAAATATAATTGAATTGGTGAAGAACTTTTACCAAAGTGATGAATACTCTCGAATCATGCCAGGAACAAAGGACAGTCGGTATTTCTAAAAATGTTCATGTACAAAAGAGATTATTACTTGCTAATTTAAATGAATTGTATTCTGCTTTTAAATTTGAGTATCCCAACATTAAAATTGGCATCTCAAAATTCTGCAAGCTGCGTCCAAAATGGTGCGTGTTAGCAGGGTCTTCTGGAACACATTCTATTTGTGTTTGCCCAATCCATCAAAATGTAAGTCTTCTACTTCGTGCTTTTTGTATAGAAGAGACATACCAGGAACTGACTGATTATTTAGTCTGTTCTAAGTATAACAAAGACTGCATGCTGCGACACTGCTCTCAATGCCCATCCAGTGAAAATTTTAAAAGTTTTCTACTTGAAAAATTGGAAGAGTGGGACTCTGAAGATGAAGTGTCATACAGTTCATGGGTATCGACAGACAGAACACAACAGGTGAAATTCACTGTGCCATTTGATGAATATTTAGCGACTTTAATTGAGAAACTAGAGAAACTTGTGCCCCATTGATTTATAACTAAATCCCAAGCAAACTTTCTAAAGAAAATGAAAGCAAACCTTGAATCGGATGCAGCTATTGTTCTCCTAGACTTCAGTGAAAATTACTCATACATCATTCAAGATGCAGTACAAGGGTATCACTGGACAAGCGGCAGTTGTTCACTACATACAGCTGTAATCTACATATGTTTCCACCACTCTGAAGACCTACTTGTTTCAAGTGTGTGCATCTTGTCCGATGATTTTGAGCATGATGTAGCCTTTGTATACGAAACACAAAAAATAATCACTCAGTATATAAAGAAAAACTTTCCCATTGTAAAAAATGTATTTTATTTCGGCGACGGATGTGCTGCACAGTATAAGAACTGCAAAAACTTTCTCAATCTTTGCTACCACAACCAGGACTTCTCTTTAGCAGCATCATGGATATTTTTTGCAACCAGTCACGGGAAATCTCCTTGTGACGGCATTGGTGGTACAGTTTAGCTGCTGGTTACCCGAGCAAGCCTTTAAATGTGCCCTGGCGATGCAATAGACTCAATTGAAAAAGTCCTTAATTTCTGTGAGGCAAGAGTCAAAAACATAAAATTCTGGATGGTAAAAAAGAAACACTTTCAGAAACACATCAGCAGCTAGAAGCCTGATTATGCTAAGCAAAAACAATTCCTGGTACACGTGGCTTTCACTATTTCATCCCTGTGTCTGAAGATTCCATTGGAACAAAGAGAACTAGCTTTGATGAAAATTTCAGCACTATTTTCCACTTCTCTGGAGAACAACTACCTGCAGTCAAGATGTCACAGATCTCTACAAACTTATACATTGCATGTATTTATGATAGTCACTGGTTTTTTGGATTAGTACTTTCTAAATATGTGGAGGAAGGTGATCTAAAAGTAAAGTTCATGTGCCCCCCCCCCCCGTATGGCCCAGTACTATCATTTCACTGGCCTCCACAGAAAGACATCTGCCACGTTCCCCTGTGTAACATCATTTCTTGTGTTAGTCCTCCCACCACCCCAAGGGCTCTGGAAGGGTGTACTACTTTCCTGAAAAAGAGGCTGATTTAATACACCACCAGCACAATAAGATACGACATCTCAGATGAAAAGTAAGATTAATTATTCAAGCTTTTAATTTGTTGAACTAAAATATTCCATTGGTTGATTATCCTAATTAGCTATATCATCATCATCATTGTCAACCATTATCAATCCACTGCTGGACGAAGGTCTCCCCAAGTTTCCTCCACAACGGTCTGTCTTGTGCCAGTCTCCTCCATGTCACTCCCGCATATTTACGAATTTCATCCACCCATCTCCCATGTGGTCTTTTTCTGGGTCTTTTCCTGTCCCTTGGAATCCAATCTAAAATTTCGGCTATATATACACTTCTTATGTTTTTATCACTTAAACTTAAAAATTTTGTGCTCTTGACCAGTTTTTATTTATTTAAGTTATTATGACAAAATTTTTCTTGTCATAAGCTTCTCCATATTACTAAAATTTTTAATTTATGCTCTTCATACACTGATAAAAAAATTCTAAAATTTACCTATGAACATTTTTGTCTATTATGATTCATAGTGTCCCGTTTGAAACTATCTGTGCTTAGATAGAATAACTTAATTTATACGTTAAAATAACTATATTAGCAATCAAAATCCCACTATTTTTCTTTCACAGCCTTTTAGACTATACTTTTAGGTTCAATTAAAAAAAAAAAGCGCTCTGGTAACTCCTGTGCCTTATGCCATAATACTCACTTAATGAAGCAACGTCTTTGCACTTAAAAATTTGTTTATAAAAAAATTTTACTAAATTTTAATGTCTTGATATTTTTTATTACTTTTTTTATTAGATTCTTTTAAAACAATTCTATACAATTTACTTCTAAATTTTTCACGATCTTCTGCAGGTACATAGCGTGTCATTTCCTCAAGGTTAGGTATTAATTCTTCAGTCTTAGACAAAAATGTTCATAGATAAATTTTAGAATTTTTTTATCGGAAACTCAAATTTCTTTCCCCTCTGCAAAACAGCTCTCTGCGAAAAGCTGAAGGCCAAGTTGGATTTATTCTGATAAACTTCATACATATTCTCCCATTGTTCATGTACTTTTTGGCAATCCATCATCGCATGCAACTTTTTTGCAATGACTGTTTTTGAACTTTTTCTTTCTTATTCCGCGATGTCAAATATTTCTCTCAAGGTTACATCTAAAATCTCCTCTTTCCAGGAACCGTAAACATTTCTATACTCTTTATTATATATTATATTCAATAAATGTAAGCATGTCTTATTAAAATTAAAAATTAATTTCCTTTTATTGACAATTTCAGCTCTTAATCTCTTCTTTTGGCACTCTTGGATGGTTTTATTATCTTTTATAGTGACTGGGTAATTCTTTATTTTCAAATATTTCGGTGTTAGTTCAAGGTCTCTGCATGTCACCAAAAATTCTTCTTGATTTTCTGACTTTTAATAATTTAATTTTAGCTTTTTTATATGCTGTAATGTCTCGCATCTCGAAGTTGCGAAATTGACCCCTATAGCGCATATTATCAGAGTACTATCACGACTGAAAACCTCTCACCTCAAATTCTTCTGCTCAGAATTATGCCTGTAATTCTCTATCATATTATTTGCATCCTTAAAGGTATTAAACACCAGCAAAATGCTTGTCTTTACATGCAAATCACTAATGATATATCATTAAAGAGCCAATCACATACCCGAAAGTTCTTGGTCACTTTTTTTCTTTACACTTCATGCACGTCGATTATAACATCACGTAATGTAGTTGGCCTTCAAAGGTTGAAAAATGCCTTGCTTATAATATTCATTCTTCCGGTCATGAAACATCATTTTTTTTTTTTTTATTCACAGGACAAAACACGCTGATTTCATTCTGCCATCTGAAATGTAATAGAGCCCGTCACCTCCATAAAAACCACTCAAAGGTACACAACATACAACACATTCATATACTCAATTAAAACCACTATGTACATAATTACACTATTTCCATTCCCTGGCAGTCAAATCCTTGTCAACTGTGACTAAAGTAGTGCTCCATCTGCCTCAAACACCGTACAAAACCCAACGCAAACGCCAACCTTATTCAGCCCCGTCATACACAATCCTCTAGCGTTTTCAACAGACTCACTGTCTTCATCAGGAGGCCAGTGTGTCTCTCTGCCTACCACAGCTCAAGTGAGCAAAGTCATTGAGGTTCCTGCTTCAGTTGCAATCTCTGCATCTTTTGTGTCTCTGGCGCCATCTGTTGTCAGTGCTGCTCTCTTTTCTTTTCCCCCTCTTAATTGTTGTTCAATTTTTATTAAGGCCTTCCACTGTTCATTTAAGTTGCTTGGCTCATTAATGTTACATACTTTTGATCTGTCTTTTTTCAATTAATACTGATTTCGCAATTCTCAACTGCCTTTCGTTTTTACAGCTCTTAATAATTTTAATATCTTCGAACTTTGGACATTGGCGATTTCTAGACAATATTGGGTTAATGCAGTCTTAGCTTCTTTTTTATAGCATATGAGTAATTGGAATAAAAAAGAAGCTAAGACTGCATTAACCCAATATTGTCTAGAAAATCGCCAATGTCCAAAGTTCGAAGATATTAAAATTATTAAGAGCTGTAAAAACGAAAGGCAGTTGAGAATTGCGAAATCAGTATTAATTGAAAAAGACAGATCAAAAGTATGCAACATTAATGAGCCAAGCAACTTAAATGAACAGTGGAAGGCCTTAATAAAAATTGAACAACAATTAAGAGGGGGAAAAGAAAAGAGAGCAGCACTGACAACAGATGGCGCCAGAGACACAAAAGATGCAGAGATTGCAACTGAAGCAGGAACCTCAATGACTTTGCTCACTTGAGCTGTGGTAGGCAGAGAGACACACTGGCCTCCTGATGAAGACAGTGAGTCTGTTGAATACGCTAGAGGATTGTGTATGACGGGGCTGAATAAGGTTGGCGTTTGCGTTGGGTTTTGTACGGTGTTTGAGGCAGATGGAAGCACTACTTTAGTCGCAGTTGACAAGGATTTGTCTGCCAGGGAATGTAAGTAGTGTAATTATGTACATAGTGGTTTTAATTGATTGTATGAATGTGTTGTATGTTGTGTACCTTTGAGTGGTTTTTATGGAGATGACGAGCTCTATTACATCTCAGATGGCAGAATAAAATCAGCGTGTTTTGTCCTGTGAATTAAAAAATTAAAAAAAAACTGTTTTATAACCAGAAGAACGAATATTATAAGCAATGCGTTTTTCAACCTTTGAACACCAAATACATTAGATGATGTTATAATTGACGTGCATGAAGTGTAAAGAAAAAAGTGACCAAGGACTTTCGGGTAAGTGATTGGCTCTTTAAATGATATGTCATTAGTGATTTGCACGTAAATATACGCATTTTGCTGATGTTTAATACCTTTAAGGATGCAAATAATACGATAGAGAATTACACACATAATTCTGAGCAGAAGAATTTGAGGTGAGGTTTTCAGTCGTGATATTACTCTGATAATATGCGCTATAGAGGTCAATTTCGCAACTTCTAGATGCGAGACTTTAATCATTTAATTTTAACTTTCTTATATGCTGTGTAAAGTCAGAAAATCAAGAAGAATTTTTGGTGACATGCCGAGACCTTGAACTAACACCGGAATATTTGAAAATAAAGAATTACCCAATCACTATAAAAGAATAAATCATCCAAGAGTGCCAAAAAAAAAAAAGAGAGATTAAGAGCTAAAATTGGCAATGAAAGGAAATTAATTTTAATAAGACATGCTTACATTTATTGAATATAATATATAATAAAGAGTATAGAAATGTTTACAGTTCCTGGAAAGAGGAGATTTTAGATGTAACCTTGAGAAATATTTGACATCGCGGAATAAGAAAGAAAAAGTTCAGAAACAGTCATTGCAAAAAAGTTGCATGCGATGATGGATTGCCAAAAAGTACATGAACAATGGGAGAATATGTATGTTTATCAGAATAAATCCAACTTGGCCTTGAGCTTTTCGCAGAGAGCTGTTTTGCAGAAGGGAAAGAAATTTGCGTTTCCGCATGGCTTACCGAAGACTGAAGAATTAATAGTTACCTAACCTTGAGGAAATGACACGTTATGTACCTGCAGAAGATCGTGAAAAATTTAGAAGTAAATTGTATAGAATTGTTTTAAAAGAATCTACTGAAAAAAGTAATAAAAAATATCATTTAGATAAAATTCAGTATGAGAAAGAACAAATGATGAAACTAAGAGATGACCCAACGATTAAATTTTGTGAAGCTGATAAAACAGGACATAGTGATTTTAAACATAGCTGAATATAATCAAAAAATGAATACAGCAATAGAAGATTTGAATTGCAGCATTCTGACAAGAGACCCAACCAAATCTCAAGTAAGATACTTGGCTAGAATAAGAAATCACACAGCACCTTGCCTGAGGAAATAAAGAAAGCGTACCCACCTATGGGTACAGGAATACCAAAAATGTTTGCAAAAATAAAAACTCATAAGCCTGATACACCTATGAGAGTGATAGTATCAAAAAGGAATTCCCCATTAATAAAGTTGAAAAAAAAATATCTACAAGTATTTGGCACCAATGTTCACGAATACAGGGTTCACTGTGAGGAATATTTACAAATTCATTGAAAAAATTAAAGTAATTAAACAAGATTTATGTGAATATCGTATGGCTAGTATGGATGTTCGTGCTCTGTTTCCTAGTACACCAGTACCTCAGGCAATTGACATAATTGTTGAAAAATTATATAAGTTACTTACATACAATGAATGAAGTACAAATTGAAGCATTAAAAGAAATTTTATTTTACATATATGAAAATAACATTTTTATGTTCAATAACAAGATTTACAAACAAAATTATGGTGGACCTATGGGGTCACCATTGTCAACCTTATTTGCTGAAATAATAATGTGTGACATAGAAACAAAAATAATAAGTAAACTAGAAGATCCACCACTGATATACTGCAGTTATGTTGATGGCATTTTTCTGTTGTCCAGGCTAAAAAATGAGGAACTTTGAAGACTTGACAAAAAAGTATAATGATATTTTCCATCCATTGAATTGACAGTGGAACAGGAACATAATAATGCATTGGCATTTTTGGATATTATGGTAATCAAAACAAATGATAATATGCAATACAGAGTGCATAGAAAATCATCATATATTCCTGTATTAATACCTTTTCAGTCATTGCACCCATTAACACATAAAAAAATAGTGTTAAAACACTAATTAAAAGAAGTTTGACACACTCATCAAAAGAACAATATAAAAAAGAAGAAATTGAATATATTGAAAAAAATTGCACATGAATTTTGGTTACCCTAAACAGGTATTAAAGAAATGGATTTATGAAGTAACTCAAGCAAATAATAAGGGCAATAATGGTAAAAAAACTATTAAAATATGTAGGAACAATTCCATATGTTGAAGGTATTTCTGCTGAAATTAACAAGGTGTGTGGCAAATGTGACATACAAGTAGGAAATCAGGTACATACTATAAAAAATATAGTAATAAAAAATGAAAGTCGGCCAACTAGATAGAGCAGGTGTATATGAGATTCCTATAAACCAGAAACCACCTTTTGTCATATATAGGCAGCACTAAGAACAAGTTAAAGTATAGATTGCACCAGCATATGAATAATTGGAATAAAAAAGAAGCTAAGACTGCATTAACCCAATATTGTCTAGAAAATCACCAATGTCCGAAGTTCGAAGATATTAAAATTATTAAGAACTGTAAAAACGAAAGGCAGTTGAGAATTGCGGAATCAGTATTAATTGAAAAAAACAGATCAAGAGTATGTAACATTAAAGAGCCAAGCAACTTAAATGAACAGTGGAAGGCCTTAATAAAAATTGAACAACAATTAAGAGGGAAAAAAGGGAAAAGAGAGCAGCACTGACAACAGATGGCCCCATAGACACAAAGATGCAGAGATTGCAACTGAAGCAGGAACCTCAATGACTTTGCTCACTTGAGCTGTAGTAGGCAGAGAGACACATTGGCCTCCTGATGACGACAGTGAGTCTGTTGAAAGCGCTAGAGGATTGTGTATGACTGGGTTGAATAAGGTTGGCGTTTGTGGTGGGTTTTGTACGGTGTTTGAGGCAGATGGAACACTACTTTAGTCACAGTTGACAAGGATTTGACTGCCAGGGAATGTAAATAGTGTAATTATGTACATAGTGGTTTTATTTGAGTGTATGAATGTGTTGTATGTTGTGTACCTTTTGAGTTGTTTTTTGGAGATGACGGGCTCTATTACATCTCAGATATCAGAATGAAATCAGCGTGTTTTGTCCTGTGAATAAAAATAATAAAAAAAATATGATGTTTCATGACCGGAAGAACGAATATTATAAGCAAGGCGTTTTTCAACCTTTGAAGGCCAACTACATTACATGGTTATAATCGACGTGCATGAAGTGTAAAGAAAAAAAGTGACCAAGAACTTTCGGGTAAGTGATTGGCTCTTTAATGTTATGTCACTAGTGATTTGCACATAAAAATACGCATTTTGCTGGTGTTTAATACCTTTAAAGATGCAAATAATATGATATATGCTTTTGTTCCAAAATGATTGATATTTGGACAATTTATTTTCAGTACTCTTACTATCTAACTTGCGCATAAATAATTTATTTTCAAGAGGCCATTGAAGTTAGATGTCTAATTTCTTTAATAATATTTAAAACAAAGGGACAAGAGCTAAGATATATATGCATAAAGTGGCATTAATAATGTTGATACAGTTTACAGCTGATATGTACTGTGTCTGATTCTCCCATCAGAGGTATCTGCCCATCACAATTGAATAACATTTTGAGGATCAAAATGTTCAATTAAACGGCCATTGCATATAATCATCATTAAGTCATTAAAGTGTCACTATTCAGACATGCCCGATTACTTGCTTTTATAAGGTTCATTTCTGAAAAGCCGTCACTAGAAGCAGTACTACATGGCATTAAATGCAGCAGCTGCATCATCTTAAAAACATATTATTCCAGAAAGAATTCTAGACTCATTCAATGAATTAGATTCCCTTAAGTTCACTATTGAACTTCAAAAAGAAAGAAGAATAAACTTCTTAGATATTACTATCTATTATGAAGATGAAAAATTCCTCACTAGTTGGTATAAAAAACCAATGAATACTAAAAGACTACTGGATTTCAATTCGTATCACCCAGTTTCTATTAAGAAGAATGTAGCAAGTCAGTTTTTAGAAAAAAATTAATAAAATAGTTTCTACAGCAGATAAAAAAGAAGCCCAAAAAGAAGAGCTTAAAGTCATACTTGCAGAGAATAACTATCCTAAAGAAGAAATTGAGAAGCTTCTGAATTTTAATGGTACGAAGAACCCACAAAAGCAACAAGTAAAATTCACTAGAAAAATTTCTTATCACAAAGGTTTATTTGAGGCTTTAAAGAGAA
Organism: Macrothele yani; assembly: GCA_039090855.1. Classification (NCBI taxonomy): domain Eukaryota; kingdom Metazoa; phylum Arthropoda; class Arachnida; order Araneae; family Macrothelidae; genus Macrothele; species Macrothele yani. The sequence continues at coordinate 71,675,753 of CM077025.1, read as the reverse complement.
TTAGTAAAAAATACAATATTAGGCTAGCTCCAAGTTTAGAGAATAAAGTTAAAAAATTTTTCCCTAAAATAGTTCAAAGAGAAGAAGATATTTAAAAAATGCAAGGAGTAGTTTATGAAGTAAATTGTAGTTGTGGACTATCTTACATAGGGGAAACAGGTCGCAGACTAGAAACTCGTATAGCTCAGCATAAAGCAGCTATAAAAAAATTGCTCCAACAAGACTGGATTAGATAGGCATGTTAGAGAAACTGGGCACAGCATGGATTGGAATTCCCTTAAAGTAATCAGTTTCCAAAGCAATTTCCAAAAAAGAAAACTGAAAGAAGGAATAGAGATTGAGAAAAATCAAAATTCCATCATCAATGACTGCAAAGGATTTTCCCTGCCTAACATCTGGCAGGATTTGTTGAAAAATAACCTAAACCGTCAAGGTTAACCGTAACCGTCAAGGTAAACCGTAACCGTGATAGTGACAAGGAAAAAGTGACAACAACAAGTCAGCCTGAAGAAGGAGAAGAGTTTTCTCCGAAAATTTGCTATTAAAGAAAAAATTTCCTAGTAAAATCCCATAAGTTACTTTAGATTATTAATTCAATTAAACTAGGAAGCCATTTCTCAACATGAGCTTTATTCAAAGAATTGCCGTAACAGTTTGTTTCTGTTTGGTTCAGCATGTATGTGGCTAAACAGAGATTCAAAGTTAATTCTTTTACCTTTAGATGACATTATACTTTGTGCAAAATATACCATGGCGAAGATACATTATACCACGGCAAAGGTTGCTTTAGTAACCTTGACCCTTTGGTTGTTCCAGGCTGATCTATCAGCCGATTAAGTTTCTCTGGAATCCCACTTTCACGTCCATTCATTTTTGAAACAGCTGAAGGAACACAGGCGAGAAAGCTGAACTCTATATTCATTCACAAGTGGAGAGAAAAGTTGGACAAAAAAGTTGCTCGCTTGGGGAAAAAAATCTACTGGCCATTGTTGGCTACTATATTAAAAAAATTTACTAGCCACTACAAAATATCTGGTCGCCATTTGGCCACTGGCTACCGGCATTCGCAAGGGCTGATGGGAACCCTATATACACTACTGTTTGAGAAAATTGCAGCACCTAGAAGGAACCATGCGATTCAAGTGAAATTTATACCACATATTACTGATATGACTGTACATAAGTGATTTCATTTTCAGAACAATACAACAATATTTACCTACAAAAATCAGTATCTTGTGAAGCCTCAGTGAGCTGGAATAAAAGCTTCTAGACGGCGTGGCATTGAATTGAAAAGGCATGGATGGTGTCCTGGGTAATTGCTCGCCAGGCGGCATGTATTCAAGCCCACAGATCATTGGTACTGCCGCTGGAGGACTTTGATGGGCCAGTTGCCAAGTGACCATATCCCAGACATGTTCATTAGGTGACTTGCCTGGTGAACGTGCAAGCTAGTGAAGAAGCGGTATCTGCTGTGCTGCGAAGAGGGCTTGAACATTCCAAGCAACATGTTGTCGGGCATTGTCCTGCTGGAATATAGCACCAGGTGTGCTCTGAAGGAAGGGTATGACTTCTGCTTGTACAACTTCCCTGATGTAGCGGTTGCTGTTGAGATTGCCCTGAAGTCGAAGCATTCGAGATCGCGAATGATACCCAATGACATAATCTTACTTGGCGTTCGGCCCGCATGATGCTCTACAATGCATACTGGAAGAAGACGTGCACCACAACACCGTCTAATGCATATGCGGCCACCATGGAGTCCAAGTTGAATCGGGACTCATCCAAAAACATGTTTCCAATCGACATGCCATTGTCTGTATTGAGAACCACAAAGGGATGCTTGAATCCAGTCTTCTGTGCAGCAGATGGTGTCGAACTGTAGAGGCAGGTAATGCCACACTTGTTGCAGTGCTCCACCGTTAACACTTACAAAGATGCAGAATGGTTAGTCACTGCCATGCAGACAAGGTGTCTTCCATCCTGCGGTGTCGTCACTTTTATCGGTTCACTGCTGGATTGTCGACGCACCTGGTCTTTCTCAGCCCACTGCTGCCACATGCTCATCACTGTTGTTGCGTCATGTCCCATCTGAGCTTCAATGTCACGGTACGAACGGAGACCAATCATTCGTCCCTGTTCAAACCCTTCGTTGTCGTCAAGGCATTATTGAATCCTGGAGACCCTTTTGCAAACGTGCTGTCAGCGATGCATTACTGGTGTGTATCCTAAACAACCCTCTCTTTATACCCCTCACTCAACTGTTCAGAGGGCGCTGCCAGGCCCAGACATGCGCAATGACTGCACTTCTAATCATTTGCATGTTCTTCTCTGCTCTTCCTTCATGGTGTTGCCATTTTCCCAAACAGTAGTTTATATTGTTCCAAACAATTTTTGGGGAAGATTCTGACTAGGTTTCTTCAACCAATAGTTTCAAATTTGACATAATGCACACAATTTACTATTTGAGATTTGATTTTGTTGTTAATTTTGTTAGAGTTCCAAAATGTCATGTATCCTTCCGCCAAAGTTGTTGTGGGTTTGTTTACATTTCATACCGTGGCTTTTTATGTGTCACTACATGCTATGAATAGTTCCACTGTTTAAAAAACAGCAGTTCCTAGATTTTTTTAGAGATGAAATATATTTCAGTGAAATGTAAATTCAATACACGAATTGAAATGTGAGGAAAATGTGAATTTTCTCACATTTTTTTTTTTTTTTTTTTTTTTTTTTTTGCAAAGCTTAATATTGCTATTTCTCTGTTCACACATTCTTCCACATCATCTTAAGATCTTATTTATTTTATAATGATGAAATCTGGATTCCTCTGTGCTGTACAATGGAACATGACTGACTGACTATCAAGAAACTAATGTCATTGGAGCTACAATCATGACTGGCCATGCTGCAGGTGATTTTGATTTTATTCCATGCATTCTGTTCGCTCCATCTGACCTATTTTAGTTTAAACACAGACACTTTTTGTGTTCTCAGTTTTTCCATTGGTATCAACAAGACACGGGTTCAATCGTTAAACGTTGTTGGACTGAACCTTCAAAATTCATGTTCTTCCCATGGTCAAATCTATATTGGTTGCTCCTGAGTTGGTAAAACACATCTTCATTTTGAACACCCAAAAATGATAAACCTACTTACGTAAATGTTGTAGCCCCTCTTTACGAAACATTTCTGGCACGTAATGTTCATCAAAGCAATATATGATATTTTCGAGGTGCTGCAGTAAAAGACTAATACCCTCAAACATTTACAAAGATTATATCAACTTAATGTTTGACGAAAAGCATAACTTAACCTACCTCCCTAGAATGTCTTACACTACATTGCAAATTACGTTACTTTATTTAGCCAAAGTTAATTTATAAATACAAAGCTTTAAAGTAATAATTTAAGAACTATATACCCATTTTAAAAACCAATTAAAAACCTTAAAAAAAAACTGCAATGTCCCAACCAATTATGAAGACATTTAAACGCTTTCACCCATCTACTGTAGGCATCTTCTAAAAGGTCATGCGAACATGTCGGTCAACAATTAAGGATAAGATCGCAAAGATACCTTACAATGGTATGGTGGGGTTGCCATCTATGAGAGCAAGGAATAAGTATCCGAAATTTCTAAATTCAGCTGCTTATTATTTCTTGTTTTTTTTTTTTTTTTTCCCCCATCTCTGCTCTCTCAAACCTGCTTTCCAAATGTATAAATAAGTTCTTGCCAATAATTTGAAAGTTGCCTTGGATCATTAAAATTACAAATTCAACTATTTTTTTTTAATCAATACGATTTTGGCTATTCTCAAATATCTTTGATTTCAGAATGCAACTTTTTATAGTCTTAATTTGATCAAACAAAGATTGATACAATACTGTACCAATGCAGTTCTAGCTTTTTTTTTTTTTCGGCCAAGTTTTAATGCATTGGTTTGAATCAGTGGTTCCCAAAGTGGGCGATACCAACCCCTGCGGGGTGCTGGAACGATCCAAGGAGGCAGCAGTAGCCTCGGGTGCAATTGGAGGGCGTTGAGTAGAAATAAGGGGGCGGTGGAAGCATAAAGGGAGAAGAGAAAAAAGAATCTTAAAACCGTTCGTACATGCTTCATGTATTCTATTCCTATTTTGTAACAGTAAAATAAGGTCGTAGTGATTACTTTATTTTCCAAATAAACACACAAAATGCAAGTTATAACTGATAACTTGCATTTTTGGCGCACGAGCATCATTCATTGATTGCTTTCTCTGATGCCCAGGCTGCTGCAAATGAAAAGGCCATATCCAATGAACTAGGGTCTCGCTTCCGGCTCTAGCCTTCTCACAAAGTTAGGGGCGTGACGCCAGAGGAATCCGGGGCATCTGTCAGAGCGCCAGCATCTCTGCGCATTATAAACGCTGAAACGGAAAGGAGCACATGGCATCTTTTCACAGCCGGCATCTCTCCGGCTAGCTACCTCGGGATCTGTAAATACCTGTTTTCAGCAACCAAATGAAAGCTGACAAATCTTTGTACTACCTACTTCTATCTGGATTAGATTATTCATTTTTGGATACATATTTTGACTACAAAAAGGTTAGTGTTAAAGTTGTTTATTATGGCTGAATCTAAGAAAAAAAATGTAGGCAGTATAGCATTGAATATTTGAAATATGGCTTCATCAAGTCGCCTGTGAACATTACATTACTGATGTGCCTGATTTGCCAAAAAAATTTTCAAATGAAGCTATGAAGCCTTCAAGACTGCAAGAACATTTGCGAGTAGTTCATGCGGATAAGAAAAGTAAGGATTTATCTTATTTTCAAGCACTTAAAGAAAACTTTTTGAGGCAGCCGTCATTGTCAAAGCTCTTTTCAACAGCTTCCAAACAAGACGACGATGGGTTGCGCGATTCCTACAATATTGCGTTAATGATTGCTCAATCGGGAAAACTGCATACTATTGGTGAAGAACTAATTCTACCGGCTATAAGTGAGGTAATACGTACTATGCTGCACATGCCAGCGTCTGATATTACCAAGAAAATTTCTTTGAGTAATAACACAGTGCAAAGAAGAATTGATGAAATGGCTCAAGATGTTGAATACTCATTATGTAAATATTTAAAAACATGCCACTTCTCTGTACAGCTTGATGAGTCAACTTTGCCAGGAAATGAAGCCTTACTTTTAGCATATATGCATTTTATAAAAGAAAATTTTTGCCAAGAATTATTATTTGCTAAAAATTTGCAAACTGATACTAAAGAAGAATTGATATTTCATGCATTGGAAGAGTTTCTTAAAGAAAAAGAAATCCCCGAGTAATATCTTGTCAATCGCTACTGATGGTGCTCCAGCGATGATAGGGCGCTACAGGGGTTTTGTTGCATATTTAAAAAAAAGCTGTTCCGAATGCATTTGCTGTACACTGTGTCATTCGTCGTCAACATTTAGTTGCCAAAAATTTGAGTGAACACCTACGTATAAATCATTACATTATGCCATTACAGCAATCTACAAAATCAGAAGCAATTCATTGAATGACAGACTGTTTGGAAAACTTTGTATTGAAAACGATGGAAGAATTCTATCGCTTGCTGCTTCATACAGAAGTTCGCTGGCTGTCAAAAGGTGCCAGTTTGGATCGGTTTTATAAACTCCTTGACTAAGTGCAGGAGTTCCTAGAAAACAAAGATGATGCTTTACAATCCAACTTGATTGATTCCGAAATTGACATAGCTTATTTAACAGACTTGTTTCATAAATTTAATGAAACAAATCTACAGCTCCAAGGCGATGAGCTGAATTTAATCAAAACCAAAGGTGTTATTTCCGCGTTTATGGCAAAACTTATTCTGTACAAACAAAATTTTGGACGAGGGGAATTCAGCCAGTTTCCAAATTTATCAACAGTAGAAAAACATGAAGACGTGCTTACCTATTGTCAGCACTTGGAGGTTCTCCATTCTGACTTCAATCAACAATTTGAAGTGAAATGAACATACCTGATTGGGTTTTGGACCCTTTTTCAAGTACAAACACAGAAGTATCTCTAAAACTACAAGAAGAATTGATAGAGGTAACAACAAATGAGAAATTGAAATTCAAAGACTGCTGCCAACAGTTCTGGCTGCAAAAGCAGATACCTACACTTTATCCTGGATTATGGGCTGTAGTACAAAGGTTCTTGATTGCATTTCCTTCATCATATTTAGTGGAATGAGGGTTCAGTATGGTCACAAATGTGATAACTAAAAAAGAAACCGACTGCAAATAGCTAATTGCAGTGATTTAAGAATGATGCTGACAAAAATAGAGCCGAACATTAATAAATTGATAGCAGCACACCAGGTTCGTCCTTCTCATTAGAATAATTTTCAATGTCATTCGTAGTTTTTATTTTAATATGTTCTTTGTTATCTTAATTTTCTGTGAATGCCAATGTTACTATGATTGATTTCAATAATTTTGTAAGTTCAAAATGTTACTATGTTGTAGGATTAGGTAGAAATATAGATAAGATACATAAAATAACTGAAATTTGTCACTGCATTTTTCTGTTTGTTTGCTTAAAGATGGTAGATTTCCAGGGGGTAGTGAGTATGGTTTTTCTGCAAAGGTGGTAGTAGGGCGAATAAGTTTGGGAATTTCTGGTTTAAATGATGTTTTAACTTGTTCTTTGTACTGCCTGTATGAGAGATGGATGGATTACATTCAATCGGAATTAAATACCAGTTTGATCAAAATTTTTACTAGAATTAGCACTATTAATAATAAATTTTTTAATGGAATTAACTGTGCAACCTAACTGAAAACCATGTTTTGCAGCCAGTTTATTGATTTCTTGAGAAATATTTTTAACAAATGGAAAAGAATCTGCATATGTAAATGATGTTTTTTTTTTGTGTGTTCTTTTCCTTTTCTTCTGCTACAATTTTTTTCTGTTTCACAAGTCCATTTTTTAGCGCCACTTCTCGGATATCTGCATTTTTTGAAAAATTTTCAGTATTCCTCTTATTGAAAATGCCTGTTAGAAGTATGTGTGAATGCTCTTTTGAATAAAGTCTTGACACTGTTGCTTTTATGAGATTTAGGATGATATGAGTATTAAGGTATGAGAACAGGAATGTAAGAGGGTTTCCTGAAAACTGTAAAATCAAAATTGGTGGAATTTTTTATCAATAAAGTATCTAAAAATGGAAGTTTATTATTTTCTTCAAATTCAATAGTCAGTTCAATCGACAGATAAATGCTGGTATATTGTTTTGCTAGATCCTGTAATTCTGTTTGTTTGTTTTTTAACTTTGATAAAATAAAAATTTCATTAACATAATGACAGTATACTAAGGGTGGCTCTCCCATATTCTCAATTATCTGTTTTTCTATGTAGTCGATTATTACCTCTACATAAACTGCAGACAAAGGCAACCCTATTGGTCTTCCCTGCCTCTGTTGTACATAATATCATCAAAAACAAAAATGTTATCATTAATGAATAATAAAATATTCTTTAATTCTGAGATCTGAATACTATTCAAATAACTTTGCTGTACTAATTTTTCTATAATAATTAATATCAGTGGCTTATAAATACACAGGAGTCCTGGGAAATAATGCTTTAACATCTAAACTAGCCGTATAATATATTCACTTAAATCCTGTTTAATGCATTTTATGAGGTCAATAAAGGAGAAACTTTTAAAAATTAAAACTGCCTTCCATACAAGCTGGTGCTAAAAAATTATAAATATTCCTTTCTAACTGAATGAATGGGGACTTTTTGTTTGGAGACAATTAACCTCATTAGACAATCTTCTTCATGAGTTTTACTTTTGGAAAAAAAAAATTTGGAATAGTTGCACCAACATCCAGTAAAACACTGATTCAGCTAACTTGTGCCAAAAACTGCATTTGCTTCCAGGTTGGATCATTAATTATTAAATAGTAGTACATTTTAAATCTTCTATAGCTTTTTCAACTTTATTGTTATTAGGTGTACAAATAAGTTTTAAAGCATTTTAAGGTGGGTGGGACACCCTAAAGAATTTTTGTTCATTTTTTGAAATATCTTTTCAATATTTGGAACACAAGAAATTAAGCATCTAATTAGTAATATTTGTTAAAAAAAAAGTTAGAAAATGTGCAGCTAATTAATTTTAATTAATTAATGGTATTTTGTAACACTAATAACTTGAAATTTTTAATGCAGAATAATAAATCTTTTTCTAAACAATAAATCAAGATACTTACTATGCAATAAACTATGGCCGTTGTTGTGACACAATTATTCAAAGTGATATAATTTTTTTCTGAAAATTTAATGAAAAAAATGTAAAAGTTCTACGTTTGATGTCATATATCTCCAAATGTATTTTTTTCAAAGCAAAGCCTTTAGTTCATTGCACAACAGACATAATAGAGAGAAATACACCCCAAAAAAAATTGAGATTGAACCATTTTTTATTAAGATATCACTGTTATCGTATTTCAAAACATGAACATTTTCAAATTTGAGAAAATAGCAAAATAAGAGTTATTGTTGAAAACAATGGATAATATATTTGAATGAATTTAAAAGCCACCCTATTTGTAGGTCTCCCCTTCATTTGTGTGGTGTATGTAAAGTTTTGCCTTTCTTTTTTCCCTTCAAGATTTTTCTAGCCATTTTTGCTTCGGGTGTTGCAGCAACACTGGCTTGGGATGAACGCTGAATATCAAGGAACCTCAACCTCAGTCCCTTGGTTGTATAATAGCCCAGTGTGCAACCAAGTATTGTAAAAACTTCTTGGAGTCCTTCATAGCCCTCACTGAAGGTGATAACTGCATCATTAACACCAAAACATAGTGTAGATAGGCCAACAAAAGTAATCTCTGGTATTCTCTGCCATATAAGGCCATTAAGACACTCATTCGCATTTTGGGTTTTCCATAGAGACCCTTAGCTAAAAGCTTTTCACTGCACAGTTCCATGTATGTAGTTTTCACTTGATTTAGTACATCATTTAGAAGACCTTCCCTTCCTTAAAATGGACATTTAGTGTAACTAAGGATTTTTGGTATTCACACCAGCTGTTCTCGCCTTTCGGGCATTGTCCATGTCAAACTTAACCATTTGATGACCTTTTGACAATGTGCATATGTTTTTAAAAGAGTAAAATACACAAAAGCAAAGCAAAACAATCTGAATGGATTTTCAATAAAAAGCTAACATGCCAACGAATCAACTTTCGACTTCTCGTGCGAATAGAACAAGAAACACTGACGACACTTGCGACCAAACAGTTATGGTTGAAATGGTCCTGTTATGGTTACAAATGCCATGTTGCCACTTCAGAGACAAAATATTATTACTTAATAAATATTGAATAAAGGAAATTATAGTTAAATACAAAATCCTAACCGAATTTGACAAAACTGTACCACTTCCGGTGAACATGGAATACCACTTCCGGTGAAAATATTGAAACAATACGACTTTCACAAAATCATATCTTGTGATCTATTTGGTCTTTTTGCATAAATTTAACATTTTTGGAAAGAAGATAAGTGGAAGATACAGAAGAAAAAAAAAGTAAAAAAAAAAAATTTTTTTAACAAAAATTACTTTTTCAAGGTGTCCACATACCCTAAGACAAGGCAACATGTAATTTGAGAGAAAACAACAATATGCCTTTATGAATCAATATATGTGCCATCATTATCTATCACCTTCCGCCATTGGTCGGGTAGGTTCTGGATTCCAGCCATGAACAGTACTTCGTTGTGTGATGTGATGAAGTTGTCAACTCATTTTTGCCTTTCGTCATATGTCCCAGGGGTCGTAGTTGTCCTGAAGTTCCTGATTTTTATTTTTTTTTGTCCTGAAATGTCCTTATTTTTGTTCTAAATCCTGAAAATTTAAGTGCAATCCTGAAATTTTAAGAATAAATGATAAACTATGTATAGTGATTCATCATCTAGTGTTTACAAGTACCGCGTAAATAAAAAAAAAAATGGAAAGAGTACTCTGTCCTTGTGACGTCATCGCCAAGAACTCTCAAATTGCAATGTACACAAATGCGTTCCCACTTTTGTGAGATTGTTTGTGAATCGAAGCTGTCGTGAAGCCACTTCCTATGGAGGATGCACAGAGATGCCAATCATGGAATCTCGGTAATTATTACCGATTTCCCCCGGGATTACGAACGACATACGAAAAATTATGGATATTTAGATTTTCACTGTTGTTCAGAAAGTTCGTAACACAGCTGTTTCTTTTTTTCTGAGGAGGAGGAAGTTTTTTGCTTGTTTGAAAGAGAGCAAAAAAAAAAAAAGCACAGCACCAGGCCATGATTACATTGGCCCGAAGCCTCTAAATAAAGTTTGTGACGCAGCTCTTTGTTTCTTTTCTCCCCCCCCGAAGGAATTTGTTTTGCTTATTTGAAAGCTAAGTGGAAAGAAAGCACAGTGCAGGGGGCGGGGATTACGTTGGCCCGAACGTGCTTCTTTTGCTGTGACCCGAGATTGCGTCGGCCTGATGCCTCTGAACCAAGTTCGTAACACACCTCTCTGTTGCTTTTTTTTTTTTGTTTTTTTTTTTCTGAGGAGGAGGAGGAGGAATGTGTTTTGGGATGTTTGAAAACCAAGTGGCAAATATTTTCCCAGCTGCTGTTTATTAGTGACAGTGATCTGCACAACTTAGAATTGGAGTTTGCCTTATATCAAATTGATGAATTGGAAGGTGTTTCAAATAGTCCTACGATTGATACTGCATGTTCAAGCATTTTGAAAATGACTGGTGCAATTGGTGCTAAAAAGTATGAAGTTTTACCACACCTGATACTTGCTATTTGTTGTGCCACACAGTAATGCAACTGCAGAAAGAATTATTAGCATTGTTCATAAGAGACAAACAGAATTTAGGCCAAACCCAGCCACCAAAACTTTGTTAGCCTTAAAAAAAAAAAAAATTCTGCTAACAACTGGGCCACAATTTAGATAGCTTTTTAGTAAAAGAATAACATTTCTGCATTTGCACCAATTTTTGATTTAATTTACCTGCCAAATCTGCCTAAATATGTCCTGAAATTTAAGAAAAAAATGTCCTAAATTTTTTTTTTTTTTTTATCGCTCCTACTCCTGATGTCCGGAACCGTACTGCAGACAAACCATGTTGCATCGATCGGAACAAATGGTGTCTGAAGGGGCTATGTTAGGACTATATGTCAGGTGCTTCAAAACTTCCCAGCCAAGCGTTAATAACGTTTCCTTGACCGATTTCGGGACATGGTGCCTAGCGTTGTCATGCAGTAACTTCACAGGATGCAGTCCTTTGCCTGTGAATGGACACTTCCAACAGATTTCCTGGTTCAATTGAAGCAATTGTTGCCTGTAGCGATCAGAAGTAACAGTTTGACCCTTTTCCAGTAGTTCATAATAGAGCACACCCTTCATATCCCACCAGATGCACAGCAAAACTTTCTTGGAGTGAATATTGCGTTTTGGTGTCAAAGTCGTTGCTGCGCCGGGATCTACCCAGTCTTTTTTGCATTTGGGATTGTCGTACCATATCCACTTTTGATCACCCGTAACGATTTCCACAGGAAAGACTTTCTGTGTTGTTTATTCAAAAGATTTAAATACTTCATCAGGGTTGTATAAAAATATTTTCTTCCTGCGTATACACTTTTGGCACCTAAAATTTCTTGCGAGTTTTCAGTGGGTTTTAGTTTTCATCCGAGGTCGCGTCACTCAACAGAAATACTAGTTTGCTGTGTATGAAGTTTGCCGAAAACATATATGCATATACATTCGTGGAAAATGAAAAAAGAACACCAAGGGGACATCTGATACCAACGAAATTTATACAGCATAATAACGGAATACAGAGGATAACGTGATCAAAACATTATGGCAAAATACAGCTGTATTTAATGGTAAACTGAAAAATAACATTTCCATGTAACATGGTTAGTACGAGGTTGAACCGCCATGAACTGCATCACACTGTGCAATTCTGGCATGGAGTCTGTCGTACAGATGTTGGATGTAAGTTTGGGGTATTGAGTTCCAAGCATCCTCAAACTGGACGCGTAAATCGGGGATGGTTGTGGCTGGCCGTGGAGAGCGGATAAGTCGTTGTCCCATGAAATCCCACACGTGCTCAATGGGGGACAAATCCGGTGAACGTGCAGGCCATGGAAGTTGTCTCACACCCTGAAGTGCATGTTGCATTGCACGTGCCGTGTGTGGGCATGCATTATCTTGCTGGAAAACACGATGGACCGCCCTTACAAATGACACAACAACGGGCTGAATTATGGCTCTGTGTGTCGCTGGTGGATGAAAGAAGGGTGGAGATGCTCCCCTGTGAGTCTGCGAACATGCATACGCCCATCAGAGGCTCCCAAGCAGAATCTGCTTTCATCGCTGAACACTACATATTGTCATTGCGTTCTCCAGTGCTGACGTTGGCGACACCACTGCAGCCGTTCTTGATGGTGGGCTGGAGTCAGAGGTACACATGCCAAAGGCACACGTGCACGTAGTCCTGCATCCAGTAGATGGTTGCGGATTGTTCGCACAGTCACCTCAGGTGCAACGGCTGCTCGGATTTGCGTCGCAGTGGATGTTCTGCTTGACAATGCCGCTCTTCTTATGCGTTGATCGTTCCGCTCATCAGTCCGTCTGTGACTCCCGGTTCCACGTCTTCTCGCGTGGGAATGTTCCTCGGACCATCTACGCCACCATCGTACCACCACCAATACTTCCCATCCAATTCGCTCCGCATTACGACGATACGACCACCCAGCCTCGCGGAGTCTGACTAGACGATCTCGCTCGAAGTCCGATAACTGCTGAAATCGTACACGTCTTCCATGTCCAGGCATTGCAGCTTCTTCAGGGTCTTCGCACGTGTCCGTACACCGACGACTGATTACATTCACTTCGCCGTACTCCTTAAATACCACCGACGATAATTTGCATATTGTGCTGTGGCGTAAGCGCTCACCGGTTGGTCCCGAAATTAACATCACACCTACGTAAACTCTACCCCATTAACATATGTAAATTTCATGATCGTCCGTCCATTCCTTCTTGGTGTTCTTTTTTCAATTTCCGCCAGTGTATTTATAATCAGTATTAAAAAAATGCTTCCTTTTTAAGTAACTCTGGTGCAAATACAAAAGGTTTGAGGAGTGAGGAGTCAAAAGGTAAGTAGGACTGCCAAGTGTAAAGTTAGGTTAGAAGTATTGTACAATTGAGGGGGGGACCTCAACTTGCACCTCTTAAAAAATAATTTTGAAACACTTCTGCAAGGTCAAAAATATAAAAATCACTCCAATTTTAGGGGAAACTAGCTTTACATTTCGCAACCTGATTTACCTTTGACTCACCCTAGCTTCTCTATTCTTTTGTATTCACCAGAGTTACTTCATGAGTAAACATGGTTTTTATGCTAGATTCCAAATACATATACATTTTCAGCAAACTTGATCGGCAGCAAATGAGTGTCGCTATTCAGTGTTCTGCAAATCCCATAAAATCACTGATGTTTTCCATACCTGAATACTTCCTTGACAAATATCAATTTCTCCTAAATGTATATGCTGCAGTTTGCAGGAACAACTTAATATGTTCATTGTTTGTTAAAGTATAATTGAAATAAAGCATAATAAGCCATTATATTTATATTGATTCAGTGATTCTATTCCCTGAAAATGGTTTTAAGATTTCAGTAGACCATAGAACTAAAGAATTGCTTTTTTAGGAATTGTGTTAAAGCACTAATGAAGTGGATTGTAGTATATTTTACCAAAGAGTCTGTTCTTTCGTACGGCGGTATTAGCTGCCATTTGCTTGATAAATAAGGTTAAGAGTCATCGCAATCTGACACTGATAAAAAGCGGTCCCTGTAACCTGATGGGCTGGGGGGGGGGGGGGTAGGTTTGCCAAAAAAAATTTATAGGAGTATTTTTACTCCTTCGAAAAAAAATTTCGAGTAATTTTCAAACGTCGCGAGTATTTTAGAAAAATTAACAGATGAAATAAAATACTTATGAAAATGCTAGGCAATTATAATTACAATCCACATTTTTTCATATAAAAATATTTCATTACTGCTCAATGTATTTAGAATTTGGAACAGTTTTGTTTCTTGTTTGAGAAATAAATATAATATTCATATTTTAAAACAATAACATTTAAATTTATCTTGTTTTGTAATGACCACGTGGAACAGCAATGTGTTCAAGAAGTGAAAACATTGCACTTTTGAGGTTCTTATAGGCATCTAAAAACATCTAATGAACTTCTCAGCAAGTTCCACAGCCACATTTGTTTTTCTGCAGCTGCACAGCATCCAGTGCTTAAATTTTCATTTTGCTGATATCTTTGTTTCCCTTCCCATTTCTTTATTGTTTTTGTTTTTTAATGCCTTTGGATGACAATTTTATCCATCATGAATGCATGATTAAGATAGCTTTCACTATTTTAGATAAAAGATGAATAGTGTAATTTTGAAAATATAAATACTTTTGAACACCATGCATCAATTTTTACAAATTTTTCAGCTTCGTCACTTTCGTTTTTGGACACCCCTTCCCCCTTCCCTTTATCAAGCTGAAATGCAAAACTTTTGTAGGGGTAATATTTAAGAATACACGATACATATTCTGATTATCGGTGGGGAAAAAAATTACTGTTATGGGAAAAATCTTTGGTACGTCCGATTTCCATTTTCAAGTTGAAATGCAAATATTTATGTAATAAAATTATTCTTAACAACAATACTAGGTAGAAGAAACATCACATAACAAGTAAAATTACGATTACGAGAGAAATCTTCACTGCGTCTAACCTCAGTTTCCGAAAGTTTTAAAAGGCGAAACTTCTGCTTTTGGGAATTTAGAAAGTTTCAGGTGGAAAACATCCTCCACCACTACTAATTGCCCCAAAAATTTTGTTCAGTTATGCATCGATCTCGAGGATAACCCAAATTATGACTGAAAAGGAGAAATTCCTCGAAGCTGTCGCACTCTCATGCCTAAAGATTACAGCCAAAAAATTTTCACCATCGAATTTTTGTTTTCGGAAATTTTCCATCCATTTTGAAACTGAAATGCAAATATTTATGGAATAAAATTATATGCAACAATAATACTGGACAGAGGCAACATCACAGGAAAAATAAATTACGATTACGGAAAAAATCTTTATTTCGTTTATTTCTGTTTCTGAAAGATGAAATAATGTCCCAATGCGTATTTTTGCTTAAATTCTTCGATGCATGGTTTTACACGTAGAGAAAAAAATATAGATGTGTATTGTTGCGCATTTTGGTGAAAGGAGGGTTCTCTCTGTTATCTCCAGTTAAAAAAAACAAAAACTTTTCACAACATATCCAGTAACATTTCTTTAAAAGAAAACATTACAGCCTAAAATTTCCTGCGAACATCTGATACTTCCTGCACATGGTGTGCGCCCATACGTTGATTTTATACAGCCATGCACTTCATGACATGCTCACCCTTGTTCCTCTGGCTCAGATCATGTGGCACCCATTTTTCTACCTTCTGAATCTTTCCCATTGCGCATAAAGGGTCCATAAACGATTGGAAATGGTTTGTTGAGTTACCCCCAGTTGTTCAGCTAATTCTTTTTGCGTTTGAGACTAATCTTCATCCAGCAATGCTTGCAGTTCCTCATGTGCAACCTTCTGCGGGGCGCCGCTACGTTCTCGATTGCTGACATCATAATCGCCTGCTTTAAACCATCTAAACCAAAACTCTCGTGTGCTTTTCGATGCAACATTTTCCCCCAGAACAGAACGCATCGATGCACATGCTTTTGCAGCACTTTTTCCTTGATGAAATTCGTAACGAATGCAGTGTCGAATAAATGCAGTATCGCTTGCCATCTTTCACCTGTCAATGTGCAAGTGTTTTTGACTGTTGGGCAAACTTCTGTGTCGCATTTTATACTCTGGACCAGTTACCGTCACATGACAATACGGGGGAATGTCGGATATGTAAATTAGTGGTATACAGCACACAAAAATGCTTTAAAACTTATTTGTACATCTAATATAAGCTTCCAAATTCAACAAAACTATCTGTCCAGATTTGTCGGCTTCACAGATTTTCAAATATGGATCAGTTCTTAATCTCAGGAGTTGCTCCTTTTCATATTGTAATTTATCTAACCTGCAATTATGTTTATGCTTATTATTATACTCTTTTAAAATCATGCGATACAGTTTAAAGCCAACTTCATTTCTAGCCTCTGGTGGAATTTTATTCAAAACATCCTCTTACCTTGAGATATTTATACTCCTCTGTTGAAGGCAAAGACTGTGGAAAGGCAAATTTTTCCTTTTTTGTAAAACAGCCAACTGAGTATAATTTAATTCAACCTCAGATTGGTTCTGAAAAACTTCAAATTCATTATAATAACCTTGTTGACTATTAAGGTTGTTAAACATAATTTTCATTGTAGTGTAAGACATTCTAGGGAGGTGGGTTAAGTTATGCTTTTTGTCAAACAGTAAGTCAATATCATCTTTGTAAACGTTAGAGGGTATTAGTCTTTTACTGTAACGTCTGCCCACTACGATATTGCTTTGACAAACCATACATGCTAGAAATGTTTCGTAAAGATGAGCTACAACATGTATGTAAGTAGACTTATCGTTTTTTGGTGTTGAATTTTATGGAGCAAGTTTTTTGCAAAGTATCTGCTGGATCTTTCGAGCCAAGGCAGTACATTATCAGTTTGAGAAATCTTATTTTGGTTCCAAGTAAAAGAACACTCAATGTTATTGGCCCAGAGGTTCTCCAAAGTAAAACTTGCTTGCACTTCAAATTTATTGTACATTTTGCATATCACAACATGATAGAAAAATGTGGATAAGATATTTCAAATTTCTTATATTCGCTGGTTAAGTTCTGGCACAAGTGTAGACATTGTTCATTTTTTGTTTTTTGTTTTCTTTTTATTACTAGAACACAGTCCAATGAAATGTTTCCATGCAATATATCCTATTCATAATTTTGGGAAAGCTTGGAAAATGCTGGCCCAGAAGCTGATTAATTCATTTTTTGGTAAACCCGAGCAACGCTGGGTATCTCTGCCTCAGAAAATCGGGGGGGGGGGGAATAGTTATGAAACTTAAGGGATTTTCATATGTTGTGGGCATCTATTAAATTAAAAAAAAAGTGAATTGTAGATGGTGTGGTGGATGTCATCTAATGATTTGATGTGAAATGATGCAGAGAAATTTATAAGATCTTCATAGAAACACTAAACAAAAGAAAATAGTCAGCTCCTTCAATATGCCATGATTAATGACTATTTTAAAAATAAATTCTGTGATTTTTAGTCTTTAGTTTATGAACATTTTTTCACATTTTTATCAAATGTATTTAGCTATTTATCATTTCTGTGAGAAAATAGGGGTACATTCATTTTGTAAATAAAAATACAAATGTAGCCATCGTAAAGTAACTTCATTGGTCTCATAGAAAAGTAAATCTGCCAAAGGATTAAACACACACAAACAATCAATACACAAAACACATGTCTAGTTGTGTGTGTGTGTGTGTGTGTGTGTGTGTGTGTGTGTTTTATGTCCTGATCTCATTGTCATCATCACGCATACTGTAGTAGCCATCTCATGTAATACCAAAACTTCTTTTTTTAAAGGCTGGACATCTTAAGACATACAGATTCTGCGATAACGTTTGGACTTTTGTTCTGAAGGATGTTGAGTTCCGAGAAGTTCAGGAGCTTGTCAAAGTAGAGAAAGTCAAAATAGTGGCATGTGATGGCAAAGGTATGCTGTTTGACCCTATGTCATACTAAAATTAAATTGTTGTTCTTGGTAGCAGTTAAACTACTTTAAAATTCAGGGCTCCATGCTTCCAGGTATTCTGTATGGAAACATTGTAGAGCTATCAATTTCTACAGGTTTCAGTTTTGCAGAATTAAAATTATCTCAAGATCAAAATGAGCACACCTTAGTGGGGTGACTGTGTAAAGCAAAGAACAAAGTTCTCAACTTGTGATTTGCTTTCCCTGCAATATCTAAAATATTTCTCAGTTAAATTCTGGAAAGTTCCTCAAAAATTATTTTACTGAAATACTTTCAGATGCTGTACTGATGCCTTTTATGCTTTGCTGTGTAATGAAATCACTTGTCCAGAAATTTGTTTGCTCTTCAGTTTAGGTGGAAAATAGTGCAGTTGTATTTGTAATATTTCGAGCAAAGCGTGCGCGTGCACAAACGCACACCATCATCATCATCCATTATCAGCCCACTGCTGAATGAAGGTCTCCTCAAGTTTCTTCCTCAACTGTCTGTCCTGAGCCAATTTCTTCCATGTCACTCCCGCATGCTTTCGAATTTTATCCACCCATCTCCCATGTGGTTGTTTTCTGGATCTTTTCCTGTACCTTGTTATCCAGTTTAAAGTTTTGGTTGTCTGTCAGTGGCCTGTCCTTCTGGCAATATTCCAGCCTATTGCCACTTCATGGATTTTACAGGGTTCATTTTAGGATTAAAAAAGGGCAGGGTGCACTTTGAAAAAGGGCACTTTTTTTAACTGAAAAGGGCTTAATTCTTTGTTTTTATTTATTTTGTTATCTAAATAGAATAAAGTTGCACATAATAATATGCAAAGGTTCAATTATATGAAAAAGGACACATATCAGTAATAATTCCAGAGTAAGTACCCTTCAAGTAGTATATTTTCATCAATATTGTGTCAGAAACGCATACAGAGAAGTTTTCAGACAGTCTGAAGTTCATATACACTGTTGTCCAAAAGTTAAGGACGGGTCACATTTTTATGTAGAAATGAAAAAAGAAGTCTGTAGCTAAATTTAGCAGTAGAACTATTGCCAGCCCTGAAGCAGAATTTTTTTCAGGAGTCTGCAATGCAGAAAGGAGAAGCTAAAAACTGTCTGCAAGATAAAGGGAAGCCTAAATATTTTTTAAAATAAAATTTATAGTTCAAACTAGCTTTGCCCTGATAAGAAAAAGAGATGCTATTTTATGCAGAATTTAAACATCATCCCTTAAATGCTTTTGAACTCTTTAAAATAAT
Source organism: Macrothele yani (assembly GCA_039090855.1). Taxonomy (NCBI): domain Eukaryota; kingdom Metazoa; phylum Arthropoda; class Arachnida; order Araneae; family Macrothelidae; genus Macrothele; species Macrothele yani. The sequence goes on along the minus strand of CM077025.1, from coordinate 71,656,677 downwards.
CTGGAAGTATAATTATTAGTAAATAATTTGAAATTCATATTTTTTTGTGTTTAGTTAATCAATTAAACTTTTAACTGCCTCCTTTAAAAAATTATATATATTGTGCTTTTATTAGTTTCTGCAGCATTTATGTTTTATTGGAGGCCTCGTCAGCTGATGATTTGCCCGAGTTTTTTAAACCAGGGGAAGAGCTCATATATATGTGCAGGGGTTTATCAAAATAATGAAACACTTACTGTTTGCGGAGAACCTTTTATTTGTAAGTTATAGGTCCAGCTCAGGCTTTCAAAACAGAAGCAATTTGATGTGAAATATACTTATTAAGTCCATTCTTCCTGTAAGATATATCCCAACTGTGCCAGTGAAGTTGGAGGTGGAAAGTGGGATGGACTGACCTTTCGCTCCAGATATTCCCACAAATATTCAATAATAATATTAGCATCTGGAATAGCCGTTGTACCTCATTTTTATGCTGTGTAAACCACAACTTGATACGTTATGCACAATGCAAGAGTGTATTGTCTGCTTGAAACCAGCGGTGACCGTTAGCAAATCAAGCCTTCAACATTGGGTGCAGGTGTTCCACAGGAATGGATTAGTACATTGCAAATGTTACACGACCCTGCTGAACAACCAATGACTCTAAGAAAATGCCATGATATGTCACACAACAGCATCAGGAATCCACCTCCGTGCTTCGCAGTAAAAATCAAACAGTCAGGTTTGTATGCTTCTTCAGTTTTTTGCCTGACGTGCACTCTACCAATGGTGAAAAACAATGTGAAGAACGATTCACCAGATCAGATGACACCTTTCCAGTCTTTAGCGCCTCGGTGTTTATGTGCTTTGCACCACCTTATATGTTTTGTTGCATTGATGTTGGTAATCAGAGGTTGTGGATTGCAGAATGGCCGTAAATATCGGCACGATGGAGTTCCCGATGAAGTGTTATGACGGAAACAGATCATTCCGATTGGTGTTCAAGTCTGCCATTATTCGCAGTTGGTTTTGTGCTTCTGTTTATACAATCCGTACCAACGTTCGCCTATCCCTATCTCACATCTTCGTATGGGTCCATAGTTTGCACGCTTGGAGGCAACCCCATATCCTTTCTGATAGGTATTCATAATCTTAGATACAATTCCTCGTGTTACACTACTGTTTCTACCGTTCTATAGTAAAGCCCCTGCAAGGAGCGCATCAATGATCATGCCTTTTTTGAGGCTCTCCCCATAAGGTGTCGCTTGGTTCTTCGTGCTTAATTGTTTGTCATTCGCTACTTATTTTTTAAATATATTTGTTTATATTTTTAAATACATATTTTAGGAATGATTGGAAACTCATTTTAAAATAGCAGAAATTTTTTGTTTATCGCTCTCCAATGTGGTGACGTTTTTTCTAAGTTATTTTATCTGCATCTTCAATATTTTGGGCCGTCCCATAAAGAAATTCCTGTTGCACTGCTGAGCAGACCTTTCATTTTCTAACAAAAATTTGTACCCAACCTGAACAGCTAGACGTAAAACAAATATTAGAAAATATTGGGCGCAACTGAAAATATGTTATCACCTGTCAACTGATATCCAGAAGGGAGTGCATTCCTAAGCCAATTTGTTGCCTTGCCGTGTCTGCCTGCCAAATTGCAGGCACCGGGCTCCATTGGAGTCCAAAGGTTTAAAGAGGTGTGGCGATTGGGAAATCGCCCCTTCCCCTTCTGTTTTATCTGTGAAATATGAAACGTGTAAAGCACGCCAAAATTCTTTCATCATCCGACTGTTAGTAAATGTCAAAAATGAATTAAAAAGGGTGTCTGAATTTTCGGATGTTTACTGTTGCCATCCCAGGTACAATTAGGCGTTCTATACTGTAGTTATACAGTATATGAATGAATAATTGTACCTGGGATGGCAACAACCATTTAGCATTGCAATTACACATCTCTTGGATTAAACGGGTAAGTCTGTTGAAATGGCAGGAGCCAGTTCTTACTCGGGCTCTTTGAAATTCACGTCAAGCCCAGTGCAGAAACTAATCTCTTGAGTTTTCTCTACCACACACAAGCATTGTGCATGAAGAAGACTGGGTGAAAACACAAACATCAAGGAAACTTCTATAGATTGTTTCTACCCTCTGCAAAAACACCATCCAGAACGCCACAGTGTGAGAGGCAAACTATTTTGTTGCTCTTATAGTTCGACAATAGTTGTTCTCGCAGCAAAACCACACATATTCTTCCAGGATCATTTATCTTCTATGTGAGAAACCACCAAGAATGACCTGTGCTCTGTGCACAACAAGTACTGTAGTATACTCACCGCTTATTTGGAGTTGGAGTTCTTTTGTTCAATTATTTGTTTTACAGATGTGTTTAATGGGTTTTCTGATCTCAAGTAAGACACATTCAGACTTGGAATTAAAAAAAAAAAAATGCACAGAAGGAAGGCGAGAGACTCCTTCTCCGCCATGGTTATTGCTTTAAAGAAATTTAAAGAATTCTTTAACGATCTTTTTTAAGGATAAAAACTGAACTTTAAATTAACTTTTCAGTATATTTGTGCAAAATCAATTTTCAAATTTGTACTTGAGTTTTCCGTAAAACTGCGAAGCATGGTGACTGTATCCAGGAAGTCGAAGAAAAAAAAAAAAAACCTATGAATAATATGTGAACCACATAGCTTTAGAACGTTCCCTGGGTGGAACCCCCTCAGTGAGGGGGACCATGAAATTCCAGAGGGGTCCCCTACCTTCCGCCGCCCATGATTGCTACTTTTACGAAGTGAAATGAAAGAAGTTTTGTTTCAAAGGGTTGCACTCTGACAGCCCTAGTGTAGTGGCATTTTCTCTATGGAAAGGAAAACATGGTGCCAACTCACATGGGAATTCCGACTCAAGAGGCTTGGATCCCAGTTGAGTTGGCTTCAGCACAGTGTGCATTTTACAGAAAACCAGCTGTCTGAGTTCAAAAAACTTCTGGTATGGCATAAAGGTAAAACAATAAGTTACTTTGGGTGTGGTGGACCTGCAGCTGCCACAGGGTGAGTCACTGCTATATTGTGCAATCATTTCACCTAGCATCTGCAGTAATCATTCTTCTTCCATTGAATTTTTGATGAGAATTCTTCCCCAAAATTTATGTATTGATACATTCTCATAGGTTTATTTCATTGCCTGTTTTTCAATTGGAACTGAAAATGTGTGGCTCACCTATCAGGTTGAAAGGAAAGTTTCTGGAAGAAATTGTATGTGGTGTGTGTAACCCAAGATTCTGCTGGCTTCCTATGATGTAGACATCCCAGAGTACTGTGGGCAAAAGAACAGATTCTAAGGACAGAATGTACATTGTTGTGGTGAAGATCAGTTGCACATGGCGCCGATACGATGGCGATATTGAAGGAAGATGTTTGTGCAATATTGCTCTATGAATATTTTAATGGCGTGAAAGTTGCTGAAGCACTTGGAAAATTGTGAAATGCGTTTGGTTTGGAAAATTGCGAAACGCGTTTGGTCATGATATCATCAGACAGTATTTACTGTGACTGGTACAGGAAATTCAACACTGGTGTATGAGATCTGTCTGATGCATCCAGGAGTGATGAACCCAGTAAGGTTGAAGATGATGCACTGCAACATGGGCTATTGACCAAGTCTGATGTAACACTACGGAAACTGGCAGTAGAACTAAAGACCTTCTGTGTGACCGTCAACACCAGACTTTGGAAATCGGAATATTCAAGTAAACTGTGCAAATGGGTACCCCACGCTTTGTTTGACCAGAATCGGATGCAACGCTTCTCCATTGCTGTTGCTCTGCATGAAAGAGAAAAACGGAAGGGCTTTTGCATCAGTTGGTTATGGGTGATGAAAAGTGGGTCACATACGTGAATGTTATATGACAAAGAGCTTGAACCAAGCAGGGACAACCCCCCCCCCACAGAAGGTCGCAAAGCCACCCCTCCATGGACGGAAAGTGATGCTGAGTTGCTAGTGGGATTGTCGCGTTGTGATTCACTATGAATTCTTATCGTAGAACAATACCATCACAGCAGATGCTTACATCCAACAGTTGGACTGACTCCATGCTGCACTGCAAGATAAGTGCCCAGTGTTAATTAATCACCATGGAGTTGTTTTTCACCAGGATAACCCTCGTCCACATGTCTCTTTATGAACCCAGCAAAAATTGCACGAGCTCCTTTATTTCCTGGATCATTTGCCCCATCCGACTTTCATCTCTTCCAGTCTTTGTCGAATTTTCTCCCTGATAAAAACTTTGCTAATGACAATGATGTGAAACGTTACATGGATGACTTCAACTCCTGCTCGCCAGACTTTTATCGCAATGGGATATTTCATTTCATAGTTCGGTGAAACGAGGTCATCAGTTCCAATGGGGATTACCTGGATGATTAGGTTAAGTGTTTTATATGTTTCTTGATTTTTTTGGATACTTTCTTTACAACCTGATATTTGAGAAAGTTTCAACTTTCTCATGCATGTTAGTTAGTCTCTGTGTATGAATCAGACTACATCATTTCTTCTGGCTTTCTTGCTTTAAGGTTTGAAATTTAAAATTAAAAACCATTGAAAACTTTCATGAAAGTTACCTCCTTCATGAATGACATCCTGAAAACTGCACCAAAATGACAAGTTTTTCTGAGATATGTAAGCCACAGATTTTTATTTCAGTTTTAAAAACATGGTGGAATAAATCTATAATAATGTATCAAGCTATAAAATAAGCATGGGTAAAAATACAATAGATTCAGAATGGGATGTATTGAATATTTCTCGTGTTATTATTGTTTAGGTAGTCTCTAACAAAAGCATTTGCCCCTTTCCCCTAAAAAAACTGCCTTTGAAGTTGAAATTAATAAGACATTTTCCTCCAAGAAGGATTGTTTTTTCCCTGAAACACTGCAGGATTTTAGTAACCAGTGGAAAGCAAAATCTGCAGAGTTAATTCTTCTCAAATCCATGAAAGGTATATACATACCATTGTCAGCATATGCAGACATATGTTTTATTGTTTCACTTGTCTATAAAAACAACAGTTTTTGCAGCACTTTACTTTTTTTAAATTTGCATGATTATTTTTAGAAGAGCTGGTGTAATTGGAAAAGTACCAAAAATGTTAACAATGGAAAAAATGTAATGTAATATGAAGATAGAGGTCCACAAAGAAAGGCAATGATTTTTTTTTTTTACTTACAAGCATTTTGACAGAAAATATGATGCAATGAAGGTGGTATTATTTTCACTTGTAGAAGACTGTGTTGTGGAAAGCTTGGCAGCATGCACATTCATGAGTGCCAATGAGCTATCCCACAATGCATAAGTGTTCTCATCTCTAAATCATTTTGCAAATAATGCTAATTAGTTTTGCTGCACTAATTGCATTACTTTAGGCTTTATTTGCTTTTCAGTTTAAATGCGTTCAGAAATGCTGCCAAGTATTGTGGGATTTTAGGTTCAACTAATGAACTGTACTGTAAAGATTAAAAAACTAGGGATTTTTGCTCATTATTCACTTGAAAGTAACACAAGTACTTAAAAATGACAGTTCCTTTTTTTAAATGAAAAGATAGTTTCTTTCTTTGAAAAGTCTGGGTCAACCTGTAAATCACAACTTCTTTTCTGTTGTGGAAAGCTTGGCAGCTTTCCACATCATATACATCATATATACATATATAATATATACAGTCGTGGCCAAAAGTCCTGCACCAGTAGACCGAAAGTCAATTTTTGATGTTTGAAGTCAACTTATACAGCATAATGGTAAAATCAAAAATACATATTATACATCGTTTTAAAAGAAAATGTATGCTGAATTCAAATATTTTTACAGAATGTTATTACCAGTAATAGAAGTGAAGTTACAAGCAAAAGTACAGCATCTAGTCATAAACAGAAAAATAGTGGAATTTATTAAATTAGCGGTACAATGCATTTAACGTAAAATTACTGTACAGTACATTATTGAAACTTGCAGGACACTTGAAATAACTTACCAACAAGCAAAATATGCATTAATATTTAATTGGATAACCACTATTTCTTAGTAACAAAGTGCACCTTCTTGGCATGGAACTAATGAGCTTCTCTAGTTGTCCATTGGTAATAACACGGTGCCATACAGCCCTTACAGACTCTGTTGCTGCCGTTTTAGATGTGGGTCCTTGTTGACCGATATTTTGCTTCAGTCTCTCCCACAAATTCTCTATGGGATTAAGATCCGGTGACTGTGCCGGCCACTGCAGTTTTCTTATAACACTCCAAAATAACCACATTTTTCGATCCATTCAATGTGCCATCAACATTGTGCAGATGGCCAACACCACTGACTGAAATACTGGACCTGAAACACTGAATGTGGGTGCTTGGTTGTTGGCTGAGTGCAGCGTGAATTATATCTTTCACCAGCCCGACGCCATATATAGTTATTTCCATTATTAGCAGAAATAGTAACAGTTGTTTCATCACTAAAAATAACATTTTTCCATTTATCAACAGTCCAATTGTTGTGTGCCTTGGCCCAAGCAATTCTTTTGAGCCGTTTTTGTTCAGTAACGAAAGGTTTTCGTGCAGTCAGTCCATTTTCTTGTAGCCTACGACAAACTGTACATGCAGATGCATTAATGTCGACTTCATTCTCCCACTTATTTCTTAAATCAGTGGCTGTTTTAAACCTTGATTTTAAGGAAATGATGAATCAACATGCGATCATCGCATTAAGTACACAGCCTTGGTCGACCTGCTCTTTTTCTGTTTCCTACACATCCAGATTCTGCAACTCTTTTAAAAGGTGTGCAAGACAGAGAAATGATCACAGTTATATTTAACAGCAATTTTATTACTACTGAATCCAAGTTCATGCAAAGTAATAATATTTTGCCCTGGTCTGAAAGAAAAGGCAGGACTGATTTTCGGGTCTTTGACATTCCGAAATTCAAATATCACCAGGAATTCTGCATAAACTTCTGTCAACTAACTACAAGCAGCTGCGTTCTAAGTTGGCAGATGATTCTACATCCTTTTATATCTCACTAGTGGACATCAGAGAAAGCTGTAGTGGATTAGAGGGGCATGAATGCTTTTTCAGAACTGGATTTGTTTTCTCACTTGCACATGTTTGCTTGTAAGTTCACTTCTATTACTGGTAATAACATTCTGTAAAAATATTTGAATTCAGCATAAAATGTCCTTTAAAATGATGTATAATATGTATTCCTGACTTTATCATTACCTGTATGAGTTGACTTCAAACATCAAAAATTGACTTTCGGTCTACTGGTGCTGGACTTTTGCCCACGATTGTATGTATATATAGTGATTGGAAAACTACTTTTTAAAAGTGGCTTGCTACAACTACTTTTTCTGAAAAGCAGTTAGCTATACTATTTTTCAGCAACTTCTTTTTTTTTTTTTTATCTTTAGGTTTAAATTAAAGGTACAATTTCTAATGATACTTACATGTGTACATTCTTACATATGTCACTGAGAGCAAAACACCAATGCAAATTGCAGGAATAATTTATCTTTGAATTTGCTTATTAGCTGTAGTCACCATATGTAACACATTTTAATATTTTAAAACAGAAACTAGATTTCTGAGGGTCAAAATACAAAAAAAAAAAAAACTGATAGGAAGGTGTATTTTTTAGACATTTAGTTATTCATTGTTCCTTTGGGACGAGAGGTTTAACGACAAGCATGAGAAACGCCGAGAGCTATAAATAGTCTCCCATTTTTAATTTGGGGTCACTGGTTCCAGTGAGGGACGTGAACCAGTGTGGTAAAGCAAACAAATGACCCATGCCTCGTGCGGGATCGAACAAGGCACGTCTCAGACGAATGGTGAGAAATCAGCACTTCGTCACCAGGGTAGCTTTATCCATCATCTAGCTGTTTTTAGTTTTCTATACATACACATGCATTCTTGTCTATAACACGCCCTGGTGACCTAGTGGTCCGAGGCGCTGATTTTGTAGCATTCTTCCGAGAAAGGAATAGATGGGTGATGTGTTTGTTTGATGTCACAGGCTCTTGCATCTCCATAGAACAAGTGGCTCTAAATAAGTAGAAAAAGGTGACTGCATTTAGCCCTTAGATTTGCAAATGGCTGCTGTTAAACTCCAAAACAACACAAAAAAAGTTGCATTTTATCAATGGATTTTAAGAAGGATGTTGTACTTCAAAGTGTAATATGTATATTAAATGCATATTTCTGAACAAAATGAAAAGATAATTTTTTTCTCATCCTGCACACATTATAATAAAGCATCACCACACAGTGATAGTGTATTAAACAGCTTGTAAGTGGAAGAACAATTTTCTCCACATTTATTGATAGGGAATATTTATCTCCACATTTCCACAAACATGTATCTGGCTATGGTACAACACTTTTGATATGTGATAATTTTAAATAGTAAATGCAGTACTGTTTGTGAAAATTGCAATACCATGAAGGATTACTTGTATTGCCTTGAAATTTACAGGATATGTACAATAGGTTGGGACATACAAATGTTTAAAATGTCAGTGAAAATGCACGTGCGGTTTTGGAGCAGCACCCTCTGAACTGCCCGGGTCTTCTTGAGTATAAAGAGCTGACTCAAATGAGATGTTGAAATAAGTGAAGAGCCAGTATTGAGTCGAAAAGGTGTACCTTGTATCTCACTATGTCCTGTCCTTGAAGAAGGTCGCATTGCGAACATCTGATGAGCTTTGAGCGAGGAAGGATTGTGGGAATGAGATAAGCTATATTTTCCTACCTCAGAATTGTCATTTGCACATGGGACGAAATGCCAGTACAGTGATGTATACTACACGTGGCGTCAGTGGACAGATGAGGCTTAGATGCACAGAAATCCACAGCAAAATCGCCTGACTGCAAGGGATGACCGACAACGCTGCCACACGGTAGTGACCAATCTCCAAGCAACATCCGCAATGTTAGTGCAGCAGTGTAGCGCTCTCACAGGTCAAGCTTAGTCTTCCAGTACAGTTCGACATAGTCTGTTTAACGGAGGATTGGCCGCTAAGTAGCCCATACAGCTACTGTTACGATTTTATCGTATTTAGTACGATAGATCATGCTGCAGTATGCTAATATGATTTTGCAGCCAAAAATACGATTTTTTTTTAAATAGTCATATTTTACCCCATTTTTTTTTTTCAGACAGAATATCCCCGTAGAAGAAATGCGGCGACGGCTGACGTACATCGCAGATTTATTTTATACTCGTCCCCGTAGCAGAATAGCGCCGACGGCCAAAGTACATCGCAGATTCATTTTCTACTAATCCTCGTAACAGAATCGCGGCAACGGCTGATGCACATCGCAGATTGATTTTGGTCCTGCAGACAAAAACGACATCCCCAGAACCCAATTAAACCATCTTGCAAACCTCCTAAGATGCAAGTTTCCGCCTCTCAAAATTTCCAAAAACGGAAGTTGGGCGGTGTGAGGATTTCTCCCATTTTTTCTAATAAATAACAAGTGTTTGCTGATTAGATTTAATTAGTTTCTCAATAAAAATTTGACGTAGGGAAAAAATCCCTACATTCTCATCATCAAGAATTTATATAGCTGAAATAGGCTTCAAAAATTATCAGCATGCGTCATGTTACGATTTTTCTATCTGAGTGTTACGTTTTTTGGTTCTGAGTGGTTGGCAGGTCTGCCATTGCTGTGCATTCCTTTGACCCTCAACCACATACCCCTCAGACTGCAATGGGGTCTTGAACACAGACATTGGCATGCCGATTGGCAACAGGTCGTGTTTTCTGATGAGTCAGGATTCAACTTAATGCACCATGATGGTCACATTGTGGTGAACAGCACCTTGCTGTGTAGTGCCATCCAATGCCTAGCATCATGGTTTGGGGCGCCATTGGGTTCAATTCGCAATCTCTCCTGATGCAAATTGAGGAAACGTTCAACAGCCAGCGATTCATCTGGCATGTTTTAGAGGCAGAGGTGATACCTCTTCCTTCAGAGTTGTCCAGGTGCTATATTTCAACATGACAATGCTCAGGGTGCGCACGCGTGCTTGAAAACCTGTAAAGTCCTGGAAAATCATGATTACGTTTTCAAGGCCTGGAATATCCTGGAAAAACGGTATTTTTTTAATGCTGTCTTGAAAAGCCTTGGAATTTGAAATTAGTGCTTAAAAAAAATGCTCCTTTAGGAAATCGTGTTACTGACTGTTACCCCTTAATTTTTTTAAGTTCCTCTCCTCTGTTCTCAAAGAAACCGCCGGCTACAGTGGTGTTTCGGATGTGCCCAAATCCTAATTTGGCTGGGGGGGGGGAAGCACTACTTCCAGTGCAATAAAATTGGATGATTACTAGCAGGTCTGTTAGGGAAGGGGAGCTTGATGCATTCTCTAGCCCTGAGCTTGATGTCCGTCCGACAACTACTGAGAACAACAGAAGGGGAAAGAAGAGACATTTAGCATTTGCAAGGGGGTCGCGTGTTTACCAAGTCAGCTGGCATCCACCAGTGAAGAGTATGCCTGAACAACACATTCATCTGCTCCTTGTTTATTGCATTAAGACGCTTGCTTCCGGCCCACCCTCAAGAGACTTCGGCTACTTATGATAAAAATAAGAAAACTATCTTTGCGAATTTTTCACAAAAGTGGCTGAAATTTTTACGTTTACTATAATTGGATTACAGAAGCTCACTCCCAAAATTCCATTTGAATCGGTTTAAAACTTAAAAAGTTAGCATTGGAAATTTTTATTATGTGTGCCTCTTAGACAGTGAGCCTTGAGCAGAAAGTGTGTTACCATAGCAACGGTTGATTGACAGCTGGGAGCGCTGATCCGAAGCTCCTTGGTTGGGAAGAAAGCAAACACCTGTTTATCACTTCCACGGCTCAAAAGGACTAAGAGATATTTTCAGAAATCCATTTTCCGGAATTTTGAAAATAACACAGTAAAATTTTTACAGTGGTTAAAATACATCACAATAAAGTTCTAGTGCAAATTTCGCCGAATTCCGTTTGAAACTTTAGCAGATGCAAAAAAAAAAAAAAAAAAAATCTTCCGTTGCAAAATCGGATTCAAAAAAAGAAACGGCAATTATAAATTACGGGAAAAGCAAGCAAATTATTTTTTTTTTAGATGCCATGGTTTATTTAAACAGAGTGATCCTTAAATTTTGTTTCTGTGATGATATGGACTCTATTTTAATTACAAACATACATTTTTATTCAGATGTCTGAGTTACTGTTTTAATAAAAAAATCTATAATTAAAAAGTTTTCAATGGATTTAGGCGAAATTCAGCAGATAAACATATTTTAGTAAATTGCAACGTTATGACGTAAATTTGGTCATTTTGTCGAAAATTGGGCAGCATTTTTTTTTACGTTTTCTCCTATAGTTAGGGTGAAGGAGGAAGACACTTCAGTGAGCTGCAGGTGGTGATTTATGGCGATGTGCCAAATGAAAAGAAGCCGTTCCATCAGGACATTCCAGAGGTTGAGTGTGCGTGGACGCGTGCTCCTGCTGTTTGAACTTAATCGGAATGTTTTCGGGAGGGGGAGAAATATCCGTTTCAGCTTTACAGCTTTCAGGCTCCTTTTTTTTTTCTTGGTAATAAATAAAACCATAGTTGCTGCATTCACCATTGATCCATATTCGCATTTCTTGAATATAAACAGCAGACAATCGGAAACATGGTGTTGGGTGGGTCTTGATGTTCTTCATTTGTATCTGCTGAATTTTGTTCTGTGGGAATACGGAATGAGTTATACTGTGAATACATACAAAACTACATATTTTTGAGTTGAAAAAATATGTCTACTTGTACACAGTAGCTAACGTGTGAACTCAGACGAAGACAATCGGACATATGGACGTCTGATTCCATAAAAAAATCAACCCATTTTATTATACACGACAGGTAAAAAAGAAAAACATTACATGTTTTTAAACATTATAAAGGAAAGCGGATTTTTGAAACACCATGACTTGATATTAATTTCTGAAAGTTTTTTTTTTTTCGATTTTAATTTCTGAAATCTTTTTTTTTTTTTTTTTTCAATTACAATACACTGTAACATGATACCTGTGTGTTGTATCCCTTAGTTGTATGGCAGATTTTCAGTTGGCCGATATCCGCGATCGTAAGTGGTAGTTACATTGCTATTGTTGATGATGACAAGATAAATACTGGAGTAATGTAGAATGTTGCATAAAGTAAAAAAAAAAAATCACCCCCCTCCTCCCCTTCGAACTTTTATGCGGTTATCATAGCTGATCAACCATTTCATTCCATGAACATCAGCACATTTCAATCATTTGACCATTGGGGGTCTGACGGAATTCAGCAGTGCTTAAGCGCCTAGCGCAACGAGAACATGCTAATTATGGACAGTTCTATTCCCTTCCCCCTATCATCCCTAATAATTGAGAGCGCATACTGTAGTTTCAAATATTCTGTGTATGAGCTAGTTTTCACGCTGTTCGTTATGTTTTTATTTTAGAAATTACTAACCCTTTCGAACTGTAGGTTGCAGAAACGTTTATGCTTTGGTTTTTTCCATTTGTCCGTACGATAATTCACGTAAAAGGGGTTGGATTTTGGCGAAATTTTAGTATGCTGTTAGGTACAACCTAGGAACCTACCCTGTTGAAAATGGTCGAAATTAAATTCGAAGGCATAGATATAAGAGCAGTATTCATTCTCCAAGCTTGAAGCCCTACGTCCACTCTCCAGCTGGGTAAGTATGAAAGATTTGAGACTTGGAGGAGGGGACCCAGTACAAAGTTTTGCTTCCCTCAGGCACTAAGTGTTTGTTAACATTTCCTTTCCTCTGGTTTGGAGCCCAGCTGTAAGAGGTGATGCTTTGTAACAGTCTTTTAGCACAACACTCTGTCTACTGATTGGCATACAGGTCATAAAACAGTAACTTCACTAAGTGTTGTTTCCTTGTTTTGAATGAAGACTAAATCAATGCCAAAGCATTTGCAACCCAGGCTGCCTAAAGGACAAAGCTGGGGGAGCAGGAAAGAACATAGCAGTAAGACCCCCTTTTTCTTTAATTACTTAAAATCTGGCCTATAGTAATTGGTCACATGTGTAGCCCCTTACTCAGGGGAAATTCTCAATTTTTAGTTGTGTGGTTCCTGATCTTAGATATTTTTTTTGGTTTTCATTTACTGTTTCAGTTGATTTACCCATTTTTTCACCCCCCCCCATTAAATATGGGTAAGTGTACTTTTAGTGATCTTTGGCTAATAAATCCTAAATATGCTGGATGGATTAAAAAAGATGAAAGCAATTGCCATGTTGCAAAATGCATTTTTATCCATTAAAATAATAGATGTTTCGAATATGGGGGAATCCGCTTTAAGAAGCCACATGAAAGGAAAAAAACATAGTATGTTGACAGAAAGCTGTAAAAATGTTCCACTAACTGTTGATAAATTGCTATGTGTATCAAGTGATAAACAAGTTCAGCCTATTGCATCCACATCTAATCCTCTGCATATTCCTCTTGAAAAAAATGCAACCATTAAAGCAGAAGCATTGTGGTGTTTAAAAGTGGTTAAATCCCATTACTCTTACAGGTCTTGTGCAGGTAATGATGTTTTATTCCGCCTAATGTTTTCTGACAGCAGAATTGCTGGAAACTTCAGCTGTGGCGAAAAAAATGTTCCTACATTTGTTGCTTTGGTTTGGCACCTCACTTTAAATCAGTGTTGGTTCAGGAAGTCAAAACTGAAAATGAAAATTTTGTGATTTTGTTTGACGAAAGTTTAAACAAGTTTAGTCAGTCAAAACAAATGGATATACATGTTCGTTTATGGGAAAAAGGAACAGTTTCAACCAGATATTTGTCATCAGTTTTGTTGGGTCATGCTAGTGCAGACATAATGATGGAAAAATTTCTTGAATGCATGGCGTGCCTCCCACTGTGTAACATTGTGCAGTTATCAATGGATGGACCCAATGTTAATTGGAAGTTTTTTGATATGCTGCAATCAACACTTAGTGCTGACTCAAATGTCCAACTCCTAAACACAGGGAGCTGTGGACTTCACATTGCAAACAATGCCTTTCGACATGGAGCCTCAGCAACAGGGTGGGAAATTCAAAAGTTGCTTTCATCATTATTTAGGCTTTTTAAAGATTCACCTGCAAGGAGGGAAGATTTTTCTAAAATAATTTTAGCCAGTAAGATGCCATTAAAATTCTACCCACACAGGTGGCTAGAAAATACTCCTGCCTGCGAGCGAGCATTAGAAATTTGGGCAGACATTGAAAATTATGTTAACCAAGTTGAAAAGAAGTGCATCAAGAATCCCCACACTGTATCATTTGATGCTATCAAAACTTTCACTAAAGATCCTTTTGTTTTGGCTAAACTGCATTTCTTCAATTCAGTTTCAAAACAGCTGGTACCATTTCTCAAGGCATATCAGTCAGATAAGCCAATGATGCCTTTTATGGCCACAGATCTTGAAAAGATGCTAAGAAATATGATGAATCGCTTTGTTAAAAGAACCGTAATGGCAGAAGCTAACTCTGCCTTAAAGCTGTTACAAGTAGACCTTACAGATGCATCTCAGTGTTGTCACTATAAAGAAATTGATGTTGGGTTTCAAACAGAGAAGGTATTGAAAGAATTAAGTGCTAAGAACATTAGTGAACGCAAACTTATGGAGTTTAGAATGGAATGCCGAATATTTTTGCAAAAGCTAGTTGTGAAGCTATTGGAAAAAAATCCACTTAAGTACTCCCTTGTTCGCCACATGAAGTGTTTAGATCCTCGGTTGATGTCAAAAAATAGTGAGAATTGTATTAAGAATCTAACATCCATTCTCACACTTCTTGTTGATGCTCATAGAATACAACCAGAATTATGTGATGGTGTAATATGGCAGTTTAAGGAATTTGTGACCAGTGTTGCAGCAGTAAAATCTTCATTCATAAACTTTGATCCAGAAGATAAACAACAAAGAGTAGACACATTATTGTATGAGTACATGTCTTCTACTAAAGCTTTTAGTGAACTGTGGAAAGTTGTGAAACTTCTTTTACTGTTGTCACATGGGCAAGCTTCTGTTGAGAGGGGTTTTTCAGTCAATAAGGAGCTCATTGTAGAAAACATGAGAGAGGAGTCAATTGTAGCACAGAGAATTATTTATGATCATATATCCTATGTAGGTGGTATTGATAAGGTAAATATCTCAAAATCCCTTCTGTTATCAGTTGGAGCTGCAAGGCAAAAATACATACATTATTTGGATGATAAGTCCAAAGAAAAGGAAAAAGCAGCTGTATGTGGAAAAAGGAAAGCTATTTTAGATGAAATTGATAGCATAGAAAAGAAAAGGAAACTCATTGAAGGAGAAGTCAAAGAATTACTTAACTCTGCTGATGATTTAGCTTTAAAAGCTGAAACTACAAATAACATTACATACATTGTAAAATCTAATAACTTTAGAAAAACTGCTCATGAGAAAAGAGCAGTACTTAAAAAAATGGATATGGAACTTGAAACCAAAGTCAGCAATCTTAAATCTGTATAACCATCCATTGATACTCCATATTTGTGGTATCTTCCAAGCATATAGAGAATTAATACTAAAACATAAAATTTTTATATTTGTACAATTTACAATAGAAATGAACTTTTTTTTTTCTTTGAAGTATGTTGAACTTCAAACCAGTTTTGATCTTATATCTTCATAATTATTTAGTGTTTTTCATATGAAGTTCATGTAAATAGACTAATGAACTCTTCTGTTCCAAAAACTTATAACTTTCTGCAACTAACTTCCACAATTGGGCTTCTTATTGGACTAAAACTTTGGTAAGTAATATAAAACCTTATATATACTTGTACAGTAAATACTCATGGGCTCCTAAAACATATTTTTGCTGTACATTTTACTATGAATTTGTGGCCAAAACAATTCAATCAATTGTCCTTAATGCATTGATCAGATTTTGGTTTATATAACTGACAAACTTCAATTTTTTTAAAAAAGCTTTTAAAAACTTAATTCATATAATTGTCTTATGTTTTGGGAGTTGAACCAAAAGTGGTTATTCTGATTCTGGTTATGATTGAAGCTTAACTGGAGGTAGAGATTCCTTATGCTCATCATTTTTCATTTATGTAAAATACTTAAGAATATCCTAATTTATACCAATAAAAAACTGAAATTGTTTTATGTTTAAGGTTTTTATAAATAGTTTAGCTAGTTCCACATTTTGGGGTAGCACTTCATAAATTTAGTTTAGCAGTGATTTTGATTTAAAAAAAAATAAAAGTAAATTGAGGCAATCTTGTTTGATATGAAAAATAATTTTTGGAAAGTAATATGAGGCAAGTGTACTGGTAGACATAAAGGTGGTTAGATTCTTTGGGTTGGGTGGTGGGCCAGGACTTTCTGACTTCTATGATGAAACTTATTTGAAATTTGTTGCCATGTTCCTAAAATTACACTTTCTGTTTTAAACTATTGGTTCACCTTTCTATGATCGTCCACTCTCGAATCATTTCTTGAGGTGCATAGTGATTCCGTGGCTTATGCTTTTTGATTTAACATAACTGTACTACAATTGGATGAAATTTTCCTCAAGTCTGGAACATATTCTGTCTAGTAATTAAGATTTTCATTGCCTTTCAAAAGTCACATCCCAATATGCATCCACCAGTGGCAGTCATTGGGAATGTTAAAAAGAAAAAAATCATTCCCATGTATGGAAACACTTTTTATCAGAGCTAGAATCCACCTGTGGGCATAACAGGCACATGCCCCATTTCAAAAAAAAGGGGGGGGGGGTGAGTAAGTAGATAAGTGCTTTGCTTTGTCTCAAGTTTCTTGTTTTCAGACATTACACTTTTTCACTTATGGATTTGCAACTCCACGTTTTGTCTTGCATTGGCCCGAACTTTTCAGTGATCCACACAGCAGTACTTCAGAACTGCTGTTTGTGATGTACTCTGACAGGCAAGCACCCCATCTCCCCCTTATGGGTCCTCCATGTTTTACCACCGTGTTTTTTTGGAGGAAATAAATCTCAGAGATTTTTTTACCAGTCCTCTGTCAGACGTGCGCCCTCCCCATTCTTAAATTCTGAATCTTCCTCACTTTATTTTATAATAATTTCAGTTATCAATAATAGTCTGATTACATGGAAGATAGTGCAGAATAGTGATGCAGCTAAAAATGACTGATTGAATTAATCATTTTCTGATTGAGGGAAAGGATTTTCTGAATAGCCTTGTGGTAATTGCATCATGATTCAATTTAGCATTATTGGGTAATTCGCCAATTAAAAACATTAAAAAGAAATGTAATGGGTAAAAAAGCACACTCATCCATTTGCATCTTTCATCATTTTTATTACTTAAAACTGAAATTGCTTTTAAAAACTAATTTGAGCATGATACTGTAAAGCGTAGTAATCATCCTGGAATTTTTTTTATATGGCCTGGAAAAGGCCTGGAAAGTCCTTGAATTTTTTCCTCCAAAAAGAGTACGAACCCTGAATGCTTGTTCATATGTGCCTGAAATCTGCAAGACCTCTTCCATGCATGGCAGATACTGCTTCTTCCCTGGCCTACACGTTTTCTGTATATGTCCCCCAATCAAACACGTCTGGGACATGGTAGCTGAGCGACTGACCCAATTAAGTGCCTCCACCAGTCACCTCATATGAACTCTGATCATGCATAAAAGCAGCCTGGCAGGCTATTCTCCAGGACAATATCAAAAACTTATTCGATTCAATGCCACACTGTGTAGAAACTGTTATTGTTGCTCAATGGCTTTGCACGATACAGAGTTTTGAGGTGAAAAATCTTGCATAGCTCTACCAATGTAATCAGTTATTTTCTGTAACACAAGGAATCTGTGATATAAGTTTCATTTGAATAGTGCAATCATCTTTCTCGGTGTTGCAGTTTTCACAAACAGTAGTGTATACATGTTCAGCAGTCGAAAGGATATAAGGAAAAAAACAAAAAATTTCCCTATTTTTATGGCACCGAAGTTTTGGTTGTAATGAGCACGTTGTTTCATTCCTTTCAGATGCGAATAAAATTTTTAAGAATAATTCAAATTGAATGGAACCAGTAAGAAAAATAACAAGTTAGTAAAATCATGCAATGATTTTACTAACTTGTTATTTTTCTTACTGGTTATAATACATTGATTATAATACGCTTTCCAACATACCAGAAATCATTACTCAAGTTATGAGGATAATGGCTGTGGAATAAATCTCGCTTCTGTGCCTTGACCTTTCATCCCATTTCGATGATATTCAACAGAACCGGTTCAGTATACCTCCGAAATAACATGATAGTTTTGTCGCAATCGAAGCATTTTTACGTAAGTTATGATACATAAGGGCTATGGAATAGATCCCGCTGCTGTGTCCTAACCTTTGACCCCATTTCGCCCATTTTCAACAGGATTTGTCCCCAGGCAGGCCCTTACAACATCTAACATTTCATCCAAATCAAAGCAGTTTTACATAAGTTATGACTCATAATGGCGATGGAAGTGATTCCGCTCCTATGTCCTGACCTTTCACTCCATTTCACCCATTTTCAATAGGGTTTGTCCCCAGCTGGTGTCCTACCACATACTAAAATTTCATCGAAATTGAACCTTTTTACGTTAGTTATGACGCATAAGAGCAGTGGAATGGATCCCGCTCCTATGTCCTGACCTTTGACCCCATTTCGTTCACTTTCAATAGGGTTCTTTCCCAGGTGGTCCCATACCACATACTAAAATTTCATCGAAATCGAACGATTGTTACGTGAGTTATCGTGCGGACGGGCATACACACACAACGCGTGACGTAATGAGGCAGATGGGAATCGCAACCATCTGCTCGAAAGAGTGTGACGTCATAAAACTTTAATAGGATCCACACACAATGCGTGACGTAATGAGACAGATGGCGTGACCGCGCACCGACATCTCTATCGCGAGCTTGTGAAGTCATAAGATTTCTAAGCAAGGTTAACATTAATGGAACGACGCCATGACACTGAACTCGTGGTAATTCCAGGTAACCACCTGGAACACACTAAACAAATTTTCCTAACAAGCTAAATCGATTTCTAGTACCAGAAAACAGTAGGTTAACGACTTTCATCAAAATCCTTAGAGACGTTTTCAAAATAAAATTTTCATAGATACAAGAATTGCTCCTTTTAAGGTGGACGTCAAGTAATTTTGCTTCCTATACTTCCAATGGAAAAACTTCTGTACACATTTTCTTCATAATTAATGCGTTCCCAAGGATGAAAACTTGAACATCGATTAAAATAGCTTCATTTTATAACTTGGAATACTTAATATTTTCCAAAACAATAACCATAATTATGCAATTCAACATTTATTTGTCTACTGGCGTCATCAAAGTACAGGTCGCGCCATCTTTTTTCTGGTTTCAACACCACCAAAGGAAACGTTATTGTTTTTTAATATGATTATGGTTATGTTTTAGAAAATGTTAAGTATTCCAAGTTATAATATGAAGTTATTTTAATCGATGTTCAAATGTCCATCCTTGGGAACACACTAATTGTGAAGGAAATGTATAGAAAAGTTTTTCCATTGGAAATATAGGAAGCAAAATTACTTGACATCCACCATAGTAGTATCGGATGAGGGCGATGGAATGGATCCCGATCATATGTCCTGACCTTTGACCCCATTGGTCCCATTTTCAATAGGGTTCTTCTCTAGGTGGTCCCCTACTACATACTAAAATTTCATCGAAATCGAACCTTTTTTACGCATGTTATGACGCACAAGGGCAATGGAATGGATTCCGCTCCTATGTCCTGACCTTTGACCCCACTTCACCCATTTTCAATAGGGTTTGTTCCCAGGCGGTTCCCTACCACATGCTAAAATTTCATTGAAATCGAACCATATTTACGCAAGTTATGAGGCATAAGGGCAATGGAATGGATCCCACTTCTATGTCGTGACCTTTAACCCCATTTGTCCCATTTTCAATAGGGTTCATCTCCAAGTGGTCCCCTACCACATACTAAAATTTCATCGAAATTGAACCATTTTTAAGTGAGTTATCGTGCCGACAGACAGACAGACGGAAAAAGCTGGAGCATATTGGAAAGCATAAAAAGTCTACTACCGGATTTCAACAATCGATAAAACATCCTAAAATAGGAGTCTTACTAGTGGATGAAAAATATGTTATGAAAATTGACAAATCCTGCGCAAAATGTTTCTCATAGCAGAAGGAAGATATCGGAGAGAACGAGATTTTCAAATCAAACCGTCAGAAAAAGAAATATAGAGGGAAACATGATATAAATCTACTCTCCTTAACAGAATAATTTTGCATAATGAAAAAGTTGATAATATGCAAAAGGTATTCTTCATAGCAAATGCTACGCTAAGGAAAAATAATTTTTCAAATACATCACCTGAAAGCAGTGACAACGAGAAATTTTTTTGACATTTACGTCATCTTAACAGAAAGCTGTACATTATTTAAAGAGGATAAATGTTCTTTATTGTAGTAAATGTCATGCAGTTAGAGAAAAGAAATTTTTCAATAAGGTTCTTAGAAGTAAATATACAGCAACAAAAAAGCACTCAAACACCACCTAGTGACCGAACTGTGAACTACAAAAAACTGCACAAGTACAGGCAAAGTGTTTCATAAGGTAAATGATATACAGCGTCAAAAGATTTTTTTTTAAATCAGATATTTAGAAGCAGAGCTTTGGGGAAAAGAAAAAAAAAAAAAACTTAACCATTTGTGCTCCTAACGGGGAAATTGTGCATAACTTTGAGCAAAAAAATACACACAAAATGCTTTCATATTAAGTAGTATCTAACTGAAAGAATTATTTTGGTCAGGTTTTTAGACAGACAGATATTGCTGCAGATATGCTGTAAACGGAAATATGAACTTACGCCCTATTATAGTGGGCATATTTGTGTGTTAAGAAAAATTTGAAATTACATGCAACACATTTCGCACCAGAAACACTCTTCAACAATAAAAGCTTTCAAATTGGACTCTTAGAAGCAGAGACATGGTCAAAGAGAATATACATGGTGTCCAAGAATTATTGGACACATTACAAAATTATATAGAACAAAACATTAAACAGATAGAAAGAAACTGACTGTAATAACTTACAATGTAACTACACAAGTTAATAAATTTCGATGTGAGATCCCTTGGTTGCTCGTAGTACGTCCAAGTGATACTCGATTTCGTGCCATGTATTGGCAAGCATCTGAGGAGTTATGGAATTAATAGTAGCTATGATACGCTGCTTCAGTTCCTGCAAATCAGTACAAGGGGTCTGATAAACACGACCCTTCACATAACCCCACATGAAATAATCCAATGGAGTTAGATCTGGAGAGCGAGGAGGCCACAGAATGGGACTACCACTCCCAATCCATCTGTTGGGGAAATGCTCGTTTAGGCACTTACATACACACATTGACCAATGCGGAGGCACGCTGTCTTGTTCGAAAACGACGTCCTATCTTTTGATCTGGGGTATAGCGAAATTTTCTAGCATATCCAAGTAAGTGTCACCATTTATGTTTTTTTTTTGCAGAAGAAGAAAGGGCCAGTTACTTCTCTTTTTGATAGGGCGCACCACACATTAACTTTTGGAGAATCACGTTCCAGTTCAATAGCAGCATGAGGCGGTTCACTGCCCCATATCCTACAGTTGTGACGATTCACAATACCTGATACATGAAATATGGATTCATCACTAAAAATTACAGTACTGAGAAAGTTTTTGTCGTTTTCCACTCGATTCAGCATATCCACAGCGAAATCATATCGCAGAGTGTTATCATTTACATGCATCTTTTGCACTATTTGAATTTTATAAGCATGAAACTAATTTCTTGTGCAAGATATCGTGAATTGTCGATTTCAGAATGCACAGTTCTCTGCTTGCTTTACGAACGTATTTTCTGTGGCTTGTCGGAAACTTTCATTAACTTGGTCAACTGTCTCACCGCTGATGCTAGGCCTATCTGCTCCTCCACGATGTTCCACATTGCCAGTTTCTTTAAACTGTTTCATCCACCGCTTAATTGAATTCATTGACGGAGGATTACAACCATACTCTAAATGATACTATCTTTTAACTTTAATGACAGACTTTAATTCCGCAAGCCGTAACACACACATCGCCTTCTGCTGTACGGATGACGTGACTACTGCTTGCGCATTTCTCATACATTCGTCATCAGGCCACACCTAGCGCCATCTATCAGATTCTAGGAATAACAATTCTGCAAAACAAAAATATAGAAACCGTGTTAGTAATACGGGGCATAGAAAAACAGACAACGCTCGTAGTTTGTTTTTTTACATAATTTTATGTGTCCAATAATTCTAGCACACCCTGTATATATCTACACCATGTGGCTGATATATATATACACACACCCTCACACTGTTTTAACCTGAAGGTATTGTCAAAAGGTTTTCAGTGGTGCACGATATGACTAAAAAATAGAATTTAATTGAGTTTTCAGAAGTGCAGATATTGCTGCAAAAATATATCTGAACCAGAAATAAACCCTTACACCAACACCTGGCTAAACTGTTCTTTACCAAAACTTAGAAATTATATGCAGAACATTTCCCTCCATGAGCTTCATCTGATGTAAAAAGAAATTTTGAAATTGGTCTTTTAAAACCAGAGATACCCGGGAAATCACGATTTAACTTCAAGCCCCTTAGCGGGAAAACTATGTATAACTAGAAAATAAAAAAATGCCCAAAATAGTCTTTGTTCTAAATGGTATCAAATGGAAGAAAGAATTTTTCAATTGGATATTCAGAAGCAATTATGTGGAATAAAACATTTTTTGAATTCAATAACATCAGCAGCATTTGCACCATCTAGCCGTAAAGTTATGCATTGTGTAAAGAGCCTAGAAAGCAAAGATCACCGTTCTCACGTTTCGAGCTTCCAATGCAAAAAAAAATATTTTTGAAATCGGACTAATAATTGTGGAATTTTTGAATCTGACTAATAACTGGAGAATTTTTGAATCGGACTAATAACTGTAGATATTTGAAATCTGACTAATAACTGTAGAGATATGGTGTTCACGAATTGACGTAGTGATACTATAAGCACGTTCTCTCTCTCTCTCTCTCTCTCTCTCTCTCTCTCTCTCTCTCTCTCTCTCTCTCTCTCTCTCTCTCTCTCTCTCTCTCTCTCTCTCTCTCTCTCTCTTGCAAAAACGTACTAAAAAGGGTTCTATTTTGCTGGCTTGACAACGTCAGGCACGTAATTATAGGGGTTGGACACACTCGGCCCCTGTTCCAACCAAATAACGCTTCAGAAAATTTGGAAATATCACTGTTTGAGGAATTATTTTTTTTGCTGGTTTTTAAAAGTAATGCAATTTGTAGCGTAATTTCTGCTACAAGCTACTGGATTTTGTAGCGTGCTGCTGCTGCTACAATTAATTTTTTTTATTTGTAGTGATGCTACACACAATGCTGCTGTAAAAGTAGTGTGCTACAGTAGCAGCGCTACTTGTAGCACACTACTACTAATCACAGTATATATACAGGGTGCATAGGAAAGTCCCTTTAGCCTGGAATAACTTGTGAACAGAGAGAGGTACAGTTATGCAAGTGAAATAACGGTATAGTAAAGCGCCTACACCCGATCGAACGCAACCGATAGCAGCACCCCTAATGGTGAAATGCGGAAGCTAGCCTTTTCAAAACGAAAAGAGAGAGATCAAAATTTCCAATTACAAAGTTGTAGAGCATCAATTAATTAGTACAAAACGACATTTGTTTTACACGGATAAGATAAATTGTCGCCTGAATACCCTAAAATGTCCGAAATCGATGTGCAACCTTTTGTGGGAACCTTTGAAGGGAACAGGCATAGGTATGAGCAAATACACACAATGTATTGCGTAAATGTGTACTTATGTCAATACAGTTTGGTGACGTCAGACAACACAAAAACAAAAAAGGCAAACTGGCGCACGGTGATAAAGTTAATGTTGAGTACGTTTGAAGAGTTCGCCATTGCCCACGAAACACATTTGTATTCGTGAAAGTAACTCTGCATGCAGATTCCTCAGCATAGAAGGTGTCACAGGCATCTGTAACACGACGGCATAGATCCAGCAGACTTGTAGGCGCTGTTGCATACACCTGATTTTTTACGTAACCCCAGAAATCCAAGCTCGCCATTCTCACACAGCGTATGTAGACCTGAACTTCTAATCAGGGTACATCCTGCTACTGGTTTTTATATTGTAGGTACGGTACAACATCACGATCTGGATTTGCATACGGCTACAATTGCAAAATGTGAATATGCACATTCAAATCGTCGCATATTGATTTCTGAAATTGTAGGGTATTCAGGCGACAATTTGTCTTATCTGTGGGAAACAAATGTCATTTTGTACTAATTAATTGATGCTCTACAACTTTGCAATTGGAAATTTTGCTCCATCTCTTTTAGTTTTCGATTTGCAATGGCTAACTTCCGCATTTCGCCGCTAGGGGCGCTGCTATCGGTTGCATTCGATCGGGCGTAGTCGCTTTACTATACCATTATTTCACTTGTATAACTGTACTTCTCTCCGTTCGCAAGTTATTCCAGGCTAAACGGACTTTCGTATACAGAGTCCCTTTAGCCTGGAATAACTAGTATACAGAGAGCCGTGGATGGCTTAGTGGTTAGTGAGTCAGACTATCAATGCAGGGTCTTCAGGTTCGAACCTGGGCTGATCTTTCAGAGATGGTGTGATATACTAACAATTGCTGAATATCGCACAAGCACGTTAAGTGATGACCCCCAGGCTGGACCCACTGGTTAAATAGTTATCCTTTCCTATGCCCCCCCCCCCTAAAATTCTCTCGCCCCTCTATGTGCAACATCGTACTTGTATGGTGGCGCCATCTACTGTACTCTAATCTCACTAAAACTGTTCTGTCAAAGTCACTAGACTTGCTCTCAATCCTTCACTTTCTATGTCCTACCCAAAAGGCGATCTCGCTGTAGGTGGATGGGACCTAAACTCGATTCACTGTGGACAGAAGTCCTACAAGAAAATGACAAATACTGTGACTGAAGAAGTATACTGTTTCAATGCACTATAAAACAATTACAATGTAAGTTTTTTTTAGAGACAGTCACAGATGCACAGCACACATCGAGCCGGTAATCCATTTCCGCCCAAACGTGAGGTAAGATATCTGAATCAAGTGCAGTGATAGTGGCTGTGATACGCTGTTTCAGCTCCACTGGATCAAGAGGAAGGGGAGGAGCGAATACCTTGTCCTTTACGTGCCCCCACAGGAAAAAGTCACAAAGGACTTCTGGGTGGCCATTGGGTCAGTGGCATGTTGTAGTCCGCGGTTCGTCCAATCCATCGGTGAGGAAGATGTTCATCGACTGACTAGTTTACGTGACACGCACGCTATCGCCTATGTAACTTTCCTCAGTAGCGGGACACAAAAACTTTATGAGTACATCTACTTAACGGTTCACAGTTGTGGTCCGTGTCTTCAACTGTTACTGTTTTACAGCATCTGGAAACTGTATACTTCTTTATGACTCACCCTGTATTCTGAATTTCATAGTCTGCAGATTGTACAAAGGAAAATGTGATACTTTTAGTTAATGTGTACAAAATATACTTTTAGCAAATTGTGTATGTGTTTTAATAAAATCAAAGTCTAAAATTTTAATTTTTTGAGAGCAGCGAGAAGAAGAAAGGAAAACTAAAGTTATAGACCAAATTCAGTTGGTTTTTTTTTAGCAATAAGTGGTGTTTGGGTTTAAAAAAATGGCAGCAAATATTAGTTTGGTCCAGCAATTACTCCATACATTACATTTATGTAGTATTGTTTGAAATTTGAATTTGTTTCACCTGACTTAAATTTTTGGAGCTGGCTGCTAGATCTGGAAGAAATTTAAATTTTTCCAACTCTAACGATACAAACAAGATTTTTTTTTTTTTTATATGTCATTTTTAAGTTTGGAAAAATAGGTTGGTTACTGAAAATAAATGCTATATGGATGCGAGACTTGGACATTGACTAAGGAATCGGAGAGAAGGATACTTGCTTTTGAAAGAAAGTGCTATCATAAAATCTTATGAATGGGATTGACTCGGAGGATAAGAAATGAAATATACAGAAGAATTCAACTAAAAGAGATCCTGTTCCAAAAAATCATATGGAGAAAACTAAGGCTCTTTGGGCACATTTGCAGAATGAAAAATGACAGAAAGATAAAGACATTGGCGTTTGGCTTAATGAACAGAAGAAATGTAAGAGGGCACCCTCTCACTGTGTGTGGGCTGACGACATTAAAGACTGGTGCAGTGTAAACTCTTCAAGAACTGAGCCCCTCTGCAATGAACATACTTCAATGGGGCAATATAGTTAAAATGGCAACAGACATCTACGTGAATTGTGCCCATGGTTGATGATGACTAAAAATAACTTCTAAGTTATGAAGTAATTGGAAGTTTAAGTACTATGCAAACGTGTTTTTGTTACCTGATTTATTGGTCCCTGCAGGGATGTAAGGTCAGGTGATGCGTAACATCACAGCCTCTCCTTGACAAATGTCAACCCCGCCTTCTCGTGGTGCATCCTGTTCCCACTAAAGGGGCTCTGACAACCGCCAATAGCGGTATAACTATACCATCGGGATCAGAGGAAATGCTATCCCACACTCACCAACCCGCTTGGCCAGCGTGGTGAGTTATGGCCAAACACCTCCAAAATGACTCTACAACTTAAATCTTGGACCTCAGTCTCCGGCAGCTGGAATGTACCTGGCCAAGGCAAGCGGCCAGTGCGACATGAAGGCACAGGGTGCTAAGAATCCCCGGAGGACCGGACTAGGCTGCCATTTGATGCTGACCTTGGCTACCTATAACGGACGCTCCCTATCTTCTGATTCAAGGCTTCTTGAATTGGAAGAGGAACTACAAAGGATCAAGTGGGACATCGTCGGGCTAAGTGAGGTAAGGAGAAAAGGAGAAGATCTCATTGAACTGAAAAGTGGACATCTCTTCTATTTTCGTGGGACAGATACTGGCAGAACTAGTGGTGTTGGATTTATAATAAACAAGAAACTGAAGGATAAAGTGGTAGAAGTTGAAAGTTCCTCTGACAGAGCTGCACGACTCGTTATCCAACTATCGAGAAGATACCAGGCTCAGATTATTCAAACTTATGCACCCACCACAAGTCATCCTGAAGAAGAAATTGAAGAATTTTATGAGGAAATTCGTCATCTAAATAATAAAGGTAAGCAGCACTTGAAGATAATTATGGGAGATTTCAATGCAAAAATAGGGCACCGGCAACAGAATGAAACTTCAGTAGGTAAATTCGGTCACGGCAACAGAAACCAGCGTGGAAATACTCTCGTTGAGTTTGCAGAGGCAGAAGGATTTTTCATCTTGAACTCCTTTTTCAAGAAAAAGCCACACAGGAAATGGACATGGAGACATCCAATTGGAACGACAAGTGAAA
Organism: Macrothele yani; assembly: GCA_039090855.1. Classification (NCBI taxonomy): domain Eukaryota; kingdom Metazoa; phylum Arthropoda; class Arachnida; order Araneae; family Macrothelidae; genus Macrothele; species Macrothele yani. The sequence continues at coordinate 71,629,122 of CM077025.1, read as the reverse complement.
TTGATTTTATTATGTGTAACAAAAAATTCGTCATCGAAGACTGCAGTGTGCTGAACAAGTTCAACACAGGTAGTGACCATAGATTGGTGAGATGTAAGATGCACCTCAACACTAAACTGGAACGTGACAAGCTCATAAGACAAACAAAATGTATTGACATAACCAACCTTAAAAAACACCATAATACTTTCAAGTTGGAACTGAAGAACATATTCTCTGCTTTAGAAGGCCTAACATCGGAAGAAGTGGATATTTCGGAAGTTAACAGAAAAGTAACCAAAGCTCTAATGGAAACAGCAACAAAATTAGCTGGGTCTAAGAACAAGTTGCATGTGAACAAATTATCAGGAAAAACCAAAATGTTGATGCAAAAAAGAAGAGAGATGAGGACAACTAAAGAAGATGTGACTTCCAAAGTGGAATATATAGAGCTATGCAAGACAACACGAAAAAGTATCACTGAAGACGTAAGGAAATTCAACTGTGAGCTAGTGAGGAAAGCAATTGAAAACAACCAAAGCCTTAAGATAGCAAAGGGACATCTCAGTAAGGGAAGAAAACAGATTATGGCTCTGAGAAAAGATGGTTCTATAACAAGAAATAGAGGCGAAATTTTGACAAGAGTGAAAGATTTCTACTCCAAATTATATGAAAGGGATGATACATGTACTCCAGACATCATGAAAGGTACCAGAGTTCTTCCAGTCCTCCCAGCAGAAGTTGCTCATGCAATCAAGAACATGAAGCGGGGGAAAGCTCCAGGAGAAGATGGAATTACTATAGACATCATACAAAGAAGCAAGTGGAGAAATCGAAACAGTACTCGCCCAAATTTTCACTCGATGCCTTAATGAAGGGAAGATTCCTGAGGATTGGAACAATGCTACTATGATCCTGCTACATAAAAAAGGTGACATTGAGGATCTCAGGAACTACAGACCTATCAGCCTCCTATCAGTGGTTTATAAAATCTTCACTAAAGTTCTTTCACACCGCTTGAAGGTAACACTGGACATGGCTCAACCGAGAGAACAAGCTGGATTCAGGAGTGGCTACAGCACAATAGATCATATCCACGTACTGAGAGAACTAATTGAAAGAGCGAGGGAATATGAACTTCCATTGTGCATGGCTTTTATCGATTATGAAAAAGCCTTTGATTCGGTGAAACCATCAGCAGTTACCACGGCTCTGAAATCCTGCGGTATTGAAGATGCATACATTAATATTATTAATAACATCTATGAAAATGCAAGTGCAAAGATTCGGCTGTTTGAAAATACAACACACATAAAAATTGGAAAGGGAGTGAGACAAGGTGACACCATATCTCCGAAGCTCTTTAATGCGACATTGGAAAATGTCTTTCAATCACTGAACTGGGAAAACAAAGGGATAATAATTAATGGAGATTATCTAACCCACCTTCGTTTTGCTGATGACGTAGTCATTTTTGCAACTACCCCATCAGAGCTGCAGAGTATGATCCAGGAACTTGCTGACAAGAGTAAAGAAGTGGGATTAAAAATGAACTTTCAGAAGACAAAAGTGATGTTCAATGCTTTTACAAGAAATGAAGATTTATCGATTGATGGAGAAAAACTGGAGATAACAGATACGTATGTTTATCTTGGACAGCAGATATCAAGTGAGGGTCACATTGATGAAGAAATTAATCGGCGTACAAAACTTGCCTGGAGAGCTTTTGGAAGAAACAGCATAATTTTCAAGAGCAATATGCCATTATGTCTTAAAAGAAAAGTGTTTGATCAATGCATCCTTCTAGTGCTTACGTATGGTGCAGAGACGTGGACCTTAACTAAAAGAGACATACAAAGGCTGCAGACAACTCAAAGAAGCATGGAGAGGTGCATGCTTGGTATAACCAGGAGAGATAAGAAGAGAAACTCGTGGATCCGAAAAATGACGAGAGTGGAAGACATCATGATCAGGGTTAAATCCCTGAAATGGCAATGGGCTGGACATACTGCCAGAAGGACAGACCATAGATGGACAGCCGAAATTTTAGATTGGATTCCAAGGGACAGGAAAAGACCCAGAAAAAGACCACATGGGAGATGGGTGGATGAAATTCGTAAATATGCGGGAGTGACATGGAGGAGACTGGCACAAGACAGACCGTTGTGGAAGAGGCTTGGAGAGACCTTCGTCCAGCAGTGGATTGATAATGGTTGACAATGATGATGATGATGATAATAAGCAACCCAATAAATATTAACACTTACTATTTTGCTCATAGTATATGTGTTCACTGAACAGTTATTTTATGCAGATGCCCCCCCCCCCCCAATAGAAAAGTGTTGCAGTTATAATTAGTATTGTACATGCATTTCAATAATCATTTCTACATTAAGTTGATGCCTATACCTATTTTGTATGTGACACTACTGTACTATTTTGGTATTTGTTGTCTGTAAAGCAGTAAATCTTAAGTCTGTTTTATCTTTTTGTATTTGCAGTGCAATTAAGTTTTTTTTTCAGCATAATATAAATATTAATGCCTGTGTCTTATAAGAAAATTTCCTTTATTTTTTTTCTAGGTTCCACTGCCAAAGAGGAAAAGGAATAACTTCCCAAAGATTAATGTGTTTTTAGATATCATTCACTTCATTTTTTTCCCCATTTATTTTTCATGTGCATTATCACCTGATCTTTAAAGTATGAAGTTCTCAGAAGTTTGTAGGTGATCATTTTGTGGTCATGTTCATATAAATAAAACTGTAATGTAAGCAGCTTGTATTACTTTCATTGAAGAAAACATTAAAAAAGACTTTTATTACTACTTCCTAAATCTGATTTCATCCATCTTGTATGATAGTTTTATGTAATATACTGTATACCAATTATTTTATTAGCAATAGTATGCATATACACTGCCTGACAGGGAAAATGCCATGCTATGAAGGAATGCTCGAAAACAGAACGAACTGCACTCACAGATAGCCAAGTAGGTCCTGAACAAATGATTTAATTGTCACATACAGACTAGGCTCCAGTGGCAGAATATACAGGATCATCAATAAGGAGTGTGGCCCCCATTTTGGGCGATACAGAGTTGAATCCGATGTAACATCGAGGCAATGAGAGTCCGAATAGTCCTGGGGTATTGTGGACCATGTAGTGTTGATCAGAGTCCACAGTTCATCTTCATTTTGCGGGGGGGGTACTCAACTGACATCCAATCGTGTCCCACAGATGCTCGATGGGCGAAAGGTCGGGGAGCGTGCTGACCATGGAAGCAGCCGCACACTGTGCAAACCATTCAGGCTGATTCAAGCGGTATGCAGCTATGTGCCATCCTGTTGAAAAACGACGTTTGGGATGCCCTGCAGATACAGTAGTGTCACGGGCCGCAGCACCTCATCAACATAACCGTGTGCCGTCAATGTGCCCGTAATGTGTGTACCAGCGGTGAGTGACTGTTGGTGCTGATAGTACCCCACACCATGATTTCACATTGCTGAGCCTTGTGGTGCCCCACAATGGTTGAGGAATCCGCCCGTTGGCCATGTCGCCTCCAGATTCTGACATGGTGATCATTCGTGGTGAGACACCCGGAATCCCACGCAGCTCTGGAATGACACCACGTCAATCGGCGACAACGATGGCACGCTGCTAAAGGTAGCCTTTGCAATGGACAGCTGGACAGCAAACCAGACGTAGCCACTCAGCGCAACTCTGTCCGTGTTGATATCGAAACATTCAAGCCTCCCCGCGCACTCCGCAAAATGACGCCTGTTGTGGCCTGTGGTTCCCTATGGTATGATGTCGGATTCGACGATTGGTGCGCTCGGACTTTCGTCTCCATGCTCTCCCCCCCCCCCCCAACGTTGCGCGGATCCTTCCTGGGACCACTGTCTCCAAATGCAACTGGCGGTTGTGACATCACATTGTGTTTCTTCTGCAATACGATGCAAAGACCATCTGGCAGTATGAAGGCCTACGATGACACCTCTCGTGAACTCGTCCGTTTGACGAAATCGCATACAACGGCATCTTAACAACACTGGCACCCCTGGTTCGTTCTCCAGACATAGTTACAGCAGAACCACTCGCTTCTCTCAGCCATGACGACATCTCAACTGATGGTCTCGCGGGCTGTTTGTCCGCTTATATCCCACACTCTGTTTGTGCGATTGGCCTGCAAATGCAATCATTTGCATAACTTGTATGTGTGCACCCACCTTGCAATTGCATGGTGCTGCATTCACGTCTTTGTGATGTGGCATTTTCTCTGTCAGGCAGTGTGTAACATCACTGAAACATATAATGCATATATTAAATGTTTTGCACACAGCTGTCCTCAGATTTCAAGTAGAAAGTTTTTGTTTTTTTTTATTATTAATATTATATGTAATGACAGTTTTCTTGAAAGATTTTCCATTTTTTTAGTTTTTCTAAGGAGCATTCTTTATGGATACAGTTTTTGGTACAAGTACTGTGTTACAGATTTTGGTTCAAGTATTGTGTTGTGTCATTGTGCTGATTGTCACTTTTGCTTTTTCTCTTGGAAATGATATCCAAATCTTCGGATGAGGCGATCTCCTTATGCCATTGATGGTGGTCCTGGACAGTCTTGAAAATGGAGATGGTTATAGTTATTTGTTTGATCTTATAAGTGACCATGGAGTCTTTTATTTTCTTAAGTTGGATGTGACTTTATTAAATGTAAGTCAGTGACCAATTTCAAAGAACTAACACTTACTTTTTGAGCCTTTATTGCCCTGATATCTTCCTTACCTGTGGTTTCAATGTTGACTTGATGGCCACATTTGATATACACTATGTAGACAAAAAATATTCAGACACCTAGGCAAAATGGAAGCAAGCATTTATGTTAGCTGAAACCAGTTCATAGACCTCTGATCTTTGGGTGTTTTAACTGCAACAAACTTTCTAGGCTTGCTTTCCATGAAATTCTAATAGGTCTGTACCAGAGATTTCATCCTGTAAGGCTTCTGCCAGAGCTACTGTAAAGAAAGGTCAGCTACCGAAGCATTACACCATTTACAGTTCCATAATGTAACCAATGCATGATGAGAGGATATTAGGGATTCTTCTAATTTTTAGCATGTTACGTGCTTCACTGTCAATCCTTCTCACTGTGCAGAAAGATCTTATCGGCAGAGATCGGATTTTGGCATTCCAGCTTGTTCCACAGGATTTTCTATTGTATTTGGATGTCCTGCTTCTCAACTAAACCTGAACAGATCTTGCAGTTTGATGAGACACTCAATCTTGCTGAAACAGGCAGAGATCTGTGCTGAAGTACTGCCAAAGTGTAGGTAGTGTAAAATTGTTCAAATTGTCTGTTTCTGGCAACTGTTAGGCTGGAGTGGTACCACAACCAAACAGGAAGTTCCTAGCAGAAACAACCCCACACAGTCAGATCCCCCTCAAAACTTAACTGTAGGGACAATGCTGTCCTCCTGACAGCATTCTCCAGGACAATGCCACACCCAAATAAATCAATTCAAACGAAAGAGTGAGTAGCACGATTCATCATTTCCTGCACAGCCCTCTTCCACTTTTATGTTGTCCATGAACAGTGAGCGAGACACCATTGTGTGGCATGGTGTTGGGCTTGTGTGCAGTTGAACTAGCATAGTAACCATGATGTAATAATCTGCTTATCCAATAAAAAAAAAAAAAAAAAGAAAGATTTCGAGATAATGTCCAAAATGAGACTACTGATAGTAAAATTTTTTCGGAGACATGTGCAAAAAAGAGAAACGCTAAGTCGACTTAAAACTTTCTGGCTCACATTTGATTTATCATATTTTTTTCGAAGATTTTTTTGGAGAATGTTACCATGCTTTGCAGTTTTCTGAAAAACGCTACAAGTACAAATTTGAATTATTTTTTTTTACAAATGAATTTTAAAGGTAACTCAGCATTGTGTTCGTTCTTAAAAAAAAAAATCATTAAGGAATTCTTAAAAAAAAAACAGAGAAAGGGAGAGACCAGGTGGTCTCTCCCTTTCTCTCTGTTTTTTTTTTTTTAATCCAAGTCCAAATGTGTTATACTCAAGATCAAAACCCCAATACATCTATAAAATAAGTATCTGAACAACAAAGAACTCTAACTCAAGTTAAGCGATAAGTATACTACTGCTTGTTGTACACAGGCCATTCTTGGAGTTTTGTCACATAGAAGATGATGAACTAGCCTGAAAAAATGTGTGTGCTTTTGTTATGAGAACAACTATTGTCAAAATATGTGTATATAGGTCGCTTCACCTCTCACAATCTGTGCCAAGCCATGTGTGTCCCCGTCCCCCAAGGTCAATACAGTCCATTAGTGTTTTCTTGATGTTGTGTCTTCATCCGTCTTGCAGAATGCCTGTGGTAGTGGGGAAGAACTCAAGATATTTGTTTGGGCACTATACTTGATGTGAATTTCAAAGTGTCAGAGTAAGAACAGGCCCCTGCAATTTTGAAAACAGATTTACACATTTGATCCAAGGGATATGTAATGATAATACTAAATGGTTGTTTCCCTCCCAGATGTTTGTTAGCTCCAGAGACATGTGAAATCTTCAGACACTCTTTCCAATTTGTTTATGAGTCTAAGGATGGTCGGATGATGAAAGGATTTTGACCTGCTTTACAACTTAGAATGTTTCATACTCCTTAGGGTGAAACAGGAAGAAATTTTCTGATCACAGCATCTCTTTTATGCCTTTAGCCTCCCATTGAGTCTGGCACCTGCAGTTTAACAGGCAGATGCTACAACGCTACAAACTCGCTTTGGAATGCACTCATTTTCGAATATTTGTTGTGGAGGTGTAACTAGGGCGGGGCAAATGGGATACTGCCCCAAGCGCAGCTCAAGAGAGGGTGCAAAAACCACTGCTTGCAGTTTGATTAAAATTGGAATTATAGCTTTTACACCAATTTCTGGTAAACTTAAAGATTCAAATTTCTTCCTTAAAATGTTCACATTCAGGAATGAAGGAATGGTTATATGGTCTGTCGAACTAAAGAACTACAGCCTTCGTCATCAACAATGGGGTCCACGGTTTTTCTTTAAGTGGATGTTCACACACACACACACACGGTCGAATCACATTATTGTGACCACTTGTTGTACACAGGCCATTTTTGGAGTTTTGGCGGTTACTCTGGATATTAATCCAGAGTAACCGCCATGTGCAGGGCAGACAGCATCTTGATGGGCTGGAAGCGACTCAATAAGGTACTGGAAGGTGTTCACAGGTCTGTGGAGCCATGCTGACTGTAGTAAATCTGACAGCTGCTGGAGGGTGCATGGTGGAGGATCTATAGAGCGAACAACGATTGATGCGGTCCCACAGATGCTCAGTTGGGTTTAAGTCTGGGGAATTAGGGGGCCAGGGAAGTACTTTGAAGTCTCCATCGTGCACTTCCAACCACTCTCGGACATTTCTAGCTGTGTGACAAGTCACATTGACAATCCCATCCGCCCCAGGGAAGACAATCAGCATGTCTGGGTGTACGCGATCTGCAAGGATGGATTCATAATGAATTCGGTCTGTAGTGCCTTCCACAGGTATGAGTGGACGCAGGGAATGCCACGAAAACATTCCCCAGACTATAACGCTGCCCCCACCAGCTTGTGTTTTTCCAGCAATGGTTGAAGAGTGTTCTCTGATGTTTCTTTCCTAATATGCCCACGGCCATCCATTCGATGAAGCAGAAAACGTGACTCGTCGGAGAAGGCAATCAGCGGAGGTCCAATTCCGATACTGCCGTGCAAATGTAAGCCTTTTCTGCCAATGCACCTTCGTTAGCATAGGTGCATTGGCCATCCGTCTGCATCAGAGCCCCATACACAGCAGGGTTCGCTGAACTGTCGTTTTAGACACGCTTCCGATAGTTTCCTGGTTCATTCAGCCAGTGTAGCGTGTCGATCTGCCCTTGCGCACTTCGCAGCTGACATTAACCTCTCACATCAATGGCACGTGATGTTCCACCGTTTCCACAGCACTTATTCGCAATGGTGCCATTTCTCCAATCGCGATACACTTTAACCACAGCAGCACGCGAACAGTTCACAAACTGTGCTGTTTCAGAAATACCTCCACCCTTAACCTGAAAGCCGATAATCATCCCTTTATGCAAATCTGATAAATCGCTCCCTTTTATCCATGACAGCAATGAGTGATATGTTTTCAGAATGCCTACAGCACATCTTATATACCCTCGGAGCCAGCTCACAACACGTGCCTTCTTTTATTGGCTACTCCCTGTTGACGTCAAAAGTAGGAGGTAGTCACAATAATGTGACTTGACTGAGTATATATATAATACGCATTATGGCATATTAGAAATGTACAGTTACACATGCTAACTGCCTGAAACCTTCATTCCAAATAATAATAATGGAAGAATTGAAACAAGAAGAAAATTGAAAAATATGACCAACACATAAAACAGTGCAAAGAAAATGTGCAATTTCGGAATCAGCAGAAAGTATTTTATAAATAATTGAGATAAAATGCAGTCCAAATAAACATCTGCTCATGTAAGGATGATGCCTTGAAATTTTAGAAAGAAATTTGGGAAAGCCCGGTTGAACATAATAGAAATGCCTCGTGCATCAAAGATGTTTGTAAAGATCTGAAAGCCGCCCCAGTGGCTCAATGGTCTAAGCAATGGCTTGTGACCGTCCAAGATGGGTCCGGGTTCACATCCCAGTGAGGCATGGATGTTGTGTTTGTGTTATGGCACTGGCTCTCTCCCTTCCCTGAAACAAGTAGCCCTAAATTAGCGATGGGTGGCTGCTTATAGCCCACTGAGTTGCTCACGGTGGTCGTTAAACTCCTGATTAAAAGAAAAAAAAGATCTGAGAGGGAATACACAAGGATAATCTGTTGCTAACAACATATATGATTACACAGCAAGTTAAGAGTGTGAGGGCTTGGAGTGCACCTGGGCCAGATGAATTGCACGGATTTTGGCTAAAGTATCTTACAAGTCTTCATCAACGTATAGCTATGCAATTCAGTATAATGCTACAGAGCTTTACCACAGAAGATTGGATAAAAACAGGTCGCACATTCCTTATAACGAAAGATCAAGAAAAAGGCAATAAACCTACTATTGCCCATTTACATGCCTTCCAGCAGCATCAAACTTTTCACAAGAATACTAGTAAGATCAATATGACTACTTATGGGAAAACAACTTGTACCCAATAGAGCAGAAGGGGAACTGCAAAAGGTCAACAGGGTCAAAACACCAGCCACTAATTGACAAAATGGTACAAAAAAAAATTCCAAAAGACAAAAAAAACAAATTTGAATATGGCATGGATGGATTATAAAAAGGCATTTGATTCATTGCCACATAGCTGGATTAGCACCTGTTTGGAATTAGCAAGAACATCTCCTAATTCCTCAAAGAAAATATGAGAAATTGGAAAATAATGTTACATGCATATGGTGATTAACTCGGAGAAAATATCAAGAGGCATATTTCAAGGGGATTTTTTCTCACCTTGATTGTTTAAAATCTCTTTTAGTTCTATTGTCAATTATTTTGAACAAAAGAAAAATGGACTGCCACATTTCAGACCAACATGGAAAAATAAACCATCTGCTGTACACGAATGACCTAAAATTGTATGTAAAAAGTGCCGCCAAACATGAAACAGCCGCCCCAGTAGCGCAGTGGTCTGAGCGATGGCTTCTGATCATTCGTCTGAAAAGGGTCCGGGTTCGAATCCCAGTGAGGCATGAATGTTGTGCTTGTCTTGCTGCACTGGCTCTCTCCCTTCCCTGGAACCAGTGACCCTAAATTAGGGACGGGCGACTGCTTATAGCCCGTTGAGTTGCTCACGGTGTTGTTAAACATCCAATCTAAAAAAAAAAAAAACTTTAAACATTGCTTAATATGGTGCAAATATTTAGTGATGATATACAAATGAAATTTGGACTGGAAAAATGTGCAGTACTATCCATTCATTGGGGGAAAATCCAGTACATAGGTAAAATTGAACTAGAAAATAGTAATATGAAATCATTGATAGATAACAAACATTACAAATACCTTGGAATTCTTGAATCAGATAGCTTCTTGCATACAAAAGTCAAAGGTCTGACTCAGTGGAAGTACATCAAGACAGTACGAAAAATATTGAAATCAAAACTAAATGGTGGAAATACAATCAAGGCCATAAATACATGGACCATTTTAGTAATCAGATACCCAGCTGGAGTAATTGATTGGACCCAAAGTGAATTAGAAATATTGGATCAGGATACTCTAAAGCTATTGAATGTGCATCCAAAAAGTGATGTTGACAGATTATGTTTACCTCTGAAAATTGGAGGCAGAGTCTACAAGTATAGTGCGTTCACTATAACTTGACAGTTGGGAAGGATTCACTTTACCAGTTTTAGGGGAGCTTCGCAGCGTGCTTACAACTAATCGTCTCCAACCCTCTTGGAGCAGGGCAATAAACAATGAAGATACGGGGTGGATTGGGGGAGTGTTGGCGATCCCTCCTAATGCTGATTCCCTGTGGTGTTTAGAGCTTCTCCTTCAATGGTCTTTGTGGGAGGGGAAAGAATAAGGCATTCTTGAACATCAAACGACCCTTTCCGACTTCTGTTACTGATTTCTCAAGCTAGCTTTGTAGCAAGCAAGAGATCTTTACTCACGGTTTTTTTCTTTTGTTGTTTATTTAATCTTTTTTTTTTTTTTTGTGATACTGTTAATATTATTGCTCACAACTATGGCACTCAGCACACTGAAAGCTGGAAAAGTACTGAAAAGCCAAGCTAGGGAAATTATTGGGAATGTAATAATGTTCATGGACGAAGAAAAATGAAATGGATGTGAAAAAATCCAATAAACGCGTTTCGGAGGCTACAGGAGTTTCACTGAGAACTGTTTACAGAATTCGGAAACAGACTGCTACAAGCGAGGTTTTGTCAACTCCTGGTAAAAGATGAAACAAGAAAGCGCCGAAGCGCGAAATAGATGATTTTGACAAATGCGTTGTGCGCAGAACGGTACATGACATGTATGAAAACAAGGAAATCCCTACTCTTCAGTCTTTATTAATCAAATTACGCGACAGTATTGATTTTGACGGAGGTAAGACTACATTGAGTAAAATACTAGATGATTTGGGTTTCAAATGTAAGCGATGGAATGGTCGAAAGTTTTTAATAGAGAAACCCGACATTGTAGCGAAACGTAGGCATTTCTTAAAGGAGTTAAAGCGTAATGAAAATCTACCCGTTCCAAAAGCTGTTGTTTATCAAGATGAGACATGGCTTCTAACGTCTCATGTTTGTCCTAAAGGATGGCAAGACACAAGCTGTGAAAAGCCAACTGGACTCCAAGTTCCTTCATGGAAAGGAAGCAGATTTATAATTTGCCATGCCGGAACAAAGGATGGTTTTATACCAGGGGCTTCACTTTTATTTCGTTCGAAGACAAAAAGTGGTGATTACCATGATGAAATGAATTCCGAAAACTTTAGAAAATGGTTTGAGAGCCAGCTGCTTCCGAATTTACCACCAAATTCAATAATCGTCATGGACAATGCACCATATCACTGCATGCTTGCTGAAAAAATACCCACGACTAACTGGAAGAAGGCTGAAATACAAGCATGGCTTCAGCGACATAACATTGATTTCGCATTTGATATGCTTAAAGCGGAATTACTACAGATTGTCCGTCACACCAGACCACAGAAAAAATTTATCATTGATGAAATAGCAGCAGATCATGGACATCAAGTATTAAGACTCCCACCTTATCACTGTGACTTGAACCCCATTGAGTTGATTTGGGCTGATGCCAAAAACTATGTGGGTCGGCATAATGCCTCTTTTACGAAAGGAATCATAGAAAATTTATGGAGTAAAGCATTGCAAACCGTTACTCCGGAAAAATGGGAGGCCTGTGTGAATCATGTCCAAACTTTGGCACAAAAATACTGGATTTCTGATGGCATCATGGATGAAATAGAGGAAAATGAGATTGAAAAATTTGTAATAAATATAGGAGAGGATACTGACAGCAGTGATGAAATGAAGACATATCATCAGCCGATGAAGATTTTGATATTGAGGGAATAATGCCTTTACCTGATTGAAATTGATTCTGCTTTGCTGTTGCTTCAAGGTTAGAGATACACAGTCCTGTTTCAATAAAAGGAATGTCCCTAACACACACACACACACACATATATATATATATGAAAAGGCTTTGATTCAGTGAAACGTTACCAGTTACGATGGACTGCCTTACTCATTTTCAGGCCGATGAGGATGGCAGAGTGGTTACTGTCTCGATGAATAGTGGAGTTACGTCGATAAAGATTTTCTGTGTGTATGTTTTGTTGTTGTGCTCTCTTTTTCGATTACTTAACTGGAAAAACAAAGGGATAAAGATTAATGGAGATGATTTAATTCATCTCCGCTTTGCTGATTACATAGTCACTTTTATAACTACCCCTTCAGAGCATGATCCAGGAACTTGCTGATAAGAATCAAAAAGTGCACTTGAAAGTGAACTGTCGGAAAACAAAGTTGATGTGTTATGCTTTTACAAAAAATTAAGATTTATACATTGACGCAGGAATTTTGGATATAACCGATACCTACATTTACCTTGGGCAACATATATCAAAGAAGGATCACTTTGATGAAGAAATTAATCGGCGTATGAAACTTGGTTGGAGAGCTTTTGAAAGAAACAGCACAATTTTCAAGATCAATAAAACGTTATACCGATCAGCCATTACATTATGACCACCCCCAGTCTAGAGCAATGAGCGCGCCTGAAGACGGAACGGTGGCGCAGGTGAAGTTCATTGAGCAGAATGTATACAACTCGAGGACAGATTTTCAGTTAGTAGAGTGTTCGGAGTCAGAAGGGGAAAAGCTGCTGCTTTATCGTCGGTTTATCGGAGTTTGATAAAGGACAAATTGTGATGGCACTGCGCCTCGGAACGATGCCATCTCAGAAACGGCGCGGCTTGTGTTTTGTTCCTGTGCCACTGTAGTGAGTGTGTATCAAAAGTGGTGCACAGATGACCAAACGACGAACAGTCGTCCGGCCGTGTGTCATCCGCAGCTCACTGATGCCAGAGAGGGGAGCGGAGACTGTCGCGCATTTTTCACAGGAACCGCAGGACCATAGTGCAAACAAATCATCCGCAGCTAAAACAGTGGTGATCAGAGCAATGTCTCATAGCCCACAGTTCACCACAGCCTTCTGTGCATGGGCCTGCGTAACCGAGACACAGCCGGGTCCCCATGCTCACTGCACGTCAGTCATTTCCAACTACGCATGAAATGGGCCCAAGATCGTCGAAATTGGACCGTGGATGATTGGAAGAAAGTGGCCTCGTCTTACGAATCAAGATTCCTGGTGCATCACGTATGACGATCGAGCACGGATTAGTCAATTACCAACGGAGGCTATAGCACCTGAATGCACTGTTGGGCGGAAGCAGGCGGCGGCGGCGGCGGTGTTATGCTGTGGGCGATGTTTTATTGGGACACTTAAAGCCCCATTACGCCAACAGCACAATACCTGACAGCTGTCATGGTATCTGAACATCGTTTCGGACCAAGTTCACCCATTCATAGCAACTGTGTTCCCTGCAGGCGACGGCCATTACCAGCAGGATAATGCGCCGTGCTACACTGCCAAAATCTTCAAGGAGTGACTTGAGGAATATGCTGGTGACTTTCTGTTAATATCCTGGCCTGCAAATTTATCTAACATGAACGCAATCGGACATTTGTGGTTCGACTTGAAAAAGCGGGTTTCCGCTAAATCACCACCATCCCGAAATGTACGGGAACTGGAAGACCCACTGTTGACAGTATGATAAGAGATATCCCAGGATACCTATCGCCAGCTCATCGAATAGATACCTCGCCGCTGTTTTGCGGTCTAAACGGGGTCATACAACTTATTAGGCAGGTGATCATAATGTAATATGGCTCGTCAGTATATACATCATCACCATCATAATCAACCATTATCAATCCACTGCTGGATAAAGGGCTCCCTAAGTTTCTTCCACAACGGTCTATCTTGTGCCACTCTCCTCCATGTCACTCCCAAATGCTTTCGAATTTCATCCACCCATCTCCCATGTGGTCTTCTGGGCTTTTTTCTGTCTCTTGTAATTCATTCTACAATTTCGGTTACCCATCGTTGGTCCGTTGTTCCAGCATATGTCCAGCCCGTTGCCATTTCAGGGATTTTACTTTGATCATGATGTATTCCTATCTTGTAACTTTCCTTTTCGACGAGTTCCTCCAGAGCATAATCCAGGAACTTGCTGCAGAGCATAATCCAGAAAAAATGTTCTAAAAAGGCCTGTGGTCTTTTAGAACATTTCTCTCATTAGGTATAACACCTAATGAAAAGGTGTTAACACCTTTTCATTTTAGAAGACCTTTCATTAGGTGTCATAAAATGTTTACATACAAATGCGAAATATCTAGGTTGTTTTTTATTTGCTATGTTGACCGATGTCAACGCCCACTGCGTTGCATCATGGGTCAAACCTGATCGTATATAAGTGGACCACTTGTTGTTCTTCATGGCCTTAAGCCTGAAGATGGAATCTAGGGATCCCGAAAGATCTCGCTTTCAACTTGCTTTTACTTGTGAATAAAGTTTTTTAAATTAGTCTATAGTATCAGCAGGGATAATGTTTTTTATCGTACGTAGACAGCTTTTATGACTTACATGTTCCTTTCGTGCGAAACACAGTTTTTATCGGACGTTTTTAGCTGCATCTGTGTGTTTAAATAATCATCTGGTGAGTGGACATACCAACAGTCTGCATTACCTATTGGATTGTTTTTCGTGGCCTAGGAGAATGGAAGTGGCCTTCAGAACATTCTGCACCTTCAGGAAAAAGATTGCTGTCAACGAAACCCACCTGAACTTCTTGGTCAACTGCAAATTGCTACAAGTTGTCCCAAGGTTCCTTGCTATTCGGTGTCATCCGATTTCGTCTCACGATAAAATAGTTATCGAAAAAGCAGAATTCCGACGTCTAACTACTGAGATACGGCAAAAAAGAAGTTTCTTGGATTTACTTAACAGAAAGGCTTACCATTCATACTCTACTTTGGTTAACCTAATACCATTCATTACCTTGGGTAAGCAACTTGTAATGTTTTTTCTTCATTACGAACATTATTAGATAGCATTGAAGCCCGTCATACCTCAAAACTTTGTTCGTTGGTTACATCTAGACCACGCAGAGCTACTAGATCCAACACCCATGAGGCAACAATGCCTTTACCTGATACCTTTTGTAACTTCAGTTCTATCCAACTATCAACACCACAGCGCACAGCTTTAAATCGTGGGTATAAATTTTCATATCCGACTTCTTCGTTCCATCCCTCAACTCGAAACAATCATTAGGTCATTACCAGAAGATGAAAGAGACACCCTACCGAGTGATCTTGTCAAAACCATATCAAAGGGCTCCAACTCTTCCACTAGGTTGAAGTATGAACGCTCTCAATTGATTGCTCTGTCCAATAACCCTAACATTTCCACAATCGGTGCAGATAAATCTTTAGAAATGGTCATTTTAGATCGAGGTGATTATGAAGCAAAAATGCAACAGGCCATTGAACGAATTCCTCATAAAATCATTAATTTCGATCCCACCCCTGCTACCATCTCAGATTTGAGCAAATTGAAAAATAAAGGCTCTTTACCAACTGTTATCTCGGCAATGATGAAACCGCCCATTGGGCCCAGGGTCCCGGGAGCCTTCGGGAAAATGAAGACTCACAAACCTGATCGCCCACTCAGACTTTTAGTTTCTGGCTTTTCTAGTCCTACACGCCCCCTTGAGACTGCTCTCGCTAAATACCTTCAACCACTTACTAGTAACTCTCCTTTTTCTATTAAAAGCTCTACCCAAGCCATTTCACGTATAACAGCGGTTAACACTACGGGAACGAACTTCATCATGGCTTCATTAGACGTGGTCTCTCTGTTCCCGAGTGTTCCCCTTGATATTGTTCATTCCATCATTACCACCAAATTACAGGCCAACTTAACTATATCCCCCAACGAGATTGAAGCCATTAAATCTGCCCTCCAGTTGGTAGCCAAGAGATCTTATTTCAAATTTGGTGACAAAATTTATCTTCAAAAGGAGGGTGCACCTATGGGCTCCCCCTTTCCCCGGTTTTGGCGGAAATTTTCCTCCAGTCTCTTGAGGAAATAGTTATGTCAATTTTTCCTGCTCAACCTATTTTATTGATCAGGTATGTAGACGACATGTTAGTCTGGCCACATTCAATGTCTCTACTAGAGGAATTTACCGAATGCTTCTCCTCACAGTTCCCCACGATTAAGTTTACTTTGGAACTGGAAACTGAGGGCAAGCTCCCATTTTTAGACATACTACTCACTCGAGACTTAAATACCAATTTTATCAGTTTTTCTGTGTATCGTAAACAAACAGCTGTGCCCTGTATGATTCCGTTTTCGTCCTTTAACCCTATTTGTCACAAATCTACCTCCTTCTACTTCCATATTAAACGAGCTTATTCTCATTCGTCGTCACCCGGGGCCCTGGACAATGAACTTAAGTACATTCGGACTATGGCCCGATCCTTTGGGTACCCGGATTCGTACTTCGGACGCTTCATGAATATAGTTCAACGAACTCGATCCACTACCCTAACTACTCCAAAAACAACTTTACGGTATATAGGCAAGACTGAGTTTTCTCAACCACTTGTGACAATCCTTAGAAAGCCGCCCCGGTGGCGCAGTGGTCTAAGGCGTTTGTCTCTGATCATTCGTCCGTAAGGGGTCCGGGTTCGAATCCCGGTGAGGCATGGATGTTGTGTTTGTCTTACGGCACTGGCTCTCTCCCTTCCCTGGAACCAGTGACCCTAAATTAGGGACGGGCGACTGCTTATAGCCCATTGAGTTGCTCACGGTGGTCGTTAAACCTCCAATCAAAAAAAAAAAAAAAAAAAAAAAATCCTTAGAAAAACATGCAAGAAATATGGACTTGGTTTTGGAGTCTCGACTCGTAACATCTTTTCTATTATCAGAACTGATCGTGACGTGATTCCCGATCTATCTAGACCCGGTGTATACCGCATACCTTTAGTCAACCCTAATAATCCAGAGGATGTGAAATATTATATAGGTTCGACTCTCAGGACCTTAAAAGTACGATTATCGGAACACCAATATTACTTGAGGTCAGGCTCCACCAACACAGCACTAACTGAAACTGTGGACCAAGAGGGGAAAATACCTGACTGGAAGAACGCAGTGGTTTTGAACTCTAAAGTAACAAGGGGAAATGTTTTCCTCTCCGAGAGCTTATATATCCATTCATATGGGCCTTTATGCTGTAACTCAGAACTTCCGTCATTCATTCCTCACATATGGAAAAAACTAATCCCCATCGATATGCCCGGAACCACTACGAACAATATTGTATTACCTTACATATCTTCGAACTATTGATTGTTTTTGATTTGCTATGTTGACCGATGTCAACGCCCACTGCGTTGCATCATGGGTCAAACCTGATCGTATATAAGTGGACCACTTGTTGTTCTTTATGGCCTTAAGCCTGAAGATGGGATCTAGGGATCCCGAAAGATCTCGCTCTTAACTTGCTTTTTACTTGTGAATAAAGTTTTTTAAATTAGTCTATAGTATCAGCAGGGATAATGTTTTTTATCGTACGTAGACAGCTTTTATGACTTACATCTAGGTTGTAACTTAAAATTTTCTAAAAAGGCCCATGACATAGTGTTTTTCTTTTTTATTTATTGTATTGGGGCTTAACGACCACCGTGAGCAACTCAGTGGGCTAAAAGTAGTCGCCCATCCCTAATTTAGGGCCACTGGTTTCACGGAAGGGAGAGAACCAGCGCCGTAAAGAGTTTGTTCAGATTAGTTTCTAAACGCGCAAAATCTCCCGATCTGATCAGAAATTCTTTGCATTTTACACGGGTTTTTACCCCCCCCCAGGTTTCCTGGGTAAGCACATGCCCTCAGATAATTTGTTGGAATTCTAGCTAGTGAATGCGGAATATCTCCCGATCGGACCAGAAATTCTTTATATTTCATATTTTGGGTTTTAAGCACCACCCCCATCCCCCGGTAAGTTTCCTGGGTTTGCATATACACGCAGAGAATTTGTTTAGCAGTAGTTTATATACCTTGAAAAATATCGTAAATAAGAAAATACGAAATTACGGAAATTTTATGTGTCAGATAACCAATCTCCGGAGACGTAGCCGCGGAGCAATCCAGAATGCAATTTTTATACGGCCCCTTAAAATTTTTGTGGCCAGTTCTCCGCTTTGTCTTTTTCCCGAAAATCATGGAAATGTTTAAATTTCTTAACTGAAAATGAAATATTTAAAAAAAAATGTGGACAGTAGTTGCTTAAGTAGTGGGGAATATAGCGACACGAAATTTGTTTATGCAGAACAATTTTATGGCACTGAAATTCCAATGTATCCAGTTCTCCCTATCCGTTATGATATGAGATACACACTTCAATGTGGAGGGGATATTTATATGGCTTCCTCATCAATATCATGCTTTTTGGGAAATTTTTCTCCTTGGTATTAATATTTGGTCACCCATAGTGAGATCCTAGATGTGCACTAATACTGAGGCCCAAAAATAATGGCCCAGCCCTGGACCCACTGTCTGCATAAAGAAATGTGCTCAGCGATAGTGTATATATACGATATATAACTACTGAAGACTTTTCGTTTAAATTGTATCACAGAGAACAAAAAAAAAAAATAATAATAATAATTCCCCGTGTTATCTGTAAATGCAATGACAGTATTCGACATTTGCTACCGAATATTAACAGCATGCATTTTCTTATTAAAACCTAGCCGTGATTATTTCCTTATTTGACCGCATTTGGTTGAAACTTTTAATGTCAACCCCCGGGCTCCCGCCCATCATGGAAATCCGATACCATCTCACAAAACCGTAGAGGATACCCAGCATGCAAAGTCTGCGGTATCCTTCATGCAAACTCTATTTAACGAGAAGCTTCTAAGCGCCACAGGGAGTCCCTCCCCCTCCACCTCCCGTCGTCATTGTTCAAAGGGTCTTTGGTCTGCTGGAAGCGATTATTTCTAAAAGGCACGCTGCTTACTCCCCTCAAACTGGTAAAATGAATCCTTCTCAACTGCCAAGTTAGAGTGAATGGACTATACAACAGGTAGTAAAGTGAGAAAAAAGAAGCCAGAATGATTATGTCAACAGAAGCAGGAAAAAGGTACTTCAAGCAGTGAAAATATATTAAAAAAAAACAAGGCTGAATACAATAGGAAGCAATTTGAAACTAGATTAGATGACTGGAAGAGCAATCCACCGCATGGACAATTTCTAAAAAATATTGAAAGGAAAAGTGACAACAACTTTACTTGGGCATGGCTGAAATTGTGTTTCATCAAGAAAGAAACAGATCTGATTTTTGCTGCGCAAGAATAGGCATTACAAACAAACGTTATAAAGGCTAAAATCCTAAAAGTCAGTGATAATCCAAAGTGCTGACTTTGTCAACAAAAGATTAAACTATGTCTCATCTTACATGTGAGTGTAGCAAAATTGCCCCAACAGATTACAACACTACAGGGTTGCAAAATTGATTCACTGGTCATTATGCAGAAAGCACAATATGTCAGCATTGAAAAACTCATCAGACTCAGAAAATCTTAGAAAATGATCAGGTCAATATCTTGTGGGATTTTCGAATTCAAACCGATCGTCACCTAGGACATAATACACCAGACATAAGTCATAGAAAATCGGAAAGTCTGGGTAATTGATATAGAAAATACGTCAATGCACGTGGTTTGACATAAAACTGTAGCAGACTTTGGTGCTCTTTAATTTTAAATCAAACTTTCATGGAATTTTTACAGCATTTCAACGCTTCTGGCATAATTTTTTTAAAACCTTTCAACATTTTGAACAATAAAACTAAGCCACCATTTTGAGTGCTTTGGTTTTCAGACTTCTCTAGGTACAGAAGTGATAGAAAGCTTCTGATCATTAGTCCGGGTTCGAATCCCGGTGAGGCATTGATGTT
Organism: Macrothele yani; assembly: GCA_039090855.1. Lineage (NCBI taxonomy): Eukaryota > Metazoa > Arthropoda > Arachnida > Araneae > Macrothelidae > Macrothele > Macrothele yani. The sequence continues at coordinate 71,609,004 of CM077025.1, read as the reverse complement.
GTGTTTGTGTTACGGCACTGGCTCTTTCCCTTCCCTGAAACCAGTGGCCCTAAATTAGGTACGGGCAACTGCTTATAGCCCATTGAGTTGCTCACGGTGGTCGTTAAACCTCCAATCAAAAAAAATTTCACAACTGCCATTTTATTTTCAGACTTTTCTAGGTATCTGGACCTTAAAGCATTTTGAAAAATAAAACTAAGCTACTCTTTTGAATTTTTGGTTTTCAGACTTTTTTAGATGTAAAAGTGGTAGAAAAATTCAAGCAAATAATCAAAGCCGCCATTTTGATTTTTGGGTATCCGGACCTTGAGACCTATCGGCATGCCAATTTTCAGGTCTCTGGGTCATTTAGAAGTGGTTGAACAATTCGCAAAAAATTCAAGCAGACAATGTTCCAAGCCGCCGTTTTGATTAATTTTTTTTCGGACTTTTCCAAATATACGGACGTTAAAACTTATCAGCTACTAATTTTCAGATCTCTAGATCATTTAGGAGTGGTTGAACAATTCGCGGAAGGAAACACTCTCATTTTTCCACTTTTTTTTTTTTTTTTTTTTTTTTGGTGAGGTTTAAAAACGGCCGCCGTGATCAACTCGATGAGATATCAGGGTTCCCACTGTGCTTATAAATCCTTAAAAGTGCTTATATTTTTTTAGATGCCTAAAAGTCCTGATATTTCCCAAAAAAGTGCTTAAAGGTGCTTATTTTTTTATTTTGTTCAGACATTTTTTTTTTTCAATTTTTCAAAAAAAAAAAACCGTCAAATTTTGGCTGTACACATTTGCCCGTAAACTCGCGATCTGTCGTTTTCGTGGAACACGTGACATCAACTCGGATTACTTGGGAGTGGCGAGAACAGCCCCGCCCAAACTCGTCAAGACATTACGATAGGCGGTGCAGCATGCGATCCCTGCATTATAACTGGCGTGTGTTTCCCCTTTAGTTCTTGAAGGCAGTGGTAAACCTACCAAACCAGTAATGACGCAGCAAATGTACTTCGGTTCTGCTGGGTGTGCACGTGAGCAATTCGTGTCTTTGTGCTAATCACCAACAGCAACAAAACGAAAATCGCAGTTATGTTCCTTGGCGCGGTGTTCGTGCTCCGTAGTTTGCTGTTGTGAGCTTGTTGATGCTTGTGTTCTCAAACAGCTGCTGGTCATTTTTTTCTGTTTGCTGTTCTAAAAAGATAAATAATACTAAAAAAGTTTAATCATAGCTTTGTAGGGTCAGTGCCTGGCCTGCTCAGGTTGAGCATTAGGAAAATGCTAGGCAAGTGTTGCTTCAGTGACACGTAGTGTGAGCATCTGCTCTATAAAGTGTGGATATCTTCTATTGAAAATAATCGGCACAAGCATATTGCCGACCCTGCAGGAAGGAATTGGATATTTCACAGATGGGGTAAGCTGCTTTAAAGGCACACGTGAAAGGTAAGGTTTTTTTTAATGATTATATAATTTGCTGGGGTTTTTTTTAAGTACTTTTTAAAGGTTGTAGGGATTTTGAGGAAATTCCAAAATTTTACCAAAAATCATCGGACTCTTAAAAAAAAAATCTAAAATAAAAATAGGCGCTTTTAATAGGGTCATTTTGCTTTCAATCTGGGGTTAGTTCGGAAATCCCAGAAATTTGGATTTCAAAATTTGAAGTCCCGTTATTTTTTATTATTTCTTTTTTTATTGTGATTTGAAGGAGTAAAATCGTTTTTCTAAATATTAAGATTTCTTGTTTTAATGATGTGTTGATATGGCATCACGTCAGTATAGCTGCCAAGTTTTACGATTTACCTGTAAACTTTACGGAAATGTGACTTGTTTTATGGTGTTACGGGTGAAATGTTAATTTTATGGATTTGGTGATTCTCCGAGATTCTTTTTTCTGATTATTGTGCACCCACTACTAAAACTTTTTTTACTTAACTTAATCCATTCAAAGTAAAGTGCCGATGTAAGTTACGAGTAACTTTTCAGTTACATGTGTTTATTTGGTAACATTTGCCCCAGTTTTCCCATGTTTTAGGTTTATTGGGCTTGGTTCTCTCTCTCTCTCTCATTTTCAGATAATGCAATGGTCGTCCCCCGGGTCGCAACTTCTCAGTAGGCCAGCTTTGGGGTGTCTTGCTCCCCCCCCCCCGCCAACATAATTGAGCACGTGTCTTTATTACTCCTAGTTCGAAATGCTATCTCACAACATAGTTATTGTAGAAAAAAAAAATTCAAACGTATTTTAAATCTGGAATTTTTAAGCCCACATCACTACCCAACATAACGAAATTAAGCAAAAGCTGCTAGTTTTGTGAAATTAAAAATGCATTGGGGCATGGTTTCATAACTTCTGGCAATAAATTTGACCTAACGAAGTAAGAGGAAGTTAAAAAAAAAAAAAAAGTAATGGTTTATTTTGCTGGACCGTTAGTTAGTAAGTTCTATAATCTCTACGCTTTCCAGCCATGCTTTGTTCGTCACTCGATAACGTGCATAAAAATGTCTTGGCTTGACTCAACGAAATTAATATGTTGGGGTAATGTATTTTCTTCTGAAAATTACATCTCTTTAAGCTGTTACTGTTTTACTATAAGCAGTTTTACTTGCATTTTTTTTTTCAAGTGTCAATATAGTATTAGTGATTCGCTACAGCAATATAAGGGGGGGGGGGGGGTACTATTAAACATTCCGTGATGTGTATTCTCTGCGAAATTTTCGTGTATTGCAAAATCTTCAAATAATGGAAAATATGCATTTTGCACTACGTGTTGATGTAATTTCAGCGTTTGATGTGGTGGGAGGAATGATAGTACTAATCACATTTCTAGTGCCAAGCATAAATCTAATGTTGACTGCATGAAAAAAAAAATATGAATCACTGATACGAACGATTACTGTCTTCGGCACGATTTAATGATAAAAGATGATAAATATATACAATTTAAACCTTAAATTGTGCCGAAGACGGTGTTGTGGCGGAAATCTCAGCCACGTTATGTAAGGTGATTATAATAGATAGCCAAAAGTAAACCTGAAGGAAAATTTTGAATTTAGACTAAAATTTAACTTTGGGAGATGGGTAGATGCATTTTGAAACAAAAAAATTAAAAAGAAACTTTGAAATGTCATATTTGTTATAGCACACATGAATTTTCACCTGTGATAGTGTTTCTGTAAATACTGAACAATTTCTATTTTTTACACCCTAGGAATAACTATAGCACTGTGTTTTGGGTACATGTGTATTCAGTGAGACCGTAATTTTGGAACTCGTGTTTGTAAGCATGAGGATTGACTATTGTACAGTAATTATTTTTTTTTAAATAGTTAGGACATTAACATTATTTTAGCAACACCCAAGGGACTTCGTTTTTGATCATATTTGCGGCAGGATTGCCTGGTCAGTATGGGATTCTTCAACTCATTGTTCTTTTGATGACAACTCCTATTCATGCTCCTCCGCCTTTTCTTTCGGCATAGCAGGTTCTGATAGGAAAAAAAGACCCGTTAGGAAGCGTTAGGGTTACGTGCTATACGGGTGAGTCGGCTATTACTAATCGGCCAGGACGTGCTTCAGGGTGTTCTATATTTTTCTCTGCCGGTGTCGTAGGTTCTGATGGTAAAAATCCTCTAACGAGGCATTAGGGTTAGATGCTATACGGGTGAGTCGACTATTACTAATCGGACAGGACGTGCTTCAGGGTGTTCCATATTTTTCTCTCGGAAGCTATTTTGGCATCGCCGCTCCGGTGGATCTCAGCTTCGCAGGGCATCGGCTGCAAGAGGTGTCATCAGCCTCGTAAAGGACGTTCAGGCAGCATTCTCGGTGATGGTCATTTTTGAGAAATGCTTCCCAGGTGAAGGATACCCGTTCAGCCTCACCCTCGGCTGGTCAAAAAGAATATGTGCCATTCTGGCCCCAACTGCCAGCCACTTTTTTTTCTTGCTCCTATCACAGCAACCAAAAATCGTGAGAGACGCGCCTCCTCAAGTCAAAATGGACGCCCAGTGACTTCTTCCACTGAGGAGGAGTCAAAAGACCAATCAGAACAGTTTCAAAGGACGCCAGCCATCCTATTGGCTGCTTTCAGCCAGCAGCATGTGAAACGCACGTGCTAGACACGTGACAACTGGATGCTTCACAGGGTCCACATTTCGCAAACAACCCCATAAATTTTGGCGCGAGAGACTGCTGCTTCCCGCCAACAAATCCCTTTTCCGGCCAACAAATTCAACCGGCCAACAAATCCCTTTTCCGAGTACTTTCCAAGGGTATCTCTTTCAGTTCGCTAAGCCCCGAGCTGAGGAGATTTGCCAGACTTCGGGGGGAAAATAATGTTGGTTACTCCTGGTGGTCTTTTTCTAGGAAAGAAAATCTCTGAAAGGGATTGAAAGAATTTACTGCCTTCTAGCCCTTTTCCGGGAAACTTTGATCATTAACCGCTATCTGTTAAAGGAGAGAAACTTTAGCTGGCATACAAAATGTTTTAACATGTTATTTCATACACTGAACAAAGCAAGAAATGCAATTCCCTTTTTTTTTCATAAATTATTTGTAATGAGCATACTCCAGGTTTATTTTTTTTATTGGAGATTTAACGACCACAGTGAGCAACTCAGTGGGCTATAAGCAGTCACTCGTCCCTAATTTAGGGTCACTGGTTCCAGGGATGGGAGAGAGCCAGTGCCGTAAGACAAGCACAGCATCTATGCCCAACCGGGATTCGAACCCGGACCCCTTACGGACGAATGATCAGAGGCCAACGCCTTAGACCACTGCGCCACCGGGGTGGCTCAGGTTTATTCTCTCGCTTCCATAGTAAATCTACTTGGCGCCAACTCATTAAGTGAAACATTACTATTATAATACCTTATCTTTGGCATGGTGCGACATCAAACTTTGTTACTGAGTCATATAAATGCTACATTTTTGTTCACACAACAAAGGTAAATGAAAGAGAAAAAAATTATTTACACTACTATTCACTCAAAATATTACACCCCTAAAAATTATTTACACTACTATTCACTTTTTTTTCTTATGTGCACTGCCATTTCCCTCCTGCTGAGCTGAGTAATTTTGAAAGCAATCAGGAGCAGTGGTCTAAGCGATGGCCTCTGATCATTCGTCAGAACGGGGTCCGGGTTTGAATCCCGGTGAGGCATGGATGTTGTGTTTGTCTTGCGGCAGTGGCTCTCTCCCTTCCCTGGAACCAGTGACCCTAAATTAGGGACGGGCTACTGCTTATAGCCCATTGAGATGCTCACGGTGGTCGTTAAAAATTCAATAATAAAAAAAAAAAAAAAGCAATCACTAACTCTTATTTCACAATTTATATGCTTAACTTTGGAACTTCACCAAAAATTCATAGGCTAGCTCCAGAGCAATGATAAATACTGAATCGGAGGGAGGGTAGCCCTTTTCTACTCTCCTATCCCTTAACAAAGTAAAAACACTCATTTTGTACGTTAAGCAGAGGAAAAGCTGCGGTGGCGCAGTGGTCTAACGCGCTGGTCTCTGATCATTTGTCCGTAAGGGGTCCGGGTTCGAATCCCGGTCAGGCATGGATGTTGTGTTTGTCTTACGGCACTGGCTCTTTCTCTTCCCTGGAACCAGTGACCCTAAATTAGGAACGGGCGACTGCTTATAGCCCATTGAGTTGCTCACGGTGGTCGTTAAGAAAAAAAGCAGAGGAAAAAAAAACAACGATGAGAAAATAAAATTTTCTGTAACTTTTTCTTGACTTTCTCTCTGGATCCAAAGATCGAACCCAGGGAGGTGAAATCTAAGTTTACGAAAAGTTTAACAGCAAATCTCTCCAGGGAAGAATCGTCGCCATTTCCTGAACTGACCACTATTATCCCTTCGATTAAAATTTTTTTCTTTCAAGAAAAACGTGGATAATGTTGATGAAAATCTGAAAACATTGATCAGGTGTCCACAGATTTTCAGCAACATATCCCTGCATTCCTCCCATGGGAGACAACAAAAAACAACAACACGGAAAACTTCGAGAAACATACCAAAGCCATATGGAAATGTACCCTGCCCTGAGCAAGGAACAGATAAACCAACATTTTAAACATGACAGAAAACTGGCATGAACTATCACACCCAACACCTCAACTACTTAACAAACATACAATACGATTTCCTGTAATTCCAGGAGCTGCAATGTGCTCCCTGGACACAACCAAACTCTACTTATCACTTGTAAGTATGAACCCTTAATCAATGAAAATAAACAAAAGTGAATTGTTGGCTTGGCAGTGGAATTTTTTTTTTCGATTGGAGGTTTAACGACCACCGTGAGCAACTCAATGGGCTATAAGCAGTCGCCTGTCCCTAATTTAGGGTCACTGGTTCCAGGGAAGGGAGGAGCCAGTGCCGTAAGACAAACACAACATCCATGCCCGACTGGGATTCGAACCCGGACCCCTTACGGACGAATGATCAGAGGCCAGCGCCTTATACCACTGCGCCACCGGGGCGGCGCAGTGGAAATTGGAATTGACAGAAAAATTCTCACCAAACGACCGCAACACTATACGAGACCACAAATTTAAAATATGCTTCACTTGATTTATCAATACTACCGAAAACATAATTGTTTCATACACTACACCTAAGGTACCAAGCAATAATATCACACGACTATTTACACTCAACGTTGCAACTGAATTTGAGTGCACTCTTTACTTCCGAGCTATGAATCCACGACCATCTCTAGGAGGCAAACTATATCTAGGTGTCACCACTGTACTTGTGGGTATGCGACTGGCTCTCGGCCTTGAGGGACCAGCTTGCTCCACTACCAGAGTACTTGCTGGAGTTTGCATACTCGCCTGCTCACTAACAACTGCAGGAGTGCTGGCTGGAGTTTGAATACTCGCCTGCTCACTAACCACTGCAGGAGTACTAACTAGCCTAGGCAATCTCCCGTAGTTTGTCCTCCTCCTAGGTAACGGAAACCACGGAATGAAATCTATACCACTACTGTCAATTTCCTTCACTTGTGTTTGTGTAGAATTGTCCTCTTGACCTTCCTCCTACTCCTCGGAGTTTGTACTATCCTCGCTCCTATTCATGGCACTTGGAAATAGAGGCCTGTCCCTTACCTTGGTCAGCCTATCCACATGGACCAACTCCTTTTTTCTGGGATCAGGAATGAAGGTAATCTCGTTATTCACCGGCGGTATCACCTTGGTGACACGATAGGGTCCCGAACATAGCTTGCTCCGTTTCTTATTTCGTCCTGGCTTCACTGCAGGAGAATATAAATACACCTTGTCATTAAGGGTGATATGCTTATCAACGGCTGTCTTTGCACGTTGTTTCTCCTGTGTGTCTGCAGCCTTTTTCAGGTTTGCCTTGACAGCCTCGAATGCTGTGTTTAGCCTATCCGTGAGCTCGTCACAATATTCCAACTGAGAAGCATATGTACGTACTCGGGGACTGCCGATCAAATGATATGGCAACACCAGGTCTCTTCCATATGTGAGATAGGCTGGATTTCCCAAGTGCTGGTGGTGTGCACCGCTGTCCTGAATGCAAGGAGTGCCATTGGAAGGCAATGGTCCCAGTCATCCTGTCTATCTGAGACCAGGTGACTAACTGACTTAATCAAGCTGTCATTTAATTTTTCACACTGTCCATTAGCAGAGGGATGATATGGGCTACAATTCAACTTTTTGATACCCTGCCTCTCATAGACTTTCATCATGGCTGCCGACAGAAAGTTTGTGCCCCTGTCTGTCAACAATTTGGCTGGCACACCATGTGAAGCAATGGAGTTTTCTATGAGGACCTGGGCTATCGTTTCACTCTTCGTGTCTGATAACGCATAGGCTTCCGGCCAACGAGTGAAGTAGTCAGTGATGACTAAAATGTATCTATTTCCTGACATGGTGGTGACCAGAGGTCCCACAACATACATAGCAATTTTCTCGAAGGGGCGGCTAGGAAGCTCTGCCCTTACCAGAAGTGCCTTTCTACCAGGTTTGTAAGCCCTTTTACTTAAACAGCTGTGACAGCTGTCTACGTATGCCTTAACCACTGAGTACATGTTGTGGAAGTAGAATCGGGAGCGTACCCGCTCCAATGTTCTGTTGAATCCTGGGTGAGCCACAGTTTCCGAGTCATTGCACTGCTCCAAAATCTCTTCCACCATAGTATCTGGTATGACCAGCTGTTCTCGTGGTTGATTCCTGGTATTTCCTGACCTGAGCAATACGTAGTGCCACAAGAGTCCATCCTGTAGGTAAAACTCATCTGAGACCTTGAGTTTACCAAGCTCTCCCTTTCCTTCCAGCAACTCAATCTGTTTATTCCACCTGCTATCCTGCCTCTGCAATTCCTTCACTCTTGTCCGTTCCTCTGCCTGTCTTGCTGCCGACTGCTCCACCACTTCGGTGGTCAGCACATTCCTAGACAGATAGTCAGCTATCACATTAGATTTCCCTGGTCTGTGTTGAATTGTATAGTCGAACTGTTGTAACGACATGCACCGGCGAGCTGTTCTAGAAGTGGGATCCCTTAATTTGAAGGCATATGACAAACTGGCCTGATCGGTAATGATGAGGAAGTGTCGAGCATAGAGATATTGTTTGTAGTAGTTTACCGCAAACACTACACTGAGCATTTCCTTCACCACATAATAATCAAGCTCCGCTCCTTTTAACTTTTGGCTAGCATATGCTACTGGATGCAATTTTCCTCCTTCCTCTTGTTGTAATGCGGCTCCAATAGCAAATTTTGAAGCATCACAAGCAACAACAAATTCTTTTGACAAATCAGGTAATTTCAGGCAGGGCTCACTTAAGAGTGCCTGTTGTAGGTCTTCAAAAGCGGTCTGGGCTTCAGGTGTCCATTTGAATGCTTTATCCTTCCTGATCAGATTAGTCAGGGGCAAAGCCAATTTGGCATAATCAGGGATAAACCTCCTATAAAAACCTGTGAGACCTAGAAAAGCTCGGACTTTCTTAATGGAATTTTGAAGTTTCTGACAGCTTCCAAATTTCTGGGATCAGGCGTGACGCCATTTTGACTGACAACAAATCCCAGGTACCTAATTGAAGACTTCAAAAAGTGGCACTTGTCAGGTTTAAGCTTAAGGTTGTGTTGTCTCAACCTTTGGAAAACAATCTCCAGCTTATCAAGGTGTTCCTCGAAAGTTTTGCGGGCAATGACAATGTCATCAATATATATGCCAACCTGGAGAGGCTTGAGACCTGATAGAACTATTTCCATCAGTCTCTGGAAGCTGTTTCGGCTGTTTCGCATCCCAAATGGTACCCTTAGCCACTCGTACAAAACCCTGATCGGTGACAAAAGCTGTTTTGTAAACATCCGAAGAGCGTACTTTCATCTGGTAAAACCCTGAGGTCAAATCCAGAGAGCTAAAGTAGGTGGCTCCTGTTAAGGAATCCACCATTTTCACCAAATTTGGAATCAGAAAGGAATCCGGTACTGTTTTGGCATTTGGCCTCCGAAAATCAGTACAGAGACGATAACTGCCATCTGCTTTTTGACCAGGAGGATGGGTGCCGAATAGAGACTGTCACTGGGTTGGATAATACCAGTCTCCAAAAGTTCGTTGATCTGCCTATTGAGTTCGTCTCGAAGAGCATAAGGAACTCGATAGGCCCTCTGTCTCACATGAATTTCATCTGTTAGATGAACCTGATGTAGCAAGGTGTCACATTCACCTAACTCTGCTACATTCTTGGCAAACGTCCTCCTATGCGAGTGCAAAAATGAGGACAATTTTGACTGCTGATCAGGAGGTAAATGCGACACGTCGAACTCGTTCGCCCATGTGTAACAATCATCAATTTGACTGTCCACTGTTGACACTGAAGTGACTTGAATTGGTTCCGCTGTAACCAACCTAGAACACTTGTTGAGGTAAACCACTGAGTCCGATAAATTGATCACCTTCACCAAGGTAATTTCATTTTTGGTGCTATTCACCGAGCGACCTATCCAAAGTGACTCGCACTTGAATGCATCTGCCTGCTGTAAAAGCATAACTTTCCCCAACTCTGCACAGTCTGCAACCATTACCGAAATTATCCTTTCAGATTTGGGGGTATTTTCTCTGCTCTGACCGTTTTCCCAAAATAATGCTTTTTTCCTAAACTTTGACTTCCTGAAGGTGCCTCGGATACCTCAGTGGGGAGAGAATCCTCCTGATGCGTTTCTAACTCAGCCGGTGGGTTGGTTTGTTTACCTTTGGAAATGGGGTCTCCTCCGTAGAGAAGGCTCCCTCTCCAGCAGTAACAACACTAATAGGATCAACACTAGTATGTTCTGACACTTTAGGGGTACTCTGGTGTATCACCCTCTTTCTTGCACACCTCTTCCTCCTTTTTCTCTTAACCACTTTCCTCTTTCTCTTTGGTATTTGGAAAATCTGTTTCACCAAAGCAATCACTTGTTCCCTCTCTCGGGGATAAACATTTGGCATGCGTGCTCCTACTCTACTTAAAGTGCCTGCTGCAGCATTGAAAACAAATTGTTGTGCCTTTAAAAGGTCAAAATCAACAATGACATCATAGTCCGATGATAACCGAGTCTGGGTGACAAACACTTTATGCCTAAAATTCACCCCAGACAAGCTAAATTTTAATTCAACATATGCCTTAATATTCAGGTGTTTCCCTGAAACACCCTTGACCACTATGTTGGGATGTTCCACTAATCTCTTGTATCCTGGTAAGGAGTTGAGACAACCCTCGGTTATTAAGCTAACTGACGCCCCGTGTCAATCAGTAGCCTCAAGGATTTCCCACTAACTACTCCTTCCAGAACAGGCATGCCAAACGAGTGACTGTTGGTGAAACATGAGCCAATTGGAGCCTTTACAAGGGTTTTTTTCTTAGAAGATGACTCCCAATATCTTCTCCCCACTACCAGTTTAAAGACTCCGACCTGTTGTGTTGATTGTTTTGCTGTTGACTATTTCTGCCCGGTGGTGCATGGCGATTCCTTCCACCCCTAGACTGGGAAAGATATTGTCTGCTTTCGCGACCCTGGTTTCTATACTCCTGAGAGCGCCTGTCTACCTGGCGACATTCATTTGCATAATGCCCCACCTGGTTACACCGATAGCAGATCACTGTGAGCCTGCTGCTCCGGCGGAGATCTTCCTGTCTTGGACGACTAGGGGATCTGTACCTATCCGACCTGCCTTCTCGTAGATAGTCCTCTCTCCTATCTCGCCGGTACGTTGTGGGTGAAGAGGGGCTGTTCCTGGCTGGGGAAAAACCTGATTCCCTCCTAGCAGGAGAACTGCTGTGCCTCTGTTAACTCGGTGGTTTCTCACTGGTACTGGCATTAGCAAGTGCTAAAGTGGCTACTTGTTTGCCCAGTTCCCTAACTTGGTCACACAGAGCCAACATCATGGGACTTGGAGACGTTTCCTCCCCAAGCCCATACCTAGAGGCAAGACTATCTTATTCCTCCACTCCTATAAAGGATACACCCCGAGAAAAACTGGCCATGTGCTTTTCATTCTCTTCTTCAAATATTGCCTTCTCTTTTGCGTCTTTATAGGTTTGTGGGTGATGGGACAGAACCAGGCGACGAATTTTCGGGTCCACTCCTGTTATGAACTGGGACAAGACATTCTGGTCTCTGAACTCGGCCAAAGCTCCAGCGTTCTCATTAAAGTAGCTAAAAGCTGCCCGTTCTAGCCTAGCTGCAAATTGCCTCACTGTCCCACCCCTTTTCTGCACGCGTGAGTGAAATCTTCCCATCTTGACAGTTACAGATTCAGGTGAAGCAAACCTCTCAATTAGTTCCTTTTTTAACCCCTCATAATCTAAATTCTCTGACCGAGCAATCACACCCCTAACTAGTTGTTTGGCCTATCATGTACACCTATGTTTCAATACCACAAATTTCTGATCTGCAGCCCAGCATCCCATGAGTGCCACATCCTCTAATGTCTCGAAGAACTCTCTCACTGACAATCTACTCGGATCCCCAGAAAACTCCTTCACTAGTCCTATTAGACCTGGGAGACTCCAATTCACTCCTTGGATTTCTTCGGTACCTTCTCCTTCTTTAGCCATAATTTCACTAATTCAATTTACACTTGCCTCAGCACAGAAAAAAATTGAAATATTTATATATACTCAACACTAGCACTGTTGTAGCTGTATCTAAGGTTATCCTAACACCCTATTAATCTTGCACTACACCTTCATTATACTAACACTCTCAATGAAATTAACTCACTGTAGCAAAGGAAAACCCAAAACAAAAAAATTCTTTGGAATTACACTAAATTCACACTACCATAAACCACTACACCGGAAGACAATGTATTCGCCTCCTAGCATTTGAAAGAATAAACAATCTACTCACAGCACAAAATACCAATAATACTTAGTGGACTAAGGCGTTGGCCTCTGATCATTCGTCCGTAAGGGGTCCGGGTTCGAATCCCGGTCAGGCATGGATGTTGTGTTTGTCTTACGGAACTGGCTCTCTCCCTTCCCTGGTACCAGTGACCCTAAATTAAGGACGGGCGACTGCTTATAGCCCATTGAGTTGCTCACGGTGGTCGTTAAACCTCGAATAAAAAAAAATACTTAACAAACACTGATATAATCACAACATCAAAGCAATTTATGTATTCACACTCTCACAGAATATCGAAAGAATCTTTTTGCCCAAAAAAAAAAAGAAAATGCAAATTCTATGTTCTAAAATTCCAATACCACCCAAAAACTCAAGTCTCCACATTAATTTGATTTCCCAGCAGAAGGAAAACGAAGCAAAAAAAGAAAAAAAAAAGAAATTATGGTTTTCTTAAGTTAGTATGATATTATGCTTCACTTTACTCCTAACTTGAGCCGAAACAATACAAATTGAAATATTACACAAAAAAAAAAAGATTTACTTTTTTTAGGGCAAGTGCTTTGTACCAACTCACTAACTAAGTAATCTTGTAACTGTTACTAATACTGACATGTTCTATCAATTGTGCAAGTTATCATCATACCTATTCAGATTTGAGCTCAATCAAAAAAATCTTCAATGCAAAAATTCACACTATGCTAATATACCCAAAATTCAACACTATTCATTTACACTGTTATGTATGCAAATTGCTCCAAAAAAATTTACATATGCAAAACACTAGGAATAACATATGCACTAAACACTAAATTATATTGTTGCTAACTTTGAAATTTGAAGAAATATATATATATATATATATATATATATATATATATATATATATATATATATATATATATATATATACTTAAGAGCAAAACTGAAGACTAAGGAAAAACTTTAGAATTTAAAACGAAGGTTGCAAAATAACCTGAAAATCAAAACGCGCAACGCAGCAGTTTTGAAAATTCAGAATTCACATTCTATAAAAAAGATACCTAAGCAAAAAAATGCAAATATAATTTGGACTCACACCTAGTACAACATAGAAAAGGTTATGTATCTACCTGTGTGAGTAAAAGGAGAAAAAGACAAAAAAATAAAATAAAACAACTGAATGTAGAAGGTGTCGAGAATACTGAGCCTTGGCTTTATCAAGGACCAGCAAAAACTCTGCATTTTCTCACTTCCACAAAGACCTAGTTGGAAATGGGTTTCTGCAAGGCCATAGATGCAAGTAACATTCCCACCTAAAATAGTTTAAAAAATATATATATAAGTCATGTCCTCCGTAGAGTTGCATGACCTAGCACTAGTTAACAATTTCGCTTGCATCCATTAACCTTCATGGCCCGACCCATGCTCTTCATCTGTTACTATTAAACAGAGAGAAGAAGATTAAAGAGAACTCAAGCTGTGAGAGTGACATAATAATTAGAAATGATTTTCAGCCATAACGAAATTCCAAGTTCGTTTGAGAGAGAATTTAAACCTGTAAATCAATGCAAAAGAAATCCAAATTTACATTGCAATTAAAAAAGGAAATGTTAATTTTTAACGAACAGATTTTTGAAAGAAAACTTGAGTCTAAAACCCCCTACTCTACAACTTATGACAGCACGAAAACGAGAATAAGTTAAAGATAATAATTAACTAAAGAAAACTTTGTGAAAGTTATATACCTTAAACAGTTAGTTGCAATATGTACAAAGTATTTCAGCAGTGCTTTAAGTGCATAATTAATTAGTTATTAAGAACTTAACTACTTTGAAAAAACAGCGCAGAGACAGCGCATAGAAAAGGAACAAGCTTAGCCATCTTCTGTTCCTAGGTACCCCAAAAGACGCTCAAAGTTACAAAGAAAAGAAAGAGTTAAAACCCGCAAAAATGTTAACAGACAAACCAATGCCTAAAAGCTGAAAAGCTAAAAAACGACAGAGAATAAGTACAAACATTGAACTTATAAAACCTAGAACCCAAAAACAAGGAAGAGAGCTTACCTCTTGTGTAACAAAAACTTTTCTCCTCACAAGAGAAGAACATGGCTGACCTCTTCCGCCACTCCCTAGACGCTGGGGGGCAGTGAGGGTGGGGCTGATGGCCTCCACATACAGCAAGAAACCAACGCGCGGAGATTTTAACCAGAGAAAAAAAATATATAAACTTAAGACTGTGGATCTGTATGATCAGAAAGAGCAGAATTAACTCTCCAGAATACATGAGAAATATTATAAAATACATGAGCAGTTTATTTAATAATCTTTGCATGTATTAAATCACCTTAGTGAGCTTCTATAGATTAATCAGAATCTTATTAATTTTAATGTTGGTTTTACTATTTTTAGTATAGCTATCCTAGTGATGAATAACTAGTTTTCTTTTTTATTTGTTTTTATTTTCTTTTATAAACAGATTTTTAAGCTTTTTTTGTGATTTTGTTTATATTATTTAATTTTTTGTTTTAATAGGACCGTCATATCCATAGCACTAAGGTTCCTTTAGGTAGTTAATAGGCATCCTCTAGCCAACTTCCTTACGGCTTTGATTGGTCAGAATCATATTATTAACTGTGTAGAAAATTAAAGCAGATCTGCCAACCTTACTCTATTATTCAGAATAATTTTTCTTAAAGTTCTTTTGATGAAAGAAGAAGGAATTTCGTTCTCTAGAAAACTTTCTAATAGTATATTAATGTGGTAATTGAAGTACAAATTGTTGCTGCAAATTCTTGAAATTCTTAGGACCTGAGAAATTAGTACATTCTCAATTACTTTGGTTGAAATGTTATTATTCCAGTGTAGATATTTAATTACTTTGAAAGGAAAATTAACTCTTTTATCAAAGAGGCTAATAGATGGGTTACCTCTGTTGAGCTTAATGCTTAAGTCTAGGAACTCAAGTTCCTGATTACTGTGGTTGGTTTTACATAAGTTAAGAGAGCTAGGATAGATATTATCAAAATCACTCTCTATAACTTCTGAATTATTGATACACAGCAGATCATCAATATATCTAAAAGTGTAAAGGTAGTTATCTGAGCAGGTGGGGTGATTTTTAATGAATTTATATTCCTTAAAGAACAGGAATAGATTAGCGATATTCGTGGACGTTGATGTTCCCATTGGAATACCGTTCACTTGCATAAAGAGAGCATTATTATATAAGATATGGTTATTTTTTATGCAGCAATTGAGATAAGAGTTCCAAGTTCCTACATCAACAAATTGGTTAAGTTTAAATTCTGCATACAGCTCTTTAAAGGTAGTGATTATATCTGATAGAGGCAGATTAGTATATAGGTTTTCAAAATCATAACTATTAATATCTAGGGGACAAACTTTGAGTATAGTAAAAATTACTTCTGCATTATTATTAATTATCCAAAAATCTCTGTTCATCAAGTTAGAACAGTTTCTAATGTGTTTCAAAACCTTCTTTAAGACATCTTCAAAAGCAAGATCTATTTTCTTTTTATGACTCCTTACTCCACTAGCTATGAACCTGAACTTCACAGGATCCTTATGAAACTTAACCGTTGCAAAAAGAAATGGAAATTCAGGCTCATATCTTCTAGTTTGTGGAATTTTAAGTTTCTTGAAGAATGCCTTAAACCGATTTTCTAACTGCTTGGTAGAATAACTTACGGGCTCGTATGTTACTCTATTATTGAGTTCCATAGTTAACAATTCAAAATAGAACTTCTTACAGATAATTGCAAAATTATTGCTAGCTTTATCCGTAGTGGTAAAAATAAATTGGTCTTGTAGTTTGGAGAGTGACCTTTTAGCTTCTCCAGAGAAAAAGAGATTTCTGTCGAAACAAAAGTCCAGACCTGCCAACTCACCGGTGAAGCTATTGATTATATTATATTTCCATTCTGCGAAGGCCTCAATAGGCTGATTGTACGTTAAACTGGTTTTTACGATGTACCTATTTACATCTTGAGTGAAGCTCTCAAGAATCCTTTCTTTGGAAATTGTGAAGGAAGGTCTGAATTTAGAGCCATACTCTAATAAATTCCTAAGCTTTTCATTTTCAACAAAACTCAAGTTTCCGGTGATAATATGGTTGTAATTCTTATCATAGTGAACTGTTTCTTTATGTTCATCACAAGAACATGTAGTAATTACAGGAATGTAGCTCGAAGAGTTAAGTTTGTAGTTTTTAACTATTGACCCTAAGGTCTTAACATATTTAAAACTTACAATAGACTGGTGCCTGTGGATGGGAAAAAAAATTGCATTATTGTAGAACAGCTTCCTAACATTGAGATTATCGTAGGCTTTATTTAGGAACCTGGTGGTAACAAAATTACTGGAAAATTCTTTAAGAGAAATTTTATCTTTAAGAATATGTTTAAGAATGTCCAGAACCAAAGCAAAAACATGCTTATCAACATGGTCAGCAGTTTCATTCCAGAATTTGAAAAAACTTTTAAGGACAGAGTGCTTGAAGGACTTGAGAATTTTGTAAGTATTTTTAACAAAATTAGTGCCAGTTTTAAAGCTTTCCAGAGTTTTTAGCAAGTTAGCAAAATCAACTTTGCTTGATGTGCGAAATAACCTCTGTCCTCTATTACCTCTAGAGCAGCTCTTATTATTAACAAGAAAGAAGAGTTCACGAATTGAAAATTTATGCTGATTATGCTTATTGTCAGATAGAGTGGAATTAAGGCCATAGGGATAAAGAGACTGATGCTGCAAAATTTCAAGGGATTCAGTTTCTAGCCGAGCATAGAGGTCAGGGATAATATGTAGTACCTCTATTTTCACTTTGTCAAAACCATGAGTATGGAAATGCTCTAATTCAAAGGTAGAGTACTGGTTGGCGTTTGTGGAGGGGTACACTCCTGAATTAGAGAACTTGTTTACTAGAGACCTGTGACCATTAATCCTAAGATGAAGAGGATTTTTACTTAGGCCAATATAGCTAAGGTTGCAGACAGTACAGGTGAGCTTATAGATGGTATTGTAGGCTTTGCAAAACTTGTTGGAGCAATTATCCTCAACAGAAGAATACAGGTTAGGATCTGCAGATTTACATGTCAAACAACGTTTGTCATTTCATAACTTTAGATTACCTTTGCCAGCGAGTTCATACACTATGGGAAAGGGTGCTAGCCTAACCGAGCGGGAGGACTTAAAATATCTGAGCTGACCTCCAATCCTTTCATCGTCCTTAGAACTCCACTTGGGCCAAAACATACAAATTCTGAGCAAACCAACTAGGAAAAACTTTTTAGAAATAAGCAGTCCAAGAAAAGACCAAACTCGAGTATAAACTACACTCCAAAAAGCTGCATCCAAAACATACTAAAAATAAAAATTAGAAAATGAAAAAAAAAAAAAAAACCTCAAATAAAAAATAGTAATAAAAAAAAAATAATAATAATAAAACATTTCAACTAGAATTTGCGCATGAGCTGCTAAATAATAAATTGAAATTAGTTACTTAAGAGCAAAACTGAAGACTAAGGAAAAACTTTAGAATTTAAAACGAAGGTTGCAAAATATATATATATATATATATATATATATATATGCACCTTGAAGCTTCGACTTAATCCGTACTCTATGATTTATCAATAGCAGTGAAGATACACAAAACAAAAATTGTTGTTTACTGAAACCCTGTGTTATTCTAACTTGCACTATTATAACCCCAAATCAACCTTTAATTTCCACTGGTGTATGCTCTTACAAAATTTTCAGAAACTACTAAGCTATTTTCATTTAACAACAACTTATCAGTATTATTACAACACATTGGAATTATTTGGCAGTCAGTGTCTTCAAAAAAATTGAGCCATGGCACGCATCCTGGTCACGGCACCATTTATGTTGTGGCGGAAATCTCAGCCACGTAATGTAAGGTGATTATAATAGATAGCCAAAAGTAAGCCTGAAGGAAAATTTTGAATTTAGACTAAAATTTAACTTTGGGAGGTGGGTAGATGCATTTTGAAACAACAAAAAAAAATTTAAAAGAAACTTGGAGATGTCATATTTGTTATAGCACACATAAATTTTCACCTGTGATAGTGTTTCTCTGAATGCTGAACAATTTCTATTTTTCACACCCTAGGAATAACTACAGCTCTCTGTTTTTGGTACATGTGTACTCAATGAGACCGTATTTCTGGAACTCGTGTTTGTAAGCATGAGGATTGACTATTATACAGTAATTATTTTTTTTTAAATACACTGACGGAAAAAAAAATCCCAACACCACGAAAAAATAGTTGTAGAGGAATGAAATGGCGGTAGTACATTTGTATAGGTAACATATTTAATCGATTAAGGTTTCAAGATCACAGCTTATTGTAAGCGCGAGAAGAGACATTTTAAATGTGAAATCCTGGTACATTAATAACCGGTGTAACCGCCAGAATGTTGAATGCAAGCACGCAAACGTTCATGCATTGTGTCGTACAGGCGCTGGATGTCAGTTTGTGGGATGGAGTTCCATGCCTGTTGCACTTGGTCGCTCAGTACAGGGACGGTTAATGCTGGTTGGGGTGACGCTGGAGTTGTCGTCCAATGATGTCCCATACGTGCTCGATTGGTGAAAGATCTGGTGATCTAGCAGGCCACGGCAACATGTCGACACTCTGTAGAGCATGTTGGGTTACAAGACCGGTATGCGGGCGAGCGTTATCCTGTTGGAAAACACCCCGTGGAATGCTGTTCATGAATGGCAGCACAACAGGTTGAATCACCAGACAGACGCACAACTGTGCCGTCAGGGTGCGTGGGATAACCACGAGAGTGCTCCTGCTGTCATAGGAAATTGCTCCCCAGACCATAACTCCAGGTGTAGGTCCAGTGTGTCTCGGCCGCAGACAGGTTGGCTGCAGGCGCTCACCTGACCTCCTTCTAACCTACACACGGCCATCACTGGTACCCAGGCAGAACCGGCTTTCATCACAAAACACAACAGATCTTCACTCCGTCCTCCAATGAGCTCTAGCTTGACACCACTGACGTCGCAAACAACAGTGGTTTGGAGTAAGTGGAATGCACGCTACAGGGCGTCTGACTCGAAGCTGTCCTTCAAGTAACCGATTTGTAACAGTTCGTTGTGTCACTGTGGTGGCAACTGCAGCTCGAATTGCTGCCGCAGACGCGGTACGTTGCGCCACGGCCATACGCCGTACACGGCGGTCTTCCCTCTCAGTAGTGCCACGTGGCCGGCTGGAACCCGGTCTTCTTGAGGCAGTACCTTCCCTTGACCACCGCTGCCAACAATCATGCACAGTGGCTACATTCCTGCCAAGTCGTTCTGCAATATTGTGGGAAAGAAAATCCACCTTCTCGTAGCCCTATTACACGACCTCGTTCAAACACCGTGAGCTGTTGATAATGGTTTCTTCGTCATCTTAAAGGCATTCTTGACTAACATCAACACCCTACGTTGAATCTCAACGATAACTAACGCTCACGAACGTTACAGCGCGTATTTATAGCAAACCTGCTTTGCATGTTCCGAGGGGCGCTACTAGCGCCGCACGTATGCGCCGAGCGCGAATTTGCATAGACGTCATCTTACAGATGTACTCTCACCGCCTACCAACTGTCATTGATCTAACACAACCCCTTCTTGGTGTTGGGATTTTTTTCCGTCAGTGTAGTTAGGACATTAACATTATTTTAGCAACACCCAAGGGACTTCCTAGCCAACGTCAGAGCGTTGGGTGATGAGTGTCATGCTCAGAAATTTAGGAGACATCAAGAAACTGAATTGCCAATTTGTAGCAAAATTAGGTTTTTGAAAGGCTTGCCTATATTTTTTTTTAAACAAAAACAACATGGTATCAAAAAAGACAACAATAGAAGAACAAAATTGTACTGATTGTGGTTTAGTGATCCAACGTATTTTAACATATGTCATAGCAATTCCTTTTTGATAACTTTGAGCCTTAGTAGTTATTCTACTATGTTTCACCTGCCTCTCACATTTTCAGAATTTTCTTTGAGGCCATTACAAAAAACATCATGAGTGATTTTGATTATCAACCATTCTTATCTAAAGAATTTTCATTTCATTTGAGCTGCACACTAGTTAAATGATATATACTTCTGTCAGCTACAGCTTCCTCCCTTTCAATAGTGCCTCGTTCTTAAAATTTTCAGCAAATTTATACCCCCTATCCAAACAAAACTATTAGTCATATTCTGAGGATAAAAAAACCAATAAAAGACAACTTACATAATTAAGCCCGAGGACCTTTGTTCGTGGGGTTCCCTATTTTCACCTGTTTTTACTGTCCGGCTCTTCAGCTCGCCTCGCTTAGTTGAATTTTGGAAATCTTCATTTTTGATCATATTTGCGGCAGGATTGCCTGGTCAGTATGGGATTCTTCAACTCATTGTTCTTTTGATGACAGCTACTAGGAAAAAAAGACCCGTTAAGAGGCGGTAGGGTTAGGTGCTATACGGGTGAGTCGGCTGTACTAATCGGCCAGGACGTGCTTCAGGGTGTTCCATATTTTTCTCTGCCGGTGTCGTAGGTTAGGATGGTAAAAATCCTCTAACGAGGCATTAGGGTTAGATGCTATACGGGTGAGTCGGCTGTTACTAATCTGCCAGGACGTGCTTCAGGGTGTTCCATATTTTTCTCTCAGAAGCTATTTTGGCATCGCCGCTCCGGTGGATCTCAGCTTCGCAGGGCATCGGCTGCAAGAGGTGTCATCAGCCTCGTAGAGGACGTTCAGGCAGCATTCTCGGTGATGGTCATTTTTGAGAAATGCTTTCCAGGTGGGGGATGCCCGTTTAACCTCACCCTCGGCTGGTCAAAAAGAATCTGTGACATTCTGGCCCCAACTGCCAGCCACTTTTTTTTCTCTTGCTCCTTTCACCGCAACCAAAAATTGAGAGAGAGCGCGCCTCCTCAAGTCAAAATGGACGCCCAGAGACTTCTTCCACTGAGGAGGAGTCAAAAGACCAATCAGAACAGTTTGAAAGGACGCCAGCTATCCCATTGGCTGCTTTCAGCCAGCAGCATGTGAAACGCACATGCTAGACACGTGACAACTGGATGCTTCACACGGTCCACATTTCGCAAACAACCCCATAAATTTTGGCGCGAGAGACTGCTGCTTCCCACATTCAACCGGCCAACAAATCCCTTTTCCGAGTACTTTCCAAGGGTATCTCTTTCAGTTCGCTAAGCCTAGAGCTGAGGAGATTTGCCAGACTTCGGGGGGGGGAAAGAATGTTGGTTACTCCTGGTGGTCTTTTTCTAGGAAAGAAAATCTCTGAAAGGGATTGAAAGAATTTACTGCCTTCTAGCCCTTTTCTGGGAAACTTTGATCATTAACCGCTATCTGTTAAAGGAGAGAAACTTTAGCTGGCTTACAAAATGTTTTAACATGTTATTTCATACACTGAACAAAACAAGAAATACAATTTCCTTTTTTTTCATAAATTATTTTTAATGAGCATACTCCAGGTTTATTCTCTCGCTTCCATAGTAAATCTACTTGGCGCCAACTCATTAAGTGAACCATTACTATTATAATACCTTATCTTTGGCATGGTGCGACATCAAACTTTGTTACTGAGTCATATAAATGCTACATTTTTGTTCACACAACAAAGGTAAATGAAAGAGAAAAAAAATATTTACACTACTCTTCACTCAAAATATTACATCCCTTCTTTTTTTTTTTCTTATGTGCACTGCCATTTATTTCCCTCCTGCTGAGCTGAGTAACTTTGAAAGCAATCACTAACTCTTATTTAACAATTTATTTGCTTAACTTTGAAACTTAACCAAAAATTCCTAGGAGCGATGATAAATGCTGAATCGGGGGAGGGTAGCCCTTTGCTACTCTCCTATCCCTTAACAAAGTAAAAGCACTCATTTTGTACGTTAAGCAGAGGAAAAAAAACAACGATGAGAAAATAAAATTTTCTGTAACTTTTTCTTGACTTTCTCTCTGGATCCAAAGATGGAACCCAGGGGAGGTGAAATCTAAGTTTACGAAAAGTTTAACAGCAAATCACTCCAGGGAAGAATCGTCACCCTTTCCTGAACTGACCACTATTATCCCTTCGATTAAAATTTTTTTCTTTCAAGAAAAACGTGGATAATGTTGATGAAAATCTGAAAACATTGATCAGGTTATAACGGAGCAAATTTCCCCGTCATTTTTATCCGCGCCAGGAGGATTCGAACCCGGGTCCACTCATTCCGGAATAAGTTGCTCTACCAGTTGAGCTACGCGGACATTTTATTCTGATTCCTATCTGCCTTTATGTCGTGTGCGTCCTTCTGGCAGGTACGTCACATCTCCTGGTACGTTACATCATCTCCCCCTAATTTTTTTTTTTTTTTTTTTTCGAAGTGCTGCTCTTATTTTTCCTATCTCGCGGTGTTGAAATAACATCACACCATTGCGAGATTGTGAACGGTCGGGTCATCTGGATAGTTCGGGCGCCATTATAACGAAGTGAATTTCTCCGTCATTTTTATCCGCGCCAGGATTCGAACCCGGGTCCCCTCATTCCGGAATAAGTTGCTCTACCAATTGAGCTACGCGGACGTTTTTTATTCTGATTCCTATCTGCCTTTATGTCGTGTGCGTCCTTCTGGCAGGTACGTCACATCTCCTGGTACGTTACAAAGTGTCCATAGATTTTCAGCAACATATCAACGGTAATCGTTCGTATCAGTTATCAGTGATTCATTCTTGCACGAGTCTTCAACTTTCATTGATTAAAAATATGAAATTAACCTCCTTTGTTAAAAGTTATATGGAAGTGGATTCGATTCGTGCAAAATGTTTGTTTACTTCGTTTGTAGTTGAGCATTATATTTACCAATTAGTGTCACGCATTTTTTTTTTGTCTCGTTGTCCGTTTTTAACTGTCTTTGTATTTTGATTGTCTTCAGATGAAAAGGAAAAAAATACCGAAATTATTTTTAGATGATAAAAAAATGATTTATGTGTGCTGGGAGGGGGACGTACGGCTTGGGCCACAAATGGGGAGCTCAGGGTGCAGCCCCCCCAGTTCTTAAATTGTCCCTGGGTATTTGAAAGACTTTTACCTAAGCAGATGATTTGCTGATATTTTTTTTGACTAGTGGAGGATTTGGGCAAAATTGTGTGTGTGTGTGTGGGGGGGGGGTGGATTGTTCAATTTGACTGGCTTTTCCTCATATTTAGTAATTTTGTTTTAAAAAATTCCACTGGTCTAATAATGTTATTATTCAAATTTATAAATACATACACATCATTAAGCTGTTCTCTGAGATTCAGAGATTAGCTCCTCAAAGAAAGACAAATTTCCAAGTTCACATTTAAATGATAAAACTAGAAATTACTTACTATTGGTGTATCAAATGTCTTCATTTACAACGATCTTGGCACACAGCTTGAGCTTCATTAACATCCATCACATGCAGCACACTAGACCTTTTGTACTTCATACTCATAATCTTTTTCTCAAGCAGACATTCTTGAATCTAGTCATCCCATGATTCCCATGGCCTTCTTTCCTGCCGCTTGGGCTGAAAAAATTCTCTTAGTCAGCATCTTATCACTCAAGATTCCTTCAACGTGGCCAAACCATATAAGAATATTAGTTTCCACCTTACTAACAGCATTTTGCTTCACATCTTTATTCTTCACATGACCAGAGCATGTCTTGCCACAAACCCCCGTAAGTAACGCATCTCCCCAGCACAAAAACGACTCCTATGTCTTTTCTGCAGTACCCAGGTTTCACTGCCATACATCAGAGTAGTAACAATTACACTTTCATATACATATTCCTAGTCAAAATGACCACCTTTCTAAGCTCTCCCCTATCATTTAGTCCTTTATTTCTGCCCTTCAATCATCTTAAATTTGATTTCCTCCAATTTTCCTTCTCATTCTATACAGTTTTTGTATCTGGCCCCACTCCTGCCCTGCCCTGCCCTGATAATGAGTTTTGGTAAATTGCTGTGATTTGTTATAGATCCTGTCTGTTTACATGTTTTTCTGTGTTCCCTGGCCTTTATATCTGTTTGTCTCTCTAGTCATACAGTATTGTATAAAATAAAAAATAATTTAATGGTATCTTAAATTGCATAAACTGATTTTAATTTTATTACTCTTCCAGGGAAAAGTTACTGCGGGCTTAATAGTGCGAAAGAAACTGCTGCTGATAGTGTACAAAAAATTTTCCCTGGTACCATTCCATCTTTATCATCATCTGAAATATCAAGTTCTACACACAAAAAAAACCCGGCAAAGGAATCCTCCACTACTGGTACAATTCCTGTGCTGACATTGGCTCCTTATTGTGTGATATGTTCCCAGACAGTGTGATAGCAAAGCACTTCTCTTGTGGTTCAACAAAGTGTGCCTATTTTGTGTGCTTTGGATTGGCACCATATTATAGATCTTTGTTATTCAGTACATTGAAAACAGCAGAGTATTACAGTTTGTTGTTTGATGAAAGTCTGAATAAAACATTGCAGCGTAAACAAATGGATGTCTATGTTAGATATTGGTGCAATTCTGACAAATTGAAAATGAGGTACCTTACCTCTTTATTTATGGGACATGATACAGCAGAAGACTTATCAAAAATGTTACATGAAGCCATTGAGAATCTGACTTTGCAGAAATTTCTGCAGCTCTCTATGGACGGCCCAGCAGTTAATTGGAAGCTGTTCGACCTACTGCAGCAGGAAGTGAAATCAGACTTCAAGTGTGAAATGTTGAACACTGGCAGCTGTGAAAGTGTGTCACAATGGGGCATTGGCAACATATTAACCAGTTTGTATTATCTCTTCAAGGATTCACCTGCAAGGACGGAGGATTTTCTGAAAGTGTCGCAGTCTCAGGAAATGCCAAAGCCATTCTGCAAACACAGGTGGCTAGAAAATGTTCCAGCTTGTGAAAGAGCATTAGATATATGGACTGATGTAACGAAGTACATTTGGTGTGTTGAAGCTTTCTAAAGCAACATCTAAATCTTTTGTTGAGATACAGAAGGCTTCTAAAGATGAACTTATGCCTGTAAAGCTGAGCTTTTTCTTGTCTGCCTGTAAAATTTTACAGCCATTTTTGACACTCTTCCAGGATAACAAACCACTACTGCCATTTCTAGCTGAAGAACTACGAAAGCTTGTGGTTGATTGTTTGTCTAATTTTAGTGTTATGAAAAAAGAACATGTGGAGAAATTGAGCACTGTTCTTAAACTGTCCAAATTTGATTTTACTGTGAAGGACACTTACTCATCCATCAGCAAGATCAGTGCAGGATTTGTGGCAGATCGCATAATTCAAGAATTAACTTTCCACAAAAAAGTAACTGGCAAGGCAGTCATTGAGCTAAAATTACAGTGCAATGGTGTCTAAGATAATTGATAAATCACCAGTGAAGTATTTTATTGTCAGGTGCATGTCATGCTTAGATCCCCGACATATGGTAGCAAACACTCATGATTGCTATGTCAAACTGAAACGGATTTTGTCTGCTTTGGTTGATGCCAGTCGTATTCTTGAGACAGACTGTGAGCAAATACTCCAACAGTTCAACAACTTCTTTAGTGAAGTTGTATTGAAAAATCAGTCAGAGTTCAACAAGTTCAGCCATGCAGATAAGGGTTTCTGACTTGATCGGTTTGTACATAAACACTTCTCTGAAGACAAATACCAAAAGGTATGGAGAATTGTCAAAATGCTGTTGATTTTGTCACATGGATAAGCAGATTTGAAAGGGGCTTCTCAGTCAATAAAGCCATTGAAATTGAAAATATGGCTCAGAAGTTTTATTATGTTGCTCAAAGGATCATCTTGGATCACATTAGGGATAGTAATGTCCAGTGAAAGATGTCCCCATTTCCAAAGAACTTCAAATAGCTGCTGCTGGTTCAAGGCAAAAGTATCATTCCTATTTGTCTGAACAGCAAAAAGTAAAAGAAAATGAAGTACAAAAGAGAAAACAAAAAACATTTTTTGATGAATTACAAGAGTTAAAAAATAAAAAAGCCAGGCTTCAGAGGGTAGTTGAAGATTTTCAAGCATCCTCTGAGAAACTTGCTGGTAAAGCTGAATCCACTGGAGTCATGAAATGAAGTATCTAACCCAATCTAACAGCTTTAGAAGGACAATGAAAGAAAAGAAAGTAGAGTTAGATGATGTTGAGCTGCAAATAAACACTTTGCTGAAAGAAGTTAAACACACGTAATTAAAATAAACATTACTTTCCAACCTGTTCCACAAGGTATTTAAAGTTAGGAGGGATACAGTGCAAGTCTCCTGTTGTGGCTAAAGTTAGTGGCCGAAATCAAAAGCATTTAATTTCAGGTACCAATAGCACATTTTGGCTTGTAGCCCAAATGTCCCAAATGACTTCACATTTGGATCTTGTAGCCTGAAACCAAAATAACATTTTTTTGTTTGCTGAACTGATATAAAACAAACAGTTGGTGCAGGGGCCACAAATCTAGGAAAGAAAAAGGAAATGTTGAAGTAACAAGAATAGTTACCTTAGTTTTGCTGTAGCTATTTATTAATTTATTAACTTGAGTACATTGCCAAAAAAAGGGGGGGGGGGTATGTTTATGGGTGCTGGCCACAGAGGGGTGGGTGGTGCATTGCACATGTCATACATTGCCTGAGCGGCACATGAGTCTTTTGAGGAGATCCTTGTTGGCCTGAATGTTATCTATTAGAGGAAGTAGTACAACCCATTTCATACAAAAAATTCTGTGTGCTTTTGCCAGTACTAAGGATCAATGAAATAATCCTTTCAAAATTTTGAAAAAGGCTGATTTTTTTTTCTTTATGAATCTAAACTTAAACCAGAGTCAGATATGCAAAACTTAAATTTACACGGTCTGGAAAGTCTTTGACCTGCCCTTCCTAACTCTGAATTCCTTGTGTGTTCAGTATGACTGCTACCAGGGTAATTCTGTAAGCCCAAGAATGATTTTTTTACATTGGCAGTGTTATAAATTTGGTGTTTGATTTGATTACTTGTGGTATTATCTTGAATTTGGTGTTATTTATTTCTGTCAAGTTAGTGAAAGGTTACTTTGAGACTTAGTGAAATATCTTATAACCATACATCAGAAACAGGGGACTTGTGATTTAAATGGTAAGCTAAATTTTGCTTTTATAATGACTCATTTTGAGTTTTATTTATGTATACCATATTTACTTTATTAGTATGTGCCAGTTACTGTAATTTGCACCATGTTTTCAGAAGTCACCATTTTGAAATGTCATATTTATCCATGCCCTTAAAAAAGTTCATATTGTAATGCTTATACCTATTTAATATTTGGAGCCTAGGCTCTGAGAAAAAAAGTTGGGGTCAAGCCTGTGAAAGAAAGGTTATAGAGCTATTGTGTGTGTGTATTTACATACATTTTCTTCTATATGCATATAAAGCTAATGTGCATGTAATTGCAGAGGTCCTTAAAATATTTCAATAGGTGCTTAAAAGTCCTTAAAAAGTGCTTATCTTTTATGGGAGAAAAGGAATGGGAACCCTGGATATAAACAGTCACCCATCCCTAATTTAGGTTCACTAGTTGTAGGGAAGGGAGAGAGCCAGTGTCGCAAGACAAACACAGCATCCGCCGCCCCGGTGGCGCAGTGGTCTAAGCGATGGCCTCTGATCATTCGTCCGAACGGGGTCCGGGTTCGAATCCCGGTGAGGCATGGATGTTGTGTTTGTCTTACGGCACTGGCTCTCTCCCTTCCCTGGAACCAGTGACCCCAAATTAGGGACGGGCGACTGCTTATAGCCCATTGAGTTGCTCACGGTGGTCGTTAAACCTCCAATCAAAAAAAAAAACAAAAAAACACAGCATCCATGCCTCACCGGGATTCAAACCCGGACCCATCTCGGACGAATGGTCACAAGCAAGCACTTAGACCATTGCACCACTGGGGCAGCAATTTTCCCACTTGAGAAATTGAGATGCATTGTTGACAAATCCTTTCAGTATAATTTCGTAAAAAAGAACTCAAAACTGCAATCAGTGAGGTAGGTCAATTGAAAATATATATATATTGTAGCGATAAAGGAATTAGCTAAATATGTAGACCTTTGAAGTCTGAAATACTAATTTTGTATTATTTTTTTTGGTTAGTTTTATTAAATGTTATCATAAATAACACTGGACAGCAAATTTTAACTTTTTGTGTGTATCTGAGATTAAACCAAGTTACCTTTATGTTGTTTGGGCTGCGGAATATGAAAATGGCAGTCAAAACACCAGATTAGCTTTAGTTTTTTAAATATCTATAAACAAGTTTTACACATCGAGCAGAAAGCTATTTAAAAGCAACCAAAAGTGATGACATAATTACACAACAATTTAGCCAATTTTGAATTTGAACGAAACCTAGATTCTGGTGTATGCCCTACAGCAGATAGAAGGATTGCAAAAAATACTGGTAGCTGTGTCACCTGTGGCTTTTTCGAGGACCGACACAGATCACATAGACCAGTGTTTCTCAAAGTGTTGTCCGCAGGAAATTTCAGAAGAAAAATTAATGAAGAATGTGAGAATCCCTCTTAAATTTTGAGTGCATACTCAACCCGAATATCCAGAGCTATCAATCAGATAGAGCCATTAATCATTTTCCTTACAACTGTGAGTTTGGATTTCATGATTTAGTTGAAATTAAGAGCAAGAAAAGAAATTATTAGATGTGGAAACTACTCAAACTATCGGTCATCAAACCGGATATACATGTATGTAGATAGCTTGGTATGTAGATGTAGATAGATCGCAAGCAGTAGCATACTTCTCATAGATGTTATGATTATTATTGTAGTTATTATTTTTGTTATTAATTACATGCTGGCTTCCAGGAAAGTATCAAAATCAAAAGAGAAAATCAAAGTATAATTGTCCATATCACATTATGCATATGATGTAACTTGAATTGTATTGAAAAAAATATGATGTAAATTGAATTGTATCGAATTTAAGTAATTTCCCATATTTTTTTCCGTGGTTCGAATTTAGGTCGGGGGCGGGGGGGGGGGGGGATGCGCTTTTCGGAGTAAGTAATTTCCCATAAATACACTGCCGGACAATTGCTAAGGACGGATGAAAATAGCAACGATAGCAACCAAAAAATGGAAGGCAGGAAAATGTGGAAATTAGCATAAGTGCGATATACAGTAAGACGTGTTGTGCATATGCAAATTTTGGATTGCCGAACTTGTTCGTGACGTCATAGCGCTGATAAGAGATATAAAGGATTTTACGTGTATTGACCGTTGTTGTTCAAACGCAAAGTTGAAAAGGAAGGAATCAATTGACGAACTTGCAATTTTCAGTATGTCTTCCCAACATCACCTAGACGATTTTACGCGTGGCCATATTATTGGCAAGATTGAAGAAGGGCGAAAAATAACAGATGTTGCCAGGGAGTTCGACGTCAGCCACAGTGTTGTTTCAAGGCTTTGGAAATCATTTCAAACAAATGGAGAGTGTAGCAAATGTAACGGGGGAGGTCGTGTTCGCAGTACGACACCTGCAGAAGATCGGTACATAGTGCTATCAACAAAAAGACACCGGCGCAGCACAGCTAGTAAGGTAGCAAATCAGTTTATGGCTGCTACTGGCAAGCGGATCTCCCGAAAAACTGTCGCCAGACGTTTGCATGAAAGAGGACTATACGCCCGCCGTCCTGTTGTGTGCATCCCATTGTCCAGAAGTCACCGTACCGCCCGTTTGCAATGGTGCCATCAACATCGCAATTGGACTGATAACGACTGGTCTGCTGTCCTCTTCTCAGATGAGAGTAGATACAGTCTATCGTCTGATTGTCGACGACAACTGATCTGGCGTGATAGTGGTACTGCATATTGTCCAGCATACATACAGGAAAGGGACCGATATCCGACATGTAGTGTCATGGTATGGGCTGGCATCATGATCAATGGCCGTACGTCCCTCTATGTGCTTCCAACTGGGACTATGACTGGCCAACGATACATTAATGATGTTCTGCTACCTCATGTTTGCATGTTCCGTGGTGCTGTCGGTGATAGATTCATTTTCATGGACGACAACGCAACATGTCATCGAACAGTCGCTGTCCAGGAGTGTCTTGAGAGCGAGGATATTCAACGCCTCGTATGGCCAGCACGTTCTCCAGATCTGAATCCCATTGAAAATGTGTGGGATGCTTTGGGGAGGAGTCTTGCTGGTCGCCAATGCCCTCCAATAAACAAGGACACCCTCATCCGTGCACTGACAGAAGAATGGGATAAATTACCCCAACAGCTGCTTGATAATGTTGTGCAAAGCATGACACGACGTGTGGAATCTTGCATCGTCCTCCATGGTGGCCATATCCCGTATTGACATCTTACGCCGGAACGCCTGCGGACGGTAATTGCATTTTTTTCACGTTTACGTATTCTGCACAAAATGGCCTGTTTGTCCCTTGAACACGTTCCAAAGCCTTCTGGATTTCGGAGCACAATAAATTGTCTTTCTTGTAATGTCCTGGCATTCAGACATTATTTTATTTCACTTGGCATCCAACCACACTTACTTTTTTATGCGCTATATAGCCATTTTTGATCCGTCCTTAGCAATTGTCCAGCAGTGTATTACCTGTTATAAATCTTACTTTTTGGCGTTTCGAGGAGGGTTTGACCCCCTCTCCCCCAATCCCCTTCTCTGACTATGCCCATGCTGTGACTACATTGCCAATTATTCAATTAAGCGAATGATTTTGTTATACAACTGACAAAATAAGACCATACCTCACCAAACTCTTTCTTTCTGAAATGTAGGTACTCTAAAAGTTACTTTGTTTTAAATAGAGTTGGCAGCCGACAGGTATTTTAAGCACCTGGTCGGAATGTTTGGCGGTTTTCTGCCTAAGGCCGGTGGTAATTTCTTACTGACCCTATTGGGGACTGTATTATTTTCAAGTAAAGAAGGCTAAAAATTTGCTAAAGAAAAGCTTAAAATTTACCAAAAGAAGCTAAAACTAACTAAAAATTTCATTTCCGGGGGGTAAATTGAGCCAGAGCTCATAAGCCCGTTTATAAAACACAAAAATCGGGAAATACTTTGGTTGTGTCCTTCTTTGGAGCGGAGGGGGGGGGGTCTCTCACCGGCCGGAGAGGTTGTCCGGTAGGTCCTAATATTATTAACCAGGGTTAGCAACTATAGTTTCAGACAATATATTTTTCAATTTCTCCGAGGGAAGTTCTCCAGGTTTCCCCCACTTGGTAGTCCGCGTTAAGTAAAGAAATGCTTAAGGCTCTACGAGACCCACCATCTTGTATTCTGCCTTCTCTTGTTAACCAACGGGCAAGCGTATTTCATAAATTGCCCGGGCAATTTTGCACATTTTGGAACACCGTTTGTGGCTAACGCAAGATATATGATAAATAAAGAGCTCTCTGGTTTCAGATTTTCATTTTGGACCCTTTAAGTATTTTTATTAATTAATAAAACTATGGAAGAAGCCTTGGTACGACTTTCGCTGCAGATAAAAAATGAAGGGAAAGGTCAATAAAAATTCTGAAACTAGAGAAGCAATTTCTACGATTCCTCACTTTCTGAAAATACTAAAATTTACTTAATTGGTAAAAAATATTAGCTGCAATTTGTGAAATAAAGTCACTACGTATTGAAAAAAAGATGGTTCAAACATCTGGTCACGCCCACTGCACCTCCCCTCCCCCGCGGGTGACAGCAATTCTCTCCCTGCGATACGGAGCAGTCAAGGGGTGTCTTAATGGGAGCAGGCGAATTCATCGAAAATGAATTCATCGAAGACGAATTCATCGAAAACGAATTCGTCGAACGTGTATTCATCGAAAACAAATTTATCGAACGAACAATTCACCGAAAGACGACTTTATCGAAAAAAGTGAAACGAATTCGTCGAATGCGAATTCATCGAAAACAAATTTATCGAAAGAGCAATTTACCGAAAGGCGACTTTTTCGAAAAAAAAATGAAACAAATTAATTGAAATAGAGTTTAAGACAACTGGCCACTAAACAGTTGGCCAAACGGACAAGTGCAGACACCCACTTTAGGGGCCGTATAAAAATTGCATTTTCTTGGTTTCAGACGTGCGCAAAGGCCTAGGGATTAATATTTAATGCCTTAGTAAAAGGGCAATAATACTATCTTTGTGTCTAAACCTTATGAATCTGAGCACGACGCAATAAATTCATAACGTTTACATAATAAATCAAGCTAATAATGCTGCGTTTTTATTTAAGCATCAAATATTAATAAACAGGCTTAGGCCTTATTGACAGGTTTTTTCCATCGTGTTAATATTCATAACGTCTGGACACCAAGTCTAGTTAGTACTATTGCGCTTTTAATTAGGCATTAAATATTAATACCTTGGCCTAAGCCTAGGCCTTTTTAACAGTTTTTCTTCAATCGTGTTCATACTCACAAGGTTAAGACACAAGGTCAAGTTAGTATTTTTGCGCTTTTATTTAGGCATTAAATATTAATACCTTGGCCTAAGCCTAGGCCTTTTTAACAGTTTTTCTTCAATCGTGTTCATACTCACAAGGTTTAGACACAAGGTCAAGTTAGTATCTTTGCGCTTTTATTTAGGAATAAATATTAATTAATACCTTGGCCTGGGCCTAGGCCTTTTTAACAGTTTTTCTTCAATCGTGTTCATACTCACAAGGTTTATACACAAGGTCAAGTTAGTATTTTTGCGCTTTTATTTAGGCATTAAATATTAATACCTTGGCCTAGGCCTAGGCCTTTTTAACAGTTTCTCTTCAATCGTGTTCTTACTCGCAAGGTTTAGACACAAGGTCAAGTTAGTAATTTTGCGCTTTTATTTAGGCACGAAATATTAATTCATAGGCAATAGGCCTAGGCCTTTTTAACAATTTTTATTCTACTAGTGTCATATTCAAAACGTTTACACATCAGATCAAGTTAATAATATTGCGCTTTTATTTAGGCACGAAATATTAATTTGTAGGCCCTGGGCCTAGGCTTTTTTAATAGTTTTTATTCTACCTATGTCACATTTACAACGTTTGCATATCGAGTCAAGTCAATAGCATTGCACTTTTACTTAGGCACTAAATATTAATTCATAGGCACTAGGCCTAGGCCTTTTTAACAGTTTTGTTATACCGATGTCATGTTCATACCTTTTATATACCAAGTCAGGTTAATAGTATTGCTCTTTTACTTAGGCACTAAATATTCATTCTTAGGGACTAGGTCTTATTAATAATTTTTTTTCTACCGATGCCACATTCACAACGTTTACGTATCAACTCATGTTAGTATTATTGCGGTTTTACTTGGGCACCAAATATTAATTCATATGCCCTAGGCCTAGGCCTTTTAAACAATTTTTGTTCTACCGATGTCATATTCGCAATGTTTTCATATCAAGTTCAGTTAATAATGCTGGCATAACTAGGGAGAATAAGAAGAGGAACTCTTGGATCAGGAAAATAACCAAAGTAGAAGACATCATGATGAATTTAAAATCCCTGAAATGGCTTAGGCTAGACATGCTGCTAGAAGAATGTACCACCGATGGATATTGAATAAGACAGGGTACAAAACACATGAAAAGACCCGAAAGAAGACCACGTGGGAGATGGGTGGATGAAATTCGAAAACATGCCGGAATGATGTGGAAGAAAATGGATCAGACAGACACTTGTGGAAGAAACTTGAGGAGACTTTAGTAGAGGAAAAGGGCGGATTCTAGCGCAGGGACAGCCCTCCATAGACTTAACATTGGCTGTCCCCGGCTGCCCCCGAGTCAGAATTTTTATCACGTGATCGTCCCCATGATGTGCTGTTCCCTGGCGGTGCTTCTTGGAACTTTCAATGGATCTTTTGAGGGATGGCAACGACCGAGAGGGAAAGGGGTGGACATAGGGGGATGTCAACTCGATGTGCTGCCCCTAGTGGTGCTTCTTGGAACTTTCAATGGATCTTTGTTTTTGAATGATGGCAACGACCGAGAGGGCAAGGGGGTGGATATAGGGGGATGTCAACTTGATGTGCTGCCCCTAGCGGTGCTTCTTGGAACTTTCAATGGATCTTTGTTTTTGAGGGATGGCAACGACCGAGAGGGAAAGGGGGTGGATATAGGGGGATGTCAACTCGATGTGCTGCCCACTAGCGGTGCTTCTTGGAACTTTCGATGGATCTTTGATTTTGAGGGATGGCAATGACCGAGTGGAAAAAGGGGTGTCAACTCGATGTGCTGCCCCTGGTGGTGCTTCTTGGAACTTTCGATGGATCTTTAATTTTGAGGGATGGCAACAACCGAGTGGGGTCCGTTGGGATTTTTTGTATTTATTCCAGTGGTTTTCAAGCGGGATTTTTCCTCCTCTTCGATGTTATTTTTCCCCGGAGGAAATTTTTACGTAACGATGCTAGGGAATTTTCTTTCCAATGGAATAAAAATGCTCTGATGGTCTTAGCAAGGTCCTAACTCACGATGATTTGGTTTCAAAAAATTGGTCAGGTGGTCTCGTGTACTACGTATTCACTCTATTTTTTTTTTAATTACTTTTACGTTATTTCTTCATGTGTTTTTTATATATTTTTTGTATGTTTTGAGGGAGTTTTTTCGTGTAGATGTAATGAATTTTCTTGGGAACTTTTCTTTTTCCTACATTTAATTTTATTTCAGACCATGAAACGAGGAAATGCTTCTTTAGAAACGATTTCGTTCCTGTTCGCAGTAACTATTGGACTTTGACAAAATTTTTGGGAAATCAAGCGGAAATGTAGACATGTTAATTCTGAGTCTTTCGCCCTTCCAATATTATTTTCTCGTAATTTTTTCATGTACTATGTATTCCCGCTCTTTTCTTTTTTATAACTTTTACGTTATTTCATCATGTATTTTTTATATTTTTTGTATGTTTTGAGAGAGTTTTTTCGTGTAGATGTAATGAATTTTTTGGGGAACTTTTCTTTTTCCTTTATTCAATTTTATTACAGATCATGAGACGAGGAAATGCTTCTTTAGAAACGATTTCGTTCCTGTTCGCAGTAATTATTGGACTTTTGTCATTTTTTTTTTGTTAAATGACTTCATGCTAATTCTGAGTCTTTCGCCTTTGCAATATTATTTTCTTGTAATTTTTTCGTGTGTTCAAGAACTTTACAGGTCTTTCACAGTTAAAATTATGATGAAACAATATTTTCTTACTTTATTTCGCATATCATTATAGCTTCCCAATTTCGCTATTTTACTTCATCTTTTTTTTTTTGAAATTTCGTAAAACTTTTCAGTATGTCAGTAATTTTTTTCTTACTTGGTCAAACTTGTGACTCCTTTTATTTGGACTCTTTTTTTTTTTCATTTCATTTCAACAAAACGATTATTTTAGATGTAGCTAGTCATCAGATTTTTGTTTCCTTATATAGCATATTTTCAAACTTGCTTAAAAATATTCCTCAAAGCTTTGCACGTAGTCAAATATGCATTTTTTTTATTCTTTCCTAGTTTGCTATACTTTTCGTGGACTGTCCCAACAAGAAAGCATTCATTGTCAAGACATACAATCTAAAACCTTTTTTTCTTACGATAAAAGCTGCGAGCTGTGGATTCGGAGGCCTTGAGGCAAATCCGACAACCGGCACTCGGAGATTATCAGGCGAGCTGAAGATGACGAACCACAGACCACCGTGGTTCGTCAACTTCAAGACTTCGGCAAGGTCTACAGGAGCTGCCGCATTGTCCCTCACGAACTGACGTCAGTTCGTGAGGGACAATGAACAGCTGGAACGGATGTATGCCGTTTCGCCTAGTGGAAGTGTGCACGAAACTCCTAAAAAAACCAGCGCGATGTAGCTACGTTTCAGCAAGAGAATTGTTACGTGCGATGAAAATTGGGTCAATTTCCGTAATCCTAACACAACGGCAGTGGTTGAACCCGGGCCAGCTTTCTGAACCTGTTGTCAAACGTGAGCGCTCCGAGCACAAGGTGATGCTCTGCGTCTGGTGGAATTTCAAGGAGGAAAATCCATTACGAATCGTTCCAGACGGTCGAACCATCAACGCCAACCTCTATTGTGAACATCTGGAGCGGATGTATTCCGTTTTGGAGGAGAAGTACCCGGCACTGGTGAACAGAAAGTGCGCTCTCCTACAGCAGGACAACGCTCGGTCTCATACCTCGCGAACGACCTGGGAAAAAGTCCAGAAACTTGAGGGCATCGAACTGATGCCACACGGAGCATATATTCCGGACCTTGCCCCGTCGGATTATTATTACTTGTTCCAGTCCATGGCCCACTTCCTTCGCGGGCGGCATTTCAACAACCAGGAGGAGGTGGCAGCTGAGGTGAAGGAGTTCTTCGCCTCGAAGGGCAAGAACTGGCAGACATATGGCTAAAGACAGTGCAACACGATGGCCTATACTTTGAATGCTAGTCAGCTTTCGTCGTAAAGGTACGCATGAAGACATAAAGTGATCCAAATATTGCAAAACTTTTGGCTCACCCTCTATAATAGATGACTTGCTTCGCTTAAATAATTCAGAAATAATTGAGAGAGACTTTTCAGATATTTATTCTAGCTGCCTTAAGTTAAATAAAACCAACACTAGTAACCAGGGGCTTGATTTCTTAGATTTGTTTATTAATCTAAATGAAGGTAACAGCAGCCGTGCGAGATCCCTTTTCACTTCGTTCATCACCGGGTACCAAGCATATATAGGTTTTGTGACGTCACAAAAAGGATCCTTTCAATACAGTGTTGTCGCAGCCATTTTTTTTTGATTGATTAAAGATTTAACGACCACCGTGAGCAACTCAATTGGCTATAAGCAGTCGCCCATCCCTAATTTGGGGCCACCGACTCCAGGGAAGGGAGAGAGCCAATGCCGTAAGAGAAACACAACATTCATGCCTCACCTGATTCGAAACCGGGCCCCTTCACGGACGAATGATCATAAGTCAGCGCTTAGGCCACTGGAGCGGCGGCAGCCATTATTGCGACAACGCTGGACTGAAAGGATCTACAGAAGAGAAGTTTGATGCTGCGCTTTCGTGTTTAATGTCATCTGAATTTCGCGAACGATGTTCATAAAATGCAGCTTGTTATCATTATGTTGTTTCTTCTCCAACATTCGCTAGTAAGCGCTAATTGAACAGTTATTCAATTTGATAAGACAACACAATGCGAGGATCATGGTTTTTGTTTACATTGCGTTTTGTTGATAAAATGCTCGGTAACGGGCGACCTTGTCTGCAGCTTTTGCGAAACTCAGACTTAACCGATGTAAAAACAAATATAGGAAGGAAATATACGCTTTTATTAGGTTGGGGAAATAGGATTAACAAGTTTTTGGCGATACAGTGCAAAATCCGAGTTGATGCCCTGGTAAAAATAGATTTACAAGAACAGCGAATCCGCTTTAAAAAAATCCATATCTTTTTAAAAATAAATCCAACTGCTTTCAGAAATATTACATACTTCTAGTATATATCACTGTCCCAAAGACACATACATAAAGTAATACGTTAATGGGTTTTAAGTAGTAAATGAAACAAGCATGCATATATGACAAGTATTTTTAACTGTGTTTCTGAAATATATATTGCAGCCAAATCCATATACGTAGTGCAATAAAAAAAATTCCGAGACTAGATACGTAGCGCGCCAGCAGATGGCAGTACGCGGATGCGCGAGCAGCGGTCCAGGACAGGGACCTTCATGAGTCATTGTGGCAAGTGGCGTTCTGTGAACATCGGGAGCTGTGCTACGCGAAATTTGGTGACCACGTGCAAAACACAGCTCCAATTTCGGTATGGACTGCAGACTAGAGCAGCGAGCGAACATCAAATTCTGCGGCAAATCGGGAACGGAGACGCATGAAATGTTGCGGCAGGCTTATGTCAATGAAGCAATGAGTCATACGAAGTGTTTTGAGTGGCACTCGCGCTTCAAAGAACGGCACTGGAAGACGATGAGAGGTCAGGGCGACCGTCCACGAGCAAAACCTCCGAAAATGTGGACAAAATTAGAGAACTGGTGCATGAGGATCGTCGGAGAACCATTCAGAACATTGCTACCATCGTCCATGTGTCATACGGAACAGTGCAAGAAATTCTGACGTCGGTTTTGAACATGCACCGAATTGCTGCAAAGTTTGTGCCAGCAATTCTGAACCCCGAACAGAAAGCGCTCCGTGTCGAACTCTGTCAAGATCTTCGTCAGCAGGTGGTGAATGCACCAACGTTCCTGTCGCAAGTCATCACGGGGGCAGGGCCCGACTTACACAGAATTGGGCCCTACGCACAACCCGAAACGAGCCTCCCCTCCACTCGACATTTACTTTACGGAGTCGAGTAGGTAGTGTGACCATTTTATGCGACTGTATTACAATCCAGCGTAATAATTAATTAAACACAATACATTTATAAGACTGACATTAAATTACGGTAGTACCTGGTAAAAATATTGTTTTCTCCTAGATTTTTATGCTGTTCTACTGATTTGCATCTGAAAAGACTTGAACCTTCATCGATGAAACAGTTGTGTGTGACAAAGCCATATGACGGGTAAAATTCAATTGGACATTGGATTTTTTGCCAGGTGTGTCTAAACTATACTATTACCATATTAACCAGGGGTGTATTTAAGAAAGAGGTTTGGGAGCTAAAATATCAAAATGTTTAAAAATTGCTTCAGAACCATGCAGTATTTGAAATTGAAGTATATAGTTGATCTTAGTAAGCCATAATTACAAATATACACATACTGCTAGTTTTTATTACACAACACGACAATTTTTTGTTTAATCTCACACAAAAACCCTCCCCAAATTATCTGGAAAATGTTACTGATATTAACTAGAAATATCACATATCATATTGCCAGTACTTGCTTGTGTTTTGCCAGCCATTTATATATAGTTACTCCACATCACATCTACCCACGTATAAATATTTTGAAAAAGGGAGTTTTTTTTTTAACCAAGATTTTGGGGCCCTTTCAATTTGAGGGCCCTAGGCATGTGCCTTGCGTGCTTAGGCGTAAATCAGGCCCTGCACGGGGGACGAGACTTGGGTCTACGGTTACGACCCGAAGACCAAACAATCGTCGCAGTGGAAGAGCCCGGCATCTTCACGACCGTAGAAGGCCCAACAGGTCCGGAGCGCAACCAAAAGCATGCTCATCGTGTTCTTCGTCATTCGTGAGGTTGTGCACGGTGAATTCCTCCCCGACGGACAGACTGTCACTGCCCTTTTTTACTGAGGTGTTCTGTGGCATCTTAGGGAATTAATTCGCCGCAAACGACCTGAAATGTGGCGCATGGGCGATTTCCTGCTCCATCACGACAATGCAGCAGCGCACAGAGCGTTAGCAACACGACAGTTTTTCAGCCGCAACAGCATGACTACATATCCTCACCCACCTTACTCGCCGGATTTGCCCCCTCTCCCCCCGCCGCGACTTCTTTCTGTTCTCGAAGCTGAAGCTCAACGATCGCCGTTTTGAAACCATGGACGAGATTCAGCGCGAATCGTGGACGGTGTTTGTCACGATTCACGAACAGACTTCCAAAGAGCGTTCCAACAGTGGCAAAAACGCTGGCAGTGGTGTGTCGCTGCCCAAGGTACTTAGAAAGAGGAGAGGTAGGTCCATCGTAACCGCGCCGTCTTCCCCCTTCTCTTCACTTGCGCTGTGACGTCACGGTGGCCATAAGCAGAGCTGTAACGCGCACAGTGCCATACAGAGAAAGTGTCGTGGGCTGTGTGAATTTTCAATCAAAATAACAAAGCTAGTTTTGAGTAACTAATTACTAAGTAAAAATTGTACAAACATCCAACTATTTTTCAAAATAGAGTAAAAAATTATATGTATACTGAGAAAAAACGGGAATATGACATAGATACTGTTCGATACTTTTTGCTGAATATCATTTTTTTTTTTTTTTCAGAGACACACTGCAATGGCTCTTTGGAGCTGGGAAATCTACATTTCATTACGTCGAATCAGTCATTTACTAATTTTATAAAATTAGCAATTTGTTTTCTTTCAGGAAAAAACATTCTAAAGCTTTGCTTACGTTGTTAGACTGCATCTGGGGCGCTAAAACTAATTCTCTGCCTCGTGGGGCCTCTTACATTTGTGTGGATCCATTTTATTTTATGAAACACCTTTAATTCTGAGTTATTACGTTCCAGCAAAAGGTCAAATATTTGGCGAGTGATGGTTCCACACTACAGCGTGTTCCACGATCAAATATATGATTTCCGAGAAGTTTAATTAGATGGGGCACATCGGCAAACATCCATATTTTTCGATTTTCATTTACTGGATTTGGAAAAGAAGACAATGTTAGGGTTATTCCAAGCTGCCTCCAAACCTTGATATCCCCCCCCCGCACAAGATCAGGTACCACTCCATGCACTAAATAACCCGATTGCTCAACGGCTCGAATGCTTGGAAGCAGTATATGCACTTTATTTTTGATGAAAAGATATGCTTTTCGAGAAATAGCATGCAAAACAAGTGCTTGACTTATATCTTCTTCATTCCATTTTGCTAGTCTCTTTTTTGGCACAAGCGTTTGAATTTGTACTTCAGTTAAACAATGGCTAAGCAAATTTATGATAGCTGGCCACCTTTCAGTGTTGCTCAGCAAATTTCTATTCTTGCATTTGCGTTTCATAATATTAATTTCCGTTTTCCGGCTTCTTTTCTCATGGCAAAAGCCTTGTTTTAGCATTACCAACTGTTTTCTTACGTTTGATAATTCTTCCCATAGTGAATTATTTTCACTCTTCAGTTGCGTTATATTTTTGTTCAGGCATTCACACTTCTCACATAGCGTTGACGGTATGATAAATGTTGGTCAGGAATGATGTCACTTTCATTGTGACCAATGATTTGACGTTTAATTGGAGATATACTTTCAATTCGATTTAATGCATTTTTTTTTCTGACCTCTCCGATCTTAAACCGTTCACTTCGAACAGAAGTTTGCTCCTCCATCTGCTAAGGCATCTTTTTTGTAGGCACGGCATCTTTTCTCAGTTTTTTTGGGGGAGGCAAGTTCAGCAATTCATTTCTAAGATCTCGCTCTTACTTCGAGACATCAAAGTGTTCTGAACACATTCGAGCTTTCTTTGCATCGAATACATCCTTTCGACAGCATTTCGCCAGCCATTTCTTCAAGAAATCTCTATCCGATGGGAAAACATGGTATGTAACATCTAACTTCCTTTCCTTTGAACTGTTATTACGACAAAGTGCAACAGCGTATCCAAGTATTTTCGAGATAGTTGTACACAGAAAACAAATGAAGAAAAAAAAAATGAATGAAACGACAAAGCAGGCCTAAAATTGACAAAGAAATGCAGCGAGAAATCGACACTACAGCACAAGCTCCGAATGCTCAAGAGATCTTTTATGGCCACTGTGACGTCACACTCCAGCTCGTAGGGTGACAGCTCCCCGGCGGCACGGAAGCAAAGGCGATTGGACCTACCTCTCTTCTTTCTAAGTACCTTGTCGTTGCCCAAGGGGACTACTTTGAGGGAGATTACAGCCAGACTTAAGTAACGTAAGTACTTTGTTGTATATCGGCCTAGTCTCGGAACTTTTTGCTCGGACCTTACGTTATATTTATATATTACTAGACAGAAAATTCATTAAGGACAAATTATGGAGTTGGTTGCTAACAAAACACATGTCCAAGAACAGGGAATTTGCAAAATGATCTGCTACTCATTACTGGGAAATCTTATCACACAAGGTGTTTTTTCAACATATCTAAGTGATTAATTTTAGCTAATGATAGAGAACATTGCTAATAGCAGCACATATGCTAATTCACATTTAACCTACTTTTTATAGTCACAGAAATCAGTCTCAAGTGCATGGGAAAAATAGTTCATATTTTCTTTAATCAGATTATGGCGCAGAATCGGCGTTGGTTTATTGTTATACATGTAATAATATCTCCAGTACCAAAATCTGATTGCCGAACCGAAAATAATATTGATATTTTAAGCTTGTGCTGGCTACTGCTTATGATAGCCTATTTCATCTTATCAGTTAAGTAATCAAGTTTTCACTAAAATAATTAATTTTTTTACTACAGCTATAGATTTCCATATTTAGTAAGTAACACAACATACATATTCGTAAATAAATTTTATGCTGTTATATTTTCACCTCAGCTGAATAAAAGTTGTTTTTTTACTCCATTTTTGTCGTTGAAATGTCTGGAATTAAGCTGCATTTCTTGCTGATTACATCGCAAATTGCGGGAAAATATGATCTAAAGGGGGTTCTGCTGCATCTCTAGTTACGCAAGATGAAAGTGAATAAATGAGCAAATTAGAACGTGAAGGAATATTCTGAGAAGTTAATGCCCACCAAATGCAAAACTTCCTGCAGTCATTAAAAATGTTTGGCCGGAAAAGTCTTGTAAAACTAATATTTTAAGGTAAAACTGGATATATTAGATATGGTTTTATCTTTTGCAGCGTACTGTAATCACCAGACTGTCAAAAATCAGTGGCCGGTTGGCGCAGTGGTCTAAGCGATGGCTTCTGATCTTTCGTCCGAGATGGGTTCGAATCCCGTGAGGCATGGATGATGTGTTTGCCTTAGCCTCAGCACGATAAGGTATTTATTAATACTGTCTGTATTTAAGATAGACATTTTTAAGGTACAGCAACTTACAAGATCTTTCAAAGGCCAAGTGCTCCATCGTCAGGTATTTCAATATACATAAACAAAACAACGGATAAAAGCGAGAAGCATTTACAAATTACGCGAGCAAGTGATAACAATAACGATTTTTACAATAAATATAGTGGCAGTTTGGTCATGCGCTAAAAGGATTCAACAAATAATAATACTACGAATTGCTATTACATATGCGAAGAAAATATATACACAGATGATAATTAATAAGTTGACATTAATCGTCAAACTGTAAGTGAATTATTAGGAGTTAATTGTTGTTGGAGAGAAACATGCTTTTCTAGCTGCATTAACATGGCCCAAGGCACTGGAACAAAACGTGGATTTTCTTCATTACAGAAGTCAAAGCTGTGCGATAAAATACATAAACTTTCAGTGAATCAGGGGATCACTTTGTACGATTTGAGCAGCACACTGGCATTGGTCCAGTGTGGTCAGTAGGTACCTCTATTAATTAATCGTGCAAGAGAGGTAGCTTCAGAGCTATTAGTAATTGAGTAGTTGTGCTCGTTTAGTCTTGTGCGCAATGGGCGTGCAGTGGATCCTATACACTGAATAGCA
This sequence comes from Macrothele yani, assembly GCA_039090855.1. Lineage (NCBI taxonomy): Eukaryota > Metazoa > Arthropoda > Arachnida > Araneae > Macrothelidae > Macrothele > Macrothele yani. The sequence continues at coordinate 71,565,353 of CM077025.1, read as the reverse complement.
ATTGAATTAGAGACAGCTGGCGTTATGCAAATGTGGCGCTGTGGGCGGCCTTGTAAACAGAAACGACATGATGTATGCAGCAATCCGTCAATATAAGGAGTGATGCGACGGGAATCGGTAAGAGTCGGACGAAGGATCTAAGCGCATTTGATCGTGGGCAAATTGTCGAGGACGAATGGGTCACTACATCTCGGAAGTCGTGCAGGCACTGGGATTTTCACGAGCCACTGTTTCACGGGTGCTCCGTGAGTACATCGAATCCGGTAAAACCATCCCTGCAAGGGCCAACAGCGTGTGGATGAGCTGGGTCATCGTCGGCGAGCTCGCATTGTAACAGCTGGATAGACGGGCCACAGTGCAAGAAATCACTCGGCAATTTAACGCTGGTGCACAAAAACGTGTAAGCAGCCACACCATCCAGAACCATCTCGCTATGGGGTGCAGAAGCCATCGTCCCGCGAGGGTACCGCTGCTGAACGCACATGACAGGGTGCAAAAATTAGCATGGGAGCTGGAACATCGCCACTGGACCCTAGACATGTGGGAAAATGTTGCTTGGACTGATGAGTCGTGATTCACGTTGGTACATGCGGATGGCAGGATACGAGTACGGCGCAAACCACATGAAGCGATGGATCCTTCTTGCCAGCAGGGTACTCTTCAAGCTGGTGGGGGTGCCATTCTCGTCTGGGGACTGTTTACGTAGACTGAAATGGGACCCCTGGTACGTGTGACCCGCCCCTCACAGGTCAACGTTACCGGGATATCCTGGACGACCATTTGCTCCCGTTTGTGCGTCTTCAACATCCCACTGGGGACCACATCCTGCAACAAGACAATGAATCGTGCCATCGCTTCCGAATGGGTGGATGAACACTCCACCGACGTGACCTCGCTTCCTTGGCCAGCTAGGCCACCTGACCTCAATCCCATCGAACAGATCCGGGATGCCACCGAGAGAGGTGTTCGAGGCTCTGACCCCCTCCATCAAAACTTCGTGAACTGTGGGAGCTTGTTCAGGGGTCGTGGATCCGTGGGCTTCCGGTGTCTTGTCGAGACGAATCGCCACCGTCATCAGGGCGAAAGGTGGTGCTACACGTTACTAGACAGGTATATCTAATTCAGTTGCTCTTCAGTGTATATGCTATTGCTGGATCTTCTGGGTCAACAGGAATTAAGGGTATTTTGTAAACCCCATGGCTGTTGAGTGTGGAAACTTGGTCACGATCGTTTTGCACGATGGCTCGAATACTTTTCGTACTTTCTCCAAAGGCAATGTTTTTTTTTTATTTTTTTTTTTTTTTTTTTTTGCATATGTTCTTTAGTATTGTAGTGACTTCAGGTATATACTCCACAATGCCAACATATTTTGTAACTGGTTTCCCTTTGTAAGGTACTTTTCACTAGAGATTTCACTGATCGAGCAATGTTTTTGGAGGAGTGGGTGAACGCTCTTCGGACCATGTAGTCTATAGCTGCTAGTTTTTGTTTTCTTGGGTGATGAATAATAGCAAATTGTGTTGTAGGCTTTCTGTACACTGTATAGGATAAACAATTGGTATCGGGGGTGTCTTTTTAGTAAGACGTCCAAGACTGGAAGCATATTATCATTTCCATGCTCAATGGTAAAATTTATGGAACTGTAATGTTTTGAGAGCTCTAGCAAACTCTTCGATTTTGTCTTTATGATGCGGCCAGGAAGGAGGCGTGTCGATAGGTTCCCCACTTTCAGGGGTACTTGCTGAATTGTTAATGCAAGATTTTACAATATTTCCAACTCAAGCCTGATCTCTACATTAGATATGTAGACGACATACTTATTTTCTGGCCGCATCATACAGACAAAATTGAAGAGTTTGCTAACGAGCTATCAAAACATTACAGTTCCATACATTTTGCCATTGAGCATGAAAATGATAATACGCTTCCATTCTTGGGCATCTTACTAAAAAGGCACATCGATACCAATTGTTTATCCTATACAGTGTACAGAAAGCCTACAACACAATCTGCTATTATTCCGCATAATTCATCGCACCCAAGAAAACAAAAACTAGTAGCTATAGCGTACATGGTCCGAACAGCGTTCACCCACTCCTCCAATATTCAGGCTAGAAATGAGTTAAATCACATCCAGATGATTACGATGGCGCATGGCTACCATAAAGCGATCGTTGAAAAAAATTCTCGATCAGTGACATGTCTAGTCAAAAGCACCTTACAAAGGGAAAGCAGAGTTACAAAATATGTTGGCATCGTGGAGTATATACCTGAAGTCACTACAATACTAAAAAACATATGCAAAAAATACCACATTGCCTTTAAAGAAAGTACAAAATGTATTCGAGCCATCGTGGAAAACTACCGTGACCAAGTTTTCACTCTCAACAGACATGGGGTTTAAAAAATACCCAGAAGATCCAGCAATAGCATATATAGGATCCACTGCACGCCCATTGCGCACAAGTACTCAATTACTAATAACTCTAATGCTACCTCTCTTGCACGATTAGTTAATAGAGGCACCTACCGACCAGACTGGACCAATGCCAGTGTGCTGAGCTCAAATCGGACAAACCGATCCCTCCGATTCACTGAAAGTTTATGTATTTTATCGCACAGCTTTGACTGCTGTAATGAAGAAATTCCACGTTTTGTTCCAGTGCCTTGGGCCATGTTAATGCAGCTAAAAAAGCATGTTTCTCTCCAACAACACTTAACTCCTAATAATTCACTTACAGTTTGACGATTAATGTCAACTTATAAATTATCATCTGTGAGTAGAGGTAAATGACAGATCCGAGCTTAAAGTGGAGCCCATAGACTTAACATTAGGCTCCTTCTGGAGCAGGTGGAGCCAGCTGGAGCCAGCAGCAGCCGGGTGGACGCAATCCCCCCCGACCGAAGTGTGTGCTTATCTCCGGAGATAGTAGTATTTATTGGACTTTGTCGAATTTTGGGGGGAAATCAATGAAGGTTTATTCCTTTTTTTTTTAATTTAATGAAGGTTCATTCATTAATTATTTTCCCCTCTCTCGACCCATCTCCTTAGGTTATTGTTATGCAAACCGTTTTTTCCCTCGCAATTTGTTGATGTATTTTTTTTTCAATTAATTTTCATGAATTCCTCATGTGTCTTCCCTAATGAAAATTATGTAGGGTAAGTATTAATTATTCATTTCTCTTTTTTTTTCTCGAATAATACGGTCATGTCCTCATCTCAAGAAATGTTATTATGATATCTTATTTTTGCTCATAAATGTTTGATTTTGAGGGATGGCAACGCCCGAGTGGGAAAAGGGTTGGATATAGGGGGATGTCAACTCGATGTGCTGCCCCCAAGCGGTGCTTCTTGGAACTTTCGATTGATCTTTGATTTTGAGGGATGCCAACGGCCGAGTGGGAAAGGGGTTGGATATAGGGGGATGTCAACTCGATGTACTACCCCCTAGCGGTGCTTCTTGGAACTTTCGATGGGTCTTTGATTTTGGGGGATGGCAACGACCGAGAGGGGAAAGGGCACTGCGTAGGTGTTAGATATGATGGTGCTTCTTGGAACTTTATTATTTCGATGGATCTTTGATTTTAAGGGATGGCAACGACTGAGTGGGGTCTGTTGGGAGTTTTTGCAATTATTCCTGTGGTTTGCAAGCGGGATTTTCCCCCTCTTCAATACTATTTTTCCCCGGAGGAAATTTTTACGTAACGATGCTGGAGAATTTTCTTTCCAAGGGAATAAAAATGCTCTGATGGTCTTAGCGTGGTTCTAACTCACGATGATTTGGTTTCCAAAAATAGTCAGGAGTCAAATGGTTTTCGTGTACTACGTATTCACTATATATATTTTTTAAATTACTTTTACGTTATTTCTTCATGTGTTTTTATATATTTTTTGTATGTTTTGAGGGAGTTTTTTCGTGTAGATGTAAAGAATTTTCTGGGGAACTTTTCTTTTTCCTCCATTCAATTTTATTTCAGACCATGAGACGAGGAAATGCTTCTTTAGAAATTATTTCGTTCTTGTTCGCAGTAATTACTGGACATAGACTTCATGTTAATTCTGAGTCTTTCACCCCTGCAATAACATTTTCTCGTAATTTTTTCGTATGTTCAAGAACTCTACAGATCTTTCCCAGTTAAAATTCTGCTCAAACAATATTTTCGGTCTTTATTTCATTATAGCTTCTCAATTTCCGAAATTTTTTTTCTTCTATCTTTGAAATTTCATTAAACTTCTCAATAGACCAGGATTCTTTTTTTTTCTTGGACAAACTTATGAGTCCTTTTATTCAGACTATCTTTTTTTCCATTTCATTTCAGCAAACGATTATTTTAGATGCAACAAATCGTCAGATTTTGGTTTCCTTATATAGCATATTTTCCAACTTGCTTAAAAATATTCCTCAAAGCTTGCATGTATGTCAAATATGCATTTTTTATTCTTTCGTAGTTAGCTATACTTTTCGTGGACTGCCCCGACAGGAAAGCATTCAATGACAAGACATACAATCTAAAACCTTTTTCTTTCGATACAATTTGTATTCTTTGGGTTGTATATTTTTCTGTCTCGTTCGAAAAAACTAAAGGCAAAGCGACTAATTCTAAAGGGAAAGGCAAAGCGACTAATTCCGTTCTTCCCGTTCTAAAGGCAAAGCGACTAATTCCGTTCTTCCCATAAACATTATTTTTTTTATTTATTTGATATTCAGAGTTGTTTACATTTACTATCCAAAAAAGAGATATATTTAATGTAAAGGTATATTCTTCCAAGCTGGGGAAATATATGTATATATTAGTTCATATCCAGTTAAAGGAAATGCATCTTTATATTTCAATATGAAAAAAGAAGCCCTATAAGTGAAAGCTCAACCTAAAGACGGATAGATTGTTCACGCTCTCTCTACTCTATGACATTTCTTTACTGAATGAACCATGACCTTTTTTTTTTCATGAACTGCTTTAAAATCTTCGTTCTCACTTTACTATTGTCAGATTCCATGTCCCTCCAGTTCTTTACTGAGAAACAGAAGCATTTATTCAATTTTAATTTATTAAGAGAGTAGAACTCTTTTAGGCTTTCGAAGTACTTTCAAGTCTTTCATTACGAAAATTTTCATTGTCATGAAAGAAGTCATAATCGAGATGATTTACTATCGTTTCAATGAAAGTGCTTACGCATTCATTGCTATGATGTCAGATTTCATTTTCTTATACTTCGAACAGAAATGAGTTTGAATCATTCGTCGAGAAAACATTTCTTTCATATATATATATATATATATATTTGCCTCCGAATCAAGCGAACTCAAAAAATAAGAGACGCACTTTAATATTTTTTTTTCCTCTTATGAGAGGAATACGGGAATATGATACCAAAATTAAAGAATAAAGAATATCGACTTTCCTCTCAACACCTTACATCTACGTTTTTTTTATTTTCAATAAGCTGTTTCTATATTTTTACAACTGAATAGAATTATTTATTGAAAAATTCTAAGTAAGACGAAAAATGGTTTTGTTGATTTCCTAAGAGGATGATTTTAGAAATTTTCGTTTTCTGGTAATTGTAAAAATCTCATAGTATAACATGGGAAAACTAGTATGCATAAAAGACTGTTTTGGGTCGAGTAAATTGAAAGAATTTTACAAAGTTCATTTCAGAAAAGTACATTCCTTCCTAGCGTCAAAACGAATCACTTCGTTTTTTCTAAGATACACTTTGGAATCTTATAAAAGTGCATAGGGTCAAAAACGATTTTGATGATTTTACTAAGATGACAGATTTCGGATTTCTTATGATAGAAAATACAGTGAATTTCCCATTGAATAACATGGGAAACTGTGAAAATTAAGAAGCACGTTTTCGTTCAAGTAAAATATTTCAAAAGGTCATTTTTCGAATCAGTTGAAAACAGACAGGGTGTGTTTCTGAACAGCTCATTATTTCCCAAGATCAAAACGAATCACTTCGGTTTTCTTCCCTAACGTGCGTTTCTGAAAGAAGTAAAAATAGTTTAAGTAGAAAATTGGAAAGATATTTTTATGAATCCTAGACTGTTTATTTTCGTATAGCTAGAGGTGTCTTCAGTGAGAGCACTTATTCTCTTTTCAAACTAAGAGAATGAAGTGTAGTCAGTTTGAAAAAAAATTCAAACTCCCCTAAATTTAGCCTTTTGTCCTGGTTTCGACTCAATACTGTAAAGCATTGCTCTCAGACCAGTTGAATTCCTGGCCCTTAATGAAATACATTAAGCCTTTCCCTTAAAAATAAGCAATCTCTTCTTCAATACCAGATCCCCAATAAATTTCTTTAAGAGTTATTCATTCACAATTTTACTTTTAAAAACTTGAAATTCATTATTATTTAACTCCTTACAAAAAATGAAACTCGTTCATACAGAAAAAATATAAATGAATAAAAATAAATAAAGTAGTCCTAAAAAGGACTGTTTTTCTGAGTCCCCTTCATACGGCTGCTCCATGGTCGGTATAAGGAATTTTTACCTGCTGATATCTCAACACATTGACTTCACAGTCTCTAGTAAGTTCTTTACAATTATGCTTTCCAAGAACGCTTTGGACGGGACATGGTCTCCAGTGACTGCAACAAAAGATTCTGCTAGAATCTTGGGGTTAAGCAATGCAACGGCATCATCGAAATACTTTTGCCACTTGGATTCGGGGGTGGCATATGCACAGCTGTGGGCCGTGATGTTTGCGAATATGCGATTTGGGGGTTGGTCGCACTCCATACAATAATATAAGTTATTGACATGTTCCTGAAGGCGATCCCTAACCATGTCAGCAAGCATGATGAAAAACTCTTCATCTGAGATGGAAGCAACAGGGGAAGAAGTCCTTGGATGGAGCAAAACAGCCTTTCTAAAGACAGGTCCAAATAGTAGTTGAGTAATGCTGTCCCATATTTTTCCACATTGATCAATAAGAGTTCCAAATTGTTGACAAGTCAGCTTTATCGAAACAGGATTCAATCGACGAAAACCATGAATTCTGGGAGAAAGCAGTTCTAACGTGTAACTGCCAGAAGCATCTAAGAGGAAAGGACAGCAGGAAACGATAAGTTCACGATTAATCAAGATGTCACAATTCATGCCTTGAATCCAGTGTGATTTTCCCATGAATTTTCGGAACGTTGAAGCTGACATTGTTATTCCATTCTTAGAAGGGTAGAAAGATTCCCCATCTTTCCTATAACTTCGAATATGAACTCGGACCGTGTTGTTAAAATCGCATACTTTTGCAAACATGTTTTCACCTAAATGAAAATGATGAGGTGCAAGATTTTTCAAAGAAATTCTTGGGAGGATAACTTCTCCACACGATTTGGGCTTTAAAGGAACGGACTCACATACCTTCTTAGCGGGAGTAGCAGAAATTTCAGCATTTTGCTTCATCGTGGAAATGGAATCGGTAGCACTCAAAGTAACAGACAAAAATGAAGTGACTCGTTTGAAGACTAAAGACAAACTGAAGGAACAGCTCTTATTCTAAGTCAAAACTGAGAAGAGGTTGGAGTTCGTCACTTGTTTACTGCTTGAGAGGGAAAGAGCAGAGTCATAGGACAAATAACACTCGGTTATCTTCTTTCTAAAGGTCAAATTCAATCTAATGTTTGGAGCATTCTTTTGTCGAGGCAGACCATGACTCCAATACGAATTAGTTGGTGGCAGGATCTGTAGTAAAGTTCCAGATCTTAAAGATAAGGAAACTGGTTTAAACCCGTTTCGCTTGAAAACAAAAGTCTCTTTCCTGTCCGAGAGATACTGATGTAATACAAGACAAAGGATCTAATTCAGCTTCGTCATCACGGTGATCACCGATTTGGCTATCCCCATTTCTTATAAAAGTGCATGGGGATCAGAAAACGATTTTGATGATTTTACTAAGACGACAGATTTCGGATTTCTTATGATAGAAAATACAGTGAATTTCCCATTGAATAACATGGGAAACTACGAAATTTAAGAAGCACGTTTTCGTTCAAGTAAAATATTTTAAAAGGTAATCAGTTGAAAACAGACAGGGTGTGTTTCTGAACAGATCATTATTTCCTAAAATCAAAACGAGTCACTTCGTTTTTTCCTAACGTACGTTTCCGAAAGAAGTAAAAATAGTTTAGCTAGAAAATTGGAAAGAATTTTTTATGAATCCTAGACTGTTTATTTTTTTATAACTAGAGGGGTCGTCAGTGAGAGCACTTATTCTCTTTACAAACTAAGAGAAGGAAGTGTAGTCAGTTTGAAAAAAATTTCAAACTCCCCTAAATTTAGCCTTTTGTCCTGGTTTCGACTCAATACTGTAAAGCATTGCTCTCAGACCAGTTGAATTCCTGGCCCTTAATGAAATACATTAAGCCTTTCCCTTAAAAATAAGCAATCTCTTCTTCAATACCAGACCCCCAATAAATTTCTTTAAGAGTTATTCATTCATCCTTTTACTTTTAAAACTTGAAATTCATTATTATTTAACTCCTTATAAAAATGAAACACATTCACACTTTTACTTTAAAAAACTTGAAATCACTTCATACAAAAGTGAAACCCATTCACTTTTTTACTTTTAAAATTATAGAAAAATAGATGATACAGAACATAGGTTCACTTTCTCATTCACACTCATGCATACAGAAAACAAAATTAAATAGTGCTATTTGAGCTGCATGGAGGTGTCAAGATGGGTGGGAAAAACCTCCATCTATCATTCAATTGGACTAAAACTGTTGAAGGATGTGAGCTATTCTCACTAGCTCCTCCATGCAAGCTGTCTGACTCGAGGTTGACCACCCCAGGCTGTGAAAATATTTCAATCATTTCAACTTCGGGATCTGAATCCCAAGTAAGATGAATAATTTCAACTTCGGAATCTGAATCCCAAGTAAGATCAATAATTTCCGGATCTTCAAAAGTTAAGTCAACAACCTCCGGTTCTTGGGTATAGAGTCTACCACAACCCAGAAGTTTTCCCACTGTGAGGGGGGAGGAAGAGACCTAATCCACTGATTAACGTAGAAATCGTCTCTAGATTCCTGGAGGAGAGAAAAAATATAATATATATATATATATACATAGCAGGGGTGACATGGAGGAGACTGGCACAAGACAGACCGTTGTGGAGGAAACTTGGGGAGACCTTCGTCCAGCAGTGGATTGATAATGGTTGACAATGATGATGATGATGATATAATAATAAGAAATAAAAAATAAAACCCTACATCCTAGATAAAGCAAAAGAAAAATTAAAAATATTCTTACCGAGTCGAAGTCCAGGGGAGATGTAGGGGAATTATTTCCTTTCGACATCTTTGATTCTAATAGTATGCGTAACTTCAAAGAAAAGAAGAAAACTTCGAGAAGCTGTGGGATTCTGAGATCTCTCATGCTACTATTATACTCGCAGAAGGATTGATAAGGAGGGATCGTGTGATAACATACACGGAATAGATTGGTCTTTGAGGTCAACTTAAATCGACAGATCGCTCTATTTTATAAACTTTCCATTGTACAGGAAATAACATCTTTCTCAAACACCATAGTTCATGGGACCTTCTAAGGAGGTAAAAATATTCTAACGCGTATCTAATCAATGTTCTGTATCGTTAAACATGGAACATGCATGTAGATGTATACTTAAGACCAAGCGTAAATGGAATCGATAGCACTCTTCCTCCCTGAAGGAAATGACGTCTGCATACATCTCAAAATCCTTTGTTCCCTAAGTCAAACGCATGGAGGGAAAATCAAGTAATCTTATCTGTATTCCTTCGTTGAAAGTGTATGTTTGTTTAGAAAAGATACAAAACATTTCCTTTCAAGTTAAATTCGAATCAGCATTACATTGGATTGAGGGTTCACGTGTTAAAAGCAGCACAATCGCAGTTGTTTACCAAAAGTTAGATTACAAATTTCCTGTGAAAGAGGAAACTATGATATTGAATGCTGGAAATCAGATTCCTTTCTGAAGCAAATCAAAACTGATTGAAAAGAGTCTGTACAATAGACAAAAAGGAAATACAAAAAAAAATCCCCTGAGAAGTACTTCAGAAATGAATCTCAAAGCAGAGAAAAATAAAAATATGCTAGATTAAAGAGTAACGTAGGTCAGATAAAAGAAATGTCAGAAAAAAGAAATATGTTAGGAAAAAAAAAATAACTCCCCATTAAATGTACTTCGAATCAGCATTACATTGGAGGGAGGGAGCTAAATGTCAGGTTTCGAGTGGAAACTCATATCCTTTTCTTTGAAATTCAAAGTATCGTGTCTAAAAGATAAGAAAGTAATGCAAAAATGTTAATACCCCAAAAGCAACATGACAAAATGAGACATGGGCTGAAGTACAAACCGAAGTTTCCTGATTTATTCATTATAACTTTTTTCCGACTCCCAACTTAGAATATATATATTTTTTCCCTTATGAAATACGGATTTTTTACTCATAATTTGTTCGTATATTATTTCATCTCTATTTTTACTAAATAACATGAAGAATTAGTGTAAATGATGTAGAAAACAAATTATGAGTAAAAAATCCGTATTTCATAAGGGAAAAAAATATATATATTCTAAGTTGGGGAGTTGGAAAAAGTTATAATGAATAAATCAGGAAACTTCGGTTTGTACTTCAGCCCATGTCTCATTTAGTCATGTTGCTTTTGGGGTATTAACATTTTTGCATTACTTTCTTATCTTTTAGACACGATACTTTGAATTTCAAAGAAAAGGATATGAGTTTCCACTCGAAACCTGACATTTAGCACCCTCCCTCCAATGTAATGCTGATTCGAAGTACATTTAATGGGGAGTTATTTTTTTTCCTAATATTTCTTTTATCTGACCTACGTTACTCTTTAATCTAGCATATTTTTATTTTTCTCTGCTTTGAGATTCATTTCTGAAGTACTTCTCAGGGATTTTTTGTATTTCCTCTTTGTCTATTGTACAGACTCTTCTCAATCAGTTTTGATTTGCTTCAGAAAGGAATCTGATTTCCAGCATTCAATATCATAGTTTCCTCTTTCACAAGAAATTTGTAATCTAACTTTTGGTAAACAACTGCGATTGTGCTGCTTTTAACACGTGAACCCTCAATCCAATGTAATGCTGATTCGAATTTAACTTGAAAGGAAATGTTTTGTATCTTTTCTAAACAAACATACACTTTCAACGAAGGAATACAGATAAGATTACTTGATTTTCCCTCCATGCGTTTGACTTAGGGAACAAAGGATTTTGAGATGTATGCAGACGTCATTTCCTTCAGGGAGGAAGAGTGCTATCGATTCCATTTACGCTTGGTCTTAAGTATACATCTACATGCATGTTCCATGTTTAACGATACAGAACATTGATTAGATACGCGTTAGAATATTTTTACCTCCTTAGAAGGTCCCATGAACTATGGAGTTTGAGGAAGATGTTATTTCCTGTACAATGGAAAGTTTATAAAATAGAGCGATCTGTCGATTTAAGTTGACCTCAAAGACCAATCTATTCCGTGTATGTTATCACACGATCCCTCCTTATCAATCCTTCTGCGAGTATAATAGTAGCATGAGAGATCTCAGAATCCCACAGCTTCTCGAAGTTTTCTTCTTTTCTTTGAAGTTACGCATACTATTAGAATCAAAGATGTCGAAAGGAAATAATTCCCCCACATCTCCCTTGGACTTCGACTCGGTAAGAATATTTTTAATTTTTCTTTTTGCTTTATCTAGGATGTAGGGTTTTATTTTTTTTTATTTCTTATTATTATATATATATATATATATATTTTTCTCTCCTCCAGGAATCTAGAGACGATTTCTACGTTAATCAGTGGATTAGGTCTCTTCCTCCCCCCTCACAGTGGGAAAACTTCTGGGTTGTGGAAGACTCTATATCCAAGAACCGGAGGTTGTTGACTTAACTTCTGAAGATCCGGAAATTATTGATCTTACTTGGGATTCAGATTCCGAAGTTGAAATTATTCATCTTACTTGGGATTCAGATCCCGAAGTTGAAATGATTGAATTATTTTCACAGCCTGGGGTGGTCAACCTCGAGTCAGACAGCTTGCATGGAGGAGCTAGTGAGAATAGCTCACATCCTTCAACAGTTTTAGTCCAATTGAATGATAGATGGAGGTTTTTCCCACCCATCTTGACACCTCCATGCAGCTCAAATAGCACTGTTTAATTTTGTTTTCTGTATGCATGAGTGTGAATGAAAAAGTGAACCTATGTTCTGTATCATCTATTTTTCTATAATTTTAAAAGTAAAAAAGTGAATGGGTTTCATTTTTGTATGAAGTGATTTCAAGTTTTTTAAAGTAAAAGTGTGAATGTGTTTCATTTTTATAAGGAGTTAAATAATAATGAATTTCAAGTCTTAAAAGTAAAAGGATGAATGAATAACTCTTAAAGAAATTTATTGGGGGTCTGGTATTGAAGAAGAGATTGCTTATTTTTAAGGGAAAGGCTTAATGTATTTCATTAAGGGCCAGGAATTCAACTGGTCTGAGAGCAATGCTTTACAGTATTGAGTCGAAACCAGGAGAAAAGGCTAAATTTAGGGTAGTTTGAAATTTTTTTCAAACTGACTACACTTCATTCTCTTAGTTTGAAAAGAGAATAAGTGCTCTCACTGAAGACACCTCTAGCTATACGAAAATAAACAGTCTAGGATTCATAAAAATATTTTCCAATTTTCTAGCTAAACTATTTTTACTTCTTTCGGAAACGTACGTTAGGAAAAAACGAAGTGACTCGTTTTGATTTTAGGAAATAATGATCTGTTCAGAAACACACCCTGTCTGTTTTCAACTGATTACCTTTTAAAATATTTTACTTGAACGAAAACGTGCTTCTTAAATTTCGTAGTTTCCCATGTTATTCAATGGGAAATTCACTGTATTTTCTATCATAAGAAATCCGAAGTCTGTCATCTTAGTAAAATCATCAAAATCGTTTTTTGATCCCCATGCACTTTTATAAGAAATGGGGATAACCAAATCGGTGATCACCGTGATGACGGAGCTGAATTAGATCCTTTGTCTTGTATTACATCAGTATCTCTCGGACAGGAAAGAGACTTTTGTTTTCAAGCGAAACGGGTTTAAACCAGTTTCCTTATCTTTGAGATCTGGAACTTTACTACAGATCCTGCCACCAACTAATTCGTATTGGAGTCATGGTCTGCCTCGACAAAAGAATGCTCCAAACATTAGATTGAATTTGACCTTTAGAAAGAAGATAACCGAGTGTTCTTTGTCCCATGACTCTGCTCTTTCCCTCTCAAGCAGTAAACAAGTGACGAACTCCAACCTCTTCTCAGTTTTGACTTAGAATAAGAGCTGTTCCTTCAGTTTGTCTTTAGTCTTCAAACGAGTCACTTCATTTTTGTCTGTTACTTTGAGTGCTACCGATTCCATTTAGACGATGAAGCAAAATGCTGAAATTTCTGCTACTCCCGCTAAGAAGGTATGTGAGTCCGTTCCTTTAAAGCCCAAATCGTGTGGAGAAGTTATCCTCCCAAGAATTTCTTTGAAAAATCTTGCACCTCATCATTTTCATTTAGGTGAAAACATGTTTGCAAAAGTATGCGATTTTAACAACACGGTCCGAGTTCATATTCGAAGTTATAGGAAAGATGGGGAATCTTTCTACCCTTCTAAGAATGGAATAACAATGTCAGCTTCAACGTTCCGAAAATTCATGGGAAAATCACACTGGATTCAAGGCATGAATTGTGACATCTTGATTAATCGTGAACTTATCGTTTCCTGCTGTCCTTCCCTCTTAGATGCTTCTGGCAGTTACACGTTAGAAGTGCTTTCCCCCAGAATTCATGGTTTTCGTCGATTGAATCCTGTTTCGATAAAGCTGACTTGTCAACAATTTGGAACTCTTATTGATCAATGTGGAAAAATATGGGACAGCATTATTCAACTACTATTTGGACCTGTCTTTAGAAAGGCTGTTTTGCTCCATCCAAGGACTTCTTCCCCTGTTGCTTCCATCTCAGATGAAGAGTTTTTCATCATGCTTGCTGACATGGTTAGGGATCGCCTTCAGGAACATGTCAATAACTTATATTATTGTATGGAGTGCCACCAACCCCCAATTCGCATATTCGCAAACATCACGGCCCACAGCTGTGCATATGCCACCCCCGAATCCAAGTGGCAAAAGTATTTCGATGATGCCGTTGCATTGCTTAACCCCAAGATTCTAGCAGAATCTTTTGTTGCAGTCACTGGAGACCATGTCCCGTCCAAAGCGTTCTTGGAAAGCATAATTGTAAAGAACTTACTAGAGACTGTGAAGTCAATGTGTTGAGATATCAGCAGGTAAAAAAAATTCCTTATACCGACCATGGAGCAGCTGTATGAAGGGGACTCAGAAAAACAGTCCTTTTTAGGACTACTTTATTTATTTTTATTCATTTATATTTTTTCTGTATGAATGAGTTTCATTTTTTGTAAGGAGTTAAATAATAATGAATTTCAAGTTTTTAAAAGTAAAAGTGTGAATGAATAACTCTTAAAGAAATTTATTGGGGATCTGGTATTGAAGAAGAGATTGCTTATTTTTAAGGGAAAGGCTTAATGTATTTCATTAAGGGCCAGGAATTCAACTGGTCTGAGAGCAATGCTTTACAGTATTGAGTCGAAACCAGGACAAAAGGCTAAATTTAGGGGAGTTTGAATTTTTTTTTCAAACTGACTACACTTCATTCTCTTAGTTTGAAAAGAGAATAAGTGCTCTCACTGAAGACACCTCTAGCTATACGAAAATAAACAGTCTAGGATTCATAAAAATATCTTTCCAATTTTCTACTTAAACTATTTTTACTTCTTTCAGAAAAGCACGTTAGGAAAAAAACAAAAAACGAAGTGATTCGTTTTGATCTTGGGAAATAATGAGCTGTTCAGAAACACAGCCTGTCTGTTTTCAACTGATTCGAAAAAAGACCTTTTGAAATATTTTATTTGAACGAAAACGTGCTTCTTAATTTTCACAGTTTCCCATGTTATTCAATGGGAAATTCACTGTATTTTCTATCATAAGAAATCCGAAATCTGTCATCTTAGTAAAATCATCAAAATCGTTTTTGACCCTATGCACTTTTATAAGATTCCAAAGTGTATCTTAGAAAAAACGAAGTGATTCGTTTTGACGCTAGGAAGGAATGTACTTTTCTGAAATGAACTTTGTAAAATTCTTTCAATTTACTCGACCCAAAACAGTCTTTTATGCATACTAGTTTTCCCATGTTATACTATGAGATTTTTACAATTACCAGAAAACGAAAATTTCTAAAATCATCCTCTTAGGAAATCAACAAAACCATTTTTCGTCTTACTTAGAATTTTTCAATAAATAATTCTATTCAGTTGTAAAAATATAGAAACAGCTTATTGAAAATAAAAAAAAAACGTAGATGTAAGGTGTTGAGAGGAAAGTCGATATTCTTTATTCTTTAATTTTGGTATCATATTCCCGTATTCCTCTCATAAGAGGAAAAAAAAATATTAAAGTGCGTCTCTTATTTTTTGAGTTCGTTTGATTCGGAGGCAATATATATATATATATATATATGAAAGAAATGTTTTCTCGACGAATGATTCAAACTCATTTCTGTTCGAAGTATAAGAAAATGAAATCTGACATCATAGCAATGAATGCGTAAGCACTTTCATTGAAACGATAGTAAATCATCTCGATTATGACTTCTTTCATGACAATGAAAATTTTCGTAATGAAAGACTTGAAAGTACTTCGAAAGCCTAAAAGAGTTCTACTCTCTTAATAAATTAAAATTGAATAAATGCTTCTGTTTCTCAGTAAAGAACTGGAGGGACATGGAATCTGACAATAGTAAAGTGAGAACGAAGATTTTAAAGCAGTTCATGAAAAAAAAAAGGTCATGGTTCATTCAGTAAAGAAATGTCATAGAGTAGAGAGAGCGTGAACAATCTATCCGTCTTTAGGTTGAGCTTTCACTTATAGGGCTTCTTTTTTCATATTGAAATATAAAGATGCATTTCCTTTAACTGGATATGAACTATTATATACATATATTTCCCCAGCTTGGAAGAATATACCTTTACATTAAATCTATCTCTTTTTTGGATAGTAAATGTAAACAACTCTGAATATCAAATAAATAAAAAAAATAATGTTTATGGGAAGAACGGAATTAGTCGCTTTGTCTTTAGAATGAATGTTTTTTCGGACGAGACAGAAAAATATACAACCCAAAGAATACAAATTGTATCGAAAGAAAAAGGTTTTAGATTGTATGTCTTGACATTGAATGCTTTCCTGTCGGGGCAGTCCACGAAAAGTATAGCTAACTACGAAAGAATAAAAAATGCATATTTGACATACATGCAAGCTTTGAGGAATATTTTTAAGCAAGTTGGAAAATATGCTATATAAGGAAACCAAAATCTGACGATTTGTTGCATCTAAAATAATCGTTTGCTGAAATGAAATGGAAAAAAGAGATAGTCTGAATAAGAGGACTCATAAGTTTGTCCAAGAAAAAAAAAGAATCCTGACCTATTGAGAAGTTTAATGAAATTTTGAAATTTCAAAGATAGAAGAAGAAAAATTTCGGAAATTGAGAAGCTATAATGAAATAAAGACCGAAAATATTGTTTGAGCAGAATTTTAACTGGGAAAGATCTGTAGAGTTCTTGAACATACGAAAAAATTACGAGAAAATGTTATTGCAGGGGTGAAAGACTCAGAATTAACATGAAGTCTATGTCCAGTAATTACTGCGAACAAGAACGAAATCATTTCTAAAGAAGCATTTCCTCGTCTCATGGTCTGAAATAAAATTGAATGGAGGAAAAAGAAAAGTTCCTCAGAAAATTCTTTACATCTACACGAAAAAACTCCCTCAAAACATACAAAAAATATATAAAAACACATGAAGAAATAACGTAAAAGTAATTTAAAAAATATATATAGTGAATACGTAGTACACGAAAACCATTTGACTCCCTGACTATTTTTGGAAACCAAATCATCGTGAGTTAGAACCACGCTAAGACCATCAGAGCATTTTTATTCCCTTGGAAAGAAAATTCTCCAGCATCGTTACGTAAAAATTTCCTCCGGGGGAAAAATAGTATCGAAGAGGAGGAAAAAATTCTGCTTGCAAACCACAGGAATAAATGCAAAAACTCCCAACGGACCCCACTCAGTCGTTGCCATCCCTCAAAATCACAGATCCATCGAAATAATAAAGTTCCAAGAAGCACCATCATATCTAACACCTACGCAGTGCCCTTTCCCCACTCGGTCGTTGCCATCCCCCAAAATCAAAGACCCATCGAAAGTTCCAAGAAGCACCGCTAGGGGTAGTACATCGAGTTGACATCCCACTATATCCAACCCCTTTCCCACTCGGCTGTTGCCATCCCTCAAAATCAAAGATAAATCGAAAGTTCCAAGAAGCACCGCTAGGGGGCAGCGCATCGAGTTGACATCCCTCTATATCCAACCCCTTTCCAACTCGGACGTTGCCATCCCTCAAAATCAAAGATCAATCGAAAGTTCCAAGAAGCACCGCTAGGGGGCAACACATCGAGTTGACATCCCCCTATATTCAACCCTTTTCCCACTCGGGCGTTGCCATCCCTCAAAATCAAACATTTATGAGCAAAAATAAGATATCATAATAACATTTCTTGAGATGAGGACATGACCGTATTATTCGAGAAAAAAAAAAAGAGAAATGAATAATTAATACTTACCCTACATAATTTTCATTAGGGAAGACACATGAGGAATTCATGAAAATTAATTGAAAAAAAAAATACATCAACAAATTACGAGGGAAAAAACGGTTTACATAACAATAACCTAAGGAGATGGGTCGAGAGAGGGGAAAATAAATAATGAATGAACCTTCATTAAATTAAAAAAAAAGGAATAAACCTTCATTGATTTCCCCCCAAAATTCGACAAAGTCCAATAAATACTACTATCTCCGGAGATAAGCACACACTTCGGTCGGGGGGGATTGCAGCTGGGAATTGGAGGCTGCTACTGACCACGCCCCTCCCTCCCCCCTCCGTCCACCCGGCTGCTGCTGGCTCCAGCTGGCTCCACCTGCTCCAGAAGGAGCCTAATGTTAAGTCTATGGGCTCCACTTTAAGCTCGGATCCGTCATTTACCTCTACTTCTGTGTATATATTTTCTTCGCATATGTAATAGCAATTCGTAGTATTATTATTTGTTGAATCCTTTTAGCGCATGACCAAACTGCCACTATATTTATTGTAAACCTCGTTATTGTTATCACTTGCTCGCGTAATTTGTAAATGCTTCTCGCTTTTATCCGTTGTTTTGTTTATGTATATTGAAATACCTGACGATGGAGCACTTGGCCTTTGAAAGATCTTGTAAGTTGCTGTACCTTAAAAATGTCTATTTTAAGTGCAAAGAGTATTAATAAATACCTTATCGTGCTGAGAAGGCTTTTCTAATTTAAATAATGTTTAGCGCACAAAGAATCCTTATCAATAGTGGTAAGCCGGTCTAAGGTGGTGCAGTGGTCTAAGGCGTTGGCCTCTGATCATTCGTCCGTAAGGGGTCCGGGTTCGAATCCCGGTCAGGCATGGATGTTGTGTTTGTCTTACGGCACTGGCTCTCTCCCTTCCCTGGAACCAGTGACCCTAAATTAGGGACGGGCGACTGCTTATAGCCCATTGAGTTGCTCACGGTGGTCGTTAAACCTCCAATCAAAAAAAAAAAAAAAAAATAGTGTTAAACAAGCTTTGTCTTTATTCCTGCAATTATGATTTAGTCAAATACGCTAGCTTTAATATGAACTGAATGTCAACAAACTGAGTTCAGTGCGGTAGGATCAACATAGTAGAAAGGAAGCGTTTTTCTTTCTTGTAAATGTAGTTTAACTATAAGGTAAAAAAATGTTTCCAGCTGCGTGAATGACAATAACCATTATCATAAACAACAGCTTCACTGATGCAGAAACATGTCAACTTGATATCCTTTTTATGATATTTTCTGTTTTATTCTTTCAATGATGAAATGCCCTTATTTTAAAACATTGAAGCCTTGTCACTTTCAGTAAATTTGTATAATAGCTTAAATGCTCATTATGTTTGAAATTTAGAAACAAGTTTTTGTGTAGAAGTTCATGTACTGTTTCAAGGAGTTTTGTTTTTACATTCTGTTCTTGTGGCAGATCAGATCAGATCAGATCATATGTAAAGGATTTTAGCAAGGGAGTGTCTGACCCCAGGTCTTAAACAACCCTTAGAAATATGAAGCTAGGAGATTTGGGCTAGAGTGCCCGATAGGAAAGTGACGCGGAAGCGAGGTAGAAAGGGGGAGGAAGACGCCCTTATTTATTACCGGAGGGCCAGTACCCGAGGTCTGACGGCTTAACGTGCCCATCCGACGCACGGCGGATATTTAGTGGATCGAGCGTTCGTACCTGCTGGGATCGAACCTGAGGTCCTTTCCGTGGCAGTTACGAACGTTGCCCACTAAGCCACCCGCTGCCCTTGTGGCATACAGTGCCTATGGTATTTATTAAAAGTATTTTCCACTGCCTTGATGATCAAATAAACACTGGCTGATGTGTGATGGGTAAAAATATCTTACTCTCATTAAAAAAACTTGCTGTAGCATTTTTGCAAAGTCAGTTTCAACGCAGAGAATGGTGTGCAAGCTAACTAAAGATCGTAACCTGAACCGTCCAAATGCGGACTCTCTCTCAAATATTGATAGTGACGGCGTTGCGCGAGCAATCCTGCCAGAATCTGGCAGTCCTTCACCCGGACAGGATCGGCCCAGAGACCTGCAGACAACTGCTGCTCCCGTGAGACCGACACTTCCCACGTCTCCGCCATGGCCCGTGTCTGTACATGCCATCGGACAGGGGCATTATTTTCCCTCTGTCTTTGGTAGGGAGATCTGATCGCTAGCGCGAATGTGTTTGTAGCAAAAGCCCTTTATTAATCTTGGTTAAAAAGAAAAAGTACATACACATTCATACTGAGGGTCTCATTTAGCGGGAAATAAATCCTTTATTCAATGAGCCCTCTCACAGAGAAATTATTTACAAATCCTCAGGACTAGGGCCTGTACTGCGGTGATGGTGAGTGTCTCTAGGTGGGAGTCACACGGATCCTCTTTGCAGTTTTCTGTCTTCTTTGATTACCCTTCGATTAGGTAATCTGTCTGTCTCTCCACGAGTTCTTTGACCAACTCGATAAGTCTTTGCCTCGCTCAGGGATGTGCGAGGAGGATCAAGAGTCTCGTTTTCGCCAATTCTGGCGCCAGAACTAGTCTCCTAACTGAAAGGAATCACAATTTAATATCATGTGTGTGACATCTGCGGTCTGAGCTCCGCAGCCGCACACTCGTTCCCGTACCGCAAAACGGTGGAAGTACTCGGCGACACGCCATAGCCGGTGAGCGTATTTCACAAGTGAATATACGGAATTGCGATTAACGCCATTTCCGCCACGCGATTGGTTCAGAGCTACTTTGGAGATAGCGAGTAGGCGGGGCCTATGAGGAGAGTCACGTGACGGAGACATGTAGGATTTGCTGCACTCGCCGTAAGCCATTTTAATACTCGGGTGTTTTCTTTGCGGCAACGGTTACCTTCAGTTGTTTTACCAGTACAGTCGGAATGCGACAGGAGGTAAATAGAGAGTGTACTTTATTGGCAGAGGAACTTTTGAATTTTTATATCAACATGACTTCATGGACTTGTGACTTATCTTCCGAAGTACCTTTACTCTATATCGCGGAGTATGATAGTCAGGTGATACGACTGTGGAAACAAAAATCTCCCGTTAATGTCACTTGTCACTAGATGGCGCGACGATCTTGTGGACCGAGGATTTGATACAGTCTATAATTTCTTATAGGAGGAGCGGCAGAAACATTCGTATTTTACAAATGCCATTTTGCTTTGAATTAAAAAACAACAACCTGGAACGCTTCGCAAACATGCACTTTTGTGCCTGCAGACGATGCTGAGTTTTTATTGAGGCAATAGAGAATAGTCCCTTTATCGTCAAACAAAAAAAAAAAATGTATACTTGTAAAATGAGATGGTGCTGTACATTCAGAGGAGCAATTTTAACATGGAATCTCAGTTTTTGCGTAAGTCATTGGAGCATCGTTAGCGGAAACTGCAGGCTTTGAAAACTTACCAAGTTTTTCGTAAAAAATAATTAATCTTCCGCTCGAGAAATCATTCACTAATGATGTTTTCATTTACTAATAAACAATATATCTTACACATTTGTTTTATTTTTTTCGTACCTAATCATACTAATGAATAAGGCTGTCGATGACGGCAGAGAAAGTGCATCGTGGCAAATTGGCTTTTTCTCGGCGGAACCATGCACGCTCCGACCTGCGTCGTACTACATACACGATCCGACCTGCGTGCATGTAGTACGATGAACATATTTGATATCTAGGGACAAAATTAGTGATCCTATATTTAAACAACGGTTAATGCTCTTAACGTAAAATTTTTCCACATTGTAAACTGCGGAAAGATGTATCACATCCTAATGCTTGCCGCCATTTTTCTAACACCGTTGGGTCATTAAAGGCTGATACAAGTTCTTTACATGTCGCATAACCGTCCGATAACCGATAGTTCGGTACAAAACACTTTCGCCCCATTCCTAAAACAGAATTGAACAGATCCTAGTCCGACATTTAGCTGCACTATAAATTTATCTCCCGTTAAGTAAAAGGAGAGTTGATGTACTTTCCCCATCTGTACAGAAACTTCAACGTTTATGGAACTCCATACAATATAATTACACAAAGTAATAAAGAAAAAAATACTCAAGATAAATACCGATTTAGCACTGATGAAATCATAAACACCATGTAATCCTATGATGGTTAGCATGAGCGACTGGCCCACAACTCCTGAACGCTCCCTGGTGATCTGTGACATTAACAGTCCGTTTTCCAAACTGTTGCCAGTACGGAGAGTCTTATCACTTGACTTATTATATGCCGTGCTCTATATAGTTCTCACACAGCCGATAGATGTCAGCGCTCACTCCTCCTTTTGCTCAGAATTGGTACTGATGTGTTTTGTATGGAGAACCCATGAGTTGTTTAACGGGTTTTTTTTATTTTTGAGGAGAAGGAGGGTTGAAATGTGGAATTGAATGCATTTTTGATGAAGTTAGGAGGGACAAAAATATGAGGAATTTCCTGAATATTAGAAATATATACACTGACGGAAAAAAAAATCCCAGCACCACGAAAAAATAGTTGTAGAGGAATGAAATGGCGGCAATACATTTGTATAGGTCACATATTTAATCGATTAAAGTTTCAAGATCACAGCTTAATGTAAGCGCGAGAAGAGCCATTTTAAATGGGAAATGCTGGTACATTAATAACCGGTGTAACCGCCAGAATGTTGAATGCAAGCACGCAAACGTTCATGCATTGTGTCGTACAGGTACTGGATATCAGTTTGTGGGATGGAGTTCCATGCCTGTTGCATTTGGTCGGTCAATACAGGGACTGTTAATGCTGGTTGGGGGTGACGCTGGAGTTGTCGTCCAATGACGTCCCATACGTGCTCGATTGGTGAAAGATCTGGTGATCTAGCAGGCCACGGCAACATGTCGACACTCTGTAGAGCATGTTGGGTTACAACAGCGGTATGCGGGCGAGCGTTATCCTGTTGGAAAACACCCCTGGAATGCTGTTCATGAATGGCAGCACAACAGGGTGAATCACCAGACCGACGTACAACTGTGTCGTCAGGGTGCATGGGATAACCTCGAGAGTGCTCCTGCTGTCATAGGAAATTGCTCCCCAGACCATAACTCCAGGTGTAGGTCCAGTGTGTCTCGGCCGCAGACAGGTTGGTTGCAGGCGCTCACCTGGCCACCTTCTAACCAACACACGGCCATCACTGGCACCCAGGCAGAACCGGCTTTTATCAGAAAACACAACAGATCTCCACTCCGTCCTCCAATGAGTTCTAGCTTGACACCACTGACGTCGCAAACGGCAGTGGTTTGGAGTAAGTGGAATGCACGCTACAGGGCGTCTGGCTCGAAGCTGTCCTTCAAGTAACCGATTTGTAACAGTTCGTTGTGTCACTGTGGTGGCAACTGCAGCTCGAATTGCTGCCGCAGACGTGGTACGATGTGCCACGGCCATACGCCGTACACGGCGGTCTTCCCTCTCAGTAGTGCCACGTGGCCGGCCGGAACCCGGTCTTCTTGAGGCAGTACCTTCCTTTGACCACCGCTGCCAACAATCATGCACTGTGGCTACATTCCTGCCAAGTCGTTCTGTAATATTGCGGAAAGAAAATCCACCTTCTCGTAGCCCTATTACACGACCTCGTTCAAACTCCGAGAGCTGTTGATAACGGTTTCTTCGTCATCTTAAAGGCATTCTTGACTAACATCAACACCCTACGTTGAATCTCAACGATACCTAACGCTCACGAACGTTACAGCGCGTATTTACAGCAAACCTGCTTTGCATGTTCCGAGGGGCGCTACTAGCGCCACACGTATGCGCCGAGCGCGAAATTTGAATAGACGTCATCTTACAGGTGTACTCTCACCGCCTACCAACTGTCGTTTATCTAACACAACCCCTTCTTGGTGTTGGGATTTTTTTTCCGTCAGTGTCTATATGACAGATCACTTACAATTTTATCAGACACAATATATGGCAAACAACATTCTGAAGTATTTATTCCAACGGAACTGTCTTATTTCAACAGAACACTGTTTTGAGGTCTTACTTCGTGTCATTAGGTAGTTCGTTACTACAAAATCACTATTTTGATTTTTTTTTCTAGCTAGACCTCTTCACATTCATGAGAAAAAACTTGATCGTCAGAATAAATATTTCGGTGTAGAGACATACTTTTCATTGTTAAAGTTCCTTTTAAGGGTAATAGAAAATAGGTACTTTTTAGATCCTTATATACGCATTTCACAAGAGCAAAAATCGTGATGGGTATTAGGTTCACGTGCTGCCATCTATTGGCCGATACGGAGTATCGTATTCAACTAGCTATTTATTGAAGTCTTCCTCAATTTTAATATTAAGATAGATTTCGACTTGTATTTATCTGAGAAACTGAAGATATTTCTTATGATATCGTGGGCAAAATTACTTTACCGTATTATTCAATACGATCATTTGTCACATATGTTAAGTAACCTCTCAGTGAATTTCTTAGAAAGCAGAACTTCCCACGATATACACTGGCGGAAAGTGAAAAAATAACACCAAGAAGGAGACGTCTGATACCAACGAAATTTATACAGCATAATAACGGAATACAGAGGATAACATGATCAAAACATTATGACAAAATACAGCTGTATTTGCTGGTAAACTGAAAAATAACATTTCCATATAACATGGTTAGTACGAGGTTGAACCGCCATGAACTGCGTCACACTGTGCAATTCTGGCATGGAGTCTGTCGTACAGATGTTGGATGTAAGTTTGGGGTAATGAGTTCCAAGCATCCTCAACCTGGACGCGTAAATCATGGATGGTCGTGGCTGGCCGTGGAGACCGGATAAGTCGTTGTCCCATAAAATCCCACACGTGCTCAATGGGGGACAAATCCGGTGAACGTGCAGGCCATGGAAGTTGTCTCACACCCTGAAGTGCATGCTGCGTTGCAAGTGCCATGTGTGGGCGTGCGTTATCTTGCTGGAAAACACCACGATGGACCGACCTTACAAATGGCACAACAACGGGCTGAATTATGTTGTTGATGTAGGAGGTGCTGTTTAACGTACCCGGTACAAACACTAGTTGTGTACGGGAGTGTTAGCTGATCGCTCCCCACACTAGGACACCAGGTGTAGGCCCTGTGTGTCGCTGGCGGATGCAAGAAGGGTGGAGACGCTCCCCTGTGCGTATGCGAACACGCACACGACCATCGGAGGCTCCCAAGCAGAATCTGCTTTCATCGCTAAACACGACAGATCGCCATTGCGTTCTCCAGTGCAGACGTTGGCGACAAAACTGCAGCCGTTCCTGATGGTGGGCTGGAGTCAGAGGTACACATGCCAGAGGCACACGTTAACGTAGTCCTGCATCCAGTAGACGGTTGCGGATTGTTCACAGTCACCTCAGGTGCAACGGCAGCTCGGATTTTCATCGCAGTGGATGTTCTGCTTGACAACGCCGCTCTTCTTATGCGTCGATTTGGTCCGCTCATCAGTCCGTCTGCGACTCCCGGTTCCACGTCTTCTCGTGTGGGAATGTTCCTCAGACCATCTACGCCACCATCGTACCACCACCGATACTTCCCGTCCGATTCGCTCCGCAATACGACGATACGACCACCCAGCCTCGCCGAGTCCGACTAGACGACCTCGCTCAAAGTCCGATAACTGCTGAAATCGTACACGTCTTCCATGTCCAGGCATTGCAGCTTCTTCAGGGTCTTCGCACGTGTCCGTACGCCGACGACTGATTACATTTACTTCGCCGTACTCCTTGAATAGCACCGACGATAATTTTCATATTATTCCGTGCTGTGGCGTAAGCGCTCACCGGTTGGTCCCGAAATTAACATCACACCTACGTAAACTCGACCCCATTAACATATGTAAATTTCATGATCGTCCGCCAGTTCCTTCGTGGTGTTCTTTTTTTCACTTTCCGCCAGTGTAATTCAATATGATCATTTGTCACATATGTTAAGTAGCCTCACAGTAAATTTCTTGCGAAGCAGAACTTCCCACGATATAATTCAATATGATCATTTGTCACATATATCAAGTAACCTCACAGTAAATTTCTTTGGAAGCAGAATTTCCAACGATAAAACATTCCACGATATAATTCAATATGATCATTTTTCACATATGTAACCTCACAATGAATTTCTTAGCAAGCAGAACTTCTCGGGATAAAAGACTGTTCCTGCTACGTGACTCTCTTCATAGGCCCCTCCTACTCGCCATCTAGAAAGTAGCTCTGAACCAATCGCGTCTCGGAAATGGCCTTAATCGCAATTCCGTATATTCACTTTTGAAATACGCGACCGGTGAGTACCTGGTTTAGGAACTCATCACTCTCGATGCGCATAACGGAGACTAGCGGATAAATACGGTGTGTCCTTCTACCCGTATCCCCCTCGTCCCACCTCTGTTGTCACTTCACCATCGTGGCTGTTTTCAGCTGTGTCCGCACGCTTTGCAGCGGCGCCCACAGCTGAAAATTCACTGCCCCTTTCCCAGCCGCTTCCTTCGCCAGCTGGTCCGCACGCTCGTTTCCAGTGGTTCCGACATGGCTTCGGTTCCAGTGGAAAGGAACAACCGTATTGTCTGACGTCTCAAGTATAGACTTGATCTCTCTGACAAGGGAGTTTTACTCCCGAACTGACCAAGCGCTTTCAAGGACTCTTGGCTGTCAGAGAAAATTCTTAGTGCCCCTTCGCTGCAACTAGGCAGAGCCCATTGCAGCGCTTCTCTGATCGCCAACAACTTCACTTGGAAGATAGGAATTGGGCGATAATTTCAACTGTTCCGCGAAGGTCTTGTTGCCATCCGAAAACTCGCAGAACCATGCACCAGCACTTCCACCGATTTTGGAGCCGTTCGAAAACAGCTCCCTCCCCTTCCCCGTGGGGAAGCTTTTGTCCCTTGTGGGACAAAATTCATTGGCCGGGTGGCAAGCCCAGTCATTTTTTAACAGTTCTATATCGGACGACCGAAGGCGCTGTCCGAGTAGATCCACATCGTTACCAAAGCGGAGGGTCTGCATCGCAGCTTCTTTCGCCACCACCAAGTCCGCCGGTTCACACCCAGCTAGCACTTGCAGTGCTGCTGTGGAGCACCTAGTAATCCCCAATAGCGCTCTGCACTGAATTTGATTCAGACCATTACGCATTCTAACGGCGTCCGACCACCAGGCGGAACACGCATATGTTAGAATTCGCTCTATCCCTCGCTTATAGAGCATCTTTTTGGCTGGCCCTGTCAGCCGCATCCCGTTGATCCTGTTCAGGATGGAGGTGCACTTTTTTAAGGTATTTCAGGTGTAGGAGTCCTGACAGCTTAGTATCTAGGATAACTTAGCTACTGCATCTCCCTTGCCGGCTTAATGGTATGTCCATTAAACCGACACTTAGGAGAAGTGACCAGCTCCCCCTTTTTCGCTATGAGTAATAGTGTTGTCTTTTCAGGAGGGAAACAAAGCTTGCACTCCTTACTCCAGCTATCTAGCTGTGAAAGAGCGGTGTGAATCTTTCTCTCGATCACGCGCCTTCCCGACGCAGAGACTATAAGAACGAGGTCGTCCGCATAGACTTGCATTTGCAGTCTTCTAGCCCGCACGGGGATAACTGGTTTTCCAGTTATTTGGGGAGCGGCGCCCCCACGGCCAGAGCTGACCTTGTAACGGGTCATTTTGACATTTCGTCTTGTACGATTATGTAACCGAAGGGACCGCTGTTCATCCAGCTGCTGGGAGAAGGCGTACCCACGGCCCGAGCCGACATTGTACTATATGTGATGATTTTAATTTTTTTTTTGCTTTTTCACTTGACTCGCACCCGCCTCAGTTGTAGGTTGCTGAGGTTGTGATTATGCGCCAGCTCTGGAGTTTACCTACCTGCACGTTTGCCGTGTGCGGTGACCCGTAAGGTGGAAAAGGGGATGCTGGAGGCGGAGGTTTCTTTTGGCCTGGGTTTTGTTGTCGCCAGGTGCCAGCACTCCTCTTTGCCCCCTGCTTCACCCTAAACGGGCGGCTAAAAACTAACTCACTCCTAGTCAACGAGGTCTGTGGCCGAGTGGAGCCCAGACCTCTAACGGCTTGTCGTTTCGCACGACAATGTGACTATGGGGATAGGGTGGGCATGTCAAAGGGGTGTTCCCCAGGCATGGGAAAGCTTGGGTGCACGCCGAGCGCATGTCTGCCCTATCAACTTGCTATATCCGCTTCCTATCCCTAGAGCCGTGTCCTGCGTCCATTTGGGCTT
This sequence comes from Macrothele yani, assembly GCA_039090855.1. Taxonomy (NCBI): domain Eukaryota; kingdom Metazoa; phylum Arthropoda; class Arachnida; order Araneae; family Macrothelidae; genus Macrothele; species Macrothele yani. The sequence goes on along the minus strand of CM077025.1, from coordinate 71,537,333 downwards.
GCGGACCTCCGGTTCTCCCTCGTTGGGCTCGATTGTGGGTGGGGAAGTCGGCAGACGAATTATTAATTTTTTCCATGGATGAAAATAAAGTTTCCCACGAACCAAAAAGCAAAAGAAGTAATGAGAAAGGCTTATCCCCTTCCGCCAAAAAGCATGTGCCTGATTCTTGTAATGCTCGTTTCTTTTTTGTGCACTCATTGGACCCTTCAAAGCCTTTGAGTGCCAAAAGTCCATTTTGGATAAATAAAGCACTTCAATCCATAGCAAGCTCTCCTAAGAGCGTAAAGAAGCTTCAATCTGGAGATCTTCTTGTAGAGATGTCCACTGTGGCCTACAGTTGCACATTTCTTAACACCACCATGCTGCTTGGGACTCCGGTCAAAATAACACCAAATGATACCTAAATTCATCTCGAGGTGTTGTCTCCTCTCAGGACCTCGTTGAGTGTACTGAAGAAGAACTACTTGAAGAACTGAGGAGTCAACACGTTACGGGTGTGCGGCGTATTCTCTTCAGGCGGAATGGGCAGTCCGTCCCATCCCGCAACATCATTTTAACATTCGACAGCCCTTCCCTGCCTACGTCCATCAAGTCAGGGTATCTTCACCTAGAGGTACGCCCGTACATCCCTAACCCTTTGAGATGTTTTAGGTGCCAGTCGTACGGCCATTCTCAGCAGTCGTGCAGGAGCAATCCTAGGTGTGGACGCTGTGGTGCCACTGAACATCTTTTACCAGAATGTGTGGCCGAGGCAGAATTTTGTGTGAACTGCAGGGGTTCACACGCAGCATCAGCCAAAGATTGTCCCAAGTGGAAGAAGGAGAAAGAGATCCAAAGGCTGAAAACGGTTGAAAATATTTCATATCCTGAGGCCAGAATGAGAGTAGTTCCTGTTGCTTCTGATCGGCGATCATATGCATCAGTGGTGGTTGTCAAATCTACAATAGGCATTCAAACCGACATTCAGATCCCCACTAAATGTCCCTACAAGCTCGACGATATCATCTCAGCTGGGCTGGAGGCACTCCAGTCTCGAGCTAGGGGTCTGAAAGCGGCACCCACTACTTCGCCGAAGCATAGTCACCCTACCACCAGCAATAGAACTCAGGCCACTTCTTCTGGCAAGAAAACCAAAGCCCAGGATAAGAAAAGCATTTCTTCTCCAAAATCTCAGCAAACGACTCAACGGAAAGCGCCTCCCGTTAAGACACTTAGGACAAAGCGTGCTCCCATTTTGGTCCCTGGTCACACGCCTCCAGATCTGGAGGAACCCTCATCAGAGGTGATGGAGCCTGACTCCGTTTGATCATTTCCATTTTCATCTCACTATTAACCATGGCTTCAATCATTCAGTGGAACTGTCGAGGTTTTCGGACGAGTTTTGATGACGTGAAACATCTGCTTTCGTTGTACTTTCCGGTGTGCCTTTGTCTACAGGAGACGAAACTTAAACCATCAGACCTGCTTTCATTTCGAGGCTACAGTGCGTATCGGACAGATACTGCATCGGGAAACATCGCCTGTAGGGGAGTCGCTATTCTTGTCCCTCACAGTGTTCCGGTGTCTTCCGTTGCGATATCCACAACTATGCAGGCCGTGGCGGTTCGTATGTCTGTCCCTGTGTCTCTTACTGTCTGAAGTGTCTATCTTCCGCCGGACGAGAACTTAAGCGTCTCTGTTCTGGAGAGATTGGTTGATCAGCTGCCTTCACTCTTTCTTCTAATGGGTGACTTCAATGCCCATCATCGTTTGTGGGGTAGTGTCAGCATCAGCACGAGAGGTTGTCGCATAGAGTCTCTTCTGTCCTCGGCCTCTGTGCCTTTTTAACACCAGTGCTGACACGTACTTCCATGAGCCGGCAAGATCTTTTAGTGCGATCGATTTGACCTTGGGATCACCATCGATTATTGCTGATTGGTCGTGGACGGTGTGTAACGACCTCCACGGTAGCGACCATTTTCCAATTGTCCTCTCGCATCATGCGAACATGCCATCTTCTGCCTCCCGCCCTCCTCGGTGGAGGATGGAGCGTGCGAGATGGGAGGTCTTCACATCGTCAGCAGTGATATCTTCTGCAATGGTGACCCAAGGGTCAATCGACGCAGCTGTTCTTGAAGTCACAAATTGCATTATTCAGGCAGCTGATCTTTCTATACCAAAAAGATCTGCGACACTCTCCAGAAGTCCGAAGCCTTGGTGGACCCCTGAATGCGCAGCGGCTAGGAGAGCTCAACATAAGGCCTGGTCTACGTTTCGGCGTTATCCAACCGATGCTAATCTCGTTGCATTCAAACGAGCAAAATCCTATGCTCGGTTGGTGCGTCGACGTAGCAAGAGGGAGTCTTGGATCCAGTATGTTTCATCTCTCACTTCACGTGCCAGTTCGAAAAGTGTGTGGGACAAGATTCGTAAGATCCGGGGTAACTACAGCTCTCACCAGATTTCCATTCTCGAGAGTAACGGCTACACATATGCTGAAGTCGGGGATATTGCCGATTGTTTGGGGGAGGCGTTTGCCTCCGTGTCGAGTGACCTGGCGTATCCTTCCTCCTTTCTGAGGATTAAATCCACTGCGGAACGCCAGAGAATCTCCTGTGCGCCTTTTCACGACACTGGATATAACTCCCCCTTCAGCATGGTTAAACTCAGGGTGGCTCTGCATCGGTCCGGCTCTACATCTATCGGTCCTGATGGAATCCACTATGACATGCTCCGCAATCTCTTGCAGTCGTCTCTCGAGAATCTCTTAATCCTTTACAATCGTATTTGGTCGGAGCACAGTTTCCCGGAATCTTGGCGAAAAGCATTTGTTCTGCCTTTTCCCAAACCTGGCAAGGATACCAAGTCTCCCTCTAGTTATCGTCCAATTGCTCTCACTAGTTGTCTGTGTAAAGTTCTTGAACGCATGGTTAATTCCCGGTTAGTTCATTTTTTTGGAATATCATCAAGTACTTTCACCATCACAAAGCGGCTTTCGCCGTCATCGTTCACCTCACGATCCTCTCCTGCACCTTGACACATCTGTGCGCGAGGCGTTCGTGCGTAGGCAGCACCTGGTTTCTGTATTTTTTGATATTGAGAAAGCCTATAATCGAGCGTGGCGGCACGGTATTATCCGTGACCTCCACGTATGCGGGTTGCAAGGAAATCTTTCAACCTTTGTTGTAAATTTCCTTCGCAATCGGGTGTTCCAGGTGCGCCTGGGTACGACGCTCTCGGCACCGTTCCATCAAGAACAAGGTGTTCCTCAAGGTTGCATTTTATCTGTCACATTGTTCATCCTCCGCATTAATTGTCTTTTCATAAATCTTCCTCCTGCGGTTTCGGCTACTGTTTATGTTGATGACTTGCACATTTTCTGTTCGTCATCAAGCATGCATTTCATTGAAAGGCAGTTGCAGTCTGCAATTAACCAGATCTTTAAAGCGGTGAGTAGCAATGGTTTCGTTCTTTCTCCCGACAAGACAGCGTGTGTCCATTTCTGCCGGAGGCGTGGCCTTCATCCTGACCCAGAGCTGTATTTAGACCGTGCAGCCATACCAGTTTTGCCGGAGACCAAGTTCCTTGGACTGACCGTCGACCGTGCGCTTACGTTCCGTGCGCACGTTCGGCGGCTCAAGATTTCATGTCTGCGGGCTCTATCTATTCTTAAGATCCTTTCGAGAGTCTCGTGGGGCGCAGACAGAATGTCTTTTTTTCGAATTTGCCATTCATTAATACGGTCAAAACTGCATTATGGTTGTATCGTGTATGGCTCTGCTCGTCGTTCCGTTCTCCAGCCTTTGGATACTATTCACCATCAAACGCTGCGTCTTTGTACGGGAGCATTTCGAACATCTCCGATTCCCAGCCTTTACGCTGACGCGAAAGAACCATCGCTTGAATTACGCCGTCTGCAGCTGTATGTTCAATTCTACTTGAAACTTCGATCTCTTCTAAACCATCCTTTATACGATACAGTTTTTCATCCCCAGCATGCTCGTTTATTAGATAACCGGCCCTCGTGCATTCCAACCTTTGGTCTTCGTATGGCGGCCGTAGCTCGTGATTTAGGGCTCGACTTGTCTCTTGTTGAAAAAACCAGGGGCTTTGGGGATTCTCCATGGCACCCACTTAGTGTCATGGTTGATACCACCTTTACATCTTTCGATAAATCCTCAACCCCTGCGTCAGTGTACCAGCAGCTCTTCGCTGAGCACCGTGCCCTCAATTTTGACTACACTCCCATTTTCACTGATGGCTCCAAGATGCATGGAGTCGCTGGATCCGCGGCTGTCTGTGTAGATGACGTTTCAGTAGCGCGGATCCCAGCTGAGGCCACGGTGTATTCGGCGGAGATGCATGCTGTGTATCTTGCACTACTTCATGTTCAGTTGGGCTCTCATCAACGGGCTGCGGTGTACACTGATTCTTTAAGAGCTGTACAGTTATAATGAATAACGCTTTTGCTACTAAGCTAATCATAGTGAATATAGCTTTCACTAATATTATAATGAATTCAATGCTTGTACTAAGCTTCTAATAGTGAATTCAAATGGTTGTTGTTACTAGTTAATTAAGATCATGAATAAAATCTCCTGCTAGTAGTGTAGTAATAGTAATGAGCAAAATTATAACTGGTAGTAATGTTGTAGTAGTAATTAATATGAATAAAGTCTTATGCTGGTTGTTACTAATAACACTAAATGAAATAAACCTAACAGCCAGACAGAGGTCTGACAGTACTATGAACTGAGAAAGACGTACTTACTTAAAACCTTTTATTATGAACTTCTACTGGTATCATCACACACAGCTACTCAAATAACACGTAGCTCCTTGCACATGAACGAAGCTCTATACTCATAAACAACAGCTCTCCACATAAACAAACGCTCTCTCCGTACAACAACAAACGCTCTCTTTCACATAAACAAACGCTCTCCATTTGCATCGTTGAACGCGCCTATTTATACTGGCTACCACCACGTCATGACTTACACTCATTGCCAGATCTCATTCAGCGGGTGAAATAACATCTCGTTCAGTAAGAAGATAATTTACATAGAAAAATAAAATAACCAGAGATAGTAAAAATCAAAAGGAAAGTGAATCGAGAGTATACGTTACATCATCTCCCCCTTAATTTTTTTTTCTTTTTTTTTGTTTCCGAAAAACCTATCAATTTTGGAGTGTAAGTCTTACACTTCGTTGATTGACGTTTCTCGACCTCTTTTTTTTTGTTTTTGTTGTTTGGTGGCAGCAGTATTTACAATATCAAACTTGGCATGACAAAATCAAGAACATTTTCTTGGCTTGCAGACCTCCAGTTCTCCCTTGTAGGGCTCGGTGGTGGGTGGAGTAGTCTGCAGACGAATCCTTCTCCTTTTTTCCATGAGTAAACCCAAAAACAAACGCTCCAAATTCAAGTCACCTGAGCAAATGATCGTTGACAACGACTCTCCTTCGTCTTCTCAACCTACCAAGTCTCATACCCTTAAACGATCTTTAGACCATGATCTGGACCAAGAATGTGGAACCTCTTCTTCGGCAGCTGTACCAGTCGCTCCGAAGCGTCGTCTCTCCCTCGATTGTTGTGAATACGCATGCTACACACTTAGTTGTAGAATCCATCGATCCGAATGAGAGACTGTCCACCAGATCTCCATTCTTCATTTCTAAAGCTTTGGACGCTGCAGTTGGCCCCTTGAAGTCTGTGAGGAAGCTACGCTCTGGGGACCTGCTTGTCCAAACTTGCAGTGTTTCTCAGAGTAACACTTTTCTGCACCTCACTAGTCTTCAAGGCATTCCTGTAAAAGTGACACCTCACCCGTTTCTTAACATCTCTCGGGGTGTTATTTCGGAGTTTGATCTCTTGCCATGCAGTGAGGACGAATTGGTGACTGAACTTGCAGATCAGGGTGTTATTGCTGCACGTCGTATGATGTTCCGGCGCGATGGTTCTTTGATTAAGTCAAAAAATGTCATCTTGACTTTTAACTCCCCGAAAGTTCCGACCGAAATCAAGGCTAGCTACTTGGTCTGTGGAGTTCGCCCGTACATTCCCAGTCCTCTGCGCTGTTTCAGGTGCCAGAGGTACGGGCATTCCCAACGTTTCTGTAAGAGTTCCGCTCGTTGTGCAAATTGTGGCTCCAGTGAACATGACGGGGATGGTTGCATTTCTGCGGCCTGCTGTGTTAACTGTGGTGAGGCCCATGCAGATTACTCCCGCAACTGTATGAAATGGAAGGACGAGATGGCGATCCAGCGCCTCAAGACCCTGGAAGGCCTCTCGTACCCTGCTGCCAAGGCCAAGTTGGGTATACCCACCACCCGACAGCGTACTTTTGCCGCAGTAGTTCAGTCTCTGCCACAACCCGTGCAGCCCTTTGTTCCGCGCCCTGTAGCTCTCGCCGCCCTTGCCAAGCGATCTACAGCTGACCAAGCGACACAGGTGTTTTTCCCCGAGCTCGAGATTTTTCGAATACCTGATTCTGGGCCTTCTCTTTTGCAGCCGACCGTCTCTTCCAGTTTCCATCCGAAAGCCTGCACGTGCGGAAGACCCGGCCCTCAATCCGCAAAGGTGTGCAGTGTCCATCCAACTGTCTCGGCCTCAGCGAGGTCCCCACCCTCAACCAACATTATAGAGGAACATAGGGGGGAGGAGAGTGACAGTTCGTCCCCAGCCTCAAACAACATTGCAGAGGAACATGGGGGGAGGAGAGTGACAGTTCGTCCCCGCCCTCTGCCAGCATTGCAGAGGAGTGTGGGGGGAGGAGAGTGACTCATCCTTTGTGTAGTTGTGTTTAAAAAAATATATATATATATATATATATATGTGTATCTATTTTTTTTTTTTTTTTTTTTTTTTTTTTAAAAAAAAAAAAAAAAATATATATATATATATATATATATGTGTATCGGGATGTAAGGTCAGGTGATGCGTAACATCATAGCCTCTCCTTGACAAATGCCAACCCCGCCTTCTCGTGGTGCATCCTGTTCCCACTAAAGGGGCTCTGACGACCGCCCATAGCGGTATAACTATACCATCGGGATCAGAGGAAATTCTATCCCACACTCACCAACCCGCTTGGCCAGCGTGGTGAGTTATGGCCAAACCCCTCCAAAATGATTCCACAACTTAAATCTTGGCCCTCAGTCTCCGGCAGCTGGAATGTACCTGGCCAAGGCAGCGGCCAGTGCGACATGAAGGCAGAGGGTGCTAAGAATCCCCGGAGGACCGGACTAGGCTGCCATCTGATGCTGACCTTGGCTACTTACAATGGACGCTCCCTATCTTCTGATTCAAGGCTTCTTGAATTGGAAGAGGAACTACAAAGGATCAAGTGGGACATCGTGGGGCTAAGTGAGGTAAGGAGAAAAGGAGAAGATCTCATCGAACTGAAAAGTGGACATCTCTTCTACTATCGTGGGACAGATACTGGCAGAACTAGTGGTGTTGGATTTATAATAAACAAGAAACTGAAGGATAAAGTTGTAGAAGTTGAAAGTTCCTCTGACAGAGCTGCACGACTTGTTATCCAACTCTCGAAAAGATACCAGGCTCAGATTATTCAAACTTATGCACCCACCACAAGTCATCCTGAAGAAGAAATTGAAGAATTTTATGAGGAAATTTGTCATCTAAATAATAAAGGTAAGCAGCACTTGAAAATAATTATGGGAGATTTCAATGCAAAAATAGGGCAACGACAACAGAATGAAACTTCAGTAGGTAAATTCGGTCATGGCAACAGAAACCAGCGTGGAAATACTCTCGTTGAGTTTGCAGAGGCAGAAGGGTTTTTCATCTTGAACTCCTTCTTCAAGAAAAAGCCACACAGGAAATGGACATGGAGACATCCAAATGGGACGACAAGTGAAATTGATTTTATTATGTGTAACAAAAAATTCGTCATAGAAGACTGCAGTGTGCTAAACAAGTTCAACACAGGTAGTGACCATAGATTGGTGAGATGTAAGATGCACCTCAACACCAAACTTGAACGTGGCAAGCTCATAAGACAAACAAAATCTATTGACATAACCAACCTTAAAAAACACCATAATACCTTCAAGTTAGAACTGAAGAACAGGTTCTCTGCTTTAGAAAGCCTAACATCGGAAGAAGTGGACATCTCTGAAGTTAACAGAAAAATAACCAAAGCTCTTATGGAAACAGCAACAAAATTAGCTGGGTCTAAGAACAAGTTTCATGTGAACAAATTATCAGGAAAAACCAAAATGTTGATGCAAAAAGAAGAGAGATGAGGACAAATAAAGAAGATGTGACTTCCAAAGTGGAATATATAGAGCTATGCAAGACAGTAAGAAAAAGTATCACTGAAGACGTAAGAAAATTCAACTGTGAACTAGTGAGGAAAGCAATTGAAAACAACCAAAGCCTAAAGATAGCAAAGGGACATCTCAGTAAGGGAAGAAAACAGATTATGGCACTGAGAAAAGAAGATGGTTCTGTAACAAGAAATAGAGGCGAAATCTTGACAAGAGTGAAAGATTTCTACTCCAAATTATATGAAAGGGATGATATATGCACTCCAGACATCATGAAAGATACCAGTACCAGAGTTCCTCCAGTCCTTCCAGCAGAAGTTGCACATGCAATCAAGAACATGAAGCGAGGAAAAGCTCCAGGAGAAGATGGAATTACTGTAGACATCATACAAGAAGCAAGTGGAGAAATCAAAACAGTACTCGCCCAAATTTTCACTCGATGCCTTAATGAAGGAAAGATTCCTGAGGATTGGAACACCGCTACAATGATCCTGCTACATAAGAAAGGTGACATTGAGGATCTCGGAAACTACAGACCTATCAGCCTCCTATCAGTAGTTTATAAAATCTTCACTAAAGTTCTTTCACACCGCTTGAAGGTAGCACTAGACATGGCTCAACCGAGAGAACAAGCTGGATTCAGGAGTGGCTACAGCACAATAGATCATATCCACGTGCTGAGAGAACTAATTGAAAGAGCGAGGGAATATGAACTTCCATTGTGCATGGCTTTTATCGATTATGAAAAAGCCTTTGATTCGGTGAAACCATCAGCAGTTACAATGGCTCTGAAAACCTGCGGTATTGAAGATGCATACATTAATATTATTAATAACATCTATGAAAATGCAAGTGCAAGATTAGGCTGTTTGAAAATACAACACACGTAAAAATTGGAAAGGGAGTGAGACAAGGTGACACCATATCTCCGAAGCTCTTTAATGCCACATTGGAGGGTGTTTTTCAGTCGCTGAGCTGGGAAAACACGGGGATAAAGATTAATGGAGATTATCTAACCCACCTTCGTTTTGCTGATGACGTAGTCATTTTTGCAACTACCCCATCAGAGCTGCAGAGTATGATCCAGGAACTTGCTGACAAGAGTAAAGAAGTGGGATTAAAAATGAACTTTCAGAAGACAAAAGTGATGTTCAATGCTTTTACAAGAAATGAAGATTTATCGATTGATGGAGAAAAGCTGGAGATAACAGACACATACCTTTATCTTGGACAACAGATATCAAGTGAGGGTCACATTGATGAAGAAATTAATCGGCGTACAAAACTTGCCTGGAGAGCTTTTGGAAGAAACAGCATAATTTTCAAGAGCAATATGCCATTATGTCTTAAAAGAAAAGTGTTTGATCAATGCATCCTTCCAGTGCTTACGTATGGTGCAGAGACGTGGACCTTAACTAAAAGAGACATACAAAGGCTGCAGACAACTCAAAAGAAGCATGGAGAGGTGCATGCTTGGTGTAACCAGGAGAGATAAGAAGAGGAACTCGTGGATCCGAAAAATGACGAGAGTGGAAGACATCATGATCAGAGTTAAATCCCTGAAATGGCAATGGGCTGGACATACTGCCAGAAGGACAGATCATCGATGGACAGCCGAAATTTTAGATTGGATTCCAAGGGACAGGAAAAGACCCAGAAGAAGACCACATGGGAGATGGGTGGATGAAATTCGAAAGTATGCAGGGGTGACATGGAGGAGACTGGCACAAGACAGACCGTTGTGGAGGAAACTTGGGGAGACCTTCGTCCAGCAGTGCATTGATAATGGTTGACAATGATGATGATGATGATGATATGTGTATCATCATCATCATCATTGTCAACCATTATCAATCCACTGCTGGACGAAGGTCTCCCCAAGTTTCCTCCACAACGGTCTGTCTTGTGCCAGTCTCCTCCATGTCACTCCCTGCATATTTACGAATTTCATCCACCCATCTCCCATGTGGTCTTTTTCTGGGTCTTTTCCTGTCCCTTGGAATCCAATCTAAAATTTCGGCTGTCCATCTATGGTCTGTCCTTCTGGCAGTATGTCCAGCCCATTGCCATTTCAGGGATTTAACTCTGATCATGATGTCTTCCACTCTCGTCATTTTTCGGATCCACGAGTTCCTCTTCTTATCTCTCCTGGTTATACCAAGCATGCACCTCTCCATGCTTCTTTGAGTTGTCTGCAGCCTTTGTATGTCTCTTTTAGTTAAGGTCCACGTCTCTGCACCATACGTAAGCACTGGAAGGATGCATTGATCAAACACTTTTCTTTTAAGACATAATGGCATATTGCTCTTGAAAATTATGCTGTTTCTTCCAAAAGCTCTCCAGGCAAGTTTTGTACGCCGATTAATTTCTTCATCAATGTGACCCTCACTTGATATCTGCTGTCCAAGATAAACATATGTATCTGTTATCTCCAGTTTTTCTCCATCAATCGATAAATCTTCATTTCTTGTAAAAGCATTGAACATCACTTTTGTCTTCTGAAAGTTCATTTTTAATCCCACTTCTTTACTCTTGTCAGCAAGTTCCTGGATCATACTCTGCAGCTCTGATGGGGTAGTTGCAAAAATGACTACGTCATCAGCAAAACGAAGGTGGGTTAGATAATCTCCATTAATCTTTATCCCTTTGTTTTCCCAGTTCAGTGATTGAAAGACATTTTCCAATGTGGCATTAAAGAGCTTCGGAGATATGGTGTCACCTTGTCTCACTCCCTTTCCAATTTTTATGTGTGTTGTATTTTCAAACAGCCGAATCTTTGCACTTGCATTTTCATAGATGTTATTAATAATATTAATGTATGCATCTTCAATACCGCAGGATTTCAGAGCCGTGGTAACTGCTGATGGTTTTACCGAATCAAAGGCTTTTTCATAATCGATAAAAGCCATGCACAATGGAAGTTCATATTCCCCCGCTCTTTCAATTAGTTCTCTCAGTACGTGGATATGATCTATTGTGCTGTAGCCACTCCTGAATCCAGCTTGTTCTCTCGGTTGAGCCATATCCAGTGTTACCTTCAAGCGGTGTGAAAGAACTTTAGTGAAGATTTTATAAACCACTGATAGGAGGCTGATAGGTCTGTAGTTCCTGAGATCCTCAATGTCACCTTTTTTATGTAGCAGGATCATTGTAGCGTTGTTCCAATCCTCAGGAATCTTCCCTTCATTAAGGCATCGAGTGAAAATTTGGGCGAGTACTGTTTCAATTTCTCCACTTGCTTCTTGTATGATGTCTATAGTAATTCCATCTTCTCCTGGAGCTTTCCCCCGCTTCATGTTCTTGATTGCATGAGCAACTTCTGCTGGGAGGACTGGAAGAACTCTGGTACCTTTCATGATGTCTGGAGTACATGTATCATCCCTTTCATATAATTTGGAGTAGAAATCTTTCACTCTTGTCAAAATTTCGCCTCTATTTCTTGTTATAGAACCATCTTCTTTTCTCAGAGCCATAATCTGTTTTCTTCCCTTACTGAGATGTCCCTTTGCTATCTTAAGGCTTTGGTTGTTTTCAATTGCTTTCCTCACTAGCTCACAGTTGAATTTCCTTACGTCTTCAGTGATACTTTTTCGTGTTGTCTTGCATAGCTCTATATATTCCACTTTGGAAGTCACATCTTCTTTAGTTGTCCTCATCTCTCTTCTTTTTGCATCAACATTTTGGTTTTTCCTGATAATTTGTTCACGTGCAACTTGTTCTTAGACCCAGCTAATTTTGTTGCTGTTTCCATTAGAGCTTTGGTTACTTTTCTGTTAACTTCCGAAATATCCACTTCTTCCGATGTTAGGCCTTCTAAAGCAGAGAATCTGTTCTTCAGTTCCAACTTGAAAGTATTATGGTGTTTTTTAAGGTTGGTTATGTCAATACATTTTGTTTGTCTTATGAGCTTGCCACGTTCCAGTTTAGTGTTGAGGTGCATCTTACATCTCACCAATCTATGGTCACTACCTGTGTTGAACTTGTTCAGCACACTGCAGTCTTCGATGACGAATTTTTTGTTACACATAATAAAATCAATTTCACTTGTCGTCCCAATTGGATGTCTCCATGTCCATTTCCTGTGTGGCTTTTTCTTGAAAAAGGAGTTCAAGATGAAAAATCCTTCTGCCTCTGCAAACTCAACGAGAGTATTTCCACGCTGGTTTCTGTTGCCGTGACCGAATTTACCTACTGAAGTTTCATTCTGTTGCCGTTGCCCTATTTTTGCATTGAAATCTCCCATAATTATCTTCAAGTGCTGCTTACCTTTATTATTTAGATGACGAATTTCCTCATAAAATTCTTCAATTTCTTCTTCAGGATGACTTGTGGTGGGTGCATAAGTTTGAATAATCTGAGCCTGGTATCTTCTCGATAGTTGGATAACGAGTCGTGCAGCTCTGTCAGAGGAACTTTCAACTTCTACCACTTTATCCTTCAGTTTCTTGTTTATTATAAATCCAACACCACTAGTTCTGCCAGTATCTGTCCCACGATAATAGAAGAGATGTCCACTTTTCAGTTCAATGAGATCTTCTCCTTTTCTCCTTACCTCACTTAGCCCGACAATGTCCCACTTGATCCTTTGTAGTTCCTCTTCCAATTCAAGAAGCCTTGAATCAGAAGATAGGGAGCGTCCGTTATAGGTAGCCAAGGTCAGCATCAAATGGCAGCCTAGTCCGGTCCTCCGGGGATTCTTAGCACCCTCTGCCTTCATGTCGCACTGGCCGCTGCCTTGGCCAGGTACATTCCAGCTGCCGGAGACTGAGGGCCAAGATTTAAGTTGTAGAGTCATTTTGGAGGTGTTTGGCCATAACTCACCACGCTGGCCAAGCGGGTTGGTGAGTGTGGGATAGCATTTCCTCTGATCCCGATGGTATAGTTATACCGCTATTGGCGGTCGTCAGAGCCCCTTTAGTGGGAACAGGATGCACCACGAGAAGGCGGGGTTGACATTTGTCAAGGAGAGGCTGTGATGTTACGCATCACCTGACCTTACATCCCATATGTGTATATATGTATATATATATATGTATATATATATGTGTATGTGTGTATATATATGTGTGTATATATACTTATAATAGTAAATTAATACATTTTTATATAAACCTAATTAACTACCTTGTCTTCACAGCTTTCATCATACTCTTTTTCAACTTTTACCAAGCCTGTCTGCTCTTAATCATTTTCCACGTTTTTAAAAATCTGTGGCTGATAGTTCTTTGTCTGGCGCTCTTTGGCCAAACCTGGCCCTTGCGCCAATAAAATCCACCAACCAACCAACCAACCAACCAAAATCAAGAAATCTGTATTCGTCTGTGAAACACTTGTATTTTTGAACAAAACAAACCTGCATCGGCATACCTTCCTTTTATTCTGCCTAGCAGGAATCACTTTTTTAATTTCAAATTACGTTCTCATTATTCGTTGAATACACACCAACTGTATCACCAGCGAAGATTTCCTGGAGCTGCCTAACAGTAACAATTTTATTATTTTACCCCTAAGCACATAGATATATATATATAAATTTGGATTAGTAGATGGACATAGAAGAAATATAAAAAAACCCACATATATACACAAAAAAGAATGCATAGGCCCACACGAAAAAAAGAAATTCTGACACGCCAACTGGTCGTGCAGGAAAAACAACAAACGGAAAAAAGAACCTGTCCACGAGAACTTACTTATCTCGAGGACGCATAAAAAACTCTTGTACGATAACGTTTTCCAGGCCTAATCGGACTTGTAAATTCAGGTGGCGTAGTGCGTTTCAAGGATTTGAATGGATCTGGAACATCTGTATTCTGTCGGTCAAGAAATCCCGGCGGCTGACAGGAACGGTCAGGAACGGCTGAAATCCGTCGGTCAGGAACGGCTGAAGTCTGGCGGTCCGGAAATCCTTGCGGCTGATAGGAACGGTCAGGAACGGCTGAAATCCGTCGGTCAGGAACGGCTGAAGTCTGGCGGTCCGGAAATCCCTGCGGCTGATAGGAACGATCAGGAACGGCTGAAGTCCGGCGATCAGGAGCGGCCGAAGTCTGGCGGTCCCGAACTCCCTGCGGCTGATAGGAACGGGCTCCCCCAGGCTTTTGATATGTAGTCCCTTTGTGCTGGGGCCCGTGGTGTCCTTCCAGCATTCTTTTGGACGGACGTGGCTCCGGCCACATCGTATGCTTTCGCTTTCGCCCTCGTGGCATGAGAGTAGCAGCAGGCATCGGCCCTGTTTGCCCTGAGCGTAGGTTCCAGGGGCGGAACCCGGGCGGATGCAAGGATCTCTGCCTTCGTCGCTGTTGCGGCGAAGCAGATTGGGGAGACAAGTTACGTTTTCGCCCAGCTTTTGGTGGTACTGGACGGTTTGTAATAGGTGTTTGACGTTTAGGAATAGTCAAATTATTGTTCATAACTGATAAATCAGAAATATCCGAAGCCTCTGAGTCGCTGCTGTAATTTAGTGTTCGTGCAGGGCGATGTTTATTCCTGCCTATATTAATACTCTCTGATGAGGTATTCAAGGAAGTAGGAGCTTGTGGTGTTGCAGAGTTATCAGGAAATGGTGCAGCAATAGTCTTGGCAATGGTTGGAGGGAAAGGAACGATACTTGTATTTGAAGAACTTGATTCGAGCCTTGGTCTCATGGGAGAATCAGGTTGCGCGTTTGGAAACCCGTCTTGAGGAGGGTAGGGTGAAGAAAAAATCACGGGAGATTCTTCAAAAATGTTTGTTGGTTCGTCCAAAATTTCTGGAGGTTGGATTTTTTTTTTTTTGGATTGGAGGTTTAACGACCACCGTGAGCAACTCAATGGGCTATAAGCAGTCGCCCGTCCCTAATTTAGGGTCACTGGTTCCAGGGAAGGGAGAGAGCCAGTGCCGTAAGACAAACACAACATCCATGCCTGACCGGGATTCGAAACCGGACCCTTACGGACGAATGATCAGAGGCCAGCTCCTTAGACCACTGCACCACCGGGGCGGCTTTCTGGAGGTTGATCGTGAGATATAGACTCTTGAGTCTGTGGAACAGAAGGTTGAGTAGGGTTGATTATAAAATCGATATTTCGTTCATGATACTTGCGACACTGAGCAACGTGTACGTATTGAAATTGATTGTCAGGTTTTTCAAGAACAATGTTATTTTCAAACACATTTGCCACCCGATATGGACCTTCGTAGCTGGGTGCAAATTTCTTCACTAAAGTATGAGAAACAGAAGACTGGAAGTGCGTTTCCACGAGAGTGAGATCTCCAACGACAAGATCTGGTTCGCTACGCCTAGTATTATAATATCTTGCTTGAGCCGCTTGTGCTCCTAGCATTGCAACACGAGCTTTTTCTGCCATGATTCGTACTGATTGCGGAGTTGGTCGCTGGTTTAGTTCGTCGATAATCCCCGTTAAATTTTCAAAAGGGGTTTTAATTTTGCGACCCAGAAAAAGTTCTGCAGGAGTAATTTTAGTAGATTCGTGAACAGACGAGCGGAGGGCGAACGAAAAAAGCTGAAGATGGTCATCCCATCGTTCATGATGATCCATGACAAAAGTAGCAATCATTTTCACTAGCGAGCGGTTTACTCGTTCCGCAGGATTACTCTGGGGATGATATGGGGAAATGAATTTATGCTTAATGTGTAGTCCCGCACACATTCTTTCAAAAATGTCAGAAATAAATTGAGGACCATTATCCGAAACTACTTTATTAGGTGCACCATATTTAGAGAATACTTCATTAACTAATACATTACAAATAACTTCTGCCGTAGCGGCTTTAATGGGAAAAATTTCAACCCATTTAGAAAAATTATCAGTTAATACTAAAACGTAACGAGCTTTGTTTTTAACAGATAAAGGATAAGGTCCCAATAAATCTATTGAAATAATGTCAAAAACATGAGAACTTGAACTAGATTTCAAGTGACCGGCCGGTCTTACATTACGGTAATTATTAATCTGACACAAGTGACATGATTGAACGTATGCGAGCACACTTTGGTACATGCCAGGCCAATAGGCAACATCCCGCAATTTACAACGGGTCTTGCGAATACCTAAATGGCCTGCAAGAGGTTTGTCATGAAATTCGTTTAAAAGGGCCATTCTAAGGGTTCGCGGAATACATGGGCGAAACTCTGCCCTAGTAGTCCTAGATTTCGTATAGTAAAGAAGACCCTCTATGACTTCAAAATGTTGTGACCTTCCAGCCAGAGAAGGATCACTTTGTAGGGGCGAACCCGCAAGCAAAAAATTATAGATATCCCCGAAATCTGGATCATTTATTAATTCTGCCATTATCTGCTCTCTGGATGTTATATCAGCTATTAGAAGTAAAGGCTGACATCCAGGAGTAGTTTCTGTGGGGACCCCACTAATCGGAACGTGAGACAATGCGTCCGGTAATTGATTCTTATGACCTGGCTGATACGAAATTTTGATATTGCTCTCTTGTAACTTCAGAGCCCACTTCATAAGTCTTTGATATAGGTGCTTAGCAGAATTCAAATACTGAAGGGCAGAATGATCCGTAATTATGTTAACTGTCAATTCGTTAAGATAACATTGAAATTTATCAAGAGCATACACAACAGCAAGACATTCACGTTCCGTAGCTGAATAATTGCGTTCTGCTTTGGCCAAAGTACGAGACGCAAAAGCTATCGGATGCCCAGCTTGTGACAAAACGCAACCAAGACCAACTCCGGATGCGTCAATATAAATATCAAATTCCTTAGTATGATCCGGGAAAGCCAACACAGGAGGCTGAGTCAACGCAGACTTCAGTGTTTCAAACGCAGCGTTAGCCTCAGGTGTCCAAACAAACTTCTTGTATTTACGTTTCAAAGCATACAATGGCTCACAGATTGTAGCATAAGCGGGGACGAACTGCTGATACCATCCGGTCATTCCCAGAAAGCGTGATAGTTCTTTTGCTGTTTTAGGCCGAGGAAAGTCAACAATAGGCCTATTTTTTTCATTATCCGTAAATAAGCCGTGGGGATTGATTTTCAACCCCAGATATACAATCTCGTCCCTCGCTATCTGGCATTTACTAGGTTTTAAGGTCAAGCCAGCATTGTATATGAGTTGGAACACCTGTTTGAGCAGAGAAAGGTGCTCGTCAAAAGTCTCGGATGTAATAATAATGTCATCCAAATATACATGCACATGGGGACCCAGAACAGGTCTGAGAACCGTATCCATAAGCTTTTGGAAAGTAGCAGGTGCAGAAGCTAGTCCAAAGGGCATACGTAAGTATTCATAAGCCCCAAAAGGAGTCACAAAGCCTGTTTTATTGACAGAGTCCGGATGTACCGCCACCTGCCAATATCCACTCGCCAAATCCAAGGTTGACATCCATTTGGTTGACGACAGGTCAGGCAAAATATGCGACATGACAGGTAGTGGATAATTGATCGTTTTTGTGACTTGGTTGAGCTTGTGGAAATCTGTCACGAAACGAAATTCATTGGGTTGTTTCTTTGGAACCAAAAAGGCAGGAGCAGCCCAGGCGCTTGTTGATTCCCTTATTATGCCCTGTTTAATCATTTCAGCAATTTGACGTTGCATTTCCTGTTTCTTATGTGGAGCACAAGGGTAAGGTTTCGTCGCTATCGGTTTCGAACCATCAGTGTCAATGACATGATAAACCACCTGTGTGAAACCCGGTTGATCAGAAAATAAACCAGGGCTTTCCTGTAAAAGTAGAGAAAGCTCTTTTCGTTGCCTCTCATTCAATTGGTTACTCAATAACAAACTCGTTATATCCATAGGAACCGTAGGAATCATTTCGACAGGTTCCGGAAAGGAAATCACATGTTGTACGAAATTCAAAGTTATTTGAAACGTATGAATAAAGTCCATTCCCATTAGACATTTCACAGGTAGTTCGTCTATAAGCAGGAAAGAATGCGTAAAACGAGCCTTTCCCAAACCTAGAGATAATGTGACAGTTCCTGTGATACTGAAGATTTCGTTATTTGCACTTCGCAAATACTGCGTCGCAGGCTGAACGAGTATTGCAGGAAAATTGTCAGTGCAAAACTTCGTATTTAGGGCTGATATTTCAGAACCAGTGTCGAACTTTGTCTCGACAATAATATCTTCAATTGTCAAGAATACATCAGGCAACTGAGGAGTTTGAACAGTCACTAATACTGTTTTAGGGTCAGAATGCTTGGTATCAGGAAGCAAGACCGACCCTTGGTCTACTTCCTTTGGAAGTTTAAAGGATTCCTGGTTGGATTATCATGCGGTCTGAAACCTCGACCCTGCCGGGTATCGGGAAAATTTTCACGATGAGGAAAACTGCGTGAAACCTGCGTCGGGAACTCCGCGTGTCTGTTTACATTGTCATATCTATTACTTCTTCCCTCAGCACTGGCAGAAAAATCATCATTGTCCTGAGCATGAAAACGTTCCGAATGCTGCGGATTGGAACGGGGTCGAGCATACTGTGCATTTGTACGATATCCCGAAGATTGTTCAGAAACTCGCTGTTGGTTTGCCACTCTTCTGTGTGGTGGAACGTATGAAGCTTGGGTGTGCACTTGTGTATGCTCGCGCTGAAAGTTGTTATGCCTATTATGCCGCTGAGGGTTTTCGTAATAAGCCTCGCGGGGTGCCCGAGCATGGTGAGTTGAACCATGTTTGCCATGTCGCTCTTCATACGTTCGTATGAGGCGAAGGCATTCATGAATTGTAGCAGGGTGTCGAACCTCAAGAAAATCTTGTAAAAATGGGTCGAGCTGCTGCAATAGGGTATCCAACATGTCAACATGACTGGCATGTGGATCCCATAAGTTATATAAGCGTGTTGTTTCCAACGCAAATGCAACAGGGCTATCGTTGGGTCCTTGCTGACGAGAAAAAAGTTGTTGTGCAAGGCTAGCTCGACTGAGGCCGAAAGGAAAGACCTCCAAAAATTCTGCACGGAAATTCTCATAATGAGAATCCGGGTTCGACACTCTCCACTGCCGATACCAGGTCTTAGCGGTATCCTTCAAGAAAGTGCCTGCGATTTGTAATTTGCAGTCTTCAGGAATATTGTATAGATCAAAATGATCTTCCAAATCTTCGAGGAACTTTAAGGATCCCTCCAACCCATTGAAATCAATTGTTCCTGCATGCGGCACGAAATGGGCAAGCATTCTGCTTCGCTGAGAGGATTGAACTCCCTCAGGTTCGACCCGCGACTCAGAGTAATAGGAAGCTGGTGCATTACGAAATTGTGAAGAATGCCTGGGTACGTGTAGATCATTCATATCAAAGTGAGCCCCACAGGCTTCTTGTAGATGGTCGAGATTAATCCCATCACCACCGAAACTTGCCTTAGGGTGAAATATTGAAGTTGTCTCAGGTAGTGAAGACATGGGTAATAATTGTCAAGACCTCGTGTTCGAGAAAAGTTCGGGCGCCAATTATAATGAATAAATCTTCTGCTACTAAGCTAATCGTAGTGAATATAGCTTTCAGTAATATTATAATGAATTCAATGCTTGTACTAAGCTTCTAATAGTGAATTCAAATGGTTGTTGTTACTAGTTAATTAAGATCATGAATAAAGTCTCCTGCTAGTAGTGTAGTAATAGTAATGAACAAACTTATAACTGGTAGTAATGTTGTAGTAGTAATTAAGATGAATAAAGTCTTATGCTGGTTGTTACTAATAACACTTAATGAAATAAACCTAACAGCCAGACAGAGGTCTGACAGTACTATGAACTGAGAAAGACGTACTTACGTAAACCCTTTTATTATGAACTTCTACTGGTATCATCACACACAGCTACTCAAATAACACGTAGCTCCTTGCACATGAACGAAGCTCTATACTCATAAACAACAGCTCTCCACATAAACAAACGCTCTCTCCGTACAACAACAAACGCTCTCTTTCACATAAACAAACGCTCTCCATTTGCATCGTTGAACGCGCCTATTTATACTGGCTACCACCACGTCATGACTTACACTCATTGCCAGATCTCATTCAGCGGGTGAAATAACATCTCGTTCAGTAAGAAGATAATTTACATAGAAAAATAAAATAACCAGAGATAGTAAAATCAAAAGGAAAGTGAATCGAGAGTATACGTTACACAGTCATTGTCATCGTTGGACTGTTGTGACCACCCTTTTCTTTTTCACGTACGAAGGCTTCTTCGTTCTTTGCTCAAGGCCGGTGTTCAGATACAATTTTGTTGGATTCCCGGCCATGTTGGAATCTCGGGTAACGAGTGTGCTGATGCGGGTGCTAGATCTGCTTCCTCTTTGGTCGTCACACCCTTGCCACTGTTTCACCGGGATTTCCGCTTTCTTGTTCGCGACCATATCAAGCGAACGTGGAAAGGTCTGTGGGACCAAGAGGTGGAAAATATGCTGCATCGTATTAAACCTAATCTGGAAATCCTCATATCGTCGGAACCGTAGGGAGGAAGTGGTGCTTGCGCGTCTCCGCATTGAGCATTGTCGTTTCACCCACCGCTTTTTGATGTGTGGCGACACTGCGCCGATGTGTGCGACGTGCAATTGCCGACTCACTGTCACTCATCTTTTGTGTAATTGTGTTCGTTTTCGTGATGTTCGTTTTCATGTCTTTCATTCTCATTTGTTGACCAGGACGCCGCTACACTGCAGCGGCTCCTAAATGACTACTGCGATACTGATGCTGTCTTTTCATTTTTTAAAGAAATTGACTATTTTAAACGTATCTAGATTTTAACCCCATCATCATTCTCATTTCTCAGTTTTAACTGAATCAACTAGATTTTAATCATTGTACCACGTTTTTCATACTGTTCGTTTCATTGTCTTTTTAGCCGTTCCATTATTCTCATTATTCAGTTTTACTTGATTCAAGCTTAATACCACGTTTTTCAATACTGTTTGTTTGTCATGTGTCTGGCGCTCTTTGGCCAAACATGGCCCTTGCGCCATAAAAATCAATCAACCAACCAACCAACCAGTCTTCTAGGGGAAGTGCGAGTGTTGTGTCAGCAACCACATTCCACCACAAAGGGCCCGAGCAAGAGCCTTGCGGGCACCCCTTAGTGTATTCCCTACTAAAATTCTTATCACCCACTTCGAACTTTACCCTCCTATTTGCTAGAAAATCGCTAATTAACAGGAACAGATTCCTGGGGATACGAAGTCTTTTCAGTCGGTCCAACACCAGTGGCCACCAGACGCTGTTGAAGGCGTCCAAGGACACGAGGCAGGTGTGTAGTCTTGTGCTCGATTCATCGGATGATGGGGTGTAATTTGAAACAGACTGCATTTGCAGTCATTGTAAGCAGTGCCGAAATAGTTTTTCTGATATAATGAAATATAACAAAGCAGCTTTCTGCAATATAAACTGAACAGTTCTCTTGGTATAACTAATATTTAACAATATCATAATTGTTATTGCAATACAAATTTTTCAGAAGTGAATTAACCTACTTTTCAAGAAATTCTTGCAGATCAGGTTAAAAATATCTTTTGTGTGTATGTTCCAAGAAGTTTCACGTGTCTTTCTAGCAGGAGTGATGCAAAGGAAGTGAGGGAAATAAATTATTATAGTGCAAGTCTTCTGAATAAATGAAAATTGTAAGTTTAAGAACAGGAATATTTGCTGAAATATTCTTTAGGGAAAGTCATAAAGAATGAAATTCTAAGGAAGTGAAAAAAAAGCAGCGGAATCACCACCACACATTATTCCGAATGCAAGTAAAAAATTGCTAGGATAGTGAAATATGCTTCCAAAAATTCAGAGAACATTCCAGTATTGAAAGACATTTGTCACTACATACAAATGAAAAATCTTTCTAGTGTGATGTGTATATCAAGAAATTCACACAAAAAAGAAACCTTTTGAGTCGTGTAAAGATCAAAAATGATGAAAAATCATAACAGTGTGATATTAGTCACAAAATATTCACCCAAATTGTAATGTCTGAAGACATATATTCCTTCATACTGGTAAAAAGCATCATCTATGCAATTACAGCTAAAGACATTATGAACTACAATGTGCAAAACATTTAACTTACTTGTGCAATTGTATCCGTTATTCATGTCGGCCACATTCGCCGTATTCATACATCCATATCTAACACAGTACCTGACCATATTTACTATTTATAACAACTATTTAAAGCACGATTTGCAACACGCACGCAACCGGCGTATACTCATGAACTGCTTTCCGTTCTCGCTAATGGCGGAACATCCGGTTTTCAAACACTGACAGAAGTAGGTATTTGCCAGTCTATTCTCCTCTAAGATCTTTGCTGTGGACTGACTGGTATTCTTGTGAACAAGCATATTTTTTGTAGCCTGTAAAATATGATTTTGGATCCCCCTTTTTTTGGTTTGTTATCGTTTTCAGAACATTAGATTTTGCCTCTAGGCTGTTATATCGAATTCCGTACCGATTTACGGGTAAACTCATGCCAAATGTTTATATCATGCGATGCCTTTGGGAGATTTTACGTACCCTGTACAAAAATATAAATTTCACCAATGGGTGTTATAATATACTAGCCTGTTGTACCCGTCGTTGACGGGCTAGTGATAGTATAAAGTAAAAGCTGTATCGGCAATTAAATTAGACTGGTTTCCGGTGCCCTCGATTCAGGGAAGGCGCCAGAAATTTTTCAAAGCAGGGGAGGGCGCTCCAAAATATGGGGGGGGGGGGATTATGCTTCATATATATATACACTGGCGGAAAGTAAAAAAAGAACACAAAGAAGAAATTGGCGGACGATCATAAAATTTACATATGTTAATGGGGTCGAGTTTACGTAGGTGTGATGTTAATTTCGGGACCAACCTGTGAGCGCTTACGCCACAGCACGGCATATTATGCAAATTATCGTCGGTGGTATTTAAGGAGTACGGCAAAGTTAATGTAATCAGTCGTCGGCGTACGGACACCTGCGAAGACCCTGAAGAAGCTGCAATGCCTGGACATGGAAGACGTGTACGATTTCAGCAGTTATCGGACTTTGAGCGAGGTCGTCTAGTCGGACTCCGCGAGGCCGGGTGGTCGTATCGTCGTATTGCGGAGCGAATTGGACGGGAAGTATCGGTGGTGGTATGATGGGGGCGTAGATGGTCCGAGGAACATTCCCACACGAGAAAACGTGGAACCGGGAGTCACAGACGGACTGATGAGCGGACCGAATCGACGCATAAGAAGAGCGGCGTTGTCAAGCAGAACATCCACTGCGACGCAAATCCGAGCTGCCGTTGCACCTGAGGTGACTGCGAACAATCCGCAACCGTCTACTGGATGCAGGACTACGTGAACGTGTGCCTCTGGCATGTGTACCTCTGACTCCAGCCCACCATCAGGAACGGCTGCAGTGGTGTCGCCAACGTCTGCACTGGAGAACGCAATGGCGATCAGTCGTGTTTAGCGATGAAAGCAGATTCTGCTTGGGAGCCTCCGATGGCCGTGTGCGTGTTCGCAGACGCACAGGGGAGCGTCTCCACCCTTCTTGCATCCTCCAGCGACACACAGGGCCTACACCTGGTGTCCTGGTGTGGGGAGCGATCAGCTAACACTCCCGTACACAACTAGTGTTTGTACCGGGTACGTTAAACAGCACCTCTTACATCAACAACATCATTCAGCCCGTTGTTGTGCCATTTGTGAGGTCGGTCCATCATGGTGTTTTCCAGCAAGATAACGCACGCCCACACACGGCACTTGCAACGCAACATGCACTTCAGGGTGTGAGACAGCATCCATGGCCTGCACGTTCACCGGATTTGTCCCCCATTGAGCACGTGTGGGATTTTATGGGACAACGACTTATCCGGTCTCCATGGCCAGCCACGACCATCCATGATTTACGCGTCCAGGTTGAGGATGCTTGGAACTCAATACCCCAATCTTACATCCAACATCTGTACGACAGACTCCATGCCAGAATTGCACAGTGTGACGCAGATCATGGCGGTTCAACCTCGTACTAACCATGTTACATGGAAATGCTATTTTTCAGTTTACCAGCAAATACAGCTGTATTTTGCCATAATGTTTTGATCACGCCATCCTCTGTATTCCATTATTATGCTGTATAAATTTCGTTGGTATCAGACTTCTCCTTCTTGGTGTTCTTTTTTCACTTTCCGCCATACAAACACGAACCAAAAAAAAAATTAATATTCTCTAGAAAATTTAAGTCAAGAATTTTCAAAAATCGCCATCACTTACCCTAAACAAACCTTAAGCAAATTTGAAGAAATTCAGTAAAAATGAAATTCAACAATATTGAAAGCAACGCATAACTGCTAGATGACAAAAATAAATCATCAGGCGAAGTTTTTGCCAAATAGCAATAACTTTTGCTAGACCTATGGAGCTGGGATGGTTTCATTGAATTTAACATCAATTATCTGCTTGAGGTATTTCAGAGTGGTTTCTAATTAAGAAAGAATTTAAAAACCAGCCTGGCAACCGATGCAAGATTACCTTCTAACCATCAAAGCAGAGCAGGCAAGAAGCGAAAATACCAACAGAGAGGGAGCGAGAAAATAAGTAAATACACAAGAAGCTGCGAACCGCTTTAATTATTGAGATTCTCAATAATAAAACTAGATGTGAAATAATTGCCGAAACTAATAGATATGAAATAAATGCCAAAAATATTTGCATGTTATAACCGACGGGATGAAATGAACTATGAAATATTACTATACCGACTCCTGAAGGCCAGTCTCTTCTACGCATATGAGAAAATAAAGAATAAATCCATAATATTGATTGGAGGTTCAAAAGTACTAATAAAAAACAATACTAATAAAATCTGAGTCTATTGTTTTCAAGTGTAGAGAAGAGAAGGTAGAAGAACCAGTTCAAGGGACAATAAATGCATTTGCCCAAACCAGAGCTCATTCCTCGCAAAGCCAGATTCAGAAATCTATCCATGGCTGGGCGAGGAATGAGCTCTGGTTTGGGCAAATGCATTTACTGTTCCCTGTAAATGCATCTGCTACTATAAAAAACCCTACTAAATGCATCTACAACAATAAACTACTAAATGCATCAACAACAAAAAATTCAACTACTATAATAAACTACTAAATGCATCTACTACACTCAACTTGCTTCAAAATTATATATTCTTCTAATTATTTACATGTACTGTATATGCGCGCATGTGTGTTATAGCATTACTTAGTTTTTAAGTAAATACATTTCTCTGGCAATAAAGACTAGAACTAAAAGCATTAGTAAATTACAAGAAAATTACTTTTAAATTACCCCTAAGAATAAAATATGTCCTGCAAGACTAGTAAGGTTTTGATTGGAATAGATATAGCCAGCCTTTTCGTTCTCTATTAATATTAAGAAAGGATTTCTGAAATGATGTGTAATATAAAATATTTACCTTCAACAACTGAGCATCCGATTTCATTCACAATTTATTTTCGAAATGTCTCAGTGCATTGGCATATCTAACAGCAATAATAAAGGATAATAAAGGCAGAGAATCTCATTTGTAAAGTCTATAGCCGGGTATCCACATCGCGCCACAAAATGTGAC
The DNA here is from genome assembly GCA_039090855.1 of Macrothele yani. Lineage (NCBI taxonomy): Eukaryota > Metazoa > Arthropoda > Arachnida > Araneae > Macrothelidae > Macrothele > Macrothele yani. The sequence goes on along the minus strand of CM077025.1, from coordinate 71,511,520 downwards.
TGAAATCTGATAACCACAATCAACTATTATTTCATGCCAAGGTGAAATGAACGTAAGAATTTTCCTTTCAGTGCAGATTAATACGTCGATTTTTATGGGTTGCATCAAATCGATCAACGACTTCGCTTAAATCAATTTGTTTTGCAGTTGTCGACTCTATAGCTAAGACAGCAAGATTATGTAGACGATCGTTAGCCATTCGATTTCTGAGATAGGTTTCAACCTTCTCATGCATGAGAATGTTCTTTAGCAGGATGCACCAGTCACTGGTATGGTTAGTGTAATGACTGCAAGCTTATACAGCTCATGAAAAGCTTATTTGTATTCCTCCAAAACTTCAGCTAACTTATTGAGAGTTTCCACAACGCATTTCTTTCTTTCTCATAACGCTTTATCATTTTGGGTAAAGGGGTGACCTCCGATTTCACACTATCTATGTCGCATTTATAGTGCTCGGCAAAAGGCCTTAGATGATCGATAAATAAAAATTCCTCATTTCTTAGGTCCAAAGAACTGAAGCCACGAATGAGTGTAGTATGGGTTCTAAAACGTCGTTTGAGTTCTTCATTGATTGAGTCCAAAACAGGGATATAAAAGTGCAATCGAAAATCTTCATTAGTTAACAGGATATCCTGAGTCGAAACTTCAGTAACATACTTCGCCAGGTGTGGTGGGAGTTTTCTTTTCCTTGATTTCTGTTCACTGAACTGTTCCAAACCGTTTGCGTCTGCGATATCCGTTGCCTCATCAAAAAGTGTAGCAAACTCTGCCTCCGAATCACGCATGGTAGAAAAAAGATGCACTGTTGTTTCAATTGTCTCAAAGACTTTGTTTATTTCTCAGGCTTTGTTTTGCAGATAATTCGAAACTAACGCCAGTTTATTCAAAATGCACGAGAAAACACAAAGTTGGATGACAAAATCTCTACTCAGTTGCCCCAAAAGACCGCGAACTTCAGCTGCCCGATCAGGACAGTTTTCCGACCGCAATGATAACAAAACGATATTTGCCGGAAATGTTTTTTTAACTGCTGAACAGGCTGAGAAATGGCATATCAATCTGATATCACTAAGGCGTTGCATTTCCACAACAGTCAAACCCATTTTACGCTGCACCGAAACAAATTTAGCATGTGTTGTCGAACCAGAGAGAAAAACATACAACTTTTCTAATATTGCAACAAAACAAAACAAACTCCAGCTGCTTTATGTTTTTGCATGAATCTACAATAACCAAATTTAGTCTATGATTCATACAGTGAACATACACCGCTTGCGGTACTTCTTACCGGGAGAGAACTTGAACTCCATTCATCCGCCCACTCATGACATTTGCACCATCTGTGCAATGCAATCGTGTTGATTGATGCCCCCATTTTCCCAGAAGTTCTTTTATGTATTTAAATAGAGATCTTGCATCAAGTTCGTCAGCATTATGAAAGCCCAGAAATCTTTTATAAAGTGTGCCACGCAAATAATAAATACCTAAGCACCACAGAATTTTGTTCAACTTTACTAATGTACTTCGACTGTAAGAGCAAAATACTTGGCAGTATCGATTTCTCTTTTTATGGTTTCTAACGTGATGTCTGAAAATACACTAAGTATTTTATTTTGAACTGAGTGGTGAGTGTACTTTGCATTTCTGGGGCCAATATTAAACTTTCGTTTCAGGATGGGGTCATTTTTCGCCACGAGTTCTAGAAGTTCTGCAAAATATCCTTTATTGGTGCTATGCAAAATTTCGACATCCCCACGTTGTGCTGTCCCTTGAACAGCTGTATATTTTAATGCATCCGCTATTTTTTTATATACTCTATTTTCCTTGACTTCGGCAACATATGCAGCACTTTGAAGTGTGGCAACTAATGATTCTGCGCTTCTTGATTTCATTTTCTTATAAGTGGGCCACGACACCAGGCAAGTTTTGTGGGTCAAGCTGTTCTGGTGTTTTTTAGAACTTGAATCCTTTTCAAGTGCTTTTTTCCAATTGTTGTAACCTCATGTTTTTCGTCGTCCGATGAAAACATTCTACAAGGAAAACAAAAGGCGGAATCTCTCTTTATACTGTATTCAAGCCATGGAAACATGTTATACCAAAATGTCTGGAAGCTTCTCTGTTCTTTACCATATTTTTTTTGTGGGAACTGTTTTAATATAGGCTGTTTGGGTTGATCCGAAAAGGAAGTTGCTATATCAAGCTCTCCGAGTTCAATATTTTTTGTCTTGCTACCATGCGGTCCTTTCAATGTTTTATTTTCACAAGCACTGGGCTCATAAAAAATTCTCATTTAATCACTACAAGCACTTAAAGAATCCTCGTTGATTCCTAATAATTCACCACACGCTGTTGATGAAGTTGAAGCCGTCTGATAATCATTATACGCTTTGTTGACAATATCTCTTAATTTACTTTTCTTCTTATTAACACCTGTTCGAAAAAATCATGGATTGATCGTTTTTCGGACATTGTTGGATTCTGCAATAAAACTCAAATATATATCGAGAATACCTAAAACTCAAGAACACTAAACAGTTCTACAACTGATCACATCTTGAAGAGAACCTTAAAAGGCTAATGTGGTGATAAATGAAATCACAATTTGTTGTATGACAGAAAGGTTTCTCGGAGTATCGGCACACAAAATACAAATCAAGAGCGACACATTTATAACATCAACACGACACTTACGACACATTTTATAACATCTACACGAAAACTGCTTACATACTCTCGATCGACTCCCATACAGAGCATTTCAGCTCTCTGCAGCTCACAACAACTTCCGAAACCAAAAGTAAAAGTAAGAAAAGTTGTTGCCAGACATAGATTAACAAACATTGCAATAAAATCACAGAGATTCACATCAGCGTCACTTAGCGGATAAATGTAAATACAATCATTTCTTTGCAGACATGTTATTTCAAAGTTTGGTTTTGGGAAGAAATACTTTACCTTCATGTATCACGCACAATACGTGCAAAAACATACATCAAGCAGGAAAAAATAGTCTTTTCAGCAGAACGAGAAAGAAAACGAGTGTAACTAGCCAAGAGTAATTTCGCTTACTGTCTGGTGGTGAATGACGCCGATCATTGTCTGCTGTTTTTGCCGATCGTGATAACGCCCACTATTTGTCATAATCTGTGAGGGCGCCACGAAGGTGATGGGATTGGAAGGGTGATGCTTATTCAACTTTTCAACATAGTTTCATGAGCAGCGGCATCGGATTGACGATGATCTTTGAACTTCCGGCCGGGCTTTGACCTCTCTGTGCCAAAGCGAAAGCGCAACATGCAAGTAAGGTTGCCCGTCTGAGTCATGGATCTTGGTTAGTGAAACATAATTGCGTAACGCTACCCTTCTCCCATTACTACAGAAGAACATGCAGCTCCAATAGTAAAGTATAATACATTTTCTTCATTTATCCAAAAAATTCTGTTGGCGCCCCCCCCGGTGGTGCCGTGCCTGCCTCGATTGCGCCGTAGAAGTTCTATTGTGTTCCAGTCTTCTTTCTCGCTGCTGGTATGATTCCTATGCCCTTGATTGTGCTCTGGAAATCCTATCTTGTTCCAGCCTTCTTTCTCGTTCTTCTGCTGTTTCTTGTTCTCTTCTCCTTCTGTGATTTTCTCTATCCATTCTTTGTGTTCTTTTTACACATTGTTTCTTTCTGGGAGGTTGAGGCATAGTATGATGACTTTCTGACGTATGACACTTTTGAATTAATTACGGAGATTGAAAAACAACGTTCTATTTTCTTTTTTTCTTCTCCGCTCTCAAGGTCATACACTGCTGGACAATTGCTAAGGACGGATCAAAAATGGCTATATAGCGCATAAAAAAGTAAGTGTGGTTGGATGCCAAGTGAAATAAAATAATGTCTGAATGCCAGGACATTACAAGAAAGACAATTTATTGTGCTCCGAAATCCAGAAGGCTTTGGAACGTGTTCAAGGGACAAACAGGCCATTTTGTGCAGAATACGTAAACGTGAAAAAAATGCAATTACCGTCCGCAGGCGTTCCGGCGTAAGATGTCAATACGGGATATGGCCACCATGGAGGACGATGCAAGATTCCACACGTCGTGTCATGCTTTGCACAACATTATCAAGCAGCTGTTGGGGTAATTTATCCCATTCTTCTGTCAGTGCACGGATGAGGGTGTCCTTGTTTATTGGAGGGCATTGGCGACCAGCAAGACTCCTCCCCAAAGCATCCCACACATTTTCAATGGGATTCAGATCTGGAGAACGTGCTGGCCATACGAGGCGTTGAATATCCTCGCTCTCAAGACACTCCTGGACAGCGACTGTTCGATGACATGTTGCGTTGTCGTCCATGAAAATGAATCTATCACCGACAGCACCACGGAACATGCAAACATGAGGTAGCAGAACATCATTAATGTATCGTTGGCCAGTCATAGTCCCAGTTGGAAGCACATAGAGGGACGTACGGCCATTGATCATGATGCCAGCCCATACCATGACACTACATGTCGGATATCGGTCCCTTTCCTGTATGTATGCTGGACAATATGCAGTACCACTATCACGCCAGATCAGTTGTCGTCGACAATCAGACGATAGACTGTATCTACTCTCATCTGAGAAGAGGACAGCAGACCAGTCGTTATCAGTCCAATTGCGATGTTGATGGCACCATTGCAAACGGGCGGTACGGTGACTTCTGGACAATGGGATGCACACAACAGGACGGCGGGCGTATAGTCCTCTTTCATGCAAACGTCTGGCGACAGTTTTTCGGGAGATCCGCTTGCCAGTAGCAGCCATAAACTGATTTGCTACCTTACTAGCTGTGCTGCGCCGGTGTCTTTTTGTTGATAGCACTATGTACCGATCTTCTGCAGGTGTCGTACTGCGAACACGACCTCCCCCGTTACATTTGCTACACTCTCCATTTGTTTGAAATGATTTCCAAAGCCTTGAAACAACACTGTGGCTGACGTCGAACTCCCTGGCAACATCTGTTATTTTTCGCCCTTCTTCAATCTTGCCAATAATATGGCCACGCGTAAAATCGTCTAGGTGATGTTGGGAAGACATACTGAAAATTGCAAGTTCGTCAATTGATTCCTTCCTTTTCAACTTTGCGTTTGAACAACAACGGTCAATACACGTAAAATCCTTTATATCTCTTATCAGCGCTATGACGTCACGAACAAGTTCGGCAATCCAAAATTTGCATATGCACAACACGTCTTACTGTATATCGCACTTATGCTAATTTCCACATTTTCCTGCCTTCCATTTTTTGGTTGCTATCGTTGCTATTTTCATCCGTCCTTAGCAATTGTCCGGCAGTGTAATACAATAGGCAAACAACGCTTAACAAAAAAACATGTGCCTTTCCGCTTTCTTTACGTGCAACTTGAGCACACCCAACGCGAAAGCGCGAAAATAAGTAGTTCACGATAAAGTTGAGTTATTTCTTGTTTAGAATTACGTTAAAACAACGTTCTATTTTCTAGCTCACAACGTCGTCACAGTATGATCTTCTGACGTATGACACTTTTGAATTAATAACGCAGATTGAAAAACTACGTTCTATTTTCATTTTTTTCTCCGCCGACAAAGTCATAATACAATCGGCAAACAACGCTTACAAAAAAGGGCGTAATAAATGTATTTACGAAGGAAAATAGTCGTAACGGAATTTTAAAAAAGAAACGCCTAAAATTTATGGTGAACTACTTTTCTGCACGTCTTAACGTTCGGTGTGATCAGGTTGATGTCAACAAAGCGGAAATACAGACTCAAATCGGATAGAAACGCGTAACGTTAAATAACTAAAAATCAAATTCAAATTAAAAAAAAATCACTTCGATGTGCACCAGAAGATGTCTTCAGGTACCTTCATAACAAATTTTGTCGCTCTAGGTCGCCAAATTCTTTGTGAAATCCGACCGACAGACACACAAGTCTGTTTTATATACACTGCTGGCCACCCAAAATGCAACACCAAGAAGAACGCTTGCAGGTGTGCATCGTTGCTGAAGGGCAACAACATTTTGAGTATGCAAACATGTAATTTGTATTTTCTAAACTACACTGCTGGCCACCCAAAATGCAACACCAAGAAGGACACGAGATAGCAAAGCCATATTTACTGGACACATAACAACAGATACAAAGATGAAGCGATTGAGCTTACAGGCCCGTGCGACTTGCGGAACACGCAGGCATCAATAATTCGTGTAGCCCCCATGGCTGGCAATAACGGCCGCTACACGCCGCGCAATCGAACGAAAGAGGCTTTGGATGTGGGGTTTGGGGTATGTTGGTCCAGGCTGCTTCCACACGTTGCCAAAGTTCATCAGGCGGTTGCCGATCAGTCACCAGACGTGTTCGATGGGCGACATATCGGGAGAACAGGCGAGCCACGGCAGCAATGATACCGGGTGGGCCGTGAAAAATTGTTGCACGATGCGTGCCACGTGAGGACGCACATTGTCCTGTTGAAACGTGACCGCTGGCAGGTCCTACAGGTAAGGGAGGACTACAGGCTTCACGTCAGAGATGTAGCGGTGGCTGTTGAGTGTACCGGCGATGCGTACCAGAGGGGTGCGGGTGCCATATCCAATTGCGCCCCAAACCATAACGCCAGGCGACGGACCAGTACGGCGAAGCATAATGCAGGCGTCATACAGTCTGTCGCCGCGGTGCCGACACACGCGGATCCGACCATCGTGGTGCTGCAGGCAGAAGCAGGATTCGTCGGAGAAGACAATGTCGTGCCATTCCGTAGTTCAGGTGCGGCGTTCAACAGCCCACTGCCGCCGCATTCGCCGGTGCTGTTACGTCAATAGTAATCGGAGCAATGGGCGCCGTGCGACAAGTACCCGTCCCTGCAGACGACGTCGAACGGTACGTGCTGATACAGGTTGTTGCGCAACACACCCTAATTCCTGCGCTAACGTTCGCGATGTGGCGGAGCAAGCCGTCAATGCCCGCCGCACAAAATGCCGGTCCTCTCGTTCGGTGGGGTGCCGCGGCTGCGGCAATCGCTCACGTCGGTCCGTCCGTCCCTCCTGCACCCACCGAATCCATACTCGCCTCACTGCGGCTGGATGTCGTCCCACACGGGCGCCGATGTCTCGGTACAATAAACCGCTGTCGCGATAAGCCACTATTCGTCCTCTGTCGAACTCCGAAACGTGCTGGAATGACTGCCGTATTCTGCAACGAAATATCAAGAAACTTTTCACACACAGGTCCGGCAGCACAACACACTTCCACTACTTACACCCCGCCTTCTGTGCACCCTTCTTATAGTGCTTTTCGGTGGCGTGCCGGGCGTACATGATATGCATATGCACTGCAATGCTAATCGTTTGCATGTCCTCTCGCGGGCGACGCATGCTGCGAATTTCAGGCCAATCGGATGCTTCCTTCTTGGTGTTGCATTTTGGGTGGCCAGCAGTGTAATAAAATTTTTACAGTATTAGGCATTCACATCTTGTAACTTTGTCTAAATACTCGGTTGTTGCTTCTGGATGTTGTGATTTTTTTGGGGCCACATTCCCGGTCCCCTTCCGCCTGTTGTTATGGGACAAAAACATTTATGTACTACCTTTGCTTCGCTGAACAATTTTGCAATTGACTTTTTTGCCCTATATGCAAAGGTTGGCGAGATAGTCCCCTCACCCCACTTACCCACCCAAAAAATGGGGGGGGGCGAGGGGTTACCTTGTGGTGTTATTGTGTGTGCCATAGGGGGTTTGCTATACTACTGCAAAAGAAGTAAATCGCTAAGTACCATAATTAGTGAGATATTGGCCTGGTCAGGACTTTCCTTTTAACCCTTTATATCTTATCTTTCATAGAAGCATTAATTTGACCACGTACTTCCTCGCTATGCGGTTCATAATAAAATGACTGGATGTGAGATGATTTCACAGCATTTTTACTTCGTTAAATTAGCTTCAAATTGTCAGAAAAATGTGAAGAAATAGCAAAATATGAGCACATTTCACCAACAGCGTTGAAATGTTACGGGAATTATGACATTTGTTTATGCTTAACGCCATTTTGTGACGTCACACTTCGACAACGTGTTCATACCATTAAAAACAAATGTTCATAGTGGACATTTTTACATAAATCCACTACAAATAGTTAATAGTCCTCTTCAGATGACATTATTCATTAGCTACAGCAAAACGTTTTCCATCACGTGCAATGTGCTCCACGGCAAGTATCCTCTATATCTAAACTGTTTAAATAAGAAAAAAAGGCGGGGAGAGTAAATGGATACACAAGAATACCACAGGGTTGAGACCAGTGGCGTAGCGTAGTCCCCGCAGGGATGCACCCGTGGGGAAACCTTCCATTTTAGGGGCCCTTGAGTACATAGGTTTCTTCATCGAAAATTTCAAATAGTTCTTGACATGAGAATAACAATTTTGCTTGAATGCAAATCGCGCGAAAAAAAATATTTTAAATTTTGTGAGGCTATCTATAAAGATAGTCTCTATGGCAGGGTATTCAAGTTCGTTGCTTCCTTGATTTATCTGAGAAGGTAGGATTAGTTATGACTACTGTGAGGAACCAAAGTCGCATGTATCATGAAACTAAACAATAATATATGGGCTTCACTACTACCGCCGAGCAGAGGCGTTACACACATATACTTGTGGTTTTTTTACTGGAGGTTTAACGACCACCGTGAGCAATTCAGTGAGCTATAAGCAGTTGCCCGTCCCTAATTTAGGGCCACTGGCTCCATCGAAGGGAGAGAGCCAGTGCCATAAGGGTAGCACGCCAAAACATCGCACGGCAGAACACCGCAGGTCAAAACATAGCTGTCACAAAACAGCGCAAGCCATATCATCGCGGGCACAAAACACCGCAAGCCATATCATCGCGGGCACAAAACACCGCAAGCCATAACAGTTCAGGATGAGGGATTAATTAAACTGCTTTTTTTTTTCTTTTCTTTTTTCGTATATTTTTAAATATTTCATTTTTGGTAGGAAAAATTCGTTCAGAGACTGATTTAATTTGCAGAAGACTTATCAAAGAAAATTGGGGGGGGGGGGGAGGACACTAAATAATTTCTCGTCTCCAGTGGCGGCTCGTAGCTCAAATTAGTGGAGGTGCTGCTTCAGAAAATTTTTATCCATTGTTTTAATATTGTGTAAAACGAAAGAAACACATATATAAAAAAATTATACATAAAAAAATATTTTTTACTTACTAATTGTTACTGTTATAAAAAAGTATTTTTTACTTACTAATTGTTACAGTTCAAGCTTGATTCATTCATTTAAAAACGAAATCCGTTCTTGTTTTAATTTGCGCGAAAAGATTGATAATTTTCTCCTTCATCTCTGGATGACTGTTGAGGAAATTTTTTTCCTTGAAAGCACTGTAAGTTAATTTAGTCTTTTAGGATTCATAGTGCTCCTTAGAAAAGTTTTTATTCTTTTCAGTGTTGAAAAGCAGCGTTCTGGTTCTGCTGTTGTCATGGGAATTGTCAAGAGGATTTTTATTAGGTTCGTAATTTCCCTAAGAACATCATCTAGATTATTTTCCAAGATAAACTTCAGAAGGTCAATTAATTTGCAATATTCATGCATATCGGATCTACAATAGAATAAATACTTTTAGTTCAGTTTCAGGTTTTTCTTTGTAAATCACGGGATATGCTTCAGTGGTCAGTACTATCTCTTCTGTAGGCAGTTCATTCTTAAAACTAGTGAATCTTTTCTTGTTGAACAATTTAGCTGCTACTAAGTGTTTAGTGGAAGAATATCTGTCCATTACATCAACACATATACAGTCCCACACTTCCTTAGCTTCTACCATGAGTGTCTTTGAAGGATTCTCACAGTACTTCGAGTATCATATTTCTAAAACAGCAGTTTTGAAATCTGTATTCATTGACTTTAAACACACTAATTTCTCGAGACTGCATTTGGTTGTAAATTACTTCAACAGGAGGCATAATCTGATGAAAAAACTCTAATCAAAACATGAAATTATCATCATTCAGGTATTTTGAAATTCCTGTTGCTTCTGAAATAGTTCCATCTGCATTTGATATTGACTGAATTTCAGTAAGGCAGCTTTTTAAAGGTTGCAAATTTTAACGAACTCTGTTTACGGTCCGTATGTTAAAGTTCCACCTTGTAGAGGATGGACGTGGAATGTTGACGTCCATATGCTTCTTCAGAACGGATACACGTTGCGGTGATCTTGAGAAGAATATTGGAATAGCCAAAATGTTACAGAAAAATATTCTTGCGTTCCGTGTAATACTTACTGCATTTCTCATTATTAAATTCAGTTGATGCGCATAGCAGTGAATGAAATGTGCATTACTATAAACTGCTTTTATTTTTGCTTGAACTCCTGCTATTTTTCCTTTCATGACATTTGCACCATCAAATGTCTGAGCTATCAGTTTTTGTCCATTTCCTTGAAGGGTTATGCCTAATTGTTCTAGAATACGTTTCGATATACCACCTGCAGTTTGATTTTCTGGAATAAAGAATCCCCCAAAACGCTCAAATATTTCTCCATTCAACACGTAACGTAGAACAAGGACCATTTGAGTGTGCTCCGATACATCTGTAGTGTCATCACCCATGACAGCTACAAAGGAAGCTTCTCTAATTTCTGTCCTTATCTCGTCATGGTATATTTGTAGCAGGCAGTCAAGTATGTCATTCTGAATGGTCTTAGAAACACCTTTGAAGACAGTACTGGTTTCTAAGTGATTCTTCAAATCTGGATCTAATTTAGATGCAAAATTTATTAATCCTCTAAATACCCCTGGACTAACTGAATCATCTTTTTCATCATGTCCATGTAAGGGAGTTTCAAAGTATCCACAAAAGAAAATACAGCCTATTATTTTGGATAAAATTTCACGGTTCTTTTTAATCTTTATGTTATGCTAATTGATTGAAAGTCTGTATGCCTCACTAAGTTTTTCCTTAATATTTACGTTCTCTAAAAGTGACAGTGAAACCACATTTTCAACGTGCTTCTTTGACTTCTCATGTTTTTCAGTTTTTTTCTTTCATTTTGTTTATATTTCTAAAACCGTCTTTTGTCCATGGTACATCACCTCCAAACAGCAAACACGGGAAGCAAAATAATGCATTTTTTACTTCACAGCCGCAAAGCCAACTTTTCCGTTGGTACCATTCAGAATGAAAGCTACAAATATACTTCTTGTTGTTGCTTATTCCTGGCTGAGGTATTTGAATATCAGGTGTTGAACGGCCTCTTTTCTTCACTGTAACTCTATCATGGAGAGATAACTGTGAAAACTTAAGCTGTTGAAGTTCACTTACAGTCACAGAACTTATTTCTTGGGAATGCAAGGAGGCCATAGTTAAATTATTTAAATTTTCTGTAAAATAGGAGAGCCGAAAAAATCCCCTATGAATTAAATAGAATAGCTGGAAGCATCACAAATTCACAATCATCTAATTCTACACTTTATCACATTCAAGAAAGAATATGGTACGACGGTTTTTAAGAGCAACACACGCGGAGCCAAAAGAGACACTACCTTGTCTGCACAGCGTGATTGACAGTGCTCTCTCCACGTAGCGTGCTGCCTCCTATCTCGGAGCTCGGACATGTGCGCGTGCGCACAACAGCCAAACACCGCGTCACTGGGACTGTGAAACGCACAGTTCCATACAAGGATGTTTGTAATTTTTTCATGAACTAGGGGATGGCTACTGACATTAAGCTTAAGGATTATATAATGTACAAAGAATTAAAGAAAAAAAGACTCATTATATTAAATGTTATCGATAACATCGAGTGAAAATAGGGGGTGCTGCAGTTCCGCAGTTCATATACAAGAGCCGCGCCTGCTCGTCTCATTCCTGGGGATTTTCATAAATAATTGGGTTTAGAAGGTTGGTTATTGACACCCACCGAGCACTACTTATGCTGCTGCACTAAGGACTAAATGGTCAGGACAGAAGCCCCAAAGGATTTGGCGGTTAGACTTGTTTAATATCAAAGAGTCTCGCTACCCCGGGCTCATCTGCGTGTGATGCTCCGAACCACGGCGGATATTCAGCTGTCTGCTGGACTCGAACCAAGAACCCCGAGGTTGGTTTTGTCTCGCATTTAATATCTTGTACTGTAAGATGCAGAACAAACGTTATTGGGCCTAATGCATAAAACTCGGGGAGGAATCGCGCCATAACTCGTTACATGATAACGGGCCATACTTTATCTAACGAGCTGTTTTCATCTGTCATTTCTTGCAATTGCGATGTCATTTTTTTTCGTAACTTTGAATACTTAATTTCCTATCGCAGCAATTTTTTTGTGTGTGTGCTGCCCATAGAGAGGTGTTTTACAATAATTGAAATCTACTTCCAATTTTTTTTTTTCCTTTGGGATTTGTAATAAAAGGAAGACCTATTTCGGCATGTTTTCAACGATCGAAAGGGTTTCTGTTATTTCATAAAGTGGAATGATTTTAGATTCGTTTTGTCGTCATTTTATGTTCTATTTTGAAATGATATTTATTGAAACTTAGTGTAACATCAGTGGTAGAACGGTAATACATTATCTGATATACAGTATATCGAAATATCGAAAGCCAATATTAGACTGATATCGCGTGAAGAACTGCAGGACGATATTGGATGCATCGGCAAAGCCGATATCGGCTAAAGAACGGAAAGACGATATTAGATATGTCGGAAAGGCTGTTATCGGACCGCAATAATGGCCGATATTAACAACATTCAGCCGATATAACTGACATCGGCCCGATATGTAGCCGACGAGTTTAGGACATTTGGGCACCCGGACAACTGGGCACATTCCCTTTTAGAGCCATGAAATTGCGCTGCGTAAAAAATTATAGTGTTCCTATATTTCTCCCTATTTGAGCAAGTGGTGTGCACAAAAATGTTTTCACCCATATCTCATAATCATTTAGAAATAAGGACATATTTAAGATTTTCTGTGTGAAAGACGGGGCGGACATCTGGGGACCGGATATTTGGGCACAAATATTTAAGGGGCCGTATAACAATTGCCGTTTCTTGGCGCTATAATAAGAATTTGATCGAGGAAATGTTCACCGTGTGACAATTATACTTGAATTTGGGGAAACAAAAGTACATTCGTGAATACTAAAAAAATTACATAGCACATTTCTTCGGTTTCAACGAAACAAAGCAATTACACCAGAAGTCATACTACGTATGTTCGGAAAAGGACGACAAGGAGGGATTTTTAATAACGCCCCACTTTTACTTAGGCGCTAAATATTTACATAACATGTCAAGTTATTAATATTTCTCTTTTAAATACTTAGGCACTAAATTACTATGCCTCATTCGTAGGTCCTTTTGACAGTCTTTTTTCTACCGATGCCATATTCATAACGTTTACGTATCAACTCAAGTTAGTAGCATTGGGCTTTTACTTTGGCACTAAATATTAATTCATAGGCCCTACGCCTGGGCCTTTTTAACAGCTTTTTTTCTACCGATGTCACATTATAACAATTATGTATCAACTGAAGTTAATAATATGGCGCTTTTACTTTTACTTAAGCACTAAATATTATTTCACAGTCCCTAGGCCTAGGTCTTTTTAATGGTTTTTATTCAATCAATGTCATATTGACAACCTTTACGTATCAACTCAAGTTCATAATATTCCGCTTTTACTTAAGCACTAAATATTATCTCACAGGCCCAAGGCCTAGGCCTTTTTAACAGTTTTTGTTCTATCGATGTCACATTCATAACAATTACGTAGTTGATACGTAAGCACTGAAATTATTTCACAGGTCATAGGCCTAGGCCTTTTTAACAGTTTTTGTTCTATCGATATCACATTCATAACAATTACGTATCAAATCAAGTTAATAATATTCCGCTTTTACTTAGGCACTAAATATTATTTCATAGGCCCTTGGCCTAGACCTAGGCATTTTTAATTGTTTTTACTCAAGTAACGTTATATTCACGATCTTTATGTATCAACTCAATTTCATAATATTCCGCTTTTTCTTAAGCACTAAATATTATTTCACAGGCCCTAGGCCTAAGCCTTTTTAACAGTTTTTATTCTATCGATGCCATATTCATAACGTTTTCATATCAAGTCAAGTTAATGGGAGTGGTTCACTTCGTCGACAACTCATTTCGTCGACACTCACTACGTCGACACTCACTTCGTCGACACTATACAGTATATGCTTTCGTAAAATCTACAGTTTTCAATTTAGAACCACCAAATTTGGTGTACTATCTCATTGTACTCTTACACCAACTTAGACCACAGACGGGAGAGGTCGGGGCCCGGGGTCAAGGGGCACCAAACAACATTTTCGTAAAACCTACAGTTTTCAATTTAGAACCACCAAATTTGGAATACTATCTCATTGTACTCTTACTTGGACTACAGACGTAAGAAGTCGGGGCCCGGGGTCAAGGGGGTGCCATACAACATTTTTGTAAAACCTACAGTTTTCAATTTAGAACCATCAAATTTGGTATACTATCTCATGGTACTCTAACTTAGCTCGCAGATAGGGTATTGGAGTGCAGAATTGTGTTGCAGTTCTTAAGTAAAAAATGGAAATTTTTGAGAAAATTTTGTATGAGACTCCCTTTACCCCGGGCCTCGACCCCTTCCAAAAACCGTGTACGGTCTAAGTACAATGAGATAGTATACCAAATTTGGTGGTTCTAAATTGAAAACTATAGATTTTACGAAACTGTTGTATGGGGCCCCGTTGACCCCGGGCCCCGACCTCTTCCGTCTGTGGTCTAAGTTGGTGTACGAGTACAATGAGATAGTAAACCAAATTTGGTGGTTCTAAATTGAAAACTGTAGATTTTACGAAAATGTTGTTTGGGACCGGGCCCCAACCCCTTCCGTCTGTGGTCTAAGTAGATGTAAGAGTACAATGAGATAGCATACCAAATTTGGTGGTTCTAAATTGAAAACTGTAGATTTTACGAAAATGTTGTATGGGGCCCCCTTCACCCCGGGCCCCGACCCCTTCCGTCTGTGGTCTAAGTTGGTGTAAGAGTACAATGAGATAGTAAACCAAATTTGGTGGTTCTAAATTGAAAACTGTAGATTTTACGAAAATGTTGTTTGGGACCGGGCCCCGATCCCTTCCGTCTGTGGTCTAAGTTGGTGTAACAGTACAATGAGATAGTATTCCAAATTTGGTGGTTCTAAATTGAAAACTGTAGGTTTTACGAAAATGTTGTTTGGTGCCCCCTTGACCCCGGGCCCCGACCTCTCCCGTCTGTGGTCTAAGTTGGTGTAAGAGTACAATGAGATAGTACACCAAATTTGGTGGTTCTAAATTGAAAACTGTAGATTTTACGAAAGCATATACTGTATAGTGTCGACGAAGTGAGTGTCGACGAAATGTATCTGTCGACGAAATGATTGTCGACGAAGTGACGTCGACGAAATGAGTTGTCGACGAAGTGAACCAGACCGAAGTTAATAGCATTGCGTTTTTCCTTAGGCACTAAATATTAATTCACAGGCCCTAGTCCTAAGCCTTTTTAGAAAATTTTAATAAGCGCAACACATTAACTTGTGCCGATATTTAAAGTTATGAATATGACACAGTCAGAATAAAAATTGTTAAAAGGGCCTAGGCCTAGGTCCTGTGAATTATCATTTGGTGCCTAAGTAAAAGCGCAATATTATTAACTTGATTTGATGTGTAAACGTTGTGAAATGACATTAGTAGAGTAAAAGCTACTAAAAAGGCCTAGGCCTACGCCTAGGGCCTATGAAATAATATTTACTGCCTAAGTGAAAGCACAATACTATTAACTTAATTAGATATGTAAACGTTTTGAATATGACATTACTAGAGTAAAATTTTTTAAAAAGACCAGGGCCTGGGGTCTATAAATTAATATTTCGTGCTTAAGCAAAAGCGCAATGTTATTAACTTGATTTGATGTATAAATTGTGAATATGACATTGCTAGAATAAAAACTGTTAGAAAGGCCTAGGGCCTATGAATTAATATTTAGTGCCTAAGCAAAAGCGAAATACTATTAACTTGACTTAGTATGTAAACTTTATGAATATGGTATCAGTAGAATAAAAACTGTTAAAAAGGCCTAGGGTCTATGAAATAATATTTAGTGCCTAAGTCAAAGCGCAATGCTCTTAACTTGATTTCGTACGTAAACTTTAGGAATATGAAGTCGGCGGAATAAAAGCTGTTAAAAAGGCCTAAGTTTTGGGCCTATGAATTAATTAAGTAAAAGAGAAATATTACTAACTTGACATGTTATGTAAATACGTATATAGTGCTTAAGTAAAATCGCAGCGTTAATAAAAAATTCCACCTTATCGTCCTTTTCTTAACACAGCTTGAGTCATGCTGTAATTCCTTTGTTTCGTCGAACACTGTAGTTTTAAGAAATGTACTAAGTCACGGCAATTTATTTCTTCCACCTTTTTGGTTGTGTTAAAACACAAAATTTTTTTATCAAGTGGGTGCGACAGATTACTACTCAGAAACTCACAAAGCACCTATAAAAATCGCCATAATTACGCTCGCTAAATCAGACCCCTCCCTTTAAATAAAACAACAACAACGAAAATATGAGGAGTGTATATACTGCAGGTACAAAAGTTACGACAGATTTATTTTGCTAAACTAATAACTGTAGAATAAATAAGAGACTGCGATTTTCGCTAGGACAGAAATAATTGTAATAGGTCGATAATTCTCAACAGAGTCTCGGCTGCCTTTTTTGAAAACAGGAATAACTTTCGCTTTTTTCAGATCAGGTGAGAAAATACCAGTAATGATAATTAGATTATAAATATGAAGCAGCGGTTTACAAGCATCTCACCACATCCTTTGAGAATGTATGAAGGAATCATATCAGGACCAACTGCTCTACTTACTTTTATTTTCTTGATAGTGTGCAGGATCTCATTCTCAGAGAAGTGGTCGATGTTAAGAATGGCAAGCTGTTCATACTGACCCTCTGCAGTTACAGGGCAAGCATCAGGGCCGGCCCTAGCCGTGAGCGAAGTGGGCACAAGCCCACTTCGGCGGTCATATGGAGGTAAATGTATATATTACTTTATATGAAAATAATCTGAAATATACTGTTTTATGGAATACATATTATTTTCCCTTTTTTCTTTGTGAATTAATCGCGTTTGTTTCATCCGTATTATTACATAAAAGCGAATTTCTAATTGCAATATTTTATAGCAGTTCTCATTCTCTGCCGTTTTTCTAAGCCAGTGTATTTAGCCTTTCTGTTTTTGAAGTCTCTAACTTTGTATCTCTTCCTGGACCTGAGACAACATACTTGATTACAGAACAGTTTGTTTACATTCAGTTCATATTAAAGCTAGCATTTGACTAAATCATAATTGCAGGAAGAAAAACAAAGCATGTTTACCAATATTTCAGTGCCTATCCTGTACTATGTTCTCCTTTTTGATCATTTACAAGTTGACATGAAAAATCGTTTATATAGTCATCTTTTCTTAGAAAAAAAAAAGGCAGTTCACACAGGTCTGTAGCCAAAGATAAATTAAGGTAAGAAAAGGATTTTTGTATGCATGTATCAGTTAGACGGAGTCATGTATTAATTGTTCATTTGCTTGATAAGAACATACAGTGTTTACTGAGGCATAGAAGTGCTTGGTTAGAAAATTAGATGAGATAAAGTGCTGTGTTATTTTTTCAAATTATGTGTATTGACAGGAGTAACTTTTAAAATTATTTTATTGAGTGTGAATACGGCACTTCAATTAATAATAGATAAAAAGAGCTTTGCATGTCTGAGGAAAAGCCGTGATAATTTTGTAAACATGATATCTGTAGATCCCCTTTTTTACGCTTTCCAACCGTAGGTTGAAGAAGCGTATATGCTTCAGCTTTGTCTGTCCGTCCGTCTGCCCATCTGTCGGCACGATAACTCGCGTAAAAATGGTTCGATTTCAATGAAATTTTAGTATGTGGTAGGGGACCACCTGGGGACGAACCCCATTGAATATGGACGAAATGGGGTCAAGGGTGACGGCATAGGAGCGGGATCCATTCCATTGCCCTTATGCGTCATAACTTGCGTAAATACGGTTCGATGTCGATGAAATTTTAGCATATTGTAAAGGACCTGGGGATGAACCCTATTGAAAATGGGTGAAGTGGGGTCAAAGGTTACGGCATAGGAGCGGGATCCATTCCATTGCCCTTACGCGTCATAACTTGCGTAAATATGGTTCGATGTCGATGAAATTTTAGTATATTGCAGGGGACCACCTGGGAATCAACCTTATTGAAAATGGGTGAAGTGGAGTCAAAGGTCAGGACATAAGAGCGGAGTGCATTCCCTTGCCTTTATGAGTCATAACGTGCGTAACAATGGTTCGATTTCGATGAAATTTTATTATGTGGTAGGGGACCACCTGGGGACGATCTTATGACGTCGCAATGTTGGCGCGCGGTCACGCCATCTGTCTTATTACGTCACGCATTGTGTGTGGATCCTATTAAAATTTTATGACGTCACACTCTTGCGAGCAGATGGTCGCGATTCCCATCCGCCTCATTACGTCACGCGTTGTGTGCGTATGTCCATCCGCACAATAACTTGCGTAAAAATCGTTCCATTTAGATGAACTTTTAGTATGTGGAAGGGGACCACCTGGGAACAAACCCTATCGAAAATGGGACAAATGGGGTCAAAGGTCACGACGTAGGAGCGGGATCCATTCCACTGCTCTTATGAGTCATAACTAACGTAAAAAAGGTTCGATTTCGATTAAATTTTAGTATTTGGTAGGGGACTACCTGGGAACAAACCCTATTTAAAATTGGCGAAATGGGATCAAAGGTCAAGACATAGGAGCGGAATCACTTCCATCGCCATTATGCATCATAACTTACGTAAAATTTCTTAGATTTGGATGAAATGTTAGTATGTTGTAGGGGACTGTTGGAGACGAATCCTATTGAAAATGGGCGAAATGGGGTCAAAGGTTAGAACACAGGAGCGGAATCTATCCCATGGCCCTTATGCATCATAACGTACGTTAAAATGCGTCCATCGCGACAAAACTTTATCGTGTTATTTCGGAGGTACACTGAACCGGTTCTGTTAAATATAATCGAAATGAGATCAAAGGTCAGGGCACAGGACCGAGATTTATTTCACAGCAATTATCCTCATAAATTGAGTAATGATTTCTGGTATGTTGGAAAGAGTATTAAAATCAATGCATTGCATGGTTTTACTAACTTGTTTATTTACGCTTTCCAACCGTAGGTTGAAGAAGCGTATATGCTCCAGCTTTTTCCGTCCGTCTGTGGCACGATAACTCTCGTAAAAATGGTTCGATATCGATGAAATTTTAGTGTGTGGTAGGGAACCACTTGGGGACGAACCCTATTGAAAATGGGACAAATGGGGTCAAAGGTCACGACATAGGAGCGGGATCCATTCCATTGCCTTTATGCCTCATAACTTGCGTAAATATGATTCGATATCAATGAAATTTTAGTATGTGGTAGGGGACCACTTAGGAACGAACCCTATTGAAAATGGGTGAAGTGGGGTCAAAGGTCAGGACATAGGAACGGGATGCATTCCATTTCCCTTATGCGTCATAACGTGCGTAACAATGCTTCGATTGCGATGAAATTTTAGTATGTGGT
This sequence comes from Macrothele yani, assembly GCA_039090855.1. Taxonomy (NCBI): domain Eukaryota; kingdom Metazoa; phylum Arthropoda; class Arachnida; order Araneae; family Macrothelidae; genus Macrothele; species Macrothele yani. The sequence goes on along the minus strand of CM077025.1, from coordinate 71,491,823 downwards.
AGGGGACCACCTGTGCACAAACCCTATTGAAAATGGGCCAAATGGGGTTAGAGGTCAGGACATAGGATCGGGATCAATTCCATCGCTCTTATCCCATACTACACTGCTGGCCACCCAAAATGCAACACCAAGAAGGAAGAAACCGATTGGAATGAAATTCGCAGCATGCGTCGACCGCGAGAGGACATGCAAACGATTAGCAATGCAGTGCATATGCAAATCATGTGCACCCGGCACGCCACCGAGAAGCACTATAAGAAGGGTGTGCAGAAGGCGGGGTGTAAGTAGTGGAAATGTGTTGTGCTGCCGGACCTGTGCGTGGGAAGCTTCCTGATGCCTCGTCGCAGAATACGGCAGTCATTCCAGCTCGTTTCGGAGTTTAACAGAGGACGAATGGTAACTTATCGCGACAGCGGATTATCGTACCGAGACATCGGCGCCCGTGTGGGACGACATCCAGGCACATTGAGGCGAGTATGGATTCGGTGGGTGCAGGAGGGCCGGACGGACAGACGTGAGCGATTGCCGCAGCCGCGGCACACCACCGAACGGGAAGACCGGTATGTTGTGCGGCGGGTATTGACGGCTCGCACCACCACATTACGAACATTAGCGCAGTATTTAGGGTGTGTTGCGCAACAACCTGTGTCAGCACGTACCGTTCGACGTTGTCTGCATGAGCGGGGACTTGGCGCACGGCGTCCATTGCTCCGATTACCATTGACGTTACACCACCTGCGAGTGTGACGGCAGTGGGCCGTTAAACGCCGTTCCTGGCCTACGGAATGGCACGACATTGTTTTCTCCGACGAATCCCGCTTCTGCCTGCAAACACCACGATGGTTGGATCCGCGTGTGGCGGCACCGCGGCGAGAGACTGTATGACGTCTGCATTATGCATCGCCATACCAGTCCGTCGCCTGGAGTTATGGTTTGGTGCGCAATGGGATATGACACCCGCACCCCTCTGGTACGCATCGCCGGTACACTCAACAGCCACCGCTACATCTCCGACATTTTGGAGCCGGTAGTCCTCCCTTACCTGCAGGACCTACCAGCGGCCACGTTTCAACAGGACAATGCGCTCCCGCACGTGGCACGCATCGTGCAACAATTCTTCACGGCCCACCAGGTATCACTGCTTCCGTGGCTTGCCTGTTCTTCCGATCTGTCGCCCATCGAACACGTCTGGTCGCTGATCGCCAACCGAGTGGCCCGGCGAGCACCACCCGCGGCTACGCCTGATGAACTTTGGCAACGTGTGGAAGCAGCCTGGAACAACACACCCCAAGCCCACATCCAAAGCCTCTTTCGTCCGACGCAGCGGCGTGTAGCGGCTGTTATTGCCAGCCATGGGGGTCACACGAGCTATTGATGTCTGCGTGTACCGCAAGTCGCACGGGCCTGTAAGCTCAATCGTTTCATCTTTGTATCTGTTGTTATGTGTCCAGTAAGTTTGGCTTTGCTATCTCGTGTCCTTCTTGGTGTTGCATTTTGGGTGGCCAGCAGTGTATTAAGGTGGACGTCAAGTAATTTTGCTTCCTAAAACTTTTGTACACATTTCCTTCACAATTAGTGTGTTCCCAAGGATGGACATTTGAACATCGATTAAAATAACTTCATATTATAACTTGGAATACTTAACATTTCCTAAAAGATAACCTTAGTTACATTAAAGAACAATAACTTTTCCTTTGGTGATGTTGAAACCAGAAAAAAGATGGCGCGACCTGTACTTTGATGACGTCAGTAGACAAATAAATGTTGAATTGCATAATTATGGTTATGTTTTAGAAAATATTAAGTATTCCAAGTTATAAAATGAAGCTATTTTAATCGATGTTCAAATTTTCATCCTTGGGAACGCATTAATTGTGAAGAAAATGTGTACAGAAGTTTTTCCATTGAAAGTATATGAAGCAAAATTACTTGACGTCCACCTTAAAGCAGCAATTCTTGTATCTATGTAAATTATTTTTTGAAAACAGCTCTAAGGATTTTGATGAAAGTCGTTAACCTAGCGTTTTCTGGTACTAGAAATCAATTTAGCTTGATCTCGACTTTAGGAAAATTGATTTAGTGCGTTAAATAATCAGTCGCCCGTCCCTAATTTAGGGCCACTGGTTCCAGGGAAGTTAAATAACCACCCCGAATTACGACGTTTTTAGGGTCATGGCGTCGTTCCATTAATGTTACACATGCTTAGAAATCTTATGACGTCACAATCTCGCGACTGAGATGTTGGCTCGCGGTCACGCCATCTGTCTCATTACGTCACGCGTTGTGTGTGGATCCTATTAAAGTTTTATGACGTCGCACTCTTGCGAGCAGATGGTCGCGAATCCCAACTGCCTCATTACGTCACGCGTTGTGTGCGTATGTCCGTCCGCACGATAACTCGCGTAAAAATCGTTCCATTTAGATGAAATTTTAGTATCTGGTAGGGGAACACCTGGGAAGGAACCCTATTGAAAGTGAACGAAATGGGGTCAAAGGTCAGGACATAGGAGCGGGATCCATTTCATTGTTCTTATGCGTCATAACTAACGTAAAAAAGGTTTGATTTCGATTAAATTTTAGTATGTGGTAGGGGACCACCTGGGGACAAACCGTATTGAAAATGGGCGAAATGGGGTCAAAGGTCAGGACATAGGAGCGAAATCGCTTCCATTGCCATTATGCGTCATAATTTACGTAAAATTGCTTCGATTTGGATGAAATGTCAGTATGTTGTATGGTCTGCCTGGGGACGAATCCTATTGAAAATGGGCTAAATGGGGTCAAAGGTTAAGACACAGGAGCGTAATCTATTCCATAGCTCTTATGCATCACAACTTACGTAAAAATGCTCCGATTGCGACAAAACTTTATCATGTTATTTCACAGGTATACTGAAACTGTTCTGTTGAATATCATCGAAATGGGATGAAAGATCAGGGCACAGGACCGAGATTTATTCCACAGCCATTATCCTCATAACTTGAGTAATGATTTCTGGTATGTTGGAAAGCGTATTATAATCAATGCATTGTATGATTTTACTAACTTGTTTAATGCGATATGCATTTTTCATGAGCTCATGAGATAAACATATATTTCAGTAAAACAATTTGAGAAACAAAATCGTATCAGGTGTTTGTTGTATGTAGCGGCGCATTTTCTATTTCATAGCTGATTTTCATCGAACTTGAGAACTTGCTAATTAAATTTTGACCTAGAAATTTGTTGGTTCGCATTCGCACCCGAATATTCCTTCTGCGCTATTTATACGATATATTATGCGTTAAATCAAACACTGTATGTACCTTTCCAATCACTATGTACTTCCCACCAACTCCTGGCGGTTATGGATGGCGCTGCTATCTTAATTGCTGCTCGTTGCCTCAGAAGGGCTGGTGTTGCGTTTGCCAGTCTATTGTCCTCCAAGTGATTTGGTGGGTATTGTTATTATTATTTTTTTGACTGGAGGTTTACCGACCCCCGTGAGCAACTCAATGGGCTATAATCAGTCGCCCGTCCCTAATTTAGGGCCACTGGTTCCAGTGAAGGGAGAGAGCCTGTGCCGTAAGACAAACACAACATCCATGCCTCACCAGGATTCGAACACAAAAGGGCGCTGCGACAGAAGGGCGCACGACTATCAGACTAACGATTCACTAAACTATTTAATCAATTTGCAAAAAACGTTAAGAAGATATAAATTTCCAAATTGCTTATTTCATTGTATATTCAGATCTCAACCGAAAGCAAATGTTAATTTTTCTGTACTTGAATAACCTATAGGGAATGCTTTCAAAATATATTATTTCCAAAATGGCTCGTGAGGACTTTATGCAAATTTCTTATTTCTTTGTGTATTCAAATCCCTTTTGAGCGGAAATGTGACATTGTTGTGCTGAAATGCAACCTAAGTAGGGGAGAAAGAAGAGTTCTGCGCCTCTGCATGCTGCATGCATGAAGAGCGAAAGGTCAGTGGAGGAGAGTTCTGAGCCATGCAGAGCGAAAAGTCAATGGAGGAGAGTTTTGCGCCATGCAGAGCGAAAGGTCAATGGCGGATAGTTCTGCGCCTCTGCATGCTGCATGCATGCAGAGCGAAAGGTCAATGGAGGAGAGTTCTGCGCCGTGCAGAGCGAAAGGTCAATGGAGAAGAGTTCTGCGCCATGCAGAGCGAAAGGTCAATGGCGGAGAGTTCTGCGCCACTGCATGCAAAGCAACTGGCGATGAGAGTTCTGTGCCTTTGCATGCTATCTGACATTGTTACAAATATTTACGACTGTTTACGAACAAATCATTTTTTGCGATGGCAACACGAAGAAAAATGTTTTGTAGTGGCAACACTGAACGTTGTTTTTAATGAAGTATTTGTTCTTCATTGATTTTTATAGATACACATATAAAGTGTGAGGAGGGGAGGAGGTGGGTGGAGGGGACGTGACATGCAGGCTCAGACCTGTTTGATACGAATATACTTTTTTAGCATTTTAAAAATACGTTTATATGTGTTCTGGTTCTGGAACATGCCGCGACCTTCCTGAATGTGTTATTGAGAGTTCTAGCACATGCCGCATGCTGCATGTGCTGGATCTTTCAATGTAAGTTTTGGAAAAGCCTTTTGTCTAGGCTGATGAAGAAGCTTTTTAGCGGTGGCAACACTGCTAATATAGGAATGTTCAGAGCTTCTACGTTTTAGCCTTACTATTTAAAAAAATAAATTTCCGCGTGATGCCATCAAATGCAGGAAATTTATTTATTTTTTTTTTTTTTGAGGATAAAAAAAATGTCTTGTTTGCCAACAATGGGATTTGAACACTCCATCCTCTGTGTGAGAGGCAGGAACCTTAACCACTGGATCAACAAGACATTGCTTGTGTTAGCTTTATTGTGGACACCTTTCTGATTCTGGCATCGAAATAGCTGGTTAATACACTCCAAATGATCATATTAAACTATAATAATAATAATAATAATAAGAATAAGAATAATAATAATAATAATAATAATAATAATAATAATAATAATAATGAATAAAAATAATAAAATGGGAAAACAGTTTTTATACACGGAAAAATTAGGTGGTAACACTACTAATATGTGTTTACTCTTTTGTGTTTTGGGGGTTTGACTATGTCACATGGCTTGCATTGTAGATTTAAACATTGCTATGCGTATTTATACTTGAATTTACTCATGTCAACACATGTCAACACATGACTCTTTTGAGACATTTAACTTAGGAAGTCTACTGATCATCTGACATTTTCCCATTCAGCGATTGGCTGTTCATCTTTTTACCACAACCTCTCGAATTTCTTTGTTCTTGTATAACTCCAAATTTTCGCCAGTTACATGATCTATTCGTGTTGCCGGGATTCGCTGATAATTTTATGATCCCCTCCTATTTTGGATTTGCAAGTCAGCGAGCACTTCACCTTTGCTCGTATCTGCGATCTGTTAACACCTTCCATCTGAGTGAGGATCAGTTGCTTAGCTTACTGACTTATGATGACTACTTTAAGTCACAGTGGACGCTCTTCAGGGATAATTCATATGGAAAACCTACCTGATAATATTTTCCATTTAGGGAATAATATCTTCGCCAACATATCATCTTTTAATCAAAGGTTGTATGTTCATATCAGACAATTCAAGCCCTATGGAAAGAAGTGCTATCCTTCAAAAGTTGGAATAGCCATTTTTACAAATCAGTGGATCGAGCTCATGAACGAAAAGGATACTATTTCAAGGCATCTCTGATATGGAATTTCCTCAATTGACTTCCCATTCACTGAGTTTCTAAAGGTGCATATCAATCCAGAAAACCATGAAATCTCTATTATTAATAAGAAATCAAGCATTACTCTTACGGAGGAAATGTGGTCAGAACTGGTACGCAACTCCTCTAATGTGTTAAATCAAATAGCTGTTGAATTTTGTAAAATCATGTCCTTTCGCAACACGTTTGAAGAAACTTTAGCATCCAAAGATGAAACTTTAGTAGAGGATTTCCCAAATGGAAAGCAAAGAGAATCATTTCAAGAATTAATATTTATGAAGCAAACAGAAATGTTACAAGAACTTAAGGACATTCTCAGAGGTGATGTAGTTTCATATTTGACAGAAACAGCACGGCAGAAGAAATGGGATCTTTCTGAAGTAGTATGTGAAGATGAGTATTTCTATACAACTGTTTTAGCGATCGAACTTGCTCAGATTATTGAAAAATTCGTTGAACTTTTGGAAAGAAGAAATTTGATGAAATATGCAAACGAAGCTTTTCTCAATTCCGTAGAACTAGAAAACATTTTCAGCCTAATCAAAGCTGAAATACAGCATGATGATATGGACTGAATAGAGCGAAGAAATGAAATTAGAAAAAACAGTCCTTTTGAGGACTTCCAAATTTTGCAAAGAGGTTTACCATTATCGTACACATAGTTTTCTTTAAAAAAAGAATTTTCTAAAGTACTTGTGCTTAATTTTTCTGGTATGTGCGCGCGCGCGCGCGCGCGCATGTGTCTGTGTGTGTCTAATAAAAATAATACATTTGTGAGTAAGGATACAAGAAAAAAAAATAAAAAAAGTTAAAAAGGGTGATCGTCCTGATACCTCGATCTTTGAATGGGTAATACGAGCATTGGTTTAATAACTCGCTCGGTGGACCTTCAGCCGTAGCAAATTCCTTGCATGTGTGTAATTTCAGTTTTCTTTCCTTAATGCATATTTCTCCTCTTCGATTAACAACTAGACGAAATTTAACTTTCTCGAAACTAGCCTTATCTAAAATGAAGTTGTAAAAAGATTAAAAAAAAAGTCCTTGTCACTTATGAACTTTTTTAAAAACGTACCCTGTCACTTTTCAAGTGAAAATATTTTGCTCTTTTAAGATTTCTCATATGTCTGAAAACGCTCCTTTAAGGTAAATGATTTTCCCATGTTATTCTATGGGATTTTTGCGACTCTCAGAAAATTAAATTTAAAAAAATCGCCCTTTTAGGGAAAACAACAAAATCATTTTTTGACATTGACCAAAGTAATCGTACTTTTTTCCACTTTTTTTGTGTGAGTGTATGTGTGTGTATGTGCGTATGTGCGAGCATAATTTTGCGACACGTCTGACTGAATTTGTAAACAAACTCAGTTCTTTGAGTGATTATGTATATAAAAGACAAATCATTCAGAAATAAAATCGAGACTTAATAAGATAACCACTGATGACATACAAAGCTTTTAGGTTTCGAAACTTTCTTAAGTTTCATTTTAGCAGGAATACGTTTTAACATCGATTTTCCTTCTTGTACAGGATCATCAATAAAGTTTTTATTTTTTATGTATTTAATGGGTAAGTTAATATCTTTCAGAGCTTTCGCAAATTCACTAGAGGCCGCTACATAGCGATTTGAACATTTGCTTCTTAGCATGCTATCCATTAAATCTACAATGTTTGAATTTTTTATTATTCGTCCATGATATTTGAGTTCAGCCTTAGAACTCCACGAAATTATTTGTGAGTTCCTTCTAAACACGTCCAAAATATTTTGACCATATCGTTTCATGGTTCGTGGTAGTGATCGTATGATCATATCTTCAATATGATCATTTGATACTATATCATTCTCCATTTTCACATCAGACTCATCATCAAAATTTATCTTTTGCGTGGGTATTTTTTTCTCTAGTGAATTTAATTCTCCATCCAGTGTAGATACTTCTTTCGTGGTAGGATTTAATATATGAGCTTGATTTCGTTTGTTTAATACTTGGTTATGTAACTTTATTTTCACATCATCAGGTGCTTTGCTATGCAAAATTCTTTTCATTTCCTTATCGAGGTCAGATAACATCTCGTCTGACAAAATATGGCGTGATAATCGTTCTTCAGGAATGAGAACCATTTTCTTCGCGTATTCCATGATCCTTACTTTACTAACAAAGACGTCAATACACTAAGAGCAGCTGGAATCAACGTACCTAAAAATCCACCCTTCTGAATTAAAAGTTTCCGCTTTTTGTATAATGCTGTTCTTTTGCGTGCTAAATTTCTCAACGTATGTTTATGTCGCTGCAGTTTGTCTTTCTGAGTTTGAGATAGGGGCACATTTCCTTTTAAAGTATTAAGGCAAACTTCACAAATAGCTTTAATACCTTTGTTTGGACATTTTGATAAAAGATCTTTAAGCACTTTTTTAGGTCACACATTTATTATATGCAAGAGTTGCAGCTGTTGCTTTGACAGAGTCATGATAAATAATGGTAAAGTTCAAAACCTTGCTTGATCTCTTATCCATTATATATAAATATGAACTTTGCTAAAGGCGTACCGATTTTCTAGGATGAGAAGGGGTTGGGGAGTTAAGCGTTTGATTGTTAAGTTCATACTTCAGTGTCACCGTTGCTGGTAAATATATTGAGTTTCTCCTGGAAGTATGTTAGTACGTAATCTTATTTCTTCTGGTGTGCCAGGTTTTAAGTCCACCATTAAGTAGCTGAAAGCGCGTTTAGTAGCATCCATATACACTTCTTGAAAGAGTTTCACTTTGCCAGGATATAATTGCCTCCCTAATGAGTTATTTGATTCACATCTCTTCGAGATTTAAACAATAACAAGTAATGGGCATTTAGTGAAATTTCACGCATTTCTTTTCCTTTATGGAAAATGTTTTGCGTAATGAAAAATACGGATAAATTATAATGGTGACACCCTCTGGTGAACAAGTGAGTTAATTTTTTATCGCTTCCGCATTCTGCCATTAGGTCATCAATAATAAACAATGCTCCGTCTTTGATGTAGTCTTGAAAATTAATTGGGATTCCCTCTACAAATGTGACATTAGGTATTTCATCATACATTGCTTGATCAACCCCATAGAACCACACCACTTGTCGCGGTACAGATTGTATCATTTCTTCTTTTTTCTGAAGTAAACGTTTAACAAATTGGGATTTCCCACATCCTGTGGGACCAGCTATTAAGGCTGTGAATGGGTGATGTAGTTTCAGTTGATTCATGGTTATAACTGTATAGATTAGTATGGAAGCAACACAATTTAAAGCATAAAATACGTAAAACTACGGTTAACGGTTTTTATTTCAAACTGCAAATTTTACATTAATTCCAAATTTTTTCTTTACAAAATTGTACACCCGTATGTCATTTGTTTCACTTTCCAGTGAAAGTTTCTTACAATGGATTGTATGCTTCTTCCGCGAAATCTAGAGTATAAGTAATAAATGCAAAACTGTCCACATACAGCAGTGAAAGGAACTTTGCAGAGGTACTTCATTCGTACTTACATAAGTGAACTTGCCAACAAAACGAGCAGTGTGTCCCTTGAAATGTTGAGGTGGATGTCCAAATGAATCAAAGAAGTTTCTCATTTTTGGATTTAGAATGTACATGGCTAGCCAATGTTTCCCAGGATTTCCAAATCTATCCGTATTGACAACAAGGCAGGCTGGAAACTTTGAAATTCTTTTCGGATGTCGATCACAAGCAAACACTCCTATAAATGAATGACGAGTTATGTAATCTCGCTTTAGACTACTACCGACTTGTACACTGTTCATATTTTAATTAGAAAAATCACAAGTAATGCTTCTGGACTTGAAAATTTCTATAATGTTTTGAAACTCTGCATAGATTAAAACGGAAATGGTTTTTAATAAGGCTTTTCCGAATTTTATCTCCACCCTTAAATTTCCTTGCTGAATTAAGTTCATATGAGTAGTATAAGACCACTCTTGATAACCCTTTTCGGTGGCAACACTTCCGGTCACGTGACGGGTGGGCGGGTCGTGCGCGACGTCACTTCCAGTCACCTCTCGGCGCGAGGGAGAAATACGATGGCAGCGCCCTCTGGTGGTGGTTCGCGAAAATTTGCAGCCCCATCTGTCGGCACTTTTTGAATTTAATTTTCCAAAGGGGTAGTAACCTTTTTCGATGGCAACACTTCTGGTCACGTGATGGGCGTGTGACCTCAGTTCCGTTCGGCGCGAGAGAGCAAGGCGATGGCATCGCCCTCTGTCGGATTGGGGGGGCGGAGTGGTGGAGAAAACTTTCTATTTCTTTTCGCTTATTGGCAGCGGAGGTCTGCTGACGTCATCATCTTAGGAAATATTCTTGTCGAAAAAACCGTACAGGGCGTGTTTGTGCTTGAATTCCGAAAGTTATGTGCTTTCACAGCGTGGTGAGAGAGTCACTCCTGTGTGTGTTGTCGACTGTGTGGTTGTGTCCGTAAGTTTTTTGACTCCAGGATGAAGCGCAGTAACGATGGCATTTGTGAACAAGTGGATTATCATGAAAGGCCCTTTACTTCTCGGACTAAAACTTCGAAAGGATTCACATTGGATACCAAGTCATCATTTTCATCTTGGTGGCGATGCGTTTGCTGTTGTCAGCGATTTTAAGGATCGTGTAAAAGTTCACCTTCGGATTTATAAGTGCGTCGACTTGCATTTTCACCCGACCAGTCACGGGCTAGTGATGACGCCATTTTTATGGGAGGAATTCCTCGAGACTATGATGTTCACGGGTCCGTTTGACACCGCCCTAACCGACCTAACCCAATATATAGCAAGGAAACTGTTTCTGACAATGCATAAGGAAAACGACAGGAATTATCTGCATATTCAAAGCATTGGTGTGAACAATGGATTCTTATCAGCATATCGTAACCGGATATCTCTGACTGAAGACCAATGGGAAAAACTTAATGAATGTAGTGATGATATTAGGGCAAGCATTCACCAAACAATGTTTGGATCGTCCTTTAAGAAGCTCGTTCTCGACGAGGCTGAAAAAACTGGACATAGCAGTGTTGACTCCATAGATGGTGAATTTGCGTTAAAAAAGACATTTTGCCATGTGATAAAAAAGAACATTACTTCAGCCATCGATGGACTGATCGACTGTCTTATGTGCAAAATTGAAGATCGCTATGGATTAGGACATGCCTGTGAATTTTCAACTCGAAAAGGTAAAGTGCATGCATTGTTCAAAAAGGCCGTAGCCAATTTGGATCTAAAATTGATCGCCCATGAATTTGTGAACGACTCATTTTTCATGTCGGAAAACACTTATTTGATTTTTTTAATCACTTGAATATTTGCGATGTATTAGAAAGTGCTAAAAATCTGTACATTTTGGAAGACCCTATGCATCAATAAAATCCCATGTAAGTACCCTTTTGTGTCATTTCTGTTGTCTGTGTTTTAGTGTAAGCATGAGTTTTACTGTTTCTGTTGATAGTATTCAAATCAGTTGTTGTAATGGAGAATCACGACATCTTGAAAAAGTCTTATCTAGATCCAGCTCAACCCGGAAGTTTCGGTGGAGTAAATGCTTTGTACCATGCTGTAAACGGAAAAATAAAGAAAAAGGAAATCGAGGAATGGCTGAGGGGGAGAAAACTTACACCCTTCATAAACCTGCGAGGAGACATTTTCAGAGAAATCGAGTCATTGTGATGGGAATCGATGAACAGTGGCAGGCTGATTTAGTTGACTTGACCAGTCTGAAACAACATAATAACGGATATAAATATTTATTAACATGCATTGACGTGTTTTCAAAATTTGCATGGTGTGTTCCTATGATACAAAAGACTGGGTCATCCATGATCAAAGTGTTTCAGAAAATATTTAAAGAACGCAAACCGTTAAACCTACAAACTGACCAAAGTACTGAATTTAAAAGTCCAGAATTCCAGAATTTCCTGAAACAAAACAACGTCCATTTCTTTACTACCAGAAATGAGACAAAAGCAAGTGTAATAGAAAGGTTTAATCGAACTCTAAAAACAAAAATGTGGAAGTACTTTACTTGTCGAAACACATACACATATATTAACATCTTGCAGAAATTGATGCATAGTTACAATGCAACGCATCATCGAAGTATTAAGATGGAACCAGTAAATGTCAGTCTAGAAAACCAAGAGGTTGTGTGGAATAACTTATATGGCGATATATCTGAATCTCATCCAGTTTATAAATTCCATATAGGTGATACTGTGAGGTTATCTAAAACCAAATTACAATTCGAAAAGGGGTACGAAACGAATTGGTCAGAGGAGTTATTTAATGTTTCCCAACGCTTCGCTAGATCACCTCGAGTGTATAAAGTTAAAGATTTACTAGGAGAAGACATTGGTGGTACCTTCTACGCCGAAGAACTGCAAAAAGTAAAAAAATGACCACTACCCAATCGAAATGGTTCTGAAGAAAAGTAAACGGAAAGACAAATATGAATATTTTGTTAAATTTAAAGGCTACCCTGATAAGTTTAATTCATGGATACCATCGAACGATTTAGTGAACATATAAAAGTTTAAGTACTTACCTGAGACGTTCAGTATGAAAAATGAGTTTCTATCTGACGTTACCGAGCGATAGCTCTCTCGGCTACTTTTTGGACAACAAAATATATCATTTCATAACGCATCTTCCTTCCTCAATCGAACTGAATGGAGACTGGGAAGTGGGACTCGTCGAACTGATCTACCCCCATTCGTGGTATAATATCACGAAAAATTCCAATCATTTCGAATACGATTTAGGAACTGGTCAGTTTAAGACGGGAAGAATATCTCCAGGCCATTACGAGTCTGTAGCGGACATTGTTAAATCCATGAGTAATCACTTTGCCAATAAAATCTTTTTGAATTATAATAAAGCGACTCAAAAGGTCAAGTCAACTCTTCTTAAAGGTACTCGCTTGGTTTTGCCCCCAGGGATTGCAGAAATCTTAGGATACCAACCCATGCAACTTTCGGCTGTGAATGGAGCTCTCTCTGTAAATGGTGAATTTATCGCAGATCTAAACGGTCGGTTTTCTCTGTTGTATGTGTACAGCGATATTGTGGAACCGCAACCGGTGGGGGACATGGTTGCTCCTCTCCTTCGCATCGTTAAAGTGAGTGGTGTGGATGGAGAGATGGTCAGCGCTTTGTTCGATCGACCTCATTATTTGCCTCTTGCAAGAAAAAATTTCCAAACCATCGAAATTGTTATAAGGAATCACACAGGTCAATTAGTGCCATTTGAACGGGGGAGAGCAATCGTGAAACTTCATTTTCGTCTCAAACATCTGTAGTCATGTATGAACAATACCACTGCTGTACGAAATCCTTTGAGGATTATTACATCAGCCAAACTGGAAAAGGATTATTCTATTATCAAGGAGTACCACTGCAAAAAGGTTATGGACTTGGAGGACTCTTTCGTTCGTTATTTAGAACGGCGGTACCATTATTCAAACAAGGTGCTAAAACGCTCGGAAAACAAGTCTTACGAACGGGGATGGATCTCGTCACGGATGTTATTCAAGGAAAAGATGTGAAGATAGCAGCCAAACAACGAGCTAAAGAAGCAGGACAACTACTCACCGACAAAGTCGCTAACAAAGTAAAGAAAATGCTGGGTGGAAGTGTTAAAAGGAAGAGAAAGACGAAGAAATATATCATTTCTTCAAAGAAAGCCAAGAGAGTAACACGTGACATTTTTGATCCGTAAAACCATGGCTCTGATTCACAGTCATTCTTCCGTATGCCTCAAGTCGGAACTGGATTTATTTGCTTTACCGCCCACACAAACAAGCATAGAAAAAGGACAATGGATTGAATACCACCCCTTAGCCAATATTCGAGATGGAGGCCCTTTGGAATTTAATATTTCTGGGAGTGGAGAAGAATACATGGACTTATCTTCCAGTCAACTTTACGTGAAAGTCAAAATCGTGAAATCCGACAATTCCGTCCTGCCCGACAAAGAGCCCGTGGGTCCCATTAACTGCTTCCTTCATTCTCTGTTTTCGCAAGTCGACATCAGTTTAAACGAAAGAGTGATTTCGTCGTCAAGCAACACGTATCCATACAGAGCTTATATTGAAACTCTGCTGAATTATGGAGAAGAAGCAAAGAAAACATATTTAGCATGTGAAGGTTTTTACAAGGATACATCCGGACATCTACATGAAATTAACCCCACGAATGCTACAACGAACAAAGGATTGTATCAACGCTACGAACTCGTAAAGGATAGCAAGACGTTGGACATGATTGGAACCTTGCATTGTGATTTATTTTTTCAAAATAGACTGTTGCTAAATTTAGTGGATGTGAAAATCAAACTGATTCGTAGCAAACCGGATTTCTGTCTCGTTTCCTCCTTCGAGACACCCAATTACAGAGTTCTCATCGAACATGCATCAATTTTTGTGAGAAAAGTCAAAGTCAACCCAGGAGTTGCCATAGGTCATGCAAAAGCTTTAGAAAAATCTCCTGCCAAATATCCCATTGATCGTGTTTTATGCAAAGGGTATTCCATTTCTCAAGGAAGTATGTCCTTCGTGCAAGACAACGTATTCCTTGGACAAATGCCAAAGAGATTGGTCATTGGGTGTGTGGACAACGATGCCTTTAATGGTACATATAAGTCAAACCCCTTCGAATTCAAACATTATGACGTCAACTTTATCGCCGTGTACGTTGACGGTCAACCCGTTCCCCATAAACCACTAGAGCCCAACTTCGAAACGGAAAATACAGTTCGTTCTTACCATAGCCTATTTCAAGGAACCGAGAAATTGGGGCAAGACATAGGAATTTTCATCGGCCATGAAGAATTTTCCAGGGGTTATACGCTGTATGCTTTTGATCTTAGTCCCGATTTATGTGATGCTGGACATATGAACTCGGTCCAGCAAGGAAATTTGAGAGTGGAAATCAAATTTAGAAAAGCTTTGTCAAAAACAATTTCTGTGTTGATCTACGCAGAGTTCCAGAATATTATAAATTTCCAAGTCCAGAAGCATTCTTTGTGATTTTGCTAATTAAAAGGAATGAACAGTGTGCAAATAACTAGGATTCTAACGCAAGATCATGTGACGCATCATTTATTTCTCGGTGTGTTTGCATGCAACCGACTTCCTAAGAGAATTTCCAAGTTCCCAGGCTGCCTCATTGTGAACACGGATCAGTATGGGAGTCCCGGGAAACACTGGCTGGCCATGTTTATGCCAAACCCAACAACTGTGGAATTTTTCGATTCCTATGGACATCCCCCAGAATATTTTGAAGGACCTATTCTCCGATTTGTTTCCAAGTTTACCTACGTCAATTTTAATGACATGTCTCTCCAAAGTTCGTTTACGGCCGTGTGTGGCCAATTTTGTATTTTTTACTTATATTCTAGATGTCGCGGAAAAAGCTTATATTCCATTGTAAAACTATTTAATTATAAAAGTGAAACAAACGACGTACGTGTTTTTCGTTTTGTTAAAAAAAAATTTGGAATTTTATCAAAATTTAGAATGTGAATAATAAAAATTGATTTATCACTATTTTATGTGTCATGTCTTTAAATTGGGCTGACTCTTGTTATTTCATTCAGTTGTCAATATGGAAGTGCCTAAGCTGCATCAGCCTTTCACAGCTCTAATAGCGGGTCCTACGGGTTGTGGAAAAACTCACTTTGTGAAACGTTTACTTCAACATCAGGTGGAAATCATCTACCCATCACCGCAACATGTGGTTTGGTTCTACGGCGTTCATCAACCACTATATGATGAAATACCTTATGTTACTTTTGTCGACGGTATTCCTCCAAATTTCAAGGATTATTTGGAAGGAAACACGCTTTTCATTATAGATGATTTGATGGTAGAATGTGGGAATGATAAAAGACTAACCCATTTATTTACAAGGGGTAGTCATCATTATAATGTATCCGTTGTTTTTATTACCCAAAATATTTTCCATAAAGGCAAAGAAATGAGAGAAATTTCCCTTAATGCTCATTATTTGTTTTTGTTTAAGTCACGTAGAGATGTGAATCAGATCCCTCATTTGGGGAGACAGTTGTACCCTAACAAAGTGAAATTTTTTCACGAGGTGTATCTGGATGCTACGAAATTTTCGTTCAGCTACTTAATGATAGACATCAAACCGAACACACCGGAAGAAATGCGCTTGCGCACCAATATACTCCCAGGAGAAACTCAATATGTTTACCAACCACGGCATTAGCTCCCCATTTACCATGAAAACGGTCGTCGTCGACGTAGAAGGATTTCTCCTTCAGAACAGAAAATTCATAGTGAAAGATTTCGTTGCATGTTATTTGCAGACGGGGGAGGGGGGATGTTTGCCCTTTGCCACCGTTCCCCTTCTGCGAACTGCATCCAAGAAGAGAAAAAGCTCAGTGCCTTTGGACGGTCAGAAATATACACCACATTCCATGGGCTAGCAGAAACGAAGAGTAGAATGTCCTTTTAAAGATATTCCACTCCTTCTGTACTGAAACTGATATTTTCGAGGCCAAAGGACTAAATAAATGCAAGTACGTGGAAAAGTTAACAGGTACCATCTTTAAGGACTTTGATGCTCTGTGTTGTCCTAATGTGGAATACCTCCCTGATGTCCAAGTGCAGTGCCTAGTTCATCATCGAACTGATAAAAACCATTGTGCTCCCCAAAGAGCAGTCACATACGCGGAGTGGTTAAAAACTTAAGTGCGTTATAAAGTTCGTTATTCTTCGCCATGACATTATCGGAGCAACAGATTCAGCAGCTGCGTCTGATGAAGATTTGTCCTAAAAAACACTTGAAAGATTTTTTAAGGAAACTGCCAAACAGTGGAATCAAAGTCATATGTGAATGTGTTTGAACACTTTAAAAGGCAATGTTCCCCTTTCACCTCCGCAGAAGGGAAAATTGCGTGGACATAAACACACGCTACGGAAGTTAGCTGATAAAAAAGTCCCCTTGTTCAAGAAAAGAAGAATTTTGGTTCAGAAAGGTGGATTCTTAGGTGTGTTGATACCTGCGGCTCTGAGTGTTTTAACAACTCTGTTAAACAAATAAGATGGAATACGCCAGAAAAATGGTGCTCGTCCCAGAGGAGAGAGTTTCAAGACATGTACCTACGGAAGAAGTTTTATCTGACCTCGATAAAGAAATGAAGAAAATCTTACTGAGTAAAGAACCTGTTGATGTTAAAATTAAATTATATAACCAAGTGCTTAATAAAAGAATTCAAGTGTCCCTCTTAAATCCGCCTATGTCAAACTTTTCAACGAAAGATCATTTAGCTGAAGAACTCTTAGATGTATCGGCTGATATAAGGGAACCCCTGAAAAAGTTAAAACTGATGTTTCACCAGCAAAAAATAGTGATGTTGAAGATATGGTGTTGCAGACTGTATCTAAAAATTTAAGAAGATATGCATATAATATTTTAGACGTTTTCAAAAAGAATTCAAAAATTATTTCATGGACACCTAATGGAGAATTTGTGTATAAAGACAAAGTTCTTCCTGACTCGAATATTGTTGATCTGGTTGACAATTTACTGAGAAATAAAAAAATTCAAAGACCCATTCCGGCAGCTCTTGAATTTAGGCATGCTATAAAAGAAGTTAACTTACCTTTAAAATATGTAAAAAATAAACAATTTCTTATCAAAAGCGAAAAATATCAAGTTGGTAAATCTCTGTCAAAACCAAAAGAATGTAATCATTGGATTTCTTATTAAACCTCCATTGCTTTTTTGGAAATTTGTGTTTGTTTCAGTAATTCTATATAAACAAAATACACACGTATTTCAAAGAAAACTGATTTTATTAAATCTTATAAATTATTCCCAACAGGGGAAAATTATAAAAAATAGTCAATTATCATTTGAAGACATCGATCACATTTAGAAAAACATTATTCATTCAAAGTCATCTACTTCTCTGAGTTCATAAATTATCTGAGATAGTATTGAATTCAAGTTGATTGAGCGTATGAAATTGCTTTCTACGGATGTACATTTGCCAGAAAATTTACTTATCATATCATACATTTCTATGCCTAATATTGCACAGTTCACATAGAAATCATTCGCCACTATATCGTACATATCCTTTCCTTCATCACGAGCACTTTCTGTTAAATTCTGGACTAATTGTGTTTTCAGGATATTGTACAATAAATGATTCAAGCCACTGTGATCACAGGGAGTAATACATTCTTTGATTTCCTCCCCAGTTACTTCGTTAAACATAGCTCTTAGCGGAAATGATTTTAAAAAATTGAATATGACGCATTTTGTAGCTTTGTGCTTGATCCGATACAGAAATTTCCACTGCTGATAGTTGAGTTTCACATACCCCTGGCTAGATTTTGCATTTTTCGCTGTGGGGTGTTTTTTTTGTAGTCGTACATTTCGAATAGTGGGAAATACAGTGATCACTAGCTCCCCACCAAAATACAGCACACGGATTCGTGGGCTATCTGAATGAAAATATTCCTCTATTATATCGAGCATTCTGTACATACGTACCATTCTTCCTGTAATAAAGAAATTCCCCCTTCTGCTGGACGCCACTCTTCACCGTGCACAGTAAAACGACGATATATATTAACTTGAACTTCGTCATGAATCGTTTCAATACTGATGAAAATACCACCGCCCAAGTACCAGCAGCTTTTGGGCTATAAAAAAAAAAACATCATAAAATTTAAAAAACTCATTAGAATTTTTGTAAAGAACATGCTTTTTTTTATTGCAATTATTTTTAGCATTACGCCGCCATACAATATACTTAAAGTATACAACAACAACATTTATTATACCACATTTTTTTTGAAGCATACAAAAATTAGATAGTTGGGGTTGAACTCCACGAAGGGGTTATCATTGATGATGGTAAGACCCACAATCGGTCATTTAGATCCGCCAAAATAGTAGACGGCAGAGAGTCAGAATCCCTTCCAGCTTCGGAACCCTGGTTTTCTACCTCAGAGCCCGAAACGATGTCGATAATCTCGGGGTCGGAGTCCGGTTCCGTTATTTCCGACTCCGAAATTAAATCCACTGTCCCAGGTTCGGAAGATGTCAGATTTATCGTCTCTGGCTTCGAAATCAAATCTATTACATCGGGTTCACAGGTTAGATCAATGCATATGGGGATAGATTGAAATGATCCATCATCTAGTTCAGCCGGATTTACATAGTTTTTGGGAGGTAATTGGCAACGCCATTACCCATTTTAGAACATATGTTCTTCGATTTTCTAGAAATATATCCCTAACAACCTTGGGGGAGAAATAAAACAAGGACGATGCTTAAAAACAAAATTCTGGTACTTTAGAAATACTAGAAGTACAGTTTTTATTTAATACTGCAGGAAATTCAGTAAACAAATGTGAATGAACCAAATGCTTAAAAACAGAAAAAAAAAAAAAAAAAACGTACAAATACACAGAAACACAGGTAGGCACAGAAACTTTATTACTTCTCATACCCATATGGGAAAGACACATATGAATCATCACTTAATTATCTTTTTTCAAATACCATTTTAAATCCTTTTTCGGAAGGTATATTTGTTAAAGTTCCTAAAAACTTGTTTCTGACAATATTAAATGGTTTTTGGAATTTAATTTCCGTGCCATCTTTGTTCATAATCATGCTTTTTAATAAGCCAACAGTGAACTTTTTCTTGTTGGGCCAGTTCAAGGTTATTCCCTTGCAACGCTGAATAGTTTCACCGTTTGAAAGTCTCAGGTTGTATACTTTGGGCCCCGTTGAAACAAGTTCTTCTATAGAAATTCCTTCCGAGTATTTGCTGGAGATTTCGTCCACTAACTCACCAAGGTAATTTCCACATGGAGGATGATATTTGTCATCAGGCTTTGATATATAGATGACAGAGTCCGTGTCCATATATAATACACGTGTCTGCAGAGCTTCTAATATAGTGTACAATTTAAGGCGAGCAGTTGATGTGACAAAGGATGCTATTACGATATTGCCTTTCTTATTATCAGGAAGAAACGTTTTAATATGTTTAAAAACTACCATCATGTTTTCTTCACTGACTTCACATATGTCAGTGACTTCCTTTGTTTTGTCGTTTAATATTTCAAGATAATGCATTATATTATCGGCAATTACATTCTGTGGTTTATCGGGATTTTGCGCGAACTTACCCCACAATGAATTTAAAGCAAGTTTCGCCGTGAGCCTCCTAACTGAATTAGCAGAAACTACATGGGGAGCAATTCTTACACCTTCTGCAGTGAAAAAATCATCACAGAACTTTCTTTTTTCTTCGTCAGAAGAAATTTTTTGGGGATATCCTGAATATTTTTGCTTTGCTGCTAAAAAAGTGTCTATATATTCAGAAAATATTCCTTTATGGGATCCTTTTACATATTGGGAGGACTCTTCATAGTGCCAGACATCATGGAATGCAATGATTTTGTATCCCATGGCTACAGCCTTGTAAAACTCGTTACTGGGCCAAGATCCTGTGATGAAACGTTCTTTGTCAACATGGCAACACACATCACGATTAAGATCTTTAGCACAATGAGGACATAGAGTGAAAATCAGCCTTCCTTGAATTTTTAATGGAAGGACAGGGAAAAACAATTTCTTTGGTGGCAGTACAGTTGCTTTTATGATGCCGAAATAGGCTTCGGGGTCGTGACAGAAATTTTCTGTGATTCTTCGGGGATGACCTATAGGAAATCTGCCGTACTTGCAGACATATGGGTAGAGACTACAGAAATCCACATATTTTATAGTTTTCTCTTCATCGGCGTTAGCGTAAAGGGTAATGGTTTCTGTTCTTCCTCCATATAAAAACTCTCGGGGTTCTATACAGATCCTCTCAGGCAATGAGCTTAATATGGATGATACCAAGATATCACCTTTAACCATACGATCGAATTCATGCTCCCATATGATTTTCAGCTGAAAACTAGGCATAGTAGCTAACAGATAGCTCTGTTTATCAATGTCTCGGAACCTCACTTGCCTCATCGGGACTTTAAAAAATGGGTGTACAGTGTTTCCGTCGGGATAGCACGTAGAACATCCATGGAAAAAACATCCGTTAAACTCATAAATAGTACTGGTATCATGACAAATACCATCTAATTTGTATGATCCAATTTTATGTTCTCCAGATGCTGAAGATGCCGACTGTATATTCTCACCGGTGGTTTCTTCGATGTACTTCAACCATGCCCTACATTTCCTACTAGATACGTCACATGAGGAGTATCCAAGGGCAGGAACAACGCCTATCGTTTTCGATTTTAAGAAATTGGATCTAAAGACACGGAGACAAGCGCCTGCAATGGTGAGGTCTTCCTCAAAGGGGTCTATACCGGTGAGGTTCAAAAATTCCGTACGAAACGTTTCGGCTCCTATGCGGAGAACTCTTACATCATCTGTGCAATAGCTTTTCATCTCCTGATACAAATTATATTCTTTTATTTTTGCTTTTTCATCATACCACGAGTTAAATTCTTTGATCTCTTTTGTTGTGAGTTTTTCAGGTACAAAAAACTCTTTTGATGGAATGGGGCCGATGTAATCGAGATTTTCCGCAGTTGCAAAGTTATAAGGGAAAAATCCTTTTTTCACATTTTCAATGCCAAATGTTGAAGGAAACTGCCTCA
The DNA here is from genome assembly GCA_039090855.1 of Macrothele yani. Classification (NCBI taxonomy): domain Eukaryota; kingdom Metazoa; phylum Arthropoda; class Arachnida; order Araneae; family Macrothelidae; genus Macrothele; species Macrothele yani. The sequence goes on along the minus strand of CM077025.1, from coordinate 71,470,369 downwards.
GAGAACAAGGGATGAAGGACAGAGTGTCAATGAATCTAATTTTTAAAGCCGAAAGAAAAATACCCATCACCTTCCCACCCTGAAAGACTATCTCTGGTTTCAAACTCTTTTTGTAAAGAGCGTTAAGGATGGGCATACCATCGAATCCCTTCAGATTATGTGCTAAAACTGTCATGTGTCGAAAGCGGGGTCTGATGTACTTCTGACGCCAACGAACACCGTTGTTATACACTTCTGTACCTAGCAGCCAATCAACGAAAGCGTCAACATTTTGAAAGGTGACAAATTTCCAATTGCCTTCTTCGAGAAAAGTAGCTATCAGTAATACAGGGGTCAAAATACCATTGGGGCCCTCCACTGTTTCAATATCAAAATACATGTAAGAAATACCACCCTTTTTCTCTTTCTTGGGGTCCTCGACAAACAGGTCAGTATTTAGCTGGCATACGTGGTAGCCTCTGGATGGATTAAAATGTGATAAACACTTTATACATCTATGATGTGTATTACAAGTACTGTTTGCTTTATGTGTATCTAAGCATATTTGACCCCGAAAATAATTCGAACAATCTGGACATATGATGTAGTCACCTGACTGGGGGCATTTTTTTCCTTTACACGAAAGGCACATGTTTGTGCATACATGAATATTAGAATTATAAATAAATTTTAGACAATCAGTACACTGGGATTTGGCACTAAAATACCCAACAGGATTAGAAATTACGTCAAAATGCTCGTTGTTTAGAAGAAGGAATAACTTAATTTCAGCATCTGGACCCTTAAAAACAATGGAAAAGTCATCTTCAACAGAATACACAATAATTTGATATTTTGAGGAGAGGTACTCCTGGAACTAATGAAGTTCGGGGATCCCACAACTTCCTTCAGGTACTCCCGCGGTAGTGTGTAGCAGCCGTGCAAGGTTAAGTTGGCGAACTTTCGCAGGATTTTGCAGGGCTTTGAACTCCGATTCAGAAATTTCCCCATAATTTTTCTGCGCAAGTCCACGGGCCACAACAAGCTATCGGGCTAAACATAGGTTATCGTGATTTGAAATGGTTATAAGAGATTTTTTTGTTTTATTATATAACTTCAAATCAGCAATTTTTCGTTTTCTTGGGCCCTCTGTTCTTGCTCCTCCAACTCTGTTTATATTCACAAATACTAAATCAAATTCGAGTTCTCCATCGGTCAAAATTTCAGTGTTTGATTGAATGACTTTTTCTAGAGCCTGAAAAAATCGTTCCATCGTTAACTGGCTAACCTCGATGAGTGGTAAGTTCACGGGATTATCAAGGTATCTCGACCGCATGACTAGTCGAACATGAGAATATGGAGAACTTCGTGTAAACTCTTCAAAGGCCGCGGTGAGTACTTGGCGGAGATAAGGCATAAAATCTTCAGGATCTTCTATGTGTTCGGTATCTATTCTGAGAGTGTAAGTAGTGAACTGTGTACGGTATCTCCTGCTAAGTCGGGTCAATCTGCGAATAATACGATAACCCGCATGACCACGGTCCGTTACAGGTGGATTAATTGCTTCATCCTCGATAGGCGTCGGAACAATCACGGGCCCTCCTCGAGGGTCCTGGTTCTCCAGCCGGCTGAAGATTCAAATGATTTTGGGGTGCTAATGGAACTTCGTTGTAACCATTAGTGCTTCCTCCCCCAGCTGCCATCTTGTTATGTTCATTATTGAAATCCAGGGCGTGGGGGAAAGGTCCCATGCGGCGGTAAATTCTTCTGACGCTGGTGCTACGGCATCGTGTTCCGCGAATGCATCCAAATCGCCCCAGGAGTCATCATTCTAGAAAATTTTGAACAATTCCTGAGTTATTTTTAAAAAATAAAAAAACCGGATGGCTGACTCAGCATATTTCTGGAGTTCCCTTTGTCGTTTAGCGAAAAAACGTTTGTAGCAAAAAACGGTCATACAACCCCATATGATAGATTTATGTAGAGTATTTTAGGAAGGAACTGTCTGACACCCCCCCCCCCCGTCTTAAACAACCCTTAAAAGTAGGAAGCAAGAAGATTAGGGATAGAGTTCCCGACAGGAAAGCCACACGAAGAGAGAAAGAAAGCCGTCGTTATTTATAGCCGTGGACAACCCCGTATGGAAAAGTGCTACGCGGTTAATACCCCCCCCATGAAAAAATGTTCTAACCTTTAGAGATCATTCCACCAGCGTAACTCGAAGGTAAACTTGAAAAATATACCGAGTATTGCCATCGAATGTAACATTACAAATAATGAAACTCCTTTCAAAAAACATTTTCAAAAACAAAAACGTGACATAGTTATGGTAATTATGATGTCAATGACTTCGAAAAAAAACAGATTTTGATCTATACCATTTGTTAAATTTTCTACTACATCAAACCACTTAGAATTACAAACTTAAATTTTGAGGACGAAAACTTTAGAATCCCCATAGACAATGACAATACGTGCCACGTGTTAACACGAAGTTAATTTCAGCTAAAGACATGTATACACTTCAAACTAAGATCACTTTTTATAAATCATAAGAATAAAGTACTATATGTGGCCCCTGAAAATACAGGGGAATCCTCGTAGAAAATGGCAATACGTGCCACGTGTTTACGCGAAGTTATTTTTAGCTAACACAATGATAAAGACATGACTAGACATTTTCGTAATTGACTTTTAGAAACATTAACCTGCTAACATAGTGCCATCACACTAAGAAAACAGCACGTGCTAAAAATGAACAAACAATAAAAATACGTGCCACGTGTTCACGCAAAGCTAATTTCAGCTAACACAATTATAAAGACATGTTAAAGCTTCAAGCTAAGATCACTTTTTATAAATCGCAAGAATAAAGTACTATATGTGTCCCTGAAAATACATGGGAATCCCCGTAGAAAATTGCAATACGTGCCACGTGTTTACGCGAAGTTAATTTCAGCTAAACACAATGATAAAGACATGACTAGACATTTTCGTAATTGACTTTTAGAAACATTAATCTGCTAACATGGTGCCCTCACACTAAGAAAACAGCACGTGCTAAAAATGAACAAACAATAAAAATACGTGCCAAGTGTTCACGCAAAGTTAATTTCAGCTAACACAATTATAAAGACATGTTAAAGCTTCAAGCTAAGATCACTTTTTATAAATCACAAGAATCATCATCATCATCATTGTCAACCATTATCAATCCACTGCTGGACGAAGGTCTCCCCAAGTTTCCTCCACAACGGTCTGTCTTGTGCCAGTCTCCTCCATGTCACCCCTGCATACTTTCGAATTTCATCCACCCATCTCCCATGTGGTCTTCTTCTGGGTCTTTTCCTGTCCCTTGGAATCCAATCTAAAATTTCGGCTGTCCATCGATGATCTGTCCTTCTGGCAGTATGTCCAGCCCATTGCCATTTCAGGGATTTAACTCTGATCATGATGTCTTCCACTCTTGTCATTTTTCGGATCCACGAGTTCCTCTTCTTATCTCTCCTGGTTACACCAAGCATGCACCTCTCCATGCTGCTTTGAGTTGTCTGCAGCCTTTGTATGTCTCTTTTAGTTAAGGTCCACGTCTCTGCACCATACGTAAGCACTGGAAGGATGCATTGATCAAACACTTTTCTTTTAAGACACAAGAATAAAGTACTATATGTGTCCCTGAAAATACATGGGAATCCCCGCAGACAATGAAAATACGCGCCACGTGTTAACGTGAAGGAAATTTTCAGCTAACACAATGATAAAGACATGACTAGACATTTTCGTAATTGACTTTTAGGAACATTAATCTGCTACCATGGCACCCTCACATTAAGAAAACAGCACGTGCTAAAAATGAACAAACACTTCAAAAAAAAGAAAAAAAAAAGAATGAAATACCTCCTTATCATCATAAGTTACACATACCTCCTTATCATCAGTGGTAGAAGAACTTGAGGCCTCCATGCTGTCCAAATGTTGTATATCACCCAAACGTAGACCACACGTCTTTTTGTCGCTTCCAGACCTGCTTCTCACAATACAGAAGGTTTTAATACTTTATCTTATAGTTCAACACCTCAACCCTGCACAGCCGCCCCGGTGGCGCAGTGGTCTAAGGCGTTGGCCTCTGATCATTCGTCCGTAAGGGGTCCGGGTTCGAATCCCGGTCAGGCATGGATGTTGTGTTTGTCTTACGGCACTGGCTCTCTCCCTTCCCTGGATCCAGTGACCCTAAATTAGGGATGGGCGACTGCTTATAGCCCATTGAGTTGCTCACGGTGGTCGTTAAACCTCCAATCAAAAAAAAAAAAAAAAAAAAACCCTGCACGAGCTGCTATACACTCCGAAAGTGTGTGCAGTTTGTCATTTTCATGTAGGAATTCCGTCCACAGTGAGTAGAGTTTAGGTCCCAGCCACCTACAGCGAGATCGCCTTTTTGGGCAGGACACAGAAACAATGAGAGCAAGTCTAGCGACTTTTGACAGAACAGTTTGTAGTGAGATTAGAGAACAGTAGATGGCGCCACCGTACAAGTACGATATTGCACATAGATGGGTGAGAGAATTTCAGGGAGGACATAGGAAAGGATACCCATTTAACCAGTGGGTCCAGCCTGTGGGCCGTCACTTTACGTGCTCGTCCGATGCACGGCGGATATTCAGCGATTGTTAGTAAATCACACCATCTCTGAAGGATCAGCCCAGGCTAGAACCTGGGGACCCAGCATCGATAGTCTGAAACACTAACCACTAAGCCATCCGCGGCTCACACTCCGAAAGCAAAAAACGTCTCCCCTTTTATACCCGAAAACAGACACGTGACCGGAAGTGTTGCCATCGAAAAAAGGTTACTACCCCTTTGGAAAATTAATTTCAAAAAGTGCCGACAGATGGGGCTGCAAATTTTCGCGAACCACCACCAGAGGGCGCTGCCATCGTATTTCTCCCTCGCACCGAGAGGAGACCGGAAGTGACGTCGCGCACGACCCGCCCACCCGTCACGTGACCGGAAGTGTTGCCACCGAAAAGGGTTATCAAGCGTGGTCTTATACTACTCATATGTTCTCCATCACATAAATCGAGGGTTAGATCAAAAGCATATAGAGTATATCCTTTTATATAGTCTTATCGTGAAATATAAATTCCTCTGTCTTGTCCAAGTTTCTCAGTTCCTTGGAAAAGGCTATGATATGATCGTATGGTGTTTCTTGAACTATAAATTGGTTCTAAAGGTTTATGAGGAACCGGCTACCCATCAATGTATACAGCAATATAGTTGGCATCGTAATGTTTAAAGTCGAAGGGATTCGAATCATATGCACCATTAAAGGCTCTATTATCCACACCTCCAAAAAACCAATCTCTTTGACATTTGCCTAAGAAAGACGTTATCTTGCATGAAAGACACTTCTTTGTGAGATGGAATATACTTTACATAAGACACGATCGATAGGATATTTTGCAGAAGATTTTTCCAAAGCTTTGGCATGACCAATGGAGACAATTGGATTGCCTTACACTTTTCTGATAAAAATAGAGGCATGTTCAATTAGCACTCTGTAATCAGGTAACTCGAATGAAGATACAAGGCAAAAGTCAGATTTGCTTCGGGTCAGTTTGATTTTCAGATCCACTAAGTTGAGTAACAGTTTGTTTTGGTAAAACAAGTCACAATGTAGATTTCCAATCATGTCTAAAGTCTTGCTATCTTTCACAAGTTCATATCGCTGATTTAAGCCTTTATTTTTCGTTAATGTGGGATTTGTTTCATGCAGGTTACCAACGGTGTCTTTGTAAAAGCATTCACATGATAGCAAAGTTTCTTTTGCTTCTTTCCCATAATTCAATAAAGTTTCAATATAAGCTCTATATGGATACGTGTTGTTTGATAATGAAATCGTTCTTTCGTTTAAACAGATGTCGACTTGTGAAAACAGAGAATGAAGAAAACAGTTTACAGGTCCAACTGGTTCTTTGTCGAGCAGGATGGAATTGTCACATTTCACAATTTTCACTTTCAAATGAATTTGAGTTGTAGATAAGTCCATGTATTCTTCTCCACTTCCGGAAATACTGAATTCTAAAGGACCACCATCTCGAATGTTAGCTAATGGGTGATATTCAATCCACTGCCCTTTTTCTAAACTGGTTTGTGTAGGTGGTAATGCGAATAAATCCAATTCCGACTTCAAACATACAGGAGAATGACTGTGAATAAGAGCCATTATTTATAGATCGAAAATGTCGTGTGCTCTCCTCTTCACTTTCTTCGAAGGAATGATATGATTCTTCGTGCTTCTCTTCCTTTTAATACGTCCTCCTAACATTTTTTTCACCTTGTTAGCAGCTTTATCTGTAAGTGTCTGCCTCGCCTCTTTTGCTCGTTGCTTAGCTGCCAGTTTGATATCCTTTCCTTGAATGACATCGCTTGCGAGATCTGCACTGGTTCGTAGAACCTGCTTTCCTAGTTCTTTAGCTCCTTGTTTGAATAAAGGTACTGCTGCTCTGAATAGAGAGCGAAATAATCCTCCAAGACCGTATCCTCTTTGAAGTGGAGCTCCTTGATAGTATGATAGTCCATTTCCAGTTTGGGCTACATAATAATCTTCGAAGGATTTTACGCAGCAACGATAGGATTGATACATGATTAGAGATGTTTGAGACGAAACTGAAGTTTAACGATTGATCGTCCACGCTCAAATGGTACTAACAGACCTGCGTGACTTCTTATAACGATTTCGATGGTCTGAAAGTTTTTCCGAGCGAGAGGCAAATAATGAGGTCTATCGAATAAAGCACTCACCATTTCCCCATCTACTCCAGTTACTTCAACAGTACGAAGGAGAGGAGCATAAATGTCGCCCACACACTGAGTCTCAACAATATCGCTGTACACGTATAACAGTGAAAAGGTGGAGTTTAAGTCAGTCACAAAATGTCCATGAATAGTGAGATCTTCATTTTTCGCCCAATAAAGTCCTGGTTCATAGCCTAGAATTTTTGCAATTCCAGGGTATAATTCCAGTTGGGATTCACTCGTCAGCATAGTTTTTATCCGTTTTGTAGTTTCATTATAATTCATAACAATTTTTCCCCCAGTGATATGTTTTAACAACATCAGTCACTGTATCATAATAACCTGGAGAAATTTTACCAAGCTTCAGCTGACCAGTACCTGTATCATAAGCAAAATTATTCGAGTGAATGTTCATATTAAACCAGAAATGAGGGTAAAACAGTTCAACAAGTCCCACTTCCCATTCTCCCTTTAGATCAATTGGAGAAGGTAGACGAGTAAAGAAGTGGGATATTTTGTTATCAGAAAAGTAACTGAGAGAGCTGTCGCTTGGAAGAGTCAAGTAGAAGCTCATCTTGACAACTGAAGATTTTTTGTGAAGGATTTTACTTTTTATAGAGACGTTAAGTCATAAGCTGGAGTCCAAGAATTGAATTTTTCAGGGTAACCTTTAAACTTTTCCAAATATTCAACCTTGCCTTTTCTTTTACGCTTTTTCAAGATTTTTTCAACAGCGAAAGTGTCTGCGAGTTTCACTTTCTGAAGCTCTTCTGTATAAAATGTTCCCTCAATTTCCTCATTCAGCAAATCGTTTACTTTATGTACAGGAGGGAATCTTCGGATTAGTTGACTAACAACGAAAACTTCTTCTGTCCAGTTCGATTCGTACCCGTTTTCAAACGTTAATTTGCTGCTACTAATTCGCACATGATCACCCACTTGGAATTTATACAACGGTTTTTTCCAATTCAGGTTTCCGTACAAATTGTTCCAAACTTGGGTTTGATTAATTTCATTCACATCCACAGGGCTCATTTTTATACTTCGATGATATGACTGATTATTGCTGTAAACTAAATCAACGAGAACGTCTATGAACTTTTGTGTATCGCGACTTGTAAAGTAACGCCACATCCTTGTTTTTAAGGTACGGTTAAATCTCTCAATCTCACTCGCCTTCGTTTCATTGTTTGTTGTAAAGAAATGCACTCCTTGCTGTTTTAAAAACTTCTCGAACTCTTTATTTTTAAATTATTTTCCTTTGTCTGTTTGTAATTTAATGGGCTTTCTATGTTGTAATATCCTAGAAAATGCATTTATTATACAAGAGCTCGACTTCTGATTCAGTGGTACAACCCATGGGTATTTTGAAAATACACTGACGGAAAAAAATCCCAACACCAAGAAGGGGTTGTGTTAGATAAACGACCGTTGTTAGGCGGTGAGAGTACATCTGTAAGATGACGTCTATGCAAATTTCGCGCTCGGAGCATACGTGTGGCGCTAGTAGCGCCCTCGGAACATGCAAAGCAGGTTTGCTGTAAATACGCGCTGTAACGTTCGTGAGCGTTAGTTATAGTTGAGATTCGACGTAGTGTGTTGATGTTAGTCAAGAATGCCTTTAAGAAGACGAAGAAGCCATTAACAACAGCTCACGGAGTTTGAACGAGGTCGTGTAATAGGGCTACGAGAAGGTGGATTTTCTTTCCGCAATATTACAGAACGACTTGGCAGGAATGTAGCCACTGTGCATAATTGTTGGTAGCGGTGGTCAAGGGAAGGTACTGCCTCAAGAAGACTGGGTTCCGGCTGGCCACGTGGCATACTGAGAGGGAAGACCGCCGTGTACGGCGCATGGCCATGGCGCATCGTACTGCGTCTGCGGCAGCAATTCGAGCTGCAGTTGCCACCACAGTGACACAACGAACTGTTACAAATCGGTTACTTGAAGGACAGCTCCGAGCCAGACTCCTTGTAGCGTGCATTCCACTTACTCCAAACCACTGTTGTTTGCGACGTCAGTGGTGCCAAGCTAGAGCTCATTGGAGGACGGAGTAGAGATCTGTTGTGTTTTCTGATGAAAGCCGGTTGTGCCTGGGTGCCAGTGATGGCCGTGTGTTGGTTAGAAGGAGGCCAAGTGAGCGCCTGCAACCAACCTGTCTGCGGCCGAGACACACTGGACCTACACCTGGAGTTGTGGTCTGGGGAGCAATTTCCTATGACAGCAGGAGCACTCTCGTGGTTATCCTACGCACCCTGACGGCTCAGTTGTACGTCGGTCTGGTGATTCAACCTGTTGTGCTGCCATTCATGGACAGCATTCCAGGGGGTGTTTTCCAACAGGTAACGCTCGCCCGCATACCGCTGTTGTAACCCAACGTGCTCTACAGAGTGTCGACATGTTGCCGTGGCCTGCTAGATCACCAGATCTTTCACCAATCGAGCACGTATGGGACATCATTGGACGACAACTCCAGCTTCACCCCAACCAGCATTAACCGTCCCTGTATTGAGCGACCAAGTGCAACAGGCATGGAACTCCATCCCACAAAGTGACATCCAGCACCTGTACGACACAATGCATGAACGTTTGCATGCTTGCATTCAACATTCTGGCGCTTACACCGGTTATTAATGTACCAGCATTTCACATTTAAAAAGGTTTTTCTCGCGCTTACATTAAGCTGTGATCTTGAAACCTTAATCGATTAAATATGTTACCTATACAAATGTATTGCCGCCATTTCATTCCTCTACAACTGTTTTTTCGTGGTGTTGGGATTTTTTTCCGTCAGTGTATATCAATACATGTCAATAAATAACGAACTCCATCATTATACTCGCTTAAACTGCTTAAATCTACGAGGTCAGCTTGCCATTGTTGATCAATCTTTCCAACTATAACTCGATTTCGCAGAAAATTCCGTTTAACTGGTTTATGGAGGGTATATGTTTTCTCTCTCTTCAACCATTCCTCGACGTCTTTTTTCTTCACCTTTTTTCCTTTTACATCACGGAATAAAGCATCCACACCACCTAAACCTCTAGCTCGACTGACGTTCAGATACGCTTCTTTCAACACGCTCTCCATTACAACAATTTATTTTAAGATTTTCTATAGTAATGGATAAACTCATTTTTAACATCCCACAGCAACCGCAATCCAAGTTCAAATGAATGGAACAACACATATAAACGCATTTTTAAAATGCTAAAAAAATATATTCGTATCAAACAGGTCTCAGTCTGCATGTCCCGCCCCTCCACCCTGGAAAATGTCAGATGATCAGTAGACTTCCTAAGTTAAATGTCTCAAAAGAGTCATGTGTTGACATGTGTTGACATGAGTAAATTCAAGTATAAACACGCATAGCAATGTTTTAATCTACAATGCAGGCCATGTGACATAGTCAAACCCTCAAAACACAAAAGAGTAAACACATATTAGTAGTGTTACCACCTAATTTTTCCGTGTATAAAAACTGTTTTCCCATTTTATTATTTTTTTTATCATTATTATTATTATTATTATTATAGTTTAATATGATCATTTGGAGTGTATTAACCAGCTATTCGGATGCCAGAATCAGAAAGGGGTCCACAATAAAGCCAACACAAGCAATGTCTTGTTGATCCAGTGGTTAAGGTTCCTGCCTCTCACACAGAGGATGGAGTGTTTAAATCCCATTGTTGGCAAACAAGACATTTTTTTTATCCTCAAAAAAAAAAAAAAATAAATAAATAAATTTCCTGCATTTGATGGCATCACGCGGAAATTTATTTTTTAAAATAGTAAGGCTAAAACGTAGAAGCTCTGAACATTCCTATATTAGCAGTGTTGCCACCGCTAAAAAGTTTCTTCATCAGCCTAGACAAAAGGCTTTTCCAAACTTACATTTTTTTTTGGAGGTTTAACGACCACCGTGAGCAACTCAATGGGCTATAAGCGGTCGCCCGTCCCTAATTTAGGGTCACTGGTTCCAGGGAAGGAAGAGAGCCAGTGCCATAAGACAAACACAACATCCATGTCTCACCGGGATTCGAACTCGGACCCCGTTCGGACGAATGATCAGAGGCCATCGCTTAGACCACTGCGCCATCGGGGCGGCCAAAACTTACATTGAGAGAACCAGCACATGCAGCATGCGGCATGTGCTAGAACTCTCAATAACTCATTCAGGAAGGTCGCGGCATGTTCCATAACCAGAGCACATATAAACGTATTTTTAAAATGCTAAAAAAATATATTCGTATCAAACAGGTCTGAGTCTGCATGTCACGTCCCCTCCACCCACCTCCTCCCCTCCTCACACTTTATATGTGTATCTATAAACATCAATGAAGAACAAATACTTCATTAAAAACAACGTTCAGTGTTGCCACTACGAAACATTTTTCTTCGTGTTGCCATCGCAAAAAATAATTTGTTCGTAAACATTCGTAAATATTTGTAACAATGTCAGATAGCGTGCAGAGGCACAGAAATCTCATCGCCAGTTGCTTTGCATGCAGTGGCGCAGAACTCTCCGCCATTGACCTTTCGCTCTGCATGGCGCAGAACTCTCCTTCATTGACCTTTCGCTCTGCACGGCGCAGAACTCTCCTCTCTCCCCTACTAACCTATACAGAAAGCTTTCTAAACGATGCTATTTTATAAAAGACCCCAGGGGCCCTTTGAGTAAACTGCTTATTTATTTGTATACTCAAATCTTAAACTGAAATCAGACGTGACAGTTTTAGCACGTCTTTTGTAAAAAAAAATATCGTGCTTATGTTACCTGTTTGTCCGTCCGTCTGTAACCACGATATCTCTGCAACTGTTAGTCCGATTTGAAAAATTCGTTTTGCATTGGGAAGCTTAAAATATGTGAATGATGATTCTTGATTTCGTTTTTTTTACGATGTACAATTTCGCCGCTAGAGTGCGTAAATGCAGATGATGTCAAATTCAAAAATACGTTTTATTCCACATATTTGCTTCTAAACATCCGATTGAAAAAATTATTTTATCTTTCGATTACATTTATGTCGAAGAGTATTTTAGATATAGTTACTTTTCAAATTACGCATATATTTTCCGCTAGGAGGCGTAAGAGTGAATTACATTTTTCCCGATAACTCTTCTTCTACAACTCCGATTTGAAAAATATTTCTTTCAGCGGATACACCTCCTTTGCATATAATTTGAAAGCTTTGGTAAAAAATACTTTGGCCACCAGGGGGCATAAGTGTTAATTTTTGCTTCTGATGTATTTGCCATAAAATCTGAGCTTCTAAAATATCGATTGAAAAAATTCTTTCGTGGACTGATGCCACTCACATCGATAAACCTTTTCGGAATGTTTTCTTCTTAAAAGATTCCACAGTTTCTCCGCCAGGGGCGTAGATGTGTATCTTACTTTTGTCAATATATAATTTTTCAAATCGGACTTCTAGGAGTACGATTTGAAAATTCCTTCTTTGTTGGATAGTGTTTTCAGTGTGACATATTTTTCATATAATTTCAAAATTTTCAAGTAATTCGTAGACTTTCTGCTAGGGGACGTAAAGGCAAATTGCGTTCCCCCCTATATCTCTGCTTCTAAATCTCCGATTTGAAAAATTCTTTCTGCACCGGATACAGCTCTTGATGGGAAATACTTTGCACGTAATTTCTAATTTTTGTAAAAAATGGTTTGGCCACCAGGTGGCGTAAGTCTTAATTTCCGCTTCTGATGTATTTGCAGCGAAATATGAGCTTCTAAAATCTCAATTGCAAAAAAAGTCGTTTGTTGACCGATACTACTCATGTCGACAAAGCTTTTAGGAGCATTTTCTTCTTGAAATAATGCATGGTTTTTACGCCCGGGCCGTAGATGTATATCTTATTTTTGTCAATATCTCTACTTCTAGGAGTCCGATTTAAAAAATTCCTTCTTTGTTGGATAGTGTTTCCGATGCGAAATGTTTTTCCTATAAATTCAAAACTTTCAAGTAAATCATAGACTTTCCGCTAGAGGCACAAAGGTAAATTGCGTTTTCTGCGTTATTTTTGCTTCTGAAACTTCGATTTGAAAAATTCTTCCTGTATCGCATACAAGACCTGATGAAAAATATTTTTCACATGATTTCTATGATTTCTAATGTTTGGTAAAGAATTGTTTGGCCACCAGGGGGCATACATGTTAATTTCTGCTTTTGATGTATTTGTAACAAGATCTGGGCTCCTGGAAACTCGACTAAAATTATTTTTTCTTGGACCGATACCGCTCATATGGAAAAATCTTTTGATAATACTTTCTTTCTAAAATAATGCAGGGGTTTCCCACCAGGGGACGTAAAGTCACATCTTATTTTTGTCGATATCTCTGTTTGTAAGAGTCGGATTTGAAAAATTCTTTCTGTCTTGGAGAGCGTTTCCGGTGCGAAATGTTTCTCATATAAATTCATATTTTTCTTAACGCACAAGTCTGCAACTAGAGGGAGCAAGCTCACGATTCCGTTTACAGCAATATTTGATGGATTAAAAACCCGATTGAAAAACTTCTTTTTTCCGTCAGATACTATTGTTTTCCATACCGGTTCCATTGACTTTGAATAGCTTTGTTAAATTTAATTTGCAACAGAACGGATTCAAAAGACGTGCTTATTACACCCGAAATTTCGGTGTCATTTTTCTTGTTTGCACTGCAAATGCTTCCTGAAATCCTATAGAAAAGTTTGTAGTTGAAGCACAAAAATCTGTAAGTCCATATTTATTAAATAGTGTAGCATAAAAATTATCTATCTCAAACACACCCACAGTTATTCCAACCGGTTTGTCTTTTGAATTCATTACAAGGCAACTGAAGTCTGACATACAAATTTTCAGCAGTTTTTCAGCACTTCCAATTTTTAGGCTGGTTCATACGAGTTTAGCGCCACAAAAGTTTAAGGGAAGGGGGAGGGATGTTCTATGTCAGCCAAGCGAGAATTGTACTTTAATTTGAGGAACTAAATTGCCGTGACTTAGTAAATTTTTTAAAACCATACTGTTTGACGAAACAAAGGAATTATTGTATGACTCATGCTGTGTTCAGAAATGGACGACATGGTGAAATTCTTTAATACCACTGCGCTTTTACTTAGGCGCTAAATATTTACATAACATGTCAAATTTTTAATATTTCTCTTTTATTTAATTAATTCATAGGCCCTACACCTAGGCCTTTTTAACAGTTTTTGATTTCCCGACTTTATATTCATTACGTTTACATATCAAACCAAGTTGATAATAGTGCGCTTTTGCTTAGGCACTAAATTTTAATTCATAGGCCCTACACCTAGGCCCTTTTAACAGTACCTATGTCATAATCAAAACGTTTACATACAAAGTCAAGTTAATAGTATTGCGCTTTTACTTAGGCATTAAATATAAATTCATAGGCCCTAGGCTTTTTAGTACAAAAAATGGCACGTCTGATTTCATTTGGGATTATATGAATACACAACGAAATACTGAATTTACTGAAAAGGCCCCGGGGCCTTTTTTAGGGAAAATGTCGTTTAGAAAGCCTTCTACATAGATTTCATTTAGAGTACAAAAGGTGACGCGTCTGAATTTAGTTGGGATTATTTGAATACACAAAGAAATACCAAATTTACTGAAAGGGCCCAGGGGCCTTTTAAAAAAAAACATCGTTTAGAAATCCTTCTGTATTGATTTCACTTAGAGTACAAAAGATGACACGTCTGATTTCAGTTGGGAATATTTGAATACACAAAGAAATAACGAATTTACTGAAAGGGCCCCGGGGCCGTTTTGGAAATAACATCGTTTAGAAAGCTTTATTATCAAGCCCATGGGTTCGCCCTTTTGTCGTTCGCCTTTTTGTCGCGTCGCCCTTTTGTCGCGTCGCCCTTTTGTCGCATCGCCCTTTTGACGTTCGCCCTTTTGTAGTGCGCTCTTTTGTCACTCGCCTTTTGTTGTGCGCCCTTTTGTCGTGATACGCTATCTTAATGGGTTAATCTCAAGTATCGCATTAATCAAAGGACACCAACTTAATGTTTTAATCGAAAGGAAAAAAGAAATTTCCTGAGAACTTTAAAGTGTAAAATCAGTACTTGGGGATTTTCCATTTACACTGCTGCCCACCCAAAATGCAACACCAAGAAGAACACGAGATAGCAAAGCCAGATTTACTGGACACATAACAACAGATACAAAGATGAAACGATTGAGCTTACAGGCCCGTGCGACTTGCGGAACACGCAGACATCAATAGTTCGTGTGGCCCCCATGGCTGGCAATAACGTCCGCTACACGACGCGGCATCGAACGAAAGAGGTTTTGGATGTGGGCTTGGGGTGTGTCGGTACAGGCTGCTTCCACACGTTCCCACAGTGCATCGGGCGTAGCCGCGTCTGGTGCTTGCCGGGCCACTCGGTTGCCGATCAGCGACCAGACGTGTTCGATGGGCAACATATCGGGAGAACAGGCAAGCCACGGCAGCAGTGACACCTGATGGGCCGTGAAGAATTGTTGCACGATGCGTGCCACGTGTGGACGCACATTGTCCTGTTGAAACGTGGCCGCTGGCAGGTCCTGCTGGCAAGGGAGGACTACAGGCTCCAAAACGTCGGAGATGTAGCAGTGGCTGTTAAGTGTACCGGCGATGCGTACCAGAGGGGTGCGGGTGTCATATCCAATTGCGCCCCAAACCATAACGCCAGGCAATGGACCGGTATGGCGATGCATAATGCAGGCGTCATACAGTCTCTCGCCGCGGCACCGCCACACGCGGATCCGACCATCGTGGTGTTGCAGGCAGAAGCGGGATTCGTTGGAGAAGACAATGTCGTGCCATTCCGGAGTCCAGGTGCGGCGTTCAACGGCCCACTGCCGCTGCACTCGCAGGTGGTGTAACGTCAATGGTAATCGGAGCAATGGGTACCGTGCGACAAATTCCCGCTGCTGCAGACGACGTTGAACGGTACGTGCTGACACAGGTTGTTGCGCAACACACCCTAATTCCTGCGCTAACGTTCGTGATGTGGCGGTGCGAGCCGTCAATGCTAGCCGCATAGCATGCCGGTCCTCTCGTTCGGTGGTGTGCCGCGGCTGCGGCAATCGCTCACGTCGGTCCGTCCGTCCCTCCTGCACTCACCGAATCAATACTCGCCTCACTGTGGCTGGATGTCGTCCCACACGGGCGCCGATGTTTCGGTACGATAAACCGCTGTCGCTATAAGCCACTATTCGTCCTCTGTCGAACTCTGAAACGTGCTGGAATGACTGCCGTATTCTGCGACGAGGCATCAGGAAGCTTCCCACGCACAGGTCCGGCAGCACAACACACTCCCACTACTTACACCCCGCCTTCTGTACACCCTTTTTATAGTGCTTCTCGGTGGCGTGCCGGGCGCACATGATTTGCATATGCCCTGCAATGCATGTCCTCTCGCGGGCGACGCATGCTGCAAATTTCAGGCCAATCGGATGCTTCCTTCTTGGTGTTGCATTTTGGGTAGCCAGCAGTGTAAGTTAGTTTGAATCCCTCCCCCCTCCGGCTGTATTAAGGAAACATACTCTGTCGTCATTTCTGATATACATTCCACAGTCGTTTTTCAATATTTCATTTTTCTGTTGCCTGTTCTGAAAGTTTTTGGAGGTATTCCCATAGGAAGTATGTTTTCCTGATGTGTGTGCTTACAGTATTCTTCCTCGAAATACAAACTGGCAATTTGTGCAGGTTTTCATTGAATTTTTGGAAGATAATTCCTTAAATAATGCTAGCACTATGTGGACTGCGTGCCTCAAGAACAATGTGTGTGTGTGTGTAGCGGGGGGAGGGGTGGGGGTATTAGTGTAACAAAAAATCTTAATTTCATCTAAAGGCGGCCAGACCTCCACCTGGTCCACGTATGAACAATATCACGGTCCGGTCCTTATTAGGTTGGTGGGGAAATAATTCTCTGTAACGAAGACAGAACGGAAATGATCTGCAAAGACATTAGCGATGTTCTGCCCACCCTCAATTCGGATGTTATTGCGATTAACTATATTGAGCGGTACGCAACGCTTCTTCTTATGTTGTGACAAGTTCAAATTTTTATGAAAATTCGCATGAATGAGATGAGAAATTAACCCCATTTATGCCGGAGGTTGATATTTTTGAATCTGTGCATGAAATTCATATATGTTATCTAGAATAAGTCAAGAAACAAGAATTTGAAGGAAAAAATTGTTATTGTAATGCACTAAAGTTGTATTTCTTGGATTTGGACGAGTCTTCAAAAACCTTTTTCGAAAATCATATCACTTTTTAACAACATCCCTGCACTTCAGTATTTGCAACAGTGACTAACTCTGTGCAGTAAGTGATAACATCTATCCTTAGGAAGCAGAGAGATGTGAAAAATCAGACTTCGTTGATGACCTTGAGCAGTATAGGATACAAATAACTCCCACGTGTCTACCGTTCCAACAATCTCCAGGTCGATGTTTTGACCTGGAACATGAGGCATAAATGGGTTACTTAGTGCCCCTCTCCCGAAATATTTTGATAATTGCCACATATTAATCTTCTGCAATTACACCAGTCTCTGAACGGATTTTTCCTACCAAAGATCAAATGTTTAGAAAAATCCGAAAAAAAAAAAAAAAAAAAAGGAAAGCGCTACGGGTAATGTCCTTCTCCGGTTCCCTGATTTCTACCGAAATTTAATCGACACATGAACTCCTATATAATATAACTCCTAAATATAAATTTTCGTGTTGATAGCTACAATAGTTTATCAGCTACACAGAAAAATACTGTCGGAAAAGAGGTACGCGGAACCCCGATTTCTACCAAAATTTAATCAGGACATCAATTTTTATGAAGCATCCCCCTTAAATATACTTTTTTTGCTATTCACCAAAACCTATCTAAAGCAATTTATTTAGAGATTACTGCGATGTTATGGTACCGCGATGTTTTGACCTGCGATGTTATGGTACCGCGATGTTTTGACCTGCGATGTTATGGTACCGCGATGTTTTGACCTGCGATGTTATGGTACCGCGATGTTTTGACCTGCGATGTTATGGTACCGCGATGTTTTGACCTGCGTTGTTATAGTACAGCGATGTTTTGACCTGCGATGTTATGACCGCAATCATATGTCGCGCGATGTTTTGAACTGCGATGTTATGTCGTAGATTCCCGTGAGCAAGTCAGTGAGCTATAAGCAGTCGCCCGTCCTTAATTTAGGGCCACTGGCTCCAGGGAAGAAAGAGAACCAGTGCCATAAGACAAACACAACATCCATGCCTCACCGGAATCCGGACCCATCTCGAACGAATGATCAGAAGCTATCGCTTAGACCACTGTACCACCGGGGTGGCCATACTTGTGTCGTCTTGAGAACCATGTGGACGAAGAGCAAAAAACAGGAAGGGGATATGTGACGGGGTGGGAGGTTGCGAAGTAAACTCTCGCCCCCATCACATATCTCCACGTATTTCTTATTGTCAGTACAGACACATGAAGCATCCAGTAGCGAGTGGACACTTAAGTTTTTTCTGAATGGTTTTTATTTTTTTTTTACATAAGGGCCTTAAAGATATTTTGCGGGGGGGGGTCTAAAATTCACGCTATGCCACTGGTTCAGACACGCAAAAAATAATGACCAAAGAATTAGGTGCACGGGATTTACGCTAAAGTACAAAACAGTACAAGCTACAGGCTAATCAATCACATTGTGAGCTATAGAATAATGCACCCAAAGAGCGATCACGTCCTAATGGGGGTTCAGTCGTATCTCTACTTGCACAAGACGTGGCTAAATGAGCTAATTAGAATATTAACTGTGAGTAATTAAATGAAGGTAAATATAGTAACAAACACGTTGGCTTAAACAAATACCTCGGCTTCGAATAAATTACAAAAAGGCTTTAAATAAATTTTATATCAGTACAGTAATATCAATATCACAACCAAATATCAGGACTTTTTATTTGTTTCTATTGCTCAAATGCATGACACACATTTTACAAGCCGGCGTAGAAGTAATAAAAAAGAAACTAAAATGGTATTAAATTGATTCGTGGAAATTTAATGGTTATGTGTGACAGACATCCAATAGTTGCGTTCACAAATTCTTGCTCATCCAATTCCGTTTTCTAAGACGCCTAAAATTCGTGTTGTGTGTTGTTTACTTTTCGTGTACGGCAATAACTGAAAAGGTGTAATGCAGGGCTAGAAAATTTTCAAAATTGAAAAATCCCCAGTCGAGCATGTTGTCCAGAAAACTACATGCTTGAACTAAAATTTTACACGCCCACACACACACATTATGCATATACTGTACTATTTTTTCTAATCATTTAAGAAAAAATATAAAAAACAAAGTACTTTTACTATATTTCATACACTGTCCCCCAGCAATGAAATTTGAACTCGCCTATATTTCACATTTCAATAACTGCTCCCAGCAGTGAAATATATGCTCGCCTATGATTCATTCCAAGTCAAATAGTGTAACATTTTTGAAAATTGTTATATTTAAAAATAAAATGAAAAAATGTAACATTTTTCTTTTATGGTTTAGGACTTCGAGGTTTACAAAAAAGGCATTTTTGTGTCTACGGTGCCTATCACAAATGACAATAACTGTAAACCTAATTGGTGAACTGAGCTCATATTGGGGGCTCTTGAAAGCTTATTTATTGCGTGAGCTTTCTTTTCAGATATCACACAATCATATTATGAGAAACGTAGATTTTGAAGTTCTCTATTTTCACCTTTAATCTCTCAAAACACACCCCATTAATTTTATTAAACAAAGCAGAAGGAGGGAGCCTCTGAGTAGTACGACAATTGACTGGGAAATAAAAAAAAAACATTATTTCTTTTTAACATGTACAGAACAAGATCTTTTACATGACTGATGAGGCAAGTGTGTGTGTGTGTGGGGGGGGATACGTGCCTTAGACGCGTTGGGTGATACGATTTTTGAGCTCTCGTGTAATTTGTCCTGCACAAATTGCCAGTTTGTATTTCGAGGAAGAATACTGTAAGCACACACATCAGGAAAACATACTTCCTATGGGAATACCTCCAAAAACTTTCAGAACAGGCAACAGAAAAATGAAATATTGAAAAACGACTGTGGAATGTATATCAGAAATGACGACAGAGTATGTTTCCTTAATACAGCCGGAGGGGGAGGGATTCAAACTAACTTACACTGCTGGCTACCCAAAATGCAGCACCAAGAAGGAAGCATCCGATTGGCCTGAAATTTGCAGCATGCGTCGCCCGCGAGAGGACATGCATTGCAGGGCATATGCAAATCATGTGCGCCCGGCACGCCACCGAGAAGCACTATAAAAAGGGTGTACAGAAGGCGGGGTGTAAGTAGTGGGAGTGTGTTGTGCTGCCGGACCTGTGCGTGGAAAGCTTCCTGATGCCTCGTCGCAGAATACGGCAGTCATTCCAGCACGTTTCAGAGTTCGACAGAGGACGAATAGTGGCTTATCGTGACAGCGGTTTATCGTACCGAGACATCGGCGCCCGTGTGGGACGACATCCAGCCACAGTGAGGCGAGTATTGATTCGGTGAGTGCAGGAGGGACGGACGGACCGACGTGAGCGATTGCCGCAGCCGCGGCACACCATTTTGTCCATTAGCAGACTAACAATTTTATCATGTTTATCAAAATCTACTATCAGCATCTGTGGACGAAAAATGCTGGTGTGTAAGTTCAAATAAGCTATTAGTGCTACTTGCACCTTTATGGTTTAGGGCTGTACCCAGTTTTTCAAGTACATTGGATGTAGTAGTGAAAGTCATCACATCACAGTTTCTTATCAGTTTGTACGACGAAGGATGGCAAAAATAAACGGTAGAAGCCCACGCTACAAGATCTGTAGTATACCTCACTTGTGTTGAAGTAGTCAATTTAACTTGTTCTGCTAAAAATGTTACCTTTAAGTTAATTCTTCTGCCTCATCACAGGCAGAGTAATATTTATTGGTAGAGAAAAATTGTTGGACATACATCTGTGGTAAGTCCAAGCTCCTTCTTAAGAACCACAAGTAAAGAACCATCACTTTGAGTTACCCTGTTTTTTCTCATGACAAAATGTTCACTGAAGTGATTTACATATATTACAGCAGTGACACTGTGGCTCAAATCTGCACGGCCTATGTTCATCTTTTGGAGGAAAAATGCTGGTAAGTTTTATCTGCATCATGCTTATGTAGATTTACATACAAACTGGACACACCTATTGGCGGACTGGGTCTAAACATATTGGTTGTCAGGAGACAAAGGGGGCCCACCCACAACTATAAGGATATCATTGAATTTTTATAAGAAATAAAAAAAAATACATAAGTGGAAAAAAGGTAGAATAAAAATTTTTGCGAAATAAATTCATATTTTTTAGTAATTAGCACATATATTGTACATACACTGCCTGACAGAGAAAATGCCACACCACGAAGACGTGAACGCACCGCCATGCATATTGCAGGGTGAGTGCACACGTACAAACTATGAAAATGATTGCATTTGCCAGACAATCGCAAAACGGCGCGCGGGATATAAGCGAGACGTCGTCACGGCCGCAAAAAGTGAGTGGTTCTGCTGTAACCGTGTCTGGAGAACGAACAAGGGGTGCCAATGCCAATAAAACGCCGTCGTACGCGTTTTCGTCAAACGGGTGAGTTCACGAGAGGTGGCATCGTAGGCCTTCGTACCGCCGGATGGTCCTTGCGTCGTATTGCGGAAGAAACGCAACGTGATGCCATAAGCGTCTGTCGCATTTGGAGACAGTGGCCCCATGAAAGATCTGTGCAATGTCGTAGAGGGACCGGAGCACAGAGACGGACGTCCGAGCGCACCGATCGTCGCATCGGACGTCATGCTGTAGCGGACCCACAGACCGCCGGACGACATTTTGCGGAGTGTACGGAGAGGCTTGGATGCTCCGATATCGACGCTGACAGTGTCGCGCCAATTGGCTGCGTCTGGTTTGCTGTCCAGCAGTCCATTGCGAAGGCTACCCTTAACAGCGAGCCATTGTCGTCGCCGCTTGGCGTGGCTCCAGAGCTGCGTGGGGTGCTGAATGGAACAGTGTGGTGTTCAGCGACAAATCGCCGTTCTGTCTCACCATGGAAGATCGCCCTGTGAGAGTCTGGAGTCGCCGTGGCAGACGGGCGGATTCCTCCGCCATTATGAAGCGCCACACGGCTTGCCAACGTGAAACCACGGTGTGGGGTACTATCAGCGCCAACAGCCGCTCACCGCTGGTACGTATTACGGGCACATTGACGGCACACCGCTATGTTGACGAGGTGCTGCTGCCCGTGGCACTATTGAACCTTCAGGGCATCCCAAACGCTGTTTTTCAACAGGATAGCGCCCAGCCGCATACCGCTTGGATCAGCCTAAATGCTTTGCACGGTGTGCGGCTGCTTCCATGGCCAGCACGATCCAACGACTTTTCGCCCATCGAGCATCTGTGGGACACCATTAGACATCAGTTGAGTACCCCCTCCCACCCCCGCAAAATGAAGATGAACTGTGGACTCGGATTAACACCACATGGTCCACAATACCCCAGGACTTTATACACATTGTTATAATTGACTTTTTGAATTTTTTTTTTATTTTAAATAAATGGTGGATATTTTTTTTAAAGTTTGCTTGTACTGAACATTTCACACATTATTTTATTTCAAAAGCATATTTCATGCAGTCCACTATATTAAGAGCAATCGTTTGAATTCATTAGACGATTGTGCGAATCTGTCAATAATTGCTTCTGCATTCAGTTCATCTAACAATTCCTTTTCAATGGATAGCAACATGTATTCCAAATTCTCCTCAGACAGTAAATTTCTTAGCCTTGTCTTTACGATATTTAGCTTTGAAAATGTCCTATCACATTGAACTTGAGTAACTGATAGTGTGCAGATGACTGTATATAGTTCATAAAGGTTATCATACGCCTCATCATGAAGTCTGTTGGATGCCAGAATTTTTAGTACACACGATGGGCAAGAGCTCAAATTTTACACTTGTTGCAGCTGGAATCCATATTCTCACCATCATTAAGCAAAAGCTTTAATGCATCAAAGTTCGAAGCAAAAGAAAACAATTCCAATGTTACTTGATCTTTGTTGATTTATGGAGACTGCTTAATAATACCTTCCAATGCTTCATCTTCAAGGCCATTCTCTGCAATTGCTTTAAACTTTGCTGGGTACAAGCAGGGTAAATCTTTATTGTACAACTTTTTGTGTTGTACAAAGCGTGAATCTAGGGACTAGACAATTCGGTCCATTATTAGGTTAAACACATTAACTCGAAAATCACCTAGGATATCTGAGGAATTTCCTTCATCATCTATAAGCTCATCTGCCATTCTTTTCTTCTTCCTCTGCCTCTTAACTGGCAATACTGTTTCCAAAGAGTCAATTTCCAATGTTTTATTTTCATCCATATTCAACTGTGAAATCTTGTCATTACATTTATTTACAAATGCCAATGCCTTGCTGTGAACGTTATCAAATGCTCTTGGCTGTTCCTTCAATTTTGTTGTAGCCAGTGGCGAACGTGACTTTGTAAGTAAGGGAAGCAACGCAGTTAATATGCGATAAATAGATAGGCAAAGTGACATGAATGAAAATTTATAATAATTAAAATCAACAAGTGACCCGTAGTTTATATGCTACGTTGACAATACGGCATGGCAGACAGCATCGTGAGACCACCCCCACTCCCCCAAACGCGACCATGCGCGGTACCACCAAAAAGAAATGTCTATGCAGAAGTTCAAATGCAAAGATTTATAAAAAAAATATTCAGTGAAAATGTTGAAAGGGAAAGAAACTTATCTACCCACACAACGAAAAGAATTGGGGGTTACTTCTATCAGAGCTGAGATGGGCTGAGCCCGAGCCCGAAAGCCCGAAGCAGTGCCCGGGCCCGAATCGGACTCGGTCTGTAGAATATTTACTGCGGTTCGGGCTCGGGCGGGCTAGGGCTCTTAGAGTGAGGGAGAGCGAGAGAATTTTTTTTATTCATAAATGTGATTTTATGTGATTTATATATAAAATCACATATAAATTATCATATAAAATCACATTTATATAAATGTGATTTTATATGATTTTTATAGAGAATTTTTTTTATTTATAAATGTAATTTTATATGATTATGAAAATGATCCAAAAGACAGAGAAAGTATCTTTTCTACAATGCAGTCTTCGGAGTTTTGAGAATTCACGTGGCCATATACTGTAAATGTGCCAGAGTCTATTGCTTCCATGGCGCTTACATTCCTCAGAAGAGTCACAGAAACAAATAGCTTCACTAACAAGTTAGTAAAATCATGCAATGCAGTGATTATGATACGCTTTCCAACATACCAGAAATTATTACTCAAGTTATGAGGATAATGGCTGTGGAATAAATCTCGCTCCTGTGTCCTGACCTTTGACCCCATTTCGATGATATTCCACAGAACCGGTTCAGTACACCTCAAGAATAACATACTACAGTTTTGTCGCAATAGAAGAAGTTTTACGCAAGTTATGAGAATAATGGCTGTGGAATAAATCTTGCTTTTGTGCAATGACCTTTGACCCCATTTCGTTGATATTCAACAGAACCGGTTCACTATACCTCCGGAACAACATGATAACGTTTTGTCGCAATCGAAACATTTTTTGGTAAGTTATGATGCACAAGGGCAATGGAATGGTTCCCACTCCAGTGTCCTGACCTTTGGCCCCATTTCGCCCATTTTCAATAGGGTTCGTCCCCAGTGGCTCCCTACCACATACTAAAATTTCATCGAAATCGAACCATTTTTACGCAAGTTATGACGCATAAGGGCAATGGAACAAATCCCGCTCTTATGTCCTGCCTGACCTTTGACCCCATTTCGCCCATTTTCAACAGGGTTCGTGCCCAGGTACGTACTAAAATTACCACATACTAAAATTTCATCGAAATCGAACCATATTTACGCATGTTATGGCGCATAAAGGCAATGGAATGGATTCAACCTTTATGCCCTGACCTTTGACCCCATTTCGCCCATTTTCTATAGGGTTCGTCCCAAGGTGGTTCCTTACCAAATACTAAAATTTCATCGAAATCGAACCGTATTTACGCATGTTATGACGCATAAAGGCAATGAAATGTATCCCGCTTTTATGTCCTGACCTTTGACCCCATCCCACCCATTTTCAATAGGTTTCGTTCCCAGGTGGTTCCTTACCACATACCAAAATTTCATCGAAATCGAACCATTTTTACGCAAGTTATGACGCATAAGGGCAATGGAATAAATCCCGCTCTTATGCCCTGCCTGACCTTTGACCCCAATTTGCCAATTTTCAATAGGGTTCGTGCCCAGGTAGTTTCCTACTACATATTGAAATTTCATCGAAATCGAGCCATATTTACGCATGGTATGACGCATAAAGGCAATGAAATGAATCCCGCTCTTATGGCGTGACCTTTGACCCCACTTCACCCATTTTCAATAGGGTTCGTCCCCTGGTGGTCCCCTACCACATACTAAAATTTCATCGAAATCGAACCATTTTTACGTGAGTTATCGTGCCAACAGACAGACGGACGGAAAAAGCTGGATCATATACGCTTCTTCAACCTACGGTTGGAAAGCGTAAACAAAAGTAACGCTTACTTTTATATTCCTGAAATAATGGCATGTCACCGCTAAAGAATGTGCGACATAAAACTACTGAAAGTTCAAACCATAAGCCAATAATGGAACTGAATCAACTAATTACACTAACACAGAAAACTTTTCACAAATTGCAACTTCAAACTATTGTTACGGGAGTCCTCTGAGTGCTGAGTCTGACTGAACGTTTGGAAAGAGCGCATGATCAAGTTAGTGGTTTTATCCTTGAAACTCTTGTGCGGTTCTGCTTTCGGCGCCGTGAAAGCGTTTGGAAGGATGCTTCCCCACGCTCTATGTTTAGCATAGCATTACTGGCTGTGGCTGGCCATTCTGTGGGCAGCCACAGCCAGTAATGCAGATACGAGTACTTGGAGTGCCACTTTTCCAAAGTAAGAAATCAACGTTTTGTACTAGTTTTGTACACCCAAAAGAAAATTTTGTACACCACCGGAAGTGGTACTTTTTGATTCTCCTTTGTGGCCCTTGAGCATGTACTTGGAGTGCCACTTTTCCAAAACTGAAAAAAAAACCACTGCCAGAGTGTAGTCCTAGTTTTGTACAGTTTGTACATCCAAAAGAAAATTTTGTACACCACCGGAAGTGGTACTTTTTGATTCTCCTTTGTGGCCCTCGAGCGTGTACTTGGAGTGCCACTTTTCCAAAAACGAAAATAAGCACTGCCAGAGTGTTGTCCTAGTTTTGTACAGTTTTGTACACCCAAAAGAAAATTTTGTACACCACCGGAAGTGGTACTTTTTGACTCCCCTTTGTGGCCCTCGAGCATGTACTTGTAGTGCCACTTTTCCAAAACTGAAAAAAAAACACTGCCAGAGTGTTATCCTAGTTTTGTACACCCAAAAGAAAATTTTGTACACCACCGGAAGTGGCACTTTTTGACTCCCCTTTGTGGCCCTCGAGCATGTACTTGGAGTGCCACTTTTCCAAAAACCAAAATAAACACTGCCAGAGTGTTGTCTTAGTTTTGTACAGTTTTGTACACTCAAAAGAAAATTTTGTACACCACCGGAAGTAGTACTTTTTGATTTTCCTTTGTTGCCCTCGAGCATGTACTTGGAGAGCCACTTTTCCAAAATTGAAGAAAAAAATACTGTCAGAGTGTTGTCCTAGTTTTGTACACCCAAAAGAAAATTGTGTACGCCTCTGGAAGTGGTACTTTTTGACTCTCCTTTGTGGCCCTCGAGCATGTACTTGGAGTGCCACTTTTCCAAAATTGAAAAAAAAAACACTGCCAGAGTGTTGTCCTAGTTTTGTACAGTTTTGTACACCCAAAATAAAATTTTGTACACCACCAGAAGTAGTACTTTTTGATTTTCCTTTGTGGCCCTCGAGCATGTACTTGGAGAGCCACTTTTCCAAAATTGAAGAAAAAAATACTGTCAGTGTGTTGTCCTAGTTTTGTACACCCAAAAGAAAATTGTGTACGCCTCCGGAAGTGGTACTTTTTGACTCTCCTTTGTGGCCCTCGAGCATGTACTTGGAGTGCCACTTTTCCAAAATTGAAAAAAAAAAAAACACTGCAGAGTGTTGTCATAGTTTTGTACACCACTGGAAGTGGTACTTTTTGACTCTAGATTTTCGAAGCAGTTGCTTAAATGGTTAACTAATTTGATTACTAGTTTGTTGCATATAAAACACACTTTTGTCGTAACCCAGTAGCAAAACGGCCAAGTTGAAGGAAGCAGCAAAAGGATTTATGTTTAAAATCTCCTTTCCCTTAATTTTCCACTCAATGAAAATTCGAAGGTCATCTATATAAAAAATCGTCACATTGTGATTCATCATTTGACACAAAATAGCTCTTAGATCAACATATAGCAACAATACGTATTCGTTTAAATCTCTTTCTGTATATCAGTTCTCCACAATTACTTGCAATCTTTCTCTCTCTACACCCCCCCCCCGGCATTATTTACAATCAAGGTTGTCTCTATAAATTTTGCTGTGACTCACTGTGTCAGTGTCGCTAAAATGTACAAGCTGTATAGAGAAGTACCGAACTCTTCAGTGGGAAAATGTTTAGTTTAGAAGCAACTCGAAAGAAGGGTAAAGTTACAGGTATGCGTCACAGACTGAAATTCAAGCAATTTGAATTTCTGCGCAATGTTTTTTCAATCTAGTGGTTTTCAGTTTAAACAAAATTTTTATATTTAAACATTGCTTTGTAGAAATAAAAAGATATTCAGTGAAACTTCGGCTATGCGTACTCCAGTTATATTTTTTGACATTTATACGTAATTCTGCATTATTCCCGATATTTTACTGTATTTTCTAAGCTTTTCCAATTCGGTAATAGCTAATTAATTCATTCATACGTTTTTTTCGATGTACATAAATTTTGTAATTTCTGATTATCACAAACTCACAGTTCTTTGATTCGTTTACGTATACGTAACCGGTATATCACAAGTTTGAGAGAATCGAGATAGCGTTACTGAGTTCCAGGTGCAGCCAAAGTTGAACCTTCATCCTATCAGAGAAGGGTATGCTGTTTACTTTCGGTCAGCGTTGTTGTGTTCCTTCTTCGTGCAAAGCTGAACCTTGATCTCATCGGTTATACGTCAATTCGTCGCGTGCGTCAATTCGTCGACTGCGTCAATTCGTCGAGCGTCAATTCGTCGCGGACAAATTCGTCGACTACGTCAATTCGTCGCGTTTACAAATTTTGGTTACATACAAAACGAATGCAGGAAAACGTACGATTTCGAACGTCTTCCTCCCTGATCAAATTTATAAAGTTTGGACACTCAGACAGGATAGGAATATTACGCTTTTTTTTTGGCACTAAAAATATTAGACAGGAGACGGTTTTTGGAACGGGTCAGGGCCCGGTTGGTCAGAGCCCCCATACACAAAATATTCGTAAAATCTACAGTTTTCAATTCAGAACCACCAAATCAGGTATCCTATCTCATGGTACTCTAACTTAGACGGTTGTCGGTTTTTGGAACGGGTCAAGGCCCGGGGAGTCAGAGCCCTCCCCCCACCCCCACCCCCACCCCCACACACATACAAAATTTTCGTGATAGATTTCACGAAAATTTCGTTTTCATTTCAGAACCATCAAATTTGGTATCATGAAACTCTAACTTAGACGCTAGACGGTTTTTGGAAGGGGTTGCAGCCTGGGGGTCGGAGCACCCCCTCATAAAAAATTTCGTAAAATCTACAGTTTTCATCTTAGAACCACCAAATTTGGTATACTATCTCATGGTACTATAACTTAGACAGTAGACCGATTTTGGAACGGGTCAAGGCCCGGGGGTTCAGAGCCCCCACATACAAAATTTTATTAAAAACTACAGTTTTCAATTCAGAACCACCTAATCTGGTATACTATCTCATGGTACTCTAACTTAGACACTAGACGATTTTTTGAAGGGGTTGCAGCCTGGGAAGTAAGGCCCCCCTCATAAAAAAATTCGCAAAATCTACAGTTTTCAATTAAGAACCACCAAATTTGGTATACTAACTCATGGTACTCTAACTTGGACGGCAGACCGTTTTTGGAACGGGTCCAGACCCGGGGGGGGGGGTCAGAGCCCCCACATACAAAATTTTCTTAAAAACTACGGTTTTCAATTCAGAACCACCAATTCTGGTATACTATCTCATGGTACTCTAACTTAGACGCTAGACGATTTTTTGAAGGCGTTGCAGCCCGGGGAGTAAGCCTCCCCCCTCATAAAAAATTCGCAAAATCTACAGTTTTCAATTTAGAACTACCAAATTTGGTATACTAACTTATGGTACTCTAACTTAGACGGCAGACCGTTTTTGGAACGGGTCAAGGCCCGGGGGTCAGAGCCCCTCACATACAAAATTTTCTTAAAAACTACAGTTTTCATTTCAGAACCACCTAATCTGGTATACTATCTCATGGTACTCTAACTTAGACGCTAGACGGTTTTTGGAAGGGGTTGGAGCCCGGGGGTCAGACCCCCTAATAAATTTTTTTCGTAAAATCTACAGTTTCAATTTAGAACCACCAAATTTGGTATATTATCTCATGGTACTCTAACTTAGACAGTAGACCGTTTTGGAACGGGTCAAGGCCCGTTGTGTCAGAGCCCCCACATACAAAATTTCTTAAAAACTACAGTTTTCAATTCAGAACCACCTAATCTGGTATACTATCTCATGGTACTCTAACTTAGACACTAAACGATTTTTTGAAGGGGTTGCAGCCCGGGGAGTAAGCCCCCCATAAAAAAATTCGTAAAATCTACAGTTTTCAATTTAGAATCACCAAATTTGGTATACTCTCTCATGGTATTCTAACTTAGACGGTCGACGGTTTTTGAAACTGGTCAAGGCCCGGGGGTCAGCCCCCACACAGATATACAACATTTTCTTAAAAACTACAGTTTTCAATTCTGAACCACCAAATTTGGTATCATGAAACTCTAACTTAGACGCTAGACGGTTTTTGGAGGGGGTTGGAACCCGGAGGAGGGGGGGGGTGAGAGCCCCCTCCTTATAAAAATTTCGTAAAATCTGCAGTTTTCAATTTAGAACAACCAAATTTGGTATACTACTCATGATTATCTAACTTAGACGGTAGACGGTTTTTGGAAGGGGTCGGGGCCCGGGTCAAGGGAGCCCCATACAAAATTTTCGTAAAAAGTTCCGTTTTTTACTCTTAAGAATACCCTATCTACGTTCTAAGGTGCTCTTGGGCCATTTGACGGCCTTGCAGCATAAACCATCAACCAACCAACTAACCAACCTACGGTCTAAGTTAGGGACTGTAGATAACAATAAAGTGCAAAAATATGCGTTTAATGGTGTATTAAAAACACAAATCAATATAGTTTAGGTTTCACTACCAACGAGCGGCTTATCAGAAAGAAATATATTGTAATGTAAATAGAGAGTTCCAGATATTCAAAATTCAAAACGGTAAGAAAAAGATGATCAATGCCAATGTTAAGTCGTACGCATGCGACATCACATAGGTACATTGCATTTCTGTGTCGCGGGATTCACAGAAGCACACACCAGATGTACGGCAGTTCTATAGATGTCTCCTAGAAGGTAAATACTCCCATTCCTTTTTCTTTCTTTTTTGTTTCGTAAAATTAAATTAACTAAATCAAAAAATTTAAAATAAGTTTACTGGAAAATTGCAGGAATATCTTTTTCATTCATTAACTTTCACACTCTGAACTTGGTGATTCCACAAATAGTAATATGTACTTGGCAAATAACTGGTATCCCTGCTAGTACAAATTATATTAATGATTTATTTGCGTCCAGTTCAATCTAGTATGTCCATAAGAGCGTTTGAGGCCGTATGAAAAATACATTTCAACGTGTGCCGCTACGGCGGCGGAGTAATCTAGGCGCTGGCTTCTGACCACTTGTCGAGAAGGATCCTGGTTCAAATCCCGGTGAGTCATGGACGTTGTGATTGACTTCTGGCACTGGCTGTCCCCTTTCCCAGGAACCAGTGGCCCGAAATTGGGAACGTCCGACTGCTTATAGCCCACTGAATTGATCACGGTGGTCGTTAAACCCTAACAACAACAAAAAAAAAGATTGCGACGTGTCCATTGCTATTTGTTATGGATCGTACAAAAAGTATGTTTTTGATATCAACGTGTCCACTTCCATGTAGACTGGCCATAAAATGTTAGGGGACCGTACAAAATTGCACTTTTGTTTTCACCTTGTCAGCGCTTCGGTATATGGTTGAAGTATACGTATATATAGTTGGGCCATTTCAGCACGTAGTTTGGTTTATATAGAAAATAAAGATAATGTTACATTTTTACTCAGCTACAACACATTAATCCCAAAGGCTATTTGTTGAAATCTTTAATCCGCCGTGCTCATATTCACAACGTTAACATAACATGTCAAGTTATTAATGTTGCAGTTTTACCCTGTCACAAAACTTTAGTTAGAAGACCTTAGCCGTAACCTTTTTTTAGGAATTTTTAGTCCAACGTATTCATAAGGTTTCGATAACATTCCAAGGTTATGGTACTGCGTTTTGATTGAGGCACAAAAATTAATAAACAGGCCTTAAGCCTTTTTATCAGTTTTCAATCAACCGTGCTCATATACATAAAATTTTCAGAGAAAGTCAAGTTTATTGTGTTGCGCATTTACTCGAGTACAAAACTATAAACAGCCATTAACTTTCACCCGCTGAACTTGGTGACTCCTCAATTCATCCATTAACAAGTCTTTTAAGTGATTGTATGCTATGGTCATATTGATAATGTTTGATGACAAGTCAGGTTAATGATGTTGCACTTATTAAAGACTTAAAAAGGTGTAGAGGCTAGTAATTATTATTTGAAGTCTAAGTAAAAGCTCATTTTTAAAACGAACTTGTCATGAAATCCTTATGAATAAAATGACTTGTCATGAAATCCTTATGAATATGGCATTTATTTTATTTTGTACATTTTACAAAGCGTATGCATTTTTTTTGGCATTTGTTTTATTTTGTGTTGTACTTGTTACATAGCGTTTCGCATTTTTGTAATGCTTGTGACTTGTGATTGCATTTTGAATTACTTTTTGACATTTCATGTTTTTCACATGCTATTTTGAAAATTTTACCTTTTTTAATTTTGCGTTGTGTTTTACATTCTTGTATCTTCGGCGGAATCCCATTCTTGAAAAATTCAAATGCAAGTTAGTAAAAGGTATAATTCAATTAGTGAGAAATACCAGCACATTTTAGTAAAGGGTAGAATTATATGAATTCCTCTTAAAAAGTCCAGCATGTTAACATTGTCTCTGTGCGCCAAAGAAGTTCGAATTCCTTTTTATCTTGCCAGCGTTTCTCTTCTGGGTGGATTTGTTGGAATCTGTGCTACCACTCTTTCCATTTTAGCCATAGTTGTTCTCTGCTCTTTCGCAATTTCACTGATTATTTTGTTCAGTCACAGTTTTATCTCTCCCAGAATTGTATTCCAGCGTCTGTCCAATCTTTAAAGTTTGTTTTGTGTTCTGGGAAAGCCAAATAAATTGTTTTCACTTACTGACCAAATTATTGGTGGGAAAAGCGGAAGGCTTCTGCTCGGATTGTTTTTTTCTGCTTCCACGAAATTTTCCAAGAACATAATTTTCCTCAAACCACTGAACTACAGAATCTGCATATTCTAGTAAAATTGGTTAATATATATCAAATACGTGGAGATAAATGGACGATGTCATCACTCTTTCCACGTTATTTTTTAAACAACGCATAGCGACTGAAAATTTGTATTCCGGCACTGCTGGGATCGAACCCCAGAACTCTCGATAACTAGTCGAGTGCGTTCGAATTTACGCTACAGCGCCAACAATTCTCAGCGCAATGCGTGGTTTTATCAGTCAGCATCTGACTACACGAATGCGTATTGATGGTCTCAGCAACTGAGATGTCGTCATCTGGTGGCATTTAACGCAACAGCTATTTTAATTGTAGCTGATAAATTCAAAGGGCGATAGAAATGGTTAATATATATCAAATACGTGGAGATAAATGGACGATGTCATCACTCTTTCCACGTTATTTTTTAAACAACGCATAGCGACTGAAAAATTGTATTCCGGCACTGCTGGGATCGAACCCCAGAACTCTCGATAACTAGTCGAGTGCGTTCGAATTTACGCTACAGCGCCAACAATTCTCAGCGCAATGCGTGGTTTTATCAGTCAGCATCTGACTACACGCATTCGTGTAGTCAGATGCTGACTGATAAAACCACGCAACCCCAGAACTCTCGATAACTAGTCGAGTGCGTTCGAATTTACGCTACAGCGCCAACAATTCTCAGCGCAATGCGTGGTTTTATCAGTCAGCATCTGACTACACGCATTCGTGTAGTCAGATGCTGACTGATAAAACCACGCATTGCGCTGAGAATTGTTGGCGCTGTAGCGTAAATTCGAACGATTGTTGGCGCTGTAGCGTAAATTCGAACGCACTCGACTAGTTATCGAGAGTTCTGGGGTTCGATCCCAGCAGTGCCGGAATACAATTTTTCAGTCGCTATGCGTTGTTTAAAAAATAACGTGGAAAGAGTGATGACATCGTCCATTTATCTCCACGTATTTGATATATATTAACCATTTCTATCGCCCTTTGAATTTATCAGCTACAATTAAAATAGCTGTTGCGTTAAATGCCACCAGATGACGACATCTCAGTTGCTGAGACCATCAATACGCATTCGTGTAGTCAGATGCTGACTGATAAAACCACGCATTGCGCTGAGAATTGTTGGCGCTGTAGCGTAAATTCGAACGCACTCGACTAGTTATCGAGAGTTCTGGGGTTCGATCCCAGCAGTGCCGGAATACAATTTTTCAGTAGCTATGCGTTGTTTAAAAAATAACGTGGAAAGAGTGATGACATCGTCTATTTATCTCCACGTATTTGATATATATTAACCATTTCTATCGCCCTTTGAATTTATCAGCTACAATTAAAATAGCTGTTGCGTTAAATGCCACCAGATGACGACATCTCAGTTGCTGAGACCATCAATACGCATTCGTGTAGTCAGATGCTGACTGATAAAACCACGCATTGCGCTGAGAATTGTTGGCGCTGTAGCGTAAATTCGAACGCACTCGACTAGTTATCGAGAGTTCTGGGGTTCGATCCCAGCAGTGCCGGAATACAATTTTTCAGTAGCTATGCGTTGTTTAAAAAATAACGTGGAAAGAGTGATGACATCGTCCCTAGTAAAATTGATTTCATTTCTTCAAAAGCAGCTGGAATTTCATCATATGAAAAAATGTGAGTGCTTGCAGATGTCTGACTTTGAGAGCAAACTCACTGTTTTCCCTATATTCCAAGGTTATGCCAGAGGATGGATATTCCTCAGCACATTTTTTTCCGAGATGAAACCAACAACATTTGTGTGTGCTGCTTCCAAATTCCGTTTTAGCAGCATTATAATGTTAGCTATTTCAAAATCTATTATTATGCGTTATTGTGGTGCAAGCTGAATATCATAGTCTGATGCATAGTCTTGTAAATCCTGCAAAAATACTGTATAATAGTATTATATTCCTTATACTTGCTGGAAAGTAACCCATAAACTAGTGGGACAAGTATGTGCATGTCTGGATTCGTTTCAACCATAGCATGAATGGTACATAATTGCCTAAAAAGGGTTGGACAAGTTTCAAATGTCCCATCCATAATCCCGAGGAGTGCTTCTTTAAGCTTTCGTAAATTATTCTCTGTTAAAAATAAAATAATTCTTTGATGCCCAAATGCGCTATCTCTGCCAAGAAATTTTGCACCATCTCCTCCTGTAAATTTATTGTGGCGTCGATCCGTTCTGAAGTTTTAGGCTCCGCAGGCATGTCTTCTCTTCGTATTCGTTTTACAACTTGCCTTAGTGCATCCATATTAGGCATATAAGCTGCATTTACTGTAGCCATTAACGTTGTCACGGTTTGAATAATTTGTGCAGGGGCTTCGTCTGTATTTCTCGCTCGTTCTTTTATTTGCGCTCTTGCAACAGCAACATCACTTTTCTCCGGTCTTGGAGCATGATTATGTGGTTTCTCATTGCGCATCCTGTGTTAATCTCCAATAAGAATAGTACTAGCAAAGCCAGTACAATTTCCATAATTTCTTTCAATACAGTGCCAATACCGTAAATCACATCGCACTCTGTTATGGCAAAATAAATACCCTTTCCATTTCAGCAAATCATTTTCTTTTTGTGAGTTAACTATTTATGTTGCATTCTTCATCTGCATTGTGCCTTCGGAAAACAATGCACTTTCTCTTTCCAAAATATTTAGAATGATATATTTCCACTATTATCACTTGACAACGCACAACAAAGGTATTAACAAGCACGTTCCCTGTTCGCCAGTCAACTACGAACTGATGAGCAACCATTCAATAAAACACTCAGAATGCAGACAATCACGTGAAGCTTGTTTCTCCAGTTAGGGTTTAAGCGAAGTTCAAGATTTTCGTACCTGCGGTCACAAGAAGTGGTTAAGTTTAAGGATCGGCATCTTATCTTTTGTTTTCCTAAAACGCAGAGGTACATGTATTTTACAGCAGGGACGCTCCAGGCGGGGATCAACAGATGCGAAGTACCCGGGAGCCAGGTTCCGGAGGCGGCAGCACAGCTGTTCTTTGGGCCGGTAGGCGTCATGCTAATTCTCAAAAATAAATTCAAATTTTTTCTGTGCTGCACCATGCGTATGAAAGAAAATTGTCATACTGAAAAGACAATTTGTTTACCAAGTAACGTATTAAACAAAACGTACGTCTCTACGTGCCAAATGGTCTGTAAGCCAAACACAGTTTTTCATGCAACACCTTCCCCCGACTTTCTAAGTTCAGATCTGTCTCGTTCGACTTATTTCCTGTACCGCCTCTCTCTTTCGCGCTAATTGCAGTTAATTGCCGTGAAATTGGTGTTTTACGTTGAGGTGTATTGCCGTGTGTCCTGAAGACTACACTGAAAGCGGTGAACCCCAGGGGAAAAGTATTCCATCAAAAGCAACAGAAATCCAATGCCAGAGCAAAACTTTGTTCGTTGGCATTACATCCAAGCAATTTAGGCGAAGTAGGAAGTGTTTTTTCTACTACGACGCCAGAAGAATGTCGCGAATGCTCAGGCAATTACGATACAGATGTGTCCTTAAGACTTCTCTTTCAAGACGTCCAAAGGCCGGCACTAGGGAACGGGGAGGGATACAGTGCGGATGATCTTTTTTGTTGCAGTTAGACATTCCTAAGCTCATTCTTCCTTAAAACTTTGCCTGGTTACCAGTAAGTACTGTCTGATGCCTCAACCATTGCACAGATTTTTTTGTTTTTGTTTTAATTCTTTGAGTTAACAGCGGGAAAATATCTGAACTGCGTTGTTTCAGTTGAAAATATTTTTTTTACTTCAGCAACAGGGCTTTACGTATAATTGCAAAATACTTCGATAGAATAAAAATACCTTACATAAAGAGTTTGCATGAGAAAATAGATTAATAATAAGGAAAATATTCTAAAACCAAAAAAAAGAAATTGCGGAGCCGAAAAAGCTAGGTAGAGGAAACAAAAGGCTGTAAGAAAAAGTTCATATTTAAAGAAACCTGTAGTCGCTTAATGAGTAAGTGGTATAAATCAATACAAAATCATGTGCTGTATTTGAAAACAAAATGTAAGCAAGTAGGCATCGTGACTGTCCACAATTTCCCCTTTTCATCCTGTCGACATTACAACCACCACAGAAAAGAAAATAACAAAAACATAACAAAAACACCCATACAAAGTAAAATGCCCAAAACATAAAAACAAGTAACCACACAAAATGAAATGCCCAAAACATTAAAAAAACTGCAACCACACAAAATAAAATACCCAAAACATGGTAAGAAATTCTGTTAAAAGCACAATGAAGGTAAACGATAGGAGAAATATATGTTTTTAAAACTTAATACAGGTGTCAAAACTGAAATAAAAAGAAAGAAAAAAGAAATATTCCAAATTTCATTGTTACTTTAGATATTTTGACCTGTTGACATTTCGTAAATTGCACTTGCACTCGGTCAAAAAATATTACTTACAAGGACTCTTTAGTAACTTTTAATCGCTGCAGTCATATTTATAAGGTTTGCATAACAAATCAAGTTAATAATGTTGCGCTTTCACTTAGGCACCAAATACTAATTATTGGCCGCTAGGCCTAGGCCTTTTAAATAATTTTTGATAAGCGTAACACTCTTAAATTGATTTGTCATGCAAACCTCATATGATCACAGCATTATAAAAATTACTATAAATGCATATGCCTAGGTCTCGGGCGTATCTATTAATGCTTTGTGCTCGAGTAACATTTAAACAGAATTCATTTTATTTTCTATGAAAACTACATAAATATCAGCTCGGAGGACTGAAAACTATCAAAAAGCCCTAGGCCTAGCTAGGGTCTGCTTAATAGTTCCAACCTCAGAAAAGCGCATTGCTAAAATCTTGGACTTCTATGCAAACCTTATGAAAATTAGCACGGCAGACTGAAAATTGCTAAACAGGCCCAGTCCTAGAGCTTTCTAATTATTTTTTTGTACCTGACTAAAAGTGTAACATTATCTTTAGTTCCTACTACTAGCAGGGGTACCCGATATTTCCCGGGTAAATATTACTATTTGTAAAATCACCAAGTTCAGCGGGTGAAAGTTAATGAATGAAACAGGTATTTCCGTAAATTTCCAGTAAACTTATTTTAAATTTTTTGATTTAGTTAATTTAATTATACGAAGCAAGAAAGAATTTGCATTATTTACATTACATTGTATTTCTGCCTGATAAGGCAACCGTTGGTGGTGAAAGCTAACGTTTATTAATTTGCGTTTTTAATACACCATTAACCGGATATTTTTTCACTTTATTGTTATCTACGGCCTCTAACCTAGACCGTAGGTGGGGTAATGGAGTGCTCTATTGGGATGCAGTTCTTAAGAGTAAAAATTGTAATTTTTACAAAAATTTTGAATGGGCCCCATTCACCCCGGGCACCGACCCTTTCCGTCTGCGGTCTAAGTTAGAATACAATGAGGTAGAGTACCAAATTCGGTCGTTCTAAATTGGAAACTGTAGGTTTTACAAAAATTGGTATAGATGGCTCTGACCCCCTGGCTCCAACCGTTTCCAAAAACCTTCTACATTCTAAGTTAGAGTACCATGAGACAGTATACCAAATTTGGTGGTTCTAAATTGAAAACTGTAGATTTTACGAATTTTTTTATGGGGAGAGGCTCTGACCCCGTGCTCGACTCATTCCCCAAACCGTCTACCGTTTAAGTTAGAGTACCATGAGATAGTATACCAAATTTGGTGGTTCTAAATTGAAAACTGCAGATTTTACGAAAATTTAAAATTTTGTACGAGGGGGTGCTCTGACCCCCGGGCCCCGATCCGTTCCAAAAACCGTCTCCCGCTAAGTTAGAGTGCCATGATATAGTACACCAAATTTGGTGGTTCTAAATTAATAACTGTAGATTTCAAGAAATTCTTTATGGGGGGGGGCTCTAAACCCCGGTTTCCGACCCTTTCCAAAAAACCATCTACCGTCTAAGTTAGATTACCATGAGATAATATGCCAAATTTGGTGGTTCTAAATTCAAAACTAGATTTTACAGCAATTTTGTAGGGGGGGGGCTCAGACACCCAGGGCTCCAACCGCTTCCAAGAACCGTCTACAGTTTAAGTTAGAATACCACGAGGTTTAAGTTAGGATACCAGATTTGGTGGTTCTGAATTGAAATCTGTAAGTTTTACGAAAATTTAAAATTTTGTACGAGGGGTGTGCTCTGACCCCCGGGCCCCAATCCGTTCCAAAAATCGTCTCCCGCTAAGTTACAGTGCCATGATATAGTATACCCAATTTGGTGGTTCTAAATTGAAAACTAGATTTTACGAAATATGGTATGGGGGGGGGTGCTCTGAACCCCGGGCTCCGACCCTTTCCAAAAACCGTCTGCAGTCTAAGTTAGAATACCATGAGATAGTATTCCAAATTTGGTGGTTCTAAATTGAAAACTGTAGATTTTACGAAAATTTAAAATTTGGATTTTACGAAAATTTAAAATTTCATGACACAAAATTTGGTGGTTCTGAATTGAAAAATACAGATTTTAAGAAAATTTTGTATGTGATGTGGGGGCTCACCCCCGGGCCTTGACCCGTTCCCAAAACCTTGTACCGTCTAAGTAAGAGTGCCATGAGATAGTATACCAAATTTGGTGGGTCTAAATTGAAAACTATAGATTTTACGAAAATTTTTTATGTGTGTGTGTGTGGGGAGGGGCTCACCCCCGGGCCTTGACCCGTTCGAAAAACCTTCTACCGTCTAAGTTAGAGTACCATGAGATAGTATACCAAATTTGATGGTTCTAAATTGAAAACTCTAGTTTTTACGAAAAAAATTAGGGGGGGGGGCTCTGACCCCGTGCCTGACCCGTTCCAAAAACCGTCTACCGTCTAAGTTAGAGTACCATGAGAGAGTATACCAAATTTGGTGGTTCTATATTGAAAACTGTAGATTTTACGAAAATTTTGTAGGGGGGGGCTCTAAACCCCCGAGGCCCCGACCCGTTCCAAAAACCGCCTACCGTCTAATATAGAGTACCATGATACCAAATTTGGTGGTTCTAAAGTGAAAACTATGGATTTTACGAAAAATTTGTATGTGGGGGCCCCCGCGCCTTGACCTATTCCAAAAGTTGTCTACCGTCTAAGTTAGAGTACCATGAGATAATATACCAAATTTGGTGGTTCTAAATTGAAAACTGTAGATTTCACTAATTTTTTAAGGGGGGGATCTGAACCCCTGGCTCCGACCCTTTACAAAAAACCGTCTACAGTCTAAGTTAGAACACCATGAGATAGTATACCAAATTTGGTGGTTCTAAATTGAAAACGGTACGTTTTACGAAAATTTTGTACGGGGGGGGGGCTCTAACACCCCAGGCCCCGACCCGTTCCAAAAACCGTCTACCGTCTAAGTTAGAGTGCCATGATATAGTATACCCAATTTGGTGGTTCTAAATTGAAAACTAGATTTTACGAAATATCGTAGGGGGGGGGGGGTCGAACCACGGGCTCCGACCCTTTCCAAAAACCGGCTACAGTCTAAGTTAGAATACTATGAGATAGTATTCCAAATTTGGTGGTTCTAAATTGAAAACTGTAGATTTTACGAAAATTTAAAATTTGGTACGGGGGGTCCGACCCCCGAGCCCCGACCCGTTCCAAAAAGCGTCTCCCGCTAAGTTAGAGTTTCATGACACAAAATTTGGTAGTTATGAACTGAAAACTATAGATTTTAAGAAAATTTTGTATGTGTGTGTGTGTGGGGAGGGGCTCACCCCCGGGCCTTGACCCGTTCGAAAAACCTTCTACCGTCTAAGTTAGAGTACCATGAGATAGTATACCAAATTTGGTGGTTCTAAATTGAAAACTCTAGTTTTTACGAAAAACATTTACGGAGGGGGGCTCTGACCCCGTGCCCGTCCCGTTCAAAAAACCGTCTCCCGCTAAGTTAGAGTGCCATGATATAGTATACCAAATTTGGTGGTTCTAAATTAATAACTGTAGATTTCAAGAAATTCTTTATGGGGGGGGGCTCTAAACCCCGGTTTCCGACCCTTTCCAAAAAACCATCTACCGTCTAAGTTAGATTACCATGAGATAATATGCCAAATTTGGTGGTTTTAAATTGAAAACTAGATTTTACGGCAATTTTGTGGGGGGGGGGCTCTGACCCCCGGGCCCCAACCGCTTACAAAAGCCGTCTACAGTTTAAGTTAGAATACCATGAGGTGTAAGTTAGAATACCAGATTTGGTGGTTCTGAATTGAAAACTGTAGATTTCACGAATTTTTTTATGGGGGGGGGGGGGGGGCTCTGAACCCCGGGCTCCGACCCTTCACAAAAAACCGTCTACAGTCTAAGTTGGAACACCATGAGGTAGTATACCAAATTTGGTGGTTCTGAATTGAAAACGATATATTTTACGAAAATTTTGTACGGGGGCTGTAACCCCCGGACCGCGACCCGTTCCAAAAACCGTCTACTGTCTAAGTTAAAGTGCCGTGATATAGTATACCAAATTTAGTGGTTCTAAATTGAAAACTGTAGAATTTACGAAAAGTTTGTATGAGGGGGGGGGGGCTCTGACCCACCTGGCTCCAACCGCTTCCAAAAACCGTCTACAGTCTATGTTAGAATTTCGTGAGATAGTATACCAAATTTGGTGGTTCTAAATTGAAAACTCTAGTTTTTACGAAAACAATTTAAGTGGGGGGGGGGGGGGGCTCTGACCAACCGGGCCCTGTCCCGTTCCAAAAACCGTCTACCGTCTAATAATTTTAGTGCCAAATAAAAACGTAATATTCCTACCCCGTCTGCGTGTCCAAACTTTATAAATTTGATCAGGGAGCAAGACGTTCGAAATCGTACGTTTTCCTGCGTTCG
This sequence comes from Macrothele yani, assembly GCA_039090855.1. Classification (NCBI taxonomy): domain Eukaryota; kingdom Metazoa; phylum Arthropoda; class Arachnida; order Araneae; family Macrothelidae; genus Macrothele; species Macrothele yani. The sequence goes on along the minus strand of CM077025.1, from coordinate 71,428,949 downwards.
TTCTGTATGTAACCAAAATCTGCAAACGCGACGAATTGACGCTCGACGAATCGTCGTGGTCGACGAATTGACGCGCGACGAATTGACGCATGCGACGAATTGTCGTAGTCGACGAATTGAAGCGCGACAAATTGACGCACGCGACGAATTCACGTGACACCATCTCATCAGAGAATGATATGTTGTTTAGTTTCGGTTTGGATGAAAAATTTATTTCGCAATCGTTGCTCTGAATAAAACGTGCACTTAGGCAAGCTACAACTTTTGGCACGGTGCGGACGTTTTTTTGTTGTTGTAGTTCAGCCATGAAGTAGATGGTGCAAAACTTAATAACGTTCATAGTTATGTTTTTTATCTGACTTTGACAAATTTTAAACAAGCAAAGATTAGAGAATATTTTACTCAAATACTATTGAGAAATCAACTTGTAAACAATTTGCTTTGAAAAGAGCGATGCTAATAAAGAAGGAGTAATAGGAGTATGAACATAAAACAAAATAACATTCGGATTTACAACAAAGTTTTTAAAAAGTAAAGATTTTTTTTCATGTATTGAAAATGCGAAAGTGTACATAATCATTTTGTCATGTAGTTTTTTAAATATTTGGCCAAACTTTGGGAACTTGTTTTACCGCCATTTTGGTGATAAAAAAATCATATAAAGGGCCGGAAACTTTTTCCCGCAGCGTTATCCCCCATGAGCATGGGCGTCAGCTGCAACTTTTCTGGGGGAGGAGGCAAACGGGTATACTCCCACTATCATAATTATTGCTTAAATTTATAGTATTCTTGCGTCTTTATATGGCATAGTGGGAGTTGGGTCAGGCGAGTGCATCGAGCCCCTAAAGCTAGGAAGTGGGTTCGGAGCACTGTTAGCCCCCGAAAAGTTTGGGAACTTGGACACTTCTTCCTTTCTATAGTCAATATGCAGTACTGAAATAACGGACAATAATAATAATTATGTCATTTACCAATTACTGGCCACTGATTATTCATATCTGAGTCAAAAGTTTAACCTTACTTTAATCAACTTAATACAGTCTTTTTGTATGGAAACATTAACTTGGGGTTACATAAAACAATTGCACTGCTCCATCGTCCTTTATTGAGTATGAGTATAAACCCCCTTTTTTTATAGACATTTATCTGTTTATTTTTATACCCCTTTCAATTTTCTGTTTCTTGCACTTTAGAAGAGATTCTATGAAATAAAAACTGCAAACGTCTTGGTTTTGTCCAAATCTATCAATTACATTTTGAATGAGTTCATGTTTATTCTCAAAAACCTTTTCTCGACGAATACTCATCATGCACAGTCCAGATAAACGTCCACCTGACATTTTTGACCTTAACCAGGTTTATAACCGGTCTCATAGTGCTGAAGAACCTCTCCACTGGGCAGGTTGTTACTGGTAATGTTTGAGCAATATGAATAGTCTGTCGAACAGAAGGAAACAGATCAGTGTGGTTGAGCAAGCCTAAAGTTCGTCTTCACATCCATCATCTTGTTTCTTCCTTATTGACCACATTTCAAACTGTTATGGATAGGTTTTGCTCATGTGTGTAATAAATAGTTAAATTTAGCAAATGTTAAAACTAAGGTAAATATTGACTTTAGGTGAAAATTAAAATTTGGGAAACAGGTGGATGCATTTCGAAACAAAAAGTAAATGCAATCAATTAAGGCCATGATAAATGAAAATTAAATGCAATGGAACACTGATATTAGGACATTCCAAAAGTTATTATTGAAAGTTTGCGTTGTTTGAATTTACGATGAGCTGTGACACCTGCAAGTGTAAAATAAGTAATTATTGTTTACATGTGTATCAAATTTGTGAACACTAAAAAATGGATGGTACACTTTGGAAGCACTGATATCCTAAGTGAAAATCCCCCAAATACGAGGCGTCAGTTGAATAAACAAATACATCGCACTTTCCACGTTTTACCAACACACAGCATAACAATTTTTCGGTTGCTGGATGTCCTACACATTGAAGCTATTCGGCCCTTTGGCTCCGGGTTGTAATACGATCGCTCTGCAATCGCCTTACTGGTGCACTGCTGAAGGAAAGTGCGAGGCTACATGGAGATTCCTCGTGGAGGATGTGGATCCTACAATTGTCGGTGGTTGTACTAAACTATGTAATTATAGCCTTGATGTTTTTCTTAACACTCACGGCTACCCGTCACAGTAGCATCTGTAAAGAGATCGTTTTCCAAATTAAAATTTGTAAAAACTATTTGAGAAGCATCATGTCACAAGATAGGCTGCAGGAATTGTCACTGCATAGAATGGCAGTTTGCCAAAAGAATGGACATCAACGCTTAATAATTTGCCAAAAAAATGAAGGCTAGAAAAAAAGACTTAGGCCTAAAAACATGAAAATTTCCACTTATCGCATAATTTTTTTTCACTTGTATTTTAATCATATAATTATAATTTATATTATATCTATATTATGTAGTTATATGGTACACTCAGTGGTCGAAGTGGCACAGAGCTACTGCCCGTATGGTGTAGACCATAGATCCACATAGTATAAATAGGAGATTTCGAAAGAAATACATACCATTCCGTCTAATTGGTTTTTTTTTGTTTTTTTGTTTTTTTTGGTATTGAAAAATTAATGTATATAATATTTTAAAATTAATGTAAAAATTAAAAAAACTTCATTGAAGGGTTTGTGGTCTCTTTCATTCTCAGCTGCTAATTATCAATTTTATCCGTTAAAAATGTCATTTGCCGATTTTTGCGTTAAAATTTGTGCTTTCATCCTAATATCTTTACGTAGTTTGTGAAGGGTTTATAATTTATTACATACCGGAATGGTAAATAACGTTTTTTTAACTGCCGGTATACGCACTTCCATTCTTGTTAACTACCGGTATGCCATACCGGCCCATTTCGAACACTGGGTATAGTACTCGTATATTTGTAAACATCACATACCTGCACATTGCATTTCCACACGCACTCTTTTTTTCCTGGCCTGTATTGAAGTTTTGTTGTACATGCAAATTAATATCTGCAGCTAGGAAATCCATATTGCATTCTTGCAGTGTAGAATACTGAATTCCCTGTTTGTATACAACCATATCCAATAACGATCACTAAAGTCTCATAGTTGTTAACCTTAAACATTTAAATATATTTTACCGAATTCGTTTCAATGCGATAAAACGTATATTCATGATTGCCGCCCCGGTGGCGCAGTGGTCTAAGCGATGGCCTCTGATCATTCGTCCGAACGGGGTCCGGGTTCGAATCCCGGTGAGGCATGGATGTTGTGTTTGTCTTACGGCACTGGCTCTCTCCCTTCCCTGGAACCAGTGACCCTAAATTAGGGACGGGCGACTGCTTATAGTCCATTGAGTTGCTCACGGTGGTCGTTAAACCTCCAATCAAAAAAAAAAATATTCATGATTATACATCTGACAGCTCAGCCGCCCCGGTGGCGCAGTGGTCTAAGGCGTTGGCCTCTGATCATTCGCCCGTAAGGGGTCCGGGTTCGAATCCCGATCAGGCATGGATGTTGTGTTTGTCTTACGGCACTGGCTCTCTCCCTTCCCTGGAACCAGTGACCCTAAATTAGGGACGGGCGACTGCTTATAGCCCATTGAGTTGCTCACGGTGGTCGTTAAACCTCCAATCAAAAAAAAAAAAAAAACATCTGACAGCTCACCGTGTTAAATCTGACTGGCTGATTGATTGATAACCTTGCATTATGTACTTCTGTTCCAAAATTTATTTTAAAAGTTGAAACTAAAGGGCTCTATAGGTAGTTCCTTTACTTTACCAGACAGTCTCCCTAACTTCCTGACATCCCCATTTTCCCGAAACAAACACCGTGAAAAACACATCCTTCCTAATGTCCGAAATCCTTGAAAAATTATTATGCTTAGGGGTGCTGAAATAAGCTTTCCGGGGTTGCACAAGTGGTGCTAGTTACGCCACTGCGAATGCGCCGAGGTGTTTTGCAACTTCCCCCTCCCCCAACCTTGCTCGGCATGGTTGCTAGACTGGAAGCGATGATACGCGCTGATTTGAATTCCTTTTCCTCGCGTTTTCGAAATGCTTTTGCTGAAAGCATTGCTTAACAAAGCAACAAAAAATGTTTATTTTCTTCCTTTCCTATAAAAATGAAGGCTCCGACAATTTCTTAGTTTATGCAAGACAACCGCACGAAAATTTGCGACCTTGAACAAATAAAAGTTGCGTATAGTGAACACAAAAACAGCTGCTTGTGTATAATGAACAGGAGTAAAAGTATGTAATGAACTGGAAAAAGATATTAGTGTTTACTTCCGAATTTCGAAAGATGACACTCTAAGAGCATGCTGGACAACCAAAGAGAACCATCGCCGGAGGGGTACATAACTCTCTTTTGTCTGTAAAAAACTAGTACATCATTCTGGCAGTGTTTATTTTCGATTTTGGAAATATGGCACTCCAAGTACATGCTCGAGTGCCGCGAAAGGAGAGTCACAAAGTACCACTTCCGGTGGTGTACAGAATTTTCTTTTGGTTGTACAAAACTAGCACAACATTCTGGCAGTGTTTTTTCGTTTTTGGAAAAGTGGCACTCCTCTGCTCATGCTCGAAGGGCACAAAGGAGAGTCAAAAGGTACCACTTCCGGTGGTGTACAAAATTTTCTTTTGGGTGTACAAAACTGTTTAAAACTAGGACAACACTCTGGCAGTGTTTTTTTTTCGCTTTCGGAAAAGTGGCACTCCAAGTACATGGTCGAGAGCCACAAAGGTGAGTCTAAAAGTACCACTTCCGGTGGTGTACAAAATTTTCTTTTGGGTGTACAAAACTAGGACAACACTCTAGCAGTGTTTATTTTGGTTTTGGGAAAAGTGGCACTCCAAGTACATGGTCGAGAGCCACAAAGGAGAGTCAAAAAGTACTACTTCCGGTGGTGTACAAAATTTTTTTTTTTTTTTTTTGATTGGAGGTTTAACGACCACCGTGAGCAACTCAATGGGCTATAAGCAGTCGCCCGTCCCTAATTTAGGGTCACTGGTTCCAGGGAAGGGAGAGAGCCAGTGCCGTAAGACAAACACAACATCCATGCCTAACCGGGATTCGAACCCGGACCCCTTACGGACGAATGATCAGAGGCCAGCGCCTTAGACCACTGCGCCACCGGGGCGGCGTACAAAACTAGTACAAAACTTTGGCAGTATTTATTTTCGATTTTGAAAAAGTGGCACTCCAGCATGTACTTGGAGTGCCACTTTTAAAGAGCCGAAAAGTACCACTTCCGGTGGTGTACAAAATTTTCTTTTGGGTGTACAAAACTGTACAAAACTAGTACATAACTTTGGCAGCGTTGATTTCTTACTTTGGAAAAGTGGCACTCCAAGTACATGTATCTCAGTAATGCTATGTTAAGCTGGATGCTTTTTCTGCGTTGCTTCCAACGAGCGACTACGTACGAGACATTTGTTCTTGTTTTCGTAAAAATACAAATATGAATTTGCTTTCTTAAAAATAAAGTTACTGAAAAAAATGCCCGCTACGTTTATGTTGGTGTGATATTTTTATTTTACTTTAATGTGACATATTTTTAATTCACGCAAAAGAAAGTGCATGAACCAAAGGGAAGCAATGCTTCCCTCGCTTCCATTGAAGCTTCGCCACTGGCTGTAGCTGAATCTATTAAACTCCATACAGTAAATATATCTAAACCACTTGTCTGTAAATAACTTGATAACGGGGCTGTAGTTTCAAATATATGCAAGTAAGTAAATGCTGTCAATATTGTTTCAAACTTTACAAGACTTTGAAATAAAACATTTGCTTCTTGTTTTGTTTTTGCATCAAACTTGTCTGAATCTTGTGTCATCGATAAGCATGTCAGTAGATTTACAAAAGTACTGACAGCGGCATCATCAAAACGTCCACAGATTTTTTTATATTCGTGCTATACATCATTAACTAAATTAAACGCCGTCTCTGCACGATGTACGTTAAAACACTAAAAATATTAACCACTTGATTGTTAAAAACTTTAATACATTAAAAATACACCTACACTAGATCTTTTGAAAAGCCTAGCGCTTCATCTTCAATTAAAAGTAATCGTCGAGCAATACGGAAGCCCAGCTTTTATACATTACCCAATCTAGAGTTCATGACGTAAGTTACCAGTGCTGCGCAATCGTATAAGTCGGTACCCGACATTGGTATACAATCTTGCATCTAGATTGTAAAATAAATAACATGTTAAACTAATGTAATATACAAAATGGCTGATACACAAATTAGTCCTTTCCAGAGTTCCACAAATGTTGGAATAAATTAATCCAGGGCATTGGAATATTAAGGGTGCATCTTCATTACAACATTTTGCACCGTATGAATTGATGAAAAGACTTTCAGTGAATAATGAAGATCTTCCGGATTTTGAAGTAGCCAGGATCCTGATGTCTTCCCAAATGGGATAGTGTGTTCCGGCATTCACAATCCTAAAGAGCGCAGTTGACTTCATTCGATTTTTAATTGTATACTTGTGTTCTTAAATTCTTGTGCGTAAAGCTCTTAACGTGGAGCCAATATTTACTGAATCCTCACTTGAGTTATCACATGCCCTCAATGGGACACAGTAAACACCGTGTTTGATATCACAGTTCCTGGATCATAATCCTTTTTTTAAGCTTTCCAACCGTAGGTTGAAGAAGCGTATATGCTCCAGCTTTGTCCGTCCGTCCGTCCATCCGTCCGCACGATAACCCACGTGAAAATTGTTCGATTTCGACGAAATTTTAGTATGTGGTAGGGGACCACCTGGGGACGAACCCTATTGAAAATGGGCGAAACAGGGTCAAAGGTCAGGACATAGGAGCGGGATCCATTCCATTGCTCTTATGCGTCATAACTTGCGCAAAAATGGTTCGATTTCGATGGAATTTTAGTATGTGGTGAGGAACCTTTTGGGAACGAACCCTGTTGAAAATAAGCGGAATGGGGTCAAAGGTCAGGACATAAAAGCGGGATCCATTTCATTGCCTTTATGCGTCATAACATGAGTAAATATGGTTCGATTTCGATGAAATTTTAGTATGTGGTAGGGAACCACCTGGGCTCAAACCGTGTTGAAAATTGGCGAAATGGGGTCAAAGGTCAGGCAGGACATAAGAGCGGGATTTGTTCCGTTGCCCTAATGCGTCATAACTTGGGTAAAAATGGTTCGATTTCGATGAAATTTTAGTATTTGGTAAGGAATCACCTGGGGACGAACTCTGTTGAAAATAAGTGAAATGGGGTCAAAGGTCAGGGAATAAAAGTGGAATCCATTCCATTGCTTTTATGCGTCATAACATGCGTAAATATGGTTCGATTTTGATGAAATCTTAGTATGTGGTAGGGAACCACCTGGGCTCAAACCGTATTGAAAATTGGCGAAATGGGGTTAAAGGTCAGGCAGGACATAAGAGCGGGATTTGTTCCGTTGCCCTTATGCGTCATAACTTGCGTAAAAATGGTTCGATTTGCGTAAAAATGGTTCGATTTCGATGGAATTTTAGTATTTGGTAGGAAGCCACTGGGGACGAACCCTATTGAAAATGGGCGAAATGGGGTCAAATGTCAGGACACTGGAGTGGGAACCATTCCATTGCCCTTGTGCATCATAACTTACCTAAAAATGTTTCGATTGCGTCAAAACGTTATCATGTTGTTCCTGAGGTATAGTGAACCGGTTCTGTTGAATATCAACGAAATGGGGTCAAAGGTCATTGCACAAAAGCAAAATTTATTCCACAGCCATTATTCTCATAACTTGCGTAAAACTGCTTCTATTGCGGCAAAACTTTAGTATGTTATTCTTGAGGTATACTGAACCGGTTCTGTTGAATATCATCGAAATGGGGTCAAAGGTCAGGACACAGGAGCGAGATTTATTCCACAGCCATTATCCTCATAACTTGAGTAATAATTTCTGGTATGTTGGAAAGCTTATCATAATCAATGCATTGCATGATTTTACTAACTTGTTTACTATAGACAAGATATTTCTGGTACACATACCGAAGTCAATGTGGTGTTTCTTACATGCATATCTTAATATAGAGGATGCTTCAGGTATGTGCTCAATTGATTTAGCGTACCGTGTTTTCATGGTGTCTCTCTCCAAAGTAGAAAAGTCAGCCTGTAGCAACTTCCTAAATGAAATGGCTCTCCAAACAAGAAAATAAAAAGCTTCTATCTTATACTTCAGTGGGTGTGATGAATTATTGGGAATAATGACGGCATTGGCTTTTCTGTAGACTGAGAACGAAATATTATTTGCAATTTGGGTTCTCTTTAGAAGGATATCAAGATAAGGGAGGGTATTATTTTTTTCATATTCGATGGTGAATTTGATTGTTGGGTATTGTTTGGATAATAGATCTGCAAACTGTGTAATAAGTTCCTTTTCATGAGGCAAAAATATTATAATATTATCAATATATCTTATATATAAGCTGGATTTAAATTGGCAGGTGTTCAGTACAATATCCTCTAGCTCTTGCATTACAATTTTTGCCAAAACGAGTGGGAGAGGGGAGCACCATAAGTGCTACCTCAGTCTGGCGACAGGTAACACCCTCGAAAACAAAACATGTGCGTTTCTGAACTACTTTAAGAGCATTGATCACTGCCTAGATCTCTTGGGGAGGTAAATGGTTCATTGAGCTAAGTCTTGTTTCTGTAATCTTATGTACCGCATCAATAGGTACACTTGGGTACAACGATGTTACATTTAACGGTGCCATTAGAAAAGCCTTTTGCTTGTTGGGTGTGACTTAACTAGTTTCTAAGGCTTGCTTGGAACTAAATTTTTAGTTAGAGGTGAAAGGAACTGCTCTAGGACCTTTTCCAACGGACGTGTCGGGCGTGCATAGCCCAATACCAGTGGTCGAAGGAAAGTTGCCCCTCTTTGTGAGTTTTTAACTTTCCGAACAGTTCTGCGACACGAGGTCCGATGGTCAGATACATGACTTTTGGGATATCGACAGGCAAAGATCCATGATTTTTAAATCTTGCTACTGCCGCAACAGTTGTAGCTGTGAGATTCGTTGAAAATAGTGTCATGTGGAACACAGGCGCCGACTTGAAAAATTATTGGGGGTTCCAGAAATTTTAAATCAAATGACACATGCATTTTTCAAAGGATTTAAGACTAAATTTTATTCAGTCAGATCATCGGGCACAATAAGACGCCTGGAATGCTAAAATGAAGTAATTATAGTCAATTACAGAAAAATATTTTTTTCTCTAGATAATTATTTATTTAATTTATTTTGCTTTCGTAGGCGCAAAATTATTATATTCAATACACAATTCACATATTATCATGTGTGAATTTCCAACTCAATTATCTTTATAAAAATAACAAAAACATGTAAAATTTATCCTTAGGTGATTTTACCAATTTTAAAAATGCCAACAATTTTTTCTTCAAATGATTTCTGAGTTAAAATCATGTATTCAATACTTTAAACAATCCAATGTACTCTTGGAAAATGGTGTAATCCCTGAAAAGTTTAGCGTTGCGGTTACATGAACATGGCAGAGAATAGAGATAATTGGAAAATTAATATTAAAATTTGGTCTAAATTCGACTCAATTTTTGTGACCCGAAGGTTAGCCTAATAGAGACTTAGTGCTTACCTTATTTTTTTCAATGTCAAAGAAAACGTTTTTTTTTCTTTTTTTTTTTTTTTTTGAAATCATTTCGTTGGGTGAATTCATCGTAACTTCGTCTCCTATGAAGCTTGAGACCAGTTCACGGTGTGTGCGCAGAATGGCAATGTCATTAAGGTGGGTTTGTGCCAAACCCGCCTTAAACACATTGGTATTCGATTTAACACGTCGAAGGCTTGAAAATGATCTCTCCGCTATACAGGTCGACACTGGTAAGTTAAAATTATACGAGTAAATTTCACGAACTCCTGTAGCATATCAGCTAGTAACAAAGTCCTTTCTCAAGACATTCACAACACTGTCAACATCAGTGACGATTTTCGCGATCGCAAAATGTCAAAGAACATAGACTTATGTAACAACAGTCCTTCCCGATCTATGTCGTCTGCATAAAATTTAATTATCTCTGTCTTCTTCGTTTGTGGAATGTCCAATGAACAATTTTTCTATTAATTGAAGAAGCTTAGCTGAAGTAGTACCCATTCGGGAAACCAAGCAGGACGAAACATTATCCAGCATTTCATAAAATAAAGCTTTTGTAATATTCTTTCGGTGAATTAAACCGACATCCACTGGCCCCATCATCTATTCTACGCGGAACTCGTCGCTGTCGAGGAAGCTGTGGCTCATCTAATTCCAAAGCCACTCCTTTATCTAATATTGTTTTCCAAAAATTTGCAAATTATTCTTCTTGCCGGAAATATTGAAATGTAGTGTTTAAAGAATCAAGAATAGCAATTGCTTTTTGAAATGAGAGGGATGTTTTGTGAAGAATCGTATTGGTAGCATTTGCATGGCTAAATATCTTAACAAGAACATTCAGATGAAAAAAGAAATCAAATGACATTATATTTGGAAAAAAGTCATTCGCTTTTGCTCCAGTATCATTTTTCTGCGCTGCATCAGTTTCGTTCATAAATCTTATAAGACTGGAATAATTAGAAACAATGGAGTTAATCGAAACATATCTTATAGTCCATCTAGTTGGGCAGAACGGACGAAGGTTTCCTTGGTTTTCATTTTCTTTTTGGAAACTGCAGGAAAATGCTAGTCTTATTGGAGAGTTTTTCACAAAACATTATCTCCTAACTGATATTCAATGAATTTCGGCAGTCTTCTTGGAGTTGAACTCTTTCTTGCACAACTAAATTTAAACTGTGTGCCTACCAGTAAACATAAATTGCTCGGGATGCAATATCTAAAATCTTAGTACGAACTCCATTTATTGCTCTAGGTATGTTTGCCACTCCACAGGGACGGCGCCAGAAATTTTTCAACGCGCGGGGGGGGGGGGGCGAATTATGCTTCATATGTATATGCATATACAAACACGAACCCCAAAAAATTATTATTCCCTACAAAATTAAAGTCAAGAATTTTCAAAAATCGCCGTCGCTTACCCTAAACAAACCTTCAGCAAATTTGAAGAAATTCAGTAAAAATGAAATTCAACAATATTGAAAGCAACGCATACTGCTAGATGACATAAATAAACCATCAGGGGAAGCTTTATGCCAAATAGCAATAAATTTTGCTTGACCTATGAAGCTGAGACGGTTTCATTTAATTTAACATCAGTTATCTGCTTGAGGTATTTCAGAGCAGTTTCTAATTAAGAAAGAATTTAAAAACCAGCTTAGCAACCGATGCAAAATTACCTTCTAACCATCAAAGCAGAGCAGGCAAGAAGCGAAAATACCAACAGAGAGGGAGAGAGAAAATAAATAAATGCACAAGAAGCTGCGAACCCCTTTAATTATTGAAATTCTCAATAATAAAACTCGATGTGAAATAATTGCCAAAACTAATAGATATGAAATAAATGCCAAAAATATTTGCATGTTATAACCGAAGGGATGAAATGAACTATGAAATATTACTATACCGGCCCCTGAAGGCCAGTCTCCTACGCATATGAGGGAATGAAGAATAAATCCATAATATTGATTCGAGGTTCAAAAGTACTAATAAAAAGCAATACTAATAAAATCTGAGTCTATTGTTTTCAAGTGTAGAGAAGAGAAAGTAGAAGAACCAGTTTAAGGAGCAATAAATGCATTTGCCCAAACCAGAGCTCATTTCTCACCCAGCCAGATTCAGAAATCTATTCCTGGCTGGGCGAGAAATGAGCTCTGGTTTGGGCAAATGCATTTACTGTTCCCTGTAAATGCATCTGCTACTATTAAAAAAACCCTACTAAATGCATCTACAACAATAAACTACTAAATGCATCAACAACAATGGAATCAACTACTACAATAAACTACTAAATGCATCTACTACACTCAACGTGCTTCAAAATTAGATATTCTCCTAATTATTTACATATACTGTATATGCGCGCATGTGTGTAATAGCATTACTTAGTTTTTAAGTAAATATATTTCTCTGGCAATAAAGACTAGGACTAAAAGCATTAGTAAATTACAAGAAAATTACTTTTAAATTACTCCTGAGAATAAAATATGTCCTGCAAGACTAGTAAGGTTTTGATTGGAATAGAATAGCCAGCCTTTTCGTTCTCTATTAATATTAAGAAAGGATTTCTGAAATGATGTGTAATATAAAATATTTACCTTCAACAATTGAGCATCCGATTTCATACACAATTTATTTTCGAAATGTCTCAGTGCATTGGCATATCTAACACCAATAATAAAGGATAATAAAGGCAGATAATCTCATTTCTAAAGTCTATAGCCGAGTATCCACATCGCTCCACAGAATGTGACTGAAATCTGATAACCAAAATCAACTATTATTTCATGCCAAGGTGAAATGAACGTAAGAATTTTCTTTCAGTGCAGATTAATACGTCGATTTTTATGGGTTGCATCAAATCGATCAACGACTTCGCTTAAATCAATTTGTTTTGCAGTTGTCGACTCTATAGCTAAGACAGCCATATTATGTAGACGATTGTTAGCCATTCGATTTCTGAGATAGGTTTTCAACCTTCTCATGCATGAGAATGTTCTTTCGCTGGATGCACCAGTCACTGGTATGGTTAGTGTAATGACTGCAAGCTTATACAGCTCATGAAAAGCTTATTTGTATTCCTCCAAAACTTCAGCTAACTTATTGAGAGTTTTCACAACGCATTTTCTTTCTTTTTCATAACGCTTCATCATTCTGGGTAACAAGGTGATCTCCGATTTCACACCATCTATGTCGCATTTATAGTGCTCGGCAAAAGGCCTTAGATGATCGATAGATAAAAATTCCTCATTTCTGGGGTCCAAAGAACTGAAGCCACGAATGAGTGTAGTATGGGTTCTAAAACGTCGTTTGAGTTCTTCATTGATTGTGTCCAAAACAGGGATATAAAAGTGCAATCGAAAATCTTCTTTAGTTAACAGGATATCCTGAGTCGAAACTTCAGTAACATACTTCGCCAGGTGTGGTGGGAGTTTTCTTTTCCTTGATTTCTGTTCACTGAACTGTTCCAAACCGTTTGCATCTGCGATATCCGTTGAATCATCAAAACGTGTAGCAAACTCTGCCTCCGAATCACGCATGTTAGAAAAAAGATGCACTGTTGTTTCAATTGTCTCAAAGACTTTGTTTATTTCTCAGGCTTTGTTTTGCAGATAATTCGAAACCAACGCCAGTTTATTCAAAATGCACGAGAAAACACAAAGTTGGATGACAAAATCTCTACTCAGTTGCCCCAAAAGACCGCGAACTTCAGCTGCCCGATCAGTACAGTCTTCCGACAGCGATGATAACAAAACGATATTTGCCGGAAATGTTTTTTTAACTGCTGAACAGGCTGAGAAATGGCATATCAATCTGATATCACTAAGGCGTTGCAATTCCACAACAGTCAAACCCATTTTACGCTGCACCGAAACAAATTTAGCATGTGTTGCCGAACCAGAGAGGAAAACATACAACTTTTCTAATATTGCAAAAAAAACTCTAACTCTTTAATGTTTTTGCATGAATCTACACTAACCAAATTCAGTCTATAATTCATGCATTGAACATACACCGCTTGTGGTACTTCTTCGCGGAACAGAACTTGAACTCCATTCAACCGCCCACTCATGACATTTGCACCATCGTATGTCTGCGCAATGCAGTCGTGTTGATTGATGCCCCCATCTTCCCAAAAGTTATTATATGTAGCGCTCTGCAGTGAATTTAATTCAGACCATTACGCATTCTAACGGCGTCCGACCACCAGGCGGAACACGCATATGTTAGAATTCGCTCTATCCCTCGCTTATAGAGCACCTTTTTGGCTGGCCCTGTCAGCTGCATCCCGTTGATCCTGTTCAGGATGGTGGTGCATTTTTTCTTAAGGTATTTCAGGTGTAGGAGTCCTGACAGCTTAGTATCTAGGATGACTTAGGTACTGCATCTCCCTCGCCGGCTTAATGGTGTGTCCATTAAACCGACACTTAAAAGGAGTGACCAGCTCCCCCTTTTTCACTATGAGTAATAGTGTCGTCTTTTCAGCAGCGAAACAAAGCTTGCACTCCTTACTCCAGCTATCTAGCTGTGAAAGAGCGGTGTGAATCTTTCGCTGGATCACGTGCCTTCCCGACGCAGACACTATAAGAACGAGGTCGTCCGCATAGGCTTGCATTTGCACCCCGTCTTCTAGGGGAAGTGAGAGTGCTGTGTCAGCAACCACATTCCACCACAAAGGGCCGGGCAAGAGCCTTGCGGGCATCCCTTAGTGTATTCCCTACTAAAATTCTTATCACCCACTTCGAACTTTACCCTCCTATTTGCGAGAAAATCGCTAATTAACAGGAACAGATTCCTGGGGATACGAAGTCTTTTCAGTCGGTCCAACACCAGTGGCCACCAGACGCTGTTGAAGGCGTCCAAGGACACGAGGCGGGTGTGTAGTCTTTTGCTCGATTCATCGGATGGTGTGTAATTTGAAACCGACTGCATTTACAGTCATTGTAAGCAGTGGCGAAACAGTTTTTCTGATATAATGGAATATAACAAAGCAGCTTTATGCAATGTAAACTGAACAGTTCTCTCGGTATAACTAATATTTAACAATATCATAATTGTTATTGCAATACAAATTTTTCAGAATTGAATTAACCTACTTTTCAAGAAATTCTTGCAGATCAGGTTAAAAATATCTTTTGTGTGTATGGTCCAAGAAGTTCCATGTGTCTTTCTAGCAGGAATGATGCAAAGGAAGTGAGGGAAATAAATTATTATAGTGCAAGTCTTCTGAATAAATGAAAATTGTAAGTTTAAGAACAGAAATATTTGCTGAAATATTCTTTAGGGGAAGTCACTAAAGAATGAAATTCTAAGGAAGTGAAAAAAGCAGCGGAATCACCACCACACATTATTTCGAATGCAAGTAAAAAATTGCTAGGATAGTGAAATATGCTTCCAAAAATTCTGAGAAGATTCCAGTATTGAAAGACATTTGCCACTGTATACAAATGAAAAATCTTTCTAGTGTGATGTGTATATCAAGAAATTCACACAACAAAGAAACCTTTTAAGTCATGTAAAGATCAACACTGATGAAAAATCATAACAGTGTGAAATTAGTCACAAAATAGTCACCAGGGGATGCAGCAGGAATAGTGTCTCAAGACATATATATTTCTTCATACTGGTAAAAAGCATCATCTCAGCAATTACAGCCAATTTCGAGCTCTCGTAATTTGACTTAATGAGTGAGTTTTTTCGTGTTTTGAGTGGTTCTTTTTGTCCCAGCTTTCAGTTAAAGGTCAGGGGCTTCGTTTTGGTTCACTTCCCGAGCTAGTGAGTGCTTATTTTGTGTTGTTTCTTCGTTTGTTTACATTTTGACCGTGCCGGTTGGCCCTGTCTGGGCGCCGCCATTAAAGATGGCGACTTCCGGAGGTGAGGACAAGTGCTCCGACCTCACTTCCGATGGTACTCGTTCTTCTTCTTCCATGCCTGGCTTCACTACGCCGTCTCCCCCTTCCGGCGGAGTTCAGCTGCCTTCCGATGATGCTTTTTCTCGCTACCCTCCTGCTGTGATGTCACCGATCAGCTCGACTTCGTCAGCGCTCCTCAAGGATCCTGTTAGCATGGACACTATTCCTGCTGCATCCCCTGGGCCTATAGCGTCGAGCCAAGCGGCTCCACCTTCATATTCAGCTGCGACCACAAAATCTCGTCCTGCTGTTGCTGAAATGTACACTGATGCACCTAGTTTGAAATCTCACCTTCAACGTGTGGGGAACTCTTTCTAATTTTTTTTTTTTTTTTTTTTTTTTTGATTGGAGGTTTAACGACCACCGTGAGCAACTCAATGGGCTATAAGCAGTCGCCCGTCCCTAATTTAGGGCCACTGGTTCCAGGGAAGGAGAGAGCCAGTGCCGTAAGACAAACACAACATCCATGCCTCACCGGGATTCGAACCCGGACCCCTTCCGTGCGAATGATCAGAAGCCATCGCTTAGACCACTGCGCCACCGGGGCGGCGAACTCTTTCTAATTGGACATTCCAGTAGTTTCACCAGAAGGACAAACCTTTACTACAATCCTGGATTGAGGAGTTTGTTTTATCGCCTTGCCAAATACACCTCTCTATGTGTATGAAGACGCCCTAAAAGGTATGTTTCCATCTGATTGTATTCAATTTATGGCGCGTCGTCCTACTATTGTAATTGTTTATTTTAAGAAAGCTGAATATGCTCACGAAGTTATTTTGAAGGATCTCGCTATTCGAGATCAGCAATTGTACCCTGATCCCGTTACAGATCGTCCTGGGAGTGTATCCTTCTATCTATTGCCACCAGAAGTGTCAGATTCCATGTTATATGTTGTTGCATCTAGTTTGGGTCGTGTTGTTGGCCCGATACACACCCATTCCGCAGCGCCCGCTATGCCGGACGGCCGAGCGGTCACCCGTTCTATCCAAGGAGCTCGACGAGTCGCACGGATTGTATTCCCTACACATGATTCCATTGAAGCCTGTCCCACTCAGTACAATGTTAAATGTGGTGATCATATGAGACGTATTGACGTGCTTACTCAATTTCACTGTGGGAAGTGCAAGGAATTTGGACATAATCAGACAGAGTGTAGATATGTCTCCTCTCGACCGCTTACTACTCTGGATCATTTACCTCCTTCTCGGAACGCAGAGCCAGCTCTCTCTGTACGTCCTTCTTCAGCATCTTCCACAACGTTGGATGCTGAGTCGGCCGTACCCCAACCACCACCTGTAACTGTTGCTCACTACACTGATCTTCCATCGACTGCACCTTTCCGCACCCCTGATGTTCCTGGACATTCAGATGGTGACAGCGGTGTTCCGGATGCTGAGGCTTCAATAGCAGATTCGGAGGATACCTATTGCAGGCCTGGTGACCCTGCTCCCAGTGATGGATCTGTGGCCAACTCAAGATCTCGAAATGAAAAGCGACTGCCTTCCCGCGGTCGCGGCGCGAAGGCTAGACGTGGAAAGCCTCCTGGTCACTCTCCTCGTGCTTCAAGTAGGAAGCGTACTTCTCCAGCTACGTTCAAAGATTATGAAATGTCAATGGACATTGAGGTGTCCTCGGGTGTTCCTCCCTTTAATGATTTTGCACAACAGCTGCGGTATTACAAAATATTAGAGCAACCTTTATCTCATAAGCAAATTTATAATTTGCCCTGCTTTGATGTGAAAAGGCCTGCAATAAAAGCTCTTGTTCTTGAAGCGGGTGCGCTCATACCGCCTGTTCTTCTACAGCTCACCCATGTGGCAGCAGCTATTCAGAGTGTGGACGAAGCTTCTGGTGATTATGGTGAACTTGCAACGATTCACCGCCAAGTAGAGAAGTTTAAGGCTGTTACTTCCACAATACATCAGCCGACAATGGATTTTAATATTCCAGATTACGACGTTTAATTGTAGGGGTTTTGCTACCCCGGAGGTTAACTCTCTTGTATATGAGGATTAGGTTTCTATCCAGGCAGATCTTCTACTACTACAGGAGACTAACTGCGATGCACATACCCCGTACCATTTATGGCGTACATAGCCATATACCTTTTTCCATGACTATCGTATTGGGAGACAGGGCGGCGTAGCAGTTGGTGTCCATCACCGTCTGTTGCATCGCTTCTCGTCTTCTGCAGTTCAATCTATATCTCCGGGTCGGCTACAATGTTTTTCGTTTCATATTGATAATGTTACCTATCATGTGCTGAACGCACATTCCCCGCAGAATGAATCTCTGGTAACAACCTTTTGTGATTGTCTTCGAGACGCCTTTGCTGCTCTCCCCACTCAGGATTTTGTTATCCTGGGTGGGGATTTCAACAATACTCTCGAGCCTTCCTTCGGTAGGTGTTCATCAAGAGGTGAATACCGTCGTTATCTCACATCTTTGCTTTCACCTATCATTCATGACTTTCAGCTTGTTGACGCTTTTCGGCATTTACGACCAACTGACATTTCCTACACGTGGCTCTCCATTGGCACGACTTGATCGTGTGTATGTCCCGACGACGATGACTTCGTCCATTACAGACGTGGTGCACCTTCCTACGGTTTCCTCCGACCACTGTGCAGTATGTCTCACTGTCTGTGAGACTTCTACACCTCCTCGTACACGTCGCACGTGAACTTTTGATGATGAGCTCCTCACGGACCCTGGATTTTGTGCCGCAGTAAGCCAATTTCTGGCCGATAGGCGATGTCTTTTAGACTCAACACCGAGTGCTCTGCATCTTTGGTTGAAGGTTAAGAGAGATTGTGCAGTTCTTTGTTCGCAATTACTCCTTTACTGTTTGCACCGAACATTTCCAGAAGATTGCCAATCTTCGAGGTCATCTGTCAATTCTGACTCCGGCAGATCCTATGTACACCGTGTATCAAAGTGATCTCTCTGCACTTCTTAAACCAGTGGCACGGCAAGCTGTCCGGCGGATGCGCTGGCGTTATATCTTTTCGTCTGCGCAGTCGCATGAATACTTTGCTAAATGGAGTCTAAGAAGCGAGCCTCATCCTCCATACGACATCTCCGCCTCGCTGATGGTACCGTTACCAATGATCAATCCGTCATGTGTTCCCATTATCGGAATGCCTTTGTGGACAAGTACCGAGCGGTACCGCAGACTACTGATCTTTCTTCTTCCTCGCTTCTTTCTGATCTCCCTCAGGTCCCAGCTCACCTTTGCTCTTTCTTACAATCGGATTTTTCCCCTTCTGAACTCCGAGAAGCGTTCGCGTCTCTTAACCAGCATGCTTCTCCAGGACCTGACGGTCTTCCACTTTCCTTTCACCGTGCTTTCTTTCCGTCCTTACTACCCTTTCTCTCCGCATGTTTCTCTTGTGCTCTTTCTTCTTCTGTGTAACCCCCGACTTCACTGTAGCACATATTACTCTCCTGCCTAAAAAGGGAGACCTTTTGGACTTGACGAATTGGCGCTCCATTTCAATTCTCAACTTAGATTATAAATTCTTCACTAAATTACTTTCTCGCCGACTAAATACTGTCCTTCTGTTTCTTGTTTCTCCCGACCAGTCATACACTGTGCCTGGTCGGTCCATTAATAATAATACCAGTTTTCAAATTCTTCTTACCTTCCTTGCTCGTAAATTTTCTGAACCTTTGGCGCTCCTTAATATCGATCAAAAATCTGCCTTTGATAACGTTTCTCACGATTATCTCTGTACTGTTCTTGCTTCTTTTGGTTTCCCTCCTTCTTTCGTTTCTATCATTCTCAGTCTCTACCGGGGTGCCCGTCTTCACGTTCGGACGGCCTTCTTTTTGACGGCAGCTGTGCCTTTCCAACGTGGGATCCGGCAGAGTTGTCCCCTTTCGGTACAACTCTTTGCCTTGGCCTTTGAGCCCTTTTTTCTTGCAGCGAAACGATTCCTTCTCTCTGCTATGCCACCTACAGTCGCAAGCACTGGGCATCACTGCTGTGTATATACTGCGTATGTCGATGATGCTACGTTCTGCTTGCGTTACGATCATCTCTTTGATGTTTTATATCAACTTCATCGATCCTATGCGGACTTATCTGTTGCTACTCTTAATGCTGCAAAAAGCACCGGCTTATGGTGTGGGTCGTGGGTGTGCCGTACTGATGCCCCATTGGGTGCGGTGTGGTCCTCTTCGTCTCAGAAAATCCTTGGTACTTATATTGGGCATCCGTTTACGGCAGCAGCTGCTTTGTGGGATGCTTTACGCCCACGTCTTCACCGTACGGTGGGATTCTGGAAAGCAACGCACTCGTACACTTCCTACCATCAGCGTGCTGCCACTGTACATCGCTACCTCTTGCCACTTTGTTTCTTTACCTGATCTTCTACTGTACTGCCTACGTATCGTCTTGATCCTGTGAAAAGTCTGTGTACATCGATGATTTGGACCACAAAGCACTGGGTCGCGGTGGCGACGCTCAACCTTTCACAGGAGCACGGAAGCATCAATTTACCGGATGTGCACATTTATTATCGTGCTCACCGACTTGTTTCCTTTTTTTGGATCTTGCCACTCCGTCCCTTTCTTCTAATCTTGATGTTCTTCTCTCTCTTCACGATCCATCTTTCTCCTTTCCCCTTTATCTGAAGATGGATTCCTTCTCTTCATCTTCCATTAATTTTCCTTCTGCTTTTTCTGAAGCTCTAACGTTCCTCCGCGCTCTTCCTCTTTTCCGAGACCCTCCGACCACCACCCTTGATCTCTTGGATGAACCTCTGTTCTTTTCTACCCTCGTCCATTCCTCCCGACAGCCATTTTTTTCTTTTGCCTTCCTGGATCCGCTCCGGTATACTAACTGTTCGCACACTCGTTAATCCCGACTTGACCTGGAAACCCCTTACCTCCTTATTTTCCGATCCTTCACCTTCCCATGCTACTGATTATGCTCTTCTGCGCTCTTTCCTTGGTTTTCTTTATCCATCTCTCGTCAACCCTCATGACCTCGTCTCTGTCCCTGGTCCCAGTCTCCCTATTCTTTTTTTCTCTCTATTAGAGGTGTTTCTGTCCCTATTCTCTCAGTTTCCACTGTTTACTTTTACCGTTTCTTTCGTACACCTACCGCAGCTCCGCACCCAATTTCCGATGTTCCTTCTCCCCTCTCTCAGGCCATCTGGTCTGCCTCTTCTTCTCCTCTTTCTCCACCGTTGGAGTTTAACATTCACTGGCAATATCTTCACCGCCGGCTTCCTGTCCCTCTTATTCTATCCCGTATGTCTCTCCTTTCTTCTTCCATAGGAGATATCGACCATATGTACTAGCATTGTCCCATCCTGATTCCTGTTTTGCATTGTGTATTTCGTTTCGTAAACCATATCACTTCTCGCAATCTACATTTTCTCACCTATTCCTGGTTGCTTTTAACGAAGCACCCGCCATATCGTTTGCCGGACGTTTGCGCCTTTGTTTTGGTGAAACAAGCAATATATATATATATATATCATCTTTATCTCGTAATGCCGCAGACTCTGCTAATCCACTTATTGCGAGTGACATAATCCTCACCTATTTTCGCAACCGCTTAACAGCTCGCCTCCGCCTTGAATATGCAGAAGCACAATCAACTAATTCTTTAGCACGGTTTCGTCAGGTCTGGGCGCAGGATGCCGGTTGGTTCCGGATTGATGGTACTACCATTAGTCTATCGTTTTAACCACTCAGTGCTCCTTGCAAGTTGGAACGTGAGTTTTCTTTGTTCTGTAGCCTTTTGTTTGTTGTTTCTTCCTCGCATTGTCGTGGTTATTGTGCTACATTTAAACTGCATTAAGAGGATAATTATTTTGGAGCTTGACTACTGTGCCTCTGTATCTTTCCTCCTGACACAGGTTATCCACCATGTGTTGTTCTATTATGGTGGTGTCCTCATGAGCTTAAGGACTCTTGTTTTCGAATGCGTTGAACGACGTGTTCTAACCTTTTCATTGCTGTTCTGTGTATGTGTTCTGTAGTATATTTGTGATGGAGCTGTAATCCCGAGCAATTTGTATTGTATATTGGTACTATGCTGAACCATTGACTTGCCCCAGTATTACTATGTTCTATTGTACCATGTGCTAATGGAGGAATTGTTATGTATATATGATTATTGTTTATAAATTGTACATTTTCTGGATGAGTTGCTCGATGCCATGGAAATCGGCTGACTCCTATGTTTCTCACTATGACATAACCCAGGGTTCGTTATGAGAATTTATTTGCTCATTTCCTAGTACTTCTGTCTGTTGTTAGCCTCTACCGTATTGTTGCATTTTGCTTATTTCCTTAGTGTTATCATTATATTGTTTTTCATGTACTGTTCTGCCGCCGTTTTTGTTTTTTGATTATGTTGCGTAATGTGCAAACTTTCAGTGCATTGTATAGCAGACGAGTTTTTCTCAGTGCCCACGTGCTTTATCTGCTATTCACTCGCATGCATGTGGCATTTTTTTGATTTTTCTGGTGTTTTTGAGATTTGCACATGTGTTTCGTTTTTTTTACAGTGTATAAGTTTGTTGTGTTTCCTCCTTCTGATTTTGCATTGTTTTTTTTATAAGTTGGTTACCTATGTCGACCACTATGTTTTCCTGTAAAATTTGCACCATGTTTTGGTCTATTCATGAGAGATTGTTGGCAATGTATCGCCACTTAAATCTTTTAACTTTGTTTTTTTCCGGAGGCTAGTTTTGCTCCGATATATGTCGTTCTCATATCATCATCATCATCATCATTGTCAACCATTATCAATCCACTGCTGGACGAAGGTCTCCCCAAGTTTCCTCCACAACGGTCTGTCTTGTGCCAGTCTCCTCCATGTCACTCCCGCATATTTACGAATTTCATCCACCCATCTCCCATGTGGTCTTTTTCTGGGTCTTTTCCTGTCCATTGGAATCCAATCTAAAATTTCGGCTGTCCATCTATGGTCTGTCCTTCTGGCAGTATGTCCAGCCCATTGCCATTTCAGGGATTTAACTCTGATCATGATGTCTTCCACTCTCGTCATTTTTCGGATCCACGAGTTCCTCTTCTTATCTCTCCTGGTTATACCAAGCATGCACCTCTCCATGCTTCTTTGAGTTGTCTGCAGCTTTTGTATGTCTCTTTTAGTTAAGGTCCACGTCTCTGCACCATACGTAAGCACTGGAAGGATGCATTGATCAAACACTTTTCTTTTAAGACATAATGGCATATTGCTCTTGAAAATTATGCTGTTTCTTCCAAAAGCTCTCCAGGCAAGTTTTGTACGCCGATTAATTTCTTCATCAATGTGACCCTCACTTGATATCTGCTGTCCAAGATAAACATACGTATCTGTTATCTCCAGTTTTTCTCCATCAATCGATAAATCTTCATTTCTTGTAAAAGCATTGAACATCACTTTTGTCTTCTGAAAGTTCATTTTTAATCCCACTTCTTTACTCTTGTCAGCAAGTTCCTGGATCATACTCTGCAGCTCTGATGGGGTAGTTGCAAAAATGACTACGTCATCAGCAAAACGAAGGTGGGTTAGATAATCTCCATTAATCTTTATCCCTTTGTTTTCCCAGTTCAGTGATTGAAAGACATTTTCCAATGTGGCATTAAAGAGCTTCGGAGATATGGTGTCACCTTGTCTCACTCCCTTTCCAATTTTTATGTGTGTTGTATTTTCAAACAGCCGAATCTTTGCACTTGCATTTTCATAGATGTTATTAATAATATTAATGTATGCATCTTCAATACCGCAGGATTTCAGAGCCGTGGTAACTGCTGATGGTTTCACCGAATCAAAGGCTTTTTCATAATCGATAAAAGCCATGCACAATGGAAGTTCATATTCCCTCGCTCTTTCAATCAGTTCTCTCAGTACGTGGATATGATCTATTGTGCTGTAGCCACTCCTGAATCCAGCTTGTTCTCTCGGTTGAGCCATGTCCAGTGTTACCTTCAAGCGGTGTGAAAGAACTTTAGTGAAGATTTTATAAACCACTGATAGGAGGCTGATAGGTCTGTAGTTCCTAAGATCCTCAATGTCACCTTTTTTATGTAGCAGGATCATTGTAGCATTGTTCCAATCCTCAGGAATCTTCCCTTCATTAAGGCATCGAGTGAAAATTTGGGCGAGTACTGTTTCAATTTCTCCACTTGCTTCTTGTATGATGTCTATAGTAATTCCATCTTCTCCTGGAGCTTTCCCTCGCTTCATGTTCTTGATTGCATGAGCAACTTCTGCTGGGAGGACTGGAAGAACTCTGGTACCTTTCATGATGTCTGGAGTACATGTATCATCCCTTTCATATAATTTGGAGTAGAAATCTTTCACTCTTGTCAAAATTTCGCCTCTATTTCTTGTTATAGAACCATCTTCTTTTCTCAGAGCCATAATCTGTTTTCTTCCCTTACTGAGATGTCCCTTTGCTATCTTAAGGCTTTGGTTGTTTTCAATTGCTTTCCTCACTAGCTCACAGTTGAATTTCCTTACGTCTTCAGTGATACTTTTTCGTGTTGTCTTGCATAGCTCTATATATTCCACTTTGGAAGTCACATCTTCTTTAGTTGTCCTCATCTCTCTTCTTTTTTGCATCAACATTTTGGTTTTTCCTGATAATTTGTTCACATGCAACTTGTTCTTAGACCCAGCTAATTTTGTTGCTGTTTCCATTAGAGCTTTGGTTACTTTTCTGTTAACTTCCGAAATATCCACTTCTTCCGATGTTAGGCCTTCTAAAGCAGAGAATCTGTTCTTCAGTTCCAACTTGAAAGTATTATGGTGTTTTTTAAGGTTGGTTATGTCAATACATTTTGTTTGTCTTATGAGCTTGCCACGTTCCAGTTTAGTGTTGAGGTGCATCTTACATCTCACCAATCTATGGTCACTACCTGTGTTGAACTTGTTCAGCACACTGCAGTCTTCGATGACGAATTTTTTGTTACACATAATAAAATCAATTTCACTTGTCGTCCCAATTGGATGTCTCCATGTCCATTTCCTGTGTGGCTTTTTCTTGAAAAAGGAGTTCAAGATGAAAAATCCTTCTGCCTCTGCAAACTCAACGAGAGTATTTCCACGCTGGTTTCTGTTGCCGTGACCGAATTTACCTACTGAAGTTTCATTCTGTTGCCGTTGCCCTATTTTTGCATTGAAATCTCCCATAATTATCTTCAAGTGCTGCTTACCTTTATTATTTAGATGACGAATTTCCTCATAAAATTCTTCAATTTCTTCTTCAGGATGACTTGTGGTGGGTGCATAAGTTTGAATAATCTGAGCCTGGTATCTTCTCGAGAGTTGGATAACGAGTCGTGCAGCTCTGTCAGAGGAACTTTCAACTTCTACCACTTTATCCTTCAGTTTCTTGTTTATTATAAATCCAACACCACTAGTTCTGCCAGTATCTGTCCCACGATAATAGAAGAGATGTCCACTTTTCAGTTCAATGAGATCTTCTCCTTTTCTCCTTACCTCACTTAGCCCGACGATGTCCCACTTGATCCTTTGTAGTTCCTCTTCCAATTCAAGAAGCCTTGAATCAGAAGATAGGGAGCGTCCGTTATAGGTAGCCAAGGTCAGCATCAAATGGCAGCCTAGTCCGGTCCTCCGGGGATTCTTAGCACCCTCTGCCTTCATGTCGCACTGGCCGCTGCCTTGGCCAGGTACATTCCAGCTGCCGGAGACTGAGGGCCAAGATTTAAGTTGTAGAGTCATTTTGGAGGTGTTTGGCCATAACTCACCACGCTGGCCAAGCGGGTTGGTGAGTGTGGGATAGCATTTCCTCTGATCCCGATGGTATAGTTATACCGCTATTGGCGGTCGTCAGAGCCCTTTAGTGGGAACAGGATGCACCACGAGAAGGCGGGGTTGACATTTGTCAAGGAGAGGCTGTGATGTTACGCATCACCTGACCTTACATCCCCGTTCTCATATATTGTTATCAAATTACTCCTTGAGGTACCCTATGTGTTCTTATTCCTTTAGCTTAATGTTTTGATTTCTATGTGTACAATTGTAGACTTTGTGATAGTTTCTCACCCGTTTTAACTTTCTGGTTTATTTCCGGATGGGGGTCCTGCTCCGGCATTTGTAATTATTCATGTTTGTTCTGAAGTTATTTCTCATGTTTTAACAGAGTGTATGGTTCTGTAATGCTTTTAGACCAATAAAGATTGTTTGAACTACAACTAAAGACATTATGAACTACAATGTGCAAAACATTTAACTTACTTGTGAAATTGTATCCGTTATTCATGTCGGCCACATTCGCCGTATTCATACATCTATATCTAACACAGTACCTGACCATATTTACTATTTATAACAACTATTTAAAGCACGATTTGCAGTACGCCGGCAACCGGCGTATACTCATGGGCAGCTTTTCGTTCTCGCTAATAGCGGAACATCGGTTTTCAAACACTGACAGAAGTAGGTATTTGCCAGTCTATTCTCCTCCAAGATCTTTGCTGTGGACTGACTGGTATTCTTGTGAACAAGCATACTTTTTGTAGCCTGTAAAATATGATTTTGGATCCCCCTTTTTTGGTTTGTTATTGTTTTCAGAACATTAGATTCTGCCTCTAGGCTGTTATATCAAATTCCGTACCGATTTACGGGTAAACTCATGCCAAATTTTTATATCATGCGATGCCTTTGGGAGATTTTACGTACCCTGTACAAAAATGTAAATTTCACCAATGGGTGTTATAATATACTAGCCTGTTGTACCCGTCGTTGACGGGCTAGTGATAGTATAAAGTAAAAGCTATATCGGCAATTAAATTAGACTGGTTTCCTGTGCCCTCGATTCAGGGACGGCGCCAGAAATTTTTCAACGGGGGGGGGGGGGGGGGCGCTCCAAAAGAGATTATGGGGCGGGGTGGGGATTATGCTTCATATATATATATATATATATACATATGCAAACACGAACCCCCCAAAAAATAATATTCCCTACAAAATTAAAATCATGAATTTTCAAAAATCGCCGTCTCTTACCCTTAAGCAAATTTGAAGACATTCAGTAAAAATGAAATTCAACAATATTGAAAGCAACGCATACTGCTAGATGACAAAAATAAATCATCAGGCGAAGCTATTTGCCAAATAGCAATAAATGTTGCTAAACCTATGAAGCTGGGATGGTTTCATTGAATTTAAGATCATTTATCTGCTTGAGGTATTTCAGAGCAGTTTCTAATTAAGAAAGAATTTAAAAACCAGCCTGGCAACCGATGCAAGATTACCTTCTAACCATCAAAGCAGAGCAGGCAAGAAGCAAAAATACCAACAGAGAGGGAGGGTGAAAATAAATAAATACACAAGAAGCTGCGAACCCCTTTAATTATTGAAATTCTCAATAATAAAACTCGATGTGAAATAATTGCCAAAACTAATAGATATGAAATAAATGTCAAAAATATTTGCATGTTATAACCGAAGGGATGAAATGAACTATGAAATATTACTATACCGGCCCCTGAAGGCCAGTCTCCTACGCATATGAGGGAATGAAGAATGAATCCATAATATTGATTCGAGGTTCAAAAGTACTAATAAAAAACAATACTAATAAAATCTGAGTCTATTGTTTTCAAGTGTAGAGAAGAGAAAGCAGAAGAACCAGTTCAAGGAGCAATAAATTCATTTCCCCCAAACCAGAGCTCATTCCTCGCCCATCCAGATACAGAAATCTATTCCTGGCTGGGCGAGGAATGAGCTCTGGTTTGGGCAAATGCATTTACTGTTCCCTGTAAATGCATCTGCTACAAAATAAAAAGAAACTACTAAATGCATCAACAACAATAAACTACTAAATGCATCAACAGCAATAAAATCATCTACTACAATAAACTACTAAATGCATCTACTACACTCAACTTGCTTCAAAATTAGATATTCTTCTAATTATTTACATATACTGTATATGCGCGCATGTGTGTAATAGCATCACTTAGTTTTTAAGTAAATACATTTATCTGGCAATGAATACTAGAACTAAAATCATTAGTAAATTACAAGAAAATTACTTTTAAATTACCCCTGAGAATAAAATATGTCCTGCAAGACTACTAAGGTTTTGATTGGAATAGATATAGCCAGCCTTTTCGTTCTCTATTAATATTAAGAAAGGATTTCTGAAATGATGTGTAATATAAAATATTTACCTTCAACAATTGAGCATCCGATTTCATACACAATTTATTTTCGAAATGTCTCAGTGCATTGGCATATCTAACAGCAATAATAAAGGATAATAAAGGCAGAGAATCTCATTTCTAAAGTCTATAGCCGAGTATCCACATCGCGCCACAGAATGTGACTGAAATCTGATAACCAAAATCAACTATTATTTCATGCCAAGGTGAAATGAACGTAAGAATTTTCTTTCAGTGCAGATTAATACGTCGATTTTTATGGGTTGCATCAAATCGATCAACGACTTCGCTTAAATCAATTTGTTTTGCAGTTGTCGACTCTATAGCTAAGACAGCAAGATTATGTAGACGATCGTTAGCCATTCGATTTCTGAGATAGGTTTCAACCTTCTCATGCATGAGAATGTTCTTTAGCAGGATGCACCAGTCACTGGTATGGTTAGTGTAATGACTGCAAGCTTATACAGCTCATGAAAAGCTTATTTGTATTCCTCCAAAACTTCACCTAACTTATTGAGAGTTTCCACAACACATTTCTTTCTTTTTCATAACGCTTTATCATTCTGGGTAAAATGGTGACCTCCGATTTCACACTATCTATGTGGCATTTATAGTGCTCGGCAAAAGGCCTTAGATCATCGATAAATAAAAATTCCTCATTTCTGGGGTCCAAAGAACTGAAGCCACGAATGAGTGTAGTATGGGTTCTAAAACGTCGTTTGAGTTCTTCATTGATTGTGTCCAAAACAGGGATATAAAAGTGCAATCGAAAATCTTCTTTAGTTAACAGGATATCCTGAGTCGAAACTTCAGTAACATACTTCGCCAGGTGTGGTGGGAGTTTTCTTTTCCTTGATTTCTGTTCACTGAACTGTTCCAAACCGTTTGCGTCTGCGATATCCGTTGCCTCATCAAAACGTGTAGCAAACTCTGCCTCCGAATCACGCATGGTAGAAAAAAGATGCACTGTTGTTTCAATTGTCTCAAAGACTTTGTTTATTTCTCAGGCTTTGTTTTGCAGATAATTCGAAACTAACGCCAGTTTATTCAAAATGCACGAGAAAACACAAAGTTGGATGACAAAATCTCTACTCAGTTGCCCCAAAAGACCGCGAACTTCAGCTGCCCGATCAGTACAGTCTTCCGACAGCGATGATAACAAAACGATATTTGCCGGAAATGTTTTTTTAACTGCTGAACAGGCTGAGAAATGGCATATCAATCTGATATCACTAAGGCGTTGCAATTCCTCAACAGTCAAACCCATTTTACGCTGCACCGAAACAAATTTAGCATGTGTTGCCGAACCAGAGAGGAAAACATACAACTTTTCTAATATTGCAAAGAAAACTCCAGCTGCTTTAATGTTTTTGCATGAATCTACACTAACCAAATTTTGTCTATAATTCATACATTGAACATACACCGCTTGTGGGGCCGCCCCGTTGGCGCAGTGGTCTAAGCGATGGCCTCTGATCATTCGTCCGAAAGGGGTCCGGGTTCTAATACCGGTGAGGCATGGATGTTGTGTTTGTCTTACGGCACTGGCTCTCTCCCTTCTCTGGAACCAGTGACCCTAAATTAGGGACGGGCGACTGCTCATAGCCCTTTGAGTTGCTCACATTGGTCGTTAAACCTCCAATAAAAAAAAAAAAACACCGCGTGTGGTACTTCTTCGCGGAAGAGAACTTGAACTCCATTCAACCGCCCACTCATGACATTCGCACCATCGTACTTGTATGTCTGCGCAATGCAGTCGTGTTGATTGATGCCCCCATCTTCCCAAAAGCTCTTTTATGTATTTAAATAGAGATGTTGAGTCAAGTTCGTCAGCATTATGAAAGCCCAAAAATCTTTCATAAAGTGTGCCACGCAAATAATAAATACCTAAGCACCACAGAACTTTGTTCAACTTTACTAATGTACTTCGACTGTAAGAGCAAAATACTTGGCAGTATCGATTTCTCCTTTTATGGTTTCTAACGTGATTTCTGAAAATACACTAAGTATTTTATTTTGAACTGAGTGGTGAGTGTACTTTGCATTTCTGTGGCCAATATTAAACTTTCGTTTCAGGATGGGGTCATTTTTCGCCATGAGTTTTAGAAGTTCTACAAAATTTTCTTTATTGGTGCTATTCGAAGTTTCGACATCCCCACGTTGTGCTGTCCCTTGAACAGCTGTATATCTTAATGCATCCGCTATTTTTTTTATATACTCTCTATTTTCCTTGACTTCCGCAACATATGCAGCACTTTGAAGTGTGGCAACTAATGATTCTGCGCTTCTTGATTTCATTTTCTTATAAGTGGTCCACGACACCAGGCAAGTTTTGTGGGTCAAGCTGTTCTGGTTGTAACGTACCAGGAGATGTGACGTACCTGCCAGAAGGACGCACACGACATAAAGGCAGATAGGAATCAGAATAAAAGTCCGCGCAGCTTAATTGGTAGAGCAACTTATTCCGGAATGAGTGGACCCGGGTTCGAACCCCGCGGCGCGGATAAAAATGACGGAGAAATTTAATTCGTTATAATGGCGCCCGAACTATCCGGATGACCCGACAGTTGAAAATCTCGCATTGGTGTGATGTTATTTCCACACCGCGAGATAGGAAAAATAAGAGAATCCCTTCTCCAGCACTTCGAAAAAAAAAAAATAAGGGGGAGATGATGTAACGTACCAGGAGATGTGACGTACCTGCCAGAAGGACGCACACGACATAAAGGCAGATAGGAATCAGAATAAAAGTCCGCGTAGCTTAATTGGTAGAGCAACTTATTCCGGAATGAGTGGACCCGGGTTCGAACCCCGGCGCTGATAAAAATGACGGAGAAATTCACTTCGTTATATGGTGTTTTTTAGAACTTGAATCCTTTTCAAGTGCTTTTTTCCAATTGTTGTAACCTCGCTGAGTGAAGGTGACCTCTTGTTTTTCGTCGTCCGATGAAAACATTCTACAGGGAAAACAAAAGGCGGAATCTCTCTTTATACTGTATTCAAGCCATGGAAACATGTTATACCAAAATGTCTGGAAGCTTCTCTGTTCTTTACCATATTTTTTTTTTGTGGGAACTGTTTTAATATAGTCTGTTTGGGTTGATCCGAAAAGGAAGTTGCTATATCAAGCTCTCCGAGTTCAACATTTTTTGTCTTGCTACCATGCGGTCCTTTCAATGTTTTATTTTCACAAGCACTGGGTTCATAAAAAAATCTCATTTAATCACTACAAGCACTTAAAGAATCCTCGTTGATTCCTAATGATTCACCACACGCTGTTGGTGAAGTTGAAGCCGTCTGATAATAATTATCCGCTTTGTTGACACTATCTCTTAATTTACTTTTCTTCTTCTGATTAACAATTGTTCGAAAAAAATCATGGATTGATAGTTTTTCGGACATTGTTGGATTCCGCAATAAAACTCAAATATATATCGAGAATACCTAAAACTCAAGATCTACACGAAAACTGCTTACATCGACGCGATCGACTCCCACACAGAGCATTTTAACTCGCTGCAGCTCAGAACAACTTCCGAAACCAAAAGTAAAAGTAAGAAAAGTTGTTGCCAGACATAGATTAACAAACATTGCAATAAAATCACAGAGATTCACATCAGCGTCACTTAGCGGATAAATGTAAATACAATAATTTCTTTGCATACATGTTATTTCAAAGTTGGGTTTGGTAAGAAATACTTTACCTTCATGTATCACGCATAATACGTGCAAAAACATACATCAAGCAGGAAAAAATAGTCTTTTCAGCAGAACGAGAAAGAAAACGAGTGTAACTAGCCAAGAGTAATTTCGCTCACTGTCTGGTGGTGACTGACGCCGATCATTGTCTGCTGTTTTTGCCGATCGTGATATCGCCCACTATTTGTCATAATCTGTGAGGGCGCCACGAAGGTGATGGGATTGGAAGGGTGATGCTTATTCAACTTTTCAACATAGTGGCATGAGCAGCGACATCGGATTGACGATGATCTTTGAACTTCCGGCCGGGATTTGACCTCTCGGTGCCAAAGCGGAAGCGCAACACGCAAGTAAGGTTGTCCGTCTGAGTCATGTATCGTGGTTGGTGAAACATAATTGCATAACGCTACCCTTCTCCCATTACCACAGAAGAACATGCAGCTCCAATAGTAAAGTGTAATACATTTTCTTCATTTATCCAAAAAATTCTGGTGGGTGGCTGACGGGTCGGCTCACCAAAATTTTGGGTGGGCTCGCCCCCCCTCCCCCTGTGGCGCCGTCCCTGCCACTCCATCATAGCACTGGCAGCGACAAAACGCTTAAGATATATTAAATTTTTGAAGCACGTCGAGAATAATTTTCACAAGCGTGCTAGGTGAAGTAGCCGATGTATCACAACTCCCCTCCTCCTCCAAAAAAAAAATCATTCTTTACAGTAAAACTTTTAGATATTATGCGAATTCAAAACGACACTTGCTCATTGACTGTATTGTCACTTGGTTTGTCGACAATAATGGAAAAGTACTTTGCCAGATGCACTTCAACAATAAGCTGTGTTATTATCATACGGCTCATTATTTTTAAGATTTCATTTCCAATTTCATGGGATATCCACCTGTAGGAATCTTTACTTAGCCATCCGTCTAATTCCAGAGTATCTGCCGCTCTCAGTTTTACTTAGCCATCGATCTAATTCCAGAGTATCAGATGCTTTCAGTTTTACTTAGCCATCGATCTTTACTTAGCCATCGATCTAATTCCAGAGTATCAGCTGCTCTCAGTTTTACTTAGCCATCGATCTAATTCCAGAGTATCAGCTGCTCTCAGTTCAAGCAAATTAACAAAGTTGCTTGTTTCATCACTAGCCTTGGGTAGCTAAAAATTTCAATGAAGAAATCATTCTTAGCAGAGCTGATCTTGCCATTTGCATCTCCTTTGACTTCACTACAGAAAGTTGAGTAGAAACATTATTATGATCGTGAGCATGTAGGTTCAGTTTAAGGACTGATTCTATGTGAGCTGCTGAAGCTTCGTGTGTCCGAAATCTTTCAAAAGCGTTATTCCATGACTTGAACCCTCGTGAAATAAAAGACAAATCCGTCTTCGCCGAAAATTTGAGAAGTTTTTTACTAAAAGCTTGCTGACACAGATTACAAAAAACAACATCATTTTCACTGTCATATGTAATCCATGTAAATGTTGAATTCCGCACCTCTTTAGATCTGCGCCCGTGAATTTCCTTGCATGTCGTTTTCTTACCACGCATTGGGATTGGTGCGACACTCACACTTTCATTAACATTTTCTCCACTTTCGTTTGTGCATTGAACAGAAGGAAAGACTGCCTTTCCAGCGGCATAGGAAATACTGCCTCTCCAGTATTTCCTATGCCGCTGCTGGATATTGTCTTTTGGTCATTTTGATCACAAATTTATCCATATTAGACAAAACATCGACATCGGGTAACCCCACGCTCACAGAGACCACACACGATAATGACGATATGTTCAGCAGCGAAAATTTCCCTGCCGTCGAACAATATGGGAAACTCCGAGTCGTAAAACCCACGTGGGTCAGATTTCCATAGGCGCAGACTTTTGGGAGTGGCCTGTGATTCTGATGGCAGAATGGCTTAAAAACCGCGTAGTGTAAACTTCTTCGACAATCAAAAGGCGAGGGGGCTGACCCCCTAGAAGGGTCCTAGAAAAATGTACCTAGGTGGTTTTACGTTTTGCTATGACTTGAAGATAATGGCGGAGATTAGAGAGGAATGATGAGAATGGCGGAGAATAGAGAAGAGTGCATCTACTAAACAACCAGTTCTTGGACTAAATAACCGAGAAGAGTTTTACGTTTGCTGCCGAAATACTGAGATGTGACCAGCACCCCACCCCCACCGTCTCCCTTAAAAAGAACCTGGTTGAAATAAAAGCCAGGTTCACCAAGGTGGGTTCATGGGCGCTTGCGACGAAGAACAAAGTAAAAAGTAAAGCAAATGTGGGTCCCCGACAAGGAGGTTTGAATGGAGAGGAGATGGTATTAGCCGCACGTCCTGTGTTTTCCGCGGGATCCACATCGTATCAGCTGTGTGTATGCCCAGTATGCCCAATTGGGCTGCCTTTGTATTTTTCTATGGGAAAATCGTCGACTTTGAAGAGGTTTTAGAGGTACTTGTGCAGCATGTACTTGTACAGTCAGGAAAAATGAGACTGAAATATACATGCACATAACTGAAAATTTGCAAAAAATTAGAGAAATACTGTTTAGTATTTTCTGAACAAAATTGAACAAAATTATGCTTCGTAGAGCCGAAGTGCATATTGCGCAATCACGGCCTTACTAAAGCTGTGGGTGCCTTGTTGACCTTTTGAGTTTTTATATCAGCATGACTTCATGGACAAGACGACCGCTATCAACCTGTATTCCAATACAGGTCCTCAGGAAGTGACGTCACCTCACTGAACCCTCCCCACCCGGAGGCGTATAGGCATTCCGTACATTGATACGGGACTGGGAAAATTTCAGGCAATCAGAGGGCGGTATTCAGTTTCAGTAACGATATCTATAGGTGGGGCTTATTTTCATGTGTCTTTAACAAAATAATTTGAAAAAAATTATGTAATCATAACTTTTTTTTGCAAAAATAGGAGGGGGGAGGGGGGAGAAAAATCACGCAGGTCTATACCAAGAGAAAATATTAAGTTATAAAAAGTGTTTCTATTTGCCTGTATCAGTTAGAGGGAGTGACGTATCAATTGTTCATTTGCTTCAGAAGAACATACAGAAGTCATAGAGGAACAGAAGTGCTTGGAACAGAAAAATTTAAATGAGAAAAAATGTTGTTTTGTTCTTTCAAGTCATATGTCAGGGTAGCTTTTAAAATTAGTTTATTGAGTATGAAGGTAGCATCGCAATTAATAATAAAGTACATCGCATGTCTGAGGAAAAGCAGTGATAGTTCTGTGAACAGGAACTCCATAGACCCTCCCCCCTTTTTTTATTTTATTTTGTGGGATATTTATTTTGCATCAGCTCATTGGGTAAAAATATCTTTCAATAAAACAATTTAAGGAACAAAATCGGGTGGTTAAAGGAATATGCGATATATTCAAAATTGAAGGTACGATAATGCAACATATTCAAAATTTGTATTTTTGAAACCACGTATTTGTTCATGTTCGCTCTATGTAACGGCATATTTTTTAATCTTTAGCCGATTTTTACCGAAATTGAGAACTTACTGGTTAAAATTTGGCATGGGAATCTGTTGGTTCGCACGCGAATATTCTTTCTGCGCTATTCATGCTATTATAATCAATTGAGCTCTTCAATTGATTCCCGTCGTTTCCAAAGCGCTGGCATTGCGCTTACCAGTCTATCTCTCTTCAAGGTCTGTGTTAAAAACATTTCCCTCCCCACCTCACCAACATATTCTGAAACAACCCATGTCGCATCATTATCACATTTCATATGAATCTCCTCATGTCTCCGTCATATGAGGAGACTCGTATGACGGAGATATGTAGGCTTTGTTGCACTCGCCATAAGCCATTTTAATGTTCGGGTGTTTTCTTTGCGACAATGGTTACCTTCAGTTGTTTTACCCGTATAGTCGGAATGCGACAGGAGGTAAATATAGAGTGTACTTAATTGGTAGGGGAACTTTTGAGTTTTTATATCAGCATGACTTCATGGACAATTTTTTCTGGGAGAAAGGGGGTTGAATTGTGGAATTGAAGGCATTTTTGATGAAGTTTGGAGAGACAAAAATATGAGGAATTTCCTAAATATTAGAAATATATATATATATATATATGACAGATCACTTACTACTTTATCAGACACAATATATGGCAAACAACATTCTGGAGAGTATTTATTCTAACGGAACTGTCTTATTTCAACAGAACACTGTTTTGAGGTCTTAATTCGTTGGTAGTTCTTTGCTAATACAAAATCACTCTATTTGATTTTTTTCTAGCTAGACCTCTTCACATTCATGAGGAAAAAGAAGCTAGACCTCTTCGCATTCATGCTGTTGTGAAAGTGTGTATATACACATATAGTATCCTTATATACGCACTTTCACAACAGTACAAATCCTGATGGGTACTAGGTTGACTTGCTGCCATCTATTGGCTGATACGGAGTATGGTATCAACTAGCTATTTATTGAAGTCGTCATCAATTTTAATATTAAGATAGATTTCGACTTGTATTCATCTGAGAAACTGCAAATATTCCTTTTTACTTTACCTTATTATTCAATATGATCATTTGTCACATATGTTAAGTAGCCTCACAGTGAATTTCTTAGGAAGCAGAACTTCCCACGATATAATTCAATATGATCATTTGTCACATATGTTATGTAACCTCACAATAAATTTCTCAGCAAGCAGAACTTCTCCAGGTAAAAGACAGTGTTCTTGTTACGTGACTCTCCTCATAGGCCCCACCTACTCGCAATCTCCAAAATAGCTCTGAACCAATCGAGTGGCGGAAATGGCCTTAATCGCAATTCCGTACATTCACTTGTGAAATACGCCACCCGGAGGGCGCAAGAAACTTGATGATCAGATTTGGGTTCACCAGCGGCTGCTGATGCCATTTCCTCTCTCTTCTAACCTCCTTGGTCCGCGACTGTCCGAAGATAGGGTATGTCGACAGACTGTGCAACATATTTCCGCCTTTATCACTATGACCTCGAATAGGTTCTCGTCTCCGTATGTAGAGCTAGAGACTAGACTTTTGTATTTCGTTGGAACCCAAACAAACCGAAGAATTTTCTTTTATAAAGGAGACAGTTTTGAATGCTCTTAAATAACGGCACTTGAGGTGTCTGTCACGTCAAATTTGATGAGCGCGAACAAACATCAGTTTTTCTTTGAGGCATAAGAAACAGTCTGAGGAGTAAATTTCTATACACACTGTCTATATATAGTAAAGAGGGAATGAATAATGAAAAACTTGAAGAATTGATAACGAAAAACAAAATTTATGCATATATGCGTACTTGTATTTTCCCCACAGAATACACGCAAAAATATTAGGGGTCCCAGGAACACACAACAAAATCATTGGGGGTTCAAAAAGTGTCTCGAACGCACGAAATCAGCGCCTATCATGTGGAATATTATCTATAGCTTCAAGCATCTTAGTAACATAATCACTCTTATTCATTACAATTATCTGCTGCGACAAAAATGCAATTAAGAATCGAATGGGGCCAACTGCGCTCTCTAAGATTGTGAATGCCGGAAACACTATCCTGTGTGGGAAGACATCAGGATTCTAAATCCAGAAGGTCTCTATTATTCACTGAAAGTCTTTTCATCCATTCATACGGTGCAAAATGTTGTAGTGAAGATACCTCCCTTAATACTCCAATGCCCTGGATTAATTTATTCCAACCTTTTCTGGAAAGGACTGATTTGTGTATCAGCCACTTTGTATATTAAATTAGTTTAACCTGTTATTTATTTTACAATCTAGATGTAAGATTGCATACCAATATCGGGTATCGACTTGTGCGATTGTGCAACACTGGTAACTTACGTCATGAACTCTAGATTGGTTAATGTACAAAAGCTGGGCTTCCGTATTGCTCGACGATTATTTTTGCCTGAAGATGAAGCGCTAGGCTCTTCAAAAGATTTAGTGTAGATGTATTTTTAATGTATTTAAGTTTTTAACAACCAAGTAGTTAATATCTTTAGTATTTTAACGTTCATCCTGCAGAGACGGCTTTTAATTTAGTCAATGAAAACGTCCGAATATAGTTGTTGCTGCATTGGATTTTCCTGACCATCTTGCCTCACCAATTAGCTTTAATCGCTTCTTTTTCTTGTCCTAGATATTTTCCAACAACTTCTATCCGTACAGCCCACAGCCATTCTCTTGTATGATGTTTTCACAAAAGTTGCTAAAGTCTGGAGCAAATTGAAAAAAGAAACTGCAGGCACGCAACATTTTGTTGTTTCCGTTATCACCAAATTCAAGACATGGGCATAGCACCATATATGAACATGTTGATCAGCCACATCAGTAATTTATGGGCCGCGGGTAGCCTAGCGGGCAACGTTCGTGACTACCACGGAAAGGACCTCGGGTTCGATCCCAGCATGTACGAACGCTCGATCCACTAAATATCCGCCGTGCATCGGATGGGCACGTTATACCGTCGGACCCCGGGTACTGGCCCCCCGATAATAAATAAGGGCGTCTTCCTCCCCCTTTCTACTTCGCTTCCGTGTCACTTTCCTATCGGGCACTCTAGCCTAAATCTCCTAGCTTCCTATTTCTAAGGGTTGTTTAAGACCTGGGGTCAGATACTCCCTTCCTAAAATCCTCTACATATGATCAGATGTTTGATCACATCAGTAATTTCACATTGTATAAACCATTGCACTGGTCATGGCAGCTTGCATCTTCATCTGCAACATGTTTGGGATCAATTTTAAGATGCTGTAATATTTCAGTCAATAGATCAAAAAGCCCCTGTCCTGTATCATTATTACTTGGCACAACTGAAAGTAGTAGCTCATAGATAATTCCTTTAAGCACATGCCGAATAATAATGCTAAACTGATTGATGGATGAATTATCTTGTGTTGAATCAACTTGAATAGAATAATATTTTGCTTGAAACTTTCTTGTATCTTATTCTTCATATTTTGGATTAACATGTTAATAGTTGTTTTACTCAGGTATGTAACTAGTCCATCACGGCTTTACTTTGAACCTTTTCTTGTTGTCCTAATCGTTTGATTCTTTGTGTAGATTTCTTTTGTACTGCAGAAACGTGAGCTGCCATAATGAGGTCGTATTTTGCCATCAATTGCACTGCAACTTAAGAGGTGCCATGATTCATAACCTTATTATACAGAGTGTGGGCCGATTCCTTTCTGTGACCTCGAAAAGGAAGTGCTTGCTTGCCTAACATCTTTATGATGTCTATAATCCTCATGACAATACTCCTCTGCTTCAACACTTCTTCTTTCTCTTTAATTAGTGAAGATGCAAAAAATTATCTAAGGTTCTATCATTAACAACACTGATAAATTGCTGAACATTTCTGACATGTGTTGTTGTCGATTCGTGTAAAGCCAAGCTCTGGCTAATACGCCTGTAGTCACTAAAGCCATCTACAAAGGGTGATGGATTACAAGTGTTGGAAGATTCAAAGCCAAGCAGTATGAACAATATAAGCACCTTTTTTCTTTGTTATATGTTAGCCATTTTCTTGGGACTGAGTCATTCATAATTTTCCTCTCATACAAACGAGCATCAAATAGCAGATCCTCAAGTCGCTGAAATGGATGTTCAGCAAAAAACTGTTTCAGATTTGCTCGTGATGGACATTGAACGATTCCAGCAGTTGATGTTTCATTTTCTTGTATAGGTTCATTTATAGGATGTGCTTCAGAGACCAAGTCATTTATGCCTGAAGTTATATCTGACTCCCTGTAACTATAAAGCCATGTGCTCAGATGTTGCAACTACAGGTAGTAAAGATACCCAAACAATGAAGCCAGAAGAAGTACTGGGTTGGTGAGTAAAGGATACTATTGTAATTGTCTCTACATTGAAAGTAGCTCTTTCCTGTTCTTGTAACTCACAAGTCATTGCATCATCATCACAATGAATATTGTTTCTTGATTCTTGATTATTTGTTGCGGAACTGCACATTGATGTGGATGGTGGTTGTAGTAAAGATACTCAAACAATGAAGCCAGAAGAAGTACTGGGTTGGTGAGTAAAGGAACTTTATAAACAGTAACTTTATAAACAGTAAAATCTGAAATAGACCTGCATCGCTTGGCTGATTCGTTCCTTTCTGCTTCTTGTCGCTCTTTGCGTTTGAGTGATCCAGATTTATGCTTTTTCTTTTCCATGCTGGTAGTTGTAATATTCCTGTAATTAAAACCTAATTAAAAATAATCCACGTCGGGACAGTAGAACATCTACAATATCTACAGAACTCATTCAATGTAAAAACAATTTGTTTTCACGAGGTTTCTTAAAACAAATTAAAGTTTCTACTTTTAATCAGCACACACTACCAATTTATTTTTCGTACAAACAAATTGACTGCACACACAACACCTGGCATTTGTGTGCAGTCAATTTATTTGTACGCACACAACTGCTCTCATAAAAACTCAAAAAAGGAGAAAAAAACACGCGTTAGTCAAAGTTACGCGAAAGGAAACATGAGGCGCTCAGTGCCCCGAGGTTAACTTTATAAACAGTAAGCACCTGGCAGTTGCTTTGATGTCTTTAGCTCTCACGAAAACTCGAAAGGGAGAAAGAAACACGCATTAGTCAAAGTTAACCTAAAGGAAACGTGGAGCACTCAGTGCCCCAAGGTCAGCTTTATGAACAGTAAGCAGTCTCCTAGGTGAAGGTCGCAGGTATGACTGATAAGAGAAGTACCCCATAAGAAAAGTCTGGAGAGGTGGGAGCGCTAAGTGCTGCCCTCTTCTGGAAATTCAAAAAAACTGATTTACGTGGGGCACTCAGTGTCCCGCGTTTCCCTTCCAGGGTTAAAATAGTAATACAACGTAAATTTTAGTTGCATACAGTAATAATATTGGAACTTTTATTACATTTTCAAGCTACTAAAAGGTCATTCACATTTTGTGTGTTTTGAATGTATCAGTTTTGATTTTTAGTAATCTATGGCTGACTTTAACTGATTGATTTCCTAATTAACTGCAGAGATCTTGACGTAACGCCTAAATATTTGATGATAAGAATTCATCATCTACATAGAAAGGACGAAAGAATTGTACGTATGGCTGAGCGTAAAAGGCTTATCTCCGAGATTAGACTAAAAAGAGGATATATTGATTATTTACAGCGAAAGACCTATAATGCGTATCAATGTATGGCTCAGCAGATTCATCCTATTAATTTGGACAGACTCCTAATAATAACTACAGCAATCTGCATTTCAGTAGTAGAACGCCGTACAGCGGGTCATATCAAGAAACTAAGAAATCTGATAGCCTGTGAAATATTAAATAGAAGCGCTAACCAGAGACCTAGAAATACAACAAAGACTTCTTGTAATGTTCCACCATATATCAATTTAAGTGACGTTCAACTAAATCAGATACAAGAAAAAGTACTAAAACGTGGTTTAAAATTTCTTTTCCAATTACTCACATAAATAAGACTCAACTTATTCCACAATTAGAAGGTATCACGGGTTCCTACCTCAGCATGAACAAAAACGAACTAGATAAAAGATTTTGAATGACTTCAAATCTTTCAACAGTCGATACAAATATAATATACCTGAGACCTTTAAACAAAAATGTAAACAATTAAAATATCTACGAAGAAATTCTCAGTTATCTCTAGTAGCAGCAGATAAATCAAACCAAGTGATAATACTCAGTGGCGGCTTCTCAGGTGAAGTAGGTGAAGTGCCTCTTCACCTATTTTACTCAAAATAAAGTTTTGTTCAGTATTTTTTTTTTTTTTTGGTTGGAGGTTTAACGACCACCGTGAGCAACTCAATGGGCTATAAGCAGTCGCCCGTCCCTAATTTAGGGTCACTGGTTCCAGGGAAGGGAGAGAGCCAGTGCCGTAAGACAAGCACAACATCCATGCCTCACCGGGATTCGAACCCGGACCCCGTTCGGACGAATGATCAGAGGCCATCGCTTAGACCACTGCGCCACCGGGGCGGCGTATTGTTTTTTATAATATATTCTTTTTTTTGCCTTTATTCAGTTCCAAAATACTCAAAATTTTGAATAGATATTAATTCACATGGCGCGCTCAATACGGAAAACAAATCCTTATACGCAAAACAGTGCAAGTGAAGAGCCGAAATGAGAATGCTTGGAAGTCTGCAGTTTTCCGCCGAGTTGCCATGGTAACCGTGACGTCACCCTCCCCAATCTGCTCGCTCAAGTGAAGTGTTTCAGCTTCACGCGCCTTACCTCTGCATCTTTCAGTTTTGAGCGCAAAGTCGTGAGAGATCACGGTGGAGCGGGTGTTAATTTTTTTTTTTTTTTTTTTTTGCCCTGCTTACTTTTTAGTAATAAACATTCGGCGTGGAATAAAGACGGATTCTCAGATTTATTAAGCGTAACACGGTCACTTCATAAACATCGTGATTCTTGCTTCTTGCGAACACCTGAAATGCGGATTAATGTTAAGGAATTTTGAAAAAATTCAAAACACCATTGCCGATGCCCTGAGGAAGAATGCTAGGCTTTTGAAAACGCATTTTAAAGAAAACGTTCCTTTAAATAGACTTTTCCTACAGACAGTGATTGATGCAGTATTAGTCTGTACTGTATTTGAGCAAACAAGAACTAGCATTCCATGGCCATGACGAAAGCATGGGCTCGATAAATCGTGGAAATTTCATTGAATACTTTCATTGTTGATATGAAGAAGTTCTTTAGAAATTGAAAATCAATACGAAAGGATAAAATACTATTCAAAATGAATTAATTGAATGTATTTCTGAATATATAAACGATCACGTCAAAAATTAAATAATTTTTGATTGTTGATTCGGAAGGTGTATTGGTTGAGGGATTTTTGGGTTTCCATGATGTGAAGGAAGATAGAACGTCAGGAGCTTTATACAAAATGCTAGACAAAATTTTGGAACAGTCTGATTACCAACACAAATAAATAGGACAATGTTACGATGGGGCAAGTATAATGTCTGGACACTTAAATGGACTACAGAAAAAAAGTCAAGGATAAAGCTTCTCAAGCTGTTTTTGTTCATTGCTTAGTTCATCGTTTGAATCTTGTATTACACTAGAGTTTTTCTAAAATTTCTAAGTGTCGAATACTTTTTGCAAGCCTCAGTGGAATTGCTTCGTTTGTTCACCATTCTGCGAAGCGGTCTTATACACTTATATCAACAACCGCAAGATGATTGATTGATTGATTGGAGGTTTAACGACCACCGTGAGCAACTCAATGGGCTATAGGCAGTCGCCCGTCCCTAATTTAGGGTCACTGGTTCCAGGGAAGGGAGAGAGCCAGTGCCGTAAGACAAACACAACATCCATGCCTCACCGGGATTCGAACCCGGACCCCGTTCGGACGAATGATCAGAGGCCATCGCTTAGACCACTGCGCCACCGGGGCGGCCACAACATCCATGCCTCACCGGGATTCGAACCCGGACCCCGTTCGGACGAATGATCAGAGGCCATCGCTTAGAGCACTGCGCCACCGGGGCGGCAAAATCGCAAGATGCAGACCAACCATAGCAGAAACTCGATGGTCCTCCACTTCGAAATTAGTAAGTGTAGTTGTTGAAGATTGGAATAAATTGAAGGAAGTGTTCGGATTTCTGACGAATAGCG
This sequence comes from Macrothele yani, assembly GCA_039090855.1. NCBI lineage: Eukaryota > Metazoa > Arthropoda > Arachnida > Araneae > Macrothelidae > Macrothele > Macrothele yani. The sequence continues at coordinate 71,385,867 of CM077025.1, read as the reverse complement.
AATAATCAGACAGAAAATCAATGCTAAGGGGTTTTTGAATGATATTAACACTTTCGAAGTTACATTTTTGGCTCCACCGATCTATTATTCGAACTTTTGAAGAAAAAATAACTAAACATAAACTACTGTGTAACTCCAATTAAAAAAAACAAAAACCTTGTTAAATTTTGAGCCATAAAATAAATGATGAGTTATTTGAAGCACAGTTTGGAAAAGCTAGCAAAATCACAGAAATAAGCACGGGAATATGATGCTCTTACACAGGAAACAATTTTTCAAAATTATAAACAATTGTATTTTAAAATTTTGGACCACATTCTTATGGAAATGGATATAAGATTTCAAGACTGTAAGAAACTTCAATTTGTCTGACTTGCTGACACAACCAAATTCGAATAATTTAATGCATGCTTTCCCTCTCGCGCTCTTGAAAATCTACATTTTTACGGAAACATATTTACTAAACACCAGCGCCTTAAAAATAAACTGAGTCTTGTATATGCCGATGAAAAATTAAGAAATATATTGACTCAAGAACTCCTTCGAGTGTTTCAAGGAGACAAAGACATTTTTACAGAAGATTATAAATTGGTTTTCCTCAGTTTAACAATTCCATCTACAAGTGTGCCAGTGGAAAGAAGTTTTCTTAAAAGAATACAAACTTGCTCAAGAAACACTAGTTCCCAAGATAGACTTGCTTCTCTGGAAAATATTTCTATTCAGGAAGACATTTTATTGATGCTCATGAAGAAACAACCATCTAACCATCTTATGACGACATAATCGACAAATCTGCAGCTTTAAAAGGAAGAAAAATTGATTTAATATACAAAAAATAAGTAAGTCCTCATTAAGGGATTTTCATTGTAGACAGTAGATATATTTTCATACTGCTCTTGTACCTCTTCACCTATTTTTCCAACCACGAGCCGCCACTGGTAATACTGAACGCAACGGACTATAACACTAAAATGAGCGAAGCAATAAACAAAATACCACATCAAGTAATCCAACGTGACCCAACATCAGCCACTATTACAGCCTTTAGTAAACTGCGTATTCACAGTTACCTTCCAGTTTTTATTTCCAAGAACATGCTCTTGGCCCACGGGTGCCAGAATTATTTGGAAAGGTGAAATTGCACAAGGATGGTAACCCTATAAGACCTCTTTTTTCATCATATGCTAACCCAACAAGACCGCTTGAACAAATTTTAACTGAATATCTACGAGACCTAACTAATTCTTCTCAATTCTCAGTAAGGAGAATTGAGAAGAATTAGTTAGAATCATACTCAAGCTCTTGACAAACTCAAATCTTTCAATCAGCACAATACCTCCTCCTTTATTATGGCCTGTTGTTTCGCTTTTCCCTAACATACCAGTGCTTGTAGTTCATGACCTCATAGAATCCAAACTGATTACTCAAGGTAATACTCCTCTTCCAGAAATTCAAGCTATAACATCAGCTCTTAGATTGATTCATCAACGTACATACTTCAAATTTAACCACCTTATCTACCGTCAAAAGGATGGAGCTCCTATGGTTCACCCCTCTCCCCTTTACTTGCAGAATTACTTTTTCAAGAACTGGAAAACAAAATATTGGAATCATACTCAATAAAACCACTCCTTTACATAAGTTACGTAGACGATATCCTCATCTTCTGGCCATCTTCTAACGAAGACCTAAACAATTTCGCAGAATGTCTATCTGCTCAATATCCTAATCTTAAATTCACAGTTGAATTAGAAGATAATATGACATTGTCATTTCTCGATATTCTTTTACACCGATCTCAAGATTTTTCAGAAATCATCTATTCTGTTTATAAGAAACCGACTTCTACTATAGCACTAATACCAGCTACCTCGGCACACCCTTTAAAACATAAACTTTCATCTATTTATTATCATGTTAGAAGAGCATTTACTCATTCTTCAAGTATGAAACTACGTAGAGCAGAACGTAGACAGGTAAAAGACACAGTTACCTGTCAACAGTTGACAACATCATTAATAAAGTGAAGACAACGAAAACCACTAGGTTATCGAGACACCATACTTCTACAAGATATGTAGGCTCCATGGACTTTATTCCTAGAATCTCTCGTTCTCTCAACAACATTTGCCGACGTCATAACCTGAACTTTGGATTAAGGACAAGTAACATTTTATCTATCATTAAAAAAGATCGTGACCGTGTAGAAGATCAGAGCAAACACGGAATATATAGTATTCCCTTAAAAGCAATAAACCCAGAACATGCAAATACATGTTGTATTGGATCAACAACCCGGACATTAAAAAGAAGATTAACTGAACATAAATATAATGTTAAAAATGGTACCATGACCACAGCTCTATCTCGCCTAATTCATGGAGGTACCCACTTCCCAAAATGGGACGATGCAACGATTCTTGCTTCTCCTTCTTTAAAATCAAGATTATTATTATCAGAAAGTATTTATATCCACAGACTTGCATAGAGATGCTGTAATGAAGAAAGCCCAGTAAACATTCCTCAACCTTGGAAGGTTTCAGGAAAACCTGTATTTTTTCGTGCCGATTTGTACAATCTGAACAAAACAACTTCCGTTTTTGCACGATATTCAGTAAGACATTATTTAAAACCACTGACTTACTAAATTTTTTAATTGTAAATTAAAGAATTTAGTAAGTCAGTGGTTTTAAATAATGTCTTATTGAATATCGTGCAAAAACGGAAGTTGTTTGTTTTGTTCAGATTGGAAGGTTTTACTTAAGAATAATTTATCTGTATAAACTTTTCACCTAACCTAGAAGAAGATGTAGTTTACGTGTGTGAACGTAACACGTGCATTGCGCGATGCATATCATTATCACTACGATGTTTATGTTTATTTAAAATTGTAACGTTTCTTTTATTTATGTTATTCTGAAGATGGATTCAATGTGTAATCCGAAAGATCTTAAAAATTATTTATATACTTATTACTTGTTGTTGTTATTTCTTAATCTAAGATATTTCACATAAGTTTGAATCGTGCTAAGACGGTTTCAAGGTTAATATGCATATTATTTGATAGGAAAAATATGTTCTACATATTATTAAGAATATGTTCAACTCTTGAGATATTTCTACCGTTCTCGTCCGTCTCTTGCTTTTCGTATCCACTAAAGAATGGCAACCTCTAAGAAGCCACGATCGAGAATAGTGTTTTGTAAGACCAAACTGGGTTAGAAGTGGCCCAAAAATCATTAAGAATAATAATGAGGTTATTGCTGTGATTCAAACAGAAAACCTAACTGAAGAGATTCTGAAATTCTTCTCAATACAACGACTTTCACATTCGATAGAAGCTACGGCAATGACTTGCTAGAATATACAGCAATGATTTGCACATATTGTCTAATGCTTAAGGAGGCCCACTTCACCAGGGGCCCTCTTGCCATCGGGCCAGCTGACACCCTGGCCAGTCCGCCACTGTCGCTGTCTAAGAAGTGGGTGAAATCTGGCTGGAGCGAATTCTTACGGGTATGTTTAGAGGTCTTAACGCCGCTCGAAGGAGTGACGTGAAAAAACCAGAGGATTAGGAAATGTTATTTTCCCCCCGTGCTTTGTTATTCAAAGGGGCCATTTAGAGAAGTGATTGACAATGATCCTTTCTGACTGATTAGATGCTGAAAGCCCTCCAAGCAGTCGCAACGAACCTAAGAAAGGAAAGAGAAGGTGTTTGAGTTTTTTTTTTCTGTTTGTCTAGTGGCATGATATCCGTTTCAGGGGGACAAGGACTTCCCCCATCATATTGTGGACCAGAGAATAAAGGACTAGAAGAGCGCGCTTATAAATAATAACAGGTTTACAATCGGTACTGCTCAGATGAGAGGATGAAAGAAATTGTTTTGCCTTAGCTTTCGTGAAATCGGTCATTATGGAAACATCTCTATTTGGGATGAGAAGAAAATTTTTGCCACCATTTGGTTCTGGTACATTGGCCGCTTAAAGGGTTAATGTGTATATTGGATCTTATTGAAGCTCTTCATTGCAGTTAAATTCGGTTTAAACTGTTTGTTATTAGTTTTAATAATGCTTTGAATATAGGTAGTGTGTGAATCTTCAAGTTGATTATTACTGTAACGACCTCACTCCTTTCTAGCTCTTACTCAACATAGCCGTCACATAATTTTGTTGGTTCGTTCCCAAAAGAATCACTGCTTGAAAAAAAAATTATAGAAGCTGAAAATTTCGTAACAATAACAAAAAACAGAGTTTATTTTGCTTAAACTATGTGGCTTGGGACCTCTCGAAGGTAAATTAATGGAATGTTTCATTTTACTTGGTCTCCTTTCGTGCTATCGACACTATACCCGAACTTCGTGTTTTCCGTCCACCGACGTGACCATTACTGCAGACGTCGAAACTCCCGACCCGACCTGTCCCTCCAAAACTCCGGTCCCGTCAGTCTCACTTCCACTACCAAAAGTAAAAAGTGTCCGTTCTCTCTTAAAACTTCAGAAAAGCTCCACTATCGGATTTCCGAGTTAATCTCACCTACCTGCAGGACCGTAGCAAGGTTTTCATATCTGGGAGGGCGAGACACCCACTCGAGCTCAAAATGACACCCACTCGAGTTCAAAATGACGCCCGTTTGAGTTCCATTGAAAAAATATGGGATTTTTTACTTTCTCACACACCGCATTTATTGTGAAAACACAGGTTTTTCCGCGACGGAAATCGAAACCGTGTCCCCTCACTCCGGAGTAAGTCACTCTCTCAACTGAGCTACGCGGACAGAATGTCTCGCTGCAGATTAGTCGTCTTTACACATGTTTTCACCTCTGTAGTGCGTCACATCATCTACCTCTTAATTTTTTTTTCCTTTGAAGCGAAGTAGGAATTTTTCATGAATTCCAAACAATGTGTGGAACAAACATCACACCTTTTTCGAAGAACCCAACAGCCAGTGGATCCATTTTCCACAATCGGTCGCCAATGTGAAAACACAAGTTTTTCCGCGACGGTATCGAACTCGTATCTCCTCACTCCGGAATAAATCGCACTTCCAACTGAGCTACGCGGACAGAATATCTCGCTGTAGATTTGTCGTCTTGACAACAAAAATCGCCCTTTTTCACATGATATTATAAAATTTTTAAATCCAAGAACCACAGGTGGTAAATATCAAGTAAAGCGTAAGCGTTATGTGAACGCCGACAACACAGCATTCTACAAATGCAGAACGAAAAACAGAACGAATGAGTACCGGATAGTGAACGTAACAATAGGAAGAAGCTTTAGGGGTAGAGTGTGGAAAAATTCCGTTCAAGGTTAAACACTCTTTCTGCGACAGAGCACAGATGATTAATTACTTTCTGCGACAGAGCACAGATGACTAATTACTTTCTGCGACAGAGCACATATGATTAATCACCTCTTCATCCCAACGACATGTTCAGAAAAGTCATGAAGGTTAGGCATACGAATATATTGTTTTCTACGCCTCCATTCACTGTTCTGGAAAATTCCGTTCATCAGTATGAGATGTTCAAACCTCATAGTATGTTACTATGTACCCTAATTAACTGCATGGAATACTGTATGAGACTAACGAAAGCCTTTAAAAAGAAAATACTGAACTGTGTAACTTTCCTTTTTAGTTACAGTTTCTATTTTTACGTGCCCCAGAGCATGAATTTACGCCCCTAGCTGGAAGGGCAACCTCCCTTCCAGCTGGTTGCCCTTCCAGCTAGGGGCGTAAAGGTAGGCAGGTAGGCAGGCAGGCCTGACTGCCTGCCTACCTGGGGCTACCTACAAACACCCTGATCCTTGTGTTTCACTCATTAGGGCTGCGGGTGGCCGAGTGGGTAACGTTCGTGACTCCCACGGGAAGGTCCTCAGGTTCGATCCCAGCAGGTACTAACGCTCGATCCACTAAATACCCGCCGTGCGTCGGATGGGCACGTTAAGCCGTCGGACCCCGGGAACTGGCCCCCGGTAATAAATAAGGGCGTCTTCCTCCCCCTTTCTACTTCGCTTCCGTGTCACTTTCCTATCGGGCGCTCTAGCCCAAATCTCATAGTTTCCTATTTCTAAGGGTTGTTTAAGAACTTGGGTCAGACACTCCCTTCCAAAAATCCTCTACATATGATCATTTCACTCATTAACGCGCCTTCGAGAAAATCCCATTGCCACACAAGAGAGGTACAACACACTTCAAATACTTCTGTACTAAACCGATTGTAATGCGGCTAATCGCGTGTATCTAACAGCAACAGCCTTAAACATGCTGATTTCGTCCGCTCTGCCCGATAATGGCGCGAAGAAAGAAAATCTACGTAGGGAATCAATACATACACATTTACAATTATTTTTTATAAGCAGGAGGATGGGAGGGGGGGGTGTAGCGAATCTTACAATTGCATTCATATTTGCTACAGTAGATATTCAATACTTTTTAGTTTTTTTTAATGTGCTTTGCTCATGGATTGTGTGTGAGTCGGGTTTGAGATATGCAATTTGCATTAGCCGGGTTTTAGTTATAAATTATTGTCTTGTTAGTTAATTTCTCCCTTTTTTTTTCTTTGTTTTGTTCTTTTCTTATGTGAAGTGACCTTTTTGGTTTTCCATGCGCTAGAATGCAACTTAATTGGTTAACACCTTAATTAATTTTAGTTGGTTTAGCTTAATTTGTTTGGATTTATGCAAATTGGATATAGCAGAAACCCACACTCGCATGGTCCACGTACAAATGAGAGAGTCGTGATCTGTGTCGGTCCTCGAAAAAGCCACAGGTAACAGCTACCAGAATTTTCTGCACTCATTCTATCTCCTGTAAGGCATGCGCCAGAATCTAGGTTTCGTTCAAATTCAAATTGGCTAAATTGTTGTGTAATTATGTCATGATTTTTGTTTGCTCTTTAATAGCTTTCTGCTCGTATTTTTTTTTTTTTTTTGAAAATTCTCTTATGCAGCTTTTATCGCAATCTGATTTTCAAAACTGATGTATGCTTAGGAAAATAATTTTTCTTTTTTGTGTTTTTCTTTTTTTTTTTTGCAACAAGTGTTTACATTTGCATACATACCATATGATAATTATCATAGAGGAAATGTTTCATGGCGACGCCGCGCCGCTTTGCATGTCGCTTCTAATGAGTTTCTAGAGCATCTCTCACAAATGTTCAACGACAGACTATGAATGAAATACAGCAATGCTAGCAGACTATTATCTGCCAACATTGCTGCATTCCATTTCCCTTGGTACCTTTTTCTAAGAGTACTAACTGTTAGATGGTCGGATTGGTTTGATGGCTTCGGGTGATTAAATTATTTTATTGCTGGAATCCTCTTTCTCTCCTTTTGCTGCGATATATCCAAAGCACTACTTCATTTTGAATCACTTGCCACAATCACATTTTAAACACACAACACTTTATTACATAAAAATGACAAGTAGACACGACGAGCTCTTCGCTACAAAACTCCACAACAACCTCTTTACGGGAGAGAACATCGAAGTGAAGCTCTTACGTAACACGCAGTCTTTGAATTGCGATGTGCATCTAGCGCTATCTATTAAGTCAAACAACATGTAAGAGATTGGGAATTACAAAATTTACAACAGATTCCCCTCTAATTCTCAATCTATAGTTACTTGCAAAAGTTCTAAGAGTTCATAAAGCTTACACAACATTTAAGAGTCTTAGGTAATTGTTAAGTTTAGATTTACTCAAACGCTTAGTAAGAAAGTCTGAAATATTTTAATCTGTAGGCACATACTAAAGATAAAATGTCTTATCTCTGAGTTTCTCATTAATGAAACTTACCTGTCTTACCATACTATTTGATTTGCGTAACGTACATCCGTTTCCTAAACAAAATTGCTTACTGGTTGTCACAGTGTATAGTTGAAGTTCGGAATCCTCTTCCTGTGAGTTCTTCCACAAAAAAAAATGTAAAAATGTCACAGTTTTCACGGCCTAGACGACTGCTGTTATTTCTGCATCACATGTCGAAAGTGAAATTGTGTTTTGTGTTTTTGAAGTCCAGCTGATGAGATTTGGTCCCAGTAGGCATAGGTACCCACTTACTGATCTTTGACCATTTTGTTTTCCATATTTCCATGACGTATCACTGTAGCATTCCAGTTTTGGATCAATTTGGGTAAACACCAAACAGTAATATTTTGTTCCTTTAAAGTATCTTAGAACAAGCTTGAGTGCTTGTATGTGTATTTCTCTTGGGTCCATGGCAAGTTTTGATAGAGCTGTTATTGGATAAGCTAAATCTGGTCTTGTTTTTGTAGCCAGATACATAAGTGATCCTAAAAGTTATTGGTATTTTTTAACATCACATCCTTTTGATTCTTCACATTTCTCCAGGTCTTGATTTAAGTCAAGTGGTGTCGTTACAGGATTGCAATTTCCCATTCTATATCTTTTCAGAATTTCTTCGATAAAGATTTGTTGTTTAATAGTGATCTGTCCTTCAATCTGAATAATTTCCATCCCGAGAACATTGTTTGTATCATCACTTTCTTTTAATTTGAATCTTCTGCTGATTTGTTCAGTTACCCCTATTAGTATTTCATTATCTGAACTAATAATAATTATGTCAGCTACATGTAAACCTGAAAATAATTTTGAGTTACCTTCATCATAGCTAAAAGTACACTGGTCAGATTTTAAATTTTTAAATCCACAGTTTACCAGATAGTTTCTGATAGTCTGGAACCATATTCTTCCACTTTGTTTAAGCCTATATAGGGGTATCGCTCATTTCACCGAAGTTCACTTCACCGAAAAGTTCATTTCGCCGAAAGGTCATTTCACCGAAAAGTTCACTTCACCGAAGGGTCTTTTCATCGAATAGTTCATTTCACCGAAAGGTCGTTTCACCGAAAGATCACTTCACCGAAACGTAACATCCCCATTGCAGTCTGTTCTCTATGCGCGGTCAGGAACTTCTTAGATGTTTAATCGGGAAATTCACAATGCCCCGATTCCGGCAAAGGAGAGAGGAAAAGATAATTAATTGTTATCAGTCCGTGATTCCGGTAAAGGAGAGAGGAAAAGAAAATATAAATATATAAAAAACGGTTGGAGGAAGACCGTCACACAGGAAGACTGCCACACAGGAAGACTGCCACACAGGAAAACTGCCACACATTTTTCAGCAACTTAGAAAACTGCCACACATCGGAAAACCGCCACACAGGAAAACTGCCACACGATTTTCATTACGGGGCCGGGCACAAATTGCTATTCCTCCGAGGAACACTTTGAATGTCTGGCAGTTTTCTGGTGTGGCATTTCTCCAAGTTTCCGAATTATGTGTGGCAGTTTCCCAAGGTGCCTAATGATGGGAAGGAGCTCTTTTGTTTGTCTGAATTTTCATGTCGGTTCATACTTAGGGCAACTGGCCACGGAAGTTCGAGGGGGGGTAATAAAGAATGCCGTATCTTGACCTATATTCAGAATTGAATTGGGAGCTCCAAACAAATTTCGAGAAAGCGTTCTATGTAAATCAAGCAAAAATTGTTGTGTTCAGGAAAGACCAATAAGGTGGGAATTTTTTAATAACGCTGCACTTTTACTTAGGCACTAAATATTTACATAAGATGTCAAATTTGTAACATTTTTCTTTTACCTAATTAATTCACAGACACTACACCTTGGCCTTTTTAACAGCTTTTAATCCGCCGACTTCACATTCATAACGCTTACGTATCAAATCAAGTCAATAGCATTACGATTTTACTTAGGCACTAAATATTAAAGTCATAAGCCACAGGCATAGGCCTTTTTAACAGTTTTTATTCTACCAGTGTCATATTCACAACGTTTACACATCAAATCAAGTTAATAATATTGCGCTTTTATTTAGGCACGAAATATTTATTCACAGGCTCCAGGCCTAGGCTTAGGCCCTTTTACCAGTTTTTATTCTACCAATGCAATATTCACAACCTTTACACATCGAATCATGTTAATAATATTGGGCATTTACTTAGGCTCGAAATATTAATTCATAGGCCGTAGGCCTAGGCCTTTTTAATAGTTTTTACTCTATCAATGCCATATTCACAACCTTTACACATCGAATCATGTTAATAATATTGGGCATTTACTTAGGCTCGAAATATTAATTCATAGGCCGTAAGCCTAGGCCTTTTTAATAGTTTTTACTCTATCAGTGCCATATTCACAACGTTTACACAACAAATAAATGTAATAATACTGCGCTTTTACTTAGAGAGGAAATATTAATTCATAGGCCCTAGGCCTAGGCCTTTTTGACAGTTTTTATTCTACCAATGCGATATTCACAACGTTTACACAGCAAATCAATTTAATAATATTGGGCGTTTACTTAGGCACGAAGTATTAATTCAAAGGCACAGGCCGTTTTAGCAGTTTTTATTCTGGCTGTGTCGTATTCATAACTTTTACATATCGGCACAAGTTAATATGTTGCGCTTATTAAAATTTCCTAAAAAGGCCAGGCCAATGGCTTTATAATTAATGTTTGGTGCCTAATTAAAAGTGCGACACTATATATTGACTTGTTATGCACACCTTATAAATATGAACACAGCGGGCAAAAAATGTTTAAGAACAATACAGGCCTACTTGATGTTTGGTGTCTGAGTAAAAGCTCAACATTAACTTGATATTTTACATCGATTTTCGGAATTCGAGCACGGCCTATTAAAAAGTGTTGAAATGGCCTGGACCTATTAATTTACGTTTCACGTCTGTGTAAAAGTACAGTACGATAATCTTGACTTATGATACGTACATACTCTATATGAGCATTGGATATTAAAAAATAATAAAAGGGCTTAGGCGTATGACCATGTAAACACTTGAAGGCTAACGTGTTGAAACCTTTCTACTAGCTTTACATGTTTGCACTCATCAGTTATGTAGATTGTAACTTAAAATCTTCCAAAAATGCCCGCAGCCTAGGTGCTTTATAAATACCTGAAGACTGATCGATTAAGTCCATTTTATTTGCCTTTGTACCTTAGTATTTACTGTGAATGCCATATGTGAGAATGTACATATGAATATTATCCTCATAATCTGCAGTCTTAATCCTAAATGTAAAGATATAATTGTAGACCAACCTAATTTTTAAAAGTAACTTTCCAATCATGCTGATTATATGTGATTATTAAACATTTGTAGCTTTGGGAAATTGCGGTTATCCTTGAATTTTTTTTTTTTATGGGTACTACTGGAAAATTGGCGGACAAGATTCGGCAAGCCAACAGTTACGTCCCGTGGTTGCCGGCTGCCACTACCGGCAAACTAGTTAACCACATTAGGCTAGCCATCATTTCTGGCACGTGCTTGCAGGGCCGCTGAAGGGCCACTTGTGGCAGCTACTGCCTGTGATTTATAACTGATGGCCCTGTTGTGGTATATGACAACTGATGGAGTGCCAACTGTTGGCCTGGACTGCTGGCCACCCGGACATTTTATTGACGGTTCGGCAGCAGCAACGTAGTGCTGAGCCATTGCTGGCAGTGCTGGCCGTGCAAGACTGTTTTTGCTGGGCCCAGCAAAAACACAAGTGTTGGAAAACTGCAGGCCACCAGATGGCAGTGACGGGTCAATGCTGGCTGAAATCTGCCGCTCACGGCCCGGTAGCGGTCCGTTGGTGGCAGCGCCATCAGTTGGCAGCCATTGATGTCCCTGCAGCATCGCCGTGAATTGTGGGCCTCCAAGCAAGTGCCACTAGTGGCCCGTTGCTGGCAACCGATGCAACCCCAACACCAGGTGGAAGCAACGGGACTGCTCATGCGCAGAAGCAACATGTGCTGTGTCTCTCGTGGTACCAGTCAGTTGCACACGACGCGATGTTATCGCCATCGTGTTATTTTAGTGGATGTTAGGAAAAAAGCCATATGTAGATAGGCGAATTAATTTTCTAATGAAATGCCACATCGACGAAGATATCAGATTAAGCTATGAAATACTAGATTACAGTAATGAAATACACCCACTCCATTCCCATGAATAACAAGAAGTAATTTCTGTGTAATCTTTCGTTTTAACATGCACTAAATCGCTTGAAACAACAGTCCTAGAAAAACATTAAAAAAACGTTTGTTGGGGGAAAAAAAAGAATTATACGCGTACAAAATTTATCAATTATTTGAAAAAAAAAAAAAAAAGAGCAAAGCTATGTGGATATAATGTACTCATCCATGGGTTGAATACCCAACACTGAAGGAATTCGCTTCTATAATCATCGAGAAGGGAAATAAAATATATTTTCTCTTTAAAACAAATGTAGCTTCAGACAGCGGAAAGGAAAGATACAACGTGAAAAATGTAACAGAATGTGACATGAACGGGTAAATATATTAATTCAACAATCGCCCTTCAAGACGACAAGGACAGCACAAAACTTTGAAAAGCGCCTTTAAGTTGGTACACTCCTTGAAAATGAGTGAAGTTCCCTTAAGATAAACAAAAAACTATCGTTACGTTGAAAAAATAAATTTACAAATTATATGAAACTGAGATTTATGAAAAATACTCGCAATATTGTAAAATTAAAGAGAGAACCATTCGATTACACATTCCGCAGGAAAGAGACTCAGTTTCAAACAAATTCTCGGGTGTGGCAAATCAGTCCAGTTGGTATAGCGTGCGCTTCCCACGCAGACAGTCTTTGGTTCGTTTCCAGTCAGATCCGGTCCGTTGAGAAAATTTCCCCAGCGCAGGAGTTTCGTAAAGGAGGAAAAAAGTTGTAGCTTTAGGAAACTACGGTTATCCTTGACTTCTTTCTTTTTTTTTCTTGGCTACTACTGGGAAATTGGCGGACAAGATTCGGCAAGCCATCTGTTACGTCACATGATTGCCGGCTGCCACTGCCGGGAAACTAGCGCACCACATTAGGCTAGTCATCATTTATGGCACGTGCTTGCAGGGCCGCTGAAAGGCCACTTGTTGCAGCTACTGCCTGTGATGGATAACTGATGGCCCTGTTGTGGCATATGACAACTGATGGGGGTGCCAACTGTTGGCCAGCTGCTGGCCTGAACTGCTGCCCATTCCGTTGGCTTCCCGGACATTTTATTGACGGTTCGGCAACGGCAACATAGTGCTGGGCCAGCAAGACTGTTTTTGCTGGGTATGGTAAGACTGATTCTAATTCAGAAAAAGGTTTGCCGGTAAACCGCCACACAGGAAAACTGCCACACGTCTTTCGGCAACTTGGAAAAGTGCCACACGTTGGAAAACTGCCACATGTTTTTCAACAAGTTACCGGGCACAAATTGCTTTTCCTCCTAGGAACATTTTGAATGTGTGGCATGTTTTCTAATTTTCCGAATTATGTGTGGCAGTTTTCCAAGGTGAAAGAGGTTCTTTTGTTTATCTGAATTTTCAGAACGGTTCATATGAGTTTAGGGCAACTGGCCACAAAAGTTTAAGGACGGGGGAAGTGTGTGTGTGTGTGGGGGGGGGGGGGCGTTCTATTTAACCCAAGTGAGATTTGTACTTCAATTTGAGGAAATAAATTCGTGCCTTAGTACTTTTTTAAAACCACAGTATTCGACGAAACAAAAAGAACTACTACTTCATGGCTCATGCTGTATTCAGAAAAGGACGCTATGGTGAAATTCTTTAATAACGCTGCACTTTTACTTAGGCGCTAAATATTTACATAACATGTCAAGTTATTAATATTTCTCTCACTCAATTAATTCATACGCCCTACACCTAGGCCTTTCTAACAGTTTCTAATTTCCAGATTTCATATTCATAACGTTTACATATCAAACCAAGTTGATAATAGTGCGTTTTTACTTAGGCACTAAATATTAATCCATGGGCCATGGGCAGAAAAGAAGTCTTTTTAACAATTTTTATTTCGCCGACTTCATATTCATAACGTTTACGTATGAAGTCAAGTTAATAATACTGAGCTTTTACTTAGGCACTAAATATTAATTCATAGACCCTAGGGCTAGGCCATTTTTACTTGTTTTTATTTTACCGATACCCTGTTTATTACCTATACTTTATGAATACGGAGTCAGCTGATTAAAAGCTGTTAAAAAGGCAAGGTGTAGGGCTTATGATTTAATTAAGTACAACAGAATATTAATAACTTGACATGTTATGTAAATATTTAGCGTATCACGACAAAAGAGCACCCGCACGACAAAAGGGCGAACGTCAAAAGGGCGCAAGACAAAAAAGCGATGCAACAAAGACTATGAATAATTTTTCTGATGGGGATAACATGATGGTGTTCCTAAAATTGATCACACCACTCGGTGTACATGGACCATGTTTAAAGATTTCAATGTGTGTGTGTTTTTCTTCTCTTCTCCCCCTCCCCCTTTTTTTTGTTCGGCGTGGGGAGGAGACTCATTCATGATTTTGTTGCACTACTCCTGCTTCCGCAGCATGGTGAAACTTATGACCTTCCACAGTTCCACGTAGGCTGCACCATTTGGTGTTCCAGACAGACAGTCCCACAAAGTCCCCTCAGTGCAATTAACACCTCTTTTTGTTGCAGACAATGCCTCGTAGAAACCATTGCTGTTGTCAATGGCCTCTGCCTCTTTTGGTACCGTATTTTATTCACTTACCCACACGCATGAAGTGTAAGTCTGCGGCCACAGGCGAAGACAAACGAAGAAGATATTAAGACCAGATGTTGAAAAAGTGAAGTCTGCTGAAAAGTACTGGTTTTCCTGAGTGGGAAGCGACCTATGTGTTATTTCCGGTGCGAGTTATATACTTTTTCACTTGTCTTTTGATATTTCACTAAACATTAAGGGTTTTTTGCGTATCTAGCTTTTCTGTAAAGATGGAACGACTTTGCTACATTGTACCTTCTGTGCGAGGACATGGCAAACTGGCACTGAACGGTTTTTATATGTCAAGGATCGGGTTTTGTCAGATACTTACTATTGGAAGTGTGATAAATCTAAAGAGTACCAGTGTAAAGGCAGAGCTATAACCAAGGTAACGGATGGTGTACACTGTGGGCAAAAAGAGAGTCAGCACAACCGTACTGATGAATCAAACAAAGCTCCTGTTGTTCTGTCTATAGGTGACATAAAGCAACAAGCTCATGTGTGCAACGATGCACCAGCCCGAATCGTGCAAACGGCAATTTCAGCTTCGTGGAATCCCGGGAGATTGGTACCCGGCAAACTGGTATCCGGCAAGCTCGTACCCATGCAGTTTCATCCTCTCCTGTTCAATTTTAATGCCTGAATTTCAGGATTTAACATCATCTTCACCCCTTCTAACTATTCCGATACTTTTTCCGCCTTCAAATTCTTAAATTATTTCACAAATTGAAGCAATTACAGCATTTTCCTAAAATTGAATTTTAGAAAACTTGTACCCGGGAGATTGGTACCCTTCTGTTTGTGAGACGTTACGGGGGCATATACAAATTGCATTAACGGAAGATCTTTCCTCTTTGGTGATTGTCGTTGTTTGACAGCTGTTCTCTTGGCGGAAAACTCCTATTCTTTCTTCTACCGTTAGCAAAACACACCGCAGAAAACTCCTACACCTTATATAAGGGAATGTACACAAATTGCATTAACTAGATTTGTTAGTGTAGGAATTATTATAGTGGCATAAAATGATAATAGGAGGTTCCTACTGACATAAAATCGTATGTAAGATCAGGTTCACTGTAAACCGCCTCACAGGAAAACTGCCACGTGTTTTTCATTAAGAGGCCGGGCAAAAGTTGCTCTTCCCCCCAGGGGCACTTCAAATGTGTGGCAGTTTTCCAAGTTTCCGAATTATGTGTAGCAGTTTTCGAAAGTTTCTGATGACAGGATGAGCTCTTTTGTTTGTCTTTATTTTGAGGCTGGTACGTACGACTTTAGGACAACTGGCCACAAGAGTTTAAGGGGTTGGGGAAGCATAAAGATTGCCGTTTCTTGGCCTATACTGAGAATTCAAGTTATTAATATTTCTCTTTTACTTAATTCATGTACTCTAACCTAGGCCTTTTTAACAATTTTTAATCAATCGCCTTCATATTCATAGCGTTTACGTATCAAGCCAAGTTCGTAATAGTCCGCTTTTACTTAGGCACTAAATATTAATTCATAGGCCCAACCTAAGACTAGGCTCTTTTACCAGTTTTTGCTATAGAGATGTCATTTTCATAACGTTTACATACCAAGCCAAGTTAATAAAATTGCGCTTTCACTTAGGCACCAAATCATCATCATCATCATCATTGTCAACCGTTATCAATCCACTGCTGGACGAAGGTCTCACCAAGTTTCTTCCATAACGGTCTGTCTTGTGCCAGCCTCATCCATGCTACTCCAGCATACTTTCGAATTTCATCAACCCATCTTCCATGTGGTCTTCTTCTGGGTCTTTTCTTGTCCCTTGAAATCCAATCTAAAATTTCGGCTGTCCATCGATGGTCTGTCCTTCTGGCAGTATGTCCAGCCCATTGCCATTTCAGGGATTTTACTGTGATCATGATGTCTTCCACTCTTGTCATTTTTCGGATCCACAACTTCCTCTTCTTATCTCTCTTGGTTACACCAAGCATGAACCTCTCCATGCTTCTTTGAGATGTATGTAGCCTTTGTATGTCTCTTTTAGTTAAGGTCCACGTCCCTGCACCATACGTAAGCACTGGAAGGATGCATTGATCAAACACTTTTCTTTTAAGACATAATGGCATATTGCTCTTGAAAATTATGCTGTTTCTTCCAAAAGCTCTCCAGGCAAGTTTTATACGCCAATTAATTTCTTCATCAATGTGACCCTCACTTGATATCTGCTGTCCAAGATGAACGTATGTATCTGTTATCTCCAGCTTTTCTCCATCAATCGATAAATCTTCATTTCTTGTAAAAGTATTGTACATCGCTTTTGTCTTCTGAAAGTTCATTTTTAATTACACTTCTTTACTCTTGTCAGCAAGTTCCTGGATCATACTCTGCAGCTCTGATGGGGTAGTTGCAAAAATGCCTACGTCATCAGCAAAACGAAGGTGTGTTAGATAATCTCCATTGTTTTTTATCCCTTTGTTTTCTCAGTTCAGTGATAGAAAGACATTTTCCAATGTGGCATTAAAGAGCTTGGGAGATATGGTGTCACCTTGTCTCACTCCCTTTCCAATTTTTATGTGTGTTGTATTTTCAAATAGCCGAATCTTTGCACTTGCATTTTCATATATGTTATTAATAATATTAATGTATGCATCTTCAATACCGCAGGATTTCAAAGCTATTGCAACACTGCTCATGGTTTCACTGAATCAAAGGCCTTTTCATAATCGATGAAAGCCATGCACAATGGAAGTTCATATTCCCTCGCTCTTTCAATTAGTTCTCTCAGTACGTGGTTATGATCTATAGTGCTGTAGCCACTCCTGAATCCAGCTTGTTCTCTCGGTTGAGCCATGTCCAGTGTCACCTTCAAGCTGTGTGAAAGAACTTTAGTTAAGATTTTATAAACCACTGATAGGAGGCTGATAGGTCTGTAGTTCCTGAGATCCTCAATGTCACCTTTTTTATGTAGGAGGATCATTGTAGCGTTGTTCCAATCCTCAGGAATCTTCCCTTCATTAAGGCATCGAGTAAAAGTTTGGGCGAGTACTGTTTCGATTTCTCCACTTGCTTCTTGTATGATGTCTACAGTAATTCCATCTTCTTCTGGAGCTTTCCCTCGCTTCATGTTCTTGATTGCATGCGCAACTTCTGCTGGGACAACTGGAAGAACTCTGGTACTGGTACCTTTCATGATGTCTGGAGTACATGTATCATCCCTTTCATATAATTTGGAGTAGAAATCTTTCACTCTTGTCAAAATTTCGCCTCTATTTCTTGTTACAGAACCATCTTCTTTTCTCAGTGCCATAATCTGTTTTTTTCCCTTACTGTGATGTCCCTTTGCTATCTTTAGGCTTTGGTTGTTTTCAATTGCTTTCCTCACTAGTTCACAGTTTAATTTCTTTACGTCTTCAGTGATACTTTTTCGTACTGTCTTGCATAGCTCTATATATTCCGTTTTGGAAGTCACGTCTTCTTTAGTCGTCCTCATCTCTCTTCTTTTTTGCATGAACATTTTGGTTTTTCCTGATAATTTGTTCACAGGCAACTTGTTCTTAGACTCAGCTAATTTTGTTGCTGTTTCCATAAGAGCTTTGGTTACTTTTCTGTTAACTTCAGAAATATCCACTTCTTCCGATGTTAGGCCTTCTGAAGCAGAGAATCTGTTCTTCAGTTACAACTTGAAGGTATTATGGTGTTTTTTAAGGTTGGTTATGTCAATACATTTTGTTTGTCTTATGAGCTTGCCATGTTCGAGTTTAGTGTTGAGGTGCATCTTACATCTCACCAATCTATGGTAACTACCTGTGTTGAACTTTTTAGCACACTGCAGTCTTCTATGACGAATTTTTTGTTACACATAATAAAATCAATTTCACTTGTCGTCCCATTTGGATGTCTCTATGTCCATTTCCTGTGTGGGTTTTTCTTGAAAAAGGAGTTCATGATGAAAAACCCTTCTGCCTCTGCAAACTCAACGAGAGTATTTCTACGCTGGTTTCTGTTGCCGTGACCGAATTTACCTACTGAAGTTTCATTCTTTTGCTGTTGCCTTATTTTTGCATTGAAATCTCCCATAATTACCTTCAAGTGTTGCTTGCCTCTATTATTTAGATGAAAAATTTCCTCATAAAATTCTTTAATTTCTGTTTTAGGATGACTTGTGGTGGGTGCATAAGTTTGAATAATCTGAGCCTGGTATCTTCTCGAGAGTTGGATAACAAGTCGTGAAGCTCTGTCAGAGGAACTTTCAACTTCTACAACTTTATCCTTCAGTTTCTTGTTTATTATAAATCCAACACCACTAGTTCTGCCAGTATCAGTCCCACGATAGTAGAGGAGATGTCCACTTTTCAGTTCAATGAGATCTTCTCCTTTTCTCCTTACCTCACTTAGCCCGACGATGTCCCACTTGATTCTTTGTAGTTCCTCTTCCAATTCAAGAAGCCTTGAATCCGAAGATAGGGAGCGTCCATTATACTTAGCCAAGGTCAGCATCAGATGGCAGCCTAGTCCGGTCCTCTGGTGATTCTTAGCACCCTCTGCCTTCATGTCGCACTGGCCGCTGCCTTGGCCAAGTACATTCCAGCTGCCGGAGACTGAGGGCCAAGATTTAAGTTGTGGAGTCATGTTTGGGGGGTGGGGTTTGGCCATAACTCACCACGCTGGCCAAGCGGGTTGGTGAGTGTGGGATAGCATTTCCTCTAATCCCGATGGTATAGTTATACAGCTATTGGCGGTCATCAGAGCCCCTTTGGTGGGAACAGGATGCACCACGAGAAGGCGGGGTTGACATTTGTCAAGGAGAGGCTGTGATGTTGCGCATCACCTGACCTTACATCCCAGGCACCAAATATCAATTCATATTTCTTAGGCTTAGGCCTAGACTTTTTGAACCGGTTTTATTCTGCCTATGTCACATTCATAACGTTTACGTATCAACTCACGTTAATAATATTGCGTTTTTACTTAGGCACTATATTAATTTATAGGCCTTAGGCCTAGGCCTTTTAAACAGTTTTTATTCTACCTATGTCATATTCACAACGTTTACGTATCAACTAATGTTAAAAATATTGCGCTTTCACTTCGGCACTAAATACTAATTCATAGGCCCTAGGCCTTTTAAACAGTTTTTATTCTATTCATGTTTTATTCATAACGTTTACATATCAAGTGATGTTAATAATATTGGCATAACTGGGAAGTAAGAGAAGGAAGTCTTGGATCAAGAATATGACTAAAGTGGAAGCCATCAAGATCAAAATGATATCTTTAAAATTGCATGGGCTGGACATATTGCTATGAAAACAGACCACGATTACTGGATTACTGAATGAATTATTAGACTGGGTAACATGGCACATGGGGATTAAAAACAGAAGATCGCGTGGGAGATGGGTGGATGAAATTTTAATGCATGACGGAGGGACGTGGACATGGAAGAGATTGGCTCAAGGCAGACATATTTTTTAAGAAATTTGGGGAGACCTTCATCCAGCAGAAGACTGAAAGATTTAAAATTCGAGATGTACATTAATTTACGTTTTATCGATACAATTGTTCTAACTGTAGCACGTCCTACTGAAAATGAAGGAATTTCAAATGATGACGAAAGAGGAAATCTATATCTTTGTACGCGCAACCTCTGGACACAAAAGTTTGAAAAAATTGTATCCAGAAAAACAATGACGACTTGGTTTCCATAGGAAATGACCTTCAGACTGGATGGCTGATTGTCTGTCTTTTCTTAAGGCTCTACGAGACCTGACCCTGACCCCAAAATCACAACTTCCGGGACCAATTGGTCCAGGAGGACTTAAAGCCCAAGGTGTAAGGAGAAGCAATTGGGAGGAGCAATGAAATGTCAATCAAGTTGAAAGCACTGGGGGAAATCCGTCTGACCACAGAACACAAAGCAAGAGATTAATGCAGATAGCTCTCATGTTCCCCACACCCCCGTGGAGTTAGGTCATTCTTAATAGCATTGTCTATTGGACATAGCATTGTCTACTGGTAACAGTGGAGAGAAGCACTGAAGCAGGTGACTGGCCAACAGCGAAGGCTACTATGTTGAGCAATCTATGTTGCCCGTTGTCCCAATGAAATAAAAATTGATTGGGTTGATTACTTGTTTTTATAAAAAATTTTGCTGTAAGATTTTGATCTAACCCTTCTCCACAGGGTCAAATAAAATAATCAAAATATTCCTTTTTTTATGAATATGTCAAACTTCGTTAATTATTTTAATTTTTTTCGGAGTTTTGAGAATTGTAGGCAACGAACAATATATAAGCCAAACTTCATTCATTATTTTTAATATGTCAAACTTCGTTCATTATTTTTAATTATTTTCGAAATTTTGAGAATTACAGGCAAGAAATAATATACCCCCTCCCCTCCCGGAATCTCATGGTCTCTCTCACTGGTAGTCTTCCTACGAAACGTCTTAAAAAATTGTGGTTGATGTATGATTTAACGATTTTTTTTTTACGAAGATTTCGTGCTGACCGTCACCATGTTTCGCAGCTTTTTGGAAAACGCTTTAAGTACAATTTTGAAAAGCTAATTCAATGTTGTGCTCGGCACTTTAAAAATGAGCCCTGCTGACGCAGTGTTCTAAGCGATAGCTTCTGATCTCTCGTCCGAGATGGGTCCGGATTCAAATCCCGGTGAGGCATGGATGTTGCGTTTGTGTTAAAGCCCTGGATCGTTCCCTTCCCTGGAGTCAGTGGCCCTAAATTAGGGACGGGCGACTGCTTATAAGCCATTGAGTTGCTCACGGTGGTCGTTAAACCTTCAATAATAAAAAAAAAAAAAAAAAAAAAAAAAGAAACTGCATTGCCAGCCCTATATTGTGCTTGACTTGTTCTTCTCGTGATATGTGATAACTGTTTAAAATAGTTATCAAGAATAAAATAAATAAAACTACAGGATCGTATAACATCTGGTGCCTTTATTTAGCTTTTTATTCTTTGCGCTTCTTCTTTGTACGTATAAGTAAGCCAACTAATTTCTCATATTTTTACAAACGTTTGGAAATAACATCTGTCTGGATACATTGACAAAAAATCACAGGCTGAATTTTATTTTTTTAAATATTAATATTCAGCAAAGAATATTTGTGTTTCTTTGTACATTTCCTGATCAGCAATTACAATTGCCTTTTAAAACATACGTGAAATCTCGTAGTTTATCTTTTTGTTCATTTTTTTTTTATTTTCCTCCTGACAATGGAGGAGACGTGCTCTTCCCACGTCAGATCTCTTCACACCTGTGCCCCCCCCCCCCCAAAATAATTTGGTAAAGTCGGCGCTCCTGGCGTGCGTGTGCGTGCGTGCGTGCGTGTGTGTATGTGCATGTGCGCGCGCGGGCGCGCTTTGATTTTCTTCTGTCACAAAGTGCCGGAACTGAAAATTTTCGCTTTGAGATTTAGAAAAAGACTTAAAGAAAAATGTTCAAGAAATTTATTTGCTTTTTGTTAGGTCCATCGGCCTTCTTTAGCAACAGCAGCTTGTGTTTTAGAATAACGGCATCTTCTTCTCCAGAAAAAAGTACACATTCACACGCATATACAAAATGGTACTGTTTTTTCTGGAGGATAAGCACACACACACACACACACACACACACACACACATATACACACACATCATTATCATCATTGCTGGCCATTATCAAACCACTGCTGGATGAAAGTCTCTCCAAATTTCTTCCAAAACTGTCTTCTTTGAAAAACGTTTCTTCCGAAACTGCTCCAGGTCCTAGTGACATAAGACGATATATAGAAGTTTTTCAATTCATGTAATTTTTAGTTATGATTTTAATATTTTGTGTGTAATAACTACAATAAAAAGCTAATAAAAAAGGATCCAACAGATCAATCTTCAAGTGTTCAAAAGGAACGTAGGCGGCCGGCCTTTCTCGTAAGTTTTGAATTACAACCCAAATATTCGGTACGTGTAGACATGCCTGAAAGCTAATAAAATGTACTCAATACATTAGTCGTCAGATATTTACAAGACACCTAGGCCGCGGGCCTTTTAGGAAGGCTTTGAGTTACAACCTAAATATCAGTTTTGAATAAACATGTTATAAGAACTAATAAAAGAGGCTCAATGGAACAGCTTTAAACTGTCTGAAAGGCACCCAGGCCTCAGGCCTTTTTGGAAGATTTGAAGTTACAATATAAAGATTGGTTTTGTATAAACATGTTAGAAGGCCTAATAAAAGAGACTCAAAGGGACAGCCTTAAAGTGCATGTTTAGAAGGCGCCTATACCGGGGGCCATTCGGTTTATAGTAGGTCCTAAATTTTTTTCACAAATTTAAGTTGTTATTGTCGCAAGTGAAACTACCATAATTTTAATATTTCGTAAGTCTGAATAGTGAATAAATGATCATATGTAGAGGATTTTAGGAAGGGAGTGTCTGACCCCAGGTCTTAAACAACCCTCAGAAATAGGAAGCTAGGAGATTTGGGCTAGATTGCCAGATAGGAAAGTTACACGAAAGCGAAGTAGAAAGAGGGAGGAAGACGCCCTTATTTATTACCGGGGGGCCTGTACCCGGGGTCCGACGACTTAACGTGCCCATCCGACGCACGGCGGGTATTTAGTGGATCGAGCGTTCGTACCTGCCTGGGATCGAACCTGAGGTTTTTTCCGTGGCAGTCACGAACGTTGCCCACTAGGCCACCCGCGGCGCTGAATAGTGAATAAAAAGTCCTCGAGAGCCATTTTATGTGAGATGCATTCAAGGAGCCTAGACTTAGGAATTTTAAATGAAATTTAAGCTATAGTCTTGTCTTTTATAGTGAGGTGCGTTCAAATATATAAAAAAACTGATATAGATGAAACAGCTCATCAGATCTCATAATGAAATTAAATTTTTGTTCGCAGAATATGTCCAGGTATTCTTTATATTTGTAGACGAAATGAAAAAGAAAGAAAACAAAAAATTCTGTTTGATGCATGAACTACCATAACATTTTATCATTTGCAACTGCGCAATTCTAAGTTTCCGATAATGCTTTTACTATTTTAACGCATTTCTACTATCTGGCAACAGCAGGAACAAGTGAACGTAGTTGCTTGTCCTCTGCGTGACCTTTTTTACAGTAAATGAAACAATGCGATTTAGGGCCACTATGCATTTTTCGAGGGGTTTTGAAGGACCATGCGCGTGTATTGATGCTGCAATGGAAGGTATCTCAAACAACCGTAAGAGTAAACCGGTTTAATCCAATTTTACACGGAGGAAAGTTGTTCCAGCAGTGTGCTGTAGCTTCTTATTTTCAAGTTGAAAGCAACAACTTGAACCATATCCGCAGTCAGCAAGACCGTTTGCTAGTCGAGCAATATCTATGCTTAATGATTCATTTGAATGACATATTATTCTCTAAGTTTTTTTACTGTGATATTGTAAGCCTTCATCAAATTTTAATTCACAAAGCAGAGAAAAATAAAGATATGCTAGATTAAAGAGTAACGTAGGTCAGATAAAAGAAATATGTCAGATAAAAGAAATATGTTAGAAAAAAATAGCTCCCCCTCCCCATTTAAAGAATTAGATCTGAAACAAGAAATATGTTATACACAAGAATAATAGAACTGAATAATATAATTAGATCTGTTATAAGAAATATGTTAGGAAACAATTAATTTCAATAAGGAAGGTCTAGTACACTAAGAATTAGCGTAAATAACATAGAAAAAATAAAACAGAGAAGAAATAATACACGAACAAACTACGAATAAAAAAAGAATCCCAAATTGTTTAATCAAAAAAGTTATTAAATCCGAATTAAACGCACGAAAAGATTTCCCAAATATTTGTCAAAGTTCTTATCTCTGGATATAAGACATTTTCAGTAGGAACACTCGTGAGGAGCTTCGCCCCTCCCTCCCTGCTGCAACCTCCGTGATGAGCAACCGTGAAATGCTTCGCTTCTCCCTCCCTGCTGCGGCCCCCGTGAGGAGCAACCGTGAGGAGCACAATGTTAAGTGAAGGGAGCTCAAAGGAAGCATTTATAACTACTGCCATGGCATTGTCTCTAAATTTGGCAGACCTGATCTATTTGTGACCATGGCATGCAATCCGAATTGGCCAGAGATTCAGAACAATTTGCGGCCAATTTCGCAATTTGCATCCGCCTTCCGATCGTCCAGATTTAGTAGCACCGTATTCAGCATAAATCTTAAAAGCTCTCCTCGAAGACATCACTAAGAATGGCGCTTTTGGACATGTGAAAGCTTTTGTGTACACAATCGAGTTTCAAAAGTGAACACTGCCTCACGCACACATTTTAACCGTTCTTGGAGATGATTAGAAAGTTAACACAGCAGAAAAGTCGCTCTATACGTTTGTGCTGAAATTCCAGATCGTCGAGTAGAGCCGAAACTTCACGAAAGCGTCATTCGAACAATGATTCATGACCAATGTGGCACTTTGAATCCCAAAGCACCTTGCGTGGCCAACAAGGAGTTCATAAAGTAGTTTCGAAGCAGTTCAGACCTCACATGATCATTGATGTCAATGGCTACCCGCTGTACAGACGTCACTTACAACAAATTTTTGACGAAGAAATTCAATTATCATGAGAATGCTGAATCATGCCAGTCAGTCAAAACCAGTTATATCTTTAAGTACATTTACAAAGGTTACAACAAAGCTGCAGTTGAATTCCACGATGTTGGTGCGCAAGCTAATGTGATTCATGACGAGATTAGCCAGTACCTCGATCCGAGATTAGCCAGTATCTCGATGCGAGATTTGTGTCTGCGCCTAAAGCGATGTGGAGATTTCTGGAGATCTCCATGCACGATCAGCCCCATGCAGTTCATCGCCTTGTCATTCATCTTCCAAATGAACAATTAGTTTACTTCCAAGAAGGTCAGGCAGCACTGTGAGCAGACGGCAGAAAAACACAGCTGACAGATTGGTTCTAGCTTATCGCGACTGATGAAGCTTCCAGACATCTTTACTACTCGGAGTTGCCATATCATTATGTTTACGATTAAAAGTTCAGTGCCTGAAAAAAGAGGCAGCGTGGAGGGGACAAGTTTGTATCGAATGTACAGTGTTAGCCCTAAGAATTATGAACGATTTCTTTTTTTTTTTTTTTTTTTTTTTTTTTTTTTGATTGAAGGTTTAACGACTACCGTGAGCAACTCAATGGGCTATAAGCAGTCGCCCGTCCCTAATTTAGGGTCACTGGTTCCAGGGAAGGGAGAGAGCCAGTGCCGTAAGACAAAAACAACATCCATGCCTCATCGGGATTCGAACCCGGACCCTTTCGGACAGAGGCCATCGCTTAGACCACTGCGCCACCGGGGCGGCATGAACGATTTCATCTGCGGCTGCTGCTCCAGTATGTTCAAGGTGCAATGAGCTTCAATGATTGAAAGACCGTCACCGGAATTCTTCATGAAAGCTTCAAAACAGCAGCAATCACGCATGACTTGGTTGACGACGACACTGAATGGGTTCTTTGCTGAGAGGAAGCATCAAAATTCAGCATGCCACGACAACTGCGACAGACATTCGCTCTGATCCGCGTCTTCAATTTCGCCAAAAGATCTACTTCATCTCTACTCAGCTGTTTCCGGAGTTCATTGTTGAAGACTTTATTCGAGACTTTCATGGCCATATTGCTGAAAGAAAAGCACTCCAAGAAATCGGAATCGTTTTCCAATTCACGGCACAAATTACACGGATTTTAGACTTGCAAAAGCAGTCGTTGTCACATCTTCAACTTGGACGATGAAGCAGCAAAAGCTAAGCGATTCACCCTGACACGCAATGCAAAATAGCGCGAAATTTTCCGTAAAATTATCGTTGCTGTGAACGACGACAAAGCAGCAAGTTGATTTTTTCTTCATCGACGGTCCTGTTGTATCCGGCAAGACTTACATGTACAACCCAATGATGATCTATTTGCGAGGGCAAGGCAAGCGTTTTGGCTTTTGCGACTACTCGAATCTTTGCCGATT
Source organism: Macrothele yani (assembly GCA_039090855.1). Taxonomy (NCBI): domain Eukaryota; kingdom Metazoa; phylum Arthropoda; class Arachnida; order Araneae; family Macrothelidae; genus Macrothele; species Macrothele yani. Next base: position 71,359,318 of record CM077025.1, on the reverse strand, counting down.
TGCTGAAGGGAGATCGAACGTCAGTAGTGTATAAAATGGGAGTTCTGCGCCAGTGGAGGGTCAATGTTAACCTATGGGACCCTCCACTTTAGTAGGTGGAGAGTCATGGAGTGGTGGAAGGTCGCGTCTTACGCCATCTTGGGTGACTGCTTGGGGACTGATAACATCATGGGGGTGCCGAATGGGGGTTGTGAGATAAGAATGCACCATCTTAACATGACATCATAGGGGTGGGGAGTTGGCATTATGGTTAACTTAGTATTTTGCGATACTATCTCGGTACGCAGGAAGGATGACGTTACAAATGTTTCAATTTTTTTTATCTAACACGTGTTTGTGGAAACTTTTTTCAATCTCATCTTGTGAATTTTTCTTTCTATTTCCTTCGGGTGATTTTTATAATTTGAATGTTTCTTTTCAAATAATTTGTTCCTCTTTATGCATTTTTAAAGATTCTTTACAATTCTTCGATAAATAGTTATATGTACGTTCTACATTGCTGTTCTGGAAGATTAAATGTTTCCCCGGTCAGCGTCATTTTCCCCTCAGGAAATTTTACTGTGTGTGTTTCTTCCAAATTGTCCCATTTTATTATACCAAACCTTCTTGTAGATGATTCTTTATTTTCCTCACTTAAAGAATTTTTATTTAACGACGTTCAGAGGCTTTGGTTTAATGCATGTTAGCGAAGGAATATTCGAAGCTGAAGGAATATTCGATCTGGTATTACTGCCTATGATTTATTTTTGAATGCAATTTTCGCTCATAATTCGTACATATTTTTTTATGTCTCCATCCTCTACTAAGGAATTTTATTGGATTATTTTTTCGTAAATGGACCCTTTTCGCTATTTCAGAAATTATTTTTCCCACTTAGCGAAATTGTTCATATCGGGGAATTCTTGGTGTGTGTGTGTGTGTGTGTGTGTGTGTGTGTGTGTTACTCCCACTGCTACAACAAAATGTGTACAGCAGTGATTTTATCGGGAAAACGACTACTTCGGGTCATCAGCAGGAAACTGTTTCATTTACAGCCGAGGCCCACCCATTGAAGGGTGCCCTTACGTAGTCGCCCATATTTTCCTTTCGGCCTCTTTTCCTGAAAGGATGTTAAGTATATTTTTATCATTATTTTTTTTTTATTTTAATAGGAGTGTATAAAACGTTTTTGAAAGATTTTACCATCATACACCAGACGATGAATTCATTACAATAGGAATGATTACGCTATTCTCTTTTAAGTACACTTCACACCATTTTAGGTTTCAAACATATTCGCAGATATGACACATTTATCCACTTATATGCATTAAGGTTTACGGAGCAGTTAAGCTCACGCCAGTGACGTTTACGGGTCAATTAAGCCTACACCAGTGACTTCATTCAGGTTTACGGAACAATTTATCTCACGCCAGTGACGCTTCCACTTCCCACCATCTTTAGGTTTCGCTTGCCGCCATCTTAGGTCTCAGACAGATTCAAAGTTATGACATATACTTGTGATTCTTTTATATACATTCAGGTTTACGAAGCAATTTAGCCCACGCCAGTGACCTCCATTCAGGTTTACGGGGGTTTTGCGCCCACGCCATTGACCTCCCTTCAGGTTTACGGGGGTTTTACGCACACGCCAGTGACTTCCATTCAGGTTTACTGAACAATGAAACCTACGCCAGTGACCTCCATTCACACACACACACACACACACATTCGCTCTCTAGATTCACAAGTAATTAAGTAATAACGTTACATCGAAACACATACATGTTAACATAGAAATTTTAATGTCCAAGCAAACAATCATATCCTATTTTAAATTCACGTATCATATATAACAGCAAAATACAAAAACTTCATACGACTCCAAGAAATCCTAAATTTATATTTTCTGGCTAGTTTTAAATATTTTCAGCTTCACTTTAATTATCAGCCAGGATATTTCACTTAACATCCTTTGTACTTACCTCATACTTCCTTTCTTTTTCCCTAATTATCTTCGGAATTTTTAGCAATTTTATAGTGACCACAGGCCAATGTGTCGCATCCGTTTGAAAGAATATACCTCTTATCATCAGCTAGGCATAAACTTTGCTTTTCTATCCTCATACTATACAATTTATGACCCTTACTCTGAATCTGCTGCAGAGTGGTGAAGAACAACTTATTCTGAAATAAAGAAGTTTTATATGTTTCATGCTTGAGATTTTTCTTAACAGCAGCTTTTACAATACCTTTAGCGGTTAATTTTTCTCCGCACTCGCTTTTTAAGCTGTACATCTTTGATCTTAAGCCTATAAATTCCACTATTTGCTTCCCATTCATCTCATCCTTCATCTTTCCAATCACTTTCTTGTTAGTTTGGTTATACAGAAAGTGGTTGGTGGGATAATCAGATGTGTCAAATTTGTCTAGTTCGTGTAACATGTCTTTATAAACATCATCTGTATGTATTTCATATGTCAACGAATCGGTATCAGTAAACAGAAGTTTAACACGATCTCCATAGTTTCTTCTGATGTAGTTATAATAAAAGTCATACATCAATGTCTTGCTGATGTCTAAAATTGTAAACCCAACATAAATTGGTCGCACCAAATGAAGGTTTACATGTTTCATATGAACAGCAACTAAGTGTTCACTAAATCTTGTGAATGAATGAAACGATGGTGATGCTATTAACTTAAGTAATTGCTTTTCTGTTTGCACTAATATTACATTAACCGTTTCCGCAAATTCTCCATGGTTTTGCCAAAAACAGCGTTGTTTAACAACTTAAAAAAAATCCCGTTCAAAGCCATTTCTCGCCTGTGCTCTTTTTTCCGTATTGAAATTTATATGTTCTCTCAACCAGGGACGTTGAACAAATTCAAGAACTCTATATATTTTTCCTAATTTCATACCAAGCTATATATAATTGCAAATTTCTATAATGTGAAACATATTTCTTTTTATCATTTAAGGTGCTCACAAGTTTCCCATTTTTGAGAGTTATTAACAAGATTTAGCTCCTCCATTATTTCTTTTGAATGATCAGATAACATATCATAAGTAATATTTATTTTTTCAGGGGCTAGGGGTAGTCATTATGATAATCATGAAGTTCTTCAGGATAATGAAGGTCAACTTCTAAAATATACCCCAGATCATTTTCCTCGGTGACATGTGTAACATCCAATTTTCGAACCTCATCATCACTTAAGCATCTGAAATTTTTAACACCTAAATATTGGCTCATTCCATATGCATAAAGGTTATTTGCGTCAAAGTACATTATATACTTCGAAGGTTCTGAAGGAATATATGTTTCAAGATATTTATTATTTGCTTTACTGCGTCTGTTACTAATCATCGACATTCCTCCCCTTAGACCTTTTTCGATAAAAAGATGCATATCGACATCAGTTAGAAGTTCAAGTTCAACACCTGTCATTTTTAAACAGGCTTGAAAAGCTAATCCAGGTGCTGTATACATGTGCAGACAACCGAGACGGTAGAATTTTAAAGCCAAATCAGTGAAATTTTCAAAAACATCTGCTAAAAGTAGAACATCAGTTAACATATACAAATCATGATATTCACCAAGATTGCATATTTCAAAACAACCCCATACCTTTTGCGCATGGGTATAATCTTCGGTACTTACGTTTTCCTCCGTAAGGCTGTTGTAAAAATATCGTTCTTCAGGAAGTTGTGTGTCTTCAAATTTCTTCTCATTATCAACATAATCATAGGGATAAACACCTTTTCTTAAAAGAAGCCCAACCATATCATCATAAAAATGTTGGCTTAATATTCTAAACTTATCCCTTCCTTCCTGTGCCATATTATTCACAAGTTTTTCTAAAGAAGTGTTTAACCCTTTAAGCGGCTCGAACGAAATAACTCGGGGCACGTTTTTGGTGGCCCATAACGGCTGGCACGAAATAACTCTGGGTATGTTTCAGTGGACCATAGCGGCTGGCACGAAATAACTCGGGGGTACGCAATCTGTCCACTGCCCAGTTCACCCGAGTGACCTCGAACTCCGGATAACAGTGAACATTGCATTCCCCCTTTGCAATTCCAGAGTATGCTTGTTATTCAAACTGCTCGTTTACGGGGACGGTTGACACTAATCCTTTTTGACTGATTACCGGCTAAAAGGGTTCGGACAATGGCACTGAATCTAAAAGGAGAGACGTTTGGATGTCATTGCAGTTTCTACATTTGTCTTGGAAAGAAAAATTCACGAAGCTTGAAATGTAGTTGTTATGCGACAATTAAAACTGAAGGAAAACTTTAAAGTATTTCAGTAATTCTCTGTAATCAACTTGGCAAGAAAAAATATTACTTTCGGGAACACAATCTTTTAATTTTAAAATATTTAATTAACGCGATTTTATTTAAAGAAATAGAAAATCCACTGTGAAACTGATTTTTCGGTTTGCAACAGCAACCTAAAAATAATTTAAATAATATGACATGAATTTTTTTTAGATGAAATTTGTCATTAGGTGGTACTAAAATTGTGGAAAAACAAAATTTAAATTTCAAAAATTACTTTATTTTAAGATTTCTCGAAAGTGCTTTGCTATTTTAAATGAAAACAGCAACGATTTGAACTATTAGTGAGAACAGATAGTTACATATAAGTGTGAGCAATAAAAAGTAGATAAAACATACAAGACACAAAGACGATTTTCTTTAATTTAACAGGAAGAAATAGTAGGTCGGTTGTCAGTCAGCATGCTTTGTACGAAGACAGTTGATCTAATTCTTTTGAACACATATGATTTCGGATTCGAGATGGAAAACGGTTAGCTAGAAAAAATCGCGCTATCCTTGCAGCAGTCCAGTCAGACTCTCATTCATTGTATGTTATTTAGAATTCAATAATAATACAAGCTATGCTTATAGGAAAGCTTAATATCGAGTTGCCCATAGTTGGATTTTTTGAACCTGCATATTTTGAGGAGCGAGATCAGACTGGATTAGTTTTTCATAAATACAGTCATGTAAACACTTGCATTTATTTTAAAAACAGCCAACGTCTCCTAATGCACAATCTCGTGACTGTTATATTTAATCCGATGTCAATAACGAATGCGCACAGAAATATTGCTCACAGAAAAAATTGCACTCCTCGAAAATAAGAAAAAAATGCCCACGTCTTGAAAATAAGATAATAAATACTCAGATGTGTGTTGTTTTCTTACGTCTGTTCGAAACAAGAGGTCATTTTTAATTTCACGAAGAAATATCTTGATTTTAACTAAGCAATCGACAAAACTAGTCAGATCATTTTCTCTGCTGAGCGGCAGAACTTTACCTAGCATTACAAGGAAATTGAACAGTTCTTAAAAGTTCACAACAGTCTTGTCGAAGAAACTCAGCAATTTTAATATCCCGTAAGTGTGAACTTGCAATCAAATGTTATTAAGTAGCAAGAACGCACTGAACCTAAAGCGGTTACAAAATTCCTATGCCTTGGACTTTTCAACAAAATTTAGCTTTTACATTGGAGTTTTAAGGTGAGTTGTATTTAAATATACATTCTAAAATTGGGATAGGAGAAGTACTACATCAATCCTTAGAAGCCTGCATGAACAAAAAGACCTAAGCTCTTTTTACGAAGTTTTCCGTTAAATGCTTGATATTTCATTTTTCTATACGAATGACAATTACCAATAAAAAAAATTGTGCTACACATGAAACTCGTGCAAAGCCCCCTAGGCTTTTTCAGCAGAATTTTTGTTACAATCATAATGTTTGATATGCTTAAATAAATAAGAAAAAGTGGTAAATGGATATCAACATATCAGTCATCGTATGTTTGAAACAATATATCAGTCATCAGGTGTTTGTATCTCCCAAACTCTTTAATGCCAAATTGCAAATGTCTTGCAGTCACTGAACTGGGAAAACAAAGAGATAAAGATTAATGGAGATTATTTAATTCACCTTCATTTTGCTGAAGACGTAGTCATTTTTGGAACTGGCACTTCAAAACTGCAATGTATGTTCCAAGAACTTGCTGACAAGAGTGAAGAAGTGGAATTAAAAATGAACTTGCAGGAGAAAAAACTGATGTACAGAGCAAATTTTGAAGATATGAATCTTTTTTTGGTGTAAATACAACGTGGATGGTAAGTCAGATAACATCCGAAAACTTGAAAATTTCGTCGTCCCGGAGCGAGAATCGAACCCGCGTCTCCTGATGAATCGAACCCGCGTCACCCGGATAGTGCCCGAGTCTTTCCGGGAGACGCGGCTTTGATTCCCGCTCCAGGACGACGACATTTTCAAATTTTTGGATATTATCTGACTTACCATCCATGCCATATTTACACCAAAAAATGGATTCACATTTTCTAGATTTGTATTGTATGGTGTAATCCTGTATTCCATTCATGATGTACAATACTTTTACAAGAAATAAAGAATTACTGATTGATAGGGAGAAGCTGGAGATAACGGATACATACATTCACCTTCGATAGTAGATATCAAGCGATGGTCCCTTTGATGAATTAATTAATCTGCGTATAAAACTTGATCGGCGTGCTTTTGGAAGAAACAGGGAATTTTTAAAGAGCAATATGCTCTTATATTTTAAAAGAAAAGTGTTTAATTAATGCATCCTTCCAGTGCTTACATATGGAGTGGAGACGTGAACCTTAACGAAAAAGGCTTACATAAATACGGACAACTGAAAAGAAGCTTGATATAACCAGGAAAAAAAGAAGAGGATCTCATGAATAAGCAAAATGACATGAGTGGAAGACAGCTTGATCAGGGTAAAATACCTGAAATGGCAATATGCTGGATATATTGCCAGAGGAACGGACCACCGACGCAGAACAAAAATTTTAGACTGGACTCCACAGGACTAGAAAATACCCAGAAGGAGACCGCGTGGGACATGGATAGATGAAATTAAAAAGCATGCGGGAGGGACATGGAGGAGACTGGCTCGAGACAGATCGTTATGGAGAAAAGCTAGGGAGACCTACATCCAACAGTGGATGATAACGATTGACAATGATGATATAGGTGGAAGAGAAACGGCCACCGGAGATTGGCCACCCAGAGAACTGAACATAAATATATAAAGGGACCATATAATCGTCCATTTGACTGCTCCATGTAAACATTCCCAGTTGTGACTCATAACGACCCTCATAATTTTGTGTTCCTTTTAATTGAGATATTTAGTGTATTATAGAGATGTGAGACTCTTCCTCAGTTCTTTTTCCTGTGTTATTACTATGCCGTTTGTCCCAAAAGTGTAAATTACAAAGAAAACACAAGAACGACAATTCCGATCTTTATTTTCTTTCTTTCTTAGATTGAAGGTTTAATTACCACCGTGAGCAACTCGATGGGCTACAAGCTGTCGCCCGTTTCAAATTTAAGGGCACTGATTTCAGGGAAGGGAACAGTGGCATGAAATCAGAATGATCTGATGCCAGTGTTGAATAGATAAATCAGAATGTGGCCCAGTGCCGTAAGACAAACGCAACGTTCATGCCTCACCGGGCGGGATTCAAACCCGATCCCTTCACGGACGCGTCAATGGGCACGTAAAGCCATCAGACTCCGGGTGCTGGACCCCCGGTAATAAATAAGGGAGTCTTCCTCCCCATTTCTACCCCGCTTCCGTGTAACTTTCCTATCGGGCACTCTAGCCCAAATCTCCTAAGGGTTGTTTAAGCACTGGTGTCAGGCACTCCTTTCCTAAAAACCTTTGCAAATAATATGATAGGATGTGGGTAAAAATAGCCCCTGGAAAAAATATTCCCGGAATAAATACCCCTCAAAACTTAAAAGCGGTAAAAATACCCTAGGAAAAAATTCCCCCGAAGGAAATACCCCCCGAACAAATTGTTCACTGTAAACTGCCACACAGGAACACTGACGTGTGGCAGTGTTCCGGTGTGGCAATTTACCGGCAACCCTGCCACACATCTTTCAGCAAATTGGAAAATTGCCCTGTTTTTCATTAAGGGACCGAGCACAAATAGTTGTTCCTCCGAAGAACACTTTGAATGTGTGACAATTTTTCTAATGCGGTAGTTTTCCAAATTCCAAATATATTCCGAATTATATGTGACAGTAAAAAAAATCCTAATTATATGTGGCAGTTTTCCAAGGTGCCTAACGAGGGGAAGAGTGGAAGAAACTCTTTTGTTTGTCTGAATTTCCATGCGGGTTCTTACGAGTTTAGGGCAACTGGCCACAAAGGTTCAAGGGATGGGGAGGGGGCTATAAAGATTGCAGTTTCTGGGCCTATTTTGAGAACTGAATTGGGAACTCCAAACGAATTTCGAGAAAACGTTCCATGTCAGCCAAGCGAGAATTGTACATTAATTTGAAGAAATAAATTGCCGAGGATCCGAGGTACACTTAGTTGTTGGTCCCCAACTACCGTAATATTATATTCTGGGCAGCTTAGAGCGCAGACAGGTGTTCAAGGTAAGGGGTTTGCTCGCAATTTCTATACTTCATGCTGTGTTTAGTGGCAAATTATGTATGCCCTTCCCCGCTGCCCCGGTGATTTGGTGAAGTCTGTAAAAGGGATACGAGGTGTTTGGTTTGGAGGGCTCTACCCCAACTTCCGTAATTTCATATTCTGGACCTCTAGAGTCGGTCAGTGTATCCTCGATGTTACCCCCTGAAGAGCTCTTAGACACGGGGGGACTGAGTTCACCCCACCCTCCTAAAAATTCGTGGTCGTGTACAGAATCATTATATAAAACATGGTACTGATGTTTACAGCTCTACGTCCATTTTAACATTTTGTGATACCCCCCCCAGCTCACGGACCTCGCGGACGCTTCAAAAAGAACATCCTGGATAAACTGACAGACTCCAGCGACCCAGAATATAATATTACGGAAGTTGGGGTAGAGCCCATCCCAAACCAAGTGTGCCTCGAATCCTCAGCAATTTATTTCTTCAAATTAAAGTACAATTCTCGCTCGGCTTACATGGAACGTTTTCTCGAAATTCGTTGGAGTTCCTAATTCAGTTCTCAATATAGGCTCAGAAACGGCAATCTTTATAGCCCCCCCCTTGAACTTTTGTGGCCAGTTGCCCTAAACTCGTATGAACCCGCATAAAATATCAGACAAACAAGATAATTCCTTCCCCTCTTTAGGTACCTTGGAAAACTGTCACATATAACTCGGGAATTTAGCAAACTGCCCCACTGGAAAAACTGTCACACATTCAAAGCGTTCTTCGGAGGAACAGCAATTTGCACCCAACCCTTTATTGAAAAACGTGGCAATTTTCCTCTGTGGAAATTTTCCAAGTTGCTGAAAGATGTGTGGCAGGGTTGCCGGTAAATCGCCACACCGGAACACTGCCACACATCAGTGTTCCTGTGTGGCAGTTTTCAGTGAACCGTTTGTTCTGTGGGTACCTCCAGGGGTATTTTTACCGCTTTTCAATTTTCATGGGTATTTTCAGGGGGGAAGGGTATTTTTACCGTTTACCGATATGATATGGTCTGATCGTTTCCCGGAAAAGAGCATAGCTAATTCTGGGTAACCCTTACACTTCGGAGTCCCACTAGAGGTTAATCCGCCCCCCCCCCCTACAAGAAAAAAGTTTTCCTGAAATGTATATGGTGGTTTCTTAAGAAGGGTTGGAACTGTTTCTTTTTCATTAAGGTACAATAACATCATTCTTTCACTAAAGAAAGAAAATAAAGGGGAAGGTGAAGAAAGGAATGAGATATTTTTACACGTACATCGTTTGCATAATCTAAGAGCTACGGTTCTTGTGGAATTCATACTAATGCAGACACGTCCAAATGAATACCGTTTGTCACTGTTTAATTTACAAATACGAAATATCTAGTTTGCAACTTAAAATATTTTCAAAAGGCCCGCGGCCTAGGTGGCTTGTAAATAGGTGAGAAATAATCCGTTGTGTGCCTTTCATTAGGTTCAATAAAACGTTTACAAATACGAAATTTCTAGGTTGTAACTTAAAATCTTCTAAAAGGGCCCGCGGCCTAGGTGGCTTGTGAATAGATGAGGAATAATCCATTGAGTGTCTTTTATTAGGTTTCATAAAATGTTTAGAAATACGGAATATCAAGGTTGTAATTGAAAATCTTCTAAAAAGATCAGCACCTGAATATCGATTCGTTGAGCCCCTGTTAATTAGCCTTTATTGCTTGTTATCACATGGGAGATATAAAAATCATAACTCAAGATTAAAGGAGTCAGAAAGGTTCTACATAAACCTTGAGCCATTTTGATTTTACATACCCATTGAGATCCCTAGGAAAACTGGTACATTCCGTTTTGTTCAGCTAGGAAAACTCGTACACTTTGTCAAAATCTCGGACCGAAACGCAATTTGTGTATATATCCCCTTACTTGAAAGGGTGTACGAGTTTTCCACCCTTTGCACTTTTCTCAGTGGCATGAGAAAGTGTACGAATTTTCCTGGATCCGTTGGAATAAGGTAATTTAAAAGTAATTTTTGTTCCTTCATCTGAGCAATGGACAAGAATTTTTGGAAGGGTGGGGAAAGGGGACGCACCTTATGGGTTTTGCCCGGCTGTGCGCCAGTCATAACACACAGTGGTGTGAAAACAAAAGTAACTTCATATCGATATATTTGATTTAAGAAAAATATGGAACACAATTATTTTGAATTAAATTTGAATTTTATAAATACAAAGTTTTGAAATTAAAAAAATTAGGAAAGAGTAATATGTTATGTGAAAAATTTTATTCAAATATTCAGGGGGTGTTCTCGATAATGGAACTTGAGGGGAACGCGTGTTCCCGTCTACATACGATTCAACCCCTATGGTTAAATCCAATGTATGCGGATGTAAAACTGTTTTCTTTTTTCCCCCCAATGTAGTGTGCATCACTGTCTTTACATGTTAATTCCTTCCTTTAATTTTTTTTTTTTCTGACCGACTCAGCAAGAATTGTGTTGGAAGAGAGTGGCCTTCCTGTTCTCGCCTTGGGTCATAGAACGGAGCATAAAGGACACTTGATAGCATCGTTAATCCCTGTCACAGGGTTGCGTTCAACTCGCTGAGGTGTGAAGGGGAACAGCAGTCGCTATGTTGGAAAAGCTGAAATCCCGCCGCAATAGGACCAGTTTTTTCGGAAGAGGAAGGTGAATTTGGAGACAATACGCGTTCAAGCTTCGGGTGATTTTTGGCGACATTTTGTTCCCGAAGACCGGCCGGTTAAAGGGTTAAAAACTTAAAAGAATCTATAAAATGAAAGTGACCTAATGAGAAAGAAATATATTTTTCAGTATTAGACGGAATACAACCAATAGCTCTATCCTTAATTTTCCCTATTTCCTGCATAATTAAGTGTGAATCATAACCCTGAAGATTATGAAAAACTACAGGGATTTTAGGTGTGTAACGATAATTTAAGTTACAACTATTATGTGCAGCCCACGATAAACTGAACTCAAATGGCAGTGATCACGCACTTTATCTCCATTTAAAGGTTTGTCACAAATATGACAGGTGATAGCCTCACTAAATGCAATTTCATCAGCTACTGTCATCTTCAAAGGCTTATTAGTTTTTAAAAGTACTTTTATCTTCTTTTCTTCCTCTAACAGCGAGTTTAAGAAATGCTCCACAACATTAGCTCCTCGATAAATTACAGGCTTATTGCCACACTTCCCGTCATAACCAATAACAATATAACAATATCCAGAAGGGATATGTTGAGGAAGTTTAACAGTTCCTTTATGTTCATCAGTTTCAGCAAGTTGTTGAACAAAACATTCAAAATCCGCATAAATCACATATGGAACTCTCAGTTGCATTAAATAATTTTTAAATTTTAACTGCTTGTCCTGTTCGCTTGGAAGTTTGACTTTTTGTGCACCGTGTATACTACATAAAGTCTTGTGTTCTTCACACAAAGACTCTCTACTATACCCATGAAGACAGTAAGGACAAAAATATTTACGCTCCTTATGCTTTGTTAAAGAGTATAAAAGTCTATTCAAATCTTTTATCAAACAAAAGTGTGTCTTATCACCATCTGCTATATACAAAAGATCAACATGTGTGGGAAATTTCTCTTTCGTAATATATAAAGGGAAAATTTCATTTTCATACCTAAAGACATTGATGGAAATTGAATTAGCCGCCCCGGTGGCGCAGTGGTCTAAGGCGTTGGTCTCTGATCATTCGTCCGAAGGGGTCCGGGTTCGAATCCCGGTGAGGCATGGATGTTGTGTTTGTCTTACGGCACTGGCTCTCTCCCTTCCCTGGAACCAGTGACCTTAAATTAGGGACGGGCGACTGCTTATAGCCCATTGAGTTGCTCACGGTGGTCGTTAAACCTCCAATTAAAAAAAAAGAAATTGAATTAAGATTTTCAAATTTACCAACTTGGGCGATTTGCATAGGAAAATTAATAACTTCAACCTTTAACTCCTTTTCATATTTTTTATATTTTTCAACACGAGAAGAATGTTGTGTCCTTGAAACTGGATAAACAGCAGCTAACACAGACCAAAGAAAGTATTTTTGATCATTGTTTTTCACATTTATTATGGTATGCTTTAATTTCAGCTCCCTTGGAAGAGGGATATAACTGGATCCCTTAAGAGGAATAAATCTACCAATTTTTACTTCAAGAAACTCGACCCTATCAAACACCCACCCACTACCATCTCTCTGGAAATCCTGAGAAGAATTTATTATTTTGGTAAAAGAACTAGAAATGCTCGCAGTGATTTCAGTGTTTGAGAGAGTGATATTGCATTTGCTTCTAAAACATGGTATTGCTTCCTGCACATCACCGTCAACGTTGATACGTGTATATTTAACATGAATTACAATATACCATTTCATACCCTTTTCATTATGTAGCTTATTTTTTAGGGTTTGCTCTAGTTTTTGACGATGCGGCCTCATTTAATGCCGAAGCAAACTCGCAAGTTTCATCATTTGTATCTGAGTGACATGGTGAATCATTTTCATTTTGCAGCTTCCTTTTCTTATTACATACACCTTCAGACTTTTCATCGTCAACAGAACGTTTTTTGTTATGAACATTTAAATGTTTCTGTAAAACATCCTTTCTCGCAAACGCTCTATCACATATTCCACATTTATAGGAATCAACCCTATGACTCAATGCATGCCTTGCCAAATTATCTTTTCTGTTAAAGGTTTTACCACATTCATTACAGTTGAAATTTTCACTTCCAGCTTTATGATTTATCTTACGATGACGAACGAGATGCGTCAACTGAGTGAAACGCTTTCCACACTCTGTGCAAGAATGAGACATCGCTAAATACAGAATACGTGTTAAGAATCAAAAACAATGTAGAAATTGGGCAAATCAAAATTATACTAATAAACAAGCATCAACCATCACTGTTTACATTTAAGAACTGAAAATTAAAAAAACCCTTAATTTGAAAATAAAAAGCTACTGATGATTTCAAACAATTCGTGGAAAATGATTATATTGATAACACAATCTACCGAAAACCAAATCCTTTTTCTTTACCTAATTACGATATTTAAGTCAATGAGGGCAAGAATATTTGCACGCCGAAAAGAGTTGGAAAAAAACACAAATAAAAAAAAACGATGCTAGGGTAGTTTTCTTCAAATGCTTATGCAAATAGTGATAATAATTATGCAGTTCGGTAAATATAGTTTAGATATGTTTCTACTCAACAATTATCAATATTAAACAGAAATTGATATTTTCAATAGAAATAACCACAAAACCTATTAAAAGTAGAAAAAAACCTGAAATTTACTTGCAATTCACGAAGAAGATGCAGCTATATCGCAGAAGTAATATATTTCTAACAGACAATGCAAAAAAATTCTCCCGCCTTCATCAAGAGCTGACTAAGGAATGAAAATTTTGTTTAAGGATGAACCTTTTATAAAAAAAAAAAAAAAAAAGAAAAGAAAAAAAGACTGTTACGGTTATTTTACATTTAACATTAATTTCATACGAAGCAAAATCGCTGCCAGTGTGTAACACGTTCATAAAAATGACCTAAGTACGTTAAGCGAGCGCAAAATATCTTTTCTTTGAAAAGACTCAAAATACCAAAAATTATTATAAAACAATGTTAAATTGTTTAATACAACGATTAGATGACAACACGATTGTGATTACAAACCTTACCTCACATCAAAGCTATCCAGTGGAAGAATATCCATACAGCGACATAAATCCAACACACCCAAAAACTCAGGACACTCACACACTTTCAAGCATGCACGTGGAGATCGACCTCTGACTCGCTAGAACATGATTTCACTTGCGCCATTGAACGATAACATCCCTTGTGGATGACTGATATCTAGCAATTTTCTGACGCATAGCCGGACGACCTGCTGTATGCCCTCAGAGGTGGGACAACACTGGCGCGAGCGTAAACTTTCACATTTTTATCACAAAGATCCGAACCCCCGAAGGGTGGGAGTGGGGAGTAGGGCAACGTGTTGTTCAGTGGGGTAAAAAAAGATAGGAACACATGACTGATTAGCCTGAATAACAAAGAATTGAACTTTCACGGTTGATAACAAGATACACATACAAAAATAAATAAAAATTAAAAATCAGTGATTTCTGTCTTCTGACACATGTCGATTCAGATTGAGATGTGTAAGCGTTTCTAAATTACATTCATAGAATTAAAGTAATACGCGTATGACAAACAGCATGTGTAAACAAATGTTTCCACCAAACGGTTTCATTTAGAATCAAAATTAGGAAATATAGTTTGTTCGTTTTCTTGAAATTCACTAAAATTGCGGAATTTTTAAACGTTTCACTGAAAAATATACGTTCTTTTGAAGGATGGAAAAAAATCCTATGAGGTGTGGATGAATCACAATAAAAAGAGCCACATTTTCACAGAAAATAATCTATAAGGTATGTATAAAATGTTTACAAACGGAAGAAAAAAAAACCTAAGTTTTTTTTTGTTTATATATATATATATTGAAGGGATGTAAGGTCAGGTGATGCGTAACATCACAGCCTCTCCTTGACAAATGTCAACCCCGCCTTCTCGTGGTTTATCCTGTTCCCACTAAAGGGGCTCTGACGACCGCCAATAGCGGTATAACTATACCATCGGGATTAGAGGAAATGCTATCCCACACTCACCAACCCGCTTGGCCAGCGTGGTGAGTTATGGCCAAACCCCTCCAAAATGACTCCACAACTTAAATCTTGGCCCTCAGTCTCCGGCAGCTGGAATGTACCTGGCCAAGGTAGCGGCCAGTGCGACATGAAGGCAGAGGGTGCTAAGAATCCCCGGAGGACCGGACTAGGCTGCCATCTGATGCTGACCTTGGCTACATATAACGGACGCTCCCTATCTTCTGATTCAAGGCTTCTTGAATTGGAAGAGGAACTACAAAGGATCAAGTGGGACATCGTCGGGCTAAGTGAGGTAAGGAGAAAAGGAGATCTCATTGAACTGAAAAGTGGACATCTCTTCTACTATCGTGGGACAGATACTGGCAGAACTAGTGGTGTTGGATTCATAATAAACAAGAAACTGAAGGATAAAGTTGTAGAAGTTGAAAGTTCCTCTGACAGAGCTGTACGACTCGTTATCCAACTCTCGAGAAGATGCCAAGCTCAGATTATTCAAACTTATGCACCCACCACAAGCCATGCTGAAGAAGAAATTGAAGAATTTTATGAGGAAATTCGTGATCTAAATAATAAAGGTAAGCAGCACTTGAAGATAATTATGGGAGATTTCAATGCAAAAATAGGGCAACGGCATAAGAATGAAACTTCAGTAGGTAAATTCGGTCACGGCAACAGAAACCAGCGTGGAAATACTCTCGTTGAGTTTGCAGAGGCAGAAGGGTTTTTCATCTTGAACTCCTTTTTCAAGAAAAAGCCACACAGGAAATGGACATGGAGACATCCAAATGGGACGACAAGTGAAATTGATTTTATTATGTGTAACAAAAAATTCGTCATAGAAGACTGCAGTGTGCTAAACAAGTTCAACACAGGCAGTGACCATAGATTGGTGAGATGTAAGATGCACCTCAACACTAAACTCGAACGTAGCAAGCTCATAAGACAAACAAAATGTATTGACATAACCAACCTTAAAAACACCATAATACCTTCAAGTTGTAACTGAAGAGCAGATTCTCTGCTTTAGAAGGCCTAACATCGGAAGAAGTGGATATTTCTGAAGTTAACAGAAAAGTAACCAAAGCTCTTATGGAAACGGCAACAAAATTAGCTGGGTCTAAGAACAAATTGCATGAGAACAAATTATCAGGAAAAATCAAAATGTTGATGCAAAAAAGAAGAGTGATGAAGACAACTAAAGAAGATGTGACTTCCAAAGTGGAATATATAGAGCTATGCAAGACAGTACGAAAAAGTATCACTGAAAACGTAAGGAAATTCAACTGTGAACTAGTAAAGAAAGCAATTGAAAACAACCAAAGCCTAAAGATAGCAAAGGGACATCTCAGTAAGGGAAAAAACAGATTATGGCACTGAGAAAAGAAGATGGTTCTGTAACAAGAAATAGAGGCGAAATTTTGACAAGAGTGAAAGATTTCTACTCCAAATTATATGAAAGGGATGATACATGTACTCCAGACATCATGAAAGGTACCAGTACCAGAGTTCTTCCAGTCCTTCCAGCAGAAGTTGCACATGCAATCAATAACATGAAGCGGGGAAAAGCTCCAGGAGAAGATGGAATTACTGTAGACATCATAAAAGAAGCAAGTGGAGAAATCGAAACAGTACTCGCCCAAATTTTCACTCGATGCCTTAATGAAGGGAAAATTCCTGATTATTGGAACAACGCTACAATGATCTTGCTACATAAAAAAGGTGACATTGAGGATCTCAGGAACTACAGACCTATCAGCCTCCTATCAGTGGTTTATAAAATCTTCACTAAAGTTCTTTCACACCGCTTGAAGTTGACACTGGACATGGCTCAACCGAGAGAACAAGCTGGATTCAGGAGTGGCTACAGCACAATAGATCATATCCACGTACTGAGAGAACTAATTGAAAGAGCGAGGGAATATGAACTTCCATTGTGCATGGCTTTTATAGATTATGAAAAGGCCTTTGATTCGGTGAAACCATCAGCAGTTGCAATGGCTCTGAAATCCTGCGGTATTGAAGATGCATACATTAATATTATTAATAACATCTATGAAAATGCAAGTGCAAAGATTCGGCTGTTTGAAAATACAACACACATAAAAATTGGAAAAGGAGTTGTGACGTAACAGCCAGCAGGACGCACACGACATAAAGGCAGATAGGAATCATAATAATCGTCTGCGTAGCTCAGTTGGTAGAGCGACTTGTTCCGGAATAAGCGGCCTCGGGTTCGAATCCCGGCGTAGACCAAAAATGACGGAGAAATTTACTTCGTTATAATGGCGCCCGAACCGTCCGGATGACCCGGCCGTTCAAAATCTCGCATTGGTGTGATGTTATTTCCACACCGCGAGACAGGAAAAATCAGAGAATTCCTTCCCCAGCGCTTCGTAAAAAAAAAATGCGTGATGTTGCATTCCACACAGCAGATTGACTGGGAGTTCTCAAGTGCACGTTCTACAGTGGATGGCTGCCTGCAACGATTCATGGTCACGGCTGACCCGTGGGCCATGCCCCCGGCCCTCTTTCGGGGGGGGAGATGTGACGTAACAGCCAGCAGGACGCACACGACATAAAGGCAGATAGGAATCATAATAATCGTCTGCGTAGCTCAGTTGGTAGAGCGACTTGTTCCGGAATAAGCGGCCTCGGGTTCGAATCCCGGCGTAGACCAAAAATGACGGAGAAATTTACTTCGTTATAGAGTGAGACAAGGTGACACCATATCTCCGAAGCTCTTTAATGCCACATTGGAAAATGTCTTTCAATCACTGAACTGGGAAAACAAAGGGATAAAGATTAATGGAGATTATCTAACCCACCTTCGTTTTGCTGATGACATAGTCATTTTTGCAACTAACCCATCAGAGCTACAGAGTATGATCCAGGAACTTGCTGACAAGAGTAAGGAAGTGGGATTAAAAATGAACTTTCAGAAGACAAAAGTGATGTACAATGCTTTTACAAGAAATGAAGATTTATCGATTGATGGAGAAAAGCTGGAGATAACAGACACGTACGTTTATCTTGGACAGCAGATATCAAGTGAGGGTCACATTGATGAAGAAATTAATCGGCGTACAAAACTTGCCTGGAGAGGTTTTGGTAGAAACAGCATAATTTTCAAGAGCAATATGCCATTATGTCTTAAAAGAAAAGTGTTTGATCAATGCATCCTTCCAGTGCTTACGTATGGTGCAGAGACGTGGACCTTAGCTAAAAGAGACATACAAAGGCTGCAGACAACTCTAAGAAGCATGGACAGGTGCATGTTTGGTGTAACCAGGAGAGATAAGAAGAGGAACACGTGGATCCGAAAAATGACAAGAGTGCAAGACATCATGATCAGAGTTAAATCCCTGAAATGGCAATGGGCTGGACATACTGCCAGAAGGACAGACCATCGATGGACAGCCGAAATTTTAGATTGGATTCCAAGGGACAGGGAAAGACCCAGAAGAAGACCACATGGAAGATGGGTGGATGAAATTCGAAAGTATGCGGGAGTGACATGGAGGAGGCTGGCACAAGAGAGACCGTTGTGGAGGAAACTTGGGGAGACCTTCGTCCAGCAGTGGATTGATAATGGTTGACAATGATGATGATGATGATATATATTGAAAAGAAATCTCCATGAAAACTATATACACCCGAGAAGAAATAGTGTGGATACCTCATATAATATGTCTAGCATATTCAAATAACAACGTTGACTTTCTCGATTACAATAGCGGCCAATGTAAATTTGCAAGGCGGAATGAGTTTTCCATAATGAAAGCTGTTTTAATAATCCATATAACTTTGGGAAAAATTTAAGGTTTCTTCTTCATATCGATGAGTACACATATTTTTAAAACTCTTTCGACATATTTTTTCAATTCTTCCATAAAACATTTTTTAATTATTAATTATGTTAAAATTGCGTGCATTTTATTAAAAGAGAAATATTTAATGAAATAGCATATGGTATTAATTTAAGTTTTCCACTGATTTCTCAATATCTTCCGAGCCGGAAAAAGATTTCATGATCAGACAAGGAAAATACATACCAATGTCAGAGGGAAGACGGAAATGAACATTTCAACACATTCGATTTATTACACCAGTTGAATTCTTTAGGACTAATGAAGGATTCCGTAGTTATTCTTTTCGGCTTTAACGTTTCTTCAGTTTATGGGGAAAGCCTATTAGATTCATACACATCATCACAGTTTCTTATATCTCAACCTCAAGTGGGCCCGGTTCATTTTTTTGTGAAATCACTTCATTTTTTTTTTCAACTTCCTCTGGCAGAATCTAACAGTTTTTTCCCTTGACAGAAGATTATGCCAATTAAGATTGAATTTTCTATCAAAACTACTGGATCACATAACAATCAATTTCACACATCTCAAAAAAGTAGACATCAAAATTTCTTATTCTTGCATATCAGACTTTCTTATTCTAGCAAGAAGGAGCAGAAGGGAGCTCCCTACCTGCCACACCCCCTTCTCCTTCTGCTCCTTCTTGCAAACATTTTTCCCAAAGTTATATGGATTATTAAAACAGCTTTCATTATGGAAAACTCATACCGCCTTGCAAATTTACATTGGCCGCTATTGTAATCGAGAAAGTCAAAGTTGTTATTTGAATATGCTAGACATATTATATGAGGTATCCACACTATTTCTTCTCGGGTGTATATAGTTTTCATGGAGATTTCTTTTCAATATATATATATATATAAAAAAAAAACTTAGGTTTTTTTTCTTCCCTTTTTAAACATTTTATACATACTTTATAGATTATTTTCTGTGAAAATGTGGCTCTTTTTATTGTGATTCATCCACACCTCATAGATTTTTTTCCATCCTTCAAAAGAAGGTATATTTTTCAGTGAAACGTATAAAAATTCCGCAATTTTAGTGAATTTCAAGAAAACGAACAAACTATATTTCCTAATTTTGATTCTAAATGAAACCATTTGGTGGAAACATTTGTTTACGCATGCTGTTTGTCATACGCGTATTACTTCAATTCTATGAATGTAATTTAGAAACGCTTACACATCTCAATCTGAATCGACATGTGTCATAAGACAGAAATCACTGGTTTTTAATTTTTATTTATTTTTGTATGTGTATCTTGTTATCAACCGTGAAAGTTCAATTCTTTGTTATTCAGGCTAATCAGTCATGTGTTCCTATCTTTTTTTACCCCACTGAACAACACGTTGCCCTACTCCCCACTCCCACCCTTCGGGGGTTCGGATCTTTGTGATAAAAATGTGAAAGTTTACGCTCGCGCCAGTGTTGTCCCACCTCTGAGGGCATACAGCAGGTCGTCCGGCTATGCGTCAGAAAATTGCTAGATATCAGTCATCCACAAGGGATGTTATCGTTCAATGGCGCAAGTGAAATCATGTTCTAGCGAGTCAGAGGTCGATCTCCACGTGCATGCTTGAAAGTGTGTGAGTGTCCTGAGTTTTTGGGTGTGTTGGATTTATGTCGCTGTATGGATATTCTTCCACTGGATAGCTTTGATGTGAGGTAAGGTTTGTAATCACAATCGTGTTGTCATCTAATCGTTGTATTAAACAATTTAACATTGTTTTATAATAATTTTTGGTATTTTGAGTCTTTTCAAAGAAAAGATATTTTGCGCTCGCTTAACGTACTTAGGTCATTTTTATGAACGTGTTACACACTGGCAGCGATTTTGCTTCGTATGAAATTAATGTTAAATGTAAAATAACCGTAACCATCTTTTTTTCTTTCTTTTTTTTTTTTTTTATAAAAGTTTCTTCCTTAAACAAAATTTTCATTCCTTAGTCAGCTCTTGATGAAGGCGGGAGAATTTTTTTGCATTGTCTGTTAGAAATATATTACTTCTGGGATATAGCTGCATCTTCTTCGTGAATTGCAAGTAAATTTCAGGGTTTTTTTCTACTTTTAATAGGTTTTGTGGTTATTTCTATTGAAAATATCAATTTCTGTTTAATATTGATAATTGTTGAGTAGAAACATATCTAAACTATATTTACCGAACTGCATAATTATTATCACTATTTGCATAAGCATTTGAAGAAAACTACCCTAGCATCGTTTTTTTTATTTGTGTTTTTTTCCAACTCTTTCAGCGTGCAAATATTCTTGCTCTCATTGACTTAAATATAGTAATTAGGTAAAGAAAAAGGGGTTGGTTTTCGGTAGATTGTGTTATCAATATAATCATTTTCCACGGGTTGTTTGAAATCATCAGTAGTTTCTTATTTTCAAATTAAGGGTTTTTTTAATTTTCAGTTCTTAAATGTAAACAGTGATGGTTGATGCTTGTTTATTAATATAATTTTGATTTGCCAAATTTCTACATTGTTTTTGATTCTTAACACGTATTCTGTATTTAGCGATGTCTCATTCTTGCACAGAGTGTGGAAAGCGTTTCACTCAGTTGACGCATCTCGTTCGTCATCGTAAGATAAATCATAAAGCTGGAAGTAAAAATTTCAACTGTAATGAATGTGGTAAAACCTTTAACAGAAAAGATAATTTGGCAAGGCATGCATTGAGTCATAGGGTTGATTCCTATAAATGTGGAATATGTGATAGAGCGTTTGCGAGAAAGGATGTTTTACAGAAACATTTAAATGTTCATAACAAAAAACGTTCTGTTGACGATGAAAAGTCTGAAGGTGTATGTAATAAGAAAAGGAAGCTGCAAAATGAAAATGATTCACCATGTCACTCAGATACAAATGATGAAACTTGCGAGTTTGCTTCGGCATTAAATGAGGCCGCATCGTCAAAAACTAGAGCAAACCCTAAAAAATAAGCTACATAATGAAAAGGGTATGAAATGGTATATTGTAATTCATGTTAAATATACACGTATCAACGTTGACGGTGATGTGCAGGAAGCAATACCATGTTTTAGAAGCAAATGCAATATCACTCTCTCAAACACTGAAATCACTGCGAGCATTTCTAGTTCTTTTACCAAAATAATAAATTCTTCTCAGGATTTCCAGAGAGATGGTAGTGGGTGGGTGTTTGATAGGGTCGAGTTTCTTGAAATAAAAATTGGTAGATTTATTCCTCTTAAGGGATCCAGTTATATCCCTCTTCCAAGGAAGCTGAAATTAAAGCATGCCATAATAAATGTGAAAAACAATGATCAAAAATGCTTTCTTTGGTCTGTGTTAGCTGCTGTTTATCCAGTTTCAAGGACACAACATTCTTATCGTGTTGAAAAATATAAAAAATATGAAAATGAGTTAAAAGTTGAAGGTATTAATTTTCCTATGCAAATCGCCCAAGTTGGTGAATTTGAATAGCTTAATTCAATTTCCATCAATGTCTTTGGGTATGAAAATGAAATTTTCCCTTTATATATTTCGAAAGAGAAATTTCCCACACATGTTGATCTTTTGTATATAGCAGATGGTGATAAGACACACTTTTGTTTGATAAAAGATTTGAATAGACTTTTATACTCTTTAACAAAGCATAAGGAGAGTAAATATTTTTGTCCTTACTGTCTTCATGGGTATAGTAGAGAGTCTTTGTGTGAAGAACACAAGACTTTATGTAGTATACACGGTGCACAAAAAGTCGAACTTCCAAGCGAACAGGACAAGCAGTTAAAATTAAAAAATTATTTAATGCAATTGAGAGTTCCATATGTGATTTATGCGGATTTTGAATGTTTTGTTCAACAACTTGCTGAAACTGATGAACATAAAGGAACTGTTAAACTTCCTCAACATATCCCTTCTGGATATTGTTATATTGTTATTGGTTATGACGGGAAGTGTGGCAATGAGCCTGTAATTTATCGAGGAGCTAATGTTGTGGAGCATTTCTTAAACTCGCTGTTAGAGGAAGAAAAGAAGATAAAAGTACTTTTAAAAACTAATAAGCCTTTGAAGATGACAGTAGCTGATGAAATTGCATTTAATGAGGCGACCACCTGTCATATTTGTGACAAACCTTTAAATGGAGATAAAGTGCGTGATCACTGCCATTTGAGTTCAGTTTATCGTGGGGCTGCACATAATAGTTGTAACTTAAATTATCGTTACACACCTAAAATCCCTGTAGTTTTTCATAATCTTCAGGGTTATGATTCACACTTAATTATGCAGGAAATAGGGAAAATTAAGGATAGAGCTATTGGTTGTATTCCGTCTAATACTGAAAAGTATATTTCTTTCTCATTAGGTCACTTTCCTTTTATAGATTCTTTTAAGTTTTTAAACACTTCTTTAGAAAAACTTGTGAATAATTTGGCACAGAAAGGAAGGGATAAGTTTAGAATATAAAGCCAACATTTTTATGATGATATGGTTGGGCTTCTTTTCAGAAAAGGTGTTTATCCCTAAGTTATGTTGATTGTGAGAAGAAATTTGAAGACACACAACTTCCTGAAGAACGATATTTTTACAACAGTGTTACGGAGGAAATCGTAAGTACCGAAGATTATGCCCATGCGCAAAAGGTATGGGGTTGTTTTGAAATATGCAATCTTGGTGAATATCATGATTTGTATATGTTAACTGATGTTCTACTTTTAGCAGATGTTTTTGAAAATTTCCGTGATTTGGCTTTAAAATTCTACCGTCTCGATTGTCTGCACATGTATACAGCACCTGGATTAGCTTTTCAAGCCTGTTTAAAAATGACAGGTGTTGAACTTGAACTTCTAACTGATGTTGATATGCATCTTTTTATCGAAAAAGGTATAAGGGGAGGAATGTCGATGATTAGTAACAGATACAGTAAAGCAAATAATAAATATCTTGAAGCATATATTCCTTCAGAACCTTCGAAGTATATAATATACTTTGATGCAAATAACCTTTATGCATATGGAATGAGCCAATATTTAGGTGTTAAAAATTTCAGATGCTTAAGTGATGATGAGGTTCGAATATTGGATGTTACACATGTCACCGAGGAAAATGATCTGGGGTATATTTTAGAAGTTGACCTTCATTATCCTGAAGAACTTCATGATTATCATAATGACTACCCCCTAGCCCCTGAAAAAATGAATATTACTTATGAAATGTTATCTGATCATTCAAAAGAAATAATGGAGGAGCTAAATCTTGTTAATAACTCTCAAAATGGGAAACTTGTGAGCAGCTTAAATGATAAAAAGAAATATGTTTCACATTATAGAAATTTGCAATTATATATAAAGCTTATTATGAAATTAGGAAAAATACATAGAGTTCTTGAATTTGTTCAACGTCCCTGGTTGAGGGAATATATAAATTTCAATACGGAAAAAAGAGCACAGGCGAAAAATGGCTTTGAACGGGATTTTTTAAGTTGTTAAACAACGCTGTTTCTGGCAAAACCATGGAGAATTTGCGGAAACGGGTTAATGTAATATTAGTGCAAACAGAAAAGCAATTACTTAAGTTAATAGCATCACCATCGTTTCATTCATTCACAAGATTTAGTGAACACTTAGTTGCTGTTCATATGAAACATGTAAACCTTCATTTGGTGCGACCAATTTATGTTGGGTTTACAATTTTAGACATCAGCAAGACATTGATGTATGACTTTTATTATAACTACATCAGAAGAAACTATGGAGATCGTGTTAAACTTCTGTTTACTGATACCTATTCGTTGACATATGAAATACATACAGATGATGTTTATAAAGACATGTTACACGAACTAGACAAATTTGACACATCTGATTATCCCACCAACCACTTTCTGTATAACCAAACTAACAAGAAAGTGATTGGAAAGATGAAGGATGAGATGAATGGGAAGCAAATAGTGGAATTTATAGGCTTAAGATCAAAGATGTACAGCTTAAAAAGCGAGTGCGGAGAAAAATTAACCGCTAAAGGTATTGTAAAAGCTGCTGTTAAGAAAAATTTCAGGCATGAAACATATAAAACTTCTTTATTTCAGAATAAGTTGTTCTTCACCACTCTGCAGCAGATTCAGAGTAAGGGTCATAAATTGTATAGTATGAGGATAGAAAAGCAAAGTTTATGCCTAGCTGATGATAAGAGGTATATTCTTTCAAACAGATGCGACACATTGTCTTATGGTCACTATAAAATTGCTAAAAATTCCGAAGATAATTAGGGAAAAAGAAAGGAAGTATGAGGTAAGTATAAAGGATGTTAAGTGAAATATCCTGGCTGATAATTAAAGTAAAGCTGAAAATATTTAAAACTAGCCAGAAAATATAAATCTCGGATTTCTTGGAGTCGTATGAAGTTTACGTATTTTGCCGTTATATATGATATGTGAATTTAAAATAGGATATGATTGTTTGCTTGGACATTAAAATTTCTATGTTAACATGTATGTGTTTCGATGTAACGTTATGACTTAATTACTTGTGAATCTAGAGAGCGAATGTGTGTGTGTGTGAATGGAGGTCACTGGCGTAGGTTTCATTGTTCCGTAAACCTGGAAAAATAATTTCTGAAATAGCGAAAAGGGTCCATTTACGAAAAAATAATCCAATAAAATTCCTTAGTAGAGGATGGAGACATAAAAAAATATGAACGAATTATGAGCGAAAATTGCATTCAAAAATTAATCATAGGCAGAGAAATAATACCCGATCGAATATTCCTTCAGCTTCGAATATTCGTTCGCTAACATGCATTAAACCAAAGCCTCTGAACGTCGTTAAATAAAAATTCTTTGAGTGGAAAAAATAAAGAATCTTCTACAAGAAGGTTTGGTATAATAAAATGGGACAATTTGGAAAAAACACACACAGAAAAAATTTCCTGAGGGGAAAATGACGCTGACCGGGGAAACATTTAATCTTCCAGAACAGCAATGTAGAACGTACGTATAACTATTTATCGAAGAATTGTAAAGAATCTTGAAAAAGGCATAAAGTGGAACAAATTATTTGAAAAGAAACATTCAAATTATAAAAATCACCCGAAGGAAATAGAAAGAAAAATTCACAAGATGAGATTGAAAAAAAAGTTTCCACAAACACGTGTTAGATAAAAAAAATTGAAACATTTGTAACGTCATCCTTCCAGCGTACCGAGATAGTATCGCAAAATACTAAGTTAACCGTAATGCCAACTCCCCACCCCTATGATGTCATGTTAAGATGGTGCATTCTTATCTCACAAACCCCCATTCGGTACCCCCATGATGTTATCAGTCCCCAAGCAGTCACCCAAGATGGCGTAAGACGCGACCCTCAACCACTCCATGACCCTCCACCTACTAAAGTGGAGGGTCCCATAGGTTAACATTGACCCTCCACTGGCGCAGCACCCCCTTTTATACACTACTAACGTCGCATAGTGGATTCAGAATTCCAATTTCAGCTGTCGGAACTTCTGTCTCCAGCATGAAAGTGCCATCAAATGATTCGTCTAAGTTGAGAAAAGCTTGTCTAATAATCATCATTGATGGGCAATCAATGTTGCCGTCACACTCATTGAGAATAATCGATTTGTTGCTGCCAGAAGCGATGAATGATGTACGTCCATTCGGAGGAAAAACTTTAGTGCTGGGTGGAGATTTCCGCCAAACAACCAACATCGTTCCACGTGGTAGCGTTACAAAATATTTTAAAAGAATGTGTCAAGAATTCTCCACGGTGAAATTTTATCAAGCGACGCAGTTCGGCTGCCAACGTGAGAACCGCCGGACAAGACGATTCCAATGATTGAGTCCCGCGATTGGGCAACGGCGATATTTCAACGAGGATTGATGACCTTGACATTGACCTCCTCGTGCTTCCTGATGAGTTTGTTGAAAATCAGCCCATTATCACCTCAATCTTCGGTAATAAAATTCGCACACAAACAGATTAAGACATTGCTGACATCGCAATGAAAGTGAAAATCCTCCAAATACGTGGCGTCAGTGAATAAACAAATACAACGCTCTTTCCACGTTTCAGCAACACATAGCAACCGAAAAATTTTTGTTTCCCAGCGGTGACCGAATAACAATTTTTCGGTTGCTGCGTATTGCTAAAACGTGGAAAGAGCAATGTATTTTGTTTAATCGCAATAAAAGTCATTCTGACGACCCAAAATGTAACTACACTAACAAATTTCGAAGACAACACTCCGATTTTTGGCGTAAATGTGACAAAGATGGTAAGTCAGATAATATCTGAAAACCTGAACATTTTCATCGTCCTGGAGCGGGACTTGAATCCGCGTCTCCAAGAAAACGCCTAACCACTACACCACCCAGAACGATCAAAGCCTCAAGTTTCCGATCAATTTGAATTTAACCATCACAGGACTCGCTAGTCATTTTGGGTGGCCAGCAGTGTAGTTACATCTTTCATGATGTAACTGCACTGCTGGCCACCCAAAATGCAACACCAAGAAGGAAGCATCCGATTGGCCTGAAATTCGCAGTATGCGTCGCCCGCGAGAGGACATGCAAACGATTAGCATTGCAGGGCATATGCAAATCATGTGCACCCGGTACGCCACCGAGAAGCACTGTAAAAAGGGTGCACAGAAGGCGGGGTGTGAGTAGTGGAAATGGCGTTTTGCTGCCGGACCTGTGCGTGGGAAGCTTCCTGATGCCTCGTCGCAGAATAAGGCAGTCATTCCAGCACGTTTCGGAGTTCGACAGAGGACAAATAGTGGCTTATCGCGACAGCGGTTTATCGTACCGAGACATCGGCGCCCGTGTGGGACGACATCCAGCCACAGCGAGGCGACTATGAATTCGGTGGGTGTAGGAGGGACGGACGGATCGACGTGAGCGATTGCCGTAGCCAGCCGCGGCACACCATCGAACGAGAGGACCGGCATGTTGTGCTGCGGTCATTGACGGCTCGCACCGCCACATCACAAACGTTAGCGTAGGAATTAGGGTGTGTTGCGCAACAACCTGTGTCAGCACGTACCATTCGACGTCGTCTGCAGGAGCGGAGACTTGTCGCATGGCGCCCATTGCTCCGATTACCATTGATGTTACACCACCGGCAAGTGCGGTGGCAGTGGGCCGTTGAACGCCGCACCTGGACTACGGAATGGCACGACATTGTCTTCTCCGACGAATCCCGCTTCTGCTTGCAACACCACGATGGTCGGATCCGCGTGTGGCGGAACCGCGGCGAGAGACTGTGTGACGCCTGTATTATGCATCGCCATATCGGTCCGTCGCCTGGCGTTATGGTTTGGGGCGCAATTGAATATGACACCCGCACCCCTCTGGTACATCTCCGACGTTTTGGAGCCTGTAGTCTTCCCTTACATGCAGGACCTTCCAGTGGCCACGTTTCAACAGGGCAATGCACGACCGCACATGGCACGCATCGTGCAACAATTCTTCACGGCCCACCAGGTGTCACTGCTGCCGTGGCCAGCCTATTCTTCCGATATGTCGCCCATCGAACATGCCTGGTAGCTGATCGGCAACCCAGCGGCCCGGCAAGCACCAGCCGCGGTTACGCCTGATGAACTGTGGCAACGTGTGGAAGCAGCATGGACCGACAACATACCCCAAGCCCACATCCAAAGCCTCTTTCGTTCGATGCCGCAGCGTGTAGCGGGCGTTATTGCCAGCCATGGGAGCCACACGAACTATTGATGTCTGCCTGTTCCGCAAGTCGCACGGGCCTGTAAGCTCAATCATTTCATCTTTGTATCTGTTGTTATATGTCCAGTAAATATGGCTTTGCTATCTCCTGTCCTTCTTGGTGTTGCATTTTGGGTGGCCAGCAGTGTATATATATAGCAAAGGGACATCTCAGTAAGGGAAGAAAACAGATTATGGCACTGAGAAAAGAAGATGGCTCTATAACAAGTAATGGAGGCTAAATTTTGACAAGAGTGAAAGATTTCTACTCCAAATTATATGAAAGGCATGATACATGTACTCCAGACATCATGAAAGGCACCAGTACCAGAGTTCTTCCAGTCCTCCCAGCAGAAGTTGCACATGCAAACAAGAACATGAAGCGGGGAAAAGCTCCAGGAGAAGATGGAATTACTGTAGACATCATACAAGGAGCAAGTGGAGAAATTGAAACAATACTCGCCCAAACTTTCACTCGATGCCTTAATGAAGAGAAGATTCCTGAGGATTGGAACAACGCTACAATGATCCTGCTACATAAAAAAGGTGACATTGAGGATCTCGGGAACTACAGATCTATCGGCCTCCTATCAGTGGTTTATAAAATCTTCACTAAAGTTCTTTCACACCGCTTGAAGATAACACTGGACATGGCTCAACCGAGAGAACAAACTGGATTCAGGAGTGGCTACAGCACTATAAATCATATCCACGTACTAAGAGAACTTTTTTTGGCTTGCTAGGATGTTAACTAACCGCAACCACTTTAACGTTTTCATAAATATTTGGGCTCTTGTGGGTCGTTGGTCCAGTTGGGTTTGATCTTCATTCATGGCGTTGACCAGTTTTGTCTGCCGGAAAGCTATTTTTATCATTTTTTCAGTGTTTATATTCTTGTGTTTTGAATTTCTGTGTCTGTTTTGACATTTCGTCTGGTGGCCTAGGGAGCATGACCAACCGACATTTTTGGTTCTCCTTGTCGTTTGTTAGTACTAAAAAGGCCACTACCGCTGGTTGATGCTCCCCTGATTTATTGTATATATATATATATATATATATATACACAAGAAAATACGCAGAAGGCCACGGGGGAGATGGGTGAATGAAATTCGCAGGTATGACATTGAAGAGTGGCTCAGGACAGAGTTTTGGTAAGAGACTTGGGGAGCCCTTTGTTCAGCAGTGGATTGATAATGATTGACGATAATGATGCCATATTTTTCATAATCGATAATAATTATTCTACGAAGGAATGTGCAACACTTTGTAAAAATCAAAGTCGCCGCACCTGAATCGCTACCATATTTTCGAAATTTAAGCATCATGACCAGGGGTGGTGTAAGGAGCCCGTCTCACTGAACGTTTTAGGGTCCCCTCGTTTTGACACACATCCAGGTCAAGCTCGTAGCCAAACTTGCAAGCTGGAAGGGGCGGCTGATGATTGAGATCATGTGAAGGATGTAAAGTGGTCGGGCAAAAGATGTGAAAGAGCTCGGGCACTATACTGTTGTGCGAGTCACTAATACGGGCAAAAGGAAACACAGGTCGGGCGCAGCCCGACATGGCCATCCCCTGGATGTGGCCTGATCCCAGTTCCGGGTATATTTACTGCAATTTTTAAATGGACTGTAACCAATTTCATCAATATCAAATAATTCTATTATTACAAATTTTGAAGATGTGAATCCATTTTTTTTGTGTAAATATGACATGGATGGTAAGTCAGATAATATCCGAAAACTTGAAAATTTCGTCTTCCTGGAGCAGGAATCGAACCCGCGACTCCCGGATGGCGCCCGAGTATGCTAACCACTACACCACCCAAAGAAGAGCGAGTGTCAAGTTTCCGATTAATTTGAATATGAACATCAAAGGATTCGCTAGTCGAGCAACCGCCATTCATGATTAGCGAATCTGGAGGTTAAGAGTTCTATCCCGTGATTGCTCGGAATAGAATTTCGTTTCTGCAAGACGACGAAATTTGCAAGTTTTCGGATATTATCTAACTTACCATCCATGTCATATTTACACCAAAAAACGGATTCACATCTTCGAAATTTGTATTTGTATACCATTCATAATTCTATTTGTATCCAGTATACTATTCATAATTCTATTATTCTACATATATATATATAAATGAAACAGAAACAGTTGTAACGATGCCGATTTTAAGGATACGGTTAGGTGTTAATAATCACAATATTAAGTAAGTAACATTGTATAATACCGTAACGTGGAGAACGAATGGCAACACAGAAATACAGATTACAGACGATATTTTAGGTTATGCTGCGACGTTACCAGTCAGTGGTCAGTGTCGCCACCAAGCACAAATGAAATTAATGTACAGTTAGCAAAATTTTACCCGCTTGTCAAGCAGGATACCCAACTTTACATTTCTTAAGTAGAGAACAGACGACAAGCACTATATCAAGTTTAAACCACGACTGCTTTTCTATGAATCCGCAAAACATTATATTCATCAACATAACTTTCCCCTCTTTTTTAGCACGTCTTTTGAAAGAAAAGATCGTGCTTATGTTATCGGTTTGTCCGTCCGTCTGTACCCACGGTATCTCTGCAACTATTATTGCGATTTGAAAAATTCTTTTTGCATTCGGAAGCTTGAAATATGCGAATGATGATCCTTCATTTCGTTTTTTTTTTACGATATACAATTTCGCCGCTAGAGGGCGTAAATGCAGATGATGTCGAATTCAAAATTACGTTTTATTCCATATATTTGCTTCAAAACATCCGATTGAAAAAAATATTTTATCTTTCGATTCCATTTATAAAGAGTATTTTAGATATAGTTTCTTTTTCAAATTACGCATAGATTTTCCGCTAGGGGGTGTAAAAGTAAATTACATTTTTCTAGGTAACTCTTCTTCTAAAACTCCGATTTGAAAAAAAAAAAATCAGCGGATACATCTCATGTTGGAAAATCTTTTGCATATAATTTCGAATTTTTGGTAAAGAATACTTTGGCCACCAGGTGGCGTAAGTATTAATTTTTGCTTCTGATGTATTTGCCATAAAATCTGAGCTTCTAAAATATCGATTGAAAAAATTCTTCCGTGGACTGATGCCACTCGTCGCGTCAATAAACGTTTTCGGAATATTTTCTTCCTAAAATACTCCACAGTTTCTCTGCCAGGGGGCGTTGATGTATATCTTATTTTTGTCAATATCTCTACTTCTAGGAGTCCGATTTGAAAAATTCCTTGTTTGTTGGATAGCGTTTTCAGTGTGACATGTTTTTCATATAATTTCAAAATTTTCAAGTAATTCACAGACTTTCTGCTGAGGGGCGTAAAGGTAAATTGCGTTTCTTCCCATATCTCTGTTTCTAAATCTCCGATTTGAAAAATTCTTTCTGCACCGGATATAGCTCCTGATGGGAAATCCTTTGCACATAATTTCTAATTTTTGTAAAAAATGGTTTGGCCACCAAGTGGCGTAAGTTTTCATTTCCGCTTCTGATGTATTTGCAGCAAAATATGAGCTTCTAAAATCTCGATTGAAAAAAAAGTAGTTTATTACCGATACTACTCATGTCGACAAGCCTTTTAGGAACATCTTCTTCTTGAAATAATGCATGGTTTCTACGCCAGGGGGCGTAGATGTATATCTTATTTTTGTCAATATCTCTACTTCTAAAAGTCAGATTTGAAAAATTCTTTCTTTGTTGGATAATGTTTCCGATGCGAAATGTTTTTCCTATAAATTGAAAATTTTCAAGTAAATTATAGACTTTCCGCTGGGGCACACAAAGGTAAATTGCGTTTTCTACTCTCAAAACTCCAATTTGAAAAATTCTTCCTGTATCGCATACAAGACATAATGGAAAATATTTTTCACACACTTTCTAATGTTTGGTAAAGAATGGTTTAGCCATCAGGGGTCATAAGTGTTAATTTCTGCTTCTGATGTATTTGTAGCAAAATCTGGGCTCCTGAAAATACGACTCATTTTTTTCTTGGACCAATACCGCTCATATGGAAAAACCTTTTGCGAATACTTTCTTCCTAAAATAATGCATGGTTTTCCCACCAGGGGACGTAAAGTCACATCTTATTTTTGTCAATATCTCTGTTTCTAAGAGTTCGTAAGCTCACGATTCCGTTTACAGCAATATCTGAGGGATTAAAGACCCGATTGAAAAACTTTCTTTCGTCAGATACTATTGTTTTCCATACCGGTTCCACTGACTTTGAATAGCTTTGCTAAATTTAATTTGCGTCAGAACGGATTCAAAAGACGCACTTATTACACCCGAAAATTACTGTTAGGAATAAACCGTGACCGAACGCGGTTAGCGACAGGCGCCAAGCAACGTGCCATGTTCTACACACACGAGGTTGTGACGTCAGACGGATGAGCGCAGAGAAGACAGCAGAACTTTTGTAGTTGTTGTTATTGGGAGTTGAATGGACCCACATAGTCTTTAATCTATGATTGCCTGTACGCCGTCACTACGGAATGTTTTAGTAATTGAAGTTATGTTTCAATTGGATCAAAGTCTATATATCAGGTTATATGACTATTCAATAAATGCTCCAGTTTTTTGAAATAAGAGTGTAAGGTAAGTAATTCTTTCGAATCTTCTTGTTTGCGTTCTATTTAGAAGTTCTGCGCTGGTCCTCGTTACGAAGGAATATACAACATATTTTAGATTATGAGACTGAAAAACTGACTTTTGAATGGAACTCTGATAAAGAAACAATGGCTACTCAACTAAGTATAGCAAAGAATAATTTGAATAATTATTCGTCGTGGACATTCAAGATGCAAATGTTCCTAATTAAAGAAAATCTCTGGGATTTGATCTCAGAAGAACTACCAGAAGTTAAAGATGATATATGGATAAAAAGAGACAGTGTTTGCAAAGCTAATATATGTCTTTTAATAGAAGACGATCAAATCGTGCATGTCATAAATTGCACTTATTCCAAAGATATATATCTCCCATTGAAAAGCCTGTATGAAAGAGAAAGCTTAACGAGTAAACAAACTTTATTACATATATTATGCAGTTTCCGTTTTATCGAAACTAGTAGCACTATGCAAGAGCATATTAATCGCTTTTTGGAAGTTGTAATAAAGCTGAGGTCAATCGGCGAAAATATTGATGACTCGCACCTGGCAGCTATGTTATTGTTTAGCCTAACCACTAGTTATGACACACTGGTTACTGCTTTGGAAGCAAGGCCTAACGCAGATCTAACGGTAGAATTTGTGAAAAACAAATTAGTTGATGAATACAATAGAAGATGGGAAAGTTCGAAGTCACACACACAAAATTCGAACACAGTACCTGCATTTAAATCTGTTTATAGAGCACGCAATGAAGGTAAATATTGTACACATTGTCGTAAAAGGAATCATACTATTAGTGAATGCTGGTATTACAAAGAAAGAAATAAAGGTAAAACTGAGAAAAATAAAAATGGTGGTAGAAACGTACAAATGAAAAATCACAGCTAAATTTGCAACTAAAGAAAAAATTGCTGAATTCAATATAATGGAACCAAATATCAACCGTTCGTACAGAGCGAAAGACGAGGTGAGTAACACTTTATCGTGCACACATTGGTCCATAGATTCAGCAGCAACTGCACACATGACTAATAACAAGAATTTTTTCTGTCACTTAGAACCCCATTGAAATGAAAACATAACAACGGCAGATGGAAGAAAAATAAAATCTCTAGGCGTATTCCAAGGTTATCTCAACTGCAAAACTGATACTGAAGTCAATAGAATTAAAGTTAAGAACGTTCTCTACGTACCTGAGCTGGAAAGTAGTTTGTTGTCAGTCAAGAGAATTACAGATAATGGGTTTGTGGTCCTATTCAAAGGAAATCGCTGCTTAATTAAACATGACAAAACTGTTTTTTCTGTTGGCATGTTAGATGATAATAATCTGTATAAGTTACGAACTGTTGAAAAGGATCAACATGCACAAGCAATAAAGTTAGTGAAGTTTTGTGATAAAAACGATTGCATCAATCTATGGCATGGAGACTAGATCACAAGAATATACAAGCAATCAAAGAATTGGAGAGCAAAAATCTAGCCTATGGAACAAAATTGTCTAATTGCAAGAAAGGTACCTTTTGTGAAAATTGTATCAAAGGCAAAATGATACAGAAACCATTTTCGAAATTAAATCCAATCCGGACGAATGAAACTTTAGAACTTGTACACAGTGATATTAGTGGACCCATGTCATTAGTTACTCCAAGTAGTAAAAGATACTACATAACTTTTGTAGAGGATTACAGTAGGTTTACATACACATATCTTATTTCTCATAAACATGAAGCATTAAACAAATTCAAAAATATGTGTCAAATGTAAACAATAAATTTGGAAAAAGGCCAAAAATTCTAAGAACTGATAATGGCGGTGAATACACCAGCACGGAGTTTGAGAATTATCTAAAACAACATGGAATCGAACATCAAACTACTGTTGTATTCTGTCCTCAATCAAACGGTGTAGCAGAACGAAAAAACATCACTCCAAGAAATGACTAAAGCCATGTTGTTAGACGATAGTCTGGAAAATAAATATTGGGGCAAAGCAATGATCACTGCTACGTACATCCAAAATAGAGTTCCCACTAAAAGCACGGGTAAATCCCCTATGGAACTGTACACTGGTAAGAAACCTTATTTGGGTCATATGAAAGTCTTCGGATCCAAAGCTCTGTCATATATACCTAGACAAACAAGAAGAAAATTCGACGATCATGCAAAGTCTGGCATATTCGTTGGATACGATGAAAGATCTAGGGGTATAGAATATTGTTTCCAGATAATGACAGAATCGCAATAAGCCGCAATGCAAAGTTCGACGAAAGAAAAAGTACCGTAGAAGCATGGGAGCATAAAACGATCACTAATGATCCTGAACCTAGTATAACGACACAGGATGTAATTTTAGAAAGTACTAACATTATCCAACCTATAAGAGAAGAAAATGCTTCTGAAGCTGAGAATAACTCAGAGCAATTGAGAAGATCTGCAAGGTCTACTTGTAACGTACCAGGAGATGTGACGTACCTGCCAGAAGGACGCACACGACATAAAGGCAGATAGGAATCAGAATAAAACGTCCGCGTAGCTTAATTGGTAGAGCAACTTATTCCGGAATGAGGGGACCCGGGTTCGAATCCTGGCGCGGATAGAAATGACGGAGAAATTCACTTCGTTATATACTAAAGGAATACCAGCTGAGTGGTACAGCTGTCTTACTAAACAAAATAATGTTGAACCTAAAAATTGGAACGAAATGCAAAACTTTGAAGAATCGCAAAAATTGCGTTGGATGAAAGCAACAGGCGAGGAGATGGAATCTTTACAAAAGAACAACACTTAGGATTTAGTAACCCTACCACCAGGAAAGAAAGTAATTAATTGCAAATGGATTTTTAAAAACAAACATACAAGTGATAATTCTATGAAGTACAAAGCACGTTTAGTGGCCCAAGGGTACACTCAGAAGCCTGAAACCGACTACGACGAAACGTTCTCACCAGTAGTAACCCATACTACAATCAGAACTCTATTAAAGATAGCAGCTTATAAGAAAATGTATGTGAGACACATAGACATCAAAACTGCTTATTTACATGGTAATTTGAATGAAGAAATTTACATGAATCAACCACCTGGTTATAAGATTAAAGGTGAAGAAAATAAAGTGTGTAAATTAAATAAAGCTATTTATGGTCTGAAACAGTCAGGAAAAATATGGAATCAAACGCTTGTTAAATTCTTAAATGAACATGGCTATAAACAAGCAGTAGCAGATCGATGTTTATTTACACTCATTGATCCAAAATCTACTACATATTTAATTGTCTATGTGGATGATATTTTGATATGCAGCAACAAATCAGAAAATATAGAAAAGGCTAAAGAGATGCTGAAAGATTATTTTGAAATCAAAGACCTAGGAGATGTCAGATACTATCTAGGGATAGAAATAGAAAGAAAACAGGATGGAGGTTTTCTACTGCACCAGAATAAGAAAATATCAGATATCATAGAGAGATACAGTGAAAACAAAATCATGAAATCTTACGTTACGATGTCTACTGAATACCTGAAATCGTCAAAAGATGACGAATCGATTTTCAAAAATAAGGAAGCGTATCACGAAGCAGTGGGAGCACTTCTGTATATTGCCAATGTCAGCCGTCCTGATATTGCAACAGCAGTTGGATTGTTAAGAAGAAAAGTGCAAAAACCTTCAGCCAAGGACTGGAAAGCTTTACAAAGAGTAATCCACTACCTACAAGCTACTTCAATCTACAAACTACACATCAGCTGTGAAAGTAATATCGAACTATCAGCTTATGCCGATGCTGATCACGCAGGTGATACTCAAGACAGAAAATCAACAACCGGTTTCATAATAAAACTAGGAGACACTACCGTTGACTGGAGCAGCAAGAAACAGAGCTGTGTTGCTCTATCATCTACAGAGGCTGAGTACATTGCAGCTTCAAATGTTTCCAAGTTCATCGTATGGATGAGAGATCTGTTAAATGGCCTACGTGTCCCTCAAACTGCGCCCACTGTACTTCACGAGGGCAATAATGCTTGCATTAGTTTAATAAAAAACGAGAAGGCTCATTCAAAAGAATGTCAAGATCCACTTCATCAGAAGTTTGTATCCTTCAACGATAAGACTAAAATATTGTGAGAGTAAGAAGATGATTGCCAATGTTCTGACTAAACCACTTCCCATAGGTATGCTTGAGACCCACAGAACTGCAATGAGACTCCTACCATCAACCGATCATTGTTCCTTGCTACCTGCCGAGTGGGAGACTGTTAGGAATAAACCGTGACCGAACGCGGTTAGCGACGCGCCAAGCAACGTGCCATGTTCTACACACACGAGGTTGTGACGTCAGACGGCTGAGCGCAGAGAAGACAGCAGAACTTTTGTAGTTGTTGTTATTGTGAGTTGAATGGACACATATAGTCTTTAATCTATGATTGGCCGCCCCGGTAGCGCAGTGGTCTAAGGCGTTGGCCTCTGATCATTCGTCCGAAGGGGTCCGGGTTCGAATCCCGGTGAGGCATGGTTGTTGTGTTGGTCTTACGGCACTGGCTCTCTCCCTTCCCTGGAACCAGTGACCCTAAATTAGGGACGGGTACCTGCTTATAGCCCCTTGAGTTGCTCACGGTGGTCGTTAAACCTAAAATAAAAAAAAATAAAAAAAATCTATGATTGCCTGTACGCCGTCACTACGGAATGTTTTAGTAATTGAAGTTGTGTTTCAATTGGATCAAAGTCTACATATCAGGTTATATGACTATTCAATAAATGCTCCAGTTGTTTGAAATAAGAGTATAAGGTGAGTAATTCTTTCGAATCTTCTTGTTTGCGTTCTGTTTAGAAGTTCTGCGCTGGTCCTCGTTACGGAGGAATATACAACACTTATCACACCCGAAAATTCGGCGTCATCTTTCTTGTTTCCTCCTTGCTTTACTTCTATTTTCACAGTGAATCGGGAGCCCTTCGCGATTGCGTCCTGCGCGACCCCATAAATCCGCCCCTGATCATGACCTGCTTTGATTTCGGGAAATGGTGTACACGCGCCGAAATTTTAAATTTGTATGCAGTGTGACCCAACGCACGTTTTGAATTTCTGGGGCAAGTTTAATACTAACTTTATTTGCGAAACACTGAAAAATAATTTTTTTGGGTTTTTTACTACCGGTTCCAAAGGAAGTCTGCGCTAATCTTCTTCCCGGAACATTTCCCCCATCTCTCTCTCTCTCTCTCTCTCTCTGTCAAAAACATACATACTAATCCATGCATCCGAACCTGGCAGTCGGCGAAATTGAACTCTCCTACATTTAGGGGTTAGGTAGCAGGCATGATAATGTGCTTCGTTTCTTTCCTGTCGAACTCTCTTGAATGGCAAGGTGTTAATTTGTTCTCTTTTGGGATAACTGTAGTCGTTCGTGGGGTGGGATAGGGTGGGAGTATAGAACAAAAAGATTTCTCCCTGTGTACCAGAAAAGGACATGTTGATGCCAGTGGCGTACTTACAGGTTTGGTGCCCATAGGCACAAATTTTCCAAGCGCCCCCTGCGGAGTTGCTCATCACCCGTACACCCGTTCTCGTTCTGATATCGGGACCGGCAGAGTCGTACTCATGGGGGGTCCAGCTCCAGGTGGTCTAGAACCCTCCCCCTCCTAAATGTTCGACTTCATGGTCAAACACATATATTCATATATTGGAGAGCATACAGGATTTTGTGCTTAATTCCTTGGAGCTTGGACCCTCCTCGAAATTAAGTTCTGCGTACGTGCCCGGGGCCCGGTTCTTAGCAGGATATGGCTGCGATGCGTCCCCCACTCCTGCCACTTTCTAGGCAAAAGTTTTTATAGTTTCGACAGGTCCCTATTCCTAAAAAGTACCTTTTTTTCAGCTTGGTTCATAAAAGTCTGTGGCCGCCGCCCGACAGATGGCGTTCGGATCTGTTCACCTGCAAGGTAGGTGTGGGAAGCTCTTGCGCTCATCAAAGAGAAGAGACTTGCGCTTTGCGATGTTTGTACACGATCTGTTATCTATTCAAAAAAGTTCGTTCCTGTAGACGGTTATACGCAGTGATGTGAGATGTAAATATCAATTTGATTCTTATTATTAAAGAGATAAGGAATATATTTGGTGACCCATTCTAAATTCATTTATTGCTCCAAAGTGGTGAACCGGACTCTTAACATTTGACATCGATACTAACTCCCGTTGGTGAACTAATACTTCAAGCTCCAATGAAGGACGTACGAGGCACAAAAGTCAACAGGAAGGGATCTCGAACGCTGCTCAGAGTTTCTTCGTTTTTCTACTTCGAACTGCGAGTTGTTAGTGGTTCGTTTGTTCTTCAACATGGGTGTTTTTCACCATTTCGCTTCATCTTTCGTTCTTGCGTAATGGCTCCCGGCTGTTTCTGAACTGCACACAGCGCAGCGACACACACTGCAGATTCTGCCATTTTTCTGGCGAAGGAAGGAAATTATTTTTTTCTAAAACGGTATTCGAATCGTTTCATAATGTCGGATTCCGAAAATGCCGAGATCTCAGTGGCGCGTGTGATGTTAAAATGTCCTCCATTTTGTGGTTCGCTCAGATTGAGTCACAGTTTTCCCTGCTCAGTGGTTCGCTCAGATTGAATCACAGTTTTCCCTGCTCTGTGGTTCGCTCAGATTGAGTCACAGTTTTCCACGGCAGGAATTTCCAACGATGATACTAAGTTCCATCATGTAGTAGCAACAATCGAAAGTAATATTGTTGAGCAAACTAGTGATATTGTATTGCAACCCCCACCTGCAGATAAAAATATTACTTTGAAAAAGCGTCTTATTGCTCAGTTTGCTGACTCTGAGGAACGGACACTCAGACTCTTATTGCAAGAATTAGAATTGGGTGATTCTAAACCATCGCAGTTATTACATAGAATGAAAGATCTTGCTCATAAGCGATTCCATGCAGCGATACTTAAGTCCCTATGGCTTCAGCGTTTGCCCAGGCGGATGCAACAGATCTTAACCGTCAGCGGTGCGGTGATGATTTAACACAATTAGCAGTAATAGCTGACAAAATTCATGAAATTGCTGATGTATCTTATGAAGCGAACGTTGTTGATACCTCACAGCATGTTTGTCATGCTCCTATGCTTCAGAAACGAATCGAACACCTCACAAGTAGCAACACTTTCGTTAGCCTCTTCCACTCGAACAGTTCGGCATTGCGCGAGAGTCGTAGACATTCTCCCGCAGTTAGACGACAGAACCATGACAAGCCAACAGCTCAAGTTTGCTGGTATCACAGAACCTTTAAGGACGCTGCTAGTAAGTGTAAATCACCTTGTTCTTTTCAGTCGGGAAACTAGAAGGGCCGCCCCTTGTGACCGCAAGTGGCGATGGCCTAAAACAGCACAGACTCATATTGGCCGATAGATCTACTGGTCTAAAATTTTTGATCAACACTGGGGAAGATGTCTCTGTTATTCCAGTCTCTTCATCCAAACCGAAACAGCCAGAGAAGTTGAAATTATTTTCTGCAAATCATTCTGTTATTAACACGAAAGGCACACGTCTACTGTCCTTAGATCTCAATTTGCGTCGAAAATTTTCTTGGCCATTTGTTATTGCGTGTTAATAACAGAATGGTTTGTTGGTAGATATAAAACATCATTGTCTGATCGATACGTTAACAGAGCTGAAATCTTCAGGTCACGCTACTTCGCAATCCGCTACTGTATTTACCGCTGTCTCTGGCACTTCGGATTTCCACGAATTATTAAAAAAGTTTCCACAGCTCGTAGTACTGATGGTGTGCCTAAAAATAAAGATCACGGCGTTTTTCACCACATCGAGACCACCGGAACCACAGTCTTTTCTAAGCCTAGGCTGTTAACTCTTGGGAAACTTGCATGTGTCAAGAAGAAATTTCAATTCTTGCTCACGCAAGGTATTTGTCGTCTCTCTAAAAGCTGTTGGGCCAGCCTCTTACACATGGTTCCTAAGAATTCCGGAGACTGGAGACCCTGTGGCGACTACAGGCGTCTGAATGCGCTTACTGTACCAGACAGGTACCCTTTACCACATATACAAGATGTTACCCAATTTCTAGCATGTAAGACAATATTCCCCAAACTTGATTTGATCAGGGCATATCATCAGATCCCTGTAAACCCAAAGGATGTTCCAAAGAGAGCTGTCATTACGCCATTCGGCTTGTTTGAGTTTCTATGCATGCCATTCGAACTCAGAAATGCAGGCCAAACCTTTCAACGTTTCATGAATACTGTCCTACAGGATCTGGATTTTTGTACGACGATATTATTATTGCTTCAACTAATGCAGAAGAACACCAACATCATTTAAGCTTGGTTTTCCAAAGACTTGCTGACTACGGTATTCAACTCAATCCCTCCAAATGTGTGTTGGGTCAGTCCACTATAGTATTCCTTGACCATACCATCTCACCTGAAGGTATCATGCCACTTCAAGAGCGAGTGGACACTATTAGCTTACCCTGAAC
Source organism: Macrothele yani (assembly GCA_039090855.1). Taxonomy (NCBI): domain Eukaryota; kingdom Metazoa; phylum Arthropoda; class Arachnida; order Araneae; family Macrothelidae; genus Macrothele; species Macrothele yani. Next base: position 71,317,541 of record CM077025.1, on the reverse strand, counting down.
CTACCACCGTTCATGACCTTCGTTATTTTCTGGGTATCATGAACTTTTATCGCAGATTTGTTCCGCACGCAGCTTAGGTGCAGGAACCACTGCATGAGTATCTTAAAGGCTCAAATAAGAAAACCAATAGATCAGTCACCTTATCTGATGACGCACGTGATTCATTCACAAAATGTAAGCAAGCTCTGGCACAGGTGGCTCTTCTAGCACACCATTCTAAATTCATTAATTGCCCGAAAAGTCCATAGTTTTAAAATGCCCCTTTTTTTCCATGGAATGAAGGTCCTCAAAAATTTTATCAGAATGATCAATTTTTAAATTTTTACATAAAAGAAGTTCAGTTAGGTTTCAATATCTCAATCAACAATCAACAGAAATATCTACATGCATGTAGCTATAATATTGAACTATTAGAAATTGGTGATTTGTAAAGAAACACCGCAAAGAAAAATAATTTTTATTAAGAAAAGGAATAAAAATATCCGTTTATTGACGTAAAAATATGATTATTAAAGTGTAAGCTTTCAACACCAACGGGTGCCTTCTTCAAATTTATGCGTCGATAAGCAAGACAAGAGAACAAAACAACAGAAAAAAACACGAACAGAATATGAGAACATGCCATGTTGCGTCGCGTGCGTGCGACAACGAGAGATGTCTACAGAAACGAGTCTAGCGCGAAGAAATGTGCGCCATATTTGGGGAAGCTCAGTGAGACGACATCATTGAAGACCACTAAGTTAGTCACTATCTCGATGGTTTCCCTGAGGGCAGTGCTTCTGGTGGTAGTATGAGGAGCCACTTTCTTGATCTGGTTCAACTTCGGGATGGCGGAATGGTTAACCACTTCCCGAGGGAGGGAGGGGTGCGGTTGTCAATTTCCTCTGCTAGACGAAGAGCGGAAGTGCGTTTTGTCATTCCGATGTAATGATTGGTGGTACCATCCGAATATTCCAATGGGGTGGAACACACTCCCGCATCAGCCAGTGAGGTATGGGTGTTCCGGGATGATAGCAGGTGGTGTGATATCGATCTTGGTGAGCGTACCCCAAAGCTGAGCTCTAGTTTCTTTAAGGTGTTCTTCAAGAAGTAGGCTTTTCAGCAGCATAGTATCCCTTCCTTTTTTGCAATCGCGATTTTCCGATTCTGAGCCCACTGAGTTTTTTCTTTTTTTGCACTCATCACTCACGGAGATTTCAGCACAGCACCCCACACACACTAAAATAAGCTTGTTCAAACTTCGTAGTAAAACTCTAAAAAAGTAAAACTCACCGCAGAAACTGCCGCAAACGCTAGGTTAATTACGAGTATAACACTTTGGTACACTTATAGCTCTGAGCTCTGAACAATTTCAGTTCCCTGAGCTTTGTCTTTGTGAGCCCATTTTCATCTGGTTGGGGGTTGGGGGTACACGTACACTGTACACGCACGCCCAGCCATTCAGATGAAAGCAATTTAAAAACGTTTGTCTTCGACCACATATGGTATGGTAAACGGGTTTCACACGGTCACACCCATGCCTCCTCCCATGGGACTCCCTGGGAATGAAGTACGCCTTGTCCCTTTCCTTTCCTTTTTTTCTTTATTCGTTTTTTGTTGTGTCGTGGTCACCATCAGGGGAGGGAGGGGACAGGACAGATGTCGCGTGCCCAGTGCCCCTCCCCCGAATACGTCGCTTTCCTTTTTCTCCTCAACCTGTTCGGGTTTCGGTCGGAATGATCAGGATGAATCATTTCCGGGCATGCCTCTTCCGTTGCAGCAGTAGTTCCGTCCAAGAATACGAGCCGGGACTCACTCAGACAAAGAAAACTCCCTCCCCCTTCCCAAACAGGAGGTTCTGGTGCGGTGGTGCCCCAAGGGCACTGGTAGAGTTGTTGCCTGACACACACACACCCAAAATAAATTTTAGTGAACGTCCGAACATGACTCTGCTAGCCGCGGATGGCTTAGTGGTTAGCAGTTCAGACTATCGATGCAAGGTCCTCAGGTTCGAACCTGGGCTGATCTTTCAGAGATGGTGTGATTTACAAACAATCGCTGAATATCTGCCGTGCATCGGACGAGCACGTTAAGTGACGGGCCCCAGGCTGGACCCACTCGTTAAATGGGTATCCTTTCCTATGCCCCCACTGAAGTTCTCTCACCCCTCTATGTGCAACATCGTACTTGTACGGTGGCGCCATCTACTGTACTCTAATCTCACTACGAACTGTTCTGTCAAAGTCGCTAGACTTGCTCTCATTCCTTCCGTTTCTGTGTCCTGTCCAAAAGGCGATCTCGCTGTATGTGGCTGGGACCTAAACTCTACTCACTGTGGACGGAAGTCCTACAAGAAACTGACAAATACCTTACAACATGACTCTGTTTAGCATTGTTCCCAGTCCCACCACAATTTTACACCCTCACTGAAATTTTTGCGCCCATAGGCACGTACCGTGCCTAATTGGAAATCCGCCACTGGTTGATGCTCTATATAAGTATGCCTTTAAGCAATTGGCGCTTGAACAATTGGCGTGGGGTGAAGTTTTCGGAAAATAGATTTAAAGATTTTTCCCTGTGTGCCAGAAAAGCAAGTTTCTTTGCGATTCTTCTGGGGCTATTTTTCGTGTTTAACGCTATTGTTAATTATTCTGATAGTTAAGAATGTCTAAAGTTTCTATGATTTTTGACCAAAATTTTATTATTTAACATAAGATGCTTTATGAATTCGGGCCATATAAAATTTCACTTTTTTGACCACTTCCCCCACATAAAAAAAAAAAATATGCGCATTTGTATTTTAAATTTGACATGCGCAACAAACATCATTGTCAATTATAAAATGAGAATTTAAACTTTTCCAAATTTTCAAGTGCGATGTCCGTCTATTGATAGGATTGTCTTATGGTTTAAGTTTGAGCTTCTTAGAGCCCATGAAAAAGATCATATATATTAGTTAAACTGAGAAAGTTTACATTTGGGGGTTAACCCCCAAATTTAAACTTTTCCAAATTTTCTAAATTTAAACTTTTCCAAATTTTCAAGTGCGATGATCGTCTATTGATAGGATTGTCTTATGCTTTTAGTTTCAGCTTTTTAGAGCCCATGAAAAAGATCATATATATTAGTTTCAATTTGGGGAGCTAATTTACCAAATTAAAACTTTTCCAAATTTTCAAGTGCGTTGTTTGTCTATTTATAGCATTGTCTTATGATTTAAGTTTGAGCAGTTTAGAGCCCATGAAAAAAATCATGTATGTTAGTTTACATTTGGGGTGTTAAACCCCTTAAATTTGAACTTTTCCAAATTTTCAAGTGTGTTGTTCGTCTATTGATAGGATTGTCTTATGGTTTAAGTTTGGGATTTTTAGAGCACATGAAAAAGATCATATACGTTAGTTTACATTTGGGGGTTAAAACCGTAAATTTAACCTTTTCCAAATTTTCAAGTGCGTTGTTTATTATAATAGCTTTGTCTTACGATTTAAGTTTGAACTTTTTGAATCCATAAGAAAAGTGATATATATAGTAGTTTAGGTTTGGGTGTAACCCCCTTACATTTTAACATTTTAACATTTCTAAAACAAAGTGCAATTTTTATACAATCCATAAATATTTACGTGATCAGTTTTCCTGCACTTGATCGGAAACGTCCTCAGAAGTTACGTATTATCTACAAGTCATCCATATAGTGAGAAAGTGTCCGGTGGGCAAAAGTCCGGGTGGGCAAGTCACAAGTGCCCGGTGGGCAAGTCACAAGAGTGTCCGGTGGGCAAGTTACAAGTGTCCACTATAAACTGCCGTAAAAGTCGAAATGCCGACCACGGATATTTCCCCCACATTTTTCTGTTACTTATAAAACATCTGTAGATAGCACTGAATACGGAATTGCCAAAAAACGGAATTTCACCCCATCCTGTCAGCCTGTTTATTGTAAGACCGTTTTTCACGAAAAAGCGCGGTAACAGTCAAAATACTAAACCGGAAGATTCCCCCACCTCATCCAGCTACTTGCAAGGCAGTTTTGTTGCTATAAACTGCCGTAAAAGTCGAAATGGTGACACCGGAAATTTACCCCACCCCATCCAGCTACTTGCAAGACAGTGTTTTACACTGGTGTGTAAAAATTAAGGACGAAGAGGAGAAATTAGCATAACAGCGGACCGAGCAGGCAGAATGGACCGAAAGACTACTCAGGAGATAGACTAGGGTCCGGTACGACAGGGCATGCGCATATATGCAGCATGACGTAGGGGGAGGGGGTGTCAGAAGGGTATGAAGCACACCAGCGGTGTACGCTCAGCAATTCGGTGAAAGCTATTGCACGGTGTACATCGGTTTGAACGACGTCGAGTTGCTGCCACCGTGTGATATGGCCAACAGGCAATCCAGACGACATCTGGATGGCTTTACCCGAGGTCGCGTCATTGGGAGGTTGGAAGAAGGTCGAAGTGTGACTAGTGTGGCCGAGGAGTTCGGGATCGCTCACGAGCTTGGAGAACATTTCAGACGACGGGAACAGCTGTCCGAGAGCTTAGCAGTGGTCGTCCACGAGCAACCACGGCGGCGGACGACCAGTATATTGTCCTACAGGCGAGAAGAGACAGACGGCAGACAGCGGGAGAAATCGCAAGGTACATGCAACAGACAACTGGACGTCCGTTATCGTGTTTTACCGTTGCCAGGAGGCTACACAAATGTGGTCTATTTGCACGACGACCAGTACGGTGTGTGCCATTAACGCCTGCTCATCGGAGACGGCGGTTTCTGTGGTGCCAGGAACACAAGAACTGGACACATCAGCCATGGGGTCGAGTTCTCTTTACGAATGAGAGCCGATTTAGTCTGACGAGCGATTCTGGACCTATACACATCTGGAGAGAGCACGGAACACGCAATCACACCTCCAACATCATCGAAGGGGACCGGTTTGGAGGTGGCGGAGTTCTCGTTTGGGGCGGTATCATGCTTGGTAGCCGTACTGACCTCCACATCTTCCAAGGAGGTTCAGTCACTGGTGTTCGCTATTGTACCGAGGATCTTCTGCCTCACGTGCGTCTGTTTAAAGGTGCTGTGGGTCCTGAGTTCCGCTTCATGGACTACAACGCTACACCTCATCATACAGTGGCTGTCACAGAGCTGTTGGAGAGTAAAGATATTCAACGCATGGATTGGCCCGCTAGGTCCCCGGACCTAAATCCAATCGAACACGTGTGAGACCTTCTCGGGAGACGCTTGGCAGCACGTCACCAGCCGCCAGCAACGATTCCGCAGCTGCGATTGGCGCTTCAAGAGGAATGGGCCGCGATGCCTCAACACCTCCTTGAAAACCTCGTCCTCAGCATGGACAGACGTTGTAAATCCTGCAACGCAGTCAGGGGTGATCATATCCGCTACTGAAGACTGGATTTTTCTTGGCAGCCGCCTGTCACATGGACGTTTATGTCTTTTGCCTAGTTGTGCTCGAAGTTACCTTTTCAATAAAGTGCCTTTGTATCCTTTGGATTCCTTGTTTGTACGGTTTTTCTCACTTGTCCCATATTCTTACATCTTGGGGATCTTATGGTATGATTTGAGTGATGTGGAGCACTTCTGCACGACGTTGCATTGGAAAAACCGTCTCGTCCTTAATTTTTGCACACCAGTATAAACTGCGATAAAAGTTTGAAATGCCGACCCCGGAAATTTCCTTCACGTATTTGTGGTACAAGAACGGCTACATCTTGTTTTAAAGTGCATGAAAATAGAAATGATGGCACCGGCGGAAATTTCCCCACCGCATCCTAGAAGTCGAAATGCCGACCCTGGAATTTTCCCCCACCCTGTCAGCCTCCTGATTGTAAGACACGTTTTCCATTAAAAACCGCGGTAAGGGACGAAATACTGACTTGGAAATTTCCCCCATCCTGTCCGCCTGCTTATTGTAAGACCGTTTTTCACTAAAAAGCGCGGTAACAGTCAAAATACTAAGCCGGAAATGTCCCCCACCTCATCCAGCTACTTGCAGTACTATAAACTGCTATAAAGGTTTGAAATGCCGACCCCGGAATTTTCCTCCACATATTTGAGCACATTGTTCGGCTGCATCTTGTTTTAAACGGCGTGGAAACGGAAATTATGTCCCCGGAAATCTCCCCCATTTCGATATTTTGTGTCAAATGCAATTTGTGCCTGGTCCCGGACTGAAAAAGGTGAAGGACTTCTGCTGTGGGAGAGTTTTCCTATGGGGAACTTTTCCATTGTGGGGGTCTTTTCCGAATGTGGGGAAGTTTTCCTGTGGGGGACTTTTCCGTTTACCCTTTTGATGATGAGCTCTGTGGATTATAAGTTGCGAGAAAGACCTAGCGCCTATTAATTAATGGTTTGTGTCTAAGTAAAAATGCAATACTATAACCTTGACTTGTCATGCAAACCTTCAAAATCTGAACTCGGCGGGTTGAAAATTGCTAGAAAGGCCTAGGGCCTATTGATTAATGTGTTGTGCCTGAGTGAAAACACAATTCTACAAACTTTAACTTGTTATGCAAGCCTTATGAATATTAACACGGCCGATTCAAATTTGCTGACAATCCTCTTCAATTCTGCCTACCCAAAAGGTGAAAAAGAAACCCACCCTAATCCAATTTTCTGAATTAGGATCTGTCTTACTATGAAGCACCGTATGCCATAGCTTTAAAAGATCTACAAATTGACTGAAGTTTGTTACCCATGCAATTTGTATATGCCCTTGTAACGTCGTAGCAACAGACCTCCCTTTTCTGAATTGGAATCAGTCTTACTGTAATTCTATTGTTTCACCGAACACCATAGCTTTAAAAGATCTACAAATTGACGGCAATTTGTTAGTCATGAAATTTGTATATGCCCCCGTAACGTCGTAGCAACCGGGCACGGAGAAGTGGCCACCGAAGAACTGGCCACACGGAGAACTGGACACATTGGAATTTCAGTACCATAAAATTGTTCTGCGTAAACAAATTTCGTGTGGGTATATTCCACACTACTTGAGCAACTATTGTTCATACAATATTTTTTTTAATACTTCATTTTCAGTAAGAAATTTAGACATCTCCATGATTTTCGGACCAAAGACAAAACGGAGAACTGGCCACAAAAATTTTAAGAGGCCCTATAAAAATTGCGTTCTGGACTGCTCCGTGGCTACGTCTCCCGATATTGATTATCTGACACATAAAATTTCCTTAATTTCGTATTTTTTTATATACGATATTTTTCAAGGTTTATAAACTACAGCTAAACAAATTCTCCGCGGGAATGTGCAAACCCAGGAGACTTGTCGTGAGTGGGGGGGGGGGGGGCTGCTTAAAACCTAAAATATGAAATGCAAAGGATTTCTGGTCCGATCGGGAGATTTTCAGCGTTTACAAGCTACAACTCAACAAATTATCTGAGGGCATGTGCCTAACCCAGGACACCTTCCAGCGGGGGATGAGGGGGGGGGAAGTAAAACCAAAAGTGCAAGATGAAAAGAAATTCTGGTCAGATCAGAAGATTTTGAGCGTTTACAAATTACATCTCAACAAACTCTCTGCGACCATGTGCTAACTCAGAAAAAATGTCTCTGGCAGGAGTGGGGGGATTCCAAAATTATAATACCATGTATAGCCCCCATGGTTTACCGTGTAGGCACATGCCCTCAAATAATGTGTCGAGTTATAATTTCGAAATGCTGAAAAACTCCCGTCCGGACGAGAAATTCGTTATTTTTTGCACTTTTGGTATGCCCCCCCCCCCACACACACCACGTTTGCTGAGTAGGCACATGCCCTCAGATACTGTGTCGAGTTATAGCTTGTAAATACTGAAAATCTTCCGATCGGACCAGAAATTCTTTATATTTTACACTTTTGGTATTACCCCCCCCCCCCACACACACACAACAGGTTTCATGAGTCAGCACATGCCTTCAGGTAGCTTCTTGAGATGTAGATTGTAAATGCCAAAAATCTCCAGATCGGACTGGAAATTCTTTATATTTTGCACTTTTGGTATTTAACTCCCCCCCCCCTCGACAGGTTTGATGAGTAGGCACCACATGTCCTCAGATAATGTGTCAAATTAAGCTAGTAAATGCTGATACTGTTCCGATCGGACTAGAAATGCTTTATATTTTATACTTTTTGCGTTAACCCCCCCCCCCCACCCCCGACAAGTTTCCAGAGGCAGCACATGCCCCCAGATAATTTGTTAACTTGTAGGTTGTAAATGCTGAAAATCTCCCGACCGATCAGACGAGAAATTCTTTATATTTTACACTTTTGGTATACCCCTCTCCCTCCCCGACAGGTTTCTTGAGTCAGTACATGCGCAGTAGTATAAAATGGCGGGTCCGGTGCCTAGGATGCATCCTTCTAGGAGAAGGATGGAGGGCGTGGCCTGGCGCCGAAGGATGGGGGCGTGACTTGCGGCAGAAGGAGCAAGGGGTGTGACATGACGCAGAAGGATCTGGGGCGTGGCAGATGGCGCTAGTGTGTTGGGTCGATGCTGATGTGCTGCACCCTAGCGGTGCTTCTTGAAACTTTATTGTTACGTTAGATCTTTGTGTTTGAGAGATGGCAATGACCGAGTGGGAAAAGGGGGTGGCAGATGGCGATAGTGTGTTGGGTCGATGCTGATGTGCTGCCCCCTAGCGATGCTTCTTGGAACTTTATTATTACGTTGGATCTTTGTTTTTGAGGGATGGCAACGACCGAGTGGAAAAAGGGGGTGGATATAAGGGGATGTTTACTCGATGCTGATGTGCTGCCCCCAGGGGTGCTTTTTGGGACTTTATTATTTTCTCGGGAGATTTATTGGAATTTGACAAATTTTTGGGGTCTTTCCAATATGTTTTGTTTCCTCGAATTTGTTTTATTAAACTTATATTTTTTAGAATTTCCGTGAGGTGTTAGGAGTTTTTTTATATGTTGCATTATTTATTTATTTTTTATTTTCTCGGGAGACTTATATTGGACTTTGACAAATTTTGGAAGAAATGAAGCAGAAATGTGAGTTCTGAGTTTTTCTCCCTTACAATTTTTTACACCGATGCTACTGCCCCTAGCGGTGCTTTTTGGAACTTTCGATGGATGTTTGAGTGATGGTAACGACCGAGTGGGGGAAAGGGGATGTGTACGCGATGTGTTGCCCCCAACCGGTGCTTCTTGGAACTTTATTATTTTCTTGGGAGATTTATTGAACTTTTTGGGGAAAGGAAGTCTTTCCAATATTTTTTTTTATTCGTATTTTTATTTGTGTCCTATTTATTCTCTCTAATTTATTTTATTAAACTTATATTTTTAGAAGTTCCGTGAGGTGTTAGGAATTTTTATAGACGTTGCAATATTTTTTTAATTCTTAGATTTGTTCTGCCTCCAATTTTAATTTAGACGAAGAAATGCTTTGTTTCAAAAGATTTCGTTCCTGTTGATTCATGTTCCGATATCTTTTGTCCGCCATTTTAGTTTCACCACGTTGTCATTTTGTGCGCCACGTGTTTTGGGATGAGTCACCATTTTCTCTTTGTCTCAGACCATACCATTTTGTATGCCACGTGTTTTGGGACGAGTCACAATGATGGGTGACACCGCCGTGCTAGCAGACAAAATCATGACGTCAGCCAACGCCCTTTTCTCCTCCACGGGATCGGCGCTAAGCTTTTCTTGTAAACAAATGGAAGGAATTAAATTTGGGGTAAGAGGAAAAGTTGACGTCATTTGAGATTCTGTTAGACACATCAAGCTCCAAGACTGATTTTTTTTTCAATAACTTAATCATTTTGCAACGAATTTATTTCTTATTTTTCCCCATAATTTCCCATTTTATATCCATAATTTTTCAACGAAACGATTTTTTTTATTTTCTTTGACGAGACACGCATTTTCAACGGACTTTCCAACATAAAGACGTTTTCCAAAGTTTTGTGCTGCATACATAAAGACGTTTTCCAAAGTTTTGTGCTGTAAGGTCAGGTGATGCGTAACATCACAGCCTCTCCTTGACAAATGTCAACCCCGCCTTCTCGTGGTGCATCCTGTTCCCACTAAAGGGGCTCTGACGACCGCCAATAGCGGTATAACTATACCATCGGGATCAGAGGAAATGCTATCCCACACTCACCAACCCGCTTGGCCAGCGTGGTGAGTTATGGCCAAACACCTCCAAAATGACTCTACAACTTAAATCTTGGCCCTCAGTCTCCGGCAGCTGGAATGTACCTGGCCAAGGCAGCGGCCAGTGCGACATGAAGGCAGAGGGTGCTAAGAATCCCCGGAGGACCGGACTAGGCTGCCATTTGATGCTGACCCTGGCTACCTATAACGGACGCTCCCTATCTTCTGATTCAAGGCTTCTTGAATTGGAAGAGGAACTACAAAGGATCAAGTGGGACATCGTCGGGCTAAGTGAGGTAAGGAGAAAAGGAGAAGATCTCATTGAACTGAAAAGTGGACATCTCTTCTATTATCGTGGGACAGATACTGGCAGAACTAGTGGTGTTGGATTTATAATAAACAAGGAACTGAAGGATAAAGTGGTAGAAGTTGAAAGTTCCTCTGACAGAGCTGCACGACTCGTTATCCAACTATCGAGAAGATACCAGGCTCAGATTATTCAAACTTATGCACCCACCACAAGTCATCCTGAAGAAGAAATTGAAGAATTTTATGAGGAAATTCGTCATCTAAATAATAAAGGTAAGCAGCACTTGAAGATAATTATGGGAGATTTCAATGCAAAAATAGGGCAACGGCAACAGAATGAAACTTCAGTAGGTAAATTCGGTCACGGCAACAGAAACCAGCGTGGAAATACTCTCGTTGAGTTTGCAGAGGCAGAAGGATTTTTCATCTTGAACTCCTTTTTCAAGAAAAAGCCACACAGGAAATGGACATGGAGACATCCAATTGGGACGACAAGTGAAATTGATTTTATTATGTGTAACAAAAAATTCGTCATCGAAGACTGCAGTGTGCTGAACAAGTTCAACACAGGTAGTGACCATAGATTGGTGAGATGTAAGATGCACCTCAACACTAAACTGGAACGTGGCAAGCTCATAAGACAAACAAAATGTATTGACATAACCAACCTTAAAAAACACCATAATACTTTCAAGTTGGAACTGAAGAACAGATTCTCTGCTTTAGAAGGCCTAACATCGGAAGAAGTGGATATTTCGGAAGTTAACAGAAAAGTAACCAAAGCTCTAATGGAAACAGCAACAAAATTAGCTGGGTCTAAGAACAAGTTGCATGTGAACAAATTATCAGGAAAAACCAAAATGTTGATGCAAAAAAGAAGAGAGATGAGGACAACTAAAGAAGATGTGACTTCCAAAGTGGAATATATAGAGCTATGCAAGACAACACGAAAAAGTATCACTGAAGACGTAAGGAAATTCAACTGTGAGCTAGTGAGGAAAGCAATTGAAAACAACCAAAGCCTTAAGATAGCAAAGGGACATCTCAGTAAGGGAAGAAAACAGATTATGGCTCTGAGAAAAGAAGATGGTTCTATAACAAGAAATAGAGGCGAAATTTTGACAAGAGTGAAAGATTTCTACTCCAAATTATATGAAAGGGATGATACATGTTCTCCAGACATCATGAAAGGTACCAGAGTTCTTCCAGTCCTCCCAGCAGAAGTTGCTCATGCGATCAAGAACATGAAGCGGGGGAAAGCTCCAGGAGAAGATGGAATTACTATAGACATCATACAAGAAGCAAGTGGAGAAATTGAAACAGTACTCGCCCAAATTTTCACTCGATGCCTTAATGAAGGGAAGATTCCTGAGGATTGGAACAATGCTACAATGATCCTGCTACATAAAAAAGGTGACATTGAGGATCTCAGGAACTACAGACCTATCAGCCTCCTATCAGTGGTTTATAAAATCTTCACTAAAGTTCTTTCACACCGCTTGAAGGTAACACTGGACATGGCTCAACCGAGAGAACAAGCTGGATTCAGGAGTGGCTACAGCACAATAGATCATATCCACGTACTGAGAGAACTAATTGAAAGAGCGAGGGAATACGAACTTCCATTGTGCATGGCTTTTATCGATTATGAAAAAGCCTTTGATTCGGTGAAACCATCAGCAGTTACCACGGCTCTGAAATCCTGCGGTATTGAAGATGCATACATTAATATTATTAATAACATCTATGAAAATGCAAGTGCAAAGATTCGGTTGTTTGAAAATACAACACACATAAAAATTGGAAAGGGAGTGAGACAAGGTGACACCATATCTCCGAAGCTCTTTAATGCCACATTGGAAAATGTCTTTCAAGCACTGAACTGGGAAAACAAAGGGATAAAGATTAATGGAGATTATCTAACCCACCTTCGTTTTGCTGATGACGTAGTCATTTTTGCAACTACCCCATCAGAGCTGCAGAGTATGATCCAGGAACTTGCTGACAAGAGTAAAGAAGTGGGATTAAAAATGAACTTTCAGAAGACAAAAGTGATGTTCAATGCTTTTACAAGAAATGAAGATTTATCGATTGATGGAGAAAAGCTGGAGATAACAGATACGTATGTTTATCTTGGACAGCAGATATCAAGTGAGGGTCACATTGATGAAGAAATTAATCGGCGTACAAAACTTGCCTGGAGAGCTTTTGGAAGAAACAGCATAATTTTCAAGAGCAATATGCCATTATGTCTTAAAAGAAAAGTGTTTGATCAATGCATCCTTCCAGTGCTTACGTATGGTGCAGAGACGTGGACCTTAACTAAAAGAGACATACAAAGGCTGCAGACAACTCAAAGGAGCATGGAGAGGTGCATGCTTGGTATAACCAGGAGAGATAAGAAGAGGAACTCGTGGATCCGAAAAATGACGAGAGTGGAAGACATCATGATCAGAGTTAAATCCCTGAAATGGCAATGGGCTGGACATACTGCCAGAAGGACAGACCATAGATGGACAGCCGAAATTTTAGATTGGATTCCAAGGGACAGGAAAAGACCCAGAAAAAGACCACATGGGAGATGGGTGGATGAAATTCGTAAATATGCGGGAGTGACATGGAGGAGACTGGCACAAGACAGACCGTTGTGGAGGAAACTTGGGGAGACCTTCGTCCAGCAGTGGATTGATAATGGTTGACCATGATGATGATGATGACATAATCTTAAAACACGATTGTTTATTAATGTATTTACGTGTTCATGGCATTATCTGTTACATTTTTTAACGTTGTACCTTTTCCCACCATACAAAGCCACAATTTTTTATGCATGGTTAAAATGTTTTTTTCTTCGTATTTTTTTAATTTCTTCATGATTAATCAGTGAAATGTACCTTTTAATGCATTATCTTAATCTCTTTTTTCTAAATGCTTGCGTACTCGTTAAACTTCTCGATGTACCAACATTATTTTATTTTCTAACTTTTCAAACTAACAGCTACTTTTTTCGAGGCTTTATTTTTTCAGATTCAAACAAGCAAACGTTTCTTCATTATTGTTTCTGTTTCCTATGCAAACAACTTTTCTTGCTTGCTTTTAATGTATGACTTAATGTGGCTTTCTATATAGATGTTTCATGTTTGTGCAAGAAATATACAGATCTATAGCAGCTAGCTATACATAACATTCGTTCGTAACAGTATCTTTTTCTTTTTTTCCAGATTTAAACCAACATACGCTTCTTAACGACTTGATATTTGTTTTCTGGGAAACTTTTCTTTTTCCTTCATATAGTTTTATTCCAGATCGTGAGACGAGGAAATGCTTCTTTAGAAACGATTTCGTTCCTGTTCGCAGTAATTATTGGACTTAGACAATTTTTTTTTAAAGGACTTCATGTTAATTCTGAGTCTTTCACCTTTGCAATATTATTTTCTCGTAATTTTTTCGTTTGTTCAAGTACTCTACAGGTCTTTCACAGTTAAAATTCTGCTGAAACAATATTTTCTTACTTTATTTCACATATCATTATAGCTTCCTAATTTTCGCTATTTTACTTCATCTTTTTTTGAAATTTCGTAAAACTTTTCAGTATGTCAGTAATTTATTTCTTACTTGGCCAAACTTATGACTCCTTTTATTTAGATTATTTTTTTTTCATTTGATTTCAGCAAAACGATTATTTTAGATGTAGCAAATCATCAGATTTTTGTTTCCTTATATATCATATTTTCCAACTTGCTTTGATATATTCCTCAAAGATTGCATGTATGTCAAATATGCATTTTTTTATTCTTTCCTAGTTTGCTATACTTTTTCGTGGACTGTCCCCACAGGAAAGCATTCATTGTCAAGACATGCAATCTAAAACCTTTTTTCTTACGATAAAATTTGTATTCTTTGGGACATATTTTCTGTATATTTTTCTGTCTCGTCCGAAAAAACCATTCATTCTGGAGGCAAAGCGAGTAATTCCGTTCTTCCACTAAACATTATTTTTTAACGTTTTACTAACTCACCATCCCCGTAGCGAAAATAACGAAATACTTACTTCTTTTCTTTACATATCGACTCAATCTATTTCTTTTCGAAATGCTGATCATAACATTTCAACTAAAATTTCATACTTTCACCAAAAATCATATTCTTAAACGAGCTATTTTTTTTTTACTTTATTTTATGTATAACTAAATTTTTATTGTTTACTCACCTCATCAAAGTCAATAAGAACTCCCCTAATCTCATTCCTTTTCCTCATTTAGTTCGCTTTAAATTGAGATGTTTCAAAACTTCGCATACATTTCATTCACTTAATGTCCAGTTCTCTCGTGTCTGTCTCTTCATTTTTAACTTCTGTGCCTGCTGCATTTTTCTTTAGACGTTTAGTTTCATTGATCTTTTTTTCGTTTTAATTAGGTTTTCATTATCGTATTTTTTATTCATTGTCTCAGCAGAAAGAGCTTTCATTCTGGAGACATAGCGACTAAGTCCGTACTTCCCCTAAGCATTGTTTTTCACGTTTTACTAATTGTTCAGAAAAGCAGGTGCTTCCAAACTCCCATAGTGAAAATATCGTATTCCCCTTAGTTTACTTATTATATTTTTCCTTCTGTTCAGTGTTGTATGATTCTTCAAACTTTGGTTTATTTTTATGAAACTTCTTTTTTTTTTTTTTAGTTTTTCTCTGATTCAACCTATCAATCATTTCCTATCGATTTAATTCCTCTTATTTTTCTATTCGACTTTACTTTTGAACAGAAATGTATCTAAAAATTTCATATGTATTTTAGTCTCTAAGGTCGATTCTTCCCTGTTCCAAATAAAGTCATGTTAGATTTTAGTGTAAATGCCCCTAAATCATTAGAACTTGCTTTTCATAGATAGATACTAATTCCTCGAGGTTTACATTAAAACATGAAAGAAGAGTGTTTTTACGCTCTCTCTAGTATGTGAGCTTTCCCCAAGAAATTAACTTTGAAATGCCCCCTGTTTCTGTCGGAAACTGACTATCTTGTGCGACTGTTTTCACGCGTCTTCTGCTTGCTGGAAAACCTCATATGACATGAAATCACTTTGCTTGGTAGATTAAACTAAATTCTGGTTTTGAACGCAAACTCAAGCTCGCAAAAGCATAGTTTTCTGAGCGATAACAAAAATATATATAATATATATCTAAGATAACAAAAATGTAAAACTGGTGACTCAATGGGACAGAGCGTTTGAACTTTGCCGTTCATTCACCCTTTAGGAGATCCGTCGTGAACCACTAGAAGGGAAGTAAGCAGACCCTGATTTAGTCCACTGTTTCAAAGGAAGGTAGAAAGCTAGTGTCGTAATTCAAAAGCTCATAACTCAAGCCTCTCCAGGATTCAATTTCGGACGAACGAATACTCAGATGTCAATACTTAGACATTGAAAAATTACTGCAGACAAATATTTTCTTACTTAAAGTGTTTCAAGTCAGAATTTGTATTACTTAAGATTTCCCTTAATCAATATTTTTTCTATCTTAAAAACTTCTAAAGGATTGATTTTGAAAAAAAAACGAGTTCTCACAAAAATGTAAAATTTCCTCAGATTGTATGTGGAACCAAAAAAAAATTGGTGAAGCTTGAATGTTAACCATTTCAAGCATTTCTTTCTCTTCATGTTTCATTCCATAAACTTTCTTCAAATTCCTATATATCCAAGAATTTTCTTAAATGTACAAATTCGACTCCAGAAAATGATAGTTTCTCTTTAAAAAAAAAAATTACAGAATAAGAATTCCTTCAAATACTCTATTTGTTAATCTAAGGAAGTTTTTTTATATTTATATATTTTCTCCTCTAACTTTAGAAGATATTGTCCCAAAATGTATGTACATATTACGATAGTAAAATATCATATTACTGCTTGATGTTCAATTCACTTCACACTGTCTTAAGGGAATTCTTTCATTTTCTCATAACACATAGACATGTCATATTTCTTCCCATTCACTTCAAAGACTTGAGATCAACTTAATGGAGTCCTTTGAGAAAAACTTTCATAGGAAAGCATAAATTTGCTGAAAATGTCAGTTTTCTTAAAGAAATCATTAGAATAAGAATTTTTTTACTGAAACAAGTTTACCCTATTCAAAGCATTAAGTGGCTCTTTTCGCATCAAATTCTATATTTCCTCATGTAAACTTTTATTCTTTTTCTACTTCATTTCGTCTTTTGTTTCTTGTTTTTCCCTATGTAACTTAAAACTTCTTTTCTTAATCTATTTTTCATAAAGTATCATTCTTTTGAGTTGATTTTTTTCTCTTTTTTTTTAATGTATTCATTTTCTATAAGTTCATATTGAGAAGGGTTTAAATTTTGATTGAAAGATGTTTGCAAAGATTGTTTTAGGAAAAGTTGAAAATAAATAAGGTCCGTTCGGAAAAGTTCATTCTTTCCTAGCGTTAAAAATGGAGCAGTTCATTTTTTCTTAGGGGCGGTTTTGATGAAACACGTTTCATTAAAAGCAGGGAAATTCCCATAGAATAACATGAAAAACTAGCATGCAGAAAAAGACTGTTTCAAAACGAGTAAAAATCTGTTGAAGATCGTTTTCGTAAAAGTTGAAAACAAATCAGGTAGAAAATAGAATGCAGTAAAAACAGTTACAGTAAGTTCCTGAAAGTTGAAAATAGATGAGATTGAACATAGATGTACTACATAAAAATTTCAAAGGAAAGAAATTGTTATGAAACACAGACTGTTTAGTTTTTCCATGCTAGGGGATCTTTAGTGAGAGCGCTTCTTCTTTTCAACTCAAAGAATAAAGCGAGTCAAACTCCCCGAAATTAAGCCATGTACTCTGGTTTCGACTCAATACTGCAAAGCATGGATCTCAGAGCAGTCGAAATTCCGCCCCGATTGGTTGCCTAATGGAAAACATCGGCCCCTTTCCAATAACAATTCCCAAATATCCTTAAGAAAAGTCTAGCAAAAAAAAAAGGACTAGTTCCCCCTTTAAAACAATTGCATTCATTCTGTTACTGTTTTACACATTTCAAAAAAGAAGTTACATTCTCATTTTTACTTTACAAATCTTGAAAGCCCAATATTTTGACTCATTTAAAAAAAAATAATTTCACTTAAAATTTAATTTAAAAAAATTATAGTTACTCTTTAAATTTATGCCTCAAAACTAAAAAATATTTGCGCTTAATATTTGAATAAATAATAAATATTCACAAACTCACCTTCTACCTTGCCCATTAAAAAAAACTACATTCATTTCTGAATTTATATAATCGAAATCATTACTTCTCCAAGTAGTTCTTTTCCCCTGATTGTAGAGAGCAACTCTTCTGAAATCTTTACTTTTCCACATGTGTTCATAAAAGCTTGAGCTACTTCCTTAGGATTCAACAAGGCCACAGCGTTCTCGAAACCTGAAATCGCTTTCCTGTTCCACTCAGTGGTTAGGCATGGAGGATGCATCTGAATAGATGGAAGTACTTCAGAAATGTATTCGCGACATCTACATACCTTCAGGATGTTCTCCCCGATTAAATTTTTTAAACATTCAATTAAAATGTGTTTAAGTTCACACTCCTTGATCGATGTATTTTGAAACTTTCGGGATTCTCCGAGTACGATTTTCTGGAATTCTGAACCCATTGACAATTCCTGGATGCTGTCCCACACGTCGTCCAAAATAATTTGGAGTTTCCTAAACTGCTTTCTGGTTAATGTAACTCCTGTTGTTAAGTGAAAAATCCCGCTAGCATCAGAAAACTGTTTCTGGAATCAATGGAATTCGCCGTCTCGAGAAGTTGATAAAAAGAGTTCACTTCCAATGCTGTGAGTTTTTCCAGTGTCTCCCAGTTGAAAAACAAGACTCCTCAAGTCCAAGAAGCAACTTGAACTCATCGTAATCCCACATGTAGAGGGGGTGAACAATTCTCCAGTCCACTTGAATTCCCTAACATGAACTTTGATTACAGAAGAAAATACGGAAACAGTCATAAAAAGATTTCCTCCTAAATGAAAATAATGTTCTGGAATTGATTCCAGCCTGAACCCAATGGAACAGCTTTTCTCAGGTTGAACCTCCCGAACACAAGTGGAGACGAATGAAAGCTCATCACAATTTTCAGATGGAATCAAAACATTTGAACAGCAGGGGAACCGACACACTGATTCTTAGCGTAAGAAACAGAAATATCTGGAAGATTCACAATGATTAAATGTGGGGGAAAATTACGTAAGCGAGCTGACGGAAACAGAATTTGAAAGACTTGAAGACGTCTTACTTTGTTCAAACTTAGGACAGAACTAAAATTTGCTCAGCGTTTCCTTTGCATACTGTAACCAACACATGACCCTTATCACCACGTGGTGATTGATGTGTCGCCATGCGTCAGCACACTAACTTCATGGTGACTGTTTCTTTATCTGGTCATATCGCAACGAACATGCTATTGACTCTAATCAGACAAAGCGAACTTCAGCTCAATGCTTAACTTAAGGAAAATTCTTAGTGACAGATAAACGAAAGAATTTCATTATAACTAATTTTCATATCTTGAGAGAATAAACTAAAAAAAATCTTCATAGAGTACATAAGCGTAAAGAAATTCTTCAAATCCTAATTTCCACTAAAACGATGGTGGTATACGGAAAGCGTGAGAATTTAATCAGACACCTTCAAAGAATTCATCTTGGAATCGACGCTGCTTTTGAAAAACGAGTGAACTATGAAATTCTTTGTTCTCCACACAGAGAAATTTCAGATTTCGAAATCTGGTGTCCTGACCCACTTTTTCCTGAGTGAAATTTAACACATGGTGGAAATCTCCACTTACACATTCCTTTGAGTGGGGAATCGCTCTCATGAAAGGGGTCAACGGTTCCAAACGACATTGATTAAAATCGGAGAGAGGAAAAATATAAGAATTAAAAAAATAATGCATAAGCAGGACTCCCCCAAACATAAAAAAATATAAGTTTTATATAAAAAAGAAATTCCATGAAAAATATTGGAGGGCGAAACATTTCCCATTTCTTCTTCTAGAGACCCCCTCCCCACAAAATTTAATGAAGTCCAATAAATCTCTCGAAAAAAAAATCAAACAAATACTTGTACTGTCAACAGAGAGAGCGACACGCGACGTCAAACCATCCAGCGGCTAGTAGTCGGAGATACACTGTTCCCACCCGAGACATCATTTTTTTTTATGCGAACAGAAATTAACTGGAACAACCGTCATAGAAAATGCCTCATCCACGTTTTTTCTTCTCAACCGTGCAAGAGCAATCAGATTTCCTTTTCCAACCAAAAGTTCTGAAAATTTAATAAACCCAGAATTATTAATGAGGAACATTAAAACCAAGTCAGCTTAATGGAATAACCCTTTCAGCTTTAACATTATTTTTTTTTAGTTTAACTTCATCACATTTGCTTATGTTTCAACCTGAAGTAGGACGCCGAAGCATCCTTCGGGCTACGTTCCGACATTCGTTAAATTTTATGTGAGGACTGGAAGAAGAAATGGAAAATCTTTCGCCTTCCAATATTTTTCCTGGAATTTTTTTTTTTATATAAAACTTATATTTTTTATGTTTTGGGGAATGCTGCTCATGCATTATTTTTTTAATTCTTATATTTTTCCTCTCTCCGATTTTAATCAATGTCGTTTGGAACCGTTGACCCCTTTCATGCGAGCGATTCCCCACTCAAAGGAATGTGTTAGTGGAGATTTCCACTATGTGTTAAATTTCACTCAGGAAAAAGTGGGTCAGGACGGCGAGATTTCGAAATCTGAAATTTCTCTGTGTGGAGAACAAAGAATTTCATAGTTCACTCGTTTTTCAAAAGCAGCGTTGATTCCAAGATGAATTCTTTGAAGGTGTCTGATTAAATTCTCACGCTTTCCGTATACCACCATCGTTTTAGTGGAAATTAGGCCTTGAAGAATTTCTTTACGCTTATGTACTCTATGAAGATTTTTTTAGTTTATTCTCTCAAGATATGAAAATTAGTTATAATGAAATTCTTTCGTTTATCTGGCACTAAGAATTTTCCTTAAGTTAAGCATTGAGCTGAAGTTCGCTTTGTCTGATTAGAGTCAATAGCATGTTCGTTGCGAGATGACCAGATAAAGAAACAGTCACCATGAAGTTAGTGTGCTGACGCATGGCGACACATCAATCACCACGTGGTGATAAGGGTCATGTGTTGGTTACAGTATGCAAAGGAAACGCTGAGCAAATTTTAGTTCTGTCCTAAGTTTGAATAAAGTAAGACGTCTTCAAGTCTTTCAAATTCTGTTTCCGTCAGCTCGCTAACGTAATTTTTCCCCACATTTAATCATTGTGAATCTTCCAGATATTTCTGTTTCTTACGCTAAGAATCAGTGTGTCGGCTCCACCTGCTGTTCAAATGTTTTGATTCCATCTGAAAATTGTGATGAGCTTTCATTCGTCTCCACTTGTGTTCGGGAGGTTCAACCTGAGAAAAGCTGTTCCATTGGGTTCAGGCTGGAATCAATTCCAGAACATTGTTTTCATTTAGGAGGAAATCTTTTTATGACTGTTTCCGTATTTTCTTCTGTAATCAAAGTTCATGTTAGGGAATTCAAGTGGACTGGAGAATTGTTCACCCCCTCTACATGTGGGATTACGATGAGTTCAAGTTGCTTCTTGGACTTGAGGAGTCTTGTTTTCAACTGGGAGAGACTGGAAAAACTCACAGCATTGGAAGTGAACTCTTTTTTCAACTTCTCGAGACGGCGAATTCCATTGATTCCAGAAACAGTTCTCTGATGCTAGCGGGATTTTTCACTTAACAACAAGAGTTGCATTAACCAGAAAGCAGTTTAGGAAACTCCAAATTATTTTGGACGACGTGTGGGACAGCATCCAGGAATTGTTAATGGGTTCAGAATTCCAGAAAATCGTACTCGGAGAATCCTGAAAGTTTCAAAATACATCGATTGAGGAGTGTGAACTTAGACACAATTTAATTGAATGTTTAAAAAATTTAATCGGGGAGAACATCCTGAAAGTATGTAGATGTCGCGAATGCATTTCTGAAGTACTTCCACCTATTCAGATGCATCCTCCATGCCTAACCACTGAGTGGAACAGGAAAGCGATTTCAAGTTTCGAGAACGCTGTGGCCTTGTTGAATCCTAAGGAAGTAGCTCAAGCTTTTATGAACACATGTGGAAAAGTAAAGATTTCAGAAGAGTTGCTCTCTACAATCAGGGGGAAAGAACTATTTGGAGAAGTAATGATTTCGGTTATATAAATTCAGAAATGAATGTAGTTTTTTTTAATGGGCAAGGTAGAAGGTGAGTTTGTGAATATTTATTATTTATTGAAATATTAAGCGCAAATATTTTTTAGTTTTAAGGCATAAATTTAAAGAGTAACTATAATTTTTTTAAATTAAATTTTAAGTGAAATTTTTTTTTTGAAATGAGTCAAAATATTGGGCTTTCAAGATTTTTAAAGTAAAAATGAGAATGTAAACTTCTTTTTTGAAATGTGTAAAACAGTAACTGAATGAATACATTTGTTTTAATGGGGAACTAGTGCTTTTTCTTTTTTTTTTGCTAGACTTTTCTTAAGGATATTTGGGAATTGTTATTGGAAAGGGGCCTGATGTTTTCCATTAGACAACCAATCGGGGCGGAATTCTGACTGGGCTGAGATCAATGCTTTACAGTATTGAGTCGAAACCAGAGTACATGGCTTAATTTCGGGGAGTTTGACTCGCTTTATTCTTTGAGTTGAAAAGAAAAAGCGCTGTCACTAAAGATACCCTAGCCTGGAAAAACTAAACACTCTGTGTTTCATAACAATTTCTTTCCTTAGACATTTTTAGTACATCTATGTTCAATCTCATCTATTTTCAAGTTTCAGGAACTTGCTGTGACTGTTTTTACTGCATTCTATTTTCTACCTGATTTGTTTTCAACTTTTACGAAAACGATCTTCAACAGATTTTTACTCGTTTCGAAACAGTCTTTTTCTGCATGGTAGTTTTTCCATGTTATTCTATGGGAATTTACCTGCTTTTAATGAAACGTGTTTTATCAAAACCGCCCCTAAGACAAAATGAACTGTTCCATTTTTAACCCTAGGAAAGAATGAACTTTTCCGAACGAACCTTATCTATTTTCAACTTTTCCTAAAACGATCTTTGCAAACATCTTTCAATCAAAATTTAAACCCTTCTCAATATGAACTTATAGAAAATGAATACATTTAAAAAAAAGAGAGAAAAAGACAACTTAAAAGAATGATACTTTATGAAAAATAGATTAAGAAAAGAAGTTTTAAGTTACATAAGGAAAAACAAGAAACGAAAGACGAAATGAAGTAGAAAAAGAATAAAAGTTTACATGAGGAAATATAGAATTTGATGCGAAAAGAGCCACTTAATGCTTTGAATAGGGTAAACTTGTTTCAGTAAAAAAATTCTTATTCTAATGATTTCTTTAAGAAAACTGACATTTTCAGCAAATTTATGCTTTCCTATGAAAGTTTTTCTCAAAGGACTCCATTAAGTTGATCTCAAGTCTTTGAAGTGAATGGGAAGAAAAAATGACATGTCTATGTGTTATGAGAAAATGAAAGAATTCCCTTAAGACAGTGTGAAGTGAATTGAACATCAAGCAGTAATAAGATAGTTTACTATCGTAATATGTACATACATTTTGGGACAATATCTTCTAAAGTTAGAGGAGAAAATATTTGAATATAAAAAAACTTCCTTAGATTTACAAATAGAGTATTTAAAGTAGAAAGAGGGATGGAATGCTTTGAATGTGAATTTCTTGTTTCAGTGAAGGAATTCTTAATGTGTAATTTTTTTTTAAAGATAAACTATCACTTTCAGGAAATTTCTGAGGGAGTCGAACTTGGACATTTAACAAAATTCTTAGATATATAGGAATTTGAAGAAAGTTTATGGAATGAAACATGAAGAGAAAGAAATGCTTGAAATGGTTATCATTCAAGCTTCATCAATTATCTTTGGTTCCACATACAATCTGAGGAAATTTTACATTTTTGTGAGAACTCGTTTTTTTTTTCAAAATCAATCCTTTAGAAGTTTTTAAGATAGAAAAAATATTGACTAAGCGAAATCTTAAGTAATACAAATTCTGACTTGAAGCACTTTAAGTTAGAAAATATTTGTCTGAAGTAATTTTTCAATGTCGCATTGACATCTGAGTATTCGTTCGTCCGAAATTGAATCCTGGAGAGGCTTGAGTTATGAGCTTTTGAATTACGACACTAGCTTTCTACCTTCCTTGGAAACAGTGGACTGAATTAAGGTCTGCTTACTTCCCTTCTAGTAGTTCACGACGGATCTCTTAAAGGGCGAATGAACGGCAAAGTTGAAACGCTCTGTCCCATTGAGTCACCAGTTTTAGATTTTTGTCATCTTAGACAGTTTAAGATCGCTCAGAAAACAATGCTTTGCTAGCTTGAGTTTGCGTTCAAAGTTCAAAACCAGAATTTAGTTAAATCTACCAAGCAAAGTGATTTCATATCATATGAGGTTTTCCAGCAAGCAGAAGACGTGTGATAACAATCGCACAAGATAGTCAGTTTCTGACAGAAACAGGGGGATTTCAAAGTTAATTTCTTGGGGAAAGCTCACACACTGGAGAGAGCGTAAAAACATTCTTTTTCATGTTTTAATTTAAACCTCGAGGAATTAGTATTTAACTATGAAAAGTAAGTTCTAAAGATTTAGGGGCATTTACACTAAAATCTTACATGACTTAAGAATCGACCTAAGAGACTAAAATACATATGAAGGTTTTAGATACATTTCTGTTCAAAAGTAAAGTCGAATGGAAAAATAAGAGCAATTAAATCGATAGGAAAAAACTGATAGGTTGAATCAGAAAAAAAAACTAAAAAAAAAAGAAGTTTCATAAAAATAAACCAAAGTTTGAAGAATCATACAACACTGAACAGAAGGAAAAATATAATTAGTAAACTAAGGGGAATACGATATTTTCACTATGGGAGTTTGGAAATAACTGCTTTTCTGAAGAATTAGTAAAATGTGAAAAAAAAATGTTTAGAGGAAGTACGGACTTAGTCGCTATGTCTCCAGAATGAAAGCTTTTTCTGCTGAGACAATGAATAAAAAATACGATAATGAAAACCTAATTAAAACGAAAAAAAGGTCAATGAAACTAAACGTCTAAAGAAAAAAATGCAGCAGGCACAGAAGTTAAAAATGAAGAGACAGACACGGGAGAACTGGACATTAAGTGAATGTAATGTACGCGAAGTTTTGAAACATCTCAATTTAAAGCGAACTAAATGAGGAAAAGGAATGAGATTAGGGAGTTCTTATTGACTTTGATGAGGTGAGTAATCAATAAAAATTTAGTTATACATGAAATAAAGTAACAAAATATATATAACTCGTTTAAGAATATGATTTTTGGTGAAAGTATGAAATTTTAGTTGAAATGTCATGATCAGCATTTCGAAAAGAAATAGATTGAGTCGATATGTAGGGAAAAGAAGTAAGTATTTCGCTATTTTCGCTATGGGGGTGTTGAGTTAGTAAAACGTTAAAAAATAATGTTTAGTGGAAGAATGGAATTACTCGCTTTGCCTCCAGAATGAATGGTTTTTTCGGACGAGACAGAAAAATATACAGAAAATATGTCCTAAAGAATACAAATTCTATCGTAAGAAAAAAGGTTTTAGATTGCATGTCTTGACAATGAATGCTTTCCTGTGGGGACAGTCCACGAAAAAGTATAGCGAACTAAGAAAGAATGAAAAAATGCATATTTGACATACATGCAAGCTTTGAGGAATATTTTAAAGCAAGTTGGAAGATATGATATATCAGGAAAGTTTTACAAAAATTTCGAAAAAAGATGAATAAAAATAGCGAAAATTGGGAAGCTATAATGATATGGGAAATAAAGTAAGAAAATATTGTTTCAGCAGAATTTTAACTGGGAAAGACCTGTAGTTCTTGAACACACGAAAAAATTACTAGAAAATAATATCGCAAAGGCGAAAGACTCAGAATTAACATGAAGTCATTTCACAAAAAAATTGTCTAAGTCCAATAATTACTGCGAACAGGAACGAAATCGTTTCTAAAGAAGCATTTCCTCGTCTCACGATCTGGAATAAAATTGTATGAAGGAAAAAGAAAAGTTCCCCAGAAAACAGATATCAAGTCGTTAAGAAGCGTATGTTGGTTTAAATCTGGAAAAAAAGAAAAAGATACTGTTACGAACGAATCTGTTATAGATCTGTATATTTCTTGCACAAACATGAAACAGCTATATAGAAAACCACATTAAGTCATACATTAAAAGCAAGCAAGAAAAGTTGTTTGCATAGGAAACAGAAATAATGATGAACAAACGTTTGCTTGTTTGAATCAGAAAAAATAAAGCCTCGAAAAAAGTAGTTGTTAGTTTGAAAAGTTAGAAAATAAAATAATGTTGGTACATCGAGAAGTTTAACAAGTACGCAAGCATTTAGAAATAAAAGATTAAGATAATGCATTAAAAGGTACATTTCACTGATCAATCATGAAGAAATTAAAAAAATACGAAAAAAATAAACCATTTTAACCATGCATAAAAAATTGTGGCTTTGTACGGTGGAAAAAGTACAACGTTAAAAAATGTAACAGAAAATGTCATGAACACATAAACACATTAATAAACAATCGTGTTTTAAGATTATGTATGCAGCACAAAACTTTGGAAAATGTCCTTATGTTGGAACGTCCGTTGAAAATGCGTGAAGTCTCCTCAAAGAAAATCAAAAAAATCGTTACGTTGAAAAATTATGGACATAAAATGGGAAATTATGGGGAAAAAATAAGGAATAAATTCGTTGCAAAATGATCAAGTTATTGAAAAAAAGAATCAGTCTTGGAGCTTAATGTGTCTAACAGAATCTCAAATGACGTCAACTTTTCCTCTTTCCCCAATTTTAATTCTTTCCATTTGTTCACAAGAAAAGCTTAGCGCCGACCCCGTGGAGGAGAAAAGGGCGTTGGCGGACGTTATGATTTTGTCTGCTAGCACGGCGGTGTCACCCATCATTGTGACTCGTCCCGAAACACGTGGCATACAAAATGGTATGGTCTGAGACAAAGAGAAAATGGTGACTCATCCCAAAACCCGTGGCGCACAAAATGACAACGTGGGGAAAATAAAATGGCGGACAAAAGATAGCGGAACATGAATCAACAGGAACGAAATCTTTTGAAACAAAGCATTTCCTCGTCTAAATTAAAATTGGAGGGAGGACAAATATAAGAATTAAAAAAATAATGCAACGTCTATAAAATTTCCTAACACTTCACGGAAGTTCTAAAAATATAAGTTTAATAAATTTTTTCCCCCACTCGGTCGTTACCATCCCTCAAAAGTTCCAAAAGCACCGCTAGGGGCAGTAGCATCGGCGTAAAAAAATTGTAAGTGAGAAAAACTCAGAATTCACATTTCTGCTACATTTACTCCAAAATTTGTCAAAGTTCAATATAAATAGGGCACACACACAAAAAAAAACGAGTAAAAAATATTGGAAAGACTTCCTTTCCCCCAAAAGTTCAATAAATCTCCCAAGAAAATAATAAAGTTCCAAGAAGCACCGGTAGGAGGCAGCACATCGCGTACACATCCTTTTTCCCACGCTCGGTGGTTAACATCCCTCAAAAGTTCCAAAAAGCACCGCTAGGGGCAGTAACATCGTCGTAAAAAATTGTAAGTGAGAAAAACTCAGAATTCACATTTCTGCTTCATTTCCTCCAAAATTTGTCAAAGTCCAATATAAATCTCCCGAGAAAATAAAAAATAAATAAATAATGCAACGTCTAAAAAAACTCCTAACACCTCTCGGAAGTTCTAAAAAATATAAGTTTAATAAAACAAATTCGAGGAAACAAAACATATTGGAAAGACACCAAAAATTTGTCAAAAGTCCAATAAATCTCCCGAGAAAATAATAAAGTTCCAAAAGCACCCCTGGGGGCAGCACATCAACATCGAATAAACATCCCCTTATATCCACCCCCTTTTTCCACTCGGTCGTTGCCATCCCTCAAAAACAAAGGTCCAACGTAATAATAAAGTTCCGAGAAGCACCGCTAGGGGCAGCACATCAGCATCGACCCAACACACTAGCGCTATCTGCCACCCCTTTTCCCACTCGATCGTTGCCATCTCTCAAAAACAAAGATCTAACGTAACAATAAAGTTCCAAGAAGCACCGCTAGGGGCAGCACATCAGCATCGACCCAACACAGCGCAATCTGCCACGCTTTTTCCCAACTCGGTCGTTGCCATCCCTCAAAAACAAAGGTCCAACGTTAAAATAAAGTTCCAAGAAGCACCGCTAGGGGACAGCACATCAGCATCGACCCAAAACACTATCGCCATCTGCCACGCATCCACGTCCTTCTGCGGCATGTCACGCCCCCTGTTCCTTCTGCCGCAAATCACGCCCCCATCCTTCGGCGCCCGGCCACGCCCTCCATCCTTCTCCTAGAAGGATGCATCCTTGGCGCCGGACCCGCCATTTCATACTACTATGCGCTCAGGGAGTTTGTTGAGATGTAGGTTGTAAATGATGAAAATCTCCCGATCGGGCCAGAAATACTTTTTATTTTCGTCCCCCTCCCCACATACGCACAGGTTGCCTCAGGAGGCGTATGCCCTCAGAAAGTTTGTCAAGTTGTAGTCTGTAAATGCTGAAGATCTCCCATTCGGACGAGAATTTCATTATATTTTGCACTTTTGGTATCCCACCCACCACTATGTTTGCTGAGTAGGCACATGCCCTCAGATAATGTGCCGAGATATAGCTTGTAAATGCTGAAAATCTCCCGATCGGAACAGAAATTCTTTATATTTCACAATTTTGGTAACCCCCTCCCCCGACAGGTTTCCTGAGGCAGCACATGTCCTAATATAATTTGTTGACTTGAAGGTTGCAAATGCTGAACATCTCCCGATCGGAAGAGAAATTTTTTACATATTACACCTTTGGTATTTACCCCCCCCCCTCCCCGCCGGCAGGTGTCCTGAGCAGGTACATGCCCTCAGACAATTTGTTGAGTTGTAGTGTTGTAAAAGCTGAAAATCTCCGTGTCGGACCAGAAATACTTCATACTTTAGCTATCCCCCCCCCACACACACACACGCGCGCACACAAGTTGCCTCAGTAGGAACATGTCCTCAGAAAATATGTCGAGTTGTAGCGTGCAAATGCTGAAAATCTCCCGTTCGGACGAGAAAAATTCTTTGTTTTGCACATTTGCTATTACCCCCTCCCCCTCCTGACAGGTTTGCTGAGTAGGCACATGCCCTCAGGTAATGTGTCGAGTTTTAGCTTGTAAATGCTGAAAATCTACCGATCGGACCAGAAATGTTTCGTATTTAAACCTTTGGAATCCCCCAACCCTCCCCGACAGGTGTCCCGAGTCAGCACATGCCCTCCGATAATTTGCAGACTTGTAGTTTGTAAGTTTAGTTTATAAACCCTGAAATATTTTGTTGAGTTGTAGATCATAAACATTTTTCATACAGAATTACATTAATTATCGCAATTAAAAAAAGATGAAATTACGGAAACTTTATATGACTCAGATAACCAACCTCTGGGGTTCGGGCCTCTTAAAGATTTTGCGGCCACTTCTCGTACACCCGTAGGGACATGGTAATAATTGACACAAATAATGTCACATCTTAGGGTAAAGGGAGTTCGCCGCATAGGTGGCGTAGTGGTCTAAGCGCTGGCTTATGATCATTAGTCCGTGAAATGGTCCGGGTTCGAATCCCGTTAGGCGTGGATGTTGTGTTTGTCTTACGTTACTGGGTCTCTCCCTTCCTGGAACCAGTGACCCTAAATTAGGAACGGATGACTGCTTGTAGCCCATTGAGTTGCTCACGGTGATCGTTAAACCTTCAATTAAAAAAAAAAAGTTGTGTGTATGGGGGGGGGGGGGTTCAATAACGGTCCATATCATCTAAAGGTTCAATGTGAGACTCTACCTACAGACTTCGGTTTATTAGACTTGAGACTTAGTGCGCTAAATTAGTTCAATACATATAAAAACCTATGTATTTTATTCTTCATAAGATTAAACACGGGCAAATGTTCCACACGTAAGATTTTACTGAAATACACGTTTATAGAGTAGTACTAATATTTGAGGTATTAGGAGACAAATCTGTGGATGAGATCGACATTAGGTTGCATCTCACGAAAATAAAAAAATAAATTTGAGTTTCCAATTCAAAGAATATTACCTTTCGATCGAAATTAGCAGCTGGTTAAAACGCTATTTCGATGAAGTGAACATTCGACAAAGTGATCTTTCGGTGAAGTGAACTTTTCGGCAAAACGACCTTTCGGCGAAATGAACTTTTCGATGAAATAAACTTTCGATGAAGTGAACTTTTCGGTGAAACGACCTTTCGGTGAAATAAACTTTCGGTGAAATGAACTTTTCGATGAAACGACCTTTCGATGAAATGAACTTTTCGGTGAAGTGATTTTCGGTGAAGTGACCCTTCGGTCAAGTGGTTTTCGGTGAAATGGACCAAACCCCTATATACTGCCTGCCTTGTTTAACTTGCACACTAGTCTTTTGTTTCCCTGTGGGTTTTCAAAGCCTGAAGGATGTTCCATATACACTATATTGACAAAAGTAACCAGACACCCTTCAAAAGCAAATGAACGGATCCGCTGCGCTGTTAAGATGCGCGGTACAGCTGCAAACGGTATAAAAACAAGACTGCAGCTGACCGCGATCATATCGCACTGTGAGGTTGAGACAAAATGTCTCGGCGGGAGAAAACTGACTATGAGAAAGGAAAGATTGTTGGGTGCTATATTAGTGGGTTGTCCATAAGAGAAACCGAGAGGCGTTTAAACATACCTAAGTCAACTGTTTTGGATGTACTGAATAAGTGGCAGACACATGGCGTGCCTGAAGCAGCAAAACGTACCGGCAGACCAAAGAAAATCAGTGATAGAGGAAGTCGAAGCCTCAGGAGAGTCGTTACAGCTAATCGACGGAGTATTGCACAAAACCTAAGTGTACAGGGGAGTAAAAATGTGGAACCTCGGTATGTACACATCCATTTGCTGAGAACTTCATTCCATGGGTTACCGTGGTCGTGCGGCTGCTCATAAGCCTTTCATCTCGACTCGGAATGCTACTCGTCGTTTAGCATGGTGTAAAGAACATTTATCGTGGATCGCACATCATAGAAACGGGTTCTACGAACTGATGAATCCAGATACACGATGCATCAGCCTGATGGCCGTGTGTGGGTATGGCGGCTGCCGAGGGAACGCTATTTACCACAGCATACTGTTCCTACGGTCAAGTTTGGAGCTGACAGTGTACTCGTGTAGGGGTGTTTTTCGTGGTATGGTCCCGGCCCATTGGTTATCATGGACAAACCTGTTAACCAGCACTTCCTCCTCGATATTCTGAACAATTATGCCTTATCAACTCTGTGGCAAAACTATGGAACCGAGCCTTGTTGGTACCAGCAGGATAATGCACCGAGCCATAAAGCAAGGACTGTTACGGCGTGCTTTGACGATTATTCCGTATCGTGTGTGGAATGGCCAGCACAGAACTCTGATGTTAATCCCATAGAGCACCTATGGGATGAATTAGAGCGCCGCATAAGAATTTTGGAACCAAAGCCTACTACTAAGTAGCAGTTAGTGGCAGCATTATGTACTGAATGGAAGCGCATACCTTTCGCTGTGTTCCAAAACCTTGTCGAAAGCATGTCTCGAAGGGTCAGTGCATGCATTAAGGCCAACGGTGGACCGTATGTCAATAAATGCTATGTTGTGTTTCTCTTCTAGGTGTCCGGTGTCTTTTGTCGACATAGTGTATATCCTATCCTCTAATTTTGCATACAAGAAAGCAGTTTCTACATCATAATGGTGTATTTGCTATTTTTTCATAGCTGCAAAAGCAATTAAGCATCGAAAACTGTATGCTTTCATTACTGGTAAAAATGTTTAATTGTAGTCTTGCTCAAACCTTTGAGAACATCCTAGTGCAACAAGCCTTGGCTTGTATATTTTGCTTCCTGATTTTTTCTGTTTTTACTGAATACCCATTTGCATCTTACAGGCTTTACACCTTCAGGTAAATTTACTGTGTCCCATACTTCATGAGCCGTGAAAGAATTTCTTTCTTTCTCCATTGCTTATTTCCACTTATCTGCATCAGGCATTTGCATAGCCTCTTCAAATGGTTTTGGTATGCAGCACTGACTTTCAACTTTAAGAATTTCATCATGTGGATTGTAATTCGGATCTTTTGCTATGTCATCTTCGTCTGATGATTCGTAATAGTTTTGAGCCTTTCTTGTGGTCTTAGATATGGTCTCTATTGTTCTACAGCAGTTCTTTGAAGTTCATTTTTACTTTCTTCAGTGATTTCCAATTGTGGTTCATAGATGATTTGCTCATCTTGCTCATTTAATTCTGTTTCTTCTTCATATCAGGCACATCTTGAAAATTTTCTTCATTTCCACTGAAGTCTAACATTTCACAATCATGGATTTTAAATTTTGCTGTTTCCAACATTTCGCTTCCTTTCTTGTCTTCCAAGAATTTTACATCTCTAGATTCTACAATAGTATTTATATTGGATCATAGATACGGTAGGCATTCTTATTACTTGAATATCCTATAAAAATCCCTGCTTCTGTTTTGGGTTGGAGTTTTCCTCTTTCATTTTTTGAAATCCAGTAGTAAGCTGCACATCCAAAGATTCGCATATCACCCACAGTAGGTTTTTTTCCTGAAAATTTTTCTTTTCGGGTTACTGTGTTATTTTTCTTTGCAGGAGTTCTGTTTTTTATGTAGATGAAAGTCTTAGTTGCCTCTACCCAAAATTTCAATGAAGTTTTGAGCCTATCAGTAATGCTCTGGTACCTTCAATTAGTGATCTGTTGGCTCTCTTACAAATTCCATTTTGTTGTGGTGTGTAGACTGTAGTCAACTGATATTCAATACCCCTTGCCTTAAAATATTCTATAGCTTGTTTGGAAAGAAATTCCAAACCATTGTCAGATCTTATTCTTCTTACTTTTGCATTAACGGTGTTTTTAATTTACTGAATAAAAGTAGACGATTTCTCTAGTGTTTAATTTTTGTTCTTAAAAAAATGTGCGAAAATGTTTCTGGAATAGTCATCTACAATAGTTAACACAAAACTTGCACCTCCAATTGACTTCTCACGAATTGGACCAATTAAATCAATATGAAAAATATCAACTGGTTTAGTTGACTGAATTTTCTGCACTCTTTTAAAGGGTTTTCCAGAATATTTTGCTTGAATACAGGTTTCACAAGATCCAAGGTTTGTAATTTTTTCATCAAGTTTGTGGACCATGGAATGCGTTTTCGTTTGGTTCATGTATGTTTCATTTACATGTCCAAGTCGTTCATGCCAATTTTCCCATGTAATTTCCCCTGCTTTTATAATTACAGATTTGTTACTCATATCATCTTCACAATTTACCGAAAAAAGCCATTTACTCAACTAGCATTTAATAGCTTTTCCCCATTATCTATAATATGGCCACCATTCGAGTCGAAAATTACTTCTTGATTATCCTCGACCAATTTATTAACATATATCAAGTTTCCTGAAAGCTGAGGAACATATAAAACATCCTTCATTAATAGGGTTTTATTATTTTCAGATTTTAATTCTACAGTGCTCATAGTCTGTACATGTACACTGAAGAGCAATTGAATTAGAGATACCTGTCTAGTAACGTGTAGCACCACCTTTCGTCCTGATGACGGCGGCGATTCGTCTCGGCATGGACTCGACAAGACATCGGAAGCGTTGGGAAGTCATACGGATCCACGACCCCTGAACAAGCTCCCACAGTTCACGAAGATTTGATGGAGGGGGTCAGAGCCTCGAACATCTCTCTCGATGGCATCCTTGATATGCTCGATGGGATTGAGGTCCGGTGACCTATCTGGCCAAGGAAGCGAGGTCAAGTCGGTGGTGGAGTGTTCATCCAACCATTCGGATACAATTAGGGAGCGATGGCACGGTGCATTGTCTTGTTGCAGGATGAGGTCCCCAGTGGGATGTTAAAGACGCACAAAAGGGAGCAAATGGTCGTTCAGGATATCCCGGTAACGTTGACCTGTGAAAGACAATGTCACACGTACCAGGGGTCCCATTTCAGTCCAGGTAAACAGTCCCCAGACGAGAATGCCACCCCCACCAGCTTGAAGAGTATCCTGCTGGCAAGAAAGATCCATCGCTTCATGTGGTTTGCGCCGTACTCGTATCCTGCCATCCCCATGTACCAACGTGAATATCGACTCATCAGTCCAGGCAACATTTTCTACATGTCTAGGGTCCAGTGGCAACGTTCCCGCGCCCATGATAATTTTTGCACCCTGTGCTGTGCGTTCAGCAGCGGCACCCTCGTGGGACGATGGCTTCTGTACCCCATAGTGAGGAGATGGTTCTGGATGGTGTGGCTGCTTACACGTTTTTGTGCACCAGCGTTAAATTGCCGAGTGATTTCTTGCACTGTGGCCCGTCTATCTGCTGTTACAATGCGAGTTAGCCGACGATGACCCACTCATCCACACGCTATTGTCCATGGCAGTTGGCCCTTGCAGGGATGGTTTTACCGGATTCGATGTACTCACAGTGCACCCGTGACACAGTGGCTCGTGAAAATCCCAGTGCCAGCACGACTTCCGAGATGAAGTGGCCCATTCGTCGGGCCCCGACAATTTGTCCACGATCAAATGCGCTTAGATCCTTCGTCTTACCCATACTGCGTCCGACTCTTACCGATTCCCGTCGCATCACTCCTTATATTGTCGGATCGCTGCATACGTCGTGTCGTTTCCATTTACAGGGCCGCCCACAGTGCCACATTTGCACAACGCCAGCTGTCTGTAATTCAATTGCTCTTCAGTGTATAGTTGAATTGTCTGCCAGTTTTATTAACCTGTTATCTTCCCTTGCATTGGTTATATGTCATATGTGATGAAGCCCCGCCGTCCAGAATCCATTCATTTTCTGAATATTTTTCTGGTTTTTCTGTCTTCACTGTCAGAACTCTGTGACCCTTATTTGTTACATCATCTACCAACATTCGCTTTTTGGATAAAAATTCACCCTGTGAGAGTGTTGAACATTAGCTTCCCTTTTTTCACTTCCCTTCCGTTTGTTAGCTGGATTGCGCCAACTTTCAGCAGCTTTGTGAGTAGGCTTAGAGCAAATATGGCATATGATTTTTTCAAATTTACATTTTGTCTGGGATCGTATGAAAGCCTTTCTCCAGAATTTACTTTATGTGCTAAGGAATCATGTGCATTTACCGAATACTCATTTCTTTCATGGTGAGCTTTAAAAATTCTACGTACATCAGGCATTGTAGCACCTTCAAAATTATCAAATTGCATTGCTATGAGGTTATATTTACTCGGTTAACTCCGAATTAGTACATCGATAAATTCTTGGTCATCAATATCTGTTCCTAATATTCTTGCTGTTTCGAGCAGTTTTCAGCTCTTAACAAATAATCCTGCCAATTTTCATTCGCTCCCATTGTAATTCTAGAAACGTCATTTCTCGCTTCTACCATCCTGCGTTTGAATCGCCTTCATAACGCGTATGTAGGGATTGCCAAATTTGTTTACCAGTTTGACAAGTTAAAACTAGAGCAACTTGTGTATCTGACATAGAACATGTTGTAATTCCTTTTGCCTGAGAGTCCCTCTTTTTCCATATAGCATTTTCAGCTGTCTTTTGGGGGGTTTTCAGTTAAAACGCTATCTAATCCTTCACTTTCCAGAATGCACAATATTCTGTACTTCCATGATGCAAAATTTTTTCTACCAAATTTTGGAACTTGTATGTTTTCTATCATCTTATAGTGAATTTATTTCTGTAATGTAAATCAACGTTTCTGGTGTTTCCCACACAGCGAAAAAAATTGTAATACTCTTTCTACGTTTTTTTTTTTTTTTTGACGGAAAAAGTGTTCTTACCTTTCCAGTAAGTTATCCTCGGTTGCCTAAGACCATTAGCAGTACTAAACGTAAAGACTTCCAAGCCAAAAGTAAACATGGCGGAGTTGAGCTTCTCTTCGAAGAACGAAAGCGAAAATGGCGCAGGCTTCTTCAGTCTGTTCCACGCTTAGCATTCTGTTCCCGCACCTGGGCCCCATAACCGTTTGTGAGTGGTAGGATTGATTTGATGGATTTCAGTGATTAAATTATTTCATTGCTGGAATCCTCTTTCATCTCCTTTGCTACGATGTATCCAAAGCACTACTCCACTTTGAATCACTTACTACAGTCACATTTTAGAAACACAACACTTTATTACGTAAAAACGACATTTAGAAACACCGAGCTCTTCTTTACACAACTCCACGACAACCTCTCTCTACGGAGGAGAACATCGAAGTGAAGCTCTTACGTCACACACATTCACTGCAGTGTGATGTGCATCTGGTGCAATCTAAACCAAATAATATGTGAAAGATTGGGAATTACAAAATTTACAACAGATTCCACATGCCCGCGTGTCCAAGACCGGCGCTGCAATCGCAAACCGTGGGGCTTATGGGGGTCCGCGCAGGGACTCCACATTCATGCCGAATTGCACGGTAAGAGTCAGGTGAGATCCCTGAGCGATATACATGCCGAGTAGCCGCCGTAGATGAGCGTACGGGCACCTGACGGAGTTTGAACGAGGCCGTATCGTCGGGATGAAAGAAGCAGGGTGACCGGCATGCCGAATCGTCAGGCATTTGGGCCGGTCGGACAGTACGGTGCAGTCGTGTTGGGAGCAATGAACACGGGACCGCACCCAGACACGGCGGACTGGCTCTAGATGACCCAGACAAACCACCAACAGAGAGGACCGTGGGATCGTGAGAGCGGCGCGTACAGATGCAACGACATCCTTGTCCAATATCCAGAGACATGTGGCAGTTGTACAAGGGATTCCTGTGTCCACCTGAATCATTTCCAGATGCCTGGTGGAGGCGAATCTGCGCTTTCGACGGCAGTTACGTTTTCTGCCATTAACACCTGACCATCGTCGACGTCGACTGCAGTGGTGTCAGCAGCAAGCAACGTGGAATGCTATGGACTGGCTACGACGTATAGTCTTCAGCAACGAATCCCTCTTCTGTATAGGAACGCACGGCCACCGTGTCAGAGTGTGGACGACTGCAGATGAGCGCTACAATGCCAACCTCACTGTACAGCGGCACACGTCCCGAACTGCAGGTGTGATGGTCTGTGGAGCCATCGCGTATGGCAGCTGTACTTCCTTCGTAGTGATTGGAGGGACGGTGACAGCCCAACGCTTAGTAAGGAGATCCTGCCGCCCCATGTGCTGCCTTTCCTGGCGGGGTGGCCCGGAGTCATTTTCCTACAAGATAACGGCCGTCTGCACACAGCTCGTGTTTCCTAGGACTGTCTACGTCATGCTTCCGTGGCCTGCCAGATTGCCTGTTACCTTGCCCATCGAGCACGTGTGGGACCAGATGGGACGCCAGCTTTCTCCATGTCCCAGCGTTCGTGATTTAGAGCGTCAGTTGCAAAACGTGTGGGTCAGGAAAACATACAGCGTCTCTTTGACTCCATGCCTGACCGTATCATCACATGTATCCGAGCACGAGGCGGTCCAACGCGGTACTAACGCAGACCGGAATGTGTACCGTATGCCCGCGGGAAATCATCCTGCTTCTGCGATATTGTAATCACTTCCGTCCTTGGTATCTACCATCTCGCTACTAATATCTCATTTCAATCCGACGCCTCCGTGCGCGGATTTTAATGACAATAAGTGTATGCACACATTCGGTCAGCACTCACAGATATATTTATATGCATATATGAGCTTTACCTCGTTTTATGTTCTTAATCGCATGGACAATTTTTGCTGGAAGTCCCTCCAGTACTCTTGGTAGAAGTTGCCCATGCAATTAAGAACATGAAACGTGGAAGAAATCCAAGAGAATACGGAATTGCCATGGACATTGCACAAGGAGCCAGTGGAGAAACAGAAACTACACCCACCCAAATTTTCACCAGATGTCTCAGTGAAGGGAAGATGCCCGATAACAGGAACAACGCTACTGTGATCTTGTTACATAAGAAAGGGGTCGTTTGGGACCTCAGGAACTTCCATCAACTTCCTATAAGTTATTTTCGAAATTTTCAGTAAGGGGCTGCCGCATCGAAACATTGGACTTGGCTTAATCAAGAGCAGAAAATGGCTCCAGGAGTGGCTACAGCAGCATATCCAGATCATATCCATGTACTGAGAGAACTAACTGTAAGAACGAATGAATAAGAACTACCATTACATATGTCTTTTATTGATTATGAAGAGGCTTTTCATTTCGTGAAACCATCAACAGGTTTAGTTGTAATAGCAGGTATGAAAATGCAAGCGCTAAGATTCGGCTGTTCGAGGACACAGCACGTATCAAAATTGTAAAGGAAGTGAGAGAGGGTGACATCGCATCTCCCAAACTCTTTAGTGTCACATTTCAGAATATATTTCAATCACTGAACTAGAACTAGACAAATCTATATAGATTAATGAAAATTATTTAACCATTTTTATTTTGCTCGTGGCAGTCATTTTTGCAAGTACTCCCTCAGAGCTGGAGTTCGTGATCCAAGAACTTGCTGACAAGAGCAAAGAAGTGGGTTTGAAAATGAACTTACAAAAGACAAAATTGAGATAAAATGCTTTTACAAAAACTGAAGATTTGGAAGTTGATGGGGCAAATGCAGAAGTAAACTATGCCTACGTTTACCTTGAACGAACAACAGATACCAAGCGAGGGCTACATAGAAGAAATAAACAGAAGTATAAAACTAGGTTGGAGGACATTCGGAAGAACCTGTGCAACTTTCAAGGGTAATTTACCATTACGTTTAAAAAAAAAGCGTTTAACAAATGCTTACTTCCTGTTCTTACTTAAGGATCAGAGACATGAACAGTAATGAAAAACGACATAGGGAGGATGCAGACACTTCAAAAAAGCATAGGAAGGTGCTTGCTTAGTGTAATCAGGAAAGGTATGAAAAGGAGCACATGGATTAGAGGAATGACAAGAGTCGATGACATCATGAACAAAGTGGCAATGGGCTGGACATTTTGCTATATGAACTAACTGATCACCGTTGAACAACTGGAATATTTAATTGCATTCCAAGGGGCAGAAAAAGACCCAGAAGAAGACCGCGTGGGTGATTGGTAGATGAAATTCGGAAGCACTTTCGAGTGATTTTGGAAGAAATAAGCTGAAGACAAAAAGTTGTGGAACAGACTTAGAGGCCTTCATCGAGCAGTGGATTGCTAATGTCAGATAATGATGATGATGAGCAAGTATATATCTATCTTAGATTCTCTCACTCCTTTTTTTTTTGTTTTAGATCTCGGGGAAAGTTGGAGCCTGGACCTCCACCCTGAAATTATTAGGTTCTGCTGCTCGTGGTGGACTCTTGGTTTTGGGTGGGCATCGTGTTGGATGGAGGCATACCGCTTCACGTGCTTCCAGGAGACACCATGACTGCTGCACGCTACAGGAATGGCATCCTAGAGCCATATGTACGGCTTTCCGTAGGAGCTGCTGGTTCTCAGTTCCTTTTTAAGGACGATAACGCCCAACCCCACAGGGCGCAGTTCGCCAACGAATACGCGGAGAGATGATATTCACAGAATGCAGTGGCCCGCGAGATCTCGTCAATGAAACTCGATAAGCATGTCTGGGGTGCCTTAGGAGGAGCAATTGTAAGACGCCAGCCCCCCACTCCAGGATTCTGACGCACCTTGGTAGTGGAGAGGCTCTTATTACCCCAAACTCTCATTCTCAGCCATGTAAGACTCATTGTGCGAGCTGCGTTGCTGTTCAGGGTAATCAAACTCCCTATCAACCCCTCGAAATATGCGCCGCTTGCTGCATTACTTTTGGACGGCCATGCGCAGACTTCCTCCTCATGGGTGATATCATTCGTTTTCTGTTGTGCATTGCTTCGCTATCGAATATGTATTTTCGTACCAACTGTCATTAAACTCTGTCTCTATGTATTTGTCACGTTAATTTTGGACACCAGTGTATATTTGGGGATCTAGCCATTTTCCTGGCCCTGGGCGGCCCTCTGGTGTCTTAGTCAGGCCCTGGCTATCAATAGTGCTGCAATTGATACATTTATTGTTGAGGACAATTTGAATTTTGTACCTGAGGGTCTCAATAAAATTCCACAAACCATATACACATTCGTGTAGTTCTTGGAGAGATACGAAAATTGTATTAATACAATTTACTAAACCATCTGCAACTCGAAACAATGCTCTCCAAAAGCACGTACTGGCACAGAGGGCAAGAAACTACGATCATTACTTGATTGAAAAACTCAACGGAACTCTGTTATTCACAGGGTGAGTATTTTTTCAAAAACTGAATAAATACGACTTTCAAAGCAAGGCTCGTAGAAATTTAAAGATGCAAATATGACTGTTTTAAAGAAGTACACCGAATATTGTACAACCTGTTAAAACTAATCGCAAATAAGACTCTAATTTACTAAAAGCTGAAGTAATTACAAGGAGAATATCTTCTTGTTGAATAAATTACAAGGAGAATATCTCTTTGTTGAATAAATTACAACAAAGAGATACGGATCTCGCTACTGAAATGATGGATTCCATTTAAAAAATAAAAGGAATTGGTGAAAGCGAAGTAAAAATATTACGGCGTCATTTTTGTGTTTGTTTTGCAAAATGCCAATATTGCAGCTTACAGTTAAATGATCATTTTGCATATTTTTCCAAAAGAGCAATCAAAGAATTGACAAAAGATATAATTGAAAGGTAGTTTGGGGAAGAAGAACATGAGAATATTGAAAATGAGCAAGAACTAGCTACGGAAAATGAAAGTTCAGTTAGTTCTGTCTGCGGGTGAAATGCAAAAAACGATCAGCTCTGTTATGGCTATTACAAAAGAAACTTAACAAATCAGCATTGGACAAAAGCAGTTCGTGTATCTACTCTCGATACCACATTAACTAGTTCACCTTACTCGCTGTAATCTTCGAAAGCATCCTTTTTATAACAGCTTCGAGAATGTTCACACCTGTCGACGTTTCGGAAGTCATGAGGTTGTTGTCCCCGATCTTGTAATCACCCACACATTCTACCCCAATATCCAAGTTGTCTGTAAAGTAGACCCAGAAGAAGACAACATGGGAGATAGGTAGATAAAATTCAAAAATATGTGGGAGTGGCACGGAGGAGACTCGCGCAAGGTAGACCGTTGTGGAAGAAACTTGGGGAGACCTTCATCCAGTAGTGGATTGATAAAGGTTGATAATATGTATATATATATCATCAACCTTTATAAGAAGAGGAACTCGTGGATAAGGAAAATGACAAGAGTGGAGAACATCATGATCAGAGTAAAATCCCTGAAATCACAATGGGATGGACATGTTGCCAAAAGAACGGATCATCGACAGACAACCGAAATTTTGGACTATATATATACACTATATTGACAAAAGTCAACGGACAACCCTTCAAA
The DNA here is from genome assembly GCA_039090855.1 of Macrothele yani. NCBI lineage: Eukaryota > Metazoa > Arthropoda > Arachnida > Araneae > Macrothelidae > Macrothele > Macrothele yani. The sequence continues at coordinate 71,276,513 of CM077025.1, read as the reverse complement.
AGCAAATGAAGGGATCCGTGCGTTGTTGAGATGCGCGGTACAACTGCAAACGGTGTAAAAACAAGCCTCCAGCTGACCGCGATCACATCTTACCGTGAGGTTGAGTGAAAATTTTGCGACGGGAGAGAACTAACTTTTAGAAAGGAAAGATTGTTGGGTGTTATATTAGTGGGTTGCCCATAAGAGAAACCGAGAGGCGTTTAAACATACCCAAGTCAACTGTTTTGGATGTACTGAATAAGTGACAGACACATGGCGTGCCTGAAGCAGCAAAGCGTACCGACAGACCAAAGAAAATCAGTGATAGAGGACCTCGAAGCCTCAGGAGAGCCGTTACAGCTAATCGACGGAGTACTGCACAAGACCTCAGTGTACAGGTGAGTAAAAATGCTGGAACCTCGGTATATACACGTACCATTTTCATAGAACTTCATTCCATGGATTACCGTGGTCGTGCGGCTGCTCATGAGCCTTTCATCTTGCTCGGAATGCTACTCGTCGTTTAGCATGGTGTAAAGAACATTTATTGTGGACCGCACATCAGTGGAAACGGGTCCAATGGACTGATGAATCCACACGATTCATCAGACTGATGGCTGTGCGTATGTATGGCAGCAGCCGGGGGAACGCTATTTACCACAGTGTACTGTTCTTACGGTCAAGTTTGGAGCTGGAAGTGTACTCGTGTGGGGGTGTTTTTCGTGGTATGGTCCAGGCCCATTGGTTATCGTGGACAAATCTGTTAACCAGCACGTCTACCTCGACATTCTGGACAGTTATGCCCTACCAACTCTCTGGCAATACTATGGAACCGACCCTTGTTGGTACCAGCAGGATGATGCACCGAGCCATAAAGTAAGGACTGTTACAGCGTGGTTTGACGATAATTCCGTATCGTGTGTGGACTAGCCAGCGCAGAGCACTGTTGTTAATCCCATAGAACACCAATGGGAAGAATTAGAGCACTCAATAAGAAGTTTGGAACCTAGGTCTGCTACTAAGCAACAGTAAGCGGCAGCATTATGTACTGAATGGAAGCGCATACCTATCGCTGTGTTCCAAAACCTTGTCGAAAGCATGTCTCGAAGGATCAGTGCGTGCATTAAGGCCAAAGGTGGACCGACACCGTACTGATGTATGTCACTAAATGCTATGCTGTGTTTCTCTTCTAGGTGTATGGTGACTTTTTTCCAAATATATATATATCGAAATCTAAATAACAATGGCAAACAGCATTTGAAGGTCATTATGGGTGACTTCAATGCAAAAATAGGGCAACAGCAACGGAATAAAGTTTCGGTTGGTAAATTCGGCTACGGAAACAGAAATCAACGTGGACATACTCTCTCAGAGTTCGCAGAAGCAGAAGGGTTTTTCATCATGAACTCCTTCTTCAAGAAAAAGCCACACAGGAAATGGACATGGAGACATCCAAATGAGACAAGTGAAATTGATTTTATTACGTGTAACAAAAAATTAATCATTGAAGACTGCAGTGTGATAAACAAGTTCAACACAGGTATGACCATAGAATGGTGAGATGTAAGATGCACCTCAACACAAAACTCGAACGACTCTTATGGAAACAGCAACAGAAATAGGTGGTACTAAGATCAAGTTACATATGAAGAAAATTTCAGCAAAAACAAAAATGTTGATGCAAAAGAGAAGGGAGATGAGGACAAATAAAGAAGACGTAACTTCCAAAGTGGAATATACATAGCTATGCAAGACAGTACGGAAAAGTGTCACTGAAGACATAAGGAAATTCAATTGTGAACTAGTGAGAAAAGAAATTGAAAACAACCAAAGCCTGAAGAGAGCAAAGGAATATCTCAGCAAGGGAGGAAAACAGATTATGGCACCGAGAAAAGAAGATGGGATTGTAACAAGAAATAGAAGCGAAATTTTGAAAAAGGTGAAAGATTTCTACTCAAAACTCTATGAGAGGGATATTACATTAGAGTGGGCCGAAAAAAACTTTTTCTTAATTTGCATAGCGCCTAGTGCCGAAAAGCTGCCATTTGGGTCAACAAGAATAACAAAAGAAATTTTTTTGAAATCGTTATTGGGAACACTAAAGGACACGTTTCCGCACGGCACACTAAGTTTGCGCTTTTCCGACCGCATTGGGCCGTAAGCAAAAAAGGATTGAATTTTTTTGTAATTGAAATCGAGTAACCCCTAGTGCGGAAACGTGTCCTTTAGTGCGGAAACGTGTCCTTTTCCAATAACAGGAAAAAATCATTTTTTGAAGTTGATTAATATGCTATGTCTCCGCACTGCTAGCAAAGTTCACCATTTTCTTCCCACATTTCACCCGTAGGGCTAGGGCTGGGTAAAGGCATCCTGGCATGTAGGGCATCGGAAAAATCCGTATGAAATTGCACTGTTCTGAGTGCACCATGCGTGTGCATGTGTAGTACACTCATTTTGCTTTGCAATTTGTAGCGTGTAGCTCTTCGCTTGCTTCCAATGTCACATATGGAAACAACCCAGAACTCACCACGAGGAGGTGGCTACTGGCAACACTTCGAGTTCCACCAACCCTCCTTCCAGCTCAGCATTTTAATTCTATGGGGTATATCTTGTTCGGTAATCCGCTTTACTCGAAAAATGTGGCATTAATTGCCGTGATGCAATTGTGGCTCTTATGAACAAATCTCTAGCTTCAAATCCACACTCCGAGGCAGCTGCTTCGGTCACCAGTTTCACGCCACGTTCCACAGCTTGCGTGTGGCAGGGAACTTGGTTATTTCTTCGCCAGCTGCGGCAGAAGTTGCTATTAGTCAATCCAGATATTCGTCTGAGATGTGTTTTGTCAGGGGTGGTTCGGTAAGACGCGTTTTAGTTCAATCGATCATCCCATAAAATTCATTAGCATCCAAATTTAATTGTAGCACTTCGAATTCTCCACTTCGAATTCTCTTATGACATCATTCATTTGTTGTTGTCTATAGTTTTCTTCATTTTTGTCCATCCCAAAGATCTAACGTGGGTGCGTTCGTCCGCAATTATACTTAACAATATATTCTCTGGGTGATCGAAGAACGAGTTGCTCTTGATCACTGCATTATAAGAGCCATAAGAGCCACAATTGCATCACGGCAATTAATGCCACATTTTTCTAGTAAAGCGGATTACCGAACAAGATATACCCCATAGAATTAAAATGCTGAGCTGGAAGGAGGGTTCATGGATTTGAAGTGCAAAGTAATCATTGATGCAGTGATTAACAGAAAAACGCGTTCTTTAGCCACCCAGAGAATTTATTGCTAAGTATGATTGCGGACGAACACACCCACGTTAGAGCTTTTGGATGGAGAAGAATAAAGAAAGCTAGACAACAACAAATGAATGACGTCATAAGAGAATTCGAAGTGTCGCAATTAAATTTGGATGCTAATGAATATTATGAGATGATCGAGTGGACTAAAATGCGTCAGACCGAACCACCCCTGACAAAACACATCTCAGACGAAGATTTGGATTGACTAATCGCAATTTCTTCCGCAGCTGGCGAAGAAATAATCAAGTTTCCCTCTACTCGCAAGCTGTGGAAACGTTGCGTGAAACTGGTGAAACCGAAGCAGCTGCCTCGGAGTGTGGATTTGAAGCTAGAGATTTGTTCATAAGAGCCACAATTGCATCACGGCAATTAATGCCACATTTTTCTAGTAAAGCGGATTACCGAACAAGATATACCCCATAGAATTAAAATGCTGAGCTGGAAGGAGGGTTGGTGGAACTCGAAGTGTTGCCAGTAGCCACCTCCTCGTGGTGAGTTCTGGGTTGTTCCATATGTGACATTGGAAGCAAGCGAAGAGCTACATGCTACATATTGCAAAGCAAACTGAGTGTACTACACATGCATACGCAGGGTGCACCCAGAACAGAGCAATTTCCTACGGATTTTTCCGATGCCCTACATGCCAGGATGCCTTTACCTAGCCTAGCGCTACGGGTGAAATGTGGGAAGGAAATGGTGAACTTAGCTAGCAGTGCGGAGACATAGCATATTGATCAACTTCAAAAAACCTTTCACTTTTATTGGGACACTTTTCCGCACTAGGGGTTACTCGATTTCAATTACAAAAAATTCCATCCGTTTTTGCTTACGGCCCATTGCGGTCGGAAAAGCGCAAATTTAGCGTGCCGTGCGGAGACATAAGATATTAGTCGATTTCAAAAACATTCCTTTTGTTATTCTTGTTAATCAAAAGGGCAACTTGTCCGCACTAGGCGATATGCAAATTAAAAGAAATGTTTTTTTCGGCCCACCCTATGTTACATCTATTCCAGACATTACGACAGGTACCAGTACCAAAGTCCCTCCAGTCCTTCTTGCAGAAGTTGCACATGCAATTAAGAACATGAAACAGAGAAAAGCTCGAGGAGATGTTGGAATTACCATGGATATTATTATACAAGAAGCAAGTGGAGAAATTGAAACTACGCTTGCCCAATTTTCACCATATGTCTCAATGAAGGGAAAACTCCTGAGGATTGGAACAATGCTACAATGATCCTGCTACATAAAAAAAGTGACGTTGAGGATCTCGGGAACTACAGGCCCATCAGCCTTCTACCAGTAGTTTATAAAGCCTTTATTAAAGTGCTTTCACATCGCTTGAAGATAAAACTAGACTTGGCTCAACCAAGAGAACAAGCTGGATTAAGGAGTGGCTACAGCAATGTAGATCATATCCATGTACTGAGAGAACTAATTGAAAGAACAAAAATATGAAATCTCATTATGCGTGGCTTTTATTGACTATAAAAAGACTTTCGATTCCGTAAAACCATGAAGAGTTACAATGGCTTTGAAATCCTGCGGTACTGAAGATGCGTACATTAACATTATTAATAACATCTACGAAAATGCAAAGGTTCGGATATTTGAGGATAAAGCATTAATAAAAATTGGAAAGGGAGTGAGACAAGGTGACACCATATATCCCAAACTCTTTAATGCCACATTGCAAAATGTCTTTTAATCATTGAACTAGGAAAACAAAGGGATAAAGATTAATGGAGATTATTTAACTCACCTTCGATCGTAGTCTTCGAAAAATGACTACGCTGATGACGTAGTCATTTTTGCAACTACCCCTTCGGAGCTGCAGAGTATGATCCAAGAACTTACTGACAAGAGTAAAGAAGTGGGATTAAAAATGAACTTTCAGAAGACAAAAGTGACGTACAGACCTCAAAGATAAAAAAAGAAAAAAAAACCAGCCACCCCCTTTAGCTTTCGAACCATTTGCCGCAGATAAACAAGTAAGGTACCGTTGGAAAGCACTCGAAGGAGACTATCACGTGATGTGAACAAAAATGCTAATTAAGCTAATTAACATGTTAATTAGCTCACTATCTCCAAATTTTTCCGTACAAGGGGTTTCTTATTTTATGCGCATTCTATTTAGCACATGGAAAAACCCCTAAATCTTAAATATCATCCAAATCAGATGATTAATAGCGAAGATATTTGAAAATAAAGTTAAATGGGGCATCCATATATCTACATCTGGGAAACACACCTTGAATGTTTCCTTCCCTGCAAGAAGAGTGATAATGCAGGAAAGTCTGCGTCTTGAACGGAACCTCCGACAGACTGAAAGCAAAGGACCACGAGCAAAGGCGCTTTGTTTTCTACGATAACCTCAGCCATCCAGGGACGGGGTTCATTTACTCTTGCCGCTTTCTTTATAACAACTCCTTGAATTAATGTTAGAATAAACAGTGTTTTTCTAATAATGGAAAATCCGAATCTGTGCAAGCTGAAATTTGTTTTGAATATTCTTGTTTCCGATCATTACACTTTCTCATGGCACTGAGTATTCGCGTATCATTAACAGGTTGTTTCATAATAGAAAATTGAAGCAGAACCACGAAATCCGATTTTTTAGAACGTCTTTTGTAAAAAAGATCGCATTAGTGTTATCGGTTTGTCCGTACGTCCGTCTGAAAACACTATATCTTTGCAACTATTAGTCCGATTTGAAAAATTCTTTTTGCATTGGTAAGCTTGAAATGTGTCAATGATGATCCTTCATTGCGTTTTTTTTTCTACGATATGCAATTTCACCGCTAGAGGGCATAAACGCAGATGATATCGAATTCAAAACACATTTTATTACATACATTTGCTTCTAAACATCCGATTGAAAACAGTCTTTTATTTTTCAATTCCCTTTATGTCAAAAAGCATTTCAGGTATAGCCACTTTTTCAAGTTACACATAGATTTTGCGCTAGAGGGCGTTAAAGTAAATTGCGCTTTCCCCGATATCTGTACTTCTAAAACTCCGATTTGAGAAATTCTTTCTTCGGTGGCTACAGCTCTTGATGGGAAATCTTTTGCATGTAATTTCTAATTTCTGTTAAAGAACGGTTTGGTCACCACGGGGCGTAAGTGTTAATTTCTGCTTCCGATGTATTTGGTGCAAAATCTGAGCTTTTAAAATCTGGATTGAAAAGGTTTGACCAATACCACTCACATCGATATTTTTTTTTGTTTGTTCTTAAAATAATGCATGGTTTCTCAGCCAGGGAGCGTAGATGTATATCATATTTTTGTTAATATCTCTGCTTCTAAGAGTTCGAGTTGAAAAATTCCTTTTTTGTTGCATATAGCTTCTGATGCGAAATGTTTTTCATATAATTCCAAAATTTTCAAGTAATTCATTGACTTTCCGCTAGGGGACGTAAAGGTAAATTGCGTTTTCCCAGATATCTCTACTTCTAAAACTTCGATTTGAAAAATTCTTCCTGTGTCACATACAGCTACTGATGAGAAATGTTTTACATATAATTTCTTATATTTGATAAATAATAGTTTGGCCACCAGGGGGCGTAAGGGTTTACTTCTGCTTCTGATGCATTTGCATCTAAATCTGAGATCCTGAAAACTCGAACGAAAAAATTATTTTGTGGACCCATTTTTTTTTGATTGAAGGTTTAACGACCACCGTGAGCAACTCAATAGGCTATAAGCAGTCGCCCATCCCTAATTTAGGGTCACTGGTTCCAGGGAAGGGAGAGAGCCAGTGCCGTAAGACAAGCAAAACATCCATGCCTCACGCGATTCGAACCCGGACCCCTTTCGGAAGAATGATCAGAGGCTATCGCTTAGACCACTGCGCCACCGGGGCGGCTCCATTTCGCTCTCTTTGGGAAACATTTTCAGAATACTCTCTTCTTACAATAATGTATAGTTTTTCCGCGTGGAAGCGTAGATGCATATCTTGTTTATGTCAATAGCTCTGCTCCTAAGAGTTCGATCTTAAAAATTATTCCTTTGTTCGAGAGCATATCCGCTGCGAAATGATCTAATTTCAAATTTTTCTTATCAAAAAGTCTGCCACGAGAGGGCGTAAGTTCACGTATCCGTTTGCAGCAATATCTGAGGGACTAAAACCCCGACTGAAAAACTTCTTTCTTCGGTCAGATACTACTAAATGTGCAAACTCTGTGAGCGTATTTTCTTACCAAAATAATGCAAAATTTCACCGCTAGGGGACGCCAACGTTTTTCTTAATATCTCTGCTTTTAAATATGCGATTTAAAAAAATTCATTCAACATCGGATTTCATTTACCTTGTGGAACACTTTAGGTTAGTATTTGAGGAGTTTTATAGTTCACAGTTCTGTCGCTAGGTGGTGCATGTGTACTTCTGTTTGCAGCTGTATCATTACTTCTATAAACCCTAATGAGAAATTGTATTTTTTATTGTATGCCATTCGCGACAATAGAGATGTGGAACATTATCCTCTTTAAATAATACACAAATTTCCCGCTAAGTGGTGTAAGAGCCAATGCTTTTTTTTTTTCGCTACCTCTGCGGGAGACGTATTTGAAAATTTAAATTTTTGAAAAGTTATTTTCCCTTAGCATAGCGTTTTCCACGAAAAACATTCCAAGCCTACTTTCAACTCTCCTATTATGCAAAATTATTGAGCTTGAAGGCGTAAAGTTATATCATGTTTCTTTCTATATTTGTTCTTTTAGCTGTTCGATTTGGAAATCTGTTTCCGATATCCTGCAGCTATGAGAAAGGTTTTGTGCGCTATTTGTTAATTAATTTTTGTAACGTACGTTTTAGACGGTGTTAGAAGAAATGTAGCTGTTTCTATTTCTGGTTGTTTTATTGATTGCAAAAATCCGGTTGATATTGAATAACTTTGAAAAAAATACAACATAAAATTCTTTGTCATCATTCTTTTTATTTCAAATATTTGGAACGCACAAATATAGAGAACGAGGATGTAAATAACAAATATAACTGGAAATACGTATAAAACTTTATGGTGCTTGTCATTGGTCTCCCCAAACGCTTTGTTAACGTTTCGAACGGCAATTCATGCAGAATGGCCCAGATTAAATTCATACAGGAAGATGACTCTTAAATCCGGCGTCCGAATGTTTCCTTTGCAAGTCACGTTACGTTCAAACAAACCACGTCTGAACCTTGTTCTTCACACACATGCTTGCTATTTATAGTAACTCTGTGACGTAATACCCGCAACACCTGTGGGTGGTTTCATTCCGCTGTGGTGGGGGCCTGTCCCCACTGCTCGTTCGCACCGGACATTTCATTCCCACCAACCCAATATACCATGGAACATATAAGGATTGGCGCTTCTGTTAACATACTGAATGGTTACAGATTAATATCTATGTACTACAAAAGACACATGACATGTTTGAAATCAAGTTTCACTTACCCAAAATTTACTATTTAAGTAAATTAGGGCATTAATACAGTTAAAACGATGCAGATGGTTTATCCATGCCCTATTTCGAAAATTTCTTTTCTAGCCTCGTGGCATTTCGGAATATATAGCACATCAATGTGTTCTTAGTTGAACACATTGAGAAAAGGTTGACAACTCATTCGGAACACATCGAGAAAGTAACTCCGGGAAATATATTCGCAGTGTGCTACGAGAGTGTTCCATGCTTTTGCCACGAAGTGTCCGGAATGTGTTACGTAAAAATACTAGTATCTTACATCATAAAACATTTTATGGTGGAAAGAGCTTTGAAAACACACGCGGAACAGGTTGACACACATTCGGAACAATTTGGTAACATATGAGGAAGGCAATGATCACCCAATTTTTGGAAATGACTTTCGAAAAATGCTACGAAATTGTGCGACCTATTCCAAATGATTTGTTATTTTCCACCTCAAAAAGTCACTTTTCTTTCATAGATATCGTGCTTAACATACGAAATAATGGGAGCAGCTCTCTTGTAATTTAAATTCGCACCTCTTATGTATTAATTTTTTTCTTTTTGACTGGAGGTTTAACGACCACCGTGAGCAACTCAATGGGCTATAAGCAGTCGCCCGTCCCTAATTTAGGGTCACTGGTTCCAGGGAAGGGAGAGATCCAGTGCCGTAAGACAAACACAACATCCATGCCTCACCGGGATTCGAACCCGGACCCCGCTCGGACGAATGATCAGAAGCCATCGCTTGGATCACTGCGCCACCGGGGCGGCTATGTATTAATTCCACGTGTCAATTTAAAGCAATAAATTTTTTTGTTCGAAAGTATGAACGTTTTCCCCCTTTTGTCGCCCACAGCGGACGTGTATAACACTTTGCTTTGTTTTTATAGCAAAAAGGACCGATTTCCAATAGCTGCCGATGTGACGCCATTTCATCTAAATCATTCTAACATGACGTCAGAGATGCATTACGTCACACGATTTACGTCACACGATCAACTCTTTTGAAACAGGAAAGCGTTATGTCAGGAATTTTAGTTCTAATTTATCGTTCATAAACGACATATAGAATTTTTTCCTTAGAATCCTATGGTCTGTCTCACTGTCTGTTAAACCTTTTTATAGCCACTTCTGGCTCTAGGTATCTCCGAATTCTTTATTCGGAAGGGTAATTGTCGAATTCCCCACGTTGACCAGACGGCTTGGGAAAGGCATTTTTTTGCTACTGACAACATGAGGAGAAACAGACAAAGCGCATCCGGGAACGACTTGACAGGGAACCATCTACGCATTGGCGTCCCCAAGCCCAGGGAGGCAGTGGAAACTCCCAGAAAAACCGCTGACGGTCCGAGATTCGAACCGCCGACAAGAATTCTGTCGTATCAGATTTAATTTTAAGTTTTCCCTTGCGAATTTACAATATTTTTTTTAGATTGTCAAACCAGTTTCTTTTCTCATTTAAGTCTAAAAATTGAGAGTTTCAATACAGTAGGTAACCGTGTGTTTTTATCATTTCATGCGAATGCTGAAGAAACATGATTTGGGAACTTTCTTTTTCCTTAAACTACTAAATTCTCAGAATATAACCTTTTTTTTTTGTTTCGCAGAGTATAACCAGTTATTATTCATTTATATTTGTAGAAGAAATGAAAAAGGAAAGAAAAAAACAGAAATTAGATCCGTATTAAATTGCACTAAGTAAGCTCAATGCTCAAAACGCTACTGGTTATGGTTATTTTCTTAACCGGTAGTCGAAAACGACTAACGCCGAAGAGGCAATTTGTGTGCATATCAAAGTTACACACGTAGATTTGGCTTCTGTATTGCAGCGAAATGCAGTTTCGTTTTGTATATCACAGATAGTTTAAGCAGTATAACTACAATGGAATATATCAATAAATCGAAACAATATGCAATTACATGCGTATTATACCATAATTCGAGACGGAATGGACACAAAAGCAAATCTGCAATATAAAAAACAAGAAAGATGACACCGAATTTTCGGGTGTAATGAGCACGTTTTTTGAATCCGTTCTGACGCAAATTAAATTTATCAAAGCTATACAAAGGCCAGTCTGGCAAAAAGTAGTATCTGACCGAAGAAAGAACTTTTTCAATAGGTTTTTTAATCCCGCAGACACTGCTATAAACGGAATGGTGAACTTACCCCTCTGGTTGCAGACTTATGATTTAAGAAAAAATTGAATCAATACGAGAAACATTTGGGAGCGGAAGTGCTCTCCAACAAAGAAAGAATCTTTCAAATCGGACTTTTCGAAGCAGAGATATGGACAAATATAAGATCCGCATCTACGACCCCTAGCTGGAAAACCATGCATTATTTTAGCAGGAAAGTATTCTCAAAAGGTTTTTCAGTGTGAGTGGTATCGGTCCAAGAAAAAACAATTTTAAGTCGAGTTTTCAGGAGCTCAGATTTTGCAGCAAATAGTCCAGAAGCAGAATTGAACACTTATGCTCCCTGGTGGCCAAACCAGGCTTTACCAAATATTATAAATTATATAAAAACCATTTTCCATCACGAGCTGCATGAGATACAGGAAGAATTTTTCAAAGCGGAGTCTTAGAAGCAGAAATATCGGGGAAAACACAATTTGCGCTTGCGCCTCCCAGCGGAAAGACTATGATTTACTTGAAATTTTTAAATGTATATGAAAAACATTTCGCATCAGAAACGCTATCCAACAAAGAAGTAATGTTTCAAATCGGACTCCTAGAAGGAGGGATGTTGACAAAAATACAATATACATCTACGCCCCTGGCATCGAAACCATGCATTATCTTAAGAAGAAAATATTCCTAAAAGATCTGCCGGCGTGAGTAGTATCGGCCCACAACCGAATCTTTTTCAATCGAGATTTTATAAGCTCAGATTTTGCTGTAAATACATCAGAAACCGAAATTCTGATTTACGTCCTCTGGTGGCCAAACCATTTTTTTTACCAAAAATTAGAAATTATATGCATAGGATTTCCCTTGAGGAGCTGCTTCCGGTGCAGAAATAATTTTTCAAATCGCAGTTTAAGAAGCAGAGATATCGAGGGGGAACGCAATTTACCTTTACGCCCCCTAGCGGGAAGTCTTTGAATTACTTCAAAATTTTGAAATTACATCGAAAACGTATCACACCGGTAACTCTATTTAATAAAGAAAGAATTTTTTAAATGCGACTATTAGAAGCAGAGATTTTGAAAAAAAAAGAGATATACGTCTACGCCCCCTGGCGGAGAAACCATGCAATATTTTGAGAAGAAAATAATCCGAAAAGGTTTGTCAACGTGAGTAGTATCGGTCTACAAACGAATTTTTTCAATCGAGCTTTTAGAAGCTCAGATTTTTGGGCAAATACATCAGAAGCAAAAATTAACACTTACGCCCCCTGATGGCCAAAATATTTTTTACCAAAAATTAGAAATTATACGCAAAAGATTTTCCATCAGGAGCTGTATTCGCTGAATTTTTTTTTTTTTTTTTTTAAATCGGAGTTTTAGAAGAAGAGATATCGGGGAAAACGTAATGTACTTTTACTCCCTAGCGGAAAATCCATGCGTAATTTGAGAAAGTAAGTAAACCTAAAATACTCTTCGACATAATGGAATCGAAATATAAAAGAAATTTTTCAATCGGATGCTTAGGAGCAAATATATGTAACAAAATGTATTTTGAGTTCGACATCATCTACATTTACTCCTCTAGCGGCAAAATTACACATTGTAATAAAAAACTAAATAAGGTATCATCATTCGCACATTTCAAGCTTCCGAATGCAAAAATTATTTTTGAAATCGGACTAATAGCAGCAGAGTTGCAGCCTGTGGTGTCTACAGGCGGACGGACAAACCGATAACATAAGCACGATCGTTTTTCAGAAAAGACGTGCTAAAAAATTAGGTGTACTGGTTCACTCGCGCAGGAAACAACTTGCAATTTTCATTTCCATGACCACTGTTTCATAATTTAACGAAGCTGTAACGGTATTTATGTAAAAAAATATACAGAAAACACATACAAAGCTTTCGTTTTGTAGAACGTACTGTTTTTTTTTTTTTTTGCATTTTTGAATTAAACAATATACAAGAGTCAGCTATGTAACCAATAGGAAAAGAATGAAATATGTAATTGCACGAGCTAAGTCGTAAGTTAAGTTATTTTTGTGCAAAACTAATAACTTATGATGTTCATAATTAAAAGTTGCAATTCTGAATTTGGGGTATAACATTATTACCGCTTCCTTCAACCAACTTCACGTAGAAACACTTTCTCCTAAGCGTTTCTCAGTATTGCGGGGTAAACCGTTTTACAGTAAGTAGAGAAATATATGTTTTTTTTATTTATTTTTTTTTATATGCACGGCCCCTTAATGGACGCATGCAGGAGTTTTCGCTTATATCTCATCAGACCGGTCGGTCTGATACCGAACCGGGGAGCGAGTTTAGTGTGATTTGGCTGTGCTTTACTGCGCTGCTTTAGCAGAACTGACTATCTAAAGCGCGAAAGAGGGATTCATCCCACTCTCGCGAATTTTCTTCTGAGACTTGTTCTCCTGTACGTTGCCTGTAATCAGAGCAGTTACGGACTTGGAAAAACGCCCTTCTAAGGGCAAAGTTCCGTACAGCCCACACAGTGACTTTAGTATCAGACTTAGGGTACGTCGTCGCCGTTCTGGTCCCTCTGACCAAAGGACTATTTGATCCATGGTCAGGCCAAAGTCCGAGCGCCCGGTTTTCTAAGTTTTGGCGTGAATGGGAAAACCCCAGGGTGCCCACACAGCACTTAGAAAATTCTCGTGAGTTTCCATCTCTCTCACAGAGATGTCAGCTACCCACAAGGGTAAAGCGATTCCAAAGGGTTCAGCCCCTAAACCGTCCGGGTCAACCTGGACTCTGAAGGTAGTGGCCGAAAAACTACCTAGCCCTGTCGGTAGTTCTAAGGGGCCTTGCCCCACTTCCGAGACCAACCGGAAGGTGAAGCCTAGCGCCAGGTTGAGGCCTTCAAATACTATTCCTGGGGCGAAGGTATCAAAGGCCACTACACTCACAAAGGGGCCTCCCCTTCGACTGAGCCAACTCAGTCAAAGCGCGGTGAAAGCACGTCCTTGCCACTTCCGCCCATGGCAAGCAAGGGGACATCATCGCCCTAACCCGAGTCCTCTCGGGTTTCTGAGGGGTCGTCTGCTGGCCCTCCAGAGGAAACTTTGGAGGCCAACCAGCATCCCAGGACACCCCCGGTGCCAACACCAAAGGCCTTTATAAGCCGCATATTCTCTCTCCTAAGGAAAGTAGAGTCCGCTATTAGAGATTCTCGGGTCACTCCCCCAGGAAGGGAACAAATGGAAACGGGCCTAATAGAAATCCGCAGAGCTTGCGTCGCACAAGCACATGAGACTGCAGCCCTAAAAAGTAGACTGTCCGTTCTCCTATAGTCGCGCTACAAGGCCAACGCCAAAGCGACTTCCTATGCCGAAGTGGCTAGGAAAGGGGCTAGTATGGCGAAAGGGCCTTCGTCCGCCCCAAGTGGGAGAAATAAAAATAAAAGTCGGGGAACAGGAGACACGTGCTCCTGGTCTATCCCACTGTCGAGAGTACGTCCTCAGAGGACGTGAAGAGGACCCTGAGAACTGCAGTGAATCCAACTAAACTGCAGATAGGGGTCAAGAGCATTCGGAATATAAGGAAAGGTGGGGTGCTGTGGAGTGTTCCCGTCCCGAAGAGCTCAACCGCCTCGGCCAGGAGTTGAGCAGCAATCTGTTGACCAAAGATAGTACGCTCCCCACACAACCCCACGAAAGAGACTTCCCCGGTTGATAGTTTACGGTGTCGACGTGGGACTCTCGGGCAAGGAGTTCGAGGAAGCGGTTCGTGGGCAGAACGCCGACCTCGACAACGGGTTTACATCCCGTTTCCCCATCAAGGGTAAGGGAGGAAGGGTCCACTGGGTGGCAGACGTGGAGCCCAAGGCCTTCAAACTTTTGATGAGAGGAAGATACTGAACTTGGGTTGGTCAGTGCTCCGCCTGAAGGAGTATTTACGCGAAGCCAGGTACTTCCAATGTAATGGCTTTGGTCATTTCCGGAACAACTGTCCTGAATCCGAAGAAGGTGTGGCAATTGCGGTGTAGTTGGGCACCAGCACTACCAGTGTGCAGCCACGCCGAAGTGCAGCAACTGCTCAACTGCAAATGCTAAGTTCCGCCTGAAGCTAGATGATGCATACTCTAGCTTCAGTAAGACGTGTCCAAATCTTTTTAGGGAACTTGAGCAACAAAAAAGTCGGGTCAACTATGGTTGACAGATAGTGGTACCCTCAGAGGTACGTCACTCTTGATTTTGAGTTTGTTGGTCTTTTGACCAAGGTGTTTCTGATGACCCTGATCGGGGGTCATCACCACAGCACTGACCCTAGTCCTGTGAACCATGTAAATAAATAATTTTGTATGTTTAATGTGATTCTGTGTTGACAATTTGTGAGGGGTGCATGAGACCCTCATACTATCAATGTGTATGAACTTATTTTTAATAGATACCAAATAAAGGACTCTAGTCCCCAAAACTCGCGTTGGCGAACGATCTCCCGGCCACAAGATGAGAAAAAAGTTATTGAAAATTTGTTTACCCCGCCCATAGCCCGTCGCACACACGGGTTATGATCGAAGGTTGTAAGGTACTGGTCTCGTGGGGGAGGCAGATCCCCACAGGTCCCTGGACCGCATCTGTTCGAGTGAAAGACTGTGGTTTCCGATGTCTGGCGGGCTAGCTATCGCAGCGCCGTCAGGAATCAGATTAATTCCAAACTCGTGAGAGAGTTACTTTTCCCTGTGATGTCTGCAAAATAGAAGGTACAGGTACAGTCATCAGCCTAGGTTATATCTCATCAAGGTTTTATGCTATCACTCTGTAAATTTGGATTTAAAGGATTCAAAATATTTCGGATCACATGACCTATTTATCTGTTTATCTGATATGGTCATAATTCATTTTGTTCATGATCATGTTTCATAATTTATAATTCCCTTAATATACCAGTTCTGTTCTTGTATAGCGGCTCATATTATCTGGGTCTCTTTGTGTTTTATTGTTGCAACACCGAAACACTGTATCTGTTCTCGATTAAATGATAAAAATCAAAAACAATTTTCGCAGTTTAACATTAGCGGTATCTTTTTTCCCGTAGCTCATTGTACACGTATTTATTGGTCGATTCGTATGAAATTTGGAATTTAGGGGTTTTATTATGTGTGGAATAGAATGCGCGTAAAATAACATACCTCTTATATGAAAACATTCGGAGATAAAGAGCTAATTAGCATGTTAGTTAGCTTAATTAGCATGTTTCTTCGCATCACATGATAGTTCCCATTAAGTGCTTTCCAACGGTACCTTTCTTGTTTGCATGCGACAAACGGTTCGAAAGTTAAGGGGGTGGCTCGTTTTTTTTTTTTTTTTTTTTTTTTTTTTTTTTTGAGGTCTGTACAATGCTTTTACAAGGAAAGAAGAGTTATTGATTGATAGAGAAAAGTTTGAAACAACTGATACCTACATTTATCTTGGGCAGAAGATATCAAGTGAGGGTCACATTGATGAAGAAAGTAATCGCCATATAAAACTTGGAGAGAACTTTTGGAAGAAACAGTATGGTTTTTAAAAGCAGTATACCATTATGTCTTAAAAGGAAAGTGTTTAACCAATGCATCCTTACGTATGGAGCAGAGACATGGACCTTAACTAAAAAAGATATACAAAGACTGCAGACAACTCAAAAAGCATGGAGAGATGCATGCTTGGTGTAACCAGGTAAGATAAGAAGAGGAACTTATGGATAAGGAAAATGACAAGAGTGGACGACATCATGACCAGAGTGAAATTACTGAAATGGCAAATAGGCTGGACATGTTGCCAGAAGAACAGACCACCGATGAACAACTGAAATTTTTGACTAGATTCCAAGGGACAGAAAAAGACCCAGAAGACCCCGTGGGAGATGCATGGATGGAATTCGAAAGCATGCCGGAGTGACATGGAGGAGACAGGCTCAAGACAGACAACTGTGGAAGAAACTTGGGGAGACCTTCACCCAGCAGTGGATTGACAATGGTTGACAATGATATATATATATATATAATAACACAGTTCAGACTTTCAGTATACCGATTGGCCTTCGAACTCCTTGGACATCAATCCCATAGAGCACTTGTGGGACACTATGGAACGGCATATCAGGCGTTTGGATACACTAGTCACCTCAAAACTCAAAATACCTGCGTTGAAGTCGCATTAAACACAGCTTGGCTGGGCCGCCCCGGTGGCGCAGTGGTCTAAGCGATGGCTTCTGATCAGGTTCGAATCCAGTGAGGCATGGATGTTGTGTGTTTGTCTTACAGCCCTGGCTCTCTCCATTCCCTGGAACTAGTGGTCCTAAATTAGGTACGGGCGACTGCTTATAGCGCATTGAGTTTCTAACGGTGGTCGTTAAACCTCCAACCAAAAAAAAAAAACGCAGCTTGGTTGGCCCTATCCCCCAACTGCTTCCGGCATCTTATTAAATAGCTGCTAAAATGAGGGCGAAAGGAGAACCTGCGAAGTATTAGGTAGGTAGTCAGAATTCAGTGATCATTCAGTATATACACTGAAGTGCCAGAAAAACTGGTACACCAGTCTAATACTTGGTAGGTCCCCACGGGAGTGCAGGACTGCAGAAATACGACGGGGCATGAACTCCACTAGCTTCTGGAAATACGCTGTAGGCAATGCACACCATACTTCCTGCAGAGCGTTCCACAATTCGGGTGTATTCCGAGGTCTCGGATTCCAGTGTTCGATAGCGCGTTGCATGGCATCTCAAATGTGTTCTATCACGTTCAGATCTGGGGACTTGGGTGGGAATGGCAACGCCCCAAACTCAGATGAATGCTCCTCTAACCATAATGTGGCGTCCCGACACTTGTGTGGAGGTGCATTGTACTGTTGGAACAGGCCCAACCCATCAGCATGAATGCAGGACATGAACGGATGTAACTCGTAAGAAAGGATGCGCACATAGCGTTGGCCGGTCGTCACAGACATTGTAGACGTACCAGGGGTCCCAGTGAAGTCCATCTAAACACCCCCCATATCTTTACGGACCCCCCCCACCAGCCGGTACAGTTCCCTGTTGACAAGCGGGATCCATGGTTTCATGGGGTTTGCGCCACACACGAATCCTTCCATCTGCCCGATACAGTTGGAAACATGACTCGTCACACCAGGCTACTTGTTTCCAGTCATCAAGTGTCCAGTGGCGGTGTTGCCGTGCCCAAGCGTGGTGCATAGCTCTGTGTCGTGCACCCATCAAGGGGACTCAAGTTAGGCGTCTGCTCCCAAAGCCCATATCGTGCAGGGTACGTTGCACAGGCCGGACGCTGATGCTTGTTGCTTGTTGAGGCTCCAGCATTGAATTCCGATTATACCTGCGAGAGTGTTGCACGTCTATCGCGTGAAACGATTCTTGACAGCCGACGATGGTCACGTTCACCCAATGTCTTTTTACGGCCACACTGGTATCGTAGGTTGGAGGTATTGCCGGAATTCTTGTATTCTTGTAGTCACGGTACACCCTTGGAATGGTCGTTCGTGAAAATCCCAACTTCGTTTCTACCTCCGAAATACTATGGCCCATCTCACGAGCGCAAACTATGACGCCGCGTTGAAAATCGTTTAAATCGTTATTACTTGTCATTCTCATGCCGAAAATAGCTGACAGCTGGCAAGGATGTCTATCGCTTTATATACGCACTGGCGGACGCAACCGAGTACGCGCATAGGGGACGTTGCTATATATTTTGCATAAGCTCGTCTTACCAGTTTTTCTGGCATTTCAGTGTATATATAGTCTTTTTTTCTATACTAAATAAATAAGTGTTTTGTGGGTCACGATTTAACTTTTTATTTTGACCCACCAACATTTATCTTCATTTCAAATTTTCCGCAAGCTCTACTCAGTCAACTGATGATATTTTGTAACTTGTTTATGCCGCTGGAAATTAGCAGCAAGTCATCAACATGAACTAAAAAGGTGATATCAGAGTCCGACATACTTCAACATCCGATAGTAAGTTACTTTCTTTAAACATTTTATTCATGTGGATCAGAAAAAGAGTGGGAAGGACAGTCTACATAGCTGTATTACCCTTAACCTCAAATCGTGTATCAGCTTTTCCTTACATTCTGTCTATTGTAAGACAACTGGGTGGAAAAAATGTTACACAGGCTCGTGACGCACTTTAACAACTGTTTAGTGTTCTCCAACTGTGGAACACACTAAACAACTTGAACTTGGGTACCGGGTCAAAAGTCTTTTCAGTCAATAAACATCGCATTATACGTAGAAGCCCTAATCCACAAATTAGCGCACAGAGGACAATGTTACCACATTCTATGTAGAAAAATACGTATTAAGAGCACATTATAAGTTCCTCTCTCACTTGTGTATTCTGAGATGTCCATGACAATACATCACGTCAAGTAAAAGATCTTAGCAGACATTTTTTTTATTTTACCTTTGTACAATCAGACACTTGTGTTTAAGGACTTTATGCTGAATAAAAATTACCGTTGCTTATTACAAACTACAACGTGTAATGTGCCAAATAAGCAGACATTATTAATACATTACATTTTTGTAAATACTTTAATTTATTTTATTCACATTTTCTTCAGAGATACAGAGTCCAGAGATATGGTATGCAGTGTTTTATATAAACTTCATGACTTTTGAGGGTGGTAATATAGTTATTTAACTGAAATGGCGAGTAGCTCAAACATCAATCCCAATCTTCTTCAACTCATTTTGGATGATCTCCGACTTGTGCACCAATGCTTAAATGCATACCGCTCTGCAAAATCAAAACGAGAAATTAATAATGCTAGGAAATCCTGATATATTTCGAGAAAAGGATCTGCACAACTGATTAGCTGAAATTTCTCAGAAATGATCTATGCAACAATTACTGAAGAGAATTTGATAAAAAATTTATAAAATTAATGGCCGGAATTTGTGGGGATTTATGCAATTAATAAGCTGAATAATCTTGAGTATGATTATAGAATTCAATAATTGAAGGGTTCTGAGAAAAGATGTGAAAAATAGATTAGCTGAGGAACGAAAACTTTGTGTTAAATATACACTCACGGACAATGAAATTTGCACAACTAGAAGAACACATGCTACATCCGCGAAACTTTGCAGATAGCTAGATTGCTTGCTGGAATGCAAATGATCTACGTTTGGTGCGAGTGCGCATGACCGTACACCCTGAGGTGGCGCTGCAAGCACGAACCGGCAGTCTTATAAACCGGCGTGTAGTCGATGCCCCATGAAAGCGGGGACGCGGGTGGCCTAGTGGTCAGCGTCGTGACTGCCATGGATATAACCTCAGGTTCGATCCTCGGCAGGTACGAATCACTAAATACCCACCGTACGTCGGATGGGCACGTTAAGCCGTCGGACTCCGGGTAGTGGCCCTCCGGTAATAAATAAAGGCGTCTTCCTCCCACTTTCTACCTCGCTTCCGTGTCACTTTTCTATCTGGCACTCTAGCCCAAATCTCCTAGCTTCCTATTTCTAAGGGTTGTTTAAGACCTGGGGTCAAACACTCCCTTCCTAAAATCCTCTACATATGATCTGATCTGTGATACGACGTGGTTTGGTTGTTAAGATATTATTCTATTACGATGATGAACTTACTTCTAAAAAAGGCAAATATTACACAATTTTATTTTTAAAAAGAAGAAAATGGCCGGTGATCAATCTAGGGACCCCAATTAAGAATTTTTTTTTATCAACGACTAACACCCCAGGTACGATCCTTAAAAACTCCCAGTAAATGGAAGGTGATTCCACCACCACCGACAAGAGAAATTCACATACGACACAAAATAATTTGATTAAACATATGTTCCAGGTTAACTAAGAATTTATTTTGTGCTCCCAGGCACAGGTTGGAAAAACACTTGATACAAGGAAACTTTAGGTGGCTAGGCCGAATAAAAAGAATTTAACTATGAATTTTAGAGTCCAGAGTATGTTGACAGTCCTAAATAATCCTCTCAGAAACCCTGGTCTGCAAACCAAGTAGTTTTCACCTGTGTGGTTTAGAGGATGAAGGAGGTCAGTGGCACAATTTGGTTACCAGCCTGCCTTACAAAAAATCTTTAAAGAATGTGATCATTCACTCAAAGAGTGCTAAGAGCTTAATGCTCGATGTGCATATCTGATAACTGGTTGAACCTGGAGCTAAATGCTCTTTACAATTTAGATTTAGATGGTTAAGAGTGACATTTTATTCTTTTCTTTTTTTACAACACACTGATTTTGATCAGTTACCTGGAAAAATCTCTTTCTTACTTTACAGTACAGAAAAACCAAACAAACAAAAATGTCAAGTCACTTTCCTCTCATTTGAGCTAACAAAAAGAAACCCCTGTTCTAACAGGAAACCTAATTAATATATTTCAATCCATTTCTTTGGTCACTGGCATTAACTAGACATTTTTACAAAAAAAAAAAAAAAATTTACACAATGACATATTACATTTTTTGGTTCTGGCCAGACCATTAATTCCAAACATACATTTGCATTTCTCTATTTTCCTCCCATTTTTATTTCACCTTCCCCCATTTTTTCTCTCACCCCTGAATTTTAACCTTTTACATCATTCCATTTCTGATCAAGACACATAATTTTTTTATTTTTTTTTTCAATTTTAGGTGGTACTCATTTTTTTCTCTTTGTTTCTCCTCCTCCTTAAATTTTCCTTTTTATGCCGAATTGGAAATTGGTGTTTGTACTGTCGCTACGAGAGCCGGCACGCCGTGGAAACGGGGCCTGATGCACTTATGATGACATGGTAGGATTTTCCTCTTCTCCTTCCTTTCTTTTATTCCGTTTTTTTTTCTTACTTACTCCCGATGCCGGCCTTTGAGGAGACTTTCTCTCTCACACGGCGACAGGCGGCAGCGATGTTACCGAGCGAGTTACGAATCGTAATGCCCGCTAGTGCCTCGGGACGATGTCAAGCACAGAAAAGAAAAGGATCGTTCCTACCGTTCTTGGGCCATCGCGGCCGCACGAGGTTACGGCAGTTTCGGCATCCGGACGTCCGTCCTCCCCTCCTTTACTCGATTTTTTTTTCTTTTTTATTGTGGGACTCTCCCTTACGAAGTCTGGTATCGAAGTGTCGAGCAGCACGCAAAAATTCTCCGCTCCTCGCCGAATCCCTTGCGCACGCGCCCGAAATGGCGGAAGGCAATTGGCCCGAAGTTAAGTCAGAAGGCGGAGAGAAAGACGCAATTCCCAGAAATCGCTGGCTTGAACTTTGACCCACGAAAACGGGCGCTGCGGTGAACCTCGCAGAATTCCGCCCAAATCCTGACGTGTTCCATGTGCCAAGCGAAAAATGCCTTCTCGAAGTAAACAAGAGCATAAATAAATCGGACTTTCTGCACTGGTAAAGCTGGGAAAACGTCCTCCCAGATGCCATTCTACGAATTTATCGCTTTTAGAAAAGCGACACCAGAAAGTGTAGCCATTTTCGTTCTTTCTTTCTGAACAAAGACTTTTAGAGACCACCTTTACAAAAATTCATTAAACAAATTAACTAACATTAACGAACATCGTTACAACTTCGTAACGCATAAAAATCGAATTCTCTCTAGCTACAGGTACGACGATCGGAATTACGAAAAAATAGCGTAACGCAACGATGTGTTATTTTGCCCTGAAGCATTAAGCCACAATTTTATTCTTTTACTAAATGACTATTAAATATCATTGACGATAGCGCACGCGCAATTAATTTACGAAAGTCTCTTCGTTACGGAGCGATCGCCGACCCGCTTTTTCTATCAGTCGCTGAATTATACTATCACTAGTTAATACCAAGTAAGATTCATACTAAAACCAACTAAATATTAATACTAGGTAAGATTTTAATTACGAAAGGTTACTAAATTAAGCCCGATACACACAACAACGATTTTAATTACACGCTACTGACATGGCATAAACACGCGTTTTTTCTCATTAGATACCACTACAATAAGATAAAATACTTCAAACACTACATGTTTACAAATTACTCTTCCATTATTAAAGCTTACATAATAATACAATAAAAGAAATCGCGATAACGACGGTAAATACGGAACTACAACCTTACAATTTTTCTTTTTATCGCTACGTTATCCCGACGATCAATAACGCCGAACGCCGCGGCGTCGCCGATAATTTTAAACTGATACATCTAACACTATACATATATAAACTGCACTATACACTTAAGAAACTAAGGCAAATCAATTCATATACACTACATCATATACTGCACTAAAATAAACTTCACTATATCTCTTCCCTGAAAGTAAACAGTGCACTAAAAAATGCAATGGAAGGAAGAAAAAAACATTGCATGAAAGAACAACAAAAAAACCCCAGCAATATAGCATGATGTCAAACTTCCTTAAATCTACTTCCCAGCTAGTTACACCTCCCTTAACTAGCAACAGACATCACAAGGCTAACTTACCTAGACCTATTCACATAAATTTAACTACATACACAGAGATCAACATTTCACAGAGAAATCAGAAAGAAAATAAAATAAATGAAAAGAATTTACTTGATTTTTCTTGACTCTTAAATCTATTTTTTTTTTCTAACTCCCTCCTTGCCAAAGGGATTTGAGATCATCTCATGACAAAAAATCTCACTCTCATTGAGAGTGCGTGGATCTGGTGATGGTTTTTCCGACCCAAAAATATTGGCCCATTAATTTAGAGATCGGAAAAACGTCAACAGATCATCACATCCTCCTCCGAAGCGAAAAGAAAAAAAAACAATTTTTTTTTCTTTCATTCCAAGAACTAAAAGTCCAAAGGCAAGAACAAGATGTATTCACACTCACACCAGAGATACAAAAGAAACCTACACATGACGCAAACGGAAAGCTACACCAACAAAACTTCTAATGCTATGCAATACTGAACATGGATTACATAATTCCACAAACACCATAAAAAAATACACAGAGAAATTTTTTTCAACACTATGCAAGGCTTATCTCACAGAAACAGACCAGTAAAAAAAAGGAAACTATCAACATAGGATAGAATTTGCTAATCCTGTTTTCCGTAAGGGTAAGGCTTAGAAAACTTCTGCATCAGTTTTCTCTTCCCATGCACTGAACATGTCTCACTCAACATAATACCTGGTAAAATGTCACACCATTCTCACTTTTGGAGTACTTATGCAGGACTCGCCTTGATCTGGTCACTTCCAGAACACTATTGTGCAACACTACATGCTACCAAATACAACAGAGAATAAAAAAGCATCTAGTTATCCCTAAATACCATCCTCATGTTACATAATAATTTCACGTACAAATCTCACAAAATTCTCATCTGATTCACTGACTCACATTATTCCTGGATTCACTTTCCCCAGAAACATCTCTCACCTCAATACCATCTCGAGGCATATCACAAACTAACCTACACTTAATATGCACCTTCATACCCCACTCCCTGAATGTCCAACATGAGAGAAAAACAAACCATCAAATTTTTTCGTAGTTATGACTCAGAAAAAGAACTATGTGATTACTTAAGAAAAAACATTTCTGTCCCTTCTCTGAAATTATCATGTTTCCATGACACGTCTATAACACATGAAGATAAACGAGGTCTCATTTCTTCCATTGCCTCTGACACTCAAAAAACTCGGGCATGATATTGTATGATATTCCCATAAAACACCAAATAGTAAACACACCAATTGTCAACAAAAAATCCTATCCACTTGTTCACCATCCTGATCACACCAGACAATAAATCAGACAATCCTTAAAGAAATCCTATCGTTGCAATGAAAATATTTTCTCGAAAAGGAAGTAACAATGAAAAAAATTATTCCTTTCTCCACTTCGTATATTCATAATGACGACACACGTCCAATCAAAGCTATACTCACATTTCAGTCCTGACTCATGCACAAAAATCTTTAAAATACCAATTTATGCCCTTTCATAATTTTCTTACTAGTACTAGTCATCTTTACATACTAGCTGAAATGAGAAGCCTGCACACTGATGAAAAGAAAAACAGCGAATGCAAAATAAAATTCCCTTTCAAAATGAAATAAGCGACGTGAGAGCATATTGCCTTAGGGAAAAAAATACACTATTTACACACAACCAAGCATGAAATGCTACTCGTTATTATACATCCGGAATTCATTATCAGTTTCCAGTTCCATTCATTACCAAGGGGACCTCAGAGTGATAAAAGAAATTTTTATCATTCAATCAAATGCTACACTTAAAATTCTTTTGTGACGCACCCTTTTACGTTCCACAGTAGAAACTGTAGGAATATTAGAGTTGTTATATCCCACCCATAAAGGTAAATGACAAATGTGGTCTTATTTGCCTTAATACTCAACTTCAAAATTGACACATGGTCTCTACATTTCTCTGGCAGACAAAGCCTATGCTTATTTTGCAGAGAAGAACTCCTATGCAATGTCACGAGTATTAATGCAACTGGAATGAGAATCAGGAAGAACAGACTGTTTATCATCACTTCAACATTTTTACTCTGCTCCAATTTTTCCTGACTAGCATTTGTCTGAATGCAATTTTCAGAGGTGAGGGCTTCAGAACAATCTATGATACCTGCCGTTTGTTTATGGAATGTGGATTCCACTTCACTGAGTGCATCTTTTATCACAGCCACTTCTACTAATCCTCCATCACTTTGCTCATTTAACGTCTCTTCCTCACTGAATTCAAGAACCTCCTTTCTTACACAACATTTTACATTTCCACCAACTTCCAGTGACTCAACTACTGCATTTTTCTCTACACTCACACACCCTGAAAAAGCATGCACATTCTCATCTTCCTCAACTTGACTTTGCATAACTTCCAAAGTCTTTGTTGTGACAGCCTCTGTGTCAATAATTATGGCAGACCCTGTATCTTCTATTTCTAACACCCCCATCTCCACCAACTGATTACTGACTGGTGCTTCAGAACATGGAATTTCATCATCCACCCCAATTTCAATCTGTGCTCCTTCCTTTATTGCAACCTGCTGTATCGCTTCAGCTTGGAGTTGCAGCACTTCCTGTTCTACATTTTCCTGTTCCATTCTAATCTCTTCTCTTTTGTTTACTTCTTCCTCTAATTTCACCCTTTCCTTCATCTGAAGCCTTTCCCTTTTTAACTGATCCAGCCAGTCCCTTTCCAACTTCCGAAGTCTTTCTCTTTCTAACTTCTGAAGCCTTTCTCTTTCTAACTGCTGAAGTCTTTGTTTTTCTAACCTCTGAAGTCTTTCTCTTTCTAACTGCTGAAGTCTTTCTCTTTCTAACCGCTGAAGTCTTTCTCTTTCTAACTTCTGAAGCCTTTGTTTTTCTAACCTCTGAAGTCTTTCTCTTTCTAACTTCTGAAGCCTTTCTCTTTCTAACTGTTGAAGTTTTTGTTTTTCTAACCTCTGAAGTCTTTCTCTTTCTAACTTCTGAAGCCTTTGTTTTTCTAACCTCTGAAGTCTTTCTCTTTCTAACTTCTGAAGCCTTTCTCTTTCTAACTGTTGAAGTCTTTGTTTTTCTAACCTCTGAAGTCTTTCTCTTTCTAACCGCTGAAGTCTTTCTCTTTCTAACTTCTGAAGTTGTTCCTGTTCTAGCCTTTCTTTTTCTAACCTTTTCATCATCATTCCCCTTTCCAGTCTTTCTTTCCTTCTTCTTAATCTTTTTTCATTTTCCCGCTGCTCCCACTCTTCGAGAACTTTCAGCCTTTCCTTTTCGAACTTCTCCTCTAGTTCCTTCTGCCTAGCCAATTCTGGCTTCTTTAATGTCTTTTGGTACTCATACCTTTCCCATTCCTTAAGTGTTTCAATTCTATCCCTCTCTAGTTTCTCTTCTCTTTCTTTCATTAATCTCTCCTCTTCCATCTTCCGCAAGTTTTCCTCATACCAACTCCATTCCTGGTCCTCTTGTTTCCTGCCTCTTCGTAGAGACCTTTCCAATTCCTTGTGTGCTTCAATTCTGTCCCTCTCGAGTTTCTCTTCTCTTTCTTTCATTAATCTCTCCTCTTCCATTTTATGCAGGATTTCCTCGAACCAACTCCTTCCCTGCTCCTCTCGTTTCCTGCCTCTTTGCATATTCTGTTTTGTTCTCGGCTGCTCAGTTAAGATACTTTCAGCATCTTTCCCGTAAGAACTAGTTCTGGTTCCATAAACCCTAGAATTTCTCACTTCTTGTTCCTGTGAACTCTTCCTACTGGAGAAATTCCCAAAATAATCACAAGAAGAATGCCCTGTCCTCGAACTCTGATAGCAGAATGCCTGATCATTTTCTCTACTCTCATTCCTGGGAGAAAAGGAATTATGTGTATGATAATCCCGCTGCTTTCTACTTTGAGGTATCTCATCTATACACTCCTTAACCTCACTTAACAACCTCTGTGCTTCCCAGCATGCAGCAATAAATTCCCTTGAAGGCATCTTGAAACCAAGAGAAGTAACTCTTTAGAATCCACCATAAATTCCAAAATTCAAATTACGAGAAAAGAAAACACTTCACTAATCCTACCTAATTCCCTGCATAATTTTGTCTCATCAACACATTCCCACTATCACCCATTTTAAATTATTGCACTTAAAGAAATCAGCAAATAACCAAACAAAAAATCTAGTACTAGTTTTAAAGGCTATCATCACTAACTGAAAGTTACAAACCCATTTGCTTAAAATAGTCATTATAGACAACTAAACTATGCAGTACACTACACAATTTAAATAAGGTTATTATACTATGCTTGCTGTTACTGTAATGATTTACTATCAATGATTACTTTTACCCAAGATTAGTGAGCTATAATTATTTTCTACCTGAGCCTAAAGTTATATCTTACTCTTTTTCTTAATTGAAAATAATTACCTCAATATTTCTCACCAATGTAAACAAAAGCACAATACGTAAATGCAATACACTAAAATTCAAATGCCAATTCACACTTAAAAAAAAAATTATGATTGCAAGCACTTGATACTGACTAAAATTTCGAAAATGAATGCTTAACATGAAGAAAATTCTCCCAATTAACTATGTTCTATGTCAAAACCTTATCCTTTAACTGTTGCTAGAGGAATTTGATCTTTTTTTACACTTTTCACACAGCATTACCTAATATCAGAAATAGCAAATCATAAATGTGAATCTCTCTGGTACAGTGGGTGGAATCCTGGTCACGGGAACCAGTTTGATACGACGTGGTTTGGTTGTTAAGATATTATTCTATTACGATGATGAACTTACTTCTAAAAAAAGGCAAATATTACACAATTTTATTTTTAAAAAGAAGAAAATGGCCGGTGATCAATCTAGGGACCCCAATTAAGAATTTTTTTTTTATCAACGACTAACACCCCAGGTACGATCCTTAAAAACTCCCAGTAAATGGAAGGTGATTCCACCACCACCGACAAGAGAAATTCACATACGACACAAAATAATTTGATTAAACATATGTTCCAGGTTAACTAAGAATTTATTTTGTGCTCCCAGGCACAGGTTGGAAAAACACTTGATACAAGGAAACTTTAGGTGGCTAGGCCGAATAAAAAAGAATTTAGCTATGAATTTTAGAGTCCAGAGTATGTTGACAGTCCTAAATAATCCTCTCAGAAACCCTGGTCTGCAAACCAAGTAGTTTTCACCTGTGTGGTTTAGAGGATGAAGGAGGTCAGTGGCACAATTTGGTTACCAGCCTGCCTTACAAAAAATCTTTAAAGAATGTGATCATTCACTCAAAGAGTGCTAAGAGCTTAATGCTCGATGTGCATATCTGATAACTGGTTGAACCTGGAGCTAAATGCTCTTTACAATTTAGATTTAGATGGTTAAGAGTGACATTTTATTCTTTTCTTTTTTTACAACACACTGATTTTGATCAGTTACCTGGAAAAATCTCTTTCTTACTTTACAGTACAGAAAAACCAAACAAACAAAAATGTCAAGTCACTTTCCTCTCATTTGAGCTAACAAAAAGAAACCCCTGTTCTAACAGGAAACCTAATTAATATATTTCAATCCATTTCTTTGGTCACTGGCATTAACTAGACATTTTTACAAAAAAAAAAAAAAAAATTTACACAATGACATATTACATTTTTTGGTTCTGGCCAGACCATTAATTCCAAACATACATTTGCATTTCTCTATTTTCCTCCCATTTTTATTTCACCTTCCCCCCATTTTTTCTCTCACCCCTGAATTTTAACCTTTTACATCATTCCATTTCTGATCAAGACACATAATTTTTTTATTTTTTTTTTTCAATTTTAGGTGGTACTCATTTTTTTTCTCTTTGTTTCTCCTCCTCCTTAAATTTTCCTTTTTATGCCGAATTGGAAATTGGTGTTTGTACTGTCGCTACGAGAGCCGGCACGCCGTGGAAACGGGGCCTGATGCACTTATGATGACATGGTAGGATTTTCCTCTTCTCCTTCCTTTCTTTTATTCCGTTTTTTTTTCTTACTTACTCCCGATGCCGGCCTTTGAGGAGACTTTCTCTCTCTCACACGGCGACAGGCGGCAGCGATGTTACCGAGCGAGTTACGAATCGTAATGCCCGCTAGTGCCTCGGGACGATGTCAAGCACAGAAAAGAAAAGGATCGTTCCTACCGTTCTTGGGCCATCGCGGCCGCACGAGGTTACGGCAGTTTCGGCATCCGGACGTCCGTCCTCCTCCTTTACTCGATTTTTTTTTCTTTTTTATTGTGGGACTCTCCCTTACGAAGTCTGGTATCGAAGTGTCGAGCAGCACGCAAAAATTCTCCGCTCCTCGCCGAATCCCTTGCGCACGCGCCCGAAATGGCGGAAGGCAATTGGCCCGAAGTTAAGTCAGAAGGCGGAGAGAAAGACGCAATTCCCAGAAATCGCTGGCTTGAACTTTGACCCACGAAAACGGGCGCTGCGGTGAACCTCGCAGAATTCCGCCCAAATCCTGACGTGTTCCATGTGCCAAGCGAAAAATGCCTTCTCGAAGTAAACAAGAGCATAAATAAATCGGACTTTCTGCACTGGTAAAGCTGGGAAAACGTCCTCCCAGATGCCATTCTACGAATTTATCGCTTTTAGAAAAGCGACACCAGAAAGTGTAGCCATTTTCGTTCTTTCTTTCTGAACAAAGACTTTTAGAGACCACCTTTACAAAAATTCATTAAACAAATTAACTAACATTAACGAACATCGTTACAACTTCGTAACGCATAAAAATCGAATTCTCTCTAGCTACAGGTACGACGATCGGAATTACGAAAAAATAGCGTAACGCAACGATGTGTTATTTTGCCCTGAAGCATTAAGCCACAATTTTATTCTTTTACTAAATGACTATTAAATATCATTGACGATAGCGCACGCGCAATTAATTTACGAAAGTCTCTTCGTTACGGAGCGATCGCCGACCCGCTTTTTCTATCAGTCGCTGAATTATACTATCACTAGTTAATACCAAGTAAGATTCATACTAAAACCAACTAAATATTAATACTAGGTAAGATTTTAATTACGAAAGGTTACTAAATTAAGCCCGATACACACAACAACGATTTTAATTACACGCTACTGACATGGCATAAACACGCGTTTTTTCTCATTAGATACCACTACAATAAGATAAAATACTTCAAACACTACATGTTTACAAATTACTCTTCCATTATTAAAGCTTACATAATAATACAATAAAAGAAATCGCGATAACGACGGTAAATACGGAACTACAACCTTACAATTTTTCTTTTTATCGCTACGTTATCCCGACGATCAATAACGCCGAACGCCGCGGCGTCGCCGATAATTTTAAACTGATACATCTAACACTATACATATATAAACTGCACTATACACTTAAGAAACTAAGGCAAATCAATTCATATACACTACATCATATACTGCACTAAAATAAACTTCACTATATCTCTTCCCTGAAAGTAAACAGTGCACTAAAAAAATGCAATGGAAGGAAGAAAAAAACATTGCATGAAAGAACAACAAAAAAACCCCAGCAATATAGCATGATGTCAAACTTCCTTAAATCTACTTCCCAGCTAGTTACACCTCCCTTAACTAGCAACAGACATCACAAGGCTAACTTACCTAGACCTATTCACATAAATTTAACTACATACACAGAGATCAACATTTCACAGAGAAATCAGAAAGAAAATAAAATAAATGAAAAGAATTTACTTGATTTTTCTTGACTCTTAAATCTATTTTTTTTTCTAACTCCCTCCTTGCCAAAGGGATTTGAGATCATCTCATGACAAAAAAATCTCACTCTCATTGAGAGTGCGTGGATCTGGTGATGGTTTTTCCGACCCAAAAATATTGGCCCATTAATTTAGAGATCGGAAAAACGTCAACAGATCATCACATCCTCCTCCGAAGCGAAAAGAAAAAAAAACAATTTTTTTTTTCTTTCATTCCAAGAACTAAAAGTCCAAAGGCAAGAACAAGATGTATTCACACTCACACCAGAGATACAAAAGAAACCTACACATGACGCAAACGGAAAGCTACACCAACAAAACTTCTAATGCTATGCAATACTGAACATGGATTACATAATTCCACAAACACCATAAAAAAATACACAGAGAAATTTTTTTCAACACTATGCAAGGCTTATCTCACAGAAACAGACCAGTAAAAAAAAGGAAACTATCAACATAGGATAGAATTTGCTAATCCTGTTTTCCGTAAGGGTAAGGCTTAGAAAACTTCTGCATCAGTTTTCTCTTCCCATGCACTGAACATGTCTCACTCAACATAATACCTGGTAAAATGTCACACCATTCTCACTTTTGGAGTACTTATGCAGGACTCGCCTTGATCTGGTCACTTCCAGAACACTATTGTGCAACACTACATGCTACCAAATACAACAGAGAATAAAAAAGCATCTAGTTATCCCTAAATACCATCCTCATGTTACATAATAATTTCACGTACAAATCTCACAAAATTCTCATCTGATTCACTGACTCACATTATTCCTGGATTCACTTTCCCCAGAAACATCTCTCACCTCAATACCATCTCGAGGCATATCACAAACTAACCTACACTTAATATGCACCTTCATACCCCACTCCCTGAATGTCCAACATGAGAGAAAAACAAACCATCAAATTTTTTTCGTAGGTATGACTCAGAAAAAGAACTATGTGATTACTTAAGAAAAAACATTTCTGTCCCTTCTCTGAAATTATCATGTTTCCATGACACGTCTATAACACATGAAGATAAACGAGGTCTCATTTCTTCCATTGCCTCTGACACTCAAAAAACTCGGGCATGATATTGTATGATATTCCCATAAAACACCAAATAGTAAACACACCAATTGTCAACAAAAATCCTATCCACTTGTTCACCATCCTGATCACACCAGACAATAAATCAGACAATCCTTAAAGAAATCCTATCGTTGCAATGAAAATATTTTCTCGAAAAGGAAGTAACAATGAAAAAAATTATTCCTTTCTCCACTTCGTATATTCATAATGACGACACACGTCCAATCAAAGCTATACTCACATTTCAGTCCTGACTCATGCACAAAAATCTTTA
The DNA here is from genome assembly GCA_039090855.1 of Macrothele yani. Lineage (NCBI taxonomy): Eukaryota > Metazoa > Arthropoda > Arachnida > Araneae > Macrothelidae > Macrothele > Macrothele yani. The sequence goes on along the minus strand of CM077025.1, from coordinate 71,244,079 downwards.
AAATACCAATTTATGCCCTTTCATAATTTTCTTACTAGTACTAGTCATCTTTACATACTAGCTGAAATGAGAAGCCTGCACACTGATGAAAAGAAAAACAGCGAATGCAAAATAAAATTCCCTTTCAAAATGAAATAAGCGACGTGAGAGCATATTGCCTTAGGGAAAAAAATACACTATTTACACACAACCAAGCATGAAATGCTACTCGTTATTATACATCCGGAATTCATTATCAGTTTCCAGTTCCATTCATTACCAAGGGGACCTCAGAGTGATAAAAAGAAATTTTTATCATTCAATCAAATGCTACACTTAAAATTCTTTTGTGACGCACCCCTTTTACGTTCCACAGTAGAAACTGTAGGAATATTAGAGTTGTTATATCCCACCCATAAAGGTAAATGACAAATGTGGTCTTATTTGCCTTAATACTCAACTTCAAAATTGACACATGGTCTCTACATTTCTCTGGCAGACAAAGCCTATGCTTATTTTGCAGAGAAGAACTCCTATGCAATGTCACGAGTATTAATGCAACTGGAATGAGAATCAGGAAGAACAGACTGTTTATCATCACTTCAACATTTTTACTCTGCTCCAATTTTTCCTGACTAGCATTTGTCTGAATGCAATTTTCAGAGGTGAGGGCTTCAGAACAATCTATGATACCTGCCGTTTGTTTATGGAATGTGGATTCCACTTCACTGAGTGCATCTTTTATCACAGCCACTTCTACTAATCCTCCATCACTTTGCTCATTTAACGTCTCTTCCTCACTGAATTCAAGAACCTCCTTTCTTACACAACATTTTACATTTCCACCAACTTCCAGTGACTCAACTACTGCATTTTTCTCTACACTCACACACCCTGAAAAAGCATGCACACATTCTCATCTTCCTCAACTTGACTTTGCATAACTTCCAAAGTCTTTGTTGTGACAGCCTCTGTGTCAATAATTATGGCAGACCCTGTATCTTCTATTTCTAACACCCCCATCTCCACCAACTGATTACTGACTGGTGCTTCAGAACATGGAATTTCATCATCCACCCCAATTTCAATCTGTGCTCCTTCCTTTATTGCAACCTGCTGTATCGCTTCAGCTTGGAGTTGCAGCACTTCCTGTTCTACATTTTCCTGTTCCATTCTAATCTCTTCTCTTTTGTTTACTTCTTCCTCTAATTTCACCCTTTCCTTCATCTGAAGCCTTTCCCTTTTTAACTGATCCAGCCAGTCCCTTTCCAACTTCCGAAGTCTTTCTCTTTCTAACTTCTGAAGCCTTTCTCTTTCTAACTGCTGAAGTCTTTGTTTTTCTAACCTCTGAAGTCTTTCTCTTTCTAACTGCTGAAGTCTTTCTCTTTCTAACCGCTGAAGTCTTTCTCTTTCTAACTTCTGAAGCCTTTGTTTTTCTAACCTCTGAAGTCTTTCTCTTTCTAACTTCTGAAGCCTTTCTCTTTCTAACTGTTGAAGTTTTTGTTTTTCTAACCTCTGAAGTCTTTCTCTTTCTAACTTCTGAAGCCTTTGTTTTTCTAACCTCTGAAGTCTTTCTCTTTCTAACTTCTGAAGCCTTTCTCTTTCTAACTGTTGAAGTCTTTGTTTTTCTAACCTCTGAAGTCTTTCTCTTTCTAACCGCTGAAGTCTTTCTCTTTCTAACTTCTGAAGTTGTTCCTGTTCTAGCCTTTCTTTTTCTAACCTTTTCATCATCATTCCCCTTTCCAGTCTTTCTTTCCTTCTTCTTAATCTTTTTTCATTTTCCCGCTGCTCCCACTCTTCGAGAACTTTCAGCCTTTCCTTTTCGAACTTCTCCTCTAGTTCCTTCTGCCTAGCCAATTCTGGCTTCTTTAATGTCTTTTGGTACTCATACCTTTCCCATTCCTTAAGTGTTTCAATTCTATCCCTCTCTAGTTTCTCTTCTCTTTCTTTCATTAATCTCTCCTCTTCCATCTTCCGCAAGTTTTCCTCATACCAACTCCATTCCTGGTCCTCTTGTTTCCTGCCTCTTCATAGAGACCTTTCCAATTCCTTGTGTGCTTCAATTCTGTCCCTCTCGAGTTTCTCTTCTCTTTCTTTCATTAATCTCTCCTCTTCCATTTTATGCAGGATTTCCTCGAACCAACTCCTTCCCTGCTCCTCTCGTTTCCTGCCTCTTTGCATATTCTGTTTTGTTCTCGGCTGCTCAGTTAAGATACTTTCAGCATCTTTCCCGTAAGAACTAGTTCTGGTTCCATAAAACCCTAGAATTTCTCACTTCTTGTTCCTGTGAACTCTTCCTACTGGAGAAATTCCCAAAATAATCACAAGAAGAATGCCCTGTCCTCGAACTCTGATAGCAGAATGCCTGATCATTTTCTCTACTCTCATTCCTGGGAGAAAAGGAATTATGTGTATGATAATCCCGCTGCTTTCTACTTTGAGGTATCTCATCTATACACTCCTTAACCTCACTTAACAACCTCTGTGCTTCCCAGCATGCAGCAATAAATTCCCTTGAAGGCATCTTGAAACCAAGAGAAGTAACTCTTTAGAATCCACCATAAATTCCAAAATTCAAATTACGAGAAAAGAAAACACTTCACTAATCCTACCTAATTCCTGCATAATTTTGTCTCATCAACACATTCCCACTATCACCCATTTTAAATTATTGCACTTAAAGAAATCAGCAAATAACCAAACAAAAAATCTAGTACTAGTTTTAAAGGCTATCATCACTAACTGAAAGTTACAAACCCATTTGCTTAAAATAGTCATTATAGACAACTAAACTATGCAGTACACTACACAATTTAAATAAGGTTATTATACTATGCTTGCTGTTACTGTAATGATTTACTATCAATGATTACTTTTACCCAAGATTAGTGAGCTATAATTATTTTCTACCTGAGCCTAAAGTTATATCTTACTCTTTTTCTTAATTGAAAATAATTACCTCAATATTTCTCACCAATGTAAACAAAAGCACAATACGTAAATGCAATACACTAAAATTCAAATGCCAATTCACACTTAAAAAAAAAATTATGATTGCAAGCACTTGATACTGACTAAAATTTCGAAAATGAATGCTTAACATGAAGAAAATTCTCCCAATTAACTATGTTCTATGTCAAAACCTTATCCTTTAACTGTTGCTAGAGGAATTTGATCTTTTTTTACACTTTTCACACAGCATTACCTAATATCAGAAATAGCAAATCATAAATGTGAATCTCTCTGGTACAGTGGGTGGAATCCTGGTCACGGGAACCAGTTTGATACGACGTGGTTTGGTTGTTAAGATATTATTCTATTACGATGATGAACTTACTTCTAAAAAAAGGCAAATATTACACAATTTTATTTTTAAAAAGAAGAAAATGGCCGGTGATCAATCTAGGGACCCCAATTAAGAATTTTTTTTTATCAACGACTAACACCCCAGGTACGATCCTTAAAAACTCCCAGTAAATGGAAGGTGATTCCACCACCACCGACAAGAGAAATTCACATACGACACAAAATAATTTGATTAAACATATGTTCCAGGTTAACTAAGAATTTATTTTGTGCTCCCAGGCACAGGTTGGAAAAACACTTGATACAAGGAAACTTTAGGTGGCTAGGCCGAATAAAAAAGAATTTAGCTATGAATTTTAGAGTCCAGAGTATGTTGACAGTCCTAAATAATCCTCTCAGAAACCCTGGTCTGCAAACCAAGTAGTTTTCACCTGTGTGGTTTAGAGGATGAAGGAGGTCAGTGGCACAATTTGGTTACCAGCCTGCCTTACAAAAAATCTTTAAAGAATGTGATCATTCACTCAAAGAGTGCTAAGAGCTTAATGCTCGATGTGCATATCTGATAACTGGTTGAACCTGGAGCTAAATGCTCTTTACAATTTAGATTTAGATGGTTAAGAGTGACATTTTATTCTTTTCTTTTTTTACAACACACTGATTTTGATCAGTTACCTGGAAAAATCTCTTTCTTACTTTACAGTACAGAAAAACCAAACAAACAAAAATGTCAAGTCACTTTCCTCTCATTTGAGCTAACAAAAAGAAACCCCTGTTCTAACAGGAAACCTAATTAATATATTTCAATCCATTTCTTTGGTCACTGGCATTAACTAGACATTTTTACAAAAAAAAAAAAAAAAATTTACACAATGACATATTACATTTTTTGGTTCTGGCCAGACCATTAATTCCAAACATACATTTGCATTTCTCTATTTTCCTCCCATTTTTATTTCACCTTCCCCCCATTTTTTCTCTCACCCCTGAATTTTAACCTTTTACATCATTCCATTTCTGATCAAGACACATAATTTTTTTTTTTTTTTTTCAATTTTAGGTGGTACTCATTTTTTTCTCTTTGTTTCTCCTCCTCCTTAAATTTTCCTTTTTATGCCGAATTGGAAATTGGTGTTTGTACTGTCGCTACGAGAGCCGGCACGCCGTGGAAACGGGGCCTGATGCACTTATGATGACATGGTAGGATTTTCCCTCTTCTCCTTCCTTTCTTTTATTCCGTTTTTTTCTTACTTACTCCCGATGCCGGCCTTTGAGGAGACTTTCTCTCTCTCACACGGCGACAGGCGGCAGCGATGTTACCGAGCGAGTTACGAATCGTAATGCCCGCTAGTGCCTCGGGACGATGTCAAGCACAGAAAAGAAAAGGATCGTTCCTACCGTTCTTGGGCCATCGCGGCCGCACGAGGTTACGGCAGTTTCGGCATCCGGACGTCCGTCCTCCCCTCCTTTACTCGATTTTTTTCTTTTTTATTGTGGGACTCTCCCTTACGAAGTCTGGTATCGAAGTGTCGAGCAGCACGCAAAATTCTCCGCTCCTCGCCGAATCCCTTGCGCACGCGCCCGAAATGGCGGAAGGCAATTGGCCCGAATTTAAGTCAGAAGGCGGAGAGAAAGACGCAATTCCCAGAAATCGCTGGCTTGAACTTTGACCCACGAAAACGGGCGCTGCGGTGAACCTCGCAGAATTCCGCCCAAATCCTGACGTGTTCCATGTGCCAAGCGAAAAATGCCTTCTCGAAGTAAACAAGAGCATAAATAAATCGGACTTTCTGCACTGGTAAAGCTGGGAAAACGTCCTCCCAGATGCCATTCTACGAATTTATCGCTTTTAGAAAAGCGACACCAGAAAGTGTAGCCATTTTCGTTCTTTCTTTCTGAACAAAGACTTTTAGAGACCACCTTTACAAAAATTCATTAAACAAATTAACTAACATTAACGAACATCGTTACAACTTCGTAACGCATAAAAATCGAATTCTCTCTAGCTACAGGTACGACGATCGGAATTACGAAAAAATAGCGTAACGCAACGATGTGTTATTTTGCCCTGAAGCATTAAGCCACAATTTTATTCTTTTACTAAATGACTATTAAATATCATTGACGATAGCGCACGCGCAATTAATTTACGAAAGTCTCTTCGTTACGGAGCGATCGCCGACCCGCTTTTTCTATCAGTCGCTGAATTATACTATCACTAGTTAATACCAAGTAAGATTCATACTAAAACCAACTAAATATTAATACTAGGTAAGATTTTAATTACGAAAGGTTACTAAATTAAGCCCGATACACACAACAACGATTTTAATTACACGCTACTGACATGGCATAAACACGCGTTTTTTCTCATTAGATACCACTACAATAAGATAAAATACTTCAAACACTACATGTTTACAAATTACTCTTCCATTATTAAAGCTTACATAATAATACAATAAAAGAAATCGCGATAACGACGGTAAATACGGAACTACAACCTTACAATTTTTCTTTTTATCGCTACGTTATCCCGACGATCAATAACGCCGAACGCCGCGGCGTCGCCGATAATTTTAAACTGATACATCTAACACTATACATATATAAACTGCACTATACACTTAAGAAACTAAGGCAAATCAATTCATATACACTACATCATATACTGCACTAAAATAAACTTCACTATATCTCTTCCCTGAAAGTAAACAGTGCACTAAAAAAATGCAATGGAAGGAAGAAAAAACATTGCATGAAAGAACAACAAAAAAACCCCAGCAATATAGCATGATGTCAAACTTCCTTAAATCTACTTCCCAGCTAGTTACACCTCCCTTAACTAGCAACAGACATCACAAGGCTAACTTACCTAGACCTATTCACATAAATTTAACTACATACACAGAGATCAACATTTCACAGAGAAATCAGAAAGAAAATAAAATAAATGAAAAGAATTTACTTGATTTTTCTTGACTCTTAAATCTATTTTTTTCTAACTCCCTCCTTGCCAAAGGGATTTGAGATCATCTCATGACAAAAAATCTCACTCTCATTGAGAGTGCGTGGATCTGGTGATGGTTTTTCCGACCCAAAAATATTGGCCCATTAATTTAGAGATCGGAAAAACGTCAACAGATCATCACATCCTCCTCCGAAGCGAAAAGAAAAAAAAACAATTTTTTTTTCTTTCATTCCAAGAACTAAAAGTCCAAAGGCAAGAACAAGATGTATTCACACTCACACCAGAGATACAAAAGAAACCTACACATGACGCAAACGGAAAGCTACACCAACAAAACTTCTAATGCTATGCAATACTGAACATGGATTACATAATTCCACAAACACCATAAAAAAATACACAGAGAATTTTTTTTCAACACTATGCAAGGCTTATCTCACAGAAACAGACCAGTAAAAAAAAAGGAAACTATCAACATAGGATAGAATTTGCTAATCCTGTTTTCCGTAAGGGTAAGGCTTAGAAAACTTCTGCATCAGTTTTCTCTTCCCATGCACTGAACATGTCTCACTCAACATAATACCTGGTAAAATGTCACACCATTCTCACTTTTGGAGTACTTATGCAGGACTCGCCTTGATCTGGTCACTTCCAGAACACTATTGTGCAACACTACATGCTACCAAATACAACAGAGAATAAAAAAGCATCTAGTTATCCCTAAATACCATCCTCATGTTACATAATAATTTCACGTACAAATCTCACAAAATTCTCATCTGATTCACTGACTCACATTATTCCTGGATTCACTTTCCCCAGAAACATCTCTCACCTCAATACCATCTCGAGGCATATCACAAACTAACCTACACTTAATATGCACCTTCATACCCCACTCCCTGAATGTCCAACATGAGAGAAAAACAAACCATCAAATTTTTTCGTAGGTATGACTCAGAAAAAGAACTATGTGATTACTTAAGAAAAAACATTTCTGTCCCTTCTCTGAAATTATCATGTTTCCATGACACGTCTATAACACATGAAGATAAACGAGGTCTCATTTCTTCCATTGCCTCTGACACTCAAAAAACTCGGGCATGATATTGTATGATATTCCCATAAAACACCAAATAGTAAACACACCAATTGTCAACAAAAATCCTATCCACTTGTTCACCATCCTGATCACACCAGACAATAAATCAGACAATCCTTAAAGAAATCCTATCGTTGCAATGAAAATATTTTCTCGAAAAGGAAGTAACAATGAAAAAAATTATTCCTTTCTCCACTTCGTATATTCATAATGACGACACACGTCCAATCAAAGCTATACTCACATTTCAGTCCTGACTCATGCACAAAAATCTTTAAAATACCAATTTATGCCCTTTCATAATTTTCTTACTAGTACTAGTCATCTTTACATACTAGCTGAAATGAGAAGCCTGCACACTGATGAAAAGAAAAACAGCGAATGCAAAATAAAATTCCCTTTCAAAATGAAATAAGCGACGTGAGAGCATATTGCCTTAGGGAAAAAAATACACTATTTACACACAACCAAGCATGAAATGCTACTCGTTATTATACATCCGGAATTTATTATCAGTTTCCAGTTCCATTCATTACCAAGGGGACCTCAGAGTGATAAAAGAAATTTTTATCATTCAATCAAATGCTACACTTAAAATTCTTTTGTGACGCACCCCTTTTACGTTCCACAGTAGAAACTGTAGGAATATTAGAGTTGTTATATCCCACCCATAAAGGTAAATGACAAATGTGGTCTTATTTGCCTTAATACTCAACTTCAAAATTGACACATGGTCTCTACATTTCTCTGGCAGACAAAGCCTATGCTTATTTTGCAGAGAAGAACTCCTATGCAATGTCACGAGTATTAATGCAACTGGAATGAGAATCAGGAAGAACAGACTGTTTATCATCACTTCAACATTTTTACTCTGCTCCAATTTTTCCTGACTAGCATTTGTCTGAATGCAATTTTCAGAGGTGAGGGCTTCAGAACAATCTATGATACCTGCCGTTTGTTTATGGAATGTGGATTCCACTTCACTGAGTGCATCTTTTATCACAGCCACTTCTACTAATCCTCCATCACTTTGCTCATTTAACGTCTCTTCCTCACTGAATTCAAGAACCTCCTTTCTTACACAACATTTTACATTTCCACCAACTTCCAGTGACTCAACTACTGCATTTTTCTCTACACTCACACACCCTGAAAAAGCATGCACATTCTCATCTTCCTCAACTTGACTTTGCATAACTTCCAAAGTCTTTGTTGTGACAGCCTCTGTGTCAATAATTATGGCAGACCCTGTATCTTCTATTTCTAACACCCCCATCTCCACCAACTGATTACTGACTGGTGCTTCAGAACATGGAATTTCATCATCCACCCCAATTTCAATCTGTGCTCCTTCCTTTATTGCAACCTGCTGTATCGCTTCAGCTTGGAGTTGCAGCACTTCCTGTTCTACATTTTCCTGTTCCATTCTAATCTCTTCTCTTTTGTTTACTTCTTCCTCTAATTTCACCCTTTCCTTCATCTGAAGCCTTTCCCTTTTTAACTGATCCAGCCAGTCCCTTTCCAACTTCCGAAGTCTTTCTCTTTCTAACTTCTGAAGCCTTTCTCTTTCTAACTGCTGAAGTCTTTGTTTTTCTAACCTCTGAAGTCTTTCTCTTTCTAACTGCTGAAGTCTTTCTCTTTCTAACCGCTGAAGTCTTTCTCTTTCTAACTGCTGAAGTCTTTGTTTTTCTAACCTCTGAAGTCTTTCTCTTTCTAACTTCTGAAGCCTTTGTTTTTCTAACCTCTGAAGTCTTTCTCTTTCTAACTTCTGAAGCCTTTCTCTTTCTAACTGTTGAAGTTTTTGTTTTTCTAACCTCTGAAGTCTTTCTCTTTCTAACTTCTGAAGCCTTTGTTTTTCTAACCTCTGAAGTCTTTCTCTTTCTAACTTCTGAAGCCTTTCTCTTTCTAACTGTTGAAGTCTTTGTTTTTCTAACCTCTGAAGTCTTTCTCTTTCTAACCGCTGAAGTCTTTCTCTTTCTAACTTCTGAAGTTGTTCCTGTTCTAGCCTTTCTTTTTCTAACCTTTTCATCATCATTCCCCTTTCCAGTCTTTCTTTCCTTCTTCTTAATCTTTTTTCATTTTCCCGCTGCTCCCACTCTTCGAGAACTTTCAGCCTTTCCTTTTCGAACTTCTCCTCTAGTTCCTTCTGCCTAGCCAATTCTGGCTTCTTTAATGTCTTTTGGTACTCATACCTTTCCCATTCCTTAAGTGTTTCAATTCTATCCCTCTCTAGTTTCTCTTCTCTTTCTTTCATTAATCTCTCCTCTTCCATCTTCCGCAAGTTTTCCTCATACCAACTCCATTCCTGGTCCTCTTGTTTCCTGCCTCTTCGTAGAGACCTTTCCAATTCCTTGTGTGCTTCAATTCTGTCCCTCTCGAGTTTCTCTTCTCTTTCTTTCATTAATCTCTCCTCTTCCATTTTATGCAGGATTTCCTCGAACCAACTCCTTCCCTGCTCCTCTCGTTTCCTGCCTCTTTGCATATTCTGTTTTGTTCTCGGCTGCTCAGTTAAGATACTTTCAGCATCTTTCCCGTAAGAACTAGTTCTGGTTCCATAAACCCTAGAATTTCTCACTTCTTGTTCCTGTGAACTCTTCCTACTGGAGAAATTCCCAAAATAATCACAAGAAGAATGCCCTGTCCTCGAACTCTGATAGCAGAATGCCTGATCATTTTCTCTACTCTCATTCCTGGGAGAAAAGGAATTATGTGTATGATAATCCCGCTGCTTTCTACTTTGAGGTATCTCATCTATACACTCCTTAACCTCACTTAACAACCTCTGTGCTTCCCAGCATGCAGCAATAAATTCCCTTGAAGGCATCTTGAAACCAAGAGAAGTAACTCTTTAGAATCCACCATAAATTCCAAAATTCAAATTACGAGAAAAGAAAACACTTCACTAATCCTACCTAATTCCCTGCATAATTTTGTCTCATCAACACATTCCCACTATCACCCATTTTAAATTATTGCACTTAAAGAAATCAGCAAATAACCAAACAAAAAATCTAGTACTAGTTTTAAAGGCTATCATCACTAACTGAAAGTTACAAACCCATTTGCTTAAAATAGTCATTATAGACAACTAAACTATGCAGTACACTACACAATTTAAATAAGGTTATTATACTATGCTTGCTGTTACTGTAATGATTTACTATCAATGATTACTTTTACCCAAGATTAGTGAGCTATAATTATTTTCTACCTGAGCCTAAAGTTATATCTTACTCTTTTTCTTAATTGAAAATAATTACCTCAATATTTCTCACCAATGTAAACAAAAGCACAATACGTAAATGCAATACACTAAAATTCAAATGCCAATTCACACTTAAAAAAAAATTATGATTGCAAGCACTTGATACTGACTAAAATTTCGAAAATGAATGCTTAACATGAAGAAAATTCTCCCAATTAACTATGTTCTATGTCAAAACCTTATCCTTTAACTGTTGCTAGAGGAATTTGATCTTTTTTACACTTTTCACACAGCATTACCTAATATCAGAAATAGCAAATCATAAATGTGAATCTCTCTGGTACAGTGGGTGGAATCCTGGTCACGGGAACCAGTTTGATACGACGTGGTTTGGTTGTTAAGATATTATTCTATTACGATGATGAACTTACTTCTAAAAAAAGGCAAATATTACACAATTTTATTTTTAAAAAGAAGAAAATGGCCGGTGATCAATCTAGGGACCCCAATTAAGAATTTTTTTTTTTATCAACGACTAACACCCCAGGTACGATCCTTAAAAACTCCCAGTAAATGGAAGGTGATTCCACCACCACCGACAAGAGAAATTCACATACGACACAAAATAATTTGATTAAACATATGTTCCAGGTTAACTAAGAATTTATTTTGTGCTCCCAGGCACAGGTTGGAAAAACACTTGATACAAGGAAACTTTAGGTGGCTAGGCCGAATAAAAAGAATTTAGCTATGAATTTTAGAGTCCAGAGTATGTTGACAGTCCTAAATAATCCTCTCAGAAACCCTGGTCTGCAAACCAAGTAGTTTTCACCTGTGTGGTTTAGAGGATGAAGGAGGTCAGTGGCACAATTTGGTTACCAGCCTGCCTTACAAAAAATCTTTAAAGAATGTGATCATTCACTCAAAGAGTGCTAAGAGCTTAATGCTCGATGTGCATATCTGATAACTGGTTGAACCTGGAGCTAAATGCTCTTTACAATTTAGATTTAGATGGTTAAGAGTGACATTTTATTCTTTTCTTTTTTTACAACACACTGATTTTGATCAGTTACCTGGAAAAATCTCTTTCTTACTTTACAGTACAGAAAAACCAAACAAACAAAAATGTCAAGTCACTTTCCTCTCATTTGAGCTAACAAAAAGAAACCCCTGTTCTAACAGGAAACCTAATTAATATATTTCAATCCATTTCTTTGGTCACTGGCATTAACTAGACATTTTTACAAAAAAAAAAAAAAATTTACACAATGACATATTACATTTTTTGGTTCTGGCCAGACCATTAATTCCAAACATACATTTGCATTTCTCTATTTTCCTCCCATTTTTATTTCACCTTCCCCCCATTTTTTCTCTCACCCCTGAATTTTAACCTTTTACATCATTCCATTTCTGATCAAGACACATAATTTTTTTATTTTTTTTTTTTCAATTTTAGGTGGTACTCATTTTTTTTCTCTTTGTTTCTCCTCCTCCTTAAATTTTCCTTTTTATGCCGAATTGGAAATTGGTGTTTGTACTGTCGCTACGAGAGCCGGCACGCCGTGGAAACGGGGCCTGATGCACTTATGATGACATGGTAGGATTTTCCCTCTTCTCCTTCCTTTCTTTTATTCCGTTTTTTTTTCTTACTTACTCCCGATGCCGGCCTTTGAGGAGACTTTCTCTCTCTCACACGGCGACAGGCGGCAGCGATGTTACCGAGCGAGTTACGAATCCTAATGCCCGCTAGTGCCTCGGGACGATGTCAAGCACAGAAAAGAAAAGGATCGTTCCTACCGTTCTTGGGCCATCGCGGCCGCACGAGGTTACGGCAGTTTCGGCATCCGGACGTCCGTCCTCCCTCCTTTACTCGATTTTTTTTTCTTTTTTATTGTGGGACTCTCCCTTACGAAGTCTGGTATCGAAGTGTCGAGCAGCACGCAAAAATTCTCCGCTCCTCGCCGAATCCCTTGCGCACGCGCCCGAAATGGCGGAAGGCAATTGGCCCGAAGTTAAGTCAGAAGGCGGAGAGAAAGACGCAATTCCCAGAAATCGCTGGCTTGAACTTTGACCCACGAAAACGGGCGCTGCGGTGAACCTCGCAGAATTCCGCCCAAATCCTGACGTGTTCCATGTGCCAAGCGAAAAATGCCTTCTCGAAGTAAACAAGAGCATAAATAAATCGGACTTTCTGCACTGGTAAAGCTGGGAAAACGTCCTCCCAGATGCCATTCTACGAATTTATCGCTTTTAGAAAAGCGACACCAGAAAGTGTAGCCATTTTCGTTCTTTCTTTCTGAACAAAGACTTTTAGAGACCACCTTTACAAAAATTCATTAAACAAATTAACTAACATTAACGAACATCGTTACAACTTCGTAACGCATAAAAATCGAATTCTCTCTAGCTACAGGTACGACGATCGGAATTACGAAAAAATAGCGTAACGCAACGATGTGTTATTTTGCCCTGAAGCATTAAGCCACAATTTTATTCTTTTACTAAATGACTATTAAATATCATTGACGATAGCGCACGCGCAATTAATTTACGAAAGTCTCTTCGTTACGGAGCGATCGCCGACCCGCTTTTTCTATCAGTCGCTGAATTATACTATCACTAGTTAATACCAAGTAAGATTCATACTAAAACCAACTAAATATTAATACTAGGTAAGATTTTAATTACGAAAGGTTACTAAATTAAGCCCGATACACACAACAACGATTTTAATTACACGCTACTGACATGGCATAAACACGCGTTTTTTCTCATTAGATACCACTACAATAAGATAAAATACTTCAAACACTACATGTTTACAAATTACTCTTCCATTATTAAAGCTTACATAATAATACAATAAAAGAAATCGCGATAACGACGGTAAATACGGAACTACAACCTTACAATTTTTCTTTTTATCGCTACGTTATCCCGACGATCAATAACGCCGAACGCCGCGGCGTCGCCGATAATTTTAAACTGATACATCTAACACTATACATATATAAACTGCACTATACACTTAAGAAACTAAGGCAAATCAATTCATATACACTACATCATATACTGCACTAAAATAAACTTCACTATATCTCTTCCCTGAAAGTAAACAGTGCACTAAAAAAATGCAATGGAAGGAAGAAAAAAACATTGCATGAAAGAACAACAAAAAAACCCCAGCAATATAGCATGATGTCAAACTTCCTTAAATCTACTTCCCAGCTAGTTACACCTCCCTTAACTAGCAACAGACATCACAAGGCTAACTTACCTAGACCTATTCACATAAATTTAACTACATACACAGAGATCAACATTTCACAGAGAAATCAGAAAGAAAATAAAATAAATGAAAAGAATTTACTTGATTTTTCTTGACTCTTAAATCTATTTTTTTCTAACTCCCTCCTTGCCAAAGGGATTTGAGATCATCTCATGACAAAAAATCTCACTCTCATTGAGAGTGCGTGGATCTGGTGATGGTTTTTCCGACCCAAAAATATTGGCCCATTAATTTAGAGATCGGAAAAACGTCAACAGATCATCTGCCCCATGAAAGCAAAAAGCACCAGCCCACGCAAGCAAGAGCACAGAGTGACAAGAATGCCGGGTAGACGCCAGAAACGTCGATTTACGCAACTTATGGATTTTGAGAGAGGTCTGATCATCGGGCTGAAACCCGCAGGGTGGTCGGCGCGCCTATAGCCCGCCACGTGGATCGTTCGGACCATAATGTCCGTGTTAGGAACAATGGAAACGTTACGGCACTACCACACGGCGGAGCAGACCACCGGTAGAGAGCATCGACGGATCGTGCGCCAAGCACGAATTGATCCCACGGGGACCCGGTCCACTATGCAGGCAGATATAGCGGCTCCTGTGTGCCCACGAAACATTTCCAGATGCCTCGCGGAAGCGAATCTGCGATCCCACTGCCCCTCACGTGTGCTGCCATAAACACCGGAACATCGCCAGCTCCGTGTGCAGTGGTGTAAGACCAGAGCGACGTGTGGTGTTTGGCGATCAATGCAGCATCGTTTTGGAGACAGATGATCATCGTGTCTGGGTGTGGAGGTCCCCGGGTCAACGGCACAATCCCAACCTCGCTATCGAGCGCAAAACCTCCCCCACTGCAAGTATTATGGTCAGGGAAGCTATTGCCTACCATAGCCGATCAGCTCTAGTAGTGGTGCGTGGATCATTAACGTTGTCACGTCAATTCGTGGAGCGTCAATTCGTCGCGGACAAATTCGTCGCGTTTACAAATTTTGGTTACATACAAAATGAATGCAGGAAAACCTACGATTTCGAACGTCTTCCGCCCTGATCAAATTTATAAGGTTTGGACACTCAGACAAGATAGGAATATTACGCTTTTTCTTTGGCACTAAAAACATTAGACGGTAGCCGGTTTTGGGAACGGGGCGGAGCCCGGGAGTTCAGAGCCCCCCCCCCCCTCGTAAAATCTACGGGTTTCAATTTAGAACCACCAAATTTGGTACACTATATCATAGTACTCTTACTTAGACGGTTTTCAGAACGGGTCGGGGCCCAAGGGGTCAGAGCCCCCCCAACAGAATTTTCGTAAAATCTGCAGTTTTCAATTTAGAACCACCAAATTTGGTATATTATCTCATGGTACTCTAACTTAGACTGTAGACGGTTTTTGGAACGGGTCGGGGCACGGGGTCAGAGCCCCCTACAAAATTTTCATAAAATCTACATTTCAAAATTGTCTTTATTCTTCAGTAAAAATAACATTTCTATGTACATTAAATACAGTGGTATATACATCAACTGGAAAGTTCCAGTGGAACGTAAAACAAAATATTGTTAAAATGATAAAATTATTTTGCCACGTAGGGCGAAGGAGAGGCAGACAATAAAGCACGAGCAATGCAAATGAAAATGTCATCATCATCATCATCATCATTGTCAACCATTATCAATCCACTGCTGAACGAAGGTCTCCCCAAGTTTCCTCCACAACGGTCTGTCTTGTGCCAGTCTCCTCCATGTCACTCCCGCATACTTTCGAATTTCATCCACCCATCTTCCATGTGGTCTTCTTCTGGGTCTTTTCCTGTCCCTTGGAATCCAATCTAAAATTTCGGCTGTTCATCGATGGTCTGTTCTTCTGGCAGTATGTCCAGCCCATTGCCATTTCAGGGATTTAACTCTGATCATGATGTCTTCCACTCTTGTCATTTTTCGGATCCACGTGTTCCTCTTCTTATCTCTCCTGGTTACACCAAGCATGCACCTCTCCATGCTATTTGAGTTGTCTGCAGCCTTTGTATGTCTCTTTTAGCTAAGGTCCACGTCTCTGCACCATACGTAAGCACTGGAAGGATGCATTGATCAAACACTTTTCTTTTAAGACATAATGGCATATTGCTCTTGAAAATTATGCTGTTTCTTCCAAAAGCTCTCCAGGCAAGTTTTGTACGCCGATTAATTTCTTCACCAATGTGACCCTCACTTGATATCTGCTGTCCAAGATAAACGTACGTGTCTGTTATCTCCAGCTTTTCTCCATCAATCGATAAATCTTCATTTCTTGTAAAAGCATTGTACATCACTTTTGTCTTCTGAAAGTTCATTTTTAATCCCACTTCTTTACTCTTGTCAGCAAGTTCCTGGATCATACTCTGTAGCTCTGATGGGGTAGTTGCAAAAATGACCATGTCATCAGCAAAACGAAGGTGTGTTAGATAATCTCCATTAATCTTTATGCCTTTGTTTTCCCAGTTCAGTGATTGAAAGACATTTTCCAATGTGGCATTAAAGAGCTTCGGAGATATGGTGTCACCTTGTCTCACTCCCTTTCCAATTTTTATGTGTGTTGTATTATCAAATAGCAGAATCTTCGCACTTGCATTTTCATAGATGTTATTAATAAAATTAATGTATGCATCTTCAATACCGCAGGATTTCAGAGCCATTGCAACTGCTGATGGTTTCACCGAATCAAAGGCTTTTTCATAATCGATAAAAGCCATGCACAATGGAAGTTCATATTCCGTCGCTCTTTCAATTAGTTCTCTCAGTACGTGGATATGATCTATTGTGCTGTAGCCACTCCTGAATCCGGCTTGTTCTCTCGGTTGAGCCATGTCCAGTGTTACCTTCAAGCGGTGTGGAAGAACTTTAGTGAAGATTTTATAAACCACTGATAGGAGGCTGATTGGTCTGTAGTTCCTGAGTAGGGGAAGCGAGGAGTGGAAAGAGGCTCCAAAGCGCTGTGCAAAGGAGAAGATATTCGTTAGCAAGAGTAATGGTTGGAGATAGAAACAGGGAAGAAAGAGGTCTCCAGGTTAGATTAGAAGTTACGAGAGAACGGACAGTTATCACACCAGAGCGGATCCAATGAGGAAAGTAAAAGTAAGGGAGGTTAGGAGGGTGAATAAGAGAAGAGAAGAAGAGATGCTCATCTAGGATATCAAGAGTTGAAGAAGGAAATGAACGGAGAAGAGGAAGCGAACGAAAGAGAGAAAGGCCCTCTCGCTGGACAGGAGGGAGGTGGGACGGGATAAGAGGGTACGCATCCATCTTCAGAAACAGTAAGAAGGTGAAAGATGGGTCACGGGAAGAAGCTAGAATATTCAAGGTAGTGGTAAGGGACGGAACAGGTGAAGTGGCAAGGCGAACGAAATGAATAATGCGTTGTGTTTTATAAAGGACAGCTGGATCAGGAAGCTGGATGCCTCCTAATGAGGCTGGCAAATGAAGCGTGGCAGGTTTAACTCAGTGATGTGAAGACCAGATGACGGAAGTTAAAACGCGAGTGATGGTCATCATTTGTGACACGGGAACAACCGTCGACATCCAAGAGTATTCGCATAGGGAGATAAGTTGTTGACGATCAACGGCTGCTCGTTGACAGAACGATGTGAAAGGGTGGGCCTTACTCCAGTAGGCAGCAGCCCGTTGTATCCGGGAAAGAAGAGCAGTCCAGGTGGCGGATGCAGTAGCCAAAGGCAATCCGACATACGCACCGAAGATCTTCTGTGTAGTGGCTGTCCACTGCGCACCACAAGGAGCATCGGTGCGGGCAGCCCATGCCCCGCACCATAAGCCAGTACTTTTAGTGGCATTCAGCGCAGCTCCAGATATTGCAACATACGGTTGATATACAGAATACAGGCGATCAAATTGAGATTCATCCCGGACGCAAAAGCAGCATAGGCGGTGAAAATTATCCGATGATGACGAGTACTAGCCACTGTCGTCGGTAGGGCATCCAGGAGTGATCTTCGGGCTGCTAACAGGAAAGGCTCGAAAGCGAGAGCGAATAGCTGGCCAGAGAGCAGACATCCTTGCCGGATGCCTCGCTTAAACGAAATTGGAGCGGTTAGAAATGTGCCCGCTCGAACATGAAAACTGGCGCCCTGATAAAGGGCCAAGAGAGCGGAAGAAAAGGCAGGAGGAAAGCCAAATTGTGAAAGGACAGTAGAGAGATAAAAGTGAGAAACGTTATCAAAAGCGGATTTTTGATCCAGATTGAGAAAGGCAAGAGGTTCAGCAAAAGAGCAAGCAAGGAAGTGAAGATGAAGGAGAAGAGAAACGTTAGTGGAAATAGTCCGACCAGGCACAGTGTATGTCTGGTCGGGAGAAATAACGAAAGAGAGAAAAGAATTAAGGCGACGGGATAAGAGTTTTGTATAGAACTTATAGTCAGTGTTTAGGATAGAGATAGAGCGCCAGTTTCCAAGATCCAAGAGGTCACCCTTCTTAGGAAGCAGGATGATGTGTGCCAAATTAAAGTCGGGCGGTAACGCAGGAGAGGAAAAAGCAGACGAGAAACACGCAGACAGAAAAGGCAGAAGGCACGGTAGAAAAGCACGATAAAAGGACAGAGGAAGGCCGTCAGGTCCAGGAGCGGCATGAGGATTGAGAGAAGCGAACGCCTCACGGAGTTCGCGAAGAGGGAAGGGGGAGAGTAAAGAAGTAGATAAAGTAGAGGGGACCTGAGGAAGAGAGGAGAGAAGAGGTGAAGCTAATGAGGAAGAAGAGTGCGTTACCGCACTGTACTTGGCGGTGAAATACTGTCTGGTGAAAGTGCATAGCTTCGATGGGCTCGAAGTGATGGAACCATCCTGGAGGCGAAGATCACGCATAGATGTAGCAGAACGATGTTGAGATTCCAAGGCGGTTAAGTAATCGTGAGAATCAGCTGTAGGGGAGAGATGCAAGAAATGCATCCTGCAGGCTGCATCGGATGCGCGAGGAAGAAGCAAAGCGTGGAGATCTGCCAGATAGCCGGGATATTGCGGATCATAAAGAGAGAGCATCGACAATAGAGCACGTAGACTCGCAATTTTCATATCGCTCTCATTCCGACAGGCATGGGAGTAGCGCCGTACAAAAAGGACCAAGTCATGTTTGACACTAAGCCACAGTTAGCTCGCGTCTGGCGTAGTATCAAGAAGGGGCTGACGACTTCGGAGGAACTCACGCACAGCAACACAAAATTGTTGATCATCCAGGAGCGAGTCCGGAAAAGTCCATACTCGTTGAGTCCTTGAAGGTGAAGGCGAAACACACACCGACAGACTGACAATACTGTGGTCTGAAGCGGCGGAATGATGATGGGCAGCAGCTGCGATCGACGGGAGAAGAGCAGTGGAAACATAAAATTTATCCAGCCGTGCTGCCGTAGTGCTGCCATGGATGGAAGAGCGCCAGGTAAAAGAGATTTCCGATGGGTGGAGATGCCGGAACACATCAACCAATTGAAAATCATCTACTAGCTGAGACATCTGTAATACACGGTGCCTGCGGTATTCGCCAACGGTTGAATTGCGGTCAAGGGCAGGCAACAACGTACAATTGAAATCTCCGCCGATGAAAATATAATAAGACGGTGGGATGCATGACAGCTCTGTACGGAGTGTGGAGAGAAGATCAGGTAACTGACGCTCATCACAGGGAACATAAATGTTAAAAACATGATAGGTCACGTTTTCACTGCAAAAGACAATGACCTGGAGGTTGTCCACATGTAATGTACGAACGACTGGCGTCGAAATCAGAGGGAGTAGGCGGTGATGAATCTCAAGTGCAAGGCCACCATTCCGTCCAACTCGATAAGCATGGTGAAAATGGTTGGGCCAAGCCCGCCAACGAGAGAACAAAGTGGTAGCAGAGCAATTGGTCTCTTGGAGCAAGAGAAGATTTGCGTGTAGAGGCGCCAAGTCCTCATACACTAGGGCGTTTCTAGGAGAAGCAGAGAACCCTCTGCAGTTAAGTGTGACCACCTTGAATCGGTAGGTCCTTCCCAGGTCGACACGCACGTGCGCTGGAATCTGTAATTTTCTTCGCTTGCTTCTTCATTCTGTCAACACTAAATTTGAGATCGGGATAGGAAAGCACAAGATTTCGAAACACAGATGTCACACTAGAAACTTGGGTTAGAACAGTAGGAAGATCAAGCATATGACGTGCAACAAACTGATTAAAGATTCTAGGATGTTTACGAGAGCATAATACTTCATATATTTTATGAAGAGAAAGCGGACCTACCGGTATATCCGCCTTCGCTTCAGCTAGGTATCGGAGAAAATAATCTAGGGAAAGCACTGGGGGTGGAGTCTTAGAACGTAGAGTCACAACAGGATGTCGACCTGTTCGTGGTGAAATACGTCGTTGAGAGTAGGAGCGGGAAAAAGAGTCAACATAACGACCTCTTTCAGCACCGGTGCGAGGAGGAGCGGAGTCTGCGGAGCACTCCAGGACTTCCGTCGAGCAGGCTTGCTGGTACTGGTAGGGTCAGAGTCACTTCCAGAAGAGTCACTAGCAATACGGCAGTCCATATCAGTAACTGTGCTTGGAGTGTCTTCATCCGACGGAGCATGAATGTCAGCAGTCAGGTCAGTTGGAGCTACTAAGAACGTGGGCGAAGCAGTCGGCACCAGATAAGAAAAGTCCACTGTCAACAATTGTGGGAGAGGACCCTCTGGAAGAGGGCCCGATGGTAGAGCGGGTTGATGACGTTCTGGAGACACCTGAGAAGCGGTAGGGGTGGACGACACAGGGCTGTCACGAGTGACTTTTGGTCCTGAAGACTGAGGTACAGCAGGGCGGCGGAAGCACTCACTTCGTTGATGGCCATACGCCTTACAAGTCTGACAATGAAAGGAGGTTAAAACGTCGATGCGTCGTATCTGGTCTTCGCATTTTACAGTGAAGAGAGTAGGAAAAGTCTTGATATGATCATCCGAAGAGAAAACTACTCGTGCCACTCGTCGGGCACTTTCAATCGAACGATCATCCTCGTCCTTTGGAGCAGCGGAGTGTGTGGTAATGTTACCCACAACACGACCGGATTGCATTAGGAAAGCACAAAGCATAGCATCTGTGACTTCAGGATGTACTGGGTACATCGAGACCGTTACTGGTCTTTGCGCGACAGGCTCAGGAAATAATTGGTGATCACCAACAACCAGCCCAGTCTGTAAGACAGAGGTAGCATCTGCCGCATGAAAGAAATAAACAATGACACCCGGCCCTCTGCGCGACATATGACGTATCGCTGACGGAGAGCACTTTTGTTTCAGGGCAGTAGAGTACATTTTGAGTGGTGTGTCCGGCAGTGCCTCTAAGCACACACCCAACTCAGTAGCCGTGGTGAAAGAAGTACCTGCTGGAAAATCCATTGGAATTTCGAGCACAACCTCATTACCAGAGCGACGGACATGAGGTTTTAAAGCTGCGGCTTCCGCTCTCATGCAATAAGACTTGGGCTGAAGCCTTTGGGAAGTTACCGCTGAAGAATAGGACCGAGGAGCAGTAGAGGTGGAGGTGGAGGTGGAGGTTGAAGGCAGAGGAGCACCACCATCCATAGAAGGCAGAGGAGCACCGTCATCCATAGTGTCCATGACGTCATGTGTCACTATATGAGAAGCAGCTGGGGCAAGAGCTGTAATAGTGACGTCAGGGGAGGAAAACGACACGCCGCCAACGGTTGACGTCAACCCGGAGGGCAACGTGACAACGCCACCGCTGGGCAAAGTGCCATGATCACCGGAAGTGATGTCAGGGTTGACAACACCACCGGATGACCCCATGTTTAATGGCGCCGAAATAACTAGGCTTCTACCAGCTCGGTAGGAATTGTAAACACGACGATAAGAAACGAAAAAAGGCACTGACCACTTCGGGAGATCTCCGAAACGAATCACCAAACCTTTATAGTGGAGGTAAGCACAAACTCAGTTATCCTAGTAGCCGAAATACTTGTTACTCAAACAAAACTCACGGAGCACAATTTCTGTAAACCCACTGTTTTCAATTTAGGACTACCAAATTTGGTATACTATCTCATGGTACTCTAACTTGGACAATAGAAGGTTTTTGGAACGGGTAGGTTTTTTGGGAGGGGTCAGAGCACCCACATACAAAATTTTCGTAAAATCTACAGTTTTCAATTCAGAACCACCAAATTTAGTATCATGAAACTCTAACTTAGACGGTAGACGGTTTATGGAAGGGGTTGGAGCCCGGGGGTCAGTTCCTCCCCCATACAAAATTCTCGTAAAATCTACAGTTTTCAATTTAGTACCACCAAACTCTTGGTATACTATCTCACGAAACTCTAACTTAGACTGTAGACGGTTTTTGGAAGGAGTTGGAGCCCGGGGAATCAGATCCACCCCCCCCCTTACAACATTTTCGTAAAATTAACAGTTTTCAATCTAGAACCACCAAATTTGGTAAACTATCTCATGGTACTCTAACTTAGACGGTTTTTGGAACGGGTCGGGCACAGGCATCAATGGGACTCCCACAAAAAAATTTCCTAAAATCTACATTTCAAAATTGTCTTTATTCTTCAAATAAAAATAGCATTTCTATGTGCATGATAGTAGAATTCTGCCAACAAATGCAGTGGTATATACATCAACTGGAAAGTTCCAGTGAAACGTAAAACAAAATATTGTTAAAACCATAAAATTATTTCGCCACGAAGGGCGAAGGAGAGGCAGACAGTAAAGCACAAGCAATGCAAATGAAAATGTATACTACAGTATTGTAGACAAGAAAAGACATGGTTCTATACTATTCACAAATTCCAATTAAGCATTACTACCATACTCAAGATTAAATATGCACAAGGTACTAATTCACAGAAAAGACCAGGGTGAGAAGGAACTAACAGGTGCAACAGTATTTAGAAATATGACCGAAATGGTAGAAACAATTAAGAACAAATACTTATTATATGTACAGAATTATGCAGTGACAAGAGAGAAATACGCTAAACGGACCCAGGAGGGCAACTTTACAAAAAAAAAAAAACAGAAATCGAACAGTAATGCAATGCATAAGTGTCATATCATATGTACAGAACAATACAGTGACAAGGAAGAAAGCCGCTAACCATACCCAGAAGGGCAGCTTCTCATGAAACAGAAATGTGACAGTGATGCTACACTCAAAATTTACATCATATGTACAGAAGTATTCAGTGACAAGGGGAAGAATCGCACTTGTCACTGAATACTTCTGTATTCAGTGACAAGTGCGATTCTCCCCGCACTACTGAGAAGGGCATCTCCTTACTTTAAATTATACACACAGGGAAAACAAAATTTCAAAATATATTCAACAAAATGCAGGGGACATTGCGTGTGCAGTAAACTGTGCAGAAGAAAGAATTATATACAACATAAAATAGAACATAATCTAAGAGAACATGGGAAACATGGTGAGCTATCTCCAATAGCACATCAAACAGAATAATCCCAAATAGCGAATCATGTGGGTGAAAAGGAGACACCTCCTAGGAGCCTCATACCACCAAAATTAATACGTAAAATCATGAGTTGTGACAGTGTACGTGGGCGACAACAACACAAAAACACCTATAAGTTGAGATGTAGCTGCAAATTGTGGATATGGAACCACCCAGCCGATTGGGCCCAGGTGGATTGAAAAACGTTATCGCTGTTTGTTGAGGCAGCACGAGAGTGCTCCATTCGAAGAGGAGTGGTTAACTGTGCTACGAAGCGTCTCCGAATGATAGCACTTGTTCCTGAGGAGCTGGAGTAAGAGCAGGGAGGCGTTGTTGAAGATGGAAAGCATAAACAGTGAACTTCACAAGAAGAAAAATGTAACGGCACACAGGAGGCAAGTGTGTAGGTGGATGCTTAGTTTGGAGTAGCCAAGCATATGCAAGAAATGGTAACGGTCGAGCACAAATTCGATCAGCAAGACGAAATGCTGCGTTTAGGACTGGCAGGAGTACGGCTCAGAATAGGTATTGATGTTGGACGTCGCTGACTTCAGGGCAAAAAGAGCACTGTGGAGAGGTGAGAAGAGTCATGCAAAATAGTACTGATGGGGCGGGGAGACAAAGGTGAAGAAATTGACAATGGACATTGAGTTCAAGAGGGGAGGAAAGGGGAGAAGTAGAGGCTGTCCAGATGGCGGGGAGAAGAGAAGGAGAAGCAGAATGAACAGAAAGTGGAAGTGCGGGAGCGGAAAGAAGAAGCCAATAAAGAGAAGAGGAGGAGATAGAAGTAACTAGAACCGGGGAGCTACGAATGAGGAGAAAGAACGGTAGAGAAAGAGGGGCGGAGGGGACTGAGAAGAGACCATTAGGGGAAGCGAGGAGTGGAAAGAGGCTCCAAAGCGCTGTGCGAAGGAGAAGATATTCGTTAGCAAGAGTAATGGTTCGAGATAGAAACAGGGAAGAAAGAGGTCTCCAGGTTAGATCAGAAGTTACGAGAGAACGGACAGTTATCACACCAGAGCGGATCCAATGAGGAAAGTAAAAGTAAGGGAGGTTAGGAGGGTTAATAAGAGAAGAGAAGAAGAGAGGTTCATCTAGAAGATCAAGAGTTGAAGAAGGAAAAGAACGGATAAGAGGAAGCGAACGAAAGAGAGAAAGGCCCTCTCGCAGGACAGGAGGGAGGTGGGACGGAAGAAGAGAGTATGCATCCATCTGCAGAAACAGTAAGAAGGTGAAAGATGGGTCATGGGAAGAAGCTAGAACATTCAAGGTAGTGGTAAGGGACGGAACAGTTGAAGTGGAAAGGCGAATGAAATGAATAATTCGATGTGTTTTATAAAGGACAGCTGGATCAGGAAGCTGGATGCCACCTAATGAGGTTGGTAGATGAAGCGTGGCAGGTTTAACCCAGTGATGTAAAGACCAGATGACGGAAGTTGAGAGGCGAGTGATGGTCATCATTTGTGACACGGGAACAACCGTCGACATCCAAGAGTATTCGCATACGGAGATAAGTTGTCGACGAACAGCGGCTGCTCGTTGACGGAACGATGTGATAGGGCGGGCCTTACTCCAGTAGGCAGTAGCCCGTTGTATCCGGGGAAGAAGAGCAGTCCAGGTGGCGGATGCAGAAGCCAAGGGCAATCCGACATACGCACCGAGGATCTTCTGTGTCGTGGCCGTCCACTGCGCACCCCAAGGAGCATCGGTGCGGGCAGCCCATGCCCCACACCATAAGCCAGTACTTTTAGTGGCATTCAGCGCAGCTCCAGAGATAGCGACATACTGATGATATACAGAATACAGGCAATCAAATTGAGATTCATCCCGGACGCAAAAGGTCACATCATCAGCATAGGCGGTGAAAATTATCCGATGATGACGAGTAATAGCCACTGTCGGCGGTAGGATATCAAGGAGAGATCTTCGGGCTGCTAACAGGAAAACTCGAAAGCGAGAGCGGACATCCTTGCCGGATGCCTCGCTCAAACGGAATTGGAGTGGTTAGAAAAGTGGTCGCTCGAACATGGAAATTGGCGCCCTGATAAAGGGCCAAGAGAGCGGAAGAAAAGGCAGGAGGAAAGCCAAATTGTGAAAGGACAGCAGAGAGATATAAAAACGGACTTTTGATCCAGATTGAGAAAGGCAAGAGGTTCAGAAAAAGAGCGAGCGAGAAAGTGAAGATGAAGGAGAAGAGAAACGTTAGTGGAAATAGTCCGACCAGGCTCAGTGTATGTCTGGTCGGGAGAAATAACGAAAGAGAGAACAGAATTAAGGCGACGGGATAAGAGTTTTGTATAGAACTTATAGTCAGTGTTTAGGATAGAGATAGAGCGCCAGTTTCCAAGATCCAAGAGGTCACCCTTCTTAGGAAGCAGGATGATGTGTGCCAAATTAAAGTCGGGCGGTAACGCAGGAGAGGAAAAAGCAGACGAGAAATACGCAGACAGAAAAGGCAGAAGGCACGGTAGAAAAGCACGATAAAAGGACAGAGGAAGGCCGTCAGGTCCAGGAGCGGCATGAGGATTGAGAGTAGCGAACGCCTCACGGAGTTCGCGAAGAGAGAAAGGAGAGAGTAAAGAAGTAGATAAAGTAGAGGGGACCTGAGGAAGAGAGGAGAGAAGAGGTGAAGCTAATGAGGAAGAAGAGTGCGTTACCGCACTGTACTTGGCGGTGAAATACTGTCTGGTGAAAGTGCATAGCTTCGATGGGTTCGAAGTAATGGAACCATCCTGGAGGCGAAGATGACGCAAAGATGTAGCAGAACGATGTTGAGATTCCAAGGCGGTTAAGTAATCGTGAGAATCAGCTGTAGAGGAGAGGTGCAAGAAATGCATCCTACAGGCCGCATCGGATGCGCGAGGAAGAAGCAAAGCGTGGAGATATGCCAGATAGCCGGGATATTGCGGATCATCAAGAGAGAGTATCGTCAATAGAGCACGTAGATTCGCAATTTTCATATCGCTCTCATTCCGAGAGGCATGGGAGTAGCGCCGTACAAAACGCACCAAGTCATGTTTGACACTGAGCCACAGTTGCATCGTGTCTGACGTAGTATCAAGAAGGGGCTGACGACTTCGGAGGAACTCACGCACAGCAACACAAAATTTTTGATCATCCAGGAGCGAGTCCGGAAAAGTCAATACTCGTTGAGTCCTTGAAGGTGAAGGCGAAACACACACCGACAGACTGACAATACTGTGGTCTGAAACGGCGGAATGATGATGGGCAGCAGCTGCGATCGACGGGAGAAGAGCAGTGGAAACATAAAATTTATCCAGCCGTGCTGCCGTAGTGCTGCCATGGATGGAAGAGCGCCAGGTAAAAGAGATTTCCGATGGGTGGAGATGCCGGAACGCATCAACCAATTGAAAATCATCTACTAGCTGAGAAATCTGTAATACACGGTGCATGCGGTATTCGCCAACGGTTGAATTGCGGTCAAGGGCAGGCAACAACGTACAATTGAAATCTCCGCCGATGAAAATATAATAAGACGGTGGGATGAATGACAGCTCTGTACGAAGTGTGGACAGAAGATCAGGTAACAGACGCTCATCACAGGGAACATAAATTTTAAAAATATGATAGGTCACGTTTTCACTGCAAAAGACAACGACCTGGAGGTTGTCCACATGTAATGCACGAACCACTGGCGTCGAAATCAGAGGGAGTAGGCGGTGATGAATCTCAAGTGCAAGGCCACCATTCCGTCCAACTCGATAAGCATGGTGAAAATGGTTGGGCCAAGCCCGCCAACGAGAGAACAAAGTGGTAGTAGAGCAATTGGTCTCTTGGAGCAAGAGAAGATTTGCGTGTAGAGGCGCCAAGTTCTCATACACTAGGGCGTTTCTGGGAGAAGCAGAGAACCCTCTGCAGTTAAGTGTGACCACCTTGAATCGGTAGGTCCTTCCCAGGTCGACACGCACGTGCGCTGGAATCTGTAATTTTCTTCGTTTGCTTCTTCATTCTGTCAACACTAAATTTGAGATCGGTATAGGAAAGCACAAGATTTCGAAACACAGATGTCACACTAGAAACTTGGGTTAGAACAGTAGGAAGATCAAGCATATGACGTGCAACAAACTGATTAAAGAATCTAGGATGTTTATGAGAGCATAATACTTCATATATTTTATGAAGAGAAAGCGGACCTACCGGTATATCCGCCTTCGCTTCAGCTAGTTATCGGAGAAAAGAATCTAGGGAAAGCACTGGGGGTAGAGTCTTAGAACGTAGAGTCACAGCAGGATGTCGACCTGTTCGTGGCGAAATACGTCGTTGAGAGTAGGAGCGGGAAGAAGAGTCAACAGAACGACCTCTTGCAGCACCGGTGCGAGGAGGGAGCGGAGTCTGCGGAGCACTCCAGGACTCCCGTCGAGCAGGCTTGCTGGTAGTTGTAGGGGCAGAGTCATTGCCAGTAGAGTCACTAGCAGTAGGGAAGTCCATGTCAGTAACTGTACTTGGAGTGTCTTCATCCGACGGTGGATGAAGGTCAGCAGTCAGGTCAGCTTGAGCTCCAAGGAACGTGGGCGGAGCAGTCGGCACCAGATGAGGAAAGTCTTCTGTCAACAATTGTAGGACAGGACCCCGTGGAGAAGGGCCCGATGGTAGAGCGTGTTGATGAAGTTCTGAAGACACCTCCTTAGAAGCGGTAGGGGTGGGGAACACAGGGCTGTCACGAGTGACTTTTGGTCCCGAAGACTGACGTACAGCAGGGCGGCGGAAGCATTCACTTCGTTGATGGCCATACGCCTTACAAGTCTGACAATGAAAGGAGGTTAAAACGTCGATGCGTCGTATCTGGTCTTCGCATTTTACAGTGAAGAGAGTAGAAAAAGTCTTGATATGTTCATCCGAAGAGAATACTACTCGTGCAACTCGTCGGGCACTTTCAATCGAACGATCATCTTCGTCCTTTCGAGCAGCGGAGTGTGTGGTAATGTTACCCACAACACGATCGGATTGCATAAGAAAAGCACAAAGCATAGCATCTGTGACTTCAGGATGTACTGGGTACATCGAGACCGTTACTGGTCTTTGGGCGACAGGCTCAGGAAATAATTGGTGATCACCAACAACCAGCCCAGTCTGTAAAACAGAGGTAGCATCTGCCGCATGAAAGAAATAAACAATGACACCCGGCCCTCTGCGCGACATATGACGCATCGTTGACGGAGAGAACTTTTGTTTCAGGGCAGCAGAGTACATTTTGAGTGGTGTCCGGCAGCCGTGGTGAAAGAAAGTACCTGCTGGAGAATCCATTGGAATTTCGAGCACAACCTCATTACCAGAGCGACGGACATGAGGTTTTAAAGCTGCGGCTTCCGCTCGCATGGAATTAGACTTGGGCTGAAGCCTTTGGGAAGTTACCGCTGAAGAATAGGACCGAGGAGCAGTAGAGGTGGAGGTTGAAGGCATAGGAGCACCGTCATCCATAGTGTCCATGACGTCATCTGTCACTATATGAGAAGCAGCTGGGGCAAGAGCTGTAATAGTGACGTCAGGGGAGGAAAACGATACGCCGCCAACGGTTGACGTCGACCCTGAGGGCAACGTGACAACGCCATCGCTGGGCAAAGTGCCATGATCACCGGAAGTGATGTCAGGGTTGACAACACCACCGGACGACCCCATGTTTAATGGCGCCGAGATAACTAGGCTTCTACCAGCTCGGTAGGAATTGTAAACACGACGATAAGAAACGAAAAAAGGCACTGACCACTTCGGGAGATCTCCGAAACGAATCACCAAACCTTTATAGTGGAGGTAAGCACAAACTCAATTATCCTAGTAGCCGAAATACTTGTTATTCAAACAAAACTCACGGAGCACAATTTCCGTAAACCCACAGTTTTGAATTTAGAACTACCAAATTTGGTATACTATCTCATGGTACTCTAACTTGGACGGTAGTAGGTTTTTGGAACGGGTAGGTTTTTTGGCAGGGGTCAGAGCCCCCACATACAAAATTTTCGTAAATTCTACAGCTTTCAATTCAGAACCACCAAATTTAGTATCATGAAACTCTAACTTAGACGGTAGACGGTTTTTGGAAGGGGTTGGAGCCCGGGGGTCAGTTCCTCCCCCATACAAAATTCTCGTAAAATCTACAGTTTTCAATTTAGTACCACCAAACTCTTGGTTTACTATCTCACGAAACTCTAACTTAGACTGTAGACGGTTTTTGGAAGGAGTTGGAGCCCGGGGAATCAGATTCCCCCCCCCCTTACAACATTTTCGTAAAATTAACAGTTTTCAATTTAGAACCACCAAATTTGGTAAACTATCTCATGGTACTCTAACTTAGACGGTTTTTGGAACGGGTCGGGCACCGGCATCAATGGGACTCCCACAAAATATTTTCCTAAAATCTGCAGTTTTCAATTCAGAACCATCAAATTTGATATCCTGAAACTCTAACTTAGACGGTTTTTGGAAGGGTTCGGTGCCCGGGGTTAAGGGCCCTCCATATAAAATTTTCCTAAAATCTACAGTTTTTAATTTTCAACCACAAAATTTGGTATGCTATTTTGTGGCACTCTAACTTAGTCCGTAGACGGGTATTGGAAGGGGTTGGGCCCGGGGTCATACAAATTTTTTATAAAATCTACAGTTCCTCATTTTGAACCACTAAATTGGGTATACTATCTCATTGAACTCTAACTTAGACCATAGGTCGTTTTTGTAAGAGGTCGGGCCGCGGGGTCAAGGTTGCCCCCATACAAAATTTTCCTAAAATCTACCGTTTTCAGTTTAGAACCACTAAATTGTATGCTATCTCGTGGTACTCTAACTTAGACGGTTTTTGGAACGGGTCGAGGTCTCGGGTCAAACGGCCCCCCACGCAAAATTTTCCTAAAATCTGTTATTTTTAATTTAGAACCACCAAGTTTGGTATACTATCTCATGGAACTCTAACTTAGACCGTAGGCGGTTTTTTGGAGGAATCGGGGACCGGGGACAGGAGCACCCACATAAAATTTGCATAAGATTTACAGTTTTCAATTTAGAACCACCAAATTTGGTATACTATCGCATGGAACACTAACTTACACCGTATATGGTTTTTGTAAGGGGTTGGGCCCTGGGTCCAGGGGCTACCATACACAATTTTCGTAAAATGTACAGCTTTCAATTTAGTATACTATCTCATGATACTCTAACTTAAACGGTTTTTGGAACGTGTAGGGGGTCAGAGGCCCCATATAAAATTTTTATTAAATCTAGTTTTCAATTTAGAACCAACACATTTAATGTACTATCTCATGGTACTCTAACTTAGACGGTTTTTGGAACGGGTCGGGGCACGGGATCAGATCCCCCCTCCCTACAAAATTTTCGTAAAATCTACAGTTTTCAATTCAGAACCACCAAATTTGGTATCATGAAACTCTAACTTAGAAGTTTTTTGGAAGGGGTTGGAGCCCGGGAGGTCAGAGCCTCCCTCATACAAAAATTTCGTAAAATCTACAGTTTTAAATTTAGAACCACCAAATTTGGTATACTATCTCACGAAACTCTAACTTAGACTGTAGACGGTTTTGGGAACGGGTCAGAGCCCCCCCCCATAAAAAAATTTCGTAAAATCTACAGTTTTCAATTTAGGACCACCAAATTTGGTATACTATCTCACGAAACTCTAACTCAGACTGTAGACGGTTTTTGGAAACGGTTGGAGGTAGGGGGTCAGAGCCCCACATACAAAATTTTCGCAAAATCTACAGTTTCCAGTTTAGAACGACCAAATTTGGTATACTACCTCATTGTATTCTAACTTAGACCGCAGACGTAAAGGGTCGGTGCCCGGTGTGAAGGAGCCCAATTTAAAATTTTCGTAAAAATTAAATTTTTTACTCTTCAGAACTGCAGCCCAATATAGCATTCCAATACCCCACCTACGGTCTAAGTTAGAGGCCGTAGATAATAATAAAGTGCAAAAATATTCGGTTAATGGTGTATTAAAACACAAATTAATAAACGTTAGCTTTCACCATCAACGGGTGCCTTATTAGGCAGAAATACAATGTAATGTAAATAATGCAAATTCTTTTTTGTTTCGTACAATTAAATTAACTAAATAAAAAAATAAGTTTACTAGAAATTTGCGGAAACACCTTTTTCATGCATTAACTTTCACCCGCTGAATTTGGTGATTCTACAAATACTGTAGTAATATTTACCCAGGAAATACCTACTAAAGATAATGTTACACTTTTAGTCAGGTACAAAAAATAATTATAAAACCCTAGGCCTGGGCCTTTTTAGCAATTTTCAGTCCGCCGTGCTAATTTTCATAAGGTTTGCATAGAAGTCCAAGATTTTAGCAATGCGCTTTACTGAGGTTGAAACTATTAAGCGGACCTTATGCCTAGGGCTTTTTGATAGTTTTCAGTCTTCCGAGCTGATATTTATATAGTGTTCATAGAAAATCAAATTAATTCTGTTGAAATGTTACTCGAGCACAAAACATTAACAGATACGCCCGAGGCCTAGGCATATTTTTATTATTTGCATATTTTTTTTAATGAGCGTAACACTCTTAAATTGACAAATCAATTTAAGAGTGTTACGCTCATTAAAAGTTCTTTAAAAGGCCTAGGCCTAGCAGCCAATAATTAATATTTGGTGCCTAAGTGAAAGCGCAACATTATTAACTTGATTTGTTATGCAAACCTTATGAATATGAGCACAGCGATTAAAAGTTACTAAAGAGTCCTTGTACGTAATATTTTTTGACCGAGTGCAAGTGCAATTTACGAAATGTCAACAGATCAAAATATCTAAAGTAACAATGAAATTTGGAATATTTCTTTTTTTTCTGTTTTATTTCAGTTTTGACACTTGTATTAAGTTCTAAAAACAAATATTTCTCCTATTTTTCATCTACATTGTGCTTTTAACATAATTTCTTACAATGTTTTGGGCATTTTATTTTGTGTGGTTACAATTTTTTAATGTTTTGGGCATTTCATTTTGTGTGGTTACTTTTTTTTATGTTTTGGGCATTTTACTTTGTATGAGTATTTTTGTTATGTTGTGGTTGTTTTATTTTCTGTGGTGGTTGTAATGTTGACAGGATGAAAGGGACAATCACGATGGACAGTCGCGATGCCTACTTGCTTACATTTTTTTTTCAAATACAGCGCATGATTTTGTATTGATTTATATCACTTACTCATTAAGCGACCACAGGTTTCTTTAAATATGAACTTTTTCTCAGAGCTTTCTGTTTCCTCTACCTAGCTTTTTCGGCTCCGCAATTTCTTTTCTTGGTTTTAGAATTTTTCCCTCATTATTACTCTATTTTCTCATGTAAATTCTTTATGTAATGCATGTCTATTCTATCGAAGGATTTTGCAATTATACGTGAAGCCCTGTTGCTGAAGTAAAAAAATATTTCCAACTGAAACAACGCAATTCAGATATTTTCCCGCTGTTAACTCACAGAATGAAAACAAAAACAACAAATCTGGGCACTGGTTGAGGCATGAGACAGTACTTACTAATAACCAGGCAAAGTTTTGAAGAAGAATGAGCTTAGGAATTTCTAACTCCAACAAAAAAGAACTGCACTATATTTCTCCCCATCCCCTAGTGCCGGCCTTTGGACGTCTTGAAAGAGAAGTCCTAAGGTCACATCTGTATCGTAATTGCCTGAGAATCCGTGACAATCTTCTGGTGTCGTAGTAGAAAAACGCACTTCCTACTTCGCCTAAATTGCTTGAATGTAATGCCAACGAACAAAGTTTTGCTCTGGCATTGGATTTCTGTTGCTTTTGATGGAATACTTTCACCTGGAGTTCACCCCTTTCAGTATAGTCTTCAGGACACACTGAATCTGCCCCAACGTAAAACACCCGTTTCCCGGCAATTAACTACAATTAGCGAAAGAGAAATGCGGTACAGGAAATAAGTCGAACGAGACGGATCTGAACTTAGAATGTCGGGGGAAGGTTTTGCGTGAAAAACTGTGTTTGGCTTACACTTAGGGACGTAGGTCTTTTTTTAATACGTTACGGGGTAAACAAATTGTCTTTTCAGTATAACAATTTTCTTTCATACGCATGGTGCAGCACAGAAACAAAATTTGAATCTATTTTTGGGAATTGTCATGACGCCTACCGGCCCAGAGTACAGCGGCCCAGTCCGCGCCTGCTGCCATCCCCGGAACCTGGCGCCAGGGTGCTTCGCATCCGTTGATACCCCGCTTGGAGCGTTCCTGCTGTAAAATACATGTACCTCTGCGTTTTGAAAAAACAAAAGATAAGATGCCGATCCCGAAACTTACTTCTTCTTGTGACCGCAGGTACGAAAATCTTGAACTTTGCCTAAACCCTAACTGAAGGAACAGACCTCACGTGATCCTCTGTATTCTGAGTGTTTTATTGAATGGTTGCTTATCAGTTCGTAGTTGACTGGCGAACAGAGAACTTGCTTGTTGAAACCTTTGTTGTGCGTTGTCAAGTGATAATAGTGGAAATATATCATTCTAAATATTTTGGAAAGAGAAAGTGCATTGTTTTCCGAAGGCGCTATGCAGATGAGGTATGCAACATAGTTAACTCACAAAAAGGAAATGATTTGTTGAAATGGAAAGGGTATTTATTTTGCTATAACAGAGTGCGGGATGATTTACGGTATTGGCACTGTATTGAAAGAGGTTATGGAAACTGTACTGGCTTTGCTAGTACTATTCTTACTGGAGATGAACACAGGATGCGCAATGAGAAACCACATAATCATGCTCTAAAATCGGAGAAAAGTGATGTTGCTGTTGCAAGAGCGCAAGTAAAAGAACGAGCGAGAAATACGGAACCCCTGCATAAAATATTCAAACCGTGACAACGTCAATGGGTACAGTAAATGCAGCTTACATGCCTAATATGGATGTTGTAAAACGAATACGAAGAGAAGACATGCATGCGAAGCTTACGACTTCAGAAGGGATCGATGTCCCAATAGATTTACAGGAAAGAGATGGTGCAAAATTTCTTGGCGGAGATAGCGCATTTGGAGATAAAAGAATTATTTTATTTTTAACAGAAAATAATTTACTAAAGCTTAAAGAAGCACCCTCTGGACTATGGATGGGACATTTGAAACTTGTCCAACCCTTTTTAGGCAATTATATACCATTCATGCTATGGTTGGAACGAATCCAGAGATGCAAAGATTTGTCCCACTAGTTTATGGGTTCATTCCAGCAAGAATGAAGAATATTATACTATTATTCAAGATTTTTGCAGGATTTACAAGACTATGCATCAGACTGATATTCAGCTTACACAACAATATAAGTATAATGATAGATTTTGAAATAGCTACCATTATAATGCTGCTAAAAAGGAATTTGGAAGCAGCGCACACAAATGTTGTTGGTTTCATCTCAGAAAAAATGTGCGGAAGAATATCCATCCTCTCGCATAGCCTCGGAATATGAGGAAAACAGTGAGTTTGCTCTCAAAGTCAGACATTTGCAAGCACTCGCATTTCTTTTATCTGATGAAATTCCAGCTGCTTTTGAAGAAGTGAAATCAATTTCTCTAGAATATACAGATTCTGTTGTTCAGTGGTTTGGGGAAAATTATGTTCTTGGAAAATTTCGTGGAAGCAGAAGAAACAATCCAAACAGAAGCCCTCCGCTTTTACCACCAAGAAGTTGGTCAGTAAGTTTTTCCAGAACACAAAACAAACTTGAAGGATGGGACAGAGGCTGGAATACAATTCTGGAAGAGAAAAAACTGTGACTGTACAAAATAATTAGTGAAATTGCGAAAGAGCAGAGAACAACTATGGCTAAAATCAAAAGAGTGATAGCACAGATTCCAACAAATCCACCCAGACGAGAAACGATGGCAAGATAAAAAGGAATTCGAACTTCTTTGGCGCATAGAGACAAAGTTAACGTGCTAGACTTTTTAAGAGGAATTTCTTATAATTCTACCCTTTACTAAAATGAGCTGGTATTTTTCACTA
Organism: Macrothele yani; assembly: GCA_039090855.1. Taxonomy (NCBI): domain Eukaryota; kingdom Metazoa; phylum Arthropoda; class Arachnida; order Araneae; family Macrothelidae; genus Macrothele; species Macrothele yani. Next base: position 71,208,795 of record CM077025.1, on the reverse strand, counting down.
ATTGAATTAAACTTTTTACTAACTTGTATTTGAGTTTTTCAAGAATGTAATTCTGCCGAAGATGCAAGAATGTAAAACACAACACAAAATTATAAAAGACAAAATTTTCAAAATAGCACGTCAAAAACGGAAAATGTCAAAAAGTAATCCAAAATGTGAAACAAATAAAAATTCAAAAATGCAATCACAAGTCACAAGCATAACAAAAATGCGAAACGCTATGTAACAAGTACAACACAAAATGAAACAAATGCCAAAACATAAAAAAAATGCACACGCTATGTAAAATGTACAAAATAAAATAAATGCCATATTCATAAGGATTGCATGACAAGTTAAGTTAAAAATGAGCTTTTACTTAGGCTTCAAACAATAATTATTAGCCTCTATACCTTTTTAAAAATCTTTAATAAGCGCAACATCATTAACCTGACTTGTCATCAAACATTATCAATATGACCATGGCATACAATTACTTAAAAGACTTGTTAATGGATGAATTATGAATTGAGAAATCACCAAGTTCAGCGGGTGAAAGTTAATGGCTGTTTATAGTTTTGTACTCGAGTAAAAGTGCAACACAATAAACTTGACTTTCTCTTAAAAATTTATGTATATGAGCACGGTTGATCTAAAACTGATAAAAAGGCTTAAGGCCTGTTTATTAATTTTTGTGCCTCTGTCAAAACGCAGTACCATAACCTTGGCATGTTATCGAAACCTTATGAATACGTCGGACTAAATATTCCTAAAAAAAGGGTACGCCTAAGGTCTTGTAATTAAAGTTTTGTGACAGAGTAAAACTGCAACATTAATAACTTGACATGTTATGTTAACGTTGTGAATATGAGCATGGCGGATTAAAGATTTCAAGAAATAGACTTTGGGAAGAAATAGATAATGTGTTGTAACTGAGTAAAAATGTAACATTATCTTTATTTTATATATAAACTAAACTACGTGCTGAAATGGCCCAACAATATATAGGTATACTTCAACCATATACCGAAGCGCTGACAAGGTGAAAACAAAAGTGCAATTTTGTATGGTCCCTTAACATTTTATGGCCAGCCTACATGGAAGTGGACACATTGATACCAAAAACTTACTTTTCATACGGCTCCATAACAGGTAGCAATGGACACGTCGCAATCTCTCTTTTTTTATTAGTTGGGGTTTAACGACCACCGTGATTAATTCAGTGGGCTATAACCAGTCGGACGTTCCTAATTTTGGGCCACTGGTTCCTGGGAAGGGGGACAGTCAGTGCCAGAAGTCAATCACAACATCCATGACTCACCGGGATTCGAACCAGGATCCTTCTCGACGAGTGGTCAGAAGCCAGCGCGTAGATCACTCCGCCACCGTAGCGGCACACATTGAAATGTATTTTTCATACGGCCCCAAACGCTCTTATGGACATACTAGATTGAACTGGACGCAACGAAATCATTAATATAATTTGTACTAGCAGGGATACTAGGTACATATTACTATTTGTGGAATCACCAAGTTCAGCGGGTGAAAGTTAATGAATGAAAAAGATATTCCCGTAATTTTCTAGTAAACTTATTTTAAATATTTTGATTTAGTTAATTTAATTTTACGAAACAAAAAAGAAAGAAAATGGAATGGGAATACTTATCTTCGAGGAGACATCTATAGAACTGCCGTACATCTGGCGTGTGCTTCTGAGAATCCCGCTACACAGAAATGCAATGTACCTATGTGATGTCGCATGCATACGACTTGACACTTATAATCTTTTTCTTACCGTTTTGAATTTTGAATATCTAGAACTCTCTATTTACATTAAATTTCTGCCTGATAAGCCGCCCGTTGGTAGTGAAAGCTAATCTATATTGATTTGTGTTTTTAATACAGCATTAACCGCATATTTTTGCACTTTATTGTTATCTACGGATTCTAACTTAGACTGTAGGTTGGTGGTTTATGGCGCATGGGCCTCAAAGGGCCAAAAAGCGTCTTAGAACGTAGATAGGGTATTGGAGTGCTGAATTGTGTTGCCGATCTTAAGAGTAAAAGATGGAACTTTTTACGAAAATTTTGTATGGGGCCCCCTTGACCCCGAACCCTTCCAAAAACCGTCTAAGTTAGATAACCATGCGATAGTATACCAAATTTGGTAGTTCTAAATTGAAAACTGTAGATTTTACGAAAATTTTGCATGGGGGTCTCTAAACCCTTCGGGCTCCGACCCTTTCGAAAAACCGCCTACAGTCTAAGAGTTTCATGAGATAGCATACCAAATTTGGTGGTTCTAAAGTGAAAACTGTAGATTTAACGAAAATTTTGCATGGGGGTCTCTGACTCCCCCGCCCTTCGGAGATTTCGACCCTTTCCAAAAACCGCCTACAGTCTAAGTTAGAGTTTCATGAGATAGCTTACCAAATTTGGTGGTTCTAAATTGAAAACTGTAGATTTTACGAAAATTTTGTATGAGGGGGCTCTGCCCCCGTGCTCCGACACCTTCCAAAAACCGTCTGCAGTCTAAGTTAGAGTTTCATGTGATAGTATACCAAATTTAGTGGTTCTAAATTAAAAACTGTAGATTATACGAAACTTTTGTAGGGAAGGGGGGGGGCTCTGACCCTCGGGCTTCGACCCTTTCCGAAAACCGTCTACACAAAAATTTTGTGTGTGTGTGTGTGGGGGGGGGCTCTGATGCCTTCCAAAACCGTCTACAGTCTAAATAAGTTTCATGAGATAGTATACCAAATTTGGTGGTTCTAAATTGAAAACTGTAGATTTTACGAAACATTTTTATGGGGGCTTCTTGACCTCGTGCCCCGACCCCTTCCAAAAACCGTCTACTGTCTAAGCTATTTCTGGACCATGTCGACATTATGACCGCCACCGGATATGAACACGATGGAATAAAAACTGTTAAAATGGCCTAGGCCAAGGTATTATTAATATTTAATGCCTAAACGAACTCACAATAATACTAACTTGACTTGGTGTGTGAACTTTTTGAATATGAGCACGATGGAATAAAAACTGTTAAAAAGGCCAAAGCTTGGGCGTTAGGCATAGGCATATTAATTTATTTTTAGTGCCAAAGAAAAAGCGTAATATTCCTATCCTGTCTGAGTGTCCAAACCTTATAAATATGATCAGGGCGGAAGACGTTCGAAATCATACGTTTTCCTGTATTCGTTTTGTATGTAACCAAAATTTGTAAACGCGACGAATTGACGCTCGACGAATCGTCGTGGTCGACGAATTGACGCATAACCATCATTAACGGGCCAGCGGTATGTGGATAAGATCCTACGTCCCCATGTGCTCCCATACCTGGCCGGGATTCCAGGTGCGCTATACCAGCAGGATAATGCCCGGCCGCACACGGCTCGGATGCCCAGACACTTCCATGGCCTGCCCGCTTCCCGGACGGAACCTGTCGATCATGTGTGGGACCAGTTGAAACACCAACTACCGCCGTGTCGCACTATCCAGGATTTGGAGCACACCGTCCAACACGTGTAGGCCAGTCTGCCGCAGGACATCAGGAGTCTGTTCGTTTCCATGCCGGACATTATTGTAGCATGTATCACCTCACGAAGCGGTGCGACGCTCTATTGAAAATGACCGGACTGCGTGACACAGATCCTTCAGTAATTGTCCTGCAGCTCTGTTTTTGCCATCATGTGTATTATTCATCTGTATCATTACGACCATAAAATTTCAGTTCAATCCGATGCTTCCCCTTGGTGCGCAAATTTCATTGTCAGTGAGTAGAAAAACTTTCAAATCGGTCAATATTTAGAGGTCCTACTGGGGCCTCAAAGTGTAAAATTTCAATAAAAAATGAAGAAATCACAGTAATTTTTTTACGTGTTAATTTCTTTTTTATTCCAAAGGCCTACTGTGGGAAAAGGTCTACACGAGTTAATGAGGCACCACACAAAAAACGTTTGAGATCGATGAATATTTAGTGAATACTGGGGCCTCAAAGTTTCAGTTTTAATAAAAAATCAAAGAAATTTCAATGTTTTGTTATTTTTATTCTCAAGGCCTATTGCGGAAGAAGTGTTACTCAGGCTCAAGAGTTCCGCATAGAAAAACGTTTGAGATAGGTTAACATTTAGAGGTCCCACTGGGGCCCAAAAGGTCTCAATTTCGGTGAAAATGCAACTTCACAACAGCAATTTGCTATTTCCTGGTACGTCAATCCGCTAATCTTAATGCGTCTGAATGGAACCTGTGTGAAATAATCAATAGAAACAAACTGAAAACGTACTACAGGATTGTTACTGCATGGAGACTTGTCGGACTCTGACTCTAGCCCAACTCTAGAGCTGCACAACACCAGTTACGTTTACCACTTGCCAGTTATAGGAGAAAATTGGGATTTGTAGCAGAAAATCGGCATTGCTTTCTTCGATGCAACTCTTGCTCTTACGTAGCCATTTCTGGCCACTTCATCACACACTGATGCAGAAGCGTCGCTTACTACACGGATTACCCTCTCCACGGCCTGCGTACAAGGTAGCTCAGGTATTTTAATATTTGCTCGTTTCTCAGAGTTGATCATGAACTATCTAGAAATCTGAACATTTCGCAAACATTTCGTTTGAGAAATGTTTTGTGAGTCAGACTTCACTGAGCACACCCGTTTGCCAGTCAATTATTTCGAAGTAATCTGTTGCATCAAATTTGACGGAGGAAATTTAGAAGCGTCTTATTTCATTAAAACAACTACTACTCTTTTCTTCTCTTGCACGAAGAATTCGCGGCACGGCAAGGTGTTGGACATGCATGCGGTGACCTGTGTGCATTGCCAATAGCATTGACTCTGAATGAGCGAAGTACGCGTTCCTCCTAATTTCCTTGTCCACAATATTTCTCAGCTTTGTGGGAAGGTACTTTGTCTGTCTAATCATTTGCCGTAGGCGTCGTGAGCTCTCTTGGCACAAATGATTTCATTTGATTTGGAACCACATCAGCGGCGTCGGAACCGCGGGGGCAGAGGGGGCAGTTGCTCCCGCACGCAAATGATTGTGGGGGCGAAACATCACATTTGCCCCCTCAGTTTTCTTCCTTTTCAAATTACACATGTTCGTGATTGGAGATCTCAAACATTCGGTTTTTTTTTTTTGAAGTTCATTTTGATAAAAATTGAGTATTGCTCTTCATTTTTTACCATAAACTATCTAGAAATCTGAATATTTTTTTAATGTCATTCACTCCTGAGACGCCAAGAAATGCTAGTTCCATTAAACAGTCCAAAGGGCTGGTTCCTGTTTGAAGACCAGCAATGTTTTGTCTCATTAGGAGTGCAAAATTAGTCTTTCTCTAAACAAATGAATAAAAATAAATAGGGAAATGGAAGTAGGATGAAGAATGAGATATAAGTTCTTTCAATATTTAATAATAGCGTCTACGGCCACAATTCCTGCCGAATCCGTACCAATCCGGAAGTATCAAGATCTGTAGTTTAATGCCGTTCATGTGTACAGTTAGTTTACATTGAGAAACTATATGGATATGAAAAATGGTTTTCTTTTATAGATTAATTTTTAATAAAAAAATGTTTTTCAGCAAATTTTCGTAATGAAGTCAGCACATCTTCTTTTATAGTAGTACGATAAATTTTATGCCAGGGGGAAATATTTTGTTCTCCGACATCTTGCCCCCGCTGTCAAAAAAGAGTTCTGACGCCACTGAACCACACTTTCAAAATAAAAGTAACGAGATAGCAAAGATACTGTGATGGCATAGGGCTGCTGACGTACAACCGAAGCACTCTGTTCGACGTAGTTAACCAGCGCGAATGTGATAGCTTTCCCAGACTCTGTTCTGGGAGATATAGAGGACAGTAAACCGAAGAAGTTGCTCTGCAAATGTCTAGAAAGTATATCTGGTCTGCACTGAGGCTGGTGTCATCCACTTTAGGAAGTTTTACCTCAACTTTTTCGTAAGGAACGACAGGCAGCTTTCAGTCCTTTAGTTTCTTCCCAATCGGGTCGTTATATCTGTAGGGCCCTGTGGTTGCTCCACCATCAAGTTCACGCGAGACATGTCATAGGGGAAGTTTGTTTGCATGTAGCATGCAAACCAGCCAGTGGAGGGGACCTCCCAGCTCCTCGTCCAGCAGTCGAATCACTCCTCCGTGTACTCCTGTATTTACTTTAGTGCCATCACATCCGATAGCTAGTAAATCATCTAAGCTAAAATTATTATGCTGCAGATATTCAATCATGCTCTTCTTTATATTGTTTGCGGTAGGCCTGCCATCTATAGTGGTATGACCAACGTACACAGAACTATTGTTTTTATTGGAGGTTTAACGACCACCGTGAGCAACTCAGTATGCCATTAGCAGTCGCCCGCACCTAATTTAGGGTCACTGGTTCCAGGGAAGGGTGAGAGCCAGTGTCGTAAGACAAACACAACATCCATGCCCCACCTGGATTCGAACCCGGACCCCTTTTGGACGCATGATCAGAGGCCATCGTTTTTTTTATTGGATCTGGTAGTACAGACACACAAATAGGCAGACATAAACAGGATACAGATATTTCACAGCAACAAGCACAAATCATACAGATATAGCCAGCGTTGATAATGCACAAATCATACAGATATAGCCAGCACAGATATAGCCAGCGTTGATAATGTAACAACACATTGTGAACAAGTATACATCAAACATGGATTTTTCAGTATGCTAAACGACCGATGTGCACAGATAACTAGTGTTGGACAGTAACACATTGAGAACCAGTGCCGAAAGACAAACACAAACATCCATGCCTCACCGGGATTCGAACCCGGACCCAACTAGGGCGAATGGTCAGAAGCCAGCGCCTTAGACCACTGCCTTCAAATAAATCTTTATTACTAAAAGCTAAACACAACATACAACAAATCACCGGGAACAGAAGGTGCGTCAAGGCACACCGGCAACATAACACCGCAGCGCAAACAGAAAGCAACTATATCACAGCATTCCAAGACGTAACACTAATAAAGATCAAGTAACGCAGAAGAAAAACCAACACATAAAGATAGTAAAAGGCAAAAAAAGAAAAGAAAAGAAATGCATTGACCAACGGCTTGCGGTCGACGAAAAACACAAAAAGAATACAGCGACAGACTTAGCTGCACACAAAACTAAAATACCCCGAAGGGATAAAAAAAAAAAAAACACCAGAAAAACAAAATTGACCACGCACAGTACATGAATACAAACACCAACACAATGAAAAAAAATAATAATAATATCACACAGCATGAAACACAAGTCGTGAGCATAAACAACAAACATACTAAACGTAAAAAAACGCATTAACGCAGGTGAAAACAGGTTAAAACAAGCAAAGCTGACAAAAATACAGAGAAAAGATACAAACGCAACACTGTACAGCAGGCCAGGAAACCGACAAACAGCGGCATAGAAACATCACAAAAAGTCACCACAGGGGTGCAGTCCAGGCAAGTAACAATAAACAGTTTAGGAGCGTAGGCGACGAAAGTCGTACAGGAAAGTCCAAAGGTCCATATATGCAGTGCAACGATCAAGCCCTGAGCCACGAAAAGCCCAACATTCTTGTATATCGAGCAGGAACACGTTGTTACAATAATCGAGGAACACCTTTGTAGTGTAGCGGAAAGTAAAATCATGCAATTCCGGGCATGGCTAACGAGGACGCTGGGACACTCACCATTGAAAAAACGTAGCAAAGTAGAGCCAGATGTTCACACGATCAGCAGGATTCGAACAGAAGGGAAACCAAAGGCGAAGATCCTTCCAGCTGAGTCAAAAGACCGCACAGAGAAGAAGAATAAAATCCGGAGTGGCAATTTCAACCGCTCAGGGAGGAATCTCGCTGGTATCAGGGAGTGCAGGGAAGCCGCGAGGGGCGATCATCCGATCCACCAGGGCTAAGGTGCCTAACGCTTCAGCAAATGGTTAAACCTGTAGAGAAATGAACGGCGTCCAATTGTAGTCTGAGTTGGCAAGATGGTTTCCCATCTCGGAGGTTAGTGGAACAGAGGGACAAAACGGGCGGGGAGGGGGTCAGAAGCAGGAGACTCTGGTGAGGTATCAGCTTCCATGGGGTCTGTAGAAGAACCATCATCAGACACAGCAGCGGGCGCATCATAAGGAACCAAACCAGCTTGTTCAAACTGGTCCGCCCAGCTGGGGGAGTAGGAATATGCAGTGGAGATGGTGGAAAGACTGAACCGGAACCTAGAAAAATATCAGAAGCAGTAGTAACTGGCGCTGTAAGAAGAGACGAGGGAGGCGGGGAAGCCGAGATAATCGTCGAGTAAGATCCGATGCTAGAAGAAAGGGGGTCAGCAACAATCGGTTCCGGCCGAACTGCAGTAGGAGATGAAGCAGAAGGCAGTTCCAAGGAAGGAAGGGAAGAGGCATTAGGTTCTGACGAAATAGACAAAGCGGTAGCAAGGGAGGGTTCCGAAGATGATGGAGTACTTTGGGACACAGAAGACGATCCAGGAACATCAGTCGACGTAGAAGCAGTCTTGCGGAGAGGGACGAGATGAGGGCACTGGGAACGGACGTGCCCAGTACCCTTACATTGGAAGCAAAGGAGATCTTGGAACACTTCCACACGAAAACGTTGACTACCAGTTACATATTCTAGCACCGAAGGACAGAAAGCAGCATCATGATTATTAGCAAAAAGCATCTGCACTTGACGACGGAGACCGAGGATCGATTTATCCTCTGGATCGTTCGGAGCCGCGGAAAGTGATCGGTTCTGACAGATCACCCTCCCGCACTGAGATAGCGCATGGCATAGCAAAACGTCAGAAAGCTCTGGAGCAACCGGAAAAAGCATCAGGAGCACCGAAGGCTAAGAAATTGGGATACCAAACAAAGTTCGGCGGCGAACGACAATCCCGGTCGTTTGCACTAGATAAACGTGAGTCATGGTCGAAAAGTAAACCACCACAGAACGTGGCTTACGAGCCATATGTGTCACAGCACCGTCAGGGAGAATGCAACGCAGGGCTGCCGAATATAGCTTGAAAGAAGTGTCAGGCAGGGCCTCGAAAACGAGGCCAAGTCGCTGGCAAGAAAGTAAATCCTTACCTGCTGCGGAAGAGTCCGGAACTGTGATACGAAGAACATCTTGCACTCTGACACACGAGACAAGAGAACTAATAGCAAGGGGAACACGTGATGTAGTCGAAGTCGAAGAGAAGCCTGAAGCCACAGCAGCGTAATCCAGTTTAGCGCCGCGCTGGGAATCCGAGGAAGATCCTGAAACAGTAGCATGAAGAGTCGGAAACAGAGAAGGAAAGTCAGCGGCGCTCTGAGAGCTCTCCATTGAAGTCAATGGTACAGGCGGAACACCGTCAATGACGTCACCAACAGCAGAGCGAGACGGGGAAGACAATAGCTGGAACTTGGCAGGACGAGCGGACGGCGAACAAGAATCCGCCAGAGTAGCGGCATCATCATCATCGGCGAACATCTGCAAGCTTTAGGCCTCGCACGAAAGGTAAACAAACCCAACGCGGAGGGATGAACTCAAGCGAAAGTGCCGCCCCGGTGGCGCAGTGGTCTAAGGCGCTGGCCTCTGATCATTCGTCCATAAGGGGTCCGGGTTCGAATCCCGGTGAGGCATGGATGTTGTGTTTGTCTTACGGCACTTTCCCTGGAACCAGTGACCCTAAATTAGGGACGGGCGACTGCTTATAGCCCATTGAGTTGCTCACGGTGGTCGTTAAACCTCCAATCAAAAAAAAAAAAAAAAAGAACTCAAGCGAAAGCAAAGACGCTTATCGCAAAACGAAAGCAGGGCACAACACACGCAACGATTGCCGCAGTGGTCTAAGCGATGGCCTCTTATCATTCGTCCGAAAGGGGTCCGGGTTCGAATCCCGTGAGGTATGGATGTTGTGTTTGTCTTACGGCACTGGCTCTCTCCCTTCCCTGGAATGGAACCAATGACCCTAAATTAGGAACGGGCGACTGTTTATAGCCCATTGAGTTGCTCACGGTAGCCTTAAACCTCCAAATAAAAAAAACCAAAAAAACGCGCAACGATTGCCAACTCGATAAGGTTGCAAAAAGACACACTTGACGAGCTGAGCAGCAAAAGTCCAACACAGGCGTTGGTCAACGACAGCGTGTTGTCGAGACAAAAATAAAATAGTCACAAAACGTAAAAGAAGTACTTACAAGGCAACTCGCCCGGAGAAACTGGTGCACTAATCATTCAGATACACAAAATAACAAAAATAACGAACGTAGAAACGGCAACTAACACACAAGCTCAATCCAAAGACGGGAGCGAGAAAAAACAGCCTCAATGCCACTGAGCCGGCTAGAACCGGATTCTTCCAACATTGTAATGTGCTCTTCTGGTTTTGTTCGCCAGTAGAATTTACTTCCTTTTTTAACTTGCACTACAGTGTTAACTTTTCTTCCCATAAAAAAATATTGCTTTTAAATTATGCATCTCACTGTGACCCTAAGAGTAGATCTTGTCTTTCCTCTAACGTTATTCCTGTCTATTACTTTTGATTTGCCTTCTTCTGTCATCAAATGAAGGTCTTCAATTAGAGCGGAAGTTATCGTTGCCACTGCTCTATCAGAAACTCCGGTCCTGTTGCAAGCAATGGCTAGTGAGATCAGTTTGTTTCTCATTAGGGTGCGTGACATCTTCGTGGTCTTATTGTTCTTCGGTGTCAGTTACCGGTATTTATGAGGAGGTCATCCTCTTCTTCTGATGGACCGCTACTCAGTGATGTATTTAGGCATCTTTTCGGGGTGCTTAGCCCCCCCCCCCCCGAAAATCCATGAACGCCCCCCGTAGGTTTTTGGGAGATCTTCCTTTATATTTAGTATAATCATTTTCGTTTATAGCTGAATATTTGGAAACATTAATTTAAAAAAATTAGGAAAATGAGGAAAAATATTATAACAATAAAGAAAAAAAAAACACATCCACATGGACTTCAATTTGAAATTTCTATCATCCTTCAATAAAACATTAAACAGTCCTCGCTGAAGGGGCTTTTTTTAAGCACCGACAACTTGGACTACTTCCGCAATAAAAATCTAATTCCACAGAGTAGAGATGTTTGCACTGAAATACATCATGATATTTTGCAAGCTGGCATTCAGCCTTATTTCAGTCTTCTATATGCCGACATTCCATGCATACGGTTAAGCCTCAGTGTAGCTAACGTGACGTTAGTTCTTCCACATACAACGAAATATTTGATACCTAATTTTTAACAATAGCAAATTATTTGAAATTATTCCCACAAAAAGTTTTTTTTTTTTTTTTTTTCTGGCGATGAGTGGTTAACACTCTGTTAAAAAAATCTAGGCACCTCAAACTGGCATCCAAACGGTTAGTTAGTTGGGTTTTTTTACTACTTCGTGCTAATCTAAATAATCCCTGGGTGCTGAAACCAAGTGGCAGGGAAATGGTTTGCACCATACGTTTTCAGGTAACACTGTAATGATTCCTTAATAATCAGAAACACACTTGTCGTAAGGCAAGGACATTTTTACACTGCTAATGTTTTTTTGAAGGGAAGGCGGATATTTTCCCCAGCACAGCATCATCTTACTAGGATCCTTATTATTTTACACCACCCCATGGTGAAATCCGCGGTGCATTACTGAATTAAAGCAAAGGTATAACATTTTTAATCACTTGTATGTGTAGATTCCTTGGAATCTGCATTTGCGATATAAGAGCATAAGAAAATTTTTGTACTCTATTTAAAATTTTTATATATATTAATATAAATAACAAAATTGTGATTATGTGTATATAATCAGTCAACAAGTTTTAGCCCCCTCGAAATTTGTAATTGCCCCCCCCCCTCCGAAAAAACGTCTCTGAATGCAACGCTGCTGCTACTTGAGCTGGCTTTTGTTAGACCCTGCCCCTGTAAACCACTGGTTGAAGCAGAGGCTACTTTAAATGTTTTGGGGCCCTAGACGCTAAACGATTATGGGGCCCCCTCCTTCCCCTTCTTATCGCCTCAGAAATTTTCATCGTCAGATTAACAAAATAAAAGTAACGTCGAGAAAAATATTTTTGCGCTTTTTGAAATGCGATTCTATTCTAAATTATCAGGGCGTTTTGTCAGAAACAGTGCTAATGTAATCAGTTTGACTGTTCGCGCACATCGAACTTTTTAATTTTACAGATATTTCACAAATTACTTTTGCGGCTAATAGGAAGTCAAGGGACACTAAGCTTGGCACTTTAATTATCCCATATACTTTATGAATTTACAAATAAGGGCTGTCAAACTCGAACATTTAAGAAATTAAAGCTCTCTTGTGAAGAAATATTTTTGTACCTCTCAGATTAGGCTTAACATACTTAAATTTTCGAATCAGTTCATTAATTTCCTGCTAGAGATACTGAAGGACAATGAATGTGGTTTTCACAGATTCTTCAAAAATTATTTTTGCGAATGATACGACATAAAATTTCATTAAACTCTGGCCATTTTAAATTTCACTACCAGTTCATAAATTTCTCTCTAGTTCTGGAATTGGAAATTTAATAAATTTCAGCTTTACGCTACGAGAGACCATTTCGGTTACGGCAAACGTTCTTTTTGAGTTTGATACGTTTGGCAAAACTGGCTTCATTAGTACATCTTCAGTTGCTATAGTTACTTGGTAAATTTAACGCTAAAGGCGCTGAAAATGGAGTTTCGCTAAATTTTTCAATACATTTCCTATAAATTGTCATGAAACTGGAATAAGTTTCAACTACCAAACATGCCCTCTCCATTGCTTCAGTTTTAGAAAATCACCTTGTTTTTACGTTATGAGCAAATTAGTCAAATTAGTAAGCAACGAGCATGGTATCCAGCAAAAATAAAATACTTGAAGATACTGGCAACAGGAGATGTCCTCCACGTTACAAAATACAGGTAAATTTCAATTTGTGCAAAAAGGGTGGATGAAAAAGGGTGGATGACTTTTCCTGGAGGAGTTTTCTTGTGGCGAACGATTCTCTAAATCGAAGAAATTCAGTCGTCCATGGCGTAGACAAATGTCATGGACCAAAAAAGTTGGACAGTAAGAATTTCATCAGTCAGTGCAAAAAGCGAGTGTGAAGAGTTTCTTGAAAACATTTTTCCTTATTACTTTCATCAGAAAATTGAGGTCAGCGTTTTCTTTAATTATGTCAAAAAGATGCGTAAGGTTTTCTTTATACCTCCACCGCAGTTATCAGTAACAGAAGCCTAAGGATTAAGTGCAAAAGAGCCAGTGCCGCCCCGGTGGCGCAGTTGTCTAAGGTGCTAGCCTCTGATCATTCGTCCTTAAGGGGTCCGGGATCGAATCCCGGTCAGGCATGGATGTTGTGTTTGTCTTACGGCACTGGCTCTCTCCCTTCCCTGGAACCAGTGACCCTAAATTAGGGACGGGCGACTGCTTATAGCCCATTGAGTTGCTCACGGTGGTCGTTAAACCTCCAATCAAAAAAAAAAAAAAGAAAAGAGCCAGCTTGAAAATGGAAAAGTACGAACCACGGTTTTTCGAGTAAGAGTTTCATTGAACCTTTTATTGGCCGCCCCGGTGGTGCAGTGGTCTAAGCGATGGCTTATGACAATTCGTCCGAGACGGGTCCGGGTACGGATCTCGGTTAGGCACGGATGTTGTGTTTGTCTTATGGCACTGACTCTCTCCCTTCCTTGAAACCAGTGACCCTAAATTAGGGACTGGCGACTTATAGCCCATTGAGTTGCTCACGGTGGTAGTTAAACCTTCAATAAAAAAAAAAAACTTTTATTGCTTTTTCAAATGTTAATTTGTTGTCAATTTAAGGAATAGAAAAGATGAGAATACTTGATAATTACCAGTATTAAACTAGGGGAGGAAAAAGCAATAAGAAAATGCTGTTGCAATACAATAGAAATTTCTTTTAACACTATTAAATAAGAAAAAGATTAACAGTGCAACATTTTCGAATTTCTTTACTTTGCAGCTAAGCACACACTTTTTTGTGAAAAAAAAAAAAAAAAAAAAAAAAAAGAACGAACGAAGCACCCCGAGGAAGTCCTTTGATCCTAATGAAACTCTGCATGCAAGTATCTCAGGGCCGAATATGCAAATGCTTAAATAAAAAATAGCGACCAATGACTAAATAGCGGCCCCCGACAGCGCATGGGAACGGCATCGAGAAATGTATATCAAGAGCAAAGGGCGACACAATAGGTCGTAGAATGCGTCGACGTACCGAACATTAACGTACAGATTGTGAGGATGCCATGATGACGGATCCGTAGACACCACGAGAAGTCGAACGGGTTTGCGAGAGGATATATAATTAGGCTGAGAGAAGCCGGTTGGTCAAGTCGTCGTGTCGCCAGGCATTTGAATCGGAACTACGCGGTAATCGGACGATGTTGGCGCCAATGGGTCGAACAGGGCACCACAATCCAGCGGCACACGGGCAGTGGACGGCCGAGAGCATCGGTGGAACGGGAGATTCGAGCTACTGTGAGAGCCGCACGAACAGAACCGAATTCGTCGCTCTCAACAATCCGTGGCCATGTTGGGTCCACAGGTACGGAAGTGGCCATTCGGCCCGTTGCCAGAAGAGTTGCGCCACAGGGATTACAGTCGAGGAGGTCAATCCGCCGCTTTCTACTGATCAGAGAACATCGCAGGCACCAGTTGCAGTGGTGTCGGACCCGATCGACGAGGGATAATGTCTAGTGGTGTCACGTTGTCACCAGTAATGAGTCACGGTTTGCACTTAGCGCCGATGACCAGTGCATGAGTGTCTGAAGACGAGCCGACCAGCGCACGGATCCTGCTTTTACCGTGCAACGACACAGGGCTTGGACACCCGATCTGACTGTCTAGGAAGCTATTTCCTACGATAGCTGGACACCCTTCGAAGTCCTCTGTACTACCCTCATGGCTGAACGGTACGTCGACGTATTCTACGACGCGTTGTGTTGCCCTTCCTGTAGCACATCACTGAGTAATTTTGCAACAGGGTAATACCTGGCCACACACGGTACAACTCTCCTGGGCCTGCCTCTGTAATGTTGACACCCTTTTAGGCCAACCCGATCACCCGATTTCTCACCGATCAAACATGATGGGACCCCACCTACACCCATCCCGAAATGTCGGCGAATTGGCCCACAATTTGGATACCATCTGGCATTCTATACCTGAGAACGTATCCGTAAACTGTATGCGTCTCTGCCACGCTGGGTTTCTGCTTTTATCCGAGAGAGAGGTGGCGCTACAACTTACTGATTTCCTCTCCTATACATGTACATTACACATGCAATTTTCATCTTGATTGAATAATTCCTTCTGAGTGCTTCGTTTTCTTTTTTGCTCTTTTTCTTTCTTTTTTAGCAAAGATTGTATTAGCTACTTTGGTTTAGGGTGGTGTAGGAAGATTAGGGATAAGAAAAAACTTGATTATACTACCCCAGAGAGAAAAGGTAGTAAACAGCAAACACCCCGGATCACCAAGACAGTTTCTACAAGCACTCTTCATCGCAGCTCAGGAAAGACAGGTAAAAAGTTCCAACACAGATGTTTTTCCTTGGCTGGAAGTCATATGAAAGTAATTTATATCACAGCCAGCTAAGTATTCGCCTTAAACAATGAAAAGTGTGGGAAGCGTCAATCCTTGTTTCACCTACCACTAAAAGGAAGGCTAGGTTATTTTAACAGTTTCTTTCAAAACAAGTACATCGATAACAGTTCGAAAATTTAAATTGAGAAAGTAAATTATCAACTGACAATAAAGTGGTCACTTTAAGGATTGATTTAGTTCGGTCCGTGAAAAGCAAAACAAAACTGGCAATCCAGTTATACGTTTTCGGGGCCCCTCAAGCTCTGGGGCCCTAGGCGCGCGCCTAGTGGGAAATCCGCCCCTGGGTTGAAGACATAGAGGGGTCAACTGTCTGCGAGGATTTACGTGCTTCTACATCTACCACAAGTCTGGAAACCTTTCTCGCTTCCATTGCCTGTAGTTTCTTTGAAATGCACAAGACCATGTTTCAAATCCTCATCCGTCTATGTGCCGTTTGAAACGAAACGAATTCTCGCACTCTCTCCGGAACTTTACGGTTTTTTGGACAATACTACTTATTGAAATCTGAACACTTAAATGCAGAAATGACAAAAAGAGTATTGACAGCATCAGTCTGGAATTTCTTCACACCGTGAAGGAACATTCTACTTTTCCTGGTCTTTATATTTTTAAGGATACTTCTGTATTTATCACTATGGGACTGCATTATTCTGACAATTCTTTTTCGTGAAACTGCAGGAACTGAAGCTTTCTCCCTAAGAACCATAAGTTTTCCTGCACTAAATGTGACAGATCCCTAACAGACATTTCCTTGCTGTTCTTTTTTTTTTTTATTGATTGGAGGTTTAACGACCACCATGAGCAACTCAATGGGCTATAAGCAGTCACCCGTCCCTAATTTAGGATCAGTGGTTCCAGGTAAGGGAGAGAGCCAGTGCCGTTAGACAAACACAACATCCATGCCTCACCGGGATCCGAACCCGGACCCCTTTCGGGCGAATGATCAGAGCAGGGCTCGATCATGATAACTCGGGGACCTGGGAAGAAGTCTACATGTGCCCCTCCTCACATCACATTTTTACTCTGTCACATCACATTTTTACTCTGTCATGTTTTTCTGAGAATAAATGATTTCTCAAGAAATCATTTTATTCTCAGAAAAACATGCATGTGTATGAAACTTTAAGGGTAATGTTTCAAAGCCACATGCAAACAAAAGTGAGACAGTTTTAAATAAACATGTACTACGAAAAATGAATTAAAAATCCAGACTTGCCCCTTAATATGCACAATAATATTTATAAAAAATAAACGGTACTTTTCTGTTAGCCGGGCGCTAGTGATAAATCGCCAAATATAGTGCACAAATAACATTTTCGGGGTTATTTTATTAAAGGCAATCAAACCATGTTCCGCTACGAAAACTTCTGCTGCAACATGAAGATATCTTGCATCTCCATCCAATACCATCATTAAAATACAGTTTTCTCATGATTCATATTTAATGGCAAAATCCTCTTTTCTTGAATGAATAAAAAAACCAAAAACATTATGGAAATGGATCAGAGTTGCTGGATTCCTTCGCTGATGCATCAAAATCTTCGCAATGTTCATTACTTGGTACACAAGAAATCATTTTATTCTCAGAAATATCCGGTTTTTGACTGACCATAACATAATAATTTAACAGAGATCCTGCAAGTTTTTTGGTAGATTCTTCTTTTTCAGTTTTTAATTTCCTTTTAGCAGAACCGGATAGATATGTTCGTTGAGACATCACTTAAAAAGTATGGTATTACACTTTAAAAAATATGATATCAGTTAAAATTCTGATAAAAACTGCAAAATTTAAAAAAAATATCTCACTTCAATCTACACTGTTGGCCACCCAAAATGCAACACCAAGAAGGAAGCATCCGATTGGCCTGAAATTCGTAGCATGCGTCGCCCGCGAGAGGATATGCAAACGATTAGCATTGCAGGGCATAGGCAAATCCTGTGCGTCCTCCACGCCACCAAGAAGCACTATAACAAGGGTGCACAGAAGGCGGGGTGTAAGTAGTGGAAGTGTGTTGTGCTGCCGGATCTGTGCATGGGAAGCTTCCTGATGCCTCGTCGCAGAATACGGCAGTCATTCGAGCACGTTTCGAAGTTCGACAGAGGACGAATAGTGGCTTATCGCGACAGCGGTTTATCGTACCGAGACATCGGCGCCCGTGTAGGACGACATCCAGCCACAGTGAGGCGGGTATGGATTCGGTGGGTGCAGGAGAGACGTACGGACCGACGTGAGCGATTGCCGCAGCCGCGGCACACCACCAAACGAGAGGACCGGCATGTTGTGCGGCAGGCATTGACGGCTCGCTCCGCCACATCACGAACGTTAGCGCAGGAATTAGGGTGTGTTGCGCAACAACCTGTGTCAGCACGTACCATTCGACGACGTCTGCAGGAGCAGGGACTTATCGAGCGGCGCCCATTGCTCCGATTGCCATTGACGTTACACCACCAGCGAGTGCGACGGCAGTGGGCCGTTGAACGCCGCACCTGGACTATGGAATGGCACGACATTGTCTTCTCCGACGAATCCCGCTTCTTCCTGCGCAACACCACAATGGTCGGATCCGCGTGTGGCGGCACCGCGGCGAGAGACTGTATGACGCCTGGATTATGCATTGCCATGCCGATCCGTCGCCTGGCGTTATGGTTTGGGGCGCAATTGGATACGACACCCGCATCCCTCTGATACGTATCGCCGGTACACTCAACAGCCACTACTACATCTCCGACGTTTTGGAGCCTGTAGTCTTTCCTTACCTGCAGGACCTGCCAACGGCCACGTTTCAACAGGACAATGCGCGCCCGCACGTGCAATTCTTCACGGCCCACCAGGTGTCACTTCTGCCGTGGCCCGCCTGTTCTCCCGATATGTCGCCCATCGAACACGTCTGGTCGCTGATCGGCAACCGAGTAGCCCGGCAAGCACCACCCGCGGCTACGCCTGATGACCTGAGGCAACGTGTTGAAACAGCCTGGACCGACATACCCCAAGCCTACATCCAAAGCCTCTTTCGTTCTATGCCGCAGCGTGTAGCGGCCGTTATTGCCAGCCATGGGGGCTACACGAACTATTGATGCCTGCGTGTTCCGCAAGTCGCACGGGCCTGTAAGCTCAATCGTTTCATCTTTGTATCAGTAAATCTGGCTTTGCTATCTGGTGTCCTTCTTGGTGTTGCATTTTGGGTGGCCAGCAGTGCATTACCATATGCTTACACTAACAAAAACGTAAAATCAAGAGCTTCGCTACAACCAAGTCGAAGAGCTTCACGTAGGACCACATGCCATAAACAAGTGTTTGCCTTGTAAATGTGCTGCCATTTTCCTCAGCAAATATTTCCATCTGTGCGGTTGCAGACAAAAAGCTACATCCACGGACTCCAGGATACTGCGCCAATCAACGTGTCGCATTTTACAATAGTGGACAGGGTAGCAATAGATAGAAGGCGGATCTCACAATCTGAAATGTTTAAAATGTCTCACAGAGTTAGTTAAGATGGGTGCCTCAGAAATTTTATAAGTCCATCCAATCAAAATGAACTTTCAACAAAAAGAAATTTATAACATAACATTACTACAAAAATTGCAAATTTTGGGGCCCCCTTCAAACTGGAGGCCCTGGGCACATGCCCCTGCAATAATCAGACACTGGATCAGAGGCCATCGCTTAGACCACTGAGCCACCAGGGCGGCACTGTTCTTTCCCAAATTACTGTCTGTCGCCCCGGTGGCGCAGTGGTCTAAGCGATGGCCTCTGATCATTCGTCCGAAAGGGGTCCGGGTTCGAATCCCGGTGAGGCATGGATGTTGTGTTTGTCTTACGGCACTGGCTCTCTCCCTTCCCTGGAACCAGTGACCCTAAATTAGGGACGGGCGACTGCTTATAGCCCATTGAGTCGCTCACGGTGGTCGTTAAACCTCCAATAAAAAAAATTACTGTCTGAGCCACTGGTAGTACACTGCCGGACAATTGCTAAGGACGGATGACAATAGCAAAGATAGCAACCATAAAATGGAAGGCAGGAAAATGTGGAAATTAGCATAAGTGCGGGATACAGTAAGACGTGTTGTGCGTATGCAAATTTTGGATTGCCGAACTTGTTCGTGACGTCATAGCGCTGATAAGAGATATAAAGGGTTTGATGCGTATTGACCGTTGTTGTTCAAACGCAAAGTTGAAAGGGAAAGAATCAATTGACGAACTTGCAATTTTCAGTATGTCTTCCCGACATCACCTAGATGATTTTACGCGTGGCCGCATTATTGGCAAGATTGAAGAAGGGCGAAAAATAACAGATGTTGCCAGGGAGTTCGACGTCAGCCACAGTGTTGTTTCAAGGCTTTGGAAATCATTTCAAACAAATGGAGAGTGTAGCAAACGTCACGGGGAGGTCGTGTTCGCAGTACGACACCTGCAGAAGATCGGTACATAGTGCTATCAACAAAAAGACACCGGCGCAGCACAGTTAGTGAAGTAGCTAATCAGTTTATGGCTGCTACTGGCAAGCGGATCTCCCGAAAAACTGTCGCCAGACGTTTGCATGCAGGAGGACTATACGCCCGCCGTCCTGCTGTGTGCATCCCATTGTCCAGACGTCACCGTACCGCCCGTTGGCAATGGTGCCATCAACATCGCAATTGGACTGATAACGACTGGTCTGTTGTCCTCTTCTCAGATGAGAGTAGATACAGTCTATCGTCTGATTGTCGACGACAACTGATCTGGCGTGATAGTGGTACTGCATATTGTCCAGCAAACATACAGGAAAGGGACCGATATCCGACATGTAGTGTCATGGTATGGGATGGCATCATGATCAATGGCCGTACGTCCCTTTATGTGCTTCCAACTGGGACTATGACTGGCCAACGCTACATTAATGTTGTTCTGCTACCTTATGTTCGCATGTTCCGTGGTGCTGTCGGTGATAGATTCATTTTCATGGACGACAACGCAACATGTCATCGAACAGTCGCTGTACAGGAGTGTCTTGAGAGCAAGAATATTCAACGCCTCGTATGGCCAGCACGTTCTCCAGACCTGAATCCCATTGAAAATGTGTGAGATGCTTTGGGGAAGAGTCTTGCTGGTCCCCAATGCCCTCAAATAAACAAGGACACCCTCATCCGTGCACTGACAGAGGAATGGGATGAATTACCCCAACAGCTGCTTGATAATGTTGTGCAAAGCATGACACGACGTGTGGAATCTTGCATCGCCCTCCATGGTGTCCATATCCCGTATTGACATCTTACGCCGGAACGCCTGCGGACGGTAATTGCATTTTTTTCACGTTTACGTATTCTGCACAAAATGGCCTGTTTGTCCCTTGAACACGTTCCAAAGCATTCTGGATTTCAGAGCACAATAAATTGTCTTTCTTGTAATGTCCTGGCATTCTGACATTATTTTATTTCACTTGGCATCCAACCACACTTACTTTTTTATGCGCTATATAGCCGTTTATGATCCGTCCTTAGCAATTGTCCAGCAGTGTATTTAAAAACGTCTGACTGAAGTGGAAACGTATCCACCGGCAAGTCCTTAGGTGTGTCAAAAATTTTGCACTTTGGAAACTTCTCTCCCCTAACAGGTCTCTTGTCATGATGAACCCGCAGATTCTCTTCAAAAGAATCCGTCATTTTTAAATGACTAACACGAAAGAGTCGTGCAGATACAAATCGGATTTTCGTTTGGTACTATATCAGGCACATTCCCTTTGGTACTAACTGAAACGACGATGCACTTTCTGCAACTACCATACAAATTATGGGCGAGTGTTCTGCGTTCTATGTTCTCATTTCTCAAACGGTTACGTAACCCCAGTCACGAGTCTCTGACCCATCCTGTCCTGAACAACGTAATCCTGTGCTGTCAGATCCCAGTACTACAGTCTGGTGGACGGCGACGACTAATGAATAACTTGCTCGCTATGCATTGCGCATTTTTCCTCCTGAGAGAGAAGCATGGTGGAAGGGGGAATAATTGATTCTAACAGCCCTGCCAATCCGAAGATATAAACTTACACTCATTTAAACAATGGATCCACTCAAAGCATACATGGCTCATGACTGAAGCCATTTAATATGCTCTGCATGCTGCGCTGGTGCGGTATTGGAAAAAGTATGGAATTCATACACAATTCATCATCACTTTCAGGCCCGCGTGTTCTCTAAATATTGACACATCACATTTTTCTTTTCTTTGACAATTTATAACGTTTGTTTGCCACCTTTCCAACACTAGGCCATCAAGGTAAATAAAAAATATAAAAAACTACAGACTATTTAAAAAAAACAATTTTGTTCTGAAACTGAAAAACCTCCGACGCTCCAGTCGGACCTCTAAATATTAACTGACATTTAAGTTTTTTTTAGTGGTTACCAGTCAGACCAGATGGCAACTTTTCTACTCTGACTCCTAATGCACGTTTCTTGGGTATTCTTTGAGGTAAGATAAAATACAACAAAGGTCTCTTCGCTTCTTGGTGTAGCCATTGCTGCATTATTTTTGAAGTTGGGAGTCAGCCAACATTGCTGGTGTTTTGCAGTTTGAGGCATACAGGACAGACTGAGTACGGCTGTGCGTGAAGAGTGTTGCCGAAGTTGAACTTCCGTTCTCATCTTCTGCTGTTGGTTGCATCTGCCGAAGAGAGGTGTGTAGGCCAAGTCAACTGCTTCGAGCCGAACTCCCGTTTCATCTATCCTGAAGATAGTGTCTACGGAGGAGCGGCTTCTGTAGGCCAAGCATGTGCTGAGCTCCTGTTTTCATCCATCTGCCGTCAATTGCGTTTGACGAAGGAAATAGACCGAGAAGACTGATTCTTGTGCACATCTGTCTGCCGAGGAGAGGTGTATGGGCCAAGTTATAGCCTCTAGAAGGAAAAGTGTGCCGAGCGCCTAGCGTACGTAATGATTAGCGTGGATACCGAAATTTGTCTCCTTCGTAGATGGCGCTGCGATCGCCTTCCCTTCCCTCTTTCTTACTCTGAGGGGAGCGGTAAACAAAATTCGTGTTGCTTACTCTGAAAAGAGCGGCAATTTAGACGAAGACTTGTTATGTTTTAGGTTTTAGAAGGAATGTGGATTACCTAAATATTGCATATAAGTTATACTTAGCTCATTATGCGGAAGAGAAATAACCATAGTTTTGTGCCAGGTTGCAATACTCAGTACAAAAACAGTAAGCTGTCACTCTTTGGAATACCCAAAAATGATAAACTTTTACAGCAATGGCAAAGATTAATTCCCCGTGCAGATAAAAACTTAGATAAATTTAGTGCTGTATGTGAACTGCACTTTGATGAGAGATTTGTGGTTCGAAATTTTGTGCATAAAATGAACGAGGAGACTGTGTTAATACCCAGAGATCGGCCCATCTTGAAACCAGATGCAATTCCAACAATATTTCCAAACCTTCCCCATTATTTGTCAAAACCTCTGCAAAATACAGGAAAGTTAGGGAAACCGATGATAAGCCTGATGGTAATTTAAATAGTTTGGAATTTACTTCCCAAAGAGTTACACTGAACTGCCTTCTGAATATCAACCTTCCTTCAGAATTTTGGGGTAAGCAAATTCCTGCTAATAATTCAAAGTGCATAATTTTCCATGTTCATTCATTCAAATGTGAATTGTCAAATTCATTGACAACAGAAAAACTGGTTGTTGTAACCAAAAGTGAACCAGAGGTTACCTGTAAAGAGTATTTACGTGGATTAAAAATTAACACAGTTTCTAATATTACTTCTGAAGATGAATTAGAATCCATTATTCGAGACACTGATAGGCTAACAGTATGTCATGTCGCAGGCTCCATTTCAGAATCTGAAAATATTTTTTCTTTTATTTTGATTGGAGGTTTAACGACCACCGTGAGCAACTCAATGGGCTATAAGCAGTCGCCCGTCCCTAATTTAATGTCACTGGCTCCAGGGAAGGAAGAGAGCCAGTGCCGTAAGACAAACACAACACCCATGCTTCACCGTGATTCGAACCCGAACCACGTTCGGACGAATGATCAGAGGCCATCGCTTAGACCACTGCGCCACCGGGGGGCGGCTATTTGAAAATAACAGGAAGTACCTTGAAAGTGGAGTTATTTTTGAGAATAATTTGTACAGCAAAAATTGTGTAAGGAAAGGAACAACAGAGACTTGACTCAGATGTAAGTATCTGCAGCACTTACTTTTGCACAAAATAGCTTACCATAGAAGAAAGGCTACATTTAAAAATAAGTATCAAAATAAAGTTCGGAAAATCAACAGGCTGAAGAAACGAGTTATTTCGCTCTCTGATTACACTAAAAAAAAAAAAAAAAAAAAAAAGAATTTTACATAACTTTCCATTAATGAAAAAATAGCAGAATTACCCATTAAGCAGCAGCAAATGGTTATTCATTGTTATAAGGCAGCAAAAAGGAAATCTGCAAGAGATATGTCATATACCAGGGAATGGTTACTTGAATGCTTACTAATGCACATAAGTCCAAAATTGTTCGAGCACATACGGAAACACAAAATCATGATCCTACCTAATAGAACAACTATTAGAAAGTATATTTTAAATTACAACAGTATTTTTGGATTCAATGCACAGACGTTTGAAACAATTTCAAAGAAAACAAGTGAGATGGAGTTTATTGCAAGACATGGTGGTATATTAATAGATGAAGTGAAGCTTACAGAAAAACTGCAAGCAAAATCATCTGGTGAAATAATAGGGTTTGTTGATATTGGGCCATACACTTCAGAAACTGTTAAGCATGCCCCATGTAATCACAGACTGGTAATGGTGTTCCAGCCATTAAATGGAGATTTTTTTTTTAATTGGAGGTTTAACGACCACCGTGAGCAACTCAATGGGCTATAAGCAGTCGCTCGTCCCTAATTTAGGGTCACTGGTTCCAGGGAAGGGAGAGAGCCAGTGCCGTAAGACAAACACAACATCCATGCCTCACCGGGATTCGAACCCGGACCCCGTTCGGACGAATGATCAGAAGCCATCACTTAGACCACTGCGCCACCTGGGCGGCTAAATGGAGATTGGACCCAAATAACTGGTGTTTTTGCCACAAATAACAATATAAGTGGGACTTTTCTTGTAAAATTGATTATTGAAGCTGTTATTCTCACTGAAAATGCAGGTCTGTTTGTTGATTTCATTACGTGCGATGGGGCTTCTTGGAACAGTAATATGTGGAAGACATTTGGTATATCAGCAGATTGTTCTGAAACTAAATACAGCATTATGCATCCTACAGATTATTCTAGTAGTTTACATTTCATAGCATCTTTTCTTCATTTTATAAAATGTGTACGGAACGCATTTGTTACCAGAGGGTTTCCTCTGCCCAAAGGGGAAGCAAGACCAGAGTGCCGCAGTGGTCTAAGCGATGGCCTCTGATCATTCGTCCGAAAAGGGTCCAGGTTCGAATCCCGGTGAGGCATGGATGTTGTGTTTGTCTTACGGCACTGGCTCTCTCCCTTCCCAGGAACCAGTGACCCTAAATTAGGGACGGGGGACTGCTTATAGCCCATTGAGTTGCTCACGGTGGTCGTTAAACCTCCATAAAAAAAAAAAAAAAAAAAAAGACCAGAGCATGTTGAAGCAGCATGGAGGGAAGGACTCTGACATAACTACTCTAAAAGCCATGCGAACATTTACACGCGTTCATATTCACCCGAATAACTTTGAGAAAATGAGGGCAAGCTATGCTTTGCAGCTTTTTATCAACGAAGTATTAAAAGGTTTTTTTACGCTTTCCAACCGTAGGTTGAAGAAGCGTATATGCTCCAGCTTTGTCCGTCCGTCCGTCCGCACGATAACTGGCGTAAAAATGGTTCGATTTCGATGAAATTTTAGTATGTGGTAGGGGACCACCTGGGGACGAAACCTATTGAAAATGGGGTCAAAGGTCACGACGTAGGAGCGGAATCATTCCATTACCCTTATGCGTCATAACTTGCGTAAATATGGTTCGATTTCAATGAAAGTTCACTATGTCGTAGGGGACCACCTAGGGACGAACCCTATTGAAAATGGGGTCAAAGGTCACGACGTAGGAGTGGGATATTTCCATTGCCCTTATGCGTCATAACTTGCGTAAATATGGTTCGATTTCAATGAAAGTTTACTACGTGGTAGAAGACCGACTCAGGACAAACCCTATTCAAAATGGGTGAAGTGGGGTCAAAGGTCACGACGTAGGAGTGGGATATTTCCATTGCCCTTATGCGTCATAACTTGCGTAAACATGGTTCGATTTCAATGAAAATTTACTATGTGGCAGGAGACCGCCTGGAAACAAACCCTGTTCAAAATGGATGAAGTAGGGTCAAAGGTCAGATCATAAGATCGGGATGCATTCGTCATAACGTGTGTAAAAATGGTTCGATTTCGATGAAATTTCAGTATGTAGTAGGGGATCACCTGGGGACGAACCCTATTGAAAATGTACGAAATGTGGTCAAAGGTCAGGACATAGGATTGCGATCCATTCCATTGCCCTTATTGCATATTATTAAGGTGGACGTCAAGTAATTTTGCTTCCTATACTTCCAATGGAAAAACGTTTGTACACATTTCCTTCCCAATTAATGTGTTCCCAAGGATGAAAATTTGAACATCGATTAAAATAATTTCATATTACAACTTGGAAAACTTAACATTTCCTAAAACATAACCATAATTATATTAAAAATCAATTATTTTCCTTTGGTGGTGTTGAAACCAGAGAAAAGATGGCGCGACCTGTACTTTGATGACGTCAGTGGACAAATAAATGTTGGATTGCATAATTACGGTTATGGTTTAGAAAATATTAAGTATTCCAAGTTATGAAATGAAGCTATTTTAATCGATGTTCAAATTTTCATCCTTGGGAACGCATTAATTGTGAAGAAAATGTGTACAGAAGTTTTTCCATTGGAAGTATAGGAAGCAAAGTTACTTGACGTCCACCTTAAAGTAGCAATTCTTGTATGTACATTTTATTTTGAAAACGGCTCTAAGAATTTTGATGAAAGTCGTTAACCTACCGTTTTCTGGTACTAGAAATCGATTTAGCTTGATCTCGACTTTAGGAGAATTCGTTTAGTGGGTTAAATAAACACGCCGAATTATAACGTTTTTAGTGTCATTAATGTTACCAATGCTTAGAAATCTTATGAGGTCACAATCTCGCGTTTGAGAATGTTGGCGGGCGGTCACGCCATCTGTCTCATTACGTCACGCGTTGTGTGTGGATCCTATTCAAGTTTTATGACGTCACACTCTTGCGGCGAGCAGATGGTCGCGATTCCCATCTGCCTCATTACGTCACGCGTTGTGTGCGTATGTCCGTCCGCACGATAACTCGCGTAACAATCGTTCCATTTAGATGAAATTTTAGTATCTGGTAGGGGATCACCTGGGAAGGAACCCTATTTAAAGTGAACGAAATGGGGTCCATTCCACTGCTCTTAGGCGTCATAACTAACGTAAAAAAGGTTCGATTTCGATGAAATTTTAGTATGTGGTAGGGGACCACCTGGCGACAAACCCTATTGAAAATGGGCGAAATATGTCAAAGGTCAGGACATAGAAGCGGAATCACTTCCATCGCCATTATGCGTCATAACTTACGTAAAAATGCTTCGATTTGCATGAAATATTAGTAAGTTGTAGGGGGTTGCCTGGGGACGAATTCTTTTTAAAATGGGGTCAAAGGTTAGGACACAGGAGCCTGATCCATTCCATAGCCCTTATGCATCATAACTTACGTAAAATGATTCGATTACGACAAAACTTCATCATGTTATTTCGGAGGTATACCGAACCGGTCCTGTTGAATATCATCGAAATGGGATCAAAGGTCAGGGCACAGGACCGAGATTTATTCCACAGCCATTATTCTCATAACTTGAGTAATGATTTCTGGTATGTTGGAAAGCGTATTATAATCAATGCATTGCATGATTTTACTAACTTGTTCTCTATAAGCATCATATTGAAATACAGTTTGGAAGTACTAATGCAACTGCATTTTTCATAAAGTTGATGATGGAGTTAATCTGTAATGGCCTCTAGGGGTCCATCAAGTAGTCTCCGCATAGATTCTGAGGGATGCAAAGTACTTAATGATGTTCTGTTATATTTAGATTAAATGGAAGCTTTTGCAGGAGGGGTTTTCAAATGCTAGCACAGCTGCAGGATTATGAGTCACTATAAGCAGTGCTATCTCTCTACTAAAATATCTATACGAAACCTTGAACCACAAGTATGTAATGACATCGTGCTTGAGTCAAGACTCGATAGAAAACATTTTTGGCATTATTCGATAAATGTCAGGCTGCAATGACCACCCCACTGCAGCAGAATTTTTAGTGACCATTCAGTGTTTAAGTTTTTATAATCTGGCCAAGCCTGAAAAGTGTGGTACTGGCTGCACAACAGAAATCATCAATTCCCTTATTGAGCAAAGTGACTCCATCAGTTGCAAACCTAATGTTTTATTAAATTTAAATGAACTTTTAAGTGATGGAATGCTAGATAATGTGAAAGATACCTTGAATAGTGCTGCATATTCTGATTGTGCTTCCCCTTTGCCACATAATTCCCCTAACCAGTTGCTAGTTTATGTAGCTAGAAAATGTATTGCAATAACTAAATGCAAAGATTGCACCAAAATGTGTTTAACATGCAGTATTGAAGAAAAGGCCAGGTTTTCTGGAACGCTGATACGAGATTTTGATAAAGGTGGCTTATTATATCCATCAAAGGAACTCCTAGTTCTTGTCAGTCAACTGGAAGGTATTGTTACACATTATTTCAGCACCGAAAAACTACACAGAGGTAGCATCATTGATATTCTAGCTATCTTGATGATAAAGAAAATTAAATTCA
This sequence comes from Macrothele yani, assembly GCA_039090855.1. Lineage (NCBI taxonomy): Eukaryota > Metazoa > Arthropoda > Arachnida > Araneae > Macrothelidae > Macrothele > Macrothele yani. Next base: position 71,180,296 of record CM077025.1, on the reverse strand, counting down.
TTGGTTGTGCAGAACACAGTAAAGATGTGACATGTAAGATTGCAAAATTTTATTTACTGACACGGTTATATTTCTATATAAAGGGACTTAATAAGATTCGCAATGATAATCAAGAAAAATGAAGTACTTAAAGCTGAGACGCTGCAAATAAATATTAAGTCCCTGGATCTGGGTGTTGAGGTTCTTTTTATGAGGAAGCAAGTGAGAGACAGCTTTATAATTACTGTGGAGTGAGTAAATGTATGTGGAGTCAGTCAATAGCTGTCATTTATAATTATTGTGGAGTCAGTAAATATATACAGACTCCACAGTAATGCTACAGCTCAAACCCTCACCCCGAGACTCCCTCAAAACTACTTTAACAGTTAATAAGAACTTTGTAACAGAACAGGTTCTGTCATTCAAATCGAGGGGTTCGAACTTAGTCACATTACCAATGTTCAACTCTGAGCAAGCAGAGCAGAAGCATATGACCGTATTAAAAAGATTGGATAACTTTGGGAGTATGTAGCAGTGGCTAGTTAACTTTTCCTTCGTTAAATATGATATGTATGCACATAGCAGACAGTAAGCCTAATGCATATGCAAATAAGTAACCCCAGCCTATAATGAGGACAAGAAATGTCCAGATTGTTAACAAACTTAGAAAAGAAAGTTACAAAAACTGAAAACTGGTAAGTTATTTAGAGATTCAAAATTCAATTCTGTAAATGTATTTATTTTTAAAAAAAATTTGCGCCCCCCCCCCCCCATCAAGTAACTGAATAGTTCAGCAGATAAGATATTAATATACAAAAAGATTTTAAGGAACATGTGTGGTGGTAATAATATTGCAGAGTTACTATTTGTTATTAAAGATGTTTAGATCTGTGGGATTCTTTAGCAGATTGCCCCACCCCTTCATCTTTTTTTTTTTTAATGTTCAAATCCCAAAACCACTGGTGGTAATCTGATATTAACACTTAACACTTCCTTTTTTCAATCAACATTTAGCTTTGGCATTTCCAGCATTGCTAACTAGGGCTTCCATGACGGAATTATATACACTGCTGGACAATTGCTAAGGACGGATCATAAACGGCTATATAGCGCATAAAAAAGTAAGTGTGGTTGGATGCCAAGTGAAATAAAATCATGTCAGAATGCCAGGACATTACAAGAAAGACAATTTATTGTGCTCTGAAATCCAGAAGGCTTTGGAACGTGTTCAAGGGACAAACAGGCCATTTTGTGCAGAATACGTAAACGTGAAAAAAATGCGATTACCGTCCGCAGGCGTTCCGGCGTAAGATGCCAATACGGGATATGGCCACCATGGAGGGCGATACAAGATTCCACACGTCGTGTCATGCTTTGCACAACATTATCAAGCAGCTGTTGGGGTAATTTATCCCATTCCTCTGTCAGTACACGAATGAGGGTGTCCTTGTTTATTGGAGGGCATTGGCGACCAGCAAAACTCCTCCCCAAAGCATCCCACACATTTCCAATGGGATTCAGATCTGGAGAACGTGCTGGCCATACGAGGCGTTGAATATCCTCGCCCTCAAGACACTCCTGGACAGCGACTGTTCGATGACATGTTGCGTTGTCGTCCATGAAAATGAATCTATCACCAACAGCACCACGGAACATGCGAACATGAGGTAGCAGAACATCATTAATGTATCGTTGGCCAGTCATAGTCCCAATTGGAAGCACATAGAGGGACGTACGGCCATTGATCATGATGCCAGCCCATACCATGACACTACATGTCGGATATCGGTCCCTTTCCTGTATGTTTGCTGGACAATATGCAGTACCGCTATCACGCCAGATCAGTTGTCGTCGACAATCAGACGATAGACTGTATCTACTCTCATCTGAGAAGAGGACAGCAGACCAGTCGTTATCAGTCCAATTGCGATGTTGATGGCACCATTGCAAGCAGGCGGTACGGTGACGTCTGGAAAATGGGATGCACACAACAGGACGGCGGGCGTGTAGTCCTCCTTCATGCAAACGTCTGGCGACAGTTTTTCGGGAGATCCGCTTGCCACTAGCAGCCATAAACTGATTTGCTACCTCACTAGCTGTGCTGCGCCGGTGTCTTTTTGTTGATAGCACTATGTACCGATCTTCTGCAGGTGTCGTACTGCGAACACGATCTCCCCCTGACGTTTGCTACACTCTCCATTTGTTTGAAATGATTTCCAAAGCCTTGAAACAACACTGTGGCTGACGTCAAACTCCCTGGCAACATCTGTTATTTTTCGTCCTTCTTCAATCTTGCCAATAATACGGCCACGCGTAAAATCATCTAGGTGATGTCGGGAAGACATACTGAAAATTGCAAGTTCATCAATTGATTCTTTCCCTTTCAACTTTGCGTTTGAACAACAACGGTCAATACGCGTCAAATCCTTTATATCTCTTATCAGCGCTATGACGTCACGAACAAGCTCATCAATCCAAAATTTGCATAAGCACACGTCTTACTGTATCCCGCACTTATGCTAATTTCCACATTTTCCTGTCTTCCATTTTATGGTTGCTATCGTTGCTATTGTCATCCGTCCTTAGCAGTGTACTACAAAATTCAGTATTTTGCAGAAAACTTGCAAAATGCCATGAGTGACTAAGTGTGACTAATTTACTCTTTACAAGGTGGTGTAAAAGTAATGAAAAAGGAAATTAAACAGGTATTAAATTTATTTCTGTAAATTTGAGTGTACCGGCAATGCGTACCAGAGGGGTGCGGGTGTCATATCCAATTGCACCCCAAACTATAACGCCAGGCGATGGACCGGTATGGCGATGCATAATGCAGACGTCATACGGCTTATCGCAACGCGGATCCGACCATCGTGGTGTTGCAGGCAGAAGCGGGATTAATCAGAGAAGACAATGCCGTGCCATTCCGTAGTCCAGGTGCGGCGTTCAACGGCCCAGTGCCGCCTCACTCGCCAGTGGTGTGACGTCAATGGTAATCGGAGCAATGGGCGCCATACGACAAGTCCCCACTTCTGCAGACGACATCGAAAGGTGCGTGCTGACACAGGTTGTTGCGCAACACACCCTAATTCCTTTGCTAACGTTCGTGATGTGGTGGTGCGAGCCGGCAATGCCCACCGCACAACATGCCGGTCGTATTGTTCAGTGGTGTGTCGCGGTTGGCTACGGCAATCGCTATAATCGGTCCGTCCGTCCCTCCTGCACCCACCGAATCCATACTCGCCTCACTTTGGCTGGATTCGTCCCACACACGCGCTTATGTCTTGGTACGATAAGCCACTATTCGTCCTCTGTCGAACTCCGAAACGTGCTGGAATGACTGCCGTATTCTGCGACGAGGCATCAGGAAGCTTCCCATGCACAGGTCCGGCAGCACAACACACTTCCACTACTTACACCCCGCCTTCTGTGCACCCTTCTTATAATGCTTTTTGGTGGCGTGCCTGGCGCGCATGATTTGCATATGCCCTGCAATGCTAATCGTTTGCATGTCCTCTCGCGGGCAACGCATGCTGCGAATTTTAAGCCAATCGGATGCTTCCTTCTTGGTGTATCATTTTGGGTGGCCAGTAGTGTATATACACTGGAGGAAAGTGAAAAAAGAACACCAAGAAGGAATTGGCGGACGATCATGAAATTTACATATGTTAATGGGGTCGAGTTTACGTAGGTCTGATGTTAATTTCGGGACCAACTGGTGAGCGCTTACGCCACAGCACGGCATAATATGCAAATTATCGTCGGTGGTATTTAAGGAGTACGGCGAAGTGAATGTAATCAGTCGTCGGCGTACGGACACGTGCGAAGACCCTAAAGAAGCTGCAATGCCTGGACATGGAAGACGTGTACGATTTCAGCAGTTATCAGACTTTGAGCGAGGTCGTCTAGTCAGACTTCGCGAGGCCGGGTGGTCGTATCGTCGTATTGCGGAGCGAATTGGACGGAAAATATCGGTGGTGGTACGATGGTGGCGCAGATGGTCCAAGGAACATTCCCACACGAGAAGACGTGGAACCGGGAGTCACAGACGGACTGATGAGCGGACCGATCGACGCATAAGAAGAGCGGCTTTGTCAAGCAGAACATTCACTGCGACGCAAATCCGAGCTGCCGTTGCACCTGAGGTGACTGTGCGAACAATCCGCAACCGTCTACTGGATGCAGGACTACGTGCACGTGTGCCTCTGGCATGTGGACCTCTGACTCCAGCCCACCATCAGGAACGGCTGCAGTGGTGTCGCCAACGTCTGCACTGGAGAATGCAATGGCGATCTGTCGTGTTCAGCGATGAAAGCAGATTCTGCTTAGGAGCCTCCGATGGCTGTATGCGTGTTCGCAGACGCACAGGGGAACGTCTCCACCCTTCTTGCATCTGACAGCGACACACAGGGCCTACACCTGGTCTCCTGGTGTGGGGAGCGATCAGCTATCACTCCCGTACACAACTAGTGTTTGTACCGGGTACGTTAAACAGCACCTCCTACATCAACGTCATTCAGCCCGTTGTTGTGTCATTTGTAAGGTCGGTCCATCGTGGTGCTTTCCAGAAAGATAACGCACGCCCACACACGGCACGTATAATGCAACATGCACTTCAGGGTGTGAGACAACTTCCATGGCCTGCACGTTCACCGGATTTGTCCCCCATTGAGCACGTGTGGGATTTTATGGGACAACGACTTATCCGGTCTCCACGGCCAGCCACGACCATCCCCGATTTACGCGTCCAGGTTGAGGATGCTTGGAACTCAATACCCCAAACTTACATCCAAAATCTGTACGACAGACTCCATGCCAGAATTGCACAGTGTGACACAGTTCATGGCGGTTCAACTTCGTACTAACCATGTTACATGGAAATGCTATTTTTCAGTTTACCAGCAAATACAGCTGTATTTTGCCATAATGTTTTGATCACGTTATCCTCTGTATTCCGTTATTATGCTGTATAAATTTCATTGGTATCAGACGTCTCCTTCTTGGTGTTTTTTCACTTTCCGCCAGTGTATAGTGCGTTCACTATAACTTGACAGTTGGGAAGGATTCACTTTACTAGTTTTAGGGGAGCTTCGCATCGTAAGCAGCGTGCTTACAACTCATCGCCTCCAACCCTCTTGGAGCAGGGCAATAAACAATGAAGATACGGGGTGGATGGGGAGTGTTGGCGGTCCCTCCTAATGCTGATTCCCTGTGATGTTTAGAGCTTCTCCTTCAATGGTCTTTGTGGGAGGGAAAAGAATAAGGCATTCTTGAACATCACCAAACGACCCTTTCCGACTTCTGTTACTGATTTCTCAAGCTAGCTTTGCAGCAAGCAAGAGATTTTTACTCACGGTTTTTTTCTTTTGCTGTTTATTTAATCTTTTTTTTTTGTGATACTGTTAATATTATTGCTCACAACTATGGCACTCAGCACACCGAAAGCTGGAAAAGTACTGAAAAGCCAAGCTAGGGAAATTATTGGGAATGTAATAATGTTCATGGACGAAGAAAAACGAAATGGAGTTCCGAAAGTGGATGTGAAAAAATCCAATGAACGCGTTTCGGAGGCTACAGGAGTTTCACTGAGAACTATTTACAGAATTCGGAAACAGACTGCTACAAGCGAGGTTTTGTCAACTCCTGGTAAAAGACGAAACAAGAAAGCGCCAAAGCGCGAAATAGATGATTTTGACAAATGCGTTGTGCGTAGAACGGTACATGACATGTATGAAAACAAGGAAATCCCTACTCTTCAGTCTTTATTAATCAAATTACGCGACAGTATTGATTTTGACGGAGGTAAGACTACATTGAGTAAAATACTAGATGATTTGGGTTTCAAATATAAGCGATGGAATGGTCGAAAGTTTTTAATAGAGAAACCCGACATTGTAGCGAAACGTAGGCATTTCTTAAAGGAGTTAAAGCGTAATGAAAATCTACCCGTTCCAAAAGCTGTTGTTTATCAAGATGAGACATGGCTTCTAACGTCTCATGTTTGTCTTAAAGGATGGCAAGACACAAGCTGTGAAAAGCCAACTGGACTCCAAGTACCTTCATCGAAAGGAAGCAGATTTATAATTTGCCATGCCGAAACAAAGGATGGTTTTATACCAGGGGCTTCACTTTTATTTCGTTCGAAGACAAAAAGTGGTGATTACCATGATGAAATGAATTCCGAAAACTTTAGAAAATGGTTTGAGAGCCAGCTGCTTCCGAATTTACCACCAAATTCAATAATCGTCATGGACAATGCACCATATCACTGCATGCTTGCTGAAAAAATACCCACGACTAACTGGAAGAAGGCTGAAATACAAGCATGGCTTCAGCGACATAACATTGATTTCGCATTAGATATGCTTAAAGCGGAATTACTAGATTGTCCGTCGCACCAGACCACAGAAAAAAATTATCATTGATGAAATAGCAGCAGATCATGGACATCAAGTATTAAGACTCCCACCTTATCACTGTGACTTGAACCCCATTGAGTTGATTTGGGCTGATGCCAAAAACTATGTGGGTCGGCATAATGCCTCTTTCACGAAAGAAAGAATAGAAACTTTATGGAGTAAAGCATTGCAAACCGTTACTCCGGAAAAATGGGAGGCCTGTGTGAATCGTGTCCAAACTTTGGCACAAAAATACTGGATTTCTAATGGCATCATGGATGAAATAGAGGAAAATGAGATTGAAAAAATTGTAATAAATATAGGAGAGGATACTGACAGCAGTGATGAAACTGAAGACATATCATCAGCCGATGAAGATTTTGATATTGAGGGAATAATGCCTTTACCTGATTGAAATTGATTCTGCTTTGCTGTTGCTTCAAGGTAAGAGATACACAGTCCTGTTTCAATAAAAGGAATGTCCCTAACACACACACACACACACACACATATATATATATGAAAAGGCTTTTGATTCCGTGAAACGTTACCAGTTACGATGGACTGCCTCACTCATTTTCAGGCCGATGAGGACGGCAGAATGGTTACTGTCTCGATGAATAGTGGAGTTACGTCGATTAAGATTTTCTGTGTGTATGTTTCGTTGTTGCAGTGGCGGCCCGTCAGATGAGGCAAGTGAGGCGCCGCCTCACCTGAAATTCCGCAGAATGAGAAGTGAAAAAAAAAACAAAAAAACTTCGGTCAGTAACAAAGATATAAGAACTTTGCAGGATAAATGCAACACTGAAATTCACACTGTGATTCATGAATTAGGTTAAAGAAAGGCTTTCAAGAAGAGGAATGAATCATTATTTTTGCAAAGCAGCTGCATGTTTTAAGCGCTTAGAGGCGACCGGCTGAATCGCCTCGATGAGAAGCCGGTTTTGGGAACTGGGGATCAGAGAAGAGCCCTACAGAGTGAACCCCCCACCCCCACGGTCCGAGGTCTACCGAAGGAGGTGCCGGACTTCCAGCAAGAGAAAGGAAATTTCTGAGGCGACCCTCCATTTCGCTTAAACTGGAATCGCATCTTTGTTGTTATTGGAGAACCCAAGGATTGTGTATCCAATGGGCGCGGGAAAATGAGCAGATGACCTTGGTAAAAAGTGGTTTTACAGGCGATGACGCCGCTCGGCTCTATACGCTTTGGAGTAGGATGATTTCTACGTAGCTTTAAATATTCGTCAGAGTGTATTTGAGTCTAACTTTTTGTAGCGTGTTTTCAATCCTCTCTTCTGCGGGTGTTGGCTTGTTCATAGTAATGTTGAGTTTTTCTTCTTTTTTATTTTGTTATTGCTATTAAACAGCATATTTTGATTTTGGTTGGAAAATATGAATGGCCCAACAAACGACGTGATTTGTGTTCTGGAAGAAATTCCTTTTGAACACTGGAAAGATTATGATAAAAGGGATGTTCTCATATCTGGAAGACCGACACCTATAATAAGTTTAATATCTAAAGATAAGAAGTGCGACAAATCGTTTTTTAGGTCTTTCAATAAATCATGGTACGAGATTTTCCCCTGGCTTTCTGGTAGCTATTACAAGCTAACTCTCTTTTGCTGGCCATGTTTATTTTTGAGCAATAAGAAAAATGTGTGGAATACAACGGGTTATTTTGATATGAAAAACTTTTCTCGTAGTGCAAAATTGCACGAAAGCTCTAAAGAGCATATAACTAATCACGTAGGTCTGAAACGAATGGAAAAAAATATAAACACTATTTCTGATATGCTCAAAGAAAGTCAAGTTTAATGAAAAGGTCAGACTAAATATAAACACTATTTCTGATGCTGCTCTTCATAAAGTCAAGTTTAATGAAAAGGTCAGACTAAATAGGCTTTTTATGGAACATATAATCGATTTAGTTGTCGTTCTAAGCAAGCAAGAACTGCCTTTTCGAGGACATGATGAATCTATTTCCTCATTAAATAAAGGTAATTTCAAGGAGATGTTCCATTTGTTACTTCGTAGGAGCACCCCAGAATTAAAAGCACATTTTGAAGAAATACGAAGCTTATTTTCTGGACAATCTAAATCGATACAGAATGATTTAATGGAGTGTATTCATGAATATATAAACGAATGTGTTAAAAGCGAAATTAATGAGTCAGAATTTTTTTCAGTGCAAGTTGATGATACAACTGATATTACTCAAAAATCACAGTATTCAATAATTGTCAGCTACATATTGGACTCAAATTGTGAAGTAGTTGAGCGCTTCCTTGGTTTTTATGATATCAGCACTGCTGTGGCACTGTATGATCTGCTAGCATCGGTTTTGGAGGAGTTTGATTTTAAATCAAAGTTAGTAGGCCAGTGTTATGATGGTGCAAGCATTATGGCTGGAGAGTTGAGCGGTCTGCAGAAAAGAGTCAAGCTAGAAGCCCCGCAAGCTTTGTTTACCCACTGTTTCGCCCACGGCCTTAACCTTGTCCTACAACAGGGGTGCAAAAGTATTGTAAAATGTCGCATATATTTCGCAACTGTATCCAGCATGCCCTCATTTTTTCATAAATCTGCCAAGAGAACCCACGTAGCAGATTCAGTTGTTGGGAAACGGATTCCTCAAATAGCGGAAACACGTTGGGCATCACGTTCGCAAATTTTGCGTTTAATTGTGAGCGAATGGGGCAAACTAAAGAATGTGTTTGAAAACATAATGAATGACCCGGAATCAACGGCAGAATCAATCAACGGAGCCATAGGGTATTTGAAAAATTTCACTGATTTTGAATTTGCTTTTTTATCACTGATTTTTGATGACATTTTTGGAATTACGGATGTACTGATTTTCGGATGTTTGATGTTTTACAAAAAAAGACTTTAGATATCAGTTATTGCCAAAGACAAATTAAACATTGTTGCGAACGAATAAATAAGAAAAGGAATGTAACCACTTACTTGAAACATTTCAGTGAAGCATAATATTAGTTTGAGTGGAGGTCCTAAATGTCGCCAAAAGAAACATTTGACTGAAGAAGAAGTGGAAAACTATTACAAAATTTTGTTTTACGAAATCGTTGACAGCATAATAGTCCAAATAAATACCAGATTTGAAGATATGGGAAAGCTCGAGTTTCTGCAGCTAGTTGACAGCTCAAAATACCATAGTTATTCAGAGTCATTTTCATCCAGTGCCCTTAACACTCTCAAAAAAATTTATCCAAACATTTTTACAGACACACAACGACTAAAAAACGAATTAGATTTTTTATATAATGATCACAACTTCAGGGAACTCAGTTTTCAGAAAACCTTGAAAACAATGAAAGAAAACGAGCTGAAAGATGTGTTACCAGAAGCCTACAAATTATTTTCTCTTGTATTGACACTGGCATCAACAAGTTCTTCTGCTGAAAGGAGTTTTTCTTGTTTGAAGAGAATTAAGACTTACCTCCGTAATACAACGGCACAAGATCGTTTGTCTTCACTCGCTAAAATTTCAATCGAGAAAGAATTGCTGAACCATCTAATGTCCACTCAACCATTTTATGATCTGATCATAGACAAATTTGCAGCCAAAAAGGATCACAGAATTGAACTTATTTACAAAACAAACTGAAAGCATTCTGTTCGAGACCAAAGCAAATTAATATCGTATTCCTCTGTTTTTAATTCCAGGTTTAAATTACCTAATACTTTTTTATATAGAAATGTGCTTCCTTAGCTTGACTTCTCCTGTACATAGTTATCACGAGCCCAGTTTTTTTTTTTTTTTTTTTTTTGATTGGAGGTTTAACGACCACCGTGAGCAACTCAATGGGATATAAGCAGTCGCCCGTCCCTAATTTAGGGTCACTGGTTCTAGGGAAGGGAGAGAACCAGTGCCATAAGACAAACACAACATCCATGCCTCACCGGGATTCGAACCCGCACCCCTTTCGGACGAATGATCAGAGGCCATCGCTTAGACCACTGCGCCACCGGGGCGGCCGGACTTCAATTTGTGACCCGTGCTAACTGCACCTTCACCAATATGCCAATCGAACTCTGACTTTTATTCAAGCTCAAGAAACATTTCGTGAGAAAAAAATTTCTATTCAAATGATTTACTTTGAATTTTTTAAGAAGTGGATCTTCGACTGGCGTTGGGATGTGAGTGACGCATTGACTAGCTAAAGAAACCGCGCAAATTGCGTATTTTCGCTCAAGTGTATTACATAAAATAATACAGGTGAAATATTTTTCTTTGTTGTAAAATTATCGAATAATTGTTTTCATAAAAATATTGTTGCAAAAGTAGCGTATATTACACACACACACATATATATAGTGGTATATGTACATTTTCCCTCTAAAATTTTTGGATTTTTTCGTGAAGAAAGACTTCCCACGCCGTGTTTCATATATTTCTATAATTTTATTCCATTACTGTTGAATAATATTTGTATATAAGGGCTAAATGGTATGGGCTGAAGCCCTAAGGGATGGGGTTTACAGCTGTTTATAACAAGGCGCCTACCCGGGACCAATGGCTTAACGAGACTTCCGAATCTCAGCGGATTTTAATGATTCATCCGACTCGAACCCAGGACTTCAAAGATATCCGATGGGTGATACTGCCTTTGACATGAAACTTTTTGAGGGGGGGTCTGCACTTCTGCTGTATAACTGTGTATAAGTGCATGTAACAATTTGGGGAGGGGCGCTTCGACAAATATTTTTCTATTGGTACGTACGCACATCTTGAAATTAATACAAAACGAAGCTAATTTAATAAAATGCAAAAAATTATAGTTGTTTTAATAAAAATTTAATAAAGCAGCAACTTCTTTGGCCGCTTTGCTTTACTTTCTGTTCTATTATCAAGAAATTACATTGCTTTCCGAGTTATGTAAAAATCAATGAATTTAAATAGGGAAATTATCTATAAAACGTACTTAGAAAAAGCTAACTGTCTCGCCTACTAAGGGGTGCAAACCACGACCCCCCCATGCTACGCCACTGATATATATATATATATATATATATATTCGTATAACGTTATGCGAATTTATATATGTTTCAATAACATATGTTTTACTGGTTTACATTTACATCAAGGCCGTTCGCCTCACCAGCATTTTACACCACGAGCCGCCACTACGTTGTTGTGCTCTCTTCGGAACTGCTTCTACGATCAGTTCCTTTACTTCTTCAGAGGGGGCTAGATTTTTCTGGTCAGAGGAATGTTAACTCATTTGTCGATAACCATAACGACCTGCTGGGCACTAGTGGCCACAAGGATCCTGATAGCACGGTCTCTACGGACTTGATCAGGAATCAGCAGTTGTAGGACGTGTGGCGCTCGTATCTGCAGGTGCCGGGTTTTACCTGCGTAGGAATAACAAAGCTTCTAGGATTGACATATGTTTCTTGTCTTCGACGCTTCAGTAGGTAACTGGGACTGAGGTCTTCGAACAGAATTCGCAGCAGCTGCATGTATCTGATCATAGTGTTCTCGTGATGGACATCTGTAGCACCGAAGGAAAGAGATGTGACACTCTGGCGCCTAAACACTTCCGTGTTGGAGGATGTCGAAGCACTGTCGAAAATCCAATCGATCCAGGAAGAGGATGCACAGGCGAGATTCGTGGATGGGGACGAGCGAAGAAAGAGGTTCAGCGGGTTTTGAGTATTCGGGGGAAGCAGTTAGCGAAGGAGAAAAGAAAACTCAGATGTCTCTCGCAAATTTTATGAATGCTTTTCTTCAAGGTAAAGAGAATGTGTGTAACCTCCGCATCATTACTGAAATTAAGCAGGAGACTGCCCATTTTTACAAGACCGTTCTGAAGTCCAACTTCAGGCGGCGATCAGGAGCATCGAGGAAAAGTGGGATGTAAATTACATCTACCGTAAGCTGGAGGTTGAAAGAAAGAGAAACAAGTTTTCTGCATGAAGTTTGGGATTATAGGGAGATTCTGCAAAGTTCTACGGCGAGCTTCTTTCCGGCGAGAAAATTGAGTCAACCACGATGGGCAGTGGCTCGAGGGAATTTCGGTGGATCTCAGAAGAGGAAACGGAACTCAAGCTCTTCGAAGGGGATTTTATGGTTATAGAAGAAAGGTCGGCGATCCAGGCCCTTCATGAGGGACTTGAGTCTTTAGCAGAAGGTTTTCGCTCAGAGAGGCGTGAATGAGCATTCACTCGCATCGGGTGGACTGTAAGCGTATGGATTTTAATGGTGGAAGCTTGCTCATTTTTCGTAAAGTTGTCTTCCAATGAGGCACCGTGCTAACTAACGCCCATCCAGCACCGTGCTAACTAACGCCCATGTCAAGACTAAAGTCTTGACATGTTTCTAAATGTTTGTCTTCGTAGTCTGTGATGTGTTTCTAATTGTTTGTTTTCGTAGTCTGTGATATGTTTCTAAATGGTGTTTGTTTTTGCTGATGGCTTAATCGCGCCTCTCGGTGAGACGTAAGGAGGTTTTCCACTTAACTCCCACTCGTGGGGCCCTTTGTTTTTGATTACAGGTGTCTCCTGTTGCCGGAGGTGGGTATCGTGCCGAGAAACCGCCACTAACGTAACGTGCGGGGCGTGTGATTCGGGGGTGGTGCTTGTTTTGCTGCATGCATTTATGATATATTGTGGTTATGTGTTTGGGTTTCTCTTGGGGAGGGAGGCTGCGTGAGTTTGGTGTGTGCCGGTTCTGTGAGGTCGAGTTGTAGGGTGGAGGCGTACCTCGTCGGAGTAAAGTGTTCATCTCCGACGCCTCCGCTGGTGGGGTCACTTCACTGGTGACGCCACTGAGTCTCCTCTGAAGGAGGGTTCTCCTCCTACTTGTACGTACCGAGAACGTCAGCCTGACTTTCTCGCCGTACTTAGTGACTCTGCCGTCGGTTCGAGAGGGGTCCGTTAGAGTTCCTCTGCGTGACCAGTATGTTTCGGGGTTCAATTGTTGGTGCCTGTGGAACCGTGGTGTGTGCAACGGGGCACGAGTGAAACACCAGTGGAACCAAACCCATGTCTTATACATGTGGTAAGGGAAAGCAAGTGTGTTGGTGTTGCTGGGCAACAAAACTTCGTTGTGGGAGAGAGGTCGCCGTGCGTGAGCCCACTATGACGTCCCTCTCTTCCAATTTCCGAAGACAAGAATTTTAGTGTTATCAATAAAATCTTTGAAAATGCAAATGCAAAGGTATAGGCTATTTGAGGACACAGCACCGATAAAAAATGGAAAGGGAGTGAAACAAAGTGATATCGTACTTCCCAAACTTTTTAATGCCACATTGTAAAATGTCTTTCGATTACTTAACTGGAAACACAAAGGGATAAAGATTAATGGAGATGATTTAATTCATCTCCGCTTTGCTGATTACATAGTCATTTTTATAACTATCCCTTCAGAGCATGATCCAGGAACTTGCTGATAAGAATCAAAAAGTGCACTTGAAAGTGAACTGTCGGAAAACAAAGTTGATGTGTTATGCTTTTACAAGAAATTAAGATTTATACATTGACGCAGGAATTTTGGATATAACCGATACCTACATTTACCTTGGGCAACATATATCAAAGAAGGATCACTTTGATGAAGAAATTAATCGGCGTATGAAACTTGGTTGGAGAGCTTTTGAAAGAAACAGCACAATTTTCAAGATCAATAAAACGTTATACCGATCAGCCATTACATTATGACCACCCCCAGTCTAGAGCAATCAGCGCGCCTGAAGACGGAACGGTGGCGCAGGTGAAGTTCATTGAGCAGAATGTATACAACTCGAGGACAGATTTTCAGTTAGTAGAGTGTTCGGAGTCAGAAGGGGAAAAGCTGCTGCTTTATCGTCGGTTTATCGGAGTTTGATAAAGGACAAATTGTGATGGCACTGCGCCTCGGAACGATGCCATCTCAGAAACGGCGCGGCTTGTGTTTTGTTCCTGTGCCACTGTAGTGAGTGTGTATCAAAAGTGGTGCACAGATGACCAAACGACGAACAGTCGTCCGGCCGTGTGTCATCCGCAGCTCACTGATGCCAGAGAGGGGAGCGGAGACTGTCGCGCATTTTTCACAGGAACCGCAGGACCATAGTGCAAACAAATCATCCGCAGCTAAAACAGTGGTGATCAGAGCAATGTCTCATAGCCCACAGTTCACCACAGCCTTCTGTGCATGGGCCTGCGTAACCGAGACACAGCCGGGTCCCCATGCTCACTGCACGTCAGTCATTTCCAACTACGCATGAAATGGGCCCAAGATCGTCGAGATTGGACCGTGGATGAGTGGAAGAAAGTGGCCTCGTCTTACGAATCAAGATTCCTGGTGCATCACGTATGACGGTCGAGCACGGATTCGTCAATTACCAACGGAGGCTATAGCACCTGAATGCACTGTTGGGCGGAAGCAGGCCGGCGGCGGCGGTGTTATGCTGTGGGCGATGTTTTATTGGGACACTTAAGGCCCCATTACGCAAACAGCACAATACCTGACAGCTGTCATGGTATCTGAACATCGTTTCGGACCAAGTTCACCCATTCATAGCAACTGTGTTCCCTGCAGGCGACGGCCATTACCAGCAGGATAATGCGCCGTGCTACACTGCCAAAATCTTCAAGGAGTGACTTGAGGAATATGCTGGTGACTTTCTGTTAATATCCTGGCCTGCAAATTCATCTAACATGAACGCAATCGGACATTTGTGGTTCGACTTGAAAAAGCGGGTTTGCGCTAAATCACCACCATCCCGAAATGTACGGGAACTGGAAGACCCACTGTTGACAGTATGATAAGAGATATCCCGGGATATCTATCGCCAGCTCATCGAATAGATACCTCGCCGCTGTTTTGCGGTCTAAACGGGGTCATACAACTTATTAGGCAGGTGATCATAATGTAATATGGCTCGATAGTATATACATCATCACCATCATAATCAACCATTATCAATCCACTGCTGGATAAAGGGCTCCCCAAGTTTCTTCCACAACGGTCTATCTTGTGCCACTCTCCTCCATGTCACTCCCAAATGCTTTCGAATTTCATCCACCCATCTCCCATGTGGTCTTCTTCTGGGCTTTTTTCTGTCTCTTGTAATTCATTCTACAATTTCGGTTACCCATCGGTGGTCCGTTGTTCCAGCATATGTCCAGCCCGTTGCCATTTCAGGGATTTTACTTTGATCATGATGTATTCCTATCTTGTAACTTTCCTTTTCGACGAGTTCCTGCAGAGCATAATCCAGAAAAAAATGTTCTAAAAAGGCCTGTGGCCTTTTAGGACATTTCTCTCATTAGGTATAACACCTAATGAAAAGGTGTTAAACACCTTTTCATTTTAGACCTTTCATTAGGTGTCATAAAATGTTTACATACAAATGCGAAATATCTAGGTCGTAACTTAAAATTTTCTAAAAAGGCCCACGACATAGTGTTTTTTATTTTTTTATTTATTGTATTGGGGTTTAACGACCACCGTAAGCAACTCAGTGGGCTAAAAGTAGTCGCCCATCCCTAATTTAGGGCCACTGGTTTCACGGAAGGGAGAGAACCAGTGCCGTAAGACCAGCACAACATCCATGCCTCACTGGATTCGAACTCGGACCCACCTCAGAGGTATGATCAGAAGCCATCGCTTAAACTACTGCGATAGCTTATTTATTTCGTACACGTCTGTAATTGGGTGAAATTTTTATACAACAAAAATTCGTTTGAATCATGATATTTGGATCATATTTTATTTTGCCCACTACTTTGACGTAATTTCAACAATGAACCCGGTGGGGGAAGGGTCAAAGCAGAATTGGACTAGTGTTCATTTTTCAACCATGCATTTTTACATTTTCTTGCTAACACTGATTCGTTTATAAAACGGGTGTAGGAGAACTGTCCACAAAAAATTTAAGGGGCATTATAAAAATTGCATTTTTGACCGCTTCGTGGACACGACCCCCAGAGGTTGGTTATCTGAATCATATGAAGTTTCCGTAATTTCATCTTTTCTTAATTGCGGTTATTAACGTAATTCTTTATACAAATGTTTATGATCTTCAACTCAACAAAAGATTTCAGGATTTACAACAAACTGCAATTAATTATCTGGGGGCATGTCCTGCCACAAAACCTGTCGAGGAAGGGGGGGACCACAAAAGTATAAAATATAAAGAATTTCTGGTCCAATCGGGAGATTTTTAGCATTTACAACCTACATCTCAAACTCTCTGAAAAACAAAATATTTCTAGTTGTAAATGCTGAAAATCTCTCGATTAGACAAGGAATAAGAAATTCCTTACATTTTACACTTTGGGAACTACCCCCCGGGTCCGACACAGGTTTTCTGCGTTATCACATGTTCGTAAAGAGTTTGTTCAGATTAGTTTCTAAACGCTCAAAATCTCCTGATCTGATCAGAAATTCTTTGCATTTTACACGGGTTTTTACCCCCCCCCCCAACAGGTTTCCTGGGTAAGCACATGCCCTCAGATAATTTGTTGAATTCTAGCTTGTGAATGCGGAATATCTCCCGATCGGACCAGAAATTCTTTATATTTCAATTTTGGGTTTTAAGCCCCACCCCCACCCCCGGTAAGTTTCCTGGGTTTGCACATGCACGCAGAGAATTTGTTTAGCAGTAGTTTATATACCTTGAAAAATATCGTAAATAAGAAAATACGAAATTACGGAAATTTTATGTGTCAGATAACCAATCTCCGTAGACGTAGCCGCGGTGCAATCCAGAACGCAATTTTTATATGGCCCCTTAAAATTTTTGTGGCCAGTTCTCCGCTTTGTCTTTTTCCCGAAAATCATGGAAATGTTTAAATTTCTTACTGAAAATGAAATATTTAAAAAAAAAATGTGGACAGTAGTTGCTTAAGTAGTGGGGAATATAGCGACACGAAATTTGTTTATGCAGTACAATTTTATGGCACTGAAATTCCAATGTATCCAGTTCTCCGGTGTGGCCAGTTCTCCGTACCCGTTATGATATGAGATACACACTTCAATGTGGAGGGATATTTATATGGCTTCCTCATCAATATAATGCTTTTTGGGAAATTTTTCTCCTTGGTATTTCTGTTCGGTCACCCATAAGTGAGATCCTAGATGTGCACTAATACTGAGGCCCAAAAATAATGGCCCAGCCCTGGACCCACTGTCTGCTTAAAGAAATGTGCTCAACGATAGTGTATATATACGATATATAACTACTGAAGACTTTTCGTTTAAATTGTATCACAGAGAACAAAAATAATAATAATAATAATAATAATAATACCCCGTGTTATCTGTAAATGCAATGACAGTATTCGACATTTGCTACCGAATATTAACAGCATGCATTTTCTTATTAAAACCTAGCCGTGATTGTTTCCTTATTTGACCGCATTTGGTTGAAACTTTTAATGTCAACCCCCGGGCTCCCGCCCATCATGGAAATCCGATACCATCTCACAAAACCGTAGAGGATACCCAGCATGCAAAGTCTGCGGTATCCTTCATGCAAAGTCTATTTAACGAGAAGCTTCTAAGCGCCACAGGGAGTCCCTCCCCTCCACCTCCGGTCGTCATTGTTCAAAGGGTCTTTGGTCTGCTGGAAGCGATTAGTTCCTAAAAGGCACGCTGCTTACTCCCCCTCAAACTGGTAAAATAAATCCTTCTCAACTGCCAAGTTAGACTGAATGGACTATACATACAGCATATTCAAGATTTTATTTTCACTATTGTGAAAAATCCTTACGTGACAGAGAAAAATAAATGCTATTTTTGAAATCAGCAAAGTAAAATTAATCTAAATCACTTGAAGTAATGTAAATCATCAATATTCTGCATATTCATGATTTTGTATTCATGATTGTGAAAAAACCTTATGTGACAGAGAAAAATAAATGTTATTTTTAAAATCAGCATAGCAAAATTAATCTAAATCATTTGAAGTAATGTAAACCGCAGTTGAAAAGTTAAATTTTGTAGGGTAGTGTAATGTGATGGTTCTTGCACAAAAGTAGAGTTATTTCATGTACCAGGTTCCCTCCAGATAAGAACTCTTCGATTTTCAGAGTCCAAACTGAATCTTGACTTATTAGAGAAGGAAAATTGACTCCATTCGTCTTGTCTCCAGCCACGATGTTCTTCAGCCCTTTCAATGGCCATACGGTGTCCTGTGGTTAAAAGGACATACACCATTGGTCTGTGTGCATAAAAGCCACCTTGATGAAGGTGATTGCAGACAGTTTGAGTTGACAACCTGTCCTATTGACATGAGCTCCCTGGCTGGAGCCGAGTAGCATTTTGTACTGTTCCGATGGGCAGTGAACAGTAGCTAATGGTCGTCCTTTGCTGTAGTTGCTCGTGGACGGCCTTGAAATTGCTTTCTTTGAACACTTCTTGCATCCTGGAATTGTCACTATAGTTGAGAAATGACACCTCAATGGTTTCTGCTACCACACGTTGTTTGACGTGCTTCCAGCCTGTCATGAGCTCTTCACGCCACTGATTCTGGTAAATCATGTAGGGACATCATTCGAACCAAAGAAACCAAATGTGACGATAAATGCAGCAATATAAGGAAGCTCCTGGAAAACCTTAGTTTTTTATCCCAATCTGTGCTAATGCCACAGATGCTAATTTGCATAAAGACATGCATGACTCAGCCGTCTATGCCACATTTGACTTGCGCTTTCCACGTTTCGGTAAGATACATAAATTTTTTTGATTGAAGGTTTAGTGACCACCATGAGCAACTCAATGCAGTCGGCCATCCCTAATTTGGGGCCACTCGTTCTAGGAAAGGGAGAGAGCCAGTGCCGTAAGACAAACAAAACATCCATGCCTCACCGGAATTCGAACCAGAACACTTGTTGGAAGAATGGTCATAAGCCAGTGCTTATACCACTCTACTACCGGTAAGATATCACGACTGGCTTGCGTAATGTTTCCAAAGTCACATGATCCCCTAATTATTTTGAGTAGTGTACTTTCTTATAACGATGGCAGCAGAGAAAATATAAGCTGCTTACTTTTGGAGTGGACGTGCAGAACTTTTGAGAGCTGAGGGTAAAATTTCAAGTCTCGCCCCTCCATATGAAAAACTTGCTCTGGCAAGAGTTAAATTCATGCCAATATTCACAACTAGCTGGAATTCAAAGTGTGCTACCTCAATTTCTATCTCAGGTGCAAGCAGTAAAAGAAATTTTGGCAGTGCCGGGAGAATGTTCTAATAAAAAACACCACCACCACCAAAAAAAAAAAAAAAAAAAAAAATATTTTGAAGCTGAAGATTACAGACACCATTTTGTTTCTTTATGATAATTTATCAAGATGAATTTTACACTCATTAATTTAGATATTTTTACACTATAATTTCCATTTATCTTCATGTTATTCTACACTAGCATTTCATATAAACTTATGGAATTTATACATTACAAAAGAAGGTATGTCAAATATATTTTTTTCTGTAGTGCAGGTGTCCATCATTATACGTGGACAAAGATACCATAAAATGACCATTAATAGTGAATCCATTTATCGCAAGGATTCCCATGAGAGCTAATGTAATGAAGATTTAACTGGGACCATGACACAGGAAATGACACCCATAACAATGGATTTATGCATATGGAGTAAGAGATTTATGCACATGGAGCAAGTTTTCCTGTTGTTACCATTTACTTATCTATACCATGTGAAAGCAAAAACATGAAAGTTTCCCTGCTGTTACTGCCGAGGCATGTATTTCCATCATTCACCACCAGTTGACGTTATCTGTCATACCCATACCACATGCACAGCCTTGTTGAAAAATGGCAGCTTCTGGTTTCGAGAAGTGCTACTGTTTGATAAGACAAGTGTGCAACAGACGTTCAAAGGAATTTCAAAGTGTGCACAGTAAAGAGCCACCAACCAGAAAGGCTATTTACAAGTGGCATTAGCAATTTGTAAACACGGGTTGCTTGTATTCGGGAAACAGCAGTGGCAGATTTAGTTGTTACCGTTGATAATGTGAAACAAGTAAGAGATTCATTCACAAGAAGCCCCAATAAATCAGTGCGGAGTGCATCATGTGAGCTGCAAATGCCAGCCATGATAGTGTGGGCCTACCTTAACACCGAGCTACACAAGCGCTGGATTCGACATGCTGCAAGAAAGGACTTGAAATGGCTGCCGAGATCATTGGACATAACTCCATGCGCTTTCTTCTTGAGGGGCTACGTAAAGGATCTTGTTTATGTACCACCTTTGCCATGTGACGTCCAGGAACTAAAGCAGAGAACTGAAGAAGCTACCATATGGGTCACACAGGACATGCTGAACAAGGTACGCCAAGAGTTTGATTACTGTGTGAACATTTGCCATATCACACATGGTTCCCAAATTGAATCGTTGTGTAGTGATACAATATAAAAAGAACTTGGGCATTTTTTCTTTCATAAGGTATGTATATTGCACTGGTATCTGTCCTAGCCTTAGTGCAATAAATCACTGAAAGTGCTCCCACCATTTATAAACATTCTGCATTTTAAAATGGTCGTCATTTAGCGTAACCATTATTCCTTTGCTTACACTCAATAATGTTAATTTTAACATCCAATCCATAGCAAGTACACCACTTTTTTTTTTTTTTAAGCATAGGGGCTGACCTACCAATTCTTTTTAGATTGATTGACATGGGTGCAATAACAATATGTATAATAAAGAAATAAAGCGATGTAGATCGAAGCAAAACCTCAACATGCTTATCAACTTACAAGAAAAAAAGGGGGAAAAAAAACCCAACAAAAAAACTGTCACTCGAGTGCATAGTATTTTCTGTTCTTCTGCTCACGTAGTACTCAGGAAGTCATATCACGGCAAAAAAAAAAAACTCCTGTTGCTGGGTTCAGCAAAATAATAAAAATAATTAATTTAGTTAAAATAAAGATTATCTACTTGTTTGGAGAATGTTTCCATTGCTACATAAGCACATTTGTTGAAATCATAATTATGAAATAAGGGCAAAAAATTCAGGCTTTCCAACAAAATTTCTTTGGGCTTGACTCGGAGCTGGGTTCAGTTTTTGGGTGGTTTTGGGCTTCGTGTGGTTGGACAACGATTGAAGAGTTTTAGGGCTGAGCAGAACCGAACTTTGAGTTGGCTGTTATCGGGTAGAATCAAAATTTTAAGTCTTGCAGGGCTCTAACAAGAACAACCAGTCGATCTTTAGGCAATTTTCTGTATGTGCACACTTTCACGTTTAAACTTCTGGATCTTTCAGGTGGGCAATGGATAAAACTCACCATCTTCATCAGTATCAAAAATGTCACTTTCACAGAAAACTTCCCTTACATCTGGTCACACACTTTCAAAATCCAGCCATTACTCTTTTCATTTACATAACCAGCTTTGTCACTTACCATAAACAATATTAATGGCTGAAAGATTTGCTGATTTATACCCTTGAAGCTACTGTGATCGCTTTAGCTGTGAAATTTTATTCCTCAAATACATGTCCAACCAGCTTTTTTTGTTTGCTCACAATGGCCAAGATCTTATTACAGCCATGTGTGTGTGTGTGTTAGAGCTGAGTTCGGGCTCAATTTTCGGAGCCCAAGCCCATCCGAGCCTGTGGTATATCAGCCAGAGTCCAACCGAACCCGAATTTTATATTGAAAGATAGAGCCCAAGCCCGAACGAGCCCGAAAACTGTCTAACCTGTTCAACCATTAATAAAAAACATCTTCTTTTCCACACTTCCATTCTCTCCTCCTCCTGCAATTAACCAATGTATTTCTCAAATAGGGAGTGGGGAAGGGACCTCTATCTATTTTTACAGTGTAACTGTACAATTCTATTTGACCGTTCGTTTCCATCTGAGTGCTTCGGGCTGCTGGCCACCCAAAATGATTATGCGGTGCTGCAATTGTATGTTGCTCAAATAATGCTAATATTATCGCGCCATAATGCGCTGAAATATGTACGCTGCTAAACAGAATTAGCAGGGAGCTACTGCGTGGGGTAAATTATCGTCGGCAAGCTATCAACTATCCAAGATCTATAGTTCTTGAAAAAAGCTTCTTTTCTGCAGAAACACACTAATGTGCGGTCTATGGCATTTTCTACCCAAGCCCGGAATAAATAACCATCTCGAATACGAGCTCCCCAATCAGAACCAGTTGCCGAAGAATTCCCTTTGGCAACTATAAAGTGTATCATTTGCTAAACCATATAAAATCCCATTTATACATAAAAAAATTCTCTCGCTCTCCGTCTCTCTAAGAGTCTGAGCCTGCCCGAGCCCAAACTGCAGTAAATATTCTACAGCCCGTCTCAGCTCTAGTGTGTGTATGTGTGTAAATACAGTTTTGGGAAATGTAAACTGCTTCTACCCAGTTATAAGACCAGCTCTGGCTTCTAAGTCAGACTTAATTCATACGGAATCATGATATAGCGTGTTCTATTATTTTAAGCTAAAAACTACGATATTCACCACCTAGCTTTATGAATTAAACAGGGCAATAAGAAAACAGAAGATGCTGAAATTTGTTTTATTTTACGAGCAACTGATTTAGTTTACATTTTTCATGTACATAAAAAACCGCAATTCAATATTTTTCAATCACAATACTGAACTTCAGAAAAATGAAGTTGCAACAGCAAAATAGATTGCTCAAAATATATATAAACCTACTTGTGGCAGCAGATAATGAAAAACAAGTGTAATGGTTTTAAGTTGATCTATTTATGTGAATCTTACATTTTATTAATACAATACTTAATGGAAGTTTTATGCAAAAGTCATTTACTTCAACTGCATCTTACACTAGATTTCCTGTATTATAGCATCAATAAAATAACTCATAAAAAATTATGTAGATGATCTGAAACCTCAAGTGCAAGTCACAATGTTTTCCTTTGTCATATATTCCTGATTTTGCACTAATGTGTGTAAACTTTGTAATACATGCCCTGTTACTCAATGTTTGATAATAGCATAGAACTTTCCAACTGGGATAAATGCAGAAGTAATAATAATGCAAAGATCTGCATGATTACTGGCAAGATAAAAATAATAAATCAGCACTATCAACTGATAAATATGCAAATTATAAAGAAACATCTGCAGAGTAATTCAATGTATCAATATGAAGCCTATGACCCAAATGTTACAATTATTTGCTAGATTTTGATTCAAAAATTGTTTTTAAAAACAAATAAGGCCAAAAAAAATTTAATTCAAAGTGGGCAGTAAGTATATACGAAACAATTTTTTTTTTTTTGAAATTGCACACGAGAAGACTGATTGATGAACTGTTTTAACATTTTTCTTCCTTTCTTTTGGTTTGCATATATTAGCACTTTGCATACACCTCCATAATGAGCTACTTATCATAAAAAATTATGGACTAACCCATAATCATGTTTCAAGGAATTTAGTGGAATGTTTAGTATCACAAACAATTTTTTTCTTCTGTAAGGTCTGAATTGCCACATGCACGCACGCATGCACACACATGAGCGTGCGCACAGTTTGTGTGTGGAGGGAGGCTGTTACACCAGCAAAATAAAATACTTGAAAAGCCCTTACAGTTCTAGGAAAATTGACTTCACGAACAGCTGAATCGAAGATTTTCTCACTGTTTGTGAAAAGCAGTGTCAGTTTGCTTTACATTGTTCAAGGAACTTGATATGGAAATACACCAGTCACTTAAAAAAGATGGGAATGATCAGTGTGTAACATTCATCTGATGAGGGAGAGAGAACTACATTTATTTTTTCTTTATGTACGAAACTACAAAATTAGTCTCATACAAAATTCTACAGCAACTTACATCTACATATATCAATATATAAGAATATAAAATTTAATATTCAAAAGTTGAATGCTTTTATTACCTTTAACTTCCCAAGCAAGCTTAAGCTAAATTGGCCAACATGATTCCAAAATTTTGATATATACCTGAATTAATGTGAGCAATGCATATCCAACAAATCATGAAGTTTACTTAGCCATATCTAATTTATGTTTGCTGCACCACAGGTGGTTGGTTTCTGGTTGTTTAAGATTGCTTCAATCACTGCAACATAACTCAAACAATATTTCCCCACTCTCATTCACACACACGCAAAATATTTCATTTTGGAAATACTACATTTACATAGCAGATGTATCCAAAAGCCAAATTACATTATCCAAAATTACAACTCAATTCTATTTTATGGTTTGTACAAATTGTTCCAATTCAGTTCTATATTTTGACAGATAACAGTTCCCAAGTGAAAACAAATAATATACTTCATTTTATTTCTTTTAAAGCTCAAAGCAGTAGAAGAAAATCAGATGAAAACAGATTTTAATAGAATAAGTTTACATTCCCTTTTCCTCTAAGTTTGTTTCATTAAACAAACTGGTTAATGAAACAATAATTACTACTACATAAAAAAACAAAACAAAACACCAATATCATTAAAGAAAATAAAACTGTAGGAATACATGAAACATCAGAACTAAGTAAAAGACGATGGCCACAAAGGTGGCATTTATGACACAGCACACACATAGTGAATTCAAGATGCACCAGTGCATCTGGTACCTTTTTCTTTTTGTAGTTGGATATTTATCAAACAGGTTATACGTAAATTGAATTAAACAATAAAACTTAAAACCACTACAAAACTTGTTTAAGAAAATGTAAATAGATGATGTCATTGCTCTGTCCACATTATTTAATAGACAACGCATAGCAACTGAAAAATTGTTCATCCGACACCACTGGAAACAAAACCCAGATCTCTCGATAACTAGCTGAGAGCGTTCGCTTTACGCTATGGTGCCAACAATTCACAGCGCTATGTGTGGTTTATCAGTCAGCATCTGACTACACAAATCCATATTGATGGGCTAATATGTCACCATCTGGTGGCATTAACAGGACAAGCTATTAAATTATAGCTGATGAATCCAAAGGGCGATAAAAATGGTGAATATATTTCAAACACGTGGAGATAATGTAGATAGATGATGTCATTGCTCTGTCCATGTTATTTAATAAACAATGCATGACAACTAAAAATTGTTCACCCAACACCGCTGGGATTGAAAAGCACATATTTGAAATATATTCACCAATATATTCACTTGTTTAAGAAGTACATTTTAAAAGATTCGAAGTCCAAACAAACCTGCGAGTTGCACAGAGAAATAAGACCAGGCACTGCACTAAATTTTTTTTATGCAGACTTCTTTATACAGTATAGATGCATATAAATATTACGCACAAGAAATTAACAATAATTAGGAACTCATTTGAGGAACCACAACAGCATATACAGTCAAGATAATCACAAAAACGTTTTTAATAAAAATCTTCATCCCAAATATATTTCTCATTGCATTAAAGGCATCTGCATGCTAGTTTTGATTCACCTAGCTGGCAAAGTGTAACAAGAGCAGAAAAGAAAAAAAAAAATTATATAGTGTTACAAAGCACTTTTTTTTTTGGCAAACTGCATTAAGCCCCTCACCCCCAATCATGGGGATGCCAAATCTTCCTCTCTCTACATATATCTATGTGCACAGTAGATTCTGATTAACTGGGACACCTTGGAGCCAGAACACTTTGGCCCAATTAAGCGGCTGCCCCAATTATGCGGAGCTTTACCCCAAAGAGCTAATTTGGGATGTTCTTCAAGAACTGTCCCAAATAAACAACTGCCCCAATTGACTGAAATTTAATGTGTATGTACCCTAAAGGTCACTTATATTGAAATACACAACACAAAAATTGCACATCCATTTTATTACAATGTACATTAAAACCTATGGCTCAAGCTTTAATAATAAAATTGAAATAACATGGGCTCTTGTTTTCATTTCATATCCATGTATGTGTTGAGATGATGATGTTTACAAAATTTTTAAATGGTGTGCAAGATATGCAAAAACTAGGTGCAGAGGATTTGAGGGGTTGTTTTCTACACAAATGTTCTGTTTTGGAAGAACAGAACCTACAATGGTACATAAATGAAAATTCCTACATGCAATAAACAGGTGTTTCTGACTTTGAGAATGTTATATTTGTATGATTTTCTACAAGTCATTCATGTTTTTAAAGTGTCAATAAAGTACAGCATGAGGACGCCTAATCTGACAGAAGAATTTACCACCGAGTGTTATTTGATGGTGAAAAGCAACTTTGTAGATACTGGAATATTCTGAGAGTTGAGTAGATCAGAGAACATTTCTGCAGGAGTAAGTGTAATGACACCAGAAATTTGAACTGACATCAGATATGATTATTAGCCTTTAAGTCCTTAAAAAGAACAAGTGAGCAGGATTCCAGATGGTTCATCTGAATGGCTTATTTGACAGTTTCTGGGTTTTCTGTTCTGAAAACAAGAGTGCTTTTTTTTTTTTTTTTTGATTGGAGGTTTAACGACCACCGTGAGCAACTCAATGGGCTATAAGCAGTCACCCGTCCCTAATTTAGGGTCACTGGTTCCAGGGAAGGGAGAGAGCTAGTGCCGTAAGACAAACACAACATCCATGCCTCACCGGGATTCAAACCCGGACCCCGTTCGGACGAATGATCAGAGGCCATCGCTTAGACCACTGCGCCACCGGGGCGGCCAAAGAGTGCTTTCAGGGGTGTTGAGAAGGCAACATTGCCAGTTATTTGGAATCCCACAGAAAAATCTTGGGTAACATCTGCACTGTTCCACAAGTGGTTTGTCAATCATTTTTTGTTCCAGCTACTGAAAAAGATTGCAGGGAGAATAATTTGATGTTCAAAGTTTTACTGCTCCTTGATAATGTATCAGACCATCCTACAACATTATGCAACTTAAATTCAAATGTGCTTTTACTTAGGCATTAAATATTAATAAATAAGTCTGGCCTAGGCCTTTTTGACATTCTTGGCTCTCAATACCACTAGCTTACTGAACAGCAATTTCAAGGCACCAGGTGAATTCATCAAAATACAAATTCTTCGAAAATTAGAGCTTTAGGTGAATTCATCAAAAGCAAAATCACCGAAAGATGCTTGATAATGTATCAGACTATCCTACAACATTATGCAACTTAAATTCAAATGTGCTTTTACTTAGGCATTAAATATTAATAAATAAGTCTGGCCTAGGCCTTTTTGACATTCTTGGCTCTCAATACCACTAGCTTACTGAACAGCAATTTCAAGGCACCAAGTGAATTCATCAAAATACAAATTCTTCGAAAATTAGAGCTTTAGGTGAATTCATCAAAAGCAAAATCACCGAAAGATGCAATATCATAACGCAAGCTTTTCCCGAAAACTTGAATATAAGTGGAATTTGGCCAAGCGGCCACAAAAACGTTTGGAAAACGTATAAAAATTGCATTTTGTGTGTGTGTGTGTGTACACTTTCATATAGGATGACACAATACCATTAGGGAGTCTTATAAGAATTAGACTTTTGATTTCGCTCTGTCTACTTTTCCCATAGATCGCCTCTAAAGATAACAATTTTGTTGCTGTAACCTCATCGTGCTCTTCAGCATTGGTTGAATAGGATAGTAAATTATTTGTATCAAAATAACTTATCGTAATATTGCATATCTACCAAGGAATTGATAATATGGCTTCAGGATAGGCCATTTCAGCAACTTTGAACCCACAGGTTGTAGGTTAACTACAAAATGAAAATATTCAAACCACTCTTTTACTAAGGTGCAAACAAGTTTAGGGCACTAGGCCTCGGCCTTTTTAGAATTTTTAAACTGCCTTGCTCATATTCATAAGGTTTTCATAACATGTCAAGTTAGTAATATTGCGCTCTTACTCAAGCACAAAAGATGTGTTAATATGGCCTAGGCCTTTTTAACAGTTTACATTCCATTGTGCTCATGTTCATAAGGTTTAGACACCATATCAAGTAAGTTTTATTGTGCTTTTACTTAGGCATTAAATATTAATAAATAAGTCTGGCCTAGGCCTTTTTGACATTTTATTACATCGTGCTCATTTTCATAAGATTTGGAAATTAAGTCCAGTTAGTAATATTGCACTATTACTTAGGCATCAAATATCAATAAATAGGCCTTAGTTCCAGGCCTGTCTGACAGATTTTGTTCAAGTGTATGAACTAATTCTTAAGTAAAATTGCAATATTACTAACTTGACTGTGTGTGAACCTCATGCATATGAGCACAATGGTATAAAAAATGTTAAAAAGGCCTAGGACTAGGTCCTATTTTTTAAAACTTAATGCTGAAGTAAAAGCATAATAAAACTAACTTGACCTGGTGTCTAAAACTTGTGAATATGAGCACAATGGAATAAAAACTGTTAAAAAGCCCAGACGCGGGCCTAGATATTAATATTTAATGCCTAAGTACAAATGCAATAACACTGACTTGACCTTGTGTCTAAACCTTACGAATATCAGCACGATGGAATAAAAACTGGTAAAAAGGCCTGGGCCTATGTATTAATACTTAAGTAAAAGCGCAGCATTATCAGCTTGCCTTGTGTAAACATTATGAAAAATAATATATTTCTTGATCAATTTACAGCTGTCTATAATGAATGTTTTCCAATAAAATATGTAACAGCCTAAAAGGGCAAGAAAACATTGAATTAATAAAATAATATTGAGAAAAATTAATAAAAAAATAAATTGTTTAAAAAGTTTATTTCAACTCGACAACCAACTGATTTATTAAATTTAAAAAATTTAGAAATTTTCTTAATAAAGAAATTAAATATAAAAAAAATATTTACTATAACAATCTATTCAATACACAATCAACTGAAATTATTTGGAAAAATATAAATGAGATGTTGGGAAGGAAAAAACATACAACTGAAACAATTACGTTAAGTATAAGTGGTCAGAGGGTTTCTAATGCTCAATCTGTAAGCAAATGAATTTAATTACTATTTTATAAATACTCCTAAAGAAATAAAAAATAAAATAAAAACTAATAATAAAAGAAAATGGAAACTACTTACCAACAAAAAGCATTAAAACATTTGTGTTATTTTGAATATTTCACAACAGCAGAAATTGAGGCATGCATAAGAAATATTAAATCAACATCTATGGGACCAGGTGGCATACATTCAAGGGCTATTAAAAGGGTTTCCAAAATAATTTCTAAACCTCTCAGTTATACATTTAATGTGATTATTGGATTTGGAAAGATACATGAATAATTAAAAATAACAAAAATAACTCCAAAACATAAGACTGGGTCCAGGGATAATATAAATAATCACAGACCAATTTCTAATTTATCTTTTTTTTGATAAGGTTTTGTAATCACAGACCAATTTCTAATTTATCTTTTTTTGCTAAGGTTTTGGAAAAATTATTACATACAAGATTAGGTAACTTTTTTGAGAAATATCATGTTATTAATAAATATCAGTATGGGTTTTAAAAGGAAAAATCAACAGAAATAGCCATTTTAACATTTCAGAATATCACATTAAATAATAGAAAAAGGGGATTAGTAACTATTGCGATATTCCTGGACCTGAGAAAGGCATTTGATACGGTCGATTATGGGATACTTTAGGATAAGCTCTATGATAACGGAATAAGAAATCAATAATACAACTTATTAGAGGACTACTTACATAACAGGAAACAGTATGTACAGATTAATAAAATAAAATCGAACAAGCTAATTAATGAAATAAGAGTACTGCAGGGTTCAATTCTGGGACCATTAATTTTTTAAATTTATATTAATGACATTTTTAACATTGAACCTAATGAGGATTTTGTTTTATTTGCGGATGATACCACAGTTCTGATTATGGGTGTAGATATAAATGAGGAAAAACTAAAATGGAATAAATTTATTAAAAATTTGATGGAATGGCTAGACACAAACTTTCTGAGTTTAAATGTAGAAAAAACTAAAATTATGATTTTTAAAAAGGGAGATAGACACATTGTTGAGCCACTATCTATCTGTGAGGAGAATTATACCCTTGAAATAGTAAATAATATTAAATATTTGGGAATAATAATTGAGGATAATCTAAAATGAAATATTAATATTCAAAATATTGTAAACAAAATTTTTGGGGTATTAGGTTTAATTACGGGAATTTCAAATACCTTAGCAATTAAAACTGCTGTATTACAGTCTGATTTATCCATGTTTGACTTATTGTTTATTAGTATGGGGGCAAACTACTAAGACTAATTTATACAATCATTACAAAATAGGATGGTTAAAATTTCAAATAATTTTAGGAGAATTAAGTTGAATATGGGGGGTACGTATTAATTATTATGGATTTCTAGATATTAAGAAATTATGGCAATATAGATTATTAGGATTTATGTATAAAAGAATAAAAGAGAATAGGTATCAACATTTAATTCAGCTGAACACTGTGGGTCACAACTACCACACAAGAGACAGAAATGCATTTTTGTTACCAATGCCTAACATGTTAACACAACAAAGATTTATTGATTACCAGGGCTTGATGTTGTGGAGTAACCTACTTTGTCAACTAACACACATTAATAATTACAATTATTTTCGAAAGCAACTAAAAATATTTCCTAACAAACTAAAACATAAAATTCCATGGTAAAATTCATTGATCAGACCACATATGCGTAAATTTTATATGTGCAGGGCGTTTGACTTGACTACGTACTTTAAGGGAATTGGGATTCACTCAGGCTAGGCTATACACATAGTTTTTTACTCAATTTCCCATTCTGTGGTTACCCTGTACATAAGTATTCATATTATATATGTTCTTTTTTTAATATTATATGTTATAAAATTAATTTAGAAATGTAACATGGTCAAATGTAACCCCATAACGAAATAAATGAAATAAAAATATATTATGCCCATGCTCATATTCATAAGGTTTAGACACCAAGACAAGTTTAGTATTATTACCCTTTTACTTAGGCATTAAATATTAATCCATAGTCCTTTGCGCATGCCTAAAATGAAGATACTGCAATTTTTATATGGCTCCTAAAGTGGGTGTCAGCAATTGTCTGTTTAGTGGCAACATGTCTTAAACTTCACTTTGATGATTAGTTTAAGATTTTTTTCTTCGAAAGAGTCATCTTTTGATAAATTACTTATTTGATAAATTTATTTTCGACGAATCTGCATTCCATGAATTCGTTTCACATTTTTTGGAAAAGTCATCTTTCGGTAAATTGTTCGTTTGATAAATTTGTTTTCGATGAATTCGCCTGCTTCCAGTTTCAATCTTTAAATGAGTTTATTTACACTGAAATTAGTGAAACTGTGGCATCTATCTGCCTGTGCAAATGAAACTGCAACCTCAAAAGGCTTTTGGAAATGATACAATATTTTAGAAGCAGTCAAAAATATTGGCCATTGCTAAACAAAATAAAGTCAACAACAATGAACAGCTACTGGAGGAAACTGTACATAGTTTGTCTCTGGTTCACAGGATTCTCAAGAAACTGAAGAGCAAATGACCGAGGAAGTTGTAAAAAATGGGACTGAACAATAAAAATATACAACAAAAATAGTATGAACCTTCCCACAAAGGTTTTGACAAAATTCTTGCAGATTCTTTAAATAAAACTGAAGTAAGCTTTAAAGGCAGAATACCAAAAGAAGTTCTAGAGGCTGCAAGGGCATTAATCAGAGAGTTTGCCTGCTTCAACTCTGTTACTGCCTCTGCAGCCTGACTGAGAGTTGGCCTGCTTTTTAGAAAGAACAGGGGTTAATGAATCCTCATATTTTTATAAGAGCACACATTAACAGAGAGTTGGCTCTTGCTTTTAGTGTACTAAGACATGAAAAAAGTGTCTTGTGCAACTTTCACTTAAAAATTTCTTCAAAAAAGTAAGGAAGAACCCTAGCCATACTGGATCTGTTAACCTGGGGTCCAGATTTGCATTGTAGTACCTAATATGTATGCATTAAAAATACTTTTTAGAATAAATTAAATTCTCTTTGGACTTTGCATTTTTACTATCTTTGTATACAAGTCAATTTATTTAAGAAATACATGAACAAATTTAACAATATATCTTATGGAAAAAAAAATCAACTTACAAAGAAATTTCAAAGAACATGTATCTCAGCCAGAGTTTGCTGTATTAAACAGCTATATGAACACATAGTACATATAAATAAAGATATAGGCAAATAAATTTTAGCTTATGTAAAAGTTACCATTTCTGGTAAAAATAGTCAGATCATCCCCTGGGACTTCTGGTAGTTTGTGCAACAAAAAGTATCTGGAAGCTTGAGGGTGAATTGATTCTTGCAATCAGTTTTATTGGAGGCCTTACTAAGGTCTCGTTCATAGTCAGCTGTATATATTTTTTGTGATATATATTTTCTCCTTTTTGCAGAGAGCTCTGAAATTGTAAGTTTTCTGTATTTGCTTGGGGGGGGGTTTACAAGGACTGGATTATGTCTGCTGCACACAGATCAAACAGGTAGTGATTTCTCCATGAAAAATGACGGGGCTCTCTCTGCCATTTCATATGCCATGTTCTCTTGAGTATTAAAAAATTCACACCCCTAGTAATTTTTTTACACCTTAGTCAATGCAAATTACACACACTACTGGCCAACAGTAAGCACTACTCACAAATTATAACAATATGAAAACTGTCAAATACTACCATATTTTAAAAGTAATGTTTTCTTGGAACACTGAACTGCAGAAAAATTGAACACAACAAAATCTATAAAAATACCAAAACATAGCATTAAAAAAAAAGAAAAATGAAACTTCAAGAATGAGAAAGCTTGGGGTTAAACTCTTTTTTCTTTATAAAAACACCTTTAAATTTTATTGAACTAGGGCAAAAAAACTTCAATTTCATCAAGTAAAGACACTTTAATTTCCTGGATGAATTCAGTTGGTACTAAAGTATGGAATTACATAGACTATATCCTTGACTGAAATTCAGGAAGATGACCAATTTCCCAAAGAAACTAAATATGTAGGTGCAGGCTTCTACATATCCTTAGGCTACAATCTGATGAATACCACAGAAAGATTTCATAAATTTCAGTTGTTCTGCAAAGAATAAAAAAATATTTTTTTTCTTGGGTAAATGAGCCAGACAAATAATTTTTAAAATTCAGGGGTTTTGCCTTCTTCCAAATTTTGACTGATATTTTAAAAATATTATTTAATGTTTTAACTGCACCAGTAATAGGTCATAAGTGACAATGAGTCAAAATTCACCAACATCGTTTGAGCAACATTGTTTGTACAAGAGGGTGGAAAGATTTTGTTTAACAATTTTTTTGGACCACTTTTTTTCAGATAATGAAGTTACAAATTTTTAACTATCTATTCTTGAGAGGAAAAACAGTTTCTAATTACAGGCATAATAAACATTATTTAGCTTCTTCCAATAGACCTATTTTCAAAAGCTGTGTTAATGACACTGAGACATCAAATCAATGTGAGTTTCTCAATAGGTCTACCCTAGTTTTGACACCTCAAAGTTTGAATATGTGTGGCAGTGTTCAATAAAAGGATCGACTAGTGATTACAAAAACTAATTGTGATCATTTGAAGAATGTATTACTCTATTACAACTTGCATTCAGAAATGATGCCAAAACATTGAGAAAAAAATAAATAAAATGGTTCATAACTTAGGACAGTGCAAATATAGGACCTGTTACTCATAATTTGCAACTATATGTCATCTACATTACTTCAAAGATCTTGCAAACTTGTTATCACCATAAAGTTATAAACTTACTTTACATCTGAGAACATTTATTCCCCCACAACCCCCCATAAGCCCAGCTGTTGATTTCCATGAACTGGCTGTAACAAATATGAACATGCATACATATTTTTATCTCCATTATTTCTGACATTTAAAACTAAACCACAAAAATATTAAAAAACAAACAAACAAGTTACATAATATATTTTGCTGGTCAGCTGCTAAGTTCCTCAACTGTATGTGTATACTGATACTGGCTTGTTCACAAGTCTAGTGCATACAAGTATAAAATTCAATTAGTGCAGCACAACTATTTCATCACAAGATTTAAATATAAATAGTTTTTTTTTTTAATTTCAACTGAGCTATCATTCACAAAGCTGCATAAGGAATTTCTTTGATGTTAGCAACAAGTATCTCCATAAAGCTCCATTAACACTGAAAAAGACAAAAACTTACAAACATATATTCATCATAAAGATGAGAATATGTACAATAGACATGAGTAAAAAAATTCAAAATCTTGATGACGTTATAAATCAAAATCCCTATTTTTTGCATTCAGTATGTGAGATTTCACAAAAGCAGGTCACTTCTGCTGTATCATGAGGCATAAAACAATTTAAAAAATGGGATGGGGGTGATATTAAGTTCCTGAAATTTGTGATTACAAAGCAGTTTTTATTACACCTTACTATAATAAAAATGCAGAAGTCAGAAAAACTAAAAATCAAATTATATATACTCAATGATAACTAAAGAAAACTTTTGAAATAGCACTTTATGAGTTTTACAATTGCCAACAAATACTGATTTATTGGTGTCAGACTTTATATCTGTGCAACACTATTTTATAAACATTTTGAGACTACAGTTCATGAGCAAGTTGTGTATTTCACGAAACATTATAAACATCATCAGATTTCTTCTGTATGGATATGAATTATCAATATATATATATATAGGTAGCAGAAATGATGTGTGATTTGATACAATTTTCATTTATTCAAGATTTGCTACTTTTCAGAGGCTGCTATGATTCAAACTAATCTAATGCTCCCCCCTTTAAACATACTTTATAACCAGAACTGCATCATCATCCTCCGCAACAACCTGACCTTTGTGGCTGTGGTTCATCATCAACAATAAGAACATTTCTTCTTTGGTTTCCAGCACGACCAAGGTTGCTTGACCGATCATTGGCTCCCGCAACTTCAATCATCTCTACAAAACGGCAAAGAAACCTTTTATAAGAAATTTTATAATGACTCTAAAATTGGAAACATCAAATGAACACACATGCAGCTAGTCTTAAGAAAGTTTAGGGTTAGTCAAGTTTTCATTTACATTACAAAAGCACTACAGAAATACTTTACCCACCAGTGAAATGAAATTTTAACTTCTTTCCACAGACAGTAGAAAAACATAAATTTCATGCTCCTGCAGAATGTTTTCCAAAGCATATTTTATTCTGAAAAAAGTTTCTTTTGTAAGTTGACAAAAATCTACTTAATAGTCTGTTTTGTATTCATTGTCATTTCCAATAAAACTCATAAGTTGTTTCTGAAAATGCGCTTCCATTAAGTAATTATACATTAACATATCCAGTATAAGTTTGGTGCCTGGTGTACATTTGCCCAGGGCTGCAGAGAAATGGCTAGACGTTATAAGTGTGGTGAAAAAGATGTGTCATATTTATTTGATTGTAATGTGCAACCCCATTTTTTGGTTTTCGGATATGAAAAACAGTTACCACCCGATTCTAATGTGCACCAAAACTGTAAGAGATTGCGACCTAAGCAGCCTGCCAGGTTAAGGGCTGCCTAGAGCGCCCGCTCCGAAGGGCGAGCACCATTTCGGCAGCAGAGTGCCTCTAAGCAGCCTGCCAGGTTGAGGGCTGTCTAGAGCGCCCGCTCCCAAGGGTGAGCGCCACTTCAGCAGCTGAGTGCCTCTAAGCAGCTTGCCAGGTTGAGGGCTGCCTGAGCGCCTGCTCCCAAGGGCGAGCGCCACTTCAGCAGCAGAGTGCCTCTAAGCAGCCATTCTGTGACCACGGGAAGTGAAGTGGCACTTGCTCTGCAGGCATCGTTGAATCGCCCAGCACTTGCTCACATGCAGGCTGCCTGCAGGTAGGTCTCCGTCACTAGTCTTGTGTGTTTGTTCCTGTACATGCTCCCGGTCTTGTCCGCTGATCTAAAGTGGTCAGAGTTCTTTTTTGCTAGTGTTTCTTTGTGAATTACTAAGTGCAGTGTTGTGAACAAAGTGACTATAAGTGAACGAAAGCTATGGAAGAAAGATGGGCGAGAGGGAAAAAAACAATTATCTTACACAGCCAAATTCAAATGGTCCATTATACTATGTGTGGAGAAGGAGGGCAATAGACAGGCAGAACGCAGATTTGGTGTCGCTGAGTCCAATGTTAGGCTTTGGAGACAACACAAGCCAGCAATTTTTGCTTGCAAATCGCAACGGAAGAAATTCACCAGACCGAAGAAGGGAAGGCTCCCGGAGGTCGACGACACCCTGCTGGAATGGATAAAGGCCCGCGGCAATATGCATTTCTGAGAGGCCCGTGGTTCTCAAGACCCAGCGGATCAGAAATACATCCAGTTTTTGACCACAAAAATTGGCCAAAAGGGTGCGCATTAGATTCAAATAGATACGGTAGCTTAGGAAGGGCAAAAATATTTTCTCTCTTAAGTAGAGATGACTTCAACATACTTCTGATGAATTTGACCATTTCTCAAGAGAATGTTAGTGATTTGTGAACATGATTATAGGCCCAATACACTTTCATGTTTTGAAATCTTGGGCGTGAGAATGAGAAATAATTTTTTTGTATGATACAGCTTTAACATCCTCGTTTATGCTCTGTATATCAGATCCAGCAAATCACATTTATTTGTAAGGATGAAAAGAAACTTTTGTTGATGCTGCCAACATAACAAACCTTTAGGATACTCTTTTTCACTCAGTTATACTTTCAACAATTGTTACTTATCAGTTCAGAACTCAGAAAATTTGAAAATATTACTCCCTGGTGGTCTTGTTTTCTTTTTAAACGTTTTCACAGAAGTTTTTAGCATGGGTTAAGGCTACCGTATTATGGTCTTTATTTACTTAACACTTTTTTCGTTCAGTTTGAACTTTGGTAGTCTATAGAGTGATTGCGTGCCACTGTCTTTGGCCAGTGTTGTTGCACATTTAATCTACTGGTTGTTGTAGGGAGTGGAATTCACATGAACTGCTGTTAAAGATTGGAATATTCTAGATGCTTATTGCTTACTTATGCATTCCGCTTCTGGAGGTGAGTTACATTTCAAACACGCTGTCAGGTCCTCGTCGATGTCTTTGTCCTTTAGTCCGTTGTAGCTGAAGCTCACTTACTCACTACACACACTTCCATTTGGGTAGAAACGGTAGAACTTAATGTTTAGACTTTATACACACCAACTAATAACCGTTATTGATGCTCTAAATTTTTTTTAGCAGTCTTTGGGCATCTTCAGGAGCGTGGTGATGTCCCCACCGATGTTCGTGCTTCTTTTATCACCAATAGAGTGTGATACTCCAATGTTGCCATTCGTCAGAGACTTTGTCTTAAATACGCTTTTGAAACCATGCCAGCGCCATCTATGTTTCACTTCTTTTTTTCATACTGTTACTGATCGCTGATGCTTTCTTTATCTTCCTTTCTTTTTCTTGTGCTACTCCGTCTTTTTTGCCGCTTTTTTTTGGTGGTGTTCTATTTCTTGCCTGATTAAATCTTTCCAGGGACTGGATAATGTATTGGGGTCATTATGATTACATAAACGTGTTTTATTTTTATAGATTAAGATAGACTCCTCCATTCTCATGTGTCTTTCTGATCTGTTATTTCTTTTTAGCATTTGTATCTCTTCAAATTTTGGGTAAGTTTGGTTGTCCATACAGAACTGCACTAAGGCTGTTTTTTTTCTTTTTTTTTTTTTTTGCCAGTTTGAGATATGTTGTTTTAGACTTTTTTTTTTTTTGTACTTCCTATGTAAGATATTGGAGGGATGTGGGCAATAGGAATTTCATAGGTTTCTGATTCTTCTAAGATCTTGTTCCCTGTTTTATTGTTAATTGCCATACTCTTCATTGAGTTCACAGAGCTCCCCAATTGCAAACCATATTTTGCACATTGTTTATTGATTTCTTTACTTATTCCTTTAATGTATGGGAATGCTCCAAGGTATTATAATTTTTTCGTCTCTTTTCCTTGACCTCGAGATTTGTTATTCTCCTGGCCGTTATTTCCCCTAGCCATATGTCTTTTAATCTCATACATCCATTTTTTTACAAGCTTGCCAGGGTAATAGTAATAATGTGCTATTTTCATTATATATGCAAGTTCTTGATTCTTTAGCTTGTTATTTGAGGTGTGCATATATGCTCTTCTAATCAAGTTTATTATACTATTTTTTTTATGTATGACAGGATGTTGTGACGAATATGGGATAAGTACTGGAATATATGTATCCTTCCTGAAAACTGTGTAGTCAAAATTTCTTTTATTCTTCATAAACAGTACGTCTAAAAATGACAGTTTTCTATTTTCCTCAAATTCGACAGTGAATTCAATGGTGCTACAAATTTCCAAGAAACGTTTTGCCAGTCCTTGTAAATCAGTTTTGTTGAGTTTTGATATTATAAAAATGTCATCAACATATCTAGCATATAGCAGGGGTTTCTCAGGTAATGTTTTAATTACTTCTTCTTCTATGTATGCCATTATCACTTCCGTATACAGGGCTGATAATGGTGACCCCATTGGGCCACCTTGCATTTGTTTAAAGATACATCCTTCAAATTGGAAGATGTTGTTATCCTTGATGAAACACAAGATATTCTTTAACTCTGTAATTTGAGTCCCATTTAAACAATTATTTTTATTTATTTGTTGCATAATTAGCTCGATTGCAAGATCTACAGGTGCACTCGGGTACAATGCCTTCACGTCCATTGAAGTCATATTAAATTCTGACAGATCCTGATGTTGTTAGGTCCTCATTGATGTCTTTGTCCTTTAGTCCGTTGTAGCCGAAGCTCACCTACTCACTACACATTGTAGCTGAAGCTCACTTACACAGCTATGATTTTATTGGAAAGATCAAAGAGATAAATCAGGATCTGTCAGAATTTAATATGGCGTCAATGGACGTGAAGGCATTGTACCCGAGTGCACCTGTAGATCTTGCAATCTAGCTAATTATGCAACAAATAAATAAAAATAATTGTTTAAATAGGACTCAAATTACAGAGTTAAAGAATACCTTGTGTTTGATCAAGGATAACATCTTCCAATTTGAAGGATGTATCTTTAAACAAATGCAAGGTGGCCCAATGGGGTCACCATTATCAGCCCTGTATGCGGAAGTGGTAATGGCATACATAGAAGAAGAAGTAATTAAAACATTACCTGAGAAACCCTTGCTATATGCTAGATATGTCGATGACATTTTTATAATATCAAAACTCAACAAAACTGATTTACAAGAACTGGCAAAACGTTTCTTGGAAATTTGTAGCACCATTGAATTCACTGTCGAATTTGAGGAAAATAGAAGACTGTCATTTCTAGATGTACTGCTTATGAAGAATAAAAGAAATTTTGACAACACAGTTTTCAGGAAGGATACATATATTCCAGTACTTATCCCATATTCGCCACACCATCCTGTCATACATAAAAAAATAGTATAATAAACTTGATTAGAAGAGCATATACGCACACCTCAAATAACAAGCTAAAGAATCAAGAACTTGCATATATAATGAAAATAGCACATGATTACTATTATTCTGGCAAGCTGGTAAAAAAATGGATGTATGAGATTAAAAGACATATGGCTAGGGGAAATAACGGCCAGGAGAATAACAAATCTCGAGGTCAAGGAAAAGAGACGAAAAAATTATAATACCTTGGAGCATTCCCATACATTAAAGGAATAAGTAAAGAAATCAATAAACAATGTGCAAAATATGGTTTGCAATTGGGGAGCTCTGTGAACTCAATGAAGAGTATGGCAATTAACAATAAAACAGGGAACAAGATCTTAGAAGAATCAGAAACCTATGAAATTCCTATTGCCCACATCCTTCCAATATCTTACATAGGAAGTACAAAAAAAAAAAAAAAAAAAAAGTCTAAAACAACATATCTCAAACTGGCAAAAAAAAAAAAAAAGAAAAAAAAACAGCCTTAGTGCAATTCTGTATGGACAACCAAACTTACCCAAAATTTGAAGAGATACAAATGCTAAAAAGAAATAACAGATCAGAAAGACACATGAGAATGGAGGAGTCTATCTTAATCTATAAAAATAAAACACGGGTATGTAATCATAATGACCCCAATACATTATCCAGTCCCTGGAAAGATTTAATCAGGCAAGAAATAGACCACCAAAAAAAAAAAAAAAAAACCCGGCAAAAAAGACAAAGGAGTACCACAAGAAAAAGAAAAGAAGATAAAGAAAGCATCAGCGATCAGTAACAGTACGAAAAAAAAAAAAAAAAAAAGAAGTGAAACATAGATGGTGTTACAGTGGACACCCCCATCCTAAAACCTGAAGAAAACTCTAAAATTTGTCCGCCATGTCGCGTATGGTATGAGGTAGCTAGGAATCACAGTTCGGCAGGCTCACATGTTCTTTTACAGTTCAGTTTTTTATTTATTTCTCATTTACGTTGTTTTTTCTTTCGGATGTTCTCTAAATTAATTAACAAAATTGCGGGATAATTGGGAAAGTCGCTCCAATGCTCTTGAAGGCAAGAAAGCGCTTAATATTTTTGCCATTTTGAATTATTTCTACCTGTGGGAAAAGGTAGCACTCAATGGTTGCTCTGGAA
Organism: Macrothele yani; assembly: GCA_039090855.1. Lineage (NCBI taxonomy): Eukaryota > Metazoa > Arthropoda > Arachnida > Araneae > Macrothelidae > Macrothele > Macrothele yani. Next base: position 71,139,377 of record CM077025.1, on the reverse strand, counting down.
ATTGATAAGAGCAAAGCGATAGGCCCAGAAGAGGACTTCTAGATTTCTTGAGGAGGGGCCGATGTTACGACCCACCCCCGCCATTAATTTAGTAATTAATGGGCGTGGTTGATATGTGAAATTAATTAAGTATTAATTATGTTCGAGGCTTGATTGGAGTTTAAAAGTGTAAACAGCAGATAAAGTTTTATCTGGGGGTTTGGAAAGAAAAGAGGCGAAGAATTCTCTCTCTGGCTGGGTGGTCTCAGAATAGCTCTGTTAGGTCATAAATATCAGGGCGCAGCTGACGGGGAAACTAAGCAACACGGAATGGTACCTTTCGAAGAGGGGTCCACTTGAGTAAATGAATGAAGATGGGGACAAAAGGTTTAGCGAATAATCGTAAATTCGTCGATTGTTTGGGGCATTTTCGAGAACAATTGCTCTCTGTGTGGTCCGTGCAGAAAAATAAAGATTTCGCACTTAGCGTGAAAATAAGGAAGAAAGTTCAGTTGTCTGTGCGCTCTCCGATGTGAAAGGCTGGATGCCTTGGATCTGCAAAAAATGAATTGGGAAAAATGAAGCAGCAAACCTCCCCGCATTTGGTAAGAAATGGGGGAGACAACTCGAGGCAGCTGGAGATGCCAGTTTGCCATAAAGACAGCAGAATGCCTAAATCCGCAGGATAAAGCAGAAATTTCTAGGCTGGAGCGTAATGGAACTCAGCGACTGTTTGGCCTAATGAAAGCCAAGTTACAGGGGAATTAAGAAGTCTGCGAGTGGACAGTGGTCATTCCAATGAGAAGCGAAGCCAAGCAAAAGTCGGGTTCGGATGCCAACCACTGCAGTGTGGAATCGTCACCCCCATTCATCCCCTACTGTGGAGGAAGTGAAGAGATGCGCTTGTCTTACGGGGCGAACGGGCCCCATGTGTGCGTGTGTGTGGTCGCGTAAGCAGCGAGCCACTACGTGTAAGTGCGACGGGATAAAAACATGTCGAAAGAAAAATATGAGCGTAAGAGCGGTGGCTTCGATACCTAACAAATATACAGGTGAAATGTTGAGTTGCCGATATACGCTTAAGGTAAAAGCACGTCTGATTTCGCTCGGCCGAGAAAATTAATCTTGGAAACCGCAACATCAGATGTGAGAGGGCCTATTTTGCTTAACGCCCACCTTCAAATCGTCACGAGAATAGATCAGTGTGCACTCTAATCATTGCAACAAAGTGCGGCGTGATATTACCATTTTTAATTGTGTGCTTCATTTACATCAAGCGTCAAAGTGAAGTGTTGAATCATCGGTGCTGCCACATGGTGCAAGTGTCTGTGTGCGTGTTTTTTTTTTTGTCGTGTGATATTATGTGATGCACAACGGATTTGCACAGCAAAGTCACGAAACTGTAAGTAGATGAATATTTCCTTTTTCTTTCTTCGCACATCTGCGAACTTGTGCCATCCCGACACCCAAAGCTGCATGGACATAGATGCAGTAATGCTGAGTGACTGAACCTCAGAGGAAATACCTGCACATACAGATTTCAATTTCTTACAGGGCCCATTTCCTGATTACTTTTTTTACATGAATAAGGGAGAAGGTGTGGCCACAAATTCCGCTGGGCGGGACAGTTTCTTTTAACTTTGGTTCAGGACCAACGTCAGCGGGGGCAGGGTTCTGCATGTGCATGCTTATTAGATTTAGTTAATTAACTTTGGCAGTATTTCGCACCTATAATCTTATACCGCATAAATTAACGTGCTTGTGTATTTTGTGTCGCGAGTATTTTTAATGTGATCGTTTGCATATAATTTTTTTTTTCATTCTCTAAGCAATTGTATATGAATATCACCTGCAGCTCTATTTAGTGTGTAAACGAGTAGTATCTCTTGTTCAGATAGTCCGGTGGAGACTCAGTCGGCTGCGTTATCCGACAGTAAAGTGTGACACCGTATGCTGCCCACATATGAGGGGCAATTGTCTATGCGCCTAGAGAGCGCCGGATCTGTTTAAATCTCGCAGAACGTTATTAAATGTTGTGTTGTGTATTTGAGAATCATGTGTTGTTGCGAAAGTGAGTGTTGTACTGGCTGGTTGGGGATTGAATGTACCGGAGTAAGATCCGGACCACTACACTCAGTCACGAATTGGTGATTGCGGGTGAACCTCATCACAACTCTGATCCCAAAGTATCATTTTTTTTAGATTATTTTATTTTTTATTTGTTGTTGTTATTTTGTTCACAAGGTGGATTCACCCAAGCCTGTTATGCTTCGGGTCATTCTTCAACTTTTCATTTTTTATGTTCTGGTGTGAATCTTTGAGTGCAGCAGTGCACCTGAGATTCTCACCTGGTGCCGCGGCCAACTAAATTGTACTTCAGGTCTCAAGCACCGTTACCGGCAGACTCGGCAGGAACACTGCTAGTGCCGTGTAACAATGGTGCTGGCATGGTTTCAAAAAGCATATTTAAGACAAAGTCTCTGACGAATGGCAACATTGGAGTATCACACTCCATTGGTGATAAAAGAACTACGGACATCGGTGGGGACATCACCACGCTCCTGAAGATGCCCAAAGACTGCTAAAAAAATTTAGAGCATCAATAACGGTTATTAGTTGGTGCGTATGAAATCCAAAGGTTCAGATCTACCGTTTCTACCCAAATGGAAGTGTGTGTAGTTAGTACGTGAGCTTCAGCTAAAATGGACTAAAGGACAAAGACATCAGTGAGGACCTAACAATGTGTTTGAAACGTAACTCATCTTTAGAAGCGGAATGCATAGGTAAGTAATAAGCACCTAGAATATTCCAATTTTTATTGATATATCGCACATAAAATAGAATAGTAGCAATATCAGGACTATTTATAGATCTTTGATATGAACTGCTTATATGAATTGCTGTTAAAAGAGTTCTGTTTGAAAGTACTGTTTGACAGTTAATCTGTTATCACCTACACAGCATTCCCCCAGGGGGTGTTTTCACACTACGAAACACCTTGTACATACCTCCCACATACCTTTAACAAGTTTGTAAAATCATGCAATGCATTGATTATACACTGCTGGACAATTGCTAAGGACGGATCATAAACGGCTATATAGCGCATAAAAAAGTAAGTGTGGTTGGATGCCAAGTGAAATAAAATAATGTCAGAATGCCAGGACATTACAAGAAAGACAATTTATTGTGCTCTGAAATCCAGAAGGCTTTGGAACGTGTTCAAGGGACAAACAGGCCATTTTGTGCAGAATACGTAAACGTGAAAAAAATGCAATTACCGACCGCAGGCGTTCCGGCGTAAGATGTCAATACGGGATATGGCCACCATGGAAGGCGATGCAAGATTCCACACATCGTGTCATGCTTTGCACAACATTATCAAGCAGCTGTTGGGATAATTTATCCCATTCCTCTATCAGTACACGGATGAGGGCGTCCTTGTTTATTGGAGGGCATTGGCGACCAGCACGACTCTTCCCCAAAGCATCCCACACATTTTCAATGGAATTCAGATCTGGAGAACGTGCTGGCCATACGAGGCGTTGAATATCCTCGCTCTCAAGACGCTGCTGGACAGCGACTGTTCGATGACATGCTGCGTTGTCGTCCATGAAAATGAATCTATCACCAACAGCACCACGGAACATGCGAACATGAGGTAGCAGAACATCATTAATGTATCGTTGGCCAGTCATAGTCCCAGTTGGAAGCATATAGAGGGACGTACGGCCATTGATCATGATGCCAGCCCATACCATGACACTACTGTCGGATATCGGTCCCTTTCCTGTATGTTTGCTGGACAATATGCAGTACCACTATCACGCCAGATCAGTTGTCGTCGACAATCAGACGATAGACTGTATCTACTCTCATCTGAGAAGAGGACAGCAGACCAGTCGTTATCAGTCCAATTGCGATGTTGATGGCACTATTGCAAACGGGCGGTACGGTGACGTCTGGACAATGGGATGCACACAACAGGACGGCGAGCGTATAGTCCTCTTTCATGCAAACGTCTGGCGTCAGGTTTTCGGGAGATCCGCTTGCCAGTAGCAGCCATAAACTGATTTGCTACCTCACTAGCTCTGCTGCGCCGGTGTCTTTTTGTTGATAGCACTATGTACCGATCTTCTGCAGGTGTCGTACTGCGAACACGACCTCCACCGTGACGTTTGCTACACTCTCCATTTATTTGAAATGATTTCCAAAGCCTTGAAACAACACTGTGGCTGATGTCGAACTCCCTGGCAACATCTGTTATTTTTCGCCCTTCTTCAATCTTGCCAATAATACGGCTACGCGTAAAATCATCTAAGTGATGTCAAGAAGACATACTGAAAATTGCAAGTTCGTCAATTGATTCTTTCCCTTTCAACTTTGCGTTTGAACAACAACGGTCAATACGATTCAAATCCTTTATATCTCTTATCAGCGCTATGACGTCATGAACAAGTTCGGCAATCTAAAATTTGCATACGCACAACACGTTTTATTGTATCCCGCACTTATGCTAATTTCCACATTTTCCTGCCTTCCATTTTATGGTTGCTATCGTTGCTATTGTCATCCGTCCTTAGCAATTGTCCGGCAGTGTAATACGCTTTCCAACATACCAGAAATCATTACTCAAGTTATGAGAATAATGGCTGTGGAATAAATCTCGGTCCTGTGCCCTGACCTTTGATCCGATTTCGATGATATTCAACAGATTCGGTTCGTTATACCTCTGAAATAACATGATAAAGTTTTGTCGCAATCAAAGCATTTTTACGTAAGTTATGATGCATAAGGGCTATGGAATAGATCCTGCTCCTGTGTCCTAACCTTTGACCCCATTTTGCCCATTTTCAATACAATTCATCCCCAGGCAAGCCCCTACAAAATACTAACATTTCATCCAAGTCGAAGCATTTTTTACATAAGTTATGACACATAATGGCGATGGAAGTGATTCGCTTCTATATCCTGACCTTTGATCCCATTTAGCCCATTTTCAATAGGGTTTGTCGCCAGGTGATCCCCTACCAGATACTAAAATGTCATCGAAATCGAACGATTGTTACGCAAGTTATCGTGGGGACTGACATACGCACACAACGCGTGACGTAATGAGGCAGATGGGAATTGCGAACATCTGCTCGCAAGAGTATGACGTCATAAAACTTTAATAGGACACACACACAACGCGTGACGTAATGAGACAGATGGCGTGAGCACGCGCCAACATTCTCAAAACACAAGATTGTGACGTCATAAGATTTCTAAGCATTAGTAACATTAATGGAACAACGCCATGACACTGAAAACGTTATAATTCGGCGTGTTTATTTAACCCACTAAACGAATTCTCCTAAAGTCGAGATCAAGCTAAATCGATTTCTAGTACCAGAAAACGGTAGGTTAACGACTTTCATCAAAATTCTTAAAGCAGTTTTCAAAATAAAATGTATATACATACATACAAGAATTGCTACTTTAAGGTGGACATCAAGTAATTTTGCTTCCTATACTTCCAATGGAAAAACTTCTGTACACATTTTCTTCACAATCAATGCGTTCCCAAGGATGAAATTTGAACATCGATTAAAATAGCTTCATTTCATAACTTGGAATACTTAATATTTTTAAAACCATAACCATAATTATGCAATCCAACATTTATTTGTCCACTGACATCATCAAAGTGCAGGTCGCACCATCTTTTCTCTGGTTTCAACACCACCAAAGGAAAAGTTATTGATTTTTAATATAATTATGGTTATGTTTTAGAAAATATTAAGCTTTCCAAGTTATAATATGAAGTTATTTTAATCGATGTTCAAATTTTCATCCTTGGGAACACATTAATTGTGAAGGAAATGTGTACAAAAGTTTTTCCATTGGAAGTATAGGAAGCAAAATTACTTGAAGTCCACCTTAATAATATGGGATAAGGGGGATGGAATGGATCACAATCCCATGTCCTGGCCTTTGACCACATTTCGTCCATTTTCAATAGGGTTTTGTCCCCAGGTGGTCCCCTACTACATACTGAAATTTCATCGAAATCGAACTATTTTTACGCACGTTATGACGCATAAGGGCAATGGAATGCATCCCGATATTATGTCCTGACCTTTGACCCCACTTCACTCATTTTGGACAGGGTTTGTCCCCAGGCGGTCTCCTACCACATAGGAAAATTTAATTGAAATCGAACCATATTTACGCAAGTTATGACGCATAAGGGCAATGGAATGATCACGCTCCTACGTCGTGACCTTTGACCCCATTTGTCCCATTTTCAATAGGGTTCGTCCCCAGGTTGTCCCCTACCACATAGTAATCTTTCATTGAAATCGTACCATATTTACGCAAGTTATGACGCATAAGGGCAATGGAATGATTCCGCTCTTATGTCGTGACCTTTGACCCCATTTGCCATAGGGGTTGTCCTCAGGTGATCCCCTACCACATACTAAAATTTCATCAAAATCGAACCATTTTTACGCCAGTTATCGTGTGTGCGGACGGACAAAGATGGAGCATATACGCTTCTTCAACCTACGGTTGGAAAGCGTAAAAAAGACTCCACAACGTTTTTGGTGAAATTTGGCAGTGTTTTTCCACAGTAATTTTAAAATCTGCAGATTCACTCCTCTTTTCTAAGTCTTCTGCAGGCAAGGCATTGTTTGAAGTCCTTGCCTTGCAGAGGTTTTATCTAAAAATTCATTAGAATTGAAAAATTGTGTTGGTAACTCAGCTGATGGTGCCACCAATATGCAAGGTGAATATGGTGAATATAAAGGTTTCTCAAGCTTTTTACAAGCAGTTGACCCAATGAAAGCGCACATACTGTATAGTGTTATGCACATGTTGTGAACTTAGTAATGTCAGATGCAACAAAGTCCCTGATTGAATCAATCGTTTTCAAGAATGGCCGTTTGGAAAGACAAAATAGTTGGTGATAAACTCGCTTGACTGAGATTGGTGAAGCACACTGGTTGGCTAAGGATATAGCTTTTAGAAAAATATTTGGGTATTACGATGATTTTGGTGGAGCTGTGTATGTTACCCTTATATTATATCATGAAAAAATTATGGCATCACAACAAATCAATAGCGAAACTCACTTTGCAGCTTCAAACTTAAAAGTATCTTTACTAAAATACGAAACTGTCATAACAGCTATGACTTATTTAAGGGTTTTTCAACAAACAATGCCACTTTCCAAGTACTTACAGACATCAAGCATGCACTTGTTACAAGCTCACAGAATGGTGAAAGCAGATAAATTTGTCAAATGGGCCAATGAAAAATTGAACGAGGAGGGCAATGAAGCAATTGTGGAAGGTAGTTTTCCTTCAGTAAGAAAACGACTTAAGAAATGTATGCCTGGTGAAAATGCTGGAGATGAAATGGTTCAACAGCCATTGGAAAAATTTCAAATCTCTATACAGTGTCATTTTGGATACTGCCACTTATTCATTAACAGATTGTTTTCAGCAGCATGAAACTTTATTTGTGGATCTGGCAATATTAGATCCAAAAAAATTTAAAAATGGGGAAAATATTTCTTCTTTAGCATTTGAGAAATTAAGTAAATGCTTGATTAAACGTAATCCTGACGTGACACCATCAAATTTACAAGAGGAATTGATAAGTTTTGCTAATAAGTGGGACAGATTAAAATCCAGCATCCCTGAAGAGTATTTGTCACAGTCTGAAGCAGAAGTGGTAATCGACCTACATCCCTATAAGACTTGTCAAAATTGTTGTATGTGTTGTTACACTGAGCTGAAGAAATAATCTATATACCAATTCCTATCAGAACTTACATCTGACATACAAATACCTTCTAATGCTTTCAATTTCACAAGTTGCGTGCAAACATACCTTTTTGAAGCTGAAATTTATTAAGATGCGGATGAGAAATTTGCTAAGTGACAAATTTCTGGAAGCATTTCTGATCATGATGTGCGAAAGAAAATCATCGTTGTCAACCATTATCAATCCACTGCTGGACGAAGGTCTCTCCAAGCCTCTTCCACAATGGTCTGTCTTGTGCCAGTCTCCTCCAAGTTATTGCCTGCATACTTTCAAATTTCATCCACCCATCTCCCATGTGGTCTTCTTCTGGGTCTTTTCCTGTCTCTTGGAATCCAATCTAAAATTTTGACTGTCAATCGATGGTCTGTTTTGGCAGTATGTCCAGCCCATTGCCATTTCAGGGATTTTACTCTGATCATGTCTTCCACTCTATCATTTTTTGGATCCACGAGTTCCTCTTCTTATCTCTCCTGGTTACACCAAGCATGCACCTCTCCATGCTTCTTTGAGTTGTCTGCAGCCTTTGTATGTCTCTTTTAGTTAAGGTCCACGTCTCCGCACCATACATAAGCACTGGAAGGATGCATTGATCAAACACTTTTCTTTTAATACATAATGGCATATTGCTCTTGAAAATTATGCTGTTTCTTCCAAAAGCTCTCCAGGCAAGTTTTATATGCCGATTAATTTCTTCATCAATGTGATCCTCACTTGATATCTGCTGTCCAAGATAAATGTACACATCTGTTATCTCCAGCAAAAGAAAATATCTGCTGTTAATTGACAATTACGAAATCATTCATTGCTTTGCTAAATGAAATAAAACACTGTCAAAAACTTTTGCTTCTGTAAAACATACAAAGTTTCATCTGATATTGCAGAATTGATCCACTGGGGCTTAATAAAAAAAATTAAATAATTATTTATTATTAATATAGATAGCAGCACCTTACAGATCTTTTGGCTTTGCAATAATCGATTTTGTTAAACTTCATTTTGTTTCAATAGTCTGGCCATACGACTATGGTTAGTTTTGATTTAGAACAAACATTAATACTGTAAAATATTCTTACTACAACTTCTTTCCATTGAACACCCAACTGTTTCATTCACTGATTAGTAGTAAACTACTTAGGAAAAGAGAAATGATTCTGCCACACAATCTTCTAGTGTAACTTCAACACAATACAATTTGCATTACTATTCAGAGTACTTTTTTGTTGCTTTTTAATCATGAGACACACATGGCACAAGCCACTTATCTGTTTGAATGAAGTCCCTAATATCGCACGAAGTGACTGTCTAAATATTTGACATCTGAACTCAAGACGGTGGGAGTAACAGCAGAAAAAAAAAAAAAAAAAAGGAGAAACTAGGGAATATCTGGGAATTGACTTGGATAAACACGTATATATTTTAGTTTGATTTTTTAAATTGATTTATAGGTTTTTGTCCCATAGTTTAACTACTAAAATTTATAAATTTCACCAATTAAACTGTGTACACAAAAGTATCGTCTCTCGGCTCAGAAATATGAAGGAAGTACAGAACGGTGTTCAATTATTATTTGATGTGAAAATAACATATTACATGATTTGGAATCTATTCAAATGAATTAAAGCAGAACTTTCACCTAAAAAGAAAGAGAATTATTAACGGCATAAAAAAATAAGTCTTACTTAAAAGATTTTGCTTAAAAAGATAGGGAAAAATATCACTACCAAAATTTCAAGAGCGAAAATCAACTGGATGTTTGACAACCCTGCAACTCTGGGATGACTTGCGAAAATGACTGTCGTCCGCAAAACAAAGGTAGGTTAAATAATCATCGTTAATCCTTATCCCTTTGCCTTCTCAGTTCAATGACAAAAAGACATTTTGTAATGTGGGATTGAAGAGTTTGGGAATATGATGTCACCATGTCTCACTTCCAGGTTTGGACTGGATATGACTAATCATTAGCCCACATGATCCAATCCAGGTCGGCCCATATACAGTATATGTTTTTTTTTTTACTAATTAGGTTAATATAGATACTACTGCTCCTGACTGTGCATATTTGGACAAAAATAAGCATCTAAAGCTTGCGAGAAAAGTAAACAAATTGAAATTTAGAACATCAGACCCATGCATACCTGCCGAGTTTTAAGGTTCACCTATAAAATTCACGGAAATTGTACTTGTTTTGCAGTTATTTTACGGAGGGACATATTTCACAGATTTTTTTTTCAAATAGATTAGTGCCATATATATAAAAGAAGAAATTGCTTTTTTTTGACACAAAAATTTAAGTTCGAACCAACATGTAACTTTAAAATGAGAAGTCACTGAAATACTGTATATCGCTTTATAGGCACTTACATAAAATAAATACTGTATATCGCTTTCGCACTTACATAATTTCTTTTACGTATATGAAAGCTCACAATTGCATACGAATGACTTAAGTATGTTTCGACTGCATTTTAATCGTTACGTGCAAGAAATAACACCAAACATCTTTGTTCAATTGTTTAGCATATGAAATCGATATATATCATTCGCATGATGAATCAGTTTTTAATCAATATGTTCCATACATTTTATCAGTATGTTCGATACGTCAGTTAATCAGACATATCGATTAAATGTTCACTGAACTTTTTTACGGATTTCTATTCTTGAAAGTTGGCAGCTCTGCCCATATGAATATCATCTGCGTGACCAAATCTTAAATCTGCCGTTCCTGCATCAATTACCTATACTTTCCATGTATAAACTCGATCACCATTACATACCATAATTTCAAGCAACTACTCCCCCTCATTCCTCCTTAAAAAAAAAGAAGGCTGGTTAGTCGGTTTTTTTCTTGCTTTTAAATAAAATTCCAAAAATATCACAGAACGGTTTAGACTTCTAAATATAACATTTTGTCTCTTCAGTAGTTTATTTATGTATGGTGACCAAAATGTGGCCCTTAGATGTGCAATTTTGATGGATCTGAAAGTGTAAAGAAGTGGGCTTAAAAAATGAACTTACAGAAAACATAAGCGATGCACAATGTTTTTACAAGAAATGAAGATTCATCGATTGATGGAAAAAATCTGGAGGAAACTGATACCTACATTTACCTTGGGCAACAGACATTAAGCAGGGGTCACATTGATGAAGAATTAATTAATGTATAAAACTTGGCTGGATAGCTTTTGAAAGAAACAGTAAAATTTTAAAGAGCAATGTGGCATTATATCTTAAAAGAAAAGTTTTAATCAATGCATCCTTCCAGTGCTTACGTACAGAACAGAGACATGGGCTTTAACGAAAAAAGACATACAAGTGCTGCAGTCAACTGAAAGAACACTGAGAGATGCATGCTTGGTGTAACCAGGAAAGGTAAGAAGAGGAACCTGTGGATCAGGAAAATGACAATGGAAGACATCATGATCAGAGTAGAGTCCCTGAAATAGCAATGAGCTGGACATATTGCCAAAAGAATGGACCACTGATGGAGAACCAAAATTTTAGATTGGATAGTAAGGGGCAGGAAAAGATACAAAAGAAGACCACATGGAAAATGGGTGGATGAAGTTTGAAAGCATGCCTGAGTAACATGGAGAGACCATCTAATAGTGAATGATGATGAATTACATAACAAGTTAGATCATGGTTTACTTACATGAACAAATGTATATGCCTCAAATGAAATGAGAAAACTCACTGTCTATGTACGATATTTAATTAAAATACGAAAGATATTTACAATTAAAATACCCCACTAGTACTTTTGGGGTAACATTTACCTCATCATCAGGTGGAACAGAGGCAATGTAGTGCTCCTTTATATATTAGTGCAACAATGCATTATGGGTATAAGTCAAACGTCGCATGGGTCGTGACCGTTGCCATTATAACAGTGTGAAGAGTATAATTTCACAAGTTATTAGTTTAGTATATCAAAACAAGGATGCGTTATAAATACAAAGTTATGATCAATTTATATGTTCTTGGAATTTGTAAATATATTACTATAATTTAAAGTTCAGGTTTGTAATACGTTCTTTCCAAATTCTTGATATGTCCACAGGCAAGTAGTCATTGCAGCATTTATCCCCTAAAGCTTCGATGTACATACTTTCAACAAAATGCAGCGAATGTATATATGTTGGAGTGTCCAGTAAATCTGATGTTTTCCCAGTCTGGTTGTAGAATGCCGTTTACCACATTCCTTGATAAAGCTGTGTTATTGCTGTTGGTTCGAATTTCGTATTTGTGTTCCTGGACATGGATACCCAAACTTCTTCTTGTCGAGCCCACGTAGTTGCTAACATGTTCTCCTGTTGAGGGGTGTCCAGCAGTGGAATGTTATACACTCCCCATTTGTTCATAATATCTGTCTTTGCTCGATCCTTTTTAACTGATGATAGGAGGTTCTTCGAGCGGGTGCCAAATTGTATATTGTGTTTTAAACAGATACGAGATAGTGTGTTAGTGATATGGGGGTGCTGGTCCAATGCTCCTACGAATCGTTTATTAGGCTTTGTGTCTGGCTTCAGATTAATAGTTCGTTCACTTGATATTCTAGTGTATACTCTATTAATCATCATCCTGGGGTATCCATGCTTATCCGCCAATTTAAAAAGAACTGTATCTCAGACTGGAAATGATTATCATTTGAAGAATGTGTGAAGGCTTTTCTAAAAAGGAAATTGATAGCAGAAAATTTTTGTGGAGTTGGGTGTGAAGAGTTAAACGGGATAAGGCTGTTACAATCAGTAGGCTTTCGATAGACACAAAAGGACAGTGAGTTAGTATTTGAATCACGAAATAAACGAAAATCCAAAAAAGGCAGAGAGAAATTAGATTCAAGTTCTATTGTGAGCCCGATAGAAGGAAATACTGATGATAGTGCGTCGGCGAATTGTTTTAAATCATCCTTAGAGTGAGGCCAGAAGACAAGGATGTCGTCGACATACCTAAGGTATAAACTGGGAGCTAAAGGGAATTCATTGAGAACTTTGTTCTCGATGTATTGTAGCAGAATTTCTGCTAAAACTGAGGAAAGTGGGGATCCCATGGGGAGGACCCTTGGTTTGTAAATAGATTCTGTCAAGAAATTTGAAATACGAACGCCGTTTGACTAAACGAAGTGCGTTCATAATAGCTGAGATTTAAGTGGTGGGAACATTGATTTCAGCAAGTTTGGCCTCTATAATACGATGAGTGGCGTCCACAGGTACATTAGGGTACAGTGAAACTACATCTAGTGACGCTAAAGTGAAAGGGCCAGCACGTGGCTGAATCATTCTGATCTTTTCTATTGTCCTAGTGGAGCTTTTAATGGCATACGGGGAGCTCACTGCTAACTTAGCCAAATATAGGGCAAGAGCTTTTTCAAGCGGTCGGGTAGGGCTAACATAGCCCGTGACCAAAGGTCTAATAAGGTAGCCCCTCTTTATGACGCCCAAAGATATCGGGCACACAACAACCAGGTGGGGGAATAAAAGCTTTAGAAAAACCTTCAGGGAAGTTATAAGAATTCTTCAAACGAGATAATGCTGCACATGTTGCTTTTGCTTGGTTCATGCTCAACTACTTTGTGTGGAATAGAAGATATGGCTTCAAGCATTTTATCCCTGTAGCATGAGCTATCCAGTATGACAGTCTGATGAGTCTTGTCCGCTGCCAAAATTGAAATTTCATTATTATTTCTAAGCTCTGCTAGCTGCTGTTTTTCTTCATTGTATATTAATGATAGTTTAGGTTGTTGCTGCGGTTTGCCTCTTCGTAGTAGTCTATCAATATTAAGCGTGTAACATCATGTTCGGCTTCAGGTAAGTTTTTGATAATATGCTCTACTTGTGGGACTGTCTGAAAGACGTTAACTTTGTGCCTCGGATATGCGAATTTGGTTCCTCTCTCCAAAGCTCGACTCTGTATTTCATTTAATTCACAAGTACTGAGATTAACAATATTAGATTGTAAGTCCTCACTTTCGCGTTGTCTATGGCTGCGAATTTGTCTATTACTGACTTCACGGTCAACTAAGAGACGAAGCTCATGTATATGGGTGTTAACCAATGATTTGACAGAGTTTTCAATCAAAGTGGAAGTAACAGTAAGTGCACGGTCCAAAATAATTGGATGTTCACAACCCTAAAGTTCTGCATACGATATGTAGCACTTTCTACTGAGGAAATCAATAAACGATCTCTTACTTCTAATGGCGGTTATTAGTCGCTTCTTCTCAGCATTGCAAAGTGTACAGTTGTCACGCCATGAGAAAGGAGCCGTATGGATGTTAAGATGACTCGGTATCACATTCAAGTCTTTGCAACTAGTCAGGAATCCCAAATGAGTGCATTCCTTGGCGAGTTTGATTCGTGTGGACTGGAACCCCCGCAAAGCCGCGCTCCACATTGCCTGGTTTTGAAATGCTCAAAGAAATACGATTATACGCGGTGAACAATCGTAACAATAAAAGGATGACTTCGCACAACTCGTCAAATGAAATGAGAAAACTCACCGTCTATGGACGATATTCAATTAAAATACGAAAGATATTCACAATTAAAATACCCCGCTAGTACTTTCGGGGTAACATTTACCTCATCATCAGGTGGAACAGAGGCAATGTAGTGCTCCTTTATATATTAGTGCAACAATGCATTATGGGTATAAGTCAAACGTCGCATGGGTCGTGACTGTTGCCATTATAACAGTGTGAAGAGTATAATTTCACAAATTATTAGTTTAGTATATCAAAACAAGGATGCGTTATAAATACAAAGTTATGATCAATTTATATGTTCTTGGATGTATATGTTCTTATACTTTTTGTTCTCAATGTATTGTAGCAGAAATTCTGCTACAATACATCGAGAACAAAGTTCTCAATGAATTCCCTTTAGTTCCCAGTTTATACCTTAGGTACGTCGACGACATCCTTGTCTTCTGGCCTCACTCTAAGGATGATTTAAAACAATTCGCCGACGCACTATCGTCAGTATTTCCTTCTATCGGGCTCACGACAGAACTTGAATCTAATTATTTCTCTCTGTCTTTTTTGGATTTTCATTTTTTTTCTTGATTCAAATACTAACTCACTGTCCTTTTGTGTCTATCGAAAGCCTACTGATTGTAACAGCCTTATCCCGTTTAACTCTTCACACCCAACTCCACAAAAATTTTCTGCTATCAATTTCCTTTTTAGAAGAGCCTTCACACATTCTTCAAATGATAATCATTTCCAGTCTGAGATACAGTTCATTTTTAAATTAGCGGATAAACATGGATACCCCAGGATGATGATTAATAGAGTATACACTAGAATATCAAGTGAACGAACTATTAATCTGAAGCCAGACACAAAGCCTAATAAACGATTTGTAGGAGCATTGGACCAGCACCCCCATATCACTAACACACTATCTCATATCTGTTCAAAACACAATATACAATTTGGCACCCGCTTGAAGAACCTCCTATCATCAGTTAAAAAGGATCGAGCAAAAACAGATATTATGAACAAATGGGGAGTGTATAACATTCCACTGCTGGACACCCCTCAACAGGAGAACATGTTAGCAACTACGTGGGCTCGACAAGAAGAAGTTTGGGTATCCATGTCCAGGAACACAAATACGAAATTCGAACCAACAGCAATAACACAGCTTTATCAAGGAATGTGGTAAACGGCATTCTACAACCAGACTGGGAAAACATCAGATTACTGGACACTCCAACATATATACATTCGCTGCATTTTGTTGAAAGTATGTACATCAAAGCTTTAGGGGATAAATGCTTAAATGACTACTTGCCTGTGGACATATCAAGAATTTGGAAAGAACAAATTACAAACCTGAACTTTAAATTATAATAATATATTTACAAATTCCAAGAACATATAAATTGATCATAACTTTGTATTTATAACGCATCCTTGTTTTGATATACTAAACTAATAACTTGTGAAATTATACTCTTCACACTGTTATAATGGCTACGGTCACGACCCATGCGACGTTTGACTTATACCCATAATGCATTGTTGCACTAATATATAAAGGAGCACTACATTGCCTCTGTTCCACGGTCCACCTGATGATGAGGTAAATGTTACCCCAAAAGTACTAGTGGGGTATTTTAATTGTAAAAATCTTTTGTATTTTAATTAAATATCGTACATAGACGGTGGTGAGTTTTCTCATTTCATTTGACGAGCTGTGCGAAGTCATCCTTTTATTGTATATGCCTCATATATAATTTAACTTGCCTGCAAATTTATATTAACTCATTCCCAGATTTCGATGATTTATTGCTAAAATCAATCGTGCAGAATTTTAGCATCTTGGTATAGAGCCAAGTTTAAACATGACAGTACATGACAGGAGCTACAGAAAATTAAAAAGCTTGTTCACCTACGTTTAGTAAGTTCAAGGAAAAGCTCTTCGATTCCTCGGTTTTGTTTAGCAGATGTATGAAAATGTCTTGCCTTTACTGAAGCAGCATATCTGAAAAATATTTATGATACATATAATCTAAACCATGACAACTTCAATCAAAATTTTCTTTGTTACTGAACCACACAGAAAATCAAATCAGACATTACTTAAGAGAATGTCCAGTCAGAACAATGGGGTCATTCCACATATCACATCACAAGATACTCTCAAAACTTGCAGGTGCAAGAGTTTTTGTTTTTGATTACTTTTTTTTTTTTTTTACATGATAAATGAACTCCGCAAAAAGATTTGGTGAATTGACCTTCAAACCCATCTGAGATGGGTCTCTGAATCCAACAAAACTCCCAAAAATAAAGGTTTCCATTAATCAACACAATTTGGCCATTTAAGTGCAAATGACACAGAACAAAAACTTAAACAATGGTAATTATCAGAGTTATCTTAATGTATAAGCATCAATTGTGTACCATAAAAACTGTATTTTCTGAGCAGGAATAAGGTTCAAAACCAACAGCATTGATTATGGCACACTTTGAATACATTTTTATACCAGAAGAGCAATGAACTGCAAAGCTGTTTTTTCCCCCTTGTACAACCCTTACCTGTTTTTTAGAATGTTAGTGTGTATTTTTTGCTGTAGTATAGTACCATTATTTTTGGAAAAAATGAAATTTTGCCAAAATTACGGTATGTCAGGTGCAACGTGTAAAAGGGGGAAAGCAGCTAAACAGCAGTTTTCTAGTTTAAAACCACCTGTTGGTAGAAATACTCTCGTAGAGTTTGCAGAGGCAGAAGGGTTTTTCATCTTGAACTCCTTTTTCAAGAAAAAGCCACACAGGAAATGGACATGGAGACATCCAAATGGGACGACAAGTGAAATTGATTTTATTATGTGTAACAAAAAATTCGTCATAGAAGACTGCAGTGTGCTAAACAAGTTCAACACAGGCAGTGACCATAGATTGGTGAGATGTAAGATGCACCTCAACACTAAACTCGAACGTAGCAAGCTCATAAGACAAACAAAATGTATTGACATAACCAACCTTAAAAAACACCATAATACCTTCAAATTGGAACTGAAGAACAGGTTCTCTGCTTTAGAAGGCCTAACATCGGAAGAAGTGGATATTTCTGAAGTTAACAGAAAAGTAACCAAAGCTCTTATGGAAACGGCAACAAAATTTGCTGGGTCTAAGAACAAATTGCATGAGAACAAATTATCAGGAAAAACCAAAATGTTGATGCAAAAAAGAAGAGTGATGAAGACAACTAAAGAAGATGTGACTTCCAAAGTGGAATATATAGAGCTATGCAAGACAGTATGAAAAAGTATCACTGAAGACGTAAGGAAATTCAACTGTGAACTAGTAAGGAAAGCAATTGAAAACAACCAAAGCCTAAAGATAGCAAAGGGACATCTCAGTAAGGGAAAAAAACAGATTATGGCACTGAGAAAAGAAGATGGTTCTGTAACAAGAAATAGAGGCGAAATTTTGACAAGAGTGAAAGATTTCTACTCCAAATTATATGAAAGGGATGATACATGTACTCCAGACATCATGAAAGGTACCAGTACCAGAGTTCTTCCAGTCCTTCCAGCAGAAGTTGCACATGCAATCAAGAACATGAAGCGGGGAAAAGCTCCAGGAGAAGATGGAATTACTGTAGACATCATACAAGAAGCAAGTGGAGAAATCGAAACAGTACTCGCCCAAATTTTCACTCGATGCCTTAATGAAGGGAAAATTCCTGAGGACTGGAACAACGCTACAATGATCTTGCTACATAAAAAAGGTGACATTGAGGATCTCAGGAACTACAGACCTATCAGCCTCCTATCAGTGGTTTATAAAATCTTCACTAAAGTTCTTTCACACCGTTTGAAGGTGACACTGGACATGGCTCAACCGAGAGAACAAGCTGGATTCAGGAGTGGCTACAGCACAATAGATCATATCCACGTACTGAGAGAACTAATTGAAAGAGCGAGGGAATATGAACTTCCATTGTGCATGGCTTTTATCGATTATGAAAAAAGCCCTTGATTCGGTGAAACAATCAGCAGTTGCAATGGCTCTGTAATCCTGCGGTATTGAAGATGCATACATTAATATTATTAATAACATCTATGAAAATGCAAGTGCAAAGATTCGGCTGCTTGAAAATACAACACACATAAAAATTGAAAAAGGAGTGAGACAAGGTGACACCATATCTCCGAAGCTCTTTAATGCCACATTCGAAAATGTCTTTCAATCACTGAACTGGGAAAACAAAGGGATAAAGATTAATGGAGATTATCTAACCCACCTTCGTTTTGCTGATGACATAGTCATTTTTGCAACTACCCCATCAGAGCTACAGAGTATGATCCAGGAACTTGCTGACAAGAGTAAAAAAGTGGGATTAAAAATGAACTTTCAGAAGACAAAAGTGATGTTCAATGCTTTTACAAGAAATGAAGATTTATCGATTGATGGAGAAAAGCTGGTGATAACAGACACATACGTTTATCTTGGACAGCAGATATAGAGTGAGGGTCACATTGGTGAAGAAATTAATCGGCGTACAAAACTTGCCTGGAGAGCTTTTGGAAGAAACAGCATAATTTTCAAGAGCAATATGCCATTATGTCTTAAAAGAAAAGTGTTTGATCAATGCATCCTTCCAGTGCTTACGTATGGTGCAGAGACGTGGACCTTAGCTAAAAGAGACATACAAAGGCTGCAGACAACTCAAAGCAGCATGGAGAGGTGCATGCTTGGTGTAACCAGGAGAGATAAGAAAAGGAACACGTGGATCCGAAAAATGACAAGAGTGGAAGACATCATGATCAGAGTTAAATCCCTGAAATGGCAATGGGCTGGACATACTGCCAGAAGAACAGACCATCGATGGACAGCCGAAATTTTAGATTGGATTCCAAGGGACAGGAAAAGACCCAGAAGAAGACCACATGGAAGATGAGTGAATGAAATTCGAAAGTATGCGGGAGTGACATGGAGGAGACTGGCACAAGACAGACCGTTGTGGAGGAAACATATATATATATATATATATCATCATCATCATCATCATTGTCAACCATTATCAATCCACTGCTGGACGAAGGTCTCCCCAAGTTTCCTCCACAACGGTCTGTCTTGTGCCAGTCTCCTCCATGTCACCCCTGCATACTTTCGAATTTCATCCACCCATCTCCCATGTGGTCTTCTTCTGGGTCTTTTCCTGTCCCTTGGAATCCAATCTAAAATTTCGGTTGTCCATCGATGATCTGTCCTTCTGGCAGTATGTCCAGCCCATTGCCATTTCAGGGATTTAACTCTGATCATGATGTCTTCCACTCATGTCATTTTTCGGATCCACGAGTTCCTCTTCTTATCTCTCCTGGTTACACCAAGTATGCACCTCTCCATGCTTCTTTTTATATATATATATATATTGTATAATATGTTTACATGGTTTATAAGCTAAATGTCTTGGAGTCTGCTCAAAAAGGTGATTTTTCAAACATACACATTTTATGGCTTCTGTTCAACACGTCAACACTTGACACTTTTGACGTGTTGAACAGAAGCATAAAATGTGTGTATGTTTGAAAAATGACCTTTTTGAGCAGTCGCCAAGACATTCACCTGTTGGTATTAGGAGATTTCTGCAAATTGCATCAGCTACTGTCTGTATTACTCAACTTCCTGTCAGTGTTGCATCATCCTACAGCAGCAGCTGTTGATACATTAAGGGGAAGCATGCAAGCATCAGTTTGCTTCTGGTTTTCATGCTGAGAGGTTTTGTACATATTTTGTATATAGCAAAAAATGGGCAAAAAAGTGTCATTAAGTGTTACTCAGAGGGGACAAATAGTGATTTTATATCCTGAAGAATACTCCAAATGTGCCATAAGCAGAAAGGTGAATGCGAGCAAGACTGCTATTCATAATACAATAATAAAATATCGAGATACAGGTGAATTTAGTGATCGAAAGAGAAGTGGACATCAAGGAAAACAACCCCACGTGATGACAATACAATAGTTCAATAGTTATGCATTCTCCGAGGAGTTCATGCAAGAAAATCAAGGCCTTTCTACATTCAAAAGGGTCTGATATTAGTATCAGCACTGTTTCCTGACATCTTAGCAAAAATTTTGGATTAAAGTCTTATAAACCTGCATATAAACCTAGACTAGCCTCTGTCATGAAAAAGACCAGACTCCAGCTTGCAAAGCGTCATAAATCATGGACTGCTAAAAATTGGAGCCAAGTTCTTTTTGTGATGAATCAACTGTGAGTCAATTTGAATCACGTGAAGTACATGTTTGACGACCAAAAGGCAAAAGTTTGATGAAAAATACACCGTTAGCACCGTGAGACATCCGCCCAGTCAGATAATATGGGGTGCTATGCCAGCATGCGGTACTGCTTCATTATCCTTCTTGCCGACAGGCATTACATTACCATGACTGGTCCTTTTTCATGCAAATGTTACGTGAGAAGCTGTTAACTCATAAGCAAGTGTACAGCTGCACAATCTTTATGGTGCTCCATGCCACAGATCAAAAACAGTAAAGGACTACCTGCAGAGGAAAAACATAAATAAGCTTGACTGGCTTGTTAACAGTCCCGACCTTAACCCCATTGAAAATTTGTGGACCATTTTAAAAAACAAAATAGCACAAAAACAGGCATCGAATTCCCAAGCTTTGATTGATGAGAGAAAGTATGTGCAGTGCAAAGAGATTTCAAGTGACTACTGCAAATCCCTCATTAAGAGTATGCCACACTGTATTCTGTCTGTTATAAACTATAAAAAACAAAGGTGGCCACACAAAGTAATGCTTTTAGTTTTTTTTTGTTTTTTTTGTTCTAAAGAATGTAAGTATTCATTTGTGGTGTCATTTTTTCAAATATCTCTGTTTAGTAATTAGTTTTTTGTTTTTTTTTGAGAATCTTAATTTTCAATAAATTGACACATGGTCTTAAACTTTTGCAAATGACTGTAAAGATCAATCTTCTACAGCAAACCTAAAAACACATTAAATCTTATTTTGAAGTTCAAGTAGTTCCAGAGTTAATGATAATGCAAATTGGCCTGCTAGGGTACACAAAATATACATGTCCATTACTTAAGTAATGGTACCTGCATGCAAATTTCTAGGTATATTAATCATTTAAAAAAAGTAAAACAAAAAATGCAACCGACATGAAAAATTTATGAATATAAAATTATTAGATGGTGACATTTGTGAAAATTCACACTGACATCGTAGCAGGATTATTTTGCATGAGTATGTAGCAACCATCATGCTGAACTCAGTCTTGAAGTAATATTGTATACTCTTCTAGTAGTGTCAGAACTTTAAAATCCTGACTTATGGGGCCTAATAAACTGGACTTTACCATTGTTTGTCAAGGGGTCCTAGGTCCTGGTAGATGGAAAGAAAAAAAAAAAAAAAAATTTTGAAGTCTCAGAACACTTCATGAAGCTACTTACTTAATTATTATTTAGAGTCATATACAAATGTAATATATTCATCACTATGTTTTTTGCTTTGTTTTTCTCTTGAGAAGGGAGGGGGTCTAACTGCTGTTACTGTAGACACAACTTTTGATATATTGACCGTTGTGTACACACACAGTGCTGCTTCACACACATTGGATTTGAATTTTTTTTCAACAGCTGGAATGAAGCTATGATGATTTTTAGTATTTAACAATGCAAATTTTTATGAAATAAAATAATATTTAACAATACTGTGCAGGAGGAACATTGCGAGAAATAGTAATTACAATTATGGAAAAAAATCTTCACTTTGTTTAACCACCATTTCTGAAAGTTTTGAAAGATGAAATACCATCCCCAGATAAAATAACCCCCAACCAATCTCCAAAAAAATTCTCTTCACTTTTGCCTCAATCTCAAGTATGACCCAAATGATGACAAAAAAAAAACAACAACAACAAAAAAACACTGAGTTCTGTGAACCCAAGGAAGCATTTCATGTACGTCATTAAGACCCAGTTGGCCCGTTCATTTTCGGTCATCGACACTTCCTGTTTCCTTAAATCTTGCATACCGAGCTGTTATGCTTTTATGATAAGGTGGAGGATGTCTGTACTCTTCCAAAATTATGCTGAACAGTTATTGGTGACTTGGTCTCATGGTACCACAGAACACATTGCGCCTTTTCCAGCAAAAGTGCCATTTTGATTTCTTGCACTAGTAGGGCCACCGGGTTATTACTCAGCATGCAACAACAACAACAACAAAAAAAAAAAAAAAAAAAAACCCAACTCTTACCAGCTTACATGCATCATGTCACAAACCGCTTGTTTCTAACAATCAGTTTTTTAAATAAAAATTTTCTTAATGAGGGAAGGACTTTTTATGCCCACCCTGTACTTTGGAATTGGACTAACTTCAATGTCCCTACAGTTTGTTCTGAAGACTTTTGACTCACTGCAATTTTGTTTCCAATTTCTCAAATTTGTCAATTGGTATGGTGCTCAACAGGGTGGTTTGGAGTCTAATACATAAAACAAAAGCATATGATAGACCATGACTGCTACGCTTCCAGTTAACAAATAATAACAGATTTGATTTGCCCTAAAGTTTGAGCTGATAACATGCAAACAAAGATTAATATGTTGTTGAACATATCTAGGGAAATTATCAAACAACTTTTTCTGTGTTCTGGCCTTTGGAATCAACATATCTAAGTCCCGTTTAGGCTGGCATTTAAAAAGAGAATGTATGATTAAAATAATATTTTGCAGAAGAAATTAAACACTACAAATGAAGAATAAGACTTGATTGTGTACTTACATTACATTTGGTAACTGGAGGATAGTAGTTGCATTGGGCTAGGGATCCCACAACGTCCTATAAAATATGGGATCGTCCTGTTTTTGGCTAATGCGTCCCGTTGTCCCTACAAAACTCTTCGGGACAGCTTTCTGTCCTGTATTTTAGAGTTCAAGACTGAAAAACAAAATCGATGAGTTACAATTTCTATTCTTTTACGAACATTTTTTAATGTGCATCCCCCCCCCCCAGCTGACTTATCTCCCATGTCTAACTCTGTGGTCAATGCTCTCATTACGTAGGCAAGCACAGCCGTGGCAGATTGATATCGGAGGATAGGAAGGCACGTGACCTCAACACCTGGTGGATGCAGTCAGTAATCCAATCTCATAAAACTGATTTCTACAGCACATCTGTATCATATATAAAAGAATGGTCACAGTAAATGCTGAAATTAGGTGAAACTGAGAACAAATTATCTTGGGAAAAATTTTCAAACAGTCCAACTATTAATCAGACTGCTGCCATATCAAACATTGTTGAATCTAATTTGTTTGATGAATTAATGGTAGTGAAAACAGCTCTGAGGCCCAAAAAGATAGTGAAGTGAAGGACATGTTGAAATCTAAACAGTCAGATGGAGTCTGGGTGGATCTCTTAAAAAATGTTGAAGGAGAAGTACCAAGTTTAAAGAAAGCAGTGGAGTTCGTTATGTATATCCCTGGAACAAATGCATGTGTCGAAAGATTATTTTCTCGCATGAACGCACAGTGGACTGGTGAGAAAAACAAATTGTCTGTAAAAACTGCAAAATCATTCTTCAATGAGGATTGTGTAGCTTTTCATGACATGATTCTTAAAAAGAAACAATTGTTAAGTGAAATTCATTCTTCAGAAAAGTATTGCAAGAGCGAGCAAGACTGATTGATTAATAAGAATAGTTAGAATCATTTTGTAAGACTGCCATATGTGATGAATGCACATACTAAACTTTCACCCTCAGTCGTAAGTGCCCCATATTTTTTTGCAATGTATCTGGGATCCTTACGCTGGGCTGACACCATCTGTTGGAGCAACAATGACAAAAAAAAAAAAATGATAATGAGGAACAGTACACCAATTATGTAGAAAGTAGAAACTATACTAGTGATCTGATTTAGATTTATTGGCATAAGAATATATACATAAGCGTTTCCAAGCTTTTGCACATCAACAGATGGCTTTTTCAAGGAAGTTAGAAAGAAACTGTAAACTGAATAAAAGCATTTTATTATTCAGTTTGCAGTTTCTGTCGAACTCCCGTGAAAAAGCCATCAGGTTGATGTACGAAAGCTTGGAAACACTTATGTATATATTCCCACGCCAATAAATCAGATCACTAGTTACTATTTTCTTTAAAAAAAAATCTCAAAGAACTGCTATTGCTTGCCCAAATACACGGAAAATGAACGCCACAAGAAAGCAAATGCTGAAAAACTCGTAGATCATCGGTTGGTGTAAATAAAATGGTGGATTAAAATCAATGAAGTATTCCATGAGCGAGCCCATTATAAAAAACTACCATTACTAAAAATACAGAAAAAACTTGTCTACCAGATAATGCAAGAGACAACATACCAGTAAATACTGGAAATATTCACAAAAAATAGCATAATATATAACAGCACATCAACAACTGGACAAAAAAGAAACAACAGCAATAATTCTGTATTGTATTAAAAATAATGGAACCTCTATTTCCCATCAGATATGCAGTCTGTAATAAATAAAAATAACTGTGATATCCACGGTGGAGTGGAGCTTCCACTCCCATGGAAAACACTAATCACTGAGCAGAAAAGCAACATGAAAAAGAAAAGCAAATATGAAAAAGACACATTGCACCGATGTCAATGAAATACTGCAATCGAGGTCTCTGAGGAATTGTCCAGATAGCAAATGACAATTTTCTGTGCTTATGATGCAGTATTGGACTGTATGTCCAAAGACCTCATTTCCCATCACGCATTGCAGTTTTGGACTGCAATGCGTGATGGGAAATGAGGTCTTTGGACATACACTGAAGTGCTAGAAAAACTGGTAGAGACGAGCTTATGAAAAATACATAGCAAAGTCACCTATGCACGTACTCTGTTGCATCTGCCAGTGCGTATATAAAGCGATAGACATCCTTGCCAGCTCGCAGAGCTCTGGTCGGCACGAGAATGACAAGTAATAATGATTTAAACGATTTTCAACGCGGTGTCATAGTTGGCGCTCGTGAGATGGGCCATAGTATTTCGGAGGTAGAAACGAAGTTCGGATTTTCACAGACGACCATTGCAAGGGTGTACCATGACTACAAGAATTCCGGCAAAACCTCCAACCTACGATACCAGTGTGGCCGTAAAAAGACATTGGGTGAACGTGACCATCGTCGGCTGTCAAGAATCGTTTCACGCGATAGGCGGACAACACTCTCGCAGGTCACATCGGAATTCAATGCTGGAGCCTCAACAAGCATTAGAGTCCGGACTGTGCAACATACTCTGCATGATATGGGCTTTGGGAGGCGACGTTTAACTCGAGTCCCCTTGATGGGTGCACGATACAGAGCTATGCGCCTCGCTTGGGCACGGCAACACTGTCACTGGACACTTGATGACTGAAAACAAGTAGCCTGGTCTGACGAGTCGCGTTTCCAACTGTATCGGGCAGATGGAAGGATTCGTGTATGGCGCAAACCCCATGAAGCCATGGATCCCGCTTGTCAACAGGAAACTGTACCGGCTGGTGGGGGAAGGGGGGAGGGGGTTGTCCATAATGGAATGGGGTGTGTTTAGCTGGACTTCACTGGGACCCTTGGTATGTCTACAAACGTCTGTGACTGGCCAACGCTATGTGCGCATCCTTTCTGACGAGGTACACCCGTTCATGTCCTGCATTCATGCTGATGGGTTGGGCCTGTTCCAACAGGACAATGCACCTCCATACAAGTGTGGGACGCCACAGTATGGTTAGAGGAGCATTCATCTGAGTTTGGGGTGTTGCCATTCCCACCCAAGTCCCCAGATCTTAATGTGATAGAACACATTTGGGATGCCATGCAACACGCTATCGAACACAGGAATCCGAGACCTCTCAACACACCCCAATTGTCGAACGCTCTGCAGGAAGTATGGTGTGCATTGCTTACAGCACATTTCCAGAAGCTAGTGAAGTTCAGTGCTCCCGTGGGCGACCTACAAAGCATTAGACTGGTGTACCAGTTTTTCTGGCACTTCAGTGTATGTCAATTCACAGAAGATTCAACGAAAGACAGCAAGTAGCCCTTTGTCCTCAATAACGGCAAGGGAGAATTGCCAAAATGCACTGGACTGAACAATGCCCTAATCCATCCTTTTAATGTTTTGGAATAGTTTATTTGTACATTTGGCCTTACATTTTTAGTTCTTACTTTGCTTTTAAATATCGTGCCTTTGCAATCACCTTCAAGAAGTATACAGCTGATTTTTGTATACAGCTTAATGTCACATTCGTCAAATACACTGCTGGCCACCCAAAATGCAACACCAAGAAGGAAGCATCCGATTGGCCTGAAATTCGCAGCATGCGTTGCCCGTGAAAGAACATGCAAACGATTAGCATTGCAGGGCATATGCAAATCATGTGCACCCGGCACGCCACCGAGAAGCACTATAAGAAGGGTGCACAGAAGGCGGGGTGTAAGTAGTGGAAGTGTGTTGTGCTGCCGGACCTGTGTGTGGGAAGCTTCCTGATGCCTCGTCGCAGAATATGGCAGTCATTCCAGCACGTTTCGGAGTTCGACAGAGGTTTATCGCACTGAGACATCGACGTACCGTTCGACGTCGTCTGCAGGAGCGGGGACTTGTCACACAGCTGCCATTGCTCCGATTACCATTGACGCTACACCAGCAGCAAGTGCGGCGGCAGTGGTCCGTTGAATGCCGCACCTGGAATACAGAATGGCATGACATTGTCTTCTCTGACGAATCCCGCTTCTGCCTGCAACACCACGATGGTCGAATCCGCAGCAAGAGACTGTATGACGCCTGCATTATGCATCGCCATACCGGTCCGTCGTCTGGCGTTATGGTTTGGGGCGCAATTGGATATGACACCTGCACCCCTGTGGTACGCATCGCCGGTACACTCAACAGCCACTGCTACATCTCCGACATTTTGGAGCCTGTAGTCCTCCCTTATCTGCAGGACCTGCTAGCGGCCACGTTTCAGCAGGACAATGTGCGCCCGCACGTGGCACGCGTCGTGCAACAATTCTTCACGGCCTACCAGGGGTCACTGCTGCCGTGGCCCGCCTGTTCTCTCGATACGTCGCCCATCGGCAACCGAGTTGCCTGGCAAGCACCACTCACGGCAACGCCTGATGAACTGTGGCAACGCATGGAAGCAGCCTGGTCCGACATACCCCAAGCCCACATCTAAAGCCTTTTTCGCTCGATGCCGCGGCGTGTAGCGGCCGTTATTGCCAGCCATGGGGGCCACACGAACTATTGATGTCTGTGAGTTCCGCAAGTCGCACGGACCTGTAACAGGGATCATAGCATACTTCTGGAAAATTTTAGGTAGGAATTTTAGGAATTTTTAGAAAAATTTTAGGAGTGTATTTCAATAAAAACTAGATGTATAATGCCCTAATCCATCCTTTTAATGTTTTGGAATAGTTTATTTGTACATTTACTAGATGTACAAATAAACTATTCCAAAACATTATTCCAAACATATAAATATGTATATTTGTATACATCTAGTAAAACAACTTTGTATACATTGTAAAGAGTTTGCTTTACACCCTTCAACCATATATACTGATAGACTGCGCATGACATCAAAATTTCTGGCTCCAACATAAAATCACATGACATCAGTCAAAAAGATGGGTTACACCTGCTGTGCTTATGGTTGCTCTGAGCGATATAGTAAAGAAAGTTCTATGATTTTTCATGGGTAAGAAACGAATTAAATACCTAAGTCAATAAAGTTCAATTACTTAACCAGAAACTTGCAGCTATTGATATAAAAATATAGTAACTTAAGAAAAAAATGGAATGCATGTTCCAAATCCTTCGCAAATGTTCATCACATTATAAATCACAAAATGTAAACAAACCGATCATGCATGTATATAGCTCATAAGTAAACTTACCTGAAGAGTTTTCATTATATATATATGAGGCGCATTCACATAATACACCGAAAACACTGAAGTTCTGCAGCATAAATTAGTAATCATAACAGCATTTTTACACGAAATTTGGAGTCTGATGATGACGTGCCCAATGTTTGAGCCATGGTGGCTTTGATGCAGCTATTGCCAATGCGCAGTCCATTAGTATATATGGTCGAAGTTCACACCCAAATTTTTTGCATAACGTCTAATGTCTAAAGTTTAAGTATGATTTACTTCTAATGTTCAGTTCTTATCTTTTCACGTGTTATTATCATATACAAGTATATTTACCACATTCAAGTTTCACTTTGAACATTAATATGCTGTTGAACCAGAAGCAATTCACGAATTTCACAGTAAAGTTTTCAGGTTTCACATTAAATTATAATATCCTAAAAACGTAATTGAAAACCAAGAACTATGTACAATTGTTCACTGAATTACTTTTTTCATATTATTGTTTTAACCTTTTCCTGATAAGCCTATCCTTTTCTGCTTCCACCACAACTAATTTACTTTCAGTTTTCTTTATTTCAGCTGAACCTTGTATGATAAAGTTAAAGGCAACTGCTATTTCAACAGTATTTTGTTTTTCTACAGCTTTTCTCATTCTTTCTGTTCCCTCTTGAATTACTGCTAGGAAGGCTTCTTTATCTTTTTTAAGCCTATTTATTTCTGCATCATTTTCTTTTATTTTGTCATCAAACTCAGCTTTTCTTTTTTTCTCTAGCTGCTTTTCCTTATTTTCCCTCTCTTTCTGCTTCCTTCAGCTTATCAACATACTCTTTATAAAATTTATGTGAATCACGAACACTATTTAACAAATTTCTTGTTATGGGAACTTTACTTACACATCCATAGTGTTTAATGGCCCTTTTAACTATTCTTAATGATGTTATAGTTGAGTCTTTTAAGTTAGCCTTGTCCTTCCTTAACAGAGCAGTGTTAACCAAAAATCCCCTTTCTGCATCAGCATTACCATGAGGTAAAACTAAAATTGACTTGACGAGTTTAGCAAGATTTGAGTATTTTTCTTTTCCACTAGAGTCTTTAATACTAAATATATTACGCCAGTAATGATCAATCCGCACTGGAATATGCCCTTCCTCTGAAAATTTCACTAGTTCATCTAGAGTTGGCTTATCGCAATTTAAAAGTTTCCACTCTTCTCTTACTCTATCAATTTGTTCCTCAGAAAGATGCAAAACACTTGAAATTCTGGTTATTTCCGAAAGTCCTTCAGTGACTGAAAGTTGAGTTGACTCTTTCTTTGGTTCTTTTACCTTTAAAACTTCTATGTCTCTTAGCTTTTGATTGCAGAATGGCAAATTTGACTTTAAATATTTTGTGGCTGCAATTAGTGATGATCTTACATCTAAGAGAAATAATTTCTGCCTGGTCTCCTGAACATTCCTGAGGAGATTTTTTGTCTTCATACCAACTTCTAACTCCCCTAGTTTTTTCCATGAATTTTTGTTTTCAAAATCTACATTCCTTAGGTCTTCTCCAAATTTCCATGCAATAACATCATCTTGGATAAACTGAGCCATAACATTCCTCATTAAAGTATTTAAATCAGAATATAAGTGGTGTATTTTTGGTTCTTCACTCTGATAACATAATGAAAACTTTTCAACATTTTGGTGTGAAAATGAAATTAATGCTAAATAGCAAGGAGTTAGCTCATTTTTCAGGAAACAGTGAATTCTTTTATACCTTGCTGAATTGCATAGTTGTTTTTCAAATATTTTTTGAGATGGCAAGAAGTTTAAAAAATATTCTAGAGCCTCTGGGCTACAGAACCATATTCAAGAGCCTGTGGGCTACAGAACTAACGGTTAACCATCTGTTGCTGACATGACGCAAAAGAAATTTGGCTGTGACCAATGTTATATCCTCGACAGATTTATAATCCTCTCGTCTTGCAGCACTACTCTTTAAAAAGTAATGCATATCAGTAGCAAATTCGTCAAAATCTATATTTAAGCTTGTCAAAAATTTTTTAAATGCATTACTAACAACATGCAGGTTGCAAAAACCTAGTTCCAAAGATTTCTGGCCTGTTTCTTGTTTTACAACTTCATTGAATTTGCGTAAAAAGCACTTATTTACATTTGAGCTATCCATGGATACACAAATAATTCTGTTCAACAAAATATTGAAGGATGATAACATATCAAGAATTTCTTTTAGCAAAATATCTGCTGTTGCATGACCCAGAAAAACACTTGTTAGGTATCGGCAAGAAACTGAATTTATTTCTGAAGACCAGTACCTGAGATACACATCCAACTGCCGTTTCACTTGTGTATTTGTAGTTTCATCAAATGCTATAGTAACCTTTCCTGGGCTACTAGATGCAATGTCTTTTTTCAAATCCTCTTCAAAATATTTTGACAATCCATGTGATATCACATAAGCAACTTTTTTTTCTTTAAGTTGCATTTTGGCTGCAATAACAGAATCAGGAAACATTTCTTTGAAAAGTTCAACTGTTTCAGTGCATGAAACAAAAGACATTGTCCTTAGCAACTTTCATGGCCCATAATGCTTCGGCTTTAGCCAACTGTAAATCATGACTCAGTACTTCACTAATATTTGTTTTGGGCTGAAGATCCCGTCTTCCAAAGGCTTTCAAGGATGGACTTATTTTGAAATTTACTTTGAAATTTCTGCAAATGTTTTTTTCCTTTATGATGCGCTTTTACTTGTGAAAAGCTACTATTAGAAATATTGAAAATTTCTGAACACAATATACACTTAGCAGAAAATATTGTTTCAGTTGCAGAACACCATTCTTTCAACTTCACTCCGTCCAATTCTTTGATGAGCCACGCATCTTGAAATTTCGTTTTGGATTTAGGCATCTTAAACACTTGTATTACTAACCAGAAAATGAAAGGGAAGTACAAAAACACGTTCCAATATTGCAAAACCAGACAACTTCCCGAAGTTTGGCTGCGAGGATGTCAGAAGATAGAGGAAAAAAAAAAAAAAAAAGCAGGTCACCACTAGAGAACTGAACCTGCACACAGCACAGAGAACACCATAAAAGACGCAAAACCAGAAACTATCATACGCATCTCATGCAAGTTCAGTCAAAGCGAGTCGGAGCCGAGATATATTGCGCATCGAAGGTCGCTGTCGCCGACGCACGATCGAAGGTCAATGATCACGTGCTCTACTGCCTGCCACGATAACACTCAGCTACCATCCCATCGTCATTACCAGAGGTTACGGAAGGAGACCATATGTTTCCTCTTTGCTTCCACCCACCTGCGGTTTACAATAACAAAACATCAGCAGAAAGAGGAGGTTCCACAAGGCATGTACAAAAATAAAGTACGATCTTCTGCGTGCCACGGAGTTCGTCTGCAAAGCGCAAACCAGGGGTGAAAATGACCTCTCCCCTTTTCCCTTAGATCTCTCGTTACTCTCGAAAACTGTCCGAAGGCACAAAAGTGGAGCGCTCGCCCCGAAGCAAGTGCATCTCGATGGCGTCATTTTCCCTCCCTTCAGCAGCACAGCATATAGGCTGTGCTTCTACAATAACAGGTCTTTTTACCTTACCGTAATGGTA
Source organism: Macrothele yani (assembly GCA_039090855.1). NCBI lineage: Eukaryota > Metazoa > Arthropoda > Arachnida > Araneae > Macrothelidae > Macrothele > Macrothele yani. The sequence continues at coordinate 71,107,561 of CM077025.1, read as the reverse complement.
AATTTATTGGCGTTAATAACGGTTGTATTTTTGATAAATAAGCTTACGAAAATTTTAGGAAGAATAGCAAATTTTAGGTATAATTTCAGGAATTTAAGGAGGGTCACAAAATATTAGGAATTTTAGGAGGAATGCGATCCCTGCTGTAAGCTCATTTGTTTCATCTTTGCATCTGTTGTTATGTGTCCAGTAAATCTGGCTTTGCTATCTCGTGTCCTTCTTGGTGTTGCATTTTGGGTGGCCAGCAGCGTACTTTGTTGATTTTAAGCAGATTTTATTCAACTATATTTTAATCCACCATTTTATTACAACTGGTGACCCACAGTTTTTCCTCTGTTTACCTTCTTGTGGCATTCATTTCTAGTGTTTTTGGAGCAAGCAAAAACTTTCTTGAGAATTTCCTTCTGTCATTATGTTTCTGAAAGATGGTTGTGGTTCAGTTGTCAAATTTAAGTACGCAATCAAGGTCTTATTCTTCATTTTTAATGTTTGGTTTCTTCAAATTTTTTTTTTTTTTTTTTTTAAATCACATATTCTCTTTTAAAATGCCAGCCTAAACAGCACTGAGATACATTGACTGCAAAGGCCAGAACACACAAAAGTTTTTAAAAGTTTGATAGTCTCCTTAGAAATTTTCAACAATCTATAAATGATTTCACATATTTTTTTGCCTTTGGACCTTGTTTTACAACGAGGATGAAATTTCTAGCTCAAACACCTTACCCTCCCCCCCAAATCCACTTGTTACGCCACTATACAAGCATAAATTCATAAGAATAACCCAATAATATGCATCACTTTAATGTTGTTTTAAGAATTCCATCAATTTAGAAAGAACTCCGTTAATTTCATACACTATCTTTCGATTTGTTTACATTCAGTAGGCATGTGCAACAGTCACCTCTTTTTCCCCTTCAAAAAATATGCTCATACGTGAACTTAAATCACCATCTGCAGTGTGATGTGACTCAAGTTAAATTACAGGGAAATGTCCAGTAGTTTCGTATCAAATACAGAATTTACCCACTGTATTAATGTAGGTTGGTATCTCTGCCGCTCTACACTGAAATATCCCATATCAATGGCATCCACTGGATTGAAATTCTGTAGTGTTGGCCCATTCATAGGAACTGTAAGACATAGCCAGAAATTTGTTAAGGGGGCCAAGGATTTGGTTCATTAGTGAAATCCTCCTGGAAGAACATACTCCAAGTGGGAATACGCCGAAAATCTTTAAAGGTCAAAAAATGAAAAAGAACATGCGCACACGAGCACGCACACGCACACTCGCTTTAAATTTGTACTCAATCTCCCTCAAGGGGGAGGTTCGGAAGGACCACCCACCCTGGATACACCTATGCCACAAGATCATTAATTGTAAACCTTTTTAAAAAGTTCCAGTACGAAGTTTTAATCTGATTAAAGCAGCTCACATGATGCTGTGCTTGAAAGCAGAACCACATAAAAAGTTACAATGGTCAACAAATTGGGGAATCTATCAGAATGTTCATTTAGCTTCATAAGCGCTTCATCAAATGATAAGAGATGCCAATGTTAGTTTGTATTCTGTCCACTTAGCTAACAAAGCATCCATTTTTTCCTTATAATCATTGGGATTGATGGACTCAGTTTTTTTTAAATATCTTTTCTGGAGTTTTTTTATTTCCTTCAGCTCTGGAAAAGCATCTTTTTGTGAGCATCATGACATGTTTGCAGTTCACATAATCAAGATTTGGTTGATTCAGCCACGCTTCTGATATACAGGGTGTCGGAGAATTATTGGACACATTACAAAATTATGTAAAACAAAACCTATGAGCATTGTCTGTTTTTCTATGTCCCGTATTACTAACACGGCTTCTATATTTTTGTTTGGCAGAATTGTTATTCCCAGAATCCGATAGATGGCGCTAGGTGTTGCCTGATGAGGAATGTATGAGAAATGCGCAATCAGTAGTCATGTCATCCGTACAGCAGAAGACGATGTGTGTTATGGTTTGCGGAATTAAAGTCTGTCATTAAAGTTAAAAGACAGTACCGTTTAGAGTATGGTTGTAATCCTCCGTCAATGAATTCAATTAAGCGGTGGATGAAACAGTTTAAAGAAACTGGCAATGTGGAACATCGTGGAGGAGCCAGTCGGCCTAGCGTCAGGGTTGTTAGGGTTGTGACGGTTGACCAAGTTAACGAAAGTTTCCGACGAAGACCCAGGAAATCCGTTCGTAACGCAAGCAGAGAACTGTGCATTCTGAAATTGACAGTTCATGATATCTTGCACAAGAAATTAAAGTTTCATGCTCATAAAATTTAAATAGTGCAAAAGATGCATGTAAATGATCACACTCTGTGATACAATTTCGCCGTGGATATGCCGAATCGAGTGGAACACAACGAAAACTTTCTCAGTACTGTAATTTTTAATGATGAATCCACATTTCATGTATCAGGTATTGTGAATCACCACAACTGTAGGATATGGGGCAGTGAACCGCCTCATGCTGCTATTGAACTGGAACGTGATTCTCCAAAAGTTAATGTGTGGTGCGCCCTATAAAAAAGAGAAGTGATTGGCCTTTCTTCTTCTGCGAAAAACCATAAATGGTGACAATTACTTGGCTATGCTAGAAAATTTCGCTATACCCCAGATCAAAAGACATGACAATGTCGTTTTCCAACAAGACGACGTGCCTCCGCATTGGTCAACGTGTGTACGTAAGTGAGCTTTCCCCAACAGATGGATTGGGCATGGTGGAGATCTAACTCTATTGGATTTTTTCATGTGGGGTTATGTGAAGGATCGCATCTATCAGACGCCTTGTACTGATTTGCAGGAACTGAAGCAACGTATCACAGCTGCTATTAATTCCATAACTCCTCAGACGTTTGCCAATACATGGCATGAAATCAAATATCGCTTGGACGTACTACAAGCAACCAAGGGATCTAACATCAAAATTTATTAACTTGTGTCGTTACATTGTAAGTTAGTACAGTCAATTTCTTTCTATCTGTTTAATGTTTTGTTTTATATAATTTTGTAATGTGCCCAATAATTCTCGGACACCCTGTATGTCCAGATTTTCACTTCGCAAATATTTATGAGGAAAAATAAATTTTATAACACACGACAGTGGGAACATTGTAAAAAAGAAATTATGATTATGAAAGAAACCTTTGCTCCATCCAATTTTCATTTTCGGAAATTGTACTTCCATTTTCAAGGTGAAACACAATCATTAACTGAATTAAATGCAGAAAAACATTCGTGCACATGAACCAATTAGATGAATACCGCCTTCACACGATTTTAATGATATTAAAATATGAAATATATGTACAATTAAAATACTGTAAAACACACTAGCACTTTCAGAGCGACAGTCGCCCCATCATCAGGTGTGATCGGATCTCCCAAACCGTTCAGTATAAATATCTGTAGTGTGCCATAACTGCAATCAACATAACATAATTTTGCAACGTACGCGCCATCTGTCCCGGCAGTTAAACCACGATCAGAGCGACACCACATCACAAATCGTAAACATGATTATAACTGCAACATTAAGTATTTAAGTCTAAAAAAGGAAGATAGTTCTGTGGATTGTCCAACACTTGTAGACAAAAGACGTCTCCAAATATCAGGTAGATCCCAAGGGCAATTATCATTACAGCAACTTTGTTTGAATGTGGAAATGAACAAACTCTCATTCACCAGTAGCATGTGTGTAGAGGCTGGGGTTATCAAAATTTTGGCATTGTCCCAATCAGGGATTAAACCTTCTGAATCAATGCACTTGGTAAGGGCTGTACAGATATGGCTTGCTTTTAAACTATATTTATGTTCCTGCAGCCTGAGGCACAGTTTCCGACAAGTGGAGCCTATATAATGATTAATACTCTCATGCGAGCCATTGTCCAATAGGGGGTGCAATAAACACCCCACCTCTGTGAATCATCAATTCCTTTGCGGTCTTTCCTCAAAACAGATGAAAGGTTGTTAACACCCACGCCAAAATGTAGCCGGTTTCTAGAGCAAATTTTAGACATTAAAGTAGTAAAACCAGGTAGGAAAACCATTTTTCCAACAAACCTTTTAACAACAGGTGAATCACCGACCAAAGTTGACAGAGGTCGACGGGATGCAAAAACTCGACGAAAAATTTTACAAGCAATCTGTCGAGGATAGCCGAACGAGTGGGCTAAATCAAAAATGTAATTAATTTCCTGGTTAAAGAAAAACCTGGTGGAGGCATGTGTAAATTCTCTATGAAACGAAGGGTAAAGTGCAGCAACTTTATGTTGCATTGGATGAAAAGAGGCAAATGGGATTAAGGAACTCTGCGCAGAAGGCTTACGATAGACCGAAAAAGATAAGTGAATCGAGATTAGGTGCCTGTGAATAAAAAAATCTAGAAAAGGAATTTCACAGTTAGACTCAAGTTGTACTGTGAGCTTGATAGTGGGAAACTTTGAAGAAAGTACGTTGGCGAAACAAAATAAATCATCTTGGGAGTGAGGCCACGCTACCAAGATATCGTCAATACCTTAAAAATAAAAGCGGGGGAAGGGGAAATTTACTAATAACTTTGTTCTCAAGATCCTGCAACAGGATCTCAGCTAGAACTGCTGAAAGAGGAGAACCTTCAAGTTGCCGATAAATACAGCTTTGGAATTTAAAAAACGAATGCTGCTTAACAAATCGCAAAGCATTCATAATAGCCAAAATTTCGAGGGGTGGGGTGGGAGGGTTAATTAACTGAATAACGTGATATTTTACAACAATGCTGGACAGCAGGGATCACAGCGAGAGAGAAAAAAAAAAAGATTACTGAAGAAACCTTCACATGGTTCATACACTTTTTCAATCACAGAATTCCAGGATTTCTGGATTTTCCCCCAGGACATACGATGCAAACGCTCTAACTTAAAATATAGTGAAACCATACGTCTGTTCAGCCTGTAACCTACAACAAACAACTTCCTACAGGCTTGAGGAAACTTAATACAGAATGTTGAAAATGACGTCTGCTGCAGCTAATAAGAAACTCAGTTTTCGTATTTCAGTTATTTGTCTGTGATTCTATCACTGAAAATGTAACCAGGTTTAATTTCTACATAAGTTATGTACATTGTATACTGACTGAGAAAGATTTATTTCTACTTTGGCTTTTGTTCAATTATTGAAGCAAATTATAGGATAAAAAAAACCCATAAAATTAAAAAATATCTATATATTAATTTTATAAGTTTTTTTTACTGTGAGTCCTATTTTGAGAGAACGGCTGAACGCAAAGATATGGTTGAGGTATTAAAATAAATGTCTTACCATGTAGATGAGCCAGTTGGAGAGAAAAATGAGATTGGGGCAACGGTTCGGGCGTTGTAGGGCGGCATAGTTCCCATGTAAAGTCTATGGGATAAGCATGCGGTTGACTCACGCTGTTGAAGGCGGAAACATGGCAGGGCTGAGATAGTCTGAAGTCTCTTTTCTGAGCAAGCCATTGCGCAAAGCAACGCTAGCAGGCATTTGTATCAAAGTTCTTCTCATTGGAACAGCGAACACTCTCGAAGACCTGCTTGCGCTATGCCGTTGGACTGTGTGATGTATATATACAATTTAATATTCATTCGATTCAGTTTATTCCCCATTATGTAAAGATGTAATTAAACATTCTGTTGACCATTGTTAGTGAAAATATTTAGAATGTACATATTGAGTTGCGCCATCTATATATTCATTCTATAAGGTTTTTTTTTTCTGTGAGACCTATTATGTGAGAATGGCTGAAAATAAAAATATGGTTCAGGTATCAAAATAAAGGTCTTACCATGTAGATGTGCCAGTCGAAGAGAAAACTGAGATTGGAGCAATGGTTCAGGCATGGCAGGGCAGCAAAGTTCCCATGTAAAGTCTATGGGAGAGGCGTGCAGCCGTTATCTACATCAGGGGCTCAGTTCACTGTCAGATTTGGTGTGTGCATGGTGTTCTATGATCAGTCGTAAAGTAAGTAAATACTTTATTGCATACTTACCCTTAACAGAATGTCTTTCCCGCAGCAAAAAAAAAAAAAACGTAAGAGGCTTACTGGAAGGCATGAGCAATCAATGGGTCGCAACTATATGTCTTCAGACAACAGAGAATAAAGAATATTTGCAAAGCGAATATCATTTTCTTCTTTTCCCAATCTGAAATATTCACCTGCAATGCTGCTTCTTCCAACTCTAGTTCCTTCCGTACTCTTTGTCTTTTTTCCTTCAATTCCTTCATTTCATGATCAATTTTTCTTTTTTCCTCATTTTGAAGAACACTTTTTTTCTCAAGTTAATCCTGATATCTTCGTCTGGAGGCTCTTACAGAAAGAAGAAGCCTTCTATTGATGGCAATGTGTTCTACTCTTCCCACATCTTTAATGGCATCAAAAACTGTTCTCTGACAAATCAGGGATTCTTCCAGGAGATTTTCCACAAGAAGAGACTTATTGACAGAAAATCCACCTTCCACTGAAGCATTTCCATGAGACATAATGAGACAAATTTTTATTACATCCCAAAGTTCACCGAATTGTTTTTGGTTGTCAAGTAGAGCATTGTAAAATTTGTCTAATCCAATGGAATCATCATGACTGTCTAAAAATTCATCAAACTGAGACTTTAAAGCAGATTGAGCTTCTACACACAATGAAGCGTACTGTTTATTAGCTTTTTCAGCACAGTCATCTGAAATCCTGTTTGCACTAAGTAAAACTTCGAGCACAATTTCCACTCTCTTCCTGCCTAGACTCGGCTGCTGCACTATAATATTTGGGTCCAAACAATTTCCCTCACAGACAAACTTAAATTTTAGTGGGGTTTTCTCACGAAGTTTTTCAATCATACTGGTCACAAGTTTCCTAAATTTAAGCTTAAACTCTAATTTCTCCCTTTCTGAGCACTTCACTTCTTTTAATAGCTTTTTAGCACTAAACCCAATATCAACTTTCTCAATTGAGAGAAGATTTTCACTTTTTGATACATCTAAAGTTAACAGTTTTGAGACACTATCAGCTTCACTTAATTTGTCAGGCTTCAAGCTACGTGCCATCAAATTTTTCATCAGATTCAGCAAATCAGTGCGTAAGAAAGGAATGAAAGGCTTTGGGCTCTCGAACCTTCTCAAAAAAGATTCACACTCTGAAGCTATAGTCCTAAATGCAGCCAATTTGCATTTCAACAGTGGACTTTCCATGAATTCTGCAAGAAACATGTGCTGTTTGCTGGAAACCGATGATTCTTGAACATATTTTTTGATATGATCATAGACAAGCAATGCCCTAGTCAAACAATTAACGTTTTGATGGGTTCCATTTCAACTCAGGCAGGGTCGTACCATCATGGTCTCAGATTTCTCTAAAAAAATTAAGGGTGTTCCTTGACTAAAATAAGGAGACCCATATTTTTTTCTTTCTGCAAGAAAAAATTTTCCCTTCGAGAAAGAGGGTTTCAAATCTTGCACCGTCAAACAAGCTCTCTAGAAAACGGTTATTTTTCCTAACTTCAGCTTAGTCATTGCAGCAGAGTTAAAAAAGATATCGTGTTCCTGTATTTTTTTTTACATTGTGTGTATAACATATAATAATATATGGTGCTAATATTTGCTACACATCGTATGATTAAAATTTAAAAAAATCGTAAACTTTGTGATTTTTAAAAAAAATTGAATTTTTAAAGTTTTTTTTAAACAGGTTTTGGATGGAGTTTTTTCTATATTCGTTTTTTTCGTTAAAGACATACAAATGTGCACTTTATTTGTAATTTTTTGTGTGTCTGTGAAACTGCTAGTTTCCGCGTTTCGGCAGCGTTAAAAACAGCCGATTTTGAAAAATCTCTAACTTTGCCAACGATTTTCTCAAAAAGGCCATTTTTTAAAATTCTGAAAATTAAATCCCTGTTTCATTATCAACAGGAGAATATCTGTGTAAATTTTCACGGACCTAAAAACGCCCGTTTCCGAGTTACACGCGTTTGAATTCGGTTTGAAAGCCTACGATTTCCCGTGTTCTAAAGGCGCCATTTTGCAAAAATCTCAGGCGCAAAGTACGTACGTTATCTCTCCCCCGAATCAAAGCGTTAGATATTCTTTGCTCGAATGATGGAATGAGAGCATTGGGTCAGCTGGCCCTGGTTGGATACATCCACCTCACCCTTCCCCGAGTGATGACATGCCTATAAAACTGTCGGGGGGGGGGGGGGGTAACAAATACATAAAGAAAATTCTTGCTGCTCCACTAACAAAGTTGAGTTGCGAAAGACAGCAGCAGTTGTTTGTTTACGTATATACTTAAACATCGCATAAAAAAAGACTATGAAAGAGTAGAAAACTGTTGTGAAATAATTTTAAGAAAAAGAGTGCAGGCACGTGTACCGTAAGTTAATTTTCGATGGCTAAACACCCTTGAGTTTTTCTGGGAGTTGCTAATTGTAGGCTACTGTCAGAAGAGCAGTTGCTGTTTTGTTATAGTTGCTAAAGTTAACCTCAGTTTTTCGTAATAGTAAAATATTCGCTCAGGAGAGTTTTGTCCTCTGCGAACGGGGGAGAAGGTGCGCTCTTGACCTCGCTGCTGGGGGTTGATAGCGCTTGTCGCTACCGAAACTCTGCTTACGTCCTCTCCAAAACGTAATGGCAATTGTCTAATCTACTAAATAAATAACAATTAACACATACGCGTGCATGCTTATTCATAAAATGTAAATTGAGTATATTTCCTGTTCAATCAACTGATTTTACAAGTAGAATACATATACAACTTATGCACTTATAATGGTGTAAATTTTTTATCTATTTAAAACATATTCAAAGATTTCAATTTTTTTAAAGAGGGGGGGGGATTGTGTTCTTAGTGATTTCCACCTGGGCCAGGATAAACCATGCACTGCCCATGGCTTCTGTTCCCTTAGAAGATAATCCTGGATCGATGGGAGACCAGCGGAGTTTGACCCCCCCCCATCTTCCTCTCACGTGGTGGTGAGGTGTCTCAAAGCTAGGTAGCTTTCAAAAATGTTTCAACTTAGTTGGCTGGTAACAAGAGAGGATTCCATTTCAACTCTGGCAGGGTCGTACCATCACGGTCTCAGATTTCTCTAAAAAAATTAGTGTTTCTTGATTAAAATAAGGAGACCCATATCTTTTCTTTCGGCAAGAAAAATTTTCCCTTTGAGACAGAGGTTTTCAAATCTTCCACCGTCAAACAAGCTCTCTAAAAAACGGTTATTTTTCCTAACTTCAGCGAGTCATTGCAGCAGAATTAAAGATATTTTGTTCTGGTATTTTTTATTACATTGTGTGTATAACGTATAATAATATGTGATGCTAATCTTTTTTTACACATTGTATGATTAAAATTTTAAAAAATCGTAAACTTCGATTTTAAAAAAAAATTGAAATTTTTAAGATTTTTTTTAACTGGTTCAAATGGAGTTTTTTTTTCTATACTCGTTTTTTTGTTAAAGACATACAAATGTGCACTTTATTTGCAATTTTTATGTGTCTGTGAAACTGCTAGTTTCCGCAGCGTTAAAAACAGCCGATTTTGAAAATCTCCAACTTTGCCAACGATTTTCTCAAAAAAGCCCCTTTTAAAAATTCTGAAAATTAAATACCTGTTTTATTATCAACAGGAGAATATCTGTGTAAATTTTCTAAAACCGCCCGTTTCTGAGTTAGACGCGTTTGAATTTGATTTGAAAACCTACGATTTCTCCGTGCTCTAAAAGGCGCCATTTTGGAAAAATCTAAAGCGCAAAGTACGTATTCTCTTACTCGAATGAGAGTGTTGGATCCGTCCATCTGACCCTACCCTGAGCGATAACATGCCTAAAAACGGTCTTGGAAAAAAATATCAAATCTATATATAGAGAGAATTGAATGTATGTCAATTTAGAACCATCAAACTTGGTATACTATCTCATGGTACCCTAACTTAGACCGTAGACGGTTTTTGGAAGGGGAGCCCGGGTCAAAGGGCCCCACGCAAAATTTCCGTAAAATCTAGTTTTCAATTTAGAACCATCAAATTTGGTATACTTTTTCTTGGCACCCTAACTTTGACTAGACGGTTTTGGGAAGGGGTCGGAACCCGGGGTCAAGCCCCCCACCCCTACAAAATTTTCGTAAAATATTTTACAAAGTTAGGGTGCCAAGAAAAAGTATACCAAATTTGATGGTTCTAAATTGAAAACTAGATTTTACGGAAATTTTGCGTGGGGCCCTTTGACCACGGGCTCCCACACACGCAGGGCTCTACCCCCTTCCAAAAACCATCTACGGTCTCAGTTAGGGCACTATAGTTTACAAGTATATTTTACGGAAATTTTGTGTGGGGGCCCTTTGACCCAGGGCTCCGACCCCTTCCAAAAACAGTCTGCGGTCTAAGATTTGTATGTCTTTTCCAAATTTCGTGGTTCTAAATTGAAAACTAGATTTTATGGAAGTTTTGTGTGGAGCCCCTTGACCCGGGCTCCAACCCCTTCCAAAAACCGTCTACGGTTTAAGTTAGGGTACCATGAGATAGTATACCAAGTTTGGTGGTTCTAAATTGAAAACTGTAAATTTGTTTAGCAGACATACATTCAATTCTATATATATAGATTTTTTTTTTTTTTTTTTTCCAAGACCGTTTTTTAGGCATGTTATCGCCCAGGGTAGGGTCAGGTGGACGGATCCAACGCTCTCACATTCGGGTAAAAGAGTGCGTACTTTGCGCCTGAGATTTTTCCAAAATTGCGCCTTTATAACACGGAGATATCGTAGGTTTTCAAATCAAATTCAAACGTGTTTAACTCGGAAAACGGACGTTTTTAGGTCCGTGAAAATTTACACAGATATTCTCCTGTTGATAATAAAACAGGGATTTAATTTTCAGAATTTAAAAAAGGGCTTTTTGAGAAAATCGTTGTCAAAGTTGGAGATTTTTTCAAAATCGGCTGTTTTTAACGCTGCAGAAACTAGCAGTTTCGCAGACACATAAAAAATTGCAAATAAAGTGCACATTTGTATGTCTTTAACAAAAAACGAGTACAGAAAACAAAAACTCCATTTGAACCAGTTAAAAAAATCTTAAAAATTTCAATTTTTTTAAAAATCAAAGTTTACGATTTTTTAAAAATTTTAATCATACGATGTGTAAGAAATATTAGCATCAAATATTATAATACATTATACACACAATGTAATAAAAAATACCAGAGCAAAAAGATCTTTTTTTAATTCTGCTGCAATGACTCGCGAAGTTAGGAAAAATAACCGTTTTTTAGAGAGCTTGTTTGACGGTGGAAGATTTGAAACCTCTGTCTCGAAGGGAAAATTTTTTCTTGCCGAAAGAAAAGATATAATCCCCTTATTTTAATCAAGGAACACCCCTTAATTTTTTAGAGATATGAGACCGTGATGGTACGACCCTGCCAGAATTGAAATGGAATCCTCTCTTATTACCAGCCAACTAAGTTGAAACATTTTTGAAAGCTACCTAGCTTTTGAGACACCTCACCACCACGTGAGAGGAGGGGAGGGGTGTCAAAACTCCGCTGGTCTCCCATCGATCCAGAATTATCTTCTAAGGGAGCAGAAGACATGGGCAGTGCATGGTTTATCGTGGCCGGAGTGGAGATCACTACGAACACACTCCCTCCCCCTCCCTCTTTAAAAAAATTGAAATCTTTTGAATATGTTTTAAATAGATAAAATCTTTACACCATTATAAGCGCATTAGTTGTATATGAATTTTACTTGTAAAATCAGCTGATTGAACAGGAAATATACTCAACTTACATTTTATGAATAAGCATGCACGCGTATGCGTTAATTGTTATTTATTTAGTAGATTAGACAATTGCCATTACGTTTTGGAGTGGAGGTAAGCAGAGCTTCAGTAGCGACGAGCGCTATCAACCCAGCAGCGAGGTCAAGAGCATTGCACCTTCTCCCCCGTTCGCAGAGGACAAAACTCTCCTGAGCGAATATTTTACTATTACGAAAAACTGAGTAGTTAATTTTAGTAACTGCTCTTCTGACAGTAGCCTACAATTAGCAACTCCCAGAAAAGGTGGATGTATCCAACCAGGGCCAGCTGACCCAATGCTCTCATTCCATCATTCGGGCAAAGAATATCTAACGCTTTGATTCGGGTAAGAGATAACATAACGTACGTACTTTGCGCTTGAGATTTTGCAAAATGGCGCCTTTAGAACACGGGAAATCGTAGGCTTTCAAACCGAATTCAAACGCGTCTAACTCGGAAACGAGCGTTTTTAGGTCCGTGAAAATTTACACAGATATTCTCCTGTTGATAATGAAACAGGGATTTAATTTTCAGAATTTTAAAAAATGGCCTTTTTGAGAAAATCGTTGGCAAAGTTAGAGATTTTTCAAAATCGGCTGTTTTTAACGCTGCCGAAACGTGGAAACTAGCAGTTTCACAGACACACAAAAAATTACAAATAAAGTGCACATTTGTATGTCTTTAACGAAAAAAAACGAATATAGAAAAACTCCATCCAAACCTGTTTAAAAAAAACTTAAAAAATTCAATTTTTTTTAAAAATCACAAAGTTTACGCATTTTTTTTAAATTTTAATCATACGATGTGTAGCAAATATTAGCACCATATATTATTATATGTTATACACACAATGTAAAAAAAATACAAGAACACGATATCTTTTTTAACTCTGCTGCAATGACTCGCTGAAGTTATGAAAAATAACCGTTTTCTAGAGAGCTTGTTTGACGGTGCAAGATTTGAAACCCTCTATCTCGAAGGGAAAATTTTTCTTTGCCGAAAGAAAAAATATGGGTCTCCTTATTTTAGTCAAGGAACACCCCTTAATTTTTTTAGAGAAATCTGAGACCATGATGGTACGAACTGCCTGAGTTGAAATGGAACCCATCTTTTCCAACCACCTTACAGTGCAAAATTTCAAAGGGAAATCTTTACATGCAGTAACCATAGTATAATTTGAACGGCGAGCAGGACTATCTTTTAAAAGGTAGTACAAGTTACGCAAAAAGTAATGTATATCCCATTTCACTGCTTCAGGTCCAGTTTTCATAGTTCCATTGACCACGTGAAGACCACATACTCCAATGTCAACTAATAATTTACCATCTGGATTTTCAGTTCTAAGTTTATCTTTCAGCTTTTGAAGAAAGCTGAGATTAACGTTAGATCCATCCATTGACACTTGTAGCATGTTATCCAAGGGAAGAGGTGCAACTTTAATGAATTTCTCTAAAAGGTCATTAGCTGTTGCCCGTCCTAAAAACACACTACTTAAGTATCTAGTGGAAACTTTTTGCAGATTGACGCCCCGATAACGAACAAACTGATCCATTTGCCCACACTGAGCAATTTTGTTTAGTGATTCATCAAAATAAATTACAAAGCAGTGCACTGCTTCAGATCGTCCATTAAACACTCTTTGAAATGTGGTGCCAATCCATGGTTTATCACATAAGATGCTTTGCTTTTGCCTAAAGTAAATTTTGAAGCTATCGCACTGTCAGAAAACATTAACTGAAATGTCTTGTTAATCTGTGTACAAGAGTTCAGAGACATTTGCTTGAACAACACTTCCATGGCCCATATTATTTTCAACTTTGTTACATCATCTTTCACTACATAAGCATTAAGGTCACTGGGCTTCACATCATCTTTCACAACATAAGTATTTGAGTCATTAGACAATATTTTCTAGAAGTACTAATTCCACATTTCCTGAGCTTGTTGATGGCAAGAGTTCGTTATTACAAAGAGAGTTCTTTTTCACAGAGGACGTGAAAGAAGCAAGACTGGGCAGAGACATTTTAGCATGGATGTTTTTCAAATGATTAGGGCCATTTTCGTGGCTGGAGATTGCCCGACGCCTCATGTTACTAAGCTCGAAAGGTTTAGAGCACACTTTACAAAATGCTGATTCATTGTTACCGTTCACAGCAGCTATCCAACCAGAAAACTCAGGATTTAATTGTTCGTCCAGCCATTGTTCATTAAACACACAACACTTTGACATTGCTGCAGTCTTAATTGCCTTTTAACAAGGTATAACTTATATCACAAATTTTCTTCTACTCCTTTGACCTAAAACAAAAAGAGAAATGTTAACAAGTAATGTAACACAACTTACAATAACAGGTAGGAAATACAAGGTTACATTAGTAGGAAGGGAAAGTTAGTGACTGTCTGCAACACCAAGTGCAAGTGTGTTGGGCGATGAGGGCGTCACTCCCCGACGCTGGGTTAAAACTAGTTGTAGTCTAACTGTGATTGAAATTTCCTTGACTTTCCCTGATTTCCCCAGACTTTCCAGAATGTGGACACCCTGTAAAAACAAAAACATCCTAAATTAGTGGAAAATTCAAATTTGTTGCAATACGAGGTCCGACCAAAAAGTTCTGAGACTAGGCCGATATACAACCAAGTACTTACGTAGTCTGGCTATGATCTCCCTCAAAGTAGTCTCCTTGGGCAGCGATACACTGCTGCCAGTGTTTTTGCCACTGTTGGAATGCTTCCTGGAAGTCCTGTTCGCGAATTGTGTCAAGCACTGTCTGTGATTTACGCTGGATCTCACCCACGGTTCCAAAACAGCGACCTTTGAGTTTCAGCTTCATCTTCGAAAACAGAAAGAAGTTGAAGGGGGCCAAATCCGGCGAGTAAGGCAGGTGAGAAAGGGTAGTCATGCAGTTGCGGCTGCAAAACTGGCATGTTGCTAATGCTCTGTGAGCTGCTATATTGTCATGATGGAGCAAAAAATCGCCCATGCACCACAATTCAGGTCGTTTGAGGCGAATGTCCTCTCCAAGACACTACAGAACATCTCAGTAAAAAAAGGGCGGTGACAGTCTGGCCCTCGGAGATGAATTCACAGTGCACAACCCCACGAATGTCGAAGAACACAAAGAAAATGCTTTTGGTTGTGCTCCGGACTTGTCGGGCCGTTTTCGGTCGTGGAGATGCTGGGCTCTTCCACTGCGACAACTGTTGTTTGGTCTCCGGGTCATAACCGTAGACCCAAGTCTCATCCCTAGTGATGACTCGCGACAGGAATGTTGGTTAATTCACCACCTGCTGACGAAGATCTTGACAGAGTTTGACACGAAGAGCCTTCTGTTCAGGGTTCAGAATCTTTGGCACAAACTTTGCAGCAATGTGGTGCATGCACAAAACCGATGCCAGATTTTCTTGCACTGTTCTGTATGAGAAATTGACGATGGTAGCAATGTCTTAAATGGTTCTCTGATGATCCTCATGCACCAGTTCCCTAATTTTGTCCACATTTTTTGGGGTTTTGCTCATGGATGGTTGCCCTGACGACTCATCATTTTCCAGTGCTGTTCTGCTGCTCTTGAAGTGCGAGTACCACTTAAAACACCTCGCACGACTCATTGCTTCATTGCCATAAGCCTGACGCAGAACTGGACGTTTGCTCGCTGCTCTAGTTTGCAGTCCATACCGAAATCACAGCTGTGTTCTGCACGTGGTCACCAAATGTAGTGTAGCACGGCTCCCCATGTTCACAGAACGACGCCACTCGGCAAAACGACTCATGAAGGTCACTGCCCTCGACTGCTGCTCGCGCATCCACGTACTGCCATCTGTTGGCGTGCTACGTACCTAGTCTCGGAACTTTTTTATTGCACTACGTAAACATAGATGTTTTTTTGTCATCTGGCAACATTCCTATGATCAATTGCTGTGAACTCAAAGAAGGGCCAATTCAATAGCTTCAAAATAATAATAATAATAATAATAAAAAAATCACGTCTCTACATGTCATAGTTTAAGAGCAGTGTACATTTAAAAATTTGGTGTTTCACATGATTTTTGCCGCAGCTGTATTTTTTTTTTGCTTATTTTTAAAATGCTGTAGCTCCGCCAAAATTTTTTTTCATGAAAATCCTTTTTGCAGTAGTTTATATCTCAATTAGGAGTAGCTACCATAATTTTTTCAAAAAAATTGGAGGTGATCAACTGACACATGTTAGTCATACCTTCCCCGAATTGAGATGGAAAGGTTCATATTTAACAAAAGACACGGTGAGTTAACATTTTTGATGTCATTATAAAATGCATAATACAATTTCTTAGAACTAATATATTGCACACTGCCTTCCTCGGTCATGGCGTTAAAATTATAACATGTGAAACAGAAGATTTAAAAGAATAATATTCTTCAACGATAGTACGAAGTTTTAATCTGATTAAAGCAGCTGAACCCACATTCATATGATGCTGAACTTTGAAGGAAGAACCACACGAAAAGTTACAATGGGCAACAAATTGGGGAATCTACCAGAATGTTTGTTTAGTTTTTTAAGCGCTTCATCACATGATAGAGATGTCAATGTAAATTTGCATTCTGCCCACTCAGCTAACAAAACATCCATTTTTCCCTTGTAATAATTGAGATTGATGAACTCAGAGTTTTTATATCTCTTCTTTTCCAAAATCTAAAATTTGTGATTTTAGAGGCCATGTAAGACTATAAATTACATGAAGTGATGAAATGATGCCCAATGAGACAGATTCTAATGTTTCTTTCAAACATCCAATTGCATTAGTTATCAGATATAGCTAAAACTCAGGTTAAGCTAGTTGCTGGATTATGTGGTAATTGTTAATACTAGAAGAATAAATACAGTACAACCTCGAAAACCTGGAATTGTCCGAACTTTGCAGATTCCAGATTTCAGAATTTTCTGGATTATATATAGAGTTTGGATAAAATTCCAACTTGGCAATAAATAAATACAATATTTTTGTAAAAATAATTACAAAAAATCAAGTTAACCAATTAAAAAATATTATTTAATACAAAATAATAGAACAGGATAATTTTAAAGAAAAATATACAAATACAAAAAAAGATTACCTTTTATCATTTTGTTTAAACATTTCAAATAACGATTGTGGTTTCATTAATTTTGGTTTATGAGAAAGCAGTTTTTCTTTTATTCTGTAGATGGACATTATTTCCTATTTGGTTCTGAAGTTTCTTCGTTCAAGACCTTTAATTGCATCGTCGAGTATTTGTACAAGATTATCAATTGGTATTTTTTCTTCTCCAGATTTATCATTGTCACTTTCATCATCTTCGTCGCCCTGTTCTTTTTTATGTAATATCAGATCGCAAATTTCGCCATCACTCAATTTATTCATGATCGGTGCATCATCATCACAGTGCAGGACTTCCGTTATATCGGTTTCATCCAGATCCAATAAAGCGCCAGAGGTAGTTCCTTTGCAATAAGCTAAAAGCTCGGAAATTTCTGCTTTTTCTTTTAAAAGCCTTCGAAATCGTCATCATCGTCATCATCCATAAATATAGTTGTTGGTAGCAAATTGTGCCATGCATTCTTTAAGTGTCTTTTGTTACGCTATTCCATGCATTTGCAGCACACCATAATGCATCTCTAATATTGAAGTCTTTCACAAAATCAAAAATACTTCTGTCACTATTGATGAAACAAAGCATCCTCTGTAAAAAATTGTTCTTGTAATGACATTTCAGTGCCTGCAATACTCCCATATCCATGGGTTGTATTAATGATGTGCAATTCGGTGTTGGAGAAATAAAACCTGAACGCTTTGTTTACTTAAAAGTTCAGCTGGCGGATGAGCAGAACAGTTATCCAAATTAATAAAATTTTGGTGTCATCAGATAGCCCGATAGCTTTACAGTGTGCACGAGCTTAGAGTACAAAATGTTTTTTGAACCACTCTGTTGTTAGTTCTCTTGTTATCCAAGTGCACTTGTTAGATTTATAATGTACTGCTAACACTTTAACTCCTATAAATGCACGAGGACGAATAGATTTGCCGATAACCAATAGTTTACACTTGTGGGTACCAGCAGCATTTGCACAAGCTAGCACCGTAAGTCGTTCTTTCGCATCTTTAATTCCACTAGGATTCGTTTCCTGCGCCATTGCTAGAGTTTTTCTTGGAACATAATGCCAGAATAGCGATGTCTCGTCAGCATCATATATCTGCTCTAATGATAAATTTTTCTCTCCTACCATTTGGCTGAACTCATCAACAAAAATGCTCAGCAGCTCCTTTTTCACTGCATAAACGGAGCTGTCGAATACCGTGACGTTTTAAAAAATTTCCAGCCAACCCTATGAATACTCACACAGCATATTTAAGTTCATGTCCGAATGAAATATCTTCGCCTGCGCTGTTAACATTGATCCTGTTAACGGCACGCTCTTGCTTCTTCATTAGCGAACCCATTCAATCATCACTTTGTTCAAATCTTCATTGTTTGCCGGGCGTAAAGTTTTTCTCTTGTCCATCGCCAATGGCGTATCACTATCGGCAAAAAATTTCAAAATGTCACCCTTTTGTTTTTTGAGACCATAAATCGTGGATTTACCGACACCAAATTCTTCGCAAAGATTGCGGACAGAAATTCCTCTTTCCAATTTCTGAAGTAAGTCAACTTTCTTCGCAATTGTTAGAAAGGTATGTTTTCTTTTCGCAACTACTGAAGTATCCGATGGTCGTTTTTTAGACATACTGTTATTTGAAACTACAAAAACTATCGAATGTACTCAATCCCGATACGTAGCTGTAACTTGTTGAGGATGTGATTGCCATGAGCAGTTAACCAAAGAAAGAGCAAGATGAATGCCTTTTTTGTGTTGCCAGTTGCTGTGAAAAGTTTTTTTTTTTTTTTTTTAAGTGAATACGTGAGCCAACCGCTTGAGAGAGAGGGAGGGTCAGGGGGTTTTGGCTATGCAGGCTTTCAGCAAACATTCATTAAAAATAATAAAAAGAAAATGCCTAACTTCTAAAGTTTTCATCAGATTTTAACAAAATTTCACATGGGAGTTTTTTTTTTTACATGTCTTGGTTACTGTAAAATTTGCATTTGGTTATTTAAAAAATTGGAGAAATTTTTTTTCATAAAATTTCTTCCTAGTGCTACTTCCCTAACACAGGCACTTGAGCTGTCAGCCACCATCCAAGAAGTGACTCATAGGGAAGAAACTTTCATCCCCCAAAAGGGAAGAAACCTTCATAAAAAAGGGAAGAAACTTTCATCCCCATTCAGCCTTCCAAACCTCGTTTTCCGATGATGACACATCACCCACGGTGCATTCCTTGTGATCAAAACCGATGCTCTCGCCTTTTTTATGTACTACATATAATTTTTTTAATCTTTTCTGCTGTTCAAGCAGAATGAAAAAGGTAATGACCGACTTCCGTACAACTCTAATTTTGTACCATTTTGTATGATTTCCACACATTTGGAGTAAAATTTTTCAACAACGTGCGAGTTCCGTACCAGTCAAATTTTTCAATCCGTACAGTACAAGTTAATTGAAAACTTTTTATGAAACCATTGTGAATTTTGTTGCTTATTTTAATGCAAAGCATATATACAGTACATAATACAAAAAGCATTTTAAGTTATGCTGTACAGTATGTACGGAAATCTCACGAAATGAACACAATTTGAGGTGTATAGAAGGTGCATGTACGGGAGTACTGTAGCATATAACCAATGAAAAAAAGGAAAGTGATATTTCGTGTCTTGAAAATTCAACATCTGTACATACTGTATGTACATACATATGAACAATAGGCAGAATTATGAGGAAATGTGTGTGTTGCACAACAAATAAAATTGGAAAACGTTCTCTCTGAGCATGAGCAACTATCCCTTCTCCCTACCAGTTTTTCTCCAATCACGGCCAAGGGTTGGATCAGATTTTTTGAGTTGGCCAGGGGCACATTTTAGTTCACGGTGAAGTTGTTTGTCACTGGTCAGAACTCAGTACGTATGTACGTGCATACAAGTTCAGTAATTCTATGGGATTTGTGGAGCACTGAAATTGTAACACCCAGTGGCGTAACTAAAATGTGTGCCCTCTGCAAGTTTTACTTCTTTGCCCCCTAGCACAGTAATTTTCCCTGGATTTCAAACCTGCAGTACGCCCCATTGTTGCCTGCGCCCGGCGCAGTTGCCGGGGTGGTAGTAATGCCACTGGTAACACTCGTTTGCTGCCTATCAGCACCAGATCTTTTTCACAGCATTGGATTGCGACAATTCTTGACCCCTAAAAATTCGCAGGAAATTTTCGATGCCAAAAGTGTGTTTGTAGGAAGGAAATACGCTTTTCCAGCAACCAATTGGCAAGCAGCATTTCTGATACATGTGCAACTTATTTTCATGCATCGCACTTTCTTCGTTACCACGGTTGCGGTTACATAGTGTTACTGACTTAGGGATAGCGACATCATATTTTATAAATTTCTGTAAAAAATTCATCGCATCTTTTTAGTAAATTATCAATATATTTGTTTTTGAAATATCATTCAATATGCATAACCTTACCCTGTTGTTTTAAATCCGGTACCTCGGCAGTCCGGCAGATAAAAAAAAACAACAATGGAAAATTGGAAAAAGTCCGAATTTTGGAGGTCCGGATTTTCGAGGTTGCACTGTACTGTTCTAATCTTGTTTCACATGTTATAATTCGAATGTTTTGACCAAAGAAGGCAGTGTGCGATCTATTACTTCTAAGTATTGGTATTATACAATTTACAATGACTATGATAATGTCAACTAACCATTTCTTTACTTGAATTTCCCACTAGCTGCTTCAGTTAAACACATTCATTTTATGAACTTATACACTGAGTGGCCACTTTATTATGACCATCCCCTCAGTACTTTGTTGGGCCACCTTTTGCCTTTAATACTGCAATTCTTCGTGGTATGGAGTCCATGCTTGATGAATAGCACTTTCCAGGAGTGTGAGATTGCAGGGTTGTGGGTCCAGCTGTCTGATGGCTTGTTCAACTTCATCCCACAAATTCTCAATGGGGTTGAGATCTGGAGATTGGGGGGGGGGAGGGGGGTCACCTAAGCAAAGTAAACTCACCGGCATGTTCCTGAAACCAATCCTGTACAATTCGAGCAGTATGGCGGAATGCATTATCTTGTTGAAAGTAGCCATCGCCATTGGGATAAACTATCCACATGACAGGATACACTTGGCCCGCAACGATGTTTAGATATGATGTGTCAGTCAGACGTTGATCAACAAGAATTAAAGGGCCCAAAGCATGCCAGGACAACATTCCCCAAACCATAATGTTGCCTTCACCAGCTTGAAGGGTTTTTTTTTTTTTTTTTTTTGATTGGAGGTTTAACGACCACCGTGAGCAACTCAATGGGCTAAAGGCAGTCGCCCGTCCCTAATTTAAGGTCACTGGTTCCAGGGAAGGGAGAGAGCCAGTGCCGTAAGACAAACACAACATCCATGCCTCACCGGGATTCCAACCCGGACCCCGTTCGGACGAATGATCAGAGGCCATCGCTTAGACCACTGCGCCACCGGGGCGGCCTTGAAGGGTTGTAGCAATGCATTTGGGGTCCATGCTTTCGTGCTGTTTCCGCCAAATTCTCATTCGGCCATCGGCATGATGCAACTGAAAGCGTGATTCATCAGACCATATAATTTGTTTCCAATTATCGACTGTCCAATCCTTGTGCTCCTGTGCGAACTGGAGACATTTTCTCTTGTTAACTGCAGACAGCAAAGGTGTTCGAACAGGCCTTCGGCTGCCACATCCCATCGATGCAGATTACGGCGAACAGTGCGTGCAGAAACCATTTGAGGGGACCCTTGATTAAGATGGTCTGTAATTTGCTGCACTGTTGCCCTTCTGTTGTCTGTTACCATTCAGGACACACTCCGTTCAGCCCGAGCGGTCACTAGTCGATGATGACCACACGTTGCACGTACAGACCCAGTTTTTTGGCTGACAGTCCAGTCTTTAAACACTTTAACAACAGCTGATCTGGAACATTTCCAAAATGCGGCGGTTTCAGTGATGCTCGCTCCGAGCTCCTACAACTATCCCACATTGAAAGTCTGTCAAATCGCATTTTTTACCCATCTCATCACCCAAAAATCCCTTCTACTACTGTCGCAAGCACTAAGCTTTCCCTTTTTATACTAGCCTCGCCCTCTGGCGGCAACAGCATGCAGCCATAGCTCATTTGCTTAAAACTGTCAGGTGGTCATAATAAAGTGGCCACTCAGTGTATAAACTATTGGTAAAACAAAATTAAGTTAAAAAAAACTTTTAAAATTGGAATAAAATCAGAATAAAATTGAATAAAAAGGCCGCAATGAATCGTTACAATTCCAAAAAGGCTGTCATTGTTCACATTTGCAGCCCCTCAGTCACTCGGTCGCAAAATAATGAAAAATAATTCATATGACCGATCGCCGGAAGATGGCGCACAGCGTGACATGAGCAATGAAGATCTTGACGTTGAGGCGGAGCATGACCTGGCAGAAGTTCCACAAGGTTTTTATGACTTGGTAGTTGAGGCGGAGCATGACCTGGCAGAAGTTCCACAAGGTTTTTATGACTTGGTAGTTGAGGCAAATACATCACCAACCACTGAAGAAGGTTGTGACTTCGGTAGCTGAAATGCATTTGGAGCGATGGATGAGGTGCAAGTGTGAAAAATGACAGCCTTTCTGGAATTTTAACGATTCATTGTGGCCTTTTTATTTCATCTTATTCTGATTTTATTCCAATTTTAAATGATTTTTTACTTCATTCTGTTTTACCAATAGTTCAAATAAGTTCATACAATGACACATATCCCAATGTGTTTAACTCAAGCAGCAAGCAGGAAATTCAAGTAAAGAAATGGTGAGTTAACATTTTCATAGTCATTGTAAATTGTATAATACCACTTCCAAGAAGTAATAGATTGCAAACTGCCTTCCTTGGTCAAAACATTCGAATTATAACGTGTGAAACAAACAGAGGATTTAGAAGAACAGCATTTAGTCTTCAAAAATAGTATGCATCAGTCATTTCTAATTCCCAGGAGCTGATTTTCTCTCAAGGCTTCATTTGTTAACTGGATATCTTTGTATTTTCCTGACAATGAAACACTGTCCAAAAAAGTTTGCTCTGTAGGACTAACATCATGACTTAGCTCTTCCAACACATTTACTGTATTGTGCAGTTTTACTTTCAGAGGAGAAAGCAATAATTGCTTGCTCTGAAGTGTTACACTCAAAGGCTTCAGTTTATATAATTTGTGACTACTTGGCGGGCGGTCGTAGTGAGCGATGGGTTTGCCTCCTCGGGGCGCTCCGTGGTAACAATGGCACACACAACAGCAACTAGGGCCTCTGTGAATCTTGGAGAGGTGCAAGCTAGTTCTGTGTGACATTGGCGAAAAGACCCCAACTCACTGGGTTTTGTTCCAGAATCCTTAGGTTGAATGACCAACTGGAACCCTCAGCTGCGGGCTAATCCCCCACACTGATGTACTTACCTGATTAAAAAGACAAAAAGAAATATTAAGAATGACTCAAGTGTGGGATATGGTGAACCTACCACACTTGAGAAGGACTGTCCACCACGGAATCGACCTGGACTTCCTAAACGGCGTTTGAGAAAGAGATCTCGGGTGAGTGAATGTAAGATTGGTGTATGGAATACTAGAGGTATAAATGGTAAAATGAGTGAAGTGATTGAGGAGATGAATAAGTATAGACTGGATGTGCTGTGTGTAAGTGAAACCAAAAAGAAGGAAATTGGGGTAGAAGAAGTGAATGGCACGGTGAGTGTGTGGTCTGGAGTATTGGATAATATGAGAGGACAGGCTGGTGTAGGGGTGATTTTAAGTGAAAAGATGAAGAACAACTTGATTCACTATAGTTGCGTAAGTGAGAGAATTCTCTGGATTCGTTTGAAAGTGAAACTTCAGAGAATTGTAATTGTTGTAGTGTATGCTCCTTGTGACTCGGAACCTTCTGATAAGAAAGAAGATTTCTGGAATGAGCTAAAAGCTGTTTTGAGCCAGTTTGGTGCTAAAGAAAAAGTTATAATAGCAGGGGATTTCAATGCTAGAGTAGGTGTGCAGAATGCAATTTCTGACAATGTTCTGGGTAAGTTTAATGATCCTTGTGTGAATGATAATGGTGAAAGATTAATTGAACTCTGCATTGAGAATGGTTTGTGTGTATCTAATACATTTTTCAACCACAAGTATATACACACATATACTTGAGAAAATCGTACTCTTGGTCAAAAGAGTGTGATAGATTTTGTTGTCAACGATCATCGTTTGAAACACTTATTTGTTGACACCCGTGTGATCAGAGGTGTGGATGTTGGTTCTGATCATTACTTGGTAGTGTCACGAGTGAAACTTAATGTTGGTTGGAGGAAAAGGAATAGGAAGATACCCAGGATAGAAAGAATAAAGGTTGATAGGCTCCTTGAAGATCATCAGCGGTATTCTGACTTACTCAGAGAACGACTGAAGGATCTGAAGTCTTGTGAGAGGGATGTAGAAAAGAAGTGGGAATGTTTTAAGAACTGTGTTGTCACTGCTGCTAAAGAGGTCAGTGGCACCACAATAGTGGGTAACAATAGAGGTGATGCTTGGTGGAATAGTGATATTGAAGAGGCAGTAAAGAGAAAGAAGGAAGCCTATTTGGGGATGTTGCAAGGCAGAGTCTCTGTGGATGAATATTGCTGTAAGAAGCATGAAGCTGCTAAGCTGGTTCGCCACAGTAAGGCAAAAGATAGGAAGGAGAAAGTGGAAACGCATGAACTGGCTTTTGGAAAGATAGGAAGTCCTTCTGGAAGTACACGAGACTCAGGAAAAATAGGGGAAATAAAGTTGTAAGTTGTGTGAAGAATGAGATTGGGGAAATGATATGGGAGCACAATGAGTTAAGTGACAGATGGGGTGAATACTTCTGTGAGTTATTAGATCAGGAAAGCAAAGATGATTCTGAGACAGATGCAGATGATGTCACAATGAGGGATGAAAGCACAGGAGGGATCTCAAGAGAAGAAGTGTGTAAAGCTCTAAAATCCCTTCAGAATGGTAAGGCTCCGGGAGTTGATGGCATAACTGCAGAGATGTTGAAATATGGTGGTGACTCTATAATTGACTGGTTAACTGAAATTTGCCAGTTGTGCTGGGAGTTAGGAATCGTCCCTTGGGATTGGAAGGATGCTATTATTGTTCCCTTGTATAAGGGAAAAGGTGATCAGACTGAATGCAAGAACTATCGTGGTATTAGCCTACCAGAGTGTGCCAGGGAAAGTGTTTGGTAAGGTTATTGAAAAAAATACGGGGTCTTACATCATTGAAAGTGTGGGATGTTCAGAGTGGTTTTATGCCTGGTAAAGGCTGCACTAACCAGATTTTTGCATTACGCACGGTGATTGAAAAGTATCTGGCTGTTGGGAAAAAAGTTTTTACTGCCTTCATAGATTTACAGAAAGCTTACGACTGAGTGAATAGGACACTTTTGTGGAAGGTATTGAATGAATATGGTGTTACTGGGAATCTACTTAATAGTGTATAAGCCATGTATGCTGGTAGTAGAGCTTGTGTACGAGTTAATGGTGTTTTATCAAAATGGTTTTCCATTGGTGCAGGAGTTAGACAAGGTTGTGTAATGTCACCATGGCTGTTTAATATATTTATGGATGCATGCATGCATGATGCCAAAATAGATAATAGTGGTTTATGTCTTGGTGATATTCGTGTGTGCAAATTGCTGTATGCTGATGACACTGTCCTGTTGGCAAAGAGCAAAAGTGAGTTGCAGAGTATGTTGACTCGGATGCACAAAGTTTGCATGAAATTCAAACTGAGTATAAATAAGGGGAAAAACCAAAGTTATGGTGTTTGAGAGAGGAATGGGCAGCACTGAATGTAATGTAAGTATAAATGGCACTGTGATTGACCAGGTGAGTGAGTTTGTGTATTTAGGAAGCATGTTTGACAGAGAGAACAAGTTGGATGGTGAAATCAGTAGGAGAGTGAATTCTTCTTTGAAAGTCATAGCTGCTCTGGGAGGTTTTCACAGGAATGATGGGTTCTCTAGAGAGTCCCGCATGGCTGTGTATGAAACTGTAATTGTTCCTACTCTGATGTATGGCAGTGAAACCTGGGTACTGCAGAAGAAACATAGGAGTCGTTTGTGTGCTGGAGAAATGCGTTACTTACGTGGGGTTTGTGGCAAGACACGACATGATTGTGTGAGAAATGAAGATGTATTGCAGTTGTATGATGTGAAGCAAAATGTTGTTAGCAAGGTGAAGATCAATATGCTTTGGTGGTTTGGCCATGTTGAAAGAATGAGTGATGAAATGCTTACTAAGAAAATCTTTTCAGCTCAAGTGGCAGGAAGGAAAGGCAGAGGAAGGCCAAGGAAGACATGGGTGGATTAGATTCAGGAGTGTCTGCACGAGAAAAATATTATGAGTATGAAGTATAAAAGATCTTGTGTACGGCGTGTAATGGATATCAGTGAAGCACGAGTTGTATGTCAAGATCGCTGTAAATGGAGAAGTTTGATACGACAACAATAAGTACAAATATCTGGAAGTTTGTATTTCTTTTTGGAGCTAACCTCTGAATCTCAGAGAACAGCTTAGTGATATGTACGTATGTATGTGACTACTAAGCTTGTGGTGTTAAGATAGAATAATAATAACGTTTTGCACAATAGAATGTTTATTATACATCGACTATAGTTTCGCAGAGCGTTTGGCTCGGCTTCCTCAGGACGAATGCTTTGTTCTGAGGAAGCCGAGCCAAACGCTCTGCGAAACTATAGTCGATGTATAATAAACATTTTAATCGTGCGAAACGTTATTATTATTGTAGGCTTCAGTTTGTCATAAAAGTTAAAAAAATGTAACAATTTTACAAACTAAAATTCCTTTAAATACTACAGCAATTCTTTTGCTCTAAGCATCTGATTCATTAAGAACCACTGATTCCTCAAGGGTCTGTGACAATGGTTTTCCAAGACTGAACAAAAGTGTGAGGTGCATTTTGGTCTACTTGCTATCCACCTTACAGTATAAATATAACCAAATTTCAGTACCCCTTCAGCAGTTTCATTTAACTTATGCAATTTTTTTTGCAGAACCGTTATAAAATTTGCATGTACATTTTTTACAGTGTTATCAAGTGTTAGGAGAAACTCAATGGTTTTGCATGCATCTAATACAGCAAGCTGTAGTTTGTGAGCTACACAATGAATATTTACCAGTTTAAGACAAATTGATTTCATTTTGATGGACAGCCCGGACTTACTGCCAATCATATTGGTAGCTCCGTCTATACCATACATAAATACCCTCGCACTTAGTCATGACTACACTTTTGTTTAACAGTGTTGTTACAGCTGTAAACCAGCCTTCAGAAGTTGCAGAGGAAAGATCAATAACAACTAAAAAGTCTTCCTTAATAATTCCACCATGCAAATACCTCACATAGACCATTGCATGTTCATCATCTTATCAGTAGAACCATCGATAAAAATGTGGATGAATGAGTTTCTTATATGTTGCTTGAGCTGATTTCTTAAAATTTCTGTTACATGATGGATAAAAATTTTGCATTTTTTTTTCAGTCTCATATTTCTTTAGAACATTGACTTCCAGTTCTTCACACGAGACCAACGAAAAAAAAAAAAAGAGCTGAACTTTTTTAACTGGGTGAAAAATCAAAATGTGTGGTAAGAAAGTAAGAATATAATGCAGATTACCCTTCATTTACCTTTTGTTGACTCTGCACCTGCACAGCATCCATTGTTTAGCATTTGTTTCTGCAGATATCTTTCTCTTTCCATTTCTTTATGGTTGCTTTTCTTTCTTTCTTTTTTTTTTATGCCCTCTGATGACAATAATTTCATTCATCAGACTGAAAGAACTTTCAGCTTAAGGACCATGAATGAATGATATCAAATCAGAGCCTTCATTATTTTATATAAATGGTGCAACTTTGAGGGGATTAACATACTTTTAAACACCATGCATCAATTCTTATAAATTTCCAACTTCATTACTTCCAAAATAATAACAAAAGACACAATTCAAAAAATACATACATATTCCCCAAATTGTTCTCAGTTGATGTGCTATTGTATTAACTTCAATAAATAGAAACTCCCCTTTTAAGATTTTTGTTCCTTTTGCTCACATTTGTTGCACATATATTTCCAGCAAACTTGTCATTACACATGAAGGCTTTTCATGGTTGTCGTATCTTTCATCCCTGTATCTTCTTGTATACATTTTGCTAATTTTGGAGTCATTTCTGTTATATTTTTTCCTGAATCCCTTTCCTATACATATTTTACATTGCTTACACATATTAATCACAAGAAATTTTCTTATTATCAACATATCACTAAAAACACATTATATGCAACTTCCATTCACCCTGTGAATACTCTAACCCTAATCCTCTTGGCCGCATTGCTTTCAACGTTATTACATTCACCATTTTTCACATGCATTCATTTAAAAACCTTTATATATTTAGTCTATTTACAGATATATTATTGCACAAACTCAATTCATTATATACTATGGCTCAGTTTTATACTCTTCTAAGCTTACTCAGTCTTCCAATGGGAAACCAGATACTCCCAATTATCAACATCGTAAGCCTCACCACCATGACAACACCTGCCATGAGTACTTTCTGCCAGGCTCTGGTCATCTTCAAGAGGCTTATTGCAACAACCAGTCCCTCTGCAGCCACAGAGCAAGTGATACAATTGTCTCCGGTCCTCTGCGCTCTCGATGTAACTCGCAATGTTTGCCTGTGGCGTCCTCTGCTTTTCGATTTGGTCAATATCGAGCATTTGAATTTCTTTTTTCAATTCTTTTCTGTTCTATTTTAATCAAAGCTTTCCAATTATCATTGAGTACATTCTGATCGTTAGAATTACACAGCCATATCCCTGTTTTTTTCAATAAGTACTGACTCAGCAATCCTTATGCGTCCTTCTGTTTTACATTTTTTAATAATTCTGATGTCTTCGAATTTCGGATATTCATTGTTTTCCAGGCAATATTGAATTAATGCAGTTTTAGTTTTTTTTTTCTTTTTCCAATTTTTTAAATATTGTTTTAATCTGTGTTTTAATTTATTTTTGGTACTGCTAAAAAGGTACTGCTAATTTTTAAAATGTTTTAATCTGTGCTTTAATTTATTTTTGGTACTGAAGAGAAGATAATTAAACAAAAGATACAAGATCCAATTGTTCATTGCAGATATGTGGATGACATTTTCATTCTTTCTATATTAAATAAGACTCAGCTGGACTTGGCAAGACAATATACAAAAGTGTATCCTTCTATACAATTGACAATAGAAAATGAAATACAAAATACAATAGCTTTTCTTGATGTTGAACTGTTAAAGGAGAAAAAGAAGTTGAAGTACAGAGTACATTGAAAATCTTCGTATATTCCAGTAATGATAGCATATGACTCAGCACACCAATACGCTCAAAAATGTAATACTGTTAAGACGTTAATAAAAAGAGCATTTACTCACAGCTCAACAGAATCTCTCTATTCTAAAAAAAGTAACTGCCACCGCTGCTGCTGCTGCAGCTGTTTTAGAAATTTCGTGACACTCTTGTTTTCCTAGCTCGTAGCGCAAAACGCATTGAACACAAAAATATAAAATTTACATCGTCTGTAGAGAATTGTTTGGAGAGCATGTTGAAATAAACCGTTTCTTGATTCTAGCGATACTTCAAGAGCTATTGTATTTTAAAGTTAAGGTAAGCAAAAAAGTGCTATCAGGTCACATTCCGGACACCCTAACAGCAACAGAACCACAAAACTTTGTAGGCATGTAGTGCCATGACCGAATTTTTGCACCTCGTTGCCCTTTTTTTAATTTTGATTTAGTTTATGAGAAATTAAATTTCTAAATTTCATAAAATTCTCTATTTTGCAATGGAATCCATTTAAAAAAGTGGATATATGGCAAACTATAAATCATAATGCATTGCAAGTTTTACAACTATCATAAACTTACAACTATCGTCCCTTTTTTACCCCCCAAAAAAAAAAAAATACTGAAAAGTCTTTCTGATTTTTAAGCATTTGTTTTTAAAGACACAAAGGAAAGAAACGAACGGCTTGTCTGCCTTCACGATAACCACAAAAGAACGTTCTGGTCCTGTGACCTGCTGCCATGATGACGCACAGAATTTGTTATGAATATGTTTTGTTCATAAAGCTATCTCAGTTGTTTAAGGTGGATGTCAAGTAATTTTGCTTCCTATACTTCCAATGGAAAAAACTTTTGTACACATTTTCTTCACAATTAATGTGTTCCCAAGGATGAAAATTTTACCATCGATTAAAATAGCTTCATTTTATAACTTGGAATACTTAATATCTTCTAAAACTCAACCATAATTATGCAATACAATATTTGTTTGTCTACTGACGTCACCAAAGTACAGGTCGCACCATCTTTTTTCTGGACAATTAAGGCGTTTCCAAGGATGAAAAATTGAACATCGATTAAAATAGCTTCATTTTATAACTTGGAATTCTTAACATCTTCTAAAACATAACCATAATTATGCAATCCAACATTTGTTTGTCTACTGACGTCATCAAAGTACAGGTAGCGCCATATTTTTTCTGGTTCCAACACCACCAAAGGAAAAGTCATTGATATTTTATATAATTATGGTTATGTTTTAGAAAATATTAAGTATTCCAAGTTATAATATCAGACGTGCCAACCTTCAAAATCTAAAAATCAGGAGATTTTTTACAGCTCATAAAATCACATGAGCGCTATTTTTTTATCGACATTTTTCAGATGCAGGAGCAATTTTCCAGAAGTAGTATTATTGGTACATAGCATTTCTAATGTTTAAAAAGTTATTCTAAATGCAGACTGTGTGTTTATCAAACTGAAAGGCAAAACTTTTTTGGGAAGGGGATATTTAAGAATACAGGATCATGTTCTGATCATCGTTGGGGGGGGGGGGGGATTACAGTCACTAGGGATATTTTTGCTATTTCCGTTTTCGGACATTTTCCCTCCATTTTCAAGTTGAAATACAAATATTTATGAAATGATATTTAACAACAATAATAGGCAGAGGTAACATCACGTAAAAATTAAAATTACGATTACGGGAGAAATCTTCACTGCGTCTAACTTCCATTTCCAAAAGTTTTGAAAGACGAAATTTCCTCTTTCAAAAGTTTAGAAAGTTTCAGGCGGAAAACATCCTCTACCACTACTAATTGCCCCAAAATTTCTATTCAGCTATGCATCGATCTCGTGGATAACCCAAATTATGACAGAAAAGGAGAAATTCTTCGAAGCCGTCACACTCTCATGCCTAAAGATTACAGCGACATTTTTTCACCCTCAAATTTCCATTTTCGGAAATTTTTCCTCCATTTTCAAACTGAAATACAAATATTTTCGGAACAAACTGATATATAACAACAATACTGGACAGAGGCAACATCACAGGAAAAAGAACGATTACGGAAAAAATCTTTATTTTGTTTACTTCCGTCTCTGAGAGACGAAATACCGTCCCGATGCGTATTTTTACGAATTGGTAAAATTCTTCGATGAGTAGATTTACGCGCCGAGAAAAATTCCAGATGCGTATTTTTACACGAGAAAAATTCCAGATGCGTATTTTTACGCGGAGAAAAATTCCTGATGCATATTTTTATGCGTTGATAAAATTTTGATGCGTACTAGACGCGCAATTAGATTACACATTTTGGAGAACTCTGGTCGGCACGTCACTTGAGCACTCCAGTGGGGAGAGAGAGAGAGAGAGAGACAGCTACCTAAGGAGACACCAAGAAGCAGAGCCATCGTTATACTTGATGGCTCCGCACGAAGCCGGCAAGTCAAAGATGACATCATCGCGAAACACGGCGCTCGTAAGGTCCGGTAAAAAATCTAAATGGATGGTTGCAGGGGATTGAAATATTTAGATTAAGCAATCGAAATATTAAAAAATCCGTAAAAAAATTCTATCCATAAAATTAAGCAGAAATCCGTAAAAGTTAGCAAGTATGCAACAACCATGCCCCACTGCAATTCGAACCCAGACCCATCTCGGACAATTTGTCAAAAGCCGGCGCTCAGTTTCACAACTTTATTATGCAGCAAAGACAATAACAGCTAATATGTAAAGAAGAAACAAATTGCCAAAGATATGACATGAAATAAAACATTAAAAACCGTGAAAGTAGCATAATGCAAAAGGAAAAATCTCCCGCAAAAAGTAAGCGAAAGGAATGAGAAAAAACAAAACAAATTCACAAACTAAGTGTACAGAAAATGCGACAATAGAAGATAAAACAAAGCTGACAATAACAGATTCACAATTAGAGATGAACAAAGGAGCACATTAATCTACCACAAAATGTGACGAAGAAGGGAAAAGAGACAAACATGGTGCAAAACAAGAAATAAAAATCTCCATAGTACAGCAAAACTGAAAAGCACTCCGCAAAACTCTGAAGACACCATAAACAGAGCTCGCAATTAAGAGTGGGGAGACGTGAAACGATAAGTAGATCACAGCTGGCGCGCGAATGTGTTTGTAACCAACATAAAATAGACCACAGCACCACCGGGTGTGGCTTTCTTTTGCAGATATGAGGAGAGGAAAAGTACGATAATGATGACTGTAAATGCCGTCTTGCATCGACGCAGAAAGAAAAAGATTTCACAAGCGGTTCGAAATATTTTTCTTCTGCGTCAATCCAAGGCGGTGGTTGATGGAATTTCGACCATCGTAACGGATAATTATCGGTGAAAATCGGGAGAATTTAACTTTTATCCGGAGGGCAGGAGGAATGGCTGAAAATCCGGAGTCTCCCGCCTAAATCTGGAGAGTTGGAACGTCTGTAATATGAAGTTATTTTAATCGATGTTCAAATTTTCATCCTAGGGAACATAATAATTTGAAGGAAATGTGTACAAAAGTTTTTCCATTGGAAGTATAGGAAGCAAAATTACTTGACGTCTACTTAAACGGTATACGGAAATGCTTTTTGGACCGCTTTTGTTTTCCTCAGTGGTAAATTTAGTAAGTGCTATAAGTTCAAACGACAAAAGTCCGACCTTCCAAAAATTAACGACAGTAAAAAAAACTCTGAAATTTCGGAATAACAAGCCTTATTTGCTTAGACATGCAATAAAAATTGAAATTTACATGAATTTTCCAGTTTTTATTTCATGTGATATACTTGGAGATCGGGCTGTAGGGCACTACTCTGGAAATGAGCGTAGCCAGCTTAGAGGCGCAGCCCCTAGTATTATAAAAGAAAAGAATTGGAATATATTAATAAAAATTATGGTTACCCAAAGCAGTATATTAAAAAATGGACGTCAGAGGTTCAGAACAAATTACATAGAAGTACAATGTCAAGAAAAAAAGAACAATTAAAATAAATATATAGGTGCTTTTCTATATCTGAAGGGTGTGTCATCCAAAATTTATAAGCTTTGTAACAAATATGATATTCAACTTGACTGTAAAGTAAATACAATCAAGATTTTGGTGTTAAAAAGCAATAATAAAATGAGTTGTTTAGAGCAAGCAGGGGTTTATACAATATCTATCTAGAAGAATCCACCAGTTTCGTACATTGGCAGTACCAAAATAAATTAAAACATTTAAAAAATTAGCAAAAAAACCCAAAAAAATCTAAAACCACGTTAATTTAATATTGCCTGGAAAACAATGAATATCCAAAATTTGAAGACATCAGAATTTTAAATGTAAAACAGAAAAACATTTGAGGATTGCTGAGTCAGTACTTATTGAAAAAAACAGGGATAGGCTGTGTAATTCTAACAATCCAAATATACTCAATGATAATTGGAAAGCCTTGATTTAAATAGAACAGAAAAGAAATGAAAAAAGAAATTCAAATGCTAGATACTGACTAAAACGAAAAACAGAGAACGCCACAGGCAAACATCGGGAGATACATCGAAAGAGCAGAGGACAGGAGACTATTGCATCACTTGCTCAGCTTCTGCAGAGGGACTGGTTGTTCCAATAAACCTCCTGATGATGGCCGAAGCCAGGCAGAAAGTACTCTAGGCAGGCGTGGTCATGGTGGTGAGGCTTACGATGTTGATGGTTGGGAGCATCTGGTTTCCCATCAGAAGACTGAGCCATAGTATATAATGAATTGAGTTTGTGCAATAATATATCTGTAAATAGTAATATATAAAGGTTTTAATATGAATGCATGTGAAAAATGGTGAATGTAATGACGTTGGAAGCAATGCGGCCAAGAGGATTAGGGTTAGAGTATTCGAAGGGTGAGTGGAAGTTGCATATAATGTGTTTTTAGCTTTTCAGTGATATGTTGAAAATAAGGAAATTTTGTGTGATTGTGATGAATTTGTGGAAGCAATGTAATATGTATAGGAAAGGGGTCCAGGAAAAGATATTGTAACAGAAATGACTCCAAAATTAGCAAAATGTATACAAGACGACACAAGGATGAAAGATACAACGACTATGAAAAGCCTTCATGGGTAATGATAAGTCTGCTGGAAATATATGTGCAACAAATGTGAGCAAAAGGAACAAAAACCTTAAAAGGTGAGTTTCTATTTATTGAAATTCATTATTTCTGTTTTTGGTAATTTCCCCCTCCCTTACCAAGTTGAAATGCAAACATTTATGAGGAAAAGTAACATTTAACAACACAGGAGAGTGGGAACACTGCAGAGGGAGCGTGGCAAATACAGGAGATATTTTTGCTCCATCCGACTTCCATTTTTCAAAAATTTACTTGCATTTTGAAGCTGAAATACTAATATTTCTGCAATAAAATGATATTTAAAAACAATACTGGTAAGAAGAAACAACGTGAGAGAGAGAAATAAGCGATTACGGGAGAAATCTTCACTCTACCTAACTTTCATTTTCTAAAGTTGGAATTCACTCTTCAACAGACCCCCCCCCCCCCACCACCATTACCAATCTCCCAAGAAGGAAGAATTCCTTGAATCCACGGAAGAATCTTATGCCTGAAGATTACAGGGAAATTTTCGCTCTGTCTAACTTCTGTTATTGTACATGGTTACCTAAAAGTTTCAAGCTAAAATACAAATATTATGCAAAAAAATAATACTGAATAAAAATACCAGACAGAGGCCAATGTTGCGAGAAAAAAATTATTATGGCCAAAATTTTCACTGAGTTTAATTTCTATTTTTTGAAACATGAAATACCATCCTTAGATGGACCTAAGACAACTGGGAAATTTTTAAATGGCTTTTCATTTTTAGCAATGTTATATACTATACTGAAAAGATTAGTTATATGCAAGAACATCTGCTCATCCATTTTCGTAATGTATCTTTCCAGCAGTGTTCTTGATGGCACTGCTTATGCTTTCAGGTGCTCAATATTAGCTTTGTGCACTTTACTTTTATCATGATTCACTAACGTTTCTTTTTTGAATGGCATACTTGCTGTGATTCATTTCTAGTTTCACAGTGGTTTTGTCGTAACATCCCTAAACTACTACTTTACCTTTAATTTATAGAACACTATTATAGAACATAACAACTTTATTATAAAAACAGAAGATGGAACAAAATGAGCTCTTCACTCATAATTCTACACGACCTCTCTCCTATCCGAGGCAAAGCCAGAATGTCCCGCTATTACGTCATACACAGAGCGTCTGCATTGCGGTGCGCATCTGGCGCCATCTATTAAGCATGAATACACGTAAAAGACATTGAGAATTATAAAAAAATATATACAACAAATTTCCCCCTAATTCTCATTTTGATGTCACTTGCAACAGTTCTAAGTGTTCATAAAACTTATATCACATTTAAGAGTCTTAGGTAATCTGCAAGTTTTGATTTACTCAAAGTCTTAGTAAGAAGGTCTGAAAGGTTTTTATCTGTAGCCACATACTGAAGACAAAATGCATTATTTTTGAGTTTCTCATTTATGAAACTTACCTGTCTTACCATATTATTTGATTTATGTGATGTGCACCCACTATTTCCTAAGAAAATTGCCGACTGATTGTCACAATGTATAATCGAATTTCGGACTCTCCTTCCAGTGAGTTCTTCCACAAAAAAACTGCAAAAATGTCCCAGTCTTCATGGCCTCGACGACTGCTGTAATTTCTGTATCACATGTCGAAAGTGAAACTGTGGTTTGAGTTCTTGAAGTCCAGCTGATGAGATTTGGTCCTAGTAGGTATAGGTACCCACTTACTGATCTTTGCCCATTTTGCTTCCCACATCTCCATGACATATCACTGTAGCATTCCAGTTTTTGATCACCTCGTCACAATGTATAATCAAATTTTGGACTCTCCTTCTAGTGAGTTCTTTCACACACACACACACACACACACAAATTGCAAAAATGTCCCAGTCTTCATGGCCTCGACGACTGCTGTAATTTCTGTATCACATGTCGAAAGTGAAACTGTGGTTTGAGTTCTTGAAGTCCAGCTGATGAGATTTGGTCCTAGTAGGTATAGGTACCCACTTACTGATCTTTGCCCATTTTGCTTCCCACATCTCCATGACATATCACTGTAGCATTCCAGTTTTTGATCACCTCGTCACAATGTATAATCAAATTTTGGACTCTCCTTCTAGTGAGTTCTTTCACACACACACACACACACACACACACACACACACACACACACACACACACACACACACACACACACACAAATTGCAAAAATGTCCCAGTCTTCATGGCCTCAACAACTGCTGTAATTTCTATATCACATGTCGAAAGTGAAACTATGGTTTGAGTTCTTGAAGTCCAGCTGATGAGATTCGGTCCTAGTAGGTATAGGTACCCACTTACTGATCTTTGCCCATTTTGCTTCCCACATCTCCATGACATATCACTGTAGCATTCCAGTTTTTGATCACCTCGTCACAATGTATAATCAAATTTTGGACTCTCCTTCTAGTGAGTTCTTTCACACACACACACACACACACACACACACACACACACACACACACACACACACACACACACACACACACACACACACACAAAAATTGCAAAAATGTCCCAGTCTTCATGGCCTCGACGACTGCTGTAATTTCTGTATCACATGTCGAAAGTGAAACTGTGGTTTGAGTTCTTGAAGTCCAGCTGATGAGATTTGGTCCTAGTAGGTATAGGTACCCACTTACTGATCTTTGCCCATTTTGCTTCCCACATCTCCATGACATATCACTGTAGCATTCCAGTTTTTGATCACCTCGTCACAATGTATAATCAAATTTTGGACTCTCCTTCTAGTGAGTTCTTTCACACACACACACACACACACACACACACACACACACACACACACACACACACACAAAAAAATTGCAAAAATGTCCCAGTCTTCATGGCCTCAACAACTGCTGTAATTTCTATATCACATGTCGAAAGTGAAACTATGGTTTGAGTTCTTGAAGTCCAGCTGATGAGATTTGGTCCCAGTAGGTATAGGTACCCACTTACTGATCTTTGCCCATTTTGCTTCCCACATCTCCATGACATATCACTGTAGCATTCCAGTTTTTGATCACCTTGGGTAAATACCTAACAGTAGTGTTTTGTCCCTTTTAGGTATCTTAGAACATGCTTGACTGCTTGCATGTGTATTTCTCTTGGATCCTTAGTAAATTTTGATAGAGCTGTTATTGGATAAGCTAAATCTGGTCTTGTTTTTGTAGCTAGATACATAAGTGATCCCAAAAGTTCTTGGTATTTTTTAACATCACACCTTTTGATTCTTCATATTTCTCCAAATCTTGATTTAAGTCAAGTGGTGTAGTTATAGGATTGCAGTTTAGCCCATATAATGCCTTGTTTAATTTGCACACTGGCCTTTTGTTTACCTGTGTACTTTCAAACCCAGGATTGTTCCATGTATATCCTATCCTCTAATTTTGCATACAAAAAAGCAGTTTTTACATCATAATGGTGTATTTGCCATTTTCTCATAGCTGCAAAAGCAATTAAGCATCAAAAACTGTCTGCTTTCATTACTGGTGAAAATTTTTCATTGTAGTCTTGCCCAAACCTTTGAGAACATCCTAGTGCAACAAGCCTTGCCTTGTATATTTTGTTTCCTAATTTTTTCTTCTTTTTATTAAATACCCATTTACATCTTATAGGCTTTACAACACCTTCGGGTTACTTTACTATGTCCCATACTTCATGAGCCTTGAGAGAATTTATTTCTCTCTCCATTGCTGCTTTCCACTCGTCTGCACCAGACATTTGCATGGCCTCTTCAAATGATTTTGGTATGCAGCACTGACTTTCAATTTTAAGAATTTCATCATGTGGATTGCAATCCGGATCTTTTTCTG
This sequence comes from Macrothele yani, assembly GCA_039090855.1. NCBI lineage: Eukaryota > Metazoa > Arthropoda > Arachnida > Araneae > Macrothelidae > Macrothele > Macrothele yani. Next base: position 71,069,293 of record CM077025.1, on the reverse strand, counting down.
TGTCATCTTCATCTGAAGATTCATAATAGTTTTTAAGTCTTGCTTGATGTCTTAGATATGGTCTTTCCTGTTCTACAGCAATTATCTGAGGTTCATTTTCACTTTCTTCAGTGATTTCCAATTGTGGTTCATAGACGATTTGCTCATCTTGCTCCTTTAATTCTGTTTCTTCTTCATCATCATCAAGCACCTCTTGAAAATTTTCTTCATTTCCACTAAAGTCGAACATTTCACAATCTTGGATTTTAAATTTTTCTGTTTCTAACATTTCGCTTCCTTTCTTGTCATCCAAGAATTTTACATCTCTAGATTCTACAATAGTATTTTTTATTGGATCATAGATACGGTATGCTTTGCTATTACTTGAGTACCCCAAAAAATTCCTGCGGTTGTTTTGGATTCGAGTTTTCCTCTTTCATGCTTTGGGATCCAGTAATAAGATGTACATCCAAAGATTTGAATATGACCCACAGTAGATTTTTTTCCTAAAATTTTTTTCTTCTGGAGTTACTGTGTCATTTTCTTCGCAGGTGTCCTATTTTTTATGTAGGTGAAAGTGTTAGTTGTCTTTGCCCAAAATTTCATTGGGAGTTTTGAGCCTATCAGTAATGCTCTGGTACTTTCACAATTAATGATCTGTTTGCTCTTTCACAAATACCATTCTGTTGTGGTGTGCAGACTGTAGTCAACTGATGCTCTATACCCATCCTTTGCCTTAAAATATTCTACAGCACTTTTAGAAAGAAATTCTGAACCACTGTCAGATCTTATTTTTCTTACTTTTGTTTTCATGGTGTTTTCAATTTGTTCAATAAAAGTAGACAATTTCTCTAGTGTTTCATTTTTATTCCTTAAAAATTGTGTAAATATTTTTCTGGAATAATCATCTACAATAGTTAATATATAATTTGCACCTCCAATTGACTTTTCACGAATTGGACCAATTAAATCAATATGCAAAAGAACAAGTGGTTTAGTTGATTGAATTTCTTGCACACTTTTAAATGGTTTTCTGGAATACTTAGCTTGAATACAAGTTTCACAAGATCCAAGATTTGTAATTTTCACATTAAGTTTGTGGACCATGGAATGTGTTTTAATTTGTTTCATGTATGTTTCATTTATACTAGGTCTGTCCAGAAAGTAATGAGACTCATTCAATAACAGACATTTAATTAAAGTTATACTTACATAACATTAAAATTCCTCGAAATAATATTCTTGAACAAAGCACTCGTCGCGACAGTTTGCACGTTTGTAACAGTCCCTAAATGGTGTCTTTTCAGGCTGGATTTGAGCCGGGGAAACAAAAGAAGTCAGCCGGGGCCAAGTCCGGGCTGTAAGGAGTTTGGGGCAGCGTTGCCACGTTGTGTTTCGCCAGAAACTCTCTCACTTTCAGCGACGCATAGCACGGCACATTATTTTGGCGAAGAACCCAAGTGTTGGTGATCTCCGGGCGGACGCACGCAAATCTGTTCAGCCGTTGAAGCACTTCCACGTAAAATGCAGCATTGACCGTTTGTCCGGGTGGTACAAACTCCTTATGGACAAAACTTTTACAGTCAAAGAAGACAATGAGCATTGATCTCATCTTCGATTTGCATATTTGAACCTTCTTTGGTCAAGGAGACTTGGGAGTGTGCCACTCTGAGCTGTCTTTTCGTCTCCGGATCGTACTCAAAGACCCACGTTTCATCACCTGTTATCACTTTCTCCAAAAAACTAGGTTCACTCCTCACACTATCAACAAACTCACGAGAAATTGACACATGGTTGTTCCTCTGTTCATCAGTCAAAACCTTAGGAACCAATTTGGTGCAAACTTTCTGCATCTGCAATTCTTGCGTGATGATTTCAAGCACAATGGATTTCGCGAGTCCCACGTGCTCTGCTACGAATCTAACACTCAGACACGGGTCAGAGTCCAAAACCGCTTTCACCTTTTCCACATTGTCTGAAGTGTGAGACGTTGAAGGGCGCTCGGGGCATGGTTCATCCTCGACGCTCTCTCTTCCCTCTGTGAACTTTTTGTGCCACCGAAACACTTGTGCTTTCGATAAAGCATCCTTCCCGTAAGCTTTCTGTATCATAGCAAGCGTCTCGGTCGCGGATTTTTCAATTTCAACACAAAACTTAACAGCATATCGCTGTCTGACACTCTTCTGCATTTTGACCGTTACGCGACGCTCACACAGCTGTCCACTTCGCAAGCGATCCTCACTCTGTAAAAGTTCAGAGAGAACTGACGAGACCAGTGGTGGAAGTGCAGACTACCCATTTTGGAGCAGCATCTGGAGCAGGAAAATCTACATTTCGGGGCAGTTCGGAGCAGCTAATAAAATGATACCCTGAGTGTCTTTTGGAGGGGGAAATCTATATTTTTGAGCACCAATTAATACTTGGAAGGACACAGCAAAGCAAAATTTCCAAGCATGATTACTCACAATCACACAATAATGGTAGTTCTAATTTCACATTATGTAAAATCACTAGCTTTCAAAGGTGAACATTCTGAACTATCACAGTCTTTTCATGAGCACATTGGTCAACTAATTTCAGAAGTAATTAGCATATAACGAAAATGTTAAGATAAAAAATTAATTATACATTCTAAACATTTTTCACAAATTAAAACTATTTAATAACTAAATGCTTACCAGTTAATTACAGCTTTGCAGTTTCATTTTCCATTGAATGAGATTCATATTTATAATCCTACATCACTGTGCTACTGTGATTTAAAATTGTCAATTTTATGCTAGTAAATCTTCATGTCAAAGTCATATATGATGAAGGTTGGTGTATATGAGAACTGAACTCATTATTTAAACAGGGATATATAAACTATGGGATGTAAGGTCAGGTGATGCGTAACATCACAGCCTCTCCTTGACAAATGTCAACCCCGCCTTCTCGTGGTGCATCCTGTTCCCACTAAAGGGGCTCTGACGACCGCCAATAGCGGTATAACTATACCATCGGGATCAGAGGAAATGCTATCAAACACTCACCGACCCGCTTGGCCAGCGTGGTGAGTTATGGCCAAACACCTCCAAAATGACTCTACAACTTAAATCTTGGCCCTCAGTCTCCGGCAGCTGGAATGTACCTGGCCAAGGCAGCGGCCAGTACGACATGAAGGCAGAGGGTGCTAAGAATGCCCGGAGGACCGGACTAGGCTGCCATCTGATGCTGACCTTGGCTACGTATAATGGACGCTCCCTATCTTCTGATTCAAGGCTTCTTGAATTGGAAGAGAAACTACAAAGGATCAAGTGGGACATGTCGGGCTAAGTGAGGTAAGGAGAAAAGGAGAAGATCTCATTGAACTGAAAAGTGGACATCTCTTCTACTATCGTGGGACAGATACTGGCAGAACTAGTGGTGTTGGATTTATAATAAACAAGAAACTGAAGGATAAAGTGGTAGAAGTTGAAAGTTCCTCAGACAGAGCTGCACGACTCGTTATCCAACTCTCGAGAAGATACCAGGCTCAGATTATTCAAACTTATGCACCCACCACAAGTCATCCTGAAGAAGAAATTGAAGAATTTTATGAGGAAATTCGTCATCTAAATAATAAAGGTAAGCAGCACTTGAAGATAATTATGGGAGATTTCAATGCAAAAATAGGGCAACGGCAACAGAATGAAACTTCAGTAGGTAAATTCGGTCACGGCAACAGAAACCAGCGTGGAAATACTCTCGTTGAGTTTGCAGAGGCAGAAGGATTTTTCATCTTGAACTCCTTTTTCAAGAAAAAGCCACACAGGAAATGGACATGGAGACATCCAATTGGGACAACAAGTGAAATTGATTTTATTATGTGTAACAAAAAATTCGTCATCCAAGACTGCAGTGTGCTGAATAAGTTTAACACAAGTAGTGACCATAGATTGGTGAGATGTAAGATGCACCTCAACACTAAACTCGAACGTGGCAAGCTCATAAGACAAACAAAATGTATTGACATAACCAACCTTAAAAAAAACACCATAATACTTTCAAGTTGGAACTGAAGAACAGGTTCTCTGCTTTAGAAGGCCTAACATCGGAAGAAGTGGATATTTCGGAAGTTAACAGAAAAGTAACCAAAGCTCTTACGGAAACAACAACAAAATTAGCTGGGTCTAAGAACAAGTTGCATGTGAACAAATTATCAGGAAAAACCAAAATGTTGATGCAATAAAGAAGAGAGATGAGGACAACTAAAGAAGATGTGACTTCCACAGTGGAATATATAGAGCTATGCAAGACAGTACAAAAAAGTATCACTGAAGATGTAAGGAAATTCAACTGTGAGCTAGTGAGGAAAGCAATTGAAAACAACCAAAGCCTAAAGATAGCAAAGGGACATCTCAGTAAAAGAAGAAAACAGATTATGGCACTGAGAAAAGAAGATGGTTCTGTAACAAGAAATAGAGGCGAAATTTTGACAAGAGTGAAGATTTCTACTCCAAATTATATGAAAGGGATGATACATGTACTACAGACATCATGAAAGGTTGGTTGGTTGGTTGATTTTTATGGCGCAAGGGCCATGTTTGGCCAAAGAGCGCCAGACACAAGACAAACAAACAGGATTCAAAAAAAAAACGAGGCATAAATCCCAAAATCTGGCTGATTAAGTAAAACCGAACCATGAGAATGATGGAAGGGCCAAAAAAGACAATGAAACAAACAGTATTAAAAACATGGTACAATGGTTAGAAACTAGCCGATTAAGTAAAACTGAGGAATGAGAATGATAAAACACATCACGAAAACGAACACAACTACACATAAGATGAGTCACAGGAGAGGGACGAACTGCCACTCTCCTCCCCCTTATGTTCCTCTATAATGTTGGTTGAGGGTGGAGACCTCGCTGAGTCTGAGACAGTTGCAATGTTGTTCAGTTGGACCGCGACAGTTGGATGGACACTGCACACCTTTGCGGATTTAGGGCCGGGTCTTCCACACGTGCAGGCTTTCTGCTGGGAACTGGAAGAGTCGGTCGTCTTCAAAAGAGAAGGCGCAGAGTCAGCTGGTCGAATAAGCTGGAGCTCGGTGAAATCCGCCTGTGTCGCTTGTTCAGCTGTAGATCTCTTGGCAAGTGCGGCGAGAGCTACAGGGCGCAGGACAAAGGGCTGCACAGGTTGTGGCAGAGACTGAACTACTGCGGCAAAAGTACGCTGTCGGTTGTTGGGAATACCCAACTTGGCCTTGGCAGCAGGGTACGAGAGGCCTTCCAGGGTCTTGAGGCGCTGGATCGCCATCTCGTCCTTTCATTTCATACAGTTGCGGGAGTAAGCTGCATGGGCCTCACCACAGTTAACACAGCAGGCATCAGAAGTGCAACCTTCCCCGTCATGTTCACTGGAGCCACAATTTGCGCAACGAGCGGAACTGTTACATGAACGTTGTGAATGCTCGTACCTCTGGCACCTGAAACAGCGCAGAGGACTGGGAATGTACGGGCGAACTCCACAGACCAAGTAGCCAGCCTTGATTTCGGTCGGAACTTTCGGGGAGTTAAAAGTCAAGATTACATTTTTAGACTTAATCAAAGTACTATCGCGCCGGAACATCATACGACGTGCAGCAATAACACCCTGATCTGCAAGTTCACTCACCAATTCGTCCTCACTGCATGGCAAGAGATCAAACTCCGAAATAACACCCCGAGATGTGTTAAGAAACGGGTGAGGTGTCACTTTGACAGGAATGCCTTGAAGACTAGTGAGGTGCAGAAGAGTGTTACTCTGAGAAACACTGCAAGTTTGGACAAGCAGGACCCCAGAGCGAAGCTTCCTCACAGACTTCAAGGAGCCAACCGCAGCGTCCAAAGCTTTAGAAATGAAAAAGGGAGATCTGGTGGACAGTCTCTCATTCGGATCGATGGATTCTACAACTAAGTGTGTAGCATGCGTATTCACAGCAATCGAGGAGACGACGCTTCGGAGCGACTGGTACAACTGCCGAAGAAGAGGTTCCACGTTCTTGGTCCAGGTCATGATCTAAAGACCGTTTAAGGTTATGGGACTTGGTAGGTTGAGAAGATGAAGGAGAGTCGTTGTCAACTATCATTTTCTCAGGTGACTTGAATTTGGAGTTTTTGTTTTTACCAATGGAAAAAAGGAGGAGGATTCGTCTGCAGACTACTCCACCCACCACCGAGCCCTACAAGGGAGAACTGGAGGTCTGCAAGCCAAGAAAATGACGCTGGACACAGTTCTGGAGCTTATACGCTGCAGATATAGTCCGTTGGCTGTGATCACACGCACTCGGCGGACACTTCGGCCTCCGGGTACCGTCATGCCAACGCCTTTGGCATGATCCCACAGCCCCCGGGCTTACCCTGCCGTGCTATACGACAAAAAAGCCGCTAAAACCCTGTACACAACTTGGTACAAGACTTCTGACTAGAGGTGGGTTAGTCTCTAGCCTCCCGTTTACAGCGAAGCCGGGGTCGAAGAGGAGTGTTGGTACACAGGAGGCACTTCTCCGGTCTCCTGCGACCTCAGCCGCCAGACATCCCATTTCCGCCTCCGGGTCTCCGCACGCGGCAAACATGCAGGTAGGTCTAGCACCCAAACCAGCTAAAAGGAAAAAAAAAGTAATCCAAGGAAGACAAACCCTGGAGTGGAACCTAAACGGAATCTCAGCAACCTACGAACTGAGCGGTTAATATAAACAGTTAGTAGTGGAGGGTAACAAAACCACAAGACCGGGGTGTTAGTACATAGCGTGGTAGCGATTAGATAGAGTATACAACACGGGCAACTGGCCAGTGCAGAAAATAAATAAAAACGAAAAAGCGAGACACAAGACCAGCTCGGGATCGTGGGGCCGCGACTCCCCAAACGCTGGATGAACAGTCGTCCCTGCAAACTCCAACAGCACCGAAAAAAAAACAAGCGGTGGCATGACATCAGATGTTGACTAGTCACAAGGTCAGCTCGGGCCGTGGGGGCGCCGCTCCCCAAATAACTGGAAAACCAGTTATCCCCGTGCGGGACATCATGAAAGGTACCAGTACCAGAGTTCTTGCAGTCCTCCCAGAAGAAGTTGCACATGCAATCAAGAACATGAAGCAGGGGAAAGCTCCAGGAGAAGATGGAATTACTGTAGACATCATACAAGAAGCAAGTGGAGAAATCGAAACAGTACTCGCATAAATTTTCACTCGATGCCTTAATGAAGGGAAGATTCCTGAGGATTGGAACAACGCTACAATGATCCTGCTACATAAAAAAGGTGACATTGAGGATCTGAGGAACTACAGACCTATCAGTCTCCTCTCAGTGGTTTATAAAATCTTCACTAAAGTTCTTTCACACCGCTTGAAGGTAACACTGGACATGGCTCAACCCCAAGAGAACAAGCTAGATTCAGGAGTGGCTACAGCACAATAGATCATATCCACGTACTGAGAGAACTAATTGGAAGAGCGAGGGAATATGAACTTCCATTGTGCATGGCTTTTATTGATTATGAAAAAGCCTTTGATTCGGTGAAACCATCAGCAGTTACAATGGCTCTGAAATCCTGCGGTATTGAAGATGCATACATTAATATTATTAATAACATCTATGAAAATGCAAGTGCAAAGATTCGGCTGTTTGAAAATACAGCACCCATAAAAATTGGAAAGGGAGTGAGTCAAGGTGACACCATATCTCCGAAGCTCTTTAATGCCACATTGGAAAATGTCTTTCAATCACTGAACTAGGAAAACAAAGGGATAAAGATTAATGGAGATTATCTAACCCACCTTCGTTTTGCTGATGACATAGTCATTTTTGCAACTACCCCACCAGAGCTGCAGTGAATGATCCAGGAACTTGCTGACAAGAGTAAAGAAGTGGGATTAAAAATGAACTTTCAGAAGACAAAAGTGATGTTCAATGCTTTTACAAGAAATGAAGATTTATCGATTGATGGAGAAAAGCTGGAGATGACAGACACGTACGTTTATCTTGGACAGCAGATATCAAGTGAGGGTCACATTGATGAAGAAATTAATCGACGTACAAAACTTGCCTGGAGAGCTTTTGGAAGAAACAGCATACTTTTCAAGAGCAATATGCCATTATGTCTTAAAAGAAAAGTGTTTGATCAATGCATCCTTCCAGTGCTTACGTATGGGGCAGAGACGTGGACCTTAACTAAAAGAGACATACAAAGGCTGCAGACAACTCAAAGTATCATGGAGAGGTGCATGCTTGGTATAACCAGGAGAGATAAGAAGAGGAACTCGTGGATCCGAAAAATGACGAGAGTGGAAGACATCATGATCAGAGTTAAATCCCTGAAATGGCAATGGGCTGGGCATTCTGCCAGAAGGACAGACCATCGATGGACAGCCAAACTTTTAGATTGGATTCCAAGGGACAGGAAAAGACCCAGAAGAAGACCACATGGGAGATGGGTAGATGAAATTCAAAAATATGCGGGAATGACATGGAGGAGACTGGCACAAGACAGACCGATGCGGAGGAAACTTGGGGAGACCTTCGTCCAGCAGTGGATTGATAATGGTTGACAATGATGATGATGTTATAAACTATCCCTGAAGCAGAATCTTTTTCGAGAGTCTGCAACGCAGAAAGGAAAAGCTAAAAACTGTCTGCAATATAAAGAGAAGCCTAAATATTTTTTCTAGAACATTTATCATTCTGCACCGCAACAAAGCAAAATTTTAGAAAATTAGCAAATTTGTGATTTTGATAACTGTAAAAACTAGTATTTAGTCGCAATAATCAAATTAGTTTTCCCTGATAAGAAAAAAGAAACATCTTATTTTATTCAGAATTTAAATATCATTCCTTAAATGCTTTTGAATTTTTTAAAAAAATAATCAGGAAGTATAAATAATAGTAAATAATTTGAAATTTGTAAAATGATTTTTTTTTTAATTTTGCATTTAGTTAATTGATTAAACTTTCAACTCCATCCTTTAAAGGATGTTCCACCTGATACAATTGTTCTCTTATTATTTCCTGCAGCAATTCTGTTGTATTGGAGGCCTCATCAGCTGATGATTCAGACAGCTGTGTAAGCGTAATGATCGTGTCAAGTGTGGAAATGATAGAAATCATATATGTTGTTTGAAATTTCTTTTGTGAATTGACTGCAGTTTTTGAGAAAAATTTACTGAATTTGTTAAAATGTGGTGGGAGCATTTTCACTGATATAATTAAACCCCCAAAAATAATAAAATTAAAGTGAGAAATAAGGCAAGAGTTTTTGTAAAGAAAAAAAAAAAGAAAAACTTCCCTCATCAATCTGAAATGAAATTATCTGAAAGTAAATAAAAAAGAAAAAGAATGTGACCGTCAGCTATTGGAATGCTGCGTAATACGACCGTGGAAATGCAACAAGACACATTAAATATAAGATTTTAAAAAGGTAGAAATACGATTTTAGTAAACACACACACAAAACTTTCACCTCAATCTACCTAAGATCTAAAGCTACTCGAAGAATAAAAAAAGTAAAAAAAAAAACAACAACCTGCGACTGTCAACTTCCAGAATGCCATGGAAACGGAGAATGAGATGTTGCAAACGCTAAACGAATATGGCTCTTCGAAAAAGCGCACATACACTTCTTTAATCTAACTGAAACAAAGCTATCTGGAAGCTAAAAATGGAAAATTTGCGATCATCAGATCCCGGAATGCCGCATAATACGCCCGTGAAAACGGAGGAGTGACGATAAACAATGTGTAAGAATATGATTTTTGAAAAAAAAAAAAAATAAAGGAAAAAAAGAAGCAGCAACTTCATAAATCTAACTGAGATGAAGCCATCTGGAAGAAAAAAAAAGAAGAAAAAATTATGGACGTCAAGTCCCGGAACACCGACAGTCGCGAAAACGGAGAAGAGAACTGAAAACGCTTTTAAAATATAGGTCTTGTAAAAAAAATAGCATAAATCTAACAAATGAGATTATATATGGACGCCAAAAAAGGAAAATTGCGGCCATGAGCTCCCGGAATAATGCGTAAAACGGAACGGAAAAGCCGTTAAGAGTGCGCAAAAGCATCGCTTTCTAGCTTTATTAGTAAATGAAAGCAACATGTCTCGTCAACTTGAAGTTATCTGTTTGTAAAATAAGGAAGAAAGAAAATAAAATGAAATGAAATACAATAATTGCCTACGTGATCTGTCGACATAACTTCACATCTGGAAAGAGGATACAACGTTAAAATCGCGCCAAAATTTCCCTTCCTTTGCTTTAAAATTGAAAGGAAGGCTAGAAACAATGAACGTCGAAGAAAAAAAGAAAGAAAAAAAAACATTCTGCACAAATTTCCAAAAAATCTGATCACGGTTTTGTGCTGTTTCTGCTCCCGTGGTGAGTTCAGCAAATAGTAAAGAATTTTTTCATTTTTTAAAATATGAAATAAATAATATAAACTTTTGAAACTTTCTAAAACCCATCAAAGTAATCTGCGGCGCCCTCCGCCCTGTGCAGCGCCATTTCTGCTACTGGGCAGAAGCGTAAGGCAATCACAATGCATTCTGAGGCCCCACCGGAGAGGCTAAAAATAGACGGTGAGAATGTAAGTAGGTGACAGTTTTATACAGAACAGAGGAGATACAGGGGGATTCCGCTGGGGGAAAAATCGCCAAATGTATAATCATTTAATCACAGCCATTTTAAATTGATTCGAGAGCTTTTTAAGATTTCAGGATGTTAAGAAATTTATTTCTACATCAAAACAGATTTAAAACAAAAAAACACACTATATTTTGGCGCAATTCGATGAAAATTAAGCATTTCGGAGCAGCACGGCACAGAACTTGAAAATTTGCGCACTTCGGCGCAGCTCTTCCACCACTGCGAGCAAGGCGTTGATCGTTTACCTAACATACCACGCCACCTGTCAAGCCCGGAGACTCTGCTCTCCAGCCCTTCTGATTGGTCCAGGAAAAGTCGTTCATGCTAATTTTCACATGTAATTTCTCCTGCTTTCATAATTATAGATTTATTACTCATATCATCTTCACAGTTAACTACAAAAAAGCCATTTAGTCTAACAGCACTTAATAGGTTTTCCCCATTTTCCATAATATGGCCACCATTTGAGTTGAAAACTACTACTATGTTATCTTCGATCAATTTATTTACAGATATTATGTTTCTTGAAAGGTGAGGAACACATAAAACATCTTTCATTAATAGGGTTTTATTGTATTCAGTTTTTAATTCTACACTGTCCCATAGTCTGTGCATGTATAGTGGAATTGTCTGCCAGTTTTATTAACCTGTTATCTTCCCTTCCATTAGTTATCCACTTTGAATTAGATGTCATATGTGATGTAGCCCCACCGTCCAGAATCCATTCATTTTCTTAATATTTTTCTGGTTTTTCTGTCTTGACTGTCAGACCTTTATTTGTTATATAATTTATAACGTTATTTTTTCAGGTAGAACCATAACTGTTGTAACTTTTTACATGTTATATTTCCTTTGAGTGAAAACATTCGCTGTTTGATGCCTTGGATAACACCTCACCCTGCGAGAATTTTGAACATCAGCTTCTTTTTTGCACCTCCCTTTCCTTTTGTTAGCTGGATTGTGCCAACACTCAGCAGCTTTACGATTAGGCTTAGAGCAAATATGGCATATAATTTTCCTTAAATTTACATTTTGTCTGGGATAGTATGAAAGCTTTTTCTATAATTAACTTTATATGCAGAAGAATCATGTGCATTTAGGGTATGCTTATTTCTTTCATGATAAACCTTAAAAAATCTACGTACATCAGCCATCGTAGCACCTTCAAAATTATCAAATTGCATGGGTTTGCCTCCTCAGGGTGCTCCGTAGAAACAATGGCACACACAACAGCAACTAGGGCCTCTGTGAATCTTGGAGAGGTGCCAGCTAGTTCTGTGTGACATTGGCAAAAAGACCCCAACTCACTGGATTTTGTTCCAGAATCCATAGGTTGAATGACCAACTGGAACCCTCAGCTGTGGGCTAATCCCCCACACTGATGTACTTACCTGATTAAAAAGACAAAAAGAAATCAGTACCCGGACTCAAGTGTGGGATATGGTGGACCTACCACACTTGAGAAGGATGGTCCACCACGGAATCGACCTGCACTTTCAAAACAGCATATGAGAAAGAGATCTCGGCTAAGTGAATGTAAGATTGCTGTATGGAATACTAGAGGTATAAATGGCAAGATGAACGAGGTGATTGAGGAGATGAATAAGTATAAGACTGGATGTGTGGTGTGCAAGTGAAACCAAAAAGAAAGAAATTCGGATAGAAGAAGTGAATGGCACGGGGTGTGTGTGGTCTGGAGTATTGGATAATGTGAGAGGACAGGCTGGTGTAGGTGTGATTTTAAGTGAAAAGATGAAGAACAACTTGATTCACTATAGTTGCGTAAGTGAGAGAATTCTCTGGATTCGTTTGAAAGTGAAACTTCAGAGAATTTTAATTGTTGTAGTATATGCTCCTTGTGACTCGGAGCCTTCTGATAAGAAAGAAGATTTCTGGAATGAGCTAAAAGCTGTTTTGAGCCAGTTTGGTGCTAAAGAAAAAGTTATAATAGCAGGGGATTTCAATGGTAGAGTAGGTGTGTAGAATACAATTTCTGTTCTGGGCAAAATTAATGATCCTTGTGTGAATGATAATGGTGAAAGATTAATTGAACTCTGCATTGAGAATGGTTTGTGTGTATCTAATACATTTTTCAACCACATGTATATCCATACATATACTGGGGAAAATCGTACTCTTGGTCAAAAAAGTGCGATAGATTTTGTTGTACACGATCAGCGTCTGAAACACTTAGTTGTTGACACCCGTGTGATGAGAGGTGTGGATGTTGGTTCTGATCATTACTTGGTAGTGCATTAGTGGGCAACAATAGAGGTGCTGCTTGGTGGAATAGTGAGATTGAAGAGGCAGTAAAGAGAAAGAAGGAAGCCTATTTGGGGATGTTGCAAGGTACAATCTCCGTGGATAAATATCGTTGTAAGAAGCATGAAACTGCTAAGCTGGTTCGTCAGAGTAAGGCAAAAGATAGGAAGGAGAAGGTGAAAAGGCATGAATTGGCTTTTTGGAAAGATAGGAAGTCTTTCTAGAAGTACACGAGACTCAGGAAAAATAGGGGAAACAAAGTTGAAAGTTGTGTGAAGAATAAGATCGGGGAAATGATATGGGAGCCCAATGAGTTAAGTGAAAGATGGGGTGAATACTTCTGTGAGTTATTAGATCAGGAAAGCAAAGGCAATTCTGAGACAGATGCAGATGATGTCACAGTGAGGGATGGCAGTACAGGAGGGATCTCAAGAAAAGAAGTGTGTAAAGCTCTAAAATCTCTTCAGAATGGTAAGGCTGCAGGAGTTGATGGCATAACTGCAGAGATGTTGAAATATGGTGGTGACTCTGTAATTGTCTGGTTAACTGAAATTTGCCAGTTGTGCTGGGAGTTAGAAATGGTCCTTCAGGATTGGAAGGATGCTATTATTGTTCCCTTGTATAAGGGAAAGGGTGATCAGACTGAATGCAAGAACTATTGTGGTATTAGCCTACTAAGTGTACCAGGGAAAGTGTTTGGTAAGGTTGTTATTGAAAAAGTACGGGGTGTTACGTCAGAGAAAGTGTGTGATGTTCAGAGTGGTTTTATGCCTGGTAAAGGCTGCACTAACCAAATTTTTGCATTATGCTTGATGATTGAAAAGTATCTGGCTGTTGGCAAGAAAGTTTTTGCTGCCTTCATAGATTTAGAGAAAGCTTACGACTGAGTAAATAGGACACTTTTGTGGAAGGTATTGAATGAATATGGTGTTACTGGGAATCTACTTAATAGTGTAAAAGCCCCGTATGCTGGTAGTAGAGCTTGTGTACGAGTGAATGGTGTTTTATCAAAATGGTTTTCTATTGGTGCAGGAGTCAGAGAAGGTTGTGTAATGTCACCATGGCTGTTTAATATATTTATGGATGTGTGCATGCGCGATGCCAAAATAGATAATAGTGGTTTATGTCTTGGTGATATCAGTGTGTGCAGATGACACTGTCCTGTTGGCAGAGAGCAAAAGTGATTTGCTGGGTATGTTGTCCCGGATGTACGAAGTTTGCATGAAATATAAACTGAATATAAATAAAGAAAAAAACAAAGTTATGGTCTTTGAGAGAGGAACTAGTAGCACTGAATGTAATGTAAGTATAAATGGCAGTGTGATTGACCAGGTGAGTGAGTTTGTGTATTTAGGAAGCATGTTTGACAGAGAGAACAAATTGGATGGTGAAATTAGTAGGCAAGTGAATTCTTCATTGAAAGTCATAGCTGCTCTGGGAGGATTTCACAGGAATGATGGATTCTCTAGAGAGTCCCGCATGGCTGTGTATGAAACTGTAATTGTTCCTACTCTGATGTATGGCAGTGAAACCTGGGTACTACAGAAGAAACATAGAAGTTGTTTGTGTGCTGGAGAAATGCATTACTCACGGGGGGTTTGTTGCAAGACGTGGTCTGGTTGTGTGAGGAATGAAGATGTGTTGCAGTTGTGTGATGTGAAGCAAAATGTTGTTAGCAAGGTGGAGACTAATATGCTTCGGTGGTTTGGCCATGTCGAAAGAATGAGTGATGAGATACTTACTAAGAAGATCTTTTTAGCCCAAGTGGCAGGAAGGTCAGAAGAAGGCCAAGGAAGACATAGGTGGATCAGATTCAGAAGTGTGTGCATGAGAAAAAAATTATGAGTATGAAGTATAAAAGATCTTATGTATGGCGTGTAATGGATATCAGTGAAGCCCGAGTTGTATGTCAAGATCGCTGTAAATGGAGAAGTTTGATACAACAACAGTAAGTAAAAATATCTGCTAGTTGGTATTTCTTTTAGGAGCTAACCTCTGAATCTCAGAGAACAGCTTAGTGATATGTATGTATGTATAAATTATTGATCATCAATATCTGCCCCTAATATTCGTGCCATTTCGAGCAGTTTTTCAGCTCTTAATAAATAATCCTGCTAATTTCCATTCGCTCCCATTGAAGTTCTAGAAACATCATTTCTATCTTCTACCATCCTGCGTTTTGATTGCCTTCATAGCGCATATGTAGAGATTGCCAAATTTGTTTACTAGTCTGACAAGTTAAAACTAAAGCAACTTGTGTGTCAGACATAGAACATGTTATAATTCCTTTTGCTTGAGTGTACCTCCTTTCCCATACAGCCTTTTCAGCTACGTCTTTTGGCGAATCTTCAGTTAAAACACTATCTAAGTCCTTCCCTTCCAAAATACATAACATTCTATATTTCCATGACGAAATTTTTTTTTCCATCAAATTTCGGAAGTAGTGTGTTTTCCATCATAATTTATTTCTATAGTGTAAATCAACGTCTTTTTTGTGTTTTCCACTCAGCGAAAAAATTGTAACATACGTTCTTACCTTTTTAGAACGTTATCCTTGGTTGCCTAACACAACTAGCAGCACTAAACATCATTAGCAGCACCCAATGCGAATCGACTATAAACATGACAGAAAGTTGAACTTGCCGCCCCGGTGGCGCAGTGATCTAAGCGATGGCCTCTGATCATTCGTCCGAAAGGGGTCCAGGTTCGAATCCCGGTGAGGCATGGATGTTGTGTTTGTCTTACGGCACTGGCTCTCTCCCTTCCCTGGAACCAGTGACCCTAAATTAGGGACGGGCGACTGCTTATAGCCCATTGAGTTGCTCACGGTGGTCGTTAAACCTCCAATCAAAAAAAAAAAAAAAAAAAAAAAAAAAGAAAGTTGAGCTTCTTTTCGAACAAGATAAAGATGACGGACTTCAGGCTTCACATTCCAAGTAGTTTATGCTTCTGGGCACCATAACCATCTGCTGTGATTCATTTCTAGTTCCGCAGTGGTTTTGTCATAACATCACTAAAATACTACTTTACCTTTAATTTATAGAACATAACTTTATTATAAAAACAGAAGATGGAACACAATGAGCTCTTCGCTCATAATTCTACACGACCTCTCCTATCCGAGGCAAAGCCAGAATGTCACGCTATTACGTCATACACAGTGTCTGCATTGCAGTGCGCATCTGACGCCATCTATTAAGCATGAATATACGTAAAAGACACTGAGAATTATAATAAATATATACAACAATACTGAAGCCATCAACCCATTTTTGATCAACAGCATTTACAGTACTTGCAACAAGCTTTTTCTAATTTTTTGTTGTAGCTTACCATTTCAAAGCTATTTTTCCAAGCCTGATAAAAAAATTTTTTTGCTGGAAGTTTCATACTCAGAGAGAACCGTCATCAGATTTCCATTTATAACCATGTGAGAGATTTTTGCCACTAAATTCACATTTTAGCTCTGGGCCAGACATAATAACAAGACTGCCAGCACTTGTTAACTGCAGCAGACTTTTAACACGTGGTGATGCAGAACATGCTTTTCCAAAGAACAGCTGAAGACTAATTTCTTTCTGCATTAAAAAAAAAAATAATTATAATAGAGGCGCTCAAACAAAATTACTCAATTTCAGCAAGCCTGAAAAGATTAAATCCGAACTTTTAAAGGAACAATGCGAAAACGATGAATGATAATTAGAAAAACACACAAAAATGCAATCAGTTATCGCATGCAAGAGGTCAGAACGTTGTGCTTGCTTGCTGACATCCTGCTCTAGGAAGAAACCAGTTGATGATTTGTGTGGCAGTTGGGAATTCCCCCCTTCTCCACACAATGCATGAAGGCTTTGCAAGCACTATGATCTCCTCCAATCAGAGATCATGACATCACATGAGAGGAGAATTGTTAAATAGAAAAGCAAACTCGCTGTTTGAAAATCAAAAAAACTTTATCTTCCTGATGCGAAGTTGGAACTGTTTATTACTTATGCTGATTTTTTTTTTTTTTTTTTGCTTGTAGAGAGAGGTAACACATAAGGAATTTTTTTCCACTGTAGAATTGAAACACTGCTAGAGGAAAAAACAGTACTTAACATATTTATAATAAAATTTTAAGGTTTTACCAAAGTGTTAATTCATTAATTCAACAGAAAAAGTTCTACTCACCAACGACAAATTTCCAATGGTGAAATGGTGACTGGAAATTGAGCACCCTACTCTAATGTATTGTGTAAATATCTCCAATGTCACAAAATTTTTTCATGTCTCTGTAACTGCTCTGTAGTTCCTCACCTTTCTTGAAACAATGTGACTTTTTTCGTTTTCTTTCTTTTTTCTTTTTTAATATAAAAAGCAACTTTCTTTCATCTAAACAATCCATACATGCATAAATTACAGTCTATTTGATTTAGAATTTTTTCCACTGCTACATTTTTCTCATCAAAAGCTTAAGTTTTCTGTGGCCATAATTGATAAATTCCATTTCTCCCTTTCCATTACTTCATTGTTTCTTACTTTATTCACTCAAATGACAATTTTATGGGATGCTGAAAGAATTTTCAGCTTCAGGACCATGAATGCATGATATCAAAGCTTTGACTATTTTTTATAAATGGTGTAACTTTGAGAATATTAATACTGGGTCATTCCACGTGAATTCACCAGGTTCTTGTAGTTGTGTTTTTTTTTTTTGATTTTCCTGATTTTTTTATGTTACAGTACAACATAAAAGCACCCTGAAAACAAAGTTTGGGACTTATTTTCCCAACCCCTTTGGAGATATGGGTCCTCAAACCCCACAAAATGAGCTAAAATAAGGGTTATCGTTAACTAACACAAATTGAGTAATTGTGGAGCTAATGACACTTAATGGGTGCCTAAATAAAGATAATAACCTGTACATTCATATGTAATAACTTCATTTCAATAGAATAATAATTTGTCAGGTTGTAGGGAATGGTTAAAGTTCAAGTTCAAGGTGCCGATTTCGCCACTTTTCGGCAGCATTTTTATACTACAAGCAAACTTAAACACAAAGTGAACATTTTTTTAGGCAATCCTCATATGTTGCTAAGAATGTTAAAACATATTTCAACTTGTGTTATGTTTCCCTTTCTTTATTCAGAAAATATTTTATAACTGCAACATTGCCAAAATTTGTTTTTGGGATACAATAAATTAAGAGGGGTAGCAGATAAACACCTTATTTTTTCTGAAGACTATCTTCTATTGCATATCTAAATATTCCCAAACTTTTGTTTTGTGTTTCACAATAGTTTCTGAAATAATGATAATGCAAATTTGTCCTTCATGGTATGCAATATGGGCATACTTTTAGCATTGAATCTAACATGAAATAGTTAGTAATACATACATTTAATAAATATGTTTATTTTAATACATTAAAAATGTATATGGTTGTTTTGCAAAGTAATAAGGCCAGTCATTGTTACTATGCAACCACAATACCCCCTCTCTCCCCCTCCATTTGTTTCCAAAAATTGTTCCAAACAAATTCTTATTTGCATTCATGTTGTAGGTCTTTTTGCTAAAATATAATGTCCTTGCCCAGTTTTAAGGGTTTTAGAAAAGTGATGCAATCATAAACTAACATGTCAGTTAGTTGGTTAGTTAGTTATTTGATTTTAGTGGCGCAAGGGCCAGGCCACCATTCATGGCAGTCTGATAAGTCCATTTGAAGGAATTTCAGTGTTGGATGATGCAATACAATCAGATGTTGAATCATCCACCTCAAGTAGCAGAACTCAACTCCACTGTCAATTCAGTCAGCTTAGAACTTTTGAGGGTAAAACATCCAAAAAGTGACTAAAATTTGTGAGTATTCACCTGAGCAACAGAAATTATTAAAAATGAGAATTAAAGACAATATTCAAAGTGTATGTGAGCATCATAAAATTAAATATTTGCATAAATGTCATCACTTATATGGAAATACATGGTGTGATCTATACACATAGATGCCAACCTCTAAAAGTAGTTTTCAGTAACCAACATGTTCATTTTTCAGTAATTTTAAGTAATTTTTTTTTTCAGTAATTTTCAGTAATCCAGTCTACAGTGGCAAATTTGGGTATTTAACACTGCAACAAATTTTAATCTGTCAGACTATTAACAAAATAATAATAATAATACAATAAAAAATAATTTGTTAGTGGGAAAATTTAAAATACTGTCTACCAGAAAAATATAATAAATTACATCCAGACATGAAGAAAAATTATTCCTTGGAATCTTGGCCAAATTATTATGATAAACTGGCTGTAGTTGCCATTTTGGCCTTCCTTAGTTCAATTTGCGAAAACTTTTTCTGATAGCATAGTTCACTGTGTGCAATGCTGTTTATTTTTTCTACTAATAAAGAAGACAGCACATGAGTACTTAAATTAGGTCTGAATTCATTCATTTTTTTTTTTTCACAATACTGAAAATTCTTTCTGTACTTGCATTGCTATGAGGGACTATTAAAATCATTTTCATAATTTTGCTTAATGATTCATACTTTAACTGGCCACTTTCATTTTTCATTAAAGAAATTCTGTGCCACACTTCATCCATTCTCCCAGAAGTAACAGCACAGTTAAAATTTTCCAACTGGTAGTGAGCAAATTCAGATTCCACCTTGTCAGATTCTTCTGGTTTCAAAACTGGAAACAGGGAACACATATATTGGACTGATGCAAAAGAAACACTTTGCCTTAATGCTACATCTGCAATTTCAGCATGACTCAGAAATTCATCATTAAGTGGAAATTTTCTTAAAATGTAATTGCAGCCTGCCTTGTAAAATTCCCTTACCTCAGAATAAAAAGTAGCCACTGTGTCTTCACTCAGATCTGCAGTTGTGCCTATATAAGATGTCGCTTTTGACCCAATTACGAGATCACAGTTTTCTTTTTGATTTCTCCTTCTTTCAAAATTTCCATCTGCAAGAAATGTTGCTGTCACATCAAATGCCGACGGCTTGATAAATTGTACAAGCAATTCAGATAACAGACTATGAAGTTTTCTTTTTAATACATACACAAGCGTAGCTTCCTGCTGCAAGAACACGTCAACAGATGTAAACAAAGGAAGAGATGAAGGATTTCCAATCATACTTGCAAGGTTCTTATACTGTGAATTAGCTTCTTCATTGTCACTGAAATAATGTTCTAGAGCCTCCCACTGTTCTAAAATTCTGTCAATGGATTCCAAAAGTGATAACCAGCGAGTATTGGCATGCTTTAGAATTGTGTGTGGTTTAGTGCCACAAACAGCTTGACTCAGTTTTAGATTGTGTTTCCTCTTTGAACTTTTCTCCAAAAAAAAAGTACAACTGTATCAGAAACTGCTCAACATTAAATCCTTTCAGTTGAGTAGCAGATTTCTGTGCTGCTAAATTTACTAAATGGCATGAACATCGCTGCACTATGATTGCAGGCTGAACCTTCTTTATGTGAGAAACAACAACTTTTACTTGACCAATCATAGTGTTAGCATTGTCACAGGAAAATGACACACAGTTGCTCCACGAGATATTTTTTTAACAAACTCATTATTCAAAACGTTGAATATTCCTTCACCTGTATTATTACTTGATTCACCCAATGATAACAAAACAGTTGAATTTTTCTCTATTTTTTCGTCAAAATATGTTATTGTAATGGGATACAGTTTATTTGCTTGAGCATCATTACTTCCGTCCGTAGATAGAGAAAACGGATTTTTTTTTTTTAACTTCAGATACGATGTTACTTGTAGAAACACTGGCCATGTGCTGAATTAGTGCAGTAGCCTTGGTTCTTCCACACGAATATTTTTTTGCGATCGCTGAATCGGGAAACATGGCTTGAAATAACAGTTTTTTAAGCCTTCAGTTTTCGGAAATTTATCCAACATTTTCAAGCTGAATTGACTTCAGTTTTCGGAAATTTATCCAACATTTTCAAGCTGAAATACAAATATTTATGGAATAAAATGATATCTAACAATACTGGGTAGAGGAAACATCGCGAGAAAACGAAAATTACGATTACCAGAGAAATCTTGTCTCCGTCTACTTTCCGTTTTCGAAGGATGAAATTCCATTCCATCCTCCGATGAAGAAAACGACCCCCCCTCCACCAATCCTCGCAAAATTTAAGTTTAGTTATGCATCGATTTCGTACATGGTCCAAATGATAACAAAAAAAGACGGAATTCCTCGAATCAGCGTGAGAATCTCGTCGCCGAAGATTATGGGGAAATTTTCGAGCGGCCTAACTTCCGTTTTCGGAAATCGTTGCCTACAACTTCAAGCTGAAATTATATTTAACAATACTGAACAGAAGCAGCATCGCGAGAGAAAAAAATAAGATTACAAGAAATATCTGCACTTCATTTAACTTCCGTTTCTGAACGTTTAAAAAGACAAAACAACGTCCCCAGACGGAATACGACCCCCAACTAATATCCCGAAAATTTCTTCACTTTTGCATCGATCTCGAAAATGACAAAAAAAAAAAAAAAAACTGAGGAGACTCCGCGGAAGAATCTCACATACGAATTAACCGCTGAATTGATTTCGAATGTCGTAAGATAACGCTAAAATATCGATGAGCGGTAAATTTTAACTTTTGGCGCAGATTTCGTCGAAATGGCGTTTTTTTTAGCAGAATGGCGCAAGAACAACATTTTGGCGCGGGCTGGCGCAATTGGCACAGGGCTGGCAGCCCTGAATGTACCATTTAATTTTTTTCCCCAGAAAAACTTGAAGAACCAACAAAAATTTTTAAATTGATGAAAATTTGCTTTCTATCTCAGAAAATTAAATCAAATGGTGATTTTCCGTAATTTCAGCGATGTTTCTGTACTTACGTAACAGCAACCAAAAATCCGTACTAGTTGGCATCTATGCATACAATATCCGTAAACAAAAAATAAAAAAAAATGAAGAAGTCATTGTTTGAGATAACCAGCAGCTTTGCTGAAGAAAACTCAAATCTGGAACTACAGCTTGTGCCTGGGAAATCTCTATTGTTCTAACTTCAAAAAATGGCCACTAAGTGTGACAAGACTCATCATAGAACAGGAAAATGCAAGAAAGTAAATTACAAGGAATCATACTCTAAATCTGATATTTCAGACCATGATGCTGAAAACTGATGAGAATAGCTTGTATGAACCAAAACATGTTAAATCAGAATCAGTTAATCAAGCATGTAGCATTTTAGGAATTTCTCCAGTGAAAGCTCAAACTTTACCAGCACAGAGGAGATATGCTGCCATAGAAAAAAAAAAGTTACCCAAATATCTGGTAATGTTTCACATAAACTGCATGATTTGTTTGAAGTTTATAATGAACCCAGTACTTCAAAATCAAAGGAGACAAAACAACAGAATGAATATGAAACATTAATTTCAAGCCTTATAACAAAAATAAATAATGTTACTAGTTTTGAAGAAAAGGTCAGGATTTTCACTTTTCAAAAACATATCACTTTTCTAAAACCCTTAAAACTGGGCAAGGACATTATATTTTAGCAAAAAGACCTAGAACATGAATGCAAATAAGGATTTGTTTGGAACATTTTTTTGGAAACAAATGGGGTGGAGGGGGGGGGGTATTGTATTGTATTGCAGTTGCATAGTAATAATGGCAGGCCTTATTACTTTGCAAAACAATTATATACACTTTTAATGTATTAAAGTAAACATATTAATTAGATACATATCTTACTAACCAGAGTAGCAGAATATAGACGTATACGCGTACCTCATATCGGATAGTTTCCAAATTATTAGCAGATTTTGCATATATATATATTTATTTAATCTACAAGTAAAAACTGTTATTTACAGCAATTAAAACATTTTCTCAATATATTAATATTTACTCAGATTGATATATTTAATTCTATTTTAACTTGAATAACTTTCATTTCTTTCACATCTTCTCAGTTCTTTTGCTTTTACAGACATTTCTGGCCTCTAGATTTTATCAAGGCCTGTTCTCAATGTATAGGAACTGTATCAAAAGTTTCACTTACACAGAAATAATTTAAATTTTATTGCCAGGTTCCTCTTAGAGTTGCCAATTATTAAATTAAAAACTTTTCCTTATGTATTTTGTAAGTCAGATTTTTTTGAATTAAGTTGTTGAAAATGCTATTTATAAATTTTGAAGGCTCATTAATGGAACTGTTTTTCTGGATATATAAACTTTCTTAAATTAGTCTCGTGTTTTTATGAGGTTCGCAGTCCAATATTTTAATATTTTGCCATAAAGGTCCATTTCACACCCATTGCTATTATGTCCTCATTGGAATCTGTAATGTTTTAATAATTACTTATTTTATTAATTTTTCTTTATTTTATTGTTATCGTGTGATTTGCAGGTTTGCAGCAAGTTTTCTGTTTCAGTGGTTGTGTACGCAGATACATTTTATTTTTATACAACTCTGTTACTAACTATTTCATGTTGGATTCAATGCCTTTTGTATGCCCATATTGCATACCATGAAGGACAAATTTGCATTATCGTTATTTCGAAAACTACTGTGAAACACAAAACAAAACTTTGAGAATATTTAGATATGCAATAGAAGATAGTCCTCAGGAAAAGTAAGGTGTTTATCTGCTGCCCCTTTTGATTTATTGCATCCCAAAAATGAAAATTTTGGTAATGTTGCAGTTATAAAATATTTTCTGAATAAAAAAGGGAAACATAACACAAGTTGAAATATGCTTTAACATTCTTAGGAACATATGAGGATTCCCTAACAAAATATTTACTTTGTGTTTAAGTACCCTTCTGGTATAAAAATGCTGCCGAAAAGTGGCGAAATCGGCACCATGACCTTTAACCTCCCCTACAACCTGACGAATTATTATGCTATGGAAATGAGGTTATTACGTATGAATGGTTATTACCTTTTACTCAATTTGTGTTGGGAGGGGGGGGGATTCTCATTTTTTAAGCTAAAATTACAGCTTTTTTTTTTGAGTATTTATTGACTATTTATTATCATTACAGGTATTTACAAAACAATTTTTAATAAGTTTCATGAAGAATCACACCCGCAAATCCCCCTCAACCATGACACTGTGCAAAGATCCGCAGTCGCTGGTTGGCACGATTTCTCCATTCCAGGTGATCTGAAACAAAAAAAACTCGAACGGCATTTTACTCTACACACAAGTAGTTATCGTTTGATGAACCACAAAAAAAAAAATATATATATATATATATATATATTTATTTAAGGAAAGGATGTAAGGTCAGGTGATGCGTAACATCACAGCCTCTCCTTGACAAATGTCAACCCCGCCTTCTCGTGGTGCATCCTGTTCCCACTAAAGGGGCTCTGACGACCGCCAATAGCGGTATAACTATACCATCGGGATCAGAGGAAATGCTATCCCACACTCACCAACCCGCTTGGCCAGCGTGGTGAGTTATGGCCAAACACCTCCAAAATGACTCTACAACTTAAATCTTGGCCCTCAGTCTCCGGCAGCTGGAATGTACCTGGCCAAGGCAGCGGCCAGTGCGACATGAAGGCAGAGGGTGCTAAGAATCCCCGGAGGACCGGACTAGGCTGCCATTTGATGCTGACCTTGGCTACCTATAACGGACGCTCCCTATCTTCTGATTCAAGGCTTCTTGAATTGGAAGAGGAACTACAAAGGATCAAGTGGGACATCGTGGGGCTAAGTGAGGTAAGGAGAAAAGGAGAAGATATCATTAAACTGAAAAGTGGACATCTCTTCTATTATCGTGGGACAGATACTGGCAGAACTAGTGGTGTTGGATTTATAATAAACAAGAAACTGAAGGATAAAGTGGTAGAAGTTGAAAGTTCCTCTGACAGAGCTGCACGACTCGTTATCCAACTATCGAGAAGATACCAGGTTCAGATTATTCAAACTTATGCACCCACCACAAGTCATCCTGAAGAAGAAATTGAAGAATTTTATGAGGAAATTCGTCATCTAAATAATAAAGGTAAGCAGCACTTGAAGATAATTATGGGAGATTTCAATGGAAAAATAGGGCAACAGCAACAGAATGAAACTTCAGTAGGTAAATTCGGTCACGGCAACAGAAACCAGCGTGGAAATACTCTCGTTGAGTTTGCAGAGGCAGAAGGATTTTTCATCTTGAACTCCTTTTTCAAGAAAAAGCCACACAGGAAATGGACATGGAGACATCCAATTGGGACGACAAGTGAAATTGATTTTATTATGTGTAACAAAAAATTCGTCATAGAAGACTGCAGTGTGCTGAACAAGTTCAACACAGGTAGTGACCATAGATTGGTGAGATGTAAGATGCACCTCAACACTAAACTGGAACGTGGCAAGCTCATAAGACAAACAAAATGTATTGACATAACCAACCTTAAAAAACACCATAATACTTTCAAGTTGGAACTGAAGAACAGATTCTCTGCTTTAGAAGGCCTAACATCGGAAGAAGTGGATATTTCTGAAGTTAACAGAAAAGTAACCAAAGCTCTAATGGAAACAGCAACAAAATTAGCTGGGTCTAAGAACAAGTTGCATGTGAACAAATTATCAGGAAAAAACCAAAATGTTGATGCAAAAAAGAAGAGAGATGAGGACAACTAAAGAAGATGTGACTTCCAAAGTGGAATATATAGAGCTATGCAAGACAACACGAAAAAGTATCACTGAAGACGTAAGGAAATTCAACTGTGAGCTAGTGAGGAAAGCAATTGAAAACAACCAAAGCCTTAAGATAGCAAAGGGACATCTCAGTAAGGGAAGAAAACAGATTATGGCTCTGAGAAAAGAAGATGGTTCTATAACAAGAAATAGAGGCGAAATTTTAACAAGAGTGAAAGATTTCTACTCCAAATTATATGAAAGGGATGATACATGTACTCCAGACATCATGAAAGGTACCAGAGTTCTTCCAGTCCTCCCAGCAGAAGTTGCTCATGCAATCAAGAACATGAAGCGGGGGAAAGCTCCAGGAGAAGATGGAATTACTATAGACATCATACACGAAGCAAGTGGAGAAATTGAAACAGTACTCGCCCAAATTTTCACTCGATGCCTTAATGAAGGGAAGATTCCTGAGGATTGGAACAATGCTACAATGATCCTGCTACATAAAAAAGGTGACATTGAGGATCTCAGGAACTACAGACCTATCAGCCTCCTATCAGTGGTTTATAAAATCTTCACTAAAGTTCTTTCACACCGCTTGAAGGTAACACTGGACATGGCTCAACCGAGAGAACAAGCTGGATTCAGGAGTGGCTACAGCACAATAGATCATATCCACGTACTGAGAGAACTAATTGAAAGAGCGAGGGAATATGAACTTCCATTGTGCATGGCTTTTATCGATTATGAAAAGGCCTTTGATTCGGTGAAACCATCAGCAGTTACCACGGCTCTGAAATCCTGCGGTATTGAAGATGCATACATTAATATTATTAATAACATCTATGAAAATGCAAGTGCAAAGATTCGGCTGTTTGAAAATACAACACACATAAAAATTGGAAAGGGAGTGAGACAAGGTGACACCATATCTCCGAAGCTCTTTAATGCCACATTGGAAAATGTCTTTCAATCACTGAACTGGGAAAACAAAGGGATAAAGATTAATGGAGATTATCTAACCCACCTTCGTTTTGCTGATGACGTAGTCATTTTTGCAACTACCCCATCAGAGCTGCAGAGTATGATCCAGGAACTTGCTGACAAGAGTAAAGAAGTGGGATTAAAAATGAACTTTCAGAAGACAAAAGTGATGTTCAATGCTTTTACAAGAAATGAAGATTTATCGATTGATGGAGAAAAACTGGAGATAACAGATACGTATGTTTATCTTGGACAGCAGATATCAAGTGAGGGTCACATTGATGAAGAAATTAATCGGCGTACAAAACTTGCCTGGAGAGCTTTTGGAAGAAACAGCATAATTTTCAAGAGCAATATGCCATTATGTCTTAAAAGAAAAGTGTTTGATCAATGCATCCTTCCAGTGCTTACGTATGGTGCAGAGACGTGGACCTTAACTAAAAGAGACATACAAAGGCTGCAGACAACTCAAAGAAGCATGGAGATTTGCATGCTTGGTATAACCAGGAGAGATAAGAAGAGGAACTCGTGGATCCGAAAAATGACGAGAGTGGAAGACATCATGATCAGAGTTAAATCCCTGAAATGGCAATGGGCTGGACATACTGCCAGAAGGACAGACCATAGATGGACAGCCGAAATTTTAGATTGGATTCCAAGGGACAGGAAAAGACCCAGAAAAAGACCACATGGGAGATGGGTGGATGAAATTCGAAAGTATGCAGGGGTGACATGGAGGAGACTGGCACAAGACAGACCGTTGTGGAGGAAACTTGGGGAGACCTTCATCCAGCAGTGGATTGATAATGGTTGACAATGATGATGATGATGATTTAAGGAAATGGTGACTTGTCAAACTCAAATTATAAATTTAGCTCAAAAAACTGACAATGTTTTTTGATATTAAAAAAATACATAACATATCGCGTTTCTGGTTCATCAAACGATAAAAGGATGTTTGCTGAACATGCAATTTTACATTTGAAGTCGATCGGTCCAATAGTTTTTGAAATATCATGCCAACCATTCGTGAAAAAGCTGTTTCGAGAAAAAAACATTTAAAGTTTTGAGTACAGTTTACGGTGGCATATCGAGTACTTACAGTATTTTTCTGCTAATCTGATATACCAGGGCCATACAGTGTTCCTTCCTCTGCTCATAGAACTCGTTTAGACATTTTCCAGCTTCTACGCCTTGTACGAGCCTCTTTTGTAGCTTGAGGCTACATCTCGATGATCTCTGCAGACACTGTTGGTCCAGCACGTTTGCTCGTCAATAACGAACGATTCCTATCATTGACATCATTTTCAGGACGGCAAAAAAACCTTCATTAAAAATGCTTGGTGCTACATAAGGTGCCATTTCGATGGTTTTTGAGCCACAGTGAAGATGTTTGGACGCGAACCGCCAAACAGTAGAATTGAAACTTTCGTTGTTGTTTTGAGTGTCACCACCCAAACATTTTTCTAGCAACTCTCTTGATGACAAATCATTGTAAATCAGCTTTATAGCATTTTCAACATCTTTATGAAGTGGCGGTTTGTGATTGAATTTGTTCAGAGTTTTCTCAGCTTCGACTTTGTGCCAGTTGCACAGACTCTGCGACTCCACTGGACAATAATAAATCATAACTTGGCAAATTTTGACTTGAAATTTGGTACACATATTCTTAAAACCTAAAATAATAAAATAACAAAAAAAAAAAAAATTCACAAAAAAAACGAGAATCCTCCTTAATTAACAATAACCCTTATTTTAGCTCATTTTGGTGAGTTTGAGGACCCATATCTCCAAAGGGGTTGGGAAAATAAATCCCAAACTTTGTTTTCGGGGTTCTTTAATGTTGTACTGTAAGATATACAAAAAATGAGGAAAATAAAAAAAAAACCTACAACTACAATTTTTTTTTTAATCTGGTGACCTCATGTGGAACAACCCTACTCTTTTGAACACCATGCCCCAATTCTTTCAAAATTTCTAACTTCATCACTTCCGTATTCAGAAATTTCCCCTTTCCTTATCCAAGCTTCAAAGCAAACATTTATGGGTGAGAGGGGGGGGTAATATTCGCCCCACCCGACTTCTCATTGCCCCGACTTTCACGTTAAAATACAAATATTTATAGAATAAAAGGCTGTTAACAATACGGGGCAGAAGAAACACGAGAGAAGGAAATTGTGATCACGTGAGAAATCTTCACACTGTATAGCTTCCATTTTTGAAAGTTTCAAAAGACTGAATTCCAGCCTCAAATGAGACCCCAACCCCACAAATCCTTCTCAAAAAATTTCTGTTCAGTTGGGCATCAATCTCAAGAATGACTCAAATAATAACAGAGAAAAGGTGGAACTCTTCCAATCTGGAAGAATCTCGTGCCTGAAGATTACAGGTGAATCTTTGCACGCTTTTAACTTTTATTTTAACTTTAGTTTTTGGAAACTTGCCTACAGTTTCATACTGAAATACAAACATTTATGCAATAAAATGTTTATCAACAATACTGGACAGAGGTACATCGCAAGAAAAAAGAAATTGCGGGAAAAATCTTCAATCCATTTAACTTCTGATTTCGAAAGACGAAATACCAACTTCAGATGGAAAACGCCCCCACCCCTTACTAACTAATCCTCACAAGATTTCTCTTCAGTTTTGCATCAATCTTAAAAATGTCCTACATGATGAGACAGAGAAAAAAAAAAAAAAAAGGCAGAATTCCACAGAAGAAGCTGATGTATGGCATTAACTGGGAGATGCAGGTGAGTCATTCCATGTTAAGTCAACACAGTGATTTTACCCCACCATCTCAGATTTTGATGAAACTTGGCACAGAGGTAGCCTACATATAGATGAAGAAAAATACCCAATTTTATTAAAATATGTCGATCCATTCTGAAAACATGACAATGTGAAGTTGTCAAAAATCGCCAAAAAACACTCCACTGCCATAATTTCAAATTGCCGTAGCAACTCTCCTAATTAAGCTAAAATGATGGGAGAAGTGTCATTTTGCAGCATTTTCCAAGAGCTTTCCTATGATATACAAGATATACAACACAATATGGGTTTGAGATTAAATTTTTTTTTAAATTTAAATTAAAATTTAAATTTTTAATTTCTCAAAAAGCGCATCTTCAAACATTTTCAAAAAATTATATACAACACTTCACATTATTGTTAACTAATTCCCTAAGTATGAAAGTGGGACTGTCATGGGTTCACACCTTTATAAAATTTCAAAAATACACATTTCACTAAAAAAAATGAAATTTTTGTAAAATTTATAGATTTAAGCAGAAATATACATAACTTACCCGTAAATAAATCTTCACTTTTTATTCTTAATATATCTATGTACACATTCAAATTTACTGTTAACACATACATTCGAAATGTCACTTGTGAAACCCGATACAAACAGTATGTGTTTTAAGATTTCACTTCTTTTTAAACGCTTCATTTGTTTTTACAGGAATTTGATATATTCTTCCTGTTGGTGTTACTGGGTTTACTTTACAAAGAACATCATTTACAGATACCCATAGAATATCAGGTTTTGTAGGATATGTATAAGATAGTGATGGGCCAGCTGGGTGAAGGAAAGTAACTTTAACTTCATCAAGACCTTCGTCGATGAGTGGAAGTTTTTGTCGTGCTAATTAAAATTTACCGGTAGACCATATTGCTGTCTTAAGCACGAAGAAGACATAACCCATTTCAACACGAAGTAAACCAAGTCGAAACATCGCTAGCTGTGAAAACGTCTTTACTTACGAAAATTAAAACTTGTTTGAAAGATTAAAATGATTAAAACAATGTGCAAGATATTTTGGGTCTGTCTTTTACAGACCCATCCTCAGGCACAACAAGAAAACACACACGGGGCACGCTGGCTTATATACACACCTCTGTGCATCAGCAAGATACAACGCATGCGCCGTACTACAAGGTCAGGTATGCTTCACACAGAAAGTAACAAATGAAAATATGCACAAATGCCTGAAAAGAAATACAAATGGCAGTAAGTAAGTAATCAAAACATATTTACAATAGAAGTGGGATTCTCCAACAGGAACCTCCAGGGAGCAGGTATGATTTGCGGGGTTTCTTCATTACAACATTGTTCGGCAAAATCATAAATATATAAACTCTCCAAAAAGAGCACTGCAGTTTTAGTTCTGGCCGAGCACAATAATTCAGCATCATTCCATAGTGGGAAATAATCGCCTTTGTTGACTGTTCGGGCTAAGGCCGTTGTGGATGAATGGGTGCGAACATTGTATTTATGTTTGGAGATTCTCACCCTGAGTGACCGACAAGTTGATCCGATGTAGGCTGTCATAGGGAGAGAGTCATCAACAGATTGTAGTGGCACAGAATATACACCATATTTTTCCATGTTCCATGATTGAGACTTGGTGACGATCAGAATTGACCAAGTTGTAAAGGCGTTTGGAAGAAATGCCGAAACTGTAGTTGAACTTACGACATGTTTTATAGAGTGTGGATACTATGGTGGGGTGGTAAGGAATAGAGCCAACAAATCTGAGGACAGGCAATTCACGTTGGGTTTGGAGTGTGGTGGAGCTATGGCGCTGAAACTTGCGAAGAGTGTTAATGAAATATCGGTGGAGATATCCGGAAGACTCAGCCATGGTGGAAATGTGCTGAAGTTCTAGTGAGAGACCTGAGTTTGATGAGGAGTGTGTATAGGCTCGACAAATCAGAGAATGAAGTGAACCGGATTTATAACTGTTAGGAGTAAACGAGTTATACGAGATCATCACTGGAACAAACGTTGGCTTGCGATAAACTGAGGTATGATTGCGGCCCCCTGGGATGCGTTTCAACTGTATATCCAGGTAAGGCAAGGAATCAGAAGATTCAATTTCTAAGGTGAAGGTAATCGAAGTGAGAACAGAGCAAAGAGATTCTGTAAAGGCATGTAAATCAGGAAGGGAGTATTGCTAAAGTAACAAAACATCATCAACGTATCGGGTGTAAAGCAGGAGTTGGAAAGGTCCATTGGTAAGTACAGTATTTTCAACATGTTGTAAGACAATCTCTGCCAATACGGAAGAAAGAGGTGATCCCATTAGTGTACCATAATCTTGGCGGTAAATGATATTATTAAACTTAAAATAAGTTCGGTTTTTAATAAGAGTGAGGGCTGATACAATGGCATTGCATTCAGAAGGTTGTAAGGCCAAGCTAGGTAGCTGTGGAGTGATTAAATCTATGGCTGTGTCCACAGGGACATTGGGAAAGAGGGAAACAACATCAAGGCTTGCCATTAAGAATGGCAAGTCAGAATGAACAGTATGTATTCTATCTATGGCTTGGGTAGAACTGTGAATTTAATACCTAGATTGTTGAGTTAGTGGGGTGAGGAGGGATGCAAGTGATTGTTTTAATCATTTTAACCTTTTAAACAAGTTTTAATTTTCGTAAGTAAAGATGTTTTCACAGCTTGCAATGATTTGACTTGGTTTATTTTGTGTTGAAATGGGTTATGTCTTGTTCTTCGTGCTTAAGACAGCAATATGGTCTACTGGTAAAAGACCATCTTCTGTTAAAACATAAGCTAGCCACCATTTCTTGTCGTAGATGGCAGTAATGTACCCATGAATATATCTCAAAACCAGTTTTTTCGGAGATTTTGTGATGTTTCAACAGTAGATTATGTTGTATCTGAAAAAGATTTTTACCAATATTTTTGATGTACTTGATGCTATCGGTATAAAGGCATGTAACTCTGTGTCCCTTTGATGGTAACAGATTGACTACAACACTCTTCTAGAAATGTTTCAGTTTCAATGTACTCCTCTTGTGTTGAAAATTCAAAGTGTACAGATGTAATGTTTTTAACTGCACAATCAAAAAGTTGTTGTGGAGTAAGAATTTGGTTAACATATGGCCTCTGCAGACTTGCTTTTGATGCTAATCTCTTAACAGTGCCACCGACACTATTGCAAGGTCTTTTTCCATGAGCAGAGGCAAAAAAAATGCCATTTTATTTTGATGCCAAAATCTTCTTTGTGGAAACATAAGTTTACAAAATTCTTTTTATTCTTGTATTGGGCTGCACTGCCATTCGAAAAGTAGTATATCTTCTGTATATCAAACCATATTATTTATTTCCCATAATGGGAAACAAATTAAAATTAACAATGTGTGGATATAAATATTCTGTATATCAAACCATATTCAGACCTGCCAACTTTCAGAAACAGAAATCCGTAAAAAAAAAAAAAATCGATATATTCGATGAAAATTTTAATCAATATATTCGATTAAATTACTTGTCGGGCATATTGATTAAATGTACCAAACATATCGATTTAAAAAATGATGTTACCCAAATGAACCATCAACTTTTAATTGAAGTGTCTACAGATGTTTAAATTTATCGGCACATTCATATCGATTAAAATAAATTCTGTACATAATTTCTCATTACTATGCTATCATTATGACCTATAAAGTGATAAAAATTTACTTTTACAGAAGTTTGCATCTAAAGGGAAGGATGTTCTACCCTTTCAATGGGATCGTGTCCCACGCCGTCATGAAACATACTAAAATATTTTCAAAAACGAACCATTTTCATGTTAGGTTTTTATCTTACGGAGACATGGACAATGAGACAGTCAAATAAAAAATATTAAATAAGTAAGAGTGACTGAGAGACACTAACTGGTAAATTATGTTCAACTAAAAATGAAGTGAACAAACATTTTGTACGAATCGCATAGAGTTCATTATAACTTTTAACAAAGGAAGTTAATTTCGTTATTTTTTTCCCACGCAGTCAACGTTATATTTATGCTTGTCACTAGAAATATGATTTGTAATATCATTCCTTCCACCATGCGAAATGTTGAAATTGCATCGACACATAGCGCGAAACGCATATTTTCCTTTCTTGAAGATTTCGCAATACACGGGAATTCCGCAGAATACGAATCACGAATATTTTATAGTACTTTTTCCCCTTTTATGTTGCTGCTCATAGCGAATCACTAATACTAAATTTATTACCACTCGGGGAAAAAAATGTAAGTAAAAACTACTATAGTAGAGGGAAAAATACCGATTACAGAGTTATCCGATTCGAGCTGGTCAGCTAGGAAAGCAGAGAGCAACTGAAAGGTACTTTCATCTAGAAACAAAGGTTTAGGTTTTAGTTACGAATGTCATTCCCTTGAGTTCGTCCCCTCCCTCCCCATTCATTCCTCACAGGCGGATCAATGCCTTGTCTT
This sequence comes from Macrothele yani, assembly GCA_039090855.1. Lineage (NCBI taxonomy): Eukaryota > Metazoa > Arthropoda > Arachnida > Araneae > Macrothelidae > Macrothele > Macrothele yani. Next base: position 71,035,559 of record CM077025.1, on the reverse strand, counting down.
TTACTAAATCCGATCCCTTTAGCGGCATCCGTTATACTTCCAAATGGCACTGATTTTATAGTTCTGTCTTCTCTTCCTGTCCTCCCCTCCCTTCATCTTACCGAATACAGCTTCTCTAGTCATTCCTTTTAAAAGCAATCTGGGCCCATCAACGTCTGAACCAACCCCTCTCCTGCAGTAAACTAACACAATTGTTTTGCCGGAACAAAACCAACTGTCTTTTACATCAGGCGTAACTGGAACGATACAGCTACTTCGTCGGTGACATCCTCCCCATCTCGTCCCCTGCTCCCTTTGTGGCGGCGTAACCACGGCATAAAACGTTTAAACCGGGATTTTAACTCCGATCTTATGTCACTAAAAAAAAAAAAAAAAAAAAAAAAAAAATGGCCTAACATGACAAACTGTAGAATACACGTACTGTTTTAGAAAGTGAAAATCTCTAAATATCACACATTTCAATTCGGTTTGATAGAAGTTACAAAGAAAATGGCACTTTTTTTTTCAAACAGATAAAAAAAAATCCACTTCCTCTCTAGATTAAACTCGTGCTGTCAAAATCCGGATATTTTAAAATTCAGAGTTGTTTACTAAAAGCCCAAAATTTCATACCTACAAAAAGTGTGGGTTTGCAAAAGCAACATTCTCCCAGATACTTTACTGTTTTCTTTACGAATCCCTTAGTATGAATTAATTGATATTTTGCGTGTTTTTGCTTTATTATAGAACATTTTTTTGTGGCCGTTAATTTCTTAATTAAAAAGCTGCCACACGCGCGTCGTTTTATAATTAAAAATTCTATCCAAATCGGTCAATTTCCACGGAAGATATTGTGCTAAAATTCTGAAACGTGAGCGAACAAATCTTGCGCATGTGCTACTACACTGTCCCCGTGAATGCTGATAGCAACCATTTTCAACAGGATAGATCCACTATGGGTGCTGAACAGCATACCCAAACTTCATCACAATCGTGCTTTGATTTTACGCAAGTCATCACGCAAAAGGGCGGAAGAATGAATCCCGCTCCTACGTCTTGACCTTACCTTTGACCATTTTCAATAAGGATTAGATGAATTAGTATGTACCCCAACATATTAATTTCATTGAATCAAGCCAAGACATTTTTATGAACGTTACCGAGCGATGAACAAAGCACGGTTGGAAAGCGAAAGCGTAGAAAACTTACTGACTAACGGACCAGCAAAATAAATCTTTGCTGGAGCAGCACTGGCTCAAATGAACATTGGACTTCTTTTTTTTTTTAACTTCCTCTTATAGTAGCATTCTTTGGTTAGGTCAAATTTATTGCCAGAGAAGAAGTTACGAAACCTTGCATGCTTCAGTGCATTTTTAATTTCACAAAACTGGCAGTTTTTGCTTAATTTCGTCATGTTGGGTATCGATCTGGGGTTAAAAATTCAACAGATTTAAAATCCGTTGGAATTTTTTTCTACGATAACTACGTTCTGAGATAGCATTTCGAACTCGGAGGAATAAAGATAAAAGACACCTGCTCCAACACGGACACACCCCACGCTGGCCTTCTGAGATGTTGCGACTCGGGAGATGAACAACGCATGATCTGAAAAGAAAGGCGGGGGGGGGGGGGGGGGGAAACGGCATGCACAAGAGAGGAAGAGAACCAAACGGAAGGTTAAATAAGCCCAGCTGGTTGGTGTTCTAGTGTTTAAAAAAAGGCAAAACAATAACCTAAAACGTGGGAAAACTGCAGCAAAATGTTCCCAAATAAACACATGTAACTAAAAACTTATTCGTAACTCACATCGGCACTTCACTTTGAATGGATTAAGTTTAAAAAAAAAAAAAGTTTTAATAGTGGGTGCAAAATCGTCAGAAAAAGAAAAAAATCTCGGAGAATCGCCAAATCCGTAAAATTAACATTTTGCCCGTAAAACAAGTTACATTTCCGTAAATTTTACGGGTAAACCGTAAAACCTGGCAGGTCTGCATATTATTTATTTCCAATAATGGGAAACAAATTAAAATTAACAACGTGTGGATATAAATATATTGAGTATCTTCAATTATTTGAAAAATTCTTAGCAGTTCGCTTTTGCCACATTATATTCTGGACGTCGGAAAGTTGAAATTTTTTTCTTGTATTTGAGACATATTACTATAAAAAGAATAAAAAAGGCTCTACTGACAATGTTTTTTTCCTGGTGGTCCTCTTCATTACATTGCTTTCAATATTTGACGATAAAATATCTTGGTTCATGCCTAAAAGGTGATTATGATTTACAAAACGAAGTCTTGGCTAAAAATCAATGGAACTGAACGAAATTTTTTGTTAACCCTAATTATCAAACAAAAATTACTTAAGTGAGCTTTCAAGCCTTAAGAAACAAAGAAAAATTCAGGTTAGAAAACCTAAAGAAACAGATAAAAAGTTAAAAATCTTAAAACCTAGGGACCGCTGTCTTTCAACCTTTCAAACGTTTCCGGCTGTCCTCCTTGCTCCTCATGCTGTGTTGCAAAGGACACTCCCACTGGGGTGGAATTTACACGTGTTTTGGGCACACATGCCCATCTTCAGAGTCGGCAAGTATTGCAAATGGCTGTCACCTGCAATTCTTTGGAGTTTTCTTCACTCGGTCCCTCCTCCCCTCTCGCCATTGATTCGTTGGTGACGTTACTTATTTTTTCCTTCGTATATATTTGGTGGGGTCCTCTGGTGCCATTATTGGGAATGACATTCTATTCTATTTTTTTCCTTTTTTTCTCGTCGGTAATAAATTTTCTCCATTGCACATGTAATTCATTGGGTTGATTAATGTTGCAATTAGTACTTTCAGTTTTTTCAATAATTACTGATTCTGCGATTCTTATCTCTTTCTCGGTTCTGTTGGATTTCAGGTGTTTGATGTTTTCAAATTCTGGTTTTGTATTATTTTCTATACAATATTGCTCCAATACGTTTTTTTTATCCCTTTTATTCCAGTTCGTTATGTGTTGGTTCAGCCTGGTTTTTAGTACTACCTATATAGTTTATTTTTTTATCAGTATTGTTAGTCATTTTTACTGGTATACAATATATGCCTGATTTTTCCAATATTTATACTTGATCTTTATTTTTTATCACCATATCTCTTTGTATCTTTACAGATATTCCAATGGTTTTTTTTGGTGATTTTTACAAATTCGTACTATGGTATGAGATAGTCCTTTAATACATGGGAAACTTCCACAATATTTATTTTCTTCCTTTTTTGGTCTTTGTACTTTATTCTATACAATATTGCACCTTGCGGGCGGTCGTAGTGAGCGATGGATTAGCCTCCTCGGGGCGCTCCGTGGTAACAATGGCACACACAACAGGCAACTAGGGCCTCTGTGATTCTTGGAGAGGTGCAAGCTAGTTCTGTGTGACATTGGCGAAAAGACCCCAACTCACTGGGTTTTGTTCCAGAATCCTTAGGTTGAATGACCAACTGGAACCCTCAGCTGTGGGCTAATCCCCCAAACTGATGTACTTACCTGATTAAAAAGACAAAAAGAAATATTAAGAATGACTCAAGTGTGGGATATCGTGGACCTACCACACTTGAGAAGGACTGTTCACCACGGAATCGACCTGGACTTTCTAAACTGCGTATGAGAAAGCGATCTCGGCTGAATTAATGTAAGATTGGTGTATGGAATACTAGAGGTATAAATGGCAAGTTGAGTGAGGTGGTTGAGGAGATGAATAAGTATAGACTGGATGTGCTGTGTGTAAGTGAAACCAAAAAGAAGGAAATTGGGGTAGAAGAAGTGAATGGCACGGTGAGTGTGTGGTCTGGAGTATTGGATAATATGAGAGGACAGGCTGGTGTAGGTGTGATTTTAAGTGAAAATTAAGTGAAAAGATGAAGAACAACTTGATTCACTATAGTTGCGTAAGTGAGAGAATTCTCTGGATTCGTTTGAAAGTGAAACTTCAGAGAATTGTAATTGTTGTAGTGTATGCTCCTTGTGACTCGGAACCTTCTGATAAGAAAGAAGATTTCTGGAATGAGCTAAAAGCTGTTTTGAGCCAGTTTGGTGCTAAAGAAAAAGTTATAATAGCAGGGGATTTCAATGCTAGAGTAGGTGAGCAGAATGCAATTTCTGACAATATTCTGGGTAAGTTTAATGATCCTTGTGTGAATGATAATGGTGAAAGATTAATTGAACTCTGCATTGAGAATGATTTGTGTGTATCTAATACATTTTTCAACCACAAGTATATACACACATATACTTGGGAAAATCGTACTCTTGGTCAAAAGAGTGCGATAGATTTTGTTGTTTACGATCAGCATTTGAAACACTTAGTTGTTGATACCCGTGTGATGAGAGGTGCGGATGTTGGTTCTGATCATTACTTAGTAGTGTCACGAGTGAAACTTAATGTTGGTTGGAGGAAAAGGAATAAGAAGAGACCCAGGATAGAAAGATTAAGGTTGATAGGCTCCTTGAAGATCATCAGCAGTATTCTGACTTACTCAGAGAACGACTGAAGGATCTGAAGTCTTGTGAGAGGGATGTAGAAAAGAAGTGGGAATCTTTTAAGAACTGTGTTGTTACTGCTGCTAAAGAGGTCTGTGGCACCACAATAGTGGGTAACAATAGAGGTGATGCTTGGTGGAATAGTGAGATTGATGAGGCAGTAAAGAAAACGGAGGAAGCCTATTTGGGGATGTTGCAAGGTAGAGTCTCTGTGGATGAATATCGCTGTAAGAAGCATGAAGCTGCTAAGCTGGTTCGCCACAGTAAGGTAAAAGATAGGAAAGAGAAAGTGGAAAGGCATGAACTGGCTTTTTGGAAAGATAGGAAGTCCTTCTGGAAGTATACGAGACTCAAGAAAAATAGGGGAAAAAAAGTTGTAAGTTGTGTGAAGAATGAGATTGGGGAAATGATATGGGAGCACAATGAGTTAAGTGACAGATGGGGCAAATACTTCTGTGAGTTATTAGATCAGGAGAGCAAAAATGATTCTGAGACAGATGCAGATGATGTCACAATGAGGGATGAAAGCACAGGAGAGATCTCAAGAGAAGAAGTGTGTAAAGCTTTAAAATATCTTTAGAATGGTAAGGCTCCAGGAGTTGATGGCATAACTGCAGAGATGTTAAAGTATGGTGGTGACTCTATAATTGACTGTTTAACTGAAATTTGCCAGTTGTGCTGGGAGTTAGGAATGGTCCCTCGGGATTGGAAGGATGCTATCATTGTTTCCTTGTATAAGGGAAAAGGTGATCAGACTGAATGCAAGAACTATTGTGGTATTAGCCTACTGAGTGTGCCAGGGAAAGTGTTTGGTAAGGTTGTTATTGAAAAAGTATGGGGTCTTACATCAGAGAAAGTGTGGGATGTTCAGAGTGGTTTTATGCCTGGTAAAGGCTGCACTAACTAGATTTTTGCATTACGCATGATGATTGAAAAGTATCTGGCTGTTGGGAAGAAAGTTTTTACTGCCTTCATCGATTTAGAGAAAGCTTACGACCGAGTGAATAGGACACTTTTGTGGAAGGTATTGAATGAATATGGTGTTACTGGGAATCTACTTAATAGTGTAAAAGTCATGTATGCTGGTAGTAGAGCTTGTGTACGAGTGAATGGTGTTTTATCAAAATGGGTTTCCATTGGTGCAGGAGTTAGACAAGGTTGTGTAATGTCACCATGGCTGTTTAATATATTTATGGACGCATGCATGCGTGAGGCCAAAATAGATAATAGTGGTTTATGTCTTGGTGATATCCGTGTGTGCAGATTGCTGTATGCTGATGACACTGTCCTGTTGGCAGAGAGCAAAAGTGAGTTGCAGAGTATGTTGACTGGGATGCACGAAGTCTGCATGAAATTCAAACTGAGTATAAATAAGGGAAAAACCAAAGTTATGGTGTTTGAGAGAGGAATGGGTAGCACTGAATGTAATGTAAGTATAAATGGCACTATGATTGACCAGGTGAGTGAGTTTGTGTATTTAGGAAGCATGTTTGACAGAGAGAACAAGTTGGATGGTGAAATCAGTAGGCGAGTGAATTCTTCTTTGAAAGTCATAGCTGCTCTGGGAGGTTTTCACAGGAATGATGGATTCTCTAGAGAGTCCCGCATGGTTGTGTATGAAACTGTAATTGTTCCTACTCTGATGTATGGCAATGAAACCTGGGTACTGCAGAAGAAACATAGGAGTCGTTTGTGTGCTGGAGAAATGCGTTACTTACGTGGGGTTTGTGGCAAGACATGATCTGATTGTATGAGGAATGAAGATGTATTGCAGTTCTGTGATGTAAAGCAAAATGTTGTTAGCAAGGTGGAGACCAATATGCTTCGGTGGTTTGGCCATGTTGAAAGAATGAGTGATGAAATGCTTACTAAGAAAATATTTTCAGCCCAAGTGGCAGGAAGGAAATGCAGAGGAAGGCCAAGGAAGACATGGGTGGATCAGATTCAGGAGTGTCTGCATGAGAATAAGATTATGAGTATGAAGTATAAAAGATCTTGTGTACGGCGTGTAATAGATATCAGTGAAGCACGAGTTGTATGTCAAGATCGCTGTAAATGGCGAAGTTTGATACGACAACAATAGGTAAAAATATCTGGAAGTTTGTATTTCTTTTTGGAGCTAACCTCTGAATCTCAGAGAACAGCTTAGTGATATGTATGTACTTTTTATGCTTGATGTTATATATAATTTTTTGGGATAATTTTCTATTATATCCAAAGTTTTTTATCATTCTGTTCATCCATATTATCTCTTCCGCTTTATATTTATTGCTGCTGGAATGAGTGAATGCTCTTTTTATTAAGTTTCTAATTGCAGCTGTTTTATGTGCCCATGGGTGGTTGGAGTTCTTCGGGATTATTGATGGCACGTATGTTGGTTTTCTATAGACTTGATAATCGATTCTGTTCTTGTTTTTGATTAGATTAATATCTAAGAACGGTAGTTGGTTATTTCTTTCCAATTAAATTGTTAGTTTAATTGATGGTAGCATAGATGCCATTCTTTCTTTGAAGCAAATTAGGTCTGTTTGTTCATTTTCGCAAAATATCAATATATCGTCTGCATATCTGCAATATACTAATAGTTTTTTAGCATGTTCTTCAATCGCTGTTTCCTCCACATGTTGCATTATGAGCTCTGCCTTTTTTATTCTTTTTATAGTAATATCATGTCTCAAATACAAGAAAAAAATTTCAACTTTCCGACGTCCAGAATATAACGTGGCAAAAGCCAACTGCTAAGAATTTTTCAAATAATGGAAGATACTCAATATATTCTGTATATCAGTTTGAAATTTGGTTTTTAAAAATTGAATTAGCTTTTTTTGAAAACAGTAGACTGCTATGGTGTTATGCTCCAGACAGTTAGAAATTATGACATAGCTCATATGCTCTGTTTTTTTCTCTCCTTTGTAATACACTACAAAGGGGTGCACTGTTGCATGATCACTTGACCAATGATAACTCTGGGCCTCATCTTGGATCACGAAAGTGTAATTTTCAGAGAAGTCACATGTAACAACATATTCACCCTCATTCAAGTTTTCCTTTACTTCATTTATAAAAGAGCTTTGCTGTTTAGCTAGAAAATCGTGAAGTATCAATGTGGTAAATTTTTCAGAAAATAATTCAATAAACTCTGATGAGGTCTGCATTGTTTCTAAGTTACATCTGTCTACTGAAACCCACTGTCAAAAAGTGATATGTTTAACCAGATTATTATCAAATGCATTTTGTAGTGTACTTTTTATTGGGTCGCTTCCTGGGCAAGAACTACAGTTTCCCATAATGCAGTGAATTAATGCTGGGTTGCACAGCACTTCTGTCAAACAGTGTTTATAAGAGGTCAATTCTCCATTGGTTAACACACCAAACTTAGCATTTTCTATCATAAGTTTGACATTTTGATGTGTAGTGCAAACACATACTGAGTGTGTTCCACTATGACCTGCTAAAATGCAGTGTTTTGGGTGCAGTTTAGAAAACCTAATCTTCATTTCTTGAAATTTATATTTGAAAATTTCATATGCTTCTTTTAAATTGCACAAAATAAGTCTTTTAGAAATTACTGTTTTATCTTCATTCTCCCCCTTCACAGTTAGTCTCTCTTCTCTGGCATTACTCTACTTATTTCATCATTTTCATAAAAAGAACGTACTGTTTGCACAACTTCTTGTGACAGATTCTTTCCCAGTTTTTGGTCAGGACTTTCTAATATACCTCTTTCTTTCAAAAGCCATTTTGCCTGGCGTACCATGTAGTTAGGAGCATTGAATTCCCACATTATATTTCTTATACTCCAAGATTCAGGCAAACAAGTTAGTAGCATTACTTTCTTTTTCCTACTCCTTGAAGAAAAGCTAGTTTTCAGATTACCTATGACAGATTGTTCCAGTGACTCACATTCATTTTCTGAGGAATCCTCTGCATTAGCAAATAGTTGTTTTTTAAGTGCTAACCCAATGTTTTTTAATTTTTTGGTTGAGTACTGCTTCATCTGAAAATTTCTACTATGTGCAGGGGACTCTCCTAATTCCCGAAGAGACATATTTAGTGTCTACAGAACAGCTGAAGGTGGAGGATCATAGCTTGTTCATCATCATCATCATCCAAACTGCGTTCATTATTTTCTTGCATATTTTTCAATGAACCAATCTGATTCCTACAATTATCACAAATTTTTGATATCTTTGGCATCATATCAGGAAACATATCACACATCCATTCAGGCACATTTCTTAGACTCTTTATGTTTTTCACAGAATGATTATGTTTTTTTAAAGGATTGCAACATTGTAGTGTCCAATATCTATCTTTCTCCATTGTATATCACACAGATCTCAGTTAAAATTTAGAAATGTTTCTGAAGAGAACACTAAGAAAATATACTGAAATAATGAGTAACAACTTTGAAAATATTTTTTTTCGCTAATACCGACACTTCACAAAATATTAACATTTAAAAAAGAAACTTATACCACCACATTAATCACCAACAACATACACATCCAACTGCCACTAAATCAGTATGAAGACTGATCAGTCTGCCTGTGGTTTAAACCAGTTGGAACAGGTTTAAAAGTGGTTTAAATCAGTTGGTACAGGTTTAAACCAGTTGAGTCATAACAGCTCCAGACTCAGGCAGTTCCAGACATGTGGCTTGACCTTGAACTGGCATAGCCGGGGCTGAGCAGATCCAATAAAATTGCAATTTGCTGTTTATGATAGTTGGAATAAACAATTAGATTTTTTATCCCAATTTGTGTACTTTTTATATATACTCAAAACTTTTAATAACTATGGCTATCAGATTACAATTGTATTCATAAAAAACTTATATGTTTAGTAGTTCTAATAGAATAATCATCCTGTCATAGTCACTAGTTACCATTTTAAATATATTACAAATAAATTTATGAAAAAGTGAAGATTTATTTACGGGTAAGTTATGTATATTTCCGCTTAAATCTATAAATTTTACAAAAAAATAATTTTTTTAGTGAAATATGTATTTTTGAAATTTTATAAAGGAGTGAACCCATGACAGTCCCACTTTCATACTTAGGGAATTAGTTAACAATAATGTTAAGTGTTGTATATAATTTCTTGAAAATTTTTGATGATGCACTTTTTGATAAATTAAAAATTTAAATTTGAAAAACAATTTTAATCTCAAACCCATATTGTGTTGTATATCATAGGAAAACTCTTGGAAAATGCTGCAAAATGACACCTCTCCCATCATTTTAGCTTAATTAGGAGAGTTGCTACAGCAATTTGAAGTTATGGCAGTGGGGTGTTTTTGGCAATTTTTGACAACTTCACATCACTGTATTTTCAAAATGAGTCGATGTATTTTAATAAAATTGGGCATTTTTCTTCATATATATGTAGGTTACCTCTGGGCCACGTTTAATCGAAATCTGAGATGGTGAGTTAAAATTCTTATTAAAATTGTGTTGATTTGACACGGAATGAACCAGGTTCAAGTTCTGTTACAATGTGATATAATTTTTAAGTTTCCTGAAGGACAGCTACATAGAAAACAACAAAAAGTACAGCATCTATATACCAACAATGACATGCCATTAATTTTGTTTGCTGATAACAGTGCTGAACTTCAATATATATGGTTTCTACAAAAATTGTCCATAATTGAGGTTAAAATAATAAGTAAGATTATTATGGAGTTCAAAAGATCTATAAAAACTTTGGTTTACATGAAACTTCCTTTATGTGATCTTGTTTATATGTGGGTTCAATTGTCAGTGATGGAAAGTTGCAAAATCATTCTTGGAGCAGCAAAATGCATTTTTGGAGCAGATAAAATACATTTTTGGGGTAAGAAAACATTTTTTCGGAGCAGATAAAATATTAGTAGACAGAACAAACTCTTAAGCAAAAAATGTTTTGGAACAAGATGCACCCTACTCAAATTTAAAACATCTTGCATTGAATACACACACACATATGCAAAGATTTTAGTTTTCAAATAGAACAAAAAATTTGTAACCATGGCAGGATTCTATTATTAATCATTTATTTTACAAAAAATGTTTAATTTTTTAGATGAAAGAGTAACTTTGTACAAATGTGTCAAATGAAATAACAATTTCACCGTCATGGTACGATATTTAATAAAAGATGAAACTATTTACGGATTAAAATACCCCACTAGCACTTTTGGGGCAATGTTCACCCCATCATCAGGTGGAACAGAGGGGTAATTCAGCACTCGCTTAGCTTTTTTATAGGAGTGCAGCGATGCACTATGGGTAAGAATCTTGAGTGTCATGTGGGTCGTGACTGTTGCCATTACATCAGAACAAAAGATACAATTCCCAAACCGTAATTTCACATAATATAGAAATGTTGTTACAAATGAAGGTTATTGTCATATTAATAAATTGTTGGTAATATTTAATTTATTACTACTGTACTTTAAATTTAAAGTTCAAGTTGGTAATATGGTCTTTCCAAATTTTTGAAATGTCCGTAGGTGTGTAGTCATTGCAGCATTTGTCCCCCAAGGCTTCGATATACATGCTTTCAACAAAATGCAGCGAGTGTGTGCACATTGGAGTGTTCAGTAGTTTAATGTTCGCCCAGTCTGGTTGTAGTATTTCATTAATGACATTTCTTGATAATGCTGTGTTGTTACTACTGGTTCGGATATCGTATTTATGTTCATAGACACGGGTGCCCAAGCTCCTACGTGTCGAGCCTATATAATTGCTGACGAATTTCCTTTAGTTCCCAGTCTTTACCTTAAATACGTCGACGACATCCTTGTGTTCTGGCCTCACTTAAAGGATGACTTAAATCAATTCGCCGACGCACTTTCCTCAATATTTCCTACTATCGGGCTCACGATAGAACTAGAATCTAATCTCTCTTTGCCTTTCTTGGATTTTTGTATAATTTGTCATCCAAATACTGATTCTCTGTCTTTCTGTGTTTATCGAAAACTAACTGATTGTAATAGTCTTATCCCGTTTAACTCCTCACACCCAATCCCCCAAAAATTATCTGCTATCAATTTCCTTATTAGAAGAGCCTTCACGCATTCTTCAAACGACAGCCATTTACAGCCTGAGATTAAGTTCATTTTCAAATTGGCGGATAAACGTGGATACCCAAGGATGATGGTTTACAAATTATATAACATAATACTAAATGAACAGACCATTAATCTGAAGCAAGACCTGAGACCTAATAAACGGTACGTGGGAGCATTGGATCAACACCCCCATATCAACAATGCACTATCTCGTATTTGCTCACAACATAATATACAGTTTGGCACCCGATCACGAAACCTTCTATCATCTGTTAAAAAAGATCGAGGAACAACTGATATCATGAGCAAATGGGGTGTATACAATATTCCACTACAGGAGAACATGTCAGCAATTATATAGGCTTGATACGTAGGAGCTTGGTTACCCGTGTCTATGAACATAAATACGATATCCGAACCAGTAGTAACAACACGGCATTATCAAGGAATGTCGTTAATGAAATACTACAACCAGACTGGGTGAACATTAAACTACTGAACACTCCAATGTACACACACTCGCTGCATTTTGTTGAAAGCATGTATATCGAAGCCTTGGGGGACAAATGCTGCAATGACTACACACCTACGGACATTTCAAAATTTTGGAAAGACCATATTACTAACTTGAACTTTAAATTACAGTAGTAATAAATTAAATTTTACCAACAATTTATTAATATGACAATAACCTTCATTTGTAACAACATTTTTATATTATGTGAAATTACAGTTTGGGAATTGTATCTTTTGTCCCAATGTAATGGCAACCGTCACGACCCACATGACACTCAAGATTCTTACCCATAGTGCATCGCTGCACTCCTATAAAAAGCTAAGCGAGTGCTAAATTACTCCTCTGTAACACCTGATGATGGGGTGAATGTTGCCCTGAAAGTGCTAGTGGGGTATTTTAATCTGTAAATAGTTTCATCTCTTATTAAATATCGTACCAAGACGGTGAAGTTTTCATTTCGTTTAATTTTTTCCTGCTTTTCTCAATATTTAATTGCTCACCATGCCGAGTAAGCGAGTAATTTTCTTCTAATTTTTTAAAGATAGTTAGCAATGTTTTGTTTTGCTTCTTTTAATAGTACTTGTCCACTTTCTATTGCACTCATGTCTCTTTTTTTTTTTTTTATGCCACATTCACTGTTCATCTCAGCATTGTTTAACATTTTATATGAGGAATCCAACTGCTGCAAAAGTTCAGCTTCTTCCCGTTTCAAATCACCTTGTGAACATTCAATATCTTCTTCTCTTTTTTGCTTTCGCTTATTTTGATGCATTTTTCCAACACTAATCTGCTCTTGATATTTTTCCAGAATTCTTTATAAGCTGTCAGAAGTTCTTTGGTTACATTAATTTTATTCACACCTCCATTTAGTCTTTTGACACAATCTTTGTGCTTCTTGCTCTCTGCATGATGCCTACAATTATCGCGGCCGCCATGAGCTAGGCTAAAATCGCAGCCACGTCGCTTACAAAACGCGATTCGGCAAAACTTTAGATGCTTCAAAAAAAGGACATTCTTTATTATATATATTGCGATACACTTGACGATAAGTTTTATTTGATTTCATTTTTATTGTTGTCATAGCTGTTTCACTGATACATTTCCTTTTGTTTCAATCTAAATTAACCCTTTCCACTCAAATAACTTTTCACCCATACTCACCCAGCACTCTTTTTTTTCTGCAGTAGAGGGCACAACTTAGCAGCGAAAGCTTAGCTTTGGCTCGCCAGCCCCAACATACAAGCTATTCAGCGATGTTATCAGTGTGGCGGGTGACACCCAACCTAATCAGCGAAAAAGAAATGTCTTGCGAGCGTCGACATGCGAGATATAGAGGCATTATCGGCATAGCAATATTCGCCGAAAAAGTAATGTCTCACAAGCCTCGACAATGAGCTACAGAGACATCGTGAGCATGTCAGCCGACATATTCGGCGAAAAAAAAAGTTCTCACGAGCGCCGACATGCGAGCTATAGAGGTGTCATCGGCATGGAGGGTGACACTAGACATATTCGGGAAAAAAGAAATGTCTCGCAAGCCCCGACATGAGCTATAGAGGCATTATGGGCATAGCGGATAACACCCGACATGTGAGCTTGGCGAAAACGAAATTCCTTGCGCACCAACACGTGAGCTACAGAGGCATCACCGGCACGATGGGTAACATCCAGCACGCCGGTGAAGTTTCTTTTTCTCTATTCGGTGAAAAAGAAATGTCACGTGAGCTATAGGGGCTTACTCGGCATGGTGAGTGACACCCGGCTTATTTGACAAAACCAGAAATGTCTCGCGAGCGGCGACATGTGGGCTGTAGAGGCGTCATTGGCATGGAGGGTTGCGAGCTGTTTGGCGATTCCGTAATGTGAGGTGCCACCTGACAGTTGAGTGGAAAGGGTTAAAAATGTCTGTACCAAAATTTTTACAAGCACAAAGCCACCTGTAATCAATGTAGTTTGGAAAAGGCGCTGAGCTGAGATCCCTCTCAGCTTTTGCGCACGGCACTCTCAAATGGCTGTGCGGGGAATCAAGTTACAAAACTCTGCCTACGTTGCCAGGGGAAATCAGAACATCAAAGGCATATAAGGGACTATCTGTAAACTGCGTTTTTCCGACCAAAAGATGGTAAAAAATAGAAAATTGCGTGCTGGGATCTTGCGTGGAATTTTAGTTTTTTGGGTGACTTCCGTAAACCTTAAGATGGAGTGAAAATCCGTACAAACTACGGAAAATTCATAAAAGTTGGCATCTCTGAAAACCTATGAATCCTTTAGAAACAGAACCATCGTATCCTGCCACAGGAAAGCCATTTTCAGTCCTCCTCCATTTCAACGAAATAGCTAACGACTGACCTTGCACTGTATTTACGTAATCAAGCACCTCGCCCAGAATGAAATAACTGCGTTATCCCAAAGAGCAAATATAAACAATCTCAATTGCACAACACTCCGAAAGACCACCAAACCATTTGTAAACAATCTTCACCAGGATTATAATGTACAGCATTGTTTCTCCTACATACCACGTGATTACAACAAAACTCCTCCTCCATAAGCTCCACCAACATCGCGAAACCTATTCGTCACTTATGCCGAAAAAACAATGAATTAGAAGGTGAGTGGAAAACATTCCAAAATGTTGGGATTTGCGGTACATGTTGATTAAGCGTTGTCATACGTTTAACCAAATTATGCGTAGATCTTAAAAAAGCGTCATTCAATTTGCCGTTTAAAACCGCATTTTTTGCTGTGAAAACATTTTTTTCGCTCAGCAGTTTTTGCTGTGGATTGCCGTTTCGGCGCAGTTGGGCACAAATATTAAATTTTTTCATAAATTGTAGCAGTTTGGAGCAAGACAATGAAATTGGCGCAGTTTGGCACAAACTTTCAGTCACTGAATTGTATATGTAGCTATTTTTGAATTAATATTGCATAGTATCAGGCAATCCTACTCAGGAAATCAGGCAATCCTGATTTCCTCGGATCTAATTATTAGGGCTTTGCTATGGTATATAATAAGATCATATTTAAAATAATATAACAAATGAAACTAAGTGTTTTGTAACTGCTTTACATCACATTCAATGCTCTACAATTAGTGATATGCAAACAAACAGTGTTGAAAAAAAAAAAGAGCAATGCTAACTGCGATAGCTCAAGTAAACAAACATGAATATGAGCTCAGATGAACAGGGACTGTGATTAAATAATAAAAAAAATCAAACTATTTTTTAATACAAATTTAATATACATCTGAGGTAGGAAAACACTAAAGTTATTACCATAAAGGAATAAAAAAGTAACTTACGACTCTGCTTCATTAACAGGAATGGCTCGTTCCTTTTCTAAATCTGTTTTGTTCCCTGCTATGCACAGACAAACATCATCACCAAGCATTTTTCTAAGTTCCTTGACCCAATTTTTTACCTACAAGAAATATAAACAAGTCAGTACAGTGAAAATCAGATATTCAAGGAGCAATCAATAGGGAAAACAGATGCAATCCAAAGCAGGCTCAGATAGTTTCAGAAAAGAAACAAAAATTCTTTCTTCTTCCTTTTTTTACAGAAAACGGAGAAAAAAAAAATGGGTCATTCCACGCGAAATCGTCAGATTTTGAATTAATTTTCCACCAACACATCTCCGATTCTTACAATTTTTTTTAATGGGTAGCTACTCCCAACTTATAAAAACCCTGAAAGTTTCAATTTTTTATTTCCGATAGGTTAGAAGATATAATTTTTTGAATTTTGGTGCATGGCGGACATATTTTGCGTAAAAACGCAAATATCTCCATTATTTATAATAAAAAGAAATACATAAATCATCATTCTTTCTTAATTTTTACCAAGGAATCCATTGGTGCAATGCATGCGTTTCTATCTGCTTTAGTTTTTGAGTTATGAACAATGAGAGAGCCTTTCTTCAATGCTTAAAAAGGCAATGTAGTACAGCACTTAGAAAGCTGCATTATTATTCTTTGCAAAGAAAGGTTTAATCTATCAAATGAAGAAAAAAAAACCTTGAGCTTTTGCCTGAGCACCGAGAAAATAATTTGTAAACATGGTGCATGGCCAGTGCATTGCCACGGTGACAGCGCAATCGGCGTCGTGGCCACGGCTGTGCAGAGACTTGGTACCGGAAGAAGAACAGCATTCCTCCAGCACGCAAGAAGCGATCCCACCCATCACCCCCATCGCGCGGATGCATGTATTGTTGAACTCACGTTTTGGAGGAAAGGAATTCTTTATTTTAAAAAAGCATGATTAGTTCATGAACGATGTTTATATTTCGATGTCTCACAACGCTGTGATCAACTCCCATGTCAGTTTTTGATTATTTTTCAAATCAGACAAGAGGAAGTTGAGCTTCCGTGGAACGCATTTTTTTTTTTTTTTTTTACGATAACGAATTTGGCGATTATCATAAAATTTAACATCTACAGGTTTTACAGTGTTCGCGAGATTTTCCCGCGTTTTGTGCCATCATCTGAATCATTTCTTGAAATCGATGCAAACAAAACCAAAATATAGGGGGGGGGGGGGGGGTTGCTGCCAATGCTTTCGTTCTAGACGAGATATCGTGGTGAAATTTCTTTGGCTAATTTTGGGAATCGTCTTGTATTTTTTTTTTTTTAATCGGCTTTTTTTTTTTTTTTTATTCTGGCGAGTATGTATGTATTCATGGATAAAAGGTTCCGTCGTGCTTAGTTTTCTGATTTATCATGCCTGCGATGAAATGAAGCCTCTCTCCTTTTTAGATGTTGTTTGTAGAGGGTTACTGCAAATGACCTGACGCTCCAGACCTTTTGCACACTTTGTCTGATCAACATCCCGCAAATTTATTGCTCCTCGTAAAGATATCCTTAAGTATAAACTTGCCGCCCCGGTGGCGCAGTGGTCTAAGCGATGACTTGTGAATATGATCATTCGTCCAAATTGGGTCCAGATTCGAATCTCGATGAGGCATGGATGTTGTGTTTGTCTTACGGCGCTGGCTCTCTCCGTTCCCTGGAACCAGTGGCCCCAAATTAGAGATGGGCGACTGCTTATAGCCCACTGAATTGCTCACGGTGGTCATTAAACCTCTAATTAAAAAAAAAAAAAAAAAAAAGTGTAAACTCGCCGTTCGCCGCAGGATGAAAAATGATGTTGACAAAAAAGTGTTAGGAAGATTTTATATGCGCACGCAAAATCTCCGATTATTTTCTGTGAAGGTAATATATTTTTTCTGTGGCGTGGAAACTAAATATGACCCGCGAGAAAATTTAATGTTTGTGTCACCGATGTAAACCAATCTGAATCAGTTCTAAACTTTTGGCTTTTTGAAGTTTATGAATTGTAGCCTCTAAAATAAAAAAGCAAAATGGCATTCCACGTGGCTGTTAGTTTTTGTACTTATGGGAGGGAAGGGGGTCCTCTGAACGAATTTCTAAGAGAGCAGCAGAAACACGCGGTTTGGAAGTATGGTTGAAAACGATCTGAGAGATTCCTTGTCAGGTTACAAACTGAGAGAGAGAGAGAGAGAGAGAGAGAGAGAGAGAGAGAGAGAGAGAGAGAGAGAGAGAGAGAGAGAGAGACACAGAGAGAGAGAGAGAGACAGAGACAGAGAGAGAGAGAGAGAGAGACAGAGAGAGACAGAGACAGAGACAGAGAGAGAGAGAGAGAGAGAGAGAGAGAGACCTAATTAAGCTAAAACGTTTTCTGTTCGCCACAGATGTAGGACTGTTTATTTTTCTTAGAGATGATTTTTTACTCTTTTTATCCGTCTATGGCCGACACGCTTGCTTCTAGTTTTTTTTTTTTTTTCGTCTCTTTTAAAGACAGGATAGCCCAGACCTCGAATCCCTCAGATCCAAATTTATGACCTCTGGCAAACGGAGAACAAATTTCTAAGACAGCACCACAAATGGAAAAGCTCCGTAGTGTATTTTCTCAGAACTCTTTTATTCTCTTGCGATTTGAAAGTTGCTACCTATTTTTTCAGCGTCTTTGTGCATTGTTATTGTGGCATAATGCGTTAAACTAAAACAAAACAAAAAAACAAAAAAATTCTTAATTCAAGAGACAGTTAAAGTAACTTGTCAATATGAGGACGATAACTGCGTTGCTACTGATAAAGAGAAACAGAAGCTAATAAAACACAGCGGACAAATTACGATTGCTAAATAGTAACAGGAGTTCCATACTTGTTTTTCATAAATTCGTAATCAATAATTGCGATACATTGGGTTTTCCATTAACGAAAATGCACTCATACGTTCGGGGTCTGTTAATGTTTCTCATTATTTCTAAATTTATTGGCATGATTAACAAATAATAATAATAATGGAAATAAATAAAATTGCTACCACTCTGACACCGGGATGTGATTATCGGAGGCATAAAATGTTTCATTCAGTGTAACCGTCAAACTGTATTTTCCTATTTTTGGGCTACACCACGAACAGTTAAACTGTGTTTTTCTTATTTTAAGGTGCTGTGGTGCGTTTTGTTTCATATGAGCTTTTGAGAGTTTCGTGAGCTCCCACCTGATGCGTAATCTTTAAATAACCAACTGAAATAAAAAATAAATAAATAAAAGACAGGCAAGAAGACAACTGCGAGATATACTTGTTCATTTAAATACCAGATCTACCAGAAAATAATCTATAACATTTTTTTTAACCCGACGCTGAGCCTTGCTAACGTCATCATCTGTGATCATCAAGTATCTGAGGTTAACTAAAACACAGTATATATCTTCTCTACCTCGCAAGAATAGGCACCGAGCTATATATCCCCGATTACTTTATTTCTCAAGCTGTCATTCCTTGATCATTTTCTCTTACGGCAGGCGTGGACAACTAGACAATTTATTAATTCCCGAAATAGAACTATTTCATGTCTAAAAATTCTGTCTGATATTGCGTGAGCTGTAGAAATCATTAATCAATATTCCGAAAACTATTTTCAACATCAATTGCATAATTTATAAGCGTCAGTACTGTATATCGTTAAGCTATACAGGGAGAAAAAAGTTTATATTAGTTCTTCTCGTCTTTGATTGGTAAGAACACCAATATATTTCCGATGTCTGTTGCATAATTTTTATGCGTTATTTGTGTGTAACCTTTTTCACTGTATAGCTCATATTGGTAAGCTGTATGGAGAAAATGGTTTTTATTAGTTTTCCTCGTCGTCGAATGGCTAAGAATCTGATGATTTGGCGTGAAATGACCCTTTAGTAATATTTTACAGTTGTATTATTTGAAATGCCTTTAAACATAACATTAATTCACTATCCTTCCTCCTTCAAGCATCACATCAAATTATCGTGCGATCTGATCAACGCGTGCAATAGTATCTTGATCTCCAGCCCGTCCGAAGGCAAACATCCACTCCCGCTGCCGTTGGCTGGCTGCCAACGCTATTCGGCGCGCGCAGTTTCACAGTGGCAAAATACGAGCCGTGCACCATATTTAAAAATTATTTTCTCAGCGCGCACGCGAAAGCCCAAGTTTTTTTTTTCTTCATTTGTTAGACTAAACTTTTCTTTAAAAACGAAAAACAATTGCGATCTTCTAAGTGCTGTACTACATGGCTTTTTTACGTTTTGAAAAAAGGCTCTCCCGTTGCCTGTAACTCTAAAACTAAAGAACATAGAAATTCGTGCAATGCACCAATCGATTCCTTGGGGGAAATTACGAAGGGGTGGTGATTTTGGTACTTTTTTTTATCCAAATAATGGAGATATTTGCGTTTTTACGCGCTTACGGCCCGCCATGCACCAGAATTCGAAAATTATTATCTTCTAATCTACGGGAAATAAAAAAATGAAACTTTCAGGATTTTCGTACCTTGGGGTGATCTATTCATGAAAAAAAAAAATCGAAAGAATTGGAGATGGTGTGGTGGATAGCATCTGACGATTTGGTGTGGAATGACCCAAATGTAGATACATTAAAAAAACGTTTTTTAAATGTCATAAAAGGGTTCAAAAATACGTTATCACTAAAACCTACCTGAATGAACTCTAACTACTTTGTTGTTTGGAAGTTCAATGACCACCATGAGCAACTCTATCAGATATAAGCAGTTAACTGTCCCAAATTTAGTGCCACTGGCTCCAGGAAAGGAACATAGCCAGTGCCATCCGACAAGCCCACCAGGCATGCCTCATTCAGGATTCAAACCAGGGCCCATCTCGGAGGGCTGAACCAAAGCCCGTGGCAAAAAAGCCACCGATTTGATTTTTGTGTAAATCATATTTGCATATCTTAATTTTCTATGAATCAAAAAATATATATTTTGAAAATGAAAAATAATGGAACACATTTTGCGAGGTCAGGGAAGTGAAGTTCACAAACACTTCTCTCAATAAGAATAAGTAAGCCAGTGTGTTTCATTTTTGGAAGTGCTTTCACTGTTTACACTTTTCTGTATACCAACATGCATTTGGAGCTCAAACTTTGACAGTGATGGATTACTTGTAGAACAATGTATAGCTCTCAGTAGCATACCGCACACACTGTAGAGATGTGATGCATCTTACATAGGACAAGTAGTGTAGTATGATTATAATGTGTGTTTTATTATGCTACGGTCTATTGTACAGTTTTAGTTCCATGGGTGAAAGACATGTTAAAATACCATCATTACATACCAGAAAAACAGAATAACTGGAAGTTATTCAACAATGAAGGAATTAGGAAGTTTTGTAAATCTCTGCTCGTGTGCCAAATTGTAATATTAACTGTCATGTTGGCATCAAACTGATTCATGGACTCAACTGTTATGATGATTAGAAGTTTGCAGAGTTTCATTAATCAAATTTTTGCATGTTATTACATGTTATTTGAAAAAATACAGGATAGCTATAATAAAACTGAATGAAACAGCAAAAGTAAAATTTTGAAAAATAAACATTAACACAGAGAATTACCTTAAATTATGTGAAAACAAAACAAACTAAATCACAAAAGTTAACAAAACTTTTGTGATTTAGTTAGTTTTGTTTTGAAAAGAAAACAGTTTTTCTTTGAAAAAGAATATAATACATAAATATTTTTTTAACTGAAAAAATTAATTAAAAAACTTCCAGCACTGTGTTAGGAAAAAATTAAAACTTTTCTTCCTTCCTTTCCCTAACCTTTCGCAATATTTTTTGCACACATACTACTAAAATCAATGCAATGAAAGTGCTGAAGGACGGACCATCAGAGTTGAAAATGAGGTCTTGCACATATAGTTATTACATATTTTTGTTTTAACACAGGATCACACACAATTGCCTTGAGTGTTTCACAAAGCCAAACACAGACTGCAAAAAAGACAAAGAGAAAGAAAGGCAAAAATGACAGGTTAATACCTGTCATTTTGTCAAAGGTGAGAAGATAATTAATTATTAAGCAAACTACATACCAGTATATTGGAGATATAAAGATAAACTCCAGTAACCTTCTAATGCAAGAAGTCCAGTATGTGTATTCACAAACACATGTAAGTGCATCTGTGTGCACATAAAGTATACAAGCAAGCTAACTTAAATCTGCAGTGCAGCAATTAGTGAAGAATAAAAAAGTAGGAAAGTTTTTTAAAGAAGTAGAAATTTGAAAGGAATTTTTAATTACTAGTAACTGGCTTGTTCAAAGAAATTTATAAAAAAAAAAATACAGAAGTCATAACATTTTTAAGGATGTATTTTTTTTTTTTTTTTGTTGGAGGTTTAATGACCACTGTGAGCAACTCAGTGAGCTATATATAAGCAGTTGCCCATCCCTAATTTACAGCCACTGGTTCCAGGGAAGGGAAAGTGCCAGTGCCTTAAGACAAACACAACATCTAAGCCTCACTGGGATTCAAACTCAGACCCATTTTGGACGAATGATCAGAAGCCATTGCTTAGACCACTGCACCACCGGGGTTGCAAGGATGTACTGTGTATTTGCATAGGATAACATGAGAAAGAAACAAGTTAGTAAAATCGTGCAATGCACTGATTATGATACGCTTTCCAACATACCAGAAATCATTACTCAAGTTATGAGGATAATGGCTGTGGAATAAATCTTGGTCTTGTGCCCTGAACTTTGATCCCATTTCGTTTCGATGATATTCTACAGAACCGGTTCAGTATACCTCCGAAATAACATGATAAAGTTTTGTCGGAATGGAAGCATTTTTACGTAAGTTATGATGCATAAGGGCTATGGAATAGATTCCGCTCCACTGTCCTAACCTTTGACCCCATTTCGCCCATTTAATAGGCAGGCCCCTACAACATACTAACATTTTATCTAGATCGAAGAATTTTTACGTAAGTTATGACGCATAATGGCGATGGAAGTGATTCCGCTCCTATGTCCTGACCTTTGACCCCATTTCCCCCATTTTCAATAGCGTTTGTCCCCAGGTGGTCCCCTACCATATACTAAAACTTAATCGAAATCGAACCTTTTTTACGTTAGTTATGACGCATAAGAGCAGTGGAATGGATCCCGCTCCTATGTGCTAACCTTTGACCCCATTTCATTCATGTTCAATAGGGTTCCTTTCCAGGTGATCCCCTTCCACATACTAAAAGTTCATCGAAATCGAATGATTTTTACGTGAGTTATCGTGCGGGCGAACATACGCACACAAAGCGTGACATAATGAGGCAGATGAGAATCGCGGCCATCTGCTCGCAAGAGTGTGACGTCATAAAACTTTAATAGGATCCACACACAACGCAGGACGTAGTGAGACAGATGGCGTGACCGCACGCCAACATATCAAGCGCGAGATTGTGACATCATAAGATCATTCCCAGGTGGTCCCCTACCACATAATAAAATTTCATCGAAATCTAACCATTTTTACGCATGTTATGACGCATAAAGGAAATGGAATGCATCCCGCTCCTATGTCCTGACCTTTGACCCCACTTCACCCATTTTCCATAGGTTCATTCCCAGGTGGTTCCCTACAATATACTAAAATTTCATCGACATCGAACCATATTTACGCAAGTTATGACGCATAAGGGCAATGGAAATGGATCCCGCACCTTTGACCCTACTTCACCCATTTTCAATAGGGGTAATTCCCAGGTGGTCCCCTACCACATACTAAAATTTCGGCGAAATTGAACCATTTTTACGCGAGTTATCGTGTCGACAGATGGACGGACGGACAAAGCTGGAGCATATACGCTTCTTCAACCTACGGTTGGAAAGCGTAAAAAAGATAAAATAGCAAAACTAATGCTGCAGGTTTTTGAAGATGTGGATGATTAGCTCAAATATTTATACCTTGTAAATGTGATGTGGGTCAGAAATAGTGTAAGGTAAAAAGCTTTATGACATCTAAAAGGTATTGGCTGAGTATTAATCTCAGCATAAAATTAATATTTTGTGGTTATGGTATAGAAAACAGAAAAAAAAACCTGACACAAAATACATTTGTTATATAATTACCCAATGACATGCATGGATTTAAAACAGGATTAGTACACGTAGACTAGTGGTTTTACACACACACAAAACTGTTTAATCTTTACCTTCATGAAGGAATCCTCATCAGTAATGTCATACACAAGTATTGCACCATTACTAGCTCTGTAATATATAGGTCCTAATGCGTGAAATCTTTCTTGTCCTGCAGTATCCTGTGAATATAAAATATTTTTTATGGAAAAAAAAATTCTTGCTTGAAAAACATACTTTAAATTAACACATCGAATTGCTTAATATAATTTTGTATAAAGAAAATGAAATTATACATAAGAAAAAGTTTATAAGCATATTACCAAAATTTATAAATTATCAAAGAAAGGTAACTTGATCACGCTAGTTACGTTAACTAAAACTTTTACAAAAAGTTCGTAAGTTGGAAGCTTTCGACCTTATCTTAGGTCTTCATCACGCCAATGGAGGACTAAAATTGTTGCCAGATTCTACATTTGAATTTTTCCTATTTTTGTTGCCAAAACTTAGAATTGATCTCCAGATCAACGGAATGTAGAGAGGAGATTCGGAGTTGCAAGTCCTTTCCCTTGTGATAATCTGTATACTCTTGATGTAGAATCTTTGTTTCCCTCTGTACCATATTTTAATTCCTACATGCTCCTCATGAAGAAATTGATTCTTCATTTTGAACCCCCCGGTCCTCTTATCAAAGATCTTTATGATTGTTTCCACACTATTCATCAACACAGTTGTTTTGTTTTCAACAAAATTGTGTATAGGCAACAATCTGGTCTCCCCATGGGCTCACCTCTTTCCCCTCTGCTTGCTGAAATCTACATGCAACATATTGAAGTTTCCATAATTCCTCTACACCCTTTTCAACCTTCCCTATGGTTAAGATATGTAGACGACATTTTCATTAGCTGGCCACATTCCGAGTCTGAGCTACAGATACTGATCAACTCCATTACAGAAAAATTTCCTTCCATCAAGCTCACTATATCTAAGGAAGTAAATCACAAAATTGATTTCCTGGATGTATCTATCTGCAGAAACGCTGATCTCTCCATTACTCGTTCCGTCTATCGAAAACCTTCTGCAGCCACTAACATCATTCCCTACAAATCTTGCACCCTGCATCTCTACAAGCTTGCAGCATTGAAGTCCTACATCCACAGAGCTCATATCATTTGCAACAACCAACTCTCTCTTCAAGAAGAACTCTCCAAAATTTCTACAATAGCCCTCTCTCATGGTTTCCCTGCTGTTACAGTTAACTCCCTCATAAAGAAATATGAAAACCATTCGAAAATCGAATGCCTCCTTCCTCACAAGAAAGAAGACCTGAAATTCTGTGGTTCTGTTCCTTACCATCCTTCCTATGCTTATAAGTTACAGATCCTTTTTAGAAGTTTTGGTTACCATCTTGCCATCAAATCTACCCCAAACATCTTGAAACTTCTACAAAGGGATAGGGACAAAGTTGAAAGCCTGAACCTCCCAGGAGTTTACTGCATTCCTATCTCTTCTTCTACTGGGGATAACTTATACATTGGAAGCACATACAGGAGCATTAGCCATAGAATTTTAGAACACAGAAAAGATGTTTCGAAAGGCAATCCCAACACTGCCTTGTCTATTTTGACAATGGAAGACACATCTGCAGTTCCCCACTGGAACGAAGCAAAACGAATTGCTTCGTTTGACAATCGTTTTGCCCTCCGTTACCGTGAAAGCATAGAAATTATTTTCAACTCAATGACTTGCAACTCCGAATCTCCTCTCTACATTCCGTTGATCTGGAGATCAATTCTAAGTTTTGGCAACAAAAATAGGAAAAATTCAAATGTAGAATCTGGCAACAATTTTAGTCCTCCATTGGCGTGATGAAGACCTAAGATAAGGTCGAAAGCTTCCAACTTACGAACTTTTTGTAAAAGTTTTAGTTAACGTAACTAGCGTGATCAAGTTACCTTTCTTTGTTAATATTGTTACGTGTTTTGCCCATAATCGTCATCGTCATTTATAAATTATAAGCAAGAGTGACAAGAACATAATAAATTCAAACATGCAGGATCCAGGGTTATTGGAGCACCATTAACCACATCCATACCCATGAGGAAATTACAAATAAAACAAAACTAATACAACCAATAAATTGGTTTTGGCGTTGTGAATTTTAAGAAGGCTTCAAACTCTGTCAAGCAACTTCAGTTATCTTGAATGCACTTTCAAACCCTACAACAGGAAAAAAATTAAAAAGGAACTTTTGAAAACATTTATAAGAGTGCTGCTGTGAAAATTAAGCTATGTACATATATACAACGCTAAACTCCCAACCAACAGATGAATAATACGATAGTACTTCCAGAACTACTTACATCACTTTTAGAAGTTTTTCACAAGTAAAATGTCAAGACAAAGGTAATAACATAATAACATATCAGCAGTGGAAAACCACCACTCCATTTTCACTTTGCTGATGATACTGTGTTAGTGTATGGCAAAGATGTGAAAAACCTCAATCAAAAACTTTAACAATTTAGCAGATTTTGGGAATATTCTAGTTGGATAATGCTTACCTAGGCATTCCGTTTCTAGCGACGATTCACATTTCTTGCATGTTTTCCGGTCTTCGTTGAAGTTATTGTCCTATTGTTCATTGTATGTGAAACAACCACCACACTGTTCACTTTGGGTAGAGTCAGTAGATCTTTACTTTAGGATTCAAAAACAACAACTCTTTACCGTTATTAATGCTCTAAATTTTTCGCTCAGTCTTTGGGCATCTTCATGAGAGTGGCGACTTTTCCACCGATGTTCGTGGTTTACTTCTCGCCAATGGAGTCTGATACTCCATGTTGCCATTCATCGGATACGTTGTATTTCTAAGTCAGAGTCCGATACCCCATGTTGTCATTCGTCGGATACGCTGTATTTCCAATCTATTTCTAAGTTGGAATATGAACTGCTAATGTGAATTGAAATTAGCAGATACTGAGTTGACCTAAATACAGATCTACACAAGCTTAAAAAGCACACTAAACGAAACCTGTCGGAATCGACGGTAAGTTTTTTCTTTATTTAAAAATAATAAACTCATATGAAACAACAAATGTAAACTTTATTTGATTGGCAAATTCATTTAACCACTTCAGTAAAGACAATAGTCCAGGTTCACAATTTTTTTTTTTTTTTACCTTTTTTGTGACAAGATTTAACGACCATCGCGAGCAACTCAATGGGCTATAAGAAGTCGCCCGTCAATAATTTAGGGTCACTGGTTCCAGGGAAGGGAGAGAGCCAGTGGCGTAAGACAAACACAACATCCATGCCTCACTGGGATTCAAACACGGTAGACGAAACTCGTCGGAATCGACAATTAGTTGTATGTTTTTTTGTAAGAATAAACTCATATGAAACGTTTATTTACATCTTTACATAATTTATTTTTTCAGGTAGAACCATTTAATGGTGGTTTTAACTGTTGTAACTTTTTACATGTTATATTTTCTTTGAGTGAAAAGCAATTTCTCAGTTGGAAGTTATTAATATTCACTGCAAATATATATCTCGGTAATCGAATGTGATTCAAGGAAGAATCTTTCACATACTTCTCGGTTGTAGGTGGTCAATGTTCAAATCTTCACACGGTTGTTCTCATCAGGCTCGAGTAGGATATACTTTTTAGTTGAACTACGGGAGGCACATGAAGACAAAGGAGATGTAAAAAATTACTTCGGAAAACTTGAAAAAACGGAAAAATGAATCACTTGAAAAAATATTCGCATGAGGAAATGCAATCACCAAAAAAACTTTGTCAGACTTCCTGAATGTATTGTCCGATGCATTTCGGCAGATCTGTCTACCATCTTCTAAGACCTCTGGTCGTCTGTTCTCTGTGCAGTCTATGCTGAATATGCCACGTGCTCAGTTTGGGATTGGGAATCTTTGTGTGTTATACGTCATCAGATGTGTTGCATTGCCACTCCTGTGAATTGAAGACTCAGGAATTTTTAAGTTTTTTTTCTTCAAATCACAGGAGTAGCAACGCAACACATTCGATGACGTATAACACACAAAGATTCTTGATTCTCAAACTGAGCACGTGGCATATTCAACGTAGACTGCACAGAGAACGGACGACCAGAGGTCCCAGAAGATGGCAGACAGATCTGCCAAAATGCGTCAGACAATACATATAGGAAGTCTCACCAAGTTTTTTTGGTGATTGCATTTCCTCATGCGAATATTTTTTCGAGTGATTCATTTTTTCGTTTTTTCAAGTATTCCGACGTAATTTTTCACGTGGCCTTTGTCTTCATGTGTCTCCCGTAGTTCAACTAAAAAAGTATATCCTACTCAAGAAAATGTGCGGACTAACTCCTAAACAAAGCCTACACTCAAGAACCTGATGAGAACAACCGTGCGAAAATTTGAACATTGACCACCTACAACCGAGAAGTACGTGAAAGATTTTTCCTTGAATTGAGTTTGATTAGCGATATATATATATATCATCATCATTGTCAACCATTATCAATCCACTGCTGGACGAAGGTCTCCCCAAGTTTCCTCCACAACGGTCTGTCTTGTGCCAGTCTCCTCCATGTCGTCACCCCTGCATACTTTCGAATTTCAACCACCCATCTCCCATGTGGTCTTCTTCTGGGTCTTTTATATATATATATATATATATATATATATATATATATATATATATATATATATATATATATACTTAAGAGCAAAACTGAAGACTAAGGAAAAACTTTAGAATTTAAAACGAAGGTTGCAAAATAACCTGAAAATCAAAACGCGCAACGCAGCAGTTTTGAAAATTCAGAATTCACATTCTATAAAGAAGATACCTAAGCAAAAAAATGCAAATATAATTTTGACTCACACCTAGTACAACATAGAAAAGGTTATGTATCTACCTGTGTGAGTAAAAGGAGAAAAGACAAAAAAATAAAATAAAACAACTGAATGTAGAAGGTGTCAAGAATACTGAGCCTTGGCTTTATCAAGGACCAGCAAAAACTCTGCATTTTCTCACTTCCACAAAGACCTAGTTGGAAATGGGTTTCTGCAAGGCCATAGATGCAAGTAACATTCCCACCTAAAATAGTTTAAAAAATATATATATAAGTCATGTCCTCCGTAGAGTTGCATGACCTAGCACTAGTTAACAATTTCGCTTGCATCCATTAACCTTCATGGCCCGACCCATGCTCTTCATCTTTCTTTAGTTAATTATTATCTTTAACTTATTCTCGTTTTCGTGCTGTCATAAGTTGTAGAGTAGGGGGTTTTAGACTCAAGTTTTCTTTCAAAAATCTGTTCGTTAAAAATTAACATTTCCTTTTTTAATTGCAATGTAAAATTTGGATTTCTTTTGCATTGATTTTCAGGTTTAAATTCTCTCTCAAACGAACTTGGAATTTCGTTATGGCTGAAAATCATTTCTAATTATTATGTCACTCTCACAGCTTGAGTTCTCTTTACTCTTCTTCTCTCTGTTTAATAGTAACAGATGAAGAGCATGGGTCGGGCCATGAAGGTTAATGCTAAAAATAGTAAAACCAACATTAAAATTAATAAGATTCTGATTAATCTATAGAAGCTCACTAAGGTGATTTAATACATGCAAAGATTATTAAATAAACTGCTCGTGTATTTTATAATATTTCTCATGTATTCTGGAGAGTTAATTCTGCTCTTTCTGATCATTCAGATCCACAGTCTTAAGTTTATATATTTTTTTCTCTGGTTAAAATCTCCGCGCGTTGGTTTCTTGCTGTATGAGGAGGCCATCAGCCCCACCCTCACTGCCCCCAGCGTCTAGGGAGTGGCGGAAGAGGTCAGCCATGTTCTTCTCTTGTGAGGAGAAAAGTTTTTGTCACACAAGAGGTAAGCTCTCTTCCTTGTTTTTGGGTTCTAGGTTTTATAAGTTCAATGTTTGTACTTCATGTACCTTTTCTCTGTCGTTTTTTAGCTTTTCAGCTTTTAAGCATTGGTTTGTCTGTTAACATTTTTGCGGGTTTTAACTCTTACTTTTCTTTGTAACTTTGAGCGTCTTTTTGGGGTACCTAGGAACAGAAGATGGCTAAGCTTGTTCCTTTTCTATGCGCTGTCTATGCGCTGTTTTTTCAAAGTAGTTAAGTTCTTAATAACTAATTAATTATGCACTTAAAGCACTGCTGAAATACTTTGTACATATTGCAACTAACTGTTTAAGGTATATAACTTTCACAAAGTTTTCTTTAGTTAATTATTATCTTTAACTTATTCTCGTTTTCGTGCTGTCATAAGTTGTAGAGTAGGGGGTTTTAGACTCAAGTTTTCTTTCAAAAATCTATTCGTTATAAATTAACATTTCCTTTTTTAATTGCAATGTAAAATTTGGATTTCTTTTGCATTGTTTTTCAGGTTTAAATTCTCTCTCAAACGAACTTGGAATTTCGTTATAGCTGAAAATCATTTCTAATTATTATGTCACTCTCACAGCTTGAGTTCTCTTTAATCTTCTTCTCTCTGTTTAATAGTAACAGATGAAGAGCATGGGTCGGGCCATGAAGGTTAATGGATGCAAGCGAAATTGTTAACTAGTGCTAGGTCATGCTACTCTACGGAGGACATGACTTATATATATATTTTTTAAACTATTTTAGGTGGGAATGTTACTTGCATCTATGGCCTTGCAGAAACCCATTTCCAACTAGGTCTTTGTGGAAGTGAGAAAATGCAGAGTTTTTGCTGGTCCTTGATAAAGCCAAGGCTCAGTATTCTCGACACCTTCTACATTCAGTTGTTTTATTTTATTTTTTTATCTTTTCTCCTTTTACTCACACAGGTAGATACATAACCTTTTCTATGTTGTACTAGGTGTGAGTCAAAATTATATATGTATTTTTTTGCTTAGGTATCTTTTTTATAGAATGTGAATTCTGAATTTTCAAAACTGCTGCGTTGCGCGTTTTGATTTTCAGGTTATTTTGCACCCTTCGTTTTAAATTCTAAAATGTTTTCCTTAGTCTTCAGTTTTGCTCTTAAGTATATATATATATATATATATAAGGTCAGGTGATGCGTAACATCACAGCCTCTCCTTGACAAATGTCAACCCCGCCTTCTCGTGGTGCATCCTGTTCCCACTAAAGGGGCTCTGACGACCGCCAATAGCGGTATAACTATACCATCGGGATCAGAGGAAATGCTATCCCACACTCACCAACCCGCTTGGCCAGCGTGGTTAGTTATGGCCAAACACCTCCAAAATGACTCTACAACTTAAATCTTGGCCCTCAGTCTCCGGCAGCTGGAATGTACCTGGCCAAGGCAGCGGCCAGTGCGACATGAAGGCAGAGGGTGCTAAGAATCCCCGGAGGACCGGACTAGGCTGCCATTTGATGCTGACCTTGGCTACCTATAACGGACGCTCCCTATCTTCTGATTCAAGGCTTCTTGAATTGGAAAAGGAACTACAAAGGATCAAGTGGGACATCGTCGGGCTAAGTGAGGTAAGGAGAAAAGGAGAAGATCTCATTGAACTGAAAAGTGGACATCTCTTCTATTATCGTGGGACAGATACTGGCAGAACTAGTGGTGTTGGATTTATAATAAACAAGAAACTGAAGGATAAAGTGGTAGAAGTTGAAAGTTCCTCTGAAAGAGCTGCACGACTCGTTATCCAACTATCGAGAAGATACCAGGCTCAGATTATTCAAACTTATGCACCCACCACAAGTCATCCTGAAGAAGAAATTGAAGAATTTTATGAGGAAATTCGTCATCTAAATAATAAAGGTAAGCAGCACTTGAAGATAATTATGGGAGATTTCAATGCAAAAATAGGGCACCGGCAACAGAATGAAACTTCAGTAGGTAAATTCGGTCACGGCAACAGAAACCAGCATGGAAATACTCTCGTTGAGTTTGCAGAGGCAGAAGGATTTTTCATCTTGAACTCCTTTTTCAAGAAAAAAGCCACACAGGAAATGGACATGGAGACATCCAATTGGGACGACAAGTGAAATTGATTTTATTATGTGTAACAAACAATTCGTCATCGAAGACTGCAGTGTGCTGAACAAGTTCAACACAGGTAGTGACCATAGATTGGTGAGATGTAAGATGCACCTCAACACTAAACTGGAACGTGGCAAGCTCATAAGACAAACAAAATGTATTGACATAACCAACCTTAAAAAACACCATAATACTTTCAAGTTGGAACTGAAGAACAGATTCTCTGCTTTAGAAGGCCTAACATCGGAAGAAGTGGATATTTCGGAAGTTAACAGAAAAGTAACCAAAGCTCTTATGGAAACAGCAACAAAATTAGCTGGGTCTAAGAACAAGTTGCATGTGAACAAATTATCAGGAAAAACCAAAATGTTGATGCAAAAAAGAAGAGAGATGAGGACAACTAAAGAAGATGTGACTTCCAAAGTGGAATATATAGAGCTATGCAAGACAGCACGAAAAAGTATCACTGAAGACGTAAGGAAATTCAACTGTGAGCTAGTGAGGAAAGCAATTGAAAACAACCAAAGCCTAAAGATAGCAAAGGGACATCTCAGTAAGGGAAGAAAACAGATTATGGCTCTGAGAAAAGAAGATGGTTCTATAACAAGAAATAGAGGCGAAATTTTGACAAGAGTGAAAGATTTCTACTCCAAATTATATGAAAGGGATGATACATGTACTCCAGACATCATGAAAGGTACCAGAGTTCTTCCAGTCCTCCCAGCAGAAGTTGCTCATGCAATCAAGAACATGAAGCGGGGAAAAGCTCCAGGAGAAGATGGAATTACTATAGACATCATACAAGAAGCAAGTGGAGAAATTGAAACAGTACTCGCCCAAATTTTCACTCGATGCCTTAATGAAGGGAAGATTCCTGAGGATTGGAACAATGCTACAATGATCCTGCTACATAAAAAAGGTGACATTGAGGATCTCAGGAACTACAGACCTATCAGCCCCCTATCAGTGGTTTATAAAATCTTCACTAAAGTTCTTTCACACCGCTTGAAGGTAACACTGGACATGGCTCAACCGAGAGAACAAGCTGGATTCAGGAGTGGCTACAGCACAATAGATCGTATCCACGTACTGAGAGAACTAATTGAAAGAGCGAGGGAATATGAACTTCCATTGTGCATGGCTTTTATCGATTATGAAAAAGCCTTTGATTCGGTGAAACCATCAGCAGTTACCACGGCTCTGAAATCCTGCGGTATTGAAGATGCATACATTAATATTATTAATAACATCTATGAAAATGCAAGTGCAAAGATTCGGCTGTTTGAAAATACAACAAACATAAAAATTGGAAAGGGAGTGAGACAAGGTGACACCATATCTCCGAAGCTCTTTAATGCCACATTGGAAAATGTCTTTCAATCACTGAACTGGGAAAACAAAGGGATAAAGATTAATGGAGATTATCTAACCCACCTTCGTTTTGCTGATGACGTAGTCATTTTTGCAACCACCCCATCAGAGCTGCAGATTATGATCCAAGAACTTGCTGACAAGAGTAAAGAAGTGGGATTAAAAATGAACTTTCAGAAGACAAAAGTGATGTTCAATGCTTTTACAAGAAATGAAGATTTATCGATTGATGGAGAAAAACTGGAGATAACAGATACGTATGTTTATCTTGGACAGCAGATATCAAGTGAGGGTCACATTGATGAAGAAATTAATCGGCGTACAAAACT
The DNA here is from genome assembly GCA_039090855.1 of Macrothele yani. Taxonomy (NCBI): domain Eukaryota; kingdom Metazoa; phylum Arthropoda; class Arachnida; order Araneae; family Macrothelidae; genus Macrothele; species Macrothele yani. The sequence goes on along the minus strand of CM077025.1, from coordinate 71,002,333 downwards.
TGCCTGGAGAGCTTTTGGAAGAAACAACATAATTTTCAAGAGCAATATGCCATTATGTCTTAAAAGAAAAGTGTTTGATCAATGCATCCTTCCAGTGCTTACGTATGGTGCAGAGACGTGGACCTTAACTAAAAGAGACATACAAAGGCTGCAGACAACTCAAAGAAGCATGGACAGGTGCATGCTTGGTATAACCAGGAGAGATAAGAAGAGGAACTCGTGGATCCGAAAAATGACGAGAGTGGAAGACGTCATGATCAGAGTTAAATCCCTGAAATGGCAATGAGCTGGACATACTGCCAGAAGGACAGACCATAGATGGACAGCCGAAATTTTAGATTGGATTCCAAGGGACAGGAAAAGACCCAGAAAAAGACCACATGGGAGATGGGTGGATGAAATTCGTAAATATGCGGGAGTGACATGGAGGAGACTGGCACAAGACAGACCGTTGTGGAGGAAACTTGGGGAGACCTTCGTCCAGCAGTGGATTGATAATGGTTGACAATGATGATGATGATGATATATATATATATATATATTCGCAGTAAATAATAATAACTTACAACTGAAAAATTGCTTTTCACTCAAAGGAAATAAAATGTAAAAAGTTACAACAGTTAAAACCACCATCAAATGGTTCTACCTGAAAAAATAATGTATGAAAAACATGTTTTTAAATCTCGATACATTGAGAAATATATGCATATCTTTACATAATGAGAAACGCTTACCTATGTGAATAAACTGGATCGAATGAATGTTAAATTGTATATATACATCACACAGTCCAATGGCACAATGCAATCAGGTCTTCGAGTGTTCGCTGTGCCAATAAGAACTTTCAAACAAATTCCTGCTAGCGTTGTTTTGCACAACGGTTCGCTGAGAAGAGAGACTTCGGACTTTAGACTATCCAAGTCCCTCCATACTCCCGCCTTCAACAGCGCGTGAGTCAACCGCAGGCAATCAGATCTCACATTCTCCCACAGACTTTACATGGGAACTTTGCCGCCCCACAACGCCTGAACCGTTGCCCTAATCTCATTTTTCTCTTCGACTGGCACATCTACATGGCAAGACCTTTATCTTGATACCTCAACCATATGTTTACGTTCAGCCGTTCTCTCACAAGTGGTCAATTTCGTTAGTATACTAATTTGAGGAAAATAATTAAAAAAAAAAAAACTTTGGTAGAAGAATGAAACTATGGATGCCACTTGAAAAAAAAATGATGTACAGTGGAACCTTAATTATAAGTTTTTCACTTTCATACATAAAAAAAAAGAGAGAGACGACACCGAATTTTCGGTTGTAATGAGCACGTCTTTTGAATCTTTTCTGATGCAAATTAAATTTATCAAGGTTATTCAAAGTCAATGGAACAGGTTAGGAAAACAATCGACTGGGTTTGTACGATCAATAAAACATCCAGAAAGAGAAACAGCAACTTAATTCCACCAGTGGCTAAAAGGTATGTTAATAAAATAAACAAAAGGAGCACGCAAAGTTTCTCATAGCACAAAGAAGATATCAGAGAAAAGGAGATTTTCAAATCAAATAGTTAAAAGAAGAAATACACATGTAGAAGAAAACATGATTAACTATGCCTTCTAGCGGAAGAATTTTGCATAATGGAAAAGTTGAAAACAGGTGAAAAATATTCTTCATAGAAAATGTTGTGCTAAGGAAAAATAGCTTTTCAAATACGTCTCCCGAAAGCAAAAGAAAAAAAAGGCTTCATCATTTACACACCTAGCTGGAAATTTTTGAAAGAGGATAATACTCCACATCTCTATTGTAGCAAATGGCATACAGTAAAGAAGAAATTTACAAATAATGTTTTTAGAACTGGAGATACAGCTGCAAACTGAAGTACACAAATACCACCTACTGACAGAACTGTGAACTATAAAACTCCTCATATACTAGCCTAAAGTGTTCTACAAAGTAAATGGCATCCGGTGTTGAAAGAATTTTTTTAATTTTGCACGTAGAAGCAAAGATATCGAGAAAAACAGATTAAGCATTCGTGCTATCTTGCGGCTAAATTTTGCATTATTTTGGAAAGAAATTACACACACACAGAGTTTACACAGTTAGTAGTACCTGGCTGAAAAATATTTTCATTCGGGTTTTTAGTCCCGCAGATATTGCTGTAAACAGAAATTTGAACTTACTCCCTCTGATGGCAGACCTGTGCATTAAGAACAATTTGAAATTATATGAGAAACATTTTGCACTGGAAATGCTCTCCAGCAAAGAAAGAATTTTTCAAATTGGAATCTTAGAGAAGCAGAGATATCAACAAAAATAAGATATACATCAACACCCCAGGCGCAAAAACTATGCATTATTTTAAGAACAAAGTACTCTCAAAAAGGTATTCCTAGTTGAGCAATATCGGCACACGAAAGAATTTTTTCAATAAATTCTTCAAACACATTTTAGTGTTGAACTTTATTACGTGGTTATAAACATTATTGTACATATTTGTAAACTATATAGTTGTTATATTGTGTACTGTTTCTCACGTAATATGAAAGTTATAGAGCTTGCGGGAAACATTCTCTCTTTGTCTAACATAGGGCCAATATTGTTGAAAGCAACCTAATATTATAAAATTGAGGTAAGAAAATATATGAATGAAAAACAATTACCCACGTTCTGTTTTCATGGAGTATTCAGGAACATTGAGCATTATTCTGCGATATTCCGAAATTTCTTGAATTCGTCGGAATCACTTCAAGCAGCCACTTCGTGATGATTTTAGGCTTGTCTAGTTTTAATAGTTGGGCAACTCTTCTTATTGTCTTGTGATTCTAATGTTGCAATGTCTAAAACAGTGAACTATTGAATGGTTTAACTTTCAATTTGGTAAAATATTCAGTCGTAAAGCATTCCTAGACTTCGTTTCATTTGATACGTTAAAAAATTGATATGTCAGCATTCCATTTCGATGAGTTGTACTTCTAAAAATGACATTTAAAAACTTAAAAACATTGAACAATCAAACCTTTAAGTTGAAGGGAAGTTGATCAAGTATGAAATATTTTGTCTTGACAACAGTTTAAAGATTGTTCCCCATTGCACAAACATCCCCAAATTAGTTTCGACCAAAAAAAAAAAAAAAAAAAAAAGATAATTGAGGAAATACTTAAAGATACAAAGAAATCTTCTTTAAATAACACTAATATACTAATATTAAACCTAAGACGGATTTAAAATTTGGAGATAAATTCCCTTACATTCCTCTGCTTGCGAATATTCTAAAGAAAAAATGTGCAAAGGAAAATTTGATGCTTGCAGAAACAGTTATTAATAATGAAACCTTATTGACAACAGGCAATGAAAAAAGATCGATTCTTGAAAGAGCGGGAGTATACTGCATTCCAACAAGAAACTCTACCGATACTGAGAGAATTGATGAAACGAATAAAATATACATAGGAAGTACCAAAAGAAGATTTAAGACAAGACTGGGAGAACACATATCTAATTGGAATAAAAAAGATAATAAAACATCATTAATCGGTGAAGACTGTTTTGCATATCGTTCTCGGTCGAATTTGAGGTTGGAATAATGGATTTTATTTCGATTTTATTATTTCATTGGATTAATTTTCTTTCTAGTTCTATTTTGAAGACAGGGTTTTTTGTGTTTTCAATAAAATACTTTTATGGGTTTTAACTATCATAAATACTTCATTGTTGCCTATGGGGAATTTTCATTTTATGGAACTTCAAATACGCAGTTTTTTGTTCTTGAGTGTATACCGGGAGCAACTAATCAGAAGGAGACTGCAGACCAAGAAGTAACAATGTTATTATTTTAACCCTCTCATTCTTCTTCTTTTAAGAAATAATTAATATGTTTTTAGTTCATATTTTAAATAAATATACCATTCACCCTCAATATGACACCACCAGATTGAATAAGAAGTAAAGGAGTCCAGGTGTCGTAGTTTTCAGCGAACTTGAGTAAAAAAAACGTGAAGAACAGAAAAAATGACAGGACTTCTATGATATCCTGCTAAGAACTCGATCATTAATCCAACATTGCATTGAAAATGAGGCAATCCCAGATTGGCCAGAAACCAAATTAATAACATCGCACAAAACTAAGGCCCAAATTTTAACATCAGCAGCAGTAACGATCGAAAAAACTAGAGAATTTGTTTTTTAATTACAATGACCCAATGAACCTTCCATATGCATGTAGATACCTCATTGAGCAAGAAAAGAGGAAAGAACAAAAAAAAAAAAAACCAGCCAAAATAAAAGATATAAGAACAAGACAAATACAGCACTATAACGTTCATATAACGTAAGAAACAGTACACAATATAACAACTATATAGTTGACAAATATGTACAATAATAGAATGTTTTCAATCGAGTTTTCAGCTCAGATTTTGCTGCAAATACATCAGAAGCAGAAACAAACACTTACATCTCCCTGATGGCCAAACAATTCTTTACGAAAAATCAAAAATCATACGCAAAACGTTTCTCCATCTGATACAAAAGAATTTTTCAAATCAGAGTTTGAGGAACAGAGATATCGGGGGAAATGCAATTTACCTTTACACCCCCTAGCGGAAATCATCCATGCATTATTTGAAAATTTTCAAATTACATGAGAAGCGTTTTGCACTGGAAAAGCTATCCAACAAAGAAAGGATTTTTCAAATCAGACTCTTAGAAGCAGAGATATTGACAAAAATAATATATACAGGGTGTCCGAGAATTATTGAACACATTACAAAATTATGTACAAAAAAAAACTATGAGCATTGTCTGTTTTTCTATGTCACGTATTACTAGCATGGTTTCTATATTTTTGTTTTGCAGAATTGTTATTCCCAGAATCCGATAGATTGCACTAGTGTAGCCTGATGAGGAATGTATGAGAAATGCGCTATCAGACGTCATGTCATCCGTACAGCAGAAGGCGATGTGTGTGTTATGGCTTGCGGAATTAAAGTCTGTCATTAAAGTTAAAAGACGGTACCGTTTAGAGTATGGTTGTAATCCTCCTTCAACAAATTCAGTTAAGCGGTGGATGAAACAGTTTAAAGAAACTGGCAATGTGGAACATCGTGGAGGAGCCGGTAGGCCTAGCGTCAGGGTTGCGACGGTTGACCAAGTTAACGAAAGTTTCCGACGAAACCCCAGAAAATCTGTTTGTAAAGCAAGTAAACAGCATTCCGAAATAGACAGTTCACTATATCTTGCACAAGAAATTAAAGTTTCATGCTTATAACATTGGTCAATGTGTGTATGTAAGTGCCTAAATGAGCATTTCCCCAACAGATGGATTGGGTCTGGTGGTCCCATTCCGTGGCCTCCTCGCTCTTCAGATCTAACTCCATTGGATTATTTCATGTGGGGTTATGTGAAGGATCGTGTCTATAAGATGCCTTGTATTGATTTGCAGGAACTGAAGCAGCGTATCACAGCTGCTATTAATTCCATAAGTCCTCAGATGCTTGCCAATACATGGCATGGAATCGAGTATCGCATGGACATACTACGAGCAACCAAGGGATCTAACATCAAAATTTATTAACTTGTGTAGTTACATTGTAAGTCAGTACAGTCAGTTTTTTTCTATCTCTTTTAATGTTTTGTTTTATATAATTCTGTAATGTGTCTAATAATTCTCAGACACCCTGTACATCTACACCCTGTGGAGGAGAAACCATGCATTATTTTAAGAAGAAAATATTCCCAAAAGGTTTATCAACATGAGTGGTAGCGATCAATGAAAGAATTTTTCCATTCAAGCTTTTAGAAGCTCAAATTTTGCTGCATATACACTGAAGAGCAATTGAATTAGAGATACCTGTCTAGTACTGTGTAGCACCACATTTCACCCTGATGACGGCGGCGATTTGTCTCAGCATGGACTCGACAAGACACCAGAAGCGTTGGGAAGCCATACGGATCCAGGACCCCTGAACAAGATCCCACAGTTCACGAAGATTTGATGGAGGGGGTCAGAGCCTCGAACATCTCTCTCGATGGCATCCTAGATGTGCTCGATGGGATTGAGGTCAGGTGACCTAGCTGGCCAAGGAAGCGAGGTCAAGTCAGTGGTGGAGTGTCCATCCAACCATTCGGATACAATTAGGGAGCGATGGCACGGTGCATTGTCTTGTTGCAGGATGAGGTCCCCAGCGGGATGTTAAATACGCACAAAAGGGAGCAAATGGTCGTTCAGGATATCCCGGTAACGTTGACCTGTGAAAGACAATGTCACACGTACCAGGGGTCCCATTTCAGTCCACATAAACAGTCCCCAGACGAGAATGCCACCCCCACCAGCTTGAAGAGTACCCTGCTGGCAAGAAGGATCAATCGCTTCATGTGGTTTGTGCCATACTCGTATCCTGCCATCCGTATGTACCAACGTGAATCTCGACTCATCAGTCCAGGGAACATTTCCCCACATGTCTAGGGTCCAGTGGCGATGTTCCCGCGCCCATGCTAATCTTTGCACCCTGTGATGTGAGGTCAGCAGCGGTACCCTCATGGGACGATGGCTTTTGTATCCCATAGCGAGGAGATGGTTCTGGATGGTGTGGCCGCTTACATGTTTTTGTGCACCAGCGTTAAATTGCAGAGTCATTTCTTGCACTGTGGCCCGTCTATCTGCTGTTACAATGCGAGCTAGCCAACGATGACCCCGCTCATCCACACGCTGTTGTCCACGGCAGTTGGCCCTTGCAGGGATGGTTTTACCGGATTCGATGTACTCACGGTGCACCCGTGACACAGTGGCTCGTGGAAATTCTAGTGCCTGCACGACTTCTGAGATGGAGTGACCCATTCGTCGGGCCCCGACAATTTGCCCACAATCAAATGCGCTTAGATCCCTCGTCTTACCCATACTGCATCAGACTCTTACAGATTCCTGTCGCATCACTCCTTATATTGTCGGATCGCTGCATACGTCATGTCGTTTCCGTTTACAGGGCCGCCCACAACGCCACATTTGCATAACGCCAGCTGTCTCTAATTCAATTGCTCTTCAGCGTACATCAGAAGCAGAAATCAACACTTACGTGTCCTGGTGGCCAAACCATTCTTCACCAAAAATTTAAAATTATATGGAAAACCTTTTCCTTCAGAAGCTGTATCTGGTGAAGAAATAATTTTTCAAATCCGAGTTTTAGAAGCACAGATGTCGGGGAAAACACAATCTATGTTTACGCCCCCTAGCAGAAAATCTATGTAAAACTTGAAAAAGTGGCTATACCCCCAGGAGCAGAAAGTACCAAAAACTGTGATGTATGTTGCAGAACAAAGTCCCCCCCTTGCAGAACATCTTTTTAATCTTAGATTTCAATGTCTTGCAGAATATTTTTTTTTAATCTTAGATTTCAATTTTTTTTATAGGATGTTTTTATTTTTTTGTAGAATATATTTTGTTAAATCTCAAACTTCAATCCCATACAGAATTTTTTTATCTTAAATATGCGAGCGCAGCACTGGCTCGCGTACCCCAATCTGCCAGTAACTCCGCTTGTCTACACTCCCCTTCTCTCCCGGAGCACCAGTCAACAGAGATGGCATTGTACTGCTTCATGCCAACGCAAGACCCCACATTTCAAGAACAACGGTCCAAAAGTTACACAGCCTGGGCTATGAGGGTCTTCCGCACCCAGCTTACTCTCCCGACCTCTTGCCCACCAACTACCACTTGTTCAAGAATTTGGATCATTTTTTGGCAGGAAAATGATTCACCAATGAAGCAGCCGTCAAACACGCCTTTGAACAGGTTCTGCAGTCCACAACGGCCGACTTCTATGCAACTGGCATCAATGCACTGGTATTGCGATGGGAAAAATGTATTGCAGCTAATGGTTGGTTTCCACCATGTAACTGTAGATGGAAGTTTCACTCCCTAAACTGACATTTCATGTGAAACAACCTAATAATTATCCAACAAGTGTGAGTACACTTCTAGGTGGCGTCATAATCTCTCATCCACAGAACCACATATTGTGTGTGACAATCTCTCTCTCACACACACTAACACATCCCAATCTGTTACCATGGTACTCTGTATGTTACTATGACAGCTGTATGTCTTATCCTGATGTTCCTCACACCAGTTTGCACTTTTAAAAGGAATAATCGCATTAATCCCATACCATTAAAATTTCTATGTTGCATATGGGTTTGCCTCCTCAGTGTGACATTGGCAAAAAGACCCCAACTCACTGGGTTTTGTTCCAGAATTCTTAGGTTGAAAGACCATCTGGAACAATCAGCTGTGGGCTAATCCCCCACATTGATGTACCTACCTGATTAAAAAGAATAAATAAAAAGACAGAATAAATTAAGACTCAAGTGTGGGATATGGTGGACCTACCACATTTGAGAAGGATGGTCCACCACAGTATCGACCTGGAAATGGAAAAAAGAAAATCAGAAAGAGATCTCGGCTGAGTGAGTGTAAGATTGGTGTATGGAATACTAGAGGTATAAATGGCAAGATGAATGAGGTAATTGAAGACATTAATAAGTACAGATTGGATGTGCTGTGTGTAAGTGAAACCAAAAAGAAGGAAACTGGTATAGAAGAAGTGAATGGAACGGTGACTGTGTGGTCTGGAGTATTGGATAATGTGAGGGGACAGGCTGGTGTAGGAGTGATTTTAAGTGAAAAGATGAAGAACAACTTGATTCACTATAGCTGCATAAGTGAGAGAATTCTTTGGATTCGTTTGAAAGTGAAACTTCAGAGAATAGCAATTGTTGTAGTGTACGCTCCTTGTGACTCGGAACCTTCTGACAAGAAGGAAGATTTCTGGAATGAGCTACAAACTGTTTTGAGCCAGTTTGGTGCTAAAGAGAAAGTTATAATAGCAGGGGGTTTCAATGCTAGAGTAGGTGTGCAGAATGCAATTTCTGACAATGTTCTGGGTAAGTTAATGATCCTCGTGTAAATGATAATGGTGAAAGATTAATTTAACTCTGCATCGAGAATGGTTTGTGTGTATCTAATACATTTTCCAACCACAAGAATATCTACACACATACTTCAAAAAATCGTACTCTTGGTCAAAAGAGTGTTATAGATTTTTGTTGACTATGATCAGCGTCTGAAACACTTAGTTGTTGACACTCGTGTGATGAGAGGTGCGAATGTTGGTTCTGATCATTACTTGGTAGTGTCATGAGCGAAACTGAATGTTGGTTGGAGGAAAAGGAACAGGAAGAGGCCCAGGATGGAAAGAATAAAGGTTGAAAGGCTCCCTAAAAATCATCAGCGCTATTCTGACATACTCAGAGAACAACTGAAGGAGCTGAAGTCATGTGAGAGGGATATAGAAAAGAAGTGGAAATGTTTTAAAAACTTTGTTGTCACTGCTGCTGAGGAGGTCGGTGACACCACAGTAGTGGGTAACAATAGAGGTGATGCTTGGTGGAATAGTAAGATTGAAGAGGCAGTAAAGAGAAAGAAAGATGCCTATTTGAGGGTGTTGCAAGGTAGAGTTTCTGTGGATGTATACCGCTGTAAGAAGCGTGAAGCAGCTAAGCTAGTTCACCAGAGTAATGCAAAAGATAGGATGGAGAAGGTGGAAAGGCACACTTTGGCCTTTTGGGAAAATAGAAAGACTTTCTCGAAGTAGGTGACATTCAGGAAAAATAGGGGAAACAAAGTTGTGTGAAGAATAAGATCGGGGAAATGATATGGGTGCCCAGTGAGTTAAGTGAAAGATGGGGTGAATACATCTGTGAGTTATTAGATCAAGAAAGCAAAGGTGATTCTGAAGCAGAAGGAGATGATGTCACAGTGAAGGATGGAAGCACAGGAGGGATCTCAAGAGAAGAGGTGTGTAAAGCTCTAAAATCTCTTCGGAATGGTAAGGCTCTGGGAGTTGATTGCATAACTGCTGAGATGTTGAAATATGGTGGCGACTCTGTAATTGACTGGTTAACTGAAATTTGCCAGCTATGCTAGGAGTTAGGAATGGTCCCTTGTATTGGAAGGATGCTATCATTGTTCCCTTGTATAAGGGAAAAGGTGATCAGACTGACTGCAAGAACTATTGTGGTATTAGCTTACTGATTGTGCCAGGGAAAGTGTTTGGTAAGGTCATTATTGAAAAAAGTATGAGGTCTTACGTCAGAGTGGTTTTATGCCTGGTAAAGGCTGCACTAACCAAATTTTTGCATTACGCATGATGATTGAAAAGTACTAGCTGTTGGTAAGAAAGTTTTTGTTGCCTTCATAGATTTAGAGAAAGCTTATGACCGAGTAAATAGGGCACTTCTGTGGAAGGTACTGAATTAATATGGTGTTACTGGGATAATAGTGTAAAAGCCATGTATGCTGGCAGTAGAGCTTGTGTACGAGTGAATGGTGTTTTATCAAAATGGTTTTTTTTATTGGTGCAGGGTCATTCCATGTGAAATCAACCAGCAAAAATAGGATTTTCAACCTGACCATTTTTGTTTTTTATGAAACTTGGTACATTTGTAGAATTCATCAATATAAACATATATGATTTTTTTCAGAATTTTGAATGCATGCATTTTTGAGTTATTGATTTTTGAAATTTCATCATCTGAGCAAACTTCAACTGCCAATTTACTTGGGTTCTAGTAGAGCTAGGGTAATGAATTATGGCTCATTTTAAAGATCTTGAATTGGGCTTTCATTCGATATGCCACACGACACTATTACAATAAATTTAATGTCAATTTTAAAATTTTGAAATTGAAATATTAAAAAACATGTTTTTTAAAAATCTGAAAAAATATATATATGTTTAACAAACATTATCTTTTTACATATCCTGAAAGTTTTATAATGGGATCGCTATGGGATCACTATAAAAAAATAAATAACATAGAAGGACGTTACTAAATGCACCATCAGTGACTAAGGAATTGTTTATTTTGTCTGTCTAAAATGTTATCCCTGGTCTTATGTTAATGAATTAATTATAATTAGTTAAAAAGTTAATATATATCCATAAGGGTAACAAATTGTGTTTCTTTCCTAGGTTTTAAAGTAAAAGCAAAGTAAAAGATGGATGCCAGCAGACCATCCACATCAAAAGTTTCAAGTGTGGTTTACTGTTTCAACCCCCTTGGGAAACCAAACCATAAATGTAACAAAAAAATCTGCTACCAGTTTCCAAGAATCTATTGCTACAGAACAAGTTGCTCAAAACTGGAGACAAGTTCTGTGCCAGTTGTCGTAAAGCAATCCAGAAATTTCACTCTGAAGCTGCTGAACATTCCTCTTCACCTTCTGACAGCTATAATGAACAAGAAGCTGAAGGCCATGCTGTTCCATCTGAAAGCATTGAAGTATGCTATAGAAACATTTAACAGAAGCATTTAACTGAAAAAGAAGCATTTATAGAAGCATTTAACTGAAAAAGAGCATGCTATAGAAGCATTTAACAGAATTTTACAATGTCTGGATGAAACATCAATCAAGAAAAAAATGCCTGCAAGAAAAAAATACCCTGAAGAGAAATATAAAAAAGCCCAAGAAGCATTTCGAGCAAAATTATTAAAGTTAGGTCCTGCGTCGGAACCAAAGGATATTTCATCTCCTGAACCAAAAATTATAAGACAGTTGAAAGAAAAATTTCATTCCACAGAAAATAAAAGCATAAGAATGCAGATATTGAGTACACTACCTAAATCTTGGTCACTGAAACGAATTGAAACAGAATTTAGAGTTTCAAATTTTATTGCCAGAAAGGCTAAAAAGCTAGTAAAAGAAAAAGGTATCATGTCTTCTCCTTATCCAAAGCCAGGAAAGACTTTAGACAAAGACACAGCAAATTGTATACAAGAATTTTATGGGAGTGACAATGTAAGCCGCCAAATGCCAGGAAAAAAATACTTTGTTTCCATTAAAATAGATAATAAGCGTCAACAGGTAAAAAAAAAAAAAAAAATGCTTCCGAGTAATTTGCGTGAATTGTATACTCTTTTTAAAGAGAGATTTCAAGAGAAAAAGGTGGGGTTCTCCAAGTTCTGTGAACTTAGCCCTAAGCATTGCATTCTTGCAGGAGCAAGTGGCACACATTCTGTTTGTGTTTGTACAATGCATCAGAATGTTACACTGATGATGACACAATCCAAGTTACCTGAATTAACAGGAGACACTGTTCAGCCAATAAACTCCTATAAAGATGTTCTTGCAAACATAATTTGTGGAAACCCTACACCTGCATGTTACTTCAGTCAGTGCAACAACTGTCCAGGATTAGAGCAGCTCAAGCAACGATTTGAAGATTGTTTTGATCTAAATAGTATAGAAAATGTGACATTCAAGCAATGGATGCAATTAGAGAAGAGGACAGTACTTGAAACATTATCAAAATCCACACATGAGTTTTTGGAACTGTTGTTTGGAAAACTTCCAGCCCTGTTTCACTATTCTTTTATAGCAACTCAACAGTCAAGTTACTTAAGACATCTTAAAGACACAATAACAGAAAATCAATACATAGTAATTTGTGACTTTGTTGAAAATTATTCTTTTGTATTGCAAGATGCAGCTCAGGGTTTTTCACTGGAACAATGCCCAAGCAACCCTGCATCCTATACTTATATACTATCGAGATGAGAAAACTCAGAACCTAGGACATGTAAGTTTTGTGATTATATCCGACTGCCTAATTCATGACAGTATAGCTGTCCATCTGTTTCAGCATTACCTAATTAATTTCATGCAGTCACATTTTTCTCAAAAACCTGAAAAGATATTTTATTTTTCGGATGGAGCAGCTTCACAATACAAAAACAAGTCAAACTTCCTCAGCTTGTGCTACCACGAGACTAACTTTAATATAAAAGCAGAATGGAATTTTTTTGCAACAGCACATGGCAAAAATGCATGTGATGGGATAGGGGGTACTGTGAAGCGATTAGCTGCAAAGGTAAGTTTACAACTTGTTTATAATAATCAAATTATGACCCCACGCCAACTCTTTGAATGGGCCACTGCTAATATTGCCTCCATTCACTTTCGGTTTGCAACAACAGAAAATTACAAAGAGGAGGAAATTATCCTTAAAAGTAGAATAGCTTCTGCTAAGACAATAAGTGGTACTCAGAAACTCCATTGTTTCATTCCTGCAGGAAAACACAAATTACTAGTCAAAACTTACTCACTTTCTGAGCATTTTAAAGAAGAGATATGTGCAACAGATGAAGGGGAAGAGAACATTAGTTTTGAAAATATGGTAGGTTTTGTGATTAGTAAGTAATCAAGAGCACTGGTGGTTGGGATGTGTAATTGGTGTGAATGAGGACACAGAAGAGGTAAAAGTGAGCTTCCTGGAGCCGCATGGTCCATCTTCATCATACAAGTATCCTCAATCACCAGATATACTGTTGGTTCATAAATCTGATGTTTTGTTAAAAGTTGACCCGACAACAGCTACTGGAAGAGTATATAATTTAACAATGACTGAGACAAAGAAGGCAAATCAAGCACTGGCATATAAGTGCGGCAAAATTTAAAAGAAAGAAAAAAAGCAGGATACATATAGAAGATAAAATAATTTTGTAAGTGTAAATATGCACACAGAACTTTATACTGAATTATGAAATGAATTACTTTGGGACACAGTTTCAAATTACTTAGATGTTTATTTTCATTCTTTAACATTCACAATGTTTAAAAGAACAAGTATGACATTTTACACAAGCCACATAAAGAATACCCTTCCAGTCATGGGCGGAACCGGTAAGTACATCTGCCACATTTCAGTTGCATTGTTCTACGTTATTTTTTTTATAGTGATCCCATAGCAATCCCATTATGAAACTTTTAGGATATGTAGAAAAATAATGTTTGTTAAACATATTTTTTTAATTTTTTTAAAAAACATGTTTTTTAATATTTCAATTTTAAAATTGACATTAACATTTTTTTAATAGTGTCATGTGGCATATCAAATGAAAGCCCAATTCAAGATCTTTAAAATGAGCCATAATTCATGACCCTAGCTCTACTAGAACCCGAGTAATTGACAGTTAAAGTTAGCTCAGATGATGAAATTTCAGGGTTTTTTTGAAATTTCAAAAATCAATAACTCGAAAACGGATGAATTAAAAATTCTGAAAAAAAATCATGTTTGTTTATGTTTATATCAGGGTTCATACACTTGGGGGGGGGGAATTCAAGGACTTTCCAGGCCTTTTCCAGGACATATACAAAAAATTCCAGGATGATTATTACACTTTACAGTATCATGTTCAAATTACTTTTTAAAAGTAATTTCAGTTTTAAGTAATAAAAATGATGAAAGATGCAAATGAATGAGTGTGCTTTATGCAAATGGATCAAGTTTATCAAGCACAAGATCACATAAAGAACGGATTCTGTTCTTATGCCCTGACCTTTGAATTTAATTTGGACCATTTTCTACAAGGGTAGGTTTCTCCTCCCTGATAACATACCAAAACTTCGTTGCAATCAAACAGATTTTATGTGAGTTAACATACCTAAGCTTGGAGAACGAATACTGCTCTTATGTCTTGGCCTTTGAATTTAATTTCAACCATTTTCAAAAATAGGGTACGTTCCCAGGTTGTACCCAAAAGCATACAAAAATTTCGCCGAAATCCAAATGTTTTCGTGCGAATTATCGTACGGACAAACCCAAAGCATAAACGTTTCTGCAACCTGTAGTTCGAAAGGGTTAGTAATTTTGAAAATAAAAACATAGCGAACAGCGCGAAAACTAGCTCATAAATAGAATATTTAAAACTACAGTATGCACTCTCAATTATTAGGGATGGTAGGGGGGAAGGGAATAGAACTGTCCAAAATTAGCATGTTTTCATTGTGCTAGGCGCTTAAGTACTGCTGAATTCCGTCAGACCCAACATACCCCCAATGGTCAAATGATTGAAATGTGCTGATATTATTCATGGAATGAAATGGTTGATCAGCTATGATGACCGCATATAAGTTCGGAAGAAGCGGGGGGGGGGGGTAAGTTTATGTAACATTTTACATCACTCCAGTATTTATCTTGTCATCATCAACAATCGCAATGCAACTAACACTTGCGATCGCGGATATCGGCAACCGAATATCTGCCATATCACTAAGTGATACGACACACAGGTATCCTGTTACAATGTATTGTAATTGAAAGAAAAAAGGATGTGGAAAAAAGAAACTTTCAGAAATTAAGATCATCGTCAAGCCATGGTGTTTCAAAAATCTGTTTTCCTTTATAATGTTTAAAAACATGTTTTTTGCTTTTTTACCTGTAGTGTATAATAAAAATACTGTTGATTTTTTTAATGGAATCAGATGTCCGTATGTCTGATTTTTTCAGATCAAAAATATGTAGTTTTGTATATATTCACAGTATAAGTCATTCCTTATTCCCACAGAACTGAATTCAGCAGATGCAAAATGAAGAACATCAAGACCCGCCCAACACCATGTTTCTGATTGTCTGCTATTTGATTGCATGAAAGAATGCCCACAGAAAAAACGCCCACAGAAAAAACGCTCACTTTTCGAAAGTAGGAAAAAACGCCCACGGAAAATATGCCCACAGAAGAAATGCTGACGGGAAAAATATGTGATCGACTGATAAGTTCATATGTCTGTTATAAACGGTGTTCGGACAACTGGTCACAGGCTGCTGGCCAAAAAAATGTTAGGGGTCATATAAAAATTGCGGTTTCTTGGCCACCTCACCTACATAACGCGAATATGGGAATGACGGAATGAAAACTTTTAGAAGGGCCTAAACGTTAGTCCTAATATTATTTTCTGCCTGAGTAATACCACAATATTAATAATTTGATGTGTAAAATATTTTCTGCAAACCTTACATATACGAGAGGAAAGTTCGGATTGCTCTGATGGACTGTTGAGGTTGTATGGTGTTGGCCTGAAAGCCGTGGTAGTTTTATGCAACATTTATTTAAAAACATACTAATGATTAACTGTTGTCTTCAAGCCAACTGCTATACAATATTTTTCTAGAAACTACAAATAAAAAAATTCTCTGCGAGTATGTGCAAACCCAGGAAATTTGTCTGGGGAGGGGGTGCTTAAAATCTAAAATATGAAATATAAAGAATTTCTGGTCAGATCGGGAGATTTCCAGCGTTTACAAGCTACAACACGTTGAATTATCTTAGGATATCTGCTGCCTCAGGAAACTAGTTGGGGGGGGGGAGGGGGAGGTAATACCAAAATCGTAAAATATCAAATTTCTCTTCCGATCGGGAGATCTTCAACATTTAGAAACTGCAACTCGACAAATTTTCTTAGCACAATGAAGAGAACGTTTATCACACCACCATCTTACTTTTCCTTTCTTGAAGGAATGCTTGATGTACATAAAACCATCATAAGCAACAGATTGTCCGCCTTTCTGATTCACCGCAATTTCCATTTCTTAAAGAACAGTGCATAAAGTAGAAAAAAAAAAATCAGAATACAGTAGCTGGTGAACAAAACAAGCATATACTGAGAAGGATTGCTAATACACTGCAGTGAGGGAAATGTATATTATACCAGTGAGAATGGGTGTTAGTGCGTATTTTTTTCTTTACACTGGGAAGAAAAGAAGTATGCCAGTAACTTGATACTACTCACGGGGAAGACACACCCTGACCGGTGGCCAACCGATAAATTTAAATGAAATATATCGCTTGTTATTTGGGGTGCGGTCGCTAGCAAACGTTCCAGCTGCAGCTGCAAAGGACCACTTTGACGAAAGACAGATGTCCCCCTCCCCCTTCTGCTCGCCGTACAAAAGAGACAAGAGTGGAAAGAAAGCACATTACACAAAGTTATATCTGCACATTGCGGCTTTTACAATTAAATGCATTATACTTTACAAATATTTATAAATAAAATAATCTGACTTTTAATGATTTCCCTTTTAATTAATATAGTTAAATAATAAACATGCATAGTTTTATAAAAATTAAGACCTTACTTTAAAAAATAAGAATAGTCACAAATTTATTACAGTAAAGCCGAACTGGAATTTTTTAAGAAAGTAGCTACTCTACAGTAGGAAGTTGAAAGTTAACAATCTTATAAGAAAGTAGCTACTCTACAGTAGGAAGTTGAAAGTTAACAATCTTATTTGGTTCTTCACTAGGCCACCCGCGGCCCTTAAGTCATAAGTCCTAGGCCTTGGCCTATTTAACAGTTTTTATTCTAACGATGTTATATTCATAACGTTTATGTAACACATCAAATTATTAATATTGCGGTATTACTCAGGCAGAAAATAATATCAGGACTAACGTTTAGGCCCTTCTAAAAGTTTTCATTCCGTCATTCCCATATTCGTAAAATTTACATAACAAGTATTGTCAATAATCAAACAGAAGTCATCGCTCTTTCCACGTTTATAAGTGAGTCACAGAAAAATTCTCAGTGGCCGCCACCAGGAATCGAACTCAGGGTCTTCCAGTTACGCGCCGGATATGCTTCCACTGCACCACGGCTATTCCTATTCCACGTCAAATGTCTATATTAATTGTCAATAATATTGCGCTTCTACTTATACACCATACATTCAATCCATACATTAATTAATAGGCCGTAGGCCTAAGCCTATTCAACACTTTTTTTCTTCGCCTGTGAATTAATTAAGTAAAAGAATATTGCAAACTTGACATGTTATGTAAATATTTAGTACCTACGTAAAAGTGCAGCGTTATTAAAAAATCCCACCTTAGGGTCCTTTTCCGAACATACATGAATTATGCTGTAATTTTCGCTTGGCTAACATAGAACGTTTTCTCGAAATTTGTTTGGAGTTCCCAATTCAATTCTCAATGTAGGCCAAAAATCGATAATACTTACACCCCCCCCCTTGAACTTTTGTGGCCAGTTGTCCGGTGGCCAATTCTCCTACACCCATTTTCGTTATGTAGGTGAGGTGGCCAAGAAACCGCAATTTTTATATGACCCCTAACGGTTTTTTGGCCAGCAGTCTGTGACCAGTTGTCCGAACACCATTTATAACAGACATATAAACTTATCAGTCGATCACATATTTTTCCCGTCAGCATCTCTTCTGTGGGCATATTTTCCGTGGGCGTTTTTTCTGTGGGCATTCTTTCCTCATACCCTGCTAATTTGGATCAATGGTGAATGCAGCAACTATGATTTTTATTTATTACCAAGAAAAAAAAACCCTGTGAAAGCTGCAAAGCTGAAACGGATATTTCTTCCCCTTCATGCACAAAAATATTCCGCTTAAGATCAAACAGCAGGAACACGTCTCTACGCACACGCACTACCTTTGGAATGTCCTGATGGAACGGCTTCTTTTCATTTGGCACATCGCCATAAATCACCACCCGCAGCTCACTGAACTGTCAAGTTGCACCCTTCCTCCTTCACCCTAGCTAACTATAGGAGAAAACGTGTAAAAAAAAAAAGCTCCCCGATTTTCGCCAAAATGACCAAATTTACGTCATGATGTTGCAGTTTACTAAAATAAGTTTATCTGCTGAATTTTGCCTAAACCCACAGAAAACTTTTTAATTATAGATTTTTTTTATTAAAACAATAACTCAGACGTCTGAACAAAAATGTATGTTTGTAATTCAAATAGGGTCCATATCATCACAGAAAAAATTTTAAGAATCACTCTGTTTAAATAAACCATGGCATCTTAAAAAAAATAATTCACTTGCTTTTCCCTTAATTTAGAATTACTGTTTCTTTTTTTTCAATCGGATTATGCAACAGAAGATTTTTTTTTATTTTTGCATCTGCTAAAGTTTCTAACGGAATTTGGCAAAATTTGCACTAGATTGTGATGTATTTTTTTTTTTTTTTTTTTTTTTGATTGGAGGTTTAATGACCACCGTGATCAACTCAATGGGCTATAAGCAGTCGCCCGTCCCTAATTTAGGGTCACTGGTTCCAGGGAAGGGAGAGAGCCAGTGCCGTAAGACAAACACAACAACCATGCCTCACCGGGATTCGAACCCGGACCCCAGACGGACGAATGATCAGAGGCCAGCGCCTTAGACCACTGCGCCACCGGGGCGGCTAGATTGTGATGTATCTTAACCACTGTAAAAATTTTACTGCGTTATTTTCAAAATTCGCTAAAATGGATTTCTGAAAATTTTCTCCTAGTCCCATTGAGCAGTGGAAGTGATAAAGAGGTGTTTGCTTTCTTCCCACCCAAGGGCTTTGGATCAGCGCTTCCAGCTGTCAATCAACCGTTGCTATGGTAACACCCTTTCTGCTGGAGGCTCACTCTCTCCAAAGAGGCATTCATACTTGTGCATAATAAAAATTTCCAATACTAACTTTTTAAGTTTAAAACCGATTCAATTAGAATTTTGGGAGTAAGCTTCTGTAATCCAATTATAGTGAATGTAAAAATTTCAGCCACTTTTGTGAAAAATTCGCAAAGATAGTTTTCTTATTTTTTATCATAAGTAGCGGAAGTCTCTTGAGGGGAGGGCTGGCAATGCACATAAACGAGGACCAGATGAATGTGTTGTTCAGGCGTACTCCTCACTGGTGGACGCCGGCTGACTTGGTACATACGCGACCCCCCTGCAAATGCTAAATGTCTCTTCTTTCGCCTTCCGTTTGTTCGACGGACATCAAGCTCCCCTTCCTAACAGAGCTACTAGAAATCATCCAATTTTATTGCACTGGAAGTAGTGCTTTTTTTTTTTTTTTTTCCCCCAGCCAAATTAGGATTTGGTACACGTCTGAAACATTCTTTGAGAACAGAGGAGAGGAACTTTAAAAAATGAAGGGGTAACAGTAACACGATTTCTTAAAAGGGCATTTTTTAAAGCACTAATTTCAAATTTCAAGGCTTTTCAAGACAACATTAAAAAAAACACTGTTTTTCCAGGATATTCCAGGCCTTGAAAACGTAATAAGGACTTTCCAGGTTTTCAAGCACACGTGCGCACCTTGTTATATTGATGAATACTACAATTATACCAAGTTTCATAAAAATAAAAAAATTTGGGGTTGTGAGCCTTGTTGATTTGACATGGAATGACCCTGCAAGAGTCGGGCAAGGTTGTGTAATATCACCATGGCTGTTTAATATATTTATGGATGCATGCATGCGTGATGCAAAAATAGATAATACTGGTTTATGTCTTGATATCTGTGTGTGCAGATTGCTTTGCTGTATGCTGATGACACTGTCCTCTTGGCAGAGAGCAAAAGTGAATTGCAGAGTATGTTGTCCCAGATGTACGAAGTTTGCATGAAATTCGAACAGAGTATAAATAAGGGAAAAACCAAAGTTATGGTTTTTGAGTGAGGAACTGGTAGTACTGAATGTAACATAAGTTTAAATGGCACAGTGATTGACCAGGTGAATGAGATTCTGCATTTAGGAAGCATGTTTAACCAGGGTGGCTACAAAATCATGAACAAAAATTCCCTGACTTTTCCAGGTTTTCCAGGCGAAATTACACTTTTCCCCCTGACCACTGCATACAAACCAGAAAAGTTAATGAATACAAGGGCAAATAATAAAGAAAACTTTACTTCTATTTTTACAAATGCAGTCAATTCTTGATAACTAACTTTGATAACACTAAATTTCTGATAACTCAAAAAAAAAAAAAAAAAAAAAAAAAAAGGGAATTCCTTGCAAGTTGCCCTAGGCACATAATGAAGTTATGGTCTTGATAAGTAAAAAAAATTGTGGCCAATGTGATAACTCAAAATATTCTTGTTTAAAAATAAAAAAATAGCCCATAAAATGCAAACAACATAAGGATTTGATGCACAACTCATTCATAACAATAGACAACAAAAGCAAACATTCCCCGCTTACCACTTTAACCATGGAAAGTGACCTCCATCTGAAATAATTCTGTCACCACTCAGCCAAGGACAGACTACAACTAAACTCCCTGCCGCACATCTTCAATTCCCACCAATAATTAATCAAACAGTAATCTTTAACTAACATTTAAATAAAATTTCAGACTGGCATCTCACCATTCAACCTAATAAACAAATGGTGTTCAGTAGCACTTTTTGTTAAGCTTATGTTGAATATTCTTGTTCTGAACAAATCCAAGCTTTGTTTCATAAAACTTATTTTTCTAAACTTGTGGCTTCAAATCAAAAGTTGAACACATTGTCCTTTGCTGATAAAGTCAGTTATTAAATATGTTAAAGGCAGCAGAAAAAAAAATTGCACAGCATTTTGTAATACTGGAAAGCACAATGTCTACAATTCTAAAGAATAAAAAAGTGATTTCTTTTTTTTTTTTCAAAGGAAGCCTCAGCAAAAAGAAAAGAAAGAAATGTGCAGAGTATTAGAATATTTGAGGGATGCTTAATGGAAATGAAATATGTATTCAGTGTAGAGATACAAATGTGAAACTGGGAGAAAATATCATGAGAGAGGAAGCTAAAGTCATCGGAAAGCAACTAGATCAAATGATTTCTGGTTTCAGAAACTGCCACAAAAATAGATATCATAAGCTTTGTGGTGAAAAATGTAATCACGGATGAAGAGACCTGCTCCAAATGGCTGATGAAACTGACTACCATTTTAAAAGATGCCCAAAGATGTTTCCAATGATGACAAAACTAGACTGTGTTAAAGGTCATGTATTGTTACTTTTAGCAGCTAACATGAGTGAACCTAAGAAACTTAACCCAATAATGATAGGCAAATCTAAAAAACCTAGATCTTTTTCTGGAGTAAAATCTTGACTCAGTGACAATCAACCAAATAAAAACACCTGAATAACTAATGGAATTTTTTAAAACTGCATGAAAATGTTCTATAAAAAAACTGGTGCTGCAGATGTGTACAGGATTCTTATCATTAATAATCATACTGTGCATGAATACATTTCTGAAATTCAATCCATAAATATCCAATTTTTACTAGCCAATACATCATCGAAATTGCAACCATTAGAAAATGGTGAAGAAACTTGAAGATCTGGTGGGACATAAACTTGATGAATAATAAAACCTAGATTTGCAAAATTCAAAATTAGATAAGAAAGAAACATTTTTAACATATGAAAATATCAACACTGAAATTGAGGTTTGAGAATATTTAAGATGGGGAGGGGATGAAGACATAGGCCAATTAAATCCCCAACCTGGAGATGAAGACGAGTCAGAGGAGTGCCCTAACCTCTACTGTTAGGGGGAAACGCTCCGGCAGCAACAAATATTTTGCAAAACTTTTTTGAAGCCACACTTGAAACACTTGAAATTGTTGTTGAACATGAAAGGCCAATAAAAGCAGCAAACTATATTAACAGATTTCTTCAAACAGTAGCCAGGTAATTCAGTATATTAAGTTTATTCTATTTTATTGTGATGACTCAAACAACATTTTGAATACATTAAAATATTTACATTTAAAAAATATTAGGTTAAAGCTGTAAAATAAACACACATTTAAAGATGTACCATAATTTCGGGTAGATAAGCCGCGGCGTATAAGAGTTCAAAATTAAATTTTCGGTCCGTGCGGCTTATGCATAGGGACGTGTACGGTTTCTCCGGGGGAGGGGGGGGTTGAAATTATGTAACAAAAAACTTTTTGGCTTGTTTCATTTTTTTTTTTTGCGGGAAGATATCTCAATAGAGAGGGAACGATGTAACGATGTTACAGCCACATGCAATAAATTCCACCCACCCCCTCTTAAAACAAGACATGAAAATAATAAGTTATAGGATTGAGGTAGGACAGGCAGGAGAGAGGTGACTGATAAAACTCGGAAAAAATCCGTGGCTGGGGGAAACTTCACAGGGAATCAATCCTTTTAGCAAGGATCGCTTTTGTTTCATGCTCTTAGAAACTAACTCTCTTTGAACTCGTGACGTCAGCAGCTTCGCTCCAAGGATACGGGCTAATGCTCTCTCTCCCCTCTTGAAACAGCGATGAGTGCGTTCGTTGCATTCAGTTCACCAAATCACACATTCTTGAGTACGCTACTCATAGTTCTATGTTACCATGAAAAGTAATATGACGAAACGCAGAAGTTATACTTCTAGTTTTAAGCTAATGGTAAATAAATATGTTTTTCCGAATCCTGGAAAAACATCAAAACTTCAACGATTTTTTCGGATCACTGAAGCAAATATTATTTCTAAAAACTGCTGTGAAATGCCAGAAGACAGTGAAAGCGATGCGGACGACCCCGAAGTTTTTATAGATGATGAGCTTTTAAAACTTTTTAATTCGGACAGTGAAGTTTCCGATTTTTATTGAAAAACTATGTGTACCAGATATTTTCAGAATGTCGTGCGTGTATTTTTTAAATTCTAGAGGTATAAATGTTTTATAACTGGTTTAAGCGCCTTATGAATTCTTCAATTAATTTTTTTATAAAATAGGTAATAGGGTAAGTGTTATCCTTAAAATTGAATCTTGTTTAGTTGATATTTTTATTTATTATTTGAAAGATCAGGTACTATATTTTTGTCTACGTAATGTTTTTAAGACTCTGTCGTCGTCGTCGTACTACCCCACTTTACTGCGAAGGTGCAGCGTTTCTGGTGATTTTTTTTCATTCCGCCCCTTTTTTTTATCGCAGCGGCATATACACCAGTGCGGCTTATTTATCCGAAATTATGGTACCTAAATATGTAATGATTTCGTGTAACTTTCAGTCAACAACTATTTTTTTCTCACTTCCCTTTGGATTTGACTTTTGAAAAGTCGGCTGTACTTTCAAAAAGTAGGTAAGCTACAAAAATGTATTTTTTGCTAAACATTTTTTTTTCCCAGCAATAACTGCCTTTTGCATCTTGAAGAATTTTTGCTTTCTTGACCTGTAGCTGCTGTACCATCATTTTCATTCTGTGCTTTCTTTTTCCTATTATCTTCACTTTAAGCAGCCTTCACAACTTTAGCATATTTAGATCAAGAATTTCAGGCTGCCAGTAATAAAGGTTTTGTTATCCTTACGTTTTGGACACCACCAAAACATAAGGATTACAAAACCTTTATTACTGGTATTGTCTCCTCCTTCATGCTATCAATAAGGCTCCCAGAATTAACAGAGAAACCCCTTAAACATAAGCACTGCCAGGAGACAAGAAAATTTTAACAACTGAATACCAGTTCTCGATATTCACGCTTTTGTTCTGTCGCAGGATTTTTTTCTTGTGAATATGAGGAAACCTGATCAATTTTTTCCAAAAAGAAAAAAAATCCTCATTCCAGAACACGCTCTTCCTTCGGGGAAGGATTAAATGGGAGAATGAGCGTGCAGTTGTTTAATTTTATCTGACCCCAAAAAAATGAAATTACATTTTGAAAATTTTTTTTTAACTATATGATTTGTGATTGACTTTCAATCTTCATTCCTTTTCATTTGTAGTGGCATTTTTTTTATCACGGAACGAGGGAATTTTATTTCGTATGGAAGGCGAATTTATTATACGTGAACTTCGACAAAATGTAGTTTATTTCTTCAGCATTCCGGCCATTTTGGGAATTTGGTTGTTGAGAAAGTGTCTCAAAAGCAAAGTCTTTTTGAGAAGCAAAATGCGAGCATGCTATTTTTAGCAAAAGGACAGGAAGTTGTTGCGTTTTCCGTCCCTTCGGAATTCCTGGGGTCGGCAAGCAAGGTCAGTCAGTTGGGGGATGAGATGGCATCTGCTTAGCTTCACCCTTTTAGCACAAAAGTAACTGACCCTCCTGGTTGGATGGCAACCTTGCTGCTATGCGGGTTTTGGCCAATGAGCAGAGGTCAGCAGCCAGGCCAGCGAGTTCTCAGGAGAAAAATTCTCGCTCTTCTGCTGTTTGGAACTGAGAGAAAGAGGAGGTAAACAGCGCTCGGTTTGGCCGTGCAAGCCATTTTTGCAGTTGGCAGGTGGGGTCAGGATCACCGTGGAGCTGCAGAGAATCACGTAAAAATGACCCAACAGAGAGAGAACAAGAAAGATGACACCAAATTTTCGGGTGTAATGAGCACGTCTTTTGAATCCTTTCTGACGCAAATTAAATTTATCAAAGCTATTCGAAGTCAATGGAACTGGTATGGAAAACAATAGTATCTGACAGAAGAAGTTTTTCAATCAGGTTTTTAATCCCGCAGATATTGCTGTAAATGGAATCGTGAACTTACGAGTTAAGAAAAATTTAAATGAGAAACATTTCGCAGCGGAAACGCTATCCAACAAAGAAAGAATTTTTTAAATCGGACTCTTAGAAGCAGAGACATCTACGCCCCCTAGCGGGAAAACCATGCATTATTTTAGGAAGAAAGTATTCTCAAAATGTTTTTCAATGTGAGCGGTATTGGTCCAAGAAAAAAAAAATTAGTCGAGTTTTCAGGAGCTCAGATTTTGCTGCAAATACACCAGAAGCAGAAATTAACACTTATGTCCCCTGGTGGACAAACCAATCTTAACCAAATATTAGATATTATATGAAAAACATTTTCCATCAGGAGCTGTATGCAATACAGGAAGAATTTTTCAAATCAGAATTTTAAAAGCAGAAATATCGGGGAAAACACTATCTAGCTTTGCGCCCCTAGCGGAAAGTCTATGATTTACTTGAAAATTTTGATTTCATATGAAAAACATTTCACATCGGAAACACCATCCAACAAAGAAGGAATTTTTCAAATTAGACTCCTAGAAGTAGAGATATTGACAAAAATAAGATATACTGTATATCTACGCCCCTGGCAGAGAAACCATGCAATATTTTAAGAAGAAAATATTCCGAAAAGGCGTGTAGATGTGAGTAGTAACAGTCATTAAACAAATTTTTTCCAATCAAGATTTTAGACGTTCAGATTTTGCTGCAGATACATCAGAAGCGAAAATTAAGAGTTACCCCCCCCCTGTTCTTACTTTTCACATTTCAATTTAATTTAGGTACTTAGAGGTATTTATACTTCACTTCTTACCTCTTCCGTGAGTCCGTGCATGGGCTCTCTGGCACTCCAACATTTTCTTTGGGTATGATGCACACGGTCATATACACAATAACATTCACATATTCCAATTAGGGTCACACATCCTGGAACTTGATGAACTTAATTTATTGCAGATCATTTTATATGAATTAGATGTAAATACACAAACTTCGTTGTTTTGTCTTTCGTGTCATAAGTCTTATCAGGTTTCATTCTGCAGTCTTTGCAATTAGTTCTGCGGCCTCTGCCATCAGTTCCCACGCGTCTACACATGTCCACAATTTTCTCACGTCTGGTGTTGGCCTCCTCCGCTGCGCCCTCTGTCAGCGTAGTCCCAACATCCTCCGGCCCCAAAGAATTGGGTTCAGTCTTTTCTAAGTCCAGCTCAGGTGGGTAAAGGTGTTGTACTGGTCTTTTGATCAATGTTCCATTAGGCAGTCTCACAGTACATGAACGTACCTTTCCGTCATGTCCCACGTGAACTTGGCTAATGATACCGGTTTTCCACATCAGTTTAGGTAATCTTTCATTTCTTATATGAACTATGGAATCCTTTTTCACCTCTAAACCACCATTGGCAATTTTCAACTGGTGGGCTGATTTCAATTCCAGAAGATATTCTTGTCGCCATCTTCTCCACAGTCTCTCCATAACTAATGCTCTGTGTTTGTATTTCCTTGTAAGGTCACTCACTCCCTTTCGGATTCCTCAGAACTTGGTTTCCCATCAGGAATTGTTGTCAATCTCCTTCCAATGTCCTGGTGAGAGTGGTTCTGGCTCTCCTGGTTCGCTGTATACAAATGTCAAAGAACGGGAATTCAGGATTGCTTCTACTTCAACAAGAGTAGTTTCCAATTCTTCATATGTTAAAGAAGCTTTTCCCAGTATTCTTTTTAGGCATGTTTTGATCGAGCGAACGAGCCTCTCCCGAAAATCACCCCACCATGCAGCTCTTTCAACAATATACTTCTATCTTATTCCAGTTTCTCCATAAAACCTCAAATTTTCTGGATCGGTAAACATGCTCCACAGTTTGGTTAAATCTCGGTTTACCTTTTTAAATGTTTTCACGTTATCTGAATAGAGTGTCTTACAAATACCGCTTCTCACTAAAAATCTTCTAAATGCCAACAGAAAGTTGCAAGCTGTTAAATCAGATACCAATTCCAGATGTACAGCACGAGTAACTGAACAGGTAAATAAGGCGGCGTAAACCTTCTTATTTTCATTCTTCGTGAATAATGGTCCTGCAAAGTCCACTCCACATATTTCAAAAGGAGAAACTTCCTTTAATCTGTTCGGTGGTAAGGGTGCCATATCTTGGTCGAAAGGTTTTGTTTTAAATTTCCGGCAGATAAAACAACTATGTATAACGCTTTTCACTCTTGGCGTCCCCGTTGAATCCAGTACCTTTCTCTGATTTGTGCTAAAGTCTCGGCAACTCCACCATGTCCTACCCTTATATCATCATCATCATCATCATTGTCAACCATTATCAATCCACTGCTGGACGAAGGTCTCCCCAAGTTTCCTCCACAACGGTCTGTCTTGTGCCAGTCTCCTCCATGTCACTCCCGCATATTTACGAATTTCATCCACCCATCTCCCATGTGGTCTTTTTCTGGGTCTTTTCCTGTCCCTTGGAATCCAATCTAAAATTTCGGCTGTCCATCTATGGTCTGTCCTTCTGGCAGTATGTCCAGCCCATTGCCATTTCAGGGATTTAACTCTGATCATGATGTCTTCCACTCTCGTCATTTTTCGGATCCACGAGTTCCTCTTCTTATCTCTCCTGGTTATACCAAGCATGCACCTCTCCATGCTTCTTTGAGTTGTCTGCAGCCTTTGTATGTCTCTTTTAGTTAAGGTCCACGTCTCTGCACCATACGTAAGCACTGGAAGGATGCATTGATCAAACACTTTTCTTTTAAGACATAATGGCATATTGCTCTTGAAAATTATGCTGTTTCTTCCAAAAGCTCTCCAGGCAAGTTTTGTACGCCGATTAATTTCTTCATCAATGTGACCCTCACTTGATATCTGCTGTCCAAGATAAACATACGTATCTGTTATCTCCAGTTTTTCTCCATCAATCGATAAATCTTCATTTCTTGTAAAAGCATTGAACATCACTTTTGTCTTCTGAAAGTTCATTTTTAATCCCACTTCTTTACTCTTGTCAGCAAGTTCCTGGATCATACTCTGCAGCTCTGATGGGGTAGTTGCAAAAATGACTACGTCATCAGCAAAACGAAGGTGGGTTAGATAATCTCCATTAATCTTTATCCCTTTGTTTTCCCAGTTCAGTGATTGAAAGACATTTTCCAATGTGGCATTAAAGAGCTTCGGAGATATGGTGTCACCTTGTCTCACTCCCTTTCCAATTTTTATGTGTGTTGTATTTTCAAACAGCCGAATCTTTGCACTTGCATTTTCATAGATGTTATTAATAATATTAATGTATGCATCTTCAATACTGCAGGATTTCAGAGCCGTGGTAACTGCTGATGGTTTCACCGAATCAAAGGCTTTTTCATAATCGATAAAAGCCATGCACAATGGAAGTTCATATTCCCTCGCTCTTTCAATTAGTTCTCTCAGTACGTGGATATGATCTATTGTGCTGTAGCCACTCCTGAATCCAGCTTGTTCTCTCGGTTGAGCCATGTCCAGTGTTACCTTCAAGCGGTGTGAAAGAACTTTAGTGAAGATTTTATAAACCACTGATAGGAGGCTGATAGGTCTGTAGTTCCTGAGATCCTCAATGTCACCTTTTTTATGTAGCAGGATCATTGTAGCATTGTTCCAATCCTCAGGAATTTTCCCTTCATTAAGGCATCGAGTGAAAATTTGGGCGTAGTACTGTTTCAATTTCTCCACTTGCTTCTTGTATGATGTCTATAGTAATTCCATCTTCTCCTGGAGCTTTCCCCCGCTTCATGTTCTTGATTGCATGAGCAACTTCTGCTGGGAGGACTGGAAGAACTCTGGTACCTTTCATGATGTCTGGAGTACATGTATCATCCCTTTCATATAATTTGGAGTAGAAATCTTTCACTCTTGTCAAAATTTCGCCTATTTCTTGTTATAGAACCATCTTCTTTTCTCAGGGCCATAATCTGTTTTCTTCCCTTACTGAGATGTCCCTTTGCTATCTTTAGGCTTTGGTTGTTTTCAATTGCTTTCCTCACTAGCTCACAGTTGAATTTCCTTACGTCTTCAGTGATACTTTTTCGTGCTGTCTTGCATAGCTCTATATATTCCACTTTGGAAGTCACATCTTCTTTAGTTGTCCTCATCTCTCTTCTTTTTTGCATCAACATTTTGGTTTTTCCTGATAATTTGTTTACATGCAACTTGTTCTTAGACCCAGCTAATTTTGTTGCTGTTTCCATAAGAGCTTTGGTTACTTTTCTGTTAACTTCCGAAATATCCACTTCTTCCGATGTTAGGCCTTCTAAAGCAGAGAATCTGTTCTTCAGTTCCAACTTGAAAGTATTATGGTGTATTTTAAGGTTGGTTATGTCAATACATTTTGTTTGTCTTATGAGCTTGCCACGTTCCAGTTTAGTGTTGAGGTGCATCTTACATCTCACCAATCTATGGTCACTACCTGTGTTGAACTTGTTCAGCACACTGCAGTCTTCGATGACGAATTTTTTGTTACACATAATAAAATCAATTTCACTTGTCGTCCCAATTGGATGTCTCCATGTCCATTTCCTGTGTGGCTTTTTCTTGAAAAAGGAATTCAAGATGAAAAATCCTTCTGCCTCTGCAAACTCAACGAGAGTATTTCCACGCTGGTTTCTGATGCCGTGACCGAATTTACCTACTGAAGTTTCATTCTGTTGCCGGTGCCCTATTTTTGCATTGAAATCTCCCATAATTATCTTCAAGTGCTGCTTACCTTTATTATTTAGATCACGAATTTCCTCATAAAATTCTTCAATTTCTTCTTCAGGATGACTTGTGGTGGGTGCATAAGTTTGAATAATCTGAGCCTGGTATCTTCTCGATAGTTGGATAACGAGTCGTGCAGCTCTGTCAGAGGAACTTTCAACTTCTACCACTTTATCCTTCAGTTTCTTGTTTATTATAAATCCAACACCACTAGTTCTGCCAGTATCTGTCCCACGATAATAGAAGAGATGTCCACTTTTCAGTTCAATGAGATCTTCTCCTTTTCTCCTTACCTCACTTAGCCCGACGATGTCCCACTTGATCCTTTGTAGTTCCTCTTCCAATTCAAGAAGCCTTGAATCAGAAGATAGGGAGCGTCCCGTTGTAGGTAGCCAAGGTCAGCATCAAATGGCAGCTCTAGTCCGGTCCTCCGGGATTCTTAGCACCCTCTGCCTTCATGTCGCACTGGCCGCTGCCTTGGCCAGGTACATTCCAGCTGCCGGAGACTGAGGGCCAAGATTTAAGTTGTAGAGTCATTTTGGAGGTGTTTGGCCATAACTCACCACGCTGGCCAAGCGGGTTGGTGAGTGTGGGATAGCATTTCCTCTGATCCCGATGGTATAGTTATACCGCTATTTGCGGTCGTCAGAGCCCCTTTAGTGGGAACAGGATGCACCACGAGAAGGCGGGGTTGACATTTGTCAAGGAGAGGCTGTGATGTTACCCTTATATGACTTCGCTTAATTAATAGGTCTGACCATGGGCGGCGGAAGGTGGGGGACCTGGGGTTCCGGACCCCCTCTGGAATTTCATGATCCTCCTCACTGAGGGGGTCCACCCAGGAAATGTCCTAAAGCTATGTGGTTCACATATAATTTATAGTTTCTTTGTTGTTGTTTTTTACGATTTCCTGGATACCGTCACCATGCTTTGCAGTTTTCTGGAAAACTCTTCAAGTACAATTTTGAAAATTGATTTCGCACAAATATACTGAAAAGTTAATTCAATGCTCTGTTTTTCACCTTAAAAAGATCATTAAAGAATTCTTTAAATTCCTTTAAAGCAATAACCACGGCCGAGAACAGGTCTCTCCTTCCTTCTACGCGTTTTTTTTTTAATTCCAAGTCCGAATGTGTCTTATCGAGATCAGAAAACCCATTAAATACATCTGAAAAATAAATAACTGAACAAAAGTACTCAAACTCAAAGTAAGCTGTGAGTATACTGCTACTTGTGCACAGAGCACAGGACATTCTTGGTGTTTCCGCATAGAAGATCAACGACCCTGGATATATGTGCATGCTTTTGCTGCGAGAACAACTATTGTCGAACTAAAAGAGTAACAAAATCGCTTGCTTCTCACACTCTGTAGCGTTCTGGATGATGTTTTTGCCGAGAGTAGAAACAATCTATTGGCGTTTCCTTGATGTTTGTGTTTTCACCCATCTTCTTCATGCATAATGTTCATGTGTGGTAAAGAAAACTCAAGAGATTTGTTTAGGCACTGGGCTTGATGTGAATTTAAGAGTGCCCGAGTAAGAACTGGCTCCTGCCATTTCAACGTCAGACTTAACCGTTTAATCCAAGAGATATGCAATTTCAATGCTAAATGGTTGTTGCCATCCCAGGTACAATTAGGCGTTCATATACTAAGACAGTACAAAAGAGTATCACTGAAGACGTAAGGAAATTCAACTGTGAACTAATGAGGAAAGCAATTGAAAACAACCAAAGCCTAAAGATAGCAAAGGGACATCTCAGTAAGGGAAAAAAACAGATTATGGCACTGAGAAAAGAAGATGGTTCTGTAACAAGAAATAGAGGCGAAATTTTGACGAGAGTGAAAGATTTCTACTCCAAATTATATGAAAGGGATGATACATGTACTCCAGGCATCATGAAAGGTACCAGAGTTCTTCCAGTCCTTCCAGCAGAAGTTGCACATGCAATTAAGAACATGAAGCGGGGAAAAGCTCCAGGAGAAGATGGAATTACTGTAGAAATCATACAAGAAGCAAGTGGAGAAATCAAAACAGTACTCGCTCAAATTTTCACTCGATGCCTTAATGAAGGGAAAATTCCTGAGGATTGGAACAACGCTACAATGATCTTGCTACATAAAAAAGGTGCCATTGAGGATCTCAGGAACTACAGACCTATCAGCCTCCTATCAGTGGTTTATAAAATCTTCACTAAAGTTCTTTCACACCGCTTGAAGGTAACACTGGACATGGCTCAACCGAGAGAACAAGCTGGATTCAGGAGTGGCTACAGCACAATAGATCATATCCACGTACTGAGAGAACTAATTGAAAGAGCGAGGGAATATGAACTTCCATTGTGCATGGCTTTTATCGATTATGAAAAAGCCTTTGATTCGGTGAAACCATCAGCAGTTGCAATGGCTCTGAAATCCTGCGGTATTGAAGATGCATACATTAATATTATTAATAACATCTATGAAAATGCAAGTGCAAAGATTCTGCTATTTGAAAATACAACACACATAAAAATTGGAAAAGGAGTGAGACAAGGTGACACCATATCTCCGAAGCTTTTTAATGCCACATTGGAAAATGTCTTTCAATCACTGAACTGGGAAAACAAAGGCATAAAGATTAATGGAGATTATCTAACCCACCTTCGTTTTGCTGATGACGTAGTCATTTTTGCAACTACCCCATCAGAGCTACAGAGTATGATGCAGGAACTTGCTGACAAGAGTAAAGAAGTGGGATTAAAAATGAACTTTCAGAAGACAAAAGTGATGTTCAATGCTTTTACAAGAAATGAAGATTTATCGATTGATGGAGAAAAGCTGGAGATAACAGACACGTACGTTTATCTTGGACAGCAGATATCAAGTGAGGGTCACATTGGTGAAGAAATTAATCGGCGTACAAAACTTGCCTGGAGAGCTTTTGGAAGAAACAGCATAATTTTCAAGAGCAATATGCCATTATGTCTTAAAAGAAAAGTGTTTGATCAATGCATCCTTCCAGTGCTTACGTATGGTGCAGAGACGTGGACCTTAGCTAAAAGAGACATACAAAGGCTGCAGACAACTCAAACAAGCATGGAGAGGTGCATGCTTGGTGTAACCAGGAGAGATAAGAAGAGGAACACGTGGATCCGAAAAATGACAAGAGTGAAAGACATCATGATCAGAGTTAAATCCCTGAAATGGCAATGGGCTGGACATACTGCCAGAAGAACAGACCATCGATGGACAGCCGAAATTTTAGATTGGATTCCAAGGGACAGGAAAAGACCCAGAAGAAGACCACATGAAAGATGGGTGGATGAAATTCGAAAGTATGCGGGAGTGACATGGAGGAGACTGGCACAAGACAGACCGTTGTGGAGGAAACTTGGGGAGACCTTCGTCCAGCAGTGGATTGATAATGGTTGACAATGATGATGATACTGTATAACTATAGTTTACCAGATCTTGAAGTTTGTTAGCTGCAGTAAACATCTGAAAAATTCAGTCACCCTTTTTAATTCATTTTTGACATTTACTGTCAGTCGGATGATGAAAGTTTTTCTGCATGCTTTACATGTTTTGTATTTTACGGGATAGAACGGGGTCCAGAACATGCAATTTAGCAGGCAGATACGGCAAGGCAATAAACTGGCTTTAGAATGCACTCCCTTCTGGATATTAGCTGACAGGTGATAACGTATTTTCAGTTGCATCCAACATTTTCTAATATTTGTTTTCAGTCTAGCTGCTCAGGTTGGGTACATTTTGTTTGAAAATGAAAAATCTGCTCAGTGGCGTAACAGGAATTTCTTTATGGGGCGGCCGAAAATATTGAAGAAGCAAGGGTGGCCGAAAATATTGAAGAAGAAAACGTCCCCGAAATCATTGGGGAGCGATAAACAAAAAATATCCGTTATTTTAAAATGAGTTTCCAATGATTCGTAAAATATATATTTAAAAATATATACAAATATATTTAAAAATAAGTAGCCAAGGTCAAACAACTAAGCACGAAGGACCAAGCGACACCTTATGGGGAGGCCTCCCCCACACTAAGTGCGTCACTGGGTCGGCTGGTGTTTTGAAAATTTTCCGAGAAAGGTCCATAAACCTGGCACTGTTGAAACGGACGCTGACTTTGCAAAATAGGTAAGGTTTGTCGATGTTAACTTATTCTCTATTTACATAGTCTACTCTCATATTTGTGCATTTCCGCTTACGAGAAATGTACTGTTCCTACATTTGTCTAAAGCCTGTGCAACAAAAATAAATACGCAAATAAATGGAAAGAAGTACTGAAAGTTTTATGAAATAAATAATATGAAGTGATATTGAGATTCGTTGTTTGACAAATCCTTTTTGCGTGATTTCGTTAAATGTCAGAAAAAATAACTGAAGCCTGTAATCAGTGATGTAGGTCTAATACAAAAAGTACATGAGCGGTGAAGGGATTAGGTAAAAACACCCCAGGAAGAGTTTCCTTTCTACAGCGGGGTACTAAAGGTTTGAGGCGGATTCTAAACCTGTGATTTCGTGCTTCCGCCTTTCTTACGGGGTAGGGGGATTTATACAGTACATGACGTACCACTGGGGTGACTCAAGAGTCAGAGTGGCAAGTTACAGCGATAAGCAAAGGTCGGTGTAGTTCAGTGGGAGAATAACTGGTTCAGAAATGAGAAGATTTGTGGGTTTGAATTCCAATACTGGCAAAAAGGGCTCATTTTCACAACCTTCTGTATTTATCAGTAATGAACAGCATTGTGTTATCTACACCAATACTAACACATGCGCCGCAGATAAAAAATGTTAACCTTTAATTTAATATTACTATTACACGTAAATAACTAGATCAGTATATGACTTCATTTTGTCTAATCTAGCAGTGCCATGTAGATTTTTACTATCAAAACTTTTTTAAGAGCTCCGTTGCTGTTTTCACTTTAAATTAATTGCTAATTTGGTACTTAAATTTAAATTGCGAATAATGAAATCTTTTACCACAGAGTAATTTTCTTTATTGTGGCGAATTCTTCTTGAATAAAGACAAAAATCGTTTAAGCGGTGTAAAAGAAATCAACATATGATAAGCTACCATATATCAAATTCTATTAAAACATTAAATTTAGGGCACAACTTAATGTTCCTAACTTATTTCGGTTGTAGAAGATCTTTTGTCTGTCCCTGAATTTTATTAAACTTTTATTACACCCGAAGGAAAATTTTGAATTTAAGCATAATTATTAAATTTTGGGAGATGGGTGGATGCATTTAGAAACAAACAAATAATAATAATAATAAAAACTTTGAGATGTCATATTGGTTATTGCACACTTGGAAGTTTTCACCTGTGATGGTGTTTATGCAAATACCTAACAATTTTTGTTTTCACACGTGAGGAATAATTATAACACTGTATTTTTGGTACATGTGTATATACTTGTCAACTAAATGAGACCGTGTTTCTGAAACTCGTGTTTGTAAGCATGTAATGTGATTATCAGACTGCAATTATTTTGATTGCAGTCTAATAATCACATTATCTCCTCGTAGGGGAGATGAAAATGTTTTTTGATATCTTGCCCCATTTTTGCTATATGGGTGGGTCTGCTGCTACTCGTCGACCAGGGTGCTCTTCTGGTCTTGTGCTTAGTTAGGGTCTGCCGTTTTCAAAACTGACTTATCTCTGTTTTTCTTCTCAGGGACTTCATTATGAGTGCGTTGCCTATGTTGGCTTCAGGTTCGCAGGGCGTCGGCTGCTTGAGGTGAGGCAGCAACTATAACAACCGCATTCTCGGTGTCATCAGCATAGTTTTATTTTAAGTTGGTTGCTGATATTGAAAATTGGAGCTTCCAGGGTGGAGGATATCCATCCAACCTCACCCTCTGCTGGTCAAAACACATCTGCCCCATTCTTGACCCAACCGCCAGCAACTTTTCTTGCTTCCTCCCTTTAGACAGTACCAATTTTCGAGAGAGCGTCCCCTAAAATCAAAATGGACGCTCAGTAACTTCTTTCTCTTCGGAGGGTCAAACAACCAATCAGAACAGCCAAAAAAGACGCCAGCAATCCCATTGACTGCTTTCAGCCAAAGACATGCAGGAACCACGTGCAAGAACAGGTGAACGCCTCGATGGATTCTCAGAATCCACACTTCGTCACAAACAAACCCATAAATTTTGATGTTAGGACTGTTGTTTCCCGCAGTCAGCCAGCCAACAAGACCCGCGAATTTCGCGTATTAATCCCTTCTTTTTCCCGCGTGTCTACCAAGGGTATATATTTTTTTTCTTCGCTAAGCCCCTTCGGCTAGGGAGATTTGCCAGATTTCGGGGGGGGGGGGGGAGAGAATGGAATGTTTGTAACTCTCAGTGGTCTTTTTCTTGAAAAGAAATTTCCAAAAAGGGAATTTGCTGCCTTAATCCCCTTTTCTGGGAAACTTAGAGCATTGACTGATAGTTGTTAAGAGGGGAAACTGCAGCTGGCTTACAAGACATTTTACACATTATTTCATACACTGAACAAAGCAAGAAATACAAAAAACAAAAATTCCAGTAACCCCAGGTTTATTCTCTTTCTTTGATCTCTCTAAACAAAAAAAGAATTAATTTATTCGGTTATATGTCAAGGCAAAAGACCCCCCCCCCTTTTTTTAATATTATATTTGCTCTCGCTTTCATGGTAAGTCTACTTGGCCCTAACTCATTATGTGAAACATTACTATTATAATACCCTATCTCTTGAATGGTGCGATATCGAACTTTGATACTGAGTCATATAAATGCTACCTTTTTGTTCATACAATAAAGGTAAAAGAAAGAAAAAAAAAACATTTACACTACTCTCCACTCAAAATATTACATCATTTTTTTTAATGCACTGTCATTTCCCTCCTGCTGGGCTGAGTAATTTTGAAAGCAATCACTAACTATCATTTCACAATTAATGTGCTTATTTTTGGGAACTTAACCAAAAATTCCTAGGCTAGCCCCAGAGCGATGATAAATACTAAATCGGAGGGAGGGTAGCCCTATGCTACTCTCCTATCCTTTAACAAAGGAAAACACCCATTTTGTACATTAAGCAGAGGAAAAAAACAACGAGAAATAGAATTTCTGTGACTTTTTTTCTTGACTTTCTCTCTGGATGCAAAGATCGAACCCAGGGAGGTGAAATCTAAGTTTTCGAAAAATTTAACAGCAAATCACTCCAGGGAAGAATAGTCACCCTTTCCTGAACTGATCACTATTACCCCTTCGATTTTTTTTTCAAAAATGTGGATAATGTTCATGAACATCTGAAAACATTGATTACGTGTGTCTGCAGATTTTTCAGCAACATATCACTGCATTCCTCCCATATGAGACAAAAATAAAACAGGAAAAAAAAAAAAAAAACCTTCGAGAAACATACCACAGCCACATGGAAATGTACCATGCCCTGAGCAAGGAACAGATAAACCAGCATTTTAAACATGACAGAGAACTGGCATGAGCTATCGCACCCAACACATCAACTACTTAACATAAATACAATACAATTTCCTGTAATTCCAGGAGCTGCAATGTGCTCCCTGGACACAACCAAACTTTATTTATCACTCGTAAGTATAAACCCTTAATCAATGAAAATAAACAAAAGTGAATTGTTGGCTTGGCAGTGGAAATTGGAATTGACAGAAAAATTCTCACCAAACGACCACAACACTATATGAGACCAAAAATTTAAAATATGCTTCACTTGATTTATCAATACTACCGAAAACATAATTGCTTCATACACTACACTTAAGGTACCAATCAATAATATTACACGACTATTTACAAGCAACGTTGCAAATGAATTAGTGTGCACTAGTTACTTTCGAGCTATGAATCCACGACCATCTCTAGGACGCAAACTATATCTAGGTGTCAACACAGTACTTGTGGGTATGCGACTGGCTCTCGGCCTTGAAGGACCAGCTTGCTCCACTACCGGAGTACTTGCTGGAGTTTGAATACTCGCCTGCTCACTAACCACTGCAGGAGTACTACCTGGCCTAGGAAATCTCCCATAGTCTGTCCTACTCCTAGGAAACCATGGAATGAAACCTATCCTGTGTGTCTGCAGCCTTTTCCAGGTTTGCCTTGACAGCCTCGAATGCTATGTTTAGCCTATCAGTGAGCTCGTCACAATATTCGAACTGAGAAGCATATGTACGTACCCTGGAACTGCTGATCAATTGATAGGGCAACACCAGGTCTCTTCCATACATGAGATAGGCTGGGGTTTCCCCAGTCTAGTGCGCACCGCTGTCCTGAATGCAAGGAGTGCCATTGGAAGGCAATGGTCTCAGTCATCCTGTCTATCTGAGACCAGATGACTAACTGACTTAATCAAGCTGTCATTTAATTTCTCACACTGTCCATTTGCAGAGGGATGATATGGGCTACAACTCAACTTTTTGATACCCAGCCTTTCATAGACTTTCATCATGGCTGCCGACAGAAAGTTTGTGCCCCTGTCTGTCAACAATTTGGCTGGCACACCATGTGAAGCAATGAATTTTTCTCAAAGAAAGGTGGCTTGATCACGCTAGTTACGTTAACTAAAACTCAAATTGTGTATAGGCAACAATCTGGTCTCCCCATGGGCTCACCTCTTTCCCCTCTGCTTGCTGAAATCTACATGCAACATATTGAAGTTTCCATAATTCCTCTACACCCTTTTCAACCTTCCCTATGGTTAAGATATGTAGACGACATTTTCATTAGCTGGCCACATTCCGAGTCTGAGCTACAGATACTGATCAACTCCATTACAGAAAAATTTCCTTCCATTAAGCTCACTATATCTAAGGAAGTAAATCACAAAATTGATTTCCTGGATGTATCTATCTGCAGAAACGCTGATCTCTCCATTACTCGTTCCGTCTATCGAAAACCTTCTGCAGCCACTAACATCATTCCCTACAAATCTTGCACCCTGCATCTCTACAAGCTTGCAGCATTGAAGTCCTACATCCACAGGGCTCATATCATTTGCAACAGCCAACTCTCTCTTCAAGAAGAACTCTCCAAAATTTCTAC
Source organism: Macrothele yani (assembly GCA_039090855.1). NCBI lineage: Eukaryota > Metazoa > Arthropoda > Arachnida > Araneae > Macrothelidae > Macrothele > Macrothele yani. The sequence goes on along the minus strand of CM077025.1, from coordinate 70,963,470 downwards.
AATAGCCCTCTCTCATGGTTTCCCTGCTGTTACAGTCAACTCCCTCATAAAGAAATATGAAAACCATTCGAAAATCGAATGCCTCCTTCCTCACAAGAAAGAAGACCTGAAATTCTGTGGTTCTGTTCCTTACCATCCTTCCTATGCTTATAAGTTACAGATTCTTTTTAGAAGTTTTGGTTACCATCTTGCCATTAAATCTACCCCAAACATCTTGAAACTTCTACAAAGGGATAGGGACAAAGTTGAAAGCCTGAACCTCCCAGGAGTTTACTGCATTCCTATCTCTTCTTCTACTGGGGATAACTTATACATTGGAAGCACATACAGGAGCATAAGCCATAGAATTTTAGAACACAGAAAAGATGTTTCGAAAGGCAATCCCAACACTGCCTTGTCTATTTTGACAATGGAAGACACATCTGCAGTTCCCCACTGGAACGAAGCAAAACGAATTGCTTCGTTTGACAATCGTTTTGCCCTCCGTTACCGTGAAAGCATAGAAATTATTTTCAACTCAATGACTTGCAACTCCGAATCTCCTCTCTACATTCCGTTAATCTGGAGATCAATTCTAAGTTTTGGCAACAAAAATAGGAAAAATTCAAATGTAGAATCTGGCAACAATCTTAGTCCTCCATTGGCGTGATGAAGACCTAAGATAAGGTCGAAAGCTTCCAACTTACGAACTTTTTGTAAAAGTTTTAGTTAACGTAACTAGCGTGATCAAGCCACCTTTCTTTGTTAATATTGTTACGTGTTTTGCCCATAATCGTAATGAATTTTTCTATGAGGACGTGGGATATCATTTCACTCTTCATGTCTGGTAACGCATAGGCTTCTGACCAACGAGTGAAGTAGTCAGTGATAACTAAAATAAATCTATTTCCTGACCTGGTGGTGACCAGAGGTCTCACAACATCCATAGCAATTTTCTCGAAGGGGCGGCTAGGAAGCTCTGCCCTTACCAAAGGTGCCTTTCTACCAGGTTTTTAAGCCCTTTTACTTAAGCAGCTGTGACAGCTGTCTATGTATGCCTTAACCCCTGAATACATGTTGTGGAAGTAGAATCGCGAGCGTACCCGCTCCAATGCTCTGTAGAACCCTGGATGAGCCACAGTTTCAGAGTCGTGGCACTGCTCCAAAATCTCTTCCACCATAGTTTCTGGTATGACCAGCTGTTCTCGTGGTTGATTCCTTGTATCTCCTGACCTGGGCAATGCGTAGTGCCACAAGAGTCCATCCTGTAGGTAAAATTCATCTGAGACCTTGAGTTTACCCAGCTCTCTCTTTCCTTCCAGCAACTCAATCTGTTTTACTCCACCTGCTATCCTGCCTCTGCAATTCTTTCACTCTCGTCCGTTCCTCTGCCTGTCTTGCTGCCGACTGCTCCACCACTTCGGTGGTAAGCACATTCCTAGACAGATAGTCACCTACCACATTAGATTTCCCTGGTCTGTGTTGAATTGTGTAGTCGAACTGTTGTAATGATATGCACCAGAGAGCAATTCTAGGAGGTGGGATCCCTTAATTTGAAGGCATATGACAAACTGGCCTGGTCGGTAATGCTGAGGAAGTGTCGAGCATAGAGATATTGTTTGTAGTAGTTTACTGCAAACACTACACTGAGCATTTCCTTCTCCACCACAGAATAATCAAGCTCCGCTCCTTTTAACTTTCGGCTAGCATATGCTACTGGATGCAATTTTCCTCTTTCCTCTTGTTGTAATGTGGCCCCAATAGCAAATTTTGAAGCATCACAAGCAATAACAAATTCTTTTGACAAATCAGGTAATTTCAGGCATGGCTCACTTCAGAGTGCCTGTTGTAGTTCTTCAAAAGCGGTCTGGGCTTCAGGTGTCCATTTGAATGCTTTCTCCTTCCTGATCAGGTTAGTCAGGGGCAAAGCTAATTTGGCATAATCAGGAATAAACCTCCTATAAAAACCTGTGAGACCTAGGAAAGCTCGGACTTGCTTAATGGAATTTTGAAGTTTTTGACAGCTTCCAAATTTCTGGGATCAGGCGTGACGCCATTTTGACTGACAACAAATCCCAGGTACCTAATTGAAGACTTCAAAAAGTGGCACTTGTCAGGTTTAAGCTTAAGGCTGTGTTGTCTCAACCTTTGAAAAACAATCTCCAGCTTATTAAGGTGTTCCTCGAAAGTTTTTCTGGCAATGACAATGTCATCAATATATATGCCAACCTGGAGAGGCTTGAGACCTGATAGAACTATTTCCATCAGCCTCTGGAAGCTGTTTGGGCTGTTTCGCATCCCAAATGGTACCCTTAGCCACTCTTACAAACCCTGATCGGTGACAAAAGCTGTTTTGTAAACATCCGAAGAGCGTACTTTCATCTGGTAAAACCCTGAGGTCAAATCCAGAGAGCTAAAGTAGGTGGCTCCTGCTAAGGAATCCACCATCTCCACCAAATTTGGAATCAGAAAGGAATCCGATACTGTTTTGGCATTTAGCCTCCGAAAATCAGTACAGAGACGATAACTGCCATCTGCTTTTTTGACCAGGAGGATGGGTGCCGAATAGAGACTGTCACTGGGTTGGATAATACCAGTCTCCAAAAGTTCGTTGATCTGCCTATTGAGTTCGTCTCGAAGAGCATAAGGAACTCGATAGGCCCTCTGTCTCACATGAATGTCATCCGTTAAATGCACCTGATGTAGCAGGGTATCACATTCACCTAACTTTGCTACATTCTTTGCAAACGTCCTCCTATGCGAGTGCAAAAATGAGGACAATTTTGACTGCTGATCAGGAGGTAAATGCGACAAGTCGAACTCGTTCGCCCACGTGGAACAATCATTAATTTGACTGTCCACTGTGGACACTGAAGTGACTTGAATTTGTTCCGCTGTAACCAACCTAGAACGCTTGTTGAGGTAAACCACTGAGTCTGATAAATTAATCACCTTCACCAAGGTAATTACGTCTTTGGTGCTATTCACCGAGCGACCTATCCAAAGTGACTCGCACTTGAATGCATCTGCCTGCTGTAAAAGCATAACTTCCCCCAACTCTGCACAGTCTGCAACTATTATCGAAATTATCCTTTCAGATTTGGGGGGTATTTTCTCTGCTCGGACAGTTTTCCCAAAATAATGCCTTTTTCCTAAACTTTGACTTCCTGAAGGTGCTTCGGATACCTCAGTGGGGAGAGAATCCTCCTAATGCATTTCTAACTCAGCCGGTGGGTTGGTTTGTTTACTTTTGGAAATGGGGGTCTCCTCAGTAGAGAAGGCTCCCTTCTCCAGCAGTAACAACACCAATGGGGTCAACACTAGTATGCTCTGACACTTTAGGGGTACTCTGGGGTATCACCCTATTTCTTGCACACCTCTTTCTCCTTTTCTTCTTAACCACTTTCCACTTTCTCTTTGGTATTTGGAAAATCTGTTTTACCAAAGCAATCACTTGTTCCCTCTCTCGGGGATAAACATTTGGCATGCGTGCTCCTACTCTACTTAAAGTGCCTTCTGCAGCATTGAAAACAAATTGTTGTGTCTTTAAAAGGTCAAAACCAACAATGACATCATAGTCCGATGATAACCGAGTCTGGGTGACAAACACTTTATGCCTAAAATTCACCCCAGACAAGCAAAATTTTAATTCCACATATGCCTTAATATTCAGGTGTTTCCCTGAAACACCCTTGACCACTATGTTGGGATATTCCACTAATCTCTTGTATCCTGGTAAGGAGTTGAGACAACCCTCAGTTATTAAGCTGACTGATGCCCCCGTGTCGATCAGTAGCCTCAAGGGTTTCCCACTAACTACTCCTTCCAGAATAGGCATGCCAAACGAGTGACTGTTGGTGAAATATGAACCAATTGGAGCCTTTACTAGAACGTTTTTTTTTATTAGAAGATGACTCCCTATATCTTCTCTCCACTACCAGTTTAAAGCCTCCGACCTGTTGTGTTAATTGTTTCGCGGGTGACTATTTCTACCCGGTGGTGCATGTCGATTCTGTCCATCCCTAGACTGGGAAAGATATTGTCTGCTTTCGTGACCCTGATTCCTGTACTCCTGAGCGGGCCTGTCAACTTGGCGACATTCATTGGCATAATGCCCCACCTGGTTACACCGATAGCAGATCACTGTGAGCCTGCTGCTCCGGCAGAAATCTTCCTGTCTTAGGCGACTAGGGGATCTGTACCTATCCGACCTGCCTTCTCGTGGATAGTCCTGTCTCCTATCTCTCCTGTAGCTTGTGGGTGAGGAGTGACTGTTCCTGGCTGGGGAAAAACCAGATTCCCTCCTAGCAGGAGAACTGCTGTGCCTCTGTTCTTCACTCGGTGGTTTCTCCTTGGTACTGGCATTAGCAAGTGCTAAAGTGGCTACTTGCTTGCCCAGTTCTCTAACTTGGTCACACACAGCCAACATCATGGGACTTCTGAGGCGCTTCCTCCCCAAGCCCATACCTAGGGGCACGACTATCTTCTTCCTCCACTCCTACAAAGAATACACCCCGAGAAAAACTGGCCATGTACTTTCCATTCTCTTCTTCTAATAATGCCTTTTGTTTTGCTTCGTTAGAGGTTTGTGGGTGATGGAACAGAACCAGGTGACGAATTTTTGGGTCCACTCCTGTTATGAACTGGATCAAGACATTCTGGTCTCTGAACTCGGCCAAAGCTCCAGTGTTTTCATTAAAGTAGCTAAAGGCTGCCCGTTCTAGCCTAGCTGCAAATTGCCTCACTGTCTCACCCCTTTTCTGTACGCATGAGTGAAATCTTCCCAACTTAACAGTTACAGATTCAGGTTAAGCAAACATCTCACTTAGTTCCTTTTTTAACCCCTCATAATCTAAATTTTCTGACTGAGCAATCACATCCCTAACTAGTTGTTTGGCCTCTCCTGTACACCTATGTTTCAATACCACATATTTCTGCTCTGCACCCCAGTATCCCATAAGTGCCACATCCTCTAATGTCTCGAAGAACTCTCTCACTGACAATCCACTCGGATCCCCGGAAAACTCCTTCACTAGTCCCATTAGGCCTGGGAGACTCCAATTCACTCCTTCGTTTTCTCTGGTACCTTTTCCTTCATTAGCCATGATTTCCCTAATTCAATTCACACTTGCCTCAGCACAGAAAAAATTGAAATATTTATACATACTCAACACTAGCACTGTTGTAGCTGTATCTAAGGCTACCCTAACATCCTAACATCCTATTAATCTTGCACTACACCTTCATTATACTAACACTCCCAATGAAATTAACTCACTGTAGCAAAGGAACCCCCCCCCCCCAAAAAAAATTTCTTTGGAATTACACTAAATTCACACTACCATAAACCACTACACCGAAGGACAATGTATTCGCCTCCTAGCATTTGAAGGAATAAACAATCTACCCACAGCACAAAATACAAATAATACTTACCAAACACTGATATAATCACATCATCAAAAGAAATTTATGTGTTTAAACTCTCACAGAATATCGAAAGAATCTTTTTGCCCAAAAAAAAAAAAAAAAATGCAAATTCTATGTTCTAAAATTCAAATAGCACCCAAAAACTCAAGTCTTCATATTAATTTGATTTCCCAGCAGAAAGAAAAAAGAAGCAAAAAAAGAAATTATGATTGTCTTAGTTAGTATGGATGTTATGCTTCACTTTACTCCTAACTTGAGCCGAAGCAATATAAATTGAAATATTACACAAAACAATTACTTTTTCTTAGGGCAAGTGCCTTGTAACAACTCACTAACTAGGTAATCCCATAACTGTTACTAATACTGACATCATGTTCTATTACCTGTGCAAGTTATCATCATACCTATTCAGATTTAACCCAACTCGAAAAAATCTTCAATGCAAAAATTCACACTATGCTAATATACCCAAAATTATACACTATTCATTTAAACACTTATGTATGCAAATTGCTCCAAAAAAAAAAAAAAAGATTTATATATGCAAACAAAACACTAGAATTAACATATGCACTAAACACTAAATTATATTGTTGCTAACTTTGAAATTTGAAGAAATATATATATGCACCCTGAAGCTTCAACTTAATCCGTACTCTATGATTATCAATAGCAGTGAAGATACACAAAACAAAAAATATTGTTTACTGAAACCCTGTGTTATCCTACTTTGCACAATTATAACCCCAACTCAACCATTAATTTCCACTGGTGTATGCTCTTACAAAATTTTCAGAAACTACCCAGATATTTTCATTTAACAACAGCTTATCAGTATTATTACAACACTTTGGAGTTATTTGGCATTTAGTGTCTTCATAAAAATTGAGCCATGGCACGCATCCTAGGTCACGGCACCGTTTATGTTGTGGCGGAAATCTCAAGCCACGTTATGTAAGATTATTAGAATAGATAACCGATATTAAACCCGAAGGAAAATTTTGAATTTAAGCATAATTATTAAATTTTGGGAGATGGGTGGATGCGTTTAGAAACAAAAAAACTAATAAAAAAAACAACTTCGAGATGTCATATTGGTTATTGCACACTTGGAAGTTTTCACCTGTGCTGGTGTTTATGCAAATACCTAACAATTTTTGTTTTCACACTTGAGGAATAATTATAACACTGTATTTTTGGTACATGTGTATATACTTGTCAACTAAATGAGACCGTGTTTCTGAAACTTGTGTTTGTAAGCATGAAATGTGATTATTAGACTGCAATTATTTTGATTGTTTGGACATTAACATTATCTAAGCAACAACCCACGTATATGGTGATGAGTGCCATGTTCAGAAATTCAGGAGACTTCTAGATAAACTGAATGCCAATTTGTACCAAAATGTGTTTTTTTGAAAGGCTAATGCCAATATTTATTTTTAGAACAATAACAACATGGGTATTACGAAAAAAAAAAAAAAAAAAAAGAACAAAATTATACTGATATTGTTTCGAGATCAACCTTTTTTTACATATGTCATAGCAATTCCTTTTTTGACACTAATTTAAGCCTTAGTTTCTTTTCTACTTTGACTCATATGCCTCTCACATTTTCAGAATTTTTGAGGCCATTACAAAAAAAATCATGAGCGCTTTTAATTATCAAACATTGTAATTATTTTATTTCTTATCTAAAGAATTTTCATTCATTGAACTACAACACTAGTTAAATGTTATAAATGTTATAGCTTTTTTTTTTTTTTTTTTGTCAGCTACAGTTTCCCCTTCAATAGTGCCCAATTCTTAAAATTTTCAGTAAATTTATACCCTTATCAAAAAAAAAAATAATAAATAAATAAAAATTAGCCATATTATGAAGATAAAACAAATAAAAGAAAACTTACATACTTAATCAAGAGGACCTCCATTGGTTATGGTTAGGGTTGGCAGGGTGAAGGGAGTTCCTTTTAACTTCACTATTTTCATATTACTGAACAGTCCTCTTAGCAACACATGTTTCTTCTAAGTGCCATTCTGCTGGAAGAGCGTAGTTGAAGTCTGGGAATCTTGTCTGTAGCCAAATTTTTGCAGGCCTGTCGGGTTCGGTTGAGGTTCTTCAAAATATCTGTAGAAACCTTGAGGTGGCACCTGTGTGATTTGTGAGTTGACGACCACTCACATTTTCACTTCTCCACCTTTTCTTCTGGTATCGCAGGTCCCGATGGGAAAGACGTGAGGACAGCATCAGAGTTACTCCTCGTAGGGGAGGTGAAAATGTTTTTTTATATCTTGCCCCATTTTTGCTATATGGGTGGGTCTGCTGCTACTCGTCGACACCAGGGTGCTCTTTCGGTGTTGTGCTTAGCTAGGGTCTGCCGTTTTCAAAACGGACTTATCTCTGTTTTTCTTCTCGGGGACTTCATTATGAGTGGGTTGCCTATGTTGGCTTCAGGTTCGCAGGGCGTCGGCTGCTTGAGGTGAGGCAGCAACTATAACCACCACATTCTCGGTGTCATCAGCATAGTTTTATTTTAAGTTGGTTGCTGATATTGAAAATTGGAGCTTCCAGGGTGGAGGATATCCATCCAACCTCACCCTCTGCTGGTCAAAACACATCTGCCCCATTCTTGACCCAACCGCCAGCAACTTTTCTTGCTTCCTCCCTTTAGACAGTACCAATTTTCGAGAGAGCGTCCCCTAAAATCAAAATGGACGCTCAGTAACTTCTTTCTCTTCGGAGGGTCAAACAACCAATCGGAACAGCCAAAAAAGATGCCAGCAATCCCATTGGCTGCTTTCAGCCAAAGACATGCAGGAACCACGTGCAAGAACAAGTGAACGCCTTGATGGATTCTCAGAATCTACATTTCGTCGCAAACAAACCCATAAATTTTGATGTTAGGACTGCTGTTTCCCGCAGTCAGCCAGCCAACAAGATCCGCGAATTTCGCGTATTAATCCCTTCCTTTTCCCGCGTGTCTACCAAGGGTATATACTTCCTTCCTTCGCTAAGCCCCTTCAGCTAGGGAGATTTTTCCAGATTTCGGGGTAGGTGGGGGTGGAATGTTTGTAACTCTCAGTGGTCTTTTTCTTGGAAAGAAATTTCCGAAAAGAGATCGAAAGAATTTGCTGCCTTAATCCCCTTTTCTGGGAAACTTAGAGCATTGACCGACAGTTGTTAAGAGGGGAAACTGCAGTTGGCTTACAAGACATTTTACACGTTATTTCATACAATGAACAAAGCAAGAAATACGAAAAAAAAAATTCCAGTAATTATTTTAATGAGCATACCCCAGGTTTATTCTTTTTCTATGATCTCTCTAAACAAAAAAAAAAAATAATTTATTTGGTTATATGCCAAGGGGAAAGACCCCCCCTTTTTTTTTTTAATATTATATTTGCTCTCGCTTTCATGGTAAGTCTACTTGGCCCAAACTCATTAAGTGAAACATTACTATTACAATACCTTATCTCTTGAATGGTGCGACATCGAACTTTGATACTGAGTCATATAAATGCTACATTTTTGTTCATACAATAAAGGTAAAAGAAAGAGAAAAAAATATATTTACACTACTCTCCACTCAAAATATTGCATCTTTTTTTTTTTTATATATGCACTGTCACTTCCCTCCTGCTGGGCTGAGTAATTTTGAAAGCAATCACTAACTATCATTTCACAATTAATGTGCTTATTTTTTGGGAACTTAAACAAAAATTCCTAGGCTAGCCCCAGAGCGATGATAAATACTGAATCGGAGGGAGGGTAGCCCTATGCTACTCTCCTATCCTTTAACAAAGGAAAACACCCATTTTGTAAATTAAGCAGAAGAAAAAAACAACGATGAGAAATAGAATTTCTGTGACTTTTTCTTGACTTTCTCCTCTCTGGATCCAAAGATCGAACCCAGGGGAGGTGAAATCTAAGTTTTCGAAAAGTTTAACAGCAAATCACTCCAAGGAAAAATCGTCACCCTTTCCTGAACTGACCATTATTACCCCTTCGATTTTTTTTTCCCAAGAAAAACGTGGATAATGTTGATCAAAATCTGAAAACATTGATCAGGTGTCTACAGATTTTTCAGCAACATATCATGTGCATCGTAAAAAATAAATAAATGCTCATCATTCGCACATTTCAAGCCCCCCCCCAGTTCAAATCCGACTAATAGTTGCCGAGATATGGTGTCCACATACGGACTGACATACCGATAACAGAAGCACGATCTTTTTTTTTTACAAAAGACGTGCTAAATAGACATAGCGTGCGAAATTTCCTGAAAACCCGGCTGGTCTTGCTCAAAGGATGTCTCCTCAAGGTCACTGCTAAAGCGGAACCAGAGAAAATGCGAAGCGTACGTACATTGCAATCTCCGATAAACTTTTGTACCCAAACAATGAGAAGGAAAATGATATAATACACACAGCGGGCATCCGCCCGATGCAAAAGGTACTTCAAAGCACACAAAGTAAATAATTAATACTATTACACTTCGTAAATAAAAGAGAAAATAATACCTATAAACATGAAATGATGAATTAAAAACAATCGGATACCGAAATTGTTTTCTTCCTTTTTTTAAACACATTATTAAATCTCTCTTCGATTTTTTTTATTGTGTGCGCACACATAATTCAGTCGAATGATGTATATTTACAACAACATGAAGCCATTACAGAAACATCATGCTGGCATTAAGGGCAGATGTGGAATTGTGTATTGATTGAACAAGGGTGCGTTGGAGCCTGAGTCAAAGAAAACATGGCCATTTAGACGATAAAACAACATTGTTTTAATGAAATAGTATGCAGACATAAAGCTCACAAATATATTTGGCTAAAACAACATCCAATGTTATATTATTTTACCGCTGGTAAGATGAGCTAGACGACAGAAATAAAAATTCCAGACTTCGTTCGATTTGCCACAAATTTTCCTGCCTTTTCTCGATTTTCCAGGTCTGTCGCCAATCTGTTAACAAAGAGAACAAACTGTATGGTGAAATTAGTAGGCGAGTGAATTCTTCATTGAAAGTCATAGCTGCCTTGGGAGGTTTTCACAGGAATGATGGGTTTTAAAGAGAGTCCTGCATGTCTGTGTAGGAAAGTGTAATTGTTCCTACTCTGATGTATAGCAGTGAAACCTGGGTACTACAGAAGAAACATAGAAGTCGTTTGTGTGCTGGAGAAATGCGTTACTTACGGGGGGGGGGTTGTGGCAAGACTCGTTCTGATCATGTGAGGAATGAAGATGTGTTGCAGTTGTGTAATGTGAAGCAAAATGTTGTTAGCAAGGTGGAGACTCATATTCTTCGGTAGTTTGGGCATGTTGAAAGAATGAGTGATGAGATGCTTACTAAGATTTTTTTTTAGCCCAAGTGGCAGGAAGGAAAAGCATAGAAAGGCCAAGGAAGTCATGGGATCAGATTCAGGAGTGTCTGCATGATAAAAAGATTATGAGTATGAAGTACAGAAGATCGTGTGTGCATCATGTGATGGATGTCATCGAGCCCGAGCTGTATGTCAAGATGACTGTAAATGGATAAGTTTGATACGGCAACAGTAAGTAAATAATCAGTTTAAAATTATCTGGTAGTTTGTTTTTTTCTTTGTGGAGCTAACCTCTGAATCCCAGAGAACAGCTTATTGATATGTATGTATTGAGTAAGCAAATAACTACTGCAGATATTTTCAAATATTTATGATAAAACTTACCCAAATTGCAAGTTCAACACGCTTCCCAGCAATATTTATTGTTTTGGTCAAGAAGGAAGCCTATAAAATATTGGATCAAATAAGAAAATATTAAAAAATAATCAAGAAAGCAGCAGTATATAATTTGTATAATGTAACATCAAGGCTTTATACAGAAAATTTGGTGACATCAGCCAGCTGCATATTTTCATTATTTCATTTTATTTATCAAGCACTTTAGATGCAATCAGTATTAGGGCCTCACTCTTTGTAAACCTTTGTTTTATAAATTTAGTTGAAAGCCACATATTTTCTGATGGTATGAGATACATAGATTAAACATGCTTTCCTATTTTTAATCATTTTTTTTTTAATTATGGCTTAAAAAGTCTTCACATATCTTTTCATGCAAACAAAAGTATCAAAAAATAATTTGCAAGTTACATTTGTGGCAATTTTCTAATATCTTTGTCTTCATTTTTAACAATTTTCTATTACCCATAGTGACATTTTAACTTATTCAAGTACATCAGTAGCCACAGGAGGTGGTGGGTAGGAGGCTTGCTTCTTACAAATACATTTTAATATGACGATTATGGGCAAAACACGTAACAATATTAACAAAGAAAGGTAACTTGATCACGCTAGTTACGTTAACTAAAACTTTTACAAAAAGTTCGTAAGTTGGAAGCTTTCGACCTTATCTTAGGTCTTCATCATGCCAATGGAGGACTAAAATTGTTGCCAGATTCTACATTTGAATTTTTCCTATTTTTGTTGCCAAAACTTAGAATTGATCTCCAGATCAACGGAATGTAGAGAGGAGATTCGGAGTTGCAAGTCATTGAGTTGAAAATAATTTCTATGCTTTCACGGCTGAGATTTGCACAATTAGCCATGTGGTGTAATGCTGATGAAAACAACATAGAGAAATGCCACTTAGTCCATCAGCCAATGGCATACATTTGCTGCAGGATTTACCCATGATGTCACACTTTTCAGAGTTGCCAACTTTCAAAAGGGGCTGTCAGGAGCAGAGTTACACACTCAGTGGGGTATTTTTTCATGTGGAAGAATGGCCATATGTTTTTACAAAAGCAATGCATGCCGAGTGTACATTTATAAGAAAAGACAAAATAAACTACTAAATCATTATACTTACAAGATAAACATTGCTTTGAAGTTTGCAAGCACTTCTGCTCCTTTGAAATATATAAAAGTTCTGCTTGTTCTTTACATCCAGCTAGGGCATCAAAAATCTTGTAATTAGCACAGTAGTCTGTTAGCAAAATGTTGACAACCCCCCTCCCCCCCCCTCTCTCTCTCTCTCTCTCTCTCTCTCTCTCTCTCTCTCTCTCTCTCTCTCTATATATATATATATATATATATATATATATATATATATATATATTCTATTAAGAAGATATTCCTGTTCTTTAAGGAATATAAATTCATTAAAAATCACCCCACCTGCTCAGATAACTACCTTTACATTTTTAGATATATTGATGATCTGCTGTGTATCAATAATTCAGAAGTTATAGAGAGTGATTTTGATAATATCTATCCTAGCTCTCTTAACTTATGTAAAACCAACCACAGTAATCAGGAACTTGAGTTCCTAGACTTAAGCATTAAGCTCAACAGAGGTAACCCTTCTATTAGCCTCTTTGATAAAAGAGTTAATTTTCCTTTCAAAGTAATTAAATATCTACACTGGAATAATAACATTTCAACCAAAGTAATTGAGAATGTACTAATTTCTCAGGTCCTAAGAATTTCAAGAATTTGCAACAACAATTTGGACTTCAATTACCACATTAATATACTATTAGATAGTTTTCTAGAGAACGAAATTCCTTCTTCTTTCATCAAAAGAACTTTAAGAAAAATTATTCTGAATAATAGAGTAAGGTTGGCAGATCTGCTTTAATTTTCTACACAGTTAATAATATGATTCTGACCAATCAAAGCCGTAAGGAAGTTGGCTAGAGGATGCCTATTAACTACCTAAAGGAACCTTAGTGCTATGGATATGAAGGTCCTATTAAAACAAAAAAATTAAATAATATAAACAAAATCACAAAAAAAAGCTTAAAAATCTGGTTATAAAAGAAAATAAAAACAAATAAAAAAGAAAACTAGTTATTCATCACTAGGATAGCTATACTAAAAATAGTAAAACCAACATTAAAATTAATAAGATTCTGATTAATCTATAGAAGCTCACTAAGGTGATTTAATACATGCAAAGATTATTAAGTACACTACTCGTGTATTTTATAATATTTCTCATGTATTCTGGAGAGTTAATTCTGCTCTTTCTGATCATACAGATCCACAGTCTTAAGTTTATATATTTTTTTCTCTGGTTAAAATCTCCGCGAGTTGGCTTCTTTCGGTTTGAGGAGGCCATCAGCCCCACCCTCTCAGCCCCCAGCGACTAGGGAGTGGCGGAAGAGGTCAGCCATGTTTTACTCTTGTGAGGAGAAAGTTTTTGTCACACAAGAGGTAAGCTCTCTTCCTTGTTTTTGGGTTCTGGGTTTTATAAGTTCAATGTTTGTACTTCATGTACTTTTTCTCTGTTGATTTTTAGCTTTTCAGCTTTTAGGCACTGGCTTGTCTGTTAACATTTTTGCGGGTTTTAACTCTTTCTTTTCTTTGTAACTTTGCGCGTCTTTTGGGGTACCTAGGAACAGAAGATGGCTAAGCTTGTTCCTTTTCTATGCGCTGTATTTTCAAAGTAGTTAAGTTCTTAATAACTAATTAATTATGCACTTAAAGCACTGCTGAAATACTTTGTACATATTGCAACTAACTGTTTAAGGCATATAACTTTCACAAAGTTTTCTTTAGTTAATTATTGTCTTTAACTTATTCTCGTTTTCGTGCTGTCATAAGTTGTAGAGTAGGGGGTTTTAGACTCAAGTTTTCTTTCAAAAATCTGTTTTTTAAAAATTAATATTTCCTTTTTTAATTGCAATGTAAAAATTTGGATTTCTTTTGCATTGATTTTCAGGTTTAAATTCTCTCTCAAACGAACTTGGCATTTCGTTATAGCTGAAAATTATTTCTAATTATTATGTCACTCTCACAGCTTGAGTTCTCTTTAATCTTCTTCTCTCTGTTTAATAGTAACAGATGAAGAGCATGGGTCGGAGCCAGGAAGGTTAATGGATGCAAGCGAAATTGTTAACTAGTGCTAGGTCATGCAACTCTGCGGAGGACATGACATATATATATTTTTTAAAACTATTTTAGGTGGGAATGTTACTTGCATCTATGGCCTTGCAGAAACCCATTTCCAACTAGGTCTTTGTGGAAGTGAGAAAATGCAGAGTTTTTGCTGGTCCTTGATAAAGCCAAGGCTCAGTATTCTCGACACCTTCTACATTCAGTTGTCTTATTTTATTTTTTATCTTTTCTCCTTTTACTCACACAGGTAGATACATAACCTTTTCTATATTGTACTTGGTGTGAGTCAAAATTATATATGTATTTTTTTGCTTAGGTATCTTCTTAATAGAATGTGAATTCTGAATTTTCAAAACTGCTGCGTTGCGCGTTTTGATCTTCAGGTTATTTTGCAACTTTCGTTTTAAATTCTAAAGTTTTTCCTTAGTCTTCAGTTTTGCTCTTAAATATATATATATACATATATAAGGAGAAAAAGGAGAAGATCTCATCGAACTGAAAAGTGGACATCTCTTCTACTATCGTGGGACAGATACTGGCAGAACTAGTGGTGTTGGATTTATAATAAACAAGAAACTGAAGGATAAAGTTGTAGAAGTTGAAAGTTCCTCTGACAGAGCTGCACGACTTGTTATCCAACTCTCGAAAAGATACCAGGCTCAGATTATTCAAACTTATGCACCCACCACAAGTCATCCTGAAGAAGAAATTGAAGAATTTTATGAGGAAATTTGTCATCTAAATAATAAAGGTAAGCAGCACTTGAAAATAATTATGGGAGATTTCAATGCAAAAATAGGGCAACGGCAACAGAATGAAACTTCAGTAGGTAAATTCGGTCATGGCAACAGAAACCAGCGTGGAAATACTCTCGTTGAGTTTGCAGAGGCAGAAGGGTTTTTCATCTTGAACTCCTTCTTCAAGAAAAAGCCACACAGGAAATGGACATGGAGACATCCAAATGGGACGACAAGTGAAATTGATTTTATTATGTGTAACAAAAAATTCGTCATAGAAGACTGCAGTGTGCTAAACAAGTTCAACACAGGTAGTGACCATAGATTGGTGAGATGTAAGATGCACCTCAACACTAAACTTGAACGTGGCAAGCTCATAAGACAAACAAAATCTATTGACATAACCAACCTTAAAAAACACCATAATACCTTCAAGTTAGAACTGAAGAACAGGTTCTCTGCTTTAGAAGGCCTAACATCGGAAGAAGTGGACATCTCTGAAGTTAACAGAAAAGTAACCAAAGCTCTTATGGAAACAGCAACAAAATTAGCTGGGTCTAAGAACAAGTTGCATGTGAACAAATTATCAGGAAAAACCAAAATGTTGATGCAAAAAAGAAGAGAGATGAGGACAACTAAAGAAGATGTGACTTCCAAAGTGGAATATATAGAGCTATGCAAGACAGTAAGAAAAAGTATCACTGAAGACGTAAGGAAATTCAACTGTGAACTAGTGAGGAAAGCAATTGAAAACAACCAAAGCCTAAAGATAGCAAAGGGACATCTCAGTAAGGGAAGAAAACAGATTATGGCACTGAGAAAAGAAGATGGTTCTGTAACAAGAAATAGAGGCGAAATTTTGACAAGAGTGAAAGATTTCTACTCCAAATTATATGAAAGGGATGATATATGCACTCCAGACATCATGAAAGATACCAGTACCAGAGTTCCTCCAGTCCTTCCAGCAGAAGTTGCACATGCAATCAAGAACATGAAGCGAGGAAAAGCTCCAGGAGAAGATGGAATTACTGTAGACATCATACAAGAAGCAAGTGGAGAAATCGAAACAGTACTCGCCCAAATTTTCACTCGATGCCTTAATGAAGGAAAGATTCCTGAGGATTGGAACACCGCTACAATGATCCTGCTACATAAGAAAGGTGACATTGAGGATCTCGGAAACTACAGACCTATCAGCCTCCTATCAGTAGTTTATAAAATCTTCACTAAAGTTCTTTCACACCGCTTGAAGGTAGCACTAGACATGGCTCAACCGAGAGAACAAGCTGGATTCAGGAGTGGCTACAGCACAATAGATCATATCCACGTGCTGAGAGAACTAATTGAAAGAGCGAGGGAATATGAACTTCCATTGTGCATGGCTTTTATCGATTATGAAAAAGCCTTTGATTCGGTGAAACCATCAGCAGTTACAATGGCTCTGAAAACCTGCGGTATTGAAGATGCATACATTAATATTATTAATAACATCTATGAAAATGCAAGTGCAAAGATTAGGCTGTTTGAAAATACAACACACGTAAAAATTGGAAAGGGAGTGAGACAAGGTGACACCATATCTCCGAAGCTCTTTAATGCCACATTGGAGGGTGTTTTTCAGTTGCTGAGCTGGGAAAACAAGGGGATAAAGATTAATGGAGATTATCTAACCCACCTTCGTTTTGCTGATGACGTAGTCATTTTTGCAACTACCCCATCAGAGCTGCAGAGTATGATCCAGGAACTTGCTGACAAGAGTAAGAAGTGGGATTAAAAATGAACTTTCAGAAGACAAAAGTGATGTTCAATGCTTTTACAAGAAATGAAGATTTATCGATTGATGGAGAAAAGCTGGAGATAACAGACACGTACGTTTATCTTGGACAGCAGATATCAAGTGAGGGTCACATTGATGAAGAAATTAATCGGCGTACAAAACTTGCCTGGAGAGCTTTTGGAAGAAACAGCATAATTTTCAAGAGCAATATGCCATTATGTCTTAAAAGAAAAGTGTTTGATCAATGCATCCTTCAGTGCTTACGTATGGTGCAGAGACGTGGACCTTAACTAAAAGAGACATACAAAGGCTGCAGACAACTCAAAGGAGCATGGAGAGGTGCATGCTTGGTGTAACCAGGAGAGATAAGAAGAGGAACTCGTGGATCCGAAAAATGACAAGAGTGGAAGACATCATGATCAGAGTTAAATCCCTGAAATGGCAATGGGCTGGACATACTGCCAGAAGGACAGATCATCGATGGACAGCCGAAATTTTAGATTGGATTCCAAGGGACAGGAAAAGACCCAGAAGAAGACCGCATGGGAGATGGGTGGATGAAATTCGAAAGTATGCAGGGGTGACATGGAGGAGACTGGCACAAGACAGACCGTTGTGGAGAAAACTTGGGGAGACCTTCGTCCAGCAGTGGATTGATAATGGTTGACAATGATGATGATGATGATATATATATATCATCATCATTGTCAACCTTTATCAATCCACTGCTGCACGAAGATCTCCCCAAGTTTCCTCCACAACGGACTGTCTTGCGCCAGTCTCCTCCATGTCCCTCCCGCTTACTTTCGAATTTCATCCACCCATCTCCCATGTGGTCTTCTGGGTCTTTTCCTGTCCCTTGGAATCCAATCTGAAATTTTGACTGTCCATCGATGGTCTGTCCTTCTGGCAGTATGGCCAGCCAATTGCCATTTCAGGGATTTAACTCTGATCATGAAGTCTTCCACTCTTGTCATTTTTCGGATCCACGAGTTCCTCTTCTTATCTCTCTTGGTTACACCAAGCATGCACCTCTCCATGCTTTTTTGAGTTGTCTGCAGCCTTTGTATGTCTCTTTTAGTTAAGGTCCACGTCTCTGCACCATACATAAGCACTGGGAGGATGCATTGATCAAACACTTTTCTTCTAAGACATAATGGCATATTGCTCTTGAAAATTATGCTTTTCTTCCAAAAGCTCTCCAGGCAAGTTTTGTACGCCGATTAATTTCTTCATCAATGTGACCCTCACTTGATATCTGCTGTCCAAGATAAACGTACATGTCTGTTATCTCCAGCTTTTCTCCATCATTCGATAAATCTTCATTTCTTGTAAAAGCATTGAACATCACTTTTGTCTTCTGAAAGTTCATTTTTAATCCCACTTCTTTACTCTTGTCAGCAAGTTTCTGGATCATACTCTGCAGCTCTGATGGGGTAGTCGCAAAAACGACTACGTCATCAGCAAAACGAAGGTGGGTTAGATAATCTCCATTAATCTTTATCCCTTTCTTTTCCCAGTTCAGTGTTTAAAAGACATTTTCCAATGTGGCATTAAACAGCTTTGGAGATATGGTGTCACCCTGTCTCACTTCCTTTCCAATTTTTACGTGTGTTGTATTTTCAAACAGCAGAATCTTTGCACTTGCATTTTCATAGATGTTATTAATAATATTAATGTACGCATCTACAATACCGCAGAATTTCAGAGCCATTGTAACTGCAGATGGTTTCACCGAATCAAAGGCTTTTTCATAATCGATAAAAGCCATGCACAATGGAAGTTCATATTCCCTCGCTCTTTCAATTAGTTTTCTCAGTACGTGGATATGATCTATTGTGCTGTAGCCACTCCTGAATTCAGCTTGTTCTCTCGGTTGAGCCATGTCCAGTGTCACCTTCAAGCAGTGTGAAAGAACTTTAGTGAAGATTTTATAAACCACTGATAAGAGGCTGATCGGTCTGTAGTTCCTCAGATCCTCAATGTCACCTTTTTTATGTAGCAGGATCATTGTAGCGTTGTTCCAATCCTCAGGAGTCTTCCCTTCATTAAGGCATCGAGTGAAAATTTGGGCGAGTACTGTTTCAATTTCTCCACTTGCTTCTTGTATGATGTCTACAGTAATTCCATCTATCTTCTCCTGGAGCTTTTCCCAGCTTCATGTTCTACATTTTTTTTTCTTTTTTTTGATTGGAGGTTTAACGACCACTGTGAGCAACTCAATGGGCCATAAGCAGTCGCCCGTCCCTAATTTAGGATCACTGGTTCCAGGGAAAAGAGAGAGCTAGTGCTGTAAGACAAACACAACATCTATGCCTCACCGGGATTCGAACCCAGATCCCTTTCGGACAAATGATCAGAGGCCATCGCTTAAACCATTGCGCCACCGGGGTGGCGTTCTCGATTGCATGTGTAACTTCTGCTGGGAGGACTGGAAGAACTCTGGTACCTTTCATGATGTCTGGAGTACATGTATCATCCCTTTCATATAATTTGGAGTAGAAATCTTTCACTCTTGTCAAAATTTCACCTCTATTTCTTGTTATAGAACCATCTTCTTTTCTCAGTGCAATAATCTGTTTTCTTCCCTTACTGAGATGTCCCTTTGCTATTTTTAGGCTTTGGTTGTTTTCAATTACTTTCCTCACTAGTTCACAGTTGAATTTCCTTACGTCTTCAGTGATACTTTTTCGTACTGTCTTGCATAGCTCTATATATTACACTTTGGAAGTCACATCTTCTTTAGTTGTCCTCCTCTTTCTTCTTTTTGGCATCAACATTTTGGTTTTTCCTGATAATTTGCTCACATGCAACTTGTTCTTAGACCCAGCTAATTTTCTTGCTGTTTCCATAAGAGCTTTGGTTACTTTTCTGTTAACTTCAGAAATATCCACTTCTTCCGATGTTGGGTCTTCTAAAGCAGAGAAACTGTTCTTCAGTTCGAACTTGAATGTATTATGGTGTATTTTAAGGTTGGTTATGTCAATACATGTCTTGTTTGTCTTATCAGTTTGCTATGTTCAAGTTTAGTGTTGAGATGCATCTTACATCTCACCAATCTATGGTCACTACCTGTGTTGAACTTGTTTAGCACACTGCAGTCTTCTATGACAATTTTTTTGTTACACATAATAAAATCAATTTCACTTGTCGTCCCATTTGGATGTCTCCATGTCCATTTCCTGTGTCACTTTTTCTTGAAAAAGGAGTTCAAGATGAAAAACCCTTCTGCCTCTGCAAACTCAACGAGAGTATTTCCACGATGGTTTCTGTTGCCGTGACCGAATTTACCTACTGAAGTTTCATTCTGTTGCCCTCTTTTTGCATTGAAATCTCCCATAATTATCTTCAAGTGCTGCTTACCTTTATTATTTAGAGGACGAATTTCCTCATAAAATTCTTCAATTTCTTCTTCAGCATGACTTGTGGTGGGTGCATAAGTTTGAATATTCTGAGCCTGGTATCTTCTCGAGAGTTGGATAACGAGTCGTGCAGCTCTGTCAGAGGAACTTTCAACTTCTACAACTTTATCCTTCAGTTTCTTGTTTATTATAAATCCAACACCACTAGTTCTGCCAGTATCTGTCCCACGGTAGTAGAAGAGATGTCCACTTTTCAGTTCAATGAGATCTTCTATTTTTCTCCTTACCTCACTTAGCCTGACGATGTCCCACTTGATCCTTTGTAGTTCCTCTTCCAATTCAAGTAGCCTTGAATCAGAAGATAGGGAGCGTCCATTGTACGTAGCCAAGGTCAGCATCAGATGGCAGCCTAGTCCAGTCCTCCGGGGATTCTTAGCAACCTCTGCCTTCATGTCGTACTGGCCGCTACCTTGGCCAGGTACATTCCAGCTGCCGGAGACTGAGGGCCAAGATTTAAGTTGTGAAGTCATTTTGGAGGGGTTTGGCCATAACTCACCACGCTGGCCAAGCGGGTTGGTGAGTGTGGGATAGCATTTCTTCTAATCCTGATGGTATAGTTATACAGATATTGGCAGTCGTCAGAGCCCCTTTAGTGGGAACAGGATGCACCACGAGAAGGCGGGATTGACATTTGCCAAGGAGAGGCTGTGATGTTACGCATCACCCGACCTTACACTCCTATATATATATAGAGAGAGATCACATGGAGAGTTGGATAACGAGTCGTGCAGCTCTGTCAGAGGAACTTTCAACTTCTACAACTTTATCCTTCAGTTTCTTGTTTATTATAAATCCAACACCACTAGTTCTGCCAGTATCTGTCCCACGATAGTAGAAGAGATGTCCACTTTTCAGTTCAATGAGATCTTCTCCTTACCTCACTTAGCCCGACGATGTCCCACTTGATCCTTTGTAGTTCCTCTTCCAATTCAAGAAGCCTTGAATCAGAAGATAAGGAGCGTCCATTGTACGTAGCCAAGGTCAGCATCAGATGGCAGCCTAGTCCGGTCCTCCGGGGATTCTTAGCACCCTTTGCCTTAATGTTGCACTGGCTGCTGCCTTGGCCCTGTACATTCCAGCTGCCGGAGACTGAGGGCCAAGATTTAAGTTGTGGAGTCATTTTGGAGGGGTTTGGCCATAACTCACCACGCTGGCCAAGCGGGTTGGTGAGTGTGGGATAGCATTTCCTCTAATCCCGATGGTATAGTTATACCGCTATTGGCGGTCGGGTCGTCAGAGCCCCTTTAGTGGGAACAGGATGTACCACGAGAAGGCGGGGTTGACATTTGTCAAGGAGAGGCTGTGATGTTACGCATCACCTGACCTTACATCCCATGAACATATATATATATATATCATCGTCAACCATTATCAATCCACTGCTGGATGAAGGTCTCCCCAAGTTTCCTCCACAACGGTTTGTCTTGTGGCAGTCTCCCATGTCACTCCCGCATACTTTCAAATTTCATCTATCCATCTCCATGTCGAGATGATACCAGGCTCAGATTATTCAAACTTATGCACCCACCACAAGTCATCCTGAAGAAGAAATTGAAGAATTTTATGAGGAAATTCGTCATCTAAATAATAAAGGTAAGCAGCACTTAAAGATAATTATGGGAGATTTCAATACAAAAATAGGGCAACTGCAACAGAATGAAACTTCAGTAGGTAAATTCGGTCACGGCAACAGAAATCAGCGTGGAAATACTCTCGTTGAGTTTGCAGAGGCAGAAGGGTTTTTCATCTTAAACTCCTTTTTCAAGAAAAAGGCACACAGGAAATGGACATGGAGACATCCAAATGGGACGACAAGTGAAATTGATTTTATTATGTGTAACAAAAAATTCGTCATAGAAGACTGCAGTGTGCTAAACAAGTTCAACACAGGTAGTAAACCATAGATTGGTGAGATATAAGATGCACCTCAACACTAAACTCTAACGTGGCAAGCTCATAAGGCAAACAAAATGTATTGACATAACCAACCTTAAAAAACACCATAATGCCTTCAAGTTGGAACTGAAGAACAGAATCTCTGCTTTAGAAGGCCTAACATCGGAAGAAGTGGATATTTCTGAAGTTAACAGAAAAGTAACCAAAGCTCTTATGGAAACAGCAACAAACTTAGCTGGGTCTAAGAACATGTTGCATGTGAACAAATTATCAGGAAAAACCAAAATGTTGATGCAAAAAAAAGAAGAGAGATGAGGACAACTAAAGAAGATGTGACTTCCAAAGTGGAATATATAGAGCTATGCAAGACAGTACGAAAAAGTATCACTAAAGACGTAAGGAAATTTAAATGTGAACTAGTAAGGAAAGCAATTGAAAACAACCAAAGCCTAAAGATAGCAAAGGGACATCTCAGTAAAAGAAGGAAACAGATTATGACACTGAGAAAAGAAGATAGTTCTGTAACAAGAAATAGAGGTGAAATTTTGACAAGAATGAAAGATTTCTACTCCAAATTATATGAAAGGGATGATACATGTACTCCAGACATCATGAAAGGTATCAGTACCAGAGAGATTCCAGTCCTCCCAGCAGAACTTGCACATGCAATCAAGAACATGAAGCGGGGGAAAGCTCCAGGAGAAGATGGAATTACTGTAGACATCATACAAGAAGCAAGTGGAGAAATCGAAACAGTACTCGCCCAAATCTTCACTCGATGCCTTAATGAAGGGAAGATTCCTGAAGATTGGAACAACGCTACAATGATCCTGCTACATAAAAAAGGTGACATTGAGGATCTCAGGAACTACAGACCGATCAGCCTCCTATCAGTGGTTTATAAAATCTTCACTAAAGTTCTTTCACACTGCTTGAAGGTGACACTGGACATGGCTCAACCGAGAGAACAAGCTGAATTCAGGAGTGGCTACAGCACAATATATCATATCCACGTACTGCGAAAACTAATTGAAAGAGCGAGGGAATATGAACTTCCATTGTGCACGGCTTTTATCGATTATGAAAAAGCCTTTGATTCGGTGAAACCATCTGCAGTTACAATGGCTCTGAAATTCTGCGGTATTGAAGATGCGTACATTAATATTATTAATAACATCTATGAAAATGCAAGTGCAAAGATTCGGCTGTTTGAAAATACAACACACATAAAAATTGGAAAAGGAGTGAGACAAGGTGACACCATATCTCCGAAGCTCTTTAATGCCACATTGGAAAATGTCTTTCAATCACTGAACTGGGAAAACAAAGGGATAAAGATTAATGGAGATTATCTAACCCACCTTCGTTTTGCTGATGTCATAGTCGTTTTTGCAACTACCCCATCAGAGCTGCAGAGTATGATCCAGGAACTTGCTGACAAGAGTAAAGAAGTGGGATTAAAAATGAACTTTCAGAAGACAAAAGTGATGTTCAATGCTTTTACAAGTAATGAAGATTTATTGATTGATGGAGAAAAACTGGAGATAACAGACACGTACGTTTACCTTGGACAGCAGATATCAAGTGAGGGTCACATTGATGAAGAAATTAATCGGCGTACAAAACTTGCCTGGAGAGCTTTTGGAAGAAACAGCATAATTTTCAAGAGCAATATGCCATTATGTCTTAAAAGAAAAGTGTTTGATCAATGCATCCTTCCAGTGCTTACGTATGGTGCAGAGATGTGGACCTTAACTAAAAGAGACATACAAAGGCTGCAGACAACTCAAAAAAGCATGGAGAGGTGCATGCTTGGTGTAACCAAGAGAGATAAGAAGAGGAACTCGTGGATCCGAAAAATGACAAGAGTGGAAGACATCATGACCACAGGTAAATCCCTGAAATGGCAATGGGCTGGCCATACTGCCAGAAGGACAGACCATCGATGGACAGCCGAAATTTTAGATTGGATTCCAAGGGACAGGAAAAGACCCAGAAGAAGACCACATGGAAGATGGGTGGATGAAATTCGAAAGTATGCGGGAGTGACATGGAGAAGACTGGCACCAGACAGACAGACCGTTGTGGAGGACACTTGGGGAGACCTTCGTCCAGCAGTGGATTGATAATGGTTGACAATGGTGATGATGATATGTTCATACAACATATATTTAAACTGTTTTTCCTCATCAAGGTCAAGTTCTGTTAAATTAATGTTCATAATTCACTAAAATTGAAGCTGTGATAAAAATGTAAATACAATGAATTCATCTGCAAAGATGAAAATGCAAAAATATATATACAGTCGTGGCCTAAAATTCCTGCTCCAGTAGACCAAAAGTCCATTTTTGATGTTTGAAGCCCACTTATACAGCGTAATGGTAATTTTAAAGGAAATTTTATGCGGAATTCAAATATTTTTACAGAATGTTATTACCAGTAATAGAAGAGAAGTTACAAGCAAAAGTACAGCATGGAGTCATAAAAAGCAAACATTGTGGAATTTATGCAATTAGTGTACAATGCATTTAACATAAAATTACTGTACAGTACATTATTGAAACTTGCAGGACACTTGAAATAACTTACCAACAAGCAAAATACACTTTAATATTTAATTGGATAACCATGGTTTCTTAGTAACAAAGTGTATCTTCTTGGCATGGAACTAATGAGCTTCTCTAGTTGTCCATTGGTGATAATACGGCCCTTACAGACTCAATTAATGCTGTTTTAGATGTGCGTTCTTGTTGAAGGATCTTTTGCTTCAATCTAACCCACAGATTCTCTATGGGATTAAGATCCAGTGACTGTGCCGGCCACTGAAGTTTTCTTATAACTTTTCGATTAAATCACTAGTCAACCAACTTTGACCAAAGACATGGCGTGTTATCATCCTGAAAGATAAAATTCTGCAAACACATGTCTTGTGCAGATGGTAGCAGTTTGGACTCCAAAATATCCACATATTTCGATCCATTCAATGTGCCATCAACAATGTGCAGATGGCCAACACCACTGGCTGAAATACAGGACCATAACATCACCGAATGTGGGTACTTGGTTGTTGACTGGGTGCAGCATGCCTTATATCTTTCACCAGCCCGAAGATGTAGATAATTATTTCCATTATTAGTGGAAATAGTAACAGTTGTTTCATCACTGAAAATGACATTTTTCCATTCATCAACAGTCCAATTCTTTTGTGCCTTGGCCCAAGCAATTCTTCTGAGCCGTTGTTGTTTAGTAAAGAAAGGTTTTCGTTCAGTCAGTCCATTTTCTTGTAGCCTACGACAAACTGTACATGCAGATGCAATAATGCCTACTTCATTCTCCCACTCATTTCTTAAATCATTGGTTGTTTTAAACCTTGATCTTAAGGAACGACAAATCAACATACAACCATCATTTATTATATTTGCACTTTTAAGGTATTAAAACCCTGCAAAGTGCGCATAGTTTATGTGCAATTCATAAATGAAATACTATTAAAAAGCACCAATCACTTACCCTGAAGATCATGGTAATTTCTATCGACTACACACTTCCAGCACGTCAATTATCGTAATGTTGTTGGCCTTCAAAGGTTTACAGACATCTTGCTTACAATTCCTTCTTCCGGGGATGAAACATCGTATTTTTTTTTTTTTTTAAGCCATATGAGATGTAACTATAAGCTTGTCAATTATATAAAAACCACACAAGCATACTACTCATTCATACAATTCAATTAAAAAACTATGTACATATTTACACAACCTTACATTCCTAGGTTGTTAGGCCTTTGTCAACTGTGAGTAACAAAATGCTCCATCTGTTTCAAAACCCCTGCCACTCCCAATGCAAGTGTCACACTCATTCAGCCCCTCACACACAATCCTCTAGCGCTTTCAACAGATTACTGTCGTCATCAGGAGGCAGGTGTGTCTCACCCGCCCACGGCACAGCTGAAGTGAGCAGAGCCATCGAGGCACGGGCTCCAGTCCCAATCTCTGAATCATTGTGTCTATGGCGCCATCTATTGTCATTGCTGCTCTTTTTTCTTTTTTTCTTTCTAAAGCTTGTACAGAAAACTAGCGGATAATGCTTACCTTGGCATTCCTTTCTAGCGACGGGGACATTTCACACACGTGTTTTCCGGTCTTTGTTGAGGTTATTGTCCTAAAGTCCGTTGTATGCGATGACTGGCTTTACTTCTCACACTTTTCGCTGGGTATACTCATTGGATCTTTGCTTTAGGATTCAAACATCAATTTTTACCGTTCTTTATACTCGAAATTTTCGCCCATACTCTGGGCATCTTCAGGAGCGTGGCGACTTTACCACCGATGTTCGTGGTTAACTTCGTGCTAATGGAGTCCGATACTCCTTGTTGCCATTCGTCGGAAAAACTTTCCTGGATATATTTCGTTATCAAGCCCGGCTGGCGCCATCTATGTTTCGTTAAGAACACTTTTTTTTCCCCGTATTTTTTTTTTTTTTTTTTTTTTTTTTTTAATTTCTTCTCCTATCCTGGTTTTCTTGTCTTTTTTTGCCTGTTTTTCTTTTGTTGTTGTTTTTCTTGTCTTATTAGTTCTTTCCACAGGCCCGATAATGTGCTAGGGTCGTTCTGGTTACATACCCTTGCTTTATTTTTGTAGATTAATATTGCTTCTTCCCTCCTCATTTGCCTTTCCGATTTTTTATTCTTTTTTAGCATTTTAATTTCATCGAACTTTGGGAATGTCCGGTTTTCCAAGCAGAATTGCACTAAAGCCGTTTTGGCTTCTTTTTTGCCAGTTAGATATGTGTTGTTTAAGTCTTTTTTTTTAATCTGTTTTTCGTACTTCCAATGTACGATATTGGGGGTATGTGTGCTATTGGAATTTCGTAGGTTCCTGATTCTTCTAGCATTTTTTCCTCTGTTTTTTTGTTGACAGTCATACTTTTCACGGTGTGCACTGAGCTTCCTAGTTGTAAGTCATATTTAGCACAGTGCCTATTGATTTCTTTACTCACTCCTTCCAGGTATGGGAAAGCTCCAATGTATTTCAATTTTTTATTTCTCATCTTCCTTTGGTTGTGCACTTCTTGGCCTTCTTTACTCTGAGTCATATGCTTTTTACTCTCATGTATCCATTTATTAATTAGCTTGCTCGGGTACCCATACTCTTGTGATATTTTCGAGATAAACTCTAGCTCTTGATTTTTTAGCCTGTTGTTAGATGTGTGTGTGTATGCTCGCCGTATCAAGTTTACTATGCTGTTTTTTTTATGTATCACTGGATGGTGCGACGAGTATGGTATCAGTACAGGTATGTAAGTTGCTTTTCTGAACACAGAGTATTCAAAACTATTTTTGTTTTTCTTTAGTTGAATGTCCAGGAAGGATAGGCAATTATCCTCTTCAAACTCAATAGTTAGCTCTATGGTGTTACAGATTTTGCTAAACTGCTGTGCTAGATCTTGTAGCTCGGCTTTGTTAAGTTTAGACATTATAATAATGTCGTCTACATATCGAGCATAAAGTATTGGTTTTTCAGGTAAATTTTGAATAATTTCTTTTTCGAGGTATGCCATAATCACTTCTGCGTATAATGCCGATAATGGGGATCCCATAGGGCCACCTTGTGTTTGTTTATATATATTTCCTTCAAAATGGAAGTTGTTGTTTTCCTTGATGAAATATAAGGTATTCTTTAGCTCTTTCAATTGTGACAAGTTTAGTTCTTTGTTGATGCTTAGTTGTTGCATAATCAGTTCGATGGCTAGCTCGACAGGAGTGTTTGGGTATAACGCCTTAACATCCATGGAGGCCATAGTTATTTGCTCTAGGTCTTGATTAATTAATTTGATTTTTTCTATAAACTCATAGCTATTCTTTAATGTATATTGATTCCTCATGAATATTGGGGATAGATAGTTGTATATCTTTTTTTCTAGGTTGATGAGTGGCGAGATTTTTTTCGATAGAATCAGTCTTAAAGGTGTGTTTTCTTTATGAGTTTTAATTTTCGAGAATATTTTTGGCATCCCTGCTCCCACTGGAGGGTTTGCATTTTTTATTTCTGTTGGTAACGTGCTGTGGTTCCTTATATTAGCCAGGAAGGTAAGTTGTTTGTCGGTGGGATCTTTGTTGATGCAATCGCACTGTAGCTCTGAGATGGCCGTCCGCATTTTATCATTATATTCCAAAGTGTCCATAATAACAATTTGCCCTGTTTTGTCCGCTTCGCAGAATTTGATCGTGGGGTCTTTGCAAAGATTTACTTCTGCGAACTAAACTTGTCACAATTGAAAGAGCTAAAGAATACCTTATATTTCATCAAGGAAAACAACAACTTCCATTTTGAAGGAAATATATATAAAGAAAACACACCTTTAAGACTGATTCTATCGAAAAAAATCTCACCACTCATCAACCTAGAAAAAAAGATATACAACTATCTATCCCCAATATTCATGAGGAATCAATATACATTAAAGAATAGCTATGAGTTTATAGAAAAAATCAAATTAATTAATCAAGACCTAGAGCAAATAACTATGGCCTCCATGGATGTTAAGGCGTTATACCCAAACACTCCTGTCGAGCTAGCCATCGAATTGATTATGCAACAACTAAGCATCAACAAAGAACTAAACTTGTCACAATTGAAAGAGCTAAAGAATACCTTATATTTCATCAAGGAAAACAACAACTTCCATTTTGAAGGAAATATATATAAACAAACACAAGGTGGCCCTATGGGATCCCCATTATCGGCATTATACGCAGAAGTGATTATGGCATACCTCGAAAAAGAAATTATTCAAAATTTACCTGAAAAACCAATACTTTATGCTCGATATGTAGACGACATTATTATAATGTCTAAACTTAACAAAGCCGAGCTACAAGATCTAGCACAGCAGTTTAGCAAAATCTGTAACACCATAGAGCTAACTATTGAGTTTGAAGAGGATAATTGCCTATCCTTCCTGGACATTCAACTAAAGAAAAACAAAAATAGTTTTGAATACTCTGTGTTCAGAAAAGCAACTTACATACCTGTACTGATACCATACTCGTCGCACCATCCAGTGATACATAAAAAAAACAGCATAGTAAACTTGATACGGCGAGCATACACACACACATCTAACAACAGGCTAAAAAATCAAGAGCTAGAGTTTATCTCGAAAATATCACAAGAGTATGGGTACCCGAGCAAGCTAATTAATAAATGGATACATGAGAGTAAAAAGCATATGACTCAGAGTAAAGAAGGCCAAGAAGTGCACAACCAAAGGAAGATGAGAAATAAAAAATTGAAATACATTGGAGCTTTCCCATACCTGGAAGGAGTGAGTAAAGAAATCAATAGGCACTGTGCTAAATATGACTTACAACTAGGAAGCTCAGTGCACACCGTGAAAAGTATGACTGTCAACAAAAAAACAGAGGAAAAAATGCTAGAAGAATCAGGAACCTACGAAATTCCAATAGCACACATACCCCCAATATCGTACATTGGAAGTACGAAAAACAGATTAAAAAAAAGACTTAAACAACACATATCTAACTGGCAAAAAAAGAAGCCAAAACGGCTTTAGTGCAATTCTGCTTGGAAAACCGGACATTCCCAAAGTTCGATGAAATTAAAATGCTAAAAAAGAATAAAAAATCGGAAAGGCAAATGAGGAGGGAAGAAGCAATATTAATCTACAAAAATAAAGCAAGGGTATGTAACCAGAACGACCCTAGCACATTATCGGGCCTGTGGAAAGAACTAATAAGACAAGAAAAACAACAACAAAAGAAAAACAGGCAAAAAAAGACAAGAAAACCAGGATAGGAGAAGAAATTAAAAAATAAAAAAAAATAAAAAAATACGGGAAAAAAAAAAGTGTTCTTAACGAAACATAGATGGCGCCAGCCGGGCTTGATAACGAAATATATCCAGGAAAGTTTTTCCGACGAATGGCAACAAGGAGTATCGGACTCCATTAGCACGAAGTTAATCACGAACATCGGTGGTAAAGTCGCCACGCTCCTGAAGATGCCCAGAGTATGGGCGAAAATTTCGAGTATAAAGAACGGTAAAAATTGATGTTTGAATTCTAAAGCAAAGATCCAATGAGTATACCCAGCGAAAAGTGTGAGAAGTAAAGCCAGTCATCGCATACAACGGACTTTAGGACAATAACCTCAACAAAGACCGGAAAACACGTGCGTGAAATGTCCCCGTCGCTAGAAAGGAATGCCAAGGTAAGCATTATCCGCTAGTTTTCTGTACAAGTTACTTTGAAATATCGCACGTAAAAGAGAATACAATAATTAGAGCTATATGATAGTCAGAATTAGAACTACTAAGTGGAATTCTTTCTAAGCTGTTGTTCAATTTTTATTAGGGCCTTCCATTGTTCGTTTAAGTTGCTAGGCTCAATGTTGCATAATCTTGATCTGTTTTTTTTTCAATTAACACTGACTCTGCAATTCTTAACTGCCTTTTGTTTTTACAGCTCTTAATAATTTTAATATCCTCAAACCTTGGACATTGTTGATTTTCCATACAGTATTGGGTTAATGCTGTCTTAGGTTCTTTTTTATTCCAATTATTTATATGCTGGTTCAACCTATACTTTAATTTATTCTTGGTGCTGCCTATATATGACACAGGTGGTTGCTGGTTTATAGGGATTTCATAAATTCCTGCTCTATCTAATTGGCTGATTTTTTCATTTTTAATCACTAAATTTTTTACAGTAAGTACCTGATTTCCTACCTGTATGTCGTACTTGCCACAAACTTTATTAATTTCTGCTGAAACATTTTCTACATATGGTACTGCCCCTACATATTTTACAAGTTTTTTATTAATCTTGGCTTTATTGTTAGCTTGAGTTACTTCATAAATCCATTTTTTTAATACCTGTTTAGGGTAACCAAAATCATATGCAATTTTTTCAATATATTCAATTTCTTCTTTTTTATATTGTTCCATTGATGAGTGTGTTATACTTCTTTTAATTAGTGTTTTAACACTATTTCTTTTATGTGTTAATGGATGCGATGACTGAAATGGTATAAGTACTGGGATATATGAAGATTTTCTATGCACTCTGAATTGCATATTATCATTTGTTTTAATTATCAAAATATCCAAAAATGCCAAAGTATTGTCATGTTCTTGTTCTACTGTCAGTTCAATAGATGGATAAATTTCACTATACTTTTTTGTCAAGTCCACAAGTTCATCATTTTTTAGCCTGGACAACAGAAAAATGTCATCAACATATCTGCAGTATATCAGTGGTGGATCTTCGAGTTTACTTATTATTTTTTCCTCTATGTCACTCATTATAATTTCAGCAAATAAAGTTGACAATGGTGACCCCATAGGTCCACCATAATTTTGTTTGTACATCTTGCTGTTGAACTTAAAAATGTTATTTTCATATATGTACAATAAAATTTCTCTTAATTCCTCTATTTGTATTGCATTCATTGTCTGTAACACATATAATTTTTCAATAATTATTTCAATTGCCTGAGGTACTGGTGTGCTAGGAAAAAGAGCTCTCACATCCATACTAGCCATATGATATTCACTTAAATCTTGTTTAATTACTTTAATTTAATCAATGAATTCATATGTATTCTTCACAGTGAACCTTGTCTTCATGAACAAAGGTGCCAAAAATTTGCAGATATTTTTTTTCCAGCTTTATTAGTGGGGAATTCCTTTTTGATACAATCACTCTCATAGGTGTATCAGGCTTAAGAGTTTTTATTTTTGCAAACATTTTTGTTATTCCAGTACCCATTGGTGGGTACGCTTTCTTTATTGCATCAGGCAAGGTGCTGCGATTTCTTATACTAGCTAAGTACCTTACTTGAGATTCGGTTGGGTCTTTTGCCAGAATGCTGCAATTCAGTTCCTCTATAGCTCTATTCAGGGCAAATTGTAATATTAAACACAACTGAATATAATCTAAAAATTAAAAAAAAAAAAAAAAAAAAAAAAAAAAAAGCTGCGTTTGAAGCAATCAATACCTTTTAGAACAATTTTATTTTGTTTTGAATTCAGTAATTTGATATAGTGAATGCAGCGCTGTGTACCAGTTTAATATCTGCTCGTACATAAATAAATTACGGTGAACAATTTGATCTTGCTCGTGCTGTGTTATATTCAGTTTCTTGCTGCGCGTTCTGATTTTTCACCTGGGCAAAAAGTTCAGCTTTTTGTCCTATGGTCGGTTTGATATATAATACGTATTTTGTACAGTGGTCAAAGTGGCACAGAGGTACTGCCGGTATGGTCGACACCAAGATTTTAAATTGAAAGCCATTCTGCTTCAGTATGTTAAGTGCTCTGCTGCTACACTAAAACTGTAGTGTAGCAGCAAAGCACTTAATGTCTTTTCAGTCCCAGCTGCTAATCATTTATCAATTTTATCCGTTAAAAATGTAATTTGTCGATTTTTGCGTTAAAATTTGTGCCTTTATCCTAATTTCTTTCCGTAGTTTGTGACAGGTTTATAATTTATTACATGGTAAATAATGTTATTTTTAACTGGCGGTATATGCCCACTTCCATGTTTGTTAACTACCGGTATGGCATACTGGCCCACTTCGAACACTGATTATGCAGCACTCCAGTAGCTATGGTCACAATTTTTTCCATTTTTACGCTTTCCTGCTGCTACAGTAAAACTGTAGTGTATATAGGTGTAGGTTGAAGAAGCGTATATGCTCCAGCTTTGTCTGTCCGTCCGTCCGTCGGCACGATAACTTGCGTAAAAATAGTTCGATTTCAATGAAATTTTAGTATGTGGTAGGGGACCACCTGGGAACGAACATTATTGAAAATGGACGAAATGGGGTCAAAGGTCACAGCATAGGAGCGGGATGCATTCCGTTGCCCTTATGCGTCATAACTTGCGTAAATATGGTTCGGTGTCAATGAAATTTTAGCATATTGTAGGGGACCACTTGGGAATGAACCGTATTGGAAATGGGTGAAGTGGGGTCAAAGGTCAGGACATAAGAGCGGGATGCATTCCATTGCTCTTATGAATCATAACGTGCGTAAACATGGTTCGATTTCGATGAAATTTTAGTATGTGGCAGGGGACCACCTGGGGAAGAACCCTATTGAAAATGGATGAAATGGGGTCAAAGGTCAGGACATAGGATCGGGATCCATTCCATCACCCTTATCCCATACTATTAAAGGAGCAATTCTTGTATGTATGAAAATTTTATTTTGAAAACGGCTCTAAGGATTTTGATGAAAGCCGTTAACCTACTGTTTTCTGGTACTAGAAATCGATTTAGCTTGATCTCGACTTTAGGAAAATTCGTTTAGTGGGTTAAATAACCAGTCAGAATTACCACATTTTTACTGTTATGGCGTTGTTTCATTAATGTTGCCCATGCTTAGAAATCTCATGACGTTACAATCTCGCGCTTGAAATGTTGGCGCGCGGTCACACCATCTGTCTCATTACGTCACGCGCTGTGTGTGTATTCTATTAAAGTTTTATGACGTCACTCTTTCGAGCAGATGGTCGCGATTCCCATCATTACGTCACATGTTGTGTGCGTTATGTCCGGCCGCACGATAACTCGCGTAAAAATCATTCGCACGATAACTCGCGTAAAAATCATTCGATTTCAATGAAATTTTAGTATGTGAAAGGGGATCACCTGGGAGGGAACCCTATTGAAAGTGAACAAATGGAGTCAAAGGTTAGGACATAGGAGCGGGATCCAGTCCACTGCTCTTATGCGTCATAACTAACGTAAAAATTCTTCGATTTGGATGAAATGTTAGTATGTTGTAGGGGCCTGCCTGGGGATGAATCCTATTGAAAATGGGCAAAATGGGGTCAAAGGTTAGGACACAATAGCGGGATCTATTCAATAGCTTCTATGCATCATAACTTACGTAAAAATGCTTCGATTGCGACAAAACTTTGTCATGTTATTTCGGAGGTATACTGAACCGGTTCTGTAGAATATCATCGAAATGGGTTCAAAGGTCAGGTCACAGGACCAAGATTTATTCCACAGCCATTATCCTCATAACTTGAGTAATGCCTTCAGGTATGTTGGAAAGCGTATTATAATCAATGCATTGCATGATTTTACTAACAACGATAAATGCAATTACATACAGATAATGGTAACCTACAGTTGTTGGCAAGGAGAACGTATGGGAAGGGTGGCAAACTATAGTAGCACCTGCTAGATTTGTATCCCGTCACCTAGAGTTTTACGGCTTGTTTATTTACTTCCAGATAATTTCATTCACGTTGATGAGGGGATTTTTTTTTTTTTTTTGGCTTTACAAGAAGTCTTGCCTTGTTTCTTACTTTAATTTTGTAATTTTTTGGGATTTAATTGTATCAATGAAAATGCTTCCACCACATTTTCACAAATTCAGTAAATTTTTGCACAGTGCACAAAAGGATTCCAAACAAAAATTCTATATGGGCACCAGTTTTACAAACAAATGAAATTACTATCATTTCCAAAGTTGACATGAGCATACACAGCTGTCTAAATCATCAGCTGATGAGGCCCCCAATAAAACATAATTGTTGCAGGAACTAATACAAGCACAATATATATCATCCTTTAAAGGAGGCAGTTGAAAGTTTAATTGATTAACCAAATGCAAAAAAAAAAAAAAAAAAAATCATTTTATGAATTTCAAATTATTTACTATTAAATTATACTTCCAGATTATTATTTTAAAATATTCAAAAGCATTTAAGGGATGATGTTTAAATTCTGCATAAAATAGCATCTCTTTTTTTTTTTTTTTTTTATCAGGGCAAAGCTAGTTTGACTATAAATTTTATTAAAAAAAATAATATTTAGGCTTCCCTTTATCTTGCAGACAGTTTTTAGCTTTTCCTTTCTGCATTGCAGACTCATGAAAAAAATTCTGCTTCAGGGCTGGCAATAATTCTACTGCCAAATTTAGCTACAGACATAATTTTTTCATTTCTACATAAAAATGGGATACGTCCTTAACTTTTGGACAACAGTGTACATGAACTTCAGACTGTCTGAAAACTTCTCTGTATGTGTTTCTGACATAATACTGATGAAAATATACTACTTGAAGGGTACTTACTCTGGAATTATTACTGATATGATAAACACTAACATTTACAGTTCTCCCAAAACTCCAATAAAAGTATGTTCTTTTTCATATAATTGAACCTTTGCATATTATTATGTGCAACTTTATTCCATTTAGATAAAAAAATAAATTAAAATAAAGAATTAAGCCCTTTTCAGTTAAAAAAGTGCTTTTTCAAAGTCTGCACCCTGCTCTTTTTTAATCCTAGAATGAACCCTGAATATATAACAGGAACAGTAACGGTCCCAATACCGAACCTTGAGGCACTCCACATGAAATATTAAGTAGATCAGAGTTTATTTTATTTACAGTGACATACTGTTTGCGATTAGAGAGGTAGCTCATTAAGAGGGAAAGAATTTTGCCATGAAAACCGTATTTGGGTAATTTATGTAGCAGAATGTCAGGATTTACCATGTCGAAAGCTTTTTGGAAATCAATAAAAACAAAAATAGTATAATAACTGTCATCTAGTGCTTTGGAAATGAAGTTTAACAACTTAGCAACAGTCATTTCAGTAGATCTGTTTCTTTGGAAACCAAACTGATCCAAAGAGATCACACCATGGGTGTGTAAAAAATCAACCATTCTGCTGTGAATAGACTTTTCAAAAATTTTACTCAAAACAGGTAACAAAGATATCGGTCTACAATTACAGGTAGATTCCCTATCTCCTTTTTCAAAAATAGGAATAACCTTAGCGATTTTCAGACTGTCAAGAAACTGACCTGAATAAAAACTCAGATTAATAATATGTGTTATAAGTGGTACTAAAATAAAGATAGTATTTAATGATTTTGCATTAATATTGTCTGAACCAGCCCTTCTTTTTAGGGACAGTGAAGTGATAATATTATAGGTTTCAGTATCATCCAAAGGGCATAGAAACATTGAAAAAGGAACTTCCTTAATTTTGGATAAAGAATCATAGCATTTAGTATTTGTGGGCAAGTTTTGCTGAGACGCTAAATCATGACCTATGTTAATGAAGTAATTGTTGAATTCATCAGCGACTGATTTTGAATCAACATTAACATTACCGGAATTTCCTTTTAACGTCAGCGGAGTTTCAGTAGCACAGGATCGTTTGTTAATAGCTGATTTGATTATTTTCCATTTTTTATATGAGTTATTTCCTGCATCTGAAATAGCGAGGTTGTAATAAGCAGCTTTCGCATGCTGAATAACATTTCTCAGGGCATAATTATACCTTTTATACTTTATCACGTAAGTGACTGTTATAAGGATTCTTTCTACTTCTTTTTTTACGAAGCTTATCCTTTTTTTTTTTATTGATCTGATTCCATTGGTCATCCAAGGTTGGATCTTAATGTCATATTTAGTCTTAACTGCCTTGTGAACGGTTGTGATCTTAAGGAAATCATTCAAAATGCCTTGCAAAATTTCGGTAGCTATAGTTGGACAAGTTGTATTGTAGATACCAGACTTGTCCCAGTAAAAATTAGAAACTAGGTCAGCTAACGTGGTGTAGTCACAATAGGAGATTGTTTTGTGGTTAACTGCATAAAGGTAATTTGAAGAAACTGGAACATGAATGAAGACAGGGTTGTGATCACTAGTACTAAAATCAATCACTCCGGACTCTAAAGCAGTATTAAGTAAGTTAGTACCAATGTAATTACAGGTAGGGATGCCTTATTATGGTTAGAGGAGCATTCATCTGAGCTTGAGGTGTTGCCATTCCCACCCAAGTACCCAGATCTGAACTTGATAGAACACATTTGGGATGCCACGCAACACGCTACGGAACACAGGAATCCGAGACCTCAGAATACACACAAAATGTGGAACGCTCTGCAGGAAGTATGGTGTGCATTGCCTACAGCATATTTTCAGAAGCTAGTGGAGTCCATGCCCCGTCGTATTTCTGCAGACCTGCGCTCCCATGGGGGACCTACCAAGTATTAGACTGGTGTACTAGTTTTTCTGGCACTTCAGTGTATATATATATATATATAGCAGAAAAACCAAAAAAAAAAAAAAAAAAACTTTGAAATTCTGAAGCACTTAAGGCTGCACAAAAGAAAGATCAAAACATATACGGAAGTAATGCTAAAACCAAAGCAAAAATAAATTAAAAGAAAAAAATATAA
This sequence comes from Macrothele yani, assembly GCA_039090855.1. Lineage (NCBI taxonomy): Eukaryota > Metazoa > Arthropoda > Arachnida > Araneae > Macrothelidae > Macrothele > Macrothele yani. Next base: position 70,926,102 of record CM077025.1, on the reverse strand, counting down.
CAATATTAAAAATAGAGAGAAAAAAAAATGCCAAAACTTCCAAACCGAACCAGCACAGGAGCAAACAAAAACAAATTTTTCAAAAAACTAGAATGCAGGGATTGCAGATCGCATGACAGTCTCTTATAGCTTCGTCAGGGGCAAGCATGAAGAAAAACTCTCATATATCTACAAAGACCAGAAAAGTGTGGGTTTCTGCTAATTTAGTTTGCTACAAAGGACAAATTAAATTTAAGGGTAAATTCAACATATCTAAAAGGGACATAGACCCACTAATAGCAAACCAATATATATACAGTAAAACCTTGAAAATTCGGCAGACGGGACCGGACGAGTACCGGATTTATGAAAATTCCGGATTTCTGAAGCTATCCGAAAATTGCGTAATGGCCATTAAGTAAAGCATGTACTTATGCATAACATGTCACTTTAATGGAATTTTGCGCGTCTACGCCTTATAAATATACAGGTGTCGCACTGCTGATTGCATTCTTCGCAATTTGAGAGAAAAAAAAATCATTTTGGTCAGGAAAACGATTCTTAAAAAAAAGCCAGAGCAACCGATAGGGCTGGGCGATGTATCGATATATCACGGAAACCCAATGTGAAATTTACATCGATGTTACAGTTTTTCGACAGACAAAACTACGATACATCACAAAGGCGATTACCGCAATGCATCATGAAGGACGATGAAGATGTCATTACACGATCGAATCCACATACTGCCACCACCAAGCACAGATCATCATTAAACGTTCGGCATGCATTTCAAATGTGCATGCCGATTCGTCACCTCATTGATCCGAGTCACTTCAGCACGTCCCAATGAGATGACAAATTCGAGAAACCTCCCGGTGTTACACGTAGATGACTATCGGCAATTCGCATGCAGAGATTGGATGATCTCGCGATGTGTTGTTGAGACTGTACATTTGGGAGATTTCCATGGCTATTGGTGAAACATTGGATGTTCTCACGAAAACGAAATCTGGAAAGTGCCGGATTTCTGGATGCCGGATTTTTGAGGTTTTACTGTATATATATTTGTAATACAGATAATTTATTTTAAGAAGCAATCTAAGTAGAATCACAAAACAAAAGGATATAAAATAAAGGGTGTATTTGAAATAATTGTACTCTTCAAATATCATTTACTTTTCAAAACAAATTTTAGTAATTTACTTTGAAAATAAAATGTGTAGAAAGTGAATTATTTTTATGCTTCTTAATGAATAAAAATTACATACCCCAATTACTGCAAAGAGGCAACTGTGGCCTTTTTGCTTGGGATAAAAAAAGTGTGAAAATTCCACTTCATGGCATCAGCTTTCTCTCACAGCACTTGATGAACAAAATGTCTGCAAGGGTATTAGTTGACATGGATGATCGAAACTGAGTTGTTGTTTTTTTAACTAAGCTGAAAATGCATTCACATTCGGCATTGCTGTGAAGTATTGTCAACACTGCTAATAAAACTTGCACAATTCTATCATACTTTAAATCTCCTGACACACTGGACATGGTACCTAAAGTACTTAAAAAACTTGTCTGAGTTTCAATAGTTTCTTCTTCATTTAATGGTAAATCCGAAACTTGAAAAGCTAAGAATTGAGATTCAAGTTTATCCAATGCATCATCATGATTTTCATTCTCCTTTACAGTCAGCAAAAATGGGAATTTTTCAACAAAAAGATTTACACTACTGAAGGACATATTTACGATGTTTTTCACATTAGCCACTTCAACTTTCGTTAACACTTCACTTTTTAATGGGAACTTCTCACAATATAATCGCAGGCTGTTACAAAATATTTTCTTACTGAGGAAAGAAATGCCTTTCTTTGATCATCTTCCAAAGCACTAAGTAACTGACATGTTTGATTTCCAATAACAAGATCAGAATCATCTCTTTGGTTGTAAGGGTCATGGTAAGAAACGCCTAATAAATCATGCCTCTTAAGAGCTGCTGGCTTAAGAAATTTAATGGACATATTTCTTAACAACTCATATCATTTCCCAGAGAATATGTATTTTGGGTGAAGATGACTGCAATCAGCCCTTGCGAATGTCGGTAGTAGTGGCCAAATGGTGACCAGATATTTTGCAGTGGCTAGTAAATTCTTTAATATAGTAGCCAATAATGGCCAGTAGATTTTTTTTTTTCCCGAAGTGAGCAACTATTTTGCCCAACTTTTCTCCCCACTTGTGAATGAATATAGATGGGTTCCATTTCAACTCAGGCAGGGTCGTAATATCATGGTCTCAGATTTCTCTAAAAAAATTAATGGGTGTTCCTTGACTAAAATAAGGAGACCCATATTTTTCTTTCGACAAGAAAAATTTTTCCCTTTTAGAGGGTTTCAAATCTTGCACCGTCAAACAAGCTCTCTAGAAAATGGTTATTTTCCTAACTTCAGCGAGTCATTGCAGCAGAGTTAAAAAAGATATTTTGTTCTGGTATTTTTTTTTTACATTGTGTGTATAACATATAATAATATATGGTGCTAATATTTGCTACACATTGTATGATTAAAATTTTAAAAAATCATAAACTTTGTGATTTAAAAAATTGAATTTTTTTAAGTTTTTTTTAAACAGGTTTGGATGGAGTTTTTTCTATATTCGTTTTTTTCCGTTAAAGGCACAAATGTGCACTTTATTTGTAATTTTTTGTGTGTCTGTGAAACTGCTAGTTTTCGCGTTTTGGCAGCGTTAAAAACAACCGATTTTGAAAAATCTCTAACTTTGCCAACGATTTTCTCAAAAAAGCCATTTTTTAAAATTCTGAAAATTAAATCCCTGTTTTACTAACAACAGGAGAATATCTGTGTAAATTTTCACGGACCTAAAAACGCCCGTTTCCGAGTTAGACGCCTTTGAATTCTGTTTAAAAGCCTACGATTTTCCGTGTTCTAAAGGCGCCATTTTGGAAAAATCTCAGGCGCAAAGTACATATTCTCTTTCCCGAATCAAAGCGTTAGATATTCTTTGCCCGAATGATGGAATGAGAGCATTGGGTCAGCTGGCCCTGGCTGGATACGTCCACCTTACCCTTCCCCGAGTGATGACATGCCTATAAAACTGTCGGGTGGGTTACAAATGGGGGATAACAAATACATAAAGAAAATTCTTGCTGCTCCACTAACAAAGTTGAGTTGCGAAAGACAGCAGCAGTTGTTTGTTTGTTTACATATATACTTAAACATCGCATAAGAAAAGACTATGAAAGAGTAGAAAACTGTTGTGAAATAATTTTAAGAAAAAGAGTGCAGGTACGTGTACTGTAAGTTAATTTTCGATGGCTAAACACCCTCGAGTTTTTCTGGCAGTTGCTAATTGTAGGCTACTGTCAGAACAGCAGTTGCTGTTTTGTTCCAGTTGCTAAAATTCCAACTTCTCAGTTTTTCGTAATAGCAAAATATTCGCTCAGGAGAGTTTTGTCTTCTGTGAACGGGGGAGAAGGTGCAATGCTCTTGACCTCGCTGCTGGGTTGATAGCGCTGGTCGCTACCCAAACTCTGCATACCTTCTCTCTGAAACGTAATGGCAATTGTCTAATCTACTAAATAAATAACAATTAACACATACGCGTGCATGCTTATTCATAAAATGTAACTTGAGTATATTTCCTGTTCAATCAGCTGATTTTACAAGTAGAATACATATACAACTTATGCGCTTAAAATGGTGTAAATATTTTTATCTATTTAAAACATATTCAAAGATTTCAATTTTTTTAAGAGGGGGAGGGAGTTGTGTTCGTAGTGATTTCCACCTGGGCCACAATAAACCATGCACTGCCCATGTCTTCTGTTCCCTTAGAAGGTAATCCTGGATCGATGGGAGACCAACCAGCGGAGTTTTGACAACACCCCCTCCTCCTGACGTGGTGGTGAGGGTGTCTCAAAGCTAGGTAGCTTTCAAAAATGTTTCAACTTAGTTGGCTGGTAACAAGAGAGAGATTCCATTTCAACTCTGGCAGGGTCGTACCATCACGGTCTCAGATTTCTCTAAAAAAATTAATGAAGGGGGTGGGTGTTCCTTGATTAAAATTAGGAGACCTATATTTTTACTTTCGGCAAGAAAAATTTTCCCTTTGAGACAGAGGGCTTCAAATCTTCCACCGTCAAACAAGCTCTCTAAAAAACGGTTATTTTTCCTAACTTCAGCGAGTCATTGCAGCAGAATTAAAAAATATATTTTTTAATTCAAGATATTTTGTTCTGGTATTTTTTATTACATTGTGTGTGTAACATAATAATATTTGATGCTAATATTTTTTACACATCGTACGATTAAAATTTTAAAAAATCGTAAATTTTGATTTTTGTTTTAATTGAAATTTTTGAGATTTTTTTTAACTGGTTCAAATGAAGTTTTTTTCTATACTCATTTTTTTGTTAAAGACATATAAACGTGCACTTCATTTGCAATTTTTTATGTGTCTGTGAAACTGCTAGTTTCCGCAGCGTTAAAAACAGCCAGATTTTGAAAAATCTCCAACTTTGCCAACGATTTTCTCAAAAGCCCTTTTTTAAAATTCTGAAAATTAAATGTCTGTTTTATTATCAACAGGAGAACATCTGTATAAATTTTCACGGACCTAAAAACGCCCGTTTCCGAGTTAGACACGTTCGAATTTGGTTTGAAAACCTACGATTTTTCCGTGTTCTAAAGGCGCAATTTTGGAAAAATCTCAGGCGCAAAGTACGTATTTTCTTACCCGAATGAGAGCGTTGGATCCGTCCACCACACCCTACCCTACCCTGAGCGATAACATGCCTAAAAAACGGTCTTGGAAAAAAATATAACAAATCTATATAAATAGAATTGAATGTATGTCTGCTAAACAAATTTACAGTTTTTAATTTAGAACCACCAAACGTGGTATACTATCTCATGGTACCCTACCTTAGACCGTAGACGGTTTTTGGAAGCGGTCGGAGCCCGGGGTCAAGGGGCCCCACACAAAACTTCCATAAAATCTACAGTTTTCAATTTAGAACCACCAAATTTGGAATACTATAGCATGTTACCCTAACTTAGACCGCAGACTGTTTTTGGAAGGGGTTGGAGCCCTGTGTCAAAGGGCCCTCACACAAAATTTCCGCAAAATATAGTTGTATACTATAGTGCCCTAACTGAGACCGTAGATGGTGTTTTGAAGAGGGGGCAGAGCCCTGGGTGGGTGGAAGCCCGGGGTCAAAGGGCCCCACGCAAAATTTCTGTAAAATCTAGTTTTCAATTTAGAACCATCAAATTTGGTATACTTTTTCTTGGCACCCTAACTTTGTAAAATATTTTACGAAAATTTTGTAGGGGGGGGGCTTGACCCCGGGCTCCGACCCCTTCCCAAAACCGTCTAGTCAAAGTTAGGGTGCCAAGAAAAAGTATACCAAATTTGATGGTTCTAAATTGAAAACTAGATTTTACGGAAATTTTGCGTGGAGCCCTTGGACTCGGGCTCCCACCCACCCAGGGCTCTGCCCCCCTTCCAAAAACCATCTATGGTCTCAGTTAGGGCACTATAATATACAAGTATATTTTACGGAAATTTTGTGTGGGGGCCCTTTGACCCAGGGCTCCGACCCCTTCCAAAAACAGTCTGCGGTCTAAGTTAGGGTACCATGCTACAGTATTCCAAATTTGGTGGTTCTAAATTGAAAACTGTAGATTTTATGGAAGTTTTGTGTGGGGCCCCTTGACCCCGGGCTCCGACCCCTTCCAAAACCGTCTACAGTCTAAGTTAGGGTACCATGAGATAGTATACCAAGTTCGATGGTTCTAAATTGACATCCATTCAATTCTCTATATATAGAGATGTTATTTTTTTTTCCAAGACCGTTTTTTAGGCATGTTATCGCTCATGGTACGGTGAGGTGGACGGATCCAACACTTTCATTCAAGTAAGAGAATACGTACTTTGCGCCTGAGATTTTTCCAAAATGGCGCCTTTAGAACACGGAGAAATCGTAGGTTTTCAAACCAAATTCAAACGCGTCTAACTCGGAAACGGGCGTTTTTAGGTCCGTGAAAATTTACACAGATATTTTCCTGTTGATAATAAAACAGACATTTAATTTTCAGAATTTTAAAAAGAGCTTTTTTGAGAAAATCATTGGCAAAGTTGGAGATTTTTCAAAACGGCTGTTTTTAACGCTATGAAACTAGCAGTTTCACAGACACATAAAAAATTGCAAATAAAGTGCACATTTGTATGTCTTTAACAAAAAAAACCAGTATAGAAAAAAAAACTTCATTTGAACCAGTTAAAAAATCTTAAAAATTTCAATTTAAAAAAATCAAAGTTCACGATTTTTTTAAATTTTAATCATACGATGTGTAAAAAATATTAGCATCAAATATTATTATATGTTACACACACAATGTAATAAAAAATACCAGAACAAAATATCTTTTTTAATTCTGCTGCAATGACTCGCTGAAGTTAGGAAAAATAACCGTTTTTTAGAGAGCTTGTTTGACGGTGGAAGATTTGAAGCCCTCTGTCTTAAAGGGAAAAATTTTTCTTGCCGAAAGAAGAAATATAGGTCTCCTTATTTTAATCAAGGAACACCCCCTTCATTAATTTTTTTAGAGAAATCTGAGACCGTGATGGTACGACCCTGCCAGAGTTGAAATGGAATCCCTCTCTTGTTACCAGCCAACTAAGTTGAAACATTTTTGAAAGCTACCTAGCTTTGAGACAACCTCACCACCACGTTATTGTCAAAACTCCACTGGTTGGTCTCCCATCAATCCAGGATGATCTTCTAAGGGAACAGAAGACATGGGCAGTGCATGGTTTATCGTGGCCCAGGGGGAAATCACTACGAAAACAACTCCCCCCCCCCTTTCTTTAAAAAAATTGAAATCTTTGAATATGTTTTAAATAGATAAAAATATTTACACCATTATAAGCACATAAGTTGTATATGTATTCTACTTGTAAAATCAGCTGATTGAACAGGAAATATACTCAACTTACATTTTATGAATAAGCATTCACGCGTATGTGTTAATTGTTATTTATTTAGTAGATTAGACAATTGCCATTACGTTTCAGAGAGAAGGTATGCAGAGTTTGGGTAGCGACCAGCGCTATCAACCCAGCAGCGAGGTCAAGAGCATTGCACCTTCTCCCCCGTTCGCAGAGGACAAAACTCTCCTGAGTGAATATTTTACTATTACAAAAAACTGAGAATTTAATTTTAGCAACTATAACAACACAGCAACTGCTCTTCTGACAGTAGCCTACAATTAGCAACTCCCAGAAAAACTCGAGGGTGTTTAGCCATCGAAAATTAACTTACAGTACACGTACCTGCACTCTTTTTCTTAAAATTATTTCACAACAGTTTTCTACTCATTCATAGTCTTTTCTTATGCGATGTTTAAGTATATTCATAAACAAACAAACAACTGCTGCTGTCTTTCGCAACTCAACTTTGTTAGTGGAGCAGCAAGAATTTTCTTTATGTATTTGTTATCCCCCCTCCCCACCCGACAGTTTTATAGGCATGTCATCACTCTGGGAAGGGTGAGGTGGACGTATCCAGCCAGGGCCAGCTGATCCAATGCTCTCATTCCATCATTCGGGCAAAGAATATCTAATGCTTTGATTCGGGAAAGAGAATATGTACTTTGCGCCTGAGATTTTTCCAAAATGGCGCCTTTAGAACACGGAAAATCGTAGGCTTTTAAACAGAATTCAAACGCGTCTAACACGGAAACGGGCGTTTTTAGGTCCGTGAAAATTTGCACAGATATTCTCCTGTTGATAATAAAACAGGGATTTAATTTTCAGAATTTTAAAAAATGGCCTTTTTGAGAAAATCGTTGGCAAAATTAGAGATTTTTCAAAATCGGCTGTTTTTAACGCTGCCGAAACGCAGAAACTAGCAGTTTCACAGACACACAAAAAATTACAAATAAAGTGCACATTTGTGTCTTTAACGAAAAAAAACGAATATAGAAAAAACTCCATCCAAACCTGTTTAAAAAAACTTTAAAAATTCAATTTTTTTTTTAAATCACAAAGTTTACGATTTTTAAAAATTTTAATCATACAATGTGTAGCAAATATTAGCACCATATACTATTATATGTTATACACACAATGTAAAAAAAAATACAAGAACACGATATCTTTTTTAACTCTGCTGCAATGACTCGCTGAAGTTTGGAAAAATAACCGTTGTCTAGAGAGCTTGTTTGACGGTGCAAGATTTCGAAGGGAAATTATTTTCTCGACGAAAGAAAAATATGGGTCTCCTTATTTTAGTCAAGGAACACCCCTTAATTTTTTTAGAGAAATCTGAGACCATGATGGTATGACCCTGCCTGAGTTGAAATGGAACCCATCTATAGTTTCTTTGAATCTTTGTTTAGCCACATATATGCCGAACAAAAATAAACCAACTGTTACGGCAATGTTTTCAAGATGATGCAGTTGTTACAACTAATGCCATGTAGTACTTCTCCTTGTGAGAGGGGCTCATCAGAAATGAACCTCATAAAAACAAGTAATCAGGCATGTCTAAATAGTGACACTTTAATGACTTGATAATAATGACCTAATGATGATTAGATGCAATGGCCCTTCAATTGAAGATTTTGATCCTCAAATTGCTATTCAGTTGTGGTGGGCGGATACCTCGGATGAGAAGATCAGACACAGTACATATCAGTGGTAAACTGTATCAACATTAGTAGTGCCACTTTATGCATATATATATATATTCAGGGGTTGTCCAAAATAATGGAAACACCTTGAAACAATAGGTGTCACACACCTAATATGGTGTGGGAGCCTCCTTGGCATTTAAAACGGCTTGAGTCCTCTTTGGAATAGATGCATACAAGTCCTGGATGGTGGTAAGTGGTATGTTGTACCATTCTTCCTGGAGAAACTGCTCCAATTCCTTGAGAGACGCTGGAGGAGGATAATGGGATCACACTCTGTTTTCCAACACAGACCACAGGGGCTCAATGATGTTTAAGTCCGGTGATTGTGCAGGCCAGGGAAGGGGTGAAATTTCATCCTCATGTTCCTCAAACCATGTTTAAACAATTCAACTTCTGTGAATTGGGCCATTATCATCTTGAAAGGTGCAATCCCCTGACGGAAACAATGTCTGCACCATTGAATGCACATGGTCGGCCAAAAGAGTGCCATAGTCACCGCTAGTGATACGTCCGTGTATGGTGATAATGGGACCTGCTGCAAACCATGAGATCATGGCCCAAACCATTATGGAACTTCCCGCCCCCATGCTTCACTGTAGGAAGAAGACAGTCTGGGTTGTAGGCTTCTGTGGGGGTTCTCTACACGTAAACCTGTCCTGCGGTGGAGAATAGTGAGAAACTTGATTCATCAGAAAACAAGATATGTCTCCAGTGATCTGTAGTCCATGTTTTATGTGCCTGGCACCACTGCAGTCTCCGTTTCATATACACCTGTGACACTAGGGGTTTTACAATTGCAGCTCTGCCATAAATATTGTGCTTATGCAATTTCCTTCACACGATATGGGTTGACACTGGGTTTTGGAGATGAGCTTAGCAGTCACTTTTGTCGCCGTGGTCTTCCTCCTTGAGGTCACAATCCTCTTTAATGTCCTCCTGTCTCTTGAAGTGAGTTTGGTTTTCCTTCCACAGTTGTGTCTCACAGATGATAATGTGCCATGAACATTGTATGCTGTCATGACCTTCAACACGGTACCTCTCAATACCTCCAATACCTGTGTCACTGTAGTTACCGAAGCACCAACCAGACGGGCTCCTACAATCTGCCCTCTTTGGAACTCCAACAGGTCACTCACTGTGCCTTCAGCTGGAACTAAATTATGCAAACACTGATTTACAATGCAATCACACAGACCCGAGACTATAAGCAACACTTTTTTACTAAAAAATTGTAGCTACATGTTCGTTTTACTCAAAAAGCAGCACATACCAAAGTCACTGTTTTCAGCAAGGTGTTTCCATTATTTTGGATAACCCCGGTATATCCTAGCTTTTGTCCCTTTGTTTTAAATATTATTAAAGGAATTAGACATCTAACTTCAATGGCCTCTCAAAAATAAATTATGTATGTGTAAATTAAGATAGTAAGAGTAACGATATTACAGCACTGAAAATAAATTGTCAAAAATCAATCATTTTGGAACAGAAGCATATGCAATATTTGCAGTCAATCTAATGATCCTATGCAGTAACTGCTCTGCATTTGTTTTTATGAAGTTAATGGGAGAGAGGTCTCTCATTAGAAAGAAAAAAAAAAAAAAAAAAAAAAAAAAGCATTCACTTATTTAATTTTATAGAAACTTAAGTAGAGAAGTTACTGAATTATTATTTTTTTCAACTTTGCATGGCCAGTAGATTTTGTCATTTGACTAGTGAAATTTTTATTTCACTAGCCAATCGGCTAGTAGAAATTTCAGCAGTTTTGCAAGGGCTGACTGCAATGCAACAGTTTTATTTTCAAATTCTGAAATAACATTCAACAAAAAAACTGCAGCATAACTGGTTAAGCTCCGAGGACAGAAGGTGAAACATTTTTTCTTCACAACTTTCAGAAGTGTTGGATTGCTAGGAGGATTTCGTTTTGAAATAGTACTTTCCTTCACTCTTTTAGACTCTCTCATTTTCAGCTGTCCTTTTTTTCTCAGAAATTTCTCCACCTTTGCTAACATCAACATATAGAGTTTTGTGAAGGTATAATGAAGATGAAGATTGAGATTTCATCTTGACTTCATTCAAGAAAAATTAATTAATGGATGCCACTGATCCATTATTCTGGCTAGTGCTTTGCCAAGAGACAGCGATCATGTGCATACATGCTTTAAGATTTTCCTTGTTTCTGTGTCATGAAGCTTTTGAAACTCCCTTAATTTTTCTTTACGTTTTGAACTCTTTTCTAGGTAGTAAAATACGTCTACCAATACCTGGTCAATGTTCACTGGCAAAGTTAAGCTGCTTTTTCTGCTGCTAAATTAATTAGGTGGCGCGGACAACCAATAACAATTAATTCCTGCTGCTGTTCTTTCAGAAATGATGCTACACCATTTTTCCGTCCCATTACTGCTGCATTGTCAGCACCAAATGTGATACAATTTGAAACGGAATATGAAAACGTTCAAATTCATTAATGACTAAATTGGCAATATTTCTTCCAGTGGCATTTCCATTTAAATTTGGAACCGATAATAGGCAACTTTGAATTTTGTTTTCAGCACTATCACGATATGTTACCACAATAGGATATAATTTGCTTTCACTATCATTACTGCCATCAATGGCTACAGAGAACACAGTATTTTGCAGATGCTCAACTATTTTGATTTGCTTCACACTGCCCATTTCCTGGACAATGGCAGTGGTCCTTGCACAAGAATATTTCTTTGCGATTTCAGTCAGGAAACATCTTCCAGCAAGATCAGCACCATTAAATGCGATATTCTGTTCCACCAAAAATGAGGTGAAATAGCATTAAGTGCGAATGACCTCTAAATCAGCAGTATTATGCTCAGATTTTTGAAAAAATGAACTAACCTTAGCATTTTTCTCTGCTTTCTTCACATTTGATGCATGCTTTTGTGATTTTAAATGCTTTGGAATGTCATGCTTTCCACCGTGGCATATCTGGAAATTACACACGCATACATTACAAAAAGCATATTTGTCTCCTTTTTGTTGGACTGTTTTATGTTGGGAAATTCTAATAAATAATTTCCTCTAAACTGCTGTGAATATTGCTTTTTATTAATTATTATAGCTTTTATTCTTGAACTCAGTCTAAAAACACTGGCCACTTTTGGACTCGTGAAGTTTTTAAAAAAAAAGGACCACACAAAATGCCTAGCTACTACTCAAAACTGCAGCATGAAAAGACTGAGAGGGCTTTCTTCCTTCCTTGGCTTTTGGCAACGGCAGAAGCTCCTCCTTGCTTTAGTTTTCCCCATGCCAGGATTGGATATAAAAAATAAGAAAACTATGTACCAAAATTCTTTACATAACTGGCTGAAATTTTTATATATACTGTAATTGACTAAGAGATGATGACCAAGGCCTTGACAAATATGATTCAGATTTAGGAGCCAGGATTGTGTGAAGGGGGAAGGGGAGGTATTCGATTTCTTTAAAGTTGATAAAATATCAATAAACAGAAAGGGAAAGACTTAAGGTTTATTGTTTTTACCTCTTATTTACTCTCAATTTTAAGAAATTTGGGCAGCATAAAAATATATAATCAAGTAGAATGTATTTTACATACCATTGACAAATAACATGAAACATATCGATAAGAAACATACCTTACGTCTAGGTGCTTGTTGAAATCACAAAGATATTTCAGTTCCAGAACCACAACGTGCAGTAAGTTTGCTGCATGACTCATAATTTCTTTAGAATTATGTCTTTGAATTTATATTTGTCTTTCAATTTACTTATGACAATAAAGCAGGTGATTTTTCACAATTCCTATAATATGGAGACTGTTTAGGATATTGCTTTCAATTAAATTATATTAATATTAGCTGATATTGTGCAGCAATTGAAGGATTGAAATGTGGAAACTTTTTTTAAACAAATGAGATAGAATTAAATTACTGAGTAAAAGCCAAAATACCACCTGTCAATAGCCTTTGAAGGGTCAAATTCAGATAAGGAGGGGCCATTCAAGTTGATCATCATAAAATCATTTAAGCTCTCCGCTTCCATTGATGATCGAAATTTGTTTTTTTATAAGGTTCATCAAGCTGAAACCTCTTTCACAACTTACAGTGGAAACAGGCAATACTGACACTATTGATAAGAGTTTCCCTAAAACTGGAAATCTGTCACTGTTAGACATCACTTTGTTCAACAATTCGCTGAGCTTCATCCCTTGTCCAAGCACCTTAAACTCATACCATTCGTTCTGGAGAAGATTTATGCATGTTTTGCTATTCATATCTGGAGATGATAGTTGTTTTTTGAAATGTTGAGCTAGGGCTCTTATCTCATCAACTCCAAACTTCTCCAGATCCTTTCCTGTTGGCCACGTGAAGCTATCAAAAACCCTGCAATGTTGAATTGATGTTATGATTGTTCAGAAATCTTTCCTGTAAATGTTGTGCTCCGCATTGCACCAGGTTTTTTTTGTCAACTTCAAGTACTTGAACTGGCATTCAGTCCATGCAGTTGCACTTCTTGATAAATGCCTTTCAGTGTTGTGCTACTGATGAACATGTCTTCATAATGACCAGAAACATCGATCAATGCAGTGAGTGTTGTTACAGTACTTTTTATGTGCAATTCAACAGCACTCATGAAAAGTTCTTGCCTTTGAAATATGAGAGACAGGTTCTTAAATACAGTAAGATAACCTATCTTCTGATTCAAGGCTTCTTGAATTGGAAGAGGAACTACAAAGGATCAAGTGGGACATCGTCGGGCTAAGTGAGGTAAAGAGAAAAGGAGAAGATCTCATTGAACTGAAAAGTGGACATCTCTTCTACTATCATGGGACAGATACTGGCAGAACTAGTGGTGTTGGATTTATAATAAACAAGAAACTGAAGGATAAAGTTGTAGAAGTTGAAAGTTTCTCTGACAGAGCTGCAAGACTCGTTATCCAACACTCGAAAAGATACCAGGCTCAGATTATTCAAACTTATGCACCCACCACAAGTCATCCTGAAGAAGAAATTGAAGAATTTTATGAGGAAATTCCTCATCTAAATAATAAAGGTAAGCAGCACTTGAAAATAATTATGGGAGATTTCAATGCAAAAATAGGGCAACGGCAACAGAATGAAACTTCAGTAGGTAAATTTGGTCACGGCAACAGAAACCAGCGTGGAAATACTCTCGTTGAGTTTGTTGAGGCAGAAGGGTTTTTCATCTTGAACTCCTTCTTCAAGAAAAAGCCACACAGGAAATGGACATGGAGACATCCAAATGGGACGACAAGTGAAACTGATTTTATGTGTAACAAAAAAATCATCATAGAAGACTGCAGTGTACTAAACAAGTTCAACACAGGTAGTGACCATAGATTGGCGAGATGTAAGATGCACCTCAACACTAAACTCGAACGTGGCAAGCTCATAAGACAAACAAAATCTATTGACATAACCCACCTTAAAAAACACCATAATACCTTCAAGTTGGAACTGAAGAACAGGTTCTCTGCTTTAGAAGGCCTAACATCGGAAGAAGTGGATATTTCTGAAGTTAACAGAAAAGTAACCAACGCTCTTATGGAAACAGCAACAAAATTAGCTAGGTCTAAGCACAAGTTGCATGTGAACAAATTATCAGGAAAAACCAAAATGTTGATGCAAAAAAGAAGAGAGATGAGGACAACTAAAGAAGATGTGACTTCCAAAGTGGAATATATAGACCTATGCAGGACAGTAAGAAAAAGTATCCCTGAATACGTAAGAAAATTCAACTGTGAACTAGTGAGGAAAGCAATTGAAAACAACCAAAGCCTAAAGATAGCAAAGCGACATTTCAGTAAGGGAAGAAAACAGATTATGGCACTGAGAAAAGAAGATGGTTCTGTAACAAGAAATAGAGGCGAAATTTTGACATGAGTGAAAGATTTCTACTCCAAATTATATGAAAGGGATGATACATGCACTCCAGACATCATGAAAGGTACCAGTACCAGAGTTCCTCCAGTCCTTCCAGCAGAAGTTGCACATGCAATCAAGAACATGAAACGGGGGAAAGCTCCAGGAGAAGATCAAATTACTGTAGACATCATACAAGAAGCAAGTGGAGAAATCGAAACAGTACTCGCCCAAATTTTCACTCGATGCCGTAATGAAGGGAAGATTCCTGAGGATTGGAACACCGCTACAATGATCCTGCTACATAAAAAAGGTGACATTGAGGATCTCGGGAACTACAGACCTATCAGCCTCCTATCAGTGGTTTATAAAATCTTCACTAAAGTTCTTTCACACCACTTGAAGGTAACACTGGACATGGCTCAACCGAGAGAACAAGCTGGATTCAGGAGTGGCTACAGCACAATAGATCATATCCACGTACTGAAAGAACTAATTGAAAGAGCGAGGGAATACGAACTTCCATTGTGCATGGCTTTTATCGATTATGAAAAAGCCTTTGATTTGGTGAAACCATTAGCAGTTACAATGGCTCTAAAATCCTGCAGTATTGAAGATGCATACATTAATATTATTAATAACATCTATGAAAATGCAAGTGCAAAGATTCGGCTGTTTGAAAATACAACACACATAAAAATTGGAAAAGGAGTGAGACAAGGTGACACCATATCTCCGAAGCTCTTTAATGCCACATTGGAAAATGTCTTTCAATCACTGAACTGGGAAAACAAAGGGATAAAGATTAATGGAGATTATCTAACCCACCTTCGTTTTGCTGATGACGTAGTCATTTTTGCAACTACCCCATCAGAGCTGCAGAGTATGATCCAGGAACTTGCTGACAAGAGTAAAGAAGTGGGATTAAAAATGAACTTTCAGAAGACAAAAGTGATGTTCAATGCTTTTACAAGAGATGAAGATTTATCGATTGATGGAGAAAAGCTGGAGATAACAGGCACGTACGTTTATCTTGGACAGCAGATATCAAGTGAGGGTCACATTGATGAAGAAATTAAGCTGCGTACAAAACTTGCCTGGAGAGCTTTTGGAAGAAACAGCATAATTTTCAAGAGCAATATGCCATTATGTATTAAAAGAAAAGTGTTTGATCAATGCATCCTTCCAGTGCTTACGTATGGTGCAAAGACATGGACCTTAACTAAAAGAGACATACAAAGGCTGCAGACAACTCAAACAAGCATGGAGAGGTGCATGCTTGGTGTAACCAGGAGGATAAGAAGAGGAACTCGTGGATCCGAAAAATGACAAGAGTGGAAGACATCAAGATCAGAGTTAAATCCCTGAAATGGCAATGGGCTGGACATATTGCCAGAAGGACAGATAGATCATCGATGGACAGCCGAAATTTTAGATTGGATTCCAAGGGACAGGAAAAGACCCAGGAAAAGACCACATGGGAGATGGGTGGATGAAATTCGAAAATATGCAGGGGTGACATGGAGGAGACTGGCACAAGACAGACCGTTGTGGAGGAAACTTGGGGAGACCTTCGTCTAGCAGTGGATTGATAATGGTTGACGATGATGATGATGATGAATCTAACAGAAAGTGTAGCATATGGGCAAACCTGAAATCCTTTAGTTTCTTCAACAGACCCTTTGCAACTGCAGAAGCATCACCTTTCTCATTAGAAATATCTTCAAGATGTACCACCACACATTTTCAATCTTTTACCAAAGCAGCAAGTGCACCAACTTAACTGGCAACCCATCTTACTTTGTAGAGAAATTGAAATTTTAAAAGTTGGCCCTGCAAAATTTCAGATACCTGCTTCAGTTGACGCATTCTCTTTGGTGATGAGCGATAAAATTTGTACAGTTTCTTAAGAACTGTATCAATGTCATCAATGAATTTTACATTTTTTACAGCACTCAACACACTTAAGTTTAATCTGTGTGCAATACAGTGAACACCTACCACATGGCTCAATGTTTGACGAATCTTTTGAACTACACCATTCTCAGCAATCATACTGGCTGCTCCATCAGTCCCAATACCAATCAGATGATTGGAACTTAACCATTCTGACAGCTCTAGTCTTTCAAGTTCACTATAAATTGCTTTCATGTATCCATCTGCAGTTGCACTTTCAAGTGGAATGATGGATAAAAATACTTCTTTTATTCCTTTGTCTTTCAGATATCTTGCATAAGTTCTTCTACACCTCCTTTGTCTGTTGATCCATCCAGCAATAAACTTACAAAATTCTGATCTTTTAGTTCCCAAATCAGCTCATTTCTTATCCCTGCTGCAATATAAGACACAAATTCTTTACATCTTTTGTCATTGTTATATTCTTTTCTGACTTCAATACCTAATTTTTCTGCCAATAACAATTGCCCTTCCAAGTCGCTAAAAGGTTTATTATTTTTAGCAATGAAATAGGCAATATTAAAAACAGATTTCATGTGCTCAAACATTTTTTGATCCATTTTTTTTACACACACTGCAATAGGGGTAGTTTCTGGATGTAATTCTGCATTTTGTGCTACCATGCATTTCTGATGCTGATATGACTTCTCATGTTTTTTAAATATTTCCAGTTTGAAAGGTCCAACAAAACCCTTTACCACTTTAGAACTGACATCCGCTATCCCAGGAAATGCAGCACATATTTCACATTGTGCTATACCTGTTCTTTCATTAAAAGTAAGCCACAGTAAATCCTTTAACCATGCTGTTTGAAATTTCCTCCTTTTTCCACTGTATGCCTGACTCAGTGAAGGGGAATGGAGGTTCAGATCTTCTGTACTAACTTCCACCTCAGTTTCTTCTAATGAAATGGAAGGCTCAGGATCTTTCCTTTTTTGTGGAATCACAAAAAAACTTGTTAAACGGGATTGCTTCCCATTTTCCAAATCTTGCAGCTGCTCGTTTCATTTTTTGAAATGAATAAAACACACAAAGCTGAGGTTAAAAAACACAACAGAATCTTGAAACCAAAATAAAATAAAATGCATAAGCATGCAACTAAAGTTGAACTATCACCACAGAAGGGTTCTCTGTTAATGACAACCAGTTTGCAGGTACGCGACCTTTCGTGACGCTATCTGCCTGCAGGGAGAGTAAGGTAGAAGGGGGACAATGAAAGTGGAGCCAGAGAAATAAATGGAATGTTTTCCGCTGCAACTCACCCCAGGTCAATGGTTAGTCACATGCTTTGTTTTGCCGACTTGCGGCACGCGGGAGAGGAAGGGTGCAAAAGAAACCGGACGGACAAAGGTCAAAACCAGGGTCGTAGCCAGAGGAGAGCCGCCCGACCTCAATGACCTACCACCCCCCCCTAATTTCTATGCCTGGCTACGGGCCTGGTCAAAACTCTTCCTGAACAACTGAATTTCAGCTAACTTTGAAGCTTAAAAGTTCTGTTGCCACAAACAAAATCCGAAGAAAAAAAAATTGATGTAAAATTCAATCCGCTGAACAAAGGCAGTAGTTGTCGGCAAGCGTAATTGTCGAAGCTTCAGCCATCAGCCCGTTTGCTCCCAATAAGTTACGAGTTCCCACTTTCAAGCGCAGAGTGTGCTTCTCCACTAAAGGAGGAATTGCTTTGAGCACGCACATTTGCTATTATTGACGCGTGCGTCCCACCTGTAGGATCACGCGGCGCGGGAGAAGCAGCTTTCCTTTATTTTTGGATGGCCTTAAAACATTTAACAGAAAAAATTAAAGGCAGTTCCTAGCAGAAAATGGAAAGCCATCTGCAGTTGCACTTTAAAATATTAACTTCCAAGAAAAGGCCTGAGGAATGATTACATCAAAGTACGATCTGACAAGAAATCAGTTTCATGTAAAATAATAAACCACAGAAGTATGGTAATAACTTCTGTGGTTTATTATTTTACATTTATTATGAGGAACGTACTCCACTTCAACCTTTCACTAGGCTACATTGAAGGCATCTAGTTCCTAATACAAGCCACTCCGCATGCTTTAATATGAAGCAATTTCAGAAGTACTGAAAATATTATCACAACTATTACTCATAAATAAAGCAGAATAATCAATTATAAAAATCATAGCAAGATATAAAAGTGCATTTAAACAGCTGTTTTTGGAAAAGTGGAAATAATAGAAGACGAATAAAAGCCACCTGAGTTATGAATTTATAAGGAGCAAATGGAGGAATAATACGGAATAAAGGCAAGTATTTGTACTGTGCAATTTGGGAAATAATATGCATATGAGACCAACGAAAGATAAAAAAAAACGCTGAACTTTTTAACAGGGTGAAAAATCAAAATTTGCAGCAAGAATGCGAACTACTTTCCGTTTCTTTTGTTGACTGCAGCTGCAGAGCATTCATTCTGTATTTTTTTTTTCTGCTATCATTCTTTCCCGATTTTTTCATTGTCGCTTTTCTTTCTTTTTTCCTCCGATGACAATTTCATTTTTCACGCTGAAAACTTTCCTGCACGACTGCATGATATCAAAGCTTAACAAATACATCATGTAAATGGTGCAACTTTGAGAACATGAATGCTTTTGAACACCATGCATCATTTTTTACAAATTTTCCAACTCGTTCAGTTTCATTTTAGGAAATTCCCCCTCGCTTATGAAGCTTAAATACAACACAAGGGGAATAACATTTAACAACTCAGGAGAGGGGAAACATTGCGGGGAGGGGGGGTTCGTGATTACGGGAGATAACTTTACTCCGCCTGACTTCCGTTTTTGGCAAAATTTTCAAGCTGAAAAACAAATATTTATGGAATGAAATGATATTTAACAACAATACTGAGTATAAGAAACATCGCGAGAAAAAAACCCCACAATTGTGGGAGGGGGGGGATTGTTTAACTCCGTTAACTTACGCTTTCGAAACACGAATATACCGTCCCCAAATGGGAAGGACACCCCCTCCCCCAAGAAATTCTCTTCAGTTTTGCATCGGTCTGGAAAATGACCAAAATGATAGCAAAAGCGGAATTCCACGAATACGTGGAAGAATCTCGTTATGAATATGGGATTCACGACTAGTAATTAATAATAATTGAGCCAGCATCGAAAATAGCATTGAAGAAAATAACACAGTCCCTCTCCGCCAAACCATTACAGAGCAATTGGGGAAAAGTAAAGTTATTACCACCACTGGTGAATTAATTTCTCTTTCACACAGCCTTGTACATGCTAAAAAGATTAAAATAAAATAATCCAGAAGGTATATAAATTATTTCACATGCAGTTGTATAAGTCTGAAGAATTAAATATATTAGAAGTAACATGCGAGTCCCGACTGAAGTGTTTTTAAAGAGAAAAATTATAATTTGGAGTTATAGGAGTATACTACAAAGGAAAAGGATAATTATTTTTATTCTGACCTTGTGTAGTTGTCATAAAGTACTTTCCTGACATTCCAATAATTTTGATCACAATCATACCAGAATACACGCTCTGTAGACTGTACGTGCTTGCAGTGGCAGACGCCACTAACTCTGCGGGGAGCAAGCTCCTCCTATTTTAGCAGATCCCCTCAACCGAAGGTCACGACCTGACCCACAGAGGAGACCTTGATAACAGCTGGCGCCTTGAGCGCCCTAACTACGGAGCAGCTTTTGTATGCGGCAGATACAAACGCGCCGATCTAGTTAGTCACTGGTAAATTGCGGGACCTCCCTCTTCACGCAAAAGCTGTTTGCCATTTTCATCAATTTAATTACAGTAAAAACATCGACAAAGTAGATTTTCCCACTTCAGAATAGGAAAACCACATCTGTTAAATACATAAATTAAACACAAAAAATTCTTGTCACCAGCATGAAATTTTTAGGCGCCATGGCGACCGGGTTTTGTCGAGCCCTGTGATAACCCTAAAAATTTCAAGTGAATTGGTGAAAAAGTTTCTGAATTAGCCTTAAAATGCTGCTTACGAATTCTGGGCATGCCAGCCAGCCACATAATAAAGAGCAAATAAAATGAATTGTGGCTTGTTTAAAAAGTTTTTAATCGACTGACGCGAAATTTAGAGGGCTCATTTCTATTAGCGATTTATGGTGTTGATCAAAATTTCATACATTTTCAAGAAAAATCAATTATTTTTTATAGCACTTGCCATCAAAATGTGACAGCGAAATCGCTGGTGTGGGTGGGGTCACAGAGAGAGAGGGAGAGCTGCAATGTGTGTGTGTGTACATGTGTGTATTTCGCCCCATGCTCACAGCTCAAATTGCGCTGCAGGAAATGCCGGGCGGAAGTAGCTTATAAAATTTCAGACTTATGTTAACAACTTTTAAATAATGCAAAAATAAAATACCAGTATTTAAAAATGATACATTTCTTAAAACTTAACCAAAAACATGTCTCAAATTTGTCAAAATCAAACCCAGTACATTTGTAAAATTGTAAGGTAACACAAATTTCCATAAAAATTACAGAAAAATCGGAAGACTAGGCAAGTATGACTATTACCCTTTCCAAAGACACAAGAAACTGATTTCAAAAGGGTTGAGAGAAATTAAGCTCGAGCATCTTTTCAAGAAGAAACACCTAGATGTTAATCTTGAACCAGGTAATTGTTATGCTGCTTATAGTGTGTTAAGTTTATTGCCTGCTTCAAAGACAAGGAAACTTACAAGAGAACGGTCTGGACCATTGTCGCTAAATGCACAGTGCTTGTTATATCATTCAACAGTACTAAAGGGGTAATGTATAATGACAAACTTTTAGCTGCTAGGAATATAAATGATGAAGTTATAGGACATCAAAGAACACTGGCAGCGACAATATTCATGGAATCAACATTGCTCTTGTGGGCCGTATTGGAATTGTTTTTGTTGTTTTAAGCAATTGGTATACATTACAGTATTCATGAATGGATATAAAATATAGCGTGTTCAGTAATGGATATACACAGGTGTTCAAAATTAAAAGAATTTGCACATTTTGTCGACTTTCACAAAAGTACGGAACCAAAGGTACAAATTATGGCGCCTAATAAGAATGCAAATTTGCAGTGTCGAATACGTAAGCTTACACATGCGTGTGGGTGTAGCTGTGACAGCGAAGGGCATGAAAGGCACACATGGCTTTTTCCGCAATTAGTTCGCCCGTACTCCTCGGCGACCTTCGTTGTTTCTTGCAGGAGTTGGTTCAATTTCATAAGCAATCAGGTAAAATGAGTTGCCACGAACGTATTGATGATGGAATGAGGTGGAAAATCGTCGGTAGATTGGAGGCAGGGCAATCGCAAGTTGCTACAGAGCTTAATGTAACACCCAGTGTCGTCTGCAATTTGTTGAAATAGTTTAAGGACACCGGATCGATATCGAAAAGGCTTGGCAAGGTCGTCCAAGAGCCATGACCGCCAATGAAGATTGTTATTTGGCACTTTCAGCGAGGCGCCACAGGACTACTACAGCTGCACAGCTATCTCGTGAGCTGCATGCCGCCACTGGAACCCGAGTTTCAAGGGTTTTCCGAAGGCTTCATGAGAGAGGGCTTTTGCCAGAAGACCTGCTATTTGTGTCCCGCTCACTTCAGCACACAAGAGAGCGCGTTTAGCATGGTGCAGACAACATCAGCCTTGGACCAGACTTCAGTGAGGTAACGTGCTCTTCACAGACGAGTCACTTTTCAGGGTAGCAGTTGACCCTCGGTTCCTTTTTATGGACGACAATGCTTGTCCACATAGGGCTCACCTGGACGACGATTATCTTGAAAGTGAGGATATTCGCCGGATGGATTGGCCAGCCAGATCGCCAGACCTAAATCCTATCGAACATGTCTCGGACGCTCTTGGGAGGGCAATTGCAGCTCGCCATCCGCCTCCGAGAACCATCCAGGAGCACTGCTGCAGGAGTGGGACCGACTGCCACAGGGACTCAACTGCCTCTTTTTCAGTATGACGTCGCACTGCGAGAGCTGTATGACTGTGGGAGGGGACCATACCCCATATTAGTAATTCTATGTTTGATCTTGCAACGTGGATTTTTGGACATTCCTGCACTGATGAGTCTTACTGACGATCATGAGTGTGTACCATGACTGTTGTATGGTATAATTTTTTCTCCTATATAACAGTGTATCCATACCAAATTTCATTAAAATGTGTCCATTAGTTTTTCAGAAATTCGACAAAATGTGCAAATTCTCTTAATTTTGAACATCAGTGTACATTGCACTCACCTTTCATGTAGGACAAAAAATATAAAGTTCTTTAATCATGGAATGATCCAATCAAAAGTAGTTCTCACAGTGAGCACATTTCATGAATGCTATTTCCTCGCAATCTTCTCTAAAACATTCCTCAATTAGGCCCAATTCAAAACAATACTGGAGAGGTGTTTGGAAGTATCCAGGGTGAGTAGTGACATAATCACTAATAATTAATGACTTCGTGGCTTCCTCTTATTACTTTCAGTTTATTATAAACATTTAACGGGAATTATCGAGGATAAATTTATTAAGGTACATTACCTCTCAAATTTTCGATCTATACACTGATCTTTGTCAGGAGTTCTTGCGTCCTACTACTTCGACTTGGTCGCCAGACCTGTGGAAGTAGTAGGACACAAGAACTCCTGACGAAGATCTAGTGTAAAAATCAAAAATTTGAGATGTAATGTCCTTAATAAATTTGTCTTCGATAATTCCTGTTAAATGTTTATAATTACACTTATAAAATGCAAAGCGGATTAGGTTTTGAAATCGAGGCGCTGAAAACTGATAGTGAACAAAAGACTGCAGATGGAGAAAGTGGTCTCTGAACCAAAAGTTCATGTCTGACGTTTCCAACACAGTGTCCATTATGAATTTAACCATATTTTTATAGGGACTTCTCGCACTTAGTTTTATAGAAAATAATTGTAAGAAGTTCTAATATAACATTTATAATATACATACATTACATAATATAATGCACATGAACAAGGCTCTAGTGGCTCCCCTGTTGTCCATAGCAGCTCAAAGTTTGGATACATAAACATATCTTATGATCCTCTATCTAAACAACATACTTTGGTTTTGCAATCAGCGAAAACCACATGTCCGTTTTCTTGTTAATTATAACAAAAGACAAAATGCTTTAAAAGCCAAAGTATGAACAGTGTGTGAAACACTGAGGAAAAATATAGAAATATCTTTTGATGTGATTATAGGAGATGTAAATGAAAATCCCCCAGACTTTGTCTAATGAGTACAATGAACTAATAGACAAACTGAAACAAAAATGTGCTGTGGCTTTCAAAGAAGATAAAGTAAAAATTCTCAGCTTATTTTCCAGTTCATGGTCTCGCAAAAAGATAACAACGGAATTCAATGTTCCTGATCATCTCGTTAAATTGGCCAGACAACTTGTCAAAGAGCAAGGTATTCTCCCAGAGTTAGGAAAAAGGAGAGGCCATCAGGGCTTGAAAACTGCCATGCCCAAGATGCCCGGAGCTAAAGATCCATACTCACGGTCGCCAGGTCGATAAACTTCATCGTCGTGGCGACTAAAAATGCTGGATTAAATCACCAATTCTGGTGACCTGGACGGGAAAAACATTTATTTTATTTAACTTGTATTGTACGTAATTTTTTTTTAACTTGTACGGAACTCACACGTTTTTGAAAAATTTTACTCCAAATGTACAGAAATTGCACGAAATGGCATAAAATTTCAGTTGTACGGAAGTCGGCCATTACCTTTCTCATTCTGCTATTCTGCTTGAACAGCAGAAAAGAAAAAAAGTTTATAAAAAAGGCGAGGGCGTCGGTTTTTGATCACAAAGGACGTGCCAAGGCTGATGGGTCATTGTAGGGGACCAAGGTTTCCATGGTTGCCATGGGGATGAAAGCCGGTGGTGGACAGCTCAACTGTCTGCGTTGAAAAAGTCCAACTGGGAGAAATTTTTATTAAAAAAAAAATTCTCCAATTTTTTAAATAACTAAATGCAAATTTTACAGTAACCAAGACACGTCAAAATAAACTCCCATGTGAAATTTCGTCAAAATCCGATGAAAACTTTAGAAGTTAGGCATTTTCTTTTTATTATTTTTAACGAATGTTCGCTGAAAGCCTGCATAGTCCACAGGAAAATTCTAAAATCCGGAATCGGCATAGTCCGGATCTCCAGACGATTCCGGATTTTCAAGGTTGTACTGTAATAATATTTCCATACCTGCGAACTACTATGGAATGTTCGTAGTTTCTACGGACCTCGCTGTCGAAACTACGGATTCTACAAATTTTCATTTTATTTTATTGTTTTATAATATGCATGAGATTGTCAAGCGGACTCGTAGAATTCAACGTTTTTTTGTCATCATTCAGATCATCCTCAGGATCAGTGTAAAACTGAAGACAATTTGTGGGTGGGTGGAGTTCCGTCTGGAGACAGTATTTCATGTCTCAAAACTTTCGAAAACGGTAGTTGAATGGAGTGAAAAAGTTACAGTAATCGTAATTTTTTTCTCCCGATGTTGCCTTAGTGTAAAGTTTTATTATTAAATACGATTTTATTGCATAAAAGTATTTCAGCTTGAAACTGTAGGCAACAATGTGCGAAAACGGAGGTTAGATGCCGCAAAAACTTCCCCGTAATCTCAGGCATAAGATTCTTCCGCGAAATCGAGGAATTCCGCCTTTTTCGTTATTATTTTTGTCATTCCCAAGATCAATGAACTAGTGAACGCAATTGGGGGGGGATGACAGGGGATGTTCGTCAGAGGACAAAATTCCATCTTTACGAAAATTTCGAAAACGGAAGGTTGACAGAGTTCAGATTTTTTCCGCAATCGTAATTCCTTTTTTCTCGCGATGTTGCCTCTGCCCAGTATTATTGTTAAGCAATATTTAACTGCATAAATATTTGTATTTCAGCTTGAAAATAGCGGGAAAATTTCCAAAACCGGAAGGTGCAAAGATTTCTCCCGTAAGCGCACTCCCTCTCCGTGCGATGTTCCCACTCTCCTGCATTGTTTTATTACTTCAGTTTCAACTTTTAAGAATCCTATAACTGAAATATGCAAAATAAAACATACTGATATTATACTAAGCAATTTTATAAAAATAATTTAGTATGGAATATACAATTTGATTTTTTTTTTCAGTTTGGCCACTGAGTTTTTTTTTTTTATTTATGGCCACTAACAATTTTGGTCTTGGTGGCTAATGTCTACTAGCAAAATTTGTAAGTCTGGATCTTTACCCGGAGTATGTCAATTATTGACCTGGGCATGTAAAAAAGAATCTAGTTGCCTCATACCATTCCATACCAATTTCACTAATCATACCATTTCATACCAATTTCAGCGTCATCTTAAAACTTGATACACACACTTTTGTGCACTGAACATTTTGAATACAGACCCTTAAATGTAAATGCAAAACATGTAAAAAAGTTCATGTTTTTTAACTAAAAAAATGAGATTTCTGATTTGCCATCTTAAAAGATAAATTTTCCTGGGCATCCAGCTTTTACTACCTGGGTAGGTAAATAATTTCTGCGTATGCCCAACTGGGCATGTAACTTTTCAGATAGTTTTCGAACCCTGGGCCATGCAATTTCAGGAAGATTGTGAAAAAAGTGGTTGGCTTTTATGAAGAGGATGAGTATAGTAGAATATGTCCTGGAAGAAAAGATTGTGTATCAGGCTCATTCCACAGTCATGTATGTGACAAACATACTTCTACATACAGGTACACAAGTGTGTAATTGGGTTCACAAATATAGAAATTGAGGAAGAACCATATTTTATTATCTAAAGTAGATTATTAAAGTAAATATTAACACAGAATACATATTATACTTAGTTTCTGATAATGTTAAATGGCTTTTTTGAATGATCATGTATGTGACAAAAAATAGAAATAACCGGCGGCATACATTTCTAATTCTACAAATTTCTGTGAATCATATTAGAAATATGTTGTGATTTTTTTTTTCAGATTAGTAAAGGATTAAAAAACAAATATCACTAAACAAAATTAACTAATTATTTATTATAATTGTTTAATACAATAAAATTGTTCCAGTCACGTTTGTGACAGGTGATCATGTATATGTGACATTGTATGGACCTAGATAACTGAGTGTGGAAATACTACAATTTCACGATTATTAATTATGGGCATTGGTAGTGTCTGAATTATATTATTCAGTTGTATAGTAGCTACATCATCTTCTTGATGTTACGTTCAGACTGTTTCTACGAAGTTACGTTCAGACTGATTCTTAAGGAAAACTACGCTGATATCACAGTTGACCACAGAAGATACTTGTGCAACATATGGCTTCCACATTTTCTTACAAGTAAAAATGTGCCAGGTGAAATATTAGAACTCTGTTCTGTATGAGATTATGATGGCAGTGTATTATCTGCATCATGTGCACTGCCTTCACAATCACAGCATTCATGACTATTCTCGCAGTAACACATGTATGTTGTATCGGCATATCCAATTACTGCTGACTGCTAAATAGATATACATGATTATTGGAACATCTGATGACATGTGCTTTCTTAATACCTGGAACTTCTTTAGCCAGATTCCACTCAATCTGGACTTTATCTATATCTTCCTGCATCATCGAAATTACAGTCACATTAGGAACCACTTTTGCAGCTACTGCAGCAAAGTCATTTGCATTTTGCACAATGGCTCTTTGTCCCATAACTTCTGCATAAACTAGATACTTTTCACCACCATCCACAACTCCCTTCTCATGGGACATTGCTGAATACTTTCATTCAATACCTGAAAATCGTTGTGATCTGAATACTATGTTGAGTAAATAGCAGATGAACTTGCTTTTAAATTCACTTGATGGACCATCACTCCAGATTATCAATTTTGATTTATTGGCTTGAAACTCAATATCTTCAATGAGTTTCCAAATGAAGGCAGATACAGACAGCTTCGATTTATCCTTTGTATCACTCACAATAAGATAACATTTTGTCTTTTGTTTGTCTTCAAAAACAGCAGCTGTGAATAAAGTTACACTCTGTCTACTCCTAAGTGTTGATGGTATATCAGCTTGCCATTCACATGAGTAATTCATAGCAAAATCGACTTGTAAAACAACAGTATCACTTTGTTGTATGTCAGATTGAAATGCTGCAGCATTGGATTCGTTTAATCTGTACATGTTGCAGGAAACTTTTAAAGTCTGACAGAACCTTGTCAATCAATTCTCCTATGCACCCTTCATGAGATTCTTTACACAATCGTTTGCTCTCCGTCATCACCCATTCATGCCACTGTACACCCGCTGCATTACTTAGTCCTTTTTCTGCGATAAATTTTTCAAGCAACTGTCCACTATGCATTTAATACATTTCATTTTCCAACAGTATGATTCTAAGTCAGAATTACACAATACCTTATTCCAGAAACCATTGTTGTATGCAATTCCTAATCCCTTCAACAACAATATGTAATTTTCATGGGTTTTACATTTGCATTGCTCCCTAGGAGTGTCTTTAATCAGAAGAACATTTTGTGTTCTAAGACTGCAAAACTTTGAATATCCAATGTTCACATTAGAATTCTGTGCTTTGAACAAAGCATGTGCTTCTTTCATATGTACTGTAAGATAATATTTGTGAACATGTTGTCTAACACCATTTTCCCATATAGTCATCTCATCGTGCATACAATGTCCGATCGACACAAGAATGCTACCACTAATTCCCTAGTTGATTATTGTCAGAACCACTAGATTTGTTCTCTTTTTGTAGTTTTAAACCCATCTTCTACACCACACTATTCACAACTACTAATTGCTTATGCGGTGATACTGTCATAGCTTTCAAAGTTTTCTTCACTGCCTTACCAAGTGTTTTTGGACTCCTGTAAGGTAAAGTTTGAGGGCAGGAGTAGAAGGACCTGGCAACTCAATTGAACCAATGTTATTCTTCCTGGAAGCTCTACGTTTCCTCTGTCGTTCTCTAGCTGCCTCAGTTTGTTTCTTCTCTTTCTTTGTCACAGTTGATGCTTTTGTCTGCCGTATCATTTTCTGTCTTTGTTTTTCCTTAAAACTTGCATCACTTTTCTTTTTCTGGTAATATCTTCTCTAGCTGGCAACCTTCCTTGCTCTCTGATCATTGTCCATATTTGATGTTTGAAACTTTCAGATTAAACACAGATGTTTGTAGATTACAGTTAAACTCCACTACCTTGCTTCTATGGACATCTTGTAATTACAATGTCACATAAGTGACGCCTCAGATTCATGACTATTGTATTGTCTTAATGTTTGTTATGTTTTATCCTTTGTTTATATTTCAAATCATGTAACTTATTCTTAACAGTTGTACAAAGCCTTGAAAAAGCCCTCCGTTGAGGTGTGAAAGTTCAGCTAGTGAAAAAATAATTAGTTACACTTAACTACGGAAGTCTTTTATTGATAAAACCGAACATGTTTAATTATTTGTTTAAATTGTTTACTTGTTTCGAATTTCATTCAAGCTCAAAGGCGCAGACAGTATGAAGGCATATGCAAAAAAAAAACATTGAATTCTAGAATCAATACAGACAGTGCCAATGTAACTCTGTGAGATAAATTTTGTTTGCTTTGGGTGGATAGCATGCATATTTTGGGAAGCACTAACAGCAACACAACCAAGATGTGCTTAGCTGTTCCTCTGTGTGTGACCAATTTCTGAATTTGTGGAAACTCTAAGGACCACATACAGTTGCTCATCCCTACTTTTGGGAACTGGTACCATGAAAGGGAGAGAGCCAGTATAATACAGGACATAAAATTCAAGACAGGATGGCAGGATTCCAGCCAAAAATTTTAATCTCCGGGCGAAGTAAAGTTATCAGGCGAGAATCGCCTGCCTAACAATCAGTTCAGCCTGAGATCTAAAATTCCACAGCAGGGGCCTGTTTAAAAAATGTCGACCTGTTTTTGGACCACTCACAAATGCTGAGTGTTAAAAATGTATCCTTCCTAAAATTGTGTGAGTTAAAAAGGAATGTTCATCACAAAGTTCCAAAAATTACACTAAAATACATTGCACATAAGTACAGTGAATTGGCTTTCATATGTAACAGAATGAGCAGCTTATTTTTCATATCACTGAATGTTACAAATCAGGCATGAGATTCTTCCGCAGCTTTTTTAATCATAATTTGGGTCCTTCTCGAGATCGATGTAAAACTGATGAGAATATTTTTATTTTGGGGAGGTGTGTGTACGTGTTTGTGGCGGAGATTGTTTTTCGTCTGGAGACGATATCCCATTTTTAAAATCTTTCGAAAATGGAAACTTAACAGAGTGAAGATTTTTTTCATAACAGAAATTTCTTTATCTCACGAAGTTGCTGCTGTCCAGTATTGTTGCTAAATATAATTTTATTGCATAAATATTGGTACTTCAGCTTGAAGCTGTAGGCAAAAATTTTAAAAATGCAAGTTAGATGGGGCTAATATTTTCCTGTAATAGTTAGAATGAGTTTCTTCTGCAGATTTGAGGAATTCTGCTTTTATTGTCATTGTTTGTGTCATTCTTGAGAGCAATGCAGAACTGAAGAGAATTTTATGGGGTATTGGCATGTGTGATGAGGAAAGGGAGGTTTTCTGTTTGGAGATGGAATTTCGTCTTTCAAAACTTTGGAAAACATAAGTCAGCCAAACTGAAGATCTTTCCTGTAATTGTATTTTTTTTTTCTAGTAATGTTCCCTCTGTCCAGTATTGTAAACTATTACTTTGTTTGATAAATGATTGCTTCAGCTTAAAAATGGAGGAAAATTTTCCGAAAACAGATAGAACGAGGGTTTCTTCCGTAATGGTAATTTAACTAATTTTATTTTCACAGTTTCCACTATCCTGTATTGTCAGGGCTTAAAAAGTTACATACCCAGCTGGGCATGTGAGAAATTATTTTATGTGCCCAAGTAGTTAAAGCTGGATACCCAGAAAAATTTATCTTTTAAGACAAATCAGAACTTTAATTTTTTTTAAATATCATGAATTTTTTTTACAGGTTTTGCATTTCAGTTTTAAGGTCTATATTCAAAACATTTGTTTAATGCACAAATGCGTGTATCTCAAGTTTTAATACGATGATACTGAAATTGGTATAAAATGGTATGATGATGAAATCGGTATTTTAAAAATTTGGTGATTCTGCCATGTTCCTTTCGTTGAAGTTTTCGCCCTTTGTCACTAAACACCAGAGGTTAGTTCCATTAGAGGCATGCATCTTGTTGCTGACTATAAACAACATTTAAAGCAAAATTACATATGGTTTCAATTTCTGGACTTTGAGCATAATATGTGGGTTGTACTGAAAGTAATGCAAAAGTGGGCACAACTTTTTTATTAACTGACAGAGGTAATTGTCATGTTGGCAGAGTAACTCTCCCTCTATAGTAGCCCTTCTTCCTCATTGCAGGTAAATAATGGATTCCAAGAAGAAGCAACATGCAGTCATTAAGTTCTTGACAAAGGAAGGGTGCTGGCTGTCTGGCATCCACAAAAGGCTACAGAATGTTTATAGCTAGAAGACACCATTCACAAGAGCAATGTGCACAGCTGAAGAAATTTAAAGAAGGGGAAACCAGCATTGAAGATAAACCAAGCAGTGGGAGACCATCATCTGCGACCACTGACACGAATTGTCAGCGAGTGGATGAATTGATTCGCACAGAGAGAAGAGTCACAATCCATGAGCTTGTTGCACAACTGGACTGTGATCACAATGCCATACAGAAGATAATGGAAGACTTAGGGTATCAAAAAGTGTGTGCAAAGTGTGTACCTCGGCAATTGACACCAGATTTGAAGGAGAGAAGGGTGGAAGTCTGCTCTGATATGCTTAAAAGCGTTTGAAGCCAATGAAGACACATTTTTCCGATCTGGTGATGGGATGAAATGTGGGAGTATTTTTACGATCCGGAAATGAAGAATAAATTCATGGAATGGCGCCACACCTCTTCACCAAGGCCTATAAGTTCAAGAACCAGTGATCAGCACAGAAAGTCATGGTGAGTGTTTTTTGGGATGATAGTGGTGTCATTCTCCTCGATTTTCTTAAACGTGGCCGTACCGTGACTAGCAAGTGGTACAATGAGACACTCAAGAAGCTTAGAGCCCATAAGAAGGAAGAGACCGAACAAGAATCTGAAAAGAATCCACATTCACCATGACAATGCGAGACCACACACATCTTTGGCAACAAATCAAGCGATCAGCAAATTAGGCTGGTCGGTGGTCCCCCATCCTCCATACAGCCTAGATCTGGAGCCCTCCGACTTCCACCTGTTCGATCCAATGAAGGACAGTCTCCGGGGACAATGATTTGATGACGCAGATGAAGTGGGTACAACAGTCCACACATGAATTTTTTTAAAGAGGATTCTAGAGTTGGGTTGAATGATGGCACAAATGCATCGCTTGTGATGGAGACTGTTGAGTAATACTTTTTATAGAGAAAGAGTTACTCTACCAACATGCAATTTGAATGACCTCTGTCCGTTAATAAAAAAGTTATGCCCACTTTTTCATCATACTTTTGGTACAACTCTCATATAATTAAAGAAGTAATACTCTTCTGTCTTTGGAACTCTGTAACAATAATACAACTCCTGGTGTTCAGCAGTGAAATGAAACACATATGTGACAACTGTCTTTTTTTCTTGTAGTAGGAAATTCTATTCCAAACTTCTATTATTTTTAAATTTAGTTGCTCGTACCAGTCAACTACATTTTTTATTTACCTGCCCAAGTCAATAATTTCCATACCCAGGGCATCTCAGGCATGGTATAGACATGATATTTTTCAAGCCCTGATTGTTAAATGTTATTTCGCACATAAATATATTTACAAAGTTAAAATGCGGACATTTCTCATATCAGAAGAATGGCCGAATCAACCAAATCTCGATTACATGAACTGCAAACGTCTCGTGGTGCTCGCGAAAAGATGTTTTTTTCAAAGCTGAAGGGAAATATCTTCAAACAAATAAAAGTTAGCTTGGCATAAAAACTTGCACATGGCAATGTCAAAGTTTATTTTATCTACTGGAAATGAGAGACAGACTGCAGATTTCCTTACTGCACAATAGAACTCTTTGAAGTTTGAGTGTGTGGAACCTGTGAATTACAGGTAATACAAGTTTTGGAACAGTCTTTCACAGGGCTCGACAAACCCCGGGCGCCCGGTCGCCTAAAATTTGGGCCGTGGCGCCTAATTTTCGTCTTACTTGAAATTTTGTAATTTGCAGTAAATACTGTAATTTCTGTTGTATAATCCATAGATTATCTATTAAAAAGTTATAAATTTAGGTACGCGGACATCGATAAAGGAAAAAAAGGACAAAAACAAAAAAAAAAAACGATGGAGCGTTTAAAAAAGTCTGGGAGGTAATTGTCAGGAGAGGTGGTGTTATTGGGAAAATACCGAAAATGCGGTAACAAAAAATGTAACGTGACAGCGAAATAAAAGACCGTGAAGAGATTGTAAGAATATATATATATATTTATTTGTACTTTAGAAGCATTTTGACAGAAAATATGACGCAAGGAAGGAGTTACTATTCACGCGTGCAGAAGCCTACGAGGTGTGAGAATCCGCTATACTCTCGGGAATCCCGCAAAGCTATTTCGTAGCATGTAACCTTTCTGCAAATCGAATTGCCTAGTTTTGGTGCGCTAATTGTGTTAGTTATTTTTTTTTTACTTTCGGTATTCAGTTAAAACGTATCAACAAATAAGATGATGCGGACTGTCCGCAATTTCAACGGATTTTTTAGTGCAACTAATGAACTACGGTAATGCTGCAACAGCTAGCGATTTTAGTTTTTTATTTACTTAAAAGTAGCACAGAAGTACTTCAAATGACAGTTACTTTTTCAATAAGACGATCATTTCTTTCTTACATCTTTGGATTTCTGAGGCGGTTCTGTGAATCGCAGTTTTCTGTCGGAAATTACTATTCACGATTAACACGATAGATGCGGATCATACGACTGTCATACATGCCAGTTATTACGGAATGTCTAGTTTCTACGCATTTTGTTGTCTGACTACGGAACTCACACTCGAAACTATGGATTCTACGAATTTTAATTTTGTTTAAAAACAAATGGGGGGGGGTCATTTTTCGTCTGGGGACGGTATTTTGTTTCAAAGCTTTCGAAAACAGTAGTTAAATGGAGTAAAAAGCATTTGACCTAATCGTAATTTTTTCTCCCGATTATGCGTTTGTGTCTAGTGTTCTTGTTAAATATCATTTTATATCATTTTGTATTTCAGCTTGAAACTAGCAAGAATTTGTGGAAACGGAAGTTAGACGCCGCGAAAATTGCCTCCTAATCTTGAGGTTCTTCCGCGAATTAGAGAAATTCTGTCTTTTTCGTTATGTTGGCCACTCAAGAGATCGATGCACAAGTAAACAGAATTTGAAAGGGGGGGGGGAGGACGGAAGTCCATCTTTACGAAACTTTCGAAAACGGAAAGCCGACGGAATTCAGATTTTTTCTGTAATCATAATTTCTTTTTTCTCACGATGTTACTTCTGTTCAGTATTTTTAAGTATCATTTCACTGAATAAATTTTTGCATTTCTGCTTGAAAATAGGAGAAAAATTTCCAAAACCGGAAGACGGACGGATTTCCTGTAATTGTACACCCCCCCCCCCCCCCGCGATGTTCCCACTCTCCAGTGCTGTTAAATGCCCCCTTAAGTTTTTGCATTTAAGGAAATTCCCGAAAACGGAAGTGTGACAAAAATTTGTAAAAATTGATGCGTGATGTTCAAAAGTATTAATATTCTTAAAGTTACACCATTTATCTAAAATAGTTGAAGCTTTGATATCATGCACTCATGGTTCTCAGACTGATGGTTTTTATCAGAGGGCATAAAAAACAAGAAAAGAAAAGTGACGAAGAAGTAGGGAGAGAATGATATCAACAGAAAGAAAAATTAAGCAGTGGCACTGTGAAGTTGCAGAGTCAATAAAAGACAAACTGATAGTAGTACGTATTCTTGCTGTCTGTTTTGATTTTTCACCAGTTAAAATATTCAGCTCCCCCCCCTTCTTTGGTCTCATCTTCTCCTTAAACTGCAATTTTAGGGGCAGTATGATCATGTGGTAAATGGAGGTTCGGGCACTGCACGTTCACTTGCTTGGATTTCCTGTCTGTCAAGCATCATGGAATCCTGAACACATCTTACTGATTTTTACTGGTGGAAGTTTTGAATCTCGCTGGAGAAAAAACTTTGTGTTTCGCACGTGTTAAGTTTGTTTCATCAGAGTATTTGTTTGTTGTAACGTTTTGTTGAGGCGCATATTTGTTTTTTACAAAGAGATGGATTATTTCATAAAATAGTCCATGTATGCCCTGCAATACTAGTTATTAGTAACAAGGCTGTTGACAGGTATTGACTGTTTTTTTTTTGTTTTTTTTTTCAAATATCATGGTCTGCAACATGCTGCTGCAGATTATGCAAAGGAAAAACTTGTTTTTCTCAGAATTTCACGATCTACATACAGATCATATGCCGCAGCGGATTATACGTGTTTTTTTTTTTGTTTGTTTTTTTCACAGCCTTTGGATTATATACACCCTTGTAGATCTCACGAACAATTTTTTTTCTGAATTTTATGGTTTACAGTTATATGAAGAAAAAAAATGGCACTCTGAATTAATATGTATAAAATATGACTTTCGCAAATAGTATTTTAATAAAATCGAAATCTGAAATGTTTTGAGATCGTCTACTGAAAGAATATAAAAAGAAAATTATGAAGCAAATTGGAACTTTATTTTGCAATAAGTGGCTTGGGTAATAAGAAAAAAAAATTGACAACAAATATGGTTAACCACTTTTCGCTCCAGCGTCATAACCAAACATGTTTTTTGTTCATGAGTTATTGACTTCGTTTCACCTGGCGCCTAAATTTTGGAGCTGGCTCCTAGATATAGAACATATTTGTCAAGCCCTGGTCTTTCAAAAGGCTTGCAGACCAGTTTTGTTTCAAAACTAATCAAAATACAATTATGGAATATTCACTATTTAGGCACATAGCTGTAAAGAATGAAGTGTGTATGTGCCAGGGGCGGCTGCCTGCAGCCCCCGCCCCAGATATTACGAAGCACGTTATAATTTATTTTTCTCTTTCCTGCCGTTCAGTTCCCTAACGGCCTAAACTTATTTAATTTCCCTGTACATTGTACAACTGCGATGTACGCAAAGCGCGGGACTGCAAATTTTACAGCTCTTTATCTAAAGAGCGTGGCGAGGAGCTGAAATTCTCGTATGTAACGTCTGTGTGTTTAAACTTACAAGGTGGGGATACAATTTCACTGGGACTGGTATCTCTGCAGCCCTCGCTTTGAAATCTCTTTTCATTGGCTGCCGTAAAAGCACAGTTCATGCCTCGTGATGTCGATTACCTAGGGGTAGGGATAACTTGGGCAGAGATCAGAAAGTGTAGTGAAGGGAAGTGTCCCTCTCTGAACCCCCTCTACAATTCCCGTTACCCCAAAAATTTGGAAGACTGAAAGGTGTATGTGTGGGGGGAGGGGGCACTCTAATGCATTCCTTGTTTTTCATCGGAGGCTGCAGGTTAGTACTAAATACGTTTTCACTTGCTGCCGTAAAAACAATCCTCATGCTGACGATCGCCTAGGGGGTAAGCTGGACGGGTAGGATGAGGGTGGTGAATGGTGTCCCGCTCAGAACCCGTTCTGCAATTCATCTTAAGCTTTGGGAGCATGAAAGAGAAGGGAAAGGGGTCACTCCAATATATTCCTTTCTGTGTTTCTCCAGAGAGGAAATGCTGACTGTTTGACATTCGCATTAGCTGTCAGATTGCCTTTTGCTGTTCTAGAGTTCAGTTCAAAACGTTATTGTTCCTTGCGTGTCGTCAAATTCTGTAGTTAGTATGGCAAAAACTGTGGAACATCTGAAGCGGATTCAGTTTAGCAATTTGACATTTCAGGAAAAATTAGACTTGAAAAACTTTGGTAGGCTGATGCCTGATTTGAAAATAATGCAAATAGCACATAGCCGAAATAAAAGCTATCAGCGTAATTTTAACACTAAGGTGTACATGGAAAATGACTGGATTTGTGGATGTGAAGTCTCGAACTCCCTGTTTTGCTTTCCATGTCTGTTGTATGGTGGGGACTCTGTGTGGACCAAAACAGGTGTGAACGACTTAAAAAAACTCAGTGAAAAAATTAAAAAGCATGAAAATTCTACGAAGCACATGAAAGTTCAGTGGATTTTGGTGAAGTTGGGAAGTGTGAATATAGCTACGTAAATGGATAGTGCGCACAAATTGAGCATTGAATGACACAATAAGCAAGTAGAGAAAAAAAGGTCAGTGTTATCAAAAATTATTGATTGCATCAAATTTTGCGGAAATCACGAGCTTGCACTAACTAAGAGGGCATGATGAAACATTGGAATCCTCTAATTCCGGAATATTTTGAGGGTTACTTGATTTTGCTAGTCAGTTCGACCCAACAGTCAGGGAACATTTGGAGAATTCAACAGTCTTCAATCAAGGGAACATCAAAAACAATCCAAAATGAGCTTTTGGATTGTATGTTAGAAATTTCACCCCAACAAATAAAACAGGAAATTGATTCTGCACAGCTTTTGTCCATTATGGCATATGAAACCACAGATGTATCGGGAATAACACAAATAGCAATTGTATTCCGATATGAGTTAGAATGTTGCGCTGTCTAGCATTTCTGGGACTTTTATAATCCTTCTGGGCAGGATGCTGCTTCCATTTCAGGATGTCTTCTAAAAGTGTTAGAAGAAATAATTCCCAATGAACGTCAAAAATTAATAGCACAGAGCTATGATGGTCCAGCTGTGATGAGCGGTGCAACTTCAGGTGTCCAGGCCAGGATGAGACAGATATATCCTAATGCTTTCTATATTCATTGCTATGCTCATCCGCTAAATTTAGTAATAATGGAGAAAGCAGCATCACAACACACTAAAGCCAGGATCCCCCCCCCCCCACTTATCTGGAATATCTACATTTTTTTCACATTCCCCAGAAAGATTAGCAGCCCTTAACACCATAGTTAGAAACAAAATTCCACACTCAGTCATGACCCATTGGAATTTTAATATTCGTACTGTGAATGCTGTTTTCAAACAACAAGCCAATCTACTGGAATGTTTCTGATCACTCAAGGAAAGTAGTACATCTCCAGCAGTTACAATAAATGCTGCAAGTGGGCTTGAACTGCTATTGAAAGATCCGGAATTTAAATTTTGGTTGACATTTTTTCATCATCTTATGCCTCCCGTAGACATATTGTACCACCAATTGCAGAATCGTCAAACGGATGCAGTGAAGACAAAGCATTGTGTTTCAACTTTTATTAATGCTGTTTTTATTAATAAACATAAGGGCTCATATGCCGACTGACAATACAGACTATTCTGAGGACGAAACTCTGGATCAGCCTCCCCATCCAAAAAAGAGACGAATCGAGTAGAACACCACCATTAGAATAGTTGCTGTAAAAGAAGTATGTGATCTAATTACCACTCAAGCCACTGAAGGGTTTCATTTCATAGATCATCTTGAAGCTGCTAAACTTTTTTATCTGAAAATTTTGCCAGTTACGCTAAGCATGTGACGTCCTGGTGTCATGGCCTGGAGTCGTTGGGATAGAAATTACGTCATTAGAAAATTTGTAGTTGCTTACGTCATTAGAAAATTGTAGTCGCTCACGTACTGAAGTTAGAAATTATGATTGTATAAATTGTTTATATTGTAAAGGAAATTGTTGTGTATTTTATTTGTATAAATTAAAATTTATTAAGTGAGTTATGATTGAGGATCTGAGAGTGGAAGATTCTTATATGCAAAAATGTACCGGAGCTGACTCCCCTCGTAGTGGAGTGGCCTGATTGGAGCTCAAGATCTCTTGGCACTACATATTGGCGATTTTTTGTTTCTCGTGGCGGCTGCTGCTGGTTCCTTTTTTATATGATCGTTGCACATATTCTCTGTGTGTAACCTGCAGGAGCAGAAGTTGTTTTCCGTTCTGCTATGCTACCAGGATTCAGAACCTGATTGTTCTTGAGTATCAGAAGCCGCGAAATTGTTTCCATTCTGCCATGCTGCTGGGATTCTGAACCTTTACCTGAGTGTTCTTGAGTATCAGAAGTAGTGAAGTTGCCGTGCATTCTGCTAGTGAAGTTGCTTTCCGGTCTGCCATGCTGCAAAGACTCGGACCCTTTACCTGATTGTTCCTGAGTATTAGAAGTA
This sequence comes from Macrothele yani, assembly GCA_039090855.1. NCBI lineage: Eukaryota > Metazoa > Arthropoda > Arachnida > Araneae > Macrothelidae > Macrothele > Macrothele yani. Next base: position 70,887,260 of record CM077025.1, on the reverse strand, counting down.
ACGAAGTTGCCGTTCGTTCTGCTAGTGAAGTTGCTTTCCGGTCTATCAGGCTGCAAAGGACTCTGACCTTTTACCTGATTGTTCCCGAGTATCAGAAGTAGTGAAGTTGCCATGCGTTCTGCTAGTAAAGTCGCTTTCCGGTCTGTTATGCTGCAGGGACTCTGAATTTATACCATTAGATCCCAGTACGTGAGTGTAAAAGTTTTTTTCCCCCTTTTGTTTAATTAATAGTTGCTGGCAGAGTTTACGTAGGGCTGTAGCATAATTGAAAGTCATTTGAAATTAGTGTGTTCGCATGGGGTTTAAATAGTTGGTGTTATTAGAATTGTATTGCCTGTTTTTGTGTGATAAAATAATTGAAGCAAATAGAGTGAACATTTACAGTATGTTGGAATTTAACTTCAATTTAATGTGTTCTGAAATAATTGATTTGTATTGGTACTAAAATTATTGAATGATAAAAGGGGTTTAGCAGAGTAAAATGTGTATGAATTGTTATTTGTAAGATCATTTCAAAATCTGTCCACTGCACTTAACGTCCTAGTCGTGAGTTTGAATCCAGAGAGAGACAGATTACCGAGATAGTTAGCTGGGCACAGTAAATTTCGGTTGGGAAGAAATGGCTAGGAGAGTTGCATAAATGGCGCCCAACGTGAGGCTCGAAATTGTAAAATTTTGTTTGTTATGTATCATAGTTTAAATTTTTTTTTTTTTTGCTCTGCCGGTTGTTTATATGATGTATTACTGTGTAGTAATTTTTTTGGTTGACTCCCAGCTGTGACTCCGAGGTGAGAAGTAGTAAAAATTTTTCAGTAATTTTTTTTTTTTTTTTCAGGGTATAGGGAAAAAAAGAAAAAAAAAAAAACCATGGTTGTTTTCATGTTGTGGGAAATTCTCCCTTATATGTTATTGGGACTAGTGTTGTGTGTGTGTGCTTGTCATTACCATTTCCAGGTGGTACAGCAAGTTTCGGATCTTCAGTCTGAAATTCAGAATTTGAGAGGGACATGGGATAGTCCAAGGCGTGAGAGGATATTTCCTGCTCCAGAACTAAGGAAGAGTGGGTTTGGTCCCACTCGAGATAGGGGTACGTCGTTCAGAATGGGTTCGGAGGGACGGTTTTCTCGTAGTAGTGACCGAATTTTCATTAAAGCAAGGTTTAGTGGTAAACCCACCGAGAATGTTCACATGTTTCTTCAGGAGCTGGAAGTTGTGGCGTGTTCCTGTAATCCAGCTTCATGGAGGCAGGAACTGGCGGATGATTTTCGACGAGGACAATCCTGTGAGCTTTCATTGAATATGTTGGATGTCCGCCGTTCCACGGTGTACCTAGATTTCGAAGTAGCCTGTTTCGAGAAGGAAAGACAGAATTAGTGAATTTATTATTTTCCCCTTCGATTTTATCTTAAGTAAAATCGTGCAGTAAGGAAGGGGGTGTGATGTCCTGGTGTCATGGCCTGGAGTCGTTAGGATAGAAATTACGTCATTAGAAAATTTGTAGTTGCTTGCGTCATTAGAAAATTGTAGTCGCTCACGTACTGAAGTTAGGAATTATGATTGTATAAATTGTTTATATAGTAAAGGAAATTGTTGTGTTTTTTATTTGTATAAATTAGAATTTATTAAATGAGTTATGATTGAGGATCTGAGAGTGGAAGATTCTTATATGCAAAAATGTACCGGAGCTGACTCCCCTCGTAGTGGAGTGGCCTGATTGGAGCTCAAGATCTCTTGGCACCACATATTGGCGATTTTTGTTTCTCGTGGCTGCTGCTGGTTCCTTTTTTATACGATCGTTGCACATATTCTCTGTGTGTAACCTGCAGGAGCAGAAGTTGTTTTCCGTTCTGCTATGCTACCAGGATTCGGAACCTGATTGTTCTTGAGTATCAGAAGCCGCGAAATTGTTTCCATTCTGCCACGCTGCTGGGATTCTGAACCTTTACCTGAGTGTTCTTGAGTATCAGAAGTAGTGAAGTTGCCGTGCGTTCTGCTAGTGAAGTTGCCGTGCATTCTGCTAGTGAAGTTGCCGTGCGTTCTGCTAGTGAAGTTGCCGTGCATTCTGCTAGTGAAGTTGCTTTCCGGTCTGCCATGCTGCATGGACTCGGACCCTTTACCTGATTGTTCCTGAGTATCAGAAGTAACGAACTTGCCGTGCGTTCTGCTAGTGAAGTTGCTTTCCGGTCTGCCATGCTGCAAAGACTCGGACCCTTTACCTGATTGTTCCTGAGTATTAGAAGTAACGAAGTTGCCGTTCGTTCTGCTAGTGAAGTTGCTTTCCGGTCTATCAGGCTGCAAGGACTCTGACCCTTTACCTGATTGTTCCCGAGTATCAGAAGTAGTGAAGTTGCCATGCGTTCTGCTAGTAAAGTCGCTTTCCGGTCTGTTATGCTGCCGGGACTATGAATTTATACCATTAGATCTCAGTACGTGAGTGTAAAAGGTTTTTTTTCCCTTTTGTTTAATTAATAGTTGCTGGCAGAGTTTACGTAGGGCTGTAGCATAATTGAAAGTCATTTGAAATTAGTGTATTCTCATGGGGTTTAAATAGTTGGTGTTATTGGAATTGTATTGCCTGTTTTTGTGTGATAAAATAATTGAAGCAAATAGAGTGAACATTTACAGTATGTTGGAATTTAACTTCAATTTAATGTGTTCTGAAATAATTGATTTGTATTGGTACTAAAATTATTGAATGATAAAAGGGGTTTAGCAGAGTAAAATGTGTATGAATTGTTATTTGTTTTTGTAAGATTATTTCAAAATCTGTTAACTGCACTTAACGTCCTAGTCGTGGGTTCGAATCCAGAGAGAGACAGATTACCGAGATAGTTAGCTGGGCACAGTAAATTTTGGTGGGGAAGAAATGGCTAGAAGCGTTGCAAGCAGTTTCCAAACCATGAGATGAACATTTCAGTAAAATATTTTGGAGTGCTAGAAAAGGAAAAGCTGTATTCGGAGCTCAGCGTGTTGAATAACCGAAGCGATTTCCACAATATTACAAGTGCGACTCAGCTGTTACAATTCAGGCTGAAAAATAATTTGGAAGCATCCTTTTTGGAAACAGTGAAACTTCTTCGCATCTTAGTTACTATTCCAATGACCACATCAGAACCAGAACGTCGTTTCTCATCCCTCAAGAGAATCAAGAATTTTTTAAGAAACAGTATGGGACAAGATCGACTGACCTCACTTGCAATGTTGTCTATAGAAAAAAACATTATTACTAGCACCAAGAAATTCAACGAACAAGTTATTGATATGTTTGCTACTCATCGAGATCAGCGCATGGGATTTATTTACAAGTGACAGGCATGTACGTTGTCACTGCTAAATTTTTTTGCACGCTTTGCTAAAAAACTGCTAAAATTCTTATTTTGTGTGTATTTTTTTATCCTAGGTAGTGCCGTGCCATGTTTGGTGTTGATCACTATAAAATATTTTTTATATTTTATATCTCAAACAGAACATCTTTTTTTCTAAATTAATAAAAATTCTTTTGTGACCGATAACATTAAAAAATCGTAATGTTTAGGTACAATTAAATTTGCAACATATTTCATAAAGGAAATTAGAAATGTTTTTAATCATGTTGGAGCAGGTATTTATCTTTATTGTATGACTGATCATAAAGCACAATAACAGTTTGTTTGATTAGGTAACATTTCGAGTAGTTTTTAAACTCCCCTAGGAGTGATGAAAGTCCTGCATACTCGAATTTTTAAATTTACATTTCTAAACAATCTTCGCTGCTTTAAAAGTTCGTTAACATCTAACATGCACTTCGTAAAACATGAATTTACTGATTTAAGCGGTACTGAAGTTTTAATTACGGTGAAATTCTCCCTCGAGGGGTGCTGAAATTCTTTTGTATCATATATTAATCAATTTAAAAAAAATGTTATTTTGATCTTCCTATCACTGCAAGTCATTTCTCAATTTTAACGCTAGGAAGTAAGTTTTTTATTACTTTAATTAAAATTCAGAACCGTTTAAAAATTCTTAAAGCACCTGATGGAAGCCAGAAACTTTAAATTTAACATTATTGACATCTCCCACTTGCACTACAAATTTTCCGAGGCTCCCGCTAAATATCAGTAAATTACGCAAACCATGTGTTTTTGTTACAAAATGTATTTTCTCTATATTGCTTAAGCAGTGGAAAGTTACATAACTGCCAACCTTCCAATACGGAGTGCGCTGGGCCAAGGTAGGCAGAGTGCTCGTCTCCCGACTTGAAGGGGGATGTAGGTAAAAATACCCCGAGAAAATACCCCTGAAAACTGAAAAAAGGTAAAAATATCCTCGGAGGAAACACCCCCAGCAGATCAAACACTCACATCTCCCAACATCATGCATTTTTGCAGTTATTTTTGACGCTTTCTCCGTTTGTTAATAACACAGTCAACACACACAAACTGCATGCGGTGAAACAGAATGAAAGGAAATCATTCTTGCAGTAATACTAAAGCGATTTACTTGTGCAATCAACTAAAATCCATTGGACGAGGGTATTTCTTCCGCTTTGGAAAAAATACCCATGGTGGAAATACCTCCAGAACAAACGGTGCACTGCAATGTGTGGCAATTTACGGGCAACTCAACCACGCATCTTTCAACAACTTGGAAAATTGCTACATGCTTTTCATTAAGGGGACGGGCACAAATTGCTGTTCCTCCGAAGAACACTTTGAATGTCTGACAATTTTTCCAGTGGGGCAGTTTTCCAAGGTGACTAACGAGGGGAAGTAACTCTTTTGTTTGTCTGAATTTTCATGCCGGTTCATACGAGTTTAGGCAACTGGCCACAAAAGTTCGAAGGGGGGGGGCATAAAGATTGCTGTTTCTGGGCCTATATTGAGAAATGAATTGGGAACTTCAAACAAATTTCCAGAAAACGTTCCATGTAAGCCAAGCGAGAGTTGTACTTTCATTTGAAGAAATAAATTGCCGAGAAACCGAGGTATACTCTTGGGGGGGGGGGCTCTACCACCAACTTCCGTAATATATTATATTCTGAGCCACTGGAGTCTGTCAGTTTATCCAGGATGTTTCCCTTGAAGCGTCCACAATGTCCGTGAGCTTTGGGGGGGCTTTCCCCAAAAATGTTAAAATGGTCGTAGAGCTGTAAACATTAAAACCATGCTTTATATAGTGATTCTGTACAAGACCACGAATTTTCAGAAGCGTAGGGTGAATTCACCCTTCCCCAAGTTTCTAAGAGAGCATACAAATTTTCAAGGTAAGATATTTCGCAATTTCTATGCTTCATGTTGTGTTTAGTGGCAGGCTATGTATGCTCTTCCCCCTCCCCAAGAAATTTGGTGAAGTCTGTAAAAGGGATACGAGGTGGTTCGTTTGGAGGGCTCTACCCCCAACTTCTGTAATTTTATATTCTGGACCTCTACAGTCGGTCAGTGTATCTTTGATGTTTCCCATGAAGAACTCTTAGAAATTGGTTTGGGGGGGGGGGGGAATTCACCCCACCCTCCTGAAAATTTGTGGTCGTGTAATATAAAGCATGGTTTTAATGTTTACAGCTCTAAATCCATTTTAACATTTTGGGGGAAAGCCCCTCCAAAGCTCACAGACCTCGTGGACGCTTCAAGGCGAACATCCTGGATACACTGGCAGACTCCAGCGGCTCAGAATATAATATTACGAAAGTTGGGGATCCAGATCCCCCCCTCAAACCAAGTGCACCTCCGATCCTCAGCAATTTATTTCTTCAAATTAAAGTACAATTCTCGCTTGGCTTACATGGAACGTTGTCAGGAAATTCATTTGGAGTTCCCAATTCAGTTCTCAATATAGGCCCAGAAACGGCAATCTTTACAGTCCCCCCTGAACTTTTGTGGCCAGTTGCCCTAAACTCGTATGAACCAGCATGAAAATTCAGACAAACAAAAGAATTTCTCCCCCTCGTTAGGCACCTTGGAAAACTGCCCCACTGGAAAAATTGTCACACATTCAAAGCGTTTTTCGGAGGATACACAATTTGTGCCCGGCCCCTTAATGAAAACCATGTGGCAATTTTTCAAATTACTGAAAGATGTGTGGCAGAGTTGCCGGTAAATTGCCACACCGGAACACTGCCATGCATCAGTGTTCCTGTGCGGCAGTTTACAGTGAACCGTTTGTTCTAGGAGTATTTCCTTTGGGGGTATTTTTACTGCTTTTCAGTTTTCAGGGTATTTTTACTGTTTATCCTAGAAGGGTTCGAGTCTCTTTGCTGCTGTAGACCCGCCGAGGTTCAGAAGTGATGTTAAGCTGGCGGTCCCGGGGTAATGAACTCCTCGTTATAAATAAATCTAACTCCCATCCTTCAATGTTTAGCCCTCAATGTAGCATAAATACTCCCCGGTGGAGGTTAGCTAATAATGTTTTATATACAAACTGGAAAATAAACCAGCAGGCAACCGGGAAAACTCAGTGAAAGAAAACATCCAAGTGATTTACTTGCATTTGGAAAGTAAGTGTTAAAGTGCAAACTGGATATCTTTTGCATGTTAAACTTTTAATTAATCACCTCTGTTAATGCAAGTATTGGGAGGGAAAAAAGCTGAAGTGTACCTGTGGAACTAAGCTCTAAGCGTATATTTTTTTCATTTCAACTCTATCACAAAAAATTTGGCTGTATGTGTACACAACACAGCAATAAATAACTCTTACCAAAGCCCGAACAGACACAGAATTTTTTTTTCTTTTTTTATTGGAGGTTTAACGACCACCATGAGCAACTTAATCAATGGGTCGCCCGTCCCTAATTTAGGGTCACTGGTTCCAGGGAAGGGAGATAGCCAGTGCGGTAAAACAAATACAACATCCATGCCTCCGCGGGATTCGAACCTGGACCCCTTTCGGATGAATGATCAGAGGCCATCGCTTCAAAAATTTATCTTTGAAAATGGTATCAATAAAATTAAGATGATCAGCTAGGCACGAGCCGCCTCTGGTATGTGCCAATTTCTGAATTTTTGTACTTTTACATGCACACGCTTCCATTAATGTCAAAGGTTCTGCAAGTACATGTACATCTTGTGTACCTTAGTGTTCTCCTTAGATTCTTTTACAGCTGGGCGACAAGAAATTTTAGCTGGACGATACTTTCAACGTCCCCTTCCCCAATCGAGAAAAAAAAAAAAGGATGTTGTTTTGCTTAACATTATTATACTTATTAATCATCTTTAGCAGTGTGGTAGTCTTTAATATAACATAACATGATGGAACAACATTAGAAAGTTGTACATAAATGATAAAAAAATGAGTACTTAACTAATAAATCATATTTGACACAGATTTTAGAAAGTTTTTGTCGATATTTATGGTGTATGTGGGAATAAGTTTTCCACTCTTACTATTATGTGGGTGATGAAAAGGTTAATTAAAAAAAATTTAGCTGGGTGGAAGAGATTTAGCTGGGTGGGCAACTCAGTGAAATGGCTCTAGGGAGAACATTATACTTGATACCTTTTTTTTTTTCAAATTTGTTGAATTCAGAGAAAAAGGAGAATTATAAACATTATTTAGTAAATTTCTAATAACGGGGGAATACACTAAGCATTCGCTAAGTTGCCAAATGCACCTAAATCTGAAAATGGCGAGAAAAAATGAGAATCAGTGAAAATGGTGGCAAATGATTGTATGAATCTTAAGACAGTTTTTGACTCATGGGTAAACTGCAATTTAAAGTAATTTTTTGGCTAAAACACAGCTCATATGATTTCAAAGTTTTGATTTTCCAAAGCTGTGGTGCTTAAACATGGTGACCCCCACTGTGATTATCTTTGGAGTCCTCTCAAAGACCTATCAAGACTGCTCAAGAGTCACTGAAAATAAGAGCTACTGAAGGGGGGGGCTACCAGGAGGGAAGAAACTCTTCTGTAATTTATAATGAGTGGGTCAGCATGATTCCATTTACTGTCGTCCTACTCCCTGTGCGACACACCACCAACACGCAGTCCAGTGATGGTGCTGCATTTTGACTTTGCTGAGAATTGGTCTGTAATTGTACCACCTGATGAAGTGCAATGCTACCACTGGCAAAATATCCAGATCTCACTATTTACATGCATTGCCAAAATGAGACTAAGTCTTTCATGGTAGCATGCAATGATATAAGCCATGACACAGCACATGCTCTGTATGCTATTCAGCTCATAAAAAGTGAAATTGCTAAGACTTATCTTCTGGAAGAAATTAAAACAATTGTTTATATTTCAGATGAAGCAGCAGGCCACTTCAAAAACAAATATTGGTTTTATGAACTTACGGAGAACCCAAAAGTAACAAGGAAGTGGGTCTTTTCAGCCACAGGCCCTGGCAAGAGTGAATGTGATGGTGAGTGTGTCTTGTGCAAACATTTTGGTACTAAATTCAACTTAGAGAAAGAAGCTTCAGAAGCTATAAAAGATGCACCTTTATTTTTGGAAACTGTCTTCCTCTTGATCCCAAAGATTAAACTTCTATTCTTCACAACTGATGAAGTTCAATCCTACCAAACCAGCAAATCAGAAAGTGGGATACAGTAAAATCTGTTGTTGGGATACAGTCATGGCATTTCCTGGCTTGTATAAGGAAATAAACCATCAATGGCCAGAACAGTCCAGCACCCACATCAAACAGGGCAATTTTCAAGCCAACACCAAAAAAGAACCCATTTTCTGTGAATGATTTTCAAGTAGAATTTATAGGATGCATCTATGACAATAACTGGTGGATGGGACAGAATACAACCACATCTAAAGAACTTGAGGACATAACAATATCCTTCGTGCACAGTCATGAACCAGCCAGAGGTTTTCAGTGGCCAGAGGAATGTGGCAAGAAGAGAGACAAGTGTCCAGTGCCCTTTAAAAATGTACTTCTAAAGGTGAATGCTGCAACTGCTGTCAGACATTCTGAATGACTTCATACCACTGATGAGAAGGAAATCAATAAAATCCAGCAGCTTTTCTCAGCTTGAATAATTTGTAATTACAATGGTAAGAACGTCATTTTGTTTTTGAGGCCCTTTTTTTTTATGTAAATAGAAATTGAATCTTAACTGCAGCTGAGATAATGTATTGTATGTGTGTAGATTATGGATTAAATATGAAATTAAAAAAGTAGATAGGTGATATTCTTATTTAAAATCATAAAAATGATTTTAAAATATAGATCGACATTCCAATTTGAAATATATACTCAGGTGAACTTAAATCAGAAATATCTTTCAGTTTTTTTTTTTTTTTGGTTTTTTTTTTAATAACAACGTGAGGTGGGGGCAGGTGAGAAGCACATTTTCATAAATTTGTAGGAAAATTTCAAGGACAAAATCCTGTAATCTGATTTCCCTAGTTAATAACCTACCATTGGGGAACAAATTGGACAAAATTTCAGAATTTTTAAAAATTGAGTTTTTGAGATATTGCAATTAAAAAATGTTCATTTTTTGAAATTTTGTGTGCTTTACAAATTAATTTAATGAGTTGCATGTATCACAGGCTAAAAATAAAATTACTGCTAAGACAACCCTAGTAGGGGTACAGGTTGCCACACTTAACTTACCCACCTGATAAGTATTTTTCTTTAAAAAAATCCTAAATTAGTGGAAAATTCAAATTTGTTGTACTAAATATATATATATATATATACTTAAGAGCAAAACTGAAGACTAAGGAAAAAATTTTAGAATTTAAAACGAAGGGTGCAAAATAACCTGAAAATCAAAACGCGCAACGCAGCAGTTTTGAAAATTCAGAATTCACATTCTATAAAGAAGATACCTAAGCAAAAAAATACATATATAATTTTGACTCACACCTAGTACAACATAGAAAAGGTTATGTATCTACCTGTGTGAGTAAAAGGAGAAAAGATAAAAAAATAAAATAAAACAACTGAATGTAGAAGGTGTCGAGAATACTGAGCCTTGGCTTTATCAAGGACCAGCAAAACTCTGCATTTTCTCACTTCCACAAAGACCTAGTTGAAATGGGTTTCTGCAAGGCGATAGATGCAAATAACATTCCCACCTAAAATAGTTTAAAAAATATATATATAAGTCATGTCCTCCGTAGAGTAGCATGACCTAGCACTAGTTAACAATTTCACTTGCATCCATTAACCTTCATGGCCCGACCCATGCTCTTCATCTGTTACTATTAAACAGAGAGAAGAAGATTAAAGAGAACTCAAGCTGTGAGAGTGACATAATAAATAGAAATGATTTTCAGCTATAACGAAATTCCAAGTTCGTTTGAGAGAGAATTTAAACCTGAAAAACAATGCAAAAGAAAACCAAATTTTACATTGCAATTGAAAAAGGAAATGTTAATTTATAACGAACAGATTTTTGAAAGAAAACTTGAGTCTAAAACCCCTACTCTACAACTTATGACAGCACGAAAACGAGAATAAGTTAAAGATAATAATTAACTAAAGAAAACTTTGTGAAAGTTATATACCTTAAACAGTTAGTTGCAATATGTACAAAGTATTTCAGCAGTGCTTTAAGTGCATAATTAATTAGTTATTAAGAACTTAACTACTTTGAAAATACAGCGCATAGACAGCGCATAGAAAAGGAACAAGCTTAGCCTTCTTCTGTTCCTAGGTACCCCAAAAGACGCTCAAAGTTACAAAGAAAAGTAAGAGTTAAAACCCGCATAAATGTTAACAGACAAACCAATGCTTAAAAGCTGAAAAGCTAAAAAACGACAGAGAAAAGGTACATAAAGTACAAACATTGAACTTATAAAACCTAGAACCCAAAAACAAGAAAGAGAGCTTACCTGTTGTGTGACAAAAACTTTTCTCCTCACAAGAGGAGAACATGGCTGACCCCTTCCGCCACTCCCTAGACGCTGGGGGCAGTGAGGGTGGGGCTGATGGCCTCCTCATACAGCAAGAAACCAACGCGCGGAGATTTTAACCAGAGAAAAAAATATATAAACTTAAGACTGTGGATCTGTATGATCATAATGAGCAGAATTAACTCTCCAAAATACATGAGAAATATTATAAAATACACGAGCAGTTTATTTAATAATCTTTGCATGTATTAAATCACCTTAGTGAGCTTCTATAGATTAATCAGAATCTTATTAATTTTAATGTTGGTTTTACTATTTTTAGTATAGCTATCCTAGTGATGAATAACTAGTTTTCTTTTTTATTTGTTTTTATTTTCTTTTATAAACAGATTTTTAAGCTTTTTTGTGATTTTGTTTATATTATTTAATTTTTTGTTTTAATAGGACCGTCATATCCATAGCACTAAGGTTCCTTTAGGTAGTTAATAAGCATCCTCTAGCCAACTTCCTTACGGCTTTGATTGGTCAGAATCATATTATTAACTGTGTAGAAAATTAAAGCAGATCTGCCAACCTTACTCTATTATTCAGAATAATTTTTCTTAAAGTTCTTTTGATGAAAGAAGAAGGAATTTCGTTCTCTAGAAAACTTTCTAATAGTATATTAATGTGGTAATTGAAATCCAAATTGTTGCTGCAAATTCTTGAAATTCTTAGGACCTGAGAAATTAGTACATTCTCAATTACTTTGGTTGAAATGTTATTATTCCAGTGTAGATATTTAATTACTTTGAAAGGAAAATTAACTCTTTTATCAAAGAGGCTAATAGATGGGTTACCTCTGTTGAGCTTAATGCTTAAGTCTAGGAACTCAAGTTCCTGATTACTGTGGTTGGTTTTACATAAGTTAAGAGAGCTAGGATAGATATTATCAAAATCACTCTCTATAACTTCTGAATTATTGATACACAGCAGATCATCAATATATCTAAAAGTGTAAAGGTAGTTATCTGAGCAGGTGGGGTGATTTTTAATGAATTTATATTCCTTAAAGAACTTTGGTTCTGGACATTCTTAAACATATTCTTAAAGATAAAATTTCTCTTAAAGAATTTTCCAGTAATTTTGTTACCATCAGGTTCCTAAATAAAGCCTACGATAATCTCAATGTAAGGAAGCTGTTCTACAATAATGCAATTTTTTTTTCCCATCCACAGGCACCAGTCTATTGTAAGTTTTAAATATGTTAAGACCTTAGGGTCAATAGTTAAAAACTACAAACTTAACTCTTCGAGCTACATTCCTGTAATTACTACTTGTTCTTGTGATGAACATAAAGAAACAGTTCACTATGATAAGAATTACAACCATATTATCACCGGAAACTTGAGTTATGTTGAAAATGAAAAGCTTAGGAATTTATTAGAGTATGGCTCTAAATTCAGACCTTCCTTCACAATTTCCAAAGAAAGGATTCTTGAGAGCTTCACTCAAGATGTAAATAAGTACATCGTAAAAACCAGTTTAACGTACAATCAGCCTATTGAGGCCTTCGCAGAATGGAAATATAATATAATCAATAGCTTCACCGGTGAGTTGGCAGGTCTGGACTTTTGTTTCGACAGAAATCTCTTTTCTCTGGAGAAGCTAAAAGGTCACTCTCCAAACTACAAGACCAATTTATTTTTACCACTACGGATAAAGCTAGCAATAATTTTGCAATTATCTGTAAGAAGTTCTATTTTGAATTGTTAACTATGGAACTCAATAATAGAGTAACATACAAGCCCGTAAGTTATTCTACCAAGCAGTTAGAAAATCGGTTTAAGGCATTCTTCAAGAAACTTAAAATTCCACAAACTAGAAGATATGGGCCTGAATTTCCATTTCTTTTTGCAACGGTTAAGTTTCATAAGGATCCTGTGAAGTTCAGGTTCATAGCTAGTGGAGTAAGGAGTCATAAAAAGAAAATAGATCTTGCTTTTGAAGATGTCTTAAAGAAGGTTTTGAAACACATTAGAAACTGTTCTAACTTGATGTACAGAGATTTTTGGATAATTAATAATAATGCAGAAGTAATTTCTACTATACTCAAAGTTTGTCCCCTAGATATTAATAGTTATGATTTTGAAAACCTGTATACTAATCTGCCTCTATCAGATATAATCACTACCTTTAAAGAGCTGTATGCAGAATTTAAACTTAACCAATTTGTTGATGTAGGAACTTGGAACTCTTATCTCAATTGCTGCATAAAAAATAACCATATCTTATATAATAATACTCTCTATAAGCAAGTGAACGGTATTCCAATGGGAACATCAACGTCCACAAATATCGCTAATCTATTCCTGTTCTTTAAGGAATATAAATTCATTAAAAATCACCCCACCTGCTCAGATAACTACCTTTACACTTTTAGATATATTGATGATCTGCTGTGTATCAATAATTCAGAAGTTATAGAGAGTGATTATGATAATATCTATCCTAGCTCTCTTAACTTATGTAAAACCAACCACAGTAATCAGGAACTTGAGTTCCTAGACTTAAGCATTAAGCTCAACAGAGGTAACCCATCTATTAGACTCTTTGATAAAAGAGTTAATTTTCCTTTCAAAGTAATTAAATATCTACACTGGAATAATAACATTTCAACCAAAGTAATTGAGAATGTACTAATTTCTCAGGTCCTAAGAATTTCAAGAATTTGCAGCAACAATTTGGATTTCAATTACCACATTAATATACTATTAGAAAGTTTTCTAGAGAACGAAATTCCTTCTTCTTTCATCAAAAGAACTTTAAGAAAAATTATTCTGAATAATAGAGTAAGGTTGGCAGATCTGCTTTAATTTTCTACACAGTTAATAATATGATTCTGACCAATCAAAGCCGTAAGGAAGTTGGCTAGAGGATGCTTATTAACTACCTAAAGGAACCTTAGTGCTATGGATATGACGGTCCTATTAAAACAAAAAATTAAATAATATAAACAAAATCACAAAAAAAGCTTAAAAATCTGTTTATAAAAGAAAATAAAAACAAATAAAAAAGAAAACTAGTTATTCATCACTAGGATAGCTATACTAAAAATAGTAAAACCAACATTAAAATTAATAAGATTCTGATTAATCTATAGAAGCTCACTAAGGTGATTTAATACATGCAAAGATTATTAAATAAACTGCTCGTGTATTTTATAATATTTCTCATGTATTCTGGAGAGTTAATTCTGCTCATTATGATCATACAGATCCACAGTCTTAAGTTTATATATTTTTTTCTCTGGTTAAAATCTCCGCGCGTTGGTTTCTTGCTGTATGAGGAGGCCATCAGCCCCACCCTCACTGCCCCCCAGCGTCTAGGGAGTGGCGGAAGGGGTCAGCCATGTTCTCCTCTTGTGAGGAGAAAAGTTTTTGTCACACAACAGGTAAGCTCTCTTTCTTGTTTTTGGGTTCTAGGTTTTATAAGTTCAATGTTTGTACTTTATGTACCTTTTCTGTCGTTTTTTAGCTTATCAGCTTTTAAGCATTGGTTTGTCTGTTAACATTTATGCGGGTTTTAACTCTTACTTTTCTTTGTAACTTTGAGCGTCTTTTGGGGTACCTAGGAACAGAAGAGAGCTAAGCTTGTTCCTTTTCTATGCGCTGTCTATGCGCTGTTTTTTCAAAGTAGTTAAGTTCTTAATAACTAATTAATTATGCACTTAAAGCACTGCTGAAATACTTTGTACATATTGCAACTAACTGTTTAAGGTATATAACTTTCACAAAGTTTTCTTTAGTTAATTATTATCTTTAACTTATTCTCGTTTTTGTGCTGTCATAAGTTGTAGAGTAGGGGGTTTTAGACTCAAGTTTTCTTTCAAAAATCTGTTCGTTATAAATTAACATTTCCTTTTTCTATTGCAATGTAAAATTTGGTTTTCTTTTGCATTGTTTTTCAGGTTTAAATTCTCTCTCAAACGAACTTGGAATTTCGTTATAGCTGAAAATCATTTCTATTTATTATGTCACTCTCACAGCTTGAGTTCTCTTTAATCTTCTTCTCTCTGTTTAATAGTAACAGATGAAGAGCATGGGTCGGGCCATGAAGGTTAATGGATGCAAGCGAAATTGTTAACTAGTGCTAGGTCATGCTACTCTACGGAGGACATGACTTATATATATATTTTTTAAACTATTTTAGGTGGGAATGTTACTTGCATCTATGGCCTTGCAGAAACCCATTTCCAACTAGGTCTTTGTGGAAGTGAGAAAATGCAGAGTTTTTGCTGGTCCTTGATAAAGCCAAGGCTCAGTATTCTCGACACCTTCTACATTCAGTTGTTTTATTTTATTTTTTTATCTTTTCTCCTTTTACTCACACAGGTAGATACATAACCTTTTCTATGTTGTACTAGGTGTGAGTCAAAATTATATATGTATTTTTTTGCTTAGGTATCTTCTTTATAGAATATATATATATATATACTAGTGAGGAAAGCAATTGAAAACAACCAAAGCCTAAAGATAGCAAAGGGATATCTCAGTAAGGGAAGAAAACAGATTATGGCACTGAGAAAAGAAGATGGTTCTGTAACAAGAAATAGAGGCGAAATTTTGACAAGAGTGAAAGATTTCTACTCCAAATTATATGAAAGGGATGATACATGCACTCCAGACATCATGAAAGATACCAGTACCAGAGTTCCTCCAATCCTTCCAGCAGAAGTTGCACATGCAATCAAGAACATGAAGCGGGGAAAAGCTCCAGGAGAAGATGGAATTACTGTAGACATCATAGAAGAAGCAAGTGGAGAAATCGAAACAGTACTCGCCCAAATTTTCACTCGATGCCTTAATGAAGGAAAGATTCCTGAAGATTGGAACACCGCTACAATGATCCTGCTACATAAGAAAGGTGACATTGAGGATCTCGGAAACTACAGACCTATCAGCCTCCTATCAGTAGTTTATAAAATCTTCACTAAAGTTCTTTCACACCGCTTGAAGGTAACACTGGACATGGCTCAACCGAGAGAACAAGCTGGATTCAGGAGTGGCTACAGCACAATAGATCATATCCATGTGCTGAGAGAACTAATTGAAAGAGCAAAAGAATATGAACTTCCATTGTGCATGGCTTTTATCGATTATGAAAAAGCCTTTGATTCGGTGAAACCATCAGCAGTTACAATGGCTCTGAAAACCTGCGGTATTGAAGATGCATACATTAATATTATTTATAACATCTATGAAAAATGCAAGTGCAAAGATTAGGCTGTTTGAAAATACAACACACATAAAAATTGGAAAGGGAGTGAGACAAGGTGACACCATATCTCCGAAGCTCTTTAATGCCACATTGGAGGGTGTTTTTCAGTCGCTGAGCTGGGAAAACAAGGGGATAAAGATTAATGGAGATTATCTAACCCACCTTCGTTTTGCTGATGACGTAGTCATTTTTGCAACTAGCCCATCAGAGCTGCAGAGTATGATCCAGGAACTTGCTGACAAGAGTAAAGAAGTGGGATTAAAAATGAACTTTCAGAAGACAAAAGTGATGTTCAATGCTTTTACAAGAAATGAAGATTTATCGATTGATGGAGAAAAGCTGGAGATAACAGACACGTACGTTTATCTTGGACAGCAGATATCAAGTGAGGGTCACATTGATGAAGAAATTAATCGGCGTACAAAACTTGCCTGGAGAGCTTTTGGAAGAAACAGCATAATTTTCAAGAGCAATATGCCATTATGTCTTAAAAGAAAAGTGTTTGATCAATGCATCCTTCCAGTGCTTACGTATGGTGCAGAGACGTGGACCTTAACTAAAAGAGACATACAAAGGCTGCAGACAACTCAAAGTAGCATGGAGAGGTGCATACTTGGTGTAACCAGGAGATAAGAAGAGGAACTCGTGGATCCGAAAAATGACAAGAGTGGAAGACATCATGATCAGAGTTAAATCCCTGAAATGGCAATGGGCTGGACATACTGCCAGAAGGACAGATCATCGATGGACAGCCGAAATTTTAGATTGGATTCCAAGGGACAGGAAAAGACCCAGAAGAAGACCACATGGGAGATGGGTGGATGAAATTCGAAAGTATGCAGGGGTGACATGGAGGAGACTGGCACAAGACAGACCGTTGTGGAGGAAACTTGGGGAGACCTTCGTCCAGCAGTGGATTGATAATGGTTGACAATGATGATGATGATGATACAGTACTCGCCCAAATTTTCACTCGATGCCTTAATGAAGGAAAGATTCCTGAGGATTGGAACACCGCTACAATGATCCTGCTACATAAGAAAGGTGACATTGAGGATCTCGAAAACTACAGACCTATCAGCCTCTTATCAGTAGTTTATAAAATCTTCACTAAAGTTCTTTCACACCGCTTGAAGGTAACACTGGACATGGCTCAACCGAGAGAACAAGCTGGATTCAGGAGTGGCTACAGCACAATAGATCATATCCACGTGCTGAGAGAACTAATTGAAAGAGCGAGAGAATATGAACTTCCATTGTGCATGGCTTTTATCGATTATGAAAAAGCCTTTGATTCGGTGAAACCATCAGCAGTTACAATGGCTCTGAAAACCTGCGGTATTGAAGATGTATACATTAATATTATTAATAAACATCTATGAAAATGCAAGTGCAAAGATTAGGCTGTTTGAAAATACAACACACGTAAAAATTGGAAAAGGAGTGAGACAAGGTGACACCATATCTCCGAAGCTCTTTAATGCCACATTGGAGGGTGTCTTTCAGTCGCTGAGCTGGGAAAACAAGGGGATAAAGATTAATGGAGATTATCTAACCCACCTTCGTTTTGCTGATGACGTAGTCATTTTTGCAACTACCCCATCAGAGCTGCAGAGTATGATCCAGGAACTTGCTGACAAGAGTAAAGAAGTGGGATTAAAAATGAACTTTCAGAAGACAAAAGTGATGTTCAATG
This sequence comes from Macrothele yani, assembly GCA_039090855.1. NCBI lineage: Eukaryota > Metazoa > Arthropoda > Arachnida > Araneae > Macrothelidae > Macrothele > Macrothele yani. The sequence goes on along the minus strand of CM077025.1, from coordinate 70,869,509 downwards.
CTTTTAAAAGAAATGAAGATTTATCGATTGATGGAGAAAAGCTGGAGATAACAGACACGTACGTTTATCTTGGACAGCAGATATCAAGTGAGGGTCACATTGATGAAGAAATTAATCGGCGTACAAAACTTGCCTGGAGAGCTTTTGGAAAAAACAGCATAATTTTCAAGAGCAATATGCCATTATGTCTTAAAAGAAAAGTGTTTAATCAATGCATCCTTCCAGTGCTTACGTATGGTGCAGAGACGTGGACCTTAACTAAAAGAGACATACAAAGGCTGCAGACAACTCAAACAAGCATGGAGAGGTGCATGCTTGGTGTAACCAGGAGAGATAAGAAGGGGAACACGTGGATCCGAAAAATGACAAGAGTGGAAGACATCATGATCAGAGTTAAATCCCTGAAATGGCAATGGGCTGGACATACTGCCAGAAGGACAGATCATCGATGGACAGCCGAAATTTTAGATTGGATTCCAAGGGACAGGAAAAGACCCAGAAGAAGACCACATGGGAGATGGGTGGATGAAATTCGAAAGTATGCAGGGGTGACATGGAGGAGACTGGCACAAGACAGACCGTTGTGGAGGAAACTTGGGGAGACCTTCGTCCAGCAGTGGATTGATAATGGTTGACAATGATGATGATGATGATATATATTGCCATCTGCCATCCTATGAATTACTGCTGTGAACTCAAAGAAAGCAAATCCAATAGCTTCAAAATAAAATAAAGTCTCTACAGTCTGTTAAAATTCAGGAGCAGTGTACATTTAAAAATTTGATGTTTCACACATGACTTTCGCCATGGCTGTATTTTTTGCTTTTTTCAAAATGATGTAGCTTGGCCAAAAAAATTTTTCACGAAAAATCCTTTTGCAGTAGTTTCTTGCCAGTAGTTATCTCCATTAGGAGTTTACCGTAACTTTTATAAAAAATTTGGAGGTGATCAACTGACACACCCTGCATGAATTGAGATGGAAAGGATCATAAGGAAAAACCCAAAACTATGGTTTTTGAGCGAGGAGCTGTTAGTACTGAATGTAGATGTTTAAATGGCACAGTGATTGACTAGGTGAATGAGTTTGTGTATTTAAGAAGCACATTTGACAGAGAGAACAAACTGGATGGTGAAATTAGTAGGCCAGTGAATTCTTCATCCAAAGTCATAGCTCCTTTGGGAGGTTTTCACAGGAATGATGGGTTCTCAAGAGAGTCTGGCATGGCTGTGTATGAAAGTGTAATTGTTCCTACTCTGATGTATGGCAGTGAAACCTAGGTACTGCAGAAAAAACATAGGTCACTTGTGTGCTTGAGAAATGAGTTACTTACAGAGAGTTTGTGGCAAGACACATTCTGATCGTGTGAGGAATGAAGATGTGTGGCAGTTGTGTAATGTGAAGCAAAATGTTGTTAGCAAGGAGGTGACTAATATGCTTCGGTCGTTTGGCCACGTTGAAAGAACGAGTGATGAGATACTTATTAAGAACATTCTTTTAGCCGGAAAGAATGGCAGAGGAAAGCCAAGGAAGTCATGGGAGGATCAGATTCAAGAGTCTGCATGAGAAAAAGATAATGAGTATGAAGTATAGAAGGCCTAGTGTACGTCAAGCGATGGATGTCAGTGAAGTCCAAGTTGTGTGCCAAGATCGCTGTAAATGGAGAAGTTTGATATGGCAACAGTACGTAAATAATCAGTTAAAAATTTATCTGGATTTCTTTGTGGAGCTAACTAACCTCTGAATCTCGGAGAACAGTTTAGTGATATGTATGTATGATGAATTTAATTATAGTAAACTTTATCTTATTCACTTTGTTTTAAAAACATCGTATAGTTCATTCTATTTGAAAAATTACTACTGTTTTGCCAGTCTTCTAATGGTATTCATAGCCACATATTCAAAACTGCTAACCAGAAATTTTCAATCCCTGCCATTTACGAACACAGATGGAAAGACTCCCATTTCAAATTTGAATTTTAAGCTATGGTAATAAGGCAGACAGATGTACAAATATTTAAAAACTACTTAGCATTCTTCAAAGAGACTTGTAATGTGTTCCACCATCAGCTAACATTCTGTATAAAACTCTGCCAAAATATTGGATCAATATGAAACCTTAAACCATCTGTTGTTAAAATCAGGAGAAAAGGGGTACCACGGGATGATGCATGTTACTTGCCAGTCTATTGTTTCTAGCTTTTTTTCTTGGTATTTCATTCTAATTCTTCAGGATTTCAAATTTTTCTAGGATGCATTCAACAGTAAGACAGACGGGGGGGGGGGGGGGCATACCCAAGCTTGACAAGTTTTGTCACTGGTACCACCACAGTTGCAATCCCTGACACATCTGACACACACTACCACCCTGGGAAAATCTGTTTACCAAGGGGTAGTAGAGATTTTAGTATTGCTTCCATCCTTTTGTAATGTACCTATACTAGCAGCTGATTTGAATTAATTTATTGAATGAATAGGTACATCAGTAAATATATATGTAATGCTTATTATTATTATTTTTTTGCAAAAATTTGTTTTAACAACTTTTCTACATGGCTTTAATTCACTGTTAGCATCCCATAATTAAAAAAACATGCTTTACGAATAGCGCTGCACTTACCTGCAGTGTGGTGAAATGTTGTTCATTGAATTTATTTTCTACATAGCGCAAAACAAGCGATGTCTTCCCAACACATCCTTCCCCTAAGAGCACAATTTTAAAGCGCAGACAACGTCCTGTTGCTATTGTTGAACTTGTAGCCATCCTAAATTGATATCCACCATGGGAGGATTGCCAGCAATACCAAATCAGAAATCCCACTTCAAGAATGTAAAAAACTACTCACTTCACCAACTTTGACAGGATATAAATTCCTATAGTTTATAATTATCAAAAAATTTTAATAAATTACGTCTGATCTACAAGTACAAGCGTTTAATTCCGCCTTAAAAATCTTGCAGTTTGACATCTCATGCTACACGAAACATTGTGAATTAGTTAATGAAACACTAGTTCGTTCAAATTCTCAAGACCAGTCATAACGAATTTCGGTTTAACAAAATCAATTACGGTGGCAGTTTACGAAGAAAAAAATTTCTGCTTCGCTTAAAATACGCCAAGTTTTGCAATCAGATGACTACTTTCAATTTCCATTGCTACTACAGTAATGTACCGTACCACAATGAAAAATTCCCTGAAGCGAAGTCAGAAATTCTGTGTCTTTGAAATTTCCCGAGCTTAAGAGCTGCGAATCATTGATCATCGAGTCTTTTTTTTTTTTTTTTTTTTTTTTTTGATTGGAGGTTTAACGACCACCGTGAGCAACTCAATGGGCTATAAGCAGTCGCCCGTCCCTAATTTAGGGTCACTGGTTCCAGGGAAGGGAGAGAGCCAGTGCCGTAAGACAAACACAACATCCATGCCTCACCGGGATTCGAACCCGGACCCCTTCGGACGAATGATCAGAGGCCAACGCCTTAGACCACTGCGCCACCGGGGCGGCCATCGAGTCTTGAGAACCTGATATCTTTATAAAACAGTATTCCACACCTCATGGTATTACATATCTAACATGAACATATGGGACTTCTTTCTAAACGCTAGATACCGAAACACTAGGAATCAAACTCCAACAATCAGTATTACTGATCATAGAAACAAATTTATTACCGAGGTCTAGTATTTTGTCTTTGGAATCTGTTTGTTTCCCAGTGAAAGAAACTTATTCCTAGTAGTACTTCTTTACTTAGTGCTGCTGGTGGTAGGGGAGGGGGCGGGGGATTGATGACCACCATCAGCAATCCTAAAGTTAGTGGACCTTTATTTATTTATTTTTTTTTTTTTTTTTGTTTGGAGGTTTAACGACCACCGTGAGCAGTTCAAATTCTGTATTAAAACAAGGTATGGTACAATGAGTCGCTCGACAGCAAATTAAAATGTCAAAACAATGAGTGACAATGAGAAGGTCTATACATGATGCAAGTGGGAAACCTTCCCAGAAAAAAAAATCGAATGATAAACGACAGTATCTGGTGTCAACACTCGAGACATACATTTTCTGAACAGAAGATGAGTAATGCATGTATTATGTATATTGTTATGCAATACAGTTACCGGACAAAATAGAAAGGCAGAAGAGCACGGGCAAACTGAGAGGAGTGGGACTTTCGACGAAAACAATAGTAGTTGGGACACGCGAGTTTGTGGTTCGAAAGAAAAAAAAACACAGATACATAACGAGCAAAATGCGTATAACAAATTATTAGAAGGTATGTACAGAGCAGTTCACAGAAAGCACGGTGCAAAGTATTTACAGTACAGTAGCGGAGAACTGAGGTGTGCCACGAAGACACACACACAACACAAAACTTATAATTATGCAAATCAGTTTCCGGGATAAAGCATAAGACACGACACCAAAGGCAGAAAAGCACGGTGCAAACAATACAGAAACACATTTGACGAAAACAAAAGTGATCGGGACACACGAGCTTGTGTTCTAAATAATAAAGAACAACACGTGCAAAAATGCGTATAACAATATTGTAAAGAATAAAGTTTCCGGGATAAAGCATAAGACACGACACCAAAGGCAAAAAAGCACGGTGCAAACAATACAGAAACACATTTGACGAAAACAAAAGTGATCGGGACACACGAACTTGTGTTCTAAATAATAAAGAACAAAACGTGCAAAAATGCGTATAACAATACTGTAAAGGGTATGTACAGAGCAATTCACAAAAAGCACGGTGCAAAGAAATTACAGTACAGTAGCGAAAAAACTGGGATGTGCTACGAAAGCACATGCACAACACAATAATAAAGGAAGGATATATGCAATACAGTTATCGAGATTAAGCATAAGACACGATACCAAGGCATAGAAGCACGGTGCAGACAAAAACAGGAGCACTTTGACGAAAACAACAGTAATCGGGACACAAGAGCTTGTGGTCCTGAAAAGCAAGGACCTAACGTGCGAAATACAAAAGACAAAAAAAAAAAAAAAAAAAGAAGACATGTACAAGACAATTTATAAGAAACACGTTGCAGAACACAGTTACTGAAAAAGCAAGGTGCAAACAAAATACAAGGCCCGAACGTAAAAAGACCACCAAAGTCTGGACACACAAGGTTGTGGTCCCAGAAATTAAGACACAAAGTACTCGCCCAGTATTAAAACTGTGCAAGAAAAAAAAACCCAACGAAAAGTACTAGCAAGGTGAAGAGAACAGTCAAACCAAAACAAAGACAATCCAAAAGAGGACACAATAAAATCACCAGTAGAATGTCACAGCCAGCAATAGAAAACTACACGGTGCGCTGGGCCCAGGTGTTCTGAAAGGTGCCGATTGTTTGCGTGGAAGTTGCAGCTGTGAGTTCTAACCGGAGGCGTGCCACGAGCCGGCCCCGAAAGCTAGCCCGCAGCCGCCCACCGGCCGACAGAAGAGATGGAGGTACAGGAGAATTCCTGAAAGATTGGTGAAATGAGTGAATCACTTGCTTGGCAAGTATGAAAAGAAAGCAGCAGGCATCCGGAAGGCGGCTGGGCAGATGATTTGTGAGCAACAGCCACGGCTATGCTTGAAACGGCAAGTCCTTAGAGCAAATTATGTCAACTAACCGGAAAACAGTATGAAGAAGTGGCAGCAAGATAGGGCTGTGGCAGTACATATGAGCGATGTCACCGTCAATGCCCCAGAAAGGACAGAGAGGAGAAGATAGAAGATGGGGGACACGAAGCCGGCGATGAAGGAACCGCCAGTGGGTGTTACTTTCTAGCGGAGAAGAAAAGGGGGAAGAAGAAGCAGACCAAACGACCAGGGAGGAGGAAGGAGAAACCCCGGAAATGGGATGGGGAGACTCAGAGGGCGCACGGAGGAGACGATACAAGGCAGCGGTAGAAAAAGAAAGGACAGGAGCGACAGAGTCACGAAACGGAAGAAAGAAGGGGAGAGGAAGGCTGAGGCGGGGGACGACGAGGAGGCCGTCGTCAGAAACAAAACAAGGATAGATAAGCTGAAGGGAGAAACGGAGAACGTCATAGTCGTCCTCGAGGGAAGGAGTTGGGGTGGAAAAGAGTGAGTCGAGGGGTTTCCAGGAAAAATCGGGATTAATTAGGACCTGCACGGTTAGGATGCCAGCATGGAACCAGGAGAAAAATAAAAATAAAAGCTGATGGGGGTGAACCAGGGGAGAGAAAAGGAGTGGTTCCGCAAGGAGATCCAGGGTGGTGGTTGGAACAGAGCGAGAGAGAGGGAGAGAACGGAAAAGCGCTAGAGCCTCAGATAAAATAGTAGGAAAGTTAGAAGAAGGAATAGTAATATAGTCCATCCTGAGGAAAAGAAGAAAAGTGAAGGATGGATCGCGAAGAGAGAGAATAACGTCAAGAGAAAGTGTAAGAGAATGAGAAGGCGAAGTGACAAGACGAAGGAAGGCCGCGATGCGGTATGCGCGATGGTAACAGTGAACATCTATGAGATTAATGCCCCCATGCTTGACAGAGAGATACAGCGTCGGAGCGGCTGACCAGTGCTTTGAAGCCGAGATGACTGAAGTGAAGATGCTGTTGAGTTCCGTCAGGCGGGTTGACAAGAAGACGGTGGAGGTCCAGGAACTGTTGCAGAGCAAATTTCCAAAACGCTGCTTGACGACGTAATCGAGACTGCAAACTGGTCCATGGGCTCCAAGGATCTTCTGGGTCGAGAGGACCCCCAGGGAGTATCGGTCCGGCCCATCCACGACCAACACCACAAACCAGTAATTTTGGTGGCATTAGGCGAAGCGCCAGAAACAGTAGCGTAAAGATGGTAGGTGGAGAGAAGGTTGTCGAATTGAGCGTCCTGGAGGAGACAAAACTTTGCGTCATCTGCATATGCTGTGAGTACGCACTCATGGTGCCTAGTGCTGGCAACTGACAGAGGAAGAGTAGACAGGAGTGATCTTCGAGCAGCCAGGAGGAATGGTTCAAAGACAATGGCGAAGAGTTGCCCCGAGAGGGGGCAGCCTTGTCGGATTCCTCGAAGAAAAGGTACGGGCGCCGTCAAAACGGAGGCCGTCCGGACGTGGAAGAAAGCGCCCCGATAGAGGCTGAGAAGAAGAGAAACGAAGGGGATTGAAAACCAAAGCCGAGAAGAGTGGCAGAAAGAAAGTCGTGAGAGATGTTATCGAATGCTGATCGCTGGTCAAGGTTAAACAGGGCAAGGGGTTCAGAGTGGGTGCAGGTGAGAAAAACTAGGTGCTGGAGGAAGAAGATGTTGTTAGAAATGGACCGACCAGGGACAGTGTATGACGGGTCGGGGAGATAAGAAAGCGAAGCACAGAGTTCAAGCGGCGAGAGGGAAGTTTAGTGAAAAGTTTGTAGTCCAGATTGAGAATGGAAACGGGGCGCCAATTTCGCAAGTCCAAAGTGTCTCCCTTTTTGGGCAGCAAGATGTTGTGCGCTACAGTAAACTCCAGCGGTAGTGCTAATAAGGTTTGGGCGTAAGAAAAGCAAGCGAAAGAAAAGGCATCAAAGACGGGAGAAAGGCGCGGAAAAAGGAGAAGGTAAGGCAGTCAGGTCCCGGATAAGCGTGTGAATTAAGGGAGGCAAACGCCTCCTGAAATACAGCAGGAGAAAAGGTGTAAAGAAGAGGATCACAGAGTTGGGGCGGAAACTGGGGTAGAGCAGAAAGAAGAGGGGAGGAAGAGATAGCAACAGTAGGCACCACCGCACGGAATTTGTCCTGGAAAAATCGTCGAACTTCCGTGCATAGACGTGAAGGGTCAGATGAGGTGGTACCATCAGGTAGGCGAAGGTGGCGTAGCGTTTTCGACGTACGGTGTGTTATTTCGGTACGTGAGAGCTCCTCGTAGGAAATCTCCGGCGAAGAAAGGTGAAGCATCTTCAGCCTGCGAGTAGCCTCCACGGCGAGCGGATGGAGTTTCGCTCGTAAAGCATCCTGAACAACAAGGTAAGCGGGATATTGTAAGACGATTGCAGCCAAGGAGCAACGGAGATTTACAAATATCCTTCGCACGTTCGTTACGAATAGCGAACGAAAGACGGCGTACGAACAAACGAAGATCGTTTTGGATGTCCAAGCATTGACGAAGGGTACTGGGAGCGGTGCTAATGAGATGTTGTCGATCAGCAAATAAACGGCGGACCTTCGCGCAAAACGCCACATCCATAAGCAATGAATCATCGAAGGTCCAGGAGCGTTGTCTTGAGGGCGGGTAAGAGGAAACGCAGATGGTAAGCGCAACAGCACAATGGTCGGAAGAGGTGGAAGGATGATGTCTCGCTGCAGTGATCGCTGGAAGCAGCGGTGGGATGACGTATATGCGATCGAGACGTGCTGCCGCCGATCCTTGTGCTGGAGAATTCCGCCAAGTATAAGAAATGGTGTCTGGGTGAAGATGCCGGAACGAGTCAACAAAATGGAAATCGGTAATAAGTTGAGTAAGCAGATCGACAGGAAGGGAGCGGTGCTGCCCCCCCTGTAGACGTGCGGTCGAGCGAAGGCTGCAGAGTGCAATTAAAGTCACCCCCGAGGACGCAAAAGTCTCCGGGGGGGTCCGCCGCAAGCGCAGTCCTAAGGCAGTGAAAACGCGGATGGAGTTGAGAGTCGTCAGTAGGAATATACACATTAAAGATATGATATGGTACACAATTGATACAAAATGTAAAAGCATTGTAATTGATCTGTAAATAAGTTGTTAACAGCAACAGAAGTGATGGATGAACGAAAACGGTGATGTATTCCGACAGCAATTCCGCCTGAACGCAGGACACGGTGGGCATGATGGAAGGTGTACTGCCATCGGCGCCACTGATGGAATGGTGTTGTAGGCGAGCACCACGTTTTCTGGAGTAGGAGGACATCGGCACTAATTGCCGAGAGGTCCTCATGCACTGCGGGATTTAACCACGGGGGAACCAAACCCCAGGCAGTTGAAGTAAACTACCGTGAAAGCGCCAGGTCACCCGGCGACGTGGTGAGCCTGTTGATAGAAATCTTGAGTCCGTGGATCTGTTTGCGAATGAACTTGGCCGTCTTAGCGGAAGGACCGGATAAGTAAGAAGAATTGTCCACAAGATTGTCCAGATCGGAAAGCTATTGCAGGATTGCAGGAAGTCCAGCTTCATGGGTCTTCGCATACTGGAGGAAGCCGTGTGCTTTTTGCGTGTAACAGGTGAGAGCATGCAGCTCTTCACACGCAAGAGGCAATGACGGGAAAGATGTGTCGCGGAGAGTCTGATCAAAGTAATCAAATGATACCATTAGAGAGGAAGGGTCAAAAGTGGTATCAAAGTCTTGAAGATACGATTGTTTCTGGCGGGTCCGGGAAGAGGAGCGAGTGGAGCTCCCGGCAGCTCTCCCTCGCTTGGTGGTGTTTCGAGGAGGTTTGGGCGCAGACCTTTTATCTGGGCGCGCGCTGTGATCAGGCTCAGAGGTGTCACTCATGGTCTGTTCTGCACTGGTGTAAGCGCCGTCAGTATCCGCAATTGATACTTCAGTATCTGACACGACACGGTCGTCTGCAGAATCAGCTGGTGGATCAGGGGCGTGGAACTTGGAGGACTCCGACAACACTGGAAAATCGGTCGCGGAGAGAGATGGCGGCACATCAGTCGATGACGGAGCACTTTCTCGTCTGAGATGCGCTTCAGACGAAAGACGTGGAGGCAAGGGCGAGTCAGAGGATTGTCGAGAAGACACCCGCGGTGAATCTTGTGTATCAGCAGCAGGATTCGGACACTGCTTGTAAAAGTGCCCAAACTTCTTGCATTTGCTGCAGTGATGTTCAGTGAGCACATCAATATAGCGGATCTGGTTACCGCACTTGACTTTGAATTGAGTCGGAATGGTCTGAATGTCCGTCGGGGAGGAAAAAAACCCTACCCACGCGACGAGTGCCGAGCAGAGAGTTGTCTTCGGGGTCTTTAGGGGCAGCAGAATAGGTCTGAATCGTTCCAACCACACGGCCGAATGACGCAAGAACCGCAAATAAAACTGTATCGGTTACCTCTGGGGACACCGGGTAGAAGGACACATTCAGCGGGCGCTCGGCAACTGGGCTTGGAACAAGATGTTGATTGCCGATGGTGAGGCCGGCATTCGTCACGGCACGAGCAGAGTCGGTGTTGGAAAAGTATATGACAATCGTTCGGCCTCGCCGAAACATGTGTGAAATGGCATGTTTTGGAAATTGCCGCTTTAAAGCGGTGGAATAATCTTTGAAGAAGGTGTTTGGCAAGGATTCAAAGACAACACCTCTGTCTAAGATCGTAGTGAAAGCAGTACCTGCTGGCGAGTCCTGGAGAATTTCCAAAGAAATGGTATTTCCGTCTCGTTGTAGTTGTGATTGGAGAGCTTCGGCGCCGGCGTACATGCCCTGCGGAGGGCGTTGCACACTGGGAGAGCCGCCCCGGTGGCGCAGTGGTCTAAGCGATGGCCTCTGATCATTCGTCCGAAATGGGTCCGGGTTCGAATCCTGGTGAGGCATGGATGTTGTATTTGTCTTACCTCACTGGCTCTCTCCCTTCCCTGGAACCAGTGGCCCTAAATTAGGGACGGGCGACTGCTTATAGCCCATTGAGTTGCTCATGGTGGTCGTTAAACCTCCAAAAAAGAAAAAAAGAGTCCATGGCATTGGCATACGTAGACGAAGACGTCATAGGTTTAGATTACATTGGGAAGGTACCGTTGCACGAGACATCCATTGCGTCGTCGTCAGCTACGAGGGTGATAGCAGCTTGAGAGAGTGAGAAGACAACTGAACAGCCTGAAGAAAGGGGTTGTTCACATCATGAGTTGAATGCAGTGCAATGCCGTCACTAGGAAAGGGAAACGAAGCAGCACCCATGGAAGAAGAAGAGGATGTTATCAACATCAATGGGACACCGGAAGTGAGGTCCAGTCTAGGGCCCCCACCGCCGGAAGACGCCATTTGTAATGGCGCCGACTATCGTAGTTTCGACCAGCTCTGCCGAGAGATAAACAAGACTTAATAGGAAAAGAAAAAGGCAACTCACCAATCTGGGAGTATTCACAAACGATGGCGGAACCTTCCAAAGGTAAGTAAGTACTTTAAAACTTGGGATTCACAACTAACTAGAAACACACAAAATACGCACGAATTGCCGGAGCTCAGAAGTCGCAACTCCTACCACCGTGAGCAACTCAGTGGGCAAAAACAGTCGCCCGTCCCTAATTTAGGGTCACTGGCTACAGGGAAGGGAGAGAGAGCCAGCATCCTAAGACAAACACAACATCCATGACTCACCGGGATTCAAACTCGGACCCATCTCGGACGAATGATCAGAAGCCATCGATCAAACCACTGCGCCATCGGGGCGACGTGGACCTTTTTCACCTCACATTGCATAGGAAATGTGTTCGGTGGATGCATACCAGCAATGGTGTAATGTGTCGCCGTTCAAATCAATCAGGAATGCACAATATTGAAGAAAAAAGACTTCTTACCTACCATTCATTTCTGGACGACGGCTCTGGTTAATCCCGGGTGTTGAGGTCGTTAGAATCAGTTGACAATAGCACATTAATCCAAAGGAAATAAATAAGTCCGCAGCAGTTGACACAATGAATTCACTCGAGACACAAAATAAACATCTAACATGTAATTAACACAAACACATGACCGACCGCACACAGACTAAAAGATACGTAACATAAAACACCGGCGTTATTTTTCATCTTGAGTTCCATCTTGTTCAAAACACACGACTTCTCCTTCTCTGAGTTCAAATCACATGATTTTTTTCACCTCTCGTTCCCCACTAAGTGACATCGCCCTCTATCAAAATCGTCTCCGCAGCTTCTCGATTTTATTTATTTTTTCTCTTCGGTAGTTGTTGTTCTTCCGACATCCTCCCACCTTTGAGCTTCGAGATCAAGTCACGAAACTCAAACACATAAAAAGTCATTAGTCCATTCGCCGCATTGGCTTTCAGATTCGTTAATAACAGGATCACACGTCTTCACCACCCGTCGCTTCTTCTTGCTTTTCTGACAAATCCTTTAATAACTTGCCGTATCGTCTTTCTACACTTTATTATCCAATAACGTTCACGCAGAGTCAAGATTAAGACCTGCAGACCAGCATGGCCTAGTTCAACATGTTTTTCCCAAATTAATTTTTTCACTATGTGATGTTTAGAAGGCAGTACTACTGGATGACGAAATGCCTCCGAGTCCTTTCTCATTGTGATTCTCGTATTGACTCGAAGCAGCCCTTCTACGTCGATAAAGGTTTTCAGAGAAGTTTCTCTATTTTCACCAAATCTCTGTCTTTGGACTTCTTGCAACATTATCATTTTGGCCTTTCCGACTTGCTGTACACTTAACTCACCGAAACATCTTTCAGTTCGTTTGGCCTTTGCATTCCTGTAAAAACGAAAAATCCACGCCATGACTCTGATTATTCTGCTATACGAAGAGATCTTTATAGAATATTCGAAAACCTTCTCAATTTCTGTGTAAGTAGCAGACACAATAATTTTTCGCCTTTCTGAATTCACAACCTCCAAATTTGGAAGCGCTTCTGAAGCTGGCCATTCATCACACGGTAATCTTAGCCACTCCGGACCTTCCCACCAACGATAATTTTTCAACTCTTTCACTGTACATCCTCTCGAAGGGAGATCCGCAGGATTCATAGACACGGCAATGTACCTCCAGTCTTCTGGGTCTGCTAGCCGCCGAATTTCCTGAACACGATTGTAAACGAAGGTTGCCCAATTTTCATTTCTTTTTATCCAGTATAACACATTTACAGAATCAAACCAATAGTACGTAGACACGTCCTCCAGCCCCAAGTCTGATTTCATTGTTTCTGCTAACCTAACTCCAATATTGCAGGCTAAGCGTTCCATCCTGGGTATGGAAGGTAATTTCAAAGGAGCGACTCTACAACGTGCTTGTATTAGCTGACACGTCGTGGACCGATCATTTTGACATCGGACAAAAATACAAGTAGCAAAGGCTATCTTGCTTGCATCACAGAACACTTGAAAAGATACCTCCGAATTGGTTGAAACATCCTTTAGTATGCATCGTGGAATCAACATACCACTCAAGCCTTCTAATTGCGTCTTCCAACTTTCAAATTTCCTAGATATAGTCGGAGGCAGCTTAGAGTCCCAAGTGATCCCGTTCGTCCAACATTCTTGCAGCAAAAACTTTGACCCCAGTGCGACCGGGCACGTGAATCCAATGGGGTCGAATACTCGATGGACGACTGAGAGGATCTGTCATTTTGTCAATGGGGACTTTTCATCACTATAGAGCCCCTTCACGTCAATACTTAGGCAGCTCATCTGAACTCGGTGTCCAACTTAATCCCAGCACTGGGACCTTCCTTGCATCTCCATCTTCATCCTCCACTTCTGACGACGCAAGATCGTGCTCCCACCCTCGCAAATCGAACTCGGCTGCACTGAGGATACTTCCTGACTCAAAAGTGAATTTTTCAAGATCCTCTCGGTTATTGGTATGGAAGGTAATTTCAAAGGAGCGACTCTACAACGTGCTTGTATTAGCTGACAATTGTGTTTCTAGTGGTTATTCACACTAGAAACACAATTGACAACATAAAACGACCTCAGGAGCTTTTTAGCCGTTTCCTGCAGATGATCCAGCGCGTTCTTCAGGTGATATTCCATTGTTGCTCCCAACAGGAAAGGGCTCGAAGAAATTCCGAAAACAACTCTTCGGTACTGGAAGGTTTTAAAATTTTCTTCCTTACCGTTCTCCCACCACAGGAACCTCAAAAATGGTCTATCATGTTCCTGAAGTCCAATCTGTAAGAAAGCTTTCTTTATGTCGGCAGTTACCCCAATTTCTCCCATCCGAAATCTGTTTATAATCGAGGATATAAGTTCTACAACATTCGGTCCCTTTTCCAGACAATCGTTAATGGTGGGAGAATTCTTCCCTCTCGCCGAGCCATCAAAGACGGGTCTCACTTTGGTCTTTGAGTACTCCTTGAAAACAGGATGATGTGGTAAAAAATGCTCAGTTTTCACATTCTCCTCAGGAGATTTAACTTCTTCTATAATGCCCTTCTTCAGCCACTCCCGGAAAACATCTTCATAAGCATTTAACTTCTCAGTCCGTTCTAAGGATTTAACACAGCTCTTCAATCGTTTAACTGCTATCTCCCTGCAGTCCGACAGAGGAGGGTAGTCTTGAACCCATGGCAAACAAACCATACATCTTCCTTCCTCGTCTATTGAAACATTACGAATAAAATGATCTTTCGCAGCGTCTTCGAGCTCCACCTGGATCGAGAATTCCCAAGGTATCAAGTCTCCACAAATCAAAAAGATTTAATTCGCCAACGTGGAGAGAGATAAGGACATTAGGTTTTCTGGCTTCCTTTTCTTCTGTTTTTCCCATAAACGTCCATCCCAGACGTGTGTTTACTGCCAACTATCCATTGGAAAGGTGCTCAATTTCACCTGTAAATAACTTCCCTGCGAAGTTAGCTCCTATCAGAATATGAATTTCCTTCGGATCTTTCTGATACAGACAGTCATGTTCATTTATGGAAATATCGCTAATGAAAACTCCACGATTTGTCAGTTCTTTTATGCATTTAGAGTCCTCTAACTTCGGAATGAAAGCACAGATTCTTTTTTGATCCATCACCTCTAATTCGTAAATATAATCGCCGTCAATATTGCTTAATTGAATCGAATATCTTTTGTGCTTTTCACTTTTTTCTATTCCTCCAAAAAGTCCATGAACGACTTTTTCTTCTCCTTTACATTTCAAATTCAGTGCTTAAGCGACAAATTCACTTACATATGATCTCGAGCTACCTGTATCAATATTCCTTCGTACATAACGACTGATATCATTCTCCTTAATACAAACAATTAAAGTCTGTAAGTACACCTCCTTGGAACAGGAATTGTTAGTCAAAACACAGGCTTCCAGAGCTTTATCATTTTCTTTATTATTTTCTGGTTGATTATCTTTCTCTTCGTGTTTATGAAAACGCATAATAGATAGATGTCTATTACCACAGTGTGAGCAGGTAATTTTTACCTTACAAGAACGTGAAACGTGTCCTGTTTAAGATACCTAAAACAGCATCCCCTTTTTGACAGAATAGATTTTCTTTCCTCCAGAGACAGATTTCGAGTTTCTTTGCACTCAGAGTTTGCGTGCGGCTTGTCACAAAAAACACAAACGAGTTTTTTCTTTTCTTTCAGTTCAGTGCTGAATAGCTCAGCTGCTGTCGGTGTCTTTCACTTTTCTCTCGAGTCACATGAGAGCTTCCGGCTACAGTCACTTGACCGAGGAGCAAGGGTGGCTGGCAAACTGTGGTGCCAGTCTCTTGTGACCGAGACTGGCACCACATAATCAATCAAATCTTTGATGTCATAACTGGCATTGGTACTTTGTTTGTTGAATTCTAAGTTCAGATCAGGGGAGCACTTTCAACAGCATCGGACACAAGATTTCCATACGTGTCTGATAATAGATAGAGACTCTAAACTTCTTATTTGCGTTTGAACATTATCAAACAACTTTTGAAATGTTCCGATATCACTGGAATTCCTGAGAGGGGAAAGATCAAACAAGTTACTCATATGTGCATTTATTAACAAATACTTTCTCCCAAATCGCGCTTCTAACATGTTTACAGCAATGTCGTAATTTTCCGGCGTGATCGCAAATCCTTGTACAGCGTTTATAACCGTACCTCTTAAGTGAGCTTTAAGATAATTAAATTTATCTACTTTGTTCAAAGAATCGTCCTTATGAATCGCCGATTCAAAAGAATTCCAAAATGTAAGCCACTGACTTACATCCCCGTGAAACTTGGAAATAGATAGCTTCGGCAATTTTTTAGTCACAGAGTCCCCACTCGTTGTTCTATTTTCGATTCGTGTAGCTCGGAGCTCTGACCAAGAGACACGCCGTTATTCACAACATTTTACCTTAATATATGAACTCGTTTGGACGCTCTATATCTCCATGTAGTTATTTTTTCACGATATTCTTCAGTTCTTTCTAACTCAGACTCCAATTCCCCTGGGTCTAAAACCTTTTCCAGCTCGGAATCAATTAATTTTAGTTCTGTTGATTTTACATTAAGGTATTCTAAAAGTTCTTCAAGATTATCTACATACACATCAGTTAGTTTAAGTTTCGCTTCCAATCGCTTAACAATTTTGGTAACGGAAGTTCTCATCACGCCGCGTTTCTGTCTCAATGTAGCTCTAATTTCTTCGGCCATGTTTTCGTTAGAAACAATATATCAGAATGTCAACAAACGGAAGAATTCTCTCGGTTACGAATTCTGTGCTATACTATTATGTTCAAAATACCTCAACTCAAAGTCCCGGCAGGGATGCCATATGTAATGTGTCGCCGTTCAAATCAATCAGGAATGCACAGTATTGAAGAAAAAAGACTTCTTACCTGCCATTCATTTTTGGACGGCGGCTCTGGTAAATCCCGGGTGTTGAGGTCGTTAGAATCAGTTGACAATAGCACATTAATCCAAAGGAAATAAATAAGTCCGCAGCAGTTGACACAATGAATTCACTCAAGACACAAAATAAACATCTAACATGTAATTAGCACAAACACATGACCAACCGCACACAGACTAAAAGATACGTAACATAAAACACCGGCGTTATTTGTCATCTTGAGTTCCATCTTGTTCAAAACACACGACTGCTCCTTCTCTGAGTTCAAATCACACGTTTTTTTCTCCTCTCGTTCCCCACTGAGTGACATCTCCCTCTATCAAAATCGTCTCCACAGCTTCTCAAATTTTATTTATTTTTTCTCTTCGGGAGTTGTTGTTCTTTCGACAAATGGTTTGTTTACATCCGCTTTCCCATTGCTTAACAAGGAATACTTTGCAGGGGTTCAGGCGGAAAATCGCGACTTTTCATATATTTACTAACGACATGCCTAACTTTTGCTCATCGTGCTATTGTGTTAACAAATTCTGTCACCTAAAATGTATAGGGGAAAAGAAAACTTTTCATAACTTTTCTGAAAAGTTTGTTAACTGGAATCAGTGGCCCTAAATTAGGGACAGGCGACTGCCTATAGTCCATTGAGTAGTTCACGGTGGTCGTTAAACCTCCGATTAAAGGTTGTTAAAGGAAACTTGAGTAATATCAGAAATGATGATTTCCGTCCTGATGATGTGCAGCACCGAATATATTCTGCCCACTTCAACGAGGAAGATTTTAAATTTAAATTTCCGTGTATGAGAATTGCTTCATTAAAAATTTCAGCAGGAATAACGGCAATATGTTGTCCTGTATCTCTTTGTAATAAACATCGAACTCAAAATCGTCGTGGTATATTTTCACAACCTAGATTTGTTCTTTTAATAAATTAATTTCTCCATCTTCGCTCTGCAGCTCCATTCATTCGTTGGCATAAGTTAAAATTTAAAAACTGGCCAACGTCAGTAAGGAATAATCTAATAGCGACAACACTGAATCAGCAGGCCGCCCGGGTGGCGCAGTGGTCTAAACAATGGCTTCTGATCATTCGTTCGAGATGGGTCCGGGATTGAATCCCGTGAGGTATGGATGCTGTTTTTGTCTTACGGCGCTGGTTCTCTCCCCTTCCTGGAACCAGTGGTGCTAAATTAGGGAATGGCGACTGCTTATAGACCATTGAGTTGCTGACGGTGGTCGTTAAAGCTCCAATACAAAAAATCAGCTGCCATGTTGGACCACAGAAATCCACGTCTGACGTCACGTGAATAAATTGAATTGCTTGGTCTCTACCAAGGAGGTTAGAATAAGATATCTGGAGATGTCCTTTTTAATAGAGTAGTCAACGAGATAGAAGTAGGTACAGTGTTTACGACGACTACATGTTTGAAGGAAATTGAAAGCCTCACGGCCATCGCTATAACGGATAGAAGCGGAGAACCGGAAGTGTGCTTGTGTCTGGCTCGTACGGAGACTAATGTAAACATTACAACTTTTAACGCCAGTTTAACATAAAAAATGAGTACCTAATCACACAAACACGTTTGCATCAGCTTACCATAGAAATAAATAACAGTAGCATATATAATTAAAACTGAATATGATAAGTATTTCTCGGAAAAGATAATTTTGTGCTCGTATGCAACGCTAAACAGCGATTAATGTATTTGGTAGCTATTATTAATGCTTCATCCTCATAAGGTTGGGCATTAATGATTTTTTACTGCATTATTTCCACCTTGAAACTTTAGCAACTACTAAATGAATTAGTTGAGCCATCACAGCGATGGATTATTTTTTCTTTTGCAAACAAAGCATGAAATTGTACGTACGCTTCTAACCACTGACCCACTAATCACATTTATTACAACAGCGTAAACGCCACATTAAACCAAGGAATTTTGGAAGAAGAGTAGGTGAAGGGACCCGTTTTGAGTGAAGCCAAAACAGATCAGCTGTTTCTGTCCTCTCTCTGAGGTGGTGGGAGTCTGCGCTGCGAGAGTTCGGGAACGTGACGTCACTTCCTGTGGCTTAAGCAGTTTTGCTTAGCGTATGCAAACCAATAATGGAAAGAAGGAGTATTTCGGACTTCTTATTTCTTAACATTCGGCTTTTGGTTTTTTTTTTAACATGGTTACTTGCCAACTGACAGTATGCATGGTTACTTGCACATGGGCAGTAAGTAACCATGCGCACTATGCACTTCCGCTCAAAAAATCATTATTTTGTTCATTTTTTTAAAGAAATACCAACACATATTTTCCTGTTTTTTCTGGAATTTTTTTATTATGGGAATGATAATTTCAGCCTCAATTTTTTTCATGCCTGTACGGGTAAAGTAAGGGTACGAAAAACCCGTTCAAAATCGCGATTTCCCCATAGAGATACACAGGAGATTCTTAATTTGGGCGCATTGGCGTAGTCAGCTGATAAAAAGTGGCGTCACGCCAGAAGCACAGGGAGAGGGCCTGTTGCCAACTCATTTTACTTCTAACCTCCTTGCATGAAACCCATTTTTATACATTACGCAATATAAAAATATACGCAAATGCCTTTTTAAATCAATTTTTTTTACATAAAAATCGCAGCACTACCAAAAGAATATATATATATATATATATATATATATATATAAAGCGTGGTGAGTTATGGCCAAACCCTTCAAAAATCAATCCACAGCTTAAATCTTGGCCCTCAGTCTCTGGCAGCTGGAATGTACCTGCCCAAGGCAGCGGCCAGTGCGACATGAAAGCAGAGGGTGCTAAGAATCCCCGGAAGACCGGACTAGGCCTCCATCTGATGCTGACCTTGGCTACATATAACGGACGCTCCCTATCTTCTGATTCAAGGCTTCTTGAATTGGAAGAGGAACTACAAAAGATCAAGTGGGACATCGTCGGGCTAAGTGAGGTACGGAGAAAAGGAGAAGATCTCATTGAACTGAAAAGTGGACATCCCTTCTACTATCGTGGGACTGATACTGGCAGAACTAGTGGTGTTGGATTTATAATAAACAAGAAACTGAAGGATAAAGTTGTAGAAGTTGAAAGTTCCTCTGACAGAGCTGCACGATTCGTTATCCAACTCTCGAGAAGATACCAGGCTCAGATTATTCAAACTTATGCGCCTACCACAAGCCATAATGAAGAAGAAATTGAAGAATTTTATGAGAAAATTCGTCATCTAAATAATAAAAGTAAGCAGAAATTAAAGATAATTATGGGAGATTTCAATACAAAAATAGGGCAACGGCAACAGAATGAAACTTCAGTAGGTAAATTCGGTCACGGCAACAGAAACCAGCGTAGAAATAATCTCGTAGAGTTTGCAGAAGCAGAAGGGTTTTTCATCTTGAACTCCTTTTTCAAGAAAAAGCCACACAGGAAATGGACATGGGGACATTCAAATGGGACGACAAGTGAAATTGATTTAATTATGTGTTACAAAAAATTCGTCATAGAAGACTGCAATGTGCTAATGTAAGATGCACCTCAACACTAAACTTGAACGTAGCAAGCTCATAAGACAAACAAAATGTATTGACATAACCAACCTTAAAAAACATTATAATACCTTCAAGTTGGAACTGAAGAACAGATTCTCCGCTTTAGAAAGCCTAACATCGGAAGAAGTGGGTATTTCTGAAGTTAACAGAAAAGTAACCAAAGCTCTTATGGATACAGCAACAAAATTAGCTGGGTCTAAGAACAAGTTGCATGTGAACAAATTATCAGGAAAAACCAAAATGTTGATGCAAAAAAGAAGAGAGATGAGGACAACTAAAGAAGATGTGACTTCCAAAGTGGAATACATAGAGCTATGCAAAACAGTACGAAAAAGTATCACTGAAGACGTAAGGAAATTCAACTGTGAACTAGTAAGGAAAGCAAATTAAAACAACCAAAGCCTAAAGATAGCAAAGGGACATCTCAGTAAGGGAAGAAAATAGATTATGGCACTGAGAAAAGAAGATGGTTCTGTAACAAGAAATAGAGGCAAAATTTTGACAAGATTGAAAGATTTCTATTCCAGATTATATGAAAGGGATGATTCATGTACTCCAGACATCATAAAAGGTGAAAGTATCAGAGTTCTACCAGTCCTCCCAGCAGAAGTTGCACATGCAATCAAGAACATGAAGCGGGGAAAAGCTCCAGGAGAAGATGGAATTACTGTAGACATCATACAAGAAGCAAGTGGAGAAATCGAAACAGTACTCGCCCAAATTTTCACTCGATGCCTTAATGAAGGGAAGATTCCTGAGGATTGGAACAACGCTACAATGATCTTGCTACATAAAAAAGGTGACATTGAGGATCTCAGGAACTACAGACCTATGAGCCTCCTATCAGTGGTTTATAAAATCTTCACTCAAGTTCTTTCACAACGCTTAAAGTTGACACTGGACATGGCTCAACCGAGAGAACAAGCTGGATTCAGGAGTGGCTACAGCACAATAGATCATTTCCAAGTACTGAGAGAACTAATTGAAAGAGCGAGGGAATATGAACTTCCATTGTGCATGGCTTTTATCGATTATGAAAAAGTCTTTCATTTGGTGAAACCATCAGCAGTTACAATGGCCCTGAAATCCTGCGGTATTGAAGATGCATACATTAATATTATTAATAACATCTATGAAAATGCAAGTGCAGAGATTTGGCTGTTTGAAAATACAACACACATAAAAGTTGGAAAAGGAGTGAGACAAGGTGACACCATATCTCCGAAGCTCTTTAATGCCCATTGGAAAATGTCTTTCAATCATTGAACTGGGAAAACAAAGGGATAAAGATTAATGGAGATGATCTAACCCACCTTCGTTTTGCTGATGACATAGTCATTTTTGCAACTACCCCATCAGAGCTGCTGAGTATGATCCAGGAACTTGCTGACAAGAGTAAAGAGCCGCCCCGGTGGCGCAGTGGTCTAAGGCGCTGGGCTCTGATCATTCGTCCGTAAGGGGTCCGGGTTCGAATCCCGGTGAGGCATGGATGTTGTGTTTGTCTTACGGCACTGGCTCTCTCCCTTCCCTGGAACCAGTGACCCTAAATTGGGGAGGAGCGACTGCTTATAGCCCATTTAGTTGCTCACGGTAGTCGTTAAACCTCCAATCAAAAAAAAAAAGAGTAAAGAAATGGGATTAAAAAGGAACTTTAAGAAGACAAAAGTGATGTTCAATGCTTTTACAAGAAATGAAGATTTATCGATTGATGTAGAAAAAGCGGGAGATAACAGACACGGACGTTTATCTTGGACTGTAGATATCAAGTGAGGGTCACATTGATGAAGAAATTAATCGGCGTTCAACACTTGCCTGGAGAGCTTTTTTGAAGAAACAGCATAATTTTCAAGAGCAATATGCCATTATGTCTTAAAAGAAAAGTGTTTGATCAATGCATCCTTCCAGTGCTTACGTAAGGTGCAGGGACGTGGACCTTTACTAAAAGAGACATACAAAGGCTGCAGACAACTCAAAGAAGCATGGACAGGTGCATGCTTGGTGTAACCAGGAAAGATAAGAAGAGGAACTCGTGGATCCGAAAAATGACAAGAGAGGAAGACATCATGATCAGAGTTAAATCCCTGAAATGGCAATGGGCTGGACATACTGCCAGAAGGACAGACCATTGATGGACAGCCGAAATTTTAGGTTGGATTCCAAGGGACATGAAAAGACCCAAAAGAAGACCACATGGAAGATGGGTGGATGAAATTCGAAAGTATGCGGGAGTGACATGGAGGAGACTGGCACAAGACAGACCGTTGTGGAGGAAACCTGGGGAGACCTTCGTCGAGCAGTGGATTGATAATAAATAATAAATAAATAAATACATCGCTCTTTCCACGTTCCAGAAACACACAGCATCCGAAAAATTGTTTTTCAGCCAACCGCTGTGGAATTGAACCAACAGAACTCTCGATATCGCACAGAGTGCGTTACATTTACGCCACGGTGCCCAACAATCCACGGTGCTATGTGTATTTAAGTCAGCTTCTGACATCATAAATCCGTAAGATGGGCTCAGCTACTGAGACGTCTCCATCTGGTATGCATAAACGGCACTAGCTATATATATTATAGCAGTTAAATCCAACGGGCGAGATCCAGGTGAAAATACTCCAAATACGTGGCGACAGTTAATAAATAAATAAATACATCGCTCTTTCCACGTTCCAGAAACACACAGCATCCGAAAAATTGTTTTTCAGCCAACCGCTGTGGAATTGAACCAACAGAACTCTCAATATCGCGCCGAGTGCGTTACATTTACGCCACCGTGACCAACAATCCACGGTGCTATGTGTATTTAAGTACACATAGCACCGTGGATTGTTGGATTGATAATGGTTGACAATGATGATAATGATGATATATATATATATATATATATATATATATAGGGATGTAAGGTCAGGTGATGCGTAACATCACAGCCTCTCCTTGACAAATGTCAACCCCGCCTTCTCGTGGTGCATCCTGTTCCCACTAAAGAGGCTCTGACGACCGCCCATAGCGGTATAACTATACCATCGGGATCAGAGGAAATGCTATCCCACACTCACCAACCCGCTTGGCCAGCGTGGTGAGTTATGGCCAAACCCCTCCAAAATGATTCCACAACCTACATCTTGGCCCTCAGTCTCCGGCAGCTGGAATGTACCTGGCCAAGGCAGCGGCCAGTGCGACATGAAGGCAGAGGGTGCTAAGAATCCCCGGAGGACCGGACTAGGCTGCCATCTGATGCTGACCTTGGCTACTTACAATGGACGCTCCCTATCTTCTGATTCAAGGCTTCTTGAATTGGAAGAGGAACTACAAAGGATCAAGTGGGACATCGTGGGGCTAAGTGAGGTAAGGAGAAAAGGAGAAGATCTCATCGAACTGAAAAGTGGACATCTCTTCTACTATCGTGGGACAGATACTGGCAGAACTAGTGGTGTTGGATTTATAATAAACAAGAAACTGAAGGACAAAGTTGTAGAAGTTGAAAGTTCCTCTGACAGAGCTGCACGACTTGTTATCCAACTCTCGAAAAGATACCAGGCTCAGATTATTCAAACTTATGCACCCACCACAAGTCATCCTGAAGAAGAAATTGAAGAATTTTATGAAGAAATTTGTCATCTAAATAATAAAGGTAAGCAGCATTTGAAGATAATTATGGGAGATTTCAATGCAAAAATAGGGCAACGGCAACAGAATGAAACTTCAGTAGGTAAATTCGGTCATGGCAACAGAAACCAGCGTGGAAATACTCTCGTTGAGTTTGCAGAGGCAGAAGGGTTTTCATCTTGAACTCCTTCTTCAAGAAAAAGCCACACAGGAAATGGACATGGAGACATCCAAATGGGACGACAAGTGAAATTGATTTTATTATGTGTAACAAAAAATTCGTCATAGAAGACTGCAGTGTGCTAAACAAGTTCAACACAGGTAGTGACCATAGATTGGTGAGATGTAAGATGCACCTCAACACTAAACTTGAACGTGGCAAGCTCATAGGACAAACAAAATCTATTGACATAACCAACCTTAAAAAACACCATAATACCTTCAAGTTAGAACTGAAGAACAGGTTCTCTGCTTTAGAAGGCCTAACATCGGAAGAAGTGGACATCTCTGAAGTTAACAGAAAAGTAACCAAAGCTCTTATGGAAACAGCAACAAAATTAGCTGGGTCTAAGAACAAGTTGCATGTGAACAAATTATCAGGAAAAACCAAAATGTTGATGCAAAAAAGAAGGGAGATGAGGACAACTAAAGAAGATGTGACTTCCAAAGTGGAATATATAGAGCTATGCAAGACAGTAAGAAAAAGTATCACTGAAGACGTAAGAAAATTCAACTGTGAACTAGTGAGGAAAGCAATTGAAAACAACCAAAGCCTAAAGATAGCAAAGGGACATCTCAGTAAGGGAAGAAAACAGATTATGGCACTGAGAAAAGAAGATGGTTCTGTAACAAGAAATAGAGGCAGAAATTTTGACAAGAGTGAAAGATTTCTACTCCAAATTATATGAAAGGGATGATATATGCACTCCAGACATCATGAAAGATACCAGTACCAGAGTTCCTCCAGTCCTTCCAGCAGAAGTTGCACATGCAATCAAGAACATGAAGCAGGAAAAGCTCCAGGAGAAGATGGAATTACTGTAGACATCATACAAGAAGCAAGTGGAGAAATCAAAACAGTACTCGCCCAAATTTTCACTCGATGCCTTAATGAAGGAAAGATTCCTGAGGATTGGAACACCGCTACAATGATCCTGCTACATAAGAAAGGTGACATTGAGGATCTCGGAAACTACAGACCTATCAGCCTCCTATCAGTAGTTTATAAAATCTTCACTAAAGTTCTTTCACACCGCTTGAAGGTAACACTGGACATGGCTCAACCGAGAGAACAAGCTGGATTCAGGAGTGGCTACAGCACAATAGATCATATCCACATGCTGAGAGAACTAATTGAAAGAGCGAGGGAATATGAACTTCCATTGTGCATGGCTTTTATCGATTATGAAAAAGCCTTTGATTCGGTGAAACCATCAGCAGTTACAATGGCTCTGAAAACCTGCGGTATTGAAGATGCATACATTAATATTATTAATAACATCTATGAAAATGCAAGTGCAAAGATTAGGCTGTTTGAAAATACAACACACGTAAAAATTGGAAAGGGAGTGAGACAAGGTGACACCATATCTCCGAAGCTCTTTAATGCCACATTAGAGGGTGTTTTTCAGTCACTGAGCTGGGAAAACAAGGGGATAAAGATTAATGGAGATTATCTAACCCACCTTCGTTTTGCTGATGACGTAGTCATTTTTGCAACTACCCCATCAGAGCTGCAGAGTATGATCCAGGAACTTGCTGACAAGAGTAAAGAAGTGGGATTAAAAATGAACTTTCAGAAGACAAAAGTGATGTTCAATGCTTTTACAAGAAATGAAGATATATCGATTGATGGAGAAAAGCTGGAGATAACAGACACGTACGTTTATCTTGGACAGCAGATATCAAGTGAGGGTCACATTGATGAAGAAATTAATCGGCGTACAAAACTTGCCTGGAGAGCTTTTGGAAGAAACAGCATAATTTTCAAGAGCAATATGCCATTATGTCTTAAAAGAAAAGTGTTTGATCAATGCATCCTTCCAGTGCTTACGTATGGTGCGGAGACGTGGACCTTAACTAAAAGAGACATACAAAGGCTGCAGACAACTCAAAGAAGCATGGAGAGGTGCATGCTTGGTGTAACCAGGAGAGATAAGAAGAGGAACTCGTGGATCCGAAAAATGACAAGAGTGGAAGACATCATGATCAGAGTTAAATCCCTGAAATGGCAATGGGCTGGACATACTGCCAGAAGGACAGATCATCGATGGACAGCCGAAATTTTAGATTGGATTCCAAAGGGACAGGGAAAAGACCCAGAAGAAGACCACATGGGAGATGGGTGGATGAAATTCGAAAGTATGCAGGGGTGACATGGAGGAGACTGGCCCAAGACAGACCGTTGTGGAGGAAACTTGGGGAGACCTTCGTCCAGCAGTGGATTGATAATGGTTGAGAATGATGATGATGATGATATATATGTATATATATATATATATATATATATATATATATATATATATATATATATATATATATATGTGGAAAGTTAACAGAAAAGTAACCAAAGCTCTTATGGAAACAGCAACAAAATTAGCTGGGTCTAAGAACAAATTATATGTGAACAAATTATCAGGAAAAACAAAAATGTTGATGCAAAAAAGAAGAGAGATGAGGACAACTAAAGAAGATGTGACTTCCAAAGTGGAATATATAGAGCTATGCAAGACAGTACGAAAAAGTATCACTGAAGACGTAAGGAAATTCAACTGTGAACTAGTAAGGAAAGCAATTGAAAACAACCAAAGCCTAAAGATAGCAAAGGGACATCTCAGTAAGGGAAAAAAACAGATTATGGCACTGAGAAAAGAAGATGGTTCTGTAACAAGAAATAGAGGCGAAATTTTGACAAGAGTGAAAGATTTCTATTCCAAATTATATGAAAGGGATGATACATGTACTCCAGACATCATGAAAGTTACCAGTACCAGAGTTCTTCCAGTCCTTCCAGCAGAAGTTGCACATGCAATCAAGAACATGAAGCGGGGAAAAGCTCCAGGAGAAGATGGAATTACTGTAGACATCATACAAGAAGCAAGTGGAGAAATCGAAACAGTACTCGCCCAAATCTTCACTCGATGCCTTAATGAAGGGAAAATTCCTGAGGATTGGAACAACGCTACAATGATCTTGATACATAAAAATGGTGACATTGAGGATCTCAGAAACTACAGACCTATCAGCCTCCTATCAGTGGTTTATAAAATCTTCACTAAAGTTCTTTCACACCGCTTGAAGGTGACACTGGACATGGCTCAACCGAGAGAACAAGCTGGATTCAGGAGTGGCTACAGCACAATAGATCATATCCACGTACTGAGAGAACTAATTGAAAGACCGAGGGAATATGAACTTCCATTGTGCATGGCTTTTATCGATTATGAAAAAGCCTTTGATTCGGTGAAACCATCAGCAGTTGCAATGGCTCTGAAATCCTGCGGTATTGAAGATGCATACATTAATATTATTAATAACATCTATGAAAATGCAAGTGCAAAGATTCGGCTGTTTGAAAATACAACACACATAAAAATTGGAAAAGGAGTGAGACAAGGTGACACCATATCTCCGAAGCTCTTTAATGCCACATTGGAAAATGTCTTTCAATCACTGAACTGGGAAAACAAAGGGATAAAGATTAATGGAGATTATCTAACCCACCTTCGTTTTGCTGATGACATAGTCATTTTTGCAACTACCCCATCAGAGCTACAGAGTATGATCCAGGAACTTGCTGACAAGAGTAAAGAAGTGGGATTAAAAATGAACTTTCAGAAGACAAAAGTGATGTTCAATGCTTTTACAAGAAATGAAGATTTATCGATTGATGGAGAAAAGCTGGAGATAACAGACACATACGTTTATCTTGGACAGCAGATATCAAGTGAGGGTCACATTAGTGAAGAAATTAATCGGCTTACAAAACTTGCCTGGAGAGCTTTTGGAAGAAACAGTATAATTTTCAAGAGCAATATGCCATTATGTCTTAAAAGAAAAGTGTTTGATCAATGCATCCTTCCAGTGCTTACGTATGGTGCAGAGACGTGGACCTTAGCTAAAAGAGACATACAAAGGCTGCAGACAACTCAAAGAAGCATGGACAGGTGCATGCTTGGTGTAACCAGGAGAGATAAGAAGAGGAACACGTGGATCCGAAAAATGACAAGAGTGGAAGACATCATGATCAGAGTTAAATCCCTGAAATGGCAATGGGCTGGACATACTGCCAGAAGAACAGACCATCGATGGACAGCCGAAATTTTAGATTGGATTCCAAGGGACAGGAAAAGACCCAGAAGAAGACCACATGAAAGATGGGTGGATGAAATTCGAAAGTATGCGGGAGTGACATGGAGGAGACTGGCACAAGACAGACCGTTGTGGAGGAAACTTGGGGAGACCTTCGTCCAGCAGTATATTGATAATGGTTGACAATGATGATGATGATGATATATATATATATAACTAATCATATCAGATCCCCAATAATTGTAATTAATGATACATAGACGAAGACTAACAATTTAAAATATGAATGAGCACTCAACGATAGTTTTTGCACTGGCTAGTAAATATATTTGATTTTCAGATGCTCAAACTAAAGTCATTTCAAACATATAATTTTATCAATGACAATGTGATACATCTGTATTTATATGATTTTCATGAGACACTTTACATGCTCTGCGACAGGAAAGAGGGGCAATTTTAATGGCATAATAAAATTGGCTATTCTAAATTGACAATAGTATATGGTGAAAAAACTAATAATGGTGAAATATCATAAAATGGATCATGCTGAATGTGATTTTTTCAATACTTTGTGAAGTACAAGCTCATATTTCAGTATAAGATGTTGGATCATATATGAACATGCAACATATAATGTAGCCATAATAAAACAATGGAAAATAACTTATCTTGCAGCTTAGTTTAACCAGATAACTAGCTGTAGCTTTAGGAAAACAGCTATTTGGCAGAAAAACATATGCAACAAATTTGTTGCCTAATTCAAACAGTGGAAAGCTTCACAAATTTATCATAGCAGTTGCATAGGTAATCTTAGTACAGTGTGTTTCAGCGGGAAGTCCCACTTTTTTCAGTGGGTCAATTGTTCAACTTAAAAACTCACAGTAATGTAACTATGAGCAAATGAGAGGTTAATAATAGGAGAATCACTTACCATGACATCAAATGCCCAAAGCACTTGATGTTACAAATATTTTTCAGAAAATACTATGGGGGAGGGGTGGAATGCAATAGTGTTCTTAGCCAAAACAACTCAGCAATTTAGAATTCACTCTTATTTTATACTGAAAGACCAAATCCAGAAGCTTACATTAGAGAGAGAGAGTGTTTGTGTGCGTGTGTGAGGGGAGGGGGGTGCTCTGGTCTAAAAAAAAAATATGAAGTTACTTTATGGATGCGTGTCTCTCTCTGTCACACACACACGCACATTGTAAAAACTTTCCCTCCCTGGTATCATATTGCTTTTTAAAAGATTTGCATGATAAAATGTGCAAACTTTTTTAAATAACGAAGTGGAAAAAAACAACTGAAAAGTCAACACTATGTTCCTGGTGTTCAATTACTTGCCTTTGAGGAAACAGGCACCACATTTTTTAAATATCGTTTGGATAGAATCTTTCAAAATAAATGTGATCTTTTCTATTGAGGTGGCTTAATTTAATATAACTTCCACCTTGAATCATTCCAAAGCAATATGATAAGTAATTACTGTATACAATATTCATTTGCTTTTTCACAATGCATGATTCCCACCTCTTTTGAAAGGAACTTCCATTTATTTCACTTCAAGTCATTCCTGCGCCATTCATTCTCTACTGCCATTAAAAACAAAGTACACCAATGCTTTCTATGATCAGCCAATATCTCTATTCTACCTTTCACTCTCAGCTTCCTATGTTTCTGAAACTATAGTATTTTTTCCTTCTGTTCTTTCTCTCTGAAGCTAGAACAGAACGTTTAATCTCCAAATACAGAGCAAATTTTTATCGCTATAAGAACTTACTGTATATTAATTACTGCAATTTTGCAAAAAAAAAAAAAAAAAATTACAAACTGGGCGATTTAAAAATGAACTCTTTTAGGGGTGGGAGTGATCGCTCTTAGTGGATCCACTAGTATGAACGACACATAACCGGCAGAAATAACGTGGTGCTGACAAGAAATAAGCATTTCAAGCAAATATTTCTTCTAAGTCGCATTATAAATTTTTACTTTTACATTTTTATTACCACATATACGGCAAATACAAGCCAACGTGTTGAACTGTCAGCTGCTTTCTGAAAGCAGAAGTTAAAAAACAGATGAAATATGGATAGTAATTAAATATATTTCAATAAATGCTGACCACTAACCTGTGGAATGTTATTTCATAGTTCTTTTTCAGTCGATTTGCTCAATTATATGCCACACAAGAAGCTGGCATAATGCTTTTTACTGGTACAAACTACAGTACTCCCATTGAAATCAATGGTAAAAATTCACTGCGATGCCCGTCTTAGTGATGGCGCCGGGACGTTCAAAATCCTTCACGTCCGGTGGGCTTCGGCCAATAGGGTGAGCATCTACTTACTTCTATCTCGTTGGGAGCAGTACAACTTTGCGTGAAGCCTATAACCGCGAGCAACGGTCGTCAAAGTGTGGGAAAGCTCATGGCTTTCAAGGCTATTGCAATGCATCTTGTGTCGGCAGAATCGCCTTCTTTCGTCGTAAATCTTTCCAATTTCGCATCGTAACTTGTTGCTAATGTGTGAGGAAATGCTGAATTTATAAAATTCTTAATAATTTTGTTGCTCCTTCCCATTTTTATTTTAAATTGAAATACACGAGCATTAGTGCGAATTCTAAATAAAACATAGCGTTAAAATTGAAAACTTCACTCGTGCAAAAAGTATAATTCATTCCGGTTTTATATTAACACGGTTTCTGCAGCCTAAATCCACACAATTACAAAATACTCACAGTTGAAATAACATAGGTACCATGTAAACAACGGCAAACTCTCACACCTTGCGGCTTCACGGTTAAGAGACTAGGGCATCTCCAGAAGTATTATTCTAACCTCCTTGGTCCCTACTTTGCGGCCATTTGTTCGAGGATAGAGCCAGCACCACATGACAAATGTAATATCCGTGCGTCATCAGGGACTTGAACTCAGGCCCAGCTTGGACGACTAGTTATAAACCTATGCCTTAGATCCACTTACACCAGTCGACCGCCAAGTGGCTCCTTGGAGTGCAAAGAGGCTGTTCTGTAAGGAAATTAAATTTTTGCAAAAAGGGTAAGAAAAAAACCCACCTAAACTTGCTTTTCCTCTTACAAAGAAGTAATAGTTATCATGATGTGATAATGTATATTTAATTTTTCGAAAGTGTGCGTTTACAAAAGAACAAAATTTATAATTGCTGAAATACAAACAGTAAGACATTTAATTTAATTACAGATACTGTTTCTATTTTCTGTGAATTTTGCAATCCTAATGTTATGAGAATCAGAATTTGTTGAGTTAAGGTTTTTTTGTTTGCTTTTTTTTACTTTTTTTTCAAAATTTCTTTCAAAGAAATCATTATGGAATTTATAATAAATTTGGATTCCCCTGTTGTTGTTTTTTTTTTTAAAGAGAAGTAGGAATACGATAAGAATTCTTGAAATCAGAGACTCTTGGAATCAGTCTTGTGATGATTGTATAAATATTAAGAAAACAACGTTTGTCACAAATATTTTATTTTTTCAAGTCGACCAAGTTATCTGCGCTAATTTAAGTATAGACGATAATTTTCCATTTTCATTCACAGGAACGCATCTACGGGGGGCGCTGACAGGGCTTGAGTTTCCTCCAGGAACGCACTATTTTGCTCTCTTCTTTATTCATGAAATTGATCAAATTTAATGCCGAGTGGAGCAAATCGAAATTTACCAAAATATACACCGTCGTATCAGAATAGTATGACCACCCCCGAATTCACAATGTACCCACCCAGGTGAGTCACAGAGTGCACGTAACAAGGTTGACCAAACGGAGATATAAACGGCCGGCCAGGATAGATGAGCCATAGTCCGTTACGTGAGCACAATACAGAGGCAGCGATTTGACGGACGTTCTAAATGGAATGATCACCGGTTACCGCACCAAGGGTGGAAGCATCTCAGAAAATCAGACTTAGCGGGCTGTTCGCGAGGTACTGTAGCAAGGGTGTACCAAGAATAGGCCGCTGACACACTGAGTACCTCCCTACGTCATAACTGTAGAGCCCCAAAGGCCATCGACCCCAGATGAGAACGTCGCTCCCATCGACTGGTAAGGCCAATCGACGCGCAACAGTGCAGCAGTTGACCTAGGACCGCTGCTACCGAACGCCAATGGCTACCTGTCCGTCCTCACTGACCACATGCATCCCTTCATGTTGGACGTTTTCTATGGTGGTGATGGTGTTTACCAACAGCACAATGGGCCGTGCTACGTCGCTAAGGGAGTGCATGACTGGTTCCAGGAACACGACAACGATGTCTCCGTTCTCCTTTTGCCGGAAAAATCGCCGACCTGAGTCCCATAGAGCGTTTGTGGAATGATTTGGATAAACAGGTTCGACGTGCCGACCCACAACACGTCATATTCGGGACATCCGTGCTCTGCTGCAGTCTGAATGAGCACGTGCGCCTCGGGCAACCTTCCAGCGCCTCATTGCGTCCATGCCACGCAGTCTCGCCGCTGTCATCCGGACCAAGGGTGGTTATTCCCATTATTAGGTAGATGGTCATGTTATTCTAATACGATTGTGTATGTTTAAAAAAGGATCAATATGTATTCAGGTGCGGATTGGCCCACCGGGACACCAGGATATTTCCCGGTGGACCACTCGTGAAATGGCCCACTATTTCTGGTATGCTCTTTGTCTGGATTGATTAGAAATAACAATTTTTTTCTACTTATGAATAAGAATCGTTATTTTTTTTTAGCTTTATATTATCTGTCTAAAACGTAACTGTCTTAGAAAAAATTGGCTTTTCATTCTATTTACGTATATGTTAGCCGTTTGCTGTAAATTGAAAAAAGCAAAATTCTTTCTGCTTCATTGACATTTTGACACCGGACTAAGCACCCTGTTATAAGTGAATCAAGCTAACTACGGTTAAGCGTAGGCAGTTGGACTTGGAGCCAAAAGAAGCCCTCTTTTTGTAATCTTGAAAAAGGCACTTGTAACAGTTCTGATGGCCCATCATCTGCACACTTTATCCACGTACAGACATAGAGCACAAAGCGAATCTTCGACAACAATGTTCCAAAATCCGTGTCCCACCCACATTTAGCTTAAAAACAACAACTATTTACCGGTATGGTTTATGGATCAAAATGGATAGTCCATGAGTCAAAGTAATGGTTAGACTTAAAAAAAAAAAGGCGTCTATTCAAGGAGGGTACAAATACCGTTGCGCAGTTAGGCGATCAGTGACCAAATATAATAAATACGTATAATTATCTGGTACAACACCCCGTTTTCAGCATGGCTTGATATGCTACATGCAGTCATTATTGGATTTTAAAAATTCTTTCACCCTTAAATTACTGTCAAAATTTGTTAACGACTGAATTAGTTTTACAATGCATATTTCAACCGTTCTCTTCCAACCAAGAGTTACCGGAATTTTTTTCATGAGGGAATTTATGAGGTGTTTTCTTGTGGGTACGTGTGCTTCTATAGTGAACCACAAAACTAAGATTCCCGGCCTGGTTTTGTTGACCTAATCCGCCCCTGTTGGTGTTTATTGCTGTGGTGTCTTTATGCAGTTGTTCGTAGACAAGGTAAGAATGAATACATAAAAAAAAAGCTGTAAAATTTATCTGCTGTTCCATAAAGCAGAAGTGAATGCTTCCCCGCTTGTAAGATAACAAGTTGATAAGCTCTTGAAGGATTCAGTTAGAGCTGATTGCATTGGTTGCCCTTTGTGGGGTTTTCAGGTTGCGTCAGAAGATGAACAACGGGAATCGGCATTTCATTGTTTCACAATCAACATATGTGCGCCGGCAAGTGAAAAGCTTACGGCAACTTCAGAAGTTTTGGTTATTTCGCTCAGATGATCCACTCAGTATTCACACTGAGAACACACGCAGGAGCACTATGAGGTTGGTGTGAATTCTTCTTACTTTGATTCTCGTGCTGCTTTCGAAAAGAAACTATTTTTTTCCAGTCCCATATTTTTTTCATTTGCAGTGAACAATAAAAAGGAAAACCTCAAATGAAATTACGCCATTTCTCACACACAAAAAAAATATTTTATTGCATGTGTCCATTGTGATTTTTGAGATACAAGTAAGAGTGTCACACCATTGGGCACGGGCGGACACGTGCCCCCTCCCCACAAATAATATTTGCGCTTTTTTTTTCTCTTTTAGAAAAATGTATAACGGTAACTATAAATTTTTTTGAATCGGGTAGGTATGCTTTGGTAGCAAGATGGAAAAAAGAAGAAATAAAGAATGAAATACTTTTGTCATCAAAGACGAACGCACATTTTTAATTCTAGTTTTTCATTGAGGGGGGTGGGGGGAGAGTTCTTATTCTAGTCCTTCTCCTATCGAACGTGCTACGCAGCGGCAGAGAAAGAGGTCCAATAATTTCCGAAGATGGCCCATTGGCGTCGTTGCTCCCGCACACCTATCTCCGCAACGCGTTGAGGGGGAGGGGGGGGTGGTTCATAGTGCAGAACAAAGCGGGAGCGCCGTGACTAAATTTTGGGTGGGCCCTCTTTCTTTAAACATATGGTGTAATTAGAAAACCTCGCAATTCGCATTTCGATTATCTATGAAAAAGTCCCTATATTACCTAAATCAAAGGGTCTCGCTGAAAAAAAGAAGGGAAAACAATACGAATAGTTCTCTTACACCCGTTTCATTGACAAGAAATGACAAATATCTGGACTTGGCTGGGCCTTGCAAAGTGCAAACTGCAGTTCGTTAGTTTGCCATTCATCATTATTCGCTGCTAGAAAGAAGTATTTTGTTTTTGTATGCTCATTTTATCGGCGCGACAGACGGCGCCAGAGGATGTGGTCACGTGGCAGAGGAGCAGGGCCGTAGCTAGCAGTGGCAGGAGGAGGCTCAACTCTCAGTGAAAGGCAAGCATGCCATTCCTGGAAGATGGACGCTGTTGTAAATTATCTGAACTTTAATTTTCGGTGGTTTATAAATTTCTATTGTGTTCCATTATAAAATTAATACCGCATTTATTCGTACATTGAACATTAAAAAAAGCAAACATTAGCGTAACCGTTCCTACAGATCGGGGTGAATCTGTAGGAACAGTTACGCTAATGTTGGTGTTAAACGTCAGGCAAGGGAAAAATTCGCTCTTTTTTTTTCGAAAAACACAAAATATGGAAGAACGTTACCACTCCATCCACCGACCCACCAGCCCCCGAAAAGAAAACATAGAAAGAAAAGGGGGTGGGGTGGGGAAGCATAGGATAATGTGGATGTGCAGCTTGGCGCGGGAGGTTATAACTCTCTTTTCGTAACTTTGTAAGTGACTATGAGATGCAACGCTACTTTTAAGAAACTTTTGTGAATCAGTTGCTTGCAAAAAAGTAATATCGAGGTAAGAGGATGCGAAAGTAAAAGCAACGTAACTATTAGCAAAATAGTTACGTTGCCTTTACTTTAAGTGAGATAACCGCTAAATATAGAGGTAACTATTAAGCAAATTAAAATATCGGTTTTCTCACTACTCCACGTAGTCCCCCTGCAAATGGATGCATTTCTTGTATCGTTCTTCATTCCTTCTTCATTTCATGGGAGAAAAAGCTTTTCCGCTGCTCCTGAATCCAGTTCTGCACCGCTTCCTTAACCCCATCATCACAGGTGAATCTGTGACAGCGTAGAGCCTCTTTAAGTGTAAAGAAGACGTGATAATCGCATGGCTCCAGATCAGGGCTGTAAAAGAGATGTGGAAGATGCTCAAACTGCAGTTTTTGCATTGCCTCCACTATTGTGGCCCCTACATGGGGACGGGCATTGCCATCGTGCAGCAAGGCTATTTTTGACAGCATTTTTCTTTTTTTGCTGCGAATTGCACTTTTCAGTTTCTCTCTAAGCATAGCACAGTAGGTTACATTGGTCACTGTTGGTCCGTGTTCCTGAAATTGCGCCAGGATAAGACACTCTATGTCCCAAAAGAAGGTCAGCAGGATTTTCTTGCCGGAAGGCTGTCGTTTGAATTTCTTCTTTACTGAAGAAGACGGGTGTATCCACTGCATGCTTTGTCTCTTGCTTTCCGGTTCACAGTGATAAGTCCATGTCTTGTCGTCGGTGACAATCTGATCCAAAACATTCGGATTTTCGTCATAATATTTCGAGAACTGGGTCATAATCTCTACGGGCTGTTGATTGTGAAGATCAGTAAATTGTTTGGGTACCCATCTTGCGCAAACTTTAAGCAACCCCAAATCAGCAAGCATTATGGCATGGTGCGGATCCATTGCTGATATCCAGATGTGCAGCAACAGCGGAGAACGTAATATGTCGGTCTTCTCTGATCAAGCCATTCGTCCCGTTGATTTGAGCTTGTGTGCGCGGTGTTGATGGCCGACCAGACTGAGCTTCTTCGGTTAAACTTGTTCTTCCTGCTTTAAACCTTTCTGTCCATTCATAAACTTTTCGTTGAGTCGTGTTGCTTTAATCTCCATACTGAGCCAACATCCTTCGGTGAATTTCAACACGTTTCACCCCCTCTAAAAACTCACCACGGCGCGTTGTTCAACAATGGCAAAATCCCACAGCAGAGTATCCACGATTATTTGACCTTGGCTTCAACTTGACTAACGGCAGAACGCTGCGCTGTGCGTGTTCGAACTGCCCATTAGCCATTGCGAACGTGTGGTATTGCGTCAGCTGCTATCCGTTGCGGTTACTGCGTAATTTCAAGTCTTTACTTTTTGATTTACCTACGTATCCATGTCTCGAGGCGTTAGGAAATAGTCATGGCTGTGAGAATAGAAGGGCTGGGTCATAGGCTTCGGACTCGCGGATCCCTACGAACGTGTGACGTCAGTATGAACGCGCGGCCAAAGATGGAACGGAGCTGACCGTTGGATGGCTGCAGTGAGGGAATGAAAGCTAACGAGCGTTTCAGTGCCTTATGCAAATAAATGTAACAAGTGATTCATTCTAAGTATTTAACAGGCTTAAATAAAAATTAAGAGAAAAGGCTGAGTATCTGGTAAAGACAAATGCAAATTTTCATTATACACACACATTACGTTTAAATATTTAGGTCACAGTTTTCCTGTCAACATCTTGCTCCAGCAGATGTGTACATTAAAATATATTTCATCTGCGAGATTACGCAAATAGATCACCTGAAGTGAAAAGGTATCCTCCCCCCTTCCCCACGTATCCTTCTCTGTTTAATTTCTGAAATTTCGAACAGCAATATTAAAATTGCAAATTTTTTCGTATGCTTTAGTATTCATTTTTCCTTAAACTTTATTTGCGGTGTTTTCGTAGTGTCTTACGTCTTTCTAAATCAGCATTTTTTTTCTTTTTTTTTTTTTTTTCATGTAAAGCAGTAATGTACTATTAAATTACGAACTTTTAATGCGCGAAATTTTAAAAGAACCAGAAAGCAAACACAACGTCCGCATTTATTTGTATACCCTTGTTAAAAATCTATGAATTAATGACAATATATTTTTGTATAGTGTCCCCCACTTTGGTTGAACATTTCATTTGTATACCCTTGTTAAAAATCTATGAATTAATGAATATATATTTTTGTATAGTGGCCCTCACTTTGGTTGAACATCAGATGTCTTTGCATTCTGAATTACTGCTATATATGCACTTATATATTAAATTAGGGATGCAAGGTCAGGTGATGCGTAACATCACAGCCTCTCCTTGACAAATGTCAACCCCGCCTTCTCGTGGTGCATCCTGTTCCCACTAAAGGGGCTCTGACGACCGCCAATAGCGGTATAACTATACCATCGGGATTAGAGGAAATTCTATCCCACACTCACCAACCCGCTTGGCCAGCGTGGTGAGTTATGGCCAAACCCCTCCAAAATGATTCCACAACTTAAATCTTGGCCCTCAGTCTCCTGCAGCTGGAATGTACCTGGCCAAGGCAGCGGCCAGTGCGACATGATGGCAGAGGGTGCTAAGAATCCCCGGAGGACCGGACAAGGCTGCCATCTGATGCTGACCTTGGCTACATACAATGGACGCTCCCTATCTTCTGATTCAAGGCTTCTTGAATTGGAAGAGGAACTACAAAGGATCAAGTGGGACATCGTGGGGCTAAGTGAGGTAAGGAGAAAAGGAGAAGATCTCATCGAACTGAAAAGTGGACATCTCTTCTACTATCGTGGGACAGATACTGGCAGAACTAGTGATGTTGGATTTATAATAAACAAGAAACTGAAGGATAAACTTGTAGAAGTTGAAAGTTCCTCTGACAGAGCTGCACGACTTGTTATCCAACTCTCGAAAAGATATCAGGCTCAGATTATTCAAACTTATGCACCCACCACAAGTCATCCTGAAGAAGAAATTGAAGAATTTTATGAGGAAATTTGTCATCTAAATAATAAAGGTAAGCAGCACTTGAAAATAATTATGGGAGATTTCAATGCAAAAATAGGGCAACGGCAACAGAATGAAACTTCAGTAGGTAAATTCGGTCACGGCAACAGAAACCAGCGTGGAAATACTCTCGTTGAGTTTGCAGAGGCAGAAGGGTTTTTCATCTTGAACTCCTTCTTCAAGAAAAAGCCACACAGGAAATGGACATGGAGACATCCAAATGGGACGACAAGTGAAATTGATTTTATTATGTGTAACAAAAAATTCGTCATAGAAGACTGCAGTGTGCTAAACAAGTTCAACACAGGTAGTGACCATAGATTGGTGAGATGTAAGATGCACCTCAACACTAAACTTGAACGTGGCAAGCTCATAAGACAAACAAAATCTATTGACATAACCAACCTTAAAAAACACCATAATACCTTCAAGTTGGAACTGAAGAACAGGTTCTCTGCTTTAGAAGGCCTAACATCGGAAGAAGTGGACATCTCTGAAGTTAACAGAAAAGTAACCAAAGCTCTTATGGAAACAGCAACAAAATTAGCTGGGTCTAAGAACAAGTTGCATGTAAATAAATTATCAGGAAAAACGAAAATGTTGATGCAGAAAAGAAGAGAGATGAGGACAACTAAAGAAGATGTGACTTCCAAAGTGGAATATATAGAGCTATGCAAGACAGTAAGAAAAAGTATCACTGAAGACGTAAGAAAATTCAACTGTGAACTAGTGAGGAAAGCAATTGAAAACAACCAAAGCCTAAAGATAGCAAAGGGACATCTCAGTAAGGGAAGAAAACAGATTATGGCACTGAGAAAAGAAGATGGTTCTGTAACAAGAAATAGAGGCGAAATTTTGACAAGAGTGAAAGATTTCTACTCCAAATTATATAAAAGGGATGATACATGCACTCCAGACATCATGAAAGATACCAGTACCAGAGTTCCTCCAGTCCTTCCAGCAGAAGTTGCACATGCAATCAAGAACATGAAGCGGGGAAAAGCTCCAGGAGAAGATGGAATTACTGTAGACATCATACAAGAAGCAAGTGGAGAAATCGAAACAGTACTCGCCCAAATTTTCACTCGATGCCTTAATGAAAGGAAAGATTCCTGAGGATTGGAACACCGCTACAATGATCCTGCTACATAAGAAAGATGACATTGAGGATCTAGGAAACTACAGACCTATCAGCCTCCTATCAGTAGTTTATAAAATCTTCACTAAAGTTCTTTCACATCGCTTGAAGGTAACACTGGACATGGCTCAACCGAGAGAACAAGCTGGATTCAGGAGTGGCTACAGCACAATAGATCATATCCACGTGCTGAGAGAACTAATTGAAAGAGCGAGGGAATATGAACTTCCATTGTGCATGGCTTTTATCGATTATGAAAAAGCCTTTGATTCGGTGAAACCATCAGCAGTTACAATGGCTCTGAAAACCTGCAGTATTGAAGATGCATACATTAATATTATTAATAACATCTATGAAAATGCAAGTGCAAAGATTAGGCTGTTTGAAAATACAACACACGTAAAAATTGGAAAGGGAGTGAGACAAGGTGACACCATATCTCCGAAGCTCTTTAATGCCACATTGGAGGGTGTTTTTCAGTCGCTGAGCTGGGAAAACAAGGGGATAAAGATTAATGGAGATTATCTAACCCACCTACGTTTTGCTGATGACGTAGTCATTTTTGCAACTACCCCATCAGAGCTGCAGAGTATGATCCAGGAACTTGCTGACAAGAGTAAAGAAGTGGGATTAAAAATGAACTTTCAGAAGACAAAAGTGATGTTCAATGCTTTTAAAAGAAATGAAGATTTATCGATTGATGGAGAAAAGCTGGAGATAACAGACACGTACGTTTATCTTGGACAGCAGATATCAAGTGAGGGTCACATTGATGAAGAAATTAATCGGCGTACAAAACTTGCCTGGAGAGCTTTTGGAAGAAACAGCATAATTTTCAAGAGCAATATGCCATTATGTCTTAAAAGAAAAGTGTTTGATCAATGCATACTTCCAGTGCTTACGTATGGTGCAGAGACGTGGACCTTAACTAAAAGAGACATACAAAGGCTGCAGACAACTCAAAGAAGCATGGACAGGTGCATGCTTGGTGTAACCAGGAGAGATAAGAAGAGGAACTCGTGGATCCGAAAAATGACAAGAGTAGAAGACATCATGATTAGAGTTAAATCCCTGAAATGGCAATGGGCTGGACATACTGCCAGAAGGACAGATCATCGATGGACAGCCGAAATTTTAGATTGGATTCCAAGGGACAGGAAAAGACCCAGAAGAAGACCACATGGGAGATGGGTGGATGAAATTCGAAAGTATGCAGGGGTGGCATGGAGGAGACTGGCACAAGACAGACCGTTGTGGAGGAAACTTGGGGAGACCTTCGTCCAGCAGTGGATTGATAATGGTTGACAATGATGATGATGATGATGATATTAAATTAATAATTTTCTGGATACGGTGCATGGAATTTTTTATGAATTTAACGCATACGATTTTTAACATCTCATTAACTACTCCCGCGTTTTAAAGTTTCTCCTTATGCACTGAAGTGAACGCCAAGTAAGCAAGTAAAATTTGCGCATTTAGTCAGCTACTTGTCCTACAGTTTTTTTGTTTCTCTTCGCTCCGTAAGGAAAAAGAATTAGTATTTTTCGCTAAAGAAAAAAAATTGAGATCCGAAACTCAGCCCCCCCCCCCATCCCCCGAAACTGAGCTGCAAATTTTGCTTCCACAAAATGCAATTTTTATTTTACTATAAGGGAACATTAGTAATTTAACAGCAAAAAGATTCTCAGAAGGAGAGGAATTTTTCGTGTTGGTAGTTCTCTCAAAAGAAACACGTAGCAGGATTGCGTTCTCATAATTTCATTTTGGTAATTTACCATCATATATTTAGAAACATATGAAATATGAAATCTGTTTTTAAAATCACACACAGATGAAAAGTTAACTTACCAAACGAACGAAAACAAAAACTTCTGTTATGTTCAGGCATCTGACCATACTTTACCGAGAGCTTTGAGCGCAACTTCTGGCCTGCAACCACTTTTTCGTCTTCATCTCCGATTTTTGTTTCTGAAGTGATGCTTTTCGATTAAGATGTCGCAGCCTGGTGGATGTTTTTACACGGGAATAAATGCTGATTTCCTCCTTAGAAACTTGTGGGCATCTTTCTTCCAATATTCTTTTTAACTCTTGGGTAAGCTGTTTTCCTTTGTGAGCCCCTTCCTTTCCGTGAATGGCAATAAATATGGTTTCGAATTCTAAAATTGTTTTGAGCCAACCGCTGTTGGCATAATTAGCCCTCCCTGTGAAATTAAATTAGTCCAGACGGAGGAATCGAAATCATCACCTACTTTATGTGAAACAGAGCCCATAGAAGGACCTTTTCTCGAACTCGATATATCCGGCCACATATTTGAGGGCTTCGTCCGTGTTCCGTGAAAGACATAAGGCAACCACTTGAGTTGTTTTCATCAGCTTTTCACGACATTGGCACAGGTTTATCACATAAATTTGTACACATCTGATCATCAGTCACATCAATGTAAGACAATTTAACAATTTCTTGGATACCTTTCTCTACGAAAGCGCTCATATGTAAATCTGCAGTCAGATAGCAATCAACAGAAGCAG
This sequence comes from Macrothele yani, assembly GCA_039090855.1. Lineage (NCBI taxonomy): Eukaryota > Metazoa > Arthropoda > Arachnida > Araneae > Macrothelidae > Macrothele > Macrothele yani. Next base: position 70,827,563 of record CM077025.1, on the reverse strand, counting down.
GTGTTTCACAGGTGTTGACTTTGTCTGAAAGACCTGGTAATTTATTTGCCCAAAGCAACTGTTTCAAACGACTGATGACTTCAACTGGAGAAGGATGGTCATAAAATTTTCGATTCCTCTTATTCGACTAAAAAAACTTTCAAGCGCATCTTCAGTCAGACGGGATGTCATAATGCAGGTTACTCCAATGGATTTCAAATCTGTGTGCAGTCCGAGAAGTGCTGATATCGAAACCAGTTATGTACCTCTTTGAAATGACAATATTTTCTTCTTTCCAAACACTCTCATTCCAGATATAGCGCTACTCATAAGTGATAATATTTCTTTTTGTCTCGTAATGCATGGTTCAATCCCAAAGGCTGTGGGTGGGTGGGACGACTACTGTTCATGATATCAAAAAACGAGTCCACCATCAGTTCAAAAAAATTGGAAGCTTTTTCATTTCCAGTCAGTAACTGAATTGCTTTTGCCGTTGTTGCGAAAAAAATGGTTTTGGCAGGCGCGACGTTTTGCCTTTCGTTGCCTTTCACCTTTAAAAAACAGGGTTTTAATTTGTGGCAAATTCTGAGTTTTCCGCGATACTTTTCGAAAACGTCTTCTATAATTTTTGAAGTAAGATGGGTACCATCTTCAAATACTAGTCCATTATCCAAAAAGTGATTTCTAAGGAGTTTTAAGTAATGTAGAAGATCAGCAAAAACCCAAATACGTTTTTTCTCGATCATCATCATTATCATCGTCAACCATTATCAATCCACTGCTGGACGAAGGTCTCCCCAAGTTTCCTCCACAACGGTCTGTCTTGTGCCAGTCTCCTCCATGTCACTCCCGCATACTTTCGAATTTCATCCACCCATCTTCCATGTGGTCTTCTTCTGGGTCTTTTCCTGTCCCTTGGAATCCAATCTAAAATTTCGGCTGTCCATCGATGGTCTGTTCTTCTGGCAGTATGTCCAGCCCATTGACATTTCAGGGATTTAACTCTGATCATGATGTCTTCCACTCTTGTCATTTTTCGGATCCACGTGTTCCTCTTCTTATCTCTCCTGGTTACACCAAGCATGCACCTGTCCATGCTTCTTTGAGTTGTCTGCAGCCTTTGTATGTCTCTTTTAGCTAAGGTCCACGTCTCTGCACCATACGTAAGCACTGGAAGGATGCATTGATCAAACACTTTTCTTTTAAGACATAATGGCATATTGCTCTTGAAAATTATGCTGTTTCTTCCAAAAGCTCTCCAGGCAAGTTTTGTACGCCGATTAATTTCTTCACCAATGTGACCCTCACTTGATATCTGCTGTCCAAGATAAACGTATGTGTCTGTTATCTCCAGCTTTTCTCCATCAATCGATAAATCTTCATTTCTTGTAAAAGCATTGAACATCACTTTTGTCTTCTGAAAGTTCATTTTTAATCCCACTTCTTTACTCTTGTCAGCAAGTTCCTGCATCATACTCTGTAGCTCTGATGGGGTAGTTGCAAAAATGACTATGTCATTTTCTCGATATGGATGAGGAAATGAAGATAATTCTGAGGAAATCTAAAGTTCTCTCCATAAATTAGAACATCCGACTAAATAAGAAACAATGACTTTCACTTTTACGCCACTGTTTTCCACTGCCTTTATAACTGAAAAAAGAAATTCTTTATTCATAGTCTTCTGGAAATCAAAATACACTTTGTTTCCATGGAGACAGGATTCCTCTCGCCAACACAAACTGAACTCTAGAAAATGGACCTAAAATTTGAACTTCAGTGACACCGTAGCACAATTTCTATCTATGTGCATTTCATCAAAACTCAAAATGCAAACTTTTTCGGCTTCGGTCATCGTTTCAGGGCCCTTTTTCATAAGCAGTAGCACATTACATAAAATTCCTCGTCTGCAAGAGAATTTTGCGCACCACCTTTTCAGCGTGTTCGCACTTGTTAGTGGGATGCCTATTTTATTTTTCCAAAAATCGTAACACTTTCTAGAAAGTGCTGTAGTTACAATCCCCCTGCAAATGTCTTCAGCCTTCCAAATAATTTTTTGTTTTCCTTCGACTATTGCGTCCACTAGTGTTGCAGTTAGTACACTTTTAATACGCGCTTCCATTTTTATCAGTTTTTAATTCTTTAAATCAATAATTTTCAGCTTTGTTTTCAGAACTCTGTTTTCACACAACAATCGTTGCATTCGTAATTTTCTTTGTCGTATTCCATTAGCTTTCATTTTTAACACCTTGGTTCCCTCCAATTTTAAAAATTCAATTTCTTTTTTAAGAGATGTAATATTTTCAAGTAGCAATCTATTTTCCTCAGTTATTTTGATACAGGAAGAACAACTGATATCACCTGATGTTTCATCAACTTCATAACAGAGATCCTGCTTTTCTTGCACTCAAACCTTTTTCGGACTTAAAAATATCCATTCGATCGAAAGCACTTTTTAAAATATCTCATTTGCGCTTTCTGTTACTTTGTGGCGAGACACAGTGTCTGTTTTGCTGAGAGTTCGGCAGATTCAGGATAGCCACCGCGTTTTGTTTAAGTATTTTTGTTTTGTTTCAGTATTTCCAAGTAGGCGATTTTTCAATCATCTTCGTAATCGGAAGAACGAAAATGTTCGCTGCAAACTATAGCATTCGCTGCATTCACAGAGTCTGACCTACAGCACTTGTTCAGCCATTCCTTTACCGAATCTGGATATTTCGAAGGAAACGCATGGTACCAATACACTGACCTTTAGTTTTTTTGTAATGTTTCTTACAAGTAGCCACAGCACAATTTTGCATTGTAATCAGTATTTCAACGTAAACTAACTAAACGATTTCTCTAAGAGCAAGTTTTAAGAGCTGAATACCTATTCACACATAGCACAGAAAAGAATACAGCCTAAGTAGAGAGACCCTTCACTGCAGCTTCACGGTTCCAACCCGAGTTCCAACACGGTGACGTCAGAAACAGGTCATCTGTCACCGCTGAGGGGATCCGTGGCTGCAAAGTTTCTTCAAAAGAATGACCCAGCCCTAGTATTTTAACAGTCCTGGGAAATAGTGCTAATGGGAAATCTTTAAGAGAGAGAGAGAGAGAGAGAGAGAGAGAGAGAGAGAGAGAGAGAGAGAAGACGATGCGAGTGTGTGGGAGAAGGAGGGTTTGTTGACGTGAATTTAAGGGTTCTTGAGTGGGGAAGGGAGGGGTTTGTCTGTTTACCCCTGTAAGATGAGACTATAAGGACAACGTGTGATAAAAGACGGAGAAAAAATTCGAACCGAAGAAAGAGTGAAAATATAACATCAATAACTCTTCGATGCTATTAAGCAAATCAACAGAAAGAACCAGATTAGTAAAAAAAAAAACGCTGTGTAAAGAATTAGGGTAGCAAGAGACATTCTAAGAAAAACCATGTGCGACTCATGTTGTTGAACGTAAAATATTATTTTTATGTAAGATATAGTAGATATTCAGTAATATGGGTAAAGAAAAGCAAATTGACGAAATATTATGCAATATAAACACTTAATACAGATGATGCGATATGCTATACAACAATATGCATACATGTGCAACAAGAAAAAATGACTTTTTGAAGGTGGAAACTGACTTTCAAAATGACTTTTTGAAGGTGGTAAACTGTATTCTGACGTGACAGGTATTAATTTGCATTAAGATATGCATGATTCGACTTTGTACGTCACTCATGCGTTTTCCATGTCTCGGCAAGATATCACACGATTGGCTAGCATAATGTCGTCAAAGTTACATGCTGCCCTAATTATTTTGAGCAATGTAATTTATCCAACAATAAGGAACCTGCAACTCAACCACAAACAAATAAATTCAGAGATTGGGATATTTTATTAATAATTCAAGATAGTTCGGTTTCTTTGAAACCCTTGTTTTTCATGATTCGTATTTTATTTTATTGTTTTTATCTTTTGCCGTGGGAAAATTATTCGCCAGTGAAGTAAATTAACAAAGGAAGCGAAAAAACAAAAAGCTCACCCTGAGTCTGACACCTAGCTACAATCGTGCCCAAAACGAAACAGTTCAGAGGGAGCCGCTTCGAAACCGCATGCGCATTTTCCACTGACATTTTAATCATTTGCATGTCCCAACCTGTAGTGACGGCCTAACTCTTACGGGCCTTTGGGCGATGGCTCTTAAAGGGGCCTTTCGCATTCGCAAAAACTCAAAACCATCGAAATAACCCCTTTATATATATATATATATACTCAAGAGCAGAGCCGAAAACGTAAGAAAAACTTAAGAATTTAAAACGAAATTTGCTAAATAACCTGAAGATCAAAACGCGCGACGCAGCAGTAATGAAAATTCAGAATGCATATTCTATTAAGAGACTGAAGCAAAAAAATTTATTGACTCATACCAAGTACAACATAGAAAAGGTTATGTATTGACCGGTGTGAGTATAAAGAAAAAAAAAGGAGAACTGAATGTAGAAAGTGTCGAGAATACTGAGCCTTGGCTTTATCAAGGACCAGCAAAAACTCTGCATTTTCTCACTTCCACAAAGACCTATTTGGAAATGGGTTTCTGCAAAGTCATAGATGCAAGTAATAAGCCCACCGAAAAAATTTAAAAAATATATATATATGTATATATATCATCATCATCATCATCATTGTCAACCATTATCAATCCACTGCTGGACGAAGGTCTCCCCAAGTTTCCTCCACAACGGTCTGTCTTGTGCCAGTCTCCTCCATGTCACTCCCGCATACTTTCGAATTTCATCCACCCATCTTCCATGTGGTCTTCTTCTGGGTCTTTTCCTGTCCCTTGGAATCCAATCTAAAATTTCGGCTGTCCATCGATGGTCTGTTCTTCTGGCAGTATGTCCAGCCCATTGCCATTTCAGGGATTTAACTCTGATCATGATGTCTTCCACTCTTGCCATTTTTCGGATCCACGTGTTCCTCTTCTTATCTCTCCTGGTTACACCAAGCATGCACCTGTCCATGCTTCTTTGAGTTGTCTGCAGCCTTTGTATGTCTCTTTTAGTTAAGGTCCACGTCTCTGCACCATACGTAAGCACTGGAAGGATGCATTGATCAAACACTTTTCTTTTAAGACATAATGGCATATTGCTCTTGAAAATTATGCTGTTTCTTCCAAAAGCTCTCCAGGCAAGTTTTGTACGCCGATTAATTTCTTCACCAATGTGACCCTTACTTGATATCTGCTGTCCAAGATAAAGGTACGTGTCTGTTATCTCCAGCTTTTCTCCATCAATCGATAAATCTTCATTTCTTGTAAAAGCATTGTACATCACTTTTGTCTTCTGAAAGTTCATTTTTAATCCCACCTTTTTACTCTTGTCAGCAAGTTCCTGGATCATACTCTGTAGCTCTGATGGGGTAGTTGCAAAAATGACTATGTCATCAGCAAAACGAAGGTGGGTTAGATAATCTCCATTAATCTTTATCCCTTTGTTTTCCCAGTTCAGTGATTGAAAGACATTTTCCAATGTGGCATTAAAGAGCTTCGGAGATATGGTGTCACCTTGTCTCACTCCTTTTCCAATTTTTATGTGTGTTGTATTTTCAAACAGCCGAATCTTTGCACTTGCATTTTCATAGATGTTATTAATAATATTAATGTATGCATCTTCAATACCGCAGGATTTCAGAGCCATTGCAACTGCTGATGGTTTCACCGAATCAAAGGCTTTTTCATAATCGATAAAAGCCATGCACAATGGAAATTCATATTCCCTCGCTCTTTCAATTAGTTCTCTCAGTACGTGGATATGATCTATTGTGCTGTAGCCACTCCTGAATCCAGCTTGTTCTCTCGGTTGAGCCATGTCCAGTGTCACCTTCAAGCGGTGTGAAAGAACTTTAGTGAAGATTTTATAAACCACTGATAGGAGACTGATAGGTCTGTAGTTCCTGAGATCCCCAATGTCACCTTTCTTATGTAGCAGGATCATTCTAGCGGTGTTCCAATCCTCAGGAATTTTCCCTTCATTAAGGCATCGAGTGAAAATTTGGGCGAGTACTGTTTCACTTTCTCCACTTGCTTCTTGTATGATGTCTACAGTAATTCCATCTTCTCCTGGAGCTTTTCCCCGCTTCATGTTCTTGATTGCATGAGCAACTTCTGCTGGAAGGACTGGAAGAACTCTTGTACTGGTACCTTTCATGATGTCTGGACTACATGTATCATCCCTTTCATATAATTTGGAGTAGAAATCTTTCACTCTTGTCAAAATTTCGCCTCTATTTCTTGTTACAGAACCATCTTCTTTTCTCAGTGCCATAATCTGTTTTTTCCCCTTACTGAGATGTCCCTTTGCTATCTTTAGGCTTTGGTTGTTTTCAATTGCTTTCCTTACTAGTTCACAGTTAAATTTCCTTACGTCTTCAGTGATACTTTTTCGTACTGTCTTGCATAGCTCTATATATTCCACTTTGGAAGTCACATCTTCTTTAGTTGTCCTCATCACTCTTCTTTTTTGCATCAACATTTTGGTTTTTCCTGATAATTTGTTCACATGCACTTTGTTCTTAGACCCAGCTAATTTTGTTGCTGTTTCCATAAGAGCTTTGGTTACTTTTCTGTTAACTTCAGAAATATCCACTTCTTCCGATGTTAGGCCTTCTAAAGCAGAGAATCTGTTCTTCAGTTCCAATTTGAAGGTATTATGGTGTTTTTAAGGTTGGTTATGTCAATACATTTTGTTTGTCTTATGAGCTTGCTACGTTCGAGTTTAGTGTTGAGGTGCATCTTACATCTCACCAATCTATGGTCACTGCCTGTGTTGAACTTGTTTAGCACACTGCAGTCTTCTATGACGAATTTTTTGTTACACATTATAAAATCAATTTCACTTGTCGTCCCATTTGGATGTCTCCATGTCCATTTCCTGTGTGGCTTTTTCTTGAAAAAGGAGTTCAAGAAGAAAAACCCTTCTGCCTCTGCAAACTCTACGAGAGTATTTCTACGCTGGTTTCTGTTGCCGTGACCGAATTTACCTACTGAAGTTTCATTCTGTTGCCGTTGCCCTATTTTTGCATTGAAATTTCCCATAATTATCTTCAAGTGCTGCTTACCTTTATTATTTAGATCACGAATTTCCTCATAAAATTCTTCAATTTCTTCTTCAGCATGACTTGTGGTGGGTGCATAAGTTTGAATAATCTGAGCCTGGTATCTTCCCGAGAGTTGGATAACGAGTCGTGCAGCTTTGTCAGAGGAACTTTCAACTTCTACAACTTTATCCTTCAGTTTCTTGTTTATTATAAATCCAACACCACTAGTTCTGCCAGTATCTGTCCCACGATAGTAGAAGAGATGTCCACTTTTCAGTTCAATGAGATCTTCTCCTTTTCTCCTTACCTCACTTAGCCCGACGATGTCCCACTTGATCCTTTGTAGTTCCTCTTCCAATTCAAGTAGCCTTGAATCAGAAGGTAGGGAGCGTCCGTTATACGTTGCCAAGGTCAGCATCAGATGGCAGCCTAGTCCGGTCCTCCGGGGATTCTTAGCACCCTCTGCCTTCATGTCGCACTGGCCGCTGCCTTGGCCAGGTACATTCCAGCTGCCGGAGACTGAGGGCCAAGATTTAAGTTGTGGAGTCATTTTGGAGGGGTTTGGCCATAACTCACCACGCTGGCCAAGCGGGTTGGTGAGTGTGGGATAGCATTTCCTCTAATCCCGATGGTATAGCAATACTAAAGTACTACAAATTCTTAAACATTGCAATAAAAAAGGAAATATTAATTTTTTTCTAAAGCACAGATTCTTGAAAGAAAACTGGATTATAAAAACCCCCTACTCCACAACTTCTGACAACACAAGAATGAGAATAAAATAAAGACAATAATAAACTAAAGAAATGCTTTGTGAAGGTTATATGACATAAACAATTAGTTGCAATATGTACAAAGTATTTCAGAAGTGGTTTAAGTGCATGATTAAGTAGTTATTAAGACCTTAACTACATTGAAAACACATCGTAGACTACAAGAACAATGGAACGGCCGGCTGCTTAGCCTTAGTGCCCTAAAAAACGCGCAAAGTAACCAGGAAAAGAAAGAGTTAAAATCCGCATAAAAGTTAATAGACTTGCTAGTGCCTAAATGCTTAAAGCAAAAAATAGAAAAAAATGTTCAAGAAGTTCAAACATTGAACTTGGAAAACCTAAAACCCAAAGACAATGAAGAGAGCTTACCTCTTATGCAACTTAACTTCTTCCACTCTTGAGGAAACATGGGCGACCTTTTCCCCAAACTTCTAAACACCCCTGCCACTCCCTAGTCTCTGGGGGGCAGTGTGGGTGGAGCTGAAGGCCTCCTCACACTGAAAAAAATCCTACTCGCGGAGATTTTAACTAGAGAAAAATATAATTAAAATTGTGGACCTCTTTGATCAGAAAGAGCAGAATTAACTCTCCAGAATACATGAGAAATATTATGAAATACACAAGTAGTGTATTTAATAATCTTTGCATGTATTTAATCACCTTAGTGAGCTTCTGTAGACAATTCAGAATCCTATTAATTTTTATGTTAGTTTTACTATTTTTAGTATAGCTATTCTGGTGAGAGAATAACTAGTTTTCTTTTATATTTTTATTTTTATTTTCTTTTATAAACAGAATTTTAAAGTTTTTTTGTGATTTTGTCTATATTATTAAATTTTTTATTTTTAATGGGACCATCTTATCCATAGCACTAAGGTTCCTTTTTGTAGTTAATAGACATCCTCTAGACCAACTTCCAAAAGGCTTTCATTTGTCAGAATCATATTATTAACTGTGTAGAAAATTAAAGCAGATCTGCCAACCTTACTCTATTATCCAGAATAATTTTCTTAAAGTTCTTTTGATGAAAGAAGTAGGAATTTTGTTCTCTAGAAAACTGTCTAATAGTATATTAATGTGGTAATTGAAGTCCAAATTGTTGCTGCAAATTCTTGAAATTCTAAGCACCTGAGATGTGTTTTAAATGTAGTTAAGGTCTTAATAACTACCTAATCATGCACTTAAACCACTTCTGAAATACTTTGTACATATTGCAACTAATTGTTTATGTCATATAACCTTCACAAAGCATTTCTTTAGTTTATTATTGTCTTTATTTTATTCTCGTTCTTGTGTTGTCAGAAGTTGTGGAGTAGGGGGTTTTTATAATCCAGTTTTCGTTCAAGAATCTGTGCTTTAGAAAAGACTTATAATTTCCTTTTTATTGCAATGTTTAAGAATTTGTAGTACTTTAGTATTGCTGTTCAGGTTTAAATTCTCTCTTAGGCGACTAGGTAACTTGGCAATTTGTTATTGCTGAACATTATTTCTGATTCATTATGTCACTCTTACAACTTGAGTTTTCTATAATCATCTTCTTTCTGTTTATTAGTAACAGATGAAGAGCATGGGTCGGGCCAGGAAAGTTATGGATGCAAGCTAAATTGTTAACTAAAGCTTGGTTATACAACTCAATGGAGGTTATGACATATATATATATATATATATATATATATATATATATATATAAGGTCAGGTGATGCGTAACATCACAACCTCTCCTTGACAAATGTCAACCCCGCCTTCTCGTGGTGCATCCTGTTCCTACTAAAGGGGCTCTGACGACCGCCAATAGCGGTATAACTATACCATCGGGATTAGAGGAAATTCTATCCCACACTCACCAACCCGCTTGGCCAGCGTGGTGAGTTATGGCGAAACCCCTCCAAAATGACTCCACAACTTAAATCTTGGCCCTCAGTCTCCGGCAGCTGGAATGTACCTGGCCAAGGCAGCGGCCAGTGCGACATGAAGGCAGAGGGTGCTAAGAATCCCCGGAGGACCGGACTAGGCTGCCATCTGATGCTGACCTTGGCAACGTACAATGGACGCTCCCTATCTTCTGATTCAAGGCTTCTTGAATTGGAAGAGGAACTACAAAGGATCAAGTGGGACATCGTGGGGCTAAGTGAGGTAAGGAGAAAAGGAGAAGATCTCATCGAACTGAAAAGTGGACATCTCTTCTACTATCGTGGGACAGATACTGGCAGAACTAGTGGTGTTGGATTTATAATAAACAAGAAACTAAAGGATAAAGTGGTAGAAGTTGAAAGTTCCTCTGACAGAGCTGCACGGCTTGTTATCCAACTCTCGAAAAGATACCAGGCTCAGATTATTCAAACTTATGCACCAACCACAAGTCATCCTGAAGAAGAAATTGAAGAATTTTATGAGGAAATTTGTCATCTAAATAATAAAGGTAAGCAGCACTTGAAAATAATTATGGGGGATTTCAATGCAAAAATAGAGCAACGGCAACAGAATGAAACTTCAGTAGGTAAATTCGGTCACGGCAACAGAATGAAACTTCAGTAGGTAAATTCGGTCACGGCAACAGAAACCAGCGTGGAAATACTCTCGTTGAGTTTGCAGAGGCAGAAGGGTTTTTCATCTTGAACTCCTTCTTCAAGAAAAAGCCACACAGGAAATGGACATGGAGACATCCAAATGGGACGACAAGTGAAATTGATTTTATTATGTGTAACAAAAAATTTGTCATAGAAGACTGCAGTGTGCTAAACAAGTTCAACACAGGTAGTGACCATAGATTGGTGAGATGTAAGATGCACCTCAACACTAAACTTGAACGTGGCAAGCTCATAAGACAAACAAAATCTATTGACATAACCAACCTTAGAAAACACCTTAATACCTTCAAGTTGGAACTTAAGAACAGGTTCTCTGCTTTAGAAGGCCTAACATCGGAAGAAGTGGACATCTCTGAAGTTAACAGAAAAGTAACCAAAGCTCTTATGGAAACAGCAACAAAATTAGCTGGGTCTAAGAACAAGTTGCATGTAAATAAATTATCAGGAAAAACGAAAATGTTGATGCAAAAAGAAGAGAGATGAGGACAACTAAAGAAGATGTGACTTCCAAAGTGGAATATATAGAGCTATGCAAGACAGTAAGAAAAAGTATCACTGAAGACGTAAGAAAATTCAACTGTGAACTAGTGAGGAAAGTAATTGAAAACAACCAAAGCCTAAAGATAGCAAAGGGACATCTCAGTAAGTGAAGAAAACAGATTATGGCACTGAGAAAAGAAGATGGTTCTGTAACAAGAAATAGAGGCGAAATTTTGACTAGAGTGAAAGATTTCTACTCCAAATTATATGAAAGGGATGATACATGCACTCCAGACATCATGAAAGATACTAGTACCAGAGTTCCTTCAGTCCTTCCAGCAGAAGTTGCACATGCAATCAAGAACATGAAGCGGGGGAAAGCTCCAGGAGAAGATGGAATTACTGTAGACATCATACAAGAAGCAAGTGAAGAAATCGAAACAGTACTCGCCCAAATTTTCACTCGATGCCTTAATGAAGGAAAGATTCCTGAGGATTGGAACACCGCTACAATGATCCTGCTACATAAGAAAGGTGACATTGAGGATCTCGGAAACTACAGACCTATCAGCCTCCTATCAGTAGTTTATAAAATCTTCACTAAAGTTCTTTCACACCGCTTGAAGGTAACACTGGACATGGCTCAACCGAGAGAACAAGCTGGATTCAGGAGTGGCTACAGCACAATAGATCATATCCATGTGCTGAGAGAACTAATTGAAAGAGCGAGGGAATATGAACTTCCATTGTGCATGGCTTTTATCGATTATGAAAAAGCCTTTGATTCGGTGAAACCATCAGCAGTTACAATATCTCTGAAAACCTGCGGTATTGAAGATGCATACATTAATATTATTAATAACATCTATGAAAATGCAAGTGCAAAGATTAGGCTGTTTGAAAATACAACACACATAAAAATTGGAAAGGGAGTGAGACAAGGTGACACCATATCTCCGAAGCTCTTTAATGCCACATTGGAGGGTGTTTTTCAGTCACTGAGCTGGGAAAACAAGGGGATAAAGATTAATGGAGATTATCTAACCCACCTTCGTTTTGCTGATGACGTAGTCATTTTTGCAACTAGCCCATTAGAGCTACAGAGTATGATCCAGGAACTTGCTGACAAGAGTAAAGAAGTGGGATTAAAAATGAACTTTCAGAAGACAAAAGTGATGTTCAATGCTTTTACAAGAAATGAAGATTTATCGATTGATGGAGAAAAGCTGGAGATAACAGACACGTACGTTTATCTTGGACAGCAGATATCAAGTGAGGGTCACATTGATGAAGAAATTAATCGGCGTACAAAACTTGCCTGGAGAGCTTTTGGAAGAAACAGCATAATTTTCAAGAGCAATATGCCATTATGTCTTAAAAGAAAAGTGTTTGATCAATACATCCTTCCAGTGCTTACTTATGGTGCAGAGACGTGGACCTTAACTAAAAGAGACATACAAAGGCTACAGACAACTCAAAGAAGCATGGAGAGGTGCATACTTGGTGTAACCAGGAGAGATAAGAAGAGGAACTCGTGGATCCGAAAAATGACAAGAGTGGAAGACATCATGATCAGAGTTAAATCCCTGAAATGGCAATGGGCTGGACATACTGCCAGAAGGACAGATCATCGATGGACAGCCGAAATTTTAGATTGGATTCCAAGGGACAGGAAAAGACCCAGAAGAAGACCACATGGGAGATGGGTGGATGAAATTCGAAAGTATGCAGGGGTGACATGGAGGAGACTGGCACAAGACAGACCGTTGTGGAGGAAACTTGGGGAGACCTTCGTCCAGCAGTGGATTGATAATGGTTGACAATGATGATGATGATGATGATATATATTTTAAGTTTTTCGGTGGGCTTATTACTTGCATCTATGACTTTGCAGAAACCCATTTCCAAATAGGTCTTTGTGGAAGTGAGAAAATGCAGAGTTTTTGCTGGTCCTTGATAAAGCCAAGGCTCAGTATTCTCGACACTTTCTACATTCAGTTCTCCTTTTTTTTTTTTTTTTTTATACTCACACCGGTCAATACATAACCTATTCTATGTTGTACCTTGGTATGAGTAAAAAAACTTTTGCCTCAGTCTCTTCTTAATAGAATATATATCATCATCATCATCATCATCATCGTCAACCATTATCAATCCACTGCTGGACGAAGGTCTCCCCAAGTTTCCTCCACAACGGTCTGTCTTGTGCCAGTCTCCTCCATGTCACCCCTGCATACTTTCGAATTTCATCCACCCATCTCCCATGTGGTCTTCGTCTGGGTCTTTTCCTGTCCCTTGGAATCCAATCTAAAATTTCGGCTGTCCATCGATGATCTGTCCTTCTGGCAGTATGTCCAGCCCATTGCCATTTCAGGGATTTAACTCTGATCATGATGTCTTCCACTCTTGTCATTTTTCGGATCCACGAGTTCCTCTTCTTATCTCTCCTGGTTACACCAAGCATGCACCTGTCCATGCTTCTTTGAGTTGTCTGCAGCCTTTGTATGTCTCTTTTAGTTAAGGTCCACGTCTCTGCACCATACGTAAGCACTGGAAGGATGGATTGATCAAACACTTTTCTTTTAAGACATAATGGCATATTGCTCTTGAAAATTATGCTGTTTCTTCCAAAAGCTCTCCAGGCAAGTTTTGTACGCCGATTAATTTCTTCATCAATGTGACCCTCACTTGATATCTGCTGTCCAAGATAAACGTACGTGTCTGTTATCTCCAGCTTTTCTCCATCAATCGATAAATCTTCATTTCTTGTAAAAGCATTGAACATCACTTTTGTCTTCTGAAAGTTCATTTTTAATCCCACTTCTTTACTCTTGTCAGCAAGTTCCTGGATCATACTCTGCAGCTCTGATGGGGTAGTTGCAAAAATGACTACGTCATCAACAAAACGAAGGTGGGTTAGATAATCTCCATTAATCTTTATCCCTTTGTTTTCCCAGTTCAGTGATTGAAAGACATTTTCCAATGTGGCATTAAAGAGCTTCGGAGATATGGTGTCACCTTGTCTCACTCCTTTTCCAATTTTTATGTGTGTTGTATTTTCAAACAGCCGAATCTTTGCACTTGCATTTTCATAGATGTTATTAATAATATTAATGTATGCATCTTCAATACCGCAGGTTTTCAGAGCCATTGTAATTGCTGATGGTTTCACCGAATCGAAGGCTTTTTCATAATCGATAAAAGCCATGCACAATGGAAGTTCATATTCCCTCGCTCTTTCAATTAGTTCTCTCAGCACGTGGATATGATCTATTGTGCTGTAGCCACTCCTGAATCCAGCTTGTTCTCTCGGTTGAGCCATGTCCAGTGTTACCTTCAAGCGGTGTGAAAGAACTTTAGTGAAGATTTTATAAACTACTGATAGGAGGCTGATAGGTCTGTAGTTTCCGAGATCCTCAATGTCACCTTTCTTATGTAGCAGGATCATTCTAGCGGTGTTCCAATCCTCAGGAATCTTTCCTTCATTAAGGCATCGAGTGAAAATTTGGGCGAGTACTGTTTCGATTTCTCCACTTGCTTCTTGTATGATGTCTACAGTAATTCCATCTTCTCCTGGAGCTTTTCCCCGCTTCATGTTCTTGATTGCATGTGCAACTTCTGCTGGAAGGACTGGAGGAACTCTGGTACTGGTATCTTTCATGATGTCTGGAGTGCATATATCATCCCTTTCATATAATTTGGAGTAGAAATCTTTCACTCTTGTCAAAATTTCGCCCCTATTTCTTGTTACAGAACCATCTTCTTTTCTCAGTGCCATAATCTGTTTTCTTCCCTTACTGAGATGTCCCTTTGCTATCTTTAGGCTTTGGTTGTTTTCAATTGCTTTCCTCACTAGTTCACAGTTGAATTTTCTTACGTCTTCAGTGATACTTTTTCTTACTGTCTTGCATAGCTCTATATATTCCACTTTGGAAGTCACATCTTCTTTAGTTGTCCTCATCTCTCTTCTTTTTTGCATCAACATTTTGGTTTTTCCTGATAATTTGTTCACATGCAACTTGTTCTTAGACCCAGCTAATTTTGTTGCTGTTTCCATAAGAGCTTTGGTTACTTTTCTGTTAACTTCAGAGATGTCCACTTCTTCCGATGTTAGGCCTTCTAAAGCAGAGAACCTGTTCTTCAGTTCTAACTTGAATGTATCATGGTGTTTTTTAAGGTTGGTTATGTCAATACATTTTGTTTGTCTTATGAGCTTGCCACGTTCAAGTTTAGTGTTGAGGTGCATCTTACATCTCACCAATCTATGGTCACTACCTGTGTTGAACTTGTTCAGCACACTGCAGTCTTCTATGACGAATTTTTTGTTACACATAATAAAATCAATTTCACTTGTCGTCCCATTTGGATGTCTCCATGTCCATTTCCTGTGTGGCTTTTTCTTGAAGAAGGAGTTCAAGATGAAAAACCCTTCTGCCTCTGCAAACTCAACGAGAGTATTTCCACGCTGGTTTCTGTTGCCGTGACCGAATTTACCTACTGAAGTTTCATTCTGTTGCCGTTGCCCTATTTTTGTATTGAAATCTCCCATAATTATTTTCAAATGCTGCTTACCTTTATTATTTAGATGACAAATTTCCTCATAAAATTCTTCAATTTCTTCTTCAGGATGACTTGTGGTGGGTGCATAAGTTTGAATAATCTGAGCCTGGTATCTTTTCGAGAGTTGGATAACAAGTCGTGCAGCTCTGTCAGAGGAACTTTCAACTTCTACAACTTTATCCTTCAGTTTCTTGTTTATTATAAATCCAACACCACTAGTTCTGCCAGTATCTGTCCCACGATAGTAGAAGAGATGTCCACTTTTCAGTTCGATGAGATCTTCTCCTTTTCTCCTTACCTCACTTAGCCCCACGATGTCCCACTTGATCCTTTGTAGTTCCTCTTCCAATTCAAGAAGCCTTGAATCAGAAGATAGGGAGCGTCCATTGTACGTTGCCAAGGTCAGCATCAGATGGCAGCCTAGTCCGGTCCTCCGGGGATTCTTAGCACCCTCTGCCTTCATGTCGCACTGGCCGCTTGGCCAGCGTGGTGAGTTATGGCCAAACCCCTCCAAAATGACTCCACAACTTAAATATATATATATATATATATATATATATATAAGAACAGATTCTCTGCTTTAGAAGGCCTAACATTGGAAGAAGTGGATATTTCTGAAGTTAACAGAAAAGTAACCAAAGCTCTTATGGAAACAGCAACAAAATTAGCTGGGTCTAAGAACAAGTTGCATGTGAGCAAATTATCAGGAAAAACCAAAATGTTGATGCAAAAAAGAAGAGAGATGAGGACAACTAAAGAAGATGTGACTTCCAAAGTGGAATATTTAGAGCTATGCAAGACAGTGCGAAAAATTATCACTGAAGACGTAAGGAAATTCAACTGTGAACTAGTGAGGAAGGCAATTGAAAACAACCAAAGCCTAAAGATAGCAAAGGGACATCTCAGTAAGAGAAGAAAACAGATTATGGCACTGAGAAAAAAATGGTTCGGTTACAAGAAATAGAGGCAAAATTTTGACAATAGTGAAAGATTTCTACTCCAAATTATATGAAAGGGATGATACATGTACTCCAGACATCATGAAAGGTACCAGTACCAGAGTTCTACCAGTCCTCCCAGCAGAAGTTGCACATGCAATCAAGAACATGAAGCGGGGTAAAGCTCCAGGAGAAGATGGAATTACTGTAGACGTCATACAAGATGCAAGTGGAGAAATCGAAATAGTACTCGCCCAAATTTTCACTCGATGCCTTAATGAAGGGAAGATTCCTAAGGATTGGAACAACGCTACAATGATCCTGCTACATAAAAAAGGTGACATTGAGGTTCTCAGGAACTACAGACCTATCAGCCTCCTATTAATAGTTTATAAAATCTTCACTAAAGTTCTTTCACACCGCTTGAAGGTAACACTGGACATGGCTCAACCGAGAGAACAAGCTGGATTCAGGAGTGGCTACAGCACAATAGATCATATCCACGTACTGAGAGAACTAATTGAAAGACCGAGGGAATATGAACTTCCATTGTGCATGGCTTTTATCGATTATGAAAAAGCCTTTGATTCGGTGAAGCCATCAGCAGTTACAATGGCTCTGAAATCCTGCGGTATTGAAGATGCATACATTAATATTATTAATAACATCTATGAAAATGCAAGTGCAAAGATTCGGCTGTTTGAAAATACAACACACATAAAATTGGAAAGGGAGTGAGACAAGGTGACACCATATCTCCGAAGCTCTTTAATGCCACATTGGAAAATGTCTTTCAATCACTGAACTGGGAAAACAAAGGGATAAAGATTAATGGATATTATCTAACCCACCTTCGTTTTGCTGATGACGTAGTCATTTTTTCAACTACCCCATCAGAGCAGCAGAGTATGATCCACGAACTTGCTGACAAGAGTAAAGAAGTGGGATTAAAAATGAACTTTCAGAAGACAAAAGTGATGTTCAATGCGTTTACAATAAATGAAGATTTATGGATTGATGGAGAAAAGCTGGAGATAACAGACACGTACGTTTATCTTGGACTGCAGACATCAAGTGAGGGTCACATTGATGAAGAAATTAATCGGCGTACAAAACTTGCCTGGAGAGCTTTTTGGAAGAAACAGCATAATTTTCAAGAGCAATATGCCATTATGTCTTAAAAGAAAAGTATTTGATCAATGCATCCTTCCAGTGTTTACGTATGGTGCAGAGACGTGGACCTTAACTAAAAGAGACGCACAAAGAATGCAGACAACTCAAAGAAGCATGGACAGGTGCATGCTTGGTGTAACCAGGAGAGATAAGAAGAGGAACTCGTGGATCCGAAAAATGACAAGAGTGGAAGACATCATGATCAGAGTTAAATCCCTGAAATGGCAATGGGCTGGACATACTGACAGAAGGACAAACCATCGATGGACAGCCGAAATTTCAGATTGGATTCCAAGGGACAGGAAAAGACCCAGAAGAAGACCACATGAGAGATGGGTGGATGAAATTCGAAAGTATGCGGGAGTGACATGGAGGAGACTGGCAGAAGACAGACCGTTGTGGAGGAAACTTGGGGAGACCTTCGTCCAGCAGTGGATTGATAATGGTTGACAATAATGATGATGATGATGATATATACAATATGCTATATATCATCATTATCATCATAATTGCCAACCAATATCAATCTACTGATGGACGAAGGTCTCCCAAATTTCTTCCACAACGGTCTGTCTTGTGCCAGTCTCCTCCACACTGTTAAAAATTTGGTGGAAGGTTGTACCAAAATATGGAGTAAGCAAGGAAAAAATTTGCTGCAACCATAACTTGGGGCAACCTTTATACCAAGTTATGGTTCAACTTTTACCATTTACAGCACATTTTATATAAATAAGGATCAGTACATGTTCAGTTCAACCTCACAACATGTACTGATCTTTCAGTCGCTGAGCTGGGAAAACAAGGGGATAAAGATTAATGGAGATTATATAACTCACCTTCGTTTTGCTGATGACGTAGTCATTTTTGCAACTACCCCATCAGAGCTGCAGAGTATTATCTAGGAACTTGCTGACAAGAGCAAAGAAGGTGGATTAAAAATGAACTTTCAGAAGACAAAAGTGATGTTCAATGCTTTTTCAAGTAATGAAGATTTATCGATTGATGGAGAAAAGCTGTAGGTAACAGACACGTACGTTTATCTTGTACAGCAGATATCAAGTGAGGGTCACATCGATGAAGAAATTAATCGGCGTACAAAACTTGCCTGGAGAGCTTTTGGAAGAAGCAGCATAATTTTCAAGAGCCATTATGTCTTAAAAGAAAAGTGTTTGATCAATGCATCCTTCTAGTGCTTACGTATGGTGCAGAGACGTGGACCTTAACTAAAAGAGACATACAAAGGCTGAAGACAATTCAAAGAAGCATGGACAGGTGCATGTTTGGTGTAACCAGGAGAGATAAGAAGAGGAACTCGTGGATCCGAAAAATGGCAAGAGTGGAAGACATCATGATCAGAGTTAAATCCCTGAAATGGCAATGGGCTGGACATACTGCCAGAAGGACAGACCATCGATGGACAGCCGAAATTTTAGATTGGATTCCAAGGGACAGGAAAAGATCCAGAAGAAGACCTCATGGGAGATGGGTGGATGAAATTCGAAAGTATGCAGGAGTGACATGGAGGAGACTGGCACAAGACAGACCGTTGTGGAGGAAACTTGGGGAGACCTTCGTCCAGCAGTGGATTGATAATGGTTGACAATGATGTTGATGATGATGATGATGACATGTTCAGTTCAACCTCACAACATGTACTGATCCTTATTTATATAAAATGGGCTGTAAATAAAGATCATATCAAATGATTTGTAAGGTGCAA
Source organism: Macrothele yani (assembly GCA_039090855.1). Lineage (NCBI taxonomy): Eukaryota > Metazoa > Arthropoda > Arachnida > Araneae > Macrothelidae > Macrothele > Macrothele yani. The sequence continues at coordinate 70,808,291 of CM077025.1, read as the reverse complement.
GTAAGCTACTGTCAAATATAAAATCAAATACTAATATATTTAAAATAAATAGGTACATTTAGGTTTAAGTATGCCAGCATTCATTTTTAGTGTGACCTTTCTGTGCAATGATTAGCAATTGAGCAATCGTTGCACATAATTTTGATTGAGTTTTCATTGATAATTTCATTGCAATCATTTTGATTGAGCAATCGAAATATTAAAAAATCCGTAAAAAAAAAAAGACCTGTATCCATAAATCAGTAAAATCAAGCAGAAATCTATAAATTTTACAGATAAACCGTAAAAGTTGGCAAGTATGTATTAGCATATTTTGTGCAATTTCTGGACCAATAAAAATAAGGGAACTACCAACTTTTGCTATACACTGATCACATTTTTTTCAAATTTCTCCTACTGCGTACCATGTTTTGTTTTATTTAATAGAAATATCTTCATGTGTACACACACACATTGTTCTAAATTTGCGATATACTACTCCAATGAAAATTATACCTTATTTTCTACATATACTGTAAATGTGTACTGGTTTTTTTTTATTATTATTGTTCTTTTTTTTTTTGGCGGACCAGTGATTTGGAAATTCGAGTGGTCCGCTGTGCCTGTAGAAGATTTATTTCTAATTTTAACACTGCAAATAGGTCATTGCTTGCCATTTTTTGAGGGGATAGGGGAGTTTGCCAGATGGCAGTCGAAAAAATATGGAATACAGGTATTTGAGAAATTGTTTAAAAAAATTATGTAATAAGTTTAGGCTATTAAATAACTATTGAAATTATAAGATTTGAAAAATTAAACAAAAAGACTAAACTGTGGCCATACCCTTTATAATAACAAATAAGGCTTAGGGTTTGTGATCTACCGTTCTGTATAAGTGCTTGAAATAACCTTAAAACATCACATTTTAAAACATGCAGGGGTCACTTAAAAATAACAAGTAGTTTAACAAGTAAACTTACCTTTACACACGGTTAAAAATTTCGCCTTTAGATTACGAGCAGCGCCCGGCAGCTAGGGGTCCGACCATAGCCTGTAAAATGACGGCCTGGCCCGTTTTTGTGAAAACCAGTAAAATTAAGATCTCAACCGGAAATACTAAGCCATAATTTGAAGTGCAATGCTCGTAAAAATAAAATTTGACCGCTTTCAGTTAAACCATAATTTGAAGGATAATGCACGTAAAAATAAAATTTGACCGGTTTCAGTTAAGCCGCTATTTGAAGAGCAATTCCTTAAAAACACAGTTTGACTGAATTCAGCTAAGACTGAATTTCACAGGAATACAGTTTTCAGTCAAGCTGTAATCTGAAATTAAAAAGTTTGACCTTGCTCATTTGAATTTCAGAGTAATCCCCGTATTTATAGTTTGACCATATTCAGTTAGGCCTCATGGCAAGTATTCACACGACAGTAAATGCACATTTTTTGTGGAAGAGTATGCAGGTAAATGCATGTTTTTTGTGGAAGTGTGTGAGTGTGAAAGTATTTGATGCTTGGTTTATTACCAATCAATTCAGTTTTAAATGTGAGTAATGATATTTTCATATCTTAAAATTAGGTTTATTACAATTTGATAAATATTGACATCAGTTACACATAGATTTGTTTGACATTAGGCTTTATGAACTCTGTACACAGTTGGTTGAACAATACATTGTTCCTTTTAGACATTTTAATTTGAATATGTACTAATACAGTGTTTGCATAAATGAATACAAAGGACAGTTATGTAGTAAAGACACATACAGGCATATTCTTATATTTACACGTTATATTAATGACAAACAGATCTACGAACTGGTATCCGAGTTCATTGCGTTGCGTCTATAGGGTATTCAATCCACAATGGTGTCCAAGTTGGTTTTTCATTAAGGTTTTGACTAGTACTACATTTCACATAGGGTTGAGTCAGGCTTTTCTTGTTTTCACATTCACTACCTTGTGTGCTATTTCATTTTACATTCTACTGAGCACTGTGTTGTCAGTGTTTCCTCAACTTTTACGGTCGTTTCTTATTCCTAATTTTTGGACCTACTTTTCACATTTTTAGTAAAATTATGTCAAAAATTGGAAGTGCTGCTTTTGAAATATCATATTTCTTCCCCATAATTAAGGTATCAGAAAGAAAAAAAAAACTTGAATAGAAGTGGGAGCTTGAACTTCATGGGGCATCATTTCAAATCTCAGACCCCCACCCAGAGAAGAAACGCCTGCTTAGACCCTGATTCTGAATGAATCATTCTAGAACATTAACGAATATCATCAATATTTTTTAAATATTAAATTTTCCTGTATGGGATGTTTTAGAAATGACTTCAGTGATTAAGGTGGTCCTTCCCTTGGTGTGTTGCCACAAGGAAACCATTTCGGAACACAAAAACCTTTTGGAATGCTATTAAATAGTTGTATTTATAATATCTTGGGAATACCTGAAGATAGTGAAATAATTTTTCATTGATGCACAAATCAGGTGTTTAGTGACAATGGGCAAAAAAAAAAAAAAAAAAAAAAAAAAAAACTTCAATGAAAGGAACACGGCAGAATCCCTAAATTTCTCAAAAAACAATTTCATCGTATCGTTTTGTACCAATTTGTGCAATATCGTCTTAAAACAGAAATGCAAAACATGTAAAAAAAATCATATCTTTTAACTTAAAAAAGAATTGGCTTCTGATTTATCTTAAAATATAAATTTTCCTATGCATTCAGGTTTTACTATCTGGGGACGTAAATAATTTGTGTACATACCCAGCTGGGCATGTGACATTTCAGATATTTTTCAAGTCCTGTTTAAAGTGACACAGGTAAAGATTTCACTCACAGAAATTTAGAACGCATTCGATTTTTTTTTTCATTTAACATTAATTACATTTACAAAGAAGAGAAATTGTACATGATATAGTTTCCTGTCATTTTCATGGCCAGCTTTTAAAACATTCAGTAAAAAAAAGAGTAACAGTAGAAGCTCGTTATAACAAAATTCAAGGGGGACAGAAATAATTCTGCAGCAATATATTTTCCTTAAAACATTATGAAATTTTCATTAAAAAGTTAGTATGTACTACAGAAATTTTCGTTACGCATAAGATTGCAACGCAGTAATTGCGAAATAGTGCCCATAGAGACAAGCAAAGGTAATTTTTTTTTGTAATGGGAAATTTTTGCTAAAGTAGTAATAAAGAAATATATGTTTTAATTAATCTATACGTATGAAATTATGTACTGTACATATTTTTACTTATATGTATCAGGGTATCATGCCCGAGATGCCCGGGGCATGTGAATCATTGGCTTAGGCTGGTAAACAAAAAATCTAGTTGCCCAGACTGGGTAATTAAATTTTAAAATGAAGTTCAGAATAGAATTTTCTACTACAAGAAAAAAAGACAGTCTTCTCATGTCATGCTGCTTTTCACTGCCAATCACTGGAAGTTTTATTATTTTTACGGTGTGCCAAGAACAGAAGAACATCCCTTCTTTAATTATATTATGCTCTAGGTCCAGAAATTGGAAGCGTATATAATTTTGCTCCAAATGTTGTTTAAAGCCAGAGACTGAATGCATGCCTCTGATGGAACGAGCAGCCTGTGTTTATTGACAAAGGGTGGAAACTTCCACAAAAGGAACATGGCAGATTACTACATTTCTCAAATACTAATCTCAGCATCATCATCACGCATTTATGCACTGAACATTTTGAGTATAGACCCTTAAAACGAAAATGCAAAATATGTAAAAAAAGTGAGGGTTCTAATTTGTTATCTTAAAAGATTAATTTTCCTGGGCACACACATACAACCAGCTATACTTAATCATTTATATGCCCCTGGCATCTAAGGCACGGTATTTTTTAAGCCCTGATTAAGAATTCCTAAGCGATTTCTGCAGTGCTTAGCCTCAGTCCCATAGACATAAATAGCTACAACTTTGAGAATCTACATACTAATCTTCCCCTTTTGGTTATATAGTTATTTTAAGAAGAGTGATATATAGTTATTTTAAAGCTACCAGTGTGTGTATACATATTGAGGAAACACGATACTGTCACCCCTCTTGCTAGTAAACGAACCACCGCTTGGTAGGGCATCCGTGCACTCATATTGATGGTAATATGATATCCCTAAGGATAAACATCATGAAAAAGAGGGTTCAGGGTTCATAGTGGGGTGCCCAATGCATGGGTCATCATCACCGAGATGGTGGAGTTCATGCAAATGGCGAAATAAAAAACAAAGAGGAACGGATTCATATCTCACTGAATTCATGTGGAGATTTCGGTGTTGGCTTTTTTTTTCATTTTTGCAACCTTTTCAACATGGTATCACCTAAATCACAATTTCCTATATTTCAGGATCATATCTATTTTAACTAAAGGAATTACATTATTTATCGTTCTTACATAGTTTTGTAGTTTTCACTTAGTATTTGCTCTTTAGCGTCGTTCTAGTTATATTTCAGTGTTGCGTTTTTTTTATTTTTGCAGCCTTTTCTACATGGTATTTATCACCCAAATCTCCGTTTCTTGTATTTCAGGATCGTTTCTATTTTTAAGAAGAGTGATCGTGTTATTTACCACTTGCATTATTTATTTTAAGTTTTTTCTTGCTCCGTGCTACCTTTTGGACCAAAAATATAGTGTATGATCACCTTCACCCTTTAGCCGCATTTAGGTAACCTTAACTCCATTCGTTTTTTCCAGGAGATAGAGAACCACACCAACACCTTGGATCACTGGATCTCATTTTCAAGGCTTTTCACCTCCAAGGGCCCCTCCTCAAGGAGTTTATTTGGGGGGAGGGGTGTTGAGGCTTTTCTTGCACAAAAAATGTAGTGCATGATCTCTTTCACCTTTTGGTAGTATTTAGGTCTCCTTAGTTCTTTTGTTTTATTTTCAGGAGTTAGAGCATACAAGGACCTCGAATCACTTGATCCCAATCTCAAGGCTTTTTTTTCCCTCCAGAAGTTTATCGGAGGGGGGGGGTTGGACCTAAAGAGCAGAATATGATCTCCTTCACATATTTTGTTAACCAAGCAAAATAGCATTCCAAGTCTTTCTCCACAACAATCCGCAAAATAGCTTGCCACTGTAACTGCAACACACTAGTGTGAAAACATTGTCAATCTGAAAATAAAACAGAAATTCTACCATCCTAAGAAGGGATACCGACTTTTGTTAATGTGTGCTTTAGCGCTCTAAATTATTTCGTCGGAAAAATTTAACTGTGTGGGAAAAGTGTGACGTACAATTTTTTAAGCATGTAAAATAATGGGGAAAGGTGGGAAAAAAATAGAACTTTTAGATAAAAGGAAATAATTTTTCCGAAGTCTTTACCTGTTAGTACGATGGTTTGCAGCAGTTCATGCGGGAGGGTGAAGCGATTAACATACACGACGTCAAGGTTCCGTGCGTCGGAAGGGAGTAACAGTTGGTAGTGAATGAGCAGAAGAATACAAGAGTGGCGGATATTTTTCGGGGGAGTGTGATACATCGTGTAATTGTGTGCAAGTAGAAAGAAGTAGTTCAGACGTTTTATTAGTTTTTGAGAAAGAAATGTGCGAAATGGCATTATTAGTTTCACAATGTTTCCGAATGCAAAGAAATGAAGAAATGTAAATGTTTTCATGTTACTTAAGAGCAAAACTGAAGACTAAGGAAAAAATTTTAGAATTTAAAACGAAGGGTGCAAAATAACCTGAAAATCAAAACGCGCAACGCAGCAGTTTTGAAGTACCACAGAAGTGTCCAGTATGAACTTTAGGTTCCGGTTGAATGGCTAGTTTTGATTATGGTTTCGAAGATGTAGAGGGTAGTAGATTTGTTCAACCAATTCATTTGTATTTGTGCTTTTATTCCGTACATCGTAGCGCACATTTTCCTCTCCTGAAGCAGATATTTTTGGAAATGAAGAATTTTCTGTAATTCAAAAATCGTAGTATGGCAGGGAGCCCAAGAGCTTGTTGTCATATTGTGCCTGAAAATGAAATTTTAAGCCCTAACGAAATCCGAAATGAAGTATGGAGACTCATGACTTTGGAAAAAGCCACTAACGCTGTTGAAAAAGCTACTAACATCACTAACAATGCTGCGTAAAGCGGACCTCTTTCCTTCAATGTATTTCTACAAGACGCTTGTATGACTACGTACTGCTCAACCACTTCCTCTTGTATTCTTCCGCCCGTAACTTGCCCTTCTCAACGAAGCTTCCATTCACCGGCTTACACCTTGACGCTGTCACCGCTCTGTTGTCCTAGGCCTACCGCACGTACTTTTCCAAACCATCGCACTCCTAGGTAAATACTTCAATGAAATTATTTCCTGTTCTCTACAAATACTATATTTTTGCGCCTTTCTCTATTATTTTGCATGCTTAAAAAATTGTACGTCGCACGTTTCCCACACAGTTAAATTTTTCCGATGAAATAATTTAGGTCGCTAAAGTACACATTTACCCAGTCTTTATTCATCCATACGAATCTCATGATTTGGTGGAAAGGAATTTCTAAATTTAATGGCTTTACAACTGAGCCTGCCTCTGAACTAGCAATGCTTTTGCTGCCAAGTCCTGCCAGCTCAGCTTCAGTTGAAAGCTTTTTCTATGGATTTATACACTCTAAGCTCAGGAATCATTTAGGTGTCAACAAATGTGCTATCGGATGCTACGAGGGGAAAATGAACCAGACTACTGGTTCTGCAATTCATTGGCAGTTGCATAATTTCAGATCAATGAAATCAATTCTCTACAAAACAAAAATCTTAACGAATAAAATTTTTTGACACTTTTCCGCTCTTAATAATTGTAATAAAATAATTATAAAAATAAAGAAGAATATTGCAGTTTGCTTGAAGGCAAGTTTCTTACTATTTAATATATCTATTAATGCTTACAAATTGTTTAAAAGCATGTTATATGTTTCTGACAGTTTTTCACGGTTTAAACCAGTTTTAAATGCTCATATTAAAATCACTAAAACCCCAACCCTGGTTCGCCGTCTCAAAAGTGGGCCGAAGAATGCTGAAACGATTGGGCCTGCATATCAGAAAGAGTTTATCTTGAGCAATCATTTAGGGGGATGATTAGGAGGCATTTGTTATTAGCCTTGTAATTCAAAGAGCTCATTAGGAGGATAAAATAGACAACAGTTCTCTTTGACTGATTGCCTGCTGAAAGGGCTACGAACCTAATATAGAAAATGTTTTAAGTCGCATGTTTCTATAGATAACTCCAAATATTGATGAACTTTGCAAAGCTCATACATCTCATTGATACTAAATGAGACTTTATCAGTTTTATTTGATTTTTCTAGCCATTCATGCAATTTCTGTAACATCAATGTATGCAATTTTTGCAAATATACATGTGTGTACTTGTATTTTTTATACCCACATACATCCACACATAAATGCAGTGGAATAAACTTTTCATTTAGTAATAAGGTATCTCCCTAATACACAAGCGGACGCATTCTTTTCAGCTAAAATATTACCAAGGGGTACTTTAAGAAAAAAAAATTGAGAACCACAGTTACAGACCCATGTACTCAGATGCCAGTTCATAAGCTGTTTGACTATTTCCTCTTCATTAATATAACATAAATAAGAGAATATGTCTGTACATATCTGTACTCCATAGCTAACCTTTGTATTCAACCGTGCAAATCATTGGCGCACCCACGGAGGGGCTTAAGCCCACTCCATATGTTAATGAGGTCGAGGTTACGTAGGTGTGATGTTCATTTCAGGACCAACTGGTGAGCGCTTACGCCACAGCACGGCATAATATGTAAATTATCGTCGGTGGTATTTAAGGAGTACGGCGAAGTGAATGTAATCAGTCGCCGGTGTACGGACATGTGCGAAGACCCTGAAGAAGCTGCAATGCCTGGACATGGAAGACGTGTGCGATTTCATCAGTTATCGGACTTTGAGCGAGGTCGTCTAGTCGGACTCCGCGAGGCCGTGGGTCGTATCGTCGTATTGCGGAGCGAATTGGACGCGAAGTATCGGTGGTGGTACGATGGTGGCGTAGATGGTCCGAGAAACATTCTCACACAAGAAGACATGGAACCGGGAGTCACAGACGGACTGATGAGCTGACCGATCGACGCATAAGAAGAGCTGCGTTGTCAAGCAGAACATCCACTTCGACGCAAATCCGAGCTGCCGTTGCACCTGAAGTGATTGTACAAACAATCCGCAACCGTCTACTGGATGCAAGACTACGAGCACGTGTGCCTCTGGCATGTGTACCTCTGACTCCAGCCCACCGTCAGGAACGGCTACAGTGGTGTCGCCAACGTCTGCACTGGAAAACGCAATGGCGATCTGTCGTGTTCAGCGATGAAAGCAGATTCTGCTTGGGAACCTCCGATGATCGTATGCATGTTCGCAAACGCACAGGGGAGCGTCTCAACCCTTCTTGCATACACCTGGTCTCCTGGTATGGGGAGCGATCAGCTATCACTCCCGTGCACAACTAGTGTTTGTACAGGGTACGTTAAACAGCAACTCCTACATCAACAACATCATTCAGCCCGTTGTTGTGCCATTTGCAAGGTCGGTTCATCGTGGTGTTTTCCAGCAAGATAACGCACGACCACACACTGCACGTGCAACGCAACATGCACTTCAGGGTGTGAGACAACTTCCATGGCCTGCACGTTCACCGGATTTGTCCCCCATTGAGCACGTGTGGGATTTTATTGGACAACAACTTATCCGGTCTTCACGGCTAGCCACAACCATCCCCGATTTACGCGTCCAGGTTAAGGATGCTTGGAACTCAATACCCCAAACTTACATTCAACATCTGTACGACAGACTCCATGCCAGAATTGCACAGTGTGACGCAGTTCATGGCGGTTCAACCTCGTACTAACCATGTTACATGGAAATGTTATTTTTCAGTTTACCAGCAAATACAGCTGTATTTTGCCATAATGTTTTAATCACGTTATCCTCTGTATTCCGTTATTATGCTGTATAAATTTCATTGCTATCAGACGTCTCCTTCTTGGTGTTCTTTTTTCACTTTCCGCCAGTGTATATATCATCATCATCATCATCAATGTCAACCATTATCAATCCACTGCTGGACGAAGTCTACCCAAGTTTCCTCCACAACGGTCTGTCTTGTGCCAGTCTCCTCCATGTCACTGCTGCATACTTTCGAATTTCATCCACCCATCTCCCATGTGGTCTTCTTTTGGGTCTTTTCCTGTCCCTTGGAATCCAATCCAAAATTTCGGCAGTCCATCGATGGTCTGTCCTTCTGGCAGTATGTCCAGCCCATTGCCATTTCAGGATGTCTTCCACTCTTGTCATTTTTCGGATCCACGAGTTCCTCTTCTTATCTCTCCTGGTTACACCAAGCATGCACCTGTCCATGCTCCTTTGAATTGTCTGCAGCCTTTGTATGTCTCTTTTAGTTAAGGTACACGTCTCTGCACCATACGTAAAGCACTGGAAGGATGCATTGATCAAACACTTTTCTTTTAAGACATAATGGCATATTGCTCTTGAAAATTATGCTGTTTCTTCCAAAAGCTCTCCAGGCAAGTTTTGTACGCGAATTAATTTCTTCATCAATGTGACCCTCACTTGATATCTGCTGTCCAAGATAAACGTATGTGCCTGTTATCTCCAGCTTTTCTCCATCAGTCGATAAATCTTCATTTCTTGTAAAAGCATTGAACATCACTTTTGTCTTCTGAAAGTTCATTTTTAATCCCACTTCTTTACTCTTGTCAGCAAGTTCCTGGATCATACTCTGCAGCTCTGATGGGGTAGTTGCAAAAATGACTACGTCATCAGCAAAACGAAGGTGGGTTAGATAATCTCCATTAATCTTTATCCCCTTGTTTTCCCAGCTCAGCGACTGAGAGACACCCTCCAATGTGGCATTAAAGAGTTTCAGAGATATGGTGTCACCTTGTCTCACTCCCTTTCCAATATTTATGTGTGTTGTATTTTCAAACAGCCGAATCTTTGCACTTGCATTTTCATAGATGTTATTAATAATATTAATGTATGCATCTTCAGTACCGCAGGATTTCAGAGCCATTGTAACTGCTGATGGTTTCACCGAATCAAAGGCTTTTTCATAATCGATAAAAGTCATTTACAATGGAAGTTCATATTCCCCTCGCTCTTTCAATTAGTTCTCTCAGTACGTGGATATGATCTATTGTGCTGTAGCCACTTCTGAATCCAGCTTGTTCTCTCGGTTGAGCCATGTCCAGTGTTACCTTCAAGCGCTGTGAAAGAACTTTAGTGAAGATTTTATTAACCACTGAGAGGAGACTGATAGGTCTGTAGTTCCTGAGATCCTCAACGTCACCTTTTTTATGTAGCAGGATCATTGTAGCGTTGTTCCAATCCTCAGGAATCTTCCTTCATTAAAGCATCGAGTGAAAATTTGGGCGAGTACTGTTTCGATTTCTCCACTAGCTTCTTGCATGATGTCTACAGTAATTCCATCACTGTAAAAAAATTAATGTAGATTTTACGGTTTTAAACCGTTTTCCAGGGTGCCAACACAAAACCGTAAAATCTACAGTTTTATGCCGTGTTGGAGCAAACCTATAGCTTTGCTCCCACACAATCAACACATTAGTTCCAGCCAAATTTTTGTGTTTTAGTGATTATTTGGACTGTGACTCGCTCCAGCCAAATTCTGTGCTGTTTTCTTCATTAAATGCGGTGTTGGAGCAAAGCTATAGCTTTCCTCCAACACGGCATAAAACTGTAGATTTTACGGTTTTGTGTTGGCACCCTGGAAAACGGTTTAAACCCGTAAAAACTAAATTTTTTTTTACAGTGCATCTTCTCCTGGAGCTTTTCCCCGCTTCATGTTCTTGATTGCATGTCTGATGGGAGGACTGGAAGAACTCTGGTACTGGTACCTTTCTTGATGCCTGGAGTACATGTATCTTCCTTTTCATATAATTTGGAGTAGAAATCTTTCGCTCTTGTCAAAATTTCGCCTCTATTTCTTGTTACAGAACCATCTTCTTTTCTCAGTGCCATAATCTGTTTTCTTCCCTTTCTGAGATGTCGCTTTGCAATCTTTAGGCTTTTGTTGATTTCAAATGCTTTCCTCACTAGTTCACAGTTGAGTTTCCATGCGTCTTCAGTGATACCTTTTCGTACTGTCTTGCATAGCTCTATATATTCCACTTTGGAAGTCATATCTTCTTTACTTGTCCTCATCTCTCTTCTTTTTTGCATCAGGATTTTGGTTTTTCCTGATAACGTGTTCTCATGCAACTTGTTCATAGACCCAGCTAATTTTGTTGCTGTTTCCATAAGAGCTTTGGCTACTTTTCTGTTAACTTCAGAAATATCTACTTCTTCCGATGTTAGGTCTTCTAAAGCAGAGAATCTGTTCTTCAGTTCCAACTTGAAGGTATTATGGTGATTTTTAAGGTTGGTTATGTTAATACATTTTGTTTGTCTTATGAGCTTGCCACGTTCAAGTTTAGTGTTGAGGTGCATCTTACATCTCACCAATCTATGGTCACTACCTGTGTTGAACTTGTTTAGCACACTGCAGTCTTCTATGACGATTTTTTTGTTACACATAATAAAATCAATTTCACTTGTCGTCCCATTTGGATGTCTCCATGTCCATTTCCTGTGTGGCTTTTTCTTGAAAAAGGAGTTCAAGATGAAAAACCCTTCTGCCTCTGCAAACTCAACGAGAGTATTTCCACGCTGGTTTCTGTTGCCGTGACCGAGTTTACATACTGAAGTTTCATTCTGTTGCTGTTGCCCTAGTTTTGCATTGAAATCTCCCATAATTATCTTTAAGTGCTGCTTGCCTTTATTATTTAAATGACGAATTTCCTCATAAAATTCCTCAATTTCTTCTTCAGGATGACTTGTGGTGGGTGCATAAGTTTGCATAATCTGAGCCTGGTATCTTCTCGAGAGTTGGATAATGAGTCTTGCAGCTCTGTCAGAGGAACTTTCAACTACTACAACTTTATCCTTCAGTTTCTTGTTTATTATAAATCCAACACCACTAGTTCTGCCAGTATCTGTCCCACGATAGTAGAAGATATGTCCACTTTTCAGTTCAATGAGATCTCCTTTTCTGCTTACCTCACTTGGCCCGACGATGTCCCACTTGATCCTTTGTAGCTCCTCTTCCAATTCAAGCAGCCTTGAATCAGAAGATAAGGAGCGTCCATTATACGTAGCCAAGGTCAGCATCAGATGGCAACCTAGTCCGTTCCTCCGGGGATTCTTAGCACCCTCTACCTTCATGTCGCACTGGCCGCTGCCTTGGCCAGGTATATGCCAGCTGCCAGAGACTGAGGGCCAAGATTTAAGTTGTGGAGTCATTTTGGAGGGGTTTGGCCATAACTCACCACGCTGGCCAAGCGGGTTGGTGAGTGTGGGATAGCGTTTCCTCTAATCCCGATGGTATAGTTATACCGCTATTGGCGGTCGTCAGAGCCCCTTTAGTGGGAACAGGATGCACCACGAGAAGGCGGGGTTGACATTTGTCAAGGAGAGGCTGTGATGTTACGCATCACCTGACCTTACATCTCATTTATATATATATACACACAAATTTTCATTATGCATGGCTTTTATTGATTATAAAAAGGCCTTTGATTCGGTGAAACCAACAGCAGTTACAATGGCTTTGAAATCCTACGGTATTGAAGATGCATTCATAAATATTATTAATAACAGTGGCGGCTCGTGGCAACTGAAACAGGTGGGGCCAGTAGCCGAAGTCAAACAATGAAATAAAAAAACTGTCATTATTAGGCCAACTATTCAGACCCTAAGATTCATTTACTCTGCCTCTGTTTACCCCCTTGACTCACAATAATGCCCAAATCAGGCAGGAATGTGTCAACTATTGTATTGCACACGAAAAAAATTTCCCCAGAATAGGTTAATATATATCAAATACGTGGAGATAATGTAAATGGACGATGTCATCGCTCTTTCCACGTTATTTTTTAAACAACGCATAGCGACTGAAAAATTGTATAATTTTTCAGTCGCTATGCGTTGTTTAAAAAATAACGTGGAAAGAGCGATGACATCGTCCATTTCCTCAGAATAGAATGCATAACTATTAACAGAAAAACGTAAAACTCCTTAAATAAAATTTTTACCTTAAAACATATGAGCATTAATTTATGTTAGTTGTGCTTTGTGTTTCTTCAGATTTCTCAACTGAGGAATAATCACAGGATTCACAGGATAAAAAAATGTAGTGAAAAAATAATAACTCCAAATATATGCAGGGAGAGAATGTTTCATGAATTTCGTCCCATATAGAATGAGTACCATACTACCATTTGTATTATTTGAAAGGTTTAACCTTTTTTTTTTTAAGAATTTGTGAAACCTGAAAACATATATGTACTCGTGTGCAAATTATACTTACAGGTTTTCTCATTTATTTATTTTTTAACATAAAAAATCATCTTAGTTAAAACTGAAATTAATTCTGCAAAGCGCTTTGTAAACTTCATACTCTTGGAAACTCAAATTCTTGGGCTGATAAGCACCGAGTTTTTTTAGGTGAAGCTTTTCGACTCAAATTCTTGGGCTGATGAGCACTGTATTTTTTAAGTGAAGCTCAAACTAAAAATTCTTGATGTGATAAGTACTGATTTTTTTAAGTGAAGCTTTTCTTCCAGATTTAAAGCAAAGAACGGAGATTTTAACAAAATATCCACTCCATTCATTATACTCGACAAGCATAAAAGTCACGACGCAAAGGAACAACACATCACCGAGAGAGACACACACAGAAAAAACAACTAACTGAGCTTTGCTACATTTGAAACCCTCCCGCCACCATTGAGCTTGGTCGGGGTAGGCTTCTCTGTCAACCCACGGCGTTAAGGAAATGGATACTCTCCAGGCCAATCAAATTAGCGCGGGACCAGATAGATCTGGCCCCACAGCTTTTTTACACACGCGGTTAAGACAGTGTTGTATGTAGGTCTTCATACTGAATGAGACGGGGAGGAAATCGTCTCCTCTTTGCTTACGTAGTGATGTTACTGGGGCCTGCTGGAGTTGGCCCCAATAACCTCACACTCTGAACGTGATCTCTATCCTCAGTAAATAGTTTTTCGTTTTTGAAGGAAACTTTTCCCTTAGGTAATGGTTTTTGAAGGGAAAGGTTTATCACCATGTAGTTAAGAGAGAGAATAAGAATCAGGGCAAAAAAACAAAAAAAAATCTAGAAATAGAAATTTTTAGGTGGGGCCCGGACCCTCTGGCCCCCAATGACGAACCACTCCTGATTAATAACATCTATGAAAATGCAACTGCAAAGATTCGGCTATTTGAGAATACAGCACCCATAAAAATTGGAAAGGGAGTGAGACAAGGCGACACTATATCTCCCAAACTCTTTAATGACACATTGGAAAATGTCTTTCAATCACTGAACTGGGAAAACAAAGGGATAAAGATTAATGGAGATTATCTAACTCACCTTCACTTTGCTGATGACGTAGTCATTTTTGCAACTACCCCATCGCAGCTGCAGAGTATCATCAAGGAACTTGCTGACAAGAGTAAAGGAGTGGGATTAAAAATGAACTTTCAGAATACAAAAGTAATGTGCTCTTACAAGAAATGAAGATTTATCGATTGATGGGGAAAGGCTGGAGATAACCAATACCAACATTTATCTTGGACAGCTGATATCAAGTGAAGGTCACATTGATGAAGAAATTAATCGGCGTATAAAACTTGCCTGGAGAGCTTTTGGAAGAAACAGTATAATTTTCAAGAGCAATATGCTATTATGTCTTAAAATAAAAGTGTTTGATAAATGCATCCTCCCAGTGCTTACATATGAGGCAGAGACTTGGACCTTAACTAAAAGAGATATACAAATACTGCAGACAACTCAAAGTAGGATGGAGAGTTGCATGCTTGTTGTAACCAGGAGAGATAAGAAGAACTCGTGGATCAAAATAATGACAAGAGTGGAAGACGTTATGCTCAGAGTAAAAGCCTTGAAATGACAATGGGCTGGACATATTGGCAGAAGGAGAGACCATCGATGGATAGCTGAAATTTTGGACTGGATTCCAAGGCAGAGGAAAAGACCCAGAAGAAGACCACATGGGAGATAGGTGGACGAAATTCGAAAGTATGCGGGAGTAACATGGAGGAGACTGGCACAAGACAGACCGTTGTGGAGGAAACTTGGGGAGACCTTCGTCCAGCAGTGGATTGATAATGATTGACAATGATGATGATGATGACGATGATACACGCATAAAAAATTGCATGCTGCTTCTCTGAGCGTAAACCAGTCGCTTCGTTTTTTTCTTACACAAACCCTCACTTGTGGTGAATGTGACCCAAGCAGTATTTTTTTATCGGGAATTGTGGTACTGATTTATATGAAATAAACACAATGTAGTACAATACATTGTTTATTAATATAATTAGGAATCCAAAATATTACCTGTTGTATCTCAGGAACAAAAGTGTAGCACTTGTACACGAAATTGCGGCAAAACTCCTGTAAAAATATCTTGAAAAGAAAATAAATTAAATGTAGACATTTCTCCACAAATTTCTCTCTACAGAAATGTCTCTGACCAAAGAATAAAAAAAATTCTAACAGAGGAACTTTTTGATGTCACTAATTAAAAGTAGTGAACGAATATTAAAATTGGTCATTTATTTGTAAATGATCGTGAACTACAGCTACAATATTTTAGCCAGGCAAAAATTATCAATTCATTGGCGGCGGTGTGGGGCCCTGGGCGGTTGCCCGGTATGCCCGTACCTAGTGCCGCCACTGCCAACCTGTTGTACATATTCCGTAAGTTTCAAGCTAATATCAGCAGTCCTTCATGGTGGTGCAATTTTCAAAAATAATAGTACATACGAAACCTAACTGATATTTACCAAAGACTATTCTGTTACGTGGGTCTCGGTAGGAACATTTTACCTATTCTTTTAACTGATAGAGGTAGACGGCACTGTATGCTGAGGATGAGCCCAATTTTCAGCTGTGATGAAATGTTTCAAAAGTTCCACGGCTTCAACGTACTAATATGAGTTATATTGCAAAGTTGTAAACACGTTTCTAATCTACAATAAACTAATAATCAAAGTTATCAACCAAATTTCAACGTTGTAAAAATGCTCCCGTGTACAAGACAGTAGAGTGCAGGAAGATCCATATTTCATCATGATAAAAGAAATAAAACCTTAAGATGATGATGTGGGAGATTGGGCTGAGGCTAAATTCACGCTATGCGTGAATATAACCCACAGACTAAATTCATGCTCCTTCTGTGATTGGCCCGAATGTTTGGAAGGGAGTGGTCTTCTTCGGGGAAGGATTAGATGATTGATGTCATTCTGTTTAACTGCCCAGAAAATTCTGTTGCGCTTTCAATTTATTATTGTCATTAGATTGCGTCGTGTTCTATTTCGCATGTCATTTTTATTGGTTTTGCTCTCTTGTAATAAATGTTTACAAATAGCGTCTGGAGGCAGGCTAGGGATTCAGCGGTTCCCACTAATTAGTGTTGTCATCTCAAATACGTGTCGAATGTGCGGTGAAACAGCAGCAAGTTAAGAAGCAGAATAACATGACTATCACTTTAATAGGTAACCCATGGAACATAAAATTTAGATACAAAGTAAAGATTTGTACTGAATTATAACAGAAATTAATGTGCATTAATGTATTTTTTACACACGCCATTGTTAGTTTTTATTTCCGTTTCACCTTTAGACCTCGAAATGTCGAACATTTTGAAAAATTTCTAGGATGCAACCTGTATATTTTTTAAAGAAAACAGTTTAACCCTTTAAGCAGCTGATTTTCCAGAACCAAATGCTGCCCCAAATTTCCCACGCTTCCCAAACAGAACTGTTCACCTAGAGGTCGGGCTTTACGAAGCTACAACACAAAATCATTCACTTCCCTCCCTCTGATCTCATCAGTATCAAACATAAACATATCACAGGTGATGGGTTTATGTTCTCTGCTCCATGACCAAGGCATGATATGCTCTCTGTTCCATGACCCAAGGCATGATATGCTCTCTGCTCCATGACCCAAAGCATGATGGCGAAGAGTTAGTTAGTTCCTCTGATCCGGACACCATGCCCCTGGGTAAAAACCAATGACTCAATATCTTCCCTCTTCTTTTTACGTTCGTCGCCGTTGTCATAGCCCTTTTATCAGGTAAACAAACAGAAAGAATTAGTGTTAATAATCCCTTTAAATGACCACTAAGAATAACAAAGCTAAGAGGGAAAGCAACGCTTTCTCCTTCCATTCCTTTCATTTACTTTCGGCCCACTTCCTAGACTGCGAATATAATTTTCGTGCTGATTTGATCCCATTTCCTAATCCCGACTTAATTCGTTCCAGTTGGCTAAAGAGTTAACAGAGCATTTATCAGAAGTTTAGACACATAGATATGCAAATCATCACCTCCACCACCTGAACTTTTGAAAAATTTGTTAAAAAAATATTTCGATTACCATGTTGAACAGGTTCTCAACAATATCATCCAATGCAAATTTACAGACATGTATTGACTGAACAAGCTAAATTTAACTGCTGGGGTTGGTGGTGGAGGGGAATGGTGAAGCAAGCGCTCTTTATGCATATCATTTCGATGTAAATAGTAGTGCATTCTAGAAAATTTGAGTTTTGCTGGAGACAAGAGAAATTTTATTCCCAGAAATGCAAATTTGTTCTAGAAATGATCTCCTTTCACTGAAAATCCTGTTTAGAACACTCTTTGAACAACATTCTACAAAACTAAGGTGACCAGATTTTTCAGAATGAAAATATGGGCAAAATGACATGTTGTCCTCATATTTTATCGATTAAGGTTTCAAGATCACAGCTTAATGTAAGCGCAAGAAGAGCCATTTTAAATGTGAAATGCTGGTACATTAATAACCGGTGTAACCGCCAGAATGTTGAATGCAAGCACGCAAACGTTCATGCATTGTGTCGTACAGGTGCTGGATGTCAGTTTGTGGGATGGAGTTCCATGCCTGTTGTACTTAGTCGGTCAATACAGGGACGGTTAATGCTGTTTGGCGGTGACGCTGGAGTTGTCGTCCAATGATGTCCCATACGTGCTCGATTGGTGACAGATCTGGTGATCTAGCAGGCCACGGCAACATGTCGACACTCTGTAGAGCATGTTGGGTTACAACAGCGGTATGCGGGCGAGCGTTATCCTGTTGGAAAACACCCCCTGGAATGCTGTTCATGAATGGCAGCACAACAGGTTGAATCACCAGACCGACGTACAACTGTGCCGTCAGGGTGCGTGGGATAACCACGAGAGTGCTCCTGCTGTCATAGGAAATTGCTCCCCAGACCATAACTCCAGGTGTAGGTCCAGTGTGTCTCGGCCGCAGACAGGTTGGTTGCAGGCGCTCACCTGGCCTCCTTCTAACCAACACACGGCCATCACTGGCACCCAGGCAGAACCAGCTTTCATCAGAAAACACAACAGATCTCCACTCCGTCCTCCAATGAGCTCTAGCTTGACACCACTGACGTCGCAAACGGTGGTGGTTTGGAGTAAGTGGAATGCACGACACAGGGCGTCTGGCTCGGAGCTGTCCTTCAAGTAACCGATTTGTAACAGTTCGTTGTGTCACTGTGGTGGCAACTGCAGTTCGAATTGCTGCCGCAGGTTCGGTACGATGCGCCACGGCCATACGCCGTACACGGCGGTCTTCCCTCTGAGTAGTGCCACGTGGCAGGCCGGAACCCGGTCTTCTTGAGGCAGTACTTTTCCTTGACCACCGCTGCCAACAATCATGCACAGTGGCTACATTCCTGCCAAGTCGTTCTGCAATATTGCGGAAAGAAGATCCACCTTCTCGTAGCCCTATTACACGACCTCGTTCAAACTCCGTGAGCTATTGATAATGGCTTCTTCGTCTTCTTAAAGGCATTCTTGACTAACATAAACACACTACGTCGAATCTCAACGATAACTAACGCTCACGAACGTTACAGCGCGTATTTACAGCAAACCTGCTTTGCATGTTCCGAGTGGCGCTACTAACTCCACACGTATGCGCCGAGCGCGAAATTTGCATAGACATCATCTTACAGATGTACTGTCACCGCCTACCAACTGTTGTTTATCTAACACAACCCCTTCTGGGTGTTGGGATTTTTTTCCGTCAGTGTAAATATACATATGCAAAATATTTTTTTGTTTGGGTGTAACAATTTCCTTGCACCAAAAACTAAGTCCTGGGTTTATGGCTTAGTACTGAGTCAATATTGTCGTTACATCCTGAAAATTGTAGACAAATAAAATTTGGATCTCTTGATGGATCACTGTTATTATTTATTACAGTCTGCTACTAGCAGAAATTCTATAGCGTTCATTTCTATAGTTCCGCTAGTTGTAGATTCAGCCTGTATGAAATGTCCACTTTTCAGTCTCTGCGTCTCGCAAGTACTGCAAAATTCGCTGTTTCGTGGACCTAAGACAGCGGAATTCCGCTACTAGCAGAAATTCTATAGCGTTCATTTCTAGCGTTCCGCTAGTTGTAGATTCAGGCTGTATGAAATGTCCACTTTTCAGTCTGCTTCTCGCAAGTACTGCAAAGTTCGCTGTTTCGTGGACTTAAGACACAGCGGAATTGAAGCTGTCAAGAAAAAAATGTTTTCCTTCGCACAGTTCGATCACGTGGAAAAACAATTGTCTTTGCTGAGAGTTTAAAGCAATTCCGATGTAATTTCCGTAGTTTCTTCCGTGCGGGGTTAAAATAACCCTTCCTCCTTGACCTTTAAATTACCACATAATGGCAAAGCAAGGCAATAAAAGCATAATCATAATTCACCTGACAATCACCTCTTCTCGAACTTATGAGAAGAAACATTAATTAAGTTTAAAATAATTTAGATTGGCACATTTTCTCCGAAATCTGCGGTTTTCCGCTGTATGCATAATCAAAATCACTTTACTATACCAAGAAAAATATCAACTTTTACACAACTTATTCAACAAATACTTTTAAAAGATATATAACACAAAAGTAGAAAAATTTCTCTTTTTCATGAAGCAAAAAGAAGTAATAATGTACATGTTATTCTTTATTAAATGCCATGAATGCACTCTGTCTTT
This sequence comes from Macrothele yani, assembly GCA_039090855.1. Classification (NCBI taxonomy): domain Eukaryota; kingdom Metazoa; phylum Arthropoda; class Arachnida; order Araneae; family Macrothelidae; genus Macrothele; species Macrothele yani. The sequence continues at coordinate 70,788,152 of CM077025.1, read as the reverse complement.
TTGTGATATTCTTTTGAACTTTTCGACATTCGCTGGGTAAATTTTCATATCGTTCCTCTTTTAGGGTTCTACTTCTCTTTCCTAAGTATGCTTTCGTACGACTGTAACCTGGTCATACTGGTTTTAGCCAGCGTCTCCCCTCTCGCGCTATTGTTTACCCATTCATGAAGTTTTAATCCCTCTGGTTTGCTCGTCTCGTGTTCTGCCATAGCTGACTATGCCTTCGCTGGTATATTCTTTCATTCCGGCTCCTTGTATGATATTTTGGAATCTAGGAATTCTCCCCTTGCATTCTCGTCTCATGATACTCCTTGCTTGACAATCGTTCAAACCCGAATTCTATGCCCCTGGGTGTCTCTGCACTCGAATTTTGTCAGTTGCTTCGCTAATTTTGGTGCCTGAAAGACCTGCGCTCGTCGCTTTGGAATAATTTTGAGCTTTCGAATTCTTTAGCCTATTTTGGCCTCGAATGCTGCTCTTTTCAGCTGCTACACATTCATCTTTACTATTTAGAAAACTTGTGAACTTCTGGATTACACTAATTAATTAGCGCAAAAAAACAAATGGGTATGTACCATTCACGAGTTGTTTCTCCCCGCCATTCTTCGTTAGGCTACTGATTGCCCCCGCATTGTAATCTCAATACAAGAATTTTTTTTTTCAACGATGATACGTTCCCTTTTACTTGCAAGTGTTTCTTGTATGCCCATATATCTGCATACTTCCCGTAAATAATTCCTTCCTTTCTTGTACTGAAATTTTCCCTTGTGCAACCCTTCGTTCTTATCAATTTCTTCTGTTCGAGTACTTACTAATAACAGACTGCTGCTAACTAGAATTTTCTATCACCTTCCTACGTTCGCCGCTGTTATATTTACATACTCAATCGTAGTTCACTCTTACATTCCTGCTACCCTGTGTGAAGAAAATTAAAAAAATTTTCTTCCGGGTACCCGCGCTGCTCACCCTCTAGACTGGCGTCTCGCTTCAGGTCATCCTTGGCATTTTTCTTTTGGCTGTCAAATTATTATCCTGTGCATTTCCGTTTAATCCGCTAGGTCCAACCCATGAATTTCCTTCTGGATTCGACGGTTGTTGCAAACTCTGTAGTAATCCTTCCACAAAATTTGGAGTTTCTCTGCTTCCTGATGCTTGTACCGAATCGTTCACTGCTTCTACCCGCTGGCTTCTTGGGGTCGCTCCTGCATTTGAATTTACTCCGTCGGGTGGTTGATTGAAATCTCCTCCCGTGGCTGTGGAAGCACTCGCAATAATTTGAGTTACTGGTCCTTGTGATCTTAATTCATAGGGGTCTCTTTCCATTGTTTTACGGGCTGTTCCCCGAGCAATAATTTCCTCTTGTATTTTTTTCTCTATGTCGGCCTCTTCAGTTACTTCGTCGATTTCCGCCTCTCTCGCGCGGGCTCTCGTAGCGGGAGTCCGCGGCGCTCTCTCCGGCTGCTGTACTTGGCCTTTTCGGATCTGGGGCCGCTCTTGCAATACCCTATCCGGTACTGCTGAAATATTATCAAAACACGGGGAAAATTCCTCTTCGCTGTCTGAGTCACTCACTGCGTCCCTTTCCACTAATCTGCTGTGATCGGCACTTTCTCTATCCGTCACGACTTTTTCCTCCATTATCAGATCAGGACGCTTTGAAACTTGAGAGAAAATGCGATTCCTGTGTACCACCATCTCTCTTCCTTCTCTCTCCAGTGATTTGATTCTCACGTTGACTGCGGAAGGAAAACTCAATATGATCCAGTCGCCCTTATTTTTTCTTGTTAGCTTATCTGACATTCCCTTGGCTACATATGGGGTGTGCAAGTACACTCGTTCTCCTACTTTCAAATTCTTTTCTCGTGTAAACTGGTCCGTGTATTTTTCTTTGCGAGCTGCTGCTTCTTGTAGGTTACCGTGCACGATCTCGTAAGCCTGTCGCATCCTGAAGGTGAATGTCTCTACGTAGTTGTCATAATCAAAGTATGTCCGCCGGGTTGGAGGTAATAAAACATCCGATGGGATTGTGATATCTCGCCCGAAAACCAAATAACTTGGTGCGTACTTGGTGGCACTGTGAATTGAACTGTTGTATCCCAACATAAGTGCATGGGACTAACGCCTCATCCCAGTCATCCTGCTGATTGTTTACCAAGCAACTGAGTGATTTGTTGAAGAACTTATGCGATGCTTCGTTCATACCATTACCCTGAGGAAACCAAGGGCTCGAATTTAATCTTCTAATCCCTAGCCTAGTTAATAAACCAGTAAATAAATCTGAAGTAAAATGTTTTCCGTTGTCTGTGAGGTTCTCCTCCACTAAACCAAACGGTCCTATAATGTATCGTAAATAGGCATCTGCTAACGTGCTAGCCTGCTGGTCTGGCAAAGCTACCAATACTGCATATCTTGAAAAGCTGTCGATCATTACTAAATTGTATTTGTTACACTTAGCTGAAGTGGGAAAGGGTCCACAAATATCAAGTGAAATTTTCTGAAATGGGTACGAACCTGTCGCTACCCTCTGCAGCCTTTCCTCGTGCCTTAACTTATGCATTGACTTCTCATTGCAAATTCTACATAACTTGAGGTAGTGGCCCACGTCGGCATACATATTTACCCAAAAATAACGTTGCCTGACGCATGACAGAGTTTTCTGAAGTCCGTAATGTGCCGCACTAGGGATATTATGACATAAATGTAAAACTTCTGCTTTCATAACATCTGGAATAACCAGCTGCTCCCAGAACTCCTCTCTTGAACTACCGCTTCGCGGTGCTTGGAAATGATACAGCAATCCTCTTTTATCCAAATAGAAACTGTTCTTCATCCTGCTTGTTCCTGACGTAAGTCGCCTGCTTTCCAATGTTTCTATGAGGGTTGCAAGATTTGGATCCGCCCTCTGCAGAGCTTTAATTCTGTCACTTTCTGCTTGATCCTCTGCATCGTTTACTGCCATCACTGTGTACATCTCTCCTGCACTAGCTTCCTCCTCTGCGTGCCAATCTTGTCTGCTCAGATGGTCTGCAACGACGTTATTTTCCCCCGTTCGTACTGTATCTTATAAGCGAACTCGCTCAACGCTATCCTCCAACGATCAAGTCTACTGTGACAATCGCGCAAATTACTGAGGTAGATGAGAGGACGATGATCGCTAATTACCACAAATTCCTTTCCTAATAAATAGTGCCTCCCAAATTTCGCCGCTACTACTACAGATAACAGCTCCTTCACGATCGTTGGATACGCCTTTTCTGCCTGATTCAGTTTTCTTGACATGAATGCTACCGGGTGGAGTGCACCAAACTTATCTTTCTGAGATAACACGCTTCCTATGCCTATCCCACTTGCATCACAATGTAAACAAAACTCCTTCCCATAATCTGGGTGTACTAACACGGGGCTAATTAACAAACATGCCTTGATCTGTTTAAATGCTTGCTCCGCGCTGGGAGTCCATTTAAAATTTCCCTTTTTGGCCAACTCTGTTAATGGGACAACAATATTGGAAAAATTTGGCACGAATTTTCTGTAATAGTTGCACATGCCTAAAAATCCTCTTAAATTTTTGAGTGTCTTGGGATACTAAACTCATTGACTTTACACAAATTTGCGGGATTCGGTCGAATTCCATCACCGTCCACAATGTGGCCCAAATATTTAACCTCTCTTTGCATGAATGATCACTTCTTTGGTGAAAGTTTAAAATCGTGTTCCCTTAACCTTCTAAATACTGCCTCTAACTTAATCACGTGACTCTGCTCATCTGGGGATGCTATAAAAATATCATCGATGAAGCACATGATGTTGTGGTCAGCCAGACCAAATAACAAGGTGTCACTTAGCCTTTGGAAGCTATTCGGCGATGTTTTATACCCAAAACTCAACCTCTCGTAGTTTAATGTACCCCATGGTGTGGGAAAAGCTGTCTTATGCTTATCCTTATCGGCTATTCTCATCTGGGGGAATCCCTGACGCATATCCAATGCCGCAAAAACTCTATTTCCCTGAGCCTTCTCCAAAAGATCTTTTATCCTGGGTAAGGGATAGTGATCTGGAATTGCTGTCTGACTCAAATCCATGTAGTCTATAACGAGGCGATAAGCGCCGTCTTTACGTTTGACCAGAAGCACAGGCGCTCTATAAGGTGAAGCACTTTCTTTAATGATACCCGCCTTCAGCAAATCTTTAAGTTGCTCTTCGGCCTCCTTTCTTAAATGGTGGGGAACCCGGTAGAATTTACCGACGATGGGTGCATCTGTGTTCAAATTTATTTCATGACACAACAGATTACAGTTTCCCAATTCACTCGCTGTTCGTGCAAAAACATCCTTATATTCCATAATCAGAGTCTCAACCTGTCTCCTCCAAGCTGGATTAACTCCCTCTAGGTTGAAATCCTTCACTGAGATTGGGGGTAACGTCTCCTCTCTTTCCACTCTTACTTCATTCACATCTATTACCAGTTCTATATAAGCAATTTTAGTTCTCTTATTCAAGTGGAAAGGTTGGTCCGTGAAATTCGCCACCAAAACTGGCATCCTGCCTGACTTTCCTAGGACGTTCACTGACCTTCCCATTCTAATGTACCCTTGAGAAAAATTTTCTATAGGCCGCACTAAGACCTGACTGTTCAAATTTCGTGAAAAAGGAGTACACTGGATTACAACAACCTTTTCTGAATTTGGGGGATGATCTCCTTCCTCAGCATTCTCCCGATCTTAGTTTCATCCGGTGGTAATGCCCTATTGATCCTGCCTTCTCTCCCTCTAAGACTGCTCCTTGATTCCACTTTGTTGACACTAACTGAATTCTTCTCCTGCTTTCTCCGCTCCCGCCGTACCGTAACCTCCTTCTTTTCGCCTTCGATACTTGCTTCTTCTTCAAAATACCTGCCTATGCATCACACCTGAAGCCCTGAGACTTGAGCAAATCCCATCCCAGAATTAAGGAATAATCCTGGTGAAGACTTCGCTGAGTTACGTAAAAATGATGCACTATCTTGTCCTTATTGATCCTAATTGGAAACTCAAAGCAACCGTTCCTCTGAAGTAAATTTCCCGTAATCCCTTTTACAGTGATCACTGCATGTCGTGGCTTACACTGAACTGAATTTCGAATTTTGCTGAACAATTCTGGGAAAATTAAGGAAATACCCGCGCCACTATCGACCAGGGATCGAACCAGTATATCACCTATAAGTACCTCAACTAACGGTAAAGACCCGAATTCCTGGATTGAACAATTTGACAATAATATGGGGTCCTTATTCTCAACTTCTGCAAGGTCACAGCCGTCCCGGCTTCTGTAACCTCCACCTAGTTTAAATCCCTGGGATTCCTAGCTCCATACGAGTTGCTTTCCGTGAATCTAATACGCTGCTCTTCTGTACGAAGCCCTGCCTTCTAGCGTCATCTCGAAATCCGCCTCCTCGCTGGTTACCTCGCGTTCTCGAAAATTCGTCCGCTCCGTGGTTCCTATACGAGCCGCCAGGGGAGAAAATTTCTCCGCACGTCTGGCGCTCCCGACCTCTGACGTCATGTTTACCTCTCCTGTGGTTCCCAGCGTATCCTCTGGGGTACTGTTCTCTCGCTCCTCGGTCTGAATGATGATTTCTGCTGACCGTATCTTCTCCGGAAGTTCGTTGTGATTGGAAATTTCCCCGATTCTGATTTCTAAATGATTCCCTTCGTGGACAATTAATCTTGAAGTGATTCGGGCTCTTACAAATAAAACACGTGTCCCTAACTGACGCATAAGATTCTCTATTCACCGTATGATGCTCTCTATCCGCTTCTAATTGTCTTATTCTGGAGACATGTGTTCTATGAGCTGCTTCCGCATCCCTGAGATCCTTTTTCAATTTTTCCTGTTTCTATTTTAGGCTGTTAACTTGTACTTCATGATCTGCCATTTGGCGAGCCATTACAGTACATAACTCCGCTACTGAATCACTGGAATTATCTTTCTGAGCCTGAAATCTGGAAGGTTCGTAACGTGACTCACTATCTGTCCCTGCCAAATTAATAGAAGAAATACCTACTACGGCGTCGTTAACTTCCTCGGATAATGCTTTCTGGACTGCGGCCTCAAAAGTTTGGGGCGCAAAAGATTATACCGTCCTCTAAAGCCTAGAGTTCAGCCCGTTTAAAAATTGAGACAATTTCGTTTTATCAACCAACTCCCTAACCTGTACATTACCCGTGTCCATGTTCTCTAAGTACGAGTGCGCTAAGCCTCTCAACCTCGCTGCATACTCGGCTACCTTCTCCGCCGGTCGCTGTTTGCAAGTACTGAATCTCTGTAATTTAACCATAACTGGCTCCCGAGAATCGAAACGTTGGATGACCGCCTGCCTGAACTTTCGATAACTCGTCTCCCTGCGCACGTCCGCTGCGTCCATTAAAAATTGGCTTGCAGTACCCTTGCATTTTGCTTTCTCTGCTAGGATATGTACTGCGTCTGACCATTCTGCCATCTGTCCTATGCTGTCTATGGCTTCGAAGAACTGTCCGGCTGTCAAATACTCGTTGGTGCCTGAAAAGCTTGGGATATAGCTTAGCATACCTGCCATCGACTGGACTGTACGCTGTGTAGCCATATCTGCTCCCGATTGTCTCCTATCCATTTCCTGTCTTATTGAATCTTCCTGACTAAGACTATTTTCTTCTCCTGTATAACCTGCTGGCTCTCCGTTAACAGTGTGTAACCCACTATCTTCTGAGATTCCGCTGTTTCTTAACTCGCTAACGTTCTCGTTATCTCCCATCATGACAATCACAAAATTCGATTCCTGAGAATTCGACAACTACAAATTACAAAACTTTAAGCACTTACTACAAAACTCTTACTGTGCAAATTAAAAATTGGAAAAAGAAAACTACTATATGCATCACTGAACAAAAAAAAAAACTGAACTGAATTCTTCCTACACGAAAATATTAGGGTTATGAATGATTTACTAATATTAATTCGCTTCTTCTCTTAAAGCTACTAATCATGCTAATGCTCTTTATCATCAAAATCAACACTGTATCATAAAATAAATACACTGGCAAGCAAATAAAATTATAAATAGACACTTAAATGCATTCATCACACTTCCATTGCAATTATATGCGACCTTAAATTTGCAAAAAAATTCTTCAATTTAATTGCATTGACTTCACTCATGGATGACACTTTTAAAAATATCAGCTTTGAAAACTCATAAAATTCTGATCACTCTCAAAATCACTTTTCTTTAAAATCGTATAAAACACTTATTACAATTCGTGGTATTTTCCGTGCACAACTGTTCTGCAAACTTTTTATCCTGTCCTTGGTGCTTTCAAAATTATGATCTACAGGCATTAATTTAAATTAATCCCTTAGAAAAAAATTATCGCTGATCCCGGTTGTCTAAAACTGCTTCCGCAACAACCTATAGTGCGAAAAAAAATCCTGGTGCCACTGCAACATTTATCATAAACTCAATTAAAATATCACTGATCACAATACTATTTATTTTACCCAATTAAAGTATCACTGATAACGGTAACATTTATTTTACCCAATTAAAATATCGCTGGTCACCGCACCATTTATATTACCAACCCCTTTCCCTGCTGGCGGTAGGGAGGGATATAATTATTTTATTTTAATTGGAACCGTCGAAATTATTATTATTATAAGGAATCGTCGAAAGTGAGCCGAAGAGTTGTGTTTCCTTCCGAGGATGGCGACACAAATTTTCGGCCGGACGGTGCGTTGCGTTTTCCCATGAGAGTGCACGCGAAACTTACGCCCTCATGTGCCGCAATGTTTTTTTTTGATTAAATTTGAAGTAAAAGAAGATCGAATGATAATAAATGGTACTACGAATTCCACCTTATGGCTGGGCATGTTATTCCCGGCTCCCTGTTCCTTCGAGTGCCCGCGTACACCCTAAATCTTAAATTCACGAAAATCTAAGTCTACTAATCTACGTCTACTATAGGAAAACAGAGATATAAGGTAAAATTAACAACTGTTTATTATGATTGTACTAAAACAATGTATAAGGCGGTGAAGAACCATTCTATTACAATTACCTTAAGTAAACCTGCACTAAATTTTATAACACATGCCTCTAATCTGGCAGTCGATCAAATACAAATTATTATGCAAACACTCTTGGAGAGCAAATAAGGTAAGATGTTTGGAGAAAGTGTGCCAAATTCGCCTAATATTATATATCAGAAAATTTCGTAGTTTACTATTAAGATATTGTGACTATCAGGAAAATTTGATTTACCTTTCTTCGCACTTCCGCTGTCGACATCAGCGACGGGACATCATAAACGTGGGCTGGTAACTAAGTCTCTGGATGTGGGGTCAAAGTTCATCGGTGGTTTCCAGTCTGGCCGATCATCGCTTCGTGAGACTGAGGGTTCGATGGCGCGCTTCTGCCTACCAGCCAATCGGGACTCCAACAGATGAGTTCCTCCGTCGCTTGGGCTTCGCGGGATGGGGTCTGTGCTGTCCCTTTCTGGTTTCGGCACGGCCTCTCTCTCTCTCTCCCTTCGGAAATTTAGGACCTCTTCCGTCCTGCGTAAACGGTATACGTACTAGCTATTCTCGCAGCCTCCGTAGAATTTACTTCTAAGTTCTTTCCATCCGTAGCTGGCTCCTCCGAGCTGAGGTACTCTAACTTTGCATCTTGGCCTCAACGTACCGCTTCCTCGGTTCCGGTAATGTCTCCCGTCGGATGAGGATGAAGAGAGAGACTTATCTCTCCGAAAAATTCTTAGTGAATGCTTGTGTTAAAACTCTGGGTTACTTCCGACCAAAACTTCGACACTTTCAAAACCCGCCCCTTTTCCTATCCAAAACTGAAAATTGTATCGCTGACTGGCTATGGCTAAATAAAGGAAACTTGCCCATTCGCCAATTTAGAAGCCCCTGTTTTTACTATACTCAAAGGTACCGGTGAATCGCTAAAAGGCACGTACCGTGAGAATCTGTGTAGCTACCAGTAGGGGTAATAAATTTTACTTGTTTATTTCCTGTCAACTGGCCTTTGTTCCTCGGTTCTAACTCGGTGTTGCCTTTGTACGTTATCGAGGGTGCGGCAGTCATCAACATTCGGTTGATTGCTACTTCAAGGTAGGGTCACAATGCGGCGGGCTTAATTGCTCTTTGCGGCGACCCTTGACTACCTGAAGGCACAACGACGTACTGCTTTTGAGTTCTCTGCAGGTTGGGGGTTTTAGAAGGGGTAAAGGTCATTTGACCCTTCCTTGGCCATCTCTGCCCGCCGGCGCTCCTTCCGCAGTTGACTGGGGGGGGTGTAGATGTACGAATGGGTCCGTCCTTCAACGTCCTCCCTGTCCGCTGAGCACGGGGGTGGAAGAATCCTTTCGCCACCTACGTTCCTTATGGGAAAAAGGAAATCTGAGTTTCCCAACTCATTCCGTGCCGATTTAATAACTCCTTTAATAGAAATCTTCTTCCCTTAGAATTTAACTTGAATTTCAATGCTGCGTGTAATGGGGGTAGATTTAACCAATTAATAAAAATTGTGGCTGCCAAAAGCAATTGGCTCGCCAACACCAGTTGCCCTGATCCTTGGACTCTTTGTTCCCGGATCAGGCCAAAGCCCTCACGCCCTCCTTGAGCTGAGTTTTGGCTTGTGTGGAACTCAACACTTAGGGAATCTGACACCCTCTCGCACAGCGATGTTAGCTACCCACGAGGGTAAAGCAATTCAAAAGGGGTCCGCCCTTAAACCGTCCGGGTCAACCCGGACTCTGATGGTAGTGGCCGAGGAACTACCTAGCCCTGTCGGTAGTTATGAGGGCCCCACCCATACTTCCGAGACCAACCGGAAGAAAAGACCCCGCACCAGGCCGAGGCCTTCTTCGGAGACTCTTCCTGGTGCAAAGGGTCCACCGGCCACTACACCCATGACGGGGGCCTCTCCCACCTCGACTGAGTCAACTCAGTCAAAACGTGGTGAAGTCATGTTTTTGCCACCTCCGCCCATGGCAAACAAGGGGACATCATCGCCCCAACCCGAGTTCTCTCGGGTTACTGAGGGGTTGTCCTCTGGTCCTCCAGAGGCTACTCTGGAGACCAACCAGCACTCCGAGACACCCCTGGTGCCTACACCACCGGCCTTCTTGAGCCGCATCTTCTCTCTTCTAGGGGAGGTAGAGTCCGCTATTATGGACTCTCGGATCACTTCCCTAGGTCGAGTACAAATGGAAGCGGGTCTAAATAAGATCCGCAGAGCTTGCATCTCGCAAGCACGTGAGTCGGCAGCCCTACGTGGTAGGCTGTCCGCTGCTCTGGAGTCGCGCCGCCAGGCCGACGCCAGAATAGTTTCCTATGCCGAACCGGCTAGGAAAGTGGCTCGTACGACGAATGGGTCTTCGCCCACCCCAGGGGGGTCGGGGGACCGGAGACATGTTCTCCTGGTCTATCCCATTGTCGAGAGTACGTCCTCAGAGGATGTAAAGAAGATTCTGCGAACTGCAGTCAATCCAGCTAAACTGCAGCTCGGGGTCAAGAGTATTAGGAATATTCAGAAGGTGGGTTTGCGGTGTAGTGTTCCCGTCCAGAGGAGCTCGACCGCCTCGCCCAGGAGTTGCGAAGCAATCCGCTGACCAAATATTCCACGCCTCCCACAGCCCCACGGAAGAGATTATCCCGGTTGATCGTCTATGGCGTCGACGGGGAACTCTTGGGCAAGGAGTTCGAGGAAGGGGTTCGAGGGCAGAACCCCGACCTCTATAATGGGCTTATAGCTCGATTTCCCATCAAAGGTAAGGGAGGTCGGGTCCACTGGGTGGTTGATGAAGAGCCCAAGGCCTTCAAGCTCTTAATGAGGCGAAAGATACTGAACTTGGGTTGGTCAGTGCTCCGCTTAAAGGAGTTCTTGCATGAAGTCAGGTGCTTCCGATGCAATGGCTTCGGTCATTTCCGGAGTGGCTGTTCTGGGTCAGATGATAGATGTGGCAACTGCGGTGTAGTTGTGCACCAACACCATAAATGCGCAGCCACAACGAATTGCAGCAATTGCTCGTCAGCTAACGCCAAGTTCCGGCTGGGGTTGGACGCAGCCCACTCCAGCTTCAGTAAGACCTGTCCTAGCCTTATTAGGGAACTTGAGCAGATGAAAAGCCGTGTCAACTATGGTTGACATATTTTGGTACCCCAGAGGTACGTAGCTCTCGAAAGTTGTATTTGTTGGTCTCTGACCTAGGTGTTTCTGATGACTCTGACCTGGAGTCATCACCGCAGTACAGGCCCTAGTCCTGCGGACCAATGCAATTATTTCTGTGTGCGTATTGTGTTTCTGTGCTGAATATTTGTGAGAGGGATTGCATGAGACCCTCAAGTGTCAGTAATATGCATGTATTTTTGTTTGTTTTGATACCTAATAAAAGACTTTTGTCCCAAAAGCTCGCGTTGGCGGACGATCTCCCAGCCAAGTGATGTGAAAAATTATTGACAATTTTGTCGAACACACGGGCTATGATCGAAGGGTGCAAGGTACTGGTCCCGTGGGGGACGCAGAACCCCACATGTCCCTGGACCGGTTCTGTCCGAGTGGAAGACTGTGGTTTCCGACGACTGACGGGCTAGCTGTTGCAGCGGCGTCAGGAATCTAAGTAAATTCCAACCTGTGAGAGAGTTCAGCATATCCCTGCGATGTCTGCAATTAGACGGTGCAGGTAGTGTCATCAACTTAACTTACACATTCCGCAGGAAAGAGACAGCTTCAAGGACATACTTGCGCGTGGCAAATCAGTCCCGTGGGTAGAGAGCTCGCCTTCCACGTTGCCAGACCTGGTTCGTTTCTACCTAGATCCAAACGGGCGTTTTTCTGATTTGTTAAAATTTTTTTCCCTGCGCAGTGCTGTAATTCAGATGTGGCCGCCCCGGTGGCGCAGTGGTCTAAGCGATGGCCTCTGATCATTCGTCCGAAAGGGGTCCGGGTTCGAATCCCGGTGAGGCATGGATGTTGTGTCTGTCTTACGGCACTGGCTCTCTCCCTTCCCTGGAGCCAGTGACCCTAAATTAGGGACGGGCGATTGCTTATAGCCCATTGAGTTGCTCACGGTGGTCGTTAAACCTCCAACCTAAAAAAAAAAAAAAATCAGATGTTTCGTAAGGGAGGAAAAGAAGTTGTAGTTTTGGGAAACTGCGGCTGTTCTTGATTTTTTTTATGGCTACTACTGTGAAATTGGCAGACAAGATTCGGCAAGCCATCAGTTACGCCACGTGATTGCCGGCTGCCACTGCCGGGAAAGTAGCGGACCACATTAAGCTAGCCATCATTAACGGCACGTGCTTGTAGGACCGCTGAAGGGCCACTTGCGGCAGCTGCTACCTGTGATGGGTAATTGATGGCCCTGTTGTGGCATATTGCAACTGATGGGGGTGCCAACTGTTGGCCTGAATTGCTGGCTCTTCTGTTGGCTGCCCGGACATTTTATTGACGGTTCGGCAGTGGCAACACAGTGCTGGGCCTTTGCTGGCCCAGCAAGACTGTTTTTGCTGGGTAATTGTCCAGTATACATACAATGAATCTGAAGGATAATTTTCATGCGAAATAATTATGTTGTGAGAGCGAAAATACTGGTCACATGTTGTGGCGCCGCTTCCTATTTATGGATCTGAGGCGTCCACGCTATATGGTCTCTCGCAACAACAAGGAAGTGTATGTGCTTCTCTAAAACACTCCCCAAACTCTGATCGAGCGAAGAAACGAAGCCTTCCCCACTTTAATATTAAATCTGTGATTCGGGAAGGCGGAACGACAACAGCTGAACAGAAAGAATAATATTCACACTAAGATATAATGGTATCAAGAGGAGCTTCTATAAAAATACACAAACATTTATTACGTAAGCAATTAGGGCTAAACGGCGGTGGATTACTCTTTCTCTAACATCAGGCTTCAATAAGGATGGACCTGACAAGAGGCGTGCAACACGAAAGCTAGGATAAATATTTCCCGAGAAATCCCTTTCGGCGTTGAAGTTCTAGGTAGAGCCCTACCTGATACTAAGTAGATCTATATCTCTGCGACTCTCAAGAAATATTAGGCTAACTACTCTTCTCGGTAATATGTTTCAATCTTACCTGTGCTAAGCTCGTATTCCTTGTAGCGAAATATCTACTACACAAGCGGGATCCCTGACTAGGGCCTATACCACTGCAGCTGAGCACTCTATCTCTTCCAGAATAGATGCTCGCTAAACTCAACCAGAGCGTCGGACCTCCGGGTCTTGGAGAGTCCCACGGCTCACAAAACAGGCAAACGCTTCACGTCCCCTTCTATCGGAGAACTGCTCTCTCCGTTGGACGAAAGCAGACTAACTAACAGCTCCTCTTCAAGGGACCTGCTAGTCTCCCCCTCCGCGCTGCGCATGCGCGAAGCTCTCGGCGCTGACCTTGACCTGACGCTGACCCGTTGATGTGGCTCGCCTCGCCTCTCCGGTCACGTGGGTCACCTTTTGCGCCCTTCGCTAACCACACCCCTGGGCGTTGGCCCAGCTTCTTGCGGATGAATTTTAATCTTACCTTCCGCGTCTTCGCGGTCCTCGTCAGATCTTCCATTAGTGAGTGCCCCCTTTGAGAAAGTAATCCTACCGCCGAAGTACATTCTTATAATAACACAATACACATTGTTATTTTTATACAAAAGTGGATGGCTGTTTCCAGACTTGTAGGCGGCTGGACGACACTGACAATGTACAGCGAAAGTCGCGGTGTCATTGCAGATGCTATCAGTTCGTCGAAAAAGCCTCTCCCTTTCTAAGGCGAGAGAAACTAAAGTCCTTTGTTTGCAGCTCTCGACCTCTGAAAAATAAGAAATGTTTACTAACTTTCTGTCGCCATTTTGAGCTTGTAATGACTTTTTCTTCATGAAAAAGCAACATAATGTTGATCATTAGTATAAACTAACATGGTTAATGTGTCCGTTCTTACATATGTAATAGCAATAAAGTATTATTATCCAGAATATTACTTCTGATAAATTTTAAATGTTACTCATAGGGGGCAGCAGACGAAACCAAAGCTAAATTTTCACCTGTCCTAGCCTTATTACGGAATTATAAGGCTAGGACAGGTGAAAATTTAGCTTTGGTTTCTTCTTTTCACCTGTCCTAGCCTTAACACTCACTCACTCACACACACACACACACACACACACACTGTGTATACGAGGAGTATCCGATAAGTATCCTGATTTTTATTCCTATCGATACAAAACCGTGTGTATGATCGTATGTATGCGTGAAACTATTACGATTAATTTCAGTGAAACGCCATAAAAGTGGAGCGACTTGATACTAATGTTAGGTGGCGCTGTAGATAAAAAACAATGGCGTCTAGGTTAAATGTTCAGTTCGAGCAGCGCGCGGTAGTAAAATTTTTAACGTAAGAAGGCGTAAAGGCCGTGGACATTACGCGAAGACTTCGGACGGTGTATGGTGATGCGGCTATGTCTCGTTCCAGTGTTTATGAATGGGTTACGAAGTTCAAAGCTGGCCACGAGAGCCTTGAAGATGAGGCACGGTCAGGTAGGCCCAACACCGCGGTGACTGATGAAACTATTAAACAAGTTGACGACTTGATTAAAAGTGACAGACGCATTCGTCTTCGGGATATTACCATGGAATTGGATATCAGAAAACATTCTGATGGACGAATTATTCATGAACATCTTAACTGTAGGAAGCTATGTGCCAGATGGGTGGAAAAGTGAAAAGTGACTTTGATAGTTCGTACCATTGTATTACATATGTGAGTATCATATTTATGCATCCTGTATTTTTTATTTCTCTTTTGTAATTGATAGGAATAAAAATCCGGATACTTATCATACACCCTTCGTACATACAGTATATACTACCTAGCAATAGCATCAGTGAGTACACTATGTAGATATATGCTCACTTAATATGGATTACTGTCAGCAAGACTCGAGATACGCGCCAAGATCACTTTCATCTTGCATATCAGAGAACACCAAAGTTTAGTGATATGTATGCTTTGTAAGAAAACTAGTGTTTCCTTTCTACACATAGTATTCCGAGGTGTGCCAAATTTGTTGGCATGATTACCTAAAGTTTGTTTACATGTTAACTCAAAGAGATCTAAAACTGTTGGTGTAGAGTAACACTTCAGAGTTTCTCCCATTCATTTTCTGTAGTTTCCGAAAAACGACTTGTGTTGTGCAGATCTTTTACCAGGGAATACCCGAGAGCTTATAAAAGTCTAGATATTTTACATAAATTAGAAGTTTCCGACAAATCCTCATGTCTTTGAAAGTGGAGCATACAGTTTGAAACTGTCAGCAACATGTTGTGGGGATGGGATGCTCAACACTAACTTTTGGGGGTAACCATGAGCGTATTTCTTGTTACCCATCTAATTTTTACCCTTCTCTTATTCAGGAGATTGCTTCGAGGGATTCTGGTTAGGTTTGTACATTACAAGTGTTTCCTTTCGGTGAGAACAAGCACGTTTGGCTGTCAGCATGAGATATTCTGAGTCTTTTGGGCTGATTTCCCCTTGAGTGAGTGATTGTTCACTTATAAAAGTCTTTAAATAATGATTTTGGGGAATAAAATTCCTGTTATCCTTAATAAAAGCTACGTGAGGCATATTCAGTAAAAAAAAAAATGCTGGAAAAGCTCAAAAACTGTTAACTGAGACACCCTGGTGTGAACAAACCCAAAACACGTTTCACAAGGTTGTTAAAAAACTTTGTTTCCTGATATTGAGATCTATCAACATAATTTTTATAAGATCTTTTGATAACTCACCTGTCAAAAGCAAATTTAGGGTCTGTTCATAATCAAAACATTATAAACTTTTTGGGATGTTCTTCCCCAGCTAAATTGTTCTTCGATTCCTGAAATTTCCATGAAATTTGTTCTGGGGAGAAACTGCTCACCTCAGAAAGAACATTGCTCAATTCGTTCGTTGAATTTGCTCAGTTCCTCACACAGAACTGTATTCATTGTACTTATTTAATATAATTTTTCCATGTTCGTTTGTGTGTAATACCTGAAAAAATGTTCAATTTACCAGATTTCATGGAAATGATAACTTTTGACAAATTTTTTTAAATAGTTAGGGCGTATGGAGAGTTCTTTCTGAAAAATGTCCATTTCAGACCTCCAGCTAAATTCTGTTTCAATTACTCATCTGTGTCAAAAAGTACATCAAATGTTGCCCATGTGACATTTGATGTACATGTAACATTCATTCACTGCAGTAAAAGTTAAAATATCATTCATTCACTGCAGTAAAAGTTAAAAAGTATTCAATGAAATTAGTGAGAATAGTTATTGAAATAAGATTTCTTGATAAATTTGTGTGATATGCAATGTTAAAATTCAAGTTTGTCTCTCAAGGTTCTGATATTTATGAAAAATGCTTTTTAAAACTTTTAAGGATTTTCAGAAATCAATGTGTTTAGCAGAATATTGTTCAAAGAGTATTCTAAACAGGATTTTCAGAGAAAGGGGATCATTTGTAGGATAAATTTGCATTGTTGGGAAGAAAATTGCTCCTGTCGCTTTCAAAACTCCAATTTTCTAAAATGCACTGACGTTTACATTGAAATGATATTCATGAAGAGTATTTGCTTTCCGCACCCACCCACCATCACCAGCTAAATTCAGCTTCTTAAAGCAATACATCTGTGTAAATCTGCATTGGATGATATTCTTTTGAACCTGCTCAACATGGTTATTGAAATATTTGACAGATTTTTCAAAAGTTTAGGTAGTGCAGAGGATGATTCGAACTTCTGAGAAATGTTCTGTTAAACTGTCTTCTTTGAAAATTGTTTGCGAATTTTCGGAAATGAATGTGTTTAGAAGAAAAACTGTTTTGTGCTCTAAACAAAACATTCATTCACTGCAGTAAAAGCTAAAATATACTGGTTGCATCCTGGAAATTTTAGTGACTTTCTAAATAAATTTCAACCATGATTTTTATAAGAATTTTACATTTCGAGGTCTGTACGTGAAACGGAGATTAAAAAAGTAGCAATGCCGTGTGTAAAAAAAGTCGACTACATTTCGGTAGCGAAGAAAAGCATTAATTTCTGGCAAAATTCAGTACAACCCTTTATCTTGCACCTAAATTTCATGTTCCATGATCTGTCTTTAAAAGATTGTCATGTTATTCTGCATCTTGCTGCTATTTCACCTCACATTCGACACGTATTTGAGACGACCACACCAATTGGTAGGAACCACTGGATCCCTAGCCTGCCTTCAGACGCTAGTTGTAAACATTTATTACAGGAGAGCAAAACCAATAAAAATGACATGCGAAATAGAACACGACGCAATCTAATGACAATAATAAATTGAAAGCGCAACAGAATTTTCTGGGCAGCTAGACAAAAAGACATCAATCATCTAATCTTTCCCCGAAGAAGACCACTATCTTCCAAACATTCGGACCAATCACAAAAGGAGCGTGAATTTGGTCTGTGGACTATATTCACGCATAGCGTGAATTTAACCTCAGCCGGGAGAATGCGCGACGCAGGAATAGCAACAAGCAATATTAAACTGTGAAAGATGAAATCCCAGAAAATTCACATTTTCTTCTCTTTTCATTTCATATATCCAATTTACATTTATTTGAAATATATTTTCTGTCTAAAAATCGTGGGCATGCTGTTTTTTTAAACAGTGGAACTATTCATAGCGTGCAGTAACACATAGACAGCCGCGATATAAAGCGTTAGCAAACTTGTCGTCAACTACGGCGGAAAGATACATGCGACACAGTAAACCGCAGAATCAAATTTTAAATTGTAAATCGTGCGTGTTATGTAAAATTCTAAACAATGATTGAAGAGACCTGGACAAAATTTTCCCGTCGAAATAATTTGGAACTATATGTAGCGAGCAATAACACAAGGAGAGCCGTGGTCTGAAACCTAAACAAACCCGCAGGCAACTGGGGTGGAAGGACACATGTAATACTTTGGAAGTCTTACGCAGTAAACAGAAAGATCAATTTTCTAATTATAAAAAGCGCGCTATGTCAAATTCGAAACAATGTTTGAAGAAATCTAGTCAGAATCTTCCCGTAAAAATAGCTTGGAATTATGTATAGTACGTAGTAACACAGTGGAAACCTCGGTCTTAAACGTTAAGGAAGCACTGGCAATTGCGGAGGAAGTACACACTTCAGAAGCCTAACAGTGTAAACAGCACGATCAAATTTAAGATTGTAAATTCAGCGCCCTATGTCAAATTCGAAGCAATGGTTAAAGAAACGTAGTCAAAATCTTCCTGTAGAAATAGCTCGGAACTATTTAAAGCGAGTAGTAACACAAGCAAAGCTATGCTTCGAAATGTAACAAACCCGCTGGTAACTGCGGAGTAAAAATACACGCAACACTTAAGAAGTCTTTTTTATTTTTTTATTTTTTTTTATTGGGGGCTTAACGACGACCACCGTGAGCAAATCAAGTCGCCCGTCCCTAAATTATAAGCAGTCACCCACTGAGGTCTGTGAGTCCACTGGCTCCAGGGAAGGCAGATAACCAGTGTCGTAAGACAAACACAACATCCATGCCTCACGGGGTTCGAACCAGGACTCTTCATGGACGAATGATCAGAAGCCAACGCTTAGACCACTGCGCCACCTGTGTGGCAATTAGAAGTCTAACTCAGTAAACAGAAGGATCAATTCGTTATTTTAAATCGAATTTAAAATAACAAATTTCTTCTAATAATTATTTATTCTAATCACTGCTGAAATGATACATCAAGTTTTCTTTGCTGACGAATAGCATACGTGCTATCAGCAGAGGAAGTGCTGGTTAGAAATTTAATACCAAATTCTTTCTTGCCGTCCCGGTGACGTAGGCTTCTGACCATTCGTCCGAGATGATCCCGAGTGAGACATGGATGATGTGTTTGTCTTACGGTACTTCCTCTCCTGGAACCAGTGACTCTAAATTATGGACCTGCGACTGCTTACAGCCCACCTAGCTGTTCATGGTAGTCGTTAACCCCCTCCCCCAAAACAGCGCTAAGTCCTGATATGCTAGAATTTCGGCTATCTATATATTTAAAACAATAAGTCGTTTCTTTCTACAGTCCTCCAGCGTCACCTACTGGAGCGATTTTCATGATTTTTTTTAAATGAAAGCTACTGACCCACAGACTTGTCATCTCTAATTTTTATTGTCAGAAGCAATTTTTTTTAATGTTACCGAGGCATTTTCTTTGCAATCTGCCGTTCGTTATTCTGGCGTTTGTTCTCGCATCAGTATTTGCAGCGCCATCTGCCTTTCTGCTGTGATCGGACTTGGAACTAAGCCCTCCGCTATCAACTACGTAGTTGTACTCGAAGTTCAAAATCAAGCGGAACAGCGGCGTCTTGGACTTTGCTTTCTATGTGAATGCCTTTAAGCTTAGTAAAGAGTTGTTTTGGTTTGTCATGGAACGCCATGTTATCCCTTTTCTCGGTGACGGCAACTGTTTATTTCATGCTGTTTCTCAGTATTCATATAATAATGAGGAACGTCATCGTGAAATTCCTATAAGAGTAACGGGAAAAATTAAAAATTAATGGGAATATTACGAAAATTTTTTTGTTAGTGACCCATCTTATAGAGTGCTCATTAGTAATTCAACCGTTTATTATAGTTATGCATTCTATTACGATTCGTGTTATATGACAAGAAAAAACTTCAAACACAGCTTTTCAACCGTGTATGGCACGGGTTATGGACTAGTCAGAAATAATTGAAGTAGTCGCTGATGAAGCTGGCAAAAGTTGCAGGTGTGAGAAACACTTTCTTACCGTTCAGGCTTAACTCTGGAGTCACATGAGCACAGGCATCGTCACTGAAGATGTTCTTCACTTCGTAGCGTTATGATTGTTGTAAACCACGCACTACTGACGTCAAGTGAGAAACCGCCATTACGGTGACTCATTGACGTTGAGCAAGTGCACCTTTTGTGCAACGGAAGATTCAAATATTAAGAAATAAAACCAATGTTAACTGAAAATTTCGGGACTAACAAGTGATGTGAACATTTATGGAATGTACAGAGCTAACACGCAGAACATTAAAATTTCACCAAATAACTACAAAAACAACTCAAAATTCCATAAGAACAAAACAAAACAAAAAATCCAAAAAAACCAGCAATAACTTTGTGTGACCATTGTATATCATACATACATTGCTGGGGGGGGGGGGGGGGGGGATGTCACACCCCAATGTTATCTCTACCAGTAAGGCACAATAAGATGGACAGTTTGTATGGCTTTTCCACCGGGCGTAGATATGTGAACTAGCCTTTAATCTCTTGCCCTCAACATATTGATAATAGAAGAAATCCATAATTTAGAGAAAGGCTAATTAGGAAGCACTGGCTGAATCTTAAAAGTATTAATCCGACAGTGAATAGTGAAATATTGGTTTATGACTCTCTAATTAAATTGCTTAGAAATGAAAAGTTTCATCATTCAGAGAAATTTGAAGGTACAGAATCAACTAGCAAATACAAAAATTGGTCTCTTACTCTTGCCATTTGGAAACTAACACTAACAAAATTCAAAACCTGTAGCACAAAAAGTACACTTTCGGCCATATCATAGCCAAAAAGGGAATTTTTTCTGCAATAATAAGCGCTAGTCTTAAAATAAAAATCTTGGTACTCTAGAACATTAACAAACAGTGATCTGGATGATAAATAGCATATATCAATGTAGCATAAAATAAAAAACCCTAACACCGTCAGCGAAATGGTTACAAAAGTACGTTTATTGAGTGAAAAGTTGAAATGATTGAGGCCAAGTGAAGGAAAACAAATAATGTAATTGCTTAATGAAGAAATAGAAATGATCCTGAAGCTTAACAAATGGTGAATGGGGTGATCAATACCATATAGAAAAGACTACGAAGATAAAAAAAAACTCCAACACTCAAATATAAACTGATACAAAAACAGTAAAACACTTCACAAAAACAAACAACTCAATGGCAAGGATTCGTCGGTCAGTTGGGGATAGGTACGGAATATCAAACACTTTTCCAAAGTTATAGCTGCTTAACCTTAAATAAGTTTCAAATAAAACAATAAAAATGTTTAAAACAAACTTGCGTGAGCACTAACATATCTCTCAATGGTCTAATAAATAGCCCACCCAGGCTTGTTCTGTGGATATTAAAAAGGGAATAGCTACGTTTATATTCGAAAATGTAACCAATTATTTACTCCTCCTAGTTTAAAATGCAGTTGATGATATATAAACCTGTTAAGAAACGAATACATTAATGTGTTCACGTGTTAAGATTCTCCACGTGTTACGAAACGAATGCATGAATTGTGTTCGAAGCCTATGAATTAAAACAGGAAAAGAACTTACTTTTTATGAATTTTCGATTAATTCCTAATACAATCCGCTTTTATCGAAGGTAATCCACTTTTATCGAACTAATTGTTCTGTGTAAAACTTCATCAAATACAACGTTCTCGCATACGAGAAACAATATGAACTGTGACCTGTCAAATCTTAGGACCCCAGCCATGACGTCACGCGCGACAGAAGCGCCACACATTAAGGCTCGATGAAGTATAACGATGGCTCCGAACCGTAGACGACCACGTGGCGAGCATGTGGGCAGCAGTGGGCTGGTCCGTGGGGCACTTCCTTAGTGATAGAATCCCCCCTTTTCCTCCACTGATGATATACAAATAGAATTTCGGCTGGAAAATGTGCAGTACTATCCATGCGCCGGGGAAAAATCCAGAATATACACTGCTGGCCACCCAAAATGAACACCAAGAAGGACACGAGATAGCAAAGCGAGATTTACTGGACACATAACGACAGATACAAAGATGAAACGATTGAGCTACAAGCCCGTGCCACTTGCGGAACACGCAGACATCAATAGTTCGTGTGGACCGAACGAAAGAGGTTTTGGATGTGGGCTTCATGTATGTCGGTCCAGACATCTTCCACACTTTGCCACAGTTCATCAGGTGTAGCCGCTGGTGGTGCTTGCCGGGCCACTCGGTTGCCGATCAGCGACCAGACGTGTTCGATGGGCGACATATGGGGAGAACAGGCGGGCCACGGCAGAAGTGACACCTGGTGGGCTGTGAGAAATTGTTGCACGATGCGTGGCATGTGAGGGTGCGCATTGTTTTGTTGAAACCTGGCCGCTGGCAGGTCCTGCAGGTAAAGGAGGACTACATGCTCCAAAACGTCGGAGATGTAGCGGTGGCTGTTGAGTGTACCGGCGATGCGTACCAGAGCGGTGCGGGTGTCATATCCAATTGCGCCCCAAACCATAACGCAAGGCGACGGACCGGTATGGCGATGCATAATGCAGGCGTCATACAGTCTCTCGCCGCGGTGCCGCCACACGCGGATCCGACCATCATGGTGTTGCAGGCAAAAGCGTGATTCGTCGGAGAAGATAATGTCTACGTAGTCCAGGTGTGGCGTTCAACGGCCCACTGCAGCCGCACTCGCCGGTGGTGTAACGTCAATGGTAATCGGAGAAATGGGCGCCGTGCGACAAGTCCCCGCTCCTGCAGACGACTTCGAACGGTACGTGCTGACACAGGTTGTTGCGCAACACACCCTAATTCCTGCGCTAACGTTCGTGATGTGGCGGTGCGAGCCGTCAATGCCCGCCGCACAACATGCCGGTCCTCTCGTTCGGTGTTATGCCGCGACTGCGGCAATCCCTCACGTCGGTCCGTCCGTCCCTCCTGCACCCACCGAATCCATACTCGCTTCACTGTGGCTGGATGTCGTCCCACACGGGCGCCGATGTATCGGTGCGATAAACTGCTGTTGCGATAAGCCACTATTCGTCCTCTGTCGAACTCCGAAACGTGCTGGAATGACTGCCGTATTCTGTGACGAGGCATCAGGAAGCGTCCCACGCACAGGTCCGGCAGCACAACACATTTCCACTACTTACACCCCGCCTTCTGTACACCCTTCTTATAGTGCTTCTCGGTGGCGTGCCGGGAGCACATGATTTGCATATGCCCTGCAATACTAATCGTTTGTATGTCCTCTCGTGGGAGACGCATGCTGCGAATTTCAGGCCAATTGGAGGCTTTCTTCATGGTGTTGCATTTTGGGTGGCCAGCAGTGTAGATGGAATAGAACTAGAAAATGGTAATATAATGAAGTCATTGTCAGATAATGAAAATTATAAATACCTTGGAATTCTTGAATCAGAAAATATCTTACATACAAAAGTCAAAGGTCTGACTCAGGGTGAGTATATCAAGAGAGTAAGACAAATATTGAAATCAAAACTAAATGGTGGGAATACAATAAGAGGCATAAATACATGGGCCATTCCAGTAATCAGATACCCAGCTCGAATAATTGATTGGACCCAAAGTGAATTAGAAATACCGGGTCGGAAAACTGGAAAGTTATTGAACATGCATCATGCACTCCATCCAAAAAGGGATCTTGACAGATTATATTTACCTCAGAAGATTGTAGGCAGAGGGCAACTACAAGTACAACAGGTAGTAGAGGAAGAAAAAAGAAGCCTAAGTGATTACGTCAACAGAAGCAGAGAAAAGCTACTTCAGAAAATAAAGAATGAAAATATCTTAAAAACAACAGAAAACAAGGCTGAATACAAGAGAAAGCAGTTTGAAAGCAGATTAGATGGCTGAAAGAACAAGCCACTGCATGGACAACTTCTAAAGAATATTGATGGAAAAGGTGACAACAACTTGATTTGGGTGTGGCTGAAATTGGATTCAATCAAGAATGAAATGGAAGGTCTGATTTTTGCTGTACAAGAACAGGCATTGCAAACTAATGTTATGAAGGCTAACATCCAGAAAGTCAGTGATAACCCAAAGGGTCGACTTTGTCAAGAGAAAGATGAAACTGTGTCTCACCTTATATGTGAATGTAGCAAAATTGCACAGACAGATTATAAAGCTAGACATGATAGGGTTGCAAAATTGATTCACTGGTCATTATGCAGAAAGCACAATCTGCCAGCATCGAAAAACTCATGCGAACATCAGGCTGCCATAGAAAATGATCAAGTCAAGATCTTGTGGGATTTCAGAATTCAAACCGATCGACACATAGAACATAATACCCCAGACATAACAGTAATAGAAAATCGGAAAATCTGGATAATTGATATAGCGATCCCTGGAGATGCCAGAGTCGATGAAAAAGAACTGAAAAAAATGACTAAATATAGAGACCTGGCCATAGAAGTTACCCGGTTATGGATTAAACACACAACGGTAGTCCCCATTGTCACTGAGGCACTTGGAACAATGTCAAAAAAATTTATGAATCATTTTGAAAAATTGCTGCTTTCTGACAATATTACCTGCAGAACTGCAGAAGACAGCTTCGCTTGGGACATCATATATTTTACGCCGATTCTTGACTGATACCTAGGTCTCCGGTGGAAACTCTTATAGTTCAACAATACCAGTCAATGATGACACGTTGTTTATTTTGCTTGTCATAGGCTGTGATTCGTATATTTCGAATAAAGAAAATAAATAAATAATAATAACTAATGATAATAATATAATAGCTCTTCTCCGAGACCAAAGGATTCCTGATGGCTATACAAGATCGAGTTGTAAATGCTAGAAGCTATCTGAAACATACCCTGAAGGACACATCAGTGGAAAGCGACACATGTCGGAAATGCCATCAAGTGGCAGAGACCATCAAACATATCACAGCAGGGTACAGAGTCCTTACACAAACAGAATGCACGAAAAGGCACAGTCAAGTCGTCAAGATCCTCCATCAGAAATTAGCAAGAGAGCACCACGTCATTACAACTGAGCCTGTCACCTATTACAAGTATGAGCCAACAACGCTCCTAGAAAACAGTACCCGCAAAAGATCATCCCCTACAATCGGCCCGACATCGTGCTGGTCGACAAGAATTCAACATACCTCATTGAGCCACCTCGGTAGCGCAGTGGTCTAAGCTTTTGCTTTTGACCATTCTTCCGAGATGGGTAAGGGTTCGAATCCTGCCTGTGGAACATGGGGATTGTATTTATCTTACGGCACTGGATCTCTCCCTTCCCTGGAACCAGTGACCCTAAATTAGGGAGAAGCAACTGCTTAGAGCATGAGTTGCTCACGGTGGTCGTTAAACTTTCGGCGAACAAAAAAAAGTCAACACATCTCATTGACACAGTCGTGCCCAACATATGCAACATCCAGCAAACGGACGGAGAGAGGTTGTCAAAGTGTAACGACCTAAGATACGAAGTCAAGGAAATGTAGTATACGGAGAACGTCACCACCGTTCTCATAGTAATATCAGCCAAAGGAGTTGTACCTAAGACCATTCAGAACTCTATACAGGCATTAGACCTAACACCTACGTTGAACCACAGAAGGCAGCTATCCTGAACACTTATATGTTAGTAAGCAAGTTCCTGGACAACTAAGAAAGAAATACACTTCCCAAACTTGGAACTTCGTACCCGTCCCAGAAGGAAGAGAAAAACGTTTCCCCAGGAAGGGGTGGAATCATCTTCATAATAATAGTAATAATAGAGCACTATTGGCAATCCTGGTGGTGCAGTGGTCTAAGCGCTTCTGATCAGTCGTACGATATGGGTCCGGGTTCGAAACCGGTTTAGGCATGGATGTTGTGTTTGTCTTACGGTACTGGCTCTCTTGCTTTCAGAGCCAGTGACCTTAAATTAGGGGCAGGCGACCGCTTTTATCTCATCGAGTTGCTCACGGTGGTCGTTAAAAAAAGAGCAGCAATAAAAAAAGAGTAGTTGTAATAGCAATAATAATGAAGAGAAGTTTAAGAATAATTAGGGCATTTCCATAAACAAATAATAAAAAGGATCGCCTCTCTTTAACAGGGATCCTGTGAGTCCGTGTGGTAATTAGGCCTTGCATACCTATTTAATTTTTCTATGTTGGATTTCATTTTAGCGGCACAGTAAAAGAAAATCTGCTTCCTATTCCTGTGATTTTGTTTTGAGGACTGCAGTCTAAATGAATCACTTCCCATTCTTCATACCTAGTACTGTTACGATTCGCAAGATGCCCTAATATGTGATTTGAGTTCATGGTTTTCATCGTAGCAATGCTAACGGTAAAGATATGGTACACTCTCATACAAAACACAGTAATCCTCATTATTGCATACAAGATCATCTAGAAAAAAATCCTTTACCCTGCATTTCTTTCAAAAACAATACTCCTACCGAAAACATGCCATAATGAGGGAGTCCATCTGAACGGCTCCCGCTTTTGCAGAGTGGCACAGGAG
This sequence comes from Macrothele yani, assembly GCA_039090855.1. Classification (NCBI taxonomy): domain Eukaryota; kingdom Metazoa; phylum Arthropoda; class Arachnida; order Araneae; family Macrothelidae; genus Macrothele; species Macrothele yani. Next base: position 70,761,838 of record CM077025.1, on the reverse strand, counting down.
TCAAACGAAGAGATTAGAACAATACGTCGTGCGAGAAGAACCAATTCCAACATAAAGCCGTAGTTGCACAATCTAAAATGTGAATGATTAGCCCTAAAAATTGATGATATATTAAAAACTTTAATCCACCAGATTCTTAGTTAAAAACTTCACATTTACACTTAAAATTTAAAAACACTAGTACATAAGACCTTTCAGCACCTACTTTAGGACCATCATCAGATGAATAAAACACCCAAGTTACATGGAACAAAGCTCTCTATATATAGAGAGTCAAGGTTAAAGTTTAAGTGTGACGTCTATAATGTGGCTAAAACATAAGCGCAGGTCTCTGTGAAATGTTGCTTAGCAACCGAGATCCTGAAAAATAACAAAAAATACAGAATTAAAGAAATTAACAATTATAATGCAGTCTGTATAGTCCAAGAGTATTTTTAAAAAATTACTAAATCCGCTTCCTGGGTTGAGGAATAAGAAAAAGAGCATCATCATTACAAGCTGTACCAGCAAACTACTGAATGTATAGACTCTCTGCAAACAAAGTCTGAAATTTCGTAATAGGGGTAGACAGAATTTTCGTATCTTCCCATTTAGGGTAATGGATCCCTTGGCTAGTTAGACGAGCAAGAGATGTTGATTGGGAATTTGTTTTTAAACCGTATTTGTGTTCCAAGAGTCTTGTTTTGATGGTCCGTACAGTAGAGCCAATGTAAACTTGATCCGGGGTTGAATCGTCAATGGATTTCAAAGAGATATGGTAAACTCCATATTTGTTGTCCAAAGTAGTAAAGTCCCTTGCATTCTTGACCATAGAAAGAATACACTGCCGGACAATTGCTAAAGACGGATGACAATAACAACGATAGCAACCATAAAATGTAAGGCAGGAAAATGTGGAAATTAGCATAAGTGCGGGATACAGTAAGACGTGTTGTGCGTATGCAGATTTTGGATTGCCGAACTTGTTCGTGACGTCATAGCGCTGATAAGAGATATAAAGGATTTGACGCGTATTGACCGTTGTTGTTCAAACGCAAAGTTGAAAAGGAAATAACCAATTGACGAACTTGCAATTTTTAAACTTCCATGTCTTCCCGACATCACCTAGATGATTTTACGCGTGGCCGTATAATTGGCAAGACTGAAGAAGGCCGAAAAATAACAGATGTTGCCAGGGAGTTCGACGTCAGCCACAGTGTTGTTTCAAGGCTTTGGAAATCATTTCAAACAAATGGAGAGTGTAGCAAACGTCACAGGGGAGGTCGTGTTAGCAGTACAACACCTGCAGAAGATCGGTACATAGTGCTATCAACAAAAAGACACCGGCGCAGCACAGCGAGTGAGGTAGCAAATCAGTTTCTGGCTGCTACTGGCAAGCGGATCTCCCAAAAATCTGTCGCCAGACGTTTGCATGAAGGAGGACTATACGCCCGCCGTCCTGTTGTGTGCATCCCATTGTCCAGACGTCACCGTACCGCCCGTTTGCAATGGTGCCATCAACATCGCAATTGGACTGATAACGACTGGTCTGCTGTCCTCTTCTCAGATGAGAGTAGATACAGTCTATCGTCTGATTGTCGACGACAACTGATCTGGCGTGATAGTGGTGCTGCATATTGTCCAGCAAACATACAGGAAAGGGACCGATATCCGACATGTAGTGTCATGGTATGGGCTGGCATCATGATCAATGGCCGTATGTCCCTATATGTGCTTCCAACTGGGACTATGACTGGCCAACGATACATTAATGATGTTCTGCTACCTCATGTTCGCATGTTTCGTGGTGCTGTCGGTGATAGATTCATTTTCATGGACGACAACGCAACATATCATCGAACAGTCGCTGTCCAGGAGTGTCTTGAGAGCGAGGATATTCAACGCCTCGTATGGCCAGCACGTTCTCCAGATCTGAATCCCATTGAAAATGTGTGGGATGCTTTGGGGAGGAGTCTTGCTGGTCGCCAATACCCTCCAATAAACAAGGACACCCTCATCCGTGCACTGACAGAGGAATGGGATAAATTACCCGAACAGCTGTTTGATAATGCTGTGCAAAGCATGACACGACGTGTGGAATCTTGCATCGCCCTCCATGGTGGCCATATCCCGTATTGACATCTTACGCCGGAACGGCTGCGGACGGTAATTGCATTTTTTTCACGTTTACGTATTCTGCACAAAATGGCCTGTTTGTCCCTTGAACACGTTCCAAAGCCTTCTGGATTTCAGAGCACAATAAATTGTCTTTCTTGTAATGTCCTGGCATTCTGACATTATTTTATTTCACTTGGCATCTGACCACATTTACTTTTTTATGCGCTACATAGCCGTTTATGATCCCTCCTTAGCTGCATCCTTAGCAATTGTCCAGCAGTGTATTTCTAGTCCAGATCCCGACATCTGAGTGGTTTTCGCGGTAACTGTTCCTTATAACATCTAAGTGGTTTTTGCGGCAACTGTTCTTTATTCCATGTAAGTTGGGTGTTTTATTCATTTGATGATGACCCTATAGTAGGTGCCGAAAGGTCTTATGTACTAGGTTATTAAATTTTAAGTATAAATGTGAAGTTTTTACTAAGAATCTGGTTTATTAAAGTTTTTAATATATCATCGATTGTTAGGGCTAATCATTGACATTTTAGATCGTGCAGCTACGCCTATATGTTGAAATTAGCAAAAGAAGAGTAATAAGACACAAAGCTATATCAGTTTTGGGACATCATTGCGGCTGCATTTATCGCGATTTTTGGGGGGAGTTGATCTATTTCTGTTTATTAGGAATGAATAAATATCTCACGACCCTTTACCTCCTAACCATGTCCTCCACTTGAGTACAGAGAAGCATCAGCAAAGAATGCCCCGCACGGGGATAACTGGTTTTCCAGTTATTCGGGGAGCGGCGCCACCATGGCCCGAGCTGACCTTGTGACGGATCAATTTATCGTTTCGTCTTGAACGATTAGGTAACCGAAGGGACAGCTGTTCATCCAGCTGCTGGGGGATGGCGTCCCCACGGCCCGAGCCGACATGTGCGATATGTGATGATTTTCACATTTTTTTGTTTTTTGTTTTTTTCACTTGACACGCTCCCGCCTCAGTTGTAGACTGCTGAGGTTGTGACTATGCGCCAGCTCTGGATTATAGTTATAGTTTCTTATTTTCTATCCTGTCTTCTCCATTTCATGATCCTTTCTTCGTTTTTCCGAGCTGGTTAGCTAGACCTACCTGCACGTTTGCCGTGTGCGGTGACCCGTAAGGTGGAAAAGGGGATGCTGGAGGCTGAGGTTTCTGGTGGCCTGGGTGTTGTTGTCACCAGTTGCCAACACTTCTCTTTGCCCCCTGCTTCACCCTAAACGGGCGGCTAGGAACTAACCCACTCCTAGTCAATGAGGTCTGTGGCCGAGTGGAGCCCAGACCTCTAACGGCTTGTCGTTTCGCACGACAGGGTGAGTCTGGGGATAGGGTGGGCATGCCAAAGGGGTATTCCCCAGGCATGGGAAAGTCTGGGTGCACGCCGAGCTCATGTCTGCCCTGTCAACTTACTATATCCGCTTGCTATCCCTAGAGTCGTATCCTGCGTCCACTTGGGCTTGAGGACCTCCGGCTCTCCCCTGTTGGGCTCGGTAGTGGGTGGGGACGTCGGTGGATGAATCCTTTATTTTTTTCATGGAAGACAATAAAATTTCCCACGAACCCAAAACTAAAAGAGGTATGGAGGAAGGATCAGCTCCTTCCGCCAAAAAATTTGTCGCTGATGTTTCCAATGCTAGATTCTTTTTGTGCACTCATTGGACCCTTCAAAGCCTTTGAGTGCCAAAAGTCCATTTTGGATCCATAAAGTACTTCAATCAATCGCAAGCTCTCCTAAGTGTGTCAAGAAGCTCCAGTCTGGAGATCTTCTTGTTGAGATGTCTACTGTGGCCTACAGTTCCACACTTATCAACACCAGCATGCTGCTTGAGACTCCGGTCAAAATAACACCACACGGTTGTGACGTATATTCTAGATTAACTTTCCTTTTTTAGTTTCTTTCCCTATGTAAATCTTGAGTTTATTCTCAATATTCTTCACGCTTAACGAAATATCTTTTCCTTCAAACGAATACGTTTGGCAACACAATTGAGGTTGAATGCACGGTATGCATGTAATAAGATAAGAACAAATGATAAAAAGCGACGACTGATCTGTTGTATGAGGGGTGTTGATAAGAGCTATTATTGTGAGCGATTATGATGAGCGTTGTTAAGAAAGTGTTGTACGAGAGAATTGAATAGTGTTGAGATAAATGTGTGGAGAGTGTAATCATTCCATTCCGAATAAAGGACATTTTCCGTAAGTTGACTTCGGTTTATATGTTTTGTCTGGCCGTTAAGGTCTGTTTCATTTAGGAACGGCCGCCCCGGTGGCGCAGTGGTCTAAGGCGCTGGCCTCTGATCATTCGTCCGTAAGGGGTCCGGGTTCGAATCCCGGTCTGGCATGGATGTTGTGTTTGTCTTACGGCACTGGCTCTCTCCCTTCCCTGGAACCAGTGACCCTAAATTAAGGACGGGCGACTGCTTATAGCCCATTGAGTTGCTCACGGTGGTCGTTAAACCTCCAATCAAAAAAAATAATTTAGGAACGATTTATTAGTATGTTGATATTTTAAGTTAGCGTAAAGGTCATCAAGTCTTCCTTTACGCCACATTGGCGCCCGAATTTTCCCCCGAACAGATTCATAGAAATCACGGGATATGGATAACGTAACTGATCCTATCGGTCTATTTTATCAACATAACCATGAGGCTCATAACTCTACAGCTGACAGTATATGTACTCAGCGTTATAGAGTTCCTCATAACTGACCAAGCGCTCTATACCAGGCCTGCGGTTCTGACTTACCAGACAGTGAGTACGCGAGGTACGAAGCCTATGTACCGCGTACTTCGACCGCAGTGCCTCAACAAATATTTACTCCACCCCCCCCCCCATGAGAAGGAGCAAAATTCTTACACATTACGTACCCCATGCGGGTTCTATTATATTTAGGGGAAACGGCGGTTCGCTTAGGTTTTTGGAGAATCTGGACGATCATTTTGACCTTTATAATGTTCCTGAAGACTGTCAGATACCTAAGTAGTATAAAATGACGGGTCCGACCGCAAGGAGCAGCTCCTTCTAGAGAAGGAGCAGGGGGCGTGGCTTGCTGCAGAAGGAGCAGGGGCCGTGGCTTGTGACAGAAAGATGTGGGGGCATGACAGGTGGCGCTAGTGTGTTGGGTCGATGATGATGTGCTGCCTCCTAGCGGTGCTTCTTGGAACTTTCGATGGACCTTTGTTTTTGAGGGATGGCAACGACCGAGTGGTGCAAAGGGCGTGGCAGATGGCGCTAGTGTGTAGGGTCGATGCTGATGTGCTCCCTAGCGGTGATTCTTGGAACAAGCACCGCTAGGGGGCAGCACATCGCGTTGGACCTTTGTTTTTGAGAGATGTCAACGACCGAGGGGGAAAGGGGGTGTGTACGCGATGTGCTGCCCCCTAGCGGTGCTTTTTGGAACTTTGTGTTTTTCTCGGGAGATTTATTGGACTTTGACAAATTTTTGAGAAGTCTTTCCAATATGTTTTGTTTCCTCGAATTTGTTTTATTAAACTTATATTTTTTAGGAATTCCCTGAAGTGTTAGGAATTTTTATAGACGTTGCATTATTTATTTATTTTTTTATTTTCTCGAGAGATTTATTGGACTTTGTCAAATTTTTGAAGGAAGTTTTTTTGTCGTTTCCAATATTTTTTGTTTCCTCGAATTTGTTTTATTAAACTTATATTTTTAGAACTCCGTGAGGTGTTAGAAATTTTTATAGACGTTGCATTATTTTTTTAATTCTTATATTTGTCCTCCCTCCAATTTTAATTTAGGCGAGGAAAGGCTTTGTTTGAAATGATTTCGTTCCTGTTGATTCATGTTCCGCTATCTTTTGTACGCCATGTGTTTTGGGATGACTCACACTCTTCTCTTTGTCTCAGACCATACCATTTTGTATGACACGTGTTTTGGGACGAGTGACTATGATGGGTGACGCATGTCGTGATAACAGACAAAACCATGACATCATCCAACGCCATTTCCTCCGCGGGATCGGCGGTTGACGTCATTTGAGATTCTGTTAGACACATTAAGTTCCAAGACTGATTTTTTTCAATAACTTGATCATTTTGCAACGAATTTATTCCTTATTTTTTCCCCTAATTTCCCATTTTATATTCATAATTTTTTCAACGTAACGATTTTTTTAATTTTCTTTGAGGAGACTTCGCGCATTTTCAACTGACGTTCCAACATAAAGACGTTTTCCAAAGTTTTGTGCTGCAGACATAATCTTAAAACACAATTGTTTATTAACGTATTTACGTGTTCATGACATTTTCTGTTACATTTTTTAACGTTGTACCTTTTTCCACCGTACAAAGCCACAGTTTTTTATGTATAGCTAAAATGTGTATTTTTTATTTTTTCGTATTTTTTTTATTTCTTCATGATTATTCAGTGAAATGTACCTAAAAAAATACATTATCTTAATCCTTTTGTTCTAAATGCTTGCGTACTCGTTAAACTTCTCGATGTACCATTTTCTAACTTTTCAAACTAACAACTACTTTTATCGAGGCTTTATTTTTTCTGATTCAAACAAGCAAACGTTTCTTCTTTATTATTTCCGTTTCCAATACAAACAACTTTTCTTACTTGCTTTTAATGTATGACTTAATCTGGTTTTCTCTACAGCTGTTTTATGTTTGTGCAAGAAATATACAGATCTATAGCAACTAGCTATACATAACATTCGTTCGTAAGAGTATCTTTTTTTTTCCAGATTTAAACTAACACACGCTTCTTAACGACTTGATATCGGTTTTCTGGGGAACTTTTCTTTTTCCTTCATTCAATTTTATTCCAGATCATGAGACGAGGAAATGCTTATTTAAAAACGATTTCGTTCCTGTTCGCAGTAATTATTGGACTTTGACAAATTTTATGTGAAATGACTTCATGCTAATTCTGAGTCTTTCGCCTTTGCAATATTATTTTCTCGTAATTTTTTCGTGTGTTCAAGAACTCTACAGGTCTTTCGCAGTTAAAATTCTGGTAAACAATATTTGCCTACTTTATTTAGCATATCATCATAGCTTGCCAATTTTCGCTATTTTACATTATCCTTTTTGAAATTTAGTAAAACTTTTCAGTATGTCAGTAATTTATTTTTTACTTGGCCAAACTCATGACTCCTTTTATTTAGACTATTTCTTTTCATTTCATTTCAGCAAAATGATTGTTTTAGATGTAGCAAATCATCAGGTTTTTTGTTTCCTTATATATCATATTTTCCAACTTGCTTTAAAGTATTCCTAAAAGCTTGCATGTATGTCAAATATGCATTTTTCAAATCCTTCCCTAGTTTGCTATACTTTTTCGTGGACTGCCCCAACAGGAAAGCATTCATTGTCAAGGCATGAAATCTAAAACCTTTTTTCTTACGATAAAATTTGTATTCTTTGGGACATATTTTCTGTATATTGTTATGTCTCGTCAGAAAAAGACATTCATTCTGGAGGCAAAGCGAGTAATTCCGTTCTTCCACTAAACATTATTTTTTTACGTTTTACTAACTCACCACCCCCATAGCGAAAATAAAGAAATACTTACTTCTGTTCAATACATATCGACTCAATCTATTTCTTTTCGAAATGCTGATCATGACATTTCAACTAAAATTTCATACTTTCACCAAAAATCATGTTCTTAAACGAGCTATTTTTTTAATTTATTTCATGTATAACTAAATTTTTGTTGTTTACTCACCTCATCAAAGTCAACAAGAACTCCCCTAATCTCATTCATTTCCCTCATTTAGTTCGCTTAAATTGAGATGTTTCAAAACTTCGCGTATATTTCATTCCCTTAATGTTCAGTTCTCCCGTGTCTGTCCCTTCATTTTTAACTTATGTGCATGCTGCATTTTATCTTTAGACGTTTAGTTTCATTGACCTTTTTTTCGTTTTAATTAGGTTTTCATTATCGTATTTTTTATTCACTGTCTCAGCAGAAAAAGCTTTCATTCTGCAGACATGGCGACTAAGTCCGTACTTCTTCTAAAAAATTTTTTCACGTTTTATTAATTCATCAGAAAAGCAGTTGTTTTCAAACTCCCATAGTGAAAATATCGTATTCCCCTTATAGTACTTATTATATTTTTCCTTCTGTTCAGTGTTGTATGATTCTTCAAACTTTGGTTTATTTTTATGAAACTTCTTTTTTTTTTTTTTTTTGATTCAAATTATTCAATCTTTTCCTATCGATTAAATTACTCTTATTTTCCCATTCGACTTTACTTTTGAACAGAAATGTAACTAAAATCTTCAGATGTATTTTAGTCTATAAGGCCAATTCTTCCCTGTTTCAAATAAAGCCTTTGTAGGATTTTAGTGTAAATGCCCCTAAATTTTTAGAACATTTTTTAAATATATTTTCATAGTTAGATACTAATTCCTCGAGGTTTACATTAAAACATGGAAGAAGAGTGTTTTTATGCTTTCTCCAGTGTGTGAGCTTTCCCCAAGAAATTAACTTTGAATTCCCCCTGTTACTGTCGGAAACTGACAATCTCCTGCGACTGTTTTCACGCGTCTACTGCTTACAGGAAAACCTCATATAGCATGAAATCACTTTGCTTGGGAGATTAAACTAAATTCTGGTTTTGAACTTTGAATGCAAACTCAAGCTCGCAAAAGCATAGTTTTCTGAGCAAACTTAAACTGTCTAAGATGACAAAAATCTAAAACTGCTGACACAACGGGACAGAGCGTTTGAACTTTGCCGTTCATTCACCATTTAAGAGATCCGTCGTGAACCACTAGAAGGGAAGTAAGCAGACCCTGATTTAGTCCACTGTTTCCAAGGAAGGTAGAAAGCTAGTGTCGTAATTCAAGAGCTCTTAAATCAAGCCTCCCCGGGATTCAATTTCGGACGAACGAATACTCAGATGTCAATGCTTAGACATTGAAAAGTTACTTCAGACAAATATTTTCTTACTTAAAGTGCTTCAATTCAGAATTTGTACTACTTAAGATTTCCCTTAGTCAATATTTTTTCTATCTTAAAAACTTCTAAAGGGTTGATTTTGAAAAAAAACGAGTTCTCACAAAAATGTAAAATTTCCTCAGATTGTATGAGGACCCAAAAAAAAAAAAATTGATGAAGCTTGAATGTTAACAATTTCAACCATTTCTTTCTCTTCATGTTTCATTCCATAAACTTTCTTCAAATTCCTATACATCCAAGAATTTTGTTAAATGTCCGAGTTCGACTCCCCCAGAAATCTTCTGAAAATGATAGTTTCTCTTTTAAAAAAATCCAGAATAAGAATCCCTTCACTGAAACAAGAAATTCATATTCAAAGCATTCCATCCCTCTTTCTACTTCAAATACTCTATTTGTAAACCTAAGGAACTTTTTTTAATATTCATATATTTTTCCCTCTAACTTTAGAAGATATTGTCCTAAAATGTATGTACATATTACGATAGTAAAATATCTTACTACTGCTTGATGTTCAATTCACTTCACATTGTCTTAAGGAAATTCGTTCATTTTCTCATAACACATAGACATGTTATTTTTCTTCCCATTCACTTCAAAGACTTGAGATCAACTTAATGGAGTCCTTTGAGAAAAACTTTCATAGGAAAGCATAAATTTGCCCAAAAAGTACATTAAAAATAAACAAATGTTGAAAGTTCCTGTACAAGAAGGAAATTATGTTGTAACTTCTAAACGAAAAAAGACAAATTCTAAGAAAATATGTAAAAATGTTCGTTGGATTCCATATTAAAAAATTTAGTTGAAGAAAAGTGTCATTCTTTTTTTTTTTTTTCCCTTTTTTAAATGTATTCATTTTCGGAACAGTTCATTCTTTCCTAGGGTTAAAAATGGAACACTTCATTTTTCTTAGTAGACAATTGTGAGAAAACACATTTCATTAAAAGCAGGGAAATTCCCATAGAATAGCATGGGAAAACTAGTATACATAACAAGACTGTTTCGAAACGAGTAAAAATCTGTTGAAGTTCGTTTGCGAAAAAGTTAAAAGTTGGAAATGGAATGAAGTAAAAACAGTCACAGCAAGTTCCTGAAAGTTGAAAATTAGATGTACTAAAAATGTCTAAGGAAAGAAATTTTTATAAAACATAGACTGTTTAGTTTTTGCAGTCTAGGGGTCTTCAGTGAGAGCGCTTCTTCTTTTCAACTCAAAGAATAAAGCGAGTCAGTTTGAAACATTTCAAACTCCCCGAAATTAAGCTGTGTACTCTGGTTTCGACTCAATACTGTAAAGCATTGCTCTCAGACCAGTCGGAATTCCGCCCCGACTGGTTGCCAAATGGAAAACATCAGGCCTCTTTCCAATAACAATTCCCAAATATCCTTAAGAAAACTCTAGCAAAAAAGCACTAGTTCACCAGTAGAACAATTGGATTCATTCTTTTACTGTTTTAAACATTTCAAAAAATAAGTTTACATTCTTACTTTTACTTTAAAAATCTTGAAAGCTTAAACTTTGACTCATTTAAAAAATTCACTTAAAATTTAATTTAAAAAAATAATAATTACTCTTTAAATTTATGTCTTAAAACTAAAAAATATTTACGCTTAATATTTCAATAAATAATAAATATTCACAAACTCACTTGCTACCTTTAACATTTAAAAAAACAAACAAAACTACGTTCATTTCTGAATTTATATATTCGAAATCATTACTTCTCCAAGTAGTTCCTTTCCCTGATCGTAGAGAGGAACTCTTCTGAAATCTTCACTTTTGCACATGTGTTCATAAAAGCTTGAGCTACTTCCTTAGGATTCAACAAGGCCACAGCGTTCTCGAAACTTGAAATCGCTTTCCTGTTCCACTCAGTGGTTAGGCATGGAGGATGCATCTGAATAGGTGGAAGTACTTCAGAAATGCATTCGCGACATCTACATACCTTCAGGATGTTCTCCCCGATTAAATTTTTTAAACATTCAATTAAATTGTGTCTAAGTTCACTCTCCTCAATCGATGCATTTTGAAACTTTCGGGATTCTCCGAGTACGATTTTCTGGAATTCTGAACCCATTAACAATTCCTGGGTGCTGTCCCACACGCCATCCAAAATAATTTGGAGTTTCTTAAACTGCTTTTTGGTTAATGCAACTCCTGTTGTTAAGTGAAAAATCCGGAAACAGAATTTGAAAGACTTGAAGACGTCTTACTTTATTCAAACTTAGAACAGAACTAAAATTTGCTCAGCGTTTCCTTTGCATACTGTAACCAACACATGACCCTTATCACCACGTGGTGATTGATGTGTCACCATGCGTCAGCACACTAACTGCACGATGACTGTTTCCTTATCTGGTCATCTCGCAACGAACATGCTATTGACTCTAATCAGACAAAGCGAACTTCAGCTTGAGAGATAAACGAAAGGATTTCATTATAACTAACTTTTATGTCTTGAGAGAATAAACTAAAAAAATTCTTCATAGAGTACATAATAAACGTAAAGAAATTCTTCATAGAGTACACAATAAACATAAAGAAATTCTTCATAGAGTACATAATAAACGTTAAGGAATTCTTCAACGCCGAATTTCCACTAAAATGATGGTGGCATACGAAAAGCGTGAGAATTTAATCAGACATCTTCAAAGAATTCATCTTGGAATTAACGCTGCTTTTGAGAAACGAGTGAACTATGAAATTATTTGTTCTCCACACAGAGAAATTTCAGATTTCGAAATCTCGCCGTCCTGACCCTGAGTGAAATTTAACATATAGTGGAATCTACACTTACGCATTCCTTTGAGTGGGGAATAGCTCTCATGTAAGGGGTCAACGGTTCCAAACGACATTGATTAAAATTGAAGAGAGGAAAAATATAAGAATTAAAAAAATAATGCATAAGCAGGATTCCCGAAAACCTAAAAAAATAGAAGTTTTATATAAAAAAAGAAATTCCAGGAAAAATATTGGAGGGGCGAAAGATTTCCCATTCCTTCTTCCATTCCCACCAAAAAATTAACGAAGTCCAATAAATCTCTCGAAAAAAAAATTAAACAAATACTTGGACTAACAAAAGAGAGAGCGACACGTGACGTCAACCCATCCCGCGGCTAGTAGTAGGAGATACACTGTTCCCCCCTCTGACATCATTTTTTTCTATGCGAACAGAAATTAACTTGAACAACCATCTTAGAAAATGCCTCTTCCACGTTTTTCTTCCCAGCCATGCAAGAGCAATCAGATTGCCTTTTCTCACCAAATGTTCTAGCAAGAAGGAGCAGGAGACGCCGGAACGTAGCCCGAAGGAGCCGAATAACAAAGGGGTGTGACAGGGAGGGAGCTCCTTCGGGCAACGTTCCGGCGTCAGCTGCTCCTTCTTGCTAGAACTTTTGGTGGGAAAAGGCAATCTGATTGATCTTGCATGGCTGTGAAGAAAAAACGTGGAAGAGGCATTTTCTAAGACGGTTGTTCAAGTTAATTTCTGTTCACATAGAAAAGAAATGATGTCAGAAGGGTGAACAGTGTACCTCCTTCTACTATCCGCGGGATGGGTTAACGTCACGTGTCGCTCTCTCTTTTGTCAGTCCAAGTATTTGTTTAATTTTTTTTCGAGAGATTTATTGGACTTCGTTAAATTTTTTGTGGGAATGGAAGAAGGAATGGGAAATCTTTCGTCCCTCCAATATTTTTCCAGGAATTTCTTTTTTTATATAAAACTTCTATTTTTTATTTTTTTAGGTTTTCGGGAATCCTGCTTATGCATTATTTTTTTAATTCTTATATTTTTCCTCTCTCCAATTTTAATCAATGTCGTTTGGAACCGTTGACCCCTTTCATGAGAGCTATTCCCCACTCAAAGGAATGCGTAAGTGTAGATTTCCACCATATGTTAAATTTCACTCAGGGTCAGGACGGCGAGATTTCGAAATCTGAAATTTCTCTGTGTGGAGAACAAATAATTTCATTGTTCACTCGTTTCTCAAAAGCAGCGTTAATTCCAAGATGAATTTTTGAAGATGTCTGATTAAATTCTCACGCTTTTCGTATACCACCATCATTTTAGTGGAAATTCGGCGTTGAAGAATTTCTTTACGTTTATTATGTACTCTACGAAGAATTTCTTTACGTTTATTGTGTACTCTATGAAGAATTTCTTTACGTTTATTATGTACTCTATGAAGAATTTCTTTACGTTTATTATGTACTCTATGAAGAATTTTTTAGTTTATTCTTTCAAGATATGAAAGTTAGTTATAATGAAATCCTTTCATTTATCTCTCAAGCTGAAGTTCGCTTTGTCTGATTAGAATCAATAGCATGTTCGTTGCGAGATGACCAGATAAGGAAACAGTCATCGTGCAGTTAGTGTGCTGACGCATGGTTACACATCAATCACCACGTGGTGATAAGGGTTATGTGTTGGTTACAGTATGCAAAGGAAACGCTGAGCGAACTTTAGTTCTGTTCTAAGTTTAAATAAAGTAAGACGTCTTCAAGTCTTTCAAATTCTGTTTCCGGATTTTTCACTTAACAACAGGAGTTGCATTAACCAAAAAGCAGTTTAAGAAACTCCAAATTATTTTGGATGGCGTGTGGGACAGCATCCAGGAATTGTTAATGGGTTCAGAATTCCAGAAAATCGTACTCGGAGAATCCCGAAAGTTTCAAAATACATCGATTGAGGAGTGTGAACTTAGACACAATTTAATTAAATGTTTAAAAAATTTAATCGGGGAGAACATCCTGAAGGTATGTAGATGTCGCGAATGCGTTTCTGAAGTACTTCCACCTATTCAGATGCATTCTCCATGCCTAACCACTGAGTGGAACAGGAAAGCGATTTCAAGTTTCGAGAACGCTGTGGCCTTGTTGAATCCTAAGGAAGTAGCTCAAGCTTTTATGAACACATGTGCAAAAGTGAAGATTTAAGAAGGGTTCCTCTCTATGAACAGAGGAAATAACTACTTGGAGAGGTAATGATTTCGATTATATAAATTCAGAAATAAACGTAGTTTTTTTTTAAATGGGCAAGGTAGTAGTAGGTGAGTTTGTAAATATTTACTATTTATTGAAATATTAAGCGTAAATATTTTTTAGTTTTAAGACATAAATTTAAAGAGTAATTATTATTTTTTTAAATTAAATTTTAAGTGAATTTTTTTTTGTTGAAATGCGTCAAAATTTAAGCTTTCAAGATTTTTAAAGTAAAAGTAAGAATGTAAACTCCTTTTTTGAAATGTTTAAAACAGTAACAGAATGAATCCAATTGTTCTACTGGTGAACTAGTGCTTTTTTGCTAGACTTTTCTTAAGGATATTTGAGAATTGTTATTGGAAAGGGATCTGATGTTTTCCATTTGGCAACCAATCGGGGCGGAATTCCGACTGGTCTGAGAGCAATGTTTTACAGTATTGAGTCGAAACCAGAGTAAACGGCTTAATTTCGGGGAGTTTGAAATGTTTCAAACTGACTCGCTTTATTCTTTGAGTTGAAAAGAAGAAGCGCTCTCACTGAAGACCCCCTAGCCTGCAAAAACTAAACCGTCTGTGTTTTATAAAAATTTCTTTCTTTAGACATTTTAGTACATCCAATTTTCAATTTTCAGGAACTTGCTATGACTGTTTTTACTTCATTCCATTTCCAACGTTTTCGAAAACGAACTTCAACAGATTTTTACTCGTTCCGAAACAGTCTTTTTATGTATACTAGTTTTCCCATGTTATTCTATGGGAATTTCCCTGCTTTTAATGAAATGTGTTTTCTCACAATTGTCTACTAAGAAAAATGAAGTGTTCCATTTTTAACCCTAGGAAAGAATGAACTGTTCCGAAAATGAATACATTTAAAAAAGAGAAAAAAACAGAATGACACTTTTCTTCAACTAAATTTTTTTAATATGGAATCCAACGAACGTTTTTACATATTTTCTTAGAATTTGTCTTTTTTCGTTTAGAAGTTACAACATAATTTCCTTCTTGTACAGGAACTTTCAACATTTGTTTAGTTTTAATGTACTTTTTGGGCAAATTTATGCTTTCCTATAAAAGTTTTTCTCAAAGGACTCCATTAAGTTGATCTCAAGTCTCTGAAGTGAATGGGAAGAAAAATAACAAGTCTATGTTATGAGAAAATGAACGAATTTCCTTAAGACAATGTGAAGTGAATTGAACATCAAGCAGTTGTAAGATATTTTACTATCGTAATATGTACATACATTTTAGGACAATATCTTCTAAAGTTAGAGGGTAAAATATATGAATATTAAAAAAAACTTCCTTAGATTTAGAAATAGAGTATTTGAAGTAGAAAGAGGGATGGAACGCTTTGAATATGAATTTCTTGTTTCAGTGAAGGGATTCTTATTGTGGAATTTTTTTAAAAGAGAAACTATCATTTTCAGAAGATTTCTGGCGGAGTCGAACTCGGACATTTAACAAAATTTTAGGATGTATAGGAATTTGAAGAAAGTTTATGGAATGAAACATGAAGAGAAAGAAATGGTTGAAATGGTTAACATTCAAGCTTCATCAATTTTTTTTGGGTCCTCATACAATCTGAGGAAATTTTACATTTTTGTGAGAACTCGTTTTTTTCAAAATCAACCCTTTAGAAGTTTTTAAGATAGAAAAAAAATGACTAAGGGAATACTTATGTTGTACAAATTCTGAATTGAAGCATTTTAAGTAAGAAAATATTTGTCTGGAGTAATTTTTCAATGTCTAAGCATTGACATCTGAGTATTCGTTCGTCCGAAATTGAATCCTGGGGAGGCTTGATTTAAGAGCTTTTGAATTACGACACTAGCTTTCTACCTACCTTGGAAACAGTGGACTAAATCAGGGTCTGCTTGCTTCCCTTCTAGTGGTTCACGACGGATCTCTTAAATGGTGAATGAACGGAAAAGTTCAAACGCTCTGTCCCGTTGTGTCAGCAGTTTTAGATTTTTGTCATCTTAGACAGTTTAAGTTTGCTCAGAAAACTATGCTTTTGCGAGCTTGAGTTTGCATTCAAAGTTCAAAACCAGAATTTAGTTTAATCTCCCAAGCAAAGTGATTTCATGTTATATGAAGTTTTCCTGTAAGCAGTAGACGCGTGAAAACAGTCGCAGGAGATTGTCAGTTTCCGACAGAAACAGGGGGGAATTCAAAGTTAATTTCTTGGGGAAAGCTCACACACTGCAGAGAGCGTAAAAACACTCTTCTTCCATGTTTTAATGTAAACCTCGAGGAATTAGTATCTAACTATGAAAAGTAAGTTCTAAAAATTTAGGGGCATTTACACTAAAATCCTACAATGACTTTATTTGAAACAGGGAAGAATCGGCCTTATAGACTAAAATACATCTGAAGATTTTAGATACATTTCTGTTCAAAAGTAAAGTCGAATGGGAAACTAAGAGTAATTAAATCGATAGTAAAAGATTGATAGTTTGAATCAGAAAAAAACAGAAGAAAAAAAGAAGTTTCATAAAAATAAACCAAAATTTAAAGAATCATACAACACTGAACAGAAGGAAAAATATAATAAGTACTATAAGGGGAATACGATATTTTCACTAAAGGAGTTTGGAAACAACTGCTTTTCTGAAGAATTAGTAAAACGTGAAAAAATATGTTTAGAGGAAGTACGGACTTAGTCGCTATGTCTCCAGAATGAAAGCTTTTTCTGCTGAAACAATGAATAAAAAATACGATAGTGAAAACCTAATTAAAACGAAAAAAGGTCAATGAAACTAAACGTCTAAAGATAAAATGCAGCATGCACATAAGTTAAAAATGAAGGGACAGACACGGGAGAACTGGACATTAAGGGAATGAAATATACGCGAAGTTTTGAAACATCTCAATTTAAGCGAACTAAATGAGGGAAATGAATGAGATTAGGGGAGTTCTTGTTGACTTTGATGAGGTGAGTAAACAACAAAAATTTAGTTATACATGAAATAAATAAAAAAAATAGCTCGTTTAAGAACATGATTTTTGGTGAAAGTATGAAATTTTAGTTGAAATGTCATGATCAGCATTTCGAAAAGAAATAGATTGAGTCGATATGTATTGAACAGAAGTAAGTATTTCTTTATTTTCGCTATGGGAATGGTGAGTTAGTAAAACGTAAAAAAATAATGTTTAGTGGAAGAACGGAATTACTCGCTTTGCCTCCAGAATGAATGTCTTTTTCTGACGAGACATAACAATATACAGAAAATATGTCCCAAAGAATACAAATTTTATCGTAAGAAAAAAGGTTTTAGATTTCATGCCTTGACAATGAATGCTTTCCTGTTGGGGCAGTCCACGAAAAAGTATAGCAAACTAGGGAAGGATTTAAAAAATGCATATTTGACATACATGCAAGCTTTGAGGAATACTTTAAAGCAAGTTGGAAAATATGATATATAAGGAAACAAAAAACCTGATGATTTGCTACATCTAAAATAATCGTTTTGCGGAAATGAAATGAAAAAAAAATAGTCTCAATAAAAGGAGTCATAAGTTTTTCCAAGAAATAAATAAATTACTGACATACTGAAAAGTTTTACTAAATTTCAAAAAAGATGAAGTAAAATAGCGAAAATTGGGAAGCTATGATGATATGCTAAATAAAGTAGGCAAATATTGTTTACCAGAATTTTAACTGCGAAAGACCTGTAGAGTTCTTGAACACACGAAAAAATTACGAGAAAATAATATTGCAAAGGCGAAAGACTCAGAATTAGCATGAAGTCATTTCACAAAAAATTTGTCAAAGTCCAATAATTACTGCGAACAGGAACGAAATCGTTTCTAAATAAGCATTTCCTCGTCTCATGATCTGGAATAAAATTGAATGAAGGAAAAAGAAAAGTTCCCAGAAAACCGATATCAAGTCGTTAAGAAGCGTGTGTTAGTTTAAATCTGAAAAAAAAAAGATACTCTTACGAACGAATGTTATGTATAGCTAGTTGCTATAGATCTGTATATTTCTTGCACAAACATAAAACAGCTGTATAGAAAACCAGATTAAGTCATACATTAAAAGCAAGTAAGAAAAGTTGTTTGTATTGGAAACGGAAATAATAAAGAAGAAACGTTTGCTTGTTTGAATCAGGAAAAATAAAGCCTCGATAAAAGTAGTTGTTAGTTTGAAAAGTTAGAAAATGGTACATCGAGAAGTTTAACGAGTACGCAAGCATTTAGAACAAAAGGATTAAGATAATGTATTTTTTTAGGTACATTTCACTGAATAATCATGAAGAAATAAAAAAAATACGAAAAATAAAAAAACACATTTTAGGTATACATAAAAAATTGTGGCTTTGTACGGTTGAAAAAGGTACAACGTTAAAAAATGTAACATAAAATGTCATGAACACGTAAATACGTTAATAAACAATCGTGTTTTAAGATTATGTCTGCAGCACAAAACTTTGGAATACGTCTTCATGTTGGAACGTCCGTTGAAAATGCGCGAAGTCTCCTCAAAGAAAATTAAAAAAATCGTTACGTTGAAAAAATTATGCGTATAAAATGGGAAATTAGGGGGAAATATGGAATAAATGCGTTGCAAAATGATCAAGTTATTGAAAAAATCAGTCTTGGAACTTAATGTGTCTAACAGAATCTCAAATGACGTCAACCGCCGATCCCGCGGAGGAAATGGCGTTGGATGATGTCATGGTTTTGTCTATTATCACGACATGCGTCACCCATCATAGTCACTCGTCCCAAAACACGTGTCATACAAAATGGTATGGTCTGAGACAAAGAGAAAAGTGTGAGTCATCCCAAAACACATGGCGGACAGAAGATAACGGAACATGAATCAACAGGAACGAAATCTTTTAAAACAAAGCCTTTCCTCGCCTAAATTAAAATTGGAGGGAGGACTATAAGGATTAAAAAAATAATGCAACGTCTATAAAAATTCCTAACACCTCACGGAGTTCTAAAAATAGAAGTTTAATAAAAAAATTCGAGGAAACAAAAAATATTGGAAATGACAGAAAAACTTCCTTCAAAAATTTGACAAAGTCCAATAAATCTCCCGAGAAAATAAAAAAATAAATAAATAATGCAACGTCTATAAAAATTCCTAACACTTCAGGGAATTCCTAAAAAATATAAGTTTAATAAAACAAATTCGAGGAAACAAAACATATTGGAAAGACTTCTCAAAAATTTGTCAAAGTCCAATAAATCTCCCGAGAAAAACATAAAGTTCCAAAAAGCACCGCTAGGGGGCAGCACATCGCGTACACATCCCCTTTCCCCCTCGGTCGTTGCCATCTCTCAAAAACAAAGGTCCAACGTAATAATGAAGTTCCAAGAAGCACCGCTAGGGGGCAGCACATCAGCATCGACCCTACACACTAGCGCCATCTACCACGCCCTTTGCACCACTCGGTCGTTGCCATCCCTCAAAAACAAAGGTCCATCGAAAGTTCCAAGAAGCCCCGCTAGGGGGCAGCACACCATCATCGACCCAACACACTAGCGCCACCTGACACGCCCCTTACATCCTTTTGTCACAAGCCACGACCCCTGCTCCTTCTGCCGCAAACCACGCCCCCATCCTTTGGCGCCATGCCACGCCCCCTGCTCCTTCTCTAGAAGGAGCTGCTCCTTGCGGCCGGACCCGTCATTTTATACTACTTACCTATTGCTGGCATATGTTTGCAAGACACGGCAAAAGTCTGGTACAGACAGTGGCGTCGAATGAACCCAGAGGGCTCCCATCAGCAATTTCGAGCTGACTTTTTGGATGTCTTTCCTTTTGGCACCAATAAGGCCGGCCTTGCATAACAACTGTTTTCCAGGCGACAGCAAGCGTCAGATAACCCAGTCTCATTCGCCCTGGAAACAGTCCGACTTTACAAATTATGGGATCCCGCTGCAGTCGAGTCTGAGATTTGTGACACGTTGTTGCAGCAGCTGGATCCCTTCCTGCAGAATTATCTGGAAGTTCGACGTCCTGTCTCCATTCACGAGTGCTTAAAACTCGTTCGAGTCTATGAAGACCGCCACAGCAAAAGACAATCTTCACAGGTTCACGAGTGCCGCCAACCTACGCAGTACCATTGACCTCGTATTCAAAACAACAGGTATCAGCAGCCAAACCAGAACATTCATCAAAGACAATTTTTCAATCAGCCTAGAAACGCCTATCAGCAGTCTAGATACGTGCCGCCGCATCGTCGGGTACCAGAGGTGCGACATCCTGGCCATACGGATTCCTTAAGTGTCCTGCAATCTTTGTCATAGCTGGACTATTGTAATCATCCTCTTCTTTTGAACGTACGAAGGATTCTTCGTTCCTTGCTCGAGACCGGTGTCCAGATTCAATTCTTCTGGATTCCTGGGCATGTTGGAATCTCGGGTAACGAGTGTGCTGATGCGGCCGCTAGATCTGCTTCCTGTGTGGTCGTCACACCCTTGCCACTCTTTCATCGCGATTTTCGATTTCTTGTTCGTGATCATATCAAACGAACGTGGCAGGGTCTGTGGGACCAACAGGTGGAAAATAAACTGCATCGTATAAAACCTATTCTCGAAATCTGGAACTCCTCATCTCGTCGGAACCGCAGGGAGGAAGTGGTGCTTGCGCGTCTCTGCATTGGGCATTGTCGTTTCACACACCGCTTTTTGCTGAGTGGCGACACTGCACCGATGTGTGAGATGTGCAATTGCCGACTCACTGTCATTCATCTCTTGTGTAGCTGTGTTCGTTTTCGTGGTGTACGTTTTCACTATTTTCATTCTCATTTGTTGACCGAGGACGCCGCTACTCTGCAGCGGGTCCTGGATGACCACTGCGATACTGTCGCTGTGTTTTCCTTTTTAAAAGAAATTGACTTTTTTAAACGTATTTAGATTTTAGCTCTTCCATCATCCTCAATTTTCAGTTTTAATGAATCAGCCGAATTTTAAACATTGTATCATGTTTTTAATGCTGTTTGTTTCATTGCCTTTTCGCCCTTCCATCATTCTCATTTTTCACGTTTACTTAATCAGCCAGATTTTAAGTTTTCTACCATATTTTTAATACTGTTTGTCTGTCCTGTATCTTGTCTTGTCTTGTGTTTGGCGCTCTTTGGCCAGGCATGGCCCTTGCGCCATAAAACCTAACCAACCAACCAATCAGGAAAGAATGTCCCCCGTGGGCCTGGTTACCTTTGATTCAAGCGGCTGACTTGTGAGTTGGGGTGTTGTCTTCTTCTCACTCCGCCCTGTACTCTTTTGCGGAACAGAAGTATTTGCGTTATTTATCAACTATCAATTAAGATGACAAAGGAGTCGACACCTTTTTTCCAGGGACATAGTGCTTCTTTTACCGCACATGATACTTGCTGTCTTTAGTTTATCTTCTTGGCTCTGCAATTCAGTCTGCAACTGTTTGCAAGCATCGAAATCAGAAATGAAAAAAAAATGTTTTTTTGCTGTTTCGAAACAAAAAGTCGAAAAGAGCAGTCCTTACCATCACGAAGAAGATTGAATATCGCAATGAAAATAGTAATGACTGCCAAAAACAATTGCCGGACATTTCAGCGAAAAGCAGGGAACACCAATTACAACATTGAACACCAATTAGCCGGAGGATAGTAGGCGATATTTTAGCTGACAATTAATAAATAAATAAATAAATAAATAAATAAATAAATAAATAAATAAATAAATAAATAAAATAAAATAAAATGGATTAAAAAATTTGAAACTGTTCCTGGGAATGCTAAAAGGTTCAAAGGGAATTGGAAGGTGCTTTAGAAATCTTGATATCTTAAGTGAATGCGAGAAATGGGACTGCTACTGGTGCCGTAATAAAGGAACCAGCTAAGGTGTTTGGAACGAAAATGGACATCATGGGTTTTCAGTACGGCAGTGGTTGATTGCATAATTTCAAATATCGAAGAGGTTTTTCGCAGCACATCAAGCATGGTGAAACTTCTTTGATGCTAGATGAAGAAGCTCTTCACAGTTCTCGAGAAAGATTGTGGCAATTAATTCTATCATATGACAGAAAGGATGTTTACAGTATGAATGAAAGCGCATTGTTTTACAGAATGCAGCTTGATAAAAGTGCACTTCTCAAACCTCTTTGAAAGGATGCAGAAAGGTCAAAGATCATAAGAAAATTACTTGTGATTGGAAGGTCAATCCGAACGTGCTGTTTTAAAAACTTTAATCCGAACATATATATCACTTACAAAGCAAATAAAAAGGCATGGATGATTGCGCTACATCCATGCCTTTTATTTATTACCATGACATAAAAACTATGGAAAAGGGACACCAGGGAAGGCGGGATACTCATATAATAGCAGATTTTTCTGGAACCTTCAGCGGGACTCCCATGGTAGATCTCACTCTAGAAAGTACAATGAAAGAAACTTCTTAAATGTTCAATGACTGATCATATTGTGTTCTTGTGTTGAAATAAATTCAAAAATAAGGAAATGAAAAAGTGATTGGAACAGTGAGCGTGTGGTCCGGAGTATTGGACAATGTGTGAGGACAAGCTGGTGTAGGGATGATTTTAAGTGAAAAGATGAAGAACAACTTGATTCACTATTGCTGCATACGTGAGAGAATTCTTTGGATTCGTTTGAAAGTGAAACTTCAGGGAATAGTAATTGTTGTAGCGTATGCTCCTTTGAACTCGGAACCTTCTGATAGGAAGGAAAATTTTTGAAATGAGCTAAAAGCTGTTTTGAGCCAGTTTGGTGCTAAAGAGAAACTTATAATAGCAGGAAATTTCATTGCTGGAGTATGTGTGCAGAATGCGATTTCTGATAATGTTCTGGGTAAGTTTAATGATCCTTATGTGAATGATAATGGTGAAAGATTAATTGAACTCTGCATTGAGAATGGTTAGTGTGTCTCTAATAGGGTTTTCAACAATAAGTATATCCACACCAGTGGCGTATATTCAAGGCTAGCTAGGCTACCCGCGAAGCCCAGATAATGCACAAATAAAAGTCAATTCAATATACACAAATAAAAGTCAATTATCGACGGTATTAAGGTATGTCGATACTTTCGATGCCAAAAAAACACAAGCGGATTCGCTTCTTTTGAGTGTGAGAATCATTCTGGCGAGGGATGACCAACGGCATAACCCAAGCAGGTCTTCGAGTCTTCACTGTTCTGATGCGAATAACTTTGATATGATCGCCTGCTAGCGTTTTCATGACAACACGAAGCAGCATATGGAGGTGAATGGACCATTGCTTTGTGCAACGGTTCACTCAGAAAAGAGAAGACTTCGGACTACCTTAGTCCCTCAATGCTTCCGCCTTTAACAGCGGGTGTTTCGCGAGAGTGGTTTCAGTTTGTGTGAAGTGTCAATGAATTAAAATGAGTGAAATTATATCTTCAATTCGCGGATTTGTTGTATTCGAACTGTTTGGATAAATTTTGTGAAAGCTTCCCTGAACATCTACTATCAGAGCTTAAATAACTCTATACTTCAAATTTTGATACAGCTTGATTAAAAAATGAACTGAAGGTGTTTTATTTTCTTGATGAATACAAAGCAAATCAGTAAGAGGCATTACTTGTTACATAAAGTTGAATAACTGGACATAGTGTTTATTGAGGTGTACAAATTAGTAGATCTAATATTAAACTTTCCATTAACAACTGCAATTGCCGAAAGAAGTTTTTCCGTATTCAAAAGAATCAAGATGCCACACAAGGACATGTACATTCGAGTAACTTGGCTGGTTTGTTAATAGAGAAAAACATTCTTTTTAAATATGAAAAGTACTCGGAGGAAACATTTTTGCAAAAACGTAACACTCAAGTTCACACAAAAGAAAAGAAGAATGGAGTTCATGTAAAAATAAGTGTTCAAAACCGAATCCTGATAATTATTTGGTATCATATTAGCAATAGCATGTATCTAAAATTTAGAAAAAATGTCACATCTATTACCTAACAATTAAAAAATAAACTTCGCAATTAAAAAAAAGTACTGGAGGGGGGGAGATAACCAGGTCTCGGACCCAAGATACGCCACTGATCCACACATATACTTCAGAAAATTGCACTCTTAGTCAAAAGGATGTTATAGATTTGTTTTTTACGATCAGCGTCTGAAACACTTAGTTTTTGACACTCGTGTGATGAGGATCAAAATCGCTTTCTTTCCAAGGAAAATACATGAATAGTACAGAGCAAAATGAGTGTCACAATACAATCGAGGAATGAAAAGTAACAATGAGAATCACGGGCATTACGAGTGACAGTAATGATGGCACATGAGCCGCGAAAAAGTCCGTAGAGTACGAAACTTGAGTTCATCCCACGATGGTAAGGGGTGGCATCCAAAAAACCCATAGAATTGGTGACATTGATAACCAATGAACCAAATCCAGGGAGAGATGGCAGGGCAGGTAGTGATAGCTGTACAAAAAGCATTTCAAAGTGCGTGCAGATCTGCAGTAACATCTTTGCGATCAAAAGGACCATAATAGCCACAAAAGTGTTCGAAGGCAACATCAGGTTTACGTGCGAAAAACAGTTTGGAGGCAAGAAGTGGAGAAACCACGCCGGTATAATACGGATAGGCATCTACGAGGTGTTGCACATGAGCACAAGAAAACCGAGGAAGAGGCAAGGCAGCTGCCTATGAAAAATCAGGAGCATATCCGAGATACGGTGAATATAGAATCGGTGGCTCGTCAGACGGAATATCAGAAGACACTTCAATGGAAGTGGAGCCCTGAGACACGTCAGATGTTACTTGCTTCTTGCGATTCTTCTTTTGATGAGGTTTACAACGCTTCTTGGGGCAAGCCCCCTGAGGGGCAGATGCAAACAATGAAGATTCTAAGAGCTCCACAGAAACTACAGGAATCGTTACAAGAGGAGCAACTGGCGTGAAGGAATGTGATTATGTAAGCCATCAGAAGTGGGAGGAATTCACTGAAGCACGATGAAATAAGCTCTGGGCTAGCAGAAGTCGAAGGAACATTGGACGCTAGAACATGGGAGACTGATGTGAAAGATCATCAACGATACTAGAGCTCGAAGAGACAAGTTCTGGCCAGTCCAAAGGTTACGCAGCAGACACGACGAAGTTGGCAGCGAGCTGTGGTTTACCAGTAGAGTGTAGCCCGGGTGACACAGATGGCGGTGGGCTGGGTGACACAAGCATGGCACCGGGCGGTGACCCTGGAGAGAACAACGTAGGAGGAGAAACTTCAGGAATAGCAGGAAGGTCTAATTCTGAGGCGTCAAGGGTGATGGAGCGCTGAGTGGTGTTAGAAGAAAACATCTAGCAAGAACCAGGCAGCGGTCAGCTCGGTGGCGAGAGGGTCAGGACAGACAGAGACACTGAAGGAGATGACTCTGCAGAATGAACAACTGGCAGGTGCTCGGGCAATACATCAACCGCAGGAAGATCAGACGAGCAGACCTCTCCAGCGGGAGAGCTAGGTGGAGTCAGAACGATTAAAGACTTCGGTTCTGAGGCTGATTCAGGTGTAACTGGAGACGGAACAGCAGTTAAAATTGTAGCAGGAGGAGGAAAACAGAAGGGAATTTATTTTGATGGTGCCCAAATCTGAAGACATGCAAAACAATTAAATGGAATAGCCACGTTAACATGGTAAGAGCTTGATTGCCAGTTTTGTCGGAAAGGATGAGATCGCTGTGTCTGATGAAAAGATAAGAAGTGCCTGTCGACGACAACTGAGAAGAGGGCTGCCAAAGGGGTCACGTACTGAAGGTAGGAAGCGTTCGAACCGACCCAACGGGGCGGCCGCAGAATGATAAGAAGGTCGAAAGAAGGGAATCGGGAATTTCTGGTGCTACCGGAAAAAGGAAATGAGGACAGGTCGTTGAGAGAGAGGGTCAACATTGACACACTGATCCCCGATCGTCAACAGAACAGAGAGAGAGCACGTTCAACATAGTGTGAAGACGCCAAATTAATAATCACGGTTCGAGGTTTTCAAGCTATGTGTGTAATGCAATCTTGTGGAAAAATGGAGTACATGGCAGTCAAATAAGCGGAAAACCGAGTATTTGGTAACGCTAGATAACAAATTCCGAGATGTAAGGTAGTAAGCATGGACTTACCCGCATCGGATGCTGGAGGAACATTGATGGTTAAAGTAGATCCAGAGCGTTGAAAAATGTGATCCAAGGAAGAAGGAAAAAATCCATCCGTAGAAGGAGGAACGGCATCGTAACGAGCAATAGACGAAGCAGAGTCGGTTACGGGTGAATCGAACGGTGCAGCCATAATGCTAAGGAATACATAGAAGGGTCACGGTGTAACGAAACCAACAAGGAAGCGACGAGCGCAACACACGGAGCAGCGCGATGGCATGAGCATGAAGAAAGCGGAGCTAGCACAATTCAAAAGTGAAGCAAGGACAAACCAGTCCAGTCAAGTTACGCCAACAACTGGTGACGGGCAAGAAATAAGAAAGCAACAGCACGAAGCAAGAATTAAAACGTAGAGAAAATGAAAAATAAAGACTCACCAACTTGGTGGTGTACCAAAAAACGAAAGAATAGAGCTTCATTCTTAAGGCTGAAAACTTACAGCTGGAAAAGTAACCGGGAAATGATCAAATCTGGGCCAAAATGACAGAGCTCGTGACGGGGAGGTCAGTGATGAAAGGTGCGGATGTTAGCTCTGATCTTACTTGGTAGTGTCACGAGTGAAACAGAATGTTGGTTCGAGGAAAAGAGTTTGGAAGAGCCCTAGGATGAAAAGAATAAAACTTGAAAGGCTCCTGAAGATCATCAGCGTTACTCTAACTTACTCAGAGAACGACTAAGGAGATAAAGTCATGTGAGAGGGATGTAGAAAAGTAGTAGGAATGTTTAAAAAACTGTGTTGTCACTGCCGCTGAAGAGGCCTGTGGCACTTTCTTTTTTTTTTTTTTTTTTTTTTTTTTTTTTATTGGAGGTTTAACGACCACCGTGAGCAACTCAATGGGCTATAAGCAGTCGCCCGTCCCTAATTTAGGGTCACTGGTTCCAGGGAAGGGAGAGATCCAGTGCCGTAAGACAAACACAACATCCATGCCTGACCGGGATTCGAACCCGGACCCCTTACGGACGAATGATCAGAGGCCAACGCCTTAGACCACTGCGCCACCGGGGCGGCCCTGTGGCACTTTCAACGGCATCAATAGTGGGTAACAACGGAGGTGATGCTTGGTGGAATAGTGAGATTGGAAAGTCAGTAAAGAGAAAGAAGGAAGCCTATTTGGGGATGTTCCAAGGAAGAGTTTCTGTGAATCAATATCGCTTTAAGAAGCGTGAAGTAGCTAAGCTGGATCGCCAGAGTAAGGCAAAAGATAGAAAGGAGAAGGTGGAAAGGCGGGAATCAGCTTTTTGGAAAGATAGAAAAACTTTCTGGAAGCACATGAGACTCGGGAAAAATAGGGGAAACAAAGTTGTAAGTTGTGTTACGAATAGTATCGGGGGAATGACATGGGAGCCAAGTGAGTTCAGTGAAAGATGGGGTGAATACTTCTGTGAGTTATTAGATTAAGAAAGCAAATGGGATACTGAGGCAGAAGCAGGTGATGTCACAGTGAAAGATGGAAACACAGGAGGGATCTCAAGAGAAGAGAGGTGTAAAGCTCTAAAATCTCTTCAGAATGGTAAGGCTCCGGGAGTTGATGGCATAACTGCTGAGATGTTACAATATGGTGACGACTCTGGAATTGACTGGTTAACTGAAATTTGCAAGTTGTGCTGGGAGTTAGGAATGGTCCATCGCTATTCGAAGGATGCTTGCATAAGGGAAAAGGTGATCAGACTGACTGCAATAACTATCGTGGTATTAGCCTACTGATTGTGCCAGGGAAAGTGTTTGGTAAGATCATTATTGAAAAAGTATGAGATCTGACATCAGAGAAAGTGTGGGATGTTCAGAGTGGTTTTATGCCTGGTAAAGGCTGCACTAACCAAATTTTTTGCATTACGCATAATGATTGAAAAATACCTGGCTGTTGGTAAGAAAGTTTCTGCTTCCGTCATAGATTTAGAGAAAGCTTGTAAGTAGGATACTTCCGTGGAAGGTCCTGAATAAATATGGTGTTACTGGGAATCTACTTAATAGTATAAAATCCATGCATGCTGGTAGTAGAGATTGTGTACGAGTGAATGGTGTTTTATCAAAATAGTTTTCTATTCGTGCAGGAGTCAGACAAGGTTGTGTAATGTCACCATGGCTGTTTCATATATTTATGGTTTCGTGCATGCGTGATGCTAAGACGGACGATATTGGTTTATATCTCGGTAATATCCGTGTCTGCAGATTGCTGTATGCTGATGACACAGTTCTGTTGTCAGAGAGCAAAAGTGAGTTGCAGAGTATGTTGTCCCAGATGTACGAAGTTTGCATGGAATTTAAACTGAGTATGAATAGGGAAAAAACCAAAGCTATGGTTTTTGAGAGATGAACTGGTAGTACTGAATGTAATGTAAGTTTAAATGGCACAGTGATTGACCAGGTGAATGTGTTTGCGTATTTAGGAACCATGTTTGACAGAGAGATCAAATTGGATGGTGAAATTAGTAGGCGAGTGAATTCTTCAATGAAAGTCATAGCGGCTTTAGGAGGTTTTCACAGTAATGATAGGTTCTCAAGAGAGTCCCGCATGGCTGTGCATGAAAGTGTATTTGTTCCTACTCTGATGTACAGTAGTGAAACCTGGGTACTACGGAAGAAACATAGAAATCGTTTGTGTGATGGAGAAATGCGTTACTTATGGGTGTTTGTGGCAAGACATGGTCTGATTGTGTGAGGAATGAAGATGTGTTGGAGTTGTGTAGTGTAAAGCAAAATGTTGTTAACAAGGTGGAGACTAATATGCTTCGGTGGTTTGGCCATGTTGAAAGAATGAGTGATGAGATGCTTACTAAGAAAATGTTTTCAGCCCAAGTGGCAGGAAGGAAAGGTAGAGGAAGGCTAAGGAAGTCATGGGGGATCAGATTCAAGAGTGTCTGCAGGAGAAAAAGATTATGGGTATGAAGTATAGAAGCTCTTGTGTGCGTTGTATGACGGATGTCAGTGAAGCCGGAGTTGTGTGTCAAGATTGCTGTAAATGGAGAAATTTGATACTGCAACAGCAAGTAAATAATCAGTTAAAACATTTACCTGGTAGTTTGTATTTTTTGTGGAACTAACTAACCTATGAATCTCAGAGAATAGTTTAGTGATATGTACAGTATGTATCAATATTTGCCAAAATGTTATCAACAACAGCAGATCATTTTTTTAAGGATTCCGAATTTCGACGGACACTGGTTGAGTCAGTATATAAGGTCTTTATGCCGTATGTCCAAATTGTAACTGATAGGGAAAAATTGATGTCATATATCCAAGAATAAATCTAACTTTTAAGACACCAAAATGTGTGCTGCGCAGTGATAAGTAATAAATTTTTTATTATTTAAAAGTAATAGGCAAATTTGATATAAGGCTACAATGTAATGGAACAAACGGTGGTGGCACATATATAACAGCATTTTTATTTGTTTATAAGAGGTTACTCGTATTTCGAATGTACAGATAAGCCGTTGGCGCAGTGGTCTAAGCACTGGATTTTGTCCATTCGTCCGAATAGGACAGGTTTCGTATCACGGGAGAGGCATGGATGATATGTTTGTTTTACGGCACTTGCTCTCTTCCTTTCCTAGAACCATCGTCTTTATACCAGGGTTATATGCGACAAAACAATACCAATATACACTCATCGTCCAAAAAATAGTTGCGCCCAGAAGGACGCGTCGGATTGCAATGCTATTCGGGAGGAAGGTAAAAGCTATCAGGAACAATAAATGATGATGGGCAATATTTATTCAGATACACGTCAATAAATAGTGTCCTTCAGTATGGCGTCCGGCCACATGTTTGCTCACACAACATGCCAGACGTCTCGGCATGGAGTTCTACAGGTTTCTAATGGTGTCCTGCGACAAGGCATTCCATGCAGCTTGAATCTTTTCACGCAGTTCCTGCAGGTTGTGCGGTAGGGGTGGAGTGTGGATAGCGCGTCCGATAGCATTCCACACATTTTAAATCGGCGATAGGTCTGGCGATGCATCTGGCCATGGCTGAGTGTCAGTGTCTTGAAGGCAAACTCTCGAGACAGCAGCAGTATGCGGACGAGCGTTGCTCTGTTGGAAAATCTCACCGGAGTGAGCGTTCAGAAAAGGTAGGGACACTGGTTGCAGGACCTCATTAACGTAACGTTGAGTCTGTCAAAGTGCCTGTAATGAACACCAAAGGTTATCTGGCATCGTAGTCAATTGCACCCTACGCCATGGAATCAGGCCTTCTGGACGGGTGATGCTCAACAACAAACCGTTCATCTTGGCGCTGACCACGGTGCATCCACACACGGATTAGGTGGTCGTCTCCTCCAAGACAAAAGCCGGACTCGTCACTGAAGATCAGCCGCTGCCATTCTGTGTGGCTCCATGACTGTCTGGCACGACACAATTGCAGGCTTTAGCGGTGATGCATTGGTGTTAAGGGCAGTCGTCGTAACGGTCTGCGTGCGTGTAGTCCAACGTCGTGCAGCCGTCTGCCAATGGGGCTGGCACTAATCGGACGATGCACGGAGGGCAACACTCCACCTCGAATGCCTGCAATCGTGG
Source organism: Macrothele yani (assembly GCA_039090855.1). NCBI lineage: Eukaryota > Metazoa > Arthropoda > Arachnida > Araneae > Macrothelidae > Macrothele > Macrothele yani. The sequence continues at coordinate 70,731,151 of CM077025.1, read as the reverse complement.
CTGTTGGGTCACTCCGCGCATGTCGGACAACCCGTCAGTCCTCTCTCTCCGTAGCTCGTCTAGGTCTCCCAGACCCTTCCTGTCGCTGCTGCGTGCCTTGTTCTACCCACTGCAGCCAACAGCGTGCTATGGTGATATCCGCACGACTGTTTAGGCGCGCAACACAGCGATAAGACCATCCTTCTTCCAGGAGCCCAACGATGCGTCCCCTCTCGAAATCCTTGAACTGTTCGAATTGCTTCCGAACGAGGCATACTTCACTTGCAAAGGATGCAACCAACACAACAGCAAGAATCAGAATGGCAAGCATATGCAACGGGACGACCTTATATAGCTGGGCAGGCAGAGCGCTACGACCTCTCCTTGCTTGCGTCACATGCGCGGCCGAGCGTGACACTTGAACCATTTGCATGTCTCACGATGTCAAAACTACCCACAAGGTTTCATTCCTGTCGGTTGCTTCCTTCTGGGTGCAACAAGTTTTAGACGATGAGTGTATTTATGGTAAAAAAGCTCAATTTTTATGGATCTAAGCGGTGCTAGCTAAACTAGAACTTATTGAAAAAATACAGCCAATCAGTGTATCATCCTCACGGTATTTTGGGGTAACTTACAACGGTGTGCACTGCCATCAGCTTAGATTTCGATTAGTTATAAGTGCGTTGCGTTGCAATTATACGAAAAAACTGATTACCATGTTGGGTACCTGGTACAACTTCAGAACTACAAAATCAAGATTAGCTATTCTGACTTTCAGATGAATTCATATCCTTTTCTTTTTTCAGTATCAGGTTACTTCAAAGCACCTGTGAATGCGTTTGCCAGCTGTGTATATATTTAATATAAGGGTATTGCAGAAATTTGAAACATTCACTTTCTAACCGCTGAAGCAACAACTTTTTGTCGCTACTGCCATATTTTAGGAAGAAAATTTTGTAAGTCAAATCATATCTTCAGCACGTCTTTGAAAAACGTGCATTTTATATACTTCCCATAAAAGAAATAAAAAAAAAGAAATAAGAAAAACTGCCCCTTCCAGTAGGAATGACGTACAACAAAGCAGAGTGGCTTCATAAACAGTAGTAGAGTAACAAATGTTTACATTTGCAACGTACTACCTTAATACGCCGGTATAGCTGCATCTAACGACAATACAAGCACTAAAGCAGTTTGAAGGTCAATCAACCAAGTTTCTAAAAACGTCCTGGTCTATGGTAGTCCAGGTGTGCCACACTCTCTTGCATCTGATAATCCGTGAACCTGTTGTGGTCGATTCTGCTCTCAGATGTCTTTTCATGACATCACAGATGGGCTCAATCATCTACAGATGAGACGACAGGACTAGATCTAGAATGAGAACGGCTTGAATACACTGTTGAACAGCGTGTGCGGTAAGTGGTCTAGCATTTTCATGTTGCAATGTGTTCGGCATACTCTGAAGGTGGCAATGCAACAAAACAAAAAAATTGTCCATACATCGCTGGGCTGTTATATTATTCTCGATGACTACCTGAGATGACCAATGGTTATAAGATATGGCACCTCACACCGAGTTCCCAAAAGCGGGCGTTGTATGGCGTTCAACGACACATCACGTGAAGCACTTTCAACCGCACGTCAGTGAAGCCTTCGTTCTGTACGTGACTGATGTGGGCCTCAACGACGAAGACGATATTTCTCTGTTCGTTACGTCACTCAGTTTCAATCCAGCACACCTGTGGTTTTGCCTGGGTTTACCAGGTGAGTGTTGATGCAATGGTATTAAAACAATAAAATACGATTGTAATCTGATGCTCCATGGCACCAGACACCTGCGGAAATTTTCTCATAGTTGTTGATGATGGACACTCCCCTTCTTTAGGTTGCCTGGCTTTGCCAGATTGAGTGCAGATGGGCGGGTAGTAAAACAATAAAATACTATTGTAATCTGATACCCCATGGCACAAGAAACCTGCGGGAATGTTCTCATGGTTGTTGATGATGGACACTCTTCCCGTGTTTCCAAAAACTTCGATTTTGACTTTTTCAGTCCCTTTCTAGTTTTTCTTTTAGAGTCTAAATGGGGCTAAGTCTCCTTTATAAAGGGAAATTGTAAACTCCTTCAACAAAACAAGAAATCACACTCCCCTTCATTAGGATGCCTGGGTTTACCAGATGAGTGTCGATGCGCTGGTAGTAAAACAATAAAAGACTATTGTAATCTGATGCCCCATGGCACCAGACACCTGCGGAAATTCTCTCATGGTTGTTGATGATGGACCGTCACCTTCCCTAGGTTGCTTCGGTTTACCAGTTGAGTGTCGATGGGCTGGTAGTAAAATAATAAAAGACAATTTATATCTGATGCCCCATGACACCAGACACTTGCGGGAATATTCTCATGGTTGTTGATGATGGACACTCCCCTTCCCCTAGCTTGCCTGAGTTTACAAGATGAGTGTCGATGGGCTGGTAATAAAACAATAAAAGACGATTTATATCTGATGCCCCATGGCACCAGACACCTGCGGGAGTTTTCTCATGGTTATTGGCGATGGACCCTACCTTTCCCTAGGTTGCATAGGTTTACCAGATTCAGTGTCGATGCGCTGGTACCAAAAAATAAAAGATGATTGAAATCTGATGCCGCCGCCCCGGTGGCGTATTGGTCCAAGCGATGGCTCCTAACCCTTCGTTCAAAAGAGGCCCGAGTTCGAATCCCGGTGAGTCATGGATGTCGTGTTTGTCTTACGGCACTGGCTCTTCCTTCCCTGGAACCAGTAGCCCTAAATTAGGGACGGGCGACTGCTTAAAGCCCATTGAGTTGCTCAAGGTGGTCGTTAAACCACCAACAAAAAATAATAATCTGATGCCCCATGGCAAAATACACCTGCGATAATCTTCCCATGGTTGTTGATGATGGACATTCCCCTTTGCTAGGTTGACTGGGTTTTCCAGATGAGTGTCGATGCGCTGGTAGTAAAACAATAAAAGGCGATTGTAATCTGATGCCCCATGGCACCAGACACCTGAGGGAACCTTCTCATGGTTGTTGATAATGAACACTCTCCTTCCCTTGGTTGCCTGTGTTTACCAGATGAGTGTCGATGGGCTGGTAGTAAAATAATAAAAGGCGATTGTAATCTGATGCCCCATGGCACCAGACACCTAGGGGAATCTTTCACGTGGTGGTTGATGATGAAGATGCCTGTGGTTACGAGAGAGCGATATGCAGAGAGACTGTTTGCTTGTCATAGTAGCTTAGTGCAGGAGTCGATGAATGGGGTTCATATTTACTGGCGGTGACCCATCAGTCGTTCTGTCACTGTATATCTGCAGGAAACTTGACTTTGTGGTACTGCCGATCAGCCGGCCCATCAGTCGGTCAATCTTCCGATCATTCAATCCGTAGTCACTCGGAGATGACAAAATGCAGAACGATGACTCAAAGTTCCTTCCCGTGTCCATTGTTGCTAGCAGCATGCAACATTTCGCGCATGACGTCCCAAATACCCTGCAATTTTTACAAAACTATTTTATTTCACAGGGACCTATGATACGACCTAGCTCAAACTTAATGAATTAATTTAATTTTCGTTTACGACGTACAATGACATCACCCGTCGATGGTAACTAGATGTACAGATCAGTTACGCAATCTACAGTATTCACACTTACCTACAACGAATAGAAATCGTGTTATCCTCCATATTTAATTTTCTCTAGACCTTTAATATTTCCTTCATAAGGGTATATGACTGTTCCACATTTCCAACCTAATTTGCATAAACGTACTGGTACTCATTTTGCGTGAGGTAATTTTTTAGATGAGCAGTGTATTTAACTCTGGTAAACATTGCCTTTAGGTGTCCCTCTCCCAGAGTAATTGTACGTGTGGGCTTCTTGCTAATTGCCCCCAGCTGAACCTGGATTCTAGCGCAGAAAAATCATGTGCCGTGCGCTTGCCTTTCAGCGTTGATTTTGTCTCCTTCCTGGAAATTGCGTCTTAAATTAAGGACGGTAGACTCCTTATAGCCTCAGAGTTCATGTGGGTCGTTCAATCCCGAAACAAAACAAAAAAATAAAAAATCATTTCAGTTAGGTAATAGTACTCCCACATGTTTGTTAACGTTAAGACTGTAGCGCACTGACTGCTTCTAATAAAATTGTTTCTAAATTTAAACTGCAAATCAAAGGATATGCAAAGTACACTGAAAAAAAAATGTGAATTCACGGTATATTCTTGAAAATAACGTGCAGCATAGTTACCGGTAAGTACCCCTCTTTTAAAGGAATTTCTCTTTTTAAAAGTTTCTGTTTCTAACTTCAGCGTTTTTGATAGATGTTCCGCTGTAAGTAATTCCGTTTATTTCAGAAAAGTCAGTTAAGCGTTTTTCCGTATTTATACAGAAATTTCGTTAAAACTTCGAATTTGACTTTTTCGGTCCATCTATTAGAGATTCTGTTTTGCTGGCGTATGAAGTTTACAAATTCTTTCCACTGAATTTGAAATCACGCGATGATGAAATGCTTTTCGTTATTAATGCAGGTTAATTAGTAATTTTATTTTTTCTAGGAGCATATTTTTTTCGGAATAGGCTAATAATAACTTTGTTTTTATCTTTTGTAGGAGAATATGTCCCAAATTAAATTTTCTTCATCGTGATTTTTCGAAGTCAAGTTTTGAAATTCGAGATCTTCCTAAACTGACAATGACTTCCAATCATGTTTAAAAAAAACGGTTTAATGCACATTTTTTACAGTGTTCCACAAAACTCCTAAATATGAGATTAATCGTGATAGCAATAACAACTTTTGTCTTAAATGGTCCACAGACTTACATCATGCAATCGCCAACTTAAGTAACCGGTTCTACAATATACAACAGCTGGTACACCAAATGGGGGAGAGGAGAAGGAATATCCGCTGCCACAATAACCAAAATAGAATGCGCTATGCTATCCACGATATCCGATCTCGCTACAGAACTTCAAACTGAGGTCCTCGATAGACGACTGAAATTTTGTATTATATCAAACCTATTTCTGCGAATCACTCTTATTACCGGAAACCCGGAAAGTATTTCTCCGAATCGCTCCTGTTACAGGAAATTTTCTATCATATGGCACGGAAAAGATGAGAACAGAATTTTTCCGTTAATATACGGAGGAATTGCTGAAAGGTTTTTGAAAATTCAAAATTTTCCTCGGCGTAGCAGAAATCCGTGAAATTCAGCTTTCTCTCTAGTTTCATGTTAAATATCGCATTACAAACACTTCGTTAATTCGCAAAAGAAATCACGGTAAATGACCCGTTAATTTCAGATTTTTTTTTTTTTTGCAGTGCATCTTCATTTTTGTAGAACAAGATAGATATCGTGTTGGTAAGTATATATACCCCGATAATTTTTGGCGGTGCATAAACTATTTGGGGAAGTTCTGGCATAGATACAGAACACCAGTCATTGTTCCGCATCTCCCTTTTATTACGTCATGAAGTCTCAATCCTGTTACCTGGTTTTTATGGCGCAGATCTATATATTGCAGCAAACAAGCTGTTTGTGAGCCCTAACACTCTCCAAAAAAGCGAGTCTGTGGGCAGCAACAGTCTTTTGACTTCCAATGACAGATTTACAGTGGAATGACAGCTTGTAAAGAATCCCAAGGTGACACGTTCGCCGGCCATATGATTACCTGACAGCTATGCGAAACCGAGAGGCTATCAATTAGGGGCCTATAACAAGGCCGACTCCTGGGCAGGTGCAATGCCTCTGTTCATCGACTCTGGAAATAGTAGTTGCGTGAATTCAAGCACATCCATCAGAGTTTTATCGGTGTACGCCGGATGACTACACTCCGGATTGATTGTGTGATCCAGGCGACAGGTTTACACATCACAGAGTCACGTTGCCTTCCATTAAATGCAAATCAGGAGCTCCAGCTAGCATTCGCCCAAGTGACAGTGCGAATCGATTTCAGTCGTCTCCTGACACCGATTCATATCCTTCGTCACAAGCGACTAGAGTGGTGCCACACACGAGTCAACTGGGTTACATAATGGGTTCTCGTTGTCTTTAGCGGTGAATCGCGCTTCTGCTTAGAACCCTACAAACGCGGACACTCGTGTGGATACGACACAAACAACGCACCAATATAGAAGCCAACGTCAAAAGTCAAAAGGCAGAGTGTCATGGCCTAGACAGTGACAAGATGAGACATACGGGCATCTAAGGTGTGTCTCATAATTTGAAGGACAGGAACTATGTCGCAGATATTCTGGAACCCGTAACCATAATCTTCATAACAAATTTATTTGGCTCCGTGTTTCAGGAAGACAATGCCCATTCACATAGTGAGAAACACTCCTGACAATGCCCATGTGGTACTTACATGTTGCCGTGGCCTGAAAGCTTCCAAATTTGTCACGAAAGCAATATGTGTGAGATATGATTCCAACGCAGACAGTGCTCGCCTTGAAAGGCCATGGGCAAGATGCCAGAAAAACAGTGCCGCAGGCTGCAATCAAACTGGCTCTGGAGTACGACGCTTTAGCTGACAGAAGCATCTACAGGAGAGGTTTCATGTCATACTTAAAGTATGTGCACCGCATAACGGTCACACTATAACTGTTCATTTGCTCTAAGCTAGATGTCTTACTGGTAAGTTTCTGTTGACTTACCCTACCGTTTCTGTGTGTCGCAATTTCAGTGTCACAAACGTATTAGCAAAAACTGGAAAATATTGGAAGAATTATGTATAAGTAAACGATAAAAAAATTTTGATTACTCTTTTAACTGCCAGAGTAGTGTTTTCCCAGGAAGACTTCTAAAAGCAAGGCTGTTGCATGAACGGATGAACCGACAGACAGAGAGACACATTACGGATAACACATTAATGTTTTGAGAAGGCTAAAAGATAGGCACCTTTTCTTTCCATATTCAACACATACCGGCTACTGAATCAGAAACTTTAATTCAGTGCCAGGTTGCACTCCCTTTAGCCTGATTTACAGCGTGCATGCGGTTTGGCAGAGATTGCACAAGGTGTTGGAACACATTTACGTTTACAGGAAACCAGGCGTTCACCAGCCAGTCCTTTAACTGGACCAGATTTGACGGAAGAGGACTTTGCCCCAGGATTTGTTTTTTAACATGTTCCATACATTCCCAATAGGATTCAGATATGGCTATGTGGTGGCCAGGGAAGATGGTGGAAGTCGCTGTAATGCTCGTTGAACTACTGCGGAACACATCTTGGGCGATGGACAGTGGCATTGTCGTCCTTCAAACAGCAGTCACCTGCTGGATAAAAAGTCAGCATTGCAGGATGTACTTCGTCAGCAACAATGTTCAGATGATTCTTGGAAGACACCCGACCTTCCAGCAATATCAGGGAGCCCTTTCCGTATTACCAGAACGTGCCCCACATCATGGCACCACCTCCAGAACCTTGACGTGTGTTCACAAAGCAAGCTGGGTCTATCGCTTCATGGTCTCCCGCCAAACTCTCTTTCTACCGTCAATACAGAACAGGGTGTGAGGCGACTCTTCGGACTACATGACTTTTTCGTCTTTAAGGTTCCAGTTCTGGTGTTCCTGACACCACAATGGACAAACTTTCCGGTTCTTCACTAAACTCAGTGGTTTTCATATAGGTATGTGACTACTAATACCGTTCCTCTTCAATTTCCTGCGCATAGTTCACTGAGATATGGGTCAGGAACAGTCTTCATTGAATTTTTTGCTGCACACAGGAAGTCCTGTTTCTCCGAATCAGCCTTTTCCGATGACAGCGTTCTCGTTCCTGACAGATTGTCGTCGCGCCACAGTTACAGCTCTAGACAAGAAATGTGGGTCATTTTTTGCAATGTGGGTTATTAAAGACCCGGCATATCTCTCCTTTTGAGAAACCACTCAGCTCTTCTGTTTTCAAAATCGTCGTTCCAGCCAGACCGGCACCCACATCAAGCCCTTTATCGAACTACGAGAGATCTTTTTTTCACATTTACTACTGGCGATTACTGATGAGTAACAGCCTTCAATGGTTTCTTAGATCAAGCGGTGATGCACATGATCACGAATTTTTCATATGCATTGCGTAAGTGATGATGACTTACATTTGCATAAATGTTTCTAATTCAGTGGCCGGTGCGTGTGTTTATTTTCTGTGTAGTTTTAACTTACACCTAAGAAATATTATTCTGTTTGAAATGAAATCAAAAGAAATTGAAGAAACGGTTATTTTGGAGTAAAATCTTTTATTGAAGGAACTGTACATAAAATATGTGCAAAAGCTGTATAAAAGAGAAATATACATTCAACTGTACAAGTGCATTTTGGGACAGGGTTAGAAACTTGGTCCCCGTTTTCTGAAACATGATTACATTCCTTTGGTGCAAGTTCTTCGACATGCACAAGTGATATGAACTTCCTAACGTTTTTTCATTTCCTTTATTTTGAAAAAAATATTTTGGTATCCAAAATTTCTTTTTTTTTTTTTATGAAAAACCAAAAAATAACGGTGCTGTAATATTTCTGTAATGAAATATACCCTGGAAACATTGAAATACATAGTCTTGACCCGTGCAATAGTTAGATTTACTTAACAATCATTTAAACTTTATACGAAACGGAGACTCATACGAACATTTCTCGTTTTGGTTCTCTATACAATTCTAGCAATTTTCGTACACTTTGAGGTATTATGGAACATAAAAATTAAAGAGCTAATTGCATAATTTAATTATTGCTTGGGCCACGATGATATGATATCATAGCATACCTCTCGCGTTAATAGGCCTTTGCTGGTACAGTTCGCTTACATGTAAAAAACGTTATAGATCATACACAAATACAAATTAGGCATTTAAGATTTTCCTCTTAGCATTTACATTCTTATGAATAGCACCATGACTTCAAATTACGTATACAAAGATCGATCTGAAAGTTTCAGGCAAAGTTATAAAAAAGGCAGGAACTGGCAGTTGGCAGTTTGAAAGGAAACTACTTAGAAATGAAAATGGGAACAAATGTTTAAAACAACTATATAGGAAAACAAAATTTCACCCTGAACGTATCTTTAAGCAATAATTTTTGCCATTTGATAATAATATCACTGGGGAAAACAACTTTTGAGTGTTTTTTAACCATCTGAGAAGTTTTGTTTAAAATGATACTCCGTTTTCGTTCAGGTGATGTAAATATTGTACCATGTTTATTTCTGTTGATGAAAGGAAGGATATCTGATATATAAAAAAAACTTGCTCTCAACTTTCAAAATACAGATACAAAAAAAAAAAAAAACCCCGATGAAGACAAGAAGCGAAATTGCGCTGATATGGGCTTGTGTAAAGAAGGCATGAAGGGTATGAAGAATAAAGAGAAACCAGCGTGGAGCTGCCATAAAAGCAGACTGAGAATAAATGAAGAGAAGCTGTAAAAAACGACAGCTGCCCCCCGGTGGCACAGTGGTCTAAGTGCGGGCTTTGGACTCTTCCTCCGAGATGTGTCCGAGTTTGAATCCCGGTTAAGCATGGAAGTGGTGTTTGTCTTATGGCTGTGGCTCCCTCCCTTTCAGGTGCCAGTGGCCCTAAATTAGGGACGGACGACTGCTTATAGTTTATCGGGTTGCTGACGGTGATCGTATCCCCCTCCCCTTCCCCCCAAAATAACGACGTAAGGGAAAGAACTTTAGAGAGAGAGAGAGAAAGAGACAAAGAGAGAGAGAGAGACAGAGAGAGAGAGAGAGAGAGACAGAGAGAGAGAGAGACAGAGAGAGAGAGAGAGAAGAGAGAGAGAAAGAGACAAAGAGAGAGAGAGAGACAGAGAGAGAGAGAGAGAGACAGAGAGAGAGAGAGAGAACACGCAAGACGAAATCTGTAGTGAGATAAAATTCCCAAAGTGACCACGAGTTACGGTGTGACTAGTGACTAACAATGCTGTTATTTAATTAAATGGCATGGTGGCGCGATGAGATGCGGAAAAAACGAAATGATAAATTGATAAATGAAACCAACATCGCACGCACGCCAGGCATTACTTGACCGGGGGATACACCAACATGTGCCTTATGGGTATGCTTCTGTACTCGGGTAACCAGAGACAATGATTTACTTAAAACAATGATTCTGTCAGTTTCTCTGCAGGAGGAAACAGATAGTCGCAAGAGTAGTTAATGATTAAAATAAGGAAAAGAAATAATGGGAAATAACTTTTAGGGAGCGAAAGCAACAATTAAATGTCATAAATGACATAGTCATTTTTGCAACTACCCCATCAGAGCTACAGAGTATGATCCAGGAACTTGCTGACAAGAGTAAAGAAGTGGGATTAAAAATGAACTTTCAGAAGACAAAAGTGATGTACAATGCTTTTACAAGAAATGAAGATTTATCGATTGATGGAGAAAAGCTGGAGATAACAGACACGTACGTTTATCTTGGACAGCAGATATCAAGTGAGGGTCACATTGGTGAAGAAATTAATCGGCGTACAAAACTTGCCTGGAGAGCTTTTGGAAGAAACAGCATAATTTTGAAGAGCAATATGCCATTATGTCTTAAAAGAAAAGTGTTTGATCAATGCATCCTTCCAGTGCTTACGTATGGTGCAGAGACGTGGACCTTAGCTAAAAGAGACATACAAAGGCTGCAGACAACTCAAAGAAGCATGGACAGGTGCATGCTTGGTGTAACCAGGAGAGATAAGAAGAGGAACACGTGGATCCGAAAAATGACAAGAGTGGAAGACATCATGATCAGAGTTAAATCCCTGAAATGGCAATGGGCTGGACATACTGCCAGAAGAACAGACCATCGATGGACAGCCGAAATTTTAGATTGGATTCCAAGGGACAGGAAAAGACCCAGAAGAAGACCACATGGAAGATGGGTGGATGAAATTCGAAAGTATGCGGGAGTGACATGGAGGAGACTGGCACAAGACAGACCGTTGTGGAGGAAACTTGGGGAGACCTTCGTCCAGCAGTGGATTGATAATGGTTGACAATGATGATGATGATGATGATGATGCACTCACTATAACTTTTGAAGGAGCTGAACGCTAAATCTTCGCTTAGTTACCTCATTCAGATGGCTCTTCAATATTATAATATAAAATCACTAAATGCTATAAAAATTTTATTGCACTGTTACACCCAATGGTTGATATGAAAAACTTCAGAAAACATCAAAACATGTGAAACAAACGTTTTTCATGTTAACTAACGTAGCTGTGGCCTATCGTTTATAGATAAACCTATTTAATTTCTTAAATTTATCGCAGATCACTCTATTGATGAAAACTGTTTCTAAGGAAAACTCCTATGATACGCAAAAATGTAATTCCTAAATCATTTTTAATTCGAAGAATCAAAAATGTTTTGTTGTAGCCATTTTTAATCATTTCTGAAAAGGCTTCCTACTTTTGAATTATGCGCTGTTCTGCGAAAACAAATTTAATGCACATCAGTTTTATCACAGAAACACTTTTCTATTCGAAGCTGACTTTTTAATTCCTAAAGAATGACAGCTAAAATAAGTGGTAGAGGTCATTTTCAAATTGAAAACAATACATCATGTATCACAGCTGTTAATGATTTTATGCAGCGCATAAAATTCTACTGCAGGAAGATAAGTTTGTGACGGATACCTCTATTTAATCCATAAACTCTACAAATTGGAATGTCATAAAGATAGGCCAGTGGAGAAAGCTAGCCAGAGATATGAATTAAATCCTTGTGTGCTGATGAGTTTCATTAATGATCTGCTAACAGCTTAAAAACTTTTATACGATACACAAGTTTTTTTTTTCTTTTCATTTTCTTTTTCTTGTAGTTGCGTTTTTTTGTAACAAATGCAAATGAGTGAGTGGTTCTGGGATTTTTACTTCGTTACTTACCCGAGGTCAGCACTACAATAGGTGTCGACAGTCTGAACTATATATGCCGCATGGGGTAGGTTGCAGGTACATGTGCCACAAGTCTCAAATGAAATAAAAGTTGTACGCAGCCAACGTCCGATTGTAAATGAAAAGGAAGCACGAAAGACGTAGATTTAGACTTAATTTCTTTTCCTTAGAAAATTTCGCGTATGATCATTCTGCACTGTATAAATAATTTTGTTCATTAAATACATAACTGCTCTTACAAAGCTGAAACTGAAAGCGGTTGCTAATGAGATACAGTTTTTTTTCTGGTTAACTGTTCGGCATTCTTCTAATTATAACACATTTTGGCATCATGGATGTTCTGAATTTCGGCTCAGTACTGGGGATAGCATATATCAGTTAAAAAGCTGTAATTTCGGGCTCCTTGTTTTCTTTGCTGATGTTTTTTCAGGGTTTAAAGACTGCCACGGGCACTTCGTAGGGCTAAAAGCAGTCGCCCGATCCTAATTTAAGACTTCACGTTCTAGAGAAGGGAGGGAGCCAGTGTCGTAAGGCAAACTCACCAGCAATGCCTCATCAGGTATTCAGTGGCTTCCATCTTGGACGAACGGTCAGAGGCTAGGCCCCTCAGACCACTCGCCTACCGGGGCGGCCCGATATTTTGTGATCCCAGATTTCATATTGGACATTTGGCCATCAAATCTGGGAAATCTATTTCGAGTTCTAAGAAGATATGATCGTCACTACGGCAACACAGACATCTTAGATACTTAACTCCTTAGTTTTAAGTAAAAAAAATAAGTTTTAGAAGCGTTTGAGGGCAGTTAATTACTAGGCTGACGTATTTTTTTGTCAGCTTATTTCCAGGTAAAACTTCTTCTTTAAAGATAGATTACAGTGTGATGCTTGATTATAGCATATACTAGCAAATTATGTCTTCATACGACACCTATGTCATCTCATTGTTACCTATTTGAAGATAGTATAATCACATATTCAATTTGTTCTCTAAATTTAAATATGCTTCGTTTGACAAAAAACAAACAAACTAATAACATACATTCACTTGTCATAATTCTTCTTACGCAGTCAAATCATTTTGTCTACTTAGGTATCTTGGAAACCATTTTGTAACTAACACATAGTCATTCAGGGTAAGTGCAAACACTGTGTTGACTATTTTGAAAATTTTCAATGTATATTTATGTAACTCTGTGCTACGTACTTTAGATTTTAATAAGGTAGATTTACAAAAAAGGATAAAAAAGGAAAAGAACTGAGTTTACCTTTAATATAAGAAACTTTCGCATTTTCTATAAATCAAATAAAGGATTGTGATATAAATCTTGATGTTATGTTGAAGAAACAAAAAATCGAACAATTTTTAGACTTAGACCTGTGGCAAGTATGGGACTCCAGCTACCATTCATAATATCATAATATCCTAGAAACGCTTTCGGATAAATTCCTGACGTCAGAGGCAACGAAGTCTTAGATCCCAAACCTTACGTTTACAATAACCTTTTTTTTTATTCATTTTTATATAAGCACCTAAGTCAAGAACTTGACTAAAGGATTAATCGCAATACTCGAAGTAAAGTTTAGCAGGGTATAAACATACACATACACATCAAAATATTAAGTTAGAATTCGGAGAGTTGATACTCATCATGAATACGGTTAGTAATACGAATCGGTAATATTCGTTCAGTCTCAGCATCAACCGTTTCTTGTGATAAAGACGAAAAAACGGGGAAGAATTAAGTAACCTCCCAAAAAAAGTTATAAAAAACATTTATATTCCTGTGACGAATCCTGAAAAAGATGGAGTTTTTGCATGTTGTGGATCAAATCATTAACGGTCTGCCTGGAAACATTCACACCGATCTTTGTTGTTGCGCATAACTTGTCATTAAACAGTGTCACTTTTAAAAAATACGTGACCGTAATACAAAAGAGCTGGAATGTACTTCCATTCAAGAGAGCTTCGTAAGGTTTCCTTCGTTCACAATATACAGATTTCATTGGCATCCGTCCATAAAACAGTTCAAAAATACTGTCTCTAGTGGAATAGCAAAGACATCCTGAAACCACTTGAATGGTTTAAAAACGTTCAAAAATAATGACAGATTCTTACTGGGCAGATAAACTTCGTACCTCGCTGTACAATGGCGAACTCCGATGAAACATAGTCGACAGAACATGGTACAAAAATAAAGTAGTCTTCAGTGTATTGCATATGGGCTTGTTTACCTGATGTTTATAGTCAATTGGGCACTTAGTTTATACAACCATTTATCATTCCTTAGTACGTTTCAACCGTCTGTCGAAAGCGAATGCAGGATTCAATTTAATCACTCAGAAAACTCTCTGGAAGAAGAAGTATGCTCATGCAGAAGCAAAAACACACTAAGTGCCTGGAACGAACATGAACTGCATAGCTTACACACACCTTTCATATTCATGTTACCATCCATGGGAAACACAAAGAATATCTGACACTAAATCTTACAGAATACGAATTTTAATACCATTCAAAAAATATTCGTTCTACTGAAAAACTTGCCAGACTAATACATTTGACTTATCAGAGTAATGTTTTGTGGCATGTCAACAATGAACAGCGCAAGTTATTTTTAAACTTTCGTATGCGGCCTTTAAAATTCAGTAATCAAACTTTTGGGTATATGATTATGAGAATCGAGTCTGATGATTTTCGTTACCAGATGCACATATCAAAAATATATCTTTTGAAGCAAATGAGGTTTGAACACAGTGGTTACCCTCGGTAACGCTGAATGTGTAACTGTACTGGTGGAATATATAAAAAATGGACAATTCCGGCCAAAAGAGAGCTGTTGTACAGTTAAGAATTGCATATTTTCATATTCGGTTTATGTTCACTCCTAACTAATTTATAAAGACCACCACCTATACTACTCGGTTCGGACACTACTTTTGACAAAAATTCCACCAATGAATGAACAGGTTTACGTGTTCAGTTTCCTCGATGATCAAAAACATTTCATTTTATAAAATGTATGGCTACCGAATACGCAAGAAAACTCATATTGTGTAAGAATGTTTCAGAGTGGGGCCATAATTTCAAAACGGCCGTACAAAGAATTAGTTGTGTGGAAAGAACTGGAGCCAAACTCCATCGCCGCCGCGGTGGAGCACTGATCAAAGCGTTGGCTTATGACCATTCGTCCGAGAAGGGTTCGGGTTCGAATCCCGGTGAGGTATAGATGTTCTGTTTGTCTTACGGCACTGGCTCTCTTCCTTCCCTGGAACCAGTGGCCCTAAATTGGGGACGGTCGACTGTTTATAGCCCATCGAGTTGCTCAAGGTGATCGTTAAACCTTCAATAAAAAAAATCCAGCGGAAATGAAAGCATTGGTAAGTACACAGGTTATTGTCGTTTGAACCGATATATTACAATTTATTATCAGCATTTTGGAATAAAAAATCAGATTCTGTACTTAGCTTGACATGTTTTGTATTCTGTGGATCAGTATAGAGTCGTATCCAGAAATAAAATAATGATCATACTTTTCCGCAGAAACATTTGCAGAACGTGAGAACTTTGCTCACGTCATGAACTACAGTATTTACCAAAAATAGTGGTTACCTTCAATATCATTAGTTTGCTGTCCATGTTCAAGGGAACAACAGGAGATGATTGGAGAAATATTTTCTTCAGAAAAAGAATGTAAAAGATAGAAGACGACTGGTACGCTAATCACCAGGAAACTTCATTTTATAGTTGACAGACGGCAGCAGCTGCGTACAGTGAGATAGAGAAGTTGTTTTGAAATGTCGATACCGATTTTTTTTTTGATTGGAGGTTTAACGACCACCGTGAGCAACTCAATGGGCTATAAGCAGTCGCCCGCCCCTAATTTAGGGTCACTGGTTCCAGGGAAGGGAGAGAGCCATGCCGTAAGACAAACACAACATCCATGCCTAACCGGGATTCGAACCCGGACCCCTTACGGACGAATGATCAGAGGCCAGCGCCTTAGACCACTGCGCCACCGGGGCGGCGTCGATACCGATTAGTACATTATATCCATGATTTATTTCCTCAACGACAATTTTTTGTATTTTTGGAACGGAAAATCAGGGAGAATTTGCAAATGTCTTTGGTGTGTAAATGTATGCAGGTCAGGTTGTCAGAAAATAAACCATGTCGTAATTTCGAATGTTGTTTCATGATTCTCGCAAATGAAGCGACTCTCCAATTGGTAACTTGAGGGAAAGCTTTATTACCCCATAATTTCCATCAGCTCTCTAAATGAAAAAGTGTTCTTGCATCTAAGAAAGGCCTCTTAGCATACTCTTCCAACTAGATTGAAAAACTATTGATGGAAATTTAAAATTTGTTCTCTTTTGCGGTCACCCAAAGCTCCCCCCTCCCCCCGACATAGAAATTCTTGAGCCGCCATAACAGTTGCCAGACGTCGAACATGGAGCATCTGCAACATTCGCACTAACACTGAAAATCAAGCCTAGTGAATCACTTTTGATGGAATGATTCCTCCTAACCTAAGCGTAATGCGAGAACTGTCCACAACACTGATCATGTGTTAGCGCCGATATTTTCTACCGTATCAAGATATCATCACTGCGAATGACCCGGAGCCTGAAGAAGAGACACGAAGCTTAAGACATGGAGCTACGCTTCAATCTATCACTTTGCATTCCAGAAGTCATACTATCCCTGAACAATATAGCTGAACGGATGGCATCGTGGGTTTACTCTCACAGACTGGAAACGAAACGATATTCCATGGAGTTAAATCATGTGACCACTCGTACGTTTTATCATTCAAGGCCATACCGTCTGCAAGTGAAGCCATTCCAGAAGTAAAAGTTAGCAGGAACAGTAGAGAGCTGTGTTCCGTTGACTGAAGTAACTCGGAATATGAGTAGATATCAATGGCCGCTCCGGGAGTAGATCAGCCGATCAGCGGCTGTTCCAAAATGGCGGACCTCATAGACTTAACATTAGGCTGGGAGCGTCGTCTGAAGGAGCAGGTGCCGTTTTCCCCCCAATTGCGGGCCCTCCCACGTGCCACTGGTGTCTACGGACCGGATCCGTAGGTGGCGCTAGTGTGCTTGGTCGATGTTTATGTGCTGCCTCTAGCGGTGCTTCGTGAAACTTTATTATTTTGATGGATCTTTGATTTTGAATGATGGCAACGTCATTGTGGATGCTTGAGGATGTGAACTCGATGTTTATGTGCACCCTCTGGTGGCAGTCGGAGGAAATTATTTTATTTTCTCGGAAGATTTATTGGACTTTGCCAAATTTTGTGGGAAAGGAAGAGAAAGTATTTCGCCCTTCCATTGTTTTACGTCAAAGATGCTGCCCTCTGGTGACCGTCTGAGGAATTTTTTATTTTAGAAATCCCATGTTTCCAAGCGTTAGCCATTTTCCTTTGATGTTCTTTCCGCAGGAAATTTGACGTCACGGCGCTGTGGAAACTCTCTCGAGTGGAAAAAAAATCTCTAGCCTCCCCAACTGGGTTTGAATCAGGGTACCCAGCATGTCTAAGCAGATGCGATAGTTATCTGACCAACTTGCCGCATTAGGGGAGTAGAGTGTTTTCCAAGAATGAAACGAGGTGACATTGCTTGCACGATATCATTGTGACAGGGCACTTTTAGGTCAGTGTGATGACTCACAGATCACGTGTTGTTAACTCGTTGAAGAGATTTCGCATCTCACTGTTGTGAATAATCTACTAGGATTTTAAAACGTGAGAGTCTTTCCCATTCAATTTTTACCCAGTTGGGGAGGCTAGCTTCTGGAAATTTTAGTCTTTCAATTTATTTTTAAAGACAGTGACTTATTTTTTTTTCTTTCAAACTTACGACTCCTTTTATTCTGACTTCATTTCATCAAACGTTCGTTGATTCAAGATGTACCCAAACTTCAGATTTATTATATTTCTTCCATTTTTTAAAATATGTTTTTCAAAACTTCTTTTTAAGTATACCTAGAAGCTTTCATGTATGTACAAGAAATATACTGATCTATAGCAGTTAAAATTCTGTTGTAACAGTATTTCCCTATTTTTATTTGCCATGCCTTTCTAACAAACCGCTGCTGCCCACGGACCGAAGTGGGTGTTTTTTCCCCGAGATAGCAGTATTTATTGGACTTTTTGCGGAAATCAAGCGAAAATGTATTCACGGCTTTATTCATGTTAATTCTGAGTCTTTCGCCACCTCCAATGTTATTGTTTCACTCGTAATTTTTTTTGTGTGTTCAAGAATACAGATCTTTCACAGTTAAAATTCTATCGAAACAATATTTTCTTTCTTTATTTTTTCATTTCTTTCTAACAAACCCCCACTTCCCCTATTTAACTTTAACTATTTTTAAAATTTCGTTAAACTTCTCAATATGTCAGCATTTTGTTTCTTACTTTGTCAAACTTACGACTGCTTTTATTCAGAAGCTATTTTTTTCATTTCTTTCTGTCAAACGTTCTCTTCCCAATTTCCCCTAGTTCTCCTTTTTTATTTTGAAATTTTGTAAAACTTCTCGATATGTCAGCAGTTTTTTCTCATTTTGCCAAACTTACGACTACTTTTATTCAGACACTTTTTTTAACAAACGTTTTCTTCACAATTTCCCCTATTTTTCTCTATCTATTTTGAAGTTTCGTACATTATTTTCTTTTCAAACATTCAATCCAACGACTACTTTCATTAGACTTAACGTTTTTTCATTTCACTGCAGCAAACGCTTCTTAACGATTAATTTTTTTCCAAGATGTAGCAAATCTTTAGATTTTTGTTTCCTTATATAGCTGATTTTCCTACTTGCTTTTAAGTATTTCTAAAAGCTAGTATGTATGGCAAATGTGCATTTTTTTTATTGTTCCCTAGTTTGCTATACTTTTCAGGTACTGCCCCAACAGTAAAGTATTCATTGTGAAGACATGCATTCTAAAACATTTTAGTTCGCTTTACATCGAGATGTTTCAAAACTTCGTGTATATTTCATTCCCTCAATGTCTGACCCTTCATTTCTAACTTCTGTGTCTGATGCATTTTCCCTTTAGACGTTTAGTCCCTTTGACCCTTATTTTCGCTTTAATTATTTTCGTTTTAAATATTTTTATTATCGCATTTTTTATTCACTGTCTCAGCAGAAAAAAACTTTCATTCTCGCGACATACCAAATTGTTCTTCCACTAAAAAATGTATCTTTTGCGATATATAACATTCGTTCACAAGACATTCAATCTAAAAATATCATATCTCCCAAGCAAAAGTAAACTTTTAAGAAATACTTCTTTCCCCTTATTTTACTTATTATATTTTCCCTGCTGTTCAATGCTTTATGGATTCTTCAAACTTTGCTTTATTTTCATAAAACTTCTTTGTTTTATTCTTACTTTTTTCTGATTCAACCTATCAGTCTTTTCCTATCGACATAATTACTCTCCTTTTTCCATACGAATTTCCTTTTCAACAGGAATGTATCAAAAACTTCAGACATATTTCAATCTCTAAGGCCGATTCTTTACATTATTTCACAAAAAGCCATTGTAGGATTTCAGTATAAATGCCCCTAAATTTTTAGAGCTTACTTACCTTTCATAGTTAGATTCTAATTCCTAGAGGTTTTACGAATTTTCCCACTTAGGATTCCATTTTTGAAATTTCTTTTCTGTTATATATATGAAAGAAGAGTGTTTTTCGCTACGTTTCTTCCATTTCTAAACAATTCAAGGAAACCAGCAGTGTAATCCAGTGTGTGTGCTTTCACCAAGAAATTCCAGTTAATTCTATTTCCCGTTGTACTTAAATCAAGAATCTCGTTTCCTAGCGCCTAGGTGCTTATCTAAGACACTACCCTATTTCCTGTCGGTTCCGTTTCAAGCGATTAAAAACAAATTTCCTCCATCGATTCGATAGACAACGTAATGGAATTGATACCATCTTCATCTTAAAGAAAGTAGGTATTCCGTATAAAGTTCACATCTGGTTTATTTAATTATTTCCTGAACATATTTGTCGTACGCTTAAAAAAAAACCAACAACCTTATTCTAAGTATGATTTTTCCTGAATCTTTTAAAAACCCTCAGAATAAGAGATTTTTCAATGAAACAAACATGTTCGATTAAAAGCATTCGTTGTACTGAAAAGAAGCGGAGTTTTAAACTAATCTCAGATATTCTTTTTCATGATTTCGAAAAAATCCCCACTTCATAACTCACCGAACTTATCTGACTTTCTTGAGAATGAACCCTGGCAGGGAATGTCATAAACTCGCAAAAGCTTAATTTACTGAGTGAACTTAAGTTGTCTAAGATGACAAAAATCTACAACTCATGACTCAGCAGTTTGCCCATCGCTCAAGCCTGCCCAGGACTCGATTCCGGACCCGTATCGGACGAATAGTCAGATGTCAATGTTTAGACATTGAAAAATTTCTTCAGACAAATATTTTCTTACTTAAAATGCTTCAAGTCAAAATTTGCATTATTTAAAGTGTTCCCTTGGTCAATATTTTTTCTACCTTAAAAATTTCTAAAAATGGTTGATTTTTGAAAAACCGCGTTTGCACGGAAACGTAAATTTCCCCATAATTACATGGGGAACAAAAAAAATGCTGAAGCTTGAATGTTAAGTCTTCCAACTCAATTCTTTCTCTTCATGTTTCGTTCCATAAACTTTCTCCGAAATTCTATATCTCAAAAAATTTTGTTAAATATCCAAGTTCGAAGTCCACAGAAGTTTTCTGAAAATGTTAGTTTCCATTTTAAAAACTCGCCGAATAAGAATTTCTTCAACGAAACAAGAAACTCCCATTCAAAGCATTCCGTGCCTCCCTTTACTTCCAATACTACACTGCTGGTCACCCAAAATGCAACACCAAGAAGAAAGCATCCGATTGGCCTGAAATTCGCAGCATGCGTCGCCCGCGAGAGGACATGCAAACGATTAGCATTGCAACGCATATGCAAATCATGTGCGCCCGACACGCCACCGAGAAGCACTATAAGAAGGGTGCACAGAAGGCGAGGTTTAAGTAGTGGAAGTATGTTGTGCTGCCGGAACTGTGCGTGGGAAGCTTCCCGATGCCTTGTCGCAGAATACGGCAGTCATTCCAGCACATTTCGGAGTTCGACAGAGGACGAATAGTGGCTTATCGCGACAGCGGTTTATCGTACCGATACATCGGCACCCGTGTGGGACGACCTCCAGACACAGTGAGGCGAGTATGGATTCGGTGGGTGCAGGAGGGACGGACGGACGGACCGTCGTGAGTGATTGCCGCAGCCGTGGCCCCCCACCGAACGAGAGGACCGGCATGTTGTGCGGCAGGTATTATTGACGGCTCGCACCGCCACATCACGAACGTTAGCACAGGAATTAGGGTGTGTTACGCAACAACCTGTGTCAGCACGTACCGTTCGACGTAATCTGCAGGAGCGGGGACTTGTCGCACGGCGCCCGTTTCTCCGATTATCATTGACGTTACACCATCGGCGAGTGCGGCGGCAGTGGGCCGTTGAACGCTGCACATGGACTACGGAATGGCACGATATTCTCTTCTCCGACGAATCCTTCTTCTGCCTGCAACACCACGATGGTCGGATCCGCGTGTGGCGGCACCGCGGCGAGAGATTGCGTGACACCTGCATTATTCATTGCCATACCGGTCCGTTGCCTGGCGTTATGGTTCGGGGCGCAATTGGATATGACACCCGCACCCCTCTGGTATGCATCGCCGGCACACTAAACAGCCACCGCTACATCTCGGACGTTTTGGAGCCTGTAGTTCTCCCTTACCTGCAGGACCTGCTAGCGGCCACGTTTCAACAGGACAATGCGCGCCCGCAAGTGCAACAATGGGCGACATATCGGGAGAACAGGCGTACCACTGCTGCCGTGGCCCGCCTGTTATCCCGATATGTCGCCCATCGAACACGTCTGGTCGCTGATCGGCAACCGAGTGGCCCGGCAAGCACCACACGAGGCTACGCCTGATGAACTGTGGCAACGTGTGGAAGCAGCTTGGACCGACATACCCCAAGCCCACATCCAAAGCCTCTTTCGTTCGATGCCGCGGCGTGTAGCGGCCGTTATTGCCAGCCATGGAGGCCACACGAACTATTGATGTCTGCGTGTTCCGCAAGTCGCACGGGCCTGTAAGCTCAATCGTTTCATCTTTGTATCTGTTTTTATGTGTCAAGTAAATCTGGCTTTGCTACTTCGTGTCCTTCTTGGTGTTGCATTTTGGGTATCCAGCAGTGTATATTTGTACGTCTAAGAAACGTTTTTGGGTATTCATATTTTTTTCTGTAACGTTAGAAGACGTACATATTACGACAGTAAAACATCTTACAACAACTTAATGTTCAATTCATTTCACTTCACACTATCTTAAAGAATTTTTTTTATTTTCTCATAACATAGAAATTTTATTTTTCTTCACATTCATTTCAAAGACTTGAGATCCACTTAATAGAGTTCTTCGAAAAAAAAAATCATAAAAAAGCATCAATTTACTAAAAATGTCAGTTTTTCTTAAAGAAATCTCCAGAATAAGAAATCTTTCACTGAAACAAGTTTCCCCTATTCAAAGCATTCAGTGCATCTTTTCGCGTCAAATTCTGTATTTCCTCATGTAAACTTTTATTTTGACTTTATTTTTCTATATCGTTTCGTCATTCGTTTCTTCTTTTCCCTATGTAACTTAAAAAAACTTTTCTTACATGTTTTTAATGTATGGATGACAGATTTTTACAAAACAAAAGATGTGATTGATTCACTTAGAAAAGATACTGAGCTTATTTCTGAAAAGTTCTTTTTTTAGATTAGCTAATTCTATTTGACAACTTAATCTTTTCTTTGAGAGGTAAATTTTGAAAAAATAATTAAATTGAGTCAATTTTTAAACTTTTCAGTGGGGTTTAAATCTGTTGATTCTGAGTTCCAACCATAACGCATGGGAAAATCTATCCAGAGCCTTTGAGTTCACTCTCCGTCTTCTCATTGCCCAATTTCTGAGCCAATATGTAATACAATTCTTCAATATTTGTTGCGCGATACAATGGTTTGTTGGTTGTCTTTAGATTATATATGCAATAATCAAAGTCTTCAGAATCTTCCTGTTTAGGCTTCTTAAAAGCAACCCCTCTGAAAATATTAGCTTTGAGAGTGAAACGTTCTGACAAATAATTACGAAGAATTTCCTCCACCGAATTCTTAATGTCATTTAAAAATGTTGGAAGACACTTCGCTGAGCCTTTTTCGGCGGTGTTTCTATAAGTCCGTTGTATTCCATTAGCCACAGATTCAGTAAGCACAAATCCCTTGGAAAGTGCAATCGGTGGAACCGTTGGTCGTGTTAGAAAGTCTGGGAATACTGGAGTCATTAGTATTCTCTTCCGTAGAAACAGCACTCGATGCACCTGTAGACCCAACATTGTGGGAACCACCTACAACATGGGATTAAATTAAATTGAGAAATTTTGTCTCATGACGTTTTCTAGCAGACTGTCGGGAAAATTTAGAAGAGTATTGCATACATTTAAACATTTTCATTCCACATGTGCTAGCATATGTCTCTTAAGATCAAATTTTCGAACAAAACTGCGAAAGCAGACCGGACACATAAAGCGGGAAGAGTTGCAAGGAGCTGATGTCAATTCCTCCCGATTTGGCTCCACTTCATCAGTCCCATCAGATATCTCCTGGAAAAAAACAAGAAACTCCATTTAAAAAAAAATCTCGAATATTCTTTGGCATTTGCAACGACATTAAAAAAAATAGCTTCCAAAACTGTCACGTCATTTTAAAAGTGTACATTTCATATCGGTTTTCATTCAACAGAGAGAAATCATGTGAATTTCATTTCTTCGCTGAGAAGGTTCAGAACACCTGTTTGTTTGTTTTTTAAATTACTTCTGAGACTAATGTATTGATAATTCAGAATGTGTTTGGTATGATGAAGACTCTTATTATTCCACATTGCTTTGAGAAGATTTAAGGTTTCTTCTCCATATTGTTGTATACGCTTATTTTTCGAACTCCTCTTAACATATTCTTCCATAATACATTTTTTTTATTTAATATTCAAAGTTGAATGCATTTACTGTCCACAAAATAAATATTTAATGTAAAGGCATATGATACTAACTCACGTTCAACAGATTTCTCCAGATCTTCTGAGCTGAGGACACAGTCCACGATCAGTCAATGAAATTATATGTATGAATTATAATATGAAAAACAGAAGCTTTATAAGTGAAAGCTCAACCTGAAGACGGCGATAGATAGTTCACGCCCTCTCAACTCTATGACTCTTCTTTACTGAATGAATCATGTCCTTTTTCGTGAACAGCTTTAAAATCTTCGTTCTCACTTTTTTATTGGCAGATTCCATGTCCCTACAGTTCTTTACTGAGAAACAGAAGCATTTCTTCAATTTTAATTTATTAAGCGAGTCGAACACTTTTAGGCTAATGAATATTCCAGGTCTTTCTTTACGAAAACATTTCATTGTCATGATAGCAGGCTTAATAGAGATGATTTACTATCGTTTCAATGAAAGTGTTTTCGCATTCATTATTTTGATGCCAGATTTCATTTCCATATATTTAGAATACAAAAGTGTTTGCATCATTTGGCTAGAAAACATCTCTTTGGTATATTTTGTTCCCTTCGAACCAAACGGAACTCAAAGAGGATATAATTCACTTTAATGGTTTTCCACTTATGAGTGGAATACTTGAATATGAGACAAATATCACAGCTTTCCACGCAAAGCCTTACAACTACGTTTTTTTTTTTTTGTAATTTTCAGTTAGCTGTTTCTATATTTTTACATCAGAATAGAATTATTTATGTAAAATTCTAAGTAAGACGAAAAATGATTTGGTTGTTTTCTCTAAGAGGAGGATTTTAGGAATTTACGGTTTCTTGAAAACCCAAAAGTCTCATAGAATAACATGGGAAATACCGTCCGACTAAAAGTCAATATTCGAAACGTTCATTTGTTTCTTAAAGCCAATATCTGAATCGTTCATTTTTCAAAATGTCAATATCTGAATCGTTCATTTTTCAAAATGTCAATATCTGAATCGTTCATTTTTCAAAATGTCAATATTTGAAACGTTCGTTTTTTCACGAAGTTCGTTTTTTGAGTCGAATAAATTTTAACAAGCCAAAAAAATCGAAATGATGAAAATACTAAGAGGACGATTTTGGAAATTTTCGTTTTGTTATAATTTCAAAAATCCCATAGAATAACATGGGACATACCGTACAACTGAAATCAATTTTTTGAAACGTTCATTTTTCCTTAAAATCGATATTCAAATCGTTCATTTTTCAAAATGTCAATACTTGAAACATTTATTTTTTCTTTAAGTTCGTTTGGATCACACCATTGATTCAATTTCTCCCATTTCAAAAAACTAGACATCAAACTTTCTTATTCTTGCATTGCAACTCTCTAATAAATACCATCTCAAAACTTTGTAAAATGAGTGTTTCCACAAACACTGTTCCCCTCTCTGACATTTTTCCTATGCGAACAGAAATGAACTTGAACAACAGTCTTAGAAAATGCTCGTTCACAGTTTTTCTTCCCGACCCGTACAAGAGCAATCACGTTGCCTTTTCACGGCCACAGTTCCCAAAATATAATGCGTCACGACTTCTTAATGAAGAACATTAAAGCCAAGTCAGCTTAATGGAATATGCTTTTCAGCTTTAACATTATTTCAGTTTATGAGGAAAGCCCATTGAATTCATTCACATCGTCACGGCTTCTTATATTTCAATATCAAGCAGGCTAGGTTCATTTTTTCATGAAATCACTTCCGTCCCATTTTTTTCAATCTCCTCTGGTGAATCTAACACCTTATTTTCCCTTTACAGCAGCCTTTGCCTATTAAGATTGAATTTTCTATCAAAACTACTGGATCACATGACTAAATCAATTTCTCTCATCTAAAAAAAAGTAGACATCAAACTTTCTTATTCTTGCATTGCCTACATCCGGTCCTGCCGCAGGAGCACGAAGGAGCAGAAGTTTCCTTTTTTTTTTACCAGGATTTTCCTTTTTTGAGAGTAAAATGTTCTGACAACAACTCCTGTTACTTCTTGCCCCTGCGGCAGGACCGGATGTAGGCGATGAAAGAATAAGAAAGTTTGATATGTACTTTTTTTTTTTGAGATAAAAGAAATTGATTTCGTCATGCGATCCAGTAGTTTTGATAGAAAATTCAATCTTAATAGGCAAAGTCTGCTGTCAAGGGAAAATAAGATGTTAGATTCTACCAGAGGAGGTTGAAAAAAATGGGACGGAAGTGATTTCATGAAAAAATAAACCTGGCCTACTTGAGATTGAAATATAAGAAACTGTGATGATGTGAATGAATCCAATGGGCTTTCCTCATAAAGTGAAATAATGTTAAAGCTGAAAAGCATGTTCCATTAAGCTGACTTGCTTTTAATGTTCTTCATTAAGAAGTCGTGACGCATTAAATTTTGAGAACTGTGGCAGGGGAAAAGCAACGTGATTGCTCTTGCATGGATCGGGAAGAAAAAATTTGAACGAGGCATTTTCTAAGACTGTTGTTCAAGTTCATTTCTGTTCGCATAGGGGAAAATGATGTCAGAGGGGAACAGTGTTTGTGAAAACACTCATTTTACAAAGTTTTGAGATGGTATGTATTAGAGAGTTGCAATGGAAGAATAAGAAAGTATGATGTCTAGTTTTTTGAAATGAGAGAAATTGAATTAGTGATGTGATTCAAACGAACTTAAGGAAAAATAAATGTTTCAAGTATTGACATTTTGAAAAATGAACGATTCGAATATCGACTTTAAGAAAAAATGAACGTTTCAAAAAATTGATTTCAGTTGTACGGTATTTCCCATGTTATTCTATGGGATTTTTGAAATTATAAGAAAACGAAAATTTCCCAAATCGTCCTCTTAGTGTTTTCATCATTTCCATTTTTTTGACTTGTTAAAATTTATTCGACTCAAAAACGAACTTCGTGAAAAATGAACGTTTCAAATATTGACATTTTGAAAAATGAACGATTCAAATATTGACTTTAAGAAACAAATGAACGTTTCGAATATTGACTTTTAGTCGGACGGTATTTCCCATGTTATTCTATGAGACTTTTGGGTTTTTAAGAAACCGTAAATTCCTAAAATCCTCCTCTTAGAGAAAACAACCAAATCATTTTTCGTCTTACTTAGAATTTTACATAAATAATTCTATTCTGATGTAAAAATATAGAAACAGCTAACTGAAAATTAAAAAAAAAACGTAGTTGTAAGGCGTTGAGCGGAAAGCTGATATTTGTCTCATATTCAAGTATTCCACTCATAAGTGGAAAAACATTAAAATGAATTCTCTCCTCTTTGAGCTCCGTTTGGTTCGAAGGGAACAAAATATACCAAAGAGATGTTTTCTAGCCGAATGATGCAAACAGTTTTGTATTCTAAATATATGGAAATGAAATCTGGCATCAGAACAATGAATGCGAAAACACTTTCATTGAAACGACAGTAAATCATCTCGATTAAGCCTGCTATCATGACAATGAAATTTTTTCGTAAAGAAAGACCTGGAATATTCATTAGCCCAAAAGTGTTCGACTTGCATAATAAATTAAAATTGAAGAAATGCTTCTGTTTCTCAGTAAAGAACTGCAGGGACATGGAATCTGCCAATAAAAAAGTGAGATCGAAGAATTTAAAGCTGTTCACGAAAAAGGCCATGGTTCATTCAGTAAAGAAGAGTCATAGAGTTGAGAGGGCGTGAACTATCTATCGCCGTCTTCAGGTTGAGCTTTCACTTATACAGCTTCTGTTTTTCATATTTTAATACATACATATATTTTCATTGACTGATCATGGACTGTTTCCTAAGCTCAGAAGATCTGGAGAAATCTGTTGAACGTGAGTTAGTATCATATGCCTTTACATTAAATATTTATCTTTTGGACAGTAAATGCATTCAACTTTGAATATTAAATAAAAAAATGTATTATGGAAGAATATGTTAAGAAGAGTTCGAAAAATAAGCGTATACAACAATATGGAGAAGAAACCTTAAATCTTCTCAAAGCAATGTGGAATAATAAGAGTCTTCATCATACCAAACACATTCTGAATTGTCAATACATTAGTCTCAGAAGTAATTTAAAAAACAAACAAACAGGTGTTCTGGGCCTTCTCAGCGAAGAAATGAAATTCACATGATTTCTCTCTGTTGAATGAAAACCGATATGAAATGTACACTTTTAAAATGACGTGACAGTTTTGGAAGCTATTTTTTTTAAATGTAGGTGCAAATGCCAAAGAATATTCGAGATTTTTTTAAATGGAGTTTCTTGTTTTTTTCCAGGAGATATCTGATGGGACTGATGAAGTGGAGCCAAATCGGGAGGAATTGACATCAGCTCCTTGCAACTCTTCCCGCTTTATGTGTCCGGTCTGCTTTCGCAGTTTTGTTCGAAAATTTGATCTTAAGAGACATATGCTAGCACATGGGGGAATAAAAATAATTAAATATATGCAATGCTATTCTAAATTTTCTCGACAGTCTGCTGCAAAACGTCATGAGACAAGATTTCACAAGTTAATTGAATCCCATGTTGTAGGTGGTTCCCACCATGCTTTGTCTACAGGTGCATCGAGTGCTGTTTCTACGGAAGAGAATACTAACGACTCCAATATTCCCAGACCTTCTAACATGACAACGGTTCCACCAATTGCACTTTCCAAGGGATTTGTGCTTACTGAATCTGTGGCTAATGGAATACCACGACTTGAATTCGGTGGAAGAAATCCTTCGTCATTCTTTGTCAGAACATTTCACTCCCGAAGCAAATATTTTCATGGAGGTTGTTTTTAAGAAGCTTAAACAGGAAAATTCTGAAGGCTTTGTTTATTGCATATGTAATCTAAAGACAACCAACAAACCATTGTATCGCGCAACAAATATTGAATAATTTTATGACATAATGGCTCAGAAATTGGAGAATGAGAAGATGGAGAGTGAACTCAAAGGCTCTGTATTAATTTTCCCCATGTGTTATGGTTGCAACTCAGGATCAACAGATTTAGACCCCACTGAAAAGTTTAAAAATTGACTCAATTTAATTTTTTTTTCAAAATTTACCTCTCAAAGAAAAGATTAAGGTGACAAAAAGAATGAGCTAATCTAAAATAAAGAACTTTTCAGAAATAAGCTCAGTATCGTTTTTAAGTGAATCAATCATTTCTTTTGTTTTGTAAAAATCTGTCATCCATACATTAAAAACATGTAAGAAATGTAGTTTTAAGTTACATAGGGAAAAAGAAGAAACGAATGACGAAATGAAATGGAAAAATAAAGTCAGAATAAAAGTTTACATGAGAAAATACGGAATTTGATCCGAAGAAATGCACTGAATGCTTTGAATAGGGGAAACATGTTTCAGTGAAAGATTTATTATTCTGGGGTTTTCTTTACGAAAAACCGAGATTTTCAGTAAATGTATGCTTTCCTATGAAATGTTTTCGCGAAGGACTCTATTAAGGTGGTTCCACCTAAAATCTCTGCCTTATGTTTCCAGTGGTAAAACTTCTTTACATATTTTCTTTGTAATAATGTATTCCCAAGGATGAAAATTTGTACATCGATAAAACTAACTTTCAGTTACAGCATGGAATAATGAACACTTGATAAAACATAACTATAAATATATTAAAAATCAATCACTTTTCTTTGAGTAATGTTGAAACCTGTTAATAGATGGCACGACCTGTACATTTATTACGTCAGTAGGCAAACAGATGCTAATTGCTTAATTGTTTTTATGTTTTAGCAAGCATTATGTATCCCATGCTATAACTTAAAGCTAGTCTTATCGATGTGCAAATTTTCATCCTTGGGAATTCATTAATTGCGAAGAAAATATGTAAAGACGTTTTACCATTGAAAACATAAGGCAGAGATTTTTGGTGGAACCACCTTACGTTGATGTGAATGGGAAGAAAGATTACATTTCTATGTTATGAGAAAATGAAAGAATTTCCTTGTGAAGTGAAATGAATTGAACATTAAGTTGTTGTAAGATGTTTCGCTGTCGTAATATGTACATTCATTTTGGGAAAACATCTTCTAAAGTTATAAAAAAATATATGAATACACAAAAAATGTTTCTTAGACGGACAAATATAGTATTGGAAGTAAAAAGAGGAAGGGAATGATTTGAATAGGAGTTTCTTGTTCCAGTTAAGAAATTCTTATTCGGCGAGTTTTTAAAGGAGAAACTAACATTTTCAGAAAATTTCTGTGGGATTCGAACTTGGACATTTAACAAAAATTTTGGAGATATAGGAATTTTGGAGAAAGTTCATGGAATGAAACATGAAGAGAACGAATTGAGTTGGAAGACTTAACATTCAAGATTCAACAATCTTTTTTGTTTCTCATGTAATTATGGGGAATTTACGTTTCCGTGTGAACGCGTTTTTTCAAATATCAACCCTTTAGAAGTTTTTAAGGTAGAAAAAATATTGACCAAGGGAAAATCTTAAGTAACGCAAATTTTGACTTGAAGCACTTTAAGTAAGAAAATGTTTGTCTGAAGAAACTTTTCAATGTCTAAGCATTGACATCTGATTATTTGTCCGATATGGGTCCGGAAGCGAATCATGGGGATGCTTGAGCGATGGGCATTTGAATTACGACACTAGCTTTCTACCTTCCCTGGAATCAGTGGTCTAAATCAAGGTCTAATATCTGCTTATTTCCCTTCGAGTGGTTCACGGCGGACGTCTTATCTCTTAAATGGTGAATGAACGGTAAATTCCAAACTGCGAGTCATCAGTTTTAGATTTTTGTCATCTTAGACAACTTAAGTTCACTCAATAAATTAAGCTTTTGCGAGTTTATGACATTTCCTGCTACGGTCCACTCTAAAGAAAGTCAACTAAATTCGGTGAGTTATGAAGAGGGGATTTTTTTTTGAAATCATGAAAAATAATATCTGAGATTAGTTTAAAACTTCGTTTCTTTTCAGTATAACGAATGCTTTTAATCAAACATGTTTGTTTCATTGAAATATCTCTTATTCAGAGGGTTTTCAAAAGATTCAGGAGAAATCATACTTAGAATACGATTGTTGGTTTTTTTAAGCGTACGACAAATATGTTCAGGAAATAATTAAATAAACCAGATGTGAACTTTATACGGAATGCCTACTTTCTTTAAGATGGAGATGGTATCAATTCCATTACGTTGTCTATCAAATCGATGGAGGAAATTTGTTTTTCATCGCTTAAAACAAAACCGACAGGAAGTAGGGTAGTGTTTTAGAAAAGCACCTAGGCCCTAGGAAATGAGATTCTTGATTTAAGTACAACGGGAAATAGAATTCACTGGAATTTCTTGGTGAAAGCACACACACTGGATTACACTGCTGGTTTCCTTGAAATGTTTAGAAATGGAAGTAACGTAACGAAAAACACTCTTCTTTTACGTATATCACAAAGAAGAAGTTTCAAAAATGGAATCCTAAGTGGAAAAATTCGTTAAACCTCTAAAAATTAGTATCTAACTATGAAAAGTAAGTAAGCTCTTAAGATTTAGTGGCATTTACACTGAAATCCTACAATGCCTTTCTGTGAAATAGGGTAGAATCGGCCTTAGAGATTGAAATATGTCTGAAGTTTTTTGATACATTTCTGTTGAAAAGGAAATGCGTATGGAAAAATGAGAGTATTTAAGTCGATAGGAAAAGATTGATAGGTTGAATCAGAAAAAAAGTAAGAAAACAAAAAGAAGTTTTATAAAAACAAAGCAAAGTTTGAACAATCCATAAAACATTGAACAGAAGGGAAAATACAGTATAATAAGTAAAATAAAGGGGAAGAAGTAACTATTTCTTAAAAGTTTACTTTTGCTTAGGGAGATATGATATTTTTAAATTGAATGTCTTGTGAATGAATGTTATATATCGCAAAAAATACGATTTTTAGTGGAAGAACAATTTGGTATGTCCCGAGAATGAAAGTTTTTTCTGCTGAGACAGTGAATAAAAAATGCGATAATAAAAATCTAATTAAAACGAAAGTAAGGGTCAATGAAACTGAACGTCTAAAGTGAAAATGCATCAGACACAGAAGTTAGAACTGAAGGTCAGATATGGAGTGAATGAAATATACACGAAGTTTTGAAACATCTTGATGTAAAGTGAACTAAAATGTTTTAGAATGCATGTCTTCACAATGAATGCTTTCCTGTTGGGGCAGTAATCGAAAAGTATAGCAAACAATAAAAAATGCATATTTGGCATACATATTAGCTTTTAGGAATACTTAAAAGAAAGTGGGAAAATCAGCTATATAGGAAAACAAAAATCTGAAGAATTGCTACATCTTCGAAAATATTAAGTCGTTAAGAAGCGTTTGCTGTAATGAAATGAAAGAAAAAAGTTAAGTCTAATGAAAGTACTCGTTAGATTGAAAGTTTGAAAAAATAATAATGTGCGAAGCGTGAACATAGAATGAAATTTCAAAAATAAAAGGAATAACATAGGGGAAATGGTGAAGAAAACGTTTGTTAGAAAGAAATAGTGTTTGAATTACAGTAGTCGTAAGTTTGGCTAAGTAAGAAAAAACTGCTGACATATTGAGAAGTTTAACGAAATTTCAAAAATAAAAGAAGAAAAACAAGGGAAATTGGGAAGAAAACGTTTGTTAAAAAGAAATGAAAAAATAAAGAAAGAAAATATTGTTTCAATAGAATTTTAACTGTAAAAGATCTGTAGAGTTCTTGAACACACACACACACACAAATTATAAATAAAACAATAATATTGGAGGGGGCGAAAACTCAGAATTAACATGAATAAAGCCGTGAATACATTTTCGCTTGATTTTTTTTTTATGATTGGAGGTTTAACGACCACCGTGAGCAACTCAAATGGGCTATAAGCAGTCACCCGTCCCTAATTTAGGGTCACTGGTTCCAGGGAAGGGAGAGAGCCAGTGCCGAAAGACAAACACAACATCCATGCCTGACCGGGATTCGAACCCGGACCCCTTACGGACGAATGATCAGAGGCCAACGCCTTAGACCACTGCGCCACCGGGGCGGCTTTTTGATTTTCCCAAAAAGTCCAATAAATACTGCTGTCTCCGGAAAAAAGCACCCACTTCGGTCCATGGGCAGCAGCGGTTTGTTAGAAAGACATGGCTAATAAAGTAAGAAAATGCTGTTACAATCGAATTTTAACTGCTATAGATCAGTATATTTCTTGTACGTACATGAAAGCTTTTAGGTATACTTAAAAGGATGTTTTGAAAAAAATATTTAAAAAAAAAAAGGAAGAAATAAAATAAATCTGAAGTTTGGGTATATCTTGAATCAACGAATGTTTGCTGAAATGAAGTCAGAATAAAAGGAGTCGTAAGTTTGAAAAAAAAATAAGTCACTGTCTTTGAAAACGAATTGAAGAACAAAATTTCCAGAAACAATAGCGAATGGAGGAATCACTATAATTGAATGGGAAAGACTTTCACGTTTTAAAATCTTAGTCGGAATAAGGACAATCAGTTCTACATATTATTCACAACAGTGAGATGCGAAATCTCTTCAACGAGTTAACAACACGTGGTCTGTGAATCATCACACTAACCTAAAGGTGCGCTGTCACGATTATATCATGCAAGCAATGTTGACCTCGTTTTATTCTTGGAAAACACTGGACTCCCCTAATGCGGCAACGTTGGTCAGATAACTATCGCATCTGCTTAGACATGCTGGGTATGCTGGTTCAAACCCAGTTGGGGAGGCTAGAGATTTTTTTCCACTCAAGAGATTTTCTTCAGCGCCGTGACGTCAAATTTCGTGCGGAAAGAACATCAGAAGAAATATGGCGCTGATATAGGAGAAGAAAAATGGCTGACGCTTGGAAACACGGAATTTCTAAAATAAAAATTCCTCAGACGGTCAACAGAGGGCAGCATCTTCGACGTAAAAAAAAATTGGAAGGGCGAAATACTTCGGCTTCCTTTCCCACAAAATTTTCCAAAGTCCAATAAATCTTCCGAGAAAATAAAAAAAAATCCTCCGATTGCCACTAGAAGGTAGCACATAAACATCGAGTTCACATCCTCAAGCATCCACAATGACGTTGCCATCATTCAAAATCAAAGATCCATCGAAATAATAAAGTTTCAAGAAGCACCGCTAGGTGAAGCACATAAACAGCGACCAAACACACTAGTGCCACCTACGGATCCGGTCCGTAGACAGCAGCAGCACCAGTGGCACGTAATTGGGGAAAAACGGCACCTGTTCCTTCAGGCCACGCCCCCAGCTTAATGTTAAGTCTATGGGGTCCGCCATTTTGGATCAGCCGCTGATCGGCTGATCTACACCCGGAGTGGCCATTTATATCTACTAATATGTCGAAATTAAAAGAAAGATGAGCCACTAGGCCGGATGATGAGTCGTGATTTCGGAGTTTTCAGACCTTTTCCAGTGAGATAATGAAAATTGTCCATCAGGCTACTTGCTTCATAGGATGCTTACATTCACTGACTGTTTTGCTTTCGTATCACTTCTTACGTTCACCTCAAGCGATACCTGTATCTCCCTGTACCTTCTTAAATTCTTCACAGCACTTCTGATTAGCTTTGGAATATAGAGTGTTGCAGCAACTCCTACGTAGAATAAGGTAGAAAGAGAAATAACAGTCACCAATTCTTAAATAATTTCAAGACAGAATATTATTGTGCTCTGCCCTGCTTAAAAGGCTGCCTATATAACTTACATATCAAAACGTGCATACATGTTCCCTCTTCGGTAGCACCATCTTGCTTCGTTGCAATGTGCATTTGGTTAGGTTTTAAAAGTAGTGTGCTGACTACAAAGTTTTCGTAGGCAGTTCATATTGTCGCGCCGAATAGTTTCTGAGAGAGTACGATGATTTTAGGTCTTTGAAAACAAACAAAAACAAAACAGCTTGCATGCCATCGATTAAGTCAAAAAATGACAGGAATGTTACTCTAGGCTCAGTGTATACAGTTCTTTCAACATATCAGATCTGTGGGTTTTTTGAAATTTAACACAGAAAAGTCAGAACACAATGTGGACTCCAATCCTGAAGTGTTATTTGTTGTTCTGATATCACCGATGAGTATCACAGTCAAGGAAAGTTGATTTCTGAAAGCTCATATATATATGCTGGAAAAAGTATTTTAATTTTTCATTATACTATGCATCTCCACTGCTTAGTAAATTACCGACAGGCTCAAACCCACTGAATTTAAACTTCCTTCTTAAGAAAATTAAATCCGATTATATTTGAAAGCTAGTCTCGGACAACTTGAAAAAATAAATTAAATCGTTTCAAAAGTTCGTCGACTTCAAGCACGTTTTTTTTTAAATTTAGAACTCCTTTAAATAGCTAATGCAACACTTCAAAATTTGGCGTCGATTTTGTGTATCATGACTAATACTTGTTTTAGGATATTTTTATCAAATGTGCATTAGAAAACTTTCCGTAAATTAAATGCACATAAAATTTTTGACAATGCCACGCAGCAAAAACTTTATTAAATTTGAATATCAACACAAACAAATGTTTTTAGTCTTTCTTTGTTTTATCTT
This sequence comes from Macrothele yani, assembly GCA_039090855.1. Lineage (NCBI taxonomy): Eukaryota > Metazoa > Arthropoda > Arachnida > Araneae > Macrothelidae > Macrothele > Macrothele yani. The sequence continues at coordinate 70,695,616 of CM077025.1, read as the reverse complement.
TTACGAAGTTACAGACATAGGAGGCGGCATCTATTGCTATTCCACTGAGACAAGTTTGGTAAGAAGAAAAACCATACACATACTGAAGAGACTGACCCGTATAAAACACATTTATAGTGAACCAGAACTTCAAAACAGGATGGTGATTTTGCATATTTAAATTTTCTTCGAGTACATGTGAAAGTTTGAAAATGGTTGCTTCTGATGAGATTATTTCTCAATCAGTAAAAATGGTTAATGTGCATATATATATATATATATATATATATATATATATATATATATATGTATTAATTAATTTATATATAACTCATACGTGCAGTCAACTCTGCTACAGTCTATTCACTCATACACAAGTAACAAGAAGATAATGAATGAGCTGATTACATTATTTCTATATCAAACCTTAGAACATTTAACTAAAATACATATTATCTCAACCTAAACACATCATGTGTGAAAACATCCCTAAGAATGTGTAGAAGTAAGTTTGATTCTTAGTGCAACGATGCAAAAATCATAGTTACAGAACATGACTTACCCTACGAGACAGAATCGTTATACGAAACGATTTGCATACATTTTCTAATCCACTGACAGTCAGGCTACATAAACGTGATCTTATTCTATTTATTTTATAATGGCAGGTACAGTACAAAGATTGCACTGAGAATGACTAGAAAAAAGGTGGCTTTGTAATGATATCCATAAAACGGAATTAATCGCTTTTTTATGAGGAAAAATGTACTTCAATACTTTGCTGCATTTGAAATAACCAACATTTGCGAATTTGAAGTATTTATGTGACAGAAGTTTTGTTTTCGCTCGGTGTCCAATTTACACAGTACGGTTAGAAATAAATCGAAAAATTTGAGCAAATTTTCATTAGATTTACAAGGCTCGGTTGACCGATAAACATAAAAGAAATGAATCGGATTTAAACAGTGCAATTTACTGATTAATCTTCAAATTTGAAATTAATTAGATTTGATCTAGGTGATTCATTTATTAATCTGGTTATTAGAAATTAGTACATCGTTCAATTAAATAATGATCTTACCACAAGAATTTAAATTTATTCGACGCGGCACATGGCTTAATATAAAAATAAGAAATAAATTAGATTTGTACTGCACAGTGTGTTTACAGATTAATACAAAAGTCTGAGATAAATTTCAATAGTATAATTTATTAGTAAATGTAAGAAACTAATTAAGGATTAATTAGATTTATATAACTGTTTTTTTATTAATATGATAACTAGAAGTCAATTATTTACACTTTTAATTTAATATATTAACTTAAAGGGGAAACAAATGCAATTGTCACTGCATGGTTAATTAATAAATCTTGACATTTTCTGGGAAATTAATTGAACACACAGGTCACTGTTGACTGAATATATAAAAACTGAAAAAAAAATGAAAAAAAATCACATTCTACTGGATAAACCGGAACAATTTAATAGTTCATATGGAAGTAGACATTCGTCATACATAACACGATATGCAACTTGCTCATAACACGATATGCAAGTTGCATATCGTGTTCTGTTTGACGAATGTCTACTTCCATATGAATATCACTTGTAACATGAAGTTCGTCTACAGTCAATTTAATAGTTGATCAAATAATTTAAAATTACCTTGATTTAACCTGTATTACTCATTCATTAATCTGAAAATTAAAAGCTAATTTATTGCACAATTTAGCTTTCAATCTGGCGAGACACAGTTAATTAAATTTACTATAAACATATATTAATTTAAAGATTAAAAATTAGATTTGTACTGTATGGTCTGATGCATATATTGAGTAATACAAAATTATAGAATAGATATGTGCGGTATTATTTGTCGATAAACACAAACATTTTAGATAAAGTACAGTTACGTTATGCTGTTTTTTATCATTTTATCAATCGGATAGCTAGGAATCAATTTTCGCTCTGTAATAAACTTATTAACTTCATAACTAGCAGCTATTGATGAAACTAAAAATTGGTAGTTTTTTTATGTGTTTCGCAATTTAACGCCCACCATGGGCAACTCTAAGAGTTATATAAGCAGCCCCTGTCCCTGCTTTTGGGGCTTCTGGGTACAGGAAAGGGACATAACCGGCGTTACATCAGGCAAACTCACCAGCCATGCATCATCCGGGACTCGAACCTGGGTCCTTCTTGGACGACTGATCGGAAGACTACTCTGCCACCCGTACGACAAATTGGAAGTTGATTAGATTTACTCTGCCAGGCACGTTTTTAATTTGAAATTAAGAAACCTCGTACACCGTAAATCGATTATTTTTAATGTTTGAAGCCAATTAAATTTAATTTTCGAATAAGAGGTTACCGATCTATTGATTTTGATTTTGGTGCAAATAAGTTCATCAAAAGATTTTCCGCTTTGCTAAGTATGATTACAAAAATAATTAATTATTTTTGCTATTGCAGGCTCAAGGCTATTTGGGCTTTCTTTGGTAAAGTTCCAATTGCAGTAACGAATAGGTAACGAATAAAAAACTACGGATTGACAATGATTGAAGATTTCAGAAAATGTCTTTAAGAGAAACTACCTTTACTTTCACGAACGGAAGATTTTTTTTGTACTTCAACTTGCTCATTGAAAATGTGGGTAAAATGCAAAACTAGTAAATTTAGATTTATTAATGCATAAATAAGAAAAACTAGGCTTTACCATGTTACAGGGTATGTTGCAATATGTCGAGGTCCCCTAAAAAGTAACCACTAAACAAACTGCAATACTCAGGGCAATCTATTTTATTATTTTATACTAGCATTCATTTCCCGAATTTTACCATATCCTAACGGCACTCCTTTTCCCTATTTCTTCATATCCTAACGGTGTAACTTTTCTATATTGCGCAAACTCATTAAAGATTTTTTTTGTTTCGTGACTTACTGATCACCATGAGAAAGTCATAGGGCTATAAGCAGTTCCCCGCCCCTAATTGGGGCCACTGGTTTGAGGAAACGGAAAAGGTGATGCCATAAGGCAAACACACAACCCCATGCCTCATCTGGGACTGGACTCCAGGCCTATCTCAGACGAATGATTAAAATCAAGCCTCAGGCCATTTACCCAACGGGGTGGCAAACTCACAAAAATAATGCGGTCTAATCGATTTCATCACGATCAAGAGCTAACAGGTACATATTAGGATAAAAGGAAAGGGTCTCATTGGGAGATGCTTCAAATTCGGATCACAGAAATGGTGAGTTGTCGGTGAAAACCATAAATTCGAAGAAAATAGTTATATAAGCAGATTTGAATAAAAGAAACCTTTTTGTTTGCTGGGTGATTTTAGGGAGAGATGGGTTTACCTCCGCGAGGCGCTCTACTGGGCAACAATGTCCCAACTCAGTGGGTTTTTTTACAGAATCGTTAGGTGGAACAACCAACTGGAACCGTCAGTTGTTGGCTAATCCCCCTCGCTGGTGTACGTTCCTGATTAAAAGGACATAAAGAAATACTTTTACGGACACTAGTGTGGGATACGGTGGACCTACCACACTTGAAAAAAATGGTCCACCACGGAAACGACATAAAAATATGGCAAATGGTGAATGAGAAAGAGATCTCAGCTGAGTGAGTGTAAGATTGGTGTATGAAATACTAGAGAAATAAGGGGAAAGATGAATGAGATGATTAAAAAAAATCGTAAGTATAGATTGGATGTGCTGTGTGTAAGTGAAACAAAAAAGAAGGAAATTGGGTTAGAAGAAGTGAATGGAACGGCAAGTGGGTGGTCTGGAGTATTGGACAATGTGAGAGGAGAGGCCGGTGTAGGTGTCATTTTTAAGTGAAAAGATGAAAAATAACTTGATTCACTATAGCAGCATAAGTGAGAGAATTCTTTGGATTCGTTTGAAGTGAAACTTCAGAGAATAGTAATTGTTGTAGTATATGCTCCATGTGACTCGGAACCTTCTGATAGGAAGGAAGATTTCTGGAATGAGCTAAAAGCTGTTTTGGGCCAGTTTGGTATTAAAGAGAAAGTTATAATAGCAGGGGATTTCAATTGCTAGAGTAGGTATGCAGAATGCGATATCTGATAATGTTCTGTGTAAGCTTAATGATCCTTGTGTGAATGATAACAATGAAATATTAATTGAGCACAGGATTGAGAGTGGTTTGTGTGTATCTAATAAGTTTTGTTTTTTTATTGATTAGAGGTTTAACGACCATCGTGAGCAACAAGTCAATGGGCTATAAGCAGTCGCCCGTCCCTAATTTAGGGCCACTGACTCAAGGGAAGGGAGAGATCCAGTGCCGTAAGACAAACACAACATCCATGCTTCGCCGGGATTCGAACCCGGACCCATCTTGCGGTAATGCGTTTTTCAACCACAAGTATATCCACATATATACTTGGGAAAATCGTATTCTAGGACAAAAGAGTGTAATAGATTTTGTTGTTTACGATTAGTGCCTAAAATACCTAGTTGATGACACTCGTGTTTTTTTTTTTTTGATTGAAGGTTTAACGACCACCGTGAGCAACTCAATGGGCTATAAGCAGTCGCCCGTCCCAAATTTAGGGTCACTGGTTCCAGGGAAGGGAGAATGGCACATATTTGGATAAAAGGATGGTCCACTACGGAAACGACATAGAAATGGCAAATGGAAAACGACACCAGGGAAACGATTGGTAAGACAAACACAACATCCATGCCTCACAGGGATCCTGACACTCGTGTGATGAGAGGAGCGGATGTTGAATCTGATCATTACTTGGTAGTGTCGCGAATGAAACTGAATGTTGCTTGGAAGAAAATGATTAGGAAGAGCCCTAGGATGGAAAGAATAAAGGATGAAAGGCTCTCTGAAGATCATCAGCGTTACTATAATTTACTCAGAGAACGACTAAAGAGCTGTTCATGTGAGACGTATGTAGAAAAGAACTGGGCATATTTTAAGAACTGTGTTGTTACTGCATCTGAAGAGGTCGGTGGCACTACAATAATGGGTAACGTTAGAGGTGATGCTTGGTGGAACAATTAGATTAAAGAAGGAGTAAAGAGAAAGAAGGAAGCGTATTTGGGAATGTTGAAAGATTGAGCTTTTGGGGATGAATATGGCTATAAGAAGCGTGACGCGGCTAAGCTGGTTCGCCAGAGTAAGGCAAAAAGATAGGAAGGAAAAGGTGGAAAGGCATGAATTGGCTTTTTGGAAAGATAGAAAAACTTTCTGGAAGTACATGAGACGCAGCAAAAATAGGGGAAATAAATTTTTAAGTTGTGCAAACAATAGGATCGGAGAAATGATATGGAAGCCTGATGAGGTAAGTGAAACGTGGGGCGAATAATTCTGTGAGTTATTAGATCAAGAAAGCAAAAGTGATTCTGAGGCAGATGCCACAGTGAAAGATGGAAGCACAAAAGGGATCTCAAGAGAAGAGGTGTGTAAAGCTCTAAAATGTCTTCAGAATGGTAAAATTCCAGGAGTAGATGGCGTAACTGCTGTGATGTTAAAATATGGTGACGACTTTATGATTGACTGGTTAACTGAAATTTGCCAGTTGTGCTGGGAGTTAAGAATGGTCCATCGGGATTTGAAGGATGCTATCATTGTTCCCTTGTATAAGGGAAAAGGTAATCAGACTGACTGCAAGAACTATCGTGGTATTAGCCTACTGATTATGCCAGGGAAAGTGTTTGGTAAGATTATTATTGAAAAGGTACGAGGTATTACATCAGTCAAAGTGTGGGATGTTCAGAGAGTTTTTATGCCTAGTAAAGGCTACACTAACCAAATTTTTGCATTACGCATGATGATCGTAAAGTATCTGGCTGTTGGAAAAAAGTTTTTGCTGCCCTCATAAATTTAGAGAAAGCTTACGACCGAGTGAGTAGGTTACTTCTGTGGAAGGTACTGAATAAATATGGTGTTATTGGGAATCCGCTTAATAGTGTAAAAGCCATGCATGCTGGTAGTACAGATTGTGTACGAGTGAATGGTGTTTTATCAAAATGGTTTTCTATTGGTACAGGTGTCAGACAAGGTTGTGTAATGTCACTATGGCTGTTTAACATATTTATGGATGCGTGCATGCGTGATACCAAGATGGATAATACTGGTTTATATCGTACTAATATCCGTGTGTGCAGATTGCTGTATGCTGATGACACAGTCCTGTTGGCAGAGAGCAAAGGTGGGTTGCAGAGTATGTTGTCCCGGATATACGAAGTTTGTATGAAATTCAAACTGAGTATAAATAAGGAAAAAATAAAGTTATGGTTTTTTATGCGAGGAACTGTTAGTACCAAATGCAAGATAAGTCTAAATGGCACAGTTATTAACCAGGTGAATGAATTTGTGTATTTAGGAAGCATGTGTGGAGAACAATGTAGATGGTTACATTAGTAAACGAGTGAATTCTTCGTTGAGAGTCATGACTGCTTTAGGAGGTTTTCACAGGAATGATGGGCTCTAACGAGGGTCTCGAATGGCTGTATATGAAAGTATAATTTTTTCAACTCTGATGTATGGCAGTGAAACCTGGGTTACACAGAAGAGACATAGGAGTCGTTTGTGTGTTGGAGAAATGCGTAACTTACGGGGAGGGGGAAGACACTTTCTGATCATGTGATGAATGAAGATGTGTTGCAGTTGTGTAGTGTGAAGCAAAATGTTATTAGCAAGGTGGAGACTAATATTCTTAGGTGGTTTGGCCATGTTGAAAGAATGAGTGACGAGATGCTTACTAAGAAAAACATTTCAGTACAAGTGGCAGGAAAGAAAGGCAGAGGAAGGCAAAAGAAGTCATGGGAGGATCAGATTCAGGAGAGTCTGCATAAAAAAAGACTATGAGTAGGAAGTATAGAAGGCCTTGTGTACATCGTGTGATGGATGTTAGTGAAGCCCGAGTTGTTCGTCAGGATCGCTGTAAATGGAGAAGATTAATACGGCAATAGTAAGTAAATAATCAGTTAAAATTTAGCCGGTGGTTTGTATTTCTTTGTGGAACTAACCTCTGAATCTCAGAGAACAGCTTTGTGATATGTATGTATGGCTGTATGTAACATTTTCCTGTAACCGAAATCATAGAAGATATTCATGTAGAGAATTGCTGCTAGACCTGTATGGGCTTTAGACACAAATCAGACATTAAGATATTTTTAGGGCTGGTGGGTAACGACCACAGTGAGCAACTTCATTTGCCTGTAAGAATTCGCCCGTCCTTAATTTTGGGCCACTGGTTCCAGGAAAAGAAAGAGCCAGTACGGTAAGACAGCATCCATGCCTTACTCAGGATTTGAACCTGGACCCATATCAGAGGAATGATTAGGAACCAGCGCCTCATCCTTTCGGTCACCGGTCGGCTTCATCCTTTCGATCACCGGCTGGTCATCTATCTCCGGACTTGGATAAAACATTACATTCCTATACTTAGATCACAAGAGACATGAATACAGAGAGACACATCATGCTTAGGCGCAATGTAAAAAGAAAGAATGAATTTGGAAAGGAAAAGACAAATGAAAAGAATAAATGGAATAGTACAGTCAGTAAAGAATGCTATATATACTCTCATATTCTGTAATGCAAGTCACAAATTTTAGAAACATCCACAATTCGCGGTGGAATGGCAGCACCATCTTCTTCAGTTCTCTTTCCAAAATAATCAAAACATTTCATAGAGATGCTAAAGACCTGACTGCTTCATTAGCCATAATGTCTTAGCGCTGCAAGGGGCGAATAGCTTCAACTAGTTGTGGAGTCAATTTATTTAGCATTGAAAGCATGTGAATATCAAAAAGAATTTTTGTGGATCTTTAGAAAATCCTTTTTTATCTACACGATTAAAATCGCTTTTAAGAAATTCTAATCACTTCGTGTGTGTTAATGCATTATAGTGTTTTAAAAGTAAAAGATACCGAAACAGTTGATAGCGTAAGCTTTAAAAGATGCATTTCAACACGTACGACGGTGAGAAAACCGAGGAAAATGATGCGCAGAAACAGAGACAAAATCATTCCTCATACAAGGAATGATATTTTGCAAATTAAACATAGAAAAAATTTTTGTTTATTTCGTGACACCTATTTCTGCTAGTTTACAAAATGTGATGAATATATTTAATATTTCGTAATCTGGTTTTGCTTTATCCTCCTAACACGTACTTTAAGATTATTCTTGGCCTATCTGTCTGACAGCAATTTACGCCCACTCTACTAATTTGATTTGATCGAAACATTTTTGCACAGATATGTGGTCATTTCGTGTTTATGTGGTATTTTCGAAATTCACACATTCTGGACGGTCAACACCATAAAGGAACGTAACATTGAAAAGTAAGGAACGGAAAACGTTATTAAGATATAAATCGCACAGTTTATATTTTACATAGGCACTGAAAACCTTTTGAAAAATAGTAGGATATGGTTTAGTTGTTTCTTTTCTTTTTCTTTTCTTTTGCTTTATTATTTTGTGGCAATATATCGCAATCAACTTCTCATATTAAACGATGAACATGGAAACTTGACTGGCCTATTCTTAAATGTTCATTATACAAGGAGTTTGTGTTTACACCGCATATTATGCGTTTAATAATAACAATAAAAAAACATGCTTATAATTTGAGTTTGATATGAAAACCTGACGAACTCAGGATGCAAAAATGTTAACGAAAAAAATAATTTTTTAATAAAGAAAGCCCCTAACACAAATCAAGAATTACTGCTTGTTAGTAGGTGAGGAATTGGCGGCCCGTGAAATTTTCAATCATTCTCCGTTCATGTTCTACTTTATTCTCCGTTCATGTTCTACTTTAATAAAACCTCTTATTAATATTTTTGGCAGAAACACGTTTACATATCGATACTTAGATAATATATTATGATTTTAAAGAGAAAAATTGTGATGAAAGAAAGATTTCAGAGTAAAATCTCGTGAAATCTAAAGAAATGGTTGGAAATTTACCATTGATAATCTGAACACTGTTCGGATCGCCTAGCAGTTGAGTAGGCGCGCCTACCTGACCTACCATACTGCTGAGCAATACGACTGAATCCGAAGTAAATATATGTATGTTCATGAAAGAAATACGGGATTACGCCAGAAACTACAATATGTATGTTGTTTCTGTCGTTTTGGCACAGCTTTTCTCCCTGTCTTAGCAGCAATGACTCTAAATTAAGGATGGACTGCTCCTTACATCCGCTGAATCTCCTTGGGGTCGTTAAATCCAAAATTATTTTTTAAAGCAGCAGTGGTTTTTCGGGTGCATTTAGAGGGACATTTGAGAGAGCCGGTGAAACTGTTGTAAAATGCTATGACATCTTTGTAGTGATTTTAATTACTAGATTATAGTGCCACATTTGAAAATTCCTCAACGACGTGATCAATAGGTCCTCAAGGCGTACTTGAAAAGGAAATACACAGATTACTGGTGTTCTAGAAATTAGGTATTTATTTCCAAGAGTAAAGAAACCATATGTCATCTTATTAAACGAATGGATGCTTCAAACGTGGAACCTAATACCTGGGGCTTTCCGGTGGACGACCCAGCTATTTGGCCAGAGGCTCTGTTTTTAGCTAGTCGGCCTAGCTGTGACAAGGCTCGAGTACGGAATGATACATGGGTGGAGTGCTTGCCCCACTGCGCTGGCTCTGCTCCCTCCCCAAAAACAGTGGCTCCAAATTACGGTGTGTACGGGCAAGTATTACTCTACCGGGAAAAATAAACTTAGCATGGTCACTAATCTGAAGCAATGACTAACTTCAAAAGCAAACTGAACGAAACTGCGAAAACAACAACAACACACACACACAGGATTTTTTGAATGAGTTGAAACGAATACTGAATACTAAGAAACAGAAGCATTTAAAATGCTTACATATTTGTTAATTTTTGAAATCAGTTTAATATCTGAAACAGAAATTAACAATATTGTCATGTTAGTTTGACAAGATTATTTAAGCAGCACCAGTGATTTCACGAATGGAAAAAAATCATAATTTGTAATAAATAAGGTTTGCAACACTGGTGGTATGGATGAAACATGACTGCCTTAAAACACTGAGGAAAATTTTAGAATCGCGTTAAGAATTTTTGCAGGGTGAATCTGACTAAAAATTTCATTCACGTTACATTACTAATTATTAAAATGCATTTACAGAACAATTTATTGCCAGGGGATATTTCGAATTATTGAAACTTATCATTTAAGCTAAAACTAAACTATTTTAGCCTAAATTTGTATTTAGGTACGAAATACGTAATTATAACCATTATATCTCTGCTAGTGGTTGCATTTTGGATAGCTCACAAGAATTAAATACATTGTGTTTTCTTTACTAGAGATTAAAGTTACCAGTTAAGATACGACACTAATAATTGAGAAGTTCTGGTCAGATAACTTGTTGGATCGCAAGTTGTTTATGAAAATACGCTTCGGTTTCATTGTCAAAAAACGCAGCTCAAAATTAAAACGGATGCGTTGCACACGCCAAACCTATTGGCTATAGAAAATACCGTCATTGGAAGATAATGCACTCTGCTTAGTATAATGCACACCTGGAAAAAATATAATCAAGGCTAATAAATAAAATAAGACGTACAAATGTTTAATATAATAAGAAAATTATTAAATGCTCTTAGTTGGGCTACCGCTCCGTACTGTGGAAATTGTACTAACGAAACATAGGATTATTTAATCGAAATTGTTAGTGTGTACAAAAAAACATTGGAAAAATTTAAATCTGTGCTATGAGCATACTAGTAGTTGGAGTGAGAAACCAAGCATAAATGGTAACGCCTCTATCCTTAGTCGTCTTGGAAACACTGATTAGTCAAGAGCTACAGCTGAAGTTAGCAGCCAATCACATTTCACATTATATTTATGCTTACGAGTATTCTGATTTCTGACTGATCAAATGCAGCAAATCACCAATCATTATTCGAAAGGTTTCTTTCTTCCATGCGCTTTCTCAGTCCTCACTGGTCATCCTTTTTACGTCTCCTTCTTTGCTGAACTAGGAATTAATCTTAAAAAGATGAAAAAATGAATGAAGAAACATCACAGTACTTAGTAATGAAATCTACGTACACAAATAAAGCCTTTAATGCTCAGAATTGCATGAAATGTCATCTGTAAGTTACAGTAACTACGAATAAGCAATAACAGGGTCACCGGAAACCGAGAGCTTGTAATTTTGTACCCTCAGAAAAAATAGTGGAACTTTTCTATATTTTCAAGAAAAATCATTGGCAGGCAAGGTTTATCTATTTCTCATTCAAAGTACCTAGATAAACGTCGAAATTATTACGTTCCTGAATTTGTGCCCTTCTTTTTCCAGAACATTTGCGCCCAGGCACCCCGCCAAAAGAATACGTTCACTAAATAAACTAAGTAAATGTATTTGTGTTTTCTTCGACACACAGTTATTTAAGAATGAAAGTGTCGGTCTATGTAGCGTTTGAAAGAATGTGGATGGAGTAGGTGGGACTTACAGGAGCTACGTGGGGCTTATAGCATTTTGCAATCATAATTAAAACCAGAGTATTGTATGAAACACGAACGTGTAATCAGTAGAAATAGTAGAGATGCAAAGTGTCGTGTACTGATGCATTGCGTAACTACTATGCAAAACCAGTTATACGAAAACAGTAAGACATTCAGAATAATAACAAATAGCATTCGGTGTTAACACATTTGTCGGGAATTTGTGGATGGGAGTAAGAATAAACTGTGGATATTCAGTTGCTAGAACACAAATCTTGGCTACAGCCAGAAATCTTTAATCACCCGAGGCACATTTAGCAAACTATATTAAATTTAGCAATGCGGTGAACCGGAAGATTCAATTCGTATTATTTCGCTTGGTAGCTTTTCGTTTTTTCTGTTCAGCGTGAACAAACTCCTGTTGTTCCCAGAGTCAAAGGCCCAAAGACATCCGTGATATAGGTTTGTGAGTCACCCACGTAACAAAAGAGAAAAATCTATGTCGGCACAAGTTTCTTGAATTGTTCTAAGATGAAAAGGAACAAGAACTTCCATGATTCTATCCTTGGCCTCGGACAACCGAAAACTCTCGTTACTTATGAATAAATGCAATGGTATGAAGGCTTTCTTCTGATTGATTCCTAGTTTCAAAGAGTAGAAAATTCAACTTGTGAACTGATTCAAAGGTCACTTGGATCCAGCCATTTGCACAGTTCAAGAGCTAAATTCTCGTGTGACCTAAGTTTTTTGGGCTATCCACATAAATACAGGGTATAGACCAACGACTCTCATCAGCTCAAATTTGGGAGTGATCTCACGTGCTCAAAAAAACAAAGCTCCTCATGTCATAAGTTTGTGAGTCATACATTGAATTGCAGGCCAATAATCCCAAAATTTCGGCTACATAAGTTATGTGACTCTTTACATTAGGAGCTAGTTAAGGATTAATCTAACACTGCTGCTTTTTTGAAACTAAAACGTTAGCAGGTAAAATACCTTTTAAGTGTTTTTTTTTCGTTAAAGATACGAGTAACTGTAAATACGAGTAACTGTTTTGCCAACTAACCAAAATACGAGTAACTGCTGGTGGATAGCAAAAATTTCAACTCTCGACAGATGTTTAAGCTTTAGTGCAAAAAAATCGAATTCCAGAACAGTTTTTGTCTAGGCCACAAGCTAAGATTATAATCACGTAATCACTGACAGATTTTTAAGTTTTGTTCTGTAAAAATATAATAAAAACATATGAATGCTCAAAATAAACTATGATGGCGCCTTGTTACCAGTGGTATCAGTAAGTAATGCCTTCCTAGTGCTCTGCGACTTATCTTTGGAAAATGCAGCCATGCAGCTCAAAATGTTTGCATGGTGGCTTTTGGAGTTCTTGTATTGTTCTGATTCCCTGTAAAAGGGAAACAATACATAAATTCAGAACTTATCATCAATATATTGTTATTTTAAATAAAATCTGGATTTTGCGCACGTTAGAAAACGTATTAACAGGCAGAGTATGCAAGCAACGTGAATACTTCGATTTTGTGCTTTCTTCAGTCAGTCTTCGTTGCAAGAGCTTGGGTTCATCAAACGTTTAAGATAAAAGAGTATTCAGTGAGAAAAAATATTATGAACTAATGTAAGTATTGACTCCGAAAGTGAAGAGTATTCCAGAAGTTTCTCAAAGAAAACATTTCCTAAAACTTGAGTTGGACAGTAGGAGCTGAAACTAATTTTATGTGTCAGTATTTGGCAATCTTTTTATACACAATTTACAAATTAATACTGCTTTTCAAAACCTCAAACGCTTAAATGAACTGCATCACTTCACTCTTTGATTGGCAAGAAAAGTTGTTTTAACACTTGAAATTTTCATATAAATTAAAGCACATTTATGATGTGAACGTGTCGATTTGCGAATTTCTTATTTTTGAAATTTTCTTTAGTTCCTGAGAGATTTTTTCCGTGATTATACGTACTATATGTACTTATCATCGCCAGTTCGGAGTACTTAATTTCACATTTCAAGTGGTTGGCGGAAGGATTTATCATTCTTCAAAAATATAATATAAGCGGGCTTATACTATTTTACATTTTTGTATCTCATATGCAACAAGTGTTAATTTATGAAAAATGTGGATCATGCAAAGTAATCAAGAAATTCAGTTAGCAAAGCGGCATCACAAAGTATTCCCATTTTTTGAATTATACTTCGTTAAGGAATTCAAAAAAATAGTAAAGGTGTCAAATGAAGCGACCTAAAATTATCTCTGCGTGCTTACATAGATAATCGTCCCATTAATAAGAACACAGGAAAATCCCTACAGAAGGGTATGATGTTATTTCTTCATTTTATTTATAGACACTGTTTAAGTGATAGATACTGGGCGGAGAGATGCCATAAATTTTTAAGGCCTGTTAATGTATAGAAAATTTTCAGGGTAATCAGTAGAAATCATACGAAACCTACATATACACTGCTGGCCACCCAAAATGCAACACCAAGAAGGAAGCATCCGATTAGCCTGAAATTCGCAGCATGGGTCGCTTGTGAGAGGACATGCAAACCATTAGCATTGCAGGGCATATGCAAATCATGTGCGCCCGGCACGCCACCTAGAAGTACTATAAGAAGGGTGCACAGAACGTGGGGTGTAAGTAATGGAAGTGTGTTGTGCTGCCGGACCTGTGCGTGGGAAGCTTCCTGATGCCTCGTTGCAGAATACGGCAGTCATTTCAGAACGTTTCGGAGTTCGACAGAGGTCGAATAGTGGCTTATCGCGACAGCGGACGAATAATGGCTTATCGTGACAGCGGAAGAATAGTGGCTTATCGCGACAGCGGACGAATAGTGGCTTATCGCGACAGCGGACGAATAGTGGCTTATCGCGACAGCGGACGAATAGTGGCTTAACGCGACAGCGGACGAATAGTGGCTTATCGCGACAGCGGTTTATCGTACCGAGACATCGGCGCCCGTGTGGGACGACATCCAGCCACAGTGAGGCGAGTAAAGATTAGGTGGGTGAAGGAGGGACGGACGGACCGATGTGAACGATTGCCGCAGCCGCGGCACACCACCGAACGAGAGAACCGGCATGTTGTGTGGCGGGCATTGACGGCTCGCACCGCCACATCACGAACGTTAGCACAGGAATTAGGGTGTGTTGCGCCACAACCTGTGTCAGCCCGTACCGTTCGATGTCGTCTGCAGGAGCGGGAACTTGTCGCACGGCGCCCATAGCTCCGATTACCATTGACGTTACACCACCGGCGAGTGCGGCGGCAGTGGGCCGTTGAACGCCCCACCCGGACTACAGAAGGGCACGACATTGTCTTCTCCGATGAATCCCGCTTCTGCCTGCAACACTACGATGGTCGGATCCGCGTGTGGCGGTACCGTGGCGAGAGACTGTATGACGCCTGCATTATGCATCGCCATACCGGTCCGTCGCCTGGCGTTATTGTTTGGGGCGCAATTGGATATGACACCCGCACCCCACTGGTACGCATCGCCGGTACACTCAACAGCCACCGCAACATCTCCGACGTTTTAGAGCCTGTAGTCATTCCTTACCTGCAGGACCTGCTAGCGGCCACGTTTCAACAGGACAATACGCGCCCGCACGTGGCACGGATCATGCAACAATTCTTCACGGCCCACCAAGTGTCACTGCTGCCGTGGCCCGCCTGTTCTCCCGATATGTCGCCCACCGAACACGTCTGGTCGCTGATCGGCAACCGAATGGCCCGGCAATCACCACCCGCGGCTACGCCTGATGAACTGTGGCAACGTGTGGAAGCAACCTGGACCGACATACCCCAAGCCCACATCCAAAGCCTATTTCGTTCGATGCCGCGGCGTGTAGCAGCCGTTATTGCCAGCCATGGGGGCCACACGAACTATTGATGTCTGCGTGTTCCGCAAGTCGCACGGGCCTGTAAGCTCAATCGTTTCATCTTTGTATCTGTTGTTATGTGCCCAGTTAATCTGACTTTGCTATCTGGTGTCCTTCTTGGTGTTGCATTTTGGGTGGCCAGCAGTGTATATATTTAAATGGTGTAAGACTATCTGTTACGTATGGAGTTAAACTACTTTGATTTATGACCTCCATGACTTGCCGAAGTCGGGTTTCAATATTTTTCAGAGGGAGCTCGTGGAGTAAAAGAAAGTCTCACACGGTGCATTGTTCTTTTTTTCATATCTCAAAAATGCATTTAACATGTAATATTCACTACACCATGCTTCGAAAATTTAGAGGTGCGGTACAGATGGTATCAATAGCACTCAAATTCTTTCACACTCTAGTAGTGTCCAGAGATTCTCATCTTTATTCAGGAAGTAATAACTCCAGATCAGAAATGAACGATCACTTCTACATTCGGATATTTATTGAAGACAGCAAAAAAAGAAAAAAAAACAAAACAAAACAAGGTGTATGATGGGAGTCGGATAATTTTTTCATGTAACGCTTTCGTTGCAATCAACTTTGAATCAAGGGTATTGATGTTTTTTAAATACGATAATTAAGTTTCTCGACTTTTGGCTAAAACACTGAACAGCGCAACTAAAGTTTCAAAGTTATGCGATACGATTACCACTGAATATAGATGGATTTACTATATACAGAGTAGTGTTCTTTTGGGCGCATCAATAGGTAGAAGTACGAGCCTGAGAAAAAGAATGGCGTTGGCTTCCCACTGCAACACTTTGTTTATTCTTCTGCCTGTCGGCAACAAGTGATGTTTCGTGATTTTAAGTGCAAAAAATCAAACTTCACATTTGTTTTTATGCTTTTGTCTAATAATGAATTTCCCAGTGCAACCTATCTCATGCTAATTATAAAAACTTACATGGCACACACTCCGCGTTTCGGAAAAACAGATTCCTTTTAACAATGGAGACCCCACATTTTGGGGACATACAAGCCTCTTTGATAGTGAAAACAATAATATTCTAAATAAAATAAAGGTGTCGCTACATATGATAATGAACCGTGCCTTGAGCAAAGCGAAGTACATAGCAAGCAGTGCAACATAATGGAAACAGCTGTCTTTCTGATGTAATTTTCACTTTCTGTCAGATCGACGAAAACGTTAACTGACTATAAATGACAAACACCTGGTTTACTGTATAACACAGACACTGTTGTAATTTTTAGAACTTAATGAAACATTTGCAGAAAATGTTTGAGCAGAGATGAGAAATTTGAAGTTACCAAAAGTATTTCACCTGTTTCATTTAAGTAAGTATCATTGACGTATCATGATAGGCGGTAAATTACGATTTGTTAGTTTGGAATTCCTGGTGGCAGGCAGATGATGTAAGCGCAGCCATACCTAATGGTAAAAGCGCGTTGTACAGCATATGGTTGCTCATCATGATAGCCAACGGTACCTAATGTTTAAACGCAAACACTATACTAATGCCAAGATTAGAGAGATATTAACTAATCAAGTAGTCATGTGGAGTTAATTTACTTGAGCGGATAAGAAGAAGCTTGTCATTAAATGAAAAATTGAGAGCAAATTCCATTTTTACGAAAACCAAACGACCGGATGAATTATTCGTTTCCGGATGAAATGTCGTAAGCCGCTTTAAAAAAATTGAATATAAACGGTTTCATTTTTCCTGTTTCACTAAGAGCAGGCAAGCCTAGTGTTTCCGACGTCAGCGCCATGATCGGAGTACATGATCTATTCCTTCCAAATCCAAAAGTGCAAGCAGATGAGTCAAATTCATTCTTTTGAAGAGGTCCAATGTAAAGCGGTGTCGTGAATTGCGAGTTTACACTGCAAATAATCTTTTTAGGAATCGATATCACGATTTCTTAAATATCTGTCTGTATGTTTAAACACATTTGCTTATTTTGCATTGTATTTTTTCTGCTCTCAGTTTTTTTCAAATTTATGTGAGATCAGTTTGATTTAATTTCTGAATAATGGCAATATTAATTTGTATAACAGAACAGTTGTTACGAAAGCCGTTGCACAAGAGTTTCAATGACAAAATTGATGTAAAAATTTGCAAGAAATTTGAAGAGCGTATCCAGCCATGTCCCTAATGTACTATATTGTTTTTCATATTTTATTGAGAACAGGAGAGCCTAGTTTGCCAACCAATGCACAATGTTAGGGCCATGAACGTAACTACGTGAATTATTGGTTTGGAGCATATGGGCAGACATACACGTGCTAAAAGTATTCGCTCTGTGAAATCTTGATGTACGATATGTATAATCTTTTCATTTCATGCTTTTACCACTAATAAGAAAATGTTACAAAAGTTCACTTCCGCGGTTAGTTCCACTTTATACTCCCCGTTCCAATTGCTCATTGATAAGCTTTTCTTCTTTCTAATAGCTCCACTTCCCTGCTCTACTGATAATCCTGGAAATCACAAATGTAATGTCGGATGATTCTGAAGAACATCAACAATTAAGCTCCTACGCTACTATCTTTAATAATAAGGCTAGTATAAAGTAAGCCTTCAAGAACTTAACATGGAAAACCAAGCTTTTCTTTCATAAATTAAAAAACATATCAAAATATTCTTCTTTTACAAGAAGTGACCTTTTGAAACGAAGTTATATATTCGTTTTTGGCCCTTTTATTTCCACACATGAATGCCATGACATAATTGTATTTCTTCTATTTCAAAATGTGGCTTTTAGATGATCGGATTTTCCATTCGATAGAAATCTATTTATATGGTCAAAAGCTGTTCAGATATCAGTTCTGAACAAAATAAAACAACCAAACCTGCAAAACCCTTAAGTGTTTTTTTACATACGGAACGATGATCTCAAATCCTTCCTTGAAATCTCTTTATATCTTACGGTAAAGAACTGCTCGTGTTCTGAACAAAATAAACCAACTAACTCTGCAAAACCCTTAAATGCTTTTATAGTATGTGGAGTGATGAAATCAAATCAGTCCTTAAAAGCTCTTGACGCCTTGCAGTAAAGAACTGTTCGAACGATGAATAAGACTACATTCAAGCGCTTTGTAATAAAACTAATTCCTTCCAGTTGCTTTCACAGAGGTTCGAAAGTGTTGTGTGGATTTTTAAAGTTGATATCGTTCGAGGAAGATATAAGAACATTTTTGTTGTTTAGCTACCACTATGAGCAACTCGATGGACTATAAGCAGTCGCTCGTCCCTAATTTAAGGCCACTGATTCCAGGGTAGGTAAAGAGCCAGTGCCGTAAGGCAAACATAGCATTCATGCCTCACCGAGATTCAAACCCAGATCCATTTCGGGCGAATGGTTAGAATCCGGAGCTGAGACTACGGCTCCAACGGGATGGCTATACCAACTTCACATCCTGATGTTCACCGAATTACCCAAAAATGGAATCTTTCAGCAGTACTTGTGTGTCAAACCTAAATAAATATCTCATGGATCGCTTTTCTAAGACTTTCATTTCTGCAAAGTAAAAGCTTCGAAACTGGCAATCGTGCAAGGCTTTCCATAAGCTTTACGATTTTCAACAACTGAAAACAAGAAAAAATAATGTGTAAACAATGTCATAATTAAAAGAAAGGACAAGAGAGAATATCAATTTCGATTTTCACGCCGAATTTTTGGGAAAAATATCTATGTTTTATCCCATCACAGTTATAGCAGGAATTAAATGTATATCTCACTGACTTGATTTTTCAAATTTTCATTGAGTCGGAGCCAACTGAGTCCGGAAACAATGGGCCTATCTGGCTCTGGCTGAAAAATCCTATTTGAGCCTTTGCCTAGTGTTGCGGAGTGGAAAATAAGCAATGGTTTCAACAGCGGGAAAGGAGCGACGTATCCCAACGAAGGTGTAGGCCCGGGGAGCAGTTTTTGGCAATGTGTGTAGTCCAGAATAGCGACAGTTAAAAAAATAAAACTCTGGTTAAAGTCAAGCAGGATATCGGATCGTAAAAACAGTTGTCAAATAGCAAGAAAAATCTTGAAGAGATTTCCCAAAGAGATAGGACGTTCGCTGTAAACGATACGGCCGATTGCTATGCAGAATAGGTGCGACTTAGAATTATCCACGACTGAGATTAAAGGAGTTAGGGGAGAACTTTCCTGTTAAGACTTAGATTACAACCACACTTAGTAGAAATGGTAGAGAACTAGCAGATATGCTGAAGAAAAGATAAAAATATGTGGCATGTATCCAATCAACGACATAGAATGGAAACAAGGCAAAGAGAATTAGAAGAAGGCTACAAAATCTACTGTGGAAGGGGCAACAAATGAAATGGTACAGACATCCTGCTGGATGAGTACCTGAAAGACAAAGTTCCAAAAGGGCGGATAATCGGCAATTATTAACTATTTGTAAATAAAAATGGTCTTGGAAGGCAAAAACTTAACATGATTGTAGAATATGGGCTGCAAATAAGTTGAGGAATGTCACATATGGATCAACTTTTGGTAAACTATATAAAATTTGGTTAGAAATATATGATGCCCTAAAAAGCTAATTATAAGAGCCAATCTAAATGGACATATGAAAGGTTTCAGGAAGTACATGGCAGCCATGGATATGAAGAGCGAAATAAAGATGGATGAAATTATTAAAATTTGCAAAACGTTGCGTAATTTTTTGTAGAAAATACTGGGCTAAGGAAGAAAACAGACCATTTCATAATCAACAGAAGACAAAAATATAGGACTGTAAAGTATGGTCTTAGAATGCATAACAACACAACATAAAATGGTTATGTGGGAATTCGAAGAGTCAGAAATTGAAAAAACAATAGCGCATAACACCGCAAAACGATTGAAAATATCTTTGGAGGTTAACGGAAAAATAATTTAGAGGAAAAAGCACTGTTAACGAAACAAGCCAGAAGCAAGCAAGCAACATACGGAAAATTGCAAAGTTAAGAAACGCGGGGTAGACAGAAAGGCGAGTAGGGTCCAAGAAAATATTTGTTAAGAAATATGTAAAAATTCTGGAGAGGAGAGAGGGATACAATTAATGGTATAAGGAATAGTTAAGCAGAAAAACACATTATATAAAGAATTTGGCAATATTAACTTTATTTGAGGTTCGAAATAGCAATATTTTAATTTAGGAAGTGGAAATAAATGCAAGATGGAAAGAATGCTTTAATAAGTTTTAAATAGCGAAAATAATGAAGAACTTTTGGAAAAACAAAAGAGAATACTAGGCTCACTAAAAACCTTACAAAGGAAGAAGGGAGAAAAACTCTCAGCAGGTTGAAGAATAACAAGACAGCAGCACTCTCAGCAATGATACTGGAAGAGCGTTTTGAAACGAAGGAGTGAAATGGACACTAAAATTACTTAGTAGGATTTAGACAGACGAAGATTACAGTGATCCCCCCTTTAAAACCAAAAACAGCCATCCTGTAATGTGATAACTGACAGAACACTTTCCAAAGATTATTGAAAGAATAATAGAAAATATATTAAGATAAGTAGCAAAAATAATAACCAGAAAATATCTGGTAATGAATAGAAAGCTTTAAAAAATATTTGTTTGTGATAGAGCGCCAGGTGAAGTCATGTACTAGGCACTAAAAAGAATGAGGATAGGAGCTATCTGAAGAAGAGTTAAAAATTATACAACTAATTAACGGACATACTAGAACAGCTCCTAAAATTAGAAGTGATAAGATCCAATATTTTAGAATAAAAGTTCGACTGACTTAGTGGTTATATCAGAATCAGATCAATCACCGGAATATTTTAGGTGGGCAATGGCAAACGGAGCAGGAGAACTAAAGATAAATGTGACAAAAGTGGCGATGATGATCAGGTCCGAAAGAGAACATTTGATAGTACATGATAAAGAAGGCAAACGACTGATAGAGGTAGAACAGTTTAAATTCTTTGTTCAGCCTTGCGAAACAATAGAAGCTACAAATTGTTAAAGAACGAGTGAGAGCAAAATGGAATGAAAAGAAGTTGTCAAGTGACAAGAAATATCCAATAAAAGTGAGATTCAAAGTATACGGAACAGTTGTAAGATCTGCTCTTATGTGTGGATCAAAAATTTGGGCAGCCAGGAAAAAACATGAACTGGCAGGAACAGAAATGAGGATGTTTCGATCGATGAAAGAGATTTCAAAGAAAGAAGATATAAAGTACGAACTAAGAATTGGAAATACTAGACAAAACTTAAGTGAGAAGGCGTCTAAGAATGGGCCAGACATATTTGGAGAAGAGAAAACAAAACCTTTGACAAGGAGTTGCCAGGAAATAGGAGAGTAAGAAGACAAAGAAAAAGAAAGATGATAGGAAAAAATAGTGGAAGGTATGAAAGTTGTCAAAGCAAAAAGAGTGGATGAACAATGCAGAAAAAACTACCGCCGATCCTCGGGCTATCTGGGAACGAGAATATCTCATTAACACTGTCGTCAGCGTGGCGTGAAGAAGTGCTATTTTTTCATTCATTAGAAATTTGAGGCATGAGCACGTGCTAGCAAGCAGGACGTTTTGAGACAGCTACTGTTTGTACAAGGGTAGAAAGCAATTTGCACAAGGTATTAGCCTTGCTTATTTGAGTAAGAGTTTATTAAAGTTACATTTGATATTTCATGTGTTAAGATTATCAAAGCTCATAAAAGAAATTTGAAAAATAAATTTACATTTTTTTAAACGGTTTTGGTCTGCAAACATTTTGGTGATACGGAAAAAGTCGTTAACCGGTTTTCGTCCTGCGAACATTCTGGTGACACGGTATAAAGTCTTTAACCAGCTTTCGTTTGCGAACATTCTGGTGACACGGTAACAAGTCCTCAAACGGTTTACGTCCTACGAATATTCTGGTGACAGAGTAAGCTCTAGGAAATTTCTGCCGCTGAACACAAAGTGCCAAATTTCCAACGTTAAGACTTTTATTCCAACGTCGGTGATTTTCAGAAGCTGCGAAGAACTCTACCTTTTACTCAGAAATGGGTGTACAGAACTAGTAAGAACTTAATGTGCATTTTAAAATCTTCTTTATGAATTTATAAGTTCTTGAAAATTTGTGCAGTAGATATATTTTAATTTCGAAAGAAAGTCCCATGTTACATGTATAGGCATTACATTCTTCTGCCGACGCTGAACATTTGCCTGTTTTAGTTCGTAGCTCACTTTCTTGCATGTTGTCGCTTTCGAAGTGAGTCTCCCGAGGAATCAAGAGAAGATAGATAAGAAGTATTTCCAGTTTTGTTTTAATGAGGAAATAATCTCAGTTTTCAGTAGGTATCTGCGAGAAGCTAGAAGGGCCATAAACAGCTCTTTCTCCGGAAATCTCGCAGCCAGAGTAATAATTACTTAAGCACTGTGATGTTTTTGTAAAAGCACAAGCCCAGTTGTGGTCATTTTCCCGTTATACTAACGTGGAAATAATAACCGTTATTTGTGATTAATTTTACTTGAATTTCGGATACAAGTGAAGTGGTTCATGAAGCCTGCTAGTCTATTTGTAAATACTAACTTCCATTCGGAACTGTATACTTGTGAGCAGAATTTATCATGATCTGTACTACAAAAGTCCAGGTAGCAGACATATTCTACGTTCATTATTTAGAGTAAAGATAGGAATGGATCTTTTAGACTAATTTCTTTCTATGCTGTACTACTTCTTTCCTTTAGAAGTTGTAAACTGAAGTGCTATGAAACTTAAATACACTAAAGTCTACGTCCTGTAGAATCGCCCGAGCTCATAGCCATTTTAATGGGTGGGGACCTCAGTTCTTGGATCGTGTTGCATTTTAGAGAGACATCTGTGTCAGCATTTCCTCCACTAAGCGCTGCTCGAATAAATTGACTGCTTAGTTCTTTAACGGTATTTTGTTTTTCAATTAATTCTCCACTTTCGTAATTACAGCTGTGCTATATCACTTGCGTCTTACTGTAAAACTTTCGCCGCGTTTCTCTGTTTTCTCGGGCACTACTTGAATAATACAAATACAAACAACCATTTTTTCAGGGAAAGATATTTCCTGAAATAAGGTTTAAAAAATGGCGCTTATTTGTACTACGTCAGGTATGTAAATGTAATAACATTTTTATTTTAAAAAAAAGTCCTATTTTCCTGACAATAGAAATGACACGTTTAGTTCTTTAATCATGTAATATTTTTGATGATTTGGGGAGACAAACCGAAATAACTTTATTACTACGCTTGAGAAACTAGATAATTTGACATAAGGAATTCATTAAAATGATCGAAATACGAATACTTTAAGAAACTGCCACTTTTTTCACAACGGATAAAAACTACATTGTTTATTTTGCTTTGCAATCCGTGAAAAGTTTACTTTTACATGAATATCAAACGCGAAGATTGCTAATTTTTCGCATTCAAAAGTGAGTACTGTTTTACATGCTTCTAAATGTGCATTTCTGTAATAAATATCTGATCATATCTAAATTCTAACCAAAACATATTTTATAAAAGGGATGGAATAAATAGAACTGTGAAGAGGAGATAAAAATTGTGAAAATTTCATTGGTTATATATTACCAGATGAAAAAAAGGTTCTGCAGTAAAAGTCAAATTCGCGGAATAAAAGCCAGGTACAAAGTAAATTCTTAATAAGAAGAAGCATATCATTCACAAAGTAAGGGAAAAAGTACAAATCGTTTCCTTCAAAAAATCAAAGTTAGGTGCTCCTTATTTTATTCTTCTCTTTTGTATTATGCAAATTTCTTAAGGATAGGAATGTTTTCACGGTGCTAAAGCCAACAGCTGCTAAAAAGCACCAATTAGTGGACGGATGGAAGAAATAGCCAATATGTACCGTCAGCCGAACCGCAGTATGTTATCAGCCAGTACTGCGTCGGAAAGAAACTCCTTTTGCTCTTTTGATATTGTATTGACCGTTAAACAGTATTCTATTTTAGGTCTACTGCAGCCACTCTTTGAATTAATTCGGTCTGAAATATAGCTGCCGATTTTCGGAGTCGTATTACGAGCAGCGAACAGCTGAAAATTGAGCTTCTGTTCCCAACGGTAGAAATGTCGTTGCGAAAGGTTGCAGTGTTGACTGTTAAACTGTGTTCAGCTAAAAATTGCAATTTCGCTGGCTAATGATGGAACTGCTATTCGTTAGCAATGCAACTGAAATTTGAAGTACTAATAACAGGAATATAAGTGCAGCTGAATTGATTCGTAGATACTGTGAGTCATTTATTTGATGACAGCAGCCCAAATATGACCCGTTATTAAGAAAAAAAAACAGGAATGGGAAACATCATAAGTTGACATCGACTGACAAGCGAAGAATGATCAAGAACCGGAGCGTTTAAATTGAAGTCGCAGAAAAATAGCGATTTAAGTAAATGTCGAAGTCTACATTCAATTGACAAGCAACAGCCGTTAGGAATGTAAGACGAAAATTGATCCAACGTCAGGCATACAAACTAAAAGACCTCCACCATTTCAGGAAGTTTCGTTCTTTAAATATGTGAGAAAACAGTTGTTCCTGTGAGAATTTAGCCTGCGAAGTTGCGATGTAGTAATTCATGTAATTAAACAAACAGGCTGAAAGTAAGGATTTCAATCATATGCTAATTCACTAAATCTTTTAGTTTGTCTTATGCCATTTTACTTTTACTCAAAGGAATGAGAGATCTGTAAGTGAGTAGTAATTTATAAAAGTTTTCTTAGGACTTTCAACCTAACGCCCCAAGGTATTTTCCAATATCCTTGCACAAAGAAAGCGTATGATTCTCAGTGTTCTTTGATGAACCACGTTGATGCGAACTTTTCTGGAGGTATGTACCCTTTAATGTGTTTTAAATAACTTTTTGGACAGATGACTACATTCCAGTCATGCACTTACTGTTCCGTCATTCCAAATACGAGGCTAAAGGGCTGAATATAAGAGGTTGGTGGTTCAGCTGAGAGAAAAGTTACGGATGTAATGTGTAATACCAAGAATATATAGGAGTTTGCGAAAGGAGAAATTGCGGGTGCAGGAAGGGTTAAATGCGTCCGTTTCGGGAACGACGACACGTGTGGGTTGTTTGATGACCTTCATGGTTAAAGTGCGCCACGAGTGGTGCCAAAACGGTGAAACACATTATTGTAAAGGACGGCGAAAAGAATGGTGGATTCCAGAAGAGAATGACCTTAGTGCAGCTTTGTGCAAGGTCACTAGCACAATGCAGTTTCCCAGTTGACTGCCCAGTACAATATAGGACCACAATCAAAAACAATATCTCGCCCGATTATGCTTCGTACGTTGGCATCAGACCTCCTAATGTGCATGTGAATTACACGATAGATTGGAAGCAGGTGATCTGGTCCGATGAATCACGATATGTGCTTCATTTTGCGAATGATCGACCCAGTATTTTGCGTCAGCAGCATGAGACTATGGATTCCTCAAGCATGACATCAATTATCCAGGTCGATGGGGCAGTTGTAGGATTTGGGGCACGTTTAACTCGCATGAACTGAGACCCCTTGCGCAGGTGAGCCAACGTATGGACCTCGGCTGCTTGCTGACCATGTACACTCCAGAATGTTGAACCTCCATCCAGAGAGCGATGAGCTCTTTTGGGGCGACAATTTTGCATGTCATCTGGCTCGCCTTTTGCGGGAATAGGTTGCAAAACGCACCACTGATATGTGCGATTCCGAGTGGCATCCCAGCTAAACATTTGTTGATTGTTGTGGAACCCGTGTGAGGCAGCAAAACACACCACCCTTCTTCATACCGGAGCTGTGGACCGCAATTCAAAGAGCTTGGTTGCAGATCCTCATACAACTGTGGAGTCGATGCCACACCCCATAGCGGCTGTTTTAGCGAAAGAAGGCGAACGAAGTATTAGGTATGTAGTCGGTGAGCACTCAGTGTGTGTATACACCACCCGGTGCACTCAGTGTATGCATACACTCAGTCGATGTAATTTCCCTCATAACATAAATGCCTCACACCAACACGTAAGACAGCACCTCAGCGATGTGTGGGGTATATATCAGGCAGACTAGCTTATTTAGCATCAGTCAGTGCTCGATTGTGGGTTGAAATGGTCAAAATGAGTGATCGAAGCAAATGATTGAATGTGGAAAGATCTTCAGGTATGTCTGTACAAGCAGTTCCCAAATTACCGTCGTATTCAGCTTTTCCCACAAAACCGCCGCAAGGATTTACCATGAGTGGTGCGACAAATAAAAATTTTATAGCAATCGGTGATCCAGTGGATTTAAACAGCTGGCAGATCAGAGGGATCAGAGGAGACAGACGAGAATCATGCAAGAGAACAGAGTTCCTGAGTTGTTCATTCCGATCCCTCGATACAGTTGTGCCATAGTTGTCTTTTCCTATTTTTTGCAACAGTTGTGCTTAAGGTGTCCATTCCGAACCCCAAACGAACACTTTCTGATGCTTTACAAGCTAGTCAGCCTGATTCACACTGCACACAGAGCTGTCTTGACGTCATACGTGTTGGAGCGAGCCATTTATATGACGTGGGCAGGTGTACCAAATAAACGAGCATCTCACGGCATATTACACTGATCGCACAATTTATGATACACACCCCATCCATCCACATACCTGCTCTATGTATCAACAATAATATTGCTCATCTAACCACCTGGTAGCTATAAATTGGTCATGCTACATCTGTATTGCATCCTGCGACTGTGGTGATAAATGAATATGGCGATCTGAGCGCTTCCATCTTGGGAAGATAGTCGACGCGAGGAAGATATATTGCTTCATCTCTGCTACTGCAGAACGTATGGGATTTGCCGAATCACACAATAAAACCAGCAGCGACTAGCGGCCAGGAAAAATATAACAATAAATAAAACCAGACGCGGCCAGCGGCCAGGAAAAATATAACAATAAATAAAACCAGACGCAGCCAGCGGACAGGAAAAATATAACAATAAATAAAACCAGACGCGGCCAGCGGCCAGCGGGCAGGAAAAATATAACAATAAATAAAACCAGACGGGGCAGTGGCCAGCGGACAGGAAAAATATAACAATAAATAGAACCAGACGGGGCAGCTGCCAGCGGACAGGAAAAATATAACAATAAATAGAACCAGACGGGGCAGCTGCCAGCGGACAGGAAAAATATAACAATAAATAAAACCAGATGCGGCCAGCGGGCAGGAAAAATATAAGAATAAATAGAACCAGACGGGGCAGCTGCCAGCGGACAGGAAAAATATAACAATAAATAAAACCAGACGGGGCAGCTGCCAGCGGACAGGAAAAATATAACAATAAATAAAACCAGACGCTGCCAGCGGCCAGGAAAAATATAACAATAAATAAAACCAGACGCAGCCAGCGGACAGGATAAATACAACAATAAATAAAACCAGACGCAGCCAGCGGCCAGCGGCCAGGAAAAACATAACAATAAATAAGCCTTTGATGCCCGGTGTGAGTGCCGTCCTCTCGTATCGTAAAGTCGAAACGGAAGGGCACAGTGAAGAGGATAATGCCGGCATTCAACGAGCCCAGATTAACGTTTGTGTAAAGACCATTTGACGTACGAGGCTCGACTGGGCTATGACAAACGATGACCGTGTGGAACATCCTTATCAACAACACGTCAGCGGACTATGGGACTGCAGAAGGCGAAGCAACGTCGTAACTGGATCGTGAAAGACTGGAAACGGGTAGCTCGGTCCAACGAATCCAGGTTCGAACAGCAACACTCTGAGGGGAAAGGGAATCACTGACTTAGACCGCAAGAGGCCATGGACCTCAACTCTGATGCTAACGACCAATGGAGGCTTTAAAATCATTAAAATGTTCTTTGTCCTGTTTACATGGGCCACTCTGGGTCCCTTTGTATCCATTGAGACCGCCATCACCACACCGAGCTGTTTTGAAGTCCTTGTAGACCGCCTACATCTTTCATGGCTATCCATTTCTCATAGATGTATGTATTCTTTCAACAAGATAACGACTCATCACATTGCTCGCGTTTGGTGAACGACTGGTTGCAGGTTTGAAAAAACGAAACAAAGTTCACAACCTTCTAATGCCCCTCAACCTCTCCGTATTTGAACTTAATTGAATATCTGTTGGTCGAAACTGAGCAATGTCTTCGAGCTAGAAACTCACCATTGGCAACTCTATGCATTTGTGGACTGCTGTCCTAGAATCATCAGGGGGCACAATACTACCAGAACGTTTTCAACATCTGGTAAATTCCATGCCACGACGTGTTGTTTCTATTGTGAGAGAGACAGGTGTTATTAGGTGTCTGCGCACAATAAATTGACCTCTCAATGTATATACATGGATATATAAAATAGGGAAAGCACAGATTTATGTTTTATCAGTGTTAACTCGTCGCACTTAAGAGCCTGTCAAAGTAACGACAGTTATGAAGCGATGTTTAAATACCATTCCAAGTTAGAAATCTGATTTAAATTTTGATGTATATCGTTATTCAAACGAATGACATGTGATATTTTACATTCATAATTTTAGAGAGAATAGATTTTCGTTAAATATTTGAAATTTTGAAATACAGTAACAACTGGAATTTTGTGGGTTATAAGGACATTTTGATGTCCTCGCATAATAACAGTAAGCTATACTCGGGGACAAAATGGCACAAAATTGTACATTTATCAAGTAAAACGGTAAACGACTGAAATGAATAAAATTTTCATGAAGGTGGGACCTGAATAAACAAAACGATTGAAGGTGGAACCCGAATCAACACAACCATTTGAATAAACAAAACGTCACGTGTGCTGTCTTATTTATGAAAATCCAAGGCAGCTTAGAGAGGTACATCAGAATGTAACCGAGCTTTGAGAAACATAGTTCTGTGTGTTTAGAGGATTATAAATATATACCTTATATGAACGATGTGAAACAAGGCCCCTTAACAGCAATTGAAAATGCATGGGTTTCCTTAAAGTTTTCTTATCGTAGGCTCTTGGTGACCGTGTGAATGAATCTCACTTTGAACACCGTAATGTAAAATTTAAATGACTACAAGCACGAGTCATTAGTTTTCAAAACTAAGTTCAACGTGAGAGTTTAAGATTCTAACACACAAAACAAAAGCATTATTGTGGATTGTCGTGTATTTAAGAACCTTGAACTTAAGTCATTTCTTCCACAACCTCCCAAAGTTAAATATCTATGTGAGGAGGGATAGTTATTAGGAGGAACTAAATGTCTCTCTGTAACTATGGTGCATTTGTGTCTTTCAGTTACATATTCTTGCCTGTAATTCTGGTCGCTTTGATCTCTTTGAGGTCTCGAATAACCAGCTGAGTTCATAGCAAGTTTATTGGTAAACGGTGGTGACGGAGGTGTGCATTCTATGAATAGACGGCTATAAGATTTTGCTTTCCTTACTAAGTAGTAGTTATTATCTGAGACCAAATATTACTAATTCTAAAGATATACGCATAAGCTGACTAGAACGAAAAGGTAAGAATTAAATATAATTCAATGTTCTCATTAGTAATTAAGGAAAAAAAGGAAATTTTCCAGATTAGATAAAACGGACGGTACATGACAGATATTCAAGACAAGCGGCGATACGTACTCGTTAGCAAAATGCCTTACATTGTGGTGATTCCTTCTCTAGATGGACTCTCTCTTGAAACATGACACTATCTGGCGGACAGTATCTGTGAAACGTACACTGTTCCAACACATCTAGCACAGTGTGCT
The DNA here is from genome assembly GCA_039090855.1 of Macrothele yani. Classification (NCBI taxonomy): domain Eukaryota; kingdom Metazoa; phylum Arthropoda; class Arachnida; order Araneae; family Macrothelidae; genus Macrothele; species Macrothele yani. Next base: position 70,665,519 of record CM077025.1, on the reverse strand, counting down.
CATCACACGGGCTGGACTGGCTAGCAAACTGCAAAACGTGAGGTAATTTTATAATCCTCATGGACCTCGACTTTTCACAGACAGAAATGATCGACTTGTTAAAGTACTGCAATTTATTCCATTAAGGAATGACAGTAATTATGGTTTGCTCATCCAGTATTTCGGTACTTAAAATGAGCCTATTATAGGGATGCTGAAATTTACATCGAGCGTTGCCAAACTGGAACCTATTTATTTACTTGCTTCTGAGCAATATTCTTTATAACTTGTAGCAACGACGGTTTAATTCAGAAGAACTGTAGTTTTTAGTGAGTCTCAAAATAATGAACTATTGTGGCTGAGGTAACTTTTGCTATCGTGCACTTAGTCCATGATGATGAGGTTTCGGTCACTGCGGTTTTCTGAATACTTTTAAGAAACCGCCACAGTGGTTTCGTGCTGGTTTGTGGTGTGCATTGTTTAAAACTACGGTTATGTACCTGCAGTGGTTTCTAGCAATACGAATGCCGAAAAGATTAATCGCTGTGGTCGTAGTTTCTGTTAATATTCTTTTCGAATGTGCTCCAGATGAATTCGATAAATGTACGTGTGGCCGTTATTTCTACTACACATATCCTCTCGCCAGAAAAGATGTGGTTTCGGACGCAAAACCTCCCTCTATTTCAAAAAAAAAAAAAAATGGCTTCTGGAATTAACCTGATAAGGTGAGTCGTTGAAGCTGTGGAAGCTAATGTGCATCCGGAAAACAACGAATTCTTGTGATAGTGATGATCTTAATCATGAGAAATCATTGGAAATAATGCATCACTAAGGCAGACTCCTGGTCTGTGGAATATAACACTGATATCGACAGTGAAAGATCTAAAAACTTTTTATTATATTTTTTTCCCTTGCTTTGAAAATGATTCTTCCATATAAACACTGAGATCGTCACGATCAATGACTGGTTAAGAAAACGAAAGATGAACGTTGTGGAAAAATTATCATAGGTGTGAAAAGCGTTTTATAGAAATATCTTACTTTTTAACCATTCAATTAATTGATTATCAAAGATACACCTATGCTTGGGTTTCTAGACACGGAACTTCTATATCATTAGCGATTTCGCTTATTAGAGTAGATTTTTTTAGGAGTTTTTATTCCTAGCACTCTGTCTCTGTCTTCTGCGACACTTCTTCCTGCGACACTTCTTCCACTCTGTTGCACCGCCAACTATTTACTCAGGTTTGGTCTTGATTCTTTATGGTTTCTCCTAGGTGCGGGTATGAGCTAAATCCGTGTGGTGCTGATGGAGTTTGTTCCTCGCTCTTATAATTGGCATCTCTGTTATAAGTAATGTCATATTTTAACAATCGAGTTTATGAAACGATGGAAAATCTGCGAGCACATTTGTTGATAAAGGCTCAGTTGCTCCACTTGTTATTTCATTTCCTTGCCTTTTCTATATCGTCGTCGCACATAACAATGCTATCTACATTTTTGAGCTTCAAATGTACGCACCATCACGTAACGTAAAACAAAGGGAAATATGACAATATAAATCTCCATGTTCACTGCACCAGTGGAAGGAATATTTTGAAAAAGTGTATAACTCCTCGGAGTAGAAAAGAAAGAAAAATGTGTAGGTACAGGGTAAGGAATGGAGTCGATAGGGCTTTGTCTGGCTAAGTACTTCCTTTTTTTTCATGCTCTCGCTGATGAAGAACCGGGTGGCTGAGCAGCACTTCTATTGGACACAATGACTGTGGGCGATCCCGGACCATTCGGAGCAGCGGAACTGGAAACGGGGCTGTCGGTGCTCATTGCATGTTTCGCAGCTGCACCCTGGAAGACGAAAAGAAGAAAGGAACAGTTCATCTCACACAATTCGCATGCTTCAAATACAATACGAAAATATTCAGGCAATATTTCTCAAATTCTCTTAAGTGATTAAATATTAAAAACAAATATTTCAGCAAGCGAGAAGTGTGGAAAACTATGAAAGATAAAAAAACGAGCAACCAGAACTTCTTTCTGTGATTCACCCTTAACTGGAGTAACTCACAAGATTAAAGGATCAAATTCACTGTCCATGAGGAAAAATAAAGGTAAAGAACAGTATTTTGTCACACAGATATACAAATTCCTTTAAAACAACAAAAATATTCGGAAAGACATAAAAAAATTAATGAATATTATTCACATATAATTAATGAATATTATTCACGTTGTTCAATTATTAATGCAGTGTCATAGCATATATGACTGATACTTAATTCTAAATAATCTTACGCCCAGAAGGTCTCACGCGAATGTTCCAAATCAGGCCCCGCAGTTGCTAAGGCTGCCTGTGATAAGCAGTACCAAACTTTCCATTATAAGTTTTAATACCGGCTGTATCAGCTACATTGAATATTTTTCTACTTTTTGTTACCAGTTATTTTAAATACTTATATGTCCGTTGCATAAAATGGAAATTTAAATTTATGCAAATATCTGCAATATCAGTCAAATAAAGTACTTTCTTTGCAGGTTTGAAAAAACGAAAAAAGAAAAATGTCCATTCTTTAATAGAAGCAGTAAGACGGCGATTTCAATGAATCAAGTTTTGTAAAATATTTCATTTTTAAATTGCTTATTGAAAGATATATGTATAAATACATATATGAGAAGAAGATCAACATGATGTCATAACTTCTGCGACTGTCTGAAATATATGGTAAGTAGAGATACGTGGAATAGGTAGTATGAACAATCCATCATTTGAGTCACGGCAATACTAACTCGTGAATTTATTATTTGCGCGCAGCCGCTTATATAATTGATTAATGTGATTAATTAGAATGAGTGAAGTTACCTAATTCTTGCATCGCAGTTCTCATACTTGTTGGCGGTGGTCAGAGGAAAAATCGTGAAATATTTATTTCACTGATAATGTAATTTCTGCATATGAAACATATTTCATAAAATAAAATAAAAACATTGTTCAATGAGATTTTATCTAATGTATACTCGTAATATTTAACACACCATCGATCAACGTTCTCATACGGCATCAATGGGCGTGGTGTTATGAACCGAGACTCAAACACCAGTCTAATGAATGAAGGCATTTCGGCTCGCCGTACCGAACAAAGGTCTGACCGAACACCTCAACGCTAAGGTAATGATCAACGCCATCTATGGCTGGGATGGCGTCGTGTTAGCACATGCAGTACCTCTAGGACAGACAGCAAATGCAGCGTATTATACGCATTTCCTCGAATATAACATGCGCTTAGCTCTCCGGAAGAACAGGCGTCATTTGCTCGAGCATACTCCGATTAATTGTACATGACAACGCTCGCTGCCATGTTGTTTGCGTTGTTACCGACCTCTTCCGTCCGGGAGTAGGAAAGTGTTGTACCACCACCTCTATTCGCCTGACTTGAGTTCCTGTGACTTCCATTTGTTCCCGAAGATGAAAGCACCACTTCTAGGAATTCGTTTCTAGACCACTGAAGATATTGTAAGAGCCGTAGACCGGTCCATGGCGTAGATCAACACGTCTCGCCTTGCTAACGGTATACAGAGACAACCACGCAGATGGCAGCTGGTTTTGGAAAATGTTGGCTGCTATATCAAAGGGATATAGCCTGCTAGAGTCGGATCCTAAGTCATATTCCAATGTAAGCATTACATTCACACTTAAAAAATTCCAACCCTTGTATCTGCGTGTCTGTTGAATTCGCAGGCTAAACACATATACACATAAATATGTTAATCTGTCTTTATGGCATGTAACTGAAAGCCGTTTGACTACATCTGCTGTCTTAAATTATTTTGAAGTTTAAAATGAAATAAACGTTCTCAGTATGATTGTGCGATAATAAATTTACTAGCAGACCATAAGAATTGTTGAGAAATTATACGGCTTGAAAAAAGTTAACAGATACTTTATGTAACATGCTATAAACAAGCAATGTAAGCCTACCAAGTGCAAAATTTACCATTTTAAAACGATTTGTTTTACCTTATTGAGTAAATTGTCTGCTGAGGAAATGGATGGAGAGTCTTTCTGTGGCTGACTGGTCCTCGAGTTTTCTTTCTTTTCAGCATAAGATTTCTGACTTCTTCGACTGAAGTCTGGACTGGTAGCTCTACTTCCTGAAAAATAAAAAAAAAATGAAATTCGAGAAGGCACATCACTACGAACTGCACCGGAAACCAGGATGACGCAAAGCAAAACTGAAACTCTTTGATATCCCACGATTGCAGACTTTTCATGATGTTTTTACCGCTGGACGATATGATATACATGAGCATTAACTAAGAATGAATGGACTATACTTAACAGAATCCAACAGAGTTCAGCATTCTGATGTCTCCACAACTTTTACAGATCTATAAGTGTAGCTAGTGCCTTCTTTGACGGAATAAGAGGTGTACAGTAGAAAGACAGGTTGCATCGTACATTATCTTGTGGAAACATCTTCGCAAGAATTGCAGAGTTGACCCTCGAATCGACGTAGACGATGTCTCGGGTCTATAATCAGTTGTTGCAGCGGAAATAAACCTTCAACACGAAGGACAGGTGTAGCCTAAAGATGATATCGAAATATCAGGACCGCAGATATATTGCTCGTGCTGAATTCACTAGTCGAAAAGCAACATTTCAAACGATAGCTATCTATCATCTTGCCGGACAAAAGAAACCTATATCCCACAGTACAGAAAGCAGGAAAGTTAAATCCACGGGCCCACATACCCACCGATTTCGGCCATTTGTGAAATTCATACCCACCTAATAGCCGTCTGTAAGAATCCCGTTTGCGACCGAAACAGTGTATTTTCTTCTGCAGTGGTGTCATGAACGGTTACAGTGGTTAGTGGAACGTTGGAAGTATTCAGTAACACTGTCAGATAAATCGCGTTACACACCTTCTTGAACATTGAAAGTCGATGAGGCGTATAGCCCGTGAATGAATATTTCACGGGCCATAAGCCTCATCGTGTAGGTTGTCATTGGTGGTGCACTCGTTTGGAAAATATTTCCTTTGTACTGCATGGTTCCACTTGTCATTATGAATTTGCTCGAGTATTTATTTAAGCTTGTATACATACTGGATACATGCTGAGAAATATTGTAAAACCCCTAAACCCGAAATTTCCGAACGATGGCAAAAGTACTTTCTGAGACATTAACACAGAAATGAACGGATTAGGGGGCCGTGTAGAAAAATGCTTCCCTATCCCAACGGTAAAAATATTTACCCTGCAGGGCGTTGAAACATTTGACATGGAGAGTTTCATTGCTGAGCAGGAAGATAGTTCGTTCCATCAGAGCAATAACATGCGGCAAACCGGTACGCAAGTAATATAATGTAATTCATCTCCATTCTTAATCGAGTCTTCCAAATATTCAAGATAAATGTGAGAAAACCATTAATATATTTATAGCTTCGGGAAATTATAAAATTCTGATAATGCTAATGGAAAACAGCATTGTTGCCAAAGCGAGTGAATCTGTGTGCCTGATTTTTTTCTATTGCTATCTTTCCTCTAGTGTCTCCTCTGTCACGTATTAAGATATAAAGGTATAATCAGCACGTATTATTCTAATTTACTGAGATTATTCGTAGCAGTGACCATTCGAACTCTAAAAAATGTAGAAAACGGAAGTGCCCTGAATTTGCAGTAAGGGAACGGACTCTATACGGGGTTGAAGGGCGTCTCACTAGCTATTCACATCGCGGCGTTCTTGAGCATGTTATGACAAACAGTGTTTTCCGTCTCCATTTTCTTGTTAGTTGCTGTTTGTTATCTGCAACATGATAACTCAGATATTCACACCAGAAGAGTTGTCAGGAACTGGTTGACTGAACACCATTTTATTCACGGCACGGCCAAGTGATAGTGCGAATCCCAGTTCTATATTTGGACCGATATAGTAACGTTTTAATTGTTCCTAATATTAGAATTACATATCTGGGGCCGACTTAAGTCTTCCATCTAGTACACCGACGAAAGGACTGCAAACGATTTATGGTCTGCCACAGTAGCAGCATTGGACTAGCTGAAGACATACCCAGATCTTGTGCTATCCTTCATTGATTCCATTTCTCGTCGGGTTCAGTAGGTGAAAACAAGAGGTGAACGTTTCTCCTCTTATTACAGTGCAACGTGCCTGCTGATTTTCACCATATCTACAGGTCGTATAGCTCAGTTGTTCTTAGCTGTTCATGATGCACTACTTCCACTCCTACTGCTTTGCTGTAATAATACACCACCAAAGTTTTTATATCTGAAATTGTATAAATATGTGTTCCCTTATTTGGTTCTTTCAGATGAACAGTATGTATTTCGGATTGCCAGGGACGGCTTGAAATGAACCTCCCGAAATATTGCATGCAGCAGGCATCTTCACCCTTATAACTATACTAATGCCTTAATTTCCTTTAACAGCGGGTTCCAGCTAAATCTGCAACTTTAATTCAAACAAGTCAGGTGTCATTTGATTCACACAGACTTTCATCTATCTGTTAACTAGGGTGCCTGCAGCATCAGTCTTTGTATATTCTACGGTATACATTGTATATTCAAGGTGACAACTTTTATCCGGTTGGAATTTGTAAGCTGATTTTCATATGTGACCGATGCTAGAGCAGTACACATGCATATAACGTTTTGCGCATGGTGGATTCGAACCACGTTTTCCGACTCTAGAGTGGCTGTTCTCCCAACTGAACGATGCGGCGGGCTTAATGCTCACGGCCGTTTTGACTCATGTGTCACCTCAATAGTACGTCATGTCACGTAGTAGTTCAATAGTACGTGTCACGTGTCACATCACCACAATCGTACGCCATGTCACGTAGTAGTTCAATAGTACGTGTCCCGTTACCTCAATAGTATATCATGTCACGTAGTAGTTCAACAGTACGTCTCACGTTACGTCAATAGTACGTCATGTTACGTAGTAGTTCAATAGTACGTCATGTCACGTGTAAGTTTTATATGGAGACACATATAAAACTTACATATAGTTTTATGTGTCTCCAGTTATATTTTATATTTGCATCCTGGGTTAAACATTATTATTGAGCTTTCAAATTATTTGAATAAAAACTAGCTGTTCTTCTTGATATTGTCACCTGGAAGCATCATTGACTATGATATCAACGTAATTTAGCTACAACCATCCATAAACGAACACAAGGAACCACGCTTATTATGACTGGCCAAATCAGTAGTTGTACAATACCCCCTCTCAACAAACCAATATGTTTCCATCATCATTGGCTTCATCACTAGTGTTTTTAATCGTAGACTCAACAATATCCTATCCTTCTATTTTATTTGTTTCCCATGTTCGTTTGCAAACTACATGGTGAGATTTATTTGTGTTTACTCTTCGGTACTTACATTTTATAATTTTTAACCGATCTTCTCGAACCTAATTCATCCAAACAAAAAAAAAAAACAAAAAAAAAAACAAGAAACACAGATTTCCAGATTTCACTCAAATTTCTCTTACAAAACAACCTTGGAGGGATACACTAATACTCAGTGACTCTACAAAATGTAATGACAGGAAATGAAAATATTAAAAGCAAATTTCAGTTTGCACAAATTACGTGTTTCTATTGTTTGAAAATACAAATTTATTATTCCAAAACCCATTCAAGTTACACGAATAAATGAAACTGTTATGAAGAAATCTGAAGCCGTATATTAAGTCAGTTAAGGACCGAGTGAATAATTGCCAATTGTACAGATCTTGGTCAGGACACATGCTTATCGGTACTTTATATACACTGCTGGTCACCCAAAATGCAACACCAAGAAGGAAGCATCCGATTGGCCTGAAATTCGCAGCATGCGTCGCCCGCGAGAGGACATGCAAATGATTAGCATTGCAGGCCATATGCAAATCATGTGCGCCCGGCACGCCACCGAGAAGCACTATAAGAAGGGTACACAGAAGACGGGGTGTAAGTAGTGCGAGTGTGTTGTGCTGCCGGACCTGTGCGTGGGAAGCTTCCTGATGCCTCGTCGCAGAATACGGCAGTCATTCCAGCACGTTTCGGAGTTCGACAGAGGACGAATAGTGGCTTATCGCGACAGCGGTTTATCGTACTGAGACATCGGCGCCCGTGTGGAACGACATACAGCCACAGTGAGGCGAGTATGGATTCGTTGGGTGCAGGAGGGACGGACGGACTGACGTGAGCGATAGCCGCAGCCGCGGCACACCACGGAACGAGAGGACCGCCACATCACGGACGTTAGTGTAGGAATTAGGGTGTGTTGCGCAACAACCTGCGTCAGCACGTACCGTTCGACGTCGTCTGCAGCAGCGGGAACTTGTCGTACGGCGCCCATTGCTCCGATTACCATAGACGTTACACCACCGGCGAGTGTGGCGGCAGTGGGCGGTTGAGTGCCGCACCTGGACTACGGAATGGCACGACATTGTCTTCTCCAATGAATCCCGCTTCTGCCTGCAACACCACGATGGTGGGATCCGCGTGTGGCGGCACCGCGGCGAGAGACTGTATGACGCCTGCATTATGTATCACCATACCGGTCCGTCGCCTGGCGTTATGGTTTGGCGCGCAATTCAATATGGCACCCGCCCCCTCTGGTACGCATCGCCGGTACACTCAACAGCCACCGCTACATCTCCGACATTTTGGAGCCTGTAGTCCTCCCTTTCCTCCAGGACCTGCCAGTGGCCACGTTTCAGCAGAACAATGCGTGCCCGCACGTGGCACGCATCGTGCAACAATTCTTCACGGCCCATCAGGTGTCAATACTGCCGTGGCCCGCCTGTTCTCCCGATATGTCGCCCATCGAACACGTCTGGTCGCTGATCGGCTACCGAGTGGCCCTGAAAGCACCACCCGCGGCTACGCCTGATGAACTGTGGCAACGTGTGGAAGCAGCCTGGACCAACATACCCCAAGCCCACATCTAAAGCCTCTTTCATTCGATGGCGCGGCGTGTAGCGGCCGTAGTTGCCAGCATGGGGGCCACACGAATTCCTCAAGTCCCGCGTGTTTCGCAAGTCGCACGGGCCTGTAAGCTTAATCGTTTCATCTTTGTATCGGTTGTTATGTGTCCAGTAAATCTGACTTTGCTATCTGGTGTCCTTCTTGGTGTTGCATTTTGGGTGGCCAGCAGTGTATGTACAATACGGATCGAAAACATACAGATAAGTTTGCAATAGTTCTGAAGTTTTATCGGAAGTTATGACAAAACGTAGGCTTTATAGCATCGCCACTAATCACGAAGGGAACAAAATAGTCTAGGTGTGTTTTCTACCTGGACCATTTTCATATATGGATTCCTACTCTGCCTTTGCTTACAAGTACCTTCGCTGTTTATCAACACATTCGAAAAAAATTTCAGATTTAAGGGCTTTTTTTAATTCGTAATGGGATGCACTAAAAACACACCAAAAATATCTTCACAAGTTCTGTGGAAACGTTCGTAAATAAAATGTTAGCTCAGCATGTTTTTTAGCGTTACATTAATATTAGCATGTTTTTTAGCATTACATCAGAATTCTCTTTAAGTTCATTTCAATGGTATCTTATTTATTTACATGATATCAGGGGTTCAAAAGTTCGGATTGGTGTCTCTATTTCTTTGATGAGTACGTCTTATCGGATCACAGAGGTATGCACGGGCCTGGCCAGACTCCTAAAGCCCAAAGCCGTTTGTTTTTTTCTTTTATCGGTTAAGAGAAAAATTCCGAGCTCCGGCCGGACCAGCACTGGAAGGTTCAGAATTTTGCTCCTATATTAAAGAAAAATGTTTCGACCCTCAAAACGAACACTGACTTCCACGACCTGATGCGTAAATTAATTACTGATGAAATCGGCAAGCTCAGACGAGAGTCTGAAATGGTCTGTTATATTCCTTTAAAGGTTGAAATAAAATTCGTTTTTACTTTCTTTAACACTGTAACCGCGGAAGTGGTCGGGATTTGAGTAACTATACTACGCATAATTTTAAAACACGATGCAGGTACTTCACAACTTTGTGGGATGTTTTTGTAATTCATATTTGGAAAGGAAACTCAGTTGTGACAACTTATACCTAGAACTGAGACAGTGGTCAGCTGGACAGCTGTAGAGATTTAATGTAAAATGCAGTAACTAATGGGAATTTTATATTAATCAGGGTCTCTGGATGTGACACAACACCTGACTTTCGTTTACGAGCGATGCTTATACGCACAGAGTTAATGACCAAAACATGTGGCTTTTTCTTTTCTGAGAAATGTTTACATTAACAGACGTAAACGAAATGAAACCAGGTGACCGAGCTTCTGGCACGTTTTGCTGTTACAATGTTGATGAGAGAATTAGAAGTATTTGTTTGCATATTCAGGGATCGAGGCTACCTTGTTTATACTTCAGTGTGGAAGAGGAATTGCGTTTACATTTGTAATAGAAGTCAGGCCTAAATCTCATCTGCTGGAGGAATTTTAAAGAGAAACTACACGTCTCTCAGCGTTACATTTCATTATTACTGAGGTAGTTCAGTTCAGTAAAACAACTTTGTTTCGCCAGACGAAGTCTTGAGTTATTTGCAATAAAATGCGAGAACGCGAGATCAAAGTCCGAAAAGGGTAAGGCATGGTTTTCTAAATAAAGTCCCGTGCAGACTTTTACCGGATCATCTTCAGTGATAATTTTTATCCACAAGGAAAGGAACTGTTCGAAATGACGATACAACAGCCTGTATGATTAAGATATTATTCCTCAGTAGTGAGCTTTATCCACAAGGAAAGGGATTGTTCCAGATTACGATGCAACAACCTGTAAGACGGAGATTTCATTCCTCAGTGGTGACCTTAATCTACAAGGAAAGGTACTGTTCCAGATGCAACAGCCTGTAAGACGAAAATTTTTTGGGCAAGGTTTGGAGAGCACTCGGACCGTAAGCAGCTTCGTTCACTGCCCGCACAACCACCGGACATGAGTCCTATCGACGAATCATTCGGAACAACGTATCCGTTCTAGACGACAACAAGCTATTCAACTGAAAGATCTACAACCACTGTCGGTTCTCTTAGAAAAATGAAATAAGATCTTTAGAGATATTTGCACATATTTAGCTGATCAATGCTGCATGCTACTGCAGCTAAAGGACGCGAACAGTGGAAGTAAGCGACATTAAGTAGAATTTCTAATATTTTGATAGAACAGTGTATGTTCATTTGTACTTCAAGCCACCAAAATTTCAGGTGGAAATGAGGACGTCTTTTGGTCTAACTGTGAAATTTAGAACGTTAGACAGTATTCCAATATTATGAGGAACAAACAAAGAAAAGAAACGGTTGCTTACGTTAATTTACGTGATACGTTTAAAAGATTATTGCTTCGTACGGAATCTGGCAGCTTGAGCAAGCAGCATGCAGCGATTTTTTATGCTTAATGCATCACAGAATTATGCGACAATCTAAAAATACATCACTCACTTTACATGTAGGCATTTTCCCAATATCCTAGGTAATCCTACTAGATACAGCGGAGTTTCAAATGTCTAGAAGCGGCTGTATCTTAACTGAAAAGACAAGCTCCCCAAGGAACTCTAATCTATCAGTTCATGAATAGACGTTGATCACTAGGTTAGCTTGGTCCATCGAGAAAAGTTAAGCTTCATTCGTGTGAAAAACACAGTCATGGACTGGGTACAGAAATTAGTTTCTCTTTTATTCTGTGGAATGATATTCCAATAGAACAAATACTGCATTTTTACACAAATGTAACACCGTAAGCATTTGCGTCAACAATATAGTTTTTTTGTGTGCTAAACAGCTAAACAGTAACACCCATAAGTTATAATAAATGACTTATGGGCGTCACCTTTATTATATTTAAAATGTTTTCATGATGTCATATTTTCCTTTCACAAAGTTCTTTTTAGTAACGCTATGTTTGAACTGAATATATCACCGCTCTTTTTCCCCATATTGCAGTACTCATGAATTATTCCGTTATTGTTTCATGTTAGGCCTTGCTAACCTTCAAGGAACCGCTCCGATTTGATTTCATCAGTACTGATCAGTTCCTCGCTCACTCTGGATTGTTTTATGGGATGGCCCAAAATATTAAAGATGAAAATAAAAATTCTACAGAGAAGACATCTCCCAAAACACTGGGGGGCAATAGAAAAATCTCTGCAATATTAAAGTACGTTTCCAATCAGTCGTAAAACATATATTTAAGAACATATGCAAATATGTTTAAAAATAAGCAACTAATAACAAAAAGGAACAAGTGATGATACCTCATGGGAAGGACCCGGGCCCCTGGGCCACCCCCACTGAGTGCGTTACTGATCAGTTGGGTTAAAGACTTCCTTAAGGTTGAGCGGGCTATTCATTTCAGCATTTTTGTGTTCGGGTTTCTGTTCGTAGATGTTCTTAGACGGCCGCCTCATTTGAGACATCCATCGAAGAGGAGCAACATTCTGTCTGCGTAAGGTATTTGGGGTGGGGGGGGGGGGGTGAGACATTGGTGGCTTGCTGTTTGGCTTTGGAGTTTCAACTCTTTCCTCCGGAAGAGATGAGGACGCTGACACATTGGATACTTGGTTTCCGTCATCCATGACAGGCGGAGGTGGTGCGCCTAGGGAGCCACCCATGGAGCTCCTCCCTTGGTGTGGTGACTGCATTAGCTGCCTGTACCAACAGAAGACGGACTGGACACAGTTACCGCTGATGAACCAGGACTACTTATACTTTGCGTGACGACTGTTGGATGTGTGCCAACAAACGTCAAGCAAAACATTAACTTTTTTGTTTCATTTCTGACCACGACGTTCACAGGAATTTGTGTTTGAAATGCATTTGGACCGGATTCATGAGTTCAATTTTTTATGCCTTTTTAGCAAAGCATGAAAATGACTGCCGTTTTTCTGGGAATATACACGAGTCAAATGAAAACATTAAAAGTGCGATACAAAATTCAAAATACAGTGTCATTGTCCTGTAAATTGGCAATATTGCTGCCAATGACTAAAATATTTTCTAACAGGTGGCAGTACATCGCAGACAAGCTTAGTGAAGTCCCAGTAGCAATGAAAAGATGACCGCCCCACTTGAGACATCCATCGAAGAGGAGCAGCATTATGTCATCCGTTTTTTTGAGTAGTGAAGGCGTGAAATCTATTGAAATTCATCGGCGAATGAAGTTGCAGTATGATGATGCATGTATGTCACTCCAGCAAGTGTACGAATGGAGAAGGAAGTTCTGAAAGGGCATGAGTTCTGTGACAGATTCTCCTCGACCGGGTCAGGCACACAGCGTAGTGACACCAAAGTCCATTACAGCAGTTGAAGGCATTGTGATGGGAAATCGCCGAGTGACGGTGGATGAAATAGCCGCACTTTTAAACATCAGTCATGGTTCAGCGCACCACATTATCTATGATATTCTCCAGTTTAGCAAAGTGAATGCAAGATGGGTGCCACGCCAGCTAACGCCAGAATTGAAATTACGACGTGTTGATGCATGTCAAGAACTTCTGCGGCGCTTTGAAGCGAAAGGTGACGGCTTCCTACAGAGAACTGTTACTGGAGATAAAACCTGGGTTCAATATCATCAGCCAGAAACCGTTGAAGCGAGCAAGGAATGGTGCCATCCTTCCTCACCAAAACCGAAGATGTTCCGCTCGCAGCGAACTGCAGGTAAGGTTATGCTGACTCTCTTTTGGGATGCTCAAGGCGTAATTTTGAAGCACTACATGCACAGGAAAACAGTGTAACTACTGACACCCATGCAGATCGTATCGGAATCATCTTCGACCTGCCATCAAATCCAAACGACGGTGACTTCTGAGTACTAGTGTCTCGCTGCAACATGAAACGCTCGGCCCTATACTGCACCTGTAACGGTTGCAACTACACAATACCTGCACTTCCATGTCTTTCACATTCACCGTATTCCCCAGACTTTGCCAAGTGATTAACACAGCTTTGGACCACTCAAACATGTGATGGGAAGAAAGACGTTCAGGTCCGATGAAGAGGTGCAATAAGTGGTGCATGAGTGGCTGCTCACGCGACCGAAATCTACAGGAATCTGTGCATTTTGTAAGCTCTGGAGGACTTGTATTACACAAAATGAAGATTACATTGAAAAATGATATGGGTGTGTATCACTTTTGTTCAATAAATTGTGAGAAAAATTATTTAAGGTTTTCATTTGACTCTTCTTTGTATTTATACAGCAACTCTTTGCAGAAGTTTATGATCTTAGGAAATTCGATTTTTCAACGAAGTGTAATAATTTTCTGCTTGCCCTGAGCCATCAACGTCGTTATGATGGCAAATGATCAGAATTACTCGGAAACCCATATCACACACAACGATCCATAGTGAAATTTGAAGGCGCAAGTTATATTAATCTGAATCGCTTGATAAGTTCCATTAGTTCGAAAAATTTAATTTGGCAGTTTTTAAGACTCTTGAAAATATACTTTTTTTGAAATTCTGTCGTCAGGCAGAACAATTCGGTTTATTACTTGAGGTTAAAGTAGTAGGATTTTCAAGATTTCACTCGCATTTACTATGTAATCCGAAGCATTGAAATTATAATTTTTTAAACGATGTATTAAAATTCAAAAGATTAGTATTTTTGGAAACAAATTAAGAAATCAGTATTTATTTTGTTATGTACAAGGATTTAACTGTTTTCTGTGCATTTGCACAGTCCTACCTAAAGTTTATGTTTAAATATCAAGGAACAACACAAGTAATCGTAACTTCTAAGGCCTGCGGTGCGGTGCTGCAGTAGTTGCCGATCTGGTTTGTCGTCGTAGATTATGCATTGGTCATTCCTCAAAGACTTGGTTACAATATGTACAGTATTTCATGGCCATCAGAAAAAAAGCTTTCTGTGCTCGATAGCTGAAGCTCCTGTGAATCTTTTCCAAAAATATAAATATGATGATTCATGGATGCCGCACCACACTACATCAGGTTTGATTTAGACAGATGAGCGAAAACCGTCGCAAGCGCTAGATAAAAATCCTGTTTCTGGTGCCATGCTCTAGGTAGGTGGTATTCTCTAGGTAGAGAATGCGAAAGCTCAGCACATGTTTTTGTCTGTAAACAGGGCCGTAGCTACTTGAATGGCAGGGAGAGCGGTTGCCCTCGTAGAATGGTCATTTCAGAGGCTTAGACTCATGCTTTGGGAGACGTAAAAAACAGAAAGTGTAACTAAACAAAGAAAGTTATACAGTTCAGAATTTTCTTTTTAAAGACTTTGGTTAGTCTCATACAGTATTCCATGCAGTTAACCAGAATACAGAGGAACATACACTATGAGGTGTGAACATCTCATATCCACAAACGAGTGGCTTGATGACAGTGAGATTGGAACTATTTAGGAGGAGCTTGTGAGGCGTGTGGAAGTTTCTCAAGTAGGAGAGCCTCTACCTCGCATCAAGAACTTTTCCCTGAACTCTGGAGCCCTTGTTTACCTTTGTGAGAATGAAATAACAGGGCAATGGCTAACATCAGTCTTCGACAAAAATGATAAGGTTTTGAAAGGCACTGGGCTCAAAGCGATGAGGGCCAATGAACTGCCGAAACCGATCAAGGTTGCCTTCAGGACAGGGGATATTTGGACCAAGGATCCAAACGTCCTCTGCAAGAGGTTGTGTGCTTACAACAGCAGTTTGCATACAAACCATTGGAGGGTGTTGGATTGGGTACAAGATCCTAAGGCCGTCAGGTGGATTTTCCAGGTGGACAGGGAATCGGCTAAAGCCATTGCTGAAGCCAAGTTCACTGCGTACACTGGGGTCGATGAGGGTCAATTCAAAGAACTACATGACCCTCAGGGCCCTAGCACTTCAAAGGAGGATACAGAAATGGTAGAGCCTCATTCTGCAGTTGTGGAACCGGAAACAACTGCATTGTCTTCCCCTGGCCATTGTCTGGAAGCAGGTAAGGACTGAGGCCCAGCTGCGAGTAGAAGGGATACTGTGGAGGTGGATGTAATCGACCTGGGTGGTATCCACGAAGATGTGGAGCTGGCTTCCAGCACCCACAGGGGAATTCTGACTCGGCTGATCCTTCTACCACTTAGTCTCCGTGTCTATCTCACAATGGAGAACAGCATGAAATGTATCCAGATCAATCTCCACCACAGTCGGTCTGCATCTGCTGCTTTGTGCTGCAGACTGGCTGCGGAGAATGTTGATTTGGCTTTCTTTCAAGAGCCATGGGCACATAATGGAAAGATCCTGGGCTTACAAAAAGCAGGCTTTGCCGTCTTCTGTAATACATCAAGTAGGAGACCAAGGACCTGTATACTGGTGAACAAGAAACATCATGCTGTGCCACTTCCTGAGTTTACCACAGGTGATACAACCGTGATTAGACTTTTTATGTCATCTGATAGTGGCAGAGAAGAGCTGTATGCCGTCTCTGCATGTTTACCATTTGATGAACATGAACCACCTCCTTCTCAGGAGGTAAGAGATATTGTCCACTTTTGTGAGTCAGGTAGAAGACGCCTCATCATCTGATCTGATGCCAATGCTTACCATATCATGTGGGGGAGCAGCGACTGCAACAGACGAGGGAACAGCCTTTTGGAATATTTGGTAAGTACTAAACTTTATATTCTTAATCGAAGAAATGAGCCCACTTTTATTGTTTCTAATAGAAGTGAAGTCATTGACTTCACCCTCTGAAGTGCTAACATGTTTGATCGCATTATTAAATGGCATGCATCTAGTGAACCTTCACTGTCTGATCATAGATATATTTGCTTTTCAGTTGCCGACGTAAGACAACAGCTGGTGCAAGTCAGAAATTTCAGAAGGACCTATTGGGTTGGCTTCAGGGATGATCTGGCGGCACATATTGAAGACATGGAATTTAACATGCGCTCGATATTAGATCTCGAGTTAGCCGTTGACCAGTAGCAACGGTCTATTCTCGAATCTTACTGCTCGCTTACCAAGGCAAGTTCCTTGGTGGAATAAACAGCTTATCAGTCTTAGAGGCAAAACTATAAGCCTTTTTGATAAAGCCAAACGTACTGGTGAGTGGACGGTATACAAGGTGTATAGAAAGTACTTAAACAGGAAAATAACTTTTGAACGCAAAATGCTAGAGTTGTGGAAGTAGTGTGTACATACAGTAAAGTGACTATGTTCTATCACTTGAGACCGATTGCAGCACCCCTAGCGGCGAATTGTGGAAGTTACCGATCCTATCGCGAGAACCAAGAGAGATAGTGAAAAAAAGTCAATAGCAAACGTGTAGAGCGTCACCGATTAAGTATGAAATGGCGCCCTACATTCACCAAAAACTCCAATAGAAGTCCGGAAATACAGATCTCTCGGCATCCGATCACCGGCATTAATACGTCACTCATTGCGTGCAGAAGTGTAACATTATAAGGTGATGCAAATTTACTAATAAAACTAATACATGTACTTGTCAGCAAGGTACAATTTATTATGTACTGTACAGTAAAGTATTGTGAAATCCATACAGCAGTAGGGCATTATGAAGAAGAAAAAGGCAAAATAGTGTTCTAGAAATATAAAATGTCAGTACTAATACTTAAGCATTCGCGATGTGTCCACCATCGGCAGCAATACACATCTGTATTCGAGCTAGAATTTCTTGTTAGACGTTCCGCAGGATTTCAAGTGTTACGTTACTGCATGCTTGGATAATACGGGTCTGTAGATCGTTAACATCGCGGGACGGCAAGCTAAACACCTGGTCCTTCACGTAACCCCACAAGAAGAAGTCCACAGGGGCTAGGTCAGGTGACCTCGGTGGCCACTCCACATTACCTCTATAACCGATGATCCTGTGCTCGAAAGTGTCCGACAAAAAGCTTCGCACTGACGCCAGCTGATGTAGTGGGGCGCCGTCATGCTGAAAACCACACAGAACGCAGATAGATTAACGGCAAGTCATCTACGAAATCAGGTACTGTTGTTCGCAATAGCTCCAAGTATCTTCGTCCCGTTAAGGTTCCATCGTAGAAGACAGATCCTATGAGGCAAGTGTTCCAAATCCCGCACCAGACATTGAGGGACCACCGCACCTTGTGACGAACGTCTTGTTGCCATGATGAGTTTTCAAGTGCCCAATAGTGCGCGTTGTGTCGGTTTAAGACCCCACTGCGATCGAATTTCGCCTAGTCCGTCCACACAATGTTAGTAAAAAATCCGGCTGTTCATCCAGTGTGTTCATCACGAAGTTGCACCAGTCGTAACGTCCCTGATAATCTCCTGGCAGCAACCCTTGCGTTAGTGTTTGCACTGTACGGGTGAGCTAGGAATTCACGCAAAATTTACCATACACGACTAAATGTTAGGCCACACGTCGCACTGATGTCTCTCGTACTGCAGTGTGGGTGGGCTAGGGCATAGGCCAGGACGTCCACTTTCTGCACGTGCACACTTGCAAGTGTCGGCCTACCTGAACAGGAACGACTTGTAATGCTTCCGGTCTCTCTCAGCCGGCGAACGACATTGATGATAGTAGCCACAGTAGGATGAGAACGATTAGCGAAACGTAATGCATATTGGCGTGCTGCCTCTCTTGCCCGACGACCGCATTCTCCGTACAACATAACCATCTCGCAGTACTCCTCGTTGGAATAACTAGCCATGTGTAGACTCAAAGATCCAGTCCACGCACTGTCTGACAAAACTTCCCCGACCTCCAATTTATGCTTCCCGATGAGATATGACGTCGCGTTGCCATTTGTATATTTTCATCCATTCTTCGCTGTTTTGCAGGCAAAATTCTTTTACAGATTTTGCGTTTTGCGACGTCATTCATGACGTATTTATGCCGGTGATCGAATGCCGAGAGATCTGCATTACCGGACTTCGATTGGAGTTTTTGGTGAATGTAGGACGTCATTTCACACTAAATCGGTGACGCTCTACACGTTTGCTATTGACTGTTTTTCGCTATCTCTTTTGGTTCTCGCGATTGCATAGCTAACTTCCAAACTTCGCCGCTAGGAGTGCTGCAATCGGTCTCATGTGATAGAACATAGTCATCTTACTATATGTACACACTACTTCCTCAACTCTAGCATTTTGCGTTCAAACCGTATTTCCCTGTTTAAGGACTTTCCTATACACCCTGTATAAAACTACCCTCACACAGTACAACAGAGCAATTAGAGAAACAAAAAGAGCCTCTCGGAGAGATTTCTGTGGAAGTATTTCAGATACTCCCAATACTGCCAGATTTATGAAAATCATGGATAAGGGGAATGCAAATGATCTGAATACCATCAAACTCGTTGATGGGAGCTTCACAAAAACTGGTAAAGAAACACTAAAAGAAATGCTAGGTGTACACTTTTCAGATTCAAGCATAATTGATCACACTGGCGTACGCCCAGCTAACCTTGAGCACCGACGTGGAAAAATGGAGGACTGGAGGGTTACTAGGTATGTAGTCAATATTTCTAGCATTAAGTGGTCCACTAATTCTTTTGAACCATATAAATCCCCAGGCTGTGATGGAATTATTCCCATATTAATGTAGCAAGGACTGGAGATAATTACCCCAATCTTGTGTAAAATTTACCGCGCCCGCCTTGCGTTTGGTTATATACCAAGTGCTTGGAGACAAGCTAAGGTAATATTTATTCCCAAGCGAGATAAGTCAAATTACCAACAGGCAAAGGCCTTTAAAACTATTAGTCTAATATCTTTCTTTCTCAAGGCTCTTGAGAAGATGGGGGATAGGCATATTAGGGAGGTGGTTTTACTCCCTAAATTCCTCTCAAAATTTCAGTTTGCCTTTCAACGAGGCAAATCAACAGAAGCAGCTCTCCATGGCGTAGTCTGTTGTCTGGAGAAGGCACTAGAATTTAAGGAGGTGGCATTAGCCACTTTCCTTGATATTGAAGGTGCCTTTGACAGGGTCGCTACAGAGACCATTGTGAGGGATGTGGAAAGACATGGTGTTGATAGAACCTGTTGTCAATGGATTAAGGCCATGCTCAAAAGCAGAACGGTTGTGGCCCCGCTACTCGGGGAGACTCTGTCGGTCTCCACCTGCCGGGGCTACCCCCAGGGAGGAGTTTGCTCTCCATTGTTGTGGTGCCTGGTGGCGGATGGACTGCTGAGGATCCTGGAGAGGTCTGGTTGCGACTGTTTTGGCTATGCAGATGACGTGGCCATAATTGTCAAGGGAAAATTCCCTAGAACAGTCTCGAGTGTAATGCAAAGAACATTAGGACTTATTGAGGATTTGAGCAGGAAAGTTGGTCTATCAGTAAACACTGACAAAACCACCCTTGTGCCTTTTACTAGAAAAATAATTTTGGAGACCTTGGAGGTATTACTCTCTTTGGGAAAACATCACTCAGGTTAAGTACCTGGGAGTCGTTTTGGACGGAGGCTTAACCTGGAAACAGCACCTAGATAATAAACCATAACCTCTGGATAGGCAATACTCCCCTGTTTGCCAGAACCAAGAAAGTGTTCTGGTCATGCAGAGGTGCTATCGGCAAATCCTGGGGTCTTAACCCGAGGATCTTGCACTGGATATATACTATGGACACCAGACCTATGGTCACTTATGGCTCAACGGTTCGGTGGCGCAGATTTAACCTCTGCACGGTGCAGGCTGAACTTAACAAGTTACAAAGGCTGGCCTGCATAGGTGTATCAGGAGCAATGAGAACTACTCCAACAGCTGCATTGGAGTTGCTTCTTTATATTCTGCCACTTTACCTTCATATTAAGGGTGAGGCCATTATGGGGCATATAGATTATGCTGCAATGGCATGTGGAGACCCTCGTTGTGGGTTGGCAGCCATACCAAGCCTATTCAGGAGTATTTTTGTAAGGAGCCCGTCTTTCAAATGGGAACCGAAACACGCTAGTAAAATATCATTTCGATAAAGCATTCAGTGTGAACTTTCCTAGTCGCAGTGAATGGGAAACATCCTTAGTCCCCGGGTGCAGCGGTAAAACTGTTTGGTTTACTGACGACTTCGGGACAAAGGTAGGAGTTGGAGCAGGGGAGTATTGCCTATCCAGAGGTTATGGTTTATGCCAAAGCCTTGGAAGGCAGGCTACCGTGTTCCAAGCTGAGGTGTATGCTATTTTGGCATGTGCCTCAGAATGTTTGATCAAAGGGTATCACAATGTGCGTATCCAGATTTGTTCAGATAGCCAGGCGGCCTTACTGGCACTTCGACAGTGTCGTATTTCATCCAAAATTTTTCGAAACTACCTCCAGACCCTAACTGAACTGGCAAACCGGAACAAAGTGTAGCTGTTCTGGGTGCCAGGATATAGGGGTTTTGTAGGTAATGAGAAAGCTGACCTTCTTACCAAAGAGGGGGCAGAGCTGGCTTTTTATGGCCCAGAGTCTGCATTAGGGCTCGCCTCTGGTGTGGCTAGAGGACTAATTAAAAGGCTGCTGAGGACTAAGCAGCTTGACCTCAAGGACCCTTCTTCCCTCACGGAGCTAAAGAACTCCTTAACTTGCCAAAAAAGGATATTGGACTGATTGTTGGTCTACTTACAGGACACTGTCGTCTTAATAGGCACCTTAATTTGATTGGGGTGAAAGAGGATTCACCTTGTAGAGGATGCCATCTAGAAGAGGAGACTTCCTTGCATTTTTTTTGTGACTGTGACTTTTTTGCAGCACTCAGGCTTGAACACTTTGGTACTCATAACTTGAGACCAAATGATCTTTCTTTAGTACCAGTCTAGAGCATTCTTACTTTTGCTCGTGCATCTGGTCTCTTTCGAAATTAGGGCTGGGGATGCACAATAGACTTTAGGTCGCGGTGCTGGGTCATTGTACCCGCCCCCATTGTTACAATTACAATTACCTTCGCTATTCGATACTCATTCGTTCCGTGCTCTTTTGTTTTTCGTTCTGCATTTCTGCGGAGTATCGTGTTGTCGGCGTTCACAAAACGTTTACGTCGTACTTAGTATTTACAACCTGTGGTTCATGGGTATTTACCTAGTTTTTACATTTTTAATAAATTTATGTCAAAAGCCTGAAATGCGATTTTTGAACGATCATAATACTTTCCTATAACGGCGTGTGTGAGAAAGTAAAAACTAGATATTATTTTAATGGAACTCAAAGGAGCGTAATTTTGAACTCGAAGTGGCGTAAAAGTTTGAACCTGAAGGGGCGTAATTTCGAACTCGAAGTGGCGTAAAATGTTGAACCCGAAGGGGGTGCAATTTTGAACTTGAAGGGGAAGTAATTTTGAACATGAGGTGGGGGTAATTTCGAACTCGAAGTGGGCGTAATTTTGAGTCGAACAGGGCGTAATTTGGAACTCGAAGGGGCATAATTTCAAGTCTCGCCCTCTCAGATAAGAAAATCTTGCTGCGGTTCTGTCTGTAAAAAATCTTACTTCGTGTTTAATCTGTGAATTTGGATGATTTACTCTGTAAGTTGGAGCAAATATATGTCGTAATTAAATAAAAAATATTGAGTATTAAGAGCACATTTTGAGCTGGTCTGAAACTAATAAGATGAGAGAATTGAATGATAAGTACATTTTTAGTAGTGCGTAAATAAACAAAATTGCAATTTGAACAAAACCAGTTTCATGTATGTTACTAAAAAGCAAAAAAGATTCTGCTGAAAATAATATAATGTTTTTATGTTAAAACTTCAGAAACTTAAGCAGGAGCAGAGTTTTATCATTATATGTTTAGTTTCTTGAGCTTCTCATAAACGTACATGCCGTTCTGAAATCACGTAAGATTCCAGTTCAGTGTTTCGAGGAACAAATAACTACAGTATTATATGTAGGCATGTTTCCAGTAATGCAAAAATTTCATGTGTTAAGCTTACTTTATTTGTAAATCTTAAAAGTTTTATGCAACTGAAAAAAAAGGAGTGAAATCATTGTTCCTTAAATATTTCAATATCCATAGAGGTCTTCACACATAACATTACAAAACATATCTACGAAGCTATGGAGTCAGAGATAAAGATAGAGAGGAAGCTAAGTTCACTTTTCTCTTTCTCGACAACAGAATGCTTTGCCGTGTGACAAATTCATACTTCACATCCTCGCCGAATACATGTCGACATTTTTGCTGTTTGTTACAGTTTCGTTTATCTAATTTTCCCGTTTATCTACAAGAACAAAGTTCAGCCTTTAATGAGAAACGCCTAAATGCAAACATTGCATTCTCCCATTCTGAATGGCGGTTCCAAGTTCATCGAATAAAGGAAATCTCCTTTGTCTCCCCAAATATTATGCTTCTAGAATGTGATCTAACTAGGTTCCTTGATCTTTTTTTGTTATTTCATTAGCTTTAAATCGTTTTGTGGATCGCTTAGACCAGAGATGGCAAACCTATGGCACGCGTGTCACTGGGTGGGACACCATCACGATTTGGGTAGCACACTGATATGAAAACATTAACGTTAAATAAAAATTTTGTTCTTCGGAAACAATAACTTTTCAACAGCATGTCTGTAATATGTTCTTGAGAATAACCGAGCTCTAACAAGACATTTAATCTACCCAAGCAGTGTCCTCCAAAGGGGTCGTAAATAAACTTTATCTTATTTAATTGTTTATGCATTAATTCCCAAAAGACAAGCGTCACGCCCACACAATTATTTTTTTCTTTTATCATTACGCTCCTACGGGCTTCCACCACGAGACGTCCACACCTGCTTCGGCTCAAGTCCCCATCTCTCCTGTTTCCTCTTACCTTTGCAGGAAGGAGAGAAAACCAATCTGACAGGAAGACGTGCATGGGATGGCAAGTTCCTGTGAGAATTGAAAGTAACCTTGAACAATTAACGGAGAAACTTTAAACTCATAACTTGGCAACATTGCGACACCAGTCCAGAGTTTCAATTTTTCCGTGAAGGCTGATTTGTCTGTAGCTGCTGCTTATTTCTCTCGTGTATTGGAATCGTTTCTTTGCAGTTTTTTTTTGTATCTGGACCATGCAAACATAAAGTTTTTGGTGCCGAAGAAACAGAACCTTAACAAAGATAGTGACCGAGTATTTCAAGAACAGTGGACATCGGAGTTCTGAGGGCTTGAAAAAAGCACAAACCTTTCTGTTGCATGTGTAGGGAAACAATAGTGTCTCGCAAACTCAATGTAAAACACCTTTTTGAGAGGAATCGTAAAAATGTTTGTTCCATGTCAAATGAAGAAAGAAGGGAGGACATTCCACAAAAAAATGAAACAATATGAAAAACAATCAAATTGTTTCGCATTTTCTTTCAGTCCGGGGAATAAGATCACTGAGGATAGTTTTAATCTATCTTGCTATGTAGCACAGAATGGGAAACCGTTTTTGGACAGTGATGTTTTGAAGGCGGCTTTTTTAGCCATGTCCGACTCATTATTTGAAGCTTTTCCCAACAAGCAACAAATTGTGAATAGAACTAAGGAAATGCCAGCCAGCAGGAAAATTGTCAAAGATAGAATAACAAGAATGAGTGAAGATGTTTCGGACTAAATTGTATCTGGTTTAGACAACGCTGATATGTTTTCAATTTGTCTTGATGAAAACACTGATGTGACGTCACAAGCATGGCTAGATATTTTTGTTAGACTTCCTTGTGAAAATGTAATGAGGGAGGAATTAATTAAATTGTTGAGTTTGCCAACTACGATCACAGGGAATGATATAATGTGTGAAGTGAAGCAGGAATTTGTAGTCAAAATGGGGATTGACTTAAATAAAATAGTGTCCGAGACTACTGATGGTGCCTATAACCTTGAAGACAACAGGTTACGAACCGAACATAAATGCCTTGGCTAGTAACATTCAGCAACAAATTTCATACTAATGGGATTATGTAAGTATGATTTTTCAATTATCATCTTACAAATTAAATCAGGTTCAAATTGAAATGCTCTGTCTTAAAACTCACCTACTTATCTATTCTGTTAATGTCATTTTTATGGTATTTGCAAAAAAGCTTTATGACGAAACGCTAATTTTAAAAAAAACGCAAACAAGAGGTGACACGCTAGACACTTGAAAGCAATAAAACAAACATTAAGTAACACACTAGTCGGAAAAGGTTTCCCGTCCCTGACTTAGACCAAGGCTTTTAAATTCTTAATACTCCCTTACAGATATGTGGTATGTTTTTGATTTGCAATGACAATTTTATGATAGGTATTATTTAGAGTAACTAGAGGAATTTGTTTCTAGAAAGTGAAACAGATCTTAGTAATAAAAACGCACCAAACACTCCAGTAAGAAATATTCTTACCTGCAGTTGCCCATTAAACTACGTGCAAGAAATTTTCTCTGATCAGGTTTAAGTCACAAATGTTTTTCCTGCACTATCCTGAAGTATTTTCACTGTCGGCATCTCAGATACAAGGTCTTGCCGGCTAGAGGATTGCCAACCTTTCACTCCTATGACTTATACGTAGATGCAGGAAACAACTTTTTCGCTGGCGACAAACCTGTTGAAATACTCTGAGTTGATTATACCCTCATTTACGTTGTATTGTTTGGTCAGTTGGCTGGTCGAACGACGATCACTCTAGGTGTTTCTAGAAAAAGGAAAAAGGTATGCATTTTCTAGAGGTCAAAAACTGAGTTGCCTGTTGTTAACCACCAACAGATAACGTTCTTGCTGTGAGATTTGGGCTTCTGAGTTGACATTCTTTAACACCTCAGTGAACTTCAAACACAATTTTATTAAGTGTAATAAACTTGTTTTAAATGAGAAGGCAATTTCAGATGTTCAAAGTTGCGTGGTCCCTTGAACTAGAAGCTAACAGGTTTTTCCGATCTACTGGGTTCGAAAGAAGAGTTCGGTGTAGTCAACGCACATCTCGATTCTCGACTACTAGAATTCTGTTTTCATAGCTCTGTCTATGTCGGCTGATATTTATAATGAGGAAATAAAACATCTGAATCTTCACTAGATATTTATAATGAGGAAATAAAACATCTCTTTACTAGATATTTATAATGAGGAAATAAAACATCTGAATCTTCGTAAGTCTAAGCAGGTTGGTTTCTTTTTGCTGGATACTGAAGCTGAGAAAAATAACATCTTAATCTCCATAAATCTTCTAAGAATGATTTAGAAAGCTATCTAACGGCAAGCCGAAATAGTAGGCTTTCAGGGTTATCCAGATTTAAGAGCAAATTTCGTAAGTAATGCTAATATTCGGCTTCATTAGATATGGAAAAGTTTGAGCATTTATCTCTAAAAATGGCAATTCAAGAAATGTAGTTTTTTTATTACTTATTTTTTATCATTTAGTTTGTGTCAAATAATACGCGTGAACGAAGTTTTTTTAACGTAAACTAAGTTTAAAAAGCAGCGCCAAAGTCCTTCAAGTTATGGAAAACGAGAATTATTTGTTAATATACACTGCTGGACAATTGCTAAGGACGGATCATAAACGGCTATATAGCGCATAAAAAAGTAAGTGTATTTGGATGCTAAGTGAAATAAAATAATGTCAGAATGCCAGGACATTACAAGAAAGACAATTTATTGTGCTCTGAAATCCAGAAGGCTTTGGAACGTCTTCAAGGGACAAACAGGCCATTTTGTGCAGAATACGTAAACATGAAAAAAATGCAATTACCGTCCGCAGGCGTTCCGGCGTAAGATGTCAATACGGGATATGGCCACCATGGAGGGCGATGCAAGATTCCACACGTCGTATCATGCTTTGCACAACATTATCAAGCAGCTGTTGGAGTAATTTATCCCATTCCTCTGTCAGTGCACGGATGAGGGTGTCCTTGTTTATTAGAGGGCATTGGTGACCAGCAAGACTCCTTCCCAAAGCATCCCACACATTTTCAATGGGATTCAGATCTGGAGAACGTGCTGGCCATACGAGGCGTTGAATATCCTCGCTCTCAAGACACACCTGGGGAGCGATTGTTCGATGACATGTTGCGTTGTCGTCCATGAAAATGAATCTATCACCGACAGCACCACGGAACATGCGAACATGAGGTAGCAGAACATCATTAATGTATCGTAGGCCAGTCATAGTCCCAGTTGGAAGCACATAGAGGGACGTACGGCAATTGATCATGATGCCAGCCCATATCATGACACTACATGTCGGATATCGGTCCCTTTCCTGTATGTTTGCTGGACAATATGCAGTACCACTATCACGCCAGATCAGTTGTCGTTGACAATCAGACGATAGACTGTATCTACTCTCATCTGAGAAGAGGACAGCAGACCAGTCGTTATCATTCCAATTGCGATGTTGATGGCACCATTGCAAACGGGCGGTACGGCGACGTCTGGACAATGGGATGCACACAACAGGACGGAGGGCGTATAGTCCTCCTTCATGCAAACGTCTGGCGACAGTTTTTCGGGAGATCCGCTTGCCAGTAGCAGCCATAAACTGATTTGCTACCTCACTAGTGCTCCGGTGTCTCTTTGTTGATAGCACTATGTACCGATCTTCTGCAGGTGTCGTACTATGAACACGACCTCCCCCGTGACGTTTGCTACACTCTCCATTTGTTTGAAATGATTTCCAAAGCCTTGAAACAACACTGTGGCTGACGTCGAACTCCCTGGCAACATCTGTTATTTTTCGCCCTTCTTCAGTCTTGCCAATAATACGGCCACGCGTAAAATCATCTAGGTGATGTCGGAAAGACATATTGAAAATTGCAAGTTCGTCAATTGATTCTTTCCCTTTCAACTTTGCGTTTGAACAACAACGGTCAATACGCGTCAAATCCTTTATATCTCTTATCAGCGCTATGACGTCACGAACAAGTTCGGCAATCCAAAATTTGCATACGCACAACACGTCTTACTGTATCCCGCACTTATGCTAATTTCCACATTTTCCTGCCTTCCATTTTATGGTTGCTATCGTTGCTATTGTCATCCGTATTTAGCAATTGTCCGGCAGTGTATAAGCAAATCATTAAAATCCTGATTTCCGTTGTTGATTAAACTATTTCAGATAAATTCAAATACAAATCAACTGATAAATAAGAAACGACAATTACTTAATTTCATACAGCTCTCATTAATTGCTCTCACATTACTGACCGGAAATCAGGACGTTAGGGATTTACCTAAATATTAATAAATAATTACCGTCTTCTTATAATTATATAGGGTGTTACGCAAATGGCGCATAATAACCCCAGAGAGTGATTCCTTGGGGAAATACAAGCAAAAAATGTTCAGTGACAATTTGTTATTTAGGGCTTATTTACCCAGATATCAGTCCCTAAAGTTTGGTGGCATCATATCCGCGACTACCATAAAGCGCGTTTCCCAACAAGACAGACCAACACAAATGAAGTCACAAGCCCGTCAACGGGCATTTTGTTTTAATCGGCTTGCAAAGGTACACAAGTGCATCAGATGGCTTTGTGTACCTTGCCAGGCGATTCTTACAGATCTCGACATTCTTACAGGAAACATAGCCGAAATGCTCACAGAAAAGATAACATGTCGAAAGCACGGTATGAGATACAATAGCATTGTGTCAACCGACTGAAATGAATGAACACACTTGGGCCGAAACAGAGTCATATCACTCGGTGCACATAACGTGAAGTACAGTTGGCCCTCTGACACACGACACCTTGATCCCGCTACATGAGGTGGTGCTGAAAATGACCAGCGTCCATGTGCCAACAAGCAGCTGCACGACGAACACAACTCTGCTGCGCACGCTGCAGCATATCCCTATTGATAGTGGTAACGGCTGCGTGCATGTATACCACCAGGTCTTCCACAGTATTTGGTGGCGTCTTGTAAATAAGTTCTTTCAGGTGGTCCTAAACTAAAACGTCGAACGGATTAAGGTGAGACGAGCGTGGCGTCCAATCCACGGGGCCACCACGTCCAATCCATCGGTGAGGACACATTTCATTTAGGAATCGACGGACTCCAACAAGGTAATGTGCAGGTTCTCCATCAAGCTCTACCCGAAGCTCCAGGCGAACGACCAGTGGAACATCGTCTAATAACTGTAGTAACACTGAAGGCAGGAATACTTCGCATCGTGCTGGTTTTAGACGGTCCAGCAGTAGAGACGGACCAATTACAATGCCCTCAACTACAGCCGCCCGTATATTCAGACCCCGTGGACCTGGTAACTTCCGTTCCTTGAGACATATGGATACACAAATGCCAACACATGGCTATCGTGGACATTAAACGCCCCACTCACGTGTGAATCGAGCTTCGTCGGACCACAAAATGCTTTCCGTGAAAACCGGGATCCGATGCAGAATCTATGTACAATATTGTATGCGGCAAGGGAAATCAGCCGGCTGCAAGCGTTGTACCCTTGCGAAGTGGTTCGCATGGTGGCCATTATCTCGCAGAATTGAGTGCACATTGGGCTGATTTACACCAGTTCGTTGGAAAATCTGGCGTTGGATCCACGTGTATCACATGCAGAATAATTTCTTCCACGTCAAGTGTTCACATTGAATATGGGCACTCTGTACCACATGATGTGATAGGCGTCACGCTACCGATTTCGCGCACCCGCTGATCCAACCTTCGAATCACATTGTTGCTGGGTTGGCGCCTTGTAGAATATTGATGGGCATATGCACGGGAAGCTGCAAACGCATTTTCTTGGAATTCGCCGAACAGCATGTGCATATTACAGTACTCGCCAACGGTGTATGTTATCATGTTATGTCATTCCTTCGATATCAATGTATCACCAGTGATCTTTCACAACCATGCCATTTCTTCTCACGGCGAACGTAACTCCGTTCAAATGATTATCTCCCACATGTCCCTGTGGCCTTTGTTACAGATGTAATTACGTCGAGTAAGTTTCATTTTCATACGTCTGCGAAGTGTTTGTAGTTTCATTTGTGTTTTCTTGTCCTGTTGGGAAACAAGTTTTATGGGTTGCAGATATGACCTCACCAAACTTTAGGGACTGATATCTCGGTAAATAAGACCTAAATGACAAAATGTCACTGAGCACGTGTTTTGCTTGAATTTCCCCAAAGAATCGCTTCCTGGGGTTATTATTCGCCATTTACGTAACACCCTGTATACTTATTTTTCATGTGAGTACTTTTACCTAAATTACTATGAAATGACATTTTAATTTATTTTCATTTCGAAGATACTATTTAGGAATGTCACAATTCTTGACTTAAAGCTTAAATTAGAGAATCCGGCTGCAAAATTCAAGAAACTGCATTTTCTTACAATATCGTGGAGTTTTACGTGGTGGTCATGTTTTAAGCCGCAAGCATTCTTCTTCATATTATATTCAGCGTTTCTGCTTGTATCAGTCTGATGAGATGCAAGATATCTTATACACTAGTTTAAACAGTAAGTACTATATACTATTTTGAAAATGTTTGCTTGCTGTAGTATTTTGAGTTGCTAAGATGTTTCAGATACATTTGATCTTTTCAGGTAAGCATCGAACAGGTCGCGTAACATTCGGAATATTCCTTCTTTCATTAAACCTCTGTTATACAAGAGACCTACTCGCGATGGTCAAATATACAAAATGAAATTAACTTCACATAAGAATAATAAACAGTCTCTTTCTTGAGGCATGCGCATGAAAGATAAGATAACTTTCGAGTAGAAAACGCTCTCCCCTGTAATACCCTGATATTTCTATCAGCAAAAGGGCACTGAGACGCAAGTTTGTATTTTGGGAAAACCTGGTGAGAGATTCATCGGGTTTTTCCAAATCTTTCAGATTTGTCGTTTCTTCGAACTGACCTGAAGGATGAGCACTTTTCTTCGTAGTATGAAGCGTTTTAGGGTACATTTAAAGCAATCTTCTCTTAAATATGTTGAAAAATCACATTTCACAATAGACCACACCGACGGATTTAAACATCATCGTAAGAATGTTTTTCAGAATACTATCCAGAATCACAAATCAACTAGATGTTCTGTATCAACTAAGGATGGATTTGTATACCAAAACATAAATATACAGCTGTTCTTAGAAAGTTTTTTGCTGAATCTACTTGGCAATTAAATTCTTGAAAGGGAACGATTGTAAACTTTTCACATAACAAAGAAGGAAAACAAATGATTTAATTGAGACATAGTTGAAAATACCTCTTCTTGATTGAACCGGTGATAATTGAGAACATATGCTCAGTTGCCTTGATCCTGGAGCTTCAAGGCTGGTGTGACTAGCTCGCCTTCTTCCTTTCTTCTTCCCTAGTTTTATGTGCATGAGGCGAGGATGAGGAGAATTGAAAATGGTTCTGTGATTACGGAATCGTGCCCTGAAAGATCACAGAGAAAAGAGAAAAATATTTCAGTTATGCAATATCACGAAGCAACAGGAAAAATTCTGATTTATGATATACGAACTACACTATGTGGAAAAAAGTGGTAGGACATCCCCAGGCAGGCGCAATGGCGTGCTCCCGCGGCAGACACGTGGTCGCTAAGGTACAAAAAAGGCAGCGGGAGTACGCTCAGATTAATCGCTGATAAAATGGCTAGCAGGAGAGAGCTCTCTGAGTTTGAAAAGGGGGTAATAATAGGCTGCTGAATTAGAGGTATGAACATAAGAAGCATTGCTGACGTCAGACAGGTCGCTAAATATACTGTGGCCTTTGTCATCAACAAGTGAAAGAAGACGAGACATTGCAGGAATTCACCTCGCGCTGGAACACCCACGAAATTGCAACCCAGGGACCTGAGGGTGATGCAGAGGGACATCTGGAAAACCAGGTCCCTACCAATACACGCCATGGCATACATGCATTAGTTCCAGATGGCCACAGATATTGTATTCTCCACCAAGACACTTCGAAGAGAGGCCCATGCACTTGGGTATCGTGGCCGAGCAGTCGCCCATAAACCTCTCATCACAAAAACCAATACAGTTTTTTTTTGGTTTTGGATAGACGTGTCTGGGTTTGGCGGTCACACGGACAACGTCTGCTTCCGGAGTTTACAGTGCCGACTGTGAAGCACGGAGGAGGTGGAGTTATGGTGCAGGGCTGTTTCAGCTGGTAGGGTGTGGATCCACTGATTCTTATTCATGGCAAACATGAACTCTGTGCTGTATAGAAGTGTCCTGGACTACTCAGTGCTAACTCAATGCTCCCAACGTTGGAGCAATTCTACGCTCAGGACGATTGTTTCTTCCAGGACGATAATGTCACTTACCATGTTTCCAGGGTTGCAATGGAGTGGTATGAGGGAAATCAGGTCTCGTGGATGGACTCGACTGCTTAGAGCCCGGACTTCAATCCCATTGAATACCTATGGGATGAACTTGAACGACGGGGTGAGGTCTAGACCAACACGACCTTCTTCACTGACAGAGTTGATTGAGGTACTCAAAGCGGAATAGAGAAACATTCTGTTCTCCGTACTCCATGGGCGTGTGGACAATTTATCTCGACGGTTGGCTGGTGTAATCTCTGCAAATGCAGGACTTACTGATGTAAATACAATACTGTTTTACTATTCACTTACAGTGTCCAATCACTTTTTTCCACATACTGTGTACTTTGTACTTCCAAATAAAATGTTATCAGCATGGAAAATCGCTGCTTTCAAAGAACAAAACTTTAATATACTCGCATTTAGAACACCAATCCTTAGGTTATTTCCGGGAAAATAAGCTGCAGGTACAGGATCCTTTGCAACAGAATTTCCATAAATGAAAATACTCCGGTACAAAAAAAGAAAGAAATAATCTTGCATAACTTCAGAAACAAAATTTATTACATTCACAAACACTGACTACAACATTTTTATAGGTTTATGAAAATACTGTACATGGATCTTGATAGTGAGGATCCTTAAACAAGGAAATATTAGGTAGAGTATGCAGATAATAAATGCGGTAGCAAAATTCATATGAATCTGCAGTTTCAAACAATAGCATTTTTCACTTGTAAGTAAATTATTCGTGAACTTAGATGGTAATGTTTGTCAGAAATGGTTTTTGGAATCTTTAACTATAAACAAAAATCATAATCAGTCAGAATACCCGAGTTTTAGGAATTTCTTTGTGCAGACAGCGAATGAAGGGTGATGTTCTCTCATGGTAACAATGTAAGGGTCCTCTAGTTCTTTTATGGATCTGAGACGAGCTAGGGTTTCAAGGAATGGGATTTTGACTTCTCATCATGTTGGGCAGGCTTCGAAATTTGGGTAAGATATGGATGTCCACTCCTTGTTTGTCTGCTCCTTGTGGTTCTCTCTTTTGTCTTGAACCAGTGGCGCTAAATTTTGGATAGTCTACTCCTTCCAGCCCTAAATGCTCGTGATTGGATAGATCTTTAAATCTTAAAACACACCACACGCACGCGCACTTGGAGATAATACTATAAACTTGGACGTGCAATGGAATTTAACATTAGTAGTATGTAACACGAATTGTTCGTACCGATCAAAAATCAAGCACTACTGTAATAATTTTTCACTATGTGTGAATGAGAAAGTTCAGAAAAACAGCAGCAGCTTTTGGAATTACGTTTACTTTAAAAAACTTACACTAAGAAAGGCTGAATTTCACTTAAACTATGAATTCACCTCCGTTTAACGTCAATTATTAGAAAATAAAAAAGTACCTAAGTTCCTACGCATAGATGCCATATTTGTCTTCTCGTTGTGGACATAGTTCCCTCTAACTGGGGTGAAAGAGGAATTCCTTTCATGGTTTTGAATACTCTCGTACCAGAGGTAAGGCAAGAAAATAATTACACAAATATTAATTTAAGGTGTAATAGTTTTCACAATAAAGGCAATGACCAGATTTACAAACTAAGACGGAAAAGGAACCACATATCTGTAAGCTTTCAAGTTGTTTTAATTTAATCGGGTATTTTCATCAAGTTCAACAAGTACTCAAAAGCTTTTTTTTCATGAAAAATTAATATCATCATACTTCTCTGCCATTCTTTGCTCGCAACATACATTACCACTCATGCTTAAATTTATTTCGAGGCAGATGCATAAAGATTTTAAAAATCCATCGCAAGCATCGCAACTAATCTAAGTTAATGTATCTCTCAGAATACTTTTGGCAGGGCATTATTGATGCAATAATGCTATGCTGCTGCTTGATAAATTTCATTATTATACGATGATCCGATTCAATTTAATTTTAACTTCCAGAAGATCTCCAGGAGACAAGAAACTTTTCTTTCTGATCTTGATTATCTTTTTGATTTGATTTGATTTTTCTTTTGGTTTAAAGCGCAATATGATTACCTTGAGTTGATACGTAAAGGTTATGAGTATGACATCCATAGAATAAAAACTGTTAAAAAAAGCCTAGTCCTAGGGCCTGTTACTTAATACACTGACGGAAAAAAATATCCCAACACCACGAAAAAATAGTTGTAGAGAAATGAAATGGGGGCAATACATTTGTATAGGTAACATATTTAATCGATTAAGGTTTCAAAATCACAGCTTAATGTAAGCGCGAGAAGAGCCATTTTAAATGTGAAATGCTGGTACATTAATAACCGGTCTAACCGCCAGAATGTTGAATGCAAGCACGCAAACGTTCATGCATTCTGTCGTACAGGTGCTGGATGTCAGTTTGTGGGATGGAGTTCCATGCCTGTTGCACTTGGTCGGTCAATACAGGGACGGTTAATGCTGGTTGGGGGTGACGCTGGAGTTGCCGTCCAATGATGTCCCATACGTGCTCGATTGGAGAAAGATCTGGTGATCTAGCAGGCCACGGCAACATGTCGACACTCTGTAGAGCATGTTGGGTTACAACAGCGATATGCGGGCTAGCGTTATCCTGTTGGAAAACACCCCCTGGAATGCTGTTCATGAATGGCAGCACAACAGGTTGAATCACCAAACCGACGTACAACTGTGCCGTCAGGGTGCGTGGGATAACCACGAGAGTGCTCCTGCTGTCATAGGAAATTGCTCCCCAGACCATAACTCCAGGTGTAGGTCCAGTGTGTCTCAGCCGCAGACAGGTTGGTTGCAGGAGCTCACCTGGCCGCCTTCTAACCAACACATGGCCATCACTGGCACCCAGGCAGAACCGGCTTTCATCAGAAAAAACAACAGATCTCCACTCCATCCTCCAATGAGCCCTAGCTTGACACCACTGACGTCGCAAACGGCAGTGGTTTGGAGTAAGTAGAATGCACGCTACAGGGCGTTTGGCTCGGAGCTGTCCTTCAAGTAACCGATTTGTAACAGTTCGTTGTGTCACTCTGGTGGCAACTGCAGCTCGAATTGCTGCCGCAGACGCAGTACGATGAGCCACGGCCATACGCCGTACACGGCGGTCTTCCTTCTTAGTAGTGCCACGTGGCCGGCCGGAACCCGGTCTTCTTGAGGTAGTACCTTCCCTTGACCACCGCTGCCAACAATCATGCACAGTGGCTACATTCCTGATAAGTGGTTCTGCAATATTGCGGAAAGAAAATCCACCTTCTCGTAGCCCTATTACACGACCTCGTTCAAACTCCGTGAGCTGTTGGTAATGGCTTCTTCGTCTTCTTAAAGGCATTCTTGACTAACATGAACACACTACGTCGAATCTCAACGATAACTAACGCTCACGAACGTTACAGCGCGTATTTACAGCAAACCTGCTTTGCATGTTCCGAGGGCGCTACTAGCGCCACACGTATGCGCCGAGCGCGAAATTTGCATAGACGTCATCTTACACATGTACTCTCACCGCCTACCAACTGTCGTTCATCTAACACAACCCCTTCTTGGTGTTGGGATTTTTTCCCGTCAGTGTATTTAATGTCTAAGTAAAAGCGCAATATTATTAATTTGACTTGTTACGTAAAGGTTATGAATATGAGGGCAGCGGATTAAAAGCTTTTGAAAAGGTCTAGGTCTAGGGATTGTGAATTAATTAAATAAAAAAGAAATATTAATAACTTGACATGTAATATAAATATTTGGTGCCTAAGTAAAAGCGCAGCGTTATTAAACAATCCCACCTTATCGTTCTTTTTCTGGACACAGCATTCGTCATGCTGTAAATCCGTTGTTTCACCGAACATTGTGGCTTTAAAAAAATGTACTAACTCATCACGGAAATTTAGTTTGTCAAATTAAAGTACAATTCTCGCTTGGCTTACATAGAACATTTTCTCGAAATTTGTTTGGTGTTCCGAATTCAATTCTCAATATAGGCCAAGAAACCGCAATCTTTTCAACCCCCGTTCCCTTAAACTTTTGTGTCCAGCTGTCAGGTGGCCAGTTGCCCTAAACTCGTATAAACTAGCCTGAAAATTCAGACAAACAAAAGAGCTCCTGGGAAACTGCCACACACAATTCGGAAACTTGGCAAAGTGTCCCACACAATTCGGAAACTTGGTAAACTGCCCCACACAATTCGGAAACTTGGTAAACTGCCCCACATAATTCGGAAACTTGGTAAACTGCCCGACTGGAAAACTGCCCCACACAATTCGGAAACTTGGTAAACTGCCCCACATAATTCGGAAACTTGGTAAACTGCCCGACTGGAAAACTGCCACACACAATTCGGAAACTTGGTAAACTGCCCCACTGGAAAACTGCCGCCCATTCAAAGTGTTCCTCGCAGGAAAAGCAAGTTGTGCTAGGCCCTTTACTGAAAAACATGTGCCAGTTTTCTTGTGTGACACTTTTTCAAGTTGCTGAAAGATGTGTGGCACTTCTCCTATGTGGCGGTTTACCGACAAACCCTCGTGTCACATTCGAGAAACCAGAAACGCATCATTTGCATACTCGCATGAGCACATATACATTTGTAGTTTAACGCAGATTATACTCCAATTAGTCATACGATTGAATGTGCGATAGGTTTTTAAAATTGGAATGGAAATTACATATGCTCTAAATTTTTCTTACGCACATTTTACAGTTACTTACTTTTGCAGTTAAACTTTCTTTTTCATTAAGTGAGAACTGATTTTATTATCAATGACTCAATGGATGCCTGAGCCTCGGAGCACCCATGTTGTCGGCGTCTATGAAAGACAGGTTCGCAGCATTTTAAAATAATGGATAGGGTGCTCCAGCTAAAAGTCTGATATCGGGATATTTCTTGCTAATCTTAAAACAAATCCAAAATTGATGAATTAAAAGAGTTATTTTTTCTTTATTTTTATTTCTAAGCTTTCATCTTTTACAAATTTTTAGTGGGTGCCTGGCACCTATTAGAAAATTTCAATAGGTGCTTGAGCCCAGGAGCACCCACGTAGTCGGCGTCTATGCTTTAAGTAACGTTATGTCTTTTCCTTCAAACGAGAGTAATGTTGGCAACACACTGAGGTGGGAACAAGTGACGTATGTGGGACCGGAAAAGAACGATAAATAAAAAGGCAATGCAGCGGGTGTTTATGGGGGGGATTGAAGTTATTGATGATAGACGTGCTGTTATACTGTGATTGGATGTTAATTCACTGATACTGCATTGAGTACGCCAATAAACCGGATGTGAGTGTGGAGTACAAACCATGCAAGCAAAATAAACGTATTTGTAAGTACTACAATTAGCCTCTTTCTTGTAATGTGTATGGTTACCTTCGAATATTACATGGACTTTAGCCCACATAGCGTAATTACTGACGTAAGGACTAAGTTACAGCGGAAAGACAAATTACTTTATACACAATAAACAGGAAGACAAAATTTCAGATTGTAAATCGTGCACATTATGTGAAATTTGAAACAAGGGTTGAAAAAAAAATAGTCAAAATCTTCCCGTAAAAATAATTTGGAGCAGTTTATACTGCATGGTAACACAGAGAGCCGCTGTCTGAAACGTAATCAAACCCACCGGCAACTGCGGCGAAAAGTTACACATAGCACATCGGAAGTACATCCCCCAAATTTTGGCTCAACCTATTAATATTGTGGTTCCTGTTAACTGGTAGGTGTTGTGCCGTATAGGTTTGTAGTATTAGTCTGCTTCGATAACGCCTCCCATAGATCTATGAAAGCTTGGCGCATGTAAGTTTCTATGCCAACAAAAGAAAGGATTTTTGTAATAGCTTTTATCACACTTGGTATGAGGTTCTGGCAGTTGACACAACAGTGCAATTCAGGCCCGTAGCCAGACAGAGAAGTTGGGAGGGGCGGCAGGTGAGTTCGGTCGGGTAAAATATTACAATTTTGTTATTATATACATATATATAATCGCTACGACGGGCAAAAAGAAACGCAGGTAGGCGCCTGGTGTAATGAAATATAGTAGTACCCCCTTATCCGCGGGGATACGTTCCAAGACCTCCCCAGTGCATGCCTGAAAGTGCGGATAGTACCGAACCCAATATATACAATTTTGTCCTATGCACACATACGTATGATAACGTTTATATTATAGATTAGGCACAACAAGAGATTAACAACAATAACTAATAATAAAATATAACACTTATAACAATATACTGTAATACACTAAAGTGCCAAATCTCATGGGATAGCAGTATGCAAATTTTTAACTGGCGCTACCGTCGTATAAAGGCTTCGACGCATTCCACGATTTTTATCAGTTGTAAGATGTAATCTCGTGAGTCAGGTTGAACAACCGCCAGTAAAATTATGGCAAGCCGACGTGAATTATCGGAGTTTGAACGAGGTATGGTAGTGAGAGCCGGACGGATGGGAAGTTCAGTTTCCAAAGTTGTGCGGACATTCAACATTCCTCGATCCCCGGTGTCCAATGTGTACTGAGAATACCTCATGGAAAACATTATAACCCACCGTGAACAGCGCAGTCGCCGACCACGGGTGCTGAACGACCGTAACCAGCGGCTCCTGATCAGGAGCCGCTGACTATGAATGACCGTGACCAGCGGCTTCTGACCATGCTAACAGACAAGCAACACTGGCTCAAATAATATCCACATTCAATGCAGGAGGTACCAGAGTCATACCCATTAGGTCAGTGCACCGTAATTTAGCGTCCATGGAGTATGGCAGCAGAAGATCCACCAGAGTGCCTTTGTTCACCCCACGACATCGGACACAGCTCCTCACCTGGGCTCGTGAACGCGGTAGTTAGACCCCGGAAGACTAGCAACATGCGGTGTTGTCCGATGAGTCACGCTGCTAGTTGTTACACGCTGATGGTAGGTTTCCGGTGTGGAGCAGATCCGATGTGGTCATAGACCCAAGCTGTCAACAAGGTACTATGTAAGCTGGTATGGTTCCATACATGTGTGGGGTGTCTTTACGTGACACGATTTGGCTCCTCTGGTCCTCGTAAACACGTCATTAACCGGTATCACTTTGTTGCCCTGCTGGGTGACCATTTGCAGCCCTTCATGGACTTCATGTACCCCAACAACGATGGGATTTTTCAGGCGGATAATGTACCATGTCATTGGGCAAGTGTTGTCCAAAATTAGTTGGAGAAGAATTCTGGACAGTTCCGACAGATGATGTGGCCACCACGTTGGCCTGACATGAAATCAATAGAGTACTTATGGGACGTGGTGGTAAGGTCCATTCGCACCCAAGATCCTGCATGGAAAAACATCACGTCCCATAAGTGCTCTATTTAACGGCATGGCGCAACATCTCTCTAGAAGTCTTCCGGCCACTTCGAGTTGGAGGAGGTCCTACACGATACTAGGTAGTGCATCGTTCCGTTTTCCGGAAGTTAAGTTTTATGATTCCAAACATCTATGATATAATAACTATTCATAATAAACACACGCATATCTTTTTTCTTTCGTCTGGCCCGCTAGTCCTATTCCATTTTGCCATGTTTACGGCGATTCAAAAAGGTTGAAGACCCACCGCTCTACAGAAACAAAGGCGCTATACTCAAGAAAAGATCTCACCCGCATCAATAAACACATCAATCTCAAAATGCTTGCATTCGTTCGTCGATCTCATAGATCTCAATAGCTTTTACAATCTACTCTGCCACTTCAGTGTAAAAGTTACGTGAATGTAAAACTAGCGTGAATTTCCTTTTCCTTTTCACAATTTCTCTGTTTGAAGATTAGTTCTAACTTAGATCTTAGACCTCAGCATGCGATTTTTTTCTTTCCTTATTAAGTCTAGGACTTTCACCTTTTCACAAAAACGAAGCACTTTACGGCTTCTCTTTGACATATCCGACTTGCCAGCATCACTACTCTTGCGCGTTGGGGCCATTATTAAGTAAAATAAGGGTTG
Source organism: Macrothele yani (assembly GCA_039090855.1). Classification (NCBI taxonomy): domain Eukaryota; kingdom Metazoa; phylum Arthropoda; class Arachnida; order Araneae; family Macrothelidae; genus Macrothele; species Macrothele yani. The sequence goes on along the minus strand of CM077025.1, from coordinate 70,625,438 downwards.
CTTGAACACAGGCACTGCGATACAGCGACAGTCGGTCTGATAACCGAGACGGCTGCTAAGCGACTAACGGTATATACAGGGTGGATACGCTGGACAATGGGATGATTCACGTCCGACAGAGCGGGACGGGGCGAAATTTCATCATGCTAATTAGAACGGCGCGCAAAAAACATGATTTTGTTTTTTATTTCTGCAATTTCCAGTTCATATTGTTTTCGGACCGCGGTTGACTGCGGAAAGCGAAACCGTGGATAAGGTGTGGCTACTGTATTTTTGCACAAGGGTGTAAGGAATTTTTTATGCAAAATGGAAATGGTGTTATATTATTGCGTGAGTATGACTACATATTTTATTATTATGGATTTGGAAGATGACTACTATATTGTTGCGTGATGATATTTTTGCTAGTATATACTTACGTGATGATATTTTTACTAATATACACATGCGCGATGATATTTTTACTACTATATATGTTGCGTGAGCTTAGGTACAGCACATCAAAGATTAAATTTCAACAATAGTTTCTTCAGCAATACTTGAAAGCTTTAAAGACTAAATAAATTATGTAAAATATTTGCAACTTCGAATATATATATATATATATATATATATATTCTCACCAACCCGCTTGACCAGCGTGGTGAGTTATGGCCAAACCCCTCCAAAATGACTCCACAACTTAAATCTTGGCCCTCAGTCTCCGGCAGCTGGAATGTACCTGGCCAAGGCAGCGGCCAGTGCGACATGAAGGCAGAGGGTGCTAAGAATCCCCGGAGGACCGGACTAGGCTGCCATCTGATGCTGACCTTGGCAACGTACAATGGACGCTCCCTATCTTCTGATTCAAGGCTTCTTGAGTTGGAAGAGGAACTGCAAAGGATCAAGTGGGACATCGTCGGGCTAAGTGAGGTAAGGAGAAAAGGAGAAGTTCTCATCGAACTGAAAAGTGGACATCTCTTCTACTATCGTGGGACAGATACTGGCAGAACTAGTGGTGTTGGATTTATAATAAACAAGAAACTGAAGGATAAAGTTGTAGAAGTTGAAAGTTCCTCTGACAGAGCTGCACGGCTTGTTATCCAACTCTCGAAAAGATACCAGGCTCAGATTATTCAAACTTATGCACCCACCACAAGTCATCCTGAAGAAGAAATTGAAGAATTTTATGAGGAAATTTGTCATCTAAATAATAAAGGTAAGCAGCACTTGAAAATAATTATGGGAGATTTCAATGCAAAAATAGGGCAACGGCAACAGAATGAAACTTCAGTAGGTAAATTCGGTCACGGCAACAGAAACCAGCGTGGAAATACTCTCGTTGAGTTTGCAGAGGCAGAAGGGTTTTTCATCTTGAACTCCTTCTTCAAGAAAAAGCCACACAGGAAATTTACATGGAGACATCCAAATGGGACGACAAGTGAAATTGATTTTATTATGTGTAACAAAAAATTCGTCATAGAAGACTGCAGTGTGCTAAACAAGTTCAACACAGGTAGTGACCATAGATTGGTGAGATGTAAGATGCACCTCAACACTAAACTTGAACGTGGCAAGCTCATAAGACAAACAAAATGTATTGACATAACCAACCTTAAAAACACCATCATACCTTCAAGTTGGAACTGAAGAACAGGTTCTCTGCTTTAGAAGGCCTAACATCGGAAGAAGTTGATATTTCTGAAGTTAACAGAAAAGTAACCAAAGCTCCTATGGAAACAGCAACAAAATTAGCTGGGTCTAAGAACAAATTGCATGTGAACAAATTATCAGGAAAAACCAAAATGTTGATGCAAAAAAGAAGAGAGATGAGGACAACTAAAGAAGATGTGACTTCCAAAGTGGAATATATAGAGCTATGCAAGACAGTACGAAAAAGTATCACTGAAGACGTAAGGAAATTCAACTGTGAACTAGTGAGGAAAGCAATTGAAAACAACCAAAGCCTAAAGATAGCAAAGGGACATCTCAGTAAGGGAAGAAAACAGATTATGGCACTGAGAAAAGAAGATGGTTCTGTAACAAGAAATAGAGGCGAAATGTTGACAAGAGTGAAAGATTTCTACTCCAAATTATATGAAAGGGATGATACATGCACTCCAGACATCATGAAAGATACCAGTACCAGAGTTCCTCCAGTCCTTCCAGCAGAAGTTGCACACGCAATCAAGAACATGAAGCGGGGAAAAGCTCCAGGAGAAGATGGAATTACTGTAGACATCATACAAGAAGCAAGTGGAGAAATCGAAACAGTACTCGCCCAAATTTTCACTCGATGCCTTAATGAAGGAAAGATTCCTGAGGATTGGAACACCGCTACAATGATCCTGCTACATAAGAAAGGTGACATTGAGGATCTCGGAAACTACAGACCTATCAGCCTCCTATCAGTAGTTTATAAAATCTTCACTAAAGTTCTTTCACACCGCTTGAAGGTAACACTGGACATGGCTCAACCGAGAGAACAAGCTGGATTCAGGAGTGGCTACAGCACAATAGATCATATCCATGTGCTGAGAGAACTAATTGAAAGAGCGAGGGAATATGAACTTCCATTGTGCATGGCTTTTATCGATTATGAAAAAGCCTTTGATTCGGTGAAACCATCAGCAGTTACAATGGCTCTGAAAACCTGCGGTATTGAAGATGCATACATTAATATTATTAATAACATCTATGAAAATGCAAGTGCAAAGATTAGGCTGTTTGAAAATACAACACACATAAAAATTGGAAAGGGAGTGAGACAAGGTGACACCATATCTCCGAAGCTCTTTAATGCCACATTGGAGGGTGTTTTTCAGTCACTGAGCTGGGAAAACAAGGGGATAAAGATTAATGGAGATTATCTAACCCACCTTCGTTTTGCTGATGACGTAGTCATTTTTGCAACTGGCCCATCAGAGCTGCAGAGTATGATCCAGGAACTTGCTGACAAGAGTAAAGAAGTGGGATTAAAAATGAACTTTCAGAAGACAAAAGTGATGTTCAATGCTTTTACAAGAAATGAAGATTTATCGATTGATGGAGAAAAGCTGGAGATAACCGACACGTACGTTTATCTTGGACAGCAGATATCAAGTGAGGGTCACATTGCTGAAGAAATTAATCGGCGTACAAAACTTGCCTGGAGAGCTTTTGGAAGAAACAGCATAATTTTGAAGAGCAATATGCCATTATGTCTTAAAAGAAAAGTGTTTGATCAATGCATCCTTCCAGTGCTTACGTATGGTGCAGAGACGTGGACCTTAACTAAAAGAGACATACAAAGGCTGCAGACAACTCAAAGAAGCATGAAGAGGTGCATACTTGGTGTAACCAGGAGAGATAAGAAGAGGAACTCGTGGATCCGAAAAATGACAAGAGTGGAAGACATCATGATCAGAGTTAAATCCCTGAAATGGCAATGGGCTGAACATACTGCCAGAAGGACAGATCATCGATGGACAGCCGAAATTTTAGATTGGATTCCAAGGGACAGGAAAAGACCCAGAAGAAGACCACATGGGAGATGGGTGGATGAAATTCGAAAGTATGCAGGGGTGACATGGAGGAGACTGGCACAAGACAGACCGTTGTGGAGGAAACTTGGGGAGACCTTCGTCCAGCAGTGGATTGATAATGGTTGACAATGATGATGATGATGATATAAATTAGGGCTCGAAGGTGCACGTCTCGACGAGCACGCACGCGCGCGCGGTCTCTCTCTCTCTCACGCCATATTTCAAGTCTTACATTCCCTAATTCCTTACAGACAGATATGCTAATTTTATTATTATGGATTTGGAAGATGATATTTTTTGGCGTTCTGGAATAATATCTATATTGAGCGAAAATACCTGATCCCGTAAAGTATGTTGTGAATTCCAGTGTACTAAAAAATTAGATACTACGAACACATCTGTCAATAAACTTGCTTGCCAAAACTTTTGCCAGATGCTTCTCATGAAGTAATTAGAATATTGAAGAGATGAGTTCCTCTTTGAAGGTTGAAAACTGCTGTTGTAAGAGAAAAAGACACGAAAGAGGGCTATTACGGCACGTACACACACGCACGCATGCACGCTCTCTCTCTCTCTCTCTCTCTCTCTCTCTCTCCCTCTCTCTCTCTCACACACATATACACTGAAGTGCCAGAAAAACTGGTACAGACGAGCTTATGCAAAATACATAGTAACGTCACCTATGCGCGTACTCGGTTGCGTCCGCCAGTGCGTATATAAAGCGATAGATATCCTTGTCAGCTGTCAGAGATGTTTTCGGCATGAGAATGACAAGTAATAACGATTTAAGCTATTTTCAACGCGGTGTCATAGTTGGCGCTCGTGAGATGGACCATAGTATTTCGGAGGTAGAAACAAAGTTCGGATTTTCACGGACGACCATTGCAAGGGTGTACCGTGACTACAAGAATTTCGGCAAAACCTCCAACCTACGATACCATTGCGGCCGTAAAAGATTTTGGGTGAAAGTGATCTTCGTCGGCTGTCATGAATCGTTTCACGCGATAGGGGTGCAACACTTTCGCAGGTATCATCGGAATTCAATGCTGGAGCCTCAACAAGCATCAGCGTCTGGACTGTGCCACGTACCGTGCGCGATATGGGCTTTGGGAGCCGACGCCCAACTCGAGTCCCCTCGATGGGTGCACGACACAGAATTGTGGAACACTCTGCAGGAAGTATGGTGTGCATTACCTACAGCATATTTCCAGAAGCTAGTGGAGTCAGTCCATGCCCCGCATTATTTCTGCAGTCCTGCGCTCCCGTGGGGGACTTACCAAGTATTAGACAGGTGTACCCGTTTTCCTGGCACTTCAGTGTATATATATACAGTAGTAGGGTGGGTCAGAAGTTTGTCCAGTTTTGAGCTCCACATGTTTCGTCCACATACCTGTACGAAATGTGCGCCAACGTCGACTGGGTACCCTGATGACATGGAACACATAGCGTTATCAAGTGAGCAGAGGATGGAGGTCAATAAACGTGCTGTCCGGGTGCTTTTACGCCATTATTAGAGCAAAAGTTTTAAACGCGGTAGGAGCAGAGGACAAAATTTTGGCAGTTAAAGGCGAAAAAGCGCAAAAAATTAGTGGTGTGAATTCGTGGAAAATTTCTGAAAATAACGTGCAGCAAAATTACCGGTTGACCCCTGTCTTTTAACGAAATTTCCGTTTTTAAAAGTGCCCGCTTTTTTTAACTTCTGTATTTTCGCAGATTTTCCTTAGTCAGAAATTCTGCTTATTTCATGAAAGTCTGTTTCAGGTTTTTCCGTATTTATACAGAAATTTCGCAAAATCGAAGACGCTCAATTCTTCAGCACGTACACCAGACAATCCTTTTTATAGCGATGAGGATAGAACTTACGTCGTTTGGGTTGGTTCAACAGAAACCGCGCATCTTAAAAACCGAGCAAGAAAAACTCGGAAATCTGAATCCCGTTCATGATAAAACTGGTTGCGCGATGATGATTTCTTTTTGTCATTAATGCGAGTGATTTAATAATTTTATTTTCTGTTGGAGCTTATTTCTTTTTCTGTAGGAGAACTTATCACAAATTCAGTATTTTTTAATCGTGATTTTTCGAAAGCAAAAGAATGCTTTGGAACTTGAGATCTTTCTTCAGTGACAATGACTTTCAGTTGTCTTTAAGAAAAAGGGAATGTATAGTTTTACTTTACAAAACTCCTGAACATAAAATTTACTTTTGATAACTACAATATAATAGTTTTCGCCTTAAGGACTCCACAGACTGATATATGGACATCTTTCCTGGACCTGTACAATAATTTAAGTACCAGGTTTCTTATAGTAACACAATATATAATAGCTAGTGCACAAAATGGGGGAGATTAGAAGAAATATCCTATGCCACAATAACCAAAAGTCATGCGATATCCTGTTATCCACACTATCCGATCTAGCTGCCTGCAGACTTCAAAATGGTGTCGCGTCAATTCGTCCCCAGCGTCAATTCTTCGTCTACACCAATTCGCAGCCTGCCTCAATTCGTCGCGTTCCCAAATTTTAGTTAAGTACAAATCGCATGAAGGATAGCATACGGTTTTGATTGTGTTTCCTTTCTTCCCTCTCCCCTGAAAGAAAGGTGTTTAAGCTTCAAAATGTTTATCTGCTCATTTTTCCTTTCTCATGGACGGAAAAACCTTATAACGTTTCAGACAGTACTCCTTCCGTCTTTTTGCCAGTCAATTTCTCTGTTTGTCCGTCCACAGTAAATATATTTCTGCATCTAACGGTTAGCGAATAAATTCGGTCTGTGACTGGTAGATACAGCCATGCGTACACGATTGTCTCTGGCTATCCATACGTCCATTCGTCTGTCCATCTGTCAGCAGAAATGATCTCCCCTTCTTACGATCAGATTGAATCAATTCTTTCTGTAATTTATTGAGACAACCTGTTCTTACACTTCCTCCTATCCATCTGCAGAGGTAATACTTCCGCTTCAAAATGTTGATTAGAAAAATTCCTTCTCTTCCCCAAAACAGAAAACGTTAGCATACAGAGAGCGAATCGAAAGATTTGCAATATTTGGATCACTTTATGTCTTCATACGCACCTTTACGACGAAAGCTGACTAGCATTCAAAGTATAGACCATCGTGTTGCACCGTTTTTAGCCATCTGCCAACCAGTTTTTCGATTTCACGGCGGCACCAGTTCTTGTCCTTCGAGGCGAAGAACTTCTTCACCCTAGCTGCCATCTCCTCCTGGTTGTTGAAGTGCCGCCCGTGAAGGAAGTGGACCATGGACCGGAACAAGTAATAATCCGAAGAGGCAAGGTCCGGACTATATGTTGGGTGTGGCATCAGTTCGATGCCCTCAAGTTCCTGGAGTTTCACCCGGGTCGTTCGCGCGTTATGATGCCGGGCGTTTTATTGCTGTAGGAGAGCGCGCTTTCTGTTCACCAATGCCGTGTACTTCTTCTCCAAAACGGCATACATCTGCTCCAGCTGTTCAGAGTAGAGGATGGCGCTGATGGTCCGACCGTCTGGAACAAATTCGTGATGGATTAACCCCTCGAAATTCCAACAGACGAAAAACAACACTTGTGCTCGAAGCGCCCACGTTTAGCAACAGGTTCTGGAAGCTGGCGCGGATTTAACCACTGCCGTTGTGTGTTAGAATTACGGAAATAGACCCACCTTTGATCACACGTAACAATTCTCTTGATGAAACGTACATCGCGCGGGTTTACTAGGACTTTCGTGCACACTTCCACTCGGCGGTTTGCTTCAGCTGGATTCAGTTCATAAGGAACAATGCAGGAGCTTCTGTAGACCTTGCCAAGGTCTTGAATCTGACGAAATACGGTGGTCTGTAATATGCCCAGCTTGCATAATAATCTCCGAGTACTGTTTGTTGGATTTGCTTCCACGGCCTGGCGCACGGCCTCGGCCACCGAATTCACGGTTCGCGGCCTACCTGACGTTGGCTGATCGTCGAGGTTTCTGTCACCTGAGCGAAATTTCTTGAACCATTTGGTTGCGGTGTTGTTGTCCATAGAACCTTCCTCTTCCGCATGGCAAATGTTTCGTGTTGCTCGAGGAGAGTTACGGTCGAGTTCAAACTCGCAAAGTAAAAGTTCCCGAATTAGTCGGTTGTGGCTGTTCATCTTTTAGGCGTCCCAACCACTGACAGAACAATGATATGCAATGCTGTTTACAGCAACTACCACCACTTTATATCCCTTTCGACTAACTGCAATGCGCGACTTGAACTAGTTTAAACACGTGACATCCCCGCCGTAGCCCATGCGTTTATGCAAATATTGCAAAACTTTCGACTCACATTCTGTAAAATTTCAGAAATCCATCCATCCATCCATTTCTCAATTTCTATGACGGTCTGTCCGCCCGCCTGAAGAAATTCGATCTCCGCTTCTGACTTCCAGATCAAAGAAATTCGGTTTTTGGCTTATAGTGAGAGACATGGCCTTCTATGACCAATGTTTGTCCCTCCTTTGCCTGGTCTGTCTGTCCGTCAGTAGAAACAATATCCCAGCTTCTAATTATCGGATTGAAGAAATTCTTTTTCTACGCAATAGGGGAAACCTGAGCGTAAGATATAACAAATCTCCCATTCCATTCATCCATTCCACCGTGTGTTTTCTTGTCTGTCGGTCCGTCCGTCCACAGAAATTCAGACTCTGCTTCTGGCAGCTGAATCGAAGAAATCTTTTTTGTGAATTACAGAGAAAGACATGAGCATGGAATTCCAGTTGTCTGTCCCTCCTATGCTCAATCTCTCTGTATATCTCCACTTCTAATGATAGAGCTGAAGAACACTATGTAACGTATACTCTAGATTCACTTTCCTTTTGATTTTTACTATCTCTGGTTATTTTATTTTCCTATGTAAATTATTCTCTTACTGAACGAGATGTTATTTCTCCCGCTGAATGAGATCTGGCAATGAATGTAAGTCATGACGTGGTGGTAGCCAGTATAAATAGGCGCGTTCAACGATACCAGAGAGAGCTTTTGTTAATATGGAGAGAGCTGTTGTTTATGTGCGAGGAGAGCTTTTTGTTGATGTGCGTAGGGAGAGCTTTGTTTTATGTGTAAAGAGATCTTCGTTTATGTGAGTAGAGCTTCGTTCATGTGCAAGGAGCTACGTTTCATTGAGTAGCTGTGTGACCCGTGAAGTGTATGTTGGATACTACCAGGAGTTTTCCCTAAATAAAGATTTTTCTTTTGTAAGTACGTTTTTCTCAGTTCATAGTCTTGTCAGACCTCTGTCTGGCTGTTAGGTTTATTTCATTAGTTGTTATTAGTAACAACCAGCATAAAACTTTATTCATCTTAATTAATACTACAACATTACTAGCAGTTAAAAGCTTGTTTATTATTATTACTACACTACTAGCAGGAAAGTTTATTCATGTTATAATTAACAACACAACAACCATTAGAAGAAGCTTAGAAGAAGAATTGAATTCATTATAACTAAAACATCTAAAGAAGCGAGCATAAAAATATTGTTTGAAATAATCATTACAAACTATATGAATGAAATTTGACGGCATGCATTTATTTTACATACTATATGAGTGAAATTTGACGGCATGATGCGCACATTTCAAGATGTCTGCAAGGGAACCCCGCAAAAAGATGCTTAATATATTATTTCATTCTTACGCGTGATTTTCTTTTATCGACAAGGTACTACGTTTCATTTGGTATAGCTGCTGTCTCAATAAATCAGAAAGAATTGATTCAATCTGATCGTAAGAATGGAGATCATTTCTGCGGGTGGATGGACAGACGGATGGACGTACGGATAGCCGGTAATAATCTTGAACACATGCCTGTACCTTTCAGTCACAGACCGAATTTCTTCCCTAGGGTTAGATGCAGAAATATATTTTCTGTGGATGGACAAACAAAGAAACTGACAGGGAAAAAGACGGAAGGAGTAATGTCTGAAATCTTAACGGTGTTTTCCATCCACAAGAAAAAAATGAGCAGATCAACATTTTGAACCTTAAATACCGTTCTTTCAGAGAGAGAGAGAGAGAGAGAGAGAGAGAGAGACGAAAAGAAAGACAATCGAAATCGTATGCGATTTGAACTTAACTAAAATTTGGGAACGCGACGAATTGACGTAGTGGACGAATTTGTTCGTGACGATTTGACGCGCGACAAATCGTCATAGGCGACAAATTGAAGTTGGAGATGAATTGACGCATAACCCTTCAAAATCAGATCCTTTGACAGACGACTGAAATTTAAGAGTTAATGAAACCTCAAATGTTTTGTCATATGGATACGGAAAAGTGAGAACGGGTTTTTTTTTCGTTAATATACGAAAGGAATTGCGGAAAGGTTTCTGAAAATTCAGAATTTTCCTGGCGTAGGAAAAAATCCCTGAAATTCAGGTTTCTTTCTGTCATTTCACAGAAGAAGTTGTATCAGAAATACTTCATCATCATCATCATTGTCAACCATTATCAATCCACTGCTGGACGAAGGTCTCCCCAAGTTTCCTCCACAACGGTCTGTCTTGTGCCAGTCTCCTCCATGTCACTCCCGCATATTTACGAATTTCATCCACCCATCTCCCATGTGGTCTTTTTCTGGGTCTTTTCCTGTCCCTTGGAATCCAATCTAAAATTTCGGCTGTCCATCTATGGTCTGTCCTTCTGGCAGTATGTCCAGCCCATTGCCATTTCAGGGATTTAACTCTGATCATGATGTCTTCCACTCTCGTCATTTTTCGGATCCACGAGTTCCTCTTCTTATCTCTCCTGGTTATACCAAGCATGCACCTCTCCATGCTTCTTTGAGTTGTCTGCAGCCTTTGTATGTCTCTTTTAGTTAAGGTCCACGTCTCTGCACCTTACGTAAGCACTGGAAGGATGCATTGATCAAACACTTTTCTTTTAAGACATAATGGCATATTGCTCTTGAAAATTATGCTGTTTCTTCCAAAAGCTCTCCAGGCAAGTTTTGTACGCCGATTAATTTCTTCATCAATGTGACCCTCACTTGATATCTGCTGTCCAAGATAAACATACGTATCTGTTATCTCCAGTTTTTCTCCATCAATCGATAAATCTTCATTTCTTGTAAAAGCATTGAACATCACTTTTGTCTTCTGAAAGTTCATTTTTAATCCCACTTCTTTACTCTTGTCAGCAAGTTCCTGGATCATACTCTGCAGCTCTGATGGGGTAGTTGCAAAAATGACTACGTCATCAGCAAAACGAAGGTGGGTTAGATATTCTCCATTAATCTTTATCCCTTTGTTTTCCCAGTTCAGTAATTGAAAGACATTTTCCAATGTCGCATTAAAGAGCTTCGGAGATATGGTGTCACCTTGTCTCACTCCTTTTCCAATTTTTATGTGTGTTGTATTTTCAAACAGCCGAATCTTTGCACTTGCATTTTCATAGATGTTATTAATAATATTAATGTATGCATCTTCAATACCGCAGGATTTCAGAGCCATTGTAACTGCTGATGGTTTCACCGAATCAAAGGCTTTTTCATAATCGATAAAAGCCATGCACAATGGAAGTTCATATTCCCTCGCTCTTTCAATTAGTTCTCTCAGTACGTGGATATGATCTATTGTGCTGTAGCCACTCCTGAATCCAGCTTGTTCTCTCGGTTGAGCCATGTCCAGTGTTACCTTCAAGCGGTGTGAAAGAACTTTAGTGAAGATTTTATAAACCACTGATAGGAGGCTGATAGGTCTGTAGTTCCTGAGATCCTCAATGTCACCTTTTTTATGTAGCAGGATCATTGTAGCATTGTTCCAATCCTCAGGAATCTTCCCTTCATTAAGGCATCGAGTGAAAATTTGGGCGAGTACTGTTTCAATTCTCCACTTGCTTCTTGTATGATGTCTATAGTAATTCCATCTTCTCCTGGAGCTTTCCCCGGCTTCATGTTCTTGATTGCATGAGCAACTTCTGCTGGGAGGACTGGGAGAACTCTGGTACTGGTATCTTTCATGATGTTTGGAGTACATGTATCATCCCTTTCATATAATTTGGAGTAGAAATCTTTCACTCTTGTCAAAATTTCGCCTCTATTTCTTGTTATAGAACCATCTTCTTTTCTCAGAGCCATAATCTGTTTTCTTCCCTTACTGAGATGTCCCTTTGCTATCTTAAGGCTTTGGTTGTTTTCAATTGCTTTCCTCACTAGCTCACAGTTGAATTTCCTTACGTCTTCAGTGATACTTTTTCGTGTTGTCTTGCATAGCTCTATATATTCCACTTTGGAAGTCACATCTTCTTTAGTTGTCCTTATCTCTCTTCTTTTTTTGCATCAACATTTTGGTTTTTCCTGATAATTTGTTCACATGCAACTTGTTCTTAGACCCAGCTAATTTTGTTGCCGTTTCCATTAGAGCTTTGGTTACTTTTCTGTTAACTTCCGAAATATCCACTTCTTCCGATGTTAGGCCTTCTAAAGCAGAGAATCTGTTCTTCAGTTCCAACTTGAAAGTATTATAGTGTTTTTTAAGGTTGGTTATGTCAATACATTTTGTTTGTCTTATGAGCTTGCCACGTTCCAGTTTAGTGTTGAGGTGCATCTTACATCTCACCAATCTATGGTCACTACCTGTGTTGAACTGGTTCAGCACACTGCAGTCTTCGATGACGAATTTTTTGTTACACATAATAAAATCAATTTCACTTGTCGTCCCAATTGGATGTCTCCATGTCCATTTCCTGTGTGGCTTTTTCTTGAAAAAGGAGTTCAAGATGAAAATCCTTCTGCCTCTGCAAACTCAACGAGAGTATTTCCACGCTGGTTTCTGTTGCCGTGACCGAATTTACCTACTGAAGTTTCATTCTGTTGCCGTTGCCCTATTTTTGCATTGAAATCTCCCATAATTATCTTCAAGTGCTGCTTACCTTTATTATTTAGATGACGAATTTCCTCATAAAATTCTTCAATTTCTTCTTCAGGATGACTTGTGGTGGGTGCATAAGTTTGAATAATCTGAGCCTGGTATCTTCTCGATAGTTGGATAACGAGTCGTGCAGCTCTGTCAGAGGAACTTTCAACTTCTACCACTTTATCCTTCAGTTTCTTGTTTATTATAAATCCAACACCACTAGTTCTGCCAGTATCTGTCCCACGATAATAGAAGAGATGTCCACTTTTCAGTTCAATGAGATCTTCTCCTTTTCTCCTTACCTCACTTAGCCCGACGATGTCCCACTTGATCCTTTGTAGTTCCTCTTCCAATTCAAGAAGCCTTGAATCAGAAGATAGGGAGCGTCCGTTATAGGTAGCCAAGGTCAGCATCAAAATGGCAGCCTAGTCCGGTCCTCCGGGGATTCTTAGCACCCTCTGCCTTCATGTCGCACTGGCCGCTGCCTTGGCCAGGTACATTCCAGCTGCCGGAGACTGAGGGCCAAGATTTAAGTTGTAGAGTCATTTTGGAGGTGTTTGGCCATAACTCACCACGCTGGCCAAGCGGGTTGGTGAGTGTGGGATAGCATTTCCTCTGATCCCGATGGTATAGTTATACAGCTATTGGCGGTCGTCAGAGCCCTTTAGTGGACACAGGATGCACCACGAGAAGGCGGGGTTGACATTTGTCAAGGAGAGGCTGTGATGTTACGCATCACCTGACCTTACATCCCGAAATGTTTTTTCAGAAATACTTATACTTCCTTAACCATAAAAGAAATTACGTAAAGTGGCTCATGAATTTCAGAAATGTTTTTTCAGTGCACGGAAATATTTCCTGTGTTTCAATGCTGGGGACACCACTCTCGAAGGCAAGCTGAGATCAGGACGTCCAGCGACCATCAACACTGACACTCGGGCAGAATCTGTGACAGCAAACCCCTGTACCAGTAAACGAATTGCTGAGGTGAATTCTTCTCAATCGACTGTCGTTATTCAGATGCACTAGCTTGGCTTCTTCTCTGAGTGCCATCGAATGGTTCACCATGAATTGACACCCCACCAGGTGGAACAATGTGTCGCTTTCTGTCGCAGATTGCTGTCAAAACAACATAACGATAGGTTTCAGCGTCCTATTGGCACAGGTGACGAAAAGTGGATATTTCTACATTGTGCTTCTGAGGACACGCCAGGAAGCACAGCCAGTGGTGCAAAGAGAACATTGTAAAGGTCTGTGCCGTGCGTTTGGTGGAATTGTATAGGTCTGTGTACGGGGAATTTGGCCAAAGGGCCATGCTGTGGACGCGAACCACTATGCCGAAGAACTTCAACTAGTCCGTGATATCAGAACGCTACATAGCGATCAATAATAGGAAGCGGATTTTGCTGCAAGTGAATATTGACCCAAGCCCCACCTCCTGTATTCGGCCGAAAGCTGTAGGAATTGGAAGAGGCTGAGATCTAACTCTCTCTTTCATATTGTCCGAAACTTGCTCCCATACAACTACCATCTGTTTCATTCCGCCGTCCATTTCCTACGCAGACGGCACTATACTTCAGTGATGGATGTGAAATTTGGCAGCAGAGAGTTTCTTTTCTCGAAATCTGCCGAGTAGTCCGCCGTGGGATCGTGCTTCTGGTGGAACGTTGACAAAGGACTATATAAAACCACGGCCTGTACTTTGCAGAATGAGATATGCAGGTATGTTTTCTTTGCATCACTTAAACTGTTTAGCCGCAAACGGGACGAACATTTGATTCACCCTGCCCCCCCCCCCCTTCCCTACACACACGTACGTGAAGAACAGGAACAAATAGAGAATATAACCTAACTTTGTTTCGCTTATTGGGCTACCAGACCGCTTTATCCGGACAGTGCCGAATCGCACAGTAAAGAAGATGCGTGAATTTCGACAGCGTAAGAATTCTGCCACGAAAAGATGGAACGTAAGCTAAAATTCATAAAATCACCTTACTCAACCAAATCAAAAGCTATTGATTTGGTTGAGTAAGGTGATTTTATGAATATTAGCTTACGTTCAATCTTTTCTAACAGCAGTCATTGCTAACTGATGGAGATAACTGAAAAGCCAAAATCCACAGTCGCTCGTGTCATAAGCCAGCAAGGTAAATTTCGAGAAGAATGGGTATTGCATGGAGAACTGGGAGAATCCCCAAAACAGAAACAAGAAGGCAAGGATCCAGACGCCGACGAAGCTCTCAATCAATGGTTCTCTAATATAACTGGATGGGGTGTTCGTGGCAATTATTCAATGTAGAAAACTAAATTAAAAGATATACAGTGTGGAAGAAATTTTCTTCTCATGATACGTGGCAAAGTAAATCTCCAGTTGTTCAGGTATACCTGAACAACTGGAGATTTACTTTACCACCCTAGATGGCAGCACAATTTGCTTTGATTAACAATGCGGTCGGAGAATATTCCGATGCTCTTAACACTCAGATGCTTTGGACTTTGTCGTCCTGGATGGTGTAACGGCTAGCATGCTCGAGCGGTATTCGGGAGATACGGGTTCGATTTCCATTTCAGGGCGATGACATTTTTCAAGTTTTCTGATGTGATTGATATTACGAGCGAAACAGTAATTACAGTCAATTCAGCGATGTATTATTGCTGTGTCAATTATCATAAATTAGAAGAGGTAGATAAAAAGCTGGGCCACAGAAGTTTTAACGTAACGGTTATCTCAATGGAAGTTCATGCACGAAGTTAAATTTACGGAATCATATGGCGATAGGACAGTGCTGATGCTGCGAGCGTTGAACAATAGAAATCCACTAACTGCCCCACTTGCTCCAGAAATCTGGTGCAGGTGGCATCTGCATTGCTGATGAAGCAGATCTAATTTGCCATGTCACGCTGAACAATTACCTGAGTTACAAACATGCAACACTGTCGGGTTCAAAATAAGCAATGGATCCTGTAATTGTGTTGCACTGCCCAAACACGCCAGGAAATGTTAAACGGAAGCAGCTGGTTTTTTGGAAAAGCGTTAAGCCTCGATACTTTAAAGGAGTTAGAGTGGATAGTTTGCCAGTTCTGTTTCATGCCCACAAGAATGCATTGATATTTTTCAGAAATGGCAAATAAGTTGGGATGAGGAATTGCAGCAGAAGTCAAGAAAATTCCCCAGCTTCTGGACAGCTGTGACGTACATTTACATTTCGATTGTTTGTAAATCCTGCTAAAACCACGCCCTTGATACAACCGCTGGTCATGGGCATTAATCACAGAGAGAATTTCTTCAATCTGATCATAAAAGGGGATACCCTATCTGCGGAAGGACGGACTGAAGAATGGACATAATAGTAGACACCGATAATCTTGCTTGCGTGCAGCACAGAACGAATTTCATCACGCAGTTGCATCACGCACAGAACGAATTTCTTCGCTGGTCGTTAGAAGAAATGTAATCTCCTGGGACGGAAAAACAGGAAAATTAGAGAGATATCCGATATCTTATAGAATTATTTTCGTCCATGAGAAAGAAAAATCATCAGTATACCAGGTTCGAAGTTTAAGTACAGTTCTTGCAGGAGAGAGGTGGAAGTGAAGACAACCTAAATGGTACTCTTTCCTGCATGCGATTCGTATGTAATTAAAATCTGGGAAAGCGACAAATTGACACAAAACCGTAGGACTCAGTTGTTTAAATGTCTAGTCCTACTCTCAGTGACAAAAAGAAAAAAAAATCCAATAAGGTATACAAATTTCCGCCGAGGAAATGGGTGAAGTCTCTAGAACACAAAAACGTTGGAAACATGAGGATGGTATGTGACACTGTGAAGAGTTGTGTACTGGGAAAATATTGTGAGCAACTGATCATGTGACTTGCGTGCTTGAGCCTAAAACGCAAGCATTCTTGCTAAAGGAAGAGAGGCAAATGTTTTTCACGACATTTGGTCACAATAACATGCAGAATGTGTCGTAGCTCTCAGTTGGCATTTCTCTTCCTACTTGTGTTTCGTGTCGATCTTTCTGCTTCTCTAAACAGAAATTAGGGCGCATAGTTAGAACTTGCTGCATTTAAAAAAGGAGAGACAAGATGAACGTTCTCTTACTGCTAAACCTGCAAGACCAATTTCGGTGGAAAATCAGTGCTGAGATCGCCCCGATTCTGCAGGTATCTCTCAGTAAGTATGCTGATTACTGCTTTTCTTATTTCGGCTAAAGAAGTAAAAACGTTGGAAATATCAAACGTACGTTCCGTGTATATTGGCATTATCGCTTTAGTAGCCAGTATCTCGGCAAATTTTCCATCAAAACCACAAGGCATATTTAATTTTTTTACTGAAATTTTTAGAAAGTTGGCGAAATGGGTAATAAAGAATGAGTGTAAGTCATGTTTGTCAGTCGCCCATTGAAGATGTTTTTTACCGGCAAAATAAAATGAATTAAAACAAACCATTTTCTAATCAGCAAAGAATTTCCACATTACGCAATCATACTTTCCTGCAATGTCGAAAATTCTGTAATTCAAATTCGGTTAACTTATTCCAGCTTAGAGTTCTAACCTGAACGAATGCTTTTTAAAAAGTTTTCTACTTGCATAAAATTGTTGCAAAACTTTGCCGTTCTTTTTCCAGTTCAGAAAACATTTTACATTAGGCACTTCTACTGGTGCAGAACAACATTCTGCATTCATGTTCGAAATTTAGAAATCAGTTATGTTATCTTATGACATTACGTTAATTATGTTAAATTCATTTTAAATGGGATTTCAGAAATGTCCGATTAAGCAGAGCATCAATGTATGCATTCGTGAGAACAAACGACTGTATGTGCCTAATAATTACTTGTGCAGATTGCATATTAAGTCAGATACAACAACCTTCATGGTTAGCGCATGAAAAGCTCTTATGTGTTTTCATTTCTGAAATTGTGTCTTTAACAAGAGCAGCTGCTACCCAAAACAAAAATCCACTCAAGAAATAGCAAAGTAACTCTTCATTTGTCCCAAAACTTTATTTTACTTTCAAAAGTTTTCACACTAATAAAAAAAGTCAAGAACATTCACTTCTTTGAAATATTTCATCTGATACCATGTTTTATTGAAACTGTTAAAGGTTCATTGATTAGTAATTGATTTCCCTGCAAATTTTTATCCGTGAAAAATGGTTTTGGTCCGATTTACAGAAATGTGAGTAGCTGGGGCAGCAGGAACCATTGTTTTCAAATTATTTACTCAGTGAATAATTTGAAAACAATGGTTCCGTCGCATTGATAAAATATAAAAGAAAATAGAAATTCATGAAGTTACTCGAACAAATCTTGTCTCAGTTTACACGAATAGCAATTAGTATGATTGACGAAACCACTAATTCAAGAACTGAGTCCTCTCCTTCACTTTCTTCATTTTTTTCTGACATATTCAAACGCATTTCCCAGGACAGTAAGCTCTATTTCATTTTGGAGTCTTTTTCTTTATTCGTTAGGGATCGTTAATCAAAAATACGAATCCATATTTCTGCTTGCGTGTCAACATAGACAGCATTAACACATTGTTGGGAAGCGCTACGGTGCGGTGCGTGTGCCCTTACCTTAAAACAACAAGAAAATGCTAGGTAAAAAGGCGCTAGATTTATGTGATTTTGAATTGTTTTATTAAAAAGAACGTAACTTTCGACGGGTCTTTAATTGCAATGGCGAAAAAGCACAAACTCTCTTAAACATTCTCTTGGCAAACTAATTGGCTTTTCATTATAATACATTCTGTATTTTCCTGTGATCACGACAATAGCTTACCAGGCGAGCATTGTGTACTTGTGTACCTGTTTGAGTACACCGATTAAAAAAAGGTATCGGATAATGTTGCAGTTTTTTAAGCATAACTAATTAGAATTGGAAAGCAATAAAGCCGAGAACATAGTGCACATACTTAAAAAGTTAAAAGATTTCTGCTGTAGAAAACTTTGCTCTTCGGGGAAATATTCTCTGAGTGGCCGCGCTGCATCTCGAGATCCTTTTCAACACCGGCGTTCCGTATTTTAAGAATTTTATAATTGGTGATGTCAGGATCCAGACAAAATGTTATTGGTGTGTCACCCACACGCTAACGACTGTGGTGCGTGACGTATATATTTCTATTTTACCTTGCTTTTGAGTTCCTGTTTTACGTAAATTCGATTGCTTCTTGGTTAATCAATTTCTTAATGAACAGCACATCACTTCGCTGAAAGCTTTTGCATTTTGGCAACGCTGACAGTGAGTCAGAGAGAAAATAAAATGACGTTGAATGGAGATATAGAGATAATGGGAGTAGACTGTTGAGCGAGAAAGGGCTTGTCATTATAGAAGATGTATGTGAATTGACGAATAAGTGGTGTATCTATCTGATTAAGAATTGTGCATTTGTGAGGGAGATGAATTCTTGGCCTCCAAGAGGGTGAATGTTCGATGCGCCTCATTTATCAGCATTTGGACTTTGAAAATGCAACAGCACATCGATGCTGGCAGCAGCTTTTGAGAGAAGGTCCGACTTTTCGTCGGCCTGGAACTCAAGCACACAAAACGAGCTCACTACGAGAAAGCCGTTTCATCAATCGGCAAGCTTCTGTCGCCTGTACAGCCACTCTCTTTACCATCATCATCACAAAAGCGATATATGTTGCTTTAAGTCGTCCTTTCATAATACGGACCTTGTCTCGAATACTGGTAGAGTCAGGAAATCATGGACTGTGGGCATCGCATCACTTGCATCTATCCAAAGATCATCGTCGACAGTGTCTGGAGTGGGGCCGTCCTCGAGTAAACTGGCAATCAGAACTTTTATTTGTGGCTCAGTGATTGCTGGGTTCACATATGGAGACTACCGGGTGAACGGACCAATTCGAGAGTAATTTTCCAAAGGCATACAGCGTGAATGGAAGGAATTATGGTCTAAAGAACAATAAACTATTACAGACGAACATATCTAATATTCAGCACAGGCTGTTTGACAGCTTGGCGGCACGTGACGAATATCTTTGATGCTGTTAGTTTCTCTTTCGTAAGGGCGCAACTTGCAGCACGTTTTAGCAAGATAATGCGCATCCGCATACTGTAAGAGTCTCTCTAGCGAGCGTTTATGCGCTGTCAACGTCTTGGAATGACCAGGATCTCCGGATCGACGCTCAATGGGATATGTAACGAAAGTGGTCGGACGGCATCTCAACACCCACCCGCATCGAGCACAGATAACGTCCGCCCTGAAAGACCAAGTGTAGGAAGCACGGCGGACAATACCACAGAAGGTCATCAAACGTCTGTACGACTCAATTTCACAATGTATTGCCAAAAAAAGTATCTGTACCTGTTACTGATGAGCCTTATGTTTTAGGCAGTAAAAGAGTCTGTTAGTTTTGAAAACTCAATCATATCTTTCTTGTCTTTCACATTGCTCCATCCGTGGACATTAGTTGAATTTCCCCGCCGCTTCCGGGTGTTGAAATTTAAATGTTGTTAATATTTTTATTTTAACATATCAAATGTTTTTCTGTGCAGGGTGTAGAGCGCGAATAAGCTTTTTATAAGTTTCAGAACTGTAATTAAGCTTTTAATGTGATCCTAGCTTTTTCTAATTTATGAATTATTGGTACGTCCACACATGCAGAGAAATTCACTTCTAGGTTTCAAATAAATGAAGTCAGCTGAGTTTCGAAGATTCCATGATGGCATTTTGCACTAGCGATGAACTTGGCATTGAACAAAAGGGTGCAGAACAACGCGAGAAAGCTAGCGTTTATTTGTTTTTGAAACAATATTATAAGTGGCTTATTTCCTACTTCGTCTGATTCGTTTTAGTCGCACTTTGATGAACAATTGGCGATAAATTTGTTTTCATAAAGCGTTTTTCAAAGTTCGGTTTGTTTTCGAAGTTTCTTCGTTTTCCATGAAACGGTTATTAACAACTTCAGTGCTTTGGCTGTGAACTCTTCTCCTTCTTCAGGCTGTCTTGTTGTTGTCACTTATTCCTGTCACTATCACGGTTACGGTTAACCTTGACGGTTTAGTTTATTTTTCAACAAATCCTGCCAGATGTTAGGCAGGGAAAGTCCTTTGCAGTCATTGATGATGGAATTTTTATTTTTCTCAATCTCTATTCCTTCTTTCAGCTTTCTTTTTTGAAAATTGCTTTGGAAACTGATGACTTTAAGGGAATTCCAATCCATGCTGTGCCCAGTTTCTCTAACATGCCTATCTAATCCAGTCTTGTTGGAGCAATTTTTTATAGCTGCTTCATGCTCTGCTATACGAGTTTCTAGTCTGCGACCTGTTTCACCACTACAATTTACTTCATAGACTACTCCTTGCATTTTTAAAATATCTTCTTCTCTTTGAACAATTTTAGGGAAATTTTTTTTAACTTTGTTCTCTAAACTTGGAGCTAGCCTAATGTTGTACTTCTTACTAATTCTCTTTAAAGACTCAAATAAACCTTTGTGATAAGAAATTTTTCTAGTGAATTTTACTTGTTGCTTTTGCGGGTTCTTCGTACCATTAAAATTCAGAAGCTTCTCAATTTCTTCTTTAGGATAGTTATTCTCTGCAAGTATGACTTTAAGTTCTTCTTTATGGGCTTCTTTTTTATCTGCAGTAGAAACTATTTTATTAATTTTTTCTAAAAACTGACCTGACTTGCTACATTTTTCTTAATAGAAACTGGATGATAGGAATTGAAATCCAGTAGTCTATTAGTATTCATTGGTTTTTTATACCAACTAGTGAGGAATTTTTCATCTTCATAATAGATAGTAATATATATCTAAGAAGTGCATTCTTCTTTCTTTTTGAAGTTCAATAGTGAACTTAAGGGAATCATCTAATTCATTGAATGAGTCTAGAATTCTTTTTGGAACAATTTCTGAGCTATCTATTATAAATAAGATGTCATCCATGTATCTACTATATAAGCAGAAGTATGTGGGTTGTACTAGTATCTTTTCTTCTAGTTTTCCCACATAATAGTTAGCTAAGAGTGGGGAGAGTGGGGCGCCCATAGCTAGCCCCGATTTTTGAATGAAAAATGTTTTCCCAAATTGAAAGTAGTTGTTCTGCAAAGAGAAGGTAAACATTTCAAAAATTCCAACTAATATGTTTTTTTCTTTGTTGTGAAAAACTATTAGGTCTGCCAAGTCTTCTGCTATAAAGTCTATAAGTTGATCTATGTTAATGTGAGTATACATAGACACTATGTCTAAACTACCCATAATAGGAGAATCTAATTTAGGAAGAAGTTCTAGTTTTTCTTTTAGCTGCATTGAGTTTTTAATCAAGTTATGTGGCTCTTTTAAAATATTCTGAAGGTGTGACTTTAAAAAATAGTTTAGATTTGAAAGACTAGAGTTTTTTGAGTCTATTTTTGGTCTAATTGGTTGGTGTTCTTATGCAGTTTGACTATTCCATATATTTGAGGTAATCTGAACTGTAATTTTGAGAATTGTTTATAGTTTTCTGGAAGCTGGTTTTTCTTTTTTTGACGTGAAATAAGCTTAGAGACTTATTTAATCAAATATGGAAGTGAGTTTTCCTTTACTTCTTCATACATAGGCTTTCTTAGTTCTTCTTCCATCTTTTTTAGACAATCTTTCTTATCCATAATAGTAATCAACTTACTTTTGTCTGTTTTCACAGCAACTACACTTTCATTTTTTCTGAAATCTTCAAGAGCTTTTAATTGACTATTATCAAATTTTTTTTTAGTTTTCCTTACTTGCTTCTGGAATTTTGGAGACACTATGTTTAGACATAGTGTCTATGTATACTCACATTAATATAGATCAACTTATAGACTTTATAGCAGAAGACTTGGCAGACCTAATAGTTTTTCACAACAAAGAAAAAAACATATTAGTTGGAATTTTTGAAATGCTTACCTTCTCTTTGCAGAACAACTACTTTCAATTTGGGAAAACATTTTTCATTCAAAAATCGGGGCTAGCTATGGGCGCCCCACTCTCCCCACTCTTAGCTAACTATTATGTGGGAAAACTAGAAGAAAAGATACTAGTACAACCCACATACTTCTGCTTATATAGCAGATACATGGATGACATCTTATTTATAATAGATAGCTCAGAAATTGTTCCAGAAAGAATTCTAGACTCATTCAATGAATTAGATGATTCCCTTAAGTTTACTATTGAACTTCAAAAAGAAAGAAGAATTAACTTCTTAGATATTACTATCTATTATGAAGATGAAAAATTCCTTACTAGTTGGTATGAAAAACAATGAATATTAATAGACTACTGGATTTCAATTCCTATCATCCAGTTTCTATTAAGAAAAATGTAGCAAGTCAGTTTTTAGAAAAAATTAATAAAATAGTTTCTACTGCAGATAAAAAAGAAGCCCATAAAGAAGAACTTAAAGTCATACTTGCAGAGAATAACTATCCTAAAGAAGAAATTGAGAAGCTTCTGAATTTTAATGGTACGAAGAACCCGCAAAAGCAACAAGTAAAATTCACTAGAAAAATTTCTTATCACAAAGGTTTATTTGAGTCTTTAAAGAGAATTAGTAAGAAGTACAATATTAGGCTAGCTCCAAGTTTAGAGAACAAAGTTAAAAAAAATTTCCCTAAAATTGTTCAAAGAGAAGAAGATATTTTAAAAATGCAAGGAGTAGTCTATGAAGTAAATTGTAGTTGTGGACTATCTTACATAGGTGAAACAGGTCGCAGACTAGAAACTCGTATAGCAGAGCATGAAGCAGCTATAAAAAATTGCTCCAACAAGACTGGATTAGATAGGCATGTTAGAGAAACTGGGCACAGCATGGATTGGAATTCCTTAAAGTCATCAGTTTCCAAAGCAATTTTCAAAAAAGAAAGCTGAAAGAATTAATAGAGATTGAGAAAAATCAAAATTCCATCATCAATGACTGCAAAGGATTTTCCCTGCCTAACATCTGGCAGGATTTGTTGAAAAATAAACTAAACCGTCAAGGTTAACCGTAACCGTGATAGTGACAGGAATAAGTGACAACAGCAAGACATCCTGAAGAAGGAGAAGAGTTTTCTCCGAAAATTTGCAATTTAAATGAAAAAATTTACTAGTAAAATTCCCATAATAGTTGCTTTAGATTAGTAATTGAATTAAGAAACTAGGAAGCCATTTCTCAACATGAGCTTTATTCAAAGAATAACCACCTAAGTTTAGAACATCGGTTATGCGATCAAGAAAGCAGAAATGTTTTGTAATCAGCTTGATATTATGTTATGATTAAACGAACAGTGTGATATAAGATGAGAAAACGTGGATAATAATATTTTGTGATTGAAATATGATTAAAAGTAATAAGTAAGCATTTAAAGTTGATAGCAGAGGACGATTAAATAGTCAGTGATGCAAAAACTAAACACACAATTTGATAACACCTCTTCGCTCTCGTTAACAGCCTTCACGGACATCCGAAACTTTAATAAGTCATCGATTTTAATTTTAATTTTAACCCATGTAACGAAGAAAACGTGAATCTCCGTACAGCCATACCGCAGCGATATTATACATCCATGACCCACTTAGGTCTGTACCCAATTTTCCATTTTGGTGCGAACAGCATCTAAGCACGTAAAGTACACTGGTGTGCATAAATTAAGGGAGTAAGACATAAATTCAAATATTTCAGTGAAACTTACATGTAATTTAATAAAACTTTGTATGGACATACAGAATATTTTCACATGATTCGTCGAAATTCTCCGAAATACGTATAAGATGATGTATATTTTTACCATGATAAATGTTGCTAGTATGTAAATGTTCAATTTTATACGTTGGTATTCGGTGCCCGTTTGGAGTCAATAAAGAGTACGTCACCTATAACTGCTACACAGGCCTAACAACTGTCCCTGATGCTTCCAACAAAGTGGTTGAGGAACTAAGTAGGGAGATGTTACCATTACTCCATTAGACAAGTTCTTAAATCACAGAACAAAACTTCTTGGACGGAGTGGACAATATGAAACTTGCCGCCCAAAAGCATTCCAAATGTTCTTGATGGAATGATGTTCTGAGGACCTGGCTGACGGGTCCATTCTTTGCATTCCTTCACTTTCCAGGTGTTCATCTACAACCCTTACCCTACGAAAATAAGAATTATCGTCAATAAAAACAAATTCTAGACCAACAGCACCTCGAAGAATTTGTACATGAGGTTTCTATTATTTCTTCCAGACATCTGTGGTCAGTCAAAGTTTATCGAAGATATACAGAGATGTACGACAATCATTTTGATACCTGCCCACACTATTACTCCTTCACTTCCAAAACTGTGCATTTCCATTATGTTGGAGGGGTGATTTCGGGTGTCAACTTCTCCCCAGAGGTACTGGCGTCAAGAGCCACTTGTCAGAGAAAATTTTGCCTCATCTGTGAAGAGTACATGTTCCTGCTGCTAACGTGTCCGTGGCTGAATATGAATGACTGGCTCCCTGATAGGAGTGAAAATAGCATCATGAGTTTAAAAAAAAACTCTTGAAAAATGGCTGCATGTTTGGGAACAGAGTTAAATCATAGGATGCACCTGATCAAATTGTCCGTAATTTGCATGGTCACCTAAAAGGCGTACATAGACACTGGTTGTAATTCTACCATGCAGTGTAATGATATGACCTAAGAAATATTAAGAAATATCTACACAAACAAACACTGGTCCTATTCCTAAATTAGGGAAGGGCAACTGCATAAAATCTTTAGAGTTACTCACGTGGTCATTAAACCCCAGAAACAAACCAATAAACAAACAAAAACCAGTATCATGCGCTTTTTTGTACATAGATATGGACTCTGACTGATCTTGCAAAATGATAATCGCCTTTTTGTTAGACCACATGGCACGTTTCTAATCGTCTAATGGTAAGGTGTTATTTCCATTGTACAACTTCTTCAGTACACAACCTTTTGCACGATGTTGTTTGGCAGTACTGTAACGTATACCCTAGATTCAGTTTCTTTTTGATTTTACTATCTCTTGTTATTTTATTTTCCTATGCAAATTATCTTCTCACTTAACGAGATGTTGTTTCTCCCGCTGAATTATATGTGGCAACGAGTGTAAGTCATGACGTGGTGGTATGCAGTATATATAGGCGCGCTCAAGTATACCAAGGAGCTTCGTTTTATATGTGATAGGTTCTTCCTGATTATTGATATGCGATTTACCTACTTTTCTACGATATTACGATAGTACGAAAGTTCGGGCTATCAGTAGTTGTGTTATTTTGGAGTGTGTATTTGAGTAATACCAGGAGCTCCCCAATAAAAGGTTAAAAGTGAGTACGTTTTCTCAGTTCATTTTATTGTCAGACCTATGTCTGGCCGTTAAGTCTATTTCATTGCGTGTCTTACCTAAACAAACTCTAGCACTTTGAAGATTAAGCACACTTTAGCTACGTCAAGTAACCTTTCAATAACCCTAACGTGACTTAACGTAAGCTTTCCTGCACTACACGTCCAGCCGGAGAATTTTATTCATTATAGTACGACTTTGCTGTAAATTGCTGTTTTGTGTAGCTCCAGCTGAACTGTTTTGCAGGAAAGTGGATGGTGAGATGCATATTGAGTCATGTGTTATTGTAGTGGCAGTGGTTTTTGGTGTTCTGATCAAGATAAAATCAGACACCGAATAGAAATCAAGATATTCGGTAACATTAGTACGAGTTCGAGGTTGGCATAAACGAGTCCCTGGCAGTTTACCCTAATACAGAGTGATACCACTCTTACAGCGACACAGGTTTGACTGTGACGCCTTCCCCTAAGAATGAGGAGTTTATCCAGGAGTTCGTTTTTTTTTTAACAGAAATGGACGCCTATGATGTGAGATACACTTCCTCTTGGCAAAAAATCTGGAATTGGATTGAGGTAGTATTAATAGCCCTCCAGGCATGATATACAGGATTCAGATCCGAGGATCATGTTTAACACATTCCATTTATTTTATGATCAGCCTCTCTGGGCAGTGCCCTAGTAACAAAAATTGAGGGACAAGGGAGGGAGTTATTTTCCATTTAAAGGAAACCTCTAGCCACTGCTGCTGCAAAAAATAAGTATTACCCCGATGACGTACATCTGTTACATTGTTATTGGAGAATGTATTTATGTCTGAGCAGATAGTGATGATTACGCTTCCCCACAATGGATAACTACTGTCGCTTTCAAAAATATTGTAAAGACTTGAAACCTGCGTCCTACTTATCTCCAGATGGAAGGTCGCTTTTTCTGCAGACTAAATAGTAATGCGTCGGTGATTATGAGATCTCAGTGATCCCAGGTCCAGGGGAGAATGTTGTTGACACCATGTCAAAGGTCACGTCTCAATGCCGAAGACATGAAAGGCGCGGTAGTAGATACGTACAGGGTTGGTCATCCGACGTGAAACCATCCTCGCGAAGTTCTCTGTAGACTGCCCTCCCGGGCCTGAATAGGACCTCACTTTTATATTTGGACCTATAACACCTTTCTGTAAGAAGGAAATAATGTTCAATTCCTGCTGTGATGACCCTCGGACAGCCTAGGACGAGGTATTCATTCAATAGCTTCGAAAAGCTATTCGGAATTTTATGCTGTGGTTTAACAGTCTAATGACAGCGCTTTATTTCGATTGTAGCATGTGTATTTTGGCTGCTGCCCATCTGAAACTATCGTACAAAGTTTTTTTGGATTCTGTTTGACTTGGACTCCATGTTGCAAATTCAACATACGTTTAATTGACCACTGCCTAGACATCCTGTCTGCTTTTATCTGTTTTTCTGATTTGCACGCTAAGCACTGTTTTTCCCAAAACTGTTTCCGCGTATTCTTTCAAATTCTGTATGACTTACGTAGACCTGAGTCGACTAACTTTTATTTGTGCTTTCAAATTCTTTTATTTATTCTTTCAAATTCTGTATGATTTACGTAGACCCGAGTCGACTGACTTTTATTTGTGCTTTTACATTTCGCTCTTAACGCAAGTGTGCATACGAAAACTGCGGGATTGGTGGCGCATAAATCTAACCGCTGGCTTCTGACCGTTAGTGGGAGTAGGCTGGGCTCGAAACACGGGTGTTATGTTTGTCTTGCGGCACCGACTCTTTCCCCTTGCCAGAACTACCGACCTCACATTAGAGACAGGCGACCGCTTAGAGAAGTTCATGGTTCTTTCCCCTCCCACAAAAAAAGTAAGAGAGTTACGGTGCTTAGAACTTTGAGAATGACCTTTCGAGATTGAGCAAACAATTGTTCGAGAATAACTACGAAAGATAATATCCCTTTACCAAGTTTGATGACATGAGCTACGTAGGTCATTTCAAAAGTTTTGCATACTGCGCAGGCGCTTCCCGTAGGATGACACAATCGCTCCAATCGTTGCTCCAGTTGTGAGTTAGACTTCAGTATACAAAATTGTGTCTATGTTTGCTGGCTAATTTGTTCCTGTTCCGAACAATGCTGCCTAGCAATGTAGGAAGAAGGTGAGTCAGTTCAGATCTCGCGTAGTGACCAGTGATCCTATATTAAAATTGAAACTATGAGAGGAAATTCCCCTATCGAAATTCATAAAGCTTTGCGCAAAGTTTGTAGGATTAGTGCAGTGGATCGTAGCACAGTGTCACGCTGGGTTTTTCGTTTCCGTCAAGAACGGGAAAGCATCAAAGACGATCCAAGAAGCTGCCGGGCACCAGATGCAATGGTGGACATTTCTGTTGTTATTGTCAACAGCATTTTGAAAGAATATCGACGGAAAACATGTGAAGGGATTGCATTTGAAGCAAACATGCCTACTGCTTCGGTTTCACAATCCTAACTGAAAACTTACAGAAGGCAAAAGTGGATGCCAAAGGGGTTTCGCATAATCTGAGTAAAGAGCAGCAAGCAGTTCGAAAAGGGATCGCAGAAGAATTGCTTCAGCGGTACGAGACAGAAGGCGAGCAGGTTTTGGACAGAATTGTTGCTATAGACGAAACCTGGATACGAGATTTTGAACCAGAACTGAAAACTCTGTCCGCTCAGGGGAAACATCCAGAATCACCTCACAAGAAAAAATGCCACCGCCAACAATCGAAGGTTAATCTGATGATGATTACGGTCTATGATGAGGTTGGAGTGATAGCAAAGTGCCCGAGCGGACCACTGTACCTGAGAAATACTGCAGGAGGTTTCTGCAAAATGTTTTGGGCTCAAAGATTCACCAAAGAAGGCCCGAGATGCTCGAAGCTGGTGTCATCATTTTGCACGACAACGCAAGGCCGCATGCTTCCCGTACAGTAAGAGACATTCTGGAAAAGTATGGATGGGAATTGCTCACCCACGCGCCATACAGTCCTGACATGAGCCCACCAGACTGTGACTTGTTCTCAAAACTGAAGAAGCCGCACCGCAGGAAACGATTCAGCATGATTCAGAATGTTTCTAATGAGGTGACCCGAATAATCCAACGCCTCAACAAAAGAGATGTCCTGACTGGAAACAAGACTTTCCCAAACGTTGGGCCGCTGTCATAAAGAAACATGGATATTACTTCGAAGGCCTGTAAAGGCATGTTGTGAAATAAATGCGTTTTTTAACAGATAACCCACAGTGTGCAAAACTTGAAATAAACCGCCTATTTAATGACATGAGCTTATTTAATTGTAATATCTATCCCATATTTAAACAGTATTATGCTGTTAGAAAATTTATATCGCGCACAGGAGTTGTGACTACCATGCAATGGAAGTATTTATTTAACAATATACATGAAAACTGCAACCAAATGAATGTTGTCCTCAGTGTCATCAGTCTTGGAGGCTATACATTTATTCAAACAACACTGCTGTTGCTAAAAATATTTTCACAACTTCTCTTTCGGAACTGTTTTTAGAACGTGCACAACATTTTCTTAAATTTTCTCCGTTGTAAATTTGTTTCCTCTGAGGGTTTATTTGACTTTTGAAGTTCCAAAATCATTAGAAGCAGAATTTGGGGAAAAAACTGTACTCAAGCGTCGTAACCTGGATTTTGTTCAAAAAGTGTTCACAGGAAATTCTGAAGGAACTTTAAAGGAGCCGAGACACAAAACAGAAGGCATTTCCGTGCACTTCAGCTATTAGCACGCAACAGCTTCAAGTCCTACCATCCGTGAATATTCTTGCGCTGCTTCCAACAGCCATTCGCAAAAACCAGCCTCGATAATTATTTACGGTTTAATACTTAAAATACCCTATTCTATAACTGTAATCATGCCTTGAGATTAAACAAGTAATATATATTTTATTCAGCAGAAGTTGGCACTTCAAATCTAAAGTCCTTGTTTTTCTCATTGTGTTTTTGTTTAGCAGCTTTAGGAGAAACATTCTTTCGTCGATGAAATCCTCGGGGTTGATTTCCGGAGAGCTGCTGCTGCGCGTCCATCGGCGTGTGGAATGTCATCGCAACTCCAATACTTCCTGACTTAATACGTCAAAAAGCATTAAAGTCTTTCAACAGTAAAGCTTAATAAACGGTAAGCGGTCGTCAGTGACCGTTTTCTGAGTAAACACGCATCAGTATTATTTCTGAATTATTTTTTTTGGCTCTGGGATTAAAGATCCTTATACGGATAAGGCTACAAGGTACCCGATCTCTGATTTAGGGCCATTGGTTAGAGCGAAACCAACGCTGTAGGATACCCACCATGTCTCACCTATAGGAATAAACTCGGTTGAGCTCAAATTCCGCGCCTCTTCCCACGCCGCCACCAGAGCGGCTTATATTCATTTTATCTTATTCTTAATAAATATTAGCAACTAAGCATAAACGAGATGGAAATGGAATGCGGTATTATTTTTTTCTTTACCAGTATAAATTTAATTGATCTCACTCTCACCGGCAGTTTTGTAATTGAATTTAAAGTGTATTAACATGGCTTCGGGGAATCATTTGTTAATTATGCTGGGCAAATTTCCTTCCTAATGGCCAACCTTACTCCAAAGAACAAATTATAACTACTCCAGCTGCGAAACCGACTGGAAGTGTAACTCCCTCACGGGAGCTGTGGCAGTGATTAAGACACTTATTACACACGCAGGGTACGTAAAACTGCAGTGGTAAGTCAATGAAGGTCAATTTATTGCTTCTAATAGTGAAGCAACGGATTATATTTCCGAAAAGCAAATTGTCTGAATTTATACTGCCTCTTTTAAAGATATTCATGTGTACAGAGTATTTTCTTGAAGTGCATTGCGAATGTGGCTAAGATTCAGAATGTACACGGCTCTTGCGTTCGCAGGTTTACAATCAGCTCATATTTTATAAAGATGCGGCAACTACTCGTGTTTTTCAGGAGTGTGAGCATGTACAACAAATAAAGTACACTGAGAAAAATCAGTGCTCTTTATTTAGTCACAATAAAGTATCAAGCTTGCTGTACAACTTCTATAACTCATATCCATACATAAAAGTGTACATTCGAGCGAAATATACTACATAAAGTAGAACTGTGGAGTACCAAACCAATCGTTTGCCACGTTAAAGTTGAAAGGCAAGAAAATGTACTTAAATGATGACTTACTTGCTAAAGAGATGCAGTGCTACACATATGCCAATGAACATGACTGCGAGAACAACCATAATAATGATCATATTGGGGTCCACATTATGACGCGGAGTGTTAGGAGCTTGGGGAGTCGCCTCGAAATCTCCATCTGTCATCATTTTGTCTTCTGCAAAAAGAGATGTATCCTTAATCAATCATCCAAAAACCAACACAAGAAAAACAAGCAAAGTTGCATAGGCAATTTTCATGCAACAACTGAGGATAGGATAAAAGGACATTGTTATTGAGTTAAAAATTCACGTATCTCGAGAGAAAAGACAATAGATCTAAAATATTGCACTGTCACGTAATCTCTTTCAGAAGTTTTAAGGCAAGCAATATTGTGGGCTTCCAATTGTGGCATGAAAGGAACTCTATACAAAAATGATCAAAAGTCCTAAGCGTGTTTATTTCCATGTGTTATAAAAATAATTTTTCCAGTCCGTCTTTTAGAAAGAGAGGTACAGTAAGAAAGCATACGTGCATTTATATCACCGAGTGGTAAACTATACGAAACAGAAAGCGGAAGATATACTAAAAGTCTGTTGTCGATGCAAAAACAGTTTCCAGTACGATCTGTAGCATAGAAAAAACGTGCTGAAACGAACTTTTCTTCTACAATCAGCCGAATAATTTAGCGCCTTGCGAACTATTAACACATTTTGGAGGACCTTTGCACCTTCACTTCAGTGCTATTTGGTTTCCCTTGTCCATTTGTTAAGAGTACGCGGAAGATAATAAGCTTCCGAAACACTTACGGTGTATCGTGGGTTGCATTACAGATGTCATTGATTTTCTGAAACAGTTGGAGAATGAAGCCCGCTGGTTCTGACACATGGCAAAAGACTAGAAATCATGTTTTTTTCTTTTGCAATAGTGTTTCATCGGCGAAACAAAATAGACACTGAAGCCCACAAACCAGTTACGGAAGATATAGTTCTAATACGACGTCCAGTCAAGTACATCGGTGTCAGAAATATTCTAGGCTAGTAAAAATAGGACTCGACCCGGACAAAATTAGGTAAAAGCTGAAAATTGTCATACAGGTAAAACCCATCATCCTGAGCAACCTATTAAAAGTCCCCAACTTTCCCGCCATCGCTTTCGTCGCCATCTTGAAAAATGGCAGTCGTTGACACATTGTACGAAAAATGCATAACTCGGTTTCCAATGAAGGTGGAAACAAAATTCTGGCACGAACATAAAGATAAGGACTTGCAAAATAAGTGAACTAATTGTTTGATATGGTTTAATGTTGTTAAATCGCTGATTTGTGAAGATACATTCCAACCATTAGGAAAAGATCTGTTTTGTTGTTAAAAGGAATATATTATAAACATAGTTTTTTATTATACGCAATGTAGTTATGAACAAACGGGTTGTTGAATTCCTCCGATTGGTTAAAATAAATCAATCAACGGCACATACTGTAATCAGTTGTCGCGCCCTGTTGAACCGCTTGTACTTTTTGCGTTATAAGAACGTTTCACGGGGAAGCCAGTTCATCAAAATCGGTAGAGCTATCCTTGACTGAAATAAACTGTTTATCTTCTGTTTCATCATCAGAAACGTCGAAGGTAAGTTCGGGTGAATTTGTTCACTACAGTGGACACACATTGCAGAACACATCAGTCCAGTCTTTCAACACCCACGTGCTTGCTTGCAGCCTCGCTGGCAGTTCCACGATATCGTAGTCATAAGTTCTGGTGGCGCTGGTTCCAAATGAGTTGGCACTGATCTGAAGATTCCATCATGAAGTGCCCATCCCCATTTAGTTGGATCTAGTTTATGCCCAAGCCAATACTGCACCTGATTATACACTCTGAAAGAATGTTGTTCGGAAGCAGCTGTTGCTGGTGGAAGACTGGCAAGCTGGAAATTTGATTCCACAGATACTTTTGCAATTGACCGATTATATTCAAAGTATCCATGTTCAGCAAGGGTTTGGTTTGTAGGTGCACTATACAGGCTAAATATAAATCCTTCTCCTGCCTTTGCTATTTCATGTTTACTGGCCCCAGGTTTTGAGAATGTTTCGGCAACCTCTTGGAGATGTTTGTTCTTCTGAAGGAGTTGGAACCCTTTTCTCTTTCCTTTCCGATAGAATATTGATGTGGTATCACACCCACTTACAGTGCGTGCAAATAGTGAAAACCTGTGGCTTTCTTCTAGATGCTCAATAAACTTTTGGCTGTTGAATACAATGGTCGGCGTTTTCCCACTGCCAGTTTTCATAAATTGGATGTTGCCTTTATTTCTAGCGGCTGCTGCCATCAAAATGAGGTCAGTATCTTGTTCAACAATGGTAACAGATTGCTTGCTTTGTGCGAGTTTCAAAGCTACATATATAATTTCCGTGTCTGCATCATCTTCTGCTTGAAATGCAGTAATGTCATCGACCGCACATTGTTCAGTAATACAATTAGTCTGTTTTTGTTTCGAAGATTACCAAGGCATATGGTTTTTCATTCTCCCGGTAATAGCTCTGAACAGTCGAAATTTCAAAATGTTTTGAACTTCTGACGAAGGGGTAGAAATTTTGCAGTCAATTCTCATAACGAATTCTGGAATGTCTTGGAAACCCATTCATTTTTCAAGATAATTTTCTTGTGCAGTAGTAATTATTATGTTCAGCTCCACAATCATATCTGCAGATGTCCTAATGGATGCTCTACGTCTTTGCTCTGCGCCTTTGATAGTAGTAACCATCAAATACAATTGTAACATTTTTATAATGTTTAACGACATGTGTTATGTATGATTCCAGAAGGTCATTGAACGCTGCAGGCTTTGGCCAAATGACCTTATGGAGCAAATAAACTCCGTCTATGATAAATTTGGTATCGGGTGGAACTTCCTCGAGTTCTGATGATGTTGGTTCCAGTAAGGAAGCTAGCGATAATTTCGTTCCTTTCCGCATTGAAAGTCATCAAACAAAGATGGCGTTGTTGAAGCTAGTTCATATCTGAAGTATGATTTAAGTTCTGCTGACGTTTTGCTTACGCATATGATTCTGTTGAACAGTTGTTAAGGGTTGACTGCGAATGTCTCGTCTCTGATTTTCACAGAATTTCTCATTGCAGTTAGTGGTGTCAATTTGTCTTTTCTTAGCAACTTCACATCAAAGAAAGTTTGTCGCAACATTTGTTTCATATTAACGACTCCCACCTCAACAGCTGTATCACAGTTCACGGTTTTGTCTGCTACAAGTCCTGTAGAGATGCATATTAACTCTTCTGTCATATAGTAAAGTGGATTATGCTGTTGAAACCAGTCAGTAAATAGTTGGAGATGTCTCTTATTTTTATTTTGCCGCCCACGTCCGAGCTCCACGTTGTTCTGAGGTGCTCATGGTAACTCCACAGAACATATGCAGGAGCTGCAGATATCCATGTTTCCATTGTACGTTCACTGATTCCACGGCCGTGTGTTAACTCACCAGTTGTTTTCAATGATCTCATTAGTACTTGCTCAATGCACATGTCACTCCATATGCCAGACCAGAATCTTCCAGTACATCTGACAGTGAAGAACCCTTTACTGGTGAATTTCTCCCATTCCGCTGCAGATAGATTCGTGGGTAGTTCAGTCATTTGTTGCGCATAAAGATGAGCGGATTTGACATACAAGGAATGCCGTGCTGCATGGAAGTGTGGTAGCATGGAAATAACAGTGCATAGATGGAGATCTTAGTCACAGGTTCTTTCAGCTCTGAAGAACTGCAAAACAAGATTGGTTTGTTGAATGTACTGCATCCAGAGTTTCCATGTATGGCTGTGCTTTTTTAGCTCTTCTACGGTATGTTTGAAGGTATATACTTCAAAGTTTGAATGCATATGCTGTGCTTTTTCAGGTCTTCAACGCTATGATACCAGATGTATATACTTCATCTACTGCAGTCTGATTTGTGAATACGTCTTCATACAACGTCTTAATATCAGATGATATGCACTGATTCATGTCAGTTTGCGTGTGTAGCAGTGTCTTTGTTAGGGCTTGGTATATCAGCAGGTGAGCTCGTACAGATCTTGCGTATGCGTGGCCGGAAAGCATGTGTGGTATGGTGGGTTTTCCGTACACAATTGCCCATAGTACTTCAATACTGCTCGCAGCCATTATATTGCCAATCGCTCCTAAATAGGACATCAACAGATGAAATCCTCCTAGACGTAACACAATTGAAGACATCGCAGAACTATGAGATGCTGCGATTATCTGTGTTGCTCTGATGAACAGTGGTTGATCAAACGTGACTGCACACAGAATCCTGTTTTTCCTACATAGTTCAGTTGCAAAGTGTAATACGGAATTTATGATTTTCACATTTCCCGGTTCCAGATCGATGAATGGAAGAGCCAAAACGCGACTAGTTTCATAATGTCTTGCTTCTTCCATGCTTGTTTGCATGTAGCCAATCCAGTTGGAATTATATTCTTCAGCACCAATGGACCCAAGTAGCCACAGCATATCTAGATGACATGCTTGCTTCACTGCCAGGTCTACGGCTTCCTCACTTAAAGTCAAATCTTTCATAACGATCTTTCTGTCCTGAAACTCGAGGCTAAAATATGAAAAAAGCCGAATAGTATGATTTATGTAAAGTATGAAATAAGACCAATTTCATTTGCAGGTCTTGATATAGCGCTCCTAGTTGTCAGTCTCTACGAATTATTAGACGTTGAGAAGAACCTCGGGCATCGTTTTAAAGATAATAACGAAATGAATTGAATGACACACAATTTAAATAGTAAAAGTCAATATCTGCACAGGAAAAATCCAAAAACAGCGTAGCTCTGAAAACCACGTGATTCATCGATGGCCTCCAGATGCAGATATATTTTAATTATATCAATTAATATCAATACATATTAAACAATTAGTTCACTTATTGTACAACACATTATCTTTATTTTCGTGCCAGAATTTTGTTTTCACCTCGATTGGAAACCGAGTTATGAATTTCTTTGTACAATGTACCAACGGCGGCCATTTTTCAAGATGGCGATGAAAGCAACGGCGGAAAAATTGAGGACTTTTGATATGTTGCTCAGGATGATGAGCCTTACTTGTATGCTAATTTTTAGCTTTCACCTAGTTTTGTCCGGGTGACACCACTAAACTACACTAAGTTTACTGTACTATTCGTCAAGTGCCAGTGATTATCACTCTGAAACAGAAACTGTACTTTCGCATCTTCAGTAGTAGTGTCACTCACAGAAAAAGTATTGCATCTTTCGAGGCCATGAAATTGGGAGCAGACTTTTTCTTTCTTGTACATAAACATCTAACATTTATATTATTTCTAGTAGAAGGATGTGTCGTCAAACTTTTAAAACGTTTTAGGACTGGGCCGAAGTTCCTCGATTTTTTCCACAGCTTTTCGGAATATTCCTCGGCTATATCTGAATATTTATTCAAAAATTCTTCATTGAAAATAAGTTCAGGACATAGGTGAAAGAGCTTTCTTAGTTTCAATATTTTGCGAAAAATGTTATGATTCTTATCGATCAGAAGAAGGTAAAAATTAAAATTAAAATACAGAGACGAAAAACTGCAAATATATGTAATTCGATAAAAATATATGTTGCTTCCGTGGCCAAGGTAAGCGTAAAAATTAAATGCATGTTTGGACAACTTTTAAAACATAGCATTCTGTGAATATTTGGTTACTTTCCAGGAGAAAAATTAATTATTGGGGAATTGTTTACAAAAATGAAAGGGAAAAAGTTTCAGGTAGAGGTAAAATCTGTTTTTAAAAAGAATGACGTAATGGTGTTAATTAGTTTTCTGTAAGCCTTCGAACTTCAGGACCCACATTATGAAGATCTTTAGCTCGATGAAAATTAATTACGATAAGCGCATACGAAAAGCTGGTGAAGACGAGTATCTCTTGGAGATGTAAATATTACGTTCTTCCCAAAATGGAAATTTACTTTTTTTACCTTTGAAATTTTTAAAAACTTAGTTTTCTACTTCATCAGAGAGTATTCGCTTAGGGATAC
Source organism: Macrothele yani (assembly GCA_039090855.1). Lineage (NCBI taxonomy): Eukaryota > Metazoa > Arthropoda > Arachnida > Araneae > Macrothelidae > Macrothele > Macrothele yani. The sequence goes on along the minus strand of CM077025.1, from coordinate 70,588,505 downwards.
TTAAGTAGTTGTTAAAATGCTGAAAAAGATCAGTCTACGAGTTCGATGACATCAATAAAGAAGAGGTTTTGTGTGAAACTAGTGGATTTCTTATTGTGCACCCATTACTTAAAAGAAGGCTTAAAAAACAAATAACACCGACTAAATTTTTAACATATACCTCAGAACAATCACATGATAAACTCTGTGCCTGTTTAACAGTTTATTTTTGTTAACGTCCCACATGCTCACCGAGGCCTGACAGAAATCTCTGATCACAAATGAGCTTTGCGAAAAATGTTAGGATTCTTATCGATCAGAAGGTAGAACGTTTTGGACCGAACAAAAGATTCACATCTTACTGAGGATTTAAATTCAAGGAAACTGGTATAAGAAGCTGTAGCCTTAACATCTGGACCAGATGCTGCGAGTGCAAAATTCCGCAAATGACGTTTTCTGCCACCCTACATTGTATAAGCGACCAAGAAAATCCATAAGCGGTGGTGTGAGGTGCGGGGATTCATTTCTTTCTAAAATTAGAACGAAATGGAATTCTTCTGCCGCTGCTTATTTAAGTGTTCTAGACGGCTGCGTAGCACTAGCTCTCTCGCAATGTTTACCAAAATAACACCTACTATCATAAATGCGCAGCAATGAAGGTAAGATGGTCTTACATGATATCTGTAGGTACCCAAGGTTTTGCAGGCGTGTAGTAATGTTCCGACAGTCGGCTACAAAGAACTTGTCCAAACTCTGTCCAGGAAATCCCATCGTCAAAGGTAGTTCTCATGCCGCTAACACTGCTGGTGAACAGAGTTTTCCCCAAACGTTCATAGTTTCCCAGGAGTTCTGGTTACGTGGTTCAAAAAAGGAAAAACGTTATAATTGGGCGAAAACTCAGATTTTTTCGAAGGTGAGGATTTTTGCTGTTAATTACGAAAGCGGCAGTGCAGTGTTAAAGTTGGAGTAAAACTAAAGTTTAAAAATTTCAAATTAGTGCAAGTTTAAGTCCTATTATAAACAAGAAAAGAAAAACGGATTTTACGCTTGCGAGTGAATCCGTGTTAGTAAACACATTAAAACTCTCGAGTACTGATACCAAAAAAGCTATGAATTTCAGTATGGAAATTCAAGGGAATAATATATTTGAGTTACAATTAAGCCTCTCAAAAAGAATTAATGTTTCATAGCACTTTATAACTTCAGGCAGGACGTGCGAACATTCAAGACTTGTATAAAAAATGTAAAGCAAAAGTACGCGGTGTTGCTTGGGTTTAACAAAAAATGTATCTGTCAGTTTCTGGGTCAGCGTTTTCCGAGTTTTCTTGAAATTATGATTAAAATAAATTGCATGGAAACATTTGATTAAAATATGTTGCACTAAGGAAAATAAAGAAATTAAAAAAACAGTATTAAATCTGCACGTATGCCATCCAAGTTGTATGAAACCTGCAGTCTTTATTGACTCTGAATATAAGAAATTTGAAATATTTGAAATGTCTACATTTTTTATTGTTTTATGAGCAGTGTTACGTACACAATTCTTCCGAAGCGCAACAATATTTATTCTTTAAAAGCTTCTGAGACAACGACGTTAAGTGTTCTTTCATTTGGATCCAAGAGGAAGAGGTTTAAATTTTTGCCAAATCTCGAGCAATCAACATAGAGCTGAAAATAGGAAAAGCACAGGTTTTCAGGTTGAATTCAAAAACTTTTAAAATTGACCTTGTGCTTGTAGCTACTTACGTTGAAAGCGAGATGAAAAAGAAACTGTTGCCCTTTAAACCAAAACGGAGGTCATATGGGACGACTGGAATGCGTGGAATGGAAACATGGTATTCTGCAGTACGCGAGTCATGCTGCAGAATACCATCTGCAGCATGACTCGCTTGCTGCAGTAGAGCTTGATGACATTTTACATGTGTTTCTTGACGGTAAGTCCTGTTCCATTGTAGATTGATTGTTGGTAGATCCGAACTGATTACATGAAGAATGAAAAAAAAAAAAAGAAGAGGCAAGATGTTGTGGGAAAATGCGTGAATGGAGGATTAGCAATGTTAAGCTTTGAAGAAATGAAATGCAAGAAAATTCATATTTTTCTCACTTTCTATTTCTTGTAATCTATTTGCATTACAATAAAATATAAATATATTTCCTCTAAAAGAATCGCATTACTGCATTATTTAAATAGTGGAACTATTTATAGCACGTAGTAACACACGTAAAGCCTCTGTCTGATAAGTAAAGATGCCCGCTGATAACGGCACCAGAAGGATACACGCATCGGAAGTCTAACACATTAAATAGCAAGATCGAATTTCAAACTACACGCGTTACGTTAAATTCGAAACAGTGGTTGAAGAAAATTCGCTAAAATCTTCCTGTAGAAATAACTTGGAACTGTAGTAGCACGTAGTAGCATAGAGAGAGTCGTGGTCTGAGACGTAAACAAACCCGCCGGTAACTATAGTGGAAGAATACACGCAACACTTTGGAAGTCTAGCGTAGGAAACTGTAAGATCAAATTTCTAATTGTAAACCGCGCGCGTTGTATCAAATTCGGAAAAATGTTTGTACAAACCTTGTCAAAATCTTCCCGTAGAAATAATTTGCAATTATTTGTAATGCGGGGTAACACACGTAAGGCCGCGGTCTGTAACATAAACAAACCGGCCAGCAACTGCAGCGAAAGGGTACATGTAACACTTCGGAAGTGCATCCCAAAAAATTTGGCAAAACCTATTAATATTGTCGTTTCTATTCTCCCGAAGGTGTTTTGCCTCATAGATTTGTAAAATTAGGCCGTCACGATAAAGCCACCCGTAGGTGTACGAAGAATTGGCACATATAAGTTGCTACCCCAATAAAAAAAACAGATTTTTGAAATAGCATCTATTACGTTTGGAGTGAACAAAGAGGTTAGAAAGGATGGAGTAGGGGTCCGTCGATTTATCTCGTGTGATAAAAATGGAGCAAGCGAACGTCACGATCAGGACGTCACAGCCTCTGCTGCCATGTTGGTGAGACAACTGAGATGAAAGCATCCACAATGTGTTAAGGATGGGACTGTTTTTATCTCTATATCTTTAAATTTCAACATGTGGATCAGTTAAATTATAGATGACATATAATACGGAGTAGGATCCACAAGCTCCTAGACTGCTCCTGAACGGCAAAGTACGTGTATCGCATACCCACGGTGACTGTTGGATTACGTTATGGAATAATCCCCCTCACAAGAAAATTAGTTTCGTCCACCTACGTCCGGCTTCGCTACAGTACATCCGGGTATTGTGAGCAACTTACGTACTGTTTGGCTATTGATGAAAAATGGTGTTTTTTGAGCAGCGCATTAACATGAAGTTTTGCGTTCGTTTGGGAAAAAGTCCAACAGAAACTTACGACATGTTTTTTTTTTTTTTTTTTTTTTTTTTTTTGATTGGAGGTTTAACGACCACCGTGAGCAACTCAATGGGCTATAAGCAGTCGCCCGTCCCTAATTTAGGGTCACTGGTTCCAGGGAAGGGAGAGAGCCAATGCCGTAAGACAAACACAACATCCATGCCTCACCGGGATTCGAACCCGGACCCCTTACGGACAAATGATCAGAGGCCAACGCCTTAGACCACTGCGCCACCGGGGCTGCTACGGGATGTTAAAACAAGCTTATGGCAAAAACACCCTGTCGCGGTCTCAAACATTCGATTGGCAGCGATGTTTCAGAGAAGGCAGACAGGATGTCGGAAACGACGGACGAAGTGGGCGGGAAGTGACAGCTCACACGGGTGAAAGCATTTCGAATTTTGCGGCCATCGTATGCGCTAACAAAAAATAGACGATCAAGGAAATAGCAGAGACTGCGGGGATAGCGGAAACCACGGGTCAACGGATACTAGCAGATGATCTGAAGATGAACCGCGTGTGTCAACACATCGTCCCACGCATGTTAACTGAAGATCACTTGGACATACGAGTGGAAATCGCGAGCGATTTCGTAACAGGGGGACCAAGCCCCACAATTTCTTAAAAGAATCATAACGGGGGATGAAAAATGGTGCTTCCTCTTCGACCCGTAGGCTTGGCGAGCATCAACTAAGCGGAAATCGCCATCGTCTCCACGCAAGCAGAAATTCTCAGAGATCACAGTAAAGGCAAGATCATGCTAGAGGTCTTAGACATCCAAGCTGTTCATTTGAATTTATCCCTGAAGGATGCACTGTCAACAAAGAGCTGTATCTGGACATCATGCGACGTCTACACGAGTCGATCCGCAAGAAGAGGCCTCAGCTGTGGGGCGATCAATCGTGGATGCTGTTGCACGACAATGCACCGGCACACAAGCCACTCCTCGTTCATCAGTATCTCCCCAAAACAAGAACTGTTGTCCTCCCACATTCATCGTGCTCACCTGACCTCGTCCTCTGCCACTTCCACCTGTTTTCTGAGCTGACACGTCGACTTCAAGGTCGTCAGTTTTCGAGCGCAGAAGAAGTGTAAACCGCATTGCTGATTGTACGGAAGGACATTGCAAAGAATGTGTTCCAGAAGTGCTTCGCCGAACTCTAGAGCCGCTGGCAAAAATGCGTTTTTGCCAGAGGGTCTTATTTTGAAGGACGCTCTGTAGCTCTTTCTATGGACTTACGGACCCAATCCGGAAACTTTGGATTCTATTTCGTAGATGTTTAAGGTTGCAAGCCTAAAACAGGTGGCGTAGTGGTCTAAGCGATGGCTTCTGACCATTTGTCCGCGATGTGTCCGGGTTCGAATCCCGGTGAGGCATGGATGTTGTGTTTGCCTTACCACACTGGCTCTCTCCCTTCCCGGGAACCACTTCGCCCTAAATTAGGAACGGGCGACTGCTTATAGCCCACTGAGTTGCTCACGGTGGTCGTTAAAACCCCCAGTAAAAAAAAATGTTTGCAATGATACATGCGTATCGATGATTTTGGATATTAGACACGTTCATTGGCGTCTGCTATTGCATACATCAGCTTTGAGTATATTTTTGTCTACGTATCAGTTTACGTTTGCAAAATCGAACTCTTCAGAACACGAGATCTGTAGCGCTTAATATGATAAATGTGGTAGTCAATTGGAATTTTTGACATTTCGTAATTTTTACAATGAAAACTTCGTTTAAACTTTTACTGGGATTGATTAATATAAAGAGCCCTAAACATACTATCATCAATTTATCCCTTCATATTAAATATCTGTTCACTAAATTATATGCAGGCATGTCTCTGAAAGAAGCGAAGAGAAAATCATCTGTTTTGACGTGAAGCAGTCTCTTCGCCACCGAAAGCACAGATCACGAGATTCATACATTAGTACGACTAAGAATGAAAATAACAAACAAGAAAGATGACACCGAATTTTCGGGTGTAATAAGCACGTCTTTTGAATCCGTTCTGACGCAAATTAAATTTATCAAAGCTATTGAAAGGCAATGGAACCGGTATGGAAAACAATAGTATCTGACGGAAGAAAGAAGTTTTTCAGTCGGGTCTTTAATCCCTCAGATATTGGTGTAAACGGAATCTTGAGCTTACGAACTCTTAGAAACAGAGTTATCGACAAAAATAAGACGTGACTTTACGTCCCCTGGTGGGAAAACCATGCATTATTTTAGGAAGAAAGTATTCTCAAAAGGTTTATCCATATGAGCGGTATCGGTCCAAGAAAAAAAAATTTAGTCGAGTTTTCAGGAGCCCAGATTTTGCTACAAATACATCAGAAGCAGAATTTACCACTTATGACCCATGGTGGCCAAACCATTCTTTACAAAACATTAGAAGTTATGTGAAAAATATTTTCCATCAGGTCTTGTATGCAATACAGGAAGAATTTTTCAAATCGGGGTTTTAGGAGCAGAAAACGCAATTTGCCTTTACGCCCCCTAGCGGAAAGTCTATGAATTACTTGAAAATTTTGAATTTTTAGGAAAAACATGTCACACTAGAAACACTATCTAACAAAGAAGGATTTTTTTAAATCGGACTCCTAGAAGTCGAGATATTGACAAATATAAGATATTCGTCTACGCCCCCTGGCGCAGAAACCATGCACTATTTTAAGAAGAAAATGTTTCTAAAAGGTTTGTCGACACGAGTAGTTCGGTCTTCAAACGACGTTTTTTTCAATCGAGAATTTAGAAGTTCATATTTTGCTGCAAATACATGAGAAGCGGAAATTAAGGTTTACGCAACCTGGTGGCCAAATCATTTTTTTTTTACAAAAATTGGAAATTATGTGAAAACGATTTCCCATCAGGAGCTGTAGCCGGTGCAGAACGAATTTTTCAAATCGGAGATTTAGCAGCAGAGATATAGGGAGAAACGCAATTTAGCCTTACTCCCCCTAGCGTAAAGTCTATGAATTACTTGAAAATTTTGAAATTATATGAAGCACATGTCATACTGGAAACACTATCCAACAAAAAAGGAATTTTTCAAATTGAACCCCTAGAAGTAGAGATATTGACAAAAATAAGATATACATCTACGCCCCCTGGCGGAGAAACTGTGGGATATTTTAGGAAGAAAGTATCCCGAAAAGGTTTATCGATGTGAGTGCATCAGTCCACGAAAGAATTTTTTTAATCGATATTTTAAAAGCTCAGATTTTATGGCAAATACATCAGAAGCAAAAATTAACACTTACGCCCCTGGTGGCCAAAGTATTCTTTACCAAAAATTCTAAATTATATGCAAAAGAATTTCCATTAGGAGATGTATCCGCTGAAAAAAAGATTTTTCAAATCGGAGTTTTAGGAGAAAAGTTATCGGCAAAAATGTAATTTACTTTTACGCCCCCTAGCGGAAAATCTATGCGTAATTTAAAAATAAAACTATATCTAAAACCCTCTTCGATATAAGTGGAATTGAAAGATAAAAGAATTTTTTCAATCGGATGTTTAGAAGCAAATATGTGGATTAAAACGTAATTTTGAATTCGACATCATCTGCATTTACGCCCCCTAGCGGCAAAATTGCGCATCGTAAAAAAACACGAAATGAAGGACCATCATTTGAATATTTCAAGCTTCCGAATGCAAAAGGAATTTTTCAAATCGGGCTAATAGTTGCAGAGATTCCGTGGGTACAGACGGACGGACGGACAAACCGATAACGGAAGCACGATCTTTTTTTACAAAAGACGTGCTAAAATTTCGTAAGTTACGTCGATTTTTGTATAAATTAATACATTATCCGAAGTAATGTTTTGAGGGTAAGGTTGTGCTAAATTCTCGTACGATAAACATTTGTTAAATTTCACAATCAACAGTTTCCTAACGACATTCCAGTGGCTTATTTAAAAACACAATTTATATAGAAAACTAAATATTCCATGTAAAATAACCAATAAAAAGTTGCACCAACAGGGGCTTTAGTTGCTATGTTGATACCTCCAAATTCTCAGCACTATCCCATTTCAAAAGAGGCATTTGCCGCCCCTGTGACACAGTGGTCTAAGCAATGGCTTCTGATCGGGCGGTCACGTTTACTTGTGCTCCTGCACTTTGAGTGATATTAGTTGTTTTTGGGAGTTTCCTGTTAGGTTTTTTATGTTATTTAGTTTTGTGAATGTTGTATGCTTAAGTTGAACCTACAAATTCGTTGGGACAGCCTTTATTTTTTTTATTTTTTTGGTGTATTTTCCACCGACGTGGGTGACTAGGTCAGTTACTCACTTCAGTGTTACAAGGTTACTCAAGGAGAGTACCTATGCCTTCAAGCATACTGTTGAAGGTGGGTTCCTTTGTTTTTAGTGTTGCAAGCCGCAACACTAGGTTTTAGTTTAAGTTCTGTGTTAGTAGTCAAGATGATTACGACCTCAGCGTCTAAGTCGACGTCTGATGCTTCTGTGCCTATTCTACTCGAATCTCCTATATCAACGACCAGTGTGTCTGCTTCACAGGATATATCAGTAATGGATACCTCCACTGTGATCTGTCATTCTTCGGAAAGTGTGTTAAGTGTTGTGGAACAAATTGTGCATGAAGGGGTCGGAGCCGAGGGCCCACCCCCACCCCTCTCAGCACCTATGCGACTGCTGTCCGTCCTGCGAATGTACCTTCTGCAGCTTCAATAGACTCTCAATATACGATTACACGTGTGGATAAAGTTTTACGACTGAAAGTTCCGGATGACTCTGTTCTAGGTAAGCGTTTCTTAGAAAATTTATCTTTCACTGTTTATGTTCCTGCCCTAAAGGACACCCCAATCCCTCGGTACCTGGATGCAATTTCAATGGTTGTTTCCAGAGAATCCATCAAATCAGCCATCCGTTTTGGTGGGGGAATCGAAGTGCGCTTTACCCTAAAATCTGCGGTTGAAAAAATTCTTCAATGTGGTGTAGACATTGGTACTGTGCATCTGCAACCGACACCTTCTATTCAGCGCCCTGTTACCGTCACTCTGACTCCCGTTCCCTCGGGACTTCCTGATGAACTATTAGTAGATGCGCTTAGTTCCATCTGCAGAGTAGTAGGTACAACAAAATTTCTCTCTGCTGCAGGCTTAAACACCCCCTATGCCTATGTGCAAGGAGGACGTCGTCAGTATAGGGTGATTTTCCCTACGGAACAGGCTCTGAAGGACAGGCCTACCTCCGTTGAGGTTATTACAGACTCAAGAAAATACACGTTTGACTTATTTGCAGGAATGCAGTGCTTTTATTGTAAAGGGGAAGGGCATCGGGTGACCTCGTGTCCTCACAGAAATGTGCAGAATAATTCTACTTCAAATCCTGGAGCCGTTGAGTCATCATTCTGTTCTGAACCGTCAGTTGCCCAGACACCAAAGCTGGAATCAGTAGATGATGCTATGTTGAGTACAGACAGCACATTTCAGAGGCTTATTATTCATAACTCTGCAGCTCAGCAATCCCCTTCTGTGGAAGTACCTGATAGTGGTTATCAATTAGAAGATTACCCTGCCTTGCCACCGTCGGGGGAACACGAGTTTCTACAACTACGTGTAAGAGACCTTTGACCCCGACATCTCCTAAGAAAAAGAGAGGTCGACCACAAACCAGGTCCAGCTGGAAAGCGACACGTTCTGGTGGACCCTCTCAGTCGCCGAGTCTTGAACGAAGCAACTCTTCCACTTCAACCCTAAAACAGCCTGAAACCAGTGTGAGCTATCAGGAGGTTGAAATGGAAATACCTGATAATCTGAAAGACACCACGTCGACACATTCTGATATTGAACCATATCCAGAGTGTGCGGAAGACTTTGATAGATATCTTAAAGATATAGAAGTGCCAGTTACGCCATTATCTTACTTCGAACTAGTCTCTCTGTATGCGGTTTCTAAGAGAACTAGCATCATGAAAATTCCTTGCATTCAGAAAAATCTGTCTAGAGTGCCGGAATTGGTTTCACAGTTATCTTTTTTACATGAACTGTTCCACAAGCACTCGACCACCACACCAAAAGTGCACTTATTTTGTCGACGTATTCGTTATTTATTAACAATGCTTGATAAACGAGTTGAGGGGGTTTTGCAGCCACCAAAATGAACTCTAAGGTACTATTTGTTTCTTTTAACTGCCGAGGTTTAGTGGCGTCAGCAGCAAACGCATTGGGTTTTGAAGATGTCCGACCTTTAAAAGCGGATGTTCTAATGTTGCAAGAGACTAACTGTTCGGCAGGAATCAATTTTGCTCGCTGGCGCCGCTGGCCTTATGTTTTTTATCATAATTACAGGACACATGTTGGTTCCGGAACTGCAATAGCATTTCATTCCCGATTTCACTCTATATTACAGAATATTGTCGAGTCCCAGAGCCGCCTGGGAGTTTTTCAATGTATTTCGTTTTGCCTTCAGTCCAGTCGAATTCATCTATTAAATATTCATGTACTTCAAAATAATAATGAAGCTACTGATCTCCTGGTTCATGTTGCTGCCGTTCTTGCGAATATTCCTCCCTCAGACCTTATTCTTTTTGCTGGTGATTTTAATTGTACACTTCAACCTTACGTTGATCGAGATAATTCACATGAAAGCCGTCATTCTTTAGTTTCTCAGCTCTCTCAGATTGTCTTCAACTTTGACCTCCAAGATGCCTTCAGATATCTACACGAAACTGAACGAGAGTTTTCTTGGTTCCCCCCTATTCATTTAAATTGTGCTGCAGCCAGACTTGATCGATTTTATGTCTCCCGTTTTATTCGTCCGTCTATTATTTCAGTCAATCACGCACCCTCTGTTTCTTCAGACCATAAGCCAGTTATTCTTTCCCTCTGTTTTCAGTCTATTGGTATTCCACGGCCGAGTGTTTGGTCTTTAGATAATTCATGTCTTCAAGATCCTGATTTTAATACTGAAGTTGTTCTTATTATCACACAAGCTGTTACTCAATTGTCTTTTGTTTCCGACCCAGCGGCTCTGTGGATCTCGACAAAACAATCTATTGTAGCTTTTGCGAAGAAATATTCTTTTACTATCAGAACCCGGCGTAATATGACTGTGGACAGTCTCCGGCGCGCGCTTCAGCGAATCCCACGAACCTCATCGGATTATGATCTCCTTGAAAAGAAATTACCAGAATGTCTTCAAGCCTCTGTTTCAAATGTATTGACCCGTCTGAAATACTAATTTCTCAGATTCGAAGAAGATCCTTTTCGCAGTCTCCGTTCCCTCGAGGTACGAAGAAAAAAAAATAATACCATTGTACAACTCACCCTCTCTAATGGCTCAGTAACTACTGACCCATATGTTATATGTAATCAAACTCATGTGTATTATAGCCAACGTTTTCAACGTACATTAACACAGCCAGCCTCTTCTGCACCACTTTTGCAAGACCTTCCGCAAGTTCCTGAATGCTATGTGTCCTCTCTAAATGCTCAGATCACCCCTCAAGAAATCCGCAATTCGATTTACAGTTTAAATGATCGTTCCTCACCTGGAGAGGATGGGCTTTCCTTAAAATTCTACAAAACATTCCTTCCTTATCTCATGCCACTTCTCCTCAGTTGTTATACTTTCCTTTTTTCGTCTTCAAGTTCTTCTTCCAATGCTTTCAGCTTTGCTCTGCTTCGCCTTATTCCTAAATCTGGCTATCTTGGTATTTTATCTAACTGGCGACCCATCTCTATACTTAATACCGACTATAAAATCTTTGCTAAACTACTCGCACTCCGTCTGAATCCTGTTCTATCCTATTTAATTCATCCTGACCAAACTTATACTGTTCCCACCCGCTCTATCGCTTCTAATATTACCACGATCCGTGATCTTAACACTCTCTCATCCCAGCTAGCAAAACCCCTTGCTATTTTTAATATTGATCAAAGACAGGCTTTTGATTCCATTAACCACACTTATATCTTTACTGTCCTTCAACGCTTTGGATTCCCTCCCTTCTTCTGCCAGGCTCTTTCTAATCTGTATTCAAACTCTTTTTTCGGGTTCGTACTTCGACTTTTATTACTTCTGCTATCCCTTATTCTAACGGTATCCGGCAGGGCTGTCCCCTGCCGGGTCAACTTTTTGCACTCTGTTTTGAACCTCTTCTAATCTGTCTCCGTTTCCGACTTCTTTCTTCTGTCCCCCGTGTAGTTGTGTGCACCCGGCACCATCATACTGTCTTGACGTTATTTTTACGAACAGAATCTTCGTTTGGAATCTTATTATCAACATATAACTAATATGCCGTAATTTCTGGATCAGCCTTAAACACTGAAAAATGCTCAGGTTTATGGACGGGAGCGTGGGCGACCCGTGGTGACCGTCCGTGGGGGGCCCGATGGTCTTCCAACGTAGTCAAATTTCTTGGTGTGCACTTCGGAAAACCGGAGGCGGTTGCTGCTGCAGCATGGAACCCCTCGTTCATCGAATTAATCGAAGACTTGCGCCTCTCCGTCAGCTCAAACCCTTTCTTTCATTTTTTAGTCGGGCAATGCTACTAAATGTGTTTGTGCAACCGAAATTGTTTCACAGCTGGATTGCTCACCTTCTGTCACCTTTCTTGCTGAATCATTTGCAAAGAACTTTTGTGGACTTCATTTGGAATATTATTCATTGGGTGCATCGCTCCACGCTTTCTCTTCCGATTTCCTATGGTGGTCTCTCTCTTGCTGATATCACTCGAAAATTTCAAGCCTTTCATCTTCATAACTTTCTTAAGATTTTTTCAACGCCTCTTTCTTCAACGCAAACCATTATCGATACTCTGTTCTTCCCCGGAGTCCCCACCTTACAGTTCAAACTTTTCTGCAAATGGACCTGTTCCCATTCATTCCCAATCATTTCCCTGACACTTACAAGTCTGCACTTACCCTTTGGCGCTCCCTGAATCCTGTCCGACTCCCCCTTCCACTACTAATGACCTCCTTGCAGAACCCCTCTTCTTCTCCTCTGCTATCTACTCTTCTACCTCTTCGTACCTTCACTACTCCTCATGATTTGCCAGTGGAGTTGTGAAGGTCTCTCAACTCGTTGACATTGATCTCCGTTGGAAACCTCTTTCTCGCATTTCTCCTTTGTTTGCAGATACCCCTGTTCATCGTGCTCAACTTCGGCATATCCAGATTTGCATTCAGAGACTCTACCCACAACTTGCCAATCAGAATGGCCTTATTCAGAACTCATCAGCCTCACTCAGAACTCATCAGCCTCACTCAGTCTCCCGTTCATTATTTATCTAAATGACCAGCCGTTTCTTTCACATCAAGTATCTGCTAAACTCATCTATAGGCATTTCATTACATATTTTACCGATCCAATGCCGATTCCCTCCGTGCCAGAGGCAGAAGTACCAGCAACATGGAGTGATCCACTAACAGCCTTGGCTACTCCAAAGGCAAGGGATATCCATTGGTTACATCTACATAGTCGCTTATTAACCCTACGCACCCTTCATCGTTTTCGGCATCTTACATCGTCACTATGTTATTTTTGCAACACAGAGGGAGATGTATTTCACTCTTACTCGATGTGCTTGCTTTACAGCCTTTGTTTTCATTGATGTTTCTTTTGCTTCAGAATGTTTGTGCTTCTTTACATACCATGTTTCATTATAATGTTCTTCGCTCACATCACCCATCTGCTTCATCACACAATTCTGTATGCATTTTTCTCATATTGCAAGCAAAATATACAATTTATCAGTACTATCATATTAGTGTAGATTGTCCTACCCTTAGACGTTATAACGTGGCAAGACGTTTTCTTTGTCGCAGATACCGTCAGTCTGTGACTGCGATATTTCAGGTCGAGTATGATACTGCAAAGACGAGTAACAGTCTTGACAGTTTTCATGCTAAGTGGTCCCCAAGTCATATCTGGTTTAATACGAATAATGATATTGTAACACTAACCGTGTAACGTCCTCGACATTTTGTTGTGGTCAGATCTCTGTCTTCGTATTGTACTGGAGCGTTTTTTGGTTTTTTTTGCACTATGTTGTGAGTATTTTTGCATATTTACGCAGGTTAGTTGCCCGACGAAGTGTTCGGCATAACCTCTTTTTCCATAAATTACTGTTGGGTAATATGTCGTTTTATTTGACTACCTAGTTACGTTTCTCTGTTCAATTTCATAAAGTTAGTGTCTTATGAATTGTTCTGCTTCATTGAGTGTCACGTGAGAGTATTTTATGTTATTACGTTGCACCGTCATGTGCTGTTAAGGTTTTTCCTAATCATTCGCGTTTATAACTGAATTTTGTATTTATTGTTGGGGAAAATTGAATGCTTGAAATTGCTTGCACTGTCTAGCGATAACATAATGGTCTTTTTTTCTGCATTATCGAACCCATAGTGGTTAATAAGAATTTTACTATGTCTGAAGTTTTTTCAGTTGTAGTATTTGTCTTTGCAAGCCTATTGTTAAAGTGACAGACTAATTTAGCTATTTAGTTTTTGTCTAGCAATAAGTACTTTCTCTGTATGAAAATGACGGTTTCTTTAAGATAATGTAATGCTCATTTGTTGTAATATTATGCAGTTTTCTGTACTTCTGATTTACGATTCTTCCCTTTGAATTTAGCAACATTCGCAATATATCCTGTACATTGAATTTTTGTATTTATCACATCTGAATGATGAGTCCTTTTTGTTTGTTTGTTGCATCTAATGTTACGAGATTTTTACTCATCTACTTTTTCCGCAACTTGTTGCTGAAAAACGTCTGTGTTTATAGATTGAGAAGTAGATGATTTTTGTTTTTAAGTGAAACTGATTCGTATGTATAATGTTTTTTTTTTGTTGCGAATTATGTTGCTCATAGTCTCACTTAGCGATATTTTTTCTTTTATGGAATATTGAGGTACTTACAGACAGACAGAAGAGGCTATTTTTGTATTAGAAGCAGCGTACCCGCTTTAAGCAGGTTTTTTTAGAGTTAAGGTTTACGCTTATTTTGTTTCATGATTCTTAATGAATTAATATGTCTGTCGTAAAATATTGTTTTACAGCCTGGCAGAAAAAAATCAGTGCCGCCCCGGTGGCGCTGATGGTCTAAGGCGTTGGCCTCTGATCATTTGTCCGTAAGGGGTCCGGGTTCGAATCCCGGTGAGGCATGGATGTTGTGTTTGTCTTACGGCACTGGCTCTCTCCCTTCCCTGGAACCAGTGACCCTAAATTAGGGACGGGCGACTGCTTATAGCCCATTGAGTTGCTCACGGTGGTCGTTAAACCTCCAATCAAAAAAAAAAAAAAAATCAGTATATCATGTTGTTAGTGGTAGCGTACATGTTACGAGCAAGGGTTTTTTTTCCTGGCTTGATGGTTTTTTTTTCATGAATGACATGCTGAAATATTTTTAACTTTGTGCGGCCTTTGACAATGTTCAGTTTTACAGATTTTGTGTTTTGTTTAATTTTAATGTTCATTATTGTGAATTACCTGATGCTTTCTTTTTTTTTTTTTTTTTTGGCTTTCTGTGGTAGACGGAGAATGTTAAATTGATCTCGTTTCTGTTTTCTGTCATTGTAATTTCGCAATACTGTATGTTTGCTGAGTCTTTTTGTCTTTCGTGTAAAATATGCCAAAATGGCAACAAGTGTTCCCGGTGAACTTACTGTAAATATTGTTTATATGGTTTTATGGCAATAAAGATATTTTGAAGTTCTGATCATTCGACCGAGATGGGTCAGGGTGTGAATCCCGGTGAGGCATGGATGTTGTGTTTGTTTTATGGCGCTGGCTCATCTCCCTTCCCTAGAACAAGTGGTCCTAAATTAGGGACGGGCGACTGCTTATAGCCCACGGAGTTGCCCACTATAGTCGTTAAACTTCCAACAGTAGAGAAGCATAAGTTTCTGACGAAAAAATATTTCGTATCTAATAACAGAATAGTGAAAAAATACTCGTAACGTCTCACTGGGCGTGACAATAAACTCAGCGCTGTCTGCTCAAAGAGTTTCAGTTTTGAGACGTTATCCTTACCACTGAATTCTGAAGTCCTTGTAAATGAAGTTCTTGTATTTTAAGCACAATAGACCGATGAAATGTTGTCTTTATTCAAATTGTCATAAAGTATTGTTGTTCTAGACTGTAAAGTTGTTGCGTATTGCGTATCATTGAAACAAAATACTGTTGAGTGAATCTGTTGTACAGAAAGTTACAATATCAGATTTCAACAGTGGTTCAATGTTTTAGAAATTAAATAACTTAACTAGTCCGTAACCCGTGCCATGCACGGTTGTAAAAGCTGTGACTAAATTATTTCTTTGTCATATAACACGAATCATAATAAAATGCATAACTATAATAAACGGTTGAATTATTAATGGGCAATGTATAAGATGGGTCACCAACAACAAAATGTTCGTAATATTTCCATTAATTTTTAATTTTTCCAACTACACGTATACGAATCCAACGATGACGTTTCTCATTATTGTATAAACATGTGCTTACCCGTCTTTGACGGGCTTGCACTTTAGTACTGAGGCATTCTTTTAGTGACCCAAAATATCATGTCAAAATAACTACACAATGAGGTTAAAAATGTGTTTTATCTTGCCAGTTTGGTTTTAAGACTTTTTTTGTATCATTCACGGTCGAGTTACATTATTGTGACACCAGGTAATATCCAGAGTAACCGCCGTGTGCAGCACGGACGGCAGCTAGACGGGCTGGGAGTGACTCAATGAGGTGCTGGAATATGTTCACAGGTATGTGGAGCCATGCTGACTGCAGTGCATCTGACAGCTGCTAGAGGGTGCGTGGTGGAGGATCCATAGAGCGAACAACACGATTGATCCACAGATGCTCAATTGGGTTTAAGTCTGGGGAATTAGGGAGCCAGGGAAGTACTTTGAAGCCTTCATCTTGCTCTTCCAACCACTCTCGAACATTTCTAAATGTGACACGTCGCATTGTCGTTCTGGAAGATCCCATCCGCCCCAGGGAAGAAATCCGGCATGTATGGGGTGTACGTGGTCTGCAAGGATGGGTTCATAATGAATTCGGTCCATAGTGCCTTCCAAAGGTATGAGTTTACCCAGGAAATGCCCCGAAAACATTCCCCAGACAATAACGCTGCCGCCACCAGCGTGTGTTCTTCCAGCAATGGTTGAAGAGTGTTTGGTTTCTTATGTTTCTCGCCTTATACGCCAACGTTCATCCGTTTGATGAAGCAGAAAACTTGACTCATCGGAGAAGGCAATCCTTTGCCAATCAGCGGAGTCTCAATTCCGATATGTCGTGCAAATGTAAGCCTTTTCTGCCGATGTACCTTCTCCATACACAGCAGGGTTCGCTGAACTGCCGTTTTAGACACACTTCCGGTAGCCCCCTGGTTCATTCGGCCAGTGAGTTGCTCCACTGTAGCGTGTCGATCGGCCCTCACGCACCTTCGAAGCCGACGTTCACCTCTCAGATCAATGGCACGTGGTACTCTGCAGTTTCCAACGTCGCTTATTCGCAATGGTGCCATTTCTCCAATCACGATACCCTTTAACCATAGCAGCACGCGAACAGCTCACAAACTGCGCTGTTTCAGAAATACTGCCACCCTTGGCCCGAAAGCCGATAATCATCCCTTTTTGCAAATCTGATAAATCGCTTTTTTTATCCATGACAGCAACGAGCAACATGTTTTCAGAATGCCTACAGCACATCTTATATACCCTCAAGACAGCTCACGATGCGTGCCTTCATTCATTGGCTACGCTGTTGACGTCAAAAGTAGGAGATGGTCACAATAATGTGACTCGACTCTGCATAATCTATACTAATATATGTATAAAGAGAGAAACTTTGTTTGTGTGTTTGAGGTGTTCTCGAAAACTACTGAACCGATATGGATAATTCCTTCACTGTTGGGAAACTTATCTTTTCCGGTGGCCATAGGCTGTTTCGTTTATTCTTTTATTATTTATTATTATTTTTTACTATTTTTGGCTGTACTACGAATCAGATCGCTTTGAGGTAGTTCCGATTTCTGGTGTATCGTTCCGCTTTGTTAATATATAACCTGATCACACCCAATGCTAAAGAAAGTAGTTCACGATAATACACGGATTTTTTCTTACTAATCTCGAAAACTACTGAACTGATTTGAAGAATTCTTTCACCGTTGCGAAGCTTACTTCTTTCCGGTGTACATAGGCTATTTCGTTTATCAGTACTAATACTAATACTAATAATACATAAAGAGAGAAACTGTGTGTTTGAGGTAATCTCGAAAACTACTGAACCAATTTGGATAATTAATTCTTTCCCCGTTGGGAAGCTTATTTTTTTCCGGTGGACATAAGCAATTTCGTTTAATTTTTATTATTTTTTATTATTTTTTATTATTTTTGGCTGTACTACCAAATCAGATCGCTTTCAAGTAGTTCCCGATTTCCCGTGTATCGTTCCGCTTCGTTTACATACAACCTGATCACACCCAACGTGAAAGAAAGTAGTTCATGATAATATACGGAATTGTTTTCACTGATCTCGAAAACAACTGAACCGATTTGTATAAGTCTTTCACCGTTGCGAAGCTTACTTCTTTCCGGTGTACTATTTCGCTTATTTTTTATTATTTTTGGCTGTACTACCGAATCAGAAAGTTTTCAAGTAGTTTTCGTTTTCCCGTGTATCGTTCCGTTTACGGCGGATTGTACAAAGAAAATGCCATGGTAACATAAAAAAATTAAATTGATAACGAGGAACAGTACACCAATTAAGTAGTAAATAGTAACACTGTATTAGTGATCCGTCTTATTGGCGTAGGAAGTAGACACATTAGCGTTTCCAAGCTTTCGCACATCAACCAGATGGCCTTTTTTAAGGAAGTTAGGCAGAAACTGCAGTTTCTGAAACATCAGTGATTATAGCCCATCGAGTTGCTTACGGTGGTCGTTAAACCCCCAAACAGAAAAACATTGCACTAATTCCTGTGTGTTTTTATGTATTATTTATTGTTACGAACTAGTTTTGAACTTCGTTGAAAGCTCAGTTCTTTCGTATATTTCTAAATCGACTTTAATAGAAAGGTACGTAATGTCTTTCACTGGCGGGATGAATTTAAACAACTTTCCGAAAACATAGTTCACTTTGACCGACGGTCGTCAGAAAAGCAATCTCCCCTAGTGAATGTGCTACCTCAATCAATACGCAAACGTTACCCTCCAGATAAACGTTTGATAGCACACTAGTTGTCCCTACTTGGGTAAGGTTTTTGTAAAACCTGTATGGAACACATAACAGCGAATTTGGATAGGAAAAATGTTTTACTAAGAGACTGGCCTAATTCGTACTTAGAACAAGTACTGTAATTTACCATTTCCTCCTTCACAGAAGCAGACAGAAAGCTCTCTTCATAAGAAAGCACGCGAAAGTTTAACTCATGAATAAATCGCTTTCAGCTTTTTGCATACTACAACAGCAAGATTAAATAACTTTCTTTCAACTCATTCCATTGAAACAACAGAACAACAAGCTTATGTTTGTTACTGAGAAACAACAAAACAGGAGCATATCCCTATTTTTCGTTTAAAACTTTCCTGGAGCAAGATCGTGGAACGGCCGCCCCGGTGGCGCAGTGGTCTAAGTGATGGCCTCTGATCATTCGTCCGAAAGGGGTCCGGGTTTGAATCTCGGTGAGACATGGATGTTGTGTTTGTCTTACGGCACTGGCTCTCCCCCTTCCCTGGAACCAGTGACCCTAAATTAGGGACCGGCGACTGCTTATAGCCCATTGAGTTGCTCACGGTGGTCGTTAAACCTCCAATCAAAAAAAAAAAAAAAGATCGTGGAAAGCTACCCCGGTGGCGCAGTAGTTGACCTGCGTTTATTAGTGTTCTTTTGTGTGTGTGCCGTAACTTTGTGTATCTCCTGTATTGTGAACATCTCCTCTGTCGATTGAGTCCAACCTTGACATCCTGTAAGTAAAACTTTACTTGTACTAACTCTTTTTCCGTCCTGGCTTTGCCCAGGGTCGGGTTTACCAGGCCCACCATTGCAAATGGCGGCGACCGCATCTGATAGGCCAGGTCTGAAGCTAGATAGCAAATCTCCGCCCCCACTTGGCAACGTTCGGTCTTCGTCATTACCACACGCAGCTGGTTTTCAAGCCGCGTTATCTGATGTTACCACCTCTTCTTCCAACTCTATGGATGTTGGTTTCCCGACATTCTCCACCACAGTGACGTCATTAACTTCTTCAGTATTCGTTGCCTCTAGTACACTTCATTTGCTCCTGCGAGCACTGTGTCTCGACCTTCCCCATCTCCGCCCATTCCTAAGGCAACTTTTCCGTATTCTTCCGTTGGGAAGGGTACCAGTTCATCTTCCTCTACAGCAAAGAATCCATGTACAATGCCTCATGATATGATTGTCACTAGAGACAACAAGAAATTACGCATCGAAATTCCGGAAACTTCAGCTCTGGGAAAGAGGTTTTACGCACACAGAAACTTGGCATATGTTTTAATGCCCTCCCGGACACCAGCCTTAAGAAATACTCGTTAGCCGTTCGCCAAATCCTCATTAAGGGAGCGATCGACCATATGGCGAGGAAACCTAGGACTGTTCCTATCTATTTTGCGTAGCCAGAGTTTGCGGAGCACGTCTTGTTTGACGGACTGCATGTTGGAGATCATACCTTACTGGGAGTCCCGCTCACGCAGCGCCCGTACTTGTTACGTGCTACCCCGTACCACCAGAAATAACCTTAATGGCGGCCCTTTCCAGGTGTGGAAAGGTAGTTGGTTCCATTTCCACTCTGTCTTCCGCCCCAACAGACCCAGATGACAGAAACATCTTAGGTCTGCGTCGCCAAGCAAGGATCCTGTTCCCTACTGAAGATGCCATTGCTGACTGCCCTACTGATTTCACTGTGGTTGTAGGAAAGCAGATTTTCCGGATCGATATCGTTACTGCCTTGCATTGTTTTAAATGCAAGGCATATGGCCACATCCAATCACGTTGTCCACACGCATCTGCCAAGCCACATATTTCCATACCGCTCGAAGTCAACACCCCCCCCCAACACCAGTTTCTCTGGCCACACCAAGTTCGGCTCTACAGACGTCCTTGATCCCTGTTACTGTTGTTCCAGAGGCTTCTCCCGCAGAAAATGATGATTCATCAGCAGTCTTGAAGTCTTCGATCTCTACTACGGGAACTTTGGCCGCCTCTCCATCGTTGGACCCACTTGCTGCTGTGGTACTTCTACGTTCTTCGGAGGGTATTATCTCTGAAAAGGAAGGGCAACCCCTATGTCGTGTTGCTTCATCTTCTTCCCTTGGATCCTCTAATGTGGGATCATATCTAACTGTCCTACACCCACCAGCTTCTCCCGGCGTTCCCCCGTTGAAACGTACTAGACAAAGTTCAATCTCGCCGGTGACGTCTTCCCCACGCTCGGGAACGAGAGCAGCGTGGGGAAGACGTCACCGGCGAGATTGAACTTTGTCTAGTACGTTTCAACGTGGGAACGCCGGGAGAAGCTGGTGGGTGTAGGACAGTTATCTCTTAAGTCCCCAGCTGTTCCAAAATTGTTGGATCAAAAAGCTTTCGCATAATATCTGGAAACTTTCCCTGCATTAGACGGGCCGCTGGCGCCTTCTGATCTTGCTCTTATCATACTCAATCAACCACCACGTCCTCTCAAGCAGGTAGACTGCGTTCAATCACGTAATGCTCAGCTTCCTACTATTATCACCCAACTTCAGAGTCTACTTGCTCTTTTGCCGAAAATTGACACAGTCACTAATGCTCAGACATCTAACTTAAAGAAACGTGTGACCAGTCTTCACAGAAGTGCTGAAAGTAATGTTCAACCACTACAACCTTTTCACGTTAAAATTACTTTCTTTCAACTGTAAGGGATGCTTCGTCCCTCCTACCAATGCGTTAGTGTTTGAAGATATTACACTGCATGATGCGGATATATTATTATTACAGAAGACTAACTGTCATCCTAACACCCCATATCACCGGTGGTGAACCTGGCCATTTCATTCTACCATGTCCATCGACTTAGTCTTCACGCAGGACTTGCGGTGGCCATCCATTTTCGTCTTCGATCCTTCATTACTGATATCACTGTTAAACCGATTTATCGTGATCTCCTGCAGCTTCTGTCCTTCCGACTTCACAACTTCCGATACTATATCTTCAACATCTATGTTTCCGGCAATCAACAGTATGCAGACTGCCTTTTTGAGCATTTTGTTTCCTGTGTTCAAGGTCTTACGGCCACTGATATTGTCATCTTAGGTGGTGATTTTAACTGCACCCTTGACCCATCCCTCGACAGATCGGACGGTTCCATGGATACCAGGTATTTTCTTACCCAAGCACTTTCTACAGCCATCAACCAGCTACAACTCCAAGATTCTTTTCGACACCTGCACCCATTTCTTCGTTCATACACCTGGCGCTCCTACTCCACTTCCTCCCCTACAACTGCTCGACTTGACCGATTTTATGTTTCTTCAATTCTTCTTCCTTCAGTTATCTCCCTTTCTCACACACCAACAGTTTCTTCCGACCACAGCTGTGTCGTAATGTGTCTTCACACCGGTCCATCTCCTCGGGCCGCCCCGGTGGCGCAGTGGTCTAAGCGATGGCCTCTGATCATTCGTCCGAACGGGGTCCGGGTTCGAATCCCGGTGAGGCATGGATGTTGTGTTTGTCTTACGGCACTGGCTCCCTCCCTTCCCTGGAACCAGTGACCCTAAATTAGGGACGGGCGACTGCTTATAGCCCATTGTGTTGCTCACAGTTGTCGTTAAGCCTCCAATCAAAAAAAAAAATCTCCTCGGCAATACTACCGTACTTGGACCCTTGATGATGATCTTTTACTTGATCCAACGTACGTAAATTGCATCCAATCGCAGCTCCAACAAGCCTTATATACGCTCCCTTTTGTTGCTTGTCCCTTACAACACTGGTTACATGTCAAATCCCGGATTCTTCTTTATACCAAACAATATTCCCACGAAAAACGTACTACCGCCTCTATGAAGATTGATGTTGCATGCTCAGTTTTTTCCACCCTGGATCTTGATTCTCCGCTGTTTTCTCATTACCAAGCTGAACTTCGTGCCTTGCTACTTCCTGTCTCCCAACAAGCTCTTCACCGCCTCAAGCTCCTTCATCTCCAGCCAAATGACTATCTATGTGAACAGGTTCAACAACTGGAATTCCACAAACGTTCTGCTCATCACCTCCGTAATCTGAAGTTACCCGATGGAACTGTTACTAATGACCCCACTCTCATTTGCTACGGAGTTAGAACATATTTCCAGTCACGTTTTGCTCAGTTCCAGTCAAATTCTCCGCATGCTGATTCCATTCTTCGTGCCTTACCACATATTCCATCGCATCTTGTTGCATCTCTTTCTATGCCTATCACCCCAGCAGAAGTAGTACAGTCACTTACCTTACTTAACTGTCACTCGTCACCTGGTCCTGACGGGTTGACAGTTAATTTCTTTCTCACGTTTTCCTCTTCCCTACGCCCTCTCCTATTGCCTTGCTATACAGCTGCTTTTTCCTTATCTGTTCTTCCCCCCGGTTTTTCTCTAGCTCACATCATTCTTCTTCCAAAGAAGGGGTTTATGCTGGAGTTAGATAACTGGCGTCCTATATCCATCCTTAATGTTGACTACAAGATTTTTACTAAAATGCTCTGTCTTCGATTGAACCCTGTCCTTCCCACCGTCATACATCCCGATCAAACGTACACCATCCCTGGCCGAAGCATTCATAGTAATATTAATCTCCTCCGTGACTCATATTGCCTTGCCCAACTTTCCTCCGAACCCTTAGCCTTCCTCAATCTTGATCAGAGGCAGGCCTTTGATAACGTGAGTCATCAGTGGCTTGCCTCTGTGCTCTCTGCCTTCGGTTCCCCATCTGTTTTCATCACAGCCCTCCTTTCCCTGTACCAGGACTGAGTTGTCCATATCCGGACTGCCTCCTTCCTTACAGCCCCCATTCCGTTGCGTAAGGGCATCCGTCAAGGATGTCTTCTTTCTGGACAACTTTTCTCTCTAGACTTTGATCCTTTTCTTTGCTGTATCCGTTCTGTTCTACAACCTCCCCTCCACCATTCGCATAGCACCAGGCACCATTCTATCGTTCTTACTGCCTACGCCGATGATATCACAGTTCTCATCCGAGAAGAATTGCAATTCACAATTGTTCTTGCATGGTATCAAGTATATGCTGCGGCTTCCGGCGCTTCGTTAAACCTTTCAAAGTGTACAGGCTTGTGGTGTGGCTCCTGGAGACATCGCCCCGATGTACCGTGGGGCACTCATTGCTCTTCCGCCAGTCAAAAGATACTTGGGGTGCACATTGGCAGCCGGGTCTCAGCAGCGGCTGCCACCTGGAGACCACTCGTCAGGAAACTACGTCACACCGCTGCTTACTGGTCCAAGCTCAAGTGTTGTTTGACCTACCACAGTCGTGCACGGCTTGCTGGCACCCACATCCTCTCGTTAGTTTGTCATTCCTGGATTGCACAACCGCCACCAGCCTACGTTCAAACTGCAACAACATCAGCAATGCTCAGCATTGTTTGGTCATCCACTCATTGGTTATCTTCCTCAGTATTATCTCTACCTTTGACTTGTGGTGGCCTCAATATGCCAGAGATTAGCATACTTTATAAAGCTGTAAGAATTTTCAATTTCCTTCGTTTGAAAGTTCAACCGGACCATTCTTCTGCTCAATTTTCTGACTTTCCCCTTAATCTCTGCCTCACCGTCCAACTTCTTCTCAAGATGGATATTCACACTGTCATCCCCCCCGTTTTCCTCTAGTCTACCATGAAGCTGTTTAGTTCCTTCGTTCTTTACCGCTTATTCGTCGACCCCCTCTTCCACTCTTGATCTTCTTTCCGAGCCTCTTTTTTCTCCTCCGTCCTCCATCCCCTACTGCCAACTTTTTATTTCCCCCTCATGGCTACACGCTGGTGTAGTCTCAGTTTCCCAACTGGTCCTCCCCTATTTTTCATGGAAACCCGTTTCCGACCTTCTCCCCCCTCTTCCGAACTCTTTGATAACTTCCTACAACTTAAACATGCTCTTCAATTACTTTT
This sequence comes from Macrothele yani, assembly GCA_039090855.1. Lineage (NCBI taxonomy): Eukaryota > Metazoa > Arthropoda > Arachnida > Araneae > Macrothelidae > Macrothele > Macrothele yani. The sequence goes on along the minus strand of CM077025.1, from coordinate 70,564,016 downwards.
TCAACATGGTTAGTACGAGGTTGTACCGCCATGAACGGCGGCATGGAGTCTGTCGTACAGATGTTGAATGTAAGTTTGGGGTATTGAGTTCCAAGCATCCTCAACCTGGACGCGTAAATCGGTGATGGTCATGCGAGGCCGTGGAGACCGAATAAGTCGTCGTCCCATAAAATCCCACACGTGCTCAATGGGGGACAAATCCGGTGAACGTGCAGGCCATGGAAGTTGTCTCACACCCTGAAGTGCATGTTACGTTGCACGTGTCGTGTGTGGGCGTGCGTTATCTTGCTGGAAAACACCACGATTGACCGACCTTACAAATGGCACAACAACGAGCTGAATGATGTTGTTGATGTAAGAGGTGCTGTTTAACGTACCCGGTACAAACACTAGTTGTGTACGGGAGTGATAGCTGATCGCTCCCCACACTAGGAAACCAGGTGTAGGCCCTGTGTGTCGCTGACGGATGCAAGAAGGGTGGAGACGCTCCCCTGTGCGTCTGCGAACACGCATACAGCCATCGGAGGCTCCCAAGCAGAATCTGCTTTCATCGCTGAGCACGACAGATCGCCATTGCGTTCTCCAGTGCAGACGTTGGCGAAATCACTGCAGCCGTTCCTGACGGTGGGCTGGTGTCAGAGGTACACATGCCAGAGGCACACGTACTCGTAGTCCTGCATCCAGTAGACGGTTGCGGATTGTTCGCACAGTCACCCCAGGTGCAACGGCAGCTCGAATTTGCGTCGCAGTGGATGTTTTGCTTCACAACGCCGCTCTTCTTATGCGTCAATCGGTCCGCTCATCAGTCCGTTTGTGACTCCCGGTTCCACGTCTTCTCGTGTGGGAATGTTCCTCGGACCATCTACGACACCATCGTACCACTACCAATACTTCTCGTCCAATTCGCTCCGCAATATGACGATACGACCACCCGGCCTCGCGGAGTCCGACTAGACGACCTCGCTCAAAGTCCGATAACTGCTGAAATCGTACACGTCTTCCATTTCCAGGCATTGCAGCTTCTTCAGGGTCTTCGCACGTGTCCGTAAGCCGACGACTGATTACATTCACTTCGCCGTACTCCTTAAATACCACCCACGATAATTTGCATATTATGCCGTGCTGTGGCGTAAGCGCTCACCGGTTGGTCCCGAAATTAACATCACACCTACGTAAACTCGACCCCATTAACATATGTAAATTTCATGATCGTCCGCCAATTCCTTCTTGGTGTTCTTTTTTCACTTTCCGCCAGTATATATTATTTTCTCTCACCTGCTACAGTTACAAGATCTAGATCCTATCACATTCTTTACCTCCTTGGTTGCACACTACCGCAACAGGGTTATAGCCAGACTCACCCTGCAATGCTCCTTGGCGAATGATACGGCGCGGTTACCTGCCTTCTTCACAACTTGGTCGCCGTGTCGTCCCTGGTTTCAGTTTTCTAGTGCCCAGACTGCTCATCTGCTGTTTTAATAAACCTACGTCGGAACTTTCAATTTTTACTGTTCCCTCACCATGTTTTCTCCTGGAACTGAATTGTGTTTGCTTCCTGCTGATGTCACCTTTTGTACACAGTTCTCTTCATGCTCACAGTGACTCTCTGCCACCAGTGATTCCCATGTCACTGGAACTGCACAAATTACTTCTACAAATTGATTCGCTCCGGTGATGTCCCAAGAGTTCAATGAACAATTATTCCAGAGCTACTGCTGTTTACAGCAAATAATGCAATGCCTGTCATTACTCATTTGTACAATTACCATTTCATTTGAAATATCTACATTTTGTTTTATTTCTCCCATTCTCTCACACTGCGTATGAGGTTGGGGATGTTCTGTTGTAATTCTTTTAAGTGAATAAAAGCGAATATTGAAACTAAGCGATGGCTTATGATCATTAGCCCGTGATGGGGTCCGGGTTCGAATCCAGGTGAGGCGTGGGTGTTGGATTTGTCTTACGGTACCGTCTCTCACCCTTAGCTGGAGCCAGTGGCCCTAAATTACAGACGGGCGACTGCTTATAGCTCGTTGAATTGCTCACTTCAGTCGTTAAACCCCCAACCGGAAAAAAAAAAAAACATCGAGGAACAGACAAAGCAAAACCACCCATTTCGTGCTATTTTGCAAACATTCCTGGAGAATATGAGTAACAAACAAAGCAGGAGTAAGCGTTGCGTTTCTTTAAAGAAACGTACAGAGAAATATGGAAAGACCATAATTAGTTTTTCAATTTTACAAACTTTCTTGGAAGAAGTTCGAGGAACAGGCAAAGCTATTTTTTGAGTTTTACATCTATTTTTTTGAGTTTTACAAACTTCCTATGAGAAATATAGAGGAAGAATATCCATTTTTTACCAATTTATCAGACTTTTCTCACAACCCGGCAAACCATTGTGGAATTTAACGCTAGTGTACCAAGGGTCAAAATGCACCACGTATCGGACAAATGTATCGCCACGCATCGTAACACATCACGTATCTCACCATGTCGCGAATGATCTACAGCTGTTGTCGACAGTCACTTTTGACCCCTCTGATCCAACAGTAGTTTTCGTCCAATTGCCGAAATTGTTTTGCGTGTCGAGCGATTCACGATGAACTCTTGCTAGGGTTGTGTGTGAAAGCCCAGGGGATGGTCATTTGGCAAATGCTCGAACCGGCACTCTGGGCACCAACTACCATGCGGCGTTCAAAGTCACTCAGATCACTCGTTTCCCCCATGCCCGCCACCAATAGAACGCTGACTGATGTTTGTGCAGTTGGTCTACTTCATTTATACCGCACACGGTGCTCATGTGTCGTCTTTGGTGGGGTTTTCTTTGTTTTTTATATTGGAGGTTTAACGACCACTGTGAGCAACACAATGGGCTGTAAGCAGTCACCCGTCCTGAATTTAGGGTCAATGGTTCCAGGGAAGGGAAAGAGCCAGTGCTGTAAGACAAACACAACATCCGTGCCTCACCGGGATTCGAACCCGGACCCCTTTCGAACGAATGATCAGAGGCCATCGCTTAGACCACTGCGCCACTGGGGCCGGCTCTTTGGTGTTGAATGCGCCATTTATGCGAAGAAATACGAGTAGGTGTACCCAATGAACTGGTATCTCATTACAAGTAACTTCACAAGTCTTGCGTAATGAAGGAACTAAGCCACCCCTGTGGCGTAGTGGTCTAAGCGATGGCCTTTCATCATTCGTCCGATGTGGGTGAAGGTTCGAATCCCGGTGAGGCATGCATGTTGCGTTTGTCTTACGGCCCTGGATCTCTCCCTTCCCTGGAACCAGTGACCCTAAATTAGGGACGGGCAACTGCTTATAGCCCATTGAGTTGCTCACGGTGGTCGTTAAACCTCCAATCAAAAAAAAAAGAAAAATGAAAGAAAGAACTAACGTTAATAGAGGGTCAGTTGACACGAACTGCAAAATGAGAACAAGACAGAGGGAATGCGGTATCACGAGATTATTTGTAATTCACAAAACGTTTCTCTGGCTCCAGGCATGTGCAGGAGTTCCTCGTTAAACGACATGGAAACAGTAAGATACAACAAAAAGGGGGGGGGGCGTAAAGGGAAAAATATATAATGAGATTAGGAACAGATTCATTCCGCTACGCCATTTATTTTACCTATGTGACGTAGTTTGGTGACAGTTTTTTTTTTTGGGGGGGGGTATCCACAACCGTAAGCAACTCTGTAGGGTATGAACAGTTGTCTGTTCCTAATTTAAGGCCACTGGCTCCAGGCAAGGGAGAGAGCAAGTGCCGTAACACAAACACGCCATCCATGCATCACCAGGATTCGAACCCGGACCAATCTTGGACAGAAGCCAACGCTTAGAACACTGCTTCACCAGGATTCGAACCCGAACCCATCTTGGACAGAAGCCAACGCTTAGACCACTGCTTCACCGGGCGGCCATATATGGATTGTAGAATTGGCCGTGCTTTTCAGCGTCTTCTACCTTTCCATGGAAGGGGTAGGGGAGGGTCTAGAAAGTGCAAGGGCCATGACATTAGTGAGATGAGTTTCTTCTTTTAGACACGTCGCGAGAAAATAAATTCTTCGCATTGTTTTCTAACGTTGTCATGAATGCCGTCAAACACAACACTGATGCATCAGGTCATGTAACCTGCGAGTGATGTCATAAAAGGAGGAAGCTCATTGCTCTAATGTAATGGTCTTGTACTTTCAAGACGGCCTGGAACACGTCTTTTTAGGGAGGGGAAGAACTCAACTTTTTGGGAAAATCGTTCCTGTGTTGTTTGATAATGCAAAAGAAAAAAAAGAGAAAAAGAAAAGCGCAAAATATATTGCCCTTAAAGTGAACCCGCCTGCACGGAAAATTGCTACACGAGAAATCTTACTTTATTCCATATTTTGAGGGATCTCAGAAATATCATTATTACATGATAACGTGACATTCTCCAACATGAAATTAAGGTATTAAGAAACACTGTAAAAACTCAGTGCTACTAAATTATGCAATTAAGAATGTAAGAGCTTAGTCTTCATCTAAAGAACGAAGGCCATAATTGATAGGAAGCTAAGTGAATTTGACGTCGTGGATGAGATGATTGCATTTGTCTTCCATCTAAAAATTAATCCATCTATTCTATGGGAAAGCCAGTTTTCCATTTGATTTACGATGAAGGTTTAACATTTTCAATCGCTGTTTTAACGGCAGTTGTAAAACCCACTTCCGTTTATGGCGATGGTAATTTCCTTCCTGCTGCCCTATAAATACTCCGCACAATCGCTTTGAGCATATTAGGCAGAAGTGTCAACTGCCACGAAATACAAAGGAAAATTGTGAACTATTTGAGGTTCCATGCAATATTTCTAAATCTCGCATAAGGATCCAGCGCAACTTACGTACCGTGGGTTTCATGCTTTATTCACAAATGTGAGGAAACGTAGATTGTTTGCAGGATTCGTGTAAATGGTAATAAATAAAATACACTGGCGGAAAGTGAAAAAAATAACACCAAGAAGGAATTGGCGGACGATCATGAAATTTACATATGTTAATGGGATCGAGTTTACGTAGGTGTGATGTTAATGTCGGGACAAACCGGTGAGCGCTTACGCCACAGCACGGCATAATATGCAAATTATCGTCGGTGGTACTTAAGGAGTACGGCAAGGTGAATGTAATCAGTCGTTGGCGTACGGACACGTGCGAAGACCCTGAAGAAGCTGCAATGCCTGGACATGAAAGACGTGTAGGATTTCAGCAGTTATCGGACTTTGAGCGAGGTCGTCTAATCGGACTCCGAGAGGCCGGGTGGTCGCATCCTCGTATTGCGGAGCGAATTGGACGGGAACTATCGGTGGCGGTACGATGGTGGCGTAGATGGTCCGAGGAACATTCCCACACGAGAAGACGTGGAACCGGGAGTCACAGGCGGACTGATGAGCGGACCGATTGACGCATAAGAAGAGCGGCGTTGTCAAGCAGAACATCCACTGTGACGCAAATTCGAGCTGTAGTTGCACCTAAGGTGACTGTGCGAACAATCCGCAACCGTCTACTGGATGCAGGACTGCGTGCACGTGTGCCTCTGGCATGTGTACCTCTGACTCCAGCCCACCGTCAGGAACGGCTGCAGTGGTGTCGCCAACGTCTGCACTGGAGAACGCAATGGCGATCTGTCGTGTTCAGCGATAAAAGCAGATTCTGCTTGGGAGCCTCCGATGGCTGTATGCGTGTTCTCAGACGCACAGGGGAGCGTCTCCACCCTTCTTGCATCCGTCAGCGACACACAGGGCCTACACCTGGTTTCCTAGTGTGGGGAGCGATCAGCTATCACTCCCGTACACAACTATACTCGGGGCAAGCTTAACCTGTCATTGGAAGGAAGGCTACAGAGTGTATACTTCCACTGCATAAAATAGTTCCGGTCTAAAAGCTCGTACTCCAGCTTCAACTGGCACTTAGAAATGACACAGATGTTCAATACGTTGTGTGTGTGTGCATTTAAAAAATTCAGATCTCAGTTTCAGCGGCATTTCTAAAAAATACATATATTCGTGCTTTGGTGACGTCACTGATGGTTCTCTGTCACAGCATTCTTGTTTGGGTCAGAGTTAAGCTGTCAACCCAGGGGATATTTATTGCTGTGGGGGTGGGGGGTCATTAGTGGAAGGATGAGGGCGAAAAAAGTGTTTCCGAGGTCATTTCGCGTTTCTCCTTCTTGATTGTTGTTTTAAAACACTCTTCTGTCTTTTCGGTTTCTTCGAATGGCATCTGCCGGTCACTCGAGTGTATTTCAGCCGCATAAACGTGGGAAATCACTACGAAGCTCTGCTAAGGTGATCGTTATGAATGTTTTCACTAAATTGATGGAAAAACATTCGCCGAATAAATCAAATGAATTAACAGTTCTTACGGCAGAACTCACTGGCGTTTCAAGTCGCACCATTGCGAGAATGAAGGTTGAATTTAGTACTGAAGTACCTCAGATCCATTGGCAATTTATTTCTTCAAATTAAAATACAATTCTCGCTTGGCTTACATAGAACGTTTTCTCGAAATTAGTTTGGAGTTCCCAATTCAGTTCTCAATATAGGCCAAGAAACGGCCATCTTTTCCTTTTGAACTTTTGTGCGCAGTTGCCTTAAACGCGCATGAACCGGCATGAAAATTCAGACAAATGAAAGATTTCCTTCCCCAGCCACACATAATTCGGAAACTTGGAAAACTGCCACACATTCAAAGTGTTCCTCGGAGGAACAGCAATTTGTGCCCGGCCCATCAATGAAAAACATGTGGCAATTTTCCAATGTGTGGCAATTTTCCAAGTTGCTGAAAGATGTGTGGCAGTTTACAGTGAACCCTAAAATATCATTTACCACAGAGACGGGCTCTTGTCCAGTACTTATGGCAACACGGGGTAGTTAAAAATGCATACACATTTAACGGATGTCTGTTATAAAAAAAAATCTAATCAAGGCAAAATTTTTGAAAGAACGAAATTTTACGCATAACTGATGACATGGTAAAATTACTTTTAATTAAATCCCGCAGTTGGTAATCTTCAAGCAATAAGTATAAATATATGAAATATATAAACAAAAAATGGAAAAATATGTGAAAACAAAATTAGGCCACTTAAGACTGCTTCCCGTGTTTAGCAAAGATAATTTCATTTTAAAAGTAAGAAAGAAAGAAACGTTACACGTTCTGTAACATCTCCAAAAAAAAAAAAAAAAGATAAGAGAGGGAGAAATAAACTGCTTGTCTACCGGTCTGCAAAGCGCGCGGCGGTGGGGAGGGGGTTAAAATAGAGGGGTTTGGTAAGGGATCACGGTGACAGACAGCCAGCCCTGAGGGCTTGTGGGAGAAGTTTTCCGAGTGAAGGTTAATTACACACCATTAGTGCGGAGTAATACTGGGAGTGAAAAGGTCACCGTAGCTTTGGCCCCATTGCCAGGATAGCTTTGCCCCGAGTATAGTGTTTGTACCTGGTACGTTAATCATCACCTCCTACATCAACAACATCATTCAGCCCGTTGTTGTGCCATTTGTAAGGTCGGTCCATCGTGGTGTTTTCCAGCAAAATAACGCACGCCCACACACGGCAGGTGCAACGCAACATGCACTTCAGGGTGTGAGACAACTTCCATGGCCTGCGCGTTCACCGGATTTGTCCCCCATTGAGCACGTGTGGGATTTTATGGGACAACGATTTATCCGGTCTCCACGGCCAGCAACGACCATCCCCGATTTACGCGTCCAGGTTGAGGATGCTTGGAACTCAATACCCCAAACTTACATCCAACATCTGTACGACAGACTCCATGCCAGAATTGCACAGTGTGACGCAGTTCATGGCGATTCAACCTCGTACTAACCATGTTACATGGAAATGTTATTTTTCAGTTTACCAGCAAATACAGCTGTATTTTGCCATAATGTTTTGATCACGTTATCCTCTGTATTCCGTTATTATGCCAGACGTCTCCTTCTTGGTGTTCTTTTTTCACTTTCCCCAGTGTATATTCAACCGTGGAGAAACAGAATAGAATCTAGAGATATATTGCATTTTGCTTATTGATTCTGGATTCAGATAAAAAACAAATTTGTTTCATAGTAATTGAATGCAATCGGCAGTTCATCATGCCAGCTCTATTTTGTAGTTTCATTGGTGAAGTCAGCAGGCGAGTGAATACATCTCAGTCAGAAAGTTGCAGAGAATGATGTTACTGGATTTAATTTTGAACACAGGAACTTTCCTGCCGCTTAAGAGTAAAAAAGAAACGAATTTTGTTAAGTAGGCAAATTCTGCCTAAAAAAGAGGTAGAAAAGAAAATACATCGAAACACATTCCTAAAGCTGCCCATTTGCACCTGGATTTCTTCTGTAGCAATGGATGATTGATTTAAATATTTAGGAGTTTTTGATTTGTGATGGAGAAACATGCGTGTATTTTGTATTGTAAACATGCGTGTATTTGTAAACATGCATGTATTTTGTATTTGTAAACATGCAAGTACGAGAATGGATGATGGGTTAAATGTTAGAAATGTTTTAAAAATAATTAACATGTTAGGAATGAGTAGACATTAGGAATGCTTTAGGAATAATTAACATGTAGGGAATGAATAAACGCGAGGAATGTTTTCAACTGCATGGAAAAGATATCGTTTTGTTTTAATCAGTTTTTATCTCACAGGAACCTTTTATCTATATTTAAGTCAATATTCAGATTACAGAAATTTACTGAAGAAACTTGTAGTCATCCTGAAGAAGAAATTGTAGAATTTTTTTATGAGGAAATTTGTCATCTAAATAATAAAGGTAAGCAGCACTTGAAAATAATTATGGGAGATTTCAATGCAAAAATAGGGCAACGGCAACAGAATGAAACTTCAGTAGGTAAATTCGGTCACGGCAACAGAAACCAGCGTGGAAATACTCTCGTTGAGTTTGCAGAGGCAGAAGGGTTTTTCATCTTGAACTCCTTCTTCAAGAAAAAGCCACACAGGAAATGGACATGGAGACATCCAAATGGGACGACAAGTGAAATTGATTTTATTATGTGTAACAAAAAATTCGTCATAGAAGGCTGCAGTGTGCTAAACAAGTTCAACACAGGTAGTGACCATAGATTGGTGAGATGTAAGATGCACCTCAATACTAAACTTGAACGTGGCAAGCTCATAAGACAAACAAAATCTATTGACATAACCAACCTTAAAAAACACCATAATACCTTCAAGTTAGAACTGAAGAACAGGTTCTCTGCTTTAGAAGGCCTAACATCGGAAGAAGTGGACATCTCTGAAGTTAACAGAAAAGTAACCAAAGCTCTTATGGAAACAGCAACAACATTAGCTGGGTCTACGAACAAGTTGCATGTAAATAAATTATCAGGAAAAACGAAAATGTTGATGCAAAAAAGAAGAGAGATGAGGACAACTAAAGAAGATGTGACTTCCAAAGTGGAATATATAGAGCTATGCAAGACGGTACGAAAAAGTATCACTGAAGACGTAAGAAAATTCAACTGTGAACTAGTGAGGAAAGCAATTGAAAACAACCAAAGCCTAAAGATAGCAAAGGGACATCTCAGTAAGGGAAGAAAACAGATTATGGCACTGAGAAAAGAAGATGGTTCTGTAACAAGAAATAGAGGCGAAATTTTGACAAGAGTGAAAGATTTCTACTCCAAATTATATGAAAGGGATGATACATGCACTCCAGACATCATGAAAGATACCAGTAACAGAGTTCCTCCAGTCCTTCCAGCAGAAGTTGCACATGCAATCAAGAACATGAAGCGGGGAAAAGCTCCAGGAGAAGATGGAATTACTGTAGACATCATACAAGAAGCAAGTGGAGAAATCGAAACAGTACTAGCCCAAATTTTCACTCGATGCCTTAATGAAGGAAAGATTCCTGAGGATTGAAACACCGCTACAATGATCCTGCTACATAAGAAAGGTGACATTGATGATCTCAGAAACTACAGACCTATCAGCCTCCTATCAGTAGTTTATAAAATCTTCACTAAAGTTCTTTCACACCGCTTTAAGGTGACACTGGACATGGCTCAACCGAGAGAACAAGCTGGATTCAGGAGTGGCTACAGCACAATAGATCATATCCACGTGCTGAGAGAACTAATTGAAAGAGCGAGGGAATATGAACTTCCATTGTGCATGGCTTTTATCGATTATGAAAAAGCCTTTGATTCGGTGAAACCATCAGCAGTTACAATGGCTCTGAAAACCTGCGGTATTGAAGATGCATACATTAATATTATTAATAACATCTATGAAAATGCAAGTGCAAAGATTAGGCTGTTTGAAAATACAACACACGTAAAAATTGGAAAGGGAGTGAGACAAGGTGACACCATATCTCCGAAGCTCTTTAATGCCACATTGGAGGGTGTTTTTCAGTCGCTGAGCTGGGAAAACAAGGGGATAAAGATTAATGGAGATTATCTAACCCACCTTCGTTTTGCTGATGACGTAGTCATTTTTGCAACTACCCCATCAGAGCTGCAGAGTATGATCCAGGAACTTGCTGACAAGAGTAAAGAAGTGGGATTAAAAATGAACTTTCAGAAGACAAAAGTGATGTTCAATGCTTTTACAAGAAATGAAGATTTATCGATTGATGGAGAAAAGCTGGAGATAACAGACACGTACGTTTATCTTGGACAGCGGATATCAAGTGAGGGTCACATTGATGAAGAAATTAATCGGCGTACAAAACTTGCCTGGAGAGCTTTTGGAAGAAACAGCATAATTTTCAAGAGCAACATGCCATTATGTCTTAAAAGAAAAGTGTTTGATCAATGCATCCTTCCAGTGCTTACGTATGGTGCAGAGACGTGGACCTTAACTAAAAGAGACATACAAAGGCTGCAGACAACTCAAAGCAGCATGGAGAGGTGCATACGTGGTGTAACCAGGAGAGATAAGAAGAGGAACTCGTGGATCCGAAAAATGACAAGAGTGGAAGACATCATGATCAGAGTTAAATCCCTGAAATGGCAATGGGCTGGACATACTGCCAGAAGGACAGATCATCGATGGACAGCCGAAATTTTAGATTGGAAATTTTAGATTGGATTCCAAGTGACAGGAAAAGACCCAGAAGAAGACCACATGGGAGATGGGTGGATGAAATTCGAAAGTATGCAGGGGTGACATGGAGGAGACTGGCACAAGACAGACCGTTGTGGTGGAAACTTGGGGAGACCTTCGTCCAGCAGTGGATTGATAATGGTTGACAATGATGATGATGATGATGAAACTTGCAGTGAGATCAAAGAAGCGGTAAAGTTAAAGAAGGAAGCTTATCAGGAGAAATTTCAAGATACAGTTACGCAGGATGAATATCGCTGAAAAAAAGCATAAAGCAGGAACGCTGGTTCGTCGTAACAAGGCAAAAAGTAGGAAAAAAAGGTGGATAGGGCATGAATCAGTTTTTGGGAAAAAAATGAAATCATTCTGGAAGTGCACGAGACGTAGAAAGAACAGACGAAATGAAGTAATAAGTTGTGTGAAGAATAGAAACGGGGATAGGGGTATGGGAGTGTAATGAGTTAAGTGAAAGATGGGGCGATTATTTTTTTGAGTTATTAGAACATGAAAGGTCAAGTAATATGGGAGTAGAAACAGATGATGCCACACAGGTGAAGAAACCCCAGTAGGGATTTGAAGATGAAAGATTTGCATAGTTATAAAATCTCTTAAAATGGTAGGATCCCTGGAGTAGATGGCATGACATCTGAGGTGTTAAAATACACTACCGGACAATTGCTAAAAACGGATGACAATAGCAACGATAGCAACCATAAAATGGAAGGCAGGAAAATGTGGAAATTAGCATAAGTGCGGGATACAGTAAGACGTGTTGTGCGTATGCAAATTTTGGATTGCCAAACTTGTTCGTGACGTCATAGCGCTGATAGGAGATATAAAGGATTTGACGAGTATTGACCGTTGTTGTTCAAACGCAAAGTTGAAAGGGAAAGAATCAATTGACGAACTTGCAATTTTCAATATGTCTTCCCAACATCACCTAGATGATTTTACGCGTGGCCGTATTATTGGCAAGATTGAAGAAGGGCGAAAAATAACAGATGTTGCCAGGGAGTTCGACGTCAGCCACAGTGTTGTTTCAAGGTTTTGGAAATCATTTCAAACAAATGGAGAGTGTAGCAAATGTCACGGGGAGGTAGTGTTCGCAGTACGACACCTGCAGAAGATCGGCACATAGTGCTATCAACAAAAAGACACCGGCGCAGCACAGCTAGTGAGGTAGCAAATCAGTTTATGGCTGCTACTGGCAAGCGGATCTCCCGAAAAACTGTCGCCAGACGTTTGCATGAAGGAGGACTATACGCCCGCCGTCCTGTTGTGTGCATCCTATTGTCCAGACGTCATCGTACCGCCCGTTTGCAATGGTGCCATCAACATCGCAATTGGACTGATAACGACTGGTCTACTGTCCTCTTCTCAGATGAGAGTAGATACAGTCTATCGTCTGATTGTCGACGACAACTGACCTGGCGTGATAGTGGTACTGCATAATGTCCAGCAAACATACAGGAAAGGGACCGATATCCGAAATGTAGTGTCATGGTATGGGCTGGCATCATGATCAATAGCCGTACTTCCCTCTATGTGCTTCCAACTGGGACTATGACTGGCCAACGATACATTAATGATGTTCTGCTACCTCATGTTCGCATGTTCCGTGGTGCTGTCGGTGATAGATTCATTTTCATGGACGAAAACGCAACATGTCATCGAACAGTCGCTCCCCAGGTGTGTCTTGAGAGCGAGGATATTCAACGCCTCGTATGGCCAGCACGTTCTCCAGATCTGAATCCCATTGAAAATGTGTGGGATGCTTTGGGGAGGAGTCTTGCTGGTCGCCAATGCCCTCCAATAAACAAGGACGCCCTCATCCGTGCACTGACAGAGGAATGGGATAAATTACCCCAACAGCTGCTTGATAATGTTGTGCAAAGCATGACACGACGTGTGGAATCTTGCATCGCCCTCCATGGTGGCCATATCCCGTATTGACATCTTACGTCGGAACGCCTGCGGACGGTAATTGCATTTTTTTCGCGTTTACGTATTCTGCACAAAATGGCCTGTTTTTCCCTTGAACACGTTCCAAAGCCTTCTGGATTTCAGAGCACAATAAATTGTCTTTCTTGTAATATCCTGGCATTCTGACATTATTTTATTTCACTTGGCATCCAACCACACTTACTTTTTTATGCGCTATATAGCCGTTTATGATCCGTCCTTAGCAATTGTCCAGCAGTGTACTAGGTGTGATCAAAAAGTATCCACACTGGTTGCATGTGTTCGGAATCTTGCGACACAAGAGGAAGCGGTTTGGCACAGGTTGACTTTGGAACCTACAACGCGTGTGTCGTGAGTAACGCTTCCCATTGCTTGTCCGGTTTTTTTTGTTTACATAAATTAACATGTTGGGAATGAATAAACGTGAGGAATGTTTTACGCGTGTGACGCTGTTCGTCGCATATATCATGTTGGAAAAATTTGATCAACGAATCTGCATAAAATTTTGTTAAAAACTTGCCGAAACTTGCAAAGACACATACTTGAAATATTGGGTTGTCAGATAAGTTCGTTTGGTTTTTTTCCAATTATTGGAATCCTTATTTTTCATGAAAAAGCCTTCACAAATCAGCCAGTAATATATTCTCCTTCATTGTTCACGACATCTTGCCAACTAGGTTGCCTCGACGATAGAAATCCCCGGGTTTTGACTCGAAGAAGTCATCAAGCCACCGTTTCAGCTCGACGACGTTGTTAAACAATAAGCCTCACAGACTGTTGAGCGACCGGAAATGGTTATAATCTGAGGGCGCTATATCAGGAGAATACGGTGGGTGCGATGGAACTTCCCAACCGAGATCTTGAATAGCAATTTTGGTCAAATTAGCTACGTGGAGGCGAGCATTGTCGTGTTGAAGAAACACACCGTGCCGTCGGTTGGGTCGTTTCAGCTGAATTGCCTTGTTGATCCAGTACATTCACTGAACACGTAAAGCTGTGCATTGATCATGGTGTTCTTTTCAAGCAATTCGTAGTGGAGTACACCTTCCCAATCCCACAAAACGCAAATCATGGTCTTCGTAGATGTTGCTTGGCCTTTGCTCAAAGTGTTGCTTGCTTGTGAGAACTCAGCCATTCTTTTCTCTGCTTCAGAGTGACATAGAGACACCATTTTTCATCGCCGATGACGATACAGTAAGGAAATCTCTGTTTGTGTCCACGCCTAACCTCGTGTCGAGGAAGCCAACTGGAGGCGATAGTGGAGTGCTGGAGTTTGTCTCTTGCGTTCAGAGAATTAGGCACCCATGCACCGAGTTTTTCGACCTTACCCATCGAGTGAAAGTGACGGACGACGATATCATAAGAGTATCCCATCTGCTGGGCCAGTTCCCTAGTGGATTAACACGGATCCTCGTGGATGAGCTCATTCAATCCATCTTCATTGAACTGAACAGGTTTACCGCAACGCGTAGAGTCTGCGAGGTCGAAATTCACCTTCTTGAAGTGTGAATACTATTTCTGTGCAGTTCTGTTAGTAATAATGCCTTCTCCGTACACAGCACAAATATCTCGAGCATCTTTAGAACCTTGATTGAAAGCGAAGAGAAGCAGGTGTCGAAAATATTGTTTTTTGTCTACTTGGCACTCTATCTTCATATGGCTAAAGAGAGTTAAACCAAATATAATATCGAAACCGATGAAGAAAAGTTGTACAGGAAGAATAGAGCTACAAAAAAAACATATAACACTTTGATTAAAATATTGTTCATGTTCCTTCAAATAACATTGTAAAAAACCGAATGAACTTATCTGACAACCCAACACGTGAAATACTGTCGTCAAACACGATTAAAAACATATGTAGATACATACTCTACATGTTAAAAACTTTTTACTATCAAAAACACTCAATTAAGAGACATGGGATATTTCGAAGCCGCATCTTCTTCATCATCAGATGGGAATACATTGAAGTATGATGTGGACAGATCTTAAGTAATGTCCTAATGACGTAAATGGACACAAATGCAAAGCTTACAGCGCCATAGCCGGGAGTGTGATAGAGTCATGAACAGCCGAGTAGACAACATCGAGGGAATGGCGAAGGGAACTTGTCAGTACAATAATCCAAGGTTGAAGGATAACTTGGGGCATGTAATGGTTACAGCATGAAGATCTGTAACAATGAGTAAATAAGCTTTCAGTGAGATGTAGAAGTGCTTTCTTACTTGGCGTAGCTA
This sequence comes from Macrothele yani, assembly GCA_039090855.1. NCBI lineage: Eukaryota > Metazoa > Arthropoda > Arachnida > Araneae > Macrothelidae > Macrothele > Macrothele yani. Next base: position 70,548,712 of record CM077025.1, on the reverse strand, counting down.
ACATCTTGGCTTCCTTCCAAAGTGGATAATGTGATCCACTATTTGTAAGTTTGTAAAGTGCAGTTGACATAGCTCCAGTCCTAGTGTTATAAATATGTTCGTTGAGCCTTATTCCCATGGAACTCTTAGTGGATCTTATGAATACAGAGTCTTGTTCTTCGGGATCTGAAACTTTTAACGGAATACAATATAATCCAAACTTATGTTCAAGTTTAACAGAATCTTGAGCAGTTTTAATTAATGTCACAATAGTTCTAATTTTTATGCCTAAGTCCAAATTATGATGTTTACAAGAGTGTTTTAGGATATTAGTGACTTTTGGTACAAAGGGCATGGACTCCACCAATTGTGTACTACGAAGTAAGGTCGAAAAGTTCTAGTTTCGTAATTTCCTGTAGATTTTATGGACCACAAACTCTCCATAGCCATATGTTACAGCATTTCTCTTAATCCTCTGAACTTCCAAAATAAACGCAACCCGGGGTTCTAAGAATGAGTAATGGTCCTCTGTGACAAAAAACGAATAGCCGAATATTTATAATTTAAAGGATGAGAAGAGGCCATCGGAATAATGTCTGTTTTTGAGGTAGGTTTACAGAAGCTTGAGAACTGTAGGACATTAGAAGCAGGATTTCTTTCCAGAAGGATATCCAAGAAGGGTAAGCGATAATTATTCTCAACCTCCAAAGGGGAATTAAGTGACTGATAATTAATGCAGACATTTAACGATCTTCGCTTTTTCCACGTTTATAAGTGAGTCACGGAAAAATTCTCATTGGCTGCCACCGGGAGTCGAACCCAGGGTCTTCCAGTTACGCGCCGGATATGCTTCCGCTACACCACAGCGGCCTCGAATTCCTCCAGACTCACACACGCTAGCTGTCAAGCCAAATTGGCAGGTTGCTTCTTGGAGCCCCGCACAATGCTGGGGATTCACCAAAGATGGTAAGCAGCAACTGAAGAAATTATTAGAAGGCGAATGAATAATAATTAATACAGACATTTAACGTGGACCAGGAACATCAAACGAAGATCTTCGCTCTTTCCACGTAGCGGAAGCGCTCTTGTGGTGTAGCGGAAGCATATCCGGCGCGTAACTGGAAGACCCTGGGTTCGACTCCCGGTGGCGGCCAATGAGAATTTTTCTGTGACTCACTTATAAACGTGGAAAGAGCGAAGATCTTCGTTTGATGTAAGTGACTGATGTTGGGTAGACATATGTTCTGTAAACAAGACTAAGTCTTCCAAAGGGTATGGCCAAAATAACAAAATGTGGTCCACATACCCTATGTGTATAAAGGCAGGGAGACTGGGAATAAGTGGAAAGAACATCATTTTTCAGGGATTGTAAAATAAGCTCTGCAAGAATGAGGGAGAGAAGGGAACTCATGCAGGCCTCACCCTCTTGATGGTAAAAAATATTTCCAAACCTAAAATAAAATTTCTTTTGAGCCTGCCTAAGAGCACACAAAACTGCTTGAATTTCAAGATTAGGGACAATGGCCAAAGCTACCAGTTTAGACTCGATAATGAGATTTACTGCATCAATTGGAACACTCGGAAACATAGACACAACGTCTAAAAGATGCCATAGAAATGACTTCTCCGAGTGTTGGAAGGGGCGAATCCTATTGAGGGCCTGAGTCAAACTAGATACTGAATAAGGAGAATTAGTTTTCAAAGGTGCAAGATATAAAACAAGAGCCTTCTCGAGAGGACGAGTCGCGCTCGCAAAACCAGAAACAAGAGGGCTGACCGGGTGACCAGCTTTATGCAACTTGATTTTCTCGAAGAGTTCGGGAATCCTCGGTCTGCATGGGGTTACCATAGTAGAAGCGAAAGAAGTGAGTAAATTACCATAGCATTTTAAATGGATCAGAGCTGAAATAGTAGCTGCCATAGGATCACTATGGATAAAACTGAATGGGGGATTTTTTCAATAGCCTCGAGCATTTTTTGGTGATAGTCAGACTTATTAAGGATAAGAATTTGATTGGATCTGTCGGCAGAAATTATGGCTAGAAGGGGGTTAGCTTGTAGTTCCTTTAGACGTTTTCGTTCCTCCTTGCAAACCTGGTGGGTTGGATTATTGCTGCTCGACTTGTTGTATTTTAAACTCCTGGATATTTCGTAACGAGTGGCTTCTTGTTCTTCAGAAGGCAAGGCGTTAACGATAGCCTCGATTTGAAGGATGAGGTAAATATTGTTAGAGCCACTACTTGGGGAGGCAAATTTAGTTCCACGCTGTAATGCTCTGGTTTCAGTTGAGCTTAACTGAACATTACTGAAGCTGGTAAAGGAGGTTTGAGTATCCACCGATTCTATTCTGTTGTATGAAGAGTAGCACATGGAAGATGCATTCCTAGACAACGACGAAGCAACTAAGTTTTTCAACTTGTGAACATGCGTAATTTGGAGACTGGCAACATCAGAAAGGATAGATGCATTGGTAGTGATCATAGTACGTTCTAAAATAATAGGTTGTAGTTTAACAGAGAACAGGAGGTATACTATATACACTGCTTATGTAAAAAGTCGATTAAACCTCTTTTACACCTAATTTTAGAAGATAGACGTCTAGATTCGGCATTCTTTAAAATGTTAGCGTTAAATCTCTCACGTGTTTGTCACCTCAGGGAGAGGGATTTTGGAGTGAGCCTTAATTCCCTACAATTGACGAGAAAGTTCAAATGTGTCTCTTCACGTGCCAATTTGTGACGCAGTTTGCAAAGGAAGAAAGTATGGAACCGCCCGTTTCGTACTTTCAATAAAATTAAGACGAAGTACATGCCAATAAAAGCGACTTGAAGCAGGGTCCAAATGATTCGTTTTAAAAACTTGAATATGGCACTGTGAACATATGGCGCTGGCGTTGTGAGCTTTGCATTTATGTCCTTTTACGTCATTCGGACATTACTTAAGATCTCAATGTATTCCCACATGACGATGAAGTCGATGCTGCTTCGAAAGATCTCATGTCTTTTAATTGAGTATTTTTAGTAGTAAATAGTTTTTAACGTGTAGAGTATGTGTTTACACGTGTTTTTAATTGTGTTTGACGACAGTATTTCACGTATTTCAACTTTTTAACACGAATCATTTCGACCCCAACACATATTTAAACAGCAAATCTCTGGGAATGATTGTATGAGTTCCGCAGAAGTTTATGAATGATATAAACATTTTAAAGATGGTCGTGAGTGTTGAGAGTGATGAACTGCCTTGGAGGCCCGCAACTTGCAAAAGTGAAAACAATGCCGAACGTGTGCGCATATCTGTACGGAAAATTCGCCGAATCACTCTTCGCGAGTTATCTGAAGACTTCAACATCAGTTTCGGCTCAGATCAGTGGATTCGTACGGACGATTTGCGTATGAGACGCGTCTGGGCAGAATTTGTGCTAAACTTCCTCTCAGCTGAACAAAAACAGGCCCATGATTCAGTTGCTAGTGATTTGTTTGAGTGTCTCGGAAACCACGAAAGCTCTTCAAAAACTATCATAACTAGTGATGAATCGTAGGTTTACGGGTATAACCAAAAACTAAGGCCTTTCACAGTGGAAAACCCCAAACTCTCCCATACCTAAAAAAGCACGACAGAGCCTCAGCAATGTGAAGACAATGCTGACAGTTTTTTTCAATCATGAGAGAATTGTGCATCATGAATATTCTCCATGAGGCCAGATAAACAACAAGGAGTACTACTGTCAAGTTTTGCCGTGTTTGAAGGATGGAGTTCGTCGCAAAAGTCCGGAATTGCATGAGAGTGACGGGTGGCACTAGTGCAGCAGTTTCCTGATAACCACCGCATTGCACATATCTAACAGCTATCCTATTCGCCAAATCTCGCTCCCTGAGACTTTGTTTTCTTCCCAAAAATCAAATACCAATTCAAAAGAAAAAAATCAAGATATTGAGAAGGCACAACATAATGCGAGGAAGGAGTTGTTAGCTATTTTAGAAGGTGGCTTCAAAAAATGCTGTGAGCAGTGGAAACAGCGCTGGGCTAAGTGTGTATCTTTGGAAGAGACTACTTCGAAGGTGATTAAGTTTCAAATCTGTAAGTCTTGTATTGTTTTAATAAATCCAGTGTAGATACTTTTTAGTCACACCTTGTATGATGTCGCTGACTGTTTAACAAAAATTAGTGGGTTACGTTGGGAGTTAGGAGTTGTCCCTTGAAATTGGAGGAATGATATTTTCTGCTTTTGCACCAAAGCAAAGTAATCGGATTGAATATAAAAACTAACGTGGTATCAGCCTACTGAGTGTGTAAAGATCCTTGAAAGTGTTTGGAAAGATCATTACGGATAAGGTGCGAGCCTTACGTCAGTGAATGTGTGGGATGTACATAGAAGTTTCATGTCTGGTAAGCGCTCTGATAACCAAATGTTTGCCTTACATATCATAATTGAAAAGCAGCTGCTAGTAAGAAAATGCTTGCTGCCTTTGTAAATTTTGAGAAAGCTTATTACTGAGTAAAAAGAAACATCATAATTATCATATTACTGGGAATCTGGGCATCTCCGGTGTCGCAGTGGTCTAAGCGGTGGCTTATGACCATTTCTCCGAGAAGGGTCGGGGTTCGAATCCCGATGAAGCATGGATGTTGTATATGTCTTATGGCACTGGCTCTGTCCGTTCCCTGGAATCTGTGGCCTTAAATTTGGGACGGGCGACTGCTAATAGCCAATTGAGTTGGTCATGGTGGTCGTAAACTTTCAATCAAAAAAGAAAAAGTCTGCTCAAATGTACGAAAGCTGTGCATGTTGGTAGTAGAGCGTGTATTCGTGTGAAGAGTATTTCATGAAATGGATTTCTATTGGCGCAGGAGTCAGACATGCTTGTGTAAAGGCACCATATCTTTTCAGTATATTTATGGATGGCTATAACTTGAATCGCATACATTTGAATCGCATACATAAAAGTAACTTCTAAAAACAAAAGACCAGAATTTCGCATTTTGCAGACCTGAGCATTCCCAAATGTTATGAGCGGTAATAGAATCCATTCCGAAGGCTGACAGACGTGTGGCACAATGTGAATAGGAACACTGAAAATGCAGTTTTTCACTGTCATAAGAAATCGCCTTCAATTTTTACGGAAACTTAATTTGTAACACTTTTAAACGTGAAAATTATAATTTTACAGGTCTTTTATGAGAAAAAAAAGATGCATAACAAATCGTGAAGAAATCCGTTTATTTGGCGTAATGAACACTAAAGAAACAATGCTAGCTTTCGCCACCAACGGGTGGCTTCTTCAGGATGAAGTAACGTCTAAAGAATACACAAGATTTTAAATACAATTCCTAAAAAAGTTGCAATCCGCGTTTTATCTGATTATACACTATCTACCAACAAGTAATTGGACACCCCTGCAATCGACGATATCTGCGGTCCTGATACACTTCACGGCCGCCGTCGCTAAATATCGTGTGGGAAACAACAACGCAACCAGTCGCATGCAAGATGCCATGCAGTTCGGAACCCTCTGATTTCGAGAAAGGTGTAATCGTCGGGTATCACAGAAATGACCGATCCATACGCCAGCGAGTTAAAGTACCGAAAATCGACAGTGGCCTACATGATTGGCAAGCGGAAGATGAGAGGTGACTGTCGGAATGTGCCCCGACCCGGCAGACCCACAAAACTGGGAGTTAGAGACCGACGGGTGCTGGCCAGAGAAATTCGGAAGAACCGCACCAAATCGATGGTCCACATCCGCCAGGAGTTTCAACAGGCATCCGGAAGTGTTCTTTCAATGCATACCATCCGTAAGGAAGCCCATCTGCTTGGTTATCATGGACGTGCTGCCGCCCACAAGCCTTTGATAACCAAGTCCAATAGCGCTGCTCGGCTAACGTGGTGCAAAGAACGTTGACAGTGGACCGTTGACAGTGGACCGTTGACAGTGGAAACAGGTTCTCTGGAGCGACGAATCAAGGTTCACCCTCTACCGTTCGGATGGCAGGGTCTGGGTTTGGCGTCTGCCTGGAGAACGCCTCCTGCCGGAATGGATTGTGCCAACTGTGAAATTCGTCGGCGGTGATATTATGATATGGGGGTGTTTCTCCTGGTATGGCACGGGACCCTTGGTCGCAATTCCTGGTAGACTCAACGCCGAGACCTACTGCACCATTTTGGATGACTATGCGCTTCCTACGTTGTGGCAGTTTTGCGGGGAGGACCCATGTTACTTTCAGGATGACAATGCCACCTGTCATGTTGCGAGGTCCACCATGGCTTGGTATGGTGACAATGGGGTTAATCGAATGGACTGGCCTGAGCAGAGCCTGGACCTTAACCCTATCGAGCACCTCTGGGACAAGTTGGAGCGTCGACTTAAGGGGTGCCCACACCGTCTGAAATCGGTGAAGGAACTGACCTGTCTTCTCCAAGCCGAGTGGAAGAAAATACCGCTAGCCGTCGTACAACGCCTGGTTGAGAGTATTCCCCGGAGGGTCGTAGCTGTAATCGCCGCTCGTAGAGGCTCCACCAACTATTGAAGGTGAATAAACTTCGTTTTCCTTTGCTATCACAGGTGTCCAATTACTTGTTGGTAGACAGTGCATCTTATTTATAACTAGCAAGTTTTGTGACACTTTGAAGTAAGTTTCTTGGTACACTGTGTGTCGTCATCATTCTTCAGAAATGGGTTTCTTTCTATTTTTGGGGTTTCACTTATTTGTTTTAATTTAGGAAGTATACAAATAAAAAAAATAATCGATACAATTATTAATTGCAGGATGGAAATTATTACAGTTATTTGCATAATTTAGACAGTGTAAATGCCTCGTTTCTTAAAGGGTAAGGTAAATGTTTCTAAATTTCATTTATCCAGTGAATTTCTAAATAAAGTTGCAGCAACTTGGATAAAGATCCTACCTTTCAATTTCTAAATGAGATGTTTTGTTCCTATTTAATCAATTTCCTTCGTAAATTTCTAAGTAGAATTTTATACACTTGTCTAATCGACTTATCCTGTGAATTTATCCATGGTATTTGCCTAACCAGTTCATCCCGTGCATTCTTAAATGCAAATGCCAGTGCTTTTTAAGGAATTTCCCTTGTGATGTTTTACATGAGACTGCAGACATCTGATGAATTAATTGATTTTCTCTACATCCAACTAAGATTGAAAACTGTTTCCGATAAATTGATAATGCGAATTTTGAAATGAAATCATTGTAGTTGTCCCATTCATTTACTTTTTGAATTTGTTGTTTGATGTTCAGTCAAGATGTAGGTAACACTATAGTGCTACCTCTTATGAATAAATAATGAATGTTTTGGGTGCTAGTAGCTCTGCAAAGACCGTCGACCGAAACAAGTACTAAAGTAAAATAATTATCTGAAATTGAGTTAAGTGCGTGCTTTTACAAATGACCAAGATTTTGATATCGTCCAGTCAGTCAACAAAAATTATAAAACTTCTTTGCACGATGCTACTGAGAAAAGCGATTTAGACGGAGTAAAGTACATTATACTGCGAATTATTACTTTAAGAGTCATACGAAGACGTTATCTTCAGGAAACAACGTGGAAAAAATGTAGTTATTTGTATAATTTACATATCATCTGAATTTCGCAATGAAACTGAAGATATGTGTAATCAAGTTGCCTAGAAAGTTTGCCAGTGAGATCGGAGGCTTTTGTCAGATTAGTATTTTGTGAGAAATGAAAGAGCATAGCATATTTATTCAGTAAATTCCAAAATGAGTGAAGTTGTATATGGGTAACCTACTGACCTTACACCGTTAATTGTTTATATTTCTGAATTGAATTCAGCGAGTCAGAATAAGCCTAAGCTTTAGCAGTTTCCTGATTTTCTGGTTACCCACAAAAAGTTTATAAATAACTGAAAAAATTTAAGGGTACTCTAAACTGAATCAAGTTTCTGTGAGAAGAACGGTCTTTTGTGAAAGAATATTTAATGTGTGCTATTATACGAAGTACAAGGTGTTTTCATTGAGACCGCAGATATCTGATCAATTAACTTATCTTCGGGACTTATTCTTCACACTAAGCCAGCTTCAGATAATTTTGTCTTGAGATTCTATGTGCGTTTCTTTTTGTTGTTGTTTGGCTTTGTTTCGGGGTTTAACGATCACCGTTGTGGTGGTGTTTTTATTTATTTTGATGTCGCCTTGGTGCGTGGCTTTGCGGCCAGGAAATAACTGGAATCTTAGATTTCGATCACTTTGGTAGTAGCTGCCACCAGCCAAAACTTCTCTTTCTGAATACTCTACAATACTTATTCTCTACATAGAATTTTTAGTTGTGTAAGTAAGATCCACGAAAGCAGACTCGCTGGGTCTATTTACAGATGATTTATTCACATCCCCTCCCTAACTGTAGAGGCGCTGCAGAATATTTACACAAACAAATCCACGTCGGTTTTCGTTTCACTATGAATCAGTCATTCAATCAACATATGCCATTAAATAAATTCGTGCGTCCATCGGATGAAAAGTTGTTAAGCGAGTTCACAGAATGAGGTGACGTTTCCTGTTACACAGGTGTAGAGCAATAGTAGTGCCAGGTGCTCTGGGTTGAATTGACTCCACAGTATCAGTTCTCTGGTATTACCTGTATACCGCAGTACAGAGTGATCTCTACTATGTACGTAGATATTTTACGAGTGACCTCGGCCACTCTGCCTAAAATCCCACTAGCCTGACGACTGCAGCTATCAGGGAAAATTCGCCAGCATCCTTGCTTTTGAAGCAAAACCAAGAGAATGCCAGCCAAAAGTTCTGGGTCTTTGGTCCGAAGTGCAATTTCACCCCCAGCTCCCTCGCCATCATCCAGTCCCGACGGCGCATTTTCTGCAGGATGCATACCCCGGGGATCTCATTACTTACCAAAACTATCACCCCTTTCGGAACGTTCCGTTCCCGGGCAAGCTGGATGCTTCGCATACACGCCTCTCTTCCTCTCCCTCCCCCTCTCTCTCTCTCATGCCACCTAAAAGAAATCCTATGCTCCACGCTATTCAACATGGCGCCTCACCCCTCGAAACAGACTTCTCAAACTAACGTCTAGACCCGTGTTGCGTTCCACCTCCCCAGAACAATGAACAGCTCTTAAGACTATAGGCCGTCGCCCGCCCTCTAAGCAAGGCCATTAATTCTAAGGATAGGGAGAAGTCAGCGCTGTAGGACATGTGCACCACCTAGGTCTCGTACGGGGCTTGGATAGTTAGTCAGAAATCTACGCCTCTTACGACTCGACTACTGGGATGGCAATATGAGATTTCTGCCTGAACGTATGCCAAAGTCATTTACCAACAAATGTTTCATGAATTATTTTCTTTCTGTAACGACAATATAATATATGTTTGATCAACACTTAGTGTTTCTTCTAAACACAAACAACAGTTACACCCTGTTTAGAATGCAGTGTTGCATCTCACGGAAAAAGTGTTAAAACGTATGTTCAATATTCGTCTTTCATTTGTGTAGTTTTCAGTACCAAAATAAAAGACGAATATTTGTTCATACGTGCTTATAACATCAGTGTGACGGACAAAAATGTTGATAAAGAATTACTACAAATGTTGGTAAGAGTTGCTCTTGAAGTTTTGTGCGTGAGATTGTCTTGTAGGATAGCATAGAAACACACGCACGCGCTTTCACACACACCTGTTCCAGCAGTCAGCTCAGCCCATCAGAAGGAACCTGAGACGGAATGAACCACGTGAATGAAAAAATAAGCTCATAAACGAAGCCAGCTGAACTGAAATCATGAATGGAAGACGTAAAAGAACAACAATACGAGTAGTAATCATATAGAAGAATTGACAGGAGTGAGGGGTGTTCAAATTGACCCGGGATGAGAGTATGCGTTTATTAAAAGAGACCAACTGTTTTAACGCACCTATGACAGTTCGTATGCAATCAAAAACGCTAGAAAATTAAGTTGCTACTTTTCCTTCTATAAATAGCAGAAGCATTCTCCAGCAAAAAGTCTGTTGACTTTTACATTGAGTCAGTTGATGTAATAATTCATACTAGCTTTTGTTTAAAAGAAAGCGGTTTTTTTATTCAGATACCGGTGATTTAAAAATACCGGTGATTGTTTTCAAGCCGAAATGAAATGTGGCCGCCCCGGTGGCGCAGTGGTCTACTGCTTGAGACGGGTGCAATTGTTTTTGGCTCCTGGGTTAGCCCTAAAAGCGGTTTGTTTACTTCGTGTTTTTTGTGATTGTTTTTGCCTTACTTCGTGTTTTTTGTGATTGTGTGAGGCTGCATGCCAAGTGTGCACGGTGTCCCCCCCCCTTCTTTTTGAGTTGTGTGTTGCAAGTTGCAACACATGAGTGACGTTCGTGGCCGGTTTGGCTACGACCTGTGCATTTATGAGTAGTACGACTGCGACTGAGTCTTCATCTGCTGGTGTTTCGCCTTTGTCTATTTCACGTTCGGAGATTAATTTAGCTGGTGTTTTATCGAAAAGTGATATGTCGTCGACTTCAACTGTTCCTTCTGATCAACTTTCTCAACTGATTTGCAATTTTGATCTTATTGATGCTTTTCGTTCTGTCCACCCCCAAGTCCCGTGAATTTTCCTGGTTTCCCCCAGCCGCTTCTCCTTGTGTGGCGGCTAGACTAGGTCGTTTTTATGTTTCTAATTTTTTTTTTTTTTTTTTTTGGAGGTTTAACGACCACCGTGAGCAACTCAATGGGCTATAAGCAGTCGCCCGTCCCTAATTTAGGGTCACTGGTTCCAGGGAAGGGAGAGAGCCAGTGCCGTAAGACAAACACAACATCCATGCCTCACCGGGATTCGAACCCGGACCCCTTTCGGACGAATAATCAGAGGCCAACGCCTTAGACCACTGCGCCACCGGGGCGGCGTTTCTAATTTCCTCCGCTCCTCCCTTGTTGAAGTCACCCATCACCCCTCTGTTTCATCTGACCTTCGTCCAGTTATTTACGCTTCTTTTTGCCTTCTTCCGCTGTCCCCCCCACCCCTTCCCTGTTTGGTTCCTGGATGATTTTTTTCTTTCTGATCCTGTTTGCATAGCCGAAATCCATTCGATTATTTCTTATTCGGTTAGCCAACTTTCTTCTTCGGTCGACCCAGCAGCTCTGTGGTTTTCCACTAAACTTTCCATTCTCTCCTTTGCTCGTCAGTTTTCATTCTCGTCTCGAACCCAACGTCTCTCAGATCTTGATTCTCTTCGCAGTAAGTTACAGTTCCTCTCTCCTTCTGATCCTTCTTATGCCATTCTACATTCTCAACTCCGCAGTACTCTAAACTCTTTCGCTTCTTCGGCCCTGATCCGATTAAAATTTTCTCAGTTGCACTTTCATGACGACCCATTTCAGAACTTACGCTATCTCGAGAATCACCGCGTTAAGGGTAATACCCTTTCTTTTCTTTCCTTGCCGGATGATTTCTTAGTTACCGACCTGTACCGCATTTGTGACTTGACTTTCGAGCACTACACCGAACGTTTCCGCTCTCAGGTCTTGCCGCCAACGGCTAATTCCCACATTGTGCTCAATCTTCCACAAGTTCCGCTTTGCTTTCTTGATTCATTAGATTCTCCTATTTCTTCATCTGAAGTTCGTACATCTATTTCCAGTCTGAACGATCGTTCTGCCCCTGGTGCAGATGGTCTTTCACTTTCTTTCTATAAAACCTTTCTTCCTGCTCTTCTCCCCCTTCTCGTTGCTTGCTTTAACTCCATCCATTCTTCTTATGCTTTTCTGTCTTCCGACTTTTCCTTTGCTCTTGTTCGCCTGATCGCGAAATCTGGTAACCTTGGTCTCTTTTCTAACTGGCATCCTATTTCCATTCTTAATACTGATTATAAGATCTTTGCTAAAATTCTTACTCTCCGCCTTAATCCCCTTCTACAGTACATTATTCATTCTGACCAGACTTACGCCATTCCTTCTCGTTCGATTGCTACTAACATTACTACCATCCGTGACTTATACGCTCTTGCTTCTCGTCTTTCTGAACCTCTTGCCATCTTTAACATTGATCAAAAACAAGACTTTGATTCGATTAACCACTCCTATCGTTTCGCTGTTCTTCGCCATTTTGCCTCCCCCCGTTTTCTGTCACGCGCTTTTCAATCTTTATTCTAACTCTTCTTTCCGGATCAGAACCTCTACCTTCATGACTGCTGTTACCCCCTTTGCGTACGGGATCCGGCAGGGTTGCCCCCTGTCGGGTCAGCTGTTTGCCCTCGCTTTTGAATCTCTCTTGATATCAATTCGTTCCCGGTTGCTTTCTACCATTCCTCGAGGCGTTGCTTCCTCTCGCCACCATCGTGTGGTGTTGTCTGCGTAGGCGGATGATTTAACACTTTTTCTGCGTTCGGAGCTGGCGTTCGGTGTTGTTCTTTTTCTTTATCGAGAGCATGCTGCCATTTCGGGCTCTGAACTGAACATATCCAAATCGGTTGGTTTATGGGCCGGCTCGTGATCTGCTCGCGGGGATCGCCCTTGGGGTGCCCGCTGGTCGAGCACGATCGTTAAGCTTCTTGGGGTGCACATTGGCAGTCCTGTGGCTGTTGCACTGCCACTTGGACACCATTAGTTCAAGCTCTGAATCATCGTCTGGCTCCCTTTCGACGTTTTAAACCCTTTTTTTCATATTTTAGTCGAGCTCACCTAGTTTCTACTTTCCTTTTGCCAGTTCTTTCGCATTCTTGGATTGCTCACATTCCCCCGCCCATCTTTCTCCGTCATATTCAACGAACGTTTACAGATTTCATTTGGGACGTTATTCATTGTGTACATTGTTCCACACTCGTCCTTCCTCTTTCCTACGGCGGTCTTTCTCTTCCTGACCTTTCTTTCAAGTCTAACGCTTTTCGCCTTCAGCACTTTCTTCGCGGCGTTTTCCTTTCTCCAACTTCTTCTACCACTGTTGTCGATCCTTTGCTCTTTCCTCGCAGCCCTTTCCTCACTATTGCTACCTTTATCCGCATGGACCTCTTCCCCTCATCCCTGTCCACTTTCCTGATACTTATCGTTCCGTTTTCTCCCTCTGGCAATCCTTATGTCCTGTCCGCACCCCCTTCCTCTTCGACTAACGATCTCCTTGCGGAACCTCTTTTCTTTTCTTCTGCTATCCGTCCTCCTACCTCTGCGTACCTACACTTCTCCACCTGGTTTGCCGTAGTGCAGGTCTCTCAGCTGGTGGATTCTGCTCTCCGTTGGAAATCTTTTTCTCACATCACGACTCCTCTTGCAGATACGCCTCGCCATGGCGCACAACTTCGTTGTATCCATTCTTGTCTTCAACGTCTTTATCCTTCTCTTGTGATTTCTTCTGGCCTCATTTCTTCTTCGTCGCCGTCCCTCTGTCTTCCGTTCATTATCTTTCTTAGCGACTCCAATTTCTTTCTTCATCAGGTTTTCTGTTTTTGACTGGTTTTAAAGCTCCGCTCGCCATTCTTTCAGTTCCTTCTGATGAGCTATCCCGCACCTGGTCGGATCCCCATACCTCTTTGGCGTCGTCTAAGGCGAAGGATATCCATTGGCTTCATCTTCATCGCCGGCTTCTCACCCCCGTACACTTCATCGTTTTCGCCATTTGTCCTCCCCTCTTTGTTTTTTTTTGTTCCACGCTCGGTGACGTCTCTCATGCATTTGATTCTTGTTTGGTTCTCCAAACCCTGTTCTCCCTCATGTTCTCTTTTCTTTGCAAGGTTTGTCCTCAGTCCCATTCAATGTTCCATTATTACTTCCTTCGTCGTCATCATCCTTCTGCCTCTTCTCATAATCCTGTCTGTGCGTTTTTAATTTTGGAAGCCAAATTGACAGTCTATCTGTTCTACCATTCCTGCATTGATCGGCCTTCGCTTCAGCGGTATCATTCTGCCAGAGTCTTTCTGTGCCGTCGTTACCGCTCTTCACTCAAATCTATCATCCAACTTGAGTACGAAATGGCACTGTCCCAGCAGGATGTTCATGCCTTTTTTTCAATCTGGTCCCCTCATTTGCCTTGGTTTTGTGTTTTGAACGGTGCAGTAGATCTACTTCCATATGTTATTTTTTCTTCTTTCCGTTGGGGGTTTCTTTTTTGTAATTTCTCTCTTTCACTTGTCTCCCGTCAGGTCCGACATTGGGGCCTCCTTTTCTTTTTCTCTTGGTGTTCGGTACTGTCTTTCCACTCTTTTTCCATGTTTTTTTTTCGTTGGTCTGTCTTGACTTGTGTTTTTTATGCTTCCCGGTTCTCTGTAGCCTTGTTGCACCTGTTGTTTTAGGTTGAGGTGTTGTTTTTCGCTTTTTGGACTATGAAAGTGGCAGAACTCCTGTTGTCTTTCCCCAGTGTATTGTGTTTGTTTGTATTGCCCTTTATTTTTCCTTTCTTAGATTGAATTGCGCTGAGTTTTTTTTTATTGCGGGGTTTGTTTTTTTGTTTTTTTCCCCTTGGGTACTACCAGTGATTATGTTTGGCAGTTGAACTTATATTTAGTACTGCACTTTGTTGTTCTGCTTTCTGTAGTGGACTCCGCTAGTCGGATCCCCGTGCATTCCTTTGGTGTTAATATTTTTGTGGGTGAGCTTCTGTTTTTATTTTTATTTCTTGCTTCGTTAGATCTTAATGGGGGTTTTCTTGTGCACTGGGTGGGTTGCTTGGTGTATTATTTTTATTCCTGTTTATGCTTGCGCTATTTTGCGTGTGTAATATACTGTGCATACATTTCAGGTTTAATTATTTTAGTTGGTTATTGGCGTTTGTCGCTGTGTCTCTGTTGTGCTGTGTTTCGGTATTTTTGAATTATTCTGTATTTGGACTGGAATTTCGTGTTCCTGTGTTGTGTTGTACCGGCTCTTTGCCGGTGCGTTTTTCTTTTTCTGTTGGCCTCAGCAGTAGGCTGACCGCGGATGTTTACTTTGTTCAGTATTTTTGTTTTGCCGTTGTGTTATTGCTTTTGATCCTCTTCTGTACTAGTGCTGAATTGTGTTTTGTGCGTATGCCTTTCCTCGTGATCACCCTGATATAGCGGTAGGCAGCCTTATTCTCTTGGTGCGTTGTTCATATTTTTGTGCCCTACCGTGACCGCTGCTTACCAGCCTTCGTTGTGTGTGCCTCGCTGATCTGAGCTTGTGTTTATCTTCTAGCTATTGAGATTCTAATGATAATAACATGGTTTATGCATTGTGGGATTTGAAGTGTGTGGTTGCATCTTTAATCGTTTATAATTATGTATTTTTTTGCGCTTGTGTTGTACTGTGCATACGCCATTTTTCGTTCTGTTTTTTAGTCGGCTACAGTGGCCTACTATCGCATGTTCTTCCGTGTAGTGCTCCTTTTTTATTTTTTGTCTAGAGTTATTTCTTGATACTTTGAATATGTTATTCTTCTTATTTTTTTTGTCTCACGTCGGTCGCAGGCGTTGGCCGACGCAGTTCAATTTACCCCATAGAGTGGGTTTTTTGCTTTTTATTGTTAAACGCTCATGTCTCGGCTATTTGGCATTGTGATTTTTTTTTACAGTCGATTTTTGTGTATGACTGATCATGTGAGCCGTGCTTTGTATTTGGACCGGTGAGCCAAAAGGCATGTTGTGATCTCGGTGACTGTTTTTGTATTGTTATATTTTAGCGTTTAATAAAGATCTATTTGAAGGCAGTGGTCTAAACGCTGGCTTGTGATCATTCGTCCGAGTTAAGTTCGAATCCCGATGCTGCATGGATGTTGTGTTTGTCTTACCACGCTGGCGCTCTCCCTTCCCTGGAACCAGTGGCCTTAAATTAGGGACGGGCGACTGCTTATAGCCTATTAGTTTCTCACGGTGGTCGTTAAACCCCAAGAACAAAAAAATAAAATAAAATGTAACTATGCCTTCATCATGAAGTTTGTTTCTTTAAAAAACTACAGAGCTTTGTTCTTATTTTGGAATTAATACATCTAGGCTCTTTAATCGCTGGGAATGTATCGTATTTATAGCCACTTTATCACTCGGTAACAGCCACGTTACTACTCTTCTGTTACCGAAATCTTGCGGTTCGTACACATATTCTTTACCCCACGGAACTTAGTTTAAAACCCAGCATTGACAGTGTATTTGTTTTAGAGTTCTATTCTTTTCTACCAGAGAGTAGTGCAAAATTCGGGATCGGTAACGGGTTAGAACTTAGGTCACAGTCTGTGTGTAACACGCACTATGTCGCCCCGGCGGCATAACCGCTGGCTTCTGACCATTCTTCTGAGATGGGTCTGGGTTCGAATCCTGTGAGGCATGGCTGTTGTGTTTGTCTTACGGTTGGATCTTTTCCTTGCCTGGAACCAGTGCCTCTAAATTAGGGTCGGGAGACTGCTTACAGCCTATCGAGTTGCTCACGGTGGTCGTTAAACCCTCTGATAAAAAAACAACAACAAACAAACATAAAACAACAACATTATTTTCGACATTTTTTTTTCACATTTTCTAAACCGATGGGCTGAACTCGCACCACATGGGAGCATTCTTGCCCTCGTCTCGTGACAGAAAATAAAATATAATCAAATAATACATCCGAAAAGCCAAAGAGATTTCGCCTGTTCTAGCTGTTGCAAACCCATGCTCGATTAACGGATCAGAACTGAGCGGAAGCGTGATTGGTTTTTTCATCCAATGCGATGCTTGACTTCTTGCTAGTAACGCTTAATGAAAACCACAAAGCACTTTGGCCAGGAAAATCATTAAAAACAATTCCCGCGCTTCGGCCTTCCAAATTTATTTGTTGCTCTCATAGAAAAAAAGCAGACGTTGTTGATAGTGAACTATTGATTTCCTTTTCTTGAAGAGAATTATCGATTTTTTTCATGGGAAATACATACTGTATATTTCTAATGTATGCTAAATTAATGGGTTGAAAACGAGAGAGAAGGTCATCATTAGAAAAAAATCAAAAAAGAAGAAGAGAACGTTTAAACACCTAGCCGTCAGTGGAATCTAAATCTAAATAGCGAATCGATTTCCACAAAAGCAAAAAAGTGGATTTCTGTAAAATAGCATGATAATGACAGCAATGCAAAGATAATAGTAGTAACCAAGCACTTCTCTTGCTTAACTTGTGAATATTCCCCTGAGGTTCTAAAATTGCCTGTTGCTGGTTGTCACGTATCAGGAATGAGTGCGAACAGCACGTTACTCGCGTCCCTGTCACATCTTTTGGTTGCCTCCGTTAGTATGTCCAACGTCAATGAATGGTGGTAAATTTCATCACGTTTTCTTTTTTTTTTTTTTTTTGGTTACAAACAATCGTATGCAGGAGAGAATATCGTTTCGATTATGCCTCTCTTTCCATTTCGTTTTTCTGCAACAACAATATCGCTGCTTCAACAAGACGGATTGCAAAAATCTTGTCCTGCTTACATAGAGGAAGAAATGTGTATTACAAGATACTTTCTTTTCATTCCTTCCGTCCATCAGTCAGTTTGTTTGCAGAAAGGATAAATCGGTTTCCAAAGGACGAACAGAAGAAATTCTTTCTTTGTAGAATGAAGAAAAAACGTAAGTATCAAATTATCGATAAATCAGTTTATTTTCCTTCCATATATCAGTCGTTAGTCTATCTCTCCGTCTGTAGAAATGAAATCTCCGAATTGAAAGGCCGTATTTGTATCTTGTTTTTGCTTCGTGGGTTTAACGTCCACTGTGAGCAATTCAATGTACTGTGGGCAACCGCTCGTCCCTAATTTACGGCCATTGGTTCCAAGGAAGGAAAAGAACCAGTACGATAAGAAAAACACACTACCCACGTCTTACTCGGTTTTCGAACCTGGTCCCTTCTCAGAATAATGATTAGAAGACAAGGAAGGTTCCAAGAATTTGGTTCCAAGGAAGGAAGCGAACCTGTGCGATAAGAAAAACACACTACCCACGTCTCACCGGGATTCGAACCCAGTTCCTTCTCGGAATAATGATTAGAGGCCATTGCATCGTACCACTCCGCCACCGTGCCGGCTAAAAAGCTGTATCGCAGTAATTCTTTCTGTATATGTTACAAGAAAGAATAGGCAGAAAATCTAAATAGGTAACTGATTTCCAATGTTCAATACGTCAATCCTTCCATTCATTCGTAAGTCACTCAGTCTGTCTGCCCGTGTGGAATATTTTTGCTTGTTTCGGAGTTTAAACTACCGCCATGAGCAACTCTTCAGACTCTGAGTAGTCGCCCGTTCTAATTTAAGGTCACTGGTTCCAGGGAAGGGACAGAACCAGCGCCACCCGACAAACTATCCAGGACCCAAACCCAGCCTCATCTTGAAAGGATGGGGAAAAACACAGAGCCTCAGACCACTCTGCCACTGGAGTGGCTGGAATAATGATATCGCCGCTTTTAAGTATTGAACTGTAAAATTCTTTCTTCCTTTTAGCGGTACAGAAAAGCATGTGCTCAAGATTGTAGACATGTCTGTCCTGCTCATCTCTCAGTCAATCTGCATTTTGGTCCACAGAAATGTTTCACCTCTCCTGTAGGTCTTTTCATAGCTATGTCTGCTACGAGAAGACACGCGTAGAAAATTTTCAGCATTTCTGCCCTTTATTTCGCTCTCAGTCTGTTAATCTTTCTGTCCGTTTTCAATAATGATATCTCCCTTTCTAAAAGTTGGCTAGAAAAAATTCTTTCTGCTATTTGTTTCAGGTAGAAGAAAATATGTATACAAAATCTTAGACATTTATCCCGTTTTGCCCATCCTTCAGTATACGTCTGTCAAGCTTTCTATCTACAGAAATCATATCTCTACTTCTAAAGTTATATTGAAAAAGATTTCTGTGATTAACTGTAGAAAACACATGCGAAAGATTACCAATATTTCTGGCTTTCCGTTCATTTGTTCATCACTTTGTCTAACTCTTTGTCGGTATGCCAAAATATTTGCGCTTCTAAAGATGGAATTGAAACACATTCTTTCCGTGTAGGTAGCAGAAATCATTTGCACATGATCTAAGACATACCCGTCATTCGTTCAGTATCTCTTTCTATATCAAAAAGTATTATTTCTGCTCATAAAAGCTGGATTGAAAAATTCTTTTCGCTTTTCATTTTCGGTAGAAATCACGTACATATTTTTTTACAGATGCCTGTGCTGCTGGCCATCTTTTACTCCGTCTGTCTGTCGGTAACCAAAAAGTATTTGGCTGCTCCTAAAAGTGAGATTGAAGAAATTTTCTGTATGATAGAGGAAGGCATGTTCACTAAATTATTAACATGTTTGCTTCCACTTCATCATCCGTCTGTAACTTTACTTCTCTGGTTATCAGCCTGTGGAAACGACACATCTCCTCTAAAATTTGGATTGGAGCAATTATTTCTATGCATGTTAGAGAAAAACGTGTGCCGAACATTTGAGATATAGCTGTCTTTCCGTTCATTCATTAGTTTATGCGTCCGTCTGTCTGTCTGCAGAAACGCTGTAAAGGTGGAATGGAGAAATTCTTTCTGTACGTAATATCGCCTTTGAAGGCATATAGAAAGACAAACAGACTGAGGTACTGACATACTGAATATCGAATGAAGGAAACTATAGACATGCCTGAGATCTTTTGCATATTATTTCCCTTTTCCGACACGGAAAGAATTTCTTGGATCCGACCTTTAGAGTCATAGATATATTTTCTGCAAACGGACAGACAGAGGTAACAAAAAGTCAGATTGTCGGATAAACAGAAAGACAAAAACCTAATATCTTTTACACGTACCTACCTCTATCGGATACGAAATGAATTACTCCTGTCCAAATATTTGAAGATACAACGGAAGAACAGGAATGTCGATAACTTCGTGTACATGCATTCCGATGTCTGACACAGAAAAACGTCTTCAGTCCGATCTCTAGGAAAACAGATATCGCTTCTGTAAAATGACCAACTGACTGACTGATGAGCGGGAAGACCACACATCCAGAAAGAAGTGCAATGTCTTCTTCTATCATATCCAGCAAGATTTTTTAAATCTAAACTTTAGAAGCGATAACACTGTTTCTTCAGAAGGACGGACGGATAGATATACTATCTGGCCGACGCGACGGATGGAAGGAAGCAGAGACGTGCCTGAAATTTAATCTTAACCTTTCCGCTATCTGATAAAATAAAATGTTTTGCATTCCAACATTCCGAAGAAAAAATTTCGATTTTGCAGGATTGAGGGACGGAAGAATAGTCATAAACGAAGCTATATGATTTCTTCGATCCGATCTGCAAGTAACTAAGAGTTGGGAAAGCGACGAATTTCTCCGCAATAAGCTGACACACGAAGAATTGATTCGTTACGGTCATTTTCTCTGATATCCCAGTGCATTTGTATGAACTGATCTACATCTGCGAAGCTCAAGAGAACTAACAACACGAGAGATTTAAGTGTTTTGTGGAAGGCA
Organism: Macrothele yani; assembly: GCA_039090855.1. Classification (NCBI taxonomy): domain Eukaryota; kingdom Metazoa; phylum Arthropoda; class Arachnida; order Araneae; family Macrothelidae; genus Macrothele; species Macrothele yani. The sequence goes on along the minus strand of CM077025.1, from coordinate 70,528,374 downwards.
TTAGACAAGATCCCTTTATTAATTTCGAGAATCAACAAGTAAAAACTTTTGAAAGTTAAAATCAGTGAAATCCACCAGTTCAAAAAGCCGATTGAGACACCCGTTTTTTGAAATTAAGATAAAAATAGTTTAAATTCTTTTGTCCACGAGACCTCATTAATAATTCTTGGTATTAAAAGGTACCGCTTCCTCAGTTTCTTAGTTCAGATGAAACTTGCTCCAAGAAGGTGCATCTGCTACTTTTTTTAAGCAAATAATTTTGCGAAATTTTGGTGAAATGAATTAACTTGTTTGGCATAGGATACTCAGGCAATAATTTTGGAACATCTTAGAGAAAGTCCACCAAGTATGTATGCGGGTATAGTCCAAAAAAAAAAATTATATGCAAATATAATTTCTTTCAAAATTTTAGCTCAAATGGGTCAAACACTTTTACTAGTGATACATTACTTATACTTTTCAGCTTCAACAGCATTACTGCTACCATGAACGGAGTACAATAAAGTATGAAACCCCAAAGGTTTTACGTTAATGCTTTTGCTTTTATTGTGTTTTGTTTTCCTACATTTACACCTGTTTTCGTCTCAATGTTCAGTGGTCTGCTGCATTTATTTCTTTGAATCTTCGTTTTCTTTACTTAAATGAACGCGAAAAAAATTAAAAATTTAAGAAAACAGAAAAAGCCAGTGTTAGCAAAACACGATCGATTTTTAGCTTTACTGTATTTTAAAAATTACTTAATAAACAGTTTAAAATCTTTTCATTGACCAAATGACTCTTCTAATAAGTCAGAAGTTTCAATGGAAAAATATTTTTGCCAATAAGCTCCCAGATAATAAATTGGGAATCACCATGATTGATGTTTTTTAAAAAATTATGTTGGATTAGATCCTATTCTTCCTCTAACGAGGCAGAATTCCATTCGTATTTTCTCTGGAATCAGAGGATTACGACTTTTTTATAAATTCAGGAACCCACGTCCAAAGCTTAAACTGAAGAATCATCTGACCTTCAACGAAAATCGTTGGAAAACTACTAAATTTTTAATTTTTACTTACTCGAAAATGTGATAACGTTTATAGCTTTTTTAATAGCTTTGTGTAACAACACATCAATTTAATTGATTTATTTAATATACACATGCTGTGCTTCTTTAAATGAAAACTTTTGATTTGATTGATCATGACTTTCTATTCTGGAAACTTCTCGGTTAAGGGTTTGAGAGATTTTATTTGTATTTATTTATTTATTTTGATTAGAGAAAATATTCATATTTATTAATACTTGCAGCACAGCGCAGTGGCGTCCATATGAGTACTTTAAGAGGGGGAGCTAAGAAAAATCCTTACCTCCTTCAAGGCTGTCAAACATTTTAGTAAATGTACAAGATACTAAAATACAACATAAATAATTTATTCAATCAATCATTAATATATTATTATTTTCAGAAATGCTTAAAAAAAAAGGTTTCGTCCATTTTAGTGTTTTAAATTTATCGAAAATTTGGCTATACCAACGGCTAGAGGGGAGGCTCGATTCCCCCTTTTCCCCCGTATGGGCGCCTTTGGCACAGCGTCCTGTGTCCAGGACTTCGTCTATACCCGCATAGCATTTAGCGCCATTTTTTCTTTTGTTCGTACTTGCATCTCAGGAAGAGACATTCCTGCCTCTCTTGTCCAATTAGATAACCCCTGTCTGACTCGTTTCCTTTCTGCCCTTCTCGCGGGTAAGTACTGTTAATTGCGTGATTTTATGGGCAATACTGAATCATTTTAGCTCCTGCTGAAGAAAGATTTTTCTCACACGGTGTTCTGTCCATTAAAGTCGAATATGATCGTTTGTAATTTACATCTGCTTGTCCAGGACGCTGGTGATACCCGGAAGTAAGGGGGAGTGAAAACGTGGAGTGGATTTGTAAGCGAAGTTTATTTTCCCGCTCTTCTTGATTGCCTCGATATGGTTTAAGTATCTTGCATAATTAACAGCACGGTTTTAAAGTATTAAGTAATATGAAGGTATATTCGTATAATAATAGCGACACTTTAAGGGAGCGCACCTGTGACTAACTGCAAGGATACGGCAGGTCTATAGGCATGGGAGTCCACAGTTTTGGATCCTTCTGATCAAACACAGAAGAATATTTGGTTCTCATGGTTGCGATGAGGTCTGAACAACAGATTGGGTCTGCCTCTGATTCCGTCTGGACCAGAATGAGATGATACACTCATCTTGACAGGTTGTCACTTTTGAATGGCACCGTAACAGGTCTTCAGACGACTGTTCCATTTTTTTATTCGGTTCAACAGCTCTGAATTCACATAATGATTGACACTAAGCAATCGAGCTACCTGTATAAATAATTGGCCGACCTCTGACCTGCCAATGTCTCTCTTTCCTTTTGAATCTTCTGGACGTATCCATTGGTACATGGCCAGGAAAATTGTCACTACGGACTTATGCCAGAACCTTTTACGCTGTACCAATAGCCTCCTACGGATGCTATGAATTGAAGGTTTCCTTTATAGGGCGTTCTGATTCCCTGTGCAAATCGTCAATTCGACATTTGCATGTTTTATTACAGTGAAAAGTTTTCGTGTGTCCCGATTTCTTCGCCTGTTATTTTCACTTATGCTTAACTTTTTAAAGGCAGTGTATACAAACACATAAAAAATATAAAAAGCGAAAAAAATTTCTGTCCAAGTTCTAAAAAATCTCGAACCAAACTAAAAATGATTTCAGGGAATTGAAGAAGTTTTACGTGTTTTTTTACTCCTGAACCTCAGTCAAATCATTGATTAAAAATAGGTACTTACACACGTGCATGAGTCATTCTGTTGCACGACCTTTTGAATGTGAATGTTTTTGATGAAAGCATATTTGTGTTTTTGTACTCTACTCAGCCTCATGAGTAGCGAAAGGCACGAGGAATAAACAAATCCAATTCAGGGTTCCTGATTTAATAAAGGGAAGAGCAGAAACGGAAGAAACGAATACAGCTGTCCCGCAGTATCAAGATGAATCACAGAACTGAAAATAAGTCGGTTGCAAAAAAAAAAAAAAAAAAAAAAACCTAGATCTGAATTCTTACAATTCTGTTCTTGTATCAGATAGCACGTAGGTTGTCTGTGCATTAATAATTGAAAAAGAAAAACAACATTTCTCTGTCAGAGACTACCAGTCTTCGCATAAAAGAAATCTTAGGAGTGACAAATGTGAAGTGGTCAGTTCTTTTGTGAGCGGATGCCTGCGGAAAACATAGATTTTTTTGTCAAAAACCGGAAAAATCTTTTTCATAAAAGATTTAACCTGACTGGTTCCAGCTGTCCTTTAAAGTGTTATTTTTTTGTGTGTGTGTGTGTGTTTGCTTCTTTGATAACGTCGCCACTCTGAGCCAATGAAGAGAGGTTAATTAAAGAAGATGCGACCGAAGGATTCATTATGATAAGCGAAAAGTGCTAGCAAAGGGATGATTTAATTCACCAAACCATCATGAATTATCGATAAAAGTTTAGCTACTTACAATGCGTTAACAAGGTTGGAGCAAATATATTTATAACACAAGAAGGTGAAAATATGAAAACAACCCTGAGGGAACACTTTTCGTATTTTCTGAAAGCATTAGTACGTGTGGCAGTCGTGTGGTCACGTGACTTACAAGAGGAAGATGGCGTGACTTGCCTGCTATGTTGTAGCAGTAACAGTAGCCACAAAACGAAGGGAAATGGGCCGGACATAATAGTTCTGGAAGGAAAGCTAAACTTCTGGAGGAGACAAACATGCATGAATCTTAGAACAGAAATCTTTTTCGTTAATTAAACGATCTTCAGGAAAATAACAGAATACACACATAGCAGTGTGTCAATTTTGTACAGAAAATCTCGCTAAAAGACGTACTTGATTCACATATGGAGGAGTTGACTCGGATGAATAAGAAATAACCATCTGCGCAATTACACTTGCCGTCTGAACAAACTGAGTTTGCAACGACGATTTCACATTGTTTCGAATCCTGGCATTCTTGACTGAGTTCTCGACCTGAAAAGATATGAAACAGTATAAAACATTATTTCTCTCAAGAGAACATGTCAGGAAGATATAAAATGCATCTTCATAGATATTAATGTGTCTCGGTGTTTAAATTCTTTTTGGTGTTTGCTTTCCTTCTGAAAACATTTAGAAAACATAATTTTTGCTAAGGAACTGCGTCAAGATTGTAGACAAATGATTTAAAAATGATTTACTCTGAGGTCATTTAGAAAAAGTGCTGAATGTAATAAGTGAGATCTTTCTGCCGTTGCCTCTGAGATGATAATCTGCTAAGCTGGACAGCAAACATATTTAAGCAATTTCATTAAAGGCGTTTTTTCGTGCTCGAAGTTTATGAAACTCAATTCTTAATGACAATTTATTAAAATCACATGCACACGCATTCTGAAGATTATCAAAGATCTCATTATATGATTACGTATACTTTCTTCAGAAAGCTTTGAACTATCAAGATTTTGAAAAAGATAAAAACGTGAAGCTATCCAAAAATGTTTTCGTGGATATTTAAGAAGTGAAACAATTTATTGAAATGATGATGAACTTAGTGGGATGGTACTAAAACCAGTTCGTTGGTACCACGATAATTTTTATTCGTGTCAGCAGGGACGAAGTAAGTATATCTGACAACATGGGCACAAGACAATATGGCGACCCATCCCCCCCCTCGCTAAATTTATTCTTTTGCTAAACGGTGAAGGCTTATGACGTGCATGTGTCTGTTTGTCTGGAGTGTGTTTTATTGCGTATAACGTAATTTTTTTTTCGTACTGAAATATTGTCGTTCTTACGTTATGTCTAAATCATTAGGTAAGAATACGATGGAACACTTCTTTAATTAAACCTTTACGGCCAGACGAAACATAAGACAGAAGTCAACTTACTGTAATTGATTCTTTATTCCAATATTATATCAATAGCATAGATATCGCACTTCCAGGTATAACGTAATTCACGTCATCACATATCCACCACACACGAGGAACTGTTGTATCGTTGCTTTTTACGCTTTCCAACCGAAGGTTGAAGAAGCGTATATGCTCCAGCTTTTTCCGTCCGTCTGTCCGCCTGTCGGCACGATAACTCACGTAAAAATGGTTCGATTTCGATGAAATTTTAGTATGTGGTAGAAGAACACTTGGGAACAAACCCTATTGAAAATGGGACAAATGGGGTTAAAGGTGAGGACATAGGATCGGGATCCATTCCATTGCCTTTATCCCATACTGTAACGTGGACGTCAATTAATTTTGCTTCTTATATTTCCAGTGGAAAAACTTTTGTACACATTTCCTTCACAATTAGTGTGTTCCCAAGGATAGAAATTTGACCATTTGTTAAAATAACTTCATATTATAACTTGGAATAGTTAACATTTTCTAAAACATAACCATAATTATATTAAACAACGTAGTAAAATCATGCAATGCATTGATTATGATACGCTTTCCAACATACCGGAAATCATTACTCAAGTTATGAGGATAATAACTGTAGAACAAATCTCTCTCCTGTGTCCTGACCTTTGACCCCATTTCGATGATATTCAACAGAACCGGTAAAGTATACTTCCGGAACGACATGATAAAGTTTGGTCTCAATCGAATCTTTTTACGTAAGTTATAATGCATAAAGGCGATGGAATGGATCCCGATCCTATGTCCCGACCTTTGACCCCACTTAACCCATTTTCAATAGGGTTCGTCCCCAGGTGGTCCCCTAAGACATACTAAACTTTCATTGAAATCGAACTATATTTACGCAAGTTGTAAGGCATAAGGGCAATGGAATGCATCTTCCTCCTATGTCGTGACCTTTAACCCCATTTCGTCCATTTTCAACAGGATTCGTTCCCAGGTGGTCTCCTACCACATACTAAACTTTCATGGAAATCAAACCATTTTTAAGCAAGTTATGACGCATAAGGACAATGGAATGCATCCCGCTCCAATGTCCTGACCTTTGACCCCACTTCACCCATTTTCAATAGGGTACGTCCCCAGTGGTCCCCTACCACATGCTCAAATTTCATCGAAATCGAACCATTTTTACGCGAGTTATCGTGCTGACAGACGGACAAAGCTGGTGCATTACGCTTCTTCAAAGTACGGATGGAAAGAGTAAATGCCGCCCTGGTGGCGCAGTGGTCTAAGCGATGGCTACTGATCATTCGTCCGAAAGGGGTCCGGGTTCGAATCCCGGTGAGGCATGCATTTTGTGTTTGTCTTACGGCACTGGTTCTCTCCCTTCCCTGGAACCAATGGCCCTAAATTAGGGACAGGCGACTGTTTATAGCCCATTGAGTTGCTCACGGTGGTGTCGTTAAACCTTCAATCAAAAAAAAAAAAAAAGAGTAAACAAACTACGAAACGAATCAAATCCGTAGGTCTACTGAAAAATAGCAGCCCTATGATTGTGACATCACGGTCAAGTCATGTGACCTTGTTTCATGCCTGGTGAGGTGTAAAGATGGCCTTGGCACAACTCACTTTTTGTTCTAGAAGAAAATAGAAGTAAAGCGTAACACGCACACAAAGCGTGACATAATTATGCAGATGGCGTGACAACGCTCCAACATCTGAATCGCGAGAGTGTGACGTCATAAGATTTCTACGCATGGAAACATTAATAGGACGACGCCATGACACTAAAACCGTGGTGACTCGGCGTGGTTATTTAACCCACTAAACGAATTTTACCAAAGTCGAGATCAAGCTAAATCAATTTCTAGTACCAGAAAACGGTTGGTTAACGATTTTCATCAAAATCCTTAGCGCGGTCTTCAGTTCTCAAAATAAAATTTACGTAGATATAATAATTGCTCCTGGACGTCAAGTAATTTTGCTTCCTATACTTCCAATTGAAAAACTTCTGTACACATTTTCTTCACATTTAATGCGTTCCCAAGGATGAAAATTTGAACATCGATTAAAATAGCTTCATTTCATAACTTGGAATACCTAATATTTTCTAAAACACAACCATGATTATGCAATCCAACCTTTATTTGTCTACTGACGTCATCAAAATACAGGTCTCGCCATCTTTTTTCTGGTTTCAACACCACCGAAGGAAACGTTATTGTTTTTTAATATAATTATGGCAATGTTTTAGAAAATATTAAGTATCCCAAGTTATAATATGAAGTTATTTTAATCGATGTTTAAATTTCCATCCTTGGGGACACACTAATTGTGAAGGAAATGTGTACAAAAGTTTTTCCATTGAAAGTATAGGAAGCAAAATTACTTGAGGTCTACCTTAATAGTATGGGATAAGGGCGATGGAATGGATCACGATCCTATGTCCTGACCTTTGACTCCATTTGTCCTATTTTCAATAGGGTTCCTCCCCAGGTGGTCTCCTAACACATACTAAAATTCCATTGAAATTGGACCATTTTTACGCACGTTATGATGCATAAGGGCAATGGAATGCATCCCGCACCTGTGTCCTTACATTTGACCCCACTTCACCCATTTTCAATAGAATTCGTCCCCATGCGGTTCCCTACCACATACTAAAATTTCATTGAAGTCGAACCATATTTACGCAAGTTAGGAAGCGTAAGGGCAATGGAATGGATCCCGCTCCTATATCGTGACCTTTGACCCCATTTGTCCCATTTTCAACAGGGTTCGTACCCATGTCGTCCCCTACCACATACTAAAATTTCATCGAAATCGAACCATTTTTACGCGAGTTATCGTGCTGACGGACGGAAAAAGCTGCAGCATATACGCTTCTTCAACCTACGGTTGGAAAGCGTAAAAAACAACAACGTTTCCGTTGGTGGTGTTGAAACCAGAAAAAAGATGACGCGACCTGTACTTTGATGACGTCAGTAGACAAATAAATGTTGGATTGCATAATTATGGTTATGTTTTAGAAAATATTAGGTATTCCAAGTTATAAAATGAAGCTATTTTAATCGATGTTCAAATTTTCATCTTTGGGAACGCATTAATTGTGAAGAAAATGTGTACAGAAGTTTTTCCATTGGAAATATAGGAAGCAAAATTACTTGAAGTCTACCTTAAAGGAGCAATTCTTGTATCTATGTAAATTTTATTTTGAAAACGGCTGTAAGGATTTTGATGAAAGTCGTTGACCTACCGTTTTCTGGTACTAGAAATGGATTTAGCTTGATCTAGACTTTGGGAAAATTCGCTTAGTGGGTTAAATACCCACCCCGAATTACCACGTTTTTAGTGTCATGGCGTCGTCCCATTAATGTTACCCATGCTTAGAAATCTTATGACGTCACAAGCTCGTGATTGAGATGTTGGCGCGCGGTCACGCCATCTGTCTCATTACGTCACGCGATGTGTGTGGATCCTACTAAAGTTTTATGACGTCAGACTCTTCCGAGCAGATGTCCGCGATTCCCATCTGCCTCATTACGTCACTCGTTGTGTGCGTATGTCCGTCTGCACGATAACTCGGGTAACAATTGTTCAATTTCGACGAAATTTCAGTATGTGGTAGGGGACTACCTGGGACGGAACCCTAGTGAACGAAATGGGGTGAAAGGTCAGGACATAGGAGCGGGATCCCTTCCATTGCTCTTATGCGTCATAATAAACGTAAAAAAGGTTCTATTTCGATGAAATTTTAGTATGTGGTAGGGGATCACCTGGGGACAAACCCTATGGAAAATGGGCGAAATGGGGTCAAAGGTCAGGACATAGGAGCGGTATCACTTCCATCGCAATGCTGCGTCATAACTTAAGTAAAAATGCTTCGATTTGGATGAAATGTTAATATGTTATAGAGGCTAGTCTGGGAACGAATCCTATTGCAAATGGGTGAAATGGGGTAAAAGGTTAGGACACAGGAACGGGATCTATTCCATAACCCTTAAGCATCATAACTTACGTAAAATGCTTCGATCGCGACAAAACTTTATCATGTTATTTCGGAGGTATACCGAACCGGCTCTGTTGAATATCATCGAAATGGGATCAAAGGTCAGGGCACAGGACCGAGATTTATTCCACAGCCATTATTCTCATAACTTGAGTAATGATTTCTGGTATGTTGGAAAGCGTACACTGGCGTGCAAAAATTAAGGACGAGACGGTTTTTCGAATGTAACGTCGTGCAGAAGTGCTCCACATCGACTCAAATCATACCATAAGATCCCCAAGATGTAAGAATATGGGACAAGTGAGCAAAATCGTTCAAACAAGGAATCCAAAGGATACAAAGGCACTTTATTGAAAAGGTAGCTTTGAGCACAACTGGACAGAAGACAGAAACCTGCATGTGACAGGCGGCTGCTAAGAAACATACAGTCTTTAGTAGGGGATATGATCACCCCTTAGTGCGTTGCAGGATTTACAACGTCTGTCCATGCTGAGGACGAGGTTGTCAAGGAGCTGTTGAGGCATCGCGGCCCATTCCTCTTGTAGCCCCAATCGCAGCTGCAGAATCGTTGCTGGCGGCTGGTACGTGCTTCCAAGCGTCTCCCGAGAAGGTCCCACATGTGTTCGATTGGATTTAGGTCCGCGGACCTTGCGGGCCAATCCAGGCGTTGAATATCTTCACTCTCCAACAGCTCTGCGACAGCCACTGTACGAAGAGGTGTAGCGTTGTCGTCCATGAAGAGGAACTCAGGACCCACAGCATCTCTAAACAGACACACGTGAGACAGGAGAACCTTGGTACAATAGCGGACACCAGAGACTGAACCTCCTTGGAAGATGTGGAGGTCAGTACGGCTACCAAGCATGATACCGCCCCAAACGAGAACTCAGCCACCTCCAAACCGTGCCCTTTCGATGATGTTGGAGGTGTGATCGCGTGTTCCCTGCTCTTTCCAGATGTGTTCTCCGCCACCTCCAAACCGGGCCCTTTTGATGATGTTGGAGGTGTGATTGCGTGTTCCCTGCTCTCTCCAGAATCGCTCGTCAGACTAAATTGGCTCTCATCCGTAAAGAGAACTTGACTCCATTGCTGATGGGTCAAGTTCTTGTGTTCCTGGCAACAAAGAAACTGCCGTCTCCGATGAGCAGGCGTTAATGGCACACACCGTAGTGGTCGTCGTGCAAATAGACCACCTTCGTGCAGCCTCCTGGCCACGGTAAAACGCAGCAACGGACGTCTAGTTGTCTGTTGCATGTGCCTTGCGATTTCTCCCGCTATCTGACGTCCGTCTCTTTTCGTCTGTAGGACAAAATACCGGTCGTCCGCCGCCGTGGTTACTCGTGGACGACCACTGCTAAACTCTCGGACAGCTGTAACTGTCGTTTGAAATGCTCTACAAGCTCGTGAAACGATGCTGTGAGTGATCCCGAATTCCTCGGCCACACTAGTCACACTTCGACCTTCTTCCAACTTCCCAATGACGCGACCTCGGGTAAAGTCATCCAGATGTCGTCTGCTGGATTGCCTGTTGGCAATATCGCACGGTGGCAGCAACTCGACGTCGTTCAAACCGATGTACACCGTGCAATATCTTTCACCGAATTGCTGAGCGTACACCGCCCGTGTGCTTTATACCCTTCCGACAACCCCCCCCCACGTCATGCTGCATATATGCGCATGCCCTACCGTACCGGACCCTAGTCTATCTCCTGAGTGGTCTTTCGGTCCGTTCTGCCTGCTCGTTCCGCTGTTATGCTAATTTCTCCTCTTCGTCCTTAATTTTTGCACACCAGGGTATTATAATCAATGTATTGCATGATTTTACTAACTTGTTAACTATCGTTCTTATCTCATACATTCATGCGTCACGTTCACTCAGACCTCAAGTGTGTTGCCAACAGTATTCATTTGAGGGAAAAGATGTCACATTAAGTTTGGAAGTATAAGCAGAACAAACTCAAATTTACATAGGGAAATAAACTGAAAATGAAAGTTAATTGAGAATACACGTCACATGCGTTATGTTAAGTAATTTTGCAATGATATTAATTAAGGGAAAATATAATAGGTATATTTCGTAGTGTACTAGTATACGTTTGAAATTATCGACCTTCAGGATTTTGTTAAAAATAAATACATTATGATAACATTTATTATTATAAAACAATATAATCCACCAAAAAAGACACAATAATGTGGGAAAAGAAGCAAATATTAAAACAATCTTAATGAACACTTATGATGCAAATAAAAATTAGATTAACACTTACGTAATTTTCCACTTTTCCACCCAATGTCTGACTGCACCATAATTACGGCATCATCGTCGCTTTTTTTACTGGCCTTTGCATGGGCAAAATTGTCAATTACCAGAGAGTAGTCTACAAACAGAGTTATGTCCTTTTCTACACCACACATTATCACGAGTGAGCTAAACATTTTTTCTCCCAATAACGTCCTTTTTTCATTTTTCATTCTTGAGACTGCTGAAATGATCTTTCAGCAGAACAATTCGTGACTGGTAAGGTTAAAAACATTCTCAAAGCTATTTCTAAGTTTGGAAATGTACTCTGAAGATCGTTATCAATGATGAAAGTGTACATATCCCGCAGTGTGTTTAAGTCTTCGGCATTCATATATGACTGGGAATGCTGAATTTCGTTGCTGAGAAAGTTTTCTATGTGTCCTTGGTACCTATGAACAAGTTTATTTGATCTAGCCTCTATATCACGAGCCCTAGTCTCCTTCAAATCCCTGAAAAGCTAAAGCCGTCCCAAAACAACTTCGTATGATTTCCTCCTGTTTGTTAAATTACTGATTAAAGAATCCATATTCTTAAAAAACATGTTTACTCTTGCTCAATTAATGCTCTCCGTCTACGCATATGGAGTAACGACTACAAATAATATAAGTTTCAAAAATTAATAAATTTCGTAAAATTATTTAAGTAAAAGTTTTCTTGGGTGGTGGTGCTAAGACATTCATAAAGAAAACTCTTCGTGCTTGGCGCCCCCTAAATCTGGCGCCCTGGGCCCGTTGCTTAAATCGGCCCTGAGTGTCAGAGACCTTCAGAGGCAGATAAATTGCATCCAGAGACAGAGATTGCTGTCATGGTGAGGTACGTTTGTTTCGCCTGAATCTGCATTCTTCTGTTTGTTCTTTCTCTTTCCTAAGAGAAATGGCCCTAAATTAATTATAAGTATTTCGAAACAAGTCGCATCATCAGTGGGTAACAGGAGTAGGGATTGCTTTGCACTTCGGTTTGGATGCATGCTTTAATTTACAAAATAAATATATAAAATAATATTAATTTTATAATTCCCTTGAGTTAAAACTGCGCCTGCTCAATCGTTCAGATCTCAATTATATGAATTCTTTACGTATGAGTAAGCACACGACAGGAAAAGTGCTGCAGCTTTTTATATTCACGTTTCATGAAACGTTTGTACTAGTGTGTATATAAAGAAATCCTGTTCTCAATTTCAAAATCTTTGGATTTATGTACATACAAAAACGCCCACACTAACTAAAAGTAAATTAAATGAAAAGGTTTACAGTATGTGACCATTGTATTCGTCTGAAACATGTTTTAAGGGTGTTTGGAATGGCTCGGGTTGATTGAATTAGCGCTCGCATCTGGAATACAAATTTGCAGTATGTATATGCTTGGCTTTAGCTGCATGTACGTATAACCAGATAGATGCAAAATATAAAAACATGATATGATTCATATTCAGCTTTCCTTTTACAAATCTGTACTGCATGGCGTCACCAGTGTATTTTAGAAATGAAACTTCAAATATATGATAGATTCAGCATATCTGTGAAAACATCATAGAGTTTCAGTACCCTTACTCAAACTCATCACATCATGATGCTTTACCCGTATTTTACTCTTTTACGGCTATATTCTCGAATATGATTTTGATACTGCTGTTTGTTATTTTCTCAATGTTTAACTAATATCTTCCTCTTAAGTATTTCTATTAGTTAGTGATGAACTTTTTTTTTCTGATGGTTATACTTATTTTTTTGCCGTTGCATATTAGCTAATGATAGATCCTATACTTTCTGTTTAGTACTTTGTTATTTGTACTTACGCCATCCTCTTTTCTTTTTCTTTTATTAATACTTGATGGCAAACATTATCTTTCCTTTTGATTAATTTGTATTTTAATTTTAAGCTCTGCTTTTCACCTGCTTTTTCTGTTTAATAACCAAGTCACTCTGTTTCCGACACCATACTAAGTATTAATCTCTGTTCTTTTATTTTACTATCTTACTAGTTTAAGCCCTCATTTTTGCCTTTAACTTCACACGTGTGGTAAGTATATTCCAAGTTTTCTTTTCACCGCTTTTTTTAGCCCAGCTGTTTTTACGTTCTGGCGAACAAGATTTTTTTCTACTCTGTACTGAATAGTAAACGATATATTTTTCCCATCTTCAGGGTTAAACCGTAGTATTCTTTCTTTTCTATCCATAGCAAGAAATCGTATCCCAGCTTAATAAAGTATTACAGTATTACTACGTATTACTTTACATTCAGGCATAAAGCTAGCTCTTTTATCATAGTTTCTCTCATTTAGTGGAAAAGCCTGTTATTCTTTGATATTTAACAGAAAACCCTGTCTTTACTTTCCATTTGTCGCCAGTTCTCATGAGAAAGTAAATAACGGATGTTAAATTTAGATGCCTTCGTCAACTTACATCGAGTTCTGCAAATATCTGAACCCGGTTCTTCAAACAATTGCTTATTCTAAAATTCTCTGCTGCCAGACAAATATTACTTTTCCGGAATATAATCGTAATTCTCTAAAAATCGGTGCAGGAAAGTACCCCATATTGCAAGACTTCTAAAACTTCAGCCATTGCTGCTTACAGGAAGGCACAGTGAAAAGTTATTACAGAAGCACAGTATTTGAAATAATGTTTTCATGGAAAACTATAATCAGGTAAAGTTCAGAACAGAATTAATTTTTGTTTCCGAATTTTTCACTGTCCACAGGCCATGGTTTTACAAAACCCAAATCATGTCGTAGAATTAATCAAAGTCTTGCCCAACATTCATTCTTATTTTCAGAGCTCTGCTCAATTAAGTATCTCTGTTTCATTGCAATCCTTCCTCTCTGAATCTAGAATGCATCTGAATTTAACATCAGTTATTTCCTCTTCTTTCCTCAGGAATTCATTACAGAATCATTTCAGGCAATCTTTCCAATCATTCATATGCTTAACATGTTCATACCGTTTCTAATTTATCAATGACTAAACAATTTTCTTACAGGTGGCAGCACGGTGCAGACAAGCTTAGTGACGTTATAGTAGCAGTGTAAACATGCCCGTCCCACTTGATGCACCAAAGAGAAGCAATGCTTTGTCATCTGTTTTTTGGCAAATGAAAGAGTGAAATCTATTTTTTTTATTTGATTGAAGGCTTATCGACCACCGTGAGCAACTCAATGGGATATAAGCAGTCGCCCGTCCCTAATTTAGGGTCACTGGTTCCAGGGAAGGGAGAGAGCCAGTGCCGTAAGGCCAACACAACATCCATGCCTCACCGGGATTCGAACCCGGACCTCTTTTGGACGAATGATCATAAACCAGCGCTTAGACCACTACGCCACCGGGGCGGCAGTGAAATCTTTTGAACTACATGGTCGAATGAAGTTGCAGTATGATGATGCATGTCTGTCACACCAGCAAATCTACGAAGGAACTAGGAAGTTCTAAAATGGCGTGAGTTCTGTGATAGATTCTCCTTGACCGGGTTGTGACGTACCTGCCAGCAGGACGCACACGACATAAAGGCACATAGCAATCAGAAGGAACGTCTGCGTAGCTCAGTTGGTAGAGCGACTTGTTCCGGAATAAGCGGACTCGGGTTCGAATCCCGGCGTAGACCAGAAATGACGGAGAAATTTACTTCGTCATAATGGCGCCCGAACTATCCGGATGACCCGACCGTTCAAAATCTCGCATTGGTGTGATGTTCTTTCCACACCGCGAGATAGAAAAAATAAGAGAATCCCCTCTCCAGCGCTTCGAAAAATATATGTGTGTGACGTTGCCTTCCACACACCAGATTGACTGGGAGTTCTCAAGTGCACGTTCTACAGTGGATGGCTGTCTGCAACGATTCATGGTCACGGCTGACCCGTGGGCCATGCCCCGGCCCTCTTTCGGGGGGGGGAGATGTGACGTACCTGCCAGCAGGACGCACGCGACATAAAGGCAGATAGTAGTCAGAACAAACGTCCGCGTAGCTCAATTGGTAGAGTGACTTATTCCGGAATGAGGGGATCCGGGTTTGAATCCTGGCGTGGACAGAAATGACAGAGAAATTTACTTCGTTATAGGGTCAGGGACGAGTAGTGACACCAGAGTCCATTACAGCTGTTGAAGGCATTGTGATGGGAAATCACCAAGTAATGGTGGATGAAATAGCCACACTTTTGAACATCAGTCATGCTTCAGCGCACCACACTATACATGATGTGCTCCAATTCAACATTGGGTGCCACGCCAGCTGACTTCAGAATTGAAACAACGACGTGTTGATGCCTGTCAAGAACTTTTGCGGCGCCTTGAAGCGGAAGGTGACGGCATTCTGCAGAGAATTGTTACTGGAGATAAAACTTGGGTTCAGTATCATCAGCCAGAAATCAAAAGAGCGAGCAAGGAATGGTGCCATCCTTCCTCACCAAAACCGAAAATGTTCCGCACGCAGCAAACTGCAAGGAAGGTTATGCTGACTCTTTTTTATGATGCACAAGGCGTAATTCTGAAGCACTACATGCCCAGGGGTAACAGTGTAACTAATGACACGTACGCAGATCTTATCAGGAATCATCTTCGCCCTGCCATCAAATCCAAACGACGTGGACTACTGAATACTGGTGTCTTGCTGCCACATGAAAACGCTCGGTCCCATACTACACGTGCAACGGTTAAAACCACACAATATCTGCACCTCGAGTGTCTTCCACATCCGCCGTATTCACCAGACCTTGCCTCAAGTGATTACCACATGTTTGAACCACTCAAAGAAGCGATGGGAGGAAAGACTTTCAAGTCCGATGCAGAGCTGCAGCAGGTGGTGCATGAGGAATCTATGCACCTCGCAAGCGCTAGAGGACTTGTATTGCACAAAGATTACATTAAAAAATGATATAAGTGTGAACCACTTAAACTGTGAGGAAAAAATTGTTTAAGGGTATTGCACATAGCATTTAGGATCAAAACAATTATTCGTGAGATAGGTTTCCAATTGCTCCGTCATTTTAAAAACGGATAACTAACGAGCACTTTAGACCGTTTTAACATGCAGAAAGAAGAATTGAAAGTTTGGGTACGTAATTTAAAGCAAAATGATGAAAGTTAAATTTTTCTTGCAGGACCTGTAGAGAATCGAATGTCTTATTTAAACAGAAGAACCCAGTAACGCACGTGTCACGTCAGGCCATTCGACGATTGTTGGCCGAGTAAGAGGAAAAAGTTACCTCTCTGTATAGAATAAAAACAGCAACGTTTATCACAATTAAATGTTTATTATACATCGACTATAGTTTTTCAGAGCGTTTGGCTAAGCGTCATCAAGACGAATGCAGCGTAAACATTTAAGTCATTATGACATCATCAGAGTTCTGACGATCACGGATTTTGGTGAGTTGTTCCCACGCGCTTGACATAAATGGAGTAGACGCCATGTCGTGAAAAGTTCCGGTATATGTGGAAAGCTTCTAATGCATTAAGCTTGATAGTCGAATCAGGTTTCTCAGTAAGCGGAGCATTCCTAAACAAAAATGTATGGTTATTTTCGCGGCAAGTCTACGCTAGGAAATTCGGATTACTAGTATAATTATATTATATTTTGTATTGTTGGTGTATAGTTCCTTATTATTAATTAATTTCATGACAATGTCGGCTGTAGACGACTACTTCAGTTCATAGTTCCGTACGCAGGTAACACACAAACACACGCAAATTTGTCCTGCGGGTCTGTCCTACATATGAAGGTCTACATTCACAAGGTATCTGATAAATTCCCGAGGAATTTATGTCTTCGACGTACTCTTTTGATCCGTAAAAATTCGTCTTGTTTATGGGTTTAAACATAACTTAGAAATTAAAACTTTTGAGAAATTTTGAAATTCTGCAGCCAATCTGAGGAGCAAATGAGTTAACCGCCAAATTCTTTCGTATTGGGAGGTCTACTCGCGTGAGCGAGTACACAGGCTTCTGTTTCCTAAATTTTGGGTCAGCTTCGTCTATAGCAAAAGAATTATATCTTCTGTGTGCTGCCATTCGTTTAAGAAAATTAAGATCTTTCTTCAAGGAATCCTCAGTTGAGCATATATGTATTGCATGACATACATATGTATGTGCAGAAAGCAAAGAGTTTTTTGTTTCCATGGGTGATTTGATTTTGCATGTGGGGTTAAGGAAACAGCAAATGGTTTTCGATAAACTGTCGTACTAAAGGACCCTTCAGAGCGTAGAAGGACATCAAGGAATGATAAGCAGCCATTATTTTCTGTCTCACATGTGAACTGTATATGACGATCAAATGAATTGACAAGATCAACTAATTTAGGTATTTCCAAATTCATGCCATTCCAGAAAACAAAAGTATCATCTTCATACATATCGTCTTTCATATCGGGTCGAAAGATCTTATGTGGTTTTTTAACGCTATATATATATTATCACTTTTATGTTTATAATGATAAAAGGTATTTCCCCACCTTTGGATTACTTTAACTGCAAGTATAATATCGTGCAAAAAACAGCATGTTTTTATGTATTTTGACTTTTGTGCACGACCTCATCGAATGCACAGGTCGAATATAGCAAGCTGAGAGAGTTTGTCCTTAAAATGACACATATAGACCGCATAAAATAGGCGACAGTGGGCTACCCATTGCAAGACCTTCCGTCTGTTGGAAAAATCTTCTACGAAAAAGGAAACTGTTTTGTCTCATACAATTTCCACTGGTCTAATTATCTTTAATTTCCGGTTGGCTGAAATGATGTTCAATAAGACTAGCTTTCAATGATTCGTGGGCTCCATTCAGTGGGATACTTGTGAACATGGATTTCACGTCGAAGGACAACATAAACAGGTCGTTGTTTGGATGTCGTTTTTAGCCGATTGACAAACTCAATGGAATTTTTTACAACTGATTTTTCGAAGAAGTCGTTAAGGTGGAAAGTTTTGAAGATAGAAACTTGGACAACTTATGTGTAGCTGAGCCGATATTGCTGACTATGGGACGGAAAGGGATACTAATCTTACGTACCTTCGAATTATCATAGAAACGCCGACAACGGGCATATGAGGGCTTAAGATGACTTTCTGAGCTTTGGTCAAGAGTTATACAACTTGATACCACTTTCCGAACTTCATTTAATTGCTTCTCCGATGAATCAGTTTTAATTTCTTTGTAGGGTTCCTCGGAAATGTGTTTTTCGACCTCTGCTTCATAATGTTTTTTCTTCAGAAAGACAACTTGTCCTCCTTTATCGGCTTTAGTAATGATAATATCACGAACGATTTGACTGTAATTCTTTCAGAGCATTATATTCTTATTATTCTTCCTTGTTGATATTGGGTTTAAATAGTGAAAAGGACGATTCTTGTGAAAATCCGTTTATTTTGGCGTATAATACATTAAAGAAGCGAGCGAGCTTTCACTACCAACGGGTAGCTTCATCAGGCTGGAATAACGTCTAAAGAATATATACAAGAATTTAAATGCAAGATAACAATAAAATAAACGTAAAAGCTTTCTATATGTGAAAATGCCTCGTGCAGGCGGGCGAAAGAGATGTGCTTGGCGTGCGTTGTACGCAGAAACATGCGGCATACAAAAGGTATATAGCTCATCTTTGCACGCGATCGGGTTGGCTATAATTTCAATGGATTCCCTTATAGCAGTAGCCTTGGCGTTCGTGTAGAAGGCGATTTTCTTCACGTCGCCCCATTGAGGAGTGGCTGAATGGGTTGTGACCTCTTTCACTAGTGCTGTGTTTATTCTTCCCGCTGCAACATCTCTCTTGTGCTCCGCTAGTCTTACCTTGAAGGAGCGCTTTGTCATGCCCACATATTTTTTCATTGATCCGTCGGGGTAGATTAGCGGTATAGAATAGACTCCGGCGTCTGAAAGATTCGTGATAGTGCTCTTTTTTGAAGTGAGGATCCTGGCGAGTGGTTTTGATCGTCTTATCCCGATGTCAAGCCCAAATTTCCGGAGCAAGTTCTTGAGGAAATAACTGAAATGCTGTATATAGGGGAAGGATCCAATGTAGCGGAATGGGTTGTCATATGTCCGGTTGTCAGGGCTGGTTGATTTAATTTTCGCCCTTTCAATAATCGCTTCTATCTTCTGTACGTCATAACCAGCTGTGGTTGCAAGGATTCGCAAGTCATTGAGTTCTTTTCGGAGAGTAGGTACAGTGCGTGAAGGCCCGTCGTGCCACGTGTCGGAAAAGGGCCATTTTGTGCATCATCGTGCATGATGAGGAAGGCAGCATCACGTTTGGGATGTGTGTTGGCTTATAGTAAACACTTGTTAGTGGCCTTCCGTGTGGTGCCTTTTTGATAGGTACATCAAGGAACGGGAGCGTGTTGTTGGATTCCTGTTCCATCGTGAAATTGATGCTTGGTTGCATAGTATTGAGCTGGTCGAAAAACCGATTGAGATCAATACTGTCATGAGGCCAGATGAAGAATATGTCATCGGCGTATCTCAGCCATGTTGTTGGGAGCAGAGTTTGAGTGTTGAGGATTTTCGCTTCTAGTGGCCGAAGGACAGCTTCAGCAAGGACGGCTGAGAGTGCTGATCCCATAGGGACTCCTTTAGATTGTTTATAACTTTGGTCTTTGAAACAGAAAATATTGGAGTCTGTGACGAGTTCAATAAGGTGGAAAATTTGGAGGAGCGAGTCTTGTTGAAACAAGGCAGAAGCTGTCAGCGCTTGTTTAAGAAAGATTGTCAATGGCCTCAGCAATCGCGATGGATGGGTATAAAGACACTATATCAAAACTACCCATAAGATGATTTTCAGGAATGGAAACGCTGGAGATTCTGGAGATGAAGTCTGTAAACGAGTGTAGAACATTGTCGGATTCAGGCGGGAAGGATGTGAGGAAATGCACCAATTCTTTTTCTAGGTAGCAGGAAGGAGCAGATCTGCGTGAGACAATCGGTCTAACAGGAAGCTCTGGTTTATGGTGCTTTAAACGCCCAATAAGTTGCATGATCTTGCGTCCTGGAGGGAGCTTAGCGGCTCTCATAAGATTTGGTGGTAGGTGTGCCATCTTTGCTACTCTCTTTAGCTTGGCAGTCCATTGGTTCAGGGGGCTAGTGAGTTGCACTGTCTACTCTGATTGTTGGATGAATTCATTGATCTTCCGCTCGTAGTCTATAGTATCCAAAGTTGCTAACTGTTGGGTTGGGATTTATCGGATAAAGCAAAAACAAATGTTGGATCGTTCTTGAAGGCGTTAATATCCGTCCTTGGCATTGGATTTCTCTTCTTGGTTCTGTTTTGTTTTTGTGATTGTTGTAGCTTCAGGGCACTTTGATGGCGGAGTGCGTCTCGGTGCTCTGAAGGAACATTGCTGATCAAATTCTCGACCAGCGGGATAATTTCCGAGGGTTGTAGATGAGCTTCGAAGGCATGCTTAGGTCCTTTGTGCAGGGTAGTTAACTCATCGTGAGAGAAATTCCTTGATGAGATGTTGACTATAGGAACCACGAAGTTGGATGAGTGAGGTTGCTGCGGGTTTCTTAGGCTGGTAAGTTTGTTGGCGTGTTTCATCGATAGTGATTTATATTGCCGTTGTACTAGCATGTGTAATTTTCGCATGAAAAAATCCAATTCCAGGGGAGTGGTTTCAGTGGTGAGCTTGGTATAGGGTCTAAAAAGCCGTGTCTCGAGGGCCATGACCTTTTTTCTTCTAAGCTGGACTAGATGAGAAAGGGTTTGTTGCTGAAAAAGTTGTTTCTTTCTCTGGAACCACTGGCCGTCTATAGTGGTTTTAAATCGGAGGAATTTTGGTATCACTTTCCACTGCTTGCAGGTGGAGAGGAAGGTAAGGTGACAGCGTTCTTCTTCGAGCTGAATTCTTAGACGTTGGTACTAAATACAAATACCCATGTTGCCCGGAAACAGCATGAATACATATATACATGTTCCTGCGTACAACGCACGCCTAGCACATGTCTTTCGCCCGCCTGCACGAAGCATTTTCACATATAAAAAGCTTTTACGTTTATACACTAACGGAAAAAATAATCCCAACACCACGAAAAAATAGTTGTAGAAGAATGAAATGGCGGCAATACATTTGTATAGGTAACATATTTAATCGATTAAGGTTTCAAGATCACAGCTTAACGTAAGCGCGAGAAGAGCCATTTTAAATGTGAATTGCTGGTACATTAATAACCGGTGTAACCGCCAGAATGTTGAATGCAAGCACGCAAACGTTCATGCATTGTGTCGTACAGGTGCTGGATGTCAGTTTGTGGGATGGAGTTCCATGCCTGTTTCACTTGGTCGGTCAATACAGGGACGGTTAATGCTGGTTGGGGGTGACGCTGGAGTTGTTGTCCCATGATGTCCCGTACGTGCTCGATTAGTGAAAGATCTGGTGATCTAGCAGGCCACGGCAACATGTCGACACTCTGTAGAGCATGTTGGGTTACAACAGCGATATGCGGGCACGCGTTATCCTGTTGGAAAACACCCCCTGGAATGTTGTTCATGAATGGCAGCACAACAGGTTGAATCACCAAACCGACGTACAACTGTGCCGTCAGGGTGCGTGGGATAACCACGAGAGTGCTCATGCTGTCATAGGAATTTGCTCCCCAGACCATAACTCCAGGTTTAGGTCCAGTGTGTCTCGGCCGCAGACAGGTTGGTTGCAGGCGCTCACCTGGCCTCCTTCTAACCAACACACGGCCATCTCTGGCACCCAGGCAGAACCGGCTTTCATCAGAAAACACAACAGATCTCCACTCCGTCCTCCAATGAGCTCTATCTTGACACCACTGACGTCGCAAACGGCAGTGGTTTGGAGTAAGTGGAATGCACGCTACAGGGCGTCTGGCTCGGAGCTGTCCTTCAAGTAACCGATTTGTAACAGTTCGTTGTGTCACTGTGGTGGCAACTGCAGCTCGAATTGCTGCCGCTGACGCAGTACGATGCGCCACGGCCATACGCCGTACACGGCGGTCTTCCCTCTCAGTAGTGCCACGTGGCCTGCCGGAACCCGATCTTCTTGAGGCAGTACCTTCCCTTAACCACCGCTGCCAACAATCATGCACAGTGGCTACATTCCTGCCAAGTCGTTCTGCAATATTGCGGAAAGAAAATCCACCTTCTCGTAGCCTTATTACACGACCTCGTTCAAACTCCGTGAGCTGTTGATAATGGCTTTTTCGTCTTCTTAAAGGCATTCTTGACTAACATCAGCACACTACGTCGAATCTCAACGATAACTAACGCTCACGAACGTTACTGCGCGTATTTACAGCAAACCTGCTTTGCATGTTCCGAGGGGCGCTACTAGCGCCACACGTATTCGCCGAGCGCGAAATTTGCATAGACGTCATCTTACAGATGTACTCTCACCGCCTACCAATTGTCGTTTATCTAACACAACCCCTTCTTGGTGTTGGGATTTTTTTTCCGTCAGTGTATTATTGTTATCTTGCATTTAAATTCTTGTAGGCTGGAATAACGTCTAAAGAATATATTTTTTAGACGTTATTCCAGCCTGATGAAGCTACCCGTTGGTAGTGAAAGCTCGCTCGCTTCTTTAATGTATATTAGGTCAAAATAAACGGATTTTCACAAGAATCTTTATCATCTGGTGTAACTACCCACCTGTTTATTTCTATAGTGGAAAGGACTTTGACATTATTATCTGGTTCACATAGTCTAATCTTTTGTTTTTGATCAATGATTAGATCGCTTTTTTTAGGTGCTCCTCAAACCGACGCGACGAGGTTGGATTATTGTACCGTTTTTGAAATTGCAAAATTCGAAATGTAACGTAAAATCCGTTTCTGAATTTCGCTCGGCTTAAAACTAGAAAGGTGTCCTCAATTTGCGAAGTGCAATTTTTTTTGTTGCTGTTATTTGATAGTTTTTCAAATTCTAACATCATAGTTCCTAATCTTGATTACGACAAACTCACTGTCTGCGATAATCAACCGTTTTCGAAGGATAAAGAAGTTCAGGTTACTGAACCACTTAAGATGGACGTCTAGTAATTTTGCTTCCTATACTTCCAATGGAGAAACATCTGTACACATTTTCTTCACAATTAATGCGTTCCCAAGGATGAAAATTTGAACACCGATTAAAATAACTTTTTTTTTTTATTGGAGGTTTAACGACCACCGTGAGCAACTCAATGGGCTATACGCAGTCGCCCGTCTCTAATTTAGGGTCACTGGTTCCAGGGAAGGGAGAGAGCCAGTGTCGTAAGACAAACACAACATCCATGCTTGACCGGGATTCGAACCCGGACCCCTTACGGACGGATGATCAGAGGCCAGCGCCTTAGACCACTGCGCCACAGGGGCGGCTAAAATAACTTCATATTATAACTTGTAATACTTAATATTTTTTAAAACATAACCATTATTAAGCAATCCAACATGTGTTTGTCTACTGACGTCATCATTGTGCAGGTCGCGCCATCTTTTTTCTGGTCTCAACACCACCAAAGTAACCCCGCACGGGGATAACTGGTTTTCCAGTTATTTGGGTAGCGGCGCCCCCACGGCCCGAGCTGACCTTGTGACTGGTCAACATCTGATGTCATGCCACCGCTTGTTTTTTGTTTCGGTGCTGTTGGTGTTTGCAGGGACGGCTGTTCATCCAGCTGTTGGGGAGTTGCGGCCCCACGATCCCTAGCTGGTCTTGTGTCTCGCTTTTTTGTTTTTATTTATTTTCTCCACTGGCTAGTTGCCCGTGTTGTGTTCTCTACCTAATCTCTACCACGTTATGTACTAACACTCCGGTCTTGTGGTTTTGTTACCCTCCACCACTAACTGTTTTATATTAACCGCTCAGTTTGTAGGTTGCTGAGATTCCGTTTAGGTTCCCTTCCAGGATTTGTCTTCTTTGGATTTCTTTTTTTCCTTTTAACTGGTTTGGGTGCTAGACCTACCTGCATGTTTGCCGCGTGCGGAGACCCGTGAGGCGGAAATGGGATGTCTGGCGGCTGAGGTCGCAGGAGACCGGATAAGTGCCTCCTGTGTTCCAACACTCCTCTTCGCCCCCGGCTTCGCTGTAAACGGGAGGCTCGAGACTAACCCACCTCTAGTCAGAAGTCTTGTACCAAGGTATGTACAGGGCTTTAGCGGCTTTTTGTCGTATAGCACGGCAGGGTAAGTCCGGGGGTTGTGGGATCATGCCAAAGGTGTTGGCATGACGGTACTCTGGAGGCCGAAGTGTCCGCCGAGTGCATGTGAACACAACCATTGGACTATATTTGCAACTAAGCTCTAGAACTGTGTCTTGCGTCATGTGTTTGGCTTGCGGACCTCCAGTTCTCCATTGTTGGGCTCGATTGTGGGCGGAGTACGTTGCAGATGAATTCTTTCTTACTCCCATGGGGAAACATAAACCCTCCTCAAAATTTAAAAAACAACAGGATATGGTGATTGATCAGGCGCCAAATTTGCCTCAACCACCTCCCACACATAACACCCTGAAGAGAACTTTCGTTGAAAAACGACATCACCGCGACGTATCTTTAGATCCAGGTGTTGAGCCGTCAGCTCAGAAACGTCGCATTACACTTGCAGATTCGATACCTCAAGCTACTTTTCTCGTCATTTCTTCTACTGACCAGATGTTGAAACTTTCCTCAAAGTCTCCTTTTTTCATCTCGAAGGCACTTGCGGGTGTTGCTGGCTCTTTGAAGTCAGTGAAGAAGCTACGCTCTGGAGACCTGCTTGTGGAAACTTGCACTCTCTCTCAGAGCAAATCTCTTCTGCAGTTGACCAGACTTCAGGATATTCCAGTTCAAGTGACGGCACATCCGTATCTCAACACCTCCAAGGGAGTCATTTCTGAGCCCGACTTGTTGGTCTGCGATGAAGATGAACTTGTGTGTGAACTTGCTGATCAGGGTGTCATAGCTGCCAGACGCATGACTTTCAGGCGCGATGGCGCGCTGATCAAATCACGAAATGTTATTTTGACTTTTAACAGCCCGAAGGTACCTACTGAAATAAATGCTGGTTACTTGTTATGTGCAGTTCGTCCTTATATACCAAATCCTCTACGCTGTTTGAAGTGCCAGAGGTATGGACATTCCCAGCGGTCCTGTAACAGTGCTGCGAGGTGCGCCAATTGTGGATCCCGAGACCACGAAGGGACTGGATGCACTTCAGAGCCCTGCTGTGTAAACTGTGGTGACTCCCACGCTGCTTATGCCCGGTCCTGTTCGAAGTGGAACGACGAGAAGGCGATCCAGCGCCTCAAGACCCTGGAGGGCCTCTCGTACCCTGCTGCCAAGGCCAAGTTGGGTATTCCCAACAACCGACAGCGTACTTTTGCCGCAGTGGTTCAGTCTCTGCCGCAACCCGTGCAGCCCTTTGTTCCGCGCCCTGTAGCTCTCGCCGCACTTGCCAAGCGATCTACAGTTGAACAAGCGACACAGGTGGATTTCACCGAGCTCCAGCTTATTCGACCATCTGAGTCTGCGCCTTCTCTTTTGAAGACGACCGACTCTTCCGGTTCCCAGCAGACAGCCTGCACGTGCGGAAGACCCGGCCCTCAATCCGCAAAGGTGCGCCGTGTCCATCCACCTGCCGCGGTCCACCTGACCAACATTGCAACTGTCTCGGACTCAGCGAGGTCCCCACCCTCACATTATAGAGGAACATCAGGGGGAGGAGAGTGACAGTTCGTCCCCAGCCTCACCTAACATTGCAGAGGAACATGAGGGGAGGATAGTGACAGTTCGTCCTCGCCCTCGGCCAGCATTATCTTGGAGTGTGTGGGGGAGGAGAGTGACTCATCCTTTGTGTAGTTGTGTTCGATTTCGTAATGTGTTTTATCATTCTCATTCCTCAGTTTTACTTAATCGGCTTGTTTCTCACCATTGTACCATGTTTTTCATACTGTTTGTTTCATTGTCTTTTTTGGCCCTTCCTTTGTACTCATGGTTCGGTTTTATTTGGTCAGCCAGATTTTGCGATTTATGCCCTGTTTTTTTTTGTTTTTTTTTTTTTGTCTTGTGTCTGGCGCTCTTTGGCCAACCATGGCCCTTGCGCCATTAAAATCTAATAACCAACCAACCAACCAACCACCAAAGTAAAAGTTATTGATTTTTAATATAATTATGGTTATGTTTTAGAAAATATTAAGTATTACAAATTATAATGTGAAGTTACTTTAATCGATGTTGAAATTTTCATCCTTGGGAATGCATTATTTGTGAAGAAATGTGTACAGAAGTTTGCCCATTGGAAGAATAGGAATCAAAATCACTAGACGTCCGCCTACTTCTTGCTTCGATGCAAGAGATGCCAGATATTACAAAATTTTATCTCTGTGCAATACGTCGTCGAAGTGTGACGTCACAAGATGGCGCTGGGCATAAACCAAGGAGGTTAGAATAAGATATCTAGAGATGCCCTTGTGGAGCAGTACCACTTTGCGTGAAGCCTATAACCGCGAGCGACGGCTGGCAAAGTGTGGGAAAGCTCATGGTTTTCAAGGCAATCCATTTTTTGTTGGCCGAATCGTCTTTTTTCTTCGCAAATGTTTCCAATTTCTCTTTGTAATTTCATGCCGATGTGTGAGAAAATGCTGAATTTATAAATGTTTAATTATTCTGAGGCTTCTGCCCATTTTTATTGCAAATTAAAATTCACGAACGCTATTGCGAGTTCTAAACAATACATAAGGTGAAAATTGAAAATTTCACCGGTGTAAGAGGTATAATTCATTTTGGTTTGATATTAACACGATTTCTGCAACCCAAAACCACCCGATTCCAAAATACACACAGTTGAAATTAATAGGCATTATGTAAACAACGTCAAATTCCCACACCTTGCGGTTTCACAGTTAAGAGACTCAGGGCATCTCCAGAAATATTAATCTAACCTCCTTGATATAAACAAATGTTTGTTCCTCCATGATTCCCATAACGTTTCAACGTGATTGGTGAAATATGCACATATTTTGCAATTTCTCCATTTTTTCCCTGACAATTTAAAACAAATTCAAAGCTCTGAAAATGCTGTTAAGTCCTCTCACATCCAGACATTTTATTATGAACCGCATAGCGAAGAAATACGTGGTAAAATTCATGCTTCCATGAAAGATAAGATATATAGCATCGAGGTACTATCTGCTTTTTATGCTTACGTTTCATAAATTATTTTATCTTATTTTTTATATCATATTTGAAACTGACCACCCAAAGAGCACACAACTGGATAGTTTTATGTTTGTAGTAAAGATTGAAGAAATGCTTTGCCAAGTTGTAATTTCGTAGGAGCATCTGCTGATTCACACTGGTGAGAAACTTCACCAATGCACTGATTGAATTTAATTACAGTATTTAAATACCTAATGATTTAATTTTAATGCATTTTGGTAAATGAATTTTATCTTACGGTATTTTAACTTACAAACATTGTAGTCGTATTGCTTCCCAATCACACACACACGTCACATAGTTTTCCACACTCGTGAGAAACTTCACCAATGTACAATAAACAACAATAAACAAGTCATTTACGTAAAAAAGTCATATTTCAGCACATTTATGGATTCACACTGGTGAGAAACCTCTCATCAATGTGACCTTTGCAACAACACATTTACACGTACAGGAAATCTACTAATTCCTGTACATTACAAAGTGTACATTTCATGGATGCTCTTCAAATGTGTCAATAAATTTTAACAGCGGTTAGTGAAATTTATGTTTTTGTACAGAGTACGTAAAATCTCTCAAAGGCATCGCCTGTTCTAAAAACTTCGCATGAGCTTACCCGTCAATCGGAACGGAATTCGATATAATAGTCTCGAGGCAAAACCTAATGTTCTGAAAACGATAAAAAAAAAAAAAAAAAAAAAAAAACTGGGGGGGGGGGAGGGTGATTAAAATTCATATTTTACAGAGTACAAAAAACATGCTTGTTCACAAGAATACCAGTCAGTCCACAAATGCTTACCTTGACATTTTAGTCCATAGGGCATGTTTCCGCTTGTTTCTCAAAAATCTATGAAATGAACACTGATTTTTGACAGTCTGGTGATTACAGTACGCTGCAAAACATATGACCATATCTAATATATTCAGTTTCACCTTAAGAAATCAATTTTACAGGACTATCGACAGCCGCCAACGGTAAAACTAACGTTAGCTAACCACTGTCATTTGTCATTTTCTTGTAGGACCTCCGTCCACAGTGAGTAGAGTTTAGGTCCCAGCCACATACAACGAGTTCGCCTTTTGGGCAGGACACAGAAACGGAAGGAATGAGAGCAAGTCTAGCGACTTTGACAGAACAGTTTGTAGTGAGATTAGAGTACAGTAGATGGCGCCACCTTACAAGTACGATGTTGCACACAGATGGGTGAGAGAATTTCAGGGGGGGGGGGAGCATAGGAAAGGATACCCATTTAACCAGTGGGTCCAGCCTGGGGGCCGTCACTTAACGTGCTCGTCCGATGCACGGCGGATATTCAGCGATTGTCAGTAAATCCCACCATCTCTGAAAGATCAGCCCAGGATCGAACCTGAGGACCTTGCATTGATAGTCTGACTCGCTAACCACTAAGCCATCCGCGGCTCAACGTTAGCTAACATGTAAATAACATGTAAACAACGCCCAGTCGCCATTCCGTGACGTCACGACTTATACGACGAATGCAACTTACGACCTTCTCATAACGTCAACAAAGCCATATCTGATGTTTCGTTTGCACTATTAAGAGCTATTATGGACCTTTCCTGTTATCTGCCCACCACTGTTTGCTTTTGTTCATTGTTACATAAAATGACATCATTTGACTTCCGAATAAGAACGCTTTCAAGCAGTTCCTTGATCTTGAGCGTATCGTTCCGATTTGTTTACATGAAACCTGATCACACCCAATATGAAAGAAAGTAGTTCACGATAAATGTTATGGGAATTTTTTTTATTGGTACATAAAATGACACTATAAATAGCGAAAACCTACCTATTCAGTTTTTAATAAAATTCAAAATGTTTAAGAAATATATAAAAAAAATTTGTACAGTATAAGAAAACAAAAGAAAACAGCTACAAATTAGGTACCAATATAATTCTAGGAGCCAATACGTTACGATATCTTTCATAATTCCTAAAAATGGATCGTCATTACTTTTCAATCGTTTTCGCCACAAAATTGACATAAGTACGAATCCAACATGCTCCTTGCCCCAACGAGTTTTATTTTTAAATTTAGCGCAGACCAACGGTTAAAAGAACATTCTTCCCAAATGACAACACATAGTTCCAAATTGGCCGCCCCGGTGGCGCAGTGGTCTAAGCGATGGCCTCTGATCATTCGTCCCAAAGAGGTCCGGGTTCGAATCCCGGTGAGGCATGGATATTGTGTTTGTCTTACGGCACTGGCTCTCTCCCTTCCCTAGAACCAGTGCCCTAAATTAAGGACGGGCGACTGCTTATAACCCATTGAGTTGCTCACGGTGGTCGTTAAACCTCCAATAAAAAAAAAGAATTCCAAAGCGCAGATTTTCATTTGTTTACAAATTACTAAACGGCCAAAGGAACGTGATCACTGCGCATAGGTGGTACGCGGTGGTACTCATAAAGAAACACATGATCACTGCGCATAGGTGGTACGCGGTGGTACACATAAAGTAGCACGTGATCACTGCGCATAGGTGGTACGCGGTGGTATGCATAAAGAAGCACGTGATCACTGCGCCTCTGCTGTAGAGGGCTCTGTGTTCTACAGTACTTTCGAAATCGGGAACTATTTGAAAGCGTTCTTATTCGGAAGTCAAACAGTGGTGGGCAGAAAACAGGAAAGGTCCGCTATTATCAATAGAAAGAATATTGCAAACGTTGAGGTTGAACTGTATGACCTTTTACTGGCTAAAATGTTGCCAGATTTTTCTGACCCGAACGGCAAAACTTGGTCTAGGATTTACAATATGTCATTTACTCATAAAATGATATTAGAACGATAATTTGAAAAACTATCAAATAACAGCAAGAATAAAGAAAATTCTACTTCGCAAATTGAGAACATCTTTTCTGATAATGAAGTAATATATAACCTTTCTGGTTTTAAGCCGAGCGAAATTCAAAAACGGATTTTACGTTACAATTAGAATTTTGCAATTTCAAAAAGGGTACTAATATCCAATATCGTTGCGTCGGTTGAGGAGTCCGTAATAAAAAGTGATCTAAACATTGATAAAAAAGAAACGATTGGACATTGTGTCAGCCAGATAATAACATCAAATTCCTTTCCACCATTTAAACCCAATCTCAACAACGAAGAATTACAGTCAAATCGTCATATTATCATTGCTTAAGCCGACAAAGTTGATACTCTGGACAAAAAACATTATAAGGCAGAGGTCGAAAAATTCATTTCCGAGGGACCCAATGAAGAAGTAATATCGGCTTAAGTACTCATAAGTTGGCCAGGTTGCTATCTTTGAAACTGTCCACCTTAACGACTTCTTCGAAAAAACAGCAGTAAAAAATTCCATTGAGTTTGTCAATCTGCTAAAAGGATATCCGTACAACGATCTCTTCATGTTGTCCTTCGACGTGAAATCCATGTTCACAAGTATCCCACTGAATGGAGTCCACGAATCATTGAAAGCTAGTCTTATTGAACAACATTTCAACCAACCGGAAGTGGAAGATATTTCGTAACCAGTGGAAATTTGTATCAGACAAAACAGTTTCCTTTTTCGTGGAAGATGTTTCCAACAGACGGAAGGCCTTGCAATGGGCAGCCCACTGTCTCCTATTTTATGCGGTCTACATGCGTCATTTTGAGGGTTAACTCTTTCAGCTTGTTACATTCGACCAGTGGATTCGATATGTAGATGATACTTTTGTTTTCTGGAAAAGCAAGAATTCGGAAATACCTAATTAGTTGAACTTGTCAATTCAGTTGATCCACATATACAGTTCACGTGTGAGACTGAAAATAATGGCTGCTTGCCATTCCTTGATGTCCTTGTGTCACCCTCTGAAAGATCTTTTAGTACAACAGTTTATCGAATACCATTTAATTTGAAAGTTATTTTCAAACCCATAAAAAAAGATGAATTTTTACGGAACAAAAGATTACGTCAAAAACATTAGTTCCTGGGAAATTTATCAGACACTTTGTGAATGTGAACTTTCATATGTAGGACAGACCCGCAGGGCTTTAAGTTTCCGTGTAATAGAGCCCAAGGGGTTAGAATAAAATATCTGGAGATGCCCTTGTTAATGAAGCAATACCACTTTGCATGAAGCCTATAACCGCGAGCGACAGCCATCAAAGTGTGGGAAAGCTGATGGTTTTCAAGGCTATTGCAATGCATTTTGTGTTAGCCGAATCGCCTTCTTTCGTCGCAAATGTTACCAATGTCGCATCGTAAATTGCTGCCAATGCGTGAGAAAATACTGAATTTATGAAATTCTTAATTATTTTGAGGTTCTTTTCCATATTTATTTTAAATTGAAATACACAAATGTTAGTGCGAATTCTAAACAAAATATAACGTGAAAATTGAAAACTTCACTCGTGTATGAAATATAATTAATTCCGGTTTGATATTAGCATGATTTCTGCAACCACGCAATTTGAAAATACAAACAGTTGAAATTAGGTAGTTGTCATTTAAACAACGTCGAATTTCCACACCTGGCGGTTTCTCAGTTAAGAGACTCAGGGCCTCTCCACAGATATTACTCTAACCTCCTTGAATGGAACACAAGACTTACCTACGGAACTATGAACTGAAGAAGTTGTCTATAGCCCAACATTGCCACAAAAATAACCGTAAAGCTTTGTTTGGGAACGCTACGCTTATTGAGAAATACACATATACCGGAACTCTTCACGACATGGCGTCTGCTCCATTTCTTTCAAGCGCGTGGAAACAACTCACCAAAATTCATGCCCGTCAGAACTCTGATGATGTCACAATGATTTGAATGTTTACGCTCCATTCGTCCTGATGACGCCTAGCCAAACGTTCTGAGAAACTATAGTCGATGTATAATAAACATTAAATTGTGGTAAATGCTGTTATTTTAATTCTATCTCAATAGCACAAATTTTGTAGTCATAAATTATAGATACCTCTCGGTAAGTTGACTTGCTTCATTAAGCAGAAATTCACGTAATGTCCTTCAAAATATAATTATTTTCTGGTAGAAGAACATTGGTTTATTGTTTCCGTGAAAAAAATAGAAACCGTTACGTTGAAAAGACTTGATTTTTCCGGAGGAAAGCGCACAAATCCTACTGATCACTAAATTCAGAGTTACGTATTAGATTAATTTCTTCACTCTGACATTAGGTCAGTCAATCGTCAGATCATTAACCGACATTTCTACATGCAGGTGTTGAAATGTCTCTGTGACGCAGCAGGGCATACTAAACAATCTCGAAGCCAGTAATCTGGTCAGCGGAAAACTCATTTTGACAATGCACCTGCTCAGTTACTCAAACTTCTGCGGTAATTTTGAATAGGCTGTTTCACATAGTAGAACATGACAAGATATTTTTTTTATTGAAACTTTAACGACCACCGCGAGCAACTCAATGGGCTATGAGCAGCCACCCGTCCCTAATTTAGGGCCACTGGTTCCAGGGAAGGGAGAGAGTCAGTGCCACAAAGCAAACACGACATCTATGCCTTACGGGATTCGAACCCAGACCCTTCTCGGACGAATAGTCATAAGCCAGCGCTTAAACCACTGCGCCACCGGGGCAGCATGGCAAGATATGCTGCTCTCTGCTAATTTTCTCTCATTCAGTAATGTTAAAAACATAAATACGAATTTGAAGTGCTAAAGATAAAAAAAAATTGATGATGTGTAAAAAATTAAAGTAAAGAAGTTAATCAAAATCAATCAAAAATCTTTGACAACACTTTGGTTTCTTAATTTTTTCTTTTCCAAAGATTGATTTGCTTATGAAATTATTTTTTTTTTATTGGAGGTTTAACGACCACCGTGAGCAACTCAATGAGCTATAAGCAGCCACACGTCCCTAATTTAGGGTCACTGGCTCCAGGGAAAGGAGAGAGCCAGTGCCGTAAGACAAACACAACATCCATGCCTCACGGGATTCGAACCCGGACCCCGCTCGGACGAATGATCAGAGGCCATCGCTTAGACCACTGCGCCACAGGGGCGGCTATGAAATTATTGGTTCGCTAATTATTGAACTACTTGCTCCACGAATTTTTTGTTTTAAGTGGCGATCATGTCTCCTCTTACAATATGGCCGCCCGTCACTTGATGATAACTTTCACTTGGTGCGACATTTTGCTGAATATTAATAAATATCGCTTCAATACAGTACATGGAGGCATGGTGTAAATGTGTTTTTTTCGGTGTTGCATGAAGTTACGTTTACCAGCATATGGCTACTGCATGGTAAACGTAACTTCATATAACATCTAACAAAATACATTTACCCCAAAAAGCCCTACCAAGTGAATTTTATAACATCTAACTTGAGTAGCTGCTGGTAAACAGCTTTAGTTACTAACATTTTCAGTCCATCTGTTTCATAACTATTAATGCTTCATGAGTAAGTAAAATAATTGACTGACATTTTCAGTTCACCTTTTTACTTACTCATCAGCTTGTAGGAATAATAAGTGTTTGCAATCGCTTGAAAGCTTCATTGAATGAAAATTAACAGATTTACTTGCCATTTTTTGAAAATAATTTTCCTCACTATTTGTTCAGCCCTCGTAGACACATGGACGACGTCAAGCAGTGCAATTCAAGGAAAGACAGGGCTGATTTTCTCTCTGTGACGAAAATTGTTTCGTGATAAGTCTGTAGCAAGTTTTTGGTTGCTTGCTATCTATTTGCGTTCTGAACATTCCCGAAGAGAAAAAAATAAAGGATTACCATAGCTTTCGGAACTGGAACGAAATAATTCATACCTATCACATTCGCGGATTTATTAGTACGCAGTTACGATATCTCACAACCTGATTTGAACATGCTGGGGTTGCGAACAGAAGTTTTATTTAATATTTAACGAAATGGTACTGGGGTCCTATCGAGCGTTGAAACTGATGCTGCAATTAAGAGTGGCGGCGCTGTGTGATGGAGGACACCCGAAATCTGCGATCGATTCGACGTGGTTACCGCATCTGTGTCTGCCTTAGGGAGACTTCCTTCAGCGCAGCGGACAACAACGCAGCCGATGAGAAATTCCTTCAACATCCGGGAAGTATTTTCCTGTTAAAAAATGAAAACGCCGGCCCACAGAACGGTCAGGACAGAGAAAAGAGGGAGAGGAAGGGATCTCACATTCATCGGATAGTGTGGGAGATTGCGCTCGCTGAGAAATTACATCAGCAGAAAGGCATTAATGTCATCAAATATTTATCATAGAAAATTAATACTGTTCATAATTTATCATATACCGAACGGAAGCCACATTCATTACATAAGGTAGAGGAAAGAACAGGAAATTTTTATTCTATTCCTACCTCGACAGATTTAGTTTACTTTCGGCAAGAAGATAGAACAATGTTTCACTGCGCCGACGTTCATGTAAAATTCAGGCCATCGTAACAGGAAATTAAATTCAGTAAAATACCTTTTAATTAATTTCAGAACTTCTGAAGGATTTCAGGTTCCTCTTAGGCGTGAAATTCGAGGATGGGGACGTGGTTTAAATTCAGCAAAGGTTTATTAAATCACAATGTTGCTACTAATACAAAGGACGATGACTAAATATAAATTCAAATCAGATAAAGCAAACTTTAAATCAATAAATAGTTTTTTTCTTTGATTATTAACATATATTTATGAAAAAATTGAACCTCGAAAAAGCAGTTTGTTTTCTTTTTCCCACAGATTCCGAAGTCTGGGATAAGATTAAAGTGCGAGAGCTAAACTGCCTAGCATATTCTAAGACTGGTAGCTTATCAGGAAATACTCGGTGGCAATTATTATCAAATGTTGTTAGCTCTATCTAATTCGCTTCTTGCACCAAAAATTGATTAAAAGCTTGCTGCTGTTCATGCAAAACAGATAATTTACTTTGCGTTGACTTATTATCAACTGGGCTTATTTCAAACAGAGATACAGGAGATAAAAGGCTTTGGGCGAAACAAAAGATCAGAGAGTGATCTGGTAAAAACACGCTTGGCACTGTGACTCCTGTAGATGGTTCCAGTTTTATCTTATTAAAGACAAGTTTTATCTCTAGATTCATTAGTAATCTAGAAATGAGTTATTTAGGCACTTTGAAGTGAAATACACCTTTGGTCTCAATTTTATTTCCCACTCGAGAAATGTTGGTACGATTAATTCTGATTCTACATAAGCAGTAGTAAATTATTTATCGATGTCTATTTTAATATACATACCAGCTTTCTTTTCCTGTACGAGTTAATCCAAAAGGACGAAGAAAGGAATGTTTTTCGGCATCCCGTACTTTTGCTCAGTCGGTTGAGTCTCACACATGGATTCGTGTGCCAGCAAACAATATAAGAAGAAATATTATTATTTCTTGCCGTTTTTCCTGTGATATATCCCTGCATTATAAATCTGTGGAACTATAAATTGTAGAGCTATAAACACTAGAACTATAAACTATTAACCTTTGGGTTCTTCTGATCATCAGCTAGTTAAAACATCCTTAATCGCATTCTGTTTTCTAATGTAACATTGACATAGTATCATAAATATGTCTAATGGGACGATCTTCGAATTTTCTGTACAAGTTTCTTACGGTGTGACGTTCCTTTTGCTTTTCTCCTTCTGACCCATCGTCCTGTCCCCAGGAAGTCAAATACCGGAAGACTTCCATTCTCCTCTGGCATTTCTAAAACGGCTGAGAACAAAGTCTGGTCAATCATTGCATCGTTTAAATCAAGATCAAAGCGCATTAAAACCTATAAGCAAGATAAGCAATCGGTTAATCAAACAAAGCAGGATTTTGATAGAAAAGAGCGTGACAAGTTTACACCCTGTTCAAAGAGTGGTTCTCCATGTGTGTGACGAAACTCTCTCTTTTGTCTAGAAGTTCACTGTAAATTTCCTTCAGAGAAAAGCTGATCTCTGTGCTTTCTGTTGTTGTGGAGAACTCTATCTTGAATGATGCTCATATATTCACACTTCCGTAAACCAAAAAGCTCCTGTCATCATGTTTCCATTTGTGTCTCACATATGTAAAGTTCTGAAGCTACTCTAAGAATACCCTTAGTTGAGATGGAACACTTCCTATTTTTTGTAAGTTTTGTGCACTACAACGGGCACCAGTTTTATGTCATCAATTCTATTTGTAGTTTGCAGCAGGAACCTTTCACTAAATGCATATGTTTTGCATCAAGCCAGAATAAACTCTAGACATAGCGTTTCATCCAATGGCTCTCCAGTTCCTTTTCTGGATGTTGCATATGAGAATCTGTGGAAGGCATACGTCCTATACATTTTTCTTCAAAGCAAAATTTTCATTAATTGTTTAGGTTTTAAATCAAAGCCAGAATAAACTCCAAAAATAACGTTTGTGTTTCATCCAATGGCTCTCCAGTTCCTTTTCTAGATGTTACATATAAGAAGTTGTGGAAGGCACATGTTATATACATTTTTCTCCAAAGCAAAATTTTCTAAGGAACCGTTGTTTTATTTGTTCCTTTTTTTGCGGTATATATCTACGACTTCCTTTCCGTTACCGTTAAAGCAGTTCAAAGACAGTAATCTTCATTTCTAGAATATATTAGATTATTGAGATGACGCTACTGGAATGTCAGCGATTG
This sequence comes from Macrothele yani, assembly GCA_039090855.1. Lineage (NCBI taxonomy): Eukaryota > Metazoa > Arthropoda > Arachnida > Araneae > Macrothelidae > Macrothele > Macrothele yani. Next base: position 70,491,440 of record CM077025.1, on the reverse strand, counting down.
TGCTGCAGAATTATTATAAAATGGTGGCCATCAAGATCGGTAGACATATATCTGCCTGACTACTTTCTTTGGAGTTACACTGGCGGAAAGTGAAAAAAGAACACCAAGAAGGAATTGGCGGAGGATCATGAAATTCACATATGTTAATGGGGTCGTGTTTACGTAGGTGTGATGTTAATTTCGGGACCAACCGGTGAGTGCTTACGCCACAGCACGGCCTAATATGCAAATTATCGTCGGTGGTATTTAAGGAGTACGGCGAAGTGAATGTAATCAGTCGTCGGCTTACGGACACGTGCGAAGACCCTGAAGAAGCTGCAATGCCTGGACATGGAAGACGTGTACGATTTCAGCAGTTATCGGACTTTGAGCGAGGTCGTCTAGTCGGACTCCGCGAGCCCGGGTGGTCGTATCGTCGTATTGTGGAGCGAATTGGACGGGAAGTATCGGTGGTGATACGATGGCGGCGTATATGGTCCGAGGAACATTCCCACACGAGAAGACGTGGAACCGGGAGTCACTGATGGGCGGACCGATCGACGCATAAGAAGAGCGGCGTTGTCAAGCAGAACATGCACTGCGACGCAAATCCGAGCTGCCGTTGCACCTGAGGTGACTGTGCGAACAATCCGCAACCGTCTACTGGATGCAGGACTACGTGCAAGTGTGCATCTGGCATGTGTACCTCTGACTCCAGCCCACCGTCAGGAACGGCTGCAGTGGTGTCGCCAACGTCTGCACTGGAGAACGAAATGGCGATCTGTCGTGTTCAGCGATAAAAGAAGATTCTGCTTGGGAGCCTCCGATGGCCGTATGCGTGTTCGCAGACGCACAGGGGAGCGTCTCCACCCTTCTTGCATCCGCCAGCGACACAAAGGGCCTACACCTGGTCCCCTGGTGTGGGGAGCGATCAGCTACCACTCCCTTACTCAACTAGCGTTTGTACCGGGTACGTTAAACAGCACCTCCGACATCAACAACATCGTTCAGCCCGTTGTTGTGCCATTTGTAGGGTCGGTATATCGTGGTGTTTTCCAGAAAGATAATGCACGCCCACACACGGCACGTGCAACGCAACATGCACTTCAGGGTGTGAGACAACTTCCATGGCCTGCACGTTCACCAGAGTTGTCCCCCATTGAGCACGTGTGGGATTTTATGGGACAACGACTTATCCGGTCTCCACGGCCAACCACGACCATCCCCGATTTACGCGTCCAGGTTGAGGATGCTTGGAGCTCAATACCCCAAACTTACATCCAACATCTGTACGACAGACTCCATGCCAGAATTGCACAGTGTGACGCAGTTCATGGCGGTTCAACCTCGTACAAACCATGTTACATGGAAATGTTATTTTTCAGTTTAACAGCAAATGCAGCTGTATTTTGCCATAATGTTTTGATCTCGTTATCCTCTGTATTCCGTTATTATGTTGTATAAATTTAGTTGGTATCAGACGTCTCCTTCTTGGTGTTCTTTTTTCACTTTCCGCCAGTGTATTTGAGCGAGTTTATATATCCAAATAACCATCACATCCTGAAAGAAACGAAGAAAGATATCATCATGGAATTAATGAAATTTTTTACCCGTTTCCGATAATATGAATAGTCAATTCCAAAGTTGGAAACACGGCGAGGCATCATATTTGTTTCTCTTCATGTTTGTTTTAAATTCATTATACGTAGAATAAAGTGTATCGATGGAAAAAAATAAGGTATGTTACTTAAAATTTTCAGAACTTTTAAAAGCATTTCAAGCATCGGAACGTTAAGACTCTGTATTAAGAGAGAATTTTCATCATCCTCATTTCGGAGTGCAGAATGGACAAAGTTTACCTGTTGACAGCCTTTCTTGTGAAGGTATTTTCTATTTATTTCTCCTCTGAAGTTTTCAATACGAAAAGGTCAAACATAAAACATACACGTAGTTACAGTGTTATGCTTCTGTTAGGCTTTAGATGGGTTTATGATTTCCTTAGTGTATGAATTTGCATAGCGTACAAACGGGTTAATACCGTCTCCATATTGGTAATTATGAGGCTTAGTGATTGGGACACACGAATTAAAGGAACTGCATGTCAACCGCAATAGACAAAATATGTTGCTCCAACACACAGCAACAGGATTCTAGGTGACGTTCATAGTTCGTTAGAATATTTGTGTATGTTCAGCTTTCCAACGTCATTCGAAGACCATGACATATCCGAAACCACTTTGCACTTTCTCTACCATGTGAGGCAAGTACACTGTTCTGTTACTGAGTAAGCAAAATGCCGTTTTTCTGGAGCAGCAAGAGTTCATTATTAGATATAGTATCACAGCACAGTAAAGAGCGAAAGAGCATTTCAGAAAAGCGATCCTAACATCCTTCTAAATAAGGTGTCAATTTTTAGAATGGTTTACCGTCTCCTTGAGAGTGGGAGTCTCCACAACAGAAAAAGAAGTGGTTTGCCATTTCTATAAAGTGCTGAAAAACGACAGCATGCGGGTATGCCGGCAACAGCCACGGAGAAAAAGCATCAGGAAACTCGTGTCATAGGTATGGATGTCCTTTTTTAGTGCGCAGGACTTGTAGAGAAATCAAACATGTGTTCTTACCATTCCCAAGCACTTCAAAAACTGGGAACAACAAGAACAGAATAAAGTCTTTACAGTATTACACATTGAAGATCACCGGAATGCTGATGTTTTTTCTGCTACCTTCGCCTTAAACAAATCCACACATGCGGAACGAACTTAAGTTCTGTGTAGAATTTGCAAGTCCAAGAAAAATTTCTGTAAATACCGTTGAAACAGTGCGAGTTTGCATTGATGAATATGAATACCAATTTGAGCATTAGCTGTGATCATGTATAAAGGGTGTTGCTTTAACTTTTGTGTAATACGCGCTCCAAACCACTGAGGAAACTCCAGTTTTAAATCACTCCATGCCATATCACGTGAATATCTGTGGTATCTGGCTTCACCATCTTCGTCTTGAAATCCTCACCTTTTACGCCGTGGCATAACTGTCAGTGGAGTGCACGAGATGTTTTGCTCTTTGTCCTCGCCTATCCGTAAGACGTTTTGGTCTCCGGTAACCACAGTCTTGAGGATTTCAGTGCGTGACTCCTTCGTGGAGGATTTATCCACTGAAAACTGTGAGTAACTCACACGTCGCACGGTCAACTTGGCACTGGGCCAATTGCTTCAATTGAAGCCATACACTCTGGACTTAAGCGATCATTATTCTGTGAATATCTATCGTAAAAGCACAACGTTACTGAATATTTCAAAATACTGCATGACAACAATTGTAATATTTATTATTTTAATCGCTGTTCAGACAAAACAATTCACTTCATGAGTAAAACTTTTAAAGCAACCAATGCAATGCACAATGCATTATGTGCTTTCTGAGACTGGAATTTGACTTTGCAGAAATGCGTTGATTGTCATTATAAGAAGTATTCTATTCATTTGTGAATGGCCATTCTTTACAAAGCATATATGCTTCGGAGAAATACTGCAGTGAAATTCATTTATTGTAGTGTTTGCTGTCTGTTGGAATGAATTGCCCATGATAAAAAAAAGGCCCTGGAATCAGAAGAACGCTGATGATAGCATCCTGAATTCCAGAGAGCGTTTTTAAGGAAATTAATAACGCCGAAATGGGTTATCGGATGTTATTTCGATTCAAGTGCTCCGATAGGGATTTTTATTTTGCAGGGCGGAATGAATTCCTCATTTAATTGCTTGACGCACAGCGCATGGCAACTTGGTATCGATTTGACCTTGCTCCGCGTGTCCCACTCTGAGATCAATATCTACCTGTTCCCGATCCCCCGGACCAGGCCAGCTAGCGTGCAGCGGATTCCTCTTGTGCCCATACACTCACACTGGTACAAGCCGACACTTTGATCGAAGGCTGACAGCCCTGCAGAAACAAACGCGAAACGAGCAAAACACCATCTAATTAGCCCATTCATTCATTCAGTTACGGAATGGTCCAACAGACCCCTTGACTGGAATCTTTATTTTCTATTTCTGGATCTCAGCAGCGTCGTAAGAAGAAACTGAAAGCCACAGATTAATGTAATGGTGGTGCGAATGAAGGGAGACTGAGGAAGATAGCGATAAATGAATAATGATCACATGCCTAATATCTATGTGAAATGACCCGAATAAAATATTTCATTAACGCTGGGAATTGTTGCTTTTAGGAATGGTTGCTCGCTTTTCCCACCGATGCAGGTAACTTAGACTGAAGGGAACGTATCACCTGAGATAAACCGCTTCTTTTCTGCCCACCTCTGCGATCAATACCATTCGGACAAGCACGAAAGAATAAGTCGACGTGTTAGATTATACGAGCTATGAATTAAGATGCCGCAGAGGGCATGCTGAAAATCGTAGTTCAGCACATTCAAATAGCCATTCTCTTGTTGTTCGAAATCATTGCAAAGAGTTAATGAAAAGCCTTACTGCTGCACTTTGTTCTTATTCCATTACCTTTTCTCACACTCAAAACATAAAAGCATAAATACTATAGAGAGAAACAATCACACTCTCTCATTTCTTGTATGTGAGCCACTCATCAAAATCCAACTTTATGACTTAGGCAGAAAATATTAATTCTGGGTCTAAACTGAACAGAACTTAACGAAAACCCTTTGGAGCTCTTAAACGTGCTGATGAAATATTTCATTTCGTTTTAGTTTTCAAATCTGTTTATATTTGTGTCAATGCCTTTTGGTCCTACAGTTGTGGATATGTGTACTTCACTTGACACAGATAGAAAAAGTCGAAAAAGGAACCTCATTAATCAGAAAAAAGATCTTAAGAAATGACACTACAGCAAAGATGCTTAAGTTTCGATTAAAAATGCTAACAAGGGGGATGAGTACACAGAACTGGAGAAGGGTCAAAATAGCACGCAAAAAAATTAAACACAGAGAGATGTCAAAAAATAATTATTGAGCGTGACAATGATTTTGTGTTTCAGTATGTGTAAAACAGATGGGTACTTTTAAATCATGCGGAGTAGAGATATCAGCAATTCTGAGTGTGTAAAAGAATGCGTTTCTTTTTCTTTTCATGGAGAAAGGAGGACCTGGATATGGCACAACATGTGTGCGTGTCTGAACCCACAGGCGTATTCTCCTCACACGAGCTTGGTGAGAACAAAATTTCCGTAACAGAAAAACTAATAGCATTGCTTGTGCTTGAAAGAGAAGCACAGGGTGATTCACTCACAAAGGATCCAAGTAGATGACTAAATATCGCGCTATAATATCTACGAAAACGAAATACATACCTTGGCCAGTATGGAGTTGACTGTGTTAAAGAGTACAGTTATAGCGGCTTTCTTACTTATTGGTTTCTGAAGTTGAAAACATCGGCCTGTAGTCCGGCTTGCGTCATTTTCTTACAATATGTGACATATATGTTATACAAGAAGTAAATGTGACTGAGCAACATATTTTTCAAGTTCGTTTGTAGTGAGATGGAATTCTTCGAACAATGTCATGCGGCTTTGAGGACCTGTTTTCGTGTTGCCGTAACATTGAAGAGTATTACCCAAACGGTAGTCCACAAACTGGAAACAAAAGAAACCTAGCAGGCTCAAAACGGTTTAAGTTAACGTGCGCAGTTCTGGGGACTGAGTGGTGCAAGGTGGTGGCCTCAGAGCATTCGCCCAAGATGGGACCATGTTCTGGTCCCGAACGAGACATGGGTGGCACATTTGTCCGATGGCACTGGCTCTGGTCTTTCCCTGCAGAGTTCCTAAATTAAGGACTGGAGATTTGCTTGTATCCTTTTGAGTTGCAGATCATGGTGGTTGGTAAACCCCGAAGCCCACAAAAACAAGTAAACAAAGAAGGCATGCAGTGACCGGTCACAAAGTTTAGTACGCGAGAAAGAAAAGTTTCGGGCTTCCCCAAGACGAGGTGATGTTGGCTGTCTTAGAAGTTGGTTGACCTATATGTTCTGACAGAGAGATCCGCAAGGGAAGGGAGAATGCAATGATATATTGTTACCATTGTCGAGGAATTTCCAATATGTCGTTAAAAGCAAAAAATCTCATTAGTTTCAAATGAATATTTTCCCAAATACCGACATCTTAAGGTCTGGGAAAACAACCAGACCCCAATATATGTATTCAACGTGTCTGGGTAACTCAACTCCCAGAGAAAGTGAGCTTGGACTGCTGCAGATCTTCATGTTGTTCAGCCATGACTGCCCTTTCCTGATATATAGGAAGTTGGTCTGTTAAGCTTATTACATACTACCGTCAACATTGACCTCTGTCTCTGCATTTTCCGAGGATTTCTTATTTATTTTCATTAAAGTAAGATGACCTGTGCAATGTTTAACAGACCTTTGAATGAAACTGTGAGGTTTTTTTTAAATATCATTGTCCTTCTGGAGGGATGTTTAAAAACCGACATCACGCTGATAGGAACCTGAAACGATATGAAAAAAAACATAAAGAGAGAGAAATTGCTGCAATTCCTGCTTCCATGTTTGCTAAAACAGGGGAGAACATGATAGTCCTCAGGTGTTCCCAAACGTGAAGAATAAAGTTCAACTTCCGTAACACCAACGCCTCTGGACTAAATACCTCTACCTCCAAGCTTTTATCTTCACTGGTAAATTGTATGATATGTAACCATTAATTTACTTTTAATTCAGAGGTTGAGAAAATGCTTGGACTGATTTTTATTTGGCACGAAAGCTAAATTTCTTACAGTAGATTTGATCTACGAAGAAGGTGAGTTGACATGAAGTTCACTGCCTACCCTTGCAACAGGTGATAGCTTTCCTAAAAGGTAATATTAAGAGTTTGGGAGTTTGGTGGGATATCAGAGAAACTGTTTATTGAATTGCGAGCACTAACGTTTCCATTACGGCGAACGACTATTGTCAACGACGGCTGCACTGGAATTGCTTTTTACTTCATTCAGAACGTTTCAACTGATCTAAACTCATCATTGCGCTTTTGTGGATCAGTGATTACCCTTTTTCTTTTCTTTTTTTGTTTTCAATTTATGTAGCAGTTAGTGGGAATAAATGCCATTATGGGCGTTATTTTGCTTGATTATTAATATTTGTACCATTCATAGAAATATTACACAAATCGAAGTCTGGACTGACTAAAAATCTGGAGCACTACAAAGATGATATGTGTTGCCGCTCACGTATTGGCAAAAGTCTTTGGATCCCTTGAAATTTGCAGCAATCTTTGTTTTTTTTTTCATAAGTACATTCAGGTCAGGAACAAGTTTGGTCCAGATCAGGCTTCGATCCTTCAATGTGTATTTTCCATCAGGTTTAGAAGCCGTGTTGTAGCACCACGTGTTTATTTATCTGAAAACAAAACCAAAAAAGCATCAGCAGAAGAGTGGTAAGACGAGAACAAACTGACTTCCCGGTACCCTGAAGCGAAAGTTCATAAGCGTACCTGTAAGCTTAATATCGCGGAATAATATATATGATGAAGATATGCATATAACATACGATTAAGATATATAACGGATTATGATTAAGATATATAATGGCTTATGATTAAGATAGATAACTGCAAAACTAACTTGTAATGAGAAAACACTGCTTAAGCTATTTTATAAGGTATAAAGACGCGAGTTCCCTTCAGCAGTTAATATCATACTTATACAACTATGTATTTAATAAAAAACTTATACAACTCAAATTATGATCATTGAAACCATATTAACGGCGTAGAGGGTCGTTAGATATTTCACTAGTACTTTTAGAGAGCCGGCCATATATTATTGTACAGAACTTAAGAATGAAATAATTCTCCGTATTCTCACTTTGGTTTCAGATTGAAAAATACTCGTATTGAAACCCGCCACTCAACGACACCTGTTTCCACCATTTCAGTTTTGAGAAATGGTTGACTTTATTTTAGGCACATCTGAAAAGCAGTCTCATCAAAGTTTTCATGGATGACTGTGGACAATAATTTCGACAAATCAATTTCTTACCATCCCATCAATGCCGCCCCGGTGGCGCAGTGGTCTAAGCGCTGGCTTATGGCCATTCGTCCATGAAGGGTCCGGGTTTGAATCCCGGTGATTCATGGATGTTGTGTGTTTCTTACAGCACTGGCTCTCTCTCCATTCCCTGCAACCAGTGACCCCGAATTAAGGACGGGCGACTGTTTATATCCTATTGCGTTGCTCACGGTGGTCGTTAAACTCCCAACAACAAAAAATCCCATCAAATCCTTAGAATATCGAATTTATCATTGAAATTATGTGTATTGATGCGATCTCGAAGAATTCGTCCGCTGACAATTAGCTCAATGTTGATTGGTCCAACGGGAACAATTGGCCCAGTGCCAATGCAGATTTGTTAAGTGGTACGACTGGTACAATGTGGATTCGTCCAATGGTACTACTGGTCCAATGATATGATCCGACCAACTACCATTTTTGCAATTTTGAATAAATTAATTAGGTAAGTTATTCTCTTTATGCTGTTTCTAAAAAGGATTTCTATCCCCGGAATTTGCGTTTTAACAAGATTTTACGGTTTACTGCACATAAACAGGTTTCGTAAATATTCAAGGTATGAAGTCTAACGCTTTGCAATTAATTTCATAATTATACAGTTCAAACATCTTGGAAAGAATTTCGTAAAGTATTAAATTGCTTTTGCAAAAAACTTCGACCAAATGCAAACGTGTATAAAAAGGGCGAAACGTTTTCCACGATTGAGATATTTTTAAATTGTTTTCTTTGTATAACATCAAGGTTAGGACTTTTTGCCCATTCTTGCAATCAGTCACTAACCTCATCTACTGTTTAATAACTCCCTATTTTTCATTTGTTTATCTTAGTAATCCTTTCTGTAAGTATCACTCAAAGTTAAATATGGAGAGATGATGAAAACTGGGGTTAAATAACTGTAGTCAGAAATATTTCTGAGGCTTGGTTGCTATATACAGTAAAATTCCGCTATTACGAGAGCTGGCAAAAGTCAGAAAAATTGTCTTTATAACGGACTTCTCATTATAACCGGATCATGCAAATACTACGTACATGTGCGTACTGCTGTACATGCTACATAACACATAAAAGTAACAGTACTACATAATAAAAAAGTGATAAAAACAATACATATTACATACCTGATGTTTATTTTTAATTCGATTGGGATTTTTACAAAAAGTAAGAATCGACGCGCGACGGTCTTTTGTTTCGTCTTTGACATTGATGATTGTAACACGTAACTCTCGACTTTACGTAAAATTACCATTTCTTTAATAGGTGCATTTGACGTACTATAAAAGCGTCCGATTGTGTTTAAAGCTTGCATGAGTTCTGATTGCTACGGTACGATTTCATTTCTATTACCTTCATCATCCTGATCTTCTTTTTCTGAGCTTTCTTTTTCTCATTCCTTGATTTCTGTATCAGGCATGTCATTCCACGGTACTACATCTGTGTCAGCACTGACATAGTCCTGAAAGCTAAATGTCAGTCCCATCTTTTTGGTAATGATGTTACATCCATCTGCTTTCTGTTCTGCAGGTTTTTCCTGAAGGAAAAACCTGCAGGACAGAAAGTTATTCAAAGCATCTTTAGTAATTCAAGCCAGCATGTCTACAGTATGCTTCAATGTGTTATCACGGCTGTTCGATCTCACGGCAAGAGATTTAAAGGGCACAAAAACGTTCCATTTCACTGGTTTATCATACGATGACGTTCGTCTGATTGCGTCATTTGCGAGAATGGTCCAATGTTTTTACTTTATGAGCTTTTTAACTCTTTTATCAAGAGGCTGAAGTACATTGGTGCAGCTAGGTGGGAATAATAACAGTTCAATGTCATTCAATTGAACATTTTTGGGACTTGGGTGTGCAGGACAGTTATCGATGAATAGCGCTTTTTTTTCTGATCTAAAATGTACACAGAGTGATCCCTGAATTATGACCACCCTATGAAAAGTGGATGCGGTCCGTTGACTACATGATTTCTGAGAGGGCACTATCAGTAGACCGACGTAGCATATATAAGGTGTGAGTGGAGCAGTTGGTAGTAAAATTAGGAACGTGATGGATAAACGAAAGGATTTATCGGATTTTGAGAAAGAACAGATTGTGGGAGCTCGAAGAGCGGGTGCCTCGATTTCCCAGACGGCTGAACTGGTGGATTGTTTGCGAGCCGCCGTAGTTAAAGTGTATCAGGACTGGCGTGAAAATGATCAAACAACGACCCAGAGTAAAAACTGCCCAGGACAGCGAAAGGTTGATGTGAGAGGTGAGCTCTGGGTCCGACGACTCGTACAGGACAACAGACAACATTCAACAGCTGACTACCCAATACAACAGAGATAGAGATCAACCCAGAGCAGTATCTGTCACGACCATGCGTCGCACGCTCGCACGCATGCGCTGTAACAGCAGATGACCCTGACGACATCTTTTCTTAACCGCGGTTCATGAGCGCAAATGACTCACTTGGTGCAAAGATCATGCAAGTTGGACGTCGGATGACTGGTAAAAGTGTACTGGTCTCACAAGCAGCGTTTTTTACTCCACGGAGTGGAGTAAAAACGCTGCTCGTCAGACCAGCACAGTTTTAAACAACATGAGGCACATGATCCATCTTGCAAGATCTCCACAGTACAAAGCCGGTGGGGGCGGTTGTATGGTGTGGGGTATGTTCACCTGGCAGGAACTTGGACCCCTGTGCATGAAGAACCATGTATGACTGGTGCCCACTGTTCTGAATCACTTGCTGACTCTGTACACACAGCAGTGTTGCACTTTTTACCGAATGGGGACGGTGTCTTCCAAGATCACAATGCGCAGAGCGACAGTTCCAATGTTGTGCAGGAATGGTTTCAGGAACACAGTTAATACTTCCAGCATATCGAATGGCCTCCGAACTCCCGCTATCAACAGCATAGAGCACTTGTGGGACACTACGGAACGGCATATCAGGCGTCTGGATACATCAATCAACCCCATACCTGCATTGAAGGCCGCATTACACACTGCTTGATTAGCCAAAGAGTTTATGATATTTCTGAAAATTTTCATTGTAATGAATGACTACCGATATAGCGGAAAATATGTGAAATTTTTTTGTCGTAGTCTTGTTGTGTTTGATACAAAACAAAATTTTTTCGAAATATGTTTTTAAGAATTAAGCATACAGTTGCAAATAGAACCTGTGCACTCCAGAAAGAGAATTACGCTTTTTAAAGAGTAGGAAATATATTCAAATCTTTCACAGAGTGGACACTACCAAATGCAAAAAGAATTTACTAAATCTCCGTTTTTTAAGCGAGAATACTGAGAGAAATTAAATATAGAACAACACTCTCTAGAAGAAGGACTCAGCATCATTTGAAGTAGAAATTGTAAGCCAAATATTTGTCATACCAAAAGCAATGCGATGAGAATTACAATTGTACCTTTGGACCAATTGTACACTACTGTTTATGAAAATTCCAATACAAATGAAAGTTATATAACACATTCCTTGTCTTACATGAAATAACTGAATTCATTTGTAGAGCTATATAAGATTTTTCGCTTCAAAACTCAGTATCGTGTGAAGCCACCTCAAGCAAAATAAGCCTAGTCTACATGGCATGGCATTGAATGGAAGAGGTTTTTGATATCGTCCTGAGGAACAGCCTGCCAGGCTTCTATGCGAGACCACAGTTCCTTTGTGGTGACTGGAGATGGCGTTTGAAGTGCCAGCCTCGGGGACATATACGACGAACATGCAGGCCAGAGAAGAAGCTGTTCCTGCCGTGTATGCAAGAGGTCTTGGACATTCCGGGCCATATGTGGTCGAGCATTGTTCTGCTGGAAAACAGCGGTAGGATAACTCTGAAGGAAAGGTATCACCTCTGCTTCTAAAACACCCCTGATGTATCGCTAGTTATTGAGATACCGAACTGAACCCAATGGCCCCCAAAACCGTGTCGCTTGGCGTTTGGGCCTGTATGACGCTGCAACGTGCAGTTCACCACGATGACTTCGAACACGTATGCGACCATGATGGTGCATCAAGTTGAATCGTGACTCGTCTGAGAACACGAGCTATTCCCAATCAGCACGCCAATGTCTGTGTTCGGGACCCCCATTGCAGCCTGAGGCGTCTGTGGTTAAGGGTCAAAAGAATGCGAAGCAATGGGCTGCTGGCGACCAGTCTTCCGTTAAGCAGACGACGTCGAACTCTGATGGAGGACAAAGCCTGACATCTGACAATGCTGCTCTAACACCGTGGATGTCGATGTGTGATCGGTCACTGACATGGGGCAGAGATGTCTGTCATTCCGTGTAGTCGTGCGATTTTGGGTCCGTTTCCCGGATTTCTGTGCGTCCGAGCTTTATCGATCCACTGACGTCGCGTTCAATTCATTATACAGGAGTTTCGTCTCATACCAGTAGCAAGTTTACGGAAATCCAGCTCTTCTCCTGCCAGCAATCCTTCCTCGCTCTAAGTCGGTCAGATGTTGTTCATAATGCGACCTTCTTCGGCGACAGGGCATAGTGAGACACAATAAACACCTTTTCAATTCAATGTCGGCTTTTCATTGATTGCAACATCTCGTTTGAGCCAGTTCTTTATACCCAAGACCGGACAGTTCAGAGGGCGCTGCTCCGAAACTGCATGCGCATTTTCACTGACATTTTAGTCATTTGCATATCTCAACCAGTTGTACATGCGCATTCTGTAACTTTTTTTTAATTGAAGGTTTATCGACCACCGTCAACAACTCAGTGGGCTATAAGCAGTCACCCGTCCCTAATTTAAGGCTATTGGTTCCAGGGAAGGGATAGAACCAGTACCGTAAGACAAACACAACATCCATGCCTCACCGGGATTCAAACCCCGACCCTTCTCGGGCGCTTGGTTCTGTACGTTTTAAGCTAATACCAGCAGTCCTTCATGGTGTCTCAATTTTCAGAACCAGCAGTGTATTTCGGAGGAGCTGCTTACCTCCGGACGATTTGGCATTGGACCAGTCGTCGTTACACGTATCGTACCAAACCTGTGATGATGCCGGTGGACTTATTTCAGGCCACATAATTTTCTGCGAGCAACTAAACGTCCATAAACGTCACAGCTGTCAGTCATCTGATCCCATCCAGTCTTTCTGCATAGATGACGATCGGAAAACTATGATTGTTTCTTTTCAAAACCGACTTTTCCACCATTCAATTTTCGTTGCATACCTTATATCTTTCTGAACTGGAAAACGATGCGATGAGACCGGTGTTATCAAACAGGGCTAATAATAGCTCAGGATATACAGTTACATAGAACCTGCTTATTACATGGATTCTCTTAAATATCCCAAGTGATACATTCTGTAATATATGATGATTTTACGAAAACAGACACTCAGTGAGATTAATTACGTATCGGTTTATGTTTATAGAATAACGTTCATACCGTCTGGGCACGTTAGAAAACAACTTGCCACTCGTTTCTAACGTGCCTAGACGGTATGAACTTTATTCTATAAAAATGGATTCTCTCCGAGCATGATATCAAAATGCATTAAGGAACAAACAAATCAAATTACCAGGCAATTTTTACACTGTCTTTGATGAGCTGCAACTTTATAGAAATTCACTGAGACCAACGTCGCAAAGTGAGTGATGAATAAATCTTCGTAAATGCTTAGTTGGCTACAAGCGCATAATTTTTTGGCATACAAATGCCCTGTTATTATGTGACCAACCGTTCAGGAATCTTAAAACCTATATTATTCTGAAGCAGAAATCGAACCCGCATCTCCCTATTTTTGTCCTGGTATGATGAAGACTACACTACCGAGAACAATTCCAAATCAGATAACTGAATTATATGAATCGGAACAAACATCAGTCTGCGCTCGTGAGGCGTCCTGGCGACAACACTTAGCGACAACTGTTCCATTCTGAGAGCGGATCTATACCTGAAATCAGTTACGCAGATGATATTTCATATGGTAATGAACAACATGTCTTTACAGATACACTTGAAAGCATACAATTATTATTTTTCATCACAGAAATTCTGCATTCAACTTTTACCATGTAGCCACTTCGTCAGAAACCTTGGGCACTGAATTATTCCTGAGCAGAAATCGAACCAATTTATCGCTACAACTTTGCCGTTGTAACATGTGCTTCACCTCTGTAGTATGTCATAACTCCCTTCTTTGAGAAAGTGCTGGGATGGAATTTATAGTTTCCAGATCAGTTGGCAAACCGTGCTTAAAGTAGCTCGCTGAAGAAAAAGGACCTTTTTTTTCAAATTTTTTTGTTTAAAAATAAAGAAATTAGGAATTTTTTTCAGGTTAAACTTGTCTATGTACAAATGTCGATTGAACCTCAGAAACACTACTTTAAGTGGCCCTACTTCACTCTAAGTGAAACCCTGGATAGCTTATGGCAAAAAAAGTCACTCAAAAGATATTCAAAGAAGTAGTTGCTTACAGTTTGTCTTTTATATTTAGCTAACATTCAATAGGCACTTCAGTAATAAAGAACTTCTAGATAATCACCCAGATAACTTCTTAACAGCAGTAGTAATTTAAACTAATTAACGTGAATTAGTAAGCACAATAGTAGATTAACGAAACTCTAACACGAACTACGTACACGTACACAATAACACCACTCAGATTGACAAAATATAAGTGCATGAAAAAGACCTCTTACGGCTTAAGATAACTTCCACGACTACTACACCTTTTGGTGCTAGCTCCATACATTACACTGAGGTGCCAAAAAAAAAAAAAGCCCCCCCCCACAAAAAAACAAACAAACTGGGAAGGTCACTACCATCCCCATTAAATGCCACCACACCCATGTGGTAAATGGTATCGTCCGCAAATGACACATCTATAGGGAGGCAGATATCTCCATAAGTTAAAGTAGTAACATTCGCAGTTCACATGGCCACTTCCCAGGATTTAAGCGATTTCGAACGTGGTATGATAGTCGGCACCCGGGAGATGAGTCACTCCATCTCGGAAATTACCACGAAATTTGGATTTGCACGATCAATAATTTCAAGGGTAAACCTGGACTACACAAATGTGTCCTGCGGGGTTCCGTATCAGACGACCCACCCGGGTGTCATTGCGGATCCGAGACACAAGGCTGTGAGCCTCGCCTAGGCTCGGGGACACCGCCATTGAACGCAAGATGACTGGAAACGTGTAGCCTGGTCCGATGAATCGCGGTATTAAAGAGGTATCCCAGTTTTTTTGGGGTTTTTTTGGCACTTCAGTGTATGTCTCGTTCTTAGCTTATCAAACATGTACACGTCATTCACTCTTGACCTCAAGACTGTTGTCACATAACATTCAGTGAGCGAGAAATATAACGTTAAGGTTGTAACACTAGAAGAGAACGAAGTCAAAATTTACATAAAGACAACTAAAAATAAAAGTTAAATGAAAGTATACGCCATAACTGTATCACCTAGAACTTTTTCATGTAACTAAAGTATCTATAATAATAAAACGAAGTGTGTGTGTATGTGTCGTTCGCGATACAAAACCACTACTCAACCTAGAAACCTAAAATTTTGCACGAAGGTAGCTTACATACCGAGGATGTGCACCTCGGGCTTAAATTTTCGAATTTTTGAGTTTTAGATATTTCAAAAAAGAAAGAAAAACAAAAGTGGTTCCCGATTTCCCGTGTACCGTTGTTTACAAACAACCTGATCACACCCAACGTGAAAGAAAGTAGTTCACGATAAATTTTACGCGCTGCTTTTCTAGAATTTCGTTATAATAGAAGCCTTAATGACTTTTTTTATTTGTAAAAACATTTTATGAATGGAATATATCGAAAAGCAGTACTACGGTTTTTTTTGTGTTTTTTTTTTATCCGCAGCTAGTATATTTCTTTAAGTGAAGCTATTTCGAAGTTTTGTTCTGGAAGTCAAAGTGGCTAAGACTGACGCCACATTTTTTATAGTACTTATTCGGATTTCATAAATTCTGCCGATGTGGAATTGGTCGCGATTGCTCATGGATACAGCCAGAGATTCGGAGACAGCTATTAAGTGGGCTGAAGTAATGACCTACTTCCGAAAATTGTACAAAAAATTTCGTATATTATCATGAACTGCTTTCTTTCACGTTGGGTATTATCAGGTTGCATGTAAACAAAGCGGAACGATACACGGAAAATCGGGAACTACTTGAAAGACTTCTGATTCGGTAGTATAACCGTATTTTTATAATTTAATTAGCACTTTCTTCAAGGAAAGTGACCTACAAGTAACGTTAATTCATACACTTCTGACGTTACAGTTTTGAATTACATTGATACTAACGTCTAGCTATGGTCACGACCTGACTCGATAGAGCGTGAAGCGAAGCTCTCTACCTCCTGTGCAATCTATATAAGAATTTTGCTTATGTACGTCGCGCAAAAAACAGGCCTAATTTATCATTTAGGCCTCTTTTTGGCTGCCTCAATTATCTCCTGTTAGGGTTAATTGCGTTTCCACATTCTTAAATTTATAATTGTTAAAAGGCTTAATTGCGTTTCGACATTGCCAAATTTCGATCGAGACTTCATTATTGTATCGCCGTTCATAATTTATTAGCAACAGATATATGAAAAACATTCAGGATTGCTGTCCGGTTTAGATCGTGATGTCAGAAGTAAGTATCGCGAGGCTGACGAAAAAGATAGGCTACGGTGCGAAATAGTCACGTGCACAACTTAGTGCTGTCGCCAAGTCAATAGGTTGAACAGCCATTGCATCGTTTGTTCACAGTTATTTGTATTGAGTGAGTGTTCCGTTTATTGTCATTTGGATACACGTATAGTTTTGTGAGGTAGGTATTTTTATATTTCTAAGATAAGGTTAATTCTTAGTAAACGTTTTATTTAGTTTTAGTGATAGTTATAGGTTTAATGAGTAGATCTTAGTTTCACACGTGTTGAAATCTGTTCATGTCTCGTGAATAGTGAAGTATAAAGAAGTGAGTTATTCTGTGGTGTTAAATTCTTATTTCAAATAGAATAATTAATATTTTTTGCCAATGCTGATTCACATAGAGCTTGAATATTACCAGAAATCAAGGCAACTTTTCAGGTAATTAGCCTTCGTAATTTGTATAACATTTGCATCTCCAACAATCGTTAGCCCTTTTTTTACGAAATTAATGCTTGAACTGTTGCATTGTAATGTGTCTCTGAATTAAAGAGGACATTTTTTAATTTCGTAACTTAATGTAACTGTGATATAGCATTTGTCTGATTGAATTTACTAAAGCTGTCTGAACAGTGTGGACAGATTATGTTGAAAAACTTCATGATCAATTTTATTCTAACTGTACAAAACATAGGGAACTACTTTCGATTAAAAATTTCATATCTAGTTCTTCACTTGTATTAAAAGGTATAATTATTTTTAGAGGAATTGCCATGCCACGATTTCGCAGCGTTAGTGGCTGCAAGTCAAATTATAGAAGTGAAAAGGAGACTTACAACTTTTGCCATACCAAAGTAATGTATGCAGCAGATTTTGTATAAGACAAACTTTGTCTTATACAAAATCTGCTGCATACGTTTAAACAGGCAAAGTTCTGAATTTAGATTTTTTTATTCATTTTCTGTTGAATGTTTGTGTATGAGTAGCTTGAAAACTAAATAGGAAAACATAACTCCTCAGCTGCAAAATACTCTTGAACAACTTAGTAAAAGCCAAACATGATAACCGAAATGATTTGAAATCACGTGGAAGAAAAATTAAGAAGTTGAAAGTCAGAACGCTTAGTTTTCCTTGTCTTTCCTTAGTGCATAGTGTGCACAAAGTCCTGAGATAGGAAAAAGAGTTCAAACTTATCAAATATTTTATATGCATGTAAAGTGTTTAGCCAGGTTGGTTAAAGCATTGAAATGTATTTTTCTTCTGTAGTAAATGAAGATAACATTTCTGAAAAGTTATCTTTGAAACTAGAAAGTAAAGATATATCATATTTGGTTTCATTTTATTTGAAACTTGTTTGTCATTTGGATACACGTATAGCAGTACTTCAGTTAGCGTCTCGTAACATATTTCCGATCTTTTTTCTGCTTCATCACATATTATTCACATAGTGATGCTGAGTGGTGGTGGCATTATTTACTAAAGATTTGTATTTAATTTTTGGTGGTGTCTTTTTTTTCAAATTGGAATTAATATTGTTTGTGCAGTTGTTGCCCGTCTTACACAATGTGCCTGTGATATACCTTTTTTATATTCTCCTATCCCAAGATATGCATCTTAATTTGCCAAGCCGTTTCACAGCAAAATGGGCCAGAGGTCCTCATTTTAATAGCAGTTTTGATTTCATCAGTCCATATTCATTTGAAAATCTATGGACTATTTTCTTTCCATGGAAGATGATGCTGTACTCTTTCACGTCATCGGGTCTGGCTAGTCCCTCAAAGACACCATACCCGTACGAGTTCCATGTCACTTATTTCCAGATTAATAAATGTTAGCAGTAATATTGTAGCATTTTTGTTTACGTTTTAATACTGTACTAAAAAATTCCAGGAAATTTATCTTATTTTTCATACTGGCCACTATGACTTCATTGCCATAAAATTTTTGATAAAAACACCTGTGCGAAGTTAACCGAAGTGTTACTGTGTGTGTGTCAGAGCTGAGTTCGGGCTCAAATTTAAGAGCCCGAGCCTGAAGTATGTCAGCCCGAACGAGCCCAAAAACTATGATTAACCTGTATAGGCATTAAAAGGTTTTCCAGACTTCCACTCTTTCTTACCCATACAATTAACCGATGTCTTTCTCAACTGCAGAGTGGGGAAGGGATGTCTATCTATTTCTATAATTTCTTTAACCATTCATTTCTTTCTGAAATGTTTTTTTTGTGGGGGGGGGGGCTTTATCAGGAAACATCTGGAGGCACAACAAACTACGTCGTATGTTGCTCAATAGAATTACCAGGGAGCTGCCCCTTTGAGGTAGGGAGCAAAATTCCGTCAGCTTGCTATCTACTATCTTATACTTCTTAAAACTTATTCTTGGCAGAAATCCTGTAATTCATGGCATATGGTATTTTGTTATCCAAGCCTGGAATGGATAGCCCTGCAGAATTCCTACTCCCCATTTAGACCCAGTTGCCGAAGAATTCTCTTTAACAACTAGAAAGTGTAAAAAGCCTCGTGTGCTAAATCATATAAAATCACATTAAAAGAAAAAGGAAGAAAAATCAAAATTATTCCCCTCCAAGCTCGAACTCCAGTAAGTATTACGCAGCCAGCACCCGGTTTGGGTTCAGCCCGTCTCAGCACTGGTGTGTGTGTACTAGTGCTTAGCTTGACATTAATAGTAGGTATATTGAAAGTAAAAATTTAATTTTACCATAATGAGCAAATTTGGCTTCTAGTAAAGAATGTTAGTAAAATGTATAAGTTCCCTAGTGTTATGAAAAATTAACCAATTCCTTTAGAAATGTGTGGGAAATAATTATTTATACTGTTGAAATGTTGTCTAATCCAAAATGTGATATCAAATATGTTTTATAAAAAGTAGATCACAGTTAAGTATGAACATTACAAAAGTAGATTTTAGGTAAAGAAAATAATGGACACAACTCATACATAAAATATTCAGATGGTAACACATAGTGGAGGATCTAAAGCTGAGATAATTTTGATGTAGCTTGTGATGATTCAAACTATTTGAAACAGATGTCTTAATTTCTGCCATTGGTTAACAAGAATTCTTTATTTATTTTGTTGTGCGTATCTATAACTTTGTTGCAGATGCTATCACATAAGGAAAGTTGGGGTAAACAATCTGAAGCTGAATACAGTTGCAGCTTGTGATGACTTCCTTCTTTCAAACTATTTGAAACAGACATTTGAGGTACATTTATGTAAAAAAATGGGCCCATTTGTTTATTTTTAATAGTATTTTTTACTTCGTTCCGCTTGAAGATACAAGACAAATTGATAGTCAATAGGTAAGTTGATACTTTTTCCAAATGTAGTATTTATGCTAATTTTTAAAGCAAACTAAAAATTTGATTTCTGAATTGCAGCAAAGTGCTTTAATAATATGAGGGTGGATCAAAAAGTTAGTTACACTGTTGAATAAAACAAACAAACAAAGATATACTCAGGGGATGTATGTTGGTTTAAAGGTACAACATTAATTCATTTTTCGACATAGTCGCCTAAGGACTGTAAACATTTATCGGAACGTGAGATTAACTTTCCCATACCTGTACAGAAAAAGTCCAGTTTGGTGCAACTAGTTAAGGACCGCACTTTTCACAGCCTCATCGGTTGGGAATCGTTGTCCACTAAGGTCCTGTTTCCATTTACCGAACAAATGGTAGCCACATGAAGATAAGTTGGGGCTGTAAGGTGGATGTTGCCACACCTCCGACTTGAATGACTACAGCAATTCCCTTTGTTTTCCGTCCTGTGTAGCGTTGTTGGGCAGCAGAGTGACACCTTCGCTCAACTTACCCCGGCATCTGTACTTAATTGAATTTCGCAAATTTAATAGTGTTTGGCAATATGAGTCACTATTGATGGTCATCTCTTTTGACAGAAATTCTGTGTAAACAACAGATTCACAGTCGCCATGACCTCTCCCGCAGACAGAGACAGTTGGACTTTTCAACTCTTCCTTGTTGGAAAGGTGACATGTTTCCATTCCATGGACGATCATTTGATTTCAGTTACGTAACAGTAAATATGTGATTTCAGATTACTTATAGAGATATATTTCCCATGTATAATAAGAAGAAATATTTCTTCCCCAATGTTTACCTGAATAACTGGGAATTTGCTAAGCATCGACTTGACTCTAAATAGTTGAGCTACGATGAAGCAGGGCTCGCTTTGACTGGCGAAAATCTGAGATTATTCAGATTAAATCACTCGGATGTTTGGGACTTCCTCATCCTGGATGGTGTAACGGTAGCATGCTCGAATGGAAATCGGGAAATGCAGGTTCGCTTCCTGCTCCACGGCGATGAATTTTTCAAATTTTCTGGTATGAACGAGTTAGTCAGTAGCGCTAAATCTGCAATTTCAGATTGCATATTGGCTCATAATGCAATTAAATTTCTGTTAATGGTGAGCCAGAATTCTGTTTACTGAGCTATAGTTTGAATTAAATTCTAGTATGGAAATAGTTTTTTCAATTTTTGTCTTACCTAACAGTGTTCAATTATAGTAATTGTAAATTTACAAATGGAAGGAAAATTTAATAGTGACAAAAATGAATAATTTTATGAAAAAAGTTCTTGCATTAATTTTTCACAAAACAATGAGAACATTTTTTGTGACAGTGTCCTTCATTCAACTTTTTTTTCAATTACCAAGAAAATAGCTTGTGCCAGAATGTGTTGTCACATAATTTTAAAGTGTTGAAATATATACAGATAAGGATTAATTTTTTTTTCTTCCCCCAAGTAGAAATAAGTTAAATAAACTCTAATGCACAGAGATGATTTGTATTAAAAGGGATCCTAAGCATTTTTTTAAGAAGGAATTATTTCCAAATTATGTACTTTTAGTGCACAGAAGCATTGTCCTAGAAATAACCCCATTAAACAAAATACATGCAATAATATCAAAAAAATTATTTTTTCCAGAACAAATAAAAAATATAACTTTTTTTAATTTAGTAAGGAACGTTTTAGCCAGAATATATATATATATATATGAGGGAACACTTTTTCTTTTCCGTTTGCTATTAATATTCTGTACGCTATTTATTAAACGAATTTGCTTTTCATTGTTGCTAGAAAATCATGAAGGCAAAAAGAAAAAAAAATGAACTACACGGACAACGAAGAAAATATAGTTAATTTCATTAAATCGAGCAACAAAACTTTCGAATATGTCTCTTGATACGACTTTGCTAAAGGAACGGCTAAACGCAAAAATCCACACTACACGGAAAACGAAAAAAATTAATTCAGTAGTGTTAAACGATTAAGTTCAGTAGAACTCCCATTTTAATAATGTTCCTTTTAAACGTTTTCTTCTCTAATAGTTTTAAACTAATATGCAATGATTAAATGTGCCACCTTATTTCGCTGCGTGTTGGAAAAAATAACTCTCTACTCGGTCACCGTTTGCTCTCGGCAGCCCAAGCAGAGGCAACAGCACTAAGTTAGTCACGTGATCTCGTCGATGCCCTTTCGCACCGAAGCCTGTCTTTCTCGTCAGCCTCGTAAGTATCGCCAGTGACGTCAGCCGTGGCCACCGAGATAGAAGGCCTGCGCAGTGATTTATGACGTCACCAAACGCCGTGCTATATCAAAACTATATCACCATTAAATCAATGCAGTGACCCAATGGTTTATCCTCTGCTTTTTCCTAGAGGGAAATGTGGTTGGTTCAATGGCATGGAGCATGTTGAAGAATGCCGATCAGCCAAGCGAGTGCGGGTAACCCAGCTGCAGTATTATGCATACCGAATTTCAGTGCGCAGTGGTTTTAGCCTTTTGCACAGCAGCGGAAAATTGTTTCAACAATATTTTGTTATGCGTATGTTAAAACAGAAGGATCCCGGCTGAACTACATACGGATGAATCAGAAAGACTTAAGAATTCAGCTGTACAAAAGACTTTCAGATGCAATAGAGTCCTATGTACAAAATAAAAATTTACGTGCAGGCAAGCTAATTATATTGCTCTCTACTTTTCAAGGAAGCCCAAATACATGTAGCAAAATTATCAGGAAGCAATGGCTATTGTCAGGAAATTTGGACGACCAGCATTTATTTGCAATCCTGCATGGCCTGAAATTTTGAATGCAACACAACGCCCTCAAAGACCTGGAAATAGACCAGACATTATTGTCCGAATTTTTAAAATGAAATTATCAGAGTTATTAGATGATATTTTAAAGCGCAATATATTTGGAGTTGTCATTGCATATATTTATGTAATTGAATTTCAAAAGCGAGGTTTACCTCATGCTCACATTTTACTAACATTAGATCCAAGAACAAAGATACGTACGAAAGATGATATTGACAAATATGTAAGTGCAGAATTACCAAGTATTGATGTCAATTCAAGGCCATTTGAAATTGTCACAAAATGCATGATCCATGGCCCATGTGGTGCTTTAAATCAAAATTCACCGTGCATGAAAGATGGAATATGTTGCAAACAATTTCCAAAGGAGTTCAGAGAAGCAACAGAAGAAAATGTTAATGGACACCCTATCTACAGAAGACGATCCATGGATCCTGTGAAAGTAGGTCGGCATGACATTGATAATAATCGATGGGTTGTGCCATATAATACCTGGCTATTAAAGAAATTCAACGCTCATATCAATGTTGAAGTTTGTGCATCTGTAAAGAGTGTTAAATACCTATATAAATACGTATGTAAAAGACATGATGCTGCATCTGTTAGACTTCAAAAGGAAAATAGTGTTGTTGATCATAATGAGATATTAACTTTCCTTGATAGCAGATATGTTAGTGCTCCTGAAGCAATATGGCGAATGAATGAGTTCAGCATGTCTGAAAATTCTCATTTTATACTAAGATTAGCAGTTCATTTGCCAGAACAACAGCAAATTGTTTGTCAAGATGGTCAAGAAGACCAAGCTATTGCACGGGCTTTTACAAAATACAACATTGATGGCATGGTTCGAACTCAATAAAATTGATGGACAAGCCCATATTTACAGTTACATTGATATCCCACAGTGCTATGCTTTTAATAAGTGTAGAACAACATGGAAAAGACGACAACAGGGAGGACAGCAAGTGATTGGCAGAATGCCAGTGATTAGTATCCAGGACAGTGAAAGATACTACCTACGAATGTTGTTGATACGAAAATCGGGTGCACTCACTTTCGATGATCTAAAGACTCTTAATGGGGTAGTATGTAGCACTTTGCAACAAGCATACAGAGAGCTTGGACTTCTTGAAGGAGATGAACACTGGCATGATACACTACGCGAAGCAGCCCAGATACGAATGCCAAGCTAT
Source organism: Macrothele yani (assembly GCA_039090855.1). NCBI lineage: Eukaryota > Metazoa > Arthropoda > Arachnida > Araneae > Macrothelidae > Macrothele > Macrothele yani. The sequence goes on along the minus strand of CM077025.1, from coordinate 70,467,451 downwards.
TTACGAATACTATTTGCGGTAATTTGTGGATTTGGAGAAGTAGAAAACATTCCTGAACTTTGGGCTCAGCATAAAGATGCTATTTGTGAAGACTTGTTACACAGATATTCCAAACAGACAGGACCACAGTATGCACTTGCAGAAATTAATGACCTACTTAAACATTATGTTTTGAATCTGAAAAAACTCAAACAGCCAGTTTTAGATTAACCAGCAGATCATATCTATATGTCTTCCTTTGATGTTTTAGAAGAGCAAACCGAAGCCCGCATAAACACTGAAAAGCTTAATACTGAACAGCGATTAGTTGAAACAATACTAGATGCAATATATGGAAATAAAATAGAAACACCGAAACGAATTTTCTTAGATGGTCTCGTAGGAACAGGGAAAACTTTTGTATATTCAACCTTATTGCATACAATCAGAGGAAGAGGTGATCAAGCCACTCCTGTAGCCTTAACTGGAATAGCAGCTACTTTGTTAAGAGGTGGAAGGACCGTTCACTCAGCTTTCAAAATACCTCTCATTTTGAATGCGAGGTATTTTGAAACCTGTAATTTAAAACCAAATACACCAGAAACAAAATTTTTAGTGGAAACACAACTTATTCTTTGGGATGAGGCGCCAATAATGCATGTGCATGCCTTTTTAGCTGTCAATGGACTTCTCAAAGATATTACAAAATGTTCTGAACCATTTAGTATAAAAATAATCTTACTTGTTGGAGATTTCCGTCAAGTATTGCTTGTAATCTTGAGAGGTTCACGATCACTGACAGTTGCCAGCTGTTTAAAGAACCACCGTCTTTGGTTTGAATTTCACATTATAAGCCTTACAGAAAATATGCGTGCTCTTGATACCGAGAGAGAGTTTGCAAATTGGCTTTTAGATGTTGCTGATTGCAAGAGTGGTAAAACAGTTAAGTTGCCTCCAATATGCTATCCACAAATACAAGATCCAGTTCAACTACTATACAGTGACATGGATTTTACCACAGTCACACCTCAACAACTTAAAGGAAGAGTCACTGTGATGAATTATTTGTCCATTGAACTCAATAACCGATTCCTGTAGTGTATGCCAGGAAAGGAGGTAATTTATGAAAGCGTAGATAGTATCGTAAGTGAAGATCCTCAAGATCAACTTGCATATACTGAGAAATTTTTAAACACTTTGACCCCAATTGGAATGCCACCTCACAAACCGAAATTAAAACCAGGGGCTGTTATTATGTTGCTTAGAAATTTAGTACCGTCTAAAGGTCTGTGCAATGATACAAGGCTTATAGCAACCAATTTGCAGCGTAATATTATTGAATCGAGGCAGATTGATTCCAATACTACTGAAACTTTTCTCATACCTCGAATACCACTCATTACTTCAGACACAGATATGCCTTTCAAGTTTAAACGTAAACAGTTCCCCATTAGCTTGGCTTTTTCAATGACTATAAACAAATCACAGGGCCAAACGTTTGAAACAATCTGTCTAACTTTATCAAAACCAGTTTTAGCCATGGACAATTGTACGTAGGTCTATCTATAGAGTAAGATCATTTGACTCTGTCACTGTTGTGTCCCCAAATTCAGAAATTTTCAATTGTGTGTATAAAGAAGTTTTTGATTAATAACAATAATCAAAATAAAGTGTTCTGAATAGACACACAAATAGTGGTTGGTGAATGTTATATTTTGTAAAAACAACTTGCTAATTTTTAAAATATAAATCTTTGAACTTCATTTTGACAAATTTACTCTTGCATCTCTAAACGAGAAGAGTGGAGTTCTTAGGAAGACTCTCCACAGAAACACATCAACTTGGCGATTTTCAAAATGGGGCGAAGCGGTGAGTTAAATCACATTTTCACCAATTTTGTGATTTGTTTAACCAATTATATTTGATTCACAAATGTGAACATAACAACATTTCTGATAACTTCCTAAGACATATTTCGGAATAAAGACATTAGAGCGCAGATGATCTGCTGGGGAACAGCTAGTGAGAACAAAACGACGCTTATACCAGGAATTACCACGTTTTGAGTACTTCTGTTTTTCTGCGCCTGGAGGCGCTGTTAGACTAGTTTTGTTGTTATTCTGAGCAGGTGATGTGAATGTATATTGTACATTGATTTCTAAGCTTTCTTCGATATTCCGAAGCAATCATCTCTAATCGAGCAACTTTATTGTTGGTATTTCTTCGTTTCATTTTTGCATTTTGTGGGTTTTCTGCTTATATCGTTCAAGTATATAATGTTTTTCATTTGGTAAATGTATAGAATAGTAGGCATGAATTTTTTTTCCTCCTTCCAGACCTTTAAGTGGGCTATTTTCTTTTTTATTTTGCGAAACAGCAAGTTTAAAGCAGCGGTTAAAAGTTCTTTTTTTCACCGTCAATTGTGTTTTTTTAGAAAAAAATAAACGAAATTTTTATCTATGCGTGTTTGCCAATGTTTCGTGCACGGCGCCATTTGCAATTTGGAAACGTAAACATCTTGCTCTGCCAGAATTTTATATAGTGTTCTATACAAAATGGCAACTTCCTGTGTAGTAAATTATGTAAAGAGATTATATTTATGGACAACAGATCACACGTTGCAGTAATATTCTAACTCTGCCAGTGTAAGATGTTTACGTTCCAAAATTACAAATCGTGCCGCGCATGGAGCGTTGATAAAAATATGTATAGTTAATTCTTTTGTTTTTGTTCAGAAGTTTTAAAATAGGCTGTGAAAATTATTTTCCCTTTTATCGAATGCAAATTTGTTTCATCATTTCATTGAAACTCATTTGAGGAAATGATTTGTTTTCGTGAATTCTATGTTTCAATATCCGTAGCTACTAGCAAAATCGCACCGCCCTCATGTATTGATTCAATGAATAATGTAATGCCATACGCTTTCTTCGGTAACTCATTCTGATTAGTTCACCAGCTATAACAGTTTCATTCCAATCCTTACTATCTATTTTTGTTGTTGTTGTTTGTTTGTTTTTGGTTTTAGTACGAAAACAAATCGCGATGGGACAGCTTGAGATTTAATTTGACTCGGTAATTACACAGTTTGTTACTCGTTTGTCTTACTTTGTTTCAGTTCTTTGATTGTTCAGTATAACGTTCCAGCCAAATGTTCCAGAAAAATAAAATAAAAATTGCTATTATTAATTGTTATGTCTTTTGGCTTGCAACCGAGATAATAATCGTACATTGGGCAATCAGCGCCCTCCTCACGTTGGTGGAAATATTTAGAACTACCAATGGTTCCTACTTTCAGCGGTCACTTCACAGGCCGTAAAGAGCGTCTCCTCGCGCTAGATCCAGTCGGGCCGTGCTATGGCGAAGAAATGCTTGAAAATGACGTTCAACATGATCCCACAAGATGGCGTGGACAAGCACTTTTCACTGCAGTTTATCAAATTACAGTCACGTATAATTATTCATTTCTAATAATACGAAATAAGATTTCTTTATTTAATTAATTAACTTTTGCGTTAAGTTTCAACGTACATATAAATGCTTGAAGATATACGTTTTTCTCAAGTGATACTTTCAAACGTCTCATACCGCACGTTATTGAAGCCACGATTATGACTGGCCAGGCAGAGGGGCAAGATGTGTTCATTCCCTGAATGCCCATCATTCCGACTGATATTTGTTGGAATGTTGATAATTATACATGGTATGTTGAATAGAATGTTTATAAATATACACTACATCGTTGAATCCTTTCTGAAGCAAGTAACGCTCCGTTCCAATGGCAGACTTTTGACTTCGGAAAAAGGAAAACTAATGTATGCATGAACGATACTCACCTTAAATAACTTCATCTTGAGTTGAATAAATGGGCGAAAATATTTAATAAAAATAGAATCGCTATATACAGAGCTAACGAGATCGCTTCTAATATCTCACAAACATGACAGCACCCGATGAACAACTAAAAACATCAAAATCATTATGAATTCTGTCTTAGCTTAGCGAGCGTGATTTCAATAGATGGACCACGAGCTCAATACAACGAGGATTTCAAATAATTCTTTCTCCTCTTCTATTGGATGCACTTTAACAATACGACGGCTGCGAATCGCGTCATATCTTTCCTCGTATTTCCAACAATGTTCCCTTCAAATTTAAACGAATTCAGCTTCCGGTGCGTCTGTGCTTCGCTATGAACATCAACAAGGCTCAAGGACAGTCGCTCAAAGTTGTTGGCTTAAATTTGCAAAGCTCCTGCTTTTCCCATGGACAACTTTACGTTGGATGTTCCAGAGTTGGCAGCAAGCAAAATCTCTACATTTTAGCGCCACATGGAAGAACTCACAGCACTGTTTACCAAGAAGCATTGGCTTAATATCCATTTTTTTCACCATTAATTTTTCCAAAATTAAAACCAATTAGTCCTATTTAACTTTAAGAGTATTAACAAAAATTTTTACCCTATCCTTACGACTCACGGTCAAATATTTCACCTATCCAATTGAAAACTACTTGCAATTAGTTAGTAAACACAAAATCAAATATGTTTCAGAACAAGTTGATTTTTTTGCTCGGATTTATCTGCTTGAAAACCATGATGAGTCGCGGACGAAGCTTAACATTGAGTTCCGTTTTTCAGCTGAACAAAACCTACACCAACAAAAAGCGTCATCAAAGCGACGCTCTAAGAGCTAGAATGGAATACTAGCGGAATTTTGCAAAAAACTTACGAGTACTGTACTACTGCGTTCGCATCCCCAGACGATACGTTGGCTCTTATGAACAAAGTGTGGAACCATACCCATGACATTTCAAGATATCAGAAGACGTTTTCTTGCTAAGACTGCTCACTTATGCCCCTGAAAGACCTTGCAAAACAAGCACTGTTGAGCTTATTTTGACGTGGCTTTTCTGGAGAGAACCAACATCTGTATTTACTTCACACTTTCCAATCACTTATACGGAGCAAAAACTGAAGCTTTTCATGATAGTTAATCCACAGCAAAATGAAAATGTTGTGAGTTACGTACGGGTATAATATGCCCCCGCAAGCGAGCGAGCGCACACACACACACACACATTGTAAGCATCGAAAGATATATCCGAAATTTGGACTTCTGTTTTTCTTAACGCGCGATTAATTTCATAGCAGACAAACCTTCTATCAGATAGTCCGGAAAACAATGGCCGATTTGGAGGGCAAAAATGGTAGAGACACACTCATAGCCCACAACCTTGTTTTACTCGAAATAGGCGCCTTCAGCAGCTGCACACCTCTGCCAGTGAGTGGCAAGTGCTTCAATTCCAGTCCGGAGGAAATCAGGCTCCCTGGATACAAGAAAGTCCTGGAATGCAATTTCGGCCTACTCTCGGTTTCTGAAGGTCCTGTCCTTGAGGTAATTTCTAAAATGTATGAACAAGTGGAAATTGGTAGGTGCCAAATCAGACAAGCAGGCTGGATGTCGAAGGGTTTCAAACCGCAGTTCGTGTAGTTTCTGTTTCGTAATATGTGACGCGTGTGGTCTCACGTTATCACGGAGGAGGATAGAATCCTTCCTGTTCGCCAAAGATGGCTCTTTGGAACGCAATTTCTGGTGCATTCGGTCAATTTCTTCACAGTATGTGACTGAGGTAATGCTTTCACCAGCATTAAAAAACCTGTAGTTTATGACACTGTGAACTACCAACAAAACCTTCTTTCGCGTCAACCTTGGCTTAGGACGTTCTTTCGCTGTTTCACCATGGTTCAGCCACTGTCCAAATCACTTACGGTTGTTGCACCCGCTTTTCATCACAGGTTACAATGCGATCAAGTAGGGGCTCCTTTTCATTGCGAAGCAGAAGACAATGAGCCCACTGCACATCTGAAACGGTTATTGTTTCTGATGCCCCGTCAATTCGTGCGGGACCCACGTATCTAGCTTCTTGACCTTTCCGATTTGGTGGAGATGTTCGGAAATGGTTGACACCAATACATTGTACTGTTTGGGGAGTTCTTTGACTGTGAATAGAGGATTTACCCCCACATTTAGCTTCAGAGCGTCGTTAACAATGACTGAATATCGTCCTCGTCCATCCTCATCTTGTAGGCTCGTGTCACCAGAACGAAACTTTTCAAACCATCGATGAACAGTGCCTCCTCGACCACATTACGGTTGGTTTGTGCCGTATTACGATCCAATTTGAAGTCATGAAGCAGAATTACTCACAACTCACTTCTTCCTAACATGCTGTACATCAAGTAGGGGCTCCTTTTCCTTTTCATACGACTATCACACGAGTAGCCACGACTGCAGCTCCACAGATTATGGCGTGTATGTGGCGTCTGAGTCGCCCTTCAACTAGTATGAATGGCGCTGCGAGTCCGGTTGGTCTGCAAGCATTTTGGACGAGTTGAATGCGGCACCTCAAAAAATCGGTAATTATTTTCCGAACGACTTGATTAATACAGATAGCAAATGTACTGGTAAGCATATTTTCAGTAAGAGAGAATCGGTGTTTTTAGATGATTTCCCCTTTTTAGCACGTCTTTTGTAAAAAAAAAAAAATCGTTACTATGTTATCGGTTTGTCCGTCTGTAGACACGATATCTCTGCAACTAATAGTCCGATTTGAAAAACTTCTTTTTGCATTAGGAAGCTTGAAATGTGCGAATGATGATCCTTTATTTCGTTTTTTTTACGATGCAAAATTTCGCCGCTAGAGGGCCTAAATTCAGATGATATCAAATTCAAAACAGCCCATGCTTCTAAATATCCAATTAAAAAAATTCTTTTACTTATTCGATTCCATTCAAGCCGAAGATTATTTTAGACATAGTCACTTTTCCAAGTTACGCGTATATTCTTCGCTAGGGGGTAAAAGTAAATTGCTTTTCCCCAGATATCTCTGCTTCTAAAACTCCGATTGGAAAAATTTTCCTTCAGCGGATATAGCTCGTGATAGGAAATATTTTGCATATAATTCCTAATTTTTGGTATAAAAGGGTTTGGCCACCAGGGGGCGTAAGAGTTGATTTCTGCTTCTAATGTATAAGCGGCAAAATCTGAGCTTCTAAAATCTCGATTGAAAAAAATCTTTCGTAGACCGATACTAGTCACGTAGACAAACCTTTCTGGAATATTTTCTTCTTAAAATAACACATGGTTTCTCCGCCAGGGGGCGTAGATCTATTACTTGTTTTTGTCAATATCTCTGCTTCTAATGATCGGATTTAAAAAAATCCTTCTTTGTTGGGCAGAGTTTCCGACGCGACATGTTTCTAATATAATTTCGAAATTTTCAAATAATTCATTGACTTTTCGCTAGGGGAAGCGCTCTCCCCTAGCGCTTTCCCCGATATCTCGGCTTCTGAAACTCCGATTTGAAAAATTCTTCCAGCACCGGATACAGCTCCTGGTGGGATTTTTTTATTGTAATTCCTAATTTTTTTATAAAATACGGTTTGGCCTCCAGGGGCGTAAGCGTTAAATTTCTGCTTCGTAGGCAACTGCAGCAAAATGTCAGCTTCTAAAAGCCCGATTGAAAAAATTCTTTCGTGGACCGATACCGCACCTGTCGATAAACATTTAATAATATTTTCATCTTAAAATAATGCATTGCTTTTCCACCAGGAGGCATAGATATCTATCTTGTTTCTGTCAAAATCTCTGCCTCTAAAAGTCGGATTTGAAAAATTCCTTCTTTGTTAGATAGCGTATCCGGTGTAAAATGTTTCTCATATAAGTTCCAAATTTTCAAGTAATGCATATACTTTCCGCTAGGGAGCGTTAAGGTAAAGTGCGTTTCCCTCAATATCTCTGCTTCTAAAACTCCGATTTGAAAAATTCTTTCCGCACCGGATACAGCTCCTGATAGGAAATTATCAGCATATAATTTCTAATATTTGATAAAGAATAGTTTGGCCACCAGAGGGCGTAAGAGTTAATTTCTGCGTCTGATGTATTTGCAGTAAAATCTGTGCTCCTGAATACTCGATTGAAAAAATTATTTCATGGACCGATACCGCTCACATCGAAAAACCTGTTTAAAATACTTTCTTTTTAAAATAATGCATTTTTTTCCCGCGGGGAGATGGGTGTAGATGCATATCTTATATTTGTCGATATCTCTGCTTCTAAGAGCCCGATATGAAAAATTCTTTCTTTGTTGGAGAGCGTTTCCGCTGCGAAATGTTTCTCATATAAATTCAAATTTTTCTCAACGCACAAGTCTGCCACCAGAGGGCGTAAGTTGACGTTTCCGTTTACAACAATATGTGCGGGATTAAAAACCCGGTTGAAATTCTTTTTCTTCGGTCAGATACTAATACTGTGTTCCATACCGGTAACGTTGATTTTGAATAGTTTTGGTAAATTTAATTCGCATCGGAACGGATTCAAAAGACGTGCTCATTACACCCGAAAATTCGGTGTCATCTTTCTTGTTTCCCCTGCTGCCCCAATGGCACAGTGGTCTAAGCGCTGGCTTTTGACTATTCGTCCGAGATGGGTCTGGGTTCAAATTCAGTGAGGTATGTCTTACGGCACTGACTCGCTCCTTTGCTGAAATTAATGGCCCTAAATTAGGGACCGTTGACTGCTTAAGCCCATTAAGTTGCTCACGGTAGTCGTTAAACCACCAAAGAAACTAAAAAAAAAAAAAAGGATGAAGAAGAAGAAAAGTGACTGACGTATTTCATCCTTAATAAAATTTCTTTGATCTCGTAGGTTTATAGAACATGAAAAGTTTAAGATGGATAAATATAGAAAGTTACGTAGTCCTACCTGGCAAGCAGCGATGTGAGCTGCTAAGCACGAGGGTGTCATTTTTGCAAACACATTCACCGATCCCAGAGTCGCAGAGCATGACGGCTGTATCTCTGCAGTCCTGGTCCTTTTCGCAATGGTTTTCGTTCATTGGCATTGCTGCAACAAAAACTTTAATTACTTTTTTTTTATCAAAACTGAGAGACTAACCTGCGAGAACAATAAATCAATGAACACTCTATAGCTCTAAAACAATGAACCTGGAAAACATGAAATAGTTATGAAATCCTTTAAATCTCCATACATAGAAATTCAATTATTAAGTACATCCATTAAGGAGCTTCTGCTCATTTTAAGTAAATGAACGTTAATATTTAATTAGCATTTTGATAGAAACAATACGTTAAAGGGGAAGTAATGAGTCTGCTGAAAACATTTTTAACACACTGAAAACTAAGAGCCGTTTATCATACACTGAGAAAGTGGAGGATGGTATAAAATATTCCAACGGCAGAAGGGTTGGGTTTTTTTTTGTTATATCCAGCCTCATACATTCGCACAATAACTGTGCTAAAAATATCTTAGGGGAAACTTGATGGTGAAGGAAGATCATGAACGTACACACACAGAAAATGGAACATCTACCGGAACTTGATGTACGAAGCTTTCTGAGTGGAAAGCATAATGATCAGTTTTACAAAAACTCTCCTTTCATGAACTTTAAAAGAGGCGAAGAGAAAAATGATGAAAAGTATAAAGCTGCGAAAAGATTTGTTGGGGTTCGAATCTTTGAAACGCTTCCAGTGGAGACATGTTGGAGAATGGTTTCATTATTCCTTGTGTGTAAAAAAAAAGGTACAATATTTTTGTTTTGTTCGTTTCAGGAAATGAAAGCTACGTATTTCATCAAATGAGGCTAAAAAATTTATTAATAAAAATGTTTTCGGTTCCTTCCCCACAGTTTGAAACCAGCCTAACAACTCAGTTAGTCGCAAAGAAAGACAGAAATGGGAAAGAAAGCATAAATTAACCGCTGGATTGAATCCCTGTTTCCTAAAGTTGACAGCCAAACGATGTAGCTCTTTTCGCCATTTTGCTCCATACTTTGATAACACTCGAAGTATGAGGCAGCGATAGCATAAAACAGGCGTTAATAAAAAAATGTCTCAAGCTTGAGGAGTGAGGAACGCTGTGGAATGTAAGGAGACGCTAGTTCAATAATAAGATATTCAAATATTCAAACTTTAAAATGGGGTGAATTAAATGTTCAGTGTTTGTATGTGAGTGGTGAATGAAAGAACAGAGAGAGAGAGAGAGAGAGAGAGAGAGAACAGAATATAACGGGCATTAATAACAAAATACTCAACAAATGCAGAGCAAGAAAAACAACAATAAGAGCAGCAAAAGTTTAATTGTAAGGAAGACGTCCATGCGGAGATCGGTAATAAAGTGGGAAATGTTTAACGAGCAAGAAAAACAGTAAAATAAAATAAAGCGTCAGTGATGAAATTTCCGAAGCCCAAAAGGGAGAGAAACGGTGAATTATGAAAGGACATTAATAATATCATCAATTCCAACAACATGTGGAAACACGAAAAATGTAACACGGTGCCAGTAACAAAAGATTCATGGCTCAATATGCAAAAGTAGCAATAACATAAGAAAGAAGCATTATAATAAAGAAAATAGTGGGTGTTTATATTTTTTGTGAGAAAAACAATAGTAGGGTACATAGAGCGTTGGTGATAAAGTTCTGTATGTTCGAAGAGTGAGAAAAGCAATAAACTTTGAGCTGCTCATAGGCGTTAAAAAAGGGTATTTAAAGTTCAGTAAAATCTATGAAGTGCATATGAAAACATTCGAAGAAGTTTGAATGAGGCAAAGGGACACGCACGTTAAGTTTTATGGACAAAAGGATGTTGCAAAGTATTTTCACTTTTAAATTTGGTAAATTTGCCAAACCAAAACGTTAGAAGAACCAGATCGCTGCATCGGATTCCAAATGAGGTGATAAAACTTTTTTCTGGTGTTTTATACTGTGGTAGTTACTATACCTCTCCTAATAGTACATTTCGTTTCTTAAGAATTTACGGAGGAATTAAGAGTGGTCGTGATGTGAACACGAAATGCAATTTTCGAGGTATAACGACAATATTCGTGTCTATTAAATGTCGTTGCAGCATTCTTTTAAATGAAAAAAAAGAGAAAAAAAAGGTATATCTATTTCCATTTCTTTATCTTCATTTGCACTTTTACTTTCACGTTCTTTACATGATTTTAATCATTCTGGTCTCTCTGTAGACCAGAATGATTAAAATCATGCCCTTCAAATGAATCAGGAATGTGTTTCTATTAAATGTCGTTGCAGCATTCTTTTAAATGAAAAAAAAAAGAGAAAAAAAAGGTATATCTATTTCCATTTCTTTATCTTCATTTGCACTTTTACTTTCACGTTCTTTACATGATTTTAATCATTCTGGTCTCTCTGTAGACTGTAACTTGCCATTATATTCTTATAATTATAACCAACGTTTCTTTCTTTTTTCATAGAAGAAGAAAGAAACGTTATTCCAGATGATCACGAAACGCTATTGATTCTGACTAATCAGATGTTTCTTTAAAAATCTTCTGCCGCCCTTCAAATGAATCAGGAATGTGTTTCAATTGTGATAAAGTAAGAACATTGAAAATTTTCTCGAAGCTCTTTCATTTTTAATAGAACGTCCGTTGGTGGTGTCTGCTTTTCACACACGTATTTTAACAAACAGGTAAAATCTCCCTTCAAATCGTTCTTTCTAAAACGATCAAGATTTTCTTAAGACTAGAAGAAATCCGATTGACAATTCATTAAGGTGATAAAGTCACTCCTGAAGGTCCTTTTTCCTTATCCCTATTAGAACCAGTAACGGAATCGTAAACTGTCAATAGGTTAAAATACACTGAAACGTAAGATAAATGTTTTGTTTTAGGTGCCACACACAGCGTTTAATTTTTTTCATGCATCACTTAGATAACCTATCTGTTACGAGACGTACCCTATCACGCCTTGAAAATAAAGTGCGAAGTGGGAAATGATTTTTGCTCTTTTTCCACTTCTGATTCTCTCATTTTTTCTAAGGTCAAGAACCCTGATCCATAAGAAGGTGACTTATACCAACCTAAGATTTCTACAAAGAGTCGAATATAAGTGCTTTCAATTTTAGTTGAGTTTATGCTGCTACATTTGCAAAACGAATGGTAACAACTTGTTACCTGCACGGACTATGAGAATGTCCCGTTTCAAATTACTGGGGTGTGTTTTTCGGTTATCACTGAGATAATTCACTCGTCCAAAGTTTGCAAAGACATTGTCTCTCACGTATTAATAAATCACGTAGTATATTTGATTTTAATGTTGATTATCTTTGCTAGAAGAAACCCACTAAATGCTCATATTTATTGTTTTTTAAAAGCAAATAAAGTTTGAAGGCACGTGAATCAATGATGCATTATGCTATAATCACCGCAACAGGTCTAACCAGTCCCTAAGAATAATAAATCGTTCCATAAACTCCCTCGCCTTGCTATTCATTCGCTCACTCACAGACACATTCTTTCCCTCTTTCTGTCATTCTTTAGCTGTTTTCTCATTCATTTCCTGGAAACCCTGTGTTCATTACCATGCTGAGTCAATTCCTTGCGGGAATTTCCAGTGTGAAAGGTACCGATGAAATTTATTCTCAAAGTGATGCAACGACTACACGCAAACATGTTTCAAGTTATGCCTGGGACAAAGCAGGTACGTGACAGAACTACAGCTGACTTATCGATTGTGTATTTCCCGTAGCGCAACGGCAGCATCCTTGCCATCGCACCATCACTTCAACTGTCGTGGGAAGGACTGATAACGGACATGACATTCCGTGCTTTATGTTTCTCTCCATTACATAGCCATTAAACTCTGCCAGTGAAAGGAAATATTTAATGTCGTCTAATTGCACGCGTTATACGCAAGTACAACGTATGAAAAATATCCTTTATTTGATGCCGTAGTTCTGGTTTGTTGCGTTGAATTTCAGACTCAGCATACTGACGAAGATTATTGCTGTTACTGGAATGGCCCAGCAAATACACTGATTGCTCACATTATTAGGACCACTCTTACCTTATGCTGAGGGAAACGAGCATTTACAGGCAATGACATAAAAAAAAAGAATAGCTCCGGAATGCACTGAAAGCGAGCTGTAGTTGACTTCAGCTTTATGAAGCACTGAAATGTGAAAATAAATACTTAATTGCGAGAATATAACATTTAAAAATGTTTAAAGAAACGTTCCTTCAGAACATCGATTTTTTTCCCACACAAAGAAAAACAAACTAGAAAAGCACGCTCATACAAGTACATGGCTCAGAGAGAGAAGGTCTTCGTTGGCTTCTTGTTTAATCAAATTCATTTTAAGAATCTGTGAGAGAACTGACTAGTCTCTAAATTTCCGCATTCAATAAATATGCAAAATCAGTGATGAGTAATCTGGCGTTTTATCACGATTTTGGTTGACTGAACATTCTTCAAGTGACATTTTTATCTGTATCTATCATTTCAGTAATTATTTCTAGTTACATCACCTATAATTCATGTTCCTTTCCGAAGACATGTGTGACGTACTACAGATGTGAAAACATGAGACAAGACGACAAATATGCAGCGAAGCATTCTGTCCGCGTAGCTCAGTTGGATGAGCGACCTACTCCATAGTGAAGGGACTCAAGTTCGATGCCTGTCGCGGGCAAACTTGTATTTTCACATTGGTGCCCGATTGTGGAAAATGGGACCACTGAACGTTGGGTTTTTCAAAAAATGTGTGATGTTTGTTTGTTCCTCACATTGTCTGAAATTAATGAAAAATTTCTACTTCGCTCAAAAAAGAAAAAAAAAAAAATAAGGGCGAGATGATGTGACGTACTACAGAGGTGAAAACATGTTTCAAGACGACAAATCTGCGGCGAGACATTTTGTCCGCGTAGCTCAGATGGGAGAGCGACTTATTCCGGAGTGAGGGGACACAGATGCCCGTCGCGGACAAACTTGTGTTTCACACATGACCTAAGGATGTTCCAGTAAAACGGATAGGTGGTATTTTGCAAAATATATCAAATTTTCACATTTTTAATAAGGAATGTTGCAATATTTTATTTTACAAGAAATACATTTTTCGATCCTACAAAATAGGGTCCATTGTACGACTATAATCAATGCAACTAAGAAATATAATATTCCTTCTTGTTTAAATAAAAGTCTCAGATTACAAAAAAAAAATGACGGACAATAAAGTCGGTTAAATCGGCTAAACTCCTTTTCCATTATATAGCTATAGCCATCAGAATGATGACGCGTGAATGTTTAATTTTTCCGTCATTGTTTTCTCCACGCAGTATATGGCGCTTAAATTTTGTTCCTTTCCGCATGATTCGATCAATTATCGGAAGAAAATGGAGAGAGTCTTCCCCGTTTCCCTTCAGTTGTTCATTTCCCAGCGAAAGATGTATATGTAATGTCTTTGGCTTCTGCATCCATGCTGTCCCCTCACTCTATTTACCATATCCAACCACTGTTGCCAAGGACTTACTTGCTTTTGCTGACGCAGCTCAGGATTCCACATAGTCATTATACTGGACCAAATCACTATTCGGGCTAAATGACACGAACATTTTCATTTCATTAGTTTGGAGGAATTAATGCATCATCTCTTTATGCCCTTCAAAATTATACTTAAATCTATAGTTCATGTCCTGCATTGCGTGATCTGCAGTTTTCTGAGATGTGCTTTGCATGTCCATGTTTCTACAGTATACGTTGAGACTGAAAGTACTACAGTAGTAAGCCTTCCTTTCGAGAGAAATTGGTACATTTTTCATAAATGTATCATTGAATTTTTCTATGGCTACCATGGACTGTTAAATTCTCCGCTGTAACTCCTTTCCCAGGTTTCCGATATTTTCAATTATTTTTCCGGCGCAATCAAAGGAACTTACTTCTCTGTTCTTCCTATTAGGTTAACAGCGTTAATTGCAGTGAATCTCTTATTACTTTTGAATTGTTTTTATTTAGGGGATTAACGACCATCGCGTGCAACTCAGTAGGCTATAAGCAGTCGCCCGCCCTTAACTTCGTGCAGCTAGTTCTAGGGAAGAGAAAAAGTCAGTGTCGTAAGACAAACAGGACATCCATATCTCACCGGGATCCGAACCCAGACCCATTTGAACGAATGGCCAGAGATTAGACCACTGCGCTTCCGGGGCTGCTTGTATTTTTTTGCATTACCTTCAGACTTATGCTTCTATTTTTCTTGGCATTTCTTTATTACTACTTGCCTCATTTTAAATGAGAATAATGAAAACTGATTGGCTGCCTAGGAGGCTCAGTGGTCTAAGCGCTGGCTTATGACGATTCGTCAAATATGGGTCCAGGTTCGAACCCTGGTGAGGCATGGACGTTATATTTGTCTTACGGCACTGGATCTCTCCTTTCCCTGGAATCAGTGGCCCAAAATTTGGGACGAACCACTGCCTATAGCCCATAGAGTTGCTCATAGTGGTCGTTATACAATCAAATCAAATAAAAAAAAATGAAGCATTTAATCTTTGTCACCTTGTCATTTGACACTTTTGTTATCTCAATTTCAAGCTTCAAGCACCCTCTCTCACATTTATCACCAGGACTACAGCAATAAGTATGGATAAAAAGGAGTCTCCTCGTCTGATTCTCTTTTTTAATTTAACTCGTACTTCATAAGTAGCGTTAATGTATATTTGTTATAAACAGTGCTTTTCTTTCTTCAGTGCTTTTCAAGGTGTCGAAACCCTTAAACAAAAATTGTTGTAAACGGGGTGGGGCTGACCTAATAAAAAGCAATTCAGTTTTTTGGGCATTGCGTTACACACAAACATTTTTTAAATTTTTTTGGGCATTGCGTTACATATCGAAATTTGAAATTAAAATCAAATTAAGCAGAAATTAAAATTACCCACGACTCACATTTAAATTTGTACTAAGTATTACAGTACCCTGAGTAAGAGAAAGGAAATATATTTTGATCCTTTAGTCCAAAGTTTGCTCAAATCTTGAGATATTTCCAAGGAGGTTAGAAGAAGAGGAGGTGAAGAGACCCGTTTTAAGTGAAGCCAAAACAGATCAGCTGTTTCTGTCCTCTCTATGAGGTGGTGGGAGTCTGCGCTGCGAGAGTTCGGGAACGTGACGTCACTTCCTGTGGCTTAAGCAGTTTTGCTTAGCGCATGCAAACCAAGGATGGAAAGAAGGAATATTTCGGACTTCTTATTTCTTAACATTAGGCTTTTGGTTATATTTTAAACATGGTTACTTGCACATGGGCAGTATGCATGGTTATTTGTACATGGGCAGTAAGTAACCATGCGCACTATGCACTTCCGCTCAAAAAGTCATTATTTTGTTCAATTTTTTAAAGAAATACCAACACATATTTTCCTGTTTTTCCTGGAAATTTTGTATTATGGGAATGAATATTTCAGCCTCAATTTTTTTCATGCCTGTATGGGTAGAGTAAGGGTCCGAAAAACCCGTTCAAAATCGCGATTTTCCCATAGAGATATACAGGAGATTCTTAGATTGGGCGCATTGGCGTAGTCAGCTGATAAAAAGTGGCGTCACGCCAGAAGCACAGGGAGAGCGGCTGTTGCCACCTCCTCTTACTTCTAACCTCCTTGGATATTTCTAAAATTCTGGTCCGTTCTCTTTGCTTTTCGTAACCTCTGTCGAGAATGGTATCGTCGAAGGCGCCACCTTCGGAACTATTTTTTCGCATAAAACTGGTTTAGATGAGGCCCAATAACTTTTATGAATAATAATATATTCATTGCTGTGACTGAAAGAAAGGTCTAGCTGGGGTTTTCATCGAATTCATCTGAGAAAATCTCCTTTCACATTGGCTAGGAGACACAACAATGACTTGCAAAGTTCACTTGAGATGTAAAAGTTGCTTAGGTATTTCTTTTCCTTGAATGCTACATAACTTCCAGATTTCTTGTTCATCATATAATATATTTCCTTTTATATACAATGTATCACTGCCAAGAAGTTATGCAGAGATATGTTATGTGCAGTAAAGAAACTTTTCCGTGTTCATCTTCGAAAAAAAAAAAAATCAAACGCAAGCAAGAAAGAACAATCCTGCCATCCCTCTTTCTCTCCTGTCACGGTTATTACATTATAGAAATTAAAATTATTACATGTTGTTACATGTTACTGTTATTACGGTATTTTAATTAAATAATCTTTCCCGAACTCCAAAACAAAACTCTTTGTAAGAAAAAAGGTGCAAGGACACCGTTCCGGGCGTTCTACCAGAAAAAAAAAAAAGTCCTGCTTATAGGTGTCATAACAGTTCCATGTTTGTGAATTCCGTATAATTTATGGTTATTTTGACAAAAAAGTATTATAAACTAACTATGATAAATTCCTTTGTACTAGCAGTGTATGTTTGTATGTGTCATGACTTCTCCATTTCTAACTACCAGATTTATGGAAATCAGTTCACGAGTCCTACAGTTTCTACCATGAATTTTTCAACATTTGCTCATTCACTGGTGGTATAAAAGTGCCACCTAATAGTGAGTGCACCATTAGAAATCGAATAGGATTTTTTCCGACAACGGATTTCTGCAACCATGACTCAGACAGTGTATGTTTTCTGATTTTCCTCGCTCCCAGGGTTTACGCTGGGAATGATGTTTGTATTTGCTTGATTTACTAGTAGAACTATAAATCTTTTACAGAACTGTAAAACCTTCAAGGAAATCCTTAATTTTTAGAAACCGCTTGTTCACATGACAATAAAATATCTGATATTATTTATATTCAGGGTATTAATCCTTGAAACATACTTACTGATTGCACCCAGAATTTTATGGAGTCCATCTTGCTTGATCAAAAATTGAACTGTTCAAAAGAAATTTGTTCGCCTTTAATTTGTAATACCATGATGTTGATGTTGAAGAAGACAATAGCTGGCAAGACATTTCTACGTTGTGATGCCGAAGGAACAAATGATACGGTACTGCAGTTTGCGCAGTGATTAGTAGGAAGGGCACAAGCTCTATGCAGGATGATGACTTGTATTGCACTGAGATGAAAGATTGAAATAGGCGAGACATCTACTGCTTAACAGTATTCTCGATAAAATAACCAATAGCTTACCGAGTGCATGACTTCGTAAATCATCATACAGAGTGCATCACTTAAGAATATTTAATACTCACAATTGGGAAAATAAACCCATTTCCCAGTGGTGAGACTAGAAACCACGTCTCCTCGCTCCGGAGCCAGTTATTCTCCCGACTTAACCACACCAGCCTTGGCTTATCGATGAAACTTCCTGTTCTGACATATGCATCCTCTCTGAGGTAAATACGTCGCATGATACACAAGAAAGCGTCGATTATCCGAAATAATCGCTGGGAAGGTATTTAGGAAAATCAGCTGTTGTAGATTGAGTGAATGTAAGAAAGATTCTTGTAGAGTAAATTAAGAATGTGCTATCATAAAAAATCATGTTTCTGTATTTACAGTTAATTATATACGTTAAAGTGTAGTGTATATTGCAATATTATATGCGTTAAACTTTTCGTATAAAAATGGAAGCTCTTTTGCTCTGTTAATAGAAAAATCTACAACTTTTATTCTCACTTATACTGTTCCTACAAAAACAAAATCTACATGTATTTGTCTGAAAACAAATTTGTCTTAGTCCAATAAATAATTCGGAAAATGGAAGATATACTGTATTTGAACGTGACGCATTTACGAGTAAAACATGCACTCAGCTGAAGCTACTCTCCAGTATGAAAGTATTTGGAAAAATTAGAGAGTGCAGTCTGTTTTTACTCGTACATCAGACGAAGCACACTTTTCTGCACAGTTCAAAAGGTCCTAATGATGCATTTCACTAGTTCAGGTGTTACAGAAGGCGTGCCAAACTGGCTGCCTGTAGTCAGATTGTTGTCTTATCTGCATACTTCTGAGGCTGTCCAGTAAGTAATTATTTCTTGTGGGCAAGTTATACCAGTCATCATTTCGTTTCCCTGGTGAGCATAAACTAAGGAAGTAAGACATAAATTTAAATATTTCGATGAAACTCACATACCAAATTATGTGCATTTTGACCATGATAAAGTTGCAGGCATGTAAATGACCATTTTAATGCTTCGGAATCTACTTGGGGTGAACAAGGTTCATTGTAACCTGTAACTGCTATACAGGCCTCACAACGATCCCTCATGCTTCTGATAAGGTGGTTCAGGAGCTCACTAGGGAGACGTGCCTATTTTTCTAATAGAGAAATTTTCAGCTCACAGGTTGTTCTCGGAGAGTGTTGAAGTTTTGTAACTGTCCCTCCAAAAGCATTCTAAGCGTACTTAATGGTGTCAATGTCTGGGGACATGGCTAGCCAATTCGTTCTTTCTAAATTTTCACTTTCCAGATATCCATCCATATGACTCACCTAATGAGGACGAGCGTTATCTTTCATAACAGCAAATTCAGGACCAACAGAACCTTGAAAAACTCCTTATTGGAGCTCTTCTAAGGGGACATTTGACCTGTGGCAAATCAAATGTCCTCTATCGAAGACATGTAGAAAGCTACAATGCAATTGGGATACCTGACCATACCATTACTCCTCCAACTCAAAATCTGTCTCTTTTCATTGTATTGGAGGGGGAATTTCGTGTACCTAGTTTTGGATAAATGTATTGGCGTCAAAAATCACTCTTTGGATAAAACCTTGACTCATCTGTGAAGAGCTGATGTCCTCACTGCTCAAGACTCCAGTTACGATCATGTCTACTCCATCCTATTTGAGCTCTTTTGTAGGCACTTGTATGGGGGTGGGGTGGGGCAAAGGCATGCAGACCTCTTTCATGAAGCCTTCTAGATACAGTCCACCTTGATACTAATCTTCCTGTTGCCGAAGGAATCTGCAAAGATTGTTGACGAGCTGTCACGCGTTTCTTTTGCTTTGCGGTTAAGGCTATGTACCGGTCATTCTCAGTTGATATAATCCATGGTCGATCTTGGAGCGTCCGTTTGGCGCACGTTTTTTTTACCTTAAAACTGCCGCCTTAGCTTGATATGACGCTTTCGGTCATATTTGTGAAAGCGGAAAGCTCTGCATGACTTTGACCCGCTTCCATCCTTCCGATAGCTCTTAACCACCGAACATATTGTCATTTAAATGCGTTGTGAAGACATTGGAACAAAAATAGGAATCGCGGTATTTTTTAATTCATGAATGAAAGCCAGGCGCTTGTAAATCTTCTTTAAAAGTTGTTTCTAATTTGCATATTCGGTGCTGCATCGGAACATCTGCATAGAGTTTTGTTACTAGCTGAATTACCACATATACGTGTGCTAATTGTGACTGAAAGATTTTAATTCATTCTTTAACAAGTAACTAAAACTTGGAACTTCCTTAATTAATGCATCACGGTGCTCTTATTTTACAAGTGTTGATGGCTTTCTATGTAAAAAAATGGCCAAAGTATTTTATGAATTGAGAAACACAATTATTAATATCTTAGAAGTGAAGGTTGAAGAGATTAAAAAGTATTACATAAATTTAATAATCTACTTTCTTAGTTGAAATTGCAGGATATCTGGAACAGCTGAGCAGATAACCTCAAAGTATAAGAAATAATCTGGCATAAAAGCTGTTTGTATAAAACTTAGGCTTGTGAAATTCAAATGAATAGTGGTAATTTCGTCTATTTCAAAGCTTCAAATTTTTAATCTGAATACATATTACATAGAATACTATTTCAGCCATGGGCAAGAGCACATGCATTTGGTATCCATTCAGAACTGATTCTAGAAAAGTATGGAGTCTCTCAGGAAATCCGTCACTCCAATGAAAGACTGAAAATTAAGCCTTTTTATTCGCGATTAAAATTGGTGGCGTCGGCTAAAACACCAAAAGCATGCGATACCTTTTAATACAATTATGGGCACTGCAAATAATTTTCTAATGCTAAAAAGCCTGAAAATATGCACTAGTAAGTCAATCCTGTTAATACGGTGTTCGTCATTTAGCATGTTAAGACGTTGAATGACGAACACCGTATTAACAGAACTGCATTAAGGCATTATATTCGTGTTCTTCACACTTTCGAAAAAAACCCTGATAATTTCAAGGTTTGTATGGAGATATTTATTGAGAAACAGAATCCCAAGTCCTTTTATGGATATACCACACATGTGGCATTCCATTCACTCTGTTTGTCAAACATATCTAAATTTCACTACGTCAGAAAAATTTTAGGATATCACTTTTTCACGGCCCTAACTTACATCTTCAAAGCGCCTAATGCTTTATTTTTCCCGTTTCTAACTCTTGAAATGATTGGCGATCAAGTCATTCACTGAATAAGCCAAATGCATGGACTGGAGAGTCTGAAATTTGCATCTTTTCCTCCCTAGAATCCGGTTTAAGTATGTGAACATACAAATTTTGAAGATGCAATCCGTTTCTTGATGTAAATATGACAGGGATGGTAAGTCAGATAATATCCGAAAACTTTAAAATTTCGTTGTCCTGGAGCGGGAATCGAATCTGCGTCTCCCAGATAGCGCCCGGCTATGCTAACCACTACACCACCCAGAACGACCAAGTCTCAAGTTTCCAATTAATTTGAATACACAGGATTCGCTAGTCGAAGCAACCGGCATTCGTGTTTAGCGAATCTGGAGGTCAAGAATCCTATTCCGTGATTGCCTGGAGAACCAGATAAATTATGAATGAATACGGGATTACACCATACAACGGAAATTTTGAAGATGACAATCCGTTTTTTGGTGTAAAAAATATCTAGATAAAAATTAAAAATTTAATAGTCTAGGTAGTCAGTTGAACGTTAAATTTTATATATTTTTGACCACTTTAATGCTATCAATAGAACCCATGAGGTACCATATTTTCTGAATAAATTTAAGAGAATTCGTTGATGCATAGTGAATCTTTTCTGAAACAAACCTACACTGAAGAAGCGAAACCCCAAATTTTCTGAGTTTACTAAATCGGAAAAATTTACCCTTTAAAACAGCAGAAAATTCCATTTTATTCACTATGTAGTCGACAATTTTCCAAGAAACTGTTGCTTCACAATATCTCAGAAAAAAATTTTCATTTATTGAGTAGCCAATATTTTCTCAATCGGAATGATTTGATGATTTTCCTAAATTTCAGTATGGTCTGCAAACATGTATTCACTTCGTTTTCTTGAGACAAACAAAATGGGCTCTGATTCACAACTGCAACCAGCGTTTTATGCAGATGGCTGAATGCATCAATAATCACTTTGCGACTATTCATTGTAAATCGGAACTTTGAATTTGTTACCTGATTACATCTTCCTGCGAAGTTACAGCCTTTCAGTACACTATTCAAATCAAGAGAAATTAATTTCTTCTGAGCAGAACCAAATTTTAAAATATTTAAAATGTAAAACAAGAGTCCGTCGTTGTGACGCTAGTAATTTAGGCTTAGTCTCATTAGATATTCCTTGATCAGTCATTCCTTAATCAGTTCCCCTTAAAAAAGGTAGAAAACTAAACGGCAAATCTCAACTTCTGCTGACTGACGAGAGAGCCGCTTTTTAAGAATAGTAGGTGCATATGAAGACCATGGCTACAATACAAGCATACCCCCACAGAAATTATTTGGAAAACAAAATTTGTACGGATGTACTGATTGAAAAACGCAGTCACTGAGTGGTTAGAAGCTAATATTTTGATTCTTCGTGCTGTTGAATCTGACTTCGAATCCACGTAAAACATGAATGGAATTTGCACTCTCTTTTACTGAACTGATTTTCCTTCTTGCCTGGGTACAGCTGCCTCGAATTATGAATGCGTCACTCCTCTTAATATTCATCTACTGTTAGAAGGTATGAAGCATCTATGGATGTGACTGAGATACAATTTTCAAGTGATAATCTCGGCTTCATGTGGAAAAGCTTCTCTCAAATAGATTTTCTTTACCATTGAACACCTGTGGCGGTGGCTTCTACGGGTTACCCCGGCAGGATGATCAGTACCATACATTTTTAGAAGTGAGAGAAAACTCGGCATGTGGGGCACGATGTGGTGAGAGAAGCCGCAACATGGTCGCCCAAACGACCGCCATTTGAGAGGACATTGTGTTGCAGGCGAATGCTCTCATTCCTAACAACAGACGCATTACATGAGATAACTCGCCCGCGTACTGTAAATTTTAGCTTGTCTAGTGTCCACAAAGTTCTGCATTATCCGAAAATGCTTGCACGAGGAAGGTGCCTAAGAATCTCGCAAAAGAGCACGAGGCAAGACGAATGGATCTTACCTCACACACATTTAATACGCTATCATCAGCAAAGTGAGGACGTTTTCCAAAGTGAGGACGCCTTAGAAGACGGCTCTTGGATGCATCATTCGATATTAGAAAGCAGACAATCATCTGCGACGTGGAAGCATCCGCCATCACCAACTGTCAGAAAAGTCAAGTCGTCGACATTCAACTGAAAAATCATGAAAACTGTCTTTTAGAATTACAAGAGTGTGATTCTAATAGATTTCGTGAATCGTGGTGCAAGTGTAATAGGCCAACGATATTGTCAGATGCTTGACATGTTGCGCTATGCCATTTGCCTTGTTGCTGATCAAAGGTGTTGTGTTGTTGCAAGAACACTCCAGACCACATTGTCCCACTGTACGGCTGCATAGTTTCGGTTATGTGGTTGTAAAGTTTTAGAGCCTCCCTCTTACGGATCTGACCTCACAACTTACGATTTCCATCTGTTTAGCCTTCTCAAGAAACAACTGTGCCTCTAGCACTTTGCTACAGACACAAATGCGAGACATGCCATAACAGCGTGTCTGCACCTACAGAACATTGAGTTCTTCTCTCTTGGCATACACTTCTGACCATCACGATGGACAATTGTTTAAATCACCATGGTGACTTTGTGGAAAATTAAAGAGCACAAGAAGTTGCATTTGTGCACTTTTCAACTCATAAATGTCTGAACGACAAGGTCTGTCACTTCATGTTTTTAATTCAGGATTTAACGACCACCGTGAGCAACTCATTGCGCTATAAGCAGTCGCTCGTCCCTAATTTAGGACCACTGGTTCCAGGGAAGGGAGAGAACAAACGCCGTAAGGCGAACACAACATCCATTCCTCACTGGGATTCGAATTGGACAGATGTCGGACGAATGCCAAAAACCAGCGCTTAGACCACTGCTCCACCGGAGCGGCCACTTCAGTTTTTAAACAACCTTTGTATTCTGATGTCATCACATTCTCTACAAGCATTTTTTTGGTATGCATTGTATTGTTTTAACAATAAACATTTTATTGAGACTATTTACATGCTAATTCGTTTTTACTTCGCCAATTTATTCTCATCTTCCGACTGTTTCATCTAATTTCGAAATTTTTTTTAAATTCGGTTACAGATTTCGAGGTTAAGGGCCATAATGAAATAAATATTAATGACGTGTTTTACCATTTATATAACTGATCTACTAACGTAAAACATGGGTAAAGACGTTGTGTTTGAAAACATAAAAAGGAGAAAAACGAAAGGAACGATGTTATTGAGACGTTTGCTCAAATTTACGCATCTGCCGATTCCATCTGCTTATTTTAAGGTCTCACACAAGAAACAAAGTCTGCAATACACAAAAACACCATCTCTTCCTATTACAGTTCAAGTTCTATTTCTTGTTCCTTCATATTTTAATAGCCTCGTTTAAGAAAAAGAACATCCCTTTTCGCGTTATTCCCAAAATAACTAGTTTTCCTTTTATTGATGCTCTGAAGAGAAAATTTTGACACTTCAGCCAACGTTAATACTCAATCGTCTGTTTGTTGGCCATTCCATAAAATCCCAAGATTTCTTTGGTGATATTCCATTTTAAATGCATCGGATAAACTGGACTGAAGAAACCGAGCCTTCCTCATCCCACCCTGTTTGGAGTGTTAGCCGATACATCTACTACTATGAGCAACAAAAGAACAAAATAAAGGCAAAAGAGCAAAAAAAGGTGGGTGTGTCTTAATGCGCAGTTTGTATTCTCTCCCCTTTGATATACTTCTTATTTCCTTTTTCATATATTCTAACCATTATTTCACACAGTAGAAGTCATTTTGTGTGTGATATATATCTTTTTCTAATGATGAAGCGAATATATTAGCATTAAGACTAAAATCTTGGTAACATGCAGCGATAATGAATATTTTAAACTTGTGCAACATCAGATTGAAAAATTAAATATCCCTCGTTAAAATTGCACAGCAAAATATAATAAGAAAATATTGTATATTATTTATATGCAGTTTAACGCTAATTGTAGTTATCAATGTTCCTTAAGGTACATCACTAATTGCGGATAAAGCGGTACTTTATATGAACCATCTGATACAAGAATGCCGGTAATTTTGTAAGCATTACAGTTTCTGCGAAAACGACTGGATAAATTTGCTCTTTCCTGCATTCAGTTTGTACCAGTCGCACCATTTAGTGTCTAATTTTTCGTCTGTCGAGGTGTGTATTAAGTACATTTTTTCCAAACTAATATTTTGGTAAGACAGTACATACAAGACTTGAAATGTTTTTTTTCTTGATAATGTTAGTAGCAAGTGGTTCCACTGTTTGTTCTAACAAAAGCTTTTTGTTCTTGAATTAATAATTCTCCGAGCTTTGGTCAGCAGGATGGAAGACCTTCTTTGGTGCAAACTGGGATGAACTGCAGCCTGAGTTCAGGGTAGAACTAGCTTGCTTTCCTACCTCAGTTCATTATCTGAATTGTATTAGACAGAAAAATTAATTCTAATATTTCAGAGTTTCGTGATCGAATCTCCTTTTTCTTGACGGGGAAGATTAGCGACCACCATAAACAACTGTAAAGTGTCCCATCTTTAATTTGGGACAGCTGGTTTCAGGAGATGAAAGAGAGCGAGCGCCGAAAGAGAAACTCGCTACCCATGCCTCATTCAGGATTCGGGCTCCGAAACTAGTCAGGAATCTACGCATCTGACCACTCGGCCACCAGGGTGATCTGACGGAATCCTTCAGAGGCATTCACTAGGATTAAAATCAGGACACTGGATTGAGAAGTGATTTCCAATTACTATGTTTTCCTGAAAGTAATCTCTATGGTAGGGAGCTCTTCCTGGTTGTTTGAAGAGTTAGGTCCTGTTGCATTGGCATAGCATTGAAAATGCAGAGTCGTCCAGAATAGAATGTCCAATTACTCAAGTAAAGACATTTCCTCTTTCAAATACCATTGTTGGAATAATTCAAGACATTAGGGGGTGTTTTCCTAGAATTCTCCGCATTCTACCCGTCTATTAGATTGAAACATGTGAAAAGTGAACCATCTCCGTTGTTCGAGAAATATGTTTATTACAAACTGGTTTTGGAAATAATTTCTCCGTGAAAAAAAATAAAAAAAAAAAGAATGGGTTCCCGACACAGATGACCGACGCCTGCCATTTCGTTGTGAGAGGTGTGGCTTATTCTCAGATTGCTCGGGATGTAATCCAAGATAATGAAGTTGCATACGAATAGTGCTCAAGAAAAAAGAAAAAAAAACTGCAAATATTTGCACACACCATGGCGTTCTTTCGGAAAATTGCCGTCAACTCCACAAGTACTCTTTTAAATGATCAATGATTATCCGCCTTTCATATGTTGTTGATAGTATGGATCGACAAAAATGTTTCATGCGTTATTACGTTACAAACTCTTTGCTTTTAAACAAACAATTTTGTAACTTACGTACAACACGTTACTAATGCGGCATCCAATCGTCCTAAGCATATCGGCTGGCTCATTTTGTCGAGACAACAGTTACCATAAATGAATCAACTAATGATACATATATACGCTCACGTATGTGCAGTTATGTCAGCTTTGAACTAGCGAATAACCAAACAAAGCGTGCTTACCCAATCAGGGTGTTTGCTGTTGTTTTTTAGGGTGGGAGGGATGGGCATGTATGCCCCCACAATCACTGTATATGGTAGAGACTCGAAGCCATGTATTGTCAAGGTCACACATGATTCGAAATAATCTCACAAAGTGTTTCATGTCGAGGATAACTGCTTTCTGGGTACCGAGGCTTCGGTTTCGAATATTCTTATTAACACGATGAATTGCAAATGTCTTCGGAATCCATTAGTTGTGGAAATAACTTGAGGGAATCTGTGAACAGTCTCCACATATTTGCAGTATGCTGTTAGACAAAAAGGAACGATGCACTCGGGCATGGTACCCATCATCGGTAACTCTCAGCGCTTTACGGAGATCTGTTCTGGAATCAGGGGCTGCAAAATCACCCCAAAGTGTCCAACACCTAGTAAAGTCAATGCCACGGAGTGTTGCTGCTGTTGTGAGGAAGAAAGTTTGTCCCACATGTTATTAGGTGCGCGTGTGTGCATGTGCGTGTGTAATAAATTGTCCTTTCGTTGTATACGGAGAAAAATATGTAAACATAGAAAAATACGAAAATAATTTTGAGACAATCTCCTGAACCCTTTCGTAAATGAACTCATGATTTCAAAAAGCTAAACAATATTTTTTGTCTTTATTTTCTAAAGCAAATAAAAAAGTTTGATTCCTTAGGTATCACATGCATGGTGCTAATCTTAAGTTGTAGTGATATCTAGCAAACTGCGGTGACAAGTCTTTTACATTTTAACAGGTTCTTTTTGGTGTATGATCTTTGAGATGAAAAACAAATCTTACTTCTGGACCTGAATAACTCACTTCACAACTATTTTTATAACTCACTGCTTTTTTGACTATTTTCTTCGAGTTACGTTTTTGTGAAGTTTCCGAGGTATAATTTTAGCCAACACTATGAATTTGTCCACCTAGAAATTTGCATAGAAACAAATCTGAGCCGCAGTTACAAGAATGCATTTCACGGGAGATTTGTACATAAGCGGAAACAACCAGAACACTAATCTATTCAACCAAAAAGAAAAAAGTCGAGTCATATCACACGAATACATTCCACACAAAATTTTCATGAAGTCGAACGTAAGCTATAAAAACACAAATGTGTTCCTTCAGAAATTCTCATGCAACTAAATCTTAGCCCCTGATACACGAGCATTTGTAAGTACGAAAATACAAGCCGGAATAACATTAAAATTTTCCACCAGAATTCGCATGTAATCAAATTTCAGTCATAATTAAATTTGAATGCATTCCAACCGGATTTTATATGTAAAGAAATATGAGTCACAACTAGACGAATGAGGTTCGCTACGACTTTGTGCTTAAAAGGATTGGAGTTACAGCATGATGAACCTAGCACAGGGAGATTTTTTGAGCTAATTTGCTCCATCGAAAATGAAGAAGGTATTTAGGAACTAAAAGAGTCAACTGCTGAGCAATATACAAACTCAGATATTCACAAAACTGATTTAATATTTCCTATCACTACTCAATTATCTGATGCGGAAAAAATTATGTAAAAAGAAACAAATAGTAGTCGGAACCAAAGGAGGCAGCAAGTTGCAATGAATCAGAAATTACGTCTCTAATTCAATAGTTGAAAGCCGCGGGGACGGATCAAGATAACTGCAATGTAAATATGAATGAATTATTTGGAACCCAAGTGATCTCTGACCATGAAATAAATGTAAATAGAAAAAATGGGTAAAATTTCTTAATTTGTAACGCTCAAGAAAGAGGCATCAAGAGACAACATCATGAACTTATTTTCTATTTACATGAAAGAAAAAGTCATCCATGTGGCTCTTGTTAAAACAACATAGCTCTCTTCAAAACCGAAGTTCAGAGTGCCAGGGTACAGTGTGTATATAAAAAAAACACCATTATTACACAGATAGAGGTTATTTACACTGGCGGAAAGTGAAAAAGAACACCAAGAAGGAGACGTCTGATACCAACTAAATTTATACAGCATAATAACGGAATACAGAGGATAACGTGATCAAAACATTATGGCAAAATACAGCTGGTAAACTGAAAAATAACATTTCCATGTAACATGGTTAGTACGAGGTTGAACCGCCATGAACTGCATCACACTGTGCAATTCTGGCATGGTGTTTGTCGTACAGATGTTGGGTGTAAGTTTGGGGTATTGGGTTCCAAGCATCCTCAACCTGGACGCGTAAATCGGGGATGGGCGTGACTGGCCGTAGAGACAGACCAGATAAGTCGTTGTCCCATAAAAACCCACACGTGCTCAATGGGGGACAAATCCGGTGAACGTGCTGTTGTATTTCGTTATAGTTGGTTGGGGGTGAATCCCCCTGCTTGTACGAAACGTTTTACTACATGTGGTGGTGTTGATTCCTAAATCACTAGTATCTGTCTGTACAAATGTGTCTTTACTATTATCAAAACATTTCAAAACTGTTTCTTGGCATAGCTGTGATTTTAAATTATCAAAAGATTCTTGACATGATTCTGCCCAATTAATAGTATCCGGACATTTCTTTTTAAGTGTGTCTGTTAATGGGCTTGCTATGACTGCATAATTTGGAATAAACTTCCTGTAGTAACCCGTTACTCCCAAAAATGCTCTTACATCCTTTTTTGATAGCGGACGGGGCCACGATTTGATGGTATTCACCTTAGCAATTTCTGGCTTAATCCCAAAGGATCCTACACAAAATCCCAAATAACTGATACTTGCATTTGCAAATTCACTCTTTTTGGATTTATCGTTAAACCTGCTGTTTTGATTCTATCTAAAACTTCCTGAATATGTTTCACGTGATCTTCCCACGTAGCACTAAAAATTACTACGTCGTCTACATAGCACTTTGCAAAATTGTTGGTTCCCTTAAGAACCTTTGACATCAATCTAAGAAAAGTTGCTGGGCTATTCTTTAATCCAAACGGCATTACTTTAAACTCATATAATTGATCAGTTGTTACAAATGCACTTCGTTCTCGTGCTCTCTCTGTTAAATTTACCTGCCAATACCCTTTTGATAAATCTAATTTTGTCAGATAGTTACAAGAGTGTAATCCATTAATTAATGTTTGGAGTCGGAAATGCATCTCCCTTAGTAATTGGATTGAATTTCCTATAGTCAGTACAGAATCTCATGGATCCACATTTTTTGGGGTCAATACTACTGGTGAAGCATATGGACTTTTACTTTCTTGGATAATTCCCATTTCCAACATTTTTTCAATTTCCTCATCAATGATCCGCTTTTTCTCTATGTTCACTCTATATGGCTTATATTTTATTGGTTTGTCATCTGTTAACTCTATGTCGTGTTCAATTATGATAATTCTTCCTGGTCTTTCAGTAAAAATATCTCGAAATTTTTATAACACGGTGGCAAGCTCCTTTTTTTGTTCCAATGAAAGTTTCTCCGAGACCTTCAATTCTTCTTGATTTTCTTTACTTTCATCCTTCGGAGGAAAATGTAAATCCTCTACAATTTCATTTCCTATGTCCTCCCGAGTATAACAAGCATTGCTGACATGATCAGGTCTGGGATGGTATTTCTTTAGCATTTTAACATGGTATGTCCGATGACCTGGCTCATCTTCTCCAATGTCAATAACATAGGTATTCTGTGCTTTCTTTCGGACTACCTTATACGGACCTTCCCACTCTACCTGCATCGCTCTCCTTTTGTTAGGTGTAAGTAAAAGAACTTCATCACCTATCTCAAACTCCCTCAACCTAGCCTTCTTATCAAACCACTTAGCCTGTTCCTCCTTTGCTAATGTTAAGTTTTCCTGAGCAAGGGTTGTAGCCCTATTCAAATTTTCGTGCACTCTGTTTATATATTCTAAGACTTCTGATTTTTCTTCTTCTGTGTGATCAATTCTCTCTCTGAGAAGATCTAATGGACCTCTAACATTGTGACCAAAAATTTATTCAAAAGGTGATAAATCTGTGCTCGCTTGTGGTACTTCCCTACAACTGAATAATATGTAAGGTAACATTAAATCCCAATCATCTGGATTTCCCTGACAAACCCTTTTTAGAAGTGATTTCAAAGTTCCTACGAATTTTTCTGCCAGTGCATTACACTGGGGATGATACGGACTAGAAAATATGGGTTGAACTCCCAAATGTTTCCAAAGCTCTGTTGTTAGTTTGCATGTGAATTGTTTTCCTTGGTCGGACAGAATTTCTCTCGGAAATCCTACACGTGAGAAAATGTCAATAAGTGCTGTAACTACCTCCTCTGCTTCTATTGTCTCTAGGGCTCTAGCATCTGGATACCTACTTGCATGATCAATCACAACTACAATATATTTATCCCACTTTCTGTGACATTAAGTGGACCTAGAAGATCAACACTCACCCTCGAGAATGGCTCTTCTATAATTGGTAATGGTTGCAATTTACTAGGTGCATGGTCACCTCTTTTCTTTACAAACTGACAGGATGAGCATGAATTTACATAGTTGGACACATCTTTATACACTCCTGGCCAGTAAAAATTCTTTAAAACACGATCCACTGTCTTCTTTACTCCTAGATGTCCCGCTAATGGCAAATCATGGGCCACCTCTAGAATTTTTTCTCTGCACACCTGTGGTACTACTAATTGTACTGTATCACTTCCCTCTTTTCCTTTTCTTTTACACACCCTTTTCAACAAATCAGTTTCCAGCACAAAATGTGAACACATATCTTCATTTTGAGATTTTTCCTTCAGCTTCTTCCGCACATTATTTAATGTTTTATCATTTTTCTGCAATCTCTTAAATTCGTCGGATGTAAAATGTTGTGATATGTTCTCAACACTCTCCTGTATCTCTTCTTTGTTCTGTAATATCTGATTGATATTTTCTATTTCATCTCTCTGTTCTTCTGTTCTAACACTACTGTCCTCAATATCCATAAAACTTCCTTCACTGTTATTATTATTTTCTTGTTCACTGTTATTATGATTCTCTTCTTCACTGTTATCATTATTCTCTTGTTCGTCCTGGCTCTTAGTCATACTACGCGTCAGTATCCCACATTCTTGCTCTTGGGTATCACTAGTTCTTTGTACAATCCCATTGCCTCCCATACTACTTCTCTCCATCTCCACATCATTACGAAGCATGATATCACTGTCTCCATGTTTGTTCTCCTCAATTTCCCAATCATTCTCTAATATAATATCGCAGGGCACATTCTTCACTATAGCAAACTCATGACCTCTGGCTTTTCCATTTATGTCAACCAACACACTCGCAATCTCAAGCTCATGTTTTTCTCCTGTAACTGGAAAGACAATTATCGTTTTACCAGTTTTTGTACCTTTAGGCACAATCGCTTCCTTTATCAAACTAACACTTGACCCTGTGTCTCTAAGGGTTGACATTATTTTCCCACTTACCTTAACTGTACCCATATATGGCGCAAACATTGATTCTTTTGTAGACCATATTGACTTAGTAGAACACAACATTGAAGGTGAGCTTACTCGACCCTCACTTCTTCCTTTTTTATTTGCATGACTACTCTTGCTTCCCTGAGAAGTTTCTAATATCTCACTACTTTTCCCAAAGCTCTGCTTACTCCGTTGACCTTTCTCTCTGCATTCATGAGCCCTATGCCCAATTCTCCCACAAACAAAACATCTGACCTTAATCTCTGGACCTTTTCCCTGATGAACAAACTGAAACGATTTCCCTTGATGCTGTCCTACATCCTTGGGTGTCTGTTTTCTTTGTTCTCTCTGGAACATTCGGCCCTCAGAACTCTGCTGAGACTTATGATATGACTGCACATTTTGTTTCTCCCTAGCTTCTAAATATCTGTCTGCTAATTCCATAGCTTCTGCAAAATTACTTGGTACATGATCTTTAAGATATACTTTCACTGGTTCACTTAACATATCATACATTTGTTCTATTAAAATTACCTCTACCAACTTATCATAATCTCCATCTACCTTTGATCCATGTAGCCATTTATCTAGAAGTTCCCTCATTCTCACTCCCCACTGTTGATATGTTTGATTATTATCCTTGTAAAGACTTCGAAACATCACCCTGTATTTTTCCGGTGTCACCCTGTACTCACGTAACAAATTTTCTTTAAGTTTATCAAAACTTTTCAAATGATCTGCACTCATGGAATTAATTACACCTGCAGCTCTAACGTTTAACCTAGGCGGTATAAGCTGATTCCATTTTACTTTAGGAATACCCAAAACTACACAATGTTTCTCAAATTTTGTTAAATATGTATCCATGTTATCCTCTTCTGTGAACTTTCTTATGATATCTCCATATTTATTATGAACAGATTGCTCACACGACAACACAACTGGCTTGTTGTTGCAGAGCAACTGGCTTGTTGCTCTGCATTTGAATTTTGCCTAGCTAAATTTAACCTCATCTTTTCTAATTCAAATTCTTGCCCTGCTTTCTTTTCTTCCAGTTCCAACTTTCTAAGTTGTAACTGAAATTCCCTGTCACCCATTGTTTCTTTATTTTTAGAGTATCTCTGTATTTCTTCTTCAGTAATCACTTCTTCCTCCCCACAACTCTGTTGATCATC
Organism: Macrothele yani; assembly: GCA_039090855.1. Lineage (NCBI taxonomy): Eukaryota > Metazoa > Arthropoda > Arachnida > Araneae > Macrothelidae > Macrothele > Macrothele yani. The sequence continues at coordinate 70,434,158 of CM077025.1, read as the reverse complement.
ATATTCTACCAACATTTCAATTAACTCCTTCTTTGACTTTTTCTTACTATCCAAATTCCTATCGTTACATTTAATTAGCAAATCTTTTTTTGACAATGCACTGTTCTTCGAAGCCATAATTAATTCTTACTGTTAACTTTACTACTAAACCTACACTTTTAATTATTGCAGAAAATCTTAATATCATATATCATAAAAATTATAACACGGAACATGCTTATCTCACTATATAGATATACTTCCTAATATATATTTTTTAATATATCATATATCACAAACTAATAAATTTCTTTCTGTTTATTTCCTATTCTCCTTCGACTGATGCTTTTGTTTTTCTTACTGTTAATCTCTTACCTCCAAATGTATTTTATATCCAATTCTTGGCACACCATACACACAATTTGCACGCTGTAGGCACAACACGTTCACTATAAGCACAACGGATAGATTTTCACGAACACTGCCTTCTGGATCTGGTAGTGATGACTTGAACTGGCAATGGAACTGGACTTGCTTCTCTTCCACGACTCTTCAATACTCACTATGGTACCTTCCAGTGCAGATCTGCTACTTCCGTCACCTCATACTGGATTCGGCTTTACGCATATCCTCAATCCTCGTCCATCGGCTTCCCATGTTACAACTTTCATTGCAGATGGCCACTCCGTCATCATCTCATTTTCGTTCGTCTGAAGAATACGATAATTCAAATTCATACCGTCTCTTTTTCAGCTCCTGCTATTTTTTTTTATTTTTTTTTTTTACTTTGCTAAAATTGCACCTTTATCTTCGTCCCACCAGCTGGTACCAAAAACTTTTGTTGTATTTCGTTATAGTTGGTTGGGGGGTGAATCCCCTGCTTGTACGAAACGTTTTACTACATGTGGTGGTGTTGATTCCATTCACATGTTATTATCTGTGTTAGCGTTGGCCAACATATTTGGCACTTGTTATGATCAGCCGTTCCTCATCATCGCAGGTCGGTGCAATTTAACATAAGCATTGTTCCAATTAAAAAATGCAGGAAGTTAAAATAAATGGTTTTTAATAAAACCAGACGAACACACAGAAACGGTACAATACATAAACAGAAAACATTTAACATCACATCATAATGCTTCCTTCGTTCACAAAAGAAACGGGCAACTGCCTGGACGCGCAAGTGACATCCCTCTGGCTGGTGTCCTTATAAAAAAAACCACCCCCTTTTCTTCTGGCTTCTCAGTTCACCCCTCAGTTGCACGTGTCCGCAGAAAGCATCATCAACAACCTCCCGTGCCGGGGGGCTTACACACAGGACACATAGCTCTCTCCCTCGCTATCTTTCATTTTTCTTTTTCGATGACTGTTCGCATCACCACGCGTGCAGGCCATGGAAGTTGTCTCACACCCTGAAGTGCATGTTGGGTTGCACGTGCCTTGTGTGGGCGTGCGTTATCTTGCTGGAAAACACCACGATGGACCGACCTTACAAATGGCACAACAACGGGCTGAATGATGTTGTTGATGTAGGAGGTGCTGTTTAACGTAACTGGTACAAACACTAGTTGTGTACGAGAGTGATAGCTGATCGCTCCCCACACCAGGAGACCAGGTGTAGGCCCTGTGTGTCGCTGGCGGATGCAAGAAGGCAGGAGATGCTCCCCTGTGCGTCTGCGAACACACATACGGTCATCGGAGGCTCCCAAGCAGAATCTTCTTTCATCGCTGAACACGACAGTCGCCATTGCGTTCTCCAGTGCAGACGTTGGCGACGCCACTGCAGCCGTTCCTGACGGTGGGCTGGAGTCAGAGGTACACATGCCAGAGGCACACGTGCACGTAGTCCTGCATCCAGTAGACGGTTGCGGATTGTTCGCACAGTCACCTCAGGTGCAACGACAGCTCGGATTTGCGTCACAGTGGATGTTCTGCTTGACAACGCCGCTCTTCTTATGCGTCGATCGGTCCGCTCATCAGTCCGTCTGTTACTCCCGGTTCCACGTCTTCTCGTGTGGGAATGTTCCTCGGACCATCTAGGCCAAAATCGTACCACCACCGATGCTTCCCGTCCAATTCGCTCCGCAATACGACGGTACGACCACCCGGCCTCCGGAGTCCGACTGGACGACCTCGCTCAAAGTCCGATAACTGCTGAAATCGTACACGTCTTCCATGTGCAGGCATTGCAGTTTCTTCAGGGTCTTCGCACGTGTCCGTACGCCGACGACTGATTACATTCACTTCGCCGTACTCCTTAAATACCACCCACGATAATTTGCATATTATGCCGTGCTGTGGCGTAAGCGCTCACCGGTTGGTCCCGAAATTAACATCACACCTACGTAAACACGACCCCATTAACATATGTAAATTTCATCATCGTCCGCCAATTCCTTCTTAGTGTTCTTTTTTCACTTTCCTCCAGTGTATTTTGCTTTAAATTAATTGTTTTATATTGCAATGGCGTAAGAAAGTCTTGTGCGAGGGGACGATGAAATAATCAAGTTAAAATCGAAATGTAATCTTTTATTTTGAAATTCTGTATTGTACTAATAAGAAAGGCGTACGCAAAAAAAAACTTTATACAAAATAGAATACCATATCATAATTATTATGGAATGTCATTTGGTCTTAGTTTTGAGCATAAAGTTTTTTTTTAAAGTTAATATACATAATTTGTGAGCTACAGATGTGTTGATTGGTTTTTATATCGATTATATAGCTTTAAAATTTCACCTGCATATACGATCATATTCTGTATACATACAAAGGTTAGAGTTATAATTTGAGGTAATAAAAAAAAATCAATATTTTGACCAATATTGTGGGTACTGCGTTCCCTTAAACAACTTTGTACAGCAGCTCTATTCTCCGCTTTTTCTTTTCAGAAAGCACGCTTTGAAGTGCTCATGTTTCTCTCACTGCTTGCATTTGTTGCTGGTAATGTAAGAATTAGCCGAAGTAGTTTGGTTACCTCTTCATAAATACTGTCCAAACCATTTGCAACTGAATACTTCAACAAATCTGTAGAATGCAAAGCTTTCTTGTCATCCGCGTAGATATTAACTAGCTCATTTTGCAGTTTATATTTCGCAAAAAATCGTAATATTCAAACAAGTTATTCAGAGCCACAACAGGAAAAATGTTTCGATATTGCTAGCAAATCTCTGAATCTCTCTTTCATTTGAACAATTTGAGAGACAAGTATTTCGTAGCACAACTGAGTCACACTCATTTTCTCGCTTTCACCAAACTGCAAGTTCTCATCGAACTCTTTGCTTTTTCGAAAACAATTATCAATGAAATCGTCACTCTTTCTAATATTTTTTAACTTCTGAATGGTCTAACTAATCTCAATGTATCACGAAACAATACTAACTGAGGTTGACTGAAGTAATTTCATCTAGGGTTCAATATAAAGAAAGCAGGCGTTATAAACACACAGAAGAAAAACAAGAATTTAACTATCCAAATGTATTTCAATCCAACGTATGACGAAGTAAATTTCTCCATCATTTTTATGCCAGTGGCGGGATTCGAATCCACAACTCTCGACTCCGGAGCTCCGAGTGTTATCCACTATACTACCTTCTGCACTGCTATCTGCCTTTATCTCATGTGCGTCCTGCGGGGCAGGCACGTCACAAATGACACAGTTTATAGAATAACTATCCAACTGCGAATTTTAGTCCTCGATAACTAGTAATGGCTTTTTAAAGTTCATGAAAATGATATTTAATTGTCCGAATTGCCCTTGAGTGGAAGCACCGTTCTGGCAATGTGAAAATGAAAGTTAAAGTGGAAGCACTGTTTATAAATAATTACAATGGAAATGTATTGACATCGGGGATCCGAAGAAACTTAGGTATGTGGAGCAATGAAGCATTAGCAATATGCTTTACTTTTCACTGTTTTAATGTTTCAAACATTTCTTTGAAATTTACCCTGAGGCAATGATGTTCCCCAGTCATCATGCAGTTTAATAAAACTAGAGAATATGATAACTACCTTACCCAAAATGACTCTGTGCATAAAAAAATTTGAAAAAATAAAATAAAATAAAGTACACTCCAGGGAGTAAGCGTATGAGACATCATATAAAATAATTTTAAAAGCCAAAAATTAATCCTACTAAAAATACACACTTAGATTTACGCAAGTTTTATAATAAATTTTTCTTCTTCTATTTTCTAATATTTACAGCATTAAATTTTGCTGGTATACCCTATCCCTCATCATCATCAACAACAACAGCAAAAAACGAATTGTACTGAAATAGAAGGTAAAAAAATTCATTTTATAAAATAAGCAAAATTAAGACTACTCCAGGCTATTTAATTAAATAAATAATATTAAACATATTTTTATTAAGAGTATTTCTGGAAGGAAAATAGTTATTCTTCTCATTCAGTTCAAAGTTAGCAATGCTTGAACTGGAGGCGCTAGTCATTCGGTAGTACCTGTCCCCATCAGCTTGATCGACTCATGCTGTTGATCACGGAGTTACATAAGAAAAGTAATTAACTCTGCTGAAAATGTAAACTTAAATTTATGTAGCTTTTGTAACAAATATGTTTTCCTCCCTATTCTAATTCTTACACTATAAAATTTTGCTGATTAACTCTCATCCTTCAACGCAGGAGGAAAATTTTCCCATAACATGTTTTGGGAAATATTTCGTCATGTATTATCTAAAAAAACTTTCTTTATTCAGGAATTACATTAGAATTTAATCTTTATAGGGATTTCCAGTGGTATTTGGTGTTACCGTGAAGTTTGTCCGAAAATGTGTTTCAGAAGAATAAAAAGTATGTTTGGGAAAAAAAGAAGTTTCTCAAAATTACATGTAAATCAAAAGTAATAACGTGTCTACAAAAATAATAATAATGTATTTCCTTTTGCTTGTTTTGAATTGAAGTATTCTACGGGAGTTACCAGTCGTACTTTGCTTTTTATGGGTTGTGTACATATGTTGCATTGTGCTCCAAATTTTAAATACAGTCCCCCCCCTCCATTTCTATACAATGGTATACCTTAATCTTAATAATACCTCATGACTGTCTTTTTCATAGATTGCCATGGAATATAAAATTAAGATGCAGAAATTAACTTAGTTATTGAAAATTTTTCAGTGACAATATGTAATAACTAACACATACCAAACATTATCATCTCCCTGTAACAATAAGTACTATTTGCCAGACAGATTGGATTACCGAATTAGTTAAGGAAGAAATCAAAGCTTATAGTAAATGGCAAAAAAGTAGAAATCCTACTAATGAAGACCCTTTCTACAAACTGAATAAACATATAAAAGAAAAGCCATTAGGAGATAAAAAAATCTTGAGGAATCTTTTTTGAGAGAAGCACGGAACGATTACTCGAGAAATAGTGAACCTTAGAAAAAAATTACATTCTGTAAGCTTACAAAATCACTACAAAATAAAAACATTACAGTCACCACCTTCAAAAGCCTGATGGAAGTCTAGCGAGGCAGGACGAGGAAAATGTTGAAATTGTTTCTGACTCGGTGGAAGTGCAATATGTGTTAAATGACATTCCAGAAGCTGAACAACAGAAAAGGGGTTCGTACCATGTCAAAAATTATTTTGATGAAGAAATATCCTTCCCCTGTAATCCGCGGAAATCCCATGTGGAAAGAGTGCCTCATGAAAGCACACAACCGTGTTAGGAATTTACTGGAAGGAGAAAAACGACAATCAATGAAGGTAACGTTGTCAGCTGCAGTGAGGAAAGGAAGAATAAAAAATACATAAAAGGGCCAATTCCAAGGTATACAATTATGTCCCGTGGCTGTCTATAAACTTTGACAGGCAAATTCTTTGCCTGTCAAAGTTGAAACTATTACACAGAAATAACGAAAAAATTAAAAAAACAAAAAGAGCTCCAGGGCATGATGGAATTAAAAATAAAATTATGGAATATGCAACTTTGTTCACTCACATTTGTATCAAAGCATTTTATCGCAACGCTTTCGTGATGGTTGGAAAATGGCCGAGACAATTTTTCTTCCGAAGCCCAGTAAAAATCTATTACTAGTCTGTTTCATTATTGCCTACAAAAGGAAAAATACTAAAATATATTTCCAGTCATACTAAAACAATTCTGTGTGGAACGTTTTGTCTTCTTAAAAGATAAAGGAGATTTATGATTATAAACATTCCACCCAGTACCAGTTAACTCATTCAGAAGAAAAAATCATGAATACTTAAATATGGAAATTTACACTGCCATAACCTTTGTAGACATCGTAAAGGTCTTTCACAATATGTGACACGAGGCAGAATTATTCAAATTCCTAAGCAAATATTTTTCACCATGGATTGTATACATTATCAAATAATACTCGTACTTAGAAAAAAGAAAATACTATGTAAAAATTAATGGGGAAAATACACTTTTATATATACTCAGCTGGATGTAATCAACACAGGATGCTCTGGCACCTACCTTCTACTCAATTTTTACGTCAGATGCTTCTACGAAAAGTGACCGAAATTTATTGGTAGCGCTATACTCTGATGATAGAGCGATAGCGTGTACCTCTAAAATAGAAAAACAGGCAGCTTTCATGCTGCACTATTATGTGAAAATATCGGAGCCGTATTTCATTACTTGGAGAATGATAATAAATACGGATGAAACGCAAGCAATTTTGTTCACAAAAAGACCAGAATTTAGTCACGCAGAAAATAAAATTACATTCTAAGTTGAAATTTTGCTCTAGGTAAAGGATATTAAGTATCTTGGCATAAGCATGGGCAAAGGTCTAATCTGGGGAAAACTCATGCTGACAGAGCAGCAAAAGGCAGAAGGCTACGAACTTCATTCGTACTCTTAGTAAAAAAACCCCAATGAAGTCTAAAGGATAAGGCACCTTTAAGAAAATATTGTTTCGACCCCATTATAACCTATACGAAGGATGTTCACACATTCTTAGAATGACTTTCCAGCAATATAATTAATGTTTAAAATAAAATTATTTCTTTCTTAAACGTTCTATGTGATATCCCTTTCTCTGGAGTATGAACCGGTATCTAGATTTGCAAGATAGAAGAGCATTTCTTAAAATTGGTGGTGGTACTTTATTCCACTGCTTTCCATAGTCCAATCATTGTTTTAGGTCTGCGTTTAGAAAGCGCTCTTTGTAGCAGTCCGAAGGCACAATAGTCCGTTCGTACCACATCAGAAAACTTTGAACGAATATGAGCAAAAGGTATGGACTTCACACCCGTCAGATTTTTTTTTTTTTTCATTTTTTGAAGAAATAGTGGGGTAGATTTGGATGTATGACGGGGAGCCTTATTCATATGGAGTTTTACTCTTTGAAGCCTTTGTGGATAAAGGAACGTTATTTTCTCTTTAAATATAGGAGTTAAAACATTATTTTGGTAATATGTAGAATTCATTATAACATTCTTTTCAACTTTTCTTAACTTTAATTTCCCATTGTACGAGAAACCAGCAATCATCCTGAATCCTATACTGAAACTTTCTTTGGATTCTTGGAACCAAATTTGTAAGTCTGTTTCTGCTTATTTGCGAATGTAAATCGTCCTTTTTTGTTACTGTTGTGTAGGTGGATCCATGCTTCATCAGTATTCACAATAAATTTCCATCTGTCTCCGGCTAAGTGATATTTCATAAAGAAGTCTACACTGTGTTCTGCGCTCAGCCACGTGTCTAGGCAAAAGGGGGTGATCATTATGTTTTTTGTTTTTTTCAGATTCAAATATTTCTTTGATACTTTGTTTACAGTTCATACACAGATTTTTAACGACCTAGCGATTGTTCTTTGGATCTGTGGATTTCTTGGATATTCGTTTGGGGTTCTTTTTCCTGCTAAAAGCAATGCTTGACGATTTTCCTCTCTATTATTAACAATATTGCTTATTTTACATTTAGGAAGGCTAATTCTATGATTTTACAGCGTTTCTTATAATTACAGAATAAGAATATTTCTCTTCGTAAAGAACAATAGTATAACCTTCTACACACAGCTTGTTTACGTTCGCCATTTTCTTAGCAAAAGATATTTAACTGCAGCAGATGTTTCTTTCGTGTTCATCTAACACACTGTTCCCAGTTTCAATTCTTCCAACTTTTTTTATTTTCTGTAATTTCTTATCAAAAAAGTTCTAAAAATGTGTGAACATTCTCTGTAGAATTGTTATACACTGACGGGGAAAAATCCCAACACCAAGAAGGGGTTGTGTTAGATAAACGACAGTTGGTAGGCGGTGAGATTACATCTGTAAGATGACGTCTATGCAAATTTCGCGCTTGGCGCTTACGTGTGGCGCTAGTAGCGCCCCTCGGAACATGCAAAGCAAGTTCGTGAGCGTTAGTTATCGTTGAGATTCGACGTAGGGTGTTGATGTTAGTCAAGGAATGCCTTTAAGAAGACGAAGAAGCCGTTATCAACAGCTCACGGAGTTTGAACGAAGTCGTGTAATAGGGCTACGAGAAGGTGGATTTTCTTTCCGCAATATTGCAGAACGACTTGGCAGGAATGTAGCCACTGTGCATGATTGTTGGCAGCGGTGGTCAAGGGAAGGTACTGTCTCAAAAATACCGGGTTCCGGCAGGCCACGTGGCACTACTGAGAGGGAAGACCGCCGTGTACGGCGTATGGCCGAGGCGCATCGTACTGCGTCAGCGGCAGCAATTCGAGCTGCAGTTGCCACCACAGTGACACAACAAACTGTTACAAATCGGTTACTTGAAGGACAGCTCCGAGCCAGACGCCCTGTAGCGTGCATTCCACTTACTCCAAACCACTGCCGTTTGCGACGTCAGTGGTGTCAAGCTAGAGCTCATTGGAGGACGGAGTGGAGATCTGTTGTGTTTTCTGATGAAAGCCGGTTCTGCCTGGGTGCCAGTGATGGCCGTGTGTTGGTTAGAAGGAGGCCAGGTGAGCGCCTGCAACCAACCTGTCTGCGGCCGAGACACACTGGACCTAAACCTGGAGTTATGGTCTGGGGAGCAATTTCCTATGACAGCAGGAGCACTCTCGTGGTTATCCCACGCACCCTGACGGCACAGTTGTACGTCGGTCTGGTGATTCAACCTGTTGTGCTGCCATTCATGAACAGCACTCCAGGGGGTGTTTTCCAATAGGATAACGCTCGCCCGCATACCGCTGTTGTAACCCAACATGCTGTACAGAGTGTCGACATATTGGCGTGGCCTGCTAGATCACCAGATCTTTCACCATTCGAGCACGTATGGGGGGACATCATTGGACGACAACTCCAGCGTCACCGCCAACCAGCATTAACTGTCCCTGTATTGACCGACCAAGTGCAACAGGCATGGAACTCCATCCCACAAACTGACATCCAGCACCTGTACGACACAATGCATGAATGTTTGCGTGCTTGCATTCAACATTGTGGCGATATCACCGGTTATTAATGTACCAGCATTTCACATTTAAAATGGCTCGTCTCGCGCTTACAATAAGCTGTGATCTTGAAACCTTAATCGATTAAATATGTTACCTATACAAATGTATTGCCGCTATTTCATTCCTCTACAACTATTTTTTCGTGGTGTTGGGATTTTTTTCCATCAGTGTATCAGAATCTGGGTAAATGCAGTCGGACCTCCATATATCGAAATTCCGTATATCGAAATTTTCTGTATATCAAAGTTGTGTAAAGAACTGTGATCATTACATAGAAGAACTGCTTCCATATATATCGAAAAAATACTCTACATAACGTTTTTGTTTTCAATACAAATCGGGATTTTCCCTCTGTAAAATGATATAAGAAAAACAAGTGAGAAAAAATAGAACGGCGATGTTGCGAGAGGAAGAAAAAAAGGGTGGTCAAGAGCATTGCGATGTCGACGCATCACCTAGAGGGGAGGGGGAAGTGTCTTCACACTCCTTTCACCCTTCTCCTCAAGTAACATTTCTCCTCTGTTAAACGGGTTCAGTTTGTTTCAGTCTCTCTAACCGACGGTGGGGTGTGTTCGCGATATCAAGAAGAAAATCTCTCAGTGTTGTGGGAAACGTGGAGTTGTTGAAGAACTTGGAGAGTGGAATGCGCAAAAAAGATATTACGATAACATTTGGTGTTCCGACAAGTACAGTGTCGCGACAATTACAAAAAACCAGGAGTTTGTTATGAAAACCTTTGAAGATGTCCGATCTGACACTGGAACGTTCTAAAACGTGTCATTTTGGAAAAGTGGGCGACGTCGTTTTAAAGTGGATTAAAATTGTTCTTGACAAAAACATTCCAATATCAGGCCCTCTTATAAAAGAAAAGGCATTAGAGTTTGCCAATCGTTTGGGGCAAGTGGATTTCCAAGCTAGTTCCGGTTGGTTGGATAAATCTAAGAACCGACATGGCATAAAGAAAATATTGTTTTGGGGAAAAAGTGGAAGCGTGCATTGCACCAACTGAGATCAGTGGAAAAACACGGTTTTGATGAAGATTTTAGATGAGTACACCTCTAATAACATTTTTATTGTCGACGAAACAGGAGTTTTCTTTAAATGTTTGCCAAACAAGATTCTTACTTTTAAAGATAACGACTGTCATGGAAGTAAAAACGGCAAAGATAGGATAACAATTTTGATGGGCACTAACATGAACGACAAAGAAGATTATTGGTGATAGGAAAAAGTAAGCAACCTAAATGCTTCAAAGGTGTGAAGTTTTTAGAAGTTGACTACCGTTATAATAGAAAGGCATGGATGACGCAGTAGAACCCCCTGAGCCTTCTAAAAAAGGCCGCGTTTGATGCAATACGGCGTGGACTTCAATCCGCCGAAAATGTTACTGATGATGTATTTCACGGACGTAATAAGTGTGAAAACACTTTTACGATGAATCATCGTCGAAATATTTTGCAATGCAACACATTAGAAAGTTCTTACACAAATATAAATACATATGAATACTACATAGATACAAATGTTTTTGCAATGTACGTACAACACACTTTTTTTTTTAATTCTTGTATTTAATTATCTATATGAACATAACGTGTACATAATGTGATTCATATTCACTGAAGTTATTTATAAGAAAGAGTACATTGATTAAGAAATGCGTTTCTAAATACAATACATATGTATAAAAACGTTTCCATATATCAAAGTTTCTGTATATCGATTTTTGCGTGGGACCATCGACTTTGATATATGTACATCTGATTGAACTTACAGGAAAAACTGATCCACATTTCAGAATGTTACTATGCGGACAATGGCTAGTAGTAAAGAAAAATAGCAGATCAAGAAATTGAAAAAAAAAAATACAAAATATTGCTTTAGTTGACGTCATCATTTATGAACTTCCCAAAAGATGCTATGAAACAGCTGAAAAACATACTAATCTCCTTGTCAGAAAATTATGAGATTACGTTACAACGGCTGAACGAAGATACAAACGTTATAAATACATTCAGGACATTATACGGAAGAAATACTGGTAAGCCAGAAAAAACATCCAGCTGTAAACTGGGACTAACAGATCAGACTCCATCTCACACTTTATCAGCATTAAAACAGGAAGGATGCATCATCTAGAGTGGGTGAGGATTGCATTGAAAGCAGAATGTTCTGACTCTGAATTATTTACCCTCTTTTCTTTTAGTTTTTCCATATTTTACGCTATTTTATTGGATCAACCTAGATCCGCTCTTTATTTCCATTTGTCTGTTTAGCAATTCCACATGCCAGAAATCACATGAAGGCGATTTCCTCTAAGTTGCCAAAATTTCCATATTCGTAGTCCTCATGTCTGTGTCAGCACGAGTGAATCTCTCTCGTTTCAGTAAATGAAAATAGAATTTTATAAACTTTCAAGCTCATGGAGGGAAGTCGCAATGGGAGAATGGGGACAAAAACAAAACAGAAACAAAGCCGATTCAAATATAAGAAGATTACTATTGGTGTTTCTGGATTTATTACATGTATTTGTTACGGTTTTCTCTTTTTATCTTTTAAGTTGTTTTTCATGGCCTGTTCTTTCTTTCCTATTTTTCAGGTCGCTGGCACCAGGTGCTGAGAAGGTGTATATTGTGGTGGAAATCAGTACGTAGGTAGATTATATACAGCTTCATCACTTAATGGGAAAGCGCATACTACTAAAACTGCAAAATTCATCACTTTTCTTTTTCACTTTCCTTTAAAAAAATGCTTCCTTCTATCTATATGTTGGGAGTTCCTTCAGAAAAGAAATAGCAAAATTCTTTATATTTATGTGAGAAAAGTGCCAAAGGATTAAGCACGCCGCTAAAAATTAAGCAAAAGCTAACTACAGTTAGACGTAAGTAGTTGGACTTGAATCCCAGGCTAATTAGTAGGATCTACTTTTTTTTTAATCTTGAAGGAAATACTAGGACCCACTATGATGGCCCCATCATCCCAAAACGTTATCCACATACAGACATAGAGCACAAAGAGTTTCTTCGGCAGAGATATTTTAAAACCTGTGTTCCCTCCACATTCATCTTAAAAGAAACGATTTGCCAATACTGGTTTATGGGCTAAACTAATAGGTATTAAAAAAAGCCGTCTACTCAAGTTGACAATGTTATTGCTCAGTATGTGATCATTGACCAAACAGGACCGCGGAAAGCGTAGTGGTCACCGATCGTGACTATTACGGAAAAATCTCAGGATCGTTTCAATGCAGATACGAACGCTCAAACCATTAAATGTGTGTCGGATGGGCACGTTAAGCTGTCGGACTCTGGGAACTTATTCTCTGATCATAAATAAGGACGTATTTCTTCCCCTTTCTATTTTGTTTCCCTGTGACTTTCCTGTCGGGCACTCTAGTCAAAATCTCCTAGCTCCCTACTTCTAAGAGTTGTTTAAGCCGCTGTGTCAGACACTCGCTTTTTAAAATTCTCTACATGAATTTCAGTGATCAAAAAGATACAAAACTTAATTTCGTAGGAATATTTCCATGTGGTACGTGATCATTTTAACTTTCGGAATGACCTTCAACGTGATTATGTTGGAAATGGTTAATTCCAAAGACTCCTGATTTTGTCAAAACCAACTTTTTCAAAGTAAAAATATTTTATGATACAATGCCGAGCGTAGTTTCATTCTATATTCAATCATGAGTGGATTTCTAAAATTATTTTGTGTTAAATTATTTATAAAATTTATTCACGACTGAATTCGTTTTAAAATGCATGTTTCAACAGTAGTTCTCTTTCATCCAGGATCTAACATATTTTTTCTTCATGAGGGAATTTAGGGAATGTTTCCCGGTAAGTACGTGTATATTTGTAGTGGACTGCACGACTAAAATTTTCTGCCTGGTTTAGTTGTTCCAAACCGCCCTTGGTGACGTGTATATGTTTGACAAGTTAAGAGCAAGATAAATAATGTATGCAGCTTGCAAAAGGAGGTGGGGTAGTCATGGAAACTGTCTTAAGCTGTAAGCGGTCGTTTTCATGCAGTTAGCGTCTGCCAATTTAAATGGTATTATTATACATTTCGTGTTAGAGTTTCTTTAATCTAATATTGTGTTTACTAACTCACGTTAATCCAAAATTTCTAGTGCTGTTAAGAGCTATTTGAGTGACTATCTAGAAGATCTTCATCAGTGAAGTGACTATTGAGTATTAGCTGAAAAAAAGACTAGCTGTAAGAAAGTACTTCTTTGAAGATCTTTGAGTGACTTTTATTCTTTTTATAATTTAAGCTATGCAGGCTTTCACTTAGAGGGAAGTAGGACCACTTGACGTTGTGTTTCTAAAGTTGAGTTGACTTTACACACATACTGACTGCCAGGGCATCTCTTATGGGTTCATTCTGTTTCTCACGGGCTCCAACGACGGACACAGAAACTCCGCGTCTGAGATAGCAAAAGAATGTCTCGCAGACATTATATGGATATATTACCATTGCCAGGGCATCTTTTATGAGTTCATTCTGTTTCTCACGGGCTCCAACGGCGGACACAGAAACTGCGCATCTGAGATAGCAAAAGAATGTCTCGCAGACATTATGTGGATATATTACCATTGCCAGGGCATCACTTATGAGTTCATTCTGTTTCTCATGGGCTCCAACGACGGACACAGGAACTGCGCATCTGAGATAGCAAAAGAATGTATCGCATACAATATATGGATATATTACCATTGCCAGGGCATCTCTTATGAGTTCATTCTGTTTCTCGTGGGCTCCAACGACATACGCAGAAACTGCGCGTCTGAGATAGCATAAGAATGTCTCGCAGACATTATATTGATATATTACCATTGCCAGGGCATCTCTTAGGAGTTCATTCTGTTTCTCGTGGGCTCCAACGACGGACACAGAAACTGCGCGTCTGAGATAGCATAAGAATGTCTCGCAGACAATATATGGATATATTACCATTGCCAGGGCATCTCTTATGAGTTCATTCTGTTTCTCCTGGGCTCCAACGACGGACACAGAAACTGCGCGTCTGAGATACCATAAGAATGTCTCGCAGACATTATATGGATATATTAATATTGCCAGGGCATCTCTTATGAGTTCATTCTGTTTCTCGTGGGCTCCAACGATGGACACAGAAACTTCGCGTCTGAGATAGCAACAGAATATCTCGCAGATATTATTTGGATATATTACCATTGCCAGGGCATCTCATATGAGTCCATTCTGTTTCTCATGGGCTCCAATGACTGACGCAGAAACTGCGCGTCTGAGATAGCAAAAGAATGTCTCGCAGACATTACGTGGATATATTACCGAAGCCCTAATCACCCGCGAGCTTTATGGCGGCCAGACTGTGACCGATGTCGCTAGAGAAATTGAAGTAGCATACAGCATAGTGTCCGGCTTGATCTGCATTCAAGAATTACAGATCTGCGTCGAGGTATTTTGCTGGAAGTCTTCCCGCTGTTCGAGCCAAGAGGATAACTGGACGTAATGGCAAAATGGAGTCGGAAAAGTACTGCGGGCCAGTTGGCTAATAGTCTTCAAGTAAGCACAATTATGTGAATTTCGGTCCAAACCGTTTCAAGACGTTTAAATGCAGCAGGGTAATATGCCTGAATATCTATACGCTGTTTAAAAATCATCAAAAGTGGTCTGCGTCTTACATTCTGTAGTCTTCAAATCAATAAGACAATATAATGTTGAGAGATGAAAGCCACTTTAGTCTTTCGTCTGATTTCAAGCCGCAATTTTTCTGGAGGGAACGTTGAGCTGCGTATGATGCCCAAAACATCACTGAATGGGACAGATATGGCGATCTCGGCCGGAGTCATTGTTAATGGACATACCAAACAGCAGATGATGAACCGAGGAACAATCACGTGCAGCGGTACTTTAATTATGTGATTTTTTGCCAAGTTTGTCTGTTCTGTTGCACTGAGGGTGCAGGTTTTATTTTTATGGACAATAACGCCCGTTCTCACCGCAGTATTGGCTAATGAGCATATTCGTCGGATGGAGTGACTAGTGCGTTCCCCTGATCTTAATTCAATCGAATATGCATGAGACGTTCTGAGGTGACATGTTTCGCAATAATCATCTCCTACCAGAAATCATTCCAGCACTTACTAGTATCAGGGCTCTCCACCAAGAGTGGGACAATTTACCCGAAGAGCTTTTAAATCACTTGGTGCTAAGCGTGACACACCATAGTCAAGCATACTTTGCGGTGCAGTGTTGATGGAATGGTGTCACTGGAAGACATATGAGCCTGTACTTCCATCGTAACATTTTGTTCTGTTTTGATCTCCCTTACCTATTACTCATGATTTTTATACTGTGCATCTCATTTTACTGTTGCCATTACCACCGATACCACTTAGAGCTATGAAGCTGCTTTTTTTATTTTGACTGGTCACAATGTACGTCTTCCTTAATTTTGCACAGAAGTGTACAAATGCATCATCATTTTTTATCACTAAGCAAATTCCAACAATACATAGCTCCAGGAATGAATTCTTTACGTATTCGTTCCTTCTGTTTCGAAAAAGATATCGGATTTCTATATTAATTTTATAATCAAACTGCATGAAACATTTTTCATGTTTGCTTAACTGAAGCTCCCAATTTTAAGTGTAAACAAAAACGAAAAGGTCGCATCTAATTTCCGTTTAACTCTGAAGGTAAAACTTCCACAGTCAAAGTATCTTTTTCAAAGCCACTATCTCAGGATGTAGCACATTAACCGTGCAATTAGCAGATATTTGCAAGAGAATGAGACCTTTGAGATCTAATGATTCCCCCTTTAAATTCAACGAAGGAGAATTACTTATCTCCAACACCAACCATTGAACAGCAAAATTTTAACTCTTTTCAGCGATGATTATCAATCACTTACCCTTTTACATCGAAGAGAACGCGGTCTGTTCTCTGTGCTGCTGGATTGTTTCGGAGTGAAGCCCAAGAGTAAATATCGAGCAACTGGAGAGTTTTAATAAATGTTGTGGTTGCTGATATCGATCACGGAAGTTAGTCGCCAAACTGTAAATCAGCGAACAGATTTCCACTCCCATTTTTTTTTTTTTTTTTGTGATTTCCTGTAATATGAAATTGAAGTAATTGCAAAGCTGAGGGAAATGGATACCCAGGGAAAGCTATGCAAGCAGTCATCAACATCTGAGTAATCATTCTCCCTACATTTGGACGACGCATTTATAAAGTGTGAGTTAAAGACTTTAATTTCCAGTTAAAATTTCTGTTTCCTTCCTTCCTTCTTGTTGTAAAGAATGGTATCGCAACTTTTAATTGCGTTCGGATAAACTGTAATGCTACTACTTAAGTGTTTCATACTGCTGCTAGAGAGAAACTAACATTACGCCCATCAATCAAGAATTTAAGTGTAGAAAGTATTTTCATTCTACTCGGATACGCATTTGCACCAGTGTATCAACGAGGAAAGGATATTTTTATTTTGTTACTCGGCTTTCCATGATGCGAATAATGCCACATCTTTTAGCAAGCCGATGTGCTCGTTCTGTTGGAAGTATCTGATGATATCTTGAAGTTCAGACACATTTTTTAGTTGGTGTAGGGAAACGTGATCATTTATTTATATCATACTGTATAAGAACAACGTCGTATTATGAAAGTCGTAGGTCAGCATTTTACCTAATGTTGTGCAAGTCTAAGGAAGAAGAAAAGCTACCCTGGCCTGGAAGTATTATCTACGAAAAATCTCCTTCGTTTCAAAGAACTTACCATATGTGGTGTGCAAAAGTGCGATAACGCGATTTTATGTTCTCGTGTGTAAAACACTTAAGTGAATCCGTTTGAGAGAATTCGAGCTTACCGTTTGAAGACACAACTGACCAACTCGTGTTAAATATTAACCGGCTCATTGTCACAGTTTAATATTCATAAGCTCAAGTCGAAGTTTGCCTTCCATATACAAAGACACAATCTCAAAGAGTGTAAACTGAGCTCTGCCCGAGTTTGTAAATTGTATCCTCTTTCTACGTTATTATTTGAATGTTAAACTGACAATCCTTGTCCAGCTTGTCAACGTCAGGAAGAGGAATTAACCCTTTGAGCGGCCGATGCACCTGAACCAAATAGTACCTAAAATTTTCTGCGTTCCTCAAACAGAAATGTTCACATAGCGGCCGGGTTTTATGAAAGCTACTTCCATTCTTCACTTTATGATCTCAGCCGTACCGACCATAAACCTGTCACGAGTAATAAAGTATTCTCTCAAACAAAGATCTTCGCTCTTTCCACGTTTATAAGTGAGTCACGGAAAAATTCTCATTGGCCGCCACCGGGAGTCAAACCCAGGGTCTTCCAGTTACGCGCCGGATATGCCTCCGCTACACAACAGCGGCCTCGAATTCCTTCAGACTCACACATGCTAACTGCCAAGCCAAGTTGGCAGGTTGCTTCCTTGGAGCACCGCACAATGCTGGGGATTCACCAAAGATGGTAAGCAGCAACTGAAGAAATAATTAGAAGGCGAATGAATAATTAATACAGACACCTAACGTGGATCAGGAACATCAAACAAAGATCTTCGCTCTTTCCACGTTTATAAGTGAGTCACGGAGGCATATCCGGGGCGTAACTGGAAGACCCAGGGTTCGACTCCCGGTGGCGGCCAATGAGAATTTTTCCGTGACTCACTTATAAACGTGGAAAGAGCGAAGATCTTTGTTTGATGTTCCTGGTCCACGTTAGGTGTCTGTATTAAAGTATTCTTTGTTCCACAGCACTTCCAATCCACGGAAAGATGGGAATGAGCTAGTTCCCCTGACACCAAGGAATGATGGGGAAGGGCTAGAGCCCCTGACATGAACATCATAACATTGTGTAGAAATTAGCGACTCAAACATCTTCTCTCCCCTTTCTTTGGTTTGTCACCATTGTTATAGCCCTTTTAGCAGGTAATCGGTCAAAGAGGATTAGGGTCCATCATTCCCTAAATGACCACTTGAATAACAAAACTAACGGGATAACAAACTTTTCTTATGCGCAGGTTCAGCACTCGTTCCAGCTACGTTCGTCACATTTCTCAGATAGCGAATATATTCGTTCGAGCTGATTTCAGTCCATTTTGCTAACCCCGAGTTAATTTGTTCCAGCTGGTTAAAAGGTTAAAAGAGTCCCTTTCAGCGTAAATAAAGATGAAGAGACAAGTTGTTTTCTTGTGGAAATTTGCATTCCTTTGCCGACATTTGGAATTTTAAACGAACAAAGCTGTTTTCAGTACATTCAATGAATCTTCTCTGAAAATGAGTGTCTTTTATTTCTGTGTAAAAGATAAATTTTTGCATTTAAGAAACTTTGCTTTTGAAAAAAAATCTCCTTTTTTAACATTGAATCACTTTGTTCACTTCTTTTCTATCTTTCTTTAGTGAGAACAGCAGTGGATCAAACCAAACTTAGAAGGGAAAGGAGCAAATGGCTCAGAGCACTAAGTCAGTCTAAATTCTGTGGTAAATTGTTTTCTTTTTCAGCTTCATTTTTGGAAATAAAACATCTCATGATTTCCTGGAAGCAGAACGACAGATTTAAGGCATGTGAGCTTAACAACATAGGAGTCAGCTTTGTGTATACTCTTGCGGAAGAACAGGAATTAATTTACAGCATAGTAAACGCTTTTATCTACAGCCGGTCCAGAACACGTCTTATAGCAAGCAGACATTTTAAGATGTAGAGATAAGCCTTAAATTTCTCAGAGAGGGAAATGCCACCGTTTCCTGTGGAACAAAGTCAGAAAGATGCAGCTTTGAAAATGAATGTACAGCTGACAACATTAAGCACAATTTCGGAAGCAAAAATTGAAATACCCTCTGAGGTCGCACCAAATGGAAATTCAGACAGAAATACAAAAAGACGAAGAGAAATATGCTAGTGATGAAGAAGCCCTTTTGTAAAGGTTTGAGGAAGTATGGTTTGTGGATTCACCAATAGAGGAATATTCTTCGAAAACAGTGAGAACTTTTCTAAATAAAAAAAATGCCAATAAGGATTTCAGAGTAACTGATGGATGCTGTGCGACGGAAACAAAATAATATAGCCGTATATAAACAAACAGTGATATAAAGGTAGATGCCGATAACCGAGCTGCAGGGAAAAGGGATATTTCAATGGTCAGATAGAATTCTTGAAGGTCACGAACCTTGCAAAAATTTACATGCAAGTAAGTCAGTTTTTTATTTCAGAGCTGTAGTTGGGTGGTGCGTGAAATTCAAATGATTTTGCACCTGTTTGGGAAAATCAAGAGAACACAAAACAGTTTTTTGATCAATAACATGGCAGGATCCGTTAAAACATACGTGCTCGTTATTGAAAAATAGCGAAAATCCGGGATGCTTTACGGGTATAAAGCAGATCCCTGTAGAATATAAATGCTTGAACAATGCATTGATAATTAGCAAAATTTTGACTGCATATCTTTTGAAAGGGGATAAGCAATTTCAGTTAAAAAGGTAGCGCGCGCGCTCGTGTGTACACACACACGTGTGTTAGTTTTGGGTAACCCTTCAGCTCATCACAAGTTGCAGTTAACTAGAAAAAATCCTCCTGTCTCAGACATCTAGTTATCCTCCCTCCCTGCCAAGACATAGTCAAGGCCTTTAATTAGCATTTAATTAGCATCATAAGAAAAAAAAATAATAGATTAGCAACTTATTAAAGGCCTTGACGAACCAAGAGATGGTCAAGGTCATCTCTTGGTAGGCCAATGTCCGCAACACAAGAAAAAAAAATAGATTAATAACTGTGGAGGCAAGACGCAGCAGAGAAATCGTCATAAGAAATTCAGTGAACATGCTGGAATTTTACAAAGATCTTTGTTGGACGCGATTTACATGGTTTTCAATTTATCAAACAGGCTTAAAACTACGGCCAGAAGCGTAGAATGGAATTTTACAAAGTAATGGCGCTAATATACGAAAGACAGAGGAAGAAGGAAAAAATGAATTTGGTCATTTGGTTGAAGATTGGATTAATAAAGATAGCGGCACACAAAGAGATTTTGAAGAAACAGATGACGAAATAGTTGAAGAAATTCAGTAATCAATGGAAGAGACACGTTGCAGAGGAGAAAATTGCAAATGTCAATTAAACCCAATAACTGCAAAAGAGGTATGTCAAGCTGTTTCTTAGAAATTCTTAGAAAATGGTAGGAACAAAGTGGCCAATGAAAGTCTTATGAAAAGTTTTATGAATCTGAATGTGAAATACAAAATTTTATTAGAATTCTTGCTAACAATCGACCATGGAGATAAATGTTTTGGATATCGTACAAGTATTCTACTTTTCAACTGAAGGGCGTATATATAAGTTTGCTAAATTCACTAAAATATAAATATATTGCCTATCATACGTCAGCGTTAATTATTCTTTTGTTTTATCAAATACATGTGTTAATATAAATGTCTGTTCTTCAATAATCATGTAGTTACAAGTATAATAATCATGTAATTACAATCAGCAAACACGATAGAGCAGAAAATAAAATAAAAAAATAAAAACCCTAGGAGCACATACACAAAAACAAACGAATTTTCTTATTTATTTATTTATTTTATTTTTATTTCATTTACTTTTTGTTATGGGGTTACATTTGATCATGTTACATTTCAAAATTAATTTTATAACATATAATATAAAAGAAAGAAAACCATATATAATATGTATACTTTTGTACAGGGTAATAACCACAGAACAGGAAATTGAGAAAAATTTATGTATATATATATATATACAGCCTGAGTGAATCCCAACTCCCTTAAAGTTCGTAGTCAAACCAACATATAAAATTTACGCATATGTAGTCTGATTAATAAATTTTACTATTGAATTTTATATTTTAGTTTGTTAGCAAATATTTCTTTAGTTGCTTTCGAAAATATTGCAGAATTATAATTATTAATATGTGTTAGTTCACAAGGTAGGTTATTCCATAAATCAGTCCCTAGTAATCAATATACCTTTGTTGGGTTAAAGTGTTAGGCATTGGTAACAAAAATGCATTTCTGTCTGTTGTTTGATAGTCGTGACCCACAGTGTTCAGCTGAATTAAATATTGATACCTATTCTAATTTATTATTTTACACACAAATCCTAATAATCTATATTGCCATAATTTCTCAATATCTAAAAATCCATAAAAATTAATTCGTGCCCCCATGTTCAAATTAATTCCCCTAAAATTATTTTAAATTTGACCATCCTATTGTAACGATTGTAATTTATATAAATTAGTCTTAATAGTTTGACCCCATAGTAATGAACAATAAGTCAAACATGGATAGATCAGACTATAATACAGCATTTTTAATGTTTTAATTGTTAAATTATTTGAAATTCTCGTAATTAAACCCAATACCCCTGAAATTTTATTTATAATATTTTGAATATTAATATTTCATTTTTAATTATTTTCAATTGTTATTCCCAAATATTTAATATTATTGATTATTTCAAGGATGCAATTTTCCACAAAAGTAGATGGTGGCTCAACAATCTGTCTATCTCCGTTTTTAAAAATCCTAATTTTAGTTTTTCCAATATTTAAACACAGAAAATTTGTATCCAATTTTTCAATAAATTTATTACATTTTATTTTTGCCTCATTTATATCTGCCCTCGTAATCATAACTGTGACATCATCCGCAAATAAAATTAAATCCTCATTAGGTTCAGTGATAAAAATGTTATTAATATAAATTTAAAAAATGTGATGGTCCTAGAATTGAACCCTGCGGTACTTCTATTTCATTAATTAACTTGCGTGATTTTGATTTATTAATCTGTACATACTGTTTCCTATTATGTAAGTAGTCCTCTAATAAATTGTAAGGTTGATTTCTTATTCCATTATCATAGAGCTTATCCAAAAGTATCCTATGATCGACCGTATCAAATGCCTTTCTAAGGTCCAAGAATATCGCAATGGTTACTAATTCCTTTTTTACGCTTTCCAACCGTAGGTTGAAGAAGCGTATATGCTCCGGCTTTGTCCGTCCGCACGATAACTGGCGTAAAAATGGTTCGATTTCGATGAAATTTTAGTATGGATCACCATGGGACGAACCCTATTGAAAATGGGACAAATGGGGTCAAAGGTCGCGACGTAGGAGCGGGATCCTTTCAATGCCCTTATGCGTCATAACTTGCGTAAATATGGTTCGATTTTAATGAAAGTGTACTATGTGGTAGGGGACCACCTGGGAACGAACCCTATTGAAAATGGGACAGATGGCGTCAAAGGTCACGACGTAGGAGCGGGATCATTACATTGACCTTATGTGTCATAACTTGCGTAAATATGGTTCGATTTCAATTAAATTTTAGTATGTCGTAAGGGACCGCCTGGGGACGAATCTTATTCAAAATGGATGAAGTGGGGTCAAAGGTTAGGACATAAGAGCGGGATGCATTCCATTGCCCTTATGCGTCATAACGTGAGTAAAAATGGTTCGATTCCGATGAAATTTCAGTATGTGGTAGGGGACAATCTGGGGACGAACCCTATTGAATGTGGACGAAATGGGGTCAAAGGTCAGGACATAGGAAAGCGATCCATTCCATCGCTCTTATTTTTATTTTTATTTTTTTTTATTGGAGGTTTAACGACCACCGTGAGCAACTCAATGGGCTATAAGCAGTCGCCCGTCCCTAATTTAGGGTCACTGGTTCCAGGGAAGGGAGAGAGCCAGTGCCGTAAGACAAACACAACATCCATGCCTCACGGGATTCGAACCCGGACCCCTTCCGTGCGAATGATCAGAAGCCATCGCTTACACCACTGCGCCACCGGGGCGGCCCATCGCTCTTATCCCATATTATTAAGGTGGACGTCAAGTAATTTTGCTTACTATACTTCCAATGGAAAAACTTTTGTACACATTTCCTTCACAATTAATGTGTTCCCAAGGATGAAAGGATGAAAATTTGAACATCGATTAAAATAACTTTATTACAACTTGGAATACTTAATATTTTCTAAAACATAACCATAATTACATTAAAAATCAATAACTTTTCCTTTGGTGGTGTTGAAAAGAGAAAAAGGATGGCGCGACCTGTACTTTGATGACGTCAGTACACAAACAAATGTTGGATTGCATAATTATGGTTATGTTTTAGAAAATATTAAGTATTCCCAGTTATAAATTGAAGCTATTTTAATCGATGTTCAAATTTTCATCCTTTTTTTTTTTTTTTATTGGAGTTTTAACGACCACCGTGAGCAACTCAATGGGCTATAAGCAGTCGCCCGTCCCTAATTTAGGGTCACTGGTTCCAGGGAAGGGAGAGAGCCAGTGCCGTAAGCCAAACACAACATCCATGCCTCACCGGGATTCGAACCCGGACCCCGTTCGAACGAATGATCAGAGGCCATAGCTTAGACCACTGCGCCACCTTGTGAATGCATAAATTGCACAGAAAAAAGATGGCACGACCTGTATTTTCATGACGTCAGTAGACAAACAAATGTTGGATTGCATAATTATGGTTATGTTTTAGAAAATATTAAGTGTTCCAAGTTATAAAATGAAGATATGTTAATCGATGTTCAAATTTTTATCCTTATGAACGCATTAATTGGGAAGAAAATGTGTACATAATTTTTTCCATTCGAAGTACAGGAAGCAAAATTACTTGACGTTCACCTTAAAGGAGCAATTCTTGTATGTATGTAAATTTTATTTTGAAAACGGCTCGGAGGATTTTGATGAAAGTCGTTAACCTACCGTTTTCTGGTACTAAAATCGATTTAGCTTGATCTCGACTTTAAGAAAATTTGTTTAGTGGGTTAAATAACCACCCCGAATTACCAAGTTGTAGTGTGCTGTCATGGCGTCGCCCCTTTAGATGTTGGCGCGCGGTCATGCCGTCTATCTCATTATGTCACGCGTTGTTTGTGGATCCTATTAAAGTTTTATGACGTCACACCTTGCTGGCAGATGGTCGCGATTCCCATCTGCCTCATTACGTCACGCGTTGTGTGCGTATGTTCGTCCGCACGATAACTTGCGTAAAAATCGTTCGATTTCAATGAAATTTTAGTATGTGGTAGGGGAACACCTCGGAAAGAACCCTATTGAAAGTGAACGAAATGGGGTCAAAGGTCAGGACATAAGAGCGGGATCCATTCCCCTCTTATGTCCTGACCAATTTTCAATAGGGTTTGTCCCCAAGTGGTAGGAGACCACCTGGGGACAAACCCTATTGAAAATTGGCGAAATGGGGGTCAAAGGTCAGGAGGTCAGGACATAGGAGCGGAATCACTTCCATCGCCGTTATGAGTCATAACTTACGTAAAAATGTTTCGATTTGGATGAAATGTTGGTATGTTGTAGGGACCTTTCTAGGGACGAATCCTATTGAAAATGGGCGAAATGGGGTGAAAGGTTAGGACACGGGAGCGGGATCTATTCCGTAGCGCTTATGCATCATAACTTACGTAAAATTGCTTCGATTGCGACAAAACTTTATCATGTTATTTCGGAGATATATTGAACCAGTTCTGTTGAACATCATCCAAATGGATCAAAGGTCAGGGCACAGGGGTGAGATTTATTCCACAGGCATTTTTCTCATAACTTGAGTAATAGCTTGAGTACTGATTTCTAGCATATTGGAAAGCGTATCATAATCAATGCATTGCATGATTTTACTAACTTGTTTCTATTATTTAATACTATTTAATATGATATTTTGAAATGTTAAAATGGCTATTTCTGTTGATTTTCCCTTTTGAAACCCATACTGATTTTTATTAATAACATGATATTTCTCAAAGAAATTACCTAATCTTGTATATGCGAGGATAGATAAAAAAAAAGGTTACAAGCAGCAGCATTGGAAAATTAATTAGTGTGGAGGGTACATTTGTTGCCCAGAGTGGAGACAAATAGCTCTAGTTGTCTGACAGCGGTTGTTTGGGAAGTTAGTGCGAGTTCGCAGACGCGTGAGAGCGATTGAAATGGCAAGACGTTTAGAAAAGTGGTCCTGCTTGGAGGTGTGAGTCGTAATTCGGTTCTTATGGGCAAAGAATGTGTCCGCATCTGCAATTCACAGTCAAATAGTGTAAGTTTATGGTGAAGAAGCAATCAGCCGACAACATGTAGCGAAATGGTGTCGCTCTTTTCAATCGGGCAGAGAGGATGTGGAAAACCGCAACACGGCAGCGAGCGGCCGTCCAAGTTCGTCAACGACAGAAATCAACACGGCACGAGTTGACAAAATGATTCAAAATGATCGACGAGTAACTGTGCGTGCAATGGTGTCAGAGCTGGGACTCAGCTATGGTATCGTTCAGCGTATCGTTTCTGATGTTTTGGGATATTCCAAGGTTTGTGCCCGCTGGGTACCACGTGCGTTATCCGAGGAGCAGAAAGCCACACGAATGATGTGCAGCCTCACGTTTCTGCAGCGTTACCATGCCGACGGCCAGCAGTTCATTGATCACATCGTTACTGGGGACGAAACTTGGCTTCATCACTTCGTCCCCACAACCAAAAGAGCCAGTATGGAGTGGAAACACGCTGGATCACCAACGAAAAAGAAGTTTAAGGTTACACCCTCTGCCGGTAAAGTTATGACAACCATATTCTGGGATGCATGCGGTGTTATCCTTATCGAGTATCTGGAGCGTGGCCATACCGTTAATGCCGATCGTTATTGTGCCACTTTGACAAGGTGACGTGAAGCCATCCGACGCAAACGGCCTGGCATGTTGAGTGATGGTGTCATCTTCCTGCATGACAATGCCAGGCCCCATACTGCATGCAAAACTCAAGAATTGCTGCAAAAGTTCAAGTGGGAAGTCTGGAGCCCCCCCCCCCCATACAGCCTAGATTTGGCACCCAGTGACTACTTCCTTTTTCCGAAATTTAAGGAACACTTATCTGGAAGAAGGCTGGTATTAGCTTTTCCAAAATCTTAGCGAAAAAAGATACATTAAAAATTGGTCTGTAATTATTTATATGTATTATCCCTGGACCCCGTCTTATGTTTTAAAATTATTTTTGTTATTTTTAATTCTTCAGGTATTTTTCCAGGTTCAATAATCACATTAAATATATGATTGAGAAGTTTAGAAATTATTTTGGAAACCTTTTAATAGCTCTTGCATGTATGTCATCTGGTCCTACAGACGTTGATTTAATAATTCTTATTCATGCCTGAATTTCTGCTGTTGTGAAATGTTCAAAATAACACGGATTTTTTAATGCTTTTGTTGGTTAGTAGTTTCCAATTTTCTTTTATTATTTGTTTTAACTTTTTCTTTATTTCTTTAGGATAAAATAGCCATTCAATTCATTTACTACAGATTGAGCATCAGAAACCCTCTGGCCATTTATACTCAACGTAATTGTTTCAGTTGTATCTTTTTTTCCTTCCCAACATCTCATTTATATTTTTCGAAATAATTTCAGTCGATTGTGTATTCAATAGATTGTTATGGTACAATTTTTTTTATATTCAATTTTTTATTAAGCAAATTTCTAAATTTTTTGAAACTTTCTGTCGAGTTGAAAGAAATTTTTTAAACAATTTAATTTTTTAATAATTTTTTCTAATATTATTGCATTACATTACTTTAGAATCCCTAAACAGAGTTTCCATTTCCGTGATGTGGTTGCTGTATTCACATCTCTAGTGAAAATACTGCCTAACCGTTCTATTAGCTACTTTAATAAAAGTACTGCCTGATCATCCTACCACATCTCAGTGAACGCAGTGCCAACATGTGTTTTGCCCACGTCTTCAGTGAGATTGGTACAACTCGGCAGTACTTTCGCTGAGATGTCTATCATAACGGCATAGCTGCATCTTCATCTTCAGTGAAGGTAGTATCCACTTATTCGACTTAGGCCTTCAGTGAACATGCAGTCATGCTGTTATGTCCTTATCTTCAGTGAAGGTAAATCTAGTTGCCCCTTTACCTCTCCAGTGAAGATATTGCAAAGTTACTTTGTTCATATACTCGATTAAGATAAGGTTAAGTATTCCTATCCACATCCTCACTGACATAACTGCCATATTGTACCCCACATCTTCAATGTAAGCATTACTAAGATATATCATTTGCATTTTCTGTGTGTGAATATATTGTATTCCTTACTACCAAGTTGCTCTATACCATATTCAGTCAAAGTACTTTCAGGTTGTCCTGTCCACATCTGAACTGGAGCTACTTTTATTTAATAACTATGTTACACTGTGCATGAGTGCAGCTGTAATTATGTTACGATACCGTTATACACATACAAGCTGTTACAAACATACACGCCGTTACACAAATACAAGCTGTTATAGTTTGTAACAGCTTATATGTGTATAACGGTATTGTAACATATACCCCTTAATTCTAGTACCCAGTTGTTTTTCGAGCTAATTTAATCATATCAAGTAATAAAAACGTTTTACTATATGTGTACACCATGAAAATGCAATTCTGTTTATTTCTAATTCTTTTTCGTATTGATCATCTATAATATTTACCTAAAATCACATGCAAAATGTTTGGTACATGCAAATGTTTAGAATCACATACAAAATACTTGGTTTCCACTGTACCACGAATAAATAGAGAATGATTTTAGAGAACTGAGGGCTTTAATGTTCTTGAAAAATGCTTTGCAAAATATTCGAAAATATTGACGCTGGGGAAATGAATGAGGGGATATAGAAGACGATGCATCACTTTTTTAAATAGTAGAGCACATTCTTCAATTCAAGACACTATAATGCTTGCATCACTGTTAAATACTACAGGTTGCCAGTAGACATTAAACTTAAATATATTGTTTATTTAGATCTTCAACAACTGCCAGAAGCTCGAAATAGTATAACATACACTGACGGAAAAAAAATCCCAACACCAAGAAGAGGTTGTGTTATATAAACGACAGTTGGTAGGCGGTGAGAGTACATCGGTAAGATGACGTCTATGCAAATTTCGCGCTCGGCGCATACGTGTGGCGCTAGTAGCGCCCTCGGAACATGCAAAGGAGGTTTGCTGTAAGTACGCGCTGTAACGTTCGTGAGCGTTAGTTATCGTTGAGATTCGACGTGGTGTGTTGATGTTAGTCAAGAATGCCTTTAAGAAGACGAAGAAGCTATTATCAACAGCTCACGGAGTTTGAACGAGGTCGTGTAATAGGGCTACGAGAAGGTGGATTTTCGTTCCGCAATATTGCAGAACGACTTGGCAGGAATGTAGACACTGTGCATGATTGTTGGCAGCGGTAGTCAAGGGAACGTACTGCCTCAAGAAGACCGGATTCCGGCCGGCCACGTGGCACTACTGAGAGGGAAGACCGCCGTGTACGGCGTATGGCCGTGGTGCATCTTACTGCGTCTGCGGCAGCAATTCGAGCTGCAGTTGTCACCACAGTGACACAACGAACTGTTACAAATCGGTTACTTGAAGGACAGCTCCGAGCCAGACGCCCTGTAGCGTGCGTTCCACTTACTCCAAACCATTGCCGTTTGCGACGTCAGTGGTGTCAAGCCAGAGCTCATTGGAGGACGGAGTGGAGATCTGTTGTGTTTTCTGATGAAAGCCGGTTCTGCCTGGGTGCCAGTGATGGCCGTGTGTTGGTTAGAAGGAGGCCAGGTGAGCGCCTGCAACCAACCTGTCCGCGGCAGAGACACACTGGACCTAAACCTGGAGTTATGGTCTGGGGAGCAATTTCCTATGACAGCAGGAGCACTCTCGTGGTTATCCCACGCACCCTGACGGCACAGTTGTACGTTGGTCTGGTGATTCAACCTGTTGTGCTGCCATTCATGAACAGCATTCCAGGGGTGTTTTCTAACAGGATAACGCTCGCCCGCATATCGCTGTTGTAACCCAACATGCTCTACAGAGTGTCGACATGTTGCCGTGGCCTGCTAGATCACCAGATCTTTCACCAATCGAGCACGTATGGGACATCATTGGACGAGAACTCCAGCGTCACCCACAACCAGCATTAACCGTCCCTGTATTGACCGACCAAGTGAAGCAGGCATGGAACTCCATCCCACAAACTGACATCTAGCACCTGCACGACACAATGCATGAACGTTTGTGTGCTTGCATTCAACATTCTGGCGGTTACACCGGTTATTAATGTACCAGCAATTCACATTTAAAATGGATCTTCTCGCGCTTACATTAAGCTGTGATCTTGAAACGTTAATCGATTAAATATATTACCTATACAAATGTATTGCAGCCATTTCATTCCTCTACAACTATTTTTTCGTGGTGTTGGGATTTTTTTCCGTTAGTGTACTAATGATTATCTGAAAATAGTATAACTGTACTAATGATCCAAATTGTTTGGAGTACAATAGAAACCAAAGTTTCCAAGCTTTCGCACATCAACCAGATTGATTTTCCAAAGGAGGTAGACAGCAAACTGCATCCTCCCTTGAAACATTGAAACATCGGAATGTTTAGAGGCAGATATGTTCGAAACTTGTGTGCATGAGCGCCAA
Organism: Macrothele yani; assembly: GCA_039090855.1. Lineage (NCBI taxonomy): Eukaryota > Metazoa > Arthropoda > Arachnida > Araneae > Macrothelidae > Macrothele > Macrothele yani. The sequence goes on along the minus strand of CM077025.1, from coordinate 70,404,238 downwards.
AATTTCAAACTTCCAATCAGGATAAGTGAAATCAGAAAACCGAGCATATGTTGAAACTCCCAAAATACAGCTGAGTGCAAAAAACTTAGGATCTGCTGCTCCTACAATTCATAATATGTAATGATCGGCAAAGAATTTCCTTCGAGGTAGAAAACATTGGGATTTGAATTTGAGGAGGTTAATCTTACTTCAAAATGATGAAGGCGCATTTGAAAACAATTATTGCACGTAGGAAAAACATGGAATTTCTTGAAAACATTTTTTGAAAAGTCAGATAATCTTCTACCAGCGTTGCGAAAATCCATTTAGCTTTCAGAAAAGTTTTCTTTTCTCGCGAAACTAGTTTTAGAAATAGTGTTTTAGCATGCACACAGTTCCCAAGCAGTTATCTTTCATAAAGCATCAGATCAAAATAAATAATCATTATATTTCTCTATTCCCACATCTCAACGAATGATAATAAAATCGAATTTCAAGTAATACTAATGTACTTCTTGTAACTTTATGTATTACTTGTAACAAGTAATACATAAAGTTATATTACATGGAACTTAATGTATTACTTGTAACAAGTAATACGCACATAGAAAAAAATTGTCTGTAATAATTTTTTTGTAATTCGCTGTGGAGCGCTCTTTATAATTCGTACAATTTTATCATTTAAGTTTTATCGTATTTCATATTGTATCTCGCATATGATAATTTAAAATAAAGCTTATACTAACTCAGTAAGTAGTTGTTAAATCAAAGTTACAAATAATACATTAATGGCCGATAAAATGAAGCACACAAACTATAAATTATTTACTGATAAATGCTCCCAAAATACTAGCCATAACATTGAAACTGGTGAAATGAAACTTGCATTTAGTAAATTATTAAGTGACAAGTCTGTACTTCGCCGTAATAAATTTTAAGTTGCTGCAATGAAATTTATCTTTAATAAATTTCAGAATAGTAAAATTGACACATGGTTTCAGGCACCTATTACCCATGGTTGTTGGTGATGATGATGGATTGTAAAATAAAACTCAACAGCGAGAAACTGTTAGATGATAGATATTTATATGTACATTTAGTATTTGGGGGTATATTGAAACTTGCACGCAAACATTTAAAAGATATGAAGATGAAATCTTTTGTTAACGGATTCTTATTTAATAAAAAGAAATTTAAACGTGCTGACAGAATAAATTTTACTCTGAGTTAAATATTAGGTTAAACGATAAATCTTGCATGTCATAAATTTTAATCAGCTAAAATGAAATTTACTTTTGATAAATTCCTAGCAGATAAAATCAAACTTTCACCTTAAAATTGCTAGGTAATAAAATGAAAATGAAAACAAAATCTAGCTAAAAAAAGAAATATATCTACAAATGAAAATAACTAAATTCATAATAGATAAATGAAACACACATAAATAAAGTAGTGGTCAAAATATCAAACCTACATGCATATAAGAAATCCATATCTGATCCAATTTGACTTATAGTTATAGTTTTGTATCTAGTCATAATTTTAATGCGAAATTTTGTAGCTCTTGACACACTCTTTTTCTATAGGTGCGTCATTTCCGCATCAACTTTTCTAGTCTGGAAAAAAAGGTACAATAAACATAGAAACAGCCGCATCCTATAACATGTTAAAGGCTATGTCTCTATTGCAGAAAAACGATTTGCACGTCAAAGATCATCAGTCATCGTTAAGGCAGACACTCTCAATAACAGATGGGGCATAAATGAATTAAGTCGATGGCAGTAGTAGGGCGGGAGAGGATTAGACGTAGTTACAAAGAACACGGGCGCTACAGAAACATAGGGCGGCAGTCGGAGCAATTTCAACACTGCACCTCTGGGACTCATTGCTTCAATTCTCTCTAGTTAGCTGTTTGTGATAAAATCCCTAATCAGAAGACAGGGAACTGAAAGCAAGTTCGTAAGCTACATATTACAAAACAGACAGCCTACTACCTCTCTTTCTTTGTATTGAAGAAAGAACGAATATGGCCAGCAAAATATACTCAAGAAGAAAGGAGACTACATTCGGTAAGCCTGTTGTGACGCTTTAAGGCGAAGGTTAAAAGAAAGGGCGGCAGAATTACGAGGTTTCAACACAGTAAACTGATGGCAAGGTTGTGCAATTCCTTTTTGAAAAGTTTCGTCATTGAATAAAAATAGAAAACTTACAAAAATGAATCTAAATTATTCAAACATTGCATTATATTCTTTCCATTTACATATGAAAAAGATGGGATGATCTTTGACATACAGTAGTTTTTACAATGGTAAAACTAAATTTGATTGTTATCATTATCATGTGAATTCATGAACACTATTGCTACATTGTTTTTCTTTTACATTTTAAATTAATTTAGTAACTTTGGTTACGTATTTGGTTGGTTACGTATTTGTACATTTCAAGCTTACTGCAAACTGAAAAATAATTGGCGTTAAATATACGCATTGTTTTATTCCTGAAATCAGCGTTCGAATTTTTTGTTGTTCCGCTGGTCAGTCCGAGACCACTAAAATCAAGTTGGACCACCAGAATGAAAATGGCGGTCGTCCGATGGACCAGTAACTTCTTACGATAACGTCATTTACTCCAGAAAAAGAAGCTCCAAAATTTTTCTTTTCCATAAATATTTTTCTTTTCCATATGCGAAATATTTTTATTTTTTTATTTTAATAATAATAATAATAATAATAATAATTTTATTGTTTTAGCTGTTACATTATACCTTATATCAAGTTTATATTTACATTTGAGTGTAACAAAAATAATTATTATAACAGCCAGGGAAATCAGGGTAAAGGTTTTTAATGACCTGACTCCCTACTTAGTAGATATACATTGCCAAAAAGTGAAGGTAAATAGTAGGTAGGTCATGCAATAGATCAGCAGTTGTTAGTAGATATTAGTAGCAATTAGAAAGGGATTGAAAAGTTATATAGTAATTTGAAGGTTTTTTTATAAGTTAAGCAAGTATGATTTTAGTCTTTTTTAAACAAGTTATAATTGTTAATGTGTTTTAGTTCTTCAGGTAAAAGATACCAAAAATTTGGTCCTTGATAGTTGATAATTTCTATCATTTGTTGTGTTCTAGGCAAGCATGGCTTTATCTGAAATCTGTTTCTAGTTTCATAACTATGGATATCAAAATTTATATCTATGATATCTATCTTGATATTTTGTTTAATCCTTTTAAACATATTTAATCCCAAGGCATATTGATACAATTGTTTTGTATTCAAAATGTTATGTTTATTAACATCTACTCGCATGTAATTATAAATATTTGGATAAGGTGTATTATTAGCATTCGTATTTAGTTTAAGGTCTAATAATCTAAAAAATTTATTCTGGAGTACTTGGAGTTTCTTGATATAAGTTTATGCTGTTTGACCCCAACAGGATAGATAATAGTTAAAGTGTGTATGCACAAGAGTGTATGTAGTACAACAGTTTAAGGGTTTTATAAGTAAGATTAGTAAGTACTCGGCTAACTACTCCTATGTTTCTAGAGAATTTATTCATAGTTTGTTCTGTATGTTGATCCCATTTTAAGTTATGCTGTAGTGCTACTCCTAAATAGGTGAAATAATTCACTATGAGAATTTTATTATCATAGTAAATAGTTATATCTTGATATTGATTTAGATTCTGTCTTGTAAAAAACACAGCCTTAGTTTTAACTGTATTTATAATAAGTTCGTTAGAGGTCAGCCAGTCGTGATATTTACTGACGTGATTATTATAGAGGTTAATTACACTACACAACAATGGAATTCCTTCCGAAGTGAAAGTGTGCAATCCCACATCAATCCAACGCGCTGAACACAAAAGTGTGCAATCTAAAAATTCTCTAGAAACATAGGAGTAGTTAGCCGAGTACTTACTAATCCACGAAATTTTTTTATTGGCTCTCGTTTCTGAGATATTGGGGGGCTCTGTAGTAATGTAATGCACTGAATAATGAGATTAAGAATCTTATTATAATTTATAATATTAAGTAATAAATTAATTTATTATTATTAATTGCCATTATCATAATTATTTATTAATCATGTTTATTAAATATTAATTAATATTATCTTATATATTTATTATTAATATAAGTTATTAATATCTTTCGTGCTAGATAGCGAAGAACTTATTAATTAGTTGCTATCCTCTCCGAAAGAAGAAGTATAAAAAAATTCGGAAAGGAATGTGTGTTCTCAGGCCAAAATTAAAGTTTGATACAAAATAAGTTCAGGACAGCGAACATCATTTCTCCAAGTTTGTTTAACAGGAAACCTCAGGAGAAAATCTATCCTATACTCGTAATATGAATTCCTTCTATATACATTTCCTCAAAGACTATTTCCTTCTGCTCTTCAAAATTTCAACCCGAAATAAATAAAACCCTTAGCTAGCATATGCCCCAGCTGTGATTTCGAAAACATTGTCAGAATTTTTTTTTAAATTCAATTTATCTCAGTCAGTGCAAATAAGAATATTTTCCGAATGAGATAAATTGAATTAAAAAACTTCAGACGCATTTTTCGGAGCCACAGCTGGAGCATATACACTGGTCACAAAAATGTTAGGGATATTGCATGAAATGAAGGATGTATGTATCTGACACAAGTAACACGCATTGAAATCACATCAGTGAGGCCACGTAACCCAAACGGTAAAGAGTGCATTTACCAAAATAATTTATTGTGCAATTTCTGCTCACAACAAAATAGCACCGCAACATACACAAAATGGTAAATTCAAAGAACCTCCGTACCTCGGGATTTCAGGACCCGATAACACCACCTCTGTGCCTAAAACGTCTTGACACCTACGAGGCATACTCGCAATGACATTATTGATCAGGGTCTAGGGAAGCTCGTCCCATATTACAGGCAACACGTTACGAAGTCTGCCAGGGTACTGGGGTATAGAACGTGGTTATCCAGAAGTCGCTGTTCAGTGTCCCAAATGTTCTCAATAGGATTAAGATCAGGAAACCTGATAGACAGCTGTAAGGATTCAATCCCGTGATTCCGCAGCTCCTGAAGCACACCCCAGACACAGTGACCGGTTGCACTGTCATCGAGCAAACGGAATGGTTGTTCAGTAGCAGCTTAAAACAGTGTCACAATAGGCACAATGATCTCGTTTCGGTACACTCAGACATTCATCTTGCCTTGACAAACATACAAGGAAGTACGGTTATTAAGACACACTCTTGCCCAGACCAAAACTGAATGCCGGTAGAACTAACTGCCACATAGTGTGGCCATATTTATGTACGGCCTCCTCCACACGTGTCCTCATCGAGTATCAGGATAAAGAGCGAAATGGGATTCATCTCTGAAAAGTACATAGGGCCTAACAGAAGTCATCGCTCTTTCCACGTTAATAATGAGTCACGGAAAAAGTATTATCGGTTGCCACCGGGAATCGAACCCAGGGTCTTCCAGTCACGCGTCGGATATGCTACCAGCGCACCACAGAGGCCTCGAATTCTCCAGACTCACAAGTGATAAACTGCCAAACCACATGGCAGGTTGCTTCATAGAGCCCCACACAGTGCTGTGGATTCACCATAGATGGAAAGAAGCAACTGAACAAATAACTAGGAAGCGACTGAATAATTAATTCATACACTCGACGTGGGTCAGGAACACCAAAAAAGTTCATCACTTGTGAGTCTGGAGGATTCGATGCCGCTGTGGTTCATTGGTAGCATGACCGGCGCGTAACTAGAAGACCCTGGGTTCGATTCCCAGTGGCGACCGATGATAATTTTTCCGTGACTCACTTATAAACGTGAAAAGAGCGATGACTTCTGTTTGGTGTTCTTGATCCACGTCGAGTGAATGAATTAAGTACATAGGGCCACTCTGTATTCCATAATACGTACATTCGGACCCAGGTACATCTTTGACGACGATGAGCTGATGTCAATGCTATACATCTCAGCGACCTCCTTGCTCTGAGTCCGTTCTCGTAAGGACGATTTCGTACCATTTGAGTACATACTGTGACACCACAAACCGTTCGAAGTAACTCCCGGAATTGGCTACTGGTGATACTAGGCCTTCTCAAACTCTTACTGTGAGGTAGAGATCTGGCCTCCTAGTGATTATCCTTGAGCGATCACTCCTGGATCGATCTGCAACAATTCCATGCCGTAGAAGTTTTGTGTGTAGCCGACTTACTGCACTTTGCGAAACTCCTAAAGCAGCAGCTACGTCGATCTGCCGTACACCTACCTGTAACATACCAACAGCCCTATTTCTGTTGTCAATGCTCAAATGGCATCTTGATATCATTTCAAGTTAATCTCACACTGAAAGCCACTCAGCAAACTTAGACCAAGCGGTGAAACGACCCATTTTCCACTTCTTGCTTGGTACTTTTATCGGAGCTCGCACGCCCCGTGCTGAATTGTTATGATGCTAATTTACGTATGACGTAGCCACCCACGCTGAAAACCGATCTCCAGTAGTTGTTAAATTTGCATGTCACCACGTTTTCCTTCAAAACCGCAATATACCTAACTTTCTGTGGCTAGTGTTAAAACTTTATTTTTGCCGCCCAAAATTTTGAAAAATAGAATGCAACCGTCTTTTAGAAAATATGTGTAGAACGAATTAAAACTGCAAGTACAGGATAGATTTTTCCTTGAGGTCCTCCTAAACTAAAAGTTATGTACTCCGACCCCAATGAAACTTTAACTGCAGTCAAATTGCATCCTTATCTGAATGGTCGCTGAAACCAAGTTCAGAGAACTTCGAGGAGAGCACTGATTAATGAATATAATGATATATCGCACAAGTTCAAATTCAAACAACTAGGATAGAATTTGAGCACATTTCTTAAAACTGTCCATTTATTATTTCAATGTAGAATCTATTAAATTGCTATGGGACAGAGAAATTCCAAGTTTCATATTGGGCACAGAAATATTTTGACTGCGATGGATGTTTTACGCCGTCCCAGTGGCGCAGCAGTCTATGCGTTACCTTATGACAATTTGAGATAAGTTTGGGTTCGAATCCCCGTAAGGAATCGATGTTGTGTTTATCTTACGGCACTGGATCTCTCCATTCCCTGGTACCAGTGACCCTAAATTCGGGACGGGCAACTGCTTATAGCCTATCCAGTTGCTCGCGATGATCGTTATTCAAACAAACCAAAGAGAAACATGATGTTTTACGTTCTTTTCCATGCACATGAACTAAGTGTGAAAGGGGTTCAAAAATATGAAGAAAATTAGAACAGAGGGGCAAAATGAACTGCACACTGAAACTGTATCATACTTAATTAGGGTATTACTAGATACCCCAGGTACTGCACACTGCGATCCACTTCTGGCATTGTTACTTTGGATCGAATTAGACGAAAAGACAAAAAAATGCCGCTGAATCTTACACCCTCAAAATACTAAATGAATTAAAATGTAATTTCTGTATTTATCAGTTGGCATACAGTTGTAATCAGAGTGAAATATTTTATAATATTTGTACTTTATTTTTCAGCTAATTTCAAATTGAAATTTCTGCTTCACTGTACTTCACCGTAAAGAAGAGCAGTAAAATTAACACCGAGCGGACATTAAATGTATTATGACACTGCTGGCCACCCAAAATGCAACACCAAGAAGGACACGAGATAGCAAAGCCAGATTTACTGGACACATAACAACAGATACAAAGATGAAACGATTGAGTTTACAGGCCCGTGCGACTTGCGGAACACGCATACATCAATAGTTCGTGTGGCCCCCATGGCTAGCAATAACAGCCGCTACATGCAGCGGCATCGAACGAAAGAGGCTTTAGATGTGGACTTGGGGTATGTCGGTCCAGGCTGCTTCCACACGTTGCCACAGTTCATCAGGCGTAGCCGCGGGTGGTGCTTGCCGGGTCACTCGGTTGCCGATCAGCGACCAGACGTGTTCGATGGGCAGCATATCGGGAGAACAGGCGGGCCACGGTAGCAGTGACACCTGGTGGGCCGTGAAGAATTGTTGCACGATCCGTGCCACGTGCGGGCGCGCATTGTTCTGTCAAAATGTGGCCGCTGACAAGTCTTGTAGGTAAGAGAGGACTACAGGCTCCAAAACGTCGGAGATGTAGCGGTGGCTGTTGAGTGTACTGACGATGTGTATCAGAGGGGTGCGGATGTCATATCCAATTGCGCCCCAAACCATAACTCCAGGCGACGGACCGGTATGGCGATGCATAATGCAGGCGTCATACAGTCTCTCGCCACGGTGCCGTCACACGCGGATCCGACCATCGTGGTGTTACAGGCAGAAGCGGGATTCGTCGGAAAAGACAATGTCGTGCCATTCCGTAGTCCAGGTGCGGCGTTTAACGGCTCACTGACGCCGCACTCGCCGGTGGTGTAACGTCAATGGTAATCGGAGCAATGGGCGCCGTGCGACAAATCCCCGCTCCTGCAGACGACGTCGAACGGTACGTGCTGACACAAGTTGTTGCGCAACACACCCTAATTCCTGCGTTAACGTTCGTGATGTGGCACACATATAGTATATGTTTGCTATAAACACACTGGCACACATATAGTATATGTATACGTAGGAGTGCTGGTAAGTCCTTGACTTTTCGCATTTCACATACTCTTAGAATTGATTTTTATGTATGTGTCTGACCAGATAACATAATTATAGACTGATTATTTCATTTTTAGTAGGTTTGAAATGACAATGATGCAATACAGCACAGATTTCACTGTAAAAGGGTGCCGAGCAGTGATTAAATATCTTTTCCTCAACTCGGCCGACCGAATTTATGATGAAATGTCGGTTACATTAGGTGATAAGTTCCCTTCCTACTCCACAGTCAAGAACAGGACATTTGAGCACCGAAGTCGAAGAAAGTTCTGGCTGACCAACTCAAGTGACAATTCCAGAAAACGCAGATGCCATTTACTTCACGATACTAGATGATCGAAGAGTATCTACGAAAAAGATATCAGAGACCCTGGAGATATCCTGAGAAGGAGTAGGTTGTATTATTCACGAGAATTTTTACATGAGAAAGCTCTCAGCCAAATTTGTTCCCAAATGTCTCAATGCTGACCAGAAACGTGATCCAGTGATTCTTCTACAAGCTATTTTGGACTGATTTTGGCGGGATACTGTACTGTTTTTGAATTGTCTGGTAACTACACTGTAAAAAAAATTGCGAATTCACGAACCACACCCGTCGTTCCTTTCGAGAATTAACGAAGCATATTTCTGATACAGCCTTTTCCGTGAAATGACGGAAACAAACCTGAATTTCCCGGATTTTTTGTATGCCAGGAAAATTCTGAATTTTCAGAAACCTTTCCACAATTCCTTTTTTATATTGACGGTAAGTTGTCGTTTTTAAAGTGTGCTAACGGAAAATTCTTAATTTTCAGAAAACGTTTCTCATTTCCTTTCGTATATTAACGGAAGAACTCCGTTCTCACTTTTTTCGTAACGATATGACGAAAACTTTCCGGTAACAGGAGGAATTCTTGGAAATACTGGAGGTTAAATTTTAATTGTTAAATTTTCATAGTCTGTCGAAGAACCTGATTTTGAAGTTCTGTAGTGAGATCGGATATTGTGGATAGCATATTGCATGAATTTTGATAATTGTGGCACAGGGTATTTCTTCTCCTCTCCCGCATTTTGTACATCAGCTATTACACATTGTGTGTACGTAAGAAACCGGGTACTTCCATTACTTTTCAGGTAATTTGTACCATGTTTATGTATCAGTCTCTGGAGTCCTTAACACAAAAGCTATTACAGCTGTCAAGAGTAAATTTTATATTTACCTTTTTTGTGAAATGTACATTTCACCTTTTCTTAAAGATAATCGAAATTTATTTCAGTTAAAAACGAGATCCAAAGCATTCTGTTACTTCGAAAAATAAGGATGAAAAAAAACTTAATTTGTGATATATTCTCCTGCTGAAAAAATAAAATTATTACAAACGTGTTCAAAAAATAACAAGCTCCAACAGAAAATAATATAACTAAATCAATCGCATTAATGAAAAAAATCATCATCGCGAAATTAAGTTTTACCTTGAACGTGAGTGTGATTCGAAGACATTCTGGCTCAGTGGTTACGACGCGCGGTTTGTTACCAAAGGACCTCAGTTCGATCCCAACCACCGACGCGAAAGGGTTATGTTGCGTAAGGGCCAAAATTTGGCGGTATTTGATTTTGCGAAATTTTTGAATAAATACAGAAAAACTTGAAACGGGCTTTTCTGAAATAAAAGGAATTACTAACTACGGAAAATCTGTGAAAATATGAAAGTTAGGAAAAACAGGAACTTTTAAAAACGGAAATTTCCTTAAAAGACGGAAACTTACCGGCAACTTTACTGCACGTTATTTTCAGAAATTTTCCGTAAATTCACACCACTTATTTTTTACAGGTATGGATGAAACGGGGATCCACATACACTGAACTGCCAAAAGTTATGGGATAGCAGTGTGCAAATTTTTAACTAGCGCTGCCGTCGTATAAAGGCTTCGACGCTTGCTACGATTTCTATCGGGTGCGAAGTGTAATCTCGTGAGTCAGGTTGAACAACCGCCAGTAGGATTATCGCAAGTAGACGTAAATTATCAGAGTTTGAATGAGGCATGGTAATGGGCGCCAGAAGGATAGGACATGAAATTTCCGAAGTTGTGCGAACATTCAACATTCCTCGATCCACGGTGTCACGTGTGTACTGAGAATACCTCATGGAAGGCATTACCACCCACCGTTAACAATGCAGTGGCTGACCTTGGGTGCTGAATGACCGTGACCAGCGGCGTCTGACCAGGATTGTCCATGCTGACAGACAAGCGACTCTAGCTCAAATAATATCCACATTCAATGCAGGAGGTACCAGAGACATATTCATCAGGCCAGTGCAGTGTAATTTGGCGTCCATAGGGTATGGAAGCAGAAGACCCACCAGAGTGCCTTTGTTAATACCACGACATCGGATACAGCGCCTCACCTGGGCTCGTGAACACAGTTACTGGACCCTGGAAGACTGGCAACATGTGGCGTTGTCCGATGAGTCACGCTGCAAGTTGTTGCGAGCTGATGGTAGGGTTTGGGTGTGGCGTAGACGCCATGAGGCCATGAACCCAAGCTGTCAACAAGGCGCTGTGCAAGCTGGTGATGGTTCCATACATGTGTGGGGTGTCTTTATTTGGCACTATTTGGGTCCTCTGGTCCTCGTAAACACGTCATCAACTTGTAATCACTTTGTTGTTCTGCTGGGTGACCATTTGCAGCCCTTCATGGACTTCATGTGCCCCAACAACGATGGGATTTCCCAGGCAGACAATGCACCATGTAATCCACCCCAAGTTGTCCAAAACTGGTTCAAGGAGCATTCTCAACAGTTCCCACGAATGATGTGGTCACCACGTTCGCCTGACATGAACCCAATAGAGCACTTATGAGGCGTGCTGGAAAGGTCCATTTGCACCCAAGATCCTGCACCTGCAAATACCATGGAACTGCTGACGGCTGTTCAGACGGCATGGAAAAACATCACGTCCCATAAGTGCTCTATTTAACGGCATGACTCAACATCTCTCCAGAAGTCTTCCTGCCACTTGTGGAATCGATGCCACGTCGAGTTGCTGCACTTCACCAAGCTAGAGGAGGTCGTACACGATACTAGGTACGTGTCCCATGACTTTTGACACTTCAGTGTATATGATACAGAGACCTAAGAACAATCGAAAGAATGGATACACTGCAGTTCCCCGCGTCCAAAGAAGTTCAAGGCACAGAAATTATCAAGCAAGGTGTTGGGGTCTGTCTTCTGGGACAAAGATGGAATTTTGTTTGCAGATTATCTGGAAAAGAATGGAACCATCATGGAAAAGTACTACGTTGCACTTCTCGACAAACTGAAGCAGCAACTGGTCTCCAAACGTCGAAGCAAGCTTTCGAAAGGGATGTTGTTTCTTCAACACAATGCCTCTCCTCACAAAGCGGCCATTACGGAGAAGAAATTGGCTGATCTTCATTTTAAAATTCTGAAACACCTTTCACCTTATTTGGCCCCTTTGGTCTGCTACTCTTTCCTAACCTGGAAAAGCACCTCAAAGGAAAAAATCAAGTATTGAGGAGGCTACAGCAGCTGCGGACGAGTGGTTTGTAGCACGGCCGAAATAAGCTTTCTTTTTTAATGAATTGTAAAAGTTGGAACAAAGAAGTTGTAAGTGTGTGGAGCTCAGAGGAGAATATGTAGAGTAAATAATTTTTCTCAGCCCCGTAGTTTGCTGTTTTTTTTTTTTTATAAAACCAAAGACATCAGCTATCACTTACATACCGGGTGGCTCAAAAGCCCATTTAAATTTCAAAATTTTATGACAAAAGAACAGATGCGTGTACCACAGAGCGGCGTGCACGAAAAACATCAGCTAGCAGGTGGATTTTGCTTGGAAACGGAGAAACGTTTAGTTGGGAAATGCAGCAAGAGGGGCGTTTTACGCGCATACAAACCATTAAAGATATACAAATGTGATGCCTTTAAAAGCGCTAAGTGATAAGCTATTAATCATCTATGAATTGCCTTCATCCCTCTCGTCATTGAAAACGGCATTCAAAGGGAGTGTGGCTACGATGTCAACTTTGCCGGATAAAGACTTGTTTGTTAAATCTTTCTATGTAAGCAGACAATCGGCAATAGTGGTTTTGCGAAAGTTAAGAACACAGAATGAGGGGCCCAAGGTCCTATCACCTGTACGTATTTGCAGTACCAGATGGGACGATTTGGGTAAGCTGAAAGTCTTCTGGATCGCCCTCGAAGGCTCTCTTAACCCTGGTTTCCCGAAGCGGGTGACCAGGGTTAAGAGAGTCCCGTTCGAATGCTGTGGCATCCCAGATGGACGAACTAGCATCTCAAATGAAAAGTGGAACAAACAGGGCTAGTGAAAGACAAGATGTTTAGGCATACCCAGAACATCAGTAAGTAGTATCCATTACGGTGTGATACCTGTACCCATACAAACTGCGAACTTTACATCGGCTGTTACCGGCGGATACCACACAGTGAATGGAATTTGCCAAATGGGCTCTGGTAAAGATCACTGAGGATCCCCAGTGGTTGTTAGATGTGTTGTGGATAGACGAAGCTTATTTTTCGTTATATGGCTCTCTCAAAATGCATAATTGCCAAATATGTGCCCAAAATAATTCACACGCATGCACAGCGGAACCACTGCATTCACCATAAGTTTTCGTGGATTGTGGACTCTCTATATCCTTCATTTTTGGGGCTTTTTTCTTTGTGGAAGCGCACCGAAAAACAGCTGGAAGATTTGCTCAGTAAATGCCGAACGCTACTTGGAAACTTCTGTGTAAAAACGTGAAACCATATCTTCAAATATAAAATCTGCTGCACATAATCACTTTTATGTAAGATGGTGCGCCAACTTATGTCGCATCTCTTGTGATAAGCTTTTTTGTCACCACATTTGGTACAGGAAGACTGATTAGAATGCACTGCAGCATTTCTTCTTGCCCCCATTCGGTCTCCAGATCTGGCATCTGTGGATTTCAGGTTGTGGGGTTATTTAAAGAGTAAAGTTTATCAGACAAGATCTTGCACACTTCCGCAATTGAAGGAATGCATTCAGCGCGAAGTCTATTGCATTTACCCTGACGTGTTACATTCAGCTCTCACAAAGCTTGAACTCTGTAAACATTTGAGGTGGAGGACATGTTAAACAATTATTGTTATGATAGCGTAACGAAATTAATGCAACGTATGTACACTCCTTCAATAAAACAAAGAAAAAGAAACGAAACTCTCCGCGAATGTCTTTCGATCCTGATGAATTTCCGCATGCTCTGAGGTATTTAAAGCCGAATATGAGGCATACCAAACAAAGTACCTCAAATCCGAATATGTAAATTATTAAAAGCTAAAGACCAATGACCTAAATAAGGGCCCTACTATAGCGCATGGGAACCCCGCATGGAGGGGCGTATATTAAGAACAACGTTCACACACAGGGTCAATAATTATGGCGGATAGCGGTTGTATTAACCTCCACGGAATGTGAGGATGCCTCAACATCGGATCCGTGCACAATACGAGCAGTTGAGCGAGTTGGAGAGAGGACGTATACATAATTAGGCTGAGAATGGCAGGTTGATCAGGTCACCGGTTCGCCAGGCATTTGGGTTGGAGGGACGCGACAATCGGGCGATGTTGGCGCTAATGGGTCGAGGAGGGACGGCCGAGGGCAAAGACAGTGGACGGCCGAGGGCAAAGACAGTGGACGGCCGAGGGCAAAGACAGTGGACGGCCGAGGGCAAAGACAGAACGCGAGAATCGAGCGATTATAAATGCTGCAAGAACAGAACCGAATTCGTCCCCCTCAACCATCCGTGGCCATATTGCGCAGTCTACATGGACGGAAGTGATAATCCGGGCCATTACCAGACGACTTGCGGCATCGGGACTACATTAGAGGCTGCCACTCCGTCGCCTACCACTGACCAGCGAGCATCTACGACACCGGATGCGGTGGTGTTGGGCCCGATCAAAGTGGGATAGTGTTCAGTCGTGTTGTCTTCAATGATGAGTCACGGTTTGCACTTGGCGCCGATGATAAGTCATACGTGTCTGGAGACGAGCCGGCCAGCTCATGGAGCCTGTCTTTACTATGGAACGGTGCATGGCTCGCACACAGGGAGTGACTGAGGAGCCATTTCCTACGATAGCCGGACATCCTTGGTAGTCCTCCGCTCCACCCTCACCGCTCAACGGTACGTCGACGACATTCTAGGACCTGTTGTGTGGCCATTTCTGTTGCCCCATCACTGAGCAATTTTTCAACAGGATAATGCCTGACAACACACGGCACGGCTCTTCCAAGTCTACCTCCGTAATGTCGACACCCTTCCATAGCCATCCGGATCGACAGACTTCTCACCGATCGAACATGTTTGGGACAGGATGGGATGCCCCCAACACCCATCCAGGAATGTCGGCGAACTGGTCCGTAATTTGGTCACCATCTGGCATGCTATATACCTCAGAACAGTATCCGTGAACTGTGCGCGTCCATGTCACGCCGGGTAACCTTTTGTATCCGAGCCAGAGATGGCGCTACAACGTACCGACTTGTTCCACTCGTGTAGCTGTATTATCCGAATAAATGTCCCAACTGCTCTGGAATTGCAAACATTTCCTATCTTGTAAATGCACATTGCACATGCATATTTTAATCTGGATTGGATGATTCCTTCTGGGCGCTTCGTTTTTTTTTGTTTTTTTTTTGCAAAGAGTGTATTTGCATGGATTTTCACTGCATTTATAAACTTGTTAGCCTTTATCGCCCTCTGTCGGTGACCATTTGAATTAAAAGTTTTTCCATTGCCAATCAAAATCTCCGTACCAGCTGATGTTTTTGTGCAAACATCATTCCAATACATGATTCGTGCTTTTTTTTATAAACCTTTGAGATTTAAAAGGACCTTTGGGCCACCCGATATATGAGTGGCACCACGAGAAGTGATAGCTTAATGTTGGAGGCAGAAATGTGCCAAAACTGATGTTTACTTAGTTTTCTTATTAAACCTGTACACAACTCTACCGATGGTATAGGTAGCAAGGTATATTGCCGATCATATCAAGCAAAAATGCTAATCTTAAGAAACAAATTTATCACTAGAGACGATACAGCTTCTGCAAGGAGTGGCGAATAATGTCCTTGGTGTGTTATTATCTTGTATGTTCCTAGTGTGCTCGAGAGGGCACAAATTCGGAGATCCCTAATAACACGGCTTCAGATATCTCTATATATTAGTATTAACACTTGCAGGTTGTGTGCATGTCCCCATATGTGTGAACGCCCACGCGTCTGCGGCTGTGTAAAGGACTTATCGTGCTGCATTATACACTGGTTTTCATGGATTAAGGAAAAAGCAGAAACGCCCCAATTACTAAAAAATTACACGAGGAAGTGTTATAAAATTTGGTGAAAGCGTGTGCCATATCGTACGTTAGAGAAAGACTCTAAAATATAATTTCGTAAGAAACACTTCATTCTGACACAAATTACCACATACAAAACCAAATGAAAAGCAAGTTGTCAAGGTGTCAAAATGAAATAGCCGAAGTATCTCAATAGGGAATGTGATCACTCCTCATGACAATTCAGGCCTCACAGCAATGTTTCGTGTTTCTGATGATGGTGTTTAGAAGCTCAGTAGTTAGCATCGAGCTTTGTTTGTACAAAATTAGTGTAACCCCTCCAGGTCCTGAGGAGTTGGGTTAAGGCAGCAACACGTCTCCCTAGAGCATCCCAGTCATGCTTGATCGGATAAAGTTCGGAGTACCTGGCTGACCAACGCATACAGGCAATCGTCTCCTCTTCAAGATCCTGTTCTACCAGCCTCTCTCGGTCAAGACGAGCGTTATAGTTTTGTAGTTAGAATGAATCTCTTATAGCTCCTGCATAAGATCGAACAATAAGGACCGATCAATAGGGACCCAATATAAAGACCAAAGGTGAACATAAGGGACCAGAACATCATCCCTACAGCGTCGAGCTTTCGTGGTTCCTCTTGGAAGCTCATAGAGGTCTGTGGTTCCACCTGAAGTGGTGGCACCGCAAACTAGCATGCTACCACCACCATAAGCGTTCCTTTCACGAGTCACAGATGGATGATTGTGGGTTTCTTTGCCCCTCCAGATCAGAGTACGCATGGAGTAGCTGTGAAAATCAAATAAAGCCTCATCTGTGAAGAGTACTGATCAACATTGGTTTTCAGTCCAATTGACGTGAAGTCTTGCCCAATGCAAACTTCCCCCTGTAATGAGCGAATAAGTAGCATGCATAGTGCAGGGCGCCTAGCATAAAGATCTTCTACACGAAGCCTTGTGCGCAAAGTTGAAGCAGTTCCTATAGCCACAGTAAGGCAGATTGCAGTTGTGCCGTGGTAACCGTACTATTCCATTGTGCTGCCAGTTGGAGATACCGGTCATCCACGGACGTAGTCATCCTAGGAGTTCCTTTTTTGTGTATTCGGAAACTAATTGCGCATTTTGAAAATGGTTCTACAGTCACTTGACCACAGAAGGACTCAAATGCTGCCATTTTGAAACTTCCACTTGTTTTAGGGCTGCCTTTAGTCTTCCGATCGCTCTCTACCTCAGTTCATCTGCTAAATGATTTCTCGCATCCATTACTACAAATCTGCTGTCTTAAAATCCTTCTTATACACAACACAGACGTTGTGACGCACACCTCAGCAACAAACCATTTTATGCTGCTGCTCATATACATAAACCGATGCCAGCGCCACTCATTTGCGCTCAATAGCCTGACTCCACATTACATTTCATGTCATATACCCAAGTCTCTCGTGCATTTCCAACTCGTCTTTTACAAATAATCGTGATTTTTCTGTTTGTCCTTAATGTATGGAAGCCAGTGTACTTCCTATACTCTCAAATGCTATTGTAAAAATGCCGGAAGCCTATGATGCAAGTGTATTAAGTGACAGGCATGTGTAACAAGGATGTCCACAACTTTTAGTAGGGGAGAAGATCAGGGTGTATTTCGAGTTTTTTTGTGATTTTATGCATGCGAGACACTTATTTGCCTTCAGAGGTATTCCAATACCGTCAATTTTGAGATATAACAATGATTCATCATTGGCTTTAACTCCCAGGAGCTTCAGACTGTGCGTTGTTTCAACCAAATAGAGCAACGCTATTGAAGTCGAAGTAGGCATTCGAGAAGGATACACACCAAGACAGCGGCTAAATGAGAATCGAGTCAGATTCCTTTGGCGGTCAGTGTTGAAATCAATAGCAAAGTCGAGTTAAAAAATTAACTTACTTTTTTGTGGCTAAGCAATCTCACAACATCATTCGAATAAGGGAAGGATCTTCGCGAGTTGTAGCGAGTGCTACGTAGTACTCCCACTAAATAACAACTGACTCTGAAATAAGAAACTTATATTTTAAACTCTTATCTCTTTCGTACTCTCTTACAGTATCAACATTCCGCTCTTCCACTGGGCAAAGCAGTGTTGTAGCTCAGCTGGTATGATCCCTTTGAAAAGCCTAGTCATTCTATTCTTCACCACAGTAACTAACTCAAAACGAGTCCTGCTGAGTGCAGGTTTGGCTTTAAGGAAAAGGGTGAAGTCGCATGGGGCCAAATATGGAGAGTAGGCAGGATGTTCAAGCACTCTGACACGTTTCTCGGCTAAATCCTGCTTCAATGAGAACGTTGAATGAGCTGGCGTGTTGTTGTGGTGAAGGATGAATCATTTTTCCACAGCTCTGGCCTTTTTACTTGTTCTTTCGAAGTCAGGAAAACCCGTTTGTAGTAATGCTGATTCACTGTTGCTCCGTCGGAAACGCCCTGTACCGAAATTTTACTCTTAATATCAAAGAAAGCAACTAACGTGGTCTTGAACTTGGACTTGCTTTGCCGTACTTTTTTCATCTTAGGTGACGTTGGCGTGTTTCAATGCATCGACTATTTTTTCGTTTCAGAGTCGTGTTGGAAGATTCAGGTTTCATCACAAGTGACAATTCTTTCTAAAAGGTCGGTGTTCGCCTGAATTTGCCTCAGAATGTCAGTACAAATTCGCTTGCGATTTACGTTTTGTTCAGGCTTGGAAGCTTCGGGACCATCTTGGTACAAACCTTTATTATGCTCATGTGAAATTTGCCTCTTAGTTTCTTTAAAATCTCTCTATCGATGTTTACCATTTCTGCTATAGTTCTGGTACTCACTTGTCGATCATTTCGAACAATTGCATACATTATTTCCACATTGCTTTCTGATTTTGAAGTGTTTGGACCTCCCGGATCGTCCTCTTGGCCTTCAACGAACCTCTTATGTAACTGAAACACAAGCGCACGTGACAAGAATTCTTCCCCGTACCCCTAACTTAACCTATGAAAAGATGCGGTAGGCGGTTTCTTTAATTTAACCAGTTTCACTTTTACGTGTTGCCCGATTCTTGAATTCAGCATTTTTTCGAAGCGTTATAAATAATACGTTTTCTTCATATGCACATGATTGTATTCATAAATATGTTGAACGTGCAGACACGTGCTACCAAATATAATGGAGTTACTTGCAAAAAGTGAGGTGAACTTTGCATTTCCCTTTACGGACAGTTCGAGGTCAATGGCCTGCTATTCACTTTTGATTTTCGTCGCGCATTCCATTCGCCACAAGTGCAGTATCGTTATTTCGTAGCCGTACCTCGTGAGCTTGAGTTTTTGGTTGTCATATTATTTTGGTGTGTTTTAGTCTAAAGATACCAGAAAGAGTGAGCTGCTTAGTCATCGTAGTAAACATTAAAGATACCAGAAAGAGTGCGCAGCTTAGACATCGTAGTAAACATTAAAGATACCAGAAAGAGTGCGCTGCTTAGACATCGTAGTAAACATTAAAGATACCAGAAAGAGTGCGCTGCTTAGACATCGTAGTAAGCATTAAAGATACCAGAAAGAGTGCGCTGCTTAGACATCGTAGTAAACATTAAAGCTACCAGAAAGAGTGCGCTGCTTAGACATCGTAATAAGCATTAAAGATACCAGAAAGAGTGCGCTGCTTAGACATCGTAGTAAGCATTAAAGATACCAGAAAGAGTGCGCTGCTTAGACATCGTAGTAAACATTAAAGATACCAGAAAAAGGGCGCTGCTTAGACATCGTAGTAAATATTAAAGATACCAGAAAGAGTGCGCAGCTTAGACATCGTAGTAAACATTAAAGATACCAGAAAGAGTGCGCTGCTTAAACATCGTAGTAAACATTAAAGATACCAGAAAGAGTGCGCTGCTTAGACATCGTAGTAAACATTAAAGATACCAGAAAGAGTGCGCTGCTTAGACATCGTAGTAAACATTCACGGTGGTTAACCCCACAAATCGCTTTCCATGCAACCGTTTCGCGATTCTCGTTGCTGTTTTTTGTCCGGTTACAAAAGTAACGTTATGGAACTTGAGACGTATTATATTCTTTCTGCATCTGAGGATATACCTTGACATTTCTACTACTCTATCAACTGCTACGCCTCGAAAAGAGAAGTTTTAGTCAGTAAAGCTTCTTCAGGAATCGGTCAGAGTGTGACGTACTACAGAGGTGAAAACATGTGTCAAGACGACAACTCTGCAGCGAGACGTTCTGTCAGCGCAGCTAAGTTGGGAGAGCGACTCACTCCGGAATGAGGGGACCCGGACAAACTTGTGTTTTCACAAAAGCTTTACTTCCCAAACACAGCTCAGTTTGATAGTGGTCTTACGTGATAAGGGCAAGTATGCAGCTAAATTTTGATAGTCACATAAATTTTACAACAGTGTTGACCAAACCAAAATGCTCTTTTGAATTCCCCAAGGAAAATAAAATTAGGTTTAAACAGACGCTCTGAGCATTCAAGTATTTCATTGACGACCGGCACATAATTCTATCCTGCTGTACGTAATGGGATTAATAGTTGTTTTGGATTCTTGCGAAGAAAAATTTGAAAGAGTGTTATTTATCTGGCAGGAAATTTTTCAAAAATAACAACTTGGGAAGAAACCTTTAACACATTTAAGTTCTGAAATTCAGAGCTTAGATCCTCAAAGTAAGTTACTGTATTAAAATTTAACAACTGCTGATGTATTTAAAATTTCCATATGCAATCTTAGACTACAAATCGAGATTTACAAGCATCTAAAAAATACTTCACTCATCCCCATGTTTTACTTCATACTTAGTATATTATGCTCTCTCAAACATTCTTGGATAAATTCCACATATGCTTTTCTTGGACCTCTTTTAATATTCGCTCCAGTAACGTGTGCGGAATAATTCATTATTCATTTTTTCAACGTGTACAATCCACCTCAGAATATCTACTTCCACCCACTGTAACCTAATCCTTAGTGCAAATTTAAACATTATTTATGGGCAATCTTGACAGAAATTTCAATGTCAGCATTTAGTAAGTATTATTAAACTGTTACGGAACGCCAGCTTCTATTAGTATTAATAATAGTTTAATATAATATAAACATTTAAATTCTGTTTTTTTTTCAGTTGTATCATTAAACAATAATAATACTTAAAAGCAATGTAAAGAAAAAATTACTTTGTAGAAGTTCAACACCACGGACTCCTCCCCTTTTATACAACGTATGCTTCCGGGACCTTTTCGTCCAGAAAAAAACAACAACTAGTTTTTCCCTTTTTACATTTAGTTCACTCAGTTTGAATTTTACATTCAGTTCACTAAATTTGAATTTCAAACTCAGTTCACCCAGTTTGAATACCATAGTCATACTAAGAGTCTAGTCCTTGCAATGTAATTCCGTATATATTAGTAAACCGATGAGCCATTACATTATGACAACCTACTTGATCAGCTGTAGGACCCCCTTTAGCCTGCAAAACAGTGGTCACTCGGTGAATCATCGATTCGATGAGGTGGCGATAGATATCCTCGGGTATCTGGTACCATAATGTCCACAGCAGGTCCTCCAGTTTCTGTACATTTCGGGGTGGTGGTGATTTAGCGCGAACCTGCTTTTCCAAGTAATGTTCGATTGGGTTCATTCCAGGTAAATTTGGAGACCAGGCCATTAACAAAAAGTCACCAGTTTGTTCCTCGAACCTCTCCTTGGCGATTTTGGCAGTGTGGCGTGAAGCATTTTCTAGTTGGTAATGGCCATCACCAGCAGGGAACACACCTTCCATGAATGGGTGAACTTGGTCCGCAACGATGTTCAGGTACCTGATACCTGTCTGGGATTGTGCTACTGGGATAATGGGATCTAAAGAATCCCAAAAATATCTTCCACAGCATAACACTGCCACCGCCAGCTTATTTCCGCCCAAAAGTGCATTCAGGTGCCATTGCCTCCATTGGTAATCGGCGTATCGGCACCCGACGGTCTACGTGATGCACCAGGGATACTCATTCGTCAGACCAGACCACTTTCTTCCAATCATCTACGGTCCAATCTCAATGATCTTGGGACCATTTCATGCGTTTTTGGTGGTGACGCGCAGTGAACATCGGCACTCGGCTGGGTCTTCTGTTACGCAGGCCCATGCGCAAAAGGTTGCGATGACCTGTGTGCTAGGATACATTGTCGTGATCACCACTGTTGTAACTACGGGTAATTTGTCGACTGTGGCCCTGCGTTCGCTGTGAACATTGCGCGACAGTCTCTGCTCCCCTCTGGCATCAAAAAGCTGCGGACGACACACGGCTAAACGACGGCTCGTTGTTTGGCCATCTGTTCACCACTTTTGATACGTACTCACTACAGCGGCACTTGAACAACATACAAGTCGCGCCGTTTCCGAGATCGTAGTTCCGAGTCGTCGTGCCATCACAATTTGTCCTTTATCAAACTCCGATAAATCGGCAGCTTTTTCCATTCTGACCCCGAACACTCTACTAACTGAAAGCCGGTTCTCGTTTGTATATATACTGCTCTGTGAACTTCATCTGCGCCACCGTTCGGTCTCCAGACGCCCTCATTTTTCTAGGCTGGGGTGGTCATAATGGCTCATTGGTGTATATACGTATACTGTATATTTACTACTCCCGGCGTTAAAACTGTGCATTATTTTAAGCAGAAAATATTCTCAAAAGGTTTTCCGTGGTGAATGGCATCTGACCGCAAAGGAACTTTTTCACTCGAATTGGTCGCATCCTCACGTCTGCCCTTTTCAAAAATGGCTGCCAAACATTTTCTGACCTTTTTTCAATGTCTATCGAAGATATCTGCAGCCTCGGCGGGTCTAAGCGCTGGCTTCTGGCCATTATACCGAGATGAGTCCGGGTTCGAATCTCGGTGAGGCATGAGTGTTATGTTTGTCTTACGTTACTGGCTCTCTCCCTTCCCTGGAACCAGTGACCAAAAATTACGGACGGGAGACTGCTTACAGCCCACCGAGCTGCTCATGGTGTTCGCTGAAATGATAAAAGAAAAAGTTTTATCTCTTCAAATGAAAATGAGTACGGAACTACATCGATGAACTATTACCTTATGACCACATTCAGCCTATAGAAATGAACAGCGCCTGGAGACCGAATGGTGCGGCAGGCGAAGTTTACATAGCAGTATGTATACAACCTGAGGACCAGCTTTCGGTTAGTAGAGTGTTGGTAGTCAGAATGGGAAAAGCTGCCGATTTATCGGAGTTTGGTAAAGAAAAAATTGTGATGGCGCGGCGCCCCGGAACCACGATCTCGGAAAATGCGCGGCTTGTGTGTTGTTAACGTGCCGCTGTAGTGAGTACGTATCAAAAGTGCCGCACATATGGCAAAACAACGAACCGTCGTCCGCAGCTTTTTGATGCCAGAGGGGAGAGTTCACCTATTCATGGCAATTGTGTTTGTTCCCTGCTGGTGATGGCCATTACCAACAGGATAATGCATTATGCCACACTCGTCAAGGACTGGTTGGATGGACATGCTGGTGACTTCCTTTTAATGCCCTGGCTTCCAAATTCACCTGACATGAACCCAATCGAACATTTGTGGTTCGACTTGGAAAAGCGGGTTCACGCTAAATGACCACCACCCCGAAATGTACGGAAACTGGAGGACCTGATGTTGACATTATGGTACCAGATACCCCAGGATACCTACAGCCACTTCATCGAATCAATGCTTCGCCCAGTCGTTGCTGTTGTACGGGCTAAAAGGGGTCCCACAGCTCATTAAGTAGGTGGTCATAATGTAATGGTTCATCGATGTACTTTGTAGGAACACGACTGGTAATTTGAAATTTGTGCTTTTCAGTTCGTTTTTCACTGAGGTAGCAAAACTATATGATTGTATGATCAAAAGCAATAAATGCATTCGTGGAAATCTTTATTATGTAAGCCAGAACCATTAGTTTTTACATTATATATGTACATGGATGTATTCATAAATATATACTGTATGTTCAACCTGCAGAAAAAGCACAACTTTTTCTGACTGTTGCACCAATACCAAATCAATTGAAAGAAAAGAGCATTTTCGCTCGCATAAACTGTTCTCAGATGGCATTTTAACAGACCCAAACAAGTTTCCATTTATCCCAGAATTTTACACAACAGCAAGCTATTTATTGTAAGCTTTCTGAAGATCTACGAATGTGGCAAAACGTTTCTGGCCAACAGAAAAACACTTTTCAATCAACACATATACAAAGCTTTGGCTAACACAAGTGAAAGCAGCAAACATCAAACGACACTCCTTTAAGGTGGTCAATGAGAAAGTATTTTGAAACAGACAAAATTACTTCAAAAAGTTGTGTAAAGTTATACAGTACATTGATGGCTCTTCCGCTGTGAGAAGAGGAGATAAAGCGAGAGTTTGGTCCAAAAATCCTGAGATGAAAATAATTCAAAGAGAAGCCCTCAGTTTATCTCTAAAATCCTCATTGTATGATATTAAAAAAGGATTCCATAGCAAACAGTAACCTATAACTACTCTCATTAACGACGTCTCCTATTTCAAGGAACATTCGTCAGTGTTAAATTGAATCACTGCGAATTACGGTTGTCAAAAATGAAACGCCCCCGGGTGGGATCGAACCACCAACCTTTCGGTTAACAGCCGAACGCGCTTGCCAATTGCACCACGGAGGCTTCGTGGGCATTGTATTACAAATATCACATTTATACAAGTCAGTAAAATCATGCCATGCATTCATTGTGGTACGCTTTCCAACATACCAGAAATCATTACTCAAATTATTACTCAAGCTATGAGGATAATGGCTGTGGAATAAATCTCGCTCCTGTGCCCTGACCTTTGACCGCATTTCGATGATACGCAACAGACTGGTTCCGTATACCTCCGGAACAACATGATAAAGTTTTGTCTCAATCGAAGCATTTTTACGTAAGTTATGACGCATAAGGGAAATGGAATGGATCCCGCTCCTATGTCCTGACCTTTAACACCTTTTCTTCCATCAATAGGGTGTGTCCCCAGGGGGTCCCCTACCCCATACTAATATTTCACCGAAATCGAACCATTTTTAGTCAAGTTATGACGCATAATGGCAAAGGAATGAATCCCGATCCTATGTCCTGACCTTTGACCCCATGTCGTTCATTTTCAACAGGGTTTGCTTCCAGATGTTTTCCTACCACATACTAAAATTTCATCGAAATCGAACTATTTTTACGCAAGTTATGACGCATAAGACCAATGGAATGCATCTCGCTCCTATGTCCTGACCTTTGACCCCATTTCCCCGATTTTTCAATAGGATTCGTTTTCAGGTTGTTCCCTACGACATACTAAAATTTCATCGAAATCGAACCATTTTCACGTGAGTTATCGTGCGGACGGGCAGACAGACAAACAGACAGACGGGCGGACAGACAGACGGACAAAGCTGGATCGTATTCGCTTCTTTAACCTACTGTTGGAAAGCGTAAAAAAGGTGATGAATGTAACACATTCTTCAGAGTATCTCTTTAAAGGAAAGTGGAAAAAAGAAGTCAGGGTACCAGTCGCTATTTTTTGTGTACATAAGTTTGTTACTGTCGATAGGAAAAGCTTTCTCAAGCGTCTGCAAAACAAAGGAGGAATATTTTTGAGGAAGACTCCCAGTACAGTGAAATTTTTGTTTGCTTGTTTATTTATTTAAAATTTTCTCACAAAGGCCATGTTTGAAAACTGGGCGCCAGGTACTGACTGACTGGTTACAAGGTTGGCTCCAGCGGTGGCCACACTAACTCCCAATCAATTGGAATATCCTCTGTGCCCATACTATTACAGAGATGTCGTGAACTATAATTCTAATTACTGGTTGTGAAAAACTGGCTTGCTTAGGTGACGCACTTTAGGATCTGAGTGAACTTAGTCGGAAATTTCAAGGACTCTATGAGATTAAACTAATGTGAACAGTGTTCATAATAAATTGGTGTCCAAAATTAACGTGACAAATAAAAATTCGAAAATATGTCCAAAACGAAACTGCCGATTGTAACGAATGTTTAGAAATATGTGCAAAGAGAAACGCAAAGTCGACGTACCAAAGAAACATTGTGCTGAATCAAATTAAAAATCCTCCAAATACGTGGCATCAGTGAATAAACAAAGACATCACTCTTTTTACATTTTATCAACACATAGCAACCGAAATAGCCCGTCTTACGGATTTATGATTTCAGAAGCTGATAAAAAAACACACATAGCGCCCTTGATTGTTGGCCACCGTAGCGTAAGGCTAACGCGCTTGGCTAGATATCGAGAGATCTGGGATTTGGATCCCCAGCGGTGACCGGATAACAATTTTTCGGTTGCTATGTGTTGATGAAACGTGGAAAAAGCGATGTCTTTGTTTATTCATATTTATTGTGCTGACTTCTACGGAAATACGCAAATGACGACCCCGTATATCATCGACATGACACTAACACGACCTAGATAAACGTTCTTGTGAGCGTGATGCGGGAAGTGAAGCTTGAGTTGCACTACTAGTGGAAAAATGACTCCGCATCATCGCTTAGAAGACTTTACTGTGAAAAGCGATTGATAGATTGGAAGCAGGGGAATCACAACATGAGGTAGCAAAATGGTTGAATGTGTCGAGGCAAGTGGCCTCCCATTTTTAGAGGCAGTTCCGGGACACCGGAACAATAACCAGAAGGCAGGGACGAGGACGAACACGAGCCACTCAAAACAAGATAACCGACATTTGTCTCTAACAACTCGCCACCGAGGGAGTTGACATCCAGGCAACTTTCGCAGGAGCTGTCCTGTGCTACGTGAACTACGATAACGAGGCAAATAGTTTAGAGAAGACTCCATCAGAGACGTATGTATGCAAGAAGGCCAATGAATGGATATCCCACTCTCTGCATTGCACAGAAGCGTCCGTCTGAACTGTGCCTGAAAACATCGTTCCTGGATTTTTGGTCAGTGGGCCTATATTCCCCTCAGTGGCGAGTCATGGTATAGCCTAAACACGGATTATCGACGTGTGTGCATTTGGAGAGAGGCCGAAATCTTCCTTCCAACATTAGGGAAATTGGCCACAATGGTAGTGGAACACTCCTGGTTACAGCTGGCATTATGTTAGAAGGGCGCATGCTGCTGATCGAGTTTCCGGAGAGCACCCTGACTACTTCACGTTAATGAGATGACATCGTAGAGCCCTATATACAGCTTTTCAGGGGAGCTTTTGCCCGCAGTTCTATTTTATGGACGGTAATGCCCGTCCCTATAGGGCTTTACTTGTCAGCAGTCAGAATACCTCACAGGATGGAGTGACCTGCGATATCTCCAGGTCTGGACTCGAAAGAGCAATGCGCAAGATGGTAGCCCCTGCCAGAATCCTCCTGCGACTCCTACGTAAGTCGGTGGAGAAGTGGTTTTATATTGCCCCAAACTCTTATTTACAGCCTTGTAAATAGCATAACGTGTCGTTGTACGAGCCGTATCGCTGTTCGGGGTAATCACACTACCTATAAGCCCTCAAAATCCGCAACACTTGCTGCATCCCTTTTGGACTGCCGTGCTTTATTTTTCAAATATTTTTATTATACAGAAAGATTTGAAAATAAAGGTTCCATATATTACTTTGGGCAATGAAAAGTACAAAATGGCTCTTTAGAATGTGCCATGGAAATACTAAATTTTTTTATGAGTGTCATGACGTGAAAAAGGTTTAAAAGCACCGGATTACAAGGAAGACTACTGATTTTACTGCACAGAACTGGCAGAGAAGTGTTCACATTTCACTGATGTTGCATATACACTGACGGAAAAAAATCCCAACACCAAGAAGGGGTTGTGTTAGATAAACGACAGTTGGTAGGTGGTGAAAGTACATCTGTAAGATGACGTCTATGCAAATTTCGCGCTCGGCGCATACGTGTGGCGCTAGTAGCGCCCCTCGGAACATGCAAAGGAGGTTTGCTGTAAATACGCGCTGTAACGTTCGTGAGCGATAGTTATCGTTGAAATTCGACGTAGGGTGTTGATGTTAGTCAAGAATGCCTTTAAGAAGACGAAGAAGCCGTTATCAACAGCTCACGGAGTTTGAACGAAGTCGTGTAATAGGGCTACGAGAAGGTGGATTTTCTTTCCGCAATATTGCAGAACGACTTGGCAGGAATGTAGCCACTGTGCATGATTGTTGGCAGCGGTGGTCAATGGAAGGTACTGCCTCAAGAAGACTGGGTTCCGGCAGGCCACGTGGCACTACTGAGAGGGAAGACCGCCGTGTACGGCGTATGGGCGTGGGGCATCGTACTGCGTCTGCGGCAGCAATTCGAGCTGCAGTTGCCACCACAGTGACACAACGAACTGTTACAAATCGGTTACTTGAAGGACAGCTCCGAGCCAGACGCCCTGTAGCGTGCATTCCACTTACTCCAAACCACTGCCGTTTGCGACGTCAGTGGTGTCAAGCTAGAGTTTATTGGAGGACGGAGTGCAGATCTGTTGTGTTTTCTGATGAAAGCCGGTTCTGCCTGGGTGCCAGTGATGGCAGTGTGTTAGTTAGAAGGAGGCCAGGTGAGCGCCTGCAACCAACCTGTCTGCGGCCGAGACACACTGGACTTGCACCTGGAGTTATGGTCTGGGGAGCAATTTCCTATGACAGCAGGAGCACTCTCATGGTTATCCCACGCACCCTGACGGCACAGTTGTACGTCGGTCTGGTGATTCAACCTGTTGTGCTGCCATTCATGAACAGCACTCCATGGGGTGTTTTCCAACAGGATAGCACTCGCCCGCATACCGCTGTTGTAACCCAACTTGCTCTACAGAGTGTCGACATGTTGCCGTGGCTTGCTAGATCACCAGATCTTTCACCCATCGAGCACGTATGGGACATCATTGGACGACAACTCCAGCGTCACCCCCAACCAGCATTAACCGTCCCTGTATTGACCGACCAAGTGCAACAGGCATGGAACTCCATCCCACAAACTGACATCCAGCACCTGTACGACACACTGCATGAACGTTTGCGTGCTTGCATTCAACATTCTGGCGGTTACACGGGTTATTAATGTACCAGCATTTCACACTTAAAATGGCTCTTCTCGCGCTTACAATAAGCTGTAATCTTGAAACCTTAATCGATTAAATATGTTACCTATACAAATGTATTGCCGCCATTTTATTCCTCTACAACTATTTTTTCGTGGTGTTGGGATTATTTTTTCCGTCAGTGTAGTATGTAAAAGAGAAACAAGCTGCATTTTCCGAAGACTAGGCTCAGGGTCTTCCAGAAGTACACAAGAAAGGCACAAGCACCGAACCTACAGCTTTGGTTTTGTCGAACATCACTCACCCACTTAATCCTTTGCTGGAAGCGAGACTGAAGACTGGAGACCCTCTAGGTCTCTCACATTGTCATAGACATCTTTAGTTCCTTGTACACTGTCGACTCGCTCCAAACCGGAAAACTGTTTCTGTTGCAACTTATCGTAGTGCACTGATTTTTGTACATAGTGTTAAGACTAGCATAGGAGACATTTTTTTTTAGAAAACTTATTAATTATACACGAACAATGGATACTTATCTTTGAGTATGAGCATATAGCTCTAAGGGCACATCCACTTAAACGAAGTTTCATTTCGAAATCGGGTACGAATCTCTGGGCCGAAATGCGTAAATAATAACACTGAGTTTTGAATATCATTATATAATAAATATATTTTACGGGGATAATGACCATGGTGAGCAACTCTAAAGGATGCAGGAAGAAGCCCGTCCCTAATTTAGAGCCACTGGTTCCAGGGAAGGGAGAATGCCTCAAGACAAGCACACCACCCCATGACTCTTCCGGTATTCCAACACTACCCCACACGTACGAATGACCCGAATTGGGGAGGATATATACTTAATATACTCTATTAAAGATAAAGACACATTTTAAAATGTATTATGTTTTTTATTCATTCAGATTAAAAATTTGTATTATGCGAATTATCAAAAATATGTAATAGTAATTGTATTTCTCATGTCTTATTAAAAATACGTCTTTAGTATTTATTAATTGAAAATAATCACATGAGTGTAGAAAATAATATAAGAGCTTAAATAATATATAACTGTAGAAAATAATGCACTGAGTGAATATTTATTTTTCCCATGGATTTGTAATTTACCTAAAATAAAAGGAAGGTATCCATTACCTGTTTGTAAAAAAACTAATGCCTCTGAAAAACCACTAAGCGAAGATTTCCAGGAACAAGTTGGTTAATGAGTAAACATACATTCGTACTGATTACGGCCTTAAATCTAAATAAAAGAAAAGTGTAAGGCAATATATCAGTAGTTAAGTGTAGGAAAAATTCCATTCCACATGAATAATTAAAGGAAAGTATGTACGAATGAGAAGCCATGTCGGAATCTGGATAAAGAAAATAAAAAAAGTGATGGAAAAAGCGTTAATCAAAGCTTCCAACGAATCAGTATTCTAAAGGGACTAAAAAAAATATTATAAAAAAGAAGTCTCATTGTGACTAGCTAAATAATGAGGAATGGTGAAAGCTCTTGCAAAAAAAGTAGAAGAGGTGTAAAAATAAAACAAATAAATGTGCAGAAAAAAAACCCTCAAAGAAGCAAAGAAAATGCTATCTAAATAAGAAACATGAAGATAAGGAGTACAACATAGGCTAAAGAATACGAAAACATACTTAAGGTAAACCGATATATGCCTGGTTCTTAATGGATTAATAAAATCATGGAAAAATTAAAAAAAAAAAGTAGGATATCTATAGGAACAGCATAATAAAATCTATTTAAATGGCTTTAGAAGATCGAAGGAAATTTTTGACATACTGGAAAGCCAACGTGAACACAGCAACAAGAGAGAAAAATATTTTTCAATACAGAGAGAGAGAGATAGAGAGTAATTGCCGAGAAAAATGCGTGTTTTAACATGGCACTGAAGTTATAGCTGAAGGTAACAAATGGTTTCTGGCTAAAGAACTGGACAGACTTTAATTTTCCCAAGTAAAGCCGTCTAATGAAAATGGAAAAACTATGAAACCCTGGTTTTCAGTTTCTTACGATTACAAAGTCTACCTGACTTTCTTTCAGGTTTCTGAAATTTTATATCAGCAAGACATGAACCCCCCCCCCCCCACACACACACACACACACACTACCGTACTTAAAGAACAGTCATTAAGTCAAGTGGAGGATTTAAAACGTTAAGTAAATATAGAAAAAAGAAACAGTAGAGAAAAAATATTTGAAGACTAGGCAATATCTCGTTTTCACGGTTGAAGGAAATGGATTATTTCATTTTCATTTTCATTTCATTTATTTATTCTTTCAGTTGCCACTACAGCACTACAGCAACTTTTTTTATTAACAAAACACTATTGAATTAAGAAAAGAATTCCCTGGAAATGGATATATTCATTTATAATTCCATTATAAAAAACAAAACGAAATGAATAATTTTATCAAGCATTAAATACTTCTCTTAGTAGGTATTGGTGTATCAAATAGATTATTCAGTCTTTCATACAGTTACATGAATTTCCTTGGTGTTGTCGTTACAGATAGTTGTAGGTTCACACAATAGAATTCTGCATAAAACAGCTCACGGGAAGGCAAAGAAATATACCTGATATTTCACCGAGTGATTACTAAATTACGACCAGCCTTATCAAAAGTGGATGCGCCCGAATGACATTTCCGAGAGAGCGCGATTAGTCGACTGAAGTAGCACGTATAAGGTGTGAGTGGAGTAGTTGGTAGTAAAATTTGCAGGATATAAGGTGTGTGAGTAGTTGGTAGTAAATTTAGTAAAATAGGACTCAATTCCATTTGGGTTTGGGTAACTCGATTTCTCAAACGGCTGAAATAGTGGGTTGTTCGCGAGCCGCCCTAGTTAAAGTGTATATGAACTGGCATGAAAATGGTCAAACAAAGACTCGGAGGCAAAATTGCACCCGACAGGGAAAGGTTGATGTGAGAGGTGAGCTATGAGTCCGACGACTCGTACAGTCCAACAGACGCAGTACTGTTCAACAGTTGACTACCCAATACAACAGAGGTCAACCGGGAACAGTATCTGTCATGACCATGCGTAGCACGCTTGCATGTGTGGACTATAAGAGCAGACGACCCCAACGACATCCTCTCCTAACCACGGTTCGTCAACGTAAAAGACTCGCCTGGTGCAAAGATTATGCAAGTTGGACTTCAGATAACTGGAAAAAAGTGTAGTGTGATGGTGTGACGAGTCGCGTTTTTTACTCCACTCTGTGGATGGTCGTGCATGTACTTGGCGCAAGCAACGTGAAGCATTCGATCCATTCTGCATGGTATCTGCAGTGCAAGCCCGTGGAGGCAGTTGTATGGCAGTGCAAGCCGGTGGAGGCATTCTGCATCTAAATCATTCCTGCCCAACATGTATCTGCAGTGCTAGCCGGTGGAGGCATTATGCATCTAAATCATTCCTGCCAAACATGCATCTGCAGTGCAAGCCGGTGGAGGCATTCTGCATTTAAATCATTCCTGCCCAACATGTATCTGCAGTGCAAGCCGGTGGAGGCAGTAGTATGGCAGTGCAAGCCGGTGGAGGCAGTTGTATGGCAGTGCAAGCCGGTGGAGGCAGTTGTATGGAAGTGCAAGCCGGTGGAGGCATTCTGCATCTAAATCATTCGTGCCCAACATGTATCTGCAGTGCAAGCCGGTGGAGGCATTCTGCATCTACATCATTGCTGCACAACATGTATCTGCAGTGCAAGCCGGTGGAGACAGTTGTATGGCAGTGCAAGCCGGTGGAGACAGTTGTATGGCAGTGCAAGCCGGTGGAGGCATTCTGCATCTAAATCATTCCTGCCCAACATGTATCTGCAGTGCAAGCCGGTGGAGGCATTCTTCATCTAAATCATTCCTGCCCAACATGTATCTGCAGTGCAAGCCGGTGGAGGCATTCTGCATCTAAATCATTCCTGCTCAACATGTATCTGCAGTGCAGGCAGGTGGAGGCATTCTGCATCTACATCATTGCTGCCCAACATGTATCTGCAGTGCAAGCCGGTGGAGACAGTTGTATGGCAGTGCAAGCCGGTGGAGGCATTCTGCATCTAAATCATTCCTGCCCAACATGTATCTGCAGTGCAAGCCGGTGGAAGCATTCTGCATCTAAATCATTCCTGCCAACATGTATATGCAGTACAAGCCGGTGGGGGTGGGTGTATGGTGTAGGAGATGCTTTCCTGGCAGGAAATTGTACCCTTAAGCCATGTGGAACAACGTGTGACTCGTGCACAATATTGTTAATTGCTTGCTGACTCTGTACACCTAGCAATGGTGCACTTTTCCCCGAATTATCATTCGGGGAAAAGTGCACCATTGCTAGGTGTCTTCCAAGATGACAATACGCAAAGCCACAGGTTCAATGTTGGGCAGGAATGATTTCAGGAACGCAGTTCAGACTAAGTAAATGTTGATTTCGTGTTTACGTTGAATTTATGGGTTGATTTCCGCCGTCTTTCAACGATCATTATTCTAAAAACAGATTCAAATAAACACATTTGACTGTTTAGATGATTTATTGAATTCATATAGAAGACATTAGAACTTTCAGGCCCGCAACGGACCCATCTTCAGATGTTATTAACAGAATGGAACTCAGCATGATTTAAATACATTAATGTTATGTGGTTTTCTTGATCTTGTGACCTGCTCGTGATGGACAGCATATCTCGTGAAAGGTTTGTTAACATCGATAAATATATTACGTGTGAAGCAACGTATTAAAAACTATGTTTTAAGGAAATAATTGGTGTAAGTCTCTACATGTTATAACTCATTAAGCACCGTTTTCCAAGGTAAAGGGATGTGACAAGGAGTATCATCATTGAAGCATTCTTCACCCTATTTGTGAATAAATAGACTTTCTAGTAATAGGATTGATGCTTTTGAGTAGGGCGTGGCGAGGATGTTGGCTTCGTTCCAGCATGGGTAATGAGATCCTTTGCATGATAGCCTTGATAGGGATGTCCTTAATGAGTTTGTCTTTATGTTATATTGGTGCTTTTTTAAACGAGTTTTTAATGAGCGAAGTGTAGATCCAACATATGTACGATCTTCATCTTCAATGTCTATTGTATTCATTGGGATGACATATACTCCATATCGGTTGTCCAAAGGAACAACGTCTCTATCATTTTTTATTCCTGAAAGTACATTGTGTGTTCGTACTCCGAAGCCAATATTGTGACGGTGACAAACGTTTTTGATTATATTGATGATGCTGGGAATGTATGGAAGTGATCCCACATATTTAACTGGTCTGTGATCTTTTATTAATGTGGTATCTAATGTGCGATTCATTTTCTTTACTATAGAATTAACGATGTCATCTGAGTAGCCATCATGAGATGCAGATATTTTAATTTTGGCTATTTCTTGATTTCGTAATGTTACTGTCGATGAGTGGCTAAATGCTCGTCGTACTTGGAATTGATGGATGCGAGTTTTTGGTTTAATGGATGAGATAATTGAGATGGAATCATGACTATAGAGGATTCAATAAATCATCTAAACAGTCAAATGTGTTTATTTGAATCTGTTTTTAGAATAATGATCGTGTAAAGACGGCAGAAATCAACACAGAAACTCCCAGTTCAGACTTCGTGCAAGCATCTCCCCCGATATTTATCCCATAGAGCACTTGTAGGACCCCATGGAACGGCATATCAGGCGTCTGGATACACCAATACGCTCCACACTTGCATTGAAGGCCGCATTACACATCGATTGATTGGCCACACCTCTCACCTGCTGCCGGCATCTAACTTAATAGATGCCACATCGGATAGCTTCTGTACGTAGGGCGAAAGTATTAAGTATATACATAATACCTACGAAGTATTAAGTAGGTGCTCATAATTCATTGATCACTCAAAGTATTCCGCCGAGCCTCACAAAATGACCTTTTCACTAATTTTAAGGTTTTGTTCAAACATAAACGGATTTATTCGCAACTAAAACGATTTTCTTTAAATTTCGTTTGTTCAGATGTAAAATGTTGATGATCATGAGAATGCTGTATTTGTTTGTCAACCTTCACGGCATCAGCTAATGGGTCCTCCCCATTGTGGGTAGAAGATTGAAATGGCGTGTGTGCCTTCTTTATCACGCCATGATTTCGAGTGGAGTAATGTAATATCAATCAGTTGCTGAAAAACGGAAAGGAAAAGCAAATATAGCGTCGAGATCAACAAACAAGGCAAGATTTTAGAGCAGAATAAACATACCATGACCTGAAGTTAAAATGTAACGATATGAAATATTTTCTGTTTTCAACCATGACTTAGCGCGTGCTCATATTTATATGTATGTACATAATACCTGAAGAACAAAATTCTCCGGGTTGCTTTCAACAGTTTTTTCAGCATTGAATAACAATCCAAAAGTGACATTTAGGAAGAATAGTGTAAAGGTACAAAGAATGTTATGAAGATTCTTTTGAGTGAAATCCAATCACGTACCAAATACCCGTTTTCTGGGAGCGGAGTAATAGTGAAAAAAATTTCACGTAAAGGTTTGTCTAGAAAACTGTTTGACGACTTTACTCGTATGCGGTCCGTCCCGCACTCTGAATGCATCGCAGAAATGTTCAAAGATAATCTCAAAAGCAATGTATGCTGCATATGCTGAAATTGTTGGGTGAAACAATATGTTTGCTTCCGCCATGTTGTGTGCTCACTATTTTTTTTCTTTTCGTTGATTGGGTATTAACGACCACCGTGAGCAACTCAACGGGCCACAAGCAGTCACCCGTCCCTAATTTAGGGCTACTGGTTCCAAAGAAGGGAGAGAGCCAGCGCCGCAAGACAAACACGAGATCCATGCCTCACCGGGATTCAAATCCTGACCCATCTCGGACGAATGGTCAGGAGCTAGCGCTTGGACTACTGCGTCATCGGGGTGGCGTATTCACTTTTCAGAACTGAACAAATGAATTGAGAGTTAATCTGTCATGAAACGTTGCTATCGTTTTTTTTTGGCGAACAATTGAAAGTCACACTCAGCTGTTAAGTTTTTCTTTTTTTGCTTAAAACTCAAAAAGTTCTGTAACTCTTGAGAAATAAACAGTTCCTGGAACTTGTAGCTTGATGAAACTTCATGCATTCAAAACACTGACAGTATGGCACTTGGAGGGCCGTACGACTGTGCAGAATTGAAGTATTGAAATGATTAGCCTATCATGAGCTCATAGTGAAATACTATCGAATGCTTTGGGGAAAATCTGAAGAAAGAATCCATTTGTCCTTCCAAACTACATCTGTTCGCAGATGTTCTATCGAATTGTCCAGTAACATGTCACCAAAAGATTGTGTAAAGTATGAGGTTTGCATCGGAGCCAAAGTTGAGCTACACTTTACCAAAATTTCTGCAGCCGTTCAGCTAAAATTCGAAGAGTCTCGTGAAATTTGAAAACATGGCGCATACAGCACAGTCTGATGCTTTGCCAGGAAATTGAAGTGAAATTTTGAATAACATGGCTCTTAAAGAAATTTCAGTGCTCAACAGTTACACCTCTATTTGAACCAACAATTTAAACTAATAATGTTTGCTAAACCAACAACTTAAACTAATAATGTTTCCTAAACCAACAACTTAAACTAATAATGTTTCCTAAACCAACAACTTAAACTAATAATGTTTGCTAAACCAACAACTTAAATTAATAATGTTTGCTTAAAATTCAAAGAGAAACACGTACTGATTATTTAATGGAAATTCCTTCAGCTAGGAGTATTGTGAATTATTAGCACGAACAGAAAGTTGTGCGGAATATAATGCATAGTTTCTTTTTTTATCCAGCCCATCAACACTAATGAATGAAACTGTCAAGTCACGTGTGAAAAGAATCAGCAGGAAGGATGTCTCTGCTACAGCAAAACGTCGGGTGTGACAGATAACCCAAGGAAAAGAGGAAACAATGTTGGGAGGATGCCATTAGATATTTGGATCAAGATGAAAGAATATCATCGTATTAGCAAAGACATGAGAGTGGAATAGGTCGTCTTAGAAAGAAAAACAGTTCCTTATAATGAGAAAGTTGCCTATGAGAGGGAAGGGGAAAGACAAGGGAGATGAAGATCAAAAGTTAAACATTTGCATCACTAAGTAGCAGATATTCAGAATTCGAAGTCACAATCCAGAAGTTTCTTTAATTTAAAATCTCATAATAATAATAGAACGAAGCATAAAATATGAAGAGTAGGAGGAATAAAAATATCAAACAGTACATAACAAGGTGCTTCCCAATTAATGGTTATTTATATTCTTCACGAGTCTGCTACACATGGAAATCGTGCTGACTACAGATCATCATCATCATTGTCAACCATTATCAATCCACTGCTGGACGAAGGTCTCTCCAATCCTCTTCCACAACGGTCTGTCTTGTGCCAGTCTCCTCCATGTTACTCCCGCATACTTTCGCATTTGATCCACCCATCTCCCATGTGGTCTTCTTCTGGGTCTTTTCCTGTCCCTTGGAATACAATCTAAAATTTCGGCAGTCCACCGATGGTCTG
Source organism: Macrothele yani (assembly GCA_039090855.1). Lineage (NCBI taxonomy): Eukaryota > Metazoa > Arthropoda > Arachnida > Araneae > Macrothelidae > Macrothele > Macrothele yani. The sequence goes on along the minus strand of CM077025.1, from coordinate 70,366,689 downwards.
TCCTTCTGGCAGTATGTCCAGCCCATTGCCATTTCAGGGATTTAACTCTGACCATGATGTCTTCCACTCTTGTCATTTTTCGGATCCACGAGTTCCTCTTCTTATCTCTTCTGGTTACACCAAGTATTCACCTCTCCATGCTTCAGATATGATTATATATTTAAGAAAATGTCTAGAAGTATGAGGCTGTGTTTTGAGTTCTTAATGTGATATTGACATCTTCTAATTTACTCACATATTAAGAACAGCTATCATTACTTCTTTTTTGTTTCTCAGTGAAAATTACTGACACATAAAAAAGAAACAACGATAAGTGCAACTATCTCCATGGATGATCGAAAATGTTTCTCCCTTCCGGACGAAAACCACGAGTATTAACTTTCAACGCAGAAATAACTCATTTGCTAATTGGCATTCGAAAACTTTAGATGTATAAATTTTTTTAAATAGAAATGAACAACGGAAAAGATCACAAATAAAAGAACCGGGTGTGGGAAAAGCTGTGCTGTGTTCCCTGAAAATGAAAGTAAAATCTTAAAGAAGTTACATGGCTAATGAAGTATAGAGCAATTAAAGAAAAACTGCCGCAAAATTGCAAACTTGTTTCAATAGCTAAAACAGTATCGTAAAAAAAACCCCACTAAACTTAATACAATGAATGCGATAATTTCAGATTATGAAATTCACTTTTCAGGCGTCACTTACTTTGTGGCTAGTTTAATCACTGGGGTTTACCAACGCTAGAAACACTAAAATATACAAAATTTCACATTTTTTTTTTTCAATATAGTCTTAAAATGTGAAAAACTATTGATCGAAGCAGTATATATTCCAAAAAACGAGAAGACATTATGCAGCCATAAAAAAACTACTAAAAACTGAAAATTGGGCACCAGTAAGAAAAGTCGAAACCAAAAAATATTGTCGAACAATTAAATTTTATAATGCATTCGAAGATTGGGGGTGGGGTACCGCCTCGATGGCGCAGTGGTCTAAGCACTGGCTCTGATCATTCGTCCGAGATAGGTCAGGGTTCATTTCCTAGTGAGGCATGGATGTTGTATTTCTCTTCCGGCACTAGCTCTCTCGTTGGAACCAGTTGCTCACGATGGCCGTTAAACACTCAAATAAAAAGAAAAAGAATAAAAAAAGAAAGGTATTAGGGTGCTAAAGTGTGGGCAGAGGTGAACAATGAAATAAAAAATGTAGATCAGATAGTGTCACATGTAGAAGAGAAAGAATAAAAGTTCGCATTCGTTTTGCCAAAACATTAGAAGCGTAGTGCCCAACAAAAACTAAGACAGATCCCACATATGCCCCTTGCAAGGTTATGTGTGGAAGAGGAGATTACGCAACGGATTGGGTGCAGAAACAGGCTCGTGTTGTAAGGCAAGTGTGAAGCAGAAAGAACCTGCTTAAAATTTTCCAAGATCTTCGCAGCATGAGCATTTATGGCAACGGTTTTATTAGTACTTATCCACTTGCTACTTCATGTTGAAATAGCAAAGTGTGTTAATTGGAATCGTATTATTCTCACTAAATAGGGAGAAAATTGCTGCAGTTAGCGATTTCTAACCATAGAATAAATGCAGGTACAGATTGCGCTCTCTCCGATGGTCTGGAACAAATTCGTAATGGATTATCCCTTCGAAATTCCACCAGATGCAGAACATCACTCTATGCTCGAAGTGTCCACGTTTGGCAACAGGTTCAGGAAGCTGGCCCGTGCTCAACCACTGCCGTTGTGTGTTAGGATTGCGCAAAAAGATCCACTTTTTATCACACGTGACAATTCTCTTGATAAAACGCACATCGCGCGGGTTTTCTAGGAGTTTCGAGCACACTTCCACTCGGCGGTTTGCTTCAGCTGGCGTCAGTTCGTGAGGGACAATGCGGCAGCTGCTGCAGACATTGTAGAGGTCCTGAAGGTGACGAACCACGGTGGCCTGTCATATGCCCTGCTTTCCTGATAATCTCCGAGTGCTGGTTGTTGGATATGCCTCTACGACCTGGTGTCAAGCCTCCGACTCCACAGTTCGCGGCCTACCTGACCTTGACTGATCGTCGAGGTTTCTGTCACCTGAGCGAAATTTCTTGAACCTTCTGGTTGCGGTGCTGTGGTCCATGGAACCTTCCCCTTTCGCAAGACAAATGTTTCGTGTTGCTTGAGCAGCGTTATGGCCGATTTCAAACTCGTAAAGCAAAATTTACCTAATTAGCCAGTAGTGGCTGCTCATCTTTTAGGTGTCATAACCACAGACAGAACGACGACATGCAATGATGTTCACAGCAACGACTACCACTTTATATCCCTTTCGACTGACTGCAGTGCGCGACTTGAACTAGTTAAACACTGGACGTACCCGCAGCAGCACATTCGTTTATGCAAATATTGCAAAACGTTCTACTCACCCTCTGTAATATACAGTTAGCATACCGTATATAAACGGTATACTAACAGTACAGTGTGTTTGATACATTCTGGAGTTAAATTTTTGTGTACTCCAACTGCATCAAAACATTTTCTGGGAGCCTAAGAATGATCTTCTTTGTCCAGTGGGAATTATTTCCGTCTGAGTCATTCACCATTCTTATCAACAGCATCAATTATCGCTTTGAATTCGCTACTGCCATTAGCAAGAATAATGAATTTCTTAATCACTAGTATTTTGCATTTCCACCCAAAATTTGCACCACTTATCTCCTAAACTGAGCACTAAAACGTAATCCTTCTTGTTACTGATATTTTACGTTCCACACGAAAGAAGACGGTGCGCTATATTTTCGTGCTATAGCGACCAGGTTGGAGTAAAGCGGCAGCGTTCACACGAGTGGACTAAAAATTCACAGTGGCAGAGTAAACGTCGCACAGAGCTTTCCAAATTTAGTGAGACGGTTTTGCCAAATGTTGGATATAAGGACGATCCTTGTCGAGATTTCTGACAAAGGACTTATGTAAGTTTCAGAAAAAGTTCAGCTTGTTCATCAACTGAAACCAGATGACTGTCTAATTATCACAAATCTAAATTTTCTACCTGAACTGGTAACGGCTGCTGATGCCATGCTACAGTTAAGCGAGTTTTTTAACAAACAAAATTAGTAAGGAAAGTGCTGCATTTGATTATCAGGGTGGCATGAGAGGTCGCCCTGTTATGTACGAATGTTTGCCTAGTGTGGAATCTCGGAACACTGAGTGTTCGTCCCATTCTTATTCGAAGATACCGAAGAATAGGGTGCGGCTGTCACTCATGTATATCACCATTACGTATAAACCTTTTTGTTACAACCACGTTCCATTATGAAGACACGCGGTAGATTAGGCTCCAGAAGGATGGAGCCACTAGTCACACTGTGCTGAAAAGAATAACACTGCTTCAAGAAATATTTTCTTAATTCTCTTCGAATTTACCAAAGAAATGGCTGCTTAACGTTATCTAAAGGTTATCTCACTGCTTAACGTTATCATTTTTGTTCTTCCAATATTGTTTTGGCATGAAGACCCAAAACAGATTCGCCTTCAGTAGGACAGAGCAACTTTCCACGCTGAGTGGAAAAATATTTTCTGATAGTGTGACACCGCCATAAGACGACACTCGCTAGACTCCTCGATCTTTCGACCTGTCGATGTCTGATCTGACTTTCGTTTGAGGGATTTCCTCGAAAAAAAAAACATATTGGGAAAAACAGTAAATTTGCCAGAGTTGGCAACCTTCTTAAAATTAATTGGCAATATGAGCATCTCCAAGCAATTTATTTCTTATTGCACTCAGTTGTATCTTCCTGCATCACAATCAGTTTCCCGAAATAAGTATATAAAATCACTGCAAACATTTTGTGTTTGGGGCTTATTTTCTGCAATGCTGACAATTAAATAACATCAGAGGTCAACTTTTCAGATGAAATAACGCCCACAATGAGAATTTTTTGTGTATATCACTTAAATTCTCGAAACCAGAAAACATGCGCATGAGGTGATCTTGCAAAATTTAGAAGAAGTTTAGAATTTGTTGATTACCATTAATTTTTTTTCCAGTAATGACGAGATGAGAAATGTATGATATGATATCCCTTCCAGACATTGCCTAAAACTGCAGTTGCAGTGGCTAAAATATTGCGCTATGAATGGGTTATGCCCGGACATTTATCCTGTAAGAATTCCGCTGCCATGACAAAAGCACAGAAATGTACCTCAAGAGTAGCAAACTACCTCCCTTAAGGTCGTAGGCTTGTCAGAATAACAGTGGGACGAACTGCATTATATCAAATAAGGAATTTATCATACACGCTTTGGTGGAAGTGACTGTGGTTTCAAAAGACATTTAACGCCCTCTGATTATGTCACCATATTGAAGCGAGAAAACTGGCAAAATCTTTTATCTTTCCACTTCCGAAGTCCCTAAAGCAAGATCTATAATGCCTAATTTCTTCAATGCTGTGTTCTTAAAAGTTTTCTTTGGAAAGCTCTTCAATTCATTTTAAAAGCAGTGAAACAACACTTTAAGGATCACTTAGCTTCTGAAATAAAAAAATCTAGAAAATACGCACTACTGAACTATTGACCGTCTAAGGTCCTCTTTGGGGAAAATCAGAATGAAACATGCAATGATACTGATAAGATAAAATAAAAAAGCAACTTCACTATAGATAATGCCAAAAGCGATAATGCCATTTCAAAAGAACACGATATGGTTGGTTACCATAGTTACTCAAGTGATAAATCTAACGATAAATGAGACTGCTGTGTTCCGGTACAGACAATGAAATGATAAATGTGTAATGTAGAACTTCGTAGAATAACGTTAATTATTTTGCCAACAATAGAAACGGTTACTCAAACTTACCTGCTTCAAAAACTAGAAAATATTAAAAAATGAAAATCTTATCCCTTACTCTATGCCATTTTGATGCGACTTTCAGAATAAAGAGAAAATGAACAAAGTTATATTTGTGCATTACTAAGTGACTGAAACAAGACATGAACTCTTGAATTCAAAGAAAGCAAGTCAGCTTGCAGTTGTACATATACTCTTACTGAAATTCCGTAATATAAGGAATCCGAATTTGAATAAGCACATGCATTATTTAGTCTCATTGAAAAATCATACGTACATTGACTTTAAAATGTTATGTAAATATTTCATAGTATCTAAAAGGCTTACAAACAGAGTTTCAGTTTAAAAATAAAGTAAACGTCGTGTCTAATTCAAGTATTGAAATATGATGTGCACACCACTTTTGCTAACATATTCATTCATAATATAAGCAATCCGAATACGAATAAGATACACATTTATCATCATGTTTATTTTAGTTTTATTGAAAAACTAGTGAAACAGGAAAAGACTAAACAGAGCTTAATGGATCAAGCTCAGCTTTATTCGGCGCAATTTTCACCAGGGACTGAGATTTCTACAAAGAAGCACTCGAGAACCACAGCCATCATATACAAAATCACCGCAAAGTCTCTTAGAGCCCAATCCGCCCAAATAAATCTTATACTGACTACTGAAAAATGAACATACCGCCTGTGTTTGCTAAGTGCTCCTTTGTAGAAAGCTCAGATTCTGGTAAATGAGGCACCAACAATAAATAGCGCCGAATAAAGTTCTGCTCACCTCTATGAGCTCTACTTACAGATCATTACTTAGCACTCTAAACACAGGAAAAAAGACATGTACTTCAATCCGATAGTTACTTGAAAATAATATTGTGATATATCAATTTGATTGGAGCTGATGGAAAAGGAATTACTTGCAATGTTTTTGTATTGCAAAGGTCAGGAATTTTTTGGCCCACATTAACGGAACTTGGTACACATTTTCATGGATACAGCTCGAGAGTTCTTGAATGGTTTCATGAAGACGTTTTTTTTATGATCTATACAGTTTTGTTGTTTTTGGATTTCAGTTCAGTTAATTTCAATGCTTTTGCGTCTGTTCGGGTCGAAGCTGTGCTACATTTTTTTATTAGCGTCTTTTTTTTCATTGGCATAAGTATTCAGTCATTTCAACTGAAACATAGAAATGCGATTTTAAGAGATTCAGCTCTAATCTTGTTTGAAAATAAAATAATATTTAATATATTGAGGTATTGGGAATTTTTTAAGAAATAATTATATATAGGCCATTTAGTGCTTATAAGTCAAGAAATGGGGTAACCTCTCTTCATGCATCCCTCCTTCAACAAAAAAAATTAAAAAAAAAACAAACCTTTCCGTGTTACGCACAATTACTGAAAAACGTAGTTTACTAACGCACCCTGCCAAAGGTTTGAAAGTTTTGCATAAAATGCAAAGATTGAAAAGAGAGAAAAAAAGAAAAGAAACAAAAAAGTAAAAAAAGCATAGAGGGTTTTTTTATCTGGTCGGAAATGCCATAATTCCTGCATAAATCTATGATCTCTCTCATCAGTTGTACAGCCAACCATTACCAGATTGTGTGCTTAATGTAATCTCTCGTCGAAACTGCTTTCGTTTTGACGACTTCATCATCTGCCCTTCTGAAGTGTGTATAGTCTCCTTAGTTGGCACAACACAATTCGAATTCAGAGCTAGCCTTAACAGACTGAGTGAAAGGAATCGCTACATCAATTAACTGGGACCGCTTTAGTTCTTTTGTCGAATTATAATGTCAGGTCGAATGCAGTTAGTGGTTTTATCTGTGATGATGGATCTGTACCAGTACACCATGGAATCTCACTTTCCGGAAGCTGTTCTCGTTCACGTTTCTAATTAAATGGAGGAAAGTCTTGGGTTGAACTATATTTAAGACCAAGACTTAGTTTTATGGTAGAGGATCATAGACACCTAGACATGTCCCTGTTACTAGAGGAGGACAGCCAGTTTAAAGGTGCTGGTAAAGCTTCAGTAGATCTACCAACTTTCATGATATGCATTTTTGTGATCCCAAATACCAATAAAGAATTCTTCAGTCTCTGGAAACGCGTGACCTGTTTCTATTGTCGTTGTTTTGCATGCCAGAAGGGCATTCCAGGAAAATGTTATGCCAAAAACCTTCACAGTTTCTTTCTTTTTGTGTGTAGGAATCCCCAATGATAACTACCTTATCCGTTAAAAACTCATGCATATTTTACTCGAAATCAGTATTTAAAATTTTGCTTATTTTAGATGAATGTTCGTTTCAAAATACATCAAACTACATGACAATTCTGTAACGATGAAATTTTTTGGAAATATAGAAGTTTTTTTATGTGTGTGTGTGAACATAAAACGTTAGAAAGGGTGAGGTTATCTGTTCTTGCAGCAAAGCTCTTGTTGTGATGCAAGAACAGATAACCTCGCCCTTTAGATAATGCTCCGAATATCAAACAGCTATCAGGTTTACTTACTTATCAACACAGAAAGGTTCCCACTACTTGACGATATTATCAAGAGAATCCATTTGGCCACTACTGCGGTTGATATGCGGTGGTAACTTCTTGAGCTCATTGTGATTCTTTGAGAATAATCCACTTTGCTTTTACTTACCCATCTCCCTTGCTCTTTTATCGTCATGGTGTTTTTTCCTTCCCATTCTCTCGCTCCCGTTCTCTGTGCTGCTCTGAGATTTGGCATTAGGTTAAAAGGGTTAGAATACTTTCAGTTTTATAGGAAACAAAAGCCTGAAGACTTAGGAGCAGCAACTGGTTCACTTTAGCAGGTATCAAAGAATTCTTTCTACCTTTAGGGGGTGCTATCTTTTTCATATCATACATCATGCTGACAGAATCTCACAATGCTGTCACGCAGTAACGTAAAAACCAGTCTAAAAATATTCGTGAAGGTTTAAAGGTTCGGTATAATCATATTACATAATCGTTTGAACTGGTCAGTTTAATTCAAACTATCGCGACGGCTAACTCTGGTTCCTTGTATGAGGTCAAAGACTATGTAGGAGAGCTAACTCTGGTTAAAATTTTTATTAAATTTACACCACAGATTTCCAAAGAACCTTAAACCAAAACTAATACCAGAAAGTGAATGAGCAGGTTCAAATAAAGTAAATACACTGGCATCTGAGTGGCCAGTCAATAAACCGTAATTTTACAGTACCATACCGTAATGCTCATTAACAGTCGAATGACCGGGAAATAAAAACGTATTGCCCACAGACCTGTTGCCAGTCGACTGATTGCACGTGAAAAAATAGGTATATAACCACTTTAAGAAGAACGTTGCCAGATTGTCAAGGTTAAAATACCGTAACAGTTCAAACAGTTTAAACACCGTGAACATGTAGTTTATCTACCGAAAATTTATGGTTGACGCCAAGTGGCGTGACTTACGATCTGTAAACCGGCTTAATCCGGATGAAACACTGACTGTCAACGGCAATGTTTTACAGAGTGGTAGCCAGTGAAAAAATCTCTGTCGAATTTGTGACATAAAATTTCGCGGAAGAAGTAGCGAGTCACACTGCTGGAACAGCGAGCAAACATGTTTTTTCAGATCTCACAGCATCTTAAGGCATAGCAAACTCATGTGTACCTCGATGAGTTACCGTTACCGCCTACCATTTTTTTGTTTGTTTGAGGGTTTAACGTACACCGTGAACAAATCAAAGGGACTTAAGCAGTCCTCCGTACCTAATTTGGCCCGACTGGTTCTAGAGAAGCGAGAAAAGAAGTGCCGTGAGACAAACGCACCACCCATGCCTTGCTGGGGATTCGAACCCATCTTGGGTGAATAATAAGACGCCAGCGCGTAGACAACTGAGTCTCCCGGGACGGCCCTGGTACCATTTTCCATCCATTGCTAGACGAAGGTGTCTTCATATCTACCCAAGAGTTCTTTTTCGTCCTTTCTTTCTTTTTCTGTGGGAAAGAGGATGCTATCCAATTAATAATTTCTTTGGTCTAACGTTGAATTAATGGAATTCTACAGACTGCCTAAATTAATGTTTGGCATGGCTTTCTTTTAGTAGTACGTTCATCTCATTTCCACTGGAGAATAATCGTTTCCAATCATAAGCGTACGTTTGTGCTCTGTATGGTTGTCTCAAGTATACATTATTCAATATGTAGCATTTCGGTAAGAATTCTACATTCCAATCAGGGATTTCTTGCAGAAATAGGTATCAGTAAAAAGCTCTGATTTTTTTTCTTATCGAAACATAATAGCAAGCTGTTCCTTCAAATTGCAGTTTACTTATAAAGCCAAGTTGAGCCAAATTTTGTTAATTCATTTAGATAAGTTTTGTTCTTTGATTTAATTGTCTATGCAGTCTTCTATCTATATCTTTAATCAAAGACATATCGATCTCAATTTCTTTAAGTTTCATTATATATATATAGAAATGTAAATTTTTATTTCTCGTGAAATATGGAACAGACCTTTGCTTCTTTTAAATTCACCCCTTTGAACTTTACTTCTCTGTCTCTTCACGCAAGTACTTCGATTCGTTATCTACATTCATGATATTATATAAGAGAACGCAACACTACTACATTAAAAAGAAAGGAAGGCAAGTGAAGCGACCGTTAGTATTTATCGTTTTGCCATTTTAGGACATTGACTCACATTATTTTTCACATCAGCGCTGAGAATCTTTGGAGATCATGACTCCCTGCTTTACCACTTTTCCAGTTTTTATAAATTTGATATTCTGAAAGAATTGTGTTTTGGAGCTCACTCTGTTAATAATGTTTTAAGGTATTACTGCTAAACCTCTTCAGTACCTCAAATTTGTGGAGAACGGAAGACATTTTGCACAAAAGCCATGTGGTTGTGCATAAGAGCAACAAAGAGTATCCATTCCACCCTTCTAAGTTTTATAGCACAGCGGAATACCAGGTCACAAAAGTTCGAACTTTCTTGATCGTAAGAAAGTTCGAACTCAAAATCTAAATAAAGAATCCGTCATTCGAAGGAGACAGTTTGTATAAAGATTATGCACTGGTATCTAAGATTATTGCCTAGTAATAAACAGCACCTTAGACATCAAGTGGCAGTTGTGGTTGCCGAATGCTCTTGCTCGTCCTATCTGCACCAGTGATCAAGTCCCGGATAGGGCATGGGTGATGCGCTTGGCCTGTGGCTCTGGCTCTCTCCTTTACCTGAAACCACTGGCCCCAAATTAAGGACGAGGACTGTTTATAGCTCTCTGAGTTTTTTGTCGTAATCGTTAAACTCCGAAAATAAAGAAAAAAACATCAAGTGGTGAAACTACTTTATTGTTTTTATACATTCTGAGTTCAGAACTGGGTTATAAAGGTTCAACACAAGAACAAAATACTTCAGTAATTAATTCATTTTCAGCTAACTTCATGAGAAGCGATTCAGTTTTGAAAAATATTTAAAATGCAGCCAGTCTGTTTCAATAAGTTTAAAACATGGGGATTTAATGACCGACGAACGTAATATACTGCTGGCCACCCAAAATGCAACACCAAGAAGGACACGAGATAGCAAAGCCAGATCTACTGTACACATAACAACAGATACAAAGATGAAACAATTGAGCTTACAGGTCCGTGAGACTTGCGGAACACGCAGACATCAATAGTTCGTGTGGCCCCCATGGCTGGCAATAACGGCAGCTACACGCAGCGGCATCGAACGAAAGAGGCTTTGGATTTGGGCTTGGGGTATGTCGGTCCAGGCTGCTTCCACACGTTGCCACAGTTTATCAGGCGTAGCAGCGGGTGGTGCTTGCTGGGCCACTCGGTTGCCGACAAACGACCAAACGTGTTCGATGGGCGACATATCGGGAGAACAGGCGGGCCACAGCAGCAGTGACACCTGGGGGCCCTGAAGAATTGTTGTACGATGCGTGGCACGTGCGGGCGCGCATTGTTCTGTCAAAACGTGGCCTCTGGCAGGTCCTGCAATTAAGGGAGGACTACAGGCTCCAAAAAGTTGGAGATGTAGCGGTGGCTGTTGAGTGTACCGGCGATGCGTACCAGAGGGGTGCGGATGACATATCCAATTGCGCCCCAAACCATAACGCGAGGCGACGGACCGGTATGGCGATGCATAATGCAAGCGTCATACATTCTCTCGCCGCGGTGCCGCCACACGCGGATCCGACCATCGTGGTGTTGCAGGCAGAAGCGGTATTCGTCGGAAAAGACAATGTCGTGCCATTACGTAGTCCAGGTGCGGTGTTTAACGGCCCACTGCCGCCGCACTCACCGGTGGTGTAACATCAGTGGTAATCGGAGCAATGGGCGCCGTGCGACAAGTCCCCGCTCCTGCAGACGACGTCGAACGGTACGTGCTGACACAGTTGTTGCGCAACACACCCTAATTCATGTTGTGCTGCGAGCCGTCAATGCCCGCGGCACAACACGCCGGTTTTCTCGTTCGGTGGTGTGACGTGGCTGCGGCAAACGCTCACGTCGGTCCGTCCGTCCCTCCTGCACCCACCGAATTCATACTCGCCTCACTGTGGCTGGATGTCGTCCCACACGGACGCCGATGTCTTGGTACGATAAACCGCTGTCTCGATAAGCAACTATTCTTCCTCTGTCGAGCTCCGAAACGTGCTGGAATGACTGCCGTATTCTGCGACGAGGCATCAGGAAGCTTCCCACGCACAGGTCCGGTAGCACAACATACATCCACACCCCGCCTTCTGTGCACCCTTCTTATAGTGCCTCTCGGTGGCGCGCCGGGCGCACATGATTTGCATATGCCCTGCAATGCTAATCGTTTGCATGTCCTCTCGCGGGCGACGCGTGCTGCGAATTTCAGGCCAATCGGATGCTTTCTTCTTGGTGTTGCATTTTGGATGGCCAGCAGTGTATTTAACAGTAAATGCCGCAGTTAAACAAAACGATTATAGTATACTACACGAAGATTTCCGTTAGAATATTTTTGGTAGCCTTTTGTTGATCACGTAAATTTCATTTTATCTTCTTCGACTTGCTTGTGGTAACACCATCAAAATCAACGTCACGTGAATCTGGCACCAAATCATCATTTGATTGGTTATGGTGCCACCACAAATGCAACAAGAGGAATTCATAGTAGTAATTGCAGATTACGTTACGTGAACGAGAATATTCTTCACAAAAGGGCGTCGTGATGGTGATCGAAAATCGAAGACACATAAGAGGGTTTTATTATTATTATTATAAGAAAAAGATGATTCCACCTCTGGGAAGTGGCATTTCTTTTTTCTCAATTGTCCAGGAACTTCCTTACTATCCTACAAGTGTTCAAGATAGCTGCTTTCTGAAGTTCCATGTAGGTGTTAGGTTGAAGGTCTAGTGTCTGTATAAAGCTGTGAATGGTCTTAGGTACAACTCCTGTGGCTGATATTACTATGGGGACGGTGGTGACGTTCTCCATATTTCCTTGGCTTCGTATCGTAGGTCGTTATATTTTGACAACTTCTCTCCGTGGGTTTTCTGGATGTTGCACGTGTTGGGCATCGCTGTGTCAATGAGGTATGTTGACTTCTTCTCCTTGTCGATCAGGACGATGTCGGGCCGATAGTGGGGTGGTCTTATCTGTTCTGATATATCTGTCCCAGCACATCTCGTGGGTGTTGTTCTCTAGAAGCGTTGTTGGCTCATTCTTGTAGCAGGAGACAGGCTCAGTTGTAATGAGGTGGTGCTTTCCTGCCAATTTCTCATGGAGGATCTTGGACACTTGATTGTGCCTGTTTGTGTACTCTGTCTGTGTGAGGACTCTGCACCCTGCTGTGATATGTTTGATGGTCTCTGGTGCTTGATGGCATTGCCGACATGTGTTGCTTTCCACTGACGTGTCCTTCAGGATATGTTTTCGGTAGTTTCTGGTGTTTACAACTTGATCTTGTATAGCCATCAAGAACCCTTCGGTCTCGGGGGAGAGTGATCCGTTTGTTGTTAGCCTTGTATTGGAGGCAGTCTTATCCACATGGTCGGATTGCAGATCGTTGTAGTGCCTTCCGTGTAGGACTTTCTTGCCCCAAGCTTCTTCTTTTGTCTCCCTCGTACCAATCTCGATTTTATGAGTAGAGAGGTCAAGGGCTGTGTACTACTTGTCACTCCGGTTTATCGCTTGGTGAAGGGGCTCCTTGCTCTAACGGATATATTTTCTGAGGCTGCTTATTTCTTTGTTTTGGTGTTCCAAGAGATCAATCATTTTCCGCCCTCCATCTGCACGTCCAATGTTCAGCCTTTCTACTGCTGACTTCGGGTGGTGCTGCCGATGTTTAGTGAGGGTTGTCCTGGTATTGCGCATTATTTCCTCAAGCTCTGTTGGGGCCTACTTGAGGATTCCGAAGGAATATGTGAGGACCGGGACTGCGTATGTGTTGATAGCCCTAGTTATGTTGCTGGCGTTGAGCTTCGTCTTCATTAGTCTACTCAGTCTTTGGTTGTATTTGGCGGCTAGAATGTTTTTGATTCCTTTGTGTTCTACGTGTTGTACCTGAAGCATACCAAGGTACTTATAGGCTTCTCCTTCCTCCATAGCTGTGATCTGTTCTCCGGTCTTCAATTGGTAGCTACGTTCATCATGCTTTCCTTGGTTCATACCTTGTGTCTTGCATTTCTCTAGGCCGAATTCTATCCCGATGTCATTACTGAAGCCCTCGGTGATCCGGATTAACTGTTGGAGTTGGTTATGCGACGATACGTACAGCTTGATGTCATCCATGTACATGAGGTGGGAGAGCTTGTACTTGTTGGTTTTGTTGCACTTGATGGTAAACGCATAATTGCTTTCGTTGAGCATGGTTGATAGCGGGTTGAGTGCTAGACAGAACCACAGTGGGCTATGTGAATCTCCCTGGAAGATGCCGCTGCTTACGGGGATGGGCTTGATCGTTATGTTCTCGACTTTGATTGTTGTCTTCCATTCAGTCATGGCCGCGTAAAGGAAGTTGATGATTACAAGACTTACTCTAGGGATCTCAAGGTCCTCTATCAGCCAGCTGTGGAGTACGAAATCGTAGGCCTTACGGTAATCGATGTATGCTATGTGCATGTTGCGGCGCATCTTGAAAGCTTGCTCCATTACAAGAACGTCGATGGTAAGCTGTTCCTTGCATCCTCTACAGTCCAGTTGGTATCCCTTTCACTGTTCTGCCGTAATTGCTTGTTCTTCTATGTGCATCATTATCTGATTGGTAATGCACGCTCTTGGGATCTTATACAGCGTAGGTAGACACGCTATTGGTCGATAGTTGGCTGGATTTCTTGTGTCCTCATTTTTAGCCTTTAGTATCGTTACTCCCTGAGTGAGGAAATCCGGGATTAGGGCTGGATTTTGAATCATGTTTATCAGTTAATTCGCCAGATGTTTGTATATTCAGGTGAACCTCTTGTACCAGTAGTTGTGGATGTTATCAACACCTGGTGTTTTCCAGCTGTGTATGTCTTACAAGGGAAGTTATCGGACCTTCCGACGACAACCGTCACGGAACGTTCTGTGGTGGACAAGCATGACACCAAAGTAACAGGTGTGAAGTACGGCCTTACGCAATCGCCCGCAACCCTTAGAATATGGCTTATAAGAGTGGGACGCCCGCCTGTAATGAATGCAGCCATAAAGTGTCAAACAACATTTACCTGTTAGATATGAGGCACTTAAATGTCGAGATAGACCACGTACAACACCATTAGGTAGCAAATGTCGTATACATACCTCACTTCACGTCATGGTAATGTGTTGAGAGAAGGCAGTGCTGCAAGCAAAGGTGAATCTCGCAAAACGAGCAGATAATGATGGCACTGGAATCACAGTCAGGAGCTTTGCACATATCACGCGCAGCAAAATTGATGTCCAACACATTACGGAACGGAAGAGGCGTTTCGTGTGGCAAGTATCTAGACGCCTTCCATGCATAGCGAAGCATAGGTTGGTACTGTGGTGCACACAACTGGTTGTATATAAATGAATGTAACTTGAAAATGAAGATTCTACCATGCAGGTTGACGCCATGCACCTCATCAGAACATATGTACCCTTCCATGCGTCGTGCAAACAGTTTGTATTGTCGAAAGAAATACACATCAAGGGGCTGGCAATATTTGGTGGCTTTCGGTTATATGAGTTTTGCGTGCAAATTGACGTCCCTGTCACCGAAAGCTTTGGCTGGCAAACTAGTGTCGGTTTGATCAGACCACGAATCCAGTAAGTGAAGGGAGGGTCTTGTTAGCTCTGATTTTAGTATCTTACGCATCCAGGACAGAACGAGAGCTGTGGACATCTTACCACTGGTGCTGCAGTCACATTCTGTATTTGGAGGTTGGTTACGTCGTACTTTTTCGGAAACACGTTTGCCAAACTTGCCTTCCCCTTCCTGAATGGACATCAGCACCTGAATGGTATAGGAATGGGTAGTCGATGCAACGGATTGCACAACAGCTTCAGTTATCTTCTCCCCAGTCCGTGATAGCGTCCTGTTTGACGTGAGTTCGTATTCAAATCGAGCTTGGTCTATACTGAACACCATGTCGGCATCAATTGCATTGACAGTAATGTAGTCCGTAACATCTTGTAAATACTCCAATGCGCTGTTCCTTACGGCCGTGTCAAGGGTAACATCCCGCCTGGCAACGAACCTCGTCATCTTGCTTGATAAGATTTTATAGAGGCGTTTGAATTTGCGCAGGAAATATGTGCTGGCTTTAAAATTGGGGATACCCATGGCGTTAGCTGCTTCCTTTGCCCACGTCTTTAAATCCCAGTAGTGAATTGAGAGTCCCATGTTACGCCCATCTTGGAATTTGGTGTACATATGCTGACGAATGCGTGCAGTTTTGTGTTCCATCGTACCACCACTCTCAAAAGCCGTTACTATTTGCCGCACTTTTTCCGGTGATACCAAGAAGTTCGAGTTCCTATGTATTTACGGGCAATTGCTGCAACGGTTTTCTTTGCGACCTTCACGTTGTCATAGACACTCTGCATGGTTTCCCCGGAAAACTGTTCGTGAATGCTTTTCTGTTTCACTTTGGGGGTGATGATTCATAGAAACTCGAACTGCTTGGCACGTTGTGTGTTGGAGTACTCGGTGTATCACTATGTTCACATAACATGTACGACATTTCATCACTATCACGCCACAATGTCTGTCCTTCAAACATGTCTGCGCCTCCAATGACATGTTGCTCCAAAACGTTGCCTTGCAATTTGCCTGTCGATGTACGTTGGAGCCGTGTCGTTCGCTTGTTATTTCTGCGTCAACTCTTTCACTGGTATTTTTACTACGGCATGAGTGTTACAAGCCATTTTCTTAAAGCACACAACACATTATTTGTATGCGTACGAACAGGCCCGTGCGCTGTCTCACACTTCTCACGTTTAACAGTCACTGACGTACAGAACGGATGACACTTTCCAGCCATGCGCAGTATCACCCAATCACATCACACCCACATTTACATGTTGTTTGACACTTTATGGCTACATACATTACAGGTGGGCGTCCCACTTTTATAAGCCATGTTCTACGAGTTGCGAGCAGTTGCGAAATACCGTACTTCACCCCTGTTACTTTGGTATCATGCTTGTCCACCACAGAACGTTCCGTGACGATTGTAGTTGGGAGGTCCGATAGTTTTCCTTGTTAGCTATGGCTTACGGTAGGTCCTCTGCTGAGATCTTCCAGTCAGCCATATACTGATATTGGCTCTCTGTTCTTTTTTCTCGCAGTAGCCATGAGGCTTTGCTGTTGTGGTTCGTATTCCTTGCCCAGAGGTTACTCAAGAAGATATTTTCTACCGCTTCACATTCTGGTGGTCCTTCGCCTTTGATATTTTTCTTGGAAATGTTACGATGGAAGTTTCTCATCGTTTTTGAATGTGTATTTTTCCATATGTAGCTGTGTTTTATCTCCTGCTAATAGCTAGTAAACTTTGTTTCAGCGTGTCTAAGTATTCTTCCATTTGTTGGTTTTCTTCGAACCTAGTATGGACTTTGGCGCTTTTCAATGAGCTAATCTTTTCCTACCCGCTTCTTGGACCTATTTCCCTTTATGCACTATGTGACTATGTGAGTTGGCCGATTTCCTTCCGGAGCTTATCAACTCAGCCCTACAGTCTTCTTTGCCATGCTAGTAGAATGGGTTTCTTGGTCGTTTGTTCCTTCTGATGGATGGTGTTTTTCCCGTTTAGTCTTGTGGCTGCAACTGCGGCACAGTACACAGTGGTGTAGACGGATTCTAACGTGTTGCCATTTTCATCTAGGTAGGCTGGATGCACAGACTTGTTGAGATGTTCTGTTATTTGCCATAAATCTCTATTAGGTCTTTGCCTCGGTATTCTGTCTCATGGTAGGGTTCATTCCTTCGAACACTAGGACGGCTGTCCTGAATTCGTTTGTAACCGCTGATGGCACCCGCTGGCTTTGTTCGGTCCCGTCTTCTGGCTCATTATTAATATTATTATTGTTGTTTTTGGTTTTTGTTTTTGTTGTTTCGTTTTGTGTTTACGTCGCTGGAACATTGGTTCTAGACTAAGCATCGGAATGGTAGCCGAATAAATATGTAGATGTTCTTTTCCACGTCGTGAAGACTGGAAGACTTTCAAACTTGTAGGGGTGACAAAATGACACTGGGTATTTAAATGCGTCTACAAACGAGATTCTGGAAATTATTTTAGTAGAAGCTTGCTCCTACATGCTCAATGTTGCCAATTACGTGTATAATTCGAATTATGTAAAATAGAATGCCTAGGCTTTCCGTACAATACCTAAAACTACTAGTCAAAGTGTACAGAAAGGTAACTCTTCGTCCATTACTGGGCATTTTATATAATGAAAGGTCAGCTGTAAGCAATATGTGTGTGTGTGTGTGTGTGTGTGTGTGTGTGTGTAAGAAAGAGAGAGAGAAAGAGAGAGAGTCACCTTGTTAGCGGTCGACAAAATGCAAAGGACAACCAAGAACAGACCAAATAAAAATGAAAAGATTGTCTGAAAGCAAATTTTAGCCAGTTTAATAAGGGCCGTAATAAGGTAGAAGGTTTAGCACCATTACAATTCGTAATAAAGTAGAAGATTTGATAGTATGTAATGGTGCACACTCACTAATGGAGTGTGCAAACTTCGCTTACTCGCATGAGCGAATTTCCTAATATGTACATGCCTTCCAAGTTGCGCGATCCCTATATTTATACCAGTTATCATGATTGACTGACTGCCAGTCGTAGCCCAGAGAAAAAAAACTCATGGGAGCGCAGTCATGATGATTAAAATGAAAACCATAATGAAAAGCACCAAAATATACATAAGTAAAAAGTAAAAAGAAAGAAGGTTATGGAAGATAGTATTCGTCACAATCATACTAGTGAACTACAGGTACTCTTTAGTTGGCATTATCTGCATCAAATTGCTACTACATTGTGACGTTCATATATATTTATTAGAAAGTGTACAAAGTATCAGCTCAAGGAAAGAAACCAACTTGGCTTAGTACACATCATTTCAAGAAAAGTCATTTCAACAAACAGAAAATCGCTGTACTCCCAAACATAAAACCTGTGCTTTCGTCTTCAGATCTTGTGGAGTACAGGTATTTCACATTTTTAGAACTTTGTTTTCGTACGTTAGGCATTCATCTAGTAGTGTAGTTTGGTGAAATGTAAGCATTCGTGTATTGTAGGAGTTCAACAGTGAAATTCATCTATGTTGGCCAGTTGTATTGAGAATGCAGTGTATGCAATGTCTTTCAGGCAAACATGGTGCCCGACTTACAAGTATTCAAGGATTGATGGCTAGGAAAGTGTCCAACGCCGGGCTTGAGGCCTCGCAGTTCTAACGAGTGGACAAATCGCTTTACTCTTAACACCTTTCTTTTCACACTGGTTTTTTGCTTTGAGAGTTTTCACTTTTTTTTTTTTTGTACATGTAATTAAATTTCAATCTCTGGAAGAGCAAAAATTCGATTGCATGGAAGAAAAAGAGTTTAAAAGTTAAAAAATAAAAAATGAGTTAATGAGTTAAAAAAGTAAGTGGTTTACTGCTGAATTGAGTACTGCAGTAAATTGGGCTGTTCCTGAACAACGGAAAACATATTTCTCCATTTCATTTTTAATATCTTCATGTGCTTCAACTGCATTAGGGAATCAAAACTTGGTCGATATCAGCCGTCTTGGCACTGTATAATTTCTTTAAAAAGTAGTTTAAAGCACTTAACATTTAAAAACCGCACAAGAACTTTAAGAACCCCATGGGTCCCTTCATCAGGTGGTATGTACACTGATTTAAGTGGACTGCGCTGGTTATCGCTGCGCATGCTCCAGTCCCTTAGCGAATCAGTTAAGCATAGGTTAAATATTGGTTATGTACATAAAGTATAAAGCATTGATTACATTACAAAAAAGAGATTACACTAGATGCAAGACACAACCGACAATAGAAGACGCCTCTCTCAATCCCCGCTTTCACAGTGAATCACCTCCCTAAACAAGTTAAATTCCCACAAGCAAAAAGAACAAAACAAACTAGTCCAAATCGGTCCCAGCCCTTTTCTTTATTTTTAACTCCTAGCTGAGGACAGTGTCTATATAGGCTCCACACTAAGAAATATTTAAAAAAAAACTATACGAACATAAATACAGTCTCAAAATTGGTGCACATTTCACAGCATTATCCAGACAACGTCTAAATGGAACTTTTCCCCCACTCTGGGATCAGGCCAGCCTGCTTACAACACATAACTCTAAGCCTGCAGTATTAATGGCAGACAGCCTTTATATTTTTGATTTACATAAGTGAGTCTTGTTGGAACGATGATTTCCCGGTAAGGTACCCTTACCGGGAAATCATCGTTACAACCCTTACCCGGGAAACTTCTACTGAACTCTGTTAAAAGGCATTAGCTGCCCCTGTGTGGCTTATTTCCTTGTTCCGAGGGGGCATGGGGGAAGGTGCTACCTTAGCTAGGAGTTAAGAAAAAAGAAAAGAGGGAGGTGACTGATTTGGACTGGTTTGTTTTTTGTTCTTTTTGCTTTTATTTTTAGCACGTCTTGTGTAAAAAAAGATCGTGCTTATATTACCGGTTTATCCGTCCGTCCGTCCGTCCGTCCGCCTGTACCCAAGATATCTCTGCAACTATTAGTCCAATTTGAAAAATTCTTTTTGCATTGGGAAGCTTGAAATATGTGAATGATGATCCTTTATTTCGTTTTTTTTTACGATGTACAATTTGACCGCTAGGGGGCGTAAATGCAGATGATGTCGAATTCAAAAATACGTTTTATTCTACATATTTGCTTCTAAAAATCCGATTGAAAAAAATCTTTTATCTTTCGATTCCATTTATGTCGAAGAGTATTTTAGATACAGTTATTTTTTTCAAATTACGCATAGATTTTCCGCTAGGGGGCGTAAAAGTAAATTACATTTTTTCCCGATAACTCTTCTTCTAAAACTCCGATTCGAAATTTTTTTCTTCAGCGGATATATCTCATGGTGGAAAATCTTTTGCATATAATTTAAAGTTTTTGGTAAAGAATACTTTAGCCACCAAGGGGCGTAAGTGTTAATTTTTGCTTCTGATGTATTTGCTATAAAATCTGAGTTTCTAAACTATCGATTGAAAAAATTCTTTCGTGAACTAATGCCACTCACATCGATAAACATTTTCCGAATATTTTCTTCTTAAAATATTCCACAGTTTCTCCGCCAGGGGCGTAGATGTATATCCTATTTTTGTCAATATCTCTACTTCTAGGAGTCCGATTTGAAAAATTCCTTCTTTGTTGGATAGTGTTTCCAGTGTGACAAAAATAATGTATGGTTTTCCTACCAGGGGACGTAAAGTCACATCTTATTTTTGTCGATATCTCTGTTTCTAAGAGTTCGATTTGAAATATTCTTTCTATGTTGGAGAAAGTTTCCGGTGCGAAATGTTTCTCATATAAATTCATGTTTTTCTTAAAGCACAAGTCTGCAACCAAAGGGCGTAAGCTCACAATTCCGTTTACAGCAACATCTGAGGGATTAAAAACCGGATTGAAAAACTTCTTTCTTCCGTCAGATACTATTGTTTTCCATACCGGTTCCATTGACTTTGAATAGTTTTGATAAATTTAATTTCCGTCAGAACAGATTCAAAAGACGTGCTTATTACTCCCGAAAATTCGGTGTCATCTTTCTTGTTAATTTTATTTTTACTTAATTTTGGAGGGGATTTAACTTGTTTAGGGAGGTGGTTCACTGTGAAAGCGGGGAGTGAGAGGGGGGGTCTTCTATTGCCGGTTGTGTATTTGTTTTTGTCTTGCATCTAGTGCAATCTCTTTTTTGAAATGTAACCAATGCTTTATACCTTTATGTACATAACCAATATTTAACCTATGCTTAGCTGATTCGTTATGGGACTGGAGATACGATAATCAGCGCAGTCCACTTAAATCATAGATTATCCATGATACAGCTTTCAGTATACATGCCACCTGATGAAGGGACCCATGGGGTCATTAAAGTCCTTGTGGGGGTGTTTTATTATTACTTTTAATGTAAATTTCTTTTAAACTACTCGTTAAAGAAATTATACCGTGCCAAGACGGCTGATATCGACCAAGTTTTATTCGGGGCACAACACTACGTCTTGTTGGCATCAAGGAATTTTTATTTCTCATTGAGCTTTGTGAGATGCACTGTAATTTAACCTTTCTTTTGAGTTGTTGTTTTGTTATGTAAATTCGGTTTATTCTCGTTAAACGTTTTTCTAAACTTAACGCCATTGATTCCTGTCCGACGACTTTGAGTTTGGCAACCCTGACAACAGGTTAGAAGTCAATGACGTATGCTCAAGCTAGAGATAATAGCGGCTGTTTTGGAATGTATCACTCTCACTTGTGTTTCGATTTCACTTGCTTTAGGCAGATTCACTTGCATTTGGGATACATTGACTATGTTTTACTGCTCGCGATATCCAAAAACATCATAAGCCGTCTGAGCACGAGATAAAATATGTTTATTGAGTTCTAAGACCACATGAATAATAACACTAAAACCCACGATATCTTACGGAACTCCAAGAGTTCCTCCTTTAGATGACGATAGCACTACAGCTGCATCACAGAACGCGATAGATTATGTAGCTGATGACAAAATATCTGAGCTTTGGCAGAACCACTCAGATATAAATACAAGGGGCGGGCAAATTGACGTGAACAGCATATTATGGAAGTTAAAGTTATTAATGTAGGCTACACTGAAGAAGAAAAACTGCTGTGATTATCTTTTTTTCTTTGTATATATTATCTAGGTTGTATACCAGTGCAGTACACGTTGTGTTGAGCAGCGGTTCGTACGAACCGTCTGTTCGTACGAACCGCTGCTCAACACAACGTGACTGACAGACTTCCAAAGAGTAAAAATCGTGCGAATCCGTCTGTAACCAGATGGTCACATTGTTTGGCGTTTCAAGAGCAATAGTCTCAACGGTTATGATTGCTTACACTAAGCATGGCAAGAGTTCATCGGCGAAGAAGTTGTGGGCGAAAACCTATTGAATGAGAGAGATTATCGAACACTAACAAGGATTGTGCCCAGATAACACAAAACTACCGCCGCAAAAGTGACAGCCGGACTCCATATGAACCTGGAATATCCTGTTGCCACAAAACAGCCCTCAGAGAATTTCACAAAGCCAAGATTTATGGAACTGATGCAATTGCCAAGTCTTTAATCACAGAAATCAACGCTACAATGCAATGAAGATGGTGCCATGAACATAAAACCTGGACAGCAGATGGCTGGAAACATGTGATATGGTCCGATGAATTCTTATTATCATGTAATATGGCCCTATGAGTCCTTAAACATGTGACAGGGTCCGATGAGTTCTTATTTTCATTATTCCCAAAAATGTATGGATAACTCCCAAGGAAGCGCACAATTCAGAATGTCGGGTTCCAACTGTCAAACATAAGGTGAATCAGTGATGGTTTGGGCAGAAATATCTTGATATTCGGTTGGTTCCATCATTACCCTACATGGCCGAGTTACTGCCATCGAGTATTTGGATATTATAGTTTATCAGGTGCATCCTATGGTTCAAATGTTGTTTCCCAACAATGATGACAGTTTTCAAGATGACAGAGCGCACGTGCACACAGAGAGAACGGTTCAGTCTTGGTTTGAGGGAACACCAAGATGAACTTCAACATCTGCCTTGGACAGCTCTATCACCTGACTTGAATATCGTCGAACCACTGTAAGTAGTTTTAGAAAGCAGAGATGCAGATTCCCTAATCCAACATCTGTGAAGCAATTGACTAATGTTCTGATCGACAAACGATGTAACATTCCACTGCAGACTGTTCAAAAGATGTATGAACCTATTCCAAGAAGGTCGAAGGCTGTATTAAAGGTAAAACACCTTATTAATAAAGACATATCGCCCATTTCCCAGGCGTTCATACTATTTTGCCCAACCCCTGTATTGTACAATATGGGAAAAATTAATAGCAACTCCGGAAATTTAGGAGGTTTTTGAGGTTTGAGTGTTGCTACAAAAGTAAATGTGCAGATAATACGGACAATATGTACATCATTGGAAAGCATATTTTATGCAGAATCCAAATCAGGTTACAGAATGGGAATAGCTTAAATAGAATTCAAGTTATGCTCAGAAATGTGCTGCGAAACAGATATCATGGCAAAGTAACGGGATGACAGGAAAAGAAATAACATCCCTAATATTTTGTAGGGTGACCTTTGGATTTAACGACCGCTGCACATCTCTTGGGCATGAAGTCAACAAAGTTACCCAACATCTCGGATGACATGCAGTGGTTCCAAACGTGAGTAACGGCGTTAATGAGTTCCACTTTACTTGTGGGGTGCCTGTCGTGCACCTTTCTTTTGAGAATGCGCCACAATATCTCTATTGGGTACAAGTCTGGGGAATTACCAGGCCAAGGTAGAGGCACAACATTTCCTAAAGACGTTACATAAGCTTTAATACTTTTTGCACGGTGGCATGGGACCGAATCGTCCTGGAAGATGTATGGTTAACCCTGGAACAAATCACATCCCGAAGGAACCATCTTGTCCTGGAGGATACTCTTGTACACCTGTGCATTAACAGTGCTGTCACACACATGGATTCTGCCCACTCCAGCAGCAGCGAAACATCCCCAAATCATAACACTGGCTGGGTACTTTGTGGTCATCTGTGTGCAAGAGGGATTCAATGCCTCGTTTCGTCGGCGAAACACTCGGCACCCCGCGTCGTTATATTCAATGTTCAATTTGGTCTCATCGCTGAATAAAACTTGACGCCACCGATCAGTGCTCCAGTCCTTATGTTCCTTAGTCCATTCTACACGATTCTTACGTTGCACATGGTTAGCAAGGGCTTCTTAACCGCCCTATGAGACGTCAGACCCACATCACGTTACCTGTTCCTCACTGTTCGAGGACAAACAGCAACACCACAGCTCTTCCACAATTCTTTGGAAAGAACTATTGACGATGGAAACCTGTTTCGCAGACACAACCGCTGATAGGCCCTGCCATTTCTCGCCATTGTTTTCCTTTTTCGGCCACATTTACCCAGCCTGCAATTGTTGATACCACCCATATCACGGATCTTCGCCAGGTGCCGTCCAATAGTGCTCTTGTGCACCCCAGTCATGCGGGAAAATTCGGCATTGCTTTTGCCACTGTCGCTTAATGTCACCATTCTGGAAGCCTTTCGTGGTGAAACATCACCTAATCTTCCCATACCTGCAACACAGTTTGTAATCAGAAAAGACAAACTTCGGATTTGCACTGCAGTCCAGAGCACGCACGCCTACACACACAGCAATGCAACCGACTACCTACGAGCACGCCGAAAACTTCGTGAATGACCCCACACACAGTATTTGTCATTTTCTTGTAGGACTTCCGTCCACAGTGAGTAGAGTTTAGGTCCTAGCCACCTACAGCGAGATCGCCTTTTGGACAGGACACAGAAACGGAAGGAATAAGAGCAAGTCTGGCGACTTTGACAGAACAGCTTGTAGTGAGATTAGAGTACAGTAGATGGCGC
The DNA here is from genome assembly GCA_039090855.1 of Macrothele yani. Lineage (NCBI taxonomy): Eukaryota > Metazoa > Arthropoda > Arachnida > Araneae > Macrothelidae > Macrothele > Macrothele yani. The sequence continues at coordinate 70,341,766 of CM077025.1, read as the reverse complement.
CACCGTACAAGTACGATGTTGTACACAGAGGGGTGAGGGAATTTCGGAGGGGGGGGGGGGCATAGGAAAGGATACCCATTTAACCAGTGGGTCCAGCCTGGGGGCCGTCACTTAACGTGCTCGTCCGATATTCAGCGATTGTTTGTAAATCACACCATCTCTGAAAGATCAGCCAGGTTCGAACCTGAGGACCTTGCATCGATATTCTGACTCGCTAACCACTAAGCCATCGGCGACTTGGGAATGACCCCAGGCACCTCGGCTGCTCTTTATATCGCATGTACCCGGACGTCGGAGAAAGCTCCGTCGCCTTGTACAACGACGATGACATTTCACATTATGACGTGTGCTTCCTTCGCAGCACATTTCTGCTCATAACTTGAGTTCTATTTAAGCTATTTTCATTCTGTAACCTGATTTGGATTCTTCATAAAATTTGCTTTCCGATGCTGTACACATTGTCCATATTCTCTGCATATTTACTTTTGTTGCAACACTCAAACCTCAAGAACTTCAAAAATGTCCATAGTTGCTATTAATTTTCCCCCTGCTGTATATATATAATCCTTGCCAAAAAAAAAAAGCATCCAGAAGGTAACATCCATCAAGATGAAAATCGGTATGTGCAATGTACATGTATAGGAAAGAAAATTATTGTAATTCCATAAAACAGTTACACGAGTGGGACAACTCAGTACGTTGTAGTGCCACCTCTGGCTCGGACACAAGCGGTTACCCAGCAAAACATAGACGCATACAGTTCGAGGATACTGGCCTGAGATACAGCATGCCAGATGGTGTCCTAATTGCAGGCCCGTGCACCGACATTTCCGGATATGTGTAAGTGGCATCTCATCGTGCTCCAGACATGTTTGATCAGTAAGAGGTCGGGCTGACCATGGAAAGGTGTCGACATTACGGAGGAAGGCCTGGGACAGCCGTGCTGTGTGTGGCTAGACATTATCCGGTTGAAAAATTCCTCCGTGATGCTGTGACTGGAATGGCAACACAACAGTTTGTACAATGTCATCGACGTACTGTTGAGCTGTTAGAGTGGTGCAGAGAACTATCAAGGATGTCCGGCTTTTGTAGGAAATGTCTGTCCATGCAGTCACTCTCAATGTGCGAGCCATGTGCCTTTCCACGGTAAAGGCAGGATCCGTGTGCTGGCCAGCTTGTCTCCAGACATGTATGTGCTGGTCATTGGTGCCAAGTGCAAACTGTGACTCATCACTGAAGACAAAACACCAGTGGATACTATCCCACGTTGACTGGAGGCAACGCCGCACTGGTGCCAGCGATGCTTGCTGATGTATTGTAAGCAGCAAAGTGGCCTTCTCGAATGTAGTTAAACTTCTGTACCTGTAGACAACGCAATATGGCGACGGATGGTTGAGAGCGACAAATTCGGTTCTGCTCGTGCGGTTCTCACAATCGCTCGATCCTCGCGTTCTTCGTTGTTCTCGGCCGTCCACTGCCCGCGTGCCGCTGCCCTCTTCGACGCATTGGCGCCAACATCGTCCGCTGGCCGCTTCGCTCCCTCCCAAGTGCTGGGCGATTCAGCGACTTGCCCAACCTGCGTCTACAGCCCAATAATACGTCCTATCTCAAACTCGCTCAGCTTCTTGTATTGTGCTCGGATCCGACTTCAAGGCATTCTTACACTCCGTGTTAGTTAATGCAAGGGCAATCCGCTGTCACAACTGTTTCTGCGTGCGAGCTTTGCACTTGATATATGCAGTATATACATACAGGGTGATTCAGCTAAGCGTGTACAAACTTCTGGGAGGGGTAGGTTGCACAAAGACAAATCTGAATCACATAGCAATGCAGGGTCGGAAACGCCATCTTCATGCGGTAGATGGCGTGCGTTGTTCGGCCGCGAGACTGCTCATAAGTTCTTTCAGGATACCGTCATTTGTAAAACGCCCGCAGAGGTAGTAGGATGGCTGAGTTTTACGAACCCGGAAATGGCTGATATATACCTAGCATATGGAGCAGCGGACTGCAACGGACGAGCCACCGAGCGACTGTACCAGGAACAGTACCCGATGAGACGAGTACCAAACCACTAAGTGTTTACACAGCTGCATCAGAGGTTATGCGACACTTGTTTTGTCAAGGGGCCTGGCAGGGGTTGGGGACGATGGGTACCCACTCCTGCCATTGAAGAGAATGTTTGGGTCATGCAGCAGACACTCCAAGTGCCAGCACACAAGCAATTGCCCATCGGCTCGGTCTGCCCCAATCCACCATATGGAGGGTTCTATTGCACCCATATCATGTGCAGCGCGTTCAGGCACTAAGTCTAGAGGATTACCCTCAGCGCATTGCATTTGGGCAATGGTACCTGCATAAGAGTGCCGCAGAACTCCAATTTCCTGCTTCTGTGCTGTTCACAGACGCAGCGTGCTTTACACGGGAAGATTGCTTCAATGCACATAACGCGCATGTAACAGCTCGTGGTCGCAACTTTGAACACCTTCTGTAACCTCAGTGCATTTCGCAAATGTCTTGTGAGTAATAAAAGCATTTTGTTCTCTTACGCGCTGCTCTTTCATTTCTCGTCCTCTCTGTACACTAGCACCCGAAGATGACGTTTACGACCCTGCATTGGTATGTGATTCCGATTTGTCTCTGTGCAACCTACCCCTCCCAAAAGTTTGTACACCCTTAGCTGAATCACCCTGTATATACAGTATATATATATATATATAATAGAACGCCACTCAAACTTTTTTTGTCGAATATTCTAATTTTTGTTCCTTTTAATAAAAAAATAAGGCACAGAAAGTTTTCAGACAATTGGTCCATATTTAATAGTGGCTTAATGCAGCCGAACTTTTTAATGCGTTCTGATATACACTGTGTATATTCGTAATGAAAAGTTTCAGCAAAGTTTGCTGATTACAACAAGTAAAGTAATTTTTATCACATTCCCTGGACAATTGGACAATTATTAGTTTATTTGGGTTGAGGTACTGCTGGCGATGCGTTTCAACTATTTGCAGAAGGCACTGCTTCCGTTCTTCTTGGTTAGTCAACACAGCGTTAAAAGACTGTATTAGCGAAATGGTCTTTTCTGCTGCATCGTTAACAACTTCGAGATTCTTGACCCTCCGTTTGGCTTTTATGAATTCTTCATCTTCCTCCCAGGTGCTAGGATCAGCTTCAAGAGAGTTATCAGGAACATGTAAAGCCACGAACACTTTCTTGCTGTTTCTTCTCACAAAGTCTGATAGCTTACTTTCTTTTAACTGTTTTTCACCAATCTTTATTCTTCGAGGAACAGGATCCTCCCTTTATTTGTCTAAGAATGCAACCACTGCCACTTTCATCTCTACGGGCACTGTTTCATGGAAAAATGCAAGACCAACTAGAACTTCACTCAAATACCACAAATAACAAGAAAAGCTTTTGATTGCAGCATTTGCAACAGCTTCATTTGTAGTTTTGTATGCGACAAGATTCTGTAGGAGTTCAAGGTCCGTCCTTGGAGCAAGTGCAGCACCTGGTGAGGTAAACCACGATTTCACGTACAGCTGTACGACAAACCAGTTGAACTGACGAAGGCCGAATAGTTCTCGAGCAGTTATCTGAAACTGAGATCAAAACAAGTATATCTTTAAACTGTAACTAAGTTTTGCCATCCACTTAGCTCTGTGATAAGCACCAGGAGAATGTATGGGCAGCCCCCTGTGGCGCGGTGGTCTAAACGATGGCCTCTGATCATTCATCCGAAAGGAGTCCGGGTTCAAATCCCGGTGAGGCATGGATGCTGTGTTTGTCTTACGGCACTGGCTCTCTCCCTTCCCTGGAACCAGTGACCCTAAATTAGGGACAGGATACTGCTTATAGCCCATTGAGTTCCTCACGGTGGTTGTTAAATCTCCAATCATAAAAAAAAAAAAAAAAAAAAGAATATATGAAAGAATCCTCTAGTGAAAGTGCCCATCGGCTCAGTTCGCCCCAAGAAACAGCAGTGGCAGTTGAAACAGTTCTTTATAATCATTCCTAGGGTGGCATTCGCACAGCTGTCCACGAATGAAAGTAACTAAGCCTGTTTTAATTGGTTCTTTTCGACAAGCAATAACTTCGACTTCTAGACCCGACTCATAAACATCTTTATTAAGCTGACTGCAAGGATTTGAAAACCTATGGAAGAGCTGGATGTTTGGGCCAAAGGAAGGCCCCATCAGTTTTTCATAACTACTTGCAACGATGAGTTCAAGTATATGGTGTCGGCAAGCCATGCTCACAAGAGTTCTGTTTAGTTTCTGCTCCAGCAAGGTATATGCTCCACCTTTCAAACCTGTATTAATTGCTGTTGTGCCGAATGACATAAACTGAATTCTTTCAATCAAATTCTAATCCTGAATCAATTGGAATACTGCAGTTACTTGCCCTATTCCAATCCCATTTGTGAGTTTTGGAGCACCCAGAAGTTTCATAACGCCATCCACAGACACAAGTACTGCTCGACGATCAGTAGTCTCCGTGTTGGTCAGAGCAGGCAGCATTTTCCCATCTCATTGTATAGTAAGTGGCATTTCGGGAGCAAATGCAGTTTGTATTGCTGCTGCTATGGCTTCTCTGTGCTTTCTTCGTGCCAGTCTCATGGGCTCTTTGTTGAGAGCAATCTCTTCAAGGTTTACACCCAATGATTCAGCAGTGGCGGCTGGAACATACGTAGCTTTCCTGTCACTTATTTTGTCTCGGTCTAATGCAGATGCTAACCAGCGGCGAATTTACTACTAGGCCAATTAGGCCATGGCCTAAGGGCCGGAGGCTCTGGAGGGCGGTAGGTGTAGAATCCAGAAAAATGGATAGAATAGAATAGAAAAACTTAGCAAAGGGAGGTACCGTTATTTTAATTTACTTGGATAAAATAAAGTAGTGGTTGTTTGTTATTTTATCTTGAACGTTAACTAAAGAAATAAGAACGTAATACGTAATAGCTCTATTGTGAGAACACCTGTGTCCGTACGAGAGAGATAGAGAGCGCATGCGACGTCTGACAGAGTGACAGGTGCACGAGAGGAGTGAAATGCAAATGAGCAACAATCTCGCGCGCGCCCATCCGGCGCCGTTATATCATTTTCCAAAACACGCTGCAGTTAATTTTTATATACTTTATTAATTTTTATTGTTGTAATGCAATTTTAAAGAATTAAAACAAGAAATACTATTGTTTACTTTCGTGTTATAAGAATGCATCATGTGTCGGTTTCAAATGTAGGTTTAAGGTTTCACAATGTAAAGTGCTGTTCCTGGATAAGCATGAACCTCTTTGTCTATGTTTACAATTATATTTTTTATAACCTTTAATTTAACAACAAGTTAAATCAAAATAATTTTTATTTATAATACTTATTTAACAATAAAATTATACTACCAATTATTATATTCTTAACTTAAAGATAAGTTTATTAGAAAATCTTATAAGAGCAAATTAAAATATGGGTGGCCGGGTGTGGGTAGGGGGGCGCATAGAAAATTTGGCCTGGGGCCTCAAAATCCTTAAATACGGCTAACTCAGGACTGACGATGTTGGAAGGACGGGGCATTTTAGTTTTTTTTACAGGTAGAATAACTTGCTGTAGGTATAACTGTTTCGCCATTTGAGTCACTATTACTTTCAGTACTGCTGCTCAAATGCAGATTCATTTATGAGAGCTCTGACTCACATTCTAATCTGTCGGCTTTCTTCTATTTTCTAGTTTCCATTAAATTCATTCTGTCCCTACGCCTCTCCTCCAGCTTAGCAAGGCTAAGCTGGAGGAAAGCCAATAAAAATTCCTTGTCCTGGCTCACCGTACGAGTTGGCATCTGACTCGATCCCGGGATGAGGCATCGGTGGTATGCTTGTCCATGATGGCGATTCGTTTGGGTAGGGTTCATTTTAAAACGCTGTGGTATTGCAGGTAACAGATATAATAAGTCAATATATGACAGAAATTACCTTTATGAATGAGAGATTTTCGAGTTCTTTACATAACCTCCTTTGTGAACTGGGCAGAGTTCACACCGAGAGCTCAATTCTTGCCACGTGTTTTCTAACACCTGCGGGTTGATTAGTGCGAACACTGCATTACGGTGGCCAAATTCTCTCCTAAGGGAGAGTTGACCTCTATGCTACATATCTTCTTGGTACCACAAGTGGATAAGGATGTCATTTTACAGCACGACGGGGCCCCACCCTACCCCACTGGTCACTGGAAGTCAAAAACTTCCTCAACAACACATTCAATGACAACTGGTGTGGTCGCCTATTCCTAGGCCTGCAAAGTTCCCGGAACTCCCCCTCCCCCGGTTTCTTCGTGTAGGGGTTTGCGAATAACGTCGTCTACACACAACGACCTCAATGCCTGGATGATTTGAAGGTGAAAATTTCTGCAGCGTTCGCACAAATCACTCCGCAGATGCTAGAAATCACGTGGCAAACATTGAGCACCCGGTATGAACTCTACCGAGCCCTCCAAGGGTGGTCATGTAGAGGCCAGACAAGATCCCTTCCATAAAGGGAATTTCCGCCAAATATTGACTTATTATATCTGTTACAAGCCATACCACAGCATTTTTAAATTATCCCTACCCAAACCGATCACCCTGTTGTTCTGTCCCTTCCCTGGAACCAATGGAGACGGGTGACTTTTTAGGGTTGTGGCTGCTCATAGAGGAAATTAAACCACACACATGCACAGAATCCACTGCGCGAGTAAGCGCTTGCCATAATTGTTGCCTGCTATTTCACATAATGTGTCCCAATCACAACTTTCCTTCTTTAAGAAACGTCAGTTTTTCGGCGCATGACAAAGCCACTTCGTTAATTTTGTTAAAGTTGTGAAAATTGGATCCTATTTTGTTTATGAAGCAATTTTTTGGCAATGAGTGTACGAAGCTGAAAGCTAAACCACCTTTCAAATATCGGGCGTCTGAAAAGATAAATGCTTCTATATTGTTTTCTCATATCACTGATCCTTTCACCAGTTCAGAGAACAAAGAAATCATACGAAATTTTGCTCTGTATAAAAAAAATTGAGTTTTTTTACTGGCGTAATGTGATCAAACGCTTACGAAACAAGTAGCTTTTGTCCCAGAAGAACTGCATTAAAATATGTTCCCCAAAACACGTTTTGCGCATGGGCGTTTCACAATAAATAATTAGGTTATTTATCTAACAGTCCTAGTTACAAAGAAAAAAATTTGCTTCCACACATTACTCGGAACAAATTTTTTTGTATTGTGCAAGACAAACATGGTAAAGATCGAACATGGCTTCCGTGACGAAAACAGATGGCTCTGCCGTTGTAACGAGAAAGAAAATCGAATATATTTAAGGGAAATAATTATTTTAAATAGTTTTCTTCATTTGAATTGCGGAGGTTGCAGAAGACAAAGCTTAAAAGCTTTTACAGCGAGAGATCTTAAGTTAAAAAAAGCTGCTGCTCCAGTGGAATAAAATACTCAGGAATGATGTTTTTGTCTTGGAGTTTACTGACATTTTCACGCCGTCTGGCGCAGCATTCCACCGAGAAATTTCTAGACTTTAAAGCCAGCAAAGAATCGTGTATTTTTGTTGTGTGAAAGAGCAGCTGATAGTTTCGTTCGAAAAGAAACGCGGTGGAAGATATCGTTTTTCAATTATTTCCAGTTCTTGAGACAGTCAAATAACCGATGAAGTTCAGACGACGACAGTAAAGCGTTTTTTCTGAACAATGGCGTTCTCTACGAAATTCACGAGGGGACCATCAGATAATCTGTTAAAACGCAAAGTAATGATGCTTTAATTCCCAGTGACACAACAAATGGGTCATTAATTGTGGCGTTTCATTGAGAACAATTGGGAAGCAATCCAAAAAAACACGCTTTTTTTTTCTTTTATAAACTCAAAAGACTAACGCATTTTTGAAGAATACCATTTATCTTCATATTGAATTCGTAACGTGTCACGTTTTACTGATCGATCTGTACAAATGATTTTATTTCAAAACTATAATAGGCTATGGAAAAAAGTATGCTCGTCTCTTATAGCCTGTCATCAAACTTTACATTTGGTTTATACATTTCACATGTGCTATGAAAAACTAAATTTGCTCCTCAATCCATTTGTGTAAAGAAATTTCTTGCCATACCCGTATAAGTGAAGCTAAACTTTTCCATCCTATTCATTCATTCTGCAGAAAATAATTATACTTCCATCCATACTCACAGTAGAAGCATATGGTGCGCATGGATATTTTCCCATCTGACTATGAAGAAGGAATATTGTTTTCTAGTACACATGTGTGTCCTTCTGACGCCAAACATCCACTGTGGTTCATAGGTAACAAAGAAAGTGTTTGGTGTCGAAAACTTGGACCCGGGATAGAGGTGAGCAAGACTTATCCCGTGACCTTTAATTCAGGCCACTTAGCCCACTGTAGGATAAGTACTGTGAGGTCAGAGGTCAAGAAGCAATTAACCATGTGCTATGGAATAAGATTTTTATTACCTGTTAGTGTGCTCTTCCGGAAAAAAACGATACTTCTTTGTGTGCCATGAAAAATATAATGCCATCACTGAGAAGCTGCGAATAGAAATCGAGGTTGACGGAGGCATGCTGGTTGTTCAGAATTCAACGAACTCCATGACTTTCTATGACTAATTTAGGGAGAGTCGTTCTGTGGTTTTATGGTTGCGTCAGTACCATAAGGATGTGTACGGAGATGGAATACGGTCCGACAGCATCAGTGTCTTCTTCCTCACTAACAGCCACACCCGCAATGCATAAGCTGTAATTATCAAAAATGGTTTCATGATTATGAATTATTCTCTGTTACTATCACCGCAGTAATTAGCGAAAGAGGAAACTCTGTTGGGTATTCGCGGAAAGAAAATTAGAGAAGTAGGCATGATGATAAAGCTGCAACTGCATAATTTGCAAGAAAAACAGAAACAGAAGCTTGACACTGTTCTCAACGTCGCCTCTATTTAAAAAAATATGAGTTCCACGTTTTTAAATGAATGCTGGGTTCAGCTAATCACAGCACACAGAAATTAGACTGGCGTCTTGCTATTATCATTAATGAAAAGAGTGTTTTACCGGTATTGTTAACCAGATACCTTTTCAAAAACTGTTGCAATCAGTTGAGCTAGTGTTTTTTTTTAAATTAGTGTTTTGCGTCACACGTGTATCTGAAATTGGTTCTGAGCTTGCATAGTAACGTAAATTCATGTATCATACGAGCTCGTGCGAGAATCTGCGAACTTTAGATCCTCCTGTGTGTATACTAGTTCTACAAAACTAAAACGTAGAACATTGATTCCATAGGATTTTACAGCTATCTCTCCGTGACCGCTCCATTAAGCACAAAAAGGCTCTGGCATCACACCCTACACCTACGACTATTATTAACCAGCAGATATCTTATTGATCTTGAAGCGGCTAATAGAATTTTCAAAATATGTTGCTGGATAGAGGAAAAACAGGAAAAATGAGTTTGTGAGTCTTTGTTAAATATGCACACTACAAACTTTAACCTAACGATCCAGTATTCGGGTACTGGGAAAAACGAAAGTAACTGAAGTAATCACATTTTCTTGCAGTTAACAACACTTTTATTTGTACTCGTTGCAGGAAAGCAACTGACATGAAACACGAAGAATGAACTCATATCGCAAAACGAAGAACGAACTCATATCACAAAACGAAGAACGAACTCATATAGCAACACGAAGAATTAACTCATATAGCAACACGAAGAATGAACTCATTTAGCAACACGAAGAATGAACTCATATAGCAACACGAAGAGTGAACTCATGTAGCAACACGAAGAATGAACATCAAAAACAACTTAACAATCGTAAATTAAATAGTAGTAATAACTTATTTGAACAAATACTGGTGCAGGTTAAAAAACAAACTGCCTATGAGCTCGCAGAGAGCAGAATATCATAATAATAATTGAATAGCAAGGGAGCCTAAAGCGGATAATATTTCACTACCTGACACACCAAAAACCTAGCGATCATTCATTTTATCGTTTGCTTGACCTTTGATTTACTACCAATATTGCTATATATAACATAAATATTTAGAAGTTCAGACGTGACGTTACTTTTGGCAGGTTTAACGAAAGACAAACACAACTTACATAAGAAATAGCAAACCAAAATGGAAAGTTAAATAGATGATTACGTCCCAGATGATTAAAACATTATATGATTTTAATAATTAAATAAAATTAATAATCATTTTGTATTTCAGGACATTATAACACTTGGAAACAAGACTTTTGTTGTATTGATACCAGCACTTGTCTTTACTAATTTAAGTGTGCTGAATATAAATCTGAAGTTATTTTTTCTCTGTAGGCTCTAGAATTTTTGCAATTTAACATTTTCATTTTTCGCGAAATTTTGACGCCTTTCGCATGATGACATAGTCTATCTGAGGAATTTATGGTCATGTAGTCTTAAAATTAAACTTAAACAACCGTCTTGGCAAATATATTCTTTATGTATTCACAAAAACGTGTAGGTGCATCACAATATGCATTAAAGTTTGAAAAAAGGCAAAAGAATCAGTTGTGTGGAGTAAAATATGTATCGCCACTTGTCAAATCTGAAACATTTATCCATTATAGTCAAATATGAGTATGCACTAATGCTTTTTACTTAAAATTAACATGTATTTCGACATGAAGATGATAGTTGATTCAGAACAACTGATAAGGATGAGATGCTAAGTTCAAATATGTCCTATTCAGGCAAGAATTTGAGTTTGTGGCTGTGGCGTTTGTGGACTTTCTCAGGGCAATCTCGTTTATGCTCCAGCAGTAGTCTGCCATCATATTTTTGTCCCATCGCCCTTGATAGAACTGTTCCGTCGTCACGCGGTCTTGATGGAGGCGTTCTCCCTGTTCATCACTAACAGCCCCAAGGTTCTCGGGGAATTGATCAAGGTGGCTATTCAGGAAATGGAGCTTGACACTCATGTTGTACCCAAGATCGCGAAAATCCAACAGCATTCTAGTAACGAGAACCTCATAGTTATCTGCCTTTTTGTTACCAAGAAAATTTTGTATAACTGCCGCGAATGACAGCCTTGTTGCCTTGCCCTTGTCATTTACCTTCCTGAGAAATCCCTCATCACGTACAATGGCAAGAATTTGAGGTTCATCGAACACACCTGCTTTAATCTTCTCGAAAGACAAAGGAGGAAAAGCAGAAACTATATGTTGAAAACATTCACCATCAGTTCTTAATGCCTTCACGAACTATTTCATCAAGCCGAGCTTGTTATGAGGTGGGTGGGGGGTAAATTTCTCTCCGTTGACGATTGGGTCATTTACAATGTTTAGCATGCCTGCTTCTAGAATTTCACGGATGGGCCACTCCTTCTGGGTTCAGTGTTTCTTTCGAGCTCGTCTGTCCCACATACGGAGATAGCATGGAAACTTCGTGAAGCCTTTCTGTTGACGAAGAAGGAAGTTGACCATTTTCAAGTTAACAGAAATGATTCAGTTGTGCTCGTGATATTTGAGTAAGTCAATGACCATTTCTATATCATTATGTTCTTCTTGCAAATGCACTGAGTGACCAACAGGAAGCGCTCCATAAACATTGTCATTGTGCAAGAGAACACACTTGAGGCTGCGCTTTGAGCTATCCAGAAATAATCGCCATTCTGTTGCACTATACGAGGTAACACCTAATTGCTTGAGAAGACCTAGAATATCGTGGCAGTAAACAAACTGCTTGTCTTCTGAAAAAATGTCCACAAAAATCTGGTCCCGCTTTTGAAAATAAGAAACTTTTGCAGAGCGGTTAAGTAGGTTTTCTTTCTTGCAGAGTGGAGGCTAATACCTCAGCTGCTTTCCTGGATAGTCCCAAATCACGCACAAAGTCATTCAATACCTGTTGGCTAAACTGCTGAGGGACTGATGACAGTTTGGTATCAGATGAGGAGTCTTCGAATTCTGAAAACATTTCTTGAAGTTCGTTATCACAACCTTCGTGTTCTTCCTGATCATGATCATTACTGCCTTCATCTTCAGATGAGGAAAAACCATTAAAATCAGGGAATTCCTCAGACTGCGGAGTAGGTCGAATTGCTGAGGGAATACTGGGATATGAGATCTTACGCCGGTTTTTCTTGCCGACACCCTTTGTGTTGACCAGGCAAAAATCAGTTAGGTTTTTCTTGGGATCTCGCCAAACCATGGGAACTCCAAAAGGCAGACCATTTCATTTTCCTTTTGTCCAGTCACGAAGCATTATCTCACGATTATGACACACTATGAGGAGCCCATTTTTGTCTTGGTCGCTAAGGGGAACTTCAAAATAGGCTTTATAGGCACGCCTCACAAATGAAGTTATATTGCGCCTTTGACGAAGAAGTGTGCAGCAGCAACATACATAACAGAATGCATCAGGATTATTTACACAGTTATGTCTACTTGAAAAAGCCATGATCAGATCTGAAACCAAGGTAAACAGGTGTTATTTTTGTGTAAATCAGATAAATCCCTGGAATCCAAAATTAACAATAAAGATAAAGAATATTGATGCTTGTAAAAAAATTAGCCTAATTAATCTAAGGTTAGGGTAGATATAAGCCTAGTTCTCAAGCTATCCCTAGTGTAAATAGGGTGTCCTTTTTCTGCGAAAATCACAAGTTTCAAATTGCGTAAAAACTAGAGCATGTAGAGGAAAATCGGTTTCAGATTTGACATCAACGTTGAAAAATACTTAGAATCAGTTGAAGAAGCTCTTGCAACAGAAAATAAGAAAAACCATTTCCCCCAGTGTAATTCATAAGACGTGCGCTATTATGAATAGCACATGAATTTTGCCTTCAGCAACTATTTTCGTCTCTTAGAAAGTCTTTTGAAAAAAAAACATTTGTTTGTAGTGCCACTTTATTCGTCTGTCTGTGCGTTCTAATGCAGGCAAAATACCTCCAAGTCGGATTCGAGAAATTCTTTGTGTACCGAATAGCCATAAAGTTCATGATGAACTCACTTTTGAATTTATGTGAAGCCATTTCCTCACTACCGAAGTAAGCATATTTTGATGTTTTTCACAATATCTGCACTTGTAAAAGCAGGATTGAAAAACTCCCTTATGCGTACGATAGCTGAAACTATGGTGAATGCTCTTCACATGCATTTCCTGCTTTGCACTATTCAAATTTTACACCTAATGTCAAAAATGTATATTTCAGATGTATCTGCAATCTATTTTAAAAGTAAAGTTCGAAAAATGTTGTTTTACAATCTGCTGTAAAATACGTCTTTACGATATTTCATCAACAAAATTTCCATTGTGAAAAGTTCTTTTTGCGCAAAATAGCCTTATGAGAGTCGAAAACTTCCTTGCATTTTTTCTTCTCTCCTCATGTAAAATGTTATAAATTTGCATTTTTCTTTCCGCGATATCTCCACTTGTATTGTCGCATCGGAAAACTTCCTTTAATATAAGATAACTTTAGTCATGTTCAATATAATCTACATAGCTTTTTTGTTTTACCAGATAAACTATTTTCTCACCTCAATGTTGCAGTATAGCTGCATTTGGAATCTTATCTTGATTCTAAAAGCTCCATTTGAGAAATCCGTATTGCATCTGATTGCTGCTACCACGAATTTCCGTTCTTCTTTCAGCTTTGCAGAAGCAAAACCAGGTTTCACGAATTTTGATTTTTCGTTCGATGACAATTCATCTCCTAATTGTCGGATTGGAAAAATTATTTTAACGCTGAATCATTGTAACCGAGATGCACATTCCTGCTGGTTTACAGGTTCACTATTTTACCGACTAAATTAGTAAAATACATTTGCATTTGATGAGAATACTTGCATTAATTTCCCCATCTAAAGAAAATGTTTTTGCATCAAGTTGCAGTACCCACGCGAATACGATTTTCAATGCACTTCTCAGCTTCTCATGCAAAACTTTTCGACTAAGTGGCATTAAATTCGATTTATTTTAGAAACCTACTGTTTCACACTTTAAAAAATACTATGAAACGCCTTTAGCATGATAGGTTCGCTACTTGTGTCAAAACTATGTATTCAACACTCAGTAGAATTTCGTCTCAGTCATGTTTTTGTTTTTGGCAGTTCTGTCTGATACCAACCGCCAATGGCGACTATAGTAAGGAAGATTTAACGGATGGTCAGTTACTAAATATTGCTGTATTAATCATGCACATTTTTCCTTTTATTTCTAAATAGAGAATTCAGTATTTCAGTTCAACATCGGTTAGTCCTTTGATAATATAAGTAATTCTTACACTTTCCCTGACTAATGAGTATATTTATATAAAAATTAATTGAAATAATTGAAAATGAATAATTGATATGGTGTGGACGTAAGCATAAAACGATAGAAAATTGCCTGGAATGAATGTGTAATGGACGTCTGAGGAAAGTATATGAAAAACAAAGAAATCCTGGGTGAAAGGAGTGGTGATTGCAATGAAGCCCTGAGACTTGAAAGATGAGGATTACGGGGGGGGAGAGTGAATCTTGCAAAAGCCTTTAACAAATTTGCTGTTTCATTGCATTCCTTGCTCCCTTCATCCAGAGGATTTCTTTGTTTTTCTTCTTCTTTCCTCAGAAGTCCGTTACACAGTCACTCCAGGAAATTTTCTATCGTTTCATGCCCACGTCCGCACCGTCTCAATTATTACTTTTCAATTATTTCAATTAATTTTTTTCGGTTTTCTCAAAAGCTCAAGCATCCTCATTTTTTACTTTTTTCAACCTTGTTTTTTCTGTAGCTCGTAAGAAGTTCACCATGGAAATGGAATTTGTCACTGAAAGTAAAAAGAATGCAACTGAATGTCCCAGCTACATTACAAGGGGAAAAAGCAATGCTCGAAACGGTTATCGGTTAGTGGCGCGTGAAGCAAAAATGAAAAATAGTCTATTACCTGTAGCTTTGTTGCTACATGTTTTAGCGGATTAGCAAAAGAACTGGTGTAGCAATTATGCGTACAGTTGAAAATTGATACTGAAGTACCAAAAACACCCTATTTTCATCAAGGGTGTAAAATAAAGCCTCCGACTTTTTCGAAGATCGCTCGTCATGCAGACTACTTGAGTGCCTTCAGGAAAATTCGTTGTGACAGGAATAGGTGCCACATTATTCAAAGGGAGACTGTATGTGGTATCCCGCCGATTGCCTTTGCTGCGCCATAACTAACAGGAAACGTTTAACTTTACAATACTGTTTAATGATTTAAAGATTCCACGGCATTTTAGGCCTCGTAAGATTTAGAACTTAGGCTCTTCGCTTTGTGTCTCTCGTCAGTCCAACGACTGCTGTGGTTCAGAAATCATGTGACGCCGCTGGACTCATAGTTGAGAACATTTTTTATAAGTAATTCATACCCACTATTCCTAGGACTTCTGTTTGGGACATTAAGCCAATTGGATAGCACAAGTAGTGTTTGTGAGGGTAAACAATCAACTATATCATTTTCAATAGCATCAGTCTACAAACACGTTGATCATGCTTTTGCTTTGCTTAATCATTTGCTGAGCTCGTGCAGAGCAACAGCCATTTAATTGCCTTTACGCTGCTACTTGAACTTTCTGATGAACATACATCTTTCATTAATAATTACATTATCACGATGAAACTGTATACAATGGAACTTGGTATCTCTATTATATATATACTGTATATTTTGGGGCTCGTATTATATTTTATACAGTGTTACGTGGTTACGTGACTTTCGGATCACTCTGCAGAGTTTAGCATGCCACTGTGTGCTCCACATCAGAACTTCTGCCTGATTTCGGTGAACAAATCCTGCAGCGCGTTAACTAGTTCTAAATTTTCATCTGCTTGCATCTGTTCTGAGAATGCATACCGCAATAACTGACAAGCATGGGCGAGCAGATTTGCTCGATCATTATCCCAAATTTTGCAGCTGTGCGATACATTTTCGCGTCAAGAGTTTCCAGATAATGAAGTTACTGGTGAATATTAAGGATGATGAATCACATATTTGAAACGTTAAATTACTGAATATTTATATCGTGGAAATATTTAACACAACGAATTATACTTTAGACTTCTGTTACCTGACCTGCAAAATTCATTATGTTTAACAGCGGAATTTTGCTCAGCTTGTACCATTATTTTCGGGGAACATAATGTTTTCGAAATGTTTTGAATCAAAGTATTTTAATTATTTGATTGACCAGTACAAATGTTTAAGTTTAAACTGACACTTACAGTGACAATTTCGAAAACCATTGTAAAACAACCATAGCTCAACAGAAAGAAATCAAACAGTTACCAATGAAAGTATAGTTGCATACTTGTGTTATGCGTTATTGTTCTCCTTAATGTTCTAAAGGAGAAAAGGCGTAGAAACACAGACTTACACCTCACATGTCCATCGAAACTTCTAATAAAACTGTTGATATCGATCAGTACGTTAGTTTGGAGGAACTGTAACTCTGCTACATTAAATTTAAGCATAATGTCCTTTAGAACGGCTTTTTCCAAGCGGAATTCTTTTACAGCAGAGGAGAATTTTACTGAAATGTCCGCCGCAAGAGTGTCGCAAAATTCCGGCGACACTGAAAAGTGATAGACCAAGTAAAAGACATTAAAATAATCAAACATTCTGTGCGAAATTATTCCACTTTAATTCCACCCAAACACTGAATATATCTCCAGGAATTGCGAGGTCATAAATATAAATATAGCAGGTAGAGAAAAGAGCAGATACATCAGTAGTCTATGAGAAAAAAACAGTACAATAAAGTACGATTTTGCGTGGTAGAACTTCCGGATTTGGCTTTTACTTTGTCTTTCTGAGAAAGAGGTTCTTAATTCAGGAACGTGTCAGTTTCGATTCTTACTTATAGAAAGTTTCTGACTCATCAAGACTTCTTAGAGGGCAGAATTTGTTACTCTAGTTTGAAAGAATTTTATCAAATATCTGCATGAGGGCCCAGTACTGCAGACACCTGGTGTATTTATAATTATCTGGTCCTTAGAGCTGGTCGTGGTGGTCATTAAAGCCAAATGCGAATAAAACACATACACTGAAGAACCAAAACATTATGACCAGCTGCCTAAAATAATGTTGGTCCCCCACGTGCCAGCAAAACAGCTCTTACCTGGCGAGATTTATAACGGTGTCTTGTGGTATCTGGTGCTAATACGCTACCAGCAAATTCTTTAGCTCTTGTGAGTCACGTGGTTGTATTAACACGATACCAGAAAATCCTTTAGCTCTTGTGAGTCACGTGGTTGAACCACCGCAGATCGGATTTGCTATTCCAACATAAACCGCACATGCTCGATTGGATTGACGTCTGGGGAATTTTAGAGGCCTAGTCCATACCTGGAAATCTTTATGTTCCGCGAACCACTCTTGAGAAATCTTGACAGTGACGCATTATCCTGCTGAAAAAAAGGCACCACTAGAAGGAATAGCATTGCCATGGAAAGATATATCTGGTCTGGTCTGCAGTGATGTTTGCGTAAATTGTAGACTTCATAGTTTCCTGCACATGAATTACTGAATCTAGGGTTACCCAAAAGAATATTGTCGGAAGCATTTTTCACCGACTTGTTTTCATCCCACGGTGCATTCTGTGGCCAACACTTCCCCAGAGAAATGACGCACACGCACCCTGCCTTCCATATGGTGCAACAGGAAACAAGATTCATCGAACAAGCGACTTTAACCCAATCATTCAAGGTCCAATTTTTATGCTTGCGTGTCCAATGTAGACGATTGATTTCGACGGTAAACCAAGGTTAGCGTGGGCACCAGGAGAGGTAGCCTCATTTCCGGCATGGTTCGATGTGCTGTGTGTTGTGACAGGTTACTCCCGGTACCAGCATTCAAATTGCGCCACAGAATTCCTTCCGTTCGCTTGTACAACGCAGGATAGCCTTCTCTCACCTTTTATATTGATGACTCTTGGCGGCAGTTCGTAGACTGTCCCTCCTTGGACCATTTTTTGAATGTACTAACTACGGCTAGCCTAGAGCCCCCAACAAGCCTTGCCCTCAATGAAAAAAATGTGAAAATATGCTTATAGTTCCGACTTTCTGCAGTCCATTTAATGATTCTATAGAAATATTTTTATTTCGTGAATTCGCCGAGACAAAATGAGTAAGATGTTAATTTCTAAAATATGACGTAACTGAAGAACAGTTTGTAATATAAAACCTGGTGACTATGCAAAATACCCATGACCGGAGAGGGATTTAATGCTTTCCCTAAAGGCTGAAAAGCTTGAAGTTTATTGAAAAATTCCTTTTGAATTTTGGTGTGGAAAAGAGAAAAACGTGATACAGAATTATACCGAAATCTGCAAAGATTTAAATTAAACTGGAACGAAAAATGAGAGGCAGAGAATTGTTTCCAGGTGTGAAGAGGAGAGAATTATATATTTTGGATGTGAAAAAATATTTTTTATAACAATTTTTTTAAAGTTTTCAGAGTGACGAAGCTTAGGCGATTTCAAAAGATTTATCTCATCTTAAGTAAAATGCACCAATTTAAATGAATAGATTATTAACTGAAATCCTATCATTTAAAGCCAAAGAAGTGATATTTTTATAATTTCAGATAAAAGTTCAAAATGTCTTCAATATGTATTTCTGAATGCGATTCGTGTCACTTTTAAACGAGCCAGATTTTATTATATTTCATCCCTTGGTAAATTCTAGTCTGAATTTAAAAAATGACTTCGTTTGGGGTTCTGTTAATAGAACTTAATTTCGACAAGTGATTTCAATTAAATGACTGATTAAATTGTTTTCTCGTAATTATCTGCTCTCAAGTTGCAGGATGAAATGCAACGATTTCCGCCAAATGTAATACAGTGAGATAATGTCTGCAATTAAAGCTCAGAGAAAACTACCTAGATGTGCTTTTACCTCTCTCTAATCTGAAGCTGAACGTTAAGTGTCTATTTCGAAACTTTGATCATCAGTAAATATCTTTAATGTCAGACCCAAATGTGAGCACGAAGAGCTCAGACATCAAAATGTGCTCCTGAATTTCGAACGAACACTCCCTGCTGGAATCAACAAAGAAAGCCCAAAAGGAACTTCTACATCACGTCTCACACATGCCATAGTGCGCGGGCTCAATTCGGAGAGACAATTTTCTTCCTCGGCGAGTCATAACTTTACGCTTTAAAACGACTCAATGCTCAGTACATTTCGCAAATTAGAGCAATTTATTCTGCTCTCCCAGCGAGTTCTCTTCCTCCCATTCTCTTCGGTGACAGGTTGCACTCATTCTCTAGATATCGTCCTAAAATCGCTTTTGTTTGGGCAATCCAATTTCAGCTTTTTCGAAAGAAAAAATTGTAAAATAAGCTTAAGTAAACACTCCGCTGCGCCTCGCCAAGTCACGTTTAGTCTGCATCCCCGAGTAGTTTTCCACGAACAACCAGGCGTTCTGAAGTAGTTATATCGGTTGAAACCACATCCTACTGAGAGTGTTATTGTCTTCATTTTAAAAAATCCAATTGAAAGTCATACGTATTTAATGCGTGACCAACAATTTTATAGATATTCAGCTTTCACGTGTGTATTTAAATTTTCATAATTTTTCAACCATTACTTTGCCGCCCCGGTGGCGCAGTGGTCTAAGCGATGGCCTCTGATCATTCGTCCGATCGGGGTCCGGGTTCGAATCCCGGTCAGGCATGGATGTTGTGTTTGTCTTACGGCACTGGCTCTCTCCCTTCCCTGGAACCAGTGGCCCTAAATTAGGGACGGGCGAGTGCTTATAGCCCATTGAGTTAGCCCATAAAATATGAAAATTTCTGAGATTACCTTCTTTAAAATTCTTCAAAGTCTGATTCACTATAGAAGTTTCCAAATAGTTCCTGTAAATCCACTTCCGTTCTGCTTGTGTCGTCAATATAAACATCGTCAGCAAATCCATCATCGTTCCTGTTGTCTCCACCTGAATCGTAAATCTGTTCATCTTCCGTTCCATCTATGGAGCTTATACAGCATAAAAAAATGAAAGATTTTATTACCATTTGTGGTGGAATCGCGTCCCAGCCTTGTTTCACCCACGAAGTAACAAGGCCAATGTCGGCTTTTATCAAGTTCCCTTCTTTTGTTCTTTCCACATCTGATGATGAGATCCATTTCTGTTGAAGTTTGTTTTTGGAAGGTTTTATCAAACTAACACAAGTGGCTGCAAAAGTGATGTTGAACCACCAGGGATTACTACCAGTGTACTGTTAGTTTCCTTTGCCTTTTTTTTAACATCTTCAGTTTTATGTGCTCTAAAGGCACCCCACACAAGTGATCGTTCTCCTCCTCAACAGCCGAGCGATAATAATCCGATGTCTGACTCACTGTGTATCGGGTTCTATAGGTGAGGTGACACAGCACGCAGTCCCACAGGGAAAATAAAATAAGGGGATTTCTTCATGTTTTGAAACAAGAAATTCCAAGGACTCAGTTTAAAATAGGATTAGGTATAGCATTTATTATACATATTAGCAGCACGTATTCCCATAGGAATCCTACTCTGAGTGAAAAAATATTGCATAATGTTTTTTCATCATTTAGTGACCCTTATATAAGCCGATCCCCCAACTTTGAAAGCGGGATTACTTCCAAAAAAAATGTCGGCTTATATACGAGTATATACAGTAAATTAAGAAAATTTGAACAAAGATCTGTGTTTGTACCAGAATAATTCAGAGCATTAGGTAGCTGCAGATGAAATGTCTGAATATTGTTGGAAAATTCAAACATCCATAATACGTAACTTCACTGAACAAAATAATTGCCAACGAGATAAAAGTATGTCTTCGTCAAAAAATGTGGAGCCTCGGCATGCGACAAACTCATGGAATACAGCTTCAACTGATGCTTGATTGGGGAACGATTTACTCCGTAGAAAGGTGTTCAGTTGCTTGAAGAAGTGATATTCTGTAGACGACATATCAGGTGATTAAGGCGCATGAGGAAAAGTTTCGTACCTCAACTGGTCTGAATGGTCTGTCGTGAAATGTAAGGTCTTGCGTTCGTTTTTTTCTGCTTCTTCTTTGTTTGTATTAGAGGTTATAACGAAGTAAATTTCTCCGTCATTTTTAGCCCACGCCGGAGCTCGAACCCGGATCCCTCACTCCGGAATAAGTCACTCTACCAATTGCGCTACGCGGACGTTCGTTCTGACTGCTATCTGCCTTTATGTCATGTGCGTCCTGCTGGCAGGTACATCACATCTCCCCCCTCAAAGAGGGCCGGGGGCATGGCCCACGGGTAAGCCGTGACCATGAATCGTTGCAGGCAGCCATCCGCTGTAGAACATGCACTTGAGAACTCCCAGTCAATCTAGTGTGTGGAATGCAACATCACACACCTTTTTTTTTTACTTTTTGAAGCGCTGTAGAAGGGATTCTCTTATTTTTCCTCTCTCGCGGTGTAGAAAAAACATCACACCATTGCGCGATTTTGAACGGCCGGGTCATAAGGAAAGTTCGGGCGCCATTATAACGAAGTAAATTTCTCCCTCATTTTTAGTCCACACCGGGGCTCGAACCCGGATCCCTCACTCCGGAATAAGTCACTCTACCAATTGCGCTACGCGGACGTTCGTTCTGACTGCTATCTGCCTTTATGTCATGTGCGTCCTGCTGGCAGGTACATCACATCTCCCCCCTCAAAGAGGGCCGGGGGCATGGCCCACGGGTAAGCCGTGACCATGAATCGTTGCAGGCAGCCATCCGCTGTAGAACATGCACTTGAGAACTCCCAGTCAATCTAGTGTGTGGAATGCAACATCACACACCTTTTTTTTTACTTTTTGAAGCGCTGTAGAAGGGATTCTCTTATTTTTCCTCTCTCGCGGTGTAGAAAAAACATCACACCATTGCGCGATTTTGAACGGCCGGGTCATAAGGAAAGTTCGGGCGCCATTATAACGAAGTAAATTTCTCCCTCATTTTTAGTCCACACCGGGGCTTGAATCCGGTCCCCTCACTCCGGAATAAGTCACTCTACCAATTGAGCTACGCAGACGTTCGTTCTGACTGCTATCTGCCTTTATGTTGTGTGCGTCCTGCTGGCAGGTACGTCACAAGGTATTGGGTTGGAAAGAAAGTAATGTCCGACGACGAGGTACACTAAGTCGAAGCCCCGGCCTTGGCGCACATTGGCCACTGAGATTGCACAGCACACCGGCATGACATCGGTGGCTTAAGTCAGTGACATTTAGTTAGCCGTCAGAACACGAAGAGTATGAGCTCCAACTGACATGGAAGTGGACAAGGAGCATATCCGTCATTGAATGCTGTATGAGTTTCGTCACCATAGCACCCCTGCAAGTGCTGTAAGGAACATTACCAGTGTGTACCCCAATGCCATATCACATCGGTAAGTACTGTCGTTGGTTCGAACGATTTCGAGAGGGAAATGTTGACCTGTCAGACCGTCCCAAAGCCTGAAAGCCTGCAAGAGTGGATATGAACATGCTGAAGACCTTAGTGGAAACCGACCCACGTGTGATCACGCGGAAGTTGTCCAAACCGCTGGGGCTCCCCACAGGAACATTATCACACACCTGAGTCAAATTGGGAAGGTACACAAGAGGAAAGATTATGTATCCATCAAATCACAGTTGAGCAGAAAGCAAATGCCATCAGTACATGCGTTTCCCTACTTGCACGTGACCAAGTTGAACCGTTCTTGGACCGCACTGTGACAGGTGACGAGAAATGGATACTAAAGTCTATAACAATGTCTGCGCCCGGAAAAAGTGGTTGGACCCAAACCAGGAGCCCATGCCGGCCCTCAAAATTATCACCACCGGATGTGTACTGCCGTCAGCTCAAAGATTTGCACGCATCGCTCACGTCGAAGCGATCAGCACTGCTGAACCGCAAGGCGTCCTCCTACAGCACGGGTGACCTGTCACAAGATCAAGGACCTGGGCTGGTAGCCTCTGCCGGCCCAGCCTATTCCCCGGACATTGCCCCAAGTGACTACCACTTTTTCCGGTCGTTGCAGCATTTCCTGGACGAACAGCGGTTCACCACCAACCGGAATGATATCGAACGAGCCTTTACTCACTTCTTTGTGTTCAAGCCGCCACAATTCTACAAGGACTGTATCCAACATCTGCCCAGACGAAGGGAGCAAGTGTTGGAACTATGCCAACAGGGGGCGCAGCGGCGGAGGCGAAGAGGAAGACGTGAAAAAAGAGCGAACATGTGAGAACTGGTGACGAAGGAAGGATAGGATGTTTAAATGTCTGTGAGTGTGTTATTATTTATTGAATTTATTTCATCTCTGGTTTCAGCAAGTCGTGGCAAACGACGGCGACTGCACTTTGAACTGATTTGCACTTGTATGTACGGTAATTAGCACTTTTCTGTTACCTTGCACTTGCAGACATTACTTTATTCCCAACCCAATACTTCTGGTTGCTGTGTTGCTACAGAGCCATACAACACAGCTCTGCTGGATGTGGAGGATTGGCGGGTCTTTCTCTCTCATTGATAAAATTTTGCTTCGGGGTAGGGATGAAGTATAATATTCTTGTATGCGTCAATCATGACGTCTTAATTTTTGCTCTTTTTTATTAACTGGCAATCCATTTGATCTAGAGTCAAGCCAAAGGAAGTCTTTACTCTTTCATATTATGGAGTCGATTCGTGATCGAGAAAATCGAGAAGCGGGTTTGAATAATAAGCTTATGGCCGTGGGTGTTGAGATACAACGGTTAGCTGAGTTGCTATTTAGAAGTTAAGCGCGTGAATAATGATTTATTTTTCTTGCCGTTCATTGCTTAAATGAAGAAAGTTGCACTATCTTCCGACGCCTTAAATGGATTGCTAAATTCCAGGTGCAAAAAGTTACCATAGTAACGATTCTTTTCATTTTGAGTTTGAGTCTGCATGTAGACATCAGCAGGGTTGGACTAGATACGACTAATTGGCCCACGCGATCCGATCCAAATCGGCATATATATATTTGTATATAGGCCAATCTGGATATCACACACACACACGCACGCACATGTGTGTGTGTGTGTGTGTGTGTGTGTGTGTGTGTTAAAATAGACATTGCCGCTCCCGACTGCGTATATTTGGACGAACATAAGCATCTGAAGCTTGCAACAAAAATAAACAAATCAATTTACACTGGCGGAAAGTGAAGAAAGGACACCAAGAAGGAATTGGTGGACGATCATGAAATTTACATATGTTAATGAGGTCGAGTTTGCGTAGCTGTGATGTTAATTTCGGGACCAACCGGTGAGCGCTTACGCCACAGCACGGCATAATATGCAAATTATCGTCGGTGGTATTTAAGGAGTACTGCAAAGTGAATGTAATCGGTCGTCGGCGTACGGACACGTGCGAAGACCCTGAAGAAGCTGCAATGCCTGGACATGAAAGACATGTACGATTTCAGCAGTTGTCGGACTTTGAGCGAGGTCGTCTAGTCGGACTCCGCGAGGCCGGATGGTCGTATAGTCGTATTGCGGAGCGAATTGGACGGGAAGTATCGGTGGTGGTACGATGGTGGCGTAGATGGTCCGAGGAACATTCCCACACGAGAAGACGTGGAACCGGGAGTTACAGACGGACTGATGAGCGGACCGATCGACGCATAAGAAGAGCGGCGTTGTCAAGCACAACATCCTAGTGCGACGCAAATCCGAGCTGCCGTTGCACCTGAGGTGACTGTGCGAATAATCCGCAACCGTCTACTGGATGCAGGACTACGTGCACGTGTTCCTCTGGCATGTGTACCTCTGACTCCAGCCCACCGTCAGGAACGGCTGCAGTGGTGTCGCTAATGTCTTTACTGAAGAACGCAATGGCGACTGTCGTGTTCAGCGATGAAATCAGAGTCTCCTTGGGAGCCTCCGATAGCCGTATGCGTGTTCGCAGGCGCACAGAGGAGCGTCTCCATCCTTCTTGCATCCGCCAGCAACACACAGGGCCTACATCTGGTCCCTGGTCTCCTGGTGTGGGGAGCGATCAGCTATCACTCCCGTACACAACTAGTGTTTGTACCGAGTACGTTAAACATCACCTCCTACATCAACAATATCATTCAGCCCGTTGTTGTGCCATTTGTAAGGTCGGTTCATCGTGGTGTTTTCCAGCAAGATAACGCACGCCCACACACGGCACGTGCAACGCAACATGCACTTCAGGGTGTGAGACAACTTCTATGGCCTGCACGTTCACCGGATTTGTCCCCCATTGAGCACGTGTGGGATCTTATGGGACAACGACTTATCCGGTCTCCACGGCCAGTCACGACCATCCCCGATTTACGCGTCCAGGTTGAGGATGCTTGGAACTCAATACCCCAAACTTACATCCAACATCTGTACGAAAGACTCCATGCCAGAATTGCACAGTGTGACGCAGTTCATGGCGGTTCAACCTCGTACTAACCATGTTACATGGAAATGTCATTTTTCAGTTTACCAGCAAATACAGCCGTATTTTGCCATAATGTTTTGATCACGTTATCCTCTGTATTCCGTTATTATACTGTATAAATTTCGTTGGTATCAGACGTCTCCTTCTTGGTGTTCTTTTTCGCTTTCCGCCAGTGTAGAATATCGCACCCATGTGAATATCATCCGCCGAAATCATGTACTCCGTGCATTTACATATAGTTTTGCCTGTCAGGCGCCAGTAGTGGACACCGCATCATTAGATGGGTACTGCTGGTTTATAGAAAAGGGGGAAATGTGAGGTGAACAGTTAGTCATAACAGCATTCTACTACAGACGTTACGGAGTGTATGAGAATGAAAGAGACAGAGGTGAAACTCCATATTGAGCATCAGCAAACCAGCAATGGAATGTGGGGGTGGGAGAATATCTCACATTCGCAGCAACATAAATCCTTTATTTTATTTTTTATTTTTTTATTGAAGGTTTAACGACCACGGTGAGTAACTTGATGGGCTAAAAGCAGTCGCCCGTCCCTAATTTAGGGCCACTGGTTCCACGGAAGGGAACCATGAAAAAAGAACCATGGCTGTAAGACAAACACAACATCCATGCCTCACCGGGATTCGAACCCTGACTAATCGCGGACGAATGGTCATAAGCCATCGCTTAGACCACTGCGCCACCGGGGGCGGTCATAAATCCTTGATTGCCATAATATAATTTCAAGAGATGTCAGCTTGAAAAACCTTCACCAACGGTCAGAAACTACATACGTGCCGCCCCGGTGGCGCAGTGGTCTAACTGATGGTTTTTGATCATTCGTCCGAGATGGGTCTGGGTTCGAATCCCGATCAGACATGGATGTCGTGTTTGTCTTACGGCACTGGCTCTCTCCCTTTCCTTTACCCAGTGGCCCTAAATTAGGGACGGGCGACTGCTTGTGACTCACTGAGTTGCTCACGGTGGTCGTTAAACCTAAAAAAAAATAATAACTATACACACACACAAGTTATGAGAAAACGTATTGCTTACCACATTCGAATAATAAAATTTTGAAAAAAAAAAAAAAGACAAAACAAACCGCTCCAGCCGCTGTCCACCGCGCGCAATCGCGTGGTTTATCAGCTCCAGTTAAATCCTGCTCATCAGAGTGCCCACAGATCCATGATTTGTGGAATTATCCTGACTAGTGTCAGTGTACGATTCGAGAAACGGGTTTGAATAATATATAACCTAATGATTGAATATCTCTTAGCTTGGGGAACGAGTCCACGGTAGTTATGGAATGTCTCCTTGCTTAGGGAATGAGTCTACTGTTAGAAATTTTGTAAAGTGCTTCGGTGCAAAGCTTATGCTAAATCCCACTGGCATAGTGCACGGTGGGAAGACCTCAGAATTATTGTATAATTCAGACATTTTTCAACTTCGGAGGTGGTGTAAGGAACAATTTCATATTGTGAATTTGTTGCGTACTTGCATAAATGGGAGCTGATTGAGCGGAAGTATGTCTGCATAATTGAGAGCCAAGTTAGTGAACTCATAATGTCCTTCTGTACGTTCGAGATTCTGAGAACGTAGTGATCTTTTTATGGGCTAAATTTAAGTGAGAAAGCAAAATCAGTGGGGCCTCTTTCTGGGCTGATGCTTGGGTCTCACTGTGCGGCATCGCAACAGGGAATCCAAGTTGCAGTTTTTGAATACTATTACACATGTAGAAGCGTATTTGAATCACCGTGTGTGGGGCAGTTCCAGACTTAATATTCGAAACTTGCCCATTTGATTTTGTTTGCTTTGGGAGTTTAAGGTGGACGACTAGTGATTTTGCTCCCTACACTTCCAATGGAAAAATTTTCAACCTTATTTCTTCAGCGGAGTAAGATTTCCCATACATCAAAATTGGCCCACTGATAAAAAAACATCCTAACTTAGATTATACTATCGGTGTTTTTTTCAAAAAACTTTACTGAACTATATTAAAAATCTATAACTTTACTTCAATGCAGTGATAAGGAAGAATGCAGTGATAAAGAAGAAGCAAGTATCATCATTACATCGAAGTAAAGTTATTGATTTTTAATAGAGTTCAGGAAAGTTTTTGGGAAAAAACAGCAATTATACAATCTAAGGTAGGATGTTTTTTATCAGTGTGCCAATTTTGATGTATGGGAAATCTTACTCCGCTGAAGAAATAAGGTCGACATTTTTTCCATTGGAAGTATAGGGAGCAAATTCGCTAGTAGTCCACCCTTAACGACTATCGTGAGCATCTTGATGGGCTATAAACAATCGCTCGTCCCAAATTTAGGACATTGGTTCCAGGGAAGGGAGAAAGTCAATACCGTAAGACATACACAACATCCATGCCTCACCGGAATTTGAACTTGGACCCATTTCTAACGAATGATCGGAAGCCGGCGCTTAGATCACTGCACCCCCGGAGCAGCCCTATTTGATTCGAGGGATGTTTCAGTCACGACTGGTCTTGTTTCTCCCGAAGCTCTGAGGACGGCGGTCTCAGGCACGGGAAAAGGGGCGTAGGTTAGAGAACAACGGTCTCCGTATAGAGTTCTGCAATCTCTGTGGTGATTTCCTGGTAAAACCTCATGCGGAGTGTTTTAGTAATGTTCCAAACTCCGGAAAGCTTAAGGGGGCAATGCGGTTACGCCTAATCCTGTTGGTCAGTAAGCGGTCACAGTTATAGAGTTGCGGCCTAATA
The DNA here is from genome assembly GCA_039090855.1 of Macrothele yani. NCBI lineage: Eukaryota > Metazoa > Arthropoda > Arachnida > Araneae > Macrothelidae > Macrothele > Macrothele yani. The sequence continues at coordinate 70,313,615 of CM077025.1, read as the reverse complement.
CTATTCTGAACAGTGATTACAAGATTTCGTTTGAAGTTGCTGAACCGGCTAATTAGAGTTATTTCCAACTTGATAGGTTCGCACAGGGCCGAACACATTTCAAAATTTGTTCACGATTGGAAATATGATTCATTATGTAAACCACAAAGGTTTTAACTGTATGTTTTCTTCATACCAACGTAGGGCACCAAACTGTGTATCGCATATAGTTACTACGTATGTCGCGATAAGTTTGGCCATTTTCACAATGATTAAAATTATCATGCAACTGTAAATTGCTCCACAACATAACCTCGAACTCTTAAACTCAGAACACAAAGTGATGGCGAAATTGTTCAGCAAATGTGATTCACACTTGGAGAGGGAGTTTGATACCTTGTATTAGAGTCGTGTACTCACGCGTCATATGAAGTCTAAGCACAGCGCAGCTCCCGAAGATATATCATACAGCAAACAGCCCTTCTTGTGTCCGTGATACGGAGAGTGGATGAATGAGGGAAAGACTCGGAGCTGCCAAGCTATTGTATGATTGGTTCTTTTCAAGATTTCGGTCAACGGTATACTGTAAAGTACCCCTCACGTTCAGTTTAATCACTCGCAGGGCGCAGACAGGTCGCAATTGTGGCCATAGGCCACTAGTTATGAATTACTGCAGTGCTTGTGACATTTCATTAAGTAGTTTACTTCTGTTTTCTTTCTAAGTTTACCCATGGATAAATTTTATTAAGGAAGGCGAGAGTAGAGGAAGAAAGTGTGAGTAGTGCATCTACATCTACATTCACGTAATGAGAATGATGCCATGAACGTTAACAGTAGTAACAACACGAAACGTTCATTACCATAAGAACATAAACGTTTATGTAAATTTCGGATTTCCTTGAACTGGCAGAGAAAACCGCTATTTCTTGTGTGTAGCGTTAGATTGTCAAACCAATCAATTGTTACACACAAGTTAAAAAGACCTTTGACTTTTAAAACAAAACCATGGAAATGTTGCCCGAAAGTCAATATAATACTTTAGTCTACTCCATTCCTCGCTAAATGTATCCTCATCAATGATGTAGAAGCGCGTAAAGCTATTTGGTAAAAGACAAAGTTCTTTTATTATCATTTAAAATTACTGAATAAATTGAGCAGGAATAAAACCTCATTATATCGGAAAAGAGCTCATTTTACCAGCGTGTAAAGAAATCGTTTCAGTGATATTTCGTTCTAAAGCTGCCTAGCAATTATCAGAGGTTCCGCTGTCAAACGATGCAGACCATCCATCAATTACTGAAGTGCTTATGGAAGCAAAAAATAATATTTTCGGAGTGTTACAGTAAATAAAAAGTTTGCTTTACAGTTAAACAAAAGCACTGAATGTTTGGTAAACCTGAGTTAATCTCCTTTGTGAGACTGGTTGAACAATCTGAAATAATTAAGCAGTTTTTATATTTACAAGGCAACTGGTATATTCACTGTAGTGAATACTTACTTTCAAGAAAGAGATTTTCTTTAGATTAATTATATTTCATTTTGCTTTGTTGGAGCGGAAGCAGTGACAGAGAATATAAAACGATTTCTAAGATTCTCCCGATAATAAAAAACTCCTCCTTAATTGTTAACATTTCTTCCTATACCGAGAAGCGCTTGTGGTGCACAGGCAGAAATACAAATATATTGATAGAGGCTGTTAAAATACATAAAGATTCGTCCAATGGAATGAAGACTTTGTGAAAGGCAATGCCTAGAATTGGGAACAGAAAACAAAATATTGTTGCTGCATACCGAAATGTGGTGGAATTCAAGAGATGGAATATTGAATCCAGTTTCAAAACTTAAAAAGGAACTAATACAATTTTTTGAAATAGAAAAACCAGAGAATTAAGAGAAACTAAAATGTAGAAACGGTAGGAAAGGAAACCCGTTCTGCAGGAACCGCACCGAATCTGGTTATCATTCCAAGCGAATGGGGGTTGCGTTTTCACTGTCTGAGCCTACCTACCTTGCAAATATTTTTTTTAGAGACATGGTGATCGCTGGCCAAATATGATCTTTGTGCTAAAAATAAATAAATAAATAAACTGACGAAACAAATTAGCCTGTCAGTCTGCATTTCTGAATGTGTGTAAGCAATGCATCACTCTTTTTTTCTCTGGTCTATTTAAAAAATACATTGCATTGTTTATAGAATACCATGAACAAGTTAAAATCTGCATTCCTTTACTGTTATCTTTAAAATAATTCCGATGTTTCATATTTTGAATTACAATGTGCAATCAAGGTCTTTCAGAAAATCAGCGCAAATCGATTTAAGGACATACTGAAATTCCTCTTTCCATTCTAGTCAATGTTCAATACACAAGACAGTAAAGAATCCGATAACATTATACTTGACTCAATAAAGCTTACTAAACACGCATTTTTATTGTCAATTAAATTACTATGCATCATTTTTCAATTAGAGCGAATTACTATCTAGAAAAATTCTTATTTTCCTACGAATCTACTGCTATACTTTTCAATAACGCTATGAAAAATGTTTCTATAATTGAAAAAACTTCAGCTGCACGTACAGCATTCCGAAGGGTCGTGCTCTGGGCTCCGTGAAATAATATATCCTCCACTGACTTTTGGAACAATACAGTCATGACTTTTGAAATTCTGCTAATATAACACTTCCGCGTGTTAAAAGGTGTGTTCACAAAACGATTCTCCAGGCCATGTAACACATTGTCATTGATTTTGTGCTCAGTTCTTTTTCTCATTGTACCACTACTGCCGCTTCAGATCACTGGCGTTTATAACAAACGGTTTAGTGACAGCTACTTTGTCATAAATTGCGGCTTTGTGAAGTTCCTATATAACTGTTGTGCTGAAAACCGGATCACCGAGATGAGATTCAGTTGTGTTCATTCTGCACTTTGCGAATTTGGAGAAAACATTATCAATTTGGTTATGCTTTTATGTTTTCAATCAGTCTTTGCAAATGTTCTGTTTCTCTCGATGAACCAGACTTTCCAATTACTGTTCTTCCTCGTAATGTTTTTGCCTATCTTTTGTGACCTTGAAAACAGTTTATCAGTAGACAAAGAATAAATTACGAAGAAGGGAGCACCAACAATTCGCCCTGTCTGGGAAGCAATTTTCTCATTCCCCTTCGAGTTAATTGCTGCACCTTAGATAATTCTCTTTGTTTACTGAGCTAGAACACCTGGAGAAACACACTAAAAATTCAGTTCAGCTCCATATGTACTGCTGTTAATGCATGTTCTTAGAAAGCTTTTTACTAAAAATAGGGTGTTTTCATTATATTGTCTATATCTTTGTATATCATAAAAATACATGCTTAAGCTCTACAATTTGCCCATTCGTTCTTCTTTGTAGTAGGATAATAACTGCAGTCTTTTCTTTTAATATTTTTCTCGTGAAATAGAAGTTGTATGAAAGACAAAGTGTATACTCATCAGTATAAAGAATTTCACATAAAGATTTCAGAAGTACCATAATCTTTTTCTTTCTTTTTAAAACACATCACTGTCTGCATCCACCAATACCAAGCATATAAGTTAAGCATTAATATTTCCGTGCGTATTAATGTCATAAGGATATTGGTTGGAAACGACGATTTTTATTTTTACACAAAAAAGGCAAAAGCTAAGAAATTTACACAAAAATAAGGCGCTGTACATTTTTTGGCATAACAGCAGTTATATCTTCATCAGGAGCAGGTCTAACAATACGTTCAGTTAGCGAAAATGCAGCTTTGAAAAGGAAACGGTACAAATAAACTTTTAGTGACGTAATTCAAATCAGGTGCGTTAATAATCCTCTACCTCAAAGACAGGTTCCCAGAAGTTGCAGCAGGACCTGAATCTCCGCTAAAATTCTGACTTTTTGTTCTTGAAGATCTTCAACGACTTTCTCGTGTTGAGATGAGGAAAGAAAGAAGACATAAAATCCCCGTTTAGCATTGTTTGAATAAGTTGAGAGATTTGCAAGAGCAGGTTTTGTGTTATTTTGATCTCTTACTGCACGTTTGTGTTCCTTCGAACGGATTGAGAGGTTTCTTCATGTTTGGCCGACACAGAATTTGCTGCATATACAAGATATAGTGTAAACTCCAGCCTTGTGTAGTCTGAAATCGGAGTTTCGAGTGATGGAAGAGAATTTTGTAATTTGGGGGATTTTTAAATACGATTCTGCACTTTGCGAATTTGGAGAAAACATTATCAATTTGGTTATGCTATGTTGATGATGCATTTTCTGTCTAGACAAGTGAAAAATATCCTTGAAGAAGTTTTACAATGTTATCAAACAATCACTATCTCATTATTTCTTTTTCACTAGACTTGGAGACGATTTCTTTAACTTTTCTTGATGTTGAAGATCGAATCTCGCAAACTCAGAACCAGGGTTACGGGAAACCTTATCTGTTGCAATTCTACCTCACCGCAGATTATGCATACTATGGTCGTACAAGGTTTATGCATTTTACAGCTACATCCTCGGAGCGGTTAACATATGCTGTTAAGATCTCCTAAATGGAATAGCGCTACTGAAAAAAAAATTCTGTTAAAAGAGGATTCATCCAAAAATTATTCACAAAGGTATAAAGAAATGTAAAGCTTCTTCTACAGTGAGTGGTTCCACAACATTACCTACGTTTGACAAAAGGACCACCCTCTTAGCCATTGTATGTATGATCCATCAATTTCCAGAAGGATTAGCAATGTTTCCTCCAAATTTACAAAGTGCAAAATCGTGTTTAAAATCACCCCCCCCTTATTACAAAATTATCTTCCATCACCCAAAACTCCGATTCCTGATTGCTACAAAAGGCTGGAGGACACTATACCTTGAGTGGGAAATAAATTCTGTGTGGGCCAAGCACAAAGAAACCTCTCAATATCCTTGAAGGAACACAGACGAGCAGGAATAAATCCAAACAGCACAAAATCTGCACTTAGGAATCATTCAGCTGATCCAAAGTATGTTTAACGGAACATGCGAAATTAATTGTTAAATCTTTTTTCTTTCATCTCAACATAAGAAATTCGTTTTAGATATTCAAGAACAAAAATTAGGTTTCAGGCAGCAGAGATTCAGGCCCTGCAGCAACTTCTGGAAACTTGACCTTGAGACACCGGGATGATGAAAGTATCTGATATAAATTACATCACTACGATTAAATTTCGATCATTACCTTTTTCAAACTGCTTTTTAGCTGACTTAACGGATTCTTAGTTATGCTCCTGTTGAAGACATAACTCTAGTTATGTCGACACATTGTTTCCTAAGTCTCTTAAGTTGATGATGCCTTTTGTGTGTAAAATTAAAAATTTTCGCGTTTCCAACCAACATTCTTATAAGACCAAGCATGTTGGTATTGGTAGATACAAGTCTTTCAATCTTCATTATGTTAAAAATTCAGCCTCTACACGGTGCTTAATAAATATTCAGTTTTCCCCGGCATCGCTTATGAAGCAAATCAACCGATATCCATGGCTGTTTCTGTGTCTTTCATTACTGACAAACAGTGATGCGATAATTAAGAACATTACCAACATTCATATGCTATTGTTATATGCATCATACTTAGATTAAGATTTCACTGAAGTCCTTCGTAAGCCCAATGTTGGTCCAACTCGGGAGCAGTTTTGGGGCTATTCCAGTAAATTTCCCGTGCATGCTAACTCTGAAATTCCTTGATGCTACGAAAGAAGGAAAAAGCAGTGCGCCTGGACGTTCCTTATCCCTTTCGTCCATTTTGTACGAGACGTTGGTGGTAGACATATGCAATAATCTTAGATCTGTCAACAGAAGCCCTCTTTCTAATTTTAAGCCAAAGATTTCCGCAAAGAAAAGAACCAGAACCATATATTGTATATTCTGTACCATTTTACCATTTAAATGCAGCGGTAAGGAAGGTTCTCGCCCTGGATATCTCGACGACGGGCCGAGTGGAATATCCTTTAATTTTTTCTGTTTTTTATTTTTTTTATTTTTCTGAACCGTGAAACAGAGAGGCAAATGTGCTAAAAGAGAGGCAATACTCAACTTCTGTGTTTAGGGAGAACAGAATTTATTTAAAGAAAAGCAAATACCAGAGAAAAGAACTCTGAAAGCAAAAGAAAGGAAAAAACATTTCGAAAAATATTCTGAGAAAATGGAAAACCCTTGGCGCAGGCTAAACATTGATCTCGTTCGTATACTGAAACTTAAAAAAATAGCACATGTAGAGTGGATGAAATCTCCAAGAGAGAGTGAAAAACGTCGATTCTTGCTTTTCGATGACGCATTTCTTCCACTTTGTAAATCAAATTGAAACATGAACTGAAAGGAAATCGTTGCCCTATTTGTGGATATCCTGTGCAAGTTATTGATAAACACTCCGAAAGACGGCGATGCACTGGAATTCGAACAGGAAACTGCAAATACTAGGAAACACCGCATTTGTTTAAAAATCGGATATATTTAAAACGCCTATTCTGTTTACTGAACGGAAAAATTGATAATGATGTATTGATTATGATTTCCTGCATCTCGCTCACGAAATGCATGAAAAACAAGATGGAAATTTCTAGTTACAAAATATCATTGTGTAAGTTATTTAGGAAAAAAGCAGTTATTACTTAAATTTAATTGAAACAGATACTTTTTAAAGATTGGAACACGTGTACTTTTAATTAAGTACACTATTCATAAACCAATTTCACTTACCCAGAAGGAATTATTATATTTAAATCAGCTACGTAGGAAGACTACAAGTGATAGCAAGCAACCTATTTGGTATAGTATAATAGTAGGTCGAAATAATGAACTCATCGAAAAAGAGTTCCTAAATCGGAGTTTAGCGCTGTTATATAGAACGTGAATTTTATAGTCAAGTACGTTTACTCAGAGCATAAACATGCCAACTCTGGAATCTAAAGTTTTATATAAATTAGTTTTATACGTACGTTCTTTTTCTCATACATTATTAAAATATAGCGCTGCATTTGGATCTAACAGTGTAATAATGAATCTAACAGTGTAATATAATTCAGTTTATGAAGCTTACATTCATTGAGAAGAAGGAAGTTCAGGTGAAGATAACTGAATAGGTTTTGAATATGTGACGACGTTGTGATTGAGGTTGTTCCGTAACATGCAGATACATTATATAATCAAAAGTATTCGGACACCACAATATTTTGGGACAAATGGCTTTATAATCACAATTAGTAGTTACTCAGTCCACCTTTTGCTTGTATGGCAACGGCAACACGTCAAGGCATACTATCAACCAATTTCCGGTAGGTCTCGACAGGAATGGCTTGCCATTCGTCCTGCAGAGCTGCTGCCAGAGTGGAGAGCGAAGACTGTCGTTGTGGTCGATTTCGTATCCGTCCCTCCAGTTCATCGCAGAAGTGTTCTATGGGATTAAGAACATGATTCTGAGCAGGCTAGTCCAACAATTCCATCTCATTTTTGAAGAAACCAGTATTGCACTCGCCGTGTCAGGAAGTTCGATCGTATTGGAAGAGACTACGATCATTTCCATAATACTGCCACATTGTTGGTATGGCATAGTTATCCAAAACGTCTAGGCACTCTTTAGAGTTGATGGTTTGTGGTATAATAACCAACTGGCCGAGCACCGTCCACGAAAAACAATTCCATACCATGATGCAGCCTCCGCCGAACTCAACAGTTGGAAGAACACAGTCCGACGAAAATCGTTCGCTTAACTGTCGCCAAATCCAAGCACGCTTTCGAAAGTCAAATAATTGGAAGAGTGAGAAACGTGACTCATTACTCCACAATTTTCCAGTCGCCCACAGCTCAGGAACGACGGGCTACACGCCACTCCAAACAGGACCTCGCATTCACGGTAGTAATGTGTGGTTTGTGTGCTGCTACTCTACTATAATAATCTACACTGTACCACTCTCTCTGCGGATAACCGAGCCATTAAAAGCATTTCCTACTTCAGCAGCGATGGGAGCGGCAGAGGAAGAACGGGATTTCTTAACATTTCTTACCATGGACCTTCTGTCAGGTTCCGTCAGTTTGTGCGGCTTTCCTGAACTTTTTTTACTGTAGATGCACCGTTCTCTTCCATCTCTTCACAATATCACTTACAATCGATTTTGGTATGTTTAGTTTATCTGCAATGTTCCGTACGGAAAGGTTACTCAAATGACGTCCTATGACCATTCCACGCTGGAACTCGGAAAGTTGATCTTCACGCTGCATATCGACTTCAAAGTTACTGATAACATGGCAGAACATCTCAGTTTTATATACGTGCCTCACCATTCACAACGCACTTTCCTTCACAGCCGTTCTTTGCTCTTACGCAAATATTTTGTAGTGTCCGAATACTTTTGGTAATACAGTGTATGCATAATGTAGTCATCATGGAATTATTGCCAAACGTATGATGCCGTCCGGATGAAATTGTTCACAAACCTATGTTGCAATTATGAGTGACCTAGTAATTGTTTCGCGGCGCGAACTTCCTCGATTATTTTCGCGAATTTTAGGTGTTTTTATGTAATTTCGCGAATATTAAATATATCCGCGAATTTAAGTTTTTTTTCCTATTCTCCTCAAGATTGTACGTTACGAAGAGACCCTTATCGAACAAGCTTGAAGGGTGATTTCAGATCACATGCACTCTGCTGAAGAATGCATGGGTGGTATTTCGGGATTTCCAACCCCGCTACTGTTGAATGACCTTGGCGACTTGCCGCACCGTACACCGGATGTAGTTCGTAACGAATGACACGGACAACAAAATTAGTAGTTTTAGCTGAGAAAAGTAGCTCACTGAAAAGAACGTTTGAGTTTCGCAGACGCTTAGCTTAGAAAACGTTTGTACTTCGCGTGAGTATTTAGTTTATAAAGTTTCTAGATATTGTTTGTTAATTTTGAGAATGAGCCACGTGAGTAAAATGACTGCATGTGAAAGATGCAAGCAGTATAGCAAGGAAACGTTCAAGTGAACAAAAATCTATTGTTCTGTTCGTTTTGCAAAGTACCAGTGCATTTTTTGAGAAAGGACAGTTGTGAAAAGCATTTAGTAACCAAGTGCATAAAAACTTTTGCGTCCGAACAGTCAACCAAAATTAATGCAGAAATGTTCTGATGAATTAATTGATAAAAGAGCAAAACAAGGACAGCATCGCTTAGCTGAACTTGCGAGATTAACTGGTGTCATTTGGGCAGCTAACATCCTACTTTCCAAACTGGATTACCATACCAAAAATTATTCGTTGAAAGATATTGGTGTTATTCCAAATACAAATTGGATGCCGAAATGTTATTTGCCGAAAATATATGATATTCACAAACAACAAATGTGATTTTTTAAATCAGTATCCGGTGTAAGCATCGTTGCAAACGAAACAACTGATTCAGAAGATAGGTACATTATCAAAGACTTTACACCGTTTATAAATTAAAACTCTTCATTTTAATGCCGTAAAACTAATACACGATTTAAGCCGAGCTTTCGCGCTCCGCCGGGAGGCTTCGTCTGGGCTAAGCTTTCAAAGCCTTAGAGATAGCAAATAGAATGAGACAGCAAATTACAATATTGAGATAGCAAATTACAATGTTGTTACAATTCAAAAATTTGATATTATGGAACCAAACAGTTCCATTTCACGTTGAGGTCCGTGTTCAGGCATACTCAAGTGTGGAGTCCGTGTTTTAAAATGTGATCATGCGGCATGGAGAGAAATTACCCGTTGTTTCCTTGATGCTTGTTCAGGAGATTCCCCCAGGCATCTGATATCTCATAAGACAAGTTTTCGTTGTATGGGTGTGGGTGGGTCATGATCTCGAGACTTTCACGCGTGGATGTGCCAACATAGCTTGTATAGGGTGCTATTCTATTCATCATGCTCCAAAGTGGGTTGCTCCTTTTTGGATGACTTTCTTGCACAAATCGGTGGTGGTTTTCCTATCCTTAACGTCTCTTTTATGCTCCTTGGTCCTTATCTGGAGTGACCTTTTAGTTAATCCATCGTACGGCTTTGTGCTACCGTCTGGATAGATTAGGCGCCCGTCATAAACTCCCGCTGTGTTTACTTTATTTATACGTGGTTTGCTTGTAGATACCGTGTCGTGTATAGACGCAGGAGATTTGATGTCCGCCTTTACTCCATACGTTTTAACGATGTTTTTGAACTTGAAAGAGAACTTAGGATAATATGTTATGAACCCATAATATCTTAAATTGTTGTTGCTTGTGGTATTAAGAGTCCTGGGTTTAGACATTCGGACCCGCCTTAATATTAAATCTAGTGTTCGGCTAGAAACCCCAGCTGAAAGGCTTGTTGACGATGTTTGTTATTTCTTTTTCTTTGGCTTCTATTGTCGAAGAATTAACAAATGCTCTTCTGAACCATGATCTAAAAACAGATGTTTTATACGAAATCGTGCAGAAGCGCTGGGGAGGATCATTCAGTTTTTTATAAGTTATTCACAACCACAATAAAAGTGAACAAATAACATCGCTGAATTATATGGCACACAGGGTTGCGTGCATTCTTAATGTCGGTTTACATAGTCACATATTCAAATTAGACGGACACTGCGTGCGTGCCGTGCTTTCGTGTGAAATGAAAAATGACATCAAAGAGGTTTAACTTTGAAAACCAACAACATTATCCCGATTATGCGACATGTTTAATGAATTATTTTGGGACTTTCGAGTCCAATATAAGAAACTGTTCTAAACTGTAAAAAGATCGGTTAGACTACTTCACTGCTGTCTACGGTAAGTTATGCATTTCCTTACCTTTAACAGAATATAGAAAAAAGGAAAAATTGGGAGACGGCTTATCATTGCGTTGCAGGTGTTTCTTGTGTCATTAAAACCTATGCGAAAAAGTGCAAAAACTATAAGAAAAGACTACCTAGTCAAAAATTGGTGAAAATTTTACCAGTCAAGCAGAAAATAATGATTCACTCTTCTTCCACTTGTCCATCTTTATTTTCTAATTGTTGAAACTTTGTCGTGTTTTATATTTCAGAACTGTTTAAAACAGCGGTTTCCAAACCTTTGAGTCGCGGAGCACTTTTCACGAGAGAAATTCGCCACGGAGCACAGTCGTCGCCCTTATGCTAAATGTGCGTATGTGCATTTTGGGCTGTTTTTACTTAACCGAATTTTTCAAGTTGTTAGTCGATATTTTATCGTATAGCGAAAACAGAAATTATTTTTCGAATTATAAATAGCTTAAATTTTGATCTAAACTTCATTTTTCTCATTGAAAGTCATTAAAAATTGGAACTTTAAATATCGTTTTCTTAAAGCATCAATTTTGCATATACGTGTCGTTGGCATAAGGGTAACAATATTTTCACCTAGCACCTACATAGGTACTATACCGAATGACAGCAGTATTGGCGATTGAAGGTAATTTTAAACCTATGGGAATGTTAAAACATCAAGTTTTATTTCATTCGATATGTTACTTTCTCTACCAGTTTCAGAGAGAGAAGGAACTTACTTAACTACGTATATAAACGAAAAACAGCAACAAAAAGCAACGTAAGTCAACACATTTCAAAGCAAGTATTGTAAATCCACAATATGTCGCCCTCATAGATATGGTATTTAAAACCATTTTTACAGTTGCAAAACCAAAAATGTAATTTGGCATCGAAAAAGAACAATAAAGCATAGCCCGGGAATTTAGATTCTAATGAGAATCATGGGACTGTTTTGGTTTGCACAATGTGGCTATATCTGGTTGAATTTGGGACAGCTTCAACAGAATATCTGGCTCTGCATTGAGGCGGGATCTGTATTTTGTTTTAGTAGCCATATAGGCAGAGAATCCTTATTCACATAAGTAAGTTGTTGCAAAGGGTAGAATGACATTTTCGCTTTATTTGACAAAACTTTAAATTCGTGTTTTAGCTGACACCAAAATTCTTAGTAGCAAAATTTTCTTTTATCGCAGAATCTGATATCAAATCAGCCAAGCACTCATACTGCTGCGATGTCAGACAGTCTGGCTTTTCCAGCACAGCAGAGTACGGTTTACAACCCTAAAGATTTCTTTAATTTTTTCGTACAGTTCTTCCGGAAAATAACAGTTGAAATTTCAAGCACACTTTGCAGGTGAACGTGAAACTAATTTAAGGTATCTCCAGATATTTCGGAATCTAGTTCTATTCTAATTTTTTTTACCATTGGGAAGCTGTCTAGATTTCGTTTTTTCATTGATTCCGCCCAAAACTTGGTTTTCTTTTTAAACGCGTACACTTTATCACGGGCGTGAAAAACAGATACTGCTTTTACTTGAAGTGAGAGACTTGGGTCATTTATTTTTTAAAATTTTTTTGCTAAACACGCCAATTTCATGAGCCAACGCTCATTGCAAAAGCAAAGTCGTCAATCAGGACGATTCTGACGTCAGCCCTCATTTCGAAGAGCCGAGTCAAAGTTTTGCCGCAAGGACGCCACCTTACTTCTGTGTGAAAAAGTTAAGACGTATGCAGACTACCCATGCGATCACACAACATTTTGAATAGCCTTGTATTCTTAGTTCGTGATTCCATCAAATTATTTATTTTCATGTTTTCGTCCAAGACTTCTTTTAGGGAGGGCAGCATGTTTTTTCACAGCAAGGGCATGGCGGTGTAGGACGCAGTGTCTACTGCTACACTCCTTAACTTTTTGTTTTATTCTTGAGATAACATCAACACAGTTATCCCATGGAATGCCTCTCACTGTCAATTAATTTTAAAAAATCGACAATTAATATGAAAATTTCAGCGCCACTTGTGTTAATCGATAACGGTTTGCAGAGAAGCAGATCCTCTTGAAAAAAACTTCAAGTACTGGTAGAGCACAAATACTATTAAAATTGCCAACCCGTTGATTCATCTATTCGGAGCGAAAATTTAGTCTTAGTGCATTTTAGTCAGAAAGTTAAGTAGCCTTCACCTCCTCTGATAAGTCCCCGATACGTCGCGAGATTGTGTTATATGACAAAGGGACTTTGCCTACTAGTTTCGTGGCTTTTCTATTCAACTATGTCCTTTAGTCAAGGCTTAATAACGTTTCCAGAGATGGTATTGGCTTCGCCGTCTTGAGCAATTCGGTAACTTACCATGTAGGACGCCATCAAAGCATTTTCGTTAACTGTTTTTAAGTGATAGGACATAATTTTCTGGGATTGTGTAAGTTTACCGTACTTTCTTCCGAAGAAAACAGTCGGTTTGCCCTTGCATTCTGGATGAACCCCTCAAAATGACGGCGCATTTTTGCTGGGAACATCGCATTGTTCAGAAATACGTTGCCGAAAATTACACAATATTTGACAATACGTTGCCGCAAATTACGCACAGTGGTTTGTTGTCACCGGTCACAACGAACCCAATGTCCAAGTAGGAATCGTGGCACTTCCTTTTCACTATTCTTTTCCCTGTGGTACTGGTCTCCGAAGAATTAGGCAGTTGGTTCAACAGTTCAGGAGGTTCTGGCGCACCCACTGTCGCTGATTCGTCCAAAATCATTTCATCCTCTCCAGCAATTCTAACACTAGCAACTCCTCCATCATCTTCAACACTACAGTTGAAAAATAAAATTCGTATCATCTGGGTAAATAATAAGAATAATTAGGGTCGGGTAAAAAATAAAAAAGTAACACAAATTTTAGACATCTCTGTTTGCTGCTGATGCTTCCACAGCTACTGTGACGGAAGATTTGGCAGTTTTTTTAAGGATCCAGATTTCAGCCAGCGATCCATTGAAAGAAAATCGATGATATTTTCTGAATCATTACGTTGGGGCTCAAAAAATCCTGCAACGGACAGGTGTTTCCTCCTCAACACGGAAGATCCAAAAAGTTATATTAACGTAATTGTTTACAATAAGAAAACTTAAATTGAAAAGCAGGCAATAAAAACACTCTTAAATAAGTAACACTACACAGCGACTTGATTCGTTTGAACTCTCGACTGGACGCTGACTGAACTGCAATTGACGAAGAAACACGAGGTTTTATATGCAATGGAAACTTTCAAGATAATTCTGGAAAGGTGTCGAAGCTAACAATTCGATCCGAAAGCATGGCGAAGTTCTCGCAGAGGAGACGGGGTTAGCGTGGCGCCGTTGAGTCTCTCTGTCTGGTTCGCCGCGTGCAGTCTGTGCTTCGCTGACGTTCTCAATATTTTCCGTAGTTCCGAGAAGGTGCGGGGGGGGGTCAAAGCTGACTGAGGTGACGCATGAAATGCACTTTGGTCTATAATTATTGCTATCTACACTGCTTCAAAGCATTTTGCAGGAGCTAAAAATATTCTACCCAATACTTACCTATACACAGTTTATGGCCGGACAAATTCACAATTGTGAGATCTTGTCCCATTTATTTTATTTATTTTTCTTTCCAAACTCGTCGTGGAGCGCCAAGTGCTCAGTTTGGGAACAATTTGGTTTGAATATATTTTAGAACATTTCCTTCTGTTTTAGAACTGTTGGAACTTTTACTTAGCAGAAGCAGCCCAGCTGCTGGCGAATGTTAATGGGTGACGTAAGACCCGCAACCGGCTTACGCTGATGATTTTGGTTCCGGCTTTGACTCACGTAAGAAGAAGACGAAGTGCAAACATAGACAGATGCGTAATTGAGAATTGAATAAAAAGTTTGTGAGTTTTTTGTATTAATGTTTCTGTGGAAGTCAGTGTCATCGTTCGTGTGTATGTTTATTTGGGCGTATAAATGGATTAACAATTTCATCATCGTCGCTTCTTATTTTTTGGAGTAACTCCTCAAAAAGGTAAGATTTGCATTTGTAAATAGGTATTCGAAACAAGAACTATTTAGAATATGTTTTAGAACGTTTTCTGATAAAAGTTTTCTTATGTTTTAAAACTGTTTGAAACGCAATGTTCTGTCTAAACTGTCAGTTAAAATGTAATACTTCTGTAATCTTAGGATTTAGAAGTAGTTACTTTGTGCAGTACGTTCCGTTAGCACGAGTGATGCTTTTTGTACAGCTAACAAATTCTGTTGCCAGTAGTTCAAAACTCTGTAACCAATCCTTGTTACGTATAGTAAATTACGCTACATTATAGTAAATAATGTACACAGAGGGTCACAGAAGTACTCTCATTCCAGAATTGGAGAGATTATTTTTGAAAGAAAAATGCATTAAAAGCCTTCTTAACTATATACATCATAAGATATTAACCGCAGCAGGGTAATTCCACATCAAATCCACCCAAAATGAATTGACGTCCCACCAATACATCATCCATTGTTATTATTCTTTTAAACACACAAATAGAAACCCCCGAAATTTAAAAATTACCAAAGTTTCAGCCTTTTATAGATCAATAGATATGGATTTTTGAAATTTCTGAAATTTTAATGGAAGGCTGAACTTTTTTTTTTTTTTGACAAAAACTCTACTATTTCTTTTAATTAGAAGAACAAAATACATTTTTTTTTTGTGAGAAACCCCATGATATAAGTCACGAGTATGAATGTGTTTAAGTTTTTGAGATACGCAGTATCCGAACTGAATTACGCTGGCAGTCTTATTGCTGCTTCACTGTCGATTCATACGTATCTCAGTAGTACGTCATCTACATCATGTCACATAGTATATTATGAGACATTCATAATTCATAATTATTATCGCGTATAACTAAAGGAGGGAACAAAAAGATGAAGACATAAACATACTGGAATTTTTCCTGTCTCCCGAGAAATGCATATGCAGATGTGATTACAAATCGATGTGCTAATGATGTAGGGTGCATTTGCATTGAAACACAGTCGGTTGTATGAGATGTACTGAGACTAAGCCGAGAGAAAGCATTGCTTGCTCTGGTGCTCGTTTGGTTTTTTATTTTTTCTCTATTTTTAATATTGTTTTATTTTTCTGTTAATTTATTTTTAATATTGTTTTATTTTTCTGTTAATTTATTTTTAATTTTTTTGCATTATATCAGTATTTGTTTTGTTCTTTCTTTAATGCAGGCTTGGGCGCTTTAGAATTTTAAAGTTTATTTTTATTGTCACGCGTTGTGTGCATATGTTCGTCCGCACGATAACTCGCGTAAAAATCGTTCGATTTCGATGAAATTTTAGTATGTGGTATGGGAACACTTGGGAAGAAATCCTATTGAAAGTGAACGAAATGGGATCAAAGGTCAGGACATAGGAGCGGGATCCATTCCCCCGCTTTTATGCATCATAACTAACGTAAAAAAGGTTCGATTTCGATTAACTTTTAGTATGTGGTAGGGAACCACCTGGGGACAAATTCTATTGAAAATGGGCGAAATATGGTCAAAGGTCAGAACATAGGACCGGAATCACTCCATCGCGATTACGCGTCATAACTTACGTAAAAATGTTTCGATTTGGATGAAATGTTAGTATGTTGTAGGGGCATGCCTAGGGACGAATCCTGTTAAAAATGGGCGACATGGGGTCAAAGGTTAGGACACAGGAGTGGGATCTATTCCATAGCCCTTATGCATCATAACTTACGCAAAATTGCTTTGATTGCGACAAAAGTTTATCATGTTATTTCGGAGGTATACTGTACCAGTTCTGCTGAATATCATCGAAATGGGATCAAAGGTCAGGGCACAGGAGCGAGATTTATTTCACAGCCATTATCCTCATAGCTTGAGTAATAATTTGAGTAATGATTTCTGGTATGTTGGAAAGCGTATCATAATCAATGCATGGCATGATTTTTCTAACTTGTACTTACTTTTTTCTGCACAGTATCTACATTTTATTATTATTTGTTTGATATACTGCAAATTATTCACATTTTATTGTGTTTCGTTTGATATACTGCAAAATATTCACATTTTATTGTGTTTTGTTTGATATACTGCAAAATAAAGTCATGGGCATTTCTTACTGTATCAATAAAGTGAGTCCTACAATAGTTTAGAGATGAAGATTTTTATCAAGCATGAATAGTAGCCAGACGTTATAGTGAAGATGAAGATGACCCATGAACAAAATAAAATGACAGAGAAATAATGACGATTATTTCAAGTATCTACGTATTTTCAATGGAATTCTGTACACTGTAATAAGTCAAACAAAACTCAGGTTTAAGTCTCAAAAATATCAAAAATTCGTGTCTTTATTTGATTCGAACTGTTTTGATATATTTCGTGAAAACTTTCTTGAAAATATTCTGCCCGAACTTCAAAACCTTACACAATTGGTTTCAAAAATGAACTGAAAGTGTGCTACTCTCTTGGTAAATGCAAAATGATATGACTGAGTGAATTGACTATTACGTGAAGTTGAATAAATTTAACACTATATTTAGAGAATTGTTCAAACTGGCAGAGTTAGTATTAACGTTTTCGTCAAAAACTGCAACTTCCGAAAGAAGTTTTCCTGCATGAATACGATCAAGTCCTATCTCAGACCACACAAGTGCAATACCTCTTGAGCAACTTGCTTTTTTATCTACGAGAATATAGGCCTATAAATTGTTCTCTTGGATATGAAAAAGTACTTGGAAGACACATTCTGTAAAATCGTGACACTGCTGTCCGTAAAATAGGAAAGGAGAATGGAGTACACGTACAAATCAAGTATTCAAAGGTAGAGTTAAAATTCGCATTTCTATTTTACGTTGTGTTAACATTTTGTACTTCAAATACATTTTCTCTTACTCAAGAACTCAAAGCATGTTTATTAACTGCCCTAGGCTGAATGGTTCAAAAATAGCACTTGCTCTGCGGGCGGGGGTTTAGTTGGGATAGCCTAAGTCTTGGACGTAGGACACGCCACTGATTATGAAATGAAGTTTCTTCCTGTTCTGGTAATTGATATGCAGGTGAGTGACCTTATATAAAAGTCATGTAAATTTACACGCAAACGGAATAATGGCCTTCGTTACTATTACTTCCTAAATCGCTTAGAAAACTGCGGCAGCAAACTTGCATCTCTTCTTTTGTTACTTTCGTGCTCCTTTTTATATGCGCATCACATAATATTTGTGTTTCTTTTTGTTGATCACGTGATAATGCACAAAACATTTGCCATGTCTAGAAGAAGTAACGTCAGAAAGAGAAACACGTCAGGAAATTAACTGTTTTTGTGCTTCTAAGTTCATCGACTTCTGATCTACACAATTTTCTCTTTCGTTACGAACTGTGAACATTCATTTCTCGAATTTTCACGCCTACTCCCCTTCTAGAAGCTTCAATGAATGGAAACTGATTTTGCATCTGGATATGTCGACATTAATTTTCTTCGTCCAAGGCTTTCAATGGGCTAATTCTGGGAGAAACACTTAAAATCTTCTTGCTGCATTAGATTTTCCATTGGGAGAACAAACATATTTTTTAAATTCGAGAATGAATGCGAAATGCGAATGGATGGCTGTTTAGAAGAAAACAGCATTCCGAGAGGTGCCCTCTTTCACTGGAAACACCAACAGGAAAATGTTTTAGTCTATGCCGTTTGATTTTAATGGCCTGCATGTTTTACCTTTTGTGAAATGCTATCCTTCTTTTTTTTTTTTTTTGTAGTGAATTTACCACGCGTTGCACTGTGGATCTTGTTTGATGTTGCATGTAGAGCCTTTGCTCAAAGTTCCGCACATAAGGTGATTTGTATCATAAATTGCAAGTATTTGCTACTTCGCTCTACTTGGAATATTCTACTAAGCAGTCATAGGGACAAATTAAGTATAGTTTTTTCCCTTCAAGGAGTCTCAATGAAATGTAAACAGAGGAAGCGACAATGAGTCGCGAGTGCGCCAGCGCTTAACCCTCTGTTTTTAATATTTCCTTCTCAATTATCTTGCGTTCTACAGTTAAGCGTAGGTGTTCCTGTACGAACTTTTAAATTTTGAGTGTTTAAAAGCCTTGCTCAATTTGTTACTCGTGTAGAATTTTAACGAGATAAGTGTGAGTTACAAATGAATACATTCTAACGTCCTTATCGTCAATAGAATATTTACAATTCTGTGTGACTATGCTCAACAGTGTGCACCCAAAATGCTGTATCGCTCATTCATAACTTTATGAGCCTAAAATCACATCTATTACATTTAGCATATCAATGAACTTCGTATTTAGCTTGCTCTTTCTGTTGATCGTTATTTTTTTTATTGAGAGAAAGAGAATATGTTTCATCGCTGGATTTTTTTTTGTTTCATATATAGCTCTAGTTTCGCTATTGAAACGAACTACACTGTTAAAAATAATTGGGGGAGCATTTGACTTTGGCGATATTATGCAAGCCAATCGTGTGATATCTGCCAATCAAGCCAATCGTGTGATTTCCATCGGGAGAACAAAGAAAACGCATGGCGAGTGTGGCGTAGACAGACCAATCATGCATATCCTTATGCAAATAAGCGCCTATGACGACAGAATGCATTGATTACAAATTGGGATAAAAAAAAGGTATCCGGGTGCCAGCTTATTCCTCGGCATTTACCGTGACATTTCGTTTGTTGAAATCTTCCATTCGAACGATGTCTTAACAGCACGATTTACTCGAATCAACCGCGTGGAGAGCTATTGACAATCTGGAAGCAGATCAGACACAGATAATGGTAGCAGAAGCCATTGAAGTGTCCGGAAGTGTCATTTTCCAACTGCGGGCACGATTCACAGACACGGGAAGTGTTCGAAGAAGGCAAGGTCAAGGCCGTCAACGAGCAACTACAGCAAGGGACGACCGTTACCTATTGTTAACAGCCTGTCGGAACAGGAGGAAAATGCTACTCATCTCCAGCGAGAGCTTCTCGTGTCAACAGGACGCAGGTTGTCAACTCAAACTATCCGCAATAGCCTTCACCAAGGTGGTCGTCATGCATGTGGACCAATGGCGTGTATTCCTTTAACCGTGCGACACCGTACCACCCGTAAAAACGGGGCAGAGAAACATCGTGGCTGGAGACACGGCGATTAGAGTCAAGTTCTCTTCTCTGACGAGTCGGGATTCAGTCTGACAATCGATTATCTGGAGGGAACCCGGCACACGAAATAATCCAGGTTTTGTGCAGGGAACATCACATTACGGCGGACATGGATTAATGGGCTGGGCATCCATAAGTATCGGTAGACGTGCGGACCTGTACGTCTTCTGAAACAACAGTCTGTCTGCTCAGAGCTGTAGAGGCGAGATTCTCAGACCTATTGTCATGCCGTATCCTGCAGCCGTCCGTGATTCGTTCTTTTCCGTTGACCATAGTGTTTGACCTCATAGTGCTCGACTAGTGTACAACATGCTTCAAGAGCAGAGAATCGAGCGTATGGAGTGGCCAGCGTATTCCCCTGACATAAACCCACTTGAGCATGTGTGGGATGCACTTGGCAGACGCATTGCAGCTCGGCTGGCACCTCCGTTGACTCTTCGTGGACTGGAAAGAGATTGCCTTCATCGAGGAGTGGTGAATATACCCCAAAACTCGTCTCGAAAACCTCATCAATTCCATGACACACATGTGTTCAGCGGTCTTAGCCGTTCGAGGGGGACCACACTCTACAAGACGTCAGTTACACTTTTAAAAAGTCACTTTTCTTGTTGTATGCATATTGTTGTATAGCATATCGCATCATCTATACTAAGTGTTTGTATTGCATAAAACTTCGTTAATGTGCTTTTCCTTACCCATATTACTGAATATTCTACTCTATCTTACATAAAAATAATATTTTATGTTCAACAACGTCAGTCGCACATGATTTTCCCTAGAACGTATTTTGCTTTCCTAATTCTCTTGAGCACTGTAAAATGTCTCCGCATGGTGTAGAACAAGCCTTAAATAACAGCAAATAAAAGTGAAAGTTCTCACTCAGTAGTCTGTTTCTTATGTAAAAACATAAAAACTATATTTATAAATAGATAAAAAAGTGGATATGCGTTCAAAGGAATTAAGAGATTTACGAATGAGGAATTGTACAGGTGTCGCGTAAGGAAATTTCGGTCCGTATAGCTGCGCCCAAGGTGCCTGTCACAGCTGTGCAGTAAACTGCATTACCAAAAACAAACATAACATAAAGTTTTGTCGGATGTAATGAAAGCAGGAAACATTCTGTTCTCTTTTTGTCACTCATAGGGAAACACCATGTTTTGCAGGAACTAAAAATCAAAAACGGGGAAATTATAAACATTTATAGTGAGTGTATGAAAAGAAAGGGAAAAAGATCGAATATTTGGCAACACACAAATGGCAAAAGCAATGCACGCAAATAAGAAACTTCAAATACTTTGGACACTGTGACTGTGACGGGAATAACTCAGACTCAGGACGTATCCTATGCCCCAACAAAAGGTGTAGGTGATGCACGTCGAAATTTAACAGCAGAACACACGAAAGAAAAAAAATCTGCCACAAGTTTTCTTTTCTTTTTTTTTTTTTTTTTTGGAGGGGGGCTTTTTTCTTTATTTATGCATGCATACATACATACATATCACTAAGCTGTTCTCTGATATTCATAGGTTAGCTCCTCACAAAAAAATTCACTGTTGCTGTATCAGGCGACTCCATTTACAGCGATCTTGCCACACAACTCGAGCTTCATTGACATCCATCACACGCCGCACACAAGACCTTTTATACTACATACTCATAAACTTTTTCTCACGCAAACATTCCTGAATCTCCCATGATTTCCTTGGCCTTTCTCTACCTTTCTTTCGTGCCACTCGGGCTGAAAACATTCTCTTAGTAAGCATCTCATCACTCATTCTTTCAGCACTATCTTACTGACAGCATTTTGCCTCATAGTCTCTATCTTACTGACAGCATTTTGCCTCATAGTCTCTATCTTACTGACAGCATTTTGCCTCATAGTCTCTATCTTACTGACAGCATTTTGCCTCACGTTATTGATCAGGTAAGCGAGTTTGTATGTTTGGGAAGCATGTTTGACAGACAGAACAAATTGGATGGGGAAATTAGTAGGCTAGTGAACTCTTCATTGAAAGTCATGGTTGCTTTTGGAGGATTTCACAGGAATGATGGGTTCTCAAGAAAGTCCCGAATGGCTGTGTATGAAAGTGTAATTGTTCCTACTCTGATGTACGGCAGTGAAACCTGGCTTCTGCAGAAAAGACATGAGTCGTTTGAGTGCTGGGGTGATACGTTACTTACGGGGGGTTTGTGGTAAGACACTATCTGATCATGTGAGGAATGAAGATGTGCTGCAGATCTGTAATGTGAGGTAAAATGTTATTACTAGTAGTAAGGTGGAGACTAATATTCTTAGGTCGTTTATTGGGAAATAAAATGCATTAAATTTTTTTGTTACAACGTAATTTAAATCCACTAGTAGAGTTGAAATTAAATAGACTTAGATGTTATTCAGTAGGTGGCCTTCTGCATGGAATTATTCACTAGTGTCTATCAAAAGTTTTTTTTTTGTTTTGCTATTGTTTTGTTTTTTCGCTTACAAAATTATTACTCAGTTTTTGAAATAGCTTTTAAGCAATGGACTAATGTCTCAAGTAAAAATCAATTATGCTGCTTGATCAAGTATGAATTCATATGTAGCAAGATGTGGAACTATGTATTTTCACCAATAATGAAGATATTTGACGTTTTTGACACCAAATGTGTAATTCATAAAAGTACAGTAGAAAGAGCACATATCGAGCCTCTATTTACCGAAATCTCTGATTTAACGAGGAAAATATGAACTTTTGTTTGTTATGCTGAAGATAGTCATCGCTGTACTTGCGTATTTCTTATTTCTGTGATTGAGATTTAACACGGTTGACACTATAATTCGTGCATAAATACCAGTATTAAAAGAAATCCGTCTTGTTGCACGATTATATTTATTCAGCTAAAAAATGAAATCTATATACAGTTTAAAAACACATGAGCACTTTCGGTGTCACATTGACACCTTCATCAGATGTAATTTCACCATGTGGCTACATGCTGGTCTTAAGTACGTGGAGTAGATGCATCATGGGAAAGGTAATGTCAATGTCACATGATATACCAGATAACAAGACAATCAAAAAAAGGCATAGTTAGCCAATGATCACTTAACAGAAGCAATTGCTATTGTGCTGTCCTTCCCAACAAGATTGCTCCAAGGTTCAGGTAAAACATAAGGATAATAGTCATTACAGCAACTTGTATTATAAGCCGAAATATAGAGGCTTTCTGCAAATAACAAGGAATGAGCAGAGTTAGGTGTGTTTATGATTTTAGCGTTGTCCCAGTCTGGGATGGAATTTCCAGCACTTATGGTTCTTGCAAAAGAAGTGCTTTGGTGATTCATTTTTAGATCATATCTGTGTTCATTTAATCTCAAATCCAAATTTCTTTTGGTAGAACCCACATAATGATTGTTTAGTTCACCAGAGATAGTGTCAAGCATAGGAATAACATACACACCCCATTTTTTCCCTTTGTCAATTTTGTCACGATCATTGCGGATAATGGTATATAGATTGCATGATCGTATTCCAAATTGTATTTTATTACGAGAACATATGTTGGTAAGGAGGTTTACAATATGTGGATTAAAATCAACAGATCCAACATACTTTTTAGGCACTTGCTCACTAATTAAAGCAGTTGACATAGAAAACCGTACTTTATTGTGCACTCCCCTAACAACGTTGTCCGGGTATCTCACCAAATTTACAGTGAATTCTTCCTACTCAATAAAGAGCACCACACAAGCTATTGATAGGTTAAAGTTAATTCAGCCACTACCAAATTCCTATTTTTTGGCGTCCCTAGATGTAGTTTCGTTATACACGAATGTACCTATGGAAGCTACATTTCAGTTGATTCAGGCCTTGCTGATTGATTCTGACATTCCTGCCAATGATATTGCTTTCATAATGAATGCTCTTCATCTCATTAAAAAGCGTTCATTTTTCAAATTTCAGAACATATTTTACCAACAAACCGACGGGACAGCCATGGGTTCACCTTTATCCGCAGTCTTAGCAGAAATTCTTCTACAGCATATTGAAAATAAAGTCATACAAGAATTCCCACAAAAACCTAGTCTCTATATCCGTTACGTTGATGACATCTTGGTAATTTGGCCATATACCATAAATCAGTTACAGCAGTTTGTCAACGCTATGTCTGCTCAATACCCCTCCATCAAACTCACGATAGAACTTGAAAATAATTTCGTCTTACCTTATCTTGACTTTCAAATTACTCGTACCCCTTCTGACAATTCCCTGTCTTTTGCCGTTTATCGAAAACCTACTTCCACACCCACTCTAATTCCGTACAATTCTGCTCACATTTTTCAGCATAAAATTTCTGCTCTGCACTTCCTATTTAGAAGAGCATATTCACATTCTTCTAGCCATTTCGCCAGAGCTCAAGAACTACAATGGATATCATCCCTCGCTAAAAACCATGGTTACCCGGACAACGTTGTTAGGGAGTGCACAATAAAGTACGGTTTTCTATGTCAACTGCTTTAATTAGTGAGCAAGTGCCTAAAAAGTATGTTGGATCTGTTGATTTTAATCCACATATTGTAAACCTCCTTACCAACATATGTTCTCGTCATAAAATACAATTTGGAATACGATCATGCAATCTATATACCATTATCCGCAATGATCGTGACAAAATTGACAAAGGGAAAAAATGGGGTGTGTATGTTATTCCTATGCTTGACACTATCTCTGGTGAACTAAACAATCATTATGTGGGTTCTACCAAAAGAAATTTGGATTTGAGATTAAATGAACACAGATATGATCTAAAAATGAATCACCAAAGCACTTCTTTTGCAAGAACCATAAGTGCTGGAAATTCCATCCCAGACTGGGACAACGCTAAAATCATAAACACACCTAACTCTGTTCATTCCTTGTTATTTGCAGAAAGCCTCTATATTTCGGCTTATAATACAAGTTGCTGTAATGACTATTATCCTTATGTTTTACCTGAACCTTGGAGCAATCTTGTTGGGAAGGACAGCACAATAGCAATTGCTTCTGTTAAGTGATCATTGGCTAACTATGCCTTTTTTTGATTGTCTTGTTATCTGGTATATCATGTGACATTGACATTACCTTTCCCATGATGCATCTACTCCACGTATTTAAGACCAGCATGTAGCCACATGGTGAAATTACATCTGATGAAGGTGTCAATGTGACACCGAAAGTGCTCATGTGTTTTTAAACTGTATATAGATTTCATTTTTTAGCTGAATAAATATAATCGTGCAACAAGACGGATTTCTTTTAATACTGAGATTTAACACAAGTAGACGTACTGACACTTGACCTAGAAGTAGCCTTAGAAACAACAATACTAATGGATGATAGACACCAGCTGAGAGTCTTTTGTTTCCTGCTGTGTATCACTTCTTATTCTTTTCAAAGATCCCGCCTGTAATTACGCTTTCATTTTTTACATGTGTTTCTTTAAAAAGTAAGGCAAAAAATACGTACGACGACATCGACACGCGACACGAAACATTTAGGTTATGAAACAAGTTTATCTCCAGTGTTATGCTACAAAGTCACAAGAACACTAAATCAAAGTAACGATATAATTTACCACACACAAAGATATACAACCGGAAACATTCTGAATAATTCTGTGGGTATATCGCATTGAGAAATCACTTCATAAACGCTGCCTAAAAAAGACTAACTCCGTTGGTTAAAACCATCTTCTTTATATGCTTAAATCGAGCGACCCGGCGAGTTCTCGAAACGTCCGGCGACTTCCAAGGATCGCAGAGCACTGCCAGTTGGACACCGCTATATTAGTTCGTAGTTTCTCTGACACATGTCTCTCTATTATGACTGCCTAAGAGTTTGTCATCACGACGACTTCAAAAAGAATGCGCGCATTTCAAAAAGGTAAAAAAAAAGTTAATTTTTCCCTTACAGCGTAAGTATTAAACATTTCCGATTAAAAAAGGAAAAGTAAGAAAATGGTTGTTTTTCATGTGAATGGTGCCACGGACCACCGATTGGGAACCACTTATTTAGAAAAATTGGCTTCTTTTTTTTTTGACGTTCTGAGATGAATATCCAAAGTCGACATATGTCTGCGTCGCCGTGATAAATCTCAAATGGGCGTAGGTGCTGTCTGTAAACCAGTAGCTCTTGTTTAGGGTTACAGAAAAAGGAGAGTGCCAGAAAAGGGAGAGTGCCAGCACATTTAAATGAACACAATATCCACGTCAGGTTTTCATATTTTGATATCCCGGAGCCATCGATTCGACTGTTGGCACACCTTTTTTTCATGATGAATTTAGGAATCAAATATTTCGCTCACAAAATTCCTTGCTCGTGACACAGAACTGAAATTGCTTGAGGACAAAGTTCATTCTCCATGCCGTCAGAAATTTATCGTCATATATAAAGAATTCGAATCGAACGTTCCCAAATGAATAAATTTTAAAGGAAAAATAAATCAAACGAAAGCTTGATTTATTCTTCATCTGTGTTTGATATTATTTAATTCTAATTAATATTAACCCATGAAGATTCACATAAGATATTGAAAGAAACAAATATTTTGGTTTTCAGTTCGCAAATTTAAATTTCTAAGCTCTTTAATTCTAATTAAATTTCTAAATTTCTTTTCCAACATCACCGTAGCAATTTTTAGTGTATCATTGTACATGCGAAAATGCATTAAAATCAGCATATTCACGGAATATTTTCCTGACACTTTACGGGCATTGAATCTTCACATCTATTAGTCTTATTAGAGAACTCTTTTTCATGATGAATAGATGCAAAAGTGAAAATAATTATTTCTGAGTTTTTTATTTCTTCCACTATTTAGCCTATCTATTTACTTGCATTTGGCACGATGTCACTACTGAGTCAGAAAAAAAATATCCTCGAATCAGCTTTGAACGCCACTAAGGTATTCCACGCATTTTCTGATTTTTGTAACTTACGATTTGTCTGTTACAAGCGGGATGTACATATTCGTGCCAATCAGCATACGTAAATATTTGCATGTAATTTGATACTTGCTTCTCTAAAAATCGGAATGGGAAAAAATTCGCATCTCATACAACAACGAATTTATCATATTTGATGTATACATATGCATTTATCATATTTTTCTGGTAAACAGTGTTTGCATTTTGAGTCGTAAAAGTGGATATGTGTTTGACGCCATATTCTTGCTTCTGGAAGTCTGTTTGGAGACTTCTAGAAGCAGGATAATAGAAGCTGATATTTCGCTCACTTAGGAATAACTTTTTGGCTTCGGGAAGCTTGTGATGTGTATCATCTATTTTAACTTTCCCTTTCTGTTTTCAGTTCCTTACGTAAATTTTGGTCATCTCTCATTACACTTTTCGAAATTAACGACACATCTGAGCTTCCAAGTGTGTATGTTTTCGCGACAATACTAAGAGTCATTCAGAGGTCAGATAAGTTGGATAAAATACATGTGCGAAGTTTGAAGTGTGTGAACTGTTATATTATATATACGACTTTGTTAGGTAAAGAAATGTTGGTTGCTATCAACTTACTAAGAGAGAATGTTTGTTCATGTTCTTCATGGAAGTTTCTGTTCAGCTCTCACCGAGTACACATTTGTTCTAATGTCTCCTCTCATCTTTCGGTTGAACTCACCGTTAACATGACTTACCGTTACTCATTGTTATAATATGTCATCCGAATTTTCTGTTGTAAAGCTGGTGTATTGGCACATGTCCCCCACTGTGTGGGTAAATGTGCTTTTTTTGTTTCTGATATTTCGTTCACTTAGGAATAAGACTGGAAGAATTAGTTTTCCGTATTTGATAAACAGTACCCATTGCCGATATAAAAAACATAGTGCACGTTCACATTTTTTCTATAGGTAGAGAAGTACACAGTGTTTCCCCGTACCGCTTTTAAAGCTAATTACGGATTTCCCGCCTTTAAATACCTTCAGATAGCTTTACTACCTTGAACATAAAACTTCTGGTCAAAAGCCGTGCTCATTACACACGAGGAATTTCTGGCATCACTCTTGTTTCTTTTTTAGAAGTTTGTCCTAATATGTATAATGTACTTGACGTATTTTATTTTTTCTCTTCTCCGAGTTCGGAAGACAGACGCCACTCTTTCTCATTAAGCTTTTGTCACCGTAAGTGTCTGTTCTCGCCACAAGCGTTTGTCATCCCGAGCTTCTGTTCTTATAAATATTTTGCAGACGTAAAGATAGTTAATAGTTCTGTTTCCCACATGCTTAAAGTTTTATCTAAACGCTGATTAAAAATTGCTTTCTATATTTTAATCCCTGAGGTGGGAGGTTGGAAAGCTATTTCTCAAAGTGGGAGTAAAAGACAGGCGAGAGTTTATCAACATTGATTTCCAACATCTGTGTTCATTTACTGACGTCAATTATGATGAGCCGAATCCGGAAAACAAGTCCCCCGATGATATCAATAAATGTTGATAAATCTACGTCATTCTTCCCTTTGAAACAGCGAGCTCGCAAGTGCATCATCATTAATCAAGCGGATGCTCACTTTACGCTGCGTCAAAGAATTCCCAATGTTTTTTAAAAGGGGAGAATGGATAAGAAGGATGACCTTTTCAGTATAGGAGAACAATGATTTCCTAGTGCATTACATTTTGATATGCAGTCAACAGCTGCTGAGAAGGAAAATGTTGCCATGTCGTCGAATTTTGCTGGAGTCGATTTGAGAAGCGCAAGTTTGTTACCGTCCTTGTCAAGATCCGACGGCGCATTTCCTGCAGTAACAGTCTAAATACGTTTGATCACTCTACATCAGACATAACCATAAAAAAATCATAACCATAAAAAAATCATAACCATAAAAAAATCATTTTTTCCGACTTTAGCACTGGTAAATTTAAATCAAATATGCAATGCTGAAATGAAATGTATATATGAACGGAAACGAATAATGTTCAAGACGAAAGCTGAAAGTTTTGTAACTCTTAAAAGAGGCTACGGCCTCTTTTATTTCGAAGTCTTTGGAAGACAGAAAGTGGTGTTAAAAGGATCTCTTAAATTTAAATTTAGACTCTTTCTTTTAAAAGTCTGAATTTTATGGTTTTGAGCCTTTGTATATGGTCCCTGACTCATGTTAACATCACTCAGGATATTTAAACCCAATTTACAATTCTATCCAGAAACAGAAAAATGCGCAAAATGAAATACAAACCACCTGTAACATTTCCTGGGCTCTAACCACAGTTTTATTGCCAACTCATAATAAGTTTATCGACTAAATGGTATTAGCGTGAACTGTTGTTTGATCTTGCTAAGAATCTAACTGATATACACCTAGAGTAGGGAACAAGAACAACCTCAAACACGGAATTTGGATATCACATTTGAATTTATTCAAGCAATGAATATTTTTTACAGATCAAAGTTGTCAATGAGCTGGCACGTGGCGTCATAGAGGTGAAACGAGAATATGTAAAATGCCACTTGTCGACATGTGGTATTATGAAAGAGCATCTTGTATACAAGCTTTCGCGGAGAAGGTGTTATAGGGTACACAGTTCCGCATGTAGTTGAAAAACTTTGTCATGCGGGACCATCGTGCTTAGAGATGGCTCGCAGTACAGAATGATGTTCCAATGCAATTGCGTTCGGAAAACTGCGTATGATGTGCAAGCAGTGGTGTAGCCAGGATTTCAATTCAGAAGAGAAGATCCGGGATCATATTTCACGCTCTCAGTGCAACACAAAATCATGAATAATGCAAAATCCATACGACAAGACTTTAATGACAGATGGTGTGAATATACATATATTGATAGCGCAGCAGAGAAGAAACGCCATCACCGCAGAAGGAGGAAGAACGCTCATGACGGCATGGCAGTCCAAAAATGATGCAGGAAGTGGCGCGAATTTCGAGGGGATAATGGGGAGTGTGATTACCTCCAACCGTGATGCAGCCCGCACGACACGTCATGCTGTTTACAAGGCTATAAATGAGGGTTTGGGGCAATCAGTGCAACTTCTCCAGGAAGGCACTCGGAGTCCCGGAAGGGTTCAGGGAGGAGATTCCACCTTGCAATTGCTCTTTACAGGGCATCCCAGGTCTGCTTTATTCGATTCAGGTCCGGAGATTTTGCGGGCTACTCCATTTTGTGAGTATCCTCACTCTCTAGGTATTCGTTGACTAGTCGAGCCGTACGGGGACGGCCGTTATCGTCCATAAAAGCAACATGGGGTGTCCATGGAAAGCTTACATAGTTCTCTAGGATGTCATCCTTGTACTGTTCAGCAGACAGGGTACCTCCTGGAAACAAGTGCGTGCATCCAACATGATGCCAGCCCAAACCACGAGTCCTCCACCACTATAGTGGTCAATTTCCCTAATGTTGTGGGGAAGATTTCGCTTCCCGCCTCTTTCCAGGTGTGCATACGTCGAGAATCCATGTTTACGCTGTGCCAGACTCGTCACTGAAGAGAACACAGGCTAATTAGTCAAGAGTACAGAAGTGATGTTGTCGGGCCTAATTTAGACGGACCATTCTGTGCGACCCCGCGACTGGGATACAGACCACTGCCCTTCTTGCATACAGATTTCTCTCGTCGCAAACTGTTTGCGTCCATATCTCGGTTCCCGTATTATAGGAGAGCTCCTTTGAGGGTTGTCTGGCTGTCAACTCCTTATGGTGGCTAGCTGTTAGAGACAAATATTGATCGTCTTGAGTTGTTTTGGCTCGTGGGGTCCTTGTTCCAAAATTCTGATTTTTGTTCCGGCTTATTGCAGCTGTCTCCAGTGATTGGAGATCACTTGCCTCGATACATTTCGCCACCTTGCCACCTTAGCTTGCGATTGCCCTGCTTCCAATCTACCGATCATTTTCCACCGTAAAGAGTCTTCTAAGGATGATGCGGAGTCATTCTTCCACTAGCCGTCCAATTCAAGCCCTTGCACGTCTATGAAAAATCTTTACAATTGGTTGTCTAGTTTTGACATATTCCAAAACTAGACAACTAGTTGTAAGTAGATAGTCACTTCTGGACAACCTTGCCACACTTCGCGCAGAACAACGTTTATCAAATTCGTGTGCCTTCCAGCTCGGTGATGTACGGTCGTCATTTGAATATTTCTGCAGCAGCCAGCACAATGCTGTTTCGGTTTGGGTGTATCGACTTAGCCTTTACCCTTGCACATGTCAGTGAAAAATCTTTACAGTTGGTTGCCTAGTTTTGGACATATTCTCGAATTTGTATTTGTCACGTTAATTTCGGACATCAGTTTATATAACGTACATATCTTGTTTAATAAATTTCATGTTTTATTCTGTAATTATTGTTCGTAAACTTTTCATCACTTTAAAAGTATTTTATAGGAAGGCAAAAGGGAGATAACTTTGGCGGAGAGGCATTACATTTAAGACTTCTACTGCACTTAGAGGAACACTTGAATGCACTGGACAAAGTCTGAACAAAGATCATTCGATGCTACAGAGAGTTAATAACTATGTACAATAGTTTATATCTACTCAATTATTGGTGTCCAGATTTGAACCTTAAAACGGATTTAATTCTCTTCACCATAGAAAATGATAGTTTTTTTGCCGATGAGACTGGGAGTTAATCCTGAAGTTTTAATACCCTCTAAATACTTGGATAGAATTTCTGTTCATAGACAACAAGAACTGTAGTAATATCCACAGGTGTTAATTTTTCTGGTGCCTGCGTTCTCTTCCGTATCTCAAACCGTATAAGATATTTTGACTCTTTACTTTTATAAGAATCACAGATTTTTAAAATAATTTATGAGAGATATAGCAAATGAACTTTGTTCCGCGATGGAACTTTACAGTCCTTGCTGCACAGAGACCGCTGTGTTCTCGCACGAGTATAGAGAGACAGACAGACCGATAGACAGAGAAACAGAAGACAACACTCACATTGTGTTACATATTCAACAGGGAAAAACTGTTGAATATGTAACAAAATGTACATTCAAATTCAGTGGTACAGCTACTACATCTACAACGTAATTATTCCTACAAAGTTGAAAAGAAAGGCAAAGCACAAACTGTATTATTATGCTGCCAAGTGTACGTAATTTGAAATGACTGTATGAAAACATTCCAAAAATACCACATGAGGAAATTTTCGGGGTCCGGACCACTAGGGCCACCCCCTTGGCTACGTCCCTGTGTGTAAGTATGGAACGTTCGTGCACTAAAAGGGTTTCATTTGGCTCATTTCAATATATTGAAGGGAAGACGGATTTGTTGGATATCAAAGTTACGTCAGATATGTCAACAGAACAAAGACGACAGTTGAAATCACTCACACGTTGTCAGCAGTTTCTTCTAGACTACCTCGTGCTTCGACTACAGCTGACGATATCAAATGAATTGAACGTACTCTATGTATTTAGCGCTCACACAGCGCTACAGTACGTTCTCGAGTCTCAACAATGGAATGTATTGTAGCTGCTAAGGAATTCAAGTTCTGTTTACAGTCACATAACACATACAACGGGAAGTTCAAGATTCACTAGTGAATGATTCTAAACATATAGTAGTTGCGTTATCAACTACTAATCACAATCCCACTATTATGACATGAGGTTGGCTCACCTGCCCCCATTTCACCATCGTAAGTGAAACACTGACTAAGCGGCAGCACCAAAATCCCCCATGTGTAACTACTGTTCTTCGGAAGCGCACAATTTTAACACAATGAAGCAATTGTTTCAGAATATAATTGAAACAGTTTCAATTTTAAAACACCGAAGCAGTTGTTTCAGAATATCCTTAACATTCCTGGTGGTTCCGAAAATCACCAGAAATTTCAACGATATTCCGAAGTAACTGAGGTATTCATTAGGACATATACGATAGCATATAAAATGATTATGATTTAGGCTGACTGGTGATAAAAGAAGGGTGAACACAGCTTCAGTTGAAGTGCGCCTTTTGACTCACATGCGTACAACCACCGCTATTATTGTAGTCTGCCAGTAATGGTACGTACTCCATACCTTGACAATATCTAAATGTGTCTCTGTAGACAACTACCTTATAAAAAGAGTTGCATTCTCTTCGATAGGCAGCGAACATGGTGAATGATCGATCAGTGACTTTTCCTTAATGTGTGTTAAACGAAAGTTCTTTTGGTTCTAAATTCATCCGGAGCGCCTATTCGAAGTATACATATACTGGAAAAGAATTTATTGTAGACTTTATACGACGAGCAATATATTGAATGCCTAAGAGTATAACAATGAAATATTTAAATTTACGAGATCTGTATTAATATAAGTTGCCAGCTGGTAGTCATCCGAGAAAAATGTGACTTCTTATGCCACTGGATCTGTGTTTGAATCAGCGGTTATGCCCCTAAATCAGATATATCACCCCATCTTTTTCAGTCTCCTGATCCATTGGAGCACAAAAAGGAGTGGGAAAAGCTTGAAAACTTCCCTTGGGGTCTGTAGTTGTCTTTCAACTAGTTAACGATATGTTTTTTCGTATGAAACCACGGATGAACGTAAGTCATTTTAAAAAAAGCGTTTAAATATTTAGATGCGTTTCTTGCTGCTGATAATAAAGAAGCTCTTGGCAACATAATATAATATAATATAATATAATATAATATAATATAATATTTGGTCATATAGATGAAAATTATTTCCAGCATTTATTTTTTTATCTGCGAAGATAATGAGCTGCCTTTTTGTGTTTTTTTACTATCTCTCTTTCTCTGTGTATCTCTCTCCAGCTTTTCACCGCTACTCATTTTCCTATGCGTGAATTTCATAAATTTCTCTGTTTTTCTGAAAATTCCTCGTTGATGGGACTTCACATGTCCCCATCAGTGCAGTTATATGAAGAGCTTAAGCATTATGGCAGAAGTAAGCTTACAAAAAACGTAAAAAATGAGACAAGAAATACGGATTGTGTAAGAAACAAAATGATGGCATTTAAACAAGATATTTCGTAACGGTGAAAATTCTGACCTTTCCAGAACAAAGAAAAAAAAAGAAAAGATATCAAATATCATAAAGTTGCCCATTCTCTTTATCTTCAGTTGTCACCACACAAAATTCAGATGTTGTTGCAAAGGTCTCGCAAAGCACTTTCTCCTATTGCGCATTAGTATGCAAACGAGGCTAATTAAAATGCTAATTAAAACATCACTTGCGGAATTTTTAGTGGCGTGCAGGCTTTTATTTCAGTGCAGTGGATTCTTAAATGTGCGGAAAACATGAGAACACCATGAATTAATGGAGTTGAAAGAAGTGGGAGGGTTCCCCAAAGTTGAAACGCATTAACTAAGAACCTACCTGGAACATTTCAACCATTAAAGGATTTTGAGCCATAGAGCAAATCAGTTAACTAAGATTAAAACACACTGTTATTCCTACACGCACGGAATAGTTGGGTAACAGGTATGTGCAAAAACATAACATTTTGTGGAAATGTAATACTTAGTTGACTTTCTTTGCTTTAACTATTTCATTCCCCCTTACCAAACTTTTGCAAAACTAAGCTGCACTGACTAACTGATAAATATTCTTTCAACAGGATATTAGGCGGAACTATTTTCCTACGGTATAGAGATGCATGTGTCATACAAATATATGCTGAGTTGATTTCCAAGGCACTCGTACGCACAGAAGCTCATTAATTCATTGCATACAATTAAATACATTGTCATAATCGTGGCCACTTCTCAAAAAGCTTGAAAACAACTGTTGTTTTTCCACTGGAGAGGAATTCGAACCTTCATCTCCTGATACTTTCTTGAATACGTTGCAATTACATCACTCAGGGTAATGCATTTCAAACTAACTGACTTCCTATCATATGTACGTAAATTTGTGCAAACTTCTAGACTCTGTCAGTCGAGGCCCTTACCACCGGATAGCAGATATTTTTCCATTCTAAATCCAAATCAAGTACTCGGACATAAGCATACGAAAAAATCAAAATCTCAACGTGTCATCATCATCATTGTCAACAATTATCAATCCACTGCTGAATGAAGGTCTCCCCAAGTTCCTGTCTGCCTTGACTCCTCCATGTTACTCCGTCTGCATTGACCCTGTCCCCTCCATGTTAATCCGTCTGCCTTGAGCATGTCTCCTCCATATTAGTCTGAACTTTCGGTTGTCCATCGGTGGTCCGTTCTTCTAATAACATGCCAAGTCCATTGCCATTTCAGAGAATTTATTCTGATAATGATGTCTTCCATTCTTGTCATTTCCCTTATCCACGAGTTCCTCTTCTCATCTTTCCTCGTTACACCAAGCGTGCATTTCTCCATGCTTCTTTCAGTTGCCTGCCGCCTTTGTATGTTTTTTTAACTACGGTCCACGTCTCATATATATATACACTATATTGACAAAATTCACCGGACACCTAGAAGAGAAACACAACATAGCATTTATTGACATACATTAGTACGGTGTCGGTCCACCTTTGGCCTAAGTCACGTTTTTTCTGAGCTCCGTGTTGTGTGCCTATTTAGTGTGTTTTATCGTGTGGTTCGTCATTTTCCTTTCGTGTTCCTTCAAGCTGAAGGTTCGTGCTTTGTTTTGATACATCTCCCAAGTTGGTGAGTAGTTTATTTTTTCTGTTATCATCATTTGAATTGTCGACCTAGCTGGTCGATTTCTCAGGCAGCCCTCGTCATTAACAATGGCGGCGGCTGCTGCTGATAAGAGCGATGTCCACGCCCATATCAGCGAGGCATTTCCTGCCGCCTCCTCCTCCTCCTCGACACGAGACCAATCTCCTCCAATGCTTGTAGGTGACGTCACCCAACCACTAGAAGTGGAAAGTGACTCCTCAACTACAGCTCAAGCTTCTTGCCCTGCTTCGATCAGTGACGTCAGTGCAGCGCAACTCTCTGTTGCTTTAAGTGAAGACATGGATGTGTCTGACAGCGCTGCTAATTTACCCTCTACTTCAACTCAATTCAAACAGCCGGTTGCGTTGCAGCCCTCACGCTCGAGTCCTGCTCTTAGGGCATACTCTGCCGCTCTTACTGGAACAAAAGCTCCTTCCAAGTTTGTTGCAGAAGTCTTACCAGACTCGTACGTCATTGTTGATGGCCTTACTGCCACCATAGATATTCCCGAAGATTCCCCAGCGGGAAAACAATTCTATTCTAGAATGGACTTCGGAGTGTGTTTTGATGCGCTCCCAGACACAAAGTTGAAAGAATATAGTATGGCTCTCAAGCAGATACTTCCAGCTGGAGCCAGTATTACTCACATGGCTCGAAGACCTCGAGCTGTGTTGGTGTACTTTGCTCTTAAAGAGCATGCGGATCTTGTCTTGACAGAAGGTTTGTCCCTCAAAGACGTCCATCTTTTACCAGAACCTGTCTCTCAGCGTCCAATCCAGGTTACATTTTATCCGGTTCCACCTGAGGTGTCAGACGTTGCGCTGTGCACTGTACTCAATAAGTTCGGCCGGGTTGTTGGGCCAGTTACTACTCTTTCAGCCGCGCCGAGAGATCCAGACGATAAATCCATAGGAGGATTTCGCCGAAGTGCAAGAGTGATCTTTCCATCTGATGAACATTTGCTCGCCTGTCCAAAGGTGCTCAACGTTCGTTGTGGACAGCAACGTAGGAGAATTGAAGTGACTACCTTCCTCCACTGCACTTTTTGCCACGGAGAGAATCATTTACGTGTGCATTGCCCACATCTAGCATCACAGGCTCCTGATAATTCTCCTACAACTTCTGGCCCTCTTCTGAGCCGAGCAACACCTTCTTCCACTGCACAGAAAGCTTCAGAATCGAAACTTTCACAAAAGTCGACTGCAGGAGTTGGTCAACGCGTGTCTACGGACCCTTTATCCTTCGACCAGCAACTGGATTTTCCCTCACTTAATTGTTCGCTTCCCATGAGTCGTCATTCTGTAGCGGAGTCCCCTTCAGGGGGTTTCTCCACTGCCCTTATCATTGATACTTCTAAATCTGCTGATGACGGATTTTCTGGCCACGAATCTCGAGTTAATGAGAGCTCAACTGAGCCTTCGCTGAAACGTCGTGGTTCTTCTCGAAGACGCCCACCGAAGAAGCCGACTGCCGCATCACCCCGCACCTCTCCCCGTACTGGTAGTACCTCTCGAAAGAATTCACCATCAAAGGCTGCTACCTCTTCTGTCCAGGCCGACGAAGAGCCTCCTCTTAAATTTGAGGATCTTGTCGAACACCTTAAGGATGGCTCGGTTCCTACTGGGCCGATTTCATTTGAAGATTTACATCAATACCTGTCACATAAGACAGACCACTCCACAACGCATGCTTTACTCTCAAAGTATGCATCGTTTCTCCCTCTAGTGCATGATCAGATCCAAGTCCTTAATCAATGCATCTCCCACCTTCGCAAGGAACATCCGTGGGCTAAAACCTATTTTAATCGACTCAAATCATTTCCTCCTGTTGTGAAGGCTCTTCAGCAAGCATTAATGGAAAAAGTCTTCAAGATTGTATCTCTTAATTGCAGGGGATTTGCATCCCCATTTTCTAATGCCTTGGTACATGAAGACCTCACTCCGTTAGGAGCTGATCTTCTCTTACTACAAGAGACGAATTGCCAATCCACTACGATATTCTCACGATGGCGCCAGTGGAACTACACATTTCACCACGCCTACCAACTATCATCCCATAGTGGTCTAGCTATAGGTATCCGCCATACTTTCAACTCCATAATCACCTCTTTTTCGGTTCGAAACTTATGTCGAGACCTATTACAGTGTGCATCATTCACCATAGCTTCCACATCTTATCATATATTTAATATTTATATTCCAAGCTCCTCAACCCACTTGACAATACTTTTTACTCGCCTTCGTCGTGCCTTGTCTCGCATTCCTCCCATAGATCACGTTTTAATTGGAGGATTTCAATTGCACTCTGAATCCTACCCTGGACCGATCTCCTTCCACCAGAGAACGCCGTGTTAACTTGGTGAATCTTCTTCAGTCAGTGGTCTCCGACAACTCATTCATTGATGTTCACCGTCACTTCCATCCTTCATCGACTGTACATACTTGGCGCTCGCAACATAATCAAAATCCGTACACAGCTCGCCTTGACAGATACTACGCCTCATCTACTCTGCTTACAGCTGTGACAGAATCTATTATCACTCCTACAGCTTCTTCTGACCATTGTGCCATCGTTCTTATTATTCAAGCAGTTCCAGCACAACCCCGTACAATTCGTCCATGGACTCTTGACGACACTCTTCTTACAGATCCAGACTTCTGTACTTCAGTACGCTCCTTCCTTGAGGACAAACGACCTCAACTTCAATCAGCTCCTTGTGGTCTGACTTTTTGGTTGGACATTAAACAGCAACTCGTTCTCCACGTTCGCAATCTTTCTTTTAAAGCAAAAACGCTTCAAAACATGCATCTCAACCATGTCCGTTCCATGCTCTCCATCCTAAGCCTAAGTGATCCTCTCTTCTGCCACTATCAAGAAGAACTGCGATCAATCCTCCTTCCTCTGGCTCAACAAGCTCTACGACGTCTCCGGCTACAACATCTATCGCCAGACGCATCCAATTACGATTTCCTTACATCCATGGAAAAAACACGAACAGCATCGAATTCACTTCGGCACCTTCGCCTCGCTTCTGGAGAGGTGTCTGATGATCCACTCACTCTATGTTCCCAGGTCCGAAAGTTCTATACAGAGAAGTTCTGTGAATCTCCTCCGCCATCCTCTTCAGCTTTGGCATCACTTCTTTCTAACCTACCACAAGTTCCTCCCCATCTTGCCTCTTCTCTCCTCCTTCCTCCCACGTTCTCTGAACTATCCTCTACGTTTTCTTCTTTAAACTCTAGGGCCGCACCGGGTCCGGACGGCCTCACTTTCCTCTTCTATAAAACCTTTCTACCTCTCCTTCTACCATTTCTCTTTTCTGCACTTTCTGCTGCTTTCAATCACTCCCCTCTACCGAGGCGATTCACAGTAGCATATGTTGTACTATTCCCTAAGAAAGGTGATCTCCTTGACCTGGGGAATTGGCGCCCTATCTCCCTCTTAAATCTAGATTATAAACTTTATACTAAACTTCTTTCCCAACGCCTTAACCCCATTCTCACTCACATTCTCTCCCCAAATCAAACTTACACAGTTCCCGGCCGTTCACCTTCTCATAACATCCATCTACTAAATGATCTAATCCATCTTGCCCGATCTCGCTCTGAACCCCTCGCCCTTCTCTCTCTTGACCAACAATCCGCTTTTGATAATATCTCACATTCCTATCTATCGGCTACACTCCTTCACTTCGGGTTTCCTCCTTCCTTCGTCTCTCTTCTTTTCTCACTCTATCAAGACGCCGTTCTCCAGGTCAAGCAGCCCACCTTTCTCACAGCGCCTATTCCCTTTCGCCGGGGAGTGCGGCAGGGTTGCCCACTCTCCGGACAACTCTTTGCAATCGCAATTGAACCCTTCCTCCGCTCTGTACACCAATCCTTTAAAGCAGTTCTGCCACCACTCTCTGCCTGCACAAGACATCATGCCACTACCTCTGTTGCATACGCAGATGATGTCACCATCTGCATCCGTCATGACTCACAGTTTCCGTGTCTCCAACGTCTATTCGCAGCTTATGCCTCATGCTCCGGTGCAGCGCTCAACTCATCTAAAAGCACTGGTTTATGGTGCGGCTCATGGGCACATCGTGTAGACACCCCTTGGGGAGCAAGCTGGTCGTCCATCTCACAGCGCTTCCTTGGAGTTCATCTTGGTTTCTTGCAAGCTGCCCCCTCTACACGTGGAATGCTATTCACCCACGCTTGCTCAGGTCAACTGCCTCCTGGAGGAGAGCCCAGTTCTGCTCATCATTCTTCCAGAGAGCTCGCCTCTCTCGAACTTACCTGATTTCCTTGTGCACACACTCTTGGCTTGGTGTCAAGTCTCTACAACTCCGCCTTCATGAAATTACCCGATGTCTTACTTCTCTGATTTGGACCTGCCACCACTGGGTCAGTGTCACAAAGCTTTGCCTCCCTCCGGATCACGGCGGCATCGGACTCCTTGATACACAGGAGTACTACAAGGCCGTCAGAATTACTACTTTTCTCCGTCTCTTCACGTCGCCAGTACCAGATGCCGTTTTAGCTAGGGACGTCATCGCCTCCCCGAGCAACCCTAACTTTTCTTTTCTCTCCTTACTACTCATGGACCACCGACCCCTCACCCTCATTCGACTTCCCCCTGTTTACCGTGAAGCTCTAACTTTCCTTCGTTCCCTCCCTCTCTCTCGTTCTCCACCTGATTCCACAACTGAGCTCCTTGCTGAACCCCTCTTTTATTCTTCTATTATTCACCCCTCTCATCTTCCGTACTTTGCCTATCCTACCTGGCTCCGAGCAGGTGTGGTAACAGTTAAAGATCTCACTAACCCTGACCTTTCTTGGCGACCCTTCGCCAGCCTCCCTCCCTCTCTTCTCCTCTCCTCTTCCTCTCGTGACATCTACGACTCTATTCTTTCATCTATCATTTCTCAATTTCCTCATCTTGCTTCCCACTCAGGTCTTTCCTTTGTTCCTTCTGCTTCTCTCCCATTTCCTCTTTTCTTGCTTACTTCTGGCTCAGCTCATCCCATTTCTTCTCTCTCGGTGTCAGCTCTTTATCGGTTCCTCTCTATGTCCCATTCTTCTCCTCCTCTCCCCATTCCTGATGTTCCCCCTGCTGCCACTGCTACGGTGTGGTCAGCCGCCCTGTCTCCTCTTTCTGCTCCTCTAGAAATTAATACCCATTGGCTTTTCCTCCATCGCCGCCTTCCTGTTCCCTCCGTTCTTTTCCGAATGTCTCTTCTCGATTCCCCTCTTTGCCCTTTCTGTGCTCGGGAGGCTGATGTCTCCCATGTCTATCAACACTGTGTTATATTACTCCCAATGCTGAACTTGGCATTTACTATCGCCCAATGTTCCATTACAGCAGATCTTACATTTGATGCATATCGGACTCTTCTGCTACAGAACTCTCCCCCGGTCAAGCTCCCATCAGTCTGTGCCTATATTTTTATTTTAGCGAAGCATGTAATCTACGTGTTTCATCAACGCTGCAGATATTTGACTACTCCTCTGACTGTGCATGAAGCTTCTACGGCATTATTATGCCATTTCCGCGACCATCTGACATCTCGACTTCGGCTAGAGTATTCTGTTGCAGTTACTCAGCGTCGGGAGAGCCAGTTCCTTGCCACCTGGTCACCGGCTGCCTCATGGTTTACCAGCTCGCCAGCGTCCATTGTACCTGACGGTCGGCAGATTTGGTATTTGACCTTTTTGAATCAGAAATGCATATGTAAATATCAACAATCTGTTTTCAAGATCTTTGCACAGCTTGGAAATTTACCGCATGGGTTTTTTTTATAAAGGGCTGTACGTGTTTACACAGCAAATTGTTTTTTGTGACACTCATCTTGTATTTTTTTCTTACATTGACGTTCAAGTTAGTTCGTCTTTAGTTTACATTTTGAGTATAAATATTGCAGTTAGTCATTAGCATAGTGCTGTATAAACATAGAAATTGTTTCTGCAGTGTAGTTTTTTGTAATTTTGTTCTATTTTGTTTCCCGAACATGTTTGCACTGTGCTGTATAATTGTACATAGTTTTCAAAATATTGCGGAACAAGTAATCCGTCCTATTTGCATCAGAATGTCCAAGTTTAGTTATTTCCTGTTATTAAACATTCCAATGATTTGTCTGATAATCAGTTTTTTAAATTGCATAGTACTGTACATCCTTGTAAATATGTTGTGTTAAAACTCACTGTCATATCGTACCTTCTTTCAAGAGACATGTTGACTAATGATTCTTACTGTATTTATTTTTGCACAAGTTAGTCAATTGCATGGTGTTGTACTCATGAGTAATATATTTTGAAAAACATTTTACCTATTATGTTCTTTTGTGTGAGGTGATGCTTGGTACTATCATTCTTCTATCACTACATATGGATAGTGAGAATATGTTAAAGCTTTATTCATCGTGTGTTTTCTTATTATACTTACATTTTCTATCTGGTCAACAGAATAGTGTTACATTTCTGTATATGGTCCGATTTTGATTTGTAACATGTTGACACTGTGCTGTATATCTGTACATTGTTTTTGAATATTGCCGAACAGGTAATATATTATATTTACTC
This sequence comes from Macrothele yani, assembly GCA_039090855.1. Lineage (NCBI taxonomy): Eukaryota > Metazoa > Arthropoda > Arachnida > Araneae > Macrothelidae > Macrothele > Macrothele yani. The sequence goes on along the minus strand of CM077025.1, from coordinate 70,271,542 downwards.
CAGGAAGTCCAAGTTTGTTCTTCTCCTGATATTCATCATTTCATTGATTTGTCTTATGATCAGTTTGTCAATTGCTTTGTACTGTACATTCTTGTAACTATGATGTGTTACACCTTACTGTCTTATTGTTTTTTTTTTTTTTTTTTTTTTTTTTTTTTTTTTCAAGAGAAATGTTGTCTCCTGAAGCTCTCAATTTTCTTGAAAAAGTTTGTTAATCGCATAGCAATGCACTTATGAGCAATAAGTTTTTTTGTTAAAATCCTTCCTCAATGCCCAGACATGCTTGTCGCTGTTCATTTATCACGAGCTGTAATTTTGCTCCATTTTTCAACTTGTGCACTATGCTGTATATTTTTATATAGGTTTTAGTAGTTTAACGATCTTTGATCGTATTTTATTTGTATTTAGACGTCCTTATTAGTTCGTCTCCTGATTTCTACCTTGAATAAAGATATTTTGAAACCACCTTTGGCCTAAGTCACGTTTTTTCTGAGCTCCGTGTTGTGTGCCTATTTAGTGTGTTTTATCGTGTGGTTCGTCATTTTCCTTTCGTGTTCCTTCAAGCTGAAGGTTCGTGCTTTGTTTTGATACATCTCCCAAGTTGGTGAGTAGTTTATTTTTTCTGTTATCATCATTTGAATTGTCGACCTAGCTGGTCAATTTCTCAGGCAGCCCTCGTCATTAACAATGGCGGCGGCTGCTGCTGATAAGAGCGATGTCCACGCCCATATCAGCGAGGCATTTCCTGCCGCCTCCTCCTCCTCCTCGACACGAGACCAATCTCCTCCAATGCTTGTAGGTGACGTCACCCAACCACTAGAAGTGGAAAGTGACTCCTCAACTACAGCTCAAGCTTCTTGCCCTGCTTCGATCAGTGACGTCAGTGCAGCGCAACTCTCTGTTGCTTTAAGTGAAGACATGGATGTGTCTGACAGCGCTGCTAATTTACCCTCTACTTCAACTCAATTCAAACAGCCGGTTGCGTTGCAGCCCTCACGCTCGAGTCCTGCTCTTAGGGCATACTCTGCCGCTCTTACTGGAACAAAAGCTCCTTCCAAGTTTGTTGCAGAAGTCTTACCAGACTCGTACGTCATTGTTGATGGCCTTACTGCCACCATAGATATTCCCGAAGATTCCCCAGCGGGAAAACAATTCTATTCTAGAATGGACTTCGGAATGTGTTTTGATGCGCTCCCAGACACAAAGTTGAAAGAATATAGTATGGCTCTCAAGCAGATACTTCCAGCTGGAGCCAGTATTACTCACATGGCTCGAAAAATTCGAGCTGTGTTGGTGTACTTTGCTCTTAAAGAGCATGCGGATCTTGTCTTGACAGAAGGTTTGTCCCTCAAAGACGTCCATCTTCTACCAGAACCTGTCTCTCAGCGTCCAATCCAGGTTACATTTTATCCGGTTCCACCTGAGGTGTCAGACGTTGCGCTGTGCACTGTACTCAATAAGTTCGGCCGGGTTGTTGGGCCAGTTACTACTCTTTCAGCCGCGCCGAGAGATCCAGACGATAAATCCATAGGAGGATTTCGCCGAAGTGCAAGAGTGATCTTTCCATCTGATGAACATTTGCTCGCCTGCCCAAAGGTGCTCAACGTTCGTTGTGGACAGCAACGTAGGAGAATTGAAGTGACTACCTTCCTCCACTGCACTTTTTGCCACGGAGAGAATCATTTACGTGTGCATTGCCCACATCTAGCATCACAGGCTCCTGATAATTCTCCTACAACTTCTGGCCCTCTTCTGAGCCGAGCAACACCTTCTTCCACTGCACAGAAAGCTTCAGAATCGAAACTTTCACAAAAGTCGACTGCAGGAGTTGGTCAACGCGTGTCTACGGACCCTTTATCCTTCGACCAGCAACTGGATTTTCCCTCACTTAATTGTTCGCTTCCCATGAGTCGTCATTCTGTAGCGGAGTCCCCTTCAGGGGTTTCTCCACTGCCCTTATCATTGATACTTCTAAATCTGCTGATGACGGATTTTCTGGCCACGAATCTCGAGTTAATGAGAGCTCAACTGAGCCTTCGCTGAAACGTCGTGGTTCTTCTCGAAGACGCCCACCGAAGAAGCCGACTGCCGCATCACCCCGCACCTCTCCCCGTACTGGTAGTACCTCTCAAAAGAATTCACCATCAAAGGCTGCTACCTCTTCTGTCCAGGCCGACGAAGAGCCTCCTCTTAAATTTGAGGATCTTGTCGAATACCTTAAGGATGGCTCGGTTCCTACTGGGCCGATTTCATTTGAAGATTTACATCAATACCTGTCACATAAGACAGACCACTCCACAACGCATGCTTTACTCTCAAAGTATGCATCGTTTCTCCCTCTAGTGCATGATCAGATCCAAGTCCTTAATCAATGCATCTCCCACCTTCGCAAGGAACATCCGTGGGCTAAAACCTATTTTAATCGACTCAAATCATTTCCTCCTGTTGTGAAGGCTCTTCAGCAAGCATTAATGGAAAAAAGTCTTCAAGATTGTATCTCTTAATTGCAGGGGATTTGCATCCCCATTTTCTAATGCCTTGGTACATGAAGACCTCACTCCGTTAGGAGCTGATCTTCTCTTACTACAAGAGACGAATTGCCAATCCACTACGATATTCTCACGATGGCGCCAGTGGAACTACACATTTCACCACGCCTACCAACTATCATCCCATAGTGGTCTAGCTATAGGTATCCGCCATACTTTCAACTCCATAATCACCTCTTTTTCGGTTCGAAACTTATGTCGAGACCTATTACAGTGTGCATCATTCACCATAGCTTCCACATCTTATCATATATTTAATATTTATATTCCAAGCTCTTCAACCCACTTGACAATACTTTTTACTCGCCTTCGTCGTGCCTTGTCTCGCATTCCTCCCATAGATCATGTTTTAATTGGAGGGGATTTCAATTGCACTCTGAATCCTACCCTGGACCGATCTCCTTCCACCAGAGAACGCCGTGTTAACTTGGTGAATCTTCTTCAGTCAGTGGTCTCCGACAACTCATTCATTGATGTTCACCGTCACTTCCATCCTTCATCGACTGTACATACTTGGCGCTCGCAACATAATCAAAATCCGTACACAGCTCGCCTTGACAGATACTACGCCTCATCTACTCTGCTTACAGCTGTGACAGAATCTATTATCACTCCTACAGCTTCTTCTGACCATTGTGCCATCGTTCTTATTATTCAAGCAGTTCCAGCACAACCCCGTACAATTCGTCCATGGACTCTTGACGACACTCTTCTTACAGATCCAGACTTCTGTACTTCAGTACGCTCCTTCCTTGAGGACAAACGACCTCAACTTCAATCAGCTCCTTGTGGTCTGACTTTTTGGTTGGACATTAAACAGCAACTCGTTCTCCACGTTCGCAATCTTTCTTTTAAAGCAAAAACGCTTCAAAACATGCGTCTCAACCATGTCCGTTCCATGCTCTCCATCCTAAGCCTAAGTGATCCTCTCTTCTGCCACTATCAAGAAGAACTGCGATCAATCCTCCTTCCTCTGGCTCAACAAGCTCTACGACGTCTCCGGCTACAACATCTATCGCCAGACGCATCCAATTACGATTTCCTTACATCCATGGAAAAAACACGAACAGCATCGAATTCACTTCGGCACCTTCGCCTCGCTTCTGGAGAGGTGTATGATGATCCACTCACTCTATGTTCCCAGGTCCGAAAGTTCTATACAGAGAAGTTCTGTGAATCTCCTCCGCCATCCTCTTCAGCTTTGGCATCACTTCTTTCTAACCTACCACAAGTTCCTCCCCATCTTGCCTCTTCCCTCCTCCTTCCTCCCACGTTCTCTGAACTATCCTCTACGTTTTCTTCTTTAAACTCTAGGGCCGCACCGGGTCCGGACGGCCTCACTTTCCTCTTCTATAAAACCTTTCTACCTCTCCTTCTACCATTTCTCTTTTCTGCACTTTCTGCTGCTTTCAATCACTCCCCTCTACCGAGGCGATTCACAGTAGCATATGTTGTACTATTCCCTAAGAAAGGTGATCTCCTTGACCTGGGGAATTGGCGCCCTATCTCCCTCTTAAATCTAGATTATAAACTTTATACTAAACTTCTTTCCCAACGCCTTAACCCCATTCTCACTCACATTCTCTCCCCAAATCAAACTTACACAGTTCCCGGCCGTTCACTTTCTCATAACATCCATCTACTAAATGATCTAATCCATCTTGCCCGATCTCGCTCTGAACCCCTCGCCCTTCTCTCTCTTGACCAACAATCCGCTTTTGATAATATCTCACATTTTTATCTATCGGCTACACTCCTTCACTTCGGTTTTCCTCCTTCCTTCGTCTCTCTTCTTTTCTCACTCTATCAAGACGCCGTTCTCCAGGTCAAGCTGCCCACCTTTCTCACAGCGCCCATTCCCTTCCGCCGGGGAGTGCGGCAGGGTTGCCCACTCTCCGGACAGCTCTTTGCAATCGCAATTGAACCCTTCCTCCGCTCTGTACACCAATCCTTTAAAGCAGTTCTGCCACCACTCTCTGCCTGCACAAGACATCATGCCACTACCTCTGTTGCATACGCAGATGATGTCACCATCTGCATCCGTCATGACTCACAGTTTCCGTGTCTCCAACGTCTATTCGCAGCTTATGCCTCATGCTCCGGTGCAGCGCTCAACTCATCTAAAAGCACTGGTTTATGGTGCGGCTGATGGGCACATCGTGTAGACACCCCTTGGGGAGCAAGCTGGTCGTCCATCTCACAGCGCTTCCTTGGAGTTCATCTTGGTTCCTTGCAAGCTGCCCCCCTCTACACGTGGAATGCTATTCACCCACGCTTGCTCAGGTCAACTGCCTCCTGGAGGAGAGCCCAGTTCTGCTCATCATTCTTCCAGAGAGCTCGCCTCTCTCGAACTTACCTGATTTCTTTGTGCACACACTCTTGGCTTGGTGTCAAGTCTCTACAACTCCGCCTTCATGAAATTACCCGATGTCTTACTTCTCTGATTTGGACCTGCCACCACTGGGTCAGTGTCACAAAGCTTTGCCTCCTCCGGATCACGGCGGCATCGGACTCCTTGATACACAGGAGTACTACAAGGCCGTCAGAATCACTACTTTTCTACGTCTCTTCACGTCGCCAGTACCAGATGCCGTTTTAGCTAGGGACGTCATCGCCTCCCCGAGCAACCCTAACTTTTTTTCTCTCCTTACTACTCATGGACCACCGACCCCTCACAATCATTCGACTTCCCCCTGTTTACCGTGAAGCTCTAACTTTCCTTCGTTCCCTCCCTCTCTCTCGTTCACCTGATTCCACAACTGAGCTCCTTGCTGAACCCCTCTTTTATTCTTCGATTATTCACCCCTCTCATCTTCCGTACTTTGCCTATCCTACCTGGCTCCGAGCAGGTGTGGTAACAGTTAAAGATCTCACTAACCCTGACCTTTCTTGGCGACCCTTCGCCAGCCTCCCTCCCTCTCTTCTCCTCTCCTCCTCCTCTCGTGACATCTACGACTCTATTCTTTCATCTATCATTTCTCAATTTCCTCATCTTGCTTCCCACTCAGGTCTTTCCTTTGTTCCTTCTGCTTCTCTCCCATTTCCTCTTTTCTTGCTTACTTCTGGCTCAGCTCATCCCATTTCTTCTCTCTCGGTGTCAGCTCTTCATCGGTTCCTCTCTATGTCCCATTCTTCTCCTCCTCTCCCCATTCCTGATGTTCCCCCTGCTGCCACTGCTACGGTGTGGTCAGCCGCCCTGTCTCCTCTTTCTGCTCCTCTAGAAATTAATACCCATTGGCTTTTCCTCCATCGCCGCCTTCCTGTTCCCTCCGTTCTTTTCCGAATGTCTCTTCTTGATTCCCCTCTTTGCCCTTTCTGTGCTCGGGAGGCTGATGTCTCCCATGTCTATCAACACTGTGTTATATTACTCCCAATGCTGAACTTGGCATTTACTATCGCCCAATGTTCCATTACAGCAGATCTTACATTTGATGCATATCGGACTCTTCTGCTACAGAACTATCCCCCAGTCAAGCTCCCATCAGTCTGTGCCTATATTTTTATTTTAGCGAAGCATGTAATCTACGTGTTTCATCAACGCTGCAGATATTTGACTACTCCTCTGACCGTGCATGAAGCTTCTACGGCATTATTATGCCATTTCCGCGACCGTCTGACATCTCGACTTCGGCTAGAGTATTCTGTTGCAGTTACTCAGCGTCGGGAGAGCCAGTTCCTTGCCACCTGGTCACCGGCTGCCTCATGGTTTACCAGCTCGCCAGCGTCATTGTACCTGACGGTCGGCAGATTTGGTATTTGACCTTTTTGAATCAGAAATGCATATGTAAATATCAACAATCTGTTTTCAAGATCTTTGCACAGCTTGGAAATTTACCGCATGGGTTTTTTTATAAAGGGCTGTGCGTGTTTACACAGCAAATTGTTTTTTGTGACACTCATCTTGTATTTTTTTTCCTACATTGACGTTCAAGTTAGTTCGTCTTTAGTTTACATTTTGAGTATAAATATTGCAGTTAGTCATTAGCATAGTGCTGTATAAACATAGATATTGTTTCTGCAGTGTAGTTTTTTGTAATTTTGTTCTATTTTGTTTCCCGAACATGTTTGCACTGTGCTGTATAATTGTACATAGTTTTCAAAATATTGCGGAACAAGTAATCCATCTTATTTGCATCAGAATGTCCAAGTTTAGTTATTTCCTGTTATTAAACATTCCAATGATTTGTCTGATAATCAGTTTTTTAAATTGCATAGTACTGTACATCCTTGTAAATATGTTGTGTTAAAACTCACTGTCATATCGTACCTTCTTTCAAGAGACATGTTGACTAATGATCCTTACTGTATTTATTTTTGCACAAGTTAGTCAATTGCATGGTGTTGTACTCATGAGTAATATATTTTGAAAAACATTTTACCTATTTTGTTCTTTTGTGTGAGGTGATGCTTGGTACTATCATTCTTCTATTACTACATATGGATAGTGAGAATATGTTAAAGCTTTATTCATCGTGTGTTTTCTTATTATACTTACATTTTCTATCTGGTCAACAGAATAGTGTTACATTTCTGTATATGGTCCGATTTTGATTTGTAACATGTTGACACTGTGCTGTATATCTGTACATTGTTTTTGAATATTGCCGAACAGGTAATATATTATATTTACACCAGGAAGTCCAAGTTTGTTCTTCTCCTGATATTCATCATTTCATTGATTTGTCTTATGATCAGTTTGTCAATTGCTTTGTACTGTACATTCTTGTAACTATGATGTGTTACACCTTACTGTCTTATTGTATTTTTTTTTTTTTTTTTTTTTGCAAGAGAAATGTTGTCTCCTGAAGCTCTCAATTTTCTTGAACAAGTTTGTTAATCGCACAGCACTGCACTTATGAGCAATAAGTTTTTTTGTTAAAATCCTTCCTCAATGCCCAGACATGCTTGTCGCTGTTCATTTATCACGAGCTGTAATTTTGCTCCATTTTTCAACTTGTGCACTATGCTGTATATTTTTATATAGGTTTTAGTAGTTTAACGATCTTTGATCGTATTTTATTTGTATTTAGACGTCCTTATTAGTTCGTCTCCTGATTTCTACCTTGAATAAAGATATTTTGAAACCACCTTTGGCCTTAATGAATGCACTGACCCTTCGAGACATGCTTTCGACAAGGTTTTGGAACACAGCGATAGGCATGCGCTTCCACTCAGTACGTAATGCTGCCGCTAACTGTTTCTTAGTAGTAGGCCTTGGTTCCAAATTTCTTATGCGGCGTTATAATTCAGCCTATAGGTATTCTATGGGATTAAGATCAGGGCTCTGTGCTGGCTAGTCCACACACGATACGAAATTATCGGCAAACCACGCCGTAACAGTGCTTGCTTTATGGCTCGGTGAATTATCCTGCTGTTACCAACAAGGCTTGGTTCCATAGTATTGCCACAGAGTTGATAGGGCATAATTGTCCAGAATATCGAGGTAGATGAGCTGGTTAACAGGGTTGTCCACGATAACCAATGAGCCGGGACCATACCACGAAAAACACCCCCACACGAGTACACTGCCAGCTCCAAACTTGACCGTATTAACAGAACACTGTGGTAAATAGCGTTCCCCAGACTGACGCCATACCCACACACAGCCATCAAACTGATGGATCGTGTATCTGGATTCATAAGTCTATAGGATCCGTTTCCATTGATCTACGGTCCACGATAAATATTCTTTACACCATGCTAAACAACGAGTAGCATTCCGAGTGCAGATGAAAGTCTTATGAGCAGCCGCACGGCCATGGTAGCCCATGGAATGAAGTTATCTGCGAATGGCACGTGTACATACCGAGGTTCCAGCATTTTTACTCACCTGTACACTGAGGTCTTGTGCAGTACTCCGTCGATTAGCTGTAACGACTCTCCTGAGGCTTCGACGTCCTCTATGACTGATTGCCTTTGGTCTGCCGGTACGTTTTGCTGCTTCAGGCATGCCATGTGTCTTCCACTTATTCAGTACATCCAAAACAGTTGACTTGGGTATGTTTAAGCGCCTACCGGTTTCTCTTATGGACAACCCACTAATATAACACCCAACAATATTTCCTTTCTCAAAGTCAGTTCTCTCCCGGTCAGCTGCAGGCTTGTTTTTATACCGTTTGCAGCTATACCGCGCATCTTAACAACGCAGCGTATCCGTTTATTTTCTTTTGAAGGGATTTCCGGTGACTTTTGTCAATATAGTGTATACATACACTCATTGTCATAAAAATCCGCGCACCAAGAAAAAAACCGTGCGATTAACGCGAAACTCGGCGAATAGCTACAGGGGGGCAGACATGCAAGTGATTAAAGTTTCGTGCGATTCCGCATGCTCCCGCGTCAACGACCAGCGCTGCAATCGCAATCCTTGAGGCTTATAAGGCGCCACGCAGAGGACTCCACATTCGTGCCGAAGTGCACGGTGAGAGTCAAGTGAGGTCCTTGAGCCATAGATATTCCAAGGAACCGCCGTAGATGTGCGTACGGGACACTAACAGAGTTTAAACAAGCCCGTATGGTCGGAATGAGAGATGCCGGGTCGCCGGAGCGCCGAATCGGCCGGTCGGACAATACTGTGCGATTGTGTTGGGAGCAATAGACACGGCAAGGCACCCAGACATGGCGGACTTACTCTGGACGACCAGACACACCACCAGCAGAGAGGACCGTGGGATAGCGAGAGCGGCTTGCACAGATGCAACGACTTCCTTGTCCAATATCCAGATACATGTGGCTGCTGTTCGAGGGACTCCTGTGTCCGCCAGAACCATTTCCAGAAGCCTGGCAGAGGCGAATCTGCACTCTCGATGGCCCTTACGTTTTCTGCCATTAACAGTTGACCATCGTCGGCGTCCATTGCAGTGGTGTCAACAGTGAGAAACGTGGAATGCTACGGACTGGCGACGTATAGTGTTTAGCGATCAATCCCGCTTCTGTATGGGAACGGACGACCAACGTGTCAGAGTGTGGAGCACCACAGGTGAGCGCTACAATCCCAACCTCACTGTACAGTGGCACACGTCCCGAAATGCAGGCCGCACACGACTGGGGTTTCCCAGGACTGTCTACGTCATGTTTCTAAGCTTCCGTGGCCTGCCAGATCGCCTGATCCCTCGCCCATAAAGTATGTGTGGGACCAGATGGGACGCCAGCTTTCTCCATGTTCCAGTGTTCGGGATTTAGAGCGTCAGTTGCAAGAACTGTGGGCCAGTCTGGACAGCCGAAATTTTAGATTGGATTCCAAGGGACAGGAAAAAACCCAGAAGAAGACCACATGGAAGATGGGTGGATGAAATTCGAAAGTATGCGGGAGTGACATGGAGGAGACTAGCACAAGACAGACCGTTGTGGAGGAAACTTGGGGAGACCTTCGTCCAGCAGTGGATTGATAATGGTTGACAATGATGATGATGATGATATATATATATATATATATATATATATATATATATATATATATATATATATATATATATACTGTATATATATGGCATGGACGCAATGAGGTTCTGGAAGGTTGTCCGAGGCACGCGTTCCCATTCGGACTGCACCAGAACACGTAGGTCCCGGAGATGACGTGGTTGTGGGTCATCACGTCGAAATTGTCGACCCAAATAGTCCCATGGGTACTGTATGGAATTGAAGTCGGGCGATTTCGACTGCCAAGGAAGAGCAGAGACATCGCTGTCGTGTTCCTGGAACCAGTCACGTAGTCCCTTAGTGACGTGGCACGGCGCACTGTCCAGCTGGTAGACATCATCACCACCAGGGTGAGCGTCCAACATGAAGGGATGCATGTGGTCAGCGAGGACGGTCAAGTAGCTATTAACGTTCAGGGGCCCATCCAGGGGTACCAGTGGTCTCAGATCATATCAGGAAAACATCCCCCAGACATGCGCAATGCCACCCCGGCCTGTACTTGGCCGACAAACTTGTCCGGGTGTTGGTCCTCGTGTGTCTGACGCCGTATCCGCCACTACCCGTCACTTCTGTGGAGTAGAAACCTCGATTCGTCGGAGAAGGCAACCTTTTTCCACTCTTCCACTGTCCAATGACGGTAGTTCTATGCGAACTGCAGGCGTCGATGTCGATGGACCTGGGTTACGGTGGTTCCACCTGAAATCTCTGCCTTATATTTTCAATGATAAAACTTCTTTACATATTTTCTTCGCAATTAATGTATTCCGAAGGATGAAAATTTGCACGTCGATGAAACAATTTTAAGTTATAGCATGGAATACTTAATACTTACTAAAACGTAACTATAATTATATTAAAAGTCAATCATTTTTCTTTGAGTAATTTCTTTGATAACCTGTTAATAGACGGCGCGAGCTGTACATCGATGACGTCAGTAGCAAATGTTGGATGGCTTAATATGGCAAAACAGAAGAGCGATTATGTTTAGCTATATACTTTTAGAAAATTCGAATTGTAAAGTATCTTTAAAAGAAGTAATCCATCAGTGATGAATGTCCCGTTTTAACATAGTCTTCTAACACCAAGCGAGAAGTTAACAATACATGGTAATATAAGACACAGTGTCGCAGTAATCACCAGTAATAATCTGATGATAGTTATCTCGTTGGTTCCGATAACTTTATAATGCTATTTGAGCTAATAATATGCAGAAGAGTAACTAATCATTTTAGCTGTATATCAAAAAACCGGAACCACTGAATCCGTTGTTCGTTTTGACATCCAGACAAGTGCTTCAGGAGGTATACTCATGATTTCGGAGTTATCAGTAAAATCAGGACGGCGGCACTGGTTGTTTCGACAAACTGGAAATAATGTCATGACACATTGAACAGCAGTTCAGAGTACAAAACCATAACTTGAAGTGGCCTGAAGGCTTTTATCAAAATAGAGGACAAGGGATCCGTCAAACTGCTGTATATAATGGTGGTGCTGGAATCGCAATCTGATATTGAAGTACCGTGGCCATTTAGTCAGCCCCACCTCAGAGTTGCATATATACTAGGTGGACGTTATCCCTATCCCAAAACTTCCCCCCTCTTTACTTTATATAACAATGCCAACAATTTAGCCAATTCACAGTTTTACTGATGGCTGACACTTTACATCCATGTCATTTCCTGCAGTGAAAATCAGAAGCTGCAGCCTAACGTTGCTTCGATTGGAGGTTTAACGACCATCTTGAGCAACTCAATGGGCTATAAGCAGTCGCCCGTTCCTAATTTAGGGCCACTGTCTCCAGGGAGGGAGAGAGCCAGCGCCGTAAACAAACACAACATCCACGCCTCACTGGGATTCGAACCCGGACCCATCTCGGACGAATGATCAGAAGCCATCGCTTAGATCACTGCGCCACCAGTGCGGCAGCGTTGCTTCGTTACTACACAGTGATGATAAGTACTAAGGTTACTTACTGAGAATTTCTGGCTTCAAAAATTAAATTTGCAAGGAGCATGATCATTTTAAACTTGCTGGGAAGCATGACCATGTTAAATTTGCTAAAATACAGTTGGAGCAAAAATATTTTTCATCACTATGACCTGCAGTTTCTCTATTAATAAAATGCATAATATTTTTTCTTCCCACACAGGTTCATGTATAAACTAACTTAACAGCCAAAATTCGCAATAATGTAAATAAACGTAATTTAAAAAGGAGACAGTTTTAGTTTTACGAAGGTAGCAGTAGTTCGTTTCACCGACGTTTGGTAAAACAATATTTTGGACAAATACACAATATCTGTGTTTTCCCCGAAGGAAAACCATGCTGTTTATGTCTGTAGTGGCATCTTCTTCTTACTCGCGATAAAGGCGAAGAAATATTTCTCGTGCAAACGAAGTTTATCGTTTCCGGGCATTATTCATTTAGATTGGCGACGTATAGAGTCTTCATTCGGAAGAGGATTGAAAACATCTGGTATGTCCCAGATCTCTGGCACTGTAGCTACTCTGATAAAACTCGTTTCTTCGAACGCCTCGGCATGTATTTTCTGGAATGGACTAGAAAACACGAAGGTGAAGAATCTCTCTGTATCTACCTCCCTATATCTTCCCGCACCATTTTCGTGAAAGAAAGAATTCACGATGCTTTCTTATTTCTTACCCTTCATTGGCGAAAAAGTTTATGTGACGTCTGAAGCACCTGGAAAGACCGTTATTCTTTCGCATCTAATATGGACATAAAGTTTAGAGTTCTAACATTTAAATGGTAGCATTAGTTCGTTCATTTACGCGTACCGGAAGGTATAATTTATCATTTTTGTGGTAAGCCAACTTTAAACGTTTTTGCGACATGTTTCACTTGCTTTAAGCCGAATTTCATTTAATTAAAAAGAAATATTCATAGCAAAAGATTTAGTTTAATAAGAGCAAAATTTTACAAACAACAATGTGATGCTTCCGGAAGAGCTTCCATGACGGAAAATTCCAACTTTGCTTCAATGAATTTTGGTCCAACTATATCCATCGCTCTGATAAAATGACTACGCCAGGGCACGGGCTAACTGCCTAAAAGATTGTTGAAGAACTAAAATGAATTATTACAATATGGACATAAAGTTTAAAGACTTCAACAATCTTTTACAATCTTATTGCAACAGTAGAAATCAGTTCTGTGTGTAGGGATGTACCTTTGGAAGAAGTATCTTTTCCTTTACAGCCTACGATTTCAACAACAAAACGAGGACTCCAGCTGTCAAAGGTATCGTTCTGAGTTCCATGGGCCAGAGTTTTGGTATTTAAAGGTATTAGAGGAAGTTTTAGGGTAACTTCGTACATCTTCTACCACGAAGTGGTCTGTTTGCTAACTGTAATTCGTTATCGTCCAGAACTGCTCAATAAAATAAATGGAACACATTCTATGTTACTCCACACCAGATTTTTAGGGACTTAGTTGAAAAGCATTGTGTTACTCACCATAAGCAATAGCTTACCATCAGACTGCCATTTAGTCTTATCTAATCCTTCACCAATTAGCGAGAAGCATAGAAAACCTGTATGATAGCGCCGATAAATCATAATTCCTTGTCCATTTGAGGCAAAGAAATTCATTCCTTTTTAGAGAAAGGAAAGAAAAAATTTTCAGGAAATTCTTGTCCTTCCCGTTGTTGAAGATAACACATTCTCTGACCTTTATATATACTAAAATTACGAATTATTTGGAAAACAGAATGACCGTCAGTTTCAAAGTGTTGTTCGATATAGTATAAATGAATGAATTTCCTAAATTTCAAATGAAAAGCATGCAAAAAAATTTCATTTTACAACATTTTAATAAATCAATGTGTGTCCAAAATACCCCACGATTATCTCGCAGCAGTAAGTTCCTTAACTGAATAATAACGATTGAAATGTGTTGATCATTTTACAACTTAGATTAATTTTTTTTTTTGATTGGAGGTTTAACGACCACCGTGAGCAACTCAATGGGCTATAAGCAGTCGCCCGTCCCTAATTTAGGGTCACTGGTTCCAGGGAAGGGAGAGAGCCAGTGCCATAAGACCAACACAACATCCATGCCTCACCGGGATTCGAACCCGGACCCCGTTCGGACGAATGATCAGAGGCCATCGCTTTGACCACTGCGCCACCGGGGTGGCAGAGTAATTAATGAAAGACTCTTTCGTATAGGAAGTTCTCCATTTCTGAATTTCTTTTCGTACACTATCTTTAAGTGAATCAAATTAACTGATTCTTGAAAGAGCAACAGTGGTCTATATTCGGATCTGTGGGTCAGTTTTCCTTGTAATATGGATTCCTTATATTATATATATATATGACCTTGTATTCTAAAGCAATTTGGTGCTTATCCAAGAAGACCTCGTAATGTAAAAAGAACAGAATTATGTTTTTGGATAGATTTCGTCTTTGTAATTTCCTTCTTCTGGTGCAACTTTAGTTAGTAACTGTTTAAACAGTTACGGTGCCATGCTTTTGAAAACTTCCGCGTATTTTCACTGGAAACAAACGGCAAATAGGACCCGGATGCTCGCCCGTTAAATTACATCTTAACCAGCATTCATTCATTGTACCATCGCCGGTAAATGATAACTTTTCCAGTTCCGATGGCAGTAAAAAATGAATGTCACTCGACACGTGCAGTGATGCTGTCACATTCCTGAAATGGTAAAATAAGCTTTGACCGTAATAATACACGAACAAATAGACTTATTCACTGGAATTTCTTCGTGTACTAGTAAAAAGACTCCAACCAAACTTCTTCATCATGGCAGCAGCTTGCTCATTCATATAACGAATTCAATTCAACGCTCCAACATATTTTGCTTTACAAAACACATTATCACTTATTCAATCACCAGCAATTTGTTTTGATTTAAGGTTTACGACCAGCGCGAGCAACTCGATGGGCCCGTCCCTAATTTAGGGCCACTGGTTCCAGGGAAAAGAGAGAGCCAGTGCCGTAAGACAAACACAACATCCAAGCCTCACGGGGATTCCAACTCGGACCCATCTTGGACGAACGATCAGGAGCCAACGTTTATCCCATTGCGGCATCAGGGCGGCGATTACCAGCAATACGTTCACTAATTTTGGCGTGCATTCGTTGATTACTGGCATTGAACATTTCATCTCTTTTGGCCAGTTTTGTATCTGAGTTTAACCGCTGATGCTTTGTGGCTATGTCCCGTTACGTCATATGTAGCTGAGCCGCTTCAAGTTGCACAGAATTTGGGGATGAAGCGATTGCAGGAGTCCGAATGGTTACTGAAGGTTCACATTCTGAGACGTCACACCCAATTAAGCTTTTGTTACTTCATGATAGAAAGTTTGGCAGTCAACATTGGCATTTTATGTACACAGCTGCCTTACGCGAATTTTTAGAATTGCAAATCGCAGTGGGTTGGATTTAGATATTGAGTGAAATATAGATTTCAAATTCGGTCTTTCCACCGCCCAACGGCGATGATTCGTTTCACCAGCTCTGTCATGGAGAGGTCACCATATGAACTTGCTCGGCTGGTTGTTGTGTATTGTTTCCCGAGTACGTCATTTTTCGGACTAATGGCGAAAGCATGAGGTCAGGTTAAAAATTTTTAGGGCCATTGTGCTGTACATGACACAAAAAATCTGACGGAAAAGGATGCCATGTGGTGGTGCATGTGTTGGCATATCCTTTCATGCTCAAACTTGGAGATACTCATTACACTCTTTCAATCGTATATTAACAACATTCGACCCGGCAGTGCAATTATCATACGTGGTGATGCATAATATATAAGAAACGACGCATGATGAAATCTTGCCTAAAACTCGGAAAAGCAACCACCGAAATAGATCAGACAATGAAATTCGATATAAGGCGTTCATGAGTTTCTGAAGGGGTCCATGGTAAAAAAATACAAAACATAGTTTTAAGCAACGTGTTAAAGCTGTGTTCAGGGCTTTTCTCATATGTTGAAAGTGACGTTCATCGTGAGAGTGCACTGGAAGGCCAAATTGTTAGCCTGCATTGTTATTCCCAATGTTGCAACATTCCCATGGGTGTGTCGTAAACTGCTATAGATGTAGAAGTCCAGCGCGTGGTGACTTCATCACAATACCGCGTTTACTCACTCGACCCAGCTCATTCATCCCTTTTTCACCAAATGTGATATTCCACAAGTACGACAGCTTAACAGACAAAACACTCGTCGACGTAGAAACTATGAAACAAAATGCGACGGAGTAAGTTTTCACAATTACAAAGCCTGACTCTGACAGCTGCTTTTAGCAGAACATGAGTCACTAAAATATGCGCTTTTGAGCACAAGTATACTACTTCGAAGGGGAATAAACTTTCGTCTTTGTAAGTTAATTATTTTTTATTTCACAGCTTCAACCAAATACGTTTTTATCACACTTTGTAAAAGAAAGCGAAAAATCAGGTGCGAAATGCGTCAAATTTTCATGCAATGCTCATGATTTCTCTAAATATTTTTTCTGCTTTTACAAAATGAAAAAAAAATCGCCTCACTTGCACACTTTCGAAAAGATTATATTTTAATTATTGTCCCCTGGAGGGGGTTCTACTTCACTGAACTTCATGTGGCTGTCTGTAAAAAAGTGTGAACTTCTTTTCTCCGGTTACTTTCACCTATGAGATAACATGAGAGTAGCTACGTATACTGATGGAATTGGAAATCCCGCCCATTCTATATACGTTTGGCGTTTTAAAACCGTAAGAACAAAATAAAAGGAATGCACGTAACAATGTATTTACATATTTTTCTACAGTAAAACTAAAAATTCGATGTGGAATAAATTCGTTTATTCATCGACTAAAAATTTACTTGTTTGAAAAAGTAATTATGACTTTTGGGGTTGAAAGTCACTTTACGAAACATTTTAGGGGTGCTGCAAAATCTCAGCTTTAGTTTTTTAGTTTTCAAAAAAACAAAAACAAAAATTCTGTAGTTTTTCTCCACTAACATTGTGAAGCGTAACTCCTTTTTTAATTACCAACTGGGAAAATAACGTTTAGCAGCACTCTATATTCTGCCAATGCGATTGATGTCAGTGAAATTTAGCTGCAAGAGGTACGTCGATGGATTTTAGCAGTAAGAGAAAAGTCAATTTGTACAAGAAACGTCAAAGTGTGTGTAAAAATTTTTTAGCTTGTGTTAGAAGCAAACTTTCTTGGTCAGTGCCTTATTGTTAACTTAATAGACACACTTTGCATTCCTACTCATAAGTTAGGTTCTTGTGGTGAATGTTTCGCAATAGATTAAATGCACTAGCTTGTTGCATACCATTTTGCAACGAAAGTTCACAGAGTAACTATCGAATGAAATTCAAACATTTTCTTATGCCAAAACAGTGACAACAAATACTTTGAATAATTTATGTAAGTTCATGTTACTTTTTTATTGGAGGTTTAACAACCACCGTCAGCAACTCGACGGGGTATAAGCAGCCACCTGTCCCTAATTTAGAGTCACTGGTTCCAGGGAAAGGTGATAGCCAGGGCCGTAAGACAAACCCAACATCCATCCTCAGTGGATTCAAACCCAGGCCCATCGCGGATGAATTATCGGGAGCCAACGATTAGACCATTGCCCCACCGGGGGCGGCATACCTTAACAGAGATGTTTTACCGAGCTCCAGTGACAGTGCTGAATCCGTCTTATCTGTGTTAATACATACGAAAGACAGAAGCTTAGCAAATCAGCTTCCCACCACAAAAGTTCTCAGCCATAAACGACATGGTAGAAGAACCTTTATTCGCTTTTGTGAAACTCATTCCGCTGAGCATATCGAATACGGGTTTTTCAACTTATTATTCGCTGTAAATGGGCTACAAAATTTCTCAGTTTACCCACTTTCTTCAAATACTGAATGAAAGGTCACTGCGTATGTGTTAGCTAGCACTTTTCTATTGGATGACCGAAAACTGAGGCCGGATGTTTGTCTCATTCGGTACGACTCTTCCTTTAGTAGAGTTTGAATGTCTGTTTAATAAAGAAAAAGACTTAAGTTGATGCTAAAATGTCAATTCATAGTAGAATTTAATTTCAAAAGTGCCGCCACTGTCGAAACAATATTAAAATTCAGGGCTCAATTTCATAATTAAAACAAGATACTCATTTCTGCAATCCGAAACGTTAATTCGAGACTCTAGTGAGATTGCAACTTACGAACAAATACGATATGTATGTTGTGCTTAGCGCACTGTTCAGTTGCCGTTTCTTGAACTACTGTAGTCACTCTAGTCAACTGCGTAGTGAGACGAAAGTTTTTGCTGACAGTGCTCGGTTCACCACCAATAATGGTGTGCATCAATTAATGAAGCAGGTCATGAATTCAAATGTTTCAAAGAAACTTTCATAGAGTTTAATAAAACTTTGTTTGGACATATATTTTGATATCACTGAACAAAATTCTGCAAAATACAAAATAATGTACATTTTGGCCATGATAAATATTTTAAGCATGCAAATGTCCAATTATAATCGTCAGTGCTTTGCAGTCGGCTTGGGATAAATAAGGTGTATAATTCTCTCTAATTGTTATACGGGTTTCACAACGATATCTCGTATTTCGAACAAGATCGTCAGGTAGGGTGATTCTCCTATTTCTCTAACAGAGAAGGAGTTTTCAACTCACAGGTCATTTTTGGAGGGTATTGCCGACTTGAAACTTGCCGTCCTAAAGTATCCCAAAAGTGCTTGACGGGGTTAATAATTAAGGACCTGGTTGGCTTATCATTCTTTGTACGTCTTCAGTTTCCAAGTGGTCATCCACACGCCTCGCCCTAAGAGGACGGGTATTAACGTGCATGAAAACAAATTCAGGATTAATATCATCTCTAAAAATTCGTGTATGGGGTTCGAGGATCTCTTCTCGATACCAGTGGACAATCAAGTTAGACAGTCAAAGTTTTTCTGTTGAAGACATGCAGATAGGTATGATCATCAATCGTTATGTCTGTCCACACTGTTACACCTCACCCGCAAAACTCTCCATTTCCACTATATTGGAGAGGTGACTTCAAGTACTTACTTCTCTCCAGATTCACTGACTTCGAGAAACACTTATTATAAAACATCTTAACTCATCTGTGAAGAGTGCATGTCTACATTGCTCAGGTGCCCAATTGTGATGCTGCCTACTTCATCCTAACTGAGCTTTTTCGTAGATACTTGTAAGAGGGTTAAAAACTCTGGTTTTCCTTTGATGTAGTCCCCTTTCATGAAGTGTTCTGGACACCATCCACCTTGATAGTTGCCGGGACAATCTCCAATGAGAGTTGACAAGCTGTCATGCGACTTTCGCACTTTGCAGTTAAAAATGCAAGCCGGTCATCCTCAGCTTTTGTAGACCGTGGTCCATCATGGGATGTCAGTCTGCTGCATGCTTCTGCATCTTGCGGCTCTCACCGTAGCCCTGATATGACACTTTTGGGCACATTCATAAACCTGGCAACCTCTGCATGTCTTTCACGCACTTCCATTCTTCAGAAGACTCTCCACATCGGACTGTCATTCAAATGGCGCCATCAAAAGATTTGGATCGAAAATTTTAAGCAGCAGTAATCACAGTGTCGCTAAATCACGAATGAAAGGCATGCGCCGGCAGAGCTTCCTTTTATGTTGGCATATTTGGCTCTGAATCAGAATATTTGCATAAGATTGCACTACTCACTGGATTGCCATATATATATATATAATATACTGTATATATATGGCATATATATCATCATCATCATTGTCAACCATTATCAATCCACTGCTGGACGAAGGTCTCCCCACGTTTCCTCCACAACGGTCTGTCTTGTGCCAGTCTCCTCCATGTCACTCCCGCATATTTACGAATTTCATCCACCCATCTCCCATGTGGTCTTTTTCTGGGTCTTTTCCTGTCCCTTGGAATCCAATCTAAAATTTCGGCTGTCCATCTATGGTCTGTCCTTCTGGCAGTATGTCCAGCCCATTGCCATTTCAGGGATTTAACTCTGATCATGATGTCTTCCACTCTCGTCATTTTTCGGATCCACGAGTTCCTCTTCTTATCTCTCCTGGTTATACCAAGCATGCACCTCTCCATGCTTCTTTGAGTTGTCTGCAGCCTTTGTATGTCTCTTTTAGTTAAGGTCCACGTCTCTGCACCATACGTAAGCACTGGAAGGATGCATTGATCAAACACTTTTCTTTTTAGACATAATGGCATATTGCTCTTGAAAATTATGCTGTTTCTTCCAAAAGCTCTCCAGGCAAGTTTTGTACGCCGATTAATTTCTTCATCAATGTGACCCTCACTTGATATCTGCTGTCCAAGATAAACATACGTATCTGTTATCTCCAGTTTTTCTCCATCAATCGATAAATCTTCATTTCTTGTAAAAGCATTGAACATCACTTTTGTCTTCTGAAAGTTCATTTTTAATCCCACTTCTTTACTCTTGTCAGCAAGTTCCTGGATCATACTCTGCAGCTCTGATGGGGTAGTTGCAAAAATGACTACGTCATCAGCAAAACGAAGGTGGGTTAGATAATCTCCATTAATCTTTATCCCTTTGTTTTCCCAGTTCAGTGATTGAAAGACATTTTCCAATGTGGCATTAAAGAGCTTCGGAGATATGGTGTCTCCTTGTCTCACTCCCTTTCCAATTTTTATGTGTGTTGTATTTTCAAACAGCCGAATCTTTGCACTTGCATTTTCATAGATGTTATTAATAATATTAATGTATGCATCTTCAATACCGCAGGATTTCAGAGCCGTGGTAACTGCTGATGGTTTCACCGAATCAAAGGCTTTTTCATAATCGATAAAAGCCATGCACAATGAAAGTTCATATTCCCTCGCTCTTTCAATTAGTTCTCTCAGTACATGGATATGATCTATTGTGCTGTAGCCACTCCTGAATCCAGCTTGTTCTCTCGGTTGAGCCATGTCCAGTGTTACCTTCAAGCGGTGTGAAAGAACTTTAGTGAAGATTTTATAAACCACTGATAGGAGGCTGATAGGTCTGTAGTTCCTGAGATCCTCAATGTCACCTTTTTTATGTAGCAGGATCATTGTAGCATTGTTCCAATCCTCAGGAATCTTCCCTTCATTAAGGCATCGAGTGAAAATTTGGGCGAGTACTGTTTCAATTTCTCCACTTGCTTCTTGTATGATGTCTATAGTAATTCCATCTTCTCCTGGAGCTTTCCCCCGCTTCATGTTCTTGATTGCATGAGCAACTTCTGCTGGGAGGACTGGAAGAACTCTGGTACCTTTCATGATGTCTGGAGTACATGTATCATCCCTTTCATATAATTTGGAGTAGAAATCTTTCACTCTTGTCAAAATTTCGCCTCTATTTCTTGTTATAGAACCATCTTCTTTTCTCAGAGCCATAATCTGTTTTCTTCCTATACTGAGATGTCCCTTTGCTATCTTTAGGCTTTGGTTGTTTTCAATTGCTTTCCTCACTAGCTCACAGTTGAATTTCCTTACGTCTTCAGTGATACTTTTTCGTGCTGTCTTGCATAGCTCTATATATTCCACTTTGGAAGTCACATCTTCTTTAGTTGTCCTCATCTGTCTTCTTTTTTGCATCAACATTTTGGTTTTTCCTGATAATTTGTTTACATGCAACTTGTTCTTAGACCCAGCTAATTTTGTTGCTGTTTCCATAAGAGCTTTGGTTACTTTTCTGTTAACTTCCGAAATATCTACTTCTTCCGATGTTAGGCCTTCTAAAGCAGAGAATCTGTTCTTCTGTTCCAACTTGAAAGTATTATGGTGTTTTTTAAGGTTGGTTATGTCAATACATTTTGTTTGTCTTATGAGCTTGCCACGTTCCAGTTTAGTGTTGAGGTGCATCTTACATCTCACCAATCTATGGTCACTACCTGTGTTGAACTTGTTTAGCACACTGCAGTCTTCGATGACGAATTTTTTGTTACACATAATAAAATCAATTTCACTTGTCGTCCCAATTGGATGTCTCCATGTCCATTTCCTGTGTGGCTTTTTCTTAAAAAGGAATTCAAGATGAAAAATCCTTCTGCCTCTGCAAACTCAACGAGAGTATTTCCACGCTGGTTTCTGTTGCCGTGACCGAATTTACCTACTGAAGTTTCATTCTGTTGCCGTTGCCCTATTTTTGCATTGAAATCTCCCATAATTATCTTCAAGTGCTGCTTACCTTTATTATTTAGATGACGAATTTCCTCATAAAATTCTTCAATTTCTTCTTCAGGATGACTTGTGGTGGGTGCATAAGTTTGAATAATCTGAGCCTGGTATCTTCTCGATAGTTGGATAACGAGTCGTGCGGCTCTGTCAGAGGAACTTTCAACTTCTACCACTTTATCCTTCAGTTTCTTGTTTATTATAAATCCAACACCACTAGTTCTGCCAGTATCTGTCCCACGATAATAGAAGAGATGTCCACTTTTCAGTTCAATGAGATCTTCTCCTTTTCTCCTTACCTCACTCAGCCCGACGATGTCCCACTTGATCCTTTGTAGTTCCTCTTCCAATTCAAGAAGCCTTGAATCAGAAGATAGGGAGCGTCCGTTGTAGGTAGCCAAGGTCAGCATCAAATGGCAGCCTAGTCCGGTCCTCCGGGGATTCTTAGCACCCTCTGCCTTCATGTCGCACTGGCCGCTGCCTTGGCCAGGTACATTCCAGCTGCCGGAGACTGAGGGCCAAGATTTAAGTTGTAGAGTCATTTTGGAGGTGTTTGGCCATAACTCACCACGCTGGCCAAGCGGGTTGGTGAGTGTGGGATAGCATTTCCTCTGATCCCGATGGTATAGTTATACCGCTATTTGCGGTCGTCAGAGCCCCTTTAGTGGGAACAGGATGCACCACGAGAAGGCGGGGTTGACATTTGTCAAGGAGAGGCTGTGATGTTACGCATCACCTGACCTTACATATATATACAGTATATTATATATATGGATATATAGATTCGTATATTATCGTATATTAGATATATGGATTAGTATATTATATATATATTACATATGGATTCGCATATATATATATATATATATATATATATATACATATATATGGGATGTAAGGTCAGGTGATGCGTAACATCACAGCATCTCCTTGACAAATGTCAACAACGCCTTCTCGTGGTGCATCCTGTTCCCACTAAAGGGGCTCTGACGCCCGCCAATAGCGGTATAACTATACCATCGGGATTAGAGGAAATGCTATCCCACACTCACCAACCCGCTTGGCCAGCGTGGTGAGTTATGGCCAAACCCTCCAAAATGACTTCACAACTTAAATCTTGGCCCTCAGTCTCCGGCAGCTGGAATGTACCTGCCCAAGGCAGCGGCCAGTGCGACATGAACGCATAGAGTGCTAAGAATCCCCGGAGGACCGGACTAGGCTGCCATCTGATGCTGACCTTAGCTACGTATAATGGACGCTCCCTATCTTCTGATTCAAGGCTTCTTGAATTAGAAGAGGAACTACAAAGGATCAAGTGGGACATCTTCGGGCTAAGTGAGGTGAGGAGAAAAGGAGAATATCTGATTGAACTGAAAAGTGGACATCTCTTCTACTATCGTGGGACAGATACTGGCAGAACTAGTGGTGTTGGATTTATAATAAACAAGAAACTGAAGGATAAAGTTGTAGAAGTTGAAAGTTCCTCTGACAGAGTTGCACGACTCGTTATCCAACTCTCGAGAAGATACCAGGCCCAGATAATTCAAACTTATGCACCCACCACAAGACATTCTGAAGAAGAAATTGAAGAATTTTATGAGGAAATTCGTCATCTAAATAATAAAGGTAAGCATCATTTGAAGATAATTATGGGAGATTTCAATGCAAAAATAGGGCAACGGCAACAGAATGAAACTTTAGTAGGTAAATTCGGTCACGGCAACAGAAACCAGCGTGGAAATACTCTCGTTGAGTTTGCAGAGGCAGAAGGGTTTTTCATCTTGAACTCCTTTTTCAAGAAAAAGCCACACAGGAAATTGACATGGAGACATCCAAATGGAACGACAAGTGAAATTGATTTTATTATGTGTAACAAAAACGTCGTCATAGAAGACTACAGTGTGCTAAACAATTTCAACACAATTAGTGACCATACATTGGTGAGAGGTAAAATGCATCTCAACACTAAACTTGAACGTGGCAAGCTCATTAGACAAACAAAATGCATTGACATAACCAACCTTAAAAAACACCATAATACCTTCAAGTTGGAACTGAAGAACAGATTCTCTGCTTCAGGAGGCCTAACATCGGAAGAAGTAGATATTTCTGAAGTAAACAGAAAAGTAACCAAAGCTCTTATGTGACATTGAGGATCTCAGGAACAACAAAATTAGCTGGGTCTAAGAACAAGTTGCATGTGAACAAATTATAAGGAAAAACCCAAAATGTTGATGCAAAAAAGAAGAGAGATGAGGAAAACTAAAGAAGATGTGACTTCCAAAGTGGAATATATAGAGCTATGCAAGACAGTACGAAAACGTATCACTGAAGACGTGAGGAAATTCAACTGTGAACTAGTGAGGAAAGCAATTGAAAACAACCAAAGCCTAAAGATAGCAAAGGGACATCTCAGTAAGGGAAGAAAACAGATTATGGCACTGAGAAAAGAAGATGGTTCTGTAACAAGAAATAGAGGCGACATTTTGACAAGAGTAAAAGATTTCTACTCCAAATTATATGAAAAGGATGATACATGCACTCCAGACATCATGAAAGGTACCAGAGTTCTTCCAGCCCTCCCCGCAGAAGTTGCACATGCAATCAGGAACATGAAGCGGGGAAAAGCTCCAGGAGAAGATGGAATTACTGTAGACATCATATAAGAAGCAAGTGGAGAAATCGAAACAGTACTCGCCCAAATTTTCACTCGATGCCTTAATGAAGGGAAGATTCCTGAGGATTGGAACAACGCTACAATGATCCTGCTACATAAAAAAGGTGACATTGAGGATCTCAGGAACTACAGACCTATCAGCCTCCTATCAGTGGTTTATAAAATCTTCACTAAAGTTCTTTCACACCGTTTGAAGGTAACACCGGACATGGCTCAACCGAGAGAACAAGCTGGATTCAGGAGTGGCTACAGCACAATAGATCATATCCACGTGCTCAGAGAACTAATTGAAAGAGCGAGGGAATATGAACTTCCATTGTGCATGGCTTTTATTGATTATGAAAAAGCCTTTGATTCGGTGAAACCATCAGCAGTTACAATGGCTCTGAAATCCTGTGGTATTGAAGATGCATACATTAATATTATTAATAACATCCATGAAACTGCAAGTGCAAAGATTCTGCTGTTTGAGAATACAGCACACATAAAAGTAGGAAAGGGAGTGAGACAAGGTGACACCATATCTCCGAAGCTCTTTAATGCTACATTGGAGGGTGTCTTTCAGTCGCTGAGCTGGGAAAACAAGGTGATAAAGATTAATGGAGATTATGTAACTCACCTTCGTTTTGCTGATGACGTAGTCATATTTGCAACTACCCCATCAGAGCTGCAGAATATGATCCAGGAACTTGCTGACAAGAGTAAAGAAGTGGGATTAAAAATGAACTTTCAGAAGACAAAAGTGATGTTCAATGCTTTTTCAAGAAATGAAGATTTATCGATTGATGGAGAAAAGCTGGAGATAACAGACACGTGTGTTTATCTTGGACAGCAGATATCAAGTGAGGGTCACATTGATGAAGAAATCAATCGGCGTACAAAACTTGCCTGGAGAGCTTTTGGAAGAAACAGCATTATTTTCAAGAGCAATATGCCATTATGTCTTAAAAGAAAAGTGTTTGATAAATGCATCCTTCCAGTTCTTACATATGGTGCAGAGACGTGGACCTTAACTAAAAGAGACATACAAAGGCTGCAGACAACTCAAAAAAGCATGGAGAGGTGCATGTTTGGTGTAACCAGGAGAGATAAGAAGAGGAACTCGTGGATCCGAAAAATGACAAGAGTGGAAGACATCATGATCAGAGCTAAATCTCTGAAATGGCAATGGGCTGGACATACTGCCAGAAGGACAGACCATCGATGGACAACCGAAATTTTAGATTGGATTCCAAGGGACAGGAAAAGACCCAGAAGAAGACCACATGGGAGATGGGTGGATGAAATTCGAAAGTATGCAGGAGTGACATGGAGGAGACTGGCACAAGACAGACCGTTGTGGAAGAAACTTGAGGAGTCCTTCGTCCAGCAGTGGATTAATAATGGTTGGCAATGATGATGATGAAGATATATATATATATATATCATCATCAACCATTATAAATGCACTGCTGGATGAAGGTCTCCCCAAATTTCTTCCACAATTGTCGGTCTTGGGTTGTCTCCTCCATGTCACTCCAGCATACTTTCGAATTTCATCCTTCCATCTCCCATGGGATCTTCTTCTGGGTCTTTTCCTGTCCCTTGGAATCCAATCTAAAATTTCGGCTGTCCGTTCCTCTGGCAACATGTCCAGCCCATTGCCATTTCAGTGATTTTGCTCTGGTCGTGATGTCGTCCACCCCTGTCAGTTTAATTATCCACAAGTTCCTTTTCTTATATATATATATAAGTCACATATTTAATTTAGTTCTATTGCGCTTGTAATGTCTAGATTATTTATGTATTTTATATATACACTGCTGGCCACCCAAAATGCAACACCAAGAAGGACACGAGATAGCAAACCCAGATTTACTGGACACATAACAGCAGATACAAAGATGAAACGATTGAGCTTACAGGCCCGTGCGACTAGAGAAACACGTAGACATCAATAATTATGTGGCCCCCATGGCTGGCAATAACGGCCGCTACACGCCGCGGCATCGGACGAAAGAGGCTTTGGATGTGGGCTTGGGGTATGTCGGTCCAGGCTGCTTCCACACGTTGCCAAAGTTCATCAGGCGTAGTCGCGGGTGGTGCTTGCCTGGCCACTCGGTTGCCGATCAGCGACCAGACGAGTTCGATGGGCGACATATAGGGAGAACAGGCTGGCCACAGCAGCAGTAACACTTGGTGGGCCGTGAAGAATTATTGCACGATGCGTGCCACGTGCGGGCACGCATTTTCCTGTTAAAACGTGGCACCTGGTAATTCCTGCAGGTAAATGAGGACTACAGGCTCCAAAACGTCGGAGATGTAGCGGTGGCTGTTGAGTGTACTGACGATGTGTATCAGAGGGGAGCGGGTGTCATATCCAATTGCGCCCCAAACCATAACGCCAGGCGACGGACCGGTATGGCGATGGATAATGCAGGCGTCATACAGTCTCTCGCCACGGTGACGCCCCACGCGGATCCGACCATCGTGGTGTTGCAGGCAGAAGCGGGATTCGTCGGAGAAGACAATGTCGTGCCATTCCGAAGTCCAGGCGCGGCGTTCAACGGCCCACTGCCGCCGCACTCGCCGGTAGTGTAACGTCAATGGTAATCGGAGCAATGGGCGCCGTGCGACAAGTCCCCGCTCCTGCAGACAACGTCGAACGGTACGTGCTAACACACGTTGTTGCGCAACACATCCAAATTCCTGCGCTAACGTTCGTGATGTGGCGGTGCGAGCCGTCAATTCCCGCGGCACAACATGCCGGTCCTCTCGTTCGGTGGTGTGCCGCGGCTGCGGCAATCGCTCACGTCGGTCGGTCCGTCCGTTCCTCCTGCACCCACCAAATCCATACTTGCCTCACTCTGGCTGGATGTCTTGCCCCACGGGCGCCGATGTCTCGGTACGATAAACCGCTGTCGGGATAAGCCACTATTCGTCCTCTGTCGATCTCCGAAACGTGCTGGAATGACTTTTTTTGTATTCTGCGACGAGGCATCAGGAGGCTCCTCACGCACAGGTCCGGCAGCACAACACACTTTCCCTACTTACACCCCGACTTCTGTGCACCCTTCTTATAGTGCTTATCAGTGGCTTGCAGAGCGCACATGATTTGCATATGCCCTGCAATGCTAATCGTTCGCATGTCCTCTCACGGGCGACGCATGCTGCGAATTTCAGGCCAATCGGATGCTTCCTTCTTGGTGTTGCATTTTGGGTGGCCAGGAGTGTATATACATATATATATATATATATATATATATATATATATATATATATATATATATATATATATATAGAAGAGATGTCCACTTTTCAGTTCGAAGATCTCATCGAACTGAAAAGTGGACATCTCTTCTACTATCGTGGGACAGATACTGGCAGAACTAGTGGTGTTGGATTTATAATAAACAAGAAACTGAAGGATAAAGTTGTAGAAGTTGAAAGTTCCTCTGACAGAGCTGCACGACTTGTTATCCAACTCTCGAAAAGATACCAGGCTCAGATTATTCAAACTTATGCACCCACCACAAGTCATCCTGAAGAAGAAATTGAAGAATTTTATGAGGAAATTCGTGATCTAAATAATAAAGGTAAGCAGCACTTGAAGATAATTATGGGAGATTTCAATGCAAAAATAGGGCAACGGCAACAGAATGAAACTTCAGTAGGTAAATTCGGTCACGGCAACAGAAACCAGCGTGGAAATACTCTCGTTGAGTTTGCAGAGGCAGAAGGGTTTTCATCTTGAACTCCTTCTTCAAGAAAAAGCCACACAGGAAATGGACTTGGAGACATCCAAATGGGACGACAAGTGAAATTGATTTTATTATGTGTAACAAAAAATTCGTCATAGAAGACTGCAGTGTGCTAAACAAGTTCAACACAGGTAGTGACCATAGATTGGTGAGATGTAAGATGCACCTCAACACTAAACTTGAACGTGGCAAGCTCATAAGACAAACAAAATCTATTGACATAACCAACCTTAAAAAACACCATAATACCTTCAAGTTGGAACTGAAGAACAGGTTCTCTGCTTTAGAAGGCCTAACATCAGAAGAAGTGGACATCTCTGAAGTTAACAGAAAAGTAACCAAAGCTCTTATGGAAACAGCAACAAAATTAGCTGGGTCTAAGAACAAGTTGCATGTAAACAAATTATCAGGAAAAACAGAAAATGTTGATGCAAAAAAGAAGAGAGATGAGGACAACTAAAGAAGATGTGACTTCCAAAGTGGAATATATAGAGCTATGCAAGACAGTAAGAAAAAGTATCACTGAAGACGTAAGAAAATTCAACTGTGAACTAGTGAGGAAAGCAATTGAAAACAACCAAAGCCTAAAGATAGCAAAGGGACATCTCAGTAAGGGAAGAAAACAGATTATGGCACTGAGAAAAGAAGATGGTTCTGTAACAAGAAATAGAGGCGAAATTTTGACAAGAGTGAAAGATTTCTACTCCAAATTATATGAAAGGGATGATACATGCACTCCAGACATCATGAAAGATACCAGTACCAGAGTTCCTCCAGTCCTTCCAGCAGAAGTTGCACATGCAATCAAGAACATGAAGCGGGGAAAAGCTCCAGGAGAAGATGGAATTACTGTAGACATCATACAAGAAGCAAGTGGAGAAATCGAAACAGTACTCGCCCAAATTTTCACTCGATGCCTTAATGAAGGAAAGATTCCTGAGGATTGGAACACCGCTACAATGATCCTGCTACATAAGAAAGGTGACATTGAGGATCTAGGAAACTACAGACCTATCAGCCTCCTATCAGTAGTTTATAAAATCTTCACTAAAGTTCTTTCACACCGTTTGAAGGTAACACTGGACATGGCTCAACCGAGAGAACAAGCTGGATTCAGGAGTGGCTACAGCACAATAGATCATATCCACGTGCTGAGAGAACTAATTGAAAGAGCGAGGGAATATGAACTTCCATTGTGCATGGCTTTTATCGATTATGAAAAAGCCTTTGATTCGGTGAAACCATCAGCAGTTACAATGGCTCTGAAAACCTGCGGTATTGAAGATGCATACATTAATATTATTAATAACATCTATGAAAATGCAAGTGCAAAGATTAGGCTGTTTGAAAATACAACACACGTAAAAATTGGAAAGGGAGTGAGACAAGGTGACACCATATCTCCGAAGCTCTTTAATGCCACATTGGAGGGTGTTTTTCAGTCGCTGAGCTGGGAAAACAAGGGGATAAAGATTAATGGAGATTATCTAACCCACCTTCGTTTTGCTGATGATGTAGTCATTTTTGCAACTACCCCATCAGAGCTGCAGAGTATGATCCAGGAACTTGCTGACAAGAGTAAAGAAGTGGGATTAAAAATGAACTTTCAGAAGACAAAAGTGATGTTCAATGCTTTTACAAGAAATGAAGATTTATCGATTGATGGAGAAAAGCTGGAGATAACAGACACGTACGTTTATCTTGGACAGCAGATATCAAGTGAGGGTCACATTGCTGAAGAAATTAATCGGCGTACAAAACTTGCCTGGAGAGCTTTTGGAAGAAACAGCATAATTTTCAAGAGCAATATGCCATTATGTCTTAAAAGAAAAGTGTTTGATCAATGCATCCTTCCAGTGCTTACGTATGGTGCAGAGACGTGGACCTTAACTAAAAGAGACATACAAAGGCTGCAGACAACTCAAAGAAGCATGGAGAGGTGCATACTTGGTGTAACCAGGAGAGATAAGAAGAGGAACTCGTGGATCCGAAAAATGACAAGAGTGGAAGACATCATGATCAGAGTTAAATCCCTGAAATGGCAATGGGCTGGACATACTGCCAGAAGGACAGATCATCGATGGACAGCCGAAATTTTAGATTGGATTCCAAGGGACAGGAAAAGACCCAGAAGAAGACCACATGGGAGATGGGTGGATGAAATTCGAAAGTATGCAGGGGTGACATGGAGGAGACTGGCACAAGACAGACCGTTGTGGAGGAAACTTGGGGAGACCTTCGTCCAGCAGTGGATTGATAATGGTTGACAATGATGATGATGATGATGATATATATATATATATATATGTTTAGGATAGATATATGTTTTTTATATGGACCTTAACTAAAAGAGACATACAAAGGCTGCAGACAACTCAAAGAAGCATGGAGAGGTGCATGCTTGGTGTAACCAGGAGAGATAAGAAGAGGAACTCGTGGATCCGAAAAATGACAAGAGTGGAAGACATCATGATCAGAGTTAAATCCCTGAAATGGCAATGGGCTGGACATACTGCCAGAAGAACAGACCATCGATGGACAGCCGAAATTTTAGATTGGATTCCAAGGGACAGGAAAAGACCCAGAAGAAGACCACATGGGAGATGGGTGGATGAAATTCGAAAGTATGCAGGGGTGACATGGAGGAGACTGGCACAAGACAGACCGTTGTGGAGGAAACTTGGGGAGACCTTCGTCCAGCAGTGGATTGATAATGGTTGACAATGATGATGATGATGATATATATATATCATCATCATCATCATCATTGTCAACCATTATCAATCCACTGCTGGACGAAGGTCTCCCCAAGTTTCCTCCACAACGGTCTGTCTTGTGCCAGTCTCCTCCAGGTCACTCCCGCATACTTTCGAATTTCATCCACCCATCTTCCATGTGGTCTTCTTCTGGGTCTTCCTGTCCCTTGGAATCCAATCTAAAACTTCGGCTGTCCATCGATGGTCTGTTCTTCTGGCAGTATGTCCAGCCCATTGCCATTTCAGGGATTTAACTCTGATCATGATGTCTTCCACTCTTGTCATTTTTCGGATCCACGTGTTCCTCTTCTTATCTCTCCTGGTTACACCAAGCATGCACCTCTCCATGCTTCTTTGAGTTGTCTGCAGCCTTTGTATGTCTCTTTTAGCTAAGGTCCACGTCTCTGCACCATACGTAAGAACTGGAAGGATGCATTGATCAAACACTTTTCTTTTAAGACATAATGGCATATTGCTCTTGAAAATTATGCTGTTTCTTCCAAAAGCTCTCCAGGCAAGTTTTGTACGCCGATTAATTTCTTCACTAATGTGACCCTCACTTGATATCTGCTGTCCAAGATAAACGTACGTGTCTGTTATCTCCAGCTTTTCTCCAGATATATATATATATATATATATGTATCATCCCCCTTATCCGCATATATATATATATATATATATATATATATATATATATATATGCGGATGAGAGGGATGATACATCTATTACAGACATTACGACAGGTACCAGTGCCAAAGTCCCTGCAGTCCTTCCTGAAGAAGTTACACATGCAGTTAACGATATGAAACGGAGAAAGGCTCCAGGAGAAGATGGAATTACCATGAACATTATACAAGAAGCAAGTGGAGAAATTGAGACTACGCTCGCCCATGTGTTCACCAGATGTCTCAATGAAGAGAAGATTCCTGGGGATTGGAACAATGCTACAATGATTCTGCTACATAAAAAAGGTGCCGTTGAGGATATCGGAAACTACAGGCCCATCAGCCTCCTATCAGTGGTTTATAAAGTCTTCACTAAAGTTCTTTCACATCGCTTAAAGGTAGCACTAGACATGGCTCAACAAAGAGAACAAGCTGGATTCAGGAGTGGCTACAGCACTGTGAATCGCATCCATGTACTAAGAGAACTAATTGAAAGAAGAAGAGAATATGATCTCCCATTATGCATGACTTTTATTGATTATGAAAAGGCTTTCGATTCCATGAAACCATCAGCAGTTACAATGGCTTTGAAATCCTGCGGTATTGAAGATGCGTACATTTACATTACTAATAACATCTATGAATATGCAAGTGCAAAGGTGAGGATATTTGAGGATACAGCACTAACAAAAATTGGAAAGGGAGTGAGACAAGTTGACACCATATCTCCCAAACTCTTTAATGCTACATTGCAAAATGTCTTTCAATCATTGAACTTGGAAAACAAAGGGATAAAGATTAATGGATATTATTTAACTCACCTTTGTATTGCTGATGACATAGTCATTTTTGCAACTACCCCTTCGGAGCTGCAGTGTACGATCCAGGAACTTGCTGACAAGAGTAAAGAAGTGGGATTAAAAACAAACTTTCGGAAGACAAAAGTGATTACAAGAAAAGAAGATTTATTGATTGACGGAGAGAAGCTTGAAACAAACGATACCTACATTTATTTTGGGCAGCTGATATCAAGTGAGGGTCACATTGATGAAGAAATTAATCGCCGTATAAAACTTGGATAGAGAGCTTTTGGAAGGAACAGTACAAATTTTAAGAGCAAATTGATAACAAGGAACAGTACACCAATTGCTACTATTTACTATTTCACTACTATTTACTATTTTAAGAGCAGTATGCCATTATGTCTTAAAAGGAAAGTATTTAATCAATGCATCCTGCCAGTGCTTACGTATGGAGCAGAGACATGGGTCTTAACTAAACAAGTTAGTAAAATCATGCAATGCATTGATTATGATACGCTTTCAACATACCAGAAATTATTACTCAAGTTATGTGGATAATGGCTGTAGAATAAATCTCGCTCCTGTGTCCTGACCTCTGACCTAATTTCGATGATATTCAACAGAACCGGTTCACAATACCTCCGGAACAACATGATAAAGTTTTGTTGCAATAGAAGTAGTTTTACGCAAGTTATGAGAATAATGGCGGTGGAATAAATCTGGCTTTTGTGCAATGAACTTTGACCCCATTTCGTTGATATTCAGCAGAACCGGTTCACTATATCTCCGGAACAACATGATGAAGTTTTGTCGCAATCCAAGCATTTTAGGTAAGTTATGATGCACAAGAGCAATGGAATGGATCCCACTCCAGTGTTCTGACCTTTGACCCCATTTCGCCCATTTTCAATAGGGTTCGTCCCCAGTGGCTCCCTACCACATACTAAAATTTCATCAAAATCGAACCATTTTTACGCAAGTTATGACGCATAAGGGCAATGGAATATATCCTGCTCTTATGCCCTGCCTGACCTTTGACCTCATTTCGCTTATTTTTCAATAGGGTTCGTGCCCAGGTGGTTCCCTACCACAAACTAAAATGTCATCGAAATCGAACCATATTTACGCATGTTATGACGCATAAAGGCAATGGAATGGATCCCGCTTTTATGTCCTGACCTTTGACCCCATTTCGCGCATTTTCAATAGGGTTCGTTTCCATGTGGTTCCTTACCACATACTAAAATTTAATCGAAATCGAACCATTTTTACGCAACTTATGACGCATAAGGGCAATGGAATATATTCCGCTATTATGCCCTGCCTGACCTTTGACCCCATTTCGACCAATTTTCAAAAAGGCTCGTGCCCAGGTGGTTTCCTACCACATACTAAAATTTCATCGAAATCGAACCGTTTTTACGCAAGTTATGACGCATAAAGGCAATGGAATGGATCCAGCTCCTATGTCCTGACCTTTGACCCAGTTTCACATATTTTCAATAGGGATAGCCCCCAGGATGTTCCCTACCACATACTAAAATTTTGTCGAAATCGAACCATTTTCACGTGAGTTATCGTGCGGACGGACGAACAAAGCTGGAGCATATACGCTTCTTCAACGTACGGTTGGAAAGCGTAAAAAAGATGTACAAATACTGCAGACAACTCAGTTAAGCATGAAGAGACGCATACTTGGTGTAACGAGGAAAGATAAAAAGAGGAACTCGTGGATAAGGAAAATTGCAAGAGTGGACGACATCATAACCAGAGTGAACTTACTGAAATGGCAATGGGCTGGACATGTTGCCACACTGTAAAAAAAATTATGTAGATTTTACGGTTTTAAACCGTTTTCCAGGGTGCCAACACACAACCGTAAAATCTACAGTTTTATGCCGTGTTGGAGCAAAGCTTACAGCTTTGCTCCAACACAATCAACATATTCATTCCAGCCAAATTTTAGTGTTTTCGTGATTATTTGGACTGTGTATCGCTCCAGCCAAATTCTGTGCTGTTTTCTTCATTAAATGCGGTGTTGGAGCAAAGCTATAGCTTTCCTCCAACACGGCATAAAACTGTAGATTTTACGGTTTTGTGTTGGCACCCTGGAAAACGGTTTAAAACCGTAAAATCTACAATTTTTTTACAGTGCAGAAGAACAGACCACCGATGGACAAATGAAATTTTAGACTGGATTCCAAGGGACAGAAAAAGACCCAGAAGTAGACCCCATTTAAGATTGGTGGATGAAATTCGAAAGCATGCCGGAGTGACATGGAGGAGACAGTCTGAAGGCAGACAATTGTGGAAGAAACTTGGGGAGACCTTCATCCAGCAGTGGATTGATAATGGTTGATAATAGTGATGATGATGATATATACACTATATTGACAAAAGTCACCGGACACCTCTTCAAAACCAAATGAAAGGGATCCGCTGCGTTGCTAAGATGCGCGGTACAGCTGCAAACGATATAAAAACAAGCCTGCAGCTGACCGCGATCATATCGTACTGTGAGGCTGTGTGAAAATGTCGCGGCGGGAGAGAACTGACTTTGAGAAAGGAAAGATTGTTGTGTGCTATATTAGTGGATTGTCCATAAGAGAAATCGAGAGGCGTTTAAACATACCCAAGTCAACTGTTTTGGATGTACTGAATAAGTGGAAGACACATGGCGTGCTTGAAGCAGCAAAATATAACCGCTGACCAAAGAAAATCAGTGATACAGGACGTCGAAGCCTCAGAAGAGTCGTTACAGCTAATCGACGGAGTACTGCACAATACCTCAGTGTACAGGTGAGTAAAAATGCTGGAACCTCAGTATGTACACGTACCATTTGCAGAGAACTTCATTCCTTGGGTTACTGTGGTCGTGCGGCTGTTTTAAGCCTTTCATCTCCACTCTGAATGCTACTCGTCGTTTAGCATGGTGTAAAGAACATTTATCGTGGACTGTAGATCAATGGAAACGGGCCCTATGGACTGATGAATCCAGATACACGGTCCATCAGTCTGATGGCCGTCTGTGGGTATGGCTGAATTCGGAGGAACCCTATTTATCACAGGGTACTGTTCCTACGGTCAAGTTTGGAGCAGATAGTGTACTCGTGTGGAGGTGTTTTTCGTGGTATGTTCTCGGCTATCGTGGACAAACCTGTTAACAAGCACGTCTACCTTCGATATTCTAGACAATTATGCCCTACCAACTCAGTGGCAATACTATGGAACCGAGCCTTGTTGGTACCAGCAGGATAATGCACCAAGCCATAAAGCAAGCACTGTTACGGCGTGGTTTGACGATAATTCCGTATAGTGCGTGGACTGGCCAGCACAGAGTCCTGATCGTAATCCCATAGAGCCCCTATGGGATGAATTAGAGCTCCGCATAAGAAGTTTGGAAACAAGGCCTACTATTAAGCAACAGTTAGTGGCCGCATCATGTACTGAATGGAAGCGCATACATATCGCTGTGTTCCAAAACCTTTTCGAAAGCATGTCCGGAAGCGTCAGTGTATGCATTAAGGCCAAAGGTGGACCGACACCGTACTAATGTATCTCAATGAATGCTATGTTGTGTTTCTCTTCTAGATCTCCGGTGGCTTTTGTCAATATAATGTATGTGTGTGTGTAGGATTTATCGTTACTACTTTGTGTTCATTGTGTTCTGCTATTCGCGGAATAGAGAATCTCTGTACGATAAGCACGAGGCGTAGTCAGGAAAATGACGTCACACCTGGCAACACCAAGACGGCTCAATCTAATGATGTTAGCACGTGTTAACAACAAGATCAGTCGCCTTGAGGGTGAGATGTGAGTTAGTTGTTGTCTCGTCCCCGACGTAGAAGCAAGATGTTTTGTAATATATCTACATTTATTTAATTTTTTTATATTCTATTGTAAATAAATCAATTTTAGTTTTAAAATGATGAGACTCGGATAAGAAGATTATTGCTTGGTTATATAACATAAAAAAAGTCTACACACACACACACACACACACACACACACACACACACACACACACACACACACACACACACACACACACACACATCTGCTGCAAGGCAAGGTCAGGTGATGCGGAACATATCCCAGTCTCTCCTTAACAATTGTCAACCCCGTTTCTCGTGGTGCATCCTGTTCCCACTAAAAAGGCTCTGACGACCGATGAATAGCGGTATAACTATGCAATCGGGATTAGAGCCAATGCTATACAACACTCACCAACCCGCTTGTCCAGCGTGGTGAGTTATGGCCAAACCCTGCCAAAGATGCTTACACAATTTCACATACTACCAGAAGAAGAGACCACCGATGGACAACTGAAATTTTCAACTGGATTCCGAGGGACAGGAAAAGGCCCAGCAGAAGAGCCAATGGGAGATGGATGGATGGATGAAATTCGAAAATATGCTGGAGTGACATGGAGGAGACAGGCTCAAGACAGACAATTCTGGAAGAAACTTGGTGAGACCTTCATCCAGCAGTGGATTGATAATGGTTGATGATCACGATGATATATATGCTAACTGTGACTGAAACATTCTGCTTCATATTATAACGACCTCGGTCGCTGCCACCAATGTAACGGTCGCGGCCGCTATCTCACCGCGGACAACCAATGTAACAGCCGTGGCCGAGCAATTATATGTTTTTCCACGGTCATTCGACGTTGTCCTTGGCGCGAAGACTGTATTATATGGGCATACACTTAAACATTTCAAACCAATAACATTCGTACACCTAAATAGTGTGTTCTATGACTGCTCTGACTGCACTAAACAAACGCTTAATTGGCTATGACAAAAATAACAATGGCACACATACGAATCAAAATTAGTTGTCTTTTGAACATAACTGTTGGGTCAACTTTGACCGAAATTTCTTCCCGTGAGAATGTTTTAATGAATTTAATCCACAGTTCAGTTCTTACAATTTACCAGTTCTGTTCCTCTACCAATCGCGTAGCAGATGTAATAGCAATAACAAAACATTTCTACTTTCATGAATGCTGTCAAAAATAAATCCATTATCGATTTGCCGTGCAAATTGATACACACTTCCTTTTACGCTGAAGATTTCATTGCGGGAGCTGCGTCCCCTGGCACTGACGCTTAGGGGTTTTCCGGCTGACGTACTTTCTCTCTCTCTCTCTCACACACACACACACACACACACACACACACACAGAGGTTTTTGTTGATGGAGCCTCACTTCGCCTCGTAAGATTAGCTCGCCTCTTCACTTCCTCCAGGAGGGGATGATTTTGATAATGATTTCACACTGCCGTAGTTGGCATTCGAACCCGAGCTTCGTCTTGGCTTCGCTTCTCCCTGAGCGACCAACGTCCACTCACCGACTTCAGAATTTTTTCTTAAAGTCACTCTAATGGGCCAACCAGTCGCTGATTTCATTCGGCTCTCAGCCCCGAAATTGCTGCTTTAACATGCGGATACCAGCATTCCGCTGTCTTAATGGCAAACTGGCCTCTTCACTGCCTCGAGTTGCTGTTCTCCTTTTTCCTTAAAAAATGCGGGAGGTTTGCTGCTTTATTTTCCCCCAATAACGTAGCAGCACCTAGCCATCTCGTCGTTAACATCGGAGAGCGTACACACAACTGAAATTTCTTCCTTATTTTCACGCCAAGTGCGCAATCTTGTTTTTCTGATCGGACCACACAAAAAGAGAGCAATTGTTCTGGAAAATGCTCTAAACAATCGACGAATTTACGATTATTCACTCACCGTCTTGTCCCCCTATCTTCATTTGTTTCTACAAGTGGCCCGCACCGTCTAGATTCGAAACGCTCCTGCTTCCCGTGTTTAGGCTGCACATCAGCTGCGACCTATGATTTACGACGTCTAACGCAAGAAACTCTGACCACCCAAACCGAGGGAAAATTCTTCATCACTTTTCACATCTACTCCCCCCCTCCCTTCCCAGATAAAACTTTCTCTGCTGTTTTCACTTTTTGACTTCGCACTTAATTAATTAAAACCTAATTAATTTAATACATTTACCACGCCCCCAGCCATTAATTCCCGAAATAATGGCGGGCGGTGGGTCGTAACAATATTTTGAAAACCACTAAAACCTGGAACTTCTTTTATTTATGTACGCAAGTGCGTGTAATTTTCAGTTCCCTGAACATAATTCTTGACTATTCAGCAGTCAGATACACCAGGTGATGAATAATAGTTGCTGGATTCTGCCTTACAATGCAAGATACTTATCTGCATCCGTCTTGTTCTGTTGTATCTGCTGCTGCCACATTTCCCTCACTGTACTAATGTTTTATGAGTCCTTCCCGACACGAAACACATTTAGAAGACTATATTTATTTGTGTGTTTCATGACTTTCCCAGCTTAAGTTCCAGCCAGTGAAGCTTATTTCTAAATCCATCGAACTCTCCTTTTCCTAACTTTGCATTTGTATGTCAATCGCACGAGTAGCAGTGTTCCTCTTCGGTCGGGTCGGGTGCTCGTAATCAAGTGGGTAGGGAATGTGTTATAAAGGACACAAACTACCAAGGTTTAGCAGCAATTAAACTTGAAAGAGTTCTCAGTTCACAAATCTCTCTCTCTCTCTCTCTCTCTCTCTTTCTCTCTCAATATCTTAGTTCACAATGCAGCTTCTGTTGATTAAAACTATGTCGGTTAATAATAACATAATAGGTATGAAAAAGATCCTGGTTCGAATAACAACGAAATATATGAGCTGAAATGAAGATCAGATTGTTTATACGCTTTTTGGAAATCTTCAAGGATAATCGCGCTAATACAGTAAATGCCAAAATATGCACTTTCAACAACAATGACAAGGAAATATCAGAGCTAGAATATAACGTGGGAATTCATACCGCCTGCGAACTTCCTTTTGGAAGTTTTGCATCTCAGATCATCCTTTGAAATGTCAAGTGCATGATATGAAATTTTTATTTCACTAATTACGGTTGTTATATATTGTTGTCAAATTCTTTTCTCTTGAGGTATATCAAATTGGAGTGGAGCAGAGTTTATTAATAAAGAAAAATAAACATATGGCTGCCAAGTAGCTATTAATTCTATCTGTATTTAAAAACTCCTCGCAATCTATGAGGAGTATAATCTGAATATAAAATTCATGGAAGAAGTCTGTTATGATTTCAGTTGCATGTTTCGAAAGTCGCAACAGTTCAAAAGTCGTGACACGAGATATGAAGTCGTACTTGGCAATTATTGAAACATCTTGAGTCACATGTTTCACGTGATTGGCAGCAGCTCTTTTTCGTGTGACGCCGTGGGATATAACGAAACGAGAAAAAATCATGGATGAAAAATCAAACAAAGAAGAAATCCAAAAAATAAACATGGAGTAAAATAAATATCGAAGTGCCTGATTTTTAAATAATTACGAAATATGCTTACAGGTTGATAATCAAAATGTGGGCGATCTAGGCTACTGAGTCCATATTTTTAAAGAAAAATTATTCACAGCGTTGTATTGAGCAAATTAGTCGAGAAGCTGAAGAAGCAGAAAAGACCACATGAGAGAATACAGTTCTTTACATTCGCTTCACTGGAGGTTCAGACAAAGGCGCATGCTGGATGCACACTTCACTGCTTTAAAATACACTATCAAATTTATTATATGATGTTTTCATTATATGTAAAACGAGCATACACGCCCGGATATGTTTGAAAATTCACAGTCATATTACCACATAGTATCTTTATTGTACGCAAAACAGACTCACAAACCAAGATATGGAATATTTTTCTCCATTAAAAATCAAATCTTTGGGTTTGATTAATTTAGCATCCGAAAAACAACCCAAAAGTTCACAAATTCCTATTTGGAGAAGACTGATTAAATAAACTCATTTCTCAAAATCAGCGCCTTACGCTTTAGCTAAAACACTATCATTGCTCAAATTATGGCACCTCATTTGCTCCCATAATCCGTAACTAAACCCGAGATCACGGCATCGATACTGGCGCTTCTGTCCACAAAATTCCTCATCTCCCGAGGATATCACGTAATAGCAATAATCTGGGAAACAAATCTGTAAAATAATGAAGAAGTTTAACTTCTGAGGAGCACGAAGATTGCAAATAATTTAGGTCAGCACAGTCTTCGTGAGTACCAAAAGGCACATTGACTGCACCGCACGTGGGGTAAAGTACTCAGCTACATTCTTCTCGAAACGGTTCGAAATAATAACCGAGGAAACAGAAAAATCATCAAATCATACTTTCTACTCAGCAAACAGCAACAGCTTCAGGAATTGCACATAATGGCTGCTGTTCTTTCAGAAAAACTTTTCATTACCTCGAAGACTTCCATGCCGATGAAGCACGGATGGAGTACAACTAATGATAGATGCTGCCACTGTTGAGCTGCACGCAAATGTCTGCTAATGCAACCAGCTGTCTCATGTACAGGTCCTGTTGTCCACTTGACGCGTGTCCTTTTTTATTATTACACAGGTCTATCAGACTTTTATTGTTTATGATTTGGGGTTTGGTGTATTAATTTCAGTGTGCTGATTTCAAAAATGATATTCAAATTTGTTGATGGCAAACAGTTTTCCCCATGATGATTTTTTAAATGATCGGGTTAAACAAAAAATAATGGAAAAAAATGTCATTTACCGATTCTTTCCAAATCACCTATAAAATAATATGCCCACTCAAACTTGTTGTGTAACAGGTCTGAACATGAATCAGGTAACACTTAAGGAGGAGACACAAAGGTCCTGAGAGAGCACGGAGTAATAGAGTAACGAAACATTTAGAAACGGGGTTCAAAAATGTCTGAATACGTACTTAAACTCATCTCTTCCTCTGTATTATATATCTAAAAACTACCAGATAGAGTTGTGTCTCTTCCCCGGATAGTTGCCTGTTCGATTAGTGTTTGGCTGTAGTGTGTTGAACAGTAGTTCATGCGATTATGGCTACACGAGGGTCTGTTAACTTTCCGAACGGTTTCCGTTACATTTTTGGGAAGTTTGTCATTAAAAGGCAAAACTTCCTAAAAATACTGAACAAGCACAAGTACTGTGCAAAAAGCGACTTCTAAAACAGAGGAAACGAGCTTACAGCTTGGTATACATATAGCTAGAACCAAAAACATTAGTTGTAGCATTATGACGAAGAGTACGAAAAAAATGTTACAATCAAGGTAATGCCACTGAATGCAAAATAATCTACAAATCTTTTTAGTTTAAAACATGTGCAATACACATCACAGTGAAAAAGAAGACAACACGAGAAAACCTGCAATAAAAACACTAATCCACAACAACAAAATGAGTTCAGATAGTTAGTATAATACTCATATCATTTACTTAAAACCAGTAATCGCTGTGTAACCACATCTCAAAGAACTGTGGAACAGAATTTGTGAGCTGGACATTCTTGTACTCTGCCTGTAATCTAGACCGCAGATGGACCACATACTGCGCTTTAAGTGCCTTCTGAGCAAAATGAATACTTGTACTGTCAGTAGGAAGGTAATGCATAAGAAGAAAACTATAGATAACATGTTTAAATAACGTAAAGAGGTAATTACAAATATTATGAATTTAGATATTCGTACTAAGAAAACTGTAGTCAAAAACCGAGTGATCATGTCGACAAACACTTCATTCAAAGAATCACTCGGAGCACTTGAAATACTAGCTGAAGGACAGGGCACCGCGCGTAAACGTGGATAACACTTTCGACATCTGGACCGTACAGACATTCTAGTGAAGAAAGCATACCGAACCTGTGGATGCACCTCCGGTACAGGAAACGCCAGTGGAGGAAACGTCTCTGAGTGTCACATTCCTGACGTCTGTTAATTGTACGGCTGCTGTGAGTGTGAGGGAACATCTGTAGTAGGAAACAGTGAGCAATTCTCCAGAAGTAATGCTCTGTTCCAGGTGAACGTAGCCACATTGGGCAGCCTGCAAGTCTGGAAGAAACCGTCACACAGAAATTGCGCATCAGATAGCACAGAAGATGTTGATGCGAGTCATCCATGGTAATCCACTGCTGAAAGAGAGTGCTAATAGCCGTCTTAGTTGATTGGTATTATTGCAGTTGCTTTCCGACACAACAAGCGCGTCAGGGAGATTGACAGAGGTTTCCAGGAAAAATCAGCGGTTATAAGTTAAGAACCACTGCAGTCCGTTCAGTAAGCCACGTAGCATAGGCAAAGAAGTAGAGATGTGGGGGATGGAGGACAGAGTTGTGAAACAGTGGTTCCAATAATAATTCTTTACTTCTTTAGGCGAGGAGTGAGGTACACGTTTTGGAGAAAGTGTTCTCCAAATTTTCAAACACTGTTTACAGTATTCAGGAAAATCAGATGGCATGAGCTGGTAATGATTCATCTTCACTAACCTGGAGAAAGTATTCTTAATTAATATGGAGACAGATGATTCAGGTGCTGTTAACAGACGCATAAGGGTAGCAATATAGAAAGCATTGGAATTTAGTTCTACAGACACTAGAGCTTGACCACGACAATCTAGAGGCAATGTGAGATTCGTAGCAGCCACCCAGTGTGTAGAATTTCATATAAATCCAACCATCAATGCTTGGACTTGACGTAGAAACAGTGGTGGGGGAGGTACAGCCTTAAGGGTATGCCGCAATACGACGCTGCTAGTGTCCCGGTGAGAGCTGAACAAGCGGACATGATGCCACTTCGAAAAAGAGCTTGTACCTTCTGCGAAAGACTTGGATATTTTTTAAAGTGACTATAGCTTCATTATTCTAAGTAGGGCAACCCAAAATAACTTACTTTTCGATGACCAGAGAAGAGTCCATGGCAAACCAGGGCGGATAATCCATCACCCACAACATAACCCCGTGCACTTCATTTATTTAGGCTAGCGCCAGAGGCGTTGGCATATAGCCGATGGGCATAATCAAGAAACATAAATTCATCATCATCACAGATAAAAAGAGTGACTAGCGGAGGCACTTGAAGGTCCAGTCCTTAGCTATCATGCTAAGCGACTGGTCCGTCAAGCTCCTGTCGAATAGCCGACAGGCATTCAAATGTTTGGGAATGGCCTTTCCGTCAAGCGAAGCAGCAGGGAAGGCTATTCCCCAGGACGATATCAAAAACCTCATCCATTCAATGCCACGCCATGTAGTGGCTGTGGTTGTTGCTCAAGATGGCTTAACACGATACTGAGTTTTGAAGCAGAAAAATCTTATACAGCTCTACAAACGTAATCAGTGAACATGAGGAATCTGTGATATAAATTTCATTTGAGTAGCGCGATTCTTTCTTGGTCCTGCAATTTTCCTAAACTGTATATAAAATTTGGCTTGATGAAACAATCTGTGAAATCTTTACTATGGAATAGAGACAGTTTTATGCTTTTGTGTAAACTATTTCAAAATTGTAAGGAAGCTCAAAGAAGGCTCGTTTTTCGCACTAGATATTAGGAAGCGAGTTCAGAGTGAGAATTTTGTTACCTCACTGCTCGGTATTGAAAACGAAGCATGGATTGCCTTTAGAGATGTCATAAAAGTTTTTGGGTAATGACAAGGACTCAAACTACAAAGAAATATTTAAATCAATGTTGGAGAAGTTTAGTGTGTTATTATATAATATGAGAATCAAACTCTATTTTTTTAATGTTCGTTTGAAGTACTTTTCAAAAAAATTGGGCGATTTGAGTGAAGAACTACGTTAAACATTTCAGTGAGATTTAAAGGAGATGGAGAGGAAATACAAAGAAAAACGGAGTGTCAACACGTTGGACTACTACAGTTGGATGTTACACACAGGGACATCACAAGAAGCTAGTGAACAGAAATGTAAGAAGGGCAGTTTTGTAGGGAAAGACAGAGATTTTACAAGAACGAGAATGAAACTCACTAGGAGTAAGAGAAAGATACCGTATCGTGTGTATGTTTTGAATGTGATGGGTGTGCCTTCAATGGTTAAAATTATTTTTTATTTCTGCACGTTTGTCCTATATACACTGCTGGTCACCCAAATTGCAACACCACGAAGGACACGAGAGAGCAAAGCCAGATTTACTGGACGCATAACAACAAATACAAAGATGAAACGTTTGAGCTTACAGGCCCGTGCGACTTGCGGAACACACAGACATCAATAGTTCGTGTGGCCCCCATGGCTGGCAATAACG
Organism: Macrothele yani; assembly: GCA_039090855.1. Lineage (NCBI taxonomy): Eukaryota > Metazoa > Arthropoda > Arachnida > Araneae > Macrothelidae > Macrothele > Macrothele yani. Next base: position 70,226,607 of record CM077025.1, on the reverse strand, counting down.
GCCGCTACATGCCACTGCATCGAACGAAAGAGGCTTTGGATGTGGGCTTGGGGTATGTCGGTCCAGGCTGCTTCCACACGTTGTCACAGTTCATCAGGCGTAGCCCCGGGTGGTGCTTGCCGGGCCACTCGGTTGCCGATCAGCGACCAGACGTGTTCGATGGGCGACATATCGAGAAAACAGGCGGGCCACGGCAGCAGTATATATCGGGAGAACAGGCGGGCCACGGCAGCAGTATATATCGGGAGAACAGGCGGGCCACGGCAGCAGTATATATCGGGAGAACAGGCGAGACACATAGCCGCGAGTGGTGCTTGCCGGGCCACTCGGCGACCAGACGTGTTCGATGGGCGACATATCAGGAGAACAGGCGGTCCACGGCAGCAGTGACACATGTTGGGCCTTGAAGAATTGTTGCACGATGCGTGCCACGTACGGGCGCGCATTGTCCTGCTGAAACACGGCCGCTGGCAGGTCCTGCAGGTAAGGGAGGACTACAGGCTCCAAAACGTCAGAGATGTAGCGGTGGCTGTTGAGTGCCCCAGCGATGCGTACCAGAGGGGTGCGGGTGTCATCTGCAATTGCGCCCCAAACCATAACGCCAGGCGACGGACCGGTATGGCGATGCATAATGCAGGCGTCATACAGTCTCTCGCCGCGGTGCCGCTACACGCGGATCCGACCATCGTGGTGTTGCAGGCAGAAGCGGGATTCGTCGGAGAAGACAATGTCGTGCAATTCCGTAGTCCAGATGTGGTGTTCAACGGCCCATTGCCACCGCACTCGCCGGTGGTGTAACTTCAATGGTAATCGGAGCAATGGGCGCCGTGCGACAAGTCCCCGCTCCTGCAGACGACGTCGAATGGTACGTGCTGACACAGGTTGTTGCGCAACACACCATAATTCCTGCGCTGACGTTCGTGATGTGGCGGTGCGAGCCGTCACTTCCCGCGGCACAACACGCCGGTTCTCTCGTTCGGTGGTGTGACGTGGCTGCGGCAAACGCTCACGTCGTTCCGTCCGTCCCTCCTGCACCCACCAAATCCATACTCGCCTCATTGTGGCTGGATGTCGTCCCAAATGGGCGCCGATATCTCGGTACGATAAACCGCTGTCGCGATAAGCCACTATTCGTCCTCTGTTGAACTCCAAAACGGGCTGAAATGACTGCTGTATTCTGCGACGAGGCATCAGGAAGCTTCCCACGCGCAGGTCCGGCAGCACAACACACTTCCACTACTTACACCCCGCCTTCTGTGCACCCTTCTTATAGTGCTTCTCGGTGGCGTGCCGGGCGCACACGATTTACATATCCCGGGCAATGCTAATCGTTTGCATGTCCTCTCGCGGGCGACACATGCTGCGAATTTCAGTCCAATCAGATGCTTCCTTCTTGGTGTTGCATTTTGGGTGGCCAGCAGTGTATATCGACAGTCCCTCTAATACCAGAGAAATGGACTACTCTAGTAACGGTGATATGATGATTTGGGAACGAATCATGAGGAACGGGAAAACAGACTTGCCTATTTTTAAGTTTCTCTGTTTTTTTCGGAGGTACAGAAACAAGATCCAAAACACATATGTCAACCACATTTTCTTCTTATGGATGACATTGTGCAACCTAATCGAACTGATTTGATATTTGACAGACAATTTTGTCGAAGAGGAAAATATTCCCCGAATGATATGGCCACCCAGATCTTCTTATACCAATCCCATTGAGCATGTATGAGGCGCTCTTGGGAGTCAGATAGGAGCTCGTCCGCTCCCTGCAAGAACACTTCAAGAACTCAGAACTCTTGTTGAGGAGTGATAATTAATGAATCAAGACCTCATCAACACCCTGATAAATAACATGAGGAATCATTGATTGAGCTGCATAACTCTAAGGGGTAATCATACCCTATATGAAAATACCATCACTCCGTTAACTGCTGTTTCGTGTAAATTAAAAGATTTTCATATTAACAATGTGACGTACCTGTCTCAAAGGTGACGCACATGACAAGACGGAAAAGTTGCAGCGACAACCTTCATTGGTGCAGCTTAATTTGGAAAGTATTCAGCTCTGGAGCAGAAGGATGCGGTTTCGATTTCCACCGGCAAATTTTTGTTTCGCTAAAACTCATGCAAATTATAGAATCCTGATTTCCTGGTGTTCGAGTTACATGAACAACGTAATTATATAGCGCTTTACCAAATTTCATTGAATATCCTCTTAAATACTTCGAGTTATGTGCTAATTTATTAATTATTCTTTAATTTTGAGCACCAGTGTATATGACGATCAAATTTATAAAGCATGTATTTTTCTTATTTCACTGAAGATGTTGGAAATGAACAGGATTCATTGTTTATCAATTCAGTTGTTTATCAAATCAGTGAAACGAGAGTTCCAGGCTGTGAGAACTATTAGAAACAAAAACAAAGAAAAACATCGCGCGCATCATACAAATATGTGCGTATTTTTAGAAAAACAAACGCCCTTTGGAGGTAAAATCTGTCTGTCCGTCCGCTTGCTGGAAATGAGCTTCTTCCTGTGTTACTCTGCTGGAAGAAAATTAATTTTCCATAACAATTACAATTGCATAATGTAACTGGCCACGGAAAATAATCATCTTGGTGCCTGAGTGGTCACAGGAATGTGCTTTTCCCTAATTGTCCGCGTTCGAGCCTGATTTCGGAGGAACCATTTGTAGTGTGTTTGTCCAACGACTCTGATTCAGAACTGATAGTAGATTATAACGAATACAAATCAGTGTCCAAAACTTTGATGTTTATAGCTTTAGACGCCCATGAAAAATTTCTCCCTGATGGTAGAAGGGTCAGAAACGCCGGTGTCTGAGTAATCATCCGAGTTGGACCAGGGTTTGAGTCCCGAATGAGGCATGGGATAGCGTGTTTGTAATAGGTACGGCTCTGATTCTTTCCGGGCCCTGGAACTACCTGCCCTAAATAAGGGACGGGCTACTCATTATTGCCTCAGATGTCCGCCTGGGTCGTTAATCCTACAAACAAAAAAATAAGAAAAGAAATAAAGGAAGACGTTCCTTTTTTTGTAAACTTTTTGAGTGATTCATTCTACAACTTCAGATGCAAGGTGCAATAAACTTGCCACTAACGCTTTCCAACAAAATATCAGAATATCACTACACTGACCTTGAGAAATGACGAGCAAAGCACTTGGTACATTTCTACCGTTATCTGAAGTCAACTGCTGCACGAACAAAAATAATGTTCTACCAATAATTCACAGCTGTGGGTTATCACTAATTTCCAGTTAAATTAGTCATGTTTACGGATTTCCATAATCTTATGCTTAAACAAATTTCCCCCTAATGGCCACCAGAGTCAAAATAATTATTCTATGACGTAAAGGAGAAATACGTTCTCAAAATGTGGAGAGGTGGAAGAAATGAAGGGATTAGTTTTGCAGCCATCTTTGCCGCCAGAGAAACGGAGTCGGTACTGTTAACTCATTTATTTCCAAAAAGTAAAAGGTGTAAATCTTATTTTCAAAATGAATGAACAATGTTTTGAAATTCAAATTGCACACCGACATACACTGACGGAAAAAAAAAATTTCAACACCAAGAAGGGGTTGTGTTAGATAAACGACAGTTGGTAGGCGGTGAGAGTACATTTGTAAGATGACGTCTATGCAAATTTCGCGCTCGGTGCATACGTGTGGCGCTAGTAGCGCCCCTCGGAACATGCAAAGCAGGTTTGCCGTAAATACGTGCTGTAACGTTCGTGAGCGTTAGTTATCGTTGAGATTCGACGTAGGGTGTTGATGTTAGTCAAGAATGCCTTTAAGAAGACGAAGAAGCCATTATCAACAGCTCACGGAGTTTGAACGACGTCGTGTAATAGGGCTACGAGAAAGTGGATTTTCGTTCCGCAATATTGCGGAACGACTTGGCAGGAATATAGCCACTGTGCATGATTGTTAGCAGCGGTGGTCAAGGGAAGGTACTGCCTCAAGAAGACCGGGTCCCAGCCGGCCACTTGGCACTACTGAGAGGGAAGACCGCCGTGTACGGCGTATGGCCGTGGCGCATCGTACCGGGTCTGCAGCAGCAATTCGAGCGGCAGTGGCCACCACAGTGACACAATGAACTGTTACAAATCGGTTACTTAAAGGACAGCTCCGAGCCAGACGCCCTGTAGCGTGCATTCCACTTACTCCAAACCAATGCCGTTTGCGACGTCAGTGGTGTCAAGCTAGAGCTCATTGGAGGACGGAGTGGAGATCTGTTGTGTTTTTTGATGAAAGCCAGTTCTGCCTGGGTGCCAGTGATGGCCGTGTGTTGGTTAGAAGGAGGCCAGGTGAGCGTCTGCAACCAACCTGTCTGCGGCCGAGACACACTGGACCTACACCTGGAGTTATGGTCTGGGGAGCAATTTCCTATGACAGCAGGAGCACTCTCGTGGTTATCCCACGCACCCTGACGGCACAGTTGTACGTCGGTCTGGTGATTCAACCTGTTGTGCTGCCATTCATGAACAGCATTCCAGGGGGTGTTTTCCAACAGGATAACGCTCGCCCGCATACCGCTGTTGTATTCCAACATGCTCTACAAAGTGTCGACATGTTGCCGTGGCCTGCTAGATCACCAGATCTTTCACCAATCGAGCACGTATGGGACATCATTGGACGACAACTCCAGCGCCCCCAACCAGCATTAACCGTCCCTGTATTGACGGACAAAGTGCAACAGGCATGGAACTCCATCCCACAAACTGACATCCAGCACCTGTACGACACAATGCATGAAAGTTTGCGTTCTTGCATTCAACATTCTGCGGGTTACACCGGTTATTAATGTACCAGCATTTCACATTTAAAATGGCTCTTCTTGCGCTTACATTAAGCTGTGATCTTGAAACCTTAATCGATTAAATATGTTACCTATACAAATGTATTGCCGCCATTTCATACCTCTACAACTATTTTTTCGTGGTGTTGGGATTTTTTCCGTCAGTGTATAATGAATAGTTTAACTGCAGAATTTGGATTTTATGAATTTGGGAAAAATTCAAGGAAATCTCGTGAAAAAAAAATGCTTCTGGATTATGCTCCAGCTGTCATTTCTCTTGTTGTCTCAGGTAAAAGATACATTTTTGCAAACTGACATATCCTGTTTATTTGGGCAGTACATTGGGGTAACTATGGATACATTACCAGAAGGATTCGCCTATAGTCATAGAAGGAAGACGCCTTCTCTAGCGAGGAAACTCATGGCCTTATGCAAATTGATGAACATCAGAAGAAATCATTATAAGCTAGAGGCAGTTCGAACATTCGTATTACGTGACTTTTCCATATATTTGCAACATGTTAGTAGTCCAACACAGAATTACTGTTTCACACGTTATGCACTGAGTGGCCACTTTATTATGACCACCTGACAGTTTTAAGCAAATGAGCTATGGCTGCACGCTGTTGCCGCCAGGGGGCGAGGCTAGTATAAAAATGGAAAGCTAAGTGCTTGCGACAGTAGTTGAAGTGATTTTTTGGTGACGAGATGTGTAAAAAATGTGATTTGACGGACTTTCAACGTGGGATAATTATGGGAGCTTGGAGCCATGGAGCGAGTATCACCGAAACAAACCGCCGCATTCGTTAAATGTTCCAGAGCAGCTGTTGTTAAAGTATTTAAAGACTGGACTGTCAGCCAAAAAACTGGGTCTCTACGTGCAACGTGTAGTCGTCATCGACTAGTGACTGCTCGGGCGGAACGGAGAGTGTCCAGACTGGTAACAGACAACAAAAGGGCAACAATGCAGCAAATTACAGACCATCTTAATCAAGGATCCCCTCAAATGATCTCTGCACGCACTGTTCGCCGTACACTGCATCGGATGGGATATGGCTGGCGAAGGCCTGTTCGAACACCTTTGCTGTCTGCAGTTAACAAAAGAAAACGTCTCCAGTTCACACAGGAGCACGAGGATTGGACAGTCGATAATTGGAAACAAATTATGTGGTTCGATGAATCACGTTTTCAGTTGCACCATGCCGATGGCCGAGTGAGAATTTAGCTGAAACAGCACGAAAGCATGGACACCAAATGCATTGCTACAACCCTTAAAGCTGGTGGAACCAAAGTTATGGTTTGGGGAATGTTTTCCTGGCATGCTTTGGGCCCTTTAATTCGTGTTGATCAACGTCTGACTGGCACATCATATCTAAACATCGTTGCCGACCAAGTGCATCCTGTCATATGGATGGTTTATCACAATGGCGATGGCTACTTTCAACAAGATAATGCGTCCTGCCATAGTGCTCGTATTGTACAGGATTGGTTTCAGGAGCATGCCAGTGAGTTTACTTTGCTTCAGTGGTCCCCACAACCCCATCGAGAATTTGTGGGATGAAGTTGAACGAGCCATCAGACAGATGGATCCACAACCCTGCAATCTCACACTCCTGGAAAGTGCTATTCATCAAGCATGGTCTCAGATTCCATAAACCACCTATCAACATCTCGGGGAGTCCATGCCACGATGAATCGACGCAGTATTGAAGGAAAAAGATGGACCAACGAAGTACTGAGGGTGTGGTCATAATAAAGTGGCCACTCAGTGTATAGTTCATGAATATACCGGGTTACCCTAAACAATGAGGACAAGTGGTAAGTAACATCAAAAGTAAATTTAGTTAATAATATAATCCTCTGAGAATCAGAAGGTAACAAATTTTTATACTACTTACGATGGACTGTTGATATTTCATAATTTTCAGCACTGCTAGATCCTCAGATGTAATCTTGAGTTCAACAAAAAGTGATAGGCCTAATATTTTATGCAAAGTTCGCATTATTTGCTGTTGTACGAATGAAGATACGTATATACAGATTAGCTTTACAGGAGTGAATGAAATGTCATGCAAACAAATTTGAAAAAATTCATTGAAGTCGAAAGCACATGCAGAAACACCAGACAAAAAACAACAATTGCACCTTACAGTAAAAGACTCGAAATGGCTAAAATTGCAAACCGATATTCAACTCGTTAAAGCAATGACCTACATAGCAAACGAAGATTAAAAACAAACACCAAAACGAAAAAACCAAAGGACGAAACGAACGTAATGGGCAACCCCTGTCATTCTTTAACCAGATCGATTTCGATATGTTTTTCTGCATCCTTTGTCAGTGGCTTATAATGTCCCTGTGCGTCCGCACCTGCTGTTGACATGATGGTTGCACTTCGCACACTGTTATCTGACACTCCAGACATACACTGAAACCCCAAAACATTATGACCAGCTGCCTAACAGGATGTTGGTCCTCCACGTGCCGCCAAAACAGCTCTTCCCAGGCGAGAATGGACGCTACAAGATTTTTAAAGGTATCTTGTGGTATCTGATACCAACATGCTACCAGCAGATCCATTAACTCTTGAAAGATCCATCAACTCTTACAAGATTCATAAAGGTATCTTGTGGTATCTGATACCAACATGTTACCAACAGATCCATTAACTCTTGAAAGATCCATTAACTCTTACAAGATTCATAAAGGTATCTTGTGGTATTTGATACCAACATGTTACCAGCAGATCCATTAACTCTCACAAGATTCATAAAGGTATCTTGTGGTATCTGATACCAACATGTTACCAGCAGATCCATTAACTCTTACAAGATTCATAAAGGTATCTTGTGGTATCTGATACCAACATGTTACCAGTAGATCCATTAACTCTTACAAGATTCATAAAGGTATCTTGTGGTATCTGATACCAACATGTTACCAGTAGATCCATTAACTCTTGAAAGTTGCGTGGCTGGCCGCCACAGATCGGATTTCCTGTTCCAACACAAACCCCAGATGCTGGATTACATCGATGACTGAGGAATTTGGAAGCCATGGGCAATACCTGGAGTTCTTCCTCATGTTCCGTGAACCGTTTTCGAACAATCCGGGCAGTGTGGCATGGCCTATTAACCTATTAACCTTCTGAAGCGAGGCACTGCTAGTGAGGAACTCCATTGCTATGAAGGGATGTACCTGGTCAGCAATTATGTTTAGGTAGGTGGTAAACATCATAGTTTTCTGCGCATAAATGACTGTGCCCAGGGTTTCCCAGCAGAACATTGCCCAAAGCATTATACTTCCTGCACCGGCTTGTTTACGTCATGCGGTTCATCCTTGTGCCAAACCTTCCCCAGGTAAACGACGCACACGTACCCGAACGTCCACATGGTGTAACAGGAAACGAGATTCATTGGACCAGACGACCTTTTTTTTCAAGGTCCAGTTTTTGATGTTCGCGCGCCAATTGCATCATCTTTGGACGATGAATTGAGGTTAACATAGTCACTCGGAGCTGCCTGAGGCTACGCAGTCCCATTTTCAGCAGAATTGGATGTACTGTATGTTGGGACACATTACTCCCGTCACCAGCGTTCAAATTACCTGCGAGTAGCGCCACTTTATTCCTTCTAGCTCGTACCATATTAGATAGCCTTCGCTTTCGTCTTGCATCGATGAGCCCTGGTCAACCCATACCTTTCCAGCGGTTCGTGTTTTTGAACTCCTGGAACCACTTTTGAAGGTACTTACCACAGCTGACCTTGAGTACACTACAAACCTTGCCTTCTCGGAAATTGGCCTAGTCGTCTGTCTGCCCATTGGAATTTGGCCTTTGTTAAGCTCACTTTAGTATGCTGTCTTTCTCATCTGAAGAACAAGAACAACACTGATTAATAGAGCTCAGTATCACGTGTTATTTATACCGTTTCATGACCTTCACACGTGACGTCGGTTACCTGTAGTTGCTTTTATTTGCATAAAGACGCGCTGCTCATAATGCTCTGGATTTTCGGTGTTTTCTAGCATGTGAAAACTTTTACTGACTATTTAGTATCCATCTCTGTGCCATCTTTTGAAAAGTGAGATTGTATAAAAAAAGAAAAAAAAAAGCAGTAAGCATTTCCAAAAGTTTCCCCGAATTGGAACAATATGATGTAAAATTTCTGTAAAACAATTTGAACTGAGACAATCCACATAACATTTCTAATTTTGCATTTAGATAAACAGTTTTTGTTTATGGGTTGGCTAGAAATGCTGGCTTATCATAAATGCCAGAACTCTATCTTTACTTTAAACAGTAACAAACTGAACATCTTCCAAACCCTGATAGTGATCTCCTCGAAGGAAGTAAAACAAATAAAATGAATAGAAAATGTCTGGAATATTTCAAATCCACACAGCGGAGCAGGGATAAAAGAATGAATTTAACTTCCTTTCCCATATTTCCTTATGTAAATTTAGGTTGCAGTTTTTGGTAATCTTACTAATTGGCGAGAAACGTTTTTTAACGTGCTTCAGTAGGAAAAATAAATTTCTGCGGAATTTCACAGCATAAAATGTAATCGCATTTAGATTTCCGGGACTTAAAAATAATTAAATAAATAGACCAATAAATATCTGTAAAGGCTACTGCCCAAATGAAAAAACTCAACAACTGCACTGCCATAAACTGTGCTTGTTATTCGCATCTGGACCCTCCCCCAACTTTATTGAAGCATGATATACATGTATCTAAATACCCTTATGCACTAGCACAGTACCTTTCGATAGGCAAGAATTCACTCGCGAACGTGATTCTGTAGTTTGTCATTTGTTCCTGAAACGCCGGCTCATTTTGCCATACAATGCTGCTGAGAGAAAAAGTACTGTTTTCAGTCACATGGCAACCATATGATTGATGAAGTAACATTAGAAGTTAAGCAAAAAACTTAACCGTTGGCCAATTTAAAAGCACTTCACTTCTCAAGCAAAGCATGAGTGCAGATTCCGCGGCACCGTCTTTCGCCAGAAACTATGACATAAACGCTATTAAAACGAACCAGGCTGTCCTTCAAACCCAAAGTGAAAGAAAACTTCCATCATATTTTTGTCATTATGCAGCTACTAATATAACAAAACAACCGCCCTCAGTTTAAAAAAAATTGAATCTTAACCTTTCATTTTAAAGCTATAAGGGAAAATGTTTCGAACAATTTAATTCATTATTTGTGAAAAGCTAACTAAATTAGAAAACACCTTTTTACATTTGCGTGAGTGTTACAAATGAAACGAATTTACAGAAATCCAAAGGAGAGATACTTAGCTTTTATACTGAGACATTTTCCTATGTAAATCTATGAGTATGTATTTCATAAACACATTAGAAGGAAAGTTTTAGGTTCATTTGGGGCATGAGGGGGTGGGGCTACTATATGGTGCACTGTCTTCCCATACAAGGGAACGAAAAAGTGGTGTTAACACCCTTGCATCTGTAATGGTTGGTACAAATGTGCCATATTTTCTGTGTTTCCATGTAGTTCTTCAGAAAACTTGAAAATTGCATTGCCCTGGAGCAGGAAGTTTTCACGTTTTCTGAAGAAGTTGCTACATGGAAACAGTGAAAATACAGCACATTGGTGCGAAGGATTACATTTGTATTGCCTTCCATGTATTTGTGAAGAATTATTTTTTCAAGGAAATTTATTTCCCACTTATGTATGATGCCCCGTAACTTATATACATTGAAGTAGAAAATTATTAGCAACACTCAATTACAATGAGACATCTGCCATCCATCCTCACTTACGCACACAACTATGTATGACGTTGAAATAGCTTTCTTTATAAGCAAATCACTGCAATTGATTCCGACATTTAGGAAAAAGCGTGGAATACTCGTGATTTAAGCTACTTCGAAAGAAACACATCAGACAGTGGGCGCTTAACTGGCCGACGCAAGCATCTTAGAAACAGCAAACCTCATCGGCTATGCAAGAACAACGGTATCGAGTGTGTACAGTGAGTATTCATAAACAATAAAACAAACAGTCAGGGTCTTCTGGAAGGTAATAACTGGTTGATGTCGGAGGGCAACGGTGGCTGAAAATGTTTGTGCAAGGTAACCGTGTAGCTTCATTTCGTCAAGTAACCGCATAGTACGACAATAGCACCCAGAGAAGAAGTTCAACATGCATAGCTCTCAGCATATTTAATTGGCCAAAGTGAGCTGTCAAAGCAGACGTCCCCTTCGTATGCCACGCATCTCTGTTGAAAACCAACAAATTCTTCTGCATGGGTCACAGGTTCACCAAAACCGAACCCTTCAGGACTGGGAAACCTGGTCTGATGAGTCAAGTTTTAGTTAATGCACGCCAATAAACGGGACAGAACATGGCGTCAGCTGCAACGAACCGACGAACCTCACCTACCTAGCGGTAAGTGTATAGCTGGTGCAGACGGTGTAATAGTCTGGAGTCTGCTTTCATGGAGGGCATTGAGTTTGTTAATGCGTTTGGAATAGCATTTAGATACCACAAAATATCTTAGTATCATTGCTGATCAGGAACAACCGTGCATGTGCATAGTCTTTCTTGATGAGGGGCCTACTTCCAGCGGGATAATGCACCCTCACACAAGTATCCTACCGTCACACAGAGGTTCCAAGAGCACAAGAGTGACTAACAAGTGCGACAGTGGCTCGCACAATCCTCAAATCTTAAATCAATTGAACACCTGCGGGATGAGATTGAGAGAGCTGTTTCTAACAGATGTCTTCCTTCAGCGAACATTCTGCAATGGAAATCCGCTTGGCCGAACATACTTATAGAAGGATATCAGCACCTCTACATCAAATCGAAGCTATTTGGGAGTCCAAGATAGGGCTCAACACGTTATCAGGTACGCGTTTCTAATAATTTAATACTTCAGTGAATATACATATATGTATATCATAACTGCGAAGTTTATACTTATATTCAACATTTGATAGCTGTGAAATTTCAATGATCGAAACGCAAAAGTAGCGTTAAGTAAAGGCCTTTACTTTTGGTTCTGGGTGTTTTAATGTTTCAATACTGAACTTACAAGCCGATTTAAATGTACTATGGGGTGAATGAAGCGGAGAAAACAAAATTGGCATAAATATGTGTTTTGACTGGAAAAATATTTTATTTTCAGAAAAATTAGTTTAAAGCGAGAGCAAATGAAATGAAGGAATCTTAGTGTCTGCCAATTTGATTAACGCTTCTTAAATTCTGAGCATCCGCAAAATTTATTGAAAAGTTATTGATAACCTTCATATTTGAATGAGTAATTGGTAGATCAGACCTGACTTTTATGCGGTAAAAGTTTAAAGCGTCTTAACAAATTACGTCCTTTTGAAAGCTGATTACTTAGATTCTTTAAGTTTCCGCCTTGTCGCGAATTCCCTGTCATCTGTGATATTCTAGAGAGCAGGTGATAGTGGCATTAACATTAAACATGCCATTGCAAAATAATCAATTGTTTCGTGTGGAAGGCCGCAGATTATAAGCTGCAAGCATAAAATAAACAGGTACAGCTTGATTAGCAGATCAAAGGTCAAATATCGTTTGAGAGTACTTGAATATTGATCTCAGTAAGTATAGAATATCTGACACAAGAGAGGAAAATTCTGTCAAGTTGTCGGAGGAGAGTAATAATGTCGGCAACATCAGGGTTATTAGGACAAAAACTTCTCTTAGGGATAAAAATAAACGATAAATACAATTCTGTAGAAAATTGCACTGATATATTTTACAGAATAGTAAATATGTAGTAATATTTGGAAAGCGAAACATCTTCCGTAAGCCACAGAGTAGTTCTAACACAAGCCTGCGACTTCAGCATCTTCTGTTCGGATCATTCAGGTTAGCAAACCGTCACTCCACACGAAGTTGAAAAAATGGCCGTTGGTGTCGATCCGTATCGTAGTTTTCGATGGAATTTTTGGTGTTAGAAGCACTCCAGGGGATATGTCCAAAACCAACGAAGAAAAGTTCGAACTAACACGTATGTGTCCACAGAAGTATGCAATTGGTAGTTCCTTGAAACAAGAGCGCAGATTTTGTCGTACATAATCGATGGACACTGATTCACCAACCATCGTAAATGGAAAGGTCTACTCTTTCCTTTCGTAAGATCATTTGTTTGATAGTGAAATAAACAATGGAAATAGGAGAGGTTGAACACGCAGAACATCGGTGTTCGCCCCATAGTGGCATCCCTCCTGCGCTGGAGAAAAGTTAATTTCGGAAAAACTGTTATATGCCTCAGAGAGAAGACTTAACCACTGCCGCATCATACGCATTCCTTGATCTCACCTGGGAAGAGGGCAGATACAAAATTGGCACATTTTTTGGATTTCCCATGTTTGAGAGCAAATGCCGACGGGTTTTCAGAGTTGGACGAAATACATAGGTGCACAGACCGTAAGTTATCTGAGGGCATTTTCGCATACTATCGAGAGAAGTGTGTTTCTCCGGATTAAGCATTTTCATATTGTTGAAGAATATGTATATGCCGACGGAGGAGAGAATGAAGCAGACAATCTGCAACGCATGAAAGTATGATCGGCTACACTTATCAAGGGGCAACATATGCAACAATGACGGCTGCTTTCAGAGGGCTGCAGAATACTACATATGCCTCTGTATGCAAATCACATGTATGTTGGGTTTGTTGAAGCCAGTGACAACAAACCACAGTGCGTAATCTGACTCAACGTATTGCCAAACAGTGAGATGTTCCCAGCAAAAATCTGCCGTCATTTTGAGGGGTCCATCCAGAATGCAAAGGCAAACCGAATGATTTCTTAAGAAGAAACTACGGTGAACTTACACAAGCCCAGAAAATTACATCCTATCACATAAAAAGGTCAATGAAAGGGCTTTGATTGCGCCCTACATAGTCAGTCACCGAGTTGCTTAAGCTAGCGAAGACCATACCATCGGTGAAAACCTTATCAAGCCTTGAGTAAAGGACATAATTGAATGTATGCTGGATAGAAAAACCACGAAACTAGTAGGCACAGTTCCTTTGTCAAATAACAAAATGTCGCGATGAATCGGGGGCTTAGCAGGGGATGTGAAAGCTATTTTACTTTCACGAATACAATGTACTAAGACTAAATTTTCGCTTCGAATGGATGAATCAACGGATGTGGCCGGGTTGGCAATTTTAATAGCATTTGTGCTCTACCAGTACTTTTAGTCTTTTCCAGAGGATCTGCTTCTCTGCAAACTGTTGTCAACTAACACAACTGGCGCTGAAATTTTCAAACTAATAGAGGAATTTTTCACAGTGAGTTGCATCCCATGAGATAACTGCGTTGATGTGTGAACAGACGGCGCAAAGGTCATGATTGGAAAAACGTCCGGTGTTATCTCAAGAATAAAACAAAAAGTCCAGGAGTGCAGCAGTAGCAACTGCGCCCTCCATCGCCCTTGCTGTGAAAAAAAATGCAACTCTCCCTAAAAGAAGTCTTGGACGAAAGCGTAAAGATAATTAATTTTATCAAATCACGATCTAAGAATACAAGGCTATTCAAAATGTTGCTTTATGACATGGGGAGTCCACACACATCTTTATTTCTTACAGAAGTAAGGTGGCTTTCTCGCGGCAAAACTTTGACTCAGCTCTTCGAAATTAGGGCTGAAGTCAGAAACTTCCTGATTGACAATGACTTTGCCTTGGGAGACATATTGTGTGATGATCGTTGGCTCATGAAATTGGCGTATTTAGCAAAAAACTTTTAAAAAGTAAATGACCTAAGTCTCTCACTTCAAGTAAAAGCAGTAACTGTGTTTGACGCCAGCGATAAAGTGCAAGCGTTTAAAAAGGAAATAAAGTTTTGGGCGGAATCAATGAAAAATCGAAATTTACCCAGCTTCCTAATGGTAAAAGAATTTAGAGAAGAACTAGATTCCGACATACCTGGCGATAACTTAAATGTGTTTCACATTCATCGGCGAAGTTTGCTTGATAGTTTCAACTGTTATTTTCCGGAAGAACTCTACGAAAAAATAAAAGCCAACTTTTGGGTTGCAAACTCATACTCTGCTGCGTCGGAAAATCCAGCCTGTCTGACATCGCAGCAGCATGAGTCCTTGATTGATTTGACATCAGATTATGCGATAAAAGAAAATTTTGCAGCCAGGAAGTCACTATTAGAATTTTGGTGTCACTTAAAAGACGAATTTCAAGTTTCGTCAAATAAAGCGAAAATCATCCTTCTGCCCTTTGCAACAACTACTTATGTGAATCAGGATTCTCTTATGCCTATGAGGCTGCTAAAACAAAATACAGATCCTGCCTCAATGCAGAGCCAGATATTTGGCTGCAGCTGTCCCATATTCAACCAGATAAGGGCAGATTGTGCAAATTAAAACAATTCTATCCCTCTCATTAGAATCTAAGTTCCTGGATTATGCTTTATCGTTCTTTTTCGATGCCGAATGACATTTTTGGTTTTTCAACTGTAAAAATGGTTTTAAGTACGCCAATACTGCTGTCATTCGGTTTAGCACGTGCTGTTTATGTAGGTGCTGGGTGAAAATATCGTGACCCTTATACCAAGGACACGTAACTGCAAAATTGATGTTTTCAGAGAACGGTATTTAAAGTTTCAATTTTTAATGACTTTCAATGAGAAAAATTTAATTTAGATCTAAATTTAAGCTACTTAGCATTCGAGAAATAATTCGTGCTTTTGCTATGTAATAAAATATTGACTAACACCCTGAAAAATGCAGTTAGGTAAAAAACATCCAAAACTGTACATACGTGCCTTTGGCATAAGGGGAACGATAGTGCTCCGTGACGAATTTGCCTCCTGAAACTCAAAAAGTTTGGGAACCGCTGGTCTAGATAAAGATGAGCTGTTATTGACATTTTTAGCCCTACCATAACAAATTGCATGAGCGTCGGCCTCATATTATAGTTCCATACTGAAACAGAAGAATTCAATTAATTTACGTTGCAGTTCCTTTTGCCTCGAGTATTGAAGAACGATGTTCCAAATTACAAAAAGTTTTGAATGAAAATCTAGCGGATCTAAAAAATTCTTTCTCTCTCGTAACCCTTCAATATCATATGGAAATTTCTGAAGGCTGATAGTTGTGATTTTATTTTTTCATTGGATATTTAGCGACCACCGGGAGCAACTCAATAGCCATAAGCAGTCGCCCGTCCCTAATTTAGGGCCACTGGTTCCATATCCTCGTGATGGAACTTGTAGCATTGAGCTTACTGGAATATAGAGGTAAAAGGCTATCAAATAATGAAAACAACTGTGATAACGCAAAAAACAAATAGATTTATGAAAACCGATGAGGACGATATAAGCCGTATGAGCATACATCGTCCTCATCAAAAAACACTGACAGAGCCTGACTGCAAAATGGACATGAAAGAAATAAAACTGAAACATAACAAGCAATTTGATAGGAAACAAAAAAAAGTGTATTGGAAATGCAATGTGATGTAGTTTCTCATTTATTTGCGAATTCACAATGTTTGAGAAACAGCACGAAATTTATACTTCTAGATCAAGGGCAGCGTGTTTCACATAGATTACTCAACCCCGCGTGAACATGAAAGATTACAGTATTAGCATATTGTTTGATGAGCATGGGCTTAATTTTCAGTCTTACGTAAAAGATAATTTAATTTATGCTGTATCTGTGTGAGTACGGGTGCTTTAAGCAAATACAATTATGCAGATCAGCACTTGGAATAGTGGTAGCAAGAAGGAGACAGTGTTCGAGTGGGCAGATGCTTGCTTTTGTCTAAACGTCCTAATTGGTTTTAGGTTAAAATCTGGGATAAAGCCCGAACGTTGTGTTTAGGCTGCAGCTATGGATTTATCCCTTCCCTAAAACAAACCGATGGCTCTAAATTAGGAATGAGTTATTCCTTATAGTTTTGTTAAAAACCGAAAAAAAAAGAGTGATGCCTTGTATCTCCTGCAAAGATGCCGAACATTCGGGTGAGCTGTATGCTTAGATAATGCTTATCACTAACAAGATTTCGTAGAAAATTATTTGAGAAAGATACAAAGAGAAAAGAGCCTTTTCCTTAAACAACCTTTGTTAATTTTGAATGCTATTGCAAAATACCTGAATACTTCAAGCGTCATGGTTTGTCATTAAAATAATGTTCTGAATCATGCCATGTTCTATGGATACCCTTTCACAGATGACACACTTATGAAAAGAAATCTTATTGCTGTTGCATTCTGTTCACTTCGTCATCTGGTTTTAAAATAGCTCTGATAAATGCAAAATATCAAAGAGAGAACTCACATGGTTTTCTTCTTAAACTTAGTGAAGAAACGAATGGGACTAAAACTGATCTTAATAGTGTAAATAAAAATGGCAATAAACCTTATTCGATTTACTCTTGTTATATATAATGTTTTCGACAAATAGGCAAATAAAAAAAGAATAAAATAGAGTTGAAAGCTACATGCAGACTCAGGTACTTACATTTAGATGCAAAATTTCCACATTTTATGAAACTCTCTCCAAATACTCATGTTCAATGCAAGGCGCCATCAAAATTCCCACGCATGTCATTCTTACGGGAATTGATCTTTTTCAGATTGATCGGCTGTGACGAAAACCGGAGTAATGATCATTAATAAGCACGGAAATCTTCCGGTGAGAGGATATTCTATCGTCAATATCCTTTTCCATTATGTCAGAGAAGAAGCGCAACAGGCTGAAGAAAGTGACTTGGAAATGCGTGGTAAAGAAATGCACTACTGAATAGTGTTGTCAAAATTTCAACAACAGTATATAGTACATTTCAAGAAAGCAGCCATTGGAAAATAAAGATTTAGATGTGATACGTACATAAAGTATGTGCGCCATTGTGTTTGAAGGTCCTTTGGATTCATTGTGTTTGAAGGTCCTTTCGCATTCTGTTCACTTCGTCATCTTATTCGAAAATTAAACTGGGTGGACATTAGGAGAATGAATAAAATTTGTTAAGTGAATGAGAGAGGTGTGTGATGGTGCGGTAAGTGAAATATTCGGAAACCTAAGTTTCACTCTCAGTGAACACAGTCGTGATGCTGTAATCCGGTGTTTAATCACTTCTACATACATGGAGTTATTCAAGTCTATGAATTTCTTTGTTTGCGGTAAATGCTCTTTTATTTAAACATTTTTTTTAACATTTTATAATATAAGCATGTGACGTAACTATTTTGAAAAAGAATTCTTACGTGCATAATCCTCCCTCCCTCTCTCTCTCTCTCTCTCTCTCCGAGTGTCCTCGGAGGCTATATGCTGGGCTTGTAAATGCAATGCTTGATGTGCTGCGTATGTCAGAGCATGATCCTTTATAAGAGATGGTAAGACACAGGCTGGAAATCTCTTTGCTGATATCGTGTAAAGATAATAAGGGAACAATCATATACAAAAAGTACGAAAAATATTCAAAATTTTCTTGATCTTACTTGTTTTTTCTATCCCTGCTGGACGCGGAATGTCAACGAAACTCCCTCGTTTCGCTGTTTAATGCATAATTCTTTATTCATATTTAATGAGTGCAGGACTTTCTATGAGATCGGTGGATGAAAACATTAAAATAATTAAACACTATTTTAATTACGACTTCCATTTCAATTCTGCACCAAATGAAATCGGATAGAATATTTCAGACTATTCCTGGAAACTCGAAGACATCGTGTCTATAAAACTGACCTCAGAATTTTGTTTAAATTGATTTTTTACGGAGACAACAGACAAACTCATACCTTAAAGTTTTGTTATTGTTTCAATGCATCAAAGAATTTGAAAGGCCCTTTTTGAATGATTGAAGATTGAGCATTTTATATTGATGGTTTTTAATTACCTTGCGTAGAAAAAGCGCTTTGGTTACTTAGAAGCAAAAGCTTGAACATTTTAAGCGAAAACCTTGGATAAGTAATGTAATTGAAAACGATCTTCTTGAAAAGTTCCTTTCCTTATATCGAAATGCCTCTCAATGGTGATTCTGTGGGCGTGATAATCCCATGGATTTCCACAAGCTGCGAAACAAGCTACGTCTGCGTCGGGGATCAAGTATGAATACGAAGGAAGCTTAGGTTCAATACACATGTGCGTGCTTTGATCCATCATTTATCATCAACAGTAGGATAACTTTTGACGTCATCGCGGACTGACGGATCTATTGAAATCCGGATTCATAGCGCTTTGGTTACTTAGCACCTACAACCTAAGCTAGATTAAGTTTTCTATAATTTGAAATCCGTTTAGACCACATAAAGTGGAAAACGCAGTTCATTATGTCACAGAGCAAAAATCTCCTGATCTGACACTTCGGAATACTTAAAACTCTTCTTTGTTTTTGATAACAACAAATATCATCTTTCAGAATTTTGTTTGCACCTTCAACTGCAAAAAATCTAAGATGACGAATTCCTGAATTAATTTTGAACTGAAAATTTCTCTGAAAACGTTGTTTATACACAAGGTTTTGTAATTAACTGCTGAACAAAATGCTGAAGACGACATCTGTGATAAAAGCAGCCACATATTTTTTCTAACACACTCAAAACCTTTTCACCATAAGCCTTTAAAATACACGTCCTCTGTCACTTAATGTGGTAGATACAACGTTGCCCGTTTCCGTCATCCGCTGGTTCAGCGGTCGAATAACATTACTCTTGGGATGACTTCTTGAAGGGACTTGTTCTGACTAAATCTGAGCGGCGGCAGGCCATTACTTTTACATTTCCCGAGAATCATGTACATGTCACAAATCCCTCCTAGGGTGCATGCCAATCAGTTGTGTTAATATTGCAAATGCCACAATGAGGAAACATTTCTCGAGACGCAACGACAGAATAAACAGAATTGTATTCACATTCACTGCTTAGTCATGAGGCAACCAGCAACAGCGTATGTCTCTTACTCACTTTGTTCTTCTAACGCTGCGAGTACCGCAAAGCTTCAGTGCCACGCAGTTTCCTCTTTGCGTTATTTGCATGTTATGTCAGATGGAAAACAAGCAGTTTATATGAATACCCCAGTACATAAATTTCAATTCTTGAAAACTGTATGCAAATGTTCTTAGGAACGTAAAAATTCCATTTGAAGCGAAAGCATAATTGAATGACGGACTGTGATACGTAAATAAGCCTGAATGAATGCCGTGGTAATGAGTTTGCAGCCATCAGAAAGCCATCACGAGCTTACATGCATGACGTTCGGGTTTTGAGTGAAATTCGAACAGGCTTCTGAAAAGGAAATGACGTCACAGAATTTTAGGAACTGCTATCTCGGAAAATAAGCGTCCAATCAAGAAACGTCATGCAGAATTTTTAGCACAAATGTGCCCAGAGAACCATCCCCTGGGGATTTTAAGCGCCATTTTCTGATCACCGTGTATGTAGCGCCGTTTAGTAAATGACTATACGTACAGCAACACACTGAGACGTGAGAACGGTATTTGTATTCAGATCTGTCTGAAGATTAAGTGCACACTGCTGTACATTAAGCTCCTGATGATGCAAACGATCCTGTGGTTTTCTACTAGAGGCAAAAGATACATGGAATTCCAAAATGGCATTTCGTGAAATTTGCATTATTTGATACAGGCGTTGCGTGGAACAAAACTGAAAGGCAGAATTTCATGAAAGTTGCTTTGATTGCTCTGTGTGTTGCAGAAAGGAAAATAAAGTACACGTTTCTAAGAATTTGCTTTTCTGGTTTCTAGGTGTCACACAAGACGTAGCTGGAAGACTGCATTCTATGAAATTTGCATTAATATTTTTCAGGTGTTGCACAAATTAGAACTAAAAGATCTCATTGCACGAATCTTTTTTGGGTGGATTGTTCTTGTCACATTTTCTGGAAATGTAAATTAAACCTAAAATTTTGTCTGAGACTTAAGATACGAATATCTGCTAGCCCTAAGAAGCTCTGTGAGTTTTTTGAAAAACGAAAAACATATTAATGCATTTGTAGCATTCACATTTTGCAAGTCCTCCGCATCTGGCGCATTGTAACTAAATACACATAATTATCAGATGCGTACCAAAAAAAATGAATTTTCGAGGCTCATTATTTATCTATTTATTTATTTATTTCCCAAAATGTACGGATATATTTTTGCCAGGAATCGTCAAGAAATGATTAACTACTTCACCGATGCCTGAATAATTTATTACTGCGGCACAATATGTGGGGCATATCTTCTACAATTTTATTTATGCAATGCTGAAATATAATAACATTTTATGCTTCAACATCGTTTCTGAAGTGTAGTATGTGGAGAATAATTTTTGTGTTTTAAGGTGCTAAGCAAATGTGCAAAGAAGCCTTGGTTATCTTAACCGAAGCATATCGTATTATCCATTCTAAAAACTATGCAGGGTGAGCAATATCAGTAGATTATCTCTGAAGAATTATGTAAATTGAAAACCTAAATTGGTTGTTATAGATTACAAGGTACTTTAAATGACAGTAAATTGGAAAATGCGATCTTATTTTCAATAGAATACGTGAGGCGCGGTTTTATTAAAAATTTCTTAAAGTTATGACAATCGGAAAGTAGAAGTACAGAAGCGGTAATTTTTTAAACGACGGGGTTTTTTTGGAAAAATAGTACTGAAAGAACATCGAATTTGTAAAACTTTGTCTAAAACGAAGTTAAAATTCAGTTGTTATCAGATGCAAGTTAACTAATTTTATTTCCACATTTTACGAAGCACACCCCTACTTTTGGTTATAACATAAGAAAAAGAGAAAACGCCGTTATTATATGCATAATTTTACTCGCTGTTAATCTGTTCATGAAATTTATATTTTCCCAATTGAATTAGTGCAATTTAGTACGTGTGCTTGAAATTTTATAGTTTCCAACTTTAACTGCAAACAAATAGGACTACTGAGTGAAAGTGCTTTTGACATGCTTTGTCAATATGTTTTACAAGTTTCTCATAATAATGAGATTTAAAAAATTATAACCTACGTTTCTGATTCCAATCACTGAAAAAACAGGGGGGGGTCGCTTAAATAAAAAGCTAAGCAGTTTATGTGATTAAACAGACACTTTGCAAACTCTATTTTTGTTTTTATTAAAGAGCTAGTTGCTGAGTGAGTGACTTGAGTCATGTGATCCTACTCACCGAACTCAGTGCCTCGAGTCTTATAGGAACCTATGAAAAAAATCTAATGTCCTAGAATCTTTCTCGGCGGCATTTTTCGGTCTTCGTCGATCCATGTTTGATGCTCAAAGGGAATTCAAAACTTAAAGAGAGAGGCAATATTAAGTTAGTAAGTGTGTGTGTGTGTGTGTGTGTGTGTGTGTGTGTAATACTTGAGTTTATATGAAGAACAAATGCTTCAGGAACTTGGGTTAATAAATGAGAGTAGCAAATTCACTGTTTTTAATTTATAACAAATGTAGAGAAGGTTTTTCTGGATATTTGTCATAAAGCGCACAAACACACACTCCTCGTGTAGACAGGAACACATATAATAATACCAAGAAAGAGATACAAACTAGTCTGGCCAGCTGGAAGAATAGTGTCTTTTGGCCAGGGGCCAACTCAACTCAATCACGAGACTTTCCATCCGAATGCGTCATCTATCTTCTGGAGGACACATCCCCTCGTGTCTACACTGAAGCTTGTGTAACCACGACATAACTGCTGTGTTTCTATCGTTATTTCTTGAATTATTTGCTAATAGAGCTAGTAAAAAGTTGTCGCCTGATTAGAGTCATCCTGGTGCAATGAGCATTGGCAACAAAATTAGTAAATTAGTGGTGGATGATTAAGTGATGCTTAACTGGTTCCGAATTGTTGAGTATTGTCAAATAAATCTCTCAGTATCGAAGAGCAAAAGCGCAGGCGTAGACTTTCAAGAATGAATCACTGGCTTGCTTCCTCCGCGCATGGACAATTACGACGGACTTCACTTGTAATTGTGTTTCTCATTTTTTTTGTATAATTTGTATTTCTCAAAATGGCGCTCTGTGTAGTTCTATATAAGATACATCATTTATTTTGTCGAATTGTTATATCCACGGTGGCGCTGTCTCTGCCCGCTCATATGTCACGTTGTAACGTATACTCTAGATTCAGTTTCCTTTTGATTTTACTATCTCTGGTTATTTTATTTCCTATGTAAATTATCTTCTTACTTAACGAGATGTTATTTCTCCCGCTGAATGAGATGTGGCAATGAGTGTAAGTCATGACGTGGTGGTAGGCAGTATAAATAGGCGCGTTCAACGATACCAGGGAGAGCTTTGTTTTATGTGTAGGAGATCTTCGTTTGATGTAAAGAGAGCTTCGTTTATGTGAGAGGAACTTCGTTATATGTGAGAGCCAGATATCGAGTAGTTGTGTGACCTGTGAAGTGTGTGTTGGATAATACCAGAAGTTTCCCTAATAAAAGGTTGTTTTAGTAAGTACGTTTTTCTCAGTTCATAGTTTTGTCAGACCTCTGTCTGGCTGTTAGGTCTCTTTTATTAAGTGTTACTATTAACAACCAGCATAAGACTTTATTCGTCTAAATTACTACTACAACATTACTAGCAGTTAAGCTTGTTCATTATAACTACTACAACAACTACCAGTAAAAAACTAATTCATTATAATTGGCGCCCGAACTTTTTCTTGAACACGAGGTCTTGTCAATTATTACCCATGTCTTCACTACCTGAGACAACTTCAATATTTCACTCTAAGGCAAGTTTCGGTGGTGATGGGATTAATTTCGACCATCTGCAAGAAGCCTGTGGGTCTCAATTTGATGTTAATGATGTACAAGTACCCAGGCATTCCTCACCATTTCGTAATTCACCAGCTTCCTATCACTCTGAGTCGCGGGTCGTACCTGAGGGATTTCAATCCTCTCACAGAAGCAAAATGCTTGCCCATTTCGTGCCGCATGCAGGAACAATTAATTTCAATGGTTTGGAGGGGTCCTTAAAATTTCTCGAGGATTTGGAAGACCATTTCGATCTATACAATATTCCCCAAGACTGCAAAGTGCAAATAGCAGGCACTTGCTTGAAGGATACCGCTAAGACCTGGTATCGGCAGTGAAGAGTGTCGAACCCGAATTCTCATTATGAGAATTTCCGAGCAGAATTTTTGGAAGTCTTTCCTTTCGGCCTCAGTCGAGCTAGCCTTGCACAACAACTTTTTCTCGTCAGCAAGGACCCAACGATAGCCCTGTTGCATTTGCTTTAGAAACAACACGCTTGTATAACTTATGGGATCCACATGCCAGTCATGTCGACATGTTGGACACCCTATTGCAACAGCTCGATCCATTTCTACAGGATTTTCTTGAGGTCCGACACCCTGCTACAATTCATGAATGCCTTCGCCTCATACGAACGTATAAAGAGCAACACGGCAAACATGGTCCAACTCACCATGCTCGGGCACCCCGTGAGGTTTATTACGAAAATCCTCAGCGGCATAATAGGCCTAATGACTTTCAACAGACATGCGGAGTTCCCGCAACAGTTTTCACGCAGTTTTCCTCATTGTGAAAATTTTCCCGATACCCGGCAGGGCCGAGGTTTCAGACCGCATGATAATACAACCAGGAATCCTTTAAACTTCCAAAGGAAGTAGACCAAGGGTCGGTACTGCTTCCTGATACCACGCATTCTGACCCTAAAACAGTATTAGTGACTGTCCAAACTCCTCAGTTGCCTGATGTGTTCATGACAATTGAAGATATTATTGTCGAGACAAAGTTCGACACTGGGTTTGAAATATCAGCACTAAATACGAAGTTTTGCACTGAAAATTTTCCTGCAATACACGTTCAGCCTGCGACGCAGTATTTGCGAGGTGCAAATAACGAAATCTTCAGTATCATAGGAACTGTCACATTATCTCTAGGGCTGGGAAAGGCTCGTTTTACGCATTCTTTCCTGCTCATAGACGAACTACCTGTTAAATGTCTAATGGGCATGGACTTTATCAATACTTTTCAAGTTACCCTGAATTTCGTACAACATGTTATTTCCTTTCCGGAACCTGTCGAAGTGATTCCCACGGATCCTATAGACATAATGAGTTTGTTATTGAGTAACCAATTGAATGAGAGGCAACGAAACCAGCTTTCTCTACTTTTGCAGGAAAGCCCTGGTTTATTTTCCGATCAACCTGGTTTCACACAGGTGGTTTATTGTGTCATTGACACTGATGGTTCGAAACCGATAGCGACGAAGCCTTTCCCTTGTGCTCCCAATAAAAAACAGGAAATGCAACGTCAAATTTCCGAGATGATTAAACAGGGCATAATAAGGGAATCAACAAGCGCTTGGGCCGCACCTACCTTTCTTGTTCCAAAGAAACAACCCAACGAATTTCGTTTCGTGACAGATTTCCGCCAGCTAAACCAAGTCACGAAAACGATCAATTATCCACTACCTGGCATGTCGCATATTTTGCATGACCTGTCATCAACTAAATGGATGTCAACCTTGGATTTGGCGAGTGGATATTGGCAGGTGGCGGTACATCCAGACTCCGTCAATAAAACAGGCTTTGTGACTCCTTTTGGGGCTTATGAATACCTGCGTATGCCCTTTGGACTAGCTTCTGCACCTGCTACTTTCCAAAAGCTTATGGATACGGTTCTCAGACCTGTTCTAGGTCCCCATGTGCATGTATATTTGGATGACATTATTATTACATCCGAGACTTCTGACGAGCATCTTTCTCTGCTCAAACAGGTGTTCCAACTCATATACAATGCTGGCTTCACGTTAAAACCTAGTAAATACCAGATAGCGAGGGACGAGATTGTATATCTGGGGTTGAAAATCACTCCCCACGGCTTATTTACGGATGATGAAAAAATCAGGCCTATTGTTGACTTTCCACGGCCTAAAACAGCAAAAGAACTATCACGCTTTCTGGGAATGACCGGATGGTATCAGCAGTTCGTCTCCGCTTATGCTACAATCTGTGAGCCATTGTATGCTTTGAAACGTAAACACAAGAAACTGAAGTCTGCGTTGACTCAGCCTCCTGTGTTGGATTTCCCGGATCATACTAAGGAATTTGATATTTATACTAACGCATCCGGAGTTGGTCTTGGTTGCGTTTTGTCACAAGCTGGGCATCCAATAGCTTTTGCGTCCCGTACTTTAGCCAAAGCTGAACGCAATTATTCAGCTACGGAACGTGAATGTCTTGCTGTAGTGTATGCTCTTGACAAATTTCAATGTTATCTTAACGAATTGACAGTTAACATAATTACGGATCATTCTGCCCTTCAGTATTTAAATTCTGCTAAGCACCTCTCTCAAAGACTTATGAAGTGGGCTCTTAAGTTACAAGAGAGCAATATCAAAATTTCGTACCAACCAGGTCATAAGAATCAATTACCGGACGCATTGTCTCGCGTCCCGATTAGTGGGGTTCCCACAGAAACTAATCCTGGATGTCAGCCTTTACTTCTAATAGCTGAGCAGATAATGAGCAGATAATGGCAAATAGCTGAGCAGCCAGAGAGCAGATAATGGCAGAATTAATAAATGATCCAGATTTTGGGGATATCTATAATTTTTTGCTTGCGGGTTCACCACAGCAAAGTGATCCTTCTCTGGCTGGGAGGTCACAGCATTTTGAAGTCATAGATGGTCTTCTTTATTATACGAAATCTAGGACTACTAGGGCAGAGTTTCGCCCATGTATTCCACGAACCCTTAGAATGGCCCTTTTAAACGAATTTCATGACAAACCTATTGCTGGCCATTTAGGTATTCGCAAGACCTGTTGTAAATTGCGGGATGTTGCCTATTGGCCTGGCATGTACCAAAGTGTGCTCGCATACATTCAATCATGTCACTTGTGTCAGATTCATAATTACCGTAATGTAAGACCGGCCGGTCACTTGAAATCTAGTTCAAGTTCTCATGTTTTTGATATTATTTCAATAGATTTATTGGGACCTTATTCTTTATCTGTTAAAAACAAAGCTCGTTACGTTTTAGTATTAACTGATAATTTTTCTAAATGGGTTGAAGTTTTTCCCATTAAAGCCGCTACGGCGGAAGTTATTTGTAATGTATTAATTAATGAAGTATTCTCTAGATATGGTGCACCTAATAAAGTAGTTTTGGATAATGGTCCCCAATTTATTTCTGACATTTTTGAAAGAATGTGTGCGAAACTACACATTATGCATAAATTCATTTCCCCATATCATCCCCAGAGTAATCCTGCGGAACGAGTAAACCGCACGCTAGTTAAAATGATCGCTACATTTGTCATGGATGATCACGAGCGGTGGGATGAACATCTTGAGCTTTTTTCGTTCGCCCTCCGCTCGTCTGTTCACGAATCTACTAAAATTACTCCTGCTGAACTTTTTTTGGGTCGCAAAATTAAAACCCCTTTTGAAAATTTAACGGGGATTATTGACGAACTAAACCAGCGACCAACTCCGCAATCAGTACGAATCATGGCAGAAAAAGCTCGTGTTGCAATGCTAGGAGCACAAGCGGCTCAAGCAAGATACTATAATACTAGGCGTAGGGAACCAGATCTTGTCGTTGGAGATCTCCCTCTCGTGGAAACGCACTTCCAGTCTTCTGCTTCTCATACTTTAGTAAAGAAATTTGCACCCAGCTACGAAGGTCCATATCGGGTGGCAAATGTGTTTGAAAATAACATTATTCTTGAAAAACCTGACAATCAATTTCAATACGTACACGTTGCTCAGTGGCGCAAATATCATGAACGAAATATAGATTTTATCATTAAATCTACTCAACCTTCTGTTCCACAGACTCAAGAGTCTATATCTCACGATCAACCTCCAGAAATTTTGGACGAACCGACAAACATTTTTGAAGAATCTCCAGTGATTTTTTCTTCACCCTCCCCTCCACAAGACGGGCTTCCAAAAACGCAACCTGATTCAACCATAAGACGAAGGCTCGAATCAAGTTCTTCAAATGCTAGTATCGTTCCTTTCCCTCCAACCATTGCCAAGACTATTGCTGCACCGTTTCCTGATAACTCTGCATCAACACAAGCTCCTACTTCCTTGAATACCTCGTCAGAGAGTATTCCTATAGGCAGAAATAAACATCGCCTTGCACGACCACTAACTTACAGCAGCGACTCAGAGTCATCAGATATTTCTGATTTATCAGATATAGACAATAGTTTGACGATTCCTAAACGTCAGACACAAATTACAAACCGTCCAGCAACACCAAAAGCTGGTCGGAAACGCAACCTGTCTCCCCAATCTGCTTCGCCGCAACAGCGACGAAGGCAGAGATCCTTGCATCCGCCCGGGTTTCGCCCCTGGAACCTACGCTCAGGGCAAACAGGGCCGATGCCTGCTTCTACTCTCATGCCCAGAGGTAGAAAGCGAAAACAAACGATGTGGCCGGAGCCACGTCCCTTCAAAAGAATGCTGGAAGGACAACACGGGCCCCAGCACAAAGGGACTACATATCAAAAGCCTGGGGGAGCCCGTTCCGGTCAGCCTCAGGGATTTCCTGAAAGACGGACTTCAGCCGTTCCTGACCGACGGATTTCAGCCGTTCCTGACCGTTCCTGTCAGCTGCAGGGATTTCCTGACCGACAGACTTCAGCCGTTCCTGACCGACGGAATTCAGCCGTTCCTGACCGTTCCTGTCAGCCGCCGGTATTTCTTGACCGACAGACTACAGATGTTCCAGATCCATTCAAGTCTTTGAAAAGATCTACGCCACCTGAATTTACCAGTCCGATTAGGCCTGGAAAACGTTATCGCACTAGAGTTTTTTATGCGTCCTCGAGATAAGTAAGTTCTCGTGGACAGGTTATTTTCTCCTTATGTTGTTTTTCCTGCACGACCAGTTGGCGTGTCAGAATTTTTTTTTTCATGTGGGCCTATGCAATCTTTTTGTGTACATATATGTGTTTTTTATATTTCTTCTATGTCCGTCTACTAATCCAAATTTTTTTATATATATCTATGTGCTTAGGGGTAAAATAGTAAAAATTGTTACTGTTAGGCAATCTTCTACAGGCAATCTTCGCTGCTGATACAGTTGGTTTGTACTCAACGATAATATGTGGACGTAATTTGAAATCTATATATATGTGCGTAGGGATAAAATAATGAAAATTGTTACTGTTAGGCAGCTCCAGGCAATCTTTGCTGCTGATACAGTTGGTTTGTAATCAACGATAAAATGAGGACGTAATTTGAAATTAAAAAAGTGATTCCTGCTAGGTAGAATAAAAGTAAGGTATGCCGATGCAGGTTTGTTCTGTTCAAGTATATAAAGTGTTTCCTGCTTCACAGACAATTGCTTCGGTCACAGATTTATTGATTTTGTCATGCCAAGTTTGATATTGTACATACTGCTGCCACCAAAACAACAACAAAAAAGAGGTCGATAAACGTCAGTCAACGAAGTGTAAGACTTACACTCCAAAATTGATAGGTTTTTCGGAAAAAAAAAATTAAGGGGGAGATGATGTAACGTATACTCTAGATTCAGTTTCCTTTTGATTTTACTATCTCTGGTTATTTTATTTCCTATGTAAATTATCTTCTTACTTAACGAGATGTTATTTCTCCCGCTGAATGAGATGTGGCAATGAGTGTAAGTCATGACGTGGTGGTAGGCAGTATAAATAGGCGCGTTCAACGATACCAGGGAGAGCTTTGTTTTATGTGTAGGAGATCTTCGTTTGATGTAAAGAGAACTTCGTTTATGTGAGAGGAACTTCGTTATATGTGAGAGCCAGATATCGAGTAGTTGTGTAACCTGTGAAGTGTGTGTTGGATAATACCAGGAGTTTCCCTAATAAAAGGTTGTTTTAGTAAGTACGTTTTTCTCAGTTCATAGTTTTGGCAGACCTCTGTCTGGCTGTTAGGTTTCTTTTATTAAGTGTTACTATTAACAACCAGCATAAGACTTTATTCATCTAAATTACTACTACAACATTACTAGCAGTTAAGCTTGTTCATTATAACTACTACAACAACTACCAGTAAAAGACTAATTCATTATAACGTCACTGTTGCTGACGACGTTGACTATATACACTACATTGACAAAAGTCACCGGACACCTAGAAGAGAAACACAACATAGCATTTATTGACGTACATTAGTACGCGGTCGGTCCACCTTTGGCCGTAATGCATGCACTGACCCTTCGAGACATGCTTTCGACAAGGTTTTGGAAAATAGCGATAGGTATGCGCTTCCATTCAGTACATAATGCTGCCGCTAACTGTTGCTTAGTAGTAGGCCTTGGTTCCAAACTTCTTATGCTACGCTCTAATTCATCCCATGGGTGCTCTATGTGATTAAGATCAGGGCTCTGTGCTGGCCAGTCCACACACGATACTGAATTATCGCCAAACCACGCCGCAACAGTCCTTGCTTTATGGCTCGGTGCATTATCCTGCTGGTACCAACAAGGCACTGTTCCATAGTATTGCCACAGAGTTGGTAGGGCATAATTGGCCAGAATATCGAGGTAGACGTGCTGGTTAATAGGTTTATCCACGATAACCAATGGGCCGGGTTCGTACCACGAAAAACACCCCCACACGAGTACACTGCCAGCTCCAAACTTGACCGTAGGAACAGTACACTGTAGAAAATAGCGTTCCCCCGGCTGCCGCCATACCCCCACATGGCCATCAGACTGATGGATCGTGTATGTGGATTCATCATTCTATAGGACCCGTTTCCATTGATCTACGGTTCAGGAGAACTGTTCTTTACACCATGCTAAACGACGAGTAGCATTCCGAGTGGAGATGAAATGCTTATGAGCAGCCGCGCGACCACGGTAACCCATGGAATGAAGTTCTCTGCGAATGGTACGTGTACATACCGCGGTTCCAGCGTTTTTACTCACCTGTACACTGAGGTCTTGTGCAGTACTCCGTCGATCAGCTGTAACGACTCTCCTGAGGCTTCGACGTCCTCTATCACTGATTTTCTTTGGTCTGCCGGTACGTTTTGCTGCTTGAAGCACGCCATGTGCCTTCCACCTATTCAGTACATCCAAAACAGTTGACTTGGGTATGTTTAAGCGCCTCCCGGTTTCTCTTATGGACAACCCACTAATATAACACACAACAATCTTTTCTTTCTCAAAGCCAGTTCTCTCCTGTCGCGACATTTTCACTGAACCTCACAGTGCGATATGATCGCGGTCAGCTGCAGACTTGTTTTATACCGTTTGCAGCTGTACCGCTGATCTTAACAACGCAGTGGATCCGCCCGTTTGTTTTTGAAGGGGTGTCCGGTGACTTTTGTCAATATAGTGTATATGTCGCCTCCATCGAGACTATGTCTTTATGTCATCTGATGATGGTTTCTAGGAAGCCCGAAAGATCTAATTATTTTAATGTTTTGCTTTTACCATCAATAAATGCTTTTGGCAACTGACGACGGTTTTAACTAGTCATTAGTAGTTGGAAGTTTTATAATGGTGCATTAAGTTTAGCAGACTTGTGCTTTTAGTGTTACCTTCGGCACGAATTACAGTTATCTTCATGTGTAACGTACAACCCACCGATTGCATCCTGCCCTGGCCCTAATTTTATCCGGCTAGCGAAGACTTGCAATTGTCACTGACTCTGGCCTGCCAGCCACCTACGGACTGTTAAGTTTTTTCTGTAATCAAAGAGAGGGGTATCTATCGGTGACAATCTTCTACAGGCCAACTCTTTAGGTGTTGGCCTGTAGAAGAATCTCTCAGCACGTCGATGGCAGCATCTCTCTTTGATTGACGGGAGAAGTATGTAGGTGGAGCGCCTGAAGCGCCGCTGAATGGCAGATTATGTTGACTTTTGCAGTTCTGTTTGATTGACGGGTGGAGGCAAAAGTTGTAGGTGGGAAGAATCTCTGCAGCGAACCGACTTAAGGGAACGTTCGGGAAATCGCTATTGTGCTGTTCTTTTTCGTAGTGCGTTGTGCAAAGTAGCACCGTGGCCCACAACTGTACTACGGGTGCTACTTTGCACAACGTATTGAACTCAGCGTTTTATGAAGTTGTAATATGCTAGTTCATTATACATGTATTTAACTATATTGATATCTTGTGGCACATTGCGATTTTTTTATTAGTTTTATTTTGTTATAATTGTGTCGGTGTTCTAAATTATCAAAATGACATCATTTAAAAAGAACAAAGTGGACATTGAGTTTTCTGTATTTCAAGAAAAATGGACTGATGATTGCTTTTGGTCACGTAGAAGGAAACTATTTCCTTTATAAAAAAAATACAACCTAAAAAGGCATGAACTTCAAAGGTCAGCTGAGAAAAGATAAGCTACAAAGTTTGAAAAAGAGCATATCTGTTCAACAGATGCTTTTCCACAAACGCAATAATGACGCTGACAAAATTGTGCTGGCAAGTTTTATTGTTAGTGAAAAAATTGCAAAGATTCAATGCGGTATTCCAAAGGAGACTTTGTCAAATGCTGTCTCAGTGCTGTCATTGAAGTACTGTGTCCGGATAAATGCAAAGACATGAAACAAACAAGTCTTTCGCCTTGGCCTGTGACGAGGCATATCGACGTAATGGCAGATGACATAAAATTAAGCCTCAAAAACTTCGCGTCGCAACGTGAAGCGTTTTCAATTGCTCTAGACGAGAGACGAGAGCACAGATGCTACTGATACAGCTCAGATGGCTATATTTGTCCACGGGGTCGATGCCAAATTCAATTGTATGGAAGAATTACTTGCTCTTCAACCAGTGAAAGATATTATAAGTGGAGAAGACATTTTCCAGAAAGTAGAAAATGTTTTTTAATAAATTCGACTTTACGTGGGAGAAGCTAAACGGGATATCAACCGTTGGGGCTTCAAAAAAGATTGGGTCAAACTTAGGCGTTTTTGCTAAAACCAGATCAGAGTTATCTGATACGAACGTCAACACTGAAGATTTGTGTGTGCTTCACTGCATTTTACACCAATAACACTTGTGTGCAAAATCAACCAAATTCACCCTCGTCATAACCATGGCAGTTTCCTGCATAAATTTTATTAAGTCGAGAGCACTAAACCACCACCAGTTTTAAAAATTTCTGAAAGATGTTCTGTGTTCACATTTATTGTGAAGTGCGTTAGATAAGTAAGCCGAAGATGCTAAGGCGCTTTTATGATTTGAAGGATGAGGCATCTGTCTTCATGGACATGAAAAGGAAACCTTTGCGGAAGTTAAGGAACAAAAGCTGCTGTATGATCTGGCATTTCTTGTGGACGTTACAGCTCATCTTAATAAACTCAATGCTAAGTTACAAACTCAAAGACGGTTTATCAGCTGTATGGACACATCAAATCATTTTAGAACGAACTTCGTTCGAGTCTGGCAAAGTCAACTACGCATCGGCAATACTTATCATTTTTCCACACGTAACGAACCAAACCACAACAATGATTTTGATTTAGATTCATTCTCGGATGAGTTGAAGTCTTTGCATGAAGAATTCAACACTAGGTTCTGTTATTTTCGAGCACAAGAAGGAAATTTAGAAATCTTCTCTTCTCCATCTGATGCCGATGTGGAACAAGCTACAGCTTTGCAAATGGAACTAACTGAAGTGCAGGAGAATTCAGATCTGAAGACAAAAATCAAGGATGTTTCACTAACCGACTTTCATAAGAAATATTTCCCAGAGGACAAGTGTTCAAAACTCACAGCTTTTTCTTTAAATAGAATAACGCTATTTGGGAATACTTACAACTGCCAGCAATTTTGTTCTAGAATGAAGTTCGTTAAATCTAAAACAAAGACGAGAATAACGGTTTCACATCTAGAAAACACTTTGCGTGTTGCAAATTCAGTTAGTTCCCCGGATATTGACCATCCTCTGAGAGGCATGAAATCCCAAACGTCCCATTGAATGCATGTGACTGTCTTAACCTTAACTTAGTTTGTTCGTAAAGAAAACTTTAAAAATTGTATTCATTAAAATAAACATTAAATAACAAATAGCTAAATAAAGCTTTCATGAAATGTATGCTTTACTGTTAATCTACTCGTATGTTTTTTATACTAATGACATACCTTAATCAAATAAAATAAACAAAAACTAAGGATTGTTGTCAAATAAATACCAATACCTTTATATTTAAAAATAACATCATATGGTTGGCCGGCGGTGATGTTTAAAATTCACTATCCGGCCCGCACTCTTGATGAAGTTGCACATGCCTTGTGTGCAAGGTAAAGATATCTGTGAACGGTTAAGAAATCAGTGATATTTTGTGGAAAATATTTACACAGTACACCCCAGAAAGCGTCAAGGTACACGCTGTTTTGCATTGATACCACTGCCACATCACCTCAATCATCTACAACTGTTCCCTCCTGAGTGGGATTTCTACTGACGTACTGACAGACAACCTGACAGACTTCAGTTATTACGGTGGTCTTTTCCTTTTACAGAACTGTAACGAGTTCGGCAGACTATGAGGAACGACTTGTTGGTCCACAACTCTCGCACCGTTTATTCCAGTTCATCCTGTAGTATTCCATAGCGTAGAAACTCTGGGCTAGTCAATCCAACTTTTTTACATTCATGTGCTTCTGAATTAATCTGTAACAGCGACCACTGTAAATGAGTCGCAGTTAGTTATTGAAACAAACATAGATCTGTTAGAAAGAATTGCCACGTCACAGAGAAAGCGGAATTTTCCAGAATATTAAGATATCCTTCGGCGTCTGCAGCTTTTGGCACAACGACGAGAAATAACTCCACACCATCTCACCACATCTTCCAAACTTTATGGTTGTTCGAGTACTCTTTTGCTGCTGTACTTCTCCTCGCATCCGCTATAACGAACCCCTTATCTGGTAGGAATACTATTATAGCGTTATTTAACAATCCGCTAAAAAGTTCCACAGCTCTAGGGATCAATTATACTGTTCTTTACAATTGTCTCGCAACAAGTTTAGACCCATAATAGCGGTTGGTGATATCAGGCCTATCCATTGCTGCTCTTTGTGAGAGGGAAAGCTACGGAGCTAACTATATTTTTTATAAAGACATAATCCTCTCATGACGCCTGAAGCTCCTGGTTGAATTTTTTCAGGAATTACTATATTGAATTTGTATCTTCCCCAAAACAAGTCACATACAGTGAGATTTCGTGGTCTCCTGGTGCTTGTTAAAAAGCTGTGGCACCCAAAACCGTGATAATGTCACTTATGGCCGACTTTGCGTGGCACTGGATGTCCGAAGTATCGAATGCACAAGCAGGTGATGTGGCATGCGACTTCATAACTTCAGCTCGAATTTGTTATGCTAATGTTATTGCATCATTACCATAACAAATTCGAATTTGTTATGCTAATAAACATTAGCATATCACAGCTCGAATTTAATATGCTAATAGTTATTGCCATCTAAATTCTCTGGCTTATATGTCTTCTTTATGATGTATTTACAGTGCAAAAGAGAAGTTTTTTAACATAATATCCGATTTCTTTCTGAGCATAAAGTCGTTCTCCTCACTGATTACTGCCGTACGTGAGCGTCGTACTGTTCCTCAGCCTAGTGTCATGGTTTAGAGCGCTATCAGTTTGAATAGCAGTTCACCACTCATACGCTTTGTGTGCACAATGACTGCACAACGATAAGTCCATGAGGTTTTGCAGCCCGTTTTATTGCTGTATCTCAGTGACATTTCTGATGTCCAGTTTCAACATGATAAAGCCCTCCCGCACACCACTCAGCCAGCATCAGCAGACAGTGCCTTCAAAATATCCAGGTGCTGCCATAGCCAGTGTGATTTTCAGATGTCTCTCTAATCCAGAACATGTGAGACGCCATCAGCAAACAAAGTAATGCCTCTGCACGACCCGCTCGCAATATCGACGAATTGTGGACACGGGTCAGCCATACCTGAGGACACTATTCGGGGACTTTTCTACTCCATACCACACCGCGTTGCCGACTTTATAGCCCTGTATGGCGCTCATACGACCTCCTGATTCAGGCACATTACACCGTCTCCTCGGCTATCACAATCATGTGATCCCTCAGAAATTACGTAAGTCCCTCCTTTCCCACCCACACTACTACAGGTGCGGTAAATTTCATCTCATTCGACGCACTCCTTCATGGTGTGGCATTATATATGTCGAGCAGGGCACTTCAGTTATTAAGAATACTCTGTCCATTTTACAGCAGGTGCATGTGTTTGCTTTCGCTAAAAATACTTTTTATTCGCTAATGTTTGCAATCAATATCGCGAACAAAACAACCCAAATAAAGCAATATTTTCTAGATAATCTTCCGATTCGCTTTTGTTTTTAAATAAAAGGTCTTGGAAGCAAAGGCCGTTTTGTATAGCTTTCACATACAAAGGCCGTTCCATATAAATTGAGAATAATTTTCATGAAATGATATAAATATATTCTTTTTTCTTTTTTTTTTTTTAACTTCCAAACTTTTACAGATTTTTCGTGGTCAGAAATTCCATTCACTTTAGAAAGTTCGTTTAAGGTTTTTCCGTATTTATATAGAAATTTCACAAAATTGAAGACACTGAATTTTTAAGCCCTTACACCAGACAATTTTTTATTAACAATGGGGATCGAACCGACATCATTTCTGTTGGTTCAATAGATAACGCATGTTTTAACTACTGAGACAGAAAGACTCGGAAATCAGAATCACGTTCATGTTAAGACTAATAGCGCGATGATGATTTTTTTTTTTTTTAGGGATTTAGTCATTTTCTTTTCTTTTGGAACTTATTATTTTTTGGAGTAGGTTTGTAATAATTTTATTTTTTCTGTAGGAGGATTTGTCATAAATTAAGTACTTTTTTCCTCCTGATTTGTCGAAGCAACAGAATGCTTTGAACATTCTGTTGCTAACTTAAGATCATTTTAAAATGACAATGACTTTCAGTTATCTTTAAGAAAAAGTTTAATGTACTGTTTATAGCATTATTTCACAAAACTCCAAACATATAATTTACTCTTGATAGCTATAATAGCTTTTGTCTTAAGAGGTTCAAAGACTGATAGTAGAGGTTCAAAGACTGTACAATATTTTAAGTACCCGGTTTCTTACAGTAACACAATACATAAAAGCTGGTGCGTAAAGTGGGGAGAGTAGACGCAATATCCTGTTCCACAATAACCAAAATTCATGCGATATGCTATCCACAATACCCGATCTCGCTGCAGAACTTCAAAATCAGATCCTTCGGCAGACGATTTAAGTTTAACAGTTAATCAAACCTCAAGTATTCCCACGAATCGTTCCTAATACTGGAAATTTCTCGTCATGTGGATACAGAAAAAGGGGGAGCGGAGTTTTTCCATTAATATACGAAAGGAATTGTGGAAAGGTTTGTGGAAATCTTAAAAACGGCAATTTACGGTCAATTTAATAAAAAAATTGCGGAATTTTTTCTGATAATTCTGACAAGGGAAGCCTTTCAACTGTCACTCTCCAAAATTGAAGAAACGTGGCCATGGGATAACACTAAGGGCAAAAGCCAAGGGGTGTATTTCCGTGTTAGCCCAAATGAACTGACAAAGCTGAACGAGTGGTCTGAAAATGGCCTTAGAGCACAAAGCACAAGTGCGAAAAAACATCTAACATGTGTTGTAGTGCGTGATGTGTAACTCCAAATATCAGCTATGTCCCATTGATTCAAAATAAGCTCATGTCATACAAAAAGCAACAAAATCCTTTATTACAGGTGTAAATGAACATTTGTGGCATTGAACACATGACCGAAGTAAAGTAATTTGGAACAATGAGAATAACGCAAGATCCCAAAGTTATCACAGCATTGAAAATTGTCATTGATATCTGAAAAACAAATACGATGAACATTTTCAAAAGAAGCGTCATCACTTTCACAGTATCCAATTTTTATCCACGGATATAACAACATGTGGTTAACTTTTTCTGACTGCCATTGATTGTTCATTGATACGTTCGATGATTTTCTCCCCTTGGCCCATTTTCAGACCACTCGTTCACCTTTGTCAGTTCATTTGGGCCAACACGGAAATACACCCATTGGTTTTTGCCCTTAGTACTATCTCCTGGCCACGTTTCTTCAATTTTGGAGAGTGACAGTTGGAAGGCTTCCCTTGTCAGAATTTTCCTGGTGTACGAAAAATCCGTGAAATTCAGGTTTCTTTCCTTCATTTCATCGAAAGGTTGTATTCAGGAATATGTTTCGTTAATTCAGAAAAGGAATCACGGAAAGTGGCTCGTGAATTTTAGAAATTTTGTTACAGTGTAGCTCTTTCACATTAGCCGTCTAGAGAGACAAGGAAAAAAGAACTCTTCAACTTTTGGGAATAGCACATTTTATGAACTTCAAGTTGGAAGGATGAATCACCGTTGAGGAATTCCCCTATTTGTAAAATTCCATATTACACTGTCAGTATGGAGAAACCATCATTGAAGGAAGAAATAAGATACCCAAGCATATCTTTTT
This sequence comes from Macrothele yani, assembly GCA_039090855.1. NCBI lineage: Eukaryota > Metazoa > Arthropoda > Arachnida > Araneae > Macrothelidae > Macrothele > Macrothele yani. The sequence goes on along the minus strand of CM077025.1, from coordinate 70,188,335 downwards.
TTTTTTTTTTTTTTTTTGTGGGGACGAACATAATACGAAAATAACTTTACTCTTCTAAACACCACATTTCTTTTGACGTTTGAAAACATTTTACAACAAATTTGACTCTTGGTGAAATTACTGTTTTGCACTTCTTTCAGTGTGTTTATTTTTTGCGATTGTTTCTAGAACAATTATCTAATAACGTTGGTTCGATTTCCTCGTAAGGATTATGTTCATTCTGTCCTCAGTTCAAAACCTAATTTTCACGAATAAAGACGCGGTTATTTACATAATGTGTATGTGTGTGAAAACTACGAAAGAAATCCTTTCCGTCGTAATAACAAATTGCCTTTTACGATGAAAATGTTTCCGTCTGCCCAATTATTAACATCGGTCTCGCATTTACTTTTAGATACCGTATTTCTTCTTTCCTTAATAGCAGTACTCTGAACTTGGAAACGTATATCTCCTCTTCATTCCGTGTTTTGAATGTTGCAACACTCAGGTAGAAACGCAAGATATGAGTGATACCGTATTTCTTCTTTCCTTAATAGCAGTACTCTGAACTTGGAAACGTATATCTCCTCTTCATTCCGTGTTTTGAATGTTGCAACACTCAGGTAGAAACGCAAGATATGAGTGAAATGGTTCACTCCCAAAGCATTTTATGCATGCACATGAACGTATGCGCATGTGAAACTATTCTTGTTGGCAAAATGTCCTGTTTGCATGGGGAAGGGGAGGCTGCTCTGTTTACAATTTCGAATCATAAAACTGTACGCAGGCCTTAATTTGTGTTTTCATAATTTAAAAATGCATCATTCCTGGTGCGTTTCCTCTTGAAATCAATCAAACATTTCTCGTTGTAGATAATTAGACTTTTCCTTCCAGTAGTAACTTCATGACTTGAGTTCAGCTAAACAACAGTAGTTGCGAAATCCTCCGAAAGGGATTGTGCTGGTGGCAATTTCATGAAAATACTCCCCTTATTATTGACACGCACGAGCTGGTAGAAACGAGATACCTCTTATTCATATGTTTACTACTAACTTAATTTATTTATATAAATTTCGTGGAAAAACGTGACACTTCCGAGAACTCAGTTAAGAAACGCAGCAGCAGCGGTAATAAGGTTTTAATTTATTCGCCAGCTACGTGATTGGAATTTAATTACAGACTGTGATGCATGCAAATCTCTCATTTTACACCTCTGTCACGAAAGATTCATCTCGCGTGTAATTAGCAAATGCATGTCTTGCTCAAATTTAATTTATGCATAATGAACGAAGTCTCGAACTTAATAAGAAAAGAATACATCATTCTACAGAAAGGTGTTTGCACTTCTTCAATAATTTCCCGGTTTCTTTGCAATAATCCCTTCTCCGAAAATCCACAGGCTCGTAACAGGAAACAAAGGCTGCAACAATTCGTCATGTAAACTCTAACAAAATGTTTGGCGTATCAAACGCAGGAGTTTCTATTGAAAAATATGATACCACGCATTTCTTGAACTATAGGCCAGAGGTCTTCCCTGTCGCGGCTCGGGCTTTTTATAACTTCACAGAAAAAACTGGACTAAGGCTTTTATTTCTTAAACGGGTTTTTGCGTGTGATGGGCTGAGTTTCCCTTTATTAATTTTTTTAATGAAATGCAGAAAAAAATAGCAAGCAGTAAAGGTGACAGTGATTTATCAACAAATACTGAACTGTAACCCGCTCGAGATTCGTAGTCTGAAGCATAAAAGAACAGATGTCAAAGTTTTTGCGCCTTCCTTTCGAAACAAAAGAGCAAACAACTAGGAACATTTCAAAAGAAAAAAATCGAAACGTTTGCTGCTAGTTAACTTCTGTGAGTGGAACATGTCATTAAGTTCTAAGATCACACGAAGCTCTGTCCTCATTTCCTTCAGGCTGCTGATAACAGAAAGAGGTAAGTATCCCATACCGTGGAATAAAGTACGTATGTAGTGCTCTAAGCATAGGGCGTTCCTTTCGCCACTGAAATATGGCACTTTTTTCTGTGGGCGCTTTGTTTAAGAGCTTTAAGTCTCCATGAACTTCACAGGGGTAAAATATTAGCACCTTGTAGGCTTCAGAGTTTGCTTTAGTGAGTAACTTAGTTTTTCAAGTTATCTCCTGCTCTTACTTATCTGCAACTTCAGCTTTTCCCTTCTGACCGCCGATGATCGAGCTGGATTTAATTTACAGATTTGTAGATCCGCCTGTAAGTTTTCAAGAAGAAAATACCGGCCCATTGCTACGTGCGCCCCTTGCCTACATCTGTCGCTCTTCTCATGTTTAAAGGGGGTCACATCGGATGCACGAGATTTGAGTGAGAATTGTGCGCTCCATTTCAGCACGAATGTGTGCATCCATTCCAAAGAACAGTTTCTCGTCTCTTTAATGCCGCGCGGTAATCGATGTTTGATAAAGAAAGGGAAAACAGAAGAAGGCAACAGATAACAATGTCCCTGCTCCTGGCAAAGAAATGAGTAAATTTATGCAGTTCTTCCAAGTAATACAACAGTTTGCTAATGTTTTTAATATTTTAAGTGTTTAACTCAAAGACGCACGTAATTTCTGCTTGCAAAATTATACTGGCCCTAAATAACAAATGTGTAATGCCTTAAGTGTAACAAACGTTTGCTCTAATGATAAGGTAAACCTTTTGATGTTAACTGTTAAATTCTTTTACTAGGTTTACTGTCAAAACATTTTTTTTCTGTGTTTACGAAATTCAAAACATTTTTTTTTCTGTGTTTACGTGTAACAAACGTTTGCTCTAATGATAAGGTAAACCTTTTGATGTTAACTGTTAAATTATTTTACTAGGTTTACTGTCAAACCATTTTTTTCTGTGTTTACGAAATTCAGAGCCATGTGGTAAGGAAAACAGAGCTCATACCTGAAAGATTTCAAATATTCCTCACCTGATAAAATAAAACTAATAGTCAATTTAAGAGTTTATTTATATTATTTTCAGGTACAAATTTTGGTAGTGTACATTCAGGTGCAATTTCGGATGAGCGGTCACAGAAGCCAGCGCTTAAACCTCTGCACCACCGGGGCGGCGAAAATGTAACATTACTCTATGTCCCCTAGGGGCAAAACTGAGAGATATGTTAATAAAATGAACGCAAAATATAATTCTTAGTAAATGGTATCCAACGAAGAAGAATTTTTGCAAGGAACGTCTAGTATCGGACATTCTCTTTCAAGCAGAAATATAAGCTTACGCGTCCAGCCGGGAGAACTGCGAATTTAAAAAAAAAATGAAAATTATACTCAAAGCTTTTTTATAGAAAAAGTTATGTGATAAAAAAGAGATCTTTAAATTTAAATACGACTTCTAGAAGCTAAGATTGTAAAAATTTATATATATATACGCCATTTAGCTGGAAAACCGCACTATTTAAAGGTAACAATGTTCGCAATATTTACCATAACGCATGTCATACTATACAAAAAACGAACTTTTTTCAATAACATGTCTAAAATTGGGGATTCAGGGGCAAACAGAAATACACACTAACGTCACCTACGGTCAGAACTGTATACCATACAAAATTCAAGAATATACTTAACATATTCCAGAGAGGGAGTGGCATCCGGTGTTAGAAGAATTTTTCGCATTGAACTTTTGGCAGCAGAGATATCAAGAAAATATATTTTACATTTGTTCTTCACAGAGAGTAATAGCATATCACTTTGAGCAAAAAATCTACATGAACTGCTTTAGTAGCGTAACTGAAAAGGAATTTTTTCAATCAAGTTTTTAGACTACAGATACAGCAGAAAATATATAGCAAACAAAAATACACTCTTTGCAAAAAAAAAAAAAAACCGTAGCACCCCGAGAAAGTCGTTTGATCTTGATGAAACTCCGCATTCAAGTACCTCAGGGCCGAATATGCAAATGATTAAAATATAACGACCAACGAGTAAATAATGGTTCGCCACAGAGCAATGGGAAGCGCGTATCACGGAGGGTATATCAAGAGCAAAGCTGGCTTGCAGGGACAATCGCGGGCAACGGGTTGTGTTTGCATTTACCTCCACGGACTGTGAGGAAGCCTTGTCGTTGGATCCGTGCACAAAACTAGCAGTTGAGCGAGTTTGAGAGAGGACGTATGATTGTGCTGAAAGATGCCGATTGGTCAAGTCGCCGTATCGCCAGGCATTTGGATGGGAGCGACGCTGCAATCGGACGATGTTGGAGCCAATGAGTCGAGAAGGGCACAACCCAGCGACACACTGGCAGTGGACGGCCGAGGGCAACGACGAACACGAGGACTGAGCAATTGTGAGAGCAGCACGAACAGAACCGTATTCGTCGCTCCCAACCCTCCGTGGTCATGTTGCGTCGTCTACAGGTACGAAAGTGGACATCCGGATCGTTGCCAGACGACTTCCGGCACGGGGACTACGTTCGAAGAGGCCACTGCGCCATCTACCACTGACCAGCGAGCATTGTCGGCACCGGTGGCAGTTGTGTCGGGCCCGATCAACGTGGGATAGTGTCCAGTGTCGTCGTGTTGTCTTCAGTATGAGCCACGGTTTGCACTTGGCGCTGATGACCAGCTCATGCGTTCTGGAGACGAGCTGGCCAGTGCATGGATTCTGCCTTTACCTTAGAACGGCACACGGCTCACACACCGGAAGTGACTGTCTGGGGAGCCATTTCCTACGATAGCCAGACACCCTTGGTAGTTCTCCGTACCACCCTCACTGCTCGACCTTACGTCGACGACATTCTACGACCTGTTGCGTTGCAATTTCTGTCTAAGCATCACCGAGCAATTTTTCAACAGTATAATGTCCGGCCACACACGGCACGGCTTTTTCAGGCTTGCCTCCGTAATGTCGACATCGTTTCATGGCCAGCCCAATCGCCCGACCTCTCACCAATCGAATATGGTCGGGACATGATGAGACGACACCTACGCCCATCCCAGAATGTGCGCGAATTGTATACGTTAATGCCATGCCGGGTAACGGCTTGTATGCGAGCCAGATTTGGTACTACAACGTACTGACTTGTTCCACTCCTGTAGCTGTTTTATCCGAATAAATGGCCCAACTGCTCTGGAATTGCAATCATTTCCTTTCCTATAAGTGTTCATTCTCCCTACCAATTTGCACCTCGATTGGATGATTCCTTTTTGGTGCTTAGTGGGTTTTTTTTCAAGAAGTGTATGCGAATACACATTTTAGTGACAGAGTTATGCGTGAAGAATAATTTGAAATTACTTGCAAGCTATTGTTCAGAAGGAACGCTGTTTTATAAAGAAAGTATTTTTCAAATCTGTCTGTTGGAAGGAGATATATATATATATACTGTATAGTAAAATAGGACATTCATATTTTTACAGCCCTGGGGGAAGCACTGCTTTATTTTGGGCAGGAAATACGTAGGAAACATTTTACGTCTTAAGCTATATCTGACCAGAAACAAATTTTGAAAACATTTATGCCGCTAGAAGAAAAGTTGTGCGTTACGTATTTGGAAATGAAACAGTACGCAAAATCGTCTTCGTTCTACATGGTATCGAAGGAGAAAAGAATTGTTCCAATCCGATTCTTAGAAACAATAATATAGAATAAATTGTCATATCAATTATTTTTGCAAACTTTAAGGTTTATCCGGGTTTCTGATAAGACACAGGCTTTCCAGTATCATCGCTAATCGTGCAGCGAAAAATATTCCAGGTATGATTCTGAGATGTCGATATATGGATTCTGCCTCTCTGCATTTGTGTGCAAATATCTTCGCTGTTTACTATCCGATTCGGACGAAATCTCATAAATTTGATATTTCATAAATTTTGCAATTTTCATATTCTATACATTTCGAAATTTCATAAATGTCATATTTCATGAATTTTTATTTCGGACGAAATTTCATAAATGTCATATTTCATGAATTTTTATTTCGGACGAAATTTCATAAATGTCATATTTCATGAATTTTTATTTCGGACGAAATTTCATATTTAAGGGATTTTAAAAGTTCAGAGTCCGATGTGCTCAAAATGTTATTCGCGTTCTATTCAAGTCCAGAGATAAAGTGCTAATTATCATGTTAGTTAGCGTCTCGTGATGGTTCCTTTTAAGTGTTTTCCAGCGATACCTTACTTACTTACATGCTGCTAATGATTCAAAGTTAAAGGGAGTGGATCGATTTTTTTTTATTTTTTTCGATTATACCTATTGTGCAGGTGTTCCCAGAATACCTATTTCTCCTCTGCCTAGGACATTTCTCGTGTCTTTTGTCTGGGGATTCATTCTGGCATGATGGGCAGACCGTTAACATTTGAGAGTATTTACTCCAGGGTTCCCACGGTGCTTATAAATCCTTAAAAGTCCTTAAAAAGTGCTTACATTTTTTGGGGGTGCTTAAAAGTCCTTATATTTTCCCAAAAAGAGCAAAAAGTACTTAAAAGTGCTTATTTTTTATTTTGTTCGGAGTGCTTAAAGGTGCTTATTTTAGCACGTCTTTTGTAAAAAAAGATCGTACTTCTGTTATCGGTTTGTCCGTCCGTTCGTCTGTACCCACGGTATCTCTATTAGTCCAATTTGAAATATTAGTCCAATTTGAAAAATTAAATTCCTTTTGCATTCGGAAGCTTGAAATGTGCGAATGACGATCCTTTATTTCGTTTTTTTTTACGATGTACAATTTTGCCGCTAGAGGGCGTAAATGCAGATGATGTCGAATTCAAAATTACGTTTTGATCCACATATTTGCTTCTAAACATCCGATTGAAAAAAATTCTTTTATCTTTCGATTCCATTTATGTCGAAGAGTGTTTTAGATATAGTTTCCTTTTCAAATCACGCATAAATTTTCCGCTTGGGGGCGTAAAAGTAAATAACATTTTTCCCGATAACTCTTCTCCTAAAACTCCGATTTGAATTTTTTTCAGCGGATACATCTCCTGATGGAAAATCTTTTGTATATAATTTCGAATTTTTGGTAAAGAATACTTTGGCCACCAGGGGGCGTAAGTGTTAATTTTTGCTTCTGATGTATTTGCGATAAAATCTGAGCTTCTAAAATATCGATTGAAAAAAATTCTTTCGTGGACTGATGCCCCTCACATCGATAAACCTTTTCGGAATATTTTCTTCTTTAAATATCCCACAGTTTCTCCGCCAGGGGGCGTAGATGTATATCTTATTTTTGTCAATATCTGTACTTCTAGCAGTCCGATTTGAAAAATTCCTTCTTTGTTGGATAGTGTTTTCCGTGTGACATGTTTTTCATATAATTTCAAAATTTTCAAGTAATTCATAGACTTTCCGCTAGGGGACGTAAAGGTAAATTGCGTTTCTCCTTATATCTCTGCTTCTAAATCTCCGATTTGAAAAATTATTTCTGCACCGGATACAGCTCCTGATGGGAAATCGTTTGCACATAATTCCTAATTTTTGTAAAAAAAGGGTTTGGCCACCAGCGGCCGTAAATCTTAATTTCCGCTTCTGATGTATTTGCTGCAAAATAGGAGCTTCTAAATTCTCGATAAAAAAAAACCTCGTTTGTAGATCGATACTACTCATGTCGACAAACCTTTTAGGAACATTTTCTTCTTAAAATAGTGCATGGTTTCTGCGTTAAGGGGCGTAGATATATATCTTATTTTTGTCAAAATCTCGACTTCTAGGAGTCCGATTTAAAAAATTCCTTCTTTGTTGGATAGTGTTTTCCATGTGACATGTTTTTCCTATAAATTCAAAAATTTCAAGTAATTCATGGACTTTCCGCTAATGGGCGTAAAGCTAAATTGCGTTTTCCCCTATATCTCTGCTTCTAAACCTCCGATTTGAAAAAGTCTTTTTGCATCGGATACAGCTCCCTGATGGAAAATCGTTTGCACATAATTTGTAATTTTTGTAAAAAAATGGTATGGCCGCCAGGTGGCGTAAGTCTTAATTTCCGCTTCTGATGTATTTGCAGCAAAATATGAGTTTCTAAAATCTCGATTGAAAAAAAAGTCTTTTGTTGGCCGATGCTACTCATGTCGACAAACCTTTTAGGAACATTTTTTTCTTGAAATAATGCATGGTTTCTACGCCAGGGGGCGAAGATGTATATCTTATTTTTGTCAATATCTCTACTTCTAAAAAGTCCAATTTGAAAAATTCCTTCGTTGTTGGATAGTGTTTCCGATGCGAAATGTTTTTCCTATAAATTCAAAATTTTCACGTAAATCATTTAGACTTTCCGCTAGGGCGCATAAAGGTAAATTGCGTTTTCTGCTCCTAAAACTCCGATTTGAGAAAATTCTTCCTGTATTCGCATACAAGACCTGATGGAAAATATTTTTCACATAATTTCTAATGTTTTGTAAAGAATAGTTTGGCCACCAGGGGTCATAGGTGTTAATTTCTGCTTCTGATGTATTTGTAGCAAAATCTGGGCTCCTGAAAACTCGACTAAATGTTTTATTCTTGGACAGATACTGCTCATATGGATAAACCTTTTGCGAATACTTTCTTCCTAAAATAATGCATGGTTTTCCCACCAGCGGACGTAAAGTCACATCTTATTTTTGTCGATAACTCTGTTTCTAAGAATTCGTAAGCTCAAGATTCCGTTGACACCAATATCTGAGGGATTAAAGATCCGATTGAAAAACGTCTTTCTTCCGTCAGACACTATTGTTTTCCATACCGGTTCCATTGCCTTTGAATAGCTTTGATAAATTTAATTTGCGTCAGAACGGATTCAAAAGACGTGCTTATTACACCCGAAAATTCGGTGTCATCGTTCTTGTTTTATTTTGCTCGGACTTTTCTTTTTCTTCAATTTTTCCACATTTGCCCATAAACGGTCGTTTTCCCATAATATATTTGCCCATAATATATCGGTCGTTTTCGTGGAGCACGTGAATTCATATGAAATGCTATACCTAATTAATATTTGGAGCCTAGACACTGAGAAAAAAAGTTGGTGTCTTTATACACTGAGTGGCCACTTTATTATGACCACCCCCTCAGTACTTCGTTGGGCCACCTTTCGCCTTTAATACTGCGTCGATTCTTCGTGGCATGGACTCCACGAGATGTTGATAGGTGGTTTGTGGAATCTGAGAATATACTTGAAGAATAGCACTTTCAAGGAGTGTGAGATTGCAGGGTTGCGGATCCAGCTGTCTTATGGCTCGTTTAACTTCATCCCACAAATTCTCAATGGGTTTGAGATCTGGAGATTGTGGGGGCCACCTAAGCAAAGTAAACTCAATGGCATGTTCCTGAAACCAATCCAGTACAATACGAGCACTATGGCAGGACGCATTATCTTGTTGAAAGTAGCCATCACCATTGGGATAAATCATCCACATGACAGGATGCACTTGGTCCGCAAAGATGTTTAGATATGATGTGCCAGTCAGACGTTTATCAACACGAATTAAAGGGCCCAAAGCATGCCAGGAAAACATTCCGCAAACTATAACGCTGTCTCCACCAGCTTGAAGGGTTGTAGCAATGCATTTGGGGTCCATGCTTTCGTGCTGTTTCCGCCAAATTCTCACTCGGCCATCGGCATGGTGCAAGTGAAAACGTAATTCATCGGACCACATAATTTGTTTCCAATTATCGACTGTCCAATCCTTGTGCGAACTGGAGACGTTTTCTCTTGTTAACTGCAGACAGCAAAGGTGTTCGAACAGGGGTCATTCCATGCCAAATCGACCAAAAAATTTCAATATTTAACCTGACCATCTCAGATTTAAATGAAACCTTCAGAGATCATTCTCCCTAATGATATAAATGAGAATATATTTTTTATTTTATTTTTATCTTATTAGGTTTTCGTGTTATTAATTTTTTAAATTTTTAAAAATCGTCGTTTTTTGGCTTGCCTAAACTTTTTCAATCTTGAATTTCTCAAGTTCTATAAGGCCTAGAGTTGTTTGACCCCTCATTTTAAAGAGAATTTCATAAGTTTTAATTTGATATGCAACTTGATTATGCTTGGTGAAAAAACAATGATTTAAAAAAAATTAAGATAGTGTTTTAAAATTTTGAAAAAAATGTTTTTTGTAATATTATAAGCTTTAAATTCTGAAACTTTTAGAATGGGATCTCAATGGGATCGGGAGCTATGGCAAAAAACTTAGTTACTGTACAAGTAATAATGGATTATAATTCTCGTTTTAGTGTGTTTACATGACAACAGACACTGAGTTTTAAAATCTACATAATACATCATACTAATAAAAACATAAAACAAGTCAAACATAAAACAAGGAAAGGACAGTCCGAACAGGCTAAAACTTTTACCTGGTGAAATTAATGAAAAAATTTTTAGTTAGCACTCAGAGTTGTAGTTACGCCAAAATAGCGACCTCTTAGTTCTTCTTTAATTTAACAAATAAGTTCTTGTTTGCCTTTTTGGTTTCTGAGTCTGTTAAGTCAATAAAATCAATAAAACTCTTCCTGGAGCTGTTGTAGGATCAACTTGTGTTAAAATCTCACTTTTATGCACAGTTGGTATGTCAGTAAAATGTGGGTATTTAAAAAATGTAGAAGGGCCATGTGGTTCCAAAAAACTTATTTTTACTTCATCTCTTAACTTATTTTTACTTCATCTCCAAAAAACTTATTTTTACTTCATATTCCTAACACACAGCCTAACCATTCCGCTTTGATGCCAAAATCTTTCTCATGATGGCAGAGATTGAGAAAGTTTGATTTGTTTTTGTACTGTGATGATGCTCCATCTGAAAAGTAATTCAGCTTTTCGGGTTTATGGGGGCAGATTCTGTTTAAGAACGTCAAAAATGAGGCGTTGAAACAAATGAACAGCAACTGTATCATGCACCATACAATCAGAAAGGATAACTAAGCTCAGGTGCGCCAACTTTTTGGTTTCCTCGTCAACGTAGTACACTGAAGAGCAATTGAATTAGAGACAGCTGGTGTTATGCAAATGTGGTGCTGTGGGCGGCCCTGTAAACGGAAATGACATGACGTATGCGGCGATCCGACAATCTAAGGAGTGATACGACGGGAATTGGTAAGAGTCGGACGCAGTATGGGTAAGATGAAGGATCTAAGCGCATTTGACCGTGGGCAAATTGTCGGGGCCCGACGAATGGGTCACTCCATCTCGGAAGTCGTTCAGGCACTGGGATTTTCACGAGCCACTGTGTCATGGGTGCACCGTGAGTACATCAAATCCGGTAAAACCATCCCTGCAAGGGCCAAGTGCCGTGGATGAGCGGGGTCATCGTCCGCTAGCTCGCATTGTAACAGCGGATAGACGGGCCACAGTGCAAGAAATCACTCGGTAATTTAACGCTGGTGCACAAAAACGTGTAAGCAGCCACACCATCCAGAACCATCTCCTCGCTATGGGGTACAGAAGCCATCGTCCCACGAGGGTACCGCTGCTGACCGCCCATCACAGGGTGCAAAGATTAACATGGGTGCGGGAACTTCGCCACTGGACCCTAGACATGTAGGAAAATGTTGCCTGGACTGATGAGTTGAGATTCACGTTGGTATATGCGGATGGCAGGATACGAGTGCGGCCCAAACCACAATGAAGCGATGGATCCTTCTTTCCAGCAGGGTACTCTTCAAGCTGGTGGGGGTGGCATTGTCGTCTGGGGACTGTTTACATGGACTGAAATGGGACCTCTAGTACATGTAACATCGTCCCTCACAGGTCAACGTTACCAGGATATCCTGGACGACCATTTGCTCCGGTTTGTGCATCTTCAACATCCCACTGGGGACCTCGTCCTGCAACAAAACAGTGCACCGTGCCATCGCTCCCAAATGTATCTGAATGGGTGGATGAACACTCCACCGACGTGACCTCGCTTCCTTGGCCAGCTAGGTCACCTGACCTCAATCCCATCGAACACATCTGGGATGCCATCAAGAGAAATGTTCAAGGCTCTGACACCCCTCCATCAAATCTTCGTGAACTGTGGGAGCTTGTTCAGGAGTCGTGGATCCGTATGGCTTCCCAACGCTTCCGGTGTCTTGTCGAGTCCATGCCGAGACGAATCGCCGCCGTCTTCAGGCCGAAAGGTGGTGCTACACGTTACTAGACAGGTATCTCTAATTCAATTGCTCTTCAGCGTATATAACAAACGGATGTATTGTTGCTTGAGCATTGTTCCAATGAAAGCCTTGTGCAAAATCTTGAAGCACAAAATGCATAATTTTCAGCAAAATCACAAAGTACAATGCATTGGTTTTGAGGTAGATTTTCTTTCAAGTGTTGCAAATAAGAAGACTGTTGAGTAGCAATGAAAGAGTGTCTTAAAGGTTTTGGCAAACTCTGAAACAAATAATCCAAAAACTCTTGGGTCAGTTTTATGATAGTTTCCAGGACACACTTGTTATCAATCTGCATCCATTGTTTGAAACTCACATTTTCAATGCTATTAAGCTCAAAAGCTTCTTCAAACCGAGCCTTCAAATCATCACTTCCTAGGCAATTAACACAATTTGCGAAGTAACATTTAGATATTGGCGTTTTGCAAATTATATTGCTTGTTACATCTTTGTATGTTTTAATTGGGAGTTCACCATTTGTCAATTCAAATATTTTACACTGAGCCATCACTAATTTGGCATTCTGATGTATTGTGCAAACGCACACAGAATGCATCCCACTGGACCCAGGAAGAACACAATGCTTGGGATGAAGCTCACAAAATTTAGAAATTCAAATTCTCTGACCAGAGTAATACTCCTTAAATCGTATATATGATTCTTTTAATGTACTTAGAATTAAATACTTTTGAACATGTACACGTTTGCCGTCTTTTTTACCCGGCATTTGACGACTAACCTCATCATTTTGATCGAATTCTTTGACTAGGGCTACCGTTGCAAGGTTTAGTAAATCATTATCTGTAATACACCCCAATGTAAATTGGTTCCCTTATAGCCAATGTATTTTTTTTTTTTACCTTACAAAAGTTAAAGGTAGCAATGTAGCCCTAACTGGTATTTAAAACAATACCATTGGTATCATAACTCCTGATCCCATTGAGATCCCCTTCTAAACGTTTCAGGATTTAAAGCTTATAATATTACAAAAAACATATTTTTTTTCAAAATTTTTAAAAAACACTATTTTAAAAATTATTTTTTTAAATTAAATTTGTTTTCAGCAAGCATAGTCAAGTTGCATATCAAATTAAAACTTATGAAATTCTCTATAAAATGAGGAGTCAAACAACTCTCTAGGCCTTATAGAACTTGAGTTATAGAACTTGAGAAATTCAAGATTGAAAAAGTTTATGCAAGCCAAAAACCGACAATTTTTCAAAATTTTAAAAATTAATTACATGCAAACCCAGTGAGATAAAAAAAAATTTAAAATATATTCTCATTTACATCAATAGGGAGAATGATCCCTGAAGGTTTCGTTGGAATCTGAAATGGTCAGGTTGAGTGACTGGTTGATTTAACATGGAATCGCCCACAGGCCTTCGGCTGCCATATCACATCCGATGCAGTGTACGGCGAACAGTGTGTGCAGAGGTAATTTGAGAGGATCCTTGATTAAGATGGTCTGTAATTTGCTGCACTGTTGCCCTTCTGTTGTCTGTTACCAGTCTGGACACTCCGTTCCGCCCGAGCACTCCCTAGTCGATGACGCCAGCACGTTGCACGTAGAGACCCAGTTTTTTGGCTGACAGTCCAGTCTTTTAACGCTTTACAACAGCTGCTCTGGAACATTTCACGAATACGGCGGTTTCGGTGATACTCGCTCCATGGCTCCGAACTCCTACAATCATCCCACGTTGAAAGTCCGTCCAATCGCATTTTTCACCCATCTCGTCACCCAAAAAATTACTTCTACTACTGTCGCAAGCACTAAGCTTTCCCTTTTTATACTAGCCTCGCCCTCTAGCGGCAACAGCGTGCAGCCATAGCTCATTTGCTTAAAACTGTCAGGTGGTCATAATAAAGTGGCCACTCAGTGTATACATATAGAAGAAAATGTATTTACATACATTTTCTTCTATATGTATATAAAGCTCGTGCGTGTATAATTGCCGAGGTCCTTAAAAAATTTTCAATAGGTGCTTAAAATTCCTTAAAAAGTGCTTATTTTTTATGGGAGAGAAAGAGTGGGAACCCTGTACTCATGTTTTTGTACATAAATTGTAACTCTTTGGATGGATGGAGACCGGGCTGTTTCGTCTGATGACAAAATGCAATTCAGTGTTTGTGTTTTATAAGAATTCAAAATACTCTTGCAATTATTTTTTGGTCAGTATATACACACATATAAAAATTTGTTTTTCCCATGGGCGCTTGCAAAATTTCTTCCAGGGAGTGGTCAGAGTTTCAGAACACAAGAACTCTCTAAGATCTAAGCCTTTCATATTTCCCTTTACGCAATGAGACTGTTTTCAATAATTATTGAAAACAGTCTCATTGCGTAAAGGGAAATGTATTTATTTCTTCAGATGAAAAGAAAAAAAGAGTTACAGAATATTTAATGATAATTTGTGCAAAAGGGCATTGAATAAGTGCTGCGTAACCTATTTAGCTAGCAAAGAGCAACATTAACCTAAGAAGGTTAATTAAGCTGGATTATGGTTGCGTCACTCCTGAATGGAAGAAAACAAACATTGCAATCTTCTGTTGTTCTACTACTCAATTCGGTCAACAAGTCTTGATTTCAAACAAGATTTCACCCCACGCAGGATATTGATAGATCTTTCAATTGTACATGCTGTTGCGGAAAATGTGGATGCTATTTGTAGTGCCTTTGAAAGTGCCGGGTAAAATTTCAGGGTTTCCTGTATTCTTTATTCTTTCTATTCCCGCTACCAATTTGTCTTTCCAAAAGTGGTACAACGACCTTGATTGTGCGTCTAAATTATCTAGGTACATGCAGTACTTTGCTGAAATGTCTTTGGACGACAAATTAAGTTTAGTCTCATTAAGTTTATTCATATTTTCGGGAAGTAAATTAAAAAAAAAGAACATATGAATGCTTATTCTCTTTCGAGAATTTACTTTCCAGAAAAGGTATCGAAGAATTCAAATATGGAATGTTGCTAAATGGTCAGTAATGTTCTTCCACTGATTTTGATGGTGCACTGAATCTTTGCAATTCTTTGGCCACTTTAGAGAGGGAACGGATTTCAGCTGTTGAGAAGTCTACTTGGACGATAGCGAGCGAGGATTACGACGAGCTTGGTTTGCCGTAGTAAGAATAGTGAGCAAGACTCAACCTCTAATCTTAAAAACAATAGTAGAAGTGGGATAAACCACGGACGGACGCCTGCAGCGGAAATTAGAATCCCCTTCAAAACAAATAGAATTAAATTTAGGACAAAAATATAAAAGCTGAATAGAGGATGGATGAATTTCGATTTTTTCCTTGGGTCATAATAACTGTGTAGAAAAGACTGACTCTCTTCCCGTTATGACAGTTCATTCACTAAAACTTCGAAAATTTTTTAAGATTTTTGTATTACAATGAACAATGCCACAACGTTTCAAAAGATTAATAATTGTTAATGCTTTGGCCGAATCGAAAAGTTTCTTAGATTTAATGAAACCTGTTTTTTTTTATGTATATCAAAACCGTCAACACTGATATGATCTTTCAGCTACTTTCCTGAATAAGTAGCTAGGCTCTGTTAGCCTGCAGGTATTCACAAATTTGGGCATGTCATCACAGATCTATATGAAATTGATAAAGAATATCCAAGTAATTTCATTGTTGCAGAGCCATAACGTGCGTAAAAAAAGAAATTTGTTTGTTATTTCAGATACATCTCCTATAAATTCGATTACACAACTTATCATGAATGAGTGTGAATTCTTGATCTTTTCTGAAACGCCATGCACTTGTAATGCGATAGGTTCGTGTAATTTTGCAAAATATTATATCATACTCTTACAACCTAATATGGTTTGCAATTTTGGTGAATGTCCAATGAATTGGGCTCTATATTTAAATATGCACCCTTGATTCTATAGGGTGCTCCACGCAAAAAAGTTTCTTTGAACCGACGGAAAAGGAAACTATATCTTCGAAGAGTAGAATAAATTAGCTATTTTTAGAATCTCGAAGTACTCTGCCAAGTCTTTGAGAACAGAGGGAGAGGACGTTTTTATTCGCATGTAAAGGAATAGCTACCCAAGGCTTTGCCTTTTCGAGAGTGCTGCAAATCTCGTGAAGAGCAGATGAAAATGATGATATTGCTCCACTTAACTAGGAAATGTCTTGGAGATAAAGCTCACTCCTATTTTTGTGGAATATATAGGCACTGATAAGAGATCTTGTTCTACGTGACCTTCAAACCGCAAATGACACGTATCACGTATGAACGCCTAAATGGAATTGCGGTGGATATAACGATAGAGAAAAAATTATACGGAGGCCAAGAAAAATTGCATGAAGGCCAACATGTGTTGAAGCCATGGATATTTAATCAACCTCGACAGACTTAATGGGCAGCTACGCTATCCTGGAAAGAATGCAGGAACCTGAATCTGCGCTTTAAAGAATTCGGAAAATGAAATATGAAGAGCGATATACTATGATAACCTATAGCCCTTATTCATTTAGTACCTCATTAAATGCCAAATCTATGTATGTTTCGTGGGTTTTGGGATACCACTGAGTGAAAATTTGTCAAACACGATTTAGGCATTTCTAGTAAACCTCAAATATTCTATAAATTTTGTCTTCACTTTCAACCTGAAGTTCAACAAAAAGGCTCTTTTTAACTAAACACAACATTCAGTGCAAAAACCTCTTACTTTGACGTTTGATTAATTTCACACCTCAGCTGAAATTTAGTTTTTCTAGTAAATATCATTCTTCGAGTGTTCGGGTTCTGAGCCGAGTGCCCAAGTTTGCTCAATTATTATTATTTATTATTATTATTTGCTCAATATGTGGTTTCTTCAAGAACTCAGCACCAAAACGAATTAGAAAGACTTAGGTGCACTCAGAAAAAATATTTTTACCACAGGAATAAAGCATTTAATAGCAGCCGAAAATCTCTTTGCAAACACAGAACATGGATAAGGGCGAAACAAAAATGGAGTCGAATGAAAAAGAAAAATCTTCGTAATTATCTGGAAAAACGAAAGAAAAATATTCAAATCAATCTTCCTGCTTCCTGGGCGCGTAAGATATAAGAATAATTAGGTTTCGTAATTTTATCTCAGAGTTTCATAGATGCTTTTACGCTATTTTCTCCATCAGAATAACACACCCATGAAAAAGAATGCCAAAGCAGACGTAAGTCGATCGATGAAAGATTGCAACTAATTTTTGTACTAAATTGTAACTGAAAGCGCAAAGTTATATGAATTCTCACTCTGCATGGCATTTATTGATTATGAGAAATTTTTGATTTCATAAGACCATCAGCAGTTTGAACATCTTTGAAATCCTGCGGTATTGAAATTGCATGCATTAATATTATTGACAATGTCTATGAAAATGCAAGCGCAAAGGTTCGGCTGTTCGAGGATACAGCATGTGTAAAAATTGAAAAGGAAGTGAGACAGGGTGAGACACCGTATCTCCCAAGCGCTTGAATGTCACATCACAGAATGTCTTTCAATCATTGAAGTGGGACGGCAAACGGGATAATGACTAATGGAGAGAGTTTAGCTCACCCTAGTTTTTCTGAAACCACAGTCGGTTTTGATCCCCTCAAAGCTGCAGAATATGATCCAGGAACTTGCAGATAAAAGTAAAGAAGTGGGATTTAAGACGAACTTTGCTGAAAACAGAACTGATATGAAATTTTTACAATAAAAAAAAATTCAGAAGTTGACGGGGGCAAGTTCAGTAGTAATTTATGCTTGCATTTATCTTCGAAAACAGTTATCAAATAGGGATCACATCAGAGAAGAAATTAATAAGCTCATAAAACTTGGCTGGCGTGTATTTGGAAGAAACAGTACAGTTTTCAAGAGCAATTTACCATTATTTCATAAAAGATTTTAATCACTACATCCTACCAGTTCCTACTTATGTATCGGAGACATGAACCTCAACGGGAAAAGACACACAGAAGCTGCGTAGAACTCAAAGAGGCATAGAAAGATGCATGCTTCGATTGCTTTGTATAAACAAGAAAGATAAGAAAAGGAACTCACGGATCAGGAGAATGACAGCTGTGAATGACATCATGATCAGAGTAAGGAATTTCAGTGATGGACACATTGCTAGAGGAACTGACCATCATTGAACAACTGAAATGATAGAATACCAAGGATTGGAGAAGGAAATGCCAGAAAGAAGAACGCGTGGGTGATGGGTGAATATAATTCTAACGCATGCTGGAGTGACACGGAAAAGACACGGAGAGACCTTCCTCCAGCAGTGGATTGGGAATGGTTGTTAATCATGTTAATGGCACGCTCTAAGACCGGGGTCACGCAGTTTTTCAGTGCATGCCGTTTTTATTATATCGCATCAAGAGCTTGTACATGCTGTGGGGCTCGTACATCCTTATACAAAACTAATTACTTCAGTGCCATACAACAAGATGCAGAAATACAATCGGAAAGAAATGTAAGTTTTGTAAGAAATTCGTCTTGTAAAAATACTTTCAAAAGCAAGGTGTTGCTTTTTGTTTTAAAGAATAAAATGCCTTTCTTAAAAGATACGAATATAAACGATTTTTTTATTGAAACTCTCTAACGTGCACTTAGAATGCAGTGAAAAACATTAATTTTTTTTAATAAAAAATCCAACAGTGCGCAAAAGTTGTCCTTTATGGTAACTAAGAAGCGTGCAAAGTTTTAGAATTTTTAAATATATCTTGAGGGTCTACCATCGAAATTTTGGAAAAATGCAAAAAATTGAGTAATTTAACATAATTCATTGAGAATACACAGAGTTCTGTTCTAAAATGCAATAGTAAGCAAAAGTTTTCATATATATTAGCTAAGAAATGTAGAAAATATTGACATTATAGCGATATGTTTTGAGGGTTCACTATTATGTCCAAGTTTAAAGAAAAATCTAAAAATTCGCTACATTCAAATTGCTTTCATTAAACTGAAAAATCGTGATTGCGACATACAAATTTCAAATGTGAAAACCTAAATGAATTTAAATATTACAATTTAGAAATGTTAAACCTTGAATGAATTGAAATATTACAATTTAGAAATGTTAAACCTTGAATGAATTTAAAGATTACAACTTGCAATAACATTCAAACATTTACAACAGTTACATTCGAAATTCTCTTTTCGTGTTGAACCACATAACCATTCTACGTGACTCAAACCGCGCACGAATAAACAATCTCTTAAGTGCTCTCCGCAGACTTCAGCTGACGCCTCAGTAACTATTTCTACGCATATTTCCGTTACTTGAGAATGACAGGGTAGTTTGAAAACATCAGGAATTTATTCTGGCACTGCACTTCTAAACTCCTTCAACTCATCATGGGTGACTGCGAACAAAAGTGGGGGTGAAGTAACTCTAAATCCAGACTGTGCCAATCGATCAGGTCAATGTAGACCAGGGCTTCGAAGTTTATTTTCGGAACCGTGAAATCCCTTAAATTCTGGCTTACATGTATTTCTCGGGCTCTCCAGATTCTACAAATGGCCAACTCTTGGATGTATTTCCAATCGTTTGATAACATGACCGAAAGAATGATTTCAGGTTCGCCGAAGAAAACGTTTCTCTTCATTACAGGATCAACCACAGCTCGAAGTTCTTCACTAAGGTATCTTGAAAGTTTAACGATACGCCATTCGTGGATAGCAGCATGCTTACATGATGGATGTAACTTTATATCAAACCAAATTAGGGCGTAGACCTTGACAATGTAGCCAGCTAATAAGGATTGGGTTCTGCGACGTATAAACGCAAAAGACGATTAGCAGTTGTCAACCACCTCGGGTGAGATATCTTTCCAGGATATATTGAAGCTAAATTTTCAGGGAAGCGACCCGTAGAAACAGCTTGACATATTTTAAGCAGATAATTTTACTCGTTACTTAAGTCTTTGGAAGAAATTTCTGGAATCTCTGACTAAATTGGAGCACACTGAACAGTAGGGAACTATTCACAGTTTTTTAGTCTATTTCCAATCGGAACCCTAAAATCTTGTGAACCAAGGATAGGCCCATTTAAATGTTCCATCAGGTGTCTTAGCGGCAGCTCATTGGTGTGAAGCATACAAATTAACCATTGGAGTGGCTTCCCACGATCTCTTTCCAGTAGCTTGATTATACCATCTTTACGATCAGTGTTGACGACAGTGCAATTGCAGCCAACTGCAAATAACCTGCAGGTTTTAACGTTGGTTTTGAAAAAGTGGTCCGCAATGGCATTTTTGATACCCGCTGCCAAACCTTGTGCAGGAGAGATATGACCCAAGTACTTATCACCAGACTGGACCAACAGGGACACATATTCCTCAGTGACAGTCTGTCGGTGATACACTTCTCCTCGCTTTTCCATAATAAGAATAGAATCTTTTCTCCTGTCGAAAAAGAGACCCCATACTTCAGCATTAGGTTCGTTTCCTTTAGTATTTATCTGAAAAGGTTGACGGATTTTTGTCTTTCGAGTACAACTTTACTTGGGTCAATAACATGTTTCATGTTATCTTTGGATATTACGCCGTACAATACAGCTAAAGCAATCTTCGCGGCTTCTCTGTGTTGCATGATCAATCATATATATATATATATATATATATATATTACACCATCAGTCAGAAACACCCTAGCGATCACAAATTTTGGCAAAACATGTCAAGCTAAGTAGAGCTTAAGAAGTACAAGGTTTCAGAAAATTGACAACAAAATCAGTATCGGGTGGTTTTCACAAAATCCACATCCACGGACTCTTTGTCTTCATAACTGATTGGCTTTGATTACTTGTAGACTGCTTTTAATTTCTTTCCAACACGACTGCATTCCAGTGATTTTCTTTCAAGCTTCCGTTTCATTCTAATCGTTTCAACTCTATCAACTGTACCAATAGCCTTTTGTGTTCGTTGCTCTGATTCTTCAGAAAAGCCTGTTTGCTTGGCAGGACTCCCCGAGAACGTTCACATTTGCCATTACGAAAGCCACACTTGCAAGCAGCAATGTCAAACAACCTTTTTGATTCTTGTAAAAAAATATTCACCTTTTCTTGAATACTATCGCTGTGCTTCCTGTCGCAGCTGAACTACTCCTAAAGGTTTTGATATTTTTCGCGAAATGGTAGAATCAACTGAAGAATTCTTCCCCGAGAAATAATCGGAATCGAGGCGCGATTCCAGATCCCTTTTAATCTTTTCTGCAATAACTACAGAAATTTCACTTACTGTAGGCTCCTTTTAACGACTGTTGGGCTTTAAGTTACTTTGAACATACACATAAAATTTCACAATTTCTTCGTATGTCGGAAGCACATTCTCGCTTAAATCCTTTGGAATTCCGAAAACCAGGTCTTTTACTTCACTTCTAGTTCTTGTACTCATTTTGAAATACACATTTGCGCATAAAATAAAAGAATTGGAAACACCACTAATACGCTACAAATGCGTCACACTACAGAGTCATGAAAAACACGTTAGTACATGCGGTGGGTGTCGCTGCCGAATGCCAAGGTCACTTCTTTCAATCATTTTTCCACGTGACACACGTGACTTAGTACTTCCTTCTCGGCAAGTCATTACTGACGGATTAGTAACGTTCATTTAGGTTTTCACATTTGAAATTTGTATGTTCCAATCACGATTTCTCAGTTTAATGAAAGCAATTTGAATGTAACGAATTGTTAGATTTTTCCTTAAACTTGGACACAATAATGGACCCTCAAAATATATCAATATAATGTCAATATTTTCTACATTTCTTCATCATCATCATCATTGTCAACCATTATCAATCTACTGCTGGACGAAGGTCTCCCCAAGTTTCCTCCACAACGGTCTGTCTTGTGCCAGTCTCCTCCATGTCACGCCCGCATACTTTCGAATTTCATCCACCCATCTTCCATGTGGTCTTCTTCTGGGTCTTTTCCTGTCCCTTGGAATCCAATCTAAAATTTCGGCTGTCCACCGATGGTCTGTTCTTCTGGCAGTATGTCCAGCCCATTGCCATTTCATTAGGTACTATTATATGACAGATTTTGCTTACTATTGCATTATAGAACAAAACTCTGGGTATGCCTAATGAATTATGTTAAATTACTCTATTTTTCTCATTTTTTCAAAATTTAGTGGACCCTTAAGATATATTTAAAAAATAGTGGACCCATAAGATATATTTAAAAAATTCTAAAACTTTGCAGGTTTCTTAGTTATCATAAAAGACAACTTTTGCGTACTATTGGATTTTGAAATTAAAAATTTCATTTTCTTGCACTGCACCCTAGACTGCACGCATGTATTACTCGTATGCTTTATATTCTCTTGAGACTTCGCAGTAAAATGATAGCTTTGTTTATTACTTTATAACTTTTAGTGAAACATTTAACATACACCATTTTCCAGTTGTTAACTGATAATGCACCATGCATATGTGTATGTTCTTCTGACAAAAGTTTCTTAATGCTTGTTCCTTGAAATTTTGATACAAATTACAAAAACAAAATCTCCATTCAAACTTAGGGCTGCAGTTTGGGTAACAGTTGGCATGTGAAAAATCCCGCGATTCTCCGAGCTAAATAATTCCCATAATTTACAGATACCTTACTTGCTTCATCCTTTTGACAAGCCTTTTTATAATGTTTTTGTTAGCATGTGAGAGAGAGCTTAAATACTTCCAAAAGCCCTTGACAGCTTCGTTCACTTTTGCTGTCCACCAACTGTTCTGAACATTCCTGTAGAAGCATAATGCTGCTACATTGCAAGTTTTCCTAGCAGCATAAGCAACCCGTCTTTCATACTTGTTCCAGTCAATTTCAGATTTTGTTACAACTTTCATTAATTCGATTCTGGAAACCCAAACACATTACACCTTTCAGTCTGTCGACCATCATGTGTATTTGTCGGTTTCCCGACCACTTGATGACTCACCTTTAAAAATTCTATTAAAAAACAAACTTAACTCACCTTAAAAATAAATTATATTAAAAAATGAGCATGCACTCACTATATACTTCAAAATCTCTAAATAACGTTTCTTACAGAATTTTCCTTACTGACATAATCAACTATAATTTTCCTATTTCTTTCCTCTTTCCACCAAGAATATATCTGATTGATTTTGTGTTTAAAATATTAATTGCAGTCCTGGTGTCGCAGTGATCTGAGCGATGGCTTCTGATCATTCGTCCGAGATGGGTCCGGATTCAAATCCCGGTGAGGCATGGATGTTGTGTTTGTCTGGCGGCGCTGGCTCTCTCCCTTCCCTGGAACCAGTAGCTCTAAATTAGGGACGGGCGACTGCTTATAGCTCACTGAGTTGCGTACGGTGGGCGTTAAACCTCCAATTAAAAAAATATTCATTATTAAAAGTTCATTTCATAAACATAAGTCAATGAGATTTTTCCCATTCATATTTACCATGCAGTTGTCTGCAGATTTAACCATGTAATCTTAAAATCGTCGTTCGTCGTTTCCAATTCATTGATATCCTCAAGACCGTGATTTCCAATTTGAAAACCGTCCACCCTATGTGTTCCTATTTAGTTTCTCACATAACCAACTTGAAAGTCATTGTGTGTTATCAAAGGTAAGTGCTACATTAGCATCTTCCACATACCAGAACATACGTACTATAGTAAATTTGCAACCGAGAAAACCTTTTCCTAAAAAAAGCTTCTTGTTTTCACTGATCCCTATCTATTTAGGTTGAACTTTTTTCAATCCAATTCTATTTTTTCCCTCTTGTTCTCCATACATTTCTGCATCAGAAACTAATCTCTTCAGGCTTGTCTGGGAATGTTGTTGGCGTTTTTCCTGTAAAACAATTTGATATGTTTCTCATCAGCACTGAATTCATGGAGGAAAACAAACGTTATCATCTATTCATACTCTAAGCAGTTGGAAGGATACTTACGATGGAACTCAGTCTCGTTCCTCAAAGAAACTGTCTTTAACCTTAGTGCCAGTTTGCTCCCAGCAGAGAGCATATACCTTTGCCTTAGCTTGGGCTTGTTCTGGGAATTGTGAGTCGGAGAGCTTTCCCTCCGCACCACGAGGAGATAGGGTACAAGACTCAGTGGAAGGCAGGGTTGGTTCCACACATCGACTCCGAAATTCAGCATATGGGTCTCTTAACAATTTCAGTGGATATAACCCATTACAGTTCTAGTTTATTTCCGATTATCTAGCCATTTCTACATTTTTAATTTTGTAGTTTCAATAATTTTCTCTAATTAATCGCTTCCAATTCTTTATATTATGCTTTGCTCATCTTTTGAACTGCTCTTGTGAAGCCTGCACTAAATTATTTCTTTATGCCAGTTGTTATTCATTACTTAGTAAATAAATCATATTAACTTCCGCATCTCATTTATTTCTAACTCACACTCCTAAATGCTCTATAAGCTTCTCAGTGCAGTTAAAATGGAATATAAATTTGACATGAGAGAAGCTATTGTAGGAATCCAATCATTATGCTTTGCTGTCTATAGATGATTAAAAAGTTGAGAAAATAAAATTACCAAGTTAAAAAATTGAATGCAACTATAACATTAAACTAGATAAAAATTGCACTAGATCTTTCAGTCCGGCCACCGGTCCATCTTCAGGTGTTCTACAACATAATGACACAGGAAACCAGAATTTTATCACGACTCAGATGGATGCTCGTGACGTATCTGCTACACACCGCGCAAACGCAGATGACTGATGTGTAATAATCGAAAGAATCTAGCTGCTTGAGCCTGGTGTGGTCGACGCAGGAGTTTGTGGACTATCCCATGATACCACCACCAGGCTCAAGCAGCTAGATTCTTTAGATTATTACACATCAGTCATCTGCGTTTGCGCGGTGTGTAGCAGATACGTCACGAGCATCCATCTGAGTCGTGATAAAATTCTGGTTTCCCGTGTCATTATGTTGTAGAACACCTGAAGATGGACCGGTGGCCGGACTGAAAGATCTAGTGCAATTTTTACCTAGTTTAATGTTATAGTTGTATTAAATCTTTTAACTTGGGGATTTTATTTCCTTAAGTTTTTTAATCGTGTATTGACAGCAACGTATAATGATTGGATTGTGATCTGCACGACGTATTTTCTTCGTAAGTATTGTTGTAGGAAGCTGAACTACGACCGCCCTTGTAAAGTATTCTTGGTTAAAACCGATATTATACATAAAAATATTCAGAGGCATCATTCTTCCCTAAAACTGCTAGTTAAAGAAAAGGCTACATGCTTTAGAATATCCTCATAACATCCATGTTCTGTGTCATATTTGCAAATTGCCACTGCTGCAACTGTGCAATAATGACAAAAAGAAAAGGATTGTTTCAAATCCTACGTAAAGCTATGATGAATTTAATACTTCCGAACGAGTAAAAAACACATAAATTTAAAAGTCATATAGGTAAGCAGAACAGTGAAATCCTGTTATCAACACTTGGTGATGGACTGAGTATTGTTGTAGGAACTGACCTGTTGCTAACTAATTAACTCTCACATTGGTTTAAGTTTGATTCAGCTACTCCATAGTTCTTGAAATAATATTCATCAGATTTTGTTAATTTTAATCTTTGTGTTGCTATTCTTGTTCTGTTCCTAATGCTTTATTTACACTTGGATGTGCCTTAAAGAACATGACGTCTTCGTCGGTATTGTAAGATACGAAAACATTATAGGCAGGTGAAAAACTGTGCTTTATACTTTTCTTTCAGACGTCCTATTTCTTGGAATAAAAGCTGCGCATAGCAGTCACAAGATGATACTGTGTTTATTTCAATATTTTCCTTACTACATCTTCAAATAACTTTTTGCTAAGTAAGCTTCAGCATGGTCTCTCTCAGACGTGAGAGGAACAAACCATCTAATATTTCGATTCTGCTGGACAAGTGCACTGCACTCTTCAGCCTTTTGCTTAGTGCTGGCCATCAGTTAGTTCAACGAAGTGAGCTTTAGCCAATATTTATTGATGGATCCTCCATTAAACAGGTCAACAGCGTGGAATGGCTTCGGCCTACAACACCGGCGGACGGAGAGAGAGAGATGAGCCCTTCTTGAACAAACAGAAGTTTGAAAACGAACGAACCGATCATTACGATCTCGCGTAACACACTTGACCGGGATGATATTGGGATGAAGGAACTGACAGTTCTTGATTTATGACACTTTCCAATGCGATGACATTACTAACTATCGGAGAATAAGTTTGGATGGAGTTTCTAAGATAAATTTACGAAAGTTTGAGATATTCTGAGAGACGTACTTATGGACTTTAAAACAAGGAACGAAGTGAACATTAGGAAGCGCATCACAGTGAGCGCATTTCAAACAAAATATACTGGAACACAGCTGCATTTGCTGGAAAGTAATTTTTTTTCATCTGTGCCCATATGTGCAGACTTAAGTTGAGCTTTAACAATCAAGATGTGTTTTGTTCTTACTGAATAATATTCATTTAACTTACAGAAGCGTCACTAGGCACACATTTCGGATTATTTCATTTTTCATTTTCTTTTAGCACGGAAGTCTGACGACAAACCGAAATAAAACAGGAGGTCCATATATTTACCACTGAATGTTTTATATCTATTCCACTCAGCATCAATGCTTTCAGTTCAGAAATAAGTAATCGCAAAACCATTCGCGATAATATTGGTGGTACCTGGAAAGGCCAGCATTGAAAATCAAGGCGGGAAGTTTCGGTTTTTCGGATGTTCATATTAAGATATATAACTTTGGCAACGACCCCTGATATTGAATGTCGATTCCAACAATTATTGGCCGACTAGGCGAGAAGTTAGAACTGATGAAAAAAAATTTCGGTTGCTGTGTGTTTCTAGAACGTGGTGTGACGTACCTGCCAGCAGGACGCACACGACATAAAAAGGCAGATAGCAATCAGAATGAACGTCTGCTTAGCTCAGTTGGTAGGGCGACTTGTTCCGGAATAAGCGGACTCGGGTTCGAATCCCGGCGTAGGCCAAAAAAGACGGAGAAATTTAATTCGTTATAATGGCGCCCGATCTATCCGGATGACCCGACCGTTCAAAATCTCGCATTGGTGTGATGTTCTTTCCACACCGCGAGATAGGAAAAATCAGAGAATCCCATCTCCAGCGGATCGAAAAATAAATGTGTGTGACGTTGCATTCCACTCACCAGATTGGCTGGGAGTTCTCAAGTGCACGTTCTACAGTGGATGGCTGCCTGCAACGATTCATGGTCATGGCTGACCCGTGGGCCATGCCCCCGACCCTCTTTCGGGGGGGGGAGATGTGACGTATCTGCCAGCAAGACGCACACGACATAAAAATGCAGATAGCAATCAGAATAAACGTCTGCGTAGCTCAGTTGGTAGGGCGACTTGTTCCGGAATAGGGTTCGATTCCCGGCGTAGACCAAAAATGACGGAGAAATTTACTTCGTTATAGTGGTTAAGAGCGATGTATTTATTTATCCACTGAAGAACAATTGAATTAGAGCCAGCTGGCGTTATGCAAATGTGGCGCTGTGGGCGGCCCTGTAAACGGAAACAGCATGACGTATGCAGCGATCCGACAATATAAGGAGTAATGCGACGGGAATCAGTAAGAGTCGGACGCAGTATGGGTAAGACGAAGGATCTAAGCACATTTGATCGTGGGAAAATTGTCAGCGCCCTGCGAATAGGTCACTCCATCTCAGAAGTCGTGCAGGCACTGGGATTTTCACGAGCCACTGTGTCACGGGTGCACCGTGAGTACATCAAATCCGGTAAAAGCATCCCCGCAAGGGCCAACTGCCGTGGACAACAGCGTGTAGATGAGCGAGGTCATAGTCGGCTAGCTCGCATTGTAACAGCGGATAGACAGGCCACAGTGCAAGAAATCACTCGGCAATTTAACGCTGGTACACAAAAACGTGTAAGCAGCCACACCATCCAGAACCATCGTCCCACGAGGGTACCGCTGCTGACCGCACATCACAGGGTGCAAAGATTAGCATGGGCGCGGGAACATCGCCACTGGACCCTAGACATGTGGAAAAATGTTGCCTGGACTGATGAGTCGAGATTCACGTTGGTACATACGGATGGCAGAATACGAGTACGGCACATGAAGCGATGGATCCTTCTTGCCAGCAGGGTACTCTTCAAGCTGGTGGAGGCGGCATTCTCAGCTGGGGACTGTTTACCTGGACTGGCATGGGATCGCTGGTGCGTGTGATATCGTCCCTCACAGGTCAAAGTTACCGGGGTATCCTGGACGACCATTTGCTCCCGTTTGTGCGTCTTCAACATCCCTCTGGAGACTGCAACAAGACAATGCACCGTGCCATCGCTTCCGAATTGTATCCGAATGGTTGGATGAACACTCCACCTCGCTTCCTTGGCCAGCTAGGTCACCTGACCTCGATCCCATCGAGAACATCTGGGATGCCATCGAGAAAGATGTTCGAGGCTCTGACACCCTCCATCAAATCTTCGTGAACTGTGGGAGCTTGTTCAGGGGTCGTGGATCCGTATGGCTTCCCAACGCTTCCGGTGTCTTGTCGAGTCCATGCCGAGACGAATCGCCGCCGTCATCAGGACGAAAGGTGGTGCTACACGTTACTAGACAGGTATCTCTAATTCAATTGCTCTTCAGTGTATATAGATGTGTTCAAACACATATATATATATATATTCAAATAAAACATTCTGTGGCAAGTCCAATGTGCAAAGATCACAAAAATACATGAAACAGTTCTCTATGATACGACAAAGTACTTAATCTCGGAAAACTCCACCTAAAGGGTAGTTTAGGAACATCTGGTGTAGGTTGACTTTCAATAATTATTAAACAGAATATCTGCGACCATCCGCTGTAGGCTGGATGGTCGCATATATTTTGATTAATAAGTATTGAAAGTCAACCTACAGCAGATATTTCTTTAACTACAGTTTAGGTGAAGTTTTTCGAGACTATGTATTTTTTGCCGCATTTTAAGGAACTGATCATTTAAATTATATGACATTTGCAGTTTTGGATTTTGCCACAGAATTTCTTATTTGAATATGATGAATATATATATAATTGTGTTTGAACATAATAGTGTATGTACATATGTATCTAAATCATTTGCATAGATAATTTTTGTCAGTTTTGTCAGATTTGACTGCATGTCAGATTAGTCTGCATGTTGAAGCGTGTGGCATTTTACTACCTCTGTTTCGAGATATAAAGTATGAAGATGAATATACCGGAACTTACACAGTGTTTGCAATAATTACATCACAACATACAAAAAAGTCAGCTTACAGTGGATAGTCGCAGACATTCTGTTTAATGAGTATTAAAAGTCAACCTACAGCAGATGTTCCTAAACTACAGTTCAGGTGGAGTTTTCCGAGATTAAGTACTTTGTCGCATCATAGAGAACTGTTTCATGCATTTTTGTGACCTTGCACATTGGACTTGCCACAGAATTTCTTATTTGAATATGATGAATATATATATACATGTATGTAGATGTGTTTGAACATATATCTCTAAATCATTCGCGTAGATAACTTTTACAAAGACAATAGTAACGGATAGCTGATACACTTTTAATTATGTAAACTTCTTATAAAACAAATGTCAGTAACTTATATATGTTGTCATCCATTAGACTTAATATACTTCAATGTTCATAAATGTCCTTAGCTACTCAAGAGCAACGTGTAAAGAGTGTTCATACAAGCATACACACTTTTTGTTAAGGTGTATGATATTATTATATATTTCCACAGCGCGTTACAATTAAATGTTACTAGCATTGTTGGTACCGAAATTAGTAAGTCCCTTCGCTGATTCTTTCTACCTGGCCAGAGTATTTACTTAATTATTCAAGAAGTGTTAATATGAGTTCAACAAAGTTATTTACAAACATTGCCTAGCTACTTAGTTAAACACATAAAATACAACTATCAAAAGTTAAAGCTCTACACAATTAAGAGATTACAATTTTTGGGGGGAAAACAGTGAGAATCATTCTATCAATTACTGAAAATAACATCAGCTCTGTACTGTCAGAGAATTAACTGTCATTTTATGGCAACGACTTTTGGAGTCTGACTAGATTCTGACAATGAGTGTTAGAATCTGATAGTCACAACTGTACTGTAGACTCTAACAGAGAGTTTTAAGACTGGTAAACAGAAAGAAAAATCATTCTCATCATGGGCAGATACGTTATGGAGAGATCGCATTCGGCAAGAGTGATCAGACAGAAGAGCAAAGACATGTTATTTGAAAAGTTTGTCTTCTTCTTGCTCACTCAACTTGGCTCAACTTTGTGCCTATTTATTCTGAAGTGTACAGTACTTCCTTATTAATAAAAGAAGCTTACAAACCCTGATGCAATCGAAACAGGACCGTGGAATTTCTTTGCCTCAAAGTTAGACTTCCGTCAGCGTTTGTAACAATTTAATTTGCTTTTTTCTTTTGCTTTTTTTTCTTGGGGAGGGGTGTGTAACAATAAATCTTTAAACACTGCACACATGCTAAAATTTCCTGAAAATATGCGTCAGGCTGTCAGATTCCTTATTTTTCATGGGGAAAGGAACATCGTTTTCGTTAAATTTCTTTTTAATGCCTCAATTCCAAGAATTAGACTCAGTCGGCAACAACACGCGCTGAAAGTGTGTTAAAGTTCGATGTTGTGACACATTGTTATTTTAATCTCATAGAAGTCTCAGGACATTGCTTCAGCAAATGTCCTGAGACTTCTAAGAGGTTAAAATAATTTCATTTAGAGTAACAGTTGCTTAAAACTTGCATTGTTGTGCTCATGAATACTGTTTGAAAGAACCCAAAGTTAACGGTTTTCAAATTGCTGTAAAACCTATTAGAACAGAGAGATATTTTCAATAATGTATGTTTTATATTCTTCCGTAAATCTTATATTTATCATGGGCAGATATGTAGTTAACAGAAAGCTTTTGGGAAAAATTATTATCTTATTTCTTTCTTTTGCATTTTGGAATAGTTTATTTTTCTCTTCTCTTGTGTCCAGTTCTTCAAAGATTACATTTAAACCCTGCGGGTTTAGTGCAGCCATTGGCTTTTAGCTGCTTTCTTGATTATTTTACGAATTCAAATTCCTCAATTCTCTTCTTCCTGTGTTTCAATCCATATACTCTCAGCTGTTTTTAGTTCTTTTACTGTTTACAATGGACTACTCTCCCACCAAAAAAAATCTGACCATTTCAGCAGCTTACTAGTAGTAACTACTTGCGACCAGGTCATGTAATATCTCCTAAACTGCATGAGCCAATGCAGTGCATACGAGTATGTTTGCTTCCCTAGATCAGCCAAATTCTCAGAAATTATGTTGTTCGTTATTGAGTTCGTATCATTATCATAAATAAAAACAATGCTTTCCTTTTCGAAACTTATTTTTGTTTGCTTTCTGGAATGCTTTTGTTGCTCAAGAGCAAAGTACCTCAGTCATAATGAGTACTTTTCTTGAGTGATTATGTAATAAAATCGTTCATTCCTTTTCACTTTACCACAGGGCATATGTTAATTTTGTTCAGTATTCTGCATAGGTATGAAAGGAAATAGAAAATTTTGAAATATATCTATGTATACGCAAATGAGCCATTAATAACAAGAAAATAAACTGAAGACTGAAATTTCTGGGTTCTACACGTAAACTGGTTTTCACAAAAAAAAGGGGGAACTTTTTAAAAGTCTAAGCCAGAAATCAAAATTACATAGTGTTAACTGAACTGATGCTTTTGAAATAAGCGTGTTAACTGAACTGATGCTTTTGAAATAAGCACAAAAAAAACAGTAACAGAAAATTACTCAACACGACAGCTGTAAATAGATAGCTTTTCATTATTTCATTTTTAAATACGTGTTGAAATTTTCTGTTTGGCAGATCAGCTCAAGATTAGCTAGCTCGCGAGCTGACAGGTGTGTAGCGTCCCAGTTGCCCTAGCTGCATTTCCTGCGTTGCCATGCTCACAGACATCCCTGACCTTTGAGCTATAAATCCTCAAAATAAACGATTCATCCAATTTCTTTTGCACTTCTACGTAGAAAACCTTAATGTCTCTGGCGTAAAATTACGAATCAAGAACTAAAAAGATAAAGTAAATGTTAAGAATCATATGTATTACATCCGATTTATGTATTTGAAATTACATTATTCAATAGGATATATAAAAAATTAATTATTACCATTTTTTGTGAGATCATACAAGTCCAAAGAGCTTGTCGAGAGTTGGGGATAGCTCAAATAAAACGCCAGTAGCAACTTAGTGTTTTACCATTCGTGAGCTGCAACAATAGGATATGTGGGCTCTTCGTCCCAAAAAATTCATGAGGAATACTTTTTTACAGCTGAGAGTTTCGTTATTTTTATAGGAAACTGGGTTTTATGAGGAAATTTTAAGACAGGGTATAGAACTTTTCTATATATAAAATGCGTTTGGTAAACAACAACTTGGATCGTTTGAGCAGGAAAATGCAATTTTATATCTTCGACCCTGCACGGTGCCTGTGGGCTCGTAGTGTCTTAGAAGACCAATGAAAGGCCCTTCCCCTTGTCTCTCCGTCTGATGCATCCGATGACGCCGAAAGAAAAAGGAAAGCGACCAGCATACACATTTTTCGCAGGCCTTTAGGCGCTCTTTTGCTTCGGTATAAGGCCATAGGGACGCAACACTCCCTGGACACATGAATAATTGGACGATCCCTGCAGCACTTTCCGTACCTTGACTCCCCACCAACAGAGACGAATGACACTTACCTGATCCTGCGCTTCCCGCTCAACATTAAGGTGCGCTCGATTAATGGATTCGGCCATTTCCAGAGCATACACTGCGAAAAAGAGAGAAAACACAAGGGGCCGAGGAAAGAAGAAGGAGGAAGAGGAAAGGGGTGGACAGAAGTACATCACACGTGAGGCTCATTTCAGAAAGAGAAATATTATTTTGGGAAATAGAGCAGCTGGAAGCAGATGGCTTTAAAGGGCAGTAATCCAGTTACGTCTTCTTTATTGGTGGCAGTTATAACAAAGACAAGGAGAAGACAGAGCTTCTTTCAGACGATATCACTTAGATACAAAAAAGGTGTAAATTCCGTTGTTGTCGTTCCGTTGTTTTTCCGCAAATTACCCTTACGCGCAACTCCTTGAACTGAAGTAAAAAATATACTGATGAAATCATCTTCATCATTGCGGATAAACAAATGTTTTTCACCTTCTACTCTCTGAATACTTGTGTTCTTATTTCATCGTTTTTTTGAAGAATGAATAGTTCCAATAAAAATTCATCTACGTATGTAGTGTTACACGGCACTAGCAGTGTTCCTGCCTAGTCTGTCGGTAACGGTGCTTGAGACCTGAAGTACAATTTAGTTGGCCACGGCACCAGGTGAGAATCTCAGGTGCACTGCTGCACTCAAAGATTCACACCAGAACATAAAAAATGAAAAGTTGAAGAATGACCCGAAGCATAAGGCTTGGGTGAATCCACCCTTGTGAACAAAATAACAACAACAAATAAACAATAAAATAATCTAAAAAAAATGATACTTTGGGATCAGAGTTGTGATGAGGTTCACCCGCAATCACCAATTCGTGACTGAATGTAGTGGTCCGGATCTTACTCCGGTACATTCAATCCCCAACCAGCCAGTACAACACTCACTTTCGCAAATAACACATGATTCTCAAATACACAACACAACATTTAATAACGTTCTGCGAGATTTAAACAGATCCGGCGCTCTCTAGGCGCATAGACAATTGCCCCTCATATGTGGGCAGCATACGGTGTCACACTTTACTGTCGGATAACGCAGCCGACTGAGTCTCCACCGGACTATCTGAACAAGAGATACTACTCGTTTACACACTAAATAGAGCTGCAGGTGATATTCATATACAATTGCTTAGAGAATAAAAAAAATTATATGCAAACGATCACATTAAAAATACTCGTGACACAAAATACACAGGCACGTTAATTTGCGGTATAAGATTATAGGTGCGAAATACTGCCAAAGTTAATTAACTAAATCTAATAAGCATGCACATGCAGATCCCTTCCCGCTGACGTTGGTCCTGAACCAAAGTTAAAAGAAACTGTCCTGCCCAGCGGAATTTGTGGCCACACCTTCTCCCTTATTCATGTAAAAAAGTAATCAGGAAATGGGCCCTGTAAGAAATTGAAATCTGTATGTGCAGGTATTTCCTCTGAGGTTCAGTCACTCAGCATTACTGCATCTATGTCCATGCAGCTTCGGGTGTCGGGATGGCACAAGTTCGCAGATGTGCGAAGAAAGAAAAAGGAAATATTCATCTACTTACAGTTACGTGACTTTGCTGTGCAAATCCGTTGTGCATCACATAATATCACACGACAAAAAAAAAAACACACACACAGACACTTGCACCATGTGGCAGCACCGATGATTCAACACTTCACTTTGACGCTTGATGTAAATGAAGCACACAATTAAAAATGGTAATATCACGCCGCACTTTGTTGCAATGATTAGAGTGCACACTGATCTATTCTCGTGACGATTTGAAGGTGGGCGTTAAGCAAAATAGGCCCTCTCACATCTGATGTTGCGGTTTCCAAGATTAATTTTCTCGGCCGAGCGAAATCAGACGTGCTTTTACCTTAAGCGTATATCG
The DNA here is from genome assembly GCA_039090855.1 of Macrothele yani. NCBI lineage: Eukaryota > Metazoa > Arthropoda > Arachnida > Araneae > Macrothelidae > Macrothele > Macrothele yani. The sequence continues at coordinate 70,153,620 of CM077025.1, read as the reverse complement.
GCAACTCAACATTTCACCTGTATATTTGTTAGGTATCGAAGCCACCGCTCTTACGCTCATATTTTTCTTTCGACATGTTTTTATCCCGTCGCACTTACACGTAGTGGCTTCGCTGCTTACGCTACCACACACACGCACACATGGGGCCTCGCGCTTCACCCCGTAAGACAAGCGCATCTCTTCACTTCCTCCACAGTAGGGGATGAATGGGGGTGACGATTCCACACTGCAGTGGTTGGCATCCGAACCCGACTTTGCTTGGCTTCGCTTCTCATACGAATGACCACTGTCCACTCGCAGACTTCTTAATTCCCCTGTAACTTGGCTTTCATTAGGCCAAACAGTCGCTGAGTTCCATTACGCTCCAGCCTAGAAATTTCTGCTTTATCCTGCGGATTTAGGCATTCTGCTGTCTTTATGGCAAACTGGCATCTCCAGCTGCCTCGAGTTGTCTCCATTTCTTACCAAATGCGGGGAGGTTTGCTGCTTCATTTTTCCCAATTCATTTTTTGCAGATCCAAGGCATCCAGCCTTTCACATCGGAGAGCGCACAGACAACTAAACTTTCTTCCTTATTTTCATGCCAAGTGCGAACTCTTATTTTTCTGCACGGACCACACAGAGAGCAATTGTTCTCGAAAATGCCCCAAACAATCGACGAATTTACGATTATTCGCTAAACCTTTCGTCCCCTATCTTCATTCATTCCTACTCAAGTGGCTCATTCGATACGTATTCCTCTTTCCCTTTCCGTGTTGCATAGGCTGCCCGTCAGCTGCGCCCTGATATTTATGACCTAACAGAGCTATTCTGAGACCACCCAGCCAGAGAGAGAATTCTTCGCCTCTTTTCTTTTCCAAACCCCCAGATAAAACTTTATCTGCTGTTTACACTTTTAAACTCCAATCAAGCCTCGAACAATTAATACTTAATTAATTTCACACATCAACCACGCCCATTAATTACTAAATTAATGGCGGGGGTGGGTCGTAACATCGGCCCCTCCTCAAGAAATCTAGAAGTCCTCTTCTGGGCCTATCGCTTTGCTCTTATCAATTTCCAGAGCAACCATTGAGTGCTACCTTTTCCCACAGGTAGAAATAATTCAAAATGGCAAAAATATTGCGTTTCTTGCCTTCAAGAGCATTGGAGCGACTTCGCAATTATCCCGCAATTTTGTTAATTAATTTTTGAGAACATCCGAAAGAAAAAAACAACGTAAATGAGAAATAAGTAAAAAAAAACTGAACTGTAAAAGAACATGTGATCCTGCCGAACTGTGATTCCTAGCTGCCTCATACCATACGCGACATGGCGGACAAATTTTAGAGTTTTCTTCAGGTTTTAGGATGGGGGGGGGGTGTCCACTGTAACAGTAGTTTACTTTCTGCACATTCTGCATTTTCAGTAGACATTTAAAATAACTCATTTACGGAAAGCCTTCATCATTCTCTGGCAAAATAAATCGATGAAGCAGTCACGAAATATCAGCAATTGAAGTTGTGCAAGTTGATTTACTACACCACTCAATAATGCCAGGATAAATGGTAAAAATAAAATACCAGATAGCGATAAGGAATTATGACGATCTCTAATTACAAACGTATTGGATAAATGCGATGTACAGATCAAAAGACTATGTCGAAGATACAATTCACGGTTATTTTGTGCATAAGCCAGACCCGCAGAGACTTGTGTTTCCGATTGAAGACAACTTACGAAAGGAAATGATTGCAATTCCAGAGCAAATGGGCCATTTATTCGAATAAAACAGCTACACGAGCGGAACAAGTCAGTACGTTGTAGCGCCTCCTCTGGCTCGGATACAAGCAATTACCCGGCGTGGCATAGACGCGTACAGTTCACGGATACTGTCCTGAGGCATAGCATGTCAGATGGTGTCCAAACTGCGGACCGGTCCGCGAACATTCCGGGTCGACGTAGGTGTCGTCTCATCATGTCCCAAACATGTTCGATTGGTGATCGAGGGTGTCAACATTACGGAGACATTCCTGGTAGAGCCATTCCATATGTGGTCGGGCATTATCCTGCAGAAAGATTGCTCGGTGATGCTGCAACAGGAATGACAACATAATAGGTCGTGGAATGTCGTCGACGTACCGTTGAGACGTGAGGGTGGTATGAAGGACTACCAAGGATGACCGGTTATCGTAGTTAATTGCTCGCCAAACAGTCGCTCCCGTTGTGCGAGCCGTGTTCCGTTCCACAGTAAAGACAGGATCCGTGCTCTGACCGGCTTGTCTCCAGACACATATGCGCTGGTCATCTTCGTCTAGTGCAAACCGTGGTTCATCGCTGAAGACAACACGACGACACATTCATGTTTCTTTTGTACATAGGTCAGATGCATATTCACTCACAGTTGACACCTATATGCCTCTAACTACACTTTGATTAGATTCCTTAGTTTTCTGTAATGCAGTGGTACTTAACAGTAACTATTATATCTTTTATCAGGTATCTTGGCTAGTGTTGCACAGGGCGTGGTTAATTTATTTAGTTTAGTTTCAGGGTTAAAATTGCATGGTGCATGATTAATGGCTCTCCTGGTTCGTGTTGTTTGTTTTATTCTTTGAATTGAGCTATGTGTTTAAAGGTATGCTGTATTCGTCATTTCGTTGTGTATTTGTTAGTTTCTGCCTTGTATTTGAGAAGATCTTGTGGCGCCGAGAGTTTGGTCTGACAGCATTGGAATTTCTCTTGTTGATTTCTGACACCAGAAACGCCATTCAATATATAGAACTGAGCTCCATTGACAAAAGTGGTTCGGTATGCTGGCTACGTAATTTGGTTGTTCGGTATGTTGCTGTGAGCAGATAGATAGGTACACAAATAATTAAATTAATTCAGCATTCTCAATCAAGCCGCCCCGGTGGCGCAGTGGTCCAAGCGCTGGCTTATGACCATTCGTCAGTGAACGGGTCCGGGTTATAATCCCGGTGAGGCATGGATGTTGTGTTTGTCTTACGGCCCTGGCTCTCTCCCTTTACTGGAACCAGTGACCCTAAATTTGGGACGGGCGACTGCTTATAGCCCATTGAGTTGCTCACGGTGGTCGTTAAACCTTCAATCAAAAAAAAAAAAACTCCCAATCAATGAGTAAGATAACGAAATTTTTAAGAAATAAATCCACAACTTGGTAGTCAGCCACCAGGTACCAACAATCAGGGAAAGATATATCTGGTAGTTGACCTCTAAATCGAACAGGTTTCATGCGGATGTGAAATTTAGACCCTGGCCAACATTTTGTTGGTAATTAAAGCATCCAGTCTTTTCTACCTGATCGAAGGGAAAGCTAAATGACTTTCGACACAGCTTCGATATAATTTACCACCACACAGGTCAAACTTCCATTTTGTAAACAAGTCCTCCGAGTCCACCTGATGTGAATACAGGTAATTTAAACCTAGTCGCAAATTTACAATGGGTGCGTTCAGAAAGTCAGAAAGAAATATGTAGTAGTTGTCCCCCCCCACTACCCCCGGATGTAAGGGCACAGAAAGGAGTAATAAGTTCTGGGGCGACTCCGAAGAAAAAATAGTAATTGTGTGGCCCTGAAATATTAGTCATGAACAGAAGTAGGAATAATAATGTAACATAATTTTAAATTGAAAGACACGAGAGTTAAGAGACGTTAACGGATTTCTAAAATAAAATTTACAAAACATTTTTGGAAAGTCATTTTCGACACAGCTTCGATATAGCTTTTTGAGTTGCCTGACCATATTGACCTTGTTGTTACAAATCCGAGAAATTCTCAAAAATTGAGAAACAATGGTATTTCGGAAAATACTCTTAGGCTAAAAGGATATTTCGGAAAATACTCCAATGGCTAAAAATGTTTGGCTCAAAGTCAAAAAACATTTTTGTCAAACAGATCGGTATAGATGTTATAACCTCTGAACTCAATTTTAATATTCCAAAAGCCAGTAAATAGCACCCTCATCATTAGTTTTTAATAAACGCAGTGAGTCATCCTGACTCACTCCTTCCAATCAATAGAAACATTGTGAGATGTAAAGCAAATTAAATCATCGATATATCGATAACATACAAAATCATAAACAACACGACTTTCCTCATATGAGTGTAGGTATGGATTCGCAAGAAGGCTTGAAAAACTTGCACCCATCGGAATACCCCTGATCTCCAATAAAAGGTTTCTTTGGTCAAAAATATAATTATTCAAAATACAAACCCATATAGAGTATCCCGATATTTTGGGTCAAAGCCCATGATATTTAAGAAAGTAAACATCCAGAACCCTTTTCAAGTCCTCCAGAACAATAAAGGTAAAAATATTGGCAAAATCAAATGTATCAGTCTCCAAAAGTGGCTCACTAACCCCAATTAGATTAAGTACCTTCCTATTGTTGGCAAAAATTGTTTATTGTAAAATATCTGAATCCATGTGCATTCCAAGATTTTGTAATAAATAATCTTAAGCTGATTCTGTAATAACATATTAATACCAGCCTTCTTTCCATAACTCATAGATCCACAAGTAATGAATCTGAAACTTTTTTATGAAACCTAGGAATAGCACTTATGGGAAATCAAGCCTGTAGTTTCTAATTTTTAATAATTTGTTAAATCTAATAATTTCTTAACAACTTTAATATCATCAACTCCTTTATAAATTGAATCATTACATAATTCCTTGGTCATAAGGAGTAGTAGAATTTTTTCATATAAATACAAAATTATTGGGGCACTTATCATCATAGTGACAATGAAATTGTCTTGCAGTCTGTCAATAAGGGCCTTGCATTTCCTCCAGCTCTTAATGTAGTTACATTTATAAAAATGTTTATCAATGTAATTAAATATTTTATTATAATTAGTATAATAAAAATCCAATGGAAAACATATTTAAAAGGTTTTTTCATGGCAAAAGTATTTTGAAAGGTTTTTTCATGGCAAAAGTATTTTGAAAGGTTTTTTCATGGCAAAAGTATTTTGAAAGGTTTTTTCATGGCAAAAGTATTTTGAAAGGTTTTTTCATGGCAAATCTTACCCAATTTCTTATAGAATCTATTATAACTGAAACCCCTTCTACCAGGAGTCTGACATATCTAAATGTAGGAATGATCTGAACCTTATTCTTCAAGGGAAATAAATCTGATCTAGTTCTAAATATGGTCCCAAATGGAATTTTTTCAAAAACTTTTGCTTGAAATGAAAATACACAAAACATTTTTTGGCAGGGAAACATAACACAACTTTCCTTAATAATCTGAACCTGGAAAAATAAATGACGAGATCTTTCAGTAAATAGCTGTTAGTATTAAGTTCTTGCATTATTTTAAGTAAATATTTTGTTTTTGCAATATTAAGATGGCAAAGTGAAGCAATAACCTTCTGGATTCCATAAGATTGACCAACAAGGTACCCCAATTCCATAAGGAAGTCAACAGAATATATACAAGTTTGACATTTTTTACCATTACCTCTTTTCCATGTACGTGGTATAGAACAAAAAGGTTCTTCATATTTAAAAGCTTTGCTAAACCTATTTCTAATATTACTATTATCACTATATGGAAACATCCTCTCATTATGGAATAAATTATTTAAACCATAGGAATGAAATGCTTTTCTGATAAAGCATTACATGACTTTCCAAATATAGCCTACTTTTCTCATCAGACTCCACCTTCAACACAGCAATGGTAATATTTTCAAAGTCATGTTCCTGAAAATGAATGAACTCAATGTCAAAAGGACTTTTTAAATTCCTAACATCAGATCTATGTCCATTAAAGCGAATATTCAAGTGGTTCGAAGTTTGCCCAAAATATTTAATATGGCATGTATTACAAGTTATACACTGCTGGCCACCCAAAATGCAACACCAAGAAGGACACGAGATAGCAAAGCCAGATTACTGGACACAAAACAACAGATACAAAGATGAAACGATTGAGCTTACAGGCCCGTGCGACTTGCGGAACACACAGACATCAATAGTTCGCGTGGACCCCATGGCTGGCAATAACGGCCGTTACACGCCGCGGCATCGAACGAAAAAGGCTTTGGATTTAGGATTGGAGTACGTCGGTCCAGGCTGCTTCCATACGTTGCCACAGTTCATCAGGCGTAGTCGCGGGTGGTGCTTGCCGGGCCACTCGGTTGCCGATCAGCGACCAGACGTGATCGATGGGCGACATATCGGGAGAACAAGCGGGCCACGGCAGCAGTGACACCTGGTGGGCCGTGAGGAATTGTTGCACGATGCGTGCCACGTGCGGGCGCGCATTGTCCTGTCGAAACGTGGCCGCTGGCAGGTTCTGCAGGTAAGGAAGGACTACAGGCTCCAAAACGTCGGAGATGTAGCGGTGGCTGTTGAGTATACCGGCGATGCGTACCAGAGGGGTGCGGGTGTCATATCCAATTGCGCCCCAAACCATAACGCCAGGCGACGGACCGGTATGGCGATGCATAATGCAGGCGTCATACAATCTCTCGTCTCGGTGGCGCCACACGCGGATCCGACCATCGTGGTGTTGCGCAAGAAGAAGCGGGATTCGTCGGAGAAGACAATGTCGTGCCATTCCGTAGTCCAGGTTTGGTGTTCAACGGCCCACTGCCGCCGCACTCGCCGGTGGTGTAACGTCAGTGGTAATCGGAGCAATGGGTGCCGTGCGACATGTCCCCGCTCCTACAGACGGCGTCGAACGGTACGTGCTGACACAGGTTGTTGCGTAACACACCCTAATTCCTGCGCTAACGCTCGTGATGTGGCGGTGCGAGCTGTCAATGCTCGCCGCGCAACATGACGGTCCTCTCGTTCGGTGGTGTGCAGCGGCTGCGGCAATCGCCCACGTCGGTCCGTCCGTCCCTCCTGCACCCACCGAATCCATACTCGCCTCACTGTGGCTGGATGTCGTCCCACACGGGTACCTATGTCTCGGTACGATAAACCGCTGTCGCGATAAGCCACTATTCGTCCTCTGTTGTACTCCGAAACGTGCTGGAATGACTGCCGTATTCTGCGACGAGGCATCAAGAAGCTTCCCACGCACAGGTTCGGCAGCACAGCACACTTCCACTACTTACACCTCGCTTTCGGTGCACTCTTCTTATAGTGCTTCTCGGTGGCGTGCCGGGAGCACATGATTTGCATATGACCTGCAATGCTAATCGTTTGCATGTCCTCTCGCGGGCGACACATGCTGCGAATTTCAGGTGAATCGGATGCTTCCTTCTTGGTGTTGCATTTTGGTTGGCCAGCAGTGTAGAATAGATGCAGTTCTCGGTTTTACAAAAAGGTGGATATATCCGCTTAACTTTGTTGCAGATTCATCGATTTACAAGTTAACATCTTTTATCTCTATATTTACTGAAAAGCAAACCATCACTAGAAGGATAAAATTTCATTTTTATATCGTTTATATTTTTTCTTTTTTGTCGATATTTTTTATTTTTGCAAAAAACTTAAACAGAGAATGTAACCGACTCTTCGATACCGGAATCTTTGAATCATCTGGTACCGCAGTCCTTTTTAGGCTGAAACTGTATATTTTAATTACCATTATTTCAACTCATGACTGAAAATCATAATTAAAAGAAAGCGGTCCCGGACGATTCGTCCAACGACGATTGGTCCAATGCCGATTCGTCCAATGTCCGATTCGTCCAATGCCGATTGGTCCAATGGTACGATTGTTCCAACGCCGATTCGTCCAATGGCATCATTTTACCAACGGTAATCTTTTATTTTCTCAAAAAGGAATAATAATTTAAATTATTCTCCTTTTTATATCCTTTTGAAAGATAACTTCCGTATATTTATTAATTGTAAACATTTTACATAAACCTGGTAAAAGGCACTCAATGGAGCATTTCTCAGCTGTTTGCAAAGCACCTAGGACGCTGGCATTTTTTGAAGATTTTAATTTACAACCTAGATATTTGGTATTTGTAAACATTTTATAAAACCTAATAAAAAGCACTCCTCGTATCATTTCTCAGGTCTTTACAAGGCACCTCGGCCTCGGGCCTTTTTAAAAGATTTTAAGTCACAACCTAGATATTTGGTATTTGTAAACATTTTATGAAACCTTATAAAAGGCACTGAACGAATCATTTTTCAGCTATCTACCAGGCACCTAGGTCGCAGGCCTTTTTAGAAGATTTTAAGTTACAACCTAGATATTTCTAAAAAATTCATGAAACTATAAAACGCATTCATCGTATCATTTCTCAGGTCTTTGCAAGGCACCTAGGCCGCGGGCCATTTTAGAAGATTTTAAGTTACAACCTAGATATTTGGTATTTGTAAACATTTTATAAAACTTTATAAAAGGCATTCATCGTATCATTTCTGAGGTATTTGCTAGGCACCTAGGCCGCGAGCCTATGAATTAATATTTCGTGCTTAAATAAAAGCGAAATATTATTAACTTGATTTAATATGTAAACGTTATGAATATGACATCGGTAGAATAAAAGTCCTAAAAAGGCCTAGACCTAGAGCCTATGAATTAATATTTCGTGCCTAAGTAAATGCTCAATATTATTAACTTGATTTAATATGTAATCGTTATGAATTGACATCGGTAGAATTAAAACTGTTAAAAAGCCTAGGCCTAGGGCCTATGAATTAATATTTCGTGTTTAAGTAAAAGCGCAATATTATTAACTTGATTTAATATGCAAACGTTATGAATATGACATCGCTGGAATAAAAACTGTTGAAAAGGCCACTGTCCAAACCCCGACCAGTTGTTTCCAATGGGCAGTTGGCGGAAAACCCCACTGCATTCTACAAACAGAAACGGAACACTAGTACTTTATATTACTTCATGCAAAAGAGAAAAATTTAAGTTGATAGAACGGCTCGTACATCAGTAACTTCATACGGCAGCAAAGACAGTATAACAAGAAAACGCGATTCCAAAAAAAAAAAAAAAAGAAAGAAAGAAATATGTAACCACAATATTACGCATGAAATGTAACATTATTTTACATTCTTTGGACTACAGGTACTTTCGTATAACCTCGGAGATAGAATCTGAACAGATGAGACTTTTATAGCACGAGTAGCACTTCGGGCAGATAGGACGGAATTGGACCAATCGTCCATTAGATGAATCGGCATTGGACTAATCGTCCCATTGGACGAATCGTACCTTTGGACCAATTGTCCATTGGACGAATCGTCTCTTTGGACGAATCGGCATTGGACGAATCGGCATTGAACCAATCGGCATTGGACGAATCGGCATTGAACCAATTGGCATTGGACGAATCGGCATTGAACCAATCGGCATTGGACCAATCGTCGTTGGACGAATCGTACCAGACCCAAAGAAAGAATATTAGTAAACAATGAAAATGCAAAACCTGAACAGCAAGTTACACTATCTACCAACAAGTAATTGGACAACCCTGCAATCGACGATATCTGCGGTTCTGATACCCGTCACTGCCGCCGCCGTTAAATATCGTGTGAGAAACAACAACTCAACCAGTCGCATGCAAAATGCCACGCAGTTCGGAGCTCTCTGATTTCGAAAAAGGTGTAATCGTCGTATATCACAGAAATGACCGATCCATACGTGACATATCCAGCGAGTTGAAGTACCCACAATCGACAGTGGCCTACGTGATTGGCAAGTGGAAGATGAGAGGTGACTGTCGGAATGTGCCCCGACCCGGCAGACCCACAAAACTGGGAGTTAGAGACCGACGGGTGCTGGCCAGAGAAATTCGGAAAAACCGCACCAAATCGATGGGCCACATCCGCGAGGAGTTTCAACAGGCATCCGGGAGTGTTTTTTTGATGAATACCATCCGTAAGGAAGCCCATATGCTCGGTTATCATGGACGTGCTGCCGTCCACAAGGCTTTGATCACCAAGTCCAATAGCGCTGCTCGGCTAAGTGGTGCAAAGAACGTCGACAGTGCACCGCTGAACAGCGGAAACAGGTTCTCTGGAGCGACGAATCAATGTTCACCCCCTACCGTTCGGATGGCAGGGTCTGGGTTTGGCGTCTGCCTGAAGAACGCCTCCTGTCGGAATGTATTGTGCCAACTGTGAAGTTCGGTGGCGGTGGAATTATGCTATGGGGGTGTTTCTCCTGGTATGGCACGGGAGCCTTGGTCGCAATTCCTGGTAGACTCAACGCCGAGACCTACTGCACCATTTTGGATGACCATGCGCTACCTACGGTATGGCAGTTTTACGGGATGGACCCATGTTAATTTCAGGATGACAATGCCACCTGTCATGTTGTGAGGTCCACCATGGCTTTGTATGGTGACAATGGGGTTAATCGAATGGACTGGCCTGCGCAGAGCTTGGACCTTAACCCTATCGAGCACCTCTGGGACGAGTTGGAGCGTCGACTTAAGGGGTGCCCCACCGTCCGAAATCGGTGAAGGAACTGACGTGTCTTCTCCAAGCCGAGTGGAAGAAAATACCGCTAGCCATCGTACAACGCCTGGTTGAGTGTATGCCTCGGAAGGTCGCAGCTGTAATCGCCGCTCGTGGAGGCTCCACCAACTATTGAAGGTGAATAAACTTCGTTTTCCTTTGCTGTCACTGGTGTCCAATTACTTGTTGGTAGATAGTGTATATTTTTGATCAAAAATACCTCTTATTACAGCTCATGGGTAATTCCATGGGTACAAGTTTTTCGAGTCTTCTTGCGAATTTATACCTATACTCATATGAAGAAAGTTGTGTTGTTTCCGATATTGTATGTTTTCGATAAATCGATGATTTAAAATGTTTTGAATCTCACAATGTTTCTATTGATTGGAAGAAGATATATCCTGACTCACTGAGTTTATTAAAAACTAATGATGAGTGTGCTATTTACTGGTTTTTTGGATATTAAAATCGATTTCAGAGGTATATATACCGATCTGTTTGACAAAACTTTTTTGACTTTGAGCCAAAAGTTTTTAGCCATGCACTTCTAACCGTTCTAAGAGTTGTAACGTACCAGGAGATGTGACGTACCTGCCAGAAGGACGCACACGACATAAAGGCAGATAGGAATCAGAATACATGTCCGCGTAGCTCAACTGGTAGAGCAACTTATTCCGGAATGAGGGGACCCGGGTTCGAATCCTGGCGCGGATAGAAATGACGGAGAAATTCACTTCGTTATAATGGCGCCCGAACTATCCGGATGACCCGACCGTTCAAAATCTCGCATTGGTGTGATGTTATTTCCACACCGCGAGATAGGAAAAATATGAGCAGCACTTCGAAAGAAAAAAAGAAAAAGAAAGGGGAGATGATGTAACGTACCAGGAGATGTGACGTACCTGCCAGAAGGACGCACACGACATAAAGGCAGATAGGAATCAGAATACATGTCCGCGTAGCTCAACTGGTAGAGCAACTTATTCCGGAATGAGTGGACCCGGGTTCGAACCCCGGCGCGGATAAAAATGACGGAGAAATTCACTTCGTTATAGAGTATTTCCTGAAATATCATTGTTTCCCAATTTTTGAGAATTTCTCGGATTTGTAACAACAAGGTCAATATGGTCAGGCAACTCAAAAGCTATATCGAAGCTGTGTCGAAATTGACTTTCCAAAAAATGTTTGCAAATTTTATTTTAGAAATCTGTTAGCTTCTGTTAATTCTCGTGTCTTTTAATTTAAGATTATGTAACATTGTTATTCCTACTGCCGTTCATGACTAATTTTTTCAGGGCTACACAATTACTCTTTCTTCTTCCGAGTCGCCCCAGAACTTATTAATACTTTCTGTGCACTTGCATCCGGGGAGGGGGGATGAGCAACTAGTACATATATATTTCTTTCTGACTTTCTGAATGCACCGCACTCATTTTAAATTTGCGAACTAGGTTTAAATTAGAAGTTTGACCTGTGTGGTGGTAAATTATATCGAAGCTGTGTCGAAAGTCATTTAGCTTTTCCTTCGAACAGGTAGCAAAGACTGGATGCTTTAATTACCTACAAAATTTTGGGCAGGGTCTAAATTTCACATCCGCGTGAAACCTTTTCGATTTAGGGCTCAACAACCAGATATATCTTTCCTTGATGAGTTGTACCCGGTGGCCACCTACCATGTTGTGTATTTATTTGCTAAAATTCATATTTTACAGGATATATTTGATGTTTACAGGATATATTAGTTAGGCAACACAAACCAAATGATTAACATCTGGGTTTCATACGTACCAGGTGCGTCGATGTAGTTAACATCGGTGTGGCCAAATTAGGCTTGTTTCGCCTGCCGTACGCATCGAATTAAATAATGTGTGAATGGTGTTCGGTGGACCATCCAGGCTGTATTGACCCTTGTCCAAAATTCAACAAGGATTACTGGTGGACGGTTGTACCGCTGCACCTGTCGTTTGAGCTTGTCCCAAATATTTTCCATGGGTGATAAATCCGGTAATCTAGCGGACCGCGCTAGAAGTGGAACGTTGTTATCTCTGAAGAAGGCACGTGTGGTCGCTGCAACATGCGGTGTGGCATTGTCCTGCTTAAATATGGCCTCGGGGATGTCCAGCAGATACGGAAGGGTGACCGGCCGTAGAATGTCATTGACGTAACGGGCACTCGCAATGGTGGTAAGGACTCTCAAGAGACGTGATCTGCTTTCGTAAACGATAGCACATAATACCTCGTGATGGTGCAATATGGTGCGAATACTTTCTTCATTCTCGCCTCTCCGCCTGCAGTCGGCGGACACAGATGCGGTCGTCATTTTCGCCTAAACAGAATAGCGTGTCGTCCGAGAACGCGATATTGTGCCATTCCTTACGTCAAGCCCTTCGTTCGATGCACCATTGAAGCCTGGCAGTCTCCGTTGCTGTGGTATCAAAGGTAGACTGAGGCGGCACCGACGAGCCTGCAGTCTTAACTGACATAACCCGCGACGTACTGTTACAGCTTGTCTGTTTACGACGTCCAGAACCTTCTCTTTGTGTCCCACGCCCTTTTCCGTGCCATTCTCTGCACACTCTTGCCACGGTGGATACACTGCACCCCACGCGACCGGCAATCTCTCGGAGGAGAGCGTTGCTGTCTTTCATGTCCATAATGAGACTTTTGTCGAACTCGCTGATGTGACTGTGCGACTGTCTTACATGACGACGAGGTATCTGACTAAGAACTGGCATGCTGACCGAGCCACTTGTTGCTTATGACTGAAAAATGCTCTCCCGGTTTCCTGTCTGAAACGTTACTCGATCTGATTTGCCTAGATGCAATACGCCTGCACCTATGATGCCAAAATGTTAATCATTTCTGCGATGTTGCCTGATTAGCATATCTTGTAAGTATCAAAGTCGTAGCTCGATACTTTCCAGGTGTTCTGTTATTTATGAACATGAGTGTGTATATACTCAATTAGTCATGTTCATAAAAAACAGAGTACCATTACAAAACTTCGGATAATTAGTGAATAAATCAGTCAATAGCCCTTCCTCAAAACACTCTGAATCCGGAAACGTTGATTTAAAATCAAAACTCAGTGGATCCACCAGTTTAAGTGACAATATCCTGATCCAGTGATTGCTGTAAGTAGCATAAGCATGTCAGGTGTACAAGTCTTGGTCTTCGTGTTCTGGGAATTATAGAGAAAACTTCCGAACTTCGTGCTATTCTATATGGATTACCAGTAACGAAATTCTATTAGTGAAGTATCTTGTAAGGTAAAATGCATCCGAATAAAAACTATTAGTCGAACACAGCTCAAGAGAAACATTTAGTAGCTGCATAAGGATCAATGTAAGAACATCCGAAAGAAAAAATAAATGCATACGCGTGAAATCTGTTGTACTTCAGGTGTTTGATGTCACAGCGTCTGCCTTTGAAAGAGAAAAATAGAAGCCATTTCGCAAAGGAAGCCACATAAGAGTTGTTTGCGCGAAAGGATGTTTGCGTGATTCATGTATTAGTGATGTCCATCCAGCGTTTTTTTTTTTTTTTTTTTTTTTTTTGTTGTTGTTTTGTATAACAAGTGCTTGAAATTTTTTCGACATGTGCTATGCATTATTTATTCCTTTGTGGCTACTTATTTCATTACTGAAAACAATGGAATTCTTCAATAACTCTAGCACACGAATGCATGGAAAAGAATGGAAAATCGAAGTCTGTGATGGCACAGGCGACTCTGAAAAAAACAAAAACGGAAAAACAGTTTGTGGCTTCAAAAACTCTGTGTTTGCAGAATGCTGCTGCGCAAGTATGTCATAGGAGTGCATTATTAGACCAAGTCAATCGATCATTTGTAATAAATTCTTGTCTTAGTGAGTCTCTGCAAAAGGACAGTTAGCTGAGTGCTTAGGGGACTGGACTTTCGCGCAGAAGATATACTTTTAAGTTCCGGATAGAACATAGATATGGAATTTCTCCTTTCGAAAATGAAGAGTAAGAATCCTAAATTAAGCATGCTCTCTGCTTGTATTAAGCGCTCACAAGCATGAAAATCCCCTCAAAAAGAAACCACAGAAGTTTGGAAAGGTAAAATAAAAGCTGGAAAATACAATGCATTTTCACCAATATGGAAACTTATTTTTGATTTAAAACGAAATCAGGTCCCTGAACATAAGTTAAGAATTTCCTATGAATCAGATCAGATGCTTTTATCTGATCTTGAATAAGCTAGAATAAGGTTGTTTCTCTTGGTCTTTAAAATAACATGAAATTTTATACAACACTAGCTTTACTACCCGGCTTTGCCCGGGACTTAGGCTTATTAATTTCATATTCCCTTATATGTCACTGAAAAAATCGGGAAAAAATTGACGCTTGCAAGAAAGAAAAACGCTGATTTCACAAATTCGGTCAAATTATTTATTTATAGTGTGATTATTTCAGCACTTAGCCGTACACAACATATTTGGTTTCTCCTTCATAGGCGACAATATATAATTTTGTTGGATCCTTTGCTCTTGACATTCCAACATACAGCTCTAGAATCAAACGGACCAAAAGTGTTACGAATTATTTAACACGCTTCCAGGAGACACAGTATTGGACCACTGACTGAGCAAAATTCGTTAACAAATTGTTATCAATGATCAAATTTATCACGTGTTTTCAGTTTCAGTCGTCTTTGAGGGGCGAATCTCTGTGATAAAAAAGTTAAAAACTTATATTTGCGAATATTTTATGAAACTGGCTGAAATTTTAATGAACACCACAAATCGTTAACAGGAACATGACCTCCAAATTTCGCCTGAATCGGTAAATAACTTTTTAAATTAGCCGTCGAAATTTGATTTACCGTTTCTTAAGAATATTTCTGTTTACCGATGAATTAAAAATTCCATGCCTATTTTAAAAAGTTTTGACCGGATTCCGGTGAAATTTTGAGGGACTCCTCTTATTACCAATTCATGGTGTTGATAAAAATTTCAGCCCGTTTCGTTAAGATTTTGCAAAGTTTGTTTTTGTATTTTTATGCACAGTTCTCAAAGAATAGAAACACCTGTGGATGTGCTGCGGCGATGAATGCAGTTACGTGCTTTCAGATTTGAAACAGATAACGATCACGTAGCAAACGACGCTGACTTTATTGATTAGCTTATTAATTAATTCATAACTCGCGAACCGAACAACTTAGAGATCTTAAAATAGTTGCGTTGACCTAGAAATTCCAGTAATAATAAGCTATGCAAATTTCACGATGCTACAATTCGGCTTTCGAGAGTTTTTGCTGCTTCAGACAAACAGACGTTTTGTGTTTTATATATAAGATCATTCTTTCTTGAGGGAGTATTATTCTTCCGATTTTGAAAAAATCACTTTCAAAGAAAAACTTTCTTTTGAATTACAAATATGAAGTTGACCTTATAATTTTGAATGAACTGATGATGTGAAAGTTCATGTTACTGGGAGCAAATGTTACGATAGAAAAAAATTTCATAGCATCTTCAATAAGATAGAGAATCCCATACATGTGCGAGTACTTTCAAGGAAAATTGTCAATACTTTGAAGGAAAATAGTTGGTTTTATTTCTTACTTTAATTATTTTTTAATATTATCTATCATAGACGCTCTCAGAAATGCGATATTGACTAAAACACATAGCTGAAGAATTTATGGTTTTCTTGTGTAATTTTGAATGAAATAGGGACGGTGTAGAATCTAATATAAATTCTTCTGCACAAAGAATTTTCGCATAACTTCAAATAAAATTGGGGATAAAACAGTTCATTTGTGTTGCTCCTTCCAAATTAAGATTTTTTATTTTCTGATTTTCAGTAAAATTCAGAATGAGAACGCTCATATATACAAACTGTACATAGCTCCAAATGAAGGATTTGTCTTCGTATATTCAACAAAAAATTAATTCCTTCAAATTCAAGATTTTTCTCCGAATTTCAATAAAATATTAATTCTTCCAAAGGAAAGGCTTCTCCTAAGTTTGAATAAATGCCAACAATAAATGCCAAGTTGAATAATGCACCAAAGTGTTTAATTCAAAATTAGAATTAATATTTGCTGTAAAGGCGAAATCCTTTTATCTAGATAATGGGTATAAACAGCAGGCGAAACATTTGTGCTGTACATATTCGCATTGTGGGAGTTTTCCCCTTCATGGAGTGTATAACTCCCAAGTAGGAATGAATGTACTATTCGAAATGTTAAATGCTAATGAAGTGGAAACACCCCAAAAGGATTAGGAAGTAGCACAGAAAATATGTAAAAGCTGAATTACACAGTCGTATCAGAATAATATGACCACCTACCTGTTGTCTTGAGAAGCAAAAACTCTCGAATGCCGGGCCAAGGGTGGTTATTCAACCACCGTTGGCCCGGATGACAGCGGCGAGACGGTGTTGTATGGGTGCAATGAGGCCCTGGAAGGTTGCCCGAGACACACATACCTATTTGGACTGTAGCAAAGCATGGAGGTCCCAGAGAGGACGTGGTTATGGGTCGGCATGTCGAACCTGTCGATACAAATAGCTCCACAAGTGAGCTATGGGATTGAGGTCGGGCAATTTCGCCGGCCAAGGGAGAACAGAGACATCGCTGTCGTGTTCCTTGAGACAGACACGCGTCCCCTTAGCGACATGGCCTGGTGCATTATCCTATTGGTAGACACCATCACCACCAGGGTAAACGTCCAACATTAAGGGATGCATGTGGTCAGCGAGGATGGACAGGTAGACATTGGCGTTCAGGGACCCACCCAGTAGTACCAGCGGTCTCAAGTCATATCAGGAAAACATCCCCCAGACATGCGCACTGCCACCGCCGGCCTGTACTTGACCGACAAGCGTGTCCGAGTGTTGGTTCTCGTGTGTCTGACGCCGCAACCGCCACCTTCCGTCACTTCTGTGGAGTAGAAGCCTCGATTCGTCGGAGAAGGTAACTTTTTCCACTCTTCCACTGTCCAATGACGGTAGTCCCATGCGAACTGCAGGCGTCGTTGCCGATGGACCTGGGTTAACATGGGCACCTTGACGCAACTTCGGAGACCCATACGTAACAGGGTTCGCTCTACTGTTATCGGGGACAGGTACTTGCTTGCCCTAGCGTTCATTTGCGTGTTCAATTGCTATACTATTGCGCGTCGATTTTCCTTTACCAGTTGATGGAGGTGACCTTCTCCTCTGGGGTCGATGGTCTTTGGGGATCCACAGTTATGACGTCAGGAGGTACTCGTTGTGCCAACGGTCCATTCTTTGTTCACCCTTACTACAGCACCTCACGAACAGTCCACGAAGTCTGTTGTTTCTGAGATGCTTGCACCCTTTTCGCGGTATCTGTCCTGGCCGGTAACTCATATCTTCGTGTGGACGACCTTGTCACGTGCACTCTGTGACGCGCCTCGACGGGTACCCGATGATTCCGGGGGTCGTCATATTATTCTGATACGTCTGTGTATACGCATAACACTGATTCCTCCAGTAGGATATTTTTTTCTTCAGATTTCTCAATAAAGTCAAATCAGTACTTGAACACTCACAGGATTCCTTCTGACACTGTTTCATTCCCATGACAAATTTCAGGAGCATAGTCTGTCTGTATGGTGAGAAACAAAAGCTCCGTACTCGTGTAATTTGACGTATTAGATACATAAGCTTAAGGAGGAAAATGGTGCCATAGAATGCATGCATATGCTCCATTTCTCTGGTGCCACTTGCATGCATGCATATGCTAGTTAACAGAGATTTTGGCAGATGTATTAGACGTAGCATGCGGCAGACAGAACAGTTTTGACGACAGAGGTGCAGTGCACCAAATCCATTGTAATTTGACATTAGGGGTGTGAGAAGTAGAGTGTGGTATGTGTTGTTTACAGACTATATAATGATTTGGGTGAATAGTAGAGAAAGGTAGTAGAAGAAAGTCTATCAAATTTAAAATGAACACTGAAATGGAGGACCAACAGAACCAGGACAGAACACATTCACTACAATTAAGAAGGCCAGATTCGAAATGATTGGGTTAATCCTTTGGATGTACTGATAAAAACATTAAAAGGATGTAGCTATCATTGTTGGAGGTAGAGAGAGACTGAAAATGAAAGTGAAGAGAGATATGCAGCTGTGATGTAGTAACAGAATGTAATTTTCAAGTGTACTCTGTGATAAAAGGCTGTCGATCAACCTGAAAAAAAAACTGAGGAGTTCTGAAATTTGCCAGTGGTGAGACAGATGGAAAATAATCTAAACGTGACACAACTGGAAAAGTACTGAGGTGGAGGTGCGGTGGATCTAGAAAGAAGAGACATAGCACTGAGAACAGAGCAACATGTACAACGAAAGAGGTTTCAAAGTAAAACCAGGAAACAAGATAGCGCCTGTAAAGACATAAGGAATAATAAAGAACACCTGGGATGTAGAGTTGTAAACGTGGTGGAACTATCAAAAAGGAAGAAATCGAAGGAGACCTAAAATATATGGCAGACTCTAAATACTCTGCTCGACATAGAAAATGACACACCAGAGAAGGAGAATTTGAAGGTATATGACAACAGTTGTGTTATATAAATGATTGCAACTGAGAACCAATCACGTGATAGGTGAGGGAGATAAAAGGGAAAAAAAGGTTCGCGTAGCTAAGTTTGGTCGTCCTCGTCTGGCGTGTGGACAACTGCATTGGAGTGATCTCGCTGGCGAAAGCACGTGTAATGTCTGAAAATGCCAGCGCGACGTCATCGAAAATCCTACCATCACATGGACACCTTTTTTGTTTGGGGATTTAACGACCACGGTGAGCAACTCGATGAAATCTAAGCAGTAGCCTGTCCCTAATTTATGCCAGTGCCGTAAGACAAACACAACATCCATGCCTCCCGAGGATTTCAACCCGGGCTCCCGATCTCGGACGAATGGTCAGAAGCCAGCGGGGCAGCACGGACACCTTTACCAGAGGCTTCATCATAGATTATTTATGGCTAGTTGGTCCCTGCGTCGTATCGCGGAGGAAACACATCGAGATGCAATAGCTATTGACCGAAAGTGACCAAAATAGTTGGGGAAGGTAACGTCCTTCGCCGAATTGGACTGGTACACATAAGTGGACGATCGAATGCCTGAATTGCTGCATTAGGCAGCAATTCGTTAGATTATTTTCCAAGCCGGAGCAGCCCCACAATCCACAGCGGAGATCATTCGACTAGGTGCGCAGGCAGATATGGACATCTCCGTATCTCAAGGACTGCCAATCGCAGGTTGGCTGAGGCAGGTTTGCGATGTCGCTAGCAATTACGATGCACACTGCATTGTCGCGCGATGCTACAGTGGTGCGGGACCAGATATGCATGACGCGATGAATAGGTCCATGTCGTACTCAGCGACGAGTCTTAAGAACTTCTATCTCAGCGCCGACGATCGCCGATTAAAATTCCGGAAACGACGTGTTGATCTTGTTATCAGCCATGAGCGTCATACGGCTCCTCAGCCCGGTGTCATGATTTAGCGCACTATAAGTGTGAACAGCCATGATACAATGGCAGTACGATGATACGCAGATGTAGTGCTGCAACCCTTTTTGTTACCGTATCTCCGTGGTATCCCTGATGCCCAATATCAACGAGATAACGCCCGCCCTCACACTGCTAACCTCAGTAGACAATGCCTACAAGATATTCAGATACTGCCCTGGTCAGCGCAATCCTCAGACTTCTTCTCATTACAGAACATGTAGGAGGTCACTGACAGACGACCTAACCCTTGTGCGGAACCCCGTCGCAATGTAAACGAATTTTGGACAAAAATCAGCGGAGCATGGTCAAAGATGCCTCGGACACTATTCGGTGACTTTTCCACCGGATGCCACGCCGTGTAGTAGAATGTAAATTGCATATTATGGACCTACAGACTCAGGCCACATTATAGTGTCTCCTAGCCCATGGCATTCATATATTCCTTCAGAAATTATATCACTTCTTTCAAACCTATACTACCACTATTACATGTATGGTAAGCCTTGCCTCATTTCGTGTATTCCTTCATGGTGTGGCATTTTCTATGGCGAGCATTGTAATAATACCAAGAAAAAGAGCGTAAAGAGACAGAGCACCGAGTAGACAAGAAGTCTCTACGAAAAGAATCCCATTTAATTATCGGAGAAGACAAAGAAGTTAAATTTACTTGTACTCTTAAACCATATTTATCAAGCACAATTTATACACTGACGGAAAAAAATCCCAACATTACGAAAAAATAGTTGTAGAGGAATGAAATGGCGGCAATACATTTGTATAGGTAACATATTTAATCGATTAAGGTTTCAAGATCACAGCTTAATGTAAGCGCGAGAAGAGCCATTTTAAATGTGAAATGCTGGTACATTAATAACCAGTGTAACCGCCAGAATGTTGAATGCAAGCACGCAAACGTTCATGCATTGTGTCGTACAGGTGCTGGATGTCAGTTTGTGGGATGGAGTTCCATGCCTGTTGCACTTGGTCGGTCAATACAGGGACGGTTAATGCTGGTTGTGGGTGACGCTGGAGTTGTCGTCCAATGATGTGCCATACGTGCTCGATTGGTGAAAGATCTGGTGATCTAACAGGCCACGGCAACATGTCGACACTCTGTAGAGCATGTTGGGTTACAACAGCGGTATGCGGGCGAGCGTTATCCTGTTGGAAAACACCCCCTGGAATGCTATTCATGAATGGCAGCACAACAGGTTGAATCACCAAACCGACGTACAACTGTGCCGTCAGGGTGCGTGGGATAACCACGAGAGTGCTCCTGCTGTCATAGGAAATTGCTCCTCAGACCATAACTCCAGGTGTAGGTCCAGTATGTTTCGGCCGCAGACAGGTTGGTTGCAGGCGCTCGCCTAGCTTCCTTCTAACCAACACACGGCCATCACTGGCACCCAGGCAGAACCGGCTTTCATCAGAAAACACAACAGAATTCCACTCCGTCCTCCAATGAGCTCTAGCTTGACAACACTGACGTCGCAAACGGCAGTGGTTTGGAGTAAGTGGAATGCACGCTACTAGGCGTCTGGCTCGGAGATGTCCTTCAAGTAACCGATTTGTAACGGTTCGTTGTGTCAGTGTGGTGGCAACTGCAGCTCGAATGCTGCCGCTGACGCGGTACGATGCGCCACGGCCATACGTCGTACACGGCGGTCATCCCTCTCCGTAGTGCCACGTGGCCTGCCGGAACCCGGTCTTCTTGAGGCAGTACCTTCCCTTGACCACCGCTGCCAACAATCATGCACAGTGGCTACATTCCTGCCAAGTCGTTCTGCAATATTGCGGAACGAAAATCCACCTTCTCGTAGCCCTATTACACGACCTCGTTCAAACTCCGTGAGCTGTTGGTAATGGCTTCTTCGTCTTCTTGAAGGCATTCTTAACTGACATCAACACACTACGTCGAATCTCAACGATAACTAACGCTCACGAACGTTACAGCGCGTATTTACAGCAAACCTGCTTTGCATGTTCCGAGGGGCGCTACCAGCGCCACACATATGCGCCGAGCGCGAAATTTGCACAGACGTCATCTTACAGATGTACTCTCACCGCGTACCAACTGTCGTTTATCTAACACAACCCATTCTTGGTGATGGGATTTTTTTTTCGTCAGTGTATACAATGTAGTAATGCGGAAAATAAAGTCTCCCTTAGGCATCTGTCAACCCCATCTTCACGTGTTACAGCTTGTTCTAGTAAAAAGAACCCTGGCGACCGAGAATTAGCGGTAGAACTGTATAATTGAGGGAAATGGCAAATTATATCCTACACACTGTCCTGGAATGACAAGCCAGTCCAGGAGTGACACGCCTGTTCCACGATCAGAGAAAGGAGAGATCTCAAACCAAGATAAGCATTCCTTCATAAAAGTTTTGGTACAATGATATGAAGTGAGGATCCGTGGAAAAGCGATGAAGACTAGGGCTCTTCCTGTAACCGAAGAGCTGACATATCACCCTAATTCTACGAAAAAATGTGCCAGGCCAACCCCAACATGGTCAGTTGGTGTCCATGGTGGTAAGGAGGGGAAAATAACATCGAATAGTTGAGATTTAGGAAGAAGTTTATGTCAACTTTCAAAGATAGAGCTCTCCAAGGAATGAAAGCAAAGGAGCTTGAAGGTGATCAAGAATGACGGGAATGCTGAAGTGATGAAATTGGCAGAGGAGCGAGATTCAATACCTTGATTTTTGGAAGGCGCGGGGTTAAAAAAAAAGACCTGTGTTGGAATGTGTGTGAACCTTAAAGTGATGTAGGAGAATGCGCTACAGGAAGAAGAGCAATATTAAACTCAAAAAATTAAATGCGAGAAAATTCACAATTTCCTCTCATTCCATTTCGTGTATTCAATTTACATTTCATTGAAATATATGAAAAAAAAATCGCGGAGCTGCTGTTTTTTTTTTAATAGTGGGACTGTTTATAGAACGCAGCAATTCATGGAGGCGCAGTGTGAAACGTAAGCAAATCCACAGGCAGGGGCGAAATGATACATGCGACATTTTAGAAGTCTAACACAGGAAACAACAAAATTACATTTTAAATTGTTAATCGTGAGCCTTATGTCAAATTGGAAACAATGATTAAAGAAACCGTTTCAAAATTTTCTCGGCAAAATAACTTGGAAATACATATTTAAAGCGAGTAGTAATACAAAGAGAACTTTGGTCTAAATTTGTAAACGAACACATAGGCTTGAAGGGTGTGGTACGAAATGTCGACAGTCAAAATGCCGATAATCAAAATGCCGACACCAAAATGTCAACAGGGTTAAAATGTCGACAAGTTCACAATATCGACAATCAAAAGGTCGACAGGGTCAAAATGTAGACAATCAAAATGTCGACAGGGTCAAAATGTCAACAGTCGAAATGTCGACAGGGTACAGAAAATGTCCGCATTGTACTCTACCTCAGACGGTTTTTGGAACGGGTCGCCGCTCAGGGGTCAGAGCCCCCCCCCCAATGTTTTTTCGTAAAATCTACAGTTTTCAATTTAGAACCACCAAATGTAGTATACTATCTCACGAAATACTAATTTAGACTGTAGACGGTTTTTTGGAGGGGTTGGAGCCTGGGGGCGAGAGCCCCCCATCATAAGAAAATTTCTTAAAATCCACAGTTTTCAGTTTAGAACCACCAAATTTGTCATACTATCTCATGGTACTCTAACTTACACTGTAGACGGGTTTTGGAAGGGGTTGGAGCCCGGGGGTCGGAGCCCCCCCCCTACAAAATTTTCAAAAATCTACTGTTTTCAATTTAGAACCACCAAATTTGGTATACTATCTCATGGTACTCTAACTTACAGAGTAGACGGTTCTTGGAAAGGGTCGGGGCCTGGGGGTCACAGCCCCCCCCCATACAAAATTTTCGTAAAATCCACAGTTTTCAATTTAGAACCACAAAAAAAAATTTGGTATACTATCTCATGGCACTCTAACTTACAGTGTAGACGGATTTGGGAAGGAGTTGGAGTCAGGGTGGTCAGAGCCCCCCCCTCCCCCTACAAATTTTCCTAAAATCTACTGTTTTCAATTTAGAACTACCAAATTTGGTATACTATCTCACGAAACACTAACTTAGACTGCAGACGGTTTTTTGGACGATTTGGAGCCCGGGGGTGAGAGCCCCCATCATAAGGAAATTTCGTAAAATCTACATTTCAAAATTTCCTTTATTCTTCAGTAAAATAACATTTCTATGTACATGACAATGGAATTCTGCCAATAAATACAGTAGTATATACATCAGCTGGAAAGTTCCAGTGAAACGTAAAACAAAATATTGTTAAAATCATAAAATTATTTCGCCACGTAGGGCGAAGGAGAGGCAGACAATAAAGCACGAGCGATACAAATGAAAATGTTTACCTACAGCATTGTAGACAGGGAAAGACATGATTCTAAACTATGCACAAATTCCAATTAAGCATTACTACCATACTAAAGATTAAACATGCACAAGGTACTAATTCACATAAAAGACCATGGGTGAGAAGGAAGTAACAGGTGCAACAGTATTTAGAGATATGACAGAAATGGTAGAAACAAATTAGCAGAAATACTAATCATATGTACAGAATTATGCAGTGACAAGAGAGAAATATGCTAAACGGACCCAGGAGAGCAACTTTACAAAAAACAGAAATAGAACAGTAATGCAATGCACAAGTTTCATATCATATGTTCAGAACAATACAGTGACAAAGAAGAAAGCCGCTAAACATACCCAGAAGGGCAGCTTCTCGTGAAACAGAAATGCAACAGTGATGCTACATTCAAAATTTACAACATATGTACAGAAGTATTCAGTGACAAGGGGAAATAACGCTAAATGTACTCAGAAGGGCATCTTGTTACAATAAATTATACACACAGAGACTAATATTTTAAAAATATATTCAACATAATGAAGGGGACATTGCGTGGGCAGTAAACTGTGCAGAAGGAAGAATAATATACAACAACATAAAACCCAACATTATCGAAGAGAACATGGGAAACATGGTGAGCTATCTTCAATGGCACATTAAGCAGAATAATCACAAATAGCGAAGCACCAAAATTAATACGTAAGAACATGATTTGTTACAGTGAACGTGGGCGACAACAAAAATCCCACTTATATGTTGACATGTAACTGCAAATTGTGGATATGGAACCACCCAGCCGATTGGGCCCAGGTGGATTGAAAAACGCTATCGGTGTTTGTTGAGGCAGCACGAGAGTCTACAGTTTTCAATTTAGAACCACCAAATTCGGTATACTATCTCACGAAACACTAACTTAGACTGCAGACGGTTTTTTGGACGAGTTGGAGCCCGGGGGTGAGAGCCCCCATCATAAGGAAATTTCGTAAAATCTACAGTTTTCAATTTAGAACCACAAAATTTGGTATACTGTCTCATGGCACCCTAACTTAGACTGTAGACGGGTTTTGGAAGGGGTTGGAGTCAGGGGTTCAGAGCCCCCCCCCCCATACAAAATTTTCCTAAAATCTACTGTTTTCAATTTAGAACCACCAAATTTGGTATACTATCTCATGGTACTCTAACTTAAACGGTAGACGTTTTTTGGAAAGGGTCGTGACCTGGGGGTCAAAGCCCCCACATGCAAAAATTTCGTAAAATCTGCAGTTTTCAATTGAGAACCACCAAATTTGGTATACTATCTTATGGTGCTCCAACTTAGACTGTAGACGATCTTTTCTTTTTGAAGGAGTTAGAGCCCGGGGGTGGAAGCCTCCCATCATAAGAAAATTTCGTAAAATCTATAGTTTTCAATTTAGAACCACCAAATTTTATATACTACCTCATGAAACTCTAACTTAGACTGTAGACGGTTTTTGGAAGGGGTCGCAGCACGGTGGATCAGAGCCTCCCTCATACAAAATTTGCGCAAAATCTACAGTTTTCAATTTAGAACCACCAAATTCGGTAAACTATCTCACGAAACACTAACTTAGACTGCAGACGGTTTTTTTTACGAGTTGGAGCCCAGGGGGTGAGAGCCCCCATCATAAGGAAATTTCGTAAAATCTACAGATTTCAATTTAGAACCACCAAATTTGGTATTCTATCTAATGGTACTCGACTAAGTCCGTAGACGGCTTTTGGAAGAGGTCGAGCACCGGGGTCTAGTGGCCTCCATACAAAATTTTCCTGAAATCTAAAAGTTTTCAATTTAGAACCACCAAATTTGGTTTACTATCTCAAGATACTCTAACTTAAAGTGTGGATGGTTTTTGGAAGTGGTCGGGGCCCGATGTCCAACCGGCCCCCATTAAGAATTTTCGTAAAACCTGCGGTTTTTAATTCAGAACTACGAAATTTGGTATACTCTCATGGTACTCAAATTTAGATGGTAGACTCTTTTTGGAAGAAGTCGGGGCCCGGAGTCAAAAGGCATTCACACAAAATTTTCCTAAAATCTACCGTTTTCAATTTAGAACCACCAAATTTAGCTTACTATCTCATGGTACTCTAACTTAGACGGTACACTTTGTTAGAAGGGTCGGGGCCCGGGGTGAAGGGGACCCATTCAAAATTGTCTTAGAAATTACATTTTTTACTCTTAAGAACTGTAGCCCAATTCAACACTCGCAAACCCCACTTACGGTCTAAGTTAGAGGCCGTAGATAACAATAAAATGCGAAAATATCCGATTAATGGTGTATTAAAAACACAAATTAATAAACGTTAGCTTTCACCACCAACGGGAGTCTTATCAGGCAAAAATAGAATGTAATGCAAATAATATAAATTATTTTTTGTTTCGTATAATTAAATTAACTAAATCAAAATAATTAAAATAAGGTTATTGGAATTTTACGGAAATATTTTTTCATTCATTAACTTTCACCCGCTGAACATGGTGATTCAACAAATAATAATATTTACACGGGAAATGCCAGGTACTTCGGCTAGTAGGAACTAAAGATAATGTTACACTTTTAGTCAGGTACAAAACAATAATTATAAAGTCGTTGGCTTGGGCATTTTTAGCAATGTTTAGTCCACCGTGCTAATTTTCATAAGGTTTGCATAGAAGTCCAAGATTTTAGCAATGCGCTTTACTGAGGTTGAAACTATTAAGCTCACCCTAGGCTTAGGGCTTTTTGATAGTTTTCAGTCCTCCAAGATGATATTTATATAGTTTTCATAGAAAATCAAATGTATTCTGTTGAAATTTTACTCGAGCAAAACATTAATAGATACGCCTGAGGCCTAGGCATATGCATTTTTAGTAATTTTTATAATGCCGTGATCATATGAGGTTTGCATGGCAAATTAATTTAGGAGTGTTGCGCTTATTAAACATTCTTTAAAAGGCCTAGGCCTAGCAGCCAATAATTAATATTCGGTGCCTAAGTGAAAGCGCAACATTATTAACTTGATTTATTATGCAAACCTTATAAATATAAGCACATCGATTAAAAGTTTCTAAAGAGTCTTTGTAAGTAATATTTTTTGACCGAGTGCAAGTGCAATTTACGAAATGTCGACAGGTCAAAATATTTAAAGTAACAATGAAATTTTGAATATTTCTTTGTTCTTTTTTTTTATTTCAGTTTTAACACTTGTATTAAGTTCTGAAAACACATATATTTCACCTATTTTTTACCTTCATTGTGCTTTTAACAGAATTTATTTCCATGTTTTGGGCATTTTATTTTGTGTGGTTAATTTTTTTTTATGTTTTGGGCATTTCATTTTGTGTGGTTACTTGTTTCTATGTTTTAGGCATTTTACTTTGTATGGGTATTTTCGTTATGTTTTGGTTATTTTATTTTCTGTGGTAGTTGTAATTTCGACAGGATGAAAAGGGTCACGCTGCTTACTTGCTTACATTTTTTTTCAAATACAGCACATGTTTTTGTATTGATTTATACCACTTACTCATTAAGCGACTACAGGTTTCTTTAGATATGAACTTTGTCTCAGAGCCTTCTGTTTCCTCTACCTAGCTTTTTCGGGTCCGCAATTTCTTTTCTTGGTTTTAGAATATTTTCCTTATTATTACTCTATTTTCTCATGCAAAATCTTTATATAAGGTATGTCTATTCTATCGAAGGATTTTGCGATTATACATAAAGCCCTGTTGCTGAAGTAAAAAAAGATTTACAACTGAAACAACGTAGTTCAGATATTTTCCCGCTGTTAACTCAAAGAATGAAAACAAAAACAACAAATCTGGGCAATGGTTGAGGCATGAGACAGTACTTACTAATAACCAGGCAAAGTTTTGAAGAAGAATGAGTTTAGGAATTTTTAACTCCAACAAAACAGAATAACCACACTGTATCTCTCCCATCCCCTAGTGCCGGCCTTTTGACGTCTTGAAAGAGAAGTCCTAAGGACACATCTGTATCTTAATTGCCTGAGAATCTGTGACAATCTTCTGGTGTCGTAGTAAAAAAACACACTTCCTACTTCGCCTAAATTGCTTGGATGGTAATGCCAACGAACAAAGTTTTGCTCTGGCATTGGATTTCTCTTGCTTTTGATGGAATACTTTTCCCCTGGGGTTCACCGCTTTCCGTATAGTCTTCAGGACAGACGGAAATACGCCCCAACGTAAAACACCCGTTTCACAGCAATTAACTGCAATTAGCGAAAGGAAGGTGCGGTACAAGAAATAAGTCGAGCGAGACGGATCTGAACTTAAAAAGTCGGGGGAAGGTGTTGCATGAAAAACTGTGTTTGGCTTACAGACCATTTGGCACGTAGGGACGTAGGTCTTTGATTTTAATACGTTACGGGGTAAACAAATTGTCTTTTTAGTATAACAATTTTCCTTCATACGCATGGTGCAGCACAGAAAAAATTTTGAATTTATTTTTGAGAATTAGCATGGCGCCTACCGGCCCACAGTACAGCGGCCCTGCCCGCACTTGCTGCCGGCCCCGGAACCTGGCGCCTGGGTGCTTTGCATCCATTGATCCCCAGCTTGGATCGCCCCTGCTGTAAAGTACATGTGCCTCTGCGTTTGGGAAAAACAAAAGATAAGATGCCGATCCCTGAACTTAACCTCTTCTTGTGACCGCAGGTACCAAAATCTTGAACTTCGCCTAAACCTAACTGTAGGAACAGGCCTCACGCGATCGTCTGTATTCTGAGTGTTTTATTGAATGGTTGCTCATCAGTTCGTAGTTGACTGGCGAACAGAGAACTTGCTTGTTGAAACCTTTGTCGTGTGTTGTCAAGTGATAATAGTGGAAATATATCATTCTAAATATTTTGGAAAGAGAAAGCGCATTGTTTTCCGAAAGCACTATGCAGGTGAAGTATGTAACATAGTTAACTCACAAAAAGGAAATGATTTGCTGAGATGGAAAGGGTATTTATTTTGCCATAACAGAGTGCGGTGTGATTTATGGTATTGGCAATGTATTGAAAGAAATTATGGAAACTGTACTGGCTTTGCTGGTACTATTCTTATTGGAGATGAACACAGGGTGCGTAATGGGAAACCTCGTAATCATGCTCCAAGACCGGAGAAAAGTGATGTTGCTATTGCAAGAGCGCAAGTAAAAGAACTAGCGAGAAATACGGACGAAGTCCCTGCACAAATTATTCAAACCGTTACAACGTCAATGGCTACAGTAAATGCAGCTTACATGCCTAATATAGATGCATTAAAGCAAGTTGTAAAACGAATACGAAGAGAAGACATGCCCGCGGAGTCTACGACTTTAGAATAGATCGATGCCTCAATAGATTTACAGGAAAGAGATGGTGCAAAATTTCTTGGCAGAGATAGCGCATTTAGAGATCAAAGAATTATTTTATTTTTAACAGAAAATAATTTACGAAAGCTTAAAGAAGCACCCCTCTGGATTATGAATGGGACATTTAAAACTTGTCCAACCCTATTTAGACAAGTATATACCATTCATTCTATGGTTGGAACGAATCCAGAGATGCAAAGATTTGTTCCACTAATTCATGGATTACTTTCCAGCAAGAATGAAGAATATTATATTATGCAAGATTTTTGCAGGATTTACAAGACTATGCATCAGACTATATGATATTCAGCTTGCACCACAATATATGTATAATGATAGATTTTGAAATAGCTACCATTATAATCCTGCTAAAAAGAAATTTGGGAGCAGCACACACAATTGTTGTTGGTTTCATCTCGGAAAAAATGTGCGGGGGAATATCCATCGTCTGGCATAACCTCGGAATATGGGGGAAATAGTGAGTTTGCTCTCAAAGTCAGACATTTGCAAGCACTCGCATGTCTTTCATCTGATGAAATTCCAGCTACTTTTGAAGAAGTGAACTCAATTTTACTAGAATATGTAGATTCTGTAGTTCAGTGGTTTGTTGAAAATTTCGTGGAAGCAGAAGAAACAATCCGAGCAGAAGCCCTCCGCTTTTCCCTCCAACAATTTGGTCAGTAAGTAAAAACAATTTACTTGGCTCTCCCAGAACACAAAACAAACTTGAAGGATGGGACAGACGCTGGAATACAATTCTGGGAGAGAAAAACTGTGACTGTATAAAATAATCAGTGAAATTGCAAATGAGCAGCAAACAATTATGGCTAAAACCGAAAGAGTGATAGCACAAATTCCAACAAATCCACCCAGAAGAGAAACGCTGGCAAGAGAAAAAGGAATAAGAACTTCTTTGGCGCACAGAGACAATGCTAACATGCTAGAGTTTTTAAGAGGAATATCTTATAATTCTACCCTTTACTAAAATGTGCTGGTATTTTTCACTAGTTGAATTATATCTTTTACTAACATGTATTTGAATTTTTCAAGAATGTAATTCTGTCGAAAGTGCAAAAGTTTAAAACACAACGCAAAATTGGAAAAGACAAAATTTTCAAAACAGCATGTCAAAAACATAAAACGTCAAAAAGAAATCCAAAATGTGAAACAAATAAAAATTCGAAATGCAATCACAAGTCACAAACATAACAAAAATGCGAAACGCTATGTAACAAGTACAACACAAAATAAAACAAATGCCAAAACATAAAAAAAAATGCACACGCTATGTAAAATGTACAAAATAAAATAAATGCCATATTCATAAGGATTGCGTGAAAAGTCAAGTTAATAATGAACTTTTACTTAGGCTTCAAACAATAATTATTAGCCTCTATACCTTTTTAAAAATCCTTAATAAGCGCAGCATTATTAACCTGACTTGTCGTCAAACACTAACAATATGACATTGGCATACAATTATTTAAAAGACTTCTGCCTAAGCCTAATGGCTCTTTATATTTTTTTACTCGAGTAAAAGCGCAACACAATAAACTTGACTTTCTGTGAAAAGTTTATGTATATGAGCACGGTTGATTGAAAACTGATAAAAAGGTTTAAGGCCTGTTTATTAATTTTTGTGCCTCTGTCAAAACGCAGTACCATAACCTTGGCATGTTATCGAAACCTTATGAATAAGTCGGACTTAAAATTCCTAAAAAAAGGTTACGCCTAAGGTCTTGTAATTAAAGTTTTGTGACAGAGTAAAACTTCAGCATTAATAACTTGACATGCTGTGTTAATGTTGTGAATATGAGCACGGCGGATTAAAGATTTCAAGAAATAGGGATTAAAGTGTTGTAACTGAGTAGAAGTGTAACATTATTTTCTATATAAACCAAACTACGTGCTGAAATGGCCCAACTATATATACGTATACTTCAACCATATACCGAAGCGCTGACAAGGTGAAAACAAAAGTGCAATTCTGTACGGTCCCCTAACATTTTATGACCAGCCTACGTCTAAGTGGACACGTTGATATCAAAAACGTACTTTTCATACGGCTCCATAACAAATAACAATGGACACGTCGCAATTGTTTTTTTAGTTAGGGGTTTAAGGACCACCGTGATCAATTCAGTGCGCTATAAGCAGTCGGCCGTTCCTAATTTTGTGCCACTGTTTCCTGGGAAGGGGGACAGCCAGTGCCAGAAGTCAATCACAACGTCCATGCCTCACCGGGATTCAAACCAGGATCCTTCTCGACGAGTGGTCAGAAGCCAGCGCTTAGACCACTGGGCCACTGTAGCGGCTCATGTTGAAATGCATTTTTCATACGGCCCCAAAGGCTCTTATGGACATACTAGATTGAACTGGATGCAAAGAAATCATTAATATAATTTGTACTAGCAGGGATACTAGGTATTTGCCAGGTACATATTTCTATTCGTTGAATCACCAAGTTCAGCGGGTGAAAGTTAATGAATGAAAAATATATTCCTGTAAATTTCCAGTAAACTTATTTTATACAAAATCAAAAAAAAAAAAAAAAAAAAAAAAAAAAAGAAATGGGATTATTTACCGTCGAGGAGACATCTATAGAACTGCCGTACATCTGGCGTGTGCTTCTGAGAATCCCCCGACACAGAAATGCAATGTACCTATCTGATGTCGCATGCATATATGACTTGACATTGGCATTGATCATCTTTTTCTTACCGTTTTGAATTTTGAACATCTGGAACTCTCTATTTACATTACATTATATTTATGCCTGATAAGCGGCCGGTTGGAAGTGAAAGCTAAACTACATTGATTTGTGTCTTTAATACACCATTAATTGCATATGTTTGCACTTTATTGTTATCTACGGTCTCTAACTTAGACCGTAGGTTGGTTAGTTGGTGGTTAATGGCGCAAAGGCCTCAAAAGGCCAAAGAGCGCCTTAGAACGTAGATAGGGTATTGGAGAGCTGAATTGTGTTGCAGATCTTAAGAGTAACAAATGGAACCTTTCACGAAAATTTTGTATGAGGCAACTTTGACCCCGGGCCCCGACCCCTTACAATAACCGTCTTCAGTCTAAGTTAGATAACCATGAGATAGTATACCAAATTTGGTAGTTCTAAATGGAAAACTGTAGATTATACGAAAATTTTGTATGGGGGCCCTGACCCCTTCCAAAAACCACATGATGTAGAAGTTACAGTTTCACGGGACAGTATACCAAATTTGGATGTTCTAAAATGAAAACTGCAGATTTTACGAACATTTTGTATGGGGGCCACTTGGCCCCGACCCCTTCCAAACAACATTCGTAAAATTTTTTCGCAAAGGTTTCATTAAAACCATCTACAGTATAAGTTAGAATTTCACGAGATAGTATAATAAATTTGGTGGTTCCAAATGAGAAACTATAATTTTCAGGAAAATTTTGTGTAGGGGCACCTTGACCCCAGTCCCCGACCCCTTCCGAAAACCGTCTTCAGTCTAAGTTAGAGAACCATGAGATAGTATACCAAATTTGGTGGTTCTGAATTGAAAACTGTAGGTTTACGGAAATTGTGCTCCGTGAGTTTTGTTTGAATAATAAGTATTTCGGCTACTAGGATTACTGAGTTTGTGCTTACCTCCACTATAAAGGTTTGGTGATTCGTTTCGGATATCTTCCGAAGTGGTGAGTGCCTTTTTTCGTTTCTTACCGTCGTGTTTACAATTCCTACCGAGCTGGTAGAAGCCTAGTTATCTCGTCGCCATTAAAATGGCGTCATCCGGTGGTGTTGTCAGCCCTGACATCACTTCCGGTGATCACGGCACTTTGCCCAGAGGTGGCGCTGTCACGTTGCCCTCCGGGTCGACGTCAACCGTTGGCGGCGTATCGTTTTCCTCCCCTGACGTCACTATTACAGCTCTTGCCCCAGCTGCTTCTCATATAGTGACAGATGACGTCATGGACACTATGGACGACGGTGCTCCTCTGCCTTCAACCTCCACTTCTACTGCTCCTCGCTCCTATTCTTAAGCGGTAACTTCCCAAAGGCTTCAGCCCAAGTCTAATTCCATGTGAGCGGAAGCCGCAGCTTTAAAACCTCATGTCCGTCGCTCTAGTAATGAGGTTGTGCTCGAAATTCCAGTGAATTCTCCAGCAGGTACTTCTTTCACTACGGCTACTGATTTGGGTGTGTGCTTTGAGGCGCTGCCGGACACACCACTCAAAATGTACTCTACTGCTCTTAAACAAAAGTTCTCTCCGTCAGCGATACGTCATATGTGGCGCAGAGGGCCGAGTGCCATTGTTTATTTCTTTCATGCGGCAGATGCTACCTCTGTCTTACAGACTGGGCTGGTTGTTGGTGATCACCAATTATTTCCTGAGCCTGTCGCTTAAAGACCAGTAACGGTCTCGATGTACCCAGTACATCCTGAAGTCACAGATGCTATGATTTGTGCTTTTCTTATGCAATCCGGTCGTGTTGTGGGTAATATTACCACACACTCCGCTGCTCCAAAGGACGAGGATGATCGTTCGATTGAAAGTGCCCGACGAGTTGCGCGAGTAGTATTCTCTTCGGATGAACATATCAAGACTTTTCCTACTCTCTTCACTGTAAAATGTGGAGACCAAATCCGACACATCGACGTTTTAATCTCCTTTCATTGTCAGACTTGTAAGGCGTATGGCCATCAACGAAGTGAGTGCTTCCGCCGCCCTGCTGTACCTCAGTCTTCGGGACCAAAAGTCACTCGTGACAGCCCTGTGTCGTCCACCCCTACCGCTTCTAAGGAGGTGTCTTCAGAACTTCATCAACCCGCTCTACCATCGGGCCCTTCTCCACGGGGTCCTGTCCTACAATTGTTGACAGAAGACTTTCCTCATCTGGTGCCGACTGCTCCGCCCACGTTCCTTGCTGCTCCAGCTGACCTGACTGCTGACCTTCATCCTCCGTCGAATGAAGACACTCCAAGTACAGTTACTGACGTGGACTTCCCTACTGCTAGTGACTCTTCTGGCAATGACTCTGACCCTACAACTACCAGCAAGCCTGCTCGACGGGAATCCTGGAGTGCTCCGCAGACTCCGCTCCCTCCTAGCACCGGTGCTGCAAGAGGTCGTTCTGTTGACTCATCTTCCCGCTCCTCCTCTCAACGTCGTACTTCGCCACGAACAAGTCTACATCCTGCTGTGATTCCAGGTTCTAAGACTCCACCCCCAGTGCTTTCCCTAGATTCTTTTCTCCGATACCTAGCTGAAGCGAAAGTGGATATACCGGTAGGTCCGCTTTCTCTTCATAAAATATATGAAGTATTATGCTCTCATAAACATCCTAGATTCTTTAATCAGTTTGTTGCACGTCATATGCTTGATCTTCTTACTGTTCTAAGCCAAGTTTCTAGTGTGACATCTGTGTTTCGAAATCTTGTGCTTTCCTATCCCGATCTCAAATTTAGTGTTGGCAGAATGAAGAAGCAAGCGAAGAAAATAACAGATTCCAGCGCACGTGCGTGTCGACCTGGGAAGGACCTACCGATTCAAGGTGGTCACACTTAACTGCAGAGGGTTATCTGCTTCTCCTAGAAATGCCCTAGTGTATGAGGACTTGGCGCCTCTACACGCAGATCTTCTCTTGCTCCAAGAGACCAATTGCTCTGCTACCACTTTGTTCTCTCGTTGGCGGGCTTGGCCCTACGATTTTCACCATGCTTATCGAGTTGGACGGAATGGTGGCCTTGCACTTGGGATCCATCACCGCCTACTCCCTCTGATTTCGACGCCGGTGATTCGTGCATTACATGTGGACAACCTCTAGATCGTTGTCTTTTGCATTGAAAACGTGACCTATCATGTTTTTAACATACAGTATATGTCCCCTGTGATGAGCGTCTGTTACCTGATCTTCTCTCCACAGTCCGTACAGAGCTGTCATGCATTCCACCGTCTGAATATATTCTCATCGGCGGAGATTTCAACTGTAAGTTGTTGCCGGCCCTTGACCGCAATTCAACCGTTGGCGAATGCCGCAGGCAACGTGTATTACAGATTTCTCAGCTAGTTGATGATTTTCAATTGGTTGATGCGTTCCGGCATCTACACCCGTCGGAAATATCTTTTACCTGGCGTTCTTCCATCCATGGCAGCACTACGGCAGCACGGTTGGATAAATTTTATGTTTCGACTGCTCTTCTCCCGCCGATCGCAGCTGCTGCCCATCATCCTTCCGCCGCTTCAGACCACAGTATTGTCAGTCTGTCGGTGTGTGTTTCGCCTTCACCTTCAAGGACTCAACTAGTATGGACTTTTCCGGACTCGCTCCTGGATGATCAACAATTTTGTGTTGCTGTGTGTGAGTTCATCCGAAGTCGTCAGCCCTTTCTTGATACTACGTCAGACGCGTTGCAACTGTGGCTCAGTGTCAAACATGACTTGGTCCTTTTTGTACGGCGCTACTCCCATGC
Organism: Macrothele yani; assembly: GCA_039090855.1. Taxonomy (NCBI): domain Eukaryota; kingdom Metazoa; phylum Arthropoda; class Arachnida; order Araneae; family Macrothelidae; genus Macrothele; species Macrothele yani. Next base: position 70,117,511 of record CM077025.1, on the reverse strand, counting down.
CTCTCGGAATGAGAGCGATATGAAAATTGCGATATGAAAATTGTCGATGCTCTCTCTTGATAATCCGCAATACCCCGGCTATCTGGCAGATCTCCACGCTTTGCTTCTTCCTCGCGCATCCGATGCAGCCTGCAGGATGCATTTCTTGCATCTCTCCCCTACAGCTGATTCTCACGATTACTTAACCGCCTTGGAATCTCAACATCGTTCTGCTACATCTTTGCGTCATCTTCGCCTCTAGGATGGTTCCATCACTTCGAACCCATCGAAGCTATGCACTTTCACCAGACAGTATTTCACCGCCAAGTACAGTGCGGTAACGCAATCTTCATCCTCATTAGCTTCTCCTCTTCTCTCCTCTCTTCCTGAGGTCCCCTCTACTTTATCTACTTCTTTACTCTCCCCTTTCTCTCTTCGCGAACTCCGTGAGGCGTTCGCTACTCTCAATCCTCATGCCGCTCCTGGAACTGACGGCCTTCCTCTGTCCTTTTATCGTGCTTTTCTACCGTGCCTTCTGCCTTTTCTGTCTGCGTGTTTCTCGTCTGCTTTTTCTTCTCCTGCGTTACCGCCCGACTTCACTTTGGCACACATCATCCTCCTTCCTACGAAGGGTGACCTCTTGGATCTTGGAAACTGGCGCCCTATCTCTATCCTAAACACTGACTGTAAGTTCTATACAAAACGCTTATCATGTCGGCTTAATTCTGTTCTCTCTTTCGTTATTTCTCCTGACCAGACATACACTGTGCCTGGTCGGACTATTTCCACTAACGTTTTTCTTCTCCTTCATCTTCACTTCCTCGCTTGCTCTTTTTCTGAACCTCTTGCCTTTCTTAATCTGGATCAAAAGTCCGCTTTTGATAACGTTTCTCACTTTTATCTCTCTGCTGTCCTTTCACAATTTGACTTTCCTCCTGCCTTTTCTTCCGCTTTCTTGGCCCTTTATCAGGGCGCCAGTTTCCATGTTCGAGAGGCCACATTTCTAACCGCTTCAATTCCGTTTAAGCGAGGCATCCGGCAAGGATGTCCGCTCTCCGACCAGCTATTCGCTCCCGCTTTTGAGCCTTTCCTGTTAGCAGCCCGAAGATCACTCCTGGATGTCCTACCGCCGACAGTGGCTAGTACTCGTCATCATCGAATAATTTTCACCGCCTATGCTAATGATGTGACCTTTTGCGTCCAGGATGAATCTCAATTTGATCGCCTGTATTCTGTATATCAACAGTATGTTGCAATATCTGGAGCTGCGCTGAATGCCACTAAAAGTACTCGCTTATGGTGCGGGGCATGGGCTGCCCGCACCGATGCTCCTTGTGGTGCGCAGTGGACAGCCACTACACAGAAGATCCTCGGTGTGTATGTCGGATTTCCCTTGGCTTCTCCATCCGCCACCTGGACTGCTCTTCTTCCCCGGATACAACGGACTGCTGCCTACTGGAGTAAGGCCCACCCTTTCACATCGTTCCGTCAACGAGCAGCCGTTGTTCGTCGACAACTTATCTCCCTATGCGAATACTCTTGGATGTCGACGGTTGTGCCCGTGTCACAAATGATGACCATCACTCGCCTCTCAACTTCCGTCATCTGGTCTTCATATCACTGGGTTAAACCTGCCACGCTTCATCTACCAGCCTCATTAGGTAGCATCCAGCTTCCTGATCCAGCTATCCTTTATAAAACACATCGCATTATTCATTTCATTCGCCTTGCCACTTCAACTGTTCCGTCCCTTACCACTACCTTGAATGTTCTAACTTCTTCCCGCGACCCATCTTTCACCTTCCTACTGTTTCTGAAGATGGATGTATACTCTCTTCTCCCGTCCCACCTCCCTCCTGTCCTGCGAGAGGGCCTTTCTCTCTTTCGTTCGCTTCCTCTTCTCCGTTCACTTCCTTCTTCAACTCTTGATCTCCTAGATGAACCTCTCTTCTTCTCTTCTCTTATTCACCCTCCTAACCTCCCTTACTTTTACTTTCCTCATTGGATCCGCTCTGGTGTGATAACTGTTCGTTCTCTCGTAACTTCTGATCTAACCTGGAGACCTCTTTCTTCCCTGTTTCTATCTCCAGCCATTACTCTTGCTACGAATATCTTCTCCTTCGCACAGCGCTTTGGAGCCTCTTTCCACTCCTCGCTTCACCTGATGGTCTCTTCTCGGTCCCTTCCGCTCCTCTTTCTCTACCGTTCTTTCTCCTCATTCGTAGCTCCCCGGTTCTAGTTACTTCTATCTCCTTATCTTCTCTTTATTGGCTTCTTCTTTCCCCTCCCGCACTTCCACTTTCTGTTCATTCTGCTCCTCCTTCTGTTCTCCCCGCCATCTGGACAGCCTCTACCTCTCCCCTTTCCTCCCCTCTTGAACTCAATGTCCATTGGCAATTTCTTCACCTTCGTCTCCCCGCCCCATCAGTATTATTTCGCATGACCCTTCTCACCTCTCCACATTGCTCCTTTTGCCCTGAAGTCAGCGACGTCCAACATCAATACCTATTCTGCCACGTACTCCTGCCAGACCTAAACACAGCATTTCGTCTTGCTGATCGAATTTGTGCTCGATCGTTACCATTTCTTGCATATGCTTGGTTACTCCAAACAAAGCATCCACCTACTCTCACTTGCCTCCTGTGTGCCGTTACATTTTTCTTCTTGTGAAGTTCACTCTCTATGCTTTCCATCTTCAACAACGCTTCCCTGCTCTTATTCCACCTCCTCAGGAGGCAAGTGCTATCATTCGGAGACGCTTCCTAGCACGGTTAACCTCTCGCCTCCAAATGGAGCACTCTCGTGCTGCCTCAACAAACACCGATAGCGTTTTTCAATCCACCTGGGCCCAATCGGCTGGGTGGTTCCATATCCACAATTTGCACTTACATCTCAACCTATAAGTGGGATTTTTGTTGTCGCCCATGTTCACTGTAACAAATCATGTTTTTACGTATTAATTTTGGTGCTTCGCTATTTGTGATTATTCTGTTTAATGTGCCATTGGAGATAGCTCACCATGTCTCCCATGTTCTCTTCGATAATGTTGGATTTTATGTTGTTGTATATGATTCTGCCTTCTGCACAGTTTACTGCACATGCAATGTCCCCTTCATTATGTTGAATATATTTTTAAAATATTAGTCACTGTGTGTATAATTTAATGTAACAAGATGCCCTTCTGAGTACATTTAGCGTTATTTCCCCTTGTCACTGAATACTTCTGTACATATGTTGTAAATTTTGAATGTAGCATCACTGTTGCATTTCTGTTTCATGGGAAGTTGCCCTTCTGGGTATGTTTAGCGGCTTTCTTCCTTGTCACTGTACTGTTCTGTACATTTGATATGAAACTTGTGCATTGCATTACTGTTCGATTTCTGTTTTTTTGTAAAGTTGCTCTCCTGGGTCCGTTTAGCGTATTTCTCTCTTATCACTGCATAATTCTGTACATATGATAAGTATTTGTGCTTATTTGTTTCTACCATTACTGTCATATCTCAAAATACTGTTGCACCTGTTAGTTCCTTCTCACCCATGGTCTTTTATGTGAATTAGTACCTTGTGCATGTTTAATCTTTAGTATGATAGTAATGCTTAATTGGAATTTGTGCATAGTATAGAATCATGTCTTTCCCTGTCTACAATACTGTAGGTAAACATTTTCATTTGTATCGCTCGTGCTTTATTGTCTGCCTCTCCTTCGCCCTACGTGGCGAAATAATTTTATGATTTTAACAATATTTTGTTTTATGTTTCACTGGAACTTTCCAGCTGATGTATATACCACTGTATTTATTGGCAGAATTCCATTGTGATGTACATAGAAATGTTATTTTACTGAAGAATAAAGGCAATTTTGAAATGTAGATTTTACGAAAATTTTGTGTTGGTGGGGGGGGAGGGCTCCGACCTATTCCAGAAACCGTCTACAGTCTAAGTTAGAGATTCATGAAATAGTATATACCAAATTTGGTGGTTCTAAATTGAAAACTATAGATTTTAAGAAAATGGTGTGTGGGGTGGGGGCTCTTGCCCCCGGGCTACGATCCCTTCCAAAAAACCGTCTACTGTCTAAATGGGAGTACCACGAGGACATTTTCTGGACCATGTCGACATAATGACCCTGTCGACATTTTGACTGTCGACATTTTGGCTGTCGACATTATGACCGTGTCGACATTTTGAACTGTCGACATTTTGACTGTCGACATTATGACCCTGTCGACATTTTGACCCTGTCGACATTTTGACTGTCGACATTATGACCATGTCGACATTTTGAACTGTCGACATTTTGACTGTCGACATTATGACCCTGTCGACATTATGGTGTCGACATTTTGACTGTCGACATTATGACCGCCACCCGGCTTGAAGGGATACACACGTAGTACTTTGGAAGTCCAGCGCAGTAAACAGAAAGAATTTATAATTGTAAAATGCGAAACAATGGTTGAAGCAACTAGCCAAAATCTTGCAGCAGAAATCGCTTGGAATTTCTTATAGTGCGTGATAACACATGGAGAGCTGCTCTCTAAAACGTGAACTTCGTCCGAAACGAGTCCGGGTTCGAATCCCGGTGAGGCATGGATGTTGTGTTTGCCTTACGGTACTGGCTCTCTCCCTTCCCTGGAACCAGTGACCCTAAATTAGGGACGGGCGACTGCTTATAGCCCATTGAGTTGCTCACGGTGGTCGTTAAACCTCCAACCAAAAAAAAAAAAAAAAGAATCCCGGTGAGGATGGATGTTGTGTTTGTCTTACGGCACTGGCTCTCTCCCTTCCCTGGAACCAGTGGTCCTAATTTAGGGACGGGCGACAACTTATAGCCCATTGAGTTGCTCACGGTAGTCGTTAAATCTCCAATAAAAAAAAACAAAAAAAAAACATGAACAAACCCTCCTGCAACTGTGACAAAATCATACACGTCAGACTTCGAAAGGGTATCCCAAAATGTTTCGGCGCAACCTATTAATATATCGTTGCTTCTATTCTCCCGTAGGAGGTTTGTGGTATTAGTCTGCATTGATAAAGACACCAGTAAATGTGTGAACCTTTGGCACATATAAATTGCTACGCCAATAAAAAACGCATTTTTGTAATGGCTTCATCACATTTAACATCAGGTTCTCGTAATTTACTCAAGATTACAATGAGATATTTTTACAAACGTGATGAAATGTTGTTGGGCGATCGTTTAATAAAATATATAATTGCATACCAATGAAATGAAATATTGTTGCATCAGCTCATGGGACAGCATACCTGACGATCAGATTTTAACAATGATTTCTTCAACATTGGTTAAATACTTTAAGAACTAATGAAGAAATTAAAATCAGAAAATTGGAATAGAAAAACAAGGGGGGGGGAGGCTCCGAGGTGCATTATGTCCCCTTAACCACTATGTGCAAACCAAAGTTCAAGTCTCTACATTCAGTAGTTTCCTCTGTAGGCGACCGACTGACAAACAGACATGGTAATTTTATTTATATAGAATCTGTGTTGAAAAATCTAGTAAAATATCAAATTCATTCTCCTAATGAAGATTTCCTTGCCTCTTGGGAATCTGTCTGTGCTAAGCAAAATCTACTGTCCTCGGAATTTCATCAAGCTGGAGGTACAGTCCAGAATTAAGGAATGCTGCATATTACTAAGCAACGTAGGGAGCACATGACTGCAGTTCGACGTATAAAGTGGTCGCTTCGTTGTTCTGGAGTCAGGCGTAAAATATCGCGAGGGATAGATGTTTGTTTGGGAGGGGGAGGTTTAACGACCACAGTGAACAACTCGATGGGGCCGCGAGTGGGCAGCGTTCGTGACTGTCACGGAAAGGACCTCAGGTTTGATCCCAGGCAGGTACGAACGCTCGATCCACTAAATACCCGCCGTTCGTCGGATGGGCACATTAAGCCGTCGGACCCCGGGTGCTGAGCCCCCCCCCGTTAATAAATAAGGGCGTCTTCCTCCCCCTTTCTACTTCGCTTCCGTGTCACTTTCCTATCGGGCACTCTAGCCCAAATCTCCTAGCTTCCTATTTCTAAGGATTGTTTAAGACCTGGGGACAGACACTCCCTTCCTAAAATCCTCTACATATGACCTGATCTTATCGACTGGATAAAAGCAGTCGCTCGTCCCTAGAGTCACTGGTTTCAGGGAAGGGAGAGAGCCAGTGCCGTAAGACCAACACAATATCCATGCCTCACCAGAATTCGAACCCAAACCCTCTTGGACGAATACTCAGAAGCTAGCGTTTTTACCACTGCGTGTGTCAGTCACTGAATGAATGTGCGCGTCGTCAATATTTTAATGCATGCTTCAACCCTGTCATATAAAAGTTTAGATATTTGAATCCTTCAGTGAAAGAATCCATTGTCCATGGGGAATAATCTTGGAGTTTGTCCGATTATGTTAATTCCATCTTGGGTTAGTTGTTCTTCTACGGCTCGCCGTAAATAAATACATTTTACTACTTCATTATTGTTCGTTAAAATCTGTTCCTGTTTTCTTTTTACTGCACGGTTTAAGACCACCTTGAACAACTCAAAAGAAGTCGCCCGTCTCTAACTTTTAAGAACATGGATTTCAGAAAAGAGAGAGAGAGAGCTAGCAACGTGGGAGAAGCACACCACCCATGCCTTCAGTAGGCCGCTGGTGGCCGAGTGGTACGAGGTAGGGCTCTAAATTAGGGGCGAGTGACTGCTTTTAAATTTGCTCAAGATGGTCCTTAAACTACCAAATAAAGAACAAAAATAATATCGTCGCCATCATCATTTTAGAAATTTATTATCATCACCCAGCTGTATACCAACATGCATTCATTCTACTTGTGCATCCACAAAACAAAAAGCAAATATATTTCTTATGGTTTGCATTAAACTCCTTCCATCTCCTTTTATGAAATTACCAGAATTCCTACTTCAAATAATTTGCTTACCCGCTCACTGATGGCGCCTGCAGTTCGTTTTGATTTACTGCTTAATGCCATAGAATGTATGAACTGTCTAGGCAATTTTTCATCCCTGACAAGGCGCACGTGTCTAAAACTTTCGATAGGTTCTCATTTGCTCTCATGGCTGCATTACCAATTCTGTTCTGTTGCCAAATCCACTTTTCCGTGTTATCCCTGATACCATATTCACATGCGGCTCCTCGCCTCCTACAAAGCCCTCTGTTTCGCATTCAGCTATCATTACCATAAGAAAGGGTGCGTCTAAGTTCTGCACTCTCTCTCTCTTTTTATTTATCTATCTTTCTTCAGCCAATTGTTTTCTAGTTCTCCCAACGATCTTTTTGTGAGTGGAAATAACGTTTTATAACTGATAACAGACTTTCCCTGCTTAGTTGACTTCTCCAATTCCTTACCCTACATCGTCAATAAAATAACATCAAATTAATGAAAATCTCCTGTCTGATATACATAAATATACACTATATAGCCAAAAGTCACCGGACACTTCAAACAGAAACACAACATAGCATGTATTGACATACATCAGTACGATGGCGGTCCACCTTTGGCCTTAATGCATGCACTGACCCTTCGAGACATGCTTGCGAGAAAGTTTTTGAACACAGCGATAGGTATGCGCTTCCATTCAGTACATAATGCTGCCGCTAACTGCTGCTTAGTAGTAGGCCTTAATTCCAAACTTCTTAAGAAGCGCTCTAATTCACCCCATAGGTGGGTGCTCTATGAGATTAAGATCAGGGCTATGTGCCGGCTAGTCCACACACGATACATACTTATCGTCAAACCACGCCGTAACAGTCCTTGCTTTACGGCTCGGTGCACTATCCTGTTGGTACCGACAAAGATCGGTTCCATAGTATTGCCACAGAGTTGGTAGGGCATAATTGTTCAGAATATCGAGATAGGCATGTTGGTTAAAAGGTTTGTTCACGATAACCAATGCGTCGGTTGATTGATTGATTGATTGGAGGTTTAACGACCACCGTGAGCAACTCAATGGGCTATAATCAGTCGCCCGTCCCTAATTTAGGGTCACTGGTTCCAGGGAAGGGAGAGAGCTAGTGCCGTAAGACAAACACAACATCCATGCCTCACCGGGATTCGAACCTGGACCCCGTTCGGGCGAATGATCAGAGGCCATCGCTTAGACCACTGCGCCACCGGGGCGGCCCAATGCGTCGGAACCCTACCACGAAAAACAGCCCCACACGAGTACACCAGCAGCACCAAACTTGACCGTAGGAACAGTACACTGTAGTAAATAGCGTTCCCCGAATGCCGCCATACCCACACACGGTCATCAGACTGATGGATCGTGTATCTGAATTCATCAGTCCATAGGACTCGTTTCCATTGATCTACGGTCCACGATAAATGTTCTGTACACCATGATAAACGACGAGTAGCATTCCGAGTGGAGATGAAAGGCTCATGGGCAGCCGCACGACCACGGTAACCCATGGAATGAAGTTCTCTGCGAATGGTACGTGTACATACCGGGGTTTCAGCATTTTTACTCACCTGTTCACTGAGGTCTTGTGCAGTACTCCGTCGATTAGCTGTAACGACTCTCCTGAGGCTTCGACGTCCTCTATCACTGATTTTCTTTGGTCTGCCGGTACGTTTCGCTGCTTGAAGCACGCCATGTGTCTTCCACTTATTCAGTACATCCAAAACAGTTGACATGGGTATGTTTAAACGCCTCTCGGTTTCTCTTATGTACAACCGACTAATATAACACCTAACAATCTTTCCTTTCTCAAAGTCAGTTCTCTCCCGCAGCGACATTTTCACTCAACCTCACAGTGCGATATGATCGCGGTCAGCTGCAGCTATACCGTGCATTTTAGCAACGCAACGGGTCAGTTCATTTGCTTTTGAAGGGGTGTCCGGTGACTGTTTATATATAACAAGCCTGTAGCTGACCGCGATCATATCGCACTGTGAGGTTGAGTGAAAATGTCGCGAAAGGAAAGATTGTTGGGTGTTACATTAGTGGGTTGTCCATAAAAGAAACCAAGAGGCGTTTAAACATACCCAAGTCAACTGTTTTGAATGTACAGAATAAGTGGAAGACACATGGCGTGCCTGAAGCAGCAAAACGTACGGGCAGACCAAAGAAAATCAGTGATAGAGAACGTCGAAGCTTCAGGAGAGTCGTTACAACTAATCGACGTACTAATGCACAAGACCTCAGTGTACATGTGAGTAAAAATGCTGGAACCTTGGTATGTACATGTACCATTCGCATAGAACTTCATTTCATGGATTACCGTGGTCGTGCGGCTGCTCATTAGCCTCTCATCTCCACTCGGAATGCTATTCGTTGTTTAGCATTGTGGAAAGAACATTTAGCGTGGACCGTAGATCAATGGAAACGGGTCCTATGGACTGATGAATCCAGATACACGATCCATCAGTCTGATGGCCGTTTGTGGGTATGGCGGCAACCGATGGAACGCTATTTACCACAGTGTACTGTTCCTACGGACAAGTTTGATGCTGGCGGTGTACTCGTGTGGTGATGTTTTTCGTGGTATGGTCCCGACCCATTGGTTATCGTGAACAAATCTGTTAACCATCACGTCTACCTCGATATTCTGGACAATTATGCCCTACCAACTCTGTGGCAATACTATGGAACAGAGCCTTGTTGGTATCAGCAGGATAATGCGCCGAGCCGTAAAGCAAGGACTGTTACGGCGTGGTTTGACGATAATTCCGTATCGTGTGTGGACTGGCCAGCACAGAGCGCTGATCTTAATCCCATAGAGCACCTATGGGATGAATTAGAGCGCCGCATAAGAAGTTTGGAACCAATGCCTACTACTAAGCAACAGTTAGCGGCAGCATTATGTACTGAATGTAAGCGCATACTTATCGCTGTGTTTCAAAACCTTGTCGAAAGCCAATCTCGAAGGGTCAGTGCATGTGTTAAGGCCAAAGGTGGACCGACGCCGTACTAATGTATGTCAATAAATGCAATGTTGTGTTTTTTTTTCCAGGTGTCCGTTGACTTTTGTCAATGTAGTGTATATATATGCCGATTCCGTAAGCTACTGTGGGTATTACTCAACTTCCTGTCGGTGTTGCATCATCCTACAGTGGCCTTTCTCAAAGTCATTTCTGATAGAGTTGGGGGAAACGTGCGATCGTCAGTTTGCTTCTGGTTTTCATACTGAGAAGTTTTGTACGTATTTTCTATGCAACGAAAAATGGGCAAAAAAAGCGTCATTAAGTGTTACTCAGAGGACACAAATAGTGATTTTATATCTTGAAGGATACTCTGAACGTGGCATAAGGAGAAAGGTGAATGTGAGCAAGACTGTTATTCATAACGCGATCATGAAATATCGAGATACAGGTGAAAGTAGCGACTGAAAGAGAAGTTGACTTTCAAGGAAAACAACTCCACGTGATTATAGTACCATAAGGCGATTAGTTATGCGTTATCTGAGAAGTTCGTTAAAGAAAATTAAGGTCTTTCTACATTCAAAAGGGTCTGATATTAGTATCAGCACTGTTTCGCGACGTTTTAGCAAAGATTTTGGATTAAAGTCTTATAAACCTGCACATAAACGTAGGACTAACCTCTCTCATGAAATAAAAGAGTCTATAGTTTGTGAAGCATCATCAGTCGTGGGCTGCTGAAAATTAGAGCTAAGTTCTTTTTGCCGATGTATCAACTATGCGTCAATTTAGATCACTTGAAGCACATGTTCGATTACCAAAAGGCAAAAGTTTTCATGAAAAATACTCTGTTATCATCGTGAGACATCCGCCTAGTCAGATGATATGGGGTGCTATGCCAACATCCGGTACTGCTTCGTTATGCTTTTTGCAGACAAGAACTACCATGACTGGCCCTTTTTATACGCAAATGTTATGTGAGAAGCTGTTAACTCATGTGCAAGTCCAGAGATGCGCAATTTTATGCATGATGGTGCTCCATGCCACAGATCAAAGACAGTAAAGGACTGCCTGCAAAGGAAAACATCACTGTGCTTGATTTTCTCGGTAATAGTCTAGACTTTAACCCCATCAAAAATTTGGGGAACATTTTAAAAGACAAGGTAGCAGAAAAACATGCATCAAATTCCCAAGCTTTGATTGAAGCGATTAAGTACGTGTGGTACAAAGACATTTCATGTCTTTGAGTATGCACATCGTATTCGTTCCGTTATAGAAAACAAAGGTGACCACACAAAGTACTGATTTGTGTCTGTTTGTGTTCTAAAGTATATAAGTATTCATCTCTGATGTCATATATATACACCGATAAGCCATTACAGTATGACCACCTACCTAATAAGCTGTAACACCCCCTTTATCCCGCAAAAACAGCGGCCACTCGGCAAGGCATCGATTCGATGAAGTGGCGATAGGTATCCTGGAGCATCTGGTACCCTAATGTCAACAGCAGGTCCTCCAGTTTCCGTACATTTCAGGGTGGTGGTGGTTTAGTGCGAACCCGCTTTTCCGAGTCAAATCACATATGTTCGATTGGGTTCATGTTAGATAACTTTGAAGGCCAGGACAATAACAGACATTCACCAGCATATTCCTCGAACCACTCTTTGACGATTCAGGCAGTGTGGCAAGAAGCATTATCTGTTGGTAAGGGCCATCACCAGCAGGAAACACAGTTGGCATGAATGAGTGAACTTGGTCCGTAACAATGTTCAGATGTCAGGTATTGTGCTTTTGAGAAAATGGGGCCTAAATGTGTCGCGAGAAAACATCGTTTATAGCATAACACTACCGCTGCTGGCATGTTTACACCCGAAAGTGATTCCAGGGGTCATAGCCTCCGTTCGTAATCAGCGTATCCGCGCTCGGCCGTTTACATGATGCACCAAGAATCTTGATTCTTCAGGCCACGCCAATTTCTTCCAATCATCCACGGTCCAATCTCGATGATGATCTTGCGCCCATTTCATGCATTGTTGGGGATGATGTGCAATGATCATGGGGACTCGGACACATTGCCATGATCGCCACTGTTGTAGCTGCTGGTGATTTGTCACACTATGGCCCTGTGGTCTATGTGAACAACGCACGACGCTCTCTGGTATCAATGACCTGCGGATGGCACACGGCTGGACGAAGGTTCGTCGTTTGGATATCTCTGCTCCACTTTTGATACGTACTGACTACAGCGCCACGTGAACAACCCACAAGCAGCGTCGTTTCCGAGATCGCAGTTCCAAAGCGCCGTGCCATCACAATTTGTCATTTATCAAACTCCGATAAATCGGCAGCTTTTTCCATTCTAACTCCTAACACTCTACTAACCGAAAGCCGATCCTCGGGTTGTATATATACTACTCTGTGAACTTCACCTGGGCCAAAGTTTGGTCACCAGGTGCGCTCATTTCTGTAAGCTGGGGTGGTCAAAATGGAATGACTCATCGGTGTATATACACTGCTGGCCACCCAAAATGCAACACCAAGAAGGAAGCATCCGATTGGCCTGAAATTCGCAGCATGCGTCGCCCGCGAGAGGACATGCAAACGATTAGCATTGCAGGGCATATGCAAATCATGTACGCCAAGCACGCCACCGAGAAGCCCTACAAGAAGGGTGCACATAAGGCGGGGTGTAAGTAGTGGAAGTGTGTTGTGCTGCTGGACCTGTGCGTGGGAAGCTTCTTGATCCCTCGTCGCAGATTACGGCAGTCATTCCAGCACGTTTCGGAGTTCGACAGAGGACGAATAGTGTCTTATCGCGACATCGGTTTATCGAACTGAGACATCAGCGCCCGTGTGAGACGACAACCAGCCACAGTGACGCGAGTATGGATTCGTTGGGTGCAGAAAGGGCGGACGGGCCGACGTGAGCGATCGCCGCAGCCGCAGCACACCACCGAACGAAGAGACAGGTATGTTTTGCTGCGGGCATTGACGGCTCGCACAGCCACATCACGAACGTTAGTTCAGGAATTAGGGTGTGTTGCGCAACAACTTGTGTCAGCACGTACCGTTCGACGTCGTCTGCAGGAGCGGGGACTTGTCGCACGGCGCCCATTGCTCCGATTACCGATGACGTTACACCACGGGCGACTGCGGCGACAGTGAGCCGTTGGACGCCGCACTTGGACTACGGAATGGCACGACATTGTCTTCGCCGACGAATCCCGCTTCTGCCTGCAACACCACGATGGTCGGATCCGCGTGTGGTGGCACCGCGGCGAGAGACTGTATAACGCTTGCATTATGCATCGCCATACCGGTCCGTCGCCTGGCGTTATGGTTTGGGGCGCAATTGGACATGACACCCGCACCCATCTGATACGCATCGCCGGTACACTCAACAGCCACCAGTACATCTCCAAAGTTTTGGAGCCTGTAGTCCTCCCTTACCTGCAGGACCTGTCAGCGGCCACGTTTCAACAGGACAATACGCGCCCGCAAGTGGCACGCATCGTGCAATAATTCTTCACAGCCAACCAGGTGTCACTGCTGCCGTGGCCCGCCTGTTCTCCTGATATGTCGCCCATCGAACACGTCTAGTCGCTGATCGGCAATCGAGTGGCCTGACAAGCACCAGCCGCTGCTACGCCTGATGAACTGTGGCAACGTGTGGAAGCAGCCTAGACCGACATACGCCAAGCCCACACCCAAAGCCTCTTTCGTTCGATGGCGCGGCGTGTAGCGGCCGTTATTGCTAACCATGGTGGCCACACGAATCATTGATGTATGCGTGTTCCGCAAGTCGCACAAGCCTGTAAGCTCAATCGTTTCATCTTTGTATCTGTTGTTATGTGTCCAGTAAATCTGGCTTTGCTATCTCGTGTCCTTCTTGGTGTTGTATTTTGGGTGGCCAGCAGTGTGTATAAGTGTTTTGTTGATTCCGATTTAACTTTTTATTTTGACCCACCATTCAAATTTTCCAGTTCATCAGGCGTAGCTGCGGGTGGTGCTTGCCGGGACACTCGGTTGTCAATCAGCGACCAGACGTGTTCGATGGGCTACATATCGAGAGAACAGGCGGGCCAGGGCAGCAGTGACATCTGGTGGGCCTTGAAGAATTGCTGCACGATAAGTGCCACGTGTGGGCTGCCATTGTTCTGTTGAAACGTGGCCACTCGCAGGTCCTGCAGGTAAGGGAGCACTACAGGCTCCAAAACGTCGGAGATGTAGCGGTGGCTGTTGAGTGTACTGGCGATGCGTACCAGAGGGGTGCGGGTGTCATATCGAATTGCGCCCCAAACCATAACGCCAGGCGACGGACCGGTATGGCGATGCATAATGCAGGCGTCATACAGTCTCTCGCCGTGGTACCGCCACACGCGGATCCGACCATCGTTGTGTTGCAGGCAGGAGCGAGATTCGTCGGAGAAGACAATGCTGTGCCATTCTGTAGTCCAGGTGCGGCGTTCAACGACCTACTGCCACCGCACTCGCCGGTGGTGTAACATCAATGGTAATCGGAGCAATGGGCGCCGTGTTACAAGTCCCCGCTCCTGCAGACGACGTCGAACGGTACGTGCTGATACAGGTTGTTGCGCAACACACCCTAATTCCTGTGCTAACGTTCGTGATGTGGCTGTGCGAGCCGTCAATGCCCGCCGCACGTTATGCCGGTCCTCTCGTTCGGTGGTGTGCTGCGGCTGCGGCAATCGCTCACGTTGGTCCGTCGGTCTCCTGCACCCACCAAATCCATACTCGCCTCACTGTGGCTATACCGTCCCATACGAGCGCCAATGTCTCGGTACGATAAACCGCTGTCGCGATAAGACACTATTCGTCCTCTGTCGAACTCCGAAACGTGCTGGAATGACTTCTGTATTCTGCGACGAGGCGTCAGGAAGCTTCCCACGCACATGTCCAGCAGCACAACACACGTCCACTACTTACACCCCGCCTTATGTGCACGCTTCTTATAGTGCTTCTCGGTGGCGTGCTTAGCGCACATGATTTGCATATGCCCTGCAATGCTAATCGTTTGCATGTCCTCTCGCGGGTGACGCATGCTGTGAATTTCAGGCCAATCGGATGCTTCCTTCTTGGCGTTGCGGTTTGGGTGGCCAGCAGCGTAAATAACGCCGTCTCTGCACGATGTGAAGCATAGTCGTGAATCAAGTGAACGATGAAATACACTTTAATTTAACTATGAAATGATATTGAAAGTATAAATATTGATTGAAACAGCACACGAGATCTTTCGCGCCAGCAGCTGGCACATGATCAGGCGATGGTTAAAATCCTATGATATTTTAAAAACTGCCTAAAAGTTTACATGAACTGTAGCTGCACTTTTTTAAGACCAAGAAATCAGACGACGTAGCAAGCATTCGCCGTGGTATTGAGACTAATCAGCGGATCGGTCTATATGATTATATAGAGGAATCATTTATGTAGTTAATGGATTAGGAAGGTCCTCTGCAGTTGTCATAGTTCTTTTAAATAATGTTCGATTAGGTAGCGGGATAATCCGGGGTAAATCTTCGTTGCAGCATATCAAGGAGCTATTAAATATTTGCAGACTTTCTGCAAATAGAGTTGAGTTTGTAGTTTTATGACTAAATATGATGCGAGATTCGTTCCATTAGGGTATACAGAATAAGTTCCCCGTTTTAATAAACGTGAAAGAGCTGTTGAGTTAAAAAATGTTCTTGCATTGTATTTGTGTTCGAACAAACGAACACGTAAAGACCGCATTGTGGAACCGATACAAATTTGGTCGATGCTCACATCATCCACAGCTTTTAAAGGAATTCTATATACTCCATGCCTGTTATCATTTAGGACCTAGTCCGGGTCCTTCCTTACAACAGACAATAGGTTAGCGGTTTTTGTGCCAAATTCTAAATTATGTTTCTTTCTAATGTTCCTCAGAGTATTCGTAATACTTGGGAAAGAGTCAAGGGAACCAATATATTTTCGTGGAATCGGCTCCCTTATCAATGTAGTGCAGGTGGGACCTCTAATTTTCCGATGAATCCTGTTTACTGTTTCCTCGGAGTATCCGTGATCTCTGGCGATGTTTACAATTTTATTTAACTCAAGCCGTCTGGCTTTGTTGGCGAACAGTATTTAAAATAATTATGACAACTGCAGAGGACCTTCTTAATCTATTAACTATATAAATGATTTCCCTACATAATCATATGGACCGATTTGCTGATTAGTCTTAATACCACGGCGCATGCTCGCTACGTCATCTGACCTCTTGGTCTTGTGAATATAAAGAGCAGTAGTTCATGAAAACTTTTAGGGAGTTTTTATAGAATCGTAGGATGTTAACCATCTCCTGATGACGTGCCAGATGCTGCCGTGAAAGATCTCGTGCGCTGTTTTAATCAATATTTATACTTGTGAAAACACAGGCTTGTCCACGACGGCATCGAATCCGTGTCCCCTCCCTCCGAAGTCGCTCTCCCAACTGAGCTACGCGGGCAGAATGTCTCGCTGCAGATTTGTTGTCTTGAAACACGTTTTCGCCGCTCTGTATTACGTCACATCATCACCCTCTTTTTTTTCTTTGAAGCGAAGTAGGAATTTTTCATTAAATCCAAACAATGTGTGGAACAAACATCACACATTTTTCGAAGAACCCAACGGCCAGTGGATCCATTTTCCACAATCGGACGACAATGAGAAAACACAGGTTTATCCGTGTCCCCTCACTCCGGAGTAAGTCGCTCCCCCAACTGAGCTACGCTGACAGAATGTCTCGCTGCAAATTTGTCGTCTTGACACATGTTTTCACCTCTGTAATACGTCACATACTTTTAATATCATTTCATAGTTAAATTAAATAGTCTAGGAGCCACAATAGGTGGTGTGGGAATTTTCACTTCTACAAAATTTGACTTCTGATATCGATTCTAGGGGTTGCCAACATGCATTTTTGATTGGTCACATAATGTGAATCATATCAGTTTGGCGGCCATTTTGAAATATCCGCCATTACAGAAAGATGCATTTTCGTTAACATCTTCAATATCAAATTACTTATAGCATCCATTTTTTCACTAGACATTGATTTCCATGGTCTACAAACACGATAGGAACCGTCAAAAGACCATAGCAAATTTCAAAATGGCCAACATCCGCCATTAAGCAAAAATCGATTTTAATTTACATCTACACTACTAATGGACTTAGAGCGTTCATTTTTTTCCAGACGTATGTTTTAAGGGTCCTTTAATGCAATAAAAATAGTCTCATGCTTATTAACTCTTTAAAAATGGCTACCATTTTATTACATGCAACAACGCCTTTGGCGCAGTGCCATGAATGGTTAAGTGCAATGTTGGGAATTTGGTTTCCAATTCAAGTTTTTAAATCTTGGATTAATTAAGGTATTTTATGTAAAGAGTGAAGTTTACTCTGTGTACAATACATTGTTGTGTTATTTGCATTCATTTGCACAATTTTCATTCATTATGGTTTAAAAGATGACAGAATATGAACTAATTTAGCTGCAAATTGGTATAGTAAAATTTGACTACTGGATATTTGCTTAATTGTTTACACTAATAATAATTTTTGTTATCAGGTTGTTGAGTAAAGCAAAAATGAAAGGTGTAAATTTAAAGAGGTCGCCAAAGAAAACAACTGAAAAAGATACTAGGATTTGCATTCTATGCAAATTGAAGAAATTGAAACACGTTACATATGGAACGGGCAATGGTAGACATCTGCTGCAGCTATTTTTTTTTTTTTTGATAGGAGGTTTAACGACCACCGTGAGCAACGATGGGCTACAAGCAGTCGCCCGTCCCCAATTTAAGGTCACTGGTTCCAGGGAAGGGAGAGAGCCAGTGACGTAAGACAAACACAACATCCATGCCTCACCGGGATTCGAACCCAGACCCCTTTCGGACGAATGATCAGAAGCCATCGCTTAGACCACTGCGCCACCGGGTCGGCGCTGCAGCTATCATCAAGTAAGCTTCAAGACAAGCTTGTGGAATCAATTCCCGAAGAATCATTTAAACAGAGTGTGTATACCATATGGAATGTTACGCAGATATGTTCTTAAAGCAAACAGAACTGATGTCAAAATATTAGAAAGCGACAATGCAGAAGCAAGTCCTAAGAAGCGGCGATTGTCAAGATCAGAAAAGGCTAATACTAGCTGTATCTCGGTGTGTTTTGTGTAACCGAAGAACCCATAAACGTGATGCA
Organism: Macrothele yani; assembly: GCA_039090855.1. Classification (NCBI taxonomy): domain Eukaryota; kingdom Metazoa; phylum Arthropoda; class Arachnida; order Araneae; family Macrothelidae; genus Macrothele; species Macrothele yani. The sequence goes on along the minus strand of CM077025.1, from coordinate 70,099,417 downwards.
AAGTTGTCACGTACCTGTGGAGCTAATTGAGCCACTGAGTTTCTTAAGGCGACAAAACATTTTCAAGATGATGTATTTACAAGAATGTGCACCTGTGAAACTCCAGATGATGTATACGCAGCTGATATACTATACCACAAGAACTGCATGAGTAGGTATCTTTTGAATTACCAAAGATTCACAGCTGAATCTTCCGCCAGCAGAGATGAGTCCAAGTCTAATTTTGTTAAAGGAATATTCCACAAGCTTCTTAATCAAATTGATTTCCCAAACGTTGGATATCCGTTATCGGAAATTCTTCACAAAATAAACATGCACTTAGTTGAATCTAACACAACTGTAAGTAATAAGGAGGTGAGAAACCTGCTCATTAATAAATATAGAGATCAAATTGTGTTTTCTTACCCACGAGAGAAAAGTAAACCATTACTAGTTTTTTCAACACCAGTTAATCAAACACAACTCGCTGATAAAATTAGATCGTTTGACGCAGTGCGTAAATGTGCAAAAATGATTCAGAAGGAATGCAAGGAGTATAATTTTGGATTGGATGGCACATTTTGTGATGAGGGGACCTTCAAGCTTCACTGAATACATTTCAATCTAATAAGCCACCAAACTGGCAACATTTTTTCGACGTAATTTTACCTCAGCACAAATCATCACCTGCAATAACTAGAAAGTGTGATTCAGTGTTCCAGATAATGTACAATTTAGTGCAGAACGGACAGAGTAAAACACCTCTTCCCGTCAGCGTAACCCAGCTAGTACACAATACTAGCCGGTCAAAGTTATTAATTGCTACTTTTAACCATTTGGGCCTTTGCAGCAGCTACGATAGCGTGGAGAGGCAAGACAATACTCTATCATCCAGAATTGTTGCCTTAGCAAGGGACCATCGGGTGCCGCTCCCACGTTCAGTCCGTAAGGTTGTACCTCTCCATGGACAATGTTGACCATCTTGAAGAATCATTATCTGGTACTGGCAGTACGTATGATGCAGTGTTAGTTCTTTTTCGGGAGCATGCTAATAAAGCAGAAAATGATAGGAAACCAGAGTTTCTTATTGATTGCCCAATTAACACGCGGCTGCGAACATTTGAAAGCACTGTTGCATGCCAAACCCTTCTTCTCTGTAGAATCCCAAATTCAAGAGGCAACATTGACAAAACATTTATCCCAAACACCTGCCCCGATTTCAGCAGTGCAACAAGTGAAACAAAGAAATTGGACTACGTTTGGTTGCTTTCCCGCTTTCTAACAGAGTCTAATGTTCCAGGCCACCTATTTCCAGAAGTACCTGTAGTTCCGTCTTGGAGGTCATGTAATTCCTTGCTTATGATTAAGTTATCAACACACACTGTCACATCGTACACACCAATGTTACCTTTTCCTATAACCAATAAGGAAACCGTATACACAGTTATGTGCAACTTCCAGGATGCATTATCACAAGTAAGACAGGAAAGTGGATCATTATGGTGTGATGAAGGTGTATACAGGGTTACAAGAAAGCTTCCGCTTCAATTTCCAGATTTGTTTAAAAACATATTCCTTTGCTTGGGTGTATTTCACTCATCTGAAGTGGTGATTTTGTGCATCGGGGATTATTTGAACAATAGTGGTGTACTGGAAATATTTACAGAAACAGAGACATTTGGCCCTAAAGTTGCAGAGTCTGTTTTAAGTGGTGGTCACTATGTGCGTTTGATGCGTGGCCTTTCCCTTCTGGCTGAGGCTATGCAACGTTTGCAGTTTAAGCAGTTCATGGACGAGAGTGCGTTCAGCTTTAGCACTGATGTCACTGAAACCTTTAAACTGCTACAGGAAGCATGTGTTGGCAACCATGAAATTATAGGAAAACTGAATGAGAGATGTCAAAACTTACTTCCGTAATTCATTGACAAGTTTGATAATTTTATTCAGCGTCACTATGAAGAATCACCGATGCTCTGCTACTGGAATGTGTTCCTCACAGTCTTATACTCAGTAATAAGGGACATGATACGTGCAGACAGACAAAGAGATTGGAACTTGCATTTGTCATCTTTTCGACGCTCCCTTAATCTATTCTTTGTATTTAATAAGATTCATTACTCACGTTGGGGATCAGTATACTTTGCATATTGTCTGTTACTACAAGAAAAACTGCCACTCCTTTATAACGAATTCACGAAGGGACATTTCACGGTACAACAGGGACCTCGCACGTTTAGCAGTGTGGCCATGGATCAGGCCTTAGAGCAAATGCATAATAAACCAGCCAACGGCCACGGTGGAATTATTGGAATTACTCGGCTTAAAGAGGCTGTTGCCAAATGGGACCTCATCAAACATGAAAAAGAACTGATTTCAAAGTTTTGCCGTACAATGAGTGGTACAGACGATGGTGGTGAGTATACCACATACATCATGAATTTTCTGACTCAGTTACGAAGACCGATGAAAGTACGATTCTTACATTGATGGAATTCATCACTCAAAGGTGTAATCCATTTAAAGAAAACAAACCTATTCTGAACATTGTAACAGGAAGACATTATGACCCAGAAAAGGCATCATATCTTCTAGAGTGCTTTGAGAAAGGAGACGATACGTATTCTGCCATTGTAAATGAGCGTTTTTGCAAGAAGAGTTATTCACTTCATGCAACTATTACAAAACTCAAACACAATACCAAGGCGAGAAAATCATTACCCGTTGTAGTAGATGTGGTCAAAGAGACCAGAAAGGCTCTCCATTTTGTAAATATAGCAAGAGAAAGAGGGCATAATTTTGATAAATTGCTGACATACGAGTTGACACATTTGTCTCTTTACCTCTCGAAGGGTGGTTTCCTAAGAAAGTGTAACAAGTCTGAACTGAGTCGAGAATTAGAAAAAGTTTTACCAGAAGCAGCTCCATGTCAACTTCCCGAAACCATGCTACACTCTGCTGTTATAATTGATTTCATGTTGCATGCACGTATGGCTTCAAGTGGAAAAGCGGATACCCTCAAAACATTTGGGGATTTAGCACACAAATTAGTCAGGAGGTTCTTAGCATTTTCTCGAGGCACACAGTGATTGGATATTGTCTTTGATGTGTACGTCGATTTTAGTGTGAAATCTTTGGAACGCAGAAGACGTTATGCTGCTGAAAGTCAAGTTCAAATAACCATTCATGACGAGTCAACACCACTACCAAAGAAAATGGAGTTGTTTTGGAAGTGTTCTAACAATAAATGCAACTTGCAAAAGATTTTCTTTGAATTTATATGCAGGAATAACTAATTCAGTGGAAATTCAGTATAGGTAGGTGGACTTGGAACTGATGGAGAGCAGAGTTTTCAAATTATTGATTTAAAACTCTGCTCTCCATCAGTACATCAAGTCACTGATCTACAATGTACCCATGAAGAAGCTGATGAAAGGATATTTGTTCATATTAATCATGCTGTGACTGACTTCATGTGTGAACATGCAGTCGTGGCATCTTCTGATACAGATATGTTTGCATGTACGGTATTTTACTTTAAGAATCACCTTCAACCGAAAGGTCTTAAGGAATTGTGGATGATGTGTGAAAGTGGCCAGACACAGCGATTTGTACCAGTTCATGTGCTTGTGAAAGACCCCTTACCATTGCAGACAATCTTCCAGCCATACACACCATTACTGGATGTGACACAACGAGCAAAGTTGGCACAAAATATTCAGCTGTGAAACATGCTTCCCATGCTGGCAGACTACTGTCCAGTTTTGGTAAAATGTGAATTAAATGCAGAGGAATTTGCTACTGGAGTAATGAATGAAAAGTTCACAACCTGTGATACTCTTAGACTACACCAGTATCACCATGTAAAACATTTTGACCTTGAAAAACTAGCACCAACGTCAAGAACCATGCACGTGCATTTAAAACGATGTTTTCTTCAGTCATACAAGTGGTACAATCTGTTCAACAATGTGCCAGCAGTTGATCCTTTAGAGTATGGATATCATATTTGCGAAGATCTCTTGGCTCCAAATTTGGATGTAGAGATTTTACCAGAAGATTTTCCTACTTCATGTACGTGTGGGAAATTTCGCAAAAGAAACTGTATGTTTCTGCAGAAAGATGGCCATTCAGTGTTCTAGGTTTTGCAAGTCTGAAGGCGATGTAAAATGCCAGAATCCGTACGGAGAAAGAAAACAAACATTTACCTCGTAATAAGTGTTAACTGTGTAACTTTGTTACGACAATTAATAATTATTTTGTCTACTTATGTAGCTTTATTATAACTGTTGTATTGATGTTATGTTCATAATTGAAATAAAATGTTTCTTGTAACAGGAATGATGTTCTACCTCTTTGCGGCTGAAATGATACAGTGCTGGTAGCCATTTTTAAAACCTTAATAAGCATGAGACTTTTTATTGCATTGAAGGACCCTCAAAACATACGTCTGGAAACAAAATTAACGCTCTAAGTCCATTAGTAGTGTAGATATAAATTAAAATCGATTTTTGCTTAATGGTGGATGTCGGCTATTTTGAAATTTGCTATGGTCTTTTGTGACGGTTCCTATCGTGTTTGTAGAGCATGGAAATCAATGTCTAGTGAAAAAATGGATGCTATAAGTAATTTGATATTGAAGATATTAACGAAAATGCACTTTTCTGTAATGGCGGATATTTCAAAATGGCCGCCAAACTGACATGATTCACATCATGTGACCAATCAAAAAAGCATGCTGCCAACCCCTAGAATCGATATCAGAAGACAAATTTCGTAGACGTGAAAATTCGCACACCAGCTATCGCGGCTCCCACACTAAAGTAATCTTAGCGCGAATTATCACAATTTAGGGAATCTGAAAATTCAGCAAAAAAGAAAGTACACTTTCACCACCTAAGAAAAACTGAACATAATTTACAATACGCAATGTGAGATGGGTTATTTACAGTCAATGGAACGGATTACAAAAAAATCGACCGGATTTCTACAATCGATAAAACATTCAAAACTAAAATCAGCTGCTTGTTCTCACTGGCGGCTGAAAAGTATATTACGGAAACTAGCAAACTGTATGCAGATAGTTCTCATACGGAAGGAAGTATCAGTGACGAAGGTACTTTCAAATGGAACAGTAAGATTATGAAATATAGAGGAAACGTTATATGACATGACGCCTCCTAACGAAAAAGCTGATTTAAAAGAATTTTTTAATCAGTCTCATTTAAAAAAAGCGAAAAAGCTCATTTAAAAGATTTTTTTAGAAGTCCGATTTAAAAGATTTTTTTTCAAATTGGGCTTTTAGAAACATAGATATTGAAAAAATAGATTAAAAGTAAATACCCCCTAGCGGGCAAACTGTACATAATTTTGGGAAGGAAATGCACACAAAATGTATTCGTAGTTAGTAGTATCTGATTGAAAACGAATCTTTTCAATCGTGTTTTTAGACACGCAGATATTGCTGCAAATATGTTGTAAGTGGAAACGTTAACTTATGCCCTCTAGTGGGAAACTTATGCGCTCTGAAAAGTTTGAAATTATATGCAAAACATTTTGGACCAAAAATGCTCACCGACAAAAAGATAATTTTTCAGATCGGACTGTTAGAAGCAGATATGTCAATATACATATGATATACATGTACGCCCTTGTATGGAAAACTATGCGTTATATTAAGCAGGAAATATTTGGAAAAGGTTTCTCGTGGTGAGCGGTATCTGACCACAAAAAGAACTTTTTCCAGTCGGTAATTTAGAACCGCAGATATTGATGCAAATACAACAGAAACACAAATACACACTTACGCCCCCTAGTGAAAAAAAAATTAGAAATTATATGCAGAACATCTCTCACCTGCAGAGCTATCTGACACAAAAATATTTTTTTGAAAACGGGCAATTCAAATTTTACTTTATGCCTCCTAGTGAGAAAACTAGGCATTACATAAAAAAGAAACTGTACTGAAAATAGACCGTTATAAATGGTGTCGAAAGGAAGGAAGAATTTCTTCAATCGAATATTTAGAAGCCATTATATAGAATAAAATGCATTTTGAATTCTATAGAATCTGCATTTACGCTCTCTAGCGGCGAAGAAGTTATGCATCTGAAAAAAAAACGCAGAGAGCAAGAATCATCGTTCAGACATTTCGGGCTTCCCAATGCAAAAAGAGTTTTTTAAATCGGACTAATAGTTGCGGAGATATGGTGTCCATGAACGGATGGAGGAACACAGTGATGTCATAAGCACGTATAGCACGTATACGTTTTTACAAAAGACGTGCTCAAATGATCTAAAAAAGATTCTGTCTGCTGTAATTACAAACAAAAAAGATCTCAACGAATTTTCAGGTGTATTATACCCCTCTTTTAACAAACGTCTCCTACCTTACAGTATTTAAAGAGGTTTCAGAAAGCAGTAAATCGTCTTTACGAATATAATGAACTAAGTATTTTCATTTTCCGAAAAATAAAACTTTTCTGGTCAGAATGTGCTAAACTTCTTTATGTTCCCTGATGTACCATGAAAAGTATGAATGGTTAAATCTGACGAGTCGAGGCAGAGGCATTGTGATAAATGAGTATGTTCACGTTTTCGCCTAGCTTGAATTTTTTTGTCAGAGAATAAGTTACGAAATACGATGAAATCTTGGTGATGTCTGCAGCTGACTGTTTGAAAAGATTTTTTTTTTTACTCTAAGAATTAAAATTGTGCCTGATACAAAAAAAAACTACACCGCGTAGCGGTACCTTTGTCCTCTAAATCATCTGCGAAGTATGCAGATCACCTTGTTCAGGGTGTCATTTACCTTCGTGGAAAAGAAAATTCCTAAACCAGACTTGCAGCGAAGTTACAGTGAAAAATTGGAAATATTGTATTGCACTTGTCGAGAAAATTGAGTGCGTGTGAAAAGCGTAAAAAACATGGAAAACATGGCTAACGGTTACACCTATCCAATGAAAATGAAATATTTCCAATGTGACTTCTGCGACCGTTTTTCTCGCCTGATTAAAGCCCACATTTATGCCATCTAGAAGGACATTTTTTCACGAAGAAAAGCTGAAAAATTTGCGAATCATCTCCCACGTCTGAAAACGAAATTTTAAAAATTGAACACTTGGAAGAGAAGACATAACTTGATATGTTACCCGTCGGTAAAATACTGTACCACGAAAATCAGAAGGCATATGAATGATACTGATCATGGATACAGACCGCCAAGTAATCTTAGAAGAATTATTATAGCCCTGATTTGCTGAAGCTGAGATATCATCGAACTAAGAAGTACAATTCAGTCAGTGAGTGAGTTTGCATCAAAAAGCTTGAAAATGCGGGGAAATTTTAGTTGTTTCATTTATCGTATGAAAAAAGCTTTTTTTCAAATAAGACTTATTCACGTAGACACGGTGCTAAGTACGGATATATTACGGCCCTAGCGGGTAAATTATGCATGGAAAAATCAGGTAGTTCCTGGACCATGGTTGGATTTATCTGGTGCCAAAAAAACTTTTCTGACTGGACCTGTAAATGCAAAGATTTTGTCTAGCTAATCGCTTTGATTTGCTCCATCAAGAAGCAATATCTTACGTCAGAAAGGTGTGAAATGAAAAAAAGGAGAAAACTGAAAAAGAAAACGAATAGTTACCAGGTACAAAACGGAATTTTTAAATCAGGCTTTCAGAAGAAGAAATATAGCGTTAAATGCAAATGGACTTCCGTGAAAATGTACTTTTCGTGTTTCCTCACAAAAATTTACTTTTTTTGCTTCCTCGCAGAAATATACATCTATGCTTTCTGGTTGTAAAAATTTAGCAATATCGTGAAGCAAAAAATACACTGGAAGTTTAACTCGTGGTATTTGGGGGGAGGGGGAGAGAAGAGAGAATTTTTAAATCACACTTTTAGAAGGGTAGTGTACCAACATAAAACGTATTTGCGGGATGACTTTTGGGGGAAGGCGCTTCAACGACAGCCGTGAGCCCTGAATGGGATATAAGTAGTCGCTGGTCCCCAATTTGAGGTCAGTGGTTCCACGCAGGGGGCAGAGCCGTAAGACAAACATATCATCCATCAGCGTCGAACACGGAAACATCTCAGACGAATGATTAGAAACCAAGGCTTCGTGCCATTCGGCCACAGGGACAGTTGCGAAGACTTAACACCTTCTAAAGTGCATTAATTACCCTCTTTATGCTTCGTGGTACCAAATGCAAACATAATCTTTTGAATCGAACTTATAAAGGCTCAGTTGTGGTATCACCGACAGAAGAATAAAATAATACCGTAAGCACCTACTCCTTTTTTTTTTTTTTTTGTTTATTTGTTAGTTTGTTTTCTTTCGGATATTTACTTTTACATACCTGGCCAGAAAAATATCTTACCATCGGCTAAATCTAATTATAATCAGTTTAATGGATATAGATGGTAATTGTTCCGTTAGAGGACCCATACTTTCCGCAATATAAAAATTCGAATGTACATGCCTTAAACATTGTAATTGCCGCCCCGGTGGCGTAGTGGTCTCAGCGATGGCCTCTGATCATTCGTCCGAACGGGGTCTGGGTTCGAATCCCGGTGAGGCATGGATGTTGTGTTTGTCTTACGGTACTGGCTCTCTCCCTTCCCTGGAACCAGTGACCCTAAATTAGGGACGGGCGACTGCTTATAGCCCATTGAGTTGCTCACGGCGGTCGTTAAAAATCCAATAAAAAAAAAAAAAAAACATTGTAAACCAGTTTTCTTTTGCATAATATTCTGAAACTGGACACGTCCGGCATCAGAACACAACTGCACACGCCGCTAGAACCTTGCGAATAATTTCGTTAAGGTATTCTCAATTCTCAGCAATGGCCGCATTTCTTGACGCTGCTTCTTTAAGATCTCCGATTGTATAAGGCTTTTACATACGTACACCTTCCCTTTCAGTAGTCCCCTAGAGGAAGTAGTGTCGAGAACTTAAATCTGAAAATCCTCCTCACAGGGAATTTTTGAGATGACTCGATGTGCAAAAATACTTTCGATTTCCCTCCTGGTTGGATTTGACATGCGACACCTTGCGACTTTTTTTAAAATAATCCAGTGATTAGTTCTGTATTGGTGCACACATGTTCTGCAAGCTCATACAACAACTGAAATGAAACCATGCTTCACCTGCATACCTGATGAGGCCCAAACTACCACCAAGTTTACAGATAAATTGCTGAAACTACATACAGAAACCATTGCGTCTTTTACAATCAGTCGGAAGCAATTTCGAACCACCGACATACGAGAAAAGCTCAGCTTTGAATTTTAGCGGTTCCCTGACACATGCAAAATACATACCGAATTCCATGCGTCCTGGAGCCGACAAAAAATCTTGGGATAGTCTGCGTAATGATTTGTATGAAGATAGCTACTCGCTCATTTTTTTCCTGGAATGAAAGTGCAGGGAGCCTCCAGTATCCTGCATGTGTGCCGCCTCGGGTTGCCGAATGGTCTGAGGTGCTGGCTTCTAGCTATTTGACCGAGTTGGCCAAGGCTCGAAACTTTTCATTATTGTTCCAGGTGAGGCATGGGTGGTGTCCTACGGCGCTGGCTCTGTTCCTTCCCTGGAACCAAGGCTCCGAATTAGGGACGGGTATGCCATTAGAGTTCCTCATGTGGGCGTTAAACCCCGGAAACAAAATCCTGCCTGCCGATTGATGAGATGTTTCGTTGTATTCAACTCTGTCAAAAGTTCCTGGATCCAGCTTTTCGTTGGTATGCTTCTTCCGCCGAATGTGTTCCGAAATGTCTCTTGAGTTGTTTTAAATGACCCCGTTTTCCAGTATTTGCCAAGCAGGAACGCACGCGTGTAAGGCAGCTGAAACTCTCTTAACACTAGCTCTGACTATGATCGATATCATCTCTCTCTCGACATACGTACTTTCTAATTCTCCGCGTACATTCTTACCACACTGGGTAGTGAAATGGTACACTAGTATTTCGCACTACATCAGCACCATAAAAGTCTTACTTGAAGAATTCTATTTGCTGTAGAAAGTTGATATCATAACTAGAAGTATCTACAAATTTTCTTAACGTACAAATTTGTCTCAGGTATAATTGTATTTCGCACCTGACGTTTGCCACAGGTTGGACTGGAAAACTATTTGTGAAGCGGATAGTTAACACGGTGGTCTAAAGTAGCCACATATTTCTCAGTCGTTCCTTAAAGCACGTCAAAGGACGTGAATATAAATATACCAGATGGCTCAAAAGTCCATTTAAATTTCAAAACATTGTAACAAAAGGAAAAATGTGTGTATTACAGTGCGGTTTGTCTGAAAAGCATCGGTTAGTAAGGATATTTTGTTTGGCAACGGAAAAACATTTAGTTCGAAAATGCGATGAGAATGGGTGCTTTACACGCATGCAAACCATGAAAGGTATGCAGATATGATGCCTTTAAAAGCACTACGTGAATCGTCTGTGGATTGCCTTCATCCCTCCCGTTATTGAAACCTGTGTTCAACCGTAGTGTGGCTACGATGAAACCTTGCCAAGTGAAGCCTTGTTAATGAAGCTTTTCTATGTAAGCGGAAAATCGACAACAAAAGATTTGAAAGTGATATGGCATCCAAATGGACGAATTAGTATCTCAAACGACTAGTGCAACAAACAGTGTACGTGCAACTGCAAGATGTTTGGACACGCCAAGATCATCGTGAGTCAAATCTATACAATATCAATATTTACAAAACAGCATATATTTACAATACATTTGCTGTTTGTGTGGGTATAGATTTAGCATAGCTAAATCTATGCTAAAACTATACCCACACAAACAGCAAAAGCTGCACCGGTGGCGCAGTGGTCTAAGCGATGGCTTCTGGCCATTCGTCCGAGATGGGTCCGGGTTCGAATCCCGGTGAGGCATGGATGTTGTGTTTGCCTTACGTCACTCGCTCTCTCCCTTCCCTGGAACAAGTGACCTTATATTAGGGACGGGCGACTGCTTATAGCCCATTGAGTTGCTCACGGTGGTTCGTTAAACCGCAATCAAAAAAACAAAATGGCTAACTTTACACCACCTATTATCGGCGAATACCATTCAACGGGAGGACTTTGTCAAATAGGCTCCGACGAGGATCACTTTTGGTTGTTAAAAGTGTTTTGGACAGACAGAGCCCATTTTTCGTTACATGCGTCTGTCAACACGCATAATTGCCGAATATGGGCGTAGGATAATACGCATGCGCACACAGAGCACCCACTGCATTCATCACGAGTTATGGTGTGGTATGAATTCACTTTTTTATAAAATCTTCACTAAAGTTCTTTCACACCGCTTGAAGGTAACACTGGACATGGCTCAACCGAGAGAACAAGCTGGATTCAGGAGTGGCTACAGCACAATAGATCATATCCATGTACTGAGAGAACTAATTGAAAGAGCGAGGGAATATGAACTTCCATTGTGCATGGCTTTTATCGATTATGAAAAAGCCTTTGATTCGGTGAAACCATCAGCAGTTACCACGGCTCTGAAATCCTGCGGTATTGAAGATGCATACATTAATATTATTAATAACATCTATGAAAATGCAAGTGCAAAGATTCGGCTGTTTGAAAATACAACACACATAAAAATTGGAAAGGGAGTGAGACAAGGTGACACCATATCTCCGAAGCTCTTTAATGCCACATTGGAAAATGTCTTTCAATCACTGAACTGGGAAAACAAAGGGATAAAGATTAATGGAGATTATCTAACCCACCTTCGTTTTGCTGATGACGTAGTCATTTTTGCAACTACCCCATCAGAGCTGCAGAGTATGATCCAGGAACTTGCTGACAAGAGTAAAGAAGTGGGATTAAAAATGAACTTTCAGAAGACAAAAGTGATGTTCAATGCTTTTACAAGAAATGAAGATTTATCGATTGATGGAGAAAAACTGGAGATAACAGATACGTATGTTTATCTTGGACAGCAGATATCAAGTGAGGGTCACATTGATGAAGAAATTAATCGGCGTACAAAACTTGCCTGGAGAGCTTTTGGAAGAAACAGCATAATTTTCAAGAGCAATATGCCATTATGTCTTAAAAGAAAAGTGTTTGATCAATGCATCCTTCCAGTGCTTACGTATGGTGCAGAGACGTGGACCTTAACTAAAAGAGACATACAAAGGCTGCAGACAACTCAAAGAATCATGGAGAGGTGCATGCTTGGTATAACCAGGAGAGATAAGAAGAGGAACTCGTGGATCCGAAAAATGACGAGAGTGGAAGACATCATGATCAGAGTTAAATCCCTGAAATGGCAATGGGCTGGACATACTGCCAGAAGGACAGACCATAGATGGACAGCCGAAATTTTAGATTGGATTCCAAGAGACAGGAAAAGACCCAGAAAAAGACCACAGGGGAGATGGGTGGATGAAATTCGTAAATATGCGGGAGTGACATGGAGGAGACTGGCACAAGACAGACCGTTGTGGAGGAAACTTGGGGAGACCTTCGTCCAGCAGTGGATTGATAATGGTTGACAATGATGATGATGATGATGATGAATTCACTGCATCCGTCATTCTTGTGCCTTTTTACTTTGTGGTAGCGTGTCCCACAAACGGCTGGACGACTTGCTCAATAAATGCCGAACTCTGCTTGAAACTGCTGCGTGAAAACGTGATGCTATGTTCGCAAGAAGAAAATCTGCTGCACACATTCACGTTTAGGAAGGAAGGTGCGCCAAGTCGCGTCGCATCTCCAATAAAGAACTTTCTTTACACCACGTTTTGTGCATGAAGGCTAATCAGGAGACATGAAACATTCCGTGGCCAAATCTTACACCCGTGGATTATAAAGTTATTTTAAGTCCGTAGTGTAACCGGATAAGACCTTACATACTGTCACAACTGGAAGAAGCCATTCGTCGCGAAGTAATCCCTCCCGGACATGCTTCATTCAGCAAAGCATTCATTCATTCATTCTTCATTCAGCAACTAAGCATTCAAATAGAAGTCATCGCTCTTTCCACGTTTATAAGTGAGTCACGGAAAAATTCTCATCGGCCGTCACCATGAATCGAACCCAGGGTCTTCCAGTTACGCGCCGGACATGCTTCCACTGGCGGCCGATGAGAATTTTTCCGTGACTCACTTATAAACGTGGAAAGAGCGATGACGTCTATTTGATGTTCCTAATCCACGTCAACTGTGTATTTATTAAGTAAGCATTCACCCGGACATGCTTCCTTCAGCGGTCATTGGAGTTCTCACACGCTTGAATACTGTAGTATCTTGTGGTGGAGAACATGTTGATCAATTACTGTTGTGATAAGTTAACCAAATTAACGCAACGTATGTATTTTCATTGATTTCTCCTGTATTTACAAACTTTTTAGCCGTTACCACCCTCTGTTGGTGATGATTTGAACTAAAAGTGTTTCCATTGCGAAACAAAATCACCTGTTAGCTTATGCCTTTCGTGCAAACCGCACTGTAACGCACGCATTTACTCTTTTGCTATGAAGTTTTGAAATTTACATTAAGCAAGTTTTACTACTTCTTTATGTCTGCATGAAGAATAAGAATCTTTTTCTGTCTGACATCTGGAATCTTCACCGAGATTTTCCATGCATTTTTTAACGTTCTGATGCAAAATGCTTAACGCAATGGTGAACTAGTATAATTGTAGTTAGCAAGATACCGTGCTCCACGTGCGTATATAAAATCTTCAATTTTAGGAAAATTACTGATCGCGCGCTTTGAAAAAATAAATTGAAATGCCATACTAGATGTAAAACTTCTACCAGAAGATCATTAGATCGCGAAGTAAATAAACGTAGGGTTGTTATCACGCCATAAGAACACGGAAGTTCCCGTCATAAGGTGCTAAAACTATCTGAGACGGGAATCACAGTACTAATATTATAGAAATGGTTGGCTTCTATTGGGTAAAAATTATTTTCATATCGCAGACCTTTTAAAAATAATCCTGTTGCCACGGTTTTTCGAATATTCGTACTTTTCTCGGGCTCTTTAGAAGGGCATTAAAAGTGCTATATCCTGGATGCCGTAAGAGTTGCATATCATATCTGTCTGGGTGGACATTTTAAAACTAGCCATTTTAAAACACCAATTGTTTTTCTAAATAATCCGAGTAGCCTAGACATTTTCAAAAATAACCCTTGAACATTTTCGAGGTACTTCTGGTTCCTTATGGTGTTTTTAAGAAAAGCTGTCCGTTCTAATCTCTGTAAGATCCACATTTGCTCCCTGACCATTTTAAGAATAATTACAGCTCCAGCATATACAGTACATAGCTTTGTATACACCAGTGAGCGAAGAAGCCATTTTATACTTAAAGCTCTTTTTAGATCAAAATTATTTTGAGATCTGGTCTATGCTACAACCTCAAGAGGGCAAAGAGAATAATAAAGTAGACTTTAACCTGCGATTTGTAATACTTGCGAAATGATTTATTTTGTACGAAATTTCATTTTGCTATCGGTTACCATTCACAAGACTGGAGATGAATTCATAAAGCTATGTGTTTCTTGCAGAAAAATGAAAAATTGTATATGCTGACAAACATGTGAGAGCACCCTGAAGGAGCACACGAAGTAAATGTTTAAATTATTGTAAACCTTCTCCGGTGAGTGGAACTTCTTTTCTTTCTACGTCATCTTACATTTTAGAGTTAATTTTGTGGTACTGCATGAACGTAAGAATATAATTTTAGGCTAGAGCAAACTTAAGATTTACATAAATCAGATTCCTTTCAGAAAAAAAGTAATGTGTTGTCGAAATAGAAAACCAAGCTTCTGCGATGCAGTATATTTACAAAGAAAATAATGTTATGCTACAAAAAGTGGGAAGACATTGACATCGACGATCGACAGAGAAAACAGTGTGTTCTGAAAGGATCATTTTGCATTATAACAGAAAGGAAAATCCTCTTAAACCTGAAACACTGTTTTAGGGCCAGTTTTGTTATCAGTAACTGCAATCCATACGAAACATCAAAACACGTGAATTATAAATAGCTTAATAAATGAAAAATTACGTCAAGAGCAGAGTTCTCTGTCTTCCCTTCTTTTAATATAGAACATGCTCTTAGAGACAGAGAGTGCAACACATAACAGAACCCGCTCAGAAGAAATCAAATCAGAACCAAAACTAAAAGAACTTACTCTTACATACTGTACGTGCCGACATAAGATCTTCGAGACAACAGAAGATGAATAAATAGTGGAAGAAAAGTAAAATGGAAAAGACAGTAATAAAGAAGGCAGATCTTACGGATAAAATCAACTAAGTATTTTTCTCACATAAAAATAAAATAAAAAAATAAACTAGTCTTTTCTCACATAGTGACGACGTGTGCCTTCAGAAATATTATTCATAATTAGTATAAGTGTTTGAATATTCCTTAAATTAGGTTGAACCGGCTCCTACTACTTCACTTCCCATTTTTCTTCACGAATTGTCGTACAATTTACACGCTGCTGAAAGCGTCCAGTGCATTAAAAAATAAAAGACAGAGAACGCAAAAAAAATTGGCAAAAATCTAATCTAACTTCCATCCTGGAATGCCAGCCATTAGCTCTTACTCAGGTTGAGAAACACTCTTTTTGTTTTGTTCCAGCATCTAGGGCTATAAGGAGTACCTAATTATTATTTCAATATTACATTAGCTATAAAGAATCTCTAATTAGGGAGTCTTTACAGCCTTATTTTCAACATCAATTGCAAGACTATGTCACTGGCTCTTGAGCTCGTCTCAAGAGCCAGATGTCACTGGCTCTTGAGACGAGCTCAATAGTGAAACCTTAGTAATTTGTAGCCTTATTCAAAATTTCGGTTGCGTTCCATGTTCCGTTAAAGGAAAATCTCAGATCAGAGATTTTCCCAGAAATCCTCACTAGGAGAAGCTAATGTTTGATCACGGAGGTGTAAGACTTTCGTTTTGAAGTTTCAACGAGTGAAACTGTAAATCAGTAAAGTGTTTTATTATCAAAGATAAATTATTCGATTAGTTGAAAATGATAAGTAGTAAAATATTAATTAATGAAAGAATTCCGCATGATAGAGCCTAGTCTTTGGGTGATTATTACTAGGTTATTTATTTAAATTGATATTATGATAGTTAGTATATGATTTTCTTCTTTAGTTATTGTTTTATTTCAGTGTGTAAGGTATTCGTGTTTGTAAAATTGTGTTATGTGATGAAAGAAATACGGGATTACGCCATATAATACAAATTTCGAAGATGACAATCCAATTTTTTGGCGTAAATGTGACAGGATGGTAAGTCAGATAACATCCGAAAACTTGAAAATTTTCCATCGTCCTGGAGCGGGACTAGAACCAGCGTCTCCCAGATAATGCCCGGGTATGCTAACCACTACACCACCCAGAACGTTTCAAGTTTCCGATTAAATTGAATATAACCATCACAGGATTCGCTAGTCGAAGCAACCGGCATTCATGTTTAGCAAATCTGGAGGTTAAGAATCGTATCCCGTGATTGCCCGGAGAAGCAGATAAATCATGAAAGAAATACGGGATTACGCCATGTAATACAAATTTCGAAGATGACACTCCGATTTTCGGCGTAAATGTGACAAGGATGGTAAGTCAGATAACATCCGAAAACTTGAAATTTTTCATCGTCCTGGAGCGGGACTCGAACCCGCGTCTCCCAGATAGCGCTTGGGTATGCTAACCACTACACCACCCAAAGCGACCAAGTTTCAAAAAAAAAAAAATTCAAGTTTTCGGATGTTATCTGACTTACCATCCTTGTCACATTTACGCTAAAAATCGGATTGTTATCTTCGAAATTTGTATTGTGTTATGTGAGTTGAGCATTTTGGATCGATATGCGCATGTCGTTACAACGTACTGTGTGCTATAAAGTTTCGTGAAATCAAAAGCATTACTGCGATGTGAATGCTCCTCCATGTTTGTACATTGTCTCCAGAACAGTGTATATAAATGTTCCCGCCAGCAATCTGTATATATATTTTTTTTTTGCCTCAGAGTGTTGGAGCGAACCATCAACAAAGCTACAGTGAATTGTGTTGAAAATATGGTACAAATTTAAAGAAGGCATGTTCCCTACAAAGCATTATCTTTTTATTTGTTCCACGCCGCTCATGGATCAATCCTTCCTTTGTCAGCCGTTGTGTCTGCGGTGAGAAGACGGACCTTTACACATCGTTAGAGCTCACAGTATTAAGTTATATCTACCACTGTGGTTTGATATAAAATACTGATGATCTCATTCATTGGAGGAAAAACAGAAATGACGCGTACATATATGTACACAAACAACCGAAGGTAACAGCAGGTTTCTAAGTTATCTATGTGTATTTCTCCGAAGAAAGCGAGATATAAAGCTTTTAATGCACACATTGATTTCAGGTTTGAGAACACCGAACACGAAATGCCATTACCACCTGTCTTCTGTTCTTATTTCATTTCGCTATCCGATAAGAAAAAAATGAAAATGTGCTTTCTTCCATTTCTTCTTTAATCTTTCAAACATGAAAGTATTGATTCATTTTAGACGTAGAAACGAGAAATTTGGAAACCATCGTTTGAGAAATCGTTTTGGCGGATTTTCAGAACATCAAGAAATTGTTTCACAATGTTCCGCGAAAAGCAGCCTGTCGCTCAACTGACTGGTATGGCTGGCAAAGAATGAATTCCCTTTATGGGGAAATTTACCGAAAAGTTTTTCTTGCAACAGAATAAGCAAAAATATTTTTACACGATAACAAAAGTTGTACGTTTCCTGGAGATCTTAGAACCACCGGATCACTGACTCACTTTCTCAAGCATACTGAATAATTAAAGACGAAATAACATTTCAAAAGTAATAAATAATGAATTAATTAATAACAAAAATTAATAAATAGTGTAAAAAAATACACTCAAACTTCTTAATTCAGGGAGAGAGAACCTAGTCCGAAAAAGTTAAAAGAAGGAGAATCGGAGATATTGACATACTTATCTCAATCTATTTCTCAAATAAGAGGACAGTATCTATCACTAGAAAATCAAGGAAAAGACAATCGAAGGTGCTGTATAATTACAGTGTATATTTTGAAAAAAAAATTGGAAGTTATTAGACGCTTCCTTGACGCACTATAGTTGACTGAGTTAAAAGGCTTACAAATGGCCATTGGTGACCGCTTTCACTTGTTAAATGGTCAAATTTTGGTTAATGGTCAGCGTTCAGTGCGCAAGCTCGATATTGCGCTGTTTATTTTTCAAGTTTATACTTAGCGTTGTCGTGGATGTCGTTGTTTCCACAGTTTTTATTTCTTTTAACTTATCCTAAATACTGCAATGCCCCAGTCAGCCATTACGGTCCACTGACACCAAATGTCGTTGCAAAACACAACTGGGCTTAATGACATACTTTTTTTCTGAAATGAATAAGTAAAAGTGCATTTTTATATAACAATTTGTTTGAGATTTTTGAGCACTTAATGAAGTTCTTTTGTTCTGTTTTCTACCTTTAATATTTTGTCTGCTAGTGAATCGAGTTAAATGATATAAAGTAATCAAATTCCCATGGGCGTAACAGACGCAATGAAGAATTTCTGTTATCTGAAGTGGCCTGATTAATTTAGCCGTGGTTACAAGCTGTTAACAAATGGGACTCTGATGCCACAAAAAATAAATAAGGAGCCTTGCCGATGAAAAACAATTACTGAGTTAGTTGTGCCAAAACAAGAAATTACGAAATTAGACTTCCCTTACCACATGAAAAAACATCAAAAGCCCAAGATAATAAAAATGACCTAAATTGAATAAATTGTGACAACAAAAAAGAAAGGAGTTAAATTAAGCGTGCGTGGAATTCCAGAATATTGTGCTGCGATCTCTACTTCACGATAACATTTTGTTTCAGAATACTATGGAATTAGCATGAAAGAATCATTTTCAATTTTTCTGCCACCAATTTAAAAATTCCATGTAAATCGCTTCTAACGAATCAGTATATCCAATAATTTTGAAGCACCAATGTTTATGCGTCATTTGGATGTGAGTTTTCGTGCAGTGGATGATTTAAAAATATTTTCGTTGACAGAAAAACATGGTATCTGGAAAAGCGCATTTTCGGTCAATTGTGCTTATTGGATTGTGAACGGCTGTGAATGCAACAAAATGTTCAAGGTATATGTATGATGTGATTGGCGATAATGAGACTACAGAATGCACATACCGATTTTGGTTTATGCGACAAATTCCGTCCTGGCATATCATTTTTATTTGATGATGATGTTTTAAAGCAAATAGTTAATAATAATCCACAAGAGAAACATTACGAAAAACCTGGGAAATGCTTAATGTTGATCATACAGCTGTTTTACAGGCTTAGTAGGGTTTCAAGACGTAATATTCTACTGTCGTATCAACTGAAAAAGATAAATTTAACCTACAGATTTTTAACAAACCTCGTGAACATCTCATTCGTGCGACCACTGCTTCTTTAGGGAGGTTCATCGCTTTTGTTTTCGCTTCAGAGTTTAGCATGAGTAACTCTAAGGGTCACCCGTCAGTAACCCTAACATTCGCCCATCAGTAATTTAAGGACACTAGCGCCAAGGGAGGAGGAGAGCCAGGACAAACACAGCACTCGTCCCTCATCAGGTATGATGTGTACTGCGAGATGCTAAACCCTAATGCAACAATTTCAAATTTTGTTGCAAACACATGCTGAATGTTACACTGAATTTGAACGGCCATTTTGGTATACAACAGCGAACAGAAGAAAGATGTGATCTTCCTCCAAGATGTTGATAGACTTCATTTTGCGATGAACACCCAATAGAAACTGGAACAGCTTGGCTACAAAATTCACATTCAGCCATATCTTAATACAGTAGTAAGACAGCGCATTTATTTGCTGTTGTGGAAACGCACATCGACGACATTAGCTAAAGTAGTATTGGCAACCTTCAAGAAATGAGGAATTCTCTTGTAGGTGAAAATGGAAACCGATTAAACTATAAAATGGTTTTCAGTTATTATTTTTTTGTTTTTGTTTTTAGCACGTCTTTTGAGAAAAAGGACATGCTTATTATATTAAAATGTCCGTGCGATTGTGGACAGTATACATCTGCACCTATTTGTCAAATTTGAGAAATAGATAAATTCTAATTCACAACTTCGCTCCTAGGGGGCGTAAAATCATGCGGTATAGAAACATCACACCTACATAAAAATTAACATCACACCTACATAAAATCGACCCCATATGTTAATGGAGTCGATTTTATGTAGGTGTGATGTTAATTTCGGGACCAACCGGGGAGCGCTTACGCCACAGCACCGCATAATATGCAAATTATTGTCGGTGGTATTTAAGGAGTACGGCGAAGTGAATGTAATCAGTCGTCGGCGTACGGATACGTGCAAAGACCCTGAAGGAGTTGCAATGCCTGGACATGGAAGACGTGTACGATTTCAGCAGTTATCGAACTTTGAGCGAGGATGTCTAGTCGGACTCCGCGAGGCCGGGTGGTTGTATCGTCGTATTGCGGAGCGAATTGGACGGGAAGTATCGGTGGTGGTACGATGGTGTCGTAGATGGTCCGAGGAACATTCCCACACGAGAAGACGTGGAACCGGGAGTCACAGACGGACTGATGAGCGGACCGATAGACGCATAAGAAGAGCGGCGTTGTTAAGCAGAACATCCACTGCGACGCAAATCCGAGCTGCCGTTGCACCTGAGGTGACTGTGCAAACAATCCGCAACCGTCTACTGGATGCAGAACTACGTGCACGTGTGCCTTTGGCATGTGTACCTCTGACTCCAGCCCACCGTCAGGAACGGCTGCAGTGGTGTCGCCAACGTCTGCACTGGAGAACGCAATGGCAATCTGTCGTGTTCAGCGATGAAAGCAGATTCTGCATGGGAGCCTCCGATGGCCGTATGCGTGTTCGCAGACGCACGGGGGAGCGTCTCCACCCTTCTTGCATCCGCCAGCGACACACAGGGCCTACACTTGGTCTCCTGGTGTGGGGAGCGATCAGCTATCAGTCCCGTACACAACTAGTGTTTGTACCGGGTTCGTTAAACAGCACCTCCTACATCAACAACACCATTCAGCTCGTTGTTGTGCCATTTGTAAGGTCGGTCTATCGTGGTGTTTTCCACCAAGATAACGCACGCCCACACACGGCACGTGCAACTCATCATGCACTTCAGGGTGTGAGACAACTTCCATGGCCTGCACGTTCACCGGATTTGTCCCCCATTGAGCACGTGTGGGATTTTATAGGACAACGACTTATCCGGTCTCCACGGCCAGCCACGACCATCCCCGATTTACGCGTCCAGGTTGAGGATGACTGGAACTCAATACGCCAAACTTACATCCAACATCTGTACGACAGACTCCATGCCAGAATTGCACAGGGTGACGCAGTTCATGGCCGTTCAACCTCGTAATAACCATGTTACATGGAAATGTTATTTTTCAGTTTACCAGGAAATACAGCTGTATTTTGCCATAATGTTTTGATCACGTTATCCTCTGTATTCCGTTATTATGCTGTATAAATTTCGTTGGTATCAGACGTCTCCTTCTTTGTGTTCTTTTTTCACTTTCCGCCAGTGTATTTCATTCCATATAATTGCTTTTAAAAGTAAAATTGAAGCAACTGTCTTTTTTTTCTTTTTTCTTTTTTTTTTATTTGACACATTTTACCACGAAGATCGTTTTTGCCGCCCGAAGACGCAGTGGTCTTAAGGCACCGGCTTTCTCACCTGCCTGGAACCAGTGGCTCTAAATTAGGAATGGGGAACTATTTACAGCCCAAAGAGTTGTTCACAGTGGTCGATAAACCCCAAAACAAAGAAGACATTTTGAATGCAATATCTGTTTCCAATAATGACGTCTTTCCCTCTGAAGAGCAAATGCACATATCAGTTCCCTCGACATCTCTATTTCTAATAGTTTCGTCTGAAAAATTATTTTTGCTTAGGATAATGTTTACGGTGAGGAATAATTTACCTATAACTTCTCATCTTTCGTAACGAGCCGTTTCACCACAAGTGATTGCGTATTTATGTATCCAACATATTTGCAACAGTATCTGCGCGTCTAAAAACTCGATTGAATTTTTTTATTTTTATACAGCTCGCGACAGAAAACGTTTTGGGCAAACCTCGTTCTCATATGAATCCACAGTTTTTCCGCTTGGTGGAGTAGATGTAAATATATATTTCTCTATATTTCTTCTCCCAAAAGTCCGATTTGGAAAATCCAAAAAATATTTTTTTTTTATTTTTTGCAAAATTATTTTTTTATTTTTCGCATAACGAAATAATTTTCAAAAATCAATGTAACACATATACAGTGAACTTCAGTTCTTCTCAAAGGTCAACAACATGAACATTCACAGCATTTCTTCCATTTTACACATGACCTTACAGCTAAAAAAGTAAGAGATACACCACGTGTTGTCTGGATGTATTTTCTCACAGCTCAGCAACATGTGCATGTTGTCTGGATGTATTTTCTCACAGCTCAGCAACATGTGCATGTTGTTCTGTTAAGTTTCATTAAGCATCGGTATCAAAAGCCATTCGTTAAATGAATGAATTCAGTATCATGAGCTGCCATAACTTTTCAGTTTGATAAGTAAAAATGGAACAAGGCATTTAAGATGACTTAATAATATAATTAGGCATTTAGGGTTAAATGTTCCCCCAATGAAGCTTTCCCACGATAACAAAGAGTTACAAGACTGAATCTTCTTATATACGTGATAAGATGACGTTTCTAATATAATTAATGTTCTTTGACAAATAACTACTGAACTACATAAAAAAGAAGCGGAACAAAAGTCGTATTCTTAAACGGAGATATTCGAATTCTGTGTTGATGCTATGAATCAGAACATCTGCGTACTAGAACTTAGTGGTATGCCGCGAACGTTATGTCTAGGCATGCAAAAATTAAAATAAAATGGAAAAACGTACGTCATTTCTAGAAGAATTCCATTCTGCAATTTTTTTATTCTATTGTTACTTTTTTTAAATGTAGGCTTCGTCATCAAAATCTTCAGCGCAACTTTTCAGTTGTTATCTCGACTCGTATGCGATGGTCCAATTTGGAATGATGCTTCCATCATCGTAACACCTAGTGCTGTCTCTTCATTGCTGTTCACTGAGAGCCTTGTAATTGCTACTCAGAGACATTTATGCTGTAATGACAATGTTCCAGTATCTGTACCTACAATCTGGAAACTATTTACAGTTTCGAATACGAGGCAAACTGAGGACGAAATCACTTAATCTCGATTTCTGATATAGTGCTCCTTGTTGTATCTCTAGATGAGAACAACACAATTAATTTAGTTACCTACTAACCTTCCTTTATTTTTACAATGTAGTATTGTATGTATACCTATGTTCCATTTTCTTTATTTTCTTTATTTCATGATACATGCCACGTTGTTTGATAATTTGATGCCACGTGACATTATGTCATATTAATATCTGATATCTATATTATGTCACGTAACACTCTATTTAAACGTATTCCTTCTTCTGTTTCTGATGATGGGTTCTAGGGAAAACTGAAAGTTATTATATTTGTATATACAAAAAAATCTTTAAATTCAGCCAACGAATTTAAATTTGTATTGTGAGTGACTCTTGTTATTAAGATCGTGAATTGAAGGCAACTACCTCGATTACTTTGGACTATTTCTGCACGAATTTGAATTATCCTAAAATAGTTTTAGATAAATGTCTTTGCGTATATTGCGTGAATAAGTTTTTATTCCCTAAATTTGATGGCCCCACGTATTAGTTCCCTCAAGCATTTATCCAAACCAAGTTTGTGAGAAGCTTTGAACATTTGCAGATTATTTTATTGTTTAATCCAGGGGGAAGAGTAAAAACACTTCATTCATTTTTTTGCCTAACCAAATCAAAACAAGTGGGATACGTTTCTTTGAGTTAATCATGCTCTGTTCGGGAAACTCAATGCTTTTTGTATCACAAAGTTTTGTGCCCAGAAAGCTTTCCATACAGGATAGTTGTGGGGGATGATTATGGTTTGAAAACTACCAGGCGGAAAGGTTTTACCCTCGGGGGAGGGGTCTACCTTCTTTGAAAAAGCCATCTGGTTGATGTGCGAAAGCTTGGAACCTTTGATTTTTGTTTTACGTCAATAAGTTTGGATTACTAGTACAGTTTTACTGTTTAAAATTGAATTTTGACAATTGTTGAGTTTTATGTATTTTTTTTCGTTAGGAAAGGACATTTCAAACGGTTTCATTACAAAATAATGAGCACAGCCAACAAAACAACTTTGGAGATATGAAACGCTACAAATCTTGTCGCTTTGGTAAATAGAAGCGTTGAAATATGTATGTAATAAGTTTGTAGGTTTAACATTCATATACTTAACGACAATATTAAGCGACTCAGGTTTTAGGTTGGTCTTTCCCTGCTTGCACATTCGGATTTTTCTATAAAACTTAGGGAATCGAAAGACATTAATTTTGTTTCTTATTCCCCTTTTGCAGTTTGCTTGAATTGTCTTGAAGCATTTTAGCATTAGAGAAAGGCAAGAAATATACAAAAATGTAGCCGTACAATTTTTCCACTGAATAAGAAAGGATGCCTCTGAAATATTACTCACTAGAAGCAGATACTCACTGTCAAAAGAAAACGAGCTATCTATGGGCTGATGCAACAGTCTATTTCGCATTTCGACGAGTTATTCAGCAGCAGCAAAGGCCCCAAACTGAGCGGGAATAAACAGTGGAGGTAGAAGGAACGGATTCCGGTTCTCTGATTGGTTGACTGGCCAAGCCCTGAATGCAACAGAAATTTCAAATGCAGTGCTTTTCTTCGTTGATGTTCTTACTCACACGGCGAGGATAGGCTCACCACACGGCACAATCTCGCATGAGTATGGGGTTAAAAACTACCAGGCGGAAAGGTTTTACCCTCGGGGGAGGGGGAGGGTCTACCTTCTTTGAAAAAGCCATATGAAGTTAGGTTTGCATTCGCACTTTCAGTTCAGGCACATAAATGCACACAAATATGTGAATTTGGTTTTAAATAAAACTTTTCTAAAACCAGGCACTAGCTGACATGCCGAGGTACTAGTTAAACTGCAGCACAAAGCTTTTTTTCCTGTAATTCCTTTTTTTTTCAGAGAGCAAAATTTTGCATGTAATCAGGGCATGCAATACATGCGTTACATACAACGACAGCATGCTACTGCTGGAACTACATATTTGGAATGAAAAGAACAGAAAATTTGTCAAATTCTTGATTTCCTAACTGTTATGGAAATTGGAAACGCGCATTTTAGTCTTAGCTAGCGTACACGCGCGCACACACAGAGAGAGAGAGAGAGAGCCAAGTGTCAAAAAATCCAGTATCAAACCGGAACATTTTGTAAGTGTTGAGAAACATGTAATTTATCTGGAATCAGTCTCTTCACTTAGAAGAAGTGCGGTTGTTACTTAGAAACAACTGTTTGAATAAAATTCTTATACGATGAAATATTTAAAACTGAATCATAATAATATTATGAGAAATTCGTACTGCTACAACGATTTTAATTTTAAAATTTGAGCACTTCTTATTTATGGCAGATGTATAAACAATTCGCTTTCTTAAGAATTATTTTAACGCAGCTATCTGAAAGTAGAACGTATAAAGCAATCTCTCTATGTTGGATTCATTATCATAAACCACAATTTACTTTCAAATTTGCCCATTTCTGTAAAGTTCTGATGAATGCTTTTCTTCTCTTTAATAGAGTTTTTACCTTTTTGTGAAGTTTACATGAATAAATTTATTTTGAGCTCAGAATTTCCCCGATTAGGGTCTTAATTTTTTGTGTCTTCCAAAAGCGAAATAGATGTTTAAATTTTCTATCTTGAAATAAGCTGTACTCAATCTCTCATAATCAAGCACTTTATGCTGATGTAATTTTATACTTTTCCTGAAAGTGCAAGAACCAAAAATATTCAAAACCCGTCTTCATGGAAAACGTTGCGATACTTCCCGACTTCGAATTTTGCATTAAGAACTTAAAATGATCACATGAGATGACTCATCATATCCCAAGGGAAGCAGAATTTTTCCACGAGAGCCAATTAAAAAGTTATCTGTTACTGTTGTCGCGTTGATTCAATTTCATGCAAATATTTGAAAATGAGGAGGCTACGATGCGTTGATTCGTTGACGAATAAGCTCCTCATGTATAAACAAAAAGCTGGGAAGACGCCCTTTCAATTAATTTCCTACAAACAGTTTTAAAGCACGAGATCAAACTGTGTAGCAAATGAGTGAATCCTATTTAAGCTGTGGCACCAAAGTGCCGATGCAGTTCCTGTGGCGCAGTAGTATAAGCGCTGACTTCTGATCATTCGTCCGAGATGAGGCCGGGTTTGAATACCGAGGTGGTATGGATAGTGGTTTTGTCTTACGGCACTCGCTGTCTTCCTTCCCTGAAACCAGTGACCCTTAATTTGGGAAAGGCGGCCGCTAATAGCCCATTAAGTTGCTCATAGTGGTCGTTAAACTCCCAAACAAACAAACTAAAAATCACGAATTTACACGTCAGAGAATCCTCGATGATAACGCATAACAAATAGAATGTCCATATTAAAACTTACACAAATTTATATATTTAAACTTCTACTATGAATAATGTATAGCGAATGGCGGAGAGCCACACAGACGAAGTATCACTAAAACTTTTGCTCTTGCAGTTTTCTGTTCAGTAAAGTGCATTATCTCATGTAGTGTTTTAAATAACAACGTGTGTTTCTATGTATGAATTTTGGAAAAAGGATTTTTTACGGAATAAAACAAATCTTAAATTAGAAGACGCTACTTAAAAAGAATGTATTGATATCCATTGAATTAAGATAATGCACATCACCACGCTTCTTCGCTTTTAAGAATGTACGTACAGAATGGCAAATAATTTCTTTGGGACAGCAGGCATACTCATTTGATCTTCTCCTTTCCAAGGCTCTCTTTTGTCATTCATACTAGCCTAAGAGTTCCCTGCTGTCGTTAGAGAAGAATAATTTCTCGATTGAACTCACTTGGGGGTTCTACAAAACGTCAGCTTTAACAGAAAACTTTAAAATGAAAGAGAATCCGTGTGATTTCTGACGTACCGTTTTGATTATGAGGTTTCCGAAGTTCCGTGTAACATATAGCTTTCCACATATTTTGTTAATATCCATGGAAATCACATATCGTCACATGAAATGACGCATTTTTTTTATCTGTTCATTTATCTTGCGTCTAATGAAGTGAGGTTCCAAAACTGTGTAACTCAAACTTCCAAAACGTCGAGCATTAGGTATCTCATGATACGAACTGTACAGTATAGACACTAAGTGGTCACTTAATTACGACCAAGAAGTGAACTACGCGCTCTTTGCTTCATACAGGGGTAATCGTCGCAGTACAGTTTCGTAGTTGCCGCCAGTCACAGTATGTGTCAATCAGAAACAATATCACGCGCGACTAAACTCTGATATGGATGGGCTACGAAAACAGCTACCCTATACGCCATCCACTCCTAACACCATTCCATCGATGCCTAAACTGGTGCCGCGTGGGAATTGGTCGATAGAATATTGGAAGCAAATATGTTAGTCGGGTGAATCACGATATGTACTCCATTCTGACGATGGTCGAGTCCGTATTCGGTGTCAATAGTATGAGAATTCATTCCTCATGCATGGTGTCGATTATCCAAGCAGGTGGGAGAGGTTCTACGATATCGGCCATGTTTAACTGGTATGAACTGGGACCCTTGGTACGTGTGTTCCAAAGTATGGACAACGGCTACTACGAGGGACTGCTTGCTGACCAAGTACATCTCACATTGTTGTACCTCTGCCAAGAGGGGAGCAGTTCTTCTACGACATGCGAATATACTGTAGTTTAACTTTCATTTTCGGTTTCTGTACTCTTATGTAAACTCTGATTCATCTTTTTAAGCATTTTCTGACTTAACGGTACATTTTCTCTCTTGCTGAATTTTTGTTTTACAACCTGATGTTAAGTCAAAGAGTGAATGACGTACGTTGATGATACTAATAAGAGTGATGTATACGATTGTATCATGGCTCTCGTTAGAAGCCGACGGGAACGAGAGAACGTTGAAATTGCTTTGGACAGAAATTTTGAGAGAGAGAGAGAGAGAGCTCGGACTACTTTGATGTTATACGATTAGCGCTTGATCTTATATAATCGGATTAATTCTTTTATTTTAATGTTACTCTGGGTTGATGTTGTAGCCTTAAACTGCTGTCGAGTTAATGTAACTTGGTTATCATTTTGTGTTTCGAGTATTGGATTATTCAGTTATTGAAATCACCATTGATTAAGTACGATTGAAGCGATTTCGGTTTTTTCCACTTTAAGCGCATACGTCAGCACAATTGATGTTGTTCAGAAATAGGTCCTTAAAGTGGATCCAAAAAATATTGATTGACCTATAAATACTTGTTATTTTACCTGGCCGTTAGAACCATTAAGTGCTGTGTTTGTTAATAAAGCTATCCAGAGTACTTTTAAACTTTAAATAACATTTCAGTAAGAAGAGTGTTTGCATTGAAGTAATGCTAGTGTTTTCGTGCATGAGGTAACATAAACAATTAATATTGATATCTTCAACCAATTACACTTAATACATTACAGACTGTTATACCCCATGTCATCAGGCCCGACTGGGGCAGAAGTGATTCGACGAGCACAGTACTGATATGAGAAATCTCGAACGGCTATCAAAGTTTGACGATCTTAACCAAATTGAACATATGTGGGTAAGAAAGTTGGACACAGGTGAGAAAGTTGCACACAGGTGAGGAAGTTGGACACATGTGAGAAAGTTGGACACACCACTCCGCTTTATACCGGAACTGTGAACCGCCATACAAGAAGCTTGGCTTCAGAACCCCAAACAACTGCACAAACATTTCGTAGAGTCAATGTCACGCTTTTGCGGCCATTCTCCGGAGAAAAGTAGAGCCCACGAAGAGTTAAGTAGGTGATCGTAATTCAGTGAGTACTCAAAAGGGAAACTATCGGACCTCCCGACGACAATCGTCACGGAACGTTCTGTGGTGGACAAGCATGACACCAAAGTAACAGGTGTGAAGTACGGCATTTCGCAATTGCCGGGAACCCCTAGAACATGGCTTATAAAAGTGGGACGCCCGCCTGTAATGTATGCAGCCATAAAGTGTCAAACAATATGTAAATGTGGGTGTGATGTGATTGGGGGATACTGCGCATGCCTGAAAGGTATCCTGCGTTGTGTACGTCAGTGACTGTTTAAACGTGAGTAGTGTGAGACAGCGCACGGGCCTGTTCGTAAGCATACAAATGTTGTGTTGTATGTTTTAAGAGAATGGCTTGTAACCCTCATGCTGTAGTACAGATACTGGTGAACGAGGTGACGCAGAAGTACCAAGCGAGCGACACGGCTCCAACGTACATCGACAGGCGATGTACGTTATGTACAGGCGATGTACGTATAGCGTTTTGGAGCAACATTTCATTGGAGGCGCTGACGTGTTTGAAGGACAGACATTGTGGCGTAATAGTGATGAAACGTCGGACACGTTGTCTGAACATAGTGATACACCGGGTACTCCATCACAAAACGTTCCAAGCAGTTCGAGTCCCTATGAACCATCACCATCCAAAGTGAAACAGAAAAGCATTCACGAACAGTTTTCTGGATAAACCATGCAGAGTTTCTATTACAATGTGAAGGTCGCAAAGAAAATCTTTGCAGAAACTACCCGTAAATACATAATATCACCAGAAAAAGTGCGGCAAATAGTAACGGCTGTTGAGAGTGATGGTACGATGGAACACAAACCTGCACGCATTCGCCAGCATATGTACACCAAATTCTAAGATGCGCGTTACATGGGACTCTTAATTTACTACTGATGTTTAAAGACGTGGGCGAAGGAATCAGCTAACGCAATGGGTATCCCCAATTTTAAAGCCAACACATATTTCCTACACAAATTCAAACGCCGCTATGAAATCTCATCACTCACGATCACGAGGTTCGTTGCCAGGCGGGATGTTACCCTTGACGTGGCCGTAAGGAACAGCGCATTGGAGTATTTACAAGATGTTACGGACTACATTACGGCCAATGCAATTGATGCATACATGGTGTTCCAAACGGACCAAATTCGGTTTGAATACGAACTCACATCAATCAGGAAGCTATCACTGTCTGGGGAGAAGACAACTGAAGCTCTTGTGCAATCCGTTGCATCGACTACCCACTCCTATACCATTCAGGTGCTGATGTCCATTCAGGAGGGCAAGGCAAGTTTGGCAAACGTGTTTCCGAAACAGTACGACGTAACCAACCTTCAAATACAGAATGTGACTGCAGCACCAGTGGTAAGATGTCCACAGTTCTCGTTCTGTCCTGGATGCGTAAGGTACTGGAACCAGAGCTAACAGGACCTTCCCTTCTCTTACTGGATTCGTGGTCAGGTCAAACCGACACTAGTTTGCCAACCAAAGCCTTCGGTGACAGGGACGTCAATTTGCACACAAAAATCATACCACTGAAAGCTACCAAATACTGCCAGCCCCTTGATGTGTATTTCTTTCGGCAGTACAAACTGTTTGCACGACGCATGAAAGAGTACATACGTTCTGATGAGGTGCATGGCGTCAACCTGCATGACCGAATTTTCATTTTCAAGTTGCATTCATGCATATACGGTTCTGTTCACCACAGTACCAACCTATGCTTCGCTATGCGTGAAAATGCGTCTGGATAACTGCCACACGAAACGCCTCCTCCGTTCCGTAATGTGTTGGACATCAATTTTTCTGTGCGTGACATGTGCAACGCTCTTGACTGTGATTCCAGTGCCGTCATTATCTGTTCGTGTTGCGAGATTCATCTTCGCTTGCAGCACTACCTTCTCTCAACACATTACCATGACGTAGAGTGAGGTATGTATATGATATTTGCTACTTAATGGTGTTGTACGTGGTCTGTCTCGACATTTAGGTGCCTCATATCTAACAGGTAAATGTTGTTTGACACTTTATGGCTGCATACACTACAGGCGGGCGTCTCACTTTTATAAGCCATGCTCTAGGGGTTGCGGGCGATTGCGAAATGCCGTACTTCACACCTGTTACTTTGGTGTCATGCTTGTTCACCGCAGAACGTTCCGTGACGGTTGTCGTCGGGAGGTCCGATAGTTTCCCTTGTCAGTGTATAAGTGGCGAGCTCAAGCTTTATACTTTAAACTTACAGAAATTCATTCATGCATCGGAAACTGTGCAATGGATTATAGCACATCAGATTGAAGAAGAAGCCGTGTCACTGAAACTTCGTGAATCAGTAATTTTATCCTAAACATTTGATAAAAAAAAATAATATCATCATTTTAAAGCAAAAACACTAGAACTTGCAGAATTGCGCACTTGGAAATTCTGCAGCAATAGAAAATGGATTACAAAACCCCAACAGAAATGGGCTCATTTTCACCACCTACCAAACGAGCATGGCGCGTAATCTAAGAATCTGTATCTACCAATCTCTGTCAAACCCCGTTCCCAGACGAACGCGAGGAACTTCCAGCATCGAGAGCTGAAATCAGAGTTACACACAATTTTTCAGCTAGTTATTCAACCACAGTTTACTCCCTTCACTGGAGCTGTTACTGGTAAATTAATAATGAGAAACTCATCATTAATTTTCCACTATTTACGGGAGTGATTAAACAAATAATTCTGTTTTATATAACACATTCTCTATGTTTAAATCATCAATTGCTAACGGTATTTTTAATTAACCAAGGAAAAGTGAAACTTGAGAACCACAAATACAATGCATAAAATTAATATGTGACAGTATTAAAATAATTTCAAAACGAGAATGGTTAAAAAAAGTTATCATTAAGAAACTACGTCTGCAGTTCCATTACGCATTCGGCAGAATGCCAAAAGAAATGAATCGATGCAATGAAACGTGACTTGAGAAAAGAATAAAAAGATTTTGTAGCGATCTTGAATGATGCATCTCAGACATCCCCAAAATTCATAAAGCTGGTAACGAACTCAGACCAATAGTTATTAACTTATAAAGATTCTTTACTAGGAAGCGCTGATAACTCTTCAAACAGAAATAAAATAGGACGGGCCAAATTTTTAAGCCAGTGAACTTGGTAAAACTGCGTGCTTATAAAATATTAAGCTAATTTATTAGGAAGAGTAGCATAAGCGATGAAAGGCTGTATTATCATTATTATGCCTCTCTAGATTTTAACTGTTTAAGTAATAACTATACTAGCCAGTAAATTGGAAAATACTTTACCATTTCTTAAAAGCTCCTAAAAGATTTCCTGCGTTTGGATCACAGACCGCAAGATAACTTTAAAAAAATGGTGGGTGAAAGGAAACCCGTAATTATATTGGCGTGAGATTTTTGAAGAATTATGCAGTTGTCGAAAGAAAGTGCAGTTTTATGCTACACAAATTCAGCTTTAGGGAGTTCATCTCATCCGCCTGTATCGAAAGATCCTAAAGAAGACTAAGCAACAAATTTTTCCTGTTGTTGTTGTTATTGATTTTTGCTGCTACTCATAGCCGAAAGTTTCAAAAAAAGTTCCACTGCTAGAAATTAGAGAATTATTGGTAACATCAAAATCTGATTATTTTAAAGAGATACGTGGAGATACGTGTTGTAATTCATATTCGTGAATAATCGATAGTAGCATCCCCTACTTAAATATCAATATCATCGAACTTAAATATTTCTAGAAGTTGCAATGAATGCAATTTATAGATCTTTATGACTTTATATTTTATTCTGTTAGAGCCTTTGGATTTGTAGACTTACAAATAACGTATATTGAGACATTATGTTTTAATCCTTTTCAGTGCCTCAGGAATGGAATTTCATGCGACAAGTGGTCTAGGTCACTGACGTGATATCCTGATTTATATGCCTAAGTGACTGCTTTGTCCAGATTGTGGATCGTTAAGACTGCAATATGGTGTTTTATCACGGCCTCCGAAGAGTTTTCCTGCAAAGTGTGTAAGCACTTCGTTTTCCTTCTTCTTCTTTCTTTTTTTATCTTATTGAATAGCATGAGGTGATATAAATTTGCTTATTTCATCTGAGTATTCTACTCTCACCCTAGTTGTACCGCTGACCATCAGAAAGTTACTTTGAAAACATAGGCCGCACATAATGAGGACGGTTCCCAGATCTTTTAAATACTTATGTTATCGGTATCTATCTCTTTGCAAAAAGAAAAGCTTTCCCGTCGGTAATTTAAAAGAAAAAGCTTTCCCATGCGGCTCTGGCGGGTTTATATCGTCATGGCCAACAACCAATCATAGCTTTTTTATCGGAAGAAATTTTTTTTTTAATTTGCTTACGGAGATTTTCTTCTTTACCGATAAATATGTCTTTGCTTCAAAACTTCAAACTGAGAAAAATATTCAAAACTGAGAAATCACTTTCAATATGAAGGTTTTAAGGGCAACTTGAAGTAAAAAAAAATTAAAACTTACAAGATTTAATATTTAAAAACTTCGTTACACTCTGTTTTTGGGTTCACTAAACGTTTCCTAAAATTCACAGCTGTGACGCTTTCAAACCACATGTTCCAAGTAAAATCGATATAGGCATCTATCACTTTTTGTCTTCTTAAGCGTTTAAGGTATATATAAATATTTGTTACTGTAAACGGCCACACAATAAAGGATGCAGTTATTATTCTCCTAATTTGTTTAATACAATTCCAGGTACTAAATTAGGAGCTGTAGATCTCATGGTATGTTACACATACAAATACTGTTTCCCGGAAAAAAAGTTTAGCTTCCCCATGAAAATTCTTTAATTTAATGCTGAGTATCCAGAGGATAATTACAGCAGGATATATTCACACCTGAAAAATTTTCTTCTGCAAAATCATGAGTCATCGATATTTCGAATTTCTCTGCTAAAGCGCTGAAACACTATTTTATATCATTTAAAGCATGTGTTTCAAGTCATTTTCATGTAGAAAGTCTCTACACAAGAGCATATTTTTTTCCTTTATAAATAACAGAATTTTCATCTTTCACGGTTGCTCCTGGAATCATGCTGCTTTTCAATTTGCTTTTTTTTTCTAAATGACATCGACGTAGAAGAGAGAACGAAGAACTCTCTCATTCGTTGGAGTGAGCAACTGCTAAAGGGAAGACTGTTATATTACCAGCGCTGCTTAGAAATAAACTTGGACGAAATTCTGCGCATTAACGCAGTATCTTCTATTATTTTTCACCTTTTCTGGAGCACGCAAGAAAATTTACGTTCGGAATTTTCAGCTCCATGAGCTGGGAAACATAACATAATATTTTCCACAAAACCTTTCATTTTTTGTTAATAAATGTTCCATTCTTTTGTATACTGCTTGGTAATTTATTCCGGAAAACACCAAAATTTTGTACAATACCAGCGTATATGTCACCTTGCACTGCAAGCTTGTTTTTATTTTTTACACTGTTTATTTTCTATTTGTAGCCTTGTTGTACATTTTCCTTTTAACCGTTAAGGTATGAATAATGAAGACATTCTGGTGATTTTACAGCAGGAGTTCGGATTTGATAACGACTTTACGTGGCAGATCTCAATACTAATCCAAAAAGTAACAGAACTGTATAAACGAAAGACACGGCATATGAACCTTGGAAACGAAGAAAGGATGAACGAAACATTATCCTTATAGAAGACAAGTTAGTAAAATCATGCAATGCATTGATTATGATACGTTTTCCAACATACCAGAAATCATTACTCAAGTTATCACTCAAGTTATGAGAATAATTACTGTGGAATAAATCTCGGTCTTGTGCCCTGATCTTTGATCCCATTTCGATGATATTCAACAGAACCGGTTCAGTATACCTCCGAAATAACATGATAAAGTTTTGTCTCAATCGAAGCATTTTTACGTGAGTAATTATGCATAAGGGCTATGGAATAGATTCCGCTCCTATGTCCTAACCTTTGACCCTATTTCGCCCCTTTTCAATAGAATTCGTCCCCAGTCAAGCCCCTGCAACATACTAACATTATATCCAAATCGAAGCATTTTTACGTAAGTAATGGTGATGGAAGTGATTCCGCTCCTATGTCCTGACCTTTGACCCCATGTCGCCCATTTTCAATAGGGTTTGTCGCCAGGTGGTCTCCTACCACATACTAAAATTTCATCGAAATCGAACCTTTTTTACGTTAGTTATGGCGCATAACAGCAATGGAATGGATCCCGCTCCTATGCACTGACCTTTGACCCCATTTCGTTCACTTTGAATAGGATTTCTTCTCAGGTGATCCCCTACCAGATACTAAAATTTCATCGAAATCGAACGATTGTTACGCGAGTTGTCGTGCTGACGGACATACGCACACAACGCGTGACGTAATGAGGCAGATTGGAATGGCGACCATCTGCTCGCCGCAAGAGTGTGACGTCATAAAACTTTAATAGGATCCACACACAACTCGTGACGTAATGAGACAGATGGCGTGACCGCGCGCCAACATTCTCAAACGCGAGATTGTGATGTCATAAGATTTCTAAGCATTGGTAACATCAATGGAACGACGCCATGCCAATAAAAACGTTATAATTCGGGGTGGGTATTTAACCCACTAAACGAATTCTCCTAAAGTCGAGATCAAGCTAAATTGATTTCTAGTACCAGAAAATGGTAAGTTAACGACTTTCATCAAAATTCTTAGAGCCGTTTTCAAAATAAAATGTACATACGTACATACAAGAATTGCAACTTTAAGGTGGACGTCAAGTAATTTTGCTTCCTATACTTCCAATGGAAAAACTTTCTGTACATATTTTCTTCACAAATAATGCGTTCCCAAGGATGAAAATTTGAACATCCATTAAAATAGCTTCATTTCATAACTTGGAATACTTAATATTTTGTAAACCATAACCGTAATTATGCAATCCAACATTTATTTGTCCACTGACGTCATCAAAGCACAGGTCGCGCAATCTTCTTTCTGGTTTTAACACCACCAAAGGAAAGGTTATTGTTTTGTAATATAATTATGCTTATCTTTTACAAAATGTTAAGTATTCCAAGTTGCAGTATGAAGTAATTTTAATCGATGTTCAAATTTCCATCCTTGGGAACACACTAATTGTGAAGGAAATGTGTTAAAAAGGTTTTCCATTGGAAATATAGGAAGCAAAATTACTTGACGTCCACCTTAATAGTGTGGGATAAGGGCGATGGAATGGATACCGATCCTATGTCCTGACCTTTGACTCCATTTGTCCCATTTTCAATAGATTTACTCTCCAGGTGGTCCCCTACCGCGTACTAAAATTTCATCGAAATCGAACCATTTTTACGCATCTTATGACGCATAAGGACAATGGAATACATCCCGCTCTTATGTCCTGACCTTTGACCCCACTTCACCCATTTTCAAAAGGGTTTGTCCCCAGGTGGTCCGCTACCATATACTAAATTTTCATTGAAATCGAACTATATTTACGCAAGTTATGACGCATAAAAGCAATTGAATGAATTCCGCTCTTATGTCGTGACCTTTGACCGCACTTCACCCATTTTCAATAGGGTTCGTCCCCTGGCGGTCCCCTACCACATACTAAAATTTCATCGAAATCGAACCATTTTTACGTGAGTTATCGTGCTGACAGACGGACAGACGGACGGACAGACGGACAGGCGGACGGACGGACGGACAGGCGGACGGACGGACGGACGGACAGACGGACGGACGAAAAAACGGACGGAAAAACTGAAGCATATACGCTTCTTCAACCTACGGTTGGAAAGCGTATAGAAAGCGATATTAATCAAGCATGGATCAGAATCTATCAGAATACTACGTGCATTACAAAATTGGAAATACTCCTAAGGGACTCGGAGATGAAGAAGATAATTGTCAAATAAGGGCAAGAATGCTATAAATGCGTCACACTGAAGATATGAACTTTGAAGATCCAGAAAATATTATTTGATACACTCAAATGAAATCCTACAGGCGTCCATAGCATCTAACTTAAATGGCACAGGGTATTAGAATTCACCGTAGGTGTTAAAGCACTTATGCCACTATACGAACTGCTAGTAGATTTCGTTTTCATAAAAAATATGGCTGTGCCTGGAACCAACGACGTCCTAAGTAAATTTCTTGCCTTGTAACAATTTATTGAAAGCACAGAAGACATGGAAGTCACATGGCGAGGGCTCAAGACTGTGCGCAAGATGTTGAATCACCTTGCACCTGAATTTGTGCAATGTCATCCTCGAAACCTGTGCACTATGTGGTTTGGCGTTATCATGGAGAAGGATAACCCCTTCCGTCAGAAGACCTGGGCACTTGATCTTCATCGCACGGCGTAACTTTATCAGAGTCTCACAATATGAGCTCGTATTGATCCTTTGACTATGCTCCAGGAAGTCAAAGAGGAGAGGTCTATGGTGACTGAAAAAAAAGTGCACAACACTTTGCCTGCTTCTGGTTTCGCCTTGAATTTCTTTGTGGGTTGTAATGAGGTGTGCTTCCACTACAGGCTGACACGCATGCTTTCGGGCTGAAAATTGGTGGCACCGTCTCTCTACGCCAGCTATTATGTTATTGAAAAAGTCATTTTCCTCTCTGGAGTATCGCTGCAAATGGATCAAGTAGGCAGTCATGCTTTCCTCCTTTTCTTCAGCGCTGAGATATTTTGACGCCCACTGCGCTCAAACTTCGCAGCAGTGAATAGAATTGTGCAATATCGCGTGAACAGTTTCATCACAGAAACAGATCTGCGTTGCGATTTCCCCTTTAGTCATGAAACTGTTGGCTTGCACGACTTCATTCGCCTTCGATTCATTTCCGTCTGCGATGATGATTTTGCTTGCTCAGTGCGTGAATCATCCTTAAGAAACGTTCGTCCACTTCGGAATCGTTTACTAAACTCATTTATCACTAATTTTCTGAGGCTATAGTCGCCATGAACAGCAACCGTTTGTCGATGAATTTCAACTGGCGATACACCTCCTCTTATAGTGATGTCTTTTCGAAAACCATCCACGTAACTACTGTACAAAGCAATTTACGAAATGGCTGGGTGTGTGACACAGTACGTAGTATTGACCTTTTTACTGATACACACTGCCAATGACGGGAAAATTAAGTGGCCAAGGCATTGATCTCAGGCTTTGGCTTTTGGGCATTCTTTAGAAATGGGCCCGAATCCTACTCCCGTATGAGATACACGTGGTGTTTTCGTCTGATGGTGCTGGCTCTGTTTCTTCCCTGGAGCTAATGGCTTGAACTTAGTGAGGGGAAACTGATAGGAGTTGCTCATGATAGTTGATATAAGCCGAAACAAGAAAAAAAATATATATATAGCTCCTCCAAAAGGCGAGTGCCGACCAAGTTTCATTTGACTATACCAAATAAATCAAACTCTAGGTAAGAAAACGTACAAATTACAAACATCAGAAACTGGAAGTATCCTTGAAGAAGATATTAACCAAGCACGAAATAAGGATATCTAGTGAACGTACAACACGATGGTGTAACATCGAAGATAAAACTGGCTTTAATCAGTCTATGTATAACGACGCCGTTAGAGAACGTACATCACTTCACTGAAGACACAAACCTTGAAGAAGGTACTAATCCATCACCC
This sequence comes from Macrothele yani, assembly GCA_039090855.1. Lineage (NCBI taxonomy): Eukaryota > Metazoa > Arthropoda > Arachnida > Araneae > Macrothelidae > Macrothele > Macrothele yani. The sequence goes on along the minus strand of CM077025.1, from coordinate 70,060,706 downwards.
GGCAAGGAGATACTGTTAAAGAACTACACTGAGGTGCTAATGTTGAAAAGAATATAAATCAACTACTAAGTGAAACCAAAGAACACTCTTAGGAGATATGAACCTTGAAGAAGATGTAATAAATTACGAGATGAGGACATTGAGTGAGCGTCCAACTAAAAGGTGTTGATGTGAGTCTGGAAGATAAAAAGAATGATAGTCACGCACTTCTTGAGATATTAGTTACAAAATGTACAGCATTGGGTAGGAAAGAGATGGACAGGTCAGGATCAAATTATTGGGTTAACTAAAGGAAGAGCTTGGGAAATCCAGAATTGGCATTTGCAATTCGTAAAAGTCTTGGATTAATATATCTGAATTCTGGAAAGCAAACGGATTAAAACAAAATGTTTGCTGTTTAGTTTAAATTTCAACACAGCTGCTAGATCGGCGTACATCACGTCCCATGCCGCTAGTAAGTACATATTTGCCATGTCATGTTACAGCCTGTTCTTTCTTTTTTTAAAAGATACACTGGTATAATTTCTATTTGCGTTGGATGGAGAAGAAAAAGAGAAGAAAAGTATGTTCAAGAATTTTAATGCATTTGTTTATTTTCAACCTGCACAGTTTTCCCAGTAGGTGGATAAAATTGGTGATTCCGTTCTGAAAGATACAGCTGTTCCTACGTAACAGACTGTAAAAATTCTTTTGTCATGTAGAGATAATCATCATATGAGTTTCTTAGTTATTTTATCTTGAACTCGTTCTGGATGGATGCTAGACATAGTACCCAGAATTTCTCCAATGCCTCAATTTCGAAATACTATAAAACAAAATGAAAAACTGCTTTTTCTCGTGAACAAAGGAGGACACATTCCACTCTATATTCCTATGTCATGACTTCTCTTTCCTTCTTCAGTCGTGTTTCTTTCAATTCATCTCAAACAATGTGCGTATGCCATTTATTCTTTTCAGATATCTCTAATAAGGTGTTGTTTTTCCTTTGTGTATGTTTTATCTCCCTTTGTGTATGTTTTTAGTTTCATTCTATTTTACGTAGCAAGAACAAATAGATTTCTCTTTGAAATCATATTTTAGTTTTTATTGGAATAATTTTTCCTAACAGCTGAGCAGAAGGAACTTCAACTTGCAAAAAATACTAAATACTTTTATGGAACCACGCTTTACCATAATGAGCCTGCAATTCCTTGTTAGCTTTAAACAAATTCCGAGAAAGATTACCCTTCGTCTCCTGACTTCATACCGTCTGTTACATTGAAACCATTTCATTCGATATTAATGTCTTCTATTATAACACCTAGTTCAGTTTTTCACTTCATATTTTCAGGTGGTTAATGAGCTATGAAATTGCCTCCCGCGGATTTAATGTAACAATTTATTCGTCTTTCTTTCTTCTTTTATTTTATATCAAAGAATTTGAAAAAGAGGAATTTACTTTCTCGTATAATGTACTTCTGAATTTACTTCTGTGAGTTCCCATAAAAATTTCAAGAGCAATTATTATATTTTTAGTTTGCATACCTATCTCTGTAGAGCTTAACGACACTGTTGTATTCAAACAAAAATAGGCATTGTCGAAGAAGAACCCAGCCACGAAAGTGAAAAATAAAAAAATTAAGATATTTCGAGTTTCAATAACGTTTTGAAACTGACATACGAATATCTTACTCGCCAAATAATTTATAGTGTCGTTGCTTCAAAAGAACAAAACATTAATAAAGAAAAATAATTTACCTGCTTATGACAAAAAAGATTCAAATTTGAAATGTTTTAGAACATCTCAGAATCACTCTGAATCTTGACAACTGAGACATTGTATTCATACACACGCAGAGAAGATATTGTGATTTTTTCAATATTTCTATGCAATGCTTCCACATCTGGCGGAGATTTCACAGTTATAAAGCTAGAAATCTTTCTCATTACCGGTTTCAAAAGAATATCTGTAATTCATTTTTTAGAAACAGAGGTATCATAATAAAATACAAATAAATACTTGTTCCGACTAACCGAAATATTCCTCACTTGGCAAAGTTAAAATTATACGGAAAATCCTGGATGTGACAACATCTGATAGGTACATAATTCAATCCATTTCCTAGAAAAGAGATATCGAGACAAATTAAAAAAAAAGAATTCGCGCCGCCTAGTTGGAATATTTTAATACTTCCGTTCCTAAAAGATGGATTACGGATTAATCTCATAAGTTAGGATTCAAATATTTTTTTTTGATTGAATCTATCCGATTCGAAAGAATATTTCCAATAGAATATCTGGAAATCAAGATATCGTAGCAAATTCAAATGTATACAAATTAACTCCAATTTGAGAAAACGTTTTTTAAAGAGAAAGACATAAAATATATAAAACTTTAGCACACTTACTTTAATTTGATCTAGAAGAAAATTGTCCTGTCCTTTTTCTGGAAACAAAGTTATCAGGAGAAATATTAACATGCATAAACATCCACAGCTGCCCAGAAAATTTAGCTTCAGTAAAGAATGAAGTGTAATGTAAATCCTTCGATGTTCTTATCTTTATCCGACAAAAACAAATGCTTTTCTCGGCTGATGGAGAGACTTAACTGCAATGTAATATTACCATTTTGACATGCACCAAACAATTTCACCTCCAGTCCCCTTCTGTACAGATGTTAAAAGCATTCTAAAAATGCAACGAAAGCGAAACTAATGACGTTAAAATCATTAATTTTTTTAGAATCGGGTTAATAAAAATGAAATATTCCCTAGAACAAGGTAATCTCATAAGTTAGGATTCAAATATTTTTTTTTTTGATTGGAGGTTTAACGACCACCGTGAGCAACTCAATGGGCTATAAGCAGTCGCCCGTCCCTAATTTAGGGTCACTGGTTCCAGGGAAGGGAAGAGAACCAGTGCCGTAGGACAAACACAACATCCATGCCTGACCGGGATTCGAACCAGGACCCCGTTCGCACGAATGATCAGAGGCCATCGCTTAGGCCACTGCGCCAACAGGGCGGCTCAAATGTTTTTCTTAGAATGCAAGTTAGCAAATTTCAGCAGATAAAACCTGTACTGCTGGTCCTCTCCAAGTACCACATGTCTGTTGTGACTTGAAAGTCGTCAGTAACAAACAGAATAACAGGAAGGGCAGCACGTGTGTTCATTTCAGCAGACTCCTTTATGCCTTTTCTCGTGACAAATGCCGCAGCAGCATGATAGACAAAAGAAATAGCTATGAAAATTACACAGAATGCTGTGTTGTATTGAAAATTATAGCAATTTTACAAAGAATGATCCCATAGGACCAGGGTCGTAGCTAGCTGGGGGCTAGAAGGGGCTCAGCCCCCTTCCCCTTAAAGGCCTGGAAAATACGCGGTGTTGTATCTCCCCCTGGAAAATACGCGTTGTTGTAAATTCTTTGAATTTTTATTTTCGTTGGTTTATAAAAATGACTTTTGCATTTCATTATAAGCATACTTTTCCTTATTTTGTGTTGCATTACATTTTTTAAAAAGCAAGAAAAATTGAAGTGATACAGCACAAATGATAATGACTACATAGAAATTACTTTAAAGGTGAATCAGCAGCTGCGCCAATGATTCTCTGCCATGTGGCGACAGGACTTGTTAGTGTTTTAGGCAAGAAACGCAAAATTTTAAAGAACGTTACAAAAAAAGTAGCAAAGAGCAACGGTGGTGGACTCGTAGTTTGGCAGAAGGCCAAACCACTGTTCGTCATTTGGTAAGTGAGTGTGAGATGCTGAACTGCAGTTTAAAATCTTCCAGGTAGTTCATTACCTACAAAGAAGTTCTGTAGTGGGAACATTTTGACTAAATATATCGCTCTATGCGTTGAAAAATAGTGCTGAAAGGAAATCCTTGAGCCCGCGCGCGAGAGCAGTTTTCAACATTTCGTTCACTGTTTTTCATCCAGTAGGAGTGGTTTTACAATGATTGTGCTGGAGAAAAGTGGTTTTTTGACGGGATTCTGGTGCTTTTGGTTTTTGAGAGGGGAAGGGGTATGGCTATTGACCACGCTAAGAAGTAGCTACCACTGAGCACCAGCTAAGGAGAACACACGATTAAAGATGGAGAAAAAAGTGAAAACGAAGAAGAGGAGAAGAAAAGTTGAAGTATGACATCAGTAAATCACCTATGTCATCGCGTGGATCTACGGAAAACAGACCAGAACTGTAAACTACAAAAACAAAACACACTACAAATTGTTATTCCATATTTTGTATTTTATCTAATTGTTTTTATTTTTTGGTATAATTATTCCTTAATTTACTTCAGTAAATTAACAAAAGTAAATTAAAAACAAAGTAAAACTTGCAAACTTGCGTCTGTGTTTGAGGGGAAAGCATTTTGTAGTTGAACAGAGCCCTCCCCCCAATTGATTCTGACTGGTCAAAAACTTTGGCTATTGAAAGTATGGGGAGCAAACTCAATAGACGCCCACGTTAATCTTTCTCTGTAGATTGTTGCGTTCTTTATCAGTTAAGAAGAAATGCGCACCATAAAGAGAACTCTACAAAATTCACCTTAAACACTGATTGCGTGAGAGTACACAGGTTCTTCGGTAAGCGCATGAGGATTATCCACAATCCATAGACGTGTATTTTTATAAGCTCATATACTGTATGTTAACAATAAACCATGATTCGTTTACAAACAAAGCTGGTTATATGCCTTCCCTTACTGTTACACGGTGGGGCTGAAGTTTGGTTTTCTTGCTGACTTTGCGGATATTGTGTGTGTGTGTGGTATATGTCTCATTAAAACGTCGACGCAATAATTCACTCTTTGGGTAAGTAATATTTTCCTCGCATCATCAGTTAATATCAGTGGCATCTAAGAGCTCTTATTTGGCATCCGCCGTACCGGTAACCGATTAGTCAGAGGCACGGGTCTCTGTTTGAGTACTGGATGAAACATGGGAGATTTGGCATGTGGCTCTATCTGTCTGTCTCTTTGTCATGTGGCTCTGTCTTTCTCTCCCTTCCCTGGAACCTGTAGCACAAAATTAGAGACGGCCAACCTCTTATAGCTTCAGATGGTATTTAAACGCCGAAAAAGAAATGTACATTCAGCAACTTCTTTTAGTTTTCTGAAAACTAGATGCACTCTGGATAACCATTTCTCCAATAAGGGGAACCACTTCTTCGATGACACCATGTTTCATTTTCCGACCTACACCTGCTCCTAAAGACTTCGTGGCTGTTTGCCGACAAGCGAACAACCGCAATTTTTGTAAGTAAGATAGTCACTCTCTCTTCAATCATGTGTATGTTATACAGATTCTGAATCACAGTTTAATACCCTTCATTCCGAAAGGACACACACGTTTGCCACAAAAACTTTAGGTGAGCATTAAAGCAATAGGAGATATAAGTTTAAGGATCAGAGATTGGTTGATCTCGAAGCATGTCGCAGTCAGTCGTGAAAAGCTAACTTTTATATTTTGTTATTTCTTTTCAAAAACCAATACCGTACTTCCTTCTGTTTTCTTTCTTCTTTGAAAACCCCATGTATGATTCCTTTAAATATTTTTTCCAGGAAGGGTTCAATTTTTTTTCAAATTACGTAGAATCGTGGAAGGTAATGAAAATCAACGAAGGCAAACTTTTGTTTGTTTGGGGGTTTAACGACCACCGTGAGCAATTTGATGGGCTATAAGCAGTCGCCTATCCCTGATTTAGGACCACTTGTTACAGGGAAGGGAGTGAGCCAGTGCCGTAAAACAAACACATCATCCATGCCTCAGCGGGATTCGAAACTGGGCCTATCTCGGACGAATGATCAGAAGCAAGCGCTTAGACAACTGCGCCACTGGTGCAGTGACGGCGTAATCCGTAGTGACCATGAATTTTCGCCGGTATTAGCAGAGGAGGATAGAGTTACAATGCCTTGCTTAATCTTTGGAACGTTTCGTCGAGAGAGCTGAGGAAGCGCTCTTGCAAATACAGTCAAACGTCCAAATTTGTAAATAACGCCAAGCGTCCTGAGAGAACACGTGGCACAGAGCTGTTGTACTGCCTCGTCTGGTATCCAAGTGCTTCAACCCTTTGTACATAGTTCTATCTACTGTGCTGTTATCTCATTTATCTGATGTGAGAGTTGTTTTTTGAATCTTATAAAATCACTTCAAGGGTAAACTTGTTGAAAGTCACATTCAATTACTTTTCGTGACTTTTGTGACTTCTACACAGATAGAGTTTGTGATGCCCAAATCCGGAAATGCCTGTACGCCAACAGCGCTTATTCCCTCATTCAGGAAAATTAGATGAAATATCATATCAGTGTTGACGGTCTTTAATATTCGAGTATATTCTGAAGTAGCCGATTATTAGCAACACTGAATAGCAAAATAAGACACGCGCCACCCGCCATCCTTACTTACGTATTCAGCTATGACATTGAGGTGACTTTATAAACAGCTCACAGTGCAAAGGATTTAGGCGTGTACGAAGCGTAAATAACAGCATGTGGGGAATATTCGTGATTTAAGAAACTTTGAAAGAAGCATGATAGTGGACGCTAGACAGGCAGATGCTAGCATCTCAGAAAGAGCAAGCCTTCTCAATTATGCAAGAACAACTGTGCAGAGGGTGTACAATCAGTGGTGCGTAAACAATAAAACAAACAGTCAGCAGTAATCATGGGGATGGAAATGACTGCTGGATGATCGATGTTAACTGAGGCTCGAGGGAACAGACGAGCTCGGGTCAAGTAATTGCGCAGCTGAAGAGAATTTCAGCACGCACAGCATGCCACACACAGTCGCGAATGAGCTAAGACAACAGACGTTCTAGTCGTGTACTACTCGTCTCTTCAAAACAGCTGTCTAAGCGATGGCTTCTGATCATTCATCCGAAATGGGTCCGGGTTCAAATCCCGGTGAGGCATGGATGTTGTGTTTGTCTTACGGTGCTGGCTCTCTCCCTTCCCTGGAACCAGTGGCCTTTAATTAGGGACGGGCGACTGCTTATAGCCCATTGAGTTGCTCACGGTGGTCGTTAAACCTCCAATTAAAAAAACCTACAAATTTGTCTGTGGTGGCACGGGAGCGCCTAAATTGGACCCTTGAGGACTGGTAAAAGATCGCCTGATCCGATGAATCACATTTGCATTTAACACAGCCAGATGGACTGGCCAAAACAGGGGGTCAACAGCACGAATCCCAGTTCCGTAGGTTTAATTGTACAAGCTTATGCCGGCGGTGTAACGGTCTAGGGTCTATTTTCATGGAGAGCATTTGATTTCTTAATACCTATCGAACAGTATTTTGGTGCCGCGAGGTATTTTAACATCATTGCTGACCAGACACCCTCTTTTCCTGATGACGAGGGTTGCTTCCAGCAGGATCGTGCGCAATGGCTCCCATCGTTAGAGAGTAGTTCCAGGAAAATGACAGTGACTTTAAAATGATAAAATGCGCCCCACTTTTCCGATACCTTTACCCAATTGAACTTGTGTGTAATGAATAGTCTGGATTGTATGCAGTTGCATATCTGCATTATTTTAGCTTTTTCTGACGTTAGTGCAGATACATAAATGCATAAAAGGCCCAGATTACTGGTAAATCGCATATTTCAAGCAAAACAATTTTATAGTTTACCCCCGCTTACTTAAAAAAACGACAAAAAAATCAGGCTTTAATCTCCCGAGACCTAAAAAAACAAGAAAGAGTCCAAATTGAAAGAACTTTGATGCTAGGCGGTAGATCAAAGAAACATCAATACACTGAAACCAAGCGAATAAAAAAATAAACTACTTTTCTGCACATGTGGCAGCATGAAACGCGGCATCAGAGATGTCCTCTGGCTTGAATATCGCATGGCTTGCCTTGATGTTTGACTCTTCTGGCTCAAATTTCCTTTCAGTTACCACAAAAGCTAAAGCGAAATTTATAAGGAGCTGCGCACAAACACAGCATGCGATATTTAGTTTTGTGAACTAATTTTAAAAACCAGATGATCCTTCATACAAAATTACTGTGTCAAATCACCATAGCAGATCTTTCGGTACGTGCTTATGTTTGATCTGTGAATAGTTGAGTATTTTGGAAAATACAGTTTTGATAGTACAAATCAGCGGCCAAGATGCCTAAAATTAAATCAAATAAGAAAGTTTTAATCAAAGCATGGATTTCTAACCACCCTAAGGATTTAACTACTAATGGAAAAATTGCATATTGTGCAATTTGTTACAAAATATTACTTGCAAGACAAAGCAATAAACTGATCAGCATGTAAAAACTGCCTTTGCACTGCGAAAACAAATGTAGAAATTTAAAGACCATTCCCCAGTAAAACGCAAAAAAAAATTATAAATGCATATTTTACATTTTAAATGCATATTTCATGCATTTTAAGTGAATATTTTGCTGTTTTTTGTGCATATAATCCAATCTCTAGTAATGAGATGGAGAGAGCCATTCATAACAGTATTCGTTCCCCACAGACATTCGGCAACTGACGGACGCCATGACAGCTTCTTGGCTGACCATAGCGGTAGAATGATATCAGTACCTCCGTAAATCCATGCCACATCGAATCGAGGCGGATTTGAAGGACAAGGGAGGCCCAACGAGTTGTTAGGTAGTATTTTCTAATGATTTTCTACTTCAGTGTGTATATATAGTGAAGTAGCTGGGCAGTTAGTTGTTATACAGTATAATTCTAAATCGTTTCTTACAATCAGATTTGTCCATATCGATAACACGTAGCGAAAACAATACACTTGCTGAGTTGTAGCGTGTCTTCGATTAAGTGCAATAGGGTATTATTTTCTCAGGAGGTAGGAACAATTAAGGAAGATAAGATGAATGCAAATGAAATCTATATCCAGGTTGTATTTCCAAAAGTTCAAGTTTAATACGAGAACAGCAAATTTCGAAAGCACGCGCATTCAGTACTCCAGGTTGCATTCGAAAGCGGTGGTCACACCATATTCAAAATAAATATCAAAACTCAACGAAAAGGCAATAGTTTATTCATACATACATATCACTAAGCTGATCTCTGAGATTTAGAGGTTAGCTTCACAAAGAAATAAAAACTACCAGATAATTTTTACTTACTGTTGTCATATCAAACTTCTCCATTTACAGCGATCTTGACATACAACTCGGGCTTAACTGACATCCATCACACGCCGTACACAAGATCTTCTATGCTTCATACTCGTAATCTTTTTCTCATGCAGATACTCCTGAATGTGATCCTCCCATGACTTCTTTGGCCTTCCTCTGCCTTTTCTTCCTGCCACTTGGGCCAAAAAAATTTCTTAGTAAGCATCTCATCACTCGTTAAAACCACTGAAACATATTACTCTCCATCTTGCTAAAAACATTTTGCTTCACATTACACAATTGCAACACATCTTCATTCCTTACACAATCGGAACGTGTCTTGCCACAGACCCCACGTAAATAACGCATTTCTCCAGCACACAAAGGACTCCTATGTTTCTTCTGTAGTACCCAGGTTTCACTGCCATACATCAGAGTAGGAACAATTAACTTTCATACACAGCCATGCAGAACTCTCTTGAGAACCCATCATTCCTGAGAAAACCTCCCAAAGCAGCCATGACTTTCAATGAAGAATTCACTCGCCTACTAATTTCACCATCCAGTTTGTTCTCTCTGTCAAACATGCTTCCTAAATACACAAACTCATTCACCTGGCCAATCACTGTGCCATGTAGACTGATATTACATTCAGTACTACTAATTCCTCTCTAAAAAACCGTAACTTTGTTTTTTCCCTTGTTTGTACTCAGTTTAAATTTCATGCAAGCTTCATACATCCGAGACGGAGACGACATACTTTGCAACTCACTTTTGCTCTCTGCCAACATGACAGTGTCATCAGCATACAGCAATCTGCACACACGGATATCACCAAGACATAAACCAGTGTTGTCTATTTTGGCATTATGCATGCACGCATCCATAAATATATTAAACAACCATGGTGACATTACACAACTTTGTCTGACTCCTGCACCAATAGAAAACCTTTTTGATAAACCAACATTCACTCGTACACACGCTCTACTGCCAGCATACATGGCTTTTACACTATTACACTATTAAGTAGATTCCCAGCAACACCATATTCATTCAATACCTTCCACAAGAGTGTCCTATTTGCTCGGTCGTAAGCTTTCTCTATATCTATAAAGGCTGCAAAAACTTTCTTACCAAGAGCCAGATACTTTTCAATCATCATGCGTAATGCAAACATTTGGTTAGTTCGGCCTTTACCAGGCATAAAACCACTCTGAACACCCCATACTTTCTCTGATGTAAGACCCCGTACTTTTTAAATAACGACCTTGACAAACACTTTCCATCGCACACTTAGTAGGCTAATACCACGATAGTTCTTACAGTCAGTCTGCTCATCTTTTTTGTTATACAAGGGAACAATGATAGCATCCTTCCAATCCCGAGGGACCATTCCTAAATCCCAGCACAACTGGCAAATTTCAGTTAACCAGTCAATTACTGAGTCACTACCATATCTCAACATCTGCGCAGTTATGCCATCAACTCCTGGAGCCTTACCATTCGGAAGAGATTTTGGAGCTTTACACACCTCTTCTCTTGAGATCCCACCTGTGCTTCCATCCTTCACTGTGGCATCATCTGCTTCTGCTTCTGCCTCAGAATCACCTGTGCTTTCCTGATCTAATAACTCACAGAAGTATTCACCCCATCTTTCACTTAACTCATTAGGCTCCCATATCATTTCCCCGATCCTATTTTTCACACAACTTGCAACTTTTCCTCCCTATTTTTCTTGAGTCTCATGTACTTCCAGAAGGTCTTCCTATCTTTCCAAAAGCCAATTCATACCTTTCCACCTTCTTCTTTCTATCTTTTGCCTTACTTTGGTGAACCAACTTAGCGACTTCACGCTTCTTACAGCGATATTCATCCACAGAAACTCTACCTTGCAACATCCCCGAATATGCGTCCTATCTTTTGCCTTACTTTGGTGAACCAACTTAGCGACTTCACGCTTCTTACAGCGATATTCATCCACAGAAACTCTACCTTGCAACATCCCCGAATATGCGTCCTTCTTTCTCTCTTCAATCTCACTATTCCAATTCGCATAGAATAATTTTGTTTGTGCGCGTGTGTGTTTTGTTTTCATAAGCTGTGGCTTACCAAATAGCGCACACACACAAGTTTCGTAATATCTGGTCACGTTTAAGTCTTGTATAATTATTTAGCATCCTAGTGCATAAACATCTATAAATGTGCGGAATATACACTGCTGGCCACCAAAATACAACACCAAGAAAAACACGAGATAGCAAAGCCAGATTTACTGGACACATAACAACAGATACAAAAATGAAACGATTCAGCTAACAGTCTTGTGCGACTTGCGGAACACGCATACATCAATAGTTCGTGTGGCTACCATGGCTAGCAATAACGGCCGCTACACGCTACGGCATCGATCGAAAGAGGCTTTGGATGTGGGCTTGGGGTATGTCGGTCCAGGCTGCTTCCACACGTTGCCACAATTCATCAGGCGTAGCCGCGTGTGGTGCTTGCCGGGCCACTCGGTTGCCGATCAGCGACCAGTCGTGTTCGATGGGCGACATATCGGGAGAACAGGCGGGCCACGGTAGCAGTGACACCTGGTGGGCCGTGATGAATTGTTGCACGGTGCGTGCCACGTGAGGGCGCGCATTGTCCTGTTGAAACGTGGCCGCTGGCAGGTTCTGCATGTAAGGAAGGACTACAGGCTCCAAAACACCGGAGATGTAGCGGTGGCTGTTGAGTGTACCGACGATGTATACCAGAGGGGTGAGGGTGTCATATCCAATTGCGCCCCAAACCATAACGTCAGGGGACGGACCGGTATGGCGATGTATAATGCATGCGTCATACAGTCTCGCGCCACGGTGCCGCCACACGCGGATCCGATCATCGTGGTGTTGCAGGAAAAAGCGGGATTCGTCGGAGAAGACGATGTCGTGCCATTCCGTAGTCCAGGTGCGGCGTTCAACGGCCCACTGCCGCCGCACTCGTCGGTGGTGTAACGTCAATGGTAATCGGAGCAATGGGCGCCGTACGACAAGTCCCCGCTCCTGCAGACGAAGTCGAACGGTACGCGATGAAATAGGTTGTTGCGCAACACACCCTAATTCCTGCGCTAAAGTTCGTCATGTGGCGGTGCGAGCCGTCAATGCCCACCGCACAACATGCCGGTCCACTCGTTCGGTGGTGTGCTGCGGCTGCGTCAATCGCTCTCGTCGGTCCGTCCGTTCCTCCTGCACCCACCGAATCCATACGCGCCTCACTGTGGCTGGATGTCGTCCCACACGGGCGCCGATGACTCGGTACGATAAACCGCTGTCGCGATAAGCCACTATTCGTCCTCTGTCGAACTCCGAAACGCGCTGGAATGACTGCCGTATTCTGCGACGAGGCATCAGGAAGCTTCCCACGCACAGTTTTGGCAGCACAACACACTTTCACTACTTACACCCCGCCTTCTGTGCACCCTTCTTATAGTACTTCTTGGTGGCATGCCTGGCGCACATGATTTGCATATGCCCTGCAATGCTAATCGTTTGCATGTCCTCTCGCGGGAGAAGCATGCTGCGAATTTCAGGCCAATCGGATGCTTCCTTCTTGGTGTTGCATTTTGGGTGGCCAGCAGTGTAGTTTGCAGAAATGAAGATTTCGTTTGTTTGTTTGGTATTTTAACTACCTCGGTGAGCAACTCGAAGGGCTGTAGGCAGTCACACATCCCTAATTTAGGACCGCTAGTTCTAGGGAAGGGACAGAGACAATGACGTTGCACGAAGAGAGGATCCGTTGCTAATCGGGATTCGAACCCGGACACATATCCGACAAATGGTCTGTAGCCAGCGCTTAGACCACTGCGCCACCGGGGCGAAAATGAAGTGTTAGGGAATAGTATAAGAGAAGTCAGCGAATAAAATGTAACAAAATGCAGAGTGCGAAAGGTCGAAGAATGCGACAAATGATATAATAACAAATGAGTGTTATTCAGAGCAGAATGAATTGTCCGCATGTGAAAAACCTCAGTAGATTCTGAAAATGCAGAAAGAGAGCCTGTGTGTGTGTAACAGGGAGAGAAAGAGCAGTTTGTAGGTGAATGCGCTAGCATTTTCGTATGACAGGGTTCTAAACAAACATGCACTTTACAAATTACTGTGAGGCAGAAGAAGATAGAACGGCGCTGTAAAACCAAATGTGACAAAATTGATACCGTAAAAAACCACTAATATTAAAAAAAATAACACTTGTAAGTTTTTTTGCCGTAATAGCACTATCTGGGCATACTCGCTCGGTGACTTAACCGTACGCGAGAATTTAGAAAGCATCTGCAAATGTTTGAGGAGTGAATCCTTACACGCCGCAGATAATGCTTTCCTTTAAATCTTGTGCGAATCTGACCGACAAAGAAACCCCGAAAGTTCTGGCTCATATTATTCACCTAATGTGACATGTTCAGTATGTCGCAATGAAAATCGCAACTGTTACAGAAACGATTACGTAACAGTGGATAAACTTTGTCGATATCTCAAACAGAAAAGTATTATATATGCTCATACGCTGAAGTCTCTATGATTCCATTAAGCATTCTGCGACTTCTTAAAGAGCCACTTATATTAGAAAGAAAGCTGAGGACTTTTGTCCAGCTTTCTCTCTCTAATATAAGAGAGAAAGCAGGGCAAAGGTTCTGAGAGACGGAAGAAATTATTAGCCAGGAATCCATGGCAAAAGTCAGTACTAGAGCAAATCTAGAGTTCAGCATTTCTCAAAACAGCAAAAATTTATGCATAATAATTTTGTTTTGAAAGCTTAAAATTTAAGCTTTGAAAGAACTACAACGAGAAATGCTTAGTTGTTCTAAAGAACAACGACAAAAAAAAGGAGAAATATCATTTCTGAAGGAGCAACGTTTTATTCATCTGAAAGATGAACTGATGTAACTGTTTAATGTGAGGTTCAAAAATATCCACGATGTTTAATACGATAGAGCTAGAGTTTAGGTGAATATGTAGCGTAGGCGCTGTAAGAACCTTTCTTCTTCTTCAAGCGGTTATCAGTATAGTTTCGGTTGTCTCTGAAATACGAAAATCAATCTGTAGATATTATCCCGAAAAATCCGTCTTTCCAGTGGTGTGAGAGCTGCTTGGCATAAGTATAATTCTCACCGGTGATTGGATAGAAGATTTGCTTCACTCCCATTCTGGTAATACTGAGACACATTGTATGCATTTCAGTGTTACCGTACATAACACCCATGGACTATTTCTTCTACGGGTATCACTCGGCCCCCAGTGAAGTACTTTGTCACTGTGTAGGGTTCGTGTATAAGTTTTATCATCTAAATAATGTCTGGTGTAGGTGCGCTGTAATCTTCTGATTATGGAGATTGTTTCTAAGAAAATCAGTTACCCATGTAGTTTTATGGTGAATTTTATCTTTGTTAGTATTTGAGAAGTTTGTTGACACCACCTCCTTTTTCTTGGACACTGTCTCACAGTGTCTCATTCCCATGCTGATGATGACATGAGCAAATCTTTTTGGCTGTTTCTTTCGTGTTCTTTTGTTTTCTCTATCTCGGTGTTTTCAGTGTTTTGTCAATTTCTTCGAGCTGCCTGCACTAGTTAGACGCTGCGAATCGCATTTTCTCAATATTGTCTTTTCCGCATTCTCTCCAAGCAGTCTTTTCCGCTCTCACGACAAGTGGCACAGTTGCCCTGTGCAGAAGATAGCACCACAACCTACACTCACTTCTATACACATCCTCTATCGGCAAGCATATAAATACTTATCGAACTTGTGAATGCATTGTGTTTGAAGCAGAAGGAGCTGTACCTCAAATCTGCGTTTTTCATGAGTCTGAATATGGAGTGAAAATCATGGTAGCCTCTATTCGATCTCAAGAAGAAATGTACTATGATAAAGAAAAAGCTTTCAAATTGCTTTTCATTTCAAGGGAAAGATGTTTTAAGCGTCATTGGTTTTCACAGAATCAATTGATAAAATATGCTCATTTTATCAATTGATTCTGGTAAGGTAACAGTCCTTGCCTTGTCGAATCAGTTTAACATCGCAGATTTTTATCAATATGTTGGGATACGAAAGCTTAAGGTACCACCTTGCGTCCCATCTGACCGATGATAACACAAAATTTCGTCAGTCTAGAAATGGGGGGAAAGCACGGTGTTTTAGAAGAATCTCGATTGTTCAGAATCTTTTTTCTCTTGCATGTGTTGGAGCTAGTGGAATTTACATGTCCAACACAAATTTCTTTCTTCAAATTTAATAAAAAAACTTGCCCTAAACTTCATTGCCTCTGGGTGAATCGGAAATGATAAAGACTTCACCCTCATTTTGATTACTTTGGACTGTATAACATGAAACACAGCCGATGCTTAATTTTTTTGCTCCATACAAATCAGATGTGGTACACAGCTAAGGCAATATTTAATTGCTTGTCGTCGATTTTTTCCAGTTCAGTTTTTTTTATGCTATAGATTGTTATGAGGACGCTATCCCATGTATAGAGGGTAAGAATTCTGTCAGTGTATTCGTACATAATAATCAGGGAAGGTTTTTAATATGAGCAAATATACACAAGAAGCGTAGTGTATGAAAGATTATGTAAGATCCAAATCTAACATACAGTACCTTGTGTTCTAGCCAAATTGTACCTTTAACGTCTAACGCAGCCCTCTTATATTTTCAGTGATCTAGGCATATTTTCCCCAATTGTATCTGTCCAGGGTAATAAAATCTGCATCGTACCCAAATGGTCGTGTTCCCTTTTGGCTTTCTGGAGCTTTTTGTTTTCTCTAAAACACGTTTCATGCTTTTAGAGGAAATATCTTCATAGCCTGTAAGTAAGAATGGCACAAAATATGCAGGCAACGCATAGACTAATCACACGTTCGTGAATATAGGCCGGCTCAATTCCTTCTTTCTTTAAAAATCCAGTCGTATCTTGGTGCTCCATATTTAAACTTCTTCCCGCAATGCGATTACTGGCTGAGGTAACAGCCAAATCTCTGAATTCCAACACTCGAGATCCGGTATTGCCACCATGCATCGCATCTTCTGGCTTAGAACTTAATTGAAGACCTGCTTATATACCACTGAAGCAGAAGAAACAGTACTTTTGAAGAAAGGTAAATGACGCAGTGGTCTAAGAACTGGTTTCTGATCATTCGTTCGAAATGGGTCTGGATTCGAATCTCGGTGAGGCATGGACGTTGTGTTTGTTTTAAAATACTAGCTCTCTCTATTCTCTGGAACCGGTGGCCCTAAATTTTGGACAGTATAACGAAGTAAATTTCTCCGTCATTTTTGTCCACGTCGGGGATCGAACTCGAGTCCACTTATTCCGGAACAAGTCGATCTACCAACTGAGCTACGCAGACGTTCGTTCTCGCTGCTATCGCCTTTATGTCGTGTGCGACCTGCGGGACAGGCACGTCACATCTCCCCCCGAAAGAGGGCCGGGGTCATGGCCCACGGGTCAGCCGTGACCGTGAATTGCAGCAGGCAGCCATCCGCTGTAGAACGTGCACTTGAGAACTCCCAGTTAATCTGGTGTGTGGAATGCAATGTCACACACATTTTTTTTCGAAGCGCTGAAGAAGGGATTCTCTAATTTTTCCTATCTCGCGGTGTGGAAAGAACATCACACCATTGCGAGATCTTGAACGGCCGGGTCATCTGGGAAGTTCGGGCGCCATTATAACGAAGTAAATTTCTCCGTCATTTTTGTTCACGCTGGGGATCGAACCCGAGTCCACTTATTCCGGAACAAGTCGCTCTACCAACTGAGCTACGCAGATGTTCGTTCTCGCTGCTATCTGCCTTTATGTCGTGTGCGTCCTGCGGGGCAAGCACGTCACAACAGGCAATAGCTCACGGTAGTCGTTTTATACCCCACCACCACCACCACAAAAAAAAAGAAATTTTATTTTTTAACATCCAGGTTCAAGCCGTTTCGAAGTCTATATAGGTTTTAAAGGTAGAGTAATATTTTAAGTTCAGAATACCTCTCTACATACCGAAATCTTATGCACTTATGAAGACTGATGACTATCCCCGTGCTTCTCACCGTATTTAGCATACATATATGAGTCTCACAACATAAGTGTGTGGATTCGGAAAATGTCCCATTTGTCCCTTGAACTAGAAAAACGAATTAACTTTGAATCCTGAAGAGAAAGTTTGTTCTAATTTGACACATGCAAATATTTAATAAGAAGTAAAGAGCCACTACGTACTTTGATTTCATTCAAGAATTTATAATGAAGCAGATTCTAAGATCAACTGCAATTGCACAATCAGTGCATGCTCTTTGTGAAACCAATGGTCCATCTTCATGTCCCGTCTACACAAGAGTACGTTGTTAGTCCGAGAAATATGTCTCTTGTCACAACTTTTCATCGGAAAATATCTCAGAAGAAAAGTTAAAAACACTTTAACTTCAGAATCGGTTGTCAATTCACAAGGTTGTGTAGCTTATGGGCAAGATATATTATACATTGTATCAGTTGTCGAAAATGGAAACATTTTACTTGCATTTGTTTAAGTGTAAAAGTAACAACGGATATATTTGTAAACTTGGTAAAATAGCTCAATATTCAGCCCTCGGGCGTGAAAATCTTTGGCCGGCTTTTATTCTTTCACGAGGATAAAAAATATATCCCGAAGGTAAGTTTGAACTTTGTCGTTATTTCTTGAACAACTGATAAAATCTCCAGTATTTCAGATAGATTTCAAAAACCAAGCCTTTCTGTTGTAGAATTTTCACTTAAAAACACCTGTTTTAAAAGTTAGTCGGATCCCCCTCCTATAAATAAAAAATTAATTTTTGTGCAAAAGTATGGTGAGAATAGAGGAAGACGTAAACGCGTGTCTTTCGGTTTGCACATTCTCATGCGCAAAGGTGCTGATGTTGAATCCGGATTTCCAACATACAAAAATTTACCGTAAAGAGTAAGACATGTTTAATAGTTTCCTTCGGATACACATGATCATATAATAATTGTTTCTGTTCCTCACGCAGATGGAGCTGTAAAAGTACTGGGAATTGAACTGATGTAATACTAAGTTTGGAGAAACTAATTTATCGTCAAGTTGAGAAATGCCACATCTAGAAAAATAAAGTCCATCATCTGAGAAGGGCGTATCTGAAAGAAACAAAGGGATGATGAGTTCCTGCCCACTGAAAAAAATCCCATGCGAAAGTAGCTTAATTTTTATTTTCAGAAAAACTATTTTTGACATTAACAAGTTTTCTTTAATTTAAAATGGATCTGTATCTCCTAGTTCACGAGGAAAAAATTTATGTTACTTTTCACAACTCATTTTTTTTATGAACATGTATAGTCAAAAGTTGTAATACCTTGAGAAGTTGTTTTGAATTTTGAAGAACAAAGTGTTGAGTATATATCCGAAAAGTTTCATAAAATGTATCATTGAAAGTTCAAAGCTCTTGTGACTCCAAAATTTTCCAGTTTTAAATCAGTGTGATACCAAAACTCGACAAAAATTGGTCAAATTTTCACTAAGATAAGGAATTCAGAAAAAACGAAAATAAGTTTGAATTTTCACTAAGACAAGAAATTGAGAAAAAAATGTTTGAATTTCCTATTTGAGGGGCCATGTACTTCCGTTCTTTTGTTTTTCCTGAAGGTGGAGATATTAGAATTTTCAACTTCCGATTCGCGTGGCCTTGAGGATTCAAAGTTCACAACGAACTCTTTTCCACATCTCTCGCATCCTGCTGGAGACTGACTGCAGCAGATATGGAGAAAGAGAGAGAGAGAGAGACAGAGAGATCATGATTCATGCCACTGGTGGAGAAAATTACTTAAAACTAATTTACATGGTTAACGTTTAAAACAGCGGTTCAGTCTTAGATTATTATGTAATATTCTTCGTAAATCTGTCGTAGAGAGTGTAAGCGCGTGTTGAATCATTGAGTTCATTATCATTCTCCGTTTGAGAATTTCCGTATGAAAAAAAAGTTATGCAAATATGGATTGGCAGCATGTGCGTTGTGATTGTTGTCTGAAGGATCAGACATAAGTAGCAAAGTAGTGTTTCTTTGTTTTTCATAGAAGTGCATGCAAGTGAAAGAAAAATGAGCTCTTGGAAGTTATACTCACTGGGAGGGTTGACGGAGAACGTTTGAGTTTCCGTTTGTGTAGTCGCGACTTCCTCTGCATTGGCGGGAATCCATAGGAAATACACTGCAGCTAGCAGTATCAGGCGAGAAGGCCACGCCATGGAACACTTGATCCAAGTTATAGGGTTTCCAAACGCAGCTCCCAGATCACATTTGTCTTAGTCGTAATTTGAGCGTTTCTCTGCTGATATACCTGGAGCTTGTCTCGGGCTGCGGTCTGTCACCCCAGAGCCTCCGAGAGAGAGAGCGGCAGAGCAAGAGACCGCAGGGAAGTAGCCTACAGCGCCGCCTGGAATCTCCGAAATTCCTCCGGAGTTCGATATCATGCACAAGTAGCAGTCAAATCAGGTTGCCCTCTCACCTTTTCTCGAGGAGAAACAGAAGGAAAAGCTCAGATAATGGCCACCCAACTATGATGCGGCGAGAAAATTTGGATCACGAAAGATCATGTTACAATGCGATCCGGATAATCTACGTGGAACTAAGGAAATAAGGAAAAAAGGGCACACATTACTTTTCTGCGTAATTTTGTATTACACTGTTTTGCCTATGGATGTCTCTCTCTTCAACCGCTCTTTCTTTCTTTTCCATATTTTTATATTCTCTTTCCGCTCTCCTCTCACTTTCATTTCTTGCTCCTTTTCCTAACCTCCCCAAATTTGTTCATTTTTGTTTCTTTCGAATTTCTCCTCGTCTATCTCTTTCTACCTCTTCTATTTTTCTGGTTTCTTTATTTTCTTCTTTCCTTTTCTTCTCTTTTTCGGCTTCGGCCCTCATCTTGTTTCCGTTTATATACATATATATATATATATATATATATATATATATATATATATATATATATATATATATATAGAGAGAGAGAGAGAGAGAGAGAGAGAGAGAGAGAGAGAGAAAGGACAAATGATAAAACATAAAACGGTAAACCATGAACTGTCTTTATCAGCAGAGTACCAGTACATGGACAGAGAAGCTTTTCTGATGTCAGTGAAAGGTAGGTAAAAAACCAAATGCCCACGGACAGTACTCTCTAAGCTGCAAACTCTAATGCAAGACCGAACGAAGAAACGAAAGAAAGAAGGAGAAACGCCGAACAGCATATAAATGGGCGGCAAGTGTTTGGTGAGACGCGGACGGTGACCTGTAGCGTAAGGGATAAAATAGTGCGCGAAAGCTGGAAAAAAGGTGAGGGGAGGAGGTTAGTATTGGTAGCTTTGAGTGATCCATCAAACAGCATTTTGAAACCCTGTAAATTAACATTGTAGGATCATGGGTTAATGATGGTGTGAAGGTCGAAATTTGTGTGCATAGTCGTATTGTATTTGGTGAGGAACTGCTGAAAATATTTTTTGAGGAAACGAAATGGCAGTCGATTGTTACGCTATTGAAGATACAGGATTCGGAATTTTTTTATAACATTAGCTGAAATATTGCGAATTCTACAATTTCGAAATAATTGTGAAATAACGATGTTACGATGCACGGAAATTGAGATATTTGAGGTCCAGTATGAATAATAGTTATTCTGAAGTGAAAATTACGACATTTATCGTAGACATCTGTCTCAATATTTTTATCGTCGGCGAAATAAATGTCGATATCCAAATAATGTACATCACCATCATGCATAGAAGATTTTTCAAGTGTCAGAGCTTATGGATATACGTATATGTTAAGCTTGAATATTGAAGATCGGATTATTAAATAAAATAAGATCATCAATATAACGAAAAATACGGATATAAAATCCTTTTCATATAGATATAAATAAACATTAGTAAAAGTGCTTTAAAAAATACTGCCCATGGGTATAAGTAACTTGTCGGTAGATTTTTTGGCCCACACAAATGTAGTTGTGGTTGAGACAGAAATCGACTAAACTATTCGAAAACTGCGAGCTATATATATATATATATAATTTAAACCAAACATTAGGAACGAACAAAAAATTAAAAAACAAATTTTTTTAATTTTCCTTTAAAAATATATTTTCTGAAAACACTAACGCGCAAAAGCAGCAGAGAAGAATTCTCAGAAACAACACCTACTACAAGAAGAAGTAATTTCAACAGGAGCCAAAAATAGGAGAAAAAATGCCAATGCAAACGAGCAGGAAAAAACATGCAAGAATGCAGAAAGTTTTGAAAGTGCTGAGCTTTGGCTTTATCAAAGACCAGCAAAACACAGTATTAACTGATATCTACAAAGACCTAGTTGAATATGGGTTTCTGCTATGTCATAAATGCATTAAAGGTCCCCATAAATCAAAAACACCTTCTAAGCCACGGAAATGTAAAAATTAAGAATAAATGTAGCATTACATTTATGGCATACATGGTCCAACCCAGAACGACTCATCGTCCACAAATCCAGGAAAACCCAGAACATGTGTAGAATTTAGACAAATGAAGAGCAATACAAAACCTGGGGAAAAAAATAAAAACAGCAAAAGATTTTTTTTAAATACTCAGTAATGTAAAAATGCTTAACTTGTAAAAAGACTTAAAATGAAATAGATTCTTAATACGTACTCAACAATGTTAACATCCTTTACTTGAAGGCACAAGTTCCAGAAAATCAGACAGCAGAGCCACGTGGCTCAAAACACGAGGCATGCAACCAAAGCTAAACCTCAACAAGGAAGCCAGGCAAAAAAAAAAAAAAAAACAGAAGGCAAAAGAAAAACCCTCGCCGGTGCCAACCAACATCTACCAAAATTCCAGGAAACTAGCACGGAGACCAGGAGCGAAAAACAAAAATATATTATACAGGCAATTGCCGCGGTACTCAGCCAGTCTTTAGACAAAAGAAACATAATATAAAACTTTGGAAAGTTACTTAAAAAATGAAAAAAGAAAAGTTGCAATATGTATAGAGTATTATAAGAATGCTTTACAAGAAAGTACAAACGCAGTAAATGGGCCTCCGTATTACGAACAAAAATGAAGCAGAACCACGAAGCCTAAAACTCGAAGCATGTAACCTGAACAGAGCACAACGCGAAAACAAGGCCAAAACTTAAAAACGAAGCCAAAGGCAAGAGAAAACAGCGTCAATTTTTGATAAGTAAAAAAAAACACAAACGAATTTCAGCAAGCACAAAAACGCGAAAAAAATTCCAAATCCTCCAAAAAGAAAAAGCGAAATGACTGACCTGCGAAGCTGCTGACCAAAGAGATGGCAGACAAGATAAAAAATCTCCTGTTGAAATTGCTTCTTCTTGTAGTAGGTATAAGGTCAGGTGATGCGCAATATACTACAGCTTCTCCTTGACAAATGTCAACCACGCCTTCTAGTGGCGCATCCTGTTCCCACTAAAGGGGCTCTGACAACTGCAAATAGTGGTATAACTATACCAACGGTATTAGAGGAAATGCTCTGCCACACTCACCAACCGGCTTGGCCAGCGTGGTGAGTTATGGCCAAACCCTCCAAAATTCCTCCACAACTTAAATCTTGGCCCTCAGTCTCCGGCAGCTGGAATGTACCTGGCCAAGGCAGCGGCCAATGCGACATGAAGGCAGAGGGTGCAAAGAATCACCGGAGGACCGGACTAGGCTGCCATCTGCTCCTGATCTTGGCTACTTACAATGGACGCTCTCTATCTTCTGATTCAAGGCTCCTTGAAGAGGAAATGGAAGTACAAAGGACCAAGTGGGACATCGTCGGGCTAAGTGAGGTAAGGAGAAAAGGAGAAGATCTCATTGAACTGAAAAGTGGACATCTCTTCTACTATCGTGGGACAGATACTGGCAGAACTAGTGGTGTTGGATTTATAATAAACAAGAAACTGAAGGATAAAGTTGTAGAAGTTGAAAGTTCCTCTGACAGAGCTGAACGACTTGTTACCCAACTCTCTGAAAGATACCAGTCGCATATTATTTAAGCTTCTGCACCCACCACAAGTCATCCTCAAAAAGAGATTGAAGAATTTTATGAGGAAATTCGTCATCTAAATAATAAAGGCAAGCAGCACTTGAAGATGATTATGGGAGATTTCAATGCAACGGCAGCAAAACGAAACTTCAGTAGGTAAATTAGATCACGGTAACTAAAACCAGCGTGGAAATACTCTCGTCGAGTTTGCAGAGGCAGAAGAGTTTTTCATCATGAGCTCGTTTTTCAAGAAAAAGCCGCAAAGGAAATGGACATGGAGGCATCCCAATGGATTGACAAGTGAAATTGATTTTATTATGTGTAACAATAAATTTGTCATGGAAGACTGCAGTGTGCTGAACAAGTTCAACACAGGTAATGACCATAGAATGGTAAGATGCAAGATGCACCTCAATGCTAAACTTGAGCGTGGCAAGCTCATAAAACACACAAAATGTATGAATATGACCAACCTTAAAAAACTTCTCAATACCTTCAAATCGGAACTGAGGAACAGATTCTCTGCTCTAGAAGGTCTAATGTCGGAAGAAGTGGACATCTCTGAAGTTAACAGAAACCTAAACAAGGCTCTTATGGAAACAGCAACAAAAATAGCTGGTATTAAGAATGAGTTGCATATGAACAAATTATCAGGAAAAAACAAAATTCTGATGCAAAAAAAATGTGACTTCCAAAGTGGAATGTATACAGCTATGCAAGACAGTACGAAAAAGCATCACTGAAGACGTAACGAAATTCAACTGTGAACTAGTGAGGAAAGCAATTGAAAATAATCAAAGCCTGAAGAGAGCAATGGGACATCTGAGTAAGGGAAGAAAACAGGTTATGGCACTGAGAAAAGAAGATGTTTCTGTAACAAGAAATAGAAGAGAAATTTTGACAAGAGTGAAAGATTTCTACTCAAAACTATATGAAAGGGTTGATACATGTACTCCAGACATTAAAAAAGGTACCAGTACCAGAGTTCTTCCAGTCCTCCCAGCAGAAGTTGCACATGCAATCAAGAACATGAAACGGGGAATAGCTTCAGGAGAAGATGGAATTATCGTAGACATCATACAAGAAGCAAGTGGAGAAATTGCAACAGTACTCGCCTAAGTTTTCACTCGGCGTCTTAATGAAGGGAAGATTCCTGAGGATTGGAACAATGCTACTATGATCCTGGTTCATAAAAAAGGTGAGATTAAGGATCTCAGGAAATACAGACCTATTAGCCTCCTTTAGTGAAGATTATATAAAATCTTTACTAAAGTTCTTTCGCACCGCTTGAAGGTGACACTGGACATGGCTCAACCGAGAGAACAAACTGGATTCAAGAGTGGCTACAGCACTATAGATCATATCCACGTACTGAAAGAACTAACTGAAAGAGCAAGGGAATATGAACTTCCGTTATGCATAGCTTTTCTCGATTACGAAAAGGCCTCTGATTCGGTGAAGCAATCAGCAGTTACAATGGCTTTGAAATCCTGCGGTATTGAAGATGCATACATTATATTACTAATAACATCTATAGAAATTCAAGTGCAAAGATTCGGCTATTTGAGAACACAGCACCCATAAAAATTGAAAAGGGAGTGAGACAATGCGACACTATATCTCCCAAACTCTTTAATGCCACTTTGGAAAATATCTTTCAATCAGTGAACTGGGAAAACAAAGGGGTAAAGATTAATGGAGATTATCTAACTCACCTTCGTTCTGCTGATGACGTAGTCATTTTTGCAACTACCCCACCAGAGCTGCAGAGTATGATCCAGGAACTTGCTGACAAGAGTAAAGAAGTGGGATTAAAAATTAACTTTCAGAAGACAAAAGTGATGTACAATGCTTTTGCAAGAAATGAAGATTTATCGATTGATGGGGAAAAGCTGGAGATAACCAATACCCACATTTATCTTGGACAGCAGATATCAAGAGAAGATCACATTGATGAAGAAATTAATCGATGTACAAAACTTGCCTGGAGATCTTTTGGAAGAAACAGCATAATTTTCAAGAGCAATATGCCATTATGTCCTAAAAGAAAAGTGTTTGATCAATGCATCCTTCCAATGCTTACGTATGGTGCAGAGACGTGGACCTTAACTAAAAGAGACATACAAAGACTGCAGACAACTCAAAGAAGCATGGACAGGTGCATGCTTGGTGTAACCAGGAAAGATAAAAAGAAGAACTCGTGGTTTAGAAAAATAACAGGAGGGGAAGACATCGTGATCAGAGTAAAATCCCTGAAATGGCAATGGGCTGGACATATTGCCAGGAGGACATACCATCGATGGACAGCTGAAATTTTAGGCTGGATTCCAAGGGACAGGAAAAGACCCAGAAGAAGACCACATGGGAGATGGGTGAATGAAATTCGAAAGTATGCGGGAGTAACATGGAAGAGACTGGCACAAGGCAGACCGTTGTGGAAGAAACTTGGGGAGACCTTCGTCCAGCAGTGGATTGATAATGGTCGACAATGATGAGGATGATATATCTGTCTGTACTCTTCTCGCATTGCTTCTCTGTCTCTTCCCTTATCCAATTTTGTAATTTAGCCCTTCCCACTCCCTCCATCTTTCCCTGTCCTGATCTACTCTTTTCCGATTTGTTTACATTCCTAATTTTTCCTAATTTGTTATTCATATATATATATATATATATATATATATATATATATATCTCCGCGTTATGTGTGTTTCTTCCAAGTCACCCTTTTCCTGTGTTTAACAATTATTTCTCATTCCCCAACTCGCATTACATGTAAACAGCTTTTCATTTTATTTTCCCTCAGTTCCTTTTCCTGCAATGTTTATTTACGATACTCACTTTCTGCTCTATTATTTTTCAATAGATTGATGCATAAGTTCATGCCCTTTTTCACCGCACTACAGAAATGTATTACATCAGAAGGAAAAACGGAATCAGTCAACTATGTATCCCCTGCACACACATTGTTTACGATGGTGTCCCAACGTCTGGATAGGTCCGCAATGCCATTCTTGATAAAACGTGCTGGTTTTGCTACGAAGAAATCATCAAGGAAATTCTGGAGATCAACATCATTATTGAACGTTTTGCCACGGAGTGCATTCGACAGAGATCAGAACAGAAGATAGTTTGAAGGAGGCGACATCTTGGAAATAGGCCAGATGTGGAAGGATCTCCCATTTCATGTCGTGAATGGCCATTTTGGTCATGTTTGCACTGTGAGGGCGTGCGTTATCATGTTGGAGAAGGACACCACGGCGCCGATGTGGACGTTTCAGCTGAAGTGTTCCCTCCACACTGCAGGGTTGCTCACAATAGAATGCACCGTTGATGGTCCGATTCCTCTGCAACATTTTCCAGTGAATAATGCCTTCCATGTCCCATCAGACGCACAACGTGATCTTCGCAGGATGGAGGTCATGTTTTGGACGTGGTGTGGGTGTCTTGTTTGGGTTTAACCATTCCCTCCGATGACTGAAATTCAGCTACAGGCACCACTTTTTATCTCCAGTAACAATACGTGACAGAAAGGGTTTGTGTTGCTGAGAACATTCGCGGTAACGGGCGAGCAAGGAACCACATATGACAACACGCTGATTCTTGTTGTCCTTGGTGAGAGAGTGTGAGACACCCAAGACCCCAATTTCTGGACCTTTCCCATACGTTCCAGGTGTCGCAATACTGTGGCCTGATCACAGTTTACCTCGGTGGCCAACTCGCGTATGGTTTGACGCGAATCCAAGTAGACGAGATGGTTCAAACGGTCCTCATCAAAGTGAGATGGACGACCTGAACGTGGAGAGTTGTTGAGGTCAAAATTGCCACCTCGGAACCGCTGAAACCATTTGCAGACTATCCTCGGAGCAATAGCATCTTCCCCATACGCAGCACAAATTTGCCGAGTAGCCTCGGCGGCTGAGGATTCCTTGTTAAACTCGTAGAGGAGTAGATGTCGGAAATGTTCATTCCTCTCTACTTGACACTCTATATTTCCGGACCTGAAAACCAAAAAACCATTAGCCACAATCGCACAACGCAATATGATTTAGATACACGATATTACTGGCTACATTTTGATATACAACTGGCCATCTGCACCGACAGTACTGACCTAGGAAGCGTTCGTGAAATAAAACGGTATGAACTTTTGCATTAACCCAATACTTTGTTTTTTTCCTTTTATCACTTTTAATTCTGTCTTCCTTGTACTAATACTGATCCAGAAGGCACAAGTTTCCTTCCTTCCTTTCTGTTTCCTATTCTGTTCCTAGGTCCCTCCTCACTTGCTCACTCTTTTGAATGCTATTGCTAATTATATGACAAAAACAATTATAGGAAATAATTATTTTAAATCAAATCACTTCCAAAATTTAAATGAAATGAATACCAATATTTAATTAAACACCATCATGCATTGTTTTGTGGCACTTTATATTGTACGTGTGTTCTGAGTACCTGTGTTCTGTGTTTATAGTGAGTATGATTATCTAAGTGAATGAAACTTAATTCCATCATCACGGCGTCATTAATACATGAGCTTCTATTTGTTTCTGTTTTGTCTGAATAGAAAGTGAATTAGATGTTGTTTCTTCAAGAATTAATGCTATGCTGATGTCTTAGATCTGATGACATTTAACATGTGTCTCTGTTTCAAATGACTGAGTCTCTGCTGGTGACGAGGAAAGAGCCTGAACTCCAGATTCCGATAAAATAGGCTGCAGTTGCTCAGAAATATAGAGTCCTGGGTAGTGTAAGTGCCATACTCCGATGGAAATCCGGTGGCACTCCGTAACGACGCAGTTTGAAGTTCTCTTAAGAGAAGGTCACATGGAAGGAAGTTAATTCAGGATCTCTGTGCATAGATCAACGAGCAGAGCTACGCCGTCTCAGATGTCTGCGAAGAATTTCTTCCAGGACTTTTGCACGGTTAGATCTAAAAACCTTTGCTTTCTTTACAGTAAGAGCCATTATAAAGGCAAAAATCAAAATTAGTTATAATTTAACAAGCATATACACCGAAGAGCTAAAGTATTATGAGCAGTGCATCCTTATGCAAACCGAAGCGACTGTAGGTAAATGATGGCACGTGTGAAGGTCATGAAATGGTATCAACAACACCTGATACTGAGCTCTGTTAATCAGTTTATTCTTGTTCTTCAGATGGAAAAGGCAGGTTCGTGTTTGACAAAGGCCAAATTGTAATGGCCAGGTGACTGGGTAAGAACGTTACCCAGACGGCAGAGCTTGTAGGGGCTTACGGTCAGCCATAGTTGGTACTTTCAAAAAGTGGTCAGAAGAGGGGAAAACCACGAACCGCCGGCAAGGTGTGGGGCTAACCATGACTCATCGATGCTAGAATTTAGTAAAGATTTTACCGTATGGTACGAGCCAACAGAAGGAATAAACTATGGCACAACTCGCCAGTGATTTCATGCTGGTGACGGAAGTAATGTGCCACAAAATACAGTACATCGGACCCTGCTGAAAATGGGGCTGCATAGCCACAGGCCCCTCCGAGTGCCCATGATAACCTCGGTTTATCGTAGAAGGTGCATAAAATGGACATGCGGAAATTAAAACTGGGTCTTTAATGCTTAGAAGAAAGTCGCTCTGGTCCCAAGAATCTCGTTTTCTGTTGCATCATGTAGACGGCCGGGTACGAGTGCGTTGTTTATCTGGGAAAGTGTTGGCACCAGGATTCACCATGGGATGTAAACAAGCCGGTGGAAGAAGCGTAAAGTTTAGGGGCAATGTTATGCTGGGAAACCCTGGCTCCATTCATCCATGTGCAGGAAACTGTAACGTTTACTACCTACATAAACATTATTGCAGACCAAGTGCATCTTTTTATGGCAACAATATTCCCCTCTAGTAGTGTCTTCTTTCACAGGATAATGCACCAATGCACTCTGCCAGGAATGTTCTAAAATGGTTCGCAGAACATGAGGAAGACTTCTAGGTATACTACTGGCCTCCAAATTCCCCAGACATCAATCCAATTGAGCATCTGTGGTTTGTGTTGGAACAGCAAATCCGATCTGCTGCGGCTCAACCACGTAACTTACAAAAGTGAAAGGATCTGCTGGTAATGTGTTGGCACCAGATATCGCAAGACAGCTTTAGAAATCTTGTAGCTTCCATGTCTAGATGGGTAAGAACTATTTTTGCCGCATATGGAGGACCCACATCATAGTAGGCAAGTGGTCGTAATATTTTGGCTCTTTGGAGTATATTACCGGAGTAACTAATCATTTTTCTCGTGAAATGCATCACTTTGATATCGTGCCCTGTTTTGTTTCTGATTATTATCATTATCCAAATTCATCCATTTTTGGTTTTTTTCTTTTCATTTTCTTTGGGCTTCATTTTAGTTTCAAATCACCGTAGGTAATATTTTCTCTTTTTTTCCCCATCATGAAAATCAGGTTGGAAGACAGACTATCGTTGTTTGCAGGCAATCATCCTGAACATTTAGGAATAGTTGAATACATTTGGGATATGAATAAACATTAAAAAAAATTTCGCTAGCAATTGAGTTTACCTAGTATGAAAAAAACCCTCTGTCAGATGATTGGTTGGTTGGTTGGTTGGTTGTTGAATTTTCATGGCGCAAGGGCCATGTGCCTTTGTCAGAAATTCCGTAGAAAGTAGATATACACAGTGTGGCAAAGAATTTTTAAGACTGGGTTTGTAAAATGAAATAGAAACAAGAAATTATGATTTGTTTTGGTTTTTTATTCAAAATAAGTCCCTCCGGCTTCAATACACTTGTTACAGCGATTTAATAATGATTCGAATGCCTGTTCCAGTTCACTTTGCGGAATTGCCTCCAAAGCACGCGTCGAAGCTGTTTGTATGGTCGAAATATCATCAAAATAACGCCCTTTTAACGTCATTTTAAATTTTGGGAATAAAGAAAAGTCGCAGGGTGCTAAATCAAGCAAATACGGTGGATGATTCAACACACAGACGTTATTTTTCGCCAAAAATCTACGAACAAGAAGTGAGGTGTGACTGGGTGCATTATCGTGCAACAAACACCAACTGTTTTCATCCCGATATTCTGGACGAATGCGACGAATTCAGCCCATCAAACGCCTCAAAACATTTAAATAAAACTCACCAGTACTTGTTTGTCCTTTTGGAACAAATTCTTTGTGGATAATACCCTTACTATCGAAGAATGTAATGAGCATTGTTTTGATTTTCGATGAAACTTTTCTTGTTTTTTATGGCTTGTGGTGAGTTTTTTTACTTCCATTCCGCACTTTGTCGCTTTGTTTTAGGATCATATTGAAAACACCATGTTTCATCAACTGTAACAATCGATTTTAAGAAGTTTGGATCATTTTCAGCGGCTAAAATGATGTCTCTGCAATGTGCACTTCTCCTTGATTTTTGTTCATTGGTTAACGTGTGTGGAATAAATTTAGCACAGACTTTTGTTTTGCCCAAATCTTCATGCAGGATGGTTCGAATCGTTTCTTTGTTGATGTTTAAAGACTCTTCCATCATTCTTAGTGACGCACATCGATTGTTTTCCACGAAATCACGCACTTTTTCAATAATCTCATTTGTCCTAGATGAACTTGGTCTTTCAGTATGTTTATCATCTTCTAGCGTATCTCTTCCGCACAAAAAAACGTTTGTGCCACAGGAAAACATTTGATTTACTTAAACAAAACTCACCATAAACTGTTTCATCATTTAGTACATTTCTGAGGCACTTTTACCAAGTTTTGCGTTAAATTTAATAACCTCCCTTTGTTTCATCTTAATAATTCAACATGAAAAACATTTTACTTCTCTAATGAACGGCCGTTTCGTTTGAGTTACTTTAACAACTGCTCAGTACTTTTGGCAGAAAGCAAGCAGAGGGTCACGGTTTATAACGCATTCGCGATTACACTGCTGGCGCCACCATAAGCTGAAATCTAGCGCCAGTCTTAAAAATTATTTGACGCACTGTGTATATTTAATAAAACTACACCCAATCGAATTAATAAGTATCATTTCGAATTTAGAAGACCGAAAAAGTCCCTTAGTATGTTTTCGTGGGTATTTAACATATTAAATACCATTTTTTTGTATCAGAACTACTCTGAGGTAGGCACTCAATAAGTTTCGAGGCCGAGTATAATGAAATATCATACATCAATTTCGAATCGTTCTCCGGCAGAATAAAAAGTACTGGTACTGTGATATAGTGGTGTCAGTTCGAGAATGTTGATTTGTGATGTGAACTGGCACCGGAAAGATAATAAATTTTTAACGGAAAAAGTAATTGCGCCAATGAATATCAGCGAGCGCATGGTGGAAGTCATAGAGACTCTGTACTTCGTCATACAAAGTTAGGAGAGAGTCAGCACTGTTTAAATGAGACAGACATTCTCTGAAAGATAATCTTTGGCTAGATTTGCTAGTTGAACTGACCACAGAAGAAATATGCCAGAATTTGTTTTAAGGAAAATCGTCATGTGATTGTTTACAGATTGCTAACGAGACGCAGTTGAATATTGTAACAACAGGAATGGTTTTACACGAAAGTTCCGCCTGTCTAAAAAACATATATGAAGAGCCAGCTCGAGGAATGAAATTAAAAAGGCAGTCGACAAATTTTTGTACGTTATTAAAGAGGTAATTTCTTTTGCACGAGAACTGACAAGCGATGAGTCATGTCTCCACAATTGGGGGCCGCAAAACGTAGCAGGGAAGCATGAAATTAAAACACAAGGGATAGCCTTCATACTGCGCAAGTTCAAAGCCTAAATATCAGCCGGTAAATTCGTGGCTACTATTTTTTGAGATACCCGCTGGATTGTCTAGTATACAAGACTACTGTGACTGGTGAATACTGTTCGTCATTTAATTCATCTGAAACTAGAAATTAAGAAAAAATGTCGTAAGGGAATAAAGTAGAGGAATGTAACTCCTCCACGCAGCCTCCAATGTACGCGGTTAATGTTTCTAGGGTTTCTCTCCGGAAATGTGTGTATCACCATTAACTTCACTCTCCGCATTCTCCAGATAGTAAGCGTTAGCTACTTTTCCCTTTTTCCGGAATTTGTAGAGCACCGTCGTGGAAAACATTTCACAGACGACAAGTAGTTCCAGCAAGCCTCACAGGAAGCAATTTGCAAGACCTGATAGGTACTTTATCAGGGGCTAACGCAACTGAAACATCGAAACGTAACGGTGCAATATGTACACAATACAAGAAGCATGTAGGCTAATTTTATAATTGACTGAACGCCCTTAACTGAAAGTGACATCACAAATTTCTGAAAAATTGTGTAGAAAACAGCACCGCAAAGTTTGGAATCGATTCTGTTTTCTAATGTTTTTCAGAAAGACCCTTCAATATTTCTGAGCACTCTGATTTATTTCGTCTGTATTCAAGAGATCTTTATCAGAACATAAAATAAATATTTAGAGCCTAGCCTAGAGTTGAAATCTGTCTAAGTAGTGATATTACATATAACTTGAACTGAGCGGGGTCGAAGAGTAGGCCAAAATATTCACCCGGAAGTGCAGCTTTACCGAAGAATGAGGGGACGCGTGCACATAGATTTCAGTCGTTTCCAAAACTGTCCTCACGTTGAGGGCCAGGTGTCACATGACGGTCTGGGCTTTTATGGCACTAATTTATTTATTTGTTTAGTTTATTAGTACTGGCAATCGAAGAGAAATTCTGCTCATAGGCACCCGTATGCTTGTTTCAAGAAGGGGCAAAGAGAAAATAAAAACGCAAATAATATGAGCAAACCCCATATACAAATGTTCCTTCTGACCCCTCCTTAATCTAATCGTTATCCGCGCACACAAGAGCAGCCCATGTTGGAGACCAAGGAACTACATAAACTATATGGGTAAAATAAATTAGGTGTACGTTGAAACCATAAGGAAAGTTCTCTGCAGTTATTCGATATGTATTTTCTTTCGAGTTTTGTCCCTTTGGGGCAGTTTTGCGATATGCTTCGTAAAGTGCCCCTGATCAATCAATCAATCAATAATAAAGAAAACCTACTCTCAAGACCGAGTTCTGGAAGAAACTTCGGAGTACCTCTTTGTCCAACAGTGAATACAGCCAAAATGTCTATTTTTACTGATGAAATGTGTTTTATTTTTCAGTTCTTTAGCTTTTGCACTTTTTCGTACGGCACATACTTACAGACCGGAAAATTAAAATCGAGCCATCCCCTTAACTTTGGAACCGTTTGCCTCATGTAAACAAGTAAGGTAGCTTAGAAAGCTCTTAAAGGAAACTCTCAGAAACATGCTAATTGAGCTAATTAATATGATAATTAGCTCTCTATCTCAGAATTTTTCCATATAAGAGCTATATTATTTTATGCGCATTCTATTTAGCACATGGTTAAACCGCTGAATTTGAAATTTCATACGAATCGGCCCAGAGGCGTAGCCAAAAGGGGGGGAGTCTTCGGGTCCGGGCGATTCCCTTGAGGATGGATTGAGTGTAGCGTTCGTGTACTATTTGAAAACTTGAGAACACTACTCAAGTCTCGAAATGAAACAAAGTGTTAAAAGAAGTTTAAGAAAGACTTACTTAATGTTTACTTGTTCTTTATTCAATCAAGTAAGCACTTTGTTTCCAAATGCGTGAGGAACTAATCACAGTAGTAGTGTACTTCGCAACTAATTAACAAACATTAGTAGACAGAAATATTTAGCTCCAAAAGTTAAGTATGTACAAAGGGCGTCCTGAAAGTAATGCCTCGTCCCCCATAAGATTTTTATTTGTATCAGCAAAAATGTGAAACTTGGTGGCAAAATACTTGGACATATTGCTAATAATGCTAGCCTATTCAAAGTATTGTCCATCACATTCTATACATTTCCGTCATCTTTGAACCCATTGGTAAAATTCATTTTGGAAAAATATTTCTGAAGCTGTTGTTTCATCCATGAATTCACAGCCAGTTTAACGTCTGTCACATCGTCGAAACGTTCCCCACGAAGGGTGGGTTTCAAAGGGGCAAGGAGGAGTCTGAGGGAGCCAAATCAGGACTGTAGGAGGGGGCATCACCGTCCACCCTATTTTGGGAATAGCCTGTGAAGTCTCCATTGAGGTGTGGGAACGTGCGTTATCATGGTGTAAAACAACACTACGAAGTGGAATATCACGTCTTTTCCTTCTGATAGCTTCCTTTAGCTTTTTAATGTCTGCACTTAATGATCACTGTTTATTGTTGCTCCCAGTTCAAGGAAATTAGTCAAAATGACACCACGCTTGTCCCAGAAAATTGTTGCCATCACTTTCCCTGCGGAACGAGTTCTTTTTACCTTTTTCTGTCGAGGTGAAGACGTGCGGTGTCATTCCATTGAAGCACGTTTTGTTTCTGGGTCATGAAAGAACACCCAGGTTTCATCCCCCGTCACAACATTAGAGAATAACACCTCAACTCTCCCTCTCATAACAGTCCAAGAGGTTCCGGCACATGTCCACCCTTTGCTCACATTGTTCACGGGTTAGGTTTCTTGAGATCAACTTTGAACGTATTTTTTTCTGTAGCCCAGATCCCTAATTAATGTTCCCATAGCTCTATGACCACAGTGAATTGCATCACACAACTCCTAGATGGTGACACGACGATCAGCTGTGATGAGGTCTTTCACTCGTTGCATGTTGGCATCTGTCACTGCAGTTGCGGGTCTTTCACTCGTTGCATGTTGGCATCTGTCACTGCAGTTGCGGGTCTTTCACTCCGTTGTTTGTCCGACACTGAACTTTCTCCCTCCCGAAACCTCTTCATCCATCTTCGGACATTACTGATATCGATTGTGGCAGCCCTATACACCGCCAGGAGTCTTCTGTGGATTTCTAGAAATTCACATCCTTCTTTTTCCAGGAATTCAATTACGGCTCGCTGCTGTACTCTGTCATTCATGATCTTTATTTCTGATTCTGAAACAGAAAGTGTTCCCTCATTGGTAACATTGTACATGTCGGTGCAGTTTCATTAAAATCACTTTAAAATTTCAAAAGTTATTAAGGAGGAGGCATTACTTTCAGGATGCCCCTTGTAACAGCATAACCAACACGCTGCCTCTAAGTAAATCAAACTTCAGAGTAACGCAGCTTCCACAATTATAACATCGCACCATCATACTACACTTTTGTCTGCTACTTCAACATTATATATCGAGTTCTTATCTGTCACATGCATACATCATGCTCTCTGACCTCAGAAGTGTTGCCAGCCTCATTACGCGAGAAAAAAGATATAACATTGAGGTTGAAAACGCTGAAAGAGAATGAACTCAAATTTACATAGAGAAAGCAACTGAAAATGAAAGTTAATTTAGAGTATACGCCACATGAGTACGAATTTAAAGCAATATATATGTATATATGAGGCTTTCACCAAATAATCCATGGACTCCTTTAAGAAATTTCTGGTTGCGCCACTGAATCGGCCAACAAATGGGTGTATAGTGTGCTGCAGAAAAAAGGTGCAGCTAATGTTAAACTGCGAAAGTTGTTTTTGATTTGTATCATTTAATCGAAAACAGATACGACTGATTCGGTGTTGCAACGGTAAAACACAAAGAGGTCCAGATAATATGAGCCGCTATACAAGCACAGAACTGGTGTATTAAGTGAATTATAAATTATGGAATACGATTATGAAAAACATGAATGACGACCATATCGGATTGACAGTCCATGGGATGCGAAATATTAACAAACCCCTAAATCCAAAATTACAGCGTGATAGCATGAAACCTCGCTGAGGTATAGCAAGAATACACTATCTACCAACAAGTAATTGGACACCCCTGCAATCGACGATATCTGCGGTCCTGATACACGTCACGGCCGCCGCCGCCGTTAAATATCGTGTGGGAAACAACAACGCAACCAGTCGCATGCAAGATGCTACGCAGTTCGGAGCTCTCTGATTTCGAGAAAGGTGTAAAAGTCGGATATCACAGAAATGGCCGATCCATACGTGACATATCCAACGAGTTGAAGTACCCAAAATCGACAGTGGCTTACGTGATTGGCAAGTGGAAGATGAGAGGTGACTGTCGGAATGTGCCCCGACCCGGCAGACCCACAAAACTGGGAGTTAGAGACCGACGGGTGCTGGCCAGAGATATTCGGAAGAACCGCACCAAATCGATATGCGACATCCGCTAGGAGTTTCAACAGGCATCCGGGAGTGTTCTTTCGATGAATACCATCCGTTAGGAAGCTCATCTGCTCGGTTATCATGGACGTGCTGCCGCCCACAAGCCTTTGATCACCAAGTCCAATAGCGCTGCTCGGCTAACGTGGTGCAAAGAACGTCGGCAGTGGACCGTTGAACAGTGGAAACGGGTTCTCTGGAGCGACGAATCAAGGTTCACCCTATACCGTTTGGATGGCAGGGTCTGGGTTTGGCATCTGCTTGGAGAACGCCTCCTGCCGGAATGTATTTTGCCAACTGTGAAGTTCGGCGGCGGTGGAATTATGCTATGGGGGTGTTTCTCCTGGTATGGCACGGGACCCTTGGTCGCAATTCCTGGTAGACTGAACGCCGAGACCTACTGCACCATTTTGGATGACCATGCGTTTCCTACGCTGTGGCAGTTTTACAGGGTGGACCCATGTTAATTTCAGGATGACAGTGCCACCTGTCATGTTGCGAGGTCCACCATGGCTTGGTATGGTGTCAATGGGGTTAATCGAATGGAATGGCCTGCTCAGAGCCCGGATCTTAACCCTATCAAGCACCTCTGGGACGAGTTGGAGCGTCGACTAAATAGGTGCCCCAACCGACCGAAATCGGTGAAGGAATTGACCTGTCTTCTCCAAGCCGAATGGAAGAAAATACCGTTAGCCATCGTACAACGCCTGGTTGACAGTATTCCCCGGAGGGTCGCAGCTGTAATCGCCGCTCGTGGAGGCTCCACCAACTATTGAAGGTGAATAAACTTCGTTTTCCTTTGCTATCACAGGTGCCCAATTACTTTTTGGTAGATAGTGTACAAACATGCACGGATTGGGAGGCTGTGCATAACAAAACGTGTTTTTCTCTACTTACTGTAAAAATGTTTACCTCGCAATGCTTGGAATCGCACTGAGAAGAAAAGGCTTCGACGTTATGTGTTCGATGCTGAGGAGCAGGATAGTTGGTTCCAAGAAAGCAATTACACGAGGCGGATAATATGGGATGCGAAATATTATCATACCATTAAAATTAAAATTGCAGTTTTTATGCTGAATAATATTTTAATAATTTCCACAAAAATAACTTTCGTTACACAAAACACTAAAATCCGAGATGCGTATACTTCAGTGCCGTTACATATTTCATTTTTTCTATTAGTTACATAGCTGACTCGTGTACATTCTTTAATTCGACAACTCAAATAAACAGTAAGTTCGACAAAACGAAAACTTCGTGTAAATTTGTTTTCTGTATATTTCTGCATTAATACTTTTACAGTTTCCTGAAATTATGAAGTTGTGTTAATGCGAATAAAAACTACAAACTGCTGCCCCCGCGAATGAATTCATGTGCCTGGTTTTTTTCCCTCAATAGTATATTGCACATTCGTGCCCATTCAATCCAGCATTATGGTATAATCAGCATGTATTGTTTATGATTCTGATTTACTGATATTTTTCATTGCAGTTATATAGTTAAAACGGTCTGTAATATCGAAAATGGAACTACCGTGACGCCGTAATACGGTAACGGAATATATGTGTGTATATTTGATCTGCTCGCAAACCTCCTCTCCTGGATAGAACGTCTTCGACTACGGGTTAAGAACATAACCATAACTTTTCATGTGCTCAATCCATGAAACACGCTGTGTGAGCACGATATTTATGAAAAAAACTCAGTGCTACTAAATAAAAGATTACCTTTATTTACAGATTAAAAACACACTAAAGAGTTAAAATTCCGACGACAAGATCTTCCATGGCTTCCAAAGCCCTATCTTCAGGTCGAGTGTACAAAATGATCACCAACATTGGCACATATACAGTCAAAAGCCCTGAGTCGAACTATTGCTGAGAGTGAACACGACCCCAATTGGGTTCAAGCTTCAATCATTACTTCCACAGCCAATAAATACTCATTGTTATTTGCGGAGAGTTTATGCATTAACAGATACTTTTCAACGTACTGTAACGACAAATTTCCTGCATTCATCCCGCAACCTTGGCTAGCGCTAATGAATGACGTTTTTCACAGGGATGATGACGTATCGCCTGTGTGAGACGTTCTTGTATTTTTTAACTTTTATCATGATCTTTGGTGGCAGCAGGTAGTCTCCGAGGCCGCAAAGTATTTTGGTTACCTTTGACAGCATAAGTGCCCATGTTCGTGATGCATCTCAGGGATGCATTGAGTTGAGGCATCACAGCAAGCAGTAAAAAAACGAGAAAAAAACATTAAGGCAGGAAATGACCCCCCCACCCCCACCCTCTCCTAAGGAAATCGAAGAGCATCATTCAAGCAAAAACGAAAAAGAATTTAGAAAGAGATCAGAAGTCAAGATTGAACTGAATTTAAAAACAACATTCATCTATGACGGTGATAAGGAAACTTTTGTCACACGTAGAGATACTGCTGAATGATTGGAAGAGTCTTTTAACCAATTTTTAAACTATGATGCATCAACAGCAATTTATCAACCTTCCCGATTCTAAATCTGGGAACAAAGTATTTCGTAGACCTTTCTGTATTAGATAAAAAAGAGTATCGACAAGCTGAAAAGTTATATGGGCCTGGTAATATTGTCCAAAAACTGATCAAAAACCACAAAGAACTAATTAGAAAAAGCCATGAACTAATTAAAATAATTTGAAAGAAACAAGAAACATATGATGATTTGAAAGACTCGATAATCTATATATTAATTCTATAAGTTTTTTTACTGTGAGTCCTATTTTGAGAGAACGGCTGAACGTAAAGATATTGTTGAGGTATCAAAAAAAAGTCTTACCATGTAGATGTGCCATTCGAAGAGAAACATGAGATTGGGGCAACGGTTCGGGAGTTGCAGGGCGGAAAAGTTCCCATGTAAAGTCTATGGGAGAAGCGTGCGGTTGACATTCGATCGCCTGCAGTTGACTGACGCGCTGTTGAAAGCGGAAGCATGGAGGGACTGAGAAAATCCAGAGTTCGAAATCTCTTTTATGAGCAAACCGTAATGCAAAACAACCAACGCTAGCAAGATTTGGTATCAAAGTTCTTCTCATCGGAACAGCGAACACTCTCGAAGTCCTGATTTCGTTATGCCGTTGGACTGTGTAATGTATATATACAATTTAATATTCAATCGATCCAGTTTATTCACCTAGGTAAGATGTTTTCCATTATGCAAAGATGTAAATAAACATTCTGTTGACCATTGTTAGTGAAAATATTACGGGCGACTGCTTATAGCCCATTGAGTTGCTCACGGTGGTCGTTAAACCTTCAGTAAAAAACAAATCACGAACCTGGACTATTATCTTTACTGTAGTGGTTGAATGAATTTGTCAATCAAATAAAGTTCATGTTTTTTGTTTCATGCAATTTATTCTTTTCAAAGAAAAAAGTAACAGAAGAAAAATTAGAATTATTAGACAATTCCGACAGGTTTCGTCTAGTAATTCTAATTCGTAAAAAAGCGGAGATAAATAATGTGAAATCTTCAGAGGAATCTCTCTTTCTCTATCTCTATCTCTCTCTCTCTCTCTGTCTCTCTCTGTTTTCTCTAAAATCTTCTCTAACATCCTTCTAAAGGGAATCGCACCGTAGGCAGAGGAAAATCTGTGAATTCCTCTAAACTCAAGCAGAACTTAGAAAACACTTCTACAATTGACTAGTGAAACTCAACAAAAAAAGTTAGCTATTATATTAGAGAAGAAAGCATATCAACAGCATGTAAAATAATAGTATAGTTTCATTGTGGATAACCTCGGATGCAAAACACAAATAGACGTGAAATGGTCAGAAAAAAGATGTACCATTGTACTTTCGGCTTCCAGAGGAGAATTTCTTTGAACGCCGAAAGTGCTGGTTTTTTTATTGACTCAGAAAGAACGCCAAGCACACGCGGCTCGCCTTAGTCAGTCAGTACGTCGTAACACCTTCTGAATCGTTCGCAACAGCTTTGCACCTCCATAACATGCTGTAGATGAGGCGATTCAGCTGGCTTTGAGGTAGAACACTTTCAGGACATTGCCACTTTTTGGACCCCACAGACTGGGGAAAAATTCACAATGTTCTGAAAATGTCATAGTGGCTGGGTGATGAATGTCCAGTCTCTTTTGTAGAATATCCCAGATGTACCGATGGGATTACGGTTGAGGAACTTTGGAAGTATAGGTAAGCGTGGAATGTCGCGATCTTTGTGCTCGCAA
This sequence comes from Macrothele yani, assembly GCA_039090855.1. Lineage (NCBI taxonomy): Eukaryota > Metazoa > Arthropoda > Arachnida > Araneae > Macrothelidae > Macrothele > Macrothele yani. The sequence goes on along the minus strand of CM077025.1, from coordinate 70,020,243 downwards.
ACAGAGATAGGAGTTAAACGAAGTCGTGCATTATCATCTACCAAGAGGAAACTATGGCCTATCGCACAGTGGAAAAGTGTCAAAGTGCTCCGATGATGTCGTTTCGTTGCATGCTAATATTCATGTGCCCTCGAAAAACATGCAGATCTACGGGGCCATCGAAGCAAATCTTTCGCCATTAAGTAACCGCGAAACGGATGCAAAGGCTGGCACAAATGCTGACTGACTCACGGATGCAAAGGCTGGCACAAATGCTGACTGACTCACGGATGCAAAGGCTGGCACAAATGCTGACTGACTCATGTATTTGTGGCTCTCCAGACACGAAGTTTTCTTAATACGAATGTCGACCAAATCTGGATGCATCGCGAAAGAGATTTGCCACTTTTTCTGCCACTGCGGCGGTTATCGCGTCCACTCACGTTTCTTTTCCGGATTTCCGCAGAGAGAGGTATTCAGAGCAGCGGATGTCTACATAATTAATAGACTTTTCTGATGCATCTATTATGGACTGCTGTATCACTCTGACACCATCTCGAATGTGGCGGTTCGCAATTGTGGAAGGTTACCCAGTTTCCCGGGGCAGAAGTTTTCTTCGGACAGTCACTTCTCGGTCGTTCTGCGACATCGGCCTGCTCCTGAGAAATGTTGCAAAATCTGTCTGCCTGAGTCAGGACGAAGCCTTCCAATGGCCGTATTACAACATCTGGCGGCCAAATGTCTCTTCTGTACTGTTCACAGTCTGAAAGTAGGGTTTACACACGCGCGCCGTTAAGGCACACCCAGTGGATGAAATTGTGGGGCTGCCCAGGTGGCGCAGTGGTCTAAGCGATGGCCTCTGATCATTCGTCCGAAAGAGGTCCGGGTTCGAATCTCGGTGAGACATGGATGTTGTGCTTGTCTTACGGTACTGGCTCTCTCCCTTCCCTGGAACCAGTGACCCTTAATTAGGGACAGGCGACTGCTTATAGCCCATTGAGTTGCTCACGGTGGTCGTTAACCCCTCCCCTGTAGTTCAAACTTATTATGCAACCCAATTCACTGTTTTCAGTAGTTGAGCTGTGGACCTGAGGGAGCTGCTATGATAGGCGACCGGAAACCGGATCTCTGAAAAATGAAACTGTCTCTCACACCCGTACCCGACTCTTCCCCTTGAGGTATCACGTGCTTCTCTTAGTCTCACCATCTCAACCAGTCTAAGAGTCATATTTTCCGATTCCATTTCTTTAGCAAATAATAATTGCAATACGTGCGATTTATATCGTAAAACTGGCTTTATTTTTGTAGCCCAAAATGCAACAATAAAGCTTATTCTATCCTCTTTACTAATGCCTATACAGTGGCTACTATGAGAACAAATGCGTTAATTTTGTTCGGAAACTTTGTTTTAAATTTCTTTTGTTTCCTAGCAAGTACCTTGAATTTCATAATTTTCAAATAAATATATTTTACAGGTCATTGAGTACATGAGTACAATTCATTACAGTTTCGCCCCTCTTAGCAGCCGGGTTTGTAATTTGAGATCGAAACTCAAATGATTTTCATCATACGTATGCAAATACATATATATATTGGGTTGTCGGAAAAGTCATGACGTATTTTAGCCATGTTTTGCAAAGGTCATTTATTGATAGAAAGAACAAAGATCAATCAATGATATAATGCCCGTTTTGTTCGATAGCCTTTTTCAATCTGTCAGTGAGCTGCAGAATGCCTCGTTCATAGAAGGACTGTCTTTCGTAGCGAAAAACTGTACAAGGTGCTGATTTACAGCCTCATCTGAATTGAATGTTATACCACGCAAGGACTTTTGAAGAGGGCGAAACAATTGGAAGTCTGACGGCGCAAGGTCAGGCAAGTATGCTGGGTGTGGCAACACATTCCACCCAAGCTCCAATAATTTTTGGCGGGTGATCAAATTTGTGTGTGGTTTCGCGTCGTCGTGATGTAACAAAACATCTTTACAATGAACGAGCTCTGGACGTTTCTGGATGATTGATTCGTTCAAACTGTCCAATTGCCGACAGTACACATTCGAACTGATTGTTTGGTTCCGTGGTAGGAGCTCGAAAAATACGACACCTTTAAAATCCCACCACACTGAGACTAGAACCTTCCGCTGATGAATGTCTGCTTTAGATGTCGTTTGAGGCGAAGCAGCACGTCGGGACCAAGATCTTTTACATTGTTGTACACAACCCACTTTTCGTCACCAGTTATCAGTCGCTTCAAAGAAGGATCGTTTTCCTCACGTTTAATGACCATGTCGCAGATGTTTATACGCGCCGCCAATTGAGCTTCTTTGAGTTCATGAGGAACCCACACATCGAGCTTGCTTACGTATCCCAGCTTCTTCAGGTGGTCGTGAACGCTTGAATGATGGATGTGCAATGTGTCTGCAATCTCTCGTGTCGTGTAACGTGGGTTTGACTCGATCAATGCCTTGATTTGGTCGTCATCAACCTTGGTTGACCTCCCTGTCCCAGGAGCATCGTGGAGGTCAAAATCACCAGCACGGAATTTTGCGAACCACCGCTGGCACTAACGTTCTTGTAGAGTATTATCACCGTACACTTTACGCAACTTTTCACAAGCTTGACACGCGTTCTTCCCTTTACGGAAGTAAAACAGTAAAATATGGCGAAAATGCACAGTTTGGTCTTCCATCTTCTATTTGATGTCAAATCTCCGCAAATCAACCAAATCGATCACTATTCCTTTTAGACTGCAGCTAGAACTGGCACCTGTCGAATGCCATAGCGATAACAGAGCTGCGCATGCCTCTAGTACTTCCGAAACCGCCCAACCGCTATCGGGTGCCAAAATACGTCATGACTTTTCTGACAACCCAATATCTGGAAGCAAATTGCAGCAATTATATCAATTTCATCCTACCGACTAGCATTCATGTGCTTAATTTAATGACAAAAGCTCTTGATAAAACGTCTTTCACATCTACGTTTAAGGATATCTCAGTTTATGAGAATAATGTATTTCTAAAAGGTAATCATAACGTGAAGCAGACGTAATCGAAGCTCACGTTCCCATAGAAAATTTAACAAGTTAGTAAAATCATGCAATGCATTGATTATGATACGCTTTAAAACATACCAGAAATTATTACTCAAGTTATGAGGATAATGGCGGTGGAATAAATCTCGCTCCTGTGTCCTGGCCTTTGACCTCATTTCGTTGATATTCAACAGAACCGGTTCACTGTACCTCCGGAACAACATGATAACGTTTTGTAGCAATCGAAACATTTTTAGGCAAGTTATGATGCACAAAGGCAATGGAATGGATCCCACTCCAGTGTCCTGACCTTTGACCCCATTTCGCCCATTTTCAATAGGGTTCGTTCCCAGTGGCTCCCTACCACATACTAAAATTTCATCGAAATCGAACCATTTTTACGCAAGTTATGACGCATAAGGGCAACGGAACAAATCCCGCTCATATGTCCTGCCTGACCTTTGACCCCATTTCGCCCATTTTCAATAGGGTTCATACCTAGGTGGTTCCCTACCACATACTAAAATTTCATCGACATCGAACCATATTTACGCATGTTATGACGCATAAAGGCAATGAAATTGATCCCGCCTTTATGTCCTGACCCTTGACCCCATTCCGCCCATTTTCAATAGGGTTCGTCCCCAGGTGGTTCCTTACCAAATACTAAAATTTCATCGAAATCGAACCATTTTTACGCAAGTTATGACGCATAAAAGCAATGGAATAAATCCCGATCTTATGCCCTGCCTGACCTTTGACCCCATTTCGCCAATTTTCAATAGGGTTCGTGCCCAGTGGTTCCCTACCACATACTAAAATTTCATCGAAATGGAACCATATTTACGCATGTTATGACGCATAAAGGCAATGAAATGAATCCCCCTTTTATGTCCTGACCTTTGACCCCATTCCGCCCATTTTCAACAGGGTTCGTTCCCAGGTGGTTTCTTACCACATACTAAAATTTCATCGAAATCGAACCATTTTTACGCAAGTTATGATGCATAAAGGCAATGGAATGGATCCCGCTCCTATGTCCTGATCTTTGACCCTATTTCATTTATTTTCAATAGGGATCGTCCCCAGGTCGTTCCCTACCATATACTAAAATTCCATCGAAATCGAACCATTTTTACGCAAGTTAGGACGCATAAGAGCAATGGAATGGATCCCACTTTTATGTCCTGAACTTTGACCTCATTCCTCCCATTTTAAATAGGGTTCGTCCCCAGTTGGTTCCTTACCAAATACTAAAATTTCATCGAAATCGAGCCACTTTTACGCAAGTTGTGACGCATAAGGGCAACAGAACAAATCCCGCTCTTATGTCCTGCCTGACCTTTGACCCCATTTCTCCCATTTTCAATAGGGTTCGTGCCCAGTGGTTCCCTACCACATACCAAAATTTCATCGAAATCGAACCATTTTTACGCAAGTTATGAGGCATAAAGGCAATGAAATAAATCCCGCTCTTATGCCCTGCCTGACCTTTGACCCCATTTCGCCAAATTTCAATAGGGTTCGTGCCCAGTGGTTCCCTACCACATACTAAAATTTCATCGCAATCGAACCATATTTTCGCATGTTATGACGCATAAAGGCAATGAAATGGATCCGCTTGTATGTCCTGACCTTTGAATCCATTCCGCCCATTTTCAACAGGGTTCGTTCCCAGGTGGTTCCTTACCACATACTAAAATTTCATTGATATCGAGCCATTTTTACGCAAGTTATGATGCATAAAGGCAATGGAATGGATCCCGCTCCTATGTCCTGACCTTTGACCCCATTTCATTTATTTTCAATAGGGATCGTCCCCAGGTGATCCCCTACTACATACTAAAATTTCGTCGAAATCGAATCATTTTCACGTGAGTTATCGTGCGGACGGACGGACGAACGGACAAAGCTGGAGCATATACGCTTCTTCAACCTACGGTTGGAAAGCGTAAAAAAGGATATTATTTCTAATCAGCGGGCGTTCAAATAAATCTCATTTGGTTGACTTTATTTATAACGTGTTTGAGAGTTATTTAAAATTCTGTCTTATACAATATTGCTGTAGAATTACCCACTATTAATATAGAATTTTGTGTAATAATCTTTCTATCATTTTTTTTAGTGTTCTTCAATCACGCATTCTGTTTCCTTTTTTTTTTTTTTTTTTTTTTTTTTCTATTACAACGGTCTATTGACACAAAAGAAAAACCTGGCTGTCTCTGGTCACGTTTGGCTTATAATACATCACGACAAAATTGTTATTATGCAACTCTAAGAAACAGCAGCCGGACCTCAGAACACCCTCAGAAACTAAAATCAACGTGCGCATGCTCAAGTAATTCCAACTCCTTGATCTCCAGTGAAAGAAAGGGCAAACATGGACACTTACATTAGGTGTATTTTGACACATAAAAAAATTTGGAGGTCACGAATAAATGCAAACTGATATTTTCCTTGGCGCGACGTAAGTGTAAACCACAGATATCATACAAAGGACTTGATTGGCTGCCCGCTATTTGTGTAACACTCTTAGGATGTGGCGTCAACGAGCCACATTGAGCGGGTCAGTTTGAGCGGTTTGAGAAAGGGCTGTGCATGGTTCTGTGATATCTATGTATGTTATATGAGATATCCACTATGGTCAAAGCGTGTTCGGCGATAAATTGCAGTGCTCGTGATAATGAAAAGTGCAAACAAAGTGAGATACCCTTTCACAAGTGAGTTTTTGTAGTCAGTTTTACGAATTTTAAGATGTCTGTCCAATATGAAGTTGACCCAGTGGTAGTGTGTAAGATTTATCTGAGTAGAATATACCACCTGTTAATTAGAAATAGCGTTAAAGTCTAGTTAATTAATATTAATTACAGTTTGTAAATGAACATTGCAATAGTTCGAACAAAATATTGACAGTTATTTTATTAAATGCAAGACATGCCACTTCACACAAGTAAAACATCTTTCCATCACGATGAATGCTCCATACAATTTGTTCATAAAAGTGATCTTTCACCGCATATGCTTCTTCACCTAAGTGAAAAACTTCAGGAATGTGACGTATGCTCCAAACAACTTGCTCATGAAGGTCATTTTTCAGGGTATATGCTTCTTCACACAAGTGAAAAGCATCACCACTGTTCTTTATGCTCCAATGTGCTCCTAGCAGGGTTTTTTTTTTTTTTTTTTTTTTGTGGGTTGTGTTACTGTGATAAAACTATGCTCATTATGGGGTGAAATTCCTAGGTAAATTTTTTTGCTGGTGGCTGGGAAATATAACGTCTAGTTGATAAGTATAACAAAATAAATTTTCAGTACCTCTTTAGCAGAACGACGAAATAAAGTTTTTATTTTGCTGGATAATACTCATTATTTTAGTGAAAAAGTCATTAACCATATGTTCAGCTGGCGTATTTTTCGTAGATTTTTAAATCAACACTTTTTTTATGCCATATTGTTTAGTGCTGATGGCGGATGAATACTTGGCGTCATTAGATTTTTAATATACTTAATGCTGTATTTAGAGAAAATTGATTGGTTACAGTATTATTTTCAGAAACTATTTTATGCTATAATTTCAGATTCCCTAAAAATGAGAAATTAAGACACGAATGGGCTCTTGCAACAAAAAGAGAAGGCAAAAGGAAAGGCTCTGTTTGGAAGCCAACACAGTTCTCTTGTGTTCAAAACATTTTGTTCCAGGCTTCCAGCAGATTTTGAAGTTCTTCAGCAGCGCAGGATACTAAGAAATAATGCTGTACCATCAGTTTTTAATATTCCTGTAAACATAATGTCACAACAAAATAATCAGGTGGTCACTACTAAAATTCCTAAGCCTAAAGTAAAAAGTGTGTACATTGCACATGATCACACATACTCTATAGCAACCGATGAGGTAACTCATTTGAAACGACAGCTTAGTCAGTCTGAAGAGAGCCCTTTAAGATACATAGCATGAACATACGTAACATTTGATATTAACATGTGAATAATATAATGCCTGTAGTAAGGTTCTTTAAATAGTTTAACTTTCTATTATGCAACATATTCTAGCTAGATACATCCACAACGGTTGGTGCAGGCTATGTTTGGTTTAGTCTCTTGAAAGTTTCCTTATATGACATTGAAAAGGTGAAAAAATGAATAGAGCAAATTCTGAACCCATTTTATTATTTGACTTACATTTTGCATGCTAAAAATATGGACGAAAGGTTAATCAACAAACAAAAATAATCAGTCCGCATATGGGTGGCGGAAAGAGTTAGTGGGTGCTTGCCTCCAATAATTTCTTACGAAGTTGAGGAAACACCAGTCCCTCCGTCCTATTTTAAAAGAAGTGAAAAGATGACCAATCCTGTGATCTGGTGGAAAGGAATTTCCAAATGTGAAAATTGTAAGACTGGTCTTGTTTCCGAACTTGTTCAAATAGAATGATTTTGCTGTTGTCCTGCCTCAATAGAGAGAATATTTTCTAACTTTGGCATTATGCACTCTAAACTACAAATTCATTTAGGTGTTAATAAATGTGCAAAATTAGTGATGTGATATATTCTACAAGGGAAAAAATCAGCCAGACTTGTAATTAGTTCTAACTCTGCAGAGTGTTATGTTAAAGTAATTATTTTGTGCATATAAAAAAAATGAAAATGTTGACAAAAATAACACTTTTATTTCTCAGTGTTAAGAAATTTGCAAAACGAAAAAAATATATATCTACAAGGCGAGTTCTAAGTTCTAACTTTTAATAAATCTATTTAATGCTAATAATTTGTTAAAAAATAGTAGGTAAGACTTTATTTTTCTGTCTAGTAGTTTTTGATGATTTAAACCAGTTTTATACCCTTGTCAGGTCAAAAATTGTTTTTAACATAAAAACCAATGTAATTAATACTATGGGCATTAATTTACATACCCCAAATTGATGCACATGGTAAACCAGGTGAAAATTTAAGTTAAGCAATATATATATTTTTTATGTAGGAATGTGATTGGGAGTTTTGCATATTTTTGAGGTTTGGCATTTTTCTGTGGATGTTTTTACTGTAGGCATTTCTTCAGTGATACTCAAAAAGTTTGGCAAGGAACTGGTCAATAGATATTTGTTTTTAACCAGAAACAATATTCCCTCTAAATTTTGCAGCTTAAGTGCAGTTGAAATTTTTCAGTCTTTTAAAATCAAGCTAATTAAAGATTGCTTTATGCAGGTGAAGAGGAAGCAAGGGTGATTGGCATTTATTGTAGAGGTTCCCATTTTTTTTTCATGGGAATAGTTTTTGATCTGTGCTGATAAATGTGCAAAAATGTCTTAGTGTTATTACAGTGTAGCGGAACCATAATTACATAATTTTTCCCACTTAAATGACTTTGCTACAGTACTTTTTCTTTTATTGCACACATGTTTTTCATAATAGAAGCTATTGTCATCCCAATAGGGGGTGAAGGCCTGCTCACGTTCCTATATTGGGGCTCGTAATGTTATGATTGGGAGTTGAATTTTACTTGATTGCCACAATCTGACCAGTAATTGAAAGTACAGTGGAACCTCAGTTATATGTTTATCTCTTTTACACGCCCTTCTGCATTAGTCCCAATATTTCACTATAGTTTCTATCGCTTTTAACTCTGTTATACATAATTCATTTATACAGGTTTTATGTTTATAAGTTAAAATTTGAATTTCAGATTATCAACAATAAATGGCTCTTTGTTTCTTTTATATGTAACTCAATGTGTTACAACTTTGAGAGAATTGAGACAGCGCTGACGAGTTGTGCAGCCAAAGTTAAACATTGTCGTATCAGAGAAGAGTATGTTGTTTACATTCAACATATCGAAACATTCGGTTTCGATGAAAAATAGGTTTCATGACACACACACACATATATGCGGTATTTAAAAAATTGTTAAATCCCAAAGACGTAACCTTGTGGCTCCACTATTATCTGGCATAATAGAATAGAATCTTGAATGTGTCTTCAATTTTCAACATTCTGGTTTTAAAATGAATGCACTTAGGATCCACAGAAGAAGAAGAAAGTTGTTAATTAATGAGTTCCATACTGAAGCACTGGTCTCAGATTTTTAGTTGTGAGGATTTTACTTGATCTATGGAATCAGGATTTTTATAGACCTAGAGAATCATTAAAAGAAAAGCTTGTTTTTCACAGACTTTTATGATTTTCTGCAATGTGATACAATATATTATAATTTGTAACACTCATTTTTTTCTTTCCTGACTACCAATTTGAATTTAAATAGATCATTATTAAGGAACATCTTATTTAAAGCATAAATTTAACAATACTATTTATTAACCTCTTGGAATTTCATTTATGTTTTTTAAGACCACCTAGAAAAACATACAACCCAGGTTTCACTGTATTTGCATTATGTACCCAACTGTTATTAACTTTTGTACATTTTATTTTGAACTACGTCAGACCAGGTACTATTTCTTGAAATATTCATTTAATGATATGTCAAATGAAACATACAAAGCGTATTTAACGAACCTTATGATTATATTGTTCCTTATGCAACGATTAAAATTTGTGAGGTTTGGGGCATTTTCTAATTTAATTTAATGAAATGTAGTGTTATATATTCTATTATTGATCACCAAAACAATTTTAGTCATTTTTTCATTCATTATGCAAAGGTTTTGCCTTAAAAATTTATTTTTAAGTCTAAGTTTTTCGATAACTTGTGTAAATATGCATATACTTCTGAAACAGAAATTGCCCTTGTGATATAGACTTGTCACTAGATATTATTGAATTTGCAGCAACAGAATGTTCTTTTTAATTTTTAAATGACTGGTGTGTGTAAATATGCTTATACTTCTGAAACAGAAATTGCTTCTGAGGTATAGATTTGTGTGTTGCTAACTCGAACGTGCAGCATCAGAATGTTTACTTTTTAGATGGCTTGTGTGTAAATATGTATATACTTCTGAAACATAAATTGCTCCTGAGATATAGATTTGTGTGTTACTAGATATTACCAAATATGTAGCATCAAAATGTATTAATTTAATTTTTAGATAACTTGTGTAAATATGCATATATAATCCAGAAACTGAAATTGCCTCCGAGATCTACATTTGTGTGTACTAGATTTTACCAAATCATCATCATTGTCAACCATTATCAATCAACTGCTGGAAGAAAGTCTCCCCAAGTTTCTTCCACAACCGTCTGTCTTGTGTCAGTCGCCTCCATGTTACTCCCGCAAACTTTCGAATTTCATCCACCCATCTAACATGTGATCTTCTTCTGGGTCTTTCCTATCCTTTGGAATCCAGTCTAAAATTTTGGCTGGCCATCATTGGTCTGTCCTTCTGACAATATGTCCAGCCCATTGCCATTTCAGGGATTTTACTCTGACCATGATGTCTTCCACCCTTGTCATTCTTCTGATCCACGAGTTCCTCTTCTTACCTTTCCTGATATGCAGCATCTATTAATTTTAGTTTTTAGGTAACTAGTGTAAATATGCTTATATAATCCAGAAACAGATATTGCCTCCGAGATCTAGATTTGTGTGTTAGTAGATATTACCAAATATGCTGCATCAGAATGCTTTATTTTTAATTTTTAGATATGTAAATATGCACACACTTCCAAAAAGAAATTGCCCCTGAGATACAGATTTGTGTGTTACTAGGTATTGAATGTGCAGCATCAGAATGTTTTATTTATAATTTTTAAATAACTTGTGCCTCTACACGGATATACTCCAGAAACAAATTGTCTCTGCAATATATATTTTGTCACCATAAAAAGTAAGTTAAGTGTGAATTAACATATGGGCTGCTGTGTTAGCAACACTCGTTCTCATTAACTAAAATTAATCACCTTTATGAGTTGAATAACCACACCTTGTGTGATCCCAATTTTCACTAATGAGCAGATCTTTTTAGAACTCTTTATTTTTTAACATATGTTAAAAAAAAATGCAGAAATTGTTGGACGAATTCTGTCTATTAAGAATCAGGAATATGAATAACACCACCTCACTTTTCATCCTTCGTAATGATAAAATTTGGCAAATATGCTTGCATATTAAAAATGACATCATGAATTTTTGGACCAAATCTGTTTTTAAGAAATTGTGGATTCTTATATCGATGAACGTCGGAAATTGTTTTCCGTGACTTATTGAACCAATCTCTCCCCTCGAAAATAAGTTGCTTAGTATCTCAAATTCATTGTTTATGTAAAAAAATGAACTGCAAGACTTCCCATGAATCAGTGACTTTTTTTTATCGTAGGTATCGAAACGCCGTTTCCGTGGTATTTTAAGTTGTTTAATATCTGATTTCCGCAATACTTTGCAATCGCCTTAAAGCTATCACTTGTACAGTACTAACAAATATCGATTTTTCTCAATATAATTATTCGTATTTTCTCCCGGAAATGTGTACTAGATACCTATCATCTAACCTGAGCCAGCGAATCGCCATACGAAACACGTATTTCGTCGAGCTACGGGAAGCAGCGTTGACCCGCTTGACATGGCTCCTACGCTGTCACGTCTCACAGGCCGGATGTCCAATCTAGTCCTTTATATGATATCTGTGGGGTAAACTGACGTTTTCCTTTGATGGGGGAAACCAAAAGTGCAAACTGATGATTTTTGTTTTTAGGGAATGGCCAATCTTGAAAACAGTTTGTCGGAAAAGGCAATTTAAGTCTTTTAAGTGCATAACAAATATTTTTTGTTATGCATTATTTTTCAATCACGGCTCATAATGAACCATGACGAACAGTTCAGCATATTTTTTTTACGAGATGCTAAGTTTTCTGAAAACAAAGTCCTCTCCTTTTTTACAAATCTTTTTAAATATTTTTTTTTTCATACACGTTCGTATCAGAAAAATATGGCCACCCCGGAATCACAGTGTACCCTCCCAGGCGCGTCACAGAGTGCACGTGACAAAGTCGACCACACGGAGATATAAGCGGCCGGCCAGGACAGAGGAGCCACATTATAGCACAATGGGCACAGGTAGTGAACTGACGTACGTTAAAAAAGAAAGAATCATCGGCTACCGCGTCAAGGGAGGAAGCATCTCAGAAACAGCCGATTTCGTGAGCTGTTCGCGAGGTGCTGTACTGGCACTGTACCACGAATGGACAGTTGGTACACCGAGTACCTCCCGAAATCCTAACTGGGGAGTCCCAAAGGCCATCGAGCATAGAAGATAACGTCGCCTTCCTCAACTGGTAAAGGGTAATCGACGCGCAACTGTGAAGCAATTGACCACGTAAATGTACGCTGGGACACCCAAGTACGTGTCCTCGATAACAGTAGAGCGAACCTTGTTACGCATAGGTCACCGGAGTCAACTGTGCGTCAAGGCGCCCATGTTAACCCAGGTCCATCGCATGGGACTGCCGTCATTGGACAGTGGAAGAGTGAAAAAGGTTGCCTTCTCCGACGAATCAAGGTTTCAACTCCACAGAATTGATGGGCGATGTTGGATACGGCGTCAGACACAAGAGAACCGACATCTGGACACGTTTATCGGTCAAGTACAGGCCGGCAGTGGCAGTGCGCTTCTCTGGGTGATGTTTTCTTGATATGACTTAGGACCACTGGTACCACTGGATGGGTTCCTGAACGCCAATGGCTACCTGTCCCTCCTCACTGACCATATGCATCCCTTTGTGTTGGACGTTTAGCTTGGTGGTGATGGTGTATACTAACAGGACAATGCGCCATGCCATATCGCTAAGGGGTGCGTGACTAGTTCCAGGAACACGACTGCGATTTCTCCGTTTTCCCTTTACCGGCGAAATTGCCTGACTTCAATCCCATAGAGCACTTGTGGGGCTATTTGGATCAACAAATTCGACATGCCGACCCACAACCACGTAGTCTCCGGGAGCCCCGTGCTCTTCTGCAGTCCGAATGGGCACGTGTTCCTCGGGCAACCTTCTAGAGTCTCATTGCGTCAATGCCACGCCGTCTCGCAGCTGACATCTGGGCCAAGGGTGGTTCTTTCCATTATTAGGTAGGTGGTAGTATTATTCTGATACGATTGTGTATAATGAGTTCTCTATATTGGTAGCATTTTGTCGTTGTTTTACTTCCGGAAAAAAAACGAAACACAGTCAAATCTAAATGGTGTGCATAACAGTGTGTGTGTGTGTGTGTGTGTGTGTGTGTGTGTGCAATGCTCTTGATTCTTCCTCTTTGAACTTCGTAGTGACTTCAATAAACATCCCATTCATATTTGCTTACGTGGGCTTTCCTTCGCATTTAAATTTTCTAAAGTTGAGGAGCCACTCCCCCCAAACACGACTCTATGCTTATGTATTTTTACGTCGAATACTGGTGGAATTTTGCAATAAAGGCGCCCAAAATCGATACGATTACGATATCTTATTGTTTAAATCTGTTCTTATTCGGTTCCAGTTCCTTTCTTCAAGGATATTTCACTTTACGCACGACTTTCTGCAAGCTTAATATGATGACTACTCTCTGAGAATTTTGAGCTATCGCCCTTGATTGTCACTGTATGAGAAACAGGTTTTCTCATTTTTTAGCTCCCAAGTTAAGAAATTGAATATCTGCATAACACATTCAACTGCAGCAAAACTAAACCTGAATTTGTATAGCGCTTCCTGTTTGTTATAACTGGAAATTCAATATTTTTGTTCTGTGTGTGCATATTTAATCGAAAGAAACGGCTAGGAAAGTTGGTGCTTTGCAGGAGAAAGTGCCGAGATTGCATGCGGCTGGTCTCTGGCGGCTCGGTACCTGCGTCTGCTAGGCGCCGGTTATTGGACTCCAGAAATCCAGAATCACAGAGACCTGTCTCCTCCCCTCTCCTCTCTCTCCCACTTCCTACATTGGCTTTCAATAAAAAATGAGAGGGGAACAGTGGTTTCCCGAACCGCCACTTTAAATCTAATAAAAACGATCGATTCTGAAGAGGAAAATAATCGTACCGTCGCTGAGGGTCAAGGAAACATTCTGCCCGTAAATCTGGAAACACGTATTGGATCAGCTGAGATGTTTCCGCACAATTTCCACAAAACACGCACGCTAGTCTGGGTCACAGCACAATTTTTCTTTTAGCTTGCCCTTTTCTAAAGGTTGTCATGATTACCTCCGAAGTGTCGTTTTCCCTGTCGCTTTTCAAAGAACGATGTTTAACAAAACGTACCGGGTTCAGAGGTCTCTACAAGCTGAACTCTATGATACGACTGTTTTAGGCGGAACGAAATTTAACGAACTCTTCTCTTTATTTATTTTTCCCCCGCAAACTTACTAACCACGCAATTAGAAGCAACCTGGGAAAGGGAGAAACCTGTATATACATATTTAATTTTATTGTGTACTGGCCCTTTATTTTACTACGCAATCAAATCTAAGGGAACAAACTTATCACGTTTAAAACAAGAAAGCTTTTGCAACTACTCTTTTGCTGCGGAAATTTGCCTGTTTCCTTTACGCAGTTATCATTCATACTCTGGTTTATCCTGATTCCTTGTGAAAGAATGCATTGTTAATCGAGGTAATCGCATGTCAAAATGTTGATTCTATTTTTTAAAAACGGAAATAACTTGCAACACTGGTATAATTGAATTGTTTTCCCATTCAACACAGTTAAAATTCCCAGATTCGTTCAGCATAATCAGGAAAACAGTTTTAACTAAAAAGCGATTCAATTTCAGCATTCTTTGTGAAGTTATATGGAAAAAACACGCTTTTAGTTGTTCGCTTGTTCTTTCATGCATTTATTTGTACCGCAGTTAAAAATTTCCGAACAGACGCTGACAAATGTCGGAATGTGAAAATCAGTGAATCACTAGGATTCCTACATGTGTTGGCTCCACTATAATAATAATAATAACAATTTTTCGGTTGCTGTGCTTTGCTAAACGTGGAAAGAGCGATGTCTTTGTATTTAAAAGTCTGAATCATGCGGAACTTTTAAGAACGACAGAAATTATTCTTATTAATGATGAAGAGAATCCAGAGTTTTGTGTACTGATTGGGTAATACTTCTCCTCTGAAGAAAGGAACAAAACACACTCCACTCAATTTTACGATTAAATAGAAAAATTATGTTGTGGGTTGACCGCACAGCAGGCTCAATGCTTTCATTCCCGTTTAGCCTTGGACGATCTTCTTACCTTTGCATCGGCCGATAAAAGAAAATGTTTTACATGGTGCTGCGTGAAGCGAAAGCACTGGGCCAACTGATGTCGGAATCCTTCCTCCTGAGACTAGGATTTCTACATGTGCTGGCTCCACTAAAATACGGATTATAAACTTCAGCAGCGGCCAGCTCTAAATGGCGTTCAAATGACGATCTTGAGATTTACATTTACATTAACACTGTGAATTTTCGAGGAAAACTAGCAACTTCAGTTCAAAATATTTCAGAACTAAGTAGATAAAATGAAAGAAAAAGAATTTTGAATAAGGGAATACAGCTCTTTAATCCAATAGCACCGACTGCGTTACGATTAAACACTCCAAAACACGAAAAGATCTGGTGTTCTGCTCCAAGTCTCAACAGAGATTCATCACTGAACAATAGATTTTGCCATAAAGAAATGGACCACTTTCAATGACCAAAAACAGTTGCCACGTTCTCACCAATCTAAGATATTTTTGCTATCTAAGCAACCTAAAGTCACGGTGCTAAACATTTTAAGACTCTTGCGTAATATTCTGAAAGAAACTTTTGTAATGTGAAATCATATTGCAGTTAGAATTCCTGCATAGAGAGAACTACGGAAATTTTCGTATGTTTTCTTTACACAGTTATCATTCATACAATCGTTTACTCTGATTCCTTGCAAAAAGAGGCATTGCTATTCGAGGCAGTCGCAAATCAGTATATCATGCCATTCAACCATGTATGGTGCAAACCTCTAATTTAAACTTCCTTTTGAGTTCCTTGTTCTTGTGTAAATTTCGTTTTTCCTTGTTAAATACTTTCTGAACTTAACGCTACAGATTTTCTCCAGATGAATTTGAAGTTGGAAATCCTGACAGCAGGTCAAATGGCAAGCTATGTAGATAAAGACCTGAGAAAAGAGCTCAGTGTGCAATGTTAATTGTATAGTATTAAAGTGCAATGTTAATTGTGCAGTATTTCATGTGCAGTGATCTATGAGCATGTTAGTTGAGCTGTTCATGGAAATGCAATGTTGAGCGAGCTGTAGAGCTCTTCACGAATATGCAGATGTTGAGCGAGCTGTAGAGCTCTTCACGAATATGCAGATGTTGAACGATCTTTGTACTAGCAACTTGTAAGAGCGTTTTGATATTGAGTTATATTCACCGTATCTCGTGGTCCGAAAGTGTTGTTTGTGCAAAGACTGTTACGAAGTGTTCACAAATAAATAAATGGTTTCGATACTTGTAAGTGTTGGAAACATAAGTACCTCTCGCAGCAGTAACCAGACATTGTCCTCACATGCGGAGAGAAAAACTTGTTTATTATTTCTAACAGCTCTGCTGTAACTGCGTAATTACGTTAAGTGCTAAAGGTGTCACGTGATCACCTCGTGGAAAACACCTGGCTGAGAAAAAATTAAACTCGCTTCTATTCACAAGCTAAAACACGCTTGGTCTCGACCCTTCTGTTATGGCGTTGATCTTTTCAGGTGCGATGTTTTCTTGCAAGTTGTGTTGATGCGTTTCGTGATTTGATACTCCATGTTTATCCTTCAAATGCTATACTATCTGAAACTCCAAATTTATTTATTTATTAAATGTTAGAAAATATTTATTTCCTATTCATTGTGTGTGTTCATATACGTATTAAATATTTATCCTCAAGAATGCCTTCTCATCTTCATTCTTTTAATAGATAACTTTATTCAGGGTGAATCATTTTATCTGCATGCAATAATTTTCGAAATTTCTGGTCCGTCCATTGGAACGTAGCGCTATAAGCTTACTGAGGGCTAGAAGTGTATATACATAAACATCCCGTTTTTATAGCACACATATGATAACAATAACAACCGTAAGTAACTTTGTATTCATTGAATCCTGGCCGTTATTTTAAAGTCGACGTAATTTGCAATTAAGACTTTCAGCTACAACAACCAAGTTGAAATAACCTGGTTTTAACCGTGAAGCTGAACTCACTAAGGTTACAAGTCAAGTCAAACTTAAACCTTACAAGCTCTAAGTTTTAAATAAACCTAACGTAAAGTTCAAATCTTCATTTAAATTTTGAACGATTGTGTTACATTGGCGCCCGAACGTTAAAAGAAGAAATGAATCAGAAGGATTATTGACAACTCTAAAACTCGTTCGATCAGGCGTGCAATACTTCAATCCCAGATTCGAATTCTCAAAGTAGGCAAATGTATGAAGAAGCTTGTGGCTCTGAAATCTCTGAGGGAGAGATTTCAGACTTTAATAACCATAACTCCAGAACCTCAACCCCGCAATCTGATTTATGAAAAACGCCAAAAATTTCAGCCCTGACCTGGATTTACTCAGTCTGTACTGCCGGCGAGGAGCCCAATTTTGAGTCACAACCTGCCTCGTGCTAGCAAGGTTAGCTTCAATGGCAATGTAGGATCATTTAAATTCCTTGAGGACCATTCTGATCTTTACAACATCCCTTAGGATTGGAGGATCCAAATTTCAAGCACTTGTCTAATAGATATTTCAAGGACCTGGCATCGACAATTTCAAAAAATAAACCATGGGTCGTTATATCATAGTTTTCATGCTGACTTTCTCGAAGTAATCCCCTGAAGACTGAAAGGAGCAGGCAGCTCAGAAGCTGCCCTTCACAAAGCAAAAGTCTTCTGATAGTCATGTTGCATTTGCGTTGAAGACAGCAAGACTTCACAAATTGTGGAATCCATTAACGCTTAATAAAGACATTTTAGACACTCTTTTACAGCAGCTGGACTCATTCTTACAAGACTATATATAGAAGTGTGAAAACCACATATCTTGCTCGATTATCTGCGTTAGATACGAGTTTTTGAAGAGCACCATGGTTGTCACGGGCTTTCATTCCGGGCTCCGGAGCCACAGCAGCTACCCCATCCACAAACCCAAGAGTCATAAGCAGCAACAATCATTGCTCAGACAGACAGCAGCAAATATAAATAAATACCTCCACATCGGCGGTCTCAAGATGAACAACAACCGTCATACCAAGTTTATAATAATTTCGATGATTTGCCTTATTCTCATCCTAGAGGTGATAGAAACCCAGGACCCCAATATAGTTATAACAGTAATTATAATTAAAATAATAATGTTCATGCTGCTGAAAGACAGAGAAGTGATGAGATATTTGTTGTTCACTGAAATAATAAAGGTTCGCATTGTAACCCTATCCAGCGTTCGTCGCGGTATTACAAGGGCGCGCGTGTTCAAAATTCCAGATTTAATGCAGGCCATGAATATCAAATGCGCGCAATAAACCCAATGCCTATTTCTACAATCGGAACAATAATAATCAACATTTAAAGTACACCTGAAGGGAAGAGCAAGGTCGCCTTTACATCTCTATCTTCCTGAAACAGACTTTGAGACGTTGTTAATTACAATTAAAGCACCTCAATTATTGACTTTATGAACTGTGGTCGTTGTGACCACGTCCATTTCCAGTTCGTACATTTTTGCATTGAATACTTAATGTTGTAATGAGTGCTTTAAAGACATAAATAACTACTAAGCCTGCTACGAAAAGTTTGCGAGGGGCGAATAACAGTATATTTTCGGTGTCGAGACCTATTTCATTACCCCTTAAGTTGGGAAACGTTGTGCGTTCTCAAACCTCTTTATTAACTCATGATTTGCTAGTCAAGTGAGTATTAGGTCTGGATTTCATACAGAAATTCTAACTGACTTTAAATTTCGAGGATGGTCTAATTATTATGCTAGAACCGACAAAAACTATTCAGGTAGAGGAAATTTACCTGTGTTCTTCACAAAGCGGCATAATGTTTACTGAACCGAAAAGTTAACTTTTACAGGAGATTCCTGGCATTATTCTCCGATAAGCCAGGATTTACCAGGTCGTCTTCCATTCCATCGACACCGAGGGAGCTATGCCTGTAGCATCGAAACCATATCCTTGTGACACACAAAAGAGACAAACGAAATGTTTCGTCAGATACAGGATAAGCTCCAACAAGGAATAATAAAAGAGTCTACCAGTGCCTGGGAGCAAATGCCTTCCGGGTCCCTAAGAAAGGTTTGTTGTAGGCTACCGGTATTTATCGGCTTCCAGTGAATAGTGATATTTTGCAACATCTTTCATCCACGAAACAAGCTAGGATTTAGCCAGTGGATATTGGCAAGTAGCCATGCATCCCGATTCTATTAGCAAGATGGGACCCTCTTGGGGAATGTATGAATTCTTAAGAATTCCTTTAGTCTTACTTCTGAACCAGGTACTTTGCATTGACTTATGGACACCGTGTTGCCACCCGTTCTAGTACCACGCGTGCATATGTACCTAAATGACATAATCATAACTTCAGGACTTTTGAAGAACATTTGGAACAGCTAGACATAGCATTTGAGTTTTTGCACAGTGCTGGTTAACCCTAAAACCTACCAAATGCCAATTTAGAAGGAACGAACGTTTTTTTCTTAGGATTAAAAATTATTCCTCCAGGGCTCATCACCAATGATAGTAAATTCAAATCTATCTCGGAATTTCCCAGACTTAAAACTTTCCGCTTTTTAATTATGACAGGCTATTTATTACCAACAATATTTTCCCAACTATGTGGCACTCTAAGAGTCTTTATTTTATGCTCTAAAAATAAAGCATAAGAAATTTGTCTGGACGTCAATAGCAGACGGATTTAATAAATTGAAAAATGTCTTAATTATGCCTCTAATGTTAGCATTCTATAATCGTGCCCAATACTTTGAAAGTGTGCCTGATTTTTTAGGGTTGGTCTTGGGGCAATTTTGGCACAAAGTGGGTATCCTATTGCTTATGGATCGCATGCTTTGCCAAAGGTTGAACGAAACTACTCAGCCACAGAACGCCAATTCCTCACGATTCTACATTTCTTAGAAAATTTAAATATTACCTCAATCAATTTAAATAACCATTATTACAGATAATTCTGCGTTGCATCATTTGGGCACTGAAAAAAATTTGTCCAACAGAATTTTGCGTTGGTCTCTTAAGTTACAAGAGTATAATATTGACATGAAGTATACCAAAGTGGCTAGAATAGTAAAATGCCGGACGCATTGTCTCGCTCACCGGGCAGCGAAATCGAAATTAATATTAATGATGAGTCCCAATCATTATATTTCATATCTGAGATAATTTGTCATCAACAAATTTAGGAAGAATTACCTAATGACCCAGATTTGGGGAACATATACTCGTATAACTACTTATTATCTAGAGCTCCAAAAGAAATTTATAGCCCCCTATTTAGCAGGGAAGTATCCTAGCTTTGTAATAACTGATGAGCTATTTTATTATTCAAAAGGGCTATCTTCTCAAGATGAATACGGACCCGTAATTCCTCAGTTATTAAAGATTGCATTATTAATCGAATTCCATTACAAACATATAGCCAACCGTTTCGGCATAAGAAAAACACCAGTAATGCTTCGTGACATTGCCTACTGATCTGCCATAAATAAAAACCTGCTCGCATGCATTAAGACTTCTAATATATGTCAGAGATGTAATTAAAATAATGGAAAATCGGCAGGTAGCTTAGTTTTTAGTTATAGCTTTCTTATGTTTCAATAGATTTATTAGAATTATTAGGACTTTATCCTATCTCCTCTAAACATAAAGATTGGAATATACTTGTAATTACTCCAAGTGGGTTGAAGCCTTTCCACTTAAATCTGCTACTGCGGATAGTATATGTGATATATTAATTTACGAAATATTAGTAGGTTTTATGGTGAACTTTGAAAATCGTCCAAAGCAACGGCACGTAAGTTTATTAAATGAAGTATTTGAAAGAATATGTGCGAGACTACAAATTAAATATATATTTACAAGCTCATACCATCCTCAGTCAAATCTTGCAGAGACATTAAACTGATTGTCTCTTTTGTGAAAGACAATCACTAAAGGTGGGATGAAAATCTAGAACCCTTGTTATGCACTTCGCTTTTTAGTGCATAAAAGCACTCGGCTTACGATCTCAGAGCTGTTTTAGTACATAAAGTTAGAACACCTTTCAAAACCTCAACTGGGATAATTGACGAAAGAAATCGAAGACTAACTCCCGATTCTCTCAACAGTCCAGCAGACAAGGTGCAAGAAGCCATGATGACAGCACACGCAGCGCAAGCACGTAACCCTAAGCGAAGAGAGCCTGATTTATCAATAGGATATTCAGCTTCTTTAGAGACGCATTTCCAAACATCAATCACTCTTACCATCGTCAGAGAATTTGCACCTGAGAAGTCCATTTGAAGTGGTAAATTACATGACAATAAAATGTTATCTTAAAGAAAAGTGACGGAACAATTACATCAGAAAGCACTATGTGAGAAATCTCAATTGCACCAAAGTCACAAAATACTATTCAGCCTGCAGCAGTCGGGGTACAAGCTTCACAAAAGACAGACGTTGAGGGATGCAGTGATGGACCACACTCATTTGGTGGATGTTTTTCAAAATATTAACGAAACAAATCAGCTGGAAATAGTTCGTCAAAGCACTCCAGAGCATTCAATTTTATTTAACTCAAATTTTAGTGATAACATATCACCTTTTAATGAAAGTGCGTCAGTCATTTTCTACGCATCCTTTTTCTGCCTTCTTGAAAAGTGAGAATTCTCTTACAATAATTCATGCTTATTCATGTCCTCTTATCCACAATCTTCTATTCGTGTAAGAAGAGGTTCATATTCATCAGCATCTGACACCAAACGCAGTCAGCAAGATAGTTAGTTCCTCTACGCAAGGGGCATTAATCAAACCATGTGCTGAAATTAAGGACAGGCCGGTGCATGAAATCTTATCTACAAGTTCCTCACCTAAGTCTATATGTGCCGGCATGTTAAAAAGACCAGCTCAGAAAATTTCGACCTGAAGTTCGTCTTATAAATCTACACCATGTGCTGGCGTTCCGAACTGACCAGTCCCCGGAATTTCCTCTTTTGAACAAAGTGTCTTCTAGGCACTCGTACGTTCCTATTGATGAAGTGCCAATGAGTCATCCTGCTAGGGCGCAGAAACGTCCTGCTTAATTTTCGACGACGTCCATGAGCCAGACTCATCACAGACCGGCATTCCCATCTTCTCTTGTGCCGCTCGCAACCAGGACAAAGCGACCCTTGTCATCGTCAGACTTCCTTTCTTGTTGGCTGTACATACAATCGCTCTACATCAGCCTAGATTCTTCCCTTAGACCTTGAGACCCGGACGGAATGAACTGATTCCTGCCTCGACGATGATGCCTCGTCCGACGAATAACCGCTGTGTTTTTCCCCGGACCTACAGCCGCCGAAACGACTGGCACAATCTATTCTGCGAGTCGTTTTCCGATTTTTCCGATTATGAAGGTTGATTCCTGAAAGATGGCCCGACCGATTTGGCGTCCAAGTCGGACGCTGAATCCCGGGACTCCAATCCAGATACTTTTATCTTCCAGGAATCAGCCTTCATCATCTAGGACTGGACTATTTTCCAAGAACCAGCTTCCAACTTCCAGGACCGAGAAATGTTTACATAAACAGAGTTTTTGACTTCACGAAACCCAAAGCCAAAACGAGCTTCTGGTGCGATTCATTGCTACAGCGCAGATGAGGAAGTTCGAAGTTCAGTATTTGTTTACATATTTAGGGACAGGGGGGGCTACCTTGTGTATGCTTAAGTGTAAAAGAGGAAACGTGTTTACATTTGTAACAAAAATATTTAGTCAAGTCCAAACCCCTTATTTGTGAGAGAAATTCCTACGAGAAATGGCACGTCACTCTGCGTTAAAGTACCTTTACTACCAAGGAAATTAGGTTCAGCAGAGCAGCTTTGTTTCTTTCTGAATCGCTGACCGCATGACAAAATAGAATAGAACTCGAGGACCACATGGAAAAGAGGAGTAAAAATGAATGTGTTTATTATAAAAATCGATTATTTCAGAGAGGTTTTGAGTCCCAACACTTAACTTTCAGAAAAAGAAACGATGCGGATATCTGTGTTACAAATAAAGCCGAAGTAGCTACCTGACATGCCTACATTTTCAGTACTCTAAACTTTTCAGTAATATAATTTGTCGCAGCATAGTTCATATCATAATTGGGAATTCAAAGTCCATGTACCCAAGGTACCTGGACATTCACTTTTCAATTTCAAAAATGTATTTTAGAGTTTCCTCTGTGAACGACGTCTTGGGCGCTATTAATAAATGCTCCGTGGGCCACTGGTATCCTTCTGTACATGGGTTGAAGACCCCTGCTCTAGAGGAAAACTTGTGTTATTTGCAATAGATAGTGTAGAAAGCTTGATGAAAATCTGAAACAGTTGGATCGTAGGGCTGTAAACTGGAAACACTGAGTCAAACTGGGCTCCCAAATTTCGGGTCGGAGCTGGGATTTCTAAATAAAGACTCAACTACTGGGTGCCTGCGAGTGAACTCTCTGTGCAAGCTTTTCGTCGTTCGTCGGCCGGCGTCCTGTTCTGCGATTAGATAGTTCCTGGGTTACCAGCCTATCCGAATCAGTCCGGTTAGGGTATCTTTTAGTTGTTAAGCTTTTTTCAAAGCTCAATTAAAATGTTCCCGAATCCACTTCTCTTCGTTTCAGCTTCCAGCCCATCGTAAAAATTAATAGAATTACAAACACTGATGTTGTAGAGCTAAGTCCTGACGCCAAGAAAAGTGATGTCGTTTCCCGTTCCTCATCCCCTTTCACTGGAATTCAACAGCCAACTGAAAAGCCGGATCCAAGAAGATCCAGGAGAATTAGAAACCTTCCTCCGGAACTATGTAATAGTATCCAAAAAAGAATCAGAAGAACAAGAAGAAGATTGGTAAGTGAAATAATTTCTTATTCTGTGCCTCAGAAAATTCTAGGCACGTCATCTGACAAAAAAGTTGTCGATGACTCTTCTTGTATGTCTGCGCCAATTCCAGACATAATATCTGAGAAATTATCAGGTATGATAAAAACATCGGTGGGATGCCCGGGCGATGGGATATCTGAAAAATTTTCAAATATCATTAAAACACCAGTGGGATGCCCGGGCGATGGGATATCTGATAAATTATCAGACATCATTAAAACACCGGTGGGATGCCCGGGCGATGAGATATTTGTAAAATTTTCAGATATCATTAAAGCACCGGTGGGATACCCGAGCGATGGGATATCTGATAAATTATCAGATATCATTAAAACACCGATGAGATGCCCGGGCGATGGGATATTTGTAAAATTTTCAGATATCATTAAAACACCGGTGGGATGCCCGGGCGATGGGATATCTGAGAAAATACCAGATATGATTTATGAAAAGTCCGAGAGATGTCCGGACGACCTTACACAAGAGGAAGTTTTTTTTGGAAAACAGATCTGAGACGGCTTCGGCGTCAGGCTTTTGCAAGGAATTTGGTGTGAATCCACGTCGGTCTGTTAAAAAAAACGACCCTTTTTAGGGCCGGTTACTTTTTTCAAAAAGGAATTTGCCAAACCTGCTTCGCAGTTGAAAGAAACTATGTTTCCACAGACACGAACACGTATTCACACAAGTAAAGAAAAACTTTACAAAAAAAATTGAAACTCTAGAAAGTTTCAAAAAACTTGAGAAAAGTGAAAAAAAAACTGTGCAGAAAAAAGAAATGTTGAAAATGAAGCACAAAATAAAGAACAACCTCGGGCATCATATGAGCATAAATTAAGCTCAAAAATAAAAGATGCAGTAAATGACACAGAATTAATGAAAAATGATGCAAATAAATGCCTGCGTAATATTAACTTGTTACGCAGAGAAAAAAAACGTTGTCATTAAAAGCAATTTACGGAATTCTGTGCTAAAAGAAAGAATTGAAAAACATCGCAAAAATTTCCAAAACACAAATGTGACACAGAAATTGATTGCTGATGCTGGCAAATATTTAGGTGAAAATGCTATACAAAAGCCAAAAAAATTGGAAAGAAAAATAGTTACTCCAACTGTAAAAAAACCAAACTATTTCACAGGAAGGCTTAGCAAAGAAATTAAAAAGGCAGAAAAAAGTACCTGTAATGAAGGTGCTCAATTGCAGTATACTAATAACATTACACTTTATAACACACAAAACGAACTGCCTCTTCTTTATGATAATGTGGAAAATAAACACACTGAAATAGCAAGCCAACAAGTAGAAGACATAGAAAGCAGTGAAAGCACCGTAGAAAGCAGTGAAAGAGAGTTGGGGCTATTCTTCACACATAGGAATAAAAATAACCCCGAAGAACTGAGTCGCAAGACAGGCGAAAACAGTTCTAAACCAGTAAATATTGTAGGTCGAGAGAATAAACATACTCACTCAAGCAAAATTGACCTTTTAATTAATAAAATTAAAGAAAAGTCCATGAGTGAGAATTTTACGGAAAACCAAATAAATTATTAAACTGTTAAAAAACAAAAATATTGTGAATGGACCATCAATAAAATAGCAGAATTAGCTGCCAAACTGATCAAAAACATGGAAGCAATCAATTGCCATACAGATATTGATGCCCAAGTTACCGAAAGTAACAACAATATAAAAGAAATTGACACAGTAAAAAATGATGGAAAAAAAATCAGGATGAAATTTTATACTCTGAAACAAATGGATTTAACATATTAATTTGGAATGCGCAAGCCATCAAAATGCAGCATAGAGAATTCTTAGCCTACCTAAAATATAAAAAAATTGATATTGCGCTAATTCATGAAACCTGGTTAACAGAAAAGAATTAAATTCAAAATTCCCAACTACAAGGTTTACAGAAAAGACAAACCCAACAAAAGTGGTGGAATTTTGATTGCAGTGAAAGATAATCTCGAGCAAAGTGAAGCAACATGCAACACAGAGGATGGCATGGAAGCGCACTCGGTAATTATTAAAACACAAAATAACCCGATTAAATTTACGGCGCTATACAATCATCCCAACCACATTATTACCAGTAAAGCTCTAGATAATCTTTTCGAGGAAGATATTCTCACGGTCATAGCGGGAGATTTTAATAGTAAACACTGCTATTGGTACTGCCCTAAAGCTAATAAAAGTGGAAACAATATCTTCAGATATCTCTTAAACAAAAACATTGATTTGGGGTCGAACCCACAAGAACGGCGCTCAGAGGAACTAGCAACATACTAGATTTTGCACTCTTGAAGAATAATAAATATTACTTTGAAATTTACACTGAGGCAGCGCTCTCCTCTGACCACAATCCCGTTCACCTCCAACTTTATACTGATAAAACTGTGACGGTAGCACCCAAAATAGTCACTAATTTAAAACAATTTGAAGAGAAAATTAAATTAGTGCCAACTCCGGTAATTGGAGACTGCAATAGCAAAGAAGAAATTGACAGTGCTATTGAATTTTTTAACTTCGCCATTAAAAAAAATTATGGAAGAATGTCAAACTCCTGCTAAAGAGAAAAAAAATCCGTACTATTTATCCAAAGAAATTTTGGACCTTATTAAAGAAAAACATAGGTACCGAAGCAAGTGGCAAAGAACAAGAAATAAAACGTTCTATGACCTTTATTGCTGCCTAAATAGACAAACTAAATGAGAAATTAGAAAGACTTTCCCAACTATAATAACAGGAATCTGACTACAGCTCTCTATGCTGACGACATTGCACTTGCATATACTTCCAAAAATAAAAATCAAGCAACTTTTATGTTGCAACATTATGTGGAACAACTTGAGAAGTATTTCTTATTTTGGAAAATCAAAATCAACACTGAAAAAACTCAAGCAATTCTATTTTCTAGGATTAAATATAAATACAATCCAGACTTTGAAATAGAAATGTATAAAAAAAAATACTTTGGGTAAAAGATGTTAAATATTTAGCACTTATTATGGACCACAACCTGAACTAGAACAAGCATATTAAAGAAACTCTGACCAAATCTCTTAAGATCAGAGGAAGTCTCCAGCCAATAATAAAAAATAAGAGGCTTAGCAAGAAAAATAAAACTTTGATATGGAAAGCCTGTTATTACTTATGGCTGTCCTATCTGGGGTAACTGCAACAAACAGCAGAAAAATAATATTGCCTCATTTCAAAATAAAACCCTGCGAATAATGGTTGGACTTGATGGAAGAACTTCAAACCATGCTATCCGCATCATGCTAAATATTAATTCTATCCATTATACGATGTACGACTTAGCTAAAAGATATTATGAAAAAGCTAAGATTCATCCTAATCCAGAGAGGCCATTAACTATACTGCCAATGAAACTGACAGATATAAAAGGCCAAAAACTATTTTGAATAAAGTTCCAGAAATGAACCCAATTCATAGCTACACTAGCAAAAATAATAACAATAATTGGGACTAGTGTACAGAGGGTATTCTTCACACATGTGAAGAAATGTCGTTAAAAAAAGGAGGGCCCTTTTAAGGTTCAAACACTAGTTTTCCAAAAAAGGAATTAATAAGTCAAAAAAAAATTACAATAATTGGGACTAGTGTTCAGAGGGTATTTATTCTTCACGCATGTGAAGAAATTTTGTTAAAAAAAACGGCTCCTTTAAGGGCCAAACTCTTGTTTTGCAAAAAGGAATGCTTCACACATGTGAAGAAATTTTGTTAAAAAAAAAATGGCTGTTTTAAGGGCCAAACTCTTGTTTTGCAAAAAGGAATTTTTCAGTCCTCATGTATGAGACTGGCCCAGAAACAAGGTACTATGGTTTTAAAAAAAATAAAAAAAAAGTACCAAACTCCCCTCCAGCCAGTGGGAAAAAAATCCTTTCTTTGAGAAGCCCATGAAAAGCGAGGCGAAAAGCCGACTCCTACCCGGGAACTGAGCAAACGACAATTTTGTGATTTCAGGTGCCTTGCAGCACATGGTTTTGTGAGAAAACTGGGTGTTTATCTGTCGGATTTTTCTTGTGTGGTCTTTTTTTAGGCTCCCTTTTTCCCTGTCCTTTTCCCGGTTCCTGCGGCCTGACATTGGCTGCGGTATTAATAGCTCGGAGCAATTTATTGCAGGTAAGTATTTAGGGTAGCTTACAACTTCAACACTTAACGGAAGAAACCGTATACTCCTTTTGATCTAATTTTTCTGCACTCTTCTTTCATGCTGTTCTATCAAGGAATTGTGTTCCCAATTCTCTTATCTTCTTTTTTCACCTGTCAAAAGGCGCAGAGCACTGTATGTTCGGGTCTCTCAACCTCAGATAGGAAATCTCTATCTCTCTCTTTCTCTCTCTAACTACTGGGTGCCACATAAGTGCGGTTTTCAGGACATGTTGAAGGTTTTTGTTAGAGCAAGCGCTAACGCAGCTGAATCTAGGGTGTGCTAAGTAAATTGATGTTACTCTGTCAAAAAGTAATGGAACAATATTTCAGGAATTCAAGTTTGTCTTTATCAGAGATTCAAGTGAGTTATGCTTTGTGAACCCACTGAGCTCCCTCTCTGCATTTCACGAACTTCTCATTTGACGAGTGAAAACAAGATTTCCTTTTTCAAACATTTTATAATTTGACTTACTCGCACATATGAAACTTTTACTGAATCATATAAGAAACTTTTAAGATAGTTTTGTTTCTATCTAAAAGAGTGACATTAGTTTTGTGATGTGGCAGGTGAAATCTCAGGTGCTGTATTCGAAAGCTTTTTGTAGGAGAATGCCTTTTGGAGAATCTAACAGTTTTTCTTTCCAAAATTTTAAGGATTTCATAACATTTACTGAACATGCCACATTTTATACACAAATTTTCAGTAAAGAATTAAGAACTAGAACGTAGAACCGATGCCTATTTTTTCAGGTTTTCGCCTTGCTTGGAAGTCATTATAATAACAGCAGCTTCTGATATTTCACCAATCATAAATAACAAAATAATCTGTTTGCCATTGATCTGTTGCTGTCATGAATTTTACTCTGATCAATCCAAACTACTGTTGGAAGCTTTTAATAGAAAGGTACCAAACACCGTCGGCATTTTACATGACCTATTAAATCTAGCAGATGACTCTTGAAGATATCCATACCTAAATTATACTATAACACAGAAGACCACAGGTGCGACAACTAGCGATTTAGCAGGCACAATCTTCAAAATTAGGACAGCACCATCCGCTGCTTGTGAATCTGCATCGACGAATTACGTGAAGCCCGTGATACTTCTAATGTAGCATTAAAAGGAAGCGTGAAGTCAAAATCTAGTTTACACAAAGCGGAAAAAAATGTCAACGCACTAACAGTGCGTGAGATGGTAACAGGACAAATACAATACGACTGGTGTAGAACGCAGGGACGTCATTAAGGGAGGTTCTAGTTCAAGGTTAGCAATTCCACCTTGGGATGTGGGTGTTTTTATAAATCATTGAACCTTTAGTCTTCGTTGTGGGGCCCCCGGATAGCCTACGTTCGTGACTGCCACGGAGGAACCTCAGGTTCGATCCCGGCCATGTACGAACGCTCGAACCACTAAATATTCGCCGTGCGTCGGATGGGCACGTTGAACCGTCGGACCACGGGCTTTATTCCCCCGGTAATAAATAAGGGCGTCTTCCTCCCCCTTTCTACTTTGCTTCCGTGTTTCTTTCCTGCCGGGCACCCTATCCCAAATCTCCTAGCTTCCTATTTCTAAGGGTTGATTAAGACCTGGGATCAGACACTCCCCAAAACCCTTTACATATGATCTGATCTAGTCTTCGTTGCTTCTGAAAATTTATTTGATACTTCATTATCACCATAAATCATCATCACTGCATCACCATCAACTGCTGCTGGATGTAAGTCCCCCTCAAGGCTCCTCCTGAGCTTTACACTTCCACGTGGTATCCGCGCATATTCTGATTTCATCCACACATCCTCGGTGCGGTCTCCCTCTGGAGGCTTTTCGGTCTCTTGGTGTGAAGTTCAGATTTACGGAGGTCCAACGATTGTTCATTTTTTGCTATATGTGCCCAGCTCGTTGTGACTTTTGATTCTTTATCCTCGTAATGATGTCTGTCACTTCTGTTCGTTCTCTGATCTAAGCGTTTCGTTTATTTGTTGTTGTTCTTGTTGTTTTTGTTTCTTGCCAATTCCAAGAACACGTCTTTCCATAATTCTTTGGGCCGTCTGTGGTCTTTGGATTTCTGAATTTAATAATGTTCAGGTCTCTACACCATATGTATGAACTTCAATTCGAAAACCGCGGTCTGATGCTGAACATGGCTATCCCATCTTCTAACGCTGGACTCGGATTAGCTCTTTGAAGTTGAGGATTAACTGGAAAAGATTAAATCGGATAACATCGTAATCCTTGAGATTAGGAGATAGGTTGAAGATCTTGTTAAACTGAAAATATATGAACTGTTCTCTTCCCTGGCACCCACAGAAAAAATGTAGTTGGATTCATCACTAATTAGAGATTAAAGAATAATATTTTAGGGTATGTAAGGTCGGGTTAACCAGTGCGCACTTCCATTTCTTACATTACCATAACAAAACTGTTTGTCTTAATTTTTTATTTATTGAATTTCTTATTATTGCACAATCTAAATGATGCGATATAAATGATGGGCACGCAAAAAACTCCTGTTTTTCAGTGTGAATCAGTAGGAACTCTTGTACCGGTAGTTCTCTGCCGCATGGACATATAGAAACTGTGAAATAGTGAATTCTTCAGGAGGAGTTTCTCTGGGGACTTAAACAAGGTCCAAACACTTTTCCATGAAGTGAATAGTCAACACATTTACAGGTAATAGAGAATTAACGAATTTCTAGAAAAAATTGCATCGATTTATTTTAAAGTATGAGCATAAATACTAGGTGCATTTGGCCGTGCAGTCAAATACATCGAGTATTTACTCAAGAGAAATCCATTCGGAAATAAATTTCGAAAGTTTGCATAAGACAAAGCTGTACAGTTTTTTCACAAAACTTTGAGCCAGATAATACTGATTTTTGATGAAAACTTTTATTTCAATAATCTTAGCTCTTCAGCTCTGGTTTTCACACAAAAGACGAAATTTTATGAACCAGAGTTCCTTACATACAACAATACTAAAACTTTGTTATACTGGGTAAAGACTATTTTTCCCCCATTTTCGAAATTACACTGAATAAAATTAACAAAAAACGAAAACAAAATTCACAGCTGTGTTTACGAAAAAAATATGGTTGTACGGTTCTACACACTTAAACCAGTAATCTAGCAATGTTCCTGATGCAGCTTCATATTCATCAGCTTACTTGCAGCTTTTTTCTGCCATAACTATAGCACGATTTGGGAGAGGAAAGAGAGAAAGAGCAAACGAATGACTTTCAGGGGGATGATAGAAATGAAGGAAGTGGAGCCTCCTACATCGAGAATTCGCTTTCTTTTTCTCTGCCGTGCATGCTTCGAGTAGTACGTTCTCAGTGGCGGGCAGGCGGTCCATAAAATTTTTGTGCGGCCCACTTTTGGGGGAAATTATCAAGGTACCTCATCCCCCCCAAAAAGCGGGACGTCAGCATCACCGTTTACTGTCTAAACATATTTTTAGCACCAGTGTACGAATCATTAAAATGTTTTATATCGAGGCAATAATTAATAACATTTTGCCCATTTTACTGGACCGCAGATTCCTAATTAAATTTAATATATGAACAAAATTACTTCCGTCGCTAAGAAGCAATAGACAATTACGGTACGTTCTCTGAGATAGACTGTAGAACACTTGATTCCACTCTTGTGAATTTTTTTACGGGTAACTGAATTCACAATTTGTAAGTTTCTTCTCTTTTAGTGAGAATGGAAACCCTAACGTGCCAGAAAATAATTGCTTTTACAAAATCACACAACCCTCTAAAATCTGTAATCATAAAATAACCATAAAAAATCAAAATCTCTTGAAAAAAATTTGAAAATGTCCAGAATTGCAAGAATTTCAGTGTAAATTTATAACGTGACATAATACCAAACTTGATTTTTATTTAATTACTTTCAAACGGAAAAAGTATTTTTCCTGTACCTGAAGCAGGCTTTCGAGACTTCCAACTCAAGAATTCGTGTAACTGTAAGGCCCGAAAAGTAGCAAATCAGATGCAGATCTCATTCAGAAAATAATAATAATAATAATATCTTCATTAGTCTCCTCAACCAAAGGTTGGGGAGACTAATGAAGACCAAGCTCAACGCTCGCAACATCACTAGGGCTATCAACACATACGCAGTTCCAGTTCTCACGTATTCCTTCGGAATCATCAAGTGGACCACAACAGAGATTGAGGAAATAACGCACAATACCAGGACAACCCTCACTAAACATCGGCAGCACCACCCGAAGTCTTCAGTAGAAATGCTGATCTTTGGACGGGAAGAAGAAGGACGGGGAATAATTTATCTCCTGGAACACCGAGAGAAAGAAATCAGCAGCCTCAGAAAATACTTCCATCAGAGCTAGGGATAAACCAGAGTGACAAGAAGTACAAAGCCCCAGACCAGTCTACTCGGAACATCGAGATTGCAACGAGGGAGCGAAAAGAAGAAGCTTGGGGCAAGAAAGTCCTACACGGAAGGCACTACAACGATCTGTAATCGGACCATGTAGATAAGACTGCATCCAATGCATGGCTAACAAACGGATCACTCTTCCCTGAGACCGAAGGATTCCTGATGGCTGATGAAGTTGTAAACACCAGAAACTACCGGACGCATATCCTGAAGGACACGTCATTGGAAAGCGACACCTGTCGGTAATGCCATCAAGCGCCAGAGACCATCCAATTTATCACAGCAGGGTGCAGAGTCCTCACACAAACGGAGTACACGAACAGGCACAATCAAGTCGGCAAGATTGTCCATCAGAAATTGGCAAGAAAGCCCGATTACGTGCGGGAAGCGACCGTGGGCCAAGCGACCCTGCTAATCGAAAATATTACTTATATATATACATATATATAGCAAAAGCAAATAATGTGAAACAACAAACACCATTGAACAGATTTGAACTTCGTTAGCGCCAGAGGCTGCATAAGAGAAAGATCAAATAACAATAGGTCAAAACAAAGCAATATTTGGAGCAAGAGAAATAAAAATAATAGAAAGTCCAACAGTCACCAATTACCTTCAACCGAACCAGGCTAGCTTCAAACGATGCAAAGAACCGAATAAAAGACGTAGCCGACAAGAGGTCAGTCGTTAATATGCTTTCCCACATTCTTTTATTCGGTACTTTGCATCGTTTGAAGCTAGCCTGGTTCGGCTGAAGTAATTGGTGACTGTTGGTCTTTCTATTATTTTTATTTCTCTTGCTCAAAATTTTACTTTGTTTTGACCTATACATACATATATATATATACTTAAGAGCAGAGCCAAAAACATAAGAAAAACTTAAGAATTTAAAACGAAAGTTGCAAAATAACCTGAAGATCAAAACGCGCGACGCAGCAGTTATGAAAATTCAGAATGCATATTCTATTAAGAAGAGACTGAAGCAAAAAATGTTTAACTCATACCAAGTACAACATAATAAAAGGTTATGTATTGACCGGTGTGAGTAAAAAGAAAAAAAAGAAGAAGAACTGAATGTAGAAAGTGTCGAGAATACTGAGCCTTGGCTTTATCAAGGACCAGCAAAAACTCTGCATTTTCTCACTTCCACAAAGACCTATTTGAAAATGGGTTTCTGCAAAGTTATAGATGTAAGTAATAAGCCCACCGAAAAAATTTAAAATATTTATATATATATCATCATCATCATCATCATTGTCAACCATTATCAATCCACTGCTGGACGAAGGTCTCCCCAAGTTTCCTCCACAACGGTCTGTCTTGTGCCAGTCTCCTCCATGTCACCCCTGCATACTTTCGAATTTCATCCACCCATCTCCCATGTGGTCTTCTTCTGGGTCTTTTCCTGTCCCTTGGAATCCAATCTAAAATTTCGGCTGTCCATCGATGATCTGTCCTTCTGGCAGTATGTCCAGCCAATTGCCATTTCAGGGATTTAACTCTGATCATGATGTCTTCCACTCTTGTCATTTTTCGGATCCACGAGTTCCTCTTCTTATCTCTCCTGGTTACACCAAGCATGCACCTCTCCATGCTTCTTTGAGTTGTCTGCAGCCTTTGTATGTCTCTTTTAGTTAAGGTCCACGTCTCTGCACCATACGTAAGCACTGGAAGGATGCATTGATCAAACACTTTTCTTTTAAGACATAATGGCATATTGCTCTTGAAAATTATGCTGTTTCTTCCAAAAGCTCTCCAGGCAAGTTTTGTACGCCGATTAATTTCTTCATCAATGTGACCCTCACTTGATATCTGCTGTCCAAGATAAACGTACGTGTCTGTTATCTCCAGCTTTTCTCCATCAATCGATAAATCTTCATTTCTTGTAAAAGCATTGAACATCACTTTTGTCTTCTGAAAGTTCATTTTTAATCCCACTTCTTTACTCTTGTCAGCAAGTTCCTGGATCATACTCTGCAGCTCTGATGGGGTAGTTGCAAAAATGACCACGTCATCAGCAAAACGAAGGTGGGTTAGATAATCTCCATTAATCTTTATCCCCTTGTTTTCCCAGCTCAGTGACTGAAAAACACCCTCCAATGTGGCATTAAAGAGCTTCGGAGATATGGTGTCACCTTGTCTAACTCCCTTCCCAATTTTTACGTGTGTTGTATTTTCAAACAGCCTAATCTTTGCACTTGCATTTTCATAGATGTTATTAATAATATTAATGTATGCATCTTCAATACCGCAGGTTTTCAGAGCCATTGTAACTGCTGATGGTTTCACCGAATCAAAGGCTTTTTCATAATCGATAAAAGCCATGCACAATGGAAGTTCATATTCCCTCGCTCTTTCAATTAGTTCTCTCAGTACGTGGATATGATCTATTGTGCTGTAGCCACTCCTGAATCCAGCTTGTTCTCTCGGTTGAGCCATGTCCAGTGTTACCTTCAAGCGGTGTGAAAGAACTTTAGTGAAGATTTTATAAACTACTGATAGGAGGCTGATAGATCTGTAGTTTCCGAGATCCTCAATGTCACCTTTCTTATGTAGCAGGATCATTGTAGCGGTGTTCCAATCCTCAGGAATCTTTCCTTCATTAAGGCATCGAGTGAAAATTTGGGCGAGTACTGTTTCGATTTCTCCACTTGCTTCTTGTATGATGTCTACAGTAATTCCATCTTCTCCTGGAGCTTTTCCTCGCTTCATGTTCTTGATTGCATGTGCAACTTCTGCTGGAAGGACTGGAGGAACTCTGGTACTGGTATCTTTCATGATGTCTGGAGTGCATATATCATCCCTTTCATATAATTTGGAGTAGAAATATTTCACTCTTGTCAAAATTTCGCCTCTATTTCTTGTTACAGAACCATCTTCTTTTCTCAGTGCCATAATCTGTTTTCTTCCCTTACTGAGATGTCCCTTTGCTATCTTTAGGCTTTGGTTGTTTTCAATTGCTTTCCTCACTAGTTCACAGTTGAATTTCCTTACGTCTTCAGTGATACTTTTTCTTACTGTCTTGCATAGCTCTATATATTCCACTTTGGAAGTCACATCTTCTTTAGTTGTCCTCATCTCTCTTCTTTTTGCATCAACATTTTGGTTTTTCCTGATAATTTGTTCACATGCAACTTGTTCTTAGACCCAGCTAATTTTGTTGCTGTTTCCATAAGAGCTTTGGTTACTTTTCTGTTAACTTCAGAGATGTCCACTTCTTCCGATGTTAGGCCTTCTAAAGCAGAGAACCTGTTCTTCAGTTCTAACTTGAAGGTATTATGGTGTTTTTTAAGGTTGGTTATGTCAATAGATTTTGTTTGTCCTATGAGCTTGCCACGTTCAAGTTTACTGTTGAGGTGCATCTTACATCTCACCAATCTATGGTCACTACCTGTGTTGAACTTGTTTAGCACACTGCAGTCTTCTATGAAGAATTTTTTGTTACACATAATAAAATCAATTTCACTTGTCGTCCCATTTGGATGTCTCCATGTCCATTTCCTGTGTGGCTTTTTCTTGAAAAAGGAGTTCAAGATGAAAAACCCTTCAGCCTCTGCAAACTCAACGAGAGTATTTCCACGCTGGTTTCTGTTGCCATGACCGAATTTACCTACTGAAGTTTCATTCTGTTGCCGTTGCCCTATTTTTGCATTGAAATCTCCCATAATTATCTTCAAATGCTGCTTACCTTTATTATTTAGATGACAAATTTCCTCATAAAATTCTTCAATTTCTTCTTCAGGATGACTTGTGGTGGGTGCATAAGTTTGAATAATCTGAGCCTGGTATCTTTTCGAGAGTTGGATAACAAGTCGTGCAGCTCTGTCAGAGGAACTTTCAATATATATATATATATATATATATATATATATATATATATATACCAACCCGCTTGGCCAGCGTGGTGAGTTATGGCCAAACCCCTCCAAAATGACTCCACAACTTAAATCTTGGCCCTCAGTCTCCGGCAGCTGGAATGTACCTGGCCAAGGCAGCGGCCAGTGCGACATGAAGGTAGAGGGTGCTAAGAATCCCCGGAGGACCGGACTAGGCTGCCATCTGATGCTGACCTTGGCTACATACAACGGACGCTCCCTATCTTCTGATTCAAGGCTTCTTGAATTGGAAGAGGAACTACAAAGGATGAAGTGGGACATTGTCGGGCTAAGTGAGGTAAGGAGAAAAGGAGAGGATCTCATTGAACTGAAAAGTGGACATCTCTTCTACTATCGTGGGACAGATACTGGCAGAACTAGTGGTGTTGGATTTATAATAAACAAGAAACTGAAGGATAAAGTTGTAGAAGTTGAAAGTTCCTCTGACAGAGCTGCACGACTCGTTATCCAACTCTCGAGAAGATACCAGGCTCAGATTATTCAAACTTATGCACCCACCACAAGTCACGCTGAAGAAGAAATTGAAGAATTTTATGAGGAAATTCGTGATCTAAATAATAAAGGTAAGCAGCACTTGAAGATAATTATGGGAGATTTCAATGCAAAAATAGGGCAACGGCAACAGAATGAAACTTCAGTAGGTAAATTCGGTCACGGCAACAGAAACCAGCGTGGAAATACTCTCGTAGAGTTTGCAGAGGCAGAAGGGTTTTTCATCTTGAACTCCTTTTTCAAGAAAAAGCCACACAGGAAATGGACATGGAGACATCCAAATGGGACGACAAGTGAAATTGATTTTATTATGTGTAACAAAAAATTCGTCATAGAAGACTGCAGTGTGCTAAACAAGTTCAACACAGGCAGTGACCATAGATTGGTGAGATGTAAGATGCACCTCAACACTAAACTCGAACGTAGCAAGCTCATAAGACAAACAAAATGTATTGACATAACCAACCTTAAAAAACACCATAATACCTTCAAATTGGAACTGAAGAACAGATTCTCTGCTTTAGAAGGCCTAACATCGGAAGAAGTGGATATTTCTGAAGTTAACAGAAAAGTAACCAAAGCTCTTATGGAAACAGCAACAAAATTAGCTGGGTCTAAGAACAAATTGCATGTGAACAAATTATCAGGAAAAACCAAAATGTTGATGCAAAAAAGAAGAGTGATGAGGACAACTAAAGAAGATGTGACTTCCAAAGTGGAATATATAGAGCTATGCAAGACAGTACGAAAAAGTATCACTGAAGACGTAAGGAAATTCAACTGTGAACTAGTAAGGAAAGCAATTGAAAACATCCAAAGCCTAAAGATAGCAAAGGGACATCTCAGTAAGGGGAAAAAACAGATTATGGCACTGAGAAAAGAAGATGGTTCTGTAATAAGAAATAGAGGTGAAATTTTGACAAGAGTGAAAGATTTCTACTCCAAATTATATGAAAGGGATGATACATGTACTCCAGACATCATGAAAGGTACCAGTACCAGAGTTCTTCCAGTCCTTCCAGCAGAAGTTGCACATGCAATCAAGAACATGAAGCGGGGAAAAGCTCCAGGAGAAGATGGAATTACTATAGACATCATACAAGAAGCAAGTGGAGAAATCGAAACAGTACTCGCCCAAATTTTCACTCGATGCCTTAATGAAGGGAAAATTCCTGAGGATTGGAACAACGCTACAATGATCTTGCTACATAAAAAAGGTGACATTGAGGATCTCAGGAACTACAGACCTATCAGACTCCTATCAGTGCTTTATAAAATCTTCACTAAAGTTCTTTCACACCGCTTGAAGGTGACACTGGACATGGCTCAACCGAGAGAACAAGCTGGATTCAGGAGTGGCTACAGCACAATAGATCATATCCACGTACTGAGAGAACTAATTGAAAGAGCGAGGGAATATGAGCTTCCATTGTGCATGGCTTTTATCGATTATGAAAAAGCCTTTGATTCGGTGAAACCATCAGCAGTTGCAATGGCTCTGAAATCCTGCAGTATTGAAGATGCATACATTAATATTATTAATAACATCTATGAAAATGCAAGTGCAAAGATTCGGCTGTTTGAAAATACAACACACATAAAAATTGGAAAAGGAGTGAGACAAGGTGACACCATATCTCCGAAGCTCTTTAATGCCACATTGGAAAATGTCTTTCAATCACTGAACTGGGAAAACAAAGGGATAAAGATTAATGGAGATTATCTAACCCACCTTCGTTTTGCTGATGACATAGTCATTTTTACAACTACCCCATCAGAGCTACAGAGTATGATCCAGGAACTTGCTGACAAGAGTAAAGAAGTGGGATTAAAAATGAACTTTCAGAAGACAAAAGTGATGTACAATGCTTTTACAAGAAATGAAGATTTATCGATTGATGGAGAAAAGCTGGAGATAACAGACACGTACGTTTATCTTGGACAGCAGATATCAAGTGAGGGTCACATTGGTGAAGAAATTAATCGGCGTACAAAACTTGCCTGGAGAGCTTTTGGAAGAAACAGCATAATTTTCAAGAGCAATATGCCATTATGTCTTAAAAGAAAAGTGTTTGATCAATGCATCCTTCCAGTGCTTACGTATGGTGCAGAGACGTGGACCTTAGCTAAAAGAGACATACAAAGGCTGCAGACAACTCAAAGAAGCATGCAGAGGTGCATGCTTGGTGTAACCAGGAGAGATAAGAAGAGGAACTCGTGGATCCGAAAAATGACAAGAGTGGAAGACATCATGATCAGAGTTAAATCCCTGAAATGGCAGTGGGCTGGACATACTGTCAGAAGGACAGATCATCGATGGACAGCCGAAATTTTAGATTGGATTCCAAGGGACAGGAAACGACCCAGAAGAAGACCACATGGGAGATGGGTGGATGAAATTCGAAAGTATGCAGGGGTGACATGGAGGAGACTGGCACAAGACAGACCGTTGTGGAGGAAACTTGGGGAGACCTTCGTCCAGCAGTGGATTGATAATGGTTGACAATGATGATGATGATGATGATATATGTCATAACCTCCATTGAGTTGTATGGCATATATATATATATATATATATATATCTTCTGACGCTCCCTATCTTCTGATTCAAGGCTTCTTGAATTGGAAGAGGAACTACAAAGGATCAAGTGGGACATCGTCGGGCTAAGTGAGGTAAGGAGAAAAGGAGAAGATCTCATTGAACTGAAAAGTGGACATCTCTTCTATTATCGTGGGACAGATACTGGCAGAACTAGTGGTGTTGGATTTATAATAAACAAGAAACTGAAGGATAAAGTGGTAGAAGTTGAAAGTTCCTCTGACAGAGCTGCACGACTCGTTAACCAACTATCGAGAAGATACCAGGCTCAGATTATTCAAACTTATGCACCCACCACAAGTCATCCTGAAGAAGAAATTGAAGAATTTTATGAGGAAATTCGTCATCTAAATAATAAAGGTAAGCAGCACTTGAAGATAATTATGGGAGATTTCAATGCAAAAATAGGGCAACGGCAACAGAATGAAACTTCAGTAGGTAAATTCGGTCACGGCAACAGAAACCAGCGTGGAAATACTCTCGTTGAGTTTGCAGAGGCAGAAGGATTTTTCATCTTGAACTCCTTTTTCAAGAAAAAGCCACACAGGAAATGGACATGGAGACATCCAATTGGAACGACAAGTGAAATTGATTTTATTATGTGTAACAAAAAATTCGTCATCGAAGACTGCAGTGTGCTGAACAAGTTCAACACAGGTAGTGACCATAGATTGGTGAGATGTAAGATGCACCTCAACACTAAACTGGAACGTGGCAAGCTCATAAGACAAACAAAATGTATTGACATAACCAACCTTAAAAAACACCATTATACTTTCAAGTTAGAACTGAAGAACAGATTCTCTGCTTTAGAAGGCCTAACATCGGAAGAAGTGGATATTTCGGAAGTTAACAGAAAAGTAACCAAAGCTCTAATGGAAACAGCAACAAAATTAGCTGGGTCTAAGAACAAGTTGCATGTGAACAAATTATCAGGAAAAACCAAAATGTTGATGCAAAAAAGAAGAGAGATGAGGACAACTAAAGAAGATGTGACTTCCAAAGTGGAATATATAGAGCTATGCAAGACAACACGAAAAAGTATCACTGAAGACGTAAGGAAATTCAACTGTGAGCTAGTGAGGAAAGCAATTGAAAACAACCAAAGCCTTAAGATAGCAAAGGGACATCTCAGTAAGGGAAGAAAACAGATTATGGCTCTGAGAAAAGAAGATGGTTCTATAACAAGAAATAGAGGCGAAATTTTGACAAGAGTGAAAGATTTCTACTCCAAATTATATGAAAGGGATGATACATGTACTCCAGACATCATGAAAGGTACCAGAGTTCTTCCAGTCCTTCCAGCAGAAGTTGCTCATGCAATCAAGAACATGAAGCGGGGGAAAGCTCCAGGAGAAGATGGAATTACTATAGACATCATACAAGAAGCAAGTGGAGAAATCGAAACAGTACTCGCCCAAATTTTCACTCGATGCCTTAATGAAGGGAAGATTCCTGAGGATTGGAACAATGCTACAATGATCCTGCTACATAAAAAAGGTGACATTGAGGATCTCAGGAACTACAGACCTATCAGCCTCCTATCAGTGGTTTATAAAATATTCACTAAAGTTCTTTCACACCGCTTGAAGGTAACACTGGACATGGCTCAACCGAGAGAACAAGCTGGATTCAGGAGTGGCTACAGCACAATAGATCATATCCACGTACTGAGAGAACTACTTGAAAGAGCGAGGGAATATGAACTTCCATTGTGCATGGCTTTTATCGATTATGAAAAAGCCTTTGATTCGGTGAAACCATCAGCAGTTACCACGGCTCTGAAATCCTGCGGTATTGAAGATGCATACATTAATATTATTAATAACATCTATGAAAATGCAAGTGCAAAGATTCGGCTGTTTGAAAATACAACACACATAAAAATTGGAAAGGGAGTGAGACAAGGTGACACCATATCTCCGAAGCTCTTTAATGCCACATTGGAAAATGTCTTTCAATCACTGAACTGGGAAAACAAAGGGATAAAGATTAATGGAGATTATCTAACCCACCTTCGTTTTGCTGATGACGTAGTCATTTTTGCAATTACCCCATCAGAGCTGCAGAGTATGATCCAGGAACTTGCTGACAAGAGTAAAGAAGTGGGATTAAAAATGAACTTTCAGAAGACAAAAGTGATGTTCAATGCTTTTACAAGAAATGAAGATTTATCGATTGATGGAGAAAAACTGGAGATAACAGATACGTATGTTTATCTTGGACAGCAGATATCAAGTGAGGGTCACATTGATGAAGAAATTAATCGGCGTACAAAACTTGCCTGGAGAGCTTTTGGAAGAAACAGCATAATTTTCAAGAGCAATATGCCATTATGTCTTAAAAGAAAAGTGTTTGATCAATGCATCCTTCCAGTGCTTACGTATGGTGCAGAGACGTAGACCTTAACTAAAAGAGACATACAAAGGCTGCAGACAACTCAAAGAAGCATGGAGAGGTGCATGCTTGGTATAACCAGGAGAGATAAGAAGAGAAACTCGTGGATCCGAAAAATGACGAGAGTGGAAGACATCATGATCAGGGTTAAATCCCTGAAATGGCAATGGGCTGGACATACTGCCAGAAGGACAGACCATAGATGGACAGCCGAAATTTTAGATTGGATTCCAAGGGACAGGAAAAGACCCAGAAAAAGACCACATGGGAGATGGGTGGATGAAATTCGTAAATATGCGGGAGTGACATGGAGGAGACTGGCACAAGACAGACCGTTGTGGAGGAAACTTGGGGAGACCTTCGTCCAGCAGTGGATTGATAATGGTTGACAATGATGATATATATGTCATAACCTCCATTGAGTTGTATGACCAAGGTTTAGTTAACAATTTAGCTTGCTCTCCAAAACTTTCCTGGCCCGACCCATGCTCTTCATCTGTTACTAATAAACAGAAAGATGATGATTATAGAAAACTCAAGTTGTAAGAGTGACATAATGAATCAGAAATAATGTTCAGCAATAACAAATTGCCAAGTTACCTAGTCGCCTAAGAGAGAATTTAAACCTGAATAGCAATACTAAAGTACTTCAAATTCTTAAACATTGCAATAAAAAAGGAAATATTAATTTTTTTCTAAAGCACAGATTCTTGAAAAAAAACTGGATTATAAAAACCCCCTACTCCACAACTTCTGACAACACAAGAACGAGAATAAAATAAAGGCAATAATAAACTAAAGAAATGCATTGTGAAGGTTATATGACATAAACAATTAGTTGCAATATGTACAAAGTATTTCAGAAGTAATTTAAGTGCATGATTAAGTAGTTTTTAAGACCTTAACTACATTGAAAACACATCGTAGACTACAAGAACAATGGAACGGCCGGCTGCTTAGCCTTAGTGCCCTAAAAAACGCGCAAAGTAACCAGGAAAAGAACGAGTTAAAATCCGCATAAAAGTTAATAGACTTGCTAGTGCCTAAATGCTTAAAGCAAAAAATAGAAAAAAATGTTCAAGAAGTTCAAACATTGAAAGGTCGGCCATGTTTCCTCAAGAGTGGAAGAAGTTAAGTTTCATAAGAGGTAAGCTCTCTTCATTGTCTTTGGGTTTTAAGTTTTCCAAGTTCAAACCAAACTACAAGACCTATTTATTTTTACCACTACGGATAAAGCTAGCAATAATTTTGCAATTATCTGTAAGAAATTCTATTTTGAATTGTTAACTATGGAACTCAATAATAGAGTAACCTACGAACCCGTAAGTTATTCTACCAAGCAGTTAGAAAATCGTTTTAAGGCATTCTTCAAGAAACTTAAAATTCCACAAATGAGAAGATATGAGCCTGAATTTCCCTTTCTTTTTGCAACTGTTAAGTTTCATAAAGATCCAGTGAAGTTCATATTCATAGCTAGTGGAGTCCGGAGTCATAAAAAGAAAATTGATCTAGCTTTTGAAGACATCTTGAAGAAGGTCTTGAAACACATTAGTAACTGTACTAATTTGAAGTACAGAGATTTTTGGATAATTAATAATAATGCAGAAGTAATTTCCACTATACTCGAAGTAAATCCCTTAGATATTAATAGTTATGATTTTGAGAACCAATATACTAATCTGCCTCTATCAGATATCATCACTACCTTTAAAGAGCTGTATGCAGAATTTAAACTTAACCAATTTGTTAATGTAGGTGCCTGGAACTCTTATCTCAATTGCTGCATAAAAAATAACCATATCCTATATAATAATACTCTCTATAAGCAAGTAAACGGCATCCCAATGGGAACGTCAACATCCACAAGTATTGCAAATCTATTCCTGTTCTTAAGGAATATAAATTCTCCACTTGCTCCGATAACTACCTTTACACATTTAGATATATTGACGATCTGCTGTGTATAAATAATTCAGAAGTTATAGAGAGTGATTTTGATAATATCTATCCTAGCTCTCTTAACTTATGTAAGACCAACCACAGTAATCAGGAACTAGAGTTCCTAGACTTAAGCATTAAACTTAACAGATTTAACCCATCTATTAGCCTCTTTGATAAAAGAGTTAATTTTCCTTTCAAAGTAATTAAATATCTACACTGGAATAATAACATATCAACCAAAGTAATTGAGAATGTACTAATTTCTCAGGTTTTTAGATTTTCAAGAATTTGCATCAACAATTTGGACTTCAATTACCACATTAATATACTATTAGACAGTTTTCTAGAGAACAAAATTCCTACTTCTTTTATCAAAAGAACTTTAAGAAAAATTATTCTGGATAATAG
Organism: Macrothele yani; assembly: GCA_039090855.1. Classification (NCBI taxonomy): domain Eukaryota; kingdom Metazoa; phylum Arthropoda; class Arachnida; order Araneae; family Macrothelidae; genus Macrothele; species Macrothele yani. Next base: position 69,975,904 of record CM077025.1, on the reverse strand, counting down.
AGTAAGGTTGGCAGATCTGCTTTAATTTTCTACACAGTTAATAATATGATTGTGACCAATGAAAGCCTTTTGGAAGTTGGTCTAGAGGATGACTATTAACTACAAAAAGGAACCTTAGTGCTATGGATAAGATGGTCCTATTAAAAATTAAAAATTAAATAATATAGACAAAATCACAAAAAAACTTCAAAATTATGTTTATAAAAGAAAATAAAAATAAATATAAAAGAAAACTAGTTATTCTCTCACCAGAATAGCTATACTAAAAATAGTAAAACTAACTTTAAAATTAATAGGATTCTGAATAGTTTACAGAAGCTCACTAAGGTGATTAAATACATGCAAAGATTATTAAACACACTACTTGTGTATTTCCTAATATTTCTCATGTATTCTGGAGAGTTAATTCTGCTCTTTCTGATCAAACAGGTCCACAATCTTAATTATATTTTTCTCTAGTTAAAATCTCCTCGAGTAGGATTTTTTTCAGTGTGAGGAGGCCTTCAGCCCCACCCACACTGCCCCCCAGCGACTAGGGAGTGGCAGGGGTGTTTAGAAGTTTGGGGAAAAGGTCGGCCATGTTTCCTCAAGAGTGGAAGAAGTTAAGTTGCATAAGAGGTAAGCTCTCTTCATTGTCTTTGGGTTTTAGGTTTTCCAAGTTCAATGTTTGAACTTCTTGAACATTTTTTCTATTTTTTGCTTTAAGCATTTAGGCACTAGCAAGTCTATTAACTTTTATGCGGATTTTAGCTCTTTCTTTTCCTGGTTAATTTGCGCGTTTTTTATGGCACTAAGGCTAAGCAGCCGGCCGTTCCATTGTTCTTGTAGTCTACGATGTGTTTTCAATGTAGTTAAGGTCTTAATAACTACTTAATCATGCACTTAAATTACTTCTGAAATACTTTGTACATATTGCAACTAATTGTTTATGTCATATAACCTTCACAAAGCATTTCTTTAGTTTATTATTGTCTTTATTTTATTCTCGTTCTTGTGTTGTCAGAAGTTGTGGAGTAGGGGTTTTTTATAATCCAGTTTTCTTTCAAGAATCTGTGCTTTAGAAAAAAATTAATATTTCCTTTTTTATTGCAATGTTTAAGAATTTGAAGTACTTTAGTATTGCTATTCAGGTTTAAATTCTCTCTTAGGCGACTAGGTAACTTGGCAATTTGTTATTGCTGAACATTATTTCTGATTCATTATGTCACTCTTACAACTTGAGTTTTCTATAATCATCATCTTTCTGTTTATTAGTAACAGATGAAGAGCATGGGTCGGGCCAGGAAAGCTTTGGAGAGCAAGCTAAATTGTTAACTAAAGCTTGGTCATACAACTCAATGGAGGTTATGACATATATATATATTTTTTTTTAATTTTTTCGGTGGGCTTATTACTTACATCTATAACTTTGCAGAAACCCATTTTCAAATAGGTCTTTGTGGAAGTGAGAAAATGCAGAGTTTTTGCTGGTCCTTGATAAAGCCAAGGCTCAGTATTCTCGACACTTTCTACATTCAGTTCTTCTTTTTTTTTTTTTACTCACACCGGTCAATACGTAACCTTTTCTATGTTGTACTTGGTATGAGTTAAAAAAATTTTTTTGCTTCAGTCTCTTCTTAATAGAATATATATATATATATACAAATCGTAGTCAAATTATTTACATCTAATTAATTAATTACATAAAGTTTTTATACCAAATACAAGTTTTTAATATCATTTTACATATTATATATATATATCGTTGTCAAATTATTTACACCTAATTAATTAAGTACTTACGTCTTCTGAATTTTGATGCTTTCGGGCATTTTTAAGTACTTACATCTTCTGAATTTTGATAGCTTAATGCTTTCAGGTATTTTTTAAGGTCTTTAGAATTTCCAAATTCTGCCATGATATTACGAATGCGTTCTACTTGTATACACATTTTTTTTTCTTCCTTTTTGGACCAAGTTCTCCTAATTCTTTTATTTGTTGTTTGTGCATCACACGTCAAATTTGGAAATTTAAAGACCTTAAAAAATACCTGAAAGCATTAAGCTATCTTACCAAGTTAGACTAAGGACAAAAGCTACAAAATTCAGAAGATGTAAGTACTTAATTGATATTAAAAACTTGTGTTTAGTGTAAAAAACTTGATGTAAGTAATTATTTAATTAGATGTAAGTAATTTGACTACGATTTGTGTATATATATGCGATTTGTGTATATATAAGTAAAACGATTCGATTAGCAGGGTCGCTTCGTCCACGGTAAAATATAACAGGGTTGCTTCGCGCACGATTTCCAGAGGGTAGCTTGGCGCACGGTCGCTTTGCGCACGACACCGAAAGCACCACCTCCTTGCAACTGAGCCTGCTCCCTACTACAAGTATGAGCCAACAACGCTTTTAAAGAACAACACCAACAAGATGTACTGGGACAGATCCTAAGACATATATATACAGACACTAAACCTTCATACAGACACTAGACCTTCAACCTAACACAGACACAGCTCTGTACAGACACTAGATCTTCAACTTAACACCTACATGGAACTACAGAAGGCAGCTATCCTGAACACTTGTAGGATAGTAAGGAAGTGGCTGGACAACTGAGAGAAAGAAATACCACTTCCCAGACTTGGTACGTCGTACCCGTCCCGGTAGGAAGAGGTGGAATTCTATCATAATAATAATAATAATAATCATAATAATCATCATAATAATAATAATAATCATAATAATAATAATAATAATAATAATAATCATAATAATAATAATCATAATAATAATAATAATAATAATACTCTGTTATATTTATAATAAAAAGAGTATATGCATATGAAAAGCAGCAACCCAAAACTTTTACCGTAGGTAAAGCTTCATGCATTAACGTACACTGCGAATTTGGAGTTTCTATCCCAGACTATTGATAGCACATTTGATTGGAGCGTAATGATTATTGAACTGCAAATGCGATTTCAAAAAACAGACTGAGATAGCTTTATGCATTAACGTACACCACGAATAAAGCTTTATGCATTAACGTACACTACGAATAAAGCTTTATGCATTAACGTACACTACGAACTTGGAGTTTCTATCCCAGACTATTGACAGCACAATTGATTGGAGCGTAATGATTATTGAACTGCAAATGCGATTTCAAAAAACAGACTGAGATAGCTTTATGTATTAACGTACATTACGAATTTGGAGTTTCTATCCCAGACTATTGATAGCACATTTGATTAGAGCGAAATGATTATTGAACTGCAAATGCGATTTCAAAAAAACAGACTGAGATAGAGGATATCAGCCCAAAGGAACGGGGCTTAAATTCGAAAGTCAAGAAAGGGGAAAGGGCAGTATCAAAAACAGTTGTCGTCGCAGCAGAACATTTAATACGCAGTTTTTTTTTTTTTTTTTTTTTTTTTTCTGAAGTCGTCAAAGTGTTTAAAAAACTTGCCGTTTTAGCGTAACTTGGTTTGTTCGGCAAGAATATTGAAATACAAATATAAATACACCAATGAGTCATTACATTATGACCATCTACCTAATCAGCTGTAGGACCTCCTTTAGTCCCCAAAACAGTGGCCACTCGGCGAGGCATCGTTTCGATGAGGTGGCGATAGGTATCCTGGGGTATCTGGTAACATAATGTGAACAGCAGGTCCTCCAGTTTCCGTACATTTCGGGGTGGTGATGATTGAACGCTTTTCTAAGTCGAACCACAAATGTTCAATTGGGTTCATGGCAGCTGAATTTGGTGGCCAGAGAATTAACAAAAAGGCACCAGCATATTCCTTGAACCACTCCTTGACGATTCTGGCAGTGTGGCATGACGCATTATCCTGTTGGTATTGGCCATCACCAGCAGGGAACAAAGTTGCCATGAATGAGTGAACTTAGCCACACATTGCCCTGATCACCACTGTTGTAGCTGCGGATGATGTGTCGCACTGTGGCCTTGCGATCACTGTGAACAATGCGCGACAGTCTCCTCTGCCCTCTGGCATCAATGATCTGCGGATGACACACAGATGGATGGTGGTTCGTCGTTTGACCATCTGTGCACTACTTTTGATACGTACTCACTACAGCAGCACATGAACAATCCACAAGTCGCGCCGTTTCCGAGATCGTATATCCGAAGCGCCATACCATCACAATTTGTCCTTTATCAAACTCCGATAAATCTGCAGCTTTTCCCATTCTGACTCCGAACGTTCTACTAACCGAAAGCCGGTCCGCTGGTTGTATATATACTGCTCTGTGAACAGCTGCGCCACCGTTGGGTCTCGAGGCGCGCTCATTTCTCTAGGCTGGGGGTGGTCATAAGGTAATGGCTCATCGATGTATACTTTTTGTTTTCTTATGAGTTAGCACAAAGCCTACCGGCCCAGAATATGGAGGCCCACCGGGAATTCTCCCGGTATCGCGACGACTCAGTCCGCGCCTGTGTGTACTGTCTTCGTAGGTGCTTACGTCACGGCTTTTTCTTTGTTTGCTTTTTTGGAGCCCAAACCAAGACGTTGAGATCAAAATTATTATGACCGTTGTTACTCTCATGAGTATTAAAGATTTATAGTTTGAGCTTATTAATTTTATTAACAAAAGAAAACAAGTAATGTATTTAAAAATATTTTTTGTGGCATCGACTTTAACATTTTTTTCATTTCTCTGAAATTAAATGGATCGCGCTATGCTAGGCAGACACCGGTTGCTCATCACTATTGTGGCTCAACCACAGACTGACGACGGAAGATGTACCTTTCTACAACAACCAATGTCCAGCGATTGAACAGGCACCTGCTTCGATGCCGCTCATAAATGCAACACTCTGATATAAACTTTTTGACTTTGATGCCATACAAAAAAAGGATTTCCTTCTATTGGTACTTCATGATAATGATGTACTGCGAATGCTTAGAAGGTCCTTAACAACACACAACTTTCTACAGAAGTGGTAGATTTTACTTTGAATCATCTAGGAGAATGATTCGAATGAAGATTCAGTAGTTCTTTTACGATGTTCAGTTCTGTTCTTTGTAGCATAAAAATGAAGATTCTGAACTGACCTAGTACGTGAAACGAGAGCACTTCCTGATAATTCACCGAAATTAGTTGCAATGAAATAATCTACTTTAACTGAAAAAAACTTGTTTTCGGTTCTCCGTGGAACATGAAGGAAAACATACAGAGTCAGGAACTTCAAAGTTGCACCTTTGGCCTGTACTACACTCACGGACAATGAAATTTGCGCACCTAGAAGAAAACATGCTACAACCGCGAAACTTTGCAAATACACTGGCGGAAAGTGAAAAAAGAACACCAAGAAGGAGACGTCTGATACCAACGAAATTTATACAGCATAATAACGGAATACAGAGGATAATGTGATCAAAACATTATGGCAAAATACAGCTGAATTTGCTGGTAAACTGAAAAATAACATTTCCATGTAACATGGTTATGACGAGGTTGAACCGCCATGAACTGCGTCACACTGTGCAATTCTGCCATGGAGTCTGTCGTACAGATGTTGGATGTAAGTTTGGGGTATTGAGTTCCAAGCATCCTCAACCTGGACGCGTTAATCGGGGATGGTCGTGGCTGGCCGTGGAGACCGGATAAATCGTTGTCCCATAAGATCCCACACGTGCTCAATGGGCGACAAATCCGGTGAACGTGCAGGCCATGGATGTTGTCTCACACCCTGAAGTGCATGTTGCGTTGCACGTGTCGTGTGTGGGCGTGCGTTATCTTGCTGAAAACACTACGATGGACCGACCTTTCAAATGGCACAACAACGGGCTGAATGATGTTGTTGATGTATGAGGTGCTGTTTAACGTACCCGGTACAAACACTAGTAGTGTACGAAAGTGATAGCTGATCGTTCCCCATACCAGGAGACCCGGTGAAGGTCCTGCGTGTCGCTGGCGGATGCAAGAAGGGTGGAGACGCTCCCCTGTGCGTCTGCGAATACGCATACGGTCATCGGAGGCTCCCAAGCAGAATCTGCTTTCATCGCTGAACCCGACAGACTGCCATTGCGTTCTCCAGTGCAGACGTTGGCGACACCACTGCAGCCGTTCCTGACGGTGGGCTGGAGTCAGAGGTACACATGCCAGTGGCACACGTGCACGTAGTCCTGCATCCAGTAGCCGGTTGCGGATTGTACGCACAGTCACCTCAGGTGCAACGGCAGCTCGGATTTGCGTCGCAGTGGATGTTCTGCTTGACAACGCCGCTCTTCTTATGCGTCGATCGGTTAGCTCATCAGTCCGTCTGTGACTCCCGGTTCCACGTCTTCTCTTGTGGGAATGTTCCTCGGACCATCTACGCCACCATCGTACCACCACCGATACTTCCCGCCCAATTAGCTCCGCAATACGACGATACGACCACCCGGCCTCGCGGAGTTCGACTAGACGACCTTGCTCAAAGTCCGATAACTGCTGAAATCGTACACGTCTTCCATGTCCAGGCATTGCAGCTTCTTCAGGGTCTTCGCACGTGTCCGTACGCCGACGACTGATTATATTCACTTTGCCGTACTCCTTAAATACCACCGACGATAATTTGCATATTATGCCGTGCTGTGGCGTAAGCGCACACCGGTTGGTCCCGAAATTAACATCACACCTACGTAAACTCGACCCCATTAACATATGTAAATTTCATGATCGTCCGCCAATTCCTTCTTGGTGTTCATTTTCACTTTCCGCCAGTGTAGTTAGAGTGCGTGCTGGTATGCAAATGATCCACGTTTGGTGCGAGTACGCATGACCGCATACCCTGTGGTGCCGCTGCAAGCACGAACCGGCAACCTTTTAAACCGGAGTGTAGTCTATACCCACGAAAGCGAAAAGCGCCTGCCGACGCAAGCAAGAATACAGAGTGACAAAAATGCCGGGTAGACGCCAGAGACATCGATTTTCCTAACTTACGAACTTTGAGAGAGGCCTGATCATCGGGCTGAAAACCGCTGGGTGGTCGGCGCGCCGCATAGCCCGCTACGTGGATCGTTCCGACCATGCCGTCCGACTGTGTTGGGAGCAGTGGACACGTGACGGAACTGCCACACGGCGGAGTGGCTCCGGACAGACCAGGAGGACCACCGGTATGGAGGATAGACGGATCGTGCGCCTGGCACGAACGGATCCCACAGAGACCCGGTCCACTATACATGCAGATGTAGCCAGTGGCGCCCATATGAGTACTTTTAGGGGGGGGAAGCTAAGAAAAATTATTACCTCCTTCAAGGTTGTCAGACATTTTAGTAAATATACAAGATACTAAAATACAACAAAAATAATTGATACAATCAATCATTAATATCTTATTATTTTTAAAAATGCTTTAAAAAAAGTTTCGTCTGTTTCAGTGCTTTAAATTTATCAAAAATTTGGCTATACCAACTGCTAGCGGGGGAACGAGCCCCTCCCTGCTCCCCTCACCCTCTTATGGGCGCCCTTGGATGTAGCGGCTGCTGTGTGCCCACGAACCATTTCCCGACATCTCGCGGTAGCGAATCTGCGATCCCAGCGCCCCTTACGTGTGCTGCCATTAACATCAGAACATCGCCGGCTTCGTTTGCAGTGGTGTCAAGCCAGAGCGATGTGGAACGCCACAGCCTGGCGCCGTGTGGTGTTTAGCGATGAGTGCCGCTTCGTTTTGGGGACAGATGATCATCGTGTCCGGGTGTGGAGGTCCCCGGGTCAGCGGCACAATCCCAACCTTGCTATCGAGCGCCACACCTCCCCACCGCAGGCATTATGGTCTAGGGAGCCATAGCCTACGATAGCCGATCAGCTCTAGTAGTCGTACGTGGATCATTGATGGACCATCGGTATGTGGATGAGATCCTTCGGCCCATACGCTCCCATTCCTAGCCTGGATTCCAGGTGCGCTATACCAGCAGGATAATGCCCGCCCGCACACGGCTTGGGTTGCCCAGGACTGCTTACGTCATGTCCAGACACTCCCATGGCCTGCCCGCTCCCCGGACATGTCCCTTATCGAGCATGTGTGGGACCAGCTGAAGCGCCAGCTGCTGCCGTGACTCACTATCCAGGATTTAGATCACACCGTCCAACACGTGTGGGACAGTCTACATCAGAACAACATCAGGCGTCTGTTCGCCTCCATGCCGGACCGTATTGTAGCATGTATCGCCGCACGAGACGGTGCTACGTGCTATTGAAGATAACCGGACTGCGTGCCACATATCCCTCTATAATTGTCCTGCAGCTCTGTTTTTGCAATCATGTGTATCATTCATCTGTATCATTACGTCCATAAAATTTCAGTTCAATATGATGCTTCCTTCTTGGTGCGCAAATTTAATTCTCCGTGAGTGTATTTTGGCTGTGTTTTCTGCATGAACATAAATTAGCACAAACAGATAGAAGGTTTTCTCATCTCTTTGGTGATCACACAAAGTTCTCTACAAAAGAGGAAGGGAGGTAGGAAAATTTTAACCTTGATTCAAACTTTCCACAAAAGAGAAAGGGGGAGGAGAATTTTGTGCAACATACACATTCAAAGAATGTTAATGTTCAGACGAGCAATCATTAATGCAGTGTCAACAAGCTCTTCTGCATCGTGTACAACAAGGCCAACATCGTTGCGGGTTTCTAATTTGAAGCAGGCATGAATCCATGAACTGACGTTTCACATGCATCGGTCACTTCTCTTACCACTCTTCATTTTTCCAACGATAAAGTTTAAGAAAAGTTTCGTCACAGCATGATGCATTTTCTGTTGGGACGGCTATGTCGTATCGTAGCTGTGAATGAAAGGAACTCCCTTCTACAGTTTGTATTGACATTCTGTACTACTGATCGTTTACCATAATAAGCAAGTACGAGAACGTATCTTACAGCCTCTACATTATGTCGGTATTATCAGCAAACTGTATTGTTTGAATATTGAATTAAGATCCATGTTCCCGGATTTTAAACCCGTCGTCTAATAATCTCTGTGGTATCAAAATGTCAGACCTGGGCATCTACACCGCCATTGGTGATGACTTTGAAGCTAATTGGCGCAAAATTCAATGTTACTTTGCTATCGAATAATGTTTAGCAAATAGAACCGGAATCAGCGGAGCATGGGCCAAATCCTCACGCGTTGTTAAGACAGTCGGCAAATGTTTACGGCATCCAGTGATTTTTGGCAACGCAGTTTTTGTCTGATTCACAGATTGTTTTATTGTATTTTCAAAATAAAATGTTTCAGCTTACAACAATACCCATGGCCAAAATTCGCATTTCACCAAACTTCGGAAATTATGTGCCTCACAATGCGATCCAGACAAAACACGCATCGGCATGATCCCATGTCTGAAACTTCGATGTTCAAAGGTCCTTCCTGAGAAGCCGTTGAGCCACGTGGTCGATAATAATATTTCGTAGTCTGACAGTTCACTTACGCTTCGGAGAGAACGGCTGAGTCTTTCTTCCATCATTGTCGTAGACCCTCCAGGTAGAGGTAATCATCCGCGTAAATGGGACATAGGGTGCAGTTGTGAACATGGGTCTTGTGTTTCTTTTGTTGCTGTGAGATCCAGTAATGTTTGTGTGTGATATGTGTGTGCCATAATCCAAGTGGAAACAACTTCCGCTTTCTTATTCTTTGTATTCTGACAACAGCCTGCAATAATACAGAGAATATAGCAATGTATTATTGTCAGTTACTTCGTCGGCGACGTCCTTTCTCATTTCTTTGGGTTTAAACTTCCATTTTCCTTCACAAACGTAACTAATATGTTATTAAATGTTTTGTGCTTATTCGGCCAGTTTTAAATATGTATGATATTTTAAACATGCGTTTGTACGACTTACATAACTGAGATAATTTCTTTCCTTTTGTTTTCTTAAATTGAATTTCGAAATAGTAATTAAAAGTCGTAGTTGACTATATCTAAAAAAGCGTAGTAGTCCTATAAAAGACGTCGCACACAGTAAATCCAAAATTTCATTTTGCAGTTTGTCTCCATAGATGAAATTTTACCGCAAGCCTTTATCATTATTTTTTTTTTGTGAATAACCTATAATATGATTTCGAGCAGGTATTATGAACATGTATTCCACAAAAAATAAAATAAAAGTTGAGTTCCTCTGTCTTTAAAACTTCACAGGATCTTTTAAGGGATACCAAACCAAAAAGATATCGTGCCCACAGTGGAATAAAACTGAATATTTTTCTCAAATCTACTGGGCCTCTAAAATTCTATATTAAGGAAAACAAAACAAAAAATTGTTCATTCATATGTTCTTCACATGGTAAGAAAAAAGAATTCTGATCTGCCTCCGGTAAGAAAGACACCGCAAAGTAAAATTTAGACAATTTACTGCGCTCTCAAAAAAATAGGGGGGGGGGTTGTAAATTTTGTTAGGCTTACAGATACATCCACGTGATCATAAAAATTAAAACGACTTCACCGTGCTTTCAAGAAACAGAAACACCATAATAAGCAGAAGCATTTACTTTATGATTTGTTTTGGAATTAACTCTCCTTTTCATCCTGCAGAATATTTCACCTAGAGAAAATATTCTGCAAGAAAAGCAATGCATGGAAACTCTTAGGCATAACTGCTCTTATTCGACCGAAATGTGATTTTCTTTAATCCATTTCTTAAAAAAAAAGATGTACCTTGTCAGATAACAATACACATACATTTATGATACAAAGCGGAAAATTTAGAATCGGAAAACGTCGAGCATGTATCGTAAATGGCGGGCATGTTTATCCTTAAAATATTTTATAACTGTAGTACTTGTGGTATTGAGATAGATTAAATCAGTAACGTTTGTTTACAATAAATATTTTATTTTAAGATTTACTATAGTTTCATTGAACGTTTGGCTCGGTTTCATCGGGACAAATGGAGCGTGAACATTTAAATCATTGTGACATCATCAGCGTTCTGACGGTCACGGATTTTGGTGAGTTGTTTCCATGCGCTTCGAAGAAATGGAGTCGATGCCATGTCATTGACAAGCCGTGAAGAGCTGCGATATATGTGGAAAGCTTTTAAAACATTAAGTTTGATAATCGAACCAGGTTTATCAATAAGTTTGGCTTCTTCATACCAAAATTTATAGTCATTTTCGTGTCAATATTGGGCTTTTTTCAGTTCACAGCGCGACTTCTTCAGTTCACAGTTCCGTATGTATGTCTTGTGCTCCTTCACATGGAAACTTAAGACCCTGCGTTTTTCTGTAAAGTATACACCGATGAACCTTTGCTTGGGGTCCCTTGGTTCTGACAGTTCAAGCTCACACGTTCTTCTTGTAGTTTTCTTCCAGAACATTTCAAAATTATCACGAATGGCGTGGAAAGTTTGCATCAAATCCTGAATGAGACAATTTGCTTTATGGAAGTCAAGGTTTGCATTTTGTAGTTTTACATTTGTTGCATCCGGGGGGAGGGGTGGGGGTTAAAATATGTGATAGCATATTTAAATATTTAAATAAGCAAAATGTTCAAAAGACTCTAATAGTGATAAGTAACTGGAGGCTTTAGTAGCAGCATCACTTTTATCGTTTTCAGAAAAATTTGAACGAAAAGAAAGGACGTCTTGATAGTTGTCTATCAGATAATTTAAACTAAGGGCTCTGACAGTGAATCGCGTTAGGCAAAAGGGTCTTAAATTGTATTCTGAATCATATGTGTTGCTGTCTCTTATAGCATTAAACCAATTCAACCTCTTCGGGGAATCTCTTATCATGTTGATTAAACTTTTAGTTATACACAGTATTTAACACATTTCTGCAAGTTGTAATGTGCTTCACGCTGTCTTGCGCCACAAAATTTAATGACTGCATACAACAATGCAAATACCTTGCCTTTTCATTGACCTGTAAAATCCTTGCTTGTACCCCCTATTGGGTCGTTTCATAATTATTGGCCGATGCCGACAAGGCGAATTTGCATAGCCGGTTACAATGGACGCTTCGTAGGAGGAACTGCCGAACGCCCATGCAAATTTAATCGGTTAAGTCCACGTGCATAAAACGGTATTTCAGACAGATCTCAGCAGTTGGGGATGTGATGGAGCAACCTGACGTGAGATCAGTGATTTTGCGCGAATTCAAACTTGGTCGGAATGTGTCCGAAACGGTCGCAAATGTCAATAGAGCGTAGGTTGTCGGAACGATGAGTGACAGAACTGTCCGTAGACTGTTTTCCCAGTTCCATGCCGGTGATGTTGCCATCGACTATATGACAGGAGCCGGTCGTCCGGTTCTGTGTGACATTGTACATTTAAGGCGGAAAGTGGAAGAAAAACCAACGTCCACAGTACATGAGCTCAGTGCCGAACTTGTCGTATCATCAGCGACAGTTTCCAGACACCTAGCAGCTATGGACAAGGTTAAAAACTGGATACTTCCACACGAACACACCGAACGGCAGCAGATACGACGTCTGGAAACATGCAGTTTCCTCCAAAAACGTGAGGCTAGTGCTCCCTTTCTACAACGGATCCTTACGGTTGATGAAAAATGGGTGCTTTATGAAAAAAGGAAGCGAAAAGCGCCGTGGCTCGATAAAGGGGAGCCACCAAAACACATGTCCAAACCCGAGTTGCACTCACAGAAGTTTCTGATCTCTGTGTGGTGGACTGCCAAGATTGTGGTTCATTATGAGTTTTTGCCGAGAGGTCAAACAATCACAACGGACGTGCGCTGCCATCAGCCGAACGAATGTCATCAGAAATTAGGCAGCAAACAACCATCGCTCGCCAATCGTTTGGGTCCCATACTGGTTCAGGATGGCGCACGACCACATGTGTCTATTGGAAGCATGCGAAAAATCAACGCCTTAGGGTACGAGGTCCTCTCTCACCCTGTTTATTCACCTGACTTGACCCCCTCATACTTTCACATGTTTCGCTATTTGGACCACTTCTTGAAGGGCAAGCGGTTCGCTAACAAGAATGCTGTGATTTCCGCCGTTAATGATTCCTAGGACCACTGTGATGCCAGTTTCTGCCACCGTGGCATTTTTGCACTGAAAACACGTTGGGCACAGTGTATTGCTGCCAACGGAATAAAATGCATTTCGTCGTCTGTTACTGCTGTTTGTTTCTTTGTGTCCGAGTTGGCCAATAATTATGAAACGACCCAATATTTCTCGCTTAAATTCGAAGCCCCGTCATAGCACTGTCCGGGACAGTTCTGGATATTTAGGCCTAGTCTTAATAAAACGTCACTCACAATATTGAAGAGACTGGCTGCATCTGTTGCTGGCATTTCGTAGAACCCAACAAAGTGCTCTTGCGTCTCAAGTTCTTTAAAAAGGACACGCAGACATATTGACACTTGTTCCTTCTTTGCCACATCCAGAGGCGTAAAGATAGCCCCCGCAACCCCCGAGTCGCGGGGGGCCCGTGAATTTTATGGGGACCAGATCTATGTATGTATTTTTTTAGCAACTTAATTTTAGACAAGAAGTTTTCTGCTAACTCTAAAAAATTTTGTTTTAAATTTTCTGTCTTTTGGATACGAAAGTTTTTTAACTAAAGAGCCCCATTGACACAAACTTTTATCTGCGCGCTGATTAGAGATCAGATCAGATCATATGTAGAGGATTTTAGGAAGGGAGTGTCTGACCCCAGGTCTTAAGCAATGCTTAGAAATAGGAAACTAGGAGATTTAGGCCAGAGTGGCCGAGAGGAAAGTAACACGGAAGCGAGGTAGAAAGGGGGAGGAAGACACCCTTATTTATTACCGGGGGGCCAGTACCTAGCCGAAGCACGGAGGACGGTTAGTGGTTCGAGCGTTCGTACCTACCTGGGACCGAACCTGAGGTTTCTACCTTCGGTCATCGCACACTCAAAGTAGGCTTGATGGTCTTGCGATGATAAGCATTGAAAATGACCGAGCCAGAAAACTAGACGTGAGGAAACTGATTGAAATATTCGCTAAGAAGAACGTTAGAAAGGAATCCAGATTTTAGTAATATCAGTTTTCCTTATTTTGTAAAGTATGCTTGCTTCTTGAATTTAAAAGACAAGACACTGAAAAGAAACAATATCGCTGAAGTATTTAGAACTAGAAAAATGTAAACACACTTGTTTTTCCTCTTTCTCAAAAATTATTGTATTAAGGAATTAAACAGCTTTAAAGGAAGTTCGAAACCAGACACTCGAAGGTCAGTATTTGTTTTTATTTGATTTGATATCGTGAACATTTGTCATTTAAAGATTTTGCACTTTTTCCCCTGAGTACTAAATTTATCGAGGATACTTACCGGAATAAGTGCTTACATAATTAAAAGCAATACATTAGTGATCAGTGAATCAACCTCTGGAAAATATATTTTTACTACGGCGAAATTAAATATTTACCCTCAATTTTTGCATTAATTTTTACTGTGTTCGGGGCCTGTTAGGAAAATTTCGCCGGGGGTCCCAGAGATTTTGCGTTACGCCACTGGCCACATCAGTTGCTTCATCCATAAGAAAGCCAAAATAACCCGCTTCTTGGATTTCATTAGCCAACAAACGAAGCAGTTTCATTGCCATAATTTCAGGCATTTCGTTTTCCGTGTCGTGTGGCACCTACTAATAGGATTATTTTTCAATATATCGCTTAAGTTCTGGAGAATCTTCACATCGGAGTTTCAGAAGCTGGTGAAAATTACTTGTGTTTTGTCCTTATGTCCCCGGATTGCCAGTCCCTGCTTTGATAAGTATAACAATGATGAAAATAATTTATATGTTACCAGCAAAGTATGAAAGCCAGGCATTCTATAGAATACCTAAGCAATGTATAGAATGCCTAGGCAATGTATGGAATGCCTAGTGCTTTTAGGCAAAGTATGAAATTGTTAATATTTCGCATATTTCCTAAGGAATTCTATACAATGCCTAAACAGAAACCGGCAAAGTATAAAATACTTTCGCTAATGATGGTTCTAATATGATGTGGCAAGGCACGTGACTTTCAACGCTCGTGTAAGACGGAGAATTCGCCATTTGCATTTCAGTCTTTGTTCGGAAGTCAAGTATAAAATACTCCCGCTAATGATGTTTCTAAAGTGACGTGGCAAGGTAATTGACTTTCAACGCTCGCGTAAGACGAAGAATTCACCATTTGCATTTTAGTCTTTCTTCGGAAGTCAAGTGTAAAATGGAAGAGAAAGGTGTATTTTCCCAGAAGGAATCATGGAATGTAGAAATGCAAGGTCGATTTTACGATGAACTGTCTAAAGTGCGTGACAATGCTGCCAAAAACAGTATTTTCCTAACCGCAACTACTTACCAGAAGTTAGTGAGCGATGTGAAAAAGGCCAAGATCACTTCTAAGAAAAGGAAGCACGGGACTATTGGTTACTGAATCGCTATGATGTGATGTTAGTGGAAAACAAAAGTAAACTGATTTATCCTGTTAAAGAAGGCGTTAGTACTATCCAGTTCTACATCAAGGACTCTGAGTTATTTAATGTGCTTCATGACGCTCATTTGGCAATTGGCCATGGAGGATGTGACAGAATGTGGAAAGAACTTTCACCCAAATACAAAAACCTTTCTCGTCATGATATTGAACTGTACATTCACCTTTGTGACCTGTGCCAGAAAAAACAAAAAGGTATAAAAAAAGGTGTTGTAAAGCCTATGGTTTTTTCTGAATTTAATTCCCGTTGTCAGGTCGATCTTATTGATTTTTAGTCCCAACCTGACAAGGAATACACATTTATTATGGTGTATCAAGATCATCTCACTAAGTTCGTAGTTCTGAAGGCCCTTACATCAAAGAGAGCGGAAGAAGTAGCGTATAACCTAGCGGACATATTGTCGTTGCTTGCGGCACCATCCATTTTACAGTCGGTAGAAAATTTGCGAATAACGTGCTGAGCAGCTAAAGGAGTATTGGCCGACACTGAAGATCGTCCATGGTAAGCCTCGCCACTCAAAATGCCAAGGTAGTGTCGAAAGAGCTAATCAAGATATTGAAAATATGATCTGTACTTGGATGCAAGATGAAAAAACTGACCCCTGGAGTGAAGGACTACGTTTCGTTCAACTTATAAAGAATAGGGCTTATCATTCTGGGATCAAAAGAACACCATATGAAGCTCTCTTTGGTTGCAAAGCTAAAGTAGACCTCACAACATCTTATTTACCCCAAGATGTCTTAGAAGATATACAGACAGAGGAGGATCTAGAAAAATAATACAAAGCGTTCAAACAATACAAGAAGACGAAACCAATCACCCTGTGCAAGAAAAAGAGTCAATTGTACCAAACATGGATGATCTTGTAGTCGATGATGGAAGAAACCAATATGGTGATGAAGAAATGTTTACCGAAGAGGCTTCCATTTCTCCTACCTGTTGTGTGTGTTTAAAGGAAACCAGTGACGCACATGCATGCAGAAAGTGTCATCGAAAAATTCATAGATTCTGTGGCCATGTCAGTAAAGATGATGGATATGAGGAAATAGATATTTTGTGCACCCTTTGCTTTAAAAATAAGAATGCAATCGAAGGTAAAATTTATTCTAAATTCAATCTATATATCATCATCATCATCATCATTGTCAACCATTATCAATCCACTGCTGGACGAAGGTCTCCCCAAGTTTCCTCCACAACGGTCTGTCTTGTGCCAGTCTCCTCCATGTCACCCCTGCATACTTTCGAATTTCATCCACCCATCTCCCATGTGGCCTTCTTCTGGGTCTTTTCCTGTCCCTTGGAATCCAATCTAAAATTTCGGCTGTCCATCGATGATCTGTCCTTCTGGCAGTATGTCCAGCCCATTGCCATTTCAGGGATTTAACTCTGATCATGATGTCTTCCACTCTTGTCATTTTTCGGATCCACGAGTTCCTCTTCTTATCTCTCCTGGTTACACCAAGTATGCACCTCTCCATGCTTCTTTGAGTTGTCTGCAGCCTTTGTATGTCTCTTTTAGTTAAGGTCCACGTCTCTGCACCATACGTAAGCACTGGAAGGATGCATTGATCAAACACTTTTCTTTTAAGACATAATGGCATATTGCTCTTGAAAATTATGCTGTTTCTTCCAAAAGCTCTCCAGGCAAGTTTTGTACGCCGATTAATTTCTTCATCAATGTGACCCTCACTTGATATCTGCTGTCCAAGATAAACGTACGTGTCTGTTATCTCCAGCTTTTCTCCATCAATCGATAAATCTTCATTTCTTGTAAAAGCATTGAACATCACTTTTGTCTTCTGAAAGTTCATTTTTAATCCCACTTCTTTACTCTTGTCAGCAAGTTCCTGGATCATACTCTGCAGCTCTGATGGGCTAGTTGCAAAAATGACTACGTCATCAGCAAAACGAAGGTGGGTTAGATAATCTCCATTAATCTTTATCCCCTTGTTTTCCCAGCTCAGTGACTGAAAAACACCCTCCAATGTGGCATTAAAGAGCTTCGGAGATATGGTGTCACCTTGTCTCACTCCCTTTCCAATTTTTATGTGTGTTGTATTTTCAAACAGCCTAATCTTTGCATTTGCATTTTCATAGATGTTATTAATAATATTAATGTATGCATCTTCAATACCGCAGGTTTTCAGAGCCATTGTAACTGCTGATGGTTTCACCGAATCAAAGGCTTTTTCATAATCGATAAAAGCCATGCACAATGGAAGTTCATATTCCCTCGCTCTTCCAATTAGTTCTCTCAGCACATGGATATGATCTATTGTGCTGTAGCCACTCCTGAATCCAGCTTGTTCTCTCGGTTGAGCCATGTCCAGTGTTACCTTCAAGCGGTGTGAAAGAACTTTAGTGAAGATTTTATAAACTACTGATAGGAGGCTGATAGGTCTGTAGTTTCCGAGATCCTCAATGTCACCTTTCTTATGTAGCAGGATCATTGTAGCGGTGTTCCAATCCTCAGGAATCTTTCCTTCATTAAGGCATCGAGTGAAAATTTGGGCGAGTACTGTTTCGATTTCTCCACTTGCTTCTTGTATGATGTCTACAGTAATTCCATCTTCTCCTGGAGCTTTTCCCGCTTCATGTTCTTGATTGCATGTGCAACTTCTGCTGGAAGGACTGGAGGAACTCTAGTACTGGTATCTTTCATGATGTCTGGAGTGCATGTATCATCCCTTTCATATAATTTGGAGTAGAAATCTTTCACTCTTGTCAAAATTTCGCCTCTATTTCTTGTTACAGAACCATCTTCTTTTCTCAGTGCCATAATCTGTTTTCTTCCTTACTGAGATGTCCCTTTGCTATCTTTAGGCTTTGGTTGTTTTCAATTGCTTTCCTCACTAGTTCACAGTTGAATTTTCTTACGTCTTCAGTGATACTTTTTCGTACTGTCTTGCATAGCTCTATATATTCCACTTTGGAAGTCACATCTTCTTTAGTTGTCCTCATCTCTCTTCTTTTTGCATCAACATTTTCGTTTTTCCTGATAATTTATTTACATGCAACTTGTTCTTAGACCCAGCTAATTTTGTTGCTGTTTCCATAAGAGCTTTGGTTACTTTTCTGTTAACTTCAGAGATGTCCACTTCTTCCGATGTTAGGCCTCCTAAAGCAGAGAACCTTTTCTTCAGTTCCAACTTGAATGTATTATGGTGTTTTTAAGGTTGGTTATGTCAATAGATTTTGTTTGTCTTATGAGCTTGCCACGTTCAAGTTTAGTGTTGAGGTGCATCTTACATCTCACCAATCTATGGTCACTACCAGTGTTGAACTTGTTTAGCACACTGCAGTCTTCTATGACGAATTTTTTGTTACACATAATAAAATCAATTTCACTTGTCGTCCCATTTGGATGTCTCCATGTCCATTTCCTGTGTGGCTTTTTGTTGAAGAAGGAGTTCATGATGAAAAACCCTTCTGCCTCTGCAAACTCAACGAGAGTATTTCCACGCTGGTTTCTGTTGCCGTGACCGAATTTACCTACTGAAGTTTCATTCTGTTGCCGTTGCCCTATTTTTGCATTGAAATCTCCCATAATTATTTTCAAGTGCTGCTTACCTTTATTATTTAGATGACAAATTTCCTCATAAAATTCTTCAATTTCTTCTTCAGGATGACTTGTGGTGGGTGCATAAGTTTGAATAATCTGAGCTTGGTATCTTTTCGAGAGTTGGATAACAAGCCGTGCAGCTCTGTCAGAGGAACTTTCAACTTCTACAACTTTATCCTTCAGTTTCTTGTTTATTATAAATCCAACACCACTAGTTCTGCCAGTATCTGTCCCACGATAGTAGAAGAGATGTCCACTTTTCAGTTCGATGAGATCTTCTCCTTTTCTCCTTACCTCACTTAGCCCCACGATGTCCCACTTGATCCTTTGTAGTTCCTCTTCCAATTCAAGAAGCCTTGAATCAGAAGATAGGGAGCGTCCATTGTACGTTGCCAAGGTCAGCATCAGATGGCAGCCTAGTCCGGTCCTCCGGGGATTCTTAGCACCCTCTGCCTTCATGTCGCACTGGCCGCTGCCTTGGCCAGGTACATTCCAGCTGCCGGAGACTGAGGGCCAAGATTTAAGTTGTGGAGTCATTTTGGAGGGTTTGGCCATAACTCACCACGCTGGCCAAGCGGGTTGGTGAGTGTGGGATAGAATTTCCTCTAATCCCGATGGTATAGTTATACCGCTATTTGCGGTCGTCAGAGCCCCTTTAGTAGGAACAGGATGCACCACGAGAAGGCGGGGTTGACATTTGTCAAGGAGAGGCTGTGATGTTACGCATCACCTGACCTTAAAGAAGAATCTATATATACAGGCCAGAAAAATGAATTCTGACAAAACATTTCCTCCTGCTTCTTTGGGAGCTACTGTGCCAGTTCCTATTCCTAACGTCGACAAGGGACAAGGTGATTCACGCAATTTGTTGGGAGTTGCTATGAGTGTGACAGAAGACGGTTTTTACCGAATTGGAACTTCTGAAGGAATTTTAAAACAACTATATACGAGATCACAAATCACTTTATGCCTAAAGAATTTACTGACAATTGAAGACATTCCTCATCACGAAATACCTGTCTGGTCAGCTGCTGTTGCTCAGTCCACAGGAAGCGGCCAAGTATTTGTCAAGTGCATGTGTAAGACAAAGTGCCAAAACATGAAGTGCTTTTGTGTCAAAAAAGGAATGAAGTGCAATTTAAAATGTCATACAAGCATTCCTTGTTGCAACAAGTAGGTTAGAAAGTTCTGTATTTTATTTCATATTTTCTGTTTTCATTCTTTTTCACATACGATTTTTCAATAAAAGCTTTTTCATGAATCTCTTTTAATACTTTGTCTAAATAGCATTAGTCATTCTATAGAATGCCTAGGCATTCTATACAATGCCTAGGTAAAGTATATATAATATTTGAAAATTTCATATTTTGCCTAAAAACGCTAGGCATTCTATATATTGTCTGGTGTTCATACTTTGCTGGTAACATATACAGTATTAAGCGATACGGGAATTTTGAAGGTCTTGCAACTTTGACAAATTCAAAGTAGATGCAACATTCACTATACTCTGCACTGCCGCAACTTTGGAACACGATTCTTTATGACACTGGGAGGTTTCATGAGAACAGAATTTTCTTAAAGCATGTTTCCAATTGGAAAATCCAGAAGAAATGAGGCAATTAGCCTCTTTGGTGGAGAAACTTAATGGATTTTTTTACACTGACGTAAAAAAAAAAACTCCCAACACCAAGAAGGGGTTGTGTTAGATAAACGACAGTTGGTAGGCGGGGAGAGTACATGTGTAAGATGACGTCTATGCAAATTTCGCGTTCGGCGCATACGTGTGGCGCTAGTAGCGCCCCTCGAAACATGCAAAGCAGGTTTGCTGTAAATACGCGCTGTAACGTTCATGAGCGTTAGTTATCGTTGAGATTCGACGTAGGGTGTTGATGTTAGTCAAGAATGTCTTTAAGAAGACGAAGAAGTCATTATCAACAGCTCACGGAGTTTGAACGAAGTCGTGTAATAGGGCTACGAGAAGGTGGATTTTCTTTCCGAAATATTGCAGAACGACTTGGCAGGAATGTAGCCACTGTGCATGATTGTTGGCAGCGGTGGTCAAGGGAAGGTACTGCCTCAAGAAGACCGGGTTCCGGCAGGCCACGTGGCACTACTGAGAGGGAAGACCGCCGTGTGCGGCGTATGGCCGTGGCGCATCGTACCGCGTCTGCGGCAGCAATTCGAGTTGCAGTTGCCACCACAGTGACACAACGAACTGTTACAAATCGGTTACTTGAAGTACAGCTCCGATCCAGACACCCTGTAGCGTGCATTCCACCTACTCCAAACCACTGCCGTTTGCGACGTCAGAGGTGTCAAGCTAGAGCTCATTGGAGGACGGAGTGGAGATCTGTTGTGTTTTCTGATGAAAGCCGGTTCTGCCTAGGTGCCAGTGATGGCCGTGTGTTGGTTAGAAGGCCAGGTGAGCGCCTGCAACCAACCTGTCTGCGGCCGAGACACACTGGACCTACACCTGGAGTTATGGTCTAGAGAGCAATTTCCTATGACAGCAGGAGCACTCTCGTGGTTATCCCACGCACCCTGACGGCACAGTTGTGCGTTGGTCAGGTGATTCAACCTGTTGTGCTGCCATTCATGAACAGCATTCCAGGGGTATTTTCCAACAGGATAACGCTCGCCCGCATACCGCTGTTGTAACCCAACATGCTCTACAGAGTGTCGACATGTTGCCGTGGCCTGCTAGATCACCAGATCTTTCACCAATCGAGCAGGTATGGGACATCATTGGACGACAACTCCCGCGTCACTCCCAACCAGCATTAACCGTCCCTGTATTGACCGACCAAGTGCAACAGGCATGGAACTCCATCCTACAAACTGACATCCAGCACCTGTGCGACACAATGCATGGACGTTTGCGTGCTTGCATTCAAGATTCTGGCGGTTACACCGGTTATTAATGTACCAGCATTTCACATTTAAAATGGCTCTTCTCGTGATTACAATAAGCTGTGATCTTGAAACCTTAATCGATTAAATATGTTACCTATACAAATGTATTGCCGCCGTTTCATTCCTCTACAACTATTTTTTCGTGGTGTTGGGATTTTTTTGCCATCAGTGTATCATGAGCTTCCTTGCATGCTTTTACACATAATGTCACCTTTTTGTTTTCATCGTAAAAAATCCACGGGTGAATTTTGTTTTCATTGTAAAAGCCCTGCCATGAATTTTGAGAAGTTCTACTAGCACCTTTGCATTCACTTGATATTATAGAAGCACAAACTCCGGAATTATTTGAAGACGAATTTGATAAATCAGTAATAGCCTGTTTACGAACAGAAATTAAATCTATAGTGCCGCCCCGGTGGCGCAGTGGTCTAAGCGATGGCCCCTGATCATTCCTCCAAAAGGGGTCCGGGTTTGAATCCTAGTGACGCATGGATGTTGTGTTTGTCTTACGGCACTGGCTCTCCCCTTTCCCTGGAGCCAGTGACCCTAAATTAGGGACGGGCGACTGCTTATAACCCATTGAGTTGCTCACGGTGGTCATTAAACCTCCAATCTAAAAAAAAAATCTATAGTATCGGGCTCTGGGCTATATTGTCCAGCCGGGGCCACTTGATTACAAATTTATCCGTGATCAATGACACCACTATAATCTTAACATGATTGGCAATCACATTAAGAAAATCACACTATACCAATGCATTATTAGAGCAAACACAATTTAACTTCAATTGATTCTTTCCTTGTGAATATATGGAAATTATATACCTGGAAAATACAAATCATTACAACCCCCGAGCCGCGAACTGTCCGCACCTGCATTCACCAGAATTCAATGTTTCCAAATGACTCGTTCTCTTCAATTCCCACGTGTGAATCCAAGCATTGGGACTTGAATTTTCTACTCCACGCCCCACCCCATTCACTTCCAGACGAGACGTCAGACTGCCTGGCTGCTATCTTGCCCAGGGGTGCGATTTCTCACAACGCTGCAAGAGGATACACAAAAAGAAGCACCACGTGTGGAAATAAGAGTTTTTTTTTGTTTAGACTTCGTTTGAGAACTCTGAGAAAGAGGTTGGGTTTCGAACGGGAGAACCGACAATGGCTCATGTTGCTTCGAATCGCCTAAGTGTAAATTATGTGTAAATAATTATATTTGAACTCGAAAAGGATAAAATACATATTTGAAACTCGTTTTGCCCTGGTTCTTGAAACATACATTCCATACTTATGTTTTCCATAACACAAGATTAATTATTTTCGTAAAGTAATTTCTCTAAAAACATTTAGTATAATCGTACGTAATATAGTAGTAATCGTAATAAAACATGGCAAATTATTGAGTGGGCAGGGCCCCACGGGCCCATATAAGTTGGCACCTATGATTCTGGATATTAGCTGGTGGTCACAATAATGGGACTCGACCGTGTATAAGTTAAGAATTCATTATGAACTGGACATTTTTCTTTTCTCAAGTAATTGCACGACGAAGTGATGGATTTTAAGTGGAGAAAAAGTTTTGCTCTTGTTACGTATGAACACTGTTTTTTGCTTTATCTCCGTTACTGCACAGTGACGTGAAATGAAAAAGCCAATGAGAGCATATCGCTTATAATGAGAGCATATCGCTTATAATGAGAGCATATCGCTTATGGACCCAACCTAAAGAGATATCTAAGAACCTTATGCTTAAGCTCTATTTGTCCTGATGAAACCAAGCCAAACGCTCAGTGAAACTATAGTAGTTCTTAAAATAAAATATTTATTGTAAACAAACGTTGCAGATTTAAATTACCATATTTATTCTTTTCGTGTCAGATTGAAACGAAAAAGAATTTCTCAAATACGATCTACACGTTATGCACATTGTTCCCGCAGACGAACGTGCAAACGATGAGAGGAGAGGTCAGTTTCTTGATGTGAGTGTCCAAACATCGTCCTTTTGTATTTTGGCATCGCACTTGAAGATAATTATGGGAGATTTCAATGCAAAAATAGGGCACCGGCAACAGAATGAAACTTCAGTAGGTAAATTCGGTCACGGCAACAGAAACCAGCGTGGAAATACTCTCGTTGAGTTTGCAGAGGCAGAAGGATTTTTCATCTTGAATTCCTTTTTCAAGAAAAAGCCACACAGGAAATGGACATGGAGACATCCAATTGGGACGACAAGTGAAATTGATTTTATTATGTGTAACGAAAAATTCGTCATCGAAGACTGCAGTGTGCTGAACAAGTTCAACACAGGTAGTGACCATAGATTGGTGAGATGTAAGATGCACCTCAACACTAAACTGGAACGTGGCAAGCTCATAAGACAAACAAAATGTATTGACATAACCAACCTTAAAAAACACCATAATACTTTCAAGTTGGAACTGAAGAACAGATTCTCTGCTTTAGAAGGCCTAACATCGGAAGAAGTGGATATTTCGGAAGTTAACAGAAAAGTAACCAAAGCTCTTATGGAAACAGCAACAAAATTAGCTGGGTCTAAGAACAAGTTGCATGTAAACAAATTATCAGGAAAAACCAAAATGTTGATGCAAAAAAGAAGAGAGATGAGGACAACTAAAGAAGATGTGACTTCCAAAGTGGAATATATAGAGCTATGCAAGACAGCACGAAAAAGTATCACTGAAGACGTAAGGAAATTCAACTGTGAGCTAGTGAGGAAAGCAATTGAAAACAACCAAAGCCTAAAGATAGCAAAGGGACATCTCAGTAAGGGAAGAAAACAGATTATGGCTCTGAGAAAAGAAGATGGTTCTATAACAAGAAATAGAGGCGAAATTTTGACAAGAGTGAAAGATTTCTACTCCAAATTATATGAAAGGGATGATACATGTACTCCAGACATCATGAAAGGTACCAGAGTTCTTCCAGTCCTCCCAGCAGAAGTTGCTCATGCAATCAAGAACATGAAGCGGGGTAAAGCTCCAGGAGAAGATGGAATTACTATAGACATCATACAAGAAGCAAGTGGAGAAATTGAAACAGTACTCGCCCAAATTTTCACTCGATGCCTTAATGAAGGGAAGATTCCTGAGGATTGGAACAATGCTACAATGATCCTGCTACATAAAAAAGGTGACATTGAGGATCTCAGGAACTACAGACCTATCAGCCTCCTATCAGTGGTTTATAAAATCTTCACTAAAGTTCTTTCACACCGCTTGAAGGTAACACTGGACATGGCTCAACCGAGAGAACAAGCTGGATTCAGGAGTGGCTACAGCACAATAGATCATATCCACGTACTGAGAGAACTAATTGAAAGAGCGAGGGAATATGAACTTCCATTGTGCATGGCTTTTATCGATTATGAAAAAGCCTTTGATTCGGTGAAACCATCAGCAGTTACCACGGCTCTGAAATCCTGCGGTATTGAAGATGCATACATTAATATTATTAATAACATCTATGAAAATGCAAGTGCAAAGATTCGGCTGTTTGAAAATACAACACACATAAAAATTGGAAAGGGAGTGAGACAAGGTGACACCATATCTCCGAAGCTCTTTAATGCGACATTGGAAAATGTCTTTCAATCACTGAACTGGGAAAACAAAGGGATAAAGATTAATGGAGATTATCTAACCCACCTTCGTTTTGCTGATGACGTAGTCATTTTTGCAACTACCCCATCAGAGCTGCAGAGTATGATCCAGGAACTTGCTGACAAGAGTAAAGAAGTGGGATTAAAAATGAACTTTCAGAAGACAAAAGTGATGTTCAATGCTTTTACAAGAAATGAAGATTTATCGATTGATGGAGAAAAACTGGAGATAACAGACACATACGTTTATCTTGGACAGCAGACATCAAGTGAGGGTCACATTGGTGAAGAAATTAATCGGCGTACAAAACTTGCCTGGAGAGCTTTTGGAAAAAACAGCATAATTTTCAAGAGCAATATGCCATTATGTCTTAAAAGAAAAGTGTTTGATCAATGCATCCTTCCAGTGCTTACGTATGGTGCAGAGACGTGGACCTTAACTAAAAGAGACATACAAAGGCTGCAGACAACTCAAAAAAGCATGGAGAGGTGCATGCTTGGTATAACCAGGAGAGATAAGAAGAGGAACTCGTGGATCCGAAAAATGACGAGAGTGGAAGACATCATGATCAGAGTTAAATCCCTGAAATGGCAATGGGCTGGACATACTGCCAGAAGGACAGACCATAGATGGACAGCCGAAATTTTAGATTGGATTCCAAGGGACAGGAAAAGACCCAGAAAAAGACCACATGGGAGATGGGTGGATGAAATTCGTAAATATGCGGGAGTGACATGGAGGAGACTGGCACAAGACAGACCGTTGTGGAGGAAACTTGGGGAGACCTTCGTCCAGCAGTGGATTGATAATGGTTGACAATGATGATGATGATGATGTGCGCAAAAAGTCATAACTAAACTAAAATCTTCAGTTGTGTCACCATCTTTCGTTTCCTAGTCAGCTGACGGCCATCCTACACAGTCACATCTCCAGAGAGTAAAAAATTTCTAAAAATGAGTTTCAAGAAGATTTTAAAACGACTGAAAAACCGCGCACTGTGAGAATCAATAGAGAATAGATGACATTTGGGATTTTGTAAAGTGAATTTGAAACGATGGAAAAAAATGAAGGAAGAGCTTGCGTAACTGTAATTGAGTGTAAATAAGATATACAGTAGAACCTCGGTTATGCATTTTTCTAAGGGATGGCCCTAAAAAGCCTATAAATCTAAAAAACATATCACATTAATTTTCAAATTTTAAATACACTGACGGAAAGAAAAATCCCAACACCACGAAAAAATAGTTGTAGAGGAATGAAATGGCGGCAATACATTTGTATAGGTAACATATTTAATCGATTAAGGTTTCAAGATCACAGCTTAATGTAAGCGCGAGAAGAGCCATTTTAAATGTGAAGTGCTGGTACATTAATAACCGGTGTAACCGCCAGAATCTTGAATGCAAGCACGCAAACGTCCATGCATTGTGTCGTACAGGTGCTGGATGTCAGTTTGTGGGATGGAGTTCCATGTCTGTTGCACTTGGTCGGTCAATACAGGGACGGTTAATGCTGGTTGGGGGTGACGCGGGAGTTGTCGTCCAATGATATCCCATGCGTGCTCGATTGGTGAAAGATCTGGTGATCTAGCAGGCCACGGCAACATGTCGACACTCTGTAGAGCATGTTGGGTTACAACAGCGATATGCGGGCGAGCGTTATCCTGTTGGAAAAAAACCCTGGAATGCTGTTCATGAATGGCAGCACAACAGGTTGAATCACCAGACCGACGTACAACTGTGCCGTCAGGGTGCGTGGGATAACCACGAGAGTGCTCCTGCTGTCATAGGAAATTGCTCTCTAGACCATAACTCCAGGTGTAGGTCCAGTGTGTCTCGGCCGCAGACAGGTTGGTTGCAGGCGCTCACCTGGCCTCCTTCTAACCAACACACGGCCATCACTGGCACCCAGGCAGAACCGGCTTTCATCAGAAAACACAACAGATCTCCACTCCGTCCTCCAATGAGCTCTAGCTTGACACCACTGACGTCGCAAACGTCAGTGGTTTGGAGTAAGTGGAATGCCCGCTACAGGGCGTCTGGCTCGGAGCTGTCCTTCAAGTAACTGATTTGTAACAGTTCGTTGTGTCACTGTAATGGCAATTGCAGTTCGAATTGCTGTCGCAGACGCGGTACGATGCGCCACGGCCATACGCCGTAAACGGCGGTCTTCCCTCTCAGTAGTGCCACGTGGCCGGCCGGAACCCGGTCTTCTTGAGGCAGTACCTTCCCTTGACTACCGCTGCCAACAATCATGCACAGTGGCTACATTCCTGCCAAGTCGTTCTGCAATATTGCTGAACGAAAATCCACCTTCTCGTAGCCCTATTACACGACCTCGTTCAAACTCCGTGAGCTGTTGATAATGGCTTCTTCGTCTTCTTAAAGGCATTCTTGACTAGCATCAACACACTACGTCGAATCTCAACAATAACTAACGCTCACGAACGTTACAGCGCGTATTTACAGCAAACCTGCTTTGCATGTTCCGAGGGGCGCTACTAGCGCCAAACGTATGCGCCGAGCGCGAAATTTGCATAGACGTTATCTTACAGATGTACTCTCCCCGCCTACCAACTGTCTTTTATCTAACACAACCCCTTCTTGGTGTTGGGATTTTTTTTCCGTCAGTGTAGTATTGTACAGTTTTGAATTATTTCAAAAGGAAAGAAAATGAAAAAGATAACTATACGGTTTTAGATTTAGACAATTTATAATGTGAGACATACATACATTCTTTGTTTAACACCTTAAGCCTTAAACTTGCGTATATTTTGACTTTTGTATTAATTTTTTTTATTCTTACTTTATTATAAAAATTGGGTTAAGAAATTTTGTGCGATTTTATATTTTCATTATACGAAAAAAAAATGTTATCTTGAAATACAGGTAGTAAATCCGAATAGGATTCTGTTTGACATTCAATATCCTTGATACACATCCTTCACTTATAAGCATCGTTCTTTTCAAAGTAATTTGTCCACTAGTTGATTTAGCATTTGTGCCGAGTAAAGTATTCACTAACCATTCTTGTTTCAAATTTCTTGAATTCAGAGAACAAAGGGGAACGATATTTAGTAATTTTTTTCAGTTGCATCATCTATTTGATGGCAGCAAAAAAGCACTGTTTTTATTCTCTCAAAGTTCTAACATACCGGGTTACGTATAAAAGAATCAAAGAACCGTGTATTTTTGATAATTTAAAATTCAAAATTTTACGTACAATCCCGAAAATAGTATCAATGAATTACGTATAACTGAACTGAAAAGCGATAATACACTATAGTAAAACATCGGGAATAGCGCAGAATTACGTACAAAAGTGACAAAAGTGTAATCGAGGTTCCACTGCATGTGAATACGGTACAGATTATGTTCTGCTTTGATTCGACGAAATGAAATCGAATGTGGGAAGCGGGTTGCTACATTGTTCTTTTTTTTTTCTCTCTCTCTTTTTTGGTTGGAAGTTCAAAAGTATTTATTGGACTTGGTTGACAGATAAATTCACATACACAGGCAGACATATAGTATAGACATTTTCTAACATAGTACACAGTATGTCAAATGACCAATTTACACAGAAAGAGTCAGTGTTGATCAAGTAACACATTGAGAGCCAGTGCCGAAAGACAAACACAAACATCCATGCCTTACTCAGGATTCGAACCCAGACCCCTCCCTGGGTGAAGGATCAGAAGCCAGCACTTAGACCACTGCGCCACCGGGGTGGAACCTCCATTATTCACTAAATATTAGGCGTACAAATAAGTTTTAAAGTGTTTTAAGACAATGCAACATGTCATTTGAGAGAAAACAGCAATACCTCTACGAATAAAAATATGCGCCGTCATTATCTATTCCCTTCCGCCATCGTTCAGGCAGCTGACTTCGTCGTGTGACGTGATGAAGTCGTCAACCCAAATTTTTGCACTTCGTCACATGCCCGGAACCGCACAGCAGACAAACCATGTTGCATCGATCGAAACAAATGATAGTCTGAAGGGGCTATGTCGGGACTATACGCCGGGTGCTCCAAAACTTCCCAGCCAAGCGTCAAAAACGTTTCCTTGAACGATTTCGCGACATGCGGCCTAGCGTTGTCATGCAGTAATTTCACGGGACGCAATCCTTTGACTCTGAATGGACGTTTCTGACAGATTTCCTGGTTCAATAACAGCAATTGTTGCTTGTAGTGATCAGCAGTAACAGTTTGACCCTGTCCCAATAGTTCATAGTAGAACACACCCTTCATATCCCACCAGATGCACAGCAGAACTTTCTTGGAGTAAATATTGCGTTCCGGTGTCGAAGTCGTTGCTTCACCGGGAACTACCCAGTGTTTTTTGCATTTGGAATTGTCGTACCATATCCACTTTTCATCACCCGTATCGATTTTCCACAGGAAAGACTTTCTGTGTTGTTCATTGAACAGATTTATACACTTTATGACACGCTCATCCTTGTTCCTCTGGCTCAGGTCATGTGGCACCCATTTCCCGTCCTTCTGAATCTTTCCCATTGCACGTAAACCATAGGAAATGGTTTGTTGAGTTACCCCCCAGTTGTTCAGCTAGTTCTTTTTGCGTTTGAGACGAATCTTCATTCAGAAATGCTTGCAGTTCCTCATGTGCAACCTTCTGCGGGGCGCCGCTACTTTCTCGATCGCTAACATAAAAATTACCTGCGTTAAAGCGTCTAAACCAGAACTCACACGTTCTTTTCAATACAATATTTTCCCCCAGAACAGAACAGATCGATGCTCATGCTTTTGCAGCCCTTTTTCTTGATGAAATTCGTAACGAATGCAGTGTCGAATAAATGCAGTATCGTTTGCCATCTTTCACCTACCGATGTGCAAGTGCGTTTGATTGTTGGGCAAACTTCTGTGTCACATTTTATACTCTGTACCAGTTACAGCCACATGACAACAACGCTGAGGAATGTCGGATATGTAAATTAGCGGTATAAGTCCCACAAAAAACGCTTGAAAACTTGTTTGTTCACCTAATATTAACGACAGCTTATTGATCATCCTAGTGGGTTTGTAGCTTTATTCCCCCGCAATAAAATTGTTGGGAGTATTCTCCCCAATATTTCCAAGAAGCTGTTATTAATGAGGAAAGTTTTCTCTGTTCCTCCTTCAAAAATGACAACCTTGAAATTTCTACATCCTTCATTCCGTGTCCCACAATCACCACCGCTACTACATGCTCCCCTCCTCCCCCAATTGTTATTATTATTATCATAACCATTTTGTATTCATTCATCGCGAGCTACTGCAAGGCACAGAAGGTGATAAATAGTTTATGTTTTGTTTGATGCTTGTCTGAAGATTATTGCAGAGCGGAGTGCTAGGATAGTTCAGAGGTTAAGAATCGTAAGTTCCGGATTTCTCGGAGCAAAAGCTGATTTTTTTTCTCACTGCGCCTGGATTCG
Organism: Macrothele yani; assembly: GCA_039090855.1. Lineage (NCBI taxonomy): Eukaryota > Metazoa > Arthropoda > Arachnida > Araneae > Macrothelidae > Macrothele > Macrothele yani. Next base: position 69,944,971 of record CM077025.1, on the reverse strand, counting down.
GAACCAATAACTGCAGAGAAACTGATGCTTGAATCACTCCAGGAAATGGTCTTACAAATTCTTGTGGTCTACTGACCTTTGAGAAGAGTCGTCTGCTGCGTTCGCAGAAAACATTTGCTGACTGCTAAAAGGTTGATAGGTTTTTCTTCTCAGCTCTCCGCAAAGCGAAGACAGTAACAAAGACACTATGCTGGATTAAAAAAATGAATTAGCTGATTTTTTATCATATGGTGTTTTGCTTGTTCATCACATCAAGACACTGCTTTTCTCTTTTATTCATGTTTTTAATGTTTATAGTAATGAATAAAATAATACTTTCTTTTGTTGAAAGTACGATCGAGAGAAAATCGTAGTCTTATGACTTATTTTATGAAGTCTGTGAATTTTATTGGTTCTGTTTTAACTGAGGTAGGTGCCCTGTTCCTTCGGTTCACTTAACTACTTAAGTGATTAATTTTTCACTTGCAACAGGTAAGATATCTACTGGCAGTACACATTAAACCACGTGATGGCGAATCTGCATTACACCGGTTTCTTTTCACGAGCACTGTACCAACAGACCCAGCAGGCAGTCAGTGCCGCTAAGAAGATAGAGCATCTGTTATTCACGAGTGTTGTAGATCAAAGCGGCCAGCCAAATATCTCCATTAACTTAGACAGGAACGCGAGCTTTTCAGAATAGCCTGTTTCACAACGAAGAGCCAATGCAAGTGCGGATAAAAAAAGAAAGTGAGTTTCTCAAGTTTTATGTTGAGCTGAACAAGTTACATAGAAATACTTTCGAATATTCAGTCGGATACAATATGTCAAGTCACGTATAGCATTTTTAGATATATCTGAATGCCACGTAGATTGTTTCCTGTGCTTTGTTTCCGATTACAGAGAATGTTCATACATTTTTAGAACGTTTTTGATAAGAAATTACCGAAAATAAAACACGTTTAAAGAACTGAAACCTGCAACAGCGTGTTAGATGAACACGAAAAAAACATCTGCGGCAGTTAAATATCGTCTGCTAAGAAAATGGCGCAAGTAAACAATTTGTGGATAGAAGGTTATATTTTTCTTCTTTACGACTGGAAATATTCGTATTCTGTAATTTAAAAACGTTGTGAAAATCATGGAATTAGCCTTTCTAAATGTAAAATAAGCAATGGAGAGGGAAATCGTCAGGCATTGCTTTTAACAGGAAAAAGAACACCGAACGAATGTCCAAAGAAGTATCTTTGCCACTATTTCAAAAGTAAGGTCTCTGGCCTTAAAAGAAAATGTACCGACCTAAAGAGCAATCGCTAAGTCGTTAAAAATCTCTGTATAAATTGTAAACAAGGTAATAAACAAAGATTTGAATCCGAAAAAAAAAAAAGAACATAATGTTCACCCCCTTTTGACCACCGTGACCTGGGTGCAGGTCATGGTGTAGACTTCTTTATGAAAATCACTTAGCCGAAGACATGGAAATTTATTGTGATTATTGATGTGTGAAGCATGGATTTACCTAAACGATTGTACACAGAAAAGGTCGATTTACTTTGGCAAAAGAGCAGAAAAAGACTTACAAATTTGGTTCCAAGAATCCAAGGAAAATTTCAGTAAGGGATCCATGATTATTGCTGGTTTCTCATGAAATGGGAAATTAAAGTTAAGAAAAGTTGAAAAGGATGTTCAGATCAATTCTACATATTACTAAAATAATATTTTAATTACTATATTTAAAGAGGAAATTCACAGAGCCTTCAAAGAGTAGAACTCCATCAAAATAAGAAAGGCTACGAGTCATACATCCAAATCTACAGAAGGCGAGTCGAAAGTTGTGCAATATTTGCATAAACGCATGTGCTACGGCAGGTATGTCACGTGTTTAAACTAGTTCAAGTCGCGCTCTGCAGTCAGTCGAAAGGGATATAAAGTGGTAGTGTTCACTGTGTACTGCATTGCATTTCGCCGTTCTGTCTATGGTTGCCTAAAAGATGAACAGCCACAACCGATAAATTAAGGAACTTTTGCTTTACGAGTTTGAAATCAGCCATAACGCTGCTCAAGCAACACGAAACATTTGTCATGCGAAAGGGGAAGATTCCGTGGACCACAGCACCGCAACCAGATTGTTCAAGAAATTTCGCTCAGATGACAGAAACCTCGACGATCAGCCGAGATCAGGTATGCTGCGCACCGTGGATTCGGAGGCCGTGCCACAGGCCATAAAGGAAAATCCGACAACCAGCACTCGGAAATTATCAGGCGAGCTTGGCATATCACAGAACACCGTGGTTTGTCACCTTCAAGACCTCGGCAAGGTCTACAGGAGCTGCCGCATGAACTGACGCCAGTTGAAGCAAACCTCCGAGTGGAAGTGTGCACGAAACTCCTAGAAAAATCACACGATGTACGTTTCCTCAAGAGAATTGTTACGTGCGATGAAAAGTGGGTCTATTTCCGTAATCCTAATACAAACGGAAGTGGTTGAGCCCGGGCCAACTTCCTGAACCTGTTGTCAAACGTGGGCGCTTCGAGCACAAGATGATGCTCGGCGTCTGGTGGAATTTCGAGGGCATAATCCGTTACGAATTTGTTCCAGACTATCGGACCATCAACGCCTACCTCTACTCTGGACAGCTGGAGCGGATGTATGCCGTTTTGGAGGAGAAGTACCCTTCACTGGTGAACAGAAAGCTCGCTCTCCTACAGAAGGACAACACTCGGTCTCATACCGCGCGAACGACCCGGGCAAAACTCCAGGAACTTGAGAGCATCGAATTGATGCCACACCCAGCACATAGTCCGGACCTTTCCCGTCTGATTATTACTTCTTCCGGTCCATCGCTCACTTCCTTCGCGGGCGGCACTTCAACAACCAGGAGGAGGTGGCCGCTGTTGTGAAGGAGTTCTTCGTCTCGAAGGTCAAAAACTTGCACCGCCGCGGAACCGAAGAACTGACAGTTAGATGGCTAAAGACGGTGCAGCATGATGGCCTATACTTTGAATGCTGGTCAGCTTTCGTCCTAAAGGTTCGAATGAACACATAAAGTGATCCAAATATTGCAAAACTTTCGAGTCGTCCTCTGTACTACGCTATTTCTTGAAAAAAATGAAAAAAGGTAATGGTATTAATTCTGTACCTTTTGTGTGTGTTCCTTCAAAGTCCGCTGATGTGTCACCTGTGGACTATTGTGCCTTCGGACTGCTAAAAAGAGAACGCTTTTTAAACGCATATCTAAAACAATTATTGGACTATGGAAAGCAGTGGAAAAGAAGTGGAGTAAAATACCACTGACTTTGGCGGTTCACGTTTGCCATTTATCTCTCACACATGTTATGAAATTGGTTGTGCACTCGAATGATTTACATATCACACTTACCAATTTTCACGCCAATACAACGCCTTCCCCTAGAAGGGGCAATTTCAACGTCGATCAGGGTATTTAATTTGGTATCATCTCAGCAAATGATCATCGGAAAGCAAAAACCAAGAATTGCCAAATGTGTCAATATAAAATAAAAATTACTTTCGTAGAATGTTATCTGGTTGTTCGTGAATTTATTAAACAGAAGACAGCTCAAACAATAATCTTATGCAGTATAAACGTATCTTATACACTGATAATCTTATATAATCTTGTACACGGCAACACCACGAAGAAAGTGAGGTTATACAGGACGTAAACAACTAACTGTACTTCCCCTTGAATGATCACATGGGATTCTTTTGTAGTACTAAGGTCTGCGAGGTATACACTCACTGACTGACAGAGAAAATGCCACACCCTGAAGGAATGCTCGACACAGACCAAACTTCACACACAGATAACCAAGTAGGTCCTGAACAAATAATTTAATTGTCACATACACACTAGGCTCCAGTGGCCGAATATACAGGATGATCAATAAGGAGTGTGGCCCCCATTTTGGGCGACACAGCTTTGAATCCGACGTGGCATCGAGGCAACGAGAGTCCGAATAAAGTCTTGGGGTATCATGGACCATGTGGTGTTTATCTGAGTCCACAGTTCAGCTTCATTTTGCGGGGGTGGGAGGGTACTCAACCGACGCCCAATTGTGTCTCATACATTATCGATGGGCGAGAGGTCGTGGATTGTGCTGGTCACGGAAGCATCGGCAAAAGCAATCAGGCTGATCCGAGCGGCATGCGGCCGGGCGTTTTCATGTTAAAAAACGTCGTTTGGGATGACCTGCAGATACGGTAGTGCCATCGGCCGCAGCGCCTCATCAACATAGCGGCGTACCTTCAATGTGCCCGTAATGCGCACCAGCGGTGAGCTGCTGTTGGCGCTAACAGTACCCCACACCATGATTCTACGTTGCCGGGCCGTGTGGCGCTTCACAATGGCGGAGGAATTTGACCGTTGGCCACGAAGCCTCCAGACTCTCACACTGCGATCATCCGTGGTGAGACAGAACCGTGATTCGTCGCTGAATATCACACTGTTCCATTCGGCACCCCACACAGCTATGGAGCGACACCACGCCAAGCCGTGACGACGATGGCTCGCTGTTAAGGGTGGCCTTCGCCACGGACGCCTGGACAGCAAACCAGACGCAGTCAATCGGTGCGACACTGTCCGCGTCGATATCAGAGCATCCTAGCTCCCCGTACACTCAGCAAAATGTCGCCCATTGTGGCCTGTGGTTCCGCTACGGCATGACATCGGATGCGACGATCGGTGCGCTCGGACGTCCGTTATGTTGCTCCGGTCCTCCTATGACGTTGCACAGATCCTTCCTGGGACCACTGTCTCCAAACGTGACCGACGGTTGTGGCATCACATTGTGTTTCTTCCGCAATACGGCGCAAGGACCATCCGGCGGTACAAAGGCCTACGATGACACCTCTCGTAAACTCATCCGTTTGACGAAATCGCGTACGACGGCTTCTTAACGTAATTGGCACCCCTTGTTCGTTCTCCAGATACGGCTACAGCAGAACCACTCACTTCTTACGGTCGTGACGACGTCTCGACTGGTAGCCTTACGGGCTGTTTGTCCGCTTATATACTGCGTGCCGTTCGTGGGATTGGCCTGCAAATGCAGTTTTGCATAACTTGTACATGTGCACCTTCCCTGCAATTTGCATGGCGCTGCGTTCACGTCTTCGGGGTGTGGCATTTTCTCTGTCAGGCACTGTATTAGCCATTATCGTAAAAGGCAGTGAGCTCTCGGGAACGGAAGTTCATATAGTGTCTGCAGCTGGACAAAGTAACGCGTAGCTTAAATTCATAAATACCGATCATGGAAAATAATCGAGGTCGTGCAGGAGCGACAGCAACATATGATGAATCCAATGTGGAAAGAAAGCGCACAGCGCTGTTGGTGTCGTTGGATTAAAAGCCATTCCTTCCCAGGACATCAAGGGCCAGAAAAAGGGAAAGTTGGGACAAAAAACTGCAAGTCTTAACAAATAGCTCTGCGTTCCCTCTCTCTTTCGGAGACACGGCTCAGAGACAGCATCCAGTAAACCAGTGTCTTCACAAACAATTTTAAGTTGCTTACATAACGCAGGTGTCTAGGGACGTACTGATAGACCCCGCAAAACCCTCCCAACCCCCAGCATTGCGATGCTCACGGTTAAGAGGGCATCTAACCTCAGGAAAAATATTTTACACATTTTTTTGCGGAAACTGCATATAGAGCTGGTTAAAAAATTTAGCCAAAAACATTTTACTGCAGCTTTCAATGAAGTATTAAAAAGAGGACGACTTTTCTTTTTCAGTAAATAAAAAAAAACATTTGAAAAACATTTTTGCGGTTTTAGTTTATGAAAACTGGATGACGGAAAGCAGCTATTCCAGACGACTGGCGGTCCCTTTTCACAGCCATAGCAATAGTCGCTATACATGTTCACTGAAGTGCCAGAAAAACTGGTACAGACTAGCTTGTGCAAAATACAGCACATAGCAACGTCACCTATGCGCGTACTCGATTGCGTCCGCCAGTGCGTATATAAAGCGATAGACATCTTTGCCAGCTGTCAGAGCTGTTTTCGGCATGAGAATGACAAGTAATAACGATTTAAGCGATTTTCAACGCGGTGTCATAGTTGGCGCTCGTGAGATGGGCCATTGTATTTCGGAGGTAGAAACGAAGTTTGGATTTTCACGGACGACCATTGCAAGGGTGTACCGTGACTACAAGAATTCAGGCAAAACCTCCAACCTACGATACCAGTGTGGCCGTAAAAAGACATTGGGTGAACGTGACCATCGTCGGCTGTCAAGAATCGTTTCACGCGATAGGCGCGTAACACTCTCGCAGGTATCATCGGAATTCAATGCTGGAGCCTCAACAAGCATCAGCGTCCGGACTGTGCAACGTACCTTGCACGATATGGGCTTTGGGAGCCAACGCACAACTCGAGTCTCCTTGTTGGGTGCACGACACAGAGCTACGCGCCTCGCTTGGGCACGGCAACACCGTCACTGGACACTTGATGACTGGAAACAAGTAGCCTGGTCTGACGAGTCGCGTTTCCAACTGTAGGGAAGGATTCGTGTGTGGCGCAAACTCCATGAAGTCATGGATCCCGATTGTCAACAGGGAACTGTACCGGCTGGTGGGGTGTCCGTAATGGTATGAGTGTGTTTAGCTGGACATCACTGGGACCGGTTGTACGTCTACAAACGTCTGTGACCGGCCAACGCTATGTGCGCATCCTTTCTGACGAGTTACACCCGTTCATGTCCTGCATTCATGCTGATGGGTTGGGATTGTTCCAACCGGACAATGCACCTCCACACAAGTGTGGGGGCGCCTCATTATGGTTAGAGGAGCATTCATCTGAGTTTGGGATGTTGCCATTCCCACTCAAGTCCCCATATCTGAACGTGATAGAATACATTTGAGATGCCATGCGACGCGCTATCGAACACAGGAATCTGAGACCTCGGAATACACCCGAATTGTGAAACGCTATGCAGGAAGTGTGGTATGTATTGCTTACAGCATATTTCCAGAAGCTAGTGAAGTCCATTCCCTGTCGTATTCCTGTAGTCCTGCGCTCCTGTGGGGGACCTACCAAGTATTAGACTAATGTACCAGTTTTTCTGGCACTCAGTGTATATTAACAAGAGAATGTGAAAGGAACATCAGTTCAGTGAATTAAATGTTTATACCAATGAGGATAAGGTGTTATGCATTATAGTTGTTTACACATAAAAACACGTCATTCAGAATATAATGGATTGAAAAGTGTTATTTTTGGGACGAAGAAACAGAGACATGTGTCATTTTTTATAAAAGAGTCAAGAGAAAATAAATGTTCAAAACATTCTGGCATTTATACTTTCAAGAGTAAATAATTTAATGTGTTTTTTTATATTCAAGAGTAAATTATTCTTAATTGTCAGTTATTTATATACAATTGGGAAACGAATTTCTCCGAAGAAACAATTCCTCATAAATACATGGCAGGCACTGCAGTGCTATTATTGGCATATTTTCATTGTATTCCATGTAACCACTTTCTTCAGAAAACTTGAAAATTTTCATCGTCCTGGAGGGAGAATCGAAACTGCACTTCCTATTTCCGTTTGAATTGAACCCGTACCTCCCTTGTCGCGTAATGACTAGCGTGCTCAACCGGAAATCAAATCGGAAGGTGCGAGTTCGATTTCCGCTCCAGGACGATGAAAATTTTCAAGTTTTCGGACATGGAATACAGTGAAAATATGCCAATAACAGCGTCAATTACTTATATGCTTACCTATGTTCCATATTGTCGTATAAAATGTAAAAAAAAGGTCATTAGATACTGTCACACAGCAGTTAGGTGCTTTGTGTGTAGTTCTCTAAAAGAAAATTTCCATGATATGATTAACGTTTTATTGGCGTAAGTGTTTTGTAGTACTTTGTAATGGTATAAAACTAGAGCAATTACATATTTTACACAACGCGCGCATTTGTGTTTCATGCAATAAAGTGCAATAATTTTGGTTTTACGAAAATTACCTGTAGGTTCCACAGAATTTTAATTATTAAAACGCCCATAAAACCTAGTCAATTTCAATATCAGTAATTGAAATCTAACAGATTTGGGCAAAACGGCTCGAAGATATTTTTTATTGCGCGAAGGCCCCAAACTTTTCTGGTGCGCTACCCAAATGACTATGATTAAACCATTATTACAGCTCAGGAGCAGCCAAATGGAATAATTAGGTATCCTAATTATTTCATCGGCATCCTGGGCATGTGATAAAAAAAACACTACTGAATACATATCAGGCAAAGAAAGAAAAAAAAAGAAAAAAATTGTTTTGTCGCAAAACATATACAACGAGATACCATCCTCTCTCTTTTAGCGACACGCAATACTGGGTTTGCTTGATGCTTTAGCAATTCATAATAATGTACAACGTCATGCTCCGAAAGAGAAGAATCGTAAAATATCACTAAAATTTGATAAACATGTCAGACCCCAGAAAAAGGAAGCGTAAACATTCAATGCGAGGGCGACTAGTCAAGCCAGCGTGCATTCGTGAATACCTCAAATCAAATCTCTCATACAAATCAAATCCCTCAATACATTTCAAAACAGCAACGCTTATCATCAGCTTCCGCATACATCATTACGCTTTCACCTGTCGTCAGGTTGACAAGCACGAATTCGCCGTGAGGGAAAATGTAGCGTTCAGGCTGAAAAATGCTTAACGATAATAAACCAAAACTTACATAAGAAGACAGGAACTAAGAAGGAAGGTTAAAGGGTATCTGAGGTATGTCCAAGGTATCTTAACTTTGTTATTTACAAGTGTCCTTCCTTCCCTGCGCAAAGACGTGAAAGGTACGACAAAGCAAGATAATGCTTGTCCACGCGCTGCACTTATGATTTGGAAAGAGGAGTTTCACAAGTCATCAGCACCCAAGACTAGGAAACACCGCTCGATTTTTACTCTTTAATTGGATTAACTCCTGGTCAGCAAGTTGGGCAGAAATTCTCGAACGAATATATTCGCTGTCTAAGAAGTGGGCAGAACGTCGCTGGGGCCAGTGAACCTGAACATCAGAAAGCGTTGCGTTCCTCTTAGCTTTGTTATTCAGAGTGGTCATTTACGGGGATGATTGACATTAATACTTTCTCACTTATTACGTGCAAAACGGTCTGTAACAAAAGAGACGAACCTAAAAAAGGAAAAAGATGAAAAGAAGAGCAATTTGTTCAAATAAACAGTCAAGGAAGGAAAAAGATGAAAAGAAGAGTGGACGAAACTAAGAAAGTAAAAAGAGAGTGATATTTTTCTTCCCTGTGGCATGATGCCCGTGCCAGGAAGACTAGCTCTTCCTCATCATGGAAGACTGGAAAGTAGACCTAATCACCAGTAACACAGGTTTATGGGAGAAAATGTTGAGATAAGTGCGGAAAAGGATTTTTTCCCGTAACTTTCGTAAAACCTGGCAGCTGCGTTAATGTTTCTATTTTGGGAAGTCAGAAAATTTTGGGCACAATTTGGTTCAGACACATGGGCCTCTTAAATTTTTAACGCATAACCACTGCCGCAACATTCATGTCTTACCAGAGGTTCGTGCCCAGATCTTCCAGGCCTAACTGGAAGAAAGTTGCATCCCGGAACAGTCTAGCATTAGGCGACATAACATGTACGAAGGCCAACCAGAAAGTAAATACATTTCGCGCATCACTCCGACGCAAATATTAGCTTCAGAGTCACGCATGCGTAGTTGTGTTGCCTTATCCATTAGCCATGCCCTGACGCCATTTTGTGACGTTGTGCTTATGTTAAAGATTTGTGCTGCGCGTTAATAACATTTAAGTTAATAGAACGGCCCGCCGACTGCGAATTCTTGTCTGTGGTAAGTTTTCTGAATGTGAGAAATGTCAGACCAAGTGAAATTTATTGGCAAATTTGTGAAATTTACGAACAAAACGCAATAAATGCAGGAATGCTGCGGAAGTGGGTTCGGATGTTAAATGAAGGACGACAGAGCGTTCATGACGAATTGCGTAGAGGTAGATCTGCTGAAGGAAGATTTGGTGGAGAGAATGAATGAAAACATTAGGTAGAACCTCGACGCTTCACAATTTCTGATCTGTCAGAACATTTCCCTGAAGTTATTACTGCGCGAAATCATTACAGAAGAGCTTCAGTGCCGCAAAGTGTGTGCACGACGGGTGTCAAAGATGTCATGCCGCGAATGTGACGCAAAACCTGGTCACCAAATCTGCATTGGAGCTGCTGGTCCACCATTCCTACAGCCCAGACTTGACTTGGAGCCCAGTGACTATCATTGGTTTCTCCGCTTGGAACGATTTCTTTCCTGCCAGTATTTTGATTACGACGATGATCTGAAGACGACGCGACGGTTGAGCGGTTGCTCGAAATCCAGGCGGCAGACTTCTATGAGGAGGGTATCCAGAAACGTGTACCACGATGTGACAAATGCCTTAACATTCACAGGAAATATGTTGAAAAGCTGATTAAGGTATGAGCAACTCATCGCACATTAAAACATTTTTATCAGTATTTTTTTATTTATTTCTTATCTTTAAACGGTACTTACTTTTTGGATGGCGTTTACCAGAAAGCAGTCCACGTGGATTATCCACCCGGCCGCGACTTCAGTTATCGTCGAAGGCACACGATTGAGCATGTGGAGAATAACATCGGCCCCACAGGCACGCATCTGCTGGAGTGTTACTAGCAGTTGTAAACAGAAATTTTTAACACATGAGTATATCATCCTAGACAAAACTGATGGCTTGTATTCTTCGCCATCACAATTCCTACAGAGCCATTATACCTAGACGTACTGTATATAAAACCAAGGTAAGTGATTTGCTCATTGAAATTTCCAATTTTAATCACTTGCTTGCATAACGTTTCGAGTATGGAATGCCCGCATTAACCATATGACACTGCAATTTTCAATTTGCTCAATTAGTATGCGAGAAGCTAATTGAACAGTTCATCAATTAAAAGGCGGATACGCTCTTCGGTTATGAATTGCCTATTCTTCGCCAATAAAACTGTGAAATAGGAAAATAAATGGTTCTGTTTAAAGTGCGCTTCTTTCAGAACAAAATGCCTGAAGAAATTTATAAATAAAAAGAGTTACTCCAAGAGCGAAACAAGCACGCGAACAATACCTCACGCATAAGAATTTCATGGAGCGGGTGTTAAACACAACGTGTCACGATATTCACACACCGGCCTCTTCCTGTATTTCTTTTTCTCTACCAACGCCACAAGACATGCACATTTTATTTTAGTTTGGCAGTGAATCTTTCATCATTAAAAACCACTTTGCTAAAGTTCAGGTAAAAATTTAACATCTGTTGTTTTTCTTTTGATTAAATGTTTAACGACCACCGTGAGCAACTCAATGGGCTATAAGCAGTCGCCCGTCCCTAATTTAGGGCCACTGGTTCCAGAGAAGGGAGAGATCCAGTGCCATAAGACAAGCACAACATCCACGCGCCACCGGGATTCGAACCCGGACTTATCTAGGAAGAATGGTCAGAAGCCCTCGATTAGACCACTGCGCCACAGGGGCGGCCTAACATCTGTTGTAAATGTTACGAAGTTCTCAATAAAAAAAAAGAACGATTAAAATACACTATCTACCAATAAGTAATTGGACACCCCTGCAATCGAATATATCTGCGGTCCTGATACACGTCACTGCCGCCGCCGTTAAATATCGTGTGAGAAACAACAACTCAACCAGTCGCATGCAAAATGCCACGCAGTTCGGAGCTCTCTGATTTCGAGAAAGGTGTAATCATCGGGTATCACAGAAATGGCCGATCCATACGTGACATATCCAGCGAGTTGAAGTACCCAAAATCGACAGTGGCCTACGTGATTGGCAAGTGGAAGATGAGAGGTGAATGTGCCCCGACCAGGCAGACCCACAAAACTGGGAATTAGAGACCGACGTGTGCTGGCCAGAAAAATTCGGAAGAACCTCACCAAATCGATGGGCCACATCCGCGAGGAGTCTCAACAGGCATCCGGGAGTGTTCATTCGGTGAATACCATCCGTAAGGAAGCCCATATGCTCGGTTATCATGTACGTGCTGCAGCTCACAAGCCTTTGATCACCAAGTCCAATAGCGCTGCTCGGCTAGCGTGGTGCAAAGAACGTCGACAGTGGACCGTTGAACAGTGGAAACAGGTTCTCTGGAGCGACGAATCAAGGTTCACCCTCTACCACTTGGATGGCAGGGTCTGGGTTTGGCGTCTGCTTGGAGAACGCCTCCTGCCGGAATGTATTGTGCCAACTGTGAAGTTCGGCGGCTGTGGAATTAAGCTATGGGGGTGTTTCTCCTAGAATGGCACGGGACCCTTGGTCGCAATTCCCGGTAGACTGAACGCCGAGACCTACTGCACCATTTTAGATCACCATGCGCTTCCTACGTTGTGGCAGTTTCACGGGGTGTACCCATGTTACTTTCAGGATGAAAATGCCACCTGTCATGTTGCGAGGTCCACCATGGCTTGGTATGGCGACAATGGGGTTAATCGAATGGACTGGTCTGCGCAGAGCCCGGACCTTAACCCTATCGAGCACCTCTGGGACGAGTTGGAGCGTCGACTAAAGGGGTGCCCCCACCGTCCGAAATTGGTGAAGGAACTGACCTGTCTTCTCCAAGCCGAGTGGAAGAAAATACCGCTAGCCGTCGTACAACGCCTGGTTGAGAGTATGCCCCGGAGGGTCGCAGCTGTAATCGCCGCTCGTGGAGGCTCCACCAACTATTGAAGGTGAATAAACTTTGTTTTCCTTTGCTATCACAGGTGTCCAATTACTTGTTGGTAGATAGTGTAATATGGTTTAATAAAAACTCTTTTTTTTTACTTTGCGTACTAAAAACTGGATACCATTTATTTTTGGTTTGAAACAACGTCCTTTCAAAAACTATGTTGTGACCAAAACAAGATGAACTCAATGGTACTTATTTATCATACTGCAAAGATATAGGAACTCAAACTTACGCTTATTTTCTTTTTTTTTTCGTGTATGTGTCGTATGCGACTATTGCGGGTGCTAATTCCGCTGCGGACCATACAGTTCGCAGTTCTCCAGAGTTTCCGCAAACGTAAATGTGTGGATGGATCCTGATAATTGACTGTAAAAGTATTGAGCTATATCTATCAGTTCCGCTCACTATTGGATGAGGAAGGCAACAAGAAACCACCTCATCGTAACCCACAATTTCGGGGGTCACTATAACTGTGCGCGCGCAGCTCATGGTAACGAATTGCCTACGTCCTTGTCTGGACATGGCATCTCAAGTAGAAATACGATACGCTTTCTAATTTTCCTAAACCAAAGTTTTATCTCCTTCCCGAAAAGAAAAAGAAAGAGTCTGAATGTTCACATATTCAAACACAAATCCTATGACTTCAAACCTTCATTCACTGTATTTTCATATTCTTGCTGAAATAATAGGCATTAGAGAGGCATATATACACAGTCGAGTCACATTATTAGGACCACCTCCTATTTTTGACGTCAACAACGCGTAGCCAATGAAGAAGGGTACGTGTCGTGAGCAGTGGCGTAACTACTACACCCGCAGCCCCTGCAGCTGCAGGAGGGGGCGTCAGTGGCGTAACTACTACACCCGCAGACCCACGCAGCTACAGGAGGGGGGCGTCAGTGGCGTAACTACTACACCCGCAGACCCCCGCAGCTACAGGAGGGGGCGTCAGTGGCGTAACTACTACACCCGCAGACCCCCGCAGCTACAGGAGGGGGCGCAGGTAACGAAGGGGCGTACTGCAGCTGACAGTTATAGTTTTATGAAAAAATTCGAACACGTACAATTATTAACCCAAATATTCATATTTTGCTTTAAGATATTTTTGCCTAAACATTGTAAATGGCTAATTTCACTTTTAAAACACTGAATGTCCTACAGATTGAAAGTGCTCGGTTTTTTGACTTCGGGTTGTAATACGATTGCTCTGCAATGGGTTGTAAATAATACGACCGCTCTCCAATCGCCCTCTCTCTGCGCTGCTGAGGAAAATCGCGAGGCCGCAGTGGGATTCACCATGGAGGATGTGGGAAAACCGTCAGTTACCTAGGATTACGTGCACGACAGGCGTCAACATTTATTCACATCAGCCGCAGATCTGCCAAGTGTAAAAGAGTGATTTCTTGAAGTGATTTATTTTATTTTGGACAAAGCAATTAGCAGTTACACGTATTGTCCAATCTATTACTTAAAAAGTTAAAACTATAGAGCTCTAGGTACCACCATGACTTTTGCAGACACTCTCCCTGACTTCCTAACACCCCCCCCACACACACACACACACACCACCACCACCACCACCATCACACATATATACCGCGAAAACTTCATCCTCCCTCGTGCTCCAAAATCCTGGAGAAATCACTGTGCATAAGGTGTGCTGTAGACATTCTGAAAACATATCATTCGTTGCTGCCATGGATAAAAGGAGCGATTTATCAGATTTGCAAAAACGGATGATTATCGGCTTTCGGGCCAAGGGTGGCAGAATTTCTGAAACAGCGCAGTTTGTAAACTGTTCGCGTGCTGCTGTGGTTAAAGTGTATCGTGATTGGACAAATGGCACCATTGCAAATAAGCGATGTGGAAACTGAGGAGCACCACGTGAGAGGTGAACGTCGGCTGCGAAGATGCATTAGGTCCGATCGACAAGCTACAGTGGAGCAACTTACTGACCGAATGAACCAGGTGGCTACCGAAAGTGTGTTTATAACGACAGTTCAGAGAACCCTACTGCGTACGGGGCTCCGATGCAGACGGATGGTCACTGCACCTATGCTAACGAAGGTGCATCGGCAAAAAAGGCTTACATTTGCACGTCTATCGGAATTGGACCTCCACTCATTGTCAAAGAATTGCGTTCTCCGATGAGTCACGTTTTCTGCTTCATCGAACGGATGGACGTTGGCGTATAAGGCGAGAAACACGGGAGAACAAACACTCTTCAACCATTGCTGGAAGAACATAAGCTAGCGGGGGCAGCGTTATGGTCTGGGGAATATTTTCGTGGCATTCTCTGTGTCCACTCATACCTGTGAAAGGCACTATGAACCGAATTCGTTATGAATCCATCCTTGCAGACCACGTACACCCATACATGCTGATTGCCTTCCCTGGGGCGGATGAGATCTTCCAACACGACAATGCGACGTGTCACATAGCTGGAAATGTCCGAGAGTGGTTGGAAGAGCACGATAACTTAAACCCAATTGAGCATCTGTGGGACCACCTCGATTGTGTTGTTCGCTCTGTGGATCTTCTACCACGGACTCTCCAGCAGCTGTCAGATGCACTACAGTCAGCATGGCTCCACATAACATACCTGTGAACACCTTTCAACACCTTATTGAGTCACTCCTAGGCCGTTTAGCTCCTGTTCGCGCTGCACACGGCACTTACTCTGGATATTAGCTGGTGTCACAATAATGTGACTCGACCGTGTATAAGCATATGACATTAATAAAATATCCGAATTAAAATAATGGAAGAATTCATATGAAAAATTAGAGTTATGCTAAAAAATTTAAACGTCATATAACCAAATGCACCAAAAGGCAATAGCTAAAATAAATGTAACTTTTTTTGCTTGTCTCTGATGTTTAGTGAATAAAATGTGGTTCATCGCGCTTTCAATGTGATTTTAATCAATTGCTGCGGTACTGCCAGCGAGTGATATAAAGACTGCACTGTCCCAGCTTAACTCATTGTGATTGAGGGTTTGTCGTCGTATGAGATTGGTTGACTGGATTTTCTCTGAGAAGTGTATTTTGTAGCCTTGAACAGCCTACCCATTCTTGCATTTGTAAAATTCTATGGTAATGACCATACTTGGGTCAAAAAGACTGCATCTTGTCACAGAGTATCGGTTAATACAGCTTGATGGCCTGGATAGCACATACACAGTCAAGGAAGTCAGTTCTGATTGAAGAGTGAAGGTAAATTTTTTATGGAACTTGTCAGAAATACGTGAAAAGTTAATCACTTAAACTTAATCTTGTGATACAGGACAAAAAACGAGCACACACATAATACTTTCTCTTGAACTTATCAGGTGCCATAATACTTTTGTCAAAGCAATGTAAACTGACTGATTTTCCACTATCCCTAACACACACGATACTGGCGTAACTGGAAATGATGTAAGAGGTTGGTGGTTTATTAGGGAGGAAAGTTACGGACGTGATGGGTAGAACTATGGATTTGTCGAAGTTTACCAAAGGCCAAATTGTGAGGGCACGAAAGGTTGGTGCTTTTATTTCGGAAACGGTGACGCTTGTGCGTTATTGGAGGCATCCGTATTTGAAATGCACCAGGAATGGTGCCAAAATGGAGAAAACAACCAACCTGCGACACACTGTAAAGAACGGCGAAAGGTGGTAAGAGGTAACGACAGGTACGCCGTCTTATATAAAGACAATTCCGCAGTTGACAACCTAGCACAATATTGGGTCAACCAGAAAGAACATCCCGCGTGACTATGCGTAGCACGCTGGCACTGATGGCTGCAATAGCAGAGGACAACAGTCCATCAACGTAAACGGCTCTCCTGGTGCCAACAGCATGTGTATTGGACGGTAGAAGATTGGAAGCAGGTGTGCTGGTCAAATGAATCAAGATATGTGCTCCATTCTGCTGATAATCGAGTCCGAATTTGGCGTCAGCAGCATGATGTTATACGGGTAGATCCCTCGTGCAAAACATGGACTATCCAGGCCGGTATAACCTCCTTGGTTACATATAGCATTACACGTGAAGTGGTAAAGATTCGTAGAAAAAATATTCTCATGTTTCGATAGTTTTCAGTAAACTATCGATATTTCATCGACATTTTTACAAAAATAATCGATGGCATTTGAACTGCTGCCATTTACCTGAAGTACGCGATTGAAACTTGTTTCATACATCTTGAGCGTATTGCACACAAAGTCTGTAGCGATTATTGCTGTTCTGCACAGTTCTGCGATAAAGACATTCACATTGTCGGACACTCCTCGCCCTCTTGTGTGAGCGCGCTGTAGTAGCACGTTCGTCATGTCCTTGGCCGTTGTACTTTGTTCCGGCGGATACATAAATTCGATCACAAATATGAAAGCGTAGCTGTATCTTGGGTGCAAGACCTGGGCTATCTCACCTAACCCCTGCTGCGTCCCCAGTACTTTTTTTTTTAATTTTGCAAAGTTTATTTTTCAGTTATTAAGTAATAGAAATATGTTTTCTAAATTTTAGGTGCATGTTATTGCTAACATAATACCAAATAATTATGAGGATGAGGATTTTAACACTTTACCTTTTTAATATTTTATTTGTACATGAACTCCATTCTTATTTCCTTTTGTGTGAACTTGATGTTACGTTTTCATAAAAAGTTTCTTCCAAGTGCTTTTTCATACTTAAAAAGAATGTTTTTCTTTGTTGACAAAACAGCCAAGTTTCTTAAGTGTGCATGTCCTTGTGTAGCTCTAAGATACGTCTTGATTCTTTTTAATGCAGAAAAACTTATTTCGCCCATTGCAGTTTTTGATGGAAACTTCGTATTAGGTCTGCTAATTTATACACTTCACTAAACGCAACGTCCAATTTATTCAATTTCATGTAACAAGTAATATCTTTTACTGATTTCATTTTGTGTTCATCAAAGGAATAAAACACTTTCAGTTCATTTTAGAGTCAAACTGCATCAAAATCTGAAACATAAGGTTCCTTAAGTTCTGACAGCAGATGTTCAGGAAAGATTTCATAAAATTTATCAAAACAGTTCCAATGCAACAAAGCCACGAATTCAAGATATAATATCACTGATTTTAATTCGCTGATATTTCACACAATTGAAACATCTCTCGCGAAACACGTGCTGTTAGGAGGGAGCATGCGAGTGACTAATGGTAGTCCTAAGTCTAAGTCTTCTCTTTTCTGAGCGAACCCTTGCTCAAAGCAATGGCCCATTCACCCTTCACCTGCTGCTTCATGTTGTCATAGAAACGCTAGCTGGCGATCGTATTGAAAGTCTCCGAATCATACAGCGAAGACTGGCACAGCTGGTTGAGTTACGATGACACCATCCCTCCACTAGGGACCAGTTGGTCTTTGTTCGCCAGACAGATTCTCTTAATCGGAAGAAGCGAATCCGCACGTGTTGGTTTTTTTTTCGCAGCGAAAGCATCGGCATATCTTAATACCATTGATAATTGACTTTTATTTGTGTATATCTAATTGACTTTTATTTCTCTGAGCTTCGCAGCTAGCTTCGAATATACGCAACTGAGCTTTAGATGTGATCACTCTGCGGCCAGAGTCAACACATTAAAGCAGTTGTACAGTTATTGTATGAAAGGGCAACATTCATGAAGAATTTACACACATGTCCAGATTATAATGTTGCAGCTTAAGACAGAGATATTTTGAACGACATTCCGTGCCACTCTCTTTGTTCCTGAAATGAGTCAGAAAAAGAAGACGAAAATGTGTCAAAAACAGCTTGCGGGGAGAGAGAGACCCTCAGTTTCTTTATAAAACAACTCACTATCAAAATCTGTGTAATTTTCGCTGCTGAAAACGAAAATGCCAGTCCGTGCAGATGAAATGTTTTCACTTCAAAAACCCATTGACCTCCAGTGACTAAGATTTTCTAACGTATGATACGAAAATGATGAGCCTCCTGGGACAATGAAAGTATCTGAAGGCTTCCCACAGCATAAGAGCGGTATAATCTGAGCTCTTGTAAAATCTCCATTTCAAAATTAAAAGAGGCAGTTGTTGAAAGAGGACACGTAAACTGCTGCGTTTTCACTTTCCTTCACAAAAGAGTTCCACCCACTTGCTAAGGAGAAAACGGACCTGCAAAATATTACATATTTACTTCCTCAATCACACCATCCAGACTCACTATGAAAGCTTGACACTACACCTAGCGGATTGCTGCCCCAGTGGAGCAGGCTTCTGACCAGTCGCCCATAGTTGGGTCCGGGGTTCGAATCCCGGTGCGGCATGGATGTTTGTGTTTGTCTTTCGGCACTGGCTCTCAATGTGTTACTTGTCCAACACGGGTTATATGTGTACATTAGTCATTTAACATACTGTAAAATCCATGTTTGATGTATACTTGTTCACAATGTGTTACATGATCAATCTGTGTGAATAGATCATTTGGCATGCTGTTAACCATGTATGATTTGTACTTGTTGCTCTGAAATATCTATATCCTGTTTCTGTTTGTCATGTCTGTACCACCAGGTCCAACAAATCGATTACCACTTGTAGTATGACGAGGTACAGGTTTGGGAATCATTACTCCTAATAAATTATTAGGGGTTCCAATTCTCTGTGACCTAAGCAAAAGACTGCTGAGGCTAATATTGCGAAACGAGATAATGATGAAAATAAAGTTTTCATCTGCATGCGACACATCCGGTAAATTAATGGTACATTAAGCTTTTCACCACTTGTGAAGTACATCGACTTAGTGAGGATGTTGATTTCCATACACTGGCAGGATTTCGACCGCATGGTTCATGACAACGCACAATGAATGATTCAGTTCACATTATCTAGAAGTTCCAAACATACACTGAAGAGCAATTGAATTAGAGACAGCTGGCGTTATGCAAATGTGGCTCTGTGGGCGACCCTGTAAACGGAAACGACATGACGTATACAGCGATCCGACAATATGAGCAGTGATGCGAAGGAAATCAGTAAGAGTCGGACGCAGTATAGGTAAGATGAAGGATCTAAGCGCATTTGATCGTGGGCAAATTGTCGGGGCCCGACGAGTGGGTCACTCCATCTCGGAAGTCGTGAAGGTACTAGGATTTTCACGAGCCACTGTGTCACGGATGAACCGTGAGTACATCGAATCCGGTAAAACTATCCCTGCAAGTGCCAACTGCCGTGGACAACAGCGTGTGGATTAACGGGGTCATCGTCGTCTAGCTCGCATTGTGACAGCGGATAGACGGTCCACAGTGCAAGAAATCACTCGGCAATTTAACGCTGGTGCACAAAAACGTGTAAGCAGCCACACCATCCAGAACCATCTCCTCGCTATCGGGTACAGAGGCCATCGTCCCACGAGGGTACCGCTGCTGACCGCACATCACAGGGTGCAAAGATTAGCATGGGCGCGGGAACATCCCCAGTAGACCCTAGACATGTGGGAAAAGGTTGCCTGGACTGATGAGTCGAGATTCACGTTGGTACATGCGGATGGCAGGATACGAGTACGGCGCAAACCACATGAAGCGATGGATCCTTCTTGCCAGAAGGGTACTCTTCAAGCTGCTGGGGGTGACATTCTCTTCTGGGGACTGTTTACGTGGCCTGAAATGGGACCCCTGGTACGTGTTACATCGTTCCTCGCAGGCCAACGTTACCGGGATACCCTGGACGACCATTTGCTCCCGTTTGTGCGTCTTCGACATCCCACTGGGGACCTCATCCTGCAACAACCGCAATGCACCGTGCCGCTCCCGAATTGTATCCGAATGGTTGGATGAACACTCCACCGACGTGACCTCGCTTCCTTGGCCAGCTAGGTCACCTGACCTCAATCCCATCGAGCACATCTGGGATGCCATCGAGATAGATGTTTGAGGATCTGACCCCTCCATCAAATCTTCGTGAACTGTGGGAGCTTGTTCAGAGGTCGTGGATCCGTATGGCTTCCCAACGCTTCCGGTGTCTTGTCGAGTCCATGCCGAGACGAATCGCCGCCGTCATCAGGGCGAAAGGTGGTGCTACACGTTACTAGACAGGTATCTCTAATTCAATTGCTCTTCAGTGTATATTAGCACTACACTTTTCTCGATAGAGTCCATCACTCAAATGTGAAATACACCAGCGATCGAGTTTTCCATTGGATCTGAGTTGACCCATTTGCTCCTGAACGATCCTCGTAACAATCATAAGTAAAGCCTTTCAAATTAAACAAATTAAACTCATATTTATAAATACTGCGCACTTCCTATGTTCTCATTCAAATCATGAGCATAGAAAAAATTTGTCGTAAATGTATTCAGCAACGGAAAGCCAAATCTTCTTCTTTAGACTTTTGAAATACTTTATCCGATACGTTGCTCAGCTAATTGTATCCAAAGGAATAGTTACCGAGTCGCAGTTTCCTTCATATTTTGTTTTTAACGCTGAAGAGCCATAAAGCGAAAGATTTTCAAGTCGGGAGTTGAGAATGTTTTTCGAAAAACATGCGGGCGGCAGAAACTCATGGAATAGAACAGTGCGATAGTGATGTTTAAGATCCTCCATTAAGCGAGCAAATTTATCCTCTTCTTCTTCTTTACGCATCGGTGCTCTTCCATCAGCGGAATCACTGGGCCATTTGTCTTTCGAGATGCTGGAAAGGGAATATTTCGTTTCGCGTGATCCCAAAGCGTCCATTTCTTTTCTTCAATAATCTTGTTATTCAAATGATTTGAGGCAGAGCGTGACCTCGTTATTTCTATTTCATCAGTTCAGGATAATTCGATTATTCTCTTTCTCACTAGCATGTCCTTATTTCCTGCTATCCGTGATGCCTAAAAACTTTCATCGGGTCATCTGCCCACCCCCAAACGTAAATTAAATACCTCTTCGTCGTGCGTGAGATTTCTTCCCCAATGCGGGATTGACTTAAATCCCTAAATTAAATGCAAAAATGATGTAAAATAAGCCATTCATTCATTCACTCGATTAAAATATAGGGAGCGTATGTCACGAATCGTACATTTATCATACGCATTTATGAATCAGTGATTCTCAGCCCGGCTGTCTACCCAAAATATCTCCAGGTTATCTTCCTGCAAACCAAGGGTTACTCAAAATGACTTTAAAAATTAATTCGGTAGCACAGTATGCGCTGGTTTCTTTATTATTTGGTTCCTGTGTGTGTGTGTGTGTGTGTGTGTGTGTGTGTGATTCAGCTTGTCTAAGCAAAAGAATACAGTCAGACGTTTAAAAATTAGCAAGCCATTTGTTGGCATCTGCAATCGAGTAAGTAGGATACAAATTTGAACAATGTACCACATTTCTATAAACAAATGACTTAACTTCACTTTGCTGTAGTATTTATTTATTTTTTTAGAAAACGGGAAATTTCCTCTCTTTAGTTAAAACAAGAAGTAATTATGAAGACAGGAAGTCTTCTGTATCTAAATAAATGGCACTGCCATAGCTGATAGAACAGAACTCGACTCACGTAACAAATAAATGATGATGTTGGTTGAAAGTTAAAATATCGACAAAACATGATAAAACACATATGTAGCACACATACACTACATGTACTTAAGCTTTACTGAAGAAAACACACACCACATGAGATCGTTCAAGGATCACAACGTCCCCATCTTCAGATGTTGCATTCACGAGTAAGACCAAGATATATATATATATATATATATATATATATATATATATATATATATATACAACACCATCGTCAGAAAACAGCAATAACGGAACGCCATCTAGGATTTACACAGTGCATTCAAAACAAATCATGAAAATATTTAAATAAAATAGTCCATGGTTCCAATATAACTTTAGGGACATAATCATTACAGCAACGAGATCCGAATGATGCAATATATAGGCTCTCCATAACAAATAACAGTGAGAACTTATCTGGAGAGTTTATAACGGATACCTCATTCCACTTTGAAGTATAGGAACCGGTCGCAACCAGACGAGACAAGGCGGTTGTTAACTTGCCATTACGAACATCATATTTATGCTCCCTGACTCTGGTACTCAAGTTCCTTTTTGTAGAACCAATATATATATAGTATCATTAGTGTCTGGAACAACGGCTTGCAGAGGTATGGTGTATACGCCGTGTCTAGTATGTGGAGGCACCTTGTCCCGATCCTTCTGGATTAATGCATAAATATTTCTAGTCGTGAGGCCAAAGTCAATATTATATGGTTTACACTTATTTCTTAGTACATTAAATATCCTGGGCACATACGGAAGTGATCCCACAAAACGGGGTTTACGAAAGTCTCTAGAAAGAGTCGAAACCTTTAGACTTCTTAATTTGCCGGAGCAAGCGATCCACCATCGAGGGTTCGTATCCATAATGACAGGAAATTTGTTTAATCTTGACTAGTTCCAAACGTCGTATTCTAGGGTTGGACGAGTGTGAAAATGCTCTACGCAATAAAAACCGAATAGCCGCAAATTTATAATTAGTCGGGTGATAAGATCAGAAGGGTATAATTTCAACACTGGAAGACGGTTTTCTGAAAACAGAAAACTGCAAATGATTCGAGGGGGTCCATTCCAAAATAAAATGCAAAAAAGGTAAAATTCTGTTTACCAAAAATAATCCAAAAAAGGTAAACTCCGGTTTACCTTTTTTGGATTTTATTAGAAGGCGGCTATTCGGTTTTTATTGCGTAGAGCATTTCCACACTCTTCCAACCCTAGAATACGACATTTGGAACTAGTCAAGTATAAACAAATTTCCTGTCATTATGGATACGAGCCCTCGATGGTGGATCGCTTGCTCCGGCAAATTAAGAAGTCTAAAGGTTTCGACTCTTTCTAGAGACTCGTAAACCCCGTTTTGTGGGATCACTTCCGTATGTGCCCAGGATATTTAATGTACTAAGAAATAAGTGTAAACCATATAATATTGACTTTGGCCTCACGACTAGAAATATTTATGCATTAATCCAGAAAGATCGGGACAAGGTGCCTCCACATACTAGAAGCGGCGTATACACCATACCTCTGCAAGCCGTTGTTCCAGACACTAATGATACTATATATATTGGTTTTACAAAAAGGAACTTGAGTACCAGAGTCGGGGAGCATAAATATGATGTTCGTAATGGCAAGTTAACAACCGCCTTGTCTCGTCTGGTTGCGACCGGTTCCTATACTTCAAAGTGGAATGAGGTATCCGTTATAAACTCTCCAGATAAGTTCTCACTGTTATTTTTTTATGGAGAGCCTATATATTACATCATTCGGATCTCGTTGCTGTAATGATTATGTCCCTAAAGTTATATCGGAACCATGGACTATTTTATTTAAATATTTTCATGATTTATTATAAATGCACTGTGTAAATCCTAGATGGCGTTCCGTTATTGCTGGTTCCTTACAATGGTGTTGTATATATATATCTTGGTCTTACTCGTGAATGTAACATCTGAAGATGGGGACGTTGTGATCCTTGAAAGATCTCATGTATCTCATGCGGTGTGTGTTTTCTTCAGTAAAGCATAAGTACATGTAGTGCTACATAAGTGTTTTATCGTGTTTAGTCGATATTTTAACTTTCAACATTTTTAACACGAATCATCCTTCATCAAATGATGATGTTGGTTTTGAATTCATGCCTCCATAGCCTGTTTTTTTCGCATTCTCTTATCCCAGAAAAGAAATAAAAGAGAAAAACATGACAATAAAAATTAGTAAATAAATCTTACTAGTGCCCCTTTGGTAGATCTTTTGTTATATGAGAGAATGTGTGAAGAATTATCTTAATTGTGTTTATTGTATAATATACTAGCGACCCGGCCGGGTTTCGCATGCTAGCAATTTAAAATTTACGGTGAATCTAAAGAGAGACGTTTAACAGGCCACTGTCTTTCTCTTTGTAAAGCCATTCTTTGTCTGTCATTTGCCAAACGAGATTCTGTTTCTCTGAAAGTTTCATTAGACGGGATAAACAAATTCTTTTAGCGTCCGATGTCATCATCATCATCATTGTCAACAATTATCAATCCACTGCTGGATGAAGGTCTCCCCAAGTTTCCTCCACAACGGTCTGTCTTGTGCCAGTCTCCTCCATGTCACTCACGCATACTTTCGAATTTCATCCACCCATCTTCCATGTGGTCTTCTTCTGGGTCTTTTCCTGTCCCTTGAAATCCAATCTAAAATTTCGGCTGTCCATCGATGGTCTGTCCTTCTGGCAGTATGTCCAGCCCATTGCCATTTCAGGGATTTAACTCTGATCATGATATCTTCCACTCTTGTCATTTTTCGGATCCATGAGTTCCTCTTCTTATCTCTCCTGGTTACACCAAGCATGCACCTCTCCATGCTTTTTCGGGTTGTCTGCAGCCTTTGTATGTCTCTTTTAGTTAAGGTCCACGTCTATGCACCATACGTAAGCACTGAAAGGATGCATTGATCAAACACTTTTCTTTTAAGACATAATGGCATATTGCTCTTGAAAATCGTGCTGTTTCTTCCAAAAGCTCTCCAAGCAAGTTTTGTACGCCGATTAATTTCTTCACCAATGTGACCCTCACTTGATATCTGCTGTCCAAGATAAACGTACGTGTCTGTTACCTCCACCTTTTCTCCATCAATCGATAAATCTTCATTTCTTGTAAAAGCATTGTACATCACTTTTGTCTTCTGAAAGTTCATTTTTAATCCCACTTCTTTACTCTTGTCAGCAAGTTCCTGGATCATACTCTGCAGCTCTGATGGGGTAGTTGCAAAAATGACTATGTCATCAGCAAAACGAAGGTGGGTTAGATAATCTCCATTAATCTTTATCCGTTTGCTTTCCCAGTTCAGTGATTGAAATATATTTTCCAATGTGGCATTAAAGACCTTCGGAGATATGGTGTCACCTTGTCTCACTCCTTTTCCAATTTTTATGTGTGTTGTATTTTCAAACAGCCGAATCTTTGCACTTGCATTTTCATAGATGTTACTAATAATATTAATGTATGCATCTTCAATACCGCAGGATTTCAGAGCCATTGTAACTGCTGATGGTTTCACCGAATCAAATGCTTTTTCATAATCGATAAAAGCCATGCACAATGGAAGTTCATATTCCCTCGCTCTTTCAATTAGTTCTCTCAGTACGTGGATATGATCTATTGTGCTGTAGCCACTCCTGTATCCAGCTTGTTCTCTCGGTTGAGCCATGTCCAGTGTCACCTTCAAGCGGTGTGAAAGAACTTTAGTGAAGATTTTATAAACCACTGATAGGAGGCTGATAGGTCTGTAGTTCCTGAGATCCTCAATGTCACCTTTTTATGTAGCAAGATCATTGTAGCGTTGTTCCAATCCTCAGGAATCTTCCTTCATTAAGGCATCGAGTGAAAATTTGGGCGAGTACTGTTTCGATTTCTCCACTTGCTTCTTGTATGATGTCTACAGTAATTCCATCTTCTCCTGGAGCTTTTCCCCGCTTCATGTTCTTGATTGCATGTGCAACTTCTGCTGGGAGGACTGGAAGAACTCTGGTACTGGGACCTTTCATGATGTCTGGATTACACGTATCATCCCTTTCATATAATTTGGAATAGAAATCTTTCACTCTTGTCAATATTTTGCCTCTATTTCTTGTTACAGAACCATCTTCTTTTCTCAGTGCCATAATCTGTTTTCTTCCCTTACTGAGATGTCCCTTTGCTATCTTTAGGCTTTGGTTGTTTTCAATTGCTTTCCTTACTAGTTCACAGTTGAATTTCCTTACATCTTCAGTGATACTTTTTCGTACTGTCTTGCATAGCTCTATATATTCCACTTTGGAAGTCACATCTTCTTTAGTTGTCCTCATCTCTCTTCTTTTTTGCATCAACATTTTGGTTTTTCCTGATAATTTGTTCACATGCAACTTGTTCTTAGACACAGCTAATTTTGTTGCTGTTTCCATAAGAGCTTTGGTTACTTTTCTGTTAACTTCAGAAATATCCACTTCTTCTGATGTTAGGCCTTCTAAAGCAAAGAATCTGTTCTTTAGTTCCAACTTGAAGGTATTATGGTGTTTTTTAAGGTTGGTTATGTCAATACATTTTGTTTGTCTTATGAGCTTGCTACGTTCGAGTTTAGCGTTGAGGTGCATCTTACATCTCACCAATCTATGGTCACTACCTGTGTTGAACTTGTTTAGCACACTGCAGTCTTCTATGACGAATTTTTTGTTACACATAATAAAATCAATTTCACTTGTCGTCTCATTTGGATGTCTCCATGTCCATTTCCTGTGTGGCTTTTTCTTGAAAAAGGAGTTCATGATGAAAAACCCTTCTGCCTCTGTAAACTCTACGAGAGTGTTTCCACGCTGGTTTCTGTTGCCGTGACCGAATTTACCTACTGAAGTTTCATTTTGTTGCTGTTGCCCTATTTTTGCATTGAAATCTCCCATAATTATCTTCAAGTGCTGCTTACCTTTATTATTTAGATGACGAATTTCCTCATAAAATTCTTCAATTTCTTCTTCAGGATGACTTGTGGTGGGTGCATAAGTTTGAATAATCTGAGCCTGGTATCTTCCCGAGAGTTGGAAAACGAGTCGTGCAGCTCTGTCAGAGGAACTTTCAACTTCTACGACTTTACCCTTCAGCTTCTTGTTTATTATAAAACCAACACCACTAGTTCTGCCAGTATCAGTCCCACGATAGTAGAAGAGATGTCCACTTTTCAGTTCAATGAGATCTCCTTTTCTCCTTACCTCACTTAGCCCGACGATGTCCCACTTGATCCTTTGTAGTTCCTCTTCCAATTCAAGAAGCCTTGAATCAGAAGATAGGGAGCGTCCATTATACTTAGCCAAGGTCAGCATCAGATGGCAGCCTAGTCCGGTCCTCCGGGGATTCTTAGCACCCTCTACCTTCATGTCGCACTGGCCGCTGCCTTGGCCAGGTACATTCCAGCTGCCGGAGACTGAGGGTCAAGATTTAAGTTGTGGAGTCATTTTGGAGGGTTTGGCCATAACTCACCACGCTGGCCATGCGGGTTGGTGAGTGTGGGATAGCATTTCCTCTAATCCCGATGGTATAGTTATACCGCTATTGGCGGTCGTCAGAGCCCTTTTAGGGGGGACAGGATGTACCACGAGAAGGCGGGGTTGACATTTGCCAAGGTGAGCCTTTGATGTTACGCGTCCGATGTACTAAGACCTATATTCGATTTTCGTCTCGGCATAATGTTAATACAATATTTAAATTTTAATTAAAGAACTACTCAAAGAGATACATACGTATGGTCGAAACAACTACGCATTTAGTCTGTGCGAGCGCCTATAAACCAGTTCTCTTTCAGCGTGCGATGTAACTACGCATTTAGTATTTACGAGCGCCGATAAACCAATTCTTACAACGTCCGATGTAACTACGCATTTAGCCTGTGGCCTTACATGTTGTCAGACCGGACGCGACGCATGCGCCTCTCGTCTTTTTCCCGATGAGCAAAACGTTTCCTAAACCGATCGCCGCGCATCATTGTTTAGGCCAGAGAAGATCCATTTCGATGCGCAGTAGCGAAGGCATTTTTGGGCTACTCCCGCATGACGTAGCTGTGGAGAGAGATCACTTGCTTCGATGGTTTGTATATATGCGGCTACTATTAGTTTTATGTTTATTTAGTGACATTTGATCAGTCTTTATGATCGAGAGTCATATTTTTATTGGGATAGTATACAGATAATGATTGGGGTAACAAAAGCTAAGCGTTATAAGATAATTATTTTGATTACAAAGTGAAATCGTTCTATTGCTGTGTGTTTGTTAGTCAGAAAACTTCACGACCCTACCATTCTGTGCTATTATTTCGAAAGAACGATGCCTATCAATTATGGTGTCGTTGCCATGTGCCCATCGCAGATTAAGAAAACCAAAGAAACTGGGATTATTAATCACGCATTCCCAAAAGATCAGATGTTGCAAAAAACGTAGCTGGCTACTCAAATGTTAACAAAAAGATGTTGTCAATGTGAAACTTGCCAGAATTTGCTCTAAACGCATTACAGAAAATGATTATGAACGTGTTTTGGAAACACGTTCATTCACTGCAGTAAAAGTCAAAACATACATGTAACATCACCGAAATTTAACGACTTTCTAAGTAAATTTCAAGCATAATTTGTATCCGAATTTTTAAAAATGCGCACCATTTCGAAGTCAGAAATGTAAACAGGGTGATTAAAAAAGTAACAATGCCGTGTGTAAAAGAAAGTCAACCACATTGTGGTAGAGAAACAAAATTGACTATTTTCTGGTATAATTCAATACAAACCTTTATTTTGTATCTAAATTTTGTCCTATTAACCTATGGGAATAGTATGACGCTAGTTATTAAAACTGCGCAAATTAGAAAGATCGCGGAATTTTTTTCTTGTCAATATAAATTCCTTCTGTGTTTCGGTAAAAATCTCAGGTCCCCACCGTGTTGTTTCACAAACGCATATGACAAACGATGAAGGTAACTATATTATATTAGTTAAAAATTCATTGCGAAATGGACTTTTCTTTTCTTTAGTAATTGCGTGACGAAGTGAAAAATTTTAAGTTTTGCTCTTATAAACTTTAAGCTCTCCTCATTGCCTTGAGTTGCGTTGACTGTGTGTGAATTGCTTTCGCTCAGTGCCTCCACAATGACGTCAAATGAAAGAGCCAATGAGAACGTAGATCGCTAATGGACCCAACCTAATGAGGATGTAGCGAGGCTAACGAAAAAGACAGGCTACGGTGCGAAATAGTCACGTGCACAACTTAGTGCTGTGTGCTGTGGCCAAGTCAATCGGTTGAACAGTCATCGTTGGTTCACAGTTATTTGTATTGAGTGAGTGAGTGTTCCGTTTATTATCATTTGGATACACGTATAGTTTTGTGAGGTAGGTATTTTTATATTTCTAAAATAAGGTTAGTTCTTAGTAAACGTTTTATTTAGTTTTAGTGATAATTATAGGTTCAATGAGTAGATCTTAGTTTCACACGTTTCACACGTGTTGAAATCTGTTCATGTCTCATGAATAGTGAAGTATAAAGAACTGAGTTATTCTGTGGTGTTGAATTCTTATTTCAAATAGACAAATAGAATACTTAATATATTTTGCCAATGCCGATACACATAAAGCTTGAATATTACCAGAAATCAGGGCAACTTTTCAGGAAATTAGCCTTCGTAATTTGTATAACATTTGTATCTCCAACAATCGTTAGCCCTTTCTTTACGAAATTAATGCTTGAACAATCGTTAGCCCTTTTGTAATGTGTCTCTGAATTAAAGAGGACATTTTTTTAATTTCGTAACTTAATGCAACTGTGATATAGCATTTGTCTGATTGAATTTACTAAAGCTGTCTGAACACTGTGGACAGATTATGTTGAAAAACTGCGTGATCAACTTTATTCTAACTGTACAAAACATAGGAAACTACTTTCGATTAAAAATTTCATATCTAATTCTTCACTTGTATTAAAAGGTATAATTATTTTTACAGAAATTGCTAAAATTTGCCATGCTGCGGTGTTGCAGTGTTAGTGGCTGCAAGTCAAATTGTAGAAGTCAAAAGGAGACTGTTACAACTTTCGCCATACCAAAGTAATGCATGCAGCAGATTTTGTATAAGGCAAACTTTGTCTTATAAAAAATCTGCTGCATACATTTAAACAGACGAAGTTCTGATTCTAGATTTCCTTGTTCATTTTCTGTTGAATGTTTGTGTATGAGTAGCTTGAAAACTAAATAGGAAAACATAACTCTCCTCAACTGCAAAATACTCTTGAACAACTTATTAAAAGCCAAACATGATAACCGAAATTATTTGAAATCACGTGAAAGAAAAATTAAGAAGTTGAAAGTCTGAACGCTTAGTTTTGTGTGCCTCTCCTTAGTGCATAGGGTGCACAGAGTAAGTCCTGAGATAGGAAAAAGAGTTCAAACTTATCAAATATTTTACATGCATGTGAAGCGTATAGCCAGGTTGATTTTTTTTTTGATTGGAGGTTCAACGACCACCGTGAGCAACTCAATGGGCTATAAGCAGTCTCCCGTCCCTAATTTAGGGTCACTGGTTCCAGGGAAGGGAGAGAGCCAGTGCCGTAAGACAAACACAACATCCATGCCTGACCGGGATTCGTACCCGGACCCATTACGGACGAATGATCTGAGGCCAACGCCTTAGACCACTGCACCATCGGGGCGACCCAGGTTGATTAAAGCATTGAAATGTATTTTTCTTCTGTAGTAAATGAAGATAACATTTCTGAAAAGTTATCTTTGAAACTAGAAAGTAAAGATCCGTCATATTTGGTTTCATTTTATTTGAAACTTGTATAGGAAGCAGTACTTCAGTTAGCGTCTCGTAACATATTTCCGA
The DNA here is from genome assembly GCA_039090855.1 of Macrothele yani. Taxonomy (NCBI): domain Eukaryota; kingdom Metazoa; phylum Arthropoda; class Arachnida; order Araneae; family Macrothelidae; genus Macrothele; species Macrothele yani. The sequence continues at coordinate 69,913,889 of CM077025.1, read as the reverse complement.
TCTTTTATCCGCTTCATCACACATTATTCACATAGTGATGCTGAGTGGTGGTGGCATTATGTACTGAAGATTTGTATTTGTCGGTGGTGTCTTTTTTTTTTTTTTTCAAGTTGGAACTAATACTGTTTGTGAAGTGGTTGCCCGTCTTACACAATGTGCCTGTGATATACCTTTTTTTGTATTCTCCTATCCCAAGATATGCATCTTAATTTGCCAAGCCGTTTCACAGCAAAATGGACCAAAGGTCCTCATTTAATAGCAGTTGTGATTTCATCAGTCAAAATTCATTTGAAAATCTATGGACTATTTTCTTCCGTGGAAGATGATGCTGTACTCCTTTGCGTCATTGGGTCTGGCTAGTCCCTCAACGACATACCGGTACGAGTTCCGTGTCATTTATTTCCAGATTAATAAATGTTAGCAGTAATATTGTAGCATTTTTGTTTACGTTTCAATACTGTACTAAAAATTCCAAGCAATTTCTCTTATTTTTCATACTTGTCACTATGACTTCATTGCCATAAAAATGTTGATAAAATCACCTGTGAGAAGTTAACTGAAGTGTTACAGTGTGTGTGTCAAAGCTGAGTTCGGGCTCAATTTTAAGAGCACAAGCCTGAAGTATATCAGCCCAAAAACTATGATTAGCCTGTATAGGCATTAAAAAAAGTCTTCCAGACTTCCACTCTTTCCTACCCATGCAAATAATCGATGTCTTTCTCAAGTGCGGAGTGGGGAAGGGATGTCTATCTATTTCTACAGTTTCTTTAACCATTCATTTCTTCCTGAAAAATGTTTTTTTAAGGGGGGGGGGCAGGAAAAATCTGGAGGCACAACAAACTATGTCGTATGTTGCTCAATAGAATTAGCAGAGAGCTGCCCCTTTGAGGTAGGAAGCAAAATTCCGTCAGCTTGCTATCTACTATCTTATACTTCTTAAAACTTATTCTTGGCAGAAATCCTGTAATTCATGGCCTATGATATATTGTTACCCAAGCCCGGAATGGATAGCCCTGCAGAATTCCTACTCCCCATTTAGACCCAGTTGCCGAAGAATTCTCTTTAACAACTAGAAAGTGTGAAAAAAGCCTCGTGTGCTAAATCATATAAAATCACATTAAAAGAAAATTCTGCTCCTATCTCCAAGCTCGAACTCCAGTAAGCATTACGCAGCCCGCGCCCGGTTCGGACTCGGCCCGTCTCAGCATTGGTCTGTGTGTGTGTGTACTAGTGCTTAGCTTGACATTTATAGTAGGTATATTGAAAGTAAAAATTTAATTTTACCATAATGAGCAAATTTGGCTTCTAATAAAGAATGTTAGTAAAATGTATAAATTCCCTAGTGTTATGAAAAACTACTGACCAATTCTGCTTAATTCCTTTAGAAATGTGTGTGAAATAATTTTTTATACTGTTGAAATGTTGTCTAATCCAAAAAGTGATATCAAATATGTTTTATAAAAAAGTAGATCACAGTTAGGTATGAACATTACAAAAGTAGAATTTAGGTAAAGAAAATAATGGACACAACTCATACATAAAATATTCAGATGGTAACACATACTGAAGGATCTAAAGCTGAGATAATTTTGATGTAGTTTGTGATGATTCAAACTATTTGAAACAGATGTCTTAATTTCTGCCATTGGTTAGCAAGAATTCTTTATTTATTTTGTTGTGTGTATCTATAACTTTGTTGCAGATGCTATCACATAAGGAAAGTTGGGGTAAACAATCTGAAGCTGAATACCGTTGCAGCTTGTGATGACTTCCTTCTTTCAAACTATTTGAAACAGGCATTTGAGGTACATTTATATAAAAAAATGGATCTATTTGTTTATTTTTAATAGTATTTTTTACTTCGTTCCGCTTGAAGATACAAGACAAATTGATAGTCAATAGGTAAGTTGATACTTTTTCCAAATGTAGTATTTATGCTAATTTTTAAAGCAAACTAAAAATTTGATTTCTGAATTGCAGCAAAGTGCTTTAATAATATGAGGGTGGATCAAAAAGTTAATTACACTGTTGAATAAAACAAACAAACAAAGATATACTCAGGGGATGTATGTTGGTTTAAAGGTACAACATTAATTCATTTTTCGACATAGTCGCCTAAGGACTGTAAACATTTATCGGAACGTGCGATTAACTTTCCCATACCTGTACAGAAAAAGTCCAGTTTGGTGCAACTAGAAGGACCGCACTTTTCACAGCCTCATCGGTTGGGAATCGTTGTCCACTGAGGTCCTGTTTCATTTTACCGAACAAATGCTAGCCGCATGGGGTTAAGTTGGGCCTATAAGGTGGATGTTGCCACACCTCCGACTTGAATGACTACAGTAATTCCCTTTATTTTCCGTGCTGTGTAGCGTTGTTGGGCAGCAGAGTGACACCTTCGCTCAGCTTACCCCGGCATCTGTACTTAATTGAATTTCGCAAATTTCATAGTGTTTGGCAATATGAGTCACCATTGATGGTCGTCTCTTTTGACAGAAATCCTGTGTAAACAACAGATTCACAGTCGAAGAAAATAGTCGCCATGACCTCTCCCGCAGACAGAGACAGCTGGACTTTTCACGTCTTCCTTGTTGGACGATCGTTTGATTTCAGTTACATAACAGTAAATATGTGATTTCAGATTGCTTATAGAGATATATTTCCCATGTATAATGAGAAGAAATATTTCTTCCACAATGTTTACCTGAATAACTGGAAATTTGCTACGCATCGATCTGACTCTAAACAGCTGAGCTACGATGAAGCAGGGCTCGCTTTGACTGGCGAAAATCTGAGATTATTCAGATTAAATCACTCAGATGTTTGGGACTTCCTAATCCTGGATGGTGTAACGGTAGCATGCTCGAATGGAAATCGGGAAATGCAGGTTGGCTTCCTGCTCCATGGCGATGAATTTTTCAAATTTTCTGGTATGAAATAGTTAGTCAGTAGCACTAAATCTGCAATTTCAGATTGCTTATTGGCTCATAATGCAATTAAATTTCTGTGAATGGTGAGCAAGAATTCTGTTTACTGAGCTATAGTTTGAATTAAATTCTAGTATGGAAACAGTTTTTTCAATTTTTGGCTTTTTTTTTTTTTTTTGAAGGTTTAACGACCACCGTGAGCAACTTAATGGGCTATAAGCAGTCGCCCGTCCCTAATTTAGGGTCACTGGTTCCAGAGAAGGGAGAGAGCCAGTGCCGTAAGACAAACACAACCCCCATGCCTGACCGGGATTCAAACCCGGACCCCTTACGGACGAATTATCAGAGGCCAACGCCTTAGACCACTGCGCCACCGGGGCGGCAATTTTTGGCTTACCCAACAGTAATTGAAAATTTACAAATACAAATGAAAGGAAAATTTATTAGTGATAAAAATGAATTATTTTATGAATAAAAGTTTTTGCATTAATTTTTCACAAAACAATGAGAACATTTTTTGTGACAGTGTCCTTCATTCGACTTTTTCTTCAGTTACCAAGAAAATAGCTTGTGCCAGAATGTGTTGTCACATAATTTTAAAGTGTTGAAATATATACAGATAAGAATTTAAAAAAACATTTCTTCCCCCAAGTAGAAATAAGTAAAATAAACTCTAATGCAGAGGCAGATGATTTGTATTAAAAGGGATCCTAAGCATTTTTTTAAGAAGGAATTATTTCCAAATTATGTACTTTTAGTGTACAGAAGCATTGTCCTAGAAATAACCCCATTAAACAAAATACATGCAATAATATCCAAAAATTTATTTTTTCCAGAGCAAGAAAAAAATATAACTTTTTCTAATTTAGTAAGGAACGTTTTAGCCAGAGATATGTATATGAGGGAACACTTTTTCTTCGACCTCAATATGATTTCGTTTTCCGTTTGCTATTAATATTCTGTACGCTATTTATCAAACGAATTTGCTTTTCAGTGTTGCTAGAAAATCATGAAGGCAAAAAGAAAAAAATGAACTACACGGACAACGAAGAAAATATAGTTAATTTCATTAGAACGAGCAACAAAACTTTCTAATATGTCTCTTGATACGACTTTGCTAAAGGAACGGCTAAGCGCGAAAATCCACACTACACGGACAACGAAGAAAATATAGTTAATTTCATTAGAACGAGCAACAAAACTTTCTAATATGTCTCTTGATACGACTTTGCTAAAGGAACGGCTAAGCGCGAAAATCCACACTACACGGAAAACGAAAAAAATTAATTCAGTAGTGTTAAACGATTAAGTTCAGTAGAACTCACATTTTAATAACGTTCCTTTCAAACGTTTTATTCTCTAATAGTTTGAAATTAATATGCAATGATTAGATGGGCCACCTTTTATTCGCTGCATGTTGGAAAAAATAGCTCTCTACTCGGTCACCGTTTGCTCTCGGCAGCCCAAGCAGAGGCAACAGCACTAAGTTGGTCACGTGATCTCACAGATTCCCTTCCGCACCGAAGCCTGTCTTTTTCGTCAGCCTCGGGATGTAGCACGTGACGTCATGGAGAAGTTTAAATGAAGTGGCAGCAGTTCCTGAAGGACAAACATAGCTGGCGGCTGCCCTGCAGTTATTGTGTAAAGTGCGATTATTAGCGGTCGGTGTTTATAAAAATTTGAAGCCAAAATGCCCAGATTTTGTGGCTTTATTAACTGCTGCAATAGAGGAAATCGAGACCAGAAGTCCTATTTTAGGCTGCCAGCTGCTGTCTCTAAAGGCACTACCGACAAGATTTGCTTATCTGCCAAACGAAGGGAGATCTCTTCCAAGAGCTTAGTAAACATTATTAAAGAGTTAGACTCATCAAAGACAGAGAACCTTTTTAAAGGCTATTTTTATCCAGAAATCTGTGATTTTTGGTAAAGCAGAAAACATATCTTTTACTTGTTCAAATGCTGTTGGCGTGCGGTGCATGCACTTATTGGGCCAGGCGTTTCACTCGTTGATTTCAAGTTTTCAATTTGAGTTTAAAAGGTGTTGGCTATTTTTTTGTGTAGGTTTTATTGCTACTGATTATTTTCATATAAAACACCTTTCAGAGTTTGTCTCTTAGTCAAAAATGTTCTTAAATCAACGCTTCGGTACCCAATCGGCGCTTCTACACACGTGGGTTTTTTACCATCAGGGACTTTTATTCAGAAAGTTCCTGATTGATCTAGGGGCTATTGAAACTTTTTATAGAGCTAAAAGTTCATTTGTTAGCCATCCTGACTTTTAGTCAGAATCAAATCTCTTGGCTGTTCTGGATTCTTTAGGAGAGCTTGACCCACTTTTTTACGAATTTTCGGCTTTCCACTTAGTATTTTCACTTTTAAGATTATTTGGCTGTTAGTGTTGGGGTTTTTTACTTTACTATTTTGTGCTATATGACATTTTTCCCCAAAACCACCGTTGAGTTTATTTTTCGTACTCCTGGATTTTTAACTGGAGCTGAAGCACACTTTCGCGGAAAAATGCAAATAATGGATAAAATTATTTCCAAATAAAATTCTTTTTTGTGTTTAGGTCTGTTTACATACCGGGATTACGCTGCTAAATTTATGTACGTATATATAAACTAGGGCGCAAATCCAAGAAACATTACTGTGTTTTTTCACCACAATTTTGCGGAAAAAAGAGATTTTTCTAAAAATCGCTTCCCAGTGCTTAGAAAAACACTTTTTATTGAAGAGTTACTCGCCGCCCCGGTGGCGCAGTGGTCTAAGCGATGGCCTCTGATCATTCGTCCGAACGGGGTCCGGGTTCGAATCCCGGTGAGGCATGGATGTTGTGTTTGTCTTACGGCACTGGCTCTCTCCCTTCCCTGGAACCAGTGACCCTAAATTAGGGACGGGCGACTGCTTATAGCCCATTGAGTTGCTCACGGTGGTCGTTAAACCTCCAACCAAAAAAAAAAAAAAAAATGAGTTACTAACTGCTCACTAATTAGTGATCTCACTAAATTACCATGTAAAAGGATATGCCCGATGAGAAATTGTTATATGCTTCGAAAATTTTATGTGATCCTAATGCCATTAACTGTTGTGTGGCAAAGGCACTTTGACCAAAGACAAATTTGCAAAACTTTTCGCATCACCTTCGAAGATACTTACATTCAGCACATAGGGATCTTTTCCTTCAATCTCATTAATTTTCCCCAAATACCGCATTTTGCACTCGAAAGTTAAACTTTCAAAGTAAGACACCATCATTTCAACGGGGACTGGCTGTCCTTCACTTACGTTACTAAGGCTTGTTGCCATGATGAAAGTCACGTGTCTGCTACTTCTTCATAGGCCGTGGAAGCCACGAAGGAATGCTAACGGCGGTTTTTTCTTTGACTGGTTACTAAAATCATTACTGCTCGGCTCCCTTTTGTCATAGATTAATGTTTCATACAACTAAACCTTCCTCTACAAATGCTCTATGGAATGATGAAAACCGCATCAAAATCCGTCCACCGAGTCTCGAAATTATCCCGAACAAACAGACAGACGCCTACCGGGGACTTTATTTTATACCATGTATAGATTGCAACAGAAATTGGGAACTTACAGGGAAATCATATTTTCACCATAATCTTCTGGCATTTCAACGCATTTGGTCCAACGTTGTACGATTTTTTTTATAGCGCCGTTAAAAAATTCTTTTTGCGGAAAAACCAGCTATTCATGCAAAACTTCCTTCACTTGTTGTTTCTTCTGGATCCGTGTTTTTTTTTTTTTTTTTTTTTTTGATTGGAGGTTTAACGACCACCGTGAGCAACTCAATGGGCTATAAGCAGTCGCCCGACCCTAATTTATTTAGAGTCACTGGTTCCAGGGAAGGGAGAGAGCCAGTGCCGTAAGACAAACACAACATCCATGCCTCACCGGGATTCTAACCCGGACCCCTTCGGACGAATGATCAGAGGCCAACGCCTTAGACCACTGCGCCACCGGGGCGGCCTGGATCCGTGTTCCATCCCAGCGATGATTCATTTCAAAGTATTCAACTTCGTTACCACAAAGGTCCATGAGGCGTTGATAACAAATCAGCGTACTTATGTCCTCATACCTATTGTTATTACCACCGGTGCGATCTTGCATGAATGCCAGATCGGATCACTTTGGGCTTTCTGCGAAGTGTTTGTGGTGGCTTTATTTGTAAAGTTCCAATTGGGGGATAATGTCCTTGCAGACTTTTGTAGATGTAATCCGTGCTCGGTGGCCCAGAATCCTTATTTTTTCTCTCAAACTTTATTCATAGAAAATAGCTACATGGAAAAATCTAAATAAATAAAAGAAGAAAATGCGTTAAATGCAATAATATCACAATGCAATGTTACGGAATTACTGATGAAATTAGGTTATTATTCAAGAAGAAAAAACTGCATATATCTTCTAAAAGAAACAGTTTAGCAGAAGAGATAACTAGTTCTCGTGTTAATTAGTCAATGAGTACAAATATGCCGTCCATACACGTAAATCCCTCATAAGTGAAGATATAGTAATGTTGAATGTGATGTGTGTTCTGTGCACACACATCACATTAAACTTGTAGCCTTGTTCGAAGACGAAATGTGAATTGCCTCCTGTATGACTGTTGTGCATAATGAAGTTCTGATTCTTCACGTTTCTTCGTTGGCCAAGGCGATAGGTTTAGATATCAGCTTGTATCTAATCCTAATGGAATAAGTTTCCAGTTCTAAACATTATTGGTGTTTTCTTTTTTTGTCGTTTTGTTTTTGAGCATGTCGTACACCAGATCAGATCACATGCAGAGGATTTCAGGAAGGGTGTGTGTGTTAGGTGACCCCAGATCTTGAACAACCCTTAGAAATAGGAAGCTAATAGATTTGGGTTAGCGTGCCCGACAGGAGAGTGACGCGGTAGTGAGGTGGAAAGGGGGGTGAGACGCTCTTATTTATAACGCGGGCCCAGTACTCAGGGTCCAACAGCTTAACGTATCGATCCGACGCACGGCTGATATTTAGTGGTTCGAGCGTTCGTATCTGCCTGGGATGGCACCTGAGACTTCTCCGTGGCAGTCACGGACTTTGACCACTAGGTCATCCGCAACCCAAGTCGTATGCCAACTGACCGCCGCTCCATTTATAAGCCTTTGCAACACTCATGCCTTGTCTTTACCTAAACCTCGAGGGGAGCACATATTAGGGGTGATCGAAATTGCATTTTCTTTCGAAAGTTTTGTCTCGCTAGTGAAAAATAATAGTAATAGTTGTGTTAGATGACCGTCATAACGTGCAAAACAGCTAGGTCATGTAGGTGAACATTCTGCGGCTTCCGTGAGATCAAAAAGAACATGACTTTCGGTATTACGCCCGGGGTATGTGAGACAGCGTAAAATATATCAGCTGGTCTAAAATTGGTAATGTGGAACACTTATGGCGATTTTTTTTTATTTTCGCTGTATCTTGCGCAGTTTATGAGATATAAGCTCAAACAGATAGTCTGAAAAAATTCTCACCGCGACTTGGCACAATGGTTGTCTCGGATATTGACTTCCTGCATCTCGGTGCAGAAAGTCATCATTCAAGAGTAGCTAGAATGGAATGGGCCGCGGGATTGTTTTTACGCATTTCGGGCGATATGGAAAAGTGTTAACGAGCTACTCCTCTACTTCCACACTCCCGCGTGTAGACATATTGCTCGGCCGACTTGATTCAAACAGTACCGCTACTACCCTGTTGCTGTGTAGGCTTTCAGAGCAATCAATCTCTATGTGAACGGGTGTGAACATCTGTAGTAGCACTCTGTCAAAATGCAGAATGTATTCGTCTGATTACTAAGTAATTTTGAAGCAGTTTTTAGGTTTTAGTGCGTGAATTGTCTAAGAATTTCTCCAAAGAGGAACAAGAAGACAAGAGAGTAGGAGGTGAACCACGCGTATATACGAGTATGTTGCCGAGCGTGAGCTTCCGAAAAGGCAGCTTCCAACTTACGCTGGAGTGATGATAGGTTATCGGTTTGTGCAACAAGACCTAAAATCTAAGAACAATACCAGAAACACTCTCTCGCTGTTGGTGGGTCACAAATGCAAGCATAATCATCGTTTCTACATATTCACAGAGAAATCTAAAGGCTTTAAGATTCTTATTGAGTTTGTGGCATGAAAGTGTACACTCTTGAGAATACACCTTCATACTTTTAAGTATTCATTTTTTATACTCTTGAGTATACATTTTGCACAGAGTGTCACATTTTTTTAATTTTTAGGCCGGTTAAGTGATCTCGCACATCTCAAAGCAAAATACCGGAAGACGTGATACTGAGATCCCTGGGGGAGTTGCAGGATGTTGACTCACATGACCCAGTTTTTTTTTTGTTTTGTTTTTTGCATGTTATAATGATAATCTAACACAATTTTTTGCGCTAGTGAGACAAGACTTTCAACAAAATGTTTTTTCCATCACGCCTAGTGCATACACTATATTGACAAAAGTCACCGGACATCCCTTCAAAAGCAAATGAACGGATCTGCTGAGTTGTTAAGATGTGCGGTACAGCTGCAAATGGTATAAAAACAAGCCTGCAGCTGACCTCGAGCATATCGCACTTTGAGGTTGAGTGAAAATGTCGCAGCGGGAGAGACCTGACTTTGAGAAAGGAAAGATTGCTGAGTGTGATATTAGTGGGTTGTCCATAAGAGAAACCGAGAGGCGTTTAAACATACCAAAGTCAACTGTTTTGGATGTACTGAATAGGTGGAAGGCACATGGCGTGCTTGAAGCAGCAAAACGTACGGGCAGACCAAAGAAAATCAGTGATAGAAGACATCGAAGTCCCAGGAGAGTCGTTGCAGCTAATCGACGGAGTACTGCATAAGACCTCAGTGTACAGGTGAGTAAAAATGCTGGAGCCTCGGTATGTACACGTACCATTCGCGGACAACTTCATTCCATGAGTTAGCGTGGTCGTGTGGCTGCTCATAAGCCTTTCATCTCCACTCCGAATGCTATTCGTCGTTTAGAATGGAGGAAAGAACATTTATCATGGACCGTAGATCAATGGAAACGGATCCTATAGACTGATGAATCCAGATACACGATCCATCAGTTTGATGGCTGTGTGTGGGTATGGCGCCAGTCGGGGGAACGCTATTTACCACAGTGTACTGTTCCTACGGTCAAGTTTGGAGCTGGCAGTGTACTCGTGTGGGGGTGTTTTTCGTGGTATAGTCCCGGCCCATTGGTTATCGTGGACAAACCTGTTAACCAGCTTGTCTGCCTCGATATTCTGGACAATTATGCCCTACCAACTCTGTGGCAATACTATGGAATCGAGCATTGTTGATACCGAGCTATAAAGCAAGCACTGTTACGGCGTGGTTTGACGATAATTCCGTATCGTGTGTGGACTGGCAAGCACAGAGCCCTGATCTTTATCCCATAGAGTACCTATGGAATGAATTAGAGCGCCGCATAAGAAGTTTGGAACTAAGGCCTACTACTAAGCAACAGTATGTACTGAATGGAAGCGCATACCTATCGCTGTATTCCTAAACCTTGTCGAAAGCATGTCTCGAAGGGTCAGTGCATTCATTAAGGCAAAGGTGGACCGACACCGTACTAATGTATGCCAATAAATGCTATGTTGTGTTTCTCTTCCAGGTGTCCAGTGACTTTTGCCAATATAGCGTATGTGCATATGTATGCTTCATGACTTAACATTTTAACGCACGTAATTCTCGTACTTTGCATAGCCATCAATGTTTATCTCATTGTATCGGAATTCTGATATAATGCTATTGCATTTCCTTTGCCAAACTCTTCTGGCAAAACGAATCTATTGAACTAAATTGAAAGATTTGCTGTTGGCATTTATTTTCCATCTATATTTGTTTTCGGCCAGTGCATTGTCCTCCTTGGCCGTCCGCAGATACAAATGCTCCTCTCGGACAACGGCGCTGCACGTATTTGCGACTTTGGTAAGACCCTTCTTCGGGAAGGTGGTTTAACAAGTGACATTTCTCGTAGTTTCCGCTTTCTTTTCTTCCCCTCCCACCTACATTTTCCCTGATGGGTTTGGAGACGCTCGAATTTAGGTCTTAGTCCCCTTTTAGTTTGTTTTTTTATCTTTAGTTTGTATTTTTCTCCAAGTATCAGCTTACTGAGGTGGTGCCTCCTAGACGTGGTGGTGTTAGCGTCTGGGGAGAGATCGTCGTCCCCGTAACGTAAGTCAGCCGCCCCAGTGGCGCAGTGGTCTAAGCGATGGCTTTCTGGTAATTCGTCCGAACGGGGTCCGGGTTTGAATCCCGGTGAGGCATGGATGTTGTGTTTGTCTTACGGCACTGGATCTCTCTATTCCCTAGAACCAGTGACCCTAAATTAGGGACGGGCGACTGCTTATAGCACATTTGAGTTGTTCACGGTGGTCGTTAAACATCCAATCAAAAAAATAATAATAATAATAATAACGTAAGTTATTCTTATCTTTTTATGAAGTGTATTTGCGTCGGAAGTGATTATGATGGTCTAACAGCTAGCACATAATATATTGATTTCAGCGAAACAATACACAGTCTTGTGCTGTGCAGTTGTTTACTAAATGAGCTTCTGTGTCTCAGGGACGGACTTCAGATATAACGTAATTTTCTTTCGGCTGTAACTTAGTCCTTACGTCAGTAATTACGTTATGTGAGCTAAAGTCAATGTAATATTTTTTTTATTGGATGTTTAACGACCACCCTGATCAACTCAATGGGCTATAAGCACTCGCCCGTCCCTAATTTAGGGTCACTGATTCCAGGGAAGGGAGAGAGCCAATGCCGTAAGACAAATACAACATCCATGCCTCACCGAGATTCGAACTCTGACCATTTACGGACGAATGATCAGAGGCCATCGCTTAGACCACTGCGCCACCGTGGCGGCTCAATGTAATATGCATGGTTTGTACTCCACACTCACATCCGGTTTATTGGCGTGCACAATACAGTATCAGTGATTTAAAATCCAATCGCAGTATAACAGCGCGTCTATCATCAATAACATCAATCCCCTTAAACAACCGCTGCATTGCCTTTTTATCTATCGTTCTTATCCGGCCCCACATAAGTCACTTGTTCCGACCTCAGTATGTTGCCAACGTCATTCTCGTTTGAGGGAAAAGACATAACGTTAAGGTTTGAAAATGTCTAAGAGAACGAACTCAAATATACACAGAAAAAGAAACTCAAAAGGAAAGTTAAAATACAGTATAATATACGTTACACAGAGTGCAAGGAGATTGTTGGCACCGATATCATGAACTGAAACTTCGGCAGGGAGTTGATTATTTGCCTCCAAAAGGCGGAATGATGGCTTCGTCGTGTGGCGGAATATATGGACCTTGACAACAGCTAACGCATAGTACATCGATGGTAACCAGAGTGTCTGCATGCAGGAAGGTCAGAGTGCTCATCGAAAGGGGAATGGAGCACCAACGGACGACTACAAAACGGGAGGAACGTTTTATCCGTCAATATTTCAGTGCCGTAACTACAACCACTCTAGCTACTATCCAGCGAGCTGTGACTTCCGTTGGATTCCACCCCATTTCCATTGGAAAAATTGCATGTCTGGTGGAAGGGAAAATGCGTACATGTCGGTCACTGCATCGATTACCATTGACCTCTGCCCATCGTCAGCGGCGTTTGGAATGGTGCCGCGGGCAGGCTATCTGGGATACAGAAAGAATAGAATGGCATCAAGCTGTCGTCAGCGCTGGATCCCACTTCTGCTTGGTGCCCAGTGATCGTCGTATACACGTGGTGAAAGCACTGAGCCATTGCGGAGCTTCATGCTTCACGCCCTGCTAGTGCTACGGTGTAGTGGGAGATCAGTTGCGATCGTCGCTCATCGTTTATTCTTGTCAACCGTAAGTTGATTGCTTGCCGTTATGTACCTGAGATTCAGTCATTCTGTTTTTTACTGGGGTCCCTGACGCTATTTTTCAACATAACTTTCGCATTTACACCCAGTACATCCTCATATATATCCTATAGTAGAGTAAATCCGTTTAATGGCCGTGGATGGCCTAATGCTCAACGTTCATGAATGCCACGGAAAAGTCTCAGGAGCGATCCCAGGCAGGTAGGAATGCTCGAACCACTAATATCCACCGTTCGTCGCATGCGCACGTTAAGCGGTTGGACCGCGGTTATTAATAACGTAACCCCAGTTATAAATTATCCCTTTCTACCACCTCGTTTCTGTGTGACTTTCCTGTCGGGCACTGTAGCCCAAATCTCCTGGCTTCTTACTTCTATGGGTTGTTTACGACCTGGTTCAGACACTCCCTTCCTAAAATTCTCTACATAAATCACTAAATATTTCCTGAATATCTTCGTGATGTGAACTAAATTTGGCCAGCCCAATCCCCGAATGTCTTCCCAATCAAGTACGTGTGGGGATGATTGAACGCCATCAACAGATCCACATGCAGCCAGCACGGACCGCGGCTGTTCTGCTGGACCAGTGGAAGAGGCTCAGTGGGGAAACACCGCAAAAGGCTGTTCAACAGCTGTGCGACTCTATTTTTAATCATATTGATCTGTCCAAAGCAAAGCATAATTTTGTGTCAATAAATGTGTTCATTGGCATCTGCAAATTTTATCGTGTGTTCCTTACCCAGGTAGTGCCTTTGCACTTTAACGTAGGCGCGACTCTGTGCCATCCTATGCTATTCCCAATCTGGTAGGCAAGACGTTATCGTTGAATGTTGACGTAAAGCCAACGATTTTCCAACTGATGAGCTACTGTGAGGATAAGTTCCAACCAGTCTCCCTGTGAATCATCAACATGGAGGGAGTCTACGCCTGAAGCAACATGTGGGCAACTCTTGTTCAACAGTTTGTGGTTCAACCATTGTTCGTTCAACTGAAACTTTCATGTAAGTAGAATAAATCTTATTGTTAGACTTTCTGCATGTCACACATAAAATAATTTTAAAATAACTCTTGCCAAATTGCGATAGCATATTTTTTATAGATATTGCATTTTTATTGCTGCTTTATTTCTGCAGTATCGAACTGAATTTTGGAAGGTATATATAATGCTATTGCATTTCCTACAAATTTTCAAAAACTTACAAACTGTCGAACAGCCATCTTGTCTAAAATAAGTAAGTACATCTGTAAGTACATCTTGTCTAAATTATTAAATAATTTGCTGTTGTTCATCCTACGGATGTTTTTTTGTTACCTACACGAAGTAAAAGAACCATGAATGTGATGGATGAGAGTTGTTTGGGCTATTTGTTCAGCAATATCAGAGAGGAAAATGTAAATAGGTAAGTTTGTTACAATATAATTTCTTAGTGACAAGGAAGTAAGTGTGTTTAAACTACTGGCTAGTTACAAATGACAAATTAACTAGATTATCCACTCAGATATGATGTGAGTATGTGAGTTTGTGTAAAGAAAAGACGAATATTCCCATAATTCAAAATTTAATATTCCAGAATTTCAGCACTGTTATCTCAAAATATGATGTAAGTTCAGTAAAAACTGCAAACATAAACAGTGCAGTAAATTTTAGGTTATGCTGTAAACTGATTTCACAATGTTTTCTTCGGAAAGATTTCTTGTAACATTACCTCAGTGAAAGTTGCATACTTTTGTACTGTTAACGATAATATAAATCTGGATATTTATTTTTTTGTGTTGTCACTAAAACAACAGAACACAATATCAACACCTTTGAATGAAAACTGATTTTTGTATTTTATGATTTTTTACAGACTTTTACTGTCAAATCTTTTTAATGATCCTAAAGTTTATTATGTTTGATTAAATGGTTACACTATCTTTTTTTTCTGAGGTGGCCTGGATATATACAGTATTGTCAAAATAATATTTTTGGTAGTTAAACTCATTAAAAGTGATAAGAAATTACGAAAACTGCACAATTTTGCAACTGGGTGTATCCAGAATATCTTTATTTGTGAAATATTAATTTTTTTCCTGTTAAAAATGTTTATACCAAACAGTGGTCCAGATTTCTCATGATCAAAATGAGAATGCACAGTACATTTATGTAAATATTAATAAAGTATACAACAGCTGTATGAAGCATTTAAATTAATGAAGATCCTTCAAAAAGAACAGTGAATGCTCAGTGTTAGGGTCTCTGAATTTCTTAATTTAATTGCATGATTATGTTCCTTATGAAAAACAAACAAATTTTCAAAAACTTACAAACTAAAGTCTCGTAGCACAATTGTACACGTGCTCCTGCTTCAGACAGGGGCGGATTGGACCACCGGGACACCGGGATATTTCCCGGTGGACCGCTCAAGAAGTGGCCCACTTTCTCTTATCATCTTTGTCTGGATTGCTTGGAAAGAACGAATAATTATTTTGGTACATATGAATAAGAATCGTTAACTTCATTTGAGCTTTATATTATCTGTCTAAAACGTTACTTTCTTCAAAAAAATTGGCATTTCATTCTATCTATATACACAATCGAGTCACATTATTATGACCACCTCCTACTTTTGACGTCAACAGCGCGTAGCCAATGAAAGAAGGCACATGTCGTGAGCTGGCTTGGAAGGTATGTAAGGTGTGCTGTAGGCATTCTGAAAACATCTCACTCGTTGCTGTCATGGATAAAAGGAGCGATTTATCAGATTTCCAAAAAGCAAAGGTTATCGGATTTCGGGCCAAGGGTGGCAGTATTTCTGAAATAGCGCGGTTTGTGAACTGTTCGCGTGCTGCTGTGGTTAAAGTCTTTCGTGATTGGAGAGATGGCACCATTGCAAATAAGCGACGTGGAAACTGCGGCGCATCACGTGCCATTAATGTGAGAGGTGAACGTCGGCTTCGAAGGTGCGTGAGGGCCGATCAGCTTGCTACAGTGGAGCAACTCACTGACTGAATGAACCAGGGGGCTACCAAAAGTATGTCTAAAACGACAGTTCAGCAAACCCTGCTGCGTATGTGGCTCCGAGGCAGACGAATGGTCACTGCACCTATGCTAACGAAGGTACATTGGCAGAAAAGGCTTTCATTTGCCCGGCAATATCGGAATTGGACCTCCACTGATTGCCAAAGAATTGCCTTCTCCGATGAGTCACGTTTTCTGCTTCATCGAACGGATGGACGTTGGCGTATAAGGCGTGAATAATCGGAGAACAAATGCTCTTCAACCATTGCTGGAAGAACACAAGCTAGTGGGGGCAGCGTTATGGTCTGGGGAATATTTTCGTGGCATTCTCTGGGTCCACTCATACCTGTGAAAGGCACTATGGACGGAATTCGTTATGAATCCATCCTTGCAGACCACGTACACCCATACATGCTGATTGTCGTCCCTGGGGTGGATGGGATCTTCCAGCACGACAATGCGACATGTCACATAGCTGCAAATGTCCGAGAGTGGTTGGAAGAGCACGATGAAGACTTCAAAGTACTTCCCTGACCCCCTAATTCCCCCGACTTAAACCCAGTCGAGCATCTGCTGGACCACCACGATCGCGTTGTTCGCTCTATGGATCCTCTACCACGCACCCCCAGCAGCTGTTAGATGCACTGCAGTTAGTATGGCTCCATATATCTGTGAACACCTTTCAGCACCTTATTCAGTCATTCCCAGCCCGTGTAGCTGCTGTTCGCGCTGCACACGGCAGTTACTCTGGATATTAGCTGGTGGTCACAATAATGTGACTCGACCGTGTATATTTTGGACATTTTCTGTAAAATGACAAAGCAAAATTCTCGTTAGCGGGTTCCCCGCACGAGGATAACTGGTTTTCCAGTTATTTGAGGACTGGCGCCCCCACGGCCCGAGCTGACCTTGTGACGGAACGTCATGTCAATTCGTATTTGTCCGATACCATCATTGCAGAGACAGCTGTTCATCCAGCTGATTGGGAGTCACGAACCCACGGCCCGAGCCGATATATACTCTATGATGATTTTCCCACTTTTATGCTTTTCGTTGTTCTCTTGACATGCACCTGCCTCAGTTGTAGGTTGCTGAGGTTGCGATAATGCGCCAGCGTTGGAGTTTTGTTTCTCGTTCTCTTTCCTTTATTCCTCACTTTTATGTTTCCCTCTTTGTTTTCCACGCAGGTCAGCTAGACCTACCTGCACGTTTGCCGTGTGCGGTGACCCGTAAGGTGGAAAAGGGTATGCTGGAGGCTGAGATTTCTGGAGGCCGGGGCGTTGTCGCCAGTTACGGACACTCCTCTTTGCCCCCTGCTTCACCCTAAACGGGCGGCTGGGAACTAACCCATTCCTAGTCAATGAATGCAGTGGTCGAGTGGAGTCCTGTTTTCTAACGGCTTGTCGTTGAGTACGGGGATAGTGTATGCATGCCAAAGGGGTGCTACCAAGACACGGGAAAGTCGCGGTTCTCGCTGAGCGCATAACTACTATAACCGCTGTTTAGCCCTGCTATATAACTTATTATATCTGCTGCTTTACCCTAGAGCCGTGTCCTGCGTCCTTCTGGGCTTGCGGACTTCCGGCTCTCCCTCGTTGGGCTCAGTGGTAAACAGGGAATTCGGCGGATGAATCTTCTCTCTTTTTTATGGGTTCTAAGGATGTTTCCCATGGTGCGACACCAAAGCGTCTAATGGAGGACGGGACCATCCCTTCCCCCAAGAAACTTGTCTCTGACACTTGCAATGCTCTGTTTCCCTTAATACATTCTATCGATCCTTTACAACCTTTGAGTGCCAAGAGCCCCTTCTGGATCAATAAGGCTCTTTAGGCCGTTGCTGGCTCTCCGAGCAATGTCAAGAAGCTTCCTTCAGGGAATCTTCTTGTCGAAACATCTTATTCCAGACATAGTGCCACCCTGCTTACCACGACCGAACTGTTGGGTATTCCGGTGCAAGGGACACCGCACGGTTACTTGAACTAATCTCGCGTCGTGCTCATCTCCCGCGACTTAATTGACTGCAGCGATGAAGAGCTCCTTGAGGAACTAGGGGACGAACATGTCACTAAGGTTCGACGGATTCTTTTTCGGCGAGATGGGAAACTTGTTCCCTCTCGCAATATTATCTTGACTTTTGACACCCCCAACCCTGCCGACTTCCATCAAGGTAGGGTACTTACGTCTTGACGTCCGACCCTATATACCCAATCCTCTCTGGTGTTTCAAGTGCCAGCGTTACGGGCACTCCCAGCAGTCGTGCCGTAACGTGGCTGGGTGTGGTCGCTGTGGCTCCGAGGATCATCTTTTGCCGGGATGCTCGGCGGCTTTTGAGCGCTGCATCAACTGTGATGGTTCCCACTCTGCTTTTTCTAAGCAATGTCCCAAGTGAATAGAGGAGCAGGCAATTCAACGCCTGAAGACCCTCGAACATCTCTCCTATCCAGAGGCCAGACGTCGGATCGCCCCTGAGAAACCTGTTCGACGAATATATGTCTCAGTTGTGGTCCAGAAGGCTACTGTTGCTGTCCATACTGAGGTCCATATCCCAGCACGGTGTCCCTACGATTTCCAGGATATCGTTGCTGCTGGGCTAGAGGCTCTAAAATCTTGCCGTAAGGCTTCGTCGCTGAAAAGATCAACCTCTTCCACTGGCAATCAGGCTTCGGGCACTTCAAAGAAGAAACCAGAGCAGCAAAAACCAAGCTCATCCTCTCCGAAATCAGGAACTAAAAATCAGGATCGGGAGATTCTTCCCAAGAACCCGGGGATCAAACACCGTCCCATATACCCACCAGGCATATCATCGCCACGCCTTGTCACTGAAGATCTCCCGGAGGAGTTCATTGACTCAGAAACCTTTTAGACGTCCCGGTCTTTGTCATTTTTCCTCATCTTTTCTTTTTTCGTTTCTTCATTATTGCTTCCATCATCCAGTGGAATTGCCGAAGCTTTTGACCAAGACTTGATGAGTTGAAAGGCTTACTGTCTTCGCATGCGCCAGTGTGCGTGTGTCTCCAAAAGACAAAACTCAGCGCCAGGGACACTCTCTTTCGCTGCGCAGGCATTCTGTTTTTGGCAAAGACTATGGCCGCCCCGGTGGCGCAGTTGTCTAAGCGATGGCCTCTGATCAATCGTCCGAAGGGGTCCGGGTTCGAATCCCGGTGAGGCATGGGTGTTGTGTTTGTCTTTCGGCACTGGCTCTCTCCCTTCCCTGGAACCAGTGACCCTAAATTAGGGACGGGCGACTGCTTATAGCCCATTGAGTTGCTCACGGTGGTCGTTAAACCTCCAATAAAAAAAAAAAAAAAAAAAAGACCATGAGGACGAGGTTATCGCGTGCGGCGGTGTGGCCGTTCTCGTTCCTCATGGTAGTCCTGTCACCGCAGTCCCTTTGCGCATGCCTCTGCAGGCAGTGGCAACGAGACTGTCTGTGAACGTTCTTATCACAGTCTGTTCAATCTACTTACCGCCCGATGAAGCTGTAAGCCTTTCCGACTCGGAGAATTTAGTTGACCAGCTGCCATCTCCTTTTTTCCTGTTGGGTGATTTTAATGCACACAATCCGTTGCGGGGTGACAACAGTCGAGACTCGAGGGGCCGTGTTGTCGAGGTCCTCTTGTCCAACACGTGTCTACATAACACGGGGACAAAAACCTACTTCCATGAACCTACCCGATCGCACTCAGCCATTGATCTGTCCCTGAGTTCACCATCCTTATATCCTGACTGGTCCTGGAGCGTGTCTGGCAATCTCCTTGGCAGTGATCACTTTCCAGTCTTCCTCCGGCTAGCAGGTAACGGATACCACCATCCCCCTCCCCCCTCGTCCTGCAATATGGGATATATATCGCGCCAAGTGGGACGTATTCACTGCTGCGGCGACCATTAATCCTCCAATGATGACCTCAGGTACTACCAATGATGCAGTTGCATCCGTAACAGATTGTCTGGTGCAAGCGGCAGAACTCTCCGTTCCGCAGACGTCAACAAATCTTCCACGTTGTCCAAAGCCTTTGTGGAATTCCGACTGCAAGGCAGCACGTCAGATTCAGTATAAGGCTTGGGGTCGGTTTCGTTACTCTCCCACCGACGCTAACCTCCTTGCTTTCAAGAAAGCTAAGGCTTATGCGCGCCTGGTCCGTCGTCGTCATAAACGGGAGTCCTGGATTCAGTATGTTTCCGGGATCAACACCTCTACCAGCTCTAAGATCGTTTGGGACAGGATTCACCAGGTTCGGGGAAAGTGCCCATCTGGGGAACTCTCCATTCTCGAGAGTGATGGACGAACGGTTGCTGACGCTCAGGGTATTGCTGACTGTCTTGGCACCGCATTTTCTTTGGTGTCCAGCAGCAGCAATTACCCTTCTCCGTTTCGGCAGCTTCAGACGCAGCTTGAGAGGAAAAGAATATCCTTCGGACCATTTTCCTTGGAGAACTATAACAGCCTGCAGACTGCCGTGGAACTGAAGATTGCTTTGAATAGGTCCGGCCGAACATCTGTCGGACCGGATAACATCTACTACGACATGCTGAAGCACCTTTCGCCATCCTCTCTACAGTGTCTTCTAGTTCTGTTTAACAGAATTTGGCAAGAGCACGTCTTTCCCGATTCTTGGCGGACAGCTATTGTCATACCTGTTCTCAAACCTGGTAAGGATCCCACAAACCCGTTAACTACCGTCCCATCGCTATGACGAGCTGTCTTTTCAAAGTGCTAGAACGCATCATCAATTTTCGTCTGATGTTTTACTTGGAAACTCATCACATTTTTTCACCTCATCAAAGTGGTTTCCGTCACTTTTGTTCCACCACTGATCATTACCTTCGCCTTGAAACATCTATCAGAGAGACGTTTGTCCGGCGTCAGCACATGGTCTCCTTGTTCTTCGACATGGAAAAAGCTTACAATCGGACGTGGAGATACGGCATTCTTCGTGATCTGCACGACTGCGGATTGCGGAGAAACTTACCAACTTTCATTGCCGGCTTTCTCCAGAACCGGATGTTCCGTGTGCGCGTCGGGTCGACTCTCTCTGAGCTGTGTCCACAGGAGCAGGGCTCCATTTTATCAATCACTCTTTTCATTCTTCGTGTTAATCACATTTTCACATTACTTCCTCCGACTGTTTGTGGATCGATGTATGTGGATGATCTGCAGATTTCGTGTGCATCCGTCATCATGCGCACAATTGAGAGACAATTGCAGTCGGCCATTACTAAGATTTCTTTCTGAGCCTTACATAATGGTTTTGGCTTCTCGCCCCAGAAGACCGTTTGCGTGCATTTTTGCAGCAAACGTGGTTTTCACCCAGACCCTCATCTCCGTCTGTGGAACTCTACGATCCCTGTGGTGTCCGAAGTCAAGTTCTTAGGTTTGACCCTTGACCGTGCATTCACCTTCCGTCCTCACATCCAGTCATTGAAGGTGAAGTGCACGCAGTCCTTGAGTATCCTTAAGGTCCCCTCACAAACATCTTGGGTGGCAGACAAGTGCTCAATGCTCAGCGTTTATCACTCCCTTGTGCGGTCAAGATTGGACTACGGATGTGTAATCTACGTTTCTGCACGGCCTTCTGTTTTAGGTTTTCTTGATCCGGTTCATCACCAGGCTCTGCGTCTTTGCACCGGCGCTTTATGTACTTCTCCTGTGCATAACCTGCATGCCGAGTCGCATGAATCGCCGTTATGCCTCCGCCGTCAGCAACTGTCTCTCCAGTTTTACACCAAGCTAAAGTTACTACCTCATCATCCACTGCACAATTCCGTCTTCAACCCACAATGTCTCCGCTTATTTTCCAACAGCCCTTCTTGTGTTCCAACTTTCTGGATTCGGATGTCAGACATGGTGCGCGCTGCTGGCCTGGACTTATCGACCATTGGTGTGACCAAGGCTTTTCATGAACCTCCATGAGTAGTATATAGGGGGTACTATGGCACACCCAAAAATCACATAAAAACTTCAAAATCAGGCATTTTTTGATTTTTCAGACCTCAATAATCACGAACATTTTAAGGCTTTTTATGATCAAAAACACCATATTTTCACTAAAAATCATTGATTTTTGAGTATAAAACAGTTAAAAACATCAAATTTTTAAAAAACGAAATTTCATCCCTGTTTTTCATAAAAACAGAGCATCATAAAAACACACATTTTAAGTCATTTTTGATTATATTTGACGGCTTTTTTGAACAATTGCAATCATTTTGAACTTTGAATAGCTTTGATTTTAAAAGAGCTGAAATGAAAGCTTTAATATTGAAAATCAATAGAAAAGTTGTAAAACAAACTACTTTGAATTGGTACTTTGCAAAGTCCTTTTTAAAAATGCATTAAAAAAAGGGGTACCCAAAATGGATACCCCTTATAGAAAGATTAAAAATTGTTGAAGATTAAAAATATTACAAACATTTAAACGAATTCAATAATATAAGGTTTTGTTATGTAACACTTCATTTCTATGTTTCTCTTTAAAGATATGTCCTATTTTATTTTTTGTTTCAGTAATTCTTCTTTTGAACCTCTCTCGATCAACTGCATATGTTTCCCATATACCTTTTCGATTTTCATTTCCTACATATATGACAACAGCATTAGGATCGAAGTGAACTTTCATTTTAATAGAATTCGTTTTTTTAAGCTTTTACTAATTCATAATCATAATATAGATCATCAATTTTACCTCTGAATCTGGCCGCCCCGGTGACGCAGTGGTCTAAGGCGCTGGCCTCTGATCATTCGTCCGTAAGGGGTCCGGGTTCGAATCCCGATCAGGCATGGATGTTGTGTTTGTCTTACGGCACTGGCTCTCTCCCTTCCCTGGAACCAGTGACCCTAAATTAGGGACGGGCGACTGCTTATAGCCCATTGAGTTGCTCACGGTGGTCGTTAAACCTCCAATCAAAAAAAAAAAAAAAAAAAAAAAAAAAAAAACCTCTGAATCTGAATATATAATTACCTTTATTAATTTTTTTAATTGCACTGTCAGGTAGTTTTCCGTGACATTTTCTAAGATAATATTCTTTTTCTTCATCATTAACTTCTATTTTTGCAATAGTTGTATCTCCGAATTTCGTTTGGATTTTTTTCAGTGACATCAATTTATAATCTCCAGGATTCAAATCTTTTAATTTCGGTGTTTCTGTAAATAATCTGTTGCTATTGAATTCATCCATTTATAAGATTTTATTTTTTTAAAGGCTTTTGAATACATGTGATGAGAACTGTAAATTACAATAACTTACAAACTCATTTAAAATTTCTAATCCTTTGTTTTTAATTTCCTCGTTTTTTCCTTTTTTATCAATTATTCTTTTTATCTTTTTTAAATATTTATAAACTATAGTTAGAATATCTGAAAACTTGTAATTATCTCTATACATATGAATCAAGTCATCACAAAAATGAGCGATTTGAGATATTTCGTTACTATATTTTTTATCTGAAGAACAGTATAGAGCTCTAAGGTCACCCATTAATTCCATTTATAAGTTTTCATTTTTTTAAATATAATTCTTATAATGCATACATCTATATATAGAGCATCCGGGGCCTAAAACTCTTGGGCATTTAGGTATATCTAAATCAACAGATGGAATATCATCAAGCATCTCTTTTTCCATTACTCCTCCTTTCTATGCAAATGTACCACCATAAATATGGTACAGGTTTTTAATATAGTTCTTTACCTCACAATTATTAATCCATAGTTCTTTGCTATTTGGATATCTTTTAAATCTCAGTCCATGCACATCTAAAACACACTTACGTACGATATTCAATTTTTGTTCATTTAATTTGCAGTCAGGTGTGAACACTGATATTGTTTCACCAATATTCAGTTTTGAGTGTACCCAACTTATCTCTCTTGCTATCTTACGATTTGGGAGGACAAATCCTTGAATATTTATAATCACAATTATATCATTCATTGTTTATATTTAATCACTTTTTTTAAATACATATCCAAAAGGTACAGTATTCAAATCATCTAGAATTCTTCTTTTATCAAATCCAAACATGTATTTCTTGTTCAGTGTATCTACAGCTATATTTCTATCTTTTTGTATCTTAAACTGATTATTTGATATTTCTAAGTAATCTGTTTCACCTGTTATTACTTTCATTCTATCACTGAAATTCAAAATATTTTCATTCTCATAGCTCATTTTAAATCCTTTAACTTTACCTTTTACAGTTCCATCATTTAGTATGCATCCACAGTCTTTTGGTGCACCAGCTATCCAGGATTTCATATATTTATCGTCTCCCAATTCATCTGTCCATTCTCCTAACATGCATCCTGTTTTTATTTTATTAGTTCTATCATCTATATACACAACACTATTTGTGTCTTTATAAATCACTTTTTCACGTAATTTATCAAGCATTTTATATAATCTAATTCTAGCAGAACTAGTGGTGAAAGCTGCTATATAAACGTTAGTATTAAAGTTATTTTTAATATATTCATCTTTCATTTTATAAGTCATTTCTACACAGTCATCATTCATAAATATCATATTTAATTCGAGATTATCATCTAATATAATTTTATAAAATTCCTCTAAATCCATTACGTATTTAGTCTGTTTCATATTTTTTCTCTGTCCAAACTTACCCCATAATGAGTTCAAACATATCTTACTTATAAATCTCATTCCTGGATTTTTTTCTATTTTTTCTAATTTTATATCTCATTTCTTGTAAACTGTTTTCTTATATTCTTTTTCACTTTTAAAGTTTTCAGATCATTTATCATCTGTTTCTAATTTGATTTTCAAAAGCATTTTAACGTAATCTCTAAATAGTTCATCAGTTTTATTTTCAAAATTCCAAACCTCATATATCCTTAAAATTTTATCTTGTTTTAATTGCTAAATTCATTTCATCAGTAGTCCATGTACTAGTGAAACATCTTTCATCTCTTTTATGATTACACTCCTTATTTCTAATTTCAAAGCATTCTTTACATTTCTTTTTATCTACAACAGTTTTAAAGTGATTACATTTGATAGTTTTAGAACATGATTTACAAAGAGCAAACATCAATTTTTCATCTTTAATTGGCAACACTGGATGATATAAATTTCTAGGTGGTAAGACCTTACATTTGATGAAACCATACCATTCTTTATCAAATTTTTCAGGATTAAATATCTTAACAGGATAACCAATTGGATAATTATCAAAGTAATTTACAGTTGGATATAGTGAACATACATCAATATATCTACCTTTTTCATTATTTTTAAATTCATATTTCAATTTAGTAGGCTCACACCTACCCCCATAAAATGCATCTCTAGGATTTAAAGGTTCCACGAAATCTCTATTCCATTCATTTTTTATATATTTTTTAATTTCTTTATTATTATTAAAATCACATTCCCATATAACAATTAATTCATATCCAGCTTTTAAAATCTTCTTTTGAATCCTCTTAGTTCTTTTATATAAGTCTTTCATACATATCTGATTCTGTTCATTTATAGTTGATTCTCTATAACATCTATTACATCCATGCCAGTGACATCCATGAAATTGAAACACTGTGTTTTCATAAAATCCATCTACTTTATAAATTTTCTTACCTAATTTTAATTTTTTCTCTCCACCATTTAATGCATGTTGAATATTGATATTATTCTTTTTAGACAGATAATCTAACCAAGCAATTGATTTTTTACTATATTTGTCTTTTTGAATTGTATCATCATCTATGGCAATTGTACCTTTTTTAAGAATTTATCTCTATAAATACTCATGCATACACCTGCTAGAGTTACATATTTAAATGGATCGATATTTGCGATTTCTAAGAATAATCTTCTCAATTCTAAACATCCTCTTCTTAAAATATCTACATCTGATCTACAGTATTTAACAAATTCTTTTTGAAAATCAAACGTATCGTTTTTAACAGTTTCATACCATTTTAAGAATTCATTTCTCTCTTTAGATTTCATAGAATTACATCCATAGTAATGTTTTTCAGGGTATTTACCTATATAATTTTGATTACATTCTTTATTAAAATAATGAGGAAAATAACCTTTTGCCATCTCTTCTAATCCAAATGTTTTTGGAAAATCTCTTAATGGAATCATAGTAAAATTGATTGAATCTATGAATCTTATATTATATCCAGATGCCTGCATATAATTGAGTTTATTTCCATTATATATAGTAAACACTTCTATTTTGTTTTTAAAACAGTATTTAGCTAAGAATTGAAAATCAAAGCTTTTACCATATTGAGCTAGTACAGTATATCCAAAATGATTTTGTTGAAATAACCAATTACAAAAATCATTTTCATTTTCAAATATCTTTTCACTACCATCATACATTTGACATACAACTAGATTAACTTCATGAGTTCCTGTTTCTTGTTTAGTTTCAACATCAAAGAATATATATTTCTCAGTATATTCATATCTACATTTTTCACACCAATCTTTTCGATTTCTTGTTAACTTAGGACAATCATTTTCACATTTACCACCTTTAGCATCTTTACGTTTCATATAGCATTTATGATCATGTAATACATATTTCCAACAATTTTTACATCTCTTTTCACCACATACATGCTCTTTGGGTTTTCTCTCATATCGATTAATAATTCTTTTACATTTTAAACACTTCCATAGACATTTACATACACTAACACCTTTCTTATTTTTTCTTTTGTGGTTATCAAAACACTCCTTACCTTTAAATAATCGATTACATTTCTTACAAAATATCTCTTCACCATTACAGTTACTATCTGTTTTAAAACATCTATCACATTTGAGAGGACATCTGTGTTGATCTGATCTTTTATAGCTTATTTGACAATAATCACAGTAATTCTCTTTTCCTAAAAATCCTTTAACAGAAGTAATTACATCGAAATGATTTCTATTTTTCAATATGTAAATACATGTAGATTTATATTTACCACTATATATACGTTCATTAAAATTCTCTCTGCAAAATATATTTATCTGAATATCTAAGAATTCTTCAAATATTTTAACCTCTTCTAAGCAACATATTTCTAATGGAATATTGCATAGTTCATGTAATTTTACAGCTAATGATTTTTGTAAAACTCTACCCATTTTGATGTATCTAATATCATTTTTTGATAATTCCTTATGATTCAATTTATCACATAATAGCTTAGGATTTTGAATACATAGAGCAGTTACAATTGATCTAGCTAAACATATATTATCATCATTTTTTATCTGACAGATACTTCTTTTATTTTCTATTGTTTCATCATTAATTATCTTTATATGTTTACTTCCTGAAGGTAATTCAATTACATTAAAATCAAATATACAATCAGTTATTTCTAATTCCTTATATTCAATTTGATCAGATAATTTATAAATATATAGCTCATAGGCATGCTTAGTATACATCATTTTATCATGAAACAGTTTATTCAGTTTAGGATTATATACGATTATATCTACTTTACCTTGAATTTTACCAATTGCTTTTCTAAATCTATCTTGTAAAATATTAAAATATTGTTCAGGTTTAATGTTTACTCCAGCTACTCTATAATTCTTTCTATGTACCATATATTTTTTAATATATTTTCCTTTTGTTTCAATAATTTCATAATCAGGTTTAAATAATTTTTCAAGATTTACAGCTGTTTTAATTTTCTTTTCTTTTCTTGGTTTCAGTTTGTTATCTTTGAATTTTAAATTAAAAGAATCAAATAATTTTTTAATTCTATTTCTTCTCTCTGGATGATTAATAAATATTTTTCTTTTTCTATCTAAATATTCTGATGTATCTAATCCAAGGATATCTACTAAAACAGACTTATAATCACCTGTATTTCTAATATATTTTATCAACGATTTAATTAAATCATCTTTTTTTACATTTCGTTTTTTGATATTTAATCTTTTTAAAGCATTTCTAAGTTTCTGAACACTAATAGCATTCAGGGCACTTTTAAGATGCACAATAACAGGCTTCAGATTTTTTAACTCCATTTATTGGGATGTAAATTTATAAAGGGATTTTAAAAAACAGGTTGCACACGTTTATTATGATAATTACTTCTTAAATGTCTTTGATAATTACTTCTTAAATGTCTTTAATAATGAGTTACAGTGTATTCTCTTCCACAGTCACAAATTCTCTTTTGGTACTTTCTTTTGGAATCACAAGTCTTGCAATAGTGCTGTCTATAAACGTAACCTTTAAGACGTTGAATGTAAAATTCATCTATGGGTTTTGTTTGTTTACAACTTTTGCATGTTTTGTTCTCCATTTATTAGGAAACAAATTTATAAATACTTTGCTTTAAGCTGAAAAGTTTGCTGCTTTAAAGTCTTCCCAGATCTTTTCATTTTTGGGATTTATATTAATTTTAATATCATTTGATATATTATAATAGTCACAAATTTTTTTAATAAAATATGCATATTTCAAATTTTTCTCATAGTACATAAAATCTAGTAATTTTAAAAATAAATCTTCTGCTTCCTTATTAAATTTAAGGTTATTTTTTCTTTTAAACTGATTAAAATATCTTATTCTACTAACATATCTACTTTTTAAATATGTATTATAATCTACATAATAACAGTCTTCTTCATCATATTTCATTCTCTTTATTTGTTTCATTACTTTTTTAAAATTTTCAGTAATTTCTATTTGTTCTTCTTCTGAAGATGAATAAGAAAAGTAATTAGCTTCTTTAATATCATTAAAATATTCCATTTATTAGATATCATTTTATTAAAAACCTTTTAGTTATTGTTTTACAGTTTTTTCTTTCACATCCAGATGTCATCACAAGAAATTAAATCTCTTTCTTGCTTAGATGCAGTCATTACATAACACTGATAAGCTTCGAGCCAAAATGTTTACATAAACTCCTTCAGGCAGAGTTGAACCGCTGCCAAAATCTTCAGAGAGCGATCACTTCCTGGTTAGATCATTCGTCCGTAAGGGGTCCGGGTTCGAATCCCGGTGAGGCATGGATGTTGTGTTTGTCTTACGGCACTGGCTCTCTCCCTTCCCTGGAACCAGTGACCCTAAATTAGGGACGGGCGACTGCTTATAGCCCATTGAGTTGCTCACGGTGGTCGTTAAACCTCCAATCAAAAAAAAAAAAAAAACTTCCTGGTTACGTAACAACCTTTGGATCATCGCCAAGTTTCTCTTGCTTGAAACGTAAATATATGTTTCAAGCAAGAATTCGTGTACATGGGTCGGCCATGTTGGTAACGAGTCAGGCATGCATGCAAAAGGCCCCAGGTTCGAATCTGCTCCCTGTCACACTTTGATTTTAAAAAGGTTGGGTTCATGGTAGAGCGTGTGCGTGAATAACATCTGATGGTAGAGTGTGTGTTCCGGTGGAGGGTCGAAAGAGCTAACGCCTCATAAGTACCTGGCTGGCCAGGTACAAATAAAATAAAAAATGAAGCATAGACCCTCCACCGAAGGGGCGTTTTGCAAAAAATTTTCAAATTACGTCGTCAACCCAACTGTTAAATTCATCAGGATATCCCAACCATTTAACTAAGCATTTATTTCCTTTCTTTCTAATAAATTTTTCAATCTTATATACCTCATCTTTCTTATCATATTTCACGAGTTCTTTTTCATAAAATGTTCCTGTAATTTCTTCATTATTTAAATCTTTTATTTTATATGTCGGAGGATCAGTGTTCAATATATCGGAAATTATAAATATTTCTTCTGTAAATGTTGAAAGATAACCTTTCTTAAATTCTCTTTTATATTTTGAAATTCTTATTTTATCTCCTTTTTGATATTTTGGTTTATTTTTCGCTTTTTCTTTATACAAATTATTATAAACTTTTAATTCATTTTCCTCCTTACTTGCTTCTATAGGTGTCATTTTAATGGATCTATGATAAGAATTATTATAATTCTTAATTAATTTATCTAGTACATTTAACCACTTTCTAGTATTATTTGCTGTGAAATACTTCCACATTTTAGTCTTTAAAGTTCTATTGAATCTTTCAATAACAGCACATTTAATCTCAATATTCTCAGTTGTAAACCAGTGAATATGTTCATCTTTGAATAACTTTTGAGTTTGTTTATTTATAAACTCTGTACCCTAATCTGTTTGAAGTTTTTCTGGTTTTCTATCTTTAAATATTTTTTTAAATGCTCTAGTTACCTCTTCGCCCGTTTTTCTTTTAATCGGAATTGTCCAAGCATATTTACTAAATATATCAATCACTGATAAAATATAATTTGTGTCATTATTAAAGGATTTAAATTCTTGCATATCTATAAGGTCAGCTTGAAATTGGTCATTGACATGAGAAACATAAATTCTTCTTCTTTTAAATCTATGAATAAGTGGTTTATGTTTAGTATATACATCTTGTTGATGTAAAAACTGTTCTATATCTTTCCTGGGTAATTTAGTTTTTCTTTGTAATTCATTAATACCACAATAACCAGTTTCTTGTGTATAATAAATATTTTTAAGGTGTTTCACGACGTCTTTAAAAAACACTCTTTTTACATCCACAAACGGCACATATTCCTTTTGCCATGGGTCTTCCATTTTTAGCTACTGTTTCTTGAATGTCTTTAGTTTTAGTTTTCTGTTGGCACTTTAAGCAATACATATTTATATAGGATGAAATTCCTAAACCAAATGTTTTCTTTGCTTTTATAATTGGTTTTATAACAGCTCTAGCTTGTTTCTCTCCTAATGGATAGAATCCACTTGTAGTATTTTCAATTGAATCTAAATCGTTTAAGAGTTCTTGATCAGCAATATGTCTCTGTTTAGTATCTTTAGTTTTACTATAACCTACATCATGTTTTTTACAAGCTTTATCAACTCTGTTAATTCCTGGATCACCTCTTTTTAATCTCTTTCCTAATTTTGTAAATGGGCCACAATACTGGTACCCTGGTATATGCATTTCAGGTGGATTTAATTTATCTTGTAACCATCCTACTATATCACCTACTGTTATTATATAACCAGTACCTTTAATTTCTTTGAATATATGAATATTCCGCACCATTTATTTATCTGTAAATCTATTTTTTAACTACGTATCTATAACCATTTAGCTGTGTTTGTTTTACATATTTTTCTAAAGGAAAATACTTAATATTTTTTATAAAATCTTCTTCTCTAATGTAAGCATCCTGTTCTGAAATTGAATTAGCGTTTATTAAATTTAATATCTGTTTATAAAATTTGTAAGCTTGTTTATATTCTTCTTTTCTTTCTGAAATATTTAGAGTTTTATCAACAACTTCAATGACTCCTGCTCCTAAAGAAAGTGCTGCTAAAGGAATAAACGCAAAAGCTGATAAGCCTGAAGCACTAAATATAAATTTGCCTACTGATAGTGATATACTAATTTTATTATAGTAATTAAAACTTTTTCTGTATACATACATTTTCTTTTTTAAATATTCTTCCATTTATATAGGATCAAAGTTATGTCTGTATCTCATATGAGGATTTTTCAAATCTAACATGAAGAAATCATAAGGTTTTTTAATACTTTTTTGATAAGGATCTATATTAAAATCACCATCAATTTCTTTAATAATTTGTCTAATTTCTCTGTGCTGAAGTTTAAAAATATAAAGTAATCACAGTTGTTCCTTATATCAATAGGTGTTGAATAATAGGTCTGTGATAAATAAATAATGGATGCATTTTTCTTCCTTCCTCTTATAAAAAATTTTTCAATTTCGTTTTGATCTTTTTCTTTTACACAGTCATCAAAAATAACTAGATTTTTTAATGAAGGATCTAAGTCATCTACAGTAATAAATTCTTTTATGTCTGAACTAAATAATGTTTCTTTCTTAAACTTTTTAAATAATTTTAATAACTTATTTTTATTCTTTCCCTTTATTTTTAAAATATCTTCCTCTTCTATATCATCAAACATTGAGTAATTTTCTTGTAATTTAGAGTATTTAGGTTCGTTAATATCTTTTGCACATATGAATAATGCATCAAAATTTAAATGATCATATATTAAATTTAATAGTAAATTTGTTTTACTACATCCTGAAGATCATGTTATTAAAAGTTTAAAAGGATGAATAGGTAATATTGGATTTTGATTTGGATTTATAAATTCTTCAGGTTCCAAATAATCTTTTAGTTTAATGCTGCAAGCTTTCTGCTAATACATATTTATTTAATAGAAATTCCGCATCTTCAATAAACATTTCAGCTTCAAATAATAAGTCTTCAGCTGGTATTCCTTGAGATAAATAACATTCAGCTAGATCTAATGCCATTTCAGCAAAAGATAAATATGCTTCAAGTTGTTCTTCTATTTATATAAGTAAAATAATTTGCTTGGAAGTAAAATAATTTGCTTGGAAGTAAAATAATTTGCTTGGGAGTAAAATAATTTGCTTGGAAGTAAAATAATTTGCTTGGGAGTAAAATAATTTGCTTGGAAGCAAATTTTCAGTTAAATAAATGAGTAAAGTGATACAATATTTATTAAAATTAGCAAAAGTAAATGCTGAACTAAGAAAACGAAATAAGGAAAAGCAATTAGAAGATTTAGGATATGAAGAGGCAATCACAAAATTTCATAAACCTATAGTTGAGAAATTAGAATATCAAGATTTATCTAGAAAAGAAAATTTAAAAGCTATTCAAGATGCAATTGAAGAACTTTCATTTCAACCAATAGCAGAATCTTAAAGAATTCCTGCCTTAGAAGATGTTGAAGAACCTGTTTCAGATGCTAAAGAAATGTATGAGAGAGAAGCAGGAATTCATAAAATTAACTTAAACAAAAACTTGAATGTATCAGTTATTAAAAAAAGTTAAGATTTGATTTACCTTCAGAATTAGTTAATAAATCTGATGAAGAGATTGATGAAAAAATAAATCAAGCAAATGAAAAAATCAGTGAAATCGGACGTCTAAAAGGTCCTCAAGTAAAAGCACTTAATAATGCTAAAGATGAAGAAAAAAAGAAAAAATTACAGAAAAAAATTGATCGTTTCGATTGTAAAATGGCTGAGGTGCGAAAATATATTAGAGCATTAGAAGCTCTCAAAATGGGGAATTACTATATGGGTGAGGGTCTTAATATTTTAGATAAATTAACAGATAAAATATGTAAGGGAACTAAAAATAAGAACGTATATAACTAAGTAGTTCAAATACTAGATATATTATTGAAAGAGGGTAAAATGACTAATGAGAAAGTAAAACAATATTATTCAAAGTTTCCATCTTAATAAATGAGTAATTATATTGTATCAAGAATTTATTTGAGTGAAGGTCAGAAAAATAAATTAAAATCAGCAGTTAAGAAAGTTGAAGAAATTACATTGCAAATTGATAAAACTAAAAGTGCTAATCATGATATGTATTTAACAAAAACTCAAATTAATCAAATTAAAAATGGTAAACGAATAACTATAAGTAAGACACAATTAAAGAAAAACGGAGGTATTTTACCCTTTTTGATTCCTATCTTAGCAGCTCTTGGTACTGGTGCTCTATCTGGTGCTGCTAGTTTTGGTGTGAATAAAGCTTTAAGTAAAGTAACTGGATCAGGTTGTAAAAAAACATTCTGGAAAGGGAGTTCTTCAGAATTACGAGGTATATCCAATAAAACGATAGAACAAAATATGAAAAATGTAAAAGGATTCAGGGGTGTATTTACATCAGATTTATTACCTAAAAAGATTAAGAAATTTGAAAGTGGAATTATTAATTTAGATATATCTACAGGACCTGGGACTCATTGGGTCTGTTATTATAATGATCCTAAATATAATTTTGTGGAATATTTTGATCCATTTGGAGAATATAAATATAAAGACATTAAACTGAATAACATTTTCATACCTAAAAATATTGTAAAATATCTTGAAACATCTAATAAAGGAATTAGATATAATTCGAGTTTTTACAAGAACCAACATCTGTTAAATGTGGTTTTTATTGTATGAAATACATAACTCAAAGGAATAAAGGTAAATCACCTGTTGAAGTTTTATATTCTTTTACCCAAGAACCAAGTGGTTATAATGAAGATTTTGTGCTTAATAAATGTTAATTTTAGATTCAAAAAATTTTGAGAAATCAGAAGATTTTACAATTGAATATGTCCCACCTATTCCTATTAATGAAAATTCAAAAATAGCTTTAAAATCTATGTCTATGTGGGTTTCATATAACAATATTGATGAAGAATATGAAAATAATACATTTAAGTATTTTGATGGTAGTTTATGGCATGAAATAACTTTAGATAATGGAAATTACACATTAAGGGAATTAAATAACTTTTTAATGAAACGATTTGGAGATGAACCCCCAATTAAATTTAAAGCTAATTTTGCTACACAACGCTTTATAATTGAATTAAAAGATGAATATAAAATTGATCTTAGAGAGAGTAAATTACATGAAATTTTAGGATTTGAATCAGAAATAAATGAAGATAATCATCAAGAAGGAAAATATATGGCAAACATTTCTAGAGGAGTTGATGACATACACATTCATTGTGATGTAATCACAGGAGCTCTATATAATAATATTAATTCAGATATTTTATATTCTTTTACGCCATCTAATCCTCCTGGTAGTTTAATAAAAATTGATGAAATAAATCCTTTATTTTTACCTGTTAATAGAAGAAATTATATTCATAGAATTCGAATGTATATCACAAATCAAGATAATGAACTGATAGACTTGAATAATATGAGAGTTTTATTTAGATTAATTTTAGCTTAAGATTTTCAGCTTAATAAATGAATTATAACAAACATAGATTATGTGCAAAACGATATGGTGGTAATAACTTCACTGAAGGAATTAAAACTTTTGGAAAAAAATGTTAGAAGTTTTAGGTAAATCAGCAAAAACAGCAATTGAAGATAAAGCTAAAAAATTTATTCAAAATAAACTTGAAAATATATTATCTAAACCTATAACTGTTAATGATATATTGGCTAAAAAGAAAATTCAGGATGGATCTGGTTTGAAATGGTATAAATGAGTTTTTTATCATAATAAATGGAAAAACTTTGGGACTTAAAAGCTATTCCAGATTATTATAGTAATAAAATTGCTAAGTATGAATATATAAAACATAATGAAGATAGTACTAATGTAAAAGAATCTGATCAATATAAGTTTACTATTAAAGATACAAATTCACCTATATTATATAGTAACGGTTATATATGCTTAGAAAGTAAAATAGTAAAAAATAATAATGATACTATAGGAACTGATAATGTTACATTTGTAAATTGTGGGAATCTGTTTAGATCCGCTTCATTAACTATAGGAAAAGAACAAACTGATTCTAATATTGAATGTGCTTCATTAATTCATCAAATTAACGGACTTATAAATTTCACAAAAGATTATTCCACTTCAGAGGCTACAAATATGATGTATTATGTTGATACATCAGAATCAGCTGATAAAGATAAAATAGTAATAGATGATCCTAATAAAGATGTAAAGAAAGGATCAGATATCAAATTAAAAGAAAATGCCTCTTATAATAAAGGATTTAGACAGAGATGGCTTTTAACAAAAAACAGCAATGTAATAAAATTTTGGATTCCTTTAAGACAACTGTTTGGGTTCCTCAATGATTTTAGAAGATGAATTTCTGATGTAAAAGTTACATTTGAATTTCAAAGAAATAGTCATAATGATATGTTATACACAGATGTTGCAAATCCTAATTATAAAGTTATTATATCTGATTTTCAATTATGGTTACCTTATGTAGAATTGTACCCATCCATTGAGGCTGAATTTAAAAGTATAGCTTTGAATTCTTCACCTATTGAAATTACTTGGTGTTCTGCTTCAATTGAGAAAAGTAATCAGCAAACAACATCAAGTGGTGCATGTCATATAAGAACTACATCTGATGAGGTGTTAAGTGTTCTTGTCATTCCACAGTATGTAGAAAAAGAAAGCAATCAAAATCAGAATAATATGATTTTTGATAATTTAGATCTCCTTGAATGCTGGATATTATGTAATAATAAAAAAGTTCCAGAAGAAATTTATAAAACGAATTTTAAAGATGGGCAGTTAGATTATAATAGATGTTATTCTGAATTATTAGCAGCTGGATTAAATACTCATAATACTGAAAGTGGATGTCTTATAAGTTATGTAAATTATGCTAGATTGTATCCAATCTTTTATTTTAATTTATCTAATCATCCAGAGTATACTAATATTTCGAATTTAAGACTAGAATTTAACTGGAGATTAGGATCAAATCCAGGTAAACCATATAGATTTTATTTCATCGTGAATGAAAGAAAAAGAGGATCACTTAATATGGCTAATAAGGAATTTAAAACTTTGAAAACTTTAGATTAAATAAATGAATGGGTACCCTTTTGGTTCGTCTTATGAAGAATTTGGAATTGGACCTCCTGGAAATGAATTTAAATTAACAGATGATGGTAATTATGATGTGGGAGAAAAAAATTTAAAAAATTGTAAAGAACCTGTAGATGAACATGATGTTACTACAAGAGAATATGTTTTAAAACAAATAAGAGAGAATAATCTGGAAGTTAAAAGTGAAATAGAAAAAAATATTAATGGTAGTTTTTCAGATTTTGTTCAAGAAACTGCTGTAAGAATAAGAGATTTAGATGCTGTGCTTAAAGGTGAATTAAGTAATTTGGATCAAAAATATTTTCATATTCAAGATGGGAATGTAATTAATGCAAAAGGTAAAAGAATAGGAAATGTTGCTGATCCTACAGCAGATAAGAATGCAGTAAATAAGAGGTATTTAGAAAATAACGTTTTAATTTTAAAAGATGAAAAGTTTGATGTTCAAAATAAAAGACTAGTGAATATTCCATCTCCTCAGGATATGTATGACGCAGTTAATAAAAATTATGTGGATAATCAAAAATTTTATGCAACAATTCAAGAAGATAAAAACATATAATACTCATCCGTGCGTTTATCATGGCTGAGTGGCAGTCCCTCCTGGTCTGAGCAGGGCAGGAACAAACTTCTCTCCATCAAACCATGGATCGGACTATGGCAATCTGGTTAGCGTATGAATCGTCGTGAGGAAGTTGTCCTTGCTCGTCTCCACATTTGGCATTGTCGTTTCACCCACCGCATCTTGTTGTGTGGCAACACTGCGCCGATTTGTGAGACGTGCAATTGCCGACTCACTGTCACCCATCTTCTGTGTAGTTGTGTTCGTTTTCGTGATGTGCGTTTTCACTTTTTTCATTCTCATTTGTTGAACGACGATGAAGCAGCGTTGCAGCGGCTCCTTGACGACCACTGTGATACTTTCGCTGCTTTTGCTTTTTTAAACAAATTGGCTTTTTTAATTATATCTAGGTTTTAAACTTTGCCTCATTTTCATTTTTCACTTTTACCGCATCAGCCTGATTTTAACTATTATACCACGTTTTTAATACTGTTTGTCTGATTGTTTTGTGTCTGGCGCTCTTTGGCCAAACATGGCCCCTGCGCCATAAAAATCCACCAACCAACCAACCAACCATGAGCGGGTTCGATTCCCGCTCCAGGGCGACAAAATATTTAAGTTTTCTGTTGTTATATGACTTAACATACATGTCATATTTACACCGAAAAAGGGATTCACGTCTTCATAATTTGCAAAGCAAAATTCTCTCTACTTCAGTGAAACTTTTGCCTCCGGGCAAATATATCTGTTATAAATAAATTAAACTAACTATGGTCAAACGTAGGTCGTTGTACTTGGAGCCAAAGGGACATTGGTAAGCCCTATCCTCCTTTTGTAATCTTAAAGGAGGCACTATTAGCTGGTCCATCATCGTCACACCCTTATCGAATTGGGGGCACTAGCGTGCATGTGAAATTTGGTTACACTTGCGTACATATCAAGGCGTTCTCAAATCTAACAGGTGCATCATGGGAAAAGAGGTGGTACTTGCGTACAACATTAGATTTCCCCTGTAACATAATCTTCACTGAAATTCACTTATTCAAATTTACTCTAATTTAGCAATATAAGCTAAAGACTTCAAACACTTTTTTACATCTTGGGTACAAAATACATATGTGAAACTTTTCACAATTTTAAAAGAAGCAGGATGGAATCTACATTTAGTGACTGTAGACTTTTTTGAGGTTGAACTTCTTTGAATTTCCGTTAGTGAGGATTTTATAATGCAACTTTCATTTTAACCAATGTCTGTGGTGGCATGTTCAGTCACTTGGATTAGCCAGTGATTATAAAGAAATGAAGACATTATACTTCATGTGCGCATGTGTGCTAAATTAGCACACATTCCACATGCAAACATAGATAACGGATGGTTATCAATTCAAGAAAGTTTACCGTAGCAACCAAACCTGCAGGAATTTTGCGATTTTTTTTTTCGAATGAATGGCTAGAAAATTCTGTCTTTGCAACTAGCATGTAGAACTGTCATAATCTACAGCACAGAACCAGCAATAAGGTAGAGGGCGGGAATAATAAGTTTAACACCTTAATGAGTAGACCACATCCTAAAATCAAGACCCACATTCAAAGCTTAAAAGATGAATCTAAGACCAGTGACTTTCTTAAAAATCGAACAGACCTTAATCTTGAAGGAAAGAAACGATCTAAAAGGTACATCAAACTGGATCAGCGAATCTCTAGGACTCAGCGACATTACGAAAGTACGCAAGATGTAAAGAAGTGTTTGAAGTCTTTAGCTTATATTACTAAATTAGAGTAAATTTTGAAAAAGTGAATTGAAATATCTATAAAGAAAAAAATATTCAAAA
The DNA here is from genome assembly GCA_039090855.1 of Macrothele yani. Classification (NCBI taxonomy): domain Eukaryota; kingdom Metazoa; phylum Arthropoda; class Arachnida; order Araneae; family Macrothelidae; genus Macrothele; species Macrothele yani. Next base: position 69,875,231 of record CM077025.1, on the reverse strand, counting down.
ATTCAAAAAAAGGAGAATATCGAGAATATACTATATATATATATATATATATATATATATATATCATCATCATCATCATCATTGTCAACCATTATCAATCCACTGCTGGACGAAGGTCTCCCCAAGTTTCCTCCACAACGGTCTGTCTTGTGCCAGTCTCCTCCATGTCACCCCTGCATACTTTCGAATTTCATCCACCCATCTCCCATGTGGTCTTCTTCTGGGTCTTTTCCTGTCCCTTGGAATCCAATCTAAAATTTCGGCTGTCCATCGATGATCTGTCCTTCTGGCAGTATGTCCAGCCCATTGCCATTTCAGGGATTTAACTCTGATCATGATGTCTTCCACTCTTGTCATTTTTCGGATCCACGAGTTCCTCTTCTTATCTCTCCTGGTTACACCAAGTATGCACCTCTCCATGCTACTTTGAGTTGTCTGCAGCCTTTGTATGTCTCTTTTAGTTAAGGTCCACGTCTCTGCACCATACGTAAGCACTGGAAGGATGCATTGATCAAACACTTTTCTTTTAAGACATAATGGCATATTGCTCTTGAAAATTATGCTGTTTCTTCCAAAAGCTCTCCAGGCAAGTTTTGTACGCCGATTAATTTCTTCATCAATGTGACCCTCACTTGATATCTGTTGTCCAAGATAAACGTACGTGTCTGTTATTTCCAGCTTTTCTCCATCAATCGATAAATCTTCATTTCTTGTAAAAGCATTGAGCATCACTTTTGTCTTCTGAAAGTTCATTTTAATCCCACTTCTTTACTCTTGTCAGCAAGTTCCTGGATCATACTCTGCAGCTCTGATGGGCTAGTTGCAAAAATGACTACGTCATCAGCAAAACGAAGGTGGGTTAGATAATCTCCATTAATCTTTATCCCCTTGTTTTCCCAGCTCAGTGACTGAAAAACACCCTCCAATGTGGCATTAAAGAGCTTCGGAGATATGGTGTCACCTTGTCTCACTCCCTTTCCAATTTTTATGTGTGTTGTATTTTCAAACAGCCTAATCTTTGCACTTGCATTTTCATAGATGTTATTAATAATATTAATGTATGCATCTTCAATACCGCAGGTTTTCAGAGCCATTGTAACTGCTGATGGTTTCACCGAATCAAAGGCTTTTTCATAATCGATAAAAGCCATGCACAATGGAAGTTCATATTCCCTCGCTCTTTCAATTAGTTCTCTCAGCACATGGATATGATCTATTGTGCTGTAGCCACTCCTGAATCCAGCTTGTTCTCTCGGTTGAGCCATGTCCAGTGTTACCTTCAAGCGGTGTGAAAGAACTTTAGTGAAGATTTTATAAACTACTGATAGGAGGCTGATAGGTCTGTAGTTTCCGAGATCCTCAATGTCACCTTTCTTATGTAGCAGGATCATTGTAGCGGTGTTCCAATCCTCAGGAATCTTTCCTTCATTAAGGCATCGAGTGAAAATTTGGGCGAGTACTGTTTCGATTTCTCCACTTGCTTCTTGTATGGTGTCTACAGTAATTCCATCTTCTCCTGGAGCTTTTCCCCGCTTCATGTTCTTGATTGCGTGTGCAACTTCTGCTGGAAGGACTGGAGGAACTCTGGTACTGGTATCTTTCATGATGTCTGGAGTGCATGTATCATCCCTTTCATATAATTTGGAGTAGAAATCTTTCACTCTTGTCAAAATTTCGCCTCTATTTCTTGTTACAGAACCATCTTCTTTTCTCAGTGCCATAATCTGTTTTCTTCCCTTACTGAGATGTCCTTTTGCTATCTTTAGGCTTTGGTTGTTTTCAATTGCTTTCCTCACTAGTTCACAGTTGAATTTTCTTACGTCTTCAGTGATACTTTTTCGTACTGTCTTGCATAGCTCTATATATTCCACTTTGGAAGTCACATCTTCTTTGGTTGTCCACATCTCTCTTCTTTTTTGCATCAACATTTTCGTTTTTCCTGATAATTTATTTACATGCAACTTGTTCTTAGACCCAGCTAATTTTGTTGCTGTTTCCATAAGAGCTTTGGTTACTTTTCTGTTAACTTCAGAGATGTCCACTTCTTCCGATGTTAGGCCTTCTAAAGCAGAGAACCTGTACTTCAGTTCCAACTTGAAGGTATTAAGGTGTTTTTTAAGGTTGGTTAAGTCAATAGATTTTGTTTGTCTTATGAACTTCCCACGTTCAAGTTTAGTGTTGAGGTGCATCTTACATCTCACCAATCTATGGTCACTACCTGTGTTGAACTTGTTTAGCACACTGCAGTCTTCTATGACGAATTTTTTGTTACACATAATAAAATCAATTTCACTTGTCGTCCCATTTGGATGTCTCCATGTCCATTTCCTGTGTGGCTTTTTCTTGAAGAAGGAGTTCAAGATGAAAAACCCTTCTGCCTCTGCAAACTCAACGAGAGTATTTCCACGCTAGTTTCTGTTGCCGTGACCGAATTTACCTACTGAAGTTTCATTCTGTTGCCGTTGCCCTATTTTTGCATTGAAATCTCCCATAATTATTTTCAAGTGCTGCTTACCTTTATTGTTTAGATGACAAATTTCCTCATAAAATTCTTCAATTTCTTCTTCAGGATGACTTGTGGTGGGTGCATAAGTTTGAATAATCTGAGCCTGGTATCTTCTCGATAGTTGGATAACGAGTCGTGCAGCTCTGTCAGAGGAACTTTCAACTTCTACAACTTTATCCTTCAGTTTCTTGTTTATTATAAATCGAACACCACTAGTTCTGCCAGTATCTGTCCCACGATAGTAGAAGAGATGTCCACTTTTCAGTTCGATGAGATCTTCTCCTTTTCTCCTTACCTCACTTAGCCCCACGATGTCCCACTTGATCCTTTGTAGTTCCTCTTCCAATTCAAGAAGCCTTGAATCAGAAGATAGGGAGCGTCCATTGTACGTTGCCAAGGTCAGCATCAGATGGCAGCCTAGTCCGGTCCTCCGGGGATTCTTAGCACCCTCTGCCTTCATGTCGCACTGGCCGCTGCCTTGGCCAGGTACATTCCAGCTGCCGGAGACTGAGGGCCAAGATTTAAGTTGTGGAGTCATTTTGGAGGGGTTTGGCCATAACTCACCACGCTGGCCAAGCGGGTTGGTGAGTGTGGGATAGAATTTCTTCTAATCCCGATGGTATAGTTATACCGCTATGGGCGGTCGTCAGAGCCCCTTTAGTGGGAACAGGATGCACCACGAGAAGGCGGGGTTGACATTTGTCAAGGAGAGGCTGTGATGTTACGCATCACCTGACCTTACATCCCATATATATATATATAATGTTAAAAAGTTGAAGACGAATATCGCCTACAACTTTTAAGCACGCCACCATAGATGCTGTTAGTCCTAAGCTTGGATAAAGAGTGAACGAAAATTAAAAAATTAAAATCATTCAAAATATGGATCACAGTGACAGTGCTGTTCGGGGATAACTGCAAAAACATGTAAATATCCTCGAACATAGGACCTTGACATGTACCCAAGTGTCACTACACCCTCTTATTCACGTACAGACATAGAGAACAAAGCGATTATTCGGCAAAGGTGTTTCGAAATCTGTGTCTTGTCAACGATTATTTTATAAAATAAACAATGACTGACCGGTCCTGATTCATGGATCAAAATGGTAGTTCATGAGTCAAAATAATAGGTACACTTAGAAAAGGCATCTATTGAAGTAAGTGGTACGAATACCGTTGCGCAGTAGACGATTAGTGACCAAATAAATATAATTATCAGGTACAGCACCCTGTTTTGAGTATGGTTTGATATCCTTCATACAATCATGAGTGGATTTTTAAAAATTCTTTCACCCTTAAATTGCTGTTAAAATTTGTTCACGAATGAATTAGCTTTACAATGTTGACCGGTTCTGATTGTTCACGAATAAAAGTATTATTTCATCCAAGAATTAACAGAATTTTTTTCATGAGGAAATATATGAGTTGCTTCCCTGTGGGTACGTGTGTTTTTTGTAGTGGACCACAAGACTAAAATTCCCAACCTGGTTTCATCAACCCAATGCGCCCCTGGCTTCACTTGAAGAAAACAATCTGTACCCTTCCTCTGCTGTTTTTCAAGGGGTTTTGGTTCACATTTTTCTTATCATAATTGATCTCAGAAAATTCTGTCCAATATTCTACTAAATTTCCTGTATAGCTGGTATTTATTTGAGAGATACTGAGTTTGTACTAATTGGTTCACAGAGGTATTTCTAAAATTCTGTATTTCATTTTCTCCTGGAACAGTGAAAATTTTTTTCAATGTTTACTCATCCAAAGAAGTACATAAACTATCTTATAAAAATAATAAAATTTAGACGTAACAGTTCTTTTTTGATAGTGTTTACCAGTTTTTAATATTTATGAGGTATCTTGTTTCACAAACTGCATTGGAAAATTAATGTAAGTGTTTTATATTAGTGTATTCTGCTGCTATATTAAATGGTCAATATTTAAGTATATATATTTGTGGTTTTGTGCATTAAGGAATTATATGTTATGATTTTCCCTTCCTTCTTGTGTTTCCATTTTATCGGCCGTTGTGAAAATCCAATTGTATCCACTATCCAGCAGTTAGACTGGCAGGTGTAGAAGCCCATAAAGTCCTTAATCACCATCTCACCATAACAGTTAGATGAATATTGTGATTTTAGCGAATATATCATTATTTTCCAGCACTTTTTACTTTTCTTATGTGTTTTAATATGGAATATGTCATTGATAATTATTTTACCTTAATAAATTTACATCAGAATTTCAAAAATGTTTTTTGTTTTCAGGTTTTATCAGTTGTGATTGCTGTGTTGTATTTATCAGTGCAATTTCAGAAATTTATTTAGCATATGGGTATGGGTTAAAGTTTATTTAATTGCATGTATGTAGTTTGCCTTTCAGTAGTGTTAAAAAGTAAACCCTCATTCTGCAAAATGTCATCTACTATGTTGTTGTTTTTTTCACTGAAGGTTCTAGAGCTGCTCGGATATCACAATACAATAAGAGTTTAATATAAAACTGAAAAAAAGTGTGTGTGTGTGTGTGTGTGATTCGAAAACTATTTTGATTATAATGTACACATTTATTGATAATGTGCTTTCACACCTCTGCGTGGTCTTAGATAGCAGTGATAAGGTACTTTATTTTTCATGAATGAACTGCATATATATTACCTGAATTATATACTTGACTGAGAAACTTTCATTCTAAAGCATTGCATCAATGCAAGCACCTGTAGCATTAACACTGTTATTATTGTACCATTGAAGTATGTCATATTTAGCTATGTTTTTTAACGCTCCACATTAGACCTCCCGTTCTTTCATTTTTAGACTCAGAAGCAAAAGAATAAAGAGGGGGAGGGAAGGCTTACAAATTACATGAACAAAACCATTACTTTCCCCCTTTTTTTCAGTGCTTTAAAATGCTTGAAAGTGCAGTGAAACCTGTACGTCAATTTAGTGTAAGTGTGTGTGAATTATGCTTTGTTATATTCAGGTTTCCATTTAAATAGCCGATAACTATTTCCAGAAGTCCTTTTTTTTTTTTTGATACCAAAAAATGGATGGTAAGTCGTCAAGGAATTATTATAAACATAATTTGCTATAGCATGGTTTTACCATATTTGCAATCCCCGCAGTATGCTACGTAGCGAAATATCACCTCCACGTGCATCATTAAAAAAAATTGCTACATCCGTGTTCACAAGAATGTGTAACATTTCTTTCCGTACATAAACAGAAGTAAAAATTTATGTAAACTGTACATAGCTAATTTCCCGACTCACCTGTTTTTTACGCTTTCCAACCGTAGGTTGAAGAAGCGTATATGCTGAAGCTTTGTCCGTCCGTCCGTCTGTCTGTCCGCACGATAACTCGCGTAAAAATGGTTCGATTTTGATGAAAGTTTAGTATGTGGTAGGGGACCACCTGGGGACGAACCCTATTGAAAATAGGTGAAGTAGGGTCAAAGGTCAGGACATAAGAGCGGGAGGCATTCCATTGCTCTTATGCGTCATAACTTGCGTAAATATGATTCGATTTCGATGAAATTTTAGTATGTCGTACCTGGGAATGAACCCTATCGAAAATGGGTGAAGTAAGGTCAAAGGTCAAGACATAGGAGCGGGATCCATTCCATCGCCCTTATCCCATACCATTAAAGGAGCAATTCTTGTATGTATGTAAATTTTATTTTGAAAACGGCTCTTAGGATTTTGATGAAAGTCGTTAACCTACCGTTTTCTGGTACTAGCAATAGATTAAGCTTGATCTCGACTTTGGGAAAATTCGTTTAGTGGGTTAAATAACCACCCCGAATTACCACGTTTTTAGTGTCATGGCGTCGTTCTATTAATGTTTCCCATGCTTAGAAATCTTATGGCGTCACACTCTCCTGATTGAGATGTTGGCCCTCGATCACGCCATCTGCCTCATTACGTCACGCGTTGTGTGTGGATCCTATTAAAGTTTTATGACGTCACATTCTCGCGAGCAGATGGTCGCGAGTCCCATCTGCCTCATTACGTCACGCGTTGTGTGCGTATCACGCATTACTTCTATTTTCTTCTAGAACAAAAAGTTAACTGTGCCAGTTGCTTGGAGTTGATGCGTAGTACAGTATAAGCAGCGGAACGCTGATGTGTTTTTCCCTTCAAAAGGTAAACTGTTAATACAGCATTTTTTTTGTTACGTTTTTGAATAGTCACTTGATGACGAGCGTATCCGCTGTGCTAAAATATGATTCGTTCATTTCTATTCATTATTATTAACAGAGTGTCACGTGGATGGTAAAACAATATAAAACAATATGGCTGGTGGACCCCCTACAAAACGTGGACGGTTCAACTTTAACAAGAAGAATAAGTAGAATACGGCACTGTTGGAACAAGAACAAGAGGAAGAAGTAAATATGGAACAGCTTGGACATTCAAGAGCCGATGGTTTCCGATCACATTCCAGTCTCGAAACATATGACCTTCCATTGGAAAAAGATCAGCCCACAAAAAGACCATTCCGAGCAACTAAGGCGAGGAGCATGGAAATAATGTCCGACGTTATTAAAACCCTCAATGGATCTATATCGGAAGAAAACCTCGAACAAATGTGGCGAATAAATAGACAGCGAATCGCAGCTGAATCATCCGAAGAATTAACGTAACCAGCGCTTGGAAGAACTACGAAGCCGTTCGTCACAGTGAATCGTAACGGAAACCACGGATGAACGTGTTCAGCGACTGGAACACTTAGGACAACGTGCAACTGAACGACTTAGCATTACAATACTTGGAAATAACATATCAAAATAAAGAAAATGTGTGCCCTCATCCCTCTTTAACCGAGCGATGCTCGGTGTTCCTGACATTGCGTTATAACTTACGTAAAAATGCTTCGATTGAGACTGTATCATGTTAATTTGTTCCGGAAGTACACTTTACCGGTTCTGTTGAATATCATCGAAATGTGGCTAAAGGTCAGGTCATAGGAGCGAAATTTATTCTACAGCATCATAACTTGAGTAATATCTTGAATAATGATTTCTGGTATGTTGGAAAGCGTATCATAATCAATGCATTGCATGATTTTACTAACTTGTTATACAATCATGCGTTTTCATTTACACACTGGAACATATACAGTATGGGACAAAAGACTACAATGCTACACTTCCAAGTAAAAATGTAGAGCTACAAACATAAAGGATGCAACATACAAAGCTGCTGAGAACACTGGACTCGTACTATTCTTACATTAAAAAAGTTGGCTCACTGTTATAGGTGTGATGGCTGAATGTTGTGTAATACAGTGGCACAATGTCGTGAAACAGATGGCTTAATGTTATAACAGTGGCTCCACGTAGCGGGAGTGATGACTTAATGATGTAAAAGTTGTTGGAACAATGTTGTCCAAATGATGGTTTAACGTTGTGTTATACGCTGGCTAAATGTAACAAAGACGTTGGCTCGTAGCTGCGACAGGAGCACAATGTTATATGAGCGATGGCTTAATGTTGTAAATGATGTTGGCACAAGGTTATACAAATGATGGTTTGAAGTTGTGTGCTGTGTTGGTGTAATGTTATTCCACCGATAGCTCAATGTTGTAAGGATGGCTCAATGTTGAAGGATTGATGGATTTATGTTGTATGAAACATAAGTTTAATGCTAGCACAATGTTATATAATGTTCATTCTTACGTTGGATAAGTGCTGGCTAGTACACTGGGCCTACCGGAGGCTGGTAAGTGGCCAGTGAGGCATATGGAGGGAGGCCCATAGTAGTAACCGTACGTTTCGCCAACGTTTTGTGTTTTACGTAGTGTCAATGTAAGTGTGCTACTTGGGTATCTTCTTAGTTGTCACTATTATAAGTGCCCTCTCTGTATTCTGTTCCTTCCGGTTACTATAATTTCATTGTCACAGAGTATACTGATGTACATGGTAGAAGTCAAATCGAATATTAATAATACTTCAAGAAGCTAGACTTTTCTTCCACGCACGCACATTCGGGTCACTTCTGAATCTGTGTCGGGCTTCTGCTTCTAGATGTAAAATCTATAACGCAGTAACTTAGTTATTGGAGTTGCCGCAGTGGCGTTATTGTGTACTAAACTCGGAGCGAAGTAGAGTCATCCCTAAATGCAGACGCATTATTCAACACCAAAATGCGTAACGAAAGCTGTCAAAACAGTGATACTTATTTTATACTGTAAAGACTTGGGCAAGATTAAGTCAGAACAATGTACACGTAAAATATAACACCAAACTAATGAATGAACTTAATAACGCATGGCAAACCCTTGGTAGTTCAGTAGAAACTATATCATTGCACGCTAATTTGCTGGGTAGGATTTGGACTGTTTTCCTGATGGCAGTCACTTTAAAGTCGTGTAAGAGGCTATTCTTCTAATACTATTCCGTACGGGAGCGACCGATGAATGCATTTCTCTAGCGTGGGCTGTATTCAGCATGTCCTAGTTGACACTTCGCACTGTTCTTTATCCTTGGATCGGACACCAGATGAACATCGCTTCACATGTGCTCTTTACATCTAGTGTCCAAGCGATCCTTGGACACTAGATGTAAAGAGCACGTGCGAAGTGTCAACTAGGACATGAGGAAATAGTAAAGTGTGTAATACTGTGTATGCTGTGATCAAATTCTAATAAAGTATTTATTAAAGTACTAGTACTAGTAAACAGTTAACAGCAATACACCGAAATAACACATGGTGTCAGGATGGACAAATTTAGCCCACCAAGAATTCTTAAATTAGACGGAAATATCAGTGAAAATCTGCGCCGATGGAAGTCGCAGTTCCAGTTCTATATGACGGCTATCGAAGCAGAAACTAAACCAGAAAATGTAAAAAGCTCAATATTTTTACATTGTATTGGGGAGAATGCCCAAGATGTTTTCCTTTCATTCTGTTTAACAGAAGAAGAATAAAATAATTCACAAGTATTAATACTATTCGAAAAATTTAAAAACCACTGTAACCCGAAAAAGAATGTTACATACGAACGTTACAATTTCATCGCTGCAGCCAAAGACATGGTGTTCCATTAAACGATTGTCTAACAGAATTTAAATGGTAATGTCCTAATACAGACACCTTTGAAATCTACCGGCAGATCGAGCTGAGCTTCGCAGCCAGAAGTGTTGGGGAGAACGGCGTCACACGCAAGGAACAACCGTCGACTCTCGTAACCTTAAGGGGACCGTAAACAAACTGCAAATGTAAAAATCACCTAGGAAACGAAGACGGGTGCTCCTGAGGGACCATCAACAAATTGAAATATCACTTATTACGGTCACACAATCAACCATGTTTCTAAACAAGTAAGAAACACATTTGCAAGCAAATGGTCTCTTTCTACTCAGGAACGAACTACCCATGAGATACGATGCAGAATTACGTTCCATCCGTCTGCCGTCTGTCCGTCCGTCCAGAATAATAAAAACAAATATATCCGCCGATAAACAACCGATTTCCACGGAAATTATTTCTTTCGACTCAGAGACGACCCACACCTATCAGATACAATACAAAATTACGTTCCATCCGTCCCAAGTCTGTCTTTCCGTCCGTCCGTCCGTCTGCCCGGAAGTATAAAAACACATAACTCGACTGAGAAACAACCGATTTGCACGGAAATGAATTCGTTCTACTCAGGTACACCTCACATCCAATCACATATGATAGAAAATTACGTTCCATCCGCCGTCTTTCCGTCCGATCCAAAGCAGAAAAGCACATCTTTCATCCTCAATTTTTTTATGTAATTCAAGATCTATGACACATATTCACTATAAATTCGATAGTTTGGCTTTTCGAAGTGGAAAGAGACTGATTACATTTCCACTGAAAGTGCAGTACCGTAATAGGATGTTCGTCTTGGAATGTTTATTGATTAATTTGTTCTTTCCTTCTTTTTTTTCTGTGCAGTGGTACAACCATATTACGTACAATGACTTGAAACAACAATATAACAATGAAACTGTTAAAACTGAAACTTATAGCCATAAAATGCACTTCCTGTTATTAGAATTCGTAATAGGTTTTAGGCTGTTTACGCGTGAGAAAGTCTCCCGATAGCCGAGTCGCCCGAAGCGCAGTCTGGCTACTCATTCAAGCTGCGTTTGGCTCCTAGTCCCGAGTGAGACATAGGGGCTGCAATCGCCCTACGGCACTGGATCTTAGACTTCCCTGGAGCCAGTGGCTGAAAGGTTGGGACGGGCGACTGCTTGTAGTCCCAAGAGCAATGCAATATGAAGAAGATGACCAGTAGTGGCAACAACAGATTTTTGACTTTCTGCTATATAAGGAATTGAGAATAAATTAATGCATGCAATATTTTATGAGCTACAAACACAATACTTATTACGTTAATCGGTAAAGACCCCCACATTTTTCAGTCAGGGACCGTGCATAAATTGCCTTTTATACAAAATATCGAATGTGTGGGAGATTCCCGTGGTCACCATTTTCATGCTGTTTAAAACAAGATGCAGCCTTACAATGAGCACAAATATGTAGGGAAAATTTCCTGGGAGGGCATTTCCTCTTTTTAATGCAACCTACAGATGTTTTCCACTTTTACCGTAGTTTATACACGGTCGAGTCACATTATTGTGACCACCAGCTAATATCAAGAGTAACCGCCGTGTTCAGGGCGGACAGTAGCTAGACGGGCTGGGAGTGACTCAATGAGGTACTGGAAGATGTTCACAGATATGTGGAGCCAAGATAACTGCAATGCATCTGACAGCTGCTGGAGGGTGCGTGGTGGAGGATCCGTAGAGCGAACAACACGATCGAGGTGTTCCCATAAATGCTCAATTGGGTTTTAGTCTGGGGAATTAGGGGTCAGCGAAGTACTTTGAAGTCTTCGTCGTGCTCTTCAACCACTCTAGGAAATTTTTAGCTGTGTGACACGTCGCATTGTCATGCTGGAAGATCCCATCCGCCCCAGAGAAGACAATCAGCATGTATGTGTGTACGTGGTCTGCAAGGATGGGTTCATAATGAATTCTGTCCATAGTACCTTCCACAGGTATAAGTGGACACAGGGAATGCCACGAAAACATTCCCCAAACCCTACCAGCTTGTGTTCTTCCAGCAATGGTTGAAGAGTGTTTGTTCTCCGAATTTTCTCGCCTTATACGCCAACGTCCATCCGTTCGATGAAGCACAAAACGTGACTCATCGGAGAAGGCAATCCTTTGCCAATCAGTGGAGGTCCAATTGCGATACTGCCGTGCAAATGTAAGCTTCTTCTGCCAATGAACCTTTGTTAGCATAGTGACCATTCGGTCTGCATCAGAGCCCCATACGCAGCAGGGCTCGTTGAACTGTCGTTTTAGACGCGCTTCCGGTAGCCCCTTGGTTCATTCGGCCAGTGAGTTGCACCACTGTAGCGTGTCGATCGGCCCTCACTCCTCTTCGAAGCCGACGTTCATCTCTCACATAAATGCCACGTGGTGCTCCGCAGTTTCCACGTAGCTTATTCACAATGGTGCCATTTCTCCAATCTCGATACCCTTTAACTACAGCAGCACACGAATAGTTCACAAAATGTGCTGTTTCAGAAATTCTGCTATCCTTGGCCCGAAAGCCAGTAATCACCCCTTTTTTGCAAATCTGATAAATTGCTCCTTTTATTCATGACAGCAACGAGTGAGATGTTTTCAGAATGCCTGTAGTACACCTTATGATAACAACGTCGAGTTGTGCTGTGGCTACTTGTAAGAACCATTACAAAAAAACAACAACAAAGGTCTTGTGTACCATGCATTTCTTTTGAAAAATCCAGATTTGTTGATGAAATTACTGAACAAGTGCTATAGGTCAGACTCTGGATGTTGCGAATGCTACAGTTTGCAGCGAACATTTTCATTCTTCTGATTACGAAGATGATTTTAAAAATCGCATACTTGGACTCCAGGAGACAAAAATACTGAAACAAAACGCGATGCCTGTCCTTAATCTGCCAAACTGTCCGCAAAACGGACACTGTGCCACTCCACGAAATAACAGAAAGCACAAACGATATATTTTAAAAAGTGCTTTCGATCGAATGGATATTTTAAGTCTGAAAAGGGTTTGTGTGCAAGAAATGCAGGATGTCTGTTATGAAGTTGATGAAACATCAGGGAGCATCAATTGTTCTTCCTGTATCAAAATAACGGAGGAAAATAGATTGCTACTTGAAAATGTTGCATCCCTTAAAAAAGAAATTGAAATTTTAAAATTGGAGAGAACCAAGAAGTTAAAAATGCAAGCTAATAGAACACGGCAGAGAAAATTACGAATGCAACGACTATTGTGGGAAAACAGAGTTCTGAAAACAAAGCCAAAAATTATGGATTTAAAGAATAAAAAACTATTAAAAATGGAAGCGCGTATTAAAAGTGTACTAACCATTTAATAAATAAGTGCATATATAGCAGTAATTCAGAATGCAAAGGCATCTGATGTTCAGCCAAAGTGGGGGCCACTATACAAAAAGACGGTGGTATGTAAATTGCGAACTAAAATCAGACAGCCATTAAAACTCTATATGTAAATTGCGAACCAAGGCCCATGACCGCTATATGTAAATTCCGAACCGACTTCTCTGAACATCTGCTGGAATTACCTGAGCTAGCTCGTCTGTTTTGATTGCTTTGCTTTAGATATATCTTTTGCTACTCGACAAGTTTTACGATAGAAGTAACGCTCTCGATCTCTGTAAAAAGGAAAAAAAGTGTTAATCGTAGACGCCTACACTTACTGCAAAATAAAGATATTTTCGTGAATACAATGAATTAAGTACAAATGTACATATACTAAATATGGAACGTCACAGAGAAAATGAACATGGCCCCTGCGCAAGGATAACAAACTAGTTTTGTTGTTTTCGTAAACACATTGCTTTAAATTGTTTTACATGGTTTTAATCATTATTTTTTCATACTGGTTTATTTTTTGATATCGTCAGAATGGGCGCAGAGAAGTTGGTTCGCAATTTACACATCGGGTCTAGAAAAGTTGGTTCGCAATTTACACATAGGGGTCTTGGCTCTTAGTTCGCAATTTACATATCGGGGTTGAGAGCGGTCCGGTTTTAGTTCGCAATTTACACACTCCGCAAAAAATATATATTCATTAATTCGTAGATTTTTAACAATGGTATACAAATGAATAAGGACCTTGTGTTACCGTTCTGGTTCTTTTAAAATTTCGCGCATTAAAAGTTCGCAATTTAAAAGTAGTACGTTACTGCTTTACGTGAAAACCAGAAAAAAAATACTAGTTTAGAAAGACGTCGAACACTCACAACAAAAACACCGCAATTAAAGTTTAAGGAAAAACGAAAAAATTTGCGATTTTATTGTTGCTGATCGAAATTTAAAAAATTAAACACAGAAGGAAAAGTGGTAAAAAAATACTTTTCACTTCAAGTGATCTATTTAAGTAATCTCGCAGATCAAATACATTGATAAGAAAATTTGGGTCTAAATTAATAAATTATAAAAAGGGAACGGGCTCGATAGGCGTGGTTAAATTATGATAGTGTTTCAATTTAATATCTGGCCTACTACAAAATTAATTGGAGAAATTAGTACGCTTTAATTGGGGAAGTCTGATAATTCGCTTTAGCTGGGTGGTAACAAAGGAATCGTCCCACCCAGATACACTAGAACCACTCAGTTCGGCAATGCAATGACATCCAGGCCTTCATAAATATGCCTACTTTTAGGCGATTTAAGCCAAAAAGCTTTTAGCAGACGTTCAAATTACGGTTATGGGGGGTCGAAGGTCGGTAAAAACTCCAGCCTCACAGAGACGATGAGCGCTCTGTATGAAAGGGAAGAGGGCAACGCTAAGTTGTTGACAGAGAAGGAACAAGACGAAGCCACTTGACAACGAAAAGAAGCAATTTCAGTCTGCCTCTGAGAAGGGGCAGAGGGAAAATAAGTTCAGTCGGTTTTCGTAGTCCGCAGTGGTAAGACGGCCGCGAGAGGCAGCACATAGAAAGAATATAGGCGATGGCACCCGTCTCGCAGAGGTAAGACGTAGCGGGTAAGCCTAGAAATAACTAGGTGGCATTGTAAGACCACAGATATGTTGAGATGAGGCCGGCAGCGAAATCAAGAGGAAGTTGTCAGAAAGATCGGTTCGTCGGATGTGCAATTCTTTTGCTGGATATAAAACTATAGCTAACCTCCCAGCCGTGAAGCGCATACATAGCGAGATGTCAACAGGAAGTTAGGAATGGGAGTCAGTGCTCCAGGTGAAGATCCTCAGCTTCCGGTCCAGAAGCACCACAACGAAATTCTGAAAGGACGGACGGAAAGACGGGAAATGAATTTAATGTATACTTGTATGATGTCTCAGAGTTGAAGTACCATGGATTGGAGAGATATACCGTTGCTGTACAAATCGAGTATTTCTGGAATGAGATAATGTTTTTATGCGCTTGGCGACTGATAGACGATCTGAAGTATGAATCCTCTGTCGTATGTAATACATGATGCATACCGGAGTGAAAAAAGATTATTCGTGTGCACATCGGTTGCTTGTGGTGAAGATAGTTGCCTCTGAGATATGTTTGACAGACGGACGACGTATGAAACATTCTGTTTTGCAGGTCGGAGCTCAGGTATCATAGAGAGAAAAGGTACCATTCTCGTGCAAATCGGTTGTTTCTCAGAGGCGACCGATGTTTTTATTCTCTAGGGCCAATTTCCTTGAAAATATATCTTTTTATGCTAAAGAGCCAATTTTTGTGCAGATCTGTTGTTTCTTGGGTAAGATACATGTTTCTATGCTTCGGGACGGACGGACAGCTTCCGGGTGGAACGCAATTTTCTATCGTATCTGATAGGTGTGGTTGATCCCTGAGTAAAAAGAAATGATTTCCGTGCAAATCGGTGATTTCTCGGTGAGGTTACGTGATTTTATACTTCCGGACGAACTGACAGACCGACATCGGAAGGATAGAACATAATTTTGTAGCGTACCTGATAGGTGTGAGGCAACCCCGAGTAGAAAGAAATAATTTCCGTGCAAATCGGTTGTTTCCCGATGTGGTTACGAGCTTTTATTCTTCCGGACGGACGGACAGACAGACATACGGCTGACTGATGGAACGTAATCTTCTATCGTCTCTGATAGGCGTGAGGTGTCCCTGAGTAGAAAAAAATCATTTCCGTGCAAATCGGTTGTTTCTCGGTCGGTTACTAGTTTCTATTCTTCCGGACGGACGGATGGATGCAAAGTAATTTTCTATTACATCGGATAAGTGTGAGGCGTACCTTATTAGAAAGAAATCATTTCCGTGCAAATCGATTGTTTTTCGGCGGGGTAGGGTGATTTTATACTTCCGTACGGACGGACAGACCGACTTCGGACGAATGGAACGTAATTTTCTATCATATCTGATAGGTGTGAGGCGTTCCCGAGTAGAAAGGAATCATTTCCGTGCAAATCTGTTGTATCTCGTTGGGGTCACGTGATTTTATACTTCCGGACGGACGGACAGACGACAGACGGATGGAACGAAATTTTCTATCATATCTGATAGGTGTGAGGAGTCCCTAAGCAGAACAAATTAATTTCTGTGCAAATCGGTTGTTTCTCGGTCGGGTTACGTCTTCCTATTCTTCCGGATGGACAGACAGCGGACAGATGGAACGTATTTTTTTATAACATCTGATAAGTGTGAGGCGTCCCTGAGTAGAAAGAAATCATTTCAGTGCAACTCGGTTGTTTCTCGGTGGGGTTGCGGGGTTTTATTGTTCGGGACGGGCAGACTTCTGACGGATGGAACGTAATTTTCTATCGTATCTGATAGGTGTGAGGCGTCCCTGAATAGAAAAAATAATTTCCGTGCAAGTCATTTTTTTCTCGTTTGGGTTGGAGCTATTATTCTTTGGGACGGACAGACAGACGGCCGACGGACGGAACGTAACTTCGTATCGCACCCAACAGGTGTGATGCGTCCCCCAGTAGAAAGAAATCAATTCCGTGCAAATCGGTTGTTTCTTGGTGAGGTTATGTGCTTTTAAACTTCGGGACGAATGGACAGACAGACGGCGAACGGATGGAACGTTATTTTCTATCGTATTTGATTGGTGTGAGGCGTACTTGAGTAGGACGAATTCATTTCCGTGCAAATCGGTTGTTTCTCGGTCGAGTTATGTGTTTTTATGCTTCCGGACGGACGGACGGACAGAAAGACAGACTTGGGACGGATGGAACGTAATTTTGTATTGTATCTAATAGGTGTGAGGCGTCCCTGAGTCGAAAGAAATAATTTCCGCGCAAATCGGTTGTTTATCGGTGGAGTTTTTTATTATTATTATTATTCTAGATGGACGGACAGACGGCGGACGGATGGAACATAATTCTGTATCCTATCTCATAGATGATTCGTCCCTGAGTAGAAAGAGACCATTTGCATGAAAATCGGTTGTTTCTCGGTCGAGTGATGGATTTTTATGCTTCGGGACGGATGGAACGTAATTTTGTATTGTATCTGATTAGCGTGAGGCGTCCCTGAGTGGAAAGGAATAATTTCTGTGCAAATCGGTTGTTTATCGCCGAAGATATATTTTTTATTCTTCTGGACGGTCGGACCGACAGACGGCGGACAGATAGATGAAACGTAATTCTGTATCGTATCTCATGGGTGATTCGTTCCTGACTAGAAAGAGACCATTTGCGTACAAATCGGTTGTTTCTCGGTCGAGTTGTGTTTTTATGCTTCCGGACGGACGGACGGACGGAGAGACAGACTTGGGACGGATGAAACGTAATTTTGTATTGTATCTGATAGGTATGGCGCGTCCCTGAGTCGAAAGAAATAATTTCCATGCAAATCGGTTGTTTCTCGATTTTATACTTCGGGACAAATGGACAGACAGACGGCGAACGGATGGAACGTTATTTTCGATCATATGTGATTGGTGTGAGGCGTACCTGAGTAGAACGAATTCATTTCCGTGAAAATCAGTTGTTTCTGTGTCGAGTTATGTGTTTTTATCCTTCCTGAAGGACGGGCGGACGGAAAGGCAGACTTGGGAAGGATGAAACGTAATTTTGTGGTGTATCTGATAGGTGTGAGGCGTCCCTGAGTCGAAAGAAATGATCTCCAAGCAAATCGGTTGTTTAACGGCGGAGATACTTTTTTTATTCTTCTGGACGGACGGACAGACGGCGGACGGATGGAACGTAATTGTGTATCGTATCGCATGGGATTTTCGCTCCTGAGTAGAAAGAGACCATTGGCGTGCAAATCGGTTGTTTCTCGGTGGAGTTATGTGTTTTTATGCTTCCGGACGGACGGACAGAAAGACAGACTTGGGACGGATGGAACGTAATTTTGTATTGTATCTGATAGGTGTGAGCCGTCCCTGAGTCGAAAGAAATAATATCCGTGCAAATCGGTTGTTTATCGGCAGAGATATTGTTTTTTATTCTTCTGGACTGACGTATAGCGTCTAGAAGGTAAAGTGTGCCGAGCGCCTAGCATGCGTAATGATTGGCGTGGATACCGAAATTTGTCTCCTTCGTAGATGTCTCTGCGATCGCCTTCCCTTCCATCTTTCTTAATGTGAGCGAAGCGGGAAACTAAATTCGGGTTGCTTACTGTGAAAAGAGCGGCGATTTAGACGAAGACGTGTTATGTTTTAGGTTTTAGAAGGAATGTGGATTACCTAAATATTGTATATAAGTTATACTTAGCTCATTATGCGGAAGAGAAATAACCATTGTTTTGTGCCAGGTTGCAATACTCAGTACAAAAACAGTAAGCTGTCGCTTTTTGGAATACCCAAAAATGATAAACTTTTACAACAATGGCAAAAATTGATTCCCCGTGCAGATAAAAACTTAGACAAATGTAGTGCTGTATGTGAACTGCACTTTGATGAGAGATTTGTGGTTCAAAATTTTGTGCATAAAATAAACGAGGAGACTGTGCTAATACCCAGAGATCGGCCCATCTTGACACCAGATGCAATTCCAACAATATTTCCAAACCTTCCCCATTATTTATCAAAACCTCTGGCAAAAAAGAGGAAAGTTAGGGAAACCGATGATAAGCCTGATGGTAATTTAAATAGCTTGGAATTTACTTCCCATAGAGTTACACTAAACTGCCTTCTGAATATCAACCTTCCTTCAGAATTTTGGGGTAAGCAAATACCTGCTAATAATTCAAAGTGCATAATTTTCCATGTTCATTCATTCAAATGTTAATTGTCAAATTCATTGACAACTGAAAAACTGGTTGTTGTAACCGAAAGTGAACCAGAGTTTACCTGTGAAGTGTATTTACGTGGATTAAAAATGAACACAGTTTCTAATATTACTTCTAAAGATGAATTAGAATCCATTATTCGAGACACTGATAGGCTAACAATATGTCATGGTGCAGGCTCCATTTCAGAATTTGAAAATAACAGGAAGTACCTTGAAAGTGGAGTTATTTTTGAGAATAATTTGTACAGCAAAAAATGTGTAAGGAAAGGAACAACAGCGACTTGCCTCAAATGTAAGTATCTGCGACGCTTACTTTTGCACAAAATAGCTTATCATAGAAAAAAGGCTACATTTAAAAATAAGTATCAGAATAAAGTTTGGAAAATCAACAGGCTGAAGAAACGAGTTATTTCGCTCTCTGATTACATAAAAAAATCCAAAACAAAAATAAGAATTTTACAGAACTTTCCATTAATGAAAAAATAGCTGAATTACCCATTAAGCAGCAGCAAATGGTTATTCATTGTTATAAGGCAGCAAAAAGGAAATCTGCAAGCGGTATGTCATATACCAAGGAATGGTTACTTGAATGCTTACTAATGCACATAAAAAACCCAAAATTGTACGAGCACATACGGAAACACAAAATCATGATCCTACCTAATAGAACAACTATTAGAAAGTATATTTCAAATTACAACAGTGGTTTTGGATTCAATGCACTGACGTTTGAAACTATTTCAAAGAAAACAAGTGAAATGGAGCCTTTTGCAAGACATGCTGGTATATTAATAGATGAAGTGAAGCTTACAGAAAAACTGCAAGCAAAATCATCTGGTGAAATATTAGGGTTTGTTGATATTGGCCCCTTTTAGACGCTATAACTGACGGACAGACGGCGGACGGATGGAACGCGATTCTGCATCTCATGGGTAATTCGTTCCTGAGTAGAAAGAGACCATTTGCTTACAAATCGGTTATTTACTTGTTAATAAACATGGTTTTTCGTGTGGCCGTAATAAGTGATATTTCAATTTGTTGATGGTCCCTTAAGAAAACCCGTCTTCGTTTCCTATGTGATCTTTACATTTGTAATTTGTTTACAAATTACAAATGTAACCGTCGACTCTCGTAGCCTTAAGGCTACGAGAGTAGACGGTCGTTCCTTGCGTGAGACGTCGTCCTCCCCAGCTCTTCTGGCAGCGAAGCTCAGCTCGATCTGCCGGTGGATTTCAAAGGTGTCTGTATTAGGACATTTCCGGCATATATTCGGAAGAATTAAGAGAACGCTTGCTAAGAGAATCGGATTTAACTTTGGAAAAAGCAATCGATGTGTGTCGGGCTATAGTGAGATAACAAAAAACCAAATTAAAAGCAAACCAAATAGAAACAGTGAAATTGTTAATGCCATTAAAAAAGACTTTAAAAAGGGTAACACATTTAATTCTAAATATAAAGTGAAAGAAAATGAAAAAAAAAAAAAGAACATATAGTAAATCTTGTAGCAAATGTGGCAAGCAGCATAAATTTAGAGATTGTCCTGCATTTGGAAAAAAATGTCAATATCTGTGCAAAAAATAACCATTTTGAGAAAATGTGCAGAAACAAGAAACTGCAGGAGATACCTAGTTCTAGCACTAATATACTGGAGAACGAGTTAGTGTTAGATTCTGTTAACAAAGGAGTTCATTCGAAAGAATGGAATGTTAATATGGAAATAAATAAAGAAATTCCCTGCAAAATAGATACTGGAGCACAAGTGAATGTAATGCCATTATCATGTATGAAAAAAATGGAATACAGAACTAAATAAAATCAAGCCCACAAATGTTAAATTAACAGGATATGGAGGCAATAAAATAGAAACTTTGGGGAAATTTCTTTCCAAACTATACACTGCTGGCCACCCAAAATGCAACACCAAGAAGGAAGCATCCGATTGACCTGAAATTCGCAGCATGCGTCGCCCGCGAGAGCACATGCAAACGATTAGCATTGCAGGGCATATGAAAATCATGTGCGCCCTGCACGCCACCGAGGAGCACTGTAAGAAGGGTGCACAGAAGGCGGGGTGTAAGTAGTGGAAGTGTGTTGTGCTTCCGTACCTGTGAGTGGGAAGCTTCCTGATGCCTCGTCGCAGAATACGGCAGTCATTCCAGCACGTTTCTGAGTTCGACAGAGGACGAATACTGGCTTATCACGACAGCGGTTTATCGTACCGAGACATCGGCGCCCGTGGGGGACGACATCCAGCCACAGTGAGGCGAGTATGGATTCGGTGGATGCAGGATGGACGGACGGACCGACGTGAGCGATTGCCGCAGCCGCTGCACATTACCGAACCAGAGGACCGGCATGTTGTGTTGCGGGCATTGACGGCTCGCACCGCCACATAACGTACGTTAGCGTAGGAATCAGGGTGTGTTGCGCAACAACCTGTGTCAGCACGTACCGTTTGACGTCGTCTGCAGGAGCGGAGACTTGTCGCACGGCGCCTATTGCTCCGATTACCATTGACGTTACACCACCGGCGAGGGCGGCGGCAGTGGGCCGTTGAACGCGGCACCTGGACTACAAGATGGCACGACATTGTCTTCTCCGAGGAAACCCGCTTCTGCCTGCAACACCACGATGGTTGGATCCGGGTGTGGCGGCACCTCGGCGAGAGACTTTAGGACGCCTGCATTATGCATCGCCATACCGGTCCGTCGCCTGGCGTTATGGTTTGGAGCGCAATAGGATATGACACCCGTACCCCTCTGGCACGCATCGCCGGTACACTCAACAGCCACCGCTATATCTCCGACGTTTTGGAGCCTGTAGTCCTTCCTTACCGCAGAACTTGCCAGCGGCCACGTTTCAACAGGACAATGCACCCCCGCGCGTGGAACACATCGTGCAACGTTTCTTCACGGCCCACCAGGTGTCACTGCTGTCGTGGCCAGCATGTTCTCCCAATATGTCGCCCATCGAACACGCCTGGTCGCTGATCGGCAACCGAGTGGCCTGGCAGGCACCACCCGCGGCTACGCCTGATGAACTGTGGCAACGTGTGGAAGCAACCTGGACCGACATACCACAAGCTCACATCCAAAGCCTCTTTCGTTCGATGCCGCGGCGTGTAGCGGCCGTTATTGCCAGCCATGGGGGGCACACGAACTGTTGATGTCTGCGTGTTCCGCAAGTCGCAAGGGCCTGTAAGCTCAATCGTTTCATCTTTGTATCTCTTGTTATATGTCCAGTAAATCTGGCTTTGCTATCTCGTGTCATTCTTGGTGACGCATTTTATGTGGCCAGCAGTGTAGATAATAATACAAATGAATATGAGCAACAAATATTGAAGACTCGTGCGACATTAATCACTGAAACGATGAAAGTTTTCCGTCTTTAGCACGATTTAATGATTAAAAGATGAGAAGTATATACAATTAAAACCATGAGCACTTTCGAGGCAGCGGCTGCCTCTTCTTAAAATGTAATACACTGCTGGACAATTGCTAAGGACGGATCATAAACGGATATATTCAGATCTGGAGAACGTGCTGGCCATACGAGGCGTTGAATATCCTCGCTCTCAAGACACTCCTGGACAGCGACTGTTCGATGACATGTTGCGTTGTCGTCCATGAAAATGAATCTATCACCGACAGCACCACGGAACATGCGAACATGAGGTAGCAGAACATCATTAATGTATCGTTGGACAGTCATAGTTCCAGTTGGAAGCACATAGAGGGACGTACGGCCATTGATCATGATGCCAGCCCATACCATGACACTACATGTCGGATATCGGTCCCTTTCCTGTATGTTTGCTGGACAATATGCGGTACCACTATCACGCCAGATCAGTTGTCGTCGACAACAGACGATAGACTGTATCTACTCTCATCTGAGAAGAGAACAGCAGACCAGTCGTTATCAGTCCAATTGCGACGTGATGGCACCATTGCAAACGGGCGGTACGGTGACGTCTGGACAATGGGATGCACACAACAGGACGGCGGGCGTATAGTCCTCCTTCATGCAAACGTCTGGCGACAGTTTTTCGGGAGATCCGCTTGCCAGTAGCAGCCATAAACTGATTTGCTACCTCACTAGCTGTGCTTCGCCGGTGTCTTTTTGTTGATAGCACTATGTACCGATCTTCTGCAGGTGTCGTACAGCGAACACGACCTCCCCGTGACGGTTGCTACACTCTCCATTTGTTTGAAATGATTTCCAAAGCCTTGAAACAACACTGTGGCTGACGTCGAACTCCCTGGCAACATCTGTTATTTTTCGCCCTTCTTCAATCTTGTCAATAATACGGCCAAGCGTAAAATCATCTAGGTGATGTCGGGAAGACATACTAAAAATTGCAAGTTCGTCAATTGATTCTTTCCCTTTCAACTTTGCGTTTGAACAACAACGGTCAATACGCGTCAAATCCTATATATCTCTTATCAGCGCTATGACGTCACGAACAAGTTCGGCAATCCAAAATTTGCATACGCACAACGCGTCTTACTGTATCCCGCACTTATGCTAATTTCCACATTTTCCTGCCTTCCATTTTATGGTTTGCTATCGTTGCTATTGTCATCCGTCCTTAACAATTGTCCGGCAGTGTAAATAGATACACATTTAATCTATATATAATATAGATCATTGCATTGTGGGAAGAATGGTAAGTTATTAGCCAATAGTAATCTACATGCGCCAAAAGTACTATGTTGGCCCAATGGTCTGTGAAGAAAACATGGAAATATATTATAGAAATAAATGGTGTAGGGTGGGGTGAACATTCAATTTTAAGTTTATATTACAATTTAGCTTTTACTGTTTTAATAAGGGATTTCCAAACGTTATGTAACTCATAAGGGGCATGTTCATTACAACATTGCTCACCGGAAGCCTCTATATACACACTTTCTGCAGTTAAAAGGTCACCAGGTTTACTAGGAGTATTAATTATTCTTACATTACTCCAGTCGGGATTAAGATCATCTTGTATAACAGATTTGGCTAGGGATGTACAATGCATGCCTGTTTTAATATTGTATTTGTGTTCTTCAATTCGTAATTCAATATTGCGTTTTGCAGAACCCACATAATTAGAGGCTGCTTGTCCTGTAGTTGCCTTAACCAGAGGGATATTGTAAATACCCCACTGTCCCATTTTGCTGTTCTGTTCACGATCCTTACGAACTACTGAAAATAAGTTTCGTGTTCGTGAACCAAATTTCAAGCCATATGGTTTACATAGTTGAGTTAAGACTCTCGTTAAATGTGGATTGTATTGCATAGAGCTAACATATATGGAATTGCAGTTGGAGTTTCTTAACAGGGTAGTATGTAGGGCATATTTGACTTTGCCAAATACTTGCCTAATCAGATATTTAGGGAACTCATATTGCTCAGCTAAACCAAAAATATATTTAACTTCTTGCTGAAATGATTCAGTAGTTGATGAATGTGAGTGAGCTCTTCTAAACAAATAGAATAATGCTGTCAACTTATGTTGTTTAGGGTGTGATGAATAATAAGGTATTAAAACATGTGTATGACAGGGTTTTCTATATACACAAGTGGTAATGCAATTAAGGCTATAGCCCTTACGAATAAGAATATCCAAGTAAAGTAAGCAGTTATTAGCTTCAAATTCTATCGTGAGCCTGATAGTTGGGAACATGGATGAAAGTTCGTTGGCGAATAAGTATAAATCTTCCCGGTTGTGAGGCCACGCAACCAGGATGTCGTCAACGTACCTTAAATAAAGCAACGGACGGTGAGGGAGAGAATTAAGGACCTGATTTCCAATGTGCTGTAACAAAATTTCAGCTAGAACAGCAGACAGGGGGGAACCCATTGGGGAGCAATCCAACTGTTGATAAATGCTGTCTTTAAATTTGAAATATGAACGTTTCTTAACAAGACGAAGTGTGTTCATAATAGCATTAACTTCTGAACTCGGTATATGGGAATCAGCAAGTTTTGCCTCAATAATCTGATGTGTGACCTCAACAGGTACATTAGGGTATAACGAGACCACATCAAGAGATGCCAAAATGAAAGGCTGCGATTTTGGCTGAGGTGATCGCAGTCTTTTTATAGCCTTTGTGGAACTTTTTAATAGAATAAAGTGAATCCACAGTATAAGTGACTAGATATTGGGCCAAGGTTTTTTCTAAGGGCCTGGTGAGGCTAACATAGCCTGACACCAGAGGACGAATGGGAATATTCTCTTTATGCAATTTAAGCCGTCCTAACATATCAGGCACACGATAGCCGGGGGAGATGTGAATGCATATGTGAAAAACCTTCAGGAAAAGAATAAGCCTTTTTTAGTCTTTGAAGAGCCGGAACTGTTGCCTGACTAGAATCACTTTGAATGGTCTTCAAATCTCGTTCAGTGTCTACCATAGCTGACCACAGGTGCCTGCTAATTGAAGTATTTGAAAAAACTGAGGATGATTCCAACTATGATGATGAGACAATTCATGAAGCAGCAGGACTAAAACGGTGGCTCCAAGATTTTAATTTCGTTTTTCTTCTCTTCTCATATAAAAAAATATTTGATTTAACTGAGGTTACTTTCTCTGTGCTGCAATCAAATAGTTCCGATGTTACATTTTGTAACAAACGAATTACTGGCTTATGTGAAAAACTGTTGTACTTTCGAGATCAGAGACAGTTTATGATCTTTATCATAACGTGTGCAGTAAGGTTGGTTCTCCAAATAAAAGATTTAAAGGAAGCAATGATATTCCAGCCACCGTGCAATACAGAAGACTGTATTATGAGGTAATAGACAATGTTACAACTCAGTTGAAATGCCGGTTTTCTGACATTGAGAAATTAAAATTTCTTCAGCTGGTCGATGAACACTACTTTGAAGCTCATTCTAGAATTTTTCCTGAACACTGGTTTAAAGTTCTGCTTCAAACTTATGAAAAATACTTTGACAGCACCAAACTACATAGTAAGCTGCAGGTTCTGTATTCAGACAGAGATCTGTGGAACAATGCCAACAGTACAACAGAACTTCTATCTGCCACATACAATAATAATCTAGCACAGGCACTGCCACAGTTGTTTAGACTTCTTTCCCTCGTAGTAACAATTCCTGCAACATCGGCCCCTGTGGAACGCAGTTTCTCGTGCCTGAAGAGGATAAAAAACTACAAGAGAAACGCCATTGGGCAAGAAAGGTTGTCAAGTTTATCAGTTCTGTCCATCGAGAAGGCGCTTGTGAAGAGGGTGGAAGCAGAACAGACATGGTATGACCATATAATAAATCACTTCGCCAGACAGAAAGAACGAAAGATAGATCTCATATACAAGACAATATAAGCGTAAGGTAAGCTTTCTCTCTTGCTGTATAGGTAAACGCTGTGTGCAGAAGTCTTCAAGATTTTTTTCTTTTGGCGTCAGTGAAGGCAGAGGCGTACATACAATAGAATTTCATTTAAGATGAAAAAGATGTATAGTTCAGTCTTGCTTTTTATCTTCTGTTGATATCTTCAATAAAAATCTATTTCGATGCAATATATTTCATATTCAAACTGGCTTAACAGTTCCCAAATAGTCCAAGAGGGCAACTCAGACTGAAAAAAATATATTTAGGCGAAGGGCCGGAGCCTTACATAAACAGGTTTTGTGTTGGTAAGTCATGTAAAACGTGCGTTTCCGGTAAAATTTTATAAATCTTTTCACTGGTCACGTTACTTATTTCATACTTCGCACATGAGAAAGTAAATAAAAAAATTATATTGTAAAAAAAATGGCATTAAATTGAATAAATTTATCATGAAAGAAATACGGGATTACACCATATAATACAAATTTTGAAGATGACAATTCAATTTCTGGTGTAAATGTGACAAGGATGGTAAGTCAGATCATATCCGAAAACTTGAAAATTTTCATCGTCTTGGAGCGGGACTCGAACCCGCGTCTCCCAGATAGCGCCCGGGTATGCTAACCACTACACCACCCAGGACGATGAAAATTTTAAAGTTTTCGGATATTATCTAACTTACCATCCTTGTCACATTTACGCCAAAAATCGGATTGTTATCTTCAAAATTTGAATAAATTTATTTGAATCCAGGCTGAAAAGTAGTTTGCCTCCCCAGCAATTTTGGTCACGGGCCGCCACTGATTTTGATGTTGATGAGCCAATAACATTGAAAGTTGATGCTTCATTGGAAGGTTTAGGAGCAGTTGTAATGCAAGACGGTCAGCCCATTGCCTATGCATCAAAAGCACTTGCTGAAACTGAAGAAAAATATGCACAAATAGAGAAAGAGCTCTTGGCTGTAGTCTACTGGTGTGAAAGATTCCTTCACTTGGAAGAGAATTCTTGGTTGAGTCTGATCACAAACCACTGGTAGCAATGAAGAAAAAATTGCTAGCTCAAGCACCAGCAAGATTACAGTTTTTCATGTTTTTAAGATTCTAACATTTATTAAACATCTTTGGGTTTGTTTATTGAATGTTTTTGATATTGTGATTTTTTTGGATGTTTTTTTAATATTTTTGGACATCTTCATGCCGGCTGCCTGAGATGATTGCTGTAGTAACGATGAGAACGTTCCGCGATTTTGGAATTTTTCTGACTTATTACTAACAGTTTCTTATTCAAAACCAATTAGTAAGTAAGCATATTTGCTGTCTTTCCCGTTTTCTAAAGCGAAATTAAACTTCAAAATCTATATAATAATTCTATACGTTTTTTTACTGTGAGTCCTATTTTGAAAGAACGGCTGAACGTAAAGATGTGGTTGAGGTATCAATATAAAGGTCTTACCATCTAGATGTGCCAGTAGAAGAGAAAAATGAGATTCGGGCTACGGTTCGAGCTTTGTGGGGTGGCAAAGTTCCCATGTAAAATCTATGGGAGAAGCGTGGGGTTGACGTTCGATCGCCTGCGGTTTACTCACGCGCTGTTGAAGACGGAAGCATGGAGGAACTGAGATAGTCCAAAGTCCGAAGCCTCTTTTTGAGCCACCAAGCGTTGCGCAAAGCAACGGTAGCAGGCATTCGTATCAAAGTTCTCATCGAAACAGCGAACCCTCTCGAAGACCTGATTGCGTTATGCCGTTGGACTGTGTGATGTATATATACAATTTAATATTCATTTGATCCAGTTTATTCACGTAGGTAATACGTTTTCCATTATGTGAAGATGTAAATAAACATTCCGTTGACCATTGCTGGTGAAAATACTACGGGCGACTGCTTACAGCCCATTGAGTTGCTCACGGTGGTCGTCAAATCTTCAGTCAAAAAAAAAAAATCACGAACCTGGACTATTGTCTTTACTGAAGTGGTTGAATGAATTTGTCAATCAAATAGTTTAGATTGGTTGTTTCATATGAGTTTATTCTTTTAAAAAAGAAAGAAAAAACTAACCGTCTATTCCGACGGGTTTTGTTAGTAGGCATTCAATCTGTCCGTGGTGGAATTGAAGCCTTTTCCGTGATTCGTAAACTTGCATTGTAAAACAACGAAGTACCGATTTTTGATATTTAATTTTGCTTTAAGTGTGGGCAAGCATGTTTTCTTTTTGTTTACAGCAAAATTATGGTCAAAAATGGTATTACGGCCTCACTATGCAGAGGAAACGACTGTACAGGGAATAAAAGATGGTGATGGAGAGTTGGAAGTTTCAATTTTGAATTTAAATTTTTTTGTATACAAAACGGAAAATGTGTGCTCTTTTTGCCTTGTGTTACAGAAAGCAGAAACTATTTAAACAGTAAGAAAACTTGCATTTCCAAAGAAATTAAACTTTAAAAAGTATTAATGCCGCTCCTCACTCTGCCGCAAAAATTAGTGTAGGGGTCATGAAAATGATATAATATCTAACAAGGGAAAATGAAGTAACGATTTTGGGTTAGAATTTTGTTTTAACAAAAATTCACTTTTCTTCATCCTTAAATGTCCTATATATTATTTCAAAATATATAAATATAAACAGTATTTGGTTCAATATATATATTGTGGGACGCTAACACCAGAAAACTAATTATAAATATAATGATCCGATTTATTGGTGTCAAAGTAAGAAATCAGCCGAATTTCACTCCGCAAGCTTTCTCCGTCAACGGACGGCTTATAACGAAAAAAATTTATCCGTCACTTTTGGTCTACGCCGGGATTCGAACCCGACCGAGTCCGCTTATTCCGGAACAAGTCGCTCTACCAACTGAGCTACCATTCTGACTCTTATCTGCCTTTATATCGTGTGCGTCCTGCTGGCAGGTACGTCACATCCCCCCGAAAGAGGGCCGGGAGCATGGCCCAAGGGTCAGCCGTGCCCATGAATCGTTGCAGGCAGCCATCCACTGTAGAACGTGCACTTGAGAACTCCCAGTCAATCTGGTGTGTGGAATGCAACGTCACACACATTTATTTTTCGAAGCGCTGGAGAAGGGATTCTCTGATTTTTCCTATCTCGCGGTGTAGAAATAACATCACACCATTGCGAGATTTTCAACAGTCGGGTCATCCGGAAAGTTCGTGCGCCATTATAACGAAGTAAATTTCTCCATCATTTTTGGTCTACGCCGGGATTCGAACCCGTGTCCGTTTATTCCGGAACAAGTCGCTCTACCAACTGAGCTACGCAGACGTTCATTCTGACTCCTATCTGCCTTTATATCGTGTGCGTCCTGCTGGCAGGTACGTCACAGGCTTCATCAGGTGGTTACATAGAGAATACAGAATCAAAATGGTAAACAGAACGTGAAGTCTAATATGACAAATGAAATCATGCGTGAAGACTACGCGCATAGATAACCACCGAACGTGGTGAATACAATATCTTAAAAGTGAATGCTAAAAATGTAAACTTTAGGGAGAAACTAGAATCATGAAGTCCATCTTGCGATGCCTAGAAGATGCTTCCAGGCTATCGGTAGTTCCAAAGAGACATCTGTGTTGCATACATCATGTCGCGTTAATATTTCAACTGTTTCCCTTATGGCAGCTGTTCTTGCGTCTCCATACGGTGCGATCTTCAAGATATTCTGCCATTGGGGTTGAGCCTTATGGTTGGCTACTTCTTTGGCAGGGGATGTAGAAAGCTTCTTTCGTGCAACGTCTCACTTGTGCTCATTCATTCTCTCTTCAAATGACCTTTTTGTGACACATACGTAAAATTTAGTAGAGTCTGGGTATAACAGTGGTAGGCAATAGATGCCCGCATCCGCGAGCTTCAAGGTGCCATTACCTCTTGCTGTACTGAGGATGGTTGCCATGGGTTCAGAAGTTTTCAGGACGACACCCAATCCTTTCTTCTGGAAGTGATTTTTAATAAAATAAGATAATTTGGGGATGTATGGAATCGAACCAACAAATTTTAAATGTGCTCTTCTGTTCAGTGTAGCAAGTGCGTTGGCTTCAACTTTCGCTATTGTGTCCTCTACGCGGAAGACGTCAAACTCTCCAGCAACGGCAAGATCTTTCAAAGACTAATTTCGGCGTCATAGTCTGATTTCAAGGTGCAAAGATCTTTGGCTCTTTTAGCCCGGTATTTGAATAGAGCATACTTGTGTGTTGTTGGGTTGGCTGATCCTGGTGCAATAGGGTTAGGTACGTGCATGGGTTTACAGTAGACTTTGGTAGAGAGTGTACCTGAAGTCGACTTCGTCGGGTTTGGTCCATTTCACCGAAAACCACTTGACCGAAGGGTCACTTCACCGAAAATCACTTCACCGAAAAGTTCATTTCATCGAAAGGTCGTTTCATCGAAAAGTTCATTTCACCGAAAGTTTATTTCACCGAAACGTTCATTTCACCGAAAGGTCATTTCACCGAAAAGTTCACTTCATCGAAAGTTTATTTCATCGAAAAGTTCATTTCGCCGAAAGGTCGTTTTGCCGAAAAGTTCACTTCACCGAAAGATCACTTTGTCGAATGTTCACTTCATCGAAATATCGTTTTAACCAGCTGCTAATTTCGATCGAAAGGTAATATTCTTCGAATTTGAAACTCAAATTTATTTATTTATTTTCGTGAGATGCAACCTAATGTCGATCTCATCCACAGATTTGTCTCCTAATACCTCAAATATTAGCATTACTCTATAAACGTGTATTTCAGTAAAATCTCACGTGTGGAACATTTGCCCATATTTAATCTTATGAAGACTAAATTATGTAGGTTTTTATATATATTGAACTAATTTAGCGCACTAAGTCTAAAGTCGAATAAACCGAAGTCTGCAGGTAGAGTCTCACATTGAATCTTTAGATGATATGGACCGTTATTAAACTAGCCTTTTTTTTTTTTTTTTTTTTTTAATTGAAGGTTTAACGACCACCGTGAGCAACTCAATGGGATATAAGCAGTCTTCCGTTCCTAATTTAGCGTCACTGGTTCCAGGAAAAGGAGAGAGCCAGTGCCGTAAGAAATACACAACATCCACGCCTAACCGGATTCAAACCCGGACCACTTCACAGACTAATGATCATAAGCCAGCGCTTAGACCACTGCACCACCTGGGCGGCGAACTCCCTTTACACTAAGATGTGATATTATTTGTTTTAATTATTACCATGTCCCTACGGGTGTAAGAGAAGCGGCCCCAATAATTTAAAGGGGACGTATAAAAATTGCGTTTTTGACCGCTTCGTGGCCACGAACCCCAGAGGTTGGTTATATAAGTCGTATAAAGTTTCCGTAATCGTCTTTTTTTAATTGCGATAAATAATGTAATTCTTTATGAAAAATGTTTATGATCTACAACTCAACAAAATATTTCAGGGTTTACAATCTTACAAATTACAAGTCTGCAAATTATCTGAGGGCATGTGCTGACTCAGTAAACCTGTCCGGGGTGGGGGAGGGGGATTTCAAAGGTTTAAAATACGAAACATTTCTGGGGTCCGATGGGTAGATTTTCAGCATTTGCAAGCTACAACTCGACACATTATCTGAGGGCATGTGCCTACTGAGTAAACTTGTCGGTGACGGGGGGGGTAATACCAAATGCGCAAACAAAATATAAAGGATGTCTCGTCCGATCGGGAGATCTTCAGCATTTACAAGCTGCAACTCATAAGATTTTCTGAAGGCATGTGCCTACTCAGCAAACGTGGTTTTGTAGGGGGAGGCGTAATACCAAAAGTGCAAAATATAATGCATTTCTCGTCCGAACGGGATATCTTCAGCATTTACAGGATACAACTCGATAAATTTTTTGAGGGCATGTGCCTTCTGAGGCAACCTGTGTGTGTGGGGGGAAGGGGGGGGAGACCTGAAATATAAAGTATTTCTGGTCCGATAGGCAGATTTTCAGCCTTTAAAACGCTGCAACTCAACAAATTATCTGAGGGCATGTACCTACTCAGGAAACCTGTCGGCGGGGGGGGGAATACCAAAGTTGTAATATGTAAAGAATTTCTCATCCGATTGGGAGATTTTCAGCATTTACAACCTACAAGTCAACAAATTATCTGAGGGCATGTGCTGCCTCAGGAAACCTGTCGGGGGTGGGTAACTACTAAAGGTGTAATACGTAAAGAATTTCTCGTCCGATTGGGAGATTTTCAGCATTTACAACCTACAAGTCAACAAATTATCTGAGGGTATGTGCTGCCTCAGGAAACCTGTCGGGGGGGGATACCTAAATTGTAAAATATAAAGTATTTCTTGTCCGATCGGGAGATTTTCAGCATTTACAAGCTCTAACTCTATACATTATCTGAGGGCACGTGCCTACTCAGCAAACGTCGTGTACGTGTGTGGGGGGAGGGGATGATACCCAAAATATAAAGTATTTCTGGTCCGATCGGGAGATTTTCAGCATTTTAAACCTATATCTCAACAAACTCCATGCGCGCGTGTATTGACTCATCAAACCTGTCGGGGTAGGAGGGAGTGTTAAATAACAAAAGTGTAAAATACAGTATAAAGGATTTCTGGTCAGATCGGAAGATTTTGACCGTTTACAAACTGCATGTCAGCAAACTCTCTGCGAACATGTGCTAACTCAGGAAACCTGGGGGGGGGATGTAACACCAAAAGTATAAAATTTAAAGAAATATAAAACATAAAGTATTTGTGATTGTAAATGCTAAAAATCTACCGATCGGACAAGAAATTCTTTATATTTTACAATTTTTTAATATCCCCTCCCCCGAAACTGGTTTTCTGAGTTAGCACATGTTCGCAGAGAGTTTGTTGAGATGTAATTTGTAAAAGCTCAAAATCTTCCGATCTGACCAGAAATTCTTTTCATTTTACACTTTTGGTATCCCCCCTCCCCGCCGGCAGGTTTTCTGGGTAGGCACATGCCCTGAGACAATTTGTTGAGTTGTAGTTTGTAAATGCTGAAAATCTTCCGATCGGACCAGAAATTATTTGTATTTCATATATCAGGTTTTAAGCACGCCCCACCCCGACAAGTTTCCTGGATTTGCACATACCCGCAGAGAATTTGTTTAGCTGTAATTTATAAACCTTGAAAATGTCGTAAATAGGAAAATACGAAATTGCGGAAATTTTATGTGTGTCAGATAACCAATACCGGGAGACGTATTGGAGACGTCCAGAACGCAAGTTTTATACGGCCCCTTAAACTTTTTATGGCCAGTTCTCCGCTTTGTCTTTGCCCCGAAAATCATGGAAATGTCGAAATTTCTTACTGAAAATGAAGTACTAAAAAAATATTTTATGAACAATAGTTGCTTAAGTAGTGGGGAATATACCCACACGAAATTTGCTTATGCAGAACAATTTTATGGCACTGAAATTTCAATGTGTCCAGTTCTCCTTGTAGCCAGTTCTCAGTGTGGCCAGTTCTCCGGTGCCCAGTTCTCCGTACCCGGTTGCTACTATGTTACGGGGGCGTATACAAATTGCATGGCTAACAAATTGCCGTCAATTTGTAGATCTTTTAAAGCTATGGTGTTCGGTAAAACAATAGAATTAGAGTAAGACTGATTCCAATTCAGAACAGGGGGTCTGTTGCTACGACCGTATGCCATAGCTTTAAAAGATCTACAAATTTACTAAAGTTTGTTACCCATGCATATACAAATTGCATGGGTAACAAACTTTAGTAAATTTGTAGATCTTTTAAAGCTATGGCATACGGCGATTTATAGTAAGACAGATCCTAATTCAGAAAATTGGAGTAGAGTGTTTTTTTCTCTTTTTGGGTAGGCAGAATTGAAGAGGATTGTCAGCAAATTTGAATCGGCCGTGTTGATATTCATAAGGCTTGCATAACAAGTTAAAGTTTGTAGAATTACGTTTTCACTCAGGCACAAAACATTAATTAATGGGCCCTAGGCCTTTCCAGCAATTTTCAACCCGCCGAGCTCAGATTTTGAAGGTTTACATAAAAGTCAAGGTTATAGTATTGCACATTTTACTTAGGCACAAACCATTAATTAATAGGCCCTAGGCCTTTCTCGCAACTTATCAGAATCGGAAAATTCCCCCACAGGAAAAGTCCCCCTCATGAAAACTTTTTTTCCTCGGACTTTTTTACCGATTACCTAGCAGGGTTGGGTCGGAGAAATTTCCAGGTTAGTATTTCCACTAGTATTTCCACTGTAACAGCGGGTTTTAGTTGAAAACGTGTCTTAGAGCCAGGAGGCTGACAGGGTGGGGGAAAATTCCAGGGTCGACATTTCGACTTTTAGGATGCGATGGGGAAAATTTCCGATGTCATGATTTCTATTTTCATGCACTTTAAAACAAGATGCAGCCGTGCAAGTAGCACAAATACGTGGGGGAAATTTCCCGGGTCGGCATTTCAAGCTGCTTGGCGGAAGACCGCCACGCAGGAAGTTTGCCTGACAGGAAAACTGTCACATGCTTTTCATCAAGAGATGGGCCACAAATTGCTGTTCTTCCGAGTAACACTCTGAATGTGTGGCAGTTTTCCAAGTTTCCGAATAATGTGTGGCAGTTTTGCAAGGTTAGTCTAACGACGGGAAGAAGTTTTTCTGTTTGCCTGGACTTCATTGTCGGATCATATGAGTTTACGGCAACAAGCTACAAAGTTCAAGGGTGTGTGCGGGAGGTCGGTGGGGGGTATAAATATTACCGTTTCTTAGCCTATATTGAGAAATGAATTGGGAACTCCAAACAAATTTCGAGAAAACGTTCTATGTAAGCCAAGCAAGAATTACAGCATACTTCATGCTATGTTCAGAAAAGGACCCTAAGGTGGGATTTTTTAATAACGCTGCACTTAGGCACTAAATATATATTTACATAACATGTCAAGTTTGTAATATTTTTCTTTAATTAATTCACAGGCCCAACACCTTCGCCTTTTTAACAGCTTTTAATCCGCCGCCTTCATATTCATAATGTTTAGGTATCAAATCAAGTCAATAGCGTTGCGCTTTTACTTAGGCACTGAATATTAAAATCATGGGCCCGAGGCCGGGGTCTTTTTAACAGATTTTATTCTATCAATGCCATATTCACAACGTTTGTACATCAAATAAAGTAAATAATATTGCGCTACCATGTTTCGCAGCCTTTTGGAAAATGCTTCAAGTACAATTTTGAAAAGTTAATTCAATGTTGTGTTCAGCGCTTTAAAAGCCGCCCCGGTGACGCAGTGGTCTAAGCGATAGCTTCTGATCTCTCGTCCGAGATGGGTCCGGGTTCAAATACCTGTGAGGCATGGATGTTGCGTTTATCTTACAGCACTGGCTAGCTCCCTTCCCTGGAACCAGTGACTCTAAATTAGGGACGGGCGACTGCTTATAGCCCATTGAGTTGCTCACGGTGGTCGTTAAACCTCCAATCAAAAAAAAAAAAAACCTTCATTCAAAAAACAAAAAACAAAAAAAACACCCAACCAAAAAAAAAAGATGAAAGAAAAAAGAAACTGTATCTATTGTCAGCCCTGTATTGTGTTTGACTTCTTCTTTTCGAGATATGTGATAACTGTTTAAAACAGTTATCAAGAATAAAATAAATAAAACTACAGGGTCGTATTACATCGGGTACCTTTCGATCGACCTTCAAGTGTTTAGAAGGAACGTAGGCGGCCGGCCTTTCTCGTAAGTTTTGAATTACAACCTAAATATTCGGTACGTGTAGACATGCCTAAAAGCTAATAAAATGTACTCTCAGGTATTTACAAGACACCTAGGCCGCGGCCCTTTTTGGAAGACTTTGAGTTACAACCTAAATATCAGTTTTGTATAAACATGTTATGAGAACTAATAAAAGAGGCTCAATGGAACAGCCTTAAACTGTCTGAAAGGCACCTACGCTTCAAGCCTTTTTGGAAAATTTGAAGTCACAATATAAATATTTGTTTTGTATAAACATGATAGAAGGCCTGATAAAAGATACTCAAACTGATACAGATGCATGTTTACAAGGCGCCTATGCCGGGGGCCATTCGCTTTATAGTAGGTCCTAAAATTTTGTCACAAATTTAAGTCGTTATTGCCACATTTGAAACTACAATAATTTTAATATTTTGTAAGTCTGAATAGTGAATAAGAAGTTCTCGATATCCAATAACGCAATTTATGTCAGATGCATTCAAGGAAACTACACCAAGGAATTTTAAATGAAATTTAAGCTATAGTCTTGACATTTATAGTGAGATGCGTTCAAATGCACAATAAAACTGATATAGATAAAACAGCACATCAGATCTCATAATGTAATTAAATTTTTTTCGCAGAATATATCCAGCTATTCTTTATAATTGTAGAAGAAATGAAAAAAAAAAAAAAAAAAAAAAAAAAAGAAGACAAAACAAAAAATTATGTTTGTGCTTCTATGCATGAACTACCATAACATTTTATCATTTGTAACTGCGCAATTCTAAGTTTCCGAAAATGCTTTTACTATTTTAACGCATTTCTGCGATCTGGCAATAGCAGGAACAAGTGAATGTAGTTGCTTGTCATCTGCGTGACTTTTTTACAGTAAATAAAACAATGCGATTTAGGGCCACTATGCATTTTTCGAGGGGTTTTGAAGGACGAGAATCCCACTGACAATGCCTGCTTTCTAACGATTTCATAAAAAAAAATAAAAAAAAAAATCCGAGAAATATTGCGACTGACTGCTGTTATTTATACTTGATATTTCATCAGCTGCCTATTGAAACATCTAATGTGCGGCGAAAGAACACAGGGAAAATGCGACTTTGTTGTGTCTGATATATTTATGTCTAAGAACTGTCAGCCGTCCACTACTTACGTATAGAAGTACATATCTTATACCTGACCGCGTTTTCTTGTGAGTTTTAGAAGAACTTATGAAGCGGTATTTCCAAGTAAGTCTTCTGTGCAATAAATTCTGTCCTGGTGTTCAGTGAACACTCTCTAAAAACAAAATGGCACAGGCATTAATTATCACAAAACACATAAAGGTGCAAGTAACGCTGTGGAGTTTATGACTCGAAAAAATTTACGAATATTAATTAAGCAGTTTTTTAAAAAAAGTGTATATGAATGCTATTCGATAACTATAAGTACAAAATTCAAAAATGAAGTAAAAGTTATTTACAAATGACAATTACAGACCATAACTGCTATGATGAAAGATCAAGACTCTGCTAAACGTTGTATTTGACGCTCAAATACAACGTTCACGCCAATCTAAACGCGTCCAACAATCATCAGAAGAGCGAGAATCTCAACGTGTTCAGGACGTTTCCCGAATTCAACCAATCAGACTTGGTCAGCAAGCCACAGAGTGTCCAGAAGAGGCTGCATTATGACGTGCTGAAGCTGAAGTACAACGTTCACGCCAATCGAAAATCGCTCGACATTCATCAGAAGATCAAGAATTTTAGCAAGTTCAAACTAATCAGACTCGGTCAAATTTAACTAATCAGACTCGGTCAGCAAGCCACAGAAAGTCCGGAAGAAGCTGCAATACGGCGTGCTGAAGCGGCTCATGTCCATCGCATCGTCCTGCTATTCTCAATCATGAAACCTTTAACGAGTTCGAAAATCCTGCTCATGATTGTTGTGCGATGAATGTTGACTGTCAGTTCTGCCATTCTATTAATTTTCCTGCTGAGAAATCCGATGAAAAAACCTTCAAGTATTGCTGTTTCAAAGTAAATGTTTTGCTTGAGAATGAAGGCCCAGCAGTTCGTGAGTTTCCACCTGATTTGAAGGATCTGCTAAGTAATCCACAGCATCCAAATCATCGGCACTTCAAGGAAAATATTAGTTCTTTCAATAGCGCCTTAAGTTTCATATCGTTGGGCGCACAAATTTGCCCACGTCGCAGGAAACGGTCCCTACATCTTCAAAGTTCACAGCCAGATCTATCATCAAACAGGCTAGATGAATCCAAGTGAAGACAGCAATTGCTTTTATACTGAGCTTTATGTTATTGACTCAGGCTTGGCAAATCAACAGCGTATAAATCATCCATCCACCGAATCAGCAACTTAATCCTGATATCGTAGCTTTCTTGGATGAGGTAATTCGTCGTAACAATGTATGCTCACGCTTATCGCATGCTGCGAGAAGTTGAAATTGATGAAAAGAAAAGAGCTGCTGATGAAGACCATAAATAGCAAATGACCGCAGACGCTACAGTGTTTCTATGGTTGATGAGATCGCCATGATTTTCCTGTCAGCTGACGGTGAATCACCATTTAAGCGCGACTTTTGAATGTCTTCTCGAAATTCCCAGCAACTACTCATCAAGCTCAACATTTTGAGTCCTTATCTGAACTCAATGATTTATGTGTCGTTTTATCCGTTCGGTGAAGCAGGTAAGCTACCAAATATTGAGATCAACGCCATAATCGTCCTGATCAACAGCATGCGCGTGTATTGATGCCGCAATGGAAGGTATCTCAAACAACCGTAAGAGTTAACCGCTTCAATCCAATTTTACACGGAGGAAAGTTGTTCCAGCAGTGTGCTGTAGATTCTTATTTTCAAGTTGAAAGCAACAACTTGAACTATATCCGCAGTCAGCAAGACCGTTTGCGAGTCGAGCAATATCGAGACTTAACGGTTCATTTGAATGACGTTGCTGATTGACGATGAGTGAACGTTGTGCGTGTCTTGATTTTTCCATCCTCATTTCAAGGTTGGCCTCGCGACATGAGTGAAAGGTATCACGATACCATGGCATTGTCTCTAAATTTGGCAGGCCTGATCTATTTGTGACCATGGCATGCAGTCCGAATTGGCCAGAGATTCAGAAAAATTTGCAGCCATTTTCGCAATTTGCATCCGCCTTCCGATCGTCCAGATTTAGTAGCATCGTATTCAGCATAAAACTTAACAGCTCTCCTCAAAGACATCACTAAGAACGGGGCTTTTGGACACGTGAAAGCTTTTGTGTACACAATCGAGTTTCAAAAGTGAACACTGCCTCACGGACACATCTTGACCATTCTTGGAGGTGATTAGAAAATTGAGACAGCAGAAAAAGTAGCTCGATACGTTTGTGCTTGAGATTCCTGATCGTCGAGTAGAGCCGAAACTTCACGAATGCGTCATTCTAACAATGATTCATGACGCATGTGACACTTTGAATCTAAAAGCACCTTGCATGGACAACAAGGAGTGCACAAAGAAGTTTCGAAGCAGTTCAGACCTCACATGATCACTGATGTCAATGTCTACCCGTTGTATAGACGTCGCAAAGGCGTTCAAGTTGAAATCCGGAATTTTACCGCCAGTAATTGCTTTGTTGTGCCCTACAACAAAATTTTCACGAAAAAATTCAATTGTCATGAGAATACTGAATCATGCCAGTCAGTCAAAGCCATTAAGTATATCTTTAAGTACATTTACAAAAGTTACAACAAAGCTGCAGTCGAATTCTATGATGTTGGTTCCTCAAGCTAATGTGATTTATGACGAGATTAGCCAGTACCTTGATGCGAGATTAGCCAGTATCTCGATGCGAGATTTGTGTCTGCGCCTAAAGCGGTATGGAGATTTCTGGAGAACGTCATGCACGATCGGCCCGTCATTCATCTTCCAAATGAACAATTAGTTTACTTCTAAGAAGGTCCGGAGCATTGTGAGTAGATGACAGAAAAACACAGCTGACAGACTAGTTCCAGCGTAACGCGACTGATGAAGTTTCCAGACATTTTTACTACTCGGAGTTGCTATATCACTATGTTTGCGATCAAAAGTTGAGTGGCTGGAAAAAAGAGACAGCGTGGAGGGGATAAGGTTGTATCGAATGTATAACGTTAGCCCTAAGAATTATGAACGATTTCCTTTGCGGCTGCTGTTTCAGTACGTTCAAGGTGCAATGAGCTTGAATGACTTGAAGACCGTCAGCGGAATTTTTCATGAGAGCTTCAAAACAGCAGCAATCGCTCATGGCTTGGTTGATGACGACACTGAATGGGTTCGCTGCTGAGAGGAAACATCAAAATTCAGCATGCCACGACAACTGCGACAGACATTCGCTCTGATCTGTGTCTTCAATTTCGCCAAAAGATCTACTTCATCTCTACTCAGCTGTTGGATACTTTATTTGAGGCTTTCATGGCCACATTGCTGAAAGAAGAGTACTTCAAGAAATCGGAATCGTTTTCCTTTTCACAGCACAAAGTGCACGGATTTTGGACTTCCAGAAGCAGTTGTTGTCACATCTTCAACTTGGACGATGAAGCAGCAAAAGCTAAGCGTTTCACCCCGACGGTCAATGCAAAATAGGCGAAAATTTCAATAAAATTATCGCTGCTGTGAACGACGACAAAGCATCAAATTGTTTTTTCTTCATCCACAGTCCTGGTGTATCCGGCAAGACTTACATGTACAACCCAATGATGATCTACGAGGGCAAGGCAAACGTTTGGGCTTTTGCGACGACTCGAATCGTTGCCGATTTGCTGAAGGGAAGTCGAACGTCGCATAGTGGATTCAGAATTCCAATTTCAGCTGTCGAAACTTCTGTCCCCAGCATGAAGGTGCCATCAAATGATTAGTCTAAATTGAGAGAAGCTTGGCTAATAATCATCATTGATGGGGAATCAATGTTGCCGTCACACTCATTGAAAATAATCGATTTGTGGCTGCCAGAAGTGATGAATAATGTACGTCCATTCGGTGGAAAAACTTTAGTGCTGGATGGTGATTTCCGCCAAACAACCAATATCGTTCCACGTGGTAGTGTTACAAAACATTTTAGAAGAATGTGTCAAGAATTCTCCACTGTGAAATTTTATCAAGCAGCGCAGTTCGGCTGTCAGCATGAGAACCACCAGGCAAGACGATTCCAATGATTGAGTCCCGCGATTGGGCAACAGCGATCTTTCAACAGGGATTGATGACTTTGACACTGACCTCCTCGTGCTTCCTGATGAGATTGTTGAAGATCATATCAGATTTTATCGCCTCAATCTTCAGTAATAAAATTCGCACACAAACGGATTAAGACATTGCTGACATCGCAATGAAAGTCATTCTGACGACCAAAAATGTAACTACAACAGAGCTTAATTGTGAAATTTTCAAGTAACTCCGTGGTGAGAAAAATAGTCATCGAAGGGTCGACAGTATGATTGCTGAAGATCCAGAAGGTGTCATCTCATTTCCAGTCGAGTTTGTCAATCAGCTATGCCCATCAGGAATTCCACCACGCGTCTTGAAGATCAAAGTTGGCTCATTGTGATGTTACTGCGAAATTTGCTTCCAAAGAAGGGACTGTCGAATAGCACACAAGTCGTGTGCTCACGACTGGTCATAAAAGCTCTTCATGCAAACATCATCGATGCTGAGATCATCACAGGTAGCAACTAAAGCGAACGAGCGATGATCCCAAGGCAGCCTCCCATTCATTCATCAGGCGACGTTATCAATTACCAATCATTTTAGCTTTTTCAACGACAATCGACAAATTACAGGGGCAATCACTTGATCACGCTGGAGTCTTTGAAGAAACCTGTTTTTGAACACGGCTCATGAGAATTTTCGCGTGTATGTTTGTGACACTCCATATCAAGGTCAGATTCTCAATGATGAACTAACGTTCACGAAAAGGGCTGTGATCAAAGAAATATGTGGTCTTGTATAAATCTGTGGTCTGCCTCAACCTCAGGTTGAGATAATTAGAGTATTGTTTTTCAAAACGTTCATTCTATATATACACTGGTTTCCGTAAACTAAACAACAAATGGAAAAATCCTGATAACTCAAAAAAGTCCCTAATTTAGGGTCACTGGTTCCAGGGAAGAGACAAACACAACATCCATACCTCACCGGGATTCGAATCTGGACCCCTTTCGGAC
The DNA here is from genome assembly GCA_039090855.1 of Macrothele yani. NCBI lineage: Eukaryota > Metazoa > Arthropoda > Arachnida > Araneae > Macrothelidae > Macrothele > Macrothele yani. The sequence goes on along the minus strand of CM077025.1, from coordinate 69,833,282 downwards.
GAACGAGCAGAGTCCTACAGTCTTGTGTATTCATCCTATGGATGAGTACATCATATCCACATAGCGTTGCATTTTTTTTTCGAACAATTGATAAATTTTGTACGTGTATAATTCTTTTTTTTTTTTTTTTTTTTTTTTTCCCCAACATAACGTTATTTTAATGTTTTTCTAGGACTTTATTTTTTTATTTTCAAGCGGTTTAGTGTATATTAAAACAACAAATTACACAGAAATTATTTCTTGTTATTAATGGAAATGAAGTGGGTGTATTTCATGGTTTAATCTGATATCCTCGTCGACGTGGCATTTCATTGGGAAATTAATTCGCCTCTCAACATATGGCTTTTTTTTTCTTAACATTCACTAAAATAACACAATGGCGACAGCCCCTTGTTCAACTAACTGGTACCACAAGTGGCACAGCACCTGTTGCTTCTGCGCATGCGCAGTCTCTTTGCTTCCCCCTCGTGTTGGGGTTGCATCGGTTGCCAGCTACGGGCCACTAGTGGCACTTGCTTGGAGGCCAACAATTCACGGCGATGCTGCAGAGCCATCAATGGCTGCCAACTAATGGCGCTGCAACCAACGGATCGCTACCGTTCCTTGAGCGGCAGATTTTAGCCAGTAGTGACCCATCTCTGCCAGCTGGTGGCCAGCAGTTTCCCAACACTTGTGTTTTTGCTGGGTATGAATATGACACAGGTAGAATAGAACCTGTTAAAAAACCTAGGCCTAGGGTCTATGAATTAATATCTCGTGCCTAAGTAAAAGCGCAATAATTTTAACTTGATTTGGCGTGTAAACGTTGTGAATATGACATCGGTGGAATAAAAACTGTTTAAAATGCTTAGGCCTAGGGTTCTTGAACTAATGTTTCGTGCCCAAGTAAAAATGAATTATTTATTGACATGAATTGACGTGTAAACGCTGTCAATATTACATTGGTAGAATAAAAATTGGTAAAAAGGCCAAGGTATAGTTCCTATGAATTAATTAAGTAAAAGAAAAAAAAATATTACAATCCTGACATGTTATGTAAGTATTTAGTGCCTAAATACAAGTGCAGCGTTATTAAAAAATCCCACCTTATCGTCCTTTTGTGAACACAGCATGAGTCATGTGTAATTCCGTTGTTTCGTCGAGCACTGTAGTTTTAAGAAACGTACCATAAGTCATGACAATTTATTTCTTCAAAGTAAAGTAAAATTCTCGCTTGGCTCACATACATGTAGAATGGTTTCTCAAAATTTGTCTGCAGTTTCCAATTCAATTATCTATATAAGCCAAGAAACGGCGATCTTTATAACTCCCACCCCCTCCACCTGAACGTTTGTGTCCAGTTGCCTTAAACTGGTATGAACCGGCTTGAAAATTCAGACAGACAAAAAAGCTCCAAAAAGAGGTCGTTAGGCACCTTGGAAAACTGCCCCACTGAAAAACTGCCACATATTCAAAGTGTTCATCAGAGGAACAGCACTTTGTGCCCGGCCCCTTAATGAAAAACGTGTGGCAGTTTCCCCGTGTGGCGGTTTTCCGGCAACCCCACCACACTAGGTAAATAATGAAAGTATGTCTCCCCACCCCCACCCCAACATTCAAACAGTATGTCAAATCGACTTATTAGCATGACCATGATGACAATCAAAACGCCTGTCTCGGACTTTTTTCCTGGACTTTTTAACCGATCACCACATTTGTCAAGCAGAGGCTGTAGTATGTTGCGCATCACCTGACCTTGCATCCCTATGTATGTATGTATGTATCTATCTATCTATCTATCTATCTATCTATCTATCTATCTATCTATCTATCTATGTACTGTATGTGTGTGTGGGAGGAGGGGGTATATATATATAGGTTTCTCGATGCACACATGCCCATTCGAACTAAAGCAAGAGCACAGAGGTTCCGGAGATGGCGTGGTTGTGGGTCGGCACGTCGAACCTGCCGAACTAAACCAAATAGTCCCACAAGCGCTCCATTGAACTGAGGTCTGGAGATTTCGCCTGCCAAGGAAGATCGGAGACATCGCTGTCGTGTTCCTGGAACCAGTTATGCACCCCCTAGTGACGTGGCAGGGGGCTTCGTCCTGTTGGTAGACACAATAACCACCACGGTAAACGTCCAATATTAATGGATAGATGTAGACAGCGAGGATGGACAGGCAGCCATTGGCGTTTAGGGACCCATCCAGTGGTACCAGCGGTCCCAGGTTATACCAGGAAAATATTCCCCAGACATGCACACTGCCACCGCCGGTCTGTACTTAACCGACAAGCACGTGCGGGTGTTGGTTCTTGTGTGTCTGACGCCGTATCCGCCACAGCCCGTCACTTCTGTGAAGTAGAAACCTCGGTTCGTTAGAGAAAGCAACCTTTTCCCACTCTTCCACTGTCCAATGATGGTAGTTTCATGCGAACTGCAGGCATCGTTCGCGATGGAACTGGGTTAACATGGGCGGCTTGACGCAGCGTTGACTCCGGAGACCCATGCGTAACAGAGTTCGTTCTACTGTTATCGGGGATACGTACCTGGGTGCTCCAGTGTTCATCTGCGTGGTCAATTGCTGCACGCACTGTATCGCTTGGATTGCCCTTTACCAGTCGAGAGAGGCGACGTTCTCCTCTGGGGTTGATAGCCTTTGGGACTCCACAGTTATGACGTCGGGAAGTGTTCGATGTGCCAGCGGTCAATTCTTAGTACACCCACATATCGGATAACTATTTTGCCTGCACTCCTTTTTTTGCAATTCTGTATGTTTGACAAGTTGTAAAGAAGTGACGATGCCTTAATATCTCTGCACTGATCTCATAAAAGAATTAGTTCTAATCTCGTTCTTGTGTGATTTTTTAAGCACCCTGTACATATAAGTTATGACACGTGGTGTTAATTACTCTGTTTCCATTTTCTCGTCTTCTAAATTGTAAAGGTGCAAGCCAGTTCAAGCTCCTTCCAGCCTGGAACGGAGAAAGGGCCACCGGAGAACTGGACACATTGGAATATCAGTGCCATAAAATTGTTCTGCAAAAACAAATTTCTTGTGGCTATGTTCCCACTACATGAGTAACTCTTGTTAATAAAACATTTGTTTTTTAATATTTCATTTTCAGTAAGAAATTTAGACATTTTCATGATTTTCGGGCCAAAGGCAAAGCGGTAAACTGGCTAGAAAACTTTTAAGGGGCCGTATAGAATTTTTTTTTTTTTTTTTTTTTTTTTTTTTTTTGATTGGAGGTTTAACGACCACCATGAGCAACTCAATGGGCTATAAGCAGTCGTCCGTCCCTAATTTAGGGTCACTGGTTCCAGGGAAGGGAGAGAGCCAGTGCCGTAAGACAAACACAACATCCATGCCTCACCGGGATTCGAACCCGGACACCTTACGGACGAATGATCAGAGGCCATCGCTTAGACCACTGCGCCACCGGGGCGGCATAGAAATTGTGTTCTGGATTGTTCCGCGGCTACGTCTCTCGAGATTGGTTATCTGGCACACATAAATTTCCGTAATTTCGTATTTTCTTTTTTACGATATTTTTCAAGGTATATAAACTAATCTCTGCAGGTATGTGCAAAACAAATTCTCTGCGGGTATGTGCAAACCCAGAAAACTTACCGGAAGAGGATAGTGGGGGGGTTAAAACCTAAAATATGAATTATAAAGAATTTCTGGTCCGATAGAAATATTTTCAACATTTACAACCAGAAATACTTTGTTTTATAATTTAGGATCCCCCCCCCGACAGGTGTCCTGAGTCAGCACATGTCCTCAGAGAATTTGTTGACTTGTAGGTTGCAAATGCTGAAAATCTCCCTATCGGACCAGAAATTCTTTATATTTGACACATTTGGTACCCCCCCCCCCACACACACAGGTTGCCTAATTAGGCACATGCCCTCAGAAAACATGTCGAGTTGTAGCTTGTAAATGCTGAAAATCTCCCGATCGGATGAAAAATACTTTATAGTTAAGGTATTGCCCCCCCCCTCCGAAAGGTTGCCTAAGTAGGCACGTGCCCTCAGAAAATTTGTCGAGTTGTAGCTTGTAAATGCTGAAAATCCCCCGATCGGATGAGAAATGAGAAATTCTTTATATATTACAATTTTAATATCAACCCCCCCCCCCCCCCGCCCCATCCGACAGGTTTCCTGAGTAGGCACATGCCCTTAGATCATGTGTCGAGTTTTAGCTTGTAAATGCTGAAAAGCTCCCGATCGGACCAGAAATTCTCTATATTTTACACTTTTGGTATTACCCCCCCCCTCCATCCCTTCAGGTTTCCTCAGTCAGCACATGCCCTCAGATTTTTTTTTAAATTGGAGGTTTAACGACAACAGTGAGCAACTCGATGGGCTATAAGCAGTCCCCCGTCCCTAATTTAGGCCCAGTGGTCTCAGGGAAGGGAGAGAGCCAGTGCCGTAAGACAAACACAACATCCATGCCTCACGGGATTCGAACCCAGACCCATCTCGAACGAATGATCATAAGCCAGCGCTTAGACCACTGCGCCACAGTGTTTTTCTTTCTTTTTTTCTTTCCTTCTTTATTTTAATTATATACGTATTTTTAAACGATCAAAGCTGAGTATATCCGCTTCTTCAGCCTATGGATGAAGAAGCGTATATGAAATGTTGTTTTAGAAATGTTAAATGAAGCCCCCTTACATTTTAACATTTCTGAAACAAAGTGCAATTTTTATACAATCCATAAATATTTATGTGATCAGTTTCTACACTTGATCGAAAACATCTTCCGAAGTTAAGTATTATCTACAAATCATCCATAGTGGGCAAGTGGCCAGTGGGCAAATGTCTGATTGGACAAGGGTCCGGGTGAGCAAATGTCCGGATCTCCAGTTCTCCTACACCCCCTTCCGCACAGCGAAAATCTGAAGTAACACCAGTGGTAATTAAAATTTTAATTTTGGGCTATTTCTTTATAGTAAGAAATGCACTTATATACGCAATATTTCCTATTATTAACGATATGGCAAACTTTAGTGTATTTAAGTGCTTTTTTTTTTTAATGCATTTGTGTCGCGTTTGCCTTTCAAGGAAAGCGATAGTAACCCAGAATTATTAGGTAGGAATCCCGTTTAAGGAAAAAAAAATTCTCAGAATTTCCGTTTTGCGTAGGGTGTCTACTCAGCAGTAAGTAGCAGTGTAGGTATTTTTAGCACGGCTTTTTCAATTGTATTTCAGTGTTTTTAGTGCATAAAAAAACACAAAAAGCAGAGCATTTTTGCTCTCTCCTTTCCAATGGGTAATAGTTGTGAAGGCAAAATTAAGACAAGTGTCGCAAGGAGATGTAATGTTATATAACACCGCGACTTCAGTTCTTAACACAGGTTGTAAAAAGAAAAGACGAAGGAACGCACACTCTCGAAAAAATAAATGAAATAATTGAGTAATTAAATGCGTGGTTCATTGGAGTATTTAAGGAAAGTAAGCCTTTACTTGTTGTAATTTGTTTTATTTATTATTGATTAAGAAATTACTTAGTTATAACTTATTTTCATAATTACTGAGCAAAAAAGTTATTTTCATAATTATTGAGCTGAAAAAGGTTCGTGGTCGACATGTTTATATACATTCATATGAAGCAACAGATTATAAAAGAACAGCTCAGCTGAACAAGAACAGATAAAAGAACAGCTCCTGAAAAATGAACAGGAGCAGGGAAGAACTGTTCAGTGGAAAGAACAACATTTCTCATCCCTATTATCCAGTCAGTTTTTACGCTATTTTCGCTCCCACACTGCCCCGTTCTGTGGAACAATAGCAAAACACGTCCCCAGATGTTTAATCGCATTGTCCCACGGCCCTGATTGTCCTCGCCTGTTTTTTAAAGAGGTAGTCGCGTGGAGGAGGGATCACCATGTATAACAAACAGCACAGCCTAACCACATATTGAGATTGTTCCCTTCCTGAACAAAGGGGGAGGGCGGGGAATGAAAAACTTAACTATACTCATGTTTCTTCATTAGTTCCACCGCCCATACGTACAATGTAGAGAAAGACGCCGTCGGACATTTCGGAAGCGAACTCATTGGACTTTCATTAAAGCGGCATATCTAGAATCCAGATAGCTTTGGGAATTGTGAGCTATTCTTACAGATCACATGACACCCAGTGATGAGGCGCATTTTCCCATTTTGGAAAGTGACATACTGACTGACATCATGGATTCTCAGGGTAAAAAAAACTAGCACAGCTCAACTAAAACAGCACAAGCTCAACTAAAACTTTCATTTATTCATTTATTTTTATTGACTGAGTTTTCTTCATGTGTTGATTAATAAATGGAAAGATAATTAATTGCAACAAAACATTTATTTCGTGGAAAATTGGTCCTCCGACTTTCGACTCTAAATTTGTTTTTCATTTTGTGCTTTCGGGCATACAGTTATTTTCCAAGAGGTTCACTGTAAACCGCCACACAGAAAAACTGCCACACAAGAAAACTGCCACACCGGAAGATTGCCACAGAAGAAAACTGCCACACCGGAAGATTGCCACACAGGAAAACTGCCACACGCTTTTCATGAAGGGGCAGGGCACAAATTGCTATTCCTTCGAGGAACACTTTGAATGTGTGGCAGTTTTCTGGTGTGGCAGTTTTCCAAGTTTACTTACGGCAACTGGCCCCAGAAGTTCGAGGGGTGGGGGGGCAGGTATAAAGATTGCCGTTTCTTGGACTATATTGAGAATTGAATTGGGAACTCCAAACAAATTTCGAGAAAACGTTCTATTTAAGCGCCAAGCGTTCAGGAAAGAACAGTAAGGTGGGATTTTTTTATTAACGCTGCACTTTTACTTAGGCACTAAATATTTACATAACATGTCAAATTTGTAATATTTTTCTTTTACTTAATTAATTCATAGGCCCTACACCTAGGCCTTTTTACAGCTTTTAATTCGCTGACTTTATATTCATAACGCTTACGTATCAAATCAAGTCAGTAGCATTGCTCTTTTACTTAGGCACTAAATAGTCATAGGCCACAGGCATAGGCCTTTTTAACAGGTTTTATTCTACCAGTGTCATATTCACAACATTTACACATGAAATCAAGTTAATAATATTGCGCTTTTATTTAGGCACGAAATATTTATTCACAGGCCCGAGGCCTAGTCTTAGGCCCTTTTAACAGTTTTTATTCTACCAGTGCCATATTCACAACGTTTAACAGAAAATCATGTTAATAATATTGGGCGTTTTCTTAGGCACGAAATATTAATTCATATGCCCTAGGTCAAGACAGACCGTTGTGGAGGAAACTTGGGGAGACCTTCGTCCAGCAGTGGATTGATAATGGTTGACAATGATGATGATGATGATGCCCTAGGTCTAGGCCTTTTTAATGGTTTTTACTTTTCATTATATAACTACACAACGAATAAATGTAATAATATTGCGCTTTTACTTAGGCACGAAATATTAATTCACTGGCCCTAGGCCTAGGCCTTGTTAATAGTTTTTACTCTATCAATGACATATTCACACCGTTTACACACACAAAAAAAATTTAATAATATTGCTCTTTTACTTAGGCACGAAATATTCGTTCATAGGCCCTAGGTCTGGGCCTATGAATTAATATTTCTTGCCCAAATAAAAGCGTAATATTATTAAATTGATTTGTCGTGTAAATGTAGTGAATATGGTATTGATAGAGTCAAAACTATTAAAAAGGCGTACGGCCTATGAATTTATATTTCGTGCCTCAGTAAACGGCTAAACGCCCAATATTATTAACACGATTCGCTGTGTAAACATTGTGAATATGACACTGGTAGAATAAAACCTGTTAAAAAGGCCCTATGCCTGTGGCCTATTATGACTATTTAGTGCCTAAGTAAAAGAGCAATGCTATTGACTTGATTTGATATATAAGCGTTATGAATATAAAGTCGGTGAATTAAAAGCTGTTAAAAAGGCCGAGGTGTAGGGCCAATGAATTAATTAGTTAAAAGAAAAATACTACAAATTTGACATCTTATGTAAATCTTTAGTGCCTAAAGTAAAAGTGCAGCGTTATTAAAAAATTCCCACCTCATTGGTCTTTCCTGAACAAAATAATTTTTGCTTGGCTTACATAGAACGTTTTCTCGAAATTTGTTTGGAGTTCCCAATTCGATTCTCAACATAGGCCAAGAAACGGCAATCTTATGCCCCCCTTCCTCGAACTTCTGTGTCCAGTTACCCTAAGTATGAACCGACATGAAAATTCAGACAAACAAAAGAGCTCCTTCCCATCGTTAGGCACCTTGGGAAACTGCCACACATAATTCGGAAACTTGGAAAACTGCCACACCAGAAAACTGCCACACATTCAAAGTGTTCCTCGGAGGAATAGCAATTTGTGCACGGCTCCTTAATGAAAAGCGTGTGGCAGTTTTCCTGTGTGGCGGTTTTCCGATGTGTGGCAGTTTTCCTGTGTGGCAGTCTTCCTGTGTGGCGCTCTTCCTCCAACCATTTTGGTTGTCTGAATTTTACGCCGGTTCATACCAATTTAAGGTAACTGAACATAGAAGTTCAAGAGGAGAGGGGAGGGGGATATAAAGATAGCCGTTTCTCGGCAAATGTAGAGAATTGAATTGGAAACTCCAAACAAATTTTGAGAAACCATTACATGTAAGCCAAGCGAGAATTTTACTTCACTTTGAAGAAATAAATTGTCATGACTTGTAAGTACATTTCTTAAAACTATAGTGTTCGACGAAACAACGGAATGCCGCCCCGGTGGCGCAGTGGTCTAAGCGATGGCCTCTGATCATTCGTCCGAGCGGCGTCCGGGTTCGAATCCCGGTAGGCATGGATGTTGTGTTTGTCTTACGGCACTGGCTCTCTCCCTTCCCTGGAACCAGTGACCCTAAATTAGGGATGGGCGACTGCCTATAGCCCATTGAGTTGCTCACGGTGGTCGTTAAACCTCCAATCAAAAAAGAAACAACAGAATTACAGCATGACTCGTGCTGTGTTCAGAGAAGGATGATAAGGTGAGATTTTTTAATAACCCTGCACTTGTACTTAGGCTCAAAATACTTACATAACATGTCAGATTTGTAATATTTTTTTCTTTTACTTAATTAATTCATAGGCCCTGTACCTTGACCTTTTTAATCGGGTACGGAGGGCCACATCGCAATTTCAATGCCATAAATTTGTTCTGAATAAACAAATACCGTTGGGTTATACTGTATTTCCTACTACTTAAGCAATTATTGTTCACCAAACATTTTTTTTTAATATTTCATTTACAATAAGAAATTTGTACATTTCCATGATTTTCAGGCCAAAGACAAAGCGGAGAAGTGGCCACAAAAATTTTAAGGAGCCATATAAAAATTACGTTTTTGACCACTTCGTGGCCACGTCCTCACAGGTTGGTTATCTGAGTCACATAAAGTTTCCGTAATTTCGTATTTTCTTAACTACGGTATTTAACGTGATCCTTTATGAAAAAATGTTTATAATCCTTTATGAAAAAATGTTTATAATGCCGCCCCGGTGGCGCAGTGGTCTAAGGCGTTGGCCTCAGATCATTCGTCCGTAAGGGGTCCGGGTTCGAATCCCGGTCAGGCATGGATGTTGTGTTTGTCTTACGGTACTGGCTCTCTCCCTTCCCTGGAACCAGTGACCCTAAATTAGGGACGGGCGACTGCTTATAGCCCATTGAGTTGCTCACGGTGGTCGTTAAACCTCCAATAAAAAACAAACAAAAAAAACCGTAATGTTTATACGATCCCTTAAAATGTTTGTGGCCAGTTCTCCGGTGGTCAGTTTTCCTACACCCGATATGAACTGGTGTGAAAATGCACACAAACAAAGGAGCTCTTTCCCGTCGTTAGGCGCCTTAGAAAACTGCCACACATAATTAGAAAACTTGGAAAACTACCACACATTCAAAGCGTTCCTCGGAGGAACAGCAATTTGTGCACGGCCCCTTAAGGGAAAACGTGTGGCAATTTTCCTGTGTGGCAGTTTTCTGGCAAGCCCATAACACTAGGTAAATAATGAAAGTATGTCTTCCCACCCCAACATTCAAACAGTATGTCAAATCGACTTGTTAGCATGCCCATGATGACAATCAAAACGCCCATCTCGGACTTTTTTTCCTCGGACTTTTTTTCCTCGAACTTTATTTTCTCCGACTTTTTTCCTGGACTTTTTTTCCGGACTTTTTATCCGCGTTTATTAACAGTCTCGGATTTTTTTTCCTAGATTTTAATATTTATATATACAGGGCCAGCCCTACGAGTGGGCGACGTGGGTCGGCGGTCATGTGGAGGGCGGCTGGCCGGTAGACTGCCCTTATTTTGCTTTAGCTTTTTCATATAAAAATATATATTATGTTTATATAATGATCTGAAATTTACTGTTTCATAAAATACATATTATTTGACCTTTTTTCTTTGTGAATTAATCGCGCTTGTTTCATCCGTATTATTACATAAAAGCGAATTCCTAATTGCAATATTTTATAGCAGTTCTCATTCTCTGCCGTTCTTCTAAGCCAGTATATTTAGCCTTTCTATTTTTGAAGTCTGTATCTTTGTGTCTCTTCCTGGACCTGAGACAACATTACTCGCATTGAGGCTACAGTCATGAAAATGTATACAAAGTACGATTGTCACTCGCTTCTTGACCAACCCCTTGTTTTGCAAAGCAGGATTCCAGGAGCAGGACGGAAAGAACCCTAGGCGCTCCACCCGTTACCCTAACCACTACAGCACGGTGTCATTTTCAAAGTGACCGCATCCGCAATTTAAACTAATTACACCATAAAAGGGAGGACGGTATGACCGCTCCGATGAGAAAATGTCATCCTAGGACAGAGTAGGAAATCGGCATGTTTAGTTGGTACAACAAAATGTGATTTAGCAATTCTGATTTTAGCCGTATGAGGTGAAGAGACTGAATACAGGAAAAATACTCTAATTATTTAGAGGAAAAACCCAAATTGGGATTTCAGTGGGAAAGGATACACCTTTTTTTTTTTTTTTTTTTTCCATTTTCGAAAGATTTTGAATTATTTGTTTTAACCTAATTGCTAATGAAATCCAGATTGCAAATATAATAAAAAGAGAAACTAAATAAAAATGCGTACACTACAAAATTCAGGTAACTTCTCAATCCCTGTTTTTCTTTAGATACCTTTGTACATACAGTCTATCTTAATCGGTTGGTCTCGAGCCTCGCATTAATCAAGGGACTCCAACTTAATGTTTTAATCGAAAGGAAAAAAGAAATTTCCTGAGAACTTTGAAGTGTAAAATCAGTATTTGGAAATTTTCCATGTAAGTTAGTTTGACCGCCACCCACCGGCTGTATGAAGGAAACATACCCCGATGTCATTTCTGATATACGTTCCACAGTCAGTGAAAGTTTTTGGAAGTATTCCCATAGGAAGTAGTTTTTCGTGATGTGTATTCTTACAGGATTCTCCCTCGAAATACAAACTTGTAATTTGTGCAGGTTTTCAAAGAATTTTTGGAAGATAATTCTATAAATAATGCTACCACTATGTGGACTGCTTGCCTCAAGAAATATGTGTAGGGGGAGGGGGTATGTGTGTAACAAAACATCTTAATTTCATCTAAAGGCAGGCTGACCTCCACCATGCCCACGCATGAACAATATCACAGGCCGGCCCTGTATATATAGACTACAGAGAGAGAGAGAGAGAGAATGCTGTTAAAATGTCTAAGAAACCCCCCCCCCCCCAACACACACATTTTTGTATTATTTGAAAAGTTTGGAGGTGTAGTAATCTTTTTCATTGAGCAAAGCCGTATTTCTCAAGGCAAGCCAACAAAACCGTCAGCGTCCTGGAGCAATTTTTGTTTTAAAAATATGGTAGGCCTATTTTAGCCCCGTATGATATTATAGTAATTCTGCATATATAGTAATTGCTACCGGTAAAAATAAGTTTAATTGAGAGTTCAGTTGTTCTCTTGATGTAATACACTTTCTATATTGTACTACATGTCATTGAACGATTTAATTTTGATTTCAATGTCATCCCAAATTACAGAAATTTTAATACTTCCTTAATACTACTTATGAGATTCAAAATACATCTGGAAACAGTAATCACCCAAGTCGTACATTTATAAGTCTTAAAATTCGACCTGGAGTTCAAATTTCTGCATACTTATATTGCATATAAGTCACGAGGCAAAAGTAGTTTTCATATAAACATTCAAAAACAATTGCACGATTTGTGTGTAGTAAGAATTTCAGTCACTATATAAAAAAATCAAATTTCAGGTCACTCTTTCATCATGGAGCATTTCGAAGAATGTGCAGTTTTATTATAGCGATCGATTCTTTTCTGGTTGGAAAATAGAAAAATATAAAAAGCATCCAACTGTTGGATGCTTTTTATATTTTTGTATTTTCTTTTCCTCTCTCCTTTGCCGGAATCACCGACTGATAACAATTAATGATTCTGTAAGTGATAAATTCAGGACATTGTGGACCCAGATTAAACATCTAAGAAGTTCCTGACATCGCATGGGGAACAGACTACAATGGGGATGTTACGTTTCGGTGAAGTGATCTTTCGGTGAAACGACCTTTCGGTGAAATGAACCTTTAGGTGAAACGACCTTTCGGTGAAATGAACTTTTCGATGAAATGACCCTTCGGTGAAGTGAACTTTTCGGTGAAACAACCTTTCGGTGAAATGAACTTTTCGATGAAATGACCCTTCGGTGAAGTGAACCTTTCGGTGAAATGACCTTTCGGTGAAATGAACTTTTCGGTGAAGTGATTTTCGGTGAAGTGACCTTCGGTGAAGTGATCTTTAGGTGAAATGAGCGATACCCGACTTGGTCACAAGTACATCTAAATAAGGTAATTCTCCTTGATTTTATATTTCTATCGCAAATTTAATGTCTTCATGTATGTTGTTTATGTCTACTATAAAGTCTTACAGGTAGGCTTCTCCGTACTCCCAGCCAAAAAAGATATCATCTGCATAGCGTAGCCATACTCTTGGTGTCCTGGGACCAGTAGAGCGTACTCTGGTGTACATACTCTGCGTACTCCATACTCTGGTGTCCTGGGACCAGCAGATTGCGTAAAACCCACGCTGCTCGCCACAAGAAGAAATTAGATAAGCTCTGGGCAGAACAGCACCCGAACGTCCCTCAGCATCAAGATTTCATAATTCCAGTCATTAATGTTTCTTCTAAGACACTTACCCATTCAGAGCTTGAGATCCTGCAGAAAGGCCTGAAATTTACATTTGAGAGACCACTTGGATACAAAGAAGTGGTACCACAAATCGAAAGTGTCCTACGGCATTTGCCCGTTGCTGAACGTGACCCTATCAGATACAAATGCGCAGCCATGCTTACAAGGATCACGAAAACACGGAGGAGAAATGACATTCAGAAGCTCCCATTTGAATTAAAGAGGCTCAAAGATGACAGAGACATTGTTTTCCTACTAACTGATTAGTCGGGGCAGATCGCCATAATTGACGATCAAGACTACGACATCAAACTTTGTTCTTTCACTGATTCGAACGCCGTCATTCAGACAACAAACCCTCTCAACAGATGGAAAGCAAGAGTCAGGAAAGCTGCTAATTTGAAAACCCTTCCAGACGCCATCAAGCAAGGAGCAAAACTCCCTCCTGGAGCATCCATACCCAAATTATTCGGGATATTAAAGCACCATAATGAGGGCAACCCAATCAGGCCGATCGTTTCAAGGAAGAGAGCACCATCAGCACACCTTGAGAAAGCCCTAGCAACTTTTCTTATGCCATTCCTTCCGAACACAGAGTCCTTACTCCTCGAATGAGTTCATCTCCCAGCTAAAAGGTATCACCCTTGCACAACATGAGCTTATTGGCAGCTTTGATGTTATCTCCCTCTACCCCTCTGTTCCTATACCGGAAGCTACACAAAACATCAAACGAACCCTGACAGGAGCTAACCTTTATGATAAAGAAGCTCTGAAAGATATATTTCCTGTTATTTACTTAGCTGTAGAATCCAACTTCTTTGCCTATGGCTCGCACGTCTACAAGCAATCAAAAGGAGTCCCGATGGGTTCAGCCTTGTCTGCTATACTCGCTGAAACCATCATGAGACCTATTGAAGAGACCGTACTCACCACTATTCCCAGGACATCCAGAGTAAGGCTACACTATGCCTAGATTATATCTTTTTTGTCTGCGAGTACGGAGAAGACTACCTGCAAGAATTTATAGTAGACATAAACAACATACATGAAGACATTAAATTTGCGATAGAAATAGAAAATCAAGGAGAATTACCTTATTTAGATGTACTTGTGACGAAGTCGACTTCAGGTACACTCTCTACCAAAGTCTACTATAAACCCATGCACGTACCTAACCCTATTCCACCAGGATCAGCCAAACCAACAACACATAAGTATGCTCTATTCAAATACCGGGCTAAAAGAGATAAAGATCTTTGCACCTTGAAATCAGACTATGATGCCGAAATTAAGTCTTTGAAAGATCTTGCCGTTGCAGGAGAGTTTGACGTCTCCCGCGTAGAGGACACCATAGCGAAAGTTGTAGCCAACGCACTTGCTACACTGAACAGAAGAGCACATTTAAAATTTGTTGGTTCGATCTCATACATCCCCAAAGTATCTTATTTTATTAAAAATCACTTCCAGAAGAAAGGATTGGATGTCGGCCTAAAAGCTTCTAAACCCATGGCAACCATCCTCAGTATAGCAAGAGGTAATGACACCTTGAAGCTCACAGATGCGGGCATCTATTGCCTCCCATTGTTATATCCAGACTCCTCTACTAAATTTTACGTAGGTGTCACAAAAAGGTCGTTTGAAGAGAGAATGAATGAGCACAAGTGGGACGTTGCACAAAAGAAGCTTTCTACATCCCTTGCCAAAGAAGTAGCCAGCCATAAGGCTCAACCCCAATGGCAGAATAACTTGAAGATCGCACCATATGGAGACGCAAGAACAGCTGCCATAAGGGAAACAGTTGAAATATTAACGCGACATGATGTATGCTACACAGATGTCTCTTTGGAACTACCGGTAGCCTGGAATCATCTGCTAGGCATCGCAAGATGGACTTCATGATTCTAGTTTCTCCCTAAAGTTTACATTTTTTGCATTCACTTTTAAGATATTGTATTCACCACGTTCGGTGGTTATCTACGCGCGTAGTCTTTAGGCATGATTTCATTTGTCATATTATAATTTACGTTCTGTTTACAATTTTGATTCTGTATTCTCTATGCAACCGCCTGATGACGCTGTCCGTTGACGGGGAGTGCTTGCGAAGTGAAATTCGTGTGATTTCTTACTTTGACACCAATAAATCGGATCATTATATATTTATGATTAGTATTTGGTTCATTTATTGACTGTGGTGTATAAAAAGCATTTCAAGAGGAATGGCGCATTTATGGTCTATAACTATAGCTTTTACACACATACACTATATTGACAAAAGTCCCCGGACACCCCTTCAAAAGCAAATGAACGGATTCGCTGCGTTGTTAAGAAAAGCGGTACAGCAGCTGACCGCGATCATATCGCACTGTGAGGTTCAGTGAAAATGTCGCGGCGGGATCGAACTGAATTTGAGAAATGAAAGATTGTTGGGTGTTATATTAGTGGGTTGTCCATAAGAGAAACCGAGAGGCGTTTAAACTTACCCAAATCATATGTTTTGGATGTACGGAATAAGTGGAAGACACATGGCGTACCTGAAGCAGCAAAACATACCGGCAGACCAAAGAAAATCAGTGATAGAGGACGTCGAAGCCCCAGGAGAGTCGTTACCGCTAATCGACGGAGTACTTACTGCCCAAGACCTCAGTGTACAGGTGAGTAAAAATGCTGGAACCTCGGTATGTACACGCACCATTCGCAGAGAACTTCAATCCATGGGTTACCGTAGTCGTCCGGTTGCTCATAAGCCTTTCATATCCACACTCCGAATGATGTTCTTCGTTTAGCATGGTGTGAAGAACATTTATCGTGGACCGTAGATCAATGGAAGCAGGTCCTATGTACTGATGAATCCAGATACACGATCCATTAGTCTGATGGGCGTGTGTGGTTATGGCGGCAGCCGTAGGAACGCTATTTACCACAGTGTACCGTTCCTACGGTCAAGTTTGGAGCTGGCAGTGTACTCGTGTGGGGGTGTTTTTCGTGGTATGTTCCCGGCCCATTGGTTATCGTGGGCAAACCTGTTAACCAGCACGTCTACCTCGATATTCCGCACAACTATGTCCTACCAACTCTGTGGCAATACCATGGAACTTAAGCCTTGTTGGTACCAGCAGGATAATGCACCGAGCCATAAAGCAAAGACTGTTACGGCGTGGTTTGACGATAATTCCGTATCGTGTGTGGACTGGCCAGCACAGAGCCCTGATCTTAATAGAGCACCTATGGGATGAATTAGAGCGCCGCATAAGAAGTTTGGAACCAAAGCCTACTACTAAGCAACAGTTAGCGGCAGCATTCTGTACTGAATCGCTGTTCCAAAACCTTGTCGAAAGCATGTCTCGAAGGGTCAGTGCATGCATTAAGGCAAAGGTGGACCCACGCCGTACTAATGTATGTCAATAAATGCTATGTTGTGTTTCTCTTCTAGGTGTCCGGTGACTTTTGTCAATATAGCGCATATTTTGGAGTCTTATATATTTTTATTATATAATGTGTTTCAATAATTGAATAAAAGGGAAAGAAGAAACAAATTTTTAACAAAATCATTATAGTGCAGTATACATAAAAGTTGTGGCATTACAGTTTCAGTATTTCAGTTTTTAACGTTTTTACCTGTGATTCCCCAAATTCCTTATTAGTTGAAGCAATTATTTTCACAATTCTGTATTTTGTTTTATTATGTTTGCTCAAGCCTGTATGCTTATTAGTTGTGAGTTACAGGTTGTGCACAGACCCAAGGTTTCATGATACACTCATTGTCATAAAAATCCGCGCACCAAGAAGGAGGCGTCGGATTGAAATGAGATTTTAGTAGTGGGATGGTACATACTAAGGACAGAAGTGATTACAATATCACAGCAGCAGGACGATTTCCCGCGGACATACGGTACACATTCCGATCAGCATTAGTACCGCGTCGGACCGCCTCGTGCTCGGATACCTGCGGTGATACGGTCCGGCATGGAGTCAAAGAGACGCTGTGTTATCCTGGGACAGATTAGCCCACACTTCTTGCAACTGACGCTCTAAATCACGAACACTGGGAGATGGAGGAAGCTGGTGTCCCTTCTGGTCCCACACGTGTTCGATGGGCGAGATATCAGGCGATCTGGCACGCCACGGAAGCGTCGAAGCATGACGTAGACAGTGCTAGGAAACCATAGCCGTGTGCGGACGGGCGTTATCTTGTTGGAAAATGACTCCGGGCAGCCCGGCCAGGAAAAGCAGCGTATGGCGCTGCAGTATCTCCTGTACATAGCGCTGAGCTGTCAACGTCTCTCGGATCAATACGAGAGAAGTCCGGCTGTCATACGCGATGGCTCCCCAGACCATCACGCTTGCAGTTCGGGACGTGTGCCGCTCTACAGCGAGATCGGGATTGTAGCGATCACCTGCGGTGCTCCACACTCTGACACGGTGGTCGTCCGTTCCCATACAGTAGCGGGATTCATCGCTGAACACTATACGTCGCCAGTCCGTAGCATTCCACGTTGCTTGCTGCTGACACCACTGCAATCGACGCCGACGGTGGTCAGGTGTTAATGGCAGGAAACGTAAGGGTCGTCGAGAGTGCAGATTCGCCTCTTCCAGGTGTCTAGAAATGGTTCTGGTAGACACAGGAGTCCCTTGTACAGCCGCTAAATGTCTCTGGATATTGGACAAGAACGTTGTTGCATCTGTGCGCTCTCTCACGATCCCACGTTCTTCTTTGCTGGTGGTGTGTCTAGGTCTAGAGCCAGTCCGCCGTGGCTGGGTGCCTTCCCATTTCCATTGCTCCCAACACGACCGCACCGTACTGTTCGACCGGCCCAAATGGTGGCCGATTCGGCGCGCAGGCCACCTTGCCTCTCATCCCGACGATACGGCCTCGTTCAAACTCCGTCAGTTGCCCGTACGCACATCTACGGCGGCTCCTCGGCATGTCTATCGCTCAGGGATCTCACCTGACTTTTACCGTGCACTTCCGCACGAATGTGGAGTACCCTGCGCGGCACGTTATAAGCCCTAAGGATTGCGATTGCAGCGCCGTTCTTGGACGCTCGGGCATGCGGAATGGGACGATTTTTTTCTTGGTGCGCGGATTTTAATGACAATAAGAGTATTTTAAGTAGGAGTGTTTGGATCACATGTCCTGGAATTCTGTGATTGAGTAGGACTATGAGCCAAGTGCTAAAAATTAATAAATACCAGAATATACATTTCAAATGCCATTTTTTTTCTGCATATACGTTTCAAATGACACTTCAATTGTTTTTCTTGTGTATTGTTAACAAACTTATTTCCCATGTAATAATTTTTTGGGGAAAAATAATTTTCCTGTCCAAAAACAAATCTAGCTACATAATGTAGCAAATGCGAAATGTGAAAAGGTATCAACATTGTTTTAACTAAGAAGAAAATATTGGTAGTTATATAAAATTAGTCCCTATCAGTTGGATATCGATCACATTTCAGAAGCCAATGCAATATTTTTAATAGAGTACAATAAAAACTGACTGGAAGCAGGTAAAATTTTCATAGAAATATGAAACCTGTACAACTAGTGTACCATGTTTCTTGTATCTTTCTTTTTTAATGGCATGGAGTGGGGAGGGAGTAACAGAAAAACAGCAATGAATAACAAGGGCTGCATGTGCTTCCCCCATCTTTCAGTGCATGGTAACTGCTCCACACAAAGGGAACCAGAACCAAACAAACATAATTAAAAATACTTTTGAAGGGGGGCATGGGTTAATTACACTCACAACAATCTCTGATCCTTATTTGATGGGTCAGCTGCACTCAGAAAATGAAACAATAGCAATTGAAAACACTCACCCAGCCCTTGCTTACTAGAAAGGGAATCTAAAAAACTGGTGGGAGGAACTGGGATTCTGCAGCACAAGCTGCTCTCTTCTAGGCAATGTTCCATCGACTCTCTGCATCGTTCTTCAAACAGTGAATATAGAGGTAACATGGATTTCATGTACAGCAAAAAAGGGGGAAAAAAACTATTGACACACTCAGAACATGAATTCTGTGAAGATCACAAAATGTCATATGTATGTATATACAAGTCATGTATATTTATATACACTCAGACATACTTTTATGGTTCCATGAGCACAATTTTCCAACAGCAGAAAATACTTTGAGAGAATTTCTGAGTGCAGTTATCCCTCACCATGGAGAAGACCTTGGGATGGGGTATCTCTTGCAAGGTTGGTACTCTTCCAAGCAAAATAAATTCAAGCATTTTTCAAGGACTCTTTAAACGTGAATTATCATATGTGTGCATTATCGGTAGGTCGGTCGGTATGTAAGTATTTTAGTAAGTTCAGACCATTAATATTAGCTGAGAGGGGCACACTTTCAATGACCTGCCTGTTACCCCTTGCCTTCAGTTGGTTTATTTCATTAACTTTGAAATGCCCCTCTGTTTTGGTGTTTTTTGAAATCATTTTATTTTGTGGAATATTTTGAAAGGGAACATTATTTTTGCATTCAGCTTAGGGTATGACACTTATTGTTTGCTTTAACTTTTTATTTTTGATGCATGACTTTGACGCAGCCAGGAGACGAAGGGTCCACGCATGAAGTACAAGCAATACCTGGAAGTTCCACATTCTGGCAGGAACACGTCCCTAACCCCAGTAAACAGAAGCCCATCACAATTTGCGAATATATCATTCCACTTATTTTACTCGCATGGCTGATGCTTTACTCTGTAGTGATATAGCCAAGGCACCAGCTGTTCACACACACTTGGGTTGAATGCAAGTTCTGCACTATTTGATAAGCTTGGTGTTTATACCAGAACTACACAGAAATCTCCTACACAACTTTTTAGCACAAACAATTATTTAACACATGCTCTTTCATATCATTACTTAAAAACAAAAACAAAAAAATTCAAGTACTATTTACAGAGTCTTAAACTTTTTCAAGTACTTGAAAATGAACTTTTTTTTTATTCAATGACTTTTCAAGGTTTGTAAGGAGCGTACAAACCATGTCATGAGTACAATTAGCTCATGAATGAGGACAGGCCCAAAGTACGATTGACCCTTTTCAGTTTCTTGAGTGCAACTCACTAACATCTGGGAAGGTTCCCTAAAACCTGCAGTTTCGAAAACTTTTTTCTGATGAAAAACAAAAAAAAAAAGGAAGACCCAGCTTTCTGCTTTCTCATTCACGTATATGTTTTGTTACATTTTGCATGAATATTTTGTGGGAATACGTAGTTGTTTAACAACCAATATGGGCATTAAAAGATCTGGAGTATTAGGATATCTCGTCCAAATTCAGAGTTATTCGCTCTAAGAAATAATAGAACCAGAATATCATCCATGTCTCCCTTGGGATTTATACCCATTTTTCAGCACAAGTGGTTAAACTTTTGGCCACTGAGCCAGCAGACACCCTTTGTGAACAATATACATGTATAATAATGAGTACTGGCAGAAACATAAATCGCTATCAGAACTAAACAACATTTCATCACCCATAAAACTTTGCCTGAAAAACAGGGAATTAATAGAGAGAAATAAATTTCTTCTCCATTATGAAATGTCTTCAGACCTGCCAACCTCTCAGAACCAAAAAACGTAACACTCAGATAGAAAAATCGTAACACGACGCATGCTGATGATTTTTGAAGCCTATTTCAGCTATATAGATTCCTGATGACGAGAATGTAGGGATTTTTTCCCTACATCAAAATTTTATTGAGAAACTAATTAAATCTAATCAGCAAACACTTTTATGTTGTTAATTATTAGGGAAGAAATACGATTACGGGAGAATTCCTCACTCCGCCTAACTTCCGTTTCCAGTAATTTTGAGAGGCGGAAAACTTACATCTTAGGAGGTCTGCAAGATGGTTTAGTCGGGTTCTAGGGATGTCATTTTTGTCAGAAGGACCAAAATAAATCTGCGATATGCATCGGCCGTCACCGCGATTCTTCTATGGGGTTGGATACAAAATAAATCTGCGGTGTATGTCGGCCTTCGCCACGATTCTGCCACGGGGATGAGTACAAAATAAACCTGCGATGTACGTCGGCCGTTGCCGCTATTCTGCTACGGGGATGAGTACAAAATAAACCTACGGTGTACGTCGCCCGTCGCCGCGATTCTGTTAGGGGGATGAGTACAAAATAAGCCTACGATGTACGTCACCATGATTCTTCTACGGGGATGAGTACAAAATAAATCTGTGATGTACGTCGGCCGTCGCAGCGATTCTTCTACGGGGTTGGGTACAAAATAAATTTGCGATGTATGTCGGCCAACGCCGCGATTCTGCTACGGGTATGAGTACAAAATAAACCTGCGATGTACGTCGGCAAGATTCTTCTACGGGGATGAGTACAAAATAAATCTGCGATGTACGTCGGCCGTCGCCGCTATTGTGCTACGGGGATGAGTAAAAAATAAACCTACGGTGTACGTCGCCCGTCGCCGCGATTCTGTTACGGGGACGAGTACAAAATAAACCTGCGATGTACGTCGGCCGTCGCCGCGATTCTTATACGGTGATGAGTAGAAAATAAATCTGCGATGTACGTCGGCCATCGATGCGATTCTGCTACGGGGATGAGTACAAAATAATTCTGCGATGTACATCGTTATTCGTGAGAAAAGAAATTATGCTTACGGAAGAAATCCTCGCTACGCCTAACTTCCGTTTTTTTTTTTTTTTTTTTTTTTTTTTTTTTTAATTTATGTTTGTTGTTTCATGCTCTTAGAAGAAAAGAAAGAAGACAAAAAAAAAAGAGCGAGGGAAAAAAATTGACAGTACATAAATGATGAACATAGACTGTAAAAACAGGAAAGACAAGGGAAAAGGCCAAAATGGCCTAACATAGCCCTATACTGCCCGTAGAAGAGAAACAATTTCAACAACAGATAGACAAATCAAGTCAGACAATCAAGACGCTTTGCCAATATTTTCCTTGTCCTTCAATTATTGAATAAGATAGAGTTTGAATTTTTTTTTAAATAAATTAAAATTGTTTAAGTTAGTCAGGTTGCTAGGTAAAGAATTCCAATATTGAAGGCCTATGTGATTTAGAGTAAGTTTAATTGATTCCGTTTTCGGAAAAATAGGTTGTAATTGTAGTTTATTCCTTGTTTCATACGAATGTGCATGTGTATTAAGAAATATGAGATCAGAATATAAATTATAATTAATTCAAGTTTTCGGAAATTTTGAAAAGCGAAAAAGTTGCATCTGAGTCTGCAAGATGGTTTAATAGGGTTCTAGGGATGTCGTTTTTGTCTGCAGGACCAAAATAAACC
This sequence comes from Macrothele yani, assembly GCA_039090855.1. Classification (NCBI taxonomy): domain Eukaryota; kingdom Metazoa; phylum Arthropoda; class Arachnida; order Araneae; family Macrothelidae; genus Macrothele; species Macrothele yani. Next base: position 69,810,790 of record CM077025.1, on the reverse strand, counting down.
TGCGCCATCCTGTCTCTGCGATTCTGCTACAAGTCTGAAAGGGAAAAAATGGGGGAAAACATGACTATTTAAAAAAAATTGTATTAGCGTACTGCAGCACGATTCATCGTACTAAATACGATAAAATCCTAACAGTTGGCAGGTCTGTATCTTATTAAAAAACAGATTTCTGGCATCTTGTTACTATCAAGAACACCTGAAACCAATTTACTTATTTTGTGTGTGTCGCGCAAAGACACGCTTGTTGGTGCAGAAAGAGAAATATGCCACAATATAATACTCTTAGCCATGATCTGAGCCAAGACACCCACAGTGCAAGACGTTAGAATACATCACATTAACCACCTGACTACTGGGAAACACCTTTAAGCATAAAACAAATTTACACTGATGATATAACTTAACCACACCTTAGTTACAGAGAAACTACACATAATGCATTACTAAGGATTTTTTATATAATCATTTATTAAATAAATAGCACATAAATACATAATAGCATATATATATATAAATGCCAAAAGAATAGCAAAGTGATTCAAGACACTTAAATTAATGATGGTATAAAACTAAGAAAAAGTAAAATTTATTGCATAAGCATAACATGTAAACAACAATTCAATATTATTACTTAGATGACTTATAATATTACTAAGAAAGAGGAATATTACATTTTAAGCACCAATTCAAAAATATTACTAAGGGACTGTAAATGCTTTTTCATTTTTATTAAACTTACAAACAAATGTTCATTAATGTTATGCAATTAATTATGCAGTCGTGATTTTATTAATCATGATGTAACAACAGATTTAATACAATTTTTTTCCTATGAAAAAAATAAATGGTACAATGAGATACCACACATATGAATAAAACATTTGAAATGACATGAGAAATGAGAAAACAATTTTGTAATGTGAAAAGTAAATCTTCAAGTGTAGCAGTTAACACTGACCATGCACATGAAAAATTATCAGTTGAATACAAGAATGGTTTTCATCTGTAAACAGTGATTAACAGAACATAAAATTAACTCTTCGTACTCAGTGGATTACTACATATTACAGATCTACTATATTCTTAGTCAAGGCACAATCCAACAAACAATTACAACACAAATTACACCAAAGATTGGCACATCTGGTTTGTATTGTAAAATTATACAACAACACACAACACGTCTTGGAAGATAGTCATCATTACTTTTAATTTAAAAAACAAAGGCTTCACCTGACTCCTTTAAACAACTTAGTGAGAAGTGGTCTGCAAATATGACTAAAGACAAGAATTGCATTTAATGGCAAGTAAGCATTAAAAGTGCAAAATGGGAGATCAATGCACCAAATCTTGCAGCTTGGGATCGGACACTTGTGAATAAAGCCTTACATGGAATCTAATTTACAGCAGAAAACTGCAGCAGGTGAGTCTGGGAAATAGCAAGCTCTAGAAATTAGAAAAAATTAATAGGGCTCAAATGATATCATCGTAAAGGATGTGTAAGTAAATATATATTTTGTATTTTTTATGATATATCATCATATAGTTCTGTTTCACACATTATACTGTCATAGTTAACGACTGATGCCCATAGCTGATTAGTTTATTTTCGTTTAATTTTGAAGTTCGACACATTTAATATCGAAGCTCAACAATATGGATAACTCCCACTGTTTGAAGAATGATAGATTTTTTTTTCTGTATTGAAGGTTTAACGACCACTGTGAGCAACTCAATGGGCTATACCCTAATTTAGGGTCACTGGTTCCAGGGAAGGGAGAGAGCCAGTGCGGTAAGACAAACACAACGTCCATGCCTCACCAGGATTCAAAACCGGACCCTTCACGGGCGAATGATCATAAGCCAGCGCTTAGACCACTGCGCCACCGGGGCGGCAAACGATAGATTATTCATTAATATCATTACCACACAGGAATGAGGTGGTTGAAAATAATAATGTTTTAGTTGAAATAAAAAGGGAGTAAACTAAGTTGAAAAACAGAAAAAAAAAGCAATGTAGTTGAAACACAAAGGGAATAAAACTATGAATAATTGCAATAAAATGCTATTTTTAAAAAAGAGATAAATTGCATTATAAAATACAATTAAAATGCAAAGAAATCCTTTAAAAACCATGAAATGTGAAGCAGATTCCAGGTCAAGAAGAAAAAACATAGAATGTTCCAGACTGCTTTGGACCAAGCAGACAAATTATCCTCCACAGGCAGCTAGACATGTTTCAGCCACATTAACCTGTGGCCATCATCAGTGGCAACTTTTGTAATTGCTGTTTGCAACAGCCTTTGTTTGCAGTGTTTGAACATCTGCTGAGTCACTGTGCCACTCCATGTCGAAGTGCATCATTACGTATATTCAACTCATCATGCCATTTGTTGAAGATATTTTGTGCTCTTTGGGTTACACTGTTTAAATTTATTATTTTTATTTTTGTTCTTTTTCTTGTTTTATAGGATATTTCCATGCATGCGGCAATGCTATGGGAGTGTTAATATTGCAATTACACTTTTTCAATCATAACGGCTTCAGATATTAGTATTTGTCTATGGTTATAGTGTGAGGTAATGATTTTAGTGTTTATCCAATCAGGTTTTGTGTTATTATTTATACAATGTTGCATTAATTATGTTTTGATTTGACCTTTTTTCCAGTTATCAAGATGCTCTTCTAATTTGCTTAAATTCCTTTTTGTACAAACGATGAATATGATATTATTCATCATTGTGCAACATTTTTGTGGGAACAATTGGTATTTGGTAAACTCCAGCACATTTAAGGATCGATGTGGGATTATTGTAATGTGTTAATAAACTTGCTACACCTTTGAAGTTTTCAGCAATTCACAGGTTTATTTTATGGCATTCATCTTTAATAATTCTGGTAATGATTGGACTATATGGAATTTTGCCACTATATGTATGAGATTCAGACTGTTCATTAATCACTTCTTTGTTGGTTATAAATTTTGTTTACACTCATTATATAATTTGAAGATGCATTTTTCATTATATAATTTGGAAATATCTAACAAAATGAAAAAAAAAGAACAGAAAAATAGAAATAATGAATTTAAACCATAACTGAAAGAATTTGTACAAAATATCTTCAACAGATGGCGTGATGAGTTGAACATACGTAATGAGGTACTTCGACATGGAGTTGCACAGCGACTCAGCAAATGTTCAAACACAGTTGCAAACAGCAATTACAGCAGTTGCCACTGAGAATGGCCACAGGTTAATGTGGCCGAAACATGTCTAGCTGTCTGAAGAGGATAATGTGTCTGCTTGGTCCAAAGCATGTTTTTTTTTCTCGAACTGGAATCTGCCTCACATTACATGGTTTTTAAAGGATTCCTTTGCTTTTTAATTATATGTTGTACTGCAATTCATCTCCTTTTTTAAAAATAGCATTTTATTGCAGTTCATAGTTTTATTCCCTTTGTGTTTCAACTACATCATTATTTTCAACAGCTTCATTCCTGTGTCGTAATGATTTTAATGAATAATTTTTTATATGTTGGAGTTATGGTGTCATATTGTTGAGCTACAAACTTCGATATTAAATGTGCAACATCTACTTATTCAGAACAAGGTAAGCTTTCATTTATTTTAATTTACTTATTGGTACTATGTGACACCATAAAATAAACTAAGCAGCTACAGGCCTCAGTCATTAGCTATAACAGTATAATGTGTGAAACAGAACTATATGATTATTATTTTTTATATCATCAAAAAAGTACAATATATGTAATCCAAGTAGTACTGTATCTGGCTAATATAGTATTTAGCCAGAACTAAATTATTAACATATATTTCGTAACACAAATACAGTATACAAAAAATCATTATTTAATAAGAAACAGAAACTTCTGCAATTTATTAATATCCCCTGAGGTGTACAATGAAACACTCATAAGATGTTACATTCAAATGCCCCAGTTTTTAAACTGTGTCCAGACACTTTGTTGCACTTCTGCATGGGCCTTTCCAAAGAGCAAGGGCCTATCAAATCATTTTTAGAACCTGTAAATTGAATCACACTATTTGGAAATGAAACAGAAGTTCCAGTAACACTTCTCCTGAGACTGTTAAAATATATCTTGGCACATATAAGACTATTTTCTACAGCTGGGCATGTAATTTACATTCAACATCCACTCACTACATAAGTCTGAATTAATTACAGTGTCTGCTTCTGCTAAACATTAAGAATATGGTAGTTAAAACATCAGAACACAAAACTTAATATTTGAATTGACACATGTGTACAAAGCTTTCTTGCATCCCAAAGACACACATGCTGGAAACAGAACAAAATAAAACATTTCCTGATCCCAACTACAGATATAATGTAGCATATAAGCAAAATAGCTTATGTAACTTTTAGCTTGTGTAACTTTTAGTCCAAAAACATTACACAAGCTTTCTTTCAAAACTCAATATGTATCATCCAAGTCATCCTGTAAAATAACTATAATTGTAATGACCAGTGGTATATACAGAATCACCTTCTAGAGGTGCAAGCATAAAGGGGATTCAACTTACCATTTAAGATAACTTATTCTTGCTGTTTTATATGTCGTTCATGGAATAAACATGCTTCCTACAATCATGAAAAGTGAGATATGTTTCATCATAGTTTATCCACAGTAAAGCAAAAAAAAAGGCAGCACATAAAGTTGAAGAAATAAAATAACTTAGTTGTTCTAATAAAACAAAATCACTGCGAAGGAAAAACAAAAACAATAACAAAGAACAGCACAACAATATTGCTCATGAGACTGCTAGATTTGGAGATTGTCTTCCAATTAAAGCCCTATGGGGAGTAAAAAAGACACAGTTAACTTGAAACAGCAAGCTTTAACTCTTTTCACTAAGTTTAACTTTACATTTACTAATAAATGTATGTACATGAAGTAATTACAATGTACAGGTATAACACAAATGGATGAAAAATGAAATGATGCAAGTCACACAAAGTACTATTTAACTCTGGAAGATCACTTTTTTTTTTTTTTCGTTCTCACAGACTGTCCAAGAACCTAGCTCTCCTTGGCCTACATCAGTTAACATTTATTCACTTACTAAACAAACTGCTGTAGTCAATTGTAAAGTATATTAAAATACTATGCAAAGGCTAGGAAGTAAATTAATCTGTGAACACAAGTGGTTTTCATCAGAATGAATAGCAGAAGATACATTTGTCCACTTAACAGTATCAACTTTAATCCAGTTTTCACCGGCATGTAAAACAAATGAATTCCTGTGGTGAATTTCTTGTTTCTTTACAGGCAGGGTTCAACATAATTTCCAGGAAAGAGTCCAGTTATGCCATCCATAATGCCTTCATACCATCCATCATCATTTTTCTTGATCACATATATTATTGAATTCTCAGAAAAGGAAAGCTCATCTTCTTTATCAGCCATGTAGTCATAGATTGCCACGACTAAAAGAAGACAGAAAAGAATAAAGGTACTATCCGGTATACACTGAAAATAAAGAAGACATGAAAGAAAGAACTAAATTCTGACAGATGCAAAAGAATATGAAACAGTAAAAAAATAATTTTTGTAAATCACAGTATCTCCAGAAATGTTTTTATTAAACGAGTATTTCATGCATTTAGAGAAGCAAATAAATTTCAAAATCAATAAAAACAAATATTTCGCCCCATTGATTAAAGCAAAGAATAGCACAGCTGGCAATAATACAAAAACAGAAAATGAAACAATGACATTTTATTTTTCAGTTAGAATACTTGGTTACCACCAGTGATTTATAAAAATGATAAAAACAATAGAATAAGCAAACGCATCCAGCTTCATAAAAATTCTGCTTTGTCTGTAAGAAATACCCTGTTGTGCATAACACGCAATGATAAAAATGACAAATTTAATCTGCATTTGTTAGTGATGTCACCTCACCACTACATACTGTGGGATGCATCCACTTATGGAAACAGGGGTGGTCATAATGACCTACACATGAGTGTATATGTGTGTGTATGTATATATATATATATATATTATGAACAGTCGGTCCAGAAAGTTCCAGGAATAATTCAGTGAAAAAAATATCTTGACCGTAGCAATTTTGCTGATTTAATTTTCAACATAGTCCCCTTCTCTTTTAATATACAGTTTGGATCACTTCAGAAATCCCTCAGATGCTCAGGGGAAGTCATTTTCTGGGATGTTTTTTAAGTATGTTGTCACTGTCCTTTGAATGTCTGGAATGGACCCATATCACCTTCCTTTCATGGGTGCTGAGTTTTGAGAGCAGAAAAAAGTCTGCTGCAGATAGATCTGGAGGGCAGGGTATGATCGCTGTCACCAGGTTTTTAGCCAGAAACTGCGTAACAATGGTCGAGGTGTATGACAGAGCATTTTCATGGAGGAGGAACCATTCTCCACTTTTTTAGAAATCTGGCCTAACTTGTCAAATTCTCTTGAGAAGGTGACTTGACTTCCTTGTAGAATGGGCTATTGACTGTTTGTCCTTCAGGCACAAATCATGGTGGATAATCCCACGAGAATCAAAAAACACAATGAGCATTGTTATCATTTTCAACTTCACAGCCCTCACCTTCTTTGGTTTCGGCTTTCCCGTATTTGACCATTCGCTAGTTTGTCGTTTCGTGGATGGGTCATACTCAAAACACCATGACTCATCACCAGTTATTACCCTGCTGAAAAATATCTGGTTTGCCATTCACCATTTCCACCAAGTTTTGCAAAGCAGTCACTCGCAACTCTCTTTGTTCTGGAGTGAAAAAGCGTGGTACAAACTTAGTGCACACCTCCAGCTTGCCAAGAACATCATGAATAATGCTGTGCACTACTGTCTTACTAATATTCAGTTCTTCTGCTATCATCCAACATGTTAATTGATGAACCATAGCCAGCAGTTCGTGAACAGACTGCACATTCTCATCAGTGTTGCTTGTTGAAGATCGCTCATTCCTTTCATCGTCCTCCAATGATTGTTGACTGTCACCATTCAAGCACCCAGGACTGAGATAAACATTCACCACCATATGCATCATTTTGTACATTTCTGAGGCAGATTTGCCACATTTAAAGCAGAACTTAATGTTGGCCCTTTGTTTTATCCTCTGAAGTGTGACAAGGTCAAAATTCCAGTGTGAAAAACGTGTGCACTGCTCACCATAGCCGAGGCAGAACTGGGTGAAAAACTTACAACTGCTTACTGAGGCTTCATGGGAAATAGTTCATGTGCTCTTCAAGAGATGGCATGCATAATACACCAAAATAAAACATTCCAGGAACTTTCCAGGCTTAGTGTACATATATACACCAATGAATGAACCACAGACAGACAGACACATAGATAGATAGCATGCAGAAATGGAAAATCACACCCACAACTGGAAAGTACAGGAGTTCCTACACAGGTCAAAAATAATCTATATACTATCATCTTATCAGGAATGCACAAGAGGTGACATGTCCAGTTAAGCACTTTGTAAAATAACCTTATGAATACACAAGTGAACTGGTAGAGGCCTTACGTAACCTCTTATACAAGAAGGTTGCCACTTATTCATATTAAACTCCTACAAGCAACCCCTCACAGGATCTGTTATGGCAATGCAGTGTGAGACAAGAAGCACATGCCATGAAGGACAACTACATTATTCAACTGTACATGCCTAGTGCCAACAAGAATCACCACAGCAGGAAGTCAGGCAACAGTTTGGAGTTAGCTTGTGCTATCTTCCAGACTTTAAATTACTACCAGAAAATTGGCAGTGAGGAGTGTTGGATGCCCACAACCACAACAGCCAATGAGTACTACCACCTTCAGATTCTGGTCCGATGACACTCTGCTAATGAAGTCACAGTGCTGCAAGACACTGTGATTTTATTAGCACAGTGTCTTACAGCACTTCCTGATAGCTACTTGATCAGCAGTGTTGAAGCAAGCCATCTGATATTGTTTGTATGACAACAACTTTTGCTCCAAGCACCTACAAGGTTCGTACTCTTCCAAGAAAAATAAATTCAAGCACTTTCTAAACCCAAATTATCATATGTGTGCCCTGTCGGTCGGTCAGTAGGCAGGTATTTTAGTAAGTTTAGACCATTAATCTTATCTGGGAATGGCACACCTTCAATGACCAGCTATTACCCTTTGCCAACAGTTCGTTTATTTTATTAACTTTGAATTGCCCCTTTGTTTTGGTATTTTTCGAAACCATTTTATTTTGCGGAATATTTTGAAAGGGTGTACATTATTTTCGTATCCATTTGTTGGTATAACACTTATTTGTTTGCTTTAACTTTTTATTTTTGATGCATGACTTTGATGCAATTTTTTTTATGCATTCAGGAGACGAAGGCTCGACGCATGAAGCACAAGCAATTCCTGCAAGTTCCACCCTCTGGCAAGAATGCGTCCCTAACCCCAGTAAACAGAAGCCCATCACAATTTGTGAATAGATCATTCCACTTATTTTACTACCATGGCTGAAGCCTCATAGCCAAGGTACCAGCTGGTCACACATGCCCCTGGGTTGAATGCAAGTTCGGCACTCAGCTTGGTGTTTTTATTGGAACTACACAGAAATCTCTTATACAACTTTTTAGCACAAACAATGATTTCACACATGCTCTTCCATATCATTACTTAACAAACAAAACAATTTTTTCAAGTACTATTTACAGAGCATTAAACACTTTTTCAAGTACTTTCAAGGACTTGAAAATGAATTTTTTGTATTCAATGACTTTTCAAGGTTTTCAAGAAGCGTTCGACTGCCGCCATATCCTCTTCATGGGCAAATGCCAACTGAGCTAAGTACTTCACAACCATAGAGAACATGTGAAGAGGGATCAAAACCTGCTGTACACCTTAAGCACTCCACTCGATGAACTCAACATGGTAATAGTTCACTGGTGTTTTGGGCAAGAACTATGTGCGGATGACACTTATCCCTATCTAGTGCAACCTGACCACTTTGCAGTCCCCCCCCCTTCCCATTGGTTGTCCTTGACAGGGCAGAAATGCGTTTGGGAAAGAGCCAAGCTCCACGAAAATATTCTTCTACCAAATCCCTACACCTTGAACAGTAATGATGGATTTTTCCTATAGGATACCGACACCTAACTAAGATCATCATGCAAGGTGTTGCACGAGTAACCTCTAACAAGTGGCAATCACATGGATGGAGTGGTGTGAACTTCCATCCAATCTGAATGCCATTGAGCAGGCTTGGAACTAAGTGAAATCTGCAGTGCACTCTGCAAGCTCTGTAGGGTCACCACTGAAGAGTGGAAAACTTTAAACAAAAACGGTCACAAACACCTTGTGTTAAATGTGTCTGTATTAGTGTAAGGGATGTTGTCTTTCTATAGCAGACTACTTCAGAACATTTTGCTATGTACAGCACAGACTCTCAGTGCTGTCTGAAACTATTATCTGATGTTCCTGTGTAAGTGCACATTTTTTGTTCAATAAAAGTTTTTGACACCTTCATGTCATTGCTTTCATATCGCAATTCTCCCTCAAAACCAGCTCAAATGGTCTGTCACAGAAGACCTGGGTGTTACAATACTTTTTTGAGGTGTGCATAACTACTTTTTATTTTAATGATGCGGCAGTTTGCTTTCTGATATAATCAAAAGAACACTATCTGTGTGACTTTCAGCTAATAACTTAGTAATTCCGTGGAAAAAAACGCTAAAAATTCTGCAATTACTTCCAGTTTGTGTACCATGTAGAATTCCAGTAAACACTCTTGGAGCAATATGAACAGAGTTTTGTTAGCACTCTACAGGAAAAGTAACCTTTCAAGTGGAATCATCCAAGTTTAACTGCCATCTCATGGAAAGCCAGTTTCTACAAGCACTGAGAGAAATGTTTAGAGACATGTTCACCAATACACTTGAGTGTTTGGTTAACCTATGGTCAATGAGTACTTGTAGTCTGGTACTGGAAAAAATAGTAGCAATAAGTAAATTACAAAAAAATGCATAAAGTGGGCCATTAAAGGAAAATTTTTCAATGTAACTTCTGAATTCACAATGGCAGTGCTAATCTACTGAGTTCAACATTATTAAAGAAAAAATAAGTCAAGGTTTTGCCTTCAAAAGAAGATGTAAAATAATTAAAAAGTAAACAAGAAACAACACTTTTTGTTTGTGTTAAAGTAGAATGATCAAATATTCATCTCTCCTTATAATGGAAAAGTGCAAGTTGTAAAGAGGACAAAAAAAAAAAAAGGAAATAATGAACTTTGAATCCAATATTCATGCATATATTTAGACACAACTATGAAGAGAGGAAACAAAGCCTGCCTCTCATTTATGGAGGGAGCAGGAATGCTACAGCTTTCAAGCAGACTGCTTTGGTCTAGTTCCAGTCACAAGGTATTCTCCATTTTTCCTTTTCTTTTTTCTTCAGAGGTGGTGGTGTTCTTACACCCCATAGCAGAACCATGGCAACAGGGGACGTAACTTGCAGATTTTATTTTGTTCCTGTAGACAAAAACAATATCCCCAGACTCCTATTAAATCCCCTCTTGCAGACTTCTGATTGTGGATGCAAGTTTCCACCTTCAGAAGGAATTCTGTCTCTCAAAACTTTTAAAAAACGGAAGTTAGATGTAGTCAAGATTTCACCCATAATGGTGATTTAGTTTTTATTGTGATATTCCGTATGTCCTGTACTACTGTTAAACATCATTTTATTACATAAATTTTTGTGTTTCAGTTTGAAAATGGAGGCAACAATTTCTGAAAATGGAAGTTACATACATACATACATATCACTCAGCTGTTCTTCGAGATTCAGAGGTTAGATCCACAAAGAAATACAAACCACCAGATAAATTTTTAACTGATTATTTACTTACTGTGGGCTTCACTAACATCCATCACACGACGTACACAAGACCTTCTATACTTCACATTAATGATCTTTTTCTCATGCTCACACTCCTGAATCTGATCCTCCCATGCCTCCCATGATTTCCTTGGCCTTCCACTGCCTTTCCTTCCTGTCACTTGGGCCAAAAAAATTTCTTAGTAAGCATCTTATCACACATTCTTTCAACATGTCTGAACCACCTAAGAACATTAGTCTTCACCTAGCTAACAACATTTTGCTTCACATTACACAACTCCAACACATCTCCATTCCTCGCACAATCAGAACATGTCTTGCCACAAACCCCCGTAAGAAACGCATTTCTCCAGCACACAAATGACTCCTATGTTTCTCCTGTAGTACCCAGGTTTCACTGCCATATATCAGAGTAGGAACAATTACTGTTTCATACACAGCCATGCGGGACTCTCTGGAGAACCCATCATTCCTGTGAAAACCTCCCAAAGCCCCTATACTATGACTTTCAATGAAGAATTCACTGGCCTACAGATTTCACTATCCAATTTGTTCTCTCTGTCAAACATGCTTCCTAAATACACAAACTCATTCACCTGGTCAATGACTGTGCTATTTTGACTTATATTACATTCAGTACTACCAGTTCCTCACTCAAAAACCATAACTTTGGTTTTTCCTTATTTATACTCAGTTTGAATTTCATGCAAACTTCGTACATCTGGGAAAATATAAACTCACTTTTGCTCTCTGCCAACATGACAGTGTCATCAGCATACAGCAATCTGCACACACGCATATCACCAAGACATAAACCACTATTATCTATTTTGGCATCATGCATGCACGCATCAATGAATATATTAAACAGCCATGGTGACGTTACACAACCTTGTCTGACTCCTGCACCAATATAAAACCATTTTGATAAAACACCATTCACTCGAACACAAGCTATACTGCCAGCATACATGGCTTTTACACTATTAAGTAGATTCCCAGTAACACCATATTTATTCAATACCTTCCACAAAAGTGTCCTATTTACTCAGTCGTAAGCTTTCTCTAAATCTATGACGGCAGAAAAAACTTTCTTACCAACAGCCAGATACTTTTCAATCATCATGCATAATGCAAAAATTTGGTTAGTGCAACCTTTACCAAGCATTTAAAACCACTCTGCACATCCCACACTTTCTCTGATGTAAGACCCATACTTTTTCAACAATGACCTTACCAAACACTTTCCCTGGCACACTTAGTAGGCTAATACCACGATAGTTCTTGCAATCAGTCTGATCATCTTTTCCCTTATACTGTACAAGGAAACAATGATAGCATCCTTCCAATCCTAACTCCCAGCACAAAGTTAGATGAAGCCAAGTAATTTCACTTATTGTTCCTGCAATGTCCCCTTTGCCTCATATAGTAGTTAAACATCATTTAATTTAAACATATAAAACGAGCGAAACACACAGAGTCATGTACGGTAAAAGGTTCGTTTAGCGGTAACTTTCGGTCGCCCTACGACCTTGATCACCCACGATTGACTGGATGGGCTGGTTGCCGGAACTACAATTTGAAGTTGGGGTGTTGGAGCTCAGTTTTAAACCATCATTAAATTACATAAATGTTTGTATTTAAGATGAAAATTGGTGAAAAAAATTTTGAAAATGAAATTAGGACAAAGCAAAGATTTTTCTCGTAATCGTTATTCCTTTTTCTAGCAATGTTCCCTCAATTCTGTATTGTTGTTAAATATAATTTTATTCCATTAACCTTTGTGTTTCAGCTTGAAAATAGAGGCAACTTTGCCCTTTATACAGAGGAAAGTGTTTTTGATCCTAATTATTGCAATTATGCAATTGTTGTAGTACCTCAGTTTCTCTCACACACACACCCTCCCCCCATCTTTACATGTAAAAATTTTTATTATTTTTCATACCTAGCAGTTAACTTGCCCAGTGACCAGCTGCAGATTTATTGTGGCAACATAATATCTGTTGCAGACTGCTCAGGAACTTCCTGCTATGGGGTCCTTACTGTTTTGAGGAAAGAAGGTATACTGAATACAGCAATAAAATGGTCCAATATTCCAATTAAATGGATGAAGGAAATGAAAAAAAAATTACATATGAAAAAAACACATTTAAAATTAGTAACCAGTCCTGTGTTTCAGTATATAAAAATTAAAAATCTTGTTCACTTTTACACATCATATCGAGGACAGACATCTTAGGAGGAATTTGGTACCTTTTCCTGGCCTCTTCATAGAGTACATTTATTTTAAAATGGCACTTTCATAGCATTTCATGCAAAAAAAAGCTCCTTCACAAAGTAATTTCATACAAAAAGTACTAAAGTGGTGCTTGGGGAATTCAGGAAGGAAATTCTTTTTCTCTTTCCTTTCTATTCCTTCTTTCTCCAACCCACCCACCATCTCACCCCAAAACCCAAAACTCATACAGCTTCACGTTAATTGGATTTACTGTTTTGTTTTTACTTTAAAGAAGCTCACAAGTAAATATTTTAATTTTTTTTTTCTCTTTTTCTTACAATTTATAAGGCTTGCAACAGAAGCACTTCGGAAAATCAGAGGTACTTCCCCCCAACCCCCCTTCATCTTATGTGGATGTACTGTTTTCTCTCAATCTGGAAATTCGAAAGCAAAATACAAGGGCCTCCTCCTCCCCTTCATTTTCAAATTCTCTAAGATAACAGTTTGGGAGATCACGGCTCATGTACACAACTTTTTTACTTTTTTTTAAACAGCTTCATCTTTATATTAGATCAACTAGTTTCTTTCAATTTTTGAAGCTCAGAAGCCTGTTTCATTAAAGCTTTCTGATCTAGATTTACTGCTTTCTTTCAATTTTGAAGAGAAGAAGTGAAATTTTAAACATTTTTAACTGCACTTTCCCCTTTCCCAAGGCTTGTTCTGAGGCACTTAGCAAACTCCTCTCCCCTTCCAGTTTCATCTAGATTAAATTTGCTACTTTCCTATATTTCTGGGGCATGATATGCATTTTTAATGCTTGCTTTCTTTCATTTTTTTTTTTTTCAATTCCATACAGCACACTCTAGGACAGCAAAACAAACACAGTTTTTAAAGTGTGACAGTTTGGTGCATAAAAAAAAAGTAACAAAGTACATAAAGTTTCATAACAACTGTATAAGATTACTTTTATTACATGAAAACTAATTCTTTTCACCTTATGAAAGATAAAAAAAATGAATTAGTTAATAATCTAAAGCAACTTATGGGAATTTACTAGGAAATTTTTTCATTTATAGCAAATTTTCGGAGAAAACTCTTCTCCTTCTTCAGGCTCTCTTGTTGTTGTCACTTTTTGCTAGTCACTATCATGGTTACGGTTTACCTTGACGGTTATGGTTAACCTTGACGGTTTAGGTTATTTTTCAACAAATCCTGCCAGATGTTAGGCAGGGAAAATCCTTTGCAGTCATTGATGATGGAATTTTGATTTTTCTCAATCTCTATTCCTTCTTTCAGTTTTCTTTTTTGGAAATTGCTTTGGAAACTGATTACTTTAAGGGAATTCCAATCCATGCTGTGCCCAGTTTCTCTAACATGCCTATCTAATCCAGTCTTGTTGGAGCAATTTTTTATAGCTGCTTTATGCTCAGCTATACGAGTTTCTAGTCTGCGACCTGTTTCACCTATGTAAGATAGTCCACAACTACAATTTACTTCATAAACTACTCCTTGCATTTTTAATTATCTTCTTCTCTTTGAACTATTTTAGGGAAAAATTTTTTAACCTTGTTCTCTAAACTTGGAGCTAGCCTAATATTGTATTTTTTACTAATTCTCGGTGCCTCCACACATGGATTCGATCGTCATCTCCTCCAAGACAAAAGTGGGACTCGCCACTGAAGATCACCCGCTGCCATTCTGAGTGGCTCCATGACAGTCTGGCACGACACCATTGCAGTCTTTGGTGGTGATGCAATGGTGTTAAAGGCAGTTGTCGTAAAGGTCTGCATGCATGTAGTCCTACGTTGTGCAGCCATCTGCCAATGGTGCTGGCACTAATCGGACAATGCATGGAGGGCATCATTGCTCGCTGAATATCCGCAATTGTGGCTGTTGGGTCACTCCGCGCATGTCGGACAACCCGTCGGTCCTCTCTCTCTCCGTGGTTCATCTAGGTCTCCCAGACCCTTCTTATCGCTGCTGTGCACCTTGTTCTATCCACTGCCGCCAACAGCGTGCTATGGTGAAATCCGCAGGACCGGTAATGTGCACAATACAGCGATAAGACCATCCCACTTCCCGAAGCCTGATGATGCAACCCCTCTCAAACTCCTCCAACTGCTCAAATTGCTTCTGAACTTTTTTTCAAGGCACACTTCGCTTGCAAAGGATGCAACCAACAAAACAGCATGAGTCAGAATGGTAAGCACGCAAAACAGGACAATCTTACACGTATAGCCGGTCAGGCACAGCGCTATGAACCCTCCTTGCTTGCATCACATGTGCGGGCGACCTTGATACTTGAATCATTTGCATGACTCATGATGTCAAACCTACCCACCAAGTTTCATTCCTGTCAGTTGCTTCCTTCTGGGTGCAACTATTTTTTTGACGTAGAGTGCATTTATAAAAGAGACTATCTCTGTTAAGAATTTATAAAATTCAATAACGCGTGAATGTGTCTTCAAAACTCCTCGCTTCAATCTTTATAAAAGAAGCTATCTTTGTTAAGAATTTATAAAATTCTCAAATGTTAATAGCTCTTTTTATCACATTTTATAAAATATGAAAATACTTTTGTACCATAGATTATTATCAATGTAACTGGGACTCTTCTGAATATTTCTTTGATTGAATAAAATCCCCCCCCCATTTCTCAATTTGCCATTTTTTCATTCTTAAATTGTATAAAACCCATTCTAACAAAAATCTGCTTTTACCTGGCATTCATTTTGATAGCTCTTTTGATAAAAATAATACTTCAAAATTCTTCCAGATCACTTTAAAATTAAAGAATATTTAAAAAATCTTCTATGCCTTGGTTCCTTCCATTTTACAGTATATCATCCAAATTATTCATTGTTTGTTAGAATAAGATACCTTATGCTGCCATTTTTAAGAACAGTTCTTATCTGCTTTTTTACTCTTACTGACTTCCTTTCTGAAATTGTCACTTTTGGTGCCCTCTGTACTTGTTTGCAGAAGTGATAATGCAAGAAAGAAAACACAAAATTATTTATATATAAACTACAAAACAAACCTTAATGCAGCTAAGATATTCTGATGACATAATTCTTATCTCAAACATTAAAAATGAACAATTACAGGCCTTAAAAAACTCAACTGTCATCAGTTTTTCTAGAAAAAATCATTTCATTAGAAACAGAAGCCAACAATAAATTAAGCTATACAGATTTGACAATAATAAAGAATATAAACAGAAATTATTTTCATATTTACTGGAAAGTGATATGTATGAATATTCATTCCTAAAAGTTCTAGCCAACCCTGGACGTGCAGAGTCAATAGTTAAACCCTACCTGATGAGAGCATTTACACACTCCAACAACAACAAAACATAAGAAATATGAGATACAGTAGCCATAAAAATAGCAAATGCACGGGGGAAATAACACAAGACAATACAAAAGAACCCCATTAATTTTGTTATTCATTTCTATATATCAAGCAAATAGCAAAAAATATAATAAGAATATGTAAAAATTATAACTTAGACTGGTCACACAGTGCAAAATCATGAAGAAATCATTTTGTAAAATAAAACAATAACTTCAGTCTTTGATTAATCAGAAGTACCCCAGATTGCAACAAAAAATACAAGGTTACACACAAAATGAATCATATATATAGGATGTCTGTGAATTGCTAAAACCTGTTTAAAACATTAGTAAAAAAAAGCATCACAAATTGTAACAAAAAGCAGGAATCTACTTTGCTATTATAATTTTGCTAGAAAAATATCAGTTATCCTCAGTCTGAAAATGTACAAATGTTAAGTCAACACAAGAGAAAGAAATTATTTGAATGGCAGAGGCAATTTTAATTTGAAAATTTGAAAAACAGATAAAAACAATTGCAACAACAATTGCACAAGATATGTGACATAATCTTAGGGTTATTAATCCAAGAAGAGAAAAATGAAAAACTTCATTTAAAAAAAGGCACATGGAAGAAATATGAAGCTAAAAGCAAAAATAAACATGAACAGATGCAGCACAATTTTCAAAATTCAATCGTACAGGAGATGCCAAGAAAGACATTTGCTAAAAGGACTAATGTTCCATCCACAATGGGTAACAACAGACAGAAACTGTCCTTGATATATACCAAAATGTTATATAATTATATACCAAAATGTTCAACAATAGATCTTATTTTGATACACAATGAAGAATCTGAGCAACATATGATGGAAGGAAACAATCAACAGATGAGACTAAATTTTTTACATTTTTACAGTATTTTAGCAGACATCTGCATAATGATATGCCAGGAGAATATTCATATTCATCCTTCCATACTACAGGATATAAAACATGCAAGTTAATACCAATGTAATTACTGTAGGCTACTCACCTTTCATATTCATGCCAAGGGAAAAACCAAAGTTATGGTGTTTGAGAGAGGAATGGGTAGCACTGAATGTAATGTAAGTATAAATGGCACTGTGATTGACCAGGTCAGTGAGTTTGTGTATTTAGGAAGCATTTTGACAGAGAGAACAAGTTGGATGGTGAAATCGGTAGACGAGTGAATTCTTCTTTGAAAGTCATAGCTGCTCTGGGAGGTTTTCACGGGAATGATGGGTTCTCCAGAGAGTCCTGCATGGCTGTGTATGAAACAGTAATTGTTCCTACTCTGATGTATGGCAGTGAAACCTGGGTACTGCAGAAGAAACATAGGAGTCATTTGTGTGCTGGAGAAATGCGTTACTTACGTGGGGTTTGTGGCAAGACACGATCTGATTGTGTGAGGAATGAAGATGTATTGCAGTTGTGTGATGTAAAGCAAAATGTTGTTAGCAAGGTGGAGACCAATATGCTTCGGTGGTTTGGCCATGTTGAAAGAATGAGTGATGAAATGCTTACTAAGAAAATATTTTCAGCACAAGTGGCAGGAAGGAAAGGCAGAGGAAGGCCAAGGAAGACATGGGTGGATCAGATTCAGGAGTGTATGCATGAGAAAAAGATTATGGGTATGAAGCATAAAAGATCTTGTGTACGGCGTGTAATGGATGTCAGTGAAGCACGAGTTGTATGTCAAGATCGCTGTAAATGGCGAAGTTTGATACGACAACAATAAGTAAAAATATCTGGAATTTTGTATTTCTTTTTGGAGCTAACCTCTGAATCTCAGAGAACAGCTTAGTGATAGTGAGTGAGTGAGGAGTTCTACATTCTAGCAACATTGCATACACATGGTCACAGAATTAGGTCCAACTCCTGACACAAGGATATGCTATGATTATCACTATTTCCTCTCAAACTCTACAAACACTAAACCTATAATTTGAATCCTAAGTAACTTTTAAAACTTTACTGACATAAAACCTAACAAAAAACTCGACAGCACTCAAAACACAAACATGCAACTTTCACCCCAAAAATAACTTGGGTTTAAATGCATACACTGGATTTAAATTTTATAATGTTGTTTAAAGAGTAATTTTGTTCATCACAAATTATATTTAACTGTAATGTATTTATATATGTATGTATTTCAAGCTGAGTTATTTTTGGGGTGAAAGTTGCATGTTTGTGTTTTGAGTGTTGTTGAGTTTTTCATTCAGGTTTTTTATCAGTAAAGTTTTTAAAGTTACTTAGAATTCAAATTATAGGTTTAGTGTTTATAAAGTTTGAGATGAAATAGTGATAATCTCAGCATATCCTCGTGTCTGAAGTCAGACCTAATTCTGTGACCATGTGTATGAAATGTTTGCTAAAATGTAGGACTCCTTGACATGAATATGAAAGCTGAGTCCCCTGCAGTAATTAGGCTTATATAGGTATTTCAGCAGTTTGACCTCTCATAATTTTTAACTGATTTGGAAGAAGTTTTAAATATTTTTATCTAGAGATATCAGAATGAATATCAAATGACAACAGACCTTTTACTGGAATGTTTTATGTAATTTAACAATGAAATAAATATAAATTTCTTAGGTCCACAACTGCTTATACCAAAGAGAGGGAAAAGAAAATAACAATATGTTATTGAGACTAAGAAGCATTGAGAGGAGTTTCAATTTGGGTAATCTATGATACAGAGGCATTTTAAAAAATTTTCCTACTACTATGCTGAGCAAGAAGAAAGAAGACACTGAACAGTTTATCAGTCAGATATTCAAGGGGTGTGAACAAACAAGACTTTTTTCTCTTTACTTACCCTTTTCAAGATAATTTTTGGTACCCAGTCAGGTTCACCACGACCACGAAGAAACAATGGTGGTGAAGGTGGATTGTAACTTTCATTATATAAGGCTTCATCTTCAGGGGGAGGTGGGGGCAATGGTGGTGAAACTGAAAAGATTTTACTTTTTAGCTGATCACAGAACATTAACATTACTGCAACAACAAAGATTGCACTTTTTAGCAAGCATAATAACAATTTATGTTTATGCAAGATAAATTTTAAAATTCTAATCAAGTACCTTCAATACAAACATGACTGATGAATTCATCAATCTGATTGCATAATTAAGAGATGTGCACCCCAAAGTAGCCTCTCTTCCAAGAATCAGTCAGGACATTTTTCTTGGGTATCATGTCCTCAGTGTGAATTCTGCTTTCACCACTCACCTGCTTCTCTGATCTTCTGTGATTCATTCAAGGAATCTTGCCATCAGTTAACTCAGTGTTCTTAATGTTTACTGTGTGAACAATTGGTTTTCTTCTTAAACACATCATGTGATATCTTTCTTTCCCATAGCTAAGAAGAAAAATGTTCAACCTCAGATTAAACATCTCAAACAAAATATGAAGCCATTCTTTTTTTTTCAATTTGTTGTGTTGGTACACTACTGCGCATTTCAAGATACAGTGAAGCTGCTACTGGAGCACATCTAGAATTGTGAACTAACACTGAAGATCTATATTTTGAGGCTACTCACCTTTATTCCCTAAATCTTTTAGGAGGTTTTCGTCTCTACACATTTCCAACACGTATTTTTCTTATTTACATCGTGGTTCGAAGCCGCAACAAAAAAAAAAAAAAAAATTAAAAAAAATTAACTCACGCAAACCTCACTCCCCTCCCTTCCTTTCCCTATGACCAAATTCAGATTCAAAATAATCCACCACAAATATACACAATTGAACTCCCTAAAACACATTAATCTAATTAAAACATCAATCAATAAAAACTTATTTACACATTTCCTAAAACGTCAAAGTTAAAAAGCTGTAACCCAAAATTATTTACAATTGCACATAAGTGCCCAATTAAAATAAACCCAAATACCTGACACAACCACTATATTCAACAATCACGGACCTCTCTCCCCTCAGAAACAAGCATAACAACCAAGCACTTTCACAGCCACTGCCCTGGCCATTTTCAAGGAGCGGACGCAACAGATGTACCACCCATCACCATCCACGAAACGTAGCGAACATTCCAGTGCTCGCGGCATCATCTCATTTTTATGTTCTCCGTCATTCAGGCACAGTGGCGCCATCTATCAGATGACCCAATAGCCTTCTTTTCTTTCATATCTATAAATATCTGTTTGATTTATTTGATTCTTGAAACAAATCATCTTATATTCTAACACATTTTTATTTATATTACATCATTTTTTTCCCTTTCCTTTCCTCTTGCCTTTTCCTCTCTGTTCTTCTCTGCGGCTTTTCTTTCTGATCAAATCCTTCCAATATGTGTTTAAGCTATTAGGATCATTAACATTACATAACCTGTGTCTATTTTTTTCTATCAACACTGTCTCTGCCAATCTCAAATGCCTTTCTGTACGACAATTCTTAATAATTTTTATTTCATCAAACTTTGGGTATTGCCTTTGTTCAATATAGTACTGGACCAATGCAGTTTTTGCTTCTTTTTCTGCCAATTCTGTAAGTGCTGTTGTAAACGATGTTTTAGTTTATTTTTAGTGCTTCTTATATATGATACTGTAGGATTGCTGCTTATAGGAATTTCGTAAACACCAGCTCTGTCCAAGCACTTTTTGTTTTCTTTCGTATTGATTACAAAATTTTTAATGGTATGTACTTTATTGCCCAATTGTAAATTATACCTATTAATCAATGCAAAAGAAAACAAGAAGTGCTTGGATAGAGCTGGCGTTACGAAATTCCTATAAGCAACAATCCTACAGTAATTCCTATAAGCAACAATTTAATAGGAAGCACTAAAAATAAACTAAAACATCATTTACAACAGCACTTACGGAATTGGCAGAAAAAAGAAGCAAAAACTGCATTGATCCAGTACTGTATTGAACAAAGGCAATACCCAAAGTTTGATGAAATAAAAATTATAAAGAATTGTCGTACAGAAAGGCATTTGAGATTGGCAGAGACAGTGTTGATAGAAAAAAAGACACAGGTTATGTAACGTTAATGATCCTAATAGCTTAAACACATATTGGAAGGATTTGATCAGAAAGGAAAGCCGCAGAGAAGAACAGAGAGGAAAAGGCAAGAGGAAAGGAAAGGGAAAAAAATGATGTAATATAAATAAAAATGTGTTAGAATATAAGATGATTTGTTTCAATAATCAAATAAATCGAACAGATATTTATAGGTACGAAAGAAAAAAAGGCTATTGGGTCATCTGATAGATGGCGCCACTGCGCCTGAACGACGGAGAACGTAAAAATGAGATGATGTCGCGCGAGCACTGGGACATTCGCTATATTTCGTGGATGGTGACGGGTGGTACATCTGTTGCGTCCACTCCTTGAAAATGGCCAGGGCAGTGGCTCAAAGTGCTTGGTTGTTATGCTTGTTTCTGAGGGGAGAGAGGTCCGTGATTGTTGAATATAGTGGTTGTGTCAGGTATTTGGGTTTATTTTAATTGGGCACTTATGTGCAACTGTAAATAATTTTGGATTACAGCTTTTTAACTTTGACGTTTTAGGAAATGTGTAAATAGGTTTTTATTGATTGATGTTTTAATTAGATTTCATGTGTTTTAGGGAGTTCAACTGTGTATATTTTTGTGGTGGATTATTTTGAATCTGAATGATTTTTTTTTTTTTTCAGCCTTGAACCACGATGTAAATAAGAAAAATATGTGTTGGAAATGTGTAGAGACGAAAGCCTCCTAAAAGATTTAGAGAATAAAGGTGAGTAACCTCAAAATATAGATTGTCTAAATAGCACATGAATAATTAAGCAGCTAGATGACATTTGCAATGCTGTATGAATATATAACACTGAAGAGTTAATTGCATCTACTTTTGACCCATACATTTTAAGCTTTTCAAAGTAAGTTTGGAGTTATACCATTAACTTTAAAGTCAATGCTGACCCAAACCAGAGAAAGTTTTAGAGGACTTTGAACTTCCTCACCACTTAATCACAAAGTTTCTGAATCTCCTTAATCCTCACACTAGCCAATCTCTCACACTGGTACCATCATTCTCCCATACCCATAAGACTCTTGGTTCACCATACTCACATATTCTTTGGTTCAAAGCTCTTGAAATAAAAATTATTTACAAGAACATGATGAATTAAACAATACATCCACATCATATAAGCTTTAATGCTAGCTAGAGTTTTCTACCATCTAGTGTACACCATCTCATTATCACTGTCTTCTATTACCACCATAACCACCTCCATAAATTTCTTCTGACACAGCCTTTTCATTGTTCAGAGATTTGGTCCACAGGCTGTATAACATGTCGTCAGGACATAGATACAGAGAACAAACTTTTTATTCATGTTGACCAATTTATTGTCATGTGGATGACATGAAACATCAACCAGAATGATTGTTTTCGCATCCTTCAGGATAACAATATTTTCTGTGATCCTGAATTTTATAAATTCTGGTATATGGGTGTGTGCAAAAGTTCTACCCGTTTTTGTAATAGATGCAAATTGCGATCAGAATAGTTACATCACAGATAATGCTGCAATGCCAAATGTTCAGCCAATAAAGCCTGGAGCAGTAGAGCATATAAAGAAGCACTAGGTTTATCCAAGTAAGTCATTCATAACAGAAATCACGGACGGTGTAACATGGCATGCTATCAGGAGCACATTAAACATTGTTTACTGTATGAATTCAATTAAGGCAGTACTGCAGCCACGACTTGCCGCAACATCTGTCAAGTGTATGGGGAGGATGCAGTTGCTGATAGCACATGCCACCGTTGGTTTCGGAAATTCCGGGACGAAGACAGAAGCTGTAAAGATCAATCACGTTCTGGACATCCAACCATGGTTTCTGACGAGGATGTGGACCAAGCCATAACAAATGACCCACATTCAACCATTCAGGAATTAGTAGAAACGTTGTCAGTACTCAGAACAACAGTCGAAAGACAAATGCATGTGCTTAGGTTCATCACCAAGTTCGATAACTGGGTTCCGCACCAGCTTTCTGCAAAGAAACGAGAGGAGAGAATCTACACCTGTGTTTCTTTGCTTTCTCGTCACAGAAATAAACCGGTTTTGGGATGAATTGTAACAGGTGATGAGAAATGGGTACTGTACCGTAATTTAAAGCGTCGACGGATTGTGTGCCAAGGTGCGAAGCCTGCTCCATCGACCTCAAAAGGAGGACTGCATTCCAAAAAGGTTTTGCTGAGTGTTTGGTGGGATGTCCAGGGAAGAATCCACTGGGAGGTGTTGGCACCTAACCGAATGATAAATGCTGACCTCTACTGCCAACAGTTGGACAGGTTGCGAGAACAACTGACATCAAAGCGGCCAACACTCGCCAATCGCAAAGGCATGATCCTTCATCGTGATAAAGCCAGACCTCATGCTGCTTTAATCACTTGGCAAAAATTACTGGACTTTGATTGGAAAGTGTTACCTCACCCGGTATATTCCCCTGACCTGGCACCTACGGACTACCACCTTTTTCTATCATTACAGAACGCCTTCGCTCTCTAAACCTTTGATGATGTGGACGATGTGAAAACAGCATTACGTGACTTTTTTTACTCTAAAACACAGGATCTTTTGTGGTGTGGGATTCACCTACTCACAGACATATGGCAAGAGGTCATACAGCATGATGGCAATTATGTGAAATCCTAGGTACGTTATTTGTTGTGTTCTCCTCCTTTCTTTACAAAAACGGGTAGAACTTATGCACACACCCAATAGAATGCTTGTGTGACCAATACCTCTTCAATTGGTCCTAATAATCTCTTCCTCAACAAATTACACTGCCAGACAATTGCTAAGGACGGATGACAATAGCAACGATAGCAACCATAAAATGGAAGGCAGGAAAATGTGGAAATTAGCATAAGTGCGGGATACAGTAAGACGTGTTGTGCGTATGCAAATTTTGGATTGCCGAACTTGTTCGTGACGTCATAGCGCTGATAAGAGATATAAAGGATTTGACGCGTATTGACCGTTGTTGTTCAAACGCAAAGTTGAAAGGGAAAGAATCAATTGATGAACTTGCAATTTTCAGTATGTCTTCCCGACATCACCTAGATGATTTTACGCGTGGCCGTATTATTGGCAAGATTGAAGAAGGGCGAAAAATAACAGATGTTGCCAAGGAGTTCCACGTCAGCCACAGTGTTGTTTCAAGGCTTTGGAAATCATTTCAAACAAATGGAGAGTGTAGCAAACGTCACGGGGAGGTCGTGTTCGCAGTACGACACCTGCAGAAAATCGGTACATAGTGCTATCAACAAAAAGACACCGGCGCAGCACAGCTAGTGAGGTAGCAAATCAGTTTATGGCTGCTACTGGCAAGCGGATCTCCCGAAAAACTGTCGCCAGACGTTTGCGTGAAGGAGGACTATATGCCCGCCATCCTGTTGTGTGTATCCTATTGTCCAGACGTCACCGTACCGCCTATTTGCAATGGTGCCATCAACATCGCAATTGGACTGATAACGACTGGTCTGCTGTCCTCTTCTCAGATGAGAGTAGATACAGTCTATCGTCTGATTGTCGACAACTGATCTGGCGTGATAGTGGTACTGCATATTGTCCAGCAAACATACAGGAAAGGGACAGATATCCGACATGTAGTGTCATGGTATGGGCTGGCATCATGATCAATGGCTGTACATCCCTCTATGTGCTTCCAACTGGGATTATGACTGGCCAACGATACATTAATGATGTTCTGCTACCTCATGTTCGCATGTTCCGTGGTGCTGTCAGTGATAGATTCATTTTCATGGACGACAACCCAACATGTCATCGAACAGTCGCTGTCCAGGAGTGTCTTGAGAGCGAGGATATTCAACGCCTCGTATGGCCAGCACGTTCTCCAGATCTGAATCCCATTGAAAATGTGTGAAGTGCTTTGGGGAGGAGTCTTGCTGGTTGCCAATGCCCTCCAATAAACAAGGACACCCTCATCCATGCACTGACAAGAGGAATGGGATAAATTACCTCAGCAGCTGCTTGATAATGTTGTGCAAAGCATGACACGACGTGTGGAATCTTGCATCACCCTCCATGGTGGCCATATCCCGTACTGACATCTTACGCCGGAACGCCTGCGGACGGTAATTGCATTTTTTTCACGTTTACGTATTCTGCACAAAATGGCCTGTTTGTCCCTTGAACATGTTTTAAAGCCTTCTGGATTTCAGAGCACAATAAATTGTCTTTCTTGTAATGTCCTGGCATTCTGACATTATTTTATTTCACTTGGCATCCAACCACACTTACTTTTTTATGTGCTATATAGCCGTTTATGATCCGTCCTTAGCAATTGTCCAGCAGTGTAATTAGTTTGACCTAATTTCCCTACTGCCTGGGGAAATACATGATGGGCATGGGATTTTTTGGTATATCTAGCAATGGCAAAACAGTTCTCTCATTGTAAATACAGTATCGCCGCACCGGTGGCGCAGTGGTCTAAGCGATGGCCTCTAATCATTCGTCTGAAAGGGGTCCGGGTTCGAATCTCGGTGAGGCATGGATGTTGTGTTTGTCTTACGGCACTGGCTCTCTCCCTTCCCTGGAACCAGTGGCCCTAAATTAAGGACGGGCGACTGCTTATAGCCCATTGAGTTGCTCACGGTGGTCGTTAAACCTCAAATCAAAAATCAAAATCATCAAAATACAGTATCTGTATGACCCTATACATGCAGTAAAATTGGGTTTTCTGGTAGGCAAGGGATGTGATGTGCCATTTTCCCACAGAACTGCAAGGAATTTCTCTTCTCTTCCCCTCTCTTTTTAGTAGTTAGGGATAATGTGCCTACACTAATGTTTCCATTGTTCAAGTTGCTGCAGCTAGCAAACACTGAGTGATCACTGAATTATACTTCATAGGTCCTCCTTTCACCCTCAGTACAGCAGCCATCCAACATGGCATCGATTCAATAAGATGCTGGGAGCAGTGGAGAGGTATGGTCAGCCAAGCTGTGTGAAATGCAGCTTTCAATGCAGGCATGGAGCTGATTGGTATATCCAGATGTTCAGATGTCTGATATGCTGTTCCATAGTGTCCCACAAATGCTCTATGAGACTGACATAGGGGGGAAGGGGGTTAGGACGTAAATCAATACACTGGAAGTCTGAACTGTGTCCCTCAAGTCATTCCCGCACAACTAACTGTAGCTCTGCGTATTGTCGTCTTGGAAGATATCGTTAGCATTCGGGAAACAGTGCAATATTACTCAGTGTACAGAGTCAGCAAGCAAATCACAATAGCGGGCACCAGTCATATGTTGTTCCACGTACACCAGGGGCCCAAGTTTCTGGCAGGTAAACATACCCCACACCATACAACTGCCTCCAGCAGCTTGCAACATATGCAGGACGGAACAAGTGCCTCGTGTTGTTAGCGCCAAATATGTACATGATGCACACGATCATCCACAGTGTAGAGTAAAAGACATGGCTTGTCAGATCAGCACACTACACTTTCTTCCAGTCATCCAAGGTCCAACTTGCATGATCTTTGCACCAGGTGAGTCTTTTGTGCTGATGAACCGTAGTTAGCAGAGGATGTCGTCAGGGTCGTCAGCTATTATAGCCCATACGTGCAAGTGCTTGACGCATGGTAATGACAGATACTGTTCCAGGTTGAACTCTGTTGTATTGGGTAGTCAACTGTTGAAGCATGGTGCATCTGTTGGCTTATACAAGTCATCAGACCTGCGCTCTCCTCTCACACCAAACTTTCGCTGTCCTGTGCAATTTTGCCTTCAGGTCTCTGACCATTTTCATGCCAGTCCTGATATACTTTAACTACTTTAGCTCACTACCATCCCACCAGTTCAGCTGTTTGAAAAATCGAGACATCCACTCTCTGAGCTCCCGCAATCTGTCCTTTCTCACAGTCCAATGAATCCTTCCATTTACTCATGACGCTCCAAATTTTACTACCTACTGCTCCACTCACACCTTATATATATGGTTGACTAATCACGTCCTCTCAGAAATCATGTGGTCAACATGTCACATCCACTTTTGATAGGGGTGGTCATAATTCAGTGATCATTTGATGTACATTTAATGGTGCGAGCAAAATCAAACAGAACTACTGCTTTTGTCACCTACATGGTATCAACTACTGGAAAGTGCAACCATTGAGTCAGTTTTTCACAGATCATCAAACTGTGTGTAGATTTCACTATACTGGACAAGGACTGCCAGACAGTCAATGATTTACTGTGTGCTTGAAATCATTACACGAATCTGAGAGTACATATTCCCAAACTTCATGATTTCTATCAATGTTCTCCTGACTAGCAAACACACTGGATGCATCTATGAAGTCAGAAGCAGATCACATCCACAAAATGTAAATAAAAAAATACTATTTTGATAGCCTTAAAAAAATTGAGAAACTGAGCCCATTTTGGTAAGTTTTTAAAGGCACACATAGGAACTCCTCTCACCCTCACATAGGATTGGCAAGTTTTTGCCATAGGTGGAAAAAACCGCGGTAAAAAACGGAAAAAAATGTCCCGGCAAAAATAGGGATTTACTGTGTTTACTTACGGGGCATATAATCAAGTTATTATTTTGTTTTCTACAAAGGATTTTAAAGGAAATCGAAATAATTTTGAATTTTTAAACTTTGATTTAAAAGTTAAATATTATTTTTTGACATAAAATACATTTTTATCACTTTAAAACTGATTTAAGAAAATTGAGAACGAATTACAAATTATGTGTTTATAAAGGTTTAATTTCGTTTACCCAATTCATAGGGATGAAAATCATTCCCTCATTCAAAACAATAATCAAAATCAAAGCTATTAACAAACTGCTTATGTTTATACTGAGAAATTAATTAACAATATTTCAAAACCCAAAAAAATTACACCCAATTTGATGAAGATGACCTAACAAATCTTACAGCTTATGCACAAATAAGAAATATAAGTAAAAAATATATAAAATTGAAATAAATGAAACAGATTCTACTTTTTAAATTCAAATTTCATTTTAAGGATACAAAGGCACATTTCATATTCAGTAATCAGTTTCATCATCTAATTCAGCAATATCTCCTACATCAGAGCCAAATTTTTGTTGTTTCAGCATTGCATAACAAAAAAAAAAGTTCTGAAACATTTTCTGTTGAAAGCCTACTCTGGATTTTGGAGTGCACAAATGAAAAATTTGAAAATATTCTTTCTACCGCAACACTACTTGGTGGACATGTTTGAAGGTGAGCGATTAAATACAAAAGTCTTTAGAAATTTTGCATGATCTTGCCACGCTTTTCCACCACTTATGAGCATTGATTGTTGTTGTCACATGTTCAATAAAATCTGTACTAGGAAAAGGCTTTTCCTTAAGCTCAAAGTTAATGGTGCATGATACATAATCAGGATTAATTTTTCTCAACCATGCTTTTGCATCTTCCTTTTGTGCAAAATTTAGGTGTTCACCTCTATATTTAGGGTGCAGCAAATATGCAACAAAATGACATGGCAGAATTGCTTGTGCAAACCGTTTTACTGTAGAAAAATGTGGTTTCAAATTATCATTTTTCAATAGATTGCACTATGTATGGCAAGCATCTGCTGATGTTGTTGAATCACACTGAATAATATCTAAGGCACTTGATACAGGTTTCAATTGTTTAATAAGATCCTTCACTTGCTGATAAAGATTAAAATCACGTATATGAGTTACAATGTTTTGATTCATCTCTTCAAAATGTTCATTTGCTATTTTTATGTATGAGCTGTGGTTTTGCACAAAAGCTTCAAGACAAGTCAACTAGCTGTTTCATCTAGTTTTTCCCGGTAACTGAGAAGAAACATGACCATTACATTCTCGGAGCCATAATCCAGGAGCATGATGATTTCGGAAATATTTATGCACCTCCACTACATGCTTTAGCACACTACTAGGCGTTATATCTTCACCTAGAAGGTTCAACCAGTGAGCTCCGCATCCGTATGATATCAATGTAGAATTTTCATCTTGTTTTTCAAGTTCAGATCTAATTTTTTCCATGTTCTTAGCATTATCGGTAATGATGCTTTTAATTTCACAGTCATACTTGGTTTTAACAGTCGAAATTACCTTATTGCATTTCTCAATCAGGAATTCTGCTGTCTTTTTAGTTGAGCCTGTAGCTTCTACATCCACAATATATGATGTTCCACAAACTTGAATACATGAAGCTGTTATCGGTTCATTATGAATGTTACTCCATCCATCAATCACATGAGTTCCTTCTTTTCCTTTCAAATTTTCTTTAAGTGATTGTTCCATTTTATTATAAACAGCATTTAAAAGGTCATCTTCCAGTTCTTTACGTGAAGGTAATTTATAGCCTGGCCTCAAGATGTGAATTTTAAGTTTTTAAATGCTTCACTTTCCACAACAGCAAATGGAATATTGCAGGCATAGAATAGTTTAGTAACCATCAAATCCAAATCAATTTTCACTTTATCACGAACTGATGTTTTTGAGACAAACTTGTTGATACTGCCTCCTAAACACAATATCTTTGGAGATGGATCATCAACTTCTTCCCCACACCCCGTCTCTGAATTACTAAGGTAACCCTTGTTCTTAGTCACATCTGTTGGCATGGATAAGGGAAGTACTTTCACACCTTCACTTGAAGCCTTTTTCACACACTTCTTAGAAACATGTACTTTCATCCTGCCTACTTTATTACTCTGTACATGTCCACATTTTTTGCACTTTGCAGCGGTTTTTCCATTAATAGATACTTCATTAAAAGATTCCCAAATAGGGTCTTTTCTCCTGCCTCTTTTGTACATTATTTGCTTTAAAATGTTTGTTTGTTTTTCTTTTCTTTTTAATTTATTAAGTTGAGAAGCCCTTGGTAAAATAAAATTGCAGAAGTTGCTTTCTAGGTTGTTTATGATGATTAATTTTTAAATATTACAGGCATTTTTTTATAATAAAATGCATAATTGGTACTTACACTTGTGGTAGTAACTTTTACAATAATTTAGATGTAATAATATTGCCAAAACAATTAATAATACTGTTGCAATATTTTAGCAATAATACCATTCTCTTCCTGCAACGAAGTACACGAAACTGGCTGTTAATCGCTAACATGTGACATCAGTGATTCCCGCACGCTTTGTAAAGCACAAAAAAATAAAAGAAACAAAGAGAGAGAAAGAAAGAAAAGAAACAAAGAGCTGCATCACAAACTTTATTTAGAGGCTTAGGGTCGACGTAATCCCAAGCCATGGTGAATAAATCTGGGGCACAGCGAAAGAAGCAAGGCGCTGGGCTGACGTAATCCCTGCACAGCGCCATGCTTTCTTTACTCTTAGCTTTCAAACAGGCAAAACAAATTCCTCCTCCTCAGAAAAAAAGAAACAAAGAGCTGCATCACAAACTTTGTTCAGAGGCTTTTTACATTTATTAATTACAAAACAAGTAAAACATTCTTAATAACAGCAAAATTCTGAATATCTGTAATTTTTTGTTAGTCATTCGTAATTCCGTAATCCCAGGGGAAAATTTGTAATAATTGCTGAGATTCCGTAATGGTTGGCATCTTTGCATATCTACATAGCACTGTCACTTAACACAAAATGAATTACATGCTAACTATGTTTTCAAATTTCACTTTGAAGAAATGTCCTCTTACACACCACAGGAGGGAACTCACACTTACCATGCACACCATTTGATGTTAAGGGAAAATGAATCATGTATCATAACAGCAGTACAGCACAAATAAAATTCAATATCCCTGACACTTTTGTTTCTGACAAATAATTACATTTTCATTAGAGGTAATGCAAATATTTACAATTAAAGTTGATTTTGCACTTCAACAAGCAATTATTTGGTCATAATAATGTATAACTTCATCAATACTTGCATTTTTGTTCTTTTATATTTAGTAATCAATATAGCAACCAGCGTGGAAATACTCTTATAGAATTTGCAGAGGCAGAAGGGATTTTCATCATGAACTCCTTTTTAAAAAAAGCTGCAAAGGAAATGGACATGGAGGCATCCCAATGGATGGACAAGTGAAATTGATTTTATTATGTGTAACAAGAAATTTGTCATGAAACTGCAGTGTGCTGAACAAGTTCAACACAGGTAGTGACCATAGAATGGTCAGTTGTAAGATGCACCTCAATGCTAAACTCGAGTGTGGCAAGCTCATAAAACAAAGTGTATTGATGTGACCAACCTTAAAAAGTAGCATAATACCTTCAAATTAGAACTGAGTAACAGATTTTCTATTCTAGAAGCTCAAACATCAGAAGAAGTGGACATCTCTGAAGTTAACATAAAAGTAATCAAAGCTCTTATGGAAACATCAACAAAATTAGCTGGGTCTAAGAACAAGATGCATGTGAATAAATTATCAGGAAAAACCAAAATAAATTATCAGGAAAAACCAAAAAAGAAGCGAGATGAGGACAACTAAAGAAGATGTGACTTCCAAAGTGGAATATATAGAGCTATGCAAGACAGTACGAAAAAGTATCACCGAAGACGTAAGGAAATTCAACTGTGAATTAGTGAGGAAAGCAATTGAAAACAACCAAATCCTAAAGATAACAAAGGGACATCTCAGTAAGGGAAGAAAACAGATTATGGCACTGAGAAAAAAAGATGGTTCTGTAACAAGAAATAGATGCAAAACTTTGACAAGAGTGAAAGATTTCTACTCCAAATTATATGAAAGGGATAATACATGTACTCCAGACATCACGAAAGGTACCAGTACCAGAGTTCTTCCAGTCCTATCAGCAGAAGTTGCACATGCAATCAAGAACATGAAGCAGGTGAAAGCTCCAGGAAAAGATGGAATTACTGTAGACATCATACAAGAAGCAAGTGGAGAAATTGAAACAGTACTCGCCCAAGTTTTCACTCCATGCCTTAATGAAGGGAAGATTCCTGAGGATTGGAACAACGCGACAATGATCCTGCTACATAAAAAAGGTGACATTGAGGATCTCGGGAACTACAGACCTATCAGCCTCCTATCAGAGGTTTATAAAATCTTCACTAAAGTTCTTTCACACTGCTTGAAGGTGACACTGGACATGGCTCAATCAAGAGAACAAGCTGGATTAAGGAGTGGGCTAAGGCACTATAGATCATATCCACATACTGGGAGAACTAATTGAAAGAGAGAGGGAATATGAACTTCCATTGTGCATGGCTTTTTTTATTATGAAAAGGCCTTTGACTCAGTGAAACCATCAGTAGTTACAATGGCTTTGAAATCCTGCAGTATTGAAGATGCATACATTAATATTATTAGTAACATCTATGAAAATGCAAGTGCAAACCTTCAGCTGTTTGAGAATACAGCACACATAAAAGTTGGAAAGAGAGTGAGACAAGGTGACACCATATCTCCCAAGCTCTTTAATGCCACATTGGAAAATGTCTTTCGATCACTGAACTGGGAAAACAAAGGGATAAAGATTAATGGAGATTATCTAACTCACCTTCGTTTTGCTGATGACATTAGTCATTTTTGCACCTACCCCATCAGAGCTGCAGAGTATGATCTAGGAACTTGCTGACAAGAGTAAAGAAGTGGGATTAAAAATGAACTTTCAGAAGACAAAAGTGATGTACAATGCTTTTACAATAAATGAAGATTTATCAATTGATGGAGAAAAGCTGGAGATAACAGATGCGTACGTTTATCTTGAACAGCAGATATCAAGTGAGGGTCACATTGATGAAGAAATTAATTGTCGTATAAAACTTGCCTCGAGAGCTTTTGGAAGAAACAGCATAATTTTCAAGAGAAATATGCCATTATGTCTTAAAAGAAAAGTGTTTGATCAATGCATCCTTCCAGTGCTTACGTATGGTGCAGAGATGTGGACCTTAACTAAAAGAGACATATAAAGGCTGCAGACAACTCAAAGTAGCATGGAGAGGTGCATGCTTGGTGTAACCAGGAGAGATAAGAAGAGGAACTCGTGGATCCGAAAAATGACAAGAGTGGAAGACATCATGATCAGAGTTAAATCCCTGAAATAGCAATGGACTGGACATACTGCCAGAAGGACAGACCATCGATGGGCAGTCGAAATTTTAGATTAGATTCCAAGGGATAGGAAAAGACCCAGAAGAAGACCAATTTTAAAAATTCAATTTTGCATCTTTTTTAGAGAATAAAGGAAATACTTAATATAACTGAAAGTAAGATCCAAATTCTAGGTAGGCAATAATTGCAAGCAAAAGTTTGAAATCTTGAAAAAATATGTTTTTTTGGCAAAATAAAGTATCCATTGATTTTTACAAAAAAAAAAGTAATTTTCCCTGAGTTTTTCCTGATTTTTACAATAAAAGGGTAACTTTCCCTGAGTTTTCCCTGATTTTTGGAACCATTTTCAAATTCCCTGAGAATTCCAGGTTTTCCCTGTTTTCCAGGTTGAGTGGGAACCCTGATTAAACAATCAATTAAGCAAATAAGATCATCTGTGACTGATTTGATTCTAAGATGTACAACTCCAGCAGAACCTCGTTTACATATGCTTCTCACTTAATACATAAAATGTCGCTGCTGCAAAAATTTTGAGTTGCCCTTAATGTTACATTTCATCAATTATATGTTAATTGAATTACCTTTTTTCTTATTTATACATTAAATTGCACAATAAGAAATCCAAGCTATGAGAATTCTGTTTACCAAACTCTATTGCCACCCTCCCATTCACCTCAAATTCTGTTTTCCATCCCCCCCCTTCCCTCCACCTTTTGCTTTCCCTATTTCCTGTCATACACCTGCTTAGTGACTCGCATGCAGAACGTGCACGCTCCTCCTGTGAGCTACCACTGGTCATCTCAGTTAACAAAGGCATAAAATATTTAGCATAAAATTGCAGTAAATTTAGAATTTCAAGAGTATTCATCACTTCTATTTCATTCTTAATTGTTATTGTGTCATCATTAATTAAAGTAGCATTCTAAACAATTCTTGAGCAAAAAAGTTTAGGTTATATTCAAATCTGCAAAGGCCCCAACAAAGTAGGATTTTTAGGTATTCTTCAACCATTTAGAGACACCATCAAATTATTCTTAGTAGACTCCTGCTTGATGTTATCATATCAGACTCTTTCCTTGAAGCTATTTGTGCATTTGTTTTCTTGTGTTGGAGCCATGGCTTCATGATCTTATGAAGTTTTGTCTTTAAAAGACAAAATGGAGATCTTGAAGAAAGTTGATGAAAATTACAAGCTAACAGAAATGGCTTTAGCTACAAAATTTAAAATTCCAGTTTCAGTGCTCATGACAATAGTTTACAAATGTAAGGAGATCAAGGACAATGCAGTACTTTCAGGTATAACTGTGTCAAAAACTAACTGACTGTCCTTTTGTGTGTAACTCCAGTGGAAGTGAAAAACTAACACCATTTGTCATCGAAAAATCTGCAAGAAACGTTAAAACTCTACAAGACTTATTCCACCAATATTAAGTTACAGATAACAGCTGCACTTTTTATAGATTGGATTTAAAAAATAGATGTGAAAATCAAGAGGAAGAAATGAAAGAACCTTCTGCTTATTGATTGTTGACCAGCCCTCCTACAAGATGTAGAAAATTCTGTGAAAAACACCAAAGTTGTATTTTGGTCCCCAAATTACATGTCTTCAAACAATGAATTCGGGGATAGTCAAGAGTCTTAAGGATTATTACAATGATTGGTGCAGCTCATGCTCCAAAACATTTCTGATGCCAAAAAATTAACACTGCACATGCTTGAAGCAATGGTCATTTTGTCAGTGGCATTGAATCGTGTTTCGTCGGGAACAATACTCCATTTGTTTTGCAAAAGCTGGATTTCAACATTTGACATTGGCATGCAGGTTTTCAGATGATTCTACATCACAATAAGACATCGTTATGTGATCTAACTGGAATGCTATAATTGAAGAAGAAGATGAGTTTAGCTTCCAAAATTACGTCAGCTGCGATGCAGATTTTGCGACATCACTTATAAAATGATTGAAAACGAAAAGTGCAATGAGAGTGATTATGATTCCCGAGTAAGTGCATCAGCACCCATATTTAGCAATGCAATGAACTTGTCTGGCATCATTAGGGACTTCTTTTACAGCCATAATACTGATAAGAAAACAATGCAGGTTGTTAATAGCCTTGAATATGTAATGTTTCAACTTAAAAGTTAACAATTAAAAATTAATGATTTTTTTAAAAGATGTTAACATATTCATATTTTATAAAGTAGCATTCTAAACAATTCTTGAGCAAAAATATCAAATCATAAATCAAAATGGATTAGTATATGCCTTCACACAGTATATACAGTACATTACAAACTATATTTACAACTGCTATAACTCACTGCAGTGTGACTGAAATGAATAAATAATAATAATAATAATACACATTACTTTGTAAACCACAACCATCACTGGCTATGCTATGCATTTCAAAAGAATAATGTGCTGCCATCTAGAGATGGAAATGTACCCTGTTTTGCTTATATGTTTTTTCAATCATACATTCATTTTACTTGGTCCATTGAAGATGTATGAACAAAGTATATGTTTAAAGCTCACAGCATGCATGTACATAACATCAGGCTGTTATTTTGCTGCTAAAAGTTGTAATGAAATTCTTATTTTATGATTACTGTAGTTCTGTTGCATTATATGCCCTTTGTTTAATTGTGAATTGTCTTAGAAATAATTCTAAAAATGCTCTGGCAGCAAAATGGTGGCAATAACAAATTTGCCACCTGACAAAAATAATTTCTAAAAGCCCTGAACTTACAGAATTGAAGGAGGGCATATTACAAGAATTATACAAGCCTGGTCCACCAGCTCTGAAGCTCTGAACACATGGTCCATCAGCTCTGAACACAGGAAATATTTGAAATGGAATGAAATTCAACTAAATGTACATTATAAGATCAACAGCATCACATAACATCTGCATACTAACATGGTGTTCAGGCAAGTTATTAACACAGAACACTTAAAAATAAATTCAAAGTTGGTTTTCAACATTTCTCCAGCAAATCTTTTGGTACATTCCAAAATTTTTGTCTTTAACATACTGCTACTTTAATCACTAATGGCTAACTTACACATTTAATACACCTTGGTTTAGGTCTACCCTTTAGGTCTCTGGCTTTAATATCAGGTAATGTAACACTTATCTACATAACCCTCTATGTGATACACATGCCTAAACCATTTCTATATGTTGATATAAATGGGTAAAAATACACTGTACAAATACAAAAGTCTAAATTCTTGGTTCATTAATTATTTCCATCTTAAAATTTCTTCACATTAAGGAATTACAAATTTTATATTTTAGCTAGTACAAAAGACAAAGAGAAATTCATTCACAACATTTTTCATGAAGAAAAAAAGAAAAAAAAAACTCACTATTCCCAGGATGGTCAAACTCTGCAGAAGATATATTCATGGGTGGTTCTGAAAAAGTAGAACAGATCATATAAATATGGCATAAGTAGAAAGCAACCAAGACAACATGAAAGTTTATGAAATAATCAACATAGTAACTCAAACAAAAATAATCCAGATAAAGAATAAGTGAAGCCATTTCCTACACTCTCAGGGTCACTGTACTGGTGTAAAAAATGTTTCACCACATAACTAGTATATCTGTTACTTAGCTTTCTATCAATTTAATTTTAAAGATTTAATACCTTTCTGCACATTGTATGAAAGAATAATATGTGAAACTGTCAGTGGTAATACAACAGATTTATTTTGTTGCAGTTTCAATCCATTGTACTGAACAGGCCAGCAGTATTTCATTAGTTGCTCTACAAAGCATGCAAGTGAAAACACACACACACACACACACACACAAACACACAAACACACAAACACTTTGCCATCAAAGTGTGACTGCTGTCATCTTAGTAATCTTGTATAAATGAGAAAATGTTGACCTCAACTAAATTTTAAAATGAAATTGACTCCTTTAAATGCCTCACGGTTTGCTACACAGGAACACAGAGAAATTGATTTTGTAATTAAAAATAAAAACTCTCTGGTGACTATTAGAGAGAGAGCTCTGTCTAACAAAATTGCAATTTTTCCACAGAACTTGCTTTAAAATGCAAAATTCATCCACACAGCTAAAGTCAATCCATAAATGGAAAAAAAAAATTAAATTACTTTCATAAAGGAAAACAAAATGTTTTACCACAGTCCCTTAATGCAAGCTCATGCACTCCACATAAAGCTACTTTGTTACCTACCACCTGGAACAGAACTGCTGCAATCATTATTTTTGACAGGAATTTTGTCTTAAAGCATATGATATATTCATATGAATTCCATAAACAAAATGAATATTTACATAATTTTACAAGGAACAAAGTGATAATTCTTTTAGCAAAAAGAGGTAAATCCCAATGACAAAAAATGGCATAAATCTATGCAACAAGAGAGTTTCCGAAGTATACCTAATTAATAATTAGAAATTAAAATCTACACTTTTAAGTTATGTAACTTGTTAAACATGTTGAGTACTTTCACTATATATACATGTTTGTGAAATCAAAGAATTTCTAGAAGACAAAATTGATGTACAATGCTTTTACAAGAAATAAAGATTTATCAATTGATAAAAACTGATTCCTACATTTACCTTGAGCAGCAGATATCAAGCAAAGGTCACATTGATGTAGAAATTAATCAACATATAAAACTTGGTTGGAATGCTTTTAGAAGAAATAGTACAATTTTTAAGAGCAATATGCCATTATGCCTTAAAAGAAAAGTATTTAATCAATGCATCCTTCCAGTGCTTATGTATGGAGCAAAGACATGGACCTTAACTAAAATAAACATACAAAGACTGCAGACAACTGAAAGAAACATGGACAGATGCATGCTTGGTGTAACCAAGAGAGATAAGAAGAGAAACTCGTAGATCAGGAAAATGACAATGGTGGAAGACATTATACATACATACATATCACTAAGCTGTTCTCTGAGATTCAGAGGTTAGCTCCAAAAAGAAATACAAACTACCAGATATTTTTACTTACTGTTGTCGTATCAAACTTCTCCATTTACAGCGATCTTGACATGCAACTCGGGCTTCACTGATATCCATTACACGCCGTACACAAGATCTTTCATACTTCATACCCATAATCTTTTTCTCATGCATACACTCCTGAATCTGATCCACCCATGTCTTCCTTGGCCTTCCTCTGCCTTTCCTTCCTGCCACTTGGGCTAAAAAGATTTTCTTAGTAAGCATTTAATCACTCATTCTTTCAACATGGCCAAACCACCGAAGCATATTGGTCTCCACCTTGCTAACAACATTTTGCTTCACATCACACAACTGCAACACATCTTCATTCCTCCCACAATCAGACTGTGTCTTGCCACAAACCCCCCGTAAGTAACGCATTTCTCCAGCACACAAATGACTCCTATGTTTCTTCTGCAGTACCCAGGTTTCACTGCCATACATCAGCGTAGGAACAATTAAACTTTCATACACAGCCATGCGGTACTCTCTAGAGAACCCATCATTCCTGTGAAAAAACCCCAGAGCAGCCATGACTTTCAATGAAGAATTCATTCACCTACTAATTTCACCATCCAATTTATTCTCTCTGTCAAACATGCTTCCTAAATACACAAACTCACTCACCTGGTCAATCACAGTGCCATTTAGACTTACATTACATTCAGTGCTACCAGTTCCTCTCTCAAAAACCATAACTTCGGTTTTTCCTCATTTATACTCAGTTTGAATTTCATGCAAACTTCATACATCCGAGACAACATACTCTGCAAATCACTTTTACTCTCTGCCAACAGGACTGTGTCATCAGCATACAGCAATCTGCACACACGGATATCACCAAGACATAAACCACTATTATCTATTTTGGCATCACACATGCACGCATCCATAAATATATTAAACAGCCATGGTGATATTACACAGCCTTGCCTAACTCCTGCACCAATAGAAAACCATTTTGATAAAACACCATTCACTCGTACACAAGCTCTACTGCCAGCATACATGGCTTTTACACTATTAAGTAGATTCCCAGTAACACCATATTCATTCAATACCTTCCACAAAAGTGTCCTATTTACTCAGTCGTAAGCTTTCTCTAAATCTATGAAGGCAGCAAAAACTTTCTTACCAACAGCCAGATACTTTTCAATCACCGTGCATAATGCAAAAATCTGGTTAGTGCAGCCTTTACCAGGCATAAAACCACTCTGAACATCTCACACTTTCTCTGATGTAAGACCCCGTGCTTTTTCAATAACAACCTTAAGAAACACTTTATCTGGCACACTTAGTAGGCTAATACCACGATAGTTCTTGCATTCAGTCTGATCACCTTTTCCCTTATACAAGGGGACAATAATAGCATCCTTCCAATCCCGAGGGACCATTCCTAACCCCCAGCACAACTGGCAAATTTCAGTTAACCAGTCAATTATAGAGTCACCACCATACCTCAACATCTCGGCAGTTATCCCATCAACTCCTGGAGCCTTACCATTCTGAAAAGATTTTAGAGCTTTACACACTTCTTCTCTTGAGATTCCTCCTGTGCTCCTAATCCCTCACTGTGACATCATCTGTGTCTGTCTCAGAATCATCTTTACTTTCCTGATCTAATAACTCACAGAAGTATTCACCCCATCTTTCACTTAACTCATTGGGCTCCCATATCATTTCCCCGATCTCATTCTTCACACAACTTACAACTTTGTTTCCCCTATTTTTCCTGAGTCTCATGTACTTCCAGAAAGACTTCCTATCTTACCAAAAACCCAGTTCATGCCTTTCCACCTTCTCCTTCCTATCTTTTGCCTTACTCTGGCAAACCAGCTTAGCAGCAACCACAGAGACTCTCTACCTTGCAACATCCCCAAATAAGCTTCCTTCTTTTTAGCACGTCTTTTGTAAAAAAAGATTGTGCTTATGTTGTCGCTTTGTCCGTCCGTCCGTCTGTACCCACAATATCTCTGCAACTATTAGTCCAATTTGAAAAATTATTTTTGCATTGGAAAGCTTGAAATATGCAAATGATGATCCGTTATTTTGTTTTTTTTTTTTTTTTTTATGATGAACAATTTCGCCTCTAGAAGGCGTAAATGCAGATGATGTCTAATTCAAAAATATGTTTTAATCAAGATATTTGCTTCTAAACATCCGATTGAAAAAATCTTTTATCTTTCGATTCCATTTATGTCGAAGAGTATTTTAGATATAGTTACTTTTTTAAATTACGCATAGATTTTCCGCTAGGGGCGCAAAAGTAAATTACATTTTTCCCCATAACTCTTCTTCTAAAACTCCGACTTGAAAATTTTTATCTTCAGCGGATACACCTTCTGATGGAAAAATTTTTGCATATAATTTCAAATTTTTGATAAAGAATACTTTGGCCACCAGGGGGCGTAAGTGTTAATTCTTGATTCTGATATATTTACCATAAAATCTGAGCTTCTAGGATATCGATTGAAAAATTTCTTTCATGGACTGATGCCACCTACATCGATAAACCTTTTTGGAATATTTTCTTCTTAAAATATTCCACAGTTCAGGGATCATAGCATACTTCTGGAAAATTTTAGGTAAGAATTTTAGGAATTTTAGGAATTTTTAGAAAAATTTTAGGAAAATTTTAGGAGTGTATTTCAATAAAAACTAGATGTATATTTGTATACATCTAATAAAACAACTTTGTACACATTGTAAAGAGTTTGCTTCACACCCTTCAACCATATATACTGATAGACTGCGCATGACATCAAAATTTCTGGCTCCAACATAAAATCACATGACAACAGTCAAAAAGATGGGTTACACCTGCTGTGCTTATGGTTGCTCTGACCGATATAGTAAAGAAAGTTCTATGATTTTTCATGGGTAAGAAACGAATTAAATACCTAAGTCAATAAAGTTCAATTACTTAACCAGAAACTTGCAGCTATTGATATAAAAATATAGTAACTTAAGAAAAAAAAAATGGAATGCATGTTCCAAATTCTTCGCAAATGTTCATCACATTATAAATCACAAAATGTAAACAACACGATCATGCATGTATATAGCTCATAAGTAAACTTACCTGAAGAGTTTTCATTATATATGAGGTGCATTCACATAATACACCGAAAACACTGAAGTTCTGCAGCGTAAATTAGTAATCATAACAGCATTTGTACACGAAATTTGGAGTCTGATGATGACGTGCCCAATGTTTGAGCCATGGCGGCTTTGATGCAGCTATTGCCAATGCGCAGTCCATTAGTATATATGGTCGAAGTTCACACCCAAATTTTTTGCATAACGTCTAATGTCTAAAGTTTAAGTATGATTTACTTCTAATGTTCAGTTCTTATCTTTTCACGTGTTATTATCATATTCAAGTATATTTACCACATTCAAGTTTCACTTTGAACATTAATATGCTGTTGAACCAGAAGCAATTCACGATTTTCACAGTAAAGTTTTCAGGTTTCACATTAAACTATAATATCCTAAAAAGGTAATTGAAAACCAAGAACTATGTACAATTGTTCACTGAATTACTTTTTTCATATTATTGTTTTAACCTTTTCCTGATTAGCCTATCTTTTTCTGCTTTCACCACATGCAACGTTTTTTTTTTTTTTTTTTTTTTGCATCTGCTAAAGTTCCTAACGGAATTTGGCGAAATTTGCACTAGAACTTTATTGTGATGTATCTTAACTACTGTAAAAATTTTACTGTGTTATTTTCAAAATTCAGAAAAATGGATTTCTGAAAATATTCTCCTAGTCCTTTTGTGCTGTGGAAGTGATAAACAGGTGTTTGCTTTCTTCCCAACCAAGGGCTTCAGATCAGCGCTCCCAGCTGTCAATCAACCGTTGCTATGGTAACACCCTTTCTGCTGGAGGCTCACTCTGTCCAAAGAGGCACACATACTTGTCCATAATAAAAATTACCAATGCTAACTTTTAAAGTTTTAAACCGATTCAACTGGAATTTTGGAAGTGAGCTTCTGTAATCCAATTACAGTGAATGTAAAAATTTCAGCCACTTTCGTGAAAAATTCGCAAAGATAGTTTTCTTATTTTTTATCATAAGTAGTGGAAGTCTCTTGAGGGGAGGGAGGGTGGCATGCACATAAACAAGAAGAAGATGAATGTGTTGTTCAGGCATACTCCTCACTGGTGGATGCCAGCTGACTTGGTACATACGCGACCCCCTGCAAATGCTAAATGCCTCTTCTTTCCCCTTCTGTTCTCAATTGTCGGCTTCGACCTACTAGTAATCATCCAATTTTATTGCACTGGAAGTAGTGCCTTTTTTTTTCTTTTTTTCCCCCAGCCAAATTAGGATTTGGTGCACATCGGAAACCGCTGCCGGTGGTTTCTTTGAGAACAGAGAAAAGGAACTTTAAAAAATGAAGGGGTAACAGTAACACGATTTCCTAAAAGGGCATTTTTTAAGCACTAATTTCAAATTTCAAGGCTTTTCAAGACGGCATTAAAAAAACACCGTTTTTCCAGGATATTCCAGGCCTTGAAAATGTAATCATGATTTTCCAGGACTTTCCAGGTTTTCAAGCACGCGTGCGCACCCTGCGTAATGGTAAATTTATTGGCGTTAATAACGGTTGTGTTTTTAATAAATAAGCTTACGAAAATTTTAGGATGAATAGCAAATTTTAGGTATAATTTTAGGAATTTAAGGAGGGTCACAAAATATTAGGAATTTTAGGAATTTTAGGAGGAATGCGATCCCTGACAGTTTCTCCGCCAGGGGGCACAGATGTATATCTTATT
The DNA here is from genome assembly GCA_039090855.1 of Macrothele yani. Classification (NCBI taxonomy): domain Eukaryota; kingdom Metazoa; phylum Arthropoda; class Arachnida; order Araneae; family Macrothelidae; genus Macrothele; species Macrothele yani. The sequence goes on along the minus strand of CM077025.1, from coordinate 69,767,460 downwards.
TTCATCAATATCTCGACGTCTAGAAGTCCGACTTGAAAAATTTCTACTTTGTTGGATAGTGTTTTCAGTGTGACATGTTTTTCATATAATATCAAAATTTTCAAGTAATTCATAGACTTTTCGCTAGGGGCCGTAGCAGTAAATTGCGTTTACCCCTATATCACCTCTTCTAAATATTCGATTTGAAAAATTCTTTCTGCACCGGATACAGCTCCTGATGGGAAATCGTTTGCACATAATTTCTAATTTTTGTGAAAAAATGGTTTGGCCAGCAGGGGGCGTAAATCTCAATTTCTGCTTCTGATGTATTTGCAGCAAAATATGAGCTACTAAAATCTCGATTGAAAAAAACGTTGTTTGTAGACCGATGGTACTCATGTCGACAAACCGTTTAGAAACATTTTCTTTTTTTAAATAATGCATGGTTTCTACGCCAGGGGGCGCAGATGTATATCTTATTTTCCCCAATATCTCTACTTCTAGGAGTCCGATTTGAAAAAGTCCTTCTTTGTTGGATAGTGTTTCTAGTGTGACATGTTTTTCATATAATTTCAAAATTTTCAAGTAATTCATAGACTTTCTGCTAGGGGGCGTAGAGGTAAATTGTGTTCCCCCTATATCTCCTCTTCTAAATATTCGATTTGAATAATTCTTTCTGCTCCAGATACAGCTCCTGATGGGAAATCCTTTGCACATAATTTATAATTTTTGTGAAAAAATGGTTTGGCCACCAGGGGGCTTAAATCTTAATTTCCGCTTCTGATGAATTTGCAGCAAAATATGAGCTTCTAAAATCTCGATTGAAAAAAACGTTGTTTGTAGACCGATGGTACTCATGTCGACAAACCGTTTAGAAACATTTTCTTTTTTAAATAATGCATGGTTTCTACGCCAGGGGGCGCAGATGTATATCTTATTTTCCCCAATATCTCTACTTCTAGGAGTCCGATTTGAAAAAGTCCTTCTTTGTTGGATAGTGTTTCTAGTGTGACATGTTTTTCATATAATTTCAAAATTTTCAAGTAATTCATAGACTTTCTGCTAGGGGGCGTAGAGATAAATTGTGTTCCCCCTATATCTCCTCTTCTAAATATTCGATTTGAATAATTCTTTCTGCTCCGGATACAGCTCCTGATGGGAAATCCTTTGCACATAATTTATAATTTTTGTGAAAAAATGGTTTGGCCACCAGGGGGCTTAAATCTTAATTTCCGCTTCTGATGAATTTGCAGCAAAATATGAGCTTCTAAAATCTCGATTGAAAAAATAGTCATTTGTTGACCGATACTACTCATGTCGACAAACCTGTTAGGAACATTTTCTTCTTGAAATATTGCATGGTTTCTACGCCAGGGGCATAGATGTATCTCTTATTTTTGTCAATATATCTACTTCTAGTAATCCGATTTGGAAAATTCCTTTTTGTTGGATAGTGTTTCCGATGCAAAATGTTTTTCCTAAAAATTCAAAATTTTCAAGTAAATCATAGACTTTCCGCTAGGGGGCACAAAGGCAAATTGCGTTTTCTGCGTTATTTCTGCTTCTAAAACTCCGATTTCAAAAAGTCTTCCTGCATCGCATACAAGACCTGACGGAAAATATTTTTCACATAATTTCTAATGTTTGGTAATGAATGGTTTGGCCACCAGGGGGCATAAGTGTTAATTTCTGCTTCTGATGTATTTGTAGCAAAATCTGGGCTCCTGAAAACTCGACTACATATTTTTTTTTCTTGGACCGACACCGCTCATATGGAAAATCCTTGTGAGAACACCTTCTTCCTAAAATAATGCATGGTTTTCACACCAGGGGATGTAAAGTCATATCTTATTTTTGTCGATATCTCTGTTTGTAAGAGTCCGATTTGAAAATTTCTTTCTGTGTCGGAGAACGTTTCCGGTGTGAAATGTTTCTCATATAAATTCATGTTTTTCTTAACACACAAGTCTGCAACCAGAGGGCGTAAGCTCACGATTCCGTTTACAGCAATATCTGAGGGATTAAAAACCCAATTGAAAATCTTCTTTCTTCCGTCAGATACTATTGTTTTCCATACCGGCTCCATTGACTTTGAATAGCTTTGATAAATTTTATTTGCGTCAGAACAGATTCAAAAGACGTGCTTATTACACCCGAAAAATCGGTGTCATCTTTCTTGGTCTTTACTGCCTCTTCAATCTCACTATTCCACCAAGCACCACCTCTATTGTTACCCACTATTGTGGTGCCACAGACCTCTTTAGCAGCAATGACAACACAGTTCTTAAAACATTCCCACTTCTTTTCTACATCCCTCTCACCAGACTTCAGCTCCTTCAGTCGTTCTCTGAGTAAGTCAGAATAACGCTGATGGTCTTCAAGGAGCCTATCAACCTTTATTCTTTCTATCCTGGGTCTCTTCCTATTCCTTTTCCTCCAACCAACATTAAGTTTCACTCGTGACACTACCAAGTAATGATCAGAACCAACATCCGCACCTCTCATCACACGGGTGTCAACAACCAAGTGTTTCAGATGCTGATCGTAGACAACAAAATCTATCACACTCTTTTGACCAAGAGTACAATTTTTTTACGTATACGTGTGGATATACTTGTGGTTGAAAAACGTATTAGATACACACAAACCATTCTCAATGCAGAGTTCAATTAATCTTTCACCATTACCATTCACACAAGGATCATTAAACTTACCCAGAACATTGTCAGAAATTGCATTCTGCACACCTACTCTAGCATTGAAATCCCCTGCTATTATAACTTTTTCTTTAGCACCAAACTGACTCAAAACAGCTTTTAGCTCATTCCAGAAATCTTCCTTCTTATCAGAAGGTTCAGAGTCACAAGGAGCATACACTACAACAATTACGATTCTCTGAAGTTTCACTTTCAAACGAATCCAGAGAATTATATCACTTACGCAACTATGGTGAATCAAGTTGTTCTTCATCTTTTCACTTAAAATCACACCTACACCAGCTTGTCCTCTCACATTATCCAATACTCCAGACCACACACTCACTGTGCCATTCACTTCTTTTACCCCAATTTCCTTCTTTTTGGTTTCACTTACACACAGCACATCCAGTCTATACTTATTCATCTCCTCAATCACCTCATTCATCTTGCCATTTATACCTCTAGTATTCCATACACCAATCTTACATTCACTCAGCCGAGATCTCTTTTTCATACGCCGTTTAGAAAGTCCAGGTCGATTCCGTGGTGGACCGTCCTTCTCAAGTGTGGTAGGTCCACCATTATGATCAGAGTAAAATCCCTGGAATGGCAATGGGCTGGACATATTGTCAGGAGAACGGACGACTAATGTACAACCAAAATTTTAGACTGGATTCCAAGGGATAGGAAAAGACTCAAAAGAAGATCATGTGGGAGACCCAAAAGAAGATCATATGGAGGAGACTGACTCAAGACAGAATACTGTGGAAGAAACTTGGGAAGGCCTTCATCAATGAATTGATAGTGGTTGACAATGATGATGACGACGATGATATATATTGACATTCATGCATTCTACCATTCTTATTATATTCTAAAATAAGATTAAAATACACAAATACACAGAAAATCTGTATTAAACATCAAGTAAAACATTACCCCTATTTTTAGACTCTAACATCGAAACCTTAACATCCTCCAGGGGAAAAAAAAACCTTTCAAGTCTTTATGTTGAAAATTTTTATTTACAGCAAGTTACTGGTTTACTTATTGGGAAACTTCAAAAATGAAAATATATATATATTGTTATTCTGTATCTCTTTAATAACTGTTACATTATTTCATACTTATATATTTTCAGTGTCACTGTATATCACTATTTCCAATTTAATTATGAACATTTGAAAATGTATAAAATGTTAAAAACAGTTTCTTACAAAAGTCTATTGCGATAAAAAGAAGTTTAAGGAAAATTACATATCTTGTTTTGTGTTGCATCACATGTTGTTTCAATTTCTTTTTAACAGGTTCCTTAAAACACTTATTTAAAATTCAGGAAATTGGGAAAATGATTCCTTTAAAAGAATGGTTTACCTACATTAGTGTTTCCTTTAGTTGTTTAGAAATGGACTGTTTATCTGGTAAAGACATGAGGAAAACACCTTTTGACATAAAGATCAATGACCACATGTTTCATGCCACTGCCCAAAACAAGAAGGAAGATTCAAATACTTTTCTGTTCATCAGTTTTTCACAAGAATGAAAAGTGAAAATATCTACTGACTTTTCACTCTTGTGAGTGTAGTGAACACCTGTAGGTTCAGCACAACAATGCACTGAGGCAGCACCATAGGAATTAATAAATTCAGTTTGAGCATTAAAAAGGTTTTTATTCATTTCTAGGATACTACCAATCCACCGCTTTCCCAATAGTGTAAAGGATGCTGATTGATTAACTTGCCTTTCCTATTGTAACATCTTAACATAGTGAAAAACTTTTTTCCTAGCGACTATACCAAAACTCTTTTCAAGTCAACAAACACCATACACATATCTCAGAGAATTTTTTAGAAAGCTGTTTGAGTACAACTATTTTACTATGACATCCCCTACCACTCCTAAAGCCATTCTGTCCTTCACACAGTTTATTTTTTACCATCATTCTAACAATCTTACTAGTATCTTTCCTGTTTGTGTTCATGTCAAAGGATCAATAGTGTTATCAAAAGTCAAAACTATTAAACATCATTAAATAATTACAATTCAGCATAAACTGCAGTTTAATTACCATATGGTAATTAGTTATTACATACATTCACCTAAACTCAAAAGATTACAATATGTTAAATGAATTTTAACATTTGTGGTGACAAATTTCAATATTCTTATCTTGCCAAATGATCCAATTGGTTGGTTCTGTTGATACAAGAGTTTGTAAGAACAATTCAGAAACTGAGATTATGTAGTCTGAAATGTCACCATTTTACGATGCCCATAGTTTTACAAAACAGGAAATTAGCTGAATGAAAAAACAGACTGCAATGAAATAATAAGAATGATACAAAATACACTGCTACAAAGTAGTTTAAATCTTATTTTTCAATTGTTAACTTACCAGGCAGTTTATCAGCAACTGGTCCAACATTCATATCTAGTGGAGGTGGTGGAGGAACTGGAGAAGGGGGACCTAGTGTAGACACCAGATGAGCGTGAGTCATAGGGTGAACCATTCCCACTTGCGGCTGAGGTGGAGGAGGAGCCTGAGATACCATGGGTAATGTTGAATATCCACTGCCCCTGCGAGTTTCCTGAGAACGAGGATGACCGATTGGGTAATTGGGAGCATAGTTGCTGGGAACCTGTGGTGGAGCAATAGGTGGGGCAGGAGTTCGGTATTCTTTGGTTCCCCTAGATAAGCTACCACCAGCACGAACAGGCTGTGGAGGAGTAGGTGGCTTAGTAGTGGGTGCAGGGCCAGCACTACTTCCATTGATCTGAGTTTGATGTACAGGAGCTAAGGTGCGCTTTGAACGTGGTGTGTTACTAGTGGTTTTGACTCCATGCCCAATTTCGTCCAGTACTGTATAGTCTACTGGTTTTCTGATATACTTGATTGGCCTCTCAGGATTTGCTGGTGCTAGAATTTTATGCTGCCTAGTTGTGTTCTTGTTGGTAGTCAAAATACCAATCTCCCTTCTTGCTACTTTTTCCTTATGGATCATTACTGTCTGCAATTTAAAAAATGCACACATGATTTATATCAAACTTAAACAGATCAGTAAAAATATGTAAAATAATAATAATAATAATAATAATAAATGGTGGAAATACAATCAAAGCCATAAATACATGAGCATTCCGGTAATCAGATACCCAGCTGGAATAATTGATTAGACCCAAAGTGAATTAGAAATACTGGATCGGAAAACTTGAAAATTATTGAACATGCATCATGCACTCCATCTAAAAAGTGATGTTGACAGATTATATTTACCTCGGAAAATTGGGAAGCAGAGGACTACTACAAGTACAACAGGTAGTAGAGGAAGAAAAAAGAAGCCTGAATGATTATGTCAACAGAAGCAGAGAAAAGCTACTTCAGGCAGTGAATAATGAAAATATATTACAAACAACAGAAAACAAGGAGGAATACAATAGAAAGCAGTTTGAAAGCAGATTAGATGGCTAGAAGAGCAAGCCCCTGCATGGACAATTTCTAAAGAATATTGATGGGAAAAGTGACAACAACTTGAATCGGGAATGGCCGAAATTGGGTTACATCAAGAAACAGAAATTCTGATTTTTGCTGCACAAGAAGAGGCACTGCAAACTAATGTTATGATGGCTTAAGTCCAGAAAGTCAGTGATAATCCAAAGTGTCGACTTTGTCAAGAAAAAGATGAAACTGTGTCTCATCTTATATGTGAATGTAGCAAAATTGCATTGACAGATTACAAAGCTAGACATGACAGGGTTGTGAAATTGATTCACTGGTCATTATGCAGAAAGCACAATCTGCCAGCATAAAAAAACTCGTGGAAACATCAGGCTGAGAAAGTCATAAAAAATGCTCGTCAAGATCTTGTGAGATTTTCAAATTTAAACCGATCGACATGTAGAACATAATACACCAGAAATAACAGTCATAGAAAATCAGAAAGTCTGGATAATTGATACAGCAATCCCTGCAGATGCCAGAGTCGATATGAAAGAACTGGAAAAAATGACTAAATACAGAGACCTGGCCATAGAAGTTACCCAATTATGGGCTAAACACATAACGGTAGTCCCCATTATCATTGGGGCACTTCGAACAATGTCAAAAAAATTTATGAATAATTTTGAAAAATTGCAGCTTTCTGATATACCACCTACAGAACTGCAGAAGACAGCTTTATTTGAGACATCATATATTTTATGCCGATTCTTGACAGATACCTAGGTCTCTGGTGGAAACTCGTATCAGCTCAACAACACCAGTGAATGATAATTTTGTTGTTTATTTTGTTTGTCATAGGCTGTGATTTGTATATTTCAAATAAAAAAGATAATAATAATAATATAAGTGTACTAGAATACAAGTACAAAACCAAAAACAGGTACTCACAAAAAGAAAGATAAAGCAAAATAATTGGGAAGGAGGGGAAGGTGTATAAAACAGTAATAAAGAAAATCTAAGGAAATTAAATTATCTCCATAATTGTACTGAGGTTGATTGCATTACTTGGGGCTAATTTTGTATAAAAATGTTCTTCCCTAACACGCAACCCAAGATGAATGAATAGACAACAGTAATTCATTTCATGCACCATTCAGCAGATTATATTGTACCATCTGTACACGATGAAGATTTATGATTTTAGATATTCAAAACCTAATAATAGTTTAAGATCATTATTAGGTTTTTAATATCTATATTCAAAAATCTGCGTCGTATATAGACGGTACAATATAATCTGATGAAGGAATAGCTTGCAGCAACCACATATGTTGCTAAGTAGTCATATGAGCCTTGTTTCGTTAGCATTGAGGATTAACAAGTTATGGGAAGAGTGCATCACTGTCTTTTTCCTATGGCTAGTATTCCGAGTCACAAATTATAAAGATGAGCAATGACAGAGAATTTAGCATCATTGAAGACAAACCCAGGGCTTAAAATTCAAATTTGAAATGGGAGTCTCCCCACCTGTGTTTGTACATGGAGGGGATTGCAAATTTCAGGTGGAGAGTTTTGAATATGTGACTTATTAATATTAAAAGACTGGGAAAACAGTAGTAATTTTTCAAACAATATAAGATATACTTGGTTTTTAAAACAAACAGGTTAATTAGATCAAAAAATTTACTACATTCACTCTCATACAAATTACCATGATTCATTTTACAAAAACAGAATTGTTAGTTTTGTAGTACTTTGCTATCATAAAATTGTCCCTAAATTATTTGTGTGTCTTTCATTCCTGGCCACAGTTAACAAGCTTTGATCAGCTTGTAAAATACGAATTTCCACTCACAAAAGTGCGGAATGATACATTGACAATTAATGACTTGAGCATGTGGTGAGTGATGTAAGCGGAGTAGCGTGAGAGATATTGAAGGAGTAGGACATGCCCAGCTTGGCTAAGACAACAAGTTTAGTTTTTACCGTGGAGTGTATTCCAGTTTATGTTTTTGTGTGAAATAGTAAAGTAATAAATGTTCTGTGTTGTTACCGGTGGTCTGTGAGGTTACAGACAAAGTAAAGAAATGGAGGCATCGACGGGATCAGAACTTCAGCAGCGTTTTTAGGACTGTGAGAATCGATGAGTTGAAAAACCTTGCAGCGTGAGAACGGACCGACGCGACGGGGATATATTTTTTTTTTCTCTTTGTTATGGGAAGAACAAAGGATGGTGACTCTTGTTTTTCGAAATTAGTTCGTGAAAAAACAACAAGTTCCGTATCGGATTTACACCTACGTTAGATGTTTATGTAAGTACTGTTTTTGTTGTTCTTAGAGAATTATCCAAAGGAATGAGATATCAAAGCAAGTTTTTTAGAAGTTTCCGGGCACGGAATTAAATAGAAGGAAATAATTTCTGTCAAGAAATAGTACATTCACATCAACTGTTTGAGCCTAGAGTATATAGGTAAATATAGAATATTGTTGTAAACAATTTCTGTAAACGTATACACATATATGATAATAAATAAACATTGGGTACACGTAGAACTTGTCTAAATTTGGCATTGTTGAAATGGCTTTCTTAGGAAGAGCTCGCAAAGAAGAACTTCTGCAGTTGGCGGAAGAATTGGGTATAGAAGTTATGCCAAAAATCAAAATTCTGGATTTAAAAAATAAAATTGTCAACTTTGAAGATTATGAAGAGTATTTCATAAAAGAACTTTTGGCAGGTATGAAAGAGCGTAGAGAAACAGAAAGACAAATGGAATTTTAGCTTGAAAAACTCAGAATAGAAGCTGGACGTCAGCCGCTGGGAGGCAGTTTGGAGCAAAATGGAAATTCTCATAAACCGAGATTAGAACTTCGTCATTTGATGAAAACATTTGACCCAAAAGACAGTGATATACGTATTTACTTAGTTTTATTTGAAAGGCAAGCACAACAAGCAGAAATAAAAAGGGAAGATTGGGTCGCGAATTTGATAGGACTTTTGCCCTACAAAATATCACAATTGATTGCCAGAGAAAATGTGGAAGATGCTAAAAACTATGAATATGTTAAAAGTTACTTCTTAAAAGATATATAAGTTAAGTCCAGAGAAATTTAGATTGAAATTTGTACAACACATGTGTACATCAGAGAAGACCTGGAGAGATTTCGCCTTCGAGTTAGAAAATTATTTTAATGAATGGATTTCAGGACTTAAAATAGACGATTTTGAAGGGCTAAAAAAATTAATGATCACAGATCAATTGAAGCGGAGAGTGCCTATAGAAATAAGGGAGCATTTTATTGATAAATGGTCAAATATTGTCTCACCTTCAGTATTGGCTGATATGGTGGACAATTATGAAAGTGTAAGAAGAGGAACAAAGAAAAATTCGTTGAATGAATTGTGTGCTTCAAAGAAAATGCAAGGCAGTGAGAAAAAAACTAGAGATAACTATGATCGGGGAAATTTTAGGAAAAATGGATTTTATAACAAAAATTATGTTAAGTCAGATGTAGGACAAGGGTGGTCAAATCGGAATGTATCCCAGAATGAAGAAAAGTATGATCGCAGGTGGAAGATTCAATGTTACGAGTGTGGATCTTATGATCACATTCGACCTCAGTGTCCTAAGCTAAAATCACAGAACTCAGGAAGTGTAAATAGAATCAGAGAGGAAACTGAAGGAGGATCTCTTGGCATCCTATACCTTTGAAGGAAAAATAAATGGAGTTACCATGCTTATTTTCCGGGATACAGGTTCTTCAGTTGATATCATTTTCAAGAGTATAACAAATGTTCTCCAGTAAACTCACCAGGTGAGTTTACTGGAGAACATGTGTGGGTACAGCATCTTCTAGATGAACAAAAGGTTTATTTACCGTTGGCAGAAGTTGAACTAGAATGTGAATTAGGTCATATTGTAACTAAGGCTGCAGTGATTAGGAAGTCGCTAGATCAACGTAGATATTTACTTGGAAATAAGACTGCCACTTTGTTAAAAAAAATTGATATGGAGGGGCCACTAAATTCAGAACAGGTAAATGTTGTGGTTACTCAGTATCAAGAAAAACAGAAACAAAACAACGAAGAGAGAAATTCAGTAAAGAATGATTCAGGGATGAAAGAAAAACAAGCCCTTGAAGGAGAGGCTGTGGGTTCCGAAGAATCAGCTGAATTAGAAGAAATTCTGCCACTGAGGCATGATGAAGATAAAGCCATGTTACAGTTGGTAAAAATTGATTCAAAAAGTTTCATGGAAGATCAACGGCAAAGTTTGGAACTGAGAAAAATTCTCAAAGAAATAGAGAAAACAGATTTTTAAAAGGCAAATGGTTATGCTGTACTAAGCAATGGGATGTTGGTGAAAAAGAAGATCAACAAGATTGGCGAAGAGGAAGATCTTATAGTTGTTCCAGAACAATATAGAGAACAAATAAAAAACATGTGTCATGAGGGAACTTCGGGGCATTTAGGAGTGACAAAAATTAAAGACAAACTAGCAAAGTATTTTTATTGGCCTAACTGTTATAAATACATTGAAGAATTTGTAAAATCTTGTGATTCATGCCAACGTGCTGGAAAAGCTAGGGACAAAAAGAAAGCACCTTTGAAAATTGTTCCAATTATTTCTGAAAATTTACAAAGATCAACGTTGATGCCTGTGGGCCTTTGCCCGAGACTTCAAGCGGAAATAGATACATAATTACAGCTATGTGTTTGTCATCCAAATATCCAGATGCAGTACCAGTCCCAGACATAGGATCCAAGTCGGTAGTTGATGCTTTGTTACACATTTTTAGCCGCATGGGATTTCCAAATAAATTCAAACTGATCAAGGAGCCAGTTTTGTAAGCATTTTGACACTAGAATTTCTGTAGCGATTTGGAATAAAAGTTACTCATAGTTCAGTATATCATCCCCAAAGTAATCCGGTAGAACGATTCCATCGAACTATTAAAAGGATGTTGAGAGTTTTATGTCTCGAGTCTGCTCCGGATTGGGGGAAACAGTTACCGGCGGCGCTGTTTGCTTTGAGAACTGTGACACATGAAAGCACAGGGTTTATGCCTGCTGAATTGGTGCATAGAAAAAATTTGAGGACGCCAATGACACTATTGTATGAAAAATGGATGGGTCATCCTGAAGAAGAAAACTATGTCACTGAATATGTATTGAAGTTAATAAATAGGATGAGAAGATGGCAAGAATTTGCCATTAAAAACATGGAAGTGGCTCAATTGAAAAGAAAATATTAGTATGACAGAAATGGGGTAAAACGTGAATTTCAAGAAGGAGATTTGGTATTGGTTTTCGTTGCCTGCAGGCCAAATAAGTTAGCGGAACAGTGGAAAGGACCAAGGAAAATTGAGAAAAAAATTTCTGAGACTAATTATGTAGTAAGCTTTGAAGGCAAAAATGTAAAACATCAAGTATATCACATTAACATGCTGAAACCATACCATAAACGACCAGAATTTGTGAACTTATTGCCCGTTTGTGAAAATGGTGAAATGGATTTAGAGATTAAATTTCCGCAAGTTGAAAAAAATCCAAATATATTTAACTTCTCTGATATCGAGGAGAACAGTAAACTGCGAGAGCGCCTAAATGGCCAACAAATTCAGGATCTGAAAAAACTATTATGTCATTACTTGAAAATGTTTTCTAATATTCCACGAAAGACTCAGTTGGTCGAACATGATATCGAGCTAGCTAGTAATGCTATTGTAAGAGTTAAGCCTTACAGAATGTCGCCCAGGCAGAAAAATATTCTTAAAGCCGAGATAGATAAAATGCTGCAGTACAAGATTATAGAAGTTGGTGAATTAGACTATACATCACCCATGATTTTGGTAGAAGTACCCGGAAGAGATCCACACCCAAGTATTGATTACAGGCGATTGAATGAAGTGACAAGGACCCAGTTCTATCCATTGCCCAACATAGAAGAAAGAGTCAAAAAGGTTTCTGGAGCGAAGTATATTACAGTATTAGATTTAACAAAAGGGTACTGGCAAATTTCATTAAGTGCTAGAGCTCAACGATTGGCAGCGTTTGTGACTACTTTTGGAACATATCAGCCCTTAAAGATGCCATTTGGCCTTAAGAACACGCCTTATTTCTTTAGCAAAATGATGCCGGAACTTTTGAGAGGCTGCGAAGAGTTTGCCCTACCATATCTAGATGACGTTGCCATTTTTTCCAAAAACTGGGGGGGGTCATTTTCATTTGATACATCTTGAAGAAGTGCTACAGAGGTTGCAGAGGGCTTCCTTGACCATAAAACCTTCCAAATGCAAGTTTGCATTTGGGTCATATTGTTGGACAAGGATATCGGAAACCAGCGGAACAAAAGGTTCAGGTCATACAAAACTTTTCTACGCCAAAGAACAAGACGCAAGTAAGATCTTTCTTAGGCCTGGCGGGATATTACAGCAGATATATTCTAATGTTTTCTTCGATAGCAGCTCCTTTGACAGACATCTTGAAGGGTAAAAATCGTAAAGAAAAAATTATATGGTCAGAACAATGTGAGAAAGCTTTTGTGGAACTAAAAAATCTTTATCTAGTTTTTCTGTTCTGTAGCCCCTGACTATGAACGTAGATTTATTCTACAAACTGATGCTTTAGATCAAGGAATGGGAGTCGTCCTCTCGCAAGAACAAGAAGATGGCGCTGAACATCCTGTAATCTATCTAAGCAGAAAATTTTCGACAGCAGAGAAGACATACAGTACCAGTGAAAAAGAATGTGCCGCCATTATATTTGCGGTACAGAAACTGAAATGCTACTTGGATGGTCAAAATTTCCTCATACAAACTGATCATAACCCTCTCGTTTAGTTACGCACCAACGAAAGTTCAAATGCTCATCTGATGAGATGGGCCCTTGCTTTACAAGCATATGATTTTGTTATAATTCATCGATCGGAAACTATGCACAAAAATGCAGATGGACTGAGCAGGATTCCAAATTTAGATGATCCACCTTGATCATGCTGTGTCTGCTATTGAAAACATTTTTGTTTTTTTGTTTTTGGTTGTGGTATATAATACATAGAAATTGTTGGAAAACATGTAAAGATAATTGTTAAATTAACTCATATATTTCTCTTTGTAAATGGATTATGACTCATTATGTGAACTATGACTATTGTATTGTAAAATGACAAAAACTTTTTACCACTGGAAAAAGTTCCTCTGGAGTGAGGAGGGGTTGTAAAATACGAACTTCCACGCACAAAAGTGTGAAATGATACATTGACAATTAATGACTTGAGCATGTGGTGAGTGATGTAAGCAGAGTAGCGTGAGAGATATTGAAGGAGTAGGACATGCCGAGCTTGGCTAAGACAACAAGTTTAGTTTGTACCGTGGAGTGTATTCCAGTTTATGTTTTTGTGTGAAATAGTAAAGTAATAAATGTTCTGTGTTGTTACCGGTGGTCTGTGATGTTACAAGCTGTTGTTTTTTTCTGAGGGTTTACCTCACCCAATTTCAAAAATACGCATTTTTGTTGCTCAATGAATTTCTAAATTTTTACTTAATTCTGTTTTATGTGCTAAAAGCCACGTTTACATGGTATGTACCATGTGAATGACCTACTTGCAGAAGAACCTTTGGCACTAATAGAAATGTGTACAGAGTGTACAGAAGGTTGCCAATAAAACTCCTACAAAACTTTGTAAATTGGAACATATACTCTTCATTTAAAGCTATGTTTGAATAGTGAACATTACATAACAGAATCTTCTTCATTAATTTTTGAAAAAAAAAATGATCTGCAAGGCTCTTGAAAGACTGCACTGAAATTTATGTTGTCTGTATTGTTTTATACATTCAGATTCCACACACTCAAACTTCAAAAAGTGGCAAAAGAAACTCAAACTTCAACATTGTGGAGGAAAGAAATCTGCAGTCTATCTCATTCACAAAAGATACAATAAACCTTGAATTGACATGGCCATGTGCAAGTTTTGGCATTACAAGTGTCAATTAATTTATTCTTGAGAACATGTTGCTCTTCACTCTTTAGCTCTAAAAAGAAAACCTCTTCCTGAACACTGATGTTTGCAGTTCACATAATCAAGACTTGGTTGCTTCAACAATTCTTCTGATATGAGGATGTCCAGTTTTTCACTTCACAACTATGTATGGGGTGGGGAATAATATTTAACAATAATACCGGAAGTGGGAACATCGCAAAAAAAATTATGATAACGAAAAAATCTTCGCTACGTCCGACTTCCATTTTCGGAAATTTTTCCTCCATTTTCAAGCTGAAACCTACTCAGTTATCAAACAAAATTATAATATAGAATAATACTGAGCAGATGGAATATCCTGAGAAAAAAAAATTTGATTACGGATTAAATCTGCAGTTCGTCTAACTTCCATTTTCGAAAGTTTTGAAAGCCGAAATCTGGTCACCAGCCAGACCCCCCACCCCCCATTTCTATACACACACATCCATATTCGAAAATGATGTAAATTATAACAACAATGGCAGAATGCCTTGAAGAAATTCAAGTCTAAAGTTTACAAGGAAATGTTTGCTCCATCAAACTTCCGCTATTGGGAATTGTTGTCCACACTTTAAAGATGAAATGCAAACATTTATGCAATAAATTGATATTTAGTAACAATACTGGACAACATTGCGAGGAAAAGAAATTACGATTGCAGGGGAAATTTCCACCCCGTTTAACTTTCATTTTCAGAAGTTATGAAAAACAGAATACCGTTCCCGGACGGAAAATATCTCTCTCTCTCTCTCTCTCTCTCTCTCTCACACACACACACACGCGCGCGCGAATCCTACAAAAAATAAAACATTATCTTCAGTTTTGCATCAATCTCGAGTATAACCGAAATGATGGCGAAGAAAGTGGAATTCCATGGATTCGAGGAAGAATCTCATGCCTGATTCGTAAGTCCCCGATATGCAAAATGAACTGCTCATGCGGCTACATATGGAAGCCAATTCACGTGTCCAGGGACGGCGGAAAGTAGGGGATGTGGGGGTCTGGACCCCCTGGAATTTCATGGTCCCCCTCACTAAGGGTCCCTCCCACTCAGGAAACGTCCTAAAAATATGTGGTTCACATATAATTTATAGTTTTTTTGTTTTGTTTTTTATGATTTTCTAGATACCTTCGCCATGCTTTGCAGTATTCTGGAAAGCTCTTCAAGACAAACTTGAACATTTTATTTCGCACAAATATACTGCAAAGTTAATTCAACGCTCTGTTTTTCTCCTTAAAAAGAGTGTTAAAGAATTCTTTAAAGCAATAACCAGGGCGGAGAAGGGGTCTCTCTCCTTCCCTCTGGCCATTCTTTTTGTCTTTTATTCCAAGTCCGAATGTGTCTTACTCGAGATCAGAAAACAGATTAAATACATCTGAGAAATACATAACTGAACAAAAGAACTCAAACTCAAATAAAGCAGTGAGTATACTTACTACTTGTTGTGCACAGAACGCAGGTCTTTCTTGGTGTTTTGTCACATAGAAGATAAACGATCCTGGACAATTGGGAGTGCTTTTGCTGCAAAAACTATTGTCGAAATAAAGGTATCGAATACCATTTGAAGAACCTGAACCACCTCCTTCTCAGGAGGCAAGAGATATTGTCCACTTTTGTGAGTCAAGTGGAAGATGCCTCATCATCTGCTGTGATGCCGATGCTCATCACATCATGTGGGGGAGCAGTGGCTGCAACAGATGAGAGGACAGCCTTTTGGAATATTTGGTAAGTACTAAACTTTATATTCTTAATCAAGGCAATGAGCCCACTTTTATTGTTTCTAATAGAAGTTAAGCCATTGACCTCACCCTCTGTAGTGCTAACATGTTTGATCGCATTATTAAATGGCATGTATCCAGTGAACCTTCACTGTCTGATCATAGATATATTTCCTTTTCAGCTGCCAATGTAAGACAACAGTTGGTGCAATTCAGAAATCCCAGAAGGGCCAATTGGGTTGGCTTCAGGGATGATCTGGCAGCACATATTGAAGGCATGGAATTTAACATGCGCACGGTGTTAGATCTCGAGTTAGCTGTTGACCAGTTGCAACGGTCTATTATCGAATCTTATCACCAAAACTGTCAAACCAAGACTGCTAGCTTAACAAGGCAAGTTCCTTGGTGGAATAAACAGCTTAGCAGTCTCAGAGGCAAAACTAGAAGGCTTTTTAATAAAGCCAAACACACTGGTGAGTGGATGGCATATAAGACTACCCTTATGCAGTACAACAAAGTAATTAGAGAGGCAAAAAGAGCCTCTCGGGGAGATTTCTGTGAAAGTATTTCAGATACTCCCAGTACTGCCAGATTTATGAAAATCATGGCTAAGGGCAATGCAAATAGCCTGAACATCAGCTGCCCCGGTGGCGCAGTGGTCTAAGCGATGGCCTCTGATCATTCGTCCGAACGGGGTCCGGGTTCGAATCCCGGTGAGGCATGGATTTTGTGTTTGTCTTACGGCACTGGCTCTCTCCCTTCCCTTGAGCCAGTGACTCTAAATTAGGGACAGGCGACTGCTTATAGCCCATTGAGTTGCTCACGGTGGTCGTTAAACCTCCAATCAAGAAAAAAAAAGCATCAAACTGTTTGATGGGAGCTTCACAAAAACTGATAAAGAAACACTAACAGAAATGCTAGGTGTACACTTTCCAGATTCAAACATAATTGACCCCACTGGCATACGCCCAGCTAACCTTGAACACCAATGTGCAAAAAAGGAGGACTGGAGGGTTGCCAGGGAGGTGGTCAATTATTCTAGGATTAAGTGGCCCATTCATTCTTTTGAACCATATAAATCACCTGGATGTGATGGTATTATTTCCATCTCAATGCAGCAAGGACTGGAGATAATTACTTCACTCTTGTGTAAAAATTACTGGGCCTGCCTTGGCACTTGATTATATACCAAGTGCTTGGAGACAGGCTAAGGTAATATTTATTCCCAAGCCAGGTAAGTTAAATTACCAAGAGGCAAAGGCCTTTAGACCTATTAGTCCAACATCTTTCTTTCTCAAGGCTCTTGAGAAGATGGTGGACAGGCATATTAGGGAGGTGGTTTTACTCCCTAAACCCCTCTCAAAATTCCAGTTTGCCTATCAACAAGGCAAATCAACAGAAGCAGCTCTCCATGGCATAGTCTGTTGTCTGGAGAAGGCATTAGAATTTAAGGAGGTGGCATTAGCCACTTTCCTTGATATTGAAGGTGCTTTTGACAGGGTCTCTACAGAAACCATTGTGGGGGCTGTGGAAAGACATGGTGTTAACAGAACCTGTTGTCAATGGATTAAGGCCATGCTCACAAGCAGAACGGTTGTGGCCTCGCTACTCAGGGAGACTATCGGTCTCCACCTGCCGGGGCTGCCCTCAGGGATGAGTTTGCTCTCCCCTGTTGTGGTGCCTGGTGGTGGATGAACTGCTAAGGATCCTGCAGAGGTCTGGTTGTGACTGTTTTGGCTATACAGATGACGTGGTCATAATTGTCAAGGGAAAATTCCCTAAAACAGTCTCGAGTGTAATGCAAAGAACACTGGAACTTGTTGAGAATTGGTGCAGGAAGGTTGGTCTATCAGTAAACCCTGACAAAACCACCCTTGTGCCTTTCACTAGAAAGAGGAATTTTGGAGACTTTGGAGGTATTACTCTCTTTGGGAAAACAATTCCTCTCATTACACAGGTTAAGTACCTGAGAGTCATTTTGGACACAGGCTTTACCTGGAAACAGCACCTAGATTACTGCATTGCCAGAGCCAAGAAAGTGTTCTGGTCATGTAGAGGTGCTATTGGCAAATCCTGGGGTCTTAACCCGAGGATCTTACACTGGATATATACTATGGTCACCAGACCTATGGTCATTTATGGCTCAACGGTGTGGTGGCATAGAGTTAACCTCTGCATGGTGCAGGCTGAACTTAACAAGTTACAAAGGTTGGCTTGCATAGGTATATCAGGAGCAATGAGAACTACTCCAACAGCTGCATTGGAGTTGCTTCTTGATATTCTGCCACTTCACCTTAATATTAAGGGTGAGGCCATTATGGGGGCATATAGATTATGCTGCAATGACATGTGGAGACCCTCGTTGTGGGTTGGCAGCTATACCAAGCCTATTCAGGAGTATTTTTGTAAGGAGCCCATCTTTCAAATGGGAACCGACAACATGCTAGTAAAATAGCATTTCGATAAAGCATTCAGTGTGAACTTTCCTAGTCGCAGTGAATGGGAAACATTCTTTGTCCCTGGATGCAGCCGTGAAACTGTTTGGTTTACTGACGGCTCCAGGACAAATGTAGGAGTTGGAGCAGGGGAGTATTGCCTATCCAGAGGTTATGGTTTATGCCAAAGCCTTGGCAGGCATGCTACCATGTTCTAAGCTGAGGTGTATGCTATTTTGGCATGTGCCTCAGAATGTCTGATCAAAGGGTATCACAATGTGCATATCCAGATTTGCTCAGACAGTCAGGCGGCTTTACTGGCACTTCGTCAGTGCCGCATTTCATCCAAAATTGTTTGGAATTGCCTCCAGACCCTAACTGAACTGGAAAACCGGAACAAAATGCAACTGTTCTGGATGCCAAGACATAGGGGTTTTGTAGGTAATGAGAAAGCTGACCACCTTGCTAAAGAGGGGGCAGAGCAGGCTTTTTATGGTCCAGAGCCTGCATTAGGGCTCGCCTCTGGTGTGGCTAGAGAACTAATTAAAAGACTGCTGAGGATTAAGCAGCTTGACCTCTGGCATGCTACCAAGGGACAGAGGCAGGCAAAGGAACTTAATCAATATCCCTTTTTGGCAGTTTAAGGAGCTCCTTAGCTCCTTAAACTGCCAAAAAGGGATATTGGACTGATTGTTGGTTTACTTACAGGACACTGTCGTCTTAATAGGCACTTTAATTTGATTGGGGTGAAAAAGGATCCACTTTGTAGAGAATGCCTTCCAGAAGAGGAGACTTCCTTGCATTTTTTTTGTGACTGACTGTTTTGCAGCACTCAGGCTTGAACACTTTGGTACCAGTCAAGAGCATTCTTGCTTTTGCTCGTGCATCTGGTCTCTTTCGAGATTAGGGCTAGGATGCACAATAGACCTTATGTTGTGGTGTTGGATCATTGTACCCCCTCCCCATTGTTACAATTACAAAGATATCGAAATCGCTTGCCTCTCACACTCTGTGGTATTTTTGCCGAGGGTAGAAACAATCTATCAGCGTTTCCTTGATGTTTGTGTTTTCACCTGTCTTCTTTATGCACAATGTCTGTGTGTGGTAGAGAAAAACTCAGAAGATTTGTTTAGGCACTGGGCTTGATGTGAATTTCAAAGCACCCAAGTAAGAACTGGCTCCTGCCATTTCAACAACAGACTTACCCGTTTAACCCAAGAAATATGTAATTGCAATACAAAATGGCTGTTGTCCTCCCAAGTACAATTAGGCATTCATATATAACTATAGCTTATGAGATCTTGACGTTTGTTAGCTGCAGGAAACATCCGAAAAATTCAGACACTCTTTTTAATTCATTTATGACATTTGCTGACAGTCAGATAATGAAAGGATTTGGGCATGCTCTCCAACTTTACACATTTCATATTTTACAGGATGGAACGGGAAGGGGATTTTTCAAGGGGTCTATCAAAATAATGGAAACACCAACTACGACTGACGTACACGCACTGTATGCAACTCACAGGGACATCACGGGCGATGTGAGGAGTATAAAAAGGCGCAGTACGATGTCAGCTATCATGTAGCGGTACCATAATCGCAGGTGAAATAGCTGTTGTGGAGTAATTGTCGACAACACCAGATCTTAGTGTCCTCTAAAAAGGCATGATCATTGGTGCGCTCCTTGCAAGGGCTTTACTACCTAGAATGGTAGAAACAGTAGTGTAACACGAGGAATTGATCGAAGATTATGAATACCTATCAAAAAGGATATGGGGTTGCCTCCAATGCCAGATAGGGATAGGTGAGCGTTGGCACGGAATGTACAACAGAAGTATATGACCACGGCACTGCAGATAACAGTAGAGTTGAACACCAATCAGAACGATCACGTTTCCATCATAACAGTTCATCGGGACTCCATCGTGCAGGTATTTATGGCCATACTGCAATCCACAAAACTCTTGTTACCAGCATCAATGCAACAAAACATTTAAGGTGGTGCAAGTACATAAACACTGGGATGCTGAAGACTGGCGACATGCCATCTGGTCTGGTGAATCGTTCTTCACATTGTTTCTTACCATTGGTAGAGTGTACATCTGGTGAAAACCTGCAGAAGCGTACCACCCCAATTATTTGGTTCCGACTGTGAAGCCTGGAGGTGATGCTATTTGGATCACTGATGCTATTTTGTGCCCTATCATGGCATTCCTTAGGTTCATTCGTTTATCTGCAGCGTCGTATCATATCTGCAATGTACAAATCCATTCTTGGGGACCACCTGAACACAATGTTACAGGCTTTGTTCCCTAATGACCATCCCTGGTTTCAAGCAGATAGTGCACTCATGCATTGTGCGAAACATGTCAAGTAGTGGCTCGCAGAACATGAGGATGAGGTACAGCAGCTATTCCTGACCTTAACAGTATTATTGAACATTTGTGGGAAGCAGTACTTGACACGTTTGATCAGTCCATCCTACTTTCCCCTCCAACTTCACTGGCACAGTTGAGATATATTTCACAGGAAGAATGATCCCAATTCCATTATCGTATATGCACGACTTGTATAAATCTATTTCAAATTGAATTGCTTCTGTTCTGAAAGCCCAATGGGCCTACAGCTTACAAATAAAAGTTCTCCGCAAACAGTAAATGTTTCCGTTATTTTGATAAACCTCTGTATATATATATATATACATTGAGTGACCACTTTATTATGACCACCCCCTCAGTACTCCGTTGGGCCACCTTTTGCCTTTAATACTGCGTTAATTTTTTGCGGCATGAACTCCACGAGATGTTGATAGGTGGTTTGTGGAATCTGAGACCATGCTTGATGAATAGCACTTTCCAGGAGTGTGAGATTGCAGGGTTGTGGATCCAGCTGTCTGATGGCTTGTTTAACTTCATCCCACGAATTCTCAATGGGGTTGAGATCTGGAGATTGTGGGGGCCACCTAAGCAAAGTAAACTCACCGGCATGTTCCTGAAACCAATCCTGTACAATACGAGCACTGTGGCAGGACGCATTATCTTGTTGAAAGTAGCCATCGCCATTGGGATAAACCATCCACATGACAGGATGCACTTGGTCCACAACGATGTTTAGATATGATGTGCCAGTCAGACGTTGACCAACACGAATTAAAGGGCCCAAAGCATGCCAGGAAAGCATTCCCCAAACCATAACGTTGCCTCCACTAGCTTGAAGGGTTGTAGCAATGCATTTGGGATCCATGTTATCGGGCTGTTTCCGCCAAATTCTCACTCGGTCGTCGGCATGGTGCAACTGAAAACGTGATTCATCGGACCACATAATTTGTTTCCAATTATTGACTGTCCAATCCTTGTGCTCTTGTGCAAACTGGAGACGTTTTCTCTTGTTAACTGCAGACAGCAAAGGCGTTTGAACAGGCCTTTGGCCGCCATATCCCATCCGATGCAGTGTATGGCAAACAGTGTGTGCAGAGATCCTTGATTAAGATGGTCTGTAACTTGCTGCATTGTTGCCCTTCTGTGGTCTGTTACCAGTCTGGACACTCTCCGTTCCGCCCGAGCAGTCACTAGTCGATGACGACCACACATTGTACGTAGAGACCCAGTTTTTTGGCTGACAGTTCAGTATTTAAACACTTTAACAACAGCTGCTCTGGAACATTTCATGAATGTGGCGGTTTCGGTGATACTCACTTCATGGCTCCGAGCTCTTACAATCATCCCATGTTGAAAGTCCGTCAAATTGCATTTTTTTCCCCATCTCGTCATCCAAAAATCACTTCTACTACTGTCGCAAGCACTAAGCTTTCCCTTTTTAAACTAGTCTCGCCCACTGGCGGCAACAGCATGCAGCCATAGCTCATTTGCTTAAAACTGTCAGGTGGTCATAATAAAGTGGCCACTCAGTGTATATATATACTCTCCCAAATTTTCACTTTCACTAAGTGCCAATATATACTACACTCCCCCAAATATTCACTTCCACTACGTGCCTCAAAGAAGGAAAGATTCCTGATGACTGGAACAATGCTTCTTTGATCCTGCCCCTAAAAATATTAGACCTTGATGACCTCAGGAACGGCATACTCATTAGCCTCCTATCAGTTGTTTACTACATTTTCAGGAAGGCCCTGCTCCATCACTAGAAGAAAAATTGGACTTGGCTTAACTAAAAGAACAAGCTGGATTCAGGAGTGGCAATTGCACTATTAATCATATACACGTAGTGAGAGAACTAATTGAAATGAAGAATGAATATGAAATCCTGACTTTCACTGATTATGAAAAGGCTTTTGATTCTGTGAAATCATCAGCAGTTTTTATGTCTTTGAAATCCTGCAGTATTGAAAATGAATACATAACCATCATTAATAACATCTGTGGAAATGCAAGCACACAGGTTCAACTGTCTGAGGACACAAACTTATAAAAATTTGAAAGGGAGTAAGACAAGGTGACAGCATATCTCCCAAACTCTTCAATGCCATATTTGCAGAATGTGTTTCAATCATTGAACTGGAAAGACAAGGAGGAAAAGATTCATGTAGGTTATTTAACCCACCCCCGCTATGCCAACGACATAGCTAAGAGTATATGATCCAGGAACTTGCTGACAACAGCAAAGAAGGGGATTTACAAATGAACTTACATTTGACAAATTCGTGTACAATGCTTTTGTAAAAACTGAAGATTAGGAAGTTGATGGCGCAAATCTGGATGTGACCGATACCTACACTTACCTTGAGCAACAGATATCAAGCAAGGTCTAATAGAGCAGAAATTCGCAAGTGAGTCAAAAGTTCCTCCTGTCTGCAGCTAAAACGTTAAATGATGCATGATAGCCATACACTTTTACCTCATTCTGGAAAGTACAGGTTGTTGTTTCCTACAGTTCTTTGCCAACGTTCCACCAGAGCCACATTCCCACGGTCATTCATCAGGTTTCGAGGACAGAAACTATCTGATGTTAGATTCCACATCCACCAATAAAGCAAAGTGCCTTCCTCATAAGAAATAGTCAATGGGAGAAAACAGGTGGCATTCGGATGGGCCCAAGTCAGAGCTGTATGGAAGATAGGGTTAGTACCACAACCCCTTCCAGTTCCTTTAGTTTAAGGTGGACCATTCTGTAGGTGTACCTTGGGTGTATTATCCACGGTCGCTTTCTATTGATGAATGCTGGGTAGCGGCGGTTGTTTCGCATAGAATTTCCCTCCATAGCCTGAATATCTGGCACAGGTTCCCAGTGTAGGGGATACTCACAATTCCACTGGAGGTTCCCTCTTTGTGCCACAGGCTGTGCTTCCTGGTGTTTCCTCAGCCACTGGTGACCAGTAGTAGGATAACATGGGATTATATACTTTTCATCGCCTGTGGCTATAGGACACCAAAATTTATCATTCTACAGATTTCACAGCAATCTTCAACAGAGAGCAACACCTTGTTTTGCGTTCTGGGGTGTCAATGCATGGGGCATCATTCGATGGCACCCGGAGGAGAAAACAAGCTTGTGCGGATGACAAACAAAAATGGATTGGGAAGACACTACCTCAGCTGCCATTTGTCGTGTATTGGTATTGGGGTTCACTATCACAGCTTCTGCCATGGTGTCGGTGTTGGTGCTTGATGGACTTTCTGACTTCAACTTGTGTTCAAGACTGATGTCTGCAGCATTGAAACACCAGAACAATTTTCATGCAATGCTGCTGTCCACAGTTTTCTTGCCTTCAGGTATACAAATGTGTCTCGCTGCTGCTGTGTTACAACCCATTTTTCCAATGACGGTGTAGGTGCACTGAAACAGTGCGTTTATCGACCTCCATCCTCTGCTCACCTGATAACGTAATGTGGCTCCGTGCCAAACGCACTTCATTAGTCTTTCGTGTTCCACGTCATCGCTGTACACAGTCGACAGTGCAGCGTGTTTCGCACAGGAATGGAGGCCCAACATTGTGCGGAACTCTAAATCGGACGAACTTTTGATTCACCCAGGTAAATAGGCATACAAAACTTAGTTGGTGAGCATTTGGAAGAAACAGTACATTTTTCAAGAGCAGTTTACCATTATGTCTTAAAAGAACAGTGTTTAATCAATGCATCCTTCTAGTTCATACAAGAGCTGCCAACTTTTCAAAATAAAAAAACGGGACATCAACGCACGTTCAGCGCCGCGCATATTTACACTTTATAAATAATAAAATTGTATATTTCTCCATTTGTTATAACAATTAATTATTTAATACAAATAAAGAAATATTTACCAAAAAAAATGAGTATTTCAGTATAAAATAAGATTAACAAACCTTGTTAATGTGTTTCATTTTTAGAGTGAGACACTATTTTTTTCAGAAAATCACCAATTTTTCTCCCCACCATAACAGGAGTGTTATCACATAAGGCAAGGGCATAAGGCACCATAACAGGAGTGTTATCACATTCACGGACTACCAAGATACTGAAATTCTTCGGACACAAGTTTGGCAATATTTTCACCTGTTGAACTGGTTTCTAGGCATGGCAAAGAGAGCAGCATGCATCTCACTTGCTTGCAATGATTATCAAAGTATGTTACCACAATTTCCCCCCACAGAAAAAAAGTTTTCCTAAATCAAGAAGATTGCTTGCAAAAATCAAGATTTACTATAAAATCAAGAAGATTTTCCCATACGATCAAGAAGATTTATCCTAAAATTAAGAAGATTTTTCTTAAAATCAATAAGATTTGTGACAGTACCAGAACTGTTAATTCATGATTATCTATTATTAGGAGAGAGCGGTAATGTATGGGATGTGCTAGCAGTATGTTTGTTGATACTTGTATTCAATTATTTTTCTGTATCAGTCACTCATAGATGGAGTTCAGAAATTGTGATGATTTTCAAGGTTTTGAATTTTTTTAAATTGAATGATGCAATTTTAGAAATAACTTTATTTCAATTAAGCAACAAGACAGTGACTTTTTTTTTTTAGTGCCCTTGGATGACAATTTTATCCATCATGAATGCATGATAGCGCTATTTTAGATAAAGGATGAATAGTGTAACGTTGAGAATATGAATACTTTTGAACACCATGCATCAATTCTTACAAATTTTCAGCTCTGTCATTTTCGTTTTCGGAAAAAAAATTTCAGCTTCATCACTTTCGTTTTCAGGAAAAAGAATTATGATTACAAGAAAAATCTTTACCCCCCCCCCTCTCTCTCTTTGTCAAGCTGAAATGCAAACCTTATTTTGGGGGGTGGGGGAATATTTAAGGATACATGTTCAGAATATCGTTGGGAAAAAAATACAATTACGAGAGAAAACTTTGCTATGTCCAATTTCCGTTTTCGGACAGTTTCCCTTCATTTTCAAGTTGAAATACAAATATTTATAAAATAAAATGATATTTAAAAACAATATTAGGCAGAGGAAACATCGCATGAAAAATAAAATTACGATTATGGGAGAAATCTTCACTGCATCTAACTTCCCTTTTCGAAAGTTTTGAAAGACGAAACTTCCGTTTTCGAAAGTTTCCAGTGAAAAACGTTCTCCTCCGGTACCAATTGCCCCGAAATTTCTGTTCAGTTATGCATCGATCTCGAGAAAAACTCAAATTATGACGGAAAAGGGGAAATTTCTCGAAGCTGTTGCGCACTCTTGCCTGAAGGTTACGGGGAAATTTTTGCGCCGTCGAATTTCCATTTTCGGAAATTTTCCCTCCATTTTCAAACTGAAATACAAATATTTTTGGAATAAATGGATGTATAACAACAATACTGGACAGAGGCAACATCGCAGGAAAAAGAAATTACAATTATGGAAATCTTTATTTTGTTTACTTCCATTTTTGAAAGACGAAATACTGTCCCGATGCGTATTTTTACGCGTTGGTGAAATTTCGATGCGTAAACACACTTTTTGATGCGTACTAGACGCGTAATTACGCATTTTGGTGAACTCTGCATGGCGCAGAATTAAAAAAATTTCACACTTTGGTGCAATTATTCCAACAGTGAGAAAGAGGAAGTTTGGAAGGATTGGCGAGAGGGGGTGTGTGCGATCTATAAATAAATATCGCTGACAGCTAGAAACATGAGATAACATAAGGTTCAATCGCTATGAGATCATAATAAAACAAAGGCAGGAGTTTAGACTAAGCAAAAATAACAACAATATCAATTTTCACCAGTAAAAAAAATTTCACGAGTCATTTTGGCAAAAATCTGGAAGAAACTATCTTCCGACTATAAAACTGCCCAAAACTCAGTAAAACTTTTGGGAAATCTGGAATACTTGGTAGGTGTGCGGACGTCATTGCACCAATATCAGCTTTTCCGACATTTTGTGCAATATCACCTTGGCCTTCTTCATCCGATATCGGCTTTGCCAATGCATCCAATATCCTCTGGCCATTCTTCACCCCATATCCGTCTGATATTGGCTTTGCACATGCATCTAATATCTGAATTTCAAAGGTGCTTACTTAGAAATGGGACCAATTAAACGTTTTCGCATTTGTGCAAAAAGAACTATAAAATACGATCGTAGTTTAAACCGTGATTTTAACAAAAAAATACACAAAATTCCGTACTTTTATGAAATACATTAAAATCCGCAATTCTTCCAACCTGTCCGTAATTCGGTAATCATGTGGCCAAAACCATAATTGGTTGGCACCTCTGAAAGTGCAATATGCATGAAACTGACCCTTTGTGATGGTTTTACAAGTCAAATTCTTCGGAGTATTTCTTAAATAAGGCGCCATTCTGGGGTTGTGAACTGAAATAATAACTTGCAACACAACTTTTTTCGTTTGAAAGATCAAAGTACGGAATCGGCGTTTAACTTGAGCGTTAGCAAACAAACAGCTTTCCATTCCACTTCTACGAAGCACCACACAAGTGCCGTGCACTCGTTGGCTGCGAGCACCGTAGAAGTGACATCATAAGCCAGTACTTCAACTTTTCAAGCCTTTGGGGGGCACACGACCTTGGCGCTCGAAGTGTCGTGGATTAACAAACGAACATTTTTTTTTTCCATTCGTTATGAATTCCCACAGCCAGCGTTGACGCTGGAGAAAAATTATGGCTGATAAGATTAATGAGGGGGAAAAAACATACATGATAAATAAATAAAAGAAAAAAATAAGAAAATCCTAAAACCAGATTTTTTGTAGAAAAATCGGATTCCCGGAAAATATTTTCAAAAACCGGGACACTTGGCAGCTATGTCATACATATGGAACAGAGACATTAACCTTAACTGAAAAAAAAAAAACCATATAGAGGATGAAGACAACTCCGAAAAACATGAAACGGTGCATGCTTGGTGTAATCAAGAAAGACAGGAAGAGGAACACACGGATTAGGGAACTGAAAAAAGTTGATGACATCATAATCAAAATGAAGATGCTCAAGTGACAATCGGCTGGGAATATTGCTAGAAAAACTGGCCATACTTAAGCAATTGAAATATTAGATATAATACCAAAGGGCAGGAAAAGACCCAGAACAAGACTACGTGGAAGATAGGTGGATGAAATATGAAATCCTGCTGGAGTGACAGGTTCAAGACAGAAAGTTATGAAAGGCACTTTGGGAGATCTTCATCCAGCAGTGGATTGACAATGGTTGATGATGATGATGATGATATGTACGAGTATATACTCATCTACCCTACGTTGTTTTATTTCTCTCTCTCTCTCTCTCTTTCTCTCTCTCTCTCTCTCTCTCTCTCTCTCTCTCTCTCTCTCTCTACTTTTTTTTTAATTGTTTTTGCTCCCAAAGAAGCTGGACTCCCCCGAAAATATTAGGTTACGCCGCCCATGCAAGTGTCCATAAATTGATTATATTCCCGACATGAACGATGCATTTGATTGCAATTTTCGAAACTCTGAAGTGTCTATTTCTAATGCGCATAATGTAATTTTGCGAAGGAAAGATTTTTAATGCTTGAATTTTCGTAAAAGGTCCAAAAATGGACCCAAGATTTTATATTTGTACTAGCAACCCGGCCCGGCTTCGCACAGTAGCAATTTAGAATTTATGGTAAAATGTTTTTTCACAGAGGTGTTATAAGATTTCCTTGTAGACAACATTGGTCATTTTTCCTTCACACGTGAGCACGAAAAGGTTTCGTTTTGTCCTGACACGCGAAAGATCCACGTGAGTAAAACATTCTTAACTTAAGTCAACGTCAGCCACGTTCAGTGTCTGACCCTGTGCTTTATTTACTGTCATGGCAATGCAAAGAGTTACCGGGAATTTAATTCAATTGAAACGAAATGGCAAATCTGATGGAATCCTTGGGATTCTTGGTATTAAAACTGTTTCTGCAGTGCCACAGCCAGTTAAAATGGAATCTTCAATCAAAAAGTTCTTCAAAGTTTTTATTTGCAATTGGGTTTAGATTACGCAACAATATAATAGGAGCTCCCACTTTCAAAATCAGTTTGTGTGCTGGCATACTGGAAGGATGTAAAGAATTTAGAAATTCTGAAGGGTAATGTACAGCCTCTTCAGTATCCATTACCTGAGTATTTACTGAGTAATAAACTTGAGTTTGGGCATTGAATTTGGAAAGCACCAAGTCATTAAGTTTCCGAACCTGTGCATTTGTCAGCGATAAATTTGTTCTTTCTTTAAACCATGAAAGTGACTTATTTGAAAGGTCATGGATTTTGGGATAAACGTTAGTAATAATTTCTTGAATGTTGCTGACTAAAACACATAAATCATGATTGAGGTTAATTTTACCTTCATTCATAGATAAAAAAATTCCATTCCCAACTTTAAGTAACATTTTAGCAAAAAGACTTATCTTCTGAAGATAAGAGTACTCTCATGTTAGTTTTGAGTGATAATTTAGTTACGCCTGGCCAAATATAAGATCTTTTTAAAGAAGCATTCACCTCGTCAGCTCTCGTTCCTCTCGTCACAATTGGTAAGATTTGATGAAAATCTCCGGAGGACAGAACTGTGCATCCACCTATATGTCTGTTTGTATTTCTGAGATCACGCATGGTCCTGTCTAGGGCTTCGACCGAAGTTTTGTACGACATTGTAGCCTCATTTCAAACTATTAATGCACAGTTTTGGATTAAAATATTACTTTGTTTTGAAATATTACATACACTTGTATCATCATGACAGACTTTTAGAGGAAGTTTAAATGTGGCATGTGCAGTAGAGATGAGCTCACCTTCGGAGCTCGGGCTCGGACGGGCTCGAAATTCATGAACTACCGAAAAACCCGGGCCCGGGCTCGGAATTACACGTGTTAAATTTCATTGTGGATTTGTTACCATGGTAGAAGGATTTTCAATTTCCTAAGCTAGCTGCCATTGCAAGACAAATTTTGCTTAGCAAGACTTGCATTATGCAAAGCTATGGAACAAGCAAGGATTAGTTTAAGGTCTGGTATCGAAAAACTGGGGAAAAAATCACATTCCCATTTTTTGTATTTTATTAAAAATCAAGAATCTTATCATTAAAATGATGCATTAATTTCCAAAATTGTGCAGTTAGAAGTATTGTTATTTATTTTTTTAAATCTCCTCATTCCCGTGATTTTTGGGGTGACGTTGGTTTTTAGTTCAGCAGGTTGAGTTTTAGAGAAAAGAAGATCAAGTTGAAGCACTGAGGCATTAGATGCAATTCTCTCTCTCTTTTTTTATGATGAACTTAATCTGGAAACTGCACACACATATGATAATATTGTGATTAGTATACTATTAAGCATACAGCTTTGTTAATGTTACAAAATGCAGAATAATCTGGTCTGGAATGATTTTACGCTCTTTTTTTTTTTTAATTTTGGAAATTTCCCTACATGCTTTTTTATATCCTACTACATCACTAAATTGCCTTTACCAATTAGCATATATGTAAATTATATTGCAAAGATTAGTTTTCTAGAGTCAAAATTTCAAACACTTGCAACTTTCTGTATGGCGTTGTACATTTTATAATACAATTTATTCAAATAAAAGTAAATTTAGAAATCAAAAAGAAATAACGAATGGAATTTTTTGTTTCTAAATGAATTTCTTTTCTTCAGCTTTTACCAAAATTACCGATTCCCTGATATGGTCGAAGGGCACATTGATTATTTATTTACTTTCAAATCCACATTTTAGAACATCTGGCTTTATGCGTAGTATTTCTAAGAACATATTAATATTGTGAAGTGGATTAACTGAACTAAACTTTTTAAACTAATGATTTTTAAATTAATCCTTGCTTGGGCCATATCTTTGGCCAGTGTATAATGCATAAATGCAAGCCTTGATAAGCCAAATATTCCAAGAATCCAGGCCCCGAACTCATTTTTAATGTGCAGTTCTTTCCCTTTCCAAAAGAGTGGCTGCAATTCCAGATGATGCGACAACAAGTGCAATATCACCACCAGACCTCACTTTGGCGAGCAACAAATTTATCAAGAATGTTTTACCTGTGCCTCTAGGAGCATGTAGGAAAAAATCTTACCTTCCTTGTTTGTTATGCTACTACATATTATGGCGTCATAAGCTTATTTTCTGATCAGGGTTGAGACAGTGTTCTTCCTGAGCGACGGTTTGTAACAGCCGAGATCAATCACATGACATTTCCCTTAAGTAGTCACTGTTGTCCGACTGTAGGTTATTGTTATCTGGCAAAGGAAGTCCAAACTCTTTGATAGATTTATTTGTAAATAATTGTACTATTCTGTTGACTTCAATCAATGCTTCATGGAACACATTTTGGTCATAGTTGAAGTCTTCTTAATGCTATATCTGTCCGTTTTCGGTGCAATATATCTTCAGACATGTTTTCCCGGTGATTATTCCAAAAAGTCAACAGATCAGAAACTTGGCAAAAAACGATTATGATGGAAAATAAATATCTAAGGGATACTGGAGAACTACATAGTGCAGCTTCCGATAATGTATTTCCCCAGTGAGAATCGTCTTCCAGGAATCCCATTGCTCTGCATGCCACTTGAAATGTGTCGTACATTACATTATTCCTGCCACAGTTCTTAAATATTCAAAAGAAGTAGGTCCTTTAATCACATGAAGAAACATACTTAGATGAAAACATTCAGTATTGTTGGGATGGACTACATACACTCGGCCAAGCGCATCTGTATTTTTAATTTTTATTGTACATATTTTGTCAACTATATAGTTGTTATATTGTATACGGTTTCTAATGTTATATGAGTGTCAAGGGGAAACTTTTTCTTTGTCCAATATAGGGTTTTGTATTTTTTTTATATATTTTTGCTTTATTAATGAAGAACATCAGTTTTTTAATTTTCAAATGAAATACTCTGTTTACTATGTCGTATCTGTCTTGTGGTGTTGCATTGGCATGTCATGAAATATTATAATACAAAGGCAAAAAATATTATATAAATGAAAATTGTTACTCACATTTTGTCTTCCTAGAGTATTTCAGAATTTTGAGTGTTTCTTGAATTCGTCGATACTCACTTTATGTAGTTACTTCGTGATGAAATTCTTCTTAATAAGCTTAAATAGGAGGGCACCAATTCTTCTTAATGAAACGTGATTCAAACCATGAAATTTAAAATAATGAAATATTGAATGGTTTTAGTCTTCAATTCGAAGGGGAATCAATCAGGTAAAATATTCAGTCTTGATTATATCCTAGATTTCGTTTCCACTTGATAATCTAAAATTGGTGAGCAAACATTCTTCTCACTGAGTTGCAATTGCAAAATGACGTTAAAAGTATTAAAATACTGAACGGTCAAACCGTCAAGTTGAAGGGAAATCGATCTGGTAAGAATTATTTTGTCTTGACAACAGCTTTGACATCGTTTCCCGCTGCACCAATATTCCCAAACTAGTTTTGACTATCCTTCTTGTAGTCTTCTTCTGAGGGTTAGATGACGTGTTTTTCATCATACTTGTTCATCGGCCAACTATCTCATTATCTGAAAGATGACTCGAAAGTTACACATCGACCGAACCTTTTGCGCATTCAGATTTTAGTTTCATTGCACATTCTACGTCACGCATGTGCTAGTTCTTGATTGGAACGTCCGAATCTGCTCTTGATTTCAAATTTTTTGGTGTCGCCATCTTCTATACATCAATCAACTCAGTATTTGTCTTGATCTTAAATCTTTTATTTTGGCTGTTTTTCTTTTTTTCTTTCTTCTTTTCTTGCTCTATAAGGTATCTTCATGCGTATGGAAGGTCCATTGGGTCGTTGTAATTACAATTTCTTTCTCTAGTTTTTTTAATCATAACTGCCTCTGATGTTAAAATTTGGGCTTTAGTTTTATGCAATGTTATTAATTTAGCTTCCGGCCAATCTGGGATTGCCTCATTTTCTATACAATGTTGAATTAAAGATGTTTTATTTTATTTTTTATTCCAGTTAGATATGTGTTCTCCCAGTCTAGTTTTAAATTTTCTTTTGGTACTTCTTATGTATATTTTATCCGTTTCATCAATTCTCTCTGTATCAGTAAATTTTCTTGTTGGAATGCAGTAAACTCCTGCTTTTTCAAGAATCGATCTTTTTCGTTGCCTGTTGTTAATATGGTTTCGTTATCAATAATGGTCTCAGCAAGTATCAATTTTTCTTTCGCGCATTCCATTTTTAAAATACTCGTAAGTAGAGGAATGAAGGGAAATTTACCTCCAAATTTTCTTTTTGTCTTGGGTTTATTGTTGGTGCTGTTTATATATTTTTTTGTATTTTTAAGTATTTCTTCGCTTAACTAAAAAAGTTAATTGAAGAAATACTTAAAAGTATTTCTTTAATTAACTAATAAATTAAGTAACTAAAAAAATTAATTGAAGAAATACTTAATTGAAGAAATACTTAAAAGTATTTCTTTAATTAACTAATAAATTAAGTAACTAAAAAATTAATTGAAGAAATACTTAAAAGTATTTCTTTAATAAATTAAAAAATTAAGTAAGATTTTTTACAAAGTCATCTTCTGTACATAATTTTAAAAATGCTGTTGGCGTTGTATCACATGGATTATTTACGATATCATTGGCATTACTTTCAGTGTAATACATGTGTTGCCCATTTTCTAAATGTACCGCAAGGTGAGTGATTGTAGGCGCTCGTTCGTGTACACTGAAGAATAAAATTCTCCACACTGCCTCCGAGGTGCAAATATATCTTCCAGATTGATATTGTTGAACCTCATTTGTAGATTCTATGGTGAAAGTAGCTTGATTGCTTTATTTATGTACTTACACACATATTTAATCGATCTGACAGAACTCAGAACTACATAATTCAACATTGACGTGAGTGTCAAAAATTCTAAGGAGAACTGGATTATACAGTACAACCCATCCATTATGTATTTCATGATTCCAGATAGTTACAGTTTCCCCGCCGTTATGAGGTAACAACCTCATATTTGGGATACCCATCATCACCAGTAGATGTGCAGCTTTGGAAATGTTTTGGATATTTTTTTGCTGCAAAGTCCATCACGCATGCAAGGCGAATTTGTGTTGAAAGTGCCACATGGGCCATGAATCATTTGCTTTGACTTAATATCATGTAATGTTAGGTCTGTCTGTTTATTTGGTAATTCTGCTGAGATTACACTATCTATGTGGTCCGGAGTAATTTTGTTCTGCAACCATAGCAGAATATGTACGTGAAGCAGTCCATGTTTCTGCCATTCGACAGTGTACATGTGGCAGCGAAGTGGACCAAATAGTTTCGCTTTATTAATGAAGAACATCAGTTTTTAAATTTTCAAATGAAATACTCTGTTTACTATGTCGTATCTGTCTTGTGGTGTTGCATTGGCATGTAGGTTTTCTTTAACTTCATTCCACTTAATATTACACGTAAATGTAATAAACAAATCAGGTTTGCCATAATTCCTGACATAAGTCATCGCATCTGGTGTTCATTCATGAAAATATCTTGGCCCTCCTGTAAAAGACGATGGTAATATGACCAATTGGCCAATATCGCCAACATGTTCGTTTCCTCGCAAAGCATCTTGCAAATGGATATAATTTTCCATTTGCAGTTTTGTCTGATTATTTTGGATGTAAGCTAAACGTTCCGATTCAATTTTAGCATACTGATCTACCAAACACTGGTTAAGTGGCATTCCAAATCTAAGTATTGTATTAAAGTTATTGAGCCTTGTCATTATTCGGTAACAATAATAATTCATACATGACACCGTTTTACGTAGCGGTGCCCCAGTGGTCGGGTCAAGTTGAGAAATATTTATCGAATAACCATCTTCGCCTCTACATAATAGTAAAGGATATTGCAAACTCTCATAAGATCTGTAAATTTCAGCAATTTTTTGAAGGTTGTTATCTCGACTATGCAATACTATGTCTCTTCTGTGAAATTCTTGCCCAGCTATCACAACAGCTACTTCAGTCATAGCAGGGGCGTTATAGCGGCCACAATGTTCACCGACAGGTACTTTATCAGCGTGGATAATGATCTTGAAATCCAGTACATTTGCTGGCACACTATCAATCACAGTTTTAAAAGATTGAACATAATTATTATGGCAGTGTAACATTTTTTGCAAAGACCTCACCAAAAAAGTATCAAGAGCTTGTCGATTGATGTTACATCGAATTGAAGCTTGCGTTTCACGGTCCGCGATAAAATAAATCTGAAGGAATTTCTTATCATTAGGATCAGAAAGAAACAGACTACCAGCCAAATGGTACACTTGTCCTTGTACCTTAAATGTCGGCATAAAGCCATGTTTGATTACTTGTGTACTCATAAATGAGGTCATTTGAAATGCATTATCATACTGATGTATGTGTTTCATAAAATTCTTTAAAGTTTAGATGATCACCTGTAAGAAGATAATTTAATGGTTCAGGAGGGGGAAAGATTTCTTCTAGTTTAATTTTTCCCTGCAAACAACACATACCTTTTGATTCGTATTTCCATTTCTGAGCTGAACAATATTGACAGATAATAGACATAATACCTATAGAAACAGAACTATCATTTCTATAATTTATGGATGAATCATAATTCATAGCGGAATACTCTTTATCAGACCACAGACCACGAACATTTGCTCTTTCAGTTCAACTTAATCGTCTCCTTTCTCTCAGATTAACATGTCTGGTCCTGTCAGCAGATAGACGATTGTTGCGCTGAACATACGATTCTCTTTCTCTCTGAGAATTATGTCTACTTTGATCTAAAGAGAGACGATTATTACGTTCAACAGGCGACTGTCTTTCTCTTTGTAAAGCCATTCTTTGTCTGTCATTTTCCAACCGAGATTCTGTTTCTTGGAAAGTTTCATTATGATGGGATAAACAAATTATTTTAGTGTCTGATGTACTACGACCTATATTCGATTTTCGTCTTGGCATAATGCTAATAAAATATTTAAATTTTAATTAAAGAGCTACTCAAAGATATACATATGTGTAAATGAAAATAACTACGAATTTAGTCTGTGCAAGAGCCGATAAACCAATTCTTTGAACCTTTGATGTAACTATGCATTTAGTCTGTGGCCTTACATGCTGTCAGACTGGCAGCCACACATGCGCCTTTTTCCCAATGAGCAAAACATTTTCATAAACCGGTCGCCGCACGTCGTTGTTTAGGCAAGTGAACGCCACGAAATAATTCAAACGGCATTTTTTTCTTTGACTTGTCACTAAAATTGTTACTGCTCGGCTCCCTTTTTTGGTAGATTGTTTCATACACCTAAACCTTCCTCGACAAATGCTCTATGGAATGGTGAAAACCGCATCAAAATTCGTCCATTGATTCTCAAGATTAGCCCGAACAAACAGACAGACAGACGCCTACCGGGGACTTTTATTTTATACTATGTATAGATATATTGTTTCTTACAATTTCATAAGGTGGGAGACTTCCCCCTAACAACTTTATTTCAGTGGAAATTTAAAATTTTTGGTGGGAATCCCACCATACCACCTGAATTTTAACCCCTGAAACCCTGAGAAGTCAAGCAACTGCAGACATGACAAAAAAAGACAAAGTGTCTGACTGCACACCAGATGCCACTGAAAAGGTATGATGTCACCAAGAAGAAATACAAACTGCCACAAACAATACAGAAAGCAACAAATGGGAAAATGTGGCCACACTGGATGAGGGATAAGCCTAATTAAACAAATAAAACAAGTTTTGGTTAAGACCTTACTAACCAGTTGACTATACAGCCTTGTATTTTGCCATTATATTGCCTTGTCCTATAAGGTAAAAAGTTAATCAAGCACTTCCAAAAGTGGTTTGGAAAATACTGATATTCAACCAAACTGTGATTGTCCCCCCCCCAATCAAACTGTGTTGATCTTTTCCCCATTTGCAAAAGAAAACGGTGGAAGAATAATTCAGGATAGTGAAGAATAACTCACTATCCTGAATTATTCTTCTGCTTGTGGAACCTGCTAATTCTTATTCACTAGTAAGCATGGAGAAAGCAAGCATTCCATAAAACAAATGAACCACTGACCCCTCTTGATGCAATGAAACTGCTTTTGAAGTCAATGCACAGCTTACCAATGGGGTAGAACCAATCACATTTGCCAATTACAAACTGAATGCAATCTCTGAAATGCACACGCTACTGCTATTTAGTAGCATACAGAGAATCGCCTTACATCAGTAAGTTTGTGGAAGGATTCAATATTCCCTTAATGCACTGTGGTCCATGCCCACTGAATTGCCATTGATTTCTAACTAAGCCTTGAGAAAAGTTCTACCTCTCCACTGCTGATTTCAGTACAGTATTAGTAACATCTGATACCAAATATCTTTTTTATTTTATTTTTTATTTTAGCCTGTCAGACTCATCCACAATACTGCATATGATAAGCCCATATCATTGACACCAACTCAAAATACGTCATTTGCAATAAATCCCACTGCAGACAATACTTGCCAAGTAAGCACAGAGCATAAACAAATATACCATAAATTTACCGTGCTTCAACAGCTTTGAGTTCTTATCCATAAACAAAAGAAATTGAATTTGTGCAATGAAGCTGAGATACTGTAATTTTCAGTTTTTTGTTTAAACCATGAACACATTTTCATCGCAAATTCAAACCTGATGGAAAAGTAATTGTCAAAGTCATTATGTTTTCCAGTAAACTTTGTATAAATATGCATTCACAATAACATGTTTTCCATAAACCAGCACTCAAATAAATGACATCACACAAAGTAAACACAAGGATATAATATAATAATTCATGTGAACTTGGAATTACCTGTGAAATATGATTTATCTGAGATTCCATCTCAGCTAATTGTGTAGTCTGCAGATCCAGCATATGAAGCAAGTTGTAGGCTAAAGTGTTGATTTGATAAGCCACACTAGCAAGGGACTGGGTTGTATAGTTTTTTGTCTCTTCTAAAGCTGACCTCTTATTTTCAGCCTGAAATTTTTAACGATTCAACCAGTTAATAGGAGAGAGGTGAAGGAAAAAGTCATTAATACAATTCCTGCAACTCATGGAATATTACATTCATTTCTACAGTGTTAATTTTTTCTTACTTCAACACCATTTATTTTCTTTCATGCTGCAGAATATTATTTCCACAGATATTGCAAACTTCTATCTAAATACTGGTTTTCACAAGATCACAGAATAGCACTGGGTGTAACCAATCACTACATGGAAAAGTGACTTCTTATGAACACTATATATTGTTGGTTGTGACACGCATCTGCCCCAGAATATGCTCTCCTATAGCATTTTGACACAAAGATTGGTGCAAAATATGGAAATACAGTCAAACTCATTTATGATTATAATGAGATCTTGCCTATTGAGAGCAAACAGAAAACGATTGAAAAATGGTGCATTTTAGGAGCAAAATTTCACAGATAACGATATCACAGTAGTTGAGAGCTTCATGGATTTAACAAGCAAATCTTTAAGCCATTGATGTTGTTTATGATAAGTGGAAAATCTGGTAAATGGAAAATCTGGTGATGTTAACAGAGAGCGTAATGGCTGGATTGAAAATGTTTGACCATACATAAGAAAAAGTTTCTGTGAAAGCGATATGTTTAATGTTGATGAAGCAGGTGTATTTTTTATCTGCTGCCCCCTATATAAGCAACAAGTCATGTAGGGGGCAATTGAAAAGTGCACAAGTGGAAAATTATTCTAAGATCAACTGGCTTTTCATATTTGTTCAAATATGAGTTGGATTGAAAAAAAAACTCTTAGTAGTAGGCAAATCAAAAAAACCTCAGGTGTTTTAAAAACATTAAGAAAGTTCCAGTAACATAACGAAAAAAACTTTATGACATCACTCATTTTCGAAGATTTCCTTGATTGAAAATCAGAAGCTAAAATATGTATTATATTTCTAGGGGACCCAGAGAGAAACCTGAGAACACATACATGTGACCTTGAATGTGTGTGCACTCTCAGTGGCATTCACATTAAAATGTTCTTGTTATGTGTGCATCACAAGAAAAACTGGTTTCTTTAATTGGTTGTTGCTATTACATCAGTGATTGTTATTTTTAATGGTCACAAATGTACGTTATTATCATGAAGCACAGAGTGTTTTACTGTTAGCGTCAAATTGGGGTAAATTGCTTTAGGTCCTATATTTTAAAAAAAAAATGTACATGCTGTGTTCTTCACATTCCTTCAGAAAGGGAAACTCAAGGCTGCTACTAGATCTATGGAAACAGAAGAAAAATTTCAGAGAAAAGCAACAATTCAGCAACTAATGGAAAGACAATTGAAGTAGTTTATACACAGGTGTTACGAACTCAGATTTTTCTGTATTCATGCATTTTAAAGATATTATTACTGTACTGCTGACAATGTTTGCACACATAGAATGCATACAAGGCAAATATTTTTTGTTACAAGGAGTTTGGGGAAGGGGTTGGGACATAAAGCAATCACTCACTGCAGTAAAAATAATAATATACAGTAGGATGAATACCGTCTTCACACGATTTTAATGATCTTAAAATATGAAATATATATACAATTAAAATACTCTAAAACACACTAGCACTTTCAGAGTGACAGTCGCCCCATCATCAGGTGTGATCGGATTTCCCAAATCGTTCAGTATAAATATCTGTACTGCGCCATAACAGCAATCGACGTAACAGAATCTTGCAATATACGCGCCATCTGTCCCGGCGGTTAAACCACGATCAGAGCGACACCACATCACAAATCAAAAACATGATTATAACTGCAATATTATTATATTTTGCGTCTAAGTTTATTCCACCCTCAGGTTGGTTACTGTGTGCCTGATATGTTTGATCGCATTAAATTGCATAAGGAGGAGTACCCGTTCCATCCTCTGGTATTGGGCTATGTTAGCCCCACCAGACCTTTAGAAAAAGTCTAGGCCAATTATCTTGCCAAATTTACCGGGAGTTGACTTTACTTGATTAGAGTCCCGTTGAGGCTTTAGATAGGCTTAGGGTACTTCAGCCACACCCAGGGCCTCTCATTTTGGCATCTTTAGATGTTGTAGCATTGTACCCTTATGTACCCATAGAGGCTACACATCAAATGACTCTGAGGCTAAACTTGCTGATACCTGCGTCCCCCCTCCCCTCGAAATTTCTGCTATTATAAATGCTTTGCGATTTGTTAAGCAACATTTGTTTTTTAAGTTCCAAAGCTGCATTTATCAGCAACTTGAAGGTTCCCCTCTTTCAGCAGTTCTCGCTGAGATCCTGATGCAGGATCTCAAGAACAAAGTTATTAGTGAATTTCCCCTTCTCCCGCTTCTATTTTTAAGGTACGTTGATGATATCTTGGTAGCATGGCCTCACTCCCAAGATGATTTATTTTGTT
This sequence comes from Macrothele yani, assembly GCA_039090855.1. NCBI lineage: Eukaryota > Metazoa > Arthropoda > Arachnida > Araneae > Macrothelidae > Macrothele > Macrothele yani. Next base: position 69,727,347 of record CM077025.1, on the reverse strand, counting down.
TTGCTGACGTACTTTCTTCAAAGTATCCCACTATGAAGCTCACAGTACAACTTGAGTCTAACTGTGAAATCCCTTTTCTAGATTGTTGTGTTCACGGGCACCCAATTTCGAATCACTTATCTTTTTCGGTCTATCGTAAGCCTCCTACCCCGGGTTCCTTAATCCCATTTGCCTCCTTTCATCCTATGCAACATAAAGTTGCTGCACTTTACTCTTTGTTTCATAGAGCATTTACACATTCTTCCACTAGGCTTTTCTTTAATCAGGAAATCAATTACATTTTTGATTTAGCCCACTTGTTCGGCTATCCTCGACAGATTGTTTGTAAAAATTTTCGTCGAATTTATGCATCCCGTCGACCTCTCAACTTTGGTCGGTGATCCACATGTTATTAAAAAGTTTGTTGGAATAATGGATTTCCAACCTGGTTTTACTAAATTAATGTTTAAAATTTGCTCTAGATGATGGCTACATTTTGGCGTGAGAGTTAACAACCTATCATCCGTTTTGAAGAAAGACCGCCCAAGAACTGATGATTCACAGAGGCAGGGTGGGTGTTTATTGCATCCCACTATTGGACAATGACTCGCATGAGTATTAACTATTACATAGGCTCCACTCGTCGGAAACTGTGCCTCAGGCTGCAGGAACATAAATATAGTTTAAAAGCAAGCCATATCTGTACAGCCCTTACCAAGTGCATTGATTCAGAAGATTTAATCACTGATTGGGACAATGCCAAAATTTTGATAACCCCAGCCACATGCTACTGGTGACTCAGAGTTTGTTCATTTCTGCATTCAAAGGAAGTTGCTGTAATGATAATTGCCCTTGGGATCTACCTGATATTTGGAGACATCTTTTGTCTACAAGTGTTGGACAATCCTCAGAACTATCTTGCTTTTTTAGACTTTAATACTTAATATTGCTGTTATAATCATGTTTTCGATTTCTGATGTGGTGTCGCTCTGATCGTGGTTTAACTGCCAGGACAGATGGCACGTGTATCGCAAGATTCTGTTATGTCGATTGCTGTTATGGCGCACTACAGATATTTATACTGAACGGTTTGGAAGATCCGATCACACCTGATGATAAGGTGACTGTCGCTCTGAAAGTGCTAGTGTGTTTTAGAGTATTTTAATTGTATATATATTTCATATTTTAAGATCATTAAAATCGTGTGAAGACGGTGTTCATCCTAATGGTTCATGTGCACGAATGTTTTTTTTTTTTTTGCATTTAATAATATACAGGTTGCATCTTAAACAGTATACTCGGGCTGTGACAAGTACAATTCAGCTAATTAGAAATAAGCACAAAAAATCCATTCTGTTGATGATAGGGGAGTAAAAGAAAATGGTAGGTAGACCTACGGAATAAACCAACACCAGTACTTTTTTGATAGGTTGAACTTTATACCACGGTTTTCTTTGTTCAATACCCTCACATCAGAAATCTTCTGAAACACTTCACTGTATACAGTAGACACCATTAAAAAAAAATCTTAGAGCACTAACAGGCTTACAACAACTTAATTTTAGATGTGATATCTGCAGAACTGGGATACAGCACCACCACCAACCCTCTCAACATACCATACACAGCTACTGCAGCCTCCCGACCTGTGCTTATCACAAGCTGCCACTGCTTATCACTAAATAAGAGTGCTATGTCATTACCATGGTCTTCTGTCAAAAACAGGAGAGAGAGAGAGAGAGAGAGAGAGAGAGAGAGAGAGAGAGAGAGAGAGAGAGAGAGAGAGAGAGAGAAAAGATACACAAAAAAGGGGGGGGACAAGAAATGTTACAGGTTTTCAGCATTATCAGTAACAACTGCTTACCATCGTAGCCGAGTGTTTTCCTCTTCATTTAATTCACATGATGCCTAACTGTTTCTTTGATATTGTGGGCACAAAGAATGCCAGACATGGCAAGAACATCATCTACTCTGGTAAAGTCAGCAGTTGCATGAACATTACTCAAAGTTTAATATTCTGATGTCCCAACCAATAAGAGAGTGGAAGCTGTGGCATATATTTGAGGCTAGCTAGGCTAGCTGCGAAGCCCAGAGAATGCACAAATAAAAGTTAATTAAATATACGGCGGTCGTAGTGACCGATGGGTTTGCCTCCTTGGGGCGCTCCGTGGTAACAATGGCACACACAACAGCAACTAGGCCTCTGTGAATCTTGGAGAGGTGCAAGCTAGTTCTGTGTGACATTGGCGAAAAGACCCCAACTCACTGGGTTTTGTTCCAGAATCCTTAGGTTGAATGACCAACTGGAACCCTCAGCTGTGGGCTAATCCCCCACACTGATGTACTTAACTGATTAAAAAGACAAAAAGAAATATTAAGAATGACTCAAGTGTGGGATATGGTGGACCTACCACACTTGAGAAGGACGGTCCACCAGGGAATCGACCTGGACTTTCTAAACGGCGTATGAGAAAGAGATCTCGGCTGAGTGAATGTAAGATTGGTGTATGGAATACTAGAGGTATAAATGGCAAGATGATTGAGGGGATGAATAAGTATAGACTGCATGTGCTGTGTGTAAGTGAAACCAAAAAGAAGGAAATTGGGGTAGAAGAAGTGAATGAGTGTGTGGTCTGGTGAGTGTGTGGTCTGGAGTATTGGATAATATGAGAGGACAGGCTGGTGTAGGTGTGATTTTAAGTGAAAAGATGAAGAACAACTTGATTCATTATAGTTGCATAAGTGAGAGAATTCTCTGGATTCGTTTGAAAGTGAAACTTCAGAGAATTGTAATTGTTGTAGTGTATGCTCCTTGTGACTCGGAACCTTCTGATAAGAAAGAAGATTTCTGGAATGAGCTAAAAGCTGTTTTGAACCAGTTTGGCGCTTAAGAAAAAGTCATAATAGCAGGGGATTTCAATGCTAGAGTAGGTGTGCAGAATGCAATTTCTGACAATGTTCTGGGTAAGTATAATGATCCTTGTGTGAATGATAATGGTGAAAGATTAATTGAACTCTGCATTGAGAATGGTTTGTGTGTATCTAATACATTTTTTCAACCACAAGTATATACACACATATACTTGGGAAAATCGTACTCTTGGTCAAAAGAGTGTGATAGATTTTGTTGTGTACGATCAGCATTTGAAACACTTAGTTGTTGACACCCGTGTGATGAGAGGTGCGAATGTTGGTTCTGATCATTACTTGGTAGTGTCACGAGTGAAACTTAATGTTGGTTGGAGGAAAAGGAATAGGAAGAAACCCAGGATAGAAAGAATAAAGGTTGATAAGCTCCTTGAAGATCATCAGCGGTACTCTGACTTACTCAGAGAACGACTGAAGGATCTGAAATCTTGTGAAAGGGATGTAGAAAAGAAGTGGGAATGTTTTAAGAACTGTGTTGTCACTGCTGCTAAAGAGGTCTGTGGCACCACAATAGTGGGTAACAATAGAGGTGATGCTTGGTGGAATAGTGAGATTGATGAGGCAGTAAAGAAAAAGTAGGAAGCCTATTCGGGGATGTTTCAAGGTAAAGTCTCTGTGGATGAATATCGCTGTAAGAAGCGTGAAGCTGCTAAGCTGGTTCGCCACAGTAAGGCAAAAGATAGGAAGGAGAAAGTGGAAAGGCATGAACTGGCTTTTTGGAAAGATAGAAAGTCCTTCTGGAAGTACATGAGACTCAGGAAAAATAGGGGAAACAAAGTTGTAAGTTGTGTGAAGAATGAGATCGGGGAAATGATATGGGAGCCCAATGAGTTAAGTGAAAGATGGGGTGAATACTTCTGTGAGTTATTAGATCAGGAGAGCAAAAATGATTCTGAGACAGATGCAGATGATGTCACAATGAGGGATGAAAGCACAGGAGGGATCTCAAGAGAAGAAGTGTGTAAAGCTCTAAAATCTCTTCAGAATGGTAAGGCTCCAGGAGTTGATGGCATAACTGCAGAGATGTTGAGGTATGGTGGTGACTCTATAATTGACTGGTTAACTGAAATTTGCCAGTTGTGCTGGGGGTTAGGAATGGTCCCTCGGGATTGGAAGGATGCTATTATTGTTCCTTTGTATAAGGGAAAAGGTGATCAGACTGAATGCAAGAACTATCGCAGATTAGCCTACTGAGTGTGCCAGGGAAAGTGTTTGGTAAGGTTGTTATTGAAAAAGTACGGGGTCTTACATCATTGAAAGTGTGGGATGTTCAGAGTGGTTTTATGCCTGGTAAAGGCTGCACTAACCAGATTTTTGCATTACACATGATGATTGAAAAGTATCTGGCTGTTGGGAAGAAAGTTTTTACTGCCTTCATAGATTTAGAGAAAGCTTACGACCGAGTCAATAGGACACTTTTGTGGAAGGTATTGAATGAATATGGTGTTACTGGGAATCTACTTAATAGTGTAAAAGCCATGTATGCTGGTAGTAGAGCTTGTGTACGAGTGAATGGTGTTTTATCAAAATGGTTTTCCATTGGTGCAGGAGTTAGACAAGGTTGTGTAATATCACCATGGCTGTTTAATATATTTATGGACGCATGCATGCGTGAGGCCAAAATAGATAATAGTGGTTTATGTCTTGGTGATATCCGTGTGTGCAGATTGCTGTATGCTGATGACACTGTCCTGTTGGCAGAGAGCAAAAGTAAGTTGCAGAGTATGTTGACTCGGATGCACGAAGTTTGCATGAAATTCAAACAGTATAAATAAGGGAAAAACCAAAGTTATGGTGTTTGAGAGAGGAATGGGTAGCACTGAATGTAATGTAAGTATAAATGGCACTGTGATTGACCAGGTGAGTGAGTTTGTGTATTTAGGAAGCATGTTTGACAGAGAGAACAAGTTGGATGGTGAAATCAGTAGGCGAGTGAATTCTTCTTTGAAAGTCATAGCTGCTCTGGGAGGTTTTCACAGGAATGATCGGTTCTCTAGAGAGTCCCGCATGGCTGTGTATGAAACAGTAATTGTTCCTACTCTGATGTATGGCAGTGAAACCTGGGTACTGCAGAAGAAACATAGGAGTCGTTTGTGTGCTGGAGAAATGTGTTACTTACGAGGGGTTTGTGGCAAGACATGATCTGATTGTGTGAGGAATGAAGATGTATTACAGTTGTGTGATGTAAAGCAAAATGTTGTTAGCACGGTGGTGACCAATATGCTTTGGTGGTTTGGCCATGTTGAAAGAATGAGTGGTGAAATGCTTACTAAGAAAATCTTTTCAGCCCAAGTGGCAGGAAGGAAAGGCAGAGGAAGGCCAAGGAAGACATGGGTGGATCAGATTCAGGAGTGTCTGCATGAGAAAAATATTATGAGTATGAAGTATAAAAGATCTTGTGTACGGCGTGTAATGGATATCAGTGAAGCACGAGTTGTATGTCAAGATCGCTGTAAATGGCGAAGTTTGATACGACAACAATAAGTAAAAATATCTGGAAGTTTGTATTTCTTTTTGGAGCTAACTTCTGAATCTCAGAGAACAGCTTAGTGATATGTATGTATGTATGCCAATTATAAAAAAAAAATCTTAGCAACAATGCATCTCCAAATTTTGCAAAAAGTTCTTTACTGAATGACAAACTTTCTTCAGGTGAAAATATTTAAGAAATGAAAATACTGTAATCAATTTTTAAAAAATTAGAATTTTTTCTACTCAAATGTCAGTATTTTTAACACAACATTAAATTTATCATTGTGAAAATATAATTAACAAGTATATTAAAAAAATATTAAGCAAATGAATGAATAATTTATTTACAATTATTCACTAAATCCATTTTTTCCTTGAGTTCAAAATCTATTTCTTTTATCAATGATTGTTTGTCTTGAGCTGTCTTTCTAAAGCTATTTGATTTAGCAGTGCAGTTAAAATTATGAGTATCTTCTGCTTTTGTTGCCAAGTCATCAGCTGATTTTAATAAATCTAATACTTCATTTTCTACACATTCTTCTTTTTTCATACTTTCTATTTCATCCAGTATTTGTTTTCTCTTTTGGGCTACAGCAGAATTAGCCTTGTCCCAAGCTTTTTCTTCTAAATTTATTACATATCTTTGCCTAGCACATCTGACATTACTCAGAAGCAATTTTGAAAACTCGACATTTTCCATGCCACCAATGTTATTTAGATGGTCATATATTATTCTTTGTGAAACAATTGAGTTTTCTTTCATATTGTCAATTATTAGTTCCTTATTAATGGAGAATCCTCTCTCCACTGATGCCTGTCCATGCGAAAGCAACAGCAGCTTTTTAGTTACTTCCCACAACAGATCATAGTTTTTACTTGAGGACAAATGTTCATAAAATAACACATCTATTCTCAATTCCTCATAATTGTTGTCAAAAAGTTTAAAATTTGAAGTTACTGCTGCAACACTACTTATAAAATCCTTTAACTGCAGCATAATAGTGTCAACAACACCAGGTTTCAGATGATTTACATCCACGAGAATTTCTAGAATAATCTTGAAACTTTTTAAGCAAGATTCCTTCTCAGCACTTATTAATTTAGGATCTAAACACTTCATGTGCCACACAAGAGCAGTGGGCATTTAGTGAGCAATTTTTTGACAAGGTTTTGCAAAATTGATCTGCATTTCATACGAAATTCCATTATCTGCTTTTCACTTGCATTTGATGGCAAAGTCTTCACCTCCTTTTCGGCCTGGAATCCAATATCAATCATCCTATAAGTTTTCCCCGCCGCAGAACAAGTGCTCTGGGGTAGCAAACACTCAACTCCTCTCGCAGTAGATGGGGGGTCCAATCTTGACCTACTCAACTCCCAGTTAGACCGCAGTGCACCCTTTCTCCCAGTGATGCAGCTGCTTTGATTGAAGTTCACTCTTTTTGACTTCCGATGTCAATGGAAGATTGCAGAAAAAAGTGAAAAATAACAAAAGGAAAAAGATCAGAAATTTCGATCGAAATTTTTCGGCTGTGGGTTTTTAAAATTCTAGGACTTTCCAGGCTAATTAAAGAAATTCAAGGACATTCCAGGCCTTGAATTATTTTTTTTTTGAAATTCAAGGACATTCCAGGTTTTCAAGGACGTGTGGGCACCCTGTGAAGGTGTTTAATTCCCTTGATGAATACAAAACAAATCAGTAAGAAACCTTACTTGTTACAAAAAGTTGAATAATTTAACATAGTGTTTATTGAGGTGTACAAATTAACAGATCAATATTAAACTGTTCATCAACAACTGCAACTGCCGAAAGAAGTTTTTCCGTATTAAAAAGAATCAAGATATATCTTAGAGCCACACAAGGACATGCACATTCGAGCAACTTGGCTGGTTTGTTAATAGAGAAAAACATTATTTTTAAATATGAAAAAGTACTCAGAAGAAACATTTCTGTGAAAACGTAAAACTCAAGTTCATACAAAAGGAAAGAAGAATGGAGTTCGTGTACAAATAAGTGTTCAAATCCTAATATTTGGTATCATGTTAGCAACAGCATGTACCTAAAATTTAGAAATAAACTTCGCAATTTTTTAAAAACGGTACTGGGGGGGTAGATAGCCCAGGTCTCGGACACAAGATACGCCACTGAGTGGAAGATTGTCTATTTCATCATTAGTGTTGGCTGTGATATCCAACCTACTTTTCTGAGGAAGTTTTCAATGCAAGACTGGGATGCACAATGGCATCAAGATAACTATTTTGCTTCCACATTCTTCTCCACCCTCTGAAACAGTATTAAGTTCAATTCCCATCAGTAGAGCCATGTGAGGCTGTAAATTATTCCTTGATCCATGGACTATGATAGTTGTTGAGTTCAGAGACAAGAATGATAGTCATGCTTTGAATATGTAAATACATTAAAAACTGATTGTACATAACAATCAGAACTTTATTATTTTTCTTTCAAAGTTCTATGTCCCACTCCCAAAAATAAATTATAAAAATATTTCAAGTCATACATGTTTTCACACTGGGCTTCTACAAAAAGAAAGAAACTTCACGTATTTAAGACACCTTGGTTTTGCAGATTTTCCTATCACTAATAATTTTCTCATGTCCTTGCCAGACACATTGAACCACACTACCACAGCCAGACATTTTTTTTAGAAGTTCTGCACATGTACAATTTTTACCTTTAAACCGCACAGTCTACTAATATGTCATATTGTAAAATACTTATTCATTTGCATTAAAAATGTCATTTTCACCATAGGTTTGAATTGAAGTTCTTTCACATCCACTGGCATCACTTCCCATTAATTTTTGCTGTTCAAATGTAGTGTCACACTCTGAAACAGTAAATACATGCATCAGAAGGTGAATAATCTTCATAATCAAGTTGAACAGTGAGTTTTTAAGCATGAAGTTTCATTGCAGTCCCACTTTTCAGCAAGCCAGTGAAGAACAATAAGCCATTTTAATAAGGCCTAATCCAGAGCAACTTTTGTTCATTTCTTTGATCTTTTACTGGAATTTTGCTTTATAAAGCCTGAAACACTCTTTTAACATGTTACATCCATGGATGAGAATCCATATTATTTTTTATATGTATATACAGTATATGTTTTTTTACCATTTTCTACCCTGATGATGGCTTTTTTGACATTTACAGATAATGCTTTTCTCTGAGACATTTTGTAATGCATAAAAGTTTAGCCTTTCCTGCTTGACAGCCACCTTATAGACTGATTACCCTGCTTTTATAGTCCAATGACCCATCTTAACATTGGCAACTGTAAGGAATCACCTGATCCTAATTTAGAGACATTGGTTCCAGGTCAGGGAATGTACCAGCACCTGAAAAGTAAACACGTCTTGCCCTGGGATTTAAAGTCAGACTAGCAGTACAAGACGTCAAAAACCCTTACCTTAGCCCAGTGATTGGAAAGCTACTTTTTAATAGTAGCTAGCTATTGCTAAAACAACATTCTTGAAAAAGTAGCATCCTACAGCTACAACTACTTTTTCTGAAAAGTAGCTAGCTACACTACTTTTGCTGAAAAGTAGTGACTTTTGTTACTTTTCAGCTATTTTTCTATGTTTTGATTTAAATCAAAAGTGTGAATTCTGAGGATGATCTTTACATCTACATTCTTGCATGATATTTAGAGTTAAAAACCAAGGTAAATACACAGGTAATTTACCTTTATATTTACTTCAGCTCTGTTCATTGTATGAAACACATTTTAATGCATTCAGTGGTGCATATTTTAAGCTAGATAGACTAGCTCAGAAGCCTAGTGAATTCAATTAAAAACCACAATATCATTATATATCTGCAAATTCAGTGTAATCTGTACTATGATGATACATATAAATATCCTCATTGTTGAAATCACGTACCAATACAAAGTTTTATTATCTCAAGGTGACTGCATAAATACTTTTCTTCATTACACACTTTTAGTACGTCTTTTGTTTGAGTCAACCACCCTCCACGGCAATTCAAAATTTTTATCACAATCAACATATAACACACACTAAAACGAACTTTAAGTTAAAAAACATCATTTAAGATAATGCTAAAAAAGATTAAATTAAAACAGAATTTTTCAAAAGGGAATGATCGAAATCCCTGCGAAATTGTGCTCTGCAAGCGCTTTCAGTAGTCTATTACCACTATCTTCAGGCAGCCAACTTCTTGAAGCGACAGCACATGTAGAAGTGTATTTATCACGAGTGCTTACTTCTCTCGAACGGAGTGTCAGGGCATGGTCTGCTAAAATCCATGTGTTTGTCCAATGACAGAAGCAGAGTGGCACCATTCATTGATCTACAGTCAAACACATAACACCATTATTGACTTGAAGACAGATTTTTAAATGTTTAGGGAATATGAATTCTGCTGATATATTGTGATTAATTTGTTAGTGGTTATTAATTTATTGATTCCTTTCTCGGGTCAGTTTTCTTTTTTCTTTTTAAATATCTATTAACATTTTCCAAGGTTCATCAATGCTGGTAGGATCGTGAATATTACATACACTGTCTTTATATTTTTCAATCAAAATACTCTCTGAAATTCTAAGTTCTTTTTCATTATTATGAGTGGTTATTAATTCAATATTTTTTCCAAAGTCTGGAAATTTCTGATTTTTAACACAATTTTGTTGTATTAATGCATTTTTTTCTTCTCTATGATTCCAATTTTTGATGTGCTGCAGTAATCTAAAAATTGTCTAAAAAAATGATTTCATTGAGCACAGCCATTGCCTATGACTGGGGGGAGTCACACTTTACAGGTCTTCATTTTGAGGTTTTTCATTTATTTTATTTTTTTTCACGTTCCTAACCAAGGTATTTCACCTTTGTTTTTAGAAGTTTTAAACTTCCTGTCATTTTATCTAATCACTACATTTTAAAGTTTCATAGATTTTTTCAGACCCTGATATCTTGATAACATTTTTTACTATGTTTTTTTTTTCAAAACTTTTTCTTCCTGACATTTTAATATAATTTACTATGGGGATTTTTTTTCAAAATTTTTTCTTCCTGACATTTTAATAATTCATTATGTTTTTATCTTCCAAAGATTTTACTGATATCTTAGTCTGTATTTTAATGGCAATGATATTCGAACAAAGTACATATTTTCTTAGTGTATAGTTGGTACATTACATTACATACGTACCTACCTACCTACCTACATACCTACATACAAACATAACATTAAGCTTTTCTCTGATATTCAGAAGTTAGCTCCTCAAAGAAAGACCATCTGACAAATAAACATTTAACTGATAATACATATCCCTAAGGTGTTCTCTGAGATTAGCTCCACAAAGAAATACAAACCACCAGATAAATCTTTAACTGATTATTTACTTACTGTTGCCCTATCAAACTTCTCCATTTACAGCGATCTTGATACAACACGGGCTTCAGTAGCATCCATCACATGGCATACACAAGACCCTTCTATACTTCATACCAGGGTGAAAAATAACTGAAATCTTTTGGGAAGCAATTTTGCTCCTCAAACTTAGCATTGTGGAGCACTTTTGAGACTTACTTTTCATTTGATTTAAGTGACTAATAATTTATTAACAAATAAAACTATTACTGACACCTTTCAACATATATCAAAAATACTCTAATCAGTAATTGAAAAGTAAAATTTAAAAATATTTTAGTAGATACATAAAAAGTACAAATTTTCTATCTATGGATATATGGTGAAATATTACTTGGTCACACATTGCAGCAGCTTCTTACTGTAACTTGACAGTGAGAGTACTCCTGAACTTGTGGTAGCTTCTGGTTCTGCATCTGTTCTTTTTCTTTTCCCGCAAGACTTCACACTTGTGCGTCATAGCTTCTTTTCAAAGAATACCTACACTGCTTGTTCAGGGTGATACTCCCATAGTTCTGGTGCTTCCAGCGTTATCCGCAATAAGTGGTCCAAAGCATCAGAATTCATTTGATTACGGAAATCAGTCTTGATTCTTTTCATCGCAGAAAAGGCTGTTTCAACTTTAGCATTGGATACGGGCAATAATCTCATGATATCTTTCATGTGGTTTAGTTTTCAGAATTCATTCGCATACTTTTCTTTCAAGCATTTCCATAACTGTTGCTATGAAAAGCGTTGCAGATTTCTTAACCAAAATGTTTTGAAATAATTCCACTGCTCTTGAATTTTATTGTTGTCAATGTTGTTGGCATTCAACAACTCACTGAAATGTTCAGTTAATACAGTAATTTTATCATCACCAAATTGCAAGAGTAGATGTGTCTGTTTGCCAAAGCTTAGGTTCTAACAGCTTGACAGCATTAAAAACCTGATTTGCATGCAAGTCACCAAGCCTGATATGCACTCACTAATGAATATGATTTAAAAGATATTCACAATTTTCATAGAATACATCTATTGTCAAATTACAGCTCAGTTCAATGCCACGAAGTTCTACAGTTTTCACTGAATCACTGTCAGTGGAATCACAAGCTGATACCGTTGCTAAGTCTTGTAAAATTCCATACATGTCAGCCGAAAACTTTTTTTCTTCATAAATTTCAATAGAATCATAGAATTTCTCTAATGCATTCAAAATACAAGGTACAGCCTCATCATTGAACTGGAGAGACACAGATAATTTTGACAAAGATTATAAAATGTTGCAAAGCAAGAGCAGCCAAGTTACAAATTTGATTGGCTTAATTTTTCTCAAAATGCCTGTAATCCTGGCTTTTTTTCTCCTTCGCTTGATGGATTTGCAACCATATTTTCTAGTTGTAGTACAATAACAAAATAATTTTAAATCAGTGTATTAGTGTCTCTGTGCATATGCGAAACCCATCAGGTGCCATGGACTCTCAAAGCTGGTGTATCTGATACATCTTCATTTAGTATTGTTGAGAGCTCACAAAAGCCACTGATTCGTTTGGCACTTTTTTCATAAAAATGATGAATGTCTTTCATCAACTTATGTATCTCTTTGAGACACTGGCACGATGAATTTCTGTTCTAGTGTGCTTTACCATTTTGTCCTTTTTAATAATGAATCCAGAAACTCCATCAATAAAAGAAGAATTGAAATTTCGAAAAAATTTCATGCTGTTGAAATTCTTGCGACAAAGTTCGCAATAGGCAGACTGGATGGAGATTTTTTCGGCGTCAACATCATAGCGTAACCAACTACATTTTGGATCTGATTCCTCCATCCACCTTTTCATGGTTGATATTTCCACTTTGGTAGCCATGATTTCAAATAACAAAGAGTAAAACAACAAAACTCACATCCCCCTAAAATTAAGTGGATGTGAAACCGAAACCACAGCAAAAACAGCCATAAGAGCTTCTGTCCTTAAATGACTCGTGGTGCAGACAGGCGGGAGCATTGAAACAATCATAGACGATCTGCAGTCTAACGATGACCACATCATCACTACAGGTACAGCGAGTTACACGAGGAAGTTTTTCCACTTTAAAGCAAACATAAAGTATTCGTAAAGTTATGAATCCGTGATTTTTTTTTTTAAACTTAAGCAAAATTGTATTTTTGATAAACAACAAATTGCTTTAAGGATTGAACATTTTAAGGGAAATTTCATTTTTAAACTTTGAATCGCAGTTTTGTGATTCAAATATGAGTTTGCATCACAAACATCTATTTTTGCATCGCAAACTGTGATGCAATACCGCTTATTTTTTTCCCTGCTTCATACTCATAATCTTTTTCTCATGCAGACACCCCTGAATCTGATCCTCCCATGACTCTCTTCGCTTTCCTCTGCCTTTCTCTCCTAACACTTGGGTCGAACAAATTTTCTTAATAAGCATCTTGTCACTCATTCATTTAACATGGCCAAACCAACTAAGAATATTAGTCTCCACCTTGCTAACAACATTTTGCTTCACATTACAGAACTGCAACACATCTTCATTCCTCGCATGATCAGAAAGTGTCTTCCCACAAAAATGCAAGTAACGCATTTTTCCAGCACACAAATGACCCCTGTCTCTTCTGTAGTACCCAGGTTTCACTGCCATACATCAGAGTAGGAACAATTACACTTTTTATACACAGCCATTCAGGATTCTTTTGAGAATCCATCATTCCTGTGAAAACCTCCTAAAGCAGCTATGACTTTCAATGAAGAATTCACTCGCCTACTAATTTCGCCATCTAATCCGTTCTCTCTGTCAAACAAGCTTCCCAAATATACAAACTCATTTACCTGGTCAATCACTGTGCCATTTAGACTTACCCTGCATTCAGTACTAACAGTTCCTCGCTCAGAAACCATAACTTTGGTTTTTCCCTTATTTATACTCAGTTTGAATTTCATACAACCTTCGTATATCTGGGACAACATGCTCTGCAACTCACTATTGCTCTCTGCTAACAGGACTGTGTCATCAGCATACAGCAATCTGCAAACATAGGTATTACCAAGACATAAACCAGTACTGTCCATCTTGGCATCCCATATGAATGCATCTATAAATATATTAAACAGCCATGGTGACATTACACAACCTTGCCTGACTCCTACACAAATGCAAAACCATTTTGATACGACACCATTCACTCGTACACAAACTCTACTGCCAGCATACATGGCTTTCACACTATTAAATAGATTCCCAGTAACACCATATTTTTTCAACACATTCCACAGAAGTATCTTATTTACCTGGTCATATGCTTTCTCTAAATCTGTGAAGGCAGTAAAAACTTTCTTACCAAGAGCCAGATACTTTTCAATCATCATGCATAATGCAAAAATTTGGTTAGTGCAGCCTTTACCAGGAATAAAACCACTCAGAACATCCCACACTTTCTCTGATGTAAGACCCCGAACTTTTTCAATAACGACCTTACCAAACACTTTCCCTGGCACACTTAGTAGGCTAATACCACGATAGTTCTTGCATTCAGTCTGATTATCTTTTCCCTTATACAAGGGATCAATGATAGCATCCTTCCAATCCTGAGGGACCATTCCTAACTCCCAGCACAACTGGCAAATTTTAGTTAGCCAGTCAATTACAGAGTCACCACCATATTTCAACATCGCAGCATTTATGCCATCAACTCCTGGAGCCTTACCATTCTGAAAAAATTTTAGAGCTTTACACACCTCTTCTCTCGAGATCCCTCCTGTGCATCCATCTCTCACTATGACATTATCTGCTTCTGCCTCAGAATTACCTTTGGTTTCTTGATCTAAGAACTCACAGAAGTATTCACCCCATCTTTCACTTAACTCATTGGGCTCTCATATCATTTCCCCGATCCTATTCTTCACACAACTTGCAACTTTGTTTCCCCTATTTCTCCTGTGCCTCATATACTTCCAGAAAGCTTTTCTATCTTTCCAAAAAGCCAATTCATGCTTTTCCACCTTCTCCTTCCTATCTTTTGTCTTACTCTGGTGAACCAGCTTCGCTGCCTCACGCTTCTTACAGCGATATTCATCCTCATAAACTCTACCTTGCAACATCCCTAAATAAGCTTCCTTCTTCCTCTTTACTGCCTCTTCAATCTCACTATTCCACCAAGAATCACCTTTATTGTCACCCATTATTGTGGTGCCACTAACCTCCTCAGCAGCAGTGACAACAGTTCTTAAAACATTCCCACTTCTTTTCTACATCCCTCTCACATGACTTCAGCTCCTTCTGTTCACTGAGTAACTTAGAGTAATTCTGATGGACTTCAAGGAGCCTTTTAACCTTTATCCTTTCCATCCTAGGCCTCTTCCTATTTCTTTTCGTCCAACCAACTTTCAGTTTCACTCATGACACCACCAAGTAATGATCAGAGCCAACATCCGCACCTTTCATCACACGGGTGTCAACAACTAAGTGTTTCAGATGCAGATCGTAAACAACAAAATCTATTACACTCTTTTGACCAAGAGTATGATTTTCCCAAGTATATTTGTGGATATACAGTAGTGGCCAAAACTGTAGAAACCTTTTGGAAAAAGTGTATTTTTGAGGTTTAATGGCTCATAACACCACTTTTTTTTTTTTTTTTTTTTTTTGTAATACCATAAAATTATTTCTCAGTGGAAAGATAATTTCATCAAGAATGTAATGCAACAAAGTTTGTTCAATTATCTGTATTCTATGAAAAGTTATAGCCAAATAACCAGAAAAAGAAAGCACAACTTGCTTAGGTTGATATGAAGTAGCTTTCCTTCATTTGAATGTAGCCAATGAGCATGAATGTTTAGAGAGCCAATCAAGTGTCATCTTGTTTTGGCAATAAGCCAATCAGGTCAATAAGGATTCAGCTATTGATGTCATGTATTGGAGCTGAGAGGCGACATTTCTGAGTGTGTTATGTGATTGCTATTAAGTTGTTGTTGTTGTTTTGTGTGTGTGCGTGTGTTCTTTCATTTAGTGAGCTTGTAAAACATAATAAAATTAAAGAAATGGCACAAAGAGTTGACTGGTTACCCAGAAAGCGATGTAAAATAGTACTATTAAGTGAACAAGGCTTCAGTTATAAAGAAATTAGAAGAAAAATTGGTGGAAACTTAATCAAAGGTGGCATTTCTAAATTTTTGAAGAGGTACAGGGAGACTCGGTCACTATTACTATATTAACATATAAACGTTTACTGTTCATCACGTTATTCTTGGTGTAAAGATAGCCCTCCGACGTGACCTCCAACATATAATGCGCCGTGAAAGTTAGTCATATCGACATACATTGAACATCGTATGGACCATAAAGTTATTCACATCGACACATAAAAGTTATATCGACATACCAAACATCACACTCTGAATTACATATATACAAAGAAATGCTCTACCTGCAATGTCGATGAGTATGTCCATGAAACATCCACAGCCAATGCTCAATGAAGGCCTAGTCAAATATTCTTCTTCCTTTCAACCCCAGGAACGCTGGTGGTGAAATCGTACGTGTGATAAAAAAATATGCGGTCCTTCCACTGGACGAAGTCAGAATTAAAACGAGACACTACAAACGACCACAAGACGAAAAGACCTAACAATATAAAATGGAACCAAGATTAACATGAATTAAAAGCAGATGGACGGTTACAGTCGTCAAACCACATCACCAGACCAGTTTCAGCAAGTTTCATGCTATCCTCAGTGATACTCCTAACAGTGCTTCTTCATCGTATGAACGTGCACACATCAATGCTGAACTCGTCAGACATGGAGGCCACACCCTTGGTTTTCGAAACGCAAAGAATCCTGGGATCACATGAACACTGCATCCATGGTGCCATCTATGGTGAGATGGACTTATTTTCTTCTGGGTTTTTTATTCTGTCATTCTGTATTTTCTTTCTTTTATTATAATTATGTTTCTTCATTTTCTCTTCAATTTCTATCAAGTGCTTCTACACGTACGGTAATTCAACTGGTACATTATTGCTACAATACCTATTTTTCGTTTTTTCGATTACAACTGCTTTCGAAATAAACTGCTGGTCATATTTTTTATGTTATTAATTTGATATTTGACCAGTCTGGTGAAAAATTATTTTCAGAACAATACTGCGTCAGAGAAGTTTTCATTTCCCCTTTGCACCAATTTGAAATATGTTCATTCAACCTGCATTGTAATCATCTTTTGGTGCTGCCTATATATGATTTCATTTGTACTCCCTCTTTGTTAATCGTTGGAATAGAATATATACCTGAGCTTTCCAGGATGGAAGTTTTACTGGCAGTTAGTAATTTCCCATTGTCAATTACTGTCTCTGCCAACTTAATATTGTGATCAACACACTCCTTTTTAAAGATATCACTCACGAGTGGTAAGTATGGAAATTTTACAAAACATTTATTTTCAGTTTCCATAATTACTGGTTTCTTATTCCTCACTTCGTTCTTAACATTTGCGTACATTGGTCTTACCAAGCGTTTAATATATCCAAACTCCTGGGCTATCGAGTCAATTCATTTAATCTCATTTTCTTCAATCTCTTTCGAAGATGACATATTAATGGTTCTTCTAATGAAAAATACAAAGGCTTCTGTTTTATATCTCCATGGATGTGAAGACCCATAAGGAATGGTTGCCGGAATATATGTATCTTTCCTGTACACCGATGTTTCTATGCAGTTCTTATTAATGTTACAAAATAAAGTGATATCAAGAAAGTTAAGCTTGTTATCAATTTCTTTTTCGACAGTAACCTTTATAGTAGGATAATAACTATTGTACATACTTGATTCAGCATAAAGATACTCGATTCAGCATATAGCTTTGTGCTGATTTGGGTAGATAATGTAATAGGACCCAGTCACTATAAAACCAGACTAGTAAAGGCAGGAAAAGGTGAACAACAGTAAGTGATGATAGAAGAATTAAGAGACTGTGCCTAGGTGACAGAAAAAATCATCTGGGTGTATACAAGATGAAATGGCGCAATGCAATGTGAAGTTGAGGGCGCGGACTGCAGGAATTTGGGCTAAAAGCTAGAATTCCACGAAAAAAGCCATTTTTATCTCTCAAACAAAAGTTGAAAAGATTAAATTGGGCTAAAACTCATGTCAACTGGATGGCGGAGCAATGGGGAGTGTTACTTGGAGTGATGAGACCAAAATCTCCCTGTTTGGTAGTGATGGCATAAAATACGTAAGGAGAAGAATCGGAGAAGATTTGAATTCTTATTGCATTACATGAACCGTGAAACACCCAGTTAGTGTTATGACCTGGGGTTGTATGACATCAAAAGGCATGGGCAGAATTTGCAAGATTAATGGGAATATAAATGGCCAAAAATACATTAATGAAATACTTGAGCCCAAACTGAAGCCTTCTGCACGTGATCTTTTCCAAGATAATGAAGCATTTATATTTCAACAAAATTCAGCTCCATGTCATGTTGCTGTTGTGTGCAAAAAGTGATTTCAAGACAATCATAATAAACTGCTAGAATGGCCTAGGAATTAAAACCTTTTCAATGTGTTAAGGTCTGGGCTGGAATGGCCCAGACCTTAACCACATTGAAAATCTATGGATCCTAGTTACATTTATTTTACCGTCTATACACGATGAAAATTTTGAATCTAAATATTCAAATCCGAAAAAGATCTTAAAACCACCTGCAACCAGATAAATATCTTTATTTGATCATTCACACACTACTAGATCTTTCAAAACGCCAAGCGTTTCATCTTCAGGTATTAACTGATCAACAAAAATTAGAAACTTTATGTTTATATTACAGCAGTTCAAAAAACGGGTAACGTATTTTATAAACATTCGCGTGATGTCAATAGCGCGTGAGTTGTTACTGAGTATCATACAACTGCAAGTGTTATTGGCTCGTACATTAACAAGTCAAAAGAAAGTCTTAGCGAGTATTATTATTGGGTTTGACTTCGCCGAAATAATGTTATCCATGGAGTCGGGATCGTGATGGGTTTGTCCTCGTTGCAACACTTTTTATCATATTCGTAAATAAACAGACTTTCCATAAGCAGAAGGGATCTTCTAGTGTTAGTTGTTGCCAATATTTTAGATTCATTCCATACCGGGGTGTGCGTTCCTTTGTTTACTGTTCTAGATAACGCAGATTCTTCAGAGTAAATTTTAACGGCATACTTATGTTCAGAGAGTCTTGTGTGCAAGGTTCGCAGTGTAGATCCTATATATGCTGTTTCTTCATGCTCATCATTCGGCTTCATTGGTATAAGGTAAACGCCATGTCGATGTTGTATTGCAATGGGGTCTCTATCATTTTTGACTATTGAAAAGATGTTTTTGGTGCGTTCACCAAATTTTATGTGGTTCCTTTTACAAGCATTGAGAAGCCTTGTTGTTATGCCGGGTATATAGTCCACTGTACCGACAAACCTGTTTGATAATGTGGTTCGGATTAAGGTTGTGCTGGAGGAGTGTTGTAGTTTGTTGACTATACGGTAGATGGTTTCTTTAGAGTATCCATTTTTTATGGCTATATTTAATATGTGATCCAATTCTTTATTGCATGCATCTATGCTTGATGAATGTGAGAACGCCCTTTTAACCAAAAATTGAAAACTGGACAGCTGAATTACTTGGGATGATATATCATCCCAAGTAATTTGAATTACTTGGGATGATATATAAAGTAATTTGAATTACTTGGGATGATATATCATCCCAAGTAATTCAGCTCACCCCATGAGCCATAAGCTGTCCAGTTTTCAATTTTTGGTTAAAAGGGCGTTCTCACATTCATCAAGCATAGATGCATGCAATAAAGAATTGGATCACATATTAAATATAGCCATAAAAAATGGATACTCTAAAGAAACCATCTACCGTATAGTCAACAAACTACAACACTCCTCCAGCACAACCTTAATCCGAACCACATTATCAAACAGGTTTGTCGGTACAGTGGACTATATACCCGGCATAACAACAAGGCTTCTCAATGCTTGTAAAAGGAACCACATAAAATTTGGTGAACGCACCAAAAACATCTTTTCAATAGTCAAAAATGATAGAGACCCCATTGCAATACAACATCGACATGGCGTTTACCTTATACCAATGAAGCCGAATGATGAGCATGAAGAAACAGCATATATAGGATCTACACTGTGAACCTTGCACACAAGACTCTCTGAACATAAGTATGCCGTTAAAATTCACTCTGAAGAATCTGCGTTATCTGGAACAGTAAACAAAGGAACACACACCCCGGTATGGAATGAATCTAAAATATTGGCAACAACTAACACTAGAAGATCCCTTCTGCTTATGGAAAGTCTGTTTATTTACGAATATGATAAAAAGTGTTGCAACGAGGACAAACCCATCACGATCCCGACTCCATGGATAACATTATTTCGGCGAAGTCAAACCCAATAATAATACTCGCTAAGACTTTCTTTTGACTTGTTAATGTACGAGCCAATAACACTTGCAGTTGTATGATACTCAGTAACAACTCACGCGCTATTGACATCACGCGAATGTTTATAAAATACGTTACCCGTTTTTTGAACTGCTGTAATATAAACATAAAGTTTCTAATTTTTGTTGATCAGTTAATACCTGAAGATGAAACGCTTGGCGTTTTGAAAGATCTAGTAGTGTGTGAATGATCAAATAAAGATATTTATCTGGTTGCAGGTGGTTTTAAGATCTTTTTCGGATTTGAATATTTAGATTCAAAATTTTCATCGTGTATAGACGGTAAAATAAATGTAACTAGGATCTCTGATGCACGAAATTAATTACTGTTGAAAATCTATGGAGCCGACTAAAGAAACTTGTTAGTCAGAAGTAACCCAGCAATAAAACCCAATTAATAGAAGCAATAATTCAATCTTGGTTTCACATTATAACAGCTGCAGAACTAAGAAACTTGGTTCACTCCATGGGAAGGTGTTGTAAAGCCGTAATTAATGCTAAAGGTTACCGAACTAAGTATTAACTGACATGGTGAGAATTTTTGTATATTTCATTTTTTCTATTTTTGTATATTTCATTTTTTCTATTTTTGTATATCTCATTTTTTTCTATTTGTTTTACTTTTCTTCTTTATAAAATCCTTCATAAAAGTTATTGCATTACATTCTTGATGAAATTATCTTTCTATTGATATATAATTTTATGGTATTACTCCAAAAAAAAAATGGTGTTATGAGCCATCAAACCTCAAAAATACACTATTTCCAAAAGGTTTCCACAATTTTGGCCAATACTGTACTTGTGGTTGAAAAACGTATTAGATACACATAAATCATTCTCAATGCAGAGTTCAATTAATCTTTCACCATTATCATTCACACAAGGATCATTAAATTTACCCAGAACATTATGAGAAATCGCATTCTGCACACCTACTCTAGCATTGAAATCCCCTGCTATTATAACTTTTTCTTTAGCACCAAGATGATTATCTTTTCATCTATAGTGAATCAAGTTGTTTTTGATCTTTTCACTTAAAATCACACATACACCAGCCTATCCTCTCACATTATCCAACACTCCAAACCATACACTCACTGTATCATTCACTTCTATCCCAATTTCTTTTTTAGTTTCACTCACACAGCACATCCAATTTATACTTATTCATTTCTTCAATCACCTCATTCATCTTTCCATTTATTCCTCTAGTATTCCATACACCAATCTTACACTCACTCAGCCGGCATGGCATCTCTTTCTCCGTTTTCCAGTTCCGTATCATTTCCATGGTGAACTATCTTTCTCAAATGTGGTAGGTCCACCATATCTCACACGAGAGTCCGGAATAGTAATTCTTTGAGTCTTTTTAATCAGGAAAGTACACCAGTGTGGGGAATTAGCCCACAGCTGACGGTTGGTTATTCACCTAAGAATTCTGGAACAAAAACCCAGTGAGTTGGGATCTTTTTGCCAACGTCACACAGGACTAGCTGGCATCTCTCCAAGATTCACAGAGGCCCTTATTGTTGTTCTATGTGCCATTGTTACCATGGAGTGCCCCGAGTAGGCCACAAAATTCCCAAACTTCGTTCTGCTTTTGAGTTTTCAGAATCATATTTGTAACACCTCATTCTGCCCTGATCACATGGCCTCCAAGGAATAACACGCATTAAGTTTGACTGATTGAAACAGTCTTCTTGAAGTGTTACAAAACTTCAACTGATTTTTTTAGTTAGAAATAGTGTTTTAACCACCAGTAATAGTAGTGAAAATTTTGAATTTAAACATAAGTGTTTTTAGGCTTGGTCAAAACCCGAAGTTATTTCAATTACTTTGGTATATCATATGCCAATACAAAAACCAGAAAAAAAGAAAAAGAAATCCAAGACACTTCCAGCTCCAACTGAGCATTTCAGAAAAAGGGCTCTGTGCTTATAAACTTACAGCCTGTACCTATAACCTACCTGAAAATAATTGGCCTCACAATATTCTGCTACCTTCTCTAAATTTGTGTGGCTGTCTTGCAAGCTTTGACGTCCCTCTGGAATCTCATTTTCAATCAAGGAAATCAAATCTGCCATTATGGAAGGCATTGTAACTGCTGTTCAAAGGGAAAGAAAAAGACACATCAGTCGGTGAAACTTTGAAATAAACAATTCTGCATCATATATACAGCTATTTTCTAAAAAATGGCATTAAGTGGTACAACAACAAAAATAATTAAACTATAACAGTAAACATAACATATAACATAGCATCATTTTTAAAAAATCACAAGCACGATAAATATATTCATCAGTGTGCTCACAATGAAAATTGCTTAGATTGGCAAAAATAACGCATTACATCTTGAAGAAAATGTTAAAGTGTTAATATCTTCAACAATCCATCTACTGGTTACATGTGAAACTTGAAACACATTATTTAATTATGACTTAACAAGTTATCTGTCATTGTGACTCATATAAGCTATTAAGCTGTTAGGATATAAACAAGATATCTAATTATAGCAACACAAACAAGTGTTTTAACTAATGCAACTTGAAAAAAGTTACTAATAACATAAACAAGTTCAAACAAGCTGATTATTTTAATGTACATACATGGCTGCTGATGTATGTAAAATAATGCATTGAACAGTGGTGAACGGGAAAATTTCACTACACAAAAGGTTACCCCATGTTTACTTTTACAGCAGGTAAGCCACATTATGCAAATTAGAACTGCATTAAAAAGACGCATGACCACCTGGGTGGCGATTCGTCTAAGATGGGTCCGGGTTTGAATCCCGGTGAAGTATGGATGTTGTGTTTGTCTTATAGAACTGACTCTCTACCTTCACTGGAACCAGTAGCCCTAATTAAGAATGGGCAACTGCATGTTGATTGTTGAATTGTTTGCAGTAGCATGTTGAATTGTTTGCAGTGGTTGTTAACACTGCCCACCTCCACCCACCACCAAAGGACACAGGAGTTTACTCACATTTTGAAGCTTTCCTAGGCAACCCTTGCTTTCATTTCAGACCAACGGGCAAATATTCTTCACACAGATGAATCGCAACTCAGCTTAACCCTTAACCCGAGTTAAGGAATCTGAGAGACACTACAGAATGCATAATTGGTTGTCAAAGTCCAACCCACAGAGAATGGAGAGACAGAGTGTGCACAAGCCAGAGTTATGGAAATTGGTGGGCAGGGGAAAAAAAGACAGCAGAGCACCGTCGGTGAAATATGGAACTAAACCCCACGTGCTCTCTGACGTAACGTCCCTACTGTAACGCTCATAATTCAAAATTAGTTACTTTGCTTGCTAGTTGTTATTATTACTGGTTACCACTGTGTGATTCTGTGATTTTAACAACACTTTTCGTTATTTTGTAGAAGTTATTTTCGGTGGATAATTATTTCATCTTTTATATGTAGGAAATCTTTGTCTATTTTTTAACTGTTAAAACTTGACATAAGTAAAATTTATATCAGAGTAGAGCCCTTACTGTATTTTGTTTTTCATAATTCCATTTGATCCTACGTTGCAACTGAATAGTGTAAGAAGCTATTTTAAGTGGAATATTATTTCATCTTTTATATATAGCTAATTTTTGTATATTTTTTAACTTTCAAAATCGATGTAAATAAATTCCCATGGTTAAACTGGATTTTCCAGTTTCTGCATTATACAACAGTGCTCACTTTATTCCACTCATTGGATTTTCCCTTGGCTGAATTTCTTTTTGCTCTTTCCTTTTTATTGTGTTCCTCTGAATTGTATCTATTTTAAAATATCCTTTTCCTTCTATTTTTTGCATACTTCAAATTTTCTAAAAATAATTAGTTTCTAGATCTCAATGGCACCTAAAAAGAAAGCATTTTGCACCACAAAATGTGTTGTGTGTGGACAGACAAGACCCCACATCAAGCTGCACAAATTTCCTTTGCAAAGTGAAAGGTAAATTATTAGCAGATATGGAATAATCATTAATTACACTTAATTATTTTTGCGATGTTTCTTGCTATGTATGTATGTACGCATACAGTGGTTAATAAAATTTAGACCCAAAATTCTACGTAGTAAAACTATACTGGTAACTAGCTGCATTGGTGTTTTATGTAAAGTCAATGTGTATGCTTTTTCCATTAATTCAGCTTAAGTACTATTTCCAAAAGGCTGTTACTAGGGTATTTTTGCAGTTCTGAACATGTGTGATGAAGAAATGTACTGCTTGAATAAATACATTGCATAATGATTTTCTAAAAATGGGGGACAAGATATAAGTGTAAGGAGGTACAGTATTTACAAATCTTACCTAGTTTTTGAACTTTAAAATGCGCTCACACATGTACTAAGCATTTTGTCACTCTGTGGCCAAAAAACTTATGGTACACAAATTCAATGTGTTCCATAATTAATCAATTATATATATTTATTTAGTTCATACATTTCTGTTCATATATTCTGCTTAAATCCTACATCAATATTTTTAAGTATCATTCATTTGTGTACTACATGTTGGGCTGGTTTATGTTTTTTTTTTTTTTTTTTTTTTGTGTGAATTTTTAATGTTGGGACATCCTTGTGTTCTACCTTACTTTTTGGAAAATAGGTAGCGCTCTGATAGTATGGTTTTCGTGTTGTTGTTGTTGAGGGGGTTAGTGGAGGGGAGAGTTGTAAGGATATGTTTGCTTTCGCTTTGTGATTAGTAAACTTCAAGTTTCATTTCAGCTTGGTCTGCTGTGAATGGTGTGATTATCAGTCAATGCTTACAGTTTTCTTGTTTCTCTGAAGCGCTAGATGTTTTCATATGACATCCTTCAACAACTGTTTTTTATTGGAAAAATGATTTTTTGCTGGATGTTCTTCTTGATTTTGTTTCGTATACATTCACTTGGTAAAATAGTTCTGGAAAATTTTTATTTTGTCACGGCTCATTGTTGGGATATGTTTTATTTAACAGTCATTCAAGTTTCCGGAACAATTTCAGCAGTTCAGGAAGGCAGTTTCTCAAATTCACCTACCCTTCCTCCCAGGTACGCATTGAAACTGTGTTTTTACAGGTAAGTGGTTTCCGTTTTTTTTTTTTTTTTTTTTTTCTGGCAGTTATTTTTAATAAAATTCAGTTAGTAGGTGTCATATAAGCACCCCGGACAAAAAATTACTGAATGCTGTCATCCGGAGGAACAGTTGGAAAATGTTCAGGTAGAGAAAAATGCGTGTATATAATAGAATGAAAAGTATGTATGTTACTTGCTACTTTTTCAGCCTTGTAAGACGTGCATGCCTAATCAGTTTTATTGTTGCTTACAGGTAGTAACCATGGGTAGAAAAGGTGATGTAACAGAGTGGCAAAAGGGAGCTATCGTCTTTCGTCGTGAACATGGTCATTCGCTGAGGGAGGTGGCGGAGTTCATTGGCGTGTCCAAGTCCACAGTCAGTAGTGTTCATTTAGCATGGAAGGAGTCGGCCAGAGACAATTCCCATTGGAGCAGCTGCGGCAGAAAAACCATCATGAGCAACCGCGATCGTCGACGTCGGGGCGATTATCAACCGTAAAACAGTTCCAAACCTGGCAGGAATTGCTGCACGAGTACAATGCGGGACCCAGTCAGCATGTTTCCGAACGAACGCTTCGACGAGAACTGCATGGTGTAGGAATATTCAGTCGTGTAGCTAGGGTATGCACCAAGCTGTCTGCCATACACAAGAAAAAGTGGCTGGAATGGGCGAGGGAACACCGACACTGGACCACAGAACAGTGGCGACGCATCATCTGGTTGGACGAATCCAGGTTCTGCCTGTATTCTAATGACGGTCGATCCAGGGTCATGCAGAAAGCCGGAGAAGCCTTCAACACAGAGTGTGTGCAAAGGGCTGTACAGATGGGGGTGGAAGTGTCATGTTTAGGGGATGTATATCCAGTGCTGGGGTGAGTCCCTTAGTTCATGTGTCTAATGGCATGAAAGCGGTGGACTACGTGAAACTGTTGGATAACGAGTTGTTGCCATATGTCCAGTTCCTCCAAGATGCCGCCATTCCATATCCATGTTATCAAGACGACAACTGCACTGTCCACCGAGCTGCCATTGTGCAGGATTGGTTTGCAGAACATGAGGTTGACATCCCACATCTCACCTGGCCCGCCAATTCATCTGATCTCAATGTTATAGAGAAAATTTGGGACATGCTCGAACGGGCCGTTAAGATGGGACAACAACACCCTCCCAATTTGACGGCTCTGCGAGACCAGTTGCTCACGGCGTGGGGCAAACTGGACATAAATGTCATCCACTCCCATATTGACAGCATGCCAAAAAAAATCAAGGCTGTGCTTCGAGCTCGTGGTGATGTAACCCCATATTAACCAATAAAATGAGCATTCCGTAATTTTTTGTCCGGTGTGTTTATATGTTTGCCTGTTGCCACTCCTCTTAGCATTTGGCTCCCTTGTGATACTTTTTATTGGCCCCAAAGGCATGCGGCAATGTTCCAAATTACAATTTCGGGGTATTGTTTTCCTGTCACTTCGTAGGACTTTTGGGGACCAAATTATGTTCTATCGTTTTTATGGAAGGGTGCGGTAATGATATCTGTTGGTCTATTAAACCTGAGTCACTTCATTTTTTTTAATGGATTTTTTAATATTGGAACTACTAACTGTTCTGCTTCCTTTATTAGCACTTATGGCGGCTTGATACACAGCGTTTGGTAGTGGTTACTTCGTCGACCATTCACCAAAATGGCATCTGGGGTAGTGGCCGTCTACCATCAGGTCCCTACCACTGGGTATTCCAATTTTTGTTTTGCATGTGTATTTCATTGTCAGAGACATATTTTCAAAGAGTTTAGAAAGGGGTGGGCCTTTTTGTTTTGTTTTTTATGAATTTTTAGAACTATTTTACCTTTTGACCTATTCCTTTGGATACGTAGTAGCACGATACACTGACTTTCGTACGTCTGTGAGGTTGTAGTTGAATGAAGCTGCTGTTTACCTTTCCTTTCAAGGAGTTAGTTCAGATGCTGGTCGTGTTTGGTCTACTGGAGTATCCGTGCTAAGTGTACTTTATTGTAGTCTATGGAGTTTGGATAGTGTTTGAAAGGTAACCCGAAGCGACTGGGCTCCCGATTAGATCTCAGCCTACGCCTTTTCTTCAAATTCCCACTTATCTCATATTGATTGTCAAAAATTCAGAAAAAAAATGTGAAAAATGCCCCTGCGAAGCAATTGAAGGAAATTGCTCAATTTCGGTTGTATTTTTTACACATTTTTTTTTCTGATTGCCATATTTTGAGTAATGTACTTATTCATGTATTGGGTAGTGATAAAATCATGGCTATTGTCATGTTTATTTCTTGCTGTTTATTTTTTTATATATTTTTTTCATGTGTCTGTTTCAATTTTGTGTTTCCAGGTTATGTAAATGGCTAACAGCAATTGGAAACAAGGAGTTGGCAGCATACCCAGAACCTGAATTCTGCAATGCACATCAACTTTAAGGCAAACACTCATACCTGGAGCACAACGTTGTTTGCCTAATCCTGTTCTGGAAATCATGGGACTTCCAGTTGCTTCTTCCAATCCAAATTCTACAGTTGAAGCAGATGTAAATCAAGTGGCAGTAATCACTGCCAAAATGCAGGCTGATCTTGTACAAACTGTTTGCACTCCTGTAAGTGTAATAAGAAGTGTAAATGATGACACTGAAAAAGATGTAATGACTGACATGTCACTAACTGCTGTAACTTCCCAAACAGCAGTAGCAGAATGTGAAACAAATAATCATGATACTGTTTGCACAACTCCACCTAAAACAGGGTTAAATAAAGTTAGAAGAGAACTCCGAAGACACAAAAAATTTCCAATTTAAGAACAACAGTATCTAAATTAAGAAAAAAACTGGGTGCCTCACTTCAGATGTTGCAGAAAAGGAATGCAGTCATTTCTATTAAGGATCAAGTGACAGCTAGTCAATACAGTTTCATTCGTAGCCAGCTAACTGGACTTGCCATGCGCTCCAAGGGCCGACGCTGGAGTCCTTCTGAAAAAGTTTTTGCACTGAATATACTATATCACAGTGCAAGCGCTTACAAAGTCCTACAGAAGCATTTGGTTTTTCCACACCGCAGCACTCTGCTGCGCTCCATAGGAAATTTTGCTATGAAACCAGGTTTCTGTCCTACCTTGCTGGCATCCTTGGCCAAGCGGACGATAAAGATGACTGAACTTGAGAAACTGTGTATTCTTACTTTTGATGAAATGAGCATAAAGAGAGGTTTAGAATATTCAACCAAAACTGATCGAATCATAGGTTTCGAAAACTGTGGAGAGGTCGTTTCTTCAGCAAATAAACATTTGGCGACTCACGCATTAGTATTTATGATCCGTGGCATCTGTAACACATGGACGCAACCAATTGGATTTTTTCATACGTCAAATTCACTGAACAAAGATAAATTAAAAAGGTTAATATTCCTTGGTGTTACTAAAGTAAAGGAATATGGGCTTCTTCCGCAAGCTATATTCTGTGACCAGCATCCAGTTAATGTGTCCCTGTTCAGAGATTTGAACGCCACTGAAGAACAACCATTTTTCCTAGTTGACAACAAAAAGATATTTGCTTTAAAGTTTGACCCACCACATTTACTAAAATCCATTAGGAACAATTTAATGAAACATGGCTTTAAATTTACAATAACTGATGGAGTGGAGACTGAGATGCCACAAATACAAGAAGTAACTGCCCAATGGAAAGATATTGTGCAGTTCTATGAATTAGAAAAAAAAATGTGTACATCGGCTTGCTTATAAATTGTCAGATTAACATGTGTATCCTGCTAGTATGAAAAAGATGAAAGTGAAGTTGGCTGCACAAGTATTTAGTCACTCAGTGGCAGCTGGGATAGAGATTTATCATGTCACTAATCAAATGAGTGGAAGTTCTTTCGGTACATCTGTGTTTCTCGGAAAAATGAATGTCTTGTTTGACAGTGTGAACAGCAGAAAATTGTACAGCTGTAAGGAAATGGGAGGTGCTGTCACAGAGACCTCTGGACATGAAGCATATTGGCAAGAACAAATCAAGTGGATATATAGTTGGAAATTATGTCCAGTTGGAAATAGGCCCATCAGAGTGCCCAGCATTAAAGGGTGGGCCATTACTCTTAGTGCTCTCATTCAGCTATGGCAACAACTTAAAAAAGGTGGAGTAAATTTCTTACTTACCAATCGATTAAACCAAGATTGCCTAGAAAACACATTTTCATCTGTTTGATGGCGTTCTGGATTTCTATCCAATCCCAATTGTGCACAATTTCAAAGGGCTATTAGAAGCATTATGGTGCACTGCATTATGAAAACAGGCAATTCCTCAAATTGTGAAAATGATGATGATGAAATTCTTGTAGATATGTCTACGAGTCCAGCCATTGCTGTGCACTTACTCACACTAACAAGCCACACATACCATCCTTATGCTATGTCCATTATTGAAGCAAAAACTAAAGTAAAGCTAAATACAGTTGCAGTCATGGATATTATTGAGGAAAATGTCGTTGTTTATATTGCTGGTTATTTCGGTTGGAGGCTTGTACAGTTAATGGATAACTGCACAGAATGCACTAAACTGTTAATCAGAATTGATAAATTAATGGAAAAAAACACACTGATGCTTTATTTCAAGGAATATGAACATGTTGCAAATGGTGTAAAGTGGCCAACAGATGAATTAATTAAAAGCATGAAGTTACTGACACAGTGTTTCCATAATACATATGAAGATATAATGTATAAACCAGACATTGGCAAAAAATTATATGACACATTAGATAGCATTTCACAAAGTCAACTGCAATTTATGGTCAGCCATCTTCATTACAAAAGAGCTAAGCATTTGCTATTATCATTGTATATCAGAATGATGATTAATCATATCCTAGTTGTAAATGAATTTATGGCGCCTCTATTCATAGTGTATTGTGGAATAACTTTTTTACGGGTCTTACAGAGGTTATTATTCATGAAAGTTGGTTGTCAAATTTTCGAACAAAAGCCTAGTTCGTCATCAGGACTACGTCATTGGAGTAGTTGCTGCCACTCAGTTGGAAGAGTCTGTTGTGCATGGAGGAGTTTTCAGAAAAGCAAACCTCTATAAAATAACCCGGGCTCAGCTGGCTCCTGCTGTCAGACTCTTCCAACTGAGTGGCAGCAACTACTCCAGTGACGTAATCCTGATGACGAACTAGGCTTTAGTTCGAAAATTTGACAACCAACTTTCATGAATAATAACCTCTATAAGACCCGTAAAAAAGTTATTCCACAATTAATCATATGGTAAGATGTTTCAATGATCTTTATTGGAGGAAACTGTTAAACAAATTGTGAACAAAAAAAGCAGCTGAGTGGTAAGTGAATGTTGGTTACAAGTGCTTAAACTAGAGTTCTGTGTTCATAAGATATTTAAACACCCTATATTAACCTTCATATCTCAAAGGTGTTGTGCACGGAGGAGTTTTCAGAGGAGCGAACCTCTATAAAATAACCCGGGCTCAGCTGGCTCCGGCTGTCAGTACCTGGTTAGGGCCCCTACCTAGAGTTACAGGGGAAAAGGAACAAGATTCAGTCCTCTTGGGGACAAAACAAATGAGTATAGTTAAGCTAAATGTTGAGTTGTATCAACACTGATAAACACCTCGTGAAGTAAAGCAGATGCCACAAGTTATCTATCTGTAGTAGATTTTTGAGGTGTGAATACAATGGTTTCCACCCGTTTTTCTACTTCTGATGAAATTAATTACACCATTCAAGAATTCAACACACCTAAAGGAAAAAAAACCTACCTCAGGATGTCTGAACTGCTGGTATGGAATACAAGATCAAAAAGAGGTAGGTGATTATATATAATTTATGACTACTAAACTTGCAGTGTTAATATAGAATAAAAATACCAACGTTTCTCACAATGAAATGTTTATTTTACATCGACTATATTTAGTTTCGCAGAGCATTTATTCTTTAGAGGTAGGTGATTGTTGTTTTTGATTGTCAAAAATTTAACTAATAACAAAGTTCAGTGGATAATATTATCATACATAAAATCATACAAAGTTCGTGTACTTCAGATAGGTTTTCTGGATAAAAATAAAAAATTGTCATTTTACAGTATTTTTTTTTAAATATTGTTTCAAACAGGCAGATGTTTACATATGTTTATCTATGTTTGATTCGTGATACAATTATGTCAGTTTGTTACTTTTTATTTGCAATTGCTTTGATATTTTTCCGTTGTTTATTTTCAAGTTCCGGCAGTATGTTGGCCTGATGAAGGTCTGCATTTTGAGAACGAAAGCTCCTACAGATTTATTAAAGTTTCTTTTTTTTAAGTCAGAGTCAGTACTTTATTTCTCAGTATAATTCCCGACTGCAAAGTGCTATTCTTACAATTAAGAATATACACCTATTTCCGTTACACCTACCACAAAATTCCTCGGTCAATCATGCTACAGTGAACCTAACCAACTCGGGAAGTAAGGAAAATGGCGGCACTCGCAGGGAAAGAAAGCCGAGAGCGACATTTGTAAACAAGTTGGCGGAGCGTAGATGTGATGTCACTTTTAGTTCTCATTAACAGGCCGTGGGGCAGCCAACGTCTATGTGAGTTTAACATTATGCTGTTGCCATTGGACAAAGTGGAGCATTTCCTTTACAATCTTCCTAGAGTGCACACTCTGTACCTTTCTTCTCTGTGGTCCAACCCTTAAGTTCTGTTGCATGTGTGTTTCAGCACTTTCAAATTACCTTAATCTTCGCTTGCTGCTGGGATGTCTGTTTTCCAGCATTAGTCAGAAGGTGGCATTTGTTAAAGTGATTAAGTGTCTGTCAGATGTCAAAACTCTGCTAGTGTTATTTTTCGGGTACACACGTTCGAAATGGATATTTCGCTGGGGCCAAGTAAAAGAGTAAGGTATGAGGATGTAAAACAATGGCTGGATGAAATTGGAAGTGATTTAAACAATTTAGGGGGCTGTGTGGAAAATTTTATCATAGTTAAGAAATTGACATTTAGAAACATGCATTCTTTGAGTTCTGAATTTTTTTTAATATCTTAGAATTTTACTTTGACACATTTTAAAACATATATAAATCATTTTTGTATGTAATACACCAGAAGTTTTATTTTTTCTTTCTAATTATTACAAAAAGCATAATTTTCCAAATTTTTGTTATAAATAAGCCATGAAATCCAGATTAAACTTTTTTTCCTATGTTATTGTTTTTGTTCTTTAAATATACAATACACTAAGTATTCGATACATTTCCTACCCAAAAGCATTTTTAGAATTTAAATTTTGGGCAAGTGCCTACAGGTCAGATATCTAAACTCTGATAGTGTTCCAAAAATAGATCAACTCCGGTTAAGGTTTATGTACTGATTCACAAAGTGTTCTCATCTAAAGAGAGCCAGGGACTAATAACAGTGCCTCTAACATCAGAGAAAGGGACTACTCTGGTGGTGTAATGGTTTGTGCAGGAATCATGATGAATGGGCCCACAACCCTGCACATTTTTCAGTGTTGCTGTTTGATGCCTTGAGGTAGGCTACAAATCCTGAACACATATGTCAGGATATTCAGAGGAGCCATTGGTCCAAAGAATTTTCTCATGGATCATAATGCATTGAGTTCATTTGGTTCACAATTTTCTTAAAGAGAAAGGTATTTGTCAAATGGAGTGGCACCCCAATCCACTGACATCAATTCTATTGAGCATGTATGGGATGCTCTAGGGAGGTGCATTGGAGCTTGTGAGATCCTCTGCCAAAACACTTCATGAATTTAAATCAGCTATTGTTAAGGAGTTGTCATTAATTCCTCAAGACAACGTCAATACCTTCATAAACAGTACACAAGGAGTCCCGGCTACATTTAAGACACTAACTTTTGATACTTAATTATTATTTTTTAAATAGATGTGATATATATTATACCTTACATGATAATATCAATCAATATTTACATGATACAACGATTTGGTTCGATTGGTATAGGTTGATGACCTACATCATATAACATTCTGTTCACATATCTGTAAGAATAATAAAATTGCATGCATATTATGTGTCGTGTTGGTCATAAGCAAAGTAAAGCAATAGATTACGTTGATAAGTATTATAATTTCAAATAATAACGAAACATATCACATATCTTAATGATCCATGTGGTCTAGGACGGTCGACACTATAGCAATAGTCACCTGGAAGTTGTTAATATTATTGCTACAGTGTCAACCATTCTAGACCACGTGGGTCATCAACGCATGTGATATGTTTTATTATTATTTGAAATTATAATACTTATCAATGTAATCCATTGCTTTACTTCACTTACAACCAACACAGCACATAATATGCATGCAATTTTATTATTCTTACAGATACATGATGAACAGAATGTTACATGGTGTGGATCGTCAACCGATACCAACTACCAACTACACCTTCTTTCTTCCTTTTTTTTTTAAGTTCGTGCTCAAACATGACCTTGGGTATGTTTGGATTAGTGTAATTAAGTTAAAAAATTATGTATGTACATAAAAGTAAAAATTTGTTTTTAAGGTTTTCTGTTTTTAATTAATACAAGTTAGTGTAAAAATGTGCACTTCTTATAGCCTGGATGATCATCGGGTAATATGTGTGTTATATTTTTGGCTCATGCAGTCAGTTTTGAGGT
The DNA here is from genome assembly GCA_039090855.1 of Macrothele yani. NCBI lineage: Eukaryota > Metazoa > Arthropoda > Arachnida > Araneae > Macrothelidae > Macrothele > Macrothele yani. The sequence continues at coordinate 69,693,338 of CM077025.1, read as the reverse complement.
GAGTTAATGTTCTCAACTTAATAGAGTATTAAGTAATAGCAATAACTTTTATTACATTCCACATCAGTTTATTCAATGCATGACATCCACCCATTTTCCATTCTGATGAAAATTTATATGTATGATATGAATCTTGTGAAAGTTTCATGTCCATTGCTTCGGAAGATTCTGTGAAATGCCCCGCAAAAATCTGAAGCACCTGTCATAATCATAACTGAGAATGCATAATTTTAGAACCATTAGGCCAAGCAAAAAAAAATCATAAATTGGTCTAACAACTTAAAATTTTTTTTATGGTGACCTGCTTGCCTCATACACTCAGAAAAAAAAAACATTCTTTAATGTTTCTACTGTCAGAATATCACAGTATTTTATCAAAAGACTAAAACATCAGGGATATTTACATACTACTATACACTAAGCATGTTTTTTTTACAAAAACTGCCTTCTCAAATTAGCTAAAAATACTTTTACATGTGTATAAGGAATCATTATATCTGCAAAAAGGAAAACCATGTTGAGATCTCTTGAATTTTTTGAGAAAAACAATTTTATCTCTGTATGGCTATTTACATATGTTGTTTTGTTTTGTTTTGTTATCTGGATGCAAAATATACAATTTTTTCAAAGGACACCCTTTTCTTAAATGGACTGAAAATATTTTTCTTCACATAGAATGAGACATATATTACCTACAAAAAAAGAAAAAAACAACACAAATGCAGCTTTTTGAAATTTTAGAGAAAAATTTGTTGCTACTGCTTTTATACGTACAATAAATTCCGGTTAATTGGGACACATCAGGGCTAGAACACTTTGGCATAATTAAATGGCTTCAAAATATTTTCTGCCTCTAAGAATTAGTTCAATTATTCCTTCTTAAAATCATTGTGCACCTTGTGTTAGATAATACAAGATACAAGCTCAGAGGCACTGCCATGACTTTTTTTTTTTTTTTTTTTGATTGGAGGTTTAACGACCACCGTGAGCAACTCAATGGGCTATAAGCAGTCATCCGGCCCTAATTTAGGGACAATGGTTCCAGGGAAGGGAGAGAGCCAGTGCCGTAAGACAAACACAACATCCATGCCTGACCGGGATCCGAACCCGGAGCCCTTTCGGACGAATGATCACGGGCCATCGCTTAGACCACTGCGCCACCAGGGCGGCCTGCCATGACTTAATATTTTATTCTTTTTTTCACTCTACATCCATCTGCCACTTTAAACTTGACAAATTAGGCACTATATTTGCCATTATTTTCATTCTGGAGGCAATGACACCTATTTATGCAAGTGTTTTCATACACAAATACATTGTATATACATATAATATTCGAGTACCATTAAAATGTTTATATCTCTCAACCTCTAAATTTGTTCCTTATCACAATGTTAATAAATGGTGATAGCAGTCCAGCTCAGCTCATCTTGGGCAGTCAACAGCCATATGGTAAAACTCCCCTGCACAGTAAGGTGTTCAGATTTTTGAAAATGAAACTGAAAACAAAATGAATGTTGTCCTCGATTTCAATGCAAAATGAGGACATGATTGAAGACAGCATCTGACACATTATGATTAAACCGAAGATTAGCGAAAAATGTTATGAACTGTACCATTGATTGTCCAGTTTCATGGGAAAACATACGATGAATCTCAAGAATGATTTTCATGTGAAATAAACTGTATAAAATACTACCATGCTGAACATTACTTCTGATAAATTTTAAATGTTATTCATAGTGGACAGCACATACAATCAAAGCTACATTTTGATTTTGTACTGAAATTTCATTGTGATTCTGTGCAAGAAAAAATATTTATGCCAGAAAATTACTATACACTGACAAGACAGAAATCATGGGATACCTGCATGTTATCTCTATGAGAAGGAATATTTCAAGTCCAATAACTTCACTTGAAGAAACAGTTCAATGAAAAAACTTACTAAACAAAAGTTGTAGAACTCTCAAAGGAATCTACCAAATGCAACCAAATTTAGCTTTAATTACTTATTTAATTGCACGAAAGTGGATGCTAAAAAAGATTAGATTTATTCCCCAATCCTATAAATGTTTTAGTTAAATCCAATTAAAGCAGGAATAAAAATAACACCACGATTATCATAATGACTTCGTTCGATGCTTCGGCATGTCTCTCACAAATACTGCATGTTACGACTCTGGTGACGACATTCAGACTTCTCTGAGCATCCCAAAAGTTTTTTTGTTTTTTTTTTTAAATTGAAGGTTTAACGACCACCGTAGCAACTTAATGGGTTATAAGCAGTTGCCCATCCCTTATTTAGGGTCACTGGTTCCAGGGAAGAGAGAGAACCAGTGCCGTAAGACAAATACAACATCAATGCCTCAATGGGATTCGAACCCAGACCCTTCTCGGACGAATGGTCATAAACAAGCGCTTAGACCACTGAGCCACCGAAGTGGATTTTTTTTTTTTGTAATTGCCACTATTTTACTTTTTGGGGGAAATTTCAAAATTTGAGGACGAAAAATAAGAAATTGCAGGCATTTGACATCTTCGGTCAGTTTTTACAGAATTGAAAACAAAGCATTGAGATTGAGGACTGTTCCCTGAAAATGAGGACATCTGGTCACCTTACAATGAAAACAATGGTTGGGGAGGGGGAATTTGTTTTAGAATATACTGAAGTCATCGAGGCCAAAACAGTAGCATGGTAACAGTAATTTTGAATAATTTTTGTCTTCATTGTCCTGTTCATAACATGATTAACTGTGACACCTAAAGTTATTTTGGAACTGTTACTTTTGGTCACTGGCCATAATGGGGGCAATGATTATTCACTTACAGTGATGTCATATTCAACTCATCTCTACTAAGGAATCACTAAAAGTACCAACACCTTTCTTTTTTTTTTTTTTTTTTGATTGAAGGTTTAACGACCATTGTGAGCAACTCAATGGGCTATAAGCAGTCGCCCAGCCCTAATTTAGGGTCACTGGTTCCAGGGAAGGGAGAGAGCCAGTGCCGTAAGACAAACATAACATCCATGCCTCACCGGGATTCGAACCCGGACCCCTTTTAGACGAATGATCAGAGGCCATCGCTTAGACCACTGCATTACTGGGGCGGCACCATCACCCTTCTGACTTCTCGTTGAAAGTGAATAAAGCTTCAACATAGCTGCTAACTTCAGAATACAGTAAAGTCACTGAAACTTTTCCCACAATGTATTCTAGTCACTATAAACATGGAAAAGTTGCACTGTACATTTTGCTGGTGAGTTGAACTAATACCAGGGACGGCACCAGAAAATTTTCAACAGGGGGCTCTAGGGTGGGCGCTCCAAAATCTGGAGGGGGGCGAATTATGCTTCATGTATCATTATCGGGATGTAAGGTCAGGTGATGCGTAACATCACAGCCTCTCCTTGACAAATGTCAACCCGCCTTCTCGTGGTGCATCCTGTTCCCACTAAACGGGCTCTGACGACCACCAATAGCGGTATAACTATACAATCAGGATTAGAAGAAATGCTATCCCACACTCACCACCCCGCTTGGCCAGCGTGGTGAGTTATGGCCAAACCCCTCCAAAATGACTCTACAACATAAATCTTGGGCCTCAGTCTCCGGCAGCTGGAATGTACCTGGCCAAGGCAGTGCGACATGAAGGCAGAGGATGCTAAAAATCCCCGGAGGACCGGACTAGGCTGTCATCCGACGCTGACCTTGGCTACGTATAATGGACGTTCCCTATCTTCTGATTCAAGGCTTCTTAAATTGGAAGAGGAACTACAAAGGATCAAGTGGGACATCGTCGGGCTAAGTGGGGTAAGGAGAAAAGAAGAAGATCTCATTGAACTGAAAAGTAGACATCTCTTCTACTATATTGGGACAGATACTGGCAGAACTAGTGGTGATGGATTTATAATAAACAAGAAACTGAAGGATAAAGTTGTAGAAGTTGAAAGTTCCTCTGACAGAGCTGCACGACTCGTTATCCAACTCCGAGAAGATACCAGGCTCAGATTATTCAAACTTATGCACCCACCACAAGTCATCCTGAAGAAGAAATCGAAGAATTTTATGAGGAAATTCGTCATCTAAATAATAAAGGTAAGCAGCACTTGAAGATAATTATGGGAGATTTCAATGCAAAAATAGGGCAACGGCAACAGAATGAAACTTCAGTAGGTAAATTCGGTCACTGCAACAGAAACTAGCGTGGAAATACTCTCGTAGAGTTTGCAGAGGCAGAAGGGTTTTTCATCTTGAACTCCTTTTTCAAGAAAAAGCCACACAGGAAATGGACATGGAGACATCCAAATGGGACGACAAGTGAAATTGATTTTATTATGTGTAACAAAAAATTCATCACAGAAGACTGCAGTGTGCTAAACGCAGTTTCAACTGTGATATAATGATGGCTTAACAAGTTCAACACAGGTAGTGACCATAGATTGGTGAGATGTAAGATGCACCTCAACACTAAACTCGAACGTGGCAAGCTCATAAGACAAACAAAATGTATTGACATAACCAACCTTAAAAAATACCATGATACCTTCAAGTTGGAACTGAAGAACAGATTCCCTGCTTTAGAAGGCCTAACATCGGAAGAAGTGGATATTTCTGAAGTTAACAGAAAAGTAACCAAAGCTCTTATGTGACATTGAGGATCTCAGGAACAACAAAATTAGCTGGGTCTAAGAACAAGTTGCATGTGAACAAATTATCAGGAAAAACCAAAATGTTGATGCAAAAAAGAAGAGAGATGAGGACAACTAAAGAAGATGTGACTTCCAAAGTGGAATATATAGAGCTATGCATGACAGTATCAAAAAGTATCACTGAAGATGTAAGGAAATTCAACTGTGAACTAGTGAGGAAAGCAATTGAAAACAACCAAAGCCTAAAGATAGCAAAAGGGACATCTCAGTAAAGGAAGAAAACAGATTATGGCACTGAGAAAAGAAGATGGTCCTGTAACAAGAAATAGAGGCAAAATTTTGACAAGAGTGAAAGATTTCTATTCCAAATTATATGAAAGGGATGATACGTGTAATCCAGACATCATGAAAGGTCCCAGTACCAGAGTTCTTCCAGTCCTCCCAGCAGAAGTTGCACATGCAATCAAGAACATGAAGCGGGGAAAAGCTCCAGAAGATGGAATTACTGTAGACAGCATACAAGAAGCAAGTGGAGAAATCGAAAAAAGTACTCGCCCAAATTTTCACTCGATGCCTTAATGAAGAGAGATTCCTGAGGATTGGAACAACGTTAGAATGATCCTGTTACATAAAAAAGGTGACATTGAGGATCTCAGGAACTACAGGCCTATCAGTCTCCTATCAGTGATTTACAAAATCTTCACTAAAGTTCTTTCACACCGTTTGAAGATAACACTGGACATGGCTCAACCGAGAGAACAAGCTGGATTCAGGAGTGGCTACAGCACAATAGATCATATCCACGTACTGAGAGAACTAATTGAAAGAGCGGGGGAATATGAACTTCCATTGTGCATGGCTTTTATCGATTATGGAAAAGCCTTTGATTCAGTGAAACCATCAGCAGTTACAATGGCTCTGAAATCCTGTAGTATTGAAAATGCATACATTAATATTATGAATAACATCTATGAAAATGCAAGTGCAAAGATTTGCATTTCTGAAAATACAACACACATAAAAATTGGAAAGGGAATGAGACAAGGTGACAACATATCTCCGAAGCTCTTTAATGCCAATTGGAAAATGTTTTTCAATCACTGAACTGGGAAAACAAAGGGATAAAGATTAATGGAGATTATCTAACCTACCTTCGTTTTGCTGATGACATTAGTCATTTTTGCAACTACCCCATCAGAGCTGCAGAGTATGATCCAGGAACTTGCTGACAAGAGTAAAGAAGTGGGATTAAAAATGAACTTTCAGAAGACAAAAGTGATGCTCAATGCTTTTACAAGAAATGAAGATTTATCGATTGATGAAGCTGGAGATAACAGGCACGTACGTTTATCTTGGACAGCAGATATCAAGTGAGGGTCACATTGATGAAGAAATTAATCGGCGTACAAAACTTGCCTGGAGAGCTTTTGGAAGAAACAGCATAATTTTCAAGAGCAATATGCCATTATGTCTTAAAAGAAAAGTGTTTGATCAATGCATCCTTCCAGTGCTTACGTATGGTGCAGAGATGTGGACCTTAACTAAAAGAGACATACAAAGGCTGCAGACAACTCAAAGCAGCCTGGAGAGGTGCATGCTTGGTGTAACTAGGAGAGATAAGAAGAGGAACTTGTGGATCCGAAAAATGACAAGAGTGGAAGACATCATGATCAGAGTTAAATCTCTGAAATTGCAATGGGCTGCACATACTGCCAGAAGGACAGACCATCGATGGACAGTCGAAATTTTAGATTGAATTCCAAGGGATGGGAAAAGACCCAGAAGACGACCACACGGGAGATGGGCAGATGAAATTCGAAAGTATGCGAGAGTGACGTGGAGGAGACTAGCACAAGACAGACCATTGTGGAGAAAACTTGGGGAGACCTTCATTCAGCAGTGGATTGATAATGGTTGACAATGATGATGATATCATTATCATTGTCAACCATTATTGATGATAATATTTACCATTATTGATGATGGTGATGATTATGTCATTGTCATCCATTATTGATGATGATGTCATTGTCAACCATTATTGATGATTATATCATCATCATCAATGTCAATTATTATCAATCCACTGCTGGACGAAGGTCTCCCCAAGTTTCCTCCACAACGGTCTGTCTTGTGCCAGTCTCCTCCGTGTTACTCCCGCATACTTTCGAATTTCATCCGCCCATCTCCTGTGTGGTCTTCTTCTGGGTCTTTTCCTGTCCCTTGGAATCCAGTCTAAAATGTCAGCTGTCTATCGATGGTCTGTCCTTCTGGCAATATGTCCAGCCCATTGCCATTTCAGGGATTTTACTCTGATCAGAATATCTTTCACTCTTGTCATTTTCCTGATCCACGAGTTCCTCTTCTTATCTCTCCTGGTTACACCAAGCATGCATCTCTCCATACCTCTTTGAGTTGTCTGCAGTCTTTGTATGTCTCTTTTAGTTAAGGTCCACGTCTCTGCACCATACGTAAGCACTGAAAGGATGCATTGATCAAACACTTTTCTTTTAAGACATAATGGCATATTGCTCTTGAAAATTATACTGTTTCTTCCAAAAGCTCTCCATGCAAGTTTTATACGCCGATTAATTTCTTCATCAATGTAGCCCTCACGTGATACGCACCTCCAGGATGCACCACGAGAAGGCGGGGTTGACATTTGTCAAGGAGAGGCTGTAATATATTGCGCATCACCTGACTTTACATCCCTGCTTCATATATATATATATATATATATATATATATATACTTAAGAGCAAAACTGAAGACTAAGGAAAAAATTTTAGAATTTAAAACGAAGGGTGCAAAATAACCTGAAAATCAAAACGCGCAACGCAGCAGTTTTGAAAATTCAGAATTCACATTCTATAAAGAAGATACCTAAGCAAAAAAATACATATATAATTTTGACTCACACCTAGTACAACATAGAAAAGGTTATGTATCTACCTGTGTGAGTAAAAGGAGAAAAGATAAAAAATAAAACAACTGAATGTAGAAGGTCATGCTACTCTACGGAGGACATGACTTATATATATATTTTTTAAACTATTTTAGGTGGGAATGTTACTTGCATCTATGGCCTTGCAGAAACCCATTTCCAACTAGGTCTTTGTGGAAGTGAGAAAATGCAGAGTTTTTGCTGGTCCTTGATAAAGCCAAGGCTCAGTATTCTCGACACCTTCTACATTCAGTTGTTTTATTTTTTTATCTTTTCTCCTTTTACTCACACAGGTAGATACATAACCTTTTCTATGTTGTACTAGGTGTGAGTCAAAATTATATATGTATTTTTTTGCTTAGGTATCTTCTTTATAGAATATATATATATATATATATTATTAGGGATGTAAGGTCAGGTGATGCGTAACATCACAGCCTCTCCTTGACAAATGTCAACCCCGCCTTCTCGTGGTGCATCCTGTTCCCACTAAAGGGGCTCTGACGACCGCCAATAGCGGTATAACTATACCATCGGGATTAGAGGAAATTCTATCCCACACTCACCAACCCGCTTGGCCAGCGTGGTGAGTTATGGCCAAACCCCTCCAAAATGATTCCACAACTTAAATCTTGGCCCTCAGTCTCCGGCAGCTGGAATGTACCTGGCCAAGGCAGCGGCCAGTGCGACATGAAGGCAGAGGGTGCTAAGAATCCCCGGAGGACCGGACTAGGCTGCCATCTGATGCTGACCTTGGCTACGTACAATGGACGCTCCCTATCTTCTGATTCAAGGCTTCTTGAATTGGAAGAGGAACTACAAAGGATCAACTGGGACATCGTGGGGCTAAGTGAGGTAAGGAGAAAAGGAGAAGATCTCATCGAACTGAAAAGTGGACATCTCTTCTACTATCGTGGGACAGATACTGGCAGAACTAGTGGTGTTGGATTTATAATAAACAAGAAACTGAAGGATAAAGTTGTAGAAGTTGAAAGTTCCTCTGACAGAGCTGCACGACTTGTTATCCAACTCTCGAAAAGATACCAGGCTCAGATTATTCAAACTTATGCACCCACCACAAGTCATCCTGAAGAAGAAATCGAAGAATTTTATGAGGAAATTTGTCATCTAAATAATAAAGGTAAGCAGCACTTGAAAATAATTATGGGAGATTTCAATGCAAAAATAGGGCAACGGCAACAGAATGAAACTTCAGTAGGTAAATTCGGTCACGGCAACAGAAACCAGCGTGGAAATACTCTCGTTGAGTTTGCAGAGGCAGAAGGGTTTTTCATCTTGAACTCCTTCTTCAAGAAAAAGCCACACAGGAAATGGACATGGAGACATCCAAATGGGACGACAAGTGAAATTGATTTTATTATGTGTAACAACAATTTCGTCATAGAAGACTGCAGTGTGCTAAACAAGTTCAACACAGGTAGTGACCATAGATTGGTGAGATGTAAGATGCACCTTAACACTAAACTTGAACGTGGCAAGCTCATAAGACAAACAAAATCTATTGACATAACCAACCTTAAAAAACACCATAATACCTTCAAGTTGGAACTGAAGAACAGGTTCTCTGCTTTAGAAGGCCTAACATCAGAAGAAGTGGACATCTCTGAAGTAAACAGAAAAGTAACCAAAGCTCTTATGGAAACAGCAACAAAATTAGCTGGGTCTAAGAACAAGTTGCATGTAAACAAATTATCAGGAAAAACGAAAATGTTGATGCAAAAAAGAAGAGAGATGAGGACAACTAAAGAAGATGTGACTTCCAAAGTGGAATATATAGAGCTATGCAAGACAGTACGAAAAAGTATCACTGAAGACGTAAGAAAATTCAACTGTGAACTAGTGAGGAAAGCAATTGAAAACAACCAAAGCCTAAAGATAGCAAAGGGACATCTCAGTAAGGGAAGAAAACAGATTATGGCACTGAGAAAAGAAGATGGTTCTGTAACAAGAAATAGAGGCGAAATTTTGACAACAGTGAAAGATTTCTACTCCAAATTATATGAAAGGGATGATACATGCATTCCAGACATCATGAAAGATACCAGTACCAGAGTTCCTCCAGTCCTTCCAGCAGAAGTTGCACATGCAATCAAGAACATGAAGCGGGGAAAAGCTCCAGGAGAAGATGGAATTACTGTAGACATCATACAAGAAGCAAGTGGAGAAATCGAAACAGTACTCGCCCAAATTTTCACTCGATGCCTTAATGAAGGAAAGATTCCTGAGGATTGGAACACCGCTACAATGATCCTGCTACATAAAAAAGGTGACATTGAGGATCTCGGAAACTACAGACCTATCAGCCTCCTATCAGTAGTTTATAAAATCTTCACTAAAGTTCTTTCACACCGCTTGAAGGTAACACTGGACATGGCTCAACCGAGAGAACAAGCTGGATTCAGGAGTGGCTACAGCACAATAGATCATATCCACGTGCTGAGAGAACTAATTGAAAGAGCGAGGGAATATGAACTTCCATTGTGCATGGCTTTTATCGATTATGAAAAAGCCTTTGATTCGGTGAAACCATCAGCAGTTACAATGGCTCTGAAAACCTGCGGTATTGAAGATGCATACATTAATATTATTAATAACATCTATGAAAATGCAAGTGCAAAGATTCGGCTGTTTGAAAATACAACACACGTAAAAATTGGAAAGGGAGTGAGACAAGGTGACACCATATCTCCGAAGCTCTTTAATGCCACATTGGAGGGTGTTTTTCAGTCGCTGAGCTGGGAAAACAAGGGGATAAAGATTAATGGAGATTATCTAACCCACCTTCGTTTTGCTGATGATGTAGTCATTTTTGCAACTACCCCATCAGAACTGCAGAGTATGATCCAGGAACTTGCTGACAAGAGTAAAGAAGTGGGATTAAAAATGAACTTTCAGAAGACAAAAGTGATGTTCAATGCTTTTACAAGAAATGAAGATTTATCGATTGATGGAGAAAAGCTGGAGATAACAGACACGTACGTTTATCTTGGACAGCAGATATCAAGTGAGGGTCACATTGGTGAAGAAATTAATCGGTGTACAAAACTTGCCTGGAGAGCTTTTGGAAGAAACAGCATAATTTTCAAGAGCAATATGCCATTATGTCTTAAAAGAAAAGTGTTTGATCAATGCATCCTTCCAGTGCTTACATATGGTGCAGAGACGTGGACCTTAACTAAAAGAGACATACAAAGGCTGCAGACAACTCAAAAAAGCATGGAGAGGTGCATACTTGGTGTAACCAGGAGAGATAAGAAGAGGAACTCGTGGATCCGAAAAATGACAAGAGTGGAAGACATCATGATCAGAGTTAAATCCCTGAAATGGCAATGGGCTGGACATACTGCCAGAAGGACAGATCATCGATGGACAGCCGAAATTTTAGATTGGATTCCAAGGGACAGGAAAAGACCCAGAAGAAGACCACATGGGAGATGGGTGGATGAAATTCGAAAGTATGCAGGGGTGACATGGAGGAGACTGGCACAAGACAGACCGTTGTGGAGGAAACTTGGGGAGACCTTCGTCCAGCAGTGGATTGATAATGGTTGACAATGATGATGATGATGATGATATATTATTAAAGTCAAGAATTAAACAAAAAACAGCCGTTGCTTGCCCTAAACAAAACAAAGCTTTTCCTTGACTTCTGCTGCATATGCAGCACTTTGAAGTGTGGCAACTGATTAATCTGCCCTTCTTGATTTCATTTTCTTATAATAGATACACGACGCAAAGTAAGTTTTGTGGGTCAAGCTGTTTTGGTGTTTTTTAAAACCCAAATCCTTTTCAAGTGCTTTTTCCCAATTGTTGTAACCTCGCTGAGCGAAGGTGACCTGTTTTTCGTCGTCCGATGAAAACATTCTACACGGAAAACAAAAGGCTCTCTTTATACTATATGTAAGCCATGGAAACATGTTATACTAATATGTCTGGAAGCTTCTTTGTACTTTACCGTATTTTCTTGTGGGAACTGTTTTAATACAGGCTGTTTGGATTGATCCGAAAGGGAAGTTGCTCTATCAAGCTCTACAAGTTCAACATTTTTGGTCTTGCTACTATGTGGTCCTTCCAGTGTTTTATTTTCACAAGCACTGTATTCATAAAAATTTTCCATTGAATCACTACAAGCACTTAAAGAATCCTCGTTGATTCCTTATGATTCACCACACGCTGTTGATGAAGTTGAAACTGTCTGATAATCATTATCTGCTTTGTAGGCACCATCGCATAATTTACTTTTCTTCTGATTAACACTTGTTTGAAAAAAATCAAGGATTGGTCGATTTGTGGACGTTATTTCAAACTTTGGTTTGGAAAAAAATATCTCACTTTCACATATCACACACAATACGTTCATAAATCAAGCAGGAAAAATTAGATTTTCCACCAGAACGAGAAAGAAAACGAGTGTAACTACTAACTGGCCAAGAGAAATCTCCCTCACTGTCTGGTGGCGACTGTCGCCGATCACTGTCTGCTGTTTACGACGATCGTGCTAACGCTCACTATGTCATAGACTGCAAAGGCACCAGGGCAGTGATGGGATTTGCAGAATGAAGCTTATTCAACTTTTCAACCCACTGGCATGAGCAGCGGCATCGGACTGACGATGTTCTTTGAACTTCCGGCCAGTCTTCGACATCTGTGCGCCAAAGTGGAAGCCCAACATGCAAGTAAGGTTTCCCGTCTGAGTCATGGATCGTGGTTGGAGGAACATAATTGCATAATGCTACCCTTCTCCCATTACCACAGAACATGCAGCTCCGATAGTAAAGTGCACTACATTTTCTTCATTTATCCAAAAAAATCTCGGGGGGAGGTTGACGGGGGGAGGTTGACGGGGGGCTCACCAAAATTTTAGCGACGCTGTTCCTGACTAATACCTAACATTTTTAATAAAGTGAACGAACATTTTGGCTTTCACGTACGATATAAATCTCCTACGATGAAAAAGTTACTTGTGAGTTTTGGTCTTACCAAGACAAGGTCAAATGCTTCAATAGAATGCATTCTCTCTAACCATGAACTGATGAAACTGCACAGTGAAATCAGTCCTGACTGATAAAACTAATTTTACAGGCTTTCTTCAAGAAAACTGGACCTTAAATAGGAAGTAAATTTAAATCTAATGCCAGAGTTAACTGGGTGACAGACAGAAAACATCTGCACACTTCTTTTATTTTTTTTATCTGGAGGTTTAAGGACCACCATGAGCAACTCAATTACATCTGCAGACTTCCAACAGACATCACCGAGAATCATAACAGGAAAGAAAAACATATGTGTAGACCAATTATTCTAGTCTGAATTTTTGTCTCTTTACATAGTCACTCTATAAAATGACTGTGTAAAGAAAAATCAGCAAGGAAAATGAGTTAGAAAAATGCTGGGCAGTACTAATACGATTATAATTCTCCAATTTTCTTATCTGTAAATCACAATTTTAACGATTCATTTATTTTTCGTAACATTAGTAAATTGCTCTGCTTTTTCACTAAGCAACAATTTAGTTTTGTTTCTATGCTCCCTCAGCTAAATTTTATTGTGGCTTTACAAAATGGGATCTTTAATATGGTTATTAAACAAATTTTCTACTTTCTGCTGTTTATTCGGACATCAATATTGTTTTTAACACCCAGGTGTTCAGCTTTCCATAAATACGTCAAATTTACCATAACGTGAACTAATAAGTAAAATTAATTTACCTTCTTAAATCTCCCCCAGAGTTATCACCTACTTCAATTAATACACCTACATCCGTCTTCAATAGTAAACAGTAAGAACGTGAATATCGATATGGTCTTCCATAAAACAGTAAAAACGTGAATATCGATATAATTGATGCATGCGAATTATCGGAACGAGAGAACCCCCAAATTATAGCGTCTAGAAGGGAAAGTGTGCCGAGCGCCTAGCGTACGTAATGATTGGCGTGGATACCGAAATTTGTCCCCTTCGTAGATGGCGCTTCGATCGCCTTCCCTTCCTCTTTCTTACTGTGATGGGAGCGGGAAACTAAATTCGTGTTGCTTACTGTGAAAAGAACGGTAATTTAGACGAAAACGTGTTATGTTTTAGGTTTTAGAAGGAATGTGGATTACCTAAATATTGTATATAAGTTATACTTAGCTCATTATGCGGAAGAGAAATAACCATAGTTTTGTGCCAGGTTGCAATACTCAGTACAAAAACAGTAAGCCGTCACTCTTTGGAATACCCAAAAATGATAAACTTTTACAGCAGTGGCAAAGATTGATTCCCGGTGCAGATGTGCAGATAAAAACTTACGACAAATTTAGTGCTGTATGTGAACTGCACTTTGAGAGATTTGTGGTTCGAAATTTTGTGCATAAAATAAATGAGGAGACTGTGTTAATACCCAGAGATCGGCCCATCTTGACACCAGATGCAATTCCAACAATATTTCCAAACCTTCCCCATTATTTGTCAAAAACTCTGGCAAAATACAGGAAAGTTAGGGAAACCGATGATAAGCCTGATGGTAATTTAAATAGCTTGGAATTCACTTCCCAAAGAGTTACACGGAACTGCCTTCTGAATATCACAGCCTTCAGTATTTTGGGGTAAGCAAATTCCTGCAAATAATTCAAAGTGCATAATTTTCCATGTTCATTCATTCAAATGTGAATTGTCAAATTCATTGACAACAGAAAAACTGGTTGTTGTTACCAAAAGTTAACCAGAGGTTACCTGTAAAGTGTATTTACGTGGAATAAAAATTAACTCAGTTTCTAATATTACTTCTAAAGATGAATCAAAATCCATTATTCGAGACACTGATAGGCTAACAGTATGTCATGGCACAGGCTCCATTTCAGAATTTGAAAATAACATGAAGTACCTTGAAAGTGGAGTTATTTTTAGAATAATTTGTACAGCAAAAATTGTGTAACGAAAGGAACAACAAAGACTTGCCTCAGATGTAAGTATCTGCAGGGCTTACTTTTGCACAAAATAGCTTATCATAGAAGAAAGGCTACATTTAAAAATAAGTATCAAAATACAGTTCGGAAAATCAACAGGCTGAAGAAACTAGTTATTTCGCTCTCTAATTAAACTTAAAAAAAAAAAAAAAATAAAAAAAAAAAGGAATTTTACAGAACTTTCCATTAATGAAAAAATAGCAGAATTACGCATTAAGCAGCAGCAAATGGTTATTCATTGTTATAAGGCAGCAAAAAAGAAATCTGCAAGAGGTATGTCATATACCAAAGAATGGTTACTTGAATGCTTACTAATGCACATAAAAAGTCCAAAATTGTACGAGCACATACGGAAACACAAAATCATGATCCTACCTAATAGAACAACTATTAGAAAGTATATTTCAAATTACAACAGCAGTTTTGGATTCAATGCACTGACGTTTGAAACTATTTCAAAGAAAACAAGTGAAATGGAGCCTTTTGCAAGACATGGTGGTATATTAATAGATGAAGTGAAGCTTACAGAAAAACTGCATGCAAAATCATCTGGTGAAATATTAGGGTTTGTTCATATTGGGCCATACACTTCAAAAACTGTTAAGTATACCCCATGTAATCACGGACTGGTAATGGTGTTTCAGCCATTAAATGGAGATTGGACCCAAATAATTGGTGTTTTTGCCACAAGTAACAATATAAGTGGAACTTTGCTAGCAAAATTAATTATTAAAGCTGTTATTCTCACTGAAAATGCAGGTCTGTTTGTTAATTTCATTACGTGTGATGGGGCTTCTTGGACCAGGAATATGTGGAAGACATTTGGTATATCAGCAGACTGTTCTGGAACTAAATACAGCATTATGCATCCTACAGATTGTTCTAGTTTACATTTCATATCAGATTTTCGCCAGTCAAAGCGAGCCTTGCTTCATCGTAGCTCAGCTATTTAGAGTCAGGTCGATGCTTAGCAAATTCCCAGTTATACAGGTAAACACTGGGGAAGAAATATTTCTTCTTATTATACGTGGGAAATATATCTCTATAAGCAATCTGAAATCACATATTTACTGTTACGTAACTGAAATCAAACGATCGTCCATGGAATGGAAACATGTCACCTCCCCAACAAGGAAGACGTGAAAAGTCCAACTGTCTCTGTCTGCGGGAGTGGTCATGATGACTGTGAATCTGTTGTTTACACAGAATTTCTGTCAAAAGAGACAACCATCAAGTGACTCCTATTGCCAAACACCATTAAATTTGCGAAATTCAATTAAGGACAGATGCCGGGGTAAGTTGAGCGAAGGTGTCACACTGATGTCCAAGAACATTACACAGCACGGAAAACTAAGGGAATTGCTGCATTAATTCAAGTCGGAATTGTGGCAGCATCCACCTTATAGCCCCAACTTATCCCCATGCGGCTACCATTTGTTCGGTAAAATGAAACAGGAGCTTAGTGGACAATGATTCCCAACGGATGAGGCTGTGAAAAGTGCGGTCCTTAACTAGTTGCACCAAACTGGACTTTTCTTGTACAGGTATGGGAAAGTTAATCGCACGTTCCGATAAATGTTTACAGTCCTTAGGCGACTATGTCGAAAAATGAATTAATGTTGTAAACCAACATACATCCCCTGAGTATATCCTTGATTTTTTTATTCAACAGTGTAACTAACTTTTTGATCCACCCTCATATTATTAAAGCACTTTGCTACAATTCAGAAATTAATTTTTTAGTTTGTTTTAAAAATTAGCATAAATACTACATTTGGATAAAGTATCAACTTACCTATTGACTATGAATTTGTCTTGTATCTTCAAGCGGAACAAAGTAAAAAATACTATTAAAAATAAACAAATGGGTCCATTCTTTTACATAAATGTACCTCAAATGTCTGTTTCAAATAGTTTGAAAGAAGGAAGTCATCACAAGCTAAACAGTATTCAGCTTCAGATTGTTACCCAAACTTCCTTTATGTGATAGCATCTGCAACAAAGTTATAGATACACACAACAAAATAAAAAAAGAATTCTTGCTAACCAATGGCAGAAATTAAGACATCTGTTTCAAATAGTTTGAATCATCACAAGTTACATCAAAATTATCTCAGCTTTAGATCCTCCAGTGTGTGTTACCATCTGAATATTTTATGTATGAGTTATGTCAATTATTTTCTTTACCTAAAATCTACTCTTGTAATGTTCATACCTGTGATCTACTTTTTTATAAAACATATTTGATATCACTTTTTAGATTAGACAACATTTTAACAGTATAAATAAATATTTCCCACACATTTCTAAAGGAATTAAGCAGAATTGGTTAGTAGTTTTTCATAACACTAGGGAATTTATACATTTTACTAACATTCTTTACTAGAAGCCAAATTTGCTCATTATAGTAAAATTAAATTTTTACTTTCAATATACCTACTATAAATGTCAAGCTACACTAGTACACACACACACACCAGTGCTGAGACGGGCCGAGCCCGAACCGGGCGCTGGCTGTGTAATACTTACTGGAGTTCGGGCTTGGAGAGAGGGGAAGAATTTTCTTTCCTTTTTCTTTTTAATGTGATTTTATATAATTTAGCACACGAGACTTTTTTTACACTTTCTAGTTGTGAAAGAGAATTCTTCAGCAACTGGGTCAAATGGGGGAGTAGGAATTCTGCAGGGCTATCCATTCCGGGCTTGGATAACAAAATACCATAGGCCATGAATTACAGGATTTCTGCCAAGGATAAGTTTTAAGAAGCATAGATAGTAGATAGCAAGCTGACGGAATTTTGCTCCCTACCTCAAAGGGGCAGCTCCCTGCTAATTCTATTGAGCAACATACGACATAGTTTGTTGTGCCTCCAGATGTCCCCCCCCTCCCCCAAAAAAACATTTCGGGAATAAATGAATGGTTAAAGGTAACTATAGAAATAGATAGACATCCCTTCTCCACTCCGCAGTTGAGAAAGACATCAGTTAATTGCATGGGTAGGAAAGAGTGGAAGTCTGGAAGACTTTTTTCAATGCTTAACAGGTTAATCATAGTTTTCGGGCTCGTTCGAGCTGACATACTTCAGGCTCAGGATCTTGAAATTCAGCCCGAACTCAGCTCTGACACACACACACACAGTAACACTTCAGTTAATTTCTCACAGGTGTTTTTATCAAAAATTTTATGGCAATGAAGTCATAGTGGTAAGTATGAAAAATAAGAGAAATTTCCTGGAATTTTTTGGTACAGTATTGAAACATAAACAAAAATGCTACAATATTACTGCTAACATTTATTAATCTGAAAATAAGTGACATGGAACTCGTACGGGTATGGTGTCGTTGAGGGACTAGCCGGACCCCATGACGCGAAGGAGTACAGCATCATCTTCCACGGAAAGAAAATAGTCCATAGATTTTCAAATGAATTTTGACAGATGAAATCAAACCTGCTAGTAAATGAGGACCTCTGGTCCATTTTGAAGACGGGCAACCACTGCACAAACAGTATTAGTTCCAATTTGAAAAAAAAAAAAAGACACCACCAAATATTAAATACAAATCTTCAGTACAGAATGCCACCAACCACTCCGCATCACTGTGTGAATATGTGATGAAGCAGAAAAAAGATTGGAAATATGTTACGAGAAGCTAACTGAAGTACTGCTTCCTGGTATACAAGTTTCAAATAAAATTAAACCAAATATGACGGATCTTTACTTTCCAGTTTCAAAGATAACTTTTCAGAAATGTTATCTTCATTTATTACAGAAGAAAAATACATTTCAATACTTTAACCAACCTGGCTATACACTTTTGCATATAAAATATTTGATAAGTTTGAACTCTTTTTCCTATCTCAGGACTTACTCTGTGCACACTATGCACTAAGGAGAGGCACACAAAACTAAGCGTTCAGACTTTCAACTTCTTAATTTTCCTTTCACGTGATTTCAAATAATTTCAGTTGTCATGTTTGGCTTTCACTAAGTTGTTCAAGAGTATTTTCCAGCTGAGGAGAGTTATGTTTTCCTATTTAGTTTTCAAGCTACTCATACACAAACATTCCACGGAAAATGAACAAGGAAATCTAAAATCAGAACTTTGTCTGTTTAAATGTATGCAGCAGATTTTGTATAAGACAATTGGTATGGCAAAAGTTGTAAGTCTCCTTTTGACTTCTATAATTTAACTAGCAGCCACTAACACTGCAACACTGTGGCATGGCAAATTTTGGCAATTCCTGTAAAAAGAATTACACCTTTAATACAAGTGAAGAACTAGATATGAAATTTTTAATCGAAAGTAGTTCCCTATGTTTTGTACAGTTAGAATAAAGTTGACCATGCAAGTTTTTCAACATAATCTGTCCACACTGTTCAGACAGCTTTAGTAAATTCAATCAGACAAATGCTATATCACAGTTGCATTAAGTTACGAAATTAAAAAATGTACTCTTTAATTCAGAGACACATTACAATGCAACAACAGTTCAAGCATTAATTTCGTAAAGAAAGGGCTAACGATTGTTGGAGATGCAAATGTTATACAAATTACGAAGGCTAATTTCCTGAAAAGTTGCCCTGATTTCTGGTAATATTCAAGCTCTATGTGAATCGGCATTGGCAAAATATATTAATTATTCTATTTGAAATAAGAATTCAACACTACAGAATAACTCACTTCTTTATACTTCACTATTCACGAGACATGAACAGATTTCAACACGTGTGAAACTAAGATCTACTCATTAAACCTATAATTATTACTAAAACTAAATAAAACGTTTACTAAGAATTAACCTTACCTTAGAAATATAATAATACCTACCTTACAAAACTATACGTGTATCCAAATGGCAATAAACGGAACACTCACTCAATACAAACAAATGTGAACCAACAATGAAACGCAATGGCTGTTCAACCGATTGACTTGGCGACAGCACTAAGTTGTGCACGTGACTATTTCGCACCGTAGCCTGTCTTTTTCGTCAGATTCGACTCAGCTTACCACTAGCCGCTACTAAGTGACATACATTTAAATTTTCCAAACAGCACTTCTTTACTTGGCACATACAAGCCATTTGTTAGCCTTTTGGTAGGCATTCTTCGAGGAGGTAGCATATCAATTTAAATCACGCATAATTATACTTTCAATTACATTTGCCGACGCTGCACTCTGCGCCAGACGTAGACATTTCACTGAACCATAAAATGTGTTTCCATAATCACACACTTAAGAAAATCGTACATATCCTAATCCAACCCCTGTTGTTTGGTTCACATTGCACAACTGTACACACAATCTTTGACACAGACGCCGTCTGCAGCGCCGCGATGCGGCGTGGGACATATTTCGAACGCAGATTTTGAGTTCGCACGGCACACTTCCCCTTTTAGACGCTATACCCAAATCCTGCGTATTGGATGTGACGTCAGAAGTGGGTTGCTGCGAGACAACATGTTCTTCCTTTTTTTTATTGGAGGTTTAACGACCACCGTGAGCAACTCAATGGGCTATAAGCAGTCGCCCGTCCCTAATTTAGGGTCACTGGTTCCGGGGAAGGGAGAGAGCCAGTGCCGTAAGACAAACACAACATCCCATGCCTCACCGAGATCAGAACCCGGACCCCTTACGACTAATGATTTTTTTATTGGAGGTTTATCGACCACCGTGAGCAACTCAATGGGCTATAAGCAGTCGCCCGTTCCTAATTTTGGGTCACTGGTTCCAGGGAAGGGAAAGAGCCAGTGCCGTAAGACAAACACAACATCCATGCCTCACGGGATTCGAACCCGGACCCCTTTCGGACGAATGATCAGAGGTCATCGCTTAAACTACTGCGCCACCTGGGCGGCGGACGAATGATAAGAGGATATCGCTTAGACCACTCCGCCACAGGGACGGCACATGGTTATTAGACATGGTCAGGGTTGTGCAATTACGTGTAAAAAAAAGTTTTCTACTTGATGCGTAAAAAAAAATAGAAAAACATGACTTTGTGTTGTTCATTAACTTGTTATATACGAATACGACAAAAAACGAAGATTCTCTAAAACCAACATACCTTTCGGTATTTTTATATATGATCTTATTGGAACAGTGCAAATTGCCACGTCCACGTGGCATACTAACAGGATACCACATACAACTGATACATATCCCATCCGAGGCTCTCTCGATCCGATCAGTATGACGTCATATATATTTTTTTCTCGTCAGCCTCGTATTTTTTTCATGTTCTTCATGTTCACACGGGAAAATCCCTTTCTTTATGGTAATGTGTGCGGCACACTTTAAAATATTACATCCGGCAAAGGAAGTCAGAAGATTCGCTACGGTGTAGTTTAAAATGAAACGAGACGATAGAAGCAATTAAAATGAAGCATTGCCTCGCGTATCGCCTTTGTTATGCTCGAGCTGCCGGCTGGCGGCTCCTGTCTACTCAGTGATTCACTGCTGGGCAGACGCAGAAGTTCTTTTTTTTTTTTTTTTTTGATTGGATGTTTAGCGAGCACCGTGAGCAACTCAATGGGCTATAAGCCGTCGCCCGTCAGTAATTTAGGGTCACTGGTTCCAGGGAAGGGAGAGAGCCAGTGCCGTAAGACAAACACAACATCCATGCCTGACCAGGATTTCAACCCGGACCATTTACGGACGAATGATTAGAGGCCAGCGCCTTAGACCACTGCGCCACCGGGGCGGCACGCAGAAGTTCAACGGCGCCGGCAGGCGACAAAGCGTCGGCAATTTCTCAGCGTAAAATTATAACAAATGTGCGAACTACACATGTTCTCTGTAATTTAAATGCGGGAGGATTTTAGTGTTGGCTTCAGTTCAAAGCTGAGAGCGTTCTGATCTGGGACGGATTGGCCCACCGGGACACCAGGACATTTCCCGGTGGGCTCTTTCCGTATATTTTGTCTCTTGTTTTCTTTAAAATGTTTTCAGTTCAGTTGTTTTAAACACACAACTGAACCACAACATATTTTTTTATAAACGAAATGCACATAATGTAATTATAACAAGCGGGGGAAAAACCCCTTCTATTTTGAATTAGGGAAAAAAACCCTCACCAGGAAACTGCTAGGATCCCAATTACAATAGATGGGCCATGTGTGTTTGCGGTCTTCTGGGTTCACTTAGTAGCTGAGGAACGAGAATGTATGTAACGTATGCTGTGGATGGGTGGGGGGCAGAGGCGACTTTAAATATTTTATGGCCCTAGGCGCTAAATAATTCTGGGGCCCCTCTTTCCCCTCCTTATCCCTTCAGAAATTTTCATCCGTCAGATTAACAAAGAAAATTAAAGTCAAGAATTTTTTTTTCTTGCGTTTTTAAAAATACCATTCTATCATAGATTATTAGAACGTTTCGTAAAAAACAGCGTCAATGAAATCGGTTTGTCTGCCCGTGCACATCGAACTTTTTGTTTTTACTGATATTTCAAAAACTATTTTTACTGCTAATAGTGAATCAAAGGGCATTAAGTTTAGCACTTTAAACATTCCATGTGCACTCATGGACAATAACATTTGCGCACCTAGAAGAAAACACGCAACAACCGCGAGACTTCGCAAATAACTAGAGTGCGTGCTGGTACGCAAAAGATCCACGTTTGGTGCGATTTCGCATCCCAGCCCACCCTGTGGTGGCGCTATCAGCACGAACCGGCAGCCTTATAAACCGGCGTATAGTCGATGTCCCATGAAAGTGAAAAGCACCGGCTTACACAAGCAAGAGTGCGTCGATTTACGCAAATTACGGACTTTGAGAGAGGCCGTATCATTGGGCTGAAACCCGCAGGGTGGTCGACGCGCCGTATAGCCTGCCACGTGGATCGTTCTGACCATACCGTCCTACTGTTTTGGGAGCAGTGGACACGTGACGGCACTGCCACACGGAGGAGCGGCTCCGGACGGACCAGGAGAACCACCGGTAGAGAGGATCGACGGATCGTGCGCCAAGCACGAACGGATCCCATGGGGACCCGGTCCACTATACAGGCAGATGTAGCGGCTCCTGTGTACCCCCGAACCATTTCCTGATGCCTCGCAGAAGTGAATCTGCGATCTTAGCAGCCCTTACGTGTGCTACCATTAACACCGGAACATCGCCGGCTTGGGGTGCAGTGGTGCCATGCCAAAGCAACGTGGAACGCCACAGGCTGGTGATGTGTGGTGTTTAGCGATGAGTGCCGCTTCGTTTTGGGGACAGATGATCATTGGGTCCGGGTGTGGAGGTCCCCAGGTCAACGGCACAATTCCAACCTTGATATCGAGCACCACAGCTCCCCCACTGCAGGCATTATGGTCTGGGGAACTATAGACTACGATAGCTGATCAGCTGTAGTAGTATTACGTGGATCATTGACGGGCCAGTGGTATGTGGATGAGATCCTACGGCTCCATGTGCTCCCATTCCTGGCCGGAATTCCAAGTGCGCTATACCAGCAGGAAAATGCCCCCCCCCCCCCCCCCCCACACACACACCTCTCTGGTTGCCCATGACTGCCTACGTCGTGTCCAGACACTTCTATGGCCTGCCCACTTCCCGGACATATTCCCTATCGAGCATGTGTGGGACCAGTTGAAACGCCGGCTACCACCGTGCCGCACTCTCCGGGATTTGGAGTACACTGTCCAACACGTGTGGGCCACTCAGCCGCAGGACATCAGGCGTCTGTTCGCCTCCATGCCGGACTGTATTGCAGCATGTATCGCCGCACGAGGCGGAGCGAAGTGCTATTGAAGATGACCGGACTTCGTGCCACAGATCCCTCTGTAATTGTCCTGCAACTCTGTTTTTGCCATCATATGTATCATTCATCTGTATCATTGCATTCATAAACTTTCAGTTCAATCCGATGCTTCTTTCTTGGTGCACAAATTTCACTGTCCGTGAGGTTACTTCATGAATTTACGGCTAAGGGCTGTCAAAGTCAAAAATTCAATAAATTAAAGTTCTCTTGAAAAGAAACTATTCGACATAGAGGATAAAAATAGTTTTGTGCCTCGCAGATTAGGCCTAACATTCCTTTCTCAAATATTTAAATTTTACAATTAGTTTATTGATTTGCTGCTTTTTTGCTGCACTGAAGGCCAAAAAATGTGGTTTTCACAAATTCCTCACAAATGATTTTTGCGAATTGATAGGACATAAAATTTCATTAAATTTTGCCCATTTTAATTTTCACTACTAGTTCATAAATTTCCCTCTAGTTCTCGAATTGGAAATTTAGTAAATTTTAGCTTTACGTTACAAAGATTCCATTTGAGTAACAGCAAAATTCTTTCTGAGTTTGATACGTTTGGCAAAACTGGCCACATTAGTAACATTTTCAGTTGCTAGTTACTTGGCAAATTTAGCGCTAAAGAAGCTGAAAATGGAATTTTGCTAAATTTATCGATACATTTCGTATAAATTGTCGTGAAATTGGAATGAGTTTCAATTACAGAACATGCTCTCTCCATTGCTTCAGCTTTGGAAAATCACTTTGTTTTTACGTTTTGTGCAAATTAGTCAAATTAGTAAGCACCGAGCATGGTATCCAGCCAAAAACAGCAACCGGAAAGTCCTCCACTTTACAAATACGGGTAAAATTCAATTTGTGCACAATGCTTCGCTTAAAAAAGGGTGGATAATTTTTTGTGGAAGAAATTTCTTGTGGCGAACGATTCCCTAAATCGAAGATATTTAGCGGTCCATGGCGTAGACGAATACCATGGACCAAGAAAGCTGGACACTAAGAATTTCATCGGTCCGTGCAGAAAAGCGAGAATGTGAAGAATTTCTTGAAAACCTTTTCCTTATTATTTTCATCAGAAAACTGACAAGGTCTGCATTTTCTTTTATTATGTCAAAAAGATGTGTAAGATTTTATTTATACCTGCACTGCAGTTATCAGAAACGAAAAATGAGGATTAAGTGCAAAAGATGCAACATGAAAATGAAAAAGTAGGAACTTTGCGAGTAAGAATATCATTAAAACGTTTATTGCTTTTTCAAAAGTTAATTTTTATGTCGATATAAGGAATAGAAAAGGTGAGAATACTTATAATATTAGACTAGGGGAGGAGAACGTAATAAGAAAATGTTGTTGCGATACAACAGAAGTTTCTTTTAATACTATTAAATAAGAAAAAGATAAATAGTGTAACATTTTTGAATTTCTTTATTTTTTAGCCTAAGTACACTCTTTTTGCAAAAAAGCAAAACAAAAACCGAAGCACTCTAGAAAGTCCTTTGTTTCTGATGAAACTCTGCATGCAAGTACCACGGGATCGAATATGCAAATGATTAAAAAATAATGACCAAGAACTAAATAGCGGCCTGCGACAGCTCATTGGAATCGCACATCGAGGAGTGTATACAAAGAGCAAAGGGCAACAAAACAGGTCGTAGAATGCGTCAACGTGCTGGACAATTGTGACAGTAAATTGCGGGTATATTAACCTACAGACTGTGAGAATGCTTAAATGACGGATCAGTGCAAATCACGATGAACGAGTTTGAGGGAGGACATATAATTGGGCAGAGAGAGAGGCTACGTCGCCGTGTCGCAAGACTTTTGGAAAAGAGCGACGCGGCAATCTGGAGATGTTGGCGTCATTGGGTCGAACAGAGCCCCACAATCCAGCAGCACACGGGGAGTGGACGGCCGAGGGCGACGGCAGAACGCAAGGGTCTAGCGATTGTGAGAGCCGAACGAACAGAACCGAATTCGTCGCTCTCAATCATCCGTGGCCATGTTGTTTCGACCACAGGTACGCAAGAGGCCATTCGGACCGTAGCCAGACGAATTGCAGCGCGAGGATTACATTCGAGGAGCCAATCTGCCACCTACTACTGACCAGAGAGCATCTCCGGCATCGGTTGCAGTGGTGTTGGACCCGACCAAGGAAGGATAGTGTCCAGTGACGTTATGTTACCTTCAGTGATGCGTCACGATTTGCAGTTGGCGCCGATGACTGGCGCATACGTCTAGAGACGAGTCGACTAGCGCACAGATCCTGCCTTTACCGTGGAACGGCATATGGCACAGACACCCGGGCTGCCTGTCTATGAAGTATTTCCTACAACAGCTGGACACTCTTCGTAGTCCCCCCATACTAACCTACCGGCTCAACGGTACGTCGACGCATTCTAAGACCTGTTGTCTTACCCTTCATGTCTCACATCACCGAGAAAATTTTCAACAGGATAATATTCGGCCACACATTGCATGGCTCTCCCGTGTCTGCCTCTGTAATGTGGACACCCTTCTAATGCCAGCCCAATCGCCCGATCTCTCACCAAAAAAACATGATAGGACCCCACCTACGCCTGAATGTCGGTGAACTGGCCAGCAATTTGGTTACCATCGGGCATGCCATACCTTAGAACAGTATCCGTAAACTGTATGTGTCTATACCACGCTGGATTTCTGCTTGTATCCGAGCCAGAGGTGGCGCTGCAACGTATTGACTTGTTCCACTCATGTAGCTGTTTTATCCGAAGAAATGGCCCAACTGCTGTGGAATTGCAATCATTTCCTCTTCTATACATGTTACCAATTTTAATCTCGATTGGATGATTCTTTCTGGGTGCTGTGTTTTTCTTTACTTTTCTTTCTCTCTCTCTCTCTCTCTTTTTTTGTATGTGTGTGAAGATTGTATTATAGCTGTTTTGGTTTAAAAGGATTAGGGCCTCATCTCGAAAATTATGATTAATCTGTTTAGCCGAAGACTTTTAAGGTGGTTCCACCTAAAATATCTGCCTTATGTTACTAATGGTAAACAGTGGCGGACTTACAGATTTGGCGCCTATAGGCACAAATTTTCCAAGCGCCCCCTGCGGAGGAGATCATCACCCGTACACCCGTTCTGATATCGGGACCGTCAGAGTCGTACTCATGGGAGGCCAGCTCCAGGGGATCTAGAACCCCCCCCCCTAAATGTTCGACTTCATGGTCAAACAAATATATTCATATATTGGCTGAGCATACACGATTTTGTGTTTACCCCCTTGGAGCTTGGTACCTCCTTGAAATTAAGTTCTGCGTATGTGCTTGGGACCCGGTTCTTAAGCAGGATGTGGCTGCGTTACATCCCCTCCCCACCCCGCCACTTTCTAGGCAAAATTTTTATAGTTTCGTGCTCCCAACATAACCCTATTCCTAAAAAGTACCCTTTTTTCAGCTTGGTTCATAAAAGTCCATACTTTTAAAAATACCCCTTCTTTTCCATGGAATGAAGGTCATCAAATTTTTTTATCAGAATGATCAATTTTTAAATTTTTGCATAAAAAAGTTATGTTTCAATATCTCAATCAACAGAAATATCTACATGCCTGTAGCTATAATATTGTACTATTAGAAATTGGTGATTTGTAAAGAAACACCGCAAGCAAATATAATTTTTATTAAGAAAAGGAACAAAAATATCCGTTTATTGACGTAAAAATATGATTATTAAAGCTTAAGCTTTCAACACCAACGGGTGCTTTCTTCAAACTTATGCGTGGATAGGCAAGACAATAAAACTAAACAACAGAAAAAAACAAAAAAAAAAAAACATGAACAGAATATGAGAACTTGCTATGTTGCGTCGCATGCGCGCGACAACGAGATATGTCTACAGAAAAGTGCTAAGCGCGAAGAAATGTGCGGCATATTTGGGGAAGCTCAAGTGAGATGTCCTCATTGCAGACCACAGGGTTAGTCAATATCTCGACGATTTCCCTGAGGGCAGTGCCTCTGGCGGTAGCATAAGAAGCCACTCTCTTGATCTGGTTCACTTCGGGATGGCGGAATGGGTAACCACTTCCCGGGATAGTGCGGTTGTCAATTTTCTGTGCGAGACGTCCCGCTTGTGTTCGACTAGCCGAAGAGCAAAAGAACGTTTTGTCATTCCGGTGTAATGTTTGGTGGTGCCATCCGGGTATTCCAATGGCATGGAATACACTCCCGCATCAGTCAGTGAGGTATGGGTGTTCCTGGATGATAGCAGATCGCGTGATGGCGATCTTGGTGAGCGTTTTCCAAAGCTAAGCCCGAGTTTCTTTAAGGTGTTCAAGAAGTAGGCTTTTCGGCAACTTAGTTTCCCTTCCTTTTTTTGCAATCGCGATTTTCCGATTCTGAGCCCCACTGAGTTTTCTCGTTTTTGCACTCATCACTCACGGAGATTTCAGCACAGCATCCCACACACACTAAAACAAGCTTGTTCAAACTTCCAGGTAAAAATCTAAAAGTACAACTCACCGCAGAAACTGCTGCAAACGCTAAGTTAATTACGAGTATGACACTTTGATACACTTATAGCTCTGACCAATTCCAGTTCCCTGAGCTTGGTCTTTGTGCAGCGCATTTTCATCTAGTTGGGGGGTTGGGGGTATACGCACACCGTACATGCACGCCCAGCCATTCAGATGTAAGCAATTTAAAAACGTTTGTCTTCGACCACATATGGTATGGTAAACGGGTCTCACACAGTCACATTCATGCTTCCTCCCATGGGACTCCATGGGAATAAAGTATGTCTTGTCCCTTTCCTTTGCTTTTTTCTTTATTCGTTGCTTGTTGTGTCGTGGTCACCATCAGGGGAGGGAGGGGACAGGACAGACGTAGCGTGCCCAGTGCCCCTCCCCCGAATACGTTTTTTTTCTTCTCAACCTGTTCGTATTTTTTTTATTGGATGTTTAACGACCACCGTGAGCAACTCGATGGGCTATAAGCAGTCACCCGTCCCTAATTTAGGGTGACTGGTTCAAGGGAAGGGAGAGAGCCAGTGCCGTTAGATAAACACAACATCCATGCCTCACCGGGATCCGAACCCGGACCCTGTTTGGACGAATGATCAGAGGCCATCGCTTAGACCACTACGTCACTGGGGCGGCGTTCGTATTCGGTCGGAAGGATCAGGATCAATCATTTCAAGCCATGCCTTCTACGTTGCAGCAGTAGTTCCGTCCAAGAATGTGAGTTTGGACTCACTCAAAGAAAACTTCCTCCCTCCTCCCCAAACAGGAGGTTGTGGTGCGGTGGTTCCCCAAAGGCGCTGGTAGTGCTGTTGTGTCTCTCACTCACACACACACACACCCCAAAAATAAATTTTAGGGAACCCTGCTATGTCCGAACACGACTCTGGTTAGCATTGTTCCCAGTCCCATCACAATTTTACACCCTCACTGAAATTTTTGCGCCCCTCATGGATACCGTGCCTAATTGGAAATCCGCCACTGATGGTAAAGCTTCTTTACATATTTTCTTCGCAATTAGTGTATTCCCAAGGGTGAAAATCTGTACTTCGATTAAACTAACTTTAAGTTATAGCATGGGATACTTAATACTTACTAAAGCATAACCATAATTATATTAAAAATCAATTATTTTTCTTCGAGTAATGTTCAGACTTGTTAATAGATGGCGCAACCTGTACGTTGATGACATCAGTAGGCAAAAAAATGTTGGATTGCTTAATTACGGTTATGATTTAGCGAGTATTAAGTATCCCATGCTATAACTTAAAGTTAGTTTTATCGATGTGCCCCCCCCCGACAGGTTTGCTGAGTAGGCACATGCCCTCAGATAATGTTTCGAGTTATAGCTTGTAAATGCTGAAAATCTTCCGATCGAACCAGAAATTCTTTGTATTTTATACTTTTGGTGTAACTTCCCGCTCCCCCGACAGGTTTCCTGAGGTAGCACATGTCCTCGGATAATTTGTTGACTTGTAGGTTCTAAATGCTGAAAATTTCCCGATCGGGCCAGGAATTGTTTATATTTTACACTTTTGAGTAACCCCCCCCCACACCCCCGATAGGTTTGCTAAGTAGGCACATGCCCTCAGATAATGTGTTGAGTTATAGCTTGTAAATGCTATAAATCTCCCGATCGGACCAGAAATTCATTATATTTTATAATTTTGGTGCTTCCCCTCCCACGACAGTCTTCCTGAGGCAGCACATGCCCGCAGATAATCTGTTGACTTGTAGCTTGTAAACCCTGAAATCTTTTGTTGAGTTGTTGATCACAAACATTTTTTTATAAAGAATTACATTAATAATCGTATTTAAGAAAAGACGAAATTATGGAAACTTTATATGACTCAGATAACCAGCCTCTGGGGGTCGTCAACACGAAGCGGTCAAAAATGCAATTTTTACACGGCCCCTTCAAAATTTTATGACCATTTCTCCGGTGGCCAGTTCTCCCAAGGTATTTAAAAGGAGGAGAGGTAGGTCCATCGCAACCCAGTCATCTTTCCGCTTCTGTTGGCTGCGCTGTGACGTCACAGCGGTCAAAAGCGAAGCTGTAACACACGTGGAGCCACGAGAAAGTTTCGTATGCTTTGTGAATTTTCAATCGAAATGACAATCCAGTTTGGAGTAAATAATTTCAAAGTAAAAATTGGACAAACATCCAACTATTTTTCAAAATAGAGTAAAAATATATACTGGGCAAAAACGGGAATATGATATGAATACTGTTTGATGCTTTTTTGCTGAATATCTTTTTTCCCCGAAAGCACACTGTAATGGCGCTTTGGAGCTGGGTAATCTACAGTTCATTACGTGGAATCAGTCATTTACCAATTTTATAAAATTAGCGATTTGTTTTCTTTCAGGATAAAAACGCTCTACAGCTTTGCTTACGTTGTTAGATAACTCTCTGCCTCATGGGGCATCTTACATTTGTGTGGATCCATTTAATTTAATAAAACACCTTTAATTCCGAGCTATTACGTTCCAGCAAAAGGTCAAATATTTGGAGAGTGATGGTTCCACACTACAGCATGTTGCACGATCCAATATGTGATTTCGGAGAAGTTTAATTAGATGGTGCACATCGGCAAACATCCATATTTTTCGATTTTCATCTACTGCATTTAAAGGACAATATTGGGGTTATTCCAAGCTGCCGCCAAACCTTGATATCCCCCTCCCCCTCCAAAGTCAGGTACCACTCCATGCACTAAATAACTTGATTGCTCAATGACTCGAATCATGTCAGTTAACAACTTTTGATCCATCTACTTATCAAAGGAATAATATATGGATTATTTCCAAGCTTTCCATAAGCCTCTCAGAATAACTACTAAAACGTTACTATGCGGTCTTAAAATTTTATCTGCAGCAGCATCATAACAATATCGGGAATTGACGTTCATTTCATCAGAAGATAAAACTGAAACTCTGTCGAATTAGGTTAGGTGGATAGCATTCATTTTCATCACCTTTGAAATGGGGTCAATTAAATCGTTGGTAAATACAAAGTTAGCACACCACCGTTTCAGAGAGGAAATGCTTGAAAGCGGTATGTGCATTTTATTTTTGATAAAAAGATATGTTTTTCGAGAAATACCATGCAAAACAAGTGCTTGACTTATATCTTGTTCATTCCATTTTGCTGGTCTCTTTTTTTGGCCCAAGAGTTTGGATTTGCACAACAGTGAAACAATGGGGAAATAAATTTATGATAGCTAGTTACCTTTCATTGTTGCTCAGCAAATTTCTATTCTTGCATTTGCGTTTCAAAATATTAATTTTCGTTTTCAGGCTTCTTTTCTCGAGGCAAGAGCATTGTTTTACGACGTTTGATAATTCATCCTGTAGTGAATTATTTTCACTCTTCAGTTGCATTATATTTTTGTTAAGACATTCGCACTTCTCACATAACGTTGATGGTGATAAATGTTGGTCACGAATGTTATCACTTTCATTGTAACCTGATGTGATTTAACGTTTAATTAGAAATATACTTTCAATTCGATCTAATGCATTTTTTCGGACCTCTCTGGTCTTAAACCATTCACTTCGAACAAAAGATTGCTCCTCCATCTGATAAGGTATATCTTTTGTAGGTACGGCATCTTTATTCAGTTTTTTTCTGGAAGGCAAGTTGAGCAATGAATTCCTAAGATCCCGCTCGTAGTTCGAGACATCAAAATGTTCTGAACACATTCGAGCCTTTCTTTGCATCGAATAGATCCTTTCGACAACATTTCGCTACCCATTGTTTCAATAAAACTCTATCCGATGCGAAAACATGGTATGTAACATCTAACTTCCTTTTCTTTGAACTGTGATGAAGACAAAGGGCAACAGCGTATCCAGGCATTTCAAGATAGTTGTACGTTACACAGAAAACAAATGAAGAAAAAAATGAATGAAAAGGACAAAGCATGTCTAAAATTTACAAAGAAATGCAGCAAGTAATCGACACTACAGCACAAGCTTTGAGTGACTCCGAATGCTCGTTTATGGCCACTGTGACGTCACACTCCAGTTCGTAGGGAGACAGTCCGCCGTTCGTCACGGAAGCAAAGGCGATTGCACCTACCTCTCCTCTTTCTAAGTGCCTTGAGTTCTCCTACGCCCAGCTAACTCGAATAGGACAGTATCACCAAAAAATATCCCAGTAGCATGTGGAACGACTACGAGAGTGCTTCGATGAAATGGCATAAATGCGCATGCGCATCCACGCCGTTGCCAAACCAAAAATCTTAAATATAGCCCGAATGTAACATCAACGTAACAATCAAGACCCTCGTACATAGGATATGACCTGTCCAATCGCGGTTCTCCTACCGCAAATAGTGTCCGCTCCGTTGACTGAAAAGTACGAGAGATGGCGCCACTTATCGTCGGTCGGTAGCTCATCTCGAGTAATAGAATAATACTTCTTACAGCGCGTTTATAATTACATTTTGAGTTCATAATTTTAACAAATCTCGTCAATAACCCCCCAAAAACGGCTCATCATCACATTTTTACCAAACATTACATGCATTAATATAAAAAAATATGCAGTAAGTTAGGAACAACAAACGGAAGATTCGTTGACAAACACCTTTAAATAGAAATTCCCTCTATCTAAAAGTGCTGGGCGGCTATCCGAAATTTATGTTTAAAAAAAATTGTAATAGGCACATGTATCTTCTAATTATTGTTACAATTAATCATGAAATAATTCTAGCAGTGGAATGTAAATAAAAAATTTGTCTTTTAAACAAGTGAGATACACTGCTTCTCAGCAGCAAAAGGACTCAAATCTTAACACTTATCTTTTAAACAAGTGAGATACACTGCTTCTCAGCAGCAAAAGGACTAAAATCTTAACACTTATCTTTTAAACAAGTGAGATACACTGCTTCTCAGGCCACTTCAGGACTCAAATCTTAACACTTATGTGTATTTTCAATCAATTTAATGTCGCTCAAGTTTCTAAAATTCAGGCCCCCTCCCCCCCCGTCACATTGGAATCACTCTCGCTGCGGTCGCTTGGCTGGTGACCCTACCAGGCACTATTTATTCTATACTGTAGGATAAATGGCAC
The DNA here is from genome assembly GCA_039090855.1 of Macrothele yani. NCBI lineage: Eukaryota > Metazoa > Arthropoda > Arachnida > Araneae > Macrothelidae > Macrothele > Macrothele yani. The sequence continues at coordinate 69,660,453 of CM077025.1, read as the reverse complement.
GTGCAGAAGCCCCATAGGTTAGGGGGAGTAACTCTGACTGCGCCCCTGCTGGAGAAGTAGAGGTCTCCTTAAGGTACATACAGAAGTTTGAACTTTAATTATATTCAAACTTATGTACATTTATCACATTAAAAAACTGTACTAAATTACGGTCAGTGGGCAAAATAAGTTCTGAACCAACTGAATGTTATGTCAATGGACAGAACAACCCAGAATGCCATAACTTTCAAACCGGTATTTTCAGAAAAAAAAAAAGTCACTCGTCCCTAATTTAGGGCCACTGGTTTCAGGTAACGGAGAGAGCGAGCACCATAATACAAACACAACATGCATGCTTTACCGGGATTTGAACCCAGACCCATCTCGGATGAATGATCAGAAGCCATCGCTTTGACCACTGCGCCACCAGGACAGGACAGGACGACCTGAACTCTTCTGCTATATAAAGAATGCTTTTCAATCAGTCCGTCTGTAACCAATTTGCACATTGTATTGTAAATGCATGGAGGATTTTTTTTTTGATTGGAGGTTTAACGACCACCGTGAGCAACTCAGTGGGCTATAAGCAGTCGCCCGTCCCTAATTTAGGGTCACTGGCTCCAGGGAAGGGAGAGAGCCAGTGCCGTAAGACAAACAGAACATCCATGCCTCACCGGGATTCGAACCCGGACCCCTTTCGGACGAATGATCAGAGGCCATCGATTAGACCTCTGCGCCACCGGGGCGGCGGGGATATTTGACCTGCTAAACTAGTATTAATGTGATCATGAAATCTAAATATGATTTTGTATTAAAAAAAATTAACAAGCTGAATATCTTATGATGAGCAGCAGAGTTTATCCAGCTGAATAAATGTAAAACGTTAAGGTGCCATATATCTGAAAATATTACATATGCATAGGGCTGTAACAGCTGAAAAGGTGAAGGAAGAAAAAGTTTGACTTTCTTAATGAATATATTAAATTTTGAAAAATTATCGCCAAATATATGGATATGTACATAAGGTTGCATTGACACGCACGCACCACTCGTATCGCTTTGAGATCCAAATCTACACACGTGTAATGTATTAACGGCTAAACGAAAATAGGCTTACTTTTCCGCGAAATAGTTTTCAACCACTTAGCCCTAAGCTCCAAGTTGCTTGGAAATTCGTGGAATGTAATACCATCTTCTTTTTTCAGTCGCTTTTTAACTGATCTGCAAAATGGGATACTACAGTAACTCATTATTAAAAACACAATAGTCTAATGAGTTTTTGCTTAACAACTCCAGAACGAAAGCGACGTTAACGAAGGAAGCACCGATGAAAATGCAAAAATTGCGGGGCTTCATCCGCAGACCGAGATCCTTGTACAACTGTTGAACAGCGATCAATGCGGCAAATTCTGGAAACGCCAAGTGGATAAGAACTAGTTCTCATCGGGCAGGTCATATCTTATTAACGAGGGTCTCGGTAACAATTATGTACAATGGAAACTAAAGCAATAGTAACGGTGAATGCTATTTGGTTTGGCAACGGTGTGGATGTACAAAGAGTAATGTTCCAAAATAGATGTTGCTGAAACGCAATTGTAAGATATCTGTGAAAGTGTAACGAAAATGAGAGATTTTAACATTACTGATACATATTTGAAACGTTTTGTGCTGTATGGGTTCTAAGGATCGAAACTGGCCACGGGATTATAAATTTATTAGGCATTTTAGTAGGATCGTACCAAGATCGTAATTTAGAAGAACATAGCTGGCGTAGTTCATCTTTTGAGTCGTTTGGAACTCTTGACATTACGCTTTCGAATTCGGAAACGACGCTTTTTGGGTTTGATCTGGTTCGGAAGCTGAATTTTGGCCCAAGCTCCAAAACTTTTGTTTCATCTTGGGAAAGGGTCTGGCTGGAAATATTGATGAATGCAAAGGCGAAATCTTTAGCTTTCGGGGTCTGGGAAGATCTCAAGTAATCCAGTTTTTTGTTGTGTGTGGAGGATAAGGAAGATTGGATTTTTTCAACTAACATATCTACACGGAGGGTTAAGATGTTGAAAGTGATCGGGTCGCACAATCCGTGTAATTTAATATACAGGGTGTAGCACTTGGTCTCCAATGACATGACGTCCTTCCTTTTCAGGTTCACTATACGTGACAGGGTCTGACGAAGAAATTTATCCTCTTTATTATCAAACAAGGATCCCTTAACTATTGATTTAAAGTTGAGGAACTTTGGGATTAGGTCCGATGTTTTGCAGGCAGTTAAAAAGTCGCGGTGAGAGCGTTTCATTTGCGTTACAGGCAGTTAAAAATAATGTGGACGCGATTTATTGGCGTTACTTCGTACGCCAATAAATCGGATCACTAGTACAGTGTTACTATTTACTATTTAGTTGGTGTACTGCTCCTCGTTGTCAATCAAGAACTTATTTTGAAATAACTGTAAGATTATTTGCGGGAGTGTTCATATACGATCCCTTTCCCCCGAAAAGTTCTACCTACCCTACGCTCCTTGTGATAGCTGACAAATGCTGCAGATAAAGGCATTTACGGAGATATCATTTCAACATGAAGTTATTTAGTAAGGTGTCTTTACAGTACATAACCGCAGCATAAAAGCACGTGTTGTAATTGAAACATATACGACTTTATGATCACTAAATGAAGAATCTGCTCTCCACGATATTTAAAAATCTTGAAATTTCTAACTGTGATTGTCCACAATAGAAAAATTACAAAAATTGCAGTACAAATAGAAAATTTTACAGTGTAAAAGTTCTGTATTTTTTTTATTAATTTAAATTTAAAAATCATGTCTTATGCGAAGGGATTTTTAGTACAACTCCAACATAATTTTGGTAGTAGCAGTTCTCTCTCTCTCTCTTAAATATTTGCTGGAATTTCAGCCCACTTCGTTCAAAATTTAAGAACTGGAAGCTCAAAGGTATAAAAATCAAGATTATTTTACGATCTCTCAAACATGAAAAGGCTATATAAGCAATTAAAAAAAAAATTATTTCTGTTACCGTGAAATCTCACGATTTCTCATTAACAAGTAATTTAAATATTCATCACGATTCCTAAGTAACCGGCAATTTAAACATTTAATGTCCCAACTCCCAGTTTTCTTAGAGAACCCACTCCACGGAATTCATCATTTAATTTAAATAATCATTTTTCATTTTTTTATTCACTGATAGGAAAGAATAAATCTAAGCACTCTCAATTTTTGTTATTATTATTATTTTCTATTAGGCCCCGGAGTAGAAATGTTGAAATACTTTTTTTTTCTCGCTGAAAAACCCTCCAATACCCGGTTAGTTACTCGTTAAGGCGCACAGCTGTCATCCCCATATAGCATCCTTTTATTTCTTGAGCGCAAAGGACACAACAGCAAAAGCACAGGAAACCCTGTACGTGACACGAACAAAAGTTGCCTATCGTCCAGAGATTCTAGGACAGGGAAGGGCTATGAAGGAGCAGCCATCGACTCTTTCACAAAACAGCGAAATAACAATTTTGTGACACTTTCCCTTTCACCCAGCGTATGCACTCGATTCAGCAAACGAGTAGGTGGGTATCTTTTCTGTTGTTACGAGTGACAAGCCGTTTAAATTCCCAAAATTCCCCAACAGGAAAGTTTCGTATATTGACAGATCAGGTAAACTAATTGAGACTCCTTGTACCCCTTTGGAATGCCATAGAAAGTTGGCTAGCCAATCGAGGGCCTGGGAAACAAGGTAACTTCCAATCAAAATTCTCGATAACACCCACAAATTTAACCCTCTTCCCTTTGTAGAAATGAAACTGAGAAATAAGAAAATATAAGGGAATTGGTTTGGGGAAAGAAAAAAAGAAGGAATAAAAGAAGGGGGAAAGAAGGAGAGAGAGAGAGAGAGAGAGAGAGACAGAGACAGAGGGAGTCTTTGGGGATAGTTTTTGTTTGGGGGGGGGAGGCTATAGAGAGGACAGACATGCGTGGGAGAGACGTAGGTGTGTTGAAGAAGTGGGGAGTTGTCTAAAATTTTTACCTGGAAAACACTTGGGCATTGGAAGACCTTCGAGACGTCGACGACCTAGAGATTGAGTAAGATGAATTTTCACTGCCAGTTTCCCTATACCGCATGTTCTATGAGAGGTATCATATCCCTTCCCATCTTAAATGGGAAATTTCTCAATACGCGCACCATGATAATATTGTAACTGAAAGTTTGCTAGAAGTCAGGCTAGGAATAACTTTAAAAGTAACAACTCTTTAGAAAATGATTTAAATAAATTAATCACTTCCACCAAAAACATGTATTAGTTCTACGCAGCATTTATTCAGAACAAACATTTTATTTAAACTTTACCCTTTTGTCGTAAATTCTATATCAGCAGTTTTTTTTTTACTTTGTTTGTTGTGCATAATATGTATGAGTATTTACATTCTAAGAGCATGCTATCTGCTGTCCTTAACTTAACTTTTGCGGCACCTAAGTTTAGGCGGAATTCCCGCTACGATTTAGGGGAAACACAACGCGTAATTTGTCTGCAACTTTGAGCACGGAATTCCGACCTCAAAGTTGTTAATTCTCTAGGCGATTTCATTTATATTTAACCTGTAAATTCCAGAAGTATTTAATAGTAATAAATATTCCATTGTGGCGAATTGTCGACACAATGGTTCACGTCCACAGTCGAGGGCGTGGTAATAGTTCTTACTTCAGCGTTCTTAAGAGAAAATTTTAAACAAATATAAATATTGAGTGTGTCCAAAATTAGAAGCTTCTCTAGCGCAATTACATGCATAACTACCTAAACTAGTGATTTATACCTGGTTATTCGCTTTTCCCACGTCGATTAAGTGAGTTTGCCGCGCTATTTAAATATCTTGAAATTTCTAACTGTGAAAACAGAAAAATTGAGGTACAATTTTTCTGCAGTAAAATCTTGGCATGTGCAACACCCACTTTAATTTAAGGATGACGGGTGTACTTTTTTACCCCCCCCCCTCCCCACCACCACCAGTACTAGGTTTTCCACTGTTTCCAGAGCAATTGTACTTTTTGTTTTGCTTCTTGAATAAAAAAATGATTTTCAGTTGTGATACAATAGTACCATTAACGCAGAGCTAAAACTGAACGGGACCATTTGCAAAATCTTTCTCGGGCACTTTTGCGACCGTCAATCCGCCTCTGCTCTGAAGCACACCTGTTGCATACGATTCAGGATTCGACTGATAATATTAGCTATTCGTATGGTATTCTAGAGGACAACACCAATTGGAGGAAATGGGATTTACTTCCTCCAACGAGGCAACGTTTGGACGGCACGCTATTGTACAATGAGAAACTAGTCGAAGAACACTGCTGCAGGCTAGCTTTAGATAAATAAAATAAAATTCATTCGTAGTTACAATTCGGTACATAGAAACTGAACAAGGGCGTACCAAGCCTCACTGTCTTCCGGGGAGCATTTAAGCAAACCTTACAAAATACATTGATACGAGACTGAAGAAATCTCGGCCAATCAGAGGGCGGTATTCAGCTTTAGTGACGACATATATGGGTGGGACTTATCCTCATGTTTCTTTTTTTTTTTTTTTTTTTGATTGAAGGTTTAACGACCACCGTGAGCAGTCGCCCGTCCCTAATTAAGGGTCACTGGTTCCAGGGAAGGGAGAGAGCCAGTGCCGTAAGACAAACACAACATCCATGCCTGACGGGATTCGAACCCGGACCCCTTACGGACGAATGATCAGAAACCAGCGCCTTAGACCACTGCGCCACCGGGGCTGCCTTCCTCGTGTTTCATGTGGGATTACTTCTGAGATACGATCGGAGCGGCTTTGGTTTATGTGATTCCATGTCATTTTCACGTTCGCTGCCTTTTGGATTAAAAAATAAAAGAAATTTACATACATAAACATAATAAAGACATACACAAACAAATAAATAAATATATAAATACAAAAATATAAAGATAAGGGGAAAGGTAAGGTTCTTTTTTAATTATGTATCGGTTATTTTCTATCTTAGGTAACGAGTAAATGTGTAAATTAGCGTCCTAAACTATTTCGTCGGAAAAATATTAGTACCTGGGAAAAGTGTGACGTACAGATTTTAGAGTATGGAAATTAATGGCAAATGGTGCAGAAATTTCATATTTTAAATGTCATATAAAGGTTTTTATCGTAACATTTACCTGTAAGTGCGATGCTGTGAAGAGACGCTGCGGTAGGCCTAACATTTAGCTACCGCGACGATGTCAAGCTATGCTCCGTTAAAAGGATGGTTCGTTGCTGTACCGAAATTACGAGCGGAAGAATAGAAGAGATAGCGATTACGTTGTTGGGAGCAGAGCGATAAATGTCGTAGTGATAAGCTACAGACATAGGCGTAACCAAGTAGGTGGTCCTCATGTCCGAACCCCTCTCCCCCTTAAGAAATTTCTGGCTACAGAAAATAGGTCCAGATTATCCAACCTTTATTTTGTTGTATCCTGTACGTTGTTGGCAGGACAAACCGGCCAAAACCTTTTTAATTTAATTTGCAAAACGTACGTACCAGTGAGATAGAAACTGACCTGCAAACAAAGTATTAAGAGGAAAAGAAAAACTGCAGTGGCACAGCAAATCAGCTACGAATGGAAGCCGTTCTAAGCAGAACCAAAAGTTATACTCCTCCAGTTTCCTGTACAACATACTAGTAGAAAGCCATATTCGTACTTTCTATTTGAAATCAGGGAATTATGAGTAAAAGAACGAAACATTTCTCGACATATGCTTTAAAAACAATGACAAACCATTAATGAACTGTATTCTGTAGCGTATAAGTACATGATGCTTCACTCCCCTGGCATGAACGTACGCGGCTGTACTTGTAGTCATCCGCGCGTGAATTACACGTCACAGCGAATCTTCCTTAATTTCAAAGGAGCAAAGCTTGACATCGACGCGGTAGCGATACTACAGTGCCTAGAAGAATTAGTGTGTCGTGCTCGCAGAAAAACTTGCTGCCCGCAATCATGAAAGCGGTAGATGGCGCTGCGATCGGATGTCACGTCGCTTTTCGGGAGGAAGGACGACGAAAATGCACATCTTTCTATGACACACAACCAGCTCGTCAGCATTATGTGTACTCCTTGAACGATATTTTATAAGCAGATAACTTAAGTATTTACGAAATAATCGACACACCTCTTTCACCACTCCCCCCCCCCAAAAAAAAAAGAACGAACGGGGTGCTCAAGATTCATTAATAAGGTTATCGTAGTTTAAGTTAAGCTTTGCATTGTGCTAACGTCAACATTAATGTTAGATATTTCGGAAGTTTTAGAGTCATACATGGGTTACATTATGCAAAAACACTGGAGACCAATATGCAGTTTACAATCACTGAAACATCAACTTACAGTATAAAGTAAAAATTAAAAAAAAGAAAATATTTTGCCCCTCAAAACCTTACCGGAAAAAAAGGGGGAAATATTTTCTCAATGAGACATGGGCTTTATAATTTGCATTCCAATAATCCAAATAGGTCATGAAATTCAGTAACCTAAAAACTTAAAATTATTTAATAATGTACTTCATTTTTGAGCAATGAGTGACTAAATTTCTTGGTAAGAACATGGGATCAAAATAAATATTGAAACTTAATGCTTTCCATTTAGTTGCAGAGTGTGGCTTTGAAAAGAAGCCTTTTAATGAGTTAAAAATATAATACAACAAATGCAATTGCTATTTTTAAAATTGGTCTATTTTCTAATAATATACCAACTGTTTTTTTTTTGTTTTTTTTTTATTGGAGGTTTAACGACCACCGTGAGCAACTCAAATGGGCTATAAGCAGTCGCCCGTCCCTAATTTTGGGTCACTGGTTCCAGGGAAGGGAAAGAGCCAGTGCCGTAAGACAAACACAACATCCATGCCTGACCGGGATTCGAACCCGGACCCCTTACGGACGAATGATCAGAGGCCAACGCCTTAGACCACTGCGCCACCGGGGCGGCATACCAACTGTAATCCATTTTTAAAAATCATTCCTAAAAAACCTTTGCCTGTGACACGATAAACAAAATGAATCATACTGAACAGAAGTAAATATACAAAACCTGAATGTATATGATGACATTCTTTTAAAGAAAAATAATTATAACATTTTTCTTTACTTTTCTTCACCTTATAATAATTATGTGATTAAATTTGCTGTTCAAATGGGTTTGCAGTGAAGAGAGGAAAATTGTTTTGCACCTTAAGTAAAAAGTTTAATAAGGTAAAAATTAAGAAGTGGGTGTTCATGGAGTCTGTCTAAATGGGATAATTCTATGCAGTCCTTGTAAACTATTTTTACCCTTAAAAAAAAGGAAAGTATTAATGTAGCATACACACAGGCGTAGCATGGGGAAGGCACAGTAGGGCATGTGCCCCCCTCTCCCCACTTAAAAATTGGAAAAGCTAATTAGTCGTTCTCCTTTTAAATGCCATAAAGTGTGATATACAGCGAAGGGAACACTACGTAATAGCCATCATTGTTATGACTGCTTTCCAGCAGAAATTCATGCGCAATAGCATGCAGTCATCTTTACGATGGGTTTCATCGTCAAATGACAGCATGAGGTCAGTGCCGTCTTAACGCTTTTGGGGGTCCTGGGCCGTCATATTTTTCGAGGCCCCCGATTATGTATATACAGAACATATACAACATATGGATATATATATACAATGTATCAGAATTATTATATACACCACCATTACTATGTTAGCCGCCCCGGTGGCGCAGTGGTCTAAGGCGCTGGCCTCTGATCATTCGTCCGTAAGGGGTCCGGGTTCGAATCCCGATCAGGCATGGATGTTGTGTTTGTCTTACGGCACTGGCTCTCTCCCTTCCCTGGAACCAGTGACCCTAAATTAGGGACGGGCGACTGCTTATAGCCCATTGAGTTGCTCACGGTGGTCGTTAAACCTCCAATCAAAAAAAAAATAAAAAAAAATTACTATGTTACCCCTATGAGAAGCAATATTCAATATCCAGTAACTTTTTAAATACCACTTGAACGAAAAATGCCGTGTTCGAAGTGGGCAGGTATGGCATACTGGTAGTTAACAAAAATGGAAGTGAGCATACCGGCAGTTAAAAAAACATTGTTTACCCATCCTGGTATGTAATAAATTATAAACCCGTCACAAACTACGTAAAGAAATTAGGTTGAAAGCACAAATTTTAACGCAAAAATCAGCAAATGATATTTTTAATGGCTAAAATTGAAAAATGATTAGCAGCTGGGACTGAAAAGACGTTAAGTGCTCTGCTGTTACACTACAGTTTTAGTGTAGCAGCAGAGCACTTAACATACTGAAGCAGAATGGCTTTCGATTTAAAATCTTGGTGTCGACCATATCGGCAGTAGCTCTGTGCCACTTCGATCACTGGAAAAATGGTACATGACAAAAATTGTAGAACTTCATGAAGTGTACCAAATTGCATTCACATTTTGTTGTTCAGCAAATTACAAGAAAATGGGTGCTGGAAGATATAATATTTCTTCTCTATCTTACAAATTATTAAACGAAAATTAAATTGAAACCGAAGAAAGATACCAACCAGCGCCCTTTTCAGACATGACGCACCAGACGAAAATGCGGATATGCAGCCCCCATCAGTTATTTGTGTAAACAGCGACGATGTAAAAAAAATATAAAAGTAGCCCAGGTGGGCAAACCCTAGTGATAAACATACGTGCGCTTCTTCATATATATAACACAAATGACGGTTTAAAAGTTAAAAAATGATTCCGAAAAAAATGCAATTTGTGCGTGGCCCTCAGGCCTCACCCGCATTTAAGACCGAGAGGGATACCGGCTTTGTTTTTTATTTTGTCACAAAAGATCCACCCGAACTTTCTTCCTGCCTCCTCGGGAAATCGAAGCTATGAGCAAGGTTTAAAAAAAAAGGCAAAAAAAACTTCCAACTTTCTGGATTGGTGTTTCTTCTTTTCTTTAAATAAAAAAACCTGCTGGTGAGTGGTAAAAGATTTTAACTTTTTGTAAACCCGTAAGACTCTTGGGACGTTAGGGGTCCCTGGGCACCAGCCCTGTTGGCCCACTCCCTAAGATGGCCATGCATGAGGTGCTTCGAAAGGAGTTGCTTTTTTGTATTCATTAAGGTGAATCAACAAATCCTGGCACACCTTACAGGTTTGGCACCAATAGCAACTGAACAGGTGCCTTTTCAGGAAAAATATTTTCAAAAATGCTCTCCCAACCCAACAAGAAAACACCAGTTTACACTTATCCGTGCCCCCCCCCAGAAAAAAAATTGGTCACACTACGCCTATGTGCATACATGTCAGGAGAATTAAATACTTAATGAATTGTTACTGAAAAGATTAAGCACAGAAATTTCAGGGTGACTCAAAGCTAAAGTTCAAGGCAGTGATGTTTTATTAGAATACATGGCCAACTTCCATGTAATAGTGAGACACAGAATGCTGGTTTTAAACATTTGTGATAAAAAATATTATTATGAATTTGTTTCATGCTTACCTCTTCTTGTACTGCTTTCACAGATCTATTTTCTACACGACCAGAAAAAATGTACATAGCTAAGATTGTTTCCATTCAACCTGCACATTTCCCCCTTTCAATATGTAACATTGAATAGATGTTCGGCTTTTCGATCACATATTCCACTCCCAGCCCTGCAATAAGTAATAATGAATTGTGGTCCTGCTTTTGATTGCACTTTCACACAGTCTTGTGGATGATGCAGAGTTAACTGATAATCTCCTTTTGATGTGAGAGAAATAAATTTGTGCTCATGTTCTTCCTTTAACAGCCACAAGAAAATACAATAGCAGGCAATGGTAGTTAACATTACTGAATCTTTAGAATAGTTAAGCTTACCATAATCTGTTGCAGTTAAATAAACAAAGCTGTAAGATTATGCAAGATCTAAATCTATTAGTTTGTTATGAATAAATAAAAAAATTACACTTGAACAGTTTGTTTCAAACTTGGTTCGAAGAATGCCTAGTTATGTGTGTCAGCACAGGCTTCATTTCTTCAGGAGTATCCGATATGCAGTACATGTTAACACAATAATTTTGTTCGGTTTCTTTCAGAAATTAGAAACATGTTGCAAGTTTAGTATTATATGCAGAATACCTATGACTGTGTATATCAGCACAGATATAAAAGTAGGTGGGATATAAAACTAATCATGCAGTATTTGGAATCCATATGTATAATCACAATTACAACCGAAGTATCACAATTATACACTGCTGGACAATTGCTAAGGACGGATCATAAACGACTATATAGCGCATAAAAAAGTAAGTGTGGTTGGATGCCAAGTAAAATAAAATAATGTCAGAATGTCAGGACATTACAAGAAAGACAATTTATTGTGCTCTGAAATCCAGAAGGCTTTGGAACGTGTTAAAGGGACAAACAGGCCATTTTGTGCAGAATACGTAAACGTGAAAAAAATGAAATTACCGTCCACAGGCGTTCCGGCGTAAGATGTCAATACGGGATATGGCCACCATGGAGGGCGATGCAAGATTCCACACGTCGTGTCATGCTTTGCACAACATTATCAAGCAGCTGTTGGGGGTAATTTATTCCATTCCTCTGTCAGTGCACGGATGAGGGTGTCCTTGTTTATTGGAGAGCATTGGCGACCAGCAAGACTCCTCCCCAAAGCAGCCCACACCTTTTCAATGAGATTCAGATCTGGAGAACGTGCTGGCCATACGAGGCGATGAATATCCTTGCTCCCAAGACACTCCTGGACAGCGACTGTTCGATGACATGTTGCGTTGTTGTCCATGAAAATGAATCTATCACCGACAGCATCACGGAACATGCGAACATGAGGTAGCAGAACATCTTTAATGTATCGTTGGCCAGTCATAGTCCCAGTTGGAAGCACATAGAGGGAGGTACGGCCATTGATCATGATGCCAGCCCATACCATGACACTACATGTCGGATATCGGTCCTTTTCCTGTATGTTTGCTGGACAATATGCAGTACCACTATCTCGCCAGATCAGTTGTCGTCGACAATCAGAGGATAGACTGTATCTACTCTCATCTGAGAAGAGGACAGCAGACCAGTCGTTATCAGTCCAATTGCGATGTTGATGGCACCATTGCAAACGGGCGGTACGGTAACGTCTGGACAATGGAATGCACACAACAGGACGGCGGGCGTATAGTCCTCCTTCATGCAAACGTCTGGCGACAGTTTTTCGGGAGATCCACTTGCCAGTAGCAGGGATAAACTGATTTGCTACCTCACTAGCTGTGCGGCGCCGGTGTCTTTTTGTTTATAGCACTATGTACCGATCTTCTGCAGGTGTCGTACTGCGAACACGACCTCCCCGTGACGTTTGCTACACTCTCCATTTGTTTGAAATGATTTCCAAAGCCAAGAAACAACACTGTGGCTGACGTCGAACTCCCAGGCAACATCTGTTATTTTTCGCCCTTCTTCAATCTTGCCAATAATACAGCCACGCGTAAAATCATCTAGGTGATGTCGGGAAGACATACTGAAAATTGCAAGTTCGTCAATTGATTCTTTCCCTTTCAACTTTGCGTTTGAACAACAGCGGTCAATACGCGTCAAATCCTTTATATCTCTTATCAGCGCTATGACGTCACGAACAAGTTCGGCAATTCAAACTTTGCATACGCACAACACGTCTTACTGTATCCCGCACTTATGCTAATTTCCACATTTTCCTGCCTTCCATTTTATTGTTGCTATCGTTGCTATTGTCATCCGTCCTTAGCAATTGTCCGGCAGTGTATTATTACTGTATTTGAATGTCTTCTCTCTGTTACTATTTCCAGTATAAATTTAATGGACTGACTCAAAAAGTTTTTTTGACAATTTGCACATGAAACTGAATTCAGTAAACTGTTAATTGCAGGATCAATTACACCTCCGCATTTTTAAGTGTTTTTGCCGTTCCCTTTTGGATAAACGATTCTTATTTTGTTGTTTTAAATAGAAATTAAGTCTTGTCATAATGTAATACTGAATAACTTTACTAGTGGTCTCTATTTCATGATTTTTGCAACCAACTGTTTTCAAGGTGGAACCACGTAAAGCCTGTATGATGTCCAAAATGCTATCTCGGTGCAATTTAAGAAAACTGAAGCACTTAGTAAATTTTTCTTCAATTTCATAGATCAAGGCAAAAAGTTTGTTTGACGAATATGTCAGCCCTCCCTGATCAAAATGTTTTGTGTATTCTGCATTAACATTATTGATAGACACCTTATCCTGTTGAAGAAGGCTTTTACAAGTTTCACACACAATTTTTCTATTAAAAACACGAGCCACAAATCCTGAAATATAATATATGAGACGAACATCACTCTTTTGCTGGACCAGAATATTATGCTCCAAACTGCTTTCTTTGCGCGTAAGGTCAGAAGAATTTTCATTAGGACTTCCAGTTTCAAAAAATGAATCAATAACCGAAAGAGCTGATTCTTCTGGTTCCTTTGGTGGGACACTGATTAGTGAATTTACTACACAAGGTGGAGCATTACCACCTCTTGGAGGTTTAGCAAGGTTATAAAAACTTAGCATTTCTACAATTGTCAGAAATTCAGTGCTATTGGGGTGATCATTACATCCTTTGCATTGGCGAATAATGCTGAAAAGGTTTTCAATTTTATCCTGACTTAGTCTAGATGTTAAAAGGTAAGAATAATGAGCACTATGCGTCAAGTATTCAACAAGGGATAAAGCGCTGCTAATCGATACCTTTAAACATGTAGCAGTACTTTCAGAGATGAAACCATTACCTTCGGCATGCATCTCCCAAATATTTAAGAACTGCAAGAACTCTTTAAGAAACTCATATTTTGAGCTATTCAGGTATAAAGAATTATAAGGAGTTCTTGATGTCATTATGTCAATGAGTGCATTCATTTTTGTTATGAACATAATAGTTGGCTCTGGATCCCCGTATTGAAAACTTATTTGGTCTTTATAAATAAACAGGCCTTTAAGAACTTCTAAACTGAATATCTTAAATGCCAAGTTAACTTTCATTTTTTCAAAATTGTTTGGAGTAAGATGAGCTTGAGTTATTTTTGGTATTGCTCTTAAACTAAGAGCGTTTCGATCCAACTTCCATGCAGCTTTTATAAATTCTGAATGTACTCGACCTTCTAAAAGACTGAATCCATTTTTTAAAAATGCATTACGTACACATTTGATTAAGTGGGGAAAATCTGAAAAGAAGTGCAGATATCTGTGTCCATCAACAGGATGAGGCACCTTGCATTTAATGTCTCCTGCGCTAGTCACGCCAATGCCAAATTTACGCCACATGGATCTGTTCCATGATGCTCCATCACCTACTATGCCATCCACAAATAATCCAGCTTTTTCGGATAATATTATTGCTTCAGTTAAAAATTTACTGAGCATATCCCCTTTCATATTACTTTTTGTGGCAAATACTGCTAAAATTTGGGTCCAATCCCCAGTAAACGGCTGAAATAGAAATACCAAACCATGGTCACATAACTCATGTATTTTCTCCGCAGGTGTAAACAATCCATAATCAACATATCCCTGAATAGTCCCACTTGACTTTAGTTGCAGGTGCTCAGAAAGTTTCATCTCATCAAAAACTATGCAACCATGCCTTTCGAAAGAATTTAATTCAGCAGTTCTACCTTTCAAAGTTTCAAACATTTTCTTATTAAATCCATAACCAGCTTGATATGATTTTACATATTTTTTCAAACAGGTTCGACTAGGCAAAATAAGTAATTTGTTTAACCTCATGTGCTCATAGAGCCGGGGACTTTTCATTCTCATTATAATGCATTCTAACAACCAACTGCTGTCATACCTCATACCTTTTACACTCTTTCGCTCTGAAGCTTTAATGCATTCACCTATGGCTAATTGTTGCTTATGAGATAAATATTTCAACTTGTTAGTCAAGTTATTAGATGTATATTTTTTGTTTCTAACTTTTAAGTTTTTAATTTTATTTCTCAAAAAGACTGTATGTTGTTTTAATCGCTTTAAAGTTTGATGTGCCATTTTTAACTTTATTCCACATGTCAGAACAGGTCTACCATTTCTTCGTCTTTTTAACACAGATCTGTGATTTAATAAAAGCTTGCGCTGGTACTGACATGCTGAACATATTGCTCCATTTTCACTAACATGACCAACACATTTCCTGTTTTGCCAAAACTTCCGATTTCGAGTAAGGAGTTGCTCACCTGTTTTGTGCTTAGGTATTTCTGGAAATTCTTCAAGAGTTCCAACACCACGACAGCTGTGATAGGAATTGGCCTTTTCCAGTATGGTTTCCAAACTTTTACATGAATTTACTTTCTCTTTAACAATTTCTATACCTTTATGGTACACAATGCATGAAATTTCAGATTCTGAACATTTTTCAACAACAATTTTGGTATCAGGATTGGTATGTTCTTTCGAGTATGTTTTCCATTTCATAAAGCACACAACATTTGGAGATTCTTCATATGTAACAGTTACCCAAAATTTTGTTGGCAAAGTAACGTTGCATATTTCTTCAAATGAAATAAGGCCTTCATTCATTTTTGTGTTGGTATCTATTAAACGAGGATTGTCCTCCAATTTTCTCTTTTTTTCTGGTACAGAAGATGTAATCCTTGTAGAACGTTTGTTTGGTAAAGGTTTACTTAAATATTTCGGTAAATTTGGGAAAATAGTAGGTATGGCGTCAGGCTTGAGTAATGGTTTGTCTCGGCATGTTAGAACTTCCTTACCTTGAATAGTGTAACGATAATGCATCTCAATGAATTTAGATTCAAAGTGCAAGGCACATACAACACAACTTTCATCAAGTTTCTTATCAGCTCTGGGAATTGCCTTATCCCATTTGCTCAACATATCAGGTATTTTGGGGACAGCAAAGAGTGATATTTTATTTTTGCAGGATTTATAGCCAGTATTACATCCTGGCACAAAACAGCTGCTTTGCCTTTTCCGTTTTCTATGTTTTTTATTATTTGCTAATGCAGAATTTACCAGTCCTTTCACAGCTGACATTATTTCCTTATGATCTTATAACTAACTGTTGCAGTCGATTTCAGTACTGCACTTAAGTTTAACCACACAGTAGGTTTAACGCGTGACAGCCAATACTTGATCAACTTCTACATCTTTACGAATAAAAAGTTACTAATTTCGGAAATAAATTTCGTTATAAACAATCCACAGTTCACAGTTGAATAAAACTAACACCGGAATAAGCCTATTGCGTTTCAGTGATCAACTGTTGAATTACCTAGTGTATTACTGTTATGATCGAGCTACAACGAGTTAGCAAAGATACTGCCAAAAAGATTTCCCTCCACTAACCTTTGTTTTGTGAAAATTTGAAGTTTTGTAAGGCAGCAAATCCTTGGTAAACAAACTTCCCACCATTGAATAACATGAAGCCGATGAAGCATCCTAACGTAACTTCCGATGCCAGCACCCTCTGTCATTTCATGACGATTGGTCACAAAACCGTGAGGGACATCTTAGGGAGCACGACACACTAATTCTTCTAGGCACTGTAGCGATACCTTAGGATTACCGCAGCGTCTCTTCAAAACATTGCTCTTGCATATTACGATATTATATATTACGATATTACATATTACATATTACGATAAAAATCTTTAAAAGACATTTAAAAAATGAAATTTCTACACCATTTGCCATTAATGTCCATAACCTAAAATATGTACGTCGCACTTTTCCCAGGTACTAATATTTTTCCGACGAAATAATTTAGGACGCTAATCTACACAATTACTCATTTTACATTTCACATCGTTACCTAAGATATGAAATAACCATTACAGAATTAAAAAAAACTTACCTTTCCCCTTATCTTTATATTTTTGTATTTATATATTTATTTATTTGTTTGTGTATGTCTTTATTATGTTTATGTATGTAAATTTCTTTTATTTTTTAATCTGAAAGGCAGCGAACGTGAAAATGAAATGAAATGAGCATAAAAATAGACCAAAGCCGCTCAAATAGTATTTCAGAAGTAACCCCACGTGTGCCACCCCGGTGGCACAGTGGTCTAAGGGATGGCCTCTGATCATTCGTCCGAAAGGGGTCCGGGTTCAAATCCCGGTGAGGCATGGATGTTGTGTTTGTCTTACGGCACTGGCTCTCTCCCTTCCCTGGAGCCAGTGACCCTAAATTAGGGACGGGCGACTGCTTATAGCCCATTGAGTTGCTCACGGTGGTCGTTAAACCGTCAATCAAAAAAAAAAAAAAAACCCCACGTGACACATGAAGACAAGCCCCACCCATATGTGTCGTCACTGAAACTGAATACCGCCCTCTGATTGGCCGAATTTTCCCCAGGTTTGCTTAAATGTTTCCGTGGAAGATGGCATCCTCTATTTTTTTTATTGGAGGTTTAACGACCACCGTGAGCAACACAATAGGCTATAAGCAGTCGCCCGTCCCTAATTTAGAACCACTGACTCCAGCGAAGGAAGAGAGCCAATGCCGTAAAACAAACACAACATCCATGCCCCACCGGGATTCGAGCCCGGACCCTTCTCGGACGAATGGTCAGAAGCCAGCGCTTGGACCACAGCGCCACCGGGGTGGCCCTCTAATTGTTTAAAGAGGTGTCTAACAGCGGTGGTGTCTTTAGTAACTTAAACTTAAAAAGGAACACTCTCTGAGGTGTTATTTTGTAAGTTTAATTTACAAGGGGTCACGGTTTTTCAGCTACGCAATTAAGAACAACGAAAGTCCTCCAGCTGCCACGTACCCTCGCTTTGTGATGTGGTCGTCTTTCGGTGAGTTTCAAATTTATTAAAGTTTGTTTTTTATTCATTATAATAATTTTTACTTTTGAAATTGTGTTTATATATATAAGAACACAGACGTATAAAGTGTATGGACGCATGTGTTTGTGTAAATTCTCCCAGTATTGAAACGCTAAACATTGCGTTCCCTCAAATTAGATGATGCCGCCCCGGTGGCGCAGTGGTCTAAGCGATGGCTTCTGATCATTCGTACGTAAAGGGTCCGGGTTCGAATCCCGGTGAGGCATGAATGTTGTGTTTGTCTTGCGGTACTGGCTCTCTTCCTTCCCTGGAACCAGTGGCCCTAAATTAGGGACGGGCGAATGCTTTACAGCCCATTGAATTGCTCACGGTGATCGTTAAACCTCCAATTAAAAAGAAATCAGATGATCCACTTTCATTGCTGCTAGTCTAGCAACAATTGTTCATCAACAAATTGTTGAAGTTTAAATGTTCATAAGTGAGTCACGGAAAAATTCTCATAGGACGCCACCGGGAATCGAACCCATGGTCTTCCAGTTACGCGCTGGACATGCTTCCACTGCACCACAGCGGCCTCGAAATTTTCAGACTCACATACGACAAACTGCCAATCACCTGGCAGGTTGCTTTCTTTGGAGCCCCGCACAATGCTGTGAATTCGCCAAAAATGAGTAGTAGCAACGGAACAAATAACTAGAAGGCGAATGAATGATAAATACACAGTTGACGTGGACTAGGAACATCAAATAGAAGTCATCGCTCTTTCCACGTTTATAAGTGAAATTCCTGGTGGCGGCCGATGAGAATTTTTCCGTGACTCACTTATAAACGTGGAAAGAGCGATGACTTCTATTTGATGTTCCTAATCCACGTCAACTGCAACTGTGTATTTATTAAATGTTCAAATTGTTGAAGCGTTCTGTTATTCAATTTGCTGTCTACCTTCCTTGATAAAGCCATCTGGTTGATGTGCGAAAGCTTGGAAATTCTTGCTAATAAGCTAATAAATTCGCATTACTGGTATAGTTGCAATATTTCAACAATTAGCAGAACTACAGGGTAAAGAAGGAGAAGCGAATTTCTTAAAAGTAAAAGAAATATAAAACAAGAAAGATGACACCGAATTTTCGGGTGTAATAAGCACGTCTTTTGAATCCGTTCTGATGCAAATTAAATTTATCAAAGCTATTCAAAGTCAATGGAACTGGTATGGAAAATAATAGTATCTGACGGAAGTAAGACGTTTTTCAATCGGGATTTTAATCCCTCAGATATTGCTGTAAACGGAATCGTGAGCTTACTCCCTCTGGTTGCAGACTTGTGCGTTAAGAAAAACATGAATTTATATGAGAAACATTTCGCACCGGAAACGCTCTCCAACACAGAAATAATTTTTCAAATCGGACTCTTAGAAACAGAGATATCGACAAAAATAAGATGTGACTTTACGTCCTCTGGTGGGAAAACCACGCATTATTTTAGGAAGAAAGTATTCTCAAAAGCTTTTCCATATGAGCGGAATCGGTCCAAGAAAAAAAAATTAGTCGAGTTTTCAGGAGCCCAGATTTTGCTGCAAATACATCAGAAGCAGTAATTAACACTTATGCCCCGCAGTGGCCAAACCATTCTTTACCAAACATCAGAAATTGTATGAAAAATATTTTCCATCAGGTATTGTATGCGATACAGGAAGAATTTTTCAAATCGAAGTTATAGAAGCAGAAATAACGCAGAAAACGCAATTTATCTTTGTGCCCCCTAGCGGAAAGTCTATGATTTACTTGAAAATTTTGAATTTATAGGAAAAACATTTCGCGTCGAAAACACTATCCAACAAAGAAGGAAGTTTTCAAATCGGACCCCTAGAAGTAGAGATATTGACAAAAATAAGATATACATCTACGCCCTCTGGCGTAGGAACCATGCATTATTTCAAGAAGAAAATGTTCTTAAAAGGTTTGTCGACATAAGTAGTATTGGTCAACAAACGACTTTTTTTCAATCGAGATTTTAGAAGCTCCTATTCTGCTGCAAATACATCAGAAGCGGAAATTAAAACTTACGCCACCGGGTGGCCAAACCTTTTTTTACAAAAATTAGAAATTATGTGTAAAGGATTTACCATCAGGAGCTGTATCCGGTGCAGGAAGAATTATTCAAATCGGAGATTTAGAAGTAGAGATACAGGAGCGAAAGCAATTAACATTTACGCCCCGTAGCGAAAAGTCTATGATTTACTTGACAATTTTGAAATTATAGAAAAAACATGTCACACTGGAAACACTATCCAACAAAGAAGAAAGTTTTTAAATCGGACTCCTAGAAGTAGAGATATTGACAAAAATAAGATGTACGTCTACGCTCCCTGGCTGAGAAACTATGGAATATTTTAAGAAGAAAATATTCCGAAAAGGTTTATCGATGTGAGTGCTATCAGTCCGTGAAAGAATTTTTTCAATCGATATTTTAGAAGCTCAGATTTTATGGCAAATACATCAGAAGCAAAATTAACGCTTACGCCCCCTGGTGGCGAAAGTATTCTTTACCAAAAATTAGAAATTATATGTAAAAGATTTTTCATCAGGAGATGTATCCGCTGATGAAATTTTTTTCAAATCGGAGTTTTAGAAGGAGAATTATCAGGAAAAATCTAATTTACTGTTACGCCCTCTAACGGAAAATCTATGCGTAATTTGAGAAAGTAACTATATCTAAAATACTCTTCGACATAAATGGAATTGAAAGATAAAAGAATTTTTTCAATCGGATTTTTAGAAGCAAATATGTGGAATAAAACGTATTTTTGAATTCGACATCATCTGCATTTACGCCCTCTAGCGGCGAAATTGTACATCGTAGAAAAAACGAAATGACGAATCATCATTCGCATATTTCAAGCTTCCCAATGCAAAAAGAATTTTTTCAAATCGGACTAATAGTTGCAGAGATATCGTGTCTACAGACGGACGGACGGATAACATAAGCACGATCTTTGTTTACAAAAGACGTGCTAAAAATTGTGCACTTATAAATATGCACTGAGAAAATAATCAAAGATGCAAAATACTCCAAAATAGCTTTGTGTTTCATATTTATTTCAGAGACGCAGGACGTCAGTTATGGTAAAGATTTTAATGAAGCACTTCTCATACAAGGTACAAACACGTAATGTTGAAACAAACTGGGGTTAAGAAAAACAAAACAAAACTTCTCATTGTTGCACCTAGACGGTCTGAATGAAAAAAATATTGCGTAATATTAAATTAAAGAAAATTACAGATATGTTTCGTACTTTGCGAAAAAAACGTAGAACTTAATTCGCAACTTATCCCTCACCTCTGCTACAAGCTCCAAGAGAAGGAGAAGGAAGGGCAAACAGAACTAAAGCAAAACAGCTGGCCAACCAGCTGAGGTTACACCTGCTCACAGGGCGTAACCAAAGTGGTACCCCCTCCCGCTGCTTCCGAAGTTACGGATCAAAAGCTGCTCTCAGAGCTTGTGGAGCGGATTGGGATGACCAAATCAGGCCGGGGATTTTAGTCTTACGTCCCACTATCAAAAACACAGGTATCTACAGGGGAATGAACACCTCACAAATCTCCTCATGAAAAAAATATTTGTTAAATTCTGGATGAAAGAGAACTGTTGAAATATGCACTGTGAAAATAATTCTGTAGTGAACAAATTTTAATAATTTAAACGGTTGAATAATTTTTAAAATGAACCCATATTTGAATGCAGCATCAAACAATTCTAAAAATACCGGGTGTAGTACCAAATAATTATTTTCCTTGGAAAATTTGATTTTGGAAAAAAAAATCTGTCTTTCAAAGATCTCCATTTCCAACCAAATCACCATGAAAGTCATGTCGAAAGTTTAAATGGGCGCATGCCTCATCGGAAGTTTCCTGTGGAATTCATTTTTACATTTATTTGTTCACTGATTGCTTACTGCACAATAGTATTGAAATCTGCTCCTTGAGCAGATGTCTTTTTTAAGTCCACCCATTCTTTCAATCCAGGACTGTTAAATAATTGTTTCTTTTAAGCTAAAGGTGAGTGGGACACGAATTTGAAATATTTCTGCTGGAGAATCGCTTTGTGCTCTATGTTGGTCTGTGGATAAGGGGTGTGAATGATGGTCCATCAAAAATCAACTATCCTGTTGTAATCTTGAAAGAGACACCAGTACAGATTGTGAATGACAATGTGTACTGGTGTCTCTTTCAAGATTAAAACAGGAGAGTTGGGCTTACCAATCACCATGGCTCTATATACAACAGCCTGCGTCTAACTGTAGTTATCTCAGCTTACACAGAAACTTTTTCTTCAAAAGGACTTTTCAGACAGAAATAAAGCACAAATGAAATTAGCGATTGTTATCGAGTAAGTACCAAAATACACTGGCGGAAAGTGAAAAAAGAACACCAAGAAGGAATTTTCGGACGATCATGAAATTTACATATGTTAATGGGGTCGAGTTTACATAGGTGTGATGTTAATTTTGGTACCAACCGGTGAGAGCTTATGCCACAGCACGGCATTATATGCAAATTATCGTCGGTGGTATTTTAGGAGTACGGCGAAGTGAATGTAATCAGTCGTCGGCGTACGGACACGTGCGAAGACCCTGAAAAAGCTGCAATGCCTCGACATGGAAGACGTGTACGATTTCAGCAGTTATCGGACTTTGAGCGAGGTCGTCTAGTCGGACTCCGCCAGGCCGGGTGGTCGTATCGTCGTATTGCGGAGCGAATTGGACGGGAAGTATCGGTGGTGGTACGATGGTGGCATAGATGGTCCGAGGAACATTCCCACACGTGAAGACGTGGAACCGGTAGTCACAGCAGGACTGATGAACGGACCGATCAACGCATAAGAAGAGCGACGTTGTCAAGCAGAACATCCACTGCGACACAAATCCGAGCTGCCGTTGAACCTGAGGTGACTGTGCGAACAATCCGCAACCGTCTACTGGATGCAGGACTACGTGCACGTGTGCCTCTGGCATGTGTACCTCTGACTCCAGCCCACAGTCAGGAATGGCTGCAGTGGTGTCGCCAACGTCTGCACTGGAGAACGCAATGGCGATCTGTCGTGTTCAGCGATGAAAGCAGATTCTACTTGGGAGCCTCCGATGGCCGTATGCGTGTTCGCAGACGCACAGTGGAGCGTCTCCACCCTTCTTGCATCCGCCAGCAACACACAGGGCTTACACCTGGTCTCCTGGTGTGGGGAGCGATCAGCTATCACTCCCGTACACAACTAGTGTTTGTACAGGGTACGTTAAACAGCACCTCCTACATCAACAACATCATTCAGCCCATTGTTGTGTCATTTGTAAGGTCGGTCCATCGTGGTGCAAGATAACGCATGCCCACACACGGCACGTGCAACGCAACATGCACTTCAGGGTGTGAGACAACTTCCATGGCCTGCACGTTCACCGGATTTGTCCCCCATTGAGCATGTGTGAGATTTTATGGGACAACGACTTATCCGGTCTCCATGGCCAGCCACGACCATCCCCGATTTACGCGTCCAGGTTGAGGATGCTTGGAACTCAATACCCCAAACTTACATCCAGCATCTGTACGATAGACTCCATGCCAGAATTGCACAGTGTGACGCAGTTCATGGCGGTTCAACCTCGTACTAACCATGTTACATGGAAATGTTAGTTTTCAGTTTACCAGCAAATACTGCTGTATTTTGCCATAATGTTTTGATCACGCAATCCTCTGTATTCCGTTATTATGCTGTATAAATTTCGTTGGTATCAGACGTCTCCTTCTTGGTGTTCTTTTTTCCCTTCCCGGCAGGGTAATTATTCATTCTTAAAAAAAAGAATACGAGAAAATGAGCCATTTTTCTGGTGGGAGACCGGGAATAATGAGAAAATCCCGGTGGACCAATCCGCACCTGATCAGGTCCGACTTTCCTGATCTCGCTGTCCTTACACGTTCTGTTTGCCTGCCGGGCACCTTAACATTGAGCTCCTGCGATCTAGTAGCGCATTATAGATAGCCTCAACATAATGTTTTACAATGCGAACAGCATCAGGAAAAAACTTGCTCAATTCGTAAGATTCCTGAAAGATCATGACATCGATGTTGCTCTTATCTGTGAGTCCAAGCTCACACCTAAGATCAAGCGAGTTAATGTTGAGAAATACCAGGTGTTCTGGCACTCTACAGGCACGCAGCAGGAGGTAATGACATTTTAGTCAGAAATGGTTTAAACGCAAACATCGTATCCTTCAAAGACAAGGGCATTGAGGTACTGGCTGTTGAGCTAAAAACAGGCTCAGGCTTGATTTAATTAACTTCCGTTTATAACAGTCCAGGGAAGAAACCATCTGACGATGAAGCATTAGTTTCGGGGCCCCTCTGACTTTGACTGCCATACTTAAAAAATAATATTTTTCTGTCGTATATCTCCCCCCCCCTACTTGTAGCATTTTATCAACCGCAAATATATTACTGTTACAGAGTAAAATAACTTTTTTGCTATGTATACCTCCCCCCCCCATTCTTTATTTTTTACCTTAATCTGGTTTATAAGTAACTGGAAGTAAATGAATATGTGCAGCATTTTATCAACTGCAACTATAAAACAGTTATAGGCTATTACCATAAGCAAGAAGAACGGAGAACTATATGCAGATACATATTTTTCAACAATATTCATTATGACATTTCATTGTACGTATGTTTCGAATATTTGTATTTGGAGTAGAAGTTTCCTTTTACATATTTTTGCTTGCTATGAATATAAATAAGAGGAAGTAAATTAATGTGTTTTATTAACTGCACTGCATATGTGCTATTGGTATAATAATAGAGCATAAATAAGAAAGTCTAAGAATATCATGCAAATACCTTTTTTTTTTTTTTCAGAAAGATTTCATTATGATATTGCATTATTTATGGGTTTCATGCAGTGCATTTTTACATAACTTGTATTTAGGGATAAAATGAAAACAGGATGAGAGGAAAAACAGAATGAAAAAAATTGTTACATATTTTGATATAATTGATTCTGAAGTATGTAAATGAATATAAAGTCAGGTTACCTGAATTATATTTCCGTTCAAGTTGGATTCAGTCTTCAATGAATTTATATAGTTTCCTTTCTACTTTTTTTCTTTACAAAATCGTTTATTATGCTATCGCAAGTCACATTCTTTAAAGTAACACTTTCTATTGTCAAAATTGCGGAATTCGTCAAATGTTCTTGAGTCATAGAATTCCTCAAATAATTTTTCACTCTGTTTAACACTGAAAAAGAACGTTCGCCCGAAGCATTTATTACAGGTATTGTTAGAAATATTTTTAGGATAGTATCTACACTCGGAAAGGTTGCCTGCAAACCATCATGCAAACATTTATACAGGTCGGTAGGTGATCGTGACGGACAGACTGCTTCCTCGTTGTCTGTAAAATGGAGGAAATGTCTCAATTCATCTTCAAAAAGAATTGCGTCGATGTCCTCTCGGTACAACTCAGTTAACTTGTGAACATGTTTGTTTTTTAAAATTTCGTCCCTATTTTTATCAAAAAACACGCAAAAAAAGTCAACAATTATTTTAGAGATATGCTTCTATTCTTCAAGTGCACAGTTATTGTGTCACAAATAACGTTGACGGTCTCAACGATGATTTTGTCTTTACCTTTCAAATTGACTTCATTGTCTCTCGTCTCATCGAAAAATAACTTTCTGCTTCTTTTACGCTTCTCATCAGAGATATCTGAAGAAGCTTTATTTTGCACTAAAGTATATACTTCGGCTTCTATCGAACTATAGTCATTTCGAACTTCAGAAACAAAACTTTAAAGTGAATCAAACATTTTCACAGCACTGGTACATTTGTTTCGACTTTCTGCAGTGATTTGCTGACAGCATCAATTCTTTGAAGCAAGCGATTCCACAAAACAGTAAAAACAGCTATATCATACTTTTCAAACTTTTCCGCTAAGGACTTTGCTTCAATGTTTGCAAGCGTTTTTTCCGAATTTGATAAAGCTATGTCTTTTAATGTTTTCTTTATATTATTATAGCCCATTTTCAGTGATAAAACAGCATAGCGCGTGCAGACCATCTGGTGTCACAAATCCTCTTTACCGTGAAGTGTATATTTTATTCTTGCAAGCGTGCTTGTAGCATATTCCACCGATGTGTTGAAACCGAAAAAAAGGCATACACGTTTTGAACAAAGTCAAAGAAATATGTCGCTCCTTTGCATAATTCAGCTGCAGCGTTGCAAATCAATTTTAACGAATGGCTAGAACACGGCACGAATAAAGCAGAGAGGATTGCATTGTTCCGTCTCGCGGGCAGCGGGTGGCCTAGTGGTTAACGTTCGTGACTGCCACGGAGAAGACCTCGGGTTCGATCCCAGGCAGGTACCAACGCTCGAATCACTAAATATCCGCCGTGCATCGGATGGGTACTTTAAGCAGTCGGACCCCGGGCACTGGCCCCCGGTAATAAATAAGGGCGTCTTCCTCCCTCTTTCTACCTAGTTTCCGTGTCACTTTCCTATCGGGCACTCTAGTTCAAATCTCCTAGCTTCCTATTTCTAAGGGTTGTTTAAGACCTGGGGTTAGCCCTTCTAAAATCCTCCACATATGATCTGCTCTGATCTGTTCCGTCTCGCCTGCAGACCTGAATATTTTCCAGCCATATTAGCTGCATTATCAAAGCTCTGCCCACGGCAATTTTTTTATGTTCAATCCTAAATCTGAAATGATTTTCAAAACAGTTGTCTCCAGACATTCAGAAGTGTGTGATTTCAGTGGAACGAAACAAATAAATCGTTCTACAACTTCGCCGGTGTCGGTCACATATCTCAAAATTAACGTTAATTTACCTATATTGCTCACATCTGGTGTTTAATCAACTATTATGGAATAGTATTTGGCATTCTTTACTTCGTCACAAAACTGGTTTCTGACCCGCTCCGCCATTAAAGAGATGAATTCATCATAGACTGGGTGCATTAAATAATTAGTTTTCCCTGAGCCACAATACTGAAAGTTTCTCATATGTTCTTTTAGGAAACTATCAAATTCACTGAGATACTCAAGACAGGTTAAAAAAATTACCTTTTCGATTGGACGCTGTTGATCGTTATGTCCTCTTAAAGGTAATCCCAAAGAACATAGCAGTTTGACTGTGGCAGCAACTCGTTTCAATACTTTTCTCCAATAAGAGCACTTTTCTTCATACTGGGTAGTTAATGCAGAATCAATTCTTCCACGTACTTAGCTTTTTACAAAGATGCACATAGCATTGATATGAGATTTGGAAATTTCATGGTCAGCAATATCTCTAGCAACGTTTCTCTAGTTTGAATAGCCGTCAACAAATGCCTGTTTTTCTTTACTATGGTCAGGGAATAGTTTACAAATATAACAGTAAATTGTCTTGGTTGTTTCCGAAAAAATCAACCAATTTCTCATTTATTTTGTTCCGTTTTTCCTCACCCTCAGAAAATGAGACTCATTGAAACCTCTGAGATTAATCCGTCCTCCTTCCTCATACTTTTTTGTCAAATTTTCCATATTTCCTACGTTTTTCGATTTATTCAGTAAAAAATATTCGATCATATCGGATGAAATCAATTTTGGCCATAATGCAATATCTTCAGGATAGGCACCATCCCTCATTTCAACAAAATTGCTATTAGTAGGCAGTACTATTCAGTGGCGAGGGAACCGTCCCGGCCCGGTCAATAATTTCAGCCAAGATTTTTACTTTTATTATTTTTTCATTTTACATATGTGCGATTGTTGTGATGTGCCTTGGAAAGTTCCTCTAGGTAAGTGGTTGGGTGGTCCCATGGGCGGCGGAAGGTAGGGGATCCCCTCTAAAATTTCATGGTCCCCCTCACTGAGGGGGTCCACACAGGAAACCTCCTAAAACTATGTGGTTCACATATAAATTACAGACTTTTTTTTACGATTTCCTGGATGCCGTCACCATGCTTCGCAGTTTTCTCGAAAACTCTTCAAGTACAATTTTGAAAGTTGATTTCGCACAAATATACTGAAACGTTAATTCAACGCTCTGTTTTTCTCCTTAAAAAGATCGTTAAAGAAATATTTAAATTTCTTTAAAGCAATAGCCACGGCGGAGAAGGGGTCTCTCTCTTTCCTTTTGTTCGTTCTTCTTATTTTTTTTTCTTCGTTTTATTTCAAGTCCGAATGTGTTTTACTCGAGATCAGAAAACCCATTAAATACATCTGAGAAATAAATAACTGAACAAAAGAACTCGAACTCAACTTAAGCGGTGAATATACTACTTGTTATGAACAGAGCACAGGTCATTCTTGATGTTTTCTCACATAGAAGATAAACGATCCTGGACGAATGTGAGTGCTTTTGCTGCGAGAACAACTATTGTCGAACTATAAGAGTAACAAAATCGCTTGCCTCTCACGCTCTGTGGCGTTCAATAGATGGTGTTTTTCCCGATGGTAGAAACAATCTATCAGCGTTTCCTTGTTGTTTGTGTTTTCACCCGTCTTCTTCATGCATTCAACATGCAGACATAAACAGTCTATACTGTTGAATGTATGCTCTCCAAAACAGGAAAGGTAAGATTCTCTCGTTAGTTGAAGTACAAACATACCAATGATCACAATGTTCACTGAGGGAATGTTTAGTAAGGTTTGTTTATAACACGCTTGAGGTGTTTGGAGGCACCGCAGTGTTTGAGAAAATTATCAGTAAAGCTTAATTAAGGGATGATGAAAGAAAACACCGTTGCATGCAAAATTACCAAGCTAAAGATAATAATTTTATATTAATAATGACAAATAGCTTGAGCCATAAAAAATAAATAAATAGGTAGTCTTATTTAAAGCTATACCTATAAATTTGGTGAGCAGAATTTGTAGAACTTCGATTTCAAAAACTTATCTATCCAAATATGCAATCCGTTTTCTCTTCAAAGTTTTTTTTTTTTGGAAACAACACTGTCGGGGCGTTTACAGGTTTCAATTGCCTACGGTTTGTAAAAGGCTGGTAAACAAAATCGTCCCCTACAAAGTGGGAAGAACATATTCTTGAATGCAGATCGGTGCGAAAATCCTTCCTTTTCATTTTGCGCAGCCATTGCTTCAAAATATCAAGTCTTTTCAGTGGAAAACTGTAAAAACTTATCCCTTCTTCGATGCATTTCCTGTGGCACAACTTATTTACACAACCAAACGCAGAACAAAAATTATGCATAATGGAGATTTGTTAGAAAATACAAAATTTATCAATAACAACTATCACAACTCAACACTACAACAACCTGTAACCGAAACAACTGAAAGATTGTTGGTCCGCTATCACGTGGTTAATTTCCCAAAATGCAACGAGCGGCGGGTAAGGTCCATTGAAATGCTAAATGGTTGTTGCCATCCCAGGTACAAATAGGCGTTCATATACTGTACAACTACAGCTTACCAGATTTTGATGTTTGTTAGCTGCAGTAAACATCCGAAAAATTCAGACACCCCTTTTAATTCATTTATGACATTTACGGACTATCGGATGATGAAAAGATTTCGGCGTGCTTTACACGTTTCGTATTTTACAAGACGGAACGGGGAGGGGGTGGGGGAGGGCGATTTCCTAATCGCCGCACCCCTTTAAGCCTTTAGCCTCCAATTGAGTCCGGCGACTGCAATTTAGCAGGCAGATGCTGCAAGGCAACAAACTGGCTTTGGAATGCACTCCCTTCTGAATATCAGTTGACAGGTGATATCATATTTTCAGTTGCGCCCAACCTTTTCTAACATGTGGTTTTAGTCTAGCTGTTCAGGTTGGGTATACATTTTTG
The DNA here is from genome assembly GCA_039090855.1 of Macrothele yani. Classification (NCBI taxonomy): domain Eukaryota; kingdom Metazoa; phylum Arthropoda; class Arachnida; order Araneae; family Macrothelidae; genus Macrothele; species Macrothele yani. The sequence continues at coordinate 69,630,800 of CM077025.1, read as the reverse complement.
ATAGAAAATGAAAGATTTGCTCAATGGTGCAACAGGAATTTCTTTATGGTGTGGACCAAAATATTGAAGACTCAAATAAAATAACTTAGGGAAAACATCACCGGAAGCATTCGGGAGCGATAAACAAAAAAACTCCGATATTCTAAAATGAGCTTCCAATGATTCGTAAAATATGTATTTAAAAATATATGAAAATATATTTAAAAATAAGAAGCGAATGACAAACAACTAAGCATGAAGAACCAAGCGACCCTTATGGGGAGCCCCCTCCACACACACACTAAGTGCGTCAATGGGTCTGCTGGTATTTTGAAATTTTTCCGAGAAAGGTCCATAAACCTGAAACTGATGAAACGGGCGCTGACCCTGCATAATAGGCAGGGCCGGTTCGTCATTAGGGGCCAGAGGGGCCGGGCCGCACCTAAAATTTCTATTTCTAGAATTTTTTTTTTTTTTGCCCAGATTCTTATTCTTTCTCTTAACTTCTTAACTACATGGTGATAAACCTTTAACTTCAAAAACCATTATCTAAGGGAAAAGTTTCCTTCAAAAACGAAAAACTATGAGGAAAGAGATCACGTTCAGAGTGTGAGGTTATTGGGGCCAGTTCCAACAGGCCCCAGTAACATCACTACGCAAGCGAAGAGGAGACGATTTCCTCCCCGTCTCATTCAGTATGAAGACCTACATACAACACTGTCTTAACCGCGTGTGCAAAAAGCTTGGGGCCAAATCTACCTGGCCCCGCGCTAATTTGATTGGCCGTGAGTGTATCCATTTCCTTAACTCCGTGTTTTGACAGAGAACCTTACCCCGACCAAGCTCGAAGGTGGCGGGAGTGTTTTAAATGTCGTAGCAAAGTTCAGTTAGTTGCTTTTACTGTTGGCGTGTCTTTCTCGGTGATGTGTTGTTCCTTGGTGTCGTGACTTTTTTGCTTGTTAATATCTCCGTTCTTTGCTTTAAATCTGGAAGAAAAGCTTCACTTAAAAAAACCCAGTGCTTATCACCCCAAGAATGTTTAGTTTGAGCTTCACTTAAAAAAAAACAGTGCTCATCAGCCCAAGAATTTGAGTCGAAAAGCTTCACTTAAAAACCCCGTGCTCATCACCCCAAGAATGTTTAGTTTGAGCTTCACTTAAAAAAAACCAGTGCTCATCACCCCAAGAATGTTTAGTTTGAGCTTCACTTAAAAAAACCCAGTGCTCATCACCCCAAGAATGTTTAGTTTGAGCTTCACTTAAAAAAAAACCAGTGCTCATCAGCCCAAGAATTTGAGTCGAAAAGCTTCACTTAAAAAAAACCCAGTGCTCATCACCCCAAGAATGTTTAGTTTGAGCTTCACTTAAAAAAAAAAGTGCTCATCAGCGCAAGAATTTGAGTCGAAAAGCTTCACTTAAAAAACCCAGTGCTCATCACCCCAAGAATGTTTAGTTTCAGCTTCACTTAAAAAAACTGTGCACATCAGCCCAAGGATTTGAGTCGAAAAGCTTCACTTAAAAAAACCCAGTGCTTTTCACACCAAGAATGTTTAGTTTGAGCTTCACTTAAAAAAAACAGTGCTCATCAGCCCAAGAACTTGAGTCGAAAAGCTTCACTTAAAAAAACCCAGTGCTCATCACCCCAAGAATGTTTTAGTTTGAGCTTCACTTAAAAAAAAACAGTGCTCATCAGCCCAAGAATTTGAGTCGAAAAGCTTCACTTAAAAAACCCAGTGCTCATCACCCCAAGAATGTTTAGTTTGAGCTTCACTTAAAAAAAAACAGTGCTCATCAGCCCAAGAATTTGAGTCGAAAAGCTTCACTTAAAAAAACCCAGTGCTCATCACCCCAAGAATGTTTTAGTTTGAGCTTCACTTTAAAAAAAACAGTGCTCATCAGCCCAAGAACTTGAGTCGAAAAGCTTCACTTAAAAAACCCAGTGCTCATCACCCCAAGAATGTTTAGTTTGAGCTTCACTTAAAAAAAAAACAGTGCTCATCAGCGCAAGAATTTGAGTCGAAAAGCTTCACTTAAAAAACCCAGTGCTCATCACCCCAAGAATGTTTAGTTTCAGCTTCACTTAAAAAAAAACTGTGCTCATCAGCCCAAGAATTTGAGTCGAAAAGCTTCACTTAAAAAAACCCAGTGCTTTTCACACCAAGAATGTTTAGTTTGAGCTTCACTTAAAAAAAAACAGTGCTCATCAGCCCAAGAACTTGAGTCGAAAAGCTTCACTTAAAAACCCAGTGCTCATCACCCCAAGAATGTTTTAGTTTGAGCTTCACTTAAAAAAAAACAGTGCTCATCAGCCCAAGAATTTGAGTCGAAAAGCTTCACTTAAAAAAACCCAGTGCTCATCACCCCAAGAATGTTTAGTTTGAGCTTCACTTAAAAAAAAACAGTGCTCATCAGCCCAAGAATTTGAGTCGAAAAGCTTCACTTAAAAAACCCAGTGCTCATCACCCCAAGAATGTTTTAGTTTGAGCTTCACTTTAAAAAAAACAGTGCTCATCAGCCCAAGAACTTGAGTCGAAAAGCTTCACTTAAAAAAACCCAGTGCTCATCACCCCAAGAACGTTTAGTTTGAGCTTCACTTAAAAAAAGTGCTCATCAGCCCAAGAATTTGAGTCAAAAAGCTTCACTTAAAAAAACCCAGTGCTCATCACCCCAAGAATGTTTAGTTTGAGCTTCACTTAAAAAAAACAGTGCTCATCAGCCCAAGAATTTGAGTCGAAAAGCTTCACTTAAAAAAACCCAGTGCTCATCACCCCAAGAATGTTTTAGTTTGAGCTTCACTTAAAAAAAAACAGTGCTCATCAGCCCAAGAACTTGAGTCGAAAAGCTTCACTTAAAAAACCCAGTGCTCATCACCCCAAGAATGTTTAGTTTGAGCTTCACTTAAAAAAAACAGTGCTCATCAGCCCAAGAATTTGAGTCGAAAAGCTTCACTTAAAAAACCCAGTGCTCATCACCCCAAGAATGTTTAGTTTGAGCTTCACTTAAAAAAAAACAGTGCTCATCAGCGCAAGAATTTGAGTCGAAAAGCTTCACTTAAAAAAACCCAGAGCTCATCACCCCAAGAATGTTTAGTTTCAGCTTCACTTAAAAAAAAACTGTGCTCATCAGCCCAAGAATTTGAGTCGAAAAGCTTCACTTAAAAAAACCCAGTGCTTTTCACACCAAGAATGTTTAGTTTGAGCTTCACTTAAAAAAAAACAGTGCTCATCAGCCCAAGAACTTGAGTCGAAAAGCTTCACTTAAAAAACCCAGTGCTCATCACCCCAAGAATGTTTTAGTTTGAGCTTCACTTAAAAAAAACAGTGCTCATCAGCCCAAGAATTTGAGTCGAAAAGCTTCACTTAAAAAACCCCGTGCTCATCACCCCAAGAATGTTTAGTTTGAGCTTCACTTAAAAAAAACAGTGCTCATCAGCCCAAGAATTTGAGTCGAAAAGCTTCACTTAAAAAACCCAGTGCTCATCACCCCAAGAATGTTTAGTTTGAGCTTCACTTAAAAAAAAAACAGTGCTCATCAGCGCAAGAATTTGAGTCGAAAAGCTTCACTTAAAAAAACCCAGTGCTCATCACCCCAAGAATGTTTAGTTTCAGCTTCACTTAAAAAAAAACTGTGCTCATCAGCCCAAGAATTTGAGTCGAAAAGCTTCACTTAAAAAAACCCAGTGCTTTTCACACCAAGAATGTTTAGTTTGAGCTTCACTTAAAAAAAACAGTGCTCATCAGCCCAAGAACTTGAGTCGAAAAGCTTCACTTAAAAAAACCCAGTGCTCATCACCCCAAGAATGTTTTAGTTTGAGCTTCACTTAAAAAAAAACAGTGCTCATCAGCCCAAGAATTTGAGTCGAAAAGCTTCACTTAAAAAACCCAGTGCTCATCACCCCAAGAATGTTTAGTTTGAGCTTCACTTAAAAAAAACAGTGCTCATCAGCCCAAGAATTTGAGTCGAAAAGCTTCACTTAAAAAACCCAGTGCTCATCACCCCAAGAATGTTTTAGTTTGAGCTTCACTTTAAAAAAAACAGTGCTCATCAGCCCAAGAACTTGAGTCGAAAAGCTTCACTTAAAAAAACCCAGTGCTCATCACCCCAAGAACGTTTAGTTTGAGCTTCACTTAAAAAAAGTGCTCATCAGCCCAAGAATTTGAGTCAAAAAGCTTCACTTAAAAAACCCAGTGCTCATCACCCCAAGAATGTTTAGTTTGAGCTTCACTTAAAAAAAAACAGTGCTCATCAGCCCAAGAATGTTTAGTTTGAGCTTCACTTAAAAAAAAAACAGTGCTCATCAGCCCAAGAATTTGAGTCGAAAAGCTTCACTTAAAAAAACCCAGTGCTCATCACCCCAAGAATGTTTTAGTTTGAGCTTCACTTAAAAAAAACAGTGCTCATCAGCCCAAGAACTTGAGTCGAAAAGCTTCACTTAAAAAAACCCAGTGCTCATCACCCCAAGAATGTTTTAGTTTGAGCTTCACTTAAAAAAAAACAGTGCTCATCAGCCCAAGAATTTGAGTCGAAAAGCTTCACTTAAAAAACCCAGTGCTCATCACCCCAAGAATGTTTAGTTTGAGCTTCACTTAAAAAAAAACAGTGCTCATCAGCCCAAGAATTTGAGTCGAAAAGCTTCACTTAAAAAAACCCAGTGCTCATCACCCCAAGAATGTTTTAGTTTGAGCTTCACTTAAAAAAAACAGTGCTCATCAGCCCAAGAACTTGAGTCGAAAAGCTTCACTTAAAAAAACCCATTGAACAACAAAATATTCATTACATTCTAAGTAAATCTACCAGAAAACACCAATCTCTGTGGTCATATAACTTTTATTTATTTTACTTATTTTTTGTTTTGTGGGAGAGGCAAAAAATCGTTGTTTTGGGGGCCCCGAGCATCGCGGGGCACTGCGCCTGGGCTTCGTGGGCTTCCCTGTAAATCCGCCCCTGGTTACTGATTCCAGGGAAGGGAGACAGCCAGTGCCGTAAGATAAACACAACATCCATGCCTCACCGGGATTCGAACCCGGACCCATTTTGGACGAATGATCAGAGGCCATTGCTTAGTTTCAATATTCGCTTTTATTCACGTAAAAGAATTACAACAGAACATCCCCAACCTCACACGCAGTGTGAGAGAAAGGGAGAAATAAAACAAAATGTAGATATTTCCAATGAAATGGTAATTGTACAAATGAGCAATGACAGGCATTGCATTATTTGCTGTAAACAGCAGTAGCTCTGGGATAATTGTTCATTGAAGTCTTGGAACATCACTGGAGCGAAACAATTTACAGAAAAAAATTCCGTGCAGTTCTAGTGACATGGGAATCACTGGTGGCAGAGAGTCACTCTGAGCATGAAGAGAACTGTGTACAAAAGGTGACATCAGCAGGAAGCAAACACAATCCAGTTCCAGGAGAAAACATGGTGAGGGAACAGTAAAAATTGAAAGTTCCGACGTAGGTTTATTAAAACAGCAGATGAACAGTCTGGGCACTAGAAAACTGAAACCAGGGACGACACGGCGACCATGTTGTGAAGAAGGCAGGTAACCGTGCCGTATCTTTCGCCAAGGAATATTCCAGGGTGAGTCTGGCTTTAACATTGTTGCGGTAGTGTGCAACCAAGGAGGTAGAGAATTTGATAGGATCTGGATCTTGTAACTGTAGCAGGTGAGAGAAAATAATATATTTAGCTAGAATAAATAAATACGAACAAACTGGTAAAATAGAGCAGAAACTTGTAGAACTATGGCTGAGGAAACGATAATCTTCTAGGGTGAGATCACTGGTACAAGAAGGATGTGCAAGTTGGAACATACTGTGAAATAGTGGGAGCAGCGTCGGACAGTAAACAAACATGTGTAAGACGTCTCCAACGACGTTACAAAAAGGACAGAGATCTGATGATACTATATTTCTCCGAAACAAAGTCGAAGGGACAGGAAGTCGATTGTGCAAAAACCTCCAGTGCACATTAAGGTCTGAGGAGAGGGCCGGTGAATGTTGGGCAGTAGACCAGACTGAGGTTAGTGCAAAAGAAGGAACAGAGGGAATAGGGCAAAGTACCGCAGAAGAAGAACGGAGAAAACGGTACAGGGTGCGGGTGGAAAGACTGTGGAGAGGGAGAAGATCACCGGAAAAGGGAAGGAAGAACGGAAAAGGGAGAGAGGCAGAGGAAACGGAAAGGAGGCCAGAGGAATCGACTAGGGAAGGAAAAAGTGATTGAAGAGCATGTTTAAGTTGGAGGAAGTTATCAGAGAGTTCGGGCGAGGGTGGTAGGGTGGGAAAAAGTTCGGAAACGGGTTTCCATAAAAAATCGGGGAGGACCAGTTGGGAAACGGAGACTACACCAGCGTGTAGCCATGCGGGGAAAAAGAAAAAGTTGGCAGTAGGGGGTGGATGACGGAGGAGAAAAAAGAGGCTCGGAAAGAAGATCAAGAGTGGAAGAGGGGGGTTGACGAATGAGCGGTAAAGAACGAAGGAACTGAACAGCTTCATGGTAGACTAGAGGAAAACGGGGGGGGGAATGACAGTGTGAATATCCATCTTGAGATGAAGATGGTCGGTGAGGCAGGGATTAAGGGGGAAGTCAGAATATTAAGCAGAAGAATGGAAGCGGAAGAGTCTGGTTGAACTGTCAAACGGAGGAAATTGAAAATTCTTACAGCTTTATAACGTATGATAATCTCTGGCATATTGAGGCCATTACAAGTCGAAGGTAGAGACAATACTGAGGAAGATAACCAATGAGTAGATGACCAAACAATGCTGAGCATTGCTGATGTTGTTGCTGTTTGAACGTAAGCTGGTGGCGGTTGTGCAATCCAGGAATGATAAACTAACGAGAGGATGTGGGTGCCAGAAAGCCGTGCACGACTGTGGTAGGTCAAACAGCACTTGAGCTTTTACCAGTAAGCAGCGGTGTGACGCAGTTTCCTGACGAGGGGTCTCCAGGTGGCAGCCGCTGCTGAGACCCGGCTGCCAATGTGCACCCCAAGTATCTTTTGACTGGTGGAAGTCCAATGAGCGCCCCACGGTGTATCGGGGCGATGTCTCCAGGAGCCACACCACAAGCCTGTACACTTTGAAAGGTTTAACGAAGCGCCGGAAGCCGCAGCATACACTTGATACCATGCAAGAACAATTGTGAATTGCCATTGTTCTCGGATGAGAACTGTGATATCATCGGCGTAGGCAGTAAGAACGATAGAATGGTGCCTGGTGCTATGCTGAATGGTGGAGGGGGAGGTTGTAGAAGAGAACGGATAGAGCAAAGAAAAGGCTCAAAGACTAGAGAGAAAAGTTGTCCGGAAAGAGGACATCCTTGACGGATGCCCTTACGAAACGGAATGGGGCTGTAAGGAAGGAGGCCGTCCGGATATGGACAACTGAGTCCTGCTACAGGGCAAGGAGGGCTGTGATGAAGACAGATCGGAAACCGAAGGCAGAGAGCACAGAGGCAAGCCACTGATGACTCACGTTATCAAAGGCCTGCCTCTGATCAAGATTGAGGAAGGCTAAAGGTTCGGAGGAAAGGTGGGCAAGGCAATATGAGTCACGGAGGAGATTAATATTAGTATGAATGCTTCGGCCAGGGATGGTGTACGTTTGATCGGGATGTATGACGGTGGGAAGGACAGGGTTCAATCGAAGAGAGAGTATTTTCGTATAAATCTTGTAGTCAACATTAAGGATGGATATAGGACGCCAGTTATCTAACTCCAGCAGACACCCCTTCTTTGGAAGAAGAATGATGTGAGCTAGAGTAAAAGCGGAGGGAAGAACAGATAAGGAAAAAGCAGCTGTAAAGCAAGGCAATAAGAGAAGGTGTAAGAAAGAGGAAAACGTACGAAAGAAATTAACTGTCAACCCGTCAGGACCGGTGACGAGTGACAGTTAAGTAAGGCAAGTGACTGTACTACTTCTGCTGGGGTGATAGGCATAGAAAGAGATGTAACAAGATGCGATGGAATATGTGGTAAGGCACAAAGAATCGAATCAGCATGCGGAGAACTTGACTGGAACTGAGCAAAACGTGACTGGAAATATGTTCTAACACCGGAGCAAATGATAGTGGGGTCATTAGTAACAGTTCCATCGGGTAACTTCAGATTACGGAGGTGATGAGCAGAACGTTTGTGGAATTCCAGTTGTTGAACCTGTTCACATAGATAGTCATTTGGCAGGAGATAAAGGAGCTTGAGGCGGTGAAGAGCTTGTTGGGAGACAGGAAGTTGCAAGGCACGAAGTTCAGCTTGGTAATGAGAAAACAGCGGAGAATCAAGATCTAGGGTGGAAAAAATAGAGCGTGCAGCATCAATCTTCATAGAAGCGGTGGTACGTTTTTCGTGGGAATATTGTTTGGTATAAAGAAGAATTTGGGATTTGACATTTAACCAGTGTTGCAAGGGACGCGTATATAAGGCTTGTTGGAGCTGCGATTGGATGAAATTTACGTAAGTTGAATCAAGTAAAAAATCATCATCAAGGGTCCAAGTGCGGTAGTATTGCCGAGGAGATGGACCGGTGTGAAGACACATTACGACACAGCTGTGGTCGGAAGAAACTGTCGGTGTGTGAGAAAGGGAGATAACTGAAGGAAGAAGAATTGAAGAAACATAAAACCGGTCAAGTCGGGCAGTTGTAGGGGAGGAAGTGGAGTAGGAGCGCCAGGTGTACGAACGAAGAAATGGGTGCAGGTGCCGAAAAGAATCTTGGAGTTGTAGCTGGTTGATGGCTGTAGAAAGTGCTCTGGTAAGAAAATACCTGGTATCCGTGGAACCGTCCGATCTGTCGAGGGATGGGTCAAGAGTGCAGTTAAAATCACCACCTAAGATGACAATATCAGTGGCCGGAAGACCTTGAACACAGGAAACAAAATGCTCAAAAAGACAGTCTGCATACTGTTGATTGCCGGAAACATAGATGTTGAAGATATGGTATCGGAAGTTGTGAAGTCGGAAAGACAGAAGCTGCAGGAGGTCACGATAAATCGGTTTGACCGTGATATCAGTAATGAAGGATCGAAGACGAAAATGGATGGCCACCACAAGTCCTGCGTGAAGACTAAGTCGATGGGCATGGTAGAATTGAAATGGCCAGGTTAGCCACCGGTGGTATGGGGTGTTGGGATGGCAGTTAGTCTCCTGTAGCAATAATATATCCGCATCATGTGGTGTAATGTCTTCAAACACTAACGCATTGGTAGGAGGGACGGAGCATCCCTTACAGTTGAAAGAAAGTAATTTTAACTTGAAAGAGGTTGTAGTGGTTGAATATTACTATCAGCACTTCTGTGAAGACTGGTTACACGTTTCTTTAAGTTAGATGTCTGCGCATTAGTGACTGTGTTAATTTTTGGCAAAAGAGCAAGTAGACTCTGAAGTTGGGTGATAATAGTAGGAAGCTGAGCATTACGTGATTGAACGCAGTCTAGATGCTTGAGAGGACGTGACGGTTGATTGAGTATGATGAGAGCAAGATCAGAAGGTGCCAGCGGCCCGTCTAATGCAGGGAAAGTTTCCAGATATTCTGCGAAAGCTTTTTGATCCAACAATTTTGGAACAGCTGGGGACTTAAGAGATGTAGGAACTGCTGTTGGAGAGAAAGACTGTCGAATTGGCGAACGGGAACGAGAGCAGCGTGGAGAAGACATCACTGGCGAGATGGAACTCTGTCTGGTACGTTTCAACGTGGGAACGCCGGGAGAAGCTGGTGGGTGTAGGACATTTAGATCTGACTCCACATTAGGGGATCCAAGGGAAGAAGATGAAGCAACACGACGGAGGGGTTGCCATTCCTTTTCTGAGATAATACCCTCCGAAGAACGTAGAGGTACCACAGCAGCAAGTGGGTCCAACGATGGAGAGGTGGCCAAAGTTCCTGTAGTAGATATCGAAGACTTGGAGACTGATGATGAATCATCATTTGCTGGGGGAGAATCATCTGGAACAACAGTAGAAGGGATCAAGGACGTCTGTGGAGCCGAACTTGGTGTGGCCAGAGAAACTGGTGTTGAGGCTGAGGTGTTGACTTTGGGTGGTATGGAAATAGGTGGCTTGGCAGATACATGTGGACAACGTGATTGGATGTGGCCATATGCCTTGCATTTAAAACAATGCAAGGCAGTAACGATATCGATCCGGAAAATCTGCTTCCCTACAACCACAGTGAGGTCAGTAGGGCAATCAGCAATGGCATCTTCAGTAGGAAACAGGATCCTTGCTTGGCGACGCAGACCTAAGATGTTCCTGTCATCTGGGTCTGTTGGCGCGGAAGACAGAGTGGAAATGGAACCAACTACTTTTCCACAACGTGAAAGGGCCGCCATTAAGTAATGGTCCTTGATTTCTGGTGGTACGGGGTAGCACGTAACAAGTACGGGGCGCTGCGTGAGCGGGACTCCCAGTAAGGTATGATCCCCAACATGCAGTCCGTCAGATAAGACGCGCTCCACAAACTCTGGCTTCGCAAAATAGATGAGAACAGTCCTAGGCTTCCTCGCCATATGGGTGATCGCTCCCTTAGGGAGGATTTGGCGGACGGCTAAGGAGTATTTCTTAAGGCTGGTGTCCGGGAGGGCATCAAAACATATGCCAAGTTTCTGTGTGCGTAAAACCTCCTGCCCAGCAGCTGAAGTTTTCGGAATTTCGATGCGTAATTTCTTGTTGTCTCTAGTGACAATCATATCAAGAGGCGTTGTACATGGATTCTTCGCTGTAGAGGAAGATGAACTGGTACCCTTCACAACGGAAGCATAAGGTAGAGTTGCCGTAGGAATGGGTGGAGATGAGGAAGGTCGAGACGCAGTGCTCGCAGGAGCAGATGAAGTACCAGAGGCAACGGATACTGAAGAAGTTAATGACGTCACGGTGGTGGAAAATGTCGGGAAATCAACATCCATAAAGTTGGAAGAAGAAGTGGTAACATCAGATAACGCGGCTTGGAAACCAGCTGCGTGTGGTAGTGACGATGACCGAACGTGGCCAGGTGGGGGCGGAGCTTGGCTATCAAGCTTCATACCTGGCCTATCAGATGCGGTCGCCGCTATTTGCAATGGCTGCCTTGCTAAACCCAACCCTGGGCAAAGCCAGGACGGAAAAAGAGTTAGTACAAGTAAAGTTTTACTTACAGGATGTCAAAGTCGGACTCAATCGACACAGGAGACGTTCACAACACAGGAGATACACAAAATGACGGCACACACACAAAAGAACACCAATAAACGCAGGTCAAACACGGAGCACAGGTCAACACAACCTTTACAAAGCCATCGCTTAGACCACTGCGCCACCGGGACGGCCGACGATGGTCTTCACAACCCCTTTGAGGACGCCATCCCCATTTTAGCAGGAACGTCGTCAAGAGCAGTGATGTAGTTCTAAATAAAAAAGTACCTTAGCGCTGAACGTATTACGAAACATCAACCCAGGAAGAATGCCTTCAAAAAATTTCAAAAGTCCTCTGAAATCTAATTTAATTTAATAATTTTCATTAAATTTGCATTACTAATTGCTTTTACCAATTTATATTAAAATTGTTAAATTACACAAATTGAGCTATTTTAAATAAAAGAAAAAATGTTCGTGGTAGTCATATGCTAAGAATATTTTTTTTATTTAAATACGGCTCTGTTGTTCTACTTTAAATATTCATGTGAATGTTACGTATTAGTCATATTAAAGAAATGCAACTAACAGAGTTATATCAACTCAGTGTTACTAATTCACAGTCACACTGAGTTGATATAACAACTCAGTGTGACTGTGAATTTAAGGTGGATCCATCTAAAATCTTCGCCTTGTATTTCCAATGGACAAACTTCTATAGCCATTTTTTTCACAATTAATGCGTTTCCAAGGATGAAAATTTGAACAACGGTAAAAATAACTTCATATTATAGCCTAGCATACTTAATATTTTCTAAAATTTGACCATAATTAAGCAATCAAACATTTTTTTGTCTACTGATGTCATCAACGTACAGGTCGCGCCATCTGTTTCCTGGTCTCATCACCACCAAAGGAAAAGTTGCTGATTTTTAATGCAATTATGGTTAAGTTATCGATAAAACTAACTTTAAGTTATAGCATGCGATCAACGAGATAGAAATACATAGAGTGCTTCTGTGATTGGTTCTCTGCCGAAGCAGCTGAAGCCAACGCGGGGAGAGCCGGCCATCTTTAATGAGGTACAAATTCTGCGTGTGTCAAGGCAAAGAATATGAACGCTTCGCGTGAAGAAGCCCAGCTCTCGTAGAGATAATGTAAGACAGGCAACAGCAGCGCCGCCGCACCACGAGAGATGACATGCTCTGCGGGAAAGCTAACATTCAGGCGAAAAAGCGCAGGGGACGACTGGAAGCGAAGCCTATTCTTTAGACAGAACGGAAGCGAAGCTTTGATCGGCGATCGTTTCCTTGGGTCTGAGACTAAAGCAGTTCTTTTTTTCCTGAGTATCCCTCCCGTCCCTTCTTTTGGTGAAACAAATATATACAATAGCAATTAATATTATTTTAACGAAATATTAGCAGTTTTATTCTCACTCTAAGCACCAACTTTTTCAGTCTTGATATTGAATACATAGGTACCAAAATGCCTCAAAATTAATGTCATGGGAAAATAAAATTGCTTACAATTTTTTAATTCTCTTAAATTCCGAACTGGAAGCTGTTTTAAACAAAGAAACATATTGTATTTTTGTGAAAATCAAGAAATCATACTAACTCTAAAAAAAAAATGACACGAACTTCACAACTTCACGTAAAACATGCAAAACGAAATGTAGCTGCAGCTTAACATATTAGCGAAAAAAAAATTTGTAATAAAGTGAAGCATAAAACGCGCCCTGTCCGAACGATTTTAAATAAAAAATCCACTTTTTTGGGAAGATTTTTTTTTTAAGCTGCAAACAACTTTTTACTTATCAAAAATGATTTAAAACAGACTTCAGAAATACAGCTTGAGGCTCCAATGATGTCAGGCGATTTCAATTTCATCCGGTACCCAGTTTCTATTTATTCTGCACATACACCATTAGGCTTTAGATCCCAAAGTAAAATGATGCAATAACTTACCTTGCATTTCCAATCATCTTGTGAATATTTTTCAATTATTGGTAAAGAAAAAAAGGTTAAGTCAGAAAAGAAGATCGAAAAAAAAAAGACAATGCTCTTAAATTATTTCTAAAATAAAACGGATGCATATTTACTATTAAATAATTTTATTACTTCATTGATCATAGATGTTACATGTGCTGCAATTTTACACACCAATAAAGAATACAGGGCGTCAACAATAAGTATCGATAATAGATACACTGCAAAATAACATTTTTCGAGAATCAGCTGGTGTTAAATTATGCATCTTTCAACACAACTAGTAATGCAAAACCATGAAATAATTTTATGATTACTCTGACTAAACACTTGTGACACATGCACTTCTTTTTCCCGTACAAATAAAGTATATACATGGCGTCAATTATAAGTACAGATAATAGATACATCGTAAAGTGAAATAAAAAAATCAGCTGCTGGTAGGTAAATTATGCATTTTCCAACACATTACTCTGACTAAACACTTGTGACACATGCACTTCTTTTCCCCATACAAATAAAGTACACATGTGTTCAATAATAAGTACACACAATACATGCACTGCAAAATGAAATTTTAAAAAAAATCAGCTGCTGGTAGGTAAATTATGCATTTACCAACACATTACTCTGACCAAACTCTGACTAAACACTTGTGACACATGCGCTTCTTTTCGCCATACAAATAAAGTATACATATGTTCAATAATAAGTACACACAATACATGCACCACAAACTGAAATTAAAAAAAATCAGCTGCTGGTAGGTAAATTATGCCTTTTCCAACACATTACTCTGACTAAACACTTGTGACACATGAGCTTCTTTCTTCCATACAAATAAAGTATACATGTGTTCAATAATAAGTACACACAATACATGCACCACAAACTGAAATTAAAAAAATCAGCTGCTGGTAGGTAAATTATGCCTTTTCCAACACATTATTCTGACTAAACACTTGTGACACATGCGCTTCGTCCCTAATTTAGGGTCACTGGTTCCAGGAAAGGGATAGAGCCAGTGCCCGTAAGACAAAAACAACATCCATGCCTCAACGGAATTCGAACCCGGACCCCGTTCGGACGAATGATCAGAGGCCATCGCCTAGACCACTGCGGCCACCGGGGCGGCATATACATTCTTACACTTTGCTTAGTTTCCACCACAACACCAACATGGCGATTGTAGAAAAGTACCTTAAAGTAAAAAAATAAAAAAATGCCCTGCTTGATTTGGGAGGTATGAAGAGGAAGTTCTATTTCATTAAACAGCTGACACAAATTTCCAATTTTTAGTATTAACTAAAATATACTATACCTAATTTTTATTTAACCCTATTTTAGGGGTGTTTGGTTTATATGGAACCATTATAAATATTATTTTGCATTGCAGGTGCATCAGCAAGGCCACATGATCAGGGAAATCACACACATGTGCAATTTGCACAGAAATACCTACAGATAACTACTTTATAGTAATACCCGGTTGCTTGCCACGAATTTCATATTAACAATATACCTTAAATGTCAAATGTGCTGAGGCCATTTTTGAATTTCAATGGGTTTTGTTCGTGTTACCCTGAAGTATTAAAAATTGTTTTCGTGGAATTCTCAGAAGCACATGAATGGGTTTCCACAAAACGTATAAGTTAGGTATGTAACCTTAGTTATATTCTTTACTTAATGGCTGTGAATCCTAAGAAAACATAATGCTGAGAATGATTCTACGTAAAGGCGGGAAAAATGATTAACCTCCATGTCAACATGCATACAATTGAACAATGTAAGGCTCAAAATGTTTCCTTTAATAACACTTAAAAAGGAATGGGAAAAAAACCCGTAATTACTCACCTAGTAGATTTATCATTTTCTTCCATCAAAGACATGTCTTGCTTGATACAGACTACCAAAATAAAATTGTAAGTCCACTTGAACAATTGCAGATCACTGAAACGACTATAGCATATATCGCAGAGCTAGAAGAGAGAATTGAAGAAAGTCAACAAACACAAACGCGCATGCTCAGTCCAACTCAGTCTGCTCCGGCATCAGCCTGTATGTTGGCTTCTGTGCACTGCATGTTTTCCTAAAGATACGGCTGCGCTAGTTACGTCTCGCTGAGCCTTAACTTCTTCTTTTTTTTTTTTTTTTTTTTTTTTTTGAGGTTTAACGACCACCGTGAGCAACTCAATGGGCTATAAGCAGTCGCCCGTCCCTAATTTAGGGTCACTGGTTCCAGGGAAGGGAGAGAGCCAGTGCCGTAAGACAAACACAACATCCATGCCTCACCGGGATTCGAACCCGGACCCCAGACGGACGAATGATCAGAGGCCAGCGCCTTAGACCACTGCGCCACCGGGGCGGCCTTAACTTCTTCTCGTTAGATATTCTTTGGTCAAGGAGTCACCTCGGTTCTTTCAGCTGTTCATCGATCATGTTATGCTTCATTACAAATTTAGTGCACAATTATCAGCACATTGTTGATATTTAAAATGCCATATTACTGCGCAGCTTTTGATTGTAAGAATAAAAGGAACAAGGATTGTGGAACTACATTTCACAAGTAAGCATTTTAAAATAAGGTTGAGCTGTAAATGCTCAGTTAATCAAACACAAAAAAATAAAACATCTAATCCGTGTAGCTGGTGATTAAACCAGCAGATAAGCCATTTCAATATCTGTGTTATCTTAAGACTTTTTATTTCTTATATTTTGTAAACAGTCGTACTCAATGTGAAAACTAGGGTGGCGCAGTGGTCTAAGGCGTTGGCCTCTGATCATTCGTCGGAAGGGGTCCGGGTTCGAATCCCGGTGAGGCATGGATGTTGTGTTTGTCTTACGGCACTGGCTCTCTCCCTTCCCTGGAACCAGTGACTCTAAATTAGGGACGGGCGACTGCTTATAGCCCATTGAGTTGCTCACGGTGGTCGTTAAACCTCCAATCAAAAAAAAAAAAAAAAAATGTGAAAACTAAATGATGTTTACTCTGGGAAGCTGAGGTTAACTGTGGGTTACCAACTTTGAGGATTTTTGGGTACAATTTCTACCTATGTAAATGTTTTTTTTTTTCAATATACTGAGGATGTCTTGCAAATGGTATTTGCATATACAGTATATTCTAGAATCTGTAGATCATAAATCTACAGATTTATGATCACATAAATCAGTCTTCCTTTGAATATGAAAGTAAAATATGAAAGTGCAAATAAAACATATTGAATATTGAAGCCAAAAAAGACAACTTTTTGTCCCTTAAAAATTAAACTCCATATTATGAATTTTTTGGTCACTGAGCCCAGGGCTTGAAAAATATCTAAAATATTACATGCCTAAAGAAAATTTACGTGTCCAGGTATTAAAAGCAGGATGTGTAGAAAAATTTATCTTTTGATACCAAAAATTAGAAGTCTTGTTTTTTTTTCAAAAAAGTACATAAAATTATTTTTAGCAACTCGGTACTATTGTCGCTAACTGTAAATAGCTTTTGGAACTAAATATCTTTTTGTAGCATTGTATTGCCCTAATGTCTGTCTACACCTAGATCACAGGGCAGTTGCAGAAGTGATATATACATATATATCTCTAACCGCAACAGTAATACAAAGTTTTTGGTTTGCAGTGAAATCAAAAACCACAGGCGAAAACTGCTCTTTTTATTATGGTAGCAAATTCAGCACTCTAAATTTCTTTTCCAAATGCAGTTGACCAGCAGGGCAAATTATTTTTATACCTGCCCAGACCTAAAAGTTGCATGCCCCAAGTATCTGAGACATGGTATTTTTCAAGTCCTGGAGCCTGTAGTTTTTTTGGTAATTATATTTTTCAATATAGCTTGATATATCCTTTCAATGCAGATTTCCTCAAGATGGAGAAAGAAGGAAAAGGTGGATTCATTCCATTCGAAGAGAGAACTGGGAGCCATCCCCACACAGCAGACTGTGCAGTAATCACTTCAATTCTGATTGCTTTGAAGAACGAAATGGGAAACGATTCCTGAAATGGGATGCTCATCCTACAATTTTCAAGTTTCCGGAGCACCTTCAGAAAAAGGAAAAACCACGTAGAGTGTTGAAACGTAGCTTGTCACTGATTAGTGTTTCTGACATTAACGTACAGAACGAAGTTTTGCCGTATTGTAATACACAATCTCAAAACGTGTCTGATATCTGTGTTCATGCTGACCATAGTTATGCTTTACCTAGTCCATCAAAAATTAAGCAGAATACAAAGAGAAAAGATTCAGAACTTGTAGAAATTAAAAAACGGCTTAAAGTTACCCAACAAAAGGTTCGCAGACA
The DNA here is from genome assembly GCA_039090855.1 of Macrothele yani. Taxonomy (NCBI): domain Eukaryota; kingdom Metazoa; phylum Arthropoda; class Arachnida; order Araneae; family Macrothelidae; genus Macrothele; species Macrothele yani. The sequence continues at coordinate 69,613,423 of CM077025.1, read as the reverse complement.
AAAGGTTTCCTTGAATAAAAAAGATCAAGTTATAGCAACTCTAGAATCTCAACTATGCGAACAAGGAAAATCTGTGATCTTAGGATGCTTCAATAACACAATGCTTGATTTGTTGGAAAACCAAAACAGAAATAGGAAAGAGTATTCAGAAGATATAAAAAATTTTGCTTTAGCCTTACATTTTTACTCTTCAAAAGCATATAATTATTTAAGTTCACATCTTAAACTTCCCCATCCTAGCACTCTTAGGCGATAGGCTTCAAACCTTAGTGGAAAACCAGGATTTACTGAAGAGGCATTTGCACAAATAGCTCTCACTGCTAGAAAAAAGAACACATGTTTTGCTGCCTAGTGGTCGATGAAATGGCCATAAGAAAACAAATAGACTGGGATGGAAAAGAAGTAGTTGGGTACTGTGACTTGGGACATGGCAACATTGATGATGACACCATTGGTATGGCAACACAAGCCCTTGTATTTATGGCCACTGCAGTTAATGACAGCTGGAAACTTCCTGTGGGATATTGCCTTATAGATGGACTATCAGCAAGTATCCGTTCTAACTTAGTCCAGCAATATTTGATAAAACTTCAAGAGTGTGGAGTTACATGTGTAGCATTAACATGCGATGGTTCTGCTTCAAACATTGCAATGCTACAATGCCTAGGTGCGAAATTTCAGCCAAATGACCTCATCCATTATTTTCAACATCCTGGTGACAGTGGAGAGGTATGTGTATTACTTGATGCATGCCACATGCTAAAATTAATGCGTAACTTATTGGCTGAAAAGAAAATTATAATAAGTGAAGAAGGTGAGGTAAAATGGGAATATATACAGCTGTTGGAAAAGCTACAGGCTGAAGAAGGTCTTCATGCTTCTAATAAATTGCGTAGAAAGCATGTTGAATGGTTCAATCCGAAAATGAAAGTTGGGCTTGCAGCTCAGACACTTAGCAATTCTGTGGCAAGTGCTCTCCAGTTTTGTAGAATTAATAGTATTCATGGTTTTGAAGAATCTGAAGCCACTGAACATTTTATAAGGTTAATAAACAACATTTTTGATATGTTAAACTCCTGCCATCTATTTGCAAGTGGTACAAAAAAGGCAATCCAAAAATGCAATCAAGACTCTTGCACATCCTTAAAGGATCAAGCAGTAGAATATCTAAAATCTTTGAAGGATCCAATGGGTAACCACCTCATTGATGGACGAAGGAAAACTCCCATTCTTGGTTTTATTATTGACTTATTAAGTGTGTGCCATATTGCAAAAAAATATGTATGGTGTCCTGAGAATACTATGTCTTTCCTCCTGACCAGAAAACTGAGTCAAGATCACCTCGAATTGTTTTTCAGTACAATTAGGAGCCGAGGTGGCAATAACAATAATCCTTCTGCTTTGCAGTTCAGAGCTGCATATCGGAAAACATTAGTGGCAAAAATAGATGCTGAGGCAAGGGGTAATTGTTTGCCATGTGGAACCACTGATCTTTTAAACATCAGCAGTGAAAGTTTAAGGCAGAAAAAAGTTGTTCAAGAAAACATGTCATTTGACCACGATTATGTATGGGAGTATAAGCACATGAGTGAATTCTCAAAGAGCATTGTGAAGTATATTTCTGGCAATGTGGTACGTGCAGCATCAACTAAAATTCAATGCTCAGAATGTAAAGACATTATCAGCATACAAAGTCAGACCACAAGTTCCAAGGAACTGGTATTTATCAAAGACAGTGGTGGTCTTATTTACGCAAATCACCATGTTGTTAAATTGTTAACGATAGCAGAAAAGGTATTCCGCAACAATCATGAGAAACTATCTAAAAAAGAAGTAATGAGTTGCTTCACTTTCAGTGTGAAACTCTTCGTGTTGTGCAACACAGAGATATTTTTAAAGAATATGATCATTTATTTCTTAGTTCAGAATTTGGAGAGGAATCACACTGGTCTAAAATCATAAAAATGCTACTTGCAATATATTTTAATATAAGAATGCATCATGTGTGCAGGACTGTTACATATAAACAGCAGGGTTCTATGCTGCGTCAAAAATTAACAAAACTCATTTTGTTTAAAGGACAGTAACTAATTTATTAAATATACCATTCATCTTGAGGGACATCATTTTTGCAGATACAAGGTCAAAAAGTTTACTTAAACTGAACTTTTACTTAACAAACGGATTAGAAACATGCCCAGTGTCAAAGACTAAATTTTTATTAAATAAAAACCAGTTACAGTAGTAATTTTTCATCGGATTAAGAGAGGGACAGTTAGTAAAAGTATTTTAATATTGGTGCCTCTTGGCTGTGTAAACTCATTGTTTGTTTATAGATAAAAAAAAACACAACGTAATGTACAGTCAGTATGTCCATGTATAAATTGCCAGTTATTCCTTTTGCATCAACCATATATATGAGAGGTTAGTATTGAACAAATATCACTCACGTAAATCAATCTTTCTTTGAATTGAACAAGTTGTGCCTGTATTTCTCTAAAATACAAATCAGACGCACTTGTATTTCCAGCAAGACTGCTGAAGGAACCCACAAAATAACAACACAAAACATAAACATTTGCTCGCCAAACTTTTTGCACATCATGAATGCAAATCAGTGGTTGTTAATTTCTCACTTCATATTAATAAGAGGTTGTGCCCTTAAAATTGAAACAAAAAAAACTATGTGCAGTACATCTTAAGAATTGCCAAAATGTGTACAAATATCAGGTGAAAACTACAAAATTTCAGCTTTGGGACAACAAAAAACTAGGCTTCTTAAAAAAAAAGTAAAATATGAAAGTGCAAATAAAAAATATTAAATACTTAATACTGAAACAAAAAAAAATACAATTTTTTGTCCCATAAAAAAATTAAAGTCCATAATCTGAATTTTTTGGTCACTCAGCCCAGAGCTTTAATAATATCTAAAATAATACATTCCCAGAGAAAATTTACCTGCCCAGATATTAAAAGCAGGATGTGTAGAAAGATTTTTTTATACCAAAAATTATGTCTTTTTAGGTTGAAAAAGTACATAAAACTATTTTTAGCTACTCGGTACTGGTGTTGCTAACTGTAAATACCATTTGGAGCATCATATTGCCCCAATGTCTGTCTATACCTAAGTCACAGGGTAGTTACAGAAGTGATATATACATATATATATATCTGACTACAACATATATTAGGTCACCAAGTTTATTTAAACTGCACTTAAGAATAATTATTTTCAATTCTTTTTCTTACGGATAAGCCTTGGAAGATAGTTAATAATACATAGCAAATAAACATATGTAAATACATAAATAAAATAATTTTCATCAAAAAAGGTCACTATTCCTGCTGTTAAAATACATCGAAAAGAAACTGACAGAGTAAAAAATACAGGAAAAAGGTAAGTAATGTTTATACGTAATGTTTTATATATATTGAGAGAGAAAAACAGAGGGTGGGCGACATCATAACCAGGTGTGTGTGTGTGTGTATATATATATATATATATATATTCTATTAAGAAGATACCTAAGCAAAAAAATACATATATAATTTTGACTCACACCTAGTACAACATAGAAAAGGTTATGTATCTACCTGTGTGAGTAAAAGGAGAAAAGATAAAAAAATAAAATAAAACAATTGAATGTAGAAGGTGTCGAGAATACTGAGCCTTGGCTTTATCAAGGACCAGCAAAAACTCTGCATTTTCTCACTTCCACAAAGACCTAGTTGGAAATGGGTTTCTGCAAGGCCATAGATGCAAGTAACATTCCCACCTAAAATAGTTTAAAAAATATATATATGTCATGTCCTCCGTAGAGTTGCATGACCTAGCACTAGTTAACAATTTCGCTTGCATCCATTAACCTTCCTGGCCCGACCCATGCTCTTCATCTGTTACTATTAAACAGAGAGAAGAAGATTAAAGAGAACTCAAGCTGTGAGAGTGACATAATAATTAGAAATGATTTTCAGCCATAACGAATTGCCAAGTTCGTTTGAGAGAGAATTTAAACCTGAAAATCAATGCAAAAGAAATCCAAATTTTTTTGCTGAGTAGATACATAACCTTTTCTATGTTGTACTAGGTGTGAGTCAAAATTATATATGTATTTTTTTGCTTAGGTATCTTCTTAATAGAATGTGAATTCTGAATTTTCAAAACTGCTGAGTTGCGCGTTTTGATCTTCAGGTTATTTTGCAACTTTCGTTTTAAATTCTAAAGTTTTTCCTTAGTCTTCAGTCTTGCTCTTAAGTATATATATATATATATATATATATATATACACTGTATGTATGACCTTAACTAAAAAAGAAAAGCAGGATATATAGAAATATTTTTCTTTTGATACCAAAAAAGACATGCAAAGAATGCAGACAACTCAAAGAATATATATACAGAGAGAGATAGAGTGACATCACTGAAATGGCAATGGGCTGGACATGTTGCCAGAAGAACAGACCACCGATGGACGACTGAAATTTTGAACTGGTTTTCGAGGGACAGAAGACTCATGGGAGATGGGTGGATGGAATTCGAAAGCATGCCGGAGTAATATGGAAGAGACAGGCTCAAGACAGACAATTGTGGAAGAAACTTGGGGAGACCTTCATTCAGCAGTGGATTGATAATGCTATATATATATCATCATTGTCAACCATATATATATATATATATATATATATGGTTGACAATGATGATATATATATATCATCATCATATGATATATATATATATCATCATCATTGACAACTATTATCATTACAATATATGTATACTGTATATAATCAATATATATATCATTATCATCATTGTCAACCATTATCAATCCACTACTGGATGAAGGTCTCCCCAAGTTTCTTCCGCAATCGTATGTCTTGAGCCTATCTCCTCCATGTTACTCCGACATGCTTTCGAATTTCATCCACCCATCTCCCATGGGATCTTCTGGGGTTTTTTCGGTAACACCTAAGCTATGATTTAACTTCGGGGCTCCAGATGTCTTTCCGTGAAGAGTGGTTTGGGGTTCCTGAGTTGTTTTATTCCATGTCATTTTTGTTTAGAACCATGAAAGTGGGTTACTTCTGGTTAATTCTATGTTTATTTCTACTACGTCTGATTCCTGCAGCAAGGTGCAGTGTTGACGTATTCTAATTACTACATGAGTGTGCTTTTTTACTTCTTTTTACTGATAAATGTATAACATCAACCATTATCAATCCACTGCTGGATGAAGGCTTCCCCAAGTTTCTTCCACAGTTGTCTGTCTTGAGCCTGTCTCCTTCGTGTCACTCCTGCATGATTTCGAATTTCATCCATTCATCTCCCATGGGGTATTCTTCTGGGTCTTATATATACATAGAGAGAGAGAGAGAGAGTGAGAATTATATTGTGTTAAGTATTTAGTGTATGTACTGGGAGATACCTTTATTATGGTCAAGTTACCACAATTGCCTTGCCTACCCACGAATAAGGCTTACAGATCTGTGTTGTCGAATGTCAAGGCTAACAAACAAATTAGAAACATGCCCAGTGCTAAGGACTTTTAATTTTTATTAAATAAAAACCAGGTAAGTAGTAGTTTTCTTCTGATTATATAAGATAGGGGCAGTTGGTAAAAGTATTTTAATATTGGTACCTCTTGGCTGTGTAAACTCATTGTTTGCTTTCCGTTTTTCTTCGAACTTTTTTTTTTTCATTTAAAACTCTCATAAAATATTTGGCGTCTATGTATTTGGAGTGATAAGCTGTGGGATGATTCAGCATTCTCATGGTGATGACCCACGAATATCTAAAATTTTTACCGAAATTGCGGATTGACTGCAACTGTATTTTTTATTTTTGTATTTCTTTTTTTTTCATTTACTCTATTACCGCTGACTTATATTTCACTGAAAATTTGCTCCAAAAAATTTGTGAAATGTCAAAAAATTACGGCATGAGATTTTATTCAACGACAGCAAGCTGCATCCATTAAAATATCATTTTTTTTAAAAAACACTATTGCCGTCAACTAACAATGAAAAGCGTTATTTGATATGTTAAAGTTTTAGTCTCACCCCCTAGGTGTTTATAACAACATTTCTGAGTTATATCCTTATTTAACATCAAACCATATATTACGAAAACTCCCTTGCTTAACACGGAACGGAAATCGTTCTGTACCTCATCAAACATGGCTGCCACTTGTTTCCGGTGGCTTCACCCGTTCCCCGACGTAAGCGCTCTACGTATTTCTATCTCGTTGCATGCGATACTTAATACTGTACTGGCTAAAACATAACCATAATTATATTAAAAATCTATCATTTTTCTTTGAGTAATATTCAGACCTGTTAATAGATGGCGCGACCTGTACATTTTTTTTATTGGAGGTTTAACGACCACCGTGAGCAACTCAATGGGCTATAAGCAGTCGCTCGTTCCAAATTTAGGGTCACTGGTTCCAGGGAAGGGAGAGAGCCAGTGCCGTAAGACAAACACAACATCGATGCCTCACCGGAATTCGAACCCTGACCCCGTTCGGACGAATGATCAGAGGCCATCGCTTAGACCACTGCGCCACCGGGGCGGCATACATACATGACGTCAGTAGACAAATATATGTTGGATTGATTAATTATGGTTATGTTTTAGCAGATATTAAATATCCCATGCTATAACTTAAAATTAGTTTTATCGACGTGCAAATTTCCATCCTTGGGAACACATTAATTGCGAAGTAAATATGTAAAGAAGTTTTACCATTGGAAACATAAGGCAGAGATCTTAGGTGGAACCACCTTAGTACTAGACTATAATATAAAGCCATTTTTATCGATGTTCAAATTTTCATCCTTGGGAAAGCATCAATTGTGAAGAAAATGGCTACAGAAGTTTTCCCCTTTGGAAATACAAGGCAAATATTTTAGGTTATCCACCTTAAGGAAGAAGAGAGTGAGTTTTTTTTTTTTTTGATTGAAGGTTTAACAGCCACCGTAAGCAACTCAATGGGTTATAAGCAGTCGCCCGTCCCTAATTAAGGGTCACTGGTTCCAGGGAAGGGAGAGAACCAGTGCCATAAGACAAACACAAGATCCCTGCCTCACCGGGATTTGAACCCGGACCCCTTTTGGACGAATGATCAGAGACCATCGCTTAGATCACTGCGCCACCGGGGCGGGGCGGCAAGAGAGTGAGATCAGTGGATAATTTTTATTATAGGCGATATCGAGCAGTTTAGTAGAAATGCTCTTTACTACCGTTGTTTTCCGTCGGGGCAGGGCAATCTTAGCCCCATGAAGTGTCCACCTCCTATAACTTTACTTTAACTGTCGTGAAGAAAAAAGAGTTCGCATTAACTTTGTACTTTCGAACCCTTATGTTCCGTGAAACCCCTACCGCATAATCAAACTGTATCGTTTCATCCACACAGTGTTTTTTTTTGTTTGTTTTTCTTACCACCATGAACAACTCGTAAAGATATAAGCAGTCTCCCGTCCCTAATTTCGCGCAACTGGTTTCGGCTAAGTGACAGATCCAGCGCCATTGGCCAAGCGCATCACCCATGCCTCTTTCTAGACTCGAGCCAGAGGTCCGGATAGAACCGATAATTAGGGGTCATAACCTACGACCATTCGACCGCTGGGGCAGGCATATCTATAGTATAAATATTTGGTTAAGACATGGGTATGCTTGTATACAGAACACAGATTTCCCTATTTTTGTATACACGATCATCTACAAAATTCGTTAGCTTTCTTACCATCTAACCCCGAAAAGTGGCTTAGCGCCGCTAAGTCTAAAAAATTTGTGCCTTAGCGCCGCTAAGGCGAGCTAAGCCCCTTCTACATCACTGGTCAAGGGAATGCGAGGTTTGGCTCCAACTCACCCTAAAATTTGTCTTGCCCACCCTATGTGCCATTTTTTCTATATATTTAACTTAAAATATAATCTAGACTTTTCCAAGTAATAATAAGTCTCGTGTTTTCCTTCGTGTACATCTACGTATTTTTTCTTAGGATGTGCGTTGTTTATGTCTCCGTAGAAATATTATCAAAATAGCATCAGCAGGGCCATGAAAATTCAGTTGTTTTCCGCTTTTCCGATTCCTTAGTTCAAGTTTTTTTCATGTTAGTATGGCCAGGGAGCGAATGAAGAGGGTGGATAGGAATTCACAGAGAGAGAGATCATTACTAATTGCTCTACTGTTTGTTTTAGTTATTAAATATGAGATTCCAACACAAAAAGTCGAATTTAAAGCTACATTAGCCCTTTTGAGACTTCCCCTGTACAGTGAGAAAGCAAGACATGACTGACGACTTCTTTATAGGAGAAGAGTGCAAGACAAAGTCGCTGGCTTGAAGGAAGGAAGTTAAGGCGGGAAAGTATTGTGTCTGCTTGGAACGAAGTTAAAATTTGGTTTAGACAAACAAAAACGATATTTCCCTTTAAATAAATTGTTCGAGTACAGTACTATTTTCGTATCAATAATGTAAAATTTTAGAAAGAAATTAAGATAGTGCATTCACAGCAAGAAAAAAGTTGAAGGCGACTTTCTACCACCACTTGTATTTTGCAGGAGTGTCGTAATTAGTCCGATCCTTGTATGCGTGTGTGTTTGTGTCCAGGTGGAGGGGGTGGACTCGCTTTGGGGTGGGCATTGCACGAATTCATTTGTAGCAGGTAGTGAAAAGCATTGAAAATTCCTTTTTTCAGATTTTCGTAAATAAAGTTGCTGTGAAACTTCCTCCCCAAAAAGCAATGCTCGCCCACCCTGATTTCGATGTCTGGTGACGTACCTGCATTGCGCCGCCCCGGTGGCGCAGTGGTCTAAGCGATGGCCTCTGATCATTCGTCCGAAACGGGGTCCGGGTTCGAATCCCGGTGAGGCATGGATGTTGTGTTTGTCTTACGGCACTGGCTCTTTCCCTTCTCTGGAACCAGTGACTCTAAATTAGGGACGGGCGACTGCTTATAGCCCATTGAGTTGCTCACGGTGGTCGTTAAACCTCCAATCAAAAAAAAAAAAAAAGTACCTGCATTGCAGTTGCCGGAGACTGGAATGCTAAACATCCTGATTGGTTTAGTAGATCTAACAGAGCTGGTGTGGTTCTGTCGCAATACATCCAAATTGAATCTTACTATTGCAAGTCCGGTCCATCCAACTTGCACCCTTCCCACGGGGTAGCATTTGTCCTTGATTTTGCTGTCCTCCAGTTTGAGGCGCTTCCATCAAATCTCGATAGTTTCTGGTCTTGACTCTGGTGACGACCTAGTTCTGCTGAGATTAAACGGAATCGCAGCCGTCAGGTGGACGATGATGTATACTGATTGGAAGATGTTCCAGGAAATTATTGCTCAGGTGGATTCGCCTAAGATGGACTTAAGCGGATCCATCTAAGGTGGACTTAGGCGGATACTCGCTTGAATGTCGACAGTGCTGTGGAGGAACTCACTGGCTACATTCATGCAATCCTTGATCGATGCAGGGAACCCTGTGCTCCTGCCAGAATCCTTATGCTCTTTCTCTCCGTATTGTCTGGTTGATCCGAGAGAAGAACAACTTCCGGAGAATCTGGCAGCGGTCGAGATCAGCCGACGACAGGGTTCGTTATAACTCGTACCGTGATCTTTTTACGGCAGAAATTCGCACGTTCAGAGAACTTTAATGGAACAAGCACCTCCTCAACGTGAGTCAGCCACGTCAGGATGATATGTGGACCATCCTTACTGGTGCCCTGAAGGAGAAGTTCTCACCTCATGACATCCAAAATCCTGTTCATGAAGACAGGGTCATGGAGGCTTTAGCTACGTACGATCTTGATGAATCAGACGAGGTCATCTCTCCTGTCAGTTACTACGAGGTAAATCGACACATCAAAAAGCTAAAGGTGAAGAAAACTTCTGGAAGAGATGGAGTTTCGACAAGAACTGTTCAACTGCTTCCCGGAAGCTTGATTCTGGTACTGGTGGAGGTTTTCAACAGTTCTCTCCTGCTGAAGTACTTCCTTCCCCAGGGACTAGAAGTAGTGGTTCTGCCCAAACCTGGAACCAGCCATACTTTACCTTGGAAATACCATCCAATCTCTCTTGCTCATCCTGGGCAAACTACTGCAGAGGGTCATCCTTTCTGGGACTACTGAGTTCTGCTATGCTATGAGTGTCATTCCTGTTGAATATGAAGATTCCCTTGCAAAGCATGCCACGACCCACCGGTTTATGAGACTTACCGAATTCGTTCGTGAAGGACGTGACAAGATCGAGTATTCCACTGCTGTCTTCCTGGAAATCAGAAAGGCCTTGGACGGCGTGTGGCACGATAATCTCCTTCACAAGTTGTAGGAGCTCCGGTGTCCCCACCCACGTGTTGAGCAGATTGGCTCGTACCTCAACAGCCACAGTTTCACTGTTAAGATTAACAGCGAGCTTTCTTCTGAAAAGAAGACACGGGCTCATCTTCATGAGGGTTCTGTTCTTGGGTGGATGCTATTCTCCATTTATCCGCACGACTTACCCAAACCCAAAAAATGAGCAAGTTATGATATACGCAGATGATACACCTGTTGTCATCAGGTCTCTGAACAAAAGCAGAGCAGTAAAGTTCCTCCAGGACTTTCTCTCTCAGCTGGAAACCTACTACACTGACTAGCGGATCAAGATCAATCCGTCTAACAGCAGTGCGCTGTTTTTTCATGGATCTCCTTTTTTTATTTGGGGTTTAACGACCACCGTTAGCAAATCATGGGCTATACGCAGTCGCCCGTTCGTAATTTAGGGCCACTGGTTACAGGGGAAGGCAGAGAGCCAACGCCGTAAGACAAACACAACATCCATGGCTCACGGGGATTCGAACCCGGACCCATCTCTGACGAATGATCAGAAGTCATCACTTAGGCCACTGCGCCACCTAGGCGGCGTTTCATGGATCTCTCTAAGAAGTGTAGGCCATATTTCGGGAGACAATCCCCTGGATTACTTCCACGAAGTACCTGGGGCTGCAAATAGATCATCGACTTTCGTTGGTAGCGAGCATCAACTACCACGCAAATAATGCTAGACAATGTCTTGGGCAGCAGCTCCATTACTCCAGCGGTGAATCTTTTTTTTCTTTGATTGGAGATTTAACGACCACCGTGAGCAACTCAATGGGATATAAGCAGTCTCCCGTCCCTAATTTAGGGCCACTGGTTCCAGGAAAAGGAGATAGCTAGTGCTGTAAGACAAACACAACATCCATGCCTCACGGGATTCGAACCCGGACCCCTTTCGGACGAATTATCAGAAGCCATCGCTTAGACGACTACGCCACCGGGCGGCGAGAATCTTCTTGAAAACACGGCACAAAGAACTTCTGTGTAAGACGGTCGTCAGGTCAGTGGTCACCTACGCCACTCCCATCTGGATAGGTGTTAGTAAGAGTCAGCGAAAGAGAATCGAGAGGGTGCAGAGCCGAGGACTCCGTATGATTACTGGTGCTCCCATCTGGATCTCACTTCGGAACTTGAGGAACAGACTTGGAGTTGAGAAGATACGAGTTCCCCACCAGATTCGCCAAAAAATTCTTCAGGAAAGCGGCAGTCAACCCTAATGAACTTGTTAGGGGTGCGGTTGACTATGATCCCAGCGAATTCCTTAGATATCCCAGAAGTAAGGCAGCGATTGTTGCTCCCCCTGACCGGGAGATGTGGGAGGGCAGCACCGTTGAGTGCTGTTCTCTGGGCTGGAGGCCTTGCATCAGTTGGGGGACTGGATCGGATGGAGTGTACATGTGTGAACATTAGGTGGGCGATAGACAAACTACCACCCCATTTCCATTTCTGGTTGCCCTGAGACAATGAGTACTGATTGCTTCTCCGGCCTCCAGTTTTGGTTTCTGCGAGTTTCGCTCCTCCTCTGTGGTGTTGGCGGGTGGCTGGTTTTGGTGTTCTGGGAGTGGTCCACCTGTAGTGTTCGTTTCCCCCTCCCGCTCTCCCTTTCCTCCTTCCCGCGGGTTGGTGCGGCAGTTTGCTTCGGAGAGCAGCTCTGTACCACTGCCTCTAAATTCTCGGTTCTCTTTCCTATTGAGAGAACAGATTAGAGTTCACTTACTCAAATATCCTAGCATCCAATTTCGAAGGGCAGTTTTAGACCTGAGGTCAGACACTCCCTTCTTAAAACTACTTCATCCAATATAAAACCACTCACTCGTACATTCTTGATAAAAAAGTAAAAAGGACATCGTCTCTGTGCGAACAAATGAGTAAGAAAATCAAAGAACCAATAAAATCAAAAGCCGTAAAACTTTCAATCCATTAGTTTAATCTAAAGATACACATGAGTACTTTCGGGCCCCTTTGGTCCCATCTTCAGATGTGAGGTGAGCATTTGAACACTGGTGCTATTTCTACAAACCAGGGCAGTACGAGTAAACATAGTATGTGTATTGTGTGTGTTACGTCAGCGATGTTTAAGGTGGAGCCCCCCCCCCTCCGTTTTGTTCAATCTCCTCTGGGTGATTATATAATATTTTTCCATACAGGTAGTAAATCACATGGTATATAGTCATTACAACATTTGTTACAGGCTTTACAAATAAACTTTCAGTCAATAACAGCATTGAACGGAATTTTAGTGTTATTAGGGTTCTTGCATGGTCCCAATCCGGGTAGAAAGTTCCATCGTTGACAGTTCGCGCCAAGGCAGTATTTTGAAGCCCTGCATTGATGTTGTATTTGTGTTCCCGGATTCTGCAGGCAAGACTCCGAGCGGTAGATCCGATATAACAAGAACAAAGTTGGCCTGTCCCATCAAGTAAGGGAATGATGTAGATACCCCATTTTTGCTCTTCCGGGGTTCGTTCTCGATCCTTTCGGATCATGGTTAGCATATTGCGAGATTTGGTGCCGAAATCCAAGGAGAAACGACGACAGATGTTTCTGAGGGGTTTAATGAGAGTTGCAATAGAATCAATTGAACCCACATATCTTTTAGAGTGATCATCAATACGTTGGAGCGAAGAGGCCAAGGCGGTCCTGACACGTGAATGAGTTCTGTTGATCAAGTATGTAGGGTATCCAAATGCTTTAGCAAGCCCAATTATCCAATGCATCTCCTCAATACGAGTTGGACGGTCAGAGGAGTAGGTATAGGCTCTTTTCAGAAGAAAGCGTAAAGAGGCAAATTTTTGATTAGGCGGGTACGCTGAGCCATAAGGAACCATACAGTGGTGTAACTAGCAGAATGTGCGCCACCCCGCAAGATATACTTCAGCGCCCCTAAGCGCAGTAATTTCCCCAAGATTTCAAGCACGAGGTAGGACGCGTTTTCCGCGGCGTGTGTGTGGTTGGATGGGAGGAGAGGAGGGGGGGGGGGTCAGGAAGTCAGGGAGAGTGTCTGGAAAAGTAATGCGAATACCTGGAGCTCTGGAGCTTTAACTTTCTTAACTAATATATTTAACAATACACGTCATTTTTTCGCACAAAACTAAAATAAATCTCTTGAAGAAATCACACCCTTGTACACGGCAGATCTGCGGCTGCTGTGAATAAACGTTGGCGCCTGTCATGTACGTAATCCTAGGTGACTGACCGCCTGTTTCCCCACATCCCTCATGGGGAATCCCCACGTGGCCTTGCGTTTTTCTTCAGCAGCGCAGAGAGAGGGCGATTGGAGAGCGATCGTATGACAACTTGGAGCCAGAAAACCGAATAGCTTCAATCTGTAGGACATCCATTGCTTTAAAAGTGAAACTTGACATTTAATTTGGCAAAGCTAAGTGTACCTTAAAAGAAAATATGGACATTTGGGTTAATTATTTGTTTGTTTGTCTTTGTGCGTGTTTGAATTTTTTCAAAGAATTATAACTGGAAGCTGCAGTACGCCCCTTGGTTACATGCGCCCCCCCCCTTCGCAGCTGCTGGGGCTGGAATCATAGTTGGTATAGCTGTTGGTTTCCTGTAGACAGAAAAGATATTAGGTTATTATTGAGTGGTGAGCGTGATATAAGTAAATCCAAAAAAGGTAGTTTATAATTTTGTTCAATTTCAATAGTGAAATTTAGAATTCGTTGGCAAATATATTCCATTCTTCAACTGAGTATGTCCAAATAAATAGAATATCTTCCACATAACGAGAGTATAATAGGGGTTTTAACGGATTATCATTCAGAAATTTTTCTTCCAGATGTTGCATGAAGATGTCCGCCATCTTTTTTTCAGGGGAAACTTATGAAAAGTTACCACTTTATGTATACTTTTTACGCGACAGGATTTATTAGCACATCCAAGTAATGAGCAAAGTTAGGCACGACGTAAATAAATATACAGGGTGATTCATAAAGAAGATAAAGTTTCAACGCACTATAAAACAAGTACAATGTAAGATATTTTATGTTACCTGTAACAGAATTGTAGATATTTTATGTTACCTGTAACAGAATTGTTTCAAGTTTTTTTAGAGACAGTCACAGATGTTCTATGTGTGCCCCCTTAGTCACACGACACACATCAAGCCGGTAATACATTCCCGCCCAAACGCGAGGTAAGATATCTGAACCAAGTGCAGTGATAGTGGCTGTGATACGCTGTTTCAGCTCCGCTAGAGCAACAGGAAGGGGAGGGGCGAATACCTTCTCCATTTACGTACCTCACAGGAAAAAGTCACAATATGTTAAGTCAGGACTTCTGGGTGGTCATTGGGTCAGTGGCATGTTGTAGTCAGCGGCTCGTCCAATCTGGCAGACAGACGCTGCCATTTTGACTGATTAGTCACGTGACACGCGCGCTGTCGCCCACGTCCCTTCCCTCAGTAGCGGGGCACATACTTTATGAGTACATCTACCTAACGGTTAGCAGTTGTGGTTCGTGTCTTCAACTGTTACTGTTTTACAGCATCTGGAAACTGTATACTTCTCTACGAATCACCCTGTACACTATATTGACAAAAGTCACCGGACACCTAGAAGAGAAACACAAGATAGCATTTATTGACATACTACGGTGTCGGTCCACCGTTGGCCTTAATGCATGCACCGACCCTTCGAAACATGCTTTCCACAAGGTTTTGGAACACAGCGATAGGTATGCGCTTCCATTCAGTACATAATGCTGCCGCTAACTGTTGCTTAGTAGTAGGCTTTGGTTCCAAACTTCTTATACGGCGCTCTAATTCATCCCATAGGTGCTCTATGGAATTAAGATCAGGGCTTTGTGCTGGCCAGTCCACACACGATACGGAATTATCGTCAAACCACGCCGTAACAGTTCTTGCTTTATGGCTCGATGCATTATCCTGCTAGTATCAACAAGGTTCAGTTCCATAGTATTGCCACAGAGTTGGTAAGGCATAATTGTCCAGAATATCGAGGTAGATGTGCTGGTTAACAAGTTTGTCCGCGATAACCAATGGGCCGGGACCATACCACAAAAAACACTCCCACACGAGCACACTGCCAGCTCCAAACTTGATCGTAGGAACAGTACACTGTAGTAAATAACATTCCCCCCGCTGCCGCCATACTCACACACGGCAATCAGACTGACGGATCGTGAATCTGGATTCATCAGTTTATAGGACCCGTTTCCATCGATCTACGGTGCACGATAAATGTTCTTTAAACCATGCTAAACGACGAGTAGCATTCCTAGTGGAGATGAAAGGCTTAAGAGCAGCCGCACAACCACGGTAACCCATGGAATGAAGTTCTCTGCGAATGGTACGTGTGCATATCGAGGTTCCAGCCTTTTTACACACTTGTACACTGAGGTCTTGTGCAGTACTCCGTCGATTAGCTGTAATGGCTCTCCTGAGGCTTCGACGTCCTCTATCATTGATTTTCTTTGGTCTGCCGGTACGTTTTGTTGCTTCAGCATGTGTCTTCCACTTATTCAGTACATCCAAAACAGTTGACTTGGGTATGTTTAAACGCCTCTCGGTTTCTCTTATCGACAACCCACCAATATGACACCCAACAATCTTTCCTTTCTCAAAGTCAGTTCTCTCCTGCCGCGACGTTTTCACTCAACCTAACAGTGCGATATGATCGCGGTCAGCTGTAGGCTTGTTTTTATGCTGTTTTCAGCTGTATCGCGCATCTTAACAACGCAGCGGATCTTTTCATTTGCTTTTGAAGGAGTGTCCGATGACTTTTGTCAATATAGTGTATAAAAAATTGAGATTTTCCTGAACCCGTGCAGCGTAACACCTTGTGAAGCAATGGTAAAATGGCTGCAAAGTATTGCTGGTCCGCAACCACCCAACATACTTCATTTCCCATGACGCAATGCGCGGTGAATACGGTCCGTAGGAATCAATCCTACATGGGCCGCCCCGGTGGCGCAGTGGTCTAAGCGATGGCTTCTGATTATTCTTCTGAGATGGGTCTTCCGGGTTCGAATCCCGGTGAGGCACGGATGTTGTGTTTGTCTTACAGCACTCCCTTCCCTGGAACAAGTAACCCTAAATTAGGGACGAGCGACTGCTTATAGCCCTCTGAGTTGCTCACGGTGGTCGTTAAACCTCAAATAAAAAAAATCCTCCATGGACACGGTGTATTCTTGAATCAATCCCTACCCAAAGTTTAAATGCCAAAACTTTTTTTTTAATAATGATATATAGAAAGTTTCCACAGATATAACTGCTCCGAGTCTATTTTGACTTCGTTTAGCATTCTCTCTCACCCTCCCTCACTCCTGTCTTGCACAGTCATTGTGGTTTCCCCTTCGTAGAAGCGAGGGGGCGCCGTGCGCGTTTTCCCTCGGAATTTACTGAAGGGGACGACTGTAATGATCCCCAGAATTGTATGATGCAGTTTGCAATGCGCCAATGAAGGATCCTCCGCGCTGGAAAAGTGTATAATCGCGCATGCGTAGAATGCCTCCGTGGGGATAACGGAAAATATCTCTCTACTGTCGTTCGACCGTAGAGGTTTGGAGACGCACGTGGATGAGTTTCCGCTCCTTTTTCTCTATGTGAGGTGAAAGGGATGTAATGGGACTTTAGATGTAAAAGGAATGGCTGTGTGAAATTGGGAAGCGTGAAGTGCCAATGTAACTGTGTTCTTCCGATATTGTGTTTAGTGAAACGCGAACACAATGGTGATATTAAACTTTCCTTGTTATAATGAACGAAATTTCTTTAGATAAAAAAATGAAACATTTAGGATCACATCGACCTGATAATTTTGATATTGTCAGTACTAAAGGGGTTAAACAAACTTAAAAAGGCAAGTTATTATTAAAAACAATTTGCATACCTATAATTATTATTATTGAAAATAATTTATTGGACCTGTAATAATCATTAAAAACAATTTATAGGACATGTAATTATTAAAACAATTTATAAGGCCTGTAATGTTTGTTATGTACGGCACTGTCGTGTTACATAGTTTATGTGATATGCACTGAACACGCGTATATATATGTACATACACTCCAGTGTTCTACGATTATTTTTTTTATATCCCCTTCTACCAAAATGCATTAGAGCTGCCACTGGACACAGATGCCTGATGGTCTGTTTGACTTCTTCACACAAATGTTTCATGGAATTGAGGTGGCAAATAAAGCAGGAAAAGAAAGGTCTTCACCATTTTCTGAAACCACTCAGAGACAATGTGGGCATTGACCCTTCTGGATGTATTAATCCTTTCAGGGATAGATAGTTGGATGAACTTTATCTGCAAATTGTTTAAATATATTTGTGAACTCAGGCATGGGTCGACTCACATCATGGGGTATAAAAGTCACGCCACCAAAACATGGCCTATGCTACTACACTGCCTCAGCCAGTCTGTAGAGGCATGGCCATGAAAACTGGAATCCAGGCTCTTACTACGGTAAGGTGACCAGACTTTGAACACTGATAAATTTGCGAAGAGGAATTTGGGGACGCATACATACTCAGATTAAATACTGAAATTTTTAAGGCATAAAACTGTATTGTTTGAGTAAGTGTTATCTTAAAAAGGTATATTTTGTAGAATGCTGGCAGTGACAGTACAGGCAAAGCTGAGGCAAAAGGGAAATATTTTACTTCAGACACACGTGCTGAATTAAAAGTAAGCTTCAAAATCCTTGTTTCTCTGAACGAACCGCATGGAAGAGTTTCTCATTTTGTAAAAGTTTTTGGTGGAACTCAGAACTACTACAGTCAAAATTTGTTTTTACAATACATTGTTTTTACAGGTGCGTACAACGAAAACAATTTTTAAGCGCATTTTTCATTAGAAACGTGAAGAGCTATTGATAAAGTTTAAATTTTCAGGATATTTGAAGACAACATCAAAATTCGAGACATCAGGTGCTTTGGGGGACAGTACGCTGAATTCGAAGACTGTCCTCAAGAATTCGGGGCCTCTCGCCAGTAAAGCATACGGCAGTGTAACCAAATTATCACCCTCTCATCACCATAGTGCAGGATTGGCGATTGAAAAAGGGCTCGGGAAAATTTTGCAAATAGGCCCGTTCAGTTGTAGTTCCGCGGTACTATTGTATCACAATTGGAAATCACTTTTTTTATTTAAGAAATAAAACAAAAAGTACAGTTGCTCTGGAAACAATGGTAAGCATAGTAATAGGGGGGGGGGGTACACCCATCATCCCTAAATTAAAGTGAGTGTTGCGGAAAATTTTTATCGGCCCATGCCAAGATTTTACTACAGAAAAATAGTACGGCAAATTTTCTGTTGTGAATAATCACAATTAGAAATTTCAAGATACTTAAGCATCGTAGCAAACTTACTTAATCGACGTGGAAAAAGCGAACAACCAGGTTTAAATCACTAGTTTAGTTAGTTATGTATGTAATTGCCCTGGAGAAGCTTCTAATCTTAGACACACTCAAATTTTATATTTGTTTAAAATTTTCTCTAAAGAACTGTAAAGTAAGAACATTAATTTTTTTTTCTAAACAAAATTGCTTCTATAGCCTTTTCATTTGACAGATCGTAAAATAATCTTGATTTTCATACCTTTGAGCTTCCAGTTTTTAAATTTTCAACGAAGTGGGCTGAAATTCCAGCAAATATTTGCGAGAGAGAGAGAGAGAGAGAGAGAGAGAGAGAGAGAGAGAGAGAACGGCTACTACCAAAATTATGTTGCAGTTCTACCGAAAATCGTTTCGCATAAGACATGATTTTTAAATTTAAATAAATGAAAAAAATACAGAATTTTTACACTGTAAATTTTTCTATTTGTACTGCAATTTTTGTAATTTTTCTATTGTGGACAATCACAGTTAGAAATTCCAAGATTTTTAAATATCGTGGCGAACAGATTCTTCATTTAGTGATCATAAAGTCGTATGTGTTTCAATTACAAACGTGCTTTTACCCTGCGGTTATGTATTGTAAAGACACTTTACTAAATAACGTAAACAAAACATTTTGCAACTTCATGTTGAAGTGATATCTCCGTAAATGCCATCATCTGCATAATTTATCAGTTATCACAAGGAGCGTACGTAGAACATATCGGGAAAAAGGGATCGCATATGAACACCTCCGCAAATTATGATCTTACAGTTATTTCAAAATAAGTTCTTGATATTATTAACTTTCATTCTGAATTCTGTGTTGTCATATAGTACATCCCATAATGACCATTATCTGGCATTGTCCTGCAACTTTATCAGACATGGGTTAGTATTTTCACTACTATAACTAGAGTAGTGATTTTTTTTAGCCCTGTTCAGCCCCCACCCTAATACTGTTAACACACGTAGATTGTTGTGCCTCCCGATTTTTCCTGATGCCGGGTCCCTAGAAACATTTCTGGATGAAATGAATGGTGAAAGAAACTATAGAAATAGATAGGCATCCCTTCCCCATTCCGTAGTTGAGAAAGACATCGGTTAATTGCACGGGGAGGAAAGAGTGAAAGTTGGGAAAAAGAGATTTTTTAAATGCCTAAACAGATTAATCATAATCTTCGGGCTCGTTCGGGCCCGAGCTCTATCTTGCAATACAAAATTCGGGCTCGGGCTCTGGCTCTTAAAATTGTGCCCGAACTCAGCTCTGATGAGCACAGCACTAATGCCTCCTACAACCAACGGGAGTAAAATTAACTACCCCTCCTTTCCTTGGGGAACATATAAAACATCTTCTACACCCCCCGGCCTCCCGCAACATACTGTACATACATTCTCGTTCCTCAGCTTCTAATTGAACTCATAAGTTCGTAACCAAATATGGCTCATTTATTGTAGTTGGGATTCTAGTAGCAGTAGCCTGGTGAGGGGATTTTTTCCCCTAATTTAAAATAGAAGCCCCCCCCCAGCTTGTTATAATTACATTATGTGTATTTCGTTTTAAAAAAGTGTTGTGGTTCAGTTGTGTGTTTAGAACTGAACTGAAAACATTTTTAAGAAAGTAAGAGACAAAATATACGGGGAAAGGGCGCACCGGGAAATGTGCGGATTGGCGGTCGCAAAAGGGCTCAGGAAATTTTTTGCAAATGGTCCCGTTCAGTTGTAGTTCTAAACAAAAAGTACAGTTGCTCTAGAAACAGAGGCAAGCAAAATACTGAAGGGGGGGGGCTTGAAAAAGTACACCCGTTCATCCTTAAATTGAAGTGAGTGTTGCGGAAAATCTTTCATCGGCCCATGCCAATATTTTACTGCAGGAAAATTGTACTGCAATTTTTCTGTTGTTTATAATCACAGTCAGAAATTTCAAGATATTTAAATAGCGTGAAAAACTCACTTAATCGAAGTGGAAAGAGCGAATAACCAGGTTTAAATCACTAGTTTAGTTAGGTATGTACAGTATATAATTGCACTAGAGAAGCTTCTAGTTTTGGACATACTCAATATTTATATTTGTTTAAATTTTTCTCTTAAGAACGCTAAAGTAAGAACATTAAAACATTTTTTAAACAAAATTGCTTATATAGCCTTTTCATGTTTAAGAGATCGCAAAATAATCTTGATTTTCTTACCTTTGAAAGTTTTTAAATTTTTAACAAAGTGGGCTGAAATTCCAACAAATATTTGAGAGAGAGAGAACTGCTACTACCAAAATTATGTTGTAGTTATACCAAAAATCCTTTCGCATAAGACATAATTTTTAGATTTAAATAAATGAAAAAAAAATAGAGAACTTTTGCGCCGTAAAATTTTCTATATGTACTGCAATTTTTGTAATATTTCTATTGTGGACGACCACATTTAGAAATTTCAATATTTTTAAATATCGTGGCGAACATATTCTTCATTTAGTGGTCATATATTCGTAAGTGTTTCAATTGCAAAACGTGCTTTTCTGCCGCGGTTATGAATTGTAAAGACACCTTACTGAATAACGTAAACAAAACATTTTGCAACTTCATGCTCCGTAAGTCCTTCATCTGCAGCATTTGTCAGTTATCACAAGGAGCGTAAGCTGCGTAGGTATAACATGTTTGGGTAAAGTGATCGTATGTGACCCCCCACCCAAATAATATTACAATTATTTCAAAATAAGTTCTTGATATTATTAGCTTTCACTCTGAATTGTGTGTTGTCATATAGTGGACAGTACATCCCATAATGGCCGCCCCGGTGGCGCAGTGGTCTATGCGATGGATTCTGATCATTCGTCCGAAAGGGGTCCGGGTTCGAAACCCGGTGAGGCATGGATGTTGTGTTTGTCCTACGGCACTGGCTCTCTCCCTTTCCTGGAACCAGTGACACTAAATTAGGGACGGACGACTGCTTATAGCCCATTGAGTTGCTCACGGTGGTCGTTAAACCTCCAATCCAAAAAAAAAAAAAAAAACCCCATCCCATAATGACCATTATCTAGCATTGTTCTGCAACTTTATCAAACGTGGATGAGTATTTTCACTGCTTTAACTAAAGTAGTGAAATTTTTCTATCCCTCTTCAGCCCCCACCCCAATGCTGTTAACATACATTTGAATCACATTCACTGTAAAAAAAGGCAGATTTTGCTTCATGTGCTTTAACTAGAGAAGGTAAAATGAAATAGAACAGAAAACCATTAAGATACATCACGAGACAGAGAAACAAATGGTGCAGGAATATACACTAAAATCTCTATGAGCAACTTGTATTTTTCCCAATGCTATTTTTTTTTATTTAATTGATTTTTTGGTGCTTACCTACATTCACTCAAATACTATTCGACCGAGTATTTTATACTTGAGTTGTATCTCTATTTGTATAGATTATATGCTGGCTTCCACAATTTCGTCGCATATGGAGTTTTTAATCAGTGAAGATATGGTTTGTACTATCAAATCAACAGTAGTTTTCGTCAGGAAAGTTACTAAGCCACCACGTCTCTTATTTCCAAGGTCATGAGACTTCTTGCTATCTCTTATGACATTATCTAAATTTTCTTTCAGTGTTATACTTGCTGAACAATAGTATCAACTCCAAAAAATTCCCATGATCTAGCATTGGATCCTATAATGTGTATGCAGCTTCAAATGTTTTACCTCTAAAACTCATTTCGCGCTTTCCGAAAACTTTCACAACTTCGATTACCCTTTCAAGAATTTGCCAGTTCTTTCTTACT
Source organism: Macrothele yani (assembly GCA_039090855.1). Classification (NCBI taxonomy): domain Eukaryota; kingdom Metazoa; phylum Arthropoda; class Arachnida; order Araneae; family Macrothelidae; genus Macrothele; species Macrothele yani. Next base: position 69,590,943 of record CM077025.1, on the reverse strand, counting down.
TGTTCCTTTTCTAAATTTACATGTTTTGAGACAAGCAAGCATTAAACACTCCCATGCTTTTTGCCATGCAAAAATACCCTGTGCTTGCATTGTGCATTTTGCTATTTTCATGCTCAGAAATTCTTTGGTGAACATGTTTCCAGTCTTTCATGCCCTCTGTAAAAGTATTTTTTCCCCCGACTTTTTCACAAATGCAAGACACACAGTCCAATAGAGGGAACTCGAAATTTGATCATAGCTCAGTCAACGACGGTTCAACCCATACTTTTTTTTTAAATGAATGGAAATTTTGCGTCATTTGTAGGTTGTATTTTTTTTAAATGAATGGAAATTTTGCGTCATTTGTAGGGGTAATTCTTCGAAAAAAGAATTCTTTGTCCTCCTTCCCACCGCCCTCCCGCAACATACGGTACTTACATTCTCGTTTTTTTTATTGGAGGTTTAACGACCACCGTGAGCAACTCAATGGGCTATAAGCAGTCGCCCGTCCCTAATTTAGGGTCACTGGTTCCAGGGAAGGGAGAGAGCCAGTGCCGTAAGACAAACACAACATCCATGCCTCACCGGGATTCGAACACCCTTCTGGACGAATGATCAGAGGCCATCGCTTAGACCACTGCGCCACCGGGACTGCCATTCTCGTTCCTCAGCTACTAAGTGAATCCAGAAAGTTTTTTTTTTTTTTTTTTTTGTTAAAGTTTTAAATTATTTATTGACTTGTATGACAGATATATACAGCAGAGACATTCTGTGTTTCAACGACAGCAATATACATAGGCGAACAAGGAACCCAACGAATAAACCCTCGAAAGACAAACACAAACAACCATGCCTTACCCGGGATTCGAACCCAGCCCCCTCCTTTGCGTGAATGATAAGAAGCCATCGCTTAGATCATTGTCCCACCGGGGCGGCCGTAAGACAAACACAACATCCATGCCTCACCGGGATTTGAACCCAGACCCCTGCGTTGGGCGAATGATCAGAAGCCATCGCTTAGACCATGAACCCAGAAGTTCGCAAACACACACTGGGTGCCGCCCCGGTGGCACAGTGGTCTAAGCGATGGCCTCTGATCATTCGTCCAAAAGAGGTCCGGGTTCGAATCCCGGTGAGGCATGGATGTTGTGTTTGTATTACAGCACTGGCTCTCTCCCTTCCCTGGAACCAGTGACCATAAATTAGGGATGAGCGACTGCTTATAGCCCATTGAGTTTCTCACGGTAGTCATTAAACCTCCATTAAAAAAAACAAACAAAAAAACAAAACACACCACATTGCCCATCTATTGTAGTTGGGATTCTAGCAGTTGCCTGGTGAGGGAATTTTTTTCCCTAATTTAAATTAAAAGGTTTTTTTTCCTGCTTGTTATAATTACATTGTGTATTTCGTTTGAAAAAAAAACAAACCTGTTGTGGAACTTGTGGTTCAGTTGTGTGTTTAAAACAACTTAACTGAAAACATTTTTAAGAAAGTAAGAAAGAGACAAAATATACGGAAGGGGCCCACCGGGAAATGTCCCGGGGTCCCGGTGGGCCAATCCGCCCTTGACTGTGAGTGGATAAGGAAAGCACAAGAAGTCTGTGATGTCATTATTTCACAGGCTAAGGAAAGGTTCACTTTCACAGGGCATCTAGTTGCAGCTTTGTCATTTTTACCACAAATGCTCCCTCATTATGCCATTAAATTCCCAGCGGAGACATTGAAAACAGTGTGTGTTGTGTATCCATTTATCGATAAAATGAAACTCCGCCATGAACCTTTGTCTATTTACTGTGTAGAAGAGTTCAAATCACTCTCAGGGGTTCTCAGCTTATTCGAGTTCATCACAGGGAACAAGTTAGGAAAATAGTGAAATGTAACATGTACATGTATAACGTGTATCCTAACAATTCCTATGACATCAGTAGAAACAGAACGGTGTTTTTCGACTTTAAAAAGAATAAAAATATTTTTGAGGAACTCAAAGACACAGGAAAAGTTGTCAGCCTTGGCCATGCTTTCTATTGAAAAGGGTCTTATCATGGATATTCCCGACTTCAACCAAAGAGTTATTGCTAAATTTGCTATTCAGAAAGAGGAAAGGCTGTATTTTCGCTTTAAATAACTTATGGTAAGAACTGCTTTCATTTTCTTTTCTGTTAATTATAATTAGGTAATTTGAAATTCTGGAATGTGGAAATTATGCAAACAATATCTTGCTGCTACATTACGTTTCTTTTAATAACGTTAAACTCTGCCTGCATAGCATCCTCTCCCTACAAGTAAACAAGTAAACCGACAAAAAAAAAAAAACCCCTCGCGAGTAGTATTTCTAAGGACAAAGATATGTGTGCAATACCCTATTTCTGGACCCACGAGGCACCGCTGGTACAAGATACCAATATTTCACACATACAAGATATATCATTGCAATATTTTTAATTTTCTGATGTAATATATCATTAACGGAAACAATATAATTTTGGAATTTTTTTTTCATATTCGATATTTGTATATGTGTCCCCAAACGAGCTGCCGATTGCGGACGCCGCGCTTTTTTTTTCCTGAAATGAATGTTCCGGTATCTGGTCATCTAAACTATAAAGAGTTTACGAAATGCAAAAAAACTGTTTATAATTGCACATGGATCAAGCTTCATTTTTAGACTATTCCCAAAAATCATGAATCCTAAGGATTTTACTTAGGATTCATTTTTATTTTGGATGCTGAGGATTTTACTTCAATTTTCCCCCTCTATAGTTCATGAAGAAAATGGTCGTTTTAACACAGAGCGCACCAAAATAATTTAACTGACTGATCACGCAATTTTTTTGAGAGTACTGAAACAATAAGATAGGTTTTCCTTTTGTTTTGTTTTTTTATTGGAATTTTAACGACCACCGTGAGCAACTCAATGGGCTATAAGCAGTCGCCCGTCCCTAATTTAGGGTCACTGGTTCCAGGGAAGGGGGAGAGCCAGTGCCGTAAGACAAACACAACATCCACGCCTCACCGGGATTTGAACCCGGACCCCTTTCGGACGAATGATCAGAGGCCACTGCGCCACCGGGGCGGCCCTTTTGGTTTGGTCAACTACCATATCCTGTAGGAATTACGGGTAAAACGGTTGCCCTTGCACTATCTACAGTTCCGTTAGGAGAAAGACCGGATGGGGAGGGGGGCTATTTTTTTAATTATCTATTGATCCCAGGTAACACATACAACTTGAATTCATACATTGGCCGTGGTTAACACATGCATCTCGAATTCAGACTAACGCAGTATTGTGCGTCACAGGGTACGAACATTATGCAATGCACTGAAACCATCAAAGTACATATCGAACATGTGATACAGTATGCCAGATTTGCAAATAACAGAGAGAGCCAGAGCCGAAAGAGAAACACAGACATCCATGCCTTACCGGGATCCGAACCCAGACCCTTCGTTGGGTGAAGGATGAGGAGCTATCGCTTAGACCACTGCGCCACCGGAGGGGGTCACAGTTGTTTGCTAGTTTGCGGCTGGCCAGCGTGCTTAGAGAAGTTCAGTCTGCAGCAAGTTTCTTCTGGACTGCTTAAGAAGATCCTAGGGAGTGCGGCGTAGGTGGCAGAATTGCCACATTGTTGTAGCAGTGCTATATAACCGAAACACAGCACGAACGGCGAACAGGCGTTTTGGAGCCGGGCTAGAAATCAGATTATGTACTGGCAGAAAAACATATGCACGTACTTTTCGCTACAATAAACAACACGAATCGCAATTAAACATTTTTTTTAGCGTGCACGTAATCATCAGCCGCCACTGGTAATAAACAACTCCCTCTCCCCGTGAAGAAAATCGTAGATTTTAACAAATTTTACTCTCTTTCGGAACTTTTTTTTTTTTTTGATTGGAGGTTTAACGACCACCGTGAGCAACTCAATGGGCTATAAGCAGTCGCCCGTCCCTAACTTAGGGCCACTGGTTCCAGTGAAGGGAGAGAGCCAGTGCCGTAAGACAAACACAACATCCATGCCTCACCGGGATTCAAACCCGGAACCCTTTTGGACGAATGATCAGAGGCCAGCGCTTAGACCACTGCGCCACCGGGGCGGCATTCGGAACTTTTAATCTATATTGTCTTTATAATAGCTTCTGTGTTTTTTTTTATTAAAGGTTTAACGACCACCATGAGCAACTCAATGGGCTATAAGCAGTCGCCCATCCCTAATTTAGAGCCACTGATTCCAGGGAAGGGAGAGAGCCAGTGCCATAAGACAAACACAACATCCATGCCTCACCGGGGGATTCGAACCCGGACCCTTCTCGGAAGCATGGTCATAAACCAGAGCTTAGACCACTGCGTCACCGGAAGCGGCCTTTCGTGTTTCGTCGTTCCCGCAATTAAATTTTGCTCGGGGCCCCTCAGAGCTCCATTTGACCCTGATCAAGGCCGTCTAGAAGACACAAGGCCATGACATTGGACAGATGAATTCCCTGTTTTGGCGAAGTCACACGGAAACCAACGCTGTCGTATGTGACATCAAACACGATCAGTCCGTGTTACGAGAGTGACGTCAGAAACGGAGGGAACTGATCTCTGTAATGTCATGGCCTTGGTTTAATCCGGTACATACTTACGCGGCGCCTTAACCCTGTACAGAGTTGCACGAGCGTAAAGTCTTACGGATCGTTGGCATGCATTTTATAAGAACATCACAATGATGTCGAAGAGGTAAAACCCGCTTCTACCCAAGATGTCTGAGAGATATAACTCCCTTTCTACCATTTTCCAAGACATAGTGAGATGTCTAGCAAGGATAAGCCTATTATTCCTAGACATCTCACTATATCGTAACCCTGTTGCAAACATTGTCTGAACTTCTGTTTTTCGTAAGCTTTTTTCCTTCACCACCATGATACCTTACGCATCTGCACACCCAACGACCCACACAAGAAACTCCATTAGGTTTATATCACGACGTGCTCTCTCTCCCTGTTCATCCAAAGAACCTCAGAACTCCGAAGTTTCTTGGATCAAAGAAATCACAAGATCATACGGTTACCCTGACAGCATCGTTGATGACTTATTTCACAAGTTAAAAAGACTTTCTTTAACTTGCATAATTTAAAATTTAATAAGCATAATTAAAATTTGGTTTAAAAACTAGGAACATCCTTTCTATGGTTAAGAACGACCGTGATATGGTTAAAATGGAGGGTAGACACGGAATCTATAGCATACCGCTGAAAGCAGCGAGTCCATATATCACGGATCAGATCTATATCGGATCTACAGTAAGGAATCTAAGACTTCGACTGCAAGAACACCAATATAATTTGAAAACGGGATCAAGGGCCACTGCATTATCACGTACACGTACTGTAATTAATGGAACTCATTGTCCAGTTTGGAACAATGTTACCATCTTGACCACCTCACACACGAAATTTTTAACATTTACGGAAAGTCTGTATATTGTTAAAAAACAAGTGTGCTATAACGACGATCAACTAAGCTAGATCTCTTTACCGTGGAAAATGCTCATGTCGACGAACGATGAGGATGAATTCGATATATGTGATATAATTCGTAATTATCAACTAACGAACTTTTTGGAGCATGCGCATTGAACGATGACAAATATCACGCAGTCTCTTAACCTTAACGTATATACACTGTACTCACGCTTCCCCATTTACAGGCCGCGGGTGGCCTAGTGGTCAACAATTGTGACTGCCACGGAGATCTCGAATTCGATCCCAGCAGGTACGAACGCTCCAACCTCTAAAGATTATTATTTGCATGTTTTGTGTATTATGTCGAGTGCGCATGCGTAAATTGGGAGCAGCGCCTTCATGCTGATGCATTGTGGTATGGATTTCCGCATTTAAAAGAACAGAACCTACCCATGCGGCTTCCGATAATGGGCCCATAGTGGGTCCGAAAAATCTCGGCCGCCCCGGTGGCGCAGTGGTCTAAGCGATGGCCTCTGATCATTCGTCCGAACGGGGTCCCGATTCGAATCCCGTGAGGCATGGATGTTGTATTTGTCTTACGGCACTGGCTCTCTCCCTTCCCTGGAACCAGTGACCCTAAATTAGGGACGGCAGACTGCTTATAGCCCATTGAGTTGCTCACGGTGGTCGTTAAACCTTCAATCCCCCCCCCCCCCGAAAAAAGAGAACGCATGTTTTTAACTTGGTTTTAGCTGTAAATAAAGTTCATCTTTTAGTTTGCAACCATCTCCGTCCAATAATATCGTGTCTAGACAGCAGCGAATCGATTGATGCACATCAGTTGGCACGAATACAACGGACGTTTGGACCACTAAAGTCCGCTGTGCGTCGGATGGGCACGTTAAGCCGTCGGACCCCGGCAATAAATAAGGGTCTTCCTCATCCCTTTCCGTGTCACTTTCCTACCGAGCACTCTAGCCCAAATCTCCCGTTTCTATTTCTAAGGGTTGTTTAAGACCTGGGTCAAACACACCCTTCCTAAAATCCCCTACATATAATCTGCTTCTTCACTTACGAACCACCAAATGCCCGCCGTGGGTCGGATGGGCACGTTAAGCCGTCGGACGGTGGGTACTTTTTTTTTTTTTTTTTTTTTTTTTTTTTGATTGGAGGTTTAACGACCACCGTGAGCAACTCAATGGGCTATAAGCAGTCGCCCGTCCCTAATTTAGGGTCACTGGTTCCAGGGAAGGGAGAGAGCCAGTGCCGTAAGACAAACACAACATCCATGCCTGACCGGGATTCGAACCCGGACCCCTTACGGACGAATGATCAGAGGCCAACGCCTTAGACCACTGCGCCACCGGGGGCGGCACGGTGGGTACTGGCCCCTGGTAATAAACAAGGGCGTCTTCCTCCCCCTTTCTACCTCGATTCCGTGTCACTTTCCTATCTGGTACTCTAGCCCACCACATCTAGCGTTTACGAACTGTGGTCAGTCACTCCCTTCCTAAAATCCTCTACATCAGATGTTTTTTTTTTTTTTTTGATTGAAGGTTTAACGACCACCGTGAGCAACTCAATGGGCTATATAGGCAGTCGTCCGTCCCTAATTTAGGGTCACTGGTTCCAGGGAAGGGAGAGAGCCAGTGCAGTAAGACAATCACAACAACTACGCCCCACCGGAATTCGACAACGGACCCCTTTTGTACGAATGATCAGAGGCAATCGCTTAGATCACTGTACCACCGGGGCGTCCATATATGATGCTTCTCCATTTGTAGTGCACTAACACATCTGAGGATGGACACCGCAGCGGGTCCGATAAATCTTATGATTTTAACGTTTTTAAGAATAAATAGTTTTAATTAGTCATTGAAGTTTAAATTAAATTGACTTATCATTCTTTGGAATCGTGCAAAGACTGTAATACTGTGCATTAAGTGACTTGTGTATGCTGCACGAATATAATCTCTCAACAATTTAACTGTATGTTGTGCATCTGTTCTATTGATCCATTGCAAATCTGGATATCCTCTACTCACCTGTTACTAATCACTATTTTTTTTGTTTTGCTGTTCTAACAACTCTCTGTGTACTCCTAACATTCTACAATCCATAAACACAACAGTTAGCACAGACATAATAACTACTAGTTAAGTTCAGGGGTAGAAAAATACTTTCCTTTGTATAATCTGCAGACCTTGAAATTCAGAAAAGAGAAATCACCATAAAATCTGCACCTGCAATGTTAATCCCAAAGCACCATTTCCTACAGAAAAGTCGCGGATCACTTGATGGCCAAACAGTGCAAAGAAATAGGGAACACGAACACCCAACGAACATGTGCGACATTCAGCTTTCCACAGCAAATAATACCGCCCTTGTTGCATCACATTTTGTGTCAAAATGCACGTAATAAAAAACACCTTCTTTCCAATTATTTACGGACATCTATCTTCGCATTAATTTTCTGCTAAATGTTTTTATGTCTACGCATTTTTGGTAATTTTCCCAAAATACCTCTAGAATGGTGGAAAAACGCATTTTCTTGTTGTTTTAAAGTAGTGTATTATTCACAGAGCCTATATTTATAACTTTTTTGATAAACCGCGGATTATACGACGGAAAATACGGTACTCTTGAATTGGACGCTTATTTTTATAATGTACCTGTTTACGTGAATGTTAATAACATCTATGAAAATGCAAGTGCAAAGATTAGGCTGTTTGAAAATACAACACACGTAAAAATTGGAAAGGGAGTGAGACAAGGTGACACCATATCTCCGAAGCTCTTTAATGCCACATTGGAGGGTGTTTTTCAGTCGCTGAGCTGGGAAAACAAGGGGATAAAGATTAATGGAGATTATCTAACCCACCTTCGTTTTGCTGATGACGTAGTCATTTTTGCAACTACCCCATCAGAGCTGCAGAGTATGATCCAGGAACTTGCTGACAAGAGTAAAGAAGTGGGATTAAAAATGAACTTTCAGAAGACAAAAGTGATGTTCAATGCTTTTACAAGAAATGAAGATTTATCGATTGATGGAGAAAAGCTGGAGATAACAGACACGTACGTTTATCTTGGACAGCAGATATCAAGTGAGGGTCACATTGATGAAGAAATTAATCGGCGTACAAAACTTGCCTGGAGAGCTTTTGGAAGAAACAGCATAATTTTCAAGAGCAATATGCCATTATGTCTTAAAAGAAAAGTGTTTGATCAATGCATCCTTCCAGTGCTTACGTATGGTGCAGAGACGTGGACCTTAACTAAAAGAGACATACAAAGGCTGCAGACAACTCAAAAAAGCATGGAGAGGTGCATGCTTGGTGTAACCAGGAGAGATAAGAAGAGGAACTCGTGGATCCGAAAAATGACAAGAGTGGAAGACATCATGATCAGAGTTAAATCCCTGAAATGGCAATGGGCTGGACATACTGCCAGAAGGACAGATCATCGATGGACAGCCGAAATTTTAGATTGGATTCCAAGGGACAGGAAAAGACCCAGAAGAAGACCACATGGGAGATGGGTGGATGAAATTCGAAAGTATGCAGGGGTGACATGGAGGAGACTGGCACAAGACAGACCGTTGTGGAGGAAACTTGGGGAGACCTTCGTCCAGCAGTGGATTGATAATGGTTGACAATGATGATGATGATATACACTGAAGTGAAAGTCATGTGATAGCTGTATGGAAATTTTTAAGGGGTGCTGCTGTGGTAATAAAGGCTTTGACGCAAGCCACGATTTTTATCAGTTGCGAGGTGTAATCTCATTAGTCAGGTTAAACACAACCGCCAGTAGAATTATGGCAAGTTGACGTGAATTATCGGAGTTTGAACGAGGCATGGTAGTGGGAGCCAGATGGATGGGACATTCAATTTCCAAAGTTGTGTGCACATTCAACATTCCTCGATCCACAGTGTTACGTGTATACCAAGAATACTACATGGAAGGCATTACCACCCGCATTGGCCGACCACGGGTGCTGAATGACTGTGACCAGCGGCATCTGACCAGGATTGTCCATGCTAACAGACAAGCGACACTGGCTCAAATAATGTCCACATCCAATGCAGGAGGTACCAGAGACATATCCACCAGGTTCGTGCAGCATAATTTATAATCCATGGGGTATGGGAGCAGAAGACCCACCAAAGTACCTTTGTTAACACTATGACATCGGACATAGCACCTCATCTGGGCTCGTAAACATGGTAATTGGACCCTGGAAGACTGGTAACATGTGGTGTGGTCAGATGAGTCACACTACCAGTTGTTACGAGCTGATGGTAGAATTCAGTTGTTACGAGCTGATGTAGAATTCAGGTGCACCTTCGGTTCCTGGCCCCATGAGGCCAGGGACCGAAGCTGTCAACAAAGCACTGTGCAAGCTGGTTCAAAGCAACAAAGCACTGTGCAAGTTCCATATATGTGTGGGGTGTCTTTACGTGGAACAGTTTGGGTTCTCTGGTCCTCGTAAACCCATCAACAGGTACTCGCTTTGTTGCTCTGCTGAGTGACCATTTGCAGCCCATGAACTTTATGTACCCCAACAACGATGGGATTTTTCGATGCGGACAACGAACCATGTCATCAGGCCCAAGTTGTCCAAAATTGGTTCGAGGAGCATTCTGGATAGTTTCGACAAATGGTGTGGCCACCACGTTCACCCGACACGAACTCAATAGAGAACTTATGGGATTGGTGGAAAGATCCATTTGCACCCAAGATCCTGCACCTACAAATACCAGGGAAAGACAGCATGGCTCAACATCTCTCCAGAAGTCTTCCGTCAACTTGTGTAATCGATGACACATAGAGTTGCTGCACTTCACCAAGCTAGAGGAGCTCCTACACGATACTAGGTATGTACACCATGACTTCAGTGTATATTTTAATGGTTGCTATAATTTAGGTGATACTTGTGAATATACCTTTCTTTTAAAATAAAAATTACCATTATGGTAAATTACTACTACAGTCAATAATTAAAAGGCTACATACACAACAGCAACAAGTTTTACTTTGAACTGAATAATGTACAGAAGTTTGCTATTTAAAGTAACATATGGGCAAACAAATATGAAAACCTTAATCAAATATGAAAAGTTTTTTTTTAAATAAATAAGAATTACAGTTTTGTTTTCAATAATGTTTTCCATTTACATAAAGTGCACATAATTAAATAACGACTTTTAAAAAGTAACATACAGCTTGAAACACAAAACTAAAAATGAACTTTTACACATTTTGATTTGCAGAATGAAACTTATATACAAAATAATAACAGCATATTTATCATCTTACAATGTTCTAACATCAGGTTACTACTAGAAATATAATACAAAAGTAGAAAATCATGTGTGCTTTTCTGGATAGCAATCAATCCAGCTGTGTGTGTGTGCACGCATGCGAATGCAATGACTGCACACCATTGATGTTAAATGCAACCAATAATTCACTGAAATGATATTTCAAGCAACCATTCAGAGCATTTAAATTGAAAAGGCAAAAATATAAATGCTTTTGTACCAATTTTGATTTAAACTAAGGACATTAAGTACATAACATGACTATGAAAATATCACATGCAGTCAGTTATTTTTTTATGAACTCAAACTATATTTTAAGCTCAAAAACGATCAGAAATTAACAAATAAATACACACACTTTTCCTGTTATATGAAAATATACATGGTTGAAAATGAGATCAAAATTTTGCTTGTAAAACACTTGTTCTGCACATATGAATTGAACACAGCTTGCTCTAAATAAAAATTCGATAAACACTCCTTGTTCTAAATGATAGGCTAGATGGCCAGAAGACTGCACATACACAATAACAACAACATTTTTAGTACTGAATGCATGCATACAGATTTGAGTCATATTAAAAATTTAAAGACAGCAAAAAGATGTTCTAATTCTGTTGGCCTTTACTCAAATGCTGTACAGCACCTTTGTATTTAACTCATAGGAATTGATTTCTTTAGTATAACTTTTTTATGTGCCACTGGTTATATTTCTTGTGAAAATTGTGACAAAGTTCTCAAAAGCACACATAAACTGAGAATTTTGTTTTCTTCAGCATAAACAGGAGCTCCACAACTTGATTCATTTACTTTGAACATCAAAATTTTCTGCTCCCTGATTGATAACATTGTTTTGACAACATGATTGAAGTTTAGATCACACAGAAGGATTCCCAAAGAGCAAAAATGCCCAATTATTTTAATGGAATTAAAAAAACAAAAAAAAAAAAAAAAAAAAAAAAAAAAAACTAAAGGTTCTACAGAATTTATGTCACTGTAGTGTGCATCTGATTGTAAAAATATTTAGATATAAGAAGATGCTGGAATTGTGTGGTACACAACTATTAATAGAAATTTCATAAAAACTAGAGTTGGGATGTAGTTAAGATTAAAGTGTGACCTGATCTAAAACTGTGAGAAGATTGGGCATGTTTTAAGCTAATAATACATTAATTTCATAATACTTCCCTGTCTAAAGAGAAAAAAAAAGAACTAATACAAGATGTGTCATGGGCAAATTTTCATTATTTCCCCATTTATTATTCCATTTAATATTAGTAATTTACAACATGCGACTTTTTAACCATAAGAAACACCCATACTTATCATTCCAAAAGAGATTACCATATTTCTTATATGACGGATTCTTTATATATTCCACATATAAATAAAGCCTAACCTGAAAATTATTTAGGTTAAAATATTGAATGCATTAACTGTTGTTCAAAAGTCTATTTTCTGAGTTTTATTATTCCATTAAGGAATTAATGTAATGAAAGCCATAACTGGTTCACAAGTCTTGATCCATCAACATTTACTTTAAGTATAAAACCTGGAAGCAACTTTGACAAAGTTTAAAACATTTAATTGATACAAACTCGTATTTGAGTAATCACAAAATTAGAACATTTGAATATCAATAGGACATTACCAGGCAAGTATTTCCCCAAGTTTGAAAAAGGGGAACAAATTCAAACATGACTTCCTCTTGACCAAACTCTCAGGCATTTTTTTCCTTCGTATAAAAATGTAACTCATTCCTATAATAGGTTGCTTACCTTTTGTATACATTTCCCTGCACATTTTATTCCCTTGGTTTTCTTGCTTGGTACAAGTCCCTGGTGTGGTGTTCCATTTTCGTCTTCAGGTTCATTCAAATACCCGGCGAATGCTCAAGTCCACGAAGTGCACTGCATTAATGACTCTAGGTTCCAACAGCATGTAAAAACCCAACCTTCGTTGGTTGATTGACATTTATAAAAACCCCAATTCTTGAACTTAAAACCCTTTGATATACCAAACGAACATAAACTGCCTATTCACATACATACAAAATGCCAAACAAAAATATGAAAAACGTATATACAACTATTTACACACAATTCATCTTATTCCTTCAACTCCCCTTCCCAACACCTCATGACAACTACACTGTAGCCGCCCCGGTGGCGCAGTGGTCTAAGCGATGGCCTCTGATCATTCGTCCGTAAGGGGTCCGGATTCGAATCCCGGTGAGGCATGCATGTTGTGTTTGTCTTACGGCACTGGCTCTCTCCCTTCCCTGGAACCAGTGACCCTAAATTAGGGACGGGCGACTGCTTATAACCCATTGAGTTGCTCACAGTGGTCGTTAAACCTCCAATAAAAAAAAACAAAAGAACTACATTGGCGTGCAAAAATTAAGGATGAGACGGTTTTTCGAATGTAATGTCGTGCAGAAGTGCTCCACATCGACTCAAACCATACCATAAGATCCCCAAGATGTAAGAACATGGGACAAGTGAGCAAAACCGTCCAAACAAGGAATCCAAAGGATACAAAGGCACTTTATTGAAAAGGTAGCTTCAAGCACAACTGGACAGAAGACAGAAACGTCCATGTGACAGGAGGTTGCCAAGAAAAATCCAGTCTTTAGTAGGGGATATGATCACCCCTGACTGCGCTGCAGGATTTTCAACGTCTGTCCATGCTGAGGACGAGGTTGTCAAGAAGCTGTTGAGGCATCATGGCCCATTGTTCTTGTAGCGCCAATCGCAGCTGCGGAATCATTGCGGACGCCTGGTGACGTGCTGCCAAGCGTCTCCCGAGAAGGTCCCACATGTGTTCGATTGGATTTAGGTCCGGGGGACCTTGCAGGCCAATCCATGCGTTGAATATCTTCACTCTGCAACAGCCACTGTACGATGAGGTGTACCGTTGTCGTCCATGAAGAGGAATTCAGGACCCACAGCACCTCTAAACAGATGCACGTGAGGCACGAGAACCTCGGTACAATAGCGGACACCAGTGACTGAACCTCCTTGGAAGATGTGGAGGTCAGTACGGCTACCAACCATGATACCGCCCCAAACAAGAACTCTGCCACCTCCAAACAAGTCCCTTTCAATGGTGTTGGAGGTGTGATTGCATGTTCCCTGCTCTCTCTAGAAGTGTATACGTCCAGAATCGCTCGTCAGACTAAATCGGCTCTCATCCGTAAAAAGAATTCGACCCCTTTGCCTTTGTTGATGTGTCCAGTTCTTGTGTTCCTGGCACCACAGAAACCGCCGTCTCCGATGAGCAGGCATTAATGACACACACCGTACTGGTCGTTGTGCAAATAGACCACCTTTGTGCAGCCACCTAACCATGGTAAAATGTGATAACAGACGTCCAGTTGTCTGTTGCATGTGAGACTTGTGATTTCTCCCGCTGTCTGCCGTCTGTCTCTTCTCGCCTGTAGGACAATACACCAGTCGTCCGCCGCCGTGGTTGCTCGTGGACGACCACTACTAAACTCTTGGACAGCTGTTCCTGTCGTTTGAAATGCTCTCCAAGCTCGTGAAACGATACTGTGAGCAATCCCGCACTCCTCGGCCACACTTTGACCTTCTTCCAACTTCCCAATGAGGCAACCTCGGGTAAAGTAATCCAGATGCAGTCTACTGGTTGCCTATCGGCCATATCACACGGTGGCAGCAACTCAACGTCGTTCAAACCGATGTACACAGTGCAATAGCTTTCATCGAATTGCTGAGCGTGCACCGCACGTGCTTTATAACCTTCGACACTCTTCCCCCTATGTCATGCTGCATATATGCGCATGCCCTACCATACCGGACCCTAGTCTATCTCCCGAGTGGTCTTTCGGTCCGTTCTGCCTGCTCGTTCTGCTGTTATGCTAATTTCTCCTCTTCGTCCTTAATTTTTGCACACCAGTGTAGAACATTCAGTCATCACACCCAAAGCCATTCCCAAGCAGATAGTACTTTCTATCCCCTCCGCGGTCATCTTCAGGAGGCATACTAGATGTTTTCTCTCCTGCTACCGCAATGAGAGTGAGCGACAAGTTCGTCTTCCTCGGCCCTGCTCCAACATCACTAAACAAATGCCCGGCGAATGCTCAAGTCCACGAAGTACACTGCATTAATGACTCTAGGTCCCAACAGCATCCTCCTCCGCTCCTACCCTTCCCACCAGTGTGTAAAACCCAACCTTCGTTGGTTGATTGATATTTATAAAAACCCCAATTCTTGAACTCAAAACCTTTTGATATAACCAACGAACATAAACTGCCTATTTGCATACATACAAAATGCCAAACAAAAATATTAAAAACGTATATACAACTATTTACACACAACTCATCTTACTCCTTCAACTCCCCTTCCCAACACCTCATGACAACTAGAACATTCAGTCACCACACCCAAAGCCATTATTCCCAAGCAGACTGCTTCTAAATAATCTCTTCAAAATTCGGGTATGTGTGGTTATCCAGGCAGTATTTGCTTCTTTTTTATGCCAATTTTTAATATGTTGTTGTAGGCAATGTTTTAATTGATTTTTGGTACTCCCAATATATGATATTGGTAGGATTCCACTTATAGGTATTTCATATACACCAGCTTTTTCTAAGATACTACAATTTTCAATGTTATTAATTATCATATCTCTAATTGTTATTACTTTGTTTCCCATCTGAATTCCATATTTATAGCACAATTTATTGATTTCTGTAGATATTCCTGGAAAGTAAGGTATTGCTCCAACATATTGTAATTGTTTTTTTCTTTTAGGAGAAGATGTATCTTGATTCTTTACTTGTACCTCATAAATCCATTTATTTATTATCTGTGGAGGGTATCCATATCTATATGAGATTTCTTTAATGTAATTTATTTCTTCAGTATGAAATTCTTCTTTAGATGAATGTGTGATTGCTCTTTTGATTAATGTTTTTATGCTATTACATTTCTGTGTGTATGGGTGTGTTGAGTTATATGGTATCAGAACAGGGACATATGTCTTTTTTCTATGTACCTTGTACTGCAGTTGGTTATTTTGCTTGATAATCTTAACATCTAAGTAGGGTAAGATATTTTCTTCTTCATGCTCAACTGTCAATTCAATTGTGAGATAGACATTACCAAGTTGTTGAGTTAAAGATTCCAGCTCATCAGTGTCCATTCTGGTCATGATGAAGATATCGTCTACATATCTGCAGTAAACTAACGGTGATCCATGCATTGTACTGATAATTTGTTCTTCTATGCTGTTCATAATTACTTCAGCAAACAGATTTGATAGAGGAGAGCTCGTTGGGCCTCCATAATTTTGTTTGTATATTTTCTCATCATATTTGAAGATATTATTTTCATAGATGTATAATAAAATTGCTTTTAACTCTTGTAGTTGTGTGTTATTAAGAGATTGATCCTGTTGTAATTTTTTAATAATAATCTCAATTGCTTCTGGCACAGGGGTACTTGGAAACAGAGCTATGGCATCCATACTAGCCATTCTGTAATCTTTTAGATCTTGGTTTACATTTTTCACTATTTCGATAAATTCATATGTATTCTTTACAGTGTATTGTGTTTTCACAAACACTGGTGCCAAGAAACTGTAAATATTATTTTCAAGATTAATCACTGAAGAGTTCTTTTTGGGCACTATAAGTCTCATGGGGTTACCATCTTTGGGTGTTTTAATTTTTGCAAATATTCGTGGGACCTTAGTACCCATTGGTGGTTTTGCATTTTTGATCTCACTAGGCAAGGTGCTGTGGTTCCTGATGTTAGCCAAATATCTAATTTGATTATCAGTTGGGCCCCTTTTCATCTCAGTACATTCCAGTTCCTCTATTGCCAATTTCATTTTTAGGTTATATTCTTCTGTATTCAAAATCACAATTTGGCCTGCTTTATCAACTTCACAAAATTTGATATTCTTGTCTTCTTTTAATTTCAACAGTTGATTTTTTTCATATTTTAACTTCTTTAAATAATAACTTTTATTCTTTTTTTCATTATATTCCTTTAATATAATTCGGAATAGTTTACCACTAAACTCCTCCTTATCCTCATTAGGGATATTTCTGACGATATCTTCAAAATTTGGTATTAAATTCTTCGGTTTTTGTTATCTTCTGTGCAAATGCATACTTCCCCCCGTTGTAACACAGCTCTTTGTGAATAAGTCAGATCGTGTGATGACATATTCTGGAAAACTTCATAGTTATTTTCATTTTGCTCATGTCCTGCCTAGTGAGATCAAAAATGCAAAACCACCAATGGGTACAAAGGTCCCACGAATGTTTGCAAAAATTAAAACATCCAAAGATGGTAACCCCATGACACTTACAGTGTCCAAAAAGAACTCTCCACTGATTGATCTTGAAAATAATATTTACAGTTTCTTGGCACCAGTGTTTGTGAAAACACAATACACTGTAAAGAATACATATGAATTTATCGAAATAGTGAAAAATGTAAACCAAGATCTAAAAGATTACAGAATGGCTAGTATGGATGTCAAAGCTCTGTTTCCAAGTACCCCGTGCCAGAAGCAATTGAGATTATTATTAAAAAATTACAACAGGATCAATCTCTTAATAACACACAACTACAAGAGTTAAAAGCAATTTTATTATACATCTATGAAAATAATATCTTCAAATATGATGAGAAAATATATAAACAAAATTACGGAGGCCCAACGGGCTCTCCTCTATCAAATCTGTTTGCTGAAGTAATTATGAACTGCATAGAAGAACAAATTATCAGTACAATGCATGGACCACCGTTAGTTTACTGCAGATATGTAGACGATATCTTCATCATGACCAGAATGGACACTGATGAGCTGGAATCATTAACTCAACAACTTGGTAATGTCTATCTCACAATTAAATTGACAGTTGAGCATGAAGAAGAAAATATCTTACCCTACTTAGATGTTAAGATTATCAAGCAAAATAACCAACTGCAGTACAAGGTATATAGAAAAAGACATATGTCCCTGTTCTGATACCATATAACTCAACACACCCATACACACAGAAATGTAATAGCATAAAAACATTAATCAAAAGAGCAATCACACATTCATCTAAAGAAGAATTTCGTACTGAAGAAATAAATTAAATTAAAGAAATCTCATATAGATATGGATACCCTCCACAGATAATAAATAAATGGATTTATGAGGTACAAGTAAAGAATCAAGATACATCTTCTCCTAAAAGAAAAAAACAATTACAATATGTTGGAGCAATACCTTACTTTCCAGGAATATCTACAGAAATCAATAAATTGCGCTATAAATATGGAATTCAGATGGGAAACAAAGTAATAACAATTAGAGATATGATAATTAATAACATTGAAAATTGTAGTATCTTAGAAAAAGCTGGTGTATACGAAATACCTATAAGTGGAATCCTACCAATATCATATATTGGGAGTACCAAAAATCAGTTAAAACATTGCCTACAACAACATATTAAAAATTGGCATAAAAAAGAAGCAAAAACAGCACTGATACAATACTGCCTGGATAACCACACATACCCGAATTTTGAAGAGATTAAAATAATAAAATCATGTCGCAATGAGAGACACCTACGCACTGCAGAGTCTGTCTTGATTGAAAAAAATAGAGATCGAATTTGTAATAATTATGACCCAAGTATCCTTAATGAAAAATGGAAAGAACTAATAAAAATTGAACAAAAAAACCAAAAAAACACAGAAGGAAATGGAGAGTTTACTAAAGTTAATAAAAGATGGAGCCAAGGTGGAAGTTTTTCGTAAGGGACGTTGGAGAAGGGCCGAGGAAGACGAACATGTCGCTCACTCTTACTGCGGTAGCAGGAGAGAAAACATCTAGAACGCCTCCTGAGGATGATCCCAGAGGGGGTAGAAAGTACTAGAGGCAGTCTGCTTGGGAATGGCTTTGGGTGTGGTGACTGAATGTTCTAGTTGTCATGAGGTGTTGGGAAGGGGAGTTGAAGGAGTAAGATGAGTTGTGTGTAAATAGTTGTATATACGTTTTTAATATTTTTGTTTGGCATTTTGTATGTATGCAAATAGGCAGTTTATGTTCGTTGGTTATATCAAAAGGTTTTGAGTTCAAGAATTGGGGTTTTTATAAATGTCAATCAACCAACGAAGGTTGGGTTTTACACACTGGTGGGAAGGGTAGGAGCGGAGGAGGATGCTGTTGGGACCTAGAGTCATTAATGCAGTGCACTTCGTGGACTTGAGCATTCGCTGGGCATTTGAATGAACCTGAAGACGAAAATGGAACACTGCACCAAGGGCTTGAACTAAGCAAGACAACCAAAGGAATAAAATGTGCAGGGAAATGTATACAAAAGGTAAGCAACCTATTATAATTGTATGCACATAAATTACGAACAGTTGTGGCTAGTGCTATAGATGTTCTAACACTGAGTAACTCATTCCTGTAGATATTCATTTCTGGAGATGAAGTGCACTATTATCTCAGTGTGGCATAGATGTGAATGAATCAGTTGACCATGACAGGATTTTTTGTAGCTTATTAGCAATGATACATACTTTCATAGTTTGCTGAACATGTTTTTTCCTTTATGATAGATTAAGTTTTAGTTCCCAGGAATTTTTATGGCTTTAAATCTCTAAATATATAACAGAGGTTGAAACCATATTATTGTCACGAAGGGAGGAAGAGATCATGGATCATAGTTCACATTATGGTAACAGCCACAGAGTGTTCTTCTTTCCTTGGGGCTTTGTCCCATTGTTACTCATGATTGAACACATCGATCACGAGTAACAACCAACAAACCACTGTTAAACTTCTTATGTGACATAAGCTCTTTTAGCTTAGCTTTGGGAATTAACTAAAGGCATGTTACTTGCATTAGTTACAAATATCCAAAAATCGCAGACTATATTGCTAACATTTTAATATCATGCCTGATCAACTTCAATGAAAAAATCTTAGAATTATTTTATAACATGTTGCCAATGTAACGTACCAATTCTATTTACTGGATCTATCAAGCTAAAAGATTTTTTGCCACACAGCTGAAAGCACAGTGCTGTACAAAATTTCAGTAAAAGACTTGCATGTTTGAAAAGCTTTTACCAAGTCTCTAAATTTTTAATATTTGAAATACATTTTACATATTATCATTTAAAGAATTTATTAATGCCTCCTGCCATAAAGAAGATGACTTTCTGTTTCATAATAAACTTCTCTTAATCACTACTGACATGGAATTTAGATATTTAAGTCTCTGAGGTCATAAGAAATAATTGCAGTATGACAATATTTGTTGACAAACAGTAGGAATTTCAAAAACTGTTGATTTCGGTTTAGCATGGGTGCAAATATACATGAATACTACACAAATCATGGATCAGGAAAATGAAAAGAGTTGATGACATCATTATTCAAGATTAAAATTCTGAGATGGCAATGAGCAAGACATATCGCTAGAACTGACTGTCATTGAACAACTGAAATACCACACTAGAATACACGGGACAAGATAAGACCCAGAAGAAGCCCACACGGGAGATAAGTGGATAAAATTCGAAAGCATGCCAGAGTGATATGGAGAAGATTGGCTCAAGACAGAAACCTGTAGAAGAGACTTGGGAAGACCTTTATCCCCATCAGTGGATTGATAGTGGTTGATAATATATTGTAGTGTGGAACCTCAGTTATATGTTTTGCAGTTACACATTTTCCACTTTTGTACTGCTATTTTACTACAGTTTCTATCACTTTTCCCATTTGGTTATGTGTAATTCATTTATACACTTTTTGCAATTATTTATTAAATTTTGAATTTCAGATTATCAAAAATATATAGGTTTTTGATTCTCTTATACATAGCCTGATATGTTAAAAACTTTGGGAGAATCGAGACAGAGTTGCTGTGTTCTTTGTTTGGAGCAGCCAAAGTTGACACTTGATCCCATCAGAGAAGGGTATGCTGTTTACTTTTGGTTTGGGTGAAAATTGGTTTCACTTTCCACACTGTGGGCGACGATGTCAGGAAAGACAGTGAGCTTCACCTCCACTCTCCCACCAGAAATCTAGTTTATAATCTCTGCAGATGGTGCTTCATCTGCTTGTGTAAGGAGAGAACAGAAAAAGGACTTGCCAGTCTATAACAGCATCTTTGCCTGTACTGTGAAATCCAAGATGTAAAATTTTTAATTCTCTTTGCAATTTGGAACTCAGAGATGGAATCTAGAAAAAAAAAAAAAATGTCTGTCTTTGAAAAGAAAAATTTAAATGTTCTTAAACAAGATGATACAAATCCAAAACTGATAGAGTTGATTTGAAAAAAAAAAAAAAAAAAAAAAGGAATGGCAGCTTCTACAATATCTACCATCATATACAAGGAAAGAAATTAAGGAAATTGCAGTGGACTGCAAGCCATCAGCTTAAAAAAAAATCGTATTCAAGGTGGCAAATGCAATAAGATAGAAGAGGTTCTCTAGTTTTTTTTTTATCAATGTCAGGCAGCAAAATTCCTGTAAGCAGACTAACCACGAGAGAAAAGGGGAAGGAAATAACTTGAAAGATAAACATTGAAGAAAATTCAATTTTATTTTCCAATGGATAGCTCAGATGTTGACAGTTTGTCATGGCATTGTTAGTAAAACTCTTTTTGTGGATAATTTTATGTTGTAAATCCTGAAACAGTGAAAGAATGGAAAAATGCTTTAGTGGAACTATATCAAGAACATGAACCCCAAAATATTTTCAATACTGATAAAACTGGGCTTTTTTATTCTTCAATGCCATCAAGGATTCTTGTATTTAAACCTGATCCATATCACCATGGTAAATGACGCAAGGAAAGGCGCGGAGAGTTTTATTGTGTACAAATTTTATCTAATGGATTCAAAAAAAATTATGCCATCACTGATAGGGAAGTACAAAACATCATATTGCTTTAAAAATCATAAGACTTCAAACCTGCGAACAAAAAGTCCTGGACTTTGAGAAATAATTTAATCTCTCAGTATCTCAGTGTGACAGAAAAATATCTAAATGATTGCTTGGTTTCTGTTGCTTGTGATAGTGTAGCTGTAACATTTGGATTTTGTGGTGTAGTTAAGAAATTATTTACCAAAATGTTCTCTCTGTGACTGTGTGGCACTGCACCAATCATAAATTAGAATTAGCAGTCAACAATACTGCCAAGAGTTTCCAGAATTAATCATTCAGATTACTTATTGTGCACATAATGTACTATTCATAATGCAAAATCAGACTGCAATGCACGGTGCTTTTCCTTGAAAATGCTACGGAAGACTGAACCAGGACATGAAATGTGGAAGCACACATTAAAGATTATAATGGAAAGCTCTGCAAGCTGGGTCAGTTTTAAATCTAGGCGTAATGAGTAATGCATTTCCAGAATGGTCAGTTAAACCCAAACCTGAAAGATTGTAACTTATCTGCATCCAGCTTTTTCTTCTTTTTTAAGGTAATAATCATGCCTTGTTCAAATATTTTGAGGAGAGACAAGTATGAGCACATCCTTCACGATATTACAAAAAAAAAAAAAAAAAATCCACAACTGCCAGCAACTGCCAAATTTTCCACAGGTGTTCTCTCTCCCCCCCTCTCACACACTACATTGTTTGAAGCACGAAATTTGACTTACCAATATGGATGCTAGATTAAAACCAATGGACAAAAAATCGTTTGCACACAAGAATGAGAAATTTGTGTGAAGACTTAGATACACATACAGTATTAAGATATACAGGGTGTCCATAAAGTCTTTCCCACATTACAAAAATTAATATAAAATAATCTATGAAAGTTAAAATAAAATGGTTGACAACATAATACAGCAGCACTAAAAGTTTTTTTCTGTTCTTTAGGTGAGTGCTACTTCTGAATAAGAGGAGCATTTCATCGGTAATGGCTTCCATGCAAGAAAAAGCAGCATGCGTGTTGTGGTTCCATGAGACCAAATCGGCGGTTACTGTCCAGCGTCATTTCAGAAAACAGTACAGACAATCACCACCGGACTAAAAAAGCATAAAAAGCTTGGTATGAAAAGTTTAAAGTGATGGGTAGTGTTGACAACCTCCCCCAAGCAGGCCGACCACCGGTTACACAAGAGACAGCTGCAGCTGTTTAGGAGACATTTCTGCAAAGCCCGAGGAAATCCATTTGCATGTAAATAAATTATCAGGAAAAACGAAAATGTTGATGCAAAAAAGAAGAGAGATGAGGACAACTAAAGAAGATGTGACTTCCAAAGTGGAATATATAGAGCTATGCAAGACAGTACGAAAAAGTATCACTGAAGACGTAAGAAAATTCAACTGTGAACTAGTGAGGAAAGCAATTGAAAACAACCAAAGCCTAAAGATAGCAAAGGGACATCTCAGTAAGGGAAGAAAACAGATTATGGCACTGAGAAAAGAAGATGGTTCTGTAACAAGAAATAGAGGCGAAATTTTGACAAGAGTGAAAGATTTCTACTCCAAATTATATGAAAGGGATGATACATGCACTCCAGACATCATGGAAGATACCAGTACCAGAGTTCCTCCAGTCCTTCCAGCAGAAGTTGCACATGCAATCAAGAACATGAAGCGGGGAAAAGCTCCAGGAGAAGATGGAATTACTGTAGACATCATACAAGAAGCAAGTGGAGAAATCGAAACAGTACTCGCCCAAATTTTCACTCGATGCCTTAATGAAGGAAAGATTCCTGAGGATTGGAACACCGCTACAATGATCCTGCTACATAAGAAAGGTGACATTGAGGATCTCGGAAACTACAGACCTATCAGCCTCCTATCAGTAGTTTATAAAATCTTCACTAAAGTTCTTTCACACCGCTTGAAGGTAACACTGGACATGGCTCAACCGAGAGAACAAGCTGGATTCAGGAGTGGCTACAGCACAATAGATCATATCCATGTGCTGAGAGAACTAATTGAAAGAGCGAGGGAATATGAACTTCCATTGTGCATGGCTTTTATCGATTGTGAAAAAGCCTTTGATTCGGTGAAACCATCAGCAGTTAAAATGGCTCTGAAAACCTGCGGTATTGAAGATGCATACATTAATATTATTAATAACATCTATGAAAATGCAAGTGCAAAGATTCGGCTGTTTGAAAATACAACACACATAAAAATTGGAAAGGGAGTGAGACAAGGTGACACCATATCTCCAAAGCTCTTTAATGCCACATTGGAGGGTGTTTTTCAGTCACTGAGCTGGGAAAACAAGGGGATAAAGATTAATGGAGATTATCTAACCCACCTTCGTTTTGCTGATGACGTAGTCATTTTTGCAACTACCCCATCAGAGCTGCAGAGTATGATCCAGGAACTTGCTGACAAGAGTAAAGAAGTGGGATTAAAAATGAACTTTCAGAAGACAAAAGTGATGTTCAATGCTTTTACAAGAAATGAAGATTTATCGATTGATGGAGAAAAGCTGGAGATAACAGACACGTACGTTTATCTTGGACAGCAGATATCAAGTGAGGGTCACATTGATGAAGAAATTAATCGGCGTACAAAACTTGCCTGGAGAGCTTTTGGAAGAAACAGCATAATTTTCAAGAGCAATATGCCATTATGTCTTAAAAGAAAAGTGTTTGATCAATGCATCCTTCCAGTGCTTACGTATGGTGCAGAGACATGGACCTTAACTAAAAGAGACATACAAAGGCTGCAGACAACTCAAAGAAGCATGGAGAGGTGCATACTTGGTGTAACCAGGAGAGATAAGAAGAGGAACTCGTGGATCCGAAAAATGACAAGAGTGGAAGACATCATGATCAGAGTTAAATCCCTGAAATGGCAATGGGCTGGACATACTGCCAGAAGGACAGATCATCGATGGACAGCCGAAATTTTAGATTGGATTCCAAGGGACAGGAAAAGACCCAGAAGAAGACCACATGGGAGATGGGTGGATGAAATTCGAAAGTATGCAGGGGTGACATGGAGGAGACTGGCACAAGACAGACCGTTGTGGAGGAAACTTGGGGAGACCTTCGTCCAGCAGTGGATTGATAATGGTTGACAATGATGATGATGATGATATAGATTGAGATAGACAGTTGTGGAAGAGACTTGGGAAGACCTTAATAAGAGACTTGGAGACTTTGATAATGGTTGACAATGATTATATATACAACACACACACACACACACACATATATATAAGTGTGAAGCTATATATATATATATATATGTTTTAAGCTTTTACACATGCTTTGGCAATATTCCTGGAATTCTCCCAGCTTCTCACAACAGAACTATTGGAGGGCCAGCCTCTCCTTACAGAAAACATATGGAAGCCCCCCTCCAAAGAAACTGATTATTTTGTTTATAACTAATTTCTCCTTATACATTTCATTTCATTTCTAGAAATTTACACTTCAAATAACATCTTGATGAACCACATAAAATTTACCGAATATTTGTGCAGCAAAGTTGTTAGCTGGACTAGTACAGTCCACATGTTATATCCTACCATAAACAGAGCTCTAAACTGAAGCTCAAATTACAGCTGTTCAAAATTTCCCAGTCAGTCAACAAACATATCTGCAATATACATATAGTACTTGTAAGAGGAGAAACCCTCAACAGTTTGCAAACAGAAATAGCACCTCTATTAGCAGTTTTTACATTTTAATGTCACACATCATCTTGCTTTAATATGAACAAATAAAAACCTAATTTTTTTGTTGCAAAAGAATACAGTTCTGAAAGTAAAACAAAAGAAAAGGGAACAAGATTTTTTTAAAGTGAAATGAAAGACAGTATTTACTGTGTATTATGTTTAGCACACAAACTATGTAAACAAAAGTACAAATGCAACAATGCATTACCCAGTTTAAACATCAAAAACTGAACTATAATGCCATACTAATATTAAATACTGCTGAGTTTGTAAATAAGTGAATGCAAAGGAAGACATCTAAGTTATAGAAGTATTGCACATGTACATAAAACAAAGTGCAGAAAGAACAAATATGTTCAGTTCTTTAGCTTTCATACAACAATCTCTGTGAGCTCGGTACATTCTCAATAACAATGTCATAATATTTTCTTTACTTCATAACAATACATTTTACAAGTGAAAATGCCAATCAATATTTAAAAAACATTAGCACAACAGCGTCTTTCTTTCTTCATAGAAGTGAAAACTTACTCCACTAACAGGTGCATCATCACATAACACTATATGAATGAAAAAATATGCCAATACAAAATGACAGATTAGTATCACCTATGAAAATATTTTCATTGCATCAATAGCATCTAATTGGCACAATTCTGTGATAATAAAAAGCAGCCTAAAAGATAAATTATTTTTAATGCTTCCTCAAAAGAGCAATATTTTTCTTTCTAAGCAACTATCTCAACTGTTTAAAAGGTTTCAAAATTTCAAAAACACAGAAAATCCATTTTTCTCTAACATTTCTGAAAAACAAAAAAACATCTTGCTTGGTTTTAAAACACAAGAAAATTATTTAAATAAATAATCTTAGTGAGCCCAATTTTACATAATTCACAAAATATATTATTTGCATTATGTACTTTGACTATTAGCACAGCTTTTCAATGCTGTATCAGTTAATTAACACTGTACAAAAGAAAAAGCTAGTTTATTTGAAGACAGAACACGTGTGTAAATAAATTACAGTATCACTTTTTCATACTGAACAGCTGCACTGTATAAGGTTTTTAGAAGCAACTTGTTGAAGTACTTTGAGGTTATGTGATAAAAGTAGGTCAATGAGATGGTGTTTTCTAGTTCTGTTACACATCATTAACTCATGTTTTAATGCCAGTGAACTAGAAAACAGCCCTTTCTTATCAGTGAGAACTTTTCTGGAGAGTACATAAAAGTGCAAAAATGGAAAGTATGCCAAAGCAGATGAATATTGGCAAGAGATGTAATGCAAATTCACTAAAAAATGGCAGCATTATGTTGTGCACATTTAAAAATATGCTGAAAGTATAGTTTCAAATTTGTAGACATGGCAATCAAACAATGACAATGAATTTAATTGATTTGTTTGCAGATATCTTAAGGTACAAAATTAACAACTACAGCTGGAATGTTCGGACATTCTACACTTGAAGAATGACATAAAATTCTCTATAGATTTCACCATAATAATGAAAAAAAAATGCACATATGCACAAAGACTATTGAATTTTATTTTTATGGGCAAACTGCATTTTTTTATTTTTCCCAACATGAATAGGCTATATAATTTTGTACTCTACACAGACTTTTGACAGGGATTTTTTCTCAAAACTGATTTTCAGAATTGACCTCGACTTAAACTCATCCTCAAACACAACATATCATAACTTGATTTAAGTATTAATTTTATCAAAAATTGCATTTCTGCCAGCAATAAAATGATATGCTGCATAGAAACAATACATAGTACTGTTGAAATTAACAAAAAAGCTGCTGAAAAGTACTTTCACTGTTGCTCTACATTTACTGTATCTTTTATCTTGCTAATGTTAATAGGTTTACACTGCAGTTTGTTTACTTTCTTCAATTTTAGAAGCAAGAGAAGTAAGATAAATACCTCCAATTAATTTTTTATATAAATTTGAAGCAGGTGTCACTATTTGTTATTCTGATGAGCACCAACATGTGTTCCTCAAATCGAACCTGATTGGAAGTTATCCATTAATGCTTTTCAATATGGCAGTACCATCTAAATCAAGCATATTATATTTAGTTAGATACATAAAAATACACAATCAGAAGTTATTACAAAAACAGTAATATTGACATATCTCAACAGTTTTACAACCACTGAATTTATTCACATTTCTTTAACTAGTCTAGGTATAAAGATACACACTAACAAACATGTAAAGTGGAATAATGTCTGTTCCATGAACAGTGTTCTCTCATTTTTGAAAATGTACATACATTTCCTCCATAAAGCACTCTTTTCAAAATCGAAAGTTTTTTCTCTTTTTAATTAAGAAGGTAATTCATAAAATTGTGCATGCTACAGAAGGTTACACATATTAGTAACTTTGATTTGAGTGATTTATCAAGGAAGGGAGGAAGGAGAGAGAGATAGAGATACTTTTAGCTACATACAAAAATTACTGAATATGTATTAATCACTTGCACAGCTACTTAATTCAGCAAATGCTTATTATTTGTTGAATTTATACAGACCCATCACGGTCCCAGTTTGGGGCAATGATTTTCAGAACATTAGAAATCAATTTATCTTCATAAAATTAAATAAACCATTACTAGTTATGTAAAATGAGCCCAAATACAAGGCTGATACTTGAATCCAGATCCAACTTAGACAATAAACCAGAACCGAGCACTTCTGATCATTTGGCCTCTGAGGCAACACTGCAAAATTATATCATCAAAAAGGGGTCTAAAAATATACATCTAGAATATTTAGTATTTAAAAATATTATTCTATTTAAAAGTGAAACAAAAATCAGAAAGCATATTCTCAGCTGCCACATGCACATGAGCACGATTCCGATCTCTCTCTTTACATAGGAGAAAATGTTTCTGCTAAAACAAGTGCACACATGATGTGACACTCATTTGTATTACCACATGTATTTGTAAGAGTTGTGATACAATTATTGTGCTCCACACAAAATTATGTAGAAGAAAATCTGTAACCTAGATTCTACATACTAATTGAACAATGTATTCACCATTTTGAAATAATGAACTTCAGGTATTAACGTAATAGTGCGCTTGATGACAAGAATGACCAGGGTCATATACACTGCCCTGCCACGAATAACTGGATACCCCTCCATTGATAGTGAATTCAGTCCTATTGAAGTACCACATCACAGACCCAACTATAAATATACTTGTGGGGCTATGACGAGACAATAACATGACTGTTAATGCCAGATGCTTCAATTGACAGAGTTAACTAATTTCCAGCAAGGATTGCTAATAGGGTGCCACATAAGCAATTTCTCTGTGTAAGACATTTCAGTGGCACTGAAGAATCCTAGATTAACGGTTGGTGATATGATATGCAAATGGAGGTGGACTGGGACTGAATCTGCCAAGACATGACCTGTTAAACTTCCAAAGCCAACAGAACTGGACAGGAGAGTTCTGCACAGGCAGTCTGCACAGAACACAAATTAGCATTGCTTCAAATCCCACAGACTCTATTTGGGACTATTGATGTTAGCAACAATACAGTCCACATGGTGGTGCACAACATGTAGAACAGTTGAGCAGCCATTCACAAGCAGCTAATCACTTTGACAATGCCCCACATTGATTAATGTGATCTTGGACTGTAGATCAATGGAAATAAAAAACTGTGCTTTGGATTGATGAATCACAGTACCCAGTCTGTCAGCCATTCTTTGGTGTGGAATAGGTATTTGGATAAAGGTATCTTCCAGACTGTAACATCCAGACAGGAAAGTTTGGTGGAGTCAACTGGATGATATGGAGCTGTGTTTTGTGGTTTCACTAGGGCCCATTAGTAGTTTTTACCAAAATCATGAATGCTGAGCTCAACCTACACATTCTGGACAATTATGCCCTAATAACATTCTGGCATTACTTTGGGGAAGGTCTATACATCTATCAGCACGATAACACATCATGTCATACTGCTTGCATTGCTACTGATTGGTTTAATGGTATGGGGTATAGAAAAGTTGGAATGGCCAGCCCAGAGTCTTAACCTGAATCCTATAGAGAATCTCTGGAATGAACTGGATCATTGGGTGCCTGGAAGATGACATTACCCAACAAACAAAGCTGAACTGATCACTGCTTTGAAGGCAGAACACATCAAGTTGACATTTACAAAAAAAAAAAAAAAAAAAAAAAAAAACTGGAGGAGAGTATTCCGCAAAGGCTGGAGGCCGTCATAAGGGCCAAAGGTTTCAGCACATACTATTCAATTTTCTATAGATGAATATTATTTGTAGACATGCAGGTGTCCAGATATTAATGGTAGGGCTGTGCAATCTAACTCCAGAAATTTTGTTTTATATATATATATCTCTTGAATCTGAACCTTGCGTGATCTCCTTGTAAGACATGCTTCACTTGCTGAAAAAATTGCCAGCCTGTCACCTTGGCAATGATGTTTACTATCCCACACACAGAACATGACCTATGATAAACTGTAAATGAGTCTACTGACCGAAAATGAAACTTAATAAATCTTCTGACAGAAAAAAAAAAACCCTTGAGCACCAACAGAAGAAACCTTGAACTCAGCATTCAATAAATAGTGTCCTGTTGCTCAGTCCTGGAAACACATAAATCTGGCCAATTTATGTGAATTTTCATTCAGGACTGACAACAGTCCAACGCATTTTCTATAAAAGAAAATGAGAAAATGTGTGATCATAATTTTTTTAGGTGGTCTCTCACTTTTCTTGGCATTGTGCAGGTGGTGGATATATATATCCATATATATGTCCTCTTAAGAAAAAAAAAAAGTTGAGAAAAAGTCAGAAATCTTGTCTCGGAAATTTCTCTTTCAAAATTAATCTATCTTTCTGGTGAGTGTGCACTTTAGGTAACTGTAGTTCTTTTTTTATGCTGTCAGTAGGTCGGAGTGAGGATATTGTATTTTAGGTGAATCGTTGTAACGTCATTTCATAAATTTGTTTTCCTCTTTTATTTTTCTGGGAGAAGAAGAGAGAAAAAAAGAAATATATATATATATATATATATATATATAGGTATGTGTATGTATAGTAATTATGGTGTTGATCGACCATCTACTTGTATTTATGTAACCACCATTATAAAGAAAATTCTGTGTCGATTACAAATATAATTAGGAAATAAGTATTTGTTGTATGGAACAGTCTGTCCCGCGTAGAATTATGGATATATATGTATAAAGGTGCCATATAAATGTACATGATAACTTTGAGATTTATTTTTTTTTCTTTTATTCCTCCCCCGTCTTCTGTCTTGAAGTGAAGCTACCACGTAGAGATGGTTAACCAGAAAGGTTCCTTGCTTCCTCCCCCCTCTTACGGGATGGTGTGAAAGAAAAGCTCAGCTTGCTTCCGGCCCCAGTAACAGGGAAGAGCTTTACGCGTACTCGGGTTTGCCAAGTGTTGCTGGTACGCAGAGGGGGTGGTTTGCAGCATCTCTCTCTTTATTTATGGGATGACCAGAAGTTGGTCAAGCATTTCCGGCCAGCAGTGCACCTGCGTTCCCAGGAGAAGAGAAAGTCGTTGAAGGCAGAGTGGTATCAGATTACACATTTTGGAATGCGTTCCCTCTTTTGCAAATGGTGATAAATTTCGCATCTGGAATCGCCCTTTCCATGTTTATGTCATAAGACGCAAGCGTTAGTCAAGCGGTGTGGGGCGACCGCGTTTTTCACGCAACAGCTGGATGGGGGCAATCTTATTGGAGGAAAGTAGCGTCGGTGCAGAGGGCGCTGGCGTACTCTCGCATCCTTCGGAGAAGAAGAGTGAGTTGAAATTTTTTTTTTGACACTCTTCGATTACTTTTTTGGCTGCTAAGACCGAGTCCTCTCCGGAAGATGAAGAAAATTTCGTGGTCCCCGAGATATCCATAATCCTCGGGAAGTCCTTTATATCCTGCCCGGTAAATGAAAGATGAACGACGGCAAAAGGGAAACCGAAAACTAAGAGCAGCATAGGATTAACAAAAAAGGGATTTGCTCCCTGTCTCCATGTGCGGGTTTGTAACCGGAGCGTCGGTTGTTGGAAGAGCCTGCTTACCTCAGCGACCGGGCAAGTTCGCTAATCAACCCGTCACATCGACTCATCATTAAAAAAAACAAAGGGTTATAATCCTGGGATGTGTGCTAAGGGCTACTCGGAAGGAGAGCTGCTGCTGTACTACCAGTCCCATGGTAGATGTAATTAGAACATCAACAGAAAAAAAAAAATTTCACATTGTCCGAACGAGTAAATTCCTGAAGTGCCAGTCCTGTACACTGGAGGTACCCATTTCTTCAGAGACTAGAGGAAAAAAAAAACGTGGAGAGGTATGCTGTATTCCGGAAGCGGTAAGCAGAAATTTTTAAATCACCCTCGTCACACCGGACGTCTAACCTACTAGCCGCCATGTTGGTCCTTCAGAAGTTGACTCTTTTCTCACTACGAGACTTTCTTTTTTTTTCACCTGCCTATTTGAAAAACAACAAACAAACAACTAAACTAAATAAATAAAAAAAAAAATCTACTTTGTTCTGGGAGTTACTCCCCAAGGTAATATTTCTGTCAGTTTAGAAAATGTGGTGACGTAAAATAAAAAAAAAATTAGCTTTTAGAATCTTGGCCAACATTGCCCATGTAAGAGTAAAATTGCCTAAAAAAATATATATATATATATTGAATAACGCTAGAAGGTATACAACATTTTTTTCTCAAAGTTGTCCTTAAGGAATCGAAAAAAAAAAAAATGCTGTGTAGAAATATAAACAAAAATGTAAAATTTATGTAACCTTCCTGTGTGTTTGTGGAAAGCAAAGCAGAAATTCTAATTACAAAAAGAAAGGGAATTTAAAATCACTGATTAAATTGTTTACAAATAAATGCAGACCGACTGGTCTTTTACAAAATTGATTTCTTGAGTTTGTCATGTGTTGTGTGATTAATATATGTTAGTCAATAGCATGTATCCACATTAGCTTAGACTAGTGGGTGGATCGGATTTGGGGCTCTGCCATTTATTTTGCACGTCACAGACAGCAAAAGTCCTTGAATAACACAAATTGTTTTTTTTTCTTGTTGTTGTTTTTTTTTGGCCATAAAAGTGGAATAACTGTCATGTACTGCAACAACTAATTTCCTATTATTGTCATCAGTTGTGGGAACAAATTGGGTTTTCATATAGAAATACCTGTAAGTTTTGCTTGTCTACTTTAATATCCATACTCTGAGGGAAAGGGTTGAAATTTAAAATTTAAATTTGCATATGCCAACTTCATTTTTAACTTAGTATCCTCCCACCCCCACAACAATAGGGAAGCATTTTTGTTAAGAATAAAACAGAAACATTGAAGGAAAAATCAAGACAGATCTGCAAACAAATGAAACCACTAATATCTTGACTGTGACAGTTTACTATGCCTCACACAAAGCACAAAATCACAGAAAGTAGCAAAATTTTTCCATTGCTATTGCAGCTATTAATGGAGCTATGTCTCACACAACACAGAAGAGAAAAGGATTGAACATGCTGTGTATGATAAGTAAGGCAAAACTTACATACATATATATCAGTAAGCTGTTCTCTTAAATTGAGAGGTTAGCTACTCAAAGAAAGTTCATCTGCTAGACTAATGTTTAAAACAGATGCAACTAGATTTTACTTACTGTTGATGTATCAAATGTTTCCATTTTCAATGACCTTGGCACACAACTCAAGCTTCGCTGACATC
The DNA here is from genome assembly GCA_039090855.1 of Macrothele yani. Taxonomy (NCBI): domain Eukaryota; kingdom Metazoa; phylum Arthropoda; class Arachnida; order Araneae; family Macrothelidae; genus Macrothele; species Macrothele yani. Next base: position 69,557,766 of record CM077025.1, on the reverse strand, counting down.
CATCACACATACTTTTTTTTGTACTTCATACTCATTATCTTTTTTTCATGCAGACATTCTTGAATCTGAACCTTGCATGATTTCCTTGGCTTTCCTCTATTTTTATTTCATGTCATTTGGGCTGAATAAATTCTCTTAGTAAGCATCTTACCACTCATTCTTTCACCATGACACCACCAACTAAAAGTATTTGCCTCCACCTAACTAACAACACTTTGATTCACATTACACACCTGCAACACATCTCTGTTCTTCACATGATAAGAAAGAGTCTCACCACAAACCCTCATAAGTAATGAATCTCTCCAGCACACAAATGACCCCTACATCTTTTCTACAGAACCCAGGTTTCACATCAGAGTAAGAACAATTACACTTTCATACACAGTCATTTGGGACTTTTTTGAGAATCCATCATTCCTGTGAAATCCTCCTAAAGCAGCTATGACTTTTAATGAAGAGTTCACTCACCTACTAATTTCACCATCTAATTTATTTTCTCTGTCAAACATGCATCCTAAATTAAAAAATTCATTTCACCTTGTCTGTCTCTGTGCCATTTAGACTGATCTGGCATTCAGTACTACCAGATCCTTGTTCAAAAAACATAACAGTTTTTCCTTAAAACTTGTAGCCTTTGATGTGTCCTAAATGAAAATTTTAATATTGTTTAGCCCTTGTACATGAACATATTCACCAAATTCTTCAAACTATCCAATTTTAACATGTCTGTGAAGGATGTGCTATCACAGTGCAACAATATGTTTAATTATCTTCTTTTTCAACAGCTTTTTGTAAGTCTGCATTAAGAATGCTTCACAGCAGTGCTGAGATGGCACAAGCCCAAAATGGGCTTGGGCTGTATAATATTTACTACTGTTCAGGCTGTAACTTTGAATTTTCTTTCTTTTTGACTTTTATTGTATTTCCTAGTTGGTTAAGAGAATTCTTTGACATCTGGATCCAGGTGAAATGTGGGAACTGGGGAGGGCTATTCATTCTGGGCTTGAGAAGTAAATGCTATAGGCCACACACTGGTAGACTTCTGCAGAGAAGGAAACATTTTTTCAATAACTGTATATATTAGACAGTAGATACCACACCATCAAAATTTGTCCCTTCCTTCTAGGGTGCAACTACCTGCTGATTGTTCTGGCTACCTGGCTGCACAAGCATTTTAAGAGGAAACAGCACAAATACTTCAAGATTTCACTAGCTACTTACTGTTTTTATAGCTAGTAACATAATTGTGTTACATTACCTTGCATTACGCAATGAAGCACTCTATCAAGCCATTTTGTCGCTGGTGCTTCAAACTTATTTGTGAAGAAACACACTTGGCTTTTTTACTGAACTGCAGAGGTTTAAATGTTATTCCTAAGTTCCTCAAGATTAGATGCACCCTACCTCTTTCCGTGACTCCAACATTCTGTGTACAGTGGAACGTAAAAGGCTTCTTAACAAAATCCGTGCAAAAAGAGGCTTAATCGAGTTCCTACAAAGTAAGTCATACCTTCCATACTCTCACCTAGTTCTGCGTTCCCCCTCTCTGATTCTAGACATACTTCTTATTTCCATATTTGCTATATTTTGCTCCATAACTGAACACTTGCAGTTAATCCACATAAAAAAACTCAGATATCTCGTTGCTGAAGAATTATTATCACGATTTCCTTATGCTGAACAAAGATTACAATCTAAATAGCATCTGTTGCTTCAGCCTTCTTTAACCTCAGCAGTGTCCCACTTAATCGACTTCAAACTTCTGCTCTAAATTGAGGTGCTAAGTTTAGCTACCCAATCACTTGTATTAATAAATTTCAACTGATTCCACAATCGGAAAACATCATCAAATCTCTTTCCTCTCCAGTTCGATATTTGGCTAGATATAATTCGGTTCATGTCTTAAAATCCTACAGTGCAAAAATTAAACAACCACATTTTACTCTCTTTAAAGAAGAAATAAAGCAATTAAATCTCTTTTGTCATAACCCTAATGTTACCATAGTCTCAGTTAACAAATCTTCTCAAATTATCATTCTGAACAAGGCAGATCATTCATTTAAAATGTCTGATGCACTTGCTGATATCCCTCATTGTGAAGTTCAAAAAATCCTGTTGCAGCTGTTATTTCATCCCTTAGTAAACTCCGGCTCTCAGGTTCACTACCATTTTGTATATCTTCTAGTATTCACCCCGCTTTTGGACCCAGTGTCCCAGACATTTTTGTAAATTGAAATTACATAAACCAGGGCACCCACTTCGTCCCCTTGTTTCCAAACATTATAACCCCATTCGTCCTCTTGAAAAGGCTCTTTCAAAATTTCTTAAACCTTTAGTCTCTGACTGTTTATTCAATTTCCAGCTCTACTCAGGCCCTGGTCCAATATCACATTACAAAAAAAAAAAAAAAAAGTGAATACTGAATTTCACATTAAAGAATTGAAGAATTACAAACATAATCATAGGTACTGCATTCATGCATACAGTAAAACCTTGGAAATCTGGCATCCAGAAAACAGGCAAACTTCAGAAATTTGGCACTTTTCTGATTTTGTTATTTTTTTTATTTGTTAGTCACATTCAAAATTGTACTTCTATTTTCAAGTTTTTACATTTTCTGTGGTGAAAAAATATCCCTTTCAACACACATTGTTTTGTTTCACCCCACTGTATACAACTTCTCTTTTTGCAGACGGCATAAGCTTTTCCTTAAAATATCAGAATGACTAATTGCATTCCTTCTAATTGCATTTCTGCACTCTCTCAGAAGAGAACAAACCAGTCCCTCAAACTCCCCACACCTCTTTTTTCATTGCCATAGTTTCTTCCTCCTGTCCTCCCTCACTCGTTTATGATCAAGACCTTTGAACCCGGCTTTGGATGGCACGTGCCACGAAAGAGAATTTCTCCCCTCCACTACTGCAGTACGTATTCGTGCTCTTTTATTCCAACTTCATTTCTCCTTGCAAACTGTTCGTTCTAATATAAAACGATAATTATGTGTCTCTCAAAACAAGTGAGATGAAAGTATATTACTTTAACAATAACGGAAAAAGTTGAATTATTACGAAAACTAGAAAATGGCTGGTCTGTTAAGAAGCTTTGTGAACATTATGGATTAGGATCATCAACTGTGTATGATCTTAAAAAGCAAAGAGAAAAGTTCTTAATTTTTACGTGGAAAGTGAGTGCTGAAGGAAATGGCTAAAAGAAAATCAACACATCGAGGTAAATGTGGTGGCGTTGAAAGAGTGCTGGAATGGTTTCGACAGAGGAAGAGTGAAGGTATTCCCATATCGGGACCTATGCTCATAGAACCGGAAAAGCCTACCACAACGAGCTAAAAATTGAACTGCCATGTGACTACAGCAAGGGTGGTTACATAAATTTAGAGCATGTCATGGAATAAGAAAATTAGGCACTAGTGAAAAAAAACTTTCTGCTAATGAAGAAGCAGCGGAAAAATTCATTGAAGAATTCAGTGAATTAGTCACGAAAGAAAAATTATCTTCAGAGCAAATATACAACACCAATGAGTCAGGGTTATTGTGGCGTTGTTTACCAAAAGTAACCCTTGCTGATGCAAATGAAGTTGCAGCGCTGGTAATGAAGTACTCAAAAGAAAGATTAACTATTATTGCGTGTGTGAATGCTGCTGGAATGCATAAATGCAAATTGCTCGTAATCCGGAAAAGCGTGCACCCACATGCCTTTAAAGGTGTGACAGTGTTTCCCGTTACATACAAAGCCAACAAATGTGTGTGGATGACATCTGATATAATGAGCAACTGATTTTGCAAGTTCTTCATAAAAGAAGCACTCGAGCATTGTGATTCAGTGGGATTACCCCAAGACTGTAAAATAATTTTGCTTCTAGGTAACTGCGGGGCACACCCATAGACATCGATGAAAGACAACGCACAGGTTGTATTTTTACCTGCGAACTGTACATCAACCATACAGCCGATGGACCAAGGTATTTTAGGGTCTGTAAAATACCATTATAAAACTGTGTTCATGAGATGACTTCTGGATGAATGCAATGATGGTACTGATGTCAGGTCATTTAAGAAAGATTTTAATATTAAAGATGCTATCTGGGCAATTAAGCGATCGTGGGATGAAGTTTTGCCCTCCACTTTAGTTAACACCTGGCATAATTTATCGAAAGTGGGAATTTTCGATATGAACAATGACTATGATTCTGAATTTCCTGGGTTTATTGTTTCACGGCAGAAAGTTTTGATTGGAGAACTATTAGAATATGCAAAATCTTCTAAAACTGATCTGAAATTCCAGGAAGACAATCTTCAGGATTGGTTAAATGTTGATGAGAATGTACCAGTCGTAAATCATTTAACAGAATAGGAGATCGCATATGCAGTTTTAAACAATAGCGAAGCAGATGGAATTAACGATCCCTTTGCTGACGATGAAGAGTAATCGGAAGACGGAAAGGTGTCATTAGACTCGTGCATAACATTAAGTAAACAATTAATTTCCGCACTTAAAAAAACAAAGTTGTATACCTGAGCTGGAAATTATACATTTTTACAGAATTCAAGATGAATTGATAAAAGAAAGATCAAAACACTTAAAGTAGTTGAAATTAACAGAGATGCTTAGTAAATCTTAAGCAAACACCATGCTTAATACGTAATAAATACAGTACACAAGTATTGTACTTAAATTGTTTCAAATTTGTCAGCAACATTTCTTTTGCATTATTGTTTTTAATTCGTAAAATGTTAATACATAAAAATTTAGTTTCTCTTTCAGAGCTCTTTTATTTATTTATATGTACATACATATTTATAAGGCGTAGATGCGCAAATTTTTGTTAAAGTGACCTGTTACATGTAAGTACGTGCTTTACGTAATGCCTCATGCAATTTTTGGATAGCTTCAGAAATCCAGAATTTTTATAAATCCAGCACTCACCCGGTCCCGTCGATGCTGGATTTTTTAGACTTTACTGTATATGTTGTCATTATAGCTGCTGATTAAGATCCACAAACATGCTGACAAGAATAAAACAGTGGAATTAAACTTACAGAAAACAAAACTGATGTAAATTGCTTTACAAAAACTAAAGAATTATAGGCTAATGGGGCAAACTTAGAAGTAAATGATGCCTACATCTACCTTGGATAACAGATATCATGCATAGGCCACATCAAAGAAAAAATTAACAGATGTATAAAACTTTGCTGGAGTTGCAGATGTAAGAAACAGTGCAATTTTCAAGAGCAATTTACAATAATTATGCTTCAAAAGTAAAGTGTTTAACAAATGTACCTTCCCAGTTCTTAATTGAGAATAAAAAAACATGGACCTTAACTAAAAATGACATACAGAGGCTGCAGACAACTCAAAGAAGCATGCAGAGATGCATGCTGGGTGTGACCAAGAAAGATAGACAAAGGAACTTGTGGATCAGCAAAATGACATGAGTTGATGACAACACAATCAAAATAAAGACCTTCAAGTGGCAACAGACTAGACATGTTGCAAGAAGAACTTACTGGGACTGGACAGCTGAAAATACTGGATTAGATATCAAGGAACAAGAAAAGACCCAGAAGAAAAAAACATGGGAGATGAGCAAATGAAATTCGAAAGCATGCTGGAATGACATAGAAGAGAATTTCCTCAAGATAGAGAGTTGTGGAAGAGACATCAGGAAACCTTCATCCAGCAGTAGTTTGAAAATGGTTGATGATGATATATGTTGTTTCAAAGAGGGATTTTTTTTTAATTTTCTCCAATTTCCCAGAACTTCTAAGAAACTTCTGCAGCACGTGGTTTGATTACCACTGCTTTATTCTTTGTTTAAGGGAAACAAAATAGCACATGCTCTTTGATTAATGCATTTAGGGCCAGCATTCAGAGGACACATCTTTTCGAGTAGCCAAACTCCAGTCAATCTTTGGGATACAATAACCTTGGCACAAGAATAGAAAATGAGATCTGGAAATCTCAACTGTTGCCAGTAGATATTTCCAAATAATTAAAATTTTGAGCTCTACTAGCAACAGACTTGTGAATAAAATCCATCATGTGTTACCATCTCTTGCTAACAGTGTGACTCAGACTGATGTTCAGTTAAAAGATCTTGAAAATAAGTTATTAAATATTCAACAATAAATAATTAGTATGGAAAACATTCCTCATTAATACTCAGTTTGCAATCACTGAACCATGAATCGCCTTTATTCAACAAACATGTTCTTTTTCCTTCAGGAGGTTATATCCTCAAGGTAAACATAAACAACTTGTAAAGTTGCTGTACTACACGTGAAGTTGGAACTATTTGTAAAGTTGTTCCAACTTTACATGTACTGATGAGAATTGGCTGCCATGAAAAAATTGTCCATCACTGGGTGGCTTTTAGTGGGGAGGATATATCCTCTTGTGGTGCCTGATCTTCATTGATAGGTGCTGATTTGGAGGAAACTTATTTTTGCTGACAAAACTTGAGTGTATTTGCTGGAGCTTGAAATTCTTTATCTTAGTGAAATCGCTCTATGTACAAGTGGCAATAATGAATAAGATGCACCTGTACCTCCAGTCATGTTTAGATGCTCCCACCTGGAGGTAAGATTTCTTAATGCCAAAGAATTATTTGAAGGCTTACCAGATGTACATGGGGGATTTAGAATGTCTATTGTGCAACTTTCAGTGAACCTTTGACCCTGAGATTAGTATTTTCAGAATGCAAAGGTATGATGCTGCATTTTCTCCAGAGAAATATAAGGAAGCTGAGCAAATAGGAAAGAATTCTGGCATTAACTATTATAATATAAACTTGCAGCCAAATCTTTTTTCCTATCCTTGTGCCAAGGTCATGGGAATGACTAGGATTTAACTACCATATATACTTGCGTATAAGTCGACCCCCCACTTTCAGAGGAAAAAATCGTAAGAAATCGGAAACTCGCGTATAAGTCGATCCCGGAATGAGAAAAAAAAATTCAATGAATTTATTCAAAAACATTTGAAAAGGAAAAAAATTATATATATATAATACTAAATTTAATTTGCATACCCAAAAACTTCATCGGAACCCTTCAAAATCCGATTCCGAGTCAGACTCGCCAAACAGTTCAAAAAAGTCTTTCTCCGTCACCGGCGCGTCATCATAAACATCAGTATTCCCATCTATGCCTGTGTCATCAGAATCACTCTCATCATCACTCATAAAAATCTCATCATCCTCTGTGCCATCAAGTTTGTTACTAATGCAACATTTCTTGAATGATTTCATGACAATTTCCACAGGTATCGCATCCCAAGCATCCTTGACCCATCGCGCAATCAAAACGATATCCGGCTTCTTTAGATTTCCGCCCTTGGTTTCAGTCGGCAAATCGGAACTTATCCAATCTGCCCAATACCTCCGCACATTGTCCTTGAAGGGCTTATTAAGGCAGACATCCGGTGGTTGAAGAACAGATGTCAACCCACCTGGGATGACAGCAAGAGTTGTTTTTGAATTTTCTGCAGTTTTTTCACTTCTGCACAACGGTGTGCAACAAACATATCCCACACCAAAAGAGAAGGTTTCCTCAAAAGTGCACCTGGCCTTTTGTTCCACACATTATTTAACCAGTAAATTGTTCTGGATTCGTTCATCCATCCTTTTTCATGGGTGCGAACGAGCACACCAGACGGAAAGACAACGCTTTTCGGCAGAGTTTTGCGTTTGAAAATAATTACCGGAGGTAGCTTACTGCCGTCGGCCAAACAGGAAAGAACAACCGTGAAACTGGATTTTTCGTGGCCAGTCGTTTTGATCAAGATATTTTTTTTGCCCTTTTGGTTCACCGTCTTATTTTCAGGAAGGTTGAAACACATGGCGGTTTCATCCATGTTCCCTATTTGGGAAAGTTCAAAAGCAGTCTCTTTTCTCTTTTGAATTACATACTTTTGAAATTCCATTATCTTTGCTTCGAGGTCACGAGGTAACTTTTGTGCAATTTTGGTGCGTTGGTGTAGACACAACCCATAGCGGTTCATTGACCTTGTGCACCAACCTGGTGAGGCACGAAAAGTGTTGTTTAAGGCTGCAAACTTTTCATCTTTTGCGAGCTTCATTGCACGCAAACGTATACCAGTTCGCGTTACAATGTAAACATTTTGTCTGCAGCCCACAATCCAATCATTGAAGACACTTCCCAGCTCTGGGAAAGATGTCGTTCCACGGCGCAAGCGCCTTTTGCGATTTTCACCAAGTCCGTTTTTTTTACGCCAATCTTGAATCAGTTTTTCGTTATTGCCAAATTGACGTGAAGCAGCAAAGTTGTTAGTATTTTCTGCAAAAGAAACCACTTTCAACTTGAATCCTGCGTTATAGGACATCCGTTTCTTTACACAATCCGTGTCACCCATAATAGGAGAAGCGAGACACGTGCGATTAAGAACAAGCAACACCTAACACTGGCTGTCGCATGGCTCCGTTATGTCAAAGGTCAACACAATCAACTGGTAGTCTGAAGGGCGGAGCTTTCTATGCGCGGCTGTGACTGCGCTGTGGATACGCAAAGCCAGGAGAGAGGAGACTTTTCAAAGAGCGGAGAAATCCGGAGGGTCATGATTTCGTAATTCTACCACATCAGTGTTTTTTCTTTCTTTCTTTTTTTTTTCTTTCGGAGGGTTGCGATTTCGTAATTAATACCGCATTGGCATTTTTATTTCTTTTGGGATGGATTGCCTTTTAGCCTCACAGGAAGAACTTTTGGACTTACAATTTTTTTAGACCCCGCGTATAAGTCGACCCCATTACTTTGAAGCTCTCATTTTGTCCCAAATTTCTTGACTTATACGCGAGTATATACAGTACTTAAAAAGATGAACACTGGGACAAAATGTATTAACCAAAAAACATGTTATATTTTGCCTCCCATAAATAAAGAACAGGAGTTGTTATCAAACTATGTGCTGTAGAAAATTCTTAGAAGTGCCACAAATTTGTACAAAATTAGAAAATTTCCCTCTTTGAAACAATGTACACATATGCACAAATGCAGTACTTTTTGTTACATTTGCAATTCTTTAATTTTTAATGTAAAATTCAGCAGTCACTTTTTTTCAAAATTTTGGTAACACAAGTCGGTGAAACTGCTGTTAAAGTAAAGCAAAAGGAGCTGAAAGTTTTCTGTCTCATGACAAATGAAACACTAAGTTAGACTCCTAGCAAAAGGGGATGTTAGAAAGGACAGCTATAAGAAAAATCAGAGAAAAACAGGATACTTCTGTGGAAGGTATTAGATAAATAAGGTATTTCTGGGAATCTGCTTAATAGTGTGAAAGCTATGTATGCTAGCAGTAGAGCATGTGTATGAGTGAATGGTGTTTTTATCGAAATTGTTTTGTATTGGTGCAGAAAATAGACAAGGCTGTGTAATGTAACCATGGCTGTTTAATATATTTATGGATGCATGCATGCATTATGTCAAAATAGACAATACTGGGTTGTCTTTGGTAATAATATCCATGTCTGCAGATTCCTGTATGCTGATGGCACAGCCCTGTTGGAAGAAAGCAAAAGTGAGTTGCAGAGTATGCCACCCTTGGTGTATAAAGTTTGTATGAAATCCAAACTGATTATAAGTAACAGAATAATCGAAGTTATGGTTTCTGAGTAAAGAAATGCTAGTACTGAATGCAAGATCATTCTAAATGGCACAGAGATAGACCAGGTGAATGAATTTGAATATCTAAGAACCATGTTTGACAGAGAAAACAAATTAGATAGTGAAATTAGTACATGAGTGAATTCATTTTTGAAAGTCATAGCTGCTTTAGCAGGATTTCACAGAAATGAAGGGTTCTCAAAGAGTCCCGAGTTGCTGTATATGAAAGTGTAATTGTTTCTAATCTGATGTACAGCAGTGAAACCTGGATACTGCAGAACCGACATAGGAGTCATTTGTGTGATGGAGAAATGCATTATTTTAGGGAGGGGAGGGTCTGGGGATATATATATATATATATATATATATATATAGAGAGAGAGAGAGAGAGAGAGATTTATAAAATAGTTTTACTTCTTTCTCATATGATTTCCACTTGGTCAGAAACAGTGGTGGCTCGTGGTAGGAAAAATAGGTGAAGAGCTACAAGAGCAATATGAAAAAGATATCTACTGTCTTCAATGAAAATCAGTTAATGAGAACTTACCTATTTTTTTATATATTAGATCAATTCTTCTTCCCTTTAAAGCTGGAAATTTGTCGATTATGTCGTCAGAAAATGGCTGTTTCTTCGTGACATCAAGAAAATGTCTTTCTGAATAGAAATATTTGCCAAAGAAGCAAGTTTATCTGGAGAAATAGTGTTTCTTGAGTAAGTTTGTATTCTTTTAAGGCAAGAAACACTTCTTTCCACTGAAACACTTGCAGATGCAATTGTTAAAATCAGGGAAACCAATTTATAAGCTTCTGTAAAAATGCCTTTATCTCCATGAAGCACTCAAAGAAGTTCACGAGTCGATATATTCCTTAATTTTTTATCAGCATATACAAGACTCAGTTCATCTTTAAGGCGCTGGTGTTTAGTAAAAGTTTTTCCGTAAAAATATTGTAGATTTTCAAACGCATGAGAGGGAAAGCATGAGTTACATTGGCCGAATTTGGTTGTGTCAGCAAGCCAGGCAAATTGAAGTTTAAGTTTCTCACAGTCTTGAAATCTTATATCCATTTCCATAAGAATGTGGTACAAAATTTCAAAATGCAATTGTTTATAATTTTGAAAAATTGTTTCTGGTGTAAGAGCAGCATATTCCTGTTTAGATCTGCTTATTTCTGTGATTTTGCTAGCTTTTCCAAACAGTGTTCCAAATACCTCATCATTCCTTTTATGGCTCAAAATTTCATAAGTTGTTTTTAATTTGAGTAACACAGTAGTTTATGCTAGTGATTTTTTCTGCAAAATTTCGAATAATAGGTCGGTGAAGTCAAATATTTCATTAAATACTATTCCCAAAAATGTAAATTCAAAAGTGTTCATATCATTTAAAAACCCTTGGGCAAGTTGAATTGATATTTTTTCTAATTGGTCACTATTTGTGAGAAATTCGAATACTTCCTTCAATTTATCCCAATCTTCAACTATTACACATACTAACTTCGAAGTGGAGGACCATTGAGTTTCTGTTATGGTTGGCATGCATCTTACGGTTGTTGAAGTGAGTGTATTGTTTTTTCACCACTCAGCAAAGTGATCGCTTCGCTAAGTGGTGAAAAAACAAAGGAATTAAACTGAGGCTTGTAAAAAATATTCGACACTTAGAAATTTTAGAAAAACTCTGCTGTATACAAGGTTCAAACGATGTGCTGAGCAATAACAAAAACAGCTCGAGAAGCTTTATGCTTCATTTTTTTCTGGTACCCAGTCAAGTGTCCAGACAGTACGTTTGCTTCATTGTAACATTGTCCTATTGACTTGTGTTGATAATCAAGCTGTTCCAAAATTTTGTCTAGCATTTTGTATAAAGCTTCTGACGTTCTATCTTCACTCACACCACGGAAACCCAAAAATAGCTCAACCGATACACCTTCCGAATCAACAGATCTTATTACTAAAGAGCACTCAGAAGTCTGGTTATGTCTTCCCATCTACTTGAATATAAAAGCATTGAACTTCATTTATTTCATTTTTGACGTGATCGTTTATATATTCAGAAATGCATTCAATTAATTCATTTGGAATAGTTTTTGAGTCACCTGTGAAGAAATTTTTTATCGTTTTGTATTGATTTTGAATTTTTAAAGGACTTCTTGATATCAACAGTGAAAGCAATTCCTTGAATTTCTATGATTCATCGAGTCAATGCCTTCGTCATGGTCACGGAATGCTAGTTCTTGTTTACTCAAATACAGTACTGCATCAATCATTGTCTGCAGGAAAAGTCTATTTAAACGAACGCTTTAGCTGAAAAGCATTTTCAAAAGCCTAGCATTCTCCCACAGGGCATCGGCAATGGTGTTCCGATTCTTTTCAAAATTATTTAGCATTAATTTGCATTTCAGGTGTTCGCTAGAATCACCACGTTTGGGAAGTGACCGTTTTATATTTAAGAAACCTGAAAATTGTCTTTATTCCACGCCGAATTTTATTACTAAAAAATAAGCAGGGCCAACAAAATAATTTTTGTAACACAGAAGGGCTACAAAGCCATTTATATTCAGTAAACTAACAATTTTTAAAATTATTATTGTAAGATTTGCTGCTTTTCTTGATTTCTTTCTTGGCAACAATTGTCAGAGAATCCGTCGGTTGTCCTTGAAATAAAATGTCTCTTTTATTTTCATCTTTCCACCGATTGAACAAAGTTTGCAATAAATTACAGACAATGTTGTTCACAGGATACATACTGAAAACTAAAACTATCACTATCAGTTAAACTGTACACGAAACTAAAGTAACTAATGAAGTTTTTAACAAACAATCACAAAACACACAAAAAAAAAATCTTTTTCGGAAAGTATGTCCCGAAACACCGCAAAGAAAAAGCCCTATAGTGGATTGCCAAAGGTTCCCGTTCCACTGCGATCTCTTCGGAAGGTCACGACTTCAGGTGCAGAGGCTTGGCGTCTCAAGCTAAAAAACACTTCACTTGCCCGGCAGATATGGGAGGGTGACGTCACTGTTACCATGGTAACTCCAACGAAAACTGCAGACTTCCAAGCATTCTCATTTCAGCTCTTCACTTGAACTGTTTTGCGTATAAGGACTTGTTTTCCGTATTGGACGCGCATTGTGAATTGATATCTAATCAAAATTTTGGGTATTTTAGCACGCAATAAAAGCAAAAAAGAATATATTATACGAAATTATTAAATAAAACCTTATTTTAAATAAAATAGGTGAGGAGGCACTTCACCTACTTCACCTGAAAAGCTGCCACTGGTCAGAAACAGAGGCTGGAAGATGAACAGATTTCAAGGCAGTGACTCACCAAGGGTAAAGTTTTCATGTTGCTGCATACAGTGGGATTGATGAGACAGTTTCAGTTCTTTCACTACCATTCACATACCATCCAATTTGCACTTGGAACTGTTCATAACCGAACTCCCCTGTGACTTCACATAGGGTAACAACAATAACAAAAAAAAAAAATGCACTAAAAGGTATACAATGCTAAGTCATTAAAAAATCCAAGACAAAATATAAGAACCCTAAGCTTTTAACTTATGTTTTTATGAGAAGGATGAAAAATACAGTGACTTGTTATGAAAACTCTGAAGATAATTTAGTAACTACAGTTTCATGTTTCAACGGACTCCATAATGATTCCATGTCATAAGTTCTTTGGGGACTCACTCAGATGTGTTAGCCTAGGGGCCCAGTAAGATTTTAATCTGGCAGGGGGTTGGGGGCAAGACATGCTCTGACCATGTGAGAAACAATGTGTTGCAGATGTGTAATATGAAGCAAAATACTGGTCATGTTGAAAAAACTAGCAATAAGATGCTTACTAAGAGAATTTCTTCTGCCTAAGTGGCTCAGAAAAGAAAAGTAGAGGATGGCTAAGGAAATCAGGGTAGGACCAGTTCCAAGAATATCTGCATGAAAAAAAGATTATAAGTATGAAGTACAAAAGGTCTGGTGTGAGACATGTGATGGATGTAAGTGAAGCCAATTTGTGTGCTGGGATTGCTGTGAATGGAGACATTTGGTATACCAATAATAAATAAAACCTAGTTCCATCAGTTAAATGTTAATCTGGCAGATGGACTTTTTTGAGGAGCTAACCTTTGAATATCAGAGAAGAGCTAAATGATATGTATGATATAGTTGTTTTATCCATGTTCATACTAACTGCTGTTCTTACATCGTTCACATGGTATCCATGTGAAAGTGATACCCCTATTCCATTCATATCAATACCATATTTCTCAATTTCTTGATTACTTTCTGTGGATACCAAATCTTAAACATGGTACACAAGTAGATACCAAGTATCATAAAACTGGCTAACTGGTTTTTATTTTATCAAAGTAACTAACGTAAAAGCACAACTACATCTATGAAGATAATCTGAGTACTCCTTAAATTGTTTTTTCCGAGCATTCCTTAAATTGTTTTTCAGAATTATTAATCACATCACCAAATATTCAAAACTGAAAGGGCACAAGTGCAGGAATAACAACAAAATCCAGTGTACAATTAATTGTCTCCCATAGACCAAGCTAGGGTGGAGGACAGCGAAAGTGTACATTTATATCCGCAGTTACTCATTATTATTATTATTATTTCTTTGATGTTAAAAAATACTACTGCTATTGGATCAACATGGTACTATGATACAATCTTGGTAAATAAGTACACAAAGTTATATCAAAACAACTCAACTTACAGAAGTGGTGATGGAAGTCTAGTATAAATTCATATTTCCACATCCCCATTTTCACAATACTACACCAATAATTCATAAATATAAAAAGCAACTAGCACTAATGCTTCAAATTCTTCAATATAAAATACAAATACTGCTTTGTGAAATCTGGAAACAGCTTTTGAGGATTAAAAAATTTCTGGCACTTTTAAAAAAGAGACATTGTTCTTTTCTTCCTTTTTTCTGTAACATACAAAGAGGTTCACAGAAAAAAACTGGAGCAGAAGCTTCACATTCTAAAAAAAAAAAAAAGCAATTAGAGGCACAATAATAAAGTTTTGAACCTTGCGCAGAAACCATGAAATCCTTCTTTAAGGCCTTTGTGCATGTATGAAAAACATAAAATAATCACACTTTATCCACAGATATACCACTAATACTAAAATGTACATATGTTCTTACCACATATTTTTAAGTTTCATACACAAATATTGCACATGTTTCTTCTCTCCAAAAAAAAAGATTTTCTGCTTTCAGGAATCATTTATTACAGACTTTCTCCTGCACAAAGAAAAAAAAAAATATTTGAAGATACCAGTTCCAAATAAAGGGCTAACACACACACACACACACATGGGCTTACAAATAAAACAACTCACAAAAAGTACCATTTCAGTAACAAGGATGTAATTCATGAAAGCACTTTTAATATTGCTTCTTCAAAGAGGAAGTTCTCTTTTTAATACATTTAAAAACCTCCTGAAAAGCCAAATATGGGTCAAGACAGGTCTGACATTTCTTCCATAGTTCCCACTCTTTTCCCACCAAAATAATAAAAAAATAAATAAAAAAATTGAGGACTTTTCAAGGACTCGTAAAATTTTTCAAGACTATTTGTTAAGAACTCTCATGAAACACTAAAATAAGTTGTAACAAACAAGCAAAAAGTCCAATTAAAATTATAGTTATAACTAAACATAGGGGCATACCTTGGTGAGGTATTATTGTTCCATAAGATTTCAGGTTTCCTTATCACTGATACAATGTGTTACACATTTGACATAGCAGTTAAAGTAAAATATTTTTCATTAAAAAATAAACATTGAATGGATCGACATATGTGGATATTTTGGAGTCCAAACTGCTACCATCTGCACAAGACATGGGTTTGTGGAATTTTATCCCAGTGGGTACTATGGAAAATGGATATCAGTTGTAGACAAACGCAAAGAACACGCGAGAAAAAAAGTAATGCTTGACTGCAGAAATTTCATTTTCATTGTATTACTTAAAACCAAAAGCATTGTCAAGTTGCAAGTACAGTTCCCATGCCAAAATTTAATCCTTTTATCCATTTTGACTTACAAAATGTCTTATAAAACGCATATTTGGTTTTACTTACGTTTGGAATTCTTCTGGCTCTTGCTCAGAGCTGCACAGATGCATAGTATATCTTTATATACAGTCGTGGCCAAAAGTCATGCACCAGTAGACCGAAAGTCAATTTTTGATGTTTGAAGTCAACTTTTACAGTGTAATGGTAAAATCAGGAATACATATTATATATCACTTTAAAGGAAATTTTATGGTGAATTCAAATATTTTTACAGAATGTTATTACCAGTAATAGAAGTGAAATTACAAGCAAAAGTACAGCATCTAGTCATAAAAAGCAAGAAATTGTGGAATTTGTGAAATTAGTGTACAATGGCGTTTAACGTAAAATTACTGTACAGTACATTATTGAAACTTGCAGGACACTTGAAATAACTAACCAACAAGCAAAATACGCTTTAATATTTAATTGGATAACCACGGTTTCTTAGTAACAAAGTGCACCCTCTTGGCATGGAACTAATGGAGCTTCTCTACTTGCCCTTTGGTGATAATACGGTGCCAAAATTTCTGTTAAATGTGGCTGTGATCATTCCACTGTCTTGTGCACCATTAAAAGAGCTGCAGAAACTGGATGTGTGGGAAACAGAAAAAAAAACCAAGTCGACCAAGGCTGTGTAGGAAACATGATGATTGCATGTTGATTCGTTGTTCCTCAAAATCAAGGTTTAAAACAGCCACTAATTTAAGAAATGAGTGGGATAATGAAGTAGGCATTATTGCATCTGTACGTACAGTTCATCATAGGCTACAAGAAAATGGACTGACTGCACGAAAAGCTGCACAAAAAGCTGAACGAAAACCTTACCTTACTGAACAACAATGGCTCAAAAGAATTGCTTGGGCCAAGGCACACAAGAATTGGACTGCTGATGAATGGAAAAATGTTTTTTTCAGTGATGAAACAACCGTTACTATTTCCACTAATAATGGAAATAATTATGTACATCTTCAGGCTGGTGAAAGATACTGTATAAGGCATGCTGCACACAGCCAACAATCAAGCACCCACATTCGGTGATGTTATGGTACTGTATTCCAGCCAGAGGTGTTGGCTGTCTGCACAATGAATGGATCGACATATGTGGATATTTTGGAGTCCAAACTGCTACCATCTGCACAAGACATGGGTTTGTGGAGTTTTATCTTTCAGGACAATAGTGCACAATGTCATTGGTCAAAGTTGGTTGATGAGTGGTTAAATTGAAAAGTTATACTTCAGTGGCCAGCACAGTCACCGGATCTTAATCCCATAGAGAATCTGCGGGTGAGATTGAAGCAAAAGATCCTTCAACAAGGACCCACATCTAAAACAGCATTAACTGAGTCTGTAAGGGCCATATGGCACCGTGTTACCACCAATGGACAACTAGAAAAGCTCATTAGTTCCATGCCAAGTAGGTGCACTTTGTTACTAAGAAACCATGGTTATCTAATTAAATATTAAAGCATATTTTGCTTGTTGGTAAGTAATTTCAAGTGTCCTGCACGTTTCGATAATGTACTGTACAATAATTTTACGTTAAATGCATTGTACGCTAATTTCAGAAATTCCACTATTTTTTGCTTTTTATGACTAGATGCTGTACTTTTGCTTGTAACTCCACTTCTATTAATGGTAATCACCATTCTGTAAAAATATTTGAATTCAGCATTAAATTTCCTTTAAAATGATGTACAATATGTATTCCTGACTTTATCATTATGCTGTAAAAGTTGACTTCAAACATCAAAAATAGACTTTCAGTCTACTGGTGCAGGACTTTTGGCCATGATTATACACTGCTGGACAATTGCTAAGGACGGATCATGAACGGCTATATAGCGCATAAAAAAGTAAGTGTGGTTGGATGCCAAGTGAAATAAAATAATGTCAGAATGCCAGGACATTACGAGAAAGACAATTTATTGTGCTCTGAAATCCAGAAGGCTTTGGAACGTGTTCAAGGGACAAACAGACCATTTTGTGCAGAATACGTAAACGTGAAAAAAATGCAATTACTGTCCACAGGCGTTCCGGCGTAAGATGTCAATACGGGATATGGCCACACCATGGAAGGCGATGCAAGATTCCACACGTCATGTCATGCTTTGCACAACATTATCAAGCAGCTGTTGGGGTAATTTATCCCATTCCTCTGTCAGTGCACGGATGAGGGTGTCCTTGTTTATTGGAGGGCATTGGCGACCAGCAAGACTCCTCCCCAAAGCATCCCACACATTTTCAATGGGATTCAGATCTGGAGAACGTGCTGGTCATACAAGACGTTGAATATCCTCGCTCTCAAGACACTCCTGGACAGTGACTGTTCGATGACATGTTGCGTTGTCGTCCATGAAAATTAATCTATCACTGACAGCACCACGGAACATGCGAACATGAGGTAGCAGAACATCATTAATGTATCATTGGCCAGTCATAGTCCCAGTTGGAAGCACATAGAGGGACGTACGGCCATTGATCATGATGCCAGCCCATACTATGACACTACATGTCGGATATCGGTCCCATTCCTGTATGTTTGCTGGACATTATGCAGTACCACTATCACGCCAGATCAGTTGTCGTCGACAATCAGACGATAGACTGTATCTACTCCATCTGAGAAGAGGACAGCAGACAGTCGTTATCAGTCCAATTGCGATGTTGATGGCACCATTGCAAACGGGCGGTACGGTGACGTCTGGACAATGGGATGCACACAACAGGACGGCGGGCGTATAGTCCTCCTTCATGCAAACGTCTGGCAACAGTTTTTCGGGAGATCCGCTTGCCAGTAGCAGCCATAAACTGATTTGCTACCTCACTAGCTGTGCTCCGCCGGTGTCTTTTTGTTGATAGCACTATGTACCGACCTTCTGCAGGTGTCGTACTGCGAACACGACCTCCCCCGTGACGTTTGCTACACTCTCCATTTGTTTGAAATGATTTCCAAAGCCTTGAAACAACACTGTGGATGACGTCGAACTCCCTGGCAACATCTGTTATTTTTCGCCCTTCTTCAATCTTGCCAATAATACGGCCATGCGTAAAATCATCTAGGTGATGTCGGGAAGACATACTGAAAATTGCAAGTTCCTCAATTGATTTTTTCCCTTTCAATTTTGCGTTTGAACAACAACATTCAATACGTATCAAATCCTTTATATCTCTTATCAGCGCTATGACGTCATGAACAAGTTCGGCAATCCAAAATTTGCATACACACAACACAACACATCTTACTGTATCCCGCACTTATGCTAATTTCCACATTTTCCTGCCTCCCATTTTATGGTTGCTATCGTTGCTATTGTCATCTGTCCTTAGCAATTGTCCGGCAGTGTATATACTGTATATATGGAAGATATCATGCTCAGAGTAAAATCCCTGAAATGGAAATGGGCTGGACATATTGCCAGGAGGACAGACCACTGACATACAACCGAAATTTTAGACTGGCTTCCTGGGCTACAGGCATTTCAGAAAATAGCAAACCCGGTTTGAGATGCTAGTACCTTACACTTACAGTTCCTCGCATTTGCTTATCGTAGTTCAGAATCACAGCCACCTGAAAACTGGAAATGTGACAGCTACATATGTGCTCCCAATTCCAAGAGAGCGTTCCACAATACAGGGCTGCCACTTGTGATATTTTGGCGATAGCTTCTCTTCAGTGAACTGCAGCTATTCTGAAATTTGGTGAACAGAAAAAAAAAAATCAAGTACTTTTCCAAAATTCAAGGGCTTTCAAAGGCCCTTGAAATGGAAAATTAAATTCAAGGCGTTTTGAAGGACTTTCAAGAACCGTGGGAACCCTGTTCTTCATAAGAAACTGAAGTTAATGCTTACCAAGTAACAGTGTTGTAAAATTTTTTCAGTCACAGTGAGTAACAAGCTTACATACTGTGCTACTTATACCCTGGCTACCTGTGATTTGTGGATATCGTGGATACAGGCATCTTAGGGTGTCAGTAATGGGAAAGGGGTGTGTGCCGCCTTGGCTGATAATTTCCTGGTGTTAGGTGAGCATACCAACCAAGCAGGTCCAACTGGTCTGGGAACTCTTTATGCCGTGTCACATCACAAATATAAACTCATACTGGATGGCAGGTTGCTTGGACAAACAAGCTCCTTGACTTCCACTGAAGACACTGGCTACGAGATGAAAAATTAACAAATGAAACACCAATGGAAATAGATTCAATGGCATACCAGGTATGTTTGTGAAGGTAAAGTTTGGGTGCATTATGGGAATTAATGGCAAAGAAGGACCACCAAAGATTGGCCAAAAAAAAAAAAAAAGAAGGGAGGGAGGCAGAAAGCAAGGTGCGTTTGAGGAATGTGAACTTGGTGGCCGTTTCAAAGTGATCTGGTCTGGTATAGGTATGGTTCAGTCACACACTGATATGGCCTTAGACATGGACAGTGCATTGGCAGCCAGACTGCAAAGATTGGAACCTGTGAATCAGGAAATTTTCTGAGCTGTTCTAAAAAACAACATTGCATGGATTTAAAAGATGTGGTTTTCTGTGGACCAGTAGAGTTCCAGTTGTGAAGGAGCAGATTATTATTTTGTTCAAGGACTTCAATATGGTAGTCAAGCATAAATTCAATAGCAGCAAATTCTTGTGAATTGCAGAATTTAAATTTATGTCAGGGAAGTGTAAAACGTAATAATAAAAAATCTGGAGAACTATTTCTTTTTCCAATCAAACTGATTTCAATGTCTTATGTAAATTGTTACAAGGTTTACATAAAACTATTATTTGAAAGTTTTTAGACTGATAGCTATTTTGAAACCATTATTGACAAAATCTAAAGAACACTAACCACATCTCCACTTTTTTTAAAAACTTGCCTCCCCAACAAAATTATCTGATGTTTTGATTATATTGCACTCCATAATTACAGAAAAAAAAACACTTCCATTTGCACATTTGATGTCTTTGGGAAAATCTCAGATTAATATTCAAACTTCATTAATTTTCTTAAAAATTGTACCAGAAAACAATTTTTCCCATGTGTGCACACACTTCTTGATTATTTAGAATGTCATTGGCATACTTGGATTTCACATGTAGTGTCAATGTTTCTAAATTTTTGTCCACCTTCAGACGAAAGACTTGCCATAGCCATGTATGTAAATCTCCAATTCCTCATAGATTTCCACTGCAATTTTTTCCATGCTGCTTGTCTTTAATCACCATCATGTGAGAAATGTCGTATCATAATTTTCCTCTTGGTGGAAACCCTTATTGTGAATTCCTTGTGTTTCTCTCTCTTGTTTCCTTTCTTTTTGTGATATTAATATTTCCCTTGACTCTAGGACTTCACCCACTGCAGATGTATTACAATCTTTAGTCTTTGTTTTTTCTATTATTATGGCTTCTCTTAAAAGCAATTTTTCCAAAAAATATGACAAAGAAGCCAACACAATATCATGTATCAATTTATTTGCATAAGAAGTTAGTTTGCTATCCACTATGTTTCTGGTAATGGTCTTTTAAACTGTACTGATTAAAAAATAACTAACTGTTGAGAGGAAAATACCTTCATTGTGTTGATAATTTGGACAAAATGTAGCAAAGAGTTGCAGGGTAGCTCGGGTCAGGATGTCCTCAGTACAGCGTCCAGAAGTAGCCAATATAAGCATGTCTTTGTTTGGAGTGTACTTACTGTAGCATTTAACATCTAATAAAGCAGCAATGTATTAAAGAAATATTTCTTCCAATTTCTGAGATGCAAAAAACTATTTAGTTTGTAAGAAAAACTAATAATAGCAATAAATACAATAACAATACTGTCATACTAATATTACGTGGAAAGAAAGTCCTGATAATCTTATATTTTCAGCAATGCAGTTTTGCATGTATTTGAGGCTTTTATGTTTGCCGTACAGATCTTGCTTAAAAAAAAAAAAAAACTCCACCAGAATTGTCCCATTTATCAAGTTAAAAATGCTATCAGCATCCATAAGCATGGTTCATACACTTTTCCAATCACAGAATTCCAAGACTTTACAAGGACATTTCCAGGACTTGTGGATTTTTTTTCCAGGACATATGATCCAAATGCTCCTACTTAAAATATTGAAACCATAGGTCTGTTCAACCTGTAACCTACAACAAACAACTTCTTTCATGCTTGAGCAAACTTAATGCAGAATGTTGAAAATGATGTCTGCTGCAGCTAATAAGAAATTTAGAACTGCAGATAAATACTGAAACACCAAAACTGTCAACTGAAAATGTAACCAGGTTTAATTTCTACAAAACTTACATTATACTATACTGATTTTGAAAAAAAAATATTTCTACTTTGCCTTTAGAAGCAAATTATAAAACAAAAAACAAAAAAAACCCGTCAAAAATATATAGGTATAAAATCTGTAGTTAGAACATAAATGTGACATTACTCTTGAAATGCTTTCACATCCCACACAACCCATACATAAAATATTATTTATATTTAATTATTTTGAAATAATGCTTACATTGGAAATTTAAGGATAAGGAAAGGTGAAATATTTGAAACTTTTTAAAAGGAACAAAAGGGATTATTATTTCTTAAACAAATACTCATGGGAGCAAGGATTTGTGTTGCATTTTATATCAGGAAGGAATTTTCAACATAATATATGATTTTAATATTGATGCTGTAACTATATTTTAAAGTTGTCCTCACCAGCAAACAAAGTATGCACAAAAATTTCCAAAATGAATGAAAGAGAATAACAGGAAAACCTTAAAACCAAGGGCTGTGTGTACAACTGCATACATCAGTGATCAGGGTAATTTAACCGGGCACGATTAGAAAACTAATTATACAAGATTGAAAAGTGATTTATTAGATCAAAAAATACTAAGGAACAACTGGATTTAAATTTCTGATATTAGGAAGCAATCTAATTGTATGGCAAATTTTTACCTTTAGCATTCATTAGCAAATTTGAGTAAAGATCAAAATAACAGAAAAAAAATCAGCTACTTATTTCCACTAGTGGCGAAAAAGTATATTACAAAAATTAACAAATGGTTCTCATAGCAGAATGATGGTACCAGATACAAAGATATTTTCAAATCGAACAGTTAAAAGAAGAGATATAAAAGGAAACATGATATATAACTCTATGCCTTCTAGCAGAATTTAGCATAATGGAAAAATTCAAAATATGCAAAAAAAAAAAATTCTTTATAGCAAAAGCTATGCTAAGGAAAAAGGAATTTTCAAATATGTCTCCCAGAAGCAGAGATATAAAAAAAACAAAAAAAAAGTTTTTTTTTTTTTTTAAGCCTTTACGTCCCCCAGGGGGAAAGTTTTGCAATATTTAAGGAGGAACTTTTTATAGTAGCAAAAATCTTATTCACTCCCCATCTTTATTGTAGCAAATGACATACAGTAGAAAAAGAAATTTCTCAATAGGGTTTTTAGAAGCAGAGATACAGCTGCAAACAAAAGTAAACAAACACATCCTAGTGGCAGAACTGTGAACTGCAGACCTCAAATACAAACCTAAAGTGTTCCATAAGGTAAATGGTGTTAAAATCATTTTTTAAATCAGACATTTAGAAGTACAGCTATTGAGAAAATTAAATTCAATGTTTGCACCCTCTGGTGGCAAAATTGTGCATAATTTTGGGAAGAAAATACACACAAGGATTTTTTACAGTCAGCAGTATCTGATCGAAAAAGTTTTTTTTTTCAAACAGGTTTTTAGGAGCACAGATGTTGCTATAAATGGAAACGTGAACTTATACCCTCTAGTGGTACAGTTGTGTGTTAAAAAAAATTTGCAACCTATGACAAACATTTTGCACCAAAAATGCTCTCCAACAAAGGAAGATTTTTTCAAATTGGACTAGAAACAGAGGTATTGACAAAAAATAAAACATCTATGCCCCCTGGTAGAAAAATGATTAACTATTTCAAGCAGGAGGTATTCCCAAAAATTTTTTCGGAGGAAAGCGTGATTGGTCCACGAAAGAATTTTTTAAATTGGGTTTTCAGAAGCTCAGATTTTGTAGCAAATACATCGGAAGCAGAAATAAACACTTATACCCCTGGTGGCCAAACCATTCATTAACAAAAATGAGAAATTATATACAAAACACTTCCCATCAGAAGCTGTATCCAACGCAGGAAGAATTTTTCAAATCAGACTTTTAGAAGAAATATTGGGGAAAACGCGATTTACCTTTATGGCCCCTAGTAGAAATTTTATGCATTACTTGAAAACAAGACTAACTAAAATAGTATTCAATATAAATGGCATCGACAGAAAAAAAATTAAAATTAATCGGATATTTAGAAGCAAATATATGAAATAAAATGTATTTTGAATTTGATAGGATCTGCATTTTTGTCCTCCAGCAGTGAAGTTGTGCATCGAAAAAAAAAAAAAAAAAAACGGAATGCAAGGATCATCATTCTCACATTTCAAGCTTTCCAATGCAAAAAGAATTTTACAAATAAAACTAATAGTTGCAGAGATATGGTGTCTCCAGTGACGGATAAAGTGATAACCTAAGCACGATTAAAAAAAAAAAACATGTGCTAATAACACAACTTCAGTACTGCTGAGAGACAAGAAAACCAACAGCCCTCCCTCCCCCACATTTTGCTGGGGGTGGGGAGGGTAATTTCTCAAACATAAGTTATATCAGTAAAAAAATCCTCAACTACAAAACATCATGCAGGGACAGAAAGGTAGGAATGGATAAAATTCCAGAACATGTATCAGAATTTTAGGACATTTCCAGGACTTTTTCAGGACAACATGGAATTCCAGGACTTTCCCAGGATTTCCAGGTTGCATACGAACCATGGATAAGATAACCAAACTTACGATGCAGAGCAAGGTGCTCCTCTTGACATTAGAAGACAAAGAATGGACGCATATCACTCTTTACAGGATATTCTTGAGATTATCAGGATTTCTGACTGTAAAATGCAAACAAAAACTTAGAATCAGGTTTTTGGAGCTTCTGACATCTTTTTATTCACTACCAAGACATTTCCTTCTATTCATTATGGAGAAATTTTTGGAGTCTTTCCTTAATGTACCTTTTCTTTTCTCTTCCTTCCTTTCTTTTTCTTGGGGTATGTTAAATATTAATTTTTCAGCGAATGGACAAAATTAAAAATGCATAACTTTAAAAAAAAAAAAGAAAATTTGAAGGTACAAGATTACAAGCAAACCTATGAAAACTTAAAACGAAAGCAATATCTGATGGGGAATACTATACTACATATACATTAAAGAACATTAGAAGTACCAGACAGCGAAACAGCAAATATCTGCATTCAATACAGACAGTGAAACAGCATATCCTCATGAGAATATAAAAAGGAAAAAAAAAAAAAAAAAAGAGAGAGAAACAAAGCAAATAATAGACCACAGCATGCACCTGCAGACACTGCACTTTATTATCTGCTTAGTTTGTTAACTTGAGTGAGCACTGTTCTCAATGGAAGAACTGAACCACGTTGGTCTTGGAAACACAATACAACAGGGGTAGAAAGAAGTCAGTAGCCAGAAACTCAGATGTCATGGCAATTTCCAGCAACTTGCCTACCACAATAACTTTTTCTTCCACAGACAAGAACAGTGGGCAAAGAGTTCACATGCCAATGGAAACAGTGCATAGCAAAACAATGAGAAAATATGAAAATAACTGACACAATCATTAATGAAACACACACAGACACACAGACACATGGTTGTGTAAAAGTACTTTCACTAAATATAATACTAATACATGAAACAGTTTATAGCACTTGTCTCTTATGAATTTTAACAACTCACTGCTAACATGATCAATGAGTTGAAAACTTTCACTTCTGCTCCCACACGCTGAAGCAAAATGTCTTACCTCAAAGTTGAATTAGGTGTTGGGATCCGACTGCACGAAATCAATGTTGATGATGGACTAGACGATAAAGATCTCCGTGACACTTCTACAAACAAAACAAAACAAAAAAAAATGAAATGGAAACAATGTATAAAACTAAGATTAAGTTAAACGAATCATACTGGAGACAATTCATTTGGCAAGTGTAGTAATGTGGAAAAAACAACAACATAAAACAGGGATTTTTGTGAGACTTACTTTACAGAAAAAAATATATGTACTAAACTCTAAGTGCTGGTCTACAATGTAAGGGTTATATCTCGGGCCTCATAGTATATTTTGGGTGTCAAAAAATAGGAAAAGCAGCACATTTTGATGAAAAAGCAGGAAAAGTACAACATACTAAACAATGCCATATATTTACCTCATAGTGACAAAATAAAAAATCCATGAAACATTACCATAAAAATTAATTAAAAAAACCCATCAGTCTTTCAGTTTTTTTGTGGGGGTTGGGGAGTTCTTTGATTGACTTGCACAAAAGTAGTCCAACATTGTTCTTTCTCCTTTGATATTTCTTTTTTTCGTGTATTATCTTCTCCAAAACAGAGTCACTTTCTTCAACTTTCTTGCACACAGCTACTAGCATGGTTTGAGTTATTTGCAAACCCTTCCAATCACTGACTTTCATTGCATTCTTAATCCTTTCATTAGCTTCTGCCACTAATAACTTGTAAGATTTAACTTCTTTTTTAGCTTCTGTTTCTTGCTTTTCTAACAGTTTTCCTTTTTGTATTGTCTCTTTTGCTTCCCGTGATTTCTTTTCAAAAACTTCCCTTTTTCCTTTAAACTCTTCATTTTCTTTCTTCAATTTCTCTTTATCTTCTTGCTCTTGTTTTCTCTGTTCATCCACAATCCTCTTCTCTTCTTCTAGTCTTGACAAATATGATTTATGGGCCCCACATGGGATTTTAATGAATGGCACAGATAATTGTATTGTTTAAGACTGCATGCCATTGATGGATAAATCAAAGAGATAGGTCCTGTTATCAGTAGATTTCAATCCATTGTATTTCTGTAAGTTCAAACTCTGCCGTAGAGGAATGCGTTATAGCTCTGTTAATGTAATATTGGAATGCAGCTGTCTTATATCTCCATGGGTGTGCGGAATCCAATGGGATTAATGCAAGCACGAAAATACAGCTGAACATTTTGGATACAATAAACGTTTGATTAATTCAATATATAACAATCTTAAGAATAATCAAAACCAGACGAAACAAAAGAACATATATAAACCTTACATCTCTTTTCCATATTTACCACCATTAAGTAACATATTGAAGAAAGAATGCGTTTCGAATGAAATAAATCTTGCAGAGACCATCATTGATAATGACTCATTACTAACTTCTGGTAATAACAAAAAATCCATCCTATATCGATCAGGAGTATATGCCATTCCAACCAAGACAGACGATAATCAACAATATTTCATTTATATCGGAAGTACAAAAATACGTATGATTACGAGATTGAAAGAACATATTCAAGATTGGCAAACAAAAAGACCAAGAATGGCTCTGATACAACACTGCATGGAAAATCAATCACAGCCTGACTGGGAGAATATTAGACATTTAACATCACACAGGACTCATAGACAGATCATAACATCAGAAGCCGTAGTCATTGAGAAATTCGGAAATAATTGCTAAAACACTAATTCGGCAATTGAATTACCTCATGCTTGGCGATATCTGATCGAACAGGAAAACAATCGATTTCAAAAGGCTAATAAACACAGGTTCAAAGATCGCAGGCGCGGAATGGCAAAAGTAGACCAAGAAGAACACAACGCCATAGATGTCTCCACTAACGGCTTGCGCAGTGATACGCAGTTGTCCATGGTCTGCGACGATGAAGGCTGAAGGCAGAGCGATACAAAATATTACATCAGTCTTTCGAGGATCGTTGACGAGGACTTGGTGCCCACATACACCTTAAAGTTTCCACTGAGGAATCCAAAATTCTTGCCGAAACATGTTTGGAAGTGTGTTGCGGTGGTGAATTATGTTTGGGTCCATCTTTTATTCCTTTGTGTCCTTTTTATTCATTTGGGTTTTTAACTTTCACATTTTAATCATCATTCCTTGCAAACACCTATAAAAGGGTATAGAATTTTAACTCGAAATAGTGTTTTTTAATCCGTGAATCTCCCATTCAAGCAGAACTTGGATCTCATCTAAATAAGCAAATGTCCGTTCTATCGAGCAGATGCTTTGCCACAGTGACTAAAGTGCCGACATAAGATAAGCCTAAATTATTATGAGTAAGTGAAATTTTTTTACCAATAATGTTCATTTTGTATTTTAATATCATTATATGGACCTAACTACTCCACCCAGCATACTTAAACAAAATATACGTGATGAACAGTATTGTTGCTGCTTTTAATAGCAGTTCTACATTAGAAATCGGTGTGTTGGTGTGCTCGTCTGGGGAGGCATTACACTGAATGGTCGTACTGAGCTCCACATTTTCGAAGGAGGTTCCATAACAGCAAACCACTACTGCGATGAAGTGCTCCTTCCCCATGTACGCCTATTCCGAGGTGCCATTGGTTCCAAGTCTGTGTTTATGGACAATACTGCGAGAACCCCCATCGGTCATGTGCAGTAGATGAGCTGTTGGAAAGTGAGGATATCACTCGTATGGATTGGCCTATGTATTCCCCAGATCTAAATCCCATAGAACATGTGTGGGAGTGATGTCTTGCGGCACACCCACATCTGCTGGAAAATGTCCATCAGTTGAAGCGTGCACTATGAGAGGAATGGGCAAAGTTGCCCCAAGAACTCATCGACAGCCTCATGTTAAGTATGGCTAGATGCTGCAACGTAGCCATTGCTGTTAGGGGACATCACATTCCTAACTGATGACCACCTCTTTGCTGTAATCTGTCTGTGGAAAGGATGGCTCTGTACAATGGTGTGTATTGCTTTACGGTCATTTCTTAGTAAAGTCCCAGTGTACACTTTTGTATTCATTTTTGCACATGTGTTTGTTCATTCCCCCATTTGGTACATACTGAGGTTTCTGTGGTATGACATTCATCTATCCAGGCTGCTTCATTGCGAAGCTACGGCGAAAAAACCGAATGGTCCTTAAGTTTTGCACGCCAGTGTAGTTTGATGTTTGCGAGAATCCTCACTCAACATCAGCATTTCCATGGGGTAACACAAGGATAGCTTTGACAAGACTTGTTAGCTCAGGATACTTAGGATGATCAAGAGCATCCTTCAAAGTGAAGCTCTTTTTCCAGTAGTGACCAATTCTCTTTCTACCACTCATTGTTCATCTTGGGTGCAATATTGATCACCTGGAATCTCTTTGCGCTGAAGTACTCTCCATTCATCTCCAATGAAGTCAACATTGTAAGGTGGGACAAGAGAAACAGCACATGCCAGCAGCTTTATTGACTTAACAGTCCAAGCTTCACATCAATTTTTTGTAACTAAGGCACTTACTTTCCTTTAATATCACAATCTAATGGCAGCTTTTTCATCAAATGTCCTGATAGTGTGTGGCAGAAACATGCCATGAAGCAGTGTTTTCTGTACATTCAGATCCAATTTTTAAATGCTTTTTTTTCTTTTTTTCTTCACCAATTTTAAAATCATCAGCACTTTGTTTCTTTTCTTTGCATGGAAACATAAGCAACTTAACTTTATCTATAGATTTGTCTTTGATCACTCCAGGCTTCACAAACTGGCCAAGCATATTTTTCAGGAGAAGACATCTCTGCTTACGGCTAGAAGGAAGTCCATTCATGTGTTTGTTGAAAGTGGTGTTTTCAAACACATCACAATTCTTTTGTATCTTAAATTGTATTGTATTTTTTTGTCCTTTTTTGGAAGTTCTTTAATGAAATATTCTTTGAAAACAGTTCACTGGCTTTTGACTCATTCAATCGCTGGGGCCAATGTAAGCCACCTGCATTCAACATGCTTCAAAAACTTTAACTGAAAGACACCAAAAGTTCACTTCGTAGATTTTGATATTCCTCCATTCTTACAGGTGAAATTTTAAAAAAATATGTAGATCAACAACTAAGTCCACTACTTTCTTTCCAAACTTTGATATTCCTTTCCCAAATCCACCATGAACAGCATGAAAAGTACCGTATTTTTCGGCATATAGTCTGCAGATGGTAAAATTAAGCATCAGAGAAAAAAAGTCACCATATAATCCACACCGGCATATAACCCGCAGACAAAATTCATAGTAAAAGTTAAAAAACAGATGTATAATCTACAACAAAGTTTTGCAATAAACAGTGCAAAAAGGTAAATGTCAATATTCTAAAACTGTCTCTAATACTCAAGAGTAGTAATTTATTTACTACATAAAACATGAACCAAAAAGTGGGTTTCCATTACTTTAGCTTCATAACTGTGAGAAAGCCACCCTCTCATCACACTACACTAGTCCCCCTTTATCCATGCGGGATATGTTCCAAGGCCCCCAGTTGATGCCTGAAAACGTGGATAGTACTGAATCCTATATATAGGCATGATAAGAGTTAAACATCAAAAACTAATAATAAAATAAAACAATTATAACAATATACCATAATAAAAGTTATGTGAATGCGAAACTAGCACAAATTTCTTTGTCCTTCAAAATTTCATGGACGAAAGATTCATTTTCCCTGTAAACCTTAGAAACTTCAGCACAAGATTTTTTTTTTTTTTTTTTTGCTTTCCTTATTAAGTTGAGAACTTTCACCTTTTCACTTAAAGTACTTG
This sequence comes from Macrothele yani, assembly GCA_039090855.1. Lineage (NCBI taxonomy): Eukaryota > Metazoa > Arthropoda > Arachnida > Araneae > Macrothelidae > Macrothele > Macrothele yani. The sequence goes on along the minus strand of CM077025.1, from coordinate 69,527,382 downwards.
GCGGCTTCTCTTTGGCATATCCGAACTGCCAGCATCACTACTCTTGCACTTTGGAGCCATTATCAAGTGAAGTACAGGCTACATGAACACAAGCACTGCAATACCATGACAGTCAATCTGATAACCATGATGGCTACTAAGTGACCAAAAGATGGGTAGCATATACAGCATGAATACGGAGGACAAAGGGATGATTCACATCCTGGGTGGAGCAGCGCAAGTTCTGATCATGCTACTCAGAATGGCGGGCAATTTAAAACTTATGTATTGTTTATTTCTTGAATTTTCCATTTAATACTTTTGGACCGCAGTTGACACAGGTAACTGAAATCACGGAAAGCGAAATCGCTGATGGGGGCGGTGCTACTGTCTAAGATTATTTTATGCTTCAAAAAGAGGAATCCACTTATTAGAAACAGAACCTTCCATTAATCTATAGAGTACTAGAATTTTTAAGCCTGTGACTTTCAGTTCAAAAACTGACCACACAATGTGCTCCTGCACAGTTTACTACCTATACAACTTGAAAGAAATTGCATCAAAGATCAATGTCACATCAGCTTATGCTTGACTTCTAATATCAAAATACATTGTGCTAAATCAGCCACCAAGAACACATTCTCCTGACATATGCTTCTTTGTTGCACTGATGCCTACCACATTTAGATTGAATTTTTCCAATTCCCCAGCTAATTTTACTTTATCATTTGTTCCATGCACATTTATGCAGCCAACCCTGATTGCTCAAACTTACCTGACAATTTTGTGGCAATGTCTCTGGCATTTCTAAGAGCTTTTCTTGTAAGAGAATTAGCAATTTTTGAAATATTTCTTGTAAGCATTGATTACACGAAGGAGAGTAAATGTCACTATCTGGTCATTCCTCAAGCAAATGGAAAGCTGGTTATGGCACGGTTTCACCTGGCTTCTCAAAGAGATCATTTACAACACTGGTTGGCCCCAACACCATAAGGCTCTAGGCACTGTGCTGCACAATTAAGCATGGGACTGGGTCTGTGTCATATGATTTGTTTGGCTTAAGTATGTCCCATACTACCTGGACAGATGGTTTGGCAGCCATATCATTTAGTCTCTCTGCAATTAACAGAAAGCTTCAACTCTGCATACAAAAGAAATGAGGTAGAACACTGGATGATCGGCACAATTGATTTCACATATTTCCTCAAAAGCAACAAATGTGGGTCTCCTTCTAGTTTGATTACCTGCCACTCTTTTGCACAGTGAAGGGTGATAATCTGAAAAGGTGACAGCATAAGAGTTGCACTAGATAAATCTTTGCATGTGTTGATTGAAAAGTATTTGTCCACTGGTAATGAAACCATTTTTTAGATTTAGAGAAAACTTATGATAGATCAAACAGGCTTCCATGGATAGCTTTGGTAAGTTATGGAATACACAGACATTCACTTAATTGTATGAAAACAATGCATTTTGGCAATAGAGCTTGAGTGTGAGGAAACGGAAAATTGTACAGTTGATTCTCCATTGGGTTTGGTGTTTTTCAACATCTTCATGGATGCATGTATGATGCAAAACATAGTTCTAGTTTGCATCTTAAAGATTTTGATGTGTGCTGGTACTCTGGTACATTGATAAGACATCCTTGTCACAAAATATTAAAAACAAACTGTGCATCATGCTATCGTCATAATTAATACAGGGAATGCCAAAATTTAAACCACACGTTAAGTGAGGAAAAAGCCAAATCTGCGGTTCTTGGGTCTGGTGATCTTACTGTAAACCATACTTATGAGTTTGTGTGATTATAAAAAGTCTGTCTTACAGAGAAAATAGCTTACATAAATGAAATGGGTGAAGAAATTCAGTTCTGAAAATCATTTCTGCTTTAAGTGTGAATTCAGAGAAATAATTATTAGGGTGGGTTGAAAATACTGAAATGTTTTTGATTGAATCACTATAGTGCAGAAAAGCTTTCCCTGTTATAGCTAAAGATAACGTTAAAAAAATTAAAAATCTAATATTTCCCTTTCGCATGTGATGATCAAAATTATAGATATTTACAAAATTTTCACAATTTTATTGATTTTTTTCAAAATACCAAATAAATTACAATTGAATCGCTATAGTGTGAAAGAATGGCCTATAGAAATGTAGCTAAATTATAATGTAAAAAAAAAAAAGATTTTTGAATTAAGACGATATTTTCCATTTGCACATGACAATCAAAATGATAGAAATTCCACAAATTTAGACATTTGTAGGGATTCATTCTAGATACTAAATCTATCACCCTCAACTTCCTTGTGGCTGAGATCCATTGAACTTGGCCTTGATAAACCTACTGTTTCAATGGCCAGTCACGAGCTAGCGCACAACCAGTGAGGATCAAAGTCTGAGTTTAGTCCAGATAGATGCTCTATTAAAGTAGAGCCACTGGACTAAGCTTAGCACTTCTACTTAAGTAGAAGTGCTGAGAATAAGTTGAGTAAGCAATGCTTAGAAGTGCTTAAGCTAAGTAAATACTTAAGTAGAGCCAGTGATATCACAGTTTAATTGTGTGTTTTAAAATTGCAGAAGCATTACGTAAATATATAACGAGTCAAGAATTTATTTGTGCTTTATTTGGTCATCCAAGAGATCTTGTTACAAGTAAACTGCCTACACATGAGGATGTAATACGGTACTGTTCTGAAGAGAGATATAAGCTGGCATTGGAATGTAACAATAAGAACCAGTGGTGGCTTTTCAGGTGAAGTAGGTGAAATGCCTCTTCACCTATTTTACTCAAAATAAAGTTTTATTCAGTATTTTTTTATAATATATTATTTTTTGCCTTTATTCAGTTCCAAAATACTCAAAATTTTGAATAGATATTAATTCACATGGCTTGCTCTATATGGAAAACAAATCCTTATACGCAAAACAGTGCAAGTGAAGAGCCGAAATGAGAATGCTTGGAAGTCTGCAGTTTTCCGCTGAGTTGCCATGGTAACCGTGATGTCACCCTCCCCAATCTGCTCGCTCAAGTGAAGTGTTTCAGCTTCACGCGCCTTACCTCTGCATCTTTCAGTTTTTGAGCGTAAAGTCGTGAGAGATCACGGTGGAGTGGGTGGACTACCAGGATACCATGCATTCTGCTCGAGCTTTTTCCTTGTGGTGGTGTGGTACATTATTTTCCGAAAGGAATTTGTTCTTTCGTGCTTTGTGATTATTTGTTGAAAGCTTTAACTGATATTTTAGGTTTGTGTACAATTTAACTGATAGTGATAGTTTTTAGTATGCATCCTGTGGGCGACATTGTAATTTATTGCAAACTCCATTTACTCTGTGGAAAGATGATGATAAAAGAGACATTTTGCTTCAAGGACGACCAACGGATTCACTGACAATTGTTGCCAAGAACGAAATCAAGAAGAGTGGTAAATCTAACAATATTAATTTAAAAAATTGTTGGTTTACTGAATATAAATGGATTTGCAGCACTTCGGTGTTAATTTTTTTTTTTTTTTTTTGGCCCTGCTTACTTTTTAGTAATAAACATTCGGCGTGGAATAAAGACGGATTCTCAGATTTATTAAGCATAACACGGTCACTTCATAAACATCGTGATTCTAGCGGACACCTGAAATGCGGATTAATGTTAAGGAATTTAGAAAAAATTCAAAACACCATTGCCGATGCCCTGAGGAAGAATGCTAGACTCACTACTGTGTCTGCAGGAAAATGAAAACACTCGGCGGAGAATCAAGGGAGGGAACTGCATCAAGAAGAGCGGGTTCCGGCCGGCCACGTGGCACTACTCAGAGGGAAGACCGCCGTGAACCGCGTATGGCCGTGGCACATCGTACTGCGTCTCTAGGGTTTTGAAAATGCATTTTAACGTAAACGTTCCTTTAAATAGACTTTTCATGCAGACAGTGATTTATGCAGTATTAGTCTATACTGTATTTGAGCAAACAAGAACTGGAATTCCATGGCCATGACGAAAGCATGGGCTCGATAAATCGTGGGAATTTCATTGAATTAATTTCATTGTTGATATGAAGAAGTTTTTTAGAAATTGAAAATCAATACAAAAGGATAAAAAACTATTCAAAATGAATTAATTGAATGTATTTCTGAATATATAAATGATCACGTCAAAAATTAAATAATTTTTGATTGTTGATTTGGAAGGTGTATTTGGTTGAGGGATTTTGGGTTTCCATGATGTGAATGAAGATAGAACGCCAGTAGCTTTATACAAAATGCTAGACAAAATTTTGGAACAGTCTGATTACCAACACAAATAAATAGGACAATGTTACGATGGGGCAAGTATAATGTCTGGACACTTAAATGGGCTACAGAAAAAAAAGTCAAAGGTAAAGCTTCTCAAGCTGTTTTTGTTCAATGCTCAGTTGATGGTTTGAATCTTGTTTTATACCAGAGTTTTTCTAAAATTTCTAAGTGTCGAATACTTTTTGTAAGCCTCAGTGGAATTGCTTCGTTTGTTCACCATTCTGCGAAGCGGTCTTATACACTTATATCAACAACCACAAGATGCAGACCAACCATAACAGATACTCGATGGTCCTCCACTTCGAAATTAGTAAGTGTAGTTGTTGAAGATTGGGATAAATTGAAGGAAGTGTTTGGATTTCTGACGAATAGTGAATAATCAGACAAAAAATCAAGTTATCTTGCCAAGGGGTTTTTGAATGATATGAACACTTTCGAATTTACATTTTTGGCTCCACCAATCTATTATTCGAACTTTTGAAGAAAAAATAACTAAACATAAACTACCGCGTAACTCAAATTAATAAAAAAAAACCTCGTGAAATTTTGAGCCATAAAAGGAACAATGAGTTATTTGAAACACAGTTTGGAAAAGCTAGCAAAATCACAGAAATAAGCACGGGAATATGCTGCTCTTACACAGGAAACGATTTTTCAAAATTATAAACAATTGTATTTTGATTTTTGAAATTTTGGACCACATTCTTATGGAAATGGATAGAAGATTTCAAGACAAAGAAACTTCAATTTGTCTGACTTGCTGACACAACCAAATTCGAATAATTTAATGCATGCTTTCCCACTCGCGCTCTTGAAAATCTACATTTTTACGGAAACATATTTACTAAACACCAGCGCCTTAAAAATGAAATGAGTCTTGTATATGCCGATGAAAAATTAAGGAATATATTGACTCAATAACTCCTTCGAGTGTTTCACGGAGACAAAGACATTTTTACAGAAGATTATAAATTGGTTTTCCTTAGTTTAACAATTCCATCTACAAGTGTGCCAGTGGAAAGAAGTTTTCTTAAAAGAATACAAACTTGCTCAAGAAACACTAGTTCCCAGATAGACTTGCTTCTCTGGCAAATATTTCTATTCAGGAAGACATTTTATTGATGCTCACGAAGAAACAACCATCTAACCATCTTATGACGACATAATCAACAAATTTGCAGCTTTAAAAGGAAGAAAAATTTATTTAAATTGATTTAATATACAAAAAATAAGTAAGTCCTTATTAAGGGATTTTCATTGTAGTCAGTATATATCTTTTCATACTGCTCTTGTACCTCTTCACCTATTTTTCCAACCATGAGCCGCCACTGATAAGAACGTTAACTTTTCATCTGTTGTGGTGGCAGTGGCAAACAAAATAAAATCTGTATTTGATAAAGCATGCATCCCTACAGTATCTGAGAACAGAATGGTGTAGTTTACTAAGGCCTACCATGATAGATATTACAAACTGAGGAAGTGTTATAACCGGGACAAAAACAAACCAAACTTTTGAAACAAGCTTTACAGTTTTAAAAAGAGAATCTAAGGCACCTTTTTATATTGCTGCATGCAAATGTCCTATGATGCTGGATGGCATTTGTAACACACACACACACACAAAAAAAAAGAAACAAAAAAAAAAAAACGTGACTCTTGTATTTACCCAATATCAATCACATGCATCTGTGAGAAATCAAAAAAGCCCCATCAATTGAACTAAAGTTTCTATACCTTCAAAGACAGCATGGGGTAGGAAGGATTGGATAGTAGATATACAGGAAACAAAAAGAAAAGAATATGAACTCCAATATATGTCAACTGCTGCCACTTCTAACTCCGAGTTTCTTTCTAGTGGACAGACGACAGCTGAGCCTGAGGACATCAGGAAAAGTTACTGTCTTTAACCTCCTGCTATGTGTACTGAACAAAACACTTAACCTCAAACTGAAATAAATGATTTTCCTGATCATTACCCTGGACTAGGCACATTTAAAAGTAAAACTTTAACATCCCTATGGCAGATGAGAATTCAGTTGAGAGCTAAAGCATTAAGTAGTAACCATTATGGAGTACTTGACCGCACATCTGCTGCAATCGTCTAAGTTGTCACCCCCACTATTTTTATATGACCTCAGGGACGACATTATTTTGTCACTTATACAATCTGGGGTTGTACCTGATTGGGACATAACAAGATTTCTGTGTCACACACAAGCTGTAGAGCAATGTGCGAAACTAGTTTACAAAAACATCAAGCAAGCTCGTGGTTCTCAGGGAAGAGACAGCTTACATCTGTGCAACATACTTTGCTATCAGAACCTATCATGCCTGAATTCTCATATATAAGGCTGCTTTCAAAGTGATTTCCAAAAATGAAAAGGAATAAAAGAAGAAAAATAAAAACTAAGAAATTGTCTAAATTCGTGGAATTTCTATAATTTTGATGGTCATGCACAAATGGAAAATATTGCCTTAATTCAAAAATCCTTTTTACATTATATTTAGCTATACTAAAGACCACTTTTATGCAGTATGGTGATTTGATTGTAATTTATTTGGTACTTAAAAAAATGAATAAAACTGCGTAAATTTTGGAAATTTCTAAAATTTCAATCATGTGCAAAGGGAAAATTTTTATATAATTAAAAATTTTTTTTGACATTATCTTTAGCTATAACAGGGGAAACCTTTCCGCACTATAGCAATTGAAAACATTTCGGTATTTTCTACCCACTCTAGTACTTATGTATCAAAATGGTTTTGAACAGCTGTGTGAAAAACTGCATTTGTATTTATTTTGATTGGTGGTAAAACCTGAAGAAGCAAAGCTGGTTATCAGAGTAAGGCCTAATATAGGAAGAATACAGTGGAAGGGCATGAATTGGCTTTTTGGAAAAATAGGAAAATACTCAGAAAGACACAAGAAATAAGAAAAATAGGGAAACTAAAGTTCTAAGTTATGTGAAGAACAGGATTAGAGAAATGATATGGTCACCTAATGAGTTAAGTGGAAGACCAGGCAAATACTTTAGTGAGTTAATAGAACATGAAAGCAAAGGTGATTTTGATGCAGAAGCAGATTATGCCACAGTGAGAGAAGGAAGCATAGGAGGGATCTTAAGAGAAGAGGTTTGTAAAGCTCTACAATCTCTTCAGAATGGCAGGATTTTAGCAGTGGATGGCGTAGTTGCTAAGATGTTAAAATATCATGGTGACTCTGTAATTGACTGGTTAACTGAAATTTGCCAGTTGTACTGGGAGTTAGGAATTGTCCCTCAGGATTGGAGAGATGCTATCATTGTTCCCTTGTATAAGGGAAAAGGCGATCTTACTGACTGCAAAAACATTGTGGCATTAGCTAACTGGTTGTGCCAGGGAAAGTGTTTGGAAAGGTCATTATTGATAAGATACGAGGTCATGCATCAGAGAAGGTATGGAATGTACAGAATGGTTTTTATGCCTGGCAAATGTTGCACCAACTAAATTTTTAGGAGAATTCAAATTCGTGCAGAAATAGTCCAAAGTAATCAAGGTAGTTGCCTTCAAAGCACGATCTTAATAACAAGAGTCACTCACAATACAAATTTAAATTCGTTGGCTGAATTTAAAGATTTTATTGTATAAGAACTTTGGGTTTCCTAGAACCCATCATCAGATACAGAAGAAGGAATAAGTTTAAATAAAGTGAAACGTGAACATAATATAGATATCATATGACATAATGTCACTTGGCATCAAATTGTCAAACGACGTGGCATGTATCATGAAATAAAAAAAATAAAGAAAATAGAATGTAGATATACATAAAATACTGCATTGTAAAAATAAATGAAGGTTAGTAGGTATAAATTAATTGTGTTGTTCTCATCAGGAGACACAACAAAGAGCACTATACCAGAAATCGAGATTAAGTGATTTCGTCCTCAGTTTGCCTCGTATTCGAAACTGTAAATAGTTTCCAGATTGTAGGTACAGATAACTGGACCATTGTCATTACAGCATAAACGACTCTGAGTAGCAATTATAAGGCTCTCGGTGAACAGCAATGAAGAGACAGCACTAGGTGTTACGATGATGGAAGCATCATTCCAAATTGGATAGTGCAGGCCATCACACACGAGTCGAGACAATGCAGAAATTTTTAAGTCCATTCTTTACGGCGTATTTATGCTCATTCAGTCTTGTTGCTAGTGTACGTTCTGTAGATCCTATATATTTACTATCGGGAGTGTCAGCATCAATACTTTTTAAGGGGATGCTGTAAACACAAAATTTGTTTAGCTTTGTTACCTGGTCTCGATCTTTTTTAATTAACTGGAAAATGTTTGTAGTAAGTATTCCGAATTCCAGGTGGAAGTTTCTGCAAATGGCTTTGAGAACAGGTATTATGGTTGAATAATAATCTATGGAACCTATATATCGACGAGGTTGTTGGCCCCTCTGGAGAGTAGTTGAGTTTTCTTGGTGGAGCTTCTTAAGAGCTTTTTATGATAAAGGTGGGAAAGCCATGGTTGAGAGTGATGTTGAATATTTTGTTAATTTCACATTTACGTCTGCTGAAACTAGATGAATGCGTGATAGCTCTGCGTAGAAGGAAAATGATTGAGGAGAGTTTATAGCTTTTTGGATGTGCTGAAGAAGCCGGGATCAATGTAGGTACAGAAGTGGGTTTCCTGTATACAGAATGTTGCAAGGTGCAAGTAACAGCATCTCGTTCAAGCATAAAATCCAGGAATGGCAATTTACCTTCATTTTCCTGTTCAATGGAGAATTTTATGGTCGGGATTTGGGATGATAAGTGTTCAGCAAAAGTTCGTAGGTCAGCTGGTTCGTGATCCCAGAAGAGAAGTACATCATCAACATATCTTATATAAAAGCATGGAGGTTGTTGACATTCTTGTAGCATTTTATTTTCTATGTGCTGTAGTAGAATTTCTGCTAGAATCGGAGATAGTGGTGATCCCATTGGGGCGCCCTCAGTTTGGCGATAATGTTGTTGAATTGAAAATATGATCTGTTTTGAACTAGTTTTAAGGCTGTAATGATGGATTTGATCGTTTCTGGTTCGTATTTTAGTTCAAGTAGTTTTGTCTGAATGATGTCATGTACAGTTTTTATTGGAACATTAGGGAACAAAGAAATGACATCGAGAAAAGCCATAATAAAGGTTGAGTTATTTGCATTAAAGGATTTGATCTTGTTAATAGCTTGTACTGTGCCTTTAACAGAGTAGAATGAATTATTAACTAGTGGTTGAAGGAAATTAGTTAGTGCCTTCTCTATAGGTCTGGTTGGTGCTGCAAATCCAGATACTAGTGGGCGTAATGGGTGTCCAGGTTTACGAGTCTTTAGTTTACCAAAAGTTCAGGAACTTGTGCACCTGGAGGGCAGTATAAGCATTGTGAAATGGCCATTGGGAGGCTTGAGATTTTCTTCAATTTATGTATGGCCGCTATGGTAGCATTAATAGGGTTCGAACGAGTGACGTGGGGGATAGTATCAATTGCCTCTAGCATTTTCTTCAGACAGTCTATTTTGTTCAGAATAATAATTTGCGAGGTTTTATCGGCGGATATGATCGATATATTGGGATCGTTGTGTAATTCTAAAAGTTGTTTTTTCTCTTCTGTAAGACAAGTCAAATTCGTGTTGTGTCATTGAACATGGAATTTCCTAATCAAATTGATTATTCAATGTCGTGCTTCGTATTGATTTCTTAACGGTAGATGAGAAATGATGGCTTCTGCTTGCGGAATGAGTTTCAACCTATCAATTCTGCAGTTCGGGAAGGCGAATTTTAGGCCTTTATTTAGTGCTGATATTTGGACTTGGTTTAGAAGATAATCACTGTAATTGATGAAGTTAGTTGAAGGTTGTGATTGATTCTGGTTAGGCCTACATGTACATGAGGTACGGTTCCTCTCAACAACGTCCTGGTCCACAAGATTACGTAGTTTATGGATGTGCCTTTTTTCAGCTTGCTTAACTTCAGATTCGATAATAGCCGTAAGTACCGTGAGGTATTTATTAAAGTGGCTAACATCAGCTAGTCGCAGGTATGAGCCATAGGATCTTCTTTGTACTGAGTCCAGTAGACATCTTTTGGCTCCGATTTCAGTGAAGAGTCTTTTATTTTCGGCATATTTTAGCACTTGAGTGTCCCTCCATGAATGAGGTTTCGTCCTTAGTCTTAGGAATCTGGGTATGATGTGCAAGTCTCTACAATTGATTAGAAAACACAAATGTGTTTCCTCCACGGCGAGTCTTATTCGGAAGCGTTTGAAAGCATTGAATATTTCCTTCTTCATTTTGTGAGGAGTGGTGCAAAAATATATACATGATAACTAGGATGGTATTAGGAGAATTTGAATTTGTGCAGAAATAGTCCAAAGTAATCGAGGTAGTTGCCTTCAAAGCACGATCTTAATAACAAGAGTCACTCACAATACAAATTTAAATTCGTAGGCTGAATTTAAAGATTTTATTGTATAAGAACTTTCGGGTTTCCCTAGAACCTATCATCAGATACAGAAGAAGGAATAAGTTTAAACAAAGTGAAACGTGAACATAATATAGATATCATATATGACATAATGTCACGTGGCATCAAATTGTCAAACGACGTGGCATGTATTATGAAATAAAGAAAATAGAATGCAAGTATACATCAAATACTGCATTGTAAAAATAAATGAAGGTTAGTAGGTATAAATTAATTTTGTTGTTCTCATCAGGAGACACAACAAAGAGCACTATAGCAGCAATCGAGATTAAGTTATTTCGTCCTCAGTTTGCCTCGTATTCGGAACTGTAAATAGTTTCCAGATTGTAGGTACAGATACTGGAACATTGTCATTACAGCAAAAATGTCTCTGAGTAGCAACTACCTCGATTACTTTGAACTAAATTTTTGCATAATGCATGATGACCAAAAAAAAAAAAAAAAAAAATGTCTGTTGGTAAGAAAGTTTTGTTGTCTTCATAGATTTCAAGAAAGTTTATGACCAAGCACAATGGGTAACTTCTGTGGAAGGTCTCGAATAAACGTGGTATTACTGGGAGTTTGCTTCATAGTGAGAAAGCTATGTATGCTGGGAGTAGAGCATGTATACAAGTGCACGGTGTTTTATCAAAATGGGTTTGTATTGGTGCAGGAATCAGACAAGGTTGTGTAATGTCACCATGGCTGTTTAATACATTTATGGATGCATACATGTGTGATGCCAAAATAGACAATACTGGTTTGTATTGGTAATATCCATATGCGCAGATTGCTGTATGCTGATGGCATAGCCCTGTTGGAAGACAGCAAAAGTGAGTTGCAGAGTATGTTATCCTGGGTGGGTGAATGAAGTTTGTATGAAATCCAAACTGAGTATAAGTAAGAGAAAAACCAAAGTTATAGTTTTTGAGCAATGAAATGTTAGTACTGAATGCAAGATCATTCCAAAATGGCACAGAGATAGATCAGGTGAATTAATTTGTATTTGGGAAGCATGTTTGACAAAAAACAAAAACAAATTAGATGGTGAAATTAGTAGCGAGTGAATTTATTTTTGAAAGTCATAGCTGCTTTAGGAGGATTTCACAGGAATGATTTGGTTCTCAAAAAGTCCTGAATGGCTGTGTATGAAAATGTAATTTTTTCTACTCTGATGTATGACAGTGAAACCTGGATACTGCTGCAGAAGAGAAATAGGAGTTATTTGTGTGCTGAGCAGATGAGCATTACTCATGTTCTGACCATATGCAAAATGAAAATGTGTTGCAGATGTATAATGTGAAACGAAATGTTGTTAGTAAGGCGGAAACAAATATTTTTAGGTGGTCTGGCCATGTTGAAAGAATGAGTGGTGAGGTGCTTACTAAGAAAATTTATTCAGCCCAAGTGGCAGGTAATGAAGGTAGAGGAAGGCCAAGGAGGTCATGGAAGGTTCAGATACAGGAATGTCTGCAGGAGAAAAAGATAATAAGTATAAAGTGCAAAAGGTCTAGTGTGAGACATGTGATGAATGTCAGTGAAGCTCAAGTTATGTGCAGAGGTCAGCCGAGTTTAGTGTAAATGGAGACGTTTGATACATCAACAGTAAGTAAATCTAGTTCTATCAATTTTAAACATTAATCTGGCAGATGAACTTTCTTTAAGTAGCTAACCACTGAATCTCAGAGAACAGCTTAGTGATATGTACTATGTATGTAAAACATCATCATACAAAATCTGCAGTATTTAGTGTTGGAAAGATGAACTACCTACATGAAATGAAATCTGTAGTAAAATTTGTTTCATGAAATGCAAAATTAAAATATTCTAATCAAAAGAAAAGAATGGAACAGATGTGAGCATTTGAAGCTTGAGCTGTGTACCAGTACCAACAGATGTGAAGCTTGAGTTGTGTACTACTACAAATAAATATTTTTGATATAAAAAAAAAAAAATAGCCAGCCATCATTCTTTGACTAACTAACCCAAAAATTTTGCAAACAAGGTAAACCATACACATTTATGTACTTATTACACAGCTTTTCGTAATTCAGTGATTAACTCCTTACAAAAAAGACAAGTTATTTTAATTTTCACGAATGCATCAAAGATTTCAAATACTCCTATTAACACCAACAACCAACTTCGACTGTGTTTCATGTGTGTATATATATTATGCAGATCTGGTCAATTTTGTCGTTCCATTTGAGGATGGGTCATGCGATGGCCCGAAAGTACTCATGTCTTTTAATCTGTTTCTGCAATATCATAAGATTTTATTAAACTCATGTCTCATACTACGAGTCAATTTGATTTAAGCTAAACCGAGTTTTATTATTTTCAATTATCCACACAAAGACGACTTTTACTCGAGAGATCCTATTAACACTCCATACATATGCAATCTCCACCACCTCATAATTTGTATAATTTTGTCTTGGCAACATGTCTCAATTTGATCCTTGTAGGATGTTCTCAACCTAACTAATAACTAAGGATGGATGTATGAATGGATAAATTGAAGTCAACTTTACAAAATTCATTTTTAAGAATGGCCAAATTATATAAAAACTGTTTTCATCTGGATAAATTTTGTTGTGTGTCACACATTTACTATTGTAAAAATAATTTTGCAGTCCCTCAGTTGTGGGTATACATGTAGATGTTACCACAAAACTTTCAAGGTCAGGCAGCCATCTCTCTAAGTACAATATAAAAATGAATATCAGTTGCCTCAATTGCACTCATAAAAAGAAAAATAATACCCTCAACTACTGCTATGGCATTCATGTTTTGTTTGCTATATATATTTTATATACATACTGTAATATATGTATTTAACTTATTAAATGCACTACTTGGTATGTAACACAAAGTAATTAAATCAATAACAATTTAATTACATAAAACTAATAATTAGTTAATTCTGTGCGACGTAGGTGAAAAGACCCCAACTCACTGGGTTTTGTTCCAGAATCCTTAGGTTGAATGACCAACTGGAACCATCAGCTGTGGGCTAATCCCCCCACACTGGTGTACTTAACTGATTAAAACGACACAAAGATGCAATGCTCCGGACTCTACTGTGGGATATGGTGGACCTACCACACTTGAGAAAAATGGCCCACCATGGAAACAACATGGAAAAGGAAAATGACATATGAGAAAGAGATCTCAGCTGAGTGAGTGTAAGATTGGTGTATGAAATACAAGAGGTATAAATGGCAAGATGAATGAGGTGATTGAAGAAATGAATAAGTACAGATTGAATGTGCTATGTGTAATTGAAACCAAAAAAGGAAGAAATTGGGACAGAAGAAGTGAATAGAATGGTAAGTGTGTGGTCTGGAGTATTGGAAAATGTGACAGTACAGGCTGAAGTGAAAAGATGAACAACTTGATTCACTATAGCTGCATAAGTGAGATAATTCTTTGGATTCGTTTGAAAGTGAAACTTCAGAGAACAGTAATTGTTGTAGTGTATGCTCCTTGTGATTTGGAACCTTCTGATAGAAAAGAAGACTTCTGGAATCAGCTAAAAGCTGTTTCGAGCTAGTTTGGTGCCAAAGAGAAAGTTATAATAGCAGGGGATTTCAATGGAGTAGGTGTGCAGAATGCGATTTCTGATAATTTTCTGAATAAGTTTAATGATCCTTGTGTGAATAATGGTGAAAGTTTAACTGAAATCTGCATTGAGAATGGTTTGTGTGTATCTAATACGTTTTTCAACCATAAGTATATCCCACACATATACTTGGGAAAATCGTGCTCTTGGTCAAAAGAGTGTTATAAGATTTTGTTGTTTATGATTAGCATCTGAAACACTTAGTTGTTGAAACTTGCGTGATGAGAGGTGTGAATGTTGGCTCTAATAATTACTTGGTTGTGCCACAAATGAAACTGAATGCTGGTTGGAGGAAAAGGAACAGGAAGAGGCTCAGGATGGAAAGAATAAAGGGTGAAAGCCTAGCTGAAAATCATTGGCATTACTCTAACTTACTCAGAGGACGACTGAAGGAGCTGAAGTCTTGTGAAAGGGATGTAGAAAAGAAGTGGGAATGTTTTAAGAACTGTGTTGTCACTGCTGCTGAAGAGTGGCACCACAATAGTGGGTAACAATGGAGGTGATGCTTGGTGGAATAGTGAGATAGAAGAGGCAGTAGAGAAAGAAGGAAGCCTATTTGGGGATGTTGTAAGGTAGAGTTTCTGTGGATGAATATCACTGCAAGAAGTGTGAAGCAGCTAAGCTGGTTTGCCAGAGTAAGGCAAAAGATAGGAAGGTGAAGCTGGAAAAGCATGAATTGGCACTTTTTGGAAGTACCTGAGACTCAGGAAAAATAGGGGAAAGAAAGTTGTAAGTTGTGTAAAGAATAGGTTAGGGAAATGATATGGGAGCCCAATGAGTTAAGTGAAAGATGGGGTGAATACTTCTGTGAGTTATTAGATCAAGAAAGCAATGTTGATTCTGATGCAGAAGGAGATGATGTCACAGTGAAAAATGGAAGCACAGGCAGGATCTCAAGAAAAGACAAGAGTAAAGCTCTAAAATCTCTTTAGAATGGTAAGGTTCCACGAGTTGATGGCATAAGTGCTGACTGGTTAACTGAAATTTGCCAGTTGTGCTGGAAGTTAGGAATGGTCCTCGGGATCGGAAGGATGCTCTCATTGTTCCTTTGTATAAGGGAAAAGGTGATTAGACTGACTGCAAGAACTATTGCAGTATTAGCCTACCGAGTGTGCCAGGGAAATGTTTGGTAAGGTCATTATTGAAAAAGTATGGGGTCTTACATCAGAGAAAGTGTGGGGTGTTCAGAGTAGTTTTATGCTTGGTAAAGGCTGCACTAACCAAATTTTTTGCTTTACACATGATAATTGAAATGTATCTGGCTGTTGGTAAGAAAGTTTTTGCTGCCTTCATTGATTTAGAGAAAGCTTATGACCGAGAAAATAGTATACTTTTGAGGAAGGTATTGAATAAATATGGTGTTGCTGGGAATCTATTTAATAGTGTAAAAGCCATGTATGCTGGCAGTAGAGCTTTGTACGAATGAATGGTGTTTTATCAAAATGGTTTTCCATTGGTGTAGGAGTCAGATAAGGTTGTGTAATGTCACCATAGCTGTTCAATATATTTAAGGATGTATGCATGTGTGATGCCAAGATGGACAATACTTGTGTATGTCTTGGTAATATCTGTGTGTGCAGATTGCTGTATGCTGATGACACATTTCTGTTGGCAGAGAGCAAAAGTGAGTTGCAGAGTATGTTGTCCAGGATGTACTCAGTTTGCATGGAATTCAAACTTAGTATAAATAAGGGTAAAACTGAAGTTATGGTTTTTGAGCGAGGAACTGTTAGCACTGAATGTAATATAAGTCTAAACTAGTGCATAACCTGCGCCATGCATGGTTGAAAAAGCTGTGACTGAAATTTTTTCTTGTCATATAACACAAATCGTAATAAAATGCATAACTAGACTACATGGTTGAATTATTATTAATGGGCAGTCTATAAGATGGGTCACTAACAATAAAATTTTCGTAATATTCCCATTAATTTTTCCAACTACTCATACGGATTTAACGATGATATTCCACATTATTGTATAAACATGTGCTTACCTGTCATTGGCAGGCTTGCAATTAGAGTATGAGGCATTCTTTCAGCGGCCCAAAATGATATTGTGTCTACATAACTACACAATGGGTTAAAAATGTGTTTTATTTTGGCAGTTTGGTTTTAACAATATTTTTATTTTATTTTATTCTTTTGTATCATTATATAATTTATACTATTATATATAGATATATATATATATTAGTGGGATGTAAGGTCAGGTGATGCGTAACATCACAGCCTCTCCTTGATAAATGCCAACCCCACCTTCTCGTGGTGCATCCTGTTCCCACTAAAGGGGCTCCGACGACCACCAATAGTGGTATAACTACACCATCGGGATTAGAGGAAATGCTATCCCACACTCACCAACCCACTTGGCCAGCGTGGTGAGTTATGGCCAAACCCCTCCAAAATTACTCCACAACTTAAATCTTGGCCCTCAGTCTCCGGCAGCTGGAATGTACCTGGCCAAGGCAGCGGCCAGTGCGACATGATGGCGAGGGTGCTAAGAATCATCGGAGGACCAGACTAGGCTGCCATCTGATGCTGACCTTGGCTACGTATAATGGACGCTCCCTATCTTCTGATTCAAGGCTTCTTGAATTGGAAGAGGAACTACAAAGGATCAAGTGGGACATCGTCGGGCTAAGTGAGGTAAGGAGAAAAGGAGATCTCATTGAACTGAAAAGAGGACATCTCTTCTACTATCGTGGGACAGATACTGGCAGAACTAGTGGTGTTGGATTTATAATAAACAAGAAACTGAAGGATAAAGTTGTAGAAGTTGAAAGTTCCTCTGACAGAGCTGCACGACTCGTTATCCAACTCTCGAGAAGATACCAGGCTCAGATTATTCAAACTTATGCACCCACCACAAGTTTTCCTGAAGAAGAAATTGAAGAATTTTATGAGGAAATTCATCATCTAAATAATAAAGGTAAGCAGCACTTGAAGATAATTATGGGAGATTTCAATGCAAAAATAGGGCAACAGCAAAAGAATGAAACTTCAGTAGGTAAATTCGGTCACGGCAACAGAAACCAGCGTGGAAATACTCTCATTGAGTTTGCAGAGGCAGAAGGATTTTTCATCTTCAACTCCTTTTTCAAGAAAAAGCCGCACAGGAAATGGACATGGAGACATCCAAATGGGACGACAAGTGAAATTGATTTTATTATGTGTAACAAAAAATTCGTCATAGAAGACTGCAGTGTGCTAAACAAGTTCAACACAGGTAGTGACCATAGATTGGTGAGATGTAAGATGCACCTCAACACTAAACTCAAACGTGGCAAGCTTATAAGACAAACAAAATGTATTGACATAACCAACCTTAAAAAACACCATAATACCTTCAAGTTGGAACTGAAGAACAGATTCTCTGCTTTAGAAGGCCCAACATCGGAAGAAGTGGATATTTCTGAAGTTAACAGAAAAATATCCAAAGCTCTTATGGAAACAGCAACAAAATTAGCTGGGTCTAAGAACAAGTTGCACGTGAACAAATTTTCAGGAAAAACCAAAATGTTGATGCAAAAAAGAAGAGAGATGAGGACAACAAAAGAAGATGTGACTTCCAAAGTGGAATACATAGAGCTATGCAAGACAGTACGAAAAAGTATCACTGAAGACGTAAGGAAATTCAACTGTGAACTAGTGAGGAAAGCAATTGAAAACAACCAAAGCCTAAATATAGCAATGGGACATCTCAGTAAGAGAAGAAAACAGATTATGGCACTCAGAAAAGAAGATGGTTCTGTAACAAGAAATAGAGGCGAAATTTTGTCAAGAGTGAAAGATTTCTACTCCAAGTTATATGAAAGGGATGATGCATGTACTACAGACATCATGGAAGGTACCAGTACCAGAGTTCTTCCAGTCCTCCCAGCAGAAGTTGCACATGCAATCAAGAACATGAAGCGGGGAAAAGCTCCAGGAGAAGATGGAATTACTGTGGACATCATACAAGAAGCAAGTGGAGAAATCGAAACAGTACTCGCCCAAATTTTCACTCGATGCCTTAATGAAGGGAAGATTCCTGAGGATTGGAACAATGCTATAATGATCCTGCTACATAAAAAAAGGTGACATTGTGGATTTCAGGAACTACAGACCTATCCACCTCCTATCAGTGGTTTACAAAATCTTCACTAAAGTTCTTTCACACCGTTTGAAGGTAACACTGGACATGGCTGAACCAAGAGAACAAGCTGGATTCAGGAGTGGCTACAGCACAATAGATCATATCCACGTACTGAGAGAACTAATTGAAAGAGCGAGGGAATATGAACTTCCATTGCGCATGGCTTTTATCGATTATGAAAAAGCCTTTGATTCGGTGAAACCATCAGCAGTTACAATGGCTCTGAAATCCTGCAGTATTGAAGATGCATACATTAATATTATTAATAACATCTACGAAAATGCAAGTGCAAAGATTCAGCTGTTTGAAAATACAACACACATAAAAATTGGAAAGGGAGTGAGACAAGGTGACACCATATCTCCGAAGCTCTTTAACGCCACATTGGAAAATGACTTTCAATCACTGAACTGGGAAAACAAAGGGATAAACATTAATGGATATTATCTAACCCACCTTCGTTTTGCTGATGACGTAGTCATTTTTGCAACTACCCCATCAGAGCTGCAGAGTATGATCCAAGAACTTGCTGACAAGAGTAAAGAAGTGGGATTACAAATGAACTTTCAGAAGACAAAAGTGATGTTCAATGCTTTTACAAGAAATGAAGATTTATCGATTGATGGAGAAAAGCTGGAGATAACAGACACGTACGTTTATCTTGGACAGCAGATATCAAGTGAGGGTCACATTGATGAAGAAATCAATCGGCGTACAAAACTTGCCTGGAGAGCTTTTGGAAGAAACAGCATAATTTTCAAGAGCAATATGCCATTATGTCTTAAAAGAAAAGTGTTTGATCAATGCATCCTTCCAGTGCTTACGTATGGTGCAGAGACATGGACCTTAACTAAAAGAGACATACGAAGACTGCAGATAACTCAAAAATCATGGAGAGGTGCATGCTTGGTGTAACCAGGAGAGATAAGAAGAGGATCTCGTGGATCCGAAAAATGACAAGAGTGGAAGACATCATGACCAGAGTTAAATCCCTGAAATGGCAATGGGCTGGACATACTGCTAGAAGGACAGACCATCGAAGGACAGCCAAAATTTTAGATTGGATTCCAAGGGACAGGAAAAGACCCAGAAGAAGATCACATGAGAGATAGGTGGATGAAATTCAAAAGTATGCGGGAGTAACATGGAGGAGACTGGCACAAGACAGACCGTTGAGGAGGAAACTTGGGGAAACCTTCGTCCAGCAGTGGATTGACAATGATTATGATACAGAGAGAAACTTTGTGTGTTTGAGGTAATCTCGAAAACTACTGAACCAATTTGGATAATTCTTTCACCGTTGGACATAGGCTATTTCATTTATTTTTTATTATTTTTGGCGGTACTACTGAATCAGATCACTTTGAAGTAGTTCCTGATTCCCTGTGTATCGTTCCACTGTGTTTACATATAATCTGATCACACCCAACGTGAAAGAAAGTAGTTCATGATAATATACAGAATTTTTTCTACTAATCTCGAAAACCACTGAACAGATCCAGATAATTTTTTCATCGTTACGAAGCTTACTTTTTTCTGGTGGGCATAAACTATTTCGTTTATTTATACTAATACTAATCTATATATATATAAATGTTAAGTTGGTTTGTGTACGCTTCAAAAACTCAAAAGTTCTGCACCGATTGAGCTCAAATTTTGACATGATATACAACCCGCTTCAAAGATTGTTTTTATCTATGTTTCGCGACAGTAACATGCCCGCGATCGCGAGAAAACAGCTTTTTCCTTTGACCATATATACTAATGGACTGCGCACTAGCAATAGCTGCATCAGAGCGTAAAAATATATTCACGAATGAAAAGTCGTAATGGAATTCTAAAAAAGAAACTCCTAAAATTCATGATGAGCACAGCACGAGTTTACCATCTTTTTGCCCGAAGTCACGTGATTTCGTGGCTTGCGATGTTGGAGCCAGAAATTTTGATGCCATGCGCAGTCTATCAGTATATATGGTCGAAGGCTTTTTCAACGGTCAGCTGTGTACCAGCAAACGCGCCATCTGCCAGAAGCGAGGGGAACACTCTCCATACTAGGTGATCGTGTTGTTTTTATCTATTTTTCGCGTCAGTAACATAACCGCGACCGCAAGAAAACAGCTTTTTCAACGGTCACCTGTGTACCAGCAAACGCGCCATCTGCCGGAAGCGAGGGGAACACTCTCCATACTAGGTGATCGTGTTGTTTTTATCTATTTTTTCGCGTCAGTTACATACCCGCGACCGCGAGAAAACAGCTTTTTCAACGGTCAGCTGTGTACCAGCAAACGCACCATCTGCTGGAAGCGAGGGGAACACTCTCCATACTAGGTGATCATGTCGTGATTGAGCTGCGCCGTTCGCCAAATCGTAAGTAGAGGTTATGTTTTGTCTCTTATCTCTCATGGTTTTCAACCTAGAGATGTGAGAGCCATAAGAGGTTATAATCTTATCCCTTCCTTCTGTTCCAGTGAAAACTGAAATAATGCCTCGCAAAAAAACGAATTTGGGTCGTCGCACTCGCCACACAGAAGG
Organism: Macrothele yani; assembly: GCA_039090855.1. Lineage (NCBI taxonomy): Eukaryota > Metazoa > Arthropoda > Arachnida > Araneae > Macrothelidae > Macrothele > Macrothele yani. The sequence goes on along the minus strand of CM077025.1, from coordinate 69,506,341 downwards.
ATCGAGAAGACGGCTTTCGAATATGACTGAGGAAGAGTGGGCATACGTACGAGAGAGGAACAGACTAAGCACCATCCAGATGTGTAACACGGAACCAGCAAAAAGACGAGCAGCCAGGCTTGAGGATGCACGATTGCGAGCACGGCAGTCGCGTTCTGCAGCAACAGATTTGGTTCGTTCTCAACGGAATGAACGCGAGGCGTCGAGGATAGCTGAAACACGTAACCAAAGAACAGCAGATCTGATTCTGCAATACAATCGTCTTGCATTCCGGTACAATCCAGCTGTTGATTATAGTTCAAGTCCGCATGTTGTCATTGGCCAGATGAGTCATGTCTGTACCTACTGCCAGGCTCTAAAGTTCAATAATGAAACGAATGGGATGTGTTGCGCTGGCGGAAAAATTAAATTGCCTCAACTTGAAGCACCACCAGAGCCATTGAAAACTCTACTTGCTGGATCTAGCGCTGAATCGAAGCATTTCCTATCGAACATCAGGAAATATAACTCTTACTTCCAAATGACGTCATTTGGTGCGGAAATTGTGACTGCTCAATTCATGCCAACTTTTAAAATCAAAGGACAAATATATCACAAAGCTGGCTCCCTGCTCCCGTTCCGAGACAGTGACCATAAATTCCTTCAAATGTACTTCATCGGTGATGATAGAGATGAAGTCGATGCATGTTGTGGAATACATACCTCGCTAAGAAGATCCATCATTTCGCAACTACAGGAGCTCCTTCACGAAAAGAACAATTTGGTGCGTTTGTTCAAAACGGCAATGGATATGATGCCATCAGATACCCACAAGATTGTCATTCATGCCGACAAAACGCCCGCTGGAGAACATGTCCGAAGATATAATGCTCCAACTATAGACGAAGTAGCAATTGTCATAGTCGGAGATCAGTTCCAACCTAGAGATATTGTTCTCCATCGAAGAAACGATCAATTGATAAACGTCGCAGAAACTCACCGTTGTTACGATGCTTTGCAATATCCAGTTATCTTCTGGGATGGTGCCGATGGATATCATTTCAATGTGAAGATGATAAACCCAGTGAATGGTGCAGAAATTAATAAAAAGTGCAGCGCAATGAACTTTTACCCCTACCGCTTAATGATTCGGAGGAACGAGGACAATTATATTTTGAAATGCCGTCAGTTGTTTCACCAGTACATTGTGGATATGTATGCAAAAATTGAAACGGAACGTTTGCTATTTCTTTGTTTGAATCAGACCAAACTCCGCTCCGAAGAATACATTCATTTGCGAGATGCAGTTGTGAATGACGGTAATACAACCAACGTTGGAAAGCTTACTATTTTGCCATCTTCATACATAGGCAGTCCACGCCACATGCAGGAATATGCTCAAGATTCAATAGCATATGTTCGTCATTACGGGCGTCCAGACTTATTTATCACCTTCACGTGCAATCCAGCTTGGGACGAGATACAGCAGCTGTTACTTCCTGGGCAATCACCCGTGGATAGGCATGACATCACAGCACGTGTTTTCAGACAAACGCTTAAGTCGCTGATGGATTTCATTGTGAAACATGAAGTGTTTGGATCTGTGCGCTGCTGGATGTATTCAGTAGAATGGCAAAAGAGAGGATTGCCACATGCGCATATACTAATCTGGCTATACGATAAAATAACTTCAGACGAAATCGACGATGTGATATGCGCTGAGATTCCACGGGCCGACGTCGATAAGGATTTGCATGCAGTTGTTATCAAAAACATGATACATGGACCATGCGGTACACTAAATCCGAATTCACCATGCATGGTAGACGGGAAATGTTCTAAGCAATATCCTCGAGCATTCGCAGCCAACACAGTAACAGGAGACGATTGGATATCCTCAGTATAGGAGACAATCAACTGAAGATGGCGGGAATGCGGCAACTATACACATGCGAAATGGTGATATTGATGTAGACAACCGTTGGGTGGTCCCATATTCGCCTCTGTTGTCAAAAACATATAAAGCGCACATAAACGTAGAATATTGCAACTCGGTCAAATCGATTAAATACATCTGTAAGTATGTGAATAAAGGCAGCGATATGGCAGTTTTTGGTGTGCAACCAGAAAATAGTGACGAAATGCAGTACGAGTTATCGATGAAATTGCACAATACCAGGCTGGAAGATACATAAGCAGCAATGAGGCTGCATGGCGAATTTTTTCATTTCCTATGCATGAACGCAATCCAGCTGTGGTTCACTTAGCAGTACATTTAGAGAATGGATAGCGTGTTTATTTCACAGAGGCAAATGTGCAACAAAGAGCCCTTAATCCACCTGGTACAACTCTGACTGCTTTCTTCACCTTATGTCAGGAAGACGCTTTCGCCAGAACACTGATGTACACAGAAGTGCCCTCTTATTACACGTGGAATGTAACTAAAAAAGCATTCGTACGACGCAGACGAGGGGAGCCAGTCGACGGTCAAGCTGGCATTTTCAGAGAAAATACAATTGGTAGACTTTATACAGTGCATCCTAATCAAGATGAATGTTTTTTCCTTCGCATGCTGTTGGTAAATGTGCCTGGTCCTAGATCTTTCCAGCAATTGAAAATTGTTGACGGTGTCACATATGCCACTTTCTGCAGTGCGTGTCAAGCTCTTAATTTATTAGAAAACGACCAACTGTGGGATATATGTATTAGTGACGCGTGCAACACTGCACATCCAAACCAAATTCGAGCACTATTCGCAATTATATTGACCGCTTGCTTCCCTTCATATCCCACAGAGTTATGGGAAAGATATCGATCGCATATGGCTGAGGATATTTTGCATAGAGTACGCCTAGAAAATGCCAATATGACCATGGAATTTACAGAAGGCATTTACAACGAAACATTGATAAATACTGAAGACAAGTGCTTAGCTATTGCAAATAAAGTTCTTAGTCAATTGGGAATGCTAGCACCCAACCGAACTACGACTGCTTCATTTGATGTGGATTTGCGCCGTAAACAGAGTTACAACACCTGTGATCTCCAGTCATATGTCCAATCAAACATTTCCAAATTAACGTGTGAACAGAAGGGCATTTATGATCGCATAATGCAAATGATAAATGACGGAGTTGGGGGGGGGGCCTTCTTCTTGGATGCGCAAGGAGGAACTGGGAAAACATTCCTTATCAGATTGATTCTGGCAACGGTTCGATCAAAAAATGACATAGCCTTAGCTCTCGCTTCATCTGGAATAGCTGCGACATTGTTACCAGGTGGAAGGACTGCTCATTCAGCTCTGAAAACGTTCAACCATTTGGGAATGCATTGATATTGCTCGCAGGAGATTTTAGGCAAACATTGCCTGTAATTTCTCGATCGACACCAGCGGACGAAATAAATGCTTGCCTGAAATATTCAACATTGTGGCGACATTGCAGTTGACTACGAATATGCGTGTCCAGCTGCAGAACGATCAATCAGCCGAGGCATTCTCACGACAGTTACTGGACATTGGGAACGGACAACTGCCAGTCGACGAGACGTCAAGACGAATATCATTTCCTGATAATTTTTGTAATTTAGTAACATCGAAAGAAGAACTGATCGAAAAAGTATTTCCTAATATTCAAATTAATTATAAGAATCACGATTGGCTCAGTGAACGAGCTATCCTTGCCGCGAAGAATAAAGATGTCTATCAAATTAATAATGTTATTCAATCCAGCATTCAATGTGAGGAAATTACGTACAAGTCGATAGATACAGTTGTGGAAGCAGATGAAGTAGTTAATTATCCAACGGAATTTTTGAACTCACTTGATCTGCCAGGAATGCCACCACACATATTAAAATTGAAAATAGGTGTGCCAATTATCATGTTGCGGAATATTAATCAGCCAAAACTTTGCAACGGCACGCGACTCACAGTTAAAATACTGATGAAAAATGTAGTGGAAATAACAATTTTAACGGGGCCTTTCGAAGGTGAAGATGTCCCCATCCCTCGAATTCCCATGATCCCGACCGATACACCATTTCAATTTAAAAGACTGCAATTCCCAGTTCGATTGGCATTCGCAATCACAATCAATAAAGCTCAAGGTCAATCTTTAGTATTGTGTGGTTTAGATTTAGATGCGGATTGCTTCACACATGGACAACTGTATGTTGCATGTTCCTGTGTCGGCAAACCAGATAGCCTTTATATCTACGCAGAGAATGGAAAAAACAAAAAATATTGTATACCCACAAGTATTGCAAAATTAAACTTCTATGAAACATATGCTTCGTTTTGTTCCTCATTTCTCATCCATGCAACCACAATGTGCCATAGCTACGCGTGGCCGGGTATAGCTAGTTAAAAAAAAAAAAAAAAAAAAAAAAATATATATATATATATATATATATATATATATATATATATATATATTTTTTTTTTTCCAGTAGGTAAATTCGGTCACGGCAACAGAAACCAGCGTGGAAATACTCTCATTGAGTTTGCAGAGGCAGAAGGGTTTTTCATCTTGAACTCCTTTTTCAAGAAAAAGCCACACAGGAAATGGACATGGAGACATCCAAATGGGACGACAAGTGAAATTGATTTTATTATGTGTAACAAAAAATTCGTCATAGAAGACTGCAGTGTGCTAAACAAGTTCAACACAGGCAGTGACCATAGATTGGTGAGATGTAAGATGCACCTCAACACTAAACTCGAACGTAGCAAGCTCATAAGACAAACAAAATGTATTGACATAACCAACCTTAAAAAAACACCATAATACCTTCAAATTGGAACTGAAGAACAGATTCTCTGCTTTAGAAGGCCTAACATCGGAAGAAGTAGATATTTCTGAAGTTAATAGAAAAGTAACCAAAGCTCTTATGGAAACAGCAACAAAATTAGCTGGGTCTAAGAACAAGTTGCATGTAAATAAATTATCAGGAAAAACCAAAATGTTGATGCAAAAAAGAAGAGAGATGAGGACAACTAAAGAAGATGTGACTTCCAAAGTGGAATATATAGAGCTATGCAAGACAGTAAGAAAAAGTATCACTGAAGACGTAAGAAAATTCAACTGTGAGCTAGTGAGGAAAGCAATTGAAAACAACCAAAGCCTAAAGATAGCAAAGGGACATCTCAGTAAGGGAAGAAAACAGATTATGGCACTGAGAAAAGAAGATGGTTCTGTAACAAGAAATAGAGGCGAAATTTTGACAAGAATGAAAGATTTCTACTCCAAATTATATGAAAGGGATGATACATGCACTCCAGACATCATGAAAGATACCAGTACCAGAGTTCTTCCAGTCCTTCCAGCAGAAGTTGCACATGCAATCAAGAACATGAAGCGGGGAAAAGCTCCAGGAGAAGATGGAATTACTGTAGACATCATACAAGAAGCAAGTGGAGAAATCGAAACAGTACTCGCCCAAATTTTCACTCGATGCCTTAATGAAGGAAAGATTCCTGAGGATTGGAACACCGCTACAATGATCCTGCTACATAAGAAAGGTGACATTGTGGATCTCGGAAACTACAGACCTATCAGCCTCCTATCAGTAGTTTATAAAATCTTCACTAAAGTTCTTTCACACCGCTTGAAGGTAACACTGGACATGGCTCAACCGAGAGAACAAGCTGGATTCAGGAGTGGCTACAGCACAATAGATCATATCCACGTGCTGAGAGAACTAATTGAAAGAGCGAGGGAATATGAACTTCCATTGTGCATGGCTTTTATCGATTATGAAAAAGCCTGAAGACGTAAGAAAATTCAACTGTGAACTAGTGAGGAAAGCAATTGAAAACAACCAAAGCCTAAAGATAGCAAAGGGACATCTCAGTAAGGGAAGAAAACAGATTATGGCACTGAGAAAAGAAGATGGTTCTGTAACAAGAAATAGAGGCGAAATTTTGACAAGAGTGAAAGATTTCTACTCCAAATTATATGAAAGGGATGATACATGCACTCCAGACATCATGAAAGATACCAGTACCAGAGTTCTTCCAGTCCTTCCAGCAGAAGTTGCACATGCAATCAAGAACATGAAGCGGGGAAAAGCTCCAGGAGAAGATGGAATTACTGTAGACATCATACAAGAAGCAAGTGGAGAAATCGAAACAGTACTCGCCCAAATTTTCACTCGATGCCTTAATGAAGGAAAGATTCCTGAGGATTGGAACACCGCTACAATGATCCTGCTACATAAGAAAGGTGACATTGAGGATCTCGGAAACTACAGACCTATCAGCCTCCTATCAGTAGTTTATAAAATCTTCACTAAAGTTCTTTCACACCGCTTGAAGGTAACACTGGACATGGCTCAACCGAGAGAACAAGCTGGATTCAGGAGTGGCTACAGCACAATAGATCATATCCACGTGCTGAGAGAACTAATTGAAAGAGCGAGGGAATATGAACTTCCATTGTGCATGGCTTTTATCGATTATGAAAAAGCCTTTGATTCGGTGAAACCATCAGCAGTTACAATGGCTTTGAAATCCTGCGGTATTGAAGATGCATACATTAATATTATTAATAACATCTATGAAAATGCAAGTGCAAAGATTAGGCTGTTTGAAGATACAACACACGTAAAAATTGGAAAGGGAGTGAGACAAGGTGACACCATATCTCCGAAGCTCTTTAATGCCACATTGGAGGGTGTTTTTCAGTCGCTGAGCTGGGAAAACAAGGGGATAAAGATTAATGGAGATTATCTAACCCACCTTCGTTTTGCTGATGACGTAGTCATTTTTGCAACTACCCCATCAGAGCTGCAGAGTATGATCCAGGAACTTGCTGACAAGAGTAAAGAAGTGGGATTAAAAATGAACTTTCAGAAGACAAAAGTGATGTTCAATGCTTTTACAAGAAATGAAGATTTATCGATTGGTGGAGAAAAGCTGGAGATAACAGACACGTACGTTTATCTTGGACAGCAGATATCAAGTGACGGTCACATTGATGAAGAAATTAATCGGCGTACAAAACTTGCCTGGAGAGCTTCTGGAAGAAACAGCATAATTTTCAAGAGCAATATGCCATTATGTCTTAAAAGAAAAGTGTTTGATCAATGCATCCTTGAAGTGCTTACGTATGGTGCAGAGACGTGGACCTTAACTAAAAGAGACATGCAAAGGCTGCAGACAACTCAAAGATGCATGGAGAGGTGCATACTTGGTGTAACCAGGAGAGATAAGAAGAGGATCTCGTGGATCCGAAAAATGACAAGAGTGGAAGACATCATGACCAGAGTTAAATCCCTGAAATGGCAATGGGCTGGACATACTGCCAGAAGGACAGATCATCGATGGACAGCCGAAATTTTAGATTGGATTCCAAGGGACAGGAAAAGACCCAGAAGAAGACCACATGGGAGATGGGTGGATGAAATTCGAAAGTATGCAGGGGTGACATGGAGGAGACTGGCACAAGACAGACCGTTGTGGAGGAAACTTGGGAGACCTTCGTCCAGCAGTGGATTGATAATGGTTGACAATGATGATGATGATGATATATCATCCTTGAAGTGCTTACGTATGGTGCAGAGACGTGGACCTTAACTAAAAGAGACATGCATGATATATCATCATCATCATTGTCAACCATTATCAATCCACTGCTGGACGAAGGTCTCCCCAAGTTTCCTCCACAACGGTCTGTCTTGTGCCAGTCTCCTCCATGTCACTCCCGCATATTTACGAATTTCATCCACCCATCTCCCATGTGGTCTTTTTCTGGGTCTTTTCCTGTCCCTTGGAATCCAATCTAAAATTTCGGCTGTCCATCTATGGTCTGTCCTTCTGGCAGTATGTCCAGCCCATTGCCATTTCAGGGATTTAACTCTGATCATGATGTCTTCCACTCTAGTCATTTTTCGGATCCACGAGTTCCTCTTCTTATCTCTCCTGGTTATACCAAGCATGCACCTCTCCATGCTTCTTTGAGTTGTCTGCAGCCTTTGTATGTCTCTTTTAGTTAAGGTCCACGTCTCTGCACCATACGTAAGCACTGGAAGGATGCATTGATCAAACACTTTTCTTTTAAGACATAATGGCATATTGCTCTTGAAAATTATGCTGTTTCTTCCAAAAGCTCTCCAGGCAAGTTTTGTACGCCGATTAATTTCTTCATCAATGTGACCCTCACTTGATATCTGCTGTCCAAGATAAACATATGTATCTGTTATCTCCAGTTTTTCTCCATCAATCGATAAATCTTCATTTCTTGTAAAAGCATTGAACATCACTTTTGTCTTCTGAAAGTTCATTTTTAATCCCACTTCTTTACTCTTGTCAGCAAGTTCCTGGATCATACTCTGCAGCTCTGATGGGGTAGTTGCAAAAATGACTACGTCATCAGCAAAACGAAGGTGGGTTAGATAATCTCCAATAATCTTTATCCCTTTGTTTACCCAGTTCAGTGATTGAAAGACATTTTCCAATGTGGCATTAAAGAGCTTCGGAGATATGGTGTCACCTTGTCTCACTCCCTTTCCAATTTTTATGTGTGTTGTATTTTCAAACAGCCGAATCTTTGCACTTGCATTTTCATAGATGTTATTAATAATATTAATGTATGCATCTTCAATACCGCAGGATTTCAGAGCCGTGGTAACTGCTGATGGTTTCACCGAATCAAAGGCTTTTTCAAAATCGATAAAAGCCATGCACAATGGAAGTTCATATTCCTCGCTCTTTCAATTAGTCCTCTCAGTACGTGGATATGATCTATTGTGCTGTAGCCACTCCTGAATCCAGCTTGTTCTCTCGGTTGAGCCATGTCCAGTGTTACCCTCAAGCGGTGTGAAAGAACTTTAGTGAAGATTTTATAAACCACTGATAGGAGGCTGATAGGTCTGTAGTTCCGGAGATCCTCAATGTCACCTTTTTATGTAGCAGGATCATTGTAGCGTTGTTCCAATCCTCAGGAATCTTCCCTTCATTAAGGCATCGAGTGAAAATTTGGGCGAGTACTGTTTCAATTTCTCCACTTGCTTCTTGTATGATGTCTATAGTAATTCCATCTTCTCCTGGAGCTTTCCCCCGCTTCATGTTCTTGATTGCATGAGCAACTTCTGCTGGGAGGACTGGAAGAACTCTGGTACCTTTCATGATGTTTGGAGTACATGTATCATCCCTTTCATATAATTTGGAGTAGAAATCTTTCACTCTTGTCAAAATTTCGCCTCTATTTCTTGTTATAGAACCATCTTCTTTTCTCAGAGCCATAATCTGTTTTCTTCCTTACTGAGATGTCCCTTTGCTATCTTAAGGCTTTGGTTGTTTTCAATTGCTTTCCTCACTAGCTCACAGTTGAATTTCCTACGTCTTCAGTGATACTTTTTTGTGTTGTCTTGCATAGCTCTATATATTCCACTTTGGAAGTCACATCTTCTTTAGTTGTCCTCATCTCTCTTCTTTTTTGCATCAACATTTTGGTTTTCCTGATAATTTGTTCACACGCAACTTGTTCTTAGACCCAGCTAATTTTGTTGCTGTTTCCATTAGAGCTTTGGTTACTTTTCTGTTAACTTCCGAAATATCCACTTCTTCCGATGTTAGGCCTTCTAAAGCAGAGAATCTGTTCTTCAGTTCCAACTTGAAAGTATTATGGTGTTTTTTAAGGTTGGTTATGTCAATACATTTTGTTTGTCTTATGAGCTTGCTACGTTCCAGTTTAGTGTTGAGGTGCATCTTACATCTCACCAATCTATGGTCACTACCTGTGTTGAACTTGTTCAGCACACTGCAGTCTTCGATGACGAATTTTTTGTTACACATAATAAAATCAATTTCACTTGTCGTCCCAATTGGATGTCTCCATGTACATTTCCTGTGTGGCTTTTTCTTGAAAAAGGAGTTCAAGATGAAAAATCCTTCTGCCTCTGCAAACTCAATGAGAGTATTTCCACGCTGGTTTCTGTTGCCGTGACCGAATTTACCTACTGAAGTTTCATTCTGTTGCCGTTGCCCTATTTTTGCATTGAAATCTCCCATAATTATCTTCAAGTGCTGCTTACCTTTATTATTTAGATGACGAATTTCCTCATAAAATTCTTCAATTTCTTCTTCAGGATGACTTGTGGTGGGTGCATAAGTTTGAATAATCTGAGCCTGGTATCTTCTCGATAGTTGGATAACGAGTCGTGCAGCTCTGTCAGAGGAACTTTCAACTTCTACCACTTTATCCTTCAGTTTCTTGTTTATTATAAATCCAACACCACTAGTTCTGCCAGTATCTGTCACACGATAATAGAAGAGATGTCCACTTTTCAGTTCAATGAGATCTTATCCTTTTCTCCTTACCTCACTTAGCCCGACGATGTCCCACTTGATCCTTTGTAGTTCCTCTTCCAATTCAAGAAGCCTTGAATCAGAAGATAGGGAGCGTCCGTTATAGGTAGCCAAGGTCAGCATCAAATGGCAGCCTAGTCCGGTCCTCCGGGGATTCTTAGCACCCTCTGCCTTCATGTCGCACTGGCCGCTGCCTTGGCCAGGTACATTCCAGCTGCCGGAGACTGAGGGCCAAGATTTAAGTTGTAGAGTCATTTTGGAGGTGTTTGGCCATAACTCACCACGCTGGCCAAGCGGGTTGGTGAGTGTGGGATAGCATTTCCTCTGATCCCGATGGTATAGTTATACCGCTATTGGCGGTCGTCAGAGCTCCTTTAGTGGGAACAGGATGTACCACGAGAAGGCGGGGTTGACATTTGTCAAGGAGAGGCTGTGATGTTACGCATCACCTGACCTATGAATATATATATATATATATATATATATATATATATATATATATATATATATTCTAGGGATGTAAGGTCAGGTGATGCGTAAATATATATATTCTAGGGATGTAAGGTCAGGTGATGCGTAACATCACAGCCTCTCCTTGACAAATGTCAACTCCGCCTTCTCGTGGTACATCCTGTTCCCACTAAAGGGGCTCTGACGACCGCCAATAGCGGTATAACTATACCATCGGGATTAGAGGAAATGCTATCCCACACTCACCAACCCGCTTGGCCAGCGTGGTGAGTTATGGCCAAACCCCTTAAAAATGACTCCACAACTTAAATCGTGGCCCTCAGTCTCTGGCAGCTGGAATGTACCTGGCCAAGGCAGCGGCCAGTGCGACATGAAGGCAGAGGGTGCTAAGAATCCCCGGAGGACCGGACTAGGCTGCCATCTGATGCTGACCTTGGCTACGTACAACGGATGCTCCCTATCTTCTGATTCAAGGCTTCTTGAATTGGAAGAGGAACTACAAAGGATCAAGTGGGACATCGTCGGGCTAAGTGAGGTAAGGAGAAAAGGAGAAGATCTCATTGAACTGAAAAGTGGACATCTCTTCTATTATCGTGGGAAAGATACTGGCAGAACTAGTGGTGTTGGATTTATAATAAACAAGAAACTGAAGGATAAAGTTGTAGAAGTTGAAAGTTCCTCTGACAGAGCTGCACGACTCGTTATCCAACTCTCGAGAAGATACCAGGCTTAGATTATTCAAACTTATGCACCCACCACAAGTCATGCTGAAGAAGAAGTTGAAGAATTTTATGAGGAAATTCTTGATCTAAATAATAAAGGTAAGCAGCACTTGAAGATAATTATGGGAGATTTCAATGCAAAAATAGGGCAACGGCAACAGAATGAAACTTCAGTAGGTAAATTCGGTCACGGCAACAGAAACCAGCGTGGAAATACTCTCGTAGAGTTTGCAGAGGCAGAAGGGTTTTTCATCTTGAACTCCTTTTTCAAGAAAAAGCCACACACGAAATGGACATGGAGACATCCAAATGGGACGACAAGTGAAATTGATTTTATTATGTGTAACAAAAAATTCGTCATAGAAGACTGCAGTGTGCTAAACAAGTTCAACACAGGCAGTGACCATAGATTGGTGAGATGTAAAATGCACCTCAACACTAAACTCGAACGTAGCAAGCTCATAAGACAAACAAAATGTATTGACATAACCAACCTTAAAAAACACTATAATACCTTCAAATTGGAACTGAAGAACAGATTCTCTGCTTTAGAAGGCCTAACATCGGAAGAAGTAGATATTTCTGAAGTTAATAGAAAAATATCCAAAGCTCTTATGGAAACAGCAACAAAATTAGCTGGGTCTAAGAACAAGTTGCATGTAAATAAATTATCAGGAAAAACCAAAATGTTGATGCAAAAAAGAAGAGAGATGAGGACAACTAAAGAAGATGTGACTTCCAAAGTGGAATATATAGAGCTATGCAAGACAGTAAGAAAAAGTATCACTGAAGACGTAAGGAAATTCAACTGTGAACTAGTAAGGAAAGCAATTGAAAACAACCAAAGCCTAAAGATAGCAAAGGGACATCTCAGTAAGGGGAAAAAACAGATTATGGCACTGAGAAAAGAAGATGGTTCTGTAACAAGAAATAGAGGCGAAATTTTGACAAGAGTGAAAGATTTCTACTCCAAATTATATGAAAGGGATGATACATGTACTCCAGACATCATGAAAGATACCAGTACCAGAGTTCTTCCAGTCCTTCCAGCAGAAGTTGCACATGCAATCAAGAACATGAAGCGGGGAAAAGCTCCAGGAGAAGATGGAATTACTGTAGACATCATACAAGAAGCAAGTGGAGAAATCGAAACAGTACTCGCCCAAATTTTCACTCGATGCCTTAATGAAGGGAAGATTCCTGAGGATTGGAACAACGCTACAATGATCTTGCTACATAAAAAAGGTGACATTGAGGATCTCGGGAACTACAGACCTATCAGCCTCCTATCAGTGGTTTATAAAATCTTCACTAAAGTTCTTTCACACCGCTTGAAGGTGACACTGGACATGGCTCAACCGAGAGAACAAGCTGGATTCAGGAGTGGCTACAGCACAATAGATCATATCCACGTACTGAGAGAACTAATTGAAAGAGCGAGGGAATATGAACTTCCATTGTGCATGGCTTTTATCGATTATGAAAAAGCCTTTGATTCGGTGAAACCATCAGCAGTTACAATGGCTCTGAAATCCTGCGGTATTGAAGATGCATACATTAATATTATTAATAACATCTATGAAAATGCAAGTGCAAAGATTCGGCTGTTTGAAAATACAACACACATAAAAATTGGAAAAGGAGTGAGACAAGGTGACACCATATCTCCGAAGCTCTTTAATGCCACATTGGAAAATGTCTTTCAATCACTGAACTGGGAAAACAAAGGGTAAAGATTAATGGAGATTATCTAACCCACCTTCGTTTTGCTGATGACATAGTCATTTTTGCAACTACCCCATCAGAGCTGCAGAGTATGATCCAGGAACTTGCTGACAAGAGTAAAGAAGTGGGATTAAACATGAACTTTTTAGAAGACAAAAGTGATGTACAATGCTTTTACAAGAAATGAAGATTTATCGATTGATGGAGAAAAGCTGGAGATAACAGACACGTACGTTTATCTTGGACAGCAGATATCAAGTGAGGGTCACATTGGTGAAGAAATTAATCGGCGTACAAAACTTGCCTGGAGAGCTTTTGGAAGAAACAGCATAATTTTCAAGAGCAATATGCCATTATGTCTTAAAAGAAAAGTGTTTGATCAATGCATCCTTCCAGTGCTTACGTATGGTGCAGAGACGTGGACCTTAACTAAAAGAGACATACAAAGGCTGCAGACAACTCAAAGATGCATGGAGAGGTGCATGCTTGGTGTAACCAGGAGAGATAAGAAGAGGAACACGTGGATCCGAAAAATGACAAGAGTGGAAGACATCATGATCAGAGTTAAATCCCTGAAATGGCAATGGGCTGGACATACTGCCAGAAGAACAGACCATCGAAGGACAGCTGAAATTTTAGATTGGATTCCAAGGGACAGGAAAAGACCCAGAAGAAGACCACATGGAAGATGGGTGGATGAAATTCGAAAGTATGCGGGAGTGACATGGAGGAGACTGGCACAAGACAGACCGTTGTGGAGGAAACTTGGGGAGACCTTCGTCCAGCAGTGGATTGATAATGGTTGGCAATGATGATGATATATTTTATTAAGAAGAGACCTAAGCAAAAAAAAATATGTTTTTGACTCATACCAAGTACATCATATAAAAGGTTATGTATCTACCGGTGTGAGTAAAAGGAGAAAAGATAAAAAATAAAATAAAACAACTGAATGTAGAAAGTGTTGAGAATACTGAGCCTTGGCTTTATCAAGGACCAGCAAAAACTCTGCATTTTCTCACTTCCACAAAGACCTAGTTGGAAATGGGTTTCTGCAAAGCCATAGATGCAAGTAATAAGCCCACCAAAAATTGCTTTAAAAAATATATATATGTCATGACCTCCGCAGAGTTGTATGACCTAGCTCTAGTTAACAATTTAGCTTGCATCCATAACTTTCATGGCCCGACCCATGCTCTTCATCTGTTACTATTAAACAGAGAGAAGAAGATTAAAGAGAACTCAAGTTGTGAGAGTGACATAATAATTAGAAATAATTTTCAGCTATAACGAAATGCCAAGTTCGCCTGAGAGAGAATTTAAACCTGAATAGCAATGCAAAAGAATTCCAAATTTTTACATTGTAATTAAAAAAGGAAATATTAATTTTTTAAAACTCAGATTTTTGAAAGAAAACTTGATTCTAAAACCCCCTACTCCACAACTTCTGACAACACAAAAACGAGAATAAATTAAAGACAATAATTAACTAAAGAAAAGCTTTGTGAAAGTTATATGACATAAACAATTAGTTGCAATATGTACAAAGTATTTCAGCAGTGCTTTAAGTGCGTAATTAAGTAGTTATTAAGAACTTAACTACTTTGAAAATACAGCGCAAAGTAAAGGAACTATGCTTAGCCAGCTGCTGGGCCTAAGTTTCCTAAAAGACGCGCAAAGTTACCAAGAAAAGAAAGAGTTAAAACCCGCAAAAATGTTAACAGACTAGCCAGTGCCTAAGTGCTAAAAAGCAAAAAACAACAGAGAAAAAAAGTACAAGAAGTACAAACATTGAACTTATAAAACCTAAAACCCAAAGACAATGAAGAGAGCTTACCTGTTATGCAACTAAACTTTCTCCACACAAGAGGAAACATGGCTGATTTTTTCCCCAAACGTCCAAACACCTCTGCCACTCCCTAGTCGCTGGGGGCAGTATGGGTGGGGCTGATGGCCTCCTCACACTGAAAGAAACCAACTCGCGGAGATTTTAACCAGAGAAAAAAATATATATACTTAAGACTGTGGACCTGTATGATCAGAAAGAGCAGAATTAACTCTCCAGAATACATGAGAAATATTATAAAATACACAAGTGGTTTATTTAATAATCTTTGCATGTATTAAATCACCTTAGTGAGCTTCTATAGATTATTCAGAATCTTATTAATTTTAATGTCAGTTTTACTATTTTTAGTATAGCTATTCTAGTGAGTGAATAACTAGTTTTCTTTTTTATTTGTTTTTATTTTCTTTTATAAACAGATTTTTAAGCTTTTTTGTGATTTTGTCTATATTATTTAATTTTTTGTTTTAATAGGACCTTCATATCCATAGCACTAAGGTTCCTTTTAGTAGTTAATAGGCATCCTCTAGCCAACTTCCTTACGGCTTTGATTGGTCAGAATCATATTATTAACTGTGTAGAAAATTAAAGCAGATCTGCCAACCTTACTCTATTATTCAGAATAATTTTTCTTAAAGTTCTTTTGATGAAAGAAGAAGGAATTTCGTTCTCTAGAAAACTATCTAATAGTATATTAATGTGGTAATTGAAGTCCAAATTGTTGCTGCAAATTCTTGAAATTCTACCTTTACACATTTAGATATATTGATGATCTGCTGTGTATCAATAATTCAGAAGTTATAGAGAGTGATTTTGATAATATCTATCCTAGCTCTCTTAACTTATGTAAAACCAACCACAGTAATCAGGAACTTGAGTTCCTAGACTTAAGCATTAAGCTCAACAGAGGTAACCCATCTATTAGCCTCTTTGATAAAAGAGTTAATTTTCCTTTCAAAGTAATTAAATATCTACACTGGAATAATAACATATCAACCAAAGTAATTGAGAATGTACTAATTTCTCAGGTCCTAAGAATTTCAAGAATTTGCAGCAACAATTTGGACTTCAATTACCACATTAATATACTATTAGATAGTTTTCTAGAGAACGAAATTCCTTCTTCTTTCATCAAAAGAACTTTAAGAAAAATTATTCTGAATAATAGAGTAAGGTTGGCAGATCTGCTTTAATTTTCTACACAGTTAATAATATGATTCTGACCAATCAAAGCCGTAAGGAAGTTGGCTAGAGGATGCCTATTAACTACTAAAAGGAACCTTAGTGCTATGGATATGAAGGTCCTATTAAAACAAAAAATTAAATAATATAGACAAAATCACAAAAAAAAAAGCTTAAAAATCTGTTTATAAAAGAAAATAAAAACAAATAAAAAAGAAAACTAGTTATTCACTCACTAGAATAGCTATACTAAAAATAGTAAAACTAACATTAAAATTAATAAGATTCTGAATAATCTATAGAAGCTCACTAAGGTGATTTAATACATGCAAAGATTATTGAATACACCACTTGTGTATTTTATAATATTTCTCATGTATTCTGGAGAGTTAATTCTGCTCTTTCTGATCATACAGGTCCACAGTCTTAAGTGTATATATTTTTTTCTCTGATTGAAATCTCCGCGAGTTGGTTTCTTTCAGTGTGAGGAGGCCATCAGCCCCACCCACACTGCCCCCAGCGACTAGGGAGTGGCAGAGGTGTTTGGACGTTTGGGGAAAAGGTCAGCCATGTTTCCTCTTGTGTGGAGAAAGTCTAGTTGCATAAGAGGTAAGCTCTCTTCATTGTCAATTATTATATTTGCACTTTTAAGGTATTAACCTCTTGCAAAGTGTGCATAGTTTATGTGCAATTCATAAATGAAAAAAAAAAACCATTGTTTTGATTGTTAAAACAGAGGAGAATATGCAATTCAGAGTGCATAGAAAATCTTCATATATCCCAGTACTTATACCATTTCAGTCATCACATCCATTAACACATAAAAGAAATAGTGTTAAAACACTAATTAAAAGAAGTTGAACACACTCATCAATTGAACAGTATAGAAATGAAGAAATTGAATATATTGAAAAAATAGCATTTGATTTTGGATACCCTAAACAGGTATTAAAAAAATGGATTTATGAAGTAACTCAAGGTTACAATAAGGTCAAGACTGATAAAAAAACTTGTAAAATATGTAGGAGCAATACCATATATAGAAAATGTTTCAGCAGAAATTAATAAACTTTGTGGCAAGTATGACATACAGGTAGGAAATCAGGTACTTACTGTAAAAAATTTAGTGATTATAAATGAAAAAATTAGCCAATTAGATAGAGCAGGAATTTATGAAATCCCAATAAACCAGCAACCACCTGTGTCATATATAGGCAGCACCAAGAATAAATTAAAGTATAGATTGAACCAGCATATTAATAATTGGAATAAAAAAGAAGCTAAGACAGCATTGACCCAATACTGTATGGAAAATCACCAATGTCCAAGGTTTGAAGATATTAAAATTATTAAGAGCTGTAAAAATGAAAAGCAGTTAAGAATTGCAGAATCAGTGTTAATTGAAAAAAACAGATCAAGATTATGCAACATTAATGAGCCAAGTAACCTAAACGAACAATGGAAAGCCCTAATAAAAATTGAACAGCAGCGTAAAAAGAAAGAGGGAAAAAAGAGCAGCAGGGACAATAGATGGCGCCAGAGACACAACGATTCAGAGATAGCGACTGGGGCCCATGCCTCGATGGCTCTGCTCACTTGAGCTGTGGTGGGCGGGTGAGACACACTTGCCTCCTGAAGATGACAGAGGCCTGTTGAAAGTACTAGAGGATTGGATGTGAGGGGCTGAATGGGTGTGACACTTGCAGTGGGAGTAGCAGAGGTTGTGAAATAGAAGGAAGAGTTTGATAATTACAGTTGACCAAGGTTTAATCACCTATGAATGTAAGGTTATGTACATAGTTTTTACTTGAATTGTATGAATGAGTTGTATGTGTGATTTTTATAGAATTGTCAAGCTTTAGAGTAACATCTCATAAGGAAAAAAAAAAAAAAAACGATGTTTCACACCCGGAAGTAAGAAGTAAGAAGCGTAAGCAAGAAGTCTGTAAACCTTGAAAGCCCAGTTACATCACGATGAATGACGTGTTGGAAGTGTGTTGTCATTGGAGGTTACCATGATCTTTATGGTGAGTACGTGGTACTTTCTAATGTTTTTTTTTCTCTTCATTGTCTTTGGGTTTTAGGTTTTATAAGTTCAATGTTTGTACTTCTTGTACTTTTTTTCTCTGTTGTTTTTTGCTTTTTAGCATTTAGGCACTGGCTAGTCTGTTAACATTTTTGCGGGTTTTAACTCTTTCTTTTCTTGGTAACTTTGCGCGTCTTTTAGGAAACTTAGGCCCAGCAGCTGGCTAAGCATAGTTCCTTTACTTTGCGCTGTATTTTCAAAGTAGTTAAGTTCTTAATAACTACTTAATCATGCACTTAAAAGCACTGCTGAAATACTTTGTACATATTGCAACTAATTGTTTATGTCATATAACTTTCACAAAGCTTTTCTTTAGTTAATTATTGTCTTTAATTTATTCTCGTTTTTGTGTTGTCAGAAGTTGTGGAGTAGGGGGTTTTAGAATCAAGTTTTCTTTCAAAAATCTGAGTTTTAAAAAATTAATATTTCCTTTTTTAATTGCAATGTAAAAATTTGGAATTCTTTTGCATTGCTATTCAGGTTTAAATTCTCTCTCAGGCGAACTTGGCATTTCGTTATAGCTGAAAATTATTTCCAATTATTATGTCACTCTCACAACTTGAGTTCTCTTTAATCTTCTTCTCTCTGTTTAATAGTAACAGATTAAGAGCATGGGTCGGGCCATGAAAGTTATGGATGCAAGCTAAATTGTTAACTAGAGCTAGGTCATACAACTCTGCGGAGGTCATGACATATATATATTTTTTAAAACAATTTTTGGTGGGCTTATTACTTGCATCTATGGCTTTGCAGAAACCCATTTCCAACTAGGTCTTTGTGGAAGTGAGAAAATGCAGAGTTTTTGCTGGTCCTTGATAAAGCCAAGGCTCAGTATTCTCGACACTTTCTACATTCAGTTGTTTTATTTTATTTTTTTATCTTTTCTCCTTTTACTCACACCGGTAGATACATAACCTTTTCTATGTTGTACTTGGTATGAGTCAAAAAAAAAAAAATATATTTTTTGCTTAGGTCTCTTCTTAATAGAATGTGAATTCTGAATTTTCATAACTGCTGCGTTGCGCGTTTTGATCTTCAGGTTATTTTGCAACTTTCGTTTTAAATTCTAAAGTTTTTCCTTAGTTTTCAGCTTTGCTCTTCAGTAACTAATTTCAATTTACTATTTAGCAGCTCATGCGCAAATTCTAGTTGAAATGTTTTAATATTTTTTATTACTATTTTTTTATTTTTTTTTCATTTTTTATTTATTTACAATTCACTCTTATTTTTATTTCTAATTTTTAATTTTAGTATGTTTTGGATGCAGCCTTTTGGAGTGTAGTTTATACTCGAGTTTGGTATTTTCTTGGACTGCTTATTTCTAAAAAGTTTTTTCCTAGTTGGTTTGCTCAGAATTTGTATGTTTTGGCCCAAGTGAAGTAATAAGGACGATGAAAGGATTGGAGGTCAGCTCAGATATTTTAAGTCCTCCCGCTCGGTTAGGCTAGCACCCTTTCCCATAGTGTATGAACTCGCTGGCAAAGGTAATATAAAGTTATGAAATGACAAACGTTGTTTGACATGTAAATCTGCAGATCCTAACCTGTATTCTTCTGTTGCGGATAATTGCTCCAACAAGTTTTGCAAAGCCTACAATACCATCTATAAGCTCACCTGTACTGTCTGCAACCTTAGCTATATTGGCCAAAGCAAAAATCCTCTTCATCTTAGGATAAATGGTCACAGGTCTCTAGTTAACAAGTTCTCTAATTCTGGAGTGAACCCCTATACAAATGCTAACCAGTACTCTACCTTTGAATTAGAGCATTTCCATACTCATGGTTTTGACAAAGTGAAAATAGAGGTACTGCATATTATCCCTGACCTCTATGCTCGGCTAGAAACTAAATCCCTTGAAATTTTGCAGCATCAGTCTCTTTATCCCTATGGTCTTAATTCCACTCTATCTGACAATAAGCATAACCAGCATGAATTTTCTATACGTGAACTCTTCTTTCTTGTTAATAACAAGAGCTGCACTAGAGGTAATAGAGGACAGAGGTTATTTTGCACATCAAGCAAGGTTGATTTTGCTAACTTGCAAATAACTCTGGAAAGCTTTAAAACTGGCACTAATTTTGTTAAAAATACTTACAAAATACTTAAGTCCTTCAAGCACTCTGTCCTTAAAAGTTTTTTCAAATTCTGGAAAGAAACTGCTGACCATGTTGATAAGCATGTTTTTGCTTTGGTTCTAGACATTCTTAAGCATATTCTTAAAGATAAAATTTCTCTTAAAGAATTTTAAAGTAATTATGTAACCATCAGGTTTCTAAATAAAACCTATGATCATCTCAATGTTAGGAAGCTGTTCTACAATAATGCAATTTTTTTTCCCATCCACAGGCACCAGTCTATTGTAAGTTTTAAATATGTTAAGACCTTAGGGTCAATAGTTAAAAACTACAAACTTAATTCTTCGAGTTACATTCCTGTAATTACTACATGTTCTTGTGATGAACATAAAGAAACAGTTCACTATGATAAGAATTACAACCATATTATCACCGGAAACTTGAGTTTTGTTGAAAATGAAAAGCTTAGGAATTTATTAGAGTATGGTTCTAAATTTAGACCTTCCTTCACAATTTCCAAAGAAAGGATTCTTGAGAGCTTCACTCAAGATGTTAATAGGTACATTGTAAAAACCAGTTTAACATACAATCAGCCTATTGAGGCCTTCGCAGAATGGAAATATAACGTAATCAATAGCTTCACTTGTGAGTTAGCAGGTCTGGACTTTTGTTTCGATAGAAATCTCTTTTTCTCTGGAGATGCTAAAAGGTCACTCTCCAAACTACAAGACCTATTTATTTTTACTACTACGGATAAAGCTAGCAATAATTTTTGCAATTATCTGTAAGAAGTTCTATTTTGAATTGTTAACTATGGAACTCAATAATAGAGTAACCTACGAGCCCGTAAGTTATTCTACCAAGCAGTTAGAAAATCGGTTTAAGGCATTCTTCAAGAAACTTAAAATTCCACAAACTAGAAGATATGAGCCTGAATTTCCATTTCTTTTTGCAACGGTTAAGTTTCATAAAGATCCTGTGAAGTTCAGGTTCATAGCTAGTGGAGTAAGGAGTCATAAAAAGAAAATAGATCTTGCTTTTGAAGATATCTTAAAGAAGGTTTTGAAACACATTAGAAACTGTACTAATTTGATGTACAGAGATTTTTGGATAATTAATAATAATGCAGAAGTAATTTCTACTATACTCAAAGTAAGTCCCTTAGATATTAATAGTTATGATTTTGAGAACCTATATACTAATCTGCCTCTATCAGATATAATCACTACCTTTAAAGAGCTGTATGCAGAATTTAAACTTAACCAATTTGTTAATGTAGGAGCCTGGAACTCTTATCTCAATTGCTGCATAAAAAATAACCATATCTTATATAATAATACTCTCTATAAGCAAGTGAACGGTATACCCATGGGAACATCAACCTCCACGAATATTGCTAATCTATTCCTGTTCTTTAAGGAATATAAATTCATTAAAAATTACCCCACCTGCTCAGATAACTACCTTTACACATTTAGATATATTGATGATCTGCTGTGTATCAATAATTCAGAAGTTATAGAGAGTGATTTTTATAATATCTATCCTAGCTCTCTTAACTTATGTAAAACCAACCACAGTAATCAGGAACTTGAGTTCCTAGACTTAAGCATTAAGCTCAACAGACATGACGATTATGGGCAAAACACGTAACAATATTAACAAAGAAAGGTAACTTGATCACGCTAGTTACGTTAACTAAAACTTTTACAAAAGTTCGTAAGTTGGAAGCTTTCGACCTTATCTTAGGTCTTCATCACGCCAATGGAGGACTAAAATTGTTGCCAGATTCTACATTTGAATTTTTCCTATTTTTGTTGCCAAAACTTAGAATTGATCTCCAGATCAACGGAATGTAGAGAGGAGATTCGGAGTTGCAAGTCATTGAGTTGAAAATAATTTCTATGCTTTCACGGTAACGGAGGGCAAAACGATTGTCAAACGAAGCAATTCGTTTTGCTTCGTTCCAGTGGGGAACTGCAGATGTGTCTTCCATTGTCAAAATAGACAAGGCAGTGTTGGGATTGCCTTTCGAAACATCTTTTCTGTGTTCTAAAATTCTATGGCTAATGCTCCTGTATGTGCTTCCAATGTATAAGTTATCCCCAGTAGAAGAAGAGATAGGAATGCAGTAAACTCCTGGGAGGTTCAGGCTTTCAACTTTGTCCCTATCCCTTTGTAGAAGTTTCAAGATGTTTGGGGTAGATTTAATGGCAAGATGGTAACCAAAACTTCTAAAAAGGATCTGTAACTTATAAGCATAGGAAGGATGGTAAGGAACAGAACCACAGAATTTCAGGTCTTCTTTCTTGTGAGGAAGGAGGCATTCGATTTTCGAATGGTTTTCATATTTCTTTATGAGGGAGTTAACTGTAACAGCAGGGAAACCATGAGAGAGGGCTATTGTAGAAATTTTGGAGAGTTCTTCTTGAAGAGAGAGTTGGTTGTTGCAAATGATATGAGCCCTGTGGATGTAGGACTTCAATGCTGCAAGCTTGTAGAGATGCAGGGTGCAAGATTTGTAGGGAATGATGTTAGTGGCTGCAGAAGGTTTTCGATAGACGGAACGAGTAATGGAGAGATCAGCGTTTCTGCAGATAGATACATCCAGGAAATCAATTTTGTGATTTACTTCCTTAGATATAGTGAGCTTAATGGAAGGAAATTTTTCTGTAATGGAGTTGATCAGTATCTGTAGCTCAGACTCGGAATGTGGCCAGCTAATGAAAATGTCGTCTACATATCTTAACCATAGGGAAGGTTGAAAAGGGTGTAGAGGAATTATGGAAACTTCAATATGTTGCATGTAGATTTCAGCAAGCAGAGGGAAAGAGGTGAGCCCATGGGGAGACCAGATTGTTGCCTATACACAATTTTGTTGAAAACAAAACAACTGTGTTGATGAATAGTGTGGAAACAATCATAAAGATCTTTGATAAGAGGACCGGGGGGTTCAAAATGAAGAATCAATTTCTTCATGAGGAGCATGTAGGAATCAAAATATGGTACAGAGGGAAACAAGATTCTACATCAAGAGTATACAGATTATCACAAGGGGGAAAGGAATTAGGAAGGTTGTGGATGAAGTTTGAAGTAGAGACAACTGTATGAGGATGGTTGGCTGCCAGGGATTTGCATTTGTGGACCAATCTCTTTTCAAGGTTTACAGCTGGAGAAAACGAATATTCCACTAAAGGTCTGATGGGGTTACCAGCTTTATGCAGTTTCACTTGCAGGAAGAGCCTGGGAGTTCTAAAGTAAGGAGGGGTGATATATCACCAAGGAAGGATTGAAGAGTTTCTTTCTTAGCTAATCTGTCAACTGAGTTTTTGAGTGAGTTGGTGGTGTCTGACTGTAAAGGGATGCAGTTAGCTGATGTAAGAAAAGAAAGCACTTTTTGGTTTAGAGTTTCTTTACCAATGATGACTGGGCAACCAACTTTATCTGCTTTGCATACGGCTAGGTCATTTTCTTGAATAAATGACCTGAATTCTTTTAAACAAGAGGAAGAGTACTTGATTGGCACAGAATTTTGCTTGGATAAGATAACAGCAGCGTTGGCACGAAGGATAGGCTGCTGAACAGTCTCAGTTCTGTGGATGGCTGATTCTATAACAGAAACAGTTTGTGGAAGATTGATAGGAAGAGCAGGTGAAAATTTTGGGCCTAATGATAAGAATTTATCCAAGCTAGGAGGAATAGTGACAGAAGAAAGATTTACATACTTTGGCTTGTCAGTAGAGGCTGATGACGGAGATGTTGCTCGACTTTTTTGCTTGGAGAGTAGAAAATTGAATTTCTTTGTATGGCGAGCATATTCTTTTACTTCTATTGTTGAGAGAGTTTGGTTGATGCGAACCATGAAAATATCAAGCAAAGCAGGATGAGTGGTAGCAGCCAGTGATTGGTAGCTAATGTAGCAGGAAAGTTCAGTTTTAGCAATGGAGGAACGCAGGTCACGGATAGCGGCAGATAGGAGGTTATGGCTGGTTTGCTGTAGTAACGCACGGCACCGTCCTTTGAAAACCCATCTTCAAAGGACGGTGCCGTGCGTTACAGCAAACCAGCCATAACCTCCTATCTGCCGCTATCCGTGACCTGCGTTCCTCCATTGCTAAAACTGAACTTTCCTGCTACATTAGCTACCAATCACTGGCTGCTACCACTCATCCTGCTTTGCTTGATATTTTCATGGTTCGCATCAACCAAACTCTCTCAACAATAGAAGTAAAAGAATATGCTCGCCATACAAAGAAATTCAATTTTCTACTCTCCAAGCAAAAAAGTCGAGCAACATCTCCGTCATCAGCCTCTACTGACAAGCCAAAGTATGTAAATCTTTCTTCTGTCACTATTCCTCCTAGCTTGGATAAATTCTTATCATTAGGCCCAAAATTTTCACCTGCTCTTCCTATCAATCTTCCACAAACTGTTTCTGTTATAGAATCAGCCATCCACAGAACTGAGACTGTTCAGCAGCCTATCCTTCGTGCCAACGCTGCTGTTATCTTATCCAAGCAAAATTCTGTGCCAATCAAGTACTCTTCCTCTTGTTTAAAAGAATTCAGGTCATTTATTCAAGAAAATGACCTAGCCGTATGCAAAGCAGATAAAGTTGGTTGCCCAGTCATCATTGGTAAAGAAACTCTAAACCAAAAAGTGCTTTCTTTTCTTACATCAGCTAACTGCATCCCTTTACAGTCAGACACCACCAACTCACTCAAAAACTCAGTTGACAGATTAGCTAAGAAAGAAACTCTTCAATCCTTCCTTGGTGATATATCACCCCCTCCTTACTTTAGAACTCCCAGGCTCTTCCTGCAAGTGAAACTGCATAAAGCTGGTAACCCCATCAGACCTTTAGTGGAATATTCGTTTTCTCCAGCTGTAAACCTTGAAAAGAGATTGGTCCACAAATGCAAATCCCTGGCAGCCAACCATCCTCATACAGTTGTCTCTACTTCAAACTTCATCCACAACCTTCCTAATTCCTTTCCCCCTTGTGATAATCTGTATACTCTTGATGTAGAATCTTTGTTTCCCTCTGTACCATATTTTGATTCCTACATGCTCCTCATGAAGAAATTGATTCTTCATTTTGAACCGGTCCTCTTATCAAGATCTTTATGATTGTTTCCACACTATTCATCAACACAGTTGTTTTGTTTTCAACAAAATTGTGTATAGGCAACAATCTGGTCTCCCCATGGGCTCACCTCTTTCCCCTCTGCTTGCTGAAATCTACATGCAACATATTGAAGTTTCCATAATTCCTCTACACCCTTTTCAACCTTCCCTATGGTTAAGATATGTAGACGACATTTTCATTAGCTGGCCACATTCCGAGTCTGAGCTACAGATACTGATCAACTCCATTACAGAAAAATTTCCTTCCATTAAGCTCACTATATCTAAGGAAGTAAATCACAAAATTGATTTCCTGGATGTATCTATCTGCAGAAACGCTGATCTCTCCATTACTCGTTCCGTCTATCGAAAACCTTCTGCAGCCACTAACATCATTCCCTACAAATCTTGCACCCTGCATCTCTACAAGCTTGCAGCATTGAAGTCCTACATCCACAGGGCTCATATCATTTGCAACAACCAACTCTCTCTTCAAGAAGAACTCTCCAAAATTTCTACAATAGCCCTCTCTCATGGTTTCCCTGCTGTTACAGTTAACTCCCTCATAAAGAAATATGAAAACCATTCGAAAATCGAATGCCTCCTTCCTCACAAGAAAGAAGACCTGAAATTCTGTGGTTCTGTTCCTTACCATCCTTCCTATGCTTATAAGTTACAGATCCTTTTTAGAAGTTTTGGTTACCATCTTGCCATTAAATCTACCCCAAACATCTTGAAACTTCTACAAAGGGATAGGGACAAAGTTGAAAGCCTGAACCTCCCAGGAGTTTACTGCATTCCTATCTCTTCTTCTACTGGGGATAACTTATACATTGGAAGCACATACAGGAGCATTAGCCATAGAATTTTAGAACACAGAAAAGATGTTTCGAAAGGCAATCCCAACACTGCCTTGTCTATTTTGACAATGGAAGACACATCTGCAGTTCCCCACTGGAACGAAGCAAAACGAATTGCTTCGTTTGACAATCGTTTTGCCCTCCGTTACCGTGAAAGCATAGAAATTATTTTCAACTCAATGACTTGCAACTCCGAATCTCTCTCTACATTCCGTTGATCTGGAGATCAATTCTAAGTTTTGGCAACAAAAATAGGAAAAATTCAAATGTAGAATCTGGCAACAATTTTAGTCCTCCATTGGCGTGATGAAGACCTAAGATAAGGTCGAAAGCTTCCAACTTACGAACTTTTTGTAAAAGTTTTAGTTAACGTAACTAGCGTGATCAAGTTACCTTTCTTTGTTAAGCTCAACAGAGGTAACCCATCTATTAGCCTCTTTGATAAAAGAGTTAATTTTCCTTTCAAAGTAATTAAATATCTACACTGGAATAATAACATATCAACCAAAGTAATTGAGAATGTACTAATTTCTCAGGTCCTAAGAATTTCAAGAATTTGCAGCAACAATTTGGACTTCAATTACCACATTAATATACTATTAGATAGTTTTCTAGAGAACAAAATTCCTTCTTCTTTCATCAAAAGAACTTTAAGAAAAATTATTCTGAATAATAGAGTAAGGTTGGCAGATCTGCTTTAATTTTCTACACAGTTAATAATATGATTCTGACCAATCAAAGCCATAAGGAAGTTGGCTAGAGGATGCCTATTAACTACTAAAAGGAACCTTAGTGCTATGGATATGAAGGTCCTATTAAAACAAAAAATTAAATAATATAGACAAAATCACAAAAAAAAAAAAGCTTAAAAATCTGTTTATAAAAGAAAATAAAAACAAATAAAAAAGAAAACTAGTTATTCACTCACTAGAATAGCTATACTAAAAATAGTAAAACTAACATTAAAATTAATAAGATTCTGAATAATCTATAGAAGCTCACTAAGGTGATTTAATACATGCAAAGATTATTAAATACACCACTTGTGTATTTTATAATATTTCTCATGTATTCTGGAGAGTTAATTCTGCTCTTTCTGATCATACAGGTCCACAGTCTTAAGTATATATATTTTTTTCTCTGGTTAAAATCTCTGCGAGTTGGTTTCTTTCAGTGTGAGGAGGCCATCAGCCCCACCCACACTGCCCCCAGCGACTAGGGAGTGGCAGAGGTGTTTGGACGTTTGGGGAAAAGGTCAGCCATGTTTCCTCTTGTGTGGAGAAAGTTTAGTTGCATAACAGGTAAGCTCTCTTCATTGTCTTTGGGTTTTAGGTTTTGTAAGTTCAATGTTTGTACTTCTTGTACTTTTTTTCTCTGTTGTTTTTTGCTTTTTAGCACTTAGGCACTGGCTAGTCTGTTAACATTTTTGCGGGTTTTAACTCTTTCTTTTCTTGGTAACTTTGCACGTCTTTTAGGAAACTTAGGCCCAGCAGCTGGCTAAGCATAGTTCCTTTACTTTGCGCTGTATTTTCAAAGTAGTTAAGTTCTTAATAACTACTTAATTATGCACTTAAAGCACTGCTGAAATACTTTGTACATATTGAAACTAATTGTTTATGTCATATAACTTTCACAAAGCTTTTCTTTAGTTAATTATTGTCTTTAATTTATTCTCGTTTTTGTGTTGTCAGAAGTTGTGGAGTAGGGGTTTTAGAATCAAGTTTTCTTTCAAAAATCTGAGTTTTAAAAAATTAATATTTCCTTTTTTAATTGCAATGTAAAAATTTGGAATTCTTTTGCATTGCTATTCAGGTTTAAATTCTCTCTCAGGCGAACTTGGCATTTCGTTATAGCTGAAAATTATTTCTAATTATTATGTCACTCTCACAACTTGAGTTCTCTTTAATCTTCTTCTCTCTGTTTAATAGTAACAGATGAAGAGCATGGGTCGGGCCATGAAAGTTATGGATGCAAGCTAAATTGTTAACTAGAGCTAGGTCATACAACTCTGCGGAGGTCATGACATATATATTTTTTTTAAAGCAATTTTTGGTGGGCTTATTACTTGCATCTATGGCTTTGCAGAAACCCATTTCCAACTAGGTCTTTGTGGAAGTGAGAAAATGCAGAGTTTTTGCTGGTCCTTGATAAAGCCAAGGCTCAGTATTCTCGACACTTTCTACATTCAGTTGTTTTATTTTATTTTTTATCTTTTCTCCTTTTACTCACACCGGTAGATACATAACCTTTTCTATGTTGTACTTGGTATGAGTCAAAAATATATATTTTTTTTGCTTAGGTCTCTTCTTAATAGAATGTGAATTCTGAATTTTCATAACTGCTGCGTTGCGCGTTTTGATCTTCAGGTTATTTTGCAACTTTCGTTTTAAATTCTAAAGTTTTTCCTTAGTTTTCAGCTTTGCTCTTCAGTATATATATATATATATATATAAAGAGATAAACTTTGTTTATGTGTTTGAGGTAATCTCAAAAACTACTGAGCCGATTTAGATAATTCTTTTACCATTGGGAAGCTTATTTTTTCCCGGTGGACACAGGCTATTTCGTTTATTTTTTATTATTTTTGGCTGTACTACCAAATCAGATCGCTTTCAAGTAGTTTTTGATTTCCCTTGTATCATTCCGTTTTGTTTAAATACAACCTAATCGCACCAAATGTGAAAGAAAGTAGTTCATGATAATATACGGAATTGTTTTTACTAATCTCAAAAACTACTGAACCGATTTGGATATTTCTTTCACCATTGATTGGAAAGCTTACTTCTTTCTGGTAGACACAGGCTATTTCATTTATTTTTTATTATTTTTCGCTGTACTACTGAATCAGAACGCTTCCAAGTAGTTCCGGATATCTTCTGTATCATTCCGCTTATGGCAGATTATACAAAGAAAATTTCATGGTAAACATAAAAAAATCTCCTATGACAAAAATTAGTGATGACAAATCTGTGGGTCAGTAGCTTTTATTTAAAAGAAAAATAATGAAAATCGCTTCAGTGGGTGACACTGGCGGACTGTAGAAAGAAACAGCCTTGTGTTTTAAATATGGTTTTCACAGGAATGGCACAGCAATTGACCAGGTGCATGGGTTTGTGTATTTAGGAACCATGTTTGACAGAGAGAACAAACTGGATGGTGAAATTAGTAGGCGAGTAAATTCTTCATTGAAAGCCATATCTGCTTTGGGAGGTTTTCACATGAATGATGGGTTCTCAAGAGAGTCCCACATTGCTGTGTATGAAAGTGTAATTGTTCCTACTCTGATGTATGGCAGTGAAACCTGGGTGCTACAAACGAAACATAGGAGTCGTTTGTGTGCTGGAGAAATGCATTACTTATGTGGGGTTTGTGGCAAGACATGTTCTGATTGTGTGAGGAATGAAGATGTGTTGCAGTTGTGTGATGTGAAGCAAAATGTTGTTAGCAAGGTGGAGAATAATATTCTTAGGTGGTTTGGTCATGTTGAAAGAATCAGCAATGAGAAGCTTACTAAGAAATTTTTTTAGCCCAAGTGGCAGAAAGGAAGAAGAAAGCCAAGGAAGTCATGAGAGGATCAGATTTAGGAGTGTCTCCATGGGAAAAAGATTATGAGTATGAAGTACAGAAGGTCTTGTGTACGTCGTGTGATGGATGTTTGTGAAGCCCGAGTTGTGTGTCAAGATCACTGTAAATGGAGAAGTTTGATATGGAAACAGTAAGTAAATAATCAGTTAAAAAAATTATCTAATGGGTTGTATTTTTTTGTGGAGCTAACCTCTGAATCTCAGAGAACAGCTTAGTTTCATGTATGTATGTATGTATGTATGTATGTATGTATGTATGTATGTATGTATGTATGTATGTATGTATGTATGTATGTATGTATGTAACCATCTGACAATAAAATTCTAGGACAGCTGCTGTTACAAGGAAAGTTTAATGCACTGAGTTCAACTGTGGTTATGGTTCTTCAAAGTAGTCCCCCTTCTTAACGATGCACCATTTTGATCGCTCCAGTAGATGTGTGAAACACTTTTTGAATTCATTTACCGGAATCCTACTGTTAATTTCCGCGGAAACGGTTTTCTTGATGTTTTGAACAGTCATGAAATGTCATTTTTTTAATACCAATTTCACTTTGGGGAACAGAAGTAGTTGGTGGGAATAGGGAGAATGGCTGAGCCTGGGTACTCCGGTCTTGGTGAGGAACTGTGTCACCGACAGTGCTGAGTGGGCAGGCGGGTTGTCATCCAGAAGGAACCAACTTCCATGTGCTCACAAGTGTGGCCTCACATGATGAATTCTCTTCTGTAGGCAATCAAGAACTTGCAGGTAGAAGGCAGTGGTGATTGCTGCACCCTTCGGAAGTCATTCCCTGTGAATGATGCCGCTGCAGTCAAAAAACACGATCAGCATTGCCTTGATTTTTGACTTCAGCAGGCCAACCTTCTTGGGTCTCAATTAAACTTGGTGCCCTCCACTCCATGCTTTGATTCTTTGATGCTGGATCATGTTGAAAGCACCACGTCTCATCACCTGTCACAATACAGTCCAGCATCAAAGAGTCAGATTCCATGGCCGCAATGAACGCCTTGCAGCTTTTGACTCTGCACTTTCTGTTCTTCCCTCAAACTGTGGGGTACAAACCTTGCGCAAATCTTCCTTTTTCCAAGATCTCCCTTTAGAATCAGCCAGATTGTTTCACGGTTGATATGGAGTTCGTCCTCCATCATCCACACCCACCATCATTCGATGGTCTTCCAATCCTTGGGTCATCCCTAATGTCTTCATTTCCCTTGTGAAAGCAAGCATACCATTCAAAAATGAGACCATGGGATAGGGCACTGTCCCTGTAAACAATTTTGATCAGTTCGAAGGTCTCCGTTTCTGGCTTCCTGGACTTGCAGTAAAACTTGGTGTTTACTCTCTGTTCGAATCCATGACAATGGACTTTGGGATACCTTCTATTAACAGTCTTCAGAATTGAACAGGTCTGCACTATCTTAGATCTTCATGTGTCCTGCAAGAGAGGGAAAACAGTTACAATTTGACTCATAGAACACATTTTTACCACTACCATTAACAGAGTAATACCCAGTGTCCTGGAACTTGATTGTCAGATGGTGTGTGTGTGTGCGCGTGCGCACACATATGTATACATCATACATACATATCCCTAAGCTGTTCTCTGGGATTCAGAGATTAGCTCCAAAAAGAAATACAAACTTCCAGATATTTTTACTTATTGTTGTCATATCAAACTTCGCCATTTACAGCGATCTTGACATACAACTCGTGCTTCACTGATATCCATTACACGCCGTACACAAGATCTTTAATACTTCATACTCATAATCTTTTTCTCATGCAGACACTCCTGAATCTGATCCTTCCATGACTTCCTTGGCCTTCCTCTGCCTTTCATTCCTGCCACTTGGGCTAAAGAAAATTTCATAGTCAGCATTTCATCACTCATTCTTTCAACATGGCCAAACCACCGAAGCATATTGGTCTCCACCTTGCTAACAACATTTTGCTTTACATCACACGACTGCAATACATCTTCATTCCTCACACAATCAGATCGTGTCTTGCCACAAACCCCACGTAAGTAACACATTTCTCCAGCACACAAACAACTCCTATGTTTCTTCTGCAGTACCCAGGTTTCACTGCCATACATCAGAGTAGGAACAATTACTGTTTCATACACAGCCATGCGGGACTCTCTAGAGAACCCATCATTCCTGTGAAAACCTCCCAGAGCAGCTATGACTTTCAAAGAAGAATTCACTTGCCTACTGATTTCACCATCCAACTTGTTCTCTCTGTCAAACATGCTTCCTAAATACACAAACTCACTCACCTGGTCAATCATAGTGCCATTTACACTTACATTACATTCAGTGCTACCCATTCCTCTCTCAAACACCATAACTTTGGTTTTTCCCTTATTTATACTCAGTTTGAATTTCATGCAAACTTCGTGCATCCGAGTCAACATACTCTGCAACTCACTTTTGCTCTCTGCCAAAAGGACAGTGTCATCAGCATACAGCAATCTGCACACACGGATATCACCAAGGCATAAACCACTATTATCTATTTTGGCCTCACGCATGCATGCGTCCATAAATATATTAAACAGCCATGGTGACATTACACAACCTTGTCTAACTCCTGCACCAATGGAAAACCATTTTGATAAAACACCATTCACTCGTACACAAGCTCTACTACCAGCATACATGGCTTTTACACTATTAAGTAGATTCCCAGTAACACCATATTCATTCAATACCTTCCACAAAAGTGTCCTATTGACTCGGTTGTAAGCTTTCTCTAAATCTATGAAGGCAGTAAAAACTTTCTTCCCAACAGCCAGATACTTTTCAATCATCATGCGTAATGCAAAAATCTGGTTAGTGCAGCCTTT
Organism: Macrothele yani; assembly: GCA_039090855.1. Lineage (NCBI taxonomy): Eukaryota > Metazoa > Arthropoda > Arachnida > Araneae > Macrothelidae > Macrothele > Macrothele yani. Next base: position 69,473,523 of record CM077025.1, on the reverse strand, counting down.
ACCAGGCATAAAACCACTCTGAACATCCCACACTTTCAATGATGTAAGACCCCGTACTTTTTCAATAACAACCTTACCAAACACTTTCCCTGGCACACTCAGTAGGCTAATACCATGATAGTTCTTGCATTCAGTTTGATCACCTTTTCCCTTATACAAGGGGACAATGATAGCATCCTTCCAATCCCGAGGAACCATTCCTAACTCCCAGCACAACTGGAAAATTTCAGTTAACCAGTCAATTATAGAGTCACCACCATACTTCAACATCTCTGCAGTTATGCCATCAACTCCTGGAGCCTTACCATTCTGAAGAGATTTTAGAGCTTTACACACTTCTTCTCTTGAGATCTCTCCTGTGCTTTCATCCCTCATTGTGACATCATCTGCATCTGTCTCAGAATCATTTTTTCTCTCCTGATCTAATAACTCACAGAAGTATTCGCCCCATCTGTCACTTAACTCATTGGGCTCCCATATCATTTCCCCAATCTCATTCTTCACACAACTTACAACTTTGTTTTCCTTATTTTTCCTGAGTCTCATGTACTTCCAGAAGGACTTTCTATCTTTCCAAAAAGCCAGCTCATGCCTTTCCACTTTCTCTTTCCTATCTTTTGCCTTACTGTGGCGAACCAGCTTAGCAGCTTCACGCTTCTTACAGCGATATTCATCCACAGAGACTCTACCTTGCAACATCCCCAAATAGGCTTCCTTCTTTTTCTTTACTGCCTCATCAATCTCACTATTCCACCAAGCATCACCTCTATTGTTACCCACTATTGTGGTGCCGCAGACCTCTTTAGCAGCAGTGACAACACAGTTCTTAAAACATTCCCACTTCTTTTCTACATCCCTTTCACAAGATTTCAGATCCTTCAGTCGTTCTCCGAGTAAGTCAGAGTACCGCTGATGATCTTCAAGGAGCCTATCAACCTTTATTCTTTCTATCCTGGGTCTCTTCCTATTCCTTTTCCTCCAACCAACATTAAGTTTCACTCGTGACACTACCAAGTAATGATCAGAACCAACATCCGCACCTCTCATCACACGGGTGTCAACAACTAAGTGTTTCAAACGCTGATCGTAAACAACAAAATCTATCACACTCTTTTGACCAAGAGTACGATTTTCCCAAGTATATGCGTGTATATACTTGTGGTTGAAAAATGTATTAGATACACACAAATCATTCTCAATGCAGAGTTCAATTAATCTTTCACCATTATCATTCACACAAGGATCATTAAACTTACCCAGAACATTGTCAGAAATTGCATTCTGCACACCTACTCTAGCATTGAAATCCCCTGCTATTATAACTTTTTCTTTAGCACAAAACTGGCTCAAAACAGCTTTTAGCTCATTCCAGAAATCTTCTTTCTTACCAGAAGGTTCTGGGTCACAAGGAGCCTACACTACAACAATTACAATCCTCTGAAGTTTCACTTTCAAACGAATCCAGAGAATTCTCTCATTTATGCAACTATAGTGAATCAAGTTGTTCTTCATCTTTTCACTTAAAATCACACCTACACCAGCCTGTCCTCTCATATTATCCAATACTCCAGACCACACACTCACCGTGCCATTCACTTCTTCTACCCCAATTTCCTTCTTTTGGTTTCACTTACACACAGCACATCCAGTCTATACTTATTAATCTCCTCAATCACCTCACTCATCTTGCCATTTATACCTCTAGTATTCCATACACCAATCTTGCATTCACTCAGCCGAGATCTCTTTCTCATACGTCGTTTAGAAAGTCCAGGTCGATTCCGTGGTGGATCATCCTTCTCAAGTGTGGTAGGTCCACCACATCCCACACTTGAGTCATTATTAATATTTCTTTTTGTCTTTTTAATCAGGTAAGTACATCAGTGTGGGGGATTAGGCCACAGCTGAGGGTTCCAATTGGTCATTCAACCTAAGGATTCTGGAACAAAACCCAGTGACTGTCACACAGAACTAGCTTGCACCTCTCCAAGATTCACAGAGGCCCTAGTTGCAGTTGTGTGTGCCATTGTTACCATGGAGCGCCCCGAGGAGGCAAACCTATCGCTCACTACGACCGCCCGCTATATGTATGTAAACTCATCGTCAAAAAAATAGTTGCACCTAGAAGGAAGCAACCGACAGGAATGAAACTTGGTGGCTAGGTTTGACATCATGAGACATGCAAATGTTCAAGTACCACGCTCGGCCACGCATGTGACATAAGCAAGGAGGGGTTGTAGCACTATGCCTGAAGGGCTATATACAGTTGTTCTGTTGCGCATGCTTGCCATTCTAACTTGTGCTGTTGTGTTGGTTGTACCCTTTTTAAGTAAAGTATGCCCCAAAGAAAAGTTTGGAAGAAATTTGAGCAGTTGGAAGAGTTTGAGAGGAGTCGCATTGTCAGGCTCTGGGAAGTGGGATGGTCTTATCACCGTATTGTGCGCCATACCGGGCATGCAGATATCACCATGGCACGCTGTTGGTGGCAGTGGATAGAATCACGCATGCAGCAGCAACAGGAAGGGTCTGAAAGACCTAGACGAACCACAGAGAGAGAGAGAGGACCGACGGGTTGTCCGACATGCGCGGAATGACCCAACAGCCACAATTGCAGATATTTAGCGAGAAGTGGTGCCCTCCATGCATCGTCCAATTAGTGCCAGCACCATTGGCAGATAGCTGCATGACGTAGGACTACACACACGCAGACCATTACGACAACTGTCCTTAACGCCATTGCATCGTTGCCAAAGACTGCAATGGTATCGTGCCAGATTGCCATGAAGCCACTCAGAATGCCAGTGGGTGATCTTCAGTGATAAGCCCTACTTTTGCCTTGGAGGAGGCAACCAATGAATCCCTGTGTGGAGGCACCATGGTCAACGCCAAGATGAATAGTTTGTTGTTGAGCGTCACATGTCCAGAAAGCCTGGCGTTGTGGTGTGGGGTGCAATTGCCAACGATGCCAGATCACCTTTGGCGTTTATTACAGGCATGTTGACAGCCCAACGTTACATTAATGAGGTCCTGCAACCAGTGGCCCTACCTTTTCTGAATGTTCCCTCCGGTACAATTTTTCAACAGAACAACACTGTCCACATACTGATGCCGTCTCAAGAGCTTGCCTTCAAGGCACTGACACTCTGCCATGGCCAGCAGCATCGCCAGACCTATCACCGATTGAAAATGTGTGTGATGCTATTGGACGCACTATTCACACTCCACTCCAACAGCACAATCTGCAGGAACTGCATGAGAAAATTTAAGCTGCATGGGATAGCTTTTCGCAGGACACCATTAGGAACCTGTACGGCCCGACGCCATACTGAGAGACACTACTTATTGGCATGTAGCTCAATAAATATTGCCCATACCAGGCTCCATGTTTAATCATTTATTGTTCCTGGTAAACCTTTACCTTCCTCCTGAATAGCATTGCAATTCGATACATCCTTCTGGGTGCAACTATTTTTTGACAATGAGTGTATGTATGTACACACACATAATGTATGTATGTATGTATGTATGTAATAATCTGCTTCCCACATTTACATAGTCTTAAACATCTAAAATTCCTCTCTGCTTATGCACTAAACCATGGTGCTTTGCACTCTTTGGCCTGCTGAGGTTCTTGTGCCAATAAAACTAAATAAACAACCAACCAATCTGCAATCTCTATTGCCTACACTGAGCAATGCACATTTTAAGATTCTCACCAAAAACATACTGACTAGTCCCCATCAAATGGTTGATACCTAATTTCATCACATTATTAAAAATAATAAATATAAGAAGCCCACATACCAATATCCAATCACAACAAAGTTGACAATTATTTCCCAACAAGGTGTAAATCACTGAACATCAAGCATGATAAATTCTTTCTGCACTGCTGGCCACCCAAAATGCAACACCAAGAAGGAAGCATCCGGTTGGCCTGAAATTCGCAGCTTGCGTCACCCGTGAGAGGACATGCAAACGATTAGCATTGCAGGTCATATGCAAATCATGTGCGCTCGGTATGCCACCAACAAGCACTATAAGAAAGGTGCGCAGAAGGCGGGGTGTAAGTAGTGGAAATGTGTTGTGCTGCCGAACCTGTGCGTGGGAAGCTTCCTGATGCCTTGTCACAGAATACGGCAGTCATTCCAGCACGTTTCGGAGTTCGACAGAGGACGAATAGTGGCTTAACGCGACAGCGGTTTATCGTACCGAGACATCGGCGCCTGTGTGGGACAACATCCAGCCACAGTGAGGCGAGTATGGATTCGGTGGGTGCAGGAGCGACGGACGGACGGATGGATCGACGTGAGCGATTGCCGCAGCCGTGGCACACCACCGAACGAGAGGACCAGCATGTTGTGTGGCAGGCATTGATGACTCGCACCACCAAATCCCGAACGTTAGCGCAGGAATTAAGGTGTGTTACGCAACAACCTGTGTCAGCACGTACCATTCGACGTTGTCTGCAGGAGTGAGGACTTGTCGCACTGTGCCCATTGCTCCGAATACCACTGACGTTACACCACCGGCAAGTGCGGCGATGCACCTGGCCTACAGAATGGCACGACATTGTCTTCTCCGACGAATACCGCTTCTGCCTGCAACACCACGATGGTCGGATCCACGTGTAGCGGCACCACAACGAGAGACTGTATGACGCCTGCATTATGCATTGCCATACCAGTCCGTTGCTTGGCAATATGGTTTGGGGCGTAATTGGATATGGCACCCGCACCCCTCTGGTACGCATCGCCGGTAGACTCAACAGCCACCGCTACATCTCCGACGTTTTGGAGCCTATAGTCCTCCCTTACCTGCAGGACCTGCCAGCGGCCACGTTTCAACACGACAATGCGTGCCCACACATGGCACGCATCAAACAACAATTCTTCACGGCCCACCAGATGTCACTGCTGCCATGGCTCGCCTGTTCTCCCGATATGTCACCCATCGAACACGTCTGGTCGCTGATCGGCAAATGAGTGGCCCGACAAGCACCACCCGCGGCTGCGCCTGATGAACTGTGGCAACGTGTGGAAGCAGCCTGGATCGACATACCCCAAGCCCACATCCAAAGCCTCTTTCGTTCGATGCTGTGGCATGTAGCGGCTGTTATTGCCAGCCATGGGGGCCACACGAACTATTGATGCCTGCATGTTCCGCAAGTCGCATGGGCCTGTAAGCTTAATTGTTTCATCTTTGTATCTGTTGTTATGTGTCCAGTAAATCTGGCTTTGCTATCTTGTGTCCTTCTTGGTGTTGCATTTTGGGTGGTCACCAGTGTAAATAAAATTTATTAGTCTTATGCTTTGCATTATTTTGAATCTTTAATGCTAATATTGCAACTCCCCCAAATGAAAAAACAAAAACAAAAAACAACAACAGAAAAGAATAGTACCTGGAGATGGGAATGGTGTTGCAGAGTGTTTAGTCCTAAGCCTGACTACACTGACTGAGTGCTCCTTGGAAGACACATTTGTATCTCTGTGCCTTATATTGGAATCACTTCTGTTCCCTTTGGAAGCTACAGCTGATGTAGATTTATCAGTTTGTCTCAAGGTGCAATCCCCTTTCTGTTCTTTGGAAGCAACACTTAAGGATTCACTGCTCTCTGGTAGATAGCATCCATCTTTGTCTCCACTTTGGTTAAAGGACAGTAAAGTTAAATTTGGCAGAGAACTCTGATGCAAAAGACTAGATGACAGGCATTTATCAGATAAGGAACTACAAACTGCAGAAAAGTGCCTAGTCTGATGATCAAGTGAATTGCGAGACAAAGGCATTGGAGATGGGCACCTCTCCAATGGAGGCCTGGAGGTAGTTGACGTTGCTTGTCTACTTGTGTGTCCTGACATGGGACTCTGAGATCTGAAATTGATCCACAGAAAGTATAGTTATCATTCTGACTAAATACCAATACATGTTCATTTCATGATATCTAAACTTTGATACTGGCTACATTAAACATGTTTTTATGGCCGTTTTATAACACTATTTACTTTAAGATTTTACATTATCATATTTGGCACTACACTGCTTACATAGCTAACAAATTCTTTGTAACTTTATAAAATTGCCCTTGAAAATGGCAATTTTCTGCTTTGTAAATACAAACACTGCATTCAATACAAAGACTTGTCATTTTCAAACCAAGATTGCACTATAAGAGGATACAGTTCAATTAGATATTTTTTCATTTTAATTGAGGATATTATATATAAGTATAATTTAAAAAAAAAATAAAAAAACTGTGGGAACATTGTAATGCAAAATGCAATGATGTTGAGCCTAAAATGAAATACAATGAATGCACAAAAGATGTGACAATAAAACAAAAAACTAAAATTCACAACTTAAAAATGTATAAATCATCAAAAAATCATCATAGTTTTTGAAAGATTCAGCAAGTGTTTTACAAACCTTCTAAGTAAAATACACTGACGGAAAAAAATTCCAACAACAAGAAGGGATTGTGTTAGATAAACGACAGTTGGTAGGCGGTGAGAGTACATCTGTAAGATGACGTCTATGCAAATTTCGCGCTCGGCGCATATGTGTGGCGCTAGTAGCGCCCCTCGGAACAAGCAAAGCATGTCTGCTGTAAATACGCGCTGTAACGTTTGTGAGCGTTAGTTATCGTTGAGATTCGACGTAGTGTGTTGATGTTAGTCAAGAATGCCTTTAAGAAGAACGAAGAAGCCATTATCAACAGCTCACGGAGTTTGGACGAGGTCGTGTAATAGGGCTACGAGAAGGTGGATTTTCTTTCCGCAATATTGCAGAACGACTTGGCAGAAATGTAGCCACTATGCATGATTGTTGGCAGCGGTGGTCAAGGGAAGGTACTGCCTCAAGAAGACCGGGTTCCGGCCGGCCACATGGCACTACTGAGAGGGAAGACCGCCGTGTACGGCGTATGGCCGTGGCGCATCGTACCGCGTCTGTGGCAGCAATTTGAGCTGCAGCTGCCACCACAGTGACACAATGAACTGTTACAAATCGGTTACTTGAAGGACAGCACCGAGCCAGACACCCTGTAGCGTGCATTCCACTTACTCCAAACCACTGCCGTTTGCAACGTCAGTGGTGTCAAGCTAGAGCTCATTGGAGGACGGAGTGGAGATCTGTTGTGTTTTCTGATGAAAGCCGGTTCTGCCTGGGTGCCAGTGATGGCCGTGTGTTGGTTAGAAGGAGGCCAGGTGAGCGCCTGCAACCAACCTGTCTGCGACCGAGACACACTGGACCTACACCTGGAGTTATGGTCTGGGGAGCAATTTCCTATGACAGCAGGAGCATTCTCGTGGTTATCCCACGCGTCCTGACGGCACAGTTGTACGTCGGTCTGGCGATTCAACCTGTTGTGCTGCCATTCATGAACAGCATTCCGGGGGGGGGGGGGGGATTTCCAACAGGATAACGCTCGCCCGCATACCGCTGTTGTAACCCAACATGCTCTACACAGTGTCGACATGTTGCCGTGGCCTGCTAGATCACCAGATCTTTCACCAATCGAGCACGTATGGGACATCATTGGACGACAACTCAAGCGTCACCCCCAACCAGCATTAACCGTCCCTGTATTGACCGACCAAGTGCAACAGGCATGGAACTCCATCCCACAAACTGACATCCAGCACCGGTATGACACAATGCGTGAACGTTTGCGTGCTTGCATTCAACATTCTGGCGGTTACACCGGTTATTAATGTACCAGCGTTTCACATTTAAAATGGCTCTTCTCGCGCTTACATTAAGCTGTGATCTTGAAACCTTAATCGATTAAATATGTTACCTATACAAATGTATTGCCGCCATTTCATTCCTCTACAACTATTTTTTCGTGGTGTTGGGATTTTTTTTTCCCCGTCAGTGTATGTGCTCATCTATGTCATTTGATGCAATCTTTAGTCTTTCAAACTTCTACAAGCTTTTTTTAAAGCAGATCTCAGAAATATTGTGAGGCTTTTTGCACAAACCTATCACCAAGCACATTGCAAAGGTGGAAGGAATCTCATATTTTGGTGTACATTTGAACTTTTTGATAAAATATAATTAATATCAAGACTGTGCTTCATGATCCATTTCAACAACTGCTTTCTAGAAAAAATACTAATCATCATGCTGGAAGCAGGCAGTTGCACAGCATCTCATGAGCTATGATTTGAGCTCAATGAGGCTATCCGACCTGCCAACATTTCATGAAGCTCATCAGGAGCACATGATGATCGCCTTCCATGCACCTTCTCGCGAAGCCGATTGGATCTATATTATCGGTCTTACCAAATTTAAAATATGAAATTCTCAGGACAGCTACTACAATAAACAACCATGGAAAACACCTTAGATTAGAAAGTTTTTTTATATATAAAATGTATATTTTCCCTTATTATCTTGGTAATATACATTCATCATATCTGAGAACATTTGGTTGCAAATAAATATGAAAGCTCAAGTGTTTGGACAAAAAATAAGATACATTAAGAAACAAACTTACTTTACTTCAAAGATAAATATGTAGATTGTTTTGCTTTGCGTACGTCAGTATCAGACAGATCTGCATTAAAGCAAGCCTGAGCAGCACCAGCTTTGCATTTTTCAATTATTAGATTCCAAAGTTGAAACACTTAAACTGGATTGAAAATCAGTTAGATTCTTCTTAACCATGCTCAGTGGTGGAAGTGCAGACTACCCATTTTAGAGCAGCCTCTCGAGCAGGAAAACCTACATTTCAGAGCAGTTCAGAGCAGCTAATAAAATGATACCCTGAGTGTCGTTTGGAGGGGGAAATCTGTATTTTTCAGCACCAATTAATACTTGGAAGGACACAGCAAAATTTCCAATCATGATTACTCACAATCACACAATAATGGTAGTTCTAATTTCACATTATGTAAAATCACTAGCTTTCAAAAGTGAAAATTGTGAACTACCAGTCTTTTCATGAGCACATTGGTAAACTAATGTCGAAATAATTAGCATATAATGAAAATGTTAAGATAAAAATTAATTATACATTCTAAACCTTTTTGCACAAATTAAAGCTATTTAATAACTAAATGCTTACCAGTTAATTACAGCTTTGCTGTTTCATTTTCCATTGAATGAGATTCATATCTATAATCCTACATCACTGTACTACTAAATGTGATTTAAAATTGTCAATTTTATGCTAGTAAATCTTCATGTCAAAGTCATATGATGAAGGTCGGTGTACATGAGAACTGAACTCATTATTTAAACAGGGATATATATACTATCCCTGAAAAGAATCTTTTTCAGGAGTCTGCAACACAGAAAGGAAAAGCTAAAAACTGTCTGCAAGATAAAGAGAAGCCTAAATATTTTTTCTAGAAAATTTATCATTATGCACCGCAACAAAGCAAAATTTCAGAAAATTAGCAAATTTGTGATTTTGATAACTGTATAAATTAATATTTAGTCGCAATAATCAAACTAGCTTTTCCCTGATAAGAAAAAAAGGAAAAATTTTATTTTATTCAGAATTAAAACATCATTCTTAAATGCTTTTAATTTTTTTTTAAATAATCAGGAAGTATAAATAATAGTAAATAATTTGAAATTTGTAAAATGATTTTTTTTTATTTTGCATTTAGTTAATTGATTAAACTTTCAACTCTATCCTTTAAAGGATGTTCCACCTAATACAATTGTTCTCTTATTATTTCCTGCAGCAATTCTGTTGTATTGGAGGCCTCATCAGCTGATGATTCAGACAGCTGTGTAAGCATAATGATCGTGTCAAGTGAGGAAATGATAGCAATCATATATGTTGTTTGAAATCTCTTTTGTGAATTGACTGCAGTTTTTGAGAAAAATTTACTGAATTTGTTAAAATGTGGTGTGAGCATTTTCACTGATATAATTAAACTCCCAAAAATAATAAAATTAAAGTGAGAAACAAGGCAAGAGTTCTTATAAAGAAAAAAAAAAAAAACTTCCCCTCATCAATCTGAAATGAAATTATCTGAAAGTAAATAAAAAAGAAACAAAATTGTGATCGTCAGCTATTGGAATGCTGCGTAATATGACCGTAGAAATGCAACAAGAAACATTAAATATATCTCGAAGAATAAAAAAAAGTAAAACACAACCTGCGACTGTCAACTTCCGGAATGCCACAGAAACGGAGAACAAAATGTTACAAACGCTAAAAAAATATGGCTCTTCAAAAAAACGCACACACACTTTAATCTAACTGAAACAAAGCTATCTAGAAGTTAAAAATGGAAAATTTGCGATCATCAGCTCCCGGAATGCCGCATAATACGCCCGTGAAAACAGAGGACTGACAATAAACAATGCGTAAACATGATTTAAAAAAAAAAAAAAAAAAAAAAAAAAAAAGCTTCATAAATCTAACTGAGATGAAGCCATCTGGAAGAAAGAAAAAAAAATGAAAAAATTTGGAAGTTTCGGAACACTGACAGCCGCGAAAATGGAGAACAGAACGTTGAAAACACTTTAAAAATATTGGTCTTGTAAAAAATAAAAATAAAAAAATAACATAAATCTAACAAATGAGATTATAGGGACGCCAAAAAAAAGGATAATTGCGGCCATCAGCTCCCGGAATGCTGTGTAAGACGGAAAAGCTGTTAAAAGTGCGCAAAAGTATCGCTTTCTAGCTTTATTATTAAATGAAAGCAACATGTCTCATCAACTTGAAATTATCGTGGAATAACTTTTTTTACGGGTCTTTTAGAGGTTATTTTTAATGAAAGTTGGTTGTCAAATTTTCGAACTAAAGCCTAGTTCGTCATCAGGACTATGTCACTGGAGTAGTTGCTGCCACTCAATTGGAAGAGACCATCCGCAATTCTCGTTAATTGTGGTACTTCTTCTTCTTGCTATTTCGATCCCTTCTTCTAGTTTTCTCTTTACTAAGTTTGACTGGTGGGCGATTATTTTCACTGAGTCCCAATTTATGGAGTGTCCACTTGCTTGTACATGTCTGTCTAGCCCTGTTTTGTTCCCAATGTTCCTAATAGCTGCTTGGTGTTCTTTCATTCGGACCTTAATACTTCTCCCTGTTTCTCCTATATAGCTGAGTCCGCAGTTACAGTCGATGCAGTAAATTACTCCTTCTTGCAATTGGATGTCCAATTCTTTCTGCTTTAAAGCTGGCAGGAATTTCTTTATTTTGTTATTAAGATCTGGAGCTAGCCTGATATTATATTTTGCTCCGATCCTTTTCAGTTTCTCGAAAAGTCCCTTGTGGTACGTAATTTTGCTGGTGAATTTGAAGTTGGTTTTTTCCTGCTTCTTTTTTGGCACTTGTTTAAATATTTTCTCAACATATGGGGAGGGGTAATTGTTTTCTGCCAACATTTCCTTTAATTCTTCTTTGTGAAGATCTTTTTGAGAAGCTGAAGAGACCAGGATTTCAATTTTTTCCAAAAATTGTTTAGAAAGAAATATTACAGGCAAACTTCAGGACTTGCAATGGGTTCTCCACTAGCACCTCTGCTAGCAAATTATTATATAAGTAAACTAGAGGCAAAAATCCTTATACAACCCTCCTTGTTTGCTCTCTATGTAAGGTACATGGATGATGTCCTAATTATAGTAGATACTGTGGACCAATCTCTACCCTCTCAGATTCTGGAAGAATTTAACTTACTAGAGAATACCTTGAAGTACACCCTGGAACAGGAAAAAGACCATAGCATCAATTACCTGGATTTAACCTTGACCTCAAGAGAAGGGAAAATATTCACTCAGCTTTTTAGAAAACCCACCAACACAGGGAAGATGTTAGACTTCTGCTCATTCCACCCTGATTATATTAAATCGAATACAGCGAGACAATTTTTGGAAAAAATTGAAATCCTGGTCTCTTCAGCTTCTCAAAAGATCTTCACAAAGAAGAATTAAAGGAAATGTTGGCAGAAAACAATTACCCCTCCCCATATGTTGAGAAAATATTTAAACAAGTGCCAAAAAAGAAGCAGGAAAAAACCAACTTCAAATTCACCAGCAAAATTACGTACCACAAGGGACTTTTCGAGAAACTGAAAAGGATCGGAGCAAAATATAATATCAGGCTAGCTCCAGATCTTAATAACAAAATAAAGAAATTCCTGCCAGCTTTAAAGCAGAAAGAATTGGACATCCAATTGCAAGAAGGAGTAATTTACTGCATCGACTGTAACTGCGGACTCAGCTATATAGGAGAAACAGGGAGAAGTATTAAGGTCCGAATGAAAGAACACCAAGCAGCTATTAGGAACATTGGGAACAAAACAGGGCTAGACAGACATGTACAAGCAAGTGGACACTCCATAAATTGGGACTCAGTGAAAATAATCGCCCACCAGTCAAACTTAGTAAAGAGAAAACTAGAAGAAGGGATCGAAATAGCAAGAAGAAGAAGTACCACAATTAACGATAATTGCGGATGGTCTTTTCCAATTGAGTGGCAGCAACTACTCCAGTGACATAGTCCTGATGACGAACTAGGCTTTAGTTCGAAAATTTGACAACCAACTTTCATTAAAAATAACCTCTAAAAGACCCGTAAAAAAGTTATTCCACAATCACTATGAATAGAGGTGCCATAAATGCATTTACAACTAGGATTGAAATTATCTGTTTGTAAAATAAAGAAGAAAAAAATTAAAATAAATTGAAATACAATAATTGCCTACGTGATCTGTCGATATTAACTTCACGTCTGGAAAGGGGATACAACGTTAAAATCACGCAAAAATTTCCCTTCCTTTGCTTTAAAATTGAAAGGAAGGCTAGAAACAATGAATGCCAAAGAAATAGTAAAAAAAAAAAAGGATCTGCACACCTTTCCGAAAATTTGATCACAGTGTTGTGCTGTTTCTGCTCCCATGGTGAGTTCAGCAAATAGTAAAGATTTTTTTTTTTTTAATAAATGAAATAAATAATATAAACTTTTGAAACTTTCTAAAAGCAATCAAAGTAATCTGCAGCGCCCGTCGCCGCGCTGTTTCTGCTACTAGGCAGAAGTGAAGGCAATCGTAATGCATTCTGAGGGCCCCACCGGAGAGGCTAAAAATAGACGGTGAGAATGTAAGTAGGTGACAGTTTTATAAAGAACAGAGGAGATGCAGGGGGAATACGCTGGGAAAAAAATTGCCAAATGTATAATAATTTAATCACAGCCATTTTAAAATTGATTTGAGAGCTTTTTAAGATTTCAGGATGTTAAGAAATTTATTTCTATATCAAAACAGATTTTTTTTTTTTTTACGTAATATATTTTGGCGCAAGCTTGGCACAATTTGATGAAAATTATGCATTTCGAAGCAGCACGGTGCAGAACTTGAAAATTTGTGCACTTCAGCGCAACTCTTCCACCACTGCATGCTAAACACTTGTTCACATGTGGCATTGCTGTGAGATATAAGGAGAATTGTGGCCATTAATTTTGGTAAAACAGTGTACTTAAATGACCCATTATGATCTTTAATGCATGATATTAAGTTCCAAGCTATGCCAACTCTGTCAGCAGTTAAGATTTCTTCTGTCAGATGATCACTTTGGAATTTGGCAAACTGTTCTTCAACCAAATCTTTTTCTGTATCAGAAAAAGAAAACAAGTTTAAAAAGAAATCAACTGATAAGGATTTAGTTTTCTGGCGCAAAGGAATGTCAGCAACCTCACAATGATGATACAGCTCATTTTGCAAGGGAAACTTCTTCATGCACATACATGTTTTACTTATAGTACTGTCTAACAGAGGAATAAAAATTGCGCAAATCTATTTGTGACAATTTTGAATCTTTGGTACAATGTCGTGTTTTTCCATCAATAACAAGGTCATCTTCTTTCTGGATCTTTCCACGTAAGAAGTCCATGTCAAATACAGAAGCTGCAGCAGTCACAGCAGAAAGCTTAATAAATCATGATACTAATTCATTAAATAATGATGTCAGCTCTCTTTGAAATCGGTGAATCATGGGTGCATCTTGCTGCATCATGGTGTTTACTTTGATGAACAGTGGCATGGTTGATTGTAAAAAAGCAGATAAAGTTTCATCTTTGGAGCTTCAAAAATTTCTTTTAATTTCAAAAATACTGAAGATTCACCCTTTTCTTCCTCACACACACAAAAAAAAAAAACTGTACTAATGTATCCCACTGCTCCAAATATCTTTCAACAACACCGTCCATTGACAGCCACCTTGTTGAGCTGTACTTAGTAATTTTATGTGCTTCTAATTCACAAACTTGTTGGCAAAATTTTAAAAGTTCAAGCCTTTTAGTAATTTTTTTCACATAGAAGTAAACTTCAACAAAGAAATCTTCCACATTAACCCCTATTAATTCTTTTGAAGCATGTTTTGCCACTAAGTGGATCAAATGGCATGCACAACCATGTATTATAGCATTAGGATTTTCTTTCTTAATAAATGCACTGACACCTTTATGAATTTCCAGCATTACTGATGCACTATCAGCATCAAATGCCACACAATTTGTCCATGGAACCTCATATTTTGAAAGTTCTGTGTTTAACAGCTTAAAAATATTTTCACCAGTAGAATCACTATTTAGCTTTGGAAGCGATAATAAACAGGTAACAATCTTACCTAATGAAGAATCAAAGTAGGTCACAACAACTGAAAATAGTTTATCATCTGCAACGGAATTGCAGCCATCAGTTGCCAGTGAAAACTTGTTTGCCTTCAATAGTTTGGCAATCTCCTGGGCTGTTGATGAAGCAAAGGATTTTATTATTGCTGTTGCATTTGTGCGATCACATCCATATTTTGAAGCGATCTTCGAGTCCGGGAACATCTTTTTAAACAACGGACCGGCATGGTCCGATACCGACAATGAGCAGTTATGTTCAATTAAGAATTTGGTAAACAGGGCCTCTGCCCAAATAATTTTTAAGTCATTGCTGCAGGGTAACATGGATGTTAGGCTTCGGTTTGAGTTTTGTGTCGCTACATTTCTAAGATGGTGTACAGCTTCCACGTGCCACTTGCAATAATTTTTACTTGCGTGAGCAATCGAAAAATCTGAAGAACAAATACAGCAAAAAACATGATTGTCTGATTTACGCAATTTCTTCAGCACCGGCCACACTGTTTCATATTCTTTTTTAAAAACTTGGGAATGCTTTCATTTGGAGTTTTGCCATTGTGAAAAATCAAACACACTGTTAACACAAACACTCCGTTAACACACTTCCACAATTAAATCGCAAAGCAGCGTGCATTAGCGTAGCTCTCTCTGCTTGGGAAATTCCTGGGTCCTGGCAGGCGACCTGAACGAGGGGTGACAATCCGATGCACTTCATTGGGCAACGCGACTCAGTACCCCCTATAGTTTTTCCGCTCCTCCCTACTGCAGTGATCACCACACCTCCCTCTGTGCTCGCAGGCGTAACATCCAAGCCGTTAAAACCAGGACCAAAACTTGCCGACTTCCCATCTAACTTTCGTTGGCGAGAACTGGAGATCTACTTTAACTCTTCTGTACAAGCAAGAAAGGCATATCCGAATTTTATATTTGGTGTGAAGGAATCATATGTGAAACAACAAAAAAATTATCAGCATGTGCTTTAAAAACAGTGAAAAAAAAACTGAACTATATTCTGTGGTGTAGTACACAAAATGGATCGCTCTCCTGGCAACATCGTAACTGGTTACACCTGTACTCTTCCATCTGTGAATTGGCCACCACAATGAACCTTTGTTTCAATGGAGCAATGCTTGATCAGATGTCGTCGCCGCAGCGTTGTGTTAGACTTGCCGCAGCTTCTGTTCACAGTGTCGCACTTGCACATAAATATTACGGTAAAAATCTTTAAAATGCACTATAAAGATGAAATTTTTTTTACCATCTGTACTTTTAGCACAGTATATTTCTGGCCACAATCGTTGTTTGAGGAAAAATGGGTAATGAAATAAAAATTTAGTTTTTTCCAGAAAAACCCCAAACTACGCGGAGCATGCAGAGTGGCTACATGCAGCTGGGGATGTAGCCACTCTGCATGCTCATGGATGATTATACATAGCCCAGCCCTGCCAACTGCTCCAGATATTCCGGAGCAGTTGGCAGGGCTGGGCTATGTATAATCATCCACAAAGAGGACATTATGGTCTATCACACTATGAAAAGTGTCATAGTACTCCTGATGATGTACCAGTACATGTAAGCATTCATGTGCCTTAAAAAACAAAAAAACAACAACAGAGATTTGTGCGAACTTGGGAAAACATCCCTCCCCACACCATGACTGTACTACCACAGAATGGATGTGCAGGTTGGCACATGAAGAGCTTCTGTGACATCTGTGTCTTAGCCCAAACTGCAGCTTTCCAATGGCCTTCAAATGTTTCCTCTGCGTTGCTCATAGTCTGACAGCAGTGCTTACAAATGCACACTGTTAAGACACACTTTAACATACTGACTACTTCAAGAGCCAGATAGTTTGAAAGCTTCCATGCAAAATATAACTTTTATGCAACTTAAGCATGTTTCCTCAGTTTTCTTCACATCATCATCATCATCATCATCATTGTCAACCATTATCAATCCACTGCTGGACAAAGGTCTCCCTAAGTTTCCTCCACAACAGTCTGTCTTGTGCCAGTCTTCTCCATGTCACTCCCACATACTTTCGAATTTCATCCACCCATCTTTCATGTGGTCTTCTTCTGGGTCTTTTCCTGTCCCTTGGAATCCAATCTAAAATTTCGGCTGTCCATCGATGGTCAGTCCTTCTAGCAGTATGTCCAGCCCATTGCCATTTCAGGGATTTAACTCTGATCATGATCTCTTCCACTCTTGTCATTTTTCTGATCCACGAGTTCCTCTTCTTATCGCTCCTGGTTACACCAAGCATGCACCTCTCCATGCTGCTTTGAGTTGTCTGCAGCCTTTGTATGTCCCTTTTAGTTAAGGTCCACGTCTCTGCACCATACGTAAGCACTGGAAAGATGCATTGATCAAACACTTTTCTTTTAAGACATAATGGCATATTGCCCTTGAAAATTATGCTGTTTCTTCCAAAAGCTCTCCAGGCAAGTTTTTTACGCCAATTAATTTCTTATTCAATGTGACCCTCACTTGATATCTGCTGTCCAAGATAAACGTACGTGTCTGTTATCTCCAGCTTTTCTCCATCAATCGATAAATCTTCATTTCTTGTAAAAGCATTGAACATCACTTTTGTCTTCTGAAAGTTCATTTCTAATCCCACTTCTTTACTCTTGTCAGCAAGTTCCTGGATCATACTCTGCAGCTCTGATGGGGTAGTTGCAAAAATGACTGTCATCAGCAAAACGAAGGTGGGTTAGATAATCTCCATTAATCTTTATCCCCTTGTTCTCCCAGCTCAGCGACTGAAAGACACACTCCAATGTGGCATTAAAGAGCTTCGGAGATATGGTGTCCCCTTGTCTCACTCCCTTTCCAATTCTTATGTGTGTTGTATTTTCAAACAGCCGAATCTTTGCACTTGCATTTTCATAGATGTTATTAATAATATTAATGTGTGCATCTTCAATACCGCAGGATTTCAAAGCCATTGTAACTGCTGATGGTTTTACTGAATCAAAGGCTTTTTCCTAATCGATAAAAGCCATGCACAATGGAAGTTCATATTCCCATGCTCTTTCAATTAGTTCTCTCAGTACGTTGGATATGATCTATTGTGCTGTAGCCACTCCTGAATCCAGCTTGTTCTCTCGGTTGAGCCATGTCCAGTGTTACCTTCAAGCGGTGTGAAAGAACTTTAGTGAAGATTTTATAAACCACTGATAGGAGGCCGATAGGTCTGTAGTTCCCCGAGATCCTCAATGTCACCTTTTTTATTTAGCAGGATCATTGTAGCGTTGTTCCAATCCTCAGGAATCTTCCCTTCATTAAGACATCGAGTGAAAATTTGGGCGAGTACTGTTTCGATTTCTCCACTTGCTTCTTGTATGATGTCTACAGTAATTCCATCTTCTCCTGGAGCTTTTCCCCACTTCATGTTCTTGATTGTAGGTGCAACTTCTGTTGGGAGGACTGGGAGAACTCTGGTACATTTCATGATGTCTGGAGTACATGTATCATCCCTTTCATATAATTTGGAGTAGAAATCTTTCACTCTTGTCAAAATTTCGCCTTTATTTCTTGTTACAGAACCATCTTCTTTTCTCAGTGCCATAATATGTTTTCTTCCCTTACTGAGATGTCCCTTTGCCATCTTTAGGCTTTGGTTCTTTTCAATTGCTTTCCTCACTAGTTCACAGTTGAATTTCCTTACGTCTTCAGTGATACTTTTTCGTACTGTCTTGCATAGCTCTAAATATTCCACTTTGGAAGTCACATCTTCTTTAGTTGTCCTCATCTCTCTTCTTTTTTGCATCAACATTTTGTTTTTTCCTGATAATTTGTTCACATGCAACTTGTTCTTAGACCCAGCTAATTTTGTTGCTGTTTCCATAAGAGCTTTGGTTACTTTTCTGTTAACTTCAGAAATATCCACTTCTTCCGATGTAAGGCCTTCTAAAGCAGAGAATCTGTTCTTCAGTTCCAACTTAAAGGTATTATGGTGTTTTTTAAGGTTGGTTATGTCAATACGTTTTGTTAGTGTTATGAGCTTGCCACGTTCAAGTTTAGTGTTGAGGTGCATCTTACATCTCACCAATCTATGGTCACTACCTGTGTTGAACTTGTTTAGCACACTGCAGTCTTCTATGACGAATTTTTTGTTACATATAATAAAATAATTTCACTTGTCGTCTTATTTGGATGTCTCCATGTCCATTTCCTGTGTGGCTATTTCTTGAAAAAGGAGTTCAAGATGAAAAACCCTTCTGCCTCTGCAAACTCAACTAGAGTATTTCCACGCTGGTTTCTGTTGCCGTGACCGAATTTACCTACTGAAGTTTCATTCTGTTGCTGTTGCCCTATTTTTGCATTGAAATCTCCCATAATTATCTTCAAGTGCTGCTTACCTTTATTATTTAGATGACACATTTCCTCATAAAATTCTTCAATTTTTTCTTCAGGATGACTACTGGTGGGTGCATAAGTTGGAATAATCTGAGCCTGGTATCTTTTTGAGAGTTGGATAACGAGTCGTGCAGCTCTGTCAGAGGAACTTTCAACTTCTACAACTTTATCCTTCAGTTTCTTGTTTATTATAAATCCAACACCACTAGTTCTGCCAGTATCTGTCCCACGATAGCAGAAGAGATGTCCTCTTTTCAGTTCAATGAGATCTCCTTTTCTCCTTACCTCACTTAGCCCGACGATGTCCCACTTGATCCTTTGTAGTTCCTCTTCCAATTCAAGAAGCCTTGAATCAGAAGATAGGGAGGGTCCATTATACGTAGCCAAGGTCAGCATCAAATGGCAGCCTAGTCCGGTCCTCCGGGGATTCTTAGCACCCTCTGCATTCATGTCGCACTGGCCACTGCCTTGGCCAGGTACATTCCAGCTGCCGGAGACTGAGGGCCAAGATTTAAGTTGTGGAGTCATTTTGGAGGGGTTTGGCCATAACTCACCACGCTGGCCAAGCGGGTTGGTGAGTGTGCATTTCCTCTAATCCTGATGTTATAGTTATACCGCTATTGGCGGTCGTCAGAGCCCTTTTAGTGGGAACAGGATGCACCACGAGAAGGCGGGGTTGACATTTGTCAAGGAGAGGCTGTGATGTTACGCATCACCTGACCTTACATCTTCACATAGTATACAATATATTATTGGTTTATACCTCATTCATTCATTTTATTACTAATCTTCAGATATAAGACAAAAAATTGAGGACATTTTTTGTAGTGTGTTAGTTCATATGCACGTCAGTTAAGATTAAAAATAAAACATCTTTGCATCCAACATACAATTCCAGGAAGTGAAGCAACCTCTCTGTGATCTCTAGAAGAGAGTAATTTCTATATGTTTGCTTCTTTTAGGTAATTCTTGGAATCCTCACCTGACTGGCCTTTGGAATGACTGTTATTAATTTTTTAAGTGTTAAACTAAATCCCACTTCAGATGGAGACAATGCAAGATTGAAAAAGGCTTCATTTAATATTTAAACCACTTGGCTCAATTCTTTCAGTCAGCAGGAGATCAAACATGTCACCCTACTTTTCTCTCATCACTGTGGAGGCCAGCATTGAATCAATCCCCTCCAAAACTACATCATGTGTTTCATTGAAACTTTGCTTGCACAGTCATATGAGGGTTAGTCCGAAAATAAGTTTCATGGTTCCATTAAAGGCAGGATAATGTATGCTGGCAAAAAATGACACTACGGACGTGAAGATCATGACTTAACTGTTTTTCAACGTAGTCCCCATGGACATTGAGGCACTTGTCGTATCGGTATACCAGGTTGAAGAAGCCCTCTCATAAAAGTCTGTGCCCTGCATACAAACGAATTTGCGAACTGCGTGTTTCACGCCATCATTGCTGGTGTAATGGTGTCCAGCAAGCACCTTCTTCAAAGCTGGGGAAAAGTGGAAGTCGCTGGGAGCAAGGTCAGGACTGGGGGTGGGGGTGTCATGCGTTCCCAACCAAACCTGTACAGAGCTGCTATTGCCACCACCACATGGGGTCTCACGTTGTCATCCAGAAGCACAACACCAGAAGTGAGAAGGCCTGACCTCTTTTGTCGAATGCTGGCTCTCAACCATTTCAGTGTTTCACACTACCTGGCGGCATTCACTGTTCCACCTTCAAGGAAGTCAAGCAACAGAACCTCTTTGGCATCCCAAAAGACAGTCAGCAGGATCTTGCAGGCAGACTGGGTAACCTTGAACTTCTTTTTGCCCGGCGAACTGGGGTGCTTCCATTCCATGGGGGCTAACTTTGACTCAGGGTGTAATGGTGGATCCAGCTTTCGTACGTCACAATGCGGAACAGAAACGGATTGCCTTCCTGCTCGTAATGCATGAGATATTGCAGACTGCTTCCCATTCTGTGTGCCATGTGAACGCCAGTCAGTTGTCAAGGCACCCACCATGCTGACACTTTGCGGTAGTCCAGGATATCTCAGATGATGAGGTGTGCTGGAATATGTCCAATTTGTAATGCTGAGGCAAATGTGTCCACAATGATCCATCAGTCAGCGCGAATCATGGATTCCACACATTCGACATTCCCCTCTGTAGTTGATGTCCTTCCAGGTCGTTGCTCGTCTGACACACTCTCACGCACTTCCCTAAACTGCTGACACCATTGACGCACCATTTGCTCCGATATCACATCCAGACCATAAACCTCAATGAGCCTTCTGTACCACTTGTACAACGTGCCCACCTGTATCGGACAACAGACCTCACTTCAGCTTTCGTCCACATCTGTAACACGCAACTGCTCACCATCACGACTCCTTCTCTTAAGACGAGGGCACGCTCTGTGCAGAGGTCGCTCGCTTCCATCTACTCCTGCGCATGATCGGCATTGACCCTGCAGACCAAATGTGGCTCAGTGGAAGAGTACATTCCTTGTAAACTGGGGACAGTATAATTTTCCCCATCGTTACATAGACTCCGAAAATATTGCACCTTGAAACTTATTTTCAGACTATCCCTCGTAGTAACGTTCCAGACGTACACGTATTTTGATTTAAACTCACTTTATTGATATCGCGACACACTAATAGCTATCCTACAGTGTGTGGCAAAAGTAGAGAAGTATACAGGTTGGCTCATGTTATATTACTTGCCTAAAAAGTTGTGTTGTGAAGTACATACATACACACATATCCCTAAGCTGTTCTCTGGGATTCAGAGGTTAGCTCCACAAAGAAAAACAAACTACAAGATAATTTTTAACTGATTATTTACTTAATGTTGCCATATCAAACTTCTCCATTGACAGCGATCTTGACATACAACTCGGGCCTCACTGACATCCATCACACGACACACACAAGATCTTCTATACTTCATACTCATAATCTTTTTCTTATGCAGACACTCCTGAACTTGATCCTCCCATGACTTCCTTGGCCTTCCGCTTCCTTTCCTTCCTGCCACTTGGGCTAAAAACAATTTCTTAGTAAGCATCTCCTCACTCATTCTTTCAACATACCCAAACCACCGAAGCATATTAGTCTCCACCTTGCTAACAACATTTTGCTTCACATTACACAACTGCAACACATCTCCATTCCTCACACAATCAGAACATGTCTTGCCACAAACACCCCGTAAGAAACGCATTTCTCCAGCACACAAACAACTCCCATGTTTCTTCTGTAATACCCAGGTTTCACTGCCACACATCATAGTAGGGACAATTACACTCTCATTCACAGCCATGCAGGACTCCCTTGAGAACCCATCATTCCTGTGAAAACCTCCCAAGCAATAATAGCATCCTTCCAATCCTAACTCCCAGCATAAAGTTAGATGACTTTCAATGAAGAATTCACTGGCCTACAGATTTCACCATCCAATTTGCTCTCTGTCAAACATGTTTCCTAAATACACAAACTCATTCACCTGGTCAATGACTGTGCCATTTAGACATATTACATTCAGTACTACCAGTTCCTTACTCAAAAACCATAACTTTTTTTTTTTTTTTATTTATAATCAGTTTGAATTTCATGCACACTTCGTACATCTAGAAAAATATAAACTCACTTTTGCTCTCTGCCAACAGGACAGTGTCATCAGCATACAGCAATCTGCACACACGGATATCACCAAGACATAAACCACTATTATCTATTTTGGCATCATGCATGCATGCATCAATGAATATATTAAACAGCCATGGTGACATTACACAACCTTGTCCGACTCCTGCACCAATATAAAACCATTTTGATAAAACACCATTCACTCGAACACAAGTTCTACTGCCAGCATACATGGCTTTTACACTATTAAGTAGATTCCCAGTAACACCATATTCATTAAATACCTTCCACAGAAGTGTCCTATTCCCTTAGTAATAAGCTTTCTCTAAATCTATGAAGGCAGCAGAAACTTTCTTACCAACAACCAGATACTTTTCAATCATTATGCGCAATGCAAGAATTTGGTAACTGCAGCCTTTACCAGGCATAAAACCACTCTGAACATCCCACACTTTCATTGTTGTAAGACCCCGTACTTTTTCAATAATGTCCTTACCAAACCTTTTCCCTGGCGCACTCAGTAGGCTAACACCATGATAGTTCTTGCAGTCAGTCTGATGACCTTTTCTCTTATACAAGGGAACAATGATAGCATACTTCCAATCCCAAGGGACCATTCCTAGCTCCCAGCACAACTGGCAAATTTCAGTTAACCAGTCAATTACAGAGTCCCCACCATATTTCAACATCTTTGCAGTTATGCCACCAACTCCTGGAGCATTACCATTCTGAAGAGATTTTACAGCTTTACACACCTCCTCTCTTGAGATCCCTCCTGCGTTTCCATCCTTTAATGTGACATCGTCTGCTTCTGCCTCAGAATCACCTTTGCTTTCTTAATCTAATAACTCACAGAAGTATTTACCCCATCTTTCACTTAACTCATTGGGCTCCCATATCATTTCCCCGATCTTTTTCTTCACACAACTTACAACTTTGTATCCCCCATTTCTTCTGAGTCTCATGTACTTCCAGAAAGTCTTTCTATCTTTACAAAAAGCCAATTCATGGCTTTACACCTTCTCCTTCCTATCTTTTGCCTTACTCTGGCGAACCAGCTTAGCTGCTTCACGCTTCTTACAGCGGTATTCATCCACAGAAACTCTACCTTGCAACATCCCCAAATAGGCATCCTTCTTTCTCTTTCCTGCCACTTAAATCACTATTCCATCAAGCATCACCTCTATTGTTACGCACTATTGTGGTGCCACAGACCTCTTAAGCAGCAGTGACAACACAGTTCTTAAAACATTCCCACTTCTTTTCTACATCCCTCTCACACGACTTCAGCTCCTTCAGTCCTTCTCTGATTAAGTCAGAATAATGCTGATGATCTTCTGGGAACCTTTCAACTTTTATTCTTTCCATCCTAGGCCTCTTCCTATTCCTCCAACCAACATTCAGTTTCACTCGTGACATTACCAAGTAATGATCAGAGCCAACATACGCACCTCTCATCACACGTGTGTCAACAACTAAGTGTTTTGTATTCATCACTCTCTTTTGATCATATTCCATCACACTCTTTTCACCAAGAGTATGATTTTCCCAAGCATATGTATGGATATACTTGTGGTTAAAAAACGTATTAGATACACACAAACCATTCTCAATGCAGAGTTTAATTAATCTTTCACCATTATCATTTACACAGGGATCATTAAACTTACCCAGAACATTGTCAGACATTGCATTCTGCACACCTACTCTAGCACTGAAATCCCCTGCTATTATAATTTTCTCCTTAGCACCAAACGGGTTCAAAAGAGCTTTTAGCTCATTCCAGAAATCTTCCTTCTTATCAGAAGGTTCCGCATCACAAGGAGCATACACTACAACAATTACTATTCTCTGAAGTTTCACTTTCAAACGCATCCAAAGAATTCTCTCACTAATGCAGCTATAGTGCATGTCCTCACACATTATCCAACACTCCAGACCACACACACTCACCATTCCATTCACTTCTTCTATCCCAATTTCTTTCTTTTTGGTTTCACTTACACACAGCACATCCAATTCATACTTGTTCATTTCTTCAATCGCCTCATTTATCTTGCCATTTATACCTCTAGTATTCCATACACTAATCTTACACTCACTCAGCTGAGATCTCTTTCTCATGTGCCTTTTAGAAATTCCAGGTCTATTCCATGGTGGACCGTCCTTCTCAAGTGTGGTAGGTCCACCATATCCCACACTAGAGTCTGGATATTTATTTATTTGTGTCTTTTTAATCAGATAGGTACATCAGTGTGGGGGATTAGCCTACAGCTAACAGTCCCAGTTGGTCATTCAACCTAAGGATTCTGGAACAAAACTCAGTGAGTTTGGGTCTTTTTGCCAATGTCACACAGAATTAGCTGGCACCTCTCCAAGATTCACAGATACTGGAAAATAATTAAGCATCAGACCATATTCTGGGGTAAGGCTGCAAGAAAAAGATATGTTTTTCTAAAACTAGAAAAGTGCACAAGTGATTGGGTGGTGTAACACTGACACAATAGGCTCATAGTGACATTCATCTTTGAGCTCTACACATTTCAAAAGATGACAGGTTCAAGTCTGTAACACATAAAAACATATTTGGACTTGGCTACTATCAGCAAATAAAACTTGCAGAGATGCTCTCAAAACTGAACCTCTTCAAATGCACATCATTGCATTTTGGAGAAAAATTCAAGTTTAAAAGATTACAGATTTTAAATATGGATGAAATATATGTCAGTAATGTTTGATATTTCTAATAAAAGGGCAGTTAATAAACTTGAGGAAAGAAACATGCTAACTAAAACAAGAGGAAGAAAAATAAAAGGAAACACATTTTTCAGAGGTGTTGCCTTTCTATTATATTCTAAATATAAAAACATAGCAAAATGCATAAAATACCCAGCTTGAATCATTGTCCATGTCCATTAAAAGGAGGCAACTGGATGACTAAAAAAAGTCTGTAATAAAGTCCTTAAGAGCTCTTAAAAAAAATGAAGAAAGAAAAAAAACAGCTATGCTACTATGTATTGCCTTTCTAGCACATAAAACTGAAGATGTAAAGAAAAAATCAACAGAAATATCATAGTTAATACATTGGCCTTAATTTTAATACCTGGTGCTCTAACATCACTTCTGCAACCACCTGATGTTAATTTGAATAAACTTTTCAATGACAGACTGCAAAAGAAATGGATCTAATGGATTTCATCATCAGACATGCGAAAAACAAAAGAGTTAAAAATACTTGATATTAGCCTATTCCTTCTTTGGACATAAAAAGCATGAGGCCTAATTCCATGAGAAATAGTTTCAAAAATTTTGAAAAACTACTGTAAAAGTAATGCCAAGGGATAATAAATAAAATGACTTGCATTTTGAATCAGATCAAGAAGAACATAGCCATTGGTGACTTTGATAACCTTGTTCATATTGGTGATACAACTCTGATTTCACTTGGTATTAAAGGCTAATCAAAAATCACAGATGCTTATATAATATGTGATCTTTTCAAACAAAACAATGAGGACTGATTAAAAATATGGGCTTTTTACACTCTCACTCTTTCTAAAAAAAAAACGAAGCACCCTGAGGAAGTCGTCCGATCCTGATGAAACTCTGCATGCAAGTACCTCAGGACCAAATATGCAAATGATTAAAAAAACGACCAATGATTAAATAGTGGCTCGCCACAGGGCATGGGAACTGTGCATTGAGGAGGGTATGTCAAGAGTAAAGTTTACATGCAGGAACAATTGTGAGAGCGGATTGCAATTGCATTAAACTCCACAGACTGTGAAAATGCCTTGATGTCAGACTCCTGCACAGCACAAGCAGTTGAGCGAGTTTGGGTGAGGACATATAATTGGGCTGAGAGAGGCCAGTTGGTCAAGTGGCTGTATCGCCAGGCATTTGGATTGGAGTGATGCAGCATTCGGACAATGTTGGTGCCAATGGGTTGAGGGTGGCACAACCCAGCGGCAAGTGGGCAGTGTATGGCTCAGGGCAATGACAGAATGTGAGGATTGAGCGATTTCAAGTACAGCATGAACAGAACTGAATTTGTTGTTCTCAAATGACCATGGCCACATTGCATTGTCTACAGGACGGAAGTGGCCATTCACACAACTTGTGGAACATTGCGACTACATTCGAGGAGGTCACTCTGCTGCTTACCACTCATCAGCAAGCATCGCTGGTACCAGTGTGGTGTTGCCCCAGTCAACGTGGGATAGTGTCCACTAGTGTTTTGTCTTCAGTGATGACTAACGGTTTGCACTTGGCACCAATGACCAGCAAATACATGTCTGGAGACAAGCTGGCCAGCACGATGGAACGGCACATGGCTCGCACACTGAGAGTGACTGCATGGGGAGACATTTCCTACAAAGGCCGGACACGCTTGATAGTTCTCTGTACCACTCTAACAGCTCAACAGTACGTCAACGACATTGTATTTACAAACTGTTGTGTTGCCATTCTTGTCACAGCATCACAGAGCAATTTTTCAACAGGATAATGTCCAGCCACACACAGCACAGCTGTCCCACGCCTGCCTCCATATTGTCAACATTTTTCCATGGTCAGTCCCATCGCCCGACCTCTTACAGATCAAACATGTCTGGAACACAATGAGATGCCACTTACACCAATCCCGGAATGTCAGTGAACTGGCCTGCAATTGGGACACCACCTGGCATGCTGTATCTCAGGCCAGTATCCTTGAACAGTATGCGTCCATCCCATGCTGGGTAACCGCTTGTATCGGAGCCAGAGGTAGCGCTACAACATACTGAGTTGTTCCACTCATGTAGCTGTTGTATCTAAATAAATGTCCCAACTGCTCTGGAATTGTAATATCATTTCCTTTTCTCTATATGTATATCCCACACACCAATTTTCATCTTGATTAGATGCTTCATTTGGGGGGTGGGGGGGGGTAACGAGTGTATTTACCACAAAAGGAATTACTACAATTAATACAGACATTTGACGTGGACTAGGAACATCAAACAGAAGTCATTGCTCTTTCCACATTTATAAGTGAGCCACGGAAAAATTCTCATTGGCCGCCACCGGGAATCGAACCAAGGGTCTCCCAGTTACGTGCTGGACAGCCTCCACTGCACCCTCGAATTCCTCCAGACTCACATACGACTAACTGCCTTGGCAGTTAGTCATATGCGAGTCTAGAGGAATTTGGGCTGTATTAATATTCATTCACCTTCTAATTATTTGTTCAGTTGCTGCTTATCATCTTTGGTGAATCCCCAGCATTGTACGGGGCTCCAAGAAGCAACCTGCCAAGTAGCTTGGCAGTTAGTCGTATGTGAGTCTGGAGGAATTCGAGGCTGTTGTGGTGTAGTGGAAGTATGTCAGGCACATAACTGAAAGAACCTGGGTTCGATTCCCGGTGGCGGCCAATGAGAATTTTTCTGTGACTCGCTTACAAATGTGGAAAGAGCGATGATTTCTGTTTGATGGAATTACTACAAATAACAATACCATGACTTACATTTAGTTTTTTCAAGCCATTCTTACCTGCATACAGGAATACTTGATCTACAAAATGAAGAGATAGGAGAACTTGGAACAGTACTTGAACCTGATGCACATGTATTTCCTTTGCGAACAGGTGAAGATGCTTGAGATTTACTTCTAGGGCTTTCTAAGATCAACACTGGGCTGGAAATACGGCGCTCTTGTTCTATACCTGCAGAGATAAAAAGCAATAGAACCTCTTAAAATAACATGCAAAATTAGCAAATACATAAAAAAAACCAGATTCAGATTAAAATATTCAAAATTCAAAAAAATTGAGCTTTAGAGACCTTTTCAGCAGTTCAAGGGATAATTCTGTCTATCTTTACATTTTTTATGCAATAATTTTTGAACTTTTTCAGAGAAGTGGTCAGAAAAGAAAAATCTTATGATCAATTTTTCAAACCAAAATGCCTCTTTCATACATAATTTTTGTATGCAAATTTAATTGTACAACTACAAATCACTATATTAGTATGGTATTATTTCAGAAGCGCACAAGAGAAAAGCAGGGTAGGAGCACAAACACTCTTATCTGATTTAAAAAGAAGGGGGCTTTTTACACTTTATTACAATGATCTCTAATCAGAAGTTTCCCTATATAATTTTTGGGTTTTTACTGAACTAACAGCACATTCAAACATATTCCCATTTTTTTATTCAAAGGATAAAGGCACTCAACCACAGATTCATCTCTTTCCTATGCAACTATAATGCTAGGCAACTTACTACTCTCCTCATTATCCAAGCAGTTATAATGGAAACTCTGAATATCTAGGACTTACCATAGCTCTGAGTCTGTTTCACATGGGTGTTCATCCTGTTCTTCAGTTCTGGTTCTCCCCCTTTCTTCGAACCAATAACTTTGATGTAAGGAGGATGACTCCTTTCAGCTTTTTAGTGTTCATGAGAGTAGTATGACTACTCTGTCAAAAAAATTGGCTGCTCTAATTAAAATCACGCCCACATTAATCTTCTCTGTTAAACTTAGTACAATGAAATTTGATGAGAAGGTAATGGAAGGAAAACAAAATAATGTAGCAAAGTGTCATCAACAAACACACAGTGAGGGGGAAGATGCATCCCCTGCCATGATATTCATAAATGTGTTTTTAGATAAAAGATCATCACATTCACTAAATAATGATACAAGCCTTTGTTTTCATTAGCACAAGTTGGAAAATGATATAATCTGGTTTTATTATAGTGCCATTTTTGCTGTTAAATCTGTTTCCTATTAGGGTTTGGGTCAACATCATAATCCCATCATAGTTTGTGCTTCTAATCATGATCAATACATTAAAAAAAAAAAAAAGTTTCTCTGTTTTCAGTTAACATTGAAGCCACAACAAAAATCGATTTGAATCCAGATTCAATAATTTTACATAACTTGATGCCACAACTACTTTTGGATCGTTTATTTAAACAAATGAAAGTTTTTTTCTTTTCGTTTTTTTTTCCTGTTATCAAGAGTGTGCAGGATTTATGAGTATAGGGTTCCTACAGGCATATATACCATTCACTCATCATTGTCAACAATTAAAAATCCACTGCTGGATGAAGGTCTTCCACAACTTTCTGCCTTGAGCCAGTCTCCTCCCTGTCATTCCAGCATGCTTTCAAATTTCATCCATCCATCTCCCACACGGTCTTCTTCTAGTTCTTTTTTGTCCCTTAGTATCCAGTCTAATATTTCAGTCATCCGTTAGTGGTCTGTTCTTCTAGCAATATGTCCAGCCCATTGCTATTTCAGGAATTTTACTTTGATCATGATGTCTTTCACTGTTGTCATTTCCCTGATCCACGATAACTCTTTTTATCTTTCCTGGTTACACCAAGCATGCATCTCTTCATGCTTCTTTCAGTTGTCTGCTTCCTGAAATATATATGTACAGTATATACTGGAGCAGGGAACTCTTCATGAACTTTTAAAATGTTACTTATTGTTGTTGTTGTTATTTTATTTATTGTTTTTTCCCCCATCAAGAACATGGCCTACTTGTCAGTATGAACACAGTCATTCATGGTTTAAAAATCACCACATGTCATGGCACATGCTGAGAATCACAGCTTCCTGGATTTTGGACCTTATGTGCTGTAGACTCAAAGCATCAAGATAAGTTATAGGAGTCTGAGGAATTATTGTTATTATATAATTACCTTCCAGGATATCATCCTGAAAAATAATAATAATTTCATCCAAGTATAAATTTTGACTTTCAAGGTAGAATACTTAGTTGTATACAAAATTCAAGCAACATTTTATAACTTGTTAGTGATCTGATATATTACCAACTTATTCCGTTCTTTTTTCTTTGTGCTTCATACATTTTATTAGGTGTGCAACTTAATTCTCGGCCACAGGCATGACACATTGACAGCAAATTATAGCAAATCGAATACGTACCTAATCAGGGAAATAATCCCCGTCATGTTGGATACATTTGAGCCATCGGTCAGGGAGCTGCCAAATGCCATTGCGGAAAAAAGAGGGCTGTTTCGAGTTGATAAAGTCATCAATACTTGTGTGGACCTCCTCGACAGAATTGAAGTGCATGCCACTCAGGTGATATCGCAGGGAGCGAAAGAGGTGATAATCCGACAAGGCGAAGTCTGGAGAATACCTCGGGTGCAACAAAATCTCCCATCCCAGGTCGGTGATCATGCTTAAAGTACTTTTCGCAGTGCAAGGACGCGCATTATCCTGAAGCAACAGGTCCGACCTTCTGCCTTTGCCGGTGTGTGGCCTTTTTGCCTCCATTGCGTCACTCACATGAATGAGTTGCTGGCAATAACGCTCAGCATTGACCGTTTCACTAGGTTTGAGCAACTCATAGTGAATGACACCTCGCTGATCCCACCATATGCACAGCAACAACTTCCTGACACGGATATTCGGTTTGGCAGTACTGATGGTAGGCTGACCTGGATAAACCCACGATTTGTGCTGCTTAGGATTATCATAGAGGATCCACTTCTCATCACAGGTCAACATCTTGTGGAGGAAATAATTCTTGAATCTGGAGAGCAAGAACACGGCAGCATCGTAGTGCCTAGACTTGTTCGGAGCTGTGAGTTGGTGGGACACACAACGGACCTCTTTGTGAATCCGTCCAATCTTGTGCAAGCGCTTTGCAATGGCTTCCATGTTACTCCGAGTTTCTGGGCAAGCTCTGACTGTGTGTGACAAGGATCAGCGCCCAACAGTTGTTCCAGTTTCTCATCGTCAACTTTCTGTGGCTGTCCTGGACGTTCTGCATCACAGAGATCAAAATTTCTCTGCTTAAACCACTGGAACCACTTCTTACACGTACTGTATGACACAAAAGCCTCACCCAAAGCAGCACAGATCATTTTCTGGGCTTCGGCGGCACTTTTTTCAGCTGAAACGCGAACAGGAGGCAGTGCCTCAAATGTTAATTCTCGAACGACATTGCTTTCACCATCAACTTTTGTCCCTTCTGTCACTATAGCCATGAGCGGTTATGGTTGCCTGGAAAGCTGTTGGATGGTGCAGCAATCAGCCATTATTGCACACAGCTATTTGCATTTGCCGACATTCTATGATCGCTTGCGGTTAGGGGCCGAGAATTAAGTTGCACACCTAATAGTTATTCGCAACTACTTAGCTGTCATATCATATTCCAGAGTCTGATGTACAAAGAGAAAAAAAAAAGAAACAATGCATGAAATTATAAAAAATAGGTATGGTGTTAGATTCTGCACTTGTTGCTGGTAACAAGCCCTTTGAAATTACAAATTTTAACATACTGCTCCACAGAGGAAATATATACCCACATCATCCTTTAAGATATGAGAGATTCTTGATTTGGACTTTAGTGTTTCTTATTTACAGAAATGAGCATCTTTCAATACTTAGTTACCCATGGAAAATGATTATTATCTAGACTTTCTTTTTAGCATGCAGATCTTTGTAAACTGACCACAATGATGCACTGGTTTCTCTCCCTTTTCACAACTTGATAAAGTAAGAAGTAGCTCTGGATGCTAAAATAATTACCCTTTTTTATCATAATTTTCTTTAAAATGTAACACATACTTATTTAAAGCTGATTTCTACAAATGAAAAAAAAATTAAAATAAAAAAGATGCTATATCACACTCACCAAATGCCGTTAAATGTTGATTAATTGATAACTAAATAAATCTTACAATAGTGTATCTCATTATCCATTGAACATTAATGGTAGTGTGAATTAATCATCATCATCATTGTCAACCATTATCCATCCACTGCTAGACGAAGGTCTCCCCAACTTTCTTCCACAACGGTCTGTCTTGTGCCAGTCTCTTGCAGGTTACTCCCGCATCCTTTCGAATTTCATCCGCCCATCTCCCATGTGGCCTTCTTCTGGGTCTTTTCCTGTCCCTTGGAATCCTGTCTAAAATTTCAGCTGTCCATCGATGGTCTGTCCTTCTGGCAATATGTCCATCCCATTGCAATTTCAGGAATTTTACTCTGGTCATGATGTCTTCCACTCTTGTCATTTTTCTGATCCAAGAGTTCCTCTTCTTATCTCTCCTGGTTACACCAAGCATGCACCTCTCCATGCTCCTTTCAGTTATCTGCAGTCGTTGTATGTCTCTTTTAGTTAAGGTCCATATCTCTGCACCATATGTAAGCACTGGAAGGATGCATTGATCAAACACTTTTCTTTTAAGACATAATGGCATATAGCTCTAGAACATTATACGGTTTCTTTCAAAAGCTCTCCAGGCAAGTTTTATATGCCGATTAATTTCTTCATCAAAGTGACCCTCACTTGATATCTGCTGTCCAAGATAAATGTAGGTATTGGTTATCTCCAGCTTTTCCCCAACAAAATCGATAAATCTTCATTTCTTGTAAAAGCATTGTACATCACTTTTGTCTTCTGAAAATTCATTTTTAATCCCACTTCTTTAGTCTTGTCAGCAAGTTCCTGGATAATACTCTGCAGCTCTGATGGGGTAGTTGCAAAAATGACTACATCATCAGCAAAACGAAGGCGAGTTACATAATCTCCATTAATCTTTATCATCCCTTTGTTTTCCCATTTCAGTGATTGAAAGACATTTTTCAATGTATTAAAGAGTTTGGGAGATATAGTGTCACCTTGTCACACTCCCTTTCCAATCTTTATGGGTGCTGTATTATCAAATAGCCAAATCTTTGCACTTGCATTTTCATAGATATTATGAATAATGATAATGTATGCATCTTCAATACCGCAGGATTTCAAAGCCATTGTAACTGCTGATGGTTTCACCGAATCAAAGGTATTTTCATAGTCAATAAAAGCCATGCATAATGAAAGTTCATATCCCCTCGCTCTTTCAATTAGTTCTCTCAGTACGTGGATATGATCTATTGTGCTGTAGCCACTCCTGAATCCAGCTTGTTCTCTCGGTTGAGCCATGTCCATTGTCACCTTCAAGCGGTGTGAAATAACTTTAGTGAAGATTTTATAAACCACTGATAGGAGGCTGATAGGTCTGTAGTTTCAGAGATTCTCAGTGTCACCTTTTTTATGTAGCAGGATCATTGTTCCAATCCACAGGAATCTTCCCTTCATTAAGGCATTGAGTGAAAACTTGAACATGTACTGTTTCAATTTCTCCACTTGCTTTTTGTTTGATGTCTACTGTAATTCCATCTTCTCCTGGAGCTTTTCCCCATTTCATGTTCTTGATTGCATGTGTAACTTCTGCTGGGAAGACTGGAAGAACTCTGGTATCTTTTGTAATGTCTGGAGTACATGTATCATCCCTTTCATATAGTTTTGAGTAGAAATCTTTCACTCTTGTCAAAATTTCGCCTCTATTTCTTGTTACAGAACCATCTTCTTTTCTCAGAGACAATCTGTTTTCTTTCCTTACTCAGATGTCCCTTTGCTCTCTTTAGGCTTTGGTTGTTTTCAATTGCTTTCCTCACTAGTTCACAGTTGAATTTCCTTAATCTTCAGTGATAATTTTACGTACCATCTTGCATAGCTCTATATATTCCACTTTGGAAGTCACATCTCCTTTAGTTGTCCTTATCTCTCTTCTTTAGCATCAGAATTTTGGTTTTTCCTCATAATTTGTTCATATGCAAATTCTTCTTCGTACCAACTATTTTTGTTGCTGTTTCCATAACAGCCTTGGTCAGTTTTCTGTTAACTTCAGAGATGTCCACTTCTTCCGATGTAAGGCCTTCTAAAGCAGAGAATCTGTTCTTCAGTTCCAACTTAAAGGTATTATGATGTTTTTTAAGGTTGGTCGTGTCAATACACTTTGTTTGTCTTATGAGCTTGCCACGTTCAAGTTTGGTGTTGAGGTGCATCTTACATCTTACCATTCTATGGTCACTACCTGTGTTGAACTTGTTTAGCACACTGCAGTCTTCCATGAAAAATTTCTTGTTACACATAATAAAATCAATTTTACTTGTCAATCCATTGGGATGCCTCCATATCCATTTCCTTTGCGGCTTTTTTGAAAAAAGAGTTCATGATGAAAAACCCTTTTGCGTCAGCAAACTCTATGAGAGTATTTCCATGCTGTTGCCGTGACCGAATTTACCTACTGAAGTTTCATTCTGTTGTCGTTGCCCTATTTTTGGATTGAAATCTCCCATAATGATCTTCAAGTGCTGCTTGCCTTTATTATTTAGATGACGAATTTCCTCATAAAATTCTTCAGTTTCTTCTTCAGGATGACTTGAAGGAGGTGCATAAGCTTGAATAATCTGAGTCTGGTATCTTCTCGAGAGTTGGATAACAAGTCTTGCAGCTTTGTCAGAGGAACTTTCAACTTCTACAACTTTATCCTTCAGTTTCTTGTTTATTATAAATCCAACACCACTAGTTCTGCCAGTATCTGTCCCACGATAGTAGAAGAGATGTCCACTTTTCAGTTCAATGACATCTTCTCCTTTTCTCCTTACCTCACTTAACCCGACAATGTCCCACTTGATACTTTGTAGTTCTTCTTCCAATTCAAGAAGCCTTGAATCAGAAGATAGGGAGCGTCCGTTATATGTAGCCAAGGTCAGCATCAGATGGCAGCCTGGTCCAGTCCCCCGGTGATTCTTAGCACCCTCTGCCTTCATGTCGCACTGGCCGCTGCCTTGGCCAGGTGCATTCCAGGTGTCAGAGACTGAGGGCCAAGATTTAAATTGTGGAGTCATTTTGGAGGGGTTTGGCCATAACTCACCACGCTGGCCAAGCGGGTTGGTGAGTGTCACCTGGCATACTCACACACACTTAGTAAATTCCACAAAACATTACTTTATTAAACATTACGTTGTTAAACTAGTCTTGGGTACCCATGAATAATTCCGAAACAAAACCATGCTGATGACATATATTAATATATATCATCATCAACCATTATCAATCCACTGATGGATGAAGGACACTCCAAATTTCTTCCACAACAGTCTATCTTGTTATAGGTGAAAAATGGCTATGGGCATTTAGAGAAAATTTATGTGAACATTAAACATGGGAGATAGGTGGATGCATTTGGAAACAACAAGAAAATTTTAGGGTCATTCCATGTGAAATCAACCAATAACGAATTAAATTGTTGCTCGACATTTTTAAATATTTTTTATATTTTGCATACAATATCCCCAATATATTAACACTCCAAAAATATTTTTTTTTTTTATAAGACTTATTTTTTTCTGGCGGCCATTTTTCTTTGGCTTCACATGACGTTTTTGACCAAAATCATCGTTTACTTAAAATTTAATAACTTCTTTACCACTAGAGCTATCATGTTCAAATAAAGATCATTCTTTTTTACATGAAATGTTCTACAGTATTGACCAAGAATGCTTTAGCTACCTCTTCTGAAAAGATATGAAATGGCCCTTACAAAATGTTTAATAATTTCGCTGAGATTGCTGATTTCAGGCATAATTTTTTTAAGAATGGTAAAAGTCTCATACTTCAGACTTTGTATGTTTACATGTATCTAGTTGGACTATTAATTCACAAAATTTGAAACTTGAGACTGTAGTCCTTTTTTTCTATAGACCTCCAAACATAGTCCGAACCTTAAAAGTGTCACTTTTTTAGGCCTAATATCTCAAAAGGGACAGCTTCTAAAATTCTAATATTTGTACACAGCAATGTGGTCTTAGTGGTAAACCTGCAGTAAAAATTTCAACTTGTAGACACAAGTAGTTTTAAAGCTGTGCTACATAAAAGTAACGGAAAAATACGACCATTTTTATTTGCGAACTTGTGAGCCAGAGTTGCTTTTAAATCATCTTAAATATGTAAGGAAAATTATAAATGGTACAGTAACATTTTATTATTCATTGAAATAAAAAAATATAAAAAAACACAAATTAGACAAGCAGCAAAATAAATTTACCTGATTTTGAGTGCATGGTTTACAAATGTCTATTTTACGTATGTGTGTTACTACAGTATAAACAATAACATTAACACATTAAATTACAATAACTATGAAAAAATAAGTTACTTACAGTTCTATTGATGTTCTAGTTGTACTGAGAAATAAATAAATTCATTGCTTGAGAAATGTTGTTACACAGTGTTTCCGCGATATTGTAAGAACGGCCAGTCACTGTCGTCACGTCCATTTGAGTCAGTTTTTGTAAGATATGGCTTATGGGAACCCATACAATGTCCTGTGGAAATGACAACTGAAAGGATGTTCGTGGCCTGTGTGGATGGAAAAAGTGAATTTGCATATCATTGTTTTCTTCACTGATGTCTTGAATCTTTCCAATCCACCATTTTTTATCATAAACACAGGCAACATAGTCATTTTTATGGAATGAAAATATTTGATGAGATGTGATTGAGGACACTAATACGTCTTCAAATTCTGATGTTTGGGATGTATGATATCTATTCTATGATAATCTCTTGTGTGTGGTACTGTTTCGGCATTTGCAAATCTTGCTTTGAGTCTTGCATACTTTGATTGTACCTCATCAGTTGATACATAAATGTATGCAATGTCAG
This sequence comes from Macrothele yani, assembly GCA_039090855.1. Taxonomy (NCBI): domain Eukaryota; kingdom Metazoa; phylum Arthropoda; class Arachnida; order Araneae; family Macrothelidae; genus Macrothele; species Macrothele yani. The sequence goes on along the minus strand of CM077025.1, from coordinate 69,436,403 downwards.
TAATTTTTTCGGAGCAATATTTATACATATCCTGTGGTGTTAAAATTTGGTCTGTATATGTTCTTTGCAAACTACTTCTTGATACTTCTCTTTTTGTAGTACCACCTATTCCATCACTAGCGTTTTTGCCGTGGGATGTAGCAAAGAAATTCCATTCGGCTTCAAATCCAAAATCGTCAAAATGTTTGCAAATGTTAACGAAGTTCTTTTTATTTTTATATTGACTGGCAGCACCATCACTGAAATAAAAAAATTTCTTCACTGAAGGTGCCACTTTTTTTATGTCAGAAATTAGATGACCCTGGAATACATGGAATGCAGCTGTGTTGTGCTCCATATGATCACTTATAATACAAAGACTTCTGCACTTAACAGCTTCTAAATCACTACATAAATCCTTAGTCACAGATCCATAATCACATTTATGGCATTCTTCATTGACATATACACCAACAGAGCATTCCATTTTGATTTGGCACAAATACACTTATTGCAGGTATATCACAAAGTCACATTTGAACTACTTGCCAGTCACAAAGGAAACATCAAACTGGGACAAGAATGATGGTGGTGGTATATATAGCTGCATTAAATGTACAGGTCTTAACAGCTTTAAACAGGTCTTAACAGGTAGCTTAAAAGCTTAATAGGTCTTAAAAGCTTGACAAGAATTGAACAGGATACAAAAACAATGACTCATCTGGACATGTAGTGACAGGAATTATGCTGCCTCCAACAGGAAATCACATGAATACATCTAAAAATATATATATGACAAAAATGTTCATATTACTGTCTATAACTACATATATGTTTATGGACGATTGTAAATCATGCACTCAAAATCAGGTAAATTTATTTTGCTGCTTGTCTTCTTTGTGTTTTTTTTAATATTTCTTTATTTCAATGAATAATAAAATGTTACTGTACCATTTATAATTTTCCTTACATATTTAAGATGATTTAAAAGCAACTCTGGCTCACAAGTTCGCAAATAAAAACGGTCGTATTTTTCCGTTATTTTGATGTAGCACAGCCTTAAAACTACTTGTGTGTACAAGTTGAAATTTTTACTGCAGGTTTCCCCCTAAGACCACATTGCTGTGTACAAATATTAGAATTTTAGGAGCTGTCCCTTTTGAGATATTAGGCCTAAAAAAGTGACACTTTTAAGGTTCGGACTATGTTTGGAGGTCTATAGAAAAAAAGGACTACAGTCTCAAGTCTCAAATTTTGTGAATTAATAGTCCAACTAGATACATGTAAACATACAAAGTCTGAAGTATGAGACTTTTACCATTCTTAAAAAAAATTATGCCTGAAATCAGCAATTTAAGCAAAATTATTAAACATTTTGTAAGGGCCATTTCACATCTTTTCACAAGAGGTAGCTAAAGCATTCTTGGTCAAAACTGTAGAACATTTCATGTAAAAAAGAATGATCTTTATTTGAACATAATAGCTCTAGTAGTAAAGAAGTTATTAAATTTTACGTAAACGATGATTTTGGTCAAAAACGTCATGTGAAGCCGAAGAAAAATGGCCGCCAGAATAAAAATAAGACTTATAAAAATTTTTATTTTTTATTTTTGAAGTGTTAATATATTGGGAATACTGTATGCAAAATATAAAAAATATTTAAAAATGTCAAGCAACAGTCGCTGGTTGATTTGACGCGGAATGACCCTTTATCTAAGGCCATGATAAATAAAATTCAACACTGAGCTTTGAAATCCAAAAGTTATTATTGCCTGTTGGTGGTGTTTGCGTTTAGCCGAGTTGAATAAACCTGTAAGCATGAAAAAGGTATTTATTGTTACATGTGTACCAATGTGTGACACTCAATATTCATGGCAGACATTGTACTCGTGTAAATAACTTTTGGGCAGTGAGCATTTGCTAAAGTGGTGAGGCCAAAAATACATTTGTAAATAACAAATAACCCTGGGAACTTACCTCTTCTCAGGATAGGCTGAGATGGATAACATGCGACCTAGGGATGGAATTCAACCTGAACACATAATTTTCACTGCACAAAATTTGGGTTTTTGAAAGGCAACTTGGCCTGTATTTATTGTAAAAACTTAACCACAGGGAAAGCAATGCATTTCATGAAGTCTAGGAATAACCAAGACAACAAATATGTATTTTCTGTTCGAACACAATCAGCTTTTCACATTTTCAAAATTTCTAACTTTGGCAACTGGATCTTATAAAATATCAGATGACACACTGTTTAGGTGCTTCAAAAGAAACAAACGATTCTGCACACAAAATGTGAAGTTTCTTAAATTCACCTAACAAGTTGCCACACTAAAATTTAAAATTAGCATGGCAGGCTGAAAGCTCAATGAAGCTCAACTACAGCCGGACCAGAAATAGGCTAACAATTTGGCCTTCAGAATTGACAAATTTTAACCACACTACTTTGTATTAGCGTAATATCTCACATATTTGAAGTTCACAAATTATGCAACAAAATTTAGCTGGTAGCATCACACTTCATTACTGAAAACTCAAATTTATCCCTTTTGGGTGGTCCAAGACACATTATTCAGAAACCATGATTTGCGAAAACATATAAAACACTTGACTGATGGCACAGTAAGATTTAACATTGTGGATAGGTTCTGACAGCTGAAGTGCAATTTTTCTCCCTCTCGGTTATAAAGTTAGAGCTACAATACAGATGGCATTTAACCTTTCGACAAACTCCTCAAACCAGTTTCCTTAGCCAACATTAATTTTAAAATTACAATAACTGAGCAAAAAAAAAAAAATTATATGTATATATAGATAACCAAAATTACATTATTAAACAATCCAACACTACCAGGAAAATCTGCCTTAAAATCTCATAGCACTGAACACTAACATTTACTGATACAAAATAACTTCTAGATACTAAACTGAACACACTGCCCTTACAATGCACTTACAATACTACCTTGCAATGCTGACAAGAAATATTACACTACAAACAAGAAATTCGTGCAACCTTCATAACACAAGCTTGCTCTGGCTACATAATACCTTATAATGCTAATAAAAAGGCAAATACTAATTCACAACACTCCTGAACTTGAACTCATGTCTATAGGCACCATTACCATTCACCAAAATTTTAAACAACACAACTTTTTCTTACATGTAACTCATAAAACAACTTAACCTACACTTTCAAAAGTTCCTTATGCAGTTTATCACTAATTTAAAAGATTCATTAGAGTTAAGCACAACTCTGACACTGGCTAGACAAAAATCTCATTTAATCAGACTGAAATTTCTTTGAAAACAAAATTTCACTCTGAGGGAATATCATGTTAAGGCTGAAGGTGAGATTTAGTCATGAATCAAATGAAGCGCATGCACCAAAATGGGAGTACAAGTGTGAATATCAGCCTGAACTCTTTTTCTTTCACTTAACTATTTTGGAACAACAATCATGAACTCACCTTGCTCAGAATAGCTTCCTACGGGTCTTTGGCTTACTGGGATAGGATTCAACCCCCGAAATTGTCTCCATGAACACCTTTTCAGACACGAAGTATTTCCACATATACAAAGCATCCTGCAAAAACACTTGTTCCCAAAACTATTTTTCTCTAGGCACACAGCTTCCACAGAAACATCATACAAAGATTCACATTATTTCGAGAAATAACATTATCTTGGCATTCCCTAGGAACACAGCTTCCAGAGAAATACCACAATTTCCAGAAAAATACACTATCATCATCAATTCCCAGAAAAATACACTATCATCATCAATTCCCAGAAAAATTCACTATATCATTTTTTCCAGAAACTACACCACGTCATTATTTCCCAGAAAAAACACTACCTCATCATTTCTAGAAAAATACACTATATAATTATTTCCCAGAAAATACACTATATCGTGGAATCATTTATCTCCAGAAAATTACACTATCGAAGAACTATCTATTTCCAGAAAATCATCACTTCTTGAAGAATTCAAACAGTTAACAAGGTTAATATCCAGGCCAACACTTTATAAACACCCTAGCCAGCATGCATGCCCATTTTAATGTCTCCCCTCTCATGTAAATTTGTTATTCAAATACACTGGCTGATATTGGAAACTAGCCTATACTACTACAAATTTTTAAAGAACAATTTTACCTCCTAAATTCACCAAAACCATAATAAAACTGCCTATAAGAAAATTTGAACTGCATGAAAATCACTGTACCCTTTCTACACAGAAAATATAAATGCTAGCTTACTGAAGGTAAAAAATCACTGCACACATAGAAATTTAAATTACACTTACTTAAAGAAATACTGGTCTGAGAAGTTGTTTGTGCTGAAGCTGTACCCAAAATTATGTACAAAGCTTGCACCCAAAATTATGAGAATCATATACCACTACTGCTAATACATTTAAAATTGCATTCTTAATTTATTCCCTTAGCTTATAAAACATAGCAAGAAGCTTCTCTCACAAAATAATACTTAAACATTGAGTTTCAATAATAAAATAACACACCTAAGTACCAAAAACACAAGTCGTGAATCACACTACCACAGCTGTAACACATGTAAAATTACATTTTCACCGATTTCCCCCTTTACATATATATAAAATAAAAATGACAGGAAGTTTCTCCACTTAAGCATTAAATACAGGACCTGATGACACCACCACCAAAATTATTATTTACATATCTCCAAGATCTCCAAGTTTAACCTCTAGCAAACTACAGCAGAACCCACTTATGTCCAATGCTGGACTACAACACTTGCAATGCCTAATCATTAAAAATTTCACCACAACATTTAAAATGCCCCAAATAAAAATTCTACTTTTAGAACTAGTTGCAGCAAAATGGAGCTTTCACAAAACAATAACTGTAAAAAAAAAAAAAAAAAACTTTTCCTGATTTAAACTCCTTGTGTTATATATATATTCCTGATTTAAACTCTTTGTGGGATGTAAGGTCAGGTGATGCATAACATCACAGCCTCTCCTTGACAAATGTCAACCCCGCCTTCTCGTGGTACATCCTGTTCCCACTAAAGGGGCTCTGAAGACCGCCAATAGCGGTATAACTATACCATCGGGATTAGAGGAAATGCTATCCCACACTCACCAACCCGCTTGGCCAGCGTGGTGAGTTATGGCAAAACCCCTCCAAAATGACTCCACAACTTAAATCTTGGCCTTCAGTCTCCGGCAGCTGGAATGTACCTGGCCAAGGCAGCGGCCAGTGCGGCATGAAGGCAGAGGGTGCTAAGAATCCCCGGAGGACCGGACTAGGCTGCCATCTGATGCTGACCTTGGCTACGTATAACGGACGCTCCCTATCTTTTGATTCAAGGCTTCTTGAACTGGAAGAGGAACTACAAAGGATCAAGTGGGACATCGTCGGGCTAAGTGAGGTAAGGAGAAAAGGAGAAGATCTCATTGAACTGAAAAGTGGACATCTCTTCTACTATCGTGGGACAGATACTGGCAAAACTAGTGGTGTTGGATTTATAATAAACAAGAAACTCAAGGATAAAGTTGTAGAAGTTGAAAGTTCCTCTGACAGAGCTGCACGACTCGTTATCCAACTCTCGAGAAGATACCAGGCTCAGATTATTCAAACTTATGCACCCACCACAAGTCATGCTGAAGAAGAAATTGAAGAATTTTATGAGGAAATTTGTGATCTAAATAATAAAGGTATGCAGCACTTGAAGATAATTATGGGAGATTTCAATGCAAAAATAGGGCAACGGCAACAGAATGAAACTTCAGTAGGTAAATTCGGTCACGGCAACAGAAACCAGCGTGGAAATACTCTCGTAGAGTTTGCAAAGGCAGAAGGGTTTTTCATCTTGAACTCCTTTTTCAAGAAAAAGCCACACAGGAAATGGACATGGAGACATCCAAATGGGACGACAAGTGAAATTGATTTTATTATGTGTAACAAAAAATTCGTCATAGAAGACTGCAGTGTGCTAAACAAGTTCAACACAGGCAGTGACAATAGATTGGTGATATGTAAGATGCACCTCAACACTAAACTCGAACGTAGCAAGCTCATAAGACAAACAAAATGTATTGACATAACCAACCTTAAAAAACACCATAATACCTTCAAATTGGAACTGAAGAACAGATTCTCTGCTTTAGAATGCCTAACATTGGAAGAAGTGGATATTTCTGAAGTTAACAGAAAAGTAACCAAAGCTCTTATGGAAACAGCAACAAAATTAGCTGGGTCTAAGAACAAATTGTATGTGAACAAATTATCAGGAAAAACCAAAATGTTGATGCAAAAAAGAAGAGAGATGAGGACAACTAAAGAAGATGTGACTTCCAAAGTGGAATATATAGAGCTATGCAAGATGGTACGAAAAAGTATCACTGAAGACGTAAGGAAATTCAACTGTGAACTAGTAAGGAAAGCAATTGAAAACAACCAAAGCCTAAAGATAGCAAAGGGACATCTCAGTAAGGGAAGAAAACAGATTATAGCACTGAGAAAAGAAGATGGTTCTGTAACAAGAAATAGAGGCGAAATTTTGGCAAGAGTGAAAGATTTCTACTCCAAATTATATGAAAGGGATGATACATGTACTCCAGACATCATGAAAGGTACCAGTACCAGAGTTCTTCCAGTCCTTCCAGCAGAAGTTGCACATGCAATCAAGAACATGAAGCGGGGAAAAGCTCCAGGAGAAGATGGAATTACTGTAGACATCATACAAGAAGCAAGTGGAGAAATCGAAACAGTACTCGCCCAAATTTTCACTCGATGCCTTAATGAAGGGAAAATTCCTGAGGATTGGAACAACGCTACAATGATCTTGCTACATAAAAAAGGTGACATTGAGGATCTCAGGAACTACAGACCTATCAGCCTCCTATCAGTGGTTTATAAAATCTTCACTAAAGTTCTTTCACGCCGCTTGAAAGTGACACTGGACATGGCTCAACCGAGAGAACAAGCTGGATTCAGGAGTGGCTACAGCACAATAGATCATATCCACGTACTGAGAGAACTAATTGAAAGAGCGAGGGAATATAAACTTCCATTGTGCATGGCTTTTATCGATTATGAAAAAGCCTTTGATTCAGTGAAACCATCAGCAGTTGCAATGGCTCTGAAATCCTGCGGTATTGAAGATGCATACATTATTATTATTAATAACATCTATGAAAATGCAAGTGCAAAGATTCGGCTGTTTGAAAATGCAACACACATAAAAATTGGAAAAGGAGTGAGACAAGGTGACACCATATCTCCAAAGCTCTTTAATGCCACATTGGAAAATGTCTTTCAATCACTGAACTGGGAAAACAAAGGGATAAAGATTAATGGAGATTATCAAACCCACCTTCGTTTTGCTGATGACATAGTCATTTTTGCAACTACCCTATCAGAGCTGCAGAGTATGATCCAGGAACTTGCTGACAAGAGTAAAGAAGTGGGATTAAAAATGAACTTTCAGAAGACAAAAGTGATGTTCAATGCTTTTACAAGAAATGAAGATTTATCGATTGATGGAGAAAAGCTGGAGATAACAGACACATACGTTTATCTTGGACAGCAGATATCAAGTGAGGGTCACATTGGTGAAGAAATTAATCAGCGTACAAAACTTGCCTGGAGAGCTTTTGGAAGAAACAGCATAATTTTCAAGAGCAATATGCCATTATGTCTTAAAAGAAAAGTGTTTGATCAATGCATCCTTCCAGTGCTTACGTATGGTGCAGAGACGTGCACCTTAGCTAAAAGAGACATACAAAGGCTGCAGACAACTCAAAAAAGCATGGAGAGGTGCATGCTTGGTGTAACCAGGAGAGATAAGAAGAGGAACACGTGGATCCGAAAAATGACAAGAGTGGAAGACATCATCATCAGAGTTAAATCCCTGAAATGGCAATGGGCTGGACATACTGCCAGAAGGACAGATCATCGATGGACAGCCGAAATTTTAGATTGGATTCCAAGGGACAGGAAAAGACCCAGAAGAAGACTACATGGAAGATGGGTGGATGAAATTTGAAAGTATGTGGGAGTGACATGGAGGAGACTGGCACAAGACAGACCGTTGTGGAGGAAACTTGGGGAGACCTTCGTCCAGCAGTGGATTGGATTGTCAACCATTATCAATTCACTGCTGGACGAAGATCTCCCCAAGTTTCTTCCACAGTGGTCTGTCTTGTGCCAGTCTCCTCCATATATACAGTATATATATATATATAATCTGTTGCCATAACAGAAACCAGCGTGGAAATAGTCTCGTAGAGTTTGCAGAGGCAGAAGGGTTTTTCATCTTGAACTCCTTTTTCAAGAAAAAGCCACACAGAAAATGGACATGGAGACATCCAAATGGGATGACAAGTGAAATTGATTTCATTATGTGTAACGAAAAATTTATCATAGAAGACTGCAGTGTGCTAAACAAGTTCAACACAGGTAGTGACCATAGATTGGTGAAATGTAAGATGCACCTCAACACTAAACTCGAATGTGGCAAGCTCATAAGACAAACAAAACGTTTTGACATAACCAACCTTAAAAAACACCATAATACCTTCGAGTTGGAACTGAAGAACAGATTCTCTGCTTTAGAAGGCCTAACATCGGAAGAAGTGCATATTTCTGAAGTTAACAGTAAAGTAACTAAAGCTCTTATGGAAACAGCAACAAAATTAGCTGGGTCTAAAAACAAGTTGCATGTGAACAAATTATCAGGAAAAACTAAAATGTTGATGCAAAAAAGAAGAGAGATCAGGACAACTAAAGAAGATGTGACTTCCAAAGTGGAATATATTGAGCTATGCAAGACAGTACGAAAAAGTATAACTGAAGACGTGAGGAAATTCAACTGTGAACTAGTAAGGAAAGCAATTGAAAACAACCAAAGCCTAAAGATAGCAAAGGGACATCTCAGTAAGGGAAGAAAACAGATTATGGCACTGAGAAAAGAAGATGGTTCTGTAACAAGAAATAGAGGCGAAATTTTGGCAAGAGTGAAAGATTTCTACTCCAAATTATATGAAAGGGATGATACATGTACTCCAGACATCATGAAAGGTACCAGTACCAGAGTTCTTCCAGTCCTCTCAGCAGAAGTTGCACATGCAATCAAGAACATGAAGCGGGGAAAAGCTCCAGGAGAAGATGGAATTACTGTAGACATCATACAAGAAGCAAGTGGAGAAATCGAAACCGTACTCGCCCAAATTTTCACTCGATGCCTTAATGAAGGGAAGATTCCTGAGGATTGGAACAACGCTACAATGATCCTGCTACATAAAAAAGGTGACATTGAGGATCTCAGGAACTACAGACCTATCAGCCTCCTATCAGTGGTTTATAAAATCTTCACTAAAGTTATTTCACGCCGCTTGAAAGTGACACTGGACATGGCTCAACCGAGAGAACAAGCTGGATTCAGGAGTGGCTACAGCACAATAGATCATATCCACGTACTGAGAGAACTAATTGAAAGAGCATGGGAATATGAACTTCTATTGTGCATGGCTTTTATCGATTATGAAAAAGCCTTTGATTCGGTGAAACCATCAGCAGTTACAATGGCTCTGAAATCCTGCGGTATTGAAGATGCGTACATTAATATTATTAATAACATCTATGAAAATGCAAGTGCAAAGATTCGGCTGTTTGAAAACACAACACACATAAAAATTGGAAAAGGAGTGAGACAAGGTGACACTATATCTCTGAAGCTCTTTAATGCCACATTGGAAAATGTCTTTCAATCACTGAACTGGGAAAACAAAGGGATAAAGATTAATGGAGATTATCTAACTTCCCTTCGTTTTGCTGATGATGTAGTCATTTTTGCAACTACCCCATCAGAGCTGCAGAGTATGATCCAGGAACTTGCTGACAAGAGTAAAGAAGTGGGATTAAAAATGAACTTTCAGAAGACAAAAGTGATGTTCAATGCTTTTACAAGAAATGAAGATTTATCGATTGATGGAGAAAAGCTGGAGATAACAGACACGTACGTTTATCTTGGACAGCAGATATCAAGTGAGGGTCACATTGATGAAGAAATTAATCAGCGTACAAAACTTGCCTGGAGAGCTTTTGGAAGAAACAGCATAATTTTCAAGAGCAATATGCCATTATGTCTTAAAAGAAAAGTGTTTGATAAATGCATCCTTCCAGTGCTTATGTATGGTGCAGAGACGTGGACCTTAACTAAAAGAGACATACAAAGGCTGCAGACAACTCAAAAAAGCATGGAGAGGTGCATGCTTGGTGTAACCAGAAGAGATAAGAAGAGGAACTCGTGGATCCGAAAAATGACAAGAGTGGAAGACATCATGATCAGAGTTAAATCCCTGAAATGGCAATGAGCTGGACATACTGCCAGAAGGACAGACCATCGATGGACAGCCGAAATTTTAGATTGGATTCCAAGGGACAGGAAAAGACCCAGAGGAAGACCACATGGAAGATGGGTGGATGAAATTCGAAAGTATGCGGGAGTGACATGGAGGAGACTGGCACAAGACAGACTGTTGTGGAGGAAATTTGGGGAGACCTTCATCCAGCAGTGGATTGATAATGGTTGACAATGATGATGATGATATATAATCTCATCCTTGAAAAGATAATGACTTTTGAACAAATGACAACACAGCCACAACCAGAGACAGAAAATTTTCCTGGGCTCAGTTAAGTCTGAGCCAACATTGACCTGACTTAACAAACAACAAAATATAAAGCAGCACATTACCTTGTGATGATTTCATTTATAACAACAAACATTTTTTCTTCTTTTTTTTTCTCCTGCAGTCTTTCTGTTTCCCCACTGTAGGGGGGGAGAAGGGTTGCAGCCACTATAATACTCCGGAGCATAGTTCATCTCAGTGTTCCTATGGTAGTTAAAAACAGGCCAGGCTCCTGAAGAAAGACTAGTTCCAATGGTTCAGTCCATCGAAAGGCTAACTCTCACCTGGTATTTCATTTTATAGGAATTTCTTAGGCCCCAAGGAAGGGCTTCCTCTGATGATTGGAATCTGGACACTAGGGCCTCCAAATAGCAAAGAAGTTTCCATAAGGGTCATCTGTGGCATTTAGCAAAAGCTGTGGTTGCAGTCCCTTTTATTCATCTGCTGGGGGATTATTAACATGCCGGACGTTGGCTGGCAGGAAAGTCCAGTTCACTCGAGCCTCGAGAACCAAAAAATCTCCAGAAGGTAGAATATGGCGGTGCATTGAGAATTTTTTTTCTTCTCTCCTTTTGCTTGTGGAAGGGAATTCTTATCAGACAAGCTGCCTCTCTGCTGGGCTGGTCTTTCAAAGACCGGCTAGGGCAGTGGCGTTCTTCCCCACCTTACATAGTGGTCAGCAACAACAAGAAGAGCGATTTTCGCCTTGGAACTCTCCTAACCCCAAAGCCTATTTTTGACCTGGCTGGGTCCCAATTCGCCAAAATCTGCATAGCAACAGAGTCCAACCAAACTGTTGGTCGCTTTCATGCCAAAAGGGTGAAGCTAAGTAGATGCCCCTCTCACCCAGAGCTGGCTGACCTTGGTCTCTGGTGATGCAGCAACTTCCTGTCCTTTGGGGCTAAAATAGAACACCATTGGGTTTCATACCCGGAAAGGGAAGAACCTTTTTGGGCTCTAACTGTCAACTCAAATTCGCTACAATGCCGGAATAAAGGAATTCACCCTGAACAATCACATGAAATAATATTTTCCCTGTTCTGTGATAGAAAATACCACTGAAAATGAAACAGAAGTAAGTCGAGAATTTAGATTACCAAAAGAAAATTACAAAAATCTTCCTTGCTCCTTTTCTGGGAGGAAGAAAGAAGTTGAAAGTCTATCACAAATTCAGTTATTTATTATTATTTTTTTCAATGAAATTTTGTTCTTTTGGGGTCAGATAAAATGAAAGAATTGCACACATTCTCCCAGTTAATCCTTCCCAGAAGGAAAATGTAGTTCTGGAGTGAATATATAAATATATTTTTTTTAACGTTCTGTAAAATTCAAGAAAGGTCCAACCAAACTGTTGGTTGGACCTTTCTTGAATTTCCTCAAATTTTACAAAAAGTTTTCCTCAAATTTTACAAAAAAAAAAAAAAAAAAAAAATCTAGTGACAGAATAATCTTGCACCAGTCTCCTCCATGTCACTCCCACATGTTTTTGAATTTCATCAGCCCATCTGTCATGTGGTCTTCTTCTGGGTCTTATCCTGTCCCTTGGAATCCAGTCCAGAATTTGGTTGTCCATTGGGGGTCAGTTCTTCTGGCAACATGTCCAGCCCATTGCCATTTCATGGATTTTACTCTGATCATGATGTCTACCACTCTTGTCATTTACCTTATCCACGAGTTCCTCTTCTTATCTCTCCTGGTTACACCAAGCATGCATCTCTCCTGGTTACACCAAGCATGCATCTCTCCATGCTTCTTTCCATTGTCTGCAGTCTTTGTATGTCTTTTGTAATTAAGGTCTACGTCTCTGTGCCATACGTAAGCACTGGAAGGATGCATTGATTAAACACTTTTTTTTTGACATAATGGCATTTTGAGGTGGGTAATCTTAGTGAGAGATGGCTTCACGTCCACAGGACGCTCCTCTAGGCAACAATGGCACACACAACAGCAACAAGGGCCTCTGTGATTCTTCGAAACTGACACAATTTTAAGCTTCCGTACAAATTATTGTTGAGGTACCAGCTAGTTCTGTGTGACATTGGCCAAAAGACCCCAACTCACTGGGTTTTGTTCCAGAATCCTTAGGTGAAATGACTAACTGGAACTGTTAGTCATGGGCTAATCCCCCTACACTGGTGTACTTTCCTGATTAAAAAGACACAAAGCAATACTTTCACAGACTCTAGAGTGGGATATTGTGGGCCTACCACACTTGAGAGGAATGGTCCACCATGGAAACAATAAGAAATGGTAAATAGCGCATGAGAAAGAGATCTCGACTGAGTGAGCGTAAAATTCATGTATAGAATACTACAGGAACAAATGGAAAAATGAATGAAGTGATTGAAGAAATCAATAAGTATAGATTGGATGTACTGTGTTTAAGTGAAACTAAAAAGAAGAAAATTGGGATAGAAGAAGTGAATGGAACGATGAGTGTGTGGCCTGGAGTGTTGGATAATGTGAGAGGACAGGCTGGTGTAGGTGTGATTTTAAGTGAATGATGAAGTACAACTTGATTCACCACAGCTACATAAGTGAGGCAATTCTTTGCATTTATTTGAAAGTGAAACTTCAGAGAATAGCAATTCTTGTAGTGCATGCTCCTTGTGACTCAAAACCTTCTGATAGGAAGGAAGATTTCTGGAATGAGCTAAAAGCTGCTTTAAGCCAGTTTGATGCAAAAGAGAAATTATAATAGCATGGGATTTCAATGCTAGAGTAGGGGTGAAGAATGCGATTTCTGATGAAGTTTTGGGCAAGTTTAATGATCCTTGTGTGAATGGTAATGGTGAAAAATTAATTGAACTCTGCATTGAGAATGGTTTGCGTGTATCTAATGTTTTTCTACTACAAGTATATCCACACATATGCTTGGGAAAATTGTACTCTGGAGATAAAAGAGTGTAATAGACTTTGTTGTTTATGAACAGCGTCTGAAACACTTAGTTGCTGACACTCGCGTGATGAGAGGTGCGGATGTTGGCTCTGATTATTACTTGGTAGTGTCACAGGTGAAACTGAATGTTGGTTGGAGGAAAAATAATAGGAAGAGGCCCAGGATGGAAAGAATATAGGTTGAAAGGCTCCCTGAAGGTAATCAGTGTTATTATGACATACCCAGAGAGCGACTGAAAGAGCTGAGTCTTGCGAGAGAGATGTAGAAAAGAAGTTGGAATGCTTTAAGAACTGTGTTGTTACTGCTGCTGTAGAGGTCTGTGGCACCACAATAGTGGGTAACATTGGAAGTGATGTTTGGTGGAATAGGGAGATTGAAGAAGCAGTAAAGAGAAAGAAGGAAGCATATTTGGGGATGTCGCAAGGTAGAGTTTCTGAGGATGAATATCACTGTAGGAAGCATGAGGCAGCTAAGCTGGTTTGCCAGACAGATAGGAAGGAAAAGGTGGAAAGGATTGAATTGACTTTTTAAAAAGGCAGAAAAACTTTCTGGAAGTACACGAGACACAGGAAAAATAGGGGAAACAAAGTTTTCAGTTGTGTGAAGAATAGGATCAGAGAAATGGTATAGGAGCCCAATGAATTAAGTGAAAGATGGGGTGAATTCTTCTGTGAGTTACTAGATCAAGAAATTTGCTCAGGCAAGTTTATTTGGCCTGACTTAGGTATGTTACTACCAATTTTCACATTTTGAGCATTGAAAAATAATCTAAATGGCACAATAATTGATCAGGTGAATGAATTTGTGTACTTAGGAAACATGTTCAATACAGAAAACAAATTAGATGGTGAAATTCGTACACGAGCAAGTTCATTGAAAGTCATATCTGCCTTAGGAGCACTTCACAGGAATGATGGGTTGGTTCTCAAGAGAGTACCGAATGGCTGTGTATGAAAGTGTAATTGTTCCTACTCTGAAGTATAGCAGTGAAACCCGGGTATCACAGAAAAGACATAGGAGACATTTGTTTGCTGGAGAGATGCATTACTTATGGGGAGTTTGTGGCATGACACTCTCTGATCATGAGAAGAATGAAGATGTAATGCAGTTGTGTAATGTGAGGCAAAATGTTGTTAGTAAGGTGAACACTAATATTCTTAGGTGGTTTGGCCATGTTGAAAGAATGAGTGATGAGATGCTTACTAAGAAAATGTTTTCAGCCCAAGTGGCAGGAAGGAAAGGCAGAGGAAGTCATGGGAGGATCAAATTCAGGAGTGTCTGCAGGAGAAAAAGATTGAGTATGAAGTATAGAAGGTCTTGTGAATGTTGTGTGATGGATGTCAGTGAAGCCTGAGTTGTGTGTCAGGATTGCTGTAAATAGAGAAGTTTGATATGATAACAGTAAGTAAATAATCAGTTAAAAATTTTTCTGGTAGTTTGTATTTCTTTGTGGAGCTACCCTCTGAATCTCAGAGAACA
The DNA here is from genome assembly GCA_039090855.1 of Macrothele yani. Taxonomy (NCBI): domain Eukaryota; kingdom Metazoa; phylum Arthropoda; class Arachnida; order Araneae; family Macrothelidae; genus Macrothele; species Macrothele yani. The sequence continues at coordinate 69,421,353 of CM077025.1, read as the reverse complement.
GCTTAGTTATATGTATGTATGCCATATTGCTCTTAAAAATTGCACTGTTTCTTCCAAAAGCTCTTCAACCAAGTTTTATACATCGATTAATTTCTTCATCAATGTGACCTTTGCTTGATATCTGCTGTCTAAGGTCAATGTAGGTCTGCTGTCTAAGGTCAATGTAGGTATCAGTGATCATTTTCTCTTGTTCCATAGTCTCAACTCTAGAGATTCCATTGTATTGTTATGAATTTTCCCTCATTATTTTGGATATAATGAGCATGGATAATTAGGCCGATTAATTAATTTGTGGGTCCTGGTTGGGTTTTAGGTATAAAAAAAAAAAAAAAAAAAAAAAAAAAGAGATAACCCTAAAGAGAAACAAGGACCACACAGAAATGCTTTGTCATTGCGTGTAGGGTCCGAGGGTGACCAAAACAGACGCAAGTCACTCTGGCAGAAACAGAATGTTGACTATTCAATGCCTGGTTGTATTGCTTGGAGAATGGGAGTAGGCTATATCGCCCATCTCTGGCAGACAGGTTTGTGGAAGAAGTTGCAGTTTGGGAGAAGGGATCCTTATATATTTGTAATGCTTAAATGCTAACTAATGCATCCTTGTAATGCTTAAGTGCTGACTAATGCATTTTCAAGTGCTCCTGGTATTCCAATGTGCATGAAGGAGGGAAAGCATTTGCAAGATCTGGTGTATGAGCTGAAATATATATGATCTTCCATCACCTAAAAAACCGAGGCCCTGGTTATTTAACTAGCAGCTAAGAGCATTTTTCTAGCTTGGCTTGTGCTCTCTTCTGACCATGAGAGAACATCATACAGAGGTCATAGTGCTGTACCCTTCACAGCAGTTTTCTCCCAGACCATCTGCATAGAAAACAGAGTGTGTTTGTTTGAGTGTGATAAAAGCGCCCACCTGTGTAAAACCGAAGTAATACTTGTAGTAAACTTGCAACGAATCTGAAAGTGATTGTGAAAGAAAACAGCAGGGGAGGATAGGTAATCACCTCCTCAAAATACATGTGTGCAAAAAGGTTTAGATTACAATGCTTAACCAGGACGTACCCATAAATAAACTTTATATGTTAAGCATATGATATTTATTGTGTGAAACAGTGGTATTTCGAGACAGAAGTCACTAATCAACTTACCTGTTAACTGTCTTAGCATTTACGATTGGACATTGTGATCTAGTTGAAATTATAATTTTGATTGTAGTGACCTGTCTAAAACCATAGTTTGACCTAATTCATCATCATAAATTATGTAAATATGAGTTTCTAAATTAAACTGTATTTATGTGCCATCAATCCTCAGAGTTGATTGGTGCATGATCTGTGGTAGAAAAATAAATTTTAAGTTTGTGTATGCCCTCATTAAAACAGCCTTCACAAAAGAACCTATTCAATCTTTTTCAAAGAATCACATTCAGTTTGCATCAAATTGGTGGTGAGCGTTGAGTTTGTTGCTAAGCTTGGTATGTTACAGTACCTTTTGCACTAGGAACATTATCCTCAATATTTTCAACTTATTTTTCTTCATTGTTTCTAGCAATATTTTTGTCAGAATTTTTTATTTTTTACATTATCACAAAATTCATAAGTGACCCAGCAGTTGACAAATTTTCATTTACAGAATTCATCACATGACAGCATTACAGATCATTGAGACAACCCATTAAGCCACTTGCTGAGTGGTAGGTGACATTATTGCCATCAGTTGCAATTGTTGCCTCTTGCCGCACAGAAACAAGCTCTGCATGATGGATACCATTACTGATTGTATTTTCTGTCACTTGGTGCAACACTACAATTTATAATTAAAAACAACTATTTCCAATATAATAAGTGCATATACAAACAAGAAACTGGTGCTCCTATGGGCTCCCCCATGCCTGGACTCATGGCTGAAGTTGTGTCCCAAGACATTGAATCTAAAATACTTAATCAAGAAAATGAAAAGTTACCTGACTTATACTGGAGATATGTCGATGACATTTTATTTTTTTGAAAGTACTCTGATGAAGACTTGCAATTTTCTTATTGCGCAGTATATCCAATTATATCCAACAATAAACTTAACCAAAGAATATGAAAAAAATAGAAAGCACCCATTTCTGGATTTACTATTAATAAACAACAAAAATGAAATCGATTATGAAGTATATCAAAAGGCTACCTTTGTACCAGCAACAATCCCCACAGATTCTTATCATCCACAGAAACACAAAATAACTGCTTTTCATTTTTACATCCAAAGTACTGTTTCACGTTCTTTAAGCATTGATGCAGAGATTAATGAAATAAATTGGATTAAAAATATGGCTTTCAAATTTGGATACAGCATGAAGACAATGGATAGATTGTACAAAAAATGTAAAAATTCAGCTAATAATATAACACCCAGCAGAGAAAAAGAACCTTCAAAATATTGTGGCAAGATTCCATATATCCAACTAATTGCCAGTATACTGAAGACTGAATGTCATAAAGCTGGAATTTGGATTGCATAAAAAGTCAATGATATTGGCAAATTATTAACCCAAGATAATGATCCCATCTCTATTTTAAATAAAGCAGGTGTTTATCAATTTCCTATATTACCACAAGACAACAAAAGCTGCAATGGTGCTATCTATGTAGGAAGTACAAAAAAGAACTTGAGTATTAAACTAAATACACACATACATGCATATCATTAAGCTGTTCTTTGAGATTCAGAGATTAGCTCCTCAAAGGAAGACCATGTGACAAGTACACATTTAATTGATAGAACTAGAATTTACTTACTGTTGGTGTATCATATTTACTGATAAAATGTCTACGTTACATCGGTTTCACATGTTAAAATTCGATCAAAAAACAACCAGCTTCAACTTCTTGTTGATCGACCCATAAAAAACATCAAAGAGAATATAAGTAAAAAGTCTTACCATTTTAGACGTAGTTGCTATTATGGTATCCTGTAAGAAACAGTCATCTATTACAGCAAGTCTAGAATGCAAAACTTTTTACCTGTATACCCTTTGATGTTTTTTATGGGTCGATCAACGAGAGTTGAAGCTGGTTGTTTTTTGATCAAATTTTAACATGTGAAACTGATGTAACTTAGACATTTTATCGGATATCTATTATTCCACATAGCGATATTCACCATATATCTCTTTTGATATTGTGAACTATTTATATGTATGTCTCTGTCTACAACGATCTCTGCACACCGCTCAAGCTTCATTAACATCCATCACACACTTCACACAAGACCTTCTGTACTTCATACTCATAATCTTTTTCTCAAGCAGACATTCCTGAATCTGGTCCTCCTGTGATTTCCTTGGCCTTCTTCTATTTTTCTTTCCTGCCACTTGGGCTAAAAAAAAATGTTTTAGTCAGCACCTCATCACTCATTCTTTCAATATGGCCAAACCACTTAAGAATATTAGTCCCCACCTTACTAACAACATTTTGTCTCACATTACACATCCACAACACATTATTCCTCCAGACTTGCCAACCTTAAGAAGAGAAACATCCTACAATGTTCTATAAAAATCCTGCAAGTATACTTTCGTATGTTTGAAATATCAATGGACATCATTTGAAGCACTAATGTTACGTTAAGGCATATAAAAAATGTAAAAAAAAATTCTGTTAAAAAATATTTTAAAAATTTCTATTCAGTTTTGCATCGATCTCGAGGATAACACAAATTATGGCGAAAAAGGAGAAATTCCTCAAAGTTGTGGCACTCTCATGGCTAAAGAATACAGCGAAATTTTTCCTCCATTTTTAAACTGAAATACAAGTATTTATGGAATAAAATGATATATAATAACAATACTGGAAAGAGGCAACATCACAGAAAAAAGAAATTACGATTATGGAAAAAATCTTTATTTCATTTACTTCCATTTCTGAAAGACGATGTACCGTCCCAATGTGTATTTTTATGAATTGGTAAAATTATTCGATGTGTAGTTTTACGCACGCAGAAAAATTCTGGACACATATTTTTACGCATTGGGAAAAATTCCTGATGCGTATTTTTACGCGTTGGTGAAATTTCGATGCGTACTAAACGCGTAATTACGCATTTTGGCGAACTCTGGTCGGCACATCACTTGAGCACTCCCGTGGAGAGAGAGAGAGAGAGCCTACTATGCTCTGTTACGAAGCTAGCGAGTCAAAGATGACATCATCGCGTGACACAGCGCTTATAAGGTCCAGTAGAAAATCTAAGTGGATAGTTGCAGGGGGTTGAAATATTTCGATTGAGCAAACGAAATATTGGAAAAAGACCTCTATCTGTAAATCAGTAAAATTAAGCAGAAATCCGTATAAGTTGGCAAGTATGCAAGTTCATTTTTGAAAATGTCCCCATTTCGGCAACGACGCATGATGTTTTTGTCCTGTCACATGCATATTTTTTTGCAGTGTTACTATCTGGGAACATTTTCTTAAAAAGCACACTTGCATGGTCAGCACAGCTTAAAGGTAAGTTATGTTACATGAGGAATGAAGTAAACAAGCACTCAGCATGCATAATGACATTGGAAGAGGAACTATCTCGAGCAAAATTTAATGTTTTGTTATTTTCTATGCACTTAGAATTGTCCACGTGTTTTTGCATACGAATGTGATTAACGATATCTCCTTTGCCCTTGTGAACAATGGAAAAATCACATCTACAAACAGAGCAAAAGGCAAATTGTTGGGCCTTCCTTGTGTCGATTATACACGGATAATCTGTCGTATAACACTTCTTAAAAACAGACTGATATTTTCTACCAGCCATCGCATGATTAAACACGTGCACGAAAAGTTCTCAGAAATTCCTGTTAAGAGAGACGAAGCACATCAAACAAATGAAAATGCGCTTCCGATACCGTCGAGTCGACAGATGAGAAATCTGTGTCAGTACATAGGGCCAACGCCAAGCCTGTTCCTGCTCCGTGCCTGCAGCGTCAGAGGTCATTAGCAGACAGAAGAGTAAACATCGCTGCCAACTGCTGACTCAGAGGGGAAAGGTCGCTTTTCAGCTAACGAACCCATGCCTTGAAGAACTTCGAACTTTCCCCCTTGCTACTTTTTAATTTACGCTATGGAAATCATGATGGAATCCGGCAATATTAATTTATAACCCTGAAATCCGGCATTGCCTGCCTAAATCCGGAGGGTTGGAAGGCCTGTTCCTCATATGATCAGCGCGTCTTGCCACAAACCCCCCATAAGTAACGCATCTCCGCAGGATATAAAAGAGTCCTATGTCTTTTCACTGCCCTACATCAGAGTAGGAACAAATATACTTTCATACACAGCCATTTGAAAATTCCTTGAGAATCCATCATTCCTGTGAAATCCTCCTAAGGCAGCTATGACTTTCAATGAAGAATTCACTTGCCTACTAATTTCGCCATCTAATTTGTTCTCTCTGTCAAACAAATGTACTTCCTAAATATACAAATTCATTCAACTCACCAATCTCTGTGCCATTAAGGCTTATCTTGCATTCAGTAACAGTTCCTTGCTCAAAGACCATAACTTCGGTTTTTGCCTTATTTATACTCAGTTTGAATTTCATATGAACTTTGTACATCCGGGACAAGATGCTCTGCAACTCACTTTTGCTTTCTGCCAACAGGACAGTGTCATCAGCATAGAGTAATCTGCACACACGCATATTACCAAGACAAACCAGTATTATCCATTTTGGCATCATGCATGCAAGCATCCATAAATCTATTAAACAGCCAGGGTGACATTACACAAGCTTTCCTGACTCCTGCATGAATAGAAAACCATTTCGATAAAACACCACTCATACACATGCTCTACTGTCAGCATATATGGCTTTCACACTATTAAGTAGATTCCCAGTAATACCATATTTATTCAATACCTTCCACAGAAGAGTCCTATTTACTGAACATATAAATAACTGGAAAAACAAATAAAAACATCATTAATACAATACTGCCTTGATAATAATTCTGAACCTGACAGGACAAATACCCATATGATAACTTCCCACCGCAACCATAGACAGATTTTAATATCTGAAGCCATCACTATTGAGAAGACTAAGAAACACAATTGTAATATTGACATGCCAATAGGACTATTATATGCATGGACATATTTGATTAAACAAGAAAATTACCTAAAAAAGAATAGAAATCGAACTAAAAAACTGAAAAAATCACAGAGTAAACATTCACCAGATGGAGCAACATGTGATGTGTGCAATGTCGATCATGACATCACTGGGTATGATTAGTTGGCAATGGTTCAGTCAGGCAGTGCAGAAATAACAGTCATAACAAAGACATTGGCCACCACTGAGGAAAACCATGTCAACATGGTGGAAATGCATCTGGACACGACGCTGGAGAATATAGCTCATTTGCATAGCTGGATTTAAGGTTTTCTCAAGATTATAAGGCTAGTTTTTATCCACTTGTTTTCCTTTGTGTTTCATGGTTTTTAGCCATTCTTTATTCAAATGGTTTTAAACTTAGTTTCATACATCATCCACATTCTTCTGTTTTAGCACCTACTAGATATGCCTCAACAACGACGATAAATTAGGAACAGCCACTGAAAAATAGATGTGGTGAGTTTTTTTTTTTTTTTAAGTTTTATCAAATCTTTTTACCTGTTCATTTTTTCATGCCTTGAATATTGGCCATGTATATACAACAAGCCTGAAGATAGCAAAGGGACGTCTCAGTAAGGGAAGAAAACAGATTATGGCACTGAGAAAAGAAGATGGTTCTGTAACAAGAAATAGAGGCGAAATTTTGACAAGAGTGAAAGATTTCTACTCCAAATTATATGAAAGGGATGATACATGTACTCCATACATCATGAAAGGTACCAGTACCTGAGTTCTTCCAGTCCTCCCAGCAGAAGTTGCACATGCAATCAAGAACATGAAGTGGGGAAAAGCTCCAGGAGAAGATGGAATTACTGTAGACATCATACAAGAAGCAAGTGGAGAAATCGAAACAGTACTCGCCCAAATTTTCACTCGATGCCTTAAAGAAGGGAAGATTCCTGAGGATTGGAACAATGCTACAATGATTTTGCTACATAAAAAAGGTGACATTGAGGATCTCAGGAACTACAGACCTATCAGCCTCCCATCAGTGGTTTATAAAATCTTCACTAAAGTTCTTTCACACCGCTTGAAGGTGACACTGGACATGGCTCAACCGAGAGAACAAGCTGGATTCAGGAGTGGCTACAGCACAATAGATCATATCCACGTACTGAGAGAACTAATTGAAAGAGTGAGGGAATATGAACTTCCATTGTGCATGGCTTTTATCGATTATGAAAAAGCCTTTGATTCGGTGAAACCATCAGCAGTTACAATGGCTCTGAAATCCTGCGGTATTGAAGATGCGTACATTAATATTATTAATAACATCTATGAAAATGCAAGTGCAAATATTCGGCTGTTTGAAAATACAACACACATAAAAATTGGAAAAGGAGTGAGACAAGGTGACACCATATCTCTGAAGCTCTTTAATGCCACATTTGAAAATGTCTTTCAATCACTGAACTGGGAAACAAAGGGATAAAGATTAATGGAGATTATCTAACCCACCTTCGTTTTGCTGATGACACAGTCATTTTTGCAACTACCCCATCAGAGCTGTAGAGTATGATCCAGGAACTTGCTGACAAGAGTAAAGAAGTGGGTTTAAAAATGAACTTTCAGAAGACAAAAGTTATGTTCAATGCTTTTACACGAAATGAAGATTTATCGATTGATGGAGAAACGCTGGAGATAACAGACATGTATGTTTATCTTGGACAGCAGATATCAAGGGAGGGTCACATTGATGAAGAAATTAATTGGCGTAAAGAACTTGCCTGGAGAGCTTTTGGAAGAAACAGCATAATTTTCAAGAGCAATATGCCATTATGTCTTAAAAGAAAAGTGTTTGATCAATGCATCCTTCCAGTGCTTACGTATGGTGCAGAGACGTGGACCTTAGCTAAAAGAGACATACAAAGGCTGCAAACAACTCAAAAAAGCATGGAGAGGTACATGCTTGGTGTAACTAGGAGAGATAAGAAGAGGAACTCGTGGATCCAAAAAATGACAAGAGTGGAAGACATCATGATCAGAGTTAAATCCCTGAAATTGCAATGGGCTGGACATACTGCCAGAAGGACAGACCGTCGATGGACAGCCGAAATTTTAGATTGGATTCCAAGGGACAGGAAAAGACCCAGAAGAAGACCACATGGAAGATGGGTGGATGAAATTCGAAAGTATGCGGGAGTGACAAGGAGGAGACTGGCACAAGACAGACTGTTGTGGATAAAACTTGGGGAGACCTTCGTCCGGCAGTGGATTGATAATGGTTGAAAATGATGATGATATACAACATATGGGCTCACTCCCCTTCCCGTCCTAATATGTGAGAAACAGAATTTGTAAGATAATCTGTTGTGCATCTACAATATATAGAAAGATATATATTATGTTTGCAAATTTGGTAAATGATTTTCACTAGTGTCTCTCAAAATCTTAAAAACTTTTGTTGCCAGATGCAACATCAGTATATGGGAAGGCAACAAATCTTAGAAGAAAGAAAGCTTCTTGCTGGGACATTTATATCAAATATATCACTCACTGTTTTGTAGTGCTAATATGGTACAAAAATTACTTGAAAAGTTAGCTATATTTGCTGAAGAAAGTGTAAATTTTTGTACATTATTAAAATTCTGGCAAGTCATTCATAAAACCAAACAACTTATTCAAGGCGAATACTTAGAAAATCGAAATCTCTAGTTCTGAGAAGAACTCTAAAAACTATTTATTGTGTCAGGCCAGAGAAGGAAACAGAACAAGTAAGAAAGCTTAATAAGAAGTTGGATAACAGAATCATCAAAGAGAGGGAAAGGGCTCGCCAGATAGAAAATAAAAAAAAAACTTTTTATATGAATGAAGTTGGTCAGAGAACTAAACTGGATGTACACAGTAAAGTATTTGGAACTACCTCGTATATAGGAGTGTGAGCATGATGCAATAAAGGACCCTTCTGGGATTAGAAGTAGTGGACAAAAAAAAAAAAAAAAATTGCAGAGGTAAAACTTCCTTGCTGGTCTGTGATAAGAGGAATGAATATATAAGTCATGTCATGCAAAGCTACCTCACACAGGTTATTTTTAAGAATGTGTGTCAAATAACTTTGACTTTTGTTCCTTTATCTTACACAACACACAGCTTAACTCCACATTTGAGTTTACTTTTCTTTTGGTGATTTAAAACACATTTTTTATCCTCAACACATCAATGTGATCATGTTTTAGATGATAATTACAAATTATTCGGAGTGCCACAAACTGCAAATTTCTTACAAGTATTATTGGGTACATGCATTCAAAATAATTTTGGGAACATATGTAAACTATTATGTACGAATATTTATTACAAAATGACAATAAATTATGTAACTATTACTATTATTTGTTCTTTCAGAAACACATTAAACTAAATTAAAAGTTACTGAACACACATAGAACATGCTAAGACAAATGACACTGAAAAAATTTACTAGGCAAGGCATCATCACTCCAAAACATTTAGTATTAATGTATTTCATTACTTCAACTGGCAGTGAAGAAAACTTGTATTCTTTGGATAAAAATAATAATAAAAAAAAAACATTATCTTACATTCAATCTGCATCAAAAATCAACATTTCAAGAACACCATATGAAAGAAACTAAAGTCTTCTCACTTTTTAGTGTGGCAGATGATGGGCTAGGGGAGAACGCATTTTTGAGGGTGAAGCAGGTTTCATGTCTTTTGAATTTGATTGCTTTGGAAGAGTCCCACCTGACAAAATATCATAATGAATCATTATGAATATTAAAAGATTGCAGCTGGCACACATGCATAACAAAACTGCTCACTGAGATTGAACTAATGAAACTTAAAAAATACTTAAAGATAAAAAAAGAATTGCAATTTTGTAACATTACTACTGTACGAAATGCAAATATAAAAAATAGTTGTAACATAAAACATTTATCATACACTTCACAAAGGTCTCCAACATTTCACAACCTGAATAGTAACTTCAGATACTGCTTTGCCGTGCACATGGAACATTTAATTCAACACTGCTTAGTGACATGCACATAAATCAGTTTGTAATATGCACAGTTTAAACAGCACTAATAAGCTCTTCAGTTTAAACAACCCTAATAAGCACTGATCTAGGAAATGGAACAAAGCAGAAATGAACAACAAATACAACCCTTATGCTATGAACCTAGAATCTTGGAGTGAAAACCAGCATTCTAACTGTAAAATTATTCAAAAATGAAAAATAATTACACACTGTGGTAAGAACTTTAACAGTCAGCTCTGGGTGATTAGGTTGGGTTGTTTGTAGTTTCTTCACTGCTATGAGTTTTATTGATGTATGAGGAATTTTTCAACTTGAATTCAGCAATGCTGCTTTAAAGGATGAAGTCAAATGGACACCTTAGGTACTTCAGGTTCCACAAAGAATGCAGCATATCCAACGCTTACTTTTGCAATGGAATTGATGCTCACGTTCAAGGAAAAACTAAGGACAGGATAGGCAGCAAACCTTGAAACAAAGCCCACACCATTGTTTACCCTTCAAACAACCAAAAGAGCATTATTCAAGTAAATACGCCTAAGCAGTGATCAGCCTATAGAGGAGAAGTGCTGACAGTAATTCTTGACTGCTGTTTCAAGTAAATCTACAAACACTGAGGGCATCATACAAAGAAACACAATGGTGATTTTTAGTAGAGCTCAGCAGGACACATAATGCTAAACACAGAACTATGGCCCTAAATAAGTCTGAAACAAGTCAATGAATCAACTTCAATTTTCATACACAAGGCATTCGACTAAGTTTTAGGAACTAAGCAAAATTTCATCCCAAACACTCCACTTAGTGTTAAGATACAGATACCCTGTGTTATGACTATTTTGTGGAAGAACATGGAAGCACTGTAGCCAGTGCCTACTTTCACCAGATATATGAGTATGTGTCCCAGATGTATGAAGTTTGTATATAGAATTCAAAGTGAGTATAAATGAGGGAAAAGCCAAAGTTATGGTTTTTGAGTGAGGAACTCTTAGTACTGCATGCAAGATAAGTAAATTGTACACAGATTGACCAGGTGAACGAGTTTGTGTATTTCTTTGAATAAAGCTCATATTGAGAAATGGCTTCCTAGTTTAATTGAATTAATAATCTAAAGCAACTTATGGGAATTTACTAGGAATTTTTTTCCATTTATAGCAAATTTTCGGAGAAAACTCTTCTCCTTCTTCAGGCTCTCTTGTTGTTGTCACTTTTTGCTTGTCACTATCATGGTTACGGTTTACCTTGACGGTTACGGTTAACCTTGACGGTTTAGGTTATTTTTCAACAAATCCTGCCAGATGTTAGGCAGGAAAATCCTTTGCAGTCATTGATGATGGAATTTTGATTTTTCTCAATCTCTATTCCTCTCAATCTCTATTCCTTCTTTAACTGAAAGAAGGAATAGAGATTGAGAAAAATCAAAATTCCATCATCAATGACTGCAAAGGATTTTCCCTGCCTAACATCTGGCAGGATTTGTTGAAAAATAACCTAAACCGTCAAGGTTAACCGTAACCGTCAAGGTAAACCGTAACCATGATAGTGACAAGCAAAAAGTGACAACAACAAGAGAGCCTGAAGAAGGAGAAGAGTTTTCTCCGAAAATTTGCTATAAATGGAAAAAATTCTAGTAAATTCCCATAAGTTGCTTTAGAGTTTGTGTATTTATTTAGGAAGCATGTTTAACACAGAGGCGGGCGGTCATAGTGAGCGATGGGTTTGTCTCCTCGGGGAGCTCCGTGGTAACAATGGCACACACAACAGCAACTAGGGCCTCTGTGAATCTTGGAGAGGTGCATGCTAGTTCTGTGTGACATTGGCGAAAAGACCCCAACTCACTGGGTTTTGTTCCAGAATCCTTAGGTTGAATGACCAACTGGAACCCTCAGCTTTGGGCTAATCCCCCACACTGATGTACTTACCTGATTAAAAAGACAAAAAGAAATATTAAGAATGACTCAAGTGTGGGATATGGTGGACGTACCACACTTGAGAAGGACAGTCCACCACGGAATCGACCTGGACTTTCTAAACGGCGTATGAGAAAGAGATCTCGGCTGAGTGAATGTAAGATTGGTGTATGGATACTAGAGGTATAAATGGCAAGATGAGTGAGGTGATTGAGGAGATGATAAGTAGACTGGATGTGCTGTGTGTAAGTGAAACCAAAAAGAAGGAAATTGGGGTAGAAGAAGTGAATGGCACGGTGAGTGTGTGGTCTGGAGTATTGGATAATATGAGAGGACAGGCTGGTGTAGGTGTGATTTTAAGTGAAAAGATGAAGAACAACTTGATTCACTATAGTTGCATAAGTGAGAGAATTCTCTGGATTCGTTTGAAAGTGAAACTTCAGAGAATTGTAATTGTTGTAGTGTATGCTCCTTGTGACTCAGAACCTTCTGATAAGAAAGAAGATTTCTGGAATGATCTAAAAGCTGTTTTGATCCAGTTTGGTGCTAAAGAAAAAGTTATAATAGCAGGGGATTTCAATGCTAGAGTAGGTGTGCAGAATGCAATTTCTGACAATGTTCTGGGTAAGTTTAATGATCCTTGTGTGAATGATAATGGTGAAAAATTAATTGAACTCTGCATTGAGAATGATTTGTGTGTATCTAATACATTTTTCAACCACAAGTATATACACACATATACTAGGGAAAATCGTACTCTTGGGCAAAAGAGTGCGATAGATTTTGTTGTTTACGATCAGCGTTTGAAACACTTGGTTGTTGACACCCGTGTGATGAGAGGTGCGGATGTTGGTTCTGATCATTACTTGGTAGTGTCACGAGTGAAACTTAATATTGGTTGGAGGAAAAGGAATAGGAAGAGACCCAGGATAGAAAGAATAAAGGTTGATAGGCTCCTTGAAGATCATCAGCAATACTCTGACTAACTCAGAGAACGACTGAAGGATCTGAAATCTTGTGAGAGGGATGTAGAAAAGAAGTGGGAATGTTTTAAGAACTGTGTTGTCACTGCTGCTAAAGAGGTCTGTGGCACCACAATGGTGGGTAACAATAGAGGTGATGCTTGGTGGAATAGTGAGATTGATGAGGCAGTAAAGAAAAAGAAGGAAGCCTATTTGGGGATGTTGCAAGGTAAAATCTCTGTGGACAAATATCGCTGTAAGAAGCGTGAAGCTGCTAAGCTGGTTCGCCACAGTAAGGCAAAAGATAGGAAAGAGAAAGTGGAAAGGTATGAACTGGCTTTTTGGAAAGATAGAAAGTCCTTCTGGAAGTACATGAGACTCAGGAAAAATAGGGGAAACAAAGTTGTAAGTTGTGTGAAGAATGAGATTGGGGAAATGATATGGGAGCCCAATGAGAGATGGGGTGAATACTTCTGTGAGTTATTAGATCAGGAGAGAAAAAATGATTCTGAGACAGATGCAGATGATGTCACAATGAGGGATGAAAGCACAGGAGGGATCTCAAGAGAAAAAGTGTGTAAAGCTCTAAAATCTCTTCAGAATGGTAAGGCTCCAGGAGTTGATGGCATAACTGCAGAGATGTTGAGGTGTGGTGGTGACTCTATACTTGACTGGTTAACTGAAATTTGCCAGTTGTGCTGGAAGTTAGGAATGGTCCCTCGAGATTGGAAGGATGCTATCATTGTTCCCTTGTATAAGGGAAAAGGTGATCAGACTGAATGCAAGAACTATCATGGTATTAGCCTACTCAGTGTGCCAGGGAAAGTGTTTGGTAAGGTTGTTATTGAAAAAGTACGGGGTCTTACATCATTGAAAGTGTGGGATGTTCAGAGTGGTTTTATGCCTGGTAAAGGCTGCACTAACCAGATTTTTGCATTACGCATGATGTTTGAAAAGTATCTGGCTGTTGGGAAGAAAGTTTTCACTGCCTTCATAGATTTAGAGAAAGCTTACGACCGAGTCAACAGGACACTTTTGTGGAAGGTATTGAATGAATATGGTGTTACTGGGAATCTACTTAATAGCGTAAAAGCCATGTATGCTGGTAGTAGAGCTTGTGTAAGAGTGAATAGTGTTTTATCAAAATGGTTTTCCATTGGTGCAGGAGTTAGACAAGGTTGTGTAATATCACCATGGTTGTTTAATATATTTATGGATGCATGCATGCGTGAGGCCAAAATAGATAATAGTGGTTTATGCCTTGGTGATATCTATGTGTGCAGATTGCTGTATGCTGATGACACTGTCTTATTGGCAGAGAGCAAAAGTGAGTTGCAGAGTATGTTGACTCGGATGTACAAAGTTTGCATGAAATTCAAACTGAGTATAAATAAGGGAAAAACCAAAGTTATGGTGTTTGAGAGAGGAATGGGTAGCACTGAATGTAATGTAAGTATAAATGGCACTGTGATTGACCAGATGAGTGAGTTTGTGTATTTAGGAAGCATGTTTGATAGAGAGAACAAGTTGGACGTTGAAATCAGTAGGCGGGTGAATTCTTCTTTGAAAGTCATAGCTGCTTTGGGAGGTTTTCACAGGAATGATGGGTTCTCTAGAGAGTCCCGCATGGCTGTGTATGAAACAGTAATTGTTCCTACTCTGATGCATGGCAGTGAAACCTGGGTACTGCAGAAGAAACATAGAAGTCGTTTGTGTGCTGGAGAAATGCGTTACTTACGTGGGGTTTGTGGCAAGACACGATCTGATTGTGGGAGGAATGAAGATGTATTGCAGTTGTGTGATGTAAAGCAAAATGTTGTTAGCAAGGTGGAGACCAATATGCTTCGGTGGTTTGGCCATGTTGAAAGAATGAGTGATGAAATGCTTACTAAGAAAATCTTTTCAGCCCAAGTGGCAGGAAGGAAAGGCAGAGGAAGGCCAAGGAAGACATGGGTGGATCAGATTCAGGAGTGTCTGCATGAGAAAAAGATTATGAGTATGAAATATAAAAGATCTTGTGTACGGCGTGTAATGGATATCAGTTAAGTACGAGTTGTATGCCAAGATCGCTGTAAATGGCGAAGTTTGATACAACAACAATAAGTAAAAATATCTGGAAGTTTGTATTTCTTTTTGGAGCTAACCTCTGAATCTCAGAGAACAGCTTAGTGATATGTATGTATGTTTAACACAGAGAACACATTAGATGGTGAAATTAGTAGGCGAGTGAATTCTTCTTTGAAAGTCATAACTGTCTCAGGAGAATTTTACAGGAATGATGGGTTCTCAAGAAAGTCCCGAAAGGCAGTATATGAAAGTGTAATTGTTCCTACTCTGATGTATGGAAGTGAAACCTGGGCACTGCAGAAGAAACACAGATGTCATTTGTGTGCTGGAGAGATGCATTATTTACAGGGGGTTTGTAGCAAGACAAGCAGTGATCATGTGAAGAATGAAGATGTGTTGGGATGTGTAATGTGAGGCAAAAATTTAATAAGGTGGAGATTAATATTCTTAGGTGGTTTGGCCATGTTGAAAGAATGAGTGACAAGATGCTTAGTAACAGAATTTTTTTTGAGTCCAAGTGGCAGGAAAGAAAGGTAGAAGAAGAACAAGGAAATCACAGGAAGACCAGATTCAGGAATGTCTGCTTGAGAAAAAGACTGAGTACAAAGTACAAAAAGGCTTGTGTGTGACGCATGATGGATGCCAATGAAGCTCGAGCTGCATGCCAAGATCACTGTAAATGGAGATGTCTGATACATGAACAATAAGTAAAATCTTGATCCATCAGTTAAATGTTTATCCGCTGCAGATTTTCTTTCTTTGAGGAGCTAACCTCTGGAATTTCAGAGAACAGCTTAGTGATATGGTATGATACGTATGTACATTATGATATGATATGTATGTATGTATGTATGTACTTTCACCATATGCATTTTGCTGGCCTAACAGTCAGCATCCTTGGTAGTAAAAACTTTTGTTGCAAAGGATGCCAATGGTAACACCGGTGAAACGCATTTGGTGAAAGTAAGAAATGTTACCTGTTACACCAATGATGTTCCAACATTTTTTGGTTTATTGTCTTTTTAAATGTTTTTGCCCAATATTCTCAAACAGTTTTCCTGGCTTTCACAGACTGCACTACATGTTCTAGTTATTTTGTAGCAAAACCAGAGAAATTTGCAAATTTTGAGGACACCATCAAGGATGATGTAGAAGGCACATTGACAAAAATAACTACTGCTTGTTCTTTTAAAGTTTTAATTTTTTTTTCTCACATCATATCTGGTGCCTTTTTTTTTTTTTTTTTTGTGTGTGGGGGTTTTACTTCATTTTTATTCCCTTTTAACAATGTATTTCAAATCTTCAAGAATTAGGTCTTGTGGTGGCAGCAGTGTCATTCACTTGGGTTCCAGGAAATGTTGGGCCCAACAACACTGGAACAACAAGTTTCTGGCATACAGGTGAGTGAAGTTCTTTACACATATTCTAAGCGAAACACTATAAATTTCCTTGTAAAGAGTGGTAATATAATGGATTTAATGTGCTGAACAGAAATAATGATATATGCTGTAAAAATGATGTATATACAAGCACTGTAAGAATCAAACCATACATAAATATATGATATTTTAATATTTAGTAAATTGTCAATATGATGATTACACCAATTCACCCTTTTTTTATTTATATCAGCCAAGCAGTTTTTCTTCAGGTTTTTTCTCATTACATCATACATTCTCTGTTACCATTTCTAACTACAAAACTTAATTTACCAGGAGAATAATATTTACCCCTTTCTCTTTAGTTATAATCACTACAAGTAAACCATCCCTGAGCATAACTTTTTAATCAATGATGTTATCAAGTTTTAAAACAGTTTACAAAATTTTCATGTGCTCTTATCTAATATCTAACCAACCTAGCAGCCACATATTATTGAAAAAGGTTAAGACCACGTTCCATTTTTGCCCAGGTTTTTTAGGGGGTTCTTTGTTCAAAACGAACTAAAAGGAGGCTCACCAAGAGCGTGGGTTCCTCTAAAACGCGATCATAAATTGTAACCCTTGCGCCGTTCCGAGTCAGATGCTTCACGTTTTTTCTCACCAACTCTGCAATGGTTTTTGCCAAATATTTATGCATAAAATGTTGGGAGAATGCCTCAAAATCTGTTACCAATTACTAATCCATGGGCGCTGAGAGAAATCCTAGTCGTCGACCACCTTTTCTTTTGGGAGGTTGGGTCAGAGTTCACTTCAACTCCGAGAATCGCAAGGCAGCCATTTTCCGAGAATTGTCTCTCTCTCTCTCTCTCTCCGCCTCCCGTCTTAACTTTGGGCCAATTGCCTTCCACCATTTCATGCGCGTGCGCAAAGGATTAGACGAGGAGCCGAAAATTTGCGTGCTGCTTAAACACGGGTTGATGAAAAAATAATGCAATAGTCTTATCCAGACGAAGACCCTCTCGCTGTAGCCAAACGGTACGATCTCCGCTTCTTTCCTTCTTTTTCGTTCTCGTATGATACCAAATTACTCTGCTGGGCCCTGAAGAGAAAGTTGAGATGGCGCACAAGAGTCACTTGACGTTGTCTCGACGCATCACCGAAGGCATGAGCGGGCATTACACCTCGTAACCCACCCCGCAACATCACTGCTGACTGTCGTTGTGAGAGAGAGTGACCTCTCTAGGACAGGGCTTCAGGAGTAAGTTAAAAAGAGAAGAGAAAAAAAAAGGAAATACCTACCATGACATCGTAACCACACCAGGCCCCGTTTCCCGGCGGCTCTCGTGACAACAAACAACAACTTCGGCATAGAAAAATTCAAAAGAAGGGGGGGGGGGGGAAGGAAGAAAAAAAAACGAAGAAAAAAAAATGAGGACGACCTAAATGAAAATGTAAAAAAAAATAAGAAAAAAGTGTGTCTGGATCGAAAAAGGAATGATGTAAAAATTTTAATTCAGGGGGTAAGAAAAAAATGGGGGGATGGTGTAATTAAAATGGGAGTATAAAAAAAGGAATGCAAATGTATGTGTGGAGTTAATGGTCTGGTCAGAACCAACAACGGTTGTACAATCTCACTGTGTTTTATTATTTATAGAATTGTCCTACTTCTGTCAGAGATTGCCTAATAGATAGTGGGGAGTAAAGTTTTTGTTTTGTTTTGAGAACTACATAAATTTTGTGTTTTTTAGGGCATGAAATAAAATCTGTTCAACCTGAATTACCTGTTTCAAGCAAATTTTGTTTTGATGAACTGGAAGTAGCCTAAAATTTAAGCTAGTTGGTTATTGTAATGGGGTAAAAGTTATTAGATAATTTTTGTTTTTTTGTTTTTGGCTCAGTGAATGGCCTAGTCATCTTAACTAATTCTTGTTTGGTGGAATCACTTTCTATTTACTGGGAGTTTTTAGGATCGAACCTTGCGTGTTATAATCCGTTTATAAAGAAAAAAGGAAAAAAATATTTTCCCTTGGGGTTTTAGATAGATCACCTGCCTTTTTTTTTTATTTATTTATTTTCAAAATCAACTTGTTGAACTATTTGTTTTTATAATAATCAAGTTCATCATAATACTAGTAGCAATTTTTCAAATCCCAATTTCCCCACATATCAGTAGAGAGAATCTCTGGGCTGTACACAGCAAAAGGTGCCAGCATGGCTCTTTAGTAAAGGAGTCACACCACCACTACTTGCAGTAATGCATGCATGTACCATTCACAACATGTTTTCTCAAGGTCACTGAAACAGTTTTTGTCTAAAACAATGCAATCTTTGAGAGCTGCATTTCAGAGCTCATTAAGAGTGTGTGGCAGATTCCAGTGGCAGTACACAGGGTGTTTTAAGTCACTTCTACACACACTCAAAGAGATACAGACTGGGAGACAAAGCATGCCACTACATCCATGTGATCACTGCTTGTTGGAGATAAACATTAATTGCCTAGAACAATAAGCTTAGGCACTCTTGTCTGGCAGAATGAAACCATTGCCTCTGTTCAAGATGTAGGTAGCACAATTGGTAACAGAATATTATTCTATTACTGCATAGCATCAGGTTGTATCTACTGGAAAGGGGGGGGGTAATGAATGCTGGCAGTGCCCACAAATGATCCTGACCCAAAACGTCACTGAACTAGTGTCATACTGAATCCACTTGACAGGGCACTGGAGGCATGCAGCAAGTCTTGGATCCTTCCACATATAATGTCTATAGTTGTCATGCACCTGTCAGATTTGCCATTCATCTGCAAAGAAAGAATGGTGTCAGATGTCTGACATCCATTTTTTGAGTGAAGGCATTAGCTGTGGACACCTGGAGCAAAGGATGCCATCATACAAGCAGTTCCAGATAGTTTGCACTGACTTTACAGTACCCATCAAGAAGTCATTTTACAGCTTTGCAGCCTTATCATCAGGGTGTTGTCATTGGACAGAATAAAATCTGGAGGTCTACAACACCCTGGTTGTAGATCACCAGTGTCCTATGGTTTGGCAAGACCCCCACATTGCCAGTTTTGTGGTAGTGATTCTAAGAGAAGATGTCACTAAAGCTTGATCCAAGCTGTTGTTCAACTTTCTGCAGTGATATCACTAGTTGGCATAAGATGACAATGTGAGTGTGGTAGAATGTTGAGATCATCCTTCATGGTGCATTTTCTGTCTAACTCTGTTGTTGGGTGTGCTCTGAACTATGTGAAGTGAGCAGTGGTCCAATAGGAACCAATACCAGCTGTCATGCGCAGCAGAGAGGCATGTGCTGGTACACTTGCGAGTTCATAGTGTTGCTCCACAAGATGACTAATGGGCACACAACCTTGGGAGCTATGCCAGTAAAGCAACAATAGGTAGATAAGGGGATACAACAAATTTTTCGAGATGTGTGGTTAAAAGTTATAGTAATTTTTAGGGAAGATGTAACCAGGTCAAAGATTTTAAAGTTATATATAGTAGGAATGGGATGTAAGGTCAGGTGATGCACAACATAATAGAGCCTCTCCTTGACAAATGTCAACCCCGCCTTCTTGTGGTGCATCCTGTTCCCACTCACGGGGCTCTCCCTACTGCCAATAGCGGTATAACCATACCATCGGGATTAGAGACTAAAGTGACTCCACAACTTAAATCTTGGCACTCAGTCTCCTGCAGCTGGAATGTACCTGGCCAAGGCAGTGGCCAGTGCGACATAAAGGCAGAGGGTGCTAAGAATCACCTGAGGACAGGACTAGGCTGTCATCTGATGCTGACCTTGGCTACGTATAATGGACGCTCCCTATCTTCTGATTCAAGGCTCCTTGAATTGGAAGAAGAACTACTAAGCATCAAGTGGGACATCGTCGGGCTAAGTGAGGTAAGGAGAAAAGGAGAAGATCTCATTGAACTGAAAAGTGGACATCTCTTCTACTATCGTGGGACAGATACTGGCAGAACTAGTGGTGTTGGATTTATAATAAACAAGAAACTGAAGGATAAAGTTGTAGAAGTTGAAAGTTCCTCTGAAAGAGTTGCACGACTTGTTACCCAACTCTCAAGAAGATACCAGACTCAGATTATTCAAGCTTATGCACTCACCACAAGTCATCCTGAAGAAGGGATATAAGAATTTTATGAGGAAATTCATCATCTAAATAATAAAGGCAAGCAACACCTGAAGATCATTTTCGGAGATTTCAATGCAACAATAGGGCAACAGAACGAAACTTCAGTAGGTAAATTCGGTCACTGCAACAGAAACCAGCATGGAAATACTCTCGTAGAGTTTGCAGAAGCAGAAGGGTTTTTCATCATGAACGCCTTTTTCAAGAAAAAGCCACACAGGAAATGGACATGGAGGCATCCCAATGGATTGACAAGTGAAATTGATTTTATTATGTGTAACAAGAAATTTGTCATGGAAGACTGCAGTGTGCTAAACAAGTTCAACACAGGTAGTGACCATAGAATGGTACGATGTAAGATGAACCTCAATGCTAAACTTGAGCGTGGCAAGCTCATAAAACAAAAAAGTGTATTGGCATGACCAACCTTAAAAAACATCCTAATACCTTCAAATTGGAACTGAGGAACAGATTCTTGCTCTAGAAGGTCTAAAAGTCAGAAGAAGTGGACATCTCTGAAATTAACAGAAAACTAACCAATGATCTTATGGAAACAGCAACAAAAATAGCTGGTACTAAGAACAAGTTGCATACGAACAAATTATCAAGAAAAACCAAAATTCTGATGCAAAAAAGAAGAGATGAGGACAACTAAAGGCGATGTGACTTCCAAAGTGGAATATATAGAGCTGTGCACGACTGTACGAAAAAGTATCACTGAAGATGTAAGGAAATTCAACTGTGAACTAGTGAAGGAAGCAATTGAAAACAACCAAAGCCTGAAGAGAGCAAAGGGACATCTGAGTATGGGAAGAAAACAGATTATGGCTCTGAGAAAAGAAGATGGTTCTGTAAACAAGAAATAAAGGTGAAATTTTGACAAGAGCAAAAGATTTCTACTCAAAACTATATGGAAGGGATGATACGTGTACTCCAGACATTACGAAAGCTACCAGTACCAGAGTTCTTCCAGTCCTCCCAGCAGAAGTTGCCCATGCAATCAAGTACATGAAACGGGAAAAATCTCCAGGAGAAGATGGGATTACTGTAGACATCATTCAAGAAGGAAGTGGAGAAATTGAAACAGTACTCGCCCAAGTTTTCACTCGATGCCTTAATGAAGGGAAGATTCCTGAGGATTGGAACAGTGCTACAATGATCCTGCTACATAAAAAAGGTGACATTGAGGATCTCGGGAACTACAGACCTATCAGCCTCCTATCAGTGGTTTATAAAATCTTCACTAAAGTTCTTTCACACCACTTGAAGGTGACAATGGACATGGCTCAACCAAGAGAACAAGCTTGATTCAGGAGTGGCTACAACACTATAGATCATATCTACGTACTGCGAGAAGTAATTGAAAGAGCGAGGGAATATGAACTTCCATTATGCATGGCTTTTATCAATTATGAAAAGGCCTTTGATTCGGTGAAACCATCAGCAGTTACAATGGCTTTAAAATCCTGTGGTATTGAAGATGCATACATTAATAATATTCATAACATCTATGAAAATGCAAGTGCAAATATTCGGCTGTTTGAAAATACAACACACATAAAAATTGGAAAAGGAGTGAGACAAGGTGACACCATATCTCCGAAGCTCTTTAATGCCACATTGGAAAATGTCTTTCAATCACTGAACTGGGAAAACAAGGTGATAAAGATTAATGGAGATTATCGAACACACCTTCGTTTTGCTGATGACATAGTCATTTTTGCAACTACTCCATCAGAGCTGCAGAGTATGATCCAGGAACTTGCTGACAAGAGTAAAGAAGTGGGATTAAAAATGAACTTTCAGAAGACAAAAGTGATGTACAATGCTTTTACAAAAATGAAGATTTATCGATTGATGGGGAAAAGCTGGAGATAACCAATACCTACATTTATCTTGGACAGCAGATATCAAGTGAGGGTCACATTGATGAAGAAATTAATCTGCGTATAAAACTTGCCTGGAGAGCTTTTGGAAGAAACCATACAAATTTCAAGAGCAATATGCCATTGTCTTAAAAGAAAAGTGTTTGATCAATGCATCCTTCCAGTGCTTATGTATGGTGCAGAGATGTGGACCTTAAGTATAAGAGACATACAAAGACTGCAGACAACTCAAAATTACATGGAGAGATGCATACTTGGTGTAACCAAGAGAGATAAGAAGAGGAACTCGTGGATCAGAAAAATAACAAGAGTGGAAGACATCGTGATCAGAGTTAAATCCCTGAAATGGCAATGAGCTGGACATATTGCCAGAAGGACAGACCATCGATGGACAGCTGAAATTTTAGACTGGATTCCAAGGGACAGGAAAAGACCCAGAGAAGACCACATGTGAGATGGGTGGGTGAAATCCGAAAGTATGCGGGAGTAACATGGAGGAGACTGACACAAGACAGACCATTGTGGAAGAAACTTGGGGAGACCTTCGTCCAGCAGTGGATCGATAATGGTTGACGATGAAGATGATGATAGTATGAATAAATGCCACTGAAGTACTTAATCAACTGGGCACAAGAGTATGATAGGTGGCTGTGCTTCCTGTAGGATGAGAGAAAATTACAATAGTAGGATATCAGCAGTCAACTCTAGATAGCGATCTACAGGACATACTATGTGCAGGACAAACAGAGCTGCCACAGTATGACTGTAGAAAAGGAATGTGCAGTGTGTATGCAAGCACATTAAAGAAAACAACATTAAAAACTCTTTGGATGGAACATCTTACACAAAACTAAAATTCAGTGGTCATAAACGCAGTAAAGCACATTACAGCAGGAGAAGAAAAATGGAACTAACTTTTCCGAATAGGTATCCTTCCCTGCCTAGTCAAACTCCATGTTGAAGAAGGGCATTTTGCAAAATTGTTTTCAGCTTCTTGTTTTGCTTTAAGCTCCTATTAAAGGGAAAGTTCCAAAATATACAAAACTGTTAATAAAGCCTTATGAATACATTAATGAAACTTGGCCAACATAAACAATTTTTTTATGAAAACTGCAATAGAGAACTACAGATGATGATGATGATGAAAATACATGTTATTTTCTATTTCAATACATTTTTACATCTACACGTTCAAGCTCAAAGCTCTCTGTAGCATATTATAATGTAAACTTCTTGTATTTCAACTACTTCAATCTTACAAAGGCATTAAAGTTTTTTTAAAACAGTTCTCGTGCAACCATTTTGAGTTTTTTTACTAACCTGTTTTTTTAATATGTAACCCCTTCGTAACCTTAAGTCAAATACACTCCTGCTTTACTACAAATTCATGTTCACCTGTCTGTTTCATTTGACTAAACAATGTTAAAAAAACATTAAGCTATATTTAATATGAATGATTTCTTAGGATAAAAACACCTAAACGTGATAATGGAGATGTTCTAAAGCATAAACATACTACCAATGCATTTTGAAAATTTTAATTGTTTTCATATTCTTGATACTTCACAGATTTATAAACAACCCACATGATTTTTATTTTTTTCTCTCTAAAATTTATTGTACATTGCACTCTCTCTCTCTCTCTCTCTCTCTCTCTCTCTCTCTCTCTCTCTCTCTCTCTGTGTGTGCAGGTAAATGCTCTTTTCATACAAATTTTTATAGCAGCAGTTTTGTAATTTCAAGGGTAGTTGGAATTCTTGTGTGACCATAACTTCAACCACTTTAGGAGTTACAAAACTACTGCTACAAAAACATACATAAAAAGGACATTTTTCCACTGCAGCATAATAAATTTTAGCAGGAATTAATTAAGGACATAGCCAGTGAACATGGATATAATAATAGAAGCATGAACAGAATCATTAATGAAAAGAAAGAAAAAAGTGAACAGAGAGAAAATAAATTAATTGGGAGCTTCCATATATTTCAAAAACACAGCTAAATCAACCAGCAACATTCTTAGAAAGCAATGCATGTAAAAAAAAGTACGCTTTTCATGCTTAGTATTTTACAAGATAAGCAGTATTGCTTAGGTTTTGGTAAATATCTGTTACTGTTTTCTTATCGTTAAACATTTCCTTTGTATGCTGTTTTTTACCTGCATGAAAATTTTTCTGAAGATTTTTTTTCACCTTATATGAAGTTATTTGTGTTTTATGAGCAAAAAGCAACTTGTAAAGAATGTATAAGAAATAAGATTATCGACATTTTTGCATTATTCTATACACTAAATTGCTCTTATATTAATAAGGCAAGGAAAACATGCAAGAAAATAAATATAGATTTGATAAGTTTAGTAGAAGAATGTATCCACATGTTCTTCATTGTTTTAACTTAAAAAAAATGGGACAGGAAGTAGCAGAGGTGAAAATGAGCAAAAAGTTAAAACAATGAAGAACATGTACAATACATTCTTCTACTAAACTGATCAAATTTGCATTATTCTTTTTGTGCACTCCATAACATTATAACAGTGAAGGCTGTTTTGTAACATTATGGAAAACTAACAGTATATTACAAAAATTTCAGCAATTTTCAGTCCTAAAAATTCTTCAAAAAATATCCCTGTTTAAAACAGATATAACCTAAATTATGTATACAAGTAAGGTAAATCTTCATAAACACTTTTTCATACAGGTGAAGAGCAGTATGCAAAGGAAATATTTAACAATACTGAAATAGTAAAACATACTTCAAAACCTAAGCAGCACTGCTCAAGTCAGAGCAATACAGCATTGTCAAAATGTTCTGCCAAAGTTTAGACAACCACCATGCAAAGTTAAAACAGGACACCACACAAAGTATTTTCTTAAATACAAAAAATTCTACTTAATATCCAATCTATAAACAAAACATGCCTCCAATATGGAAGGGTATATTTCAATTTTAATTTTAAAAAATAGTAATTACGAACAAGAAGATTCAAAAATTTCTAGAAACCCAGGAATATACTGTACACCAACTGCAAATGAAGGTAACCAAACACAAATACAATGTATGGCAGCATAAAACACTTTACATAAAGAAATTATTTCAGCATACAAATAACAGACAGTTTAGACATCACATAACATGACTAATTTAATATAAATTAATGGAAGAGTGACACAATGTATATACCAGGAGAAGGCTGAGATGAACAAGTTCAGTGCCACATTAGAACAGCAAGAAGACTATTAAGACGGCTATATTAATGTAAGTTGCACATAAACTTGCTGAAGTCCTCTGAAGATTAAAATAATTTAAATTTTGAAATGCATTAAGAACATATTTAGGATTTATTTTTGATGTCTTCATTGCAGTTTTTACATGTTTATACTGTAAAAAATATTTTGTATTAAACATAATTTGATATTTTTAAACATTGTTCAGTTGAATAAAACTGGTTGGTGAATGTGATTCTACAAAGAAGCAGAATTGCATTCAACCTGAAGATAACTGGATTACCTATAAAAAAAAATGGGTTCATAAAAACACTTAAAATGATTTTACAAAAAGTGTTCTTAAAAATTTTATCTTTAGTAACATTAGAATAGTTCAAATGCAAAACATTCTACATTATATATAATGAATAACTTCCTGGAGTCCGAATCGTTAAATGTAAAAATTTACTGGAATTGAAAGAAATATTATTAAGGCTAAAATGCAATACAATAATACTACATTTAAAATAAACTTTCATGAAAGCAAATGATTTTTCAAAATTTTAATAACTAACTAGACACCTAATTTACTTAGGAATAGTACATACATACATATCACTAAACAGTTCTCCGAGATTCAGAGGTTAGCTCCAAAAATGAATACAAACCACTAGATATTTTTACTTACCGTTGTTGTATCAAACTTCTCCATTTACAGCGATCTTGACAACAACTCAGGCTTCACTGATATCCATTATGAGAACAACTGTATTAATTCTTCAAACATAAGAAGAAATAAAAATAAGCAAATTAAATATATTGGATCGTTTCTGTACATAAAAGGAATTTCAGCTGAAATTAATAAACTGTGTAATACGTATAATTTACAATTGGGCAATAAAGTGCATACCATTAAAAATATTGTAATCAATACAAAAGAAAACAAGAAGTGCTTGGACAGAGCTGGCATTTACAAAATTCCTATAAGTAACAATCCCGCAGTATCACATATATAGGAAGCACTAAAAAATAAACTAAAACATCGATTACAACAGCACCTATGGAATTGGCAGAAAAAAGAAGCAAAAACTGCATTGGTCCAGTACTGTATTGAACAAAAGCAATACCCAAAGTTTGATGAAATAAAAAATTATTAAGGTTATGTAATGTTAATGATACTAATAGCTTAAACACATATTGGAAGGATTTGATCAGGATGGAAAGCTGCAGAGAAGAACAGAGGGGAAAAGAAAAGAAAAAAATGATGTAACATAATATAAAAAAAAAAAAGTTAGAATATAAGATGAATTACGATCAGCTATCGAACAGATATTTATAAGTACAAAGGGAAAAGAAGGCTATTAGGTCATCTGATAGATGGTGCCACTGCGCCTGAATGGCGAAGAATGGTAACGAGATGATGCTGCACGAGCACTGGAACATTTGCTACATATTGTGGGTGGTGACGGGTGGTTAATCTTTTGCGTCCACTCCTTGAGAATGGCCTGGGCTGAGGCTGAAAGTGCTAGGATAGTATGCTTATTTCTGAGTGGGGAGAGGTCCGTGATTGGCGAGTATAGTGGTTGTGTCAGGTATTTAGGTATGTTTTAATTGGGTGCCGGTGTGCATTTGTAAATAATTACGGGTTACAGTTTTTTAACTTTGACGTTTTAGGAAATGTGTAATATAAGTTTTATTGATTGAAGTTTTAATTAGATATTAGTGTTTTACGGAGTTCAATTATGTATACTTGTGGTTGATTATTTGAATCCGCATTTGGTCATTGGGGAAAAAAAGAAGGGAGCAAAGTTTGCGTGAGTTGAAAAAGGTTTTTTTTTTTTTTTTTTTTTGCAGCCTTGAGCCATGATGTAACTAAGAAAAATACGTGTTGGAAATGTGTAGAGACGAAAACCTCCTAAAAGATTTTAGGAATAAAGGTGAGTAACCTCATAATATAGATTACATTGAAATGTTATTTTCTCATCATATTCAACTGGGAAATGATACACCATAGTTGTTCTCTCCTGAATTGCGAGACCATGCTTGTACAGAAATTGGACACTGGTGTGAAACTCCAATTTTAGGAATGTAATGTACAAATGGCAATTTTCATGCCTTCATTTAAATCATTTTCATAGTCACTGCAAATTTGCCGCCGCATTTGTCTTTTATAAACTGCCTCAATTCCTCTTTTATTTCAGGATGTTGGGTTTATTTCCCATAAAAAGCTCTGGAATCATGACATGATACACATAACTTTTCTTTTTTTGCTTCCTAAAGCCCTGAACACTTGTTTGTAAGATGCAGCATGATTTCTAATTTCCTCTGCATATTTTATAACATTTAGTTTAAATCTTGTCATGTAGAATGAATGAGACACATTCTTGCACTCATTTGTTCATTAGGCACACAACACTGACTACTACTACGTGCACAGACAAAGACTAAATATGTATGTGCAAATCAGTTTTTACTTTCTCCAGAAAGGCAAATGTGAATCATCTCTGAACAACACAGTAGTGTGCCACTTAATGATATTGAACATTGTGAAAAAGAGAAAACACAGAGTTGGGTCAATTTTGTAATTTTTTAATGAGCTCAAACAAGTTCTTGTGCATAGCATGCACCCTAATTTTGGAAAGAAAACAAACATGCACATGAGTAAATACAGTATATAACTAAGAAAAAGTACATAAGCTTGAGGAAAGCATGATTATAGTGCTGAAATGCCACTCTTTCATGCTTTTCACAAGCCTATTAAAGAGACAGAAGACTGGCACTTCTTATATAATTATGAAAATGTTACTAAACTTGAGGAAAACATGACAGTTGTGTTCAAAATGTCATCTTCACACTTTTCACAAACAAATTAAAGACAGAAGGCAGGAACAATATTAATGTGAAAACTGGCAAAGCTTTATCTTTTCATAAATTTAATCTTGGTGGAATTCTTGGAAGCTTTTTTCCATGAATCACAATTTTACCCAAATTCTGTGGTCCAATTGTGCAAACTAAAACTTCTAGAGAAGTCAGTCAACTACTATAATGAATAAAGTTATTTTTAAATTATTTTTTGGTATTCCCATTGTGTGAAGGTGCAAAATTTTGTCAAAATAATAAAGGCTGCTAATCTCTCATGATTCACTTGACTTCATTAACTTTCACAACAATATCTCAACACATGTGGAATAAGTCTGAGGACCTTTTTTACCTAAAATTTAGTAGTGCCATTATAGACAGTGTTCTGTCAAACTACTAATGAAGCTTGATAATGATCTCTTTACACTTTATGGATAACCTGAAAAAATAAAAATTGTGAATGTATATTCAATCATTTAATTTACCACATTTATGCCATGGCCAACCTCTTGCACTAAAGAACTGAGTTGCATTTCTAGATAAAACATATATGTTTAGTCGGTTTTTTGGTTTTGATTTTTCTCCTTCCCTGCAATCATCATGCATGAATTGAGGATGAATGATTGCTCCTAATCTTCATCAACAGAAGTCAAGAGAACTATCAAATCATGGCTGCGAGTTGTGTGATAATACACTATCCTTGAGAAATCATGCTAGATCACATTTAAGAGGTACATAACAGTAGCAGTGAAAATCATATAGACTGTTTACTTGAATTCTAACACTGTCCAACTAACCTGGATTGATCTGGCAAAAACTATTTGAAATCCAGTGAACACCAAAAAACTACTGCAAAGGTTAAGAAAAAAAGCAGTTATGCTTATGCACACACAATCTTATGGTTATCATATAACAGAATACATCTATGCACAGTACTCCACACAACAAGTTTAGTTTTCCAACCCACCCCTTTCTCATTAAAAACAGCCTTGTATCCTTGATAAAAGATTCACCTACTTTGCTAATTCTGTTGTCTACAATGTGTGACTGGCTGTAAACAGACCCATGCACAAACAGACCCATGCACTGAATTTGATGAAAAGGTGTGGATATAGCTATGATAACAACCTAGTGCTTTACCTGCCCCCATATCAGAAGTTCTTCCACAGATTTCCTTGCTACGGTAGGAAGATTTATTGTCATACATAAACACATACATCAAAATATATCAAATAACCAGAAGTCTGATTCCACTGCATTCTTGAAGAATCTCATCGCACCTAACTAATTTTCTGTATCCAGCAAAGTGTACCTCACTTCATTTTACAATGACAACAACAACAATATAATGGATTTCATAAGCCCCAAGCAGTGTGCATTTTCCTGAACTCTGTACAACACTGCCCTAATACCTAGCATTTGGTCACACGACACATTAAAACACCACATCCTGTGCTGTCTATTACTGGTAGTACTAAGGATATGACACTTATGGTTATTCTTAAATAGGATGCCATGTAATAATGTTTGAGTACAATAATGTATGCATTAGTGATCAATAAATTTCATTTTTAAATTTGGAAAAGCAATGAATCAAAATGTCTAAAACTGGCTAACAGGGTAACATATAACTTTTGAAGTGACTGATCTCTGAAAATTTATACCAAAGAAGGTTTTTTACTGGGTTTAGTTAAATCTATCAGTTCCATATTCATAAATATACTGACAATAAAGGCTAAAATTTTAAACATGTAAAAGTATTTCACATATCAGTGAACAGAATGATTACACAAAACAACATCATCATAACAAAGGGAAAACATTTACTTTGACACTTAACAATGGCTAAACATGTAAGCAACATACAGTATATTTAAAAGCAGAAATTAACTAAGTATCTAACATACCATATCTAATAAGTGATTTTCCTCCTCCTCTTTTCGTAAATCATCAAGGTCTATCACAGGCTCTACACAAGAAGTTCGCCGAGAAGACTAATTCAGCATAAGAACAGTTAAAAGCACAAAATAAATTATTTACTTTTAATACAGTAAAGAAAACATTTAAACACAGTTACAATAATTATAAAAAAAGTTTTAAATAACTGAAGTAAAAACTATATATATGCAAATTTATTGAAATTTCCACATAAAATATACCATCATCCTAGTTATACACTGAACACTATAATTAAAATAATTTGATTATTCAAGCAAATGCGGAGCAAACTAATATTCTATAATTGCATTTCAGTTGTCAATGCATCATGAATTTCTATTGTTGCTACTCTTTTATTCAATACTACAATAAGCACTGCCTTTTGTTTCAGACATTAATTTAATGAAAAACTAATAATTTGCTTTATTTCTTATTTTTGTATCTTTTGTCATGGCAACAAGTATGGCTGAAGGAGAATAATAATTTAATATGTAAGAATGTTCACAGAAACAAGACTTGCTTCAAACAATATGCAAAATTCTGTTAGAACTATATTTGGCTTAAATAGTTTTATACCATTTCAGTTCATGTAATTTCTGTATTCCTGGAGTGGTTGCCAAGTGAATCTGAGTTGTACAACTGATGCTGACATAACAACCAGTGGAAAGCGAGCAGAGAAAGTATGCTGTTCCTTGCAGATGTCTGGATGCAATGACCATTGCTTAAAGCTTCAAAGTGAAAATCACCAATGAAAATTCAATATCTGGCAAGCATACTTTCTTGGAAAACAGATTCTTATCAGGAAACTAATACTGCAATGCCATCTTATGATATAAGTTACTCAGTAAATGCTTGGCTGTACTTCAGGATTTTATGCCTGCTTACCACTAGAATGCTATATATATGGGATGTAAGGTCAGGTGATGCGTAACATCACAGCCTCTCCTTGACAAATGTCAACCCCGCCTTCTCGTGGTGCATCCTGTTGGTGAGTGTGGGATAGCATTTCCTCTAATCCTGATGGTATAGTTATATCGCTATTGGCTCTGATGACCGCCAATAGTGGTATAACTATACCATCGGGATTAGAGGAAATGCTATCCCACACTCACCAACCCGCTTGGCCAGTGTGGTGAATTATGACCAAACCCCTCCAAAGTGACTCCAAAACTTAAATCTTGGCCCTCAGGCTCCGGCAGCTGGAATGTACCTGGCCAAGGCAGCGGCCAGTGCGACATGAAGGCAGAGGGTCCTAAGAATCCCCGGAGGACCGGACTAGGCTGCCATCTGATGCTGACCATGGCTACGTATAATAGACACTTCCTATCTTCTGATTCAAGGCTTCTTGAATTGGAAGAAGAACTACAAAGTATCAAGTGGGACATTGTCGGGCTAAGTGAGGTAAGGAGAAAAGGATAAGATCTCATTGAACTGAAAAGTGGACATCTCTTCTACTATCGTGGGACAGATACTGGCAAAACTAGTGGTGTTGGATTTATAATAAACAAGAAACTGAAGGATAAAGTTGTAGAAGTTG
This sequence comes from Macrothele yani, assembly GCA_039090855.1. Lineage (NCBI taxonomy): Eukaryota > Metazoa > Arthropoda > Arachnida > Araneae > Macrothelidae > Macrothele > Macrothele yani. The sequence goes on along the minus strand of CM077025.1, from coordinate 69,389,306 downwards.
AAAGTTCTTCTGACAGAGCTGCACGACTCGTTATCCAACTCTCGAGAAGATACAAGGCTCAGATTATTCAAACTTATGCACCCACCACAAGTCACCCTGAAGAAGAAATTGAAGAATTTTATGAGCAAATTCGTCATCTAAATAATAAAGGTAAGCAGCACTTGAAGATAATTATGGGAGATTTCAATGCAAAAATAGGACAACGGCAACAGAATGAAACTTCAGTAGGTAAATTCGGTCATGGCAACAGAAACCAGCGTGGAAATACCCTCGTTGAGTTTGCAGAGGCAGAAGCGTTTTTCATCTTGAACTCCTTTTTCAAGAAAAAGCCACACAGGAAATGGACATGGAGACATCCAAATGGGACGACAAGTGAAATTGATTTTATTGTGTGTAACAAAAAATTCGTCATAGAAGACTGCAGTGTGCTAAACAAGTTCGACACAGGTAGTGACCATAGATTGGCGAGATGTAAGATGCACCTCAACACTAAACTCGAAATAGCAAGCTCATAAGACAAACAAGATGTATTGACATAACCAACCTTAAAAAACACCATAATACCTTCAAGTTGGAACTGAAGAACAGATTGTCTGCTTAGAAGGCCTAACATCGGAAGAAGTGGATATTTCTGAAGTTAACAGAAAAGTAACCAAAGCTCTTATGGAAACAGCAACAAAATTAGCTAGGTCTAAGAACAAGTTGCATGTGAACAAATTATCAGGAAAAACCAAAATGTTGATGCAAAAAGAAGAGAGATCAGGACAACTAAAGAAGATGTGACTTCTAAAGTGGAATATATAGAGCTATGCAAGACAGTACGAAAAAGTATCATTGAAGGCGTAAGGAAATTCAACTGTGAACTAGTGAGGAAAGCAATTGAAAACAACCAAAGCCTAAAGATAGCAAAGGGACATCTCAGTAAGGGAAGAAAACAAATTATGGCACTGAGAAAAGAAGATGGTTCTGTAACAAGAAATAGAGGCAGAAATTTTGACAAGAGTGAAAGATTTCTACTCCAAATTATATGAAAGGGATGATACATGTACTCCAGACATCATGAAAGGTACCAGTACCAGAGTTCTTCCAGTCCTCCCAGCAGAAGTTGCACATGAAATCAAGAACAAGAAATGGGGAAAAGCTCCAGGAGAAGATGGAATTACTGTAGACATCCTACAAGAAGCAAGTGGAGAAATCGAAACAGTACTCACCCAAGTTTTGACTCGATGCCTTAATGAAGGGAAGATTCCTGAGGATTGGAACAATGCTATAATGATCCTGCTACATAAAAAAGGTGACATTGAGGATCTCAGGAACTACAGACCTATCAGCCTCCTATCAGTGGTTTTTAAAATCTTCACTAAAGTTCTTTCACACCGCTTGAAGGTAACACTGGACATGGCTCAACAGAGAGAACAAGCTGGATTCAGGAGTGGCTACAGCACAATAGATCATATTCACGTACTGAGAGAACTAATTGAAGGAGCGAGGGAATATGAACTTCCATTGTGCATGACTTTTATCAATTATGAAAAAGCCTTTGATTCGGTGAAATCATCAGCAGTTACAATGGCTCTGAAATCCTGCAGTATTGAAGATGCATACATTAATATTATTAATAACATCTATGAAAATGCAAGTGCAAATATTCGGCTGTTTGAAAATACAACACACATAAAAATTGGAAAGGGAGTGAGACAAGGTGACACCATATCTCTGAAGCTCTTTAATGCCATATTGGAAAATGTCTTTCAATCACTGAACTGGGAAAACAAAGGGATAAAGATTAATGGAGATTATCTAACTTCCCTTCGTTTGGCTGATGACGAAGTCATTTTTGCAACTACCCCATCAGAGCTGCATAGTATGATCCAGGAACTTGCTGACAAGAGTAAAGAAGTGGGATTAAAAATGAACTTTCAGAAGACAAAAGTGATGTACAATGCTTTTACAAGAAATGAAGGTTTATCGAGTGATGGAGAAAAGCTGGAGATAACAGACACGTATGTTTATCTTGGACAGCAGATATCAAGCGAGGGTCACATTGATGAAGAAATTAATCGGCGTACAAAACTTGCCTGGAGAGCTTTTGGAAGAAACAGCATAATTTTCAAGAGGAATATGCCATTGTCTTAAAAGAAAAGTGTTTGATCAATGTATCCTTCCAGTGCTTACGTACGGTGCAGAGACGTGGACCTTAACTAAAAGAGACATACAAAGGTTGCAGACAACTCAAAAAAGCATGGAGAGGTGCATGCTTGGTGTAACCAGGAGAGATAAGAAGAGGAACTTGTGGATCAGAAAAATGACAAGAGTGGAAGACATCATGGTCAGAGTTAAATCCCTGAAATGGCAATGGGCTGGATGGACATACTGCCAGAAGGACAGACCATCGATGGACAGCCGAAATCTTAGATTGGATTCCAAGGGACAGGAAAATACCCAGAAGAAGACCACAAGGGTGATGGGTGGATGAAATTCGAAAGTGTGCGAGAGTGAGATGGAGGAGACTGGCACAAGACAGACCGTTGTGGAGGAAACTTGGGGAGACCATCATCCAGCAGTGGATTGATAATGGCTGACAATGATGATGATGATATATATATATATATATACAGGGGTCATGCTGTCGATTGCATTTTTCGCAATTTGTGAAAAAAGAAATCATTTTGGCAATGCAAAAAAGTTTTGCCAAAAAGATTGTCTAATCCATTTTAACACTTTAGCGAAATAAAACTGAATTTGGCGAAAACTTTCAAGAAGCCAGAGAAACTGCAGTATATATATCACCATCATCAACCATTATCAATCCACTGCAGGATGAAAGTGTCCCAAAATTTCTTCTGCAACGGTCTATATTGCACCAGTCTCTTCTGGTGTCACTCCTGCATGCATCCACCCATCTCCCGTGCGATCTACTTCCGAGTCTTTGCCTGTTCCTTGGAATCCAGTCTGGAATTTCGAATGTTCATCAGTGGTCCATTCTTCAGGAAATGTGTCTAACCCATTGCCATTTCAGGAATTTTACTCTGACTATGATGTCTTCCACTCTTGTCATTTTCTTTATCCATGAGCTCTTCTTCTGATCTCTCCATGCTTCTTTCAGTTGTATGCAGTCTTTGTATGTCTTTTTTTAGTTAATGTCCATATCTTTGAGAAGTACATAAGCACTGGAAGGATGCATTGATTAAACACTTTTCTTTTAAGATATAATGGCATATTGCTTATAAGAATTGTACTGTTTCTTCCAAAAGTTTTATATATTGATAAAGCAAGTTTTAAATGTCAATTAATTTCTTCATTATTGTGACCTTCGCTTGATATCTGCTGACCGAGGTACATTTAGGTATCAGTTACCTCCAGCTTTTCCCAAACAACTGATAAAAGTTCTTGTCTTCTGAAAGTTCATTTTTAATACCACTGCTTTACTACTGTCAGCAAGTTCCTGGATCGTACTCTGCAGCTCTGAAGGGGCAGTTGCAAAAATGACTACATCATCAGCAAAACGAAGGTGAGTTAAATAATCTCCATTGACCTTTATCTCTTTGTATTCCCAGTTCAATGATTGAAAGACATTTTGTAACATGACGTTGAAGAGTTTGGGAGATAAGGTGTCACCTTGTTTCACCCTTTTACAATTTTTATTAGTGCTGCATCCTCAAATAACCAAATCTTTGCAGTTGCATTTTCACAGATGCTACTAACAATGCAAATGCATGCATCTTCAATACTGCAGGATTTAAAAGCCATTGCAACTGCCGATGGTTTCATGGAATCAAAGGCCTTTTCGTAATCAATAAAAGCCATACATAATGGGAGTTCATATTCCCTCATTCTTTCAATTAGTTCTCTCAGAACATGGATATTATCTATAGTGCTGTGGCCACTCCTGAATTCAGCTTGTTCTCTCAGTTGAGCAATGTCCAGTGTTAACTTCAAGCGATGCGAAAGAACCTTAGTGAAGATTTTATAAAAAAAACTGATAGGGCCTGTAGTTCCTGAGATCCTCAGTGTCACCTTTTTTATGTAGCAGCACCATTGTAGCATTGTTCCAATCCTCAGGAATCTTCCCTTCATTGAGACATCTAGTGAAAACTTGGGAAAGTCTTAGTTAAAAAATTTTCTACTTGCTTCTTGTATAATGTCAATGGTAATTCCATTTTATCCTGGAGCTTTTCCCCATTTCATATTCTTAACTGCATGTGTAACTTCCGCTGGGAGGACTGGAGGGACTTTGCTACTGTTAACTTTCATAATGTCTAGAGTAGATGTATCATCTCTTTCATATAGTTCTGAGTAGAAATCTTTCACTCTAGTCAAATTTTCACCTCTATTTCTTGTTACGGTGACATCTTTTGTCAATACCCAATCTGTTTTCTTCCCTTACTGAGATGCCCCTTTGCTCTCTTCAGACTTTAGTTGTTTTCAATTGCTTTTCTCACTAGTTCACATTTGAATTTCCTTACGTCTTCAGTGATACTTTTTTTGTACCGCCTTGCATAGCTCTTTATATCTATAACAAGAAATTTGTCATTGAAGACTGCAGTTTTCTGGTCCCATATATATACAGGAACAGAAATCGATCGACAGATAGACAGACACTTTGGAAGTGACATCTTTATTTGTCCTCAACTCCCTTCTCTATTGCATCAGCATTTTTGTTTTTCCTGATATTTTCTTCACATGCAACTTGTTCTTAGTAGCACCTATTTTTGTTGCTCTTTTTTTTTTTCTGGTCAGAGCATAGATGTTTCTGTAAGAGCCTTGGTTAGTTTTCTAACTTCAGATATGCCTATTGCTTTTGATGTTAGATCTTCTAGAGCAGATAATTTGTTCCTCAGTTCCAATTTGAAGGTATTATGATGTTTTTAGGGTTGGTCAAGTCAATATATTTTGTTTGTTTTGTGAGCTTACCACATTTGAGTTTAGTGTTCAGGTGCATCTTACATCTCACCATTCTATGATCACTCCCTGTCTTAAACCTGTTCAGCATACTGCAGTCTTCAATGACAAATTTCTTGTTATACATAATAAAATAAATTTCACTGGTCATCCCATTGGGATGCTTCCATGTCCATTTGCTATGCGATTTTTTTCTTGAAGAAGGAGTTCATGATGAAAAACCTTTCTGCCTCTGCAAACTCTATGAGAGTATTTTCTGGTCCCATATATATACAGTATATATACAGGAACAGAAATCGATTGATCGACAGACAGACAGATAGATAGATATATAGATTGCTTTGATTACAGCTTGTAGTAGCCTGGGCATTGATTCTACTAATTTTCTAATAGTTTTTACACTGATGTTCGGCCATTTTTCACCGAGTACTTGCATAAGTTCTCTTTTGTTGGAGATTTTCCTTTTCCTCACTTGCAAATCTAACAAATGCCACAAATTATTAATAGGGTTGAGGTCAAGCAATTGTGGGGCTGTTTTCAGTTAATTCTTCATTTTGTAAAGCAACCATGACCTTGTTACATTGGCTGTGTATTTAGGATTGTTGTTCTGTTGAAAATAAGAGTGAATCTGCAATTCCCAATTTCGATGCATTGACCGCTAAATTACCTTGCAATATATCAATATATTGTCCAGCATTCATATTACCTCCAATGAAGGCCATATTGCCAACTCCATTAAAGGTAATGCATCCTCAAATCATTACATGACCATCACCATGTTTTACAGTTGGTTTTAAATGTTGGCTTTCACCACACATATTTCTTTCCATTCGAACCAAAAATATTAAACTTGCTTTTATCAGAAAATATCACATTTTGTCAAAACTCTGCCATAGCTGATGTTAGAAAACCAGCAAACTCAAGTCTTCTCTGCCTATCTGTTTCACTGATGTAAGGTTTATTTCTGGGTGTCCTGCCTCGAATGTGTGGATCATGAAGAATATTTCAAATAATTTGAGAAATTACTATGGTCTCCAATGTTGAAGTGACATCAGTAGCTAATTCTTAATCACTTACGGAGAGGTTTTTTGATACTTTCTTAATGATGTCCCTCTAATGTCTTGCATTTAGGTTTTTCGGACGCCCAGATCAAAATTTATTCTCTGTACTAGGACTATCTTTTTTATTACATACTGAACACTAAAAAAGTTCAACTTTTAACTTCTTACCAATTTTGCGAAAACTTAAACCATAGTTATGAACAGCTATAATCCTCTCCCACATTGCAATGGAAACTTCCACTTTTTTTTAGCCATAACAGCAGAAACTAACTAAATTACCACTCTAAAGACCTTATAATGTGTCTTTTAAACATTGCAAGACTTTCATTTGTTGTCAGTTTGCATAATGTGATGTTTTACTGCTTTAAAACAGAGCATTATGTGTGCAGATACTTTTCTGGCATGAAAAATTGAGATTTTAATTTGTTATATATATATATATTTCACCTGATTAATAAAAAAAATAACATGCGTGTGTGTTTATTGTAAAAGTAATCCAATGGTTAAAAATATTTTGTCCCAATTTCTTTTCATGTCAATTTATGCAAATTAATGTGTGTGCAAATATATATATATAGCATTGAACATCACTTTTGTCTTCTGAAAGTTCATTTTTAATCCCACTTCTTTACTCTTGTCAGCAAGTTCCTGGATCATACTCTGCAGCTCTGATGGGGTAGTTGCAAAAATGACTACGTCATCAGCAAAACGAAGGTGGGTTAGATAATCTCCATTAATCTTTATCCCTTTGTTTTCCCAGTTCAGTGATTGAAAGACATTTTCCAATGTGGCATTAAAGAGCTTCGGAGATATGGTGTCACCTTGTCTCACTCCCTTTCCAATTTTTATGTGTGTTGTATTTTCAAACAGCCGAATCTTTGCACTTGCATTTTCATAGATGTTATTAATAATATTAATGTATGCATCTTCAATACCGCAGGATTTCAGAGCTGTGGTAACTGCTGATGGTTTCACCGAATCAAAGGCTTTTTCATAATCGATAAAAGCCATGCACAATGGAAGTTCATATTCCCTCGCTCTTTCAATTAGTTCTCTCAGTACATGGATATGATCTATTGTGCTGTAGCCACTCCTGAATCCAGCTTGTTCTCTCGGTTGAGCCATGTCCAGTGTTACCTTCAAGCGGTGTGAAAGAACTTTAGTGAAGATTTTATAAACCACTGATAGGAGGCTGATAGGTCTGTAGTTCCTGAGATCCTCAATGTCACCTTTTTTATGTAGCAGGATCATTGTAGCATTGTTCCAATCCTCAGGAATCTTCCCTTCATTAAGGCATCGAGTGAAAATTTGGGCGAGTACTGTTTCAATTTCTCCACTTGCTTCTTGTATGATGTCTATAGTAATTCCATCTTCTCCTGAAGCGGGGGAAAGCTGGATTGATAATGGTTGACAATGATGATGATGATATATATATATATATATATATTAATATATATAGTCAACTCAGATGCAGTTGCACCCAAACTAATTCTATCTAAAACATATTAGAAAATTACATGTTCAAGGAATTGCTATCAGTACTCAGGTTGACAACAAATTCCCATCAAAATGACATGACAGAAATGAAGTGCCAGTTTTAGCAAATAAATAACATGAAATAATTTAATGCTCACTCGTTTACCTAAATCAGTATTATCAATTATTTTCCCATAATCAAATCAGTCATTTTAGTACAGCGGTGATTAACTAGGGATGCATGCATCACTTTGAGGTCTTGCTGTTCTGGAGGTGCAAGACATGTCAGAATTTTAAGAAGTAAATCAAAAGTTAAACACAGGGACATAAAATACAGTTTTTTTTAATTTATGTATTTGTTAACATTGCATTTTTAGCAATTACTGCAATATACAAATAATTTATTTTCAAGTTTTTATGATAAATGCAATGAAATTATTTTACAACAAAATACAGTGTACTGTCACATTGTGGCACACACTATTTGTATTTGACAAGAGCAACATGCTCTGTATATGTGTACTTGATAAGGGAGGCAAGCTTTTGTAAAAGCTAAGAACCACTGTTTTAGTGCAAAAATTCTTGTTTAAAAAACAACCAAACATTTTATAAATAAATAAAACTACACATAATTTCCCTCTAAGAAAGTGCAAATTGTGGAATAATTTTCAGGAAAGCCCCCCCCCCCGTCATGCTCACAAAACCCTGAACCCTGAATCTTCACTTGATGAGTGACTCATCACTGACAGTTTACAAGAGAGGCAAAAACATTCATAAAACATGTTTTACACCACATTTCACAATTTTTTAAGTACAATGTTAAATATTTCTTTACTTATTTCAACCATACTATGAGTTGCACAGCTTCTAAACATGCAAAACACAACAAAATGAATCCCAAGAATACATTTTTGAGACACTGGAGCATTGTCCATCCCATAATATGCTTTAAGATGCATGTTTGTTGAATGAGTTCATTAACCAACCATTGTTTCATTTCAAAATGTACACATTTTTCAGCTCACAATTTTTCTGGTAGTATCCCTTTTTCATGTACTCAGTTAAAAAAAAAAAAATCTTTTTGTACTTCTTTATTCAATCAGTTTATCAGTCATATTTTACACCTAATGAAACAGATTTTTGTGATTGTGATTTCTGTTGTTCTCTCTGGTTTTTACCTATCATACCTGACTCTTATTCTTGGTGGCACATGTTTACAGCAAACATGAAGCTTTAACTTCCTACAGGAAGATAGGAAAAAACATAAAACTACATTACAAAAAAAAAAAAATCATGCAGTTGCATTTCTGTTCTCCCTATTATTTTATTAGTCATGCATCTCTACCATAGTGCCCTTTTGTACTGTACAGATGCACTGAGATAATGATGGCATCTATTGCTTACCTATAAAGTGGTAAATCTGTTACCCACAGAACTTTTTTTTTATATAAAAAAGACAAAAGTATATTTAGATAATTCTTAAAATCTCTTTAATTACCTACTTACCTTTTTTTAGATATAAAAAATTGGGATATTTACACTCAAACTGTTATGTCTTAACATGCATTAATATTTTACACATATTTCACATTAATATTTCATACATACTGCACTGTTATATACACATGGTTTAACTGAAGGTGGAACCAATTTTATATTACATTTAGAGATGGGAAAGCATTAATTTTGAATAATGTATTCACATACTAAATATTTGTAAAAAATAAAAACATATAACTGCACTTACAGGTTCTGTAGCAACTTCTATTTTGTCAAGTTCTTCAATGCCCTATTGAATGAAAATGACAGAAATCAGGATACAGCAAATAACTCAAAAGTTTAAAAAATAAAATAGCTGGCATTTTACACCCTGAATTCTACAAAGGATACAGAACAGTGATAGCCATGAAATTGTTACACTCCAGGGGTGGCTGTCCACCCACACATACACAAATAAAAGAAACACAAATTATTACTTTAAAACTTTAGATTGGTAGCGGGACTGCTATTGGGTGAGACCCTCGAGGTTAGCATTAAAACTTATCAAACAGAGTTCCTAATCAAAGGGTTCGTTCAACGCCGAAACCCTGTGTCTTAGCCAAGAGTTTAATTTAAAAAAAATTGACCAATAAAAAGAAAATATCAAATTACTGCGATACTCAAAATAACACACTCAACTAAGGGTGGCACAAGACAAACACATTTAATTTAAATCATTAGAAAAACACTAAAAGATAGATAATGTAAAGGTGTCACTTATAAATGCAAAGAAAATGAGTTATCTATCGAGTAGCCTTGATTTCTATTGTAACCCATCAGTTACTACTTATCACCGATTATGCCTGCACACTACTGACTGATTGCATACTGGAATTAGATTTAATTTGGTCAACAGACCATGTAAGCTTGCTTCCTACTACAGTTTGAACGAATGTTATGTAACCAGCGAGAGAATGCAATTAATAAATGTACTTACTGATTCTTACATTGTATAATCCAGTTTGAAAGGTTACCACAGTTACACAACACTGAACTCAGATGGCACTAATTCACTGTCACTCTCACAGTGAATATACATGTGCACAAAACACTGCAGCAAAAGACAACAATGGTGACTTGAAGAAACATACACACATTTAGGTGGCTATTTTTACTGGGATACATGCATTCGGCGGATTTCCGAACTTCACTCAAAGCAAGACAGTCATCTCCTCTTTGCTGATGGGTGTGTGTGTGTGTGTGGTCTCTCTCTCTCTCTCTCTCTCTCTCTCTCCGACAGGCTGATTGCCATGACTGCTGATCCCGGTCTGGTTGTAGCGCACTATTAGTTCTTCTGTCCACCCCTTCCCCGGTTTCACTTTCGCTTCATCGCCATCCTTGGCACGTTCAGTTTTTGGGGATCCAGCAATTGAACCTATGCTGGTATGCAGGAGATTATTTCTCAATCTGTACTTTGCTGCAGAGAGGCCATGCTTTTTTTCATTCTTTTGCAGCGAGCTACGGTAGTCCTCTCTTTTCTTTAGTTAAGTGTAGTTTCATTTCATTGGGGCGGAAACTGTAGAACCTTTCCGGTTTTGAAACAATATTCCAGGTCTCCCCAATACCTCGCCAGCGTAAAGACCATTCAGCTATTCAAATAGCTGACACAGAGCCCAAAGCTACTCAGCTTCTCCCCAGGTGGGACCCTTTTCTCCTCGCTTTCAGATTGAGACTGCCTGTTTTCCCTCTCTCTGTTTTAGGTGCGTCGGATATTTCGACCACATGCAAAAGTTATGGTAAAAGGCTGTTTACTGACACGTGTACCCCATTAGTGTGCCTTTGCTGATTTTAGTATTTTGGATGCTTGATCCTTTTTGTGCGAAATGTCTGCGGATCTTACTCTGAAACCATCATCTCTCCTACTCAAGTATTTTTATTGCCCCGTTTAATGTCCCGTGAAAGCTTGTGTTTACATCATACATGAGCGTTTCTCGATTCCATTTGCATTCTACTAATGGGCGAACTTCTAAACAGAGTGTCGGCGTTCGTTCAAAATCTTTCCCTTCATGAGGGCTGGCCTAAGAGGGCCCCAGCTTATCTCCATCTCTTTTTTTCTTCGGAGCCACTTATGTTCTTTGCGATTCCTCATGCCCACCATTAACCTCGCAATTAATCTTTCCCCATATACAAACACATATGTTACCCAATTAATGCCAGCATGCACTTTATTTTATTTACATTTAACTATATACATGGTTTTTGCTTCCATCTCTTGGCTAATTGGTTTAAGCACCTCCAAAATTATGCATCAAAATTATGATTTCAAGCTCCCATGCTTCAATGCTTCAGCCAGATATGACAGGGTACACAATTCACCAAATTTCATGCTTGTAAAAATAATTAAGCTATAAATATTTCTTCCACATTGTAAAAGGGCTACTAAATTTTAAATCTGAAATCAACAAATGGTGTTGCACAGGTTAAGCATTTGTTATTATCTTTCTGCAAAAATGTGCTAAGTCACAGTTTTACAGGACAGTATTCCTACTTAAACTGCTCTGAGATTTATAAGTAAGAGACAGTGGCAGCTCATGCCTAGCTGATAAGGGAGGGCTGCATCTGAATTTTATTGGTATGTTTTTCAAAGATAAATTTTTGTGCTTCTGTTTGTGCTTTGGTAAGGGTTATTTATTGCTGCGTAAGTGTTGTGTACACATACAGCTAAATTTTTTGTGTGATAGAGTTGAAATGAATATAAAATAATATATGTCTAGAGCTTAGTTCCACAGATACAATTCAGCTTTTATCCCTCCCGATACTTGCATTAACAGAGGTGATTAATTAAAAGTTTAACATGCAAAAGATATCCAGTTTGCACTTAAACACTTATTTTCCAAATACAAGTAAATCACTTTGATGTTTTCTTTCACCGAGTCTTTTCGGTTGCCTGCTGATTTATTTTTCCAGTTTATAGGATCAAGTGGGACATTGGCGGGCTAAGTGAGGTAAGGAGAAAAGGAGAAGATCTCATTGAACTGAAAAGTGGACATCTCTTCTATTATCGTGGGACAGATACTGGCAGAAGTAGTGGTGTTGGATTTATAATAAACAAGAAACTGAAGGATAAAGTTGTAGACATTGAAAGTTCCTCTGACAGAGCTACACGCCTTGTTATCCAACTCTCGAGAAGATACCAGGCTCAGATTATTATAGCTTATGCACCCACTACAAGTCATCCTGAAGAAGAGATTGAAGAATTTTATGAGGAAATTCGTCATCTAAATAATAAAGACAAGTAGCACTTGAAGATCATTATGGGATATTTCAATGCGAAAATAGGACAACGGCAACAGAATGAAACTTCAGTAGGTAAATTCGGTCACAGCAACAGAAATCAGCAAGGAAATACTCTAGTAGAATTTGCAGAGGCAGAAGGGTTTTTCATCATGAACTCCTTTTTCAAGAAAAAGCTGCAAAGGAAATGGACATGGAGTCATCCCAATGGATTGACAAGTGAAATTGATTTTATTATGTGTAACAAGAAATTTTTCATGGAAGACTGCAGTGTGCTAAACAAGTTCAACACAGGTAGTGACCATAGAATGGTAAGATGTAAGATGCACCTCAATGCTAAACTCAAGCGTGGCAAGCTCATAAAACAAACAAAATGTATTGATACGACCAACCTTAAAAAACATCATAATACCTTCAAATTGGAACTGATTCTCTGCTCTAGTAGGTCTAACGTCAGAAGAAGTGGACATCTCTGAAGTTAACAGAAAAGTAACCAAAGCTCTTATGGAAACAGCAACAAAAATAGCTGGTACTAAGAACAAATTGCATACAAACAAATTATTAGGAAAAACCAAAATTCTGATGCAAAAAAGAAGAGAGATGAGAACACTAACGGAGATGCGACTTCCAAAGTGGAATATATAGAGCTATGCAAGACGGTACGAAAAAGTATCACTGAAGATGTAAGGAAATTCAACTGTGAACTAGTGAAGAAAGCAATTGAAAACAACCAAAGCTTGAGCAGAACAAAGCGACATCTGAGTAAGGAAAGAAAACATTATGAGAAAAGAAGATGGTTCTGTAACAAGAAATAGAGGTGAATTTTGAAAAGAGTGAAAGATTTCTACTCAAAACTGTATGAAAGGGATGATCCATGTACTCCCGACATTACGAAAGGTACCAGTACCAGAGTTCTTCCAGTCCTCCCAGCAGAACTTGCATATGCAATCAAGAACATGAAATGGGGAAAAGCTCCAGGAGAAGATGGAATTACCGTAGACATCATACAAGAAACAAGTGGAGAAATTGAAACAGTACTCGCCCAAGTTTTCACTCGATGCCTTAATGAAGGAAATATTCCTGAGGATTGGAATAATGCTACAATGATCCTGCTACATAAAAAAAGTGACATTGAGGATCTCAGGAACTACAGACCTATCAGCCTCCTATCAGTGGTTTATAAAATCTTCACTAAAGTTCTTTCACACCACTTGAAGGTGACAGTGGACATGGCTCAACCAAGAGAACAAGCTGGATTCAGGAGTGGCTACAGCACTATAGATCATATCCACATACTGAGAGAACTAATTGAAAGAGCAAGGGAAAATGAACTTCCATTATGCATGGCTTTTATCAATTATGAAAAGGCCTTTGATTTGGTGAAACCATCAGCAGTTACAATGGCTTTTAAATGCTGCGGTATTGAAGATGCATACATTAATATTATTCATAACATCTATGAAAATGCAAGTGCAAAGATTCGGCTATTTGAGAATACAGCACCTATAAAAATTGGAAAGGGAGTGAGACAAGGTGACACTATATCTCCCAAACTCTTTAATGCTACATTGAAAAATGTCTTTCAATCACTGAACTGGGAAAACAAAGGGATAAAGATTAATGGAGATTATTTAACTCACCTTTGTTTTGTTGATGATGTAGTCATTTTTGCAACTACCCTATCAGAGCTGCAGTGTATGATCCAGGAACTAGCTGACAAGATTAAAGAAGTTAGATTAAAAATGAATTTTCAGTAGACAAAAGTGATGTACAATGCTTTTACAAGAAATGAAGATTTATCGATTGATGGAGGAAAGCTGGAGATAACCAATACCTACATGGGCAGCAGATATCAAGTGAGGGTCACATTGATGAAGAAATTAATCGGCGTATAAAACTTTCCTAAAGAGCGTTTGGAAGAAACAGCATAATTTTCAAGAGCAATATGCCATTATGTCTTAAAAGAAAAGTGTTTGATCAATACATCCTTCCAGTGCTTACATATGGTGCAGAGACATGGACCTTAACTAAAAGAGACATAGAAAGACTGCAGACAACTCAAAGTTGCATGGAGAGATGCATACTTCGTGTAACCAAGAGAGATAAGAAGAGGAACTCGTGGATCAGAAAAATGACAAGAGTGGAAGACATCATGATCAGAGTAAAATCCCTGAAATGGCAATGGGTTGGACATATTGCCAGAAGGACAGACCATCGATGGACAGCTGAAATTTTAGACTGGATTCCAAGGGACAGGAAATGACCCAGAAGAAGACCACATGGGCGATGGGTAGATGAAATTCGAAAGTATGCAGGAGTAACATGGAGGAGACTGGCCTAAGACAGATCATTGTAGAGGAAACTTGGGGGTGACCTTCGTCTAGCAGTGGATTAATAATGGTTGACGATGATGATGATATAAAACATTATTAGCTGACCCCCAGCGGGGAATATTTATGTTACACTGAGGGCTAAACGGCCGAGGCCAAAACATCGAAAGATGCGAGTTAGATTTATGTATAACGAGGAGTTCATTACCCTGGGATCGCCGGCTTAACATCACTTCTGCACCTCGGCGGGTCTTCAGCGGAAACGAGACTCGAACCCTTCAAGTCAGGAGATGAGCACGCTGCCACTGGGCTACCTCGGCCCAGCGCACTCCGTATTAGAAGGTTGATAGTTATGTAACTTTCCACTGCTTAAGCAATATAGAGAAAATACATTTTGTAACAAAAACACATGGTTTGCATAATTTACTGATATTTAGCGTGAGCGTCAGAAAATTTGTAGTTCAAGTGGGAGATGTCAATAATATTAAATTTAACAGTTTCTGGCTTCCATCAGGAGCTTCAAGAATTTTTAAACGGTTCTTAATTTTAATTAAAGTAATAAAAAATTTACTTTCTAGCGTTAAAATTGAGAAATGACTTGCAGTGATAAGGAGATCAAAATAACATTTTTTTTTAATTCATTAATATATGATACAAAGGAATTTCAGCACCCCTAGAGGGAGAATTTCATGTAATTAAGACTTCAGTACTGCTTAAATTAGTAAATTCATGTTTTACAAAGTGCATGTTAGATGTTAACAAACTTTTAAAGCAGTGAAGATTGTTTAAAAATGTAAGTTTAAAGATTCAAGTATGCAGGACTTTCATCACTCCTAGGGGAGTTTAGGAACTACTTGAAATGTTACCGTATCAAACAAACTGTTATCGTGCTTAATGATCAATCATACAGATAAATTTGTCTTCACCTGAAATACCTGTTCCAATGTTACTTAAAAATTTTCTAATTCCCTTTGTGAAACATGTTGCAAATTTAATTGTACTTGAACATTGTGATTTTTAAATGTTATCGGTCACAAAAGAGTTTTTGTAAATTTTGGAAAAAAAAAAGATTTCAATTTACTTCCGATATTGGAGGTTAATTATTTAACGTGCATTAATGCATTTGCATTTTTTGAACTTCACTTTTAGTTGGTAAAGTTCGATAAACACTTACCGCACGCAGCTTGGCTTTCAATCCATATTTCCGTTACGTGGATGCGGCACGGGATTTTTCATTTGGCCACGGGTCTGCTTCTTCTTTTTTTTTTTTTTTTTTTTTCCGTTGGAATTTATTTTGTCTCATCACCAAATGAGTTTTTTCCTTTGCTGCATCCTCATTTACTTCAATATTTATTCATACCCGAGTACTTTCGGTACTACTACTATACCGTCTTCGAGGGGACATTTTGCTCCAACTAGCACGGACCGTGTCAGCTGGGCATTTCGGTGGTTCTCGCGGGCTGCTTCTGTCATCTGCTATCGCTTCTTCTTGGGCGTTGTGGCGCCATCTCTTGTTGGTCAGTGATCTCCTTTTCGAACTTTTTCTTTTTTATGCTCAATTTTAATTAAATTTCTCCAGCTGTTTCTCAAATTATTAGGGTCATTGTGGTTGCAAACTTTTGTCCTATTTTTTTCAATCATTACCGACTCTGCTATTCTGAGGTGTTTTTCGGATTTACAGTTTTTAATGATTTTTATATTTCGAATTTTGGATATTTTTGGTTATCCAGACAGTATTGAATCAGTGCTGTTTTTCTTCTTTTTTCTGCCAGTTTTTTATGTGTTGTTTTAATCTGTGTTTAAGCTTATTTTTGGTACTTCCTATATAAGCCATTGGAGGATTTTCAGTAATAGGAATTGAATAAATACCTGCTTTTTCTAACATTCTTATTTTATCATTATTTTTGTTACTATATTTTTGATGGTATTTACTTTTCCTCCAATTTGAATGTTATGCTTTTTACAAATATTATTAATTTCATTGGTAGTGCCTTTAATGTAAGGAAAACCATTTAAATATTTGATTTCTTTTTTAATTACTATAGCATTATTTTTTTTATTTTCTTTATTACTTCTGTGTCCCATTTTTTTATTAAATGGTTAGGATAACCAAAGCTGCATGCAATTTTTTTTATGAATTTGATTTCTTCATTGATGAACTGACTATTTTCAGAATGCGTATATGCTCTTTTAATTAAGGTTTTATACTATTGCATTTTTGAGGATATGGATGTGCTGAATTGTATGGGATTAGGACCGGAACAAATGAACTTTTCGATAAACTCTGTATAGTAACTTATCTGTGGATTTGATAACATGTACATCCAAAAAGGCTATTGCATTATTTTTTCCATTTCAACCGTGAGTTCTATAGTTGGATATAATGCGCTGTAACGTTTTGTTAATTTTTTTAATTAAACGAAGAAGAATTAAAAAAATTAACAAAACGTTACAGCGCATTATATCCAACTATAGAACTCACGGTTGAAATGGAAAAAAATAATGCAATAGCCTTTTTGGATGTACATGTTATCAAATCCACAGATAAGTTACTATACAGAGTTTATCGGAAAAGTTCATTTGTTCCGGTCCTAATCCCATACAATTCAGCACATCCATATCCTCAAAAAATGCAATAGTATAAAAACCTTAATTAAAAGAGCATATACGCATTCTGAAAATAGTCAGTTCATCAATGAAGAAATCAAATTCATAAAAAAAATTGCATGCAGCTTTTGGTTATCCTAACCATTTAATAAAAAAATGGGACACAGAAGTAATAAAGAAAATAAAAAAAAAATAATGCTATAGTAATTAAAAAAGAAATCAAATATTTAAATGGTTTTCCTTACATTAAAGGCACTACCAATGAAATTAATAATATTTGTAAAAAGCATAACATTCAAATTGGAGGAAAAGTAAATACCATCAAAAATATAGTAACAAAAAATAATGATAAAATAAGAATGTTAGAAAAAGCAGGTATTTATTCAATTCCTATTACTGAAAATCCTCCAATGGCTTATATAGGAAGTACCAAAAATAAGCTTAAACACAGATTAAAACAACACATAAAAAACTGGCAGAAAAAAGAAGAAAAACAGCACTGATTCAATACTGTCTGGATAACCAAAAATATCCAAAATTCGAAAATATAAAAATCATTAAAAGCTGTAAATCCGAAAAACACCTCAGAATAGCAGAGTCGGTAATGATTGAAAAAATAGGACAAAAGTTTGCAACCACAATGACCCTAATAATTTGAGAAACAGCTGGAGAAATTTAATTAAAATTGAGCATAAAAAAGAAAAAGTTCGAAAAAGGAGATCACTGACCAACAAGAGATGGCGCCACAACGCCCAAGAAGAAGCGATAGCAGATGACAGAAGCAGCCCGCAGAACCACCGAAATGCCCAGCTGACACGGTCCGTGCTAGTTGAGCAAAATGTCCCCTCGAAGACGGTATAGTAGTAGTACCGAAAGTACTGGCATGAATAAATATTGAAGTAAATGAGGATGCAGCAAAGGAAAAACTCATTTGGTGATGAGACAAAATAAATTCCAACGGAAAAAAAAAAAAAAAAAAAAAAAAAAAAAAGAAGAAGCAGACCATTAAATGAAAAATCCCGTGCCGCATCCACGTAACGGAAATATGGATTGAAAGCCAAGCCCCATGTGCGGTAAGTGTTTATCGAACTTTACCAACTAAAAGTGAAGTTCAAAAATGCAAAAAAAAAGATGTTCTGTTTGAGATATAAAATATTAAAAATATTTTATAGTGATCAACACCAAACATGGCACTACCTAGGATCAAAAAATGCATACAAAATAAGAATTTTAGCAGTTTTTAGCAAAGCGTGCAAATTTTTTTTTATCAGCGACAACATACATACCTGTCACTTGTAAATAAATTTAATGTGCTGTTCTCAACGAGTAGCAAACATATCAATAACTTGTTTGCTGAATTTCTTGGTGCTAGCAATAATGTTTTTTTTCTAAATGCTAAAAGTCTATCGTACGAAAGGTCACTAAAGTAATTCACCGATGCTGTCACACGTACGGTCATTCACAAACATAATTTTCAAATTGTAGGTCAAGATTAAAAACACTTTATTTACAATTAAAAATTAATATTTACACGCGAGATCTTTCGGGGCTAAACATAGCACCCATCATCAGGCTCAAGCGCCATGAAACACAGGAGCGGACATTATATACTGTCAACACGACCCACAATTCACTCGGTTTTCTCAATCACCGGTGATGCCATCAACAAATCGTTAAAGTCAAAAAATCAAGTCTTAATCTCTTATCCTATAAAGTCCTCTTCTTCAGAGTTGTGTGAGGAGGGGGCAACCATCTTTCACCACTGTCTTGGAACAAATGTCGGGAGTTCAATGTTACAGCATGTTTCCCCGTATGCAATAATGACGAGGCTTTTCGTAAGGAAGACAGTATGTTTATTAACACTTGAGTTAAGTACCCTAATATTTGTCAAATCTGGGGAGTAACCTCCCTGGTTAACAGCTTGAGTGAAAGCTGTGGAAATCGTTCCAGAACGAAGAGCATATTTATGTTCACCCATTCTGACATTAACGGTTCTTAGGGTAGAACCTATATAGTATTTAACTGCAGTATCTGAATCCTCATGAATTAATGGTATGCAGTAGACGCCTGGTTTGTTAAGTGCTGGGACTCTATCTCTATCATTTTTTATCGTGGAAAAAAGGTTTCTGGTGGACACTCCAAACATTAGATTGTGTTTGTAACAGGCTTTTCTTAAGATAGACACAAGATGTGGAATGAAATCAACTTTGCCAATGTACTTAGTAGGTTTTTTCTCTGTGGACAAAGTCATGAATCTCAGTCTTTGAAATTGTTGTAATAGTCCTTGGAAGAGGTTGACAGAGAACCCAAACAATAAGGCCAAATTTTGAACTCTAGAAAGTTCATCACGTCGAGTTTTACTTGTCGAAGAATGGGTGAAGGCACGTCTTATTAAGAAGCGTAAAGCTGAAGCTTTATGTTCGGGAGGGTGAGAGGAAGTGAATGGGGTCATACAAGGTATGAAAGTCGGTTTACGGAAAACACAATGCTTGATTTTATTGGAATTCGAATCTCGGGACAGTAAAATGTCCAGGAATGGCAATTTTCTCTCTTTCTCAAGGTCTTTGGTTAACTTTATAGTTGGAAACTGGGTAAAAAGACAATCTACAAATTCGTCCAGTAAAGGTAAAGCATGGGGCCAAAAAACCAACATGTCATCAACGTACCTAATCAACAGTGACGGTTGATAAGGGAAGTCCAACATGACCTTCTTTTCTAGATGCTGCATGAGGATCTCGGCTAAAACGGGGGAGACGGGGGAACCCATTGGTGCCCCTTCCTTTTGTTGATAGAACTTACCATCAAATTTAAAGTAAGTTCTCTTAGCTACGAGTTTGAGACCACAAATTATTGCATTAGCTTCAAGTGGAGAGATGGAATTGTCTTCTTGTAATTTGTCCTCAATAACTGAGTGAACGGTGTTGAGTGGTATACTTGGAAATAGTGATACTACATCCAGCGAAGCCATTATGAACTCAGTTCCCCCAGAGTCAAAGGTTTTGATACGAGATATAGCCTGCATAGAACTTTTAATGGATACAGAGGAATTTGAGGTGAGAGGTTTTAAAAAAGAAGCCAACGCTGTGTCGAGTGTGCGAGTAGGGTTAGCATATCCTGAAACAAGCAACCTAAGAGGTTGGTCCGGTTTGTGAATTTCCATTTTTCCAAAGACCTCGGGAACCCTAGGTCCTACTGGAGGTCTCATTTTTGTAGAAATAGATTTAGGTAGGAAACCTTGGTTTCTTAGTTTACTTAATTCTGCAATAGTAGCTGAAGTTGGGTCAGACCTGAGAACACAGTCGGGAACTAAATTGATGGCCTGTTTCATCCTAGCGTAATAGTCGTCACGGTCCAGAATAATGATTTGTTGTGTTTTGTCTGCACAAATGATTGACAAGTTTGGGTTTTTTGCTAGCTGTAGTAACTGTTCTCATTCGTATTTCAGAGCTGGTGATGTTCTATTAGGCCCTGCAAGACTCTTGGCCAAAGTATAACGAGTAGAATCACGTACTTCTTCGGGAAGTGCACTGATAATGTTTTCAACCTGCGGGATGGTATTTAGAGGTCGAAAAGAAGACACTGGAAAGCTAAATTTAAATCCTCGACTTAAAGCTGAACGTTGGCTGTCATGCAGCATCTAGAAAACAAGGTCATGTTGGACTTCCCTTATCAACCGTCACTGTTGATTAGGTACGTTGATGACATGTTGGTTTTTTGGCCACATGCTTTACCTTTACTGGACGAATTTGTAGATTGTCTTTCTACCCAGTTTCCAACTATAAAGTTTACCAAAGACCTTGAGAAAGAGAGAAATTTGCCATTCCTGGACATTTTACTGTCCCGAGATTCGAATTCCAATAAAATCAAGCATTGTGTTTTCCGTAAACCGACGTTCATACCTTATATGATCCCATTCACTTCCTCTCACCCTCCCGAACATAAAGCTTCAGCTTTACGCTTCTTATAAAGACGTGCCTTCACCCATTCTTCGACAAGTAAAACTCGACGTGATGAACTTTCTAGAGTTCAAAATTTGGCCTTATTGTTTGGGTTCTCTGTCAACCTCTTCCAAGGACTATTAAAACAATTTCAAAGACTGAGATTCACGACTTTGTCCACAGAGAAAAAACCTACTAAGTACATCGGCAAAGTTGATTTCATTCCACCTCTTGTGTCTATCTTAAGAAAAGCCTGTTACAAACACAATCTAATGTTTGGAGTGTCCACCAGAAACCTTTTTTCCACAATAAGAAATGATAGAGATAGAGTCCCAGCACTTAACAAACCAGGCGTCTACTGCATACCATTAATTCATGAGGATTCAGATACTGCAGTTAAATACTATATAGGTTCTACCCTAAGAACCGTTAATGCCAGAATGGGTGATCATAAATACGCTCTTCGTTCTGGAACGATTTCCACAGCTTTCACTCAAGCTGTTAACCAGGGAGGTTACTCACCAGATTTGACAAATGTTAGGGTACTTAACTCAAGTGTTAATAAACGTACTGTCTTCCTTACGAAAAGCCTCTTCATTATTGCATATGGGGAAACATGCTGTAACACTGAACTCCCGACATTTGTTCCAAGACAGTGGAGAAAGATGGTTGCCCCTCCTAACACAACTCTGAAGAAGAGGACTTTATAGGATAAGAGATTAAGACTTGATTTTTTGACTTTAACGATTTGTTGATGGCATCACCGGTGATTGAGAAAACCGAGTGAATTGTGGGTCGTGTTGACAGTATATAATGTCTGCTCCTGTGTTTCATGGCGCTTGAGCCTGATGATGGGTGCTATGTTCAGCTCCGAAAGATCTCGCGTGTAAATATTAATTTTTAATTGTAAATAAAGTGTTTTTAATCTTGACCTACAATTTGAAAATTATGTTTGTGAATGACCGTACGTGTGACAACATCGGTGAATTACTTAAGTGACCTTTCGTACGATAGACTTTTAGCATTTACCATATCTTAGCTGCAAATTTCTTATGCTTTGTAAGGAACCTCTTCAAGTGGATACCTTACCTAAAGTGCAGGAGGCATGGAGAGGGCTTTTAAAATCTTCTGTGTTTTTCGCAGAAAATTATCTGTCAACGAGGCCCACTTAAGCTTTTTAATTAATTGTCGCTCACTGAAAGTGATGCCAAAGTTTCTTAGAATCAGATATTTTGCAATATCTCAAAGAGATGCCTGGGTCATCACCAATGCACAACAAAAAAGATTAATGGCTGAAATAAGGAGGAAATGAAGCTATGTGGACATGCTCAACTGTAAGTCATATAATGCATATGCCTACCTGACGAGACATGCTCACCAAATTATCTTGGGTAAGCGTTTAATGATTTTCTTTTCTAATTTACAAAAAGAGGTGAATGTGGTTAATCAATGACATATACGGAAACTCTGTGACCTGGTTCTGGTATCAAACCGATCCTTACAAATTCATCTGCGAAGTCAAAATGTTGAACATGCTGATGAATACTTGCTACAGGAACCATTCCTTAACTACAGTTCTGTAGAACTCTCGGACAGCCAACGTTCAGCCCTAAGTCGAGGATTTAAATTTAGCTCTCCAGTGTCTTCTTTTCGACCTCTAAATACCATCCCACAGGTTGAAAACATTATCAGTGCACTTCCCGAAGAAGTACGTGATTCTACTCGTTATACTTTGGCCAAGAGTCTTGCAGGGCCTAATAGAACATCACCAGCTCTGAAATACGAACGAGAACAGTTACTACAGCTAGCAAAAAACCCAAACTTGACAATCATTTGTGCAGACAAAACACAACAAATCATTATTCTGGACCGTGACGACTATTACGCTAGGATGAAACAGGCCATCAATTTAGTTCCCCTCCGTGTTCTCAGGTCTGACCCAACTTCAGCTACTATTGCAGAATTAAGTAAACTAAGAAACCAAGGTTTCCTACCTAAATCTATTTCTACAAAAATGAGACCTCCAGTAGGACCTAGGGTTCCCGAGGTCTTTGGAAAAATGAAAATTCACAAACCGAACCAACCTCTTAGGTTGCTTGTTTCAGGATATGCTAACCCTACTCGCACACTCGAGACAGCATTGGCTTCTTTTTTAAAACCTCTCACCTCAAATTCCTCTATATCCATTAAAAGTTCTATGCAGGCTATATCTCGTATCAAAACCTTTGACTCTGGGGGAACTGAGTTCATAATGGCTTCGCTGGATGTAGTATCACTATTTCCAAGTATACCACTCAACACAGTTCACTCAATTATTGAGGACAAATTACAAGAAGACAATTCCATCTCTCCACTTGAAGCTAATGCAATAATTTCTGGTCTCAAACTCGTAACTAAGAGAACTTACTTTAAATTTGATGGTAAGTTCTATCAACAAAAGGAAGGGGCACCAATGGGTTCCCCCGTCTCCCCGTTTTAGCCGAGATCCTCATGCAGCATCTAGAAAACAAGGTCATGTTGGACTTCCCTTATCAACAGTCACTGTTGATTAGGTACATTGATGACATGTTGATATTTTGGCCCCATGCTTTACCTTTACTGGACGAATTTGTAGATTGTCTTTTTACCCAGTTTCCAACTATAAAGTTAACCAAAGACCTTGAGAAAGAGGGAAAATTGCCATTCCTGGACATTTTACTGTCCCGAGATTCGAATTCCAATAAAATCAAGCATTGTGTTTTCCGTAAACTGACGTTTATACCTTGCATGATCCCATTCACTTCCTCTCACCCTCCCGAACATAAAGATTCAGCTTTACGCTTCTTAATAAGACGTGCCTTCACCCATTCTTCGACAAGAAAAACTCGACGTAATGAACTTTCTAGAGTTCAAAATTTAGCCTTATTGCTTGGGTTCTCTGTCAACCTCTTCCAAGGACTATTAAAACAATTTCAAAGACTGAGATTCACGACTTTGTCCACAGAGAAAAAACCTACTAAGTACATCGGCAAAGTTGATTTCATTCCACCTCTTGTGTCTATCTTAAGAAAAGCCTGTTACAAACACAATCTAACGTTTGGAGTGTCCACCAGAAACCTTTTTTCCACGATAAGAAATGATAGAGATAAGAGTCCCAGCACTTAACAAACCAGGCGTCTACTGCATACCATTAATTCATGAGGATTCAGATACTGCAGTTAAATACTATATAGGTTCTACCCTAAGAACCGTTAATGTCAGAATGGGTGAACATAAATACGCTCTTCGTTCTGGAATGGTTTCCACAGCTTTCACTCAAACTGTTAACCAGGGAAGTTACTCCCCAGATTGGACAAATGTTAGGGTACTTAACTCAAGTGTTAATAAATGTACTGTCTTCCTTACGAAAAGCCTCTTCATTATTGCATACGGGGAAACATGATGTAACATTGAACTCCCGACATTTGTTCCAAGACAGTGGAGAAAGATGGTTGCCCCCTCCTCACACAACTCTGAAGAAGAGGACTTTATAGGATAAGAGATTAAGACTTGATTTTTTGACTTTAACGATTTGTTGATGGCATCAACGGTGATTGAGAAAACCGAGTGAATTGTGGGTCGTGTTGACAGTATATAATGTCTGCTCCTGTGTTTCGTGGCGCGTGAGCCTGATGATGGGTGCTATGTTCAGCCCCGAAAGATCTCGCGTGTAAATATTAATTTTTAATTGTTTAAGTG
The DNA here is from genome assembly GCA_039090855.1 of Macrothele yani. Taxonomy (NCBI): domain Eukaryota; kingdom Metazoa; phylum Arthropoda; class Arachnida; order Araneae; family Macrothelidae; genus Macrothele; species Macrothele yani. Next base: position 69,364,502 of record CM077025.1, on the reverse strand, counting down.
TTTTTAATCTTGACCTACAATTTGAAAATTATGTTTGTGAATGACCGTACGTGTGACAGCATCAGTGAATTACTTTAATGTTTTTTTCTATAGACAACTTTGCAAGTGCTGTCAGTCGATCTTGTCCCACAATGTTCCTTAAAAAATTATTGATTCTCTTGAGGGATGAGAAACAACGTTCTGGCTCTGATGTGGTCATTGGGATAGTAACTAAGATGCGAAGAAGTTTCACTGTTTCCGAAAAGGACGCTTCCAAATTATTTTTCAGCATGAATTGTAGCAGCTGAGTTGCACCTGCAATATTGTGGAAATTGCTTCGGTTATACAACATGCTGAGCTTCGAATACAGCTTTTCCCTTTCTAGCACTCCAAAACATTTTACTGCAATGTCCATCTCATGGTTTGGAAACTGCTTAGTGTAACTGGCAAAATTTTCAGGTAAAAAAAGTTTGGCAGCTTCAAGATGATCTGTGAAATGAAACCGTTCAGTGGCTTGAGTGGTACTTAGATCACATACTTCTTTTGCGGCAACTATTCTAATAGTGTTGTTCTGCTCGATTCATCTCTTTTTTGGAGGGGGAGGCTGATCCGGAATTTCGTCCTCAGAACAGTGTGTTGTCAGTCTGTATATGAGCCCTTATATGTTCTGCACAGCATTAATAAAAGTTGAAACACAATGTTATGTTTTGTCTTCCCTGCATCAGTTTGACGATTCTGCAGTTGATGGTACAATATGTCTACGTAAGGCATAAGATGATGAAAAAATGTAAACCAGAATTTAAATTCCGGATCTTTCAATAGCCGTTCAAGCCCACTTGCAGCCTTTATTGTAACTGCTGGAGATGTACTACCTTCCTTGAGTGATTGGAAACATTCCAGTAGATTGGCTTGTTGTTCGAAAACAGCATTCACAGTACGAATATTAAAATTCCAACGGGTCGTCACCGAGTGTGGAATTTTCTTTTTTCAACTATGGTGTTAAGGGCTGCTAATCTTTGTGGTGAACGTGAAAAAAATGTAGGTATTCAAAATAAGTTTGAAAAAAAAAATCCTGGCTTTGGTGTTTTGTGATGTGGCTCTCTCCATTACTAAATTTAGCTGATGAGCATAGCAATGAATATAAATAGCATTAGGATATATCTGTCTCACCCTGGCCTGGACACCTGAAGTTGCAACGCTCATCACAGCTGCACCATCATAACTATGTGCTATTAATTTTTGACATTCATTGGGAATTATTTCTTCTAACATTTTTAGAAGATATCCTGAAATGAAAGAAGCAACCTACCCAGAAGGATCATAAAAGCACCAGAAACGCTCTACAGCACAACCTTCTAACTCATATCGGAATACAATTGCTATTTGTGCTATTTCCGATACATCTGTGGTTTCATCTGCCATAATGGACAAAAACTGTGCATAATCAATTTCCTGTTTTATTTGTTGGCGTGAAATTCCTAACTACAATCCAAAAGCTCCTTTTGGATTGTTTTTGATGTGCCCTTGAAGACTGTTGAATTCTCCAAATGTTCCTTGACTGTTAGGTACAACTGACTAGCAAAATCAAGTAAACCTTGAAATATTCCGGAATCATAGGATTCCGATGTTTCAACATGCCCCCTTAGTGCAAGCTCATGATTTCCACAAAATTTGATGCAATCAATAATTTTTGATAACACTGACCTGTTTTTCTTGACTTGCTTATTGTGGCATTCAATGCTCAATTTGTACGCACTATCCATTTGTGTAGCAATATTGACATTCCCCAACATTGTGAAATCCACTGAACTTTCTATGTGCTTCATAGAATTTTCATGCTTTTTCATTTTTTCACAGAGTTTTTTTAAGTCGTTCACACCTGGTTTGGTCCAGAGTCCCCACCATACAACAGACATGGAAAGCAAAACAGGAAGTTTGAGACTTCACATCCACAAATCCAGTCATTTTCCATGTACACTTTAGTGTTAAAATTATGCTGATAGCTTTTATTTTGGCTATGTGCTATTTGCGTTATTTTCAAATCAGGCATCGGCTTACCAAAGTTTTACAAGTCGAATTTTTCCTGAAATGTCAAAATGCTAAACTGAATCCGCTTCAGATATTCCACAGTTTTCGCCATACTAACAACAGAATTTGACAACATGCAAGGAACAGTAACGTTTCGAACTGAAATCTCGAACAGCAAAAGCAATCTGATAGCTAATGCGAATGTCAAACAGTCAGCATTTCCTCTCCGGAGAAACACAGAAAGGAATATATTGGATTGACCCCTCATGCTCCCAAAGCTTAAGACGAATTGAAGAACGGGTTCTGAGCGGGTCACTACTCTATTCACCATCCTCGTCCTACATGTCCAGCTTACCCCCGAGGCGATCGTCACCACGAGGATTGTTTTCAACAAGGAATGCGTTGGGGTGATCCCCGCTCCTCTCCCCCACACACACCTTTCAGTCTTCCAAAGTTTTTGGGGAACAAGAATTGCAGAGGGGGTTCAGAGAAGAACTTTTCCCTTCACTACACTTTCTGATCCCTGCCCAAGTTATCCCTACCCCTAGGCGATCGACATAACGAGGCACAAAGTGTGCGTTTACGGCAGCCAATGAAAAGAGATTTTGAAGTGACGGCTGCAGAGATACCAGTCCCGGTGAAGTTGTATCCCCACCTTGTAAGTTTAAACACACAAACGCTACATACGGGAATTTCAGCCCCTCGCCACGCTCTTTAAATAAAGAGCTGCAAAATTTACAGTCCCGCGCATTGCGATATACGCAATGCGCGGGAAGCTAAACAATGTACAGGGAAACTAAATAAGGTAAGGCCGTCAGGGAACTATGAACGGCAGGAAGGAGAGAAAAAAAAATTATAACATGTACTTCGTAATATCTGGGGGTGGGGGGAGGGGGGCTGTCCCTGGTAAGAGATCGTGGGAAGAAATCTTTAAACACTATTCTTTTTTAGTGAACAGTGGCAATTTGCTCTGAAAGAGCACACTATTTCATTCAAATACACTTTAACCTTGTCTGTTACATTTGTTTAGTTTATCCTCAAGCTCAACCACATCATGTATTCAAACCCCTATGTAGTCACAGATATTCAGCAGTGTCAACTGAATTTATTCCTCCGGTAATTTTGTTTTTGGCATTAAATGCCAGCTTCATCTTCTAAAAATTGTATGTACCACATATGTCAGCGAATTGAAGGTAAGTTTCGCTTACCTTGGGTTATTTATTAAAAATTCTAGAAATTGATCTTTAATCCAACTTCTTTATTTGTTCCTACCACTTTTTGGATTATGGTTTGCATTTCTAAAGAATCATTTGTAAATAAATTGAAGTGTGATCAGCAGGTTGCAGATGGGTTTAATTATCCCTACTTTCATCTTTATCCCTCATACATAAATTATATTATATGCATGTAGGTCCTCAACACTCCAAAACTTGTCCAATGATACTTAGATTCTATATGTACATTTGTTTCGGTGGATAGCAACATCTATATCTGTTTCAATCATATAGATGCCTCAATGGATTAGTTGAAGTTGAAAAGGTAGTGCTTTAAATAAAAACTGTCGAGAAAAGAGTAAGTAATTTTTCCAGGAGATATGTATAACATATGCATAGTGAAACCAACGTAAACTGGACTCTGCATGAAGTGGAAATGTATTCAAGATGGAAAAAAAATTCAGCCCTGGCAAAATATATTGGAAGTTCCATGTTACATGCCCTATATGAGATGGAATCTAACATGGAAAAACTCCATGTTTTACATCATCTGTGGATGGAAACCTGTTGTAACAGAAAGTTCTTAATTTCTTTCTTTAAGCTTATCAGTCATTTCAAAGCACACATTCCTCATATTCATCAGGCATAGCATGACGAAAATGATTCTACTATTTGTGATGCACAGCAGACATATGAAAATAACATGAAAATGGTACTAATGGCAGCATCATCCTTAAGAAGAGTGCAGAAAATTTGTTGGAAGAAAGGTAACCCACAGTGCACATGTGTAACTGCTGTATCTTTTTAGTTTGGAGTCAACCAGAAGAGAGTGGTAACAACCAGACCAGGTTACTAACATGCAGGAGAAAAGCTGACCTTCAGACTCATCCAGTTACATGCTGAGCTGCCATTATGCAATAACAACAGAGCCAGCCTTTTTCCTCTATAATATTTTAATACATAAGCATTGAGAGTGGTATCATTTCTTACTTCTCAAAGTCATTGGGATGTAACATTCATAAAATACGCAAGAACTGAAATTCTACTCAGCTTGCAAGACATCTTTGATAGAGCCTACAGATCTCTTGCATAAATCACGGTTGAGAAATACTGCTTTAGAATCATAAGGTAAACACCTAGCTTATTATTTTGGATGATATTGCATTACAGTATTTTCGGCTTCAACTTGAGCACATCTTTACTTCTGTTTATGAGATAGTTTCTACCACACAAAGCACATACTAGACTTAAGACGCTAAAATTAAGGTCATCAAAGCAAAAGAAAATAATCATTTAATGTGGAACAAATTATGGATACGTTGAAGATCAGAAGAAAAAAAGGTTTAATTATATTATGAAAAAGAAAATAATGGATGCATGGTTGAATTCAAGATGATACAACTAAAAGAAAAATACTCAAGACTGGTAAAGAGCAGAAAAATGGAATTATTGTTTGGGATGGTTTGTTGATGCAGGGTCCTGATATTTACTTGCATTAAAACCTATGTTAAAAGTGCATGCCATAAAGGTCACCAAGAAACTTAGAAAGGATAATATTCACATGTATATTAATTAGAAGGCTTGACAGTTTAAAGATATGACATGTGATCAGTCTCAAAGAAAATTGGGGTGAAACAGGACATGTATCCACTGAAGCAGTGAATAAATAGACATAGAAAAAATATTAAAAGCTTATCGAAGGATGCGTGCCACAAAACACTGTGAACATGGATGAAACTGGTTTACCTTTTTGTGCCCTACCCTGCAAAACTGTCTCTATGAAGAGAAGAATAAACATATGGGAGAAAAATATGCAGCAGAATATCTAACTGTCCTCTCGCGTGTTCTTATGACTGGTCAGACACAGAAACCCTTCGTTATTGGCAAGCATGCAAAACTGCATTGTTTTAAGAAAACAGACATGAAAAAACTATCAGTTGAGAGGAAAGCAAATAAAAAATCCTGGATGAATGCAAACATTATGGAGGAATGATAAATAGCTTTTAACTCAGAAATGGATCTTCAAAAGAAACACATTATTTTATTTCTTCATGATGTCACTTGTCATCCACGTACTACACTACCAAACATTAAACTAGTGTAGCTTCCACCAAATACTACAAGTGTTACTTAGACAATGGCTCAATGAATCATTTGCAATGAGAAAATAACTAACCAAAAAGTAGTTACACAGTCATTACTGGCAAACAAGGAAAGTGCTTCAAATGTTAGCAAATAAGTAAAATCTGTAACAGTTCTTCATGTTGTGTTGTGGCTCTTAAGGTCATGTTACAAAATGAAGAAATAGACAAGACTGGGCTTTCAGAAAGCAAATTTCCCCTAGTGGAAGCAGTTCGCATACTGCCTCAGATGGGTACAAAACTGACAGCTTACAAACACAGACTTGCCAACCTTAAGAAGAGAAAAATTCTGCAATTTTCTATAAAAATCTTGCAAGCATACTTTCGTATGTTTGAAATATCAATGGACATAATTTGAAGCACTAATGTTACATTAACAATCCAGGTGACCGGAGCATTAGAAGAGACAATGTAAATTTTTTCACATACATAACAGAAGACTACCCTTTCTGCAGTATTCGTCAACATTAAGATGCGCAAATATGTGTTCTCGCCACTATTAGTCTAAAAACTGTTTCAACGCAATATTGCGTTCTCGCGGCATTTGAACAGGTTTTCGATGAGCGTATTATTGAGTCATCGCCGCTTTGGGCACAGAAACCTCCAAACATATATATGCGTGCTTGCCACCCGGAGGGTTAATTGCATATAAAAAATGTAAAAAAAATTCTGTTAAAGAACATTAAAAAAAATTCTGTTCAGTTATGCATCGATCTTGAGGATAACCCAAATAAATTCCTTGAAGCCGTCGCACTCTCATGTCTAAAGATTACAGCGAAACTTTTTCGCCGTCGAATTTCCATTTTCGGAAATTTTCCCTCCATTTTTAAACTGAAATACAAATATTTATGGAATAAAATGATATATAACATTACTGGACAGAGGCTACATCACAGGAAAAAGAAATTATGATTACAGAAAAAATCTTTATTTCTTTTACTTCTATTTCTGAAAGATGAAGTACTGTCCTGATGCGTATTTTTACGAATTGGTAAAATTATTCGATGTGTAGTCTTACGCATTGAGAAAAAATCCTGATGCATATTTTTATGCGCTGGTAAAATTTCGATACGCACTAACAGCACATCACTTGAGCACTCCCGTGAAAAGAGAGCTACCACACCACACCTGCGAGTCAAAGATGACATCATCGCGTGACACAGCTCTCATAAGGTCCGGTAGAAATCTAAGTGGATGGCAGCGTCAGTTCGTACGGTGCCCGCCAATGCCAAGCCTGTTTCTGCAGCACCAGATATCATTAGCAGACAGAAGAGTAAACATCGCTGCCAATGGCAGAGCAGAACTGCTGACTCAGAGGGGAAAGGTCACTTCTCCGCTAATGAACCGATACCTTGGAGAACTTCGAACTTTTCTCCTAGTTACTTTTTAATTTATGCTACGGAAATCATGATGGAATTTGGCAATATTAATTTATTATAATTTATTTGACACAATTGCAGGCCTAAACCCAGAGGGTTGGCAGGTCTGCAAACAGCATTACAACTAACTAAATTTAATCACATAGGTCCAGACAAATATGTGGATGTAGATGCATAATTAACAACAAATACTCCCATAGAGTTTAGATGACATTATTCAGAGGCATCAAATGACTGACAGCAGCAGTGATGATGAAAATACATTCACTAATGGAGATAACTGTAAAACCTTATCAATGCTCTACAAAGCACATCACACCTTCTAGAAGTAGCAGTTCACCAAGCAAGGTGATAAATAATTGCTAGAAACGTTAAGAAGTACACAACTTTTTAACTGAGCATTGTGTCATTAGCAAATCATTTGTACAGAAAACTGCGCTTGACTATTTTAAAAATGCTCCTTAGTAAATAAGCAAGACTAGCAACATTCATTAAAAAATTACTACAATTTTTAAAAAGAGACCTAGTACTTTCCTTGTGAAAATGAAATATGGTTTTAGTGTGCAAAACTGATATGCTGGATTTCTTTTTCCCATGATCATCAGTACTACTTATTGTCATTCAGACAATCAACTCATTTTGTTTAAAGGGATAATTATACATTTTGCATTTATGATGTAAAACTTAATTGTAGGAAAATCAAAATTTTTCTAAATTATTATTTTTTTTGTCTACTTTTGGCCATAATTACATGAAAATTATGAAGTTGAACAACATGAATTCATGCTTAATCTATCTAGGCAATATTTGAGAATCAGTACCACCCCACTACCCACCCTCCCCCCACACACAAATACTCTTTAGAAAATTACGTTGCTCAAAAGAAGAAACTTTCAAACAAAAATATGTGGTTAGTTTAAACTGTAGGTAGTCTATACTAACATGTTCACTGAAATTACTGTTTCTCACTTTATTCACGTTTAGGCATGAGAGGAATATCTTAACTTGATGTTCAACAAGTAAAGAATGTCAGTGTTGACTAATTAGTTTGAAAAAATATATAGGCTTGCCAGTATTTCTTGAACAAATGAAGTTTTGCAACTGTCCCAAATACGACCAACCTAATGTTCCAAATGATGCAACAGTTACTCATTTGCAAAATACACGCATTAAATGAAATGCCTAAAAGAATAAAACCTTAAAAACTAAACCTTAAAAAAAAATGTTTGAAAGGATAAAACCTGAAAGCACAACCCTGAATACAACTTTAAGTTAGGAATAAAAGATCCAAGAAATTTTTGAAGTTAACAACAAACACCAACAACATTACTAAACAGCTATAATATCCTTGTAATTTTGTAAACCAACACACAATACCTCCTCATGTCCTTCACCAGACTAGTTTCAACTAATATAATCATAGTCATCTTCAGTGGTCATACCGACATGTTGCGTCTTCTGATGTTAGCTAGCAACTAATTCACCCCAAGTCAAGTCGCCATGCAGTGACATAGTAATAGACTTGCATGGCGACTTGACTTGGGGTAAATTAGTTGCTAGCTAACATCAGAAGACGCAACATGTCGGTATGACCACTGAAGATGACTATGATTATATTAGTTGAAACTAGTCTGGTGAAGGACATGAGGAGGTATTGTGTGTTGGTTTACAAAATTACAAGGATATTATAGCTGTTTTGTGATGTTGGTGTTTGTTGCTAACTTCAAAAAATTTTGGGTCTTTTATTTCTAACTTAAAGTTGTATTCGGGTTGTGTGCTTTCATGTTTTATCCTTTCAAACATTACATTTAAGGTTTCATTCTTTTAGGCATTTCATTTAATGTGTGCATTTTATGTAAAGACTTCTGTTGCAATACATTAGGTTGGTCATATTTGGGACAGCTAAGAAACTTCATTTGTTCAAGAAATGCTGGTAAGCCTATATATTTTTTTGAACTAATTAGTCAACACTGACATTCTTTACTTGTTGAACACCAAGTTAAGATATTCCTCTCATGCCTAAATGTCAATAATGAAAAAAACAGTAATTTCAGTGAACATGTTACTATATCACTACATACAGACTCTTCAGAATAATTTGGAATCATTTTTGTAGCCAGACAAAAGATTGGCATTGGTTCTTTCTGAGAAGTGTTAATACTTCATTGGTTTGAAAGATCTTCAATGAAATGGAAACCTGTCTGTTGGAGTTGAACACAAAAATGCAGCAATTGTGAAGCAACATTTTATCTAAGTAATACACACAATGTGTGACGTACCTGCCAGCAGGACGCACACGACATAAAGGCACATAGCAAACAGAACAAATGTCTGCGTAGCTCAGTTGGTAGAGCGACTTGTTCCGGAATAAGCGGCCTCGGGTTCGAATCCCGGCGTAGACCAAAAATGACGGAGAAATTTACTTCGTTATAAATGATATATACATACAGAATGGATACATATGAAATACAAGACAAAAAAAAACAAAAAAAAAAAACAAAACAACCAGCATCTAAAATGTCTTGGCTCTCTTGATAGCATGTGACTCCATACCCTCACATTCATGGTGCTTGGCTCACAAGCAAAACATTGTGATATCACTCAGACTTGACTTGAGTACACTTTGGTTTTGCAGTGACAACACACTTTGGGTTAGAGAGAGAGAGTAAATGAGCATTGTTTTTTTCAACAATTCCTCCCTCACATTCTCCTTTTCTTTATACACAATGTAAAATTTATATATATCTCCCCCTCTTAAACATAAATCAGCACTGGTAAATAACCTTATTACTTACATGCCAAGTTATATGAAAGTTAATCCCATTAAATCACAACACTTTTCAAGCTTATTTGTGTTCAGTCTTTTTGTTAAAATATCCTCAGGCATGTTGAATGTCGATAGAACTCAAGTGTTTCACATTAATCTAACTACATTAATAAATTTCACGAAGAAAATGGTGGCATATGTCTACATGTTTGGTTCTAGAGTGACAAACAGGATTATGTACTAGTCTCTGTGCCGATCGGTTATTGCAGAATATAGTCATCGGTGTTGCAATTGGCCTCAAAGAAGCATCTTAAATATACAGTTTCTTTTGCAGCCTCAGATAGGGACATATACTCTGCTTCCATTGTCGACAATACAACGGTTCACTATTTCTTGGATTCCCAATTTATAGCCCCGCTGGCAAATTTGAAAACAAAACCGGTGTAGGACTTTCTCTCATTGACATCAGAAGCCCAGTCAGCATCCACAAAGGCCGTCAATGACTCTTCAGCATAGTTGAATACGAGTCTTGGATCTGGTGTACCGCTTAGGTATCTCAGTATAGTTTTTGCAGCTATCCAATGAGCTTTACCCAGGTTGTTATTAAACTGGCTACAAAAATTCACAGCATATGTAATGTCAGGTCTGGTTGCAACAGAAAGATGCATTAGAGAACCACTTAGCAAACAGTGTGAAATATCTTCCATTTCAGATTTTTCTTCTTTATTTTTGGGACTCATTTCTTTACCTTAGCTTATCACTATTATTCATGGGAGTTGATACAGCTTTAGCATCCAGCATATTAAATTTATGCTGGGTAACCTGTAAACATTTCTTTTGCAAAATTGTTATGCTGTTCACGTTTTGCACAAACTAAATGCCCAAACAATTTTGTAAGGTTCCCATGTCTTTCTCATTTTAAATGAATTTGCTAAATTGTCCCTAATGATTTCATAGTTCTCTTTCTTGTCTGCAGAAACCACCAAATCATCAACATTAACAATGACCTCAGCAGTAGGAGTTTTCATGCGATAAACACATTTGTCTGAATTAAGTGCTTTAAAAACCCAGAAATTTCAATTTTTCATCCAATTTTTTGTACCACTGCCTGCCAGATTGCTTTAGGCCATAGATTGACTGTTTTAATAAACAAAGTTGGTCTCCATTGACATAAGCAATTACAAAATCCAGCTGATAAGCTATTAAACCATTTTCAACAGCATAGGCAATTACAGTTCTGACTGAACTTAATCTTGTGATAGGTGTAAAAGTTCTCTTCAAAATCAATTCCAGGAGTTTGAGAACATCCTTTTGCAACTAATTGTGTTTTTAATTTTTCAATACTTCCGCCTTGATTAAATTTTGTTTCGAGAACCCACTTGCAACCAATAACTCTTTTGTGTTTTGGTCGAGGTACCACATCTCATACTTTTTCCTTAACAGAAGCATCATATCACATTGCATTGCACTCTTCCAATCATTACAATGTGCACCATTTAAAGCCTCAGATAAATTCGAATTTGTTCCAATGTTGCTGACAATCTGAATGGTTTCATTATTTCCCATGGGAATCATGTGATATTCTTTTGTTGGTCTCCCTTGCTTCCCTGTACAGATTTTTTTTTTTTTTTTGACTGCCAAATGTTCTCACTCTCATTAGTCTGTGACCTTTGGTTGGAGGGCAAAGAAAAACTTTGCGCTTTTGAGGAGTAAGGTGTAACTTAAATGAGTGGTAGGCAATGCACGTAACTAACAAACAAATTAAGAAGAAGGTAGTGTAGAACACGCTAAGTTACGTATAAAAGTTTAAGGCAAATATCGATCTCAAAATGTAATAATCTTCTTTCCACTTCTGTCTACCGAAAACCAGTTTTTACCAATAGCATTATTCCTTTCAATTATCATACCCTCCACCAATATAAACTGTCAGCCCTTAAGTCCCTCACTGATCGAGCTCATTTGGTTTGTAACACTGAAGTTAATCTAAAAAATGAATTAGCAAACATCCGCTTGATCGCTACTCAACATGGCTTTCCCCCTCTCCTGGTTTCTAAATTAATTCAAAATGCCAAGAAAAAAACAGTTGTTGCTCTTCAACCTGTTTCATCAAAAAAGGAACTAACGTTTGCTGGCTCAATCCTTTACCACAAACCTTCTGCCTACAAACTCATCAGTACCTTCAAAAGAAAAGAATATAGACTTGCCATTCCTTCTTCCCCTTCAATTTCTGTTATCCTCCATAATGACAAAGACCCAACACCTTCGCTTTCTTCACCTGGAGTGTATAAAATTCCAATCAAGACTAACATTGGATTAACCGCATACATAGGAAGTTTCTTCTGGAAAATTCTCTCTAGACTTCAGGAACACAAATCTGATGTGAAATTTGGAAAACCTTCATTTTCCTTGTCTCTTCTTACCATGGCTGACACTTCTGCTATTCCACTTTGGTCCGATACTAAAAAGTTGGCTCCCTTCCAAAATCGGTATGCTCTGAGGTTTAGAGAAAGTTTGGAAATTTTACTTTCCAAAAATTGCAACTCTGAGCTCCCCATTTTCATTCCTTACATCTGGAAATCCCTCATTGCATCACGTCTCCCGGAGTTACCATTACAAAACTTACCTTTCCAATCTGGCAACGAAAACCAATCATAGTCGCACTGATGAAGGCCATAGTAATGGCTGAAATATATTTGCCTTAAACTTTTTATACGTAACTTAGCATGTTCTACACTACCTTCTTCTTAATGGCGTAACTTCTTCTTTGCTTTTCTCTGCATTGGACGCAATGTCCTTAAAGAACCAAGGAATAAAGAACCAAGAATTTAATTTATTTGACACAAATGCCGTCGAAAACTCTTATGCAAGCATGGGAGCAAAGACAAGTGGGCACCAGGTGGCGAGATAACGTGGCTGGCTGTTGGGGGGTGACGTAGGGGGTTGGCAGAAACTCTCTGATGGCGGTAAAAGCATGCGCACCAGCAGGAATCCTTCCTCTTTTCGCATTGGCCAAAGGCTTTGATTTCATAACGAAGCATCCAACACGGGGTTCCAAGATGACGATTATGGGCAAAACACGTAACAATATTAACAAAGAAAGGTGACTTGATCACGCTAGTTACGTTAACTAAAACTTTTACAAAAAGTTCGTAAGTTGGAAGCTTTCGACCTTATCTTAGGTCTTCATCACGCCAATGGAGGACTAAGATTGTTGCCAGATTCTACATTTGAATTTTTCCTATTTTTGTTGCCAAAACTAGAATTCTAAGTTTTGGCAACAAAAATAGGAAAAATTCAAATGTAGAATCTGGCAACAATCTTAGTCCTCCATTGGCGTGATGAAGACCTAAGATAAGGTCGAAAGCTTCCAACTTACGAACTTTTTGTAAAAGTTTTAGTTAACGTAACTAGCGTGATCAAGTCACCTTTCTTTGTGGGTTCCAAGACGGCCATAAAAAATGTTGAAAATGTGTTTTTGTGGATTTTTTTGCAAAACTGACTGAACCTTTAATCAACTCCATAAATCACTAACAGGAACGGACCCCTTAAATTTCAAAAGAATCGGATAAAAACTTAAAAAAAAAAAAAATTAAGCTCGTCATCTTGCAGCACGTTCACGCAGAGAGTGCATTCATAACTTTATTATGCGGTTATAATAAATATCAAAACAAAAAAAAATTTGAAAAGGAATACATGTAGTTATTGAAATATTTAGCACACAAACTTTTAAAAGTCAAACATTAAAGCAAAATCTTTTCTTGTAGAAAAAAGAGGGGGAAAAAATAGAATATGAACACTTCTTTCTAAATAGCAGTTAAAAAAAAAAAAAAGAATAAAATACATTCCGCAACATATTCTGTGAGAAATAAACACTTTCTCCGAAAAGAGTCTCGAATGTTAAAGAAGGCAATAACTCAGTTGGCTCCTGTTGGCACACAGGCCGTTTAGTGACCCTTCACCAGCAAGCTCTGCCCGCCTAAAACACACTGAGGCACGGCAAAGCTCACCAGAAACCCTCAGTAGGAGCACTATATTAAACATTTAGCCCATTAAAAATTTTAAGACAATTTCAAAAGTTCTTTACTGATTCACTCGAAATTTTAAAGGTCAGCTTCTGTTAGCCAATTATGCTGTATGTAAAAATTTCAGCCAGTTTCATGAAGAATAGAAAAAGTTAGTTTTCACCATTTTTATCCCCAGTCTGGCAGCGAAACAAAGGCATGGAGGGGGCAGGAAGTGCTTTGGTCACTCCATCGTAACCCCTCCACTCTCTCTCCAACACCATGCACCCTTTTAAATTCCTAGTAGCCACCGTAGGGGTTTTCTCCCCATAACGTCCTCCCATGTGGCTGCAATGAATTCCTTTTCTAGTGCTCAATGACGGAAAATTCTGTCAAATACGTTAGTTTCAACCCCCTTCCCCTTTAACCTACAGTTCGGTTCTTGGGAGTGAACTATACGAAATGTTAAATATGGAGAAAGATCAAACACAAAGGAAAAAATATTTTATTTCAGAAACTCCCCAAATTCCCTGACTTACGAAATAAATTTTTGAAATTCCCCGATTTTTTTTACAAAAATTCATCTTTTTGAGCCAATATTTCCCCCTGACAATTCCCTGATTTTACGGTTCTCCAGGTAGCGTGGGAATCCTGTCTCTTGATAACAGGTGACTCCATGCCCTCTCATTCATGTTGCTTGGCTCGCAAGCAAAACATAGTGGCATCACTCAGACTTGACTTGAGTACACCTTCTTTTTGCTGTGACATCACACACTGAGTTAGAGAAAGCAAATGAGCATTGTTTTTTTTTCAACACTGTCCAAAACAGAATTTTTTTCAGTCTGTTTGAATTTCCATTTAAAAGGTTTCACTGTAAAAAAAAAAAACAAAAAAAAACTAATGCATAATACAATCACTATTCAATTAGTATTTTCTCTCAAATTTGTAAAAGTACTTCTTCACAGAAGTTTGTAGTGTATTGCAGCAATTTTCTTTGCATTATAAACACTATAAAAAGCCAGGGCATTATGCATTGCACTGAAAACTTTCACAAGCCATTTGGTACTTGGGTCCTAAGCCACTCAATCAGCCAGTCCCTTAAAGCATTTTGCCAATATGTGATCTTCAATACACAGCAAAAGCACAGGCAACCTGGACAGCTGCCTGTGGCTCTGAAATATGAAAGGACTCCAAGCTGTTACCTTTTCATAGTAAATTATTAGTTTTTATTTTGTACATAAAATTCAGATATGAAATATGAATAATGTGCATAAAAGCATAGTTCCACTCCCCAATAGAAATGGTAACTTCCTTGTTCAGGGCAGACATCATCATCATAGTACCATTAAAATATCCAGAGTTGATGGCACTTTGACTTAAGCAGTGGAGATGTCAGTTAATTAATACAACAACAACAGTTAGTTTTCCTTAGGGAAGTTGATGTAACTGGTCACTCAATGGTCATGTAAAATGGCCTTTCTCACTCACATTTTTTAGTGCCTGGACGATGTTACAATTCCATTTACTATCTCCTGTTTCTTCCTTAATAACCCACATGGCAGGTTCCCCCACACGATTATTTTTTTATGGAAGTCAGTCATCATAATACTTGAATGTGCATGCTTCATGTCTTGTTTTTCATTTCAATAGAAAACTAGAGGATAAGTTGTTGTTAGTTGTAGTTTGTGTGTACCATTTGTTATACTCAGAGTTAAAATTTAACCTTTTTTTTGTCATAAAAAAAATTAAAAACCAAAACAAAAAGGTTTTTTTTTTTCTGGCAGTGACAAAAGAAATTTGATGAAAAGGCACATAAAGAGAGAAATGTGAAGATTTGTATCTTAATAGATTTTTCCAATCCAATGCCTGTTAGAAGGGCGTCCCAACTGTGGTGATTCATTTTAATGAATCATATTTATTAAAAATATGACCTGTATTAAATAATTCTTATGATTCAAAATATGACCTGTGATGTTCATGTACTGTAAGGTTGCTTTTACTCTTGTAAGAAAAATATATGAAGGAGGCAGCACTAAAAAAATTACCAGAACACAAACAGAACCTCTTAATGTTTATAGCAGTTAAATTTTTAATGCTTTTTAAATTTATTTTTCTTTACTTTTCCCCCTGGGGGAGGGAGAAACACAAGCTCTGTACTTATGTGATGCCAAATTCTTGACAACAGCATTAAAGTGGAACAGGGACCCCATGATGTGAATACTTGCCTGCCCCTGAAATCTACGAATCCAGCACCAAAGGTCTTAAACCTTTTTGGTGGCTCAGTTTCCAGTTCTTTTGAAATATTGTATTTTTTCCCATGGTCTTTAAACTCCATTATAATTTCAGTAATCATTTCATTTGTGTGACTTCATAAAAGTTCATTAGAATCATTTCCTGAATAGCTGATCCTAATTCTTTCCCCTTCAAATGAGGTTAATAATTATATCTTGCTCCTTATATTCAACAGACCCTGAATAAATGGAGAAGGGGGCTTTCTCTTTATTTAAAGCAGTAAGCTTTCTTCTCTTTAATTATTCGGGCAAAGTATTTGATAACTTTATAGCTTTTATTTGAAGCTATGAAAATACCACAATACATTTATTTATTCAACAAAGTTTAATGCTGGTCTCACCAGATGCAAAATAATCCATCTCCCAACCCTTGAAGGTGAAAAAAAAAAAAAATTGAACATCAGTAATGTGAAGTGAAAATAATGATCAGTACAGCATGGCATGACTCTTGTTTTTACTCTGTGACTTCACAAGTTTGATCAACTGCTGTGTACTGATAAAAAAACAAAACAACAACAACTAAAAAACTGCTTTGCATTTGTTTGCAAGGATGATATGGAATTTTACTAAATGAGAAATATAAAATATAACAAACTGGAACTTTGCATATCACATATTTTATAATAAACTAAAGATTCACTGGTCTTTTTTCTTTCTGTAAATTAAAAATTACACTGATTAATTAGTTCTTTTTGTACACTTATTTATTCTATCACAAAATGAAGATAAATATATCATCATCAGCAGCACAAAATATTGTTAATAAAATACAGTCATGCAACAATAAAACCTACTTTGCTAACAGCAGCAGCAACATCTCTGTCCTTTTCATCAGTCATTAGAGTCTTCACACAAGACTCAAGTTGCTGAAGAAGCAAACTATCCATAGGCAATTTCAGTAATGCTTTCAGCTGGGGAAGGATCTTACACAAACGCAGTCGAATGTTAGGCACTGAATCCTCTAAATTTTGGAAAACACTTATCAATATTACATAAAATTACAGAATAATCACATCAATTTCGAAACATGAAAGTAAAAATTATTCTATGATGCTGCATAAAAAATGTACATGACGGACAAAAATAATTATGAAGAGAGGCAAATCAACTACACTGCTGGCCACCCAAAATGCAACACCAAGAAGGACACGAGATAGCAAAGCCAGATTTACTGGACACATAACAACAGATACAAAGATGAAACGATTGAGCTCACAGGCCCATGCGACTTGCGGAACACGAATACATCAATAGTTCGTGTGGCCCCCATAGCTGGCAATAACGGTCGCTACACGCTGCGGCATTGAATGAAAGAGGCTTTGGATGTGGGCTTGGGGTATGTCGGTCCAAGCTGCTTCCACACGTTGCCACAGTTCATCAGGCGCAGCCGCGGGTGATGCTTGCTGGACTACTCAGTTGCCGATCAGCGACCAGACGTGTTCGATGGGCGACATATCGGGAGAACAGGCGGGCCACGGTAGCAGTGACACCTGGTGGGCCATGAAGAATTGTTGCACGATGCGCGCCACACGTGGGTGTGCATTTTCCTGTTGAAACATGGCTGCTGGCAGGTCCTGCAGGTAAGGGAGGACTACAGGCTGCAAAACGTCAGAGATGTAGGGGTGGCTGTTGAGTGTACCGGTGATGCATACCAGAGGGGTGCGGGTGTCATATCCAATTGTGCCCCAAACCATAACACCAGGTGACAGACCGGTATGGCGATGCATAATGCAGGCGTCATACAGTCTCTCGCCGCGGTGCAGCCACACGCAGATCCGACCATCGTAGTGTTGCAGGCAGAAGCGGGATTCGTTGGAGAAGACAATGTCGTACCATTCCGTAGTTCAGGTGCGGCGTTCAACGGCCTACTGCTGCCGCACTCGCCGGTGGTGTAATGTCAATGGTAATCGGAGCAATGGGTGCCGTGCGACAAGTCCCCACTGCTGCAGATGACGTCGAATGGTATGTGCTGACACAGGTTGTTGCGCAACACACCCTTCCTGCCCTAATGTTCCTGACATGGCGGTGCGAGCTGTCAATGCCTGCCACACAACATGCGAGTCCTCTTGTTCGGTGGTGTGCTGCGGCAACCGCTCCCGTCGGTCTGTCCGTCCCTCCTGCACCCACCAAATCCATACTCGCCTCACTGTGGCTGGATGTCGTCCCACATGGGCGCCGATGTCTTGGTACGATAAACCACTGTCGCAATAAGCCACTATTTGTCCTCTGTCGAACTCCGAAACGTGCTGGAATGACTGCCGTATTCTGCGACAAAGCATCAGTAAGCTTCTCACGCACAGGTCCGGCAGCACAACACACTTCCACTAATTACACCCCGCCTTCTGTGCACCCTTCTTATAGTGCTTCTCGGTGGTGTACCGGGCGCACATAACTTGCATATGCCCTGCAATATTAATCGTTTGCATGCCCTCTCGCGGGCGATGCATGCTGCGAATTTCAGACCAATCTAATCCTTCCTTCTTCGTGTTGCATTTTGGATGGCCAGCAGTGTACTTCACAACTTATATTCTACATACCAGAGGGATGTTTGAAAATTTGGGGTCCCAACATGAAGGGTTTATTTGATAACTCTGGCAATAAGTTACCTTTTAACACATTCTCCATTGGAGTCAGGATGTGTTGACACTATGATGAATTGATTCATATGGTTCAGGAAGTTTTGCCTTGGGAATACAGAAATGATGTCATGGTAACGCTAGTATAATTGTTGGTGGGGAAATAAATACGTCCCAACCTAGTGTTTTTCAAACAGGAAAAAGATGAAAATCTGATAGTGCTAGATCTGGTGAATATAGATAATTCAAGGGATTTCAAAACCCGTGGCAACAGCAGACTGATAAGAGGTTCCTCATTATAATAGCACGAAACACCAATATGGAGCTTTCCTGAGCATTTATCGTGTGCGTGTGTGTGTGTGTGTGTGTGTGTGTGTGTGTGTGTGTGTGTGTGTGTGTGTGTGTGTGTGCGTGTGTGTGTCCTATACTTAAGGCACTTTTCCTAGATGAACCCTAAAACTTCTTAATGCTGTGTAGGAAAGTGCAATTTGCCTGACTGACAACCTAGTACTTAATGCTTCTGTTTTATCCTGTTTATGCAGGTGGATAGAAAGAGTTGTGTTCATCTTTACTAAAACTATTTTGGGCATTTCTTTGAAAAGTTGCCATCCTCTGAGTTCGTCCCCTGCACTTTCCTGTTGCACTACAAGAAGCATGGCCACCCAACACCCATTTTTTTTTCTGTATAGCTGATGACATTAACTGCTCTGCCAACTTACTGATTCTTCCTAATCAAAACTTTGGAATTCCTTCCATGGTTACATCTTCCCCAATAATAAAATAATTATAGCCTTCAATTACCTAAATCATGGGCATATAAAATACTTCAGAAACAAGCAGTTCCATATTTTAAAAACTATGCAGCATTAAATATGTTTTGTCTTCCATGATCAATCCTTTCTCTATCTCTTTCTCTGAATATATATCATCATCATCATCATTGTCAACCATTATCAATCCACTGCTGGACGAAGGTCTCCCCAAGTTTCCTCCACAACGGTCTGTCTTGTGCCAGTCTCCTCCATGTCACCCCTGCATACTTTCGAATTTCATCCACCAATCTCCCATGTGGTCTTCTTCTGGGTCTTTTCCTGTCCCTTGGAATCCAATCTAAAATTTCGGCTGTCAATCGATGATCTGTCCTTCTGGCAGTATGTCCAGCCCATTGCCATTTCAGGGATTTAACTCTGATCATGATGTCTTCCACCTTGTCATTTTTCGGATCCACGAGTTCCTCTTCTTATCTCTCCTGGTTACACCAAGTATGCACCTCTCCATGCTTCTTTGAGTTGTCTGCAGCCTTTGTATGTCTCTTTTAGTTAAGGTCCACGTCTCTGCACCATACGTAAGCACTGGAAGGATGCATTGATCAAACACTTTTCTTTTAAGACATAATGGCATATTGCTCTTGAAAATTATGCTGTTTCTTCCAAAAGCTCTCCAGGCAAGTTTTGTACGCCGATTAATTTCTTCATCAATGTGACCCTCACTTGATATCTGCTGTGCAAGATAAACGTACGTGTCTGTTATCTCCAGCTTTTCTCCATCAATCGATAAATCTTCATTTCTTGTAAAAGCATTGAACATCACTTTTGTCTTCTGAAAGTTCATTTTTAATCCCACTTCTTTACTCTTGTCAGCAAGTTCCTGGATCATACTCTGCAGCTCTGATGGGGTAGTTGCAAAAATGACTACGTCATCAGCAAAACGAAGGTGGGTTAGATAATCTCCATTAATCTTTATCCCCTTGTTTTCCCAGCTCAGTGACTGAAAAACACACTCCAATGTGGCATTAAAGAGCTTCGGAGATATGGTGTCACCTTGTCTCACTCCCTTTCCAATTTTTATGTGTGTTGTATTTTCAAACAGCCGAATCTTTGCACTTGCATTTTCATAGATGTTATTAATAATATTAATGTATGCATCTTCAATACCGCAGGTTTTCAGAGCCATTGTAACTGCTGATGGTTTCACCGAATCAAAGGCTTTTTCATAATCGATAAAAGCCATGCACAATGGAAGTTCATATTCCCTCGCTCTTTCAATTAGTTCTCTCAGCACATGGATATGATCTATTGTGCTGTAGCCACTCCTGAATCCAGCTTGTTCTCTCGGTTGAGCCATGTCCAGTGTTACCTTCAAGCGGTGTGAAAGAACTTTAGTGAAGATTTTATAAACTACTGATAGGAGGCTGATAGGTCTGTAGTTTCCGAGATCCTCAATGTCACCTTTCTTATGTAGCAGGATCATTGTAGCGGTGTTCCAATCCTCAGGAATCTTTCCTTCATTAAGGCATCGAGTGAAAATTTGGGCGAGTACTGTTTCGATTTCTCTACTTGCTTCTTGTATGATGTCTGCAGTAATTCCATCTTCTCCTGGAGCTTTTCCCCGCTTCATGTTCTTGATTGCATGTGCAACTTCTGCTGGAAGGACTGAAGGAACTCTGGTACTGGTATCTTTCATGATGTCTGGAGTGCATGTATCATCCCTTTCATATAATTTGGAGTAGAAATCTTTCACTCTTGTCAAAATTTCGCCTCTATTTCTTGTTACAGAACCATCTTCTTTTCTCAGTGCCATAATCTGTTTTCTTCCCTTACTGAGATGTCCCTTTGCTATCTTTAGGCTTTGGTTGTTTTCAATTGCTTTCCTCACTAGTTCACAGTTGAATTTTCTTACGTCTTCAGTGATACTTTTTCTTACTGTCTTGCATAGCTCTATATATTCCACTTTGGAAGTCACATCTTCTTTAGTTGTCCTCATCTCTCTTCTTTTTTGCATCAACATTTTCGTTTTTCCTGATAATTTATTTACATGCAACTTGTTCTTAGACCCA
The DNA here is from genome assembly GCA_039090855.1 of Macrothele yani. Lineage (NCBI taxonomy): Eukaryota > Metazoa > Arthropoda > Arachnida > Araneae > Macrothelidae > Macrothele > Macrothele yani. The sequence goes on along the minus strand of CM077025.1, from coordinate 69,343,290 downwards.
GCTAATTTTGTTGCTGTTTCCATAAGAGCTTTGGTTACTTTTCTGTTAACTTCAGAGATGTCCACTTCTTCCGATGTTAGGCCTTCTAAAGCAGAGAACCTGTTCTTTAGTTCCAACTTGAAGGTATTATGGTGTTTTTTAAGGTTGGTTATGTCAATAGATTTTGTTTGTCTTATGAGCTTGCCACGTTCAAGTTTAGTGTTGAGGTGCATCTTACATCTCACCAATCTATGGTCACTACCTGTGTTGAACTTGTTTAGCACACTGCAGTCTTCTATGACGAATTTTTTGTTACACATAATAAAATCAATTTCACTTGTCGTCCCATTTGGATGTCTCCATGTCCATTTCCTGTGTGGCTTTTTCTTGAAGAAGGAGTTCAAGATGAAAAACCCTTCTGCCTCTGCAAACTCAACGAGAGTATTTCCACGCTGGTTTCTGTTGCCGAGACCGAATTTACCTACTGAAGTTTCATTCTGTTGCCGTTGCCCTATTTTTGCATTGAAATCTCCCATAATTATTTTCAAGTGCTGCTTACCTTTATTATTTAGATGACAAATTTCCTCATAAAATTCTTCAATTTCTTCTTCAGGATGACTTGTGGTGGGTGCATAAGTTTGAATAATCTGAGCCTGGTATCTTTTCGAGAGTTGGATAACAAGCCGTGCAACTCTGTCAGAGGAACTTTCAACTTCTACAACTTTATCCTTCAGGTTATATATATATATATATATATATAAACCTCATTTCCCACTGAGAACCTTCATTGAAACCCCCTCTATGTTCTTGGTTTAGAACCCAAAACATGAATGAAAATGAACAAAGGTATAAATTCTCACTGAACAAAAATAACACTAGAAATATAGTAAGAAGAAACACAAAAAGAAATAAATAAACTCAGGTGCCGCAGGCCACTCATCAGGGAAAGTCCCGCAACGTCCGAGTTTCGTGCAGGTATCAGCTTAGAAGATTTTATTTTAAAAAATGAATTCTCGAAACAAGGGTTAAACATTTTTACAAACTTTTTTCAGAGTTAGGACACCTGGTCTTCCCATTTTTGTCTATATATTTAATTTTTTGAAAAAACTTAAATGGAGACGGTAGCTTATTTATCGAATCCAGACCCACTGCCTCATCTGAATTCGCAGCCCTTTTGAACCAGCGCAACGGCTGATGCTGTATGAAATTCCTATTATTTGTAATATCCATATTTAGTTCAAAGCACGAAAGAGTGTGTTAAAATACAACTGTATAGTTGTATTTGAACACACTCGAATTTCATACAGCATCATCCGTCACGCTGGTTCAAACGGGCTGCGCATTCAGATGAGGCAGCGGGTCTGGATTCGATAAATAAGCTACAGTCTCCATGTAAGTTTTTTCAAAAAATTAAAAATATAGACAAAAATGGGAAGACCAGGTGTCCTAACTCTGAAAAAAGTTTGTAAAAATTTTTTAACCCTTGTTTCGAGAATTCATTTTTTAAAATAAAATCTTCTAAGCTGACACCTGTACGAAACTCGAACCTAACTCGGACGTCGCGGGACGTCTTTCCCTGATGAGTGGCCTGTGGCACCCGAGTTTATTTATTTCTTTGTGTTTCTTCTTACGATATTTCTAGTGTTATTTTCGTTCAGTGAGAATTTATACCTTGGTTCATTTTCATTCATGTTTCGGGTTCTAAACCAAAAACATAGAGGGGGTTCCAATAAAGGTTCTCAGCGGGAAATGAGGTTTAGATATATACTCTACCAGTGGTTCTAGCAGCTAAGCGCGGATCCCCGGTAAGTCATACAACTTAATGCTACACGTTTTTTTAGTTATTGTCATATATATCCTCATCATCATCATCATTGTCAACCATTATCACTCCACTGCTGGACGAAGGTCGCCCCAAGTTTCCTCCACAACGGTCTGTCTTGTGCCAGTCTCCTCCATGTCACTCCCGCATACTTTCGAATTTCATCCACCCATCTTCCATGTGGTCTTCTTTTGGGTCTTTTTCTGACCCTTGGAATACAATCTAAAATTTCGGCTGTCCATCGACGGTCTGTCCTTCTGGCAGTATGTCCAGCCCATTGCCATTTCAGGGATTTAACTCTGATCATGATGTCTTCCACTCTTGTCATTTTTCGGATACACGAGTTCCTCTTCTTATCTCTCCTGGTTACACCAAGCATGCACCTCTCCATGCTTCTTTGAGTTGTCTGCAGCCTTTGTATGTCTCTTTTAGTTAAAGTCCACATCTCTGCACCATACGTAAGCACTGGAAGGATGCATTGATCAAACACTTTTCTTTTAAGACATAATGGCATATTGCTCTTGAAAATTATGCTGTTTCTTCCAAACGCTCTTTAGGAAAGTTTTATACGCCGATTAATTTCTTCATCAATGTGACCCTCACTTGATATCTGCTGTCCAAGATAAACGTAAGTGTCTGTTATCTCCAGCTTTTCCCCATCAATCGATAAATCTTCATTTCTTGTAAAAGCATTGAACACCACTTTTGTCCAAATTCGGTTGACATTAAATGTCCGTAAATACTGTTTCACACGTTATATAAGTTCAGCTATCGGGAGTTTGCAAAAGGACATTAACGCAGTATTGGCAATTGAAGTCAAGTATAATAATAATAAGTATCTATACTTACAATATTTAAAGTGGCTGTAGGTGTTTCATATGTGCGTCATCCAAGAATGTGAATTCTTTCAATTGTGAAGTTAAAATTCATGATATTGTAAAATCTGCGCCAGATAAAATTAAACAAGATGAATTTTTTACAATGCAAAAAAATCCTTTAACATCGATGAAATAAGAAACTGAATTAAAACCTTGTTGAATTTTTTTAAAAACGAACTACAATCCTGAAGAGGAGACTATCTTGACCTCGAAGCATCCTGATGTATAATGAAAACCAAAGATGAATTATACTTTTGCCAAAACCTCAAAAATAAACAATCTTGAAAAAGAAAATACAAACATACAAAACTCCCGAATGCGAAGCACCAAACTAGTTTCTGCTACAATTTATAGCCATCATCAGTGGTAGGTGCACGGACAATAGGATCACCGCACTCACTCGCTCAGGTATGCAGTCTAACCCCAATGTATGTTCAGCCCTGTCGTGTAGATATTTGCGCATCTTGATTTAGGTTCAACTGCACATATCAATGGTGTCGCCATCTGTAGTCAAACAAAAAATATACTAGTAGCTCTTACGTAGAAATATTCAACTGTATTTTTTTAAGTAATATTTGATGTCACATGTTTTTTGTTAATATTTTTCCTCTTGAAATGTTTCCTCTCCTGTTCAATAAGGTACCTCCATGCAAAGTGAAGCTCCACTGGACTATTAACGTTACAGTTGTATCTTTTGGTTTTCTCAATGACTACAGCCTCGGAGGTTAGAATCTGGGCATGTGATCTATGTGATGTTAGAATTTTTGTGTTAGTCCAATCAGGAGTTACATGATTTTTGATACAATGTTGTATTAATGAAGTTTTTTCATCTTTTCTTGTCCAGTTCGTAATATGTTCATTTAATCTAGTCAAAAATCTTCTACGCATACTTCCGACATATACTTTGTCTTTTTGGTTATCATCCGTAACTGTTGTCCGTGCACCTACCACTGATGATGGCTATAAATTGTAGCAGAAACTAGTTTGGTGCTTCGCATTCGGAAGTTTTGTATGTTTGTATTTTCTTTTTCAAGATTGTTTATTTTTGAGGTTTTGGCAAAAGTATAATTCATCTTTGGTTTTCATTATACATCAGGATGCTTCGAGGTCAAGATAGTCTCCTCTTCAGGATTGTAGTTCGTTTTTAAAAAAATTCAACAAGGTTTTAATTCAGTTTCTTATTTCATCGATGTTAAAGGATTTTTTTTTGCATTGTAAAAAATTCATCTTGTTTAATTTTATCTGGCGCAGATTTTACAATATCATGAATTTTAACTTCACAATTGAAAGAATTCACATTCTTGGATGACGCACATATGAAACACCTACAGCCACTTTAAATATTGTAAGTATAGATACTTATTATTATTATACTTGACTTCAATTGCCAATACTGCGTTAATGTCCTTTTGCAAACTCCCGATAGCTGAACTTATATAACGTGTGAAACAGTATTTACGGACATTTAATGTCAACCGAATTTGAATATCGTAGCCACGTAAAAAGTATGTTCATCGCAACTTAGCGAAAATTGAACAACGATATATACCACTTTTGTCTTCTGAAAGTTCATTTTTAATCCCACTTCTTTACTATTGTCAGCAAGTTCCTGGATCATACTCTGCAGCTCTGATGGGGTAGTTGCAAAAATGATTATGTCATCAGCAAAACGAAGGTGGGTTAGATAACCTCCATTAATCTTTATCCCTTTGTTTTCCCAGTTCCGTGATTGAAAGACATTTTCCAATATGGCATTAAAGAGCTTCGGAGATATGGTGTCACCTTGTCTCACTCCTTTTCCAATTTTTATGTCATATATATATATCATCATCATCATCATTGTCAACCATTATCAATCCACTGCTGGACGAAGGTCTCCCCAAGTTTCCTCCACAACGGTCTGTCTTGTGCCAGTCTCCTCCATGTCACTCCCGCATATTTACGAATTTCATCCACCCATCTCCCATGTGGTCTTCTTCTGGGTCTTTTCCTGTCCCTTGGAATCCAATCTAAAATTTCGGCTGTCCATCTATGGTCTGTCCTTCTGGCAGTATGTCCAGCCCATTGCCATTTCAGGGATTTAACTCTGATCATGATGTCTTCCACTCTCGTCATTTTTCGGATCCACGAGTTCCTCTTCTTATCTCTCCTGGTTATACCAAGCATGCACCTCTCCATGCTTCTTTGAGTTGTCTGCAGCCTTTGTATGTCTCTTTTAGTTAAGGTCCACGTCTCTGCACCATACGTAAGCACTGGAAGGATGCATTGATCAAACACTTTTCTTTTAAGACATAATGGCATATTGCTCTTGAAAATTATGTTGTTTCTTCCAAAAGCTCTCCAGGCAAGTTTTGTACGCCGATTAATTTCTTCATCAATGTGACCCTCACTTGATATCTGCTGTCCAAGATAAACATACGTATCTGTTATCTCCAGTTTTTCTCCATCAATCGATAAATCTTCATTTCTTGTAAAAGCATTGAACATCACTTTTGTCTTCTGAAAGTTCATTTTTAATCCCACTTCTTTACTCTTGTCAGCAAGTTCCTGGATCATACTCTGCAGCTCTGATGGGGTAGTTGCAAAAATGACTACGTCATCAGCAAAACGAAGGTGGGTTAGATAATCTCCATTAATCTTTATCCCTTTGTTTTCCCAGTCCAGTGATTGAAAGACATTTTCCAATGTGGCATTAAAGAGCTTCGGAGATATGGTGTCACCTTGTCTCACTCCCTTTCCAATTTTTATGTGTGTTGTATTTTCAAACAGCCGAATCTTTGCACTTGCATTTTCATAGATGTTATTAATAATATTAATGTATGCATCTTCAATACCGCAGGATTTCAGAGCCATTGCAACTGCTGATGGTTTCACCGAATCAAAGGCTTTTTCATAATCGATAAAAGCCATGCACAATGGAAGTTCATATTCCCTCGCTCTTTCAATTAGTTCTCTCAGTACGTGGATATGATCTATTGTGCTGTAGCCACTCCTGAATCCAGCTTGTTCTCTCGGTTGAGCCATGTCCAGTGTTACCTTCAAGCGGTGTGAAAGAACTTTAGTGAAGATTTTATAAACCACTGATAGGAGGCTGATAGGTCTGTAGTTCCTGAGATCCTCAATGTCACCTTTTTTATGTAGCAGGATCATTGTAGCATTGTTCCAATCCTCAGGAATCTTCCCTTCATTAAGGCATCGAGTGAAAATTTGGGCGAGTACTGTTTCAATTTCTCCACTTGCTTCTTGTATGATGTCTATAGTAATTCCATCTTCTCCTGGAGCTTTCCCCGCTTCATGTTCTTGATTGCATGAGCAACTTCTGCTGTGAGGACTGGAAGAACTCTGGTACCTTTCATGATGTCTGGAGTACATGTATCATCCCTTTCATATAATTTGGAGTAGAAATCTTTCACTCTTGTCAAAATTTCGCCTCTATTTCTTGTTACAGAACCATCTTCTTTTCTCAGTGCCATAATCTGTTTTCTTCCCTTACTGAGATGTCCCTTTGCTATCTTTAGGCTTTGGTTGTTTTCAACTGCTTTCCTCACCAGCTCACAGTTGAATTTCCTTACGTCTTCAGTGATACTTTTTCGTGCTGTCTTGCATAGCTCTATATATTCCACTTTGGAAGTCACATCTTCTTTAGTTGTCCTCATCTCTCTTCTTTTTTGCATCAACATTTTGGTTTTTCCTGATAATTTGTTTACATGCAACTTGTTCTTAGACCCAGCTAATTTTGTTGCTGTTTCCATAAGAGCTTTGGTTACTTTTCTGTTAACTTCCGAAATATCCACTTCTTCCGATGTTAGGCCTTCTAAAGCAGAGAATCTGTTCTTCAGTTCCAACTTGAAAGTATTATGGTGTTTTTTAAGGTTGGTTATGTCAATACATTTTGTTTGTCTTATGAGCTTGCCACGTTCCAGTTTAGTGTTGAGGTGCATCTTACATCTCACCAATCTATGGTCACTACCTGTGTTGAACTTGTTCAGCACTCTGCAGTCTTCGATGACGAATTTTTTGTTACACATAATAAAATCAATTTCACTTGTCGTCCCAACTGGATGTTCCATGTCCATTTGTGTGGCTTTTCTGAAAAAAGGAATTCAAGATGAAAAATCCTTCTGCCTCTGCAAACTCAACGAGAGTATTTCCACGTTGGTTTTTGTTGCCGTGACCGAATTTACCTACTGAAGTTTCATTCTGTTGTCGGTGCCCTATTTTTGCATTGAAATCTCCCATAATTATCTTCAAGTGCTGCTTACCTTTATTATTTAGATGACGAATTTCCTCATAAAATTCTTCAATTTCTTCTTCAGGATGACTTGTGGTGGGTGCATAAGTTTGAATAATCTGAGCCTGGTATCTTCTCGATAGTTGGATAACGAGTCGTGCAGCTCTGTCAGAGGAACTTTCAACTTCTACCACTTTATCCTTCAGTTTCTTGTTTATTATAAATCCAACACCACTAGTTCTGCCAGGTATCTGTCCCACGATAGAAGAGATGTCCACTTTTCAGTTCAATGAGATCTTCTCCTTTTCTCCTTACCTCACTTAGCCCGACGATGTCCCACTTGATCCTTTGTAGTTCCTCTTCCAATTCAAGAAGCCTTGAATCAGAAGATAGGAGCGTCCGTTGTAGGTAGCCAAGGTCAGCATCAAATGGCAGCCTAGTCCGGTCCTCCGGGGATTCTTAGCACTCTCTGCCTTCATGTCGCACTGGCCGCTGCCTTGGCCAGGTACATTCCAGCTGCCGGAGACTGAGGGCCAAGATTTAAGTTGTAGAGTCATTTTGGAGGTGTTTGGCCATAACTCACCACGTTGGCCAGCGGGTTGGTGAGTGTGGATAGCATTTCCTCTGATCCCGATGGTATAGTTATACCGCTATTTGCGTCGCCAGAGCCCCTTTAGTGGGAACAGGATGCACCACGAGAAGGCGGGGTTGACATTTGTCAGGAGAGGCTGTGATGTTACGCATCACCTGACCTTACATCCCTATATATATATATACACACATATATATATCATCATCGGGTTGTAAGGTCAGGTGATGCATAACATCACAGCCTCTCCTTGACAAATGTCAACCCCGCCTTCTTGTGGTACATCCTGTTCCCACTAAAGGGGCTCTGGCGACCGCCAATAGCAGTATAACTATACCACCTGGATTACAGGAAATGCTATCCCACACTCACCAACCCGCTTGGCCAGCGTGGTGAGTTATGGCCAAACCCCTCCAAAATGACAGGCCCTCAGTCTCCGGCAGCTGGAATGTACCTGGCCAAGGCAGCGGTCAGAGCGACATGAAGGCAGAGGGTGCTAAGAATCCCCGGAGAACTGGACTAGGCTGCCATCTGATGCTGACCTTAGCTACGTATAATGGACACTCCCTATCTTCTGATTCAAGGCTTCTTGAATTGGAAGAGGAACTACAAAGGATAAAGTGGGACATCGTCGGGCTAAGTGAGGTAAGGAGAAAAGGAGAAGATCTCATTGAACTGAAAAGTGGACATCTCTTCTACTATCGTGGGACTGATACTGGCAGAACTAGTGGTGTTGGATTTATAATAAACAAGAAACTGAAGGATAAAGTTGTAGAAGTTGAAAGTTCCTCTGACAGAGATGCACGACTCGTCATCCAACTCTCGAGAAGATACCAGACTCAGATTATTCAAACTTATGCACCCACCACAAGTTATCCTGAAGAAGAAATTGAAGAATTTTATCAGGAAATTCGTCATCCAAATAATAAAGGTAAGCAGCACTTGAAGATAATTATGGGAGATTTCAATGCAAAAATAGGGCAACAGCAACAGAATGAAACTTCAGTAGGTAAATTCGGTCACGGCAACAGAAACCAGCGTGGAAATACTCTCGTTGAGTTTGCAGAGGCAGAAGCGTTTTTCATCTTGAACTCCTTTTTCAAGAAAAAGCCACACAGGAAATGGACATGGGGACATCCAAATGGGACGACAAGTGAAATTGATTTTATTATGTGTAACAAAAAATTCGTCATAGAAGACTGCATTGTGCTAAACAAGTTCAACACAGGTAGTGACCATAGATTGGTGAGATGTAAGAAGCACCTCAACACTAAACTCGAACGTAGCAAGCTCATAAGACAAACAAAATGCAATTGAAAACAACCAAAGCCTAAAGATAGCAAAGGGACATCTCAGTAAGGGAAGAAAACAGATTATGGCACTGAGAAAAGAAGATGGTTCTGTAACAAGAAATAAAGGCGAAATTTTGACAAGAGTGAAAGATTTCTACTCCAAATTATATGAAAGGGATGATACATGTACTCCAGACATCATGAAAGCTACCAGTACCAGAGTTCTTCCAGTCCTCTCAGCAGAAGTTGCACATGCAATCAAGAACATGAAGTGGGGAAAAGCTCCAGGAGAAGATGGAATTACTGTAGACATCATACAAGAAGCAAGTGGAGAAATCGAAACAGTACTCGTCCAAATTTTCACTCGATGCCTTAATGAAGGGAAGATTCCTGAGGATTGGAACAACGCTACAATGATCTTGCTACATAAAAAAGGTGACATTGAGGATCTCAGGAACTACAGACCTATCAGCCTCCTATCAGTGGTTTATAAAATCTTCACTAAAGTTCTTTCACACCACTTAAAGGTGACACTGGACATGGCTCAACCGAGAGAACAAGCTGGATTCAGGAGTGGCTACAGCACAATAGATCATATCCACGTACTGAGAGAACTAATTGAAAAAGCGAGGGAATATGAACTTCCATTGTGCATGGCTTTTATCGATTACGAAAAAGCATTTGATTCGGTGAAACCATCAACAGTTACAATGGCCCTGAAATCCTGGGGTATTGAAGATGCATACACATTAATATTATTAATAACATCTATGAAAATGCAAGTGCAAAGATTCGGCTGTTTGAAAATACAACACACATAAAAATTGGAAAGGGAGTGAGACAAGGTGACACCATATCTCCGAAGCTCTTTAATGCGACATTGGAAAATGTCTTTCAATCACTGAAATGGGAAAACAAAGGGATAAAGATTAATGGCGATTATCTAACCCACCTTCGTTTTGCTGATGACATAGTCATTTTTGCAACTACCCCATCAGAGCTGCAGAGTATGATCCAGGAACTTGCTGACAAGAGTAAAGAAGTGGGATTAAAAATGAACTTTCAGAAGACAAAAGTGATGTTCAATGCTTTTACAAGAAATGAAGATTTATCGATTGATGGAGAAAAGCAGGAGATAACAGACATGTACGTTTATCTTGCACAGCAGATATCAAGTGAGGGTCACATTGATGAAGAAATTAATCTGCATATAAAACTTGCCTGGAGAGCTTTTGGAAGAAACAGCATAATTTTCAAGAGCAATATGCCATTATTGTCTTAAAAGAAAAGTGTTTGATCAATGCATCCTTCCAGTGCTTACGTATGGTGCAGAGACGTGGACCTTAACTAAAAGAGACATACAAAGGCTGCAGATAACTCAAAGAGGCATGGAGAGGTGCATGATTGGTATAACCAGGAGCGATAAGAAGAGGAACTCGTGGATCCGAAAAATGACAAGAGTGGAAGACATCATGATCAGAGTTAAATCATTAAAATGGCAATGGGATGGACGTACTGCCAGAAGGACAGACCATTGATGGACAGCCAAAATTTTAGATTGGATTCCAAGGGACAGGAAAAGACCCAGAAGAAGACCACATGGCAGATGGGTGAATGAAAATCAAAAGTATGCGGGAGTGACATGGAGGAGACTGGCACAAGACAGACTGTTGTGGAGGAAACTTGGGGAGACCTTCGTCCAGCAGTGGATTGATAATGGTTGACAATGATGATGATTGTGCGAGTCTCCTCCATGTCACTCCTTCCTGCATACTTTTGAATTTCAACCACCCATCTCGCATGAGGTCTTCTTCTGGGTCTTTTCTTGTCACTTGGAATCCAATCTAAAATTTCGGCTGTCCATTGATGGTCTGACCTTCTGGCAGTATGCCCAGCCCATTGCCATTTCAGGGATTTAACTCTGATCATGATGTCTTCCACTCTTGTCATTTTTCGGATCCACGAGTTCCTCTTTTTATCTCTCCTGGTTACACCAAGCATGCACCTCTCCATGCTACTTTGAGTTTTCTGCAGCCTTTGTATGTCTCTTTTAGTTAAAGTCCACATCTCTGTACCATACGTAAGCACTGGAAGGAGGCATTGATCAAACACTTTTCTTTTAAGACCTAATGGCATATTGCTCTTGAAAATTATGCTGTTTCTTCCAAAAGCTCTCCAGGCAAGTTTTGTACGCCGATTAATTTCTTCATCAATGTGACCCTCACTTGATATCTGCTGTCCAAGATAAACGTACGTGTCTGTTATCTCCAGCTTTTCTCCATCAATCGATAAATCTTCATTTCGTGTAAAAGCATTGAACATAACTTTTGTCTTCTGAAAGTTCATTTTTAATCCCACTTCTTTACTCTTGTCAGCAAGTTCTTGGATCATACTCTGCAGCTCTGATGGGGTAGTTGCAAAAATGACTACATCATCAGCAAAACGAAGGTGGGTTAGATAATCGCCATTAATCTTTATCCCTTTGTTTTCCCAGTTTAGTGATTGAAAGACATTTTCCAATGTCGCATTAAAGAGCTTCGGAGATATGGTGTCACCTTGTCTCACTCCCTTTCCAATTTTTATGTGTGTTGTATTTTCAAACAGCCGAATCTTTGCACTTGCATTTTCATAGATGTTATTAATAATATTAATGTATGCATCTTCAATACCGCAGGATTTCAGAGCCATTGTAACTGCTGATGGTTTCACCGAATCAAAGGCTTTTTCATAATCGATAAAAGCCATGCACAATGGAAGTTCATATTCCTCGCTCTTTCAATTAGTTCTCTCAGTACGTGGATATGATCTATTGTGCTGCAGCCACTCCTGAATCCAGCTTGTTCTCTCGGTTGAGCCATGTCCAGTGTTACCTTGAAACGGCGTGAAAGAACTTTAGTGAAGATTTTATAAACCACTGATAGGAGGCTGATAGGTCTGTAGTTCCTGAGATCCTCAATGTCACCTTTTTTATGTAGCAAGATCATTGTAGCGTTGTTCCAATCCTCAGGAATTTTCCCTTCATTAAGGCATCGAGTGAAAATTTGGACGAGTACTGTTTCGATTTCTCCACTTGCTTCTTGTATGATGTCTACAGTAATTCCATCTTCTCCTGGAGCTTTTCCCCGCTTCGTGTTCTTGATTGCATGTGCAACTTCTGCTGGAAGGACTGGAAGAACTCTGGTACCTTTCATGATGCCTGGAGTACATGTATCATCCCTTTCATATAATTTGGAGTAGAAATCTTTCACTCTTGTCAAAATTTCGCCTCTATTTCTTGTTACAGAACCATCTTCTTTTCTCAGTGCCATAATCTGTTTTTTTCCCTTACTGAGATGTCCCTTTGCTATCTTTAGGCTTTGGTTGTTTTCAATTGCTTTCCTTACTAGTTCACAGTTGAATTTCCTTACGTCTTCAGTGATACTTTTTCGTACTGTCTTGCATAGCTCTATATATTCCACTTTGGAAGTCACATCTTCTTTAGTTGTCCTCATCTCTCTTCTGTTTTGCATCAACATTTTGGGTTTTCCTGATAATTTGTTCACATGCAACTTGTTCTTAGACCCAGTTAATTTTGTTACGGTTTCCATAAGAGCTTTGGTTACTTTTCTGTTAACTTCAGAAATATCCACTTCTTCCGATGTTAGGCCTTCTAAAGCAAAGAATCTGTTCTTCAGTTCCAACTTGAAGGTATTATGGTGTTTTTTAAGGTTGGTTATGTCAATACATTTTGTTTGTCTTATGAGCTTGCTACGTTCGAGTTTAGTGTTGAGGTTCATCTTACATCTCACCAATCTATGGTCACTGCCTGTGTTGAACTTGTTTAGCACACTGCAGTCTTCTATGACGAATTTTTTGTTACACATAATAAAATCAATTTCACTTGTCGTCCCATTTGGATGTCTCCATGTGCACTTCCTGTGTGGATTTTTCTTGAAAAAGGAGTTCAAGATGAAAAACCCTTCTGCCTCTGCAAACTCAACGCGAGCATTTCCACGCTGGTTTCTGATGCCGTGACCGAATTTACCTACTGAAGTTTCATTCTTTTGCTGTTGCCCTATTTTTGCATTGAAATCTCCCATAATTATCTTCAAGTGCTGCTTACCTTTATTATTTAGATGACAAATTTCCTCATAAAATTCTTCAATTTTTTCTTCAGGATGACTTGTGGTTGGCGCATAAGTTTGAATAATCTGAGCCTGGTATCCTCTCGAGAGTTGGATGACGAGTCGTGCAGCTCTGTCAGAGGAACTTTCAACTTCTACAACTTTATCCTTCAGTTTCTTGTTTATTATAAATCCAACACCACTAGTTCTGCCAGTATCTGTCCCACGATAGTAGAAGAGATGTCCACTTTTCAGTTCAATGAGATCTTCTCCTTTTCTCCTTACCTCACTTAGCCCGACGATGTCCCACTTTATCATTTGTAGTTCCTCTTCCAATTCAAGAAGCTTTGAATCAGAAGATAGGGAGCGTCCATTATACGTAGCCAAGGTCAGCATCAGATGGCAGCCTAGTCCGGCCCTCCGGGGATTCTTAGCACCCTCTGCCTTCATGTCGCACTGGCCGCTGCCTTGGCCAGGTACATTTCAGCTGCCGGAGACTGAGGGCCAAGATTTAAGTTGTGAAGTCATTTTGGAGGGGTTTGGACATAACTCACCCCGCTGGCCAAGCGGGTTGGTGAGTGTGGGATAGCATTTCCTCTAATCCCGATGGTATAGTTATACCGCTATTGGCGGTCGTCAGAGCCCCTTTAGTGGGAACAGGATGCACCACGAGAAGGCAGGGTTGACATTTGTCAAGGAGAGGCTGTGATGTTACACATCACCTGACCTTACATCCGACCGTACATATATATATCAAGGGCGAATGTTCGGAGTGTCCTAGGTATGTGGCACACACTCACACAGAGTCGTCACAATTTATTTAACTTATACTATCGACATTACATTTTAGGATTTATTTCTAATAAAACTTGCCAGAGTTTGTCCTAAGGTTTTGAGTGGTGGCTAAAATTATTTCCTCCACACAATGCTTTTATTAAGAGAAGGTTTGTTCACTAAGCAAAATATCACATTTGTGCTAATTAAATCCTGAGGACATCCAACGGTTTTCAAGCAACTGTGGTACAATTGCTCCCTAGATGGTACTCTGCAGGTCATGTTTTCATTTCCCTGTGGTTTCAAACATTACAGCTGATCTCAGGGTGTGCTAGCTAAATACAGTTACACTTGCAATCTGACGATGCTCAAGCAACTGTGGTACAAGCACTCCCTAGATGGTGCTGCAGATCATGATTATATTTCCCTGTGGTTTCAAACATACAGCTGATCTCTCAGGGTGTGCTGGCCAAATACAGCACTGCTTGCGATCCCATGGAGCAATGCAATTCACCGTTATGTTGTGATACGATTTTGCTGTTATGTTTTTGGATAACAAAACTCACCAAAGTCTGTCCTAAGGTTTCGAGTGATGGCTAATATTTATTTCCTTATACAATGTTTTCGTAAAGTGGAAAACGTTCGATGCTTCGTTGAGTAAACAAAACATAGTTTTGTAGCATTTGTATCCGTAGGTGTGCTATTTGGTCAGTGAACACCTGATGCGTGTAAAGCAACTGGGATACAAAGCTCTCCAGATGGCGCTGCAGGTCACATTCTTATTTCTGCAGAGGCTAAACTTCGAGGGTGTGTGCTCCTAAAAAGCACTATTGGTCATACGTTTGTGTTTGGAATCGCATTGAGTCATAAATACAATTCAACATTTTGCAAAGAATTGCAGTTTTTCTGTTTTTTTTTTTTTTGGTTGAAGGTTTTAACGACCACCGTGAGCAACTTAATGGGCTATAAGCAATCGCCCATCCCTAATTTATGGCTATTTGTTCCAGGGAAGGGAGAGAGCCAGTGCCATAAGACAAACAAAACATCCATGCCTCACCGGTATTCAAACCTGGACCCCATCCCGGACAAATGGTCATAAGCCATAGCTTAGAACACTGCACCACAGGGGCGGCAAGTCTTTTCGTCGCAGTGCAAATCAATGTGGTTATGAACACAGATTTATAAACAGAATTGGAAGTTTTGTTATCCATTTAGGATGGAATAATAAAAATTAATTCTTTTTCTTTTTTTTTTTTTATTCAACGACCACTAAATAAAAAAAAAAATGCTTTCGTATGTTCAAAATCAATGCATGGATTTTTTAGCTTGGGTTACATAGTAAAATTTTTACGTGTTTTTTTTTTTTTTTCCGCCCCCATAACAGCACACACCCAACCTAAATGGGCACACTACACCACTGATATTTATATACACTGAAGTGCAGAAAAACTGGTACAGACGATCTTATGCAAAATACATAGCAACATCACCTATGCACATACTCGGTTGCGTCTGTCAGTGCGTATATAAAGCGATAGACATCCTTGCCAGCTATCAGAGCTGTTTTCGTCATGAGAATGACAAGTAATAACGATTTAAGCTATTTTCAACGCAGTGTCATAGCTGGCGTTCGTGAGATGGGCCATAGCATTTCGGAGGTAGAAACAAAGTTCGGATTTTCACGGATGACCATTGCAAGGGTGTATTGTGACTACAAGAATTCCGGCAAAACCTCCAACCTACGATACCAGTGTGGCCGTAAAAAAGTCATTGAGTGATCATGACCATTGTCAGCTGTCAAGAATTGTTTCATGCCATAGGCGTGCAACACTCTCGCAGGTGTCATCGGAATTCAATGCTGGAGCCTTAACAAGCATGAGCGTCCGGACTGCGTAACGTACCCTGCACGATATGGGCTTGGGAGCCAACGCTCAACATGAGTCCCCTTGATGGGTGCACGACACAGAGCTATGCACCTCGCTTGGGCACGACAACACCGCCACTGGACACTTGATGACTGGAAACAAGTAGTCTGGTTTGATAAGTTACGTTTCCAACTGTATCGGGCAGATGGAAGGATTCGTGTGTGGCGCAAACCCCATGAAGCCATGGATCCCGCCTGTCAACAGGGAATTGTACTGGCTGGTCCGTAATGGTATGGGGTGTGTTTAGCTGGACTTCACTGGGACCCCCGGTACGTCTACAAATGTTTGTGACCAGCCAACGCTATGTGCGAATCCTTTCTGATGAGGTACACCCGTTCATGTCCTGCATTCATGCTGATGGGTTGGGCCTGTTCCAACAGGACAATGCACCTCCACACAAGTGTCGGGATGCCACATTATGGTTAGAGGAGCATTCATCTGAGTTTGGGGTGTTGCCATTCCCACCCAAGTCCCCAGATCTGAACGTGATAGAACACATTTGGGATGCCATGCGACGCGCTATCGAACACAGGAATCCGAGACCTCGGAATACACCCAAATTGTGGAACGCTCTGCAGGAAGTATGTTGTGCATTGCCTACAGCATATTTCCAGAAGCTAGTGGAGTCCATGCCCCATTGTATTTCTGCAGTCCTGCACCCCCGTGGGGGACCTACCAAGTATTAGACTGGTGTACCAGTTTTTCTGGCACTTCAGTTTATATAAGTATACAAGACCGGACACCATTTTATTTTTCAAATTGTATATGCTTTTTTCTGTTTTAAATTTTAAGCTATATATGTATATAGTTCCAAAATGAGATGCACAAAAACTTAAAAAATAAAACAGTGCCACATATACTTTCTGAAAAAAGATAAAGCAAAAAATGCATGCCTAAAATATTAAAATAAATTTAGATAGGAATAAATAGAAGAAATGTAGGGAGCAGTCATTTGTGACTTTATCAAGGACTAACACAACTTTCCACATAGACAAAGAGAACATGGGTTTCCATTATATCATACCTGTATAATGTTCCAAAAACTCCCAAATTAATTTAAATTAATTAGAACAAACACTTTTTTAAAGCATGTTACTTGCACTTTTAGTTCAAAACTTCCTGGAAATGGAACATGACCAAAATACCCCTCCCCTCTCTAATTTCAATACTTGATTTAAAAAATTACAAACTCCCAATTTGCTGCCCAAAACATGTGATACACAGGCTGGACAAAACATTAAAAAAAAAAAAAAACAGACCACCTTAAATTCCAAACTTGAACCAAAGACAAAATCAATTATTTACAAAATATTTTTGTATGATATTGCAAAAATAAACATAATAATATGAATAAATTCCCCAAACTGTTTAAAGGTAGTAACCAAGCATAGTTTCTTTAAATAAGACAAAGCAAACCTTTACAACAAAGAAAGGGCTAAGCTAAACTGTGACACTGAAAAAGAATAAAAACTACTATCCAAAAATGTTTTTGCACAAGCAAATGCTGGAGAGGCTCCTCAAAACTAAAAAATGAAGCAAATTTCCAAACCCAGAATTAAACTGGAAAGTTACCCAGGAGCACCAGTATACATCTTCTATCTTCTAACTTGAAGAACCCGAAAAGAGAAATTTTGACTTTGCCTCGACTCTACATTTGATTTCACATGCCAAGCTTTCCTGGGTCGAGAAAAAGATTTTGTCTTTCATTTGAATGATTGGTATTTTGTCTTAGGGTCATAACCATAGACTCAGGATTCACCAGTTGTGATATTTTCTGTAAAGAATGGATCCATTATTGCACGACACTGTAAGATGGTGTTTATTCTGATTATGTGCGAGAAGCTTAGACACAAACTTTGCTCTGTCACTTTTCTCATCCTCACACCCTGCATCAAAATCACACGACATGACCTGAGATGCCAGTTTTGCTAGAAATTTCCCTAATAATTAGTCATCTGTCTTCAATCACTGTTTGATCTCTCTTAAATTATTCAAACTAATCTAAAACAACTTTTATGAGAATTTCACTAGGAAATTTTTTCATTTAAATTGCAAATTTTTGGAGAAAACTCTTCTCCTTCTTCAGGCTGTCTTGTTGTTGTCATTTATTCCTGTCACTATCGCGGTTACGGTTAACCTTGACGGTTTAGGTTATTTTTCAACAAATCCTGCCAGATGTTAGGCAGGGAAAATCCTTTGCAGTCATTGATGATGGAAATTTTATTTTTCTCAATCTCTATTCCTTCTTTCAGCTTTCTTTTTGAAAATTGCTTTGGAAACTGATGACTTTAAGGGAATTCCAATCCATGCTGTGCCCAGTTTCTCTAACATGTCTATCTAATCCAGTCTTGTTGGAGCCATTTTTTATAGCTGTTTTATGCTCTGCTATACGAGTTTCTAGTCTGCGACCTGTTTCACTTATGTAAGATAGTCCACAACTACATTTTACTTCATAGACTACTCCTTGCATTTTTAAAATATCTTCTTCTCTTTGAACTATTTTAGGGAAAATTTTTTTAACTTTGTTCTCTAAACTTGGAGCTAACCTAATATTGTACTTCTTACTAATTCTCCTTAAAGACTCAAATAAACCTTTGTGAAAATAAATTTTTCTAGTGAATTTTACTTGTTGCTTTTGCGGGTTCTTCGTACCATTCAAATTCAGAAGCTTCTCAATTTCTTCTTTAGGATAGTTATTCTCTGCAAGTATTACTTTAAGTTCTTCTTTATGGGCTTCTTTTTTATCTGCTGTAGAAACTATTTTATTAATTTTTTTCTAAAAACTGACTTGCTACATTTTTCTTAATAGAAACTGGATGATAGGAATTGAAATCCAGTAGTCTCTTAGTATTCATTGTTTTTATACCAACTAGTGAGGAATTTTTCATCTTCATAATAGATAGTAATATCTAAGAAGTTAATTCTTCTTTCTTTTTGAAGCTCAATAGTGAACTTAAGGGAATCATCTAATTCATTGAATGAGTCTAGAATTCTTTCTGGAACAATTTCTGAGCTATCCATTATAAATAAGATGTCATCCATGTATCTGCAATATAAGCAGAAGTATGTGGGTTGTACTAGTATCTTTTCTTCTAGTTTTCCCACATAATAGTTAGCTAAGAGTGGGGAGAGTGGTTAGCCCATAGCTAGCCCCGATTTTTGAATGAAAAATGCTTTCCCAAATTGAAAGTAGTTGTTCTGCAAAGAGAAGTTAAGCATTTCAAAAATTCCAACTAATATGTTTTTCTTTGTTGTGAAAAACTATTAGGTCTGCCAAGTCTTTCGCTATAAAGTCTGTAAGTTGATCTATATTAATGTGAGTATACATAGACACTATGTCTAAACTACCCATAATAGGAGAATCTAATTTAGGAAGAAGTTCTAGTTTTTCTTTTAGCTGCATTGAGTTTTTTATCAAGTTAGGTGGCTCTTTTAAAAGATTCTGAAGGTGTGACTTTAAAAAGTAGTTTAGATTTGAAAGAATAGAGTTTTTTGAGTCGATTATTGGTCTAATTAGTTGGTGTTCTTTATGCAGTTTGACTATTCCATATATTTGAGGTAATCTGAATTGTAATTTTGAGAATTGTTTATAGTTTTCTGGAAGCTGGTTTTTTTTTTTTGAAGTGAAATAAGCTTAGAGACTTTTTAATCAAATCTGGTAGTGGGTTTTCTTTTACTTCTTCACACATAGGCTTTTTAGTTCTTCTTCCATCTTTTCTAGATAATCTTTCTTATCCATAATAGTAATCAACTTACTTTTGTCTGTTTTCACAGCAACTACACTTCCATTTTTTCTGAAATCTTTAAGAGCTTTTAATTGACTATTATCAAAGTATTTTTGAGGATTCCTTACTTGCTTCTGGAATTTTGTAAGGCTATTCTAGTAATCTTTTCTGAGGAGGTCTGCTTTGATTTGGTCCTCTTTTTCTAAAGTGCTGCAGATGCTTTCCAATTCAATTACCAATTTTTCCGTATTTATTTTTCTTTGGATAGATTGAAATTACTTCCTTTATTTATCACTTGTAATAATTATTGGCTAACTCCAGTAGCAGTGTTGTCCTTTACATGACTAAGAACTGCAGTTTCTTTGTTTTTACTGGAATAGTTTATCTTCAAAAATTTCTTTTCTTTAAGGTTCAGCTTTTAACAAATTTCTTATTTTTGTTTCTTATTCCAATTTTTAGCCAGTCATCCAATTCTGCTTTTACTGTATCCCTTAAGATTCCAGAAAATTTCTTTTCATTTTCAACTTTACTTTTTTATAATAAGCAACACTTTTATAATTTTGCTTCAATACTTCTTTTTAACGTTTTTTCTCTATTGTTCTTACGAAGTTGGCTGAAAGTAAATCTTTAAATGGTTTTCTAAGTCTAAATGAATTTGGAATAAAGTTATTTAACTTGCAATTTTTCAGGAACTTGATTTGAGCTATGGATCTTTCCATCTTCAATGTAGCATGTTGAATTTTCTTGATTGCTTGCCAAGTATCTGACCCATACTCTGTTCTAATTTTTTGAATAAAGCTCATGTTGAGAAATGGCTTCCTAGTTTCTTAATTCAATTACTAATCTAAAACAATAGGAAGCCATTTCTCAACATGAGCTTTATTCAAAAATTTAGAACAGAGTATGGGTCAGATACTTGGGAAGCAATCAAGAAAGTTCAACATGCTACATTGAAGATGGAAAGATCCATAGCTCAAATCAAGTTCCTGAAAAATTGCAAGGTAAATAACTTTATTCCAAATTCATTTAGACTTAGAAAACCATTTAAAGATTTACTTTCAGCCAACTTCGTAAGAACAATAGAGAAAAAAACGTTAAAAAGAAGTATTGAAGCAAAATTATAAAAGTGTTGCTTATTATAAAAAAGTAAAAGTTGAAAATGAAAAGAAATTTTCTGGAATCTTAAGGGATACAGTAAAAGCAGAATTGGATGACTGGCTAAAAATTGGAATAAGAAACAAAAATAAGAAATTTATTAAAAAGCTGAACCTTAAAGAAAAGAAATTTTTGAAGATAAACTATTCCAGTAAAAACAAAGAAACTGCAGTTCTTAGTCATGTAAAGGACAACACTGCTACTGGAGTTAGCCAAGAATTATTACAAGTGATAAATAAAGGAAGTAATTTCAATCTATCCAAAGAAAAAATAAATACGGAAAAATTGGTAATTGAATTGGAAAGCATCTGCAGCACTTTAGAAAAAGAGGACCAAATTAAAGCAGACCTCCTCAGAAAAGATTACTAGAATAGCCTTACAAAATTCCAGAAGCAAGTAAGGAATCCTCAAAAAAATTTTGATAATAGTCAATTAAAAGCTCTTAAAGATTTCAGAAAAAATGAAAGTGTAGTTGCTGTGGAAACAGACAAACGTCAGTTGATTACTATTATGGATAAGAAAGATTATCTAGAAAAGATGGAAGAAGAACTAAAAAAGCCTATGTATGAAGAAGTAAAAGAAACCCCACTACCAGATTTGATTAAAAAAGTCTCTAAGCTTATTTCACTTCCAAAAAAGAAAACCAGCTTCCAGAAAACTATAAACAATTCTCAAAATTACAATTCAGATTACCTCAAATATATGGAATAGTCAAACTGCATAAAGAACACCAACTAATTAGACCAATAATAGACTTAAAAACTCTATTCTTTCAAATCTAAACTACTTTTTAAAGTCACACCTTCAGAATCTTTTAAAAGAGCCACCTAACTTGATAAAAAACTCAATGCAGCTAAAAGAAAAACTAGAACTTCTTCCTAAATTAGATTCTCCTATTATGGGTAGTTTAGACATAGTGTCTATGTATACTCACATTAATATAGATCAACTTACAGACTTTATAGCGAAAGACTTGGCAGACCTAATAGTTTTTCACAACAAAGAAAAAAACATATTAGTTGGAATTTTTGAAATGCTTAACTTCTCTTTGCAGAACAACTACTTTCAATTTGGGAAAACATTTTTCATTCAAAAATCGGGGCTAGCTATGGGCTAACCACTCTCCCCACTCTTAGCTAACTATTATGTGGGAAAACTAGAAGAAAAGATACTAGTACAACCCACATACTTCTGCTTATATAGCAGATACATGGATGACATCTTATTTATAATGGATAGCTCAGAATTTGTTCCAGAAAGAATTCTAGACTCATTCAATGAATTAGATGATTCCCTTAAGTTCACTATTGAGCTTCAAAAAGAAAGAAGAATTAACTTCTTAGATATTACTATCTATTATGAAGATGAAAAATTCCTCACTAGTTGGTATAAAAACAATGAATACTAAGAGACTACTGGATTTCAATTCCTATCATCCAGTTTCTATTAAGAAAAATGTAGCAAGTCAGTTTTTAGAAAAAATTAATAAAATAGTTTCTACAGCAGATAAAAAAGAAGCCCATAAAGAAGAACTTAAAGTAATACTTGCAGAGAATAACTATCCTAAAGAAGAAATTGAGAAGCTTCTGAATTTGAATGGTACGGAGAACCCGCAAAAGCAACAAGTAAAATTCACTAGAAAAATTTATTTTCACAAAGGTTTATTTGAGTCTTTAAAGAGAATTAGTAAGAAGTACAATATTAGGTTAGCTCCAAGTTTAGAGAACAAAGTTAAAAAAATTTTCTCTAAAATAGTTCAAAGGGAAGAAGATATTTTAAAAATGCAAGGAGTAGTCTATGAAGTAAAATGTAGTTGTGGACTATCTTACATAGGTGAAACAGGTCGCAGACTAGAAACTCGTATAGCAGAGCATAAAGCAGCTATAAAAAATGGCTCCAACAAGACTGGATTAGATAGACATGTTAGAGAAACTGGGCACAGCATGGATTGGAATTCCCTTAAAGTCATCAGTTTCCAAAGCAATTTTCAAAAAGAAAGCTGAAAGAAGGAATAGAGATTGAGAAAAATAAAAATTCCATCATCAATGACTGCAAAGGATTTTCCCTGCCTAACATCTGGCAGGATTTGTTGAAAAATAACCTAAACCGTCAAGGTTAACCGTAACCGCGATAGTGACAGGAATAAATGACAACAACAAGACAGCCTGAAGAAGGAGAAGAGTTTTCTCCAAAAATTTGCAATTTAAATGAAAAAATTTCCTAGTAAAATTCCCATAAAAGTTGTTTTAGATTAGTAATTGAATTAAGAAACTAGGAAGTCATTTCTCAACATGAGCTTTATTCAAAAAATTATTCAAACGTTTTTGAACTGCTTGGGTATTTTTTTCTCCCCAAAATACTGTTTGCAACATTTCAGATATTTCTCATGTAGTTTTCCAAAGTTTTAAACAAACCTTATTTGCATATTCACTGCTTGTTCACGACAGTCACTGAAAAATCCACCAAATTACTAAAGATAAACAATACTCAACATAGTAATAAGAAAGAAGGGAAACAGATGCACATTTGAAAGTGTGAATGACTTTCAGCAACTTTACCACCAGCGTATCTGCAGTCCTAGTACTTTTCAAACACACCTTATGAAAGACACATATACAAAGTCTGACAGCAAATGTAACCAGACCATGTTTAATGACTAGCAACAATAACTTGAACCAACTGTGTAAAACAGTCTTTGGATTCAACTTGTTTTAAAGTCAGTCTGTTTTATTTTTAAGTGTTCCGAACTTTCAATTTAAGAAAAAAAAAATGAGGAAATGAATGGGTAGCAAAAGAAAGAATAAAACATTTATTTGTAGAAAGAGGATAAGGTGAATATACTGAGGGAATTTACTAATTCAAGAAGATGGAATGATGTGTAGATTACTGGTAGAAAAGTGGAAGATAAATTCTTCTGATGGCATGATGAAAATTTAATCAAATGTACAAAGAGAGAGGAGATCAATACAATGAGAAATTATTGTTGATTGACACTTCGGAAATCAATAAAAGGACTAATCATGGGGGGGGGGGACAACAACTGCTCAACTAACTTGTTCTAAACATCTGAACACACAGAAATTTTAAGATGAAACACTGCAACTATATTTCTGTTCCTCAGGCACTTTTTAAAATATTCCCTAGCAAAACTCATTAATACTAGTGTTGGTATATTCATAATGACTGTCTCTCGATAGTTCAAGTTCAAGGGGACTGAGGTCAGTTCGAACTAGCGAAAACTCAGTCTATATGGAACACTACATACATACATATCACTAAGCTGTTCTCTGAGATTCAGAGGTTAGCTCCAAAAAGAAATACAAACTTCCAGATATTTTTACTTATTGTTGTCGTATCAAACTTCGCCATTTACAGCGATCTTGACATACAACTCGTGCTTCACTGATATACATTACAAGCCTTACACAAGATCTTTTATACTTCATACTCATAATCTTTTTTTCATGCAGACACTCCTGAATCTGATCCACCCATGTCTTCTTGGGCCTTCCTCTGCCTTTTCTTCTTGCCACTTGGGTTGAAAATATTTTCTTAGTAAGCATTTCATCACTCATTCTTTCAACATGGCCAAACCACCGAAGCATATTTGTCTCCACCTTGCTAAAAACATTTTGCTTCACAACACACAACTGAAACACATCTTCATTCCTCACACAATCAGACCGTGTCTTGCCACAAACCCCACATAAGTAACTCATTTCTAAAGCACACAAACTACTCCTATGTTTCTTCTGCAGTACCCAGGTTTCACTGCCATACATCAGAGTAGGAGCAATTACAGTTTCATACACAGCCATGCGGGACTCTCTAGAGAACCCATCATTCCTGCGAAAACCTCTCAGAGCAGCTATGACTTTCAAAGAAGAATTCACTCGCCTACTGAGTTCACCATCCAACTTGTTCTCTCTGTCAAACATGCTTCCTAAATACACAAACTCACTCACCTGGTCAATCACAGTGCCATTTATACTTACATTACATTAGTGCTACCCATTCCTCTCTCAAACACCATAACTTTAGTTTTTCCCTTATTTATACTCAGTTTGAATTTCATGCAAACTTCGTGCATCCGAGTCAACATACTCTGCAACTCACTTATGCTCTCTGCCAACAGGACAGTGCCATCAGCATACAGCAATCTGCACACATGGATATCACCAAGACATAAACCACTATTATCTATTTTGGCATCACGCATGCATGCGTCCATAAATATATTAAACAGCCATGGTGACATTACACAACCTTGTCTAACTCCTGCACCAATGGAAAACCATTTTGATAAAACACCATTCACTCGCACACAAGCTCTACTACCAGCATACATGGCTTTTACACTATTAGGTAGATTCCCAGTAACACCATATTCATTCAATACCTTCCACAAAAGTGTCCTATTCACTCGGCCGTAAGCTTTCTCTAAATCTATGAAGGCAGTAAAAACTTTCCTCCCAACAGCCAGATACTTTTCAATCATCATGCATAATGCAAAAATCTGGTTAGTGCAGCCTTTACCAGGCATAAAACCACTCTGAACATCCCACACTTTCTCTGATGTAAGACTCCATACTTTTTCAGTAACAACCTTACCAAACACTTTCCCTGGCACACTCAGTAGGCTAATACCACGATAGTTCTTGCATTCAGTCTGATCACCTTTTCCCTTATACAAGGGAACAATGATAGCATCCTTCCAATCCTAAGGGACCATTCCTAGCTCCCAGCACAACTGGCAAATTTCAGTTAACCAGTCAATTACAGAGTCTCCACCATATTTCAACATCTTTGCAGTTATGCCATCAACTCCTGGAGCCTTACCATTCTGAAGAGATTTTAGAGCTTTACACACTTCTCTTGAGATCCCTCCTGTGCTTTCATTCCTCATTGTGACATCATCTGCATCTGTCTCAGAATCATTTTTGGTCTCCTGATCTAATAACTTACAGAAGTATTCACCACATCTTTCACTTAACTCATTGGGCTCCCATATCATTTCTTCAATCTCATTCTTCACACAACTTACAACTTTGTTTCCCCTATTTTACCTGAGTTTCATGTACTTCTAAAAGGACTTTCTATCTTTCCAAAAAGCCAGTTCATGCCTTTCCACTTTCTCCTTCCTATCTTTTGCCTTACTGTGGTGAAACAGCTTAGCAGCTTCACGCTTCTTACAGCGATATTCATCCACAGACTCTACCTTGCAACATCCCCAAATAGGCTTCCTTCTTTTTCTTTACTGCCTCATCAATCTCACTATTCCACCAAGCATCACCTCTATTGTTACCCACTATTGTGGTGCCACAGACCTCTTTAGCAGCAGTGACAACACAGTTCTTAAAACATTCCCACTTCTTTTCTATATCCCTCTCACAAGTTTCAGATCCTTCAGTCGTTCTCTGAGTAAGTCAGAGTACCGCTGATGATCTTCAAGGAGCCTATCAACCTTTATTCTTTCTATCCTGGGTCTCTTCCTATTCCTTTTCCTCCAACCAACATTAAGTTTCACTCGTGACACTACCAAGTAATGATCAAAACCAACATCCGCACCTCTCATCACACGGGTGTCAACAACTAAGTGTTTCAAACGCTGATCGTAAACAAAAAAATCTATCACACTCTTTTGACCAAGAGTACGATTTTCCCAAGTATATGTGTGTATATAATTGTGGTTGAAAAATGTATTAGATACACACAAACCATTCTCAATGCAGAGTTAAATTAATCTTTCACCATTATCATTCACACAAGGATCATTAAACTTACCCAGAACATTGTCAGAAATTGCATTCTGCACACCTACTCTAGCATTGAAATCCCCTGCTATTATAACTTTTTCTTTAGCACCAAACTGGCTCAAAACAGCTTTTAGCTCATTCCAGAAATCTTCTTTCTTATCAGAAGGTTCCGAGTCACAAGGAGCATACACTACAACAATTACAATTCTTTGAAGTTTCACTTTCAAACGAATCCAGAGAATTCTCTCACTTATGCAACTATAATGAATCAAGTTGTTCTTCATCTTTTCACTTAAAATCACACCTACACCAGCCTGTCCTTTCATATTATCCAATACTCCAGACCACAAACTCACCATGCCATTCACTTCATCTACACCAATTTCCTTCTTTTTGGTCTCACTTACACACAGCACATCCAGTCTATACTTATTCATCTCTTCAATCACCTCACTCTTGCCATTTATACCTCTAGTATTCCATACACCAATCTTACATTCACTCAGCCGAGATCTCTTTCTCATACGCCGTTTAGAAAGTCCAGGTCGATTCCGTGGTGGACCGTCCTTCTCAAGTGTGGTAGGTCCACCACATCCCACACTTGAGTCATTCTTAATATTTCTTTTTGTCTTTTTAATCAGGTAAGTACATCAGTGTGGGGGATTAGCCCAAAGGTGAGGGTTCCAGTTGGTCATTCAACTTAAGGATTCTGGAACAAAACCCAGTGAGTTGGGGTCTTTTCGCCAATGTCACACAGAACTAGCTTGCACCTCTCCAAGATTCACAGGACAAAATTGAGAAATGGGGTTGAAAATAATATTGCTATATATTATACCTACTTGGAACTAATATTAAGGAATAAACATTATAGTGTTGATGACTGTAGTACACACAGTTCGAACATTTACATTATTGAGGTGCAAGACTCTTTAAGAACATCACCGAAGCAAGTTACTTTGTTTTGAAAATAAAATATAAAGAATCTTTTATTTCTGGTCAAGGTCAAGCAAGCACTTCCAGCACCTGCAACTGACTTCAACTGTACAAAACTGCAGACTACTATGATGTGATTTTTTTCATGCCCCCCAATAACTAAAAAAAGATCTTATTTTTAATTATCAAAAGATACTGAGTAGTGTGACAATACGGCTGAGAACTTTCTGTAAATGATTTCTAGAAATATATATATACTTTCATTCAATAAGCCAGATTATTTTATTGAAATACCTGAAAATATTCTGACATGAGGAAACTCACCTGATAATTCAAGAAGTGGTTTGAAAAAATACTGCTTGAAAAATGCCTTTGAAAAAGTTCAATGATCAATTCACAAATTCTGATGAACAGCATTCGCTTATGGCAGCTTCTCCCATAGCAAAGCTCTAAATACAGAAATTTTTTGAGTGACTAGTCTACTACTTCTTTACAAGAAAAAAACACACACACAAACACAAAAATGCAATTAGGTATTTTTAAGAAGTTACTTGATCATTTCCAGAAAATGACAAAAAGAAAGACAAAAGAACATTCACTTTCTAATTCAAAATTATAACAATACAGAAACTTGATGGTAACATTAAATTAGAATTATATGTTCAGCGGTGTACCCAGGATCTTGTAACAAGTAGAGACTTAACTGGTGATGATGCTGGTAAGTCATCCCTCCCCTGCACTTACAAAATGCTGAAAATACTAACCAAGAACGTGTTATCATTATAATACACTACACTTACAAACCTTTTGGACTTAATCATTCACTCATTAAATATTTTTTAATGTAACACACTAATACTAATGTGCTCCTACAAAATTTATTTCAAAACAAATGAAATCAAATACATACATACCAGCATCTATATACCTTAATATTAGCAAATTACACATTGAAATAACCATGAGTACTCTAATCCAACACTTGCAACAATGTAAGCATAAATAATATTGGAAATACACCAATAACTTCGTATGAAGTTAAACTCGATAGAACACGTTTTAAATCAAAGAAACTTCTTTCAGTTTTTTTAAGATGAGATCTCACAAAAGAAAAATTTTCACCTCCACCATTTTCTTGACTCAGTCCTGATGAGGGGTTGAAGTAGAACCCAAAAATGTTATGCATGATAATAAAAACTCCTCTTTGTAATCCCTGTAAAATTTAAATTATTATAATTGCTGCTTTGAAAGAATGGGGGTATGACTGAGAAAACTCTGTCAGATATGTGATGGTGATTGAAAATGTTCAATGCCTTGTTAAATAAATTTGTCCATAAACAATGTTTTTTATTTTTTTTAACTACTATTATAGGAATTTTTTTAATTTAAATTGCAAATTTTCGGAGAAAACTCTTCTTCTTCAGGTTGTCTTTTTTTTTTTTTCTTATTCTTGTCACTATCGCCTATTATAGGAATTTTTTTATTTAAATTGCAAATTTTCGGAGAAAACTCTTCTTCTTCAGGTTGTCTTTTTTTTTTCTTATTCTTGTCACTATTGCGGTTACAGTTAACCTTGACAGTTACGGTTATTTTTCATCAAATCCTGCCAGATGTTAGGCAGGGAAAATCCTCAGCAGTCATTAATGATGGAATTTTGATTTTTCTCAATCTCTATTCCTTCTTTTAGCTTTCTTTTCTTTAAATTGCTTAGGAAACTGATGACTTTAAGGGAATTCCAATCCATGATGTGACTAGTTTCTCTAACATGCCTATCTTAACCAGTCTTGTTAAAGCAATTTGCTATAGAAGCTTTATGCTCTGCTATACGAGTTTCTAGTCTGCAACATGTTTCACCTATGTAAGATAGATAGTCCACAACTACATTTTACTTTATAGACTACACCTTGAATTTTAAGAATATCTTCTTC
This sequence comes from Macrothele yani, assembly GCA_039090855.1. Lineage (NCBI taxonomy): Eukaryota > Metazoa > Arthropoda > Arachnida > Araneae > Macrothelidae > Macrothele > Macrothele yani. The sequence continues at coordinate 69,314,200 of CM077025.1, read as the reverse complement.
TCTTTGAACTATTTTAGGGAAACATTTCTTAACCTTGTTCTCTAAACTTGGAGCTAGCCTAATATTGTACTTCTTACTAATTCTCTTTAAAGACTCAAATAAACCTTTGTGATAAGAATTCTTTTTTTTATGGCAAATATTGAAATACATGTTCTGAACACCAAAAAAGTAAAGTTTGTTTACATTACTATGTACACAAGCTAAATTTAGTGCTATTGCACTATTCAAATATAATTAAGCCACTGAGATTGTTCATTTATGATTTACCTGCAGTTCACACATTCTTCAGTGCAGTGGCGTACCCCAGAATTTCTTCAAGGGGGGGGGGGTCATCCTTTAGGTTGTTTTTCCACAGTGATGTTGTGAAATAGAATTATATATATATCCTTTTCAGTTTCTGAACTGAGAAGGGAAGGGCACACCATTTAAATGAAGTCTATTACAACATTTCTTATTGATATAATGTATTTTGACACCAGTATATACAAACGGTATATTTATATACAAACTTTTTTGGTGTTAAGAACATGTATTTCAATATTTGCCATAAGAACTGTTACGGAAAAGAACCGTACATACTGGACTAGGAAGTCGTTATCCTAGAGCAAGTCTCGCGAACTCCAGACGTAACATCATTGTAAACAAACATAGTATTTTTTTCTCACCTCCGGAAGTATCTATCCACGGAGTATGTTTTTTCCCTTCGAGATTACAGCATAACTTGAGACTATGTACGACGTTCACTAAATATTGCGTCATATGTTGTGAAAAGTTGAGTCCACCTCCTACTTTGCACATAATTTTCTGATTGGCGGAGTAGTAATGTTGATTTTGAGGATTATGCTAATTCTTATGTAAGGTCGTAAGCAAGTGTATTTAAGTGTTGTTGTAGTTCATTTGTACTTTGATCTTTTACGCTGATAATTATCATGTAAGACTTCATAAAGGTATTCATAATAGTTTAATGTATTGAGATTGTTTTTCGCACATTGTTAGTTATTACAGCGAATTGCTTATAGATGTATTGTTTAGTTGAATTGCAAATAATTAAATTCATGTTAGTTTTAATAAATTTTAATTGAATTTTAAAATATTAGTGTTTATTTTCTGGAAGAAACACGCTTTGCTACCTAACAAGAAGTCCAAAGAATAAGTCATAGAAAATAAAATAAAATGAACTCACCTACTAGGTGATCAAAGGAGGAAAATAACATATACAAACATCTTTCTAATTGTCATTTTGTTTATTTCCAATGCATTATTGAGCAATTGAAGAGATAATTCTCAATACTTATGAGTCAATGCACGCATTTGTCACTATACATGTCGCAGATCACAAAGCAATGTCTAGTCAACGAGGATTCTTAGCAAGTTCATTTAATACGTCTTGAACAGTTGGGGTATGATTCCTGTGAACGTTCAGAAGAGCTAGACCATTCATTCTTGTACTGCTAGTGGAATTGCATAGGCATGTCTTAAGACGGCGAAGGGTTTAGAATGATCTTTTGTTTGTGCAAGTAGAAACTGGAAGGACAGCTAATTTTTCCGGAAGTCTAAATATATTAGGCATAATATTTTGATCGCAAATAGCCAGAGCTTCTGTAGCAGTTTTTTTTTTGGGGGGGGGGGCAAACTTTGTTGTGTCTTGCTCTCGTTATTCTTTTATACTATAATGTTGGCTCAGAAGTTAAGTTTTCCTGGCAACCGTCCAAGTCGTTAACATAAAATTGAGTGAGCGCTGTGAATGCTTCAAGCTGCAAAAGGTTGCAAAACTGAAGGATCGGTGGGTAGAATGCACTGGAATCCTTTTAAAATTTCTCGGTGTGTGTTAGGAAGCGTAAATCCAGCTGGGACAAGAAAGAAACGATAAATGGAATGAAAATGCTCACACAAAAGTATGTTTCTGGTGTTGCTGCTGATATGTTGATGCAATTTGTTTGTCTTCCAGCCCCACAAGGGATTTTAATGGATGATCCTAATTTCTCTAAGGCTTCCGAGGCAGAAATAAATATTTTAGAGAATTCGCCATTGGCATTACGTGCAAGGTTTTTATTTCACTACTAATGTCTTCTGCGAGGTTCACTGCTTCATGTAAATCAATCGTCAACTTCTGCAGAAACCTACACAAATGCACAGTCAAAGAGAACACTTTGTGAATGCAAAACAGCAAAATCATAAACTGGCAATTTGTTATCGTGCACAGCAGAGAATTGGCTTGTGTTGATGAATCTTTATCCCTCCAGTCTGATATTTTTTGGAGCTTTTCAACAACTGGATCGTAAAGCTCTAATACAGCTGTTACAGAGTCATACCTTTCCAGCCATCAGGTTGCACAAGAGGTGTTTCAGTTTTTCTCATCGTGAAGAAGGTGTATCCATCTCATTTATTGCGGTAGTGAGTACATGTTGTCTTTCCGGAGTGTTCAGGAATTCATACAAGGTTGCTATAGTTTCCATGCAATTTCTTATTGCTGTTACCTTACACTCAGTTGATACGGCCAAGTTGAGGCTGTGGGCGGAGCAGAGTGCATAAAGGGCTGATGGAATCACTTCCCACACATGGGCATTGTCGTTGCAATTCCTTTACCGGTTACATCATGGACCGGAAAAAAGTGTAAAAAAATTCAAAAATTCTTTCATTTCAAAATTTTCTCTGTTGATACAACGAACGCATAGCGATAATTGTTCTATACCTGCTATGTCAGTCGCTTCGTCGACAAGGATGGCAAAGCAAGTTGCATCATTTATTTCGCTGACAAGCTTGTGAAGTATCAAATCATTGCAGGCTTCAGTTGCTGGATTCGGTGGCTGATGTACTGCGCATTTGCACGGCTGGATTCCAACATGTGTTTCAGTACAGGATTCACACTTGCTTCAGAAATGAAGCAGTGCTTGAAAGTTTCTGTCATTCTTGTCTGGTTTTTTGGTGTCGGTCATTGCAATTCTCCCCAAAACCCTGTGCCCTTCAACACAAGATCATGCTCTCCACAAAACAGAACTGTTTCAATGATTGGTGTGATATTTTTTCTGTTTTCTAATTTTCTTCTTACTGTTGCAGTGTCTAATTGCTCATTTACAGACCTTTTCTTTACAAGCATGATGTCACTCAAAGTTCCGGCAATCTCTACTGATTGCTTGTGATAATGGCATTTTTCATGCTCGGAAAACCACTTGATGGCATCTTTCCAGTTATGAAATTTAGCTTTACACAGCTGATCTAAGGGCTGCTTACAAGATCAGGCACAAGCAATGAGCAATTATAGACGTCAATTATGCCTAAAACGTGCCACCCTGAAAGTCTGAATAAGCAAGCCATTTCCAGCGATAAAGCCATTTACACTGGAATCTCAAATTTCTTTTCTCTTTTGCTGGAAATTCAAATCCTGGATTGGGTTCCCAGACGTTGCTGAGTATATCCAGTTTTTTATCATTCGATACATCTTTTGCTGCAAAGAGTCCAATATCATATGGACACTCCTCGGGTTTAGATAGCACACATGGCATTGCACCATTAATCGATGCCAGTATAAGTGTTGAATTAGTGAGGACTTCACTGACAGAACAAGTGGAACTGTCAACAAAAGCACCACATTCACGCTAAGTGACAAAAGAAGCACTTGGGATGGATGGCATTATATCTGCACTACCCATACGAGTCATTTGCACGTGACTTTCTGCCAAAGAAATGTAAAACTGAATTATGCGATCGTTTGGACATTACATACCAATTACTGAACAGTATACTGTAACTGAATTTATGTTAAAAATATATTTTGAATATCAAATCAACACCACTGCCTTACTGAGCACAGTTTGCGATTAACTGACGAAAATTCGAAGCTTGAAACACCAGCACACTAGGAATTAGGAAACAGGTTTTCTCGCCCTATCGGCAATGACACTGACACTAGAAGGAGGGGGGGGGGCAAAGAGGAGAAAGACATTTCCAAGAACAAATGTGGGGTCAAGTTGGAGACACTGATAAGCAGAACCTGTCGAGGGGGCACCTGGTCTGGTAACAGACTCCAAAGTCTGAACTCCAACAGTGATGAAGGACATGTTAGATACGAATACGATCATGCTAGCATGCTTTCTCCATAATACATACGTGTAAAGAAAATTCCAAACCCTATTGAAGTCGCAATTATGGCCAGCAAAAGTTGTAAGTCATACAACCGTACTGACCCTTGAGCAGAAAATAAAAATTATTAAACAGCATGGCAAAAGCGTTACAGTTAAAAACTGGGTGAGGTTGTGAGCTATTTAAATGTGGTAAAACCCAAATTTACACGACAGACACTAAAAAAGGAAAGTGAAATAAAAAAAGAATTAGCTCAAGGCGCAACTTATAAAAAAAAAAGAAGAATAGAAAACAAAGATATCAATGATATAGTATGGACATGGTTTGTGGACACCCACGAAAAATAAATACATTCACGCTGATTTTTTTTTTCTAAAACTTTTTACCAGAAGTTTTCAAAATTGCTACAAAAATCTTGAAGGCAGCTTAAATTCTAGCACTATATTTTGGCTCAATGTGTGTGTGGTGGTGGTGTGTGTGTGTGAGGGGGGGGGATAACACCGTAACCCCCCTGCATACACCAATGCTTCAGTGCATCAGCAAAAAGGACCCCTAGTAAGCAAAGGATTCAGACTACCACAAGCTTTCACAACCTGTTAGAATTTCCATTCAAAGGTGGTGACTCATATTACAAAGCATTATAAATGGACCTTAAAACAGTAGTGGATCCAGCAGGTGCTAACTGCCCCCCCTAAAAACCCAGGCTTTTTCCATTTTAAATGATCAAGATCATAAATGAGTTATATGTTTATTTTTGTAAAATTCTAGTAATAAACGCACAGGTTGGAAGCAGTAAAATTTTTAGGACTTTTAACCGATTTATATTTTAATTGAATAAGTTGATGCACCACCGCAGACTGTATCCACTTAACATAACGTGTAAAACAGAACTTATAGACGTCAAAGTGTCTTCCTGAAGAACCTTGTGGTCACGTAATGGTATGTGAACTTTATATAGAATCACATGAGATATAAAGTACTCAACATTTTTCACAGATGTACTGTATAAGCTCATGCTGATACAACAACATCACAACTGCACAAGAAGCAAATGTAAACAGTAATATCAAGTATAACACAACACATCAACAGTGGTATAAACAATAAAGCGCTGACACATAATAAAGAAAAAAAATTGGCCACCAACAGGTGACGGTGAGACACATAACCATCAACTACAATGCAGGTGTGCTTTCTTTAACAAAATATTTCCACAAACTTCCAAGACAAAATCACCAGTTAAACAGTCAATGTAACAGGAATGACTTGATGAAGTGAAGTAAATCAAAGTTCCTTTCAAAAGAAGTGGGAATCGTGCATTGTAAAAGATTAAACAAATATTTTAAAGAGGAACTGCCAGTCATATTCCTTAGGAATGATTTGATGATTCAAGCTGGAAATTTTCTATTAAATGAAGCCATCCAAATAGAACGACTCAAATTTTTTTGAAAGATTCAGATTTGATATTAAAAAGCATACAGCTTGTCTCCTTGCAAAGCAGGAAAGTAGTGCAGGTTTTTCAGTTGTTTTTTTCCTACTCTTTTTGTTTAAAAATTTATCCAAATAGTTTTGATGGGAAATTTTTTAAAAAGCCATGTGATGCCAGAGATGGGAAACTTTGCCAGTTTGGAGAGAGGGCGGGAGGGGTATGTGTTTGTGTGTATGTGAGAGAGAAAAGCAGAAAGACCATGGCCCTACCACAAAGTCTCCCTATCAACCTTTTTTTCTTTTTATACCAGAGCAACTACCCCCTTCCCCTACGGTAGGCTCCTAGATCTGCCCCTGCTTTAAAAATATTTTTCAACACCTAACTGAACACAATGAAGAGTGATGGTCACTCATATAACACTGTGATTAATTTGCTGGACATCCTTCAGAAAACATGGTTCCTTGTTTACTTTTCCTGTACCATGAAACTTTTGTATACTGGTACCACTTATTTGCTTTTTTGAAAAATGAGAGTACTTCTGAAATTGGTTTCAAGTAATTAAAAACAAAAAATACAGAGATGTTAAAGGATATGATATCAGAACACACACTCAGGGCCATAGCTAGTGGTAAATTCTAAGGCAGGCTAGAGAAATTTTTGTCATACATATATAGGAGCAAATAACTTAATCATGGGAGCACCTCCTCTCTTGGTGTGATTAAGGTACCAAACAAGGAGGTACACTCTGGATGCTTTTTTGTTATGGATGAAATGACTCAGAAACTTGGACAAATATATCCTTAATATAATGTGACACCACTATACACTGAAGTGCCAGAAAAACTGGTACACCAATCTAATACTTGATAGGTCCCCCACGGGTGCGCAGGACTGCCGAAATACGATGAGGCATGGACTCCACTAGCTTCTGGAAATATGCTGCGGGCAATGCACACCATACTGCCTGCAGAGTGTTCCACAATTCGGGTATATTCCAAGGTCTTGGATTCCTGTGTTCAATAGCGCGTTGCATGGCATCCCAAATGTGTTCTATCACATTCAGATCTGGGGACTTGGGTGGGATGGCAACACCCCAAACTCAGATGAATGCTCCTTTAACCATAATGTGGCATCCCGACACTTGTGTGGAGGTGCATTGTCCTGTTGGAACAGGCCCAACCCATCAGCATGAATGCAGGACATGAACGGGTGTACCTTGTCAGAAAGGATATGGACATAGCGTTGGCCGGTCACAGACGTTTGTAGACGCACCAGGGGTCCCAGTGAAGTCCAGCTAAACTAAAACACCTCATACCATTGCGGACCCCTCCCCCCTGCTGGTACAGTTCCCTGTTGACAGGCGGGATCCATGGCTTCATGGGGTTTGCGCCACACACGAATCCTTCCATCTGCCAGATACAGTTGGAAACGCGACTCCTCAGACCAGGCTACTTGTTTCCAGTCATCAAGTGTCCAGTGGCGGTGTTGCCATGCCCAAGCGAGGCGCATAGCTGTGTGTCGTGCACCCATCAAGGTGACTCGAGTTGGGCGTCGATTCAAAGCCCATATCGTGCACAGTACATTGCACAGTCCGGACGCTGATGCCTTTTGAGGCTCCAGCATTGAATTCCGATGTGCGAGAGTGATGCATGCCTATCGCGTGAAAAGATTCTTGACAGCCGACGATGGTCACGTTTGCCAACTGTCTTTTTACGGCCACACTGGAATCATAGATTGAAGGTTTTGCTAGAATTCTTGTAGTCACAGTACTCTCTTGCAATGGTCGTCTGTGAAAATCCGAACTTCGTTTCTACCTCCGAAATACTATGGCCCATCTCAAGAGCGCCAACTATAACACTGCATTGAAAATTGCTTAAATCGTTATTACTTGTCATTCTCATGCCGAAAACAGCTCTGACAGCTGGCAAGGATATCTATCGCTTTATATACGTACTGGCGGATGCAACCGAGTACGTGCATAGGTGATGCTGCTATGTATTTTGCATTAGCTCGTCTGTACCAGTTTTTCTGGCACTTTAGTGTGTTTCCCCTAGGCTAGGCAGTTAAGAAAAACATTTGGACAAAAGGTTTTTGAGAACTCCAAAGGAAAATCATTCAACGAAAATTGAAGGCAACATACTGATTAACTTCAATAAAATGAATAATTAATCAACAATTAATTTAAAACTGTATTAACAGGGAACTCTACAGATCAAATTATGAGTATTTTATGGAGAAATGTTTCTGAACTGATATAGGTATCTGCAAATATCATACATATCTAATAATGGTATGTTTTGCATTAAATTTCTGTTGTGTCTGAACTTTTGAGACTTGTACACTCTCCCGTCATGTATAATCATATCCATTGAACGTATTGGATCAAATCGATTGTGTTGTCATGCACAGGAAAAAACAAACAAACAAACAAAAACTAACTTTTGGGACACTGACATTGGCTTTAAGCCTTCTTGAAAGAACTCAAGAGATACAATTCCACCAAAAATGTTTGCAAAATCCTTTGTAAAATGCTGCATAAGTAATGTTTATACACTGGTACAGATTTGGTTATGACTGAGGTGAATAAGAAAATGACCACAGTAACTATGATTGTGATAATCTCAGTGATGGAAAGTTGCAAAACCATTTTTGGAGCAGCAAAATGCATTTTTGGAGCAGGTAAAATATATTTTTAGAGCACGTAAAATATATTTTTGGAGCAGCAAAATGTGTTTTTGGAGCAGGTGAAACACATTTTTAGAGCAACAAAATGCGTTTTTGGAGCAGATAAAATACATTTTTGGTGTAATAAAACATTTTTTAGAGCAGGTAAAATATTAGTAGATAGAACAAACTCTTAAGCAAAAAATGTTTTGGAAATAGATGCACCCTACTCAAATTTAAAACATCTTGCATTGAAATGCACACACACACATATGCAAACATTTTAGTTTTCAAATAGATAAAAAAATTTCCAACCATAGCAGGATTCTATTATTAATCATTTATATTACAAAAAATGCTTAATTTTTTGCTGCTTTTCTCAATTTTTAATTGCTCACTTCTATTCTTTTCTAATTTTTTAAGATAGTTAGCAATGTTTTTGTTTTGCTTCTTTTAATAGTATCTGTCCACTTTCTATTGCACTCATGTCCTTTCTTTATGCCACATTCAATGTTCATCTCAGCATTGTTTAACATTTTATGAGGGAATCCAACTGCTGCAAATATTCAGCTTCTTCCCATTTCAAATCACCTTGTGAACATTCAATTTCTTCTCTTTTTTGTTTGTTTTGCTGCATTTTTCCAGCACTAATCTGCTCTTGATATTTTTTCCAGGATTCGTTATAAGCTGTCAGAAGTTTTTTTGGTTACATTAATTTTACTCACATCTCCATTTAATCTTTTGACATGATCTTTGTGCTTCTTGCTCTCTGCACGACACTTAAAATAATCGTGGCCGCCTTGCGACATGCTAAAATCGCAGCCACATGGCTTATAAAACGTGATTCAGCAAAACTTTAGATGCTTCATAAAAAGGCCATTCTTTACTATACATACCGCGATACACTTGACGATAAGTTTTATCTGACTTCGTTCTTTTTGTTGTCATAGCTGTTTCAGTGCTACGTTTCTTTCATTTTAATCTAAATTAACCCTTTCCACTCAAATAACTTTTCACCTATACTCACACAGAACTAGCATTTTTTTTTTCTTTTCTGCAGTAGAGGCCACAACTTAGCAGTGAAAGCTCAGCTTTAGCTCGCCAGCCCCGGCATACGAGCTATAAAGGCATCATCAGCATGGCGGCTGACACCCGACCTATTTGGCAAAAAGAAATGTCTCGCGAGCGTCGACATGCAAGCCATAGAGGCGTGATCGCCATGGCGGGTGACACCAGACACGCGAGCTATTCGGTGAAAACGAAATTCCTCGCGAGCGCCGACATGCGAGCCATAGGCATGGCGGGTGACACTGGAGCTATTCGGTGAAAACGAAATTCCTCGCAAGCCCCGACATACGAGCTATAGAGGCGTCATAGACGTGGCGGATGACACCCCACCTATGCGGCGAAAAAGAAATTCCTTGCGAGCGCCGACATCTGAGCTTAAGAGGCGTCATAGATAACACCCGACACACGAGCTATTCAGTGAAAACGAAATTACTCGCGAGCGCCGACGTGCGAGCCGTAGAGGCGTCATCGGCAAGGTGGGTAACACCGGAGTTATACGGTGAAAACGAAATTCCTCGTGAGCGCCGACATGCGAGCCATAGAGGCGCCATCGGCATGGCAGGTGACACCCAGATGATGTTTCTTTTTTTATCCGGTCAAAAAGAAACGTCTCGAGAGCCCTGACATGCAAGCTATAAAGGCGTCATCGGCGTGGCGAGTGACACCCGACCTATTCCACGAAAAAGAAATGTCTCGTGAGCACCGACATGCGAGCTATAGAGGCGTCATCGGCATGGATTGTGCCACCCGACACGTGCGATATTCGGCGAAAAAGAAATGTCTCGCAAGCCCCGACCCACGAGCCATGGAGGCATAATGAGCACGGCGGATGACACCCGACACGCAAGCTATTCGGCGAAAAAGAAATTCTTCGTGAGAGCCGACATCCGAGCTATAGAGGTGTCATAGGCGTCACGGATAACACCCGACACGCAAGCTATTTGGTGAAAACCAAAATTCCTCGCGAGCGCCGACATGCGAGCCATAGAGGCGTCATCGGCATGGCGGGTGAGCTATTCGGCGATTTCGTAATGTCCGGTGTCACCCAACAGTCTAGTGGAATGGGTTAAAACGTTTGCAGCGAAATTTTCACAACCACAAAGCCACATGCAATCAATGTAAAGAGTTGGCAAAAGGCGCTGAGCTGAGTTCCCTTTTGACTTTTGCGCACAGTACTCTCAAATAGCTGTATGGGGAATCACGTGACAAACTCCGCCTCCGTTGGCGGGGGAAGTCAGAACATCGAAGGCGCATAAGGGACTATCTGTAAAGTGTGTTTTTTCGACCAAAAGACGGTAAATAAATAGAAATTGTGTGCAGGGATCTTGCGAGGGCTTTTCCGTAGTTTTTTCGGGTGACTTACGTAAAACCGTAAGATGGAGTGAAAATCCGTAAAAGTTGGCATCTCTGAATACCTATGAATCTTTTAAAAACAGAACCATTGGATCCTGCCACGGGAGAGCTATTTTCAGTCGCCCTCCGCATCAACGAAATAGCTAATGACTGACCTTACGCCGTATTTACGAAATCACGCACCTCACCCAGAACGAAAAAACTGCGCGGCTATCCCAAAGAGCAGGGAACAACATATAAACAATCTCAATTGCACAGCACTCTGAAAAGCCACCAAACTATAAGTACCGTATATACTCGCGTATAAGTCGAGAAATTTGGGACAAAATGAGAGCTTCAAAGTAATGGGGTCGACTTATACGCGGGGTCTAAAAAAATCGTAAGTCCATAAGTTCCTCCCGAGAGGCAAAAGGCAATCCATCCCAAAAAAAATGCTGATGCGGTATTAATTACGAAATCGCAACCCTCCGAAAGAAAAAAAAAGAAAGAAAGAAAGAAAAAACGCCGATGTGGTAGAATTACGAAATCGCAAACCTAAGAATTTCTCAGCGCTTTGAGAAGGCTCTCTCCTGGCTTTGCGTATCCACAGCGCAGTCACAGCTGCGCATAGAAAGCTCCGCCCTTCCGACTACCAGTTGACTGCACTGACGTAACGGCAAAGAATATCGCGAAGCGTTTTTCTTTGGAAACGGAGCCATGCGACAGCCAGTGTTAGGTGTTGCTCAAAGACCTTGGGTGTTGCTTGTTCTTAATCGCACGTGTCTCGCTTCTCCTATTATAGGTGACACGGATTGTGTAAAGAAACGAATGTCCTATAACGCAGGATTCAAGTTGAAAGTGGTTTCTTTTGCAGAAAATACTAACAACTGTGATGCTTCACGTCAATTTGGCATTAACGAAAAACTGATTCGAGATTGGCGTAAAAAAAAACGGACTTGGTGAAAATCCCAAAATCGCAAAAGGCGCTGCGCCGTGGAACAACATCTTTCCCAGAGCTGGAAAGTGTCTTGAATGATTGGATTGTGGGCTGCAGACAAAATGGTTACATTGTAACGCGAACTGGTATACGTTTGCGAGCAATGCAGCTCACAAAAGATGAAATGTTTGCAGCCGCAAATAACACTTTTCGTGCCTCACCAGGTTGGTGCACAAGGTTCATGAACCGCTATGGGTTGTGTCTACGCCAGCGCACCAAAATTGCACAAAAGTTACCTCGTGACCTCGAAGCAAAGATAATGGAATTTCAAAGGAGAAAAGAGACTGCTTTTGAACTTTCCCAAATAGGGAATATGGATGAAACCGCCATGTGTTTTGACCTTCCTGGAAATAAGACGGTGAACCAAAAGGGCGAAAAAAATATCTTGATTAAAACGACTGGCCACGAAAAATCCAGTTTCACGGTTGTTCTTTCCTGTTTGGCCGACGGCAGTAAGCTACCTCCGGTAATTATTTTCAAACGCAAAACTCTGCCGAAAAGCGTTGTCTTTCCGTCTGGTGTGCTCGTTCGTGCCCATGAAAAAGGATGGATGAACGAATCCGGAACAATTGACTGGTTACAGAATGTGTGGAACAAAAGGCTAGGTGCACTTTTGAGGAAACCTTCTCTTTTTGGTGTGGGATATGCTTGTTGTGCAGAAGTGAAAAAAACTGCAGAAAATTCAAAAACAACTCTTGCTGTCATCCCAAGTGGGTTGACATCTGTTCTTCAAAAACTAGATGTCTGCTTTAATAAGCCCTTCAAGGACAATGTGCGGAGGTATTGGGCAGATTGGATAAGTTCCGATTTGCCGACTGAAACCAAGGGCGGAAATCTAAAGAAGCCGGATATCGTTTTGATTGCGCGATGGGTCAAGGATGCTTGGGATGTGATACCTGCGGAAATGGTCATGAAATCATTCAAGAAATGTTGCATTAGTAACAAACTTGATGGCACAGAGGATGATGAGATTTTTATGAGTGATGATGACAGCGATTCTGATGACACAGGCATAGATGGGAATACTGATGTTTATGATGACGCGCCGATGACGGAGAAAGACTTTTTTGAACTGTTTTGCAAGTCTGACTCGGAATCGGATTTTGAAGGGTTCCGATGAAGTTTTTGGGTATGCAAATTAAATTTAGTATTATATATATAATTTTGTTCGTTTTCAAATGTTTTTGAATAAATTCATTGACATTTTTTTCTCATTCCGGGATCGACTTATACGCGAGTTTCCGATTTCTTACGATTTTTTCCTCTGAAAGTGGGAGGGTCGACTTATACGCGAGTATATACGGTAAACAATCTTCATCAGGATTTCATAACGTACAGCATAATTTCTCCTACATACCACGTCATTACAACAAAACTCTTCCACCATAAGCAAAAACAATTCCGTTGCTTTTTCGTCACTTTTGCCAAAAAAACAACGAATTAGAAGGTAGATGAAAAACATTTCGAAATTTTGGGATTGGAGGTACGGTATATGTTGATTAAGCGTCGATTTCACCAAATTACGCGTAGACCTTAAAAAAGCGTCATTCGATTCAACGTTTAAAATGGCATTTTTTGCCATGAAAACATTTTTTCGCTCGGCAATTTTTACTGTGGATTGACGTTTAGGCACAGTTGGGCACAAATATTTAATTTTTTCGTAATTTGTAGCAGTTTGGCGCAAGATAATGAAATTGGCGCAGTTCGGCGCAATTGGCACAAACTTTCCATCATTGTAATCTTTATACTGATGTCACAACTTCAATGGAAGTGAATTAAAAGAACTATTTAAAAATTCTTGTAATGAGACAAATCTGGAAGTTTTTCAAATAGGCAATTTAAGAATTCACAAAATTTTATTTCAGTCCCATGTTTTCCAACTCTTAGAATTAGAATGGCAACTTTTAGCATGTGAAGTCCCAATTTTTTTTTATCAGTAAAACTATGAGGATCAGGTTATACATAAAAGAGAATATTTATGGTAACAGTAAGCAAATACACATGGTGCGCAACAGAAAATACCAATTTCCAGTACAGTTAAACATCATTTATCATATCTAACTGGGACCAATGTACCATCAGAAAATTGAAAATTCCAGATAATCAAGAACACTCTATATAGATCACCAACCATAGATATATAAGGTGAATTTAACATAGTATAAATTGATTTATTCACTAAACTTGCAAAATATGTATGCAGTACATACTGAATATGTATTACACCTCAGTGACCATCTGTGGTAACTCACGAGTTCACTTTGCTGCAGGCAGCCGATTTGTTGAGAGCTTTGGCCTTCCTGAAGATGCCCACAGTGTGAAGCGAAAACGTTTGAATGAGGCCATCTCCCGAGTAGAGTTGATATGGGTGCTAAGAATTTTAAATATTTAGGATTCTTTTTGACTAACTTTTAAGAAGTGTTTCAAAGGTTTGTTTAGTTAATAGTGTGTGGTGTTTGACTGAAACTGAGTGCATATATATGGGATGTGTTATTTTTAAGGAGCATGCTTGTGTTTGTATGTTTGTCTTTGTGTTCATTTTTACATAATAATTTATTTCAGAGTTACACAGGACTTAAAGTAATAGCATTAATGTTTACAAAGTTTAAAGAAGAAATAATGATAATTTGGCATATCCTCATATTGGAAGTTGGGCCTAGTTTCTTCATATATGTACATGGTAAACTAAAAGTAGGACTCCTTGGCATGATTATGAAAGGTTAGTGTCCTATAGTATTCATATTAGTCTTAATTTATACATTTTTTTATAGAATGGAAGGTTGAATATGCTCCTGACATATCATTATGCAGGTGTGTGTGTGTGTGTGTGTGTGTGTGTGTGTGTGTGTGTGTGTGTGTGTGTGTGTGTGTATTTGCATATAGTATGTATGTAGCACCATATTCTCATGGCTTTTACACTGGTTTAAACAAAAGGTTTTGTTGGTATAATTCTGAAAGATGTCCATCGTCAAAACAACATGCTTTCATTTGGCAAATGCCATCTCACTGACCACTTAGCAATCTTTTAATCTGATGTAAAACCAACAGCATGAATGAAGTAGACACAATGAGCTATGGATTTGCTGGCTTTTGCCTGCCACTAGCTGGTGTTTCTTATCTTTCTGATTGGTTGGTATCTGTATGCTTGAAGAGGGAGAGATATGGAAATGTAAATGGTATGTGACCTTGACTTTTGACCGCATGTGGAGCAAGGACAGAAAATTGCAAAAATTAAAAAATGCAACCTAACATAGGAGGTGTCACCTAATAGGGGATTACGGATAAATGAGCACTGATTAAAAGAGGTTTTACTGTACCATTAATCAGCTCAATAAAAAAACATGCTATCATTTAAATACATATAAAAATGATGGTATGTCATTTTATTTTACTTTTTTTTTTTTTTTTTTTTTTTTTTTTAAGTATACACACAACATATTTCAAATGCATGTTACTTACAGAATGACAGACTGGTTTCAGCCACCTATAATCAAATTACTAATATTTAAATTTATACCATACACAGAGAGTGACAGATTGATTTTAAATAATTCTGATCAACTCATCTGAATGTGCACAACTTACACTCAGTAAATAAAAAAAAGCGAATGATATTGTAAAACTTTGATCAATTTATTTAAGTTGATATCATTATTTATTTAAATATATATCGCAAAAAAATGAGTAGACCAGTTTTCAGTACCTCTGATTAGTTCATTGATAATGCCATTCCTGTGTTCCAGTTTTGGAGTATTTCTTAAAAAAACCAGAAGTGTGTAGGCAGAAGCCACACGACAAGGTATAGGACGCTAAATATAAAAATTATAGAAAAACAAAACAAAAATAAAAATCAGAATTGGGAAAAAAAGAATTAAAACAAATAAAAAATACTTAAGATGCACAAAATAATGTAAGAGTGATACTTAACACAAATAAGTATCACAATATTTTCAAGTAAGGAACATGTATTTTATCACTGAAAAATTACAAAAATACAGGGTTAGAAATATCCTGCAAATTAAGAAATAAATTAAAATAGAGGAGAATTAATCTGCTCATGATAAGTAATTTGTAAAAGATCAATATTTTGATTCTCCATGTACCGAAGAATAAAAACCTTTCTTTTCCAGTATAAATTCTTTACAGTTATTACTCATTTGCACATTCAAATGGTATCATGTTGATATAATTATTGTTTTAATGGGTTTTTTATTTGATACTAATGAGTTGAACAAATTGATGACTTTATTAATCTGTTCTCTCTTTATTGTTCCACTGTCAGTGGTGTTACGTATCCTGCTCATAACCTTGTAGGATCATTTTATTCAGTGCAGCCAATGACTTCCTAAACAAAGAATGCTTCTGAACATTATGTGTATGCTCAATAAACACAGTACAAATTGCTTTTTGGAGATGTTAAAAATAAAATATTGCCATAATCTGGACGTTCTAGTGATTAAAATATATGCATGTAACTTTTTTTTTTATGAAACTATTTTGGGCATGTTGATTATGCATAGTCTGTGGAAAAAGAAAGATGGAAAAGTGATATGATGCAATATTAGGAGGAAGCAGGAGGGGTGGGTATGGTAAAAACTTTCAAAAATTCTAGGCGCACATACAATAGTTCATCACAGTAGTTTACTACAAATATCATACGTCAAGCTCCACAAAATGATGTCAATATATGATTTTGTTTATTCTGCTAGTTGCCAGTTTTTTATTTTTGACTTAATATAACAATATCATCAAACACTGATCTCATGTAAAAAGCACAGGCTTCCCATTACTTATTTAAAACTGCTTATAATACAAAAATAATACATAAAATATTGCAGTTTCTTGCCTTAATAAATGACTACCATCTAATGAGGTAATTTTTGCAAAAATGTTTTCATAAATGATGACAAATAATTTTTATTTTATTTTAACTCATACTTTCAATTTGTTAGATACAGACTAAAAATTTATTGGCTGAGCTTCAATTAGCCTTCTCACCATGAGTGTACAGAGATGTTTTTCCATCATGAGAGTTTTGAACTCATTCACCTGTTCCTACCTTAGTTT
The DNA here is from genome assembly GCA_039090855.1 of Macrothele yani. Taxonomy (NCBI): domain Eukaryota; kingdom Metazoa; phylum Arthropoda; class Arachnida; order Araneae; family Macrothelidae; genus Macrothele; species Macrothele yani. The sequence goes on along the minus strand of CM077025.1, from coordinate 69,297,563 downwards.
GACCAATGCTGTAGCACAGCTGAAAGGTCACACTAAGGATTCTACTTCTTTTTTTATTTTGATTAGGGGTTTAACGACCAAGATCAGCAACTTGATGGACTAAAAGCAGTCACCCATCCCTACCTAATTTAGAGTCGTTGGTTCCAGGGAAAGGAAAGAACAAATGCTGTAAGGCAAGCAAGACATCCATGCCTCACTGAGATTCAAACCCGGACCTATCTCGGACGAATGATTCTACATCTTCATGGAATAATTTAAAAGCATAAACTAAAACAAAGAATATTAATAATATGTATGCAACAACACATGTAAAAATAAATGACCCAAAATGGTGTTGAATGGCTTCTGTGTTTTTAAATTTTTTCTTAATGTAACAAGCATGCTATTCCAACTACCTTTACAAAAAATATTTAAGTCATTATTTAAATCTCATCTTTTATTGCATGCCCAATCAGATAAGGATCAATCCACATCAAAAATGTAAGCATCTCACCTTCAGCCATCTTTTGTCAGTTTCCTCAACTAAAAAGTTCATCAGAAAACTCCCTCCTAGCATTGAACCTTCTGAAAAAATGTTCACTCTGGATGTAGTCTCTCTCTTCCCTTCAGTCCCTCTCTTCCACTTTCGTATGCTGCTAGTACAATTGCTAAAAGAAAACCAATCAGTCTCTGGCCCACCAACAAAAGACCTGTATGACTGCCTTCGAACTCTGAGAGATCTTAATTGTTTCAAGTTCAACAACAAATACTACTGTCAGCAAGAAGGACTTCTGATGGGTTCACCTCTCTCTCCACTTCTGGCTGAAGTTTTCATGCAACATATCGAAAAAAACATAGTTATGGAATACAATCTACAACCTTCCATTTGGCTTCAATATGTTGATGATATTTTTGTAATTTGGCCACACAATAGAACTGACCTTGAATCTTTTCTTGAAAAGATTTTCCTGAAGTTCCCATCAATAAAATTCACCATTAATGAAGAATCACAGCAAGGCATTGACTTTTTGGATGTCCACCTGGTAAGGCAAGGGAATCATCTCAACAGATCTGTCTACAGAAAACCTTCTGCAATAGCAAACATAATCCCATTTTCATCCCACTCCTCAACTGCTCACAAATTTGCAGCCTTTAAAACTTATGTCAATCATGCCAGGATTGTCTGTAACACTGAATGTTCCTTCAATGAAGAAATTGACACCATAAAGAAAATTGTCGAAGCCCATCAGTTCCCACCTTCTACAATTCAAAAATTCCTCCAAAATCCCTACTTGAAAAATCTGTCTGCTCTCTCACCAATAATAATGGAAAAACAACCACCATTCATTGGTTCCATCCCTTTCCATGGATCCTTCTCTTATAAGATGTGTAAACTTTTTCAAAACTATGGGCTACACTCTCACAGTGAAACCAAACCCTTCTGCAATAATGTGCCTGCTTAAAAGACAGGGATCCTGTCTCACCCTTGAACACCCCAGGAGTTTATGTTATTCCTATTTCAACTTCCTCTGGTCTCTCAGTGTATATTGGAAGCACTTACCAAAGCATCAAAACAAGACTTGGTGAACACAGAAAAGATGTTTCCAATGGTCTTCCAAAGACAGCTTTATCTGCACTAACCCTTGAAGACACCTCTGCAGTTCCCATTTGGAAAGAAACCAAAAAAGTTGCCCCTTTTATCAACAAGGCATCTCTGCATTTCCAAGGGAGCATTGAAATTTTGTTCACCAAAAACTGTTAACTGCAATTCAGAGACCCCTCACCAAATCCCATTTATTTGGATCTCTCTTCTAAAATCTGACATTTCCAAACACCTCAACTTCAAATTGTAGTTCTGGCAACCAGCCCATCCAGTCGATCACGGGTGATCAAGGTCGTAGGATGACCGAAAGCTACCGCTAAACGAACCTTTTACCGTACGTGACTGTGTGTTTCGCTCGTTTTATATGTTTATGTGTTATTGCCACGTGAAGCTTGAGTTTTAAACCACTGTTGTGAAGCAATTGTTTCTGAGGAATCCATTTGTGAAATGTACAGATTAGTATCTACTTCAGTTAAAAAGTATTCCTCAAAAATGGAAAACAGATATTATGCAATATGCACAGTGTCATAACTACATCCAATAAAACAAAGGTTAGAACTCTAAATGATTCAAAAAACATTAGACTTTTTCTTGCAGTTGAAAACAAGATTTTTTTTAGTATGGCTGTTTCAAGAAAAAAAAAAACTTTGAGCTGCCTTACTTACAGATTTATTTCCCCATGTGTTCATATTATCTAATTTTAATTTTAATGTTTGCAGCTAAGAATGTCTGTCAAGAATTCAGATACAGGATATCACAAAACATTATGAGAAATACTATGTAAGAAGGAAGAGTTAACAGGAAAAATCATTCAAAAATGAAATCATCCCAAAAATGAAAATCATCCCTTTAGGTTATTTTCCACCTGAACTTAACCAACAGGATGGTTAAATATCACTTAAAATGATCACTGATATAGTAAAAGAGCACTGCAATGCTTTTTTACCCAAGTTTAATCATAACAAGAAAGATGATTCCGAATTTTCGGGTGTAATAGCACATCTTTTGAATCCGTTCTGACGCAAATTAAATTTATCAAAGATATTCAAAGTCAATGGAACCGGTATGCAAAACAATAGGATCTGACAAAAGAAAGAAGATTTTCAATCGGGTTTTTAATTCCTCAGATATTGCTGTAAGCTTACGAACTCTTAGAAACAAAGATATCGACAAAAATAAGATGTGACTTTATGTTCCCTGGTGGGAAAACCATGCATTATTTAAGGAAGAAAGTATTCTCAAAAGGTGCATCCATATAAGCAGTATCGGTCCAAGAAAAAAAAAATTAGTCGAGTTTTCAGGAGCCCAGATTTTGCAACAAATACTTCAGAAGCAGAAATTAACACTTATGATCCCTAGTGGTCAAACCATTCTTTACCAAACATTAGAAATTATGTGAAAAATATTTTGCATCAGGTCTTGTATGCGATACAGGAAGAATTTTTCAAATCAGAGCTTCAGGAGCAGAAATAACGCAGAAAACACAATTTACCTTTGTGCCCCATAGCGGAAAGTCTATGATTTACTTGAAAATTTTGAATTTATAGGAAAAACATTTCGCATCTTAAACACTATCCAACAAAGAAGGAATTCTTCAAATCGGACTCCTAGAAGTAGAGATATTGACAAAAAAAAAAAAGATATACATCTACACCCCCTGGCGTAGAAACGGTGCATTATTTCAAGAAGAAAATGTTCCTAAAAGGTTTGTTGACATGAGTAGTATCGGTCAACAAATGACTTTTTCAATTGAGATTTTAGAAGCTCATATTTTGCTGCAAATGCATCAGAAGCGGAAATTAAGGCTTACGCAACCTGGTGGCCAAACTATTTTTTTACAAAAATTAGAAATTATGTGCAAACAATTTCCCATCAGGAGCTGTATTCGGTGCAGAAAGAATTTTTCAAATCGGAAATTTAGAAGCAGAGATACAGGGGGAAACGCAATTTACCGCTACGCCCCCTAGCAGAAAGTCTATGAATTACTTGAAAATTTTTGAAAAACATGTCACAAGGAAAACACTATCCAACAAAGAAGGAATTTTTCAAATCGGACTGCTAGAAGTAGGGATATGGACAAAAATAAGATGTACATCTACGCCCCCTGGCGGAGAAACTGTGCAATATTTTAAAAAGAAAATATTACGAAAAGGTTTATCGATGTGAGTGGCATCAGTCCACGGAATAATTTTTTTAATCGATATTTTAGAAGCTCTGATTTTATGGCAAATACATCAGAAGCAAAAATTAACACTAACGCCGCCTGGTGGCCAAAGTATTCTTTACCAAAAATTTGAAATTATATGCAAAAGATTTTCTATCAGGAGATGTATCCGCTGAAGAAAACATTTTTCAAATCTGAGTTTTAGAAGAGTTATCGGGAAAAATGTAATTTACTTTTACACCCCTAGCGGAAAATCTGTGCGTAATTTGAAAAAGGAACTATATCTAAAATACTCTTCGACATAAATGGAATCGAAAGATAAAAAAAAATTTCAATCGGATGTTTAGAAGCAAATATGTGGAATAAAACGTATTTTTGAATTCGACATCATCTGCATTTACGCCCTCTAGCGGTGAAATTGTACATCGTAAAAAAAAAAAACGAAATGAAGGATCATCATTTGCATATTTCAAGATTCCGAATGCGAAAAGAATTTTTCAAATTGGACTAATAGTTGCACAGATATCGTGGGTACAGACGGACGGACAAACCGATAACAGAAGCACTATCTTTGTTTACAAAAGACGTGCTAAAATAAAAAGTAAGCAGTTTAAAAATGTCAAAGCATTACTTTTATTATTCTTGACAGTAGCTCTTCAAAATCAATTAGCAAGATTCACTTGCCTTTTTCAACCACAGAATTCCAGAATTTTTGAATGATTTTCCAGGACACACAATCCAAATACTCCAACTTAAAATATAGTGAAACCACAGGTATGCTCAATCTGTAAGCTGTACCCCCCCCCCTCCCCAATAAAAAAAACCCCTACAAGCTTGAGCAAACTTAATACAGAATGCAGAATTTTGTAAATGATGTTAGCTGCTCTCAATAAGAAACTTCGAATCACAGATAACTGAAATACCAAAACTGTCATAGAAAATGTAACCAGGTTTAATTTCTACAAAACTGTCATTTATTAGGAAAAATGCAATTCATGAGGCAACCTTATGGGTTGACTTATGTTATAAACATGCTCTTGATTAAAATATACATAATATCTAAGGTATTTTACCTGATATTGTAAAAGTATTTTACATGTTGTTTGCTCTGTGAGGCACGTGCTCCTGGCCCGAGAGGTCCCTTACGTCTCAGACCTTTGGTTAGTTATTATAAAAAAAAAATTGCAGAAATAAAATAGTAAGGTTATATATTTTCAGTTCCACATTCATTCATTCGCACAATCAAACGTTTAATATTTACTATTAATTAAAAGATTTTAGTAGAAAGAGTTATACTCATCGGGTCAGGAGACTTCTAACAAGAAGGGGTTCGTTGTTAGGGCGAGCACTTTCAGCGGTGCTTAACCGCCATCTTCTGGCCACTACTTCTACATGAGGGTTCCTCACGTGTGTGTAGCTTTGGGTTGCATGTCGGGAATCGATGGGAAGGTTTGCTACCTGTATGTGTTAGGTGATTTGTTTCCAATGTGTCGCCATCTATTGGATGAGTTGGTAGGTATCAGTTGTAAGTACAATTCTTTTGTGTAGATATTTTTGGGCTATTATTATTTGTTCGTAGAAACAGGTGGGGTGTTTTTTTCTTTATTTATTGGTGTGATTTTTTGTAATGTTCTTTTTTGTCTTTTTTTTATGAATTTTTCTTTTTTTATAAGTGATTTCCAGACTGTGTCTAGTGTGGTGGGGTCTTGTAAGTTGCACATTTTATCTTTTTTTTTGTTCAATTATCACGCTTTCAGAAATTCTTAGTTCTTTTTCATTTGTGTGGGTGGTTAGTAATTTAATATTTTCAAAACCAGGGTACTGTTTATGTTTAACACAGTGTTGAATAAGTGCAGTTTTTTCTTCTTTTTTGTGTCAGTTTTTTATATATGTTGATGTAATCTTTTTATTAATATATTTTTTGTGCTGCTAATGTATGAAATGTGGTCTTCAGAACTCTGTGAAACAATAGGAATTTCATATACGCCTCCAGATTGTAGTATATTATTGTTACTTTTCTTTATAATTAAGTCACCAATATTCTGAACTGAATGTCCAAAAATAATGTTGTGTTTCTTCATTATTTTTAAGATTAATGAAGAAACACAACATTATTTTTGGACATTCAGTTCAGAATATTGGTGACTTAATTATAAAGAAAAGTAACAATAATATACTACAATCAGCATATATGAAATATATATATGAAATCCCTATTGTTTCACAGAGTTCTGAAGACCACATTTCATATATTGGCAGCACAAAAAATAGATTAATAAAAAGATTACATCAACATATAAAAAACTGGAACAAAAAGAAGAAAAAAACTGCACTTATCCAACACTGTGTTAAACATAAACAATACCCTGGTTTTGAAAATATTAAATTACTAACCACCCACACAAACGAAAAAGAACTAAGAATTTCTGAAAGCGTGATAATTGAACAAAAAAAAAAAAGATAAAATGTGCAACTTACAAGACCCCACCACACTAGACACAGTCTGGAAATCACTTATAAAAAAAGAAAAATTCATAAAAAAGGCAAAAAAAAAAAGAACATTACAAAAAATCACACCAATAAATAAAGAACAAAAAAATACACCTGTTTTTACGAACAAATAATAATAGCCCAAAAATATCTACACAAAAGAATTATACTTACGGCTGATACCTACCAACTCATCCAATAGATGGCGACACATTGGAAACAAATCACCTAACACATACACAGGCAGCAAACCTTCCCGTCAATTCCCAACATGCAACTCCAAAACTACACACAGGCGAGGAACCCTCGTGTAGAAGTAGTGGCCAGAAGATGGCAGTTAAGCACCACTGAAAGCACTCACCGTAACAACGAACCCCTTGTGAGAGAGTAAATTTTAAACATTTGATTGTGCGAATGAATGAATGTGGAACTGAAAATATATAAACTAACTATTTGATTGTGGAATAACTTTTTTACGGGTCTTATAGAGGTTATTTTTCATCAAAGTTGGTTGTCAAATTTTCGAACTAAAGCCTAGTTCGTCATCAGGACTATGTCACTGGAGTAGTTGCTGCCACTCAATTGGAAGAGTCCATCCGCAATTATCGTTAATTGTGGTACTTCTTCTTCTTGCTATTTCGATCCCTTCTTCTAGTTTCCTCTTTACTAAGTTTGACTGGTGGGCGATTACTTTCACTGAGTCCCAATTTATGGAGTGTCCACTTGCTTGTATATGTCTGTCTAGCCCTGTTTTGTTCCCAATGTTCCTAATAGCTGCTTGGTGTTCTTTCATTCGGACCTTAATACTTCTCCCTGTTTCTCCTATATAGCTGAGTCCGCAGTTACAGTCGATGCAGTAAATTACTCCTTCCTGCAATTGGATGTCCAATTCTTTCTGCTTTAAAGCTGGCAGGAATTTCTTTATTTTGTTATTAAGATCTGGAGCTAGCCTGATATTATATTTTGCTCCGATCCTTTTCAGTTTCTCGAAAAGTCCCTTGTGGTACGTAATTTTGCTGGTGAATTTGAAGTTGGTTTTCTCCTGCTTCTTTTTTGGCACTTGTTTAAATATTTTCTCAACATATGGGGAGGGGTAATTGTTTTCTGCCAATATTTCCTTTAATTCTTCTTTGTGAAGATCTTTCTGAGTAGCTGAAGAGACCAGGATTTCAATCTTTTCCAAAAATTGTCTCGTCGTATTCGATTTAATATAATCAGGGTGGAATGAGCAGAAGTCTAATATCTTCCCTGTGTTGGTGGGTTTTCTAAAAAGCTGAGTGAATATTTTCCCCTCTCTTGAGGTCAAGGTTAAATCTAGGTAATTGATGCTATGGTCTCTTTCCTGTTCTAGGGTGTACTGCAAGGTATTCTCTAGTAAGTTAAATTCTTCCAGAATCTGAGAGGGTAGAGATTGGTCCACAGTATCTACTATAATTAGGGCATCATCCATGTACCTTACATAGAGAGCAAACAAGGAGGGTTGTATAAGGATTTTTGCCTCTAGTTTACTTATATAATAATTTGCTAGCAGAGGTGCTAGTGGAGAACCCATTGCAAGTCCTGAAGTTTGCCTGTAATATTTCTTTCCAAACTGGAAGAAATTATTCTTGAAGGAAAATAGGAGCAGTTCATATATGCCAAGTAGTATTTCTCTATTGTGATTATGGAATACTATTTTTTCCACAAGGTCATCTGCAATGAATTCCAGTAGGAGGTCCAGGTTAATGTTGGTATACATAGAGACTATATCCAGGCTTGCCATTACTGGATGAATTAATTCTGGCAAGTTGTCCAGTTTTCCTTTTTTATAACTAACCAAAGGTTCGTGACTAAGGGACCTCTCGGGCCGGGAGCACGAGCCTCACAGAGCAAACAACGTGCGAAATACTTTGACAATATCAGGTAAACTGTCATTTATACTAGCTATTATAATTTTGAAGTAAATTACAGAATAAAAAAATATATAAAACTCAAAAATATATAGGCATAAAGTCTATAGTTAGACTATAAATGTGTCATTACTCTTGAAAAGCTTTCATGTACTATAATCAATATATCAACTAAATACTATTACATTTAAAAAGTTTTAAGTAATAGTTACATTGGAAATTAAAGAATAAGAAATGTTAAATATGGAGTAAACCTATGTTTTATAAAAGCAAAATTCAAATAGAAAATCATCACTTCATTTGCCTTTGTTAAAAACTGCACCTTATCTGTGTGGCCCATGCAACTGTTTTCAGCAGAATTACAGCTTTTTAAATTTTAATTTCTCTGAACATGCATGGTCTACTTCTTGCTATATCATCAGACAATGAGGTTTTTCCATTTTCCTTTTTATTTACAAAAAGTCAAAGTTCAAAATCGGAACTTCAACTCTCTGTTGCCGTCTTTCGTTTTTCCATAGTCATTTTCTCTGTACAGCTAGCAATGCAGTCTCATATTTGAATATAATTTCACTTTAACTAAAAAGGAAACATGCCTTCCCACACATTCAAAAATTATACTTCATTATTTACTTTGCAATGAAAACATTTTTACAAGTCACAGAAATGGGACAGATTTGAAACTTAATTTCACTTTAAAAGAGAGGAATGGGTGGGGGGGGGGGCAAAAATACTTGTTCTACTTATTGGTTTTGAAGATGATACTGTTAGAAATATGAAAACATGCATTTCATTAGAAAAAATTCTTAAAAACTATGTCGAAGTCACTTTCTTTATCAAAGATATAAAAAAATAAGAATATAGTCAGGAAGACAAATGAGGGAGAGAGGGAAAAAAATCACACACACACACACACACACACACACACACACACACACACACACACACACATACATTCCTTTTCAAGAACTCCTTTTTCAAGAAAAAGCCACAAACGAAATGGACATGGAGGCATCCCAATGGATTGACAAGTCAAATTGATTCTATTATGTGTAACAAGAAATTTGTCATGGAAGACTGCAGTGTGCTAAACAAGTTCAACACAGGTAGTGACCATAGGATGGTACGATGTAAGATGCACCTCAACGCTAAACTCGAGCGTCGCAATCTTATAAAACAAACGAAGTGTATTGACATGACCAACCTTAAAAAAACATCATAATACTTTCAAGCTGGAACTGAGGAACAGATTATCTACTCTAGAAGGTCTAAAGTTGGAAGAAGTGGACATCTCTGAAGTTAACAGAAAACTGGCCAAGGCTCTATTGGAAACAGCAACAAAATTAGTTGGGTCTAAGAACAAGTTGCATGTGAACAAACTGTCAGGAAAAACCAAAATGTTGATGCAAAAAAGAAGACAGATGAGGACAACTAAAGGAGATGTGACTTCCAAAGTGGAATATATGGAGCTATGCAAGACGGTACGAAAAAGTATCACTGAAGATGTAAGGAAATTCAACTGTGAACTAGTGAAGAAAGCAATTGAAAACAACCAAAGCCTGAAGAGAGCAAAGGGACATCTGAGTAAGGAAAGAAAACAGATTATGGCTCTGAGAAAAGAAGATGGTTCTGTAACAAGAAATAGAGGCAAAATTTTGACAAGAATAAAAGATTTCTACTCAAAACTATATGAAAGGGATGATACATGTACCCCAGATATTACGAAAGTTACTAGAGTTCTTCCAGTCCTCCCAGCAGCAGTTGCACATACAATCAAGAACATGAAATGGGGGAAAGCTCCAGGAGAAGATGGAATTACCATAGACATCTAACAAGAAGCAAGTGGAGAAATTGAAACAGTACTCGCCCAAGTTTTAACTCGATGCCTTAATGAAGGGAAGATTCCTAAAGATTGGAACAATGCTACAATGATCCTGCTACATAAAAAACTTGACATTGAGGATCTCAGGAACTACAGACCTATTAGCCTCCTATCAGTAATTTATACAATCTTCACTAAAGTTCTTTCACACTGCTTGAAGGTGACAATGGACATGGCTCAACTGAGATAACAAGCTAGATTCAGGAGTGGCTATAGCACTATAGATCATATCTATGTACTGAGAGAACTAATTGAAAGAGCGAGGAATATGAACTTCCATTATGCATGGTTTTTATCGATTATAAAAAGGCCTTTGATTTGGTGAAACCATCAGCAGTTACAATAGCTTTGAAATCCTGCAGTATTCAAGATTCACACATTAATATTATTAATAACATAAATGAAAATGCAAGTGCAGAGAGATTTAGCTATTTGTGAATACAGCACCTATCAAAATTGGAAAGGGGGTGAGACAAGGTGACACTATATCTCCCCAACTCTTTAATGCCACATTGGAAAATGTCTTTCAATCACTGAACTGGGAAAACAAAGGGATAAAGATTAATGGAGATTATCTAACCCACCTTCGTTTTGCTGATGACAGTCATTTTTGCAACTACCCCATCAGAGCTGCAGAGTATGATCCAGGAACTTGCTGACAAGAGTAAAGAAGTGGGATTAAAAATGAACTTTCAGAAGACAAAAGTGATGTACAATGCTTTTACAAGAAATGAAGATTTATCGATTGTTGGGGAAAAGCTGGAGACAACCAATATCTACATTTATCTTGGTCAGCAGATATCAAGTGAAGGTCACATTGATGAAGAAATTAATCGGCGTATAAAACTTGCCTGGAGAGCTTTTGGAAGAAACACTATAATTTTCAAGAGCAATATGCCATTATGTCTTAAAAGAAAAGTGTTTGATCAATGCATCCTTCCAGTGCTTCTATGGTGCAGGGACGTGGGCCTTAATTAAAAGAGATATACAAAGACTGCAGACAACTCAAAAAAGCATGGAGAGGTTCATGCTTGGTGTAACCAGGTGAGATAGAAAGAGGAACTCATGGATCAGAAAAATGACAAGAGTGGAAGACATCATGATCAGAGTAAAATCCCTGAAATGGCAATGGGCTCAACACATTGTTAGAAGGACAGACTATTGATGGACAGCTGAAATTTTAGACTGGATTCCAAGGGACAGGAAAAGACCCAGAAGAAGACCACATGTGAAATGGGTGCATGAAATTCGAAAGTATGCAGGAGTAACATGGAGGAGACTGGCACAAGACAGACCATCGTGGAAGAAACTTTGGGAGACCTTCGTCCAGCAGTGGATTGATAATGGTTGACAATGATGATGATGGCATATATCACTAAGCTGTTCTCTGAGATTCAGAGGATAGCTCCAAAAAGAAATACAAACTACCAGATAGTTTTTACTTACTGTTGTCGTATCAAACTTCTCCATTTACAGCGATCTTGACATACAACTCGGGCTTCACTGACATTTATTACACGCCGTACACAAGATCTTCTATACTTCATACTCATAATTTGTTTCTCATGCAGACACTCCTGAATCTGATCCTCCCATGACTTCCTTGGCCTTCCTCTGCCTTTACTTCCTGCCACTTTGGCTAAAAAGATGTTCTTAGTAAGCATCTCATTACTCATTCTTTCAACATGGCCAAACCACAGAAGCATATTAGTCTCCACCTTGCTAACAACATTTTGCTTCACATCACACAACTGCAACACATCTTTGTTCCTCACACAATCAGAACGTGTCTAGCCACAAACCCCCTGTAAGTAATGTATTTCTCCAGCACACAAACAACTCCTATGTTTCTTCTGGAGTATCCAAGTTTCACTGCCATACACCAGAGTAGGAACAATTACACTTTTAGACACAGCCATGAGGGACTCTCTTGAGAACCCATCATTCCTGTGAAAACCTCCCAGAGCAGCCATGACTTTCAATGAAGAATTCACTCGCCTACTAATTTCACCATCCAATTTTGCCACATTCTTATCCCTGCTAGAAAAATCATTTCCAGCATAGTTTGGAACATTCGTGGCTGGCTGATGGCATGAAAATATCCAAAAAAATTAACAAAATGTGTCACAATATTTAAAACATACAAATAAACAGTCTCAAAAATGTCTAATAAATGTTAGAATGTTGAAAACTTGAAAATACACTTTACACAGATATTGAATAACATTACTTCACTCAGATTTTTTATTTCTGCAGTATATTCGATGTTTCCTCTACTTTATGTCAGATCAACAATTTCCATAGTGACTAAGGAGAATTGGTAGCACTGGTGTTTCTGTAAAGGTGGTTAGCAGGAAACATATTACAGCAAAAAAAAAAATGAATAAAAAATTACAAATTATTAAAATTCCATAAAAACCAGACTTTCTAAAAAAACAGATTCCCAGACACAGCAGTTTAAAACCGAACATAACATAATCCTATTAAATTGGAACACTTGGCAGCTACGGAAAAGTACAGCACTAGGAGAGTCCTGAACTACAAAACTTCGTATAGGGGCAAAAACTGAGAACACATAAAATTCCAGGACACATAACAGCATTTTAGATCACTTCCAGGACAACTATGAACGATGATTATGTGATAATTCACTTTAAATTAAATGAAAAGAAATGTACTTTCAATCATTTTTTTTGTTGCAATTTTTTAATAAAATGTCATGGACTATCAATATTTCTTTTCTTTGAAAAAACATTTTCACAATTAAATTGACAGAAACTTGCACAGTGCAGCCATGGATTCACAAGGAAAAAAATCCTCCATCATAGTAGTGCTTTAGTACTTATGTTACTCTAAATAATGAAACATTTTGATTGCCTATGCAAAACTTTTCATTGTACATTAAAATTTCTTTAATTGTAATAAAATATAGTCTACATGTTTAGCACAGCAATCGAGAATACATTAGTTGAAAACAATGAGAATCCAAATTGTGCACTTTAAGTGCAAACCACCACAAACACAACATACATTCCATAGTTTATACAAATTGGATTTATTCACAAGATCTATGGCATATGAGCTTTATTAATTCTTGTTTACTTCACTGGTGCATGGCCAGACATCTCTATATTCAGAAGTTGTTTTTCTATTTATCTGAGACATTGCTATGATAAATGGTATACATTGGAATCATCTACTTGTGAAAAAAAAAATATGAAAGAACTGGAGATGGCATTATAAAAAAGTTCTGCGATTTTTTTTTATTTTGACATGGAAGGACTCAGCAGTGTATTACTGCACAGGTGCAAGAAGCATGCACTTGAGGCCTCAATAGAGCAGGGGCCTCAAAAAACCAAACAGAAAACTAGATATTTTTTTCATTTTCAACATTTTGTAAATTGATAAAAAATATAAAATAATAATAACCAGGGACGGTTCGTCATTAGGGGCCAGAGGGGTCGGGCCCCACCTAAAAATTTCTATTTTTAGAAATATTTTTTTTTTTTTTTTTGCCCTGATTCTTATTCTCTCTCTTAACTACATGGTGATAAACCTTTCCCATCAAAAACCATTACCTAAGGGAAAAGTTTCCTTCAAAAACAAAAAACTATTCCCTGAGGAAAGAGATCACGTTCAGAGTGTGAGGTTATTGGGGCCAGTTCCAACAGGCCCCAGTAACATCACTACGCAAGCGAAGAGGAGACTATTTCCTCCCAGTCTCATTCAGTATGATGACCTACATACAACAGCGCCTTAACGCACGTGCAAAAAAAGCTGTGGGGGCCAGATAGCGCTAATTTGATTGGCCAGGAGAGTATCCATTTCCTTAATGCCGTGGGTTGACAGAGAAGCTTACCCCGACCAAGCTCAAAGTTCAGTTAGTTGTTTTTTCTGTGTGTGTCTCTCTCGATGATGTGTTGTTTCTTTGTGTCATGATTTTTTTGCTTGTCGATTACAATGAATGGAGTGGATATTTTGTTAAAATCGCCATTCTTTGCTTTAAATCTGGAAGAAAAGATTCACTTAAAAACTCAGTGCTTATCAGCCCAAGAATTTGAGTTTCCAAGAGTATGAAGTTTACAAAGTGCTTTGCAGAACTAATTTCAGTTTTAACTGAGAGGATTTTCTATGTTAAAAATAAATAAATAAATGAGAAAACCTGTAAGTATAATTTGCACATGAGTACATATATGTTTTTAGGTTTCACAAGTTCTTTAAAAAAAAAGTTTAAACCTTTCAAATAATGCAAATGGTAGTATTGTACTCATTCTATATGGGACGAAATTCATAAAACATTCCCTCCCTGCATATATTTGAAGTTATAATTTTTTCACTACATTTTTTAATCCTGTGAATAATGTGATTATTCCTCAGTTAAGTAATCTGAAGAAACACAAAGCACAACTAATATAAATTAATGCTCATATGTTTTAAGGTAAATTTTTTCTGTTAATAATTATGCATTCTATTCTGAGGAATTTTTTTCGTGTGCAATACAATAGTTGACACATTCCTGCCTGATTTGGGCATTATTGTGAGTCAAGGTGGTAAAACAGAGGCAGAGTAAAGGAATCTTGGGGTCTGAATAGTTGGCCTAATAATGGCAGTTTTTTTTTATTTCATTGTTTGACTTCGGCTACTGGCCCCACCTGCTTCAGTTGCCACGAGCCGCCACTGATAATAACAATAATAAAAAAATTCTGTGATGTTGTATGATGTTAGTTTCTAGGAGGGTAACAGTTTTGCATGCTATGAACGGAATTGCATTCAGGGTCTCCTGTGCATGAATACTAGTGCAGCAGGCAATTTGATCAAAGCTTAACTGGATTTAAGTACCAATATTAAACCAGAGCTGGTAAGAAAGTATCACCAAAAGTAATCAGTTCTGCAGTTACTTGCCAAATACTTGAAAAAAAAAAACTATTTTGAAAGACAAAATTTAAAACTATTTTAATTCTTTTAACAATACCTGTCCATAAAGCCAGCAGTGAATAGTCATTTTCCATACTTCAATGGGTTCTTTGAAGTATGGAAAATGACTATTCACTGTTGGCTTTATGGACAGGTACTGTTAAAAGAATTAAAACCAATGTGCAATTCATTGAAATATAAGTGATAAATCACATTTAAGTGATTTGTTGGTTGCTTGGTTGTTGAATTTTTCTGGCGAAAGGGCCATGTGTAGCCAAAGAGCGCCAAATGCAAGATAATCAAACAAACAGTATTAAAAATGTGGTATAATAATAGCGGTATAACTATACCATCGGGATTAGAGGAAATGCTATCCCACATTCACCAACCCGCTTGGCCAGCATGATGAGTTATGGCCAAACCACTCCAAAATGACTCCACAACTTAAATCTTGGCCCTCAGTCTCCGGCAGCTGGAATGTACCTGGCCAAGGCAGCGGCCAGTGCGACATGAAGGCAGAGGGTGCTAAGAATCCCCGGAGGACCGGACTAGGCTGCCATCTGATGCTGACCTTGGCTACGTACAACGGACGCTCCCTATCTTCTGATTCAAGGCTTCTTGAATTGGAAGAGGAACTACAAAGGATCAAGTGGGACATCGTTGGGCTAAGTGAGAAAAGGAGATCTCATTGAATTGAAAAATGGACATCTCTTCTACTATCGTGGGACTGATACTGGCAGAACTAGAGGTGTTGGTTTTATAATAAACAAGAAACTGAAGGATAAAGCTGTAGAAGTTGAAAGTTCCTCTGACAGAGCTGCACAACTCGTTTTCCAACTCTCGGGAAGATACCAGGCTCAGATTATTCAAACTTATGCACCCACCACAAGTCATTCTGAAGAAGAAATTGAAGAATTTTTTGAGGAAATTAGTCATCTAAATAATAAAGGTAAGCAGCACTTAAAGGTAGTTATGGGAGATTTCAATGCAAAAATAGGGAAACGGCAACAGAATGAAACTTCAGTAGGTAAATTCGGTCACGGCAACAGAAACCAGCTTGGAAATACTCTCGTTGAGTTTGCAGAGGCAGAAGGGTTTTTCATCATGAACTCCTTTTTCAAGAAAAAGCCACACAGGAAATGGTCATGGAGACATCCAAATGGGAAGACAAGTGAAATTGATTTTATTATGTGAACAAAAAATTCGTCATAGAAGACTGCAGTGTGCTAAACAAGTTCAACACGGGTAGAGCCCATAGATTGGTGAGATGTAAGATGTACCTCAACACTAAACTCGAACGTAGCAAGCTCATAAGACAAACAAAATGTATTGACATAACCAACCTTAAAAAACACCATAATACCTTCAAGTTGGAACTGAAGAACAGATTCTCTGCTTTAGAAGACCTAACATCGGAAGAAGTGTATATTTCTGAAGTTAACAGAAAAGTAACCAAAGCCCTTATGGAAACAGCAACAAAATTAGCTGGGTCTAAGGAACAAGTTGCATGTGAACAAATTTTCAGGAAAAACCAAAATGTTGATGCAAAAAAGAACAGAGATGAGGACAACTAAAGAAGATGTGACTTCCAAAGTGGAATATATAGAGCTATGCAAGACAGTACGAAAAAGTATCACTGAAGACGTAAAGAAATTCAACTGTGAACTAGTAAGGAAAGCAATTGAAAACAACCAAAGCCTAAAGATAGCAAAGGGACATCTCAGTAAGGAAAGAAAACAGATTATGGCACTGAGAAAAGAAGATGGTTCTGTAACAAGAAATAGAGGCGAAATTTTGACAAGAGTGAAAGATTTCTACTCCAAATTATATGAAAGGGATAATACATGTACTCCAGACATCATGAAAGGTACCAGTACCAGAGTTCTCCCAGTCCTCCCTGCAGAAGTTGCACATGCAATCAAGAACATGAAGCTGGGAAAAGCTCCAGGAGAAGATGGAATTACTGTAGACATGATACAAGAAGCAAGTGGAGAAATCAAAACAGTACTCGCCCAAATTTTCACTCGATGCCTTAATGAAGGGAAGATTCCTGAGGATTGGAACAACGCTACAATGATCTTGCTACATAAAAAAAGGTGACATTGAGGATCTCAGGAACTACAGACCTATCAGCCTCCTATCAGTGGTTTATAAAATCTTCACTAAAGTTCTTTCACACCGCTTGAAAGTGATACTGGACATGGCTCAACGGAGAGAACAAGCTGGATTCAGGAGTGGCTACAGCACAATAGATCATATCCACGTACTGAGAGAACTAATTGAAAGAGCGAGGAATATGAACTTCCATTGTGCATGGCTTTTATCGATTATGAAAAAGCCTTTGATTCGGTGAAACCATCAGCAGTTACACTGGCTCTGAAATCCTGCAGTATTGAAGATGCGTACATTAATATTATTAATAATATCTATGAAAATGCAAGTGCAAAGATTCGGCTGTTTGAAATTACAACACACATAAAAATTGGAAAAGGAATGAGACAAGGTGGCACCATATCTCCGAAGCTCTTTAATGCCACATTGGAAAATGTCTTTCAATCACTGAACTGGGAAAACAAAGGGATAAAGATTAATGGAGATTATCTAACCCACCTTCGTTTTGCTGATGACATAGTCATTTTTGCAACTACCCCATCAGAGCTGCAGAGTATGATCCAGGAACTTGCTGACAAGAGTAAAGAAGTGGGATTAAAAATGAACTTTCAGAAGACAAAAGTGATGTACAATGCTTTTACAAGAAATGAAGATTTATTCGATTGATGGAGAAAAGCTGGAGATAACAGACACGTACGTTTATCTTGAACAGCAGATATCAAGTGAGGGTCACTTTGATGAAGAAATTAATCGGTGTACAAAACTTGCCTGGAGAGCTTTTGGAAGAAACAGCACAATTTTCAAGAGCAATATGCCATTATGTCTTAAAAGAAAAGTGTTTGATCAATGCATCCTTCCAGTGCTTACGTATGGTGCAGAGATGTGGACCTTAACTAAAAGAGACATACAAAGGCTGCAGACAACTCAAAAAAGCATGGAGAGGTGCATGCTTGGTGTAACCAGGAGAGATAAGAAGAGGAACTCGTGGATCCGAAAAATGACAAGAGTGGAAGACATCATGATCAGAGTTAAATCCCTGAAATGGCAATGGGCTGGACATACTGCCAGAAGGATAGACCATCGATGGACAGCCGAAATTTTAGATTGGATGCCAAGGGACAGGAAAAGACCCAGAAGAAGACCACATGGAAGATGGGTGGATGAAATTCGAAAGTATGCAGGAGTGACATGGAGGAGACTGGCACAAGACAGACCGTTGTGGAGGAAACTTGGGGAGACCTTCGTCCAGCAGTGGATTGATAATGGTTGACAATGACCATGATGATGATAATAAAAAACAGGCTGATTCAGTAAAAGTGAAAAATGAGAATGATGGAAGGGGTAAAAACTAGATACATTTAAAAAAGTCAATCTGTTTTAAAAAAGAAAACCCAGCGAATGTGCAATGTAGCGGCATCCTCGGTCAACAAATGAGAATGAAAGAAGTGGAAACGAACGTCACGAAAACGAACACAGCTATAAAGAATATGACTGACAATGAGTCGACAATTGCACGCCTCACACAATGGCACAGTGTCGCCCCACAGCACGAAGCGGTGGTTGAAACGACAATGCCTAATAATGTGGAGACGCGCAAGAACAACTTCCTCACTATGGTTCTGGCAACGTGATGATCTCCAAACTCCAAGAATTGGTTTGATACGATGCAGTTTATTTCCCACCAGTTGGTCCCACAGACCCTGCCATGTTCGCTCGATATGATCCTGAATAGGAAAGCGGAAATCACGATTAAAAAGTGGCAAGGGTGTGACGACCAAGAGGAAGCAGATCTAGCAGCTGCATCAGAGAATCCCCGAGATTCCAACATGCCCAGGAATCCAGCAAAAGTGAACCTGAAAACCGGCCTCGAGCAAACAAAGAAGCAACCATCTCATGTCCAAGAGAAAAGGATGGTCACTGCAATCTGCAGATGACAAAGACAGTAAGGCACTTAAGGAATCTGTATAGACCATAGCACAATGATGAGAACTCGACTAAAGGTGGAGAAGGTCAAAATACACAGCCTGCATTTCCACTGAAAATACTGTGGCCTCAGCTGGGGTATGCACAACAGAAACATTGTTAGGCATGTTTCATGTACTAAAGAAAAAATTACATATATTTTTGTTGTTTTCATGATTTCCGGCAAGTGTATAATTTGTTAAAGGTATTTTGTTTGTTATTATTTTTGCATGAAGAAAGAAAATCATGTGTGCACAAAATGTGTACCTTATTTCAACTATGTATGCTCAAACATGCAAATGAGCATTTGCTGCTGATAGTAATGTATCAAGAGCAGCAAGAATATTTTTTTTTTTTTTTTTGTAGAATGGCAACAGTCCTGTTGTCTTGTGTTATCAGTAGGTGTGGTTAACTGTGATGTTTGGTTGTTCTGCTGGGTGGATTTTTTTTTCTATCTCACTGCCATAAGATGTGTTGTGTGGTGGCAATTGTCTTGTTTTCTGCTGAGTTAAACCTTAACCATGTTAATCTTTGGAGCAACATATGGTATTAAAAGCATTATATACCTGTTTTGTTGCAAGTCTCATGAACTGAGTGAAGTGTGATTTTTTCCCTAAATAAGGACAAAACACTTCTGTTTGGGGTCCATGGATGGAACCTCCAACAAACATCATCTACACAGACGGCGGCGGACCTGACAACATCACCCATCTTAGATCCGTCGGTGAAAACTGGAACATAATCAGAATTGAGGGAACAGTGTTTAGCAAAGAGCTGCTGGTACACGAAAGCATGGGTTGAGGACTTATCAAGAGAAGTAAAGCTGAGATCAGTGACAACCTCAAAAGGCTGCCACGGTGGGTCCCCAATGACCCTGGTCTTCCCAACAAGTGACAAGTCGAGCCCTGCATCAATAGCTACAGCCTCCATACGAAGATCAAAGTGGGAATGCACAAGGGCTAGTTCTCAAATAAACAAGCTTGCAGGGGATGAAAAACTGCATTGTACAAAGGATGATCTGGAAGAGATTGAAGTTTCAAGTAAAATTGAAAACAGCTGCAGACGGAATAATTCAAATGATGGTTCATTCAAGTCAGCATAAAGGCTGGGCATAAAGGCGGGGATGTTCGAAATGCTCCCGTACAAAGATGCAGCGGTTGATGGTGAATAGTATCCAAAGGCCGGAGAACGGAACGACGCGCAGAACCATACACGATACAACCATAATCCAGTTTCGACCGTATTAGAGAATGGTAAATGTGAAACAAAGACATTCTGTCTGCACCCCATGAGACTCTCTAAAGGATCTTAAGAATGGACAGAGCCTTCAGACAGGAAATCTTGAGCCGCCGAATGTGCGCACTGTCGACGGTCAGTCCAAGGAACTCTGTCTCCAGTCAAACTGATATGACTGTTCGTTCCAAATGAAGCTTTGGGTCTGGATGAAGGCCACACCTCTGGCAGAAATGGACACACGCTGTCTTGTCGGGAGAAAGAACGAAGCCATAGCTGTGCGCCACTTTAACAATCTAGTCCATTGCAGACTGTAACTACCCTTCAATAAAATTCATGCTTGATGACAAGCTGATCTGCAAGTCATCAACATAGACAGTAGCCGAAACTGCAGGAGGAAGATTTGTGAGAAGACAATTAATGCGGATGAACAATATGACACATAAAATGCAACCTTTAGGAACACCTTGTTTTTGATGGAATGGTGCAGAGAGTGTCGTACCCAGGCGCACCTGGAACACCCGATTGTGAAGAAAATTTACAATGAATGTCGGAAGATTTCCTCGCAACCTGCATGCGTGGAGGTCACGGATAATACCATGCTGCGGCGCTCGATCATAGGCTTTCTCAATATCAAAGAAAACAGAAACCAGGTGCTGCCTATGCACAAACGCCTTGCACACAGATGTCTCAAGGTGCAGGAGATGATTGTGAGGTGGACGATGAAAGCGAGAGCCGCTTTGTGATGATGAAAGTATGTGACTTTGTTCTAAAATATGAATTAACCGGGAATTAACCATCCGCTTGAGAACTTTACACAGACAGTTAGTGACAGCAATTGGACGATAACTAGAGGGATACTTAGGATCCTTGCCAGGCTTGGGAAAAGGCAGAACAAAAGCTTTTTGCCAAGATTCCGGGAAACTGTGTTCCAACCAAATGTGATTGTAGAGGACTAAAAGATTCTCGAGAGACGACTGCGAGAGATGACGGAGCATGTCATAGTGGATGCCATCGAGATCGACAGATGTCACACCAGACTGATGCAGAGCCACCCCGAGTTCTATCATGCTGAAGGGGGAGTTATAACCAGTGTCATGAAAAGGCGAAAATGAGATCTTCTGGCGTTCGGCTTGTGACTTAATCCTATGAAATGAGGAAGGATAAGCTACATCACTAGACACATATGCAAAAGCCTCACCCAAACAATCCGCAATCTCCCCGACTTCAGCATATGTGCAGCCGTTACTCTCGAGAATGGAAATCTGGTGAGAACTGTAGTTAACCCAGATCTTACGAATCTTGTCCCACACATTTTTCGAACTGGCACATGAAGTGAGAGATGAAACATAATGAATCCAAGACTCTCTCTTGCTACGTCGACGCACCAACTGAGCATAGCATTTGGCTCGTTTAAATGCAGAGATTGGCATCGGTTGGATAACGCCGAAACATAGACCAGGCCTTATGTTTATCTCTCCTAGCCGCTGCGCATTCAAGGGATCCACCAATGTTTCGGAACTTTTGAGAGAATAGTAAATGACTTTGGAATAGAAAGATCAGCTGCCTAAATGATACATGTAGTGATATCTAAAACAGCTGCGCCGATTGACTCTTGGGTCACCATGACAGAAGATATCACTGCGGACGATGTGAAGACCTTCCATCTGGCACCCTCCATCCAAGAGGGAGGGAGGCAGAAGATGGCATGTTCGCACGATGCGAGAGCACAATTGGAAAATGGTCGCTCCCGTGGAGGTTGTTAACACCGTCCATGACCAATCAGAAATAATTTATGGTGATCCCAAGCTCAAATTGATCGCACTGAAAGATATTGTGGGCTCATGGAAGTGTCAGCACCGGTGTTAAAAAGGCACAAAGAGGTCAAGGACAGAAGAGACTCCATTTGACGGCCTCTCCTGCTGATGCTGACACTACCCCACAAAGGATGATGGGCATTGAAGTCACCCAGTAAAAGGACGACCAGCTGATCAACCAAACTCTCCAGCGCAGAGATGCTCATTTTCTCCTCCGGCGGCAGATAGACACTGCAGACAGTAAGAGGCACAGGCACAGATATACAAACCGCCACAGCCTGCAAAGTTGTGGATACGGCAACGGAAGACACTGGAACACTGTGAGGGACAAGAATAGTGACTCCCCACACAGGCGATGTCTCAAGATACGTTATCTGTCCGATACACACTGTAGCCTCGAACTGAAAGCAGGTCTGATGGTTATTGTACATATTTGTCAACTATATAGTTGCTATATTGTGTACTGTTTCTCACATTATATGAGTGTCATAGTGCTCACGGGAAACTTTCTTCATTGTCCAACATATGGTTTTTTTTATTGTTGAATGTCACGAAATATTACAATACAAAGGCAAAAAATATTATATAAACGAAAAACTGTTACTCACATTTGTTTTCTTGGAGTATTTTGGAATTTTGAGCGTTTCTTGAATTCGTCGATAATCACTTTATGTAGTTACTTCGTGACGAAATTCTTCTTGATAAGTTGAAAGAAAAGGGCACCAATTCTTCTTTCTTCTTAACAAAATGTGATTCAAACCGTGATATTTAAAATAATGAAATATTGAACGGTTTTAGCCTTCAATCTGAAGGGGAATCAATCAGGTAAAATATTCAGTCTTGATAATATCTTATACTTCGTTCCCACTTGATAAGTTAAAATTGGTGGGCAAGCATTCTTCTCACTGAGTCGCAATTAAAAAAATGACGTTAAAAATATCAAAATATTGAACAGTCAAACCTTTAAGTTGAAGGGAAATTGATCTGGTAAGAAGTATTTTGTCTTGGCAATAGCTTGGACATCGTTTCCCCGCTGCACTAATATTCCCAAACTAGTTTCGACTATGATTCTTGTAGTCTTCTTCTGTGGGTTAGACGATGTGTTTCTCATCATACTTGTTGTTCATCGGCCAACTATCTCACAATCAGCAGGATGACTCGAAAGTTCCACGTGGACCGAACCTTTTGCACATTCAGGTTTTAGTTTAATTGCACATTCAGGTTTTAGTTTTATAACGCATTCTACGTCATGCATGTGCTGTTTTTGACTGGAATGTCCGAATCGGATCTCGATTTCAAATTTTCCTGTGTCGCTATCTTCCGTACGTCAATAGACTCTGTATGTCTTGATGTTAAATCTTTTATTTTAACTATTTTTTTCTTTCTTCTGTTCTTGCTCTATGAGGTATTTCCATGCGTATGGAAGGTCAATTGGGTCGTTGTAATAACAATTTCTTTCTCTAGTTTTTTCGATCATAACTGCCTCTGATGTTAAAATTTGGGCTTTAGTTTTATGCGATGTTATTAATTTAGCTTCCGGCCAATCTGGGATTGCCTCATTTTCTATACAATGTTGAATTAAAGATGTCTTATTTTCTTTTTTATTCCAGTTGGATATGTGTTCTAGTTTTAAATCTTCTTTGGGTACTTCTATGTATATTTTATTTGTTTCATCAATTCTCTCTGTATCAGAAAAGTTTCTTGTTGGAATGCAGTAAACTCCTGCTTTTTCAAGAATCGATCTTTTTTCGTTGCCTGTTGTCAATATGGTTTCATTATCTATAACGGTCTAAAAGTATCAATTTTTCTTTCGCGTATTCCTTTTTTAAGATATTCACAAGCAGTGGAATGAAGGAAAATTTACCTCCAAATTTTCTTTCTGTTTTGGGTTTATTGTTGGTGTTATTTATAGATTTTTTTGTATTTTTAAATATTTCTTTAATTAACTTTTTCTGAATCCAAATGTCTTTGCTGTTTCAGTTATCCAATTGATTTCTTTAATCTCATTTGTTCTATTGCTTGAGTGGGTTAAAGCTCCTCTTATATAGAATTGTACTGCAGACCGTTTGTATTTCCATGGGTGGCTGGAATCAATTGGAATGATTGCCGGTATAAATGTTGGTTTTTGATATACTGCATATTCAATTTTATTGTTGTTTCTCAATAAAGATATGTCTAAAAAATGTAGTTGTCTATTTCTCTTTCAATTGTAACCTGTATTGATGGATAGAAACTATTGTATTTTTGTATGAATTTTTCTAGGTCCTTTTCAGATTGCTTCCAGAAGATGAGGATATCATTGACCTATCTCAAATATATCAATGGTTTATTTTCATCGAGTGGTTTAATTAAGTTATTTTCAATATCTTGTAATATTTTTTCAGCAAGAAGACCGGAAATTGGAGATCCCGTTGGTGCTCCTTGTTTTTGTCTATAGATTTTTTATCATATGTGAAGTATTTATTTGTCAATAATAAGTTTTACAGCTTGGATAATACTGATTCTTTCAGAGTCAGGGACTTCTTGATCTCTTAATTTTTGGTCCAAAAGTCTAATTGATTCATTAACCGGAGTATTTGGGTAAAGAGACACAACGTCCAAACTAATTACAATAAATTTGGTCGATTCAATCTTTTTGAGCTTTTTAATAACTTCAATAGAATTGTTGATAGTAAATTCATGTTGGTTATAATATTGTTTTAAGTGTTTAAACAGTTCCTTTTCAAGGTGAATAGTTGGAGCGATAGTTTTATTCACTATTGGGCACAAGGGTTCTTCATCTTTATGCATCTTGATTTTACTGAAAATGCATGGAATAGATGCTCCTACAGGTGGAATAGCTTTATTTCTTATATTGTATGGCAAATTGCTGTGGTTTTTTATGTTAGGCATCTTTCTTATAATGCTATCTTGTAGGATCTTTGTTAGTCACTTCAATATTTAACTCTGCTATGGCTTTCTTGATTTTTAGGTTATATTCTTCCTTGTCTAATATGACTATTTGTTTGGCTTTATCAGCACTTACGCATTTTATTGCTGGGTTATTTCTTAGTTTTATTAGTTCAAGTCTTTCATATTTAATGGCAGGTGGCTGCACTTCTTTTTCTTCGTTATTGATTGTACTTACTATTTGAAATCTTGTGGGATTTGTTTGTTTTTTGGTAATTTCTTGATAGCATCTTCAGTGTAAGGAATCAGGACTTCAGTTTTTGGTATTTTTTGCTCATAAGTATATCTAATGCCTCTATTGAGTGCTTTGACCTGCAAAGACGATAATTCTGTTTTAGATTTATTGATAAACATTTGCTTGTCTGCTTGAGGTGTTGCTTTTTCTTTTTTGCTATTATTTTTGTCATTTCTTAAATTCTCTTTCTTATTAAAATGTCTTCTTCGATATAGTATCTGTTGTTTATCTACAATAGCGAATATCTTCATGAGCTCTTCTTTAGTTTTTCCATTATCATATTGTAGCATACATTGATTGTATAATTTGTAGTTTTTTTACTGAGTGTCAATATATTTTCTTTTTTTCTAATAGAGGCCCTTAATCTTTTAATTTCACAAGTTTTTAAGATGGCTTTATCTTAATAGCTTATTGCTTTACTCTAATTTGTAAGAATTCTGGCGCGACTCTATTGTTTTTACATGTTGTTAGGAAGTTCAGCTGTTCTACTTCTCTGCATAATAAGGCCATAATAAAAACTAAAGGCCATCTAAAAAACTTGTGAAATTAAAAGATTAAGGGTCTCATTAGAGAAAAAAGAAGATATTGACAGACTGAGTAAGAACTACAAATTATACAATCAATGTATACTATAATATGATAATGAAAAAACTAAAGAAGAGCTCACAAAGATATTCGCTATTGTAGATAAACAACAGATACTATATCGATGAAGACATAATAAGATAGAGAATTTAAGAAATGACAAAAATAATAGCAAAAAAGAAAAAGCAACACCTCAAGCAGACAAGCAAATGTTTTTCAATAAATCTAAAACAGAATTATTGTCTTTGCAGGTCAAAGCACTCAATGGAGGCATTAAATATGCTTATGAGCAAAAAAATACCAAATACTGAAGTCCTGATTCCTTACATTGAAGATGTTATCAAGAAATTACCAAAAAACAAACAAATCCCACAAGATTTAAAATAGTAAGAACAATCAATAACAAAGAAAATGAAGTGCAACCACTTGTCATTAAATATGAAAGATTTGAACTAATAAAACTAAGAAATAACCCAGCCATAAAAATGTGTAAGTGCTGATAAAGCCAAACAAATACTTATATTAGACAAAGAAGAATATAACCTAAATATCAAGAAAGCCATAGCAGAGTTAAACGTTGAAGTGACTAAAAAAGATCCTACAGATAGCATTATAAGAAAGATGGCTAACATAAAAAAAACATAGCAATTTACCATGCAATATAAAAAATAAAGCTATTCCACCTGTAGGAGCATCTATTCCATGTATTTTCAGTAAAATCAAGATGCATAAAGATGAAGAACCCTTGTGCCCAATAGTGCATAAAACTATCGCTCCAACTATTCACTTTGAAAAGGAACTATTTAAACACTTAAAACAATATTATAACCAACATGAATTCACTATCAACAATTCTATTGAAGTTATTGAAAAGCTCAAAAAGATTGAATCGACCAAATTTATTGTGATTAGTTTGGACGTTGTGTCTCTTTACCCAAATACTCTTGGTTAATGAAGCAATTAGACTTTTAGACCAAAAATTAAGAGATCAAGAAGTCCCTGACTCTGAAAGAATCAGTATTATCCAAGCTGTAAAACTTATTACTGACAATAACTACTTCACATACGATAAAAAAATCTATAGACAAAAACAAGGAGCACCAACGGGATCTCCAATTTCCGGTCTTCTGGCTGAAATAATATTACAAGATATTGAAAATAACTTAATTAAACCACTCAATGAAAATAAACCATTGATATATTTGAGATACATCGATGATATCCTCATCTTCTGGCAGCAATCTGAAAAGGACCTATTAAAATTCATACAAAAATACAATAGCTTCTATCCATCAATACAGGTTATAATTGAAAGAGAAATAAATAGACAACTTCATTTTTTAGACATATCTTTATTGTGAAACAATAATAAAATTAAGTATGCAGTATATCAAAATCCAAAATTTATACAGGCAATCATTCCGATAAATTCCAGTCACCCATGGAAATACAAACGGTCTGCACTGCAATTCTATATAAGAAGAGCTTTAACTCACTCAAGCAATAGAACAAACGAGATTAAAGAAATCAATTGGATAACTGAAGCAGCAACGAAATTTGGATACAGAAAAAGTTAATTGAAGAAATATTTAAAAATACAAAAAAATCTAAAAATAACACCAACAATAAACCCAAAACAGAAACAAATTTAAAGGTAAATTTCCCTTCATTCCACTGCTTGCGAATATCTTAAAAAAGGAATGCGCAAAAGAAAAATTGATACTTGCTGACACTGTTATAGATAATGAAACCATATTGACAACAGGCAACAAAAAAGGATCGATTCCTGAAAAAGCAGGAGTTTACTGCATTTCAACAAGAAACTTTACTGATACAGAGAGAATTGATGAAATGAATAAAATATACATAGGAAGTACCAAAAGAACATTTGGCCGTACGACTGACACCTAAAACATCTTAAAGGGTTAGGGATGTACGGACGTACCTCAAGGCGAAGATACCCTGCCTTGATGGACGTAGGCAGGGAAGGGCTGTCAAATGTTAAAATGATGTTGCAAGATGGGACGGACAGCCCATTCTGCCTGAAAAGAATACACCGCACACCTGTAACATGTTGGCTCCTCACTTCTTCGAGAAGTTTATCCTTGGTACATTCAATGAGGTCCCGAGAGGAGACTACACCTCGAAATGTATTTAGGTATCCATGTGGTGTTATTTTGACCGGAGTCTCAAGCAGCATGGTAGTGTTAAAAAGCGTGGAACTGCAGGCCACAGTGGACATCTCTACAAGAAGATCTCCAAGACTGGAGTTTCTTTACGCTCTTAGGAGAGCTTGCAATGGATTGAAGTGCTTTGTTGATCCAAAATGGACTTTTGGCACTTAAAAGGCTTTGAAGGGTCCAATAAGTGCACAAAAAGAAACGAGCATTCGAAGAATCAGGTACATGCTTTTTGGCGGAAGGAGCTGAGCCTTCCTCAATACCTCTTTTGATTTCAGGTTCGTGGGAAACTTTATTTTCATCCATGAAGAAAAAGAAAGAATTCGTCCGCCATCTTCCCTGCCCACCACTGAGCCTAACAGGGCAGAGCCGGAGGGCCGCAAGCCCAAATGGACACAGGACACGGCTCTAGGGTTGAGCGGCGGATATAGCAAGTTGATAAGGCAGACATGTGCTCAGCGAGCACAGTGACTTTCCCATGTCTTGGTAATGCCCCTTTGGTGTGTCCACACTATCCCCAGACTCACCCTGCCGTACGTAACGACAAGCCGTTAAAGGTCTGAACTCCACTCGGCGCCACAGACCTCATTTGACTAGGAGTGGGTTAGTTCCTAGCTTTCCATTTAGGGTGAAGCAGGGGCCAAAGAGGAGTGTTGGTAATTGGAAACAACACCCCCCGGCCTCCAGAAACCTCAGACTCCAGCATCCCCTTTTCCACCTTACGGGTCACCGCACATGGCAAACATGCAGGTAGGTCTAGCTAACCAGCTCGGAAAAACAAAGAAGGGAACATAAAATGGAGAAGAGAAGAAAGAGAACGAGAAACTAAAATCCGAAGCTGGTGCATAATCAAACCTCAGCAACCTACAACTGAGGCAGGTGCGTGTCAAGAGAACAACGAAAAACATAAAAGTGGGAAAACATCAAACCGCACATGTCAGCTCAGGCCGTGGCGTCGCTACTCCCCATCAGCTCGATGAACAGCTGTCCTTGCGGTGATAGCATTTCATACGAAATGACAAGATGATCCATCATAAGGTCAGCTCGTGCAGTGGGTGAGCCACTCCCCAAATGACTGGAAAACCAGTTATCCCCATGCGGGGTAAGTGATTTGTACCTTAATTTTACAGAAAATGAAGTTCAATCATTATTAGATTGTGAATCAATTATTGACACATCACTGAACATAAAAACAAAAAAGGTTCTACTTTAATTATTTCTATATGCAAATGTATATCACATAACTAAGATATTTCATTTGTTTCTGTTAGAGAGAGAATGAGTTACATGTGTATGCAATTTTTACTTACTATTTAATAATACTAAATAGGATGCCCAATGGGATTTTTTTCCCATTACATAGGTGTGTGATTTCGTATATGTGTGCATTTTTGTTTAATTAAAAATAATGAATGTTGTACTTCACAGTTCATGCATTTTAGTTTGACATCCTTTAAAAGAAATATTATTTTAATTTTTTATAGGGAGGCCTCAAAATCAAGTTGTGCTTTGGATCTCCAAATGATTAAAATGCCATTGGAAGAAACCATGATAATTTAACAGTCAAAAGCAGTTAACTATACAGCAACTTGGTAGGAATAAGTCAACATAACACAGCACAACTTTATTGTTACATTCTTGTACATTAGCAGAAAATGTCAGATCTTTAGCAATCTACAGCTAATGGCTAAATATACTCATTGTCATAAAGATATGTACACCAAGAAGGAGGGGTCGGATTGAAATGAGATTTTAGTAGTGAGATGATACATACCAAGGACAGAAGTGATTACATTATCACAGCAGCAGGACGATTTCCTGCGGACATACGGTACACATTCCAGTCAGCATTAGTACCAGGTTGGACCACCTCATGCTCGGATACATGCTATGATACGGTCCGCCATGGAGTCAAAGAGACACCGAATGTTATCCTGGGACAGACTGGCCCACACTTCTTGCAAGTGACGCTCTAAAACACGAACACTGGGACATGAAGAAAGCTGGTGTCCCATCTGGTCCTACACATGCTCGATGGGCGAGAGATCAGGCGATCTGGCAGGCCAAGGAAGTGACGAAGCATGACGTAGACAGTCCTGGGGAAACCAGAGCCATGTGCGGACAGGCGTTATCTTGTTGGAAAATGGCTCCAGGTCACCCCACCAGGAAAGACAGCACATGTAGCTGCAGGATCTCCTGTACGTAGCGCTGGGCTGTCAAAGTCCTTCGGATCACTGCGAGAGAAGTCTGGCTGTCATATGCAATGGCTCCCCAGACCATCATGCCTGAAGTTCGGGACGTGTCCTGCTGTACAGTGAGGTTGGGATTGTAGCGCTCACCTGTGGTCCTCCACACTCTGACACGGTGGTCATCCATTCCCATACTGAAGCAGGGTCAGTCGCTGAACGCTATAAGTCGCCAGTCCATAGAATTCCATGTTGCTCGCTGCTGACACCACTGCAATCGACTCCGACGATGGTCAGGTGTTAATGGTAGAAAACGTAAAGGCCCTCGAGAGTGCAGATTCACCTTCGCCAGATGTCTGGTAATGGTTCTGGCGGATACAGGAGACCCTTGCATAGCCACCATGTCTCTGGATATTGAAAAAGGACGTCATTGCATTTGTGCATGCCACTCTCGGGATCCCATGGTCCTCTCTGCTGGTAGTGTGTCTGGGTCATCCAGAGCCAGTCCGCCATGTTTGGGTGCCTTCCCGTGTCCATTGCTCCCAACACGATCACACCATACTGTCCGACCGGCTCAAATGGCGGCCGATTTGGTGTGCCGGCCACCGTGCCTCTCCCACCCCAATGATATGGCCTCGTTCAAACTCTGTCAGTTGCCCATACGCACATCTACAGCAGCTCCTCAGCATGTTTATCGCTCAGTCTATCACTCGGGGATCTCACCCGACTCTTACCGTGCACTTCAGCACACATGTGGAATCACCTGCGCGGTACCTTATAAGCCCCAAGGATTGCAATCGCAGCGCTGGTCTTGGACGTGCGGGTATGCGGAATCGCACAAAACTTTTACCATTTGCATGTCTGCCCTCCCCGTAGCTATTTGCCGAGTTTCACATTAATTGCAAGGGGTTTTTTTTGGTGCACAGATTTTAATGACAATGAGTGTATTTTCAAATTCTATTGAACAACTAAAGCATTATTAAAAGCATCTGTTACTTCATGAGTTCTTTAGAATATTTAATGAACTTTGATCTCTATACAGTTATTGCTTAGAAATCATACGAACAATATTAACTAACAGCATATCTTTTTGTATATATGAAACACATAAAAATATTGAACATTCACATAGGAACAGTTAAACCTGTGATATTCTACAAATTACTAAAGGCAGTTGTAAAACAATGACCATAATACAGCTCATCAAGGAAAAAATTATACTAGAAATGAAATCATGATATGAAAACTTTATTACAATTTTGAGAAAGGAAATGAGTTACTTTCTTTTACTGTTTCAATGGCATATAAAAACTGCATTATTGAAATGTTTTAATGATATTAAACACTTATACATTAATTAACAAAAAAAGTGGTTATTAAGAGATAGCTAGAGGTGAAGAGATGAGTTCTCATCATATAAAATATTTCTTACTACATTAGGTGTGCCTGTTCACCTCTTTATAATACATGGTACTGTATTATGTGTACTATAGGTATATGCTTGTACACAGGCAATACCTATACTGATAATATTATTTTAAAAAGGTGGATGCACTAAAACACTATAATATTATGTTGAACATATTTTCACAGCCAAAAATCAAAATCATAATGACAACTCAAAATATAATTAATAGAAACCTTTTTATTAACTATCATATGTATCGTACTATGTTCACATCATGAGAAGTTTCATTAATGCAATTAATTTGCCACAAAAATGGGAGCATTTTTTATAAAGCATCTTTCTGCAGGAAAAAAATATAAAGATCAAAATGAAATTATTAAAATGTTTCCCAATTGAAAAATATCTTTAAAAACTCGTTTTAGGAATTAAAATGATAATTATTTTAGGTGTTACAGAGGTTTATATTTTATGGGATTTTATAGGATTTTTTACAGAGGGGATTTTTTTATTTTGGTCAAACTGTTAGATTAAATGTAGCACATTGTCTCTATTGAAGAAAGTGTTATCTTCAATAGAGACAATGTGCTGAAACAGAGTCTCTATTGAAGAAAGTGTTATCCATGAATAATCATAGTATAATCAATCATGCTCAGTGGTAATTTATTACTGCTGTTATTAAAATAAAAAACAAATGCTAAATTTATTATAAAAAATAAATAAGAGTTTATATGTACTGGGAGAAGGTGCTCAACGAGGTTATCAATAAAGCAAAATGAAAATTAGCGGTATATAACTTCAAAATTCTTATAAAGAATTCCATGTACCAATTGTTCAAATAAACAAAATGTTTTTACCGCAGTGTGAAGCTTCATAAAAAGTAAAGGCACGAAAGTTGTGTATATAACATCAGCAGACAGGCAGCGAGGTAAACATGAGAGACGACTCAGAAAATCAGCATGAAGACGCCAGTTACTTGTGACGGATGTTGCTTCTTCACAGGCACGCAATGCTTCCACAATTGCTTGGGAGTCATAATCCTATACAAATAAATTATTTTAACATTTAGAACTGCTAAATGCATGAAACTCAATTTTACACATTTTTGGAAAGCTAAAACAGCTTTTATGGAATATATAATAAATGTAGGGTGCACCCTAATATATGACACATTCAATGTGTGCACTGGAATCATTGTAGGTCATATTCGAGCTATAAACAGAAATTTTTCCTTAACTAAAATTTAGCGCAAAAAATTAGTTATTGGATGAGTACAATTTTATGTTAACAACTAAAAAACTTAAATATCAAAATTTTCAAAAATATTGAAACTCCAATATCTCGATTTGGATTTCTTCAATGCTCTTCCATGGAAGATGTAAAAGCAGTTTTTTTTTTCTACCACAGTAAATGTTTTATGAGATGGCTGTACCAGAAAAGTAAAATTTCACCTGGCTAACATGCACATTTTAAGGTTTAAGATGAATAGGCACCCCACTCAGTAATGGCCACTCCCACTTCTCAAAAATACCTTTAGCAGTTTTTACATACTTTTGGAGAATACATATAAAATGTCTTATTCAGTAGTAAAACCATCTTGCTATCATATCTTCTGTTATACACATCTTTTATACTAGCAGATTAAAAGGTGAGCACCACAAAAGAAAAAAATGTTTAATATAGAATGTGCCCTTATTGGGTCTTATAAGATGATATCTTAAAAGGAGCAATTGGTAATGCACAGTTTAATCTATTATATAAGTACTTACTATTCTTATAGCTGGTTTATGAATATCTGTTGTAGGACATAAGATAATGTCACTTAAATTCAAGAAATCCTCATAAATGAAGAATAAATCCTCAGAAGTACAATGAATGCATATAGTTTCATTAGGTTTAACTCAAAAGCACCTTTATTTTAATGTAATCCATGTAACCTTCACTCACAAAATCGGCATTGTTCAGGAGCAAGAATTGAACCTGCATCTCCCAATTTGAGTGAAACATGAAAAATGCAAATCAGTATATTTCAAATAGATGACAGCACTTCAACAAGTGCATCACACATTACCTACTGATGGAAAAAAAAATTAACAACTCTCATGAGAATGCTTTAACATCCTGGATGGAACAACAGAAACAAGGTGACTGTTTTAAATTGTTACAGAAAGAATTATTAATTCCTCACATTAGAATAAAGATTAAATACTTTATTTACATTACAATTGCCTTCCATGCCTGATGAAAAAACTCTGGTCAAAGACTTCAAAATATACCTTTTTGCATGTGTGTGCAGTCATTTACAAACTATTTTCTGGTAGGTTCTTGTTTGAAATCTGTCTTATTCTGTCTTGAAAAAATATTGAAGTAAAAATATAAACTGCAAAATGAATATTAAAATATAGCACAGTGTAGATGAAATCTGAAGATGTTTAAACTATGTAGATATAATCCCCAAAACAGATGAAATGCACAGAAACTTGTTATTTTATGGCACAGAGTGCTGAAATTAATTTTCATCCATGTATTCAAATCATCAGAAAACTTGAAAATTGTGTTGTTCTCAGCCACTACTGCCACCTCTGTCATGTAGTAAACTTTTGAGTGATGATCTAATTAAGAAGGAAAAATAAAACAGTAAAGACTGTCCTTGTGCAGATGACATTGTTTTCAGTAGCATTTCTCTTTCCCACTTTGGACCCATGATCTTTTCCAGGACTCTTCAAAACAAGAGCGGACACACAATGAAAAGGATAAGGCAGAAATCCATGCAACACAATAATGATTGACAGAAACATTAAAATATTGCTTCTGAACCTATGCTAAAGTTACATAAAAAGAAAGTTCTAAGATTGAGATATTTCAGTAGCTACTTCTACCATCATGACCCACAGAAAGAATGAAAATAACATAAGGTGTTAACATGTGGTGAATCAAATATTGCCATATTCTAAAATGAATTTTCTGATAATATGGATTTGATGAGGTAAGTTCGTATTATAGGTGTTAAGGGAAAGCCAACTTCTAAACTTATATGATACCTAAGAGATTTCCTATTAACAAATGGAGAACACGTTTTGTGTTTTTCCAATCAGGAACAGCAAAAATAGTTAATAACAATAAAGAAGCAAATGGGCTACTTTTTTCTTGACATTGGATATGCATTCTGCCATTCCTTTTCATTTTGCCTTTGACACATTCAAATATTTTTAATGAAACAACACTTAAATTACCTAAAAAGAAGTTATAAAATAGGGGCATTTTAGTAACACCTTCTACCTTCTTCTGCCATCTACTTCTCTTTTACTGTTAGCTATCAGTGATATTTCTGCTCTTCCTGATTGGAAAAACAAACACATTGATTGCTCCATTCATTAGTAAAAATCTCTTAGGCATTGAGATAGTACTGAATTTTGTGTTTCCCTTAACACCTATAAATATGGGTTCAGCTCATCAAATTCCTATTTTACTTGTGTGCAAAACTTAAGGACAAGCCAGGTTTTGACCTGTAGCATCACACACAAGCGTCCTGGATATGTAAAATTCAAACTGTAGGAACTCCATTACTTACTGAAATGACGAAAACAACACCGACACAACTGTAGATACTAAAGATATAGTGGGACTTTATTCCGAATTGGAATGAAGTTCCATAAATAAGGTGCATGATACAGATGAATCAGTGAAAGACAGTACAAAGAGAAGAAAAGGTCCTCAGTAGGGAATATGATCACCCCTAATGTTGATGCATGATTTGCACCATCTGTCCATAGTTTGCACTAGGTTGTTGATGAGTTCTTGCAGTAAGAACACCCATTCTTTCATCAGCACAGTCTTCAGGTGTTGGACAGTTTCCAATGTGTATATTGACATGCCACAACATGACTCCCTAGAGCATTCCACACGTTTTATGGGATTTAGGTCGGGGAACTTGCT
The DNA here is from genome assembly GCA_039090855.1 of Macrothele yani. Lineage (NCBI taxonomy): Eukaryota > Metazoa > Arthropoda > Arachnida > Araneae > Macrothelidae > Macrothele > Macrothele yani. Next base: position 69,262,045 of record CM077025.1, on the reverse strand, counting down.
GGCCAATCCATCCGCTGAATGTCTTCACTTTCCAACAGCTCACCAATAGCCACTGTACAATGGGGCATGGCGTTATTGTCCATTAACACAAACTGTGGGCCAATGGCACCTTGAAACAGACAAACATGAAGAAGCATTACCTATTACAGTAGCACACACCAGTTACAGTACCTCCTTCCAGTATCTGAAGTTCTGTATGTCTATCGATCAGAATGTCTCCCCACACGAGAACACTGTGGCCACCATATTTATCCCTTTCATTGATGTTTTCAGGGTGATACCGAGTGCCTACCTCATGCCAGATTAGCTGACGCCTAGAATCACCAGAGAGAGACTAGATCTACTCTCATCAGTAAAGAGTACTGTACCCTACTGTTCTGCTGTCCAGTCCTTATGTTTTCTGGACTACTGTAAACAATGTCTTCAGTGAGCATCTGCTAATGGAACAGTGTAGTGGTCGTCGGGCAAACAGTCCACCTTTGTGTACTTGCCTGGCCACAGTAAACTGTGATATTGTGCATCCTATGCTCATATTCAGTGATTTTTCAAGGTTACTTGCTGCCTGGTGTCGACCCCTCTTGGCCTATAGGAGCAGATAGTGGTCCTCACTTGGGGTGGTTTCTGGTGAATCTGCACAGCTGTAGCTGAAATCCTGAAGGCTGAGCAGTGACCACGCACATGATACAATGCTATGGGTGATAGTGAAGTCTTGGGCCACACTCACCACAGTTCATCCTTTCTCGAACCTCCCAATTATTTGACCACGAGTAAAATCATCAAGGTTTTTTTGACTGGCCATTTCATCACTCTAGCACACAACAAACACAATCGAATGTCTGTAACACTTATGCACACTGTCTGCTGACTTCCGTTCAACTGATGCTATTTGACTGTGTGAGCGCATTTTGTTCTCATGTTGTTCTTCATTATCATGCATGTGCTGTTACTCCTGTTCCCAGACACGGCCCTGAGTTAATTTGTGTTTGGGTGTTGCTGCTATTTACGCATTATTTTACTTTTTCCATTTAGTCCTTAAGTTTTGCACACCAGTGTATTTGGACCATTTTAAAATCTGGCAATATTTGATTCATCACGCATTAACACCTCGTGTTGTCTTTGTTTACTACATCACTGAAGAAAGTAGAAGTCACTACCAAAATGTCCCAATTTTATAATTTCTTTTCATGTAACTTCGTCACTGTTTCACTACAACTACTTTAATGTGCCTGTCAAAAGAGAATGGACAGAAACTTCAGAGTAAGGCAAATGCATGGAGAGTTAAACCTTACACTTTCCAATCACAGTGAAAACTATACAATATCCTCATTGACTCAGTCACGTACATATATGTGATGCATTTTATGACAGCATTGTCAGAATCCATAAAAACAAGGTAACAGAAACACATAACAAGAGCATTGTCAGAATCCATAAAAACAAGGTAACAGAAACACATAACAAGAAACAGACAAAAAGTGAAAGGAATTCTTAATGACATTATAATTCAATGCATAACAATCATGTGACAAAAATTTAATGGAGAAACATTTCAGTAGTAACTTTTTTCCTTCATCAGCCTTACAGTAAGGGAAGATAACACAAGTTAATTCTCCTATTGCTAGATTTGAGAAAGTATTTTCGAATAATGGGGATGTGATACGATGAGTTTGAATTGCATGGATTAATGCAAAAGTAAATTTCTAAACTTCCATGAAACCAGTGTGATTGCAGATTCGTGAAAGGGCGATACATTTTGCAAATTGGAAACTGCAGATGTGTCACCCACGGGTGGCAGGGCCTATATGACAAGTCCTGCTATAGCCATACCAGGCATTTTCTCTTTCAGTGTGAAAATAATATAATTATTTTTGTTTCAAATAACTTTTTTTTTAAGTTGCTTAAAAAAAAGAGTTAATGACATGGTGGTTAGATGGAGAAGGAAGTTGGTAATATTACCGATTTATCATATTTTTAGAAGGGAACATGTGTGAGCTCATAAATAGCTAATTGCCTTAACACAAATGTTTGCCAGTAAGTTTTATTAAGCTGACATCCCTCTTTACCCCTAGGTGTAGAACTATACTCCAAGTCAACCTAAGAGTGTACCACTATTTCTGGTATATAAGATCTACTTTTGCTACGAAAAATAGTCCCCAGCATTTAGAGAAAAAAGCAGCAGAATCATTGCTTAGAATCTTGTTTTGTTTGCTCAGCAGTTTATTGGAAAACATTGCTACCTAAAACAAATTTCCCAAAAGTAAGAACTTTTTTAAAAATAAGTTTGGCATGAGAAGTTAGTTCATTTCAAAAATCTTTGTTTTCAAAAGTTTCTACATTTGTAAAACTTCTGTTTGTGATGCTCACAACAACTGCCACAGCAGAAAGATCCTTTCTGCTGTGGCAGTTGTTGTCTCGGGTATTTGAAAATGTATCTCAGATGTGCAATGACTAGCAATCAGTTGAATCATGTGTGTATTTTGCATAAGGACTTAGCTAAAGACACTGATATTCAAAAGTGCATGGAAATATTTGTAAATAGCAATGAAAATAGAAAAAAAGATGTTTGAGAACATTTTACCATGAATAATAGGCATAGAAATCTTTTTATTAGTAATAACAATGTGCAAACATATATTAAGTACCTCTTATTTCCTGAAATAAATGCAATCTCATATTCTACATAAACATACATACATATCACTAAGCTGTTCTCTGAGATTCAGAGGTTAGCTCCAAAAAGAAATACAAACTTCCAGATATTTTTACTTATTGTTGTCGTATCAAACTTCGCCATTTACAGCGATCTTGACATACAACACGCCGTACACAAGATCTTTTATACTTCATACTCATAATCTTTTTCTCATGCAGACACTCCTGAATCTGATCCACCCATGTCTTCCTTGGCCTTCCTCTGCTTTTCCTTCCTGCCACTTGGGCTGAAAAGATTTTCTTAGTAAGCATTTCATCACTCATTCTTTCAACATGGCCAAACCACCGAAGCATATTGGTCTCCACCTTGCTAACAACATTTTGCTTTACATCACACAAATGCAATACATCTTCATTCCTCACACAATCAGATCGTGTCTTACCACAAACCCCACGTAAGTAACGCATTTCTCCAGCACACAAACGACTCCTATGTTTCTTCTGCAGAACCCAGGTTTCACTACCATACATCAGAGTAGGAACAATTACACTTTCAAACACAACCATGCGGGACTCTCTTGAGAACCCATCATTCCTGTGAAAACCTCCCAGAGCAGCTATGACTTTCAAAGAAGAATTCACTCGCCTACTGATTTCACCATCCAACTTGTTCTCTCTGTCAAACATGCTTCCTAAATACACAAACTCACTCACCTGGTCAATCACAGTGCCATTTATACTTACATTACATTCAGTGCTACCCATTCCTCTCTCAAACACCATAACTTTGGTTTTTCCCTTATTTATACTCAGTTTGAATTTCATGCAAACTTCGTGCATCCGAGTCAACATACTCTGCAACTCACTTTTGCTCTCTGCCAACAGGACAGTGTCATCAGCTTACAGCAATCTGCACACACGGATATCACCAAGACATAAACCACTATTATCTATTTTGGCATCACGCATGCATGCATCCATAAATATATTAAACAGCCATGGTTACATTACACAACCTTGTCTAACTCCTGCACCAATGGAAAACCATTTTGATAAAACACCATTCAGTCGCACACAAGCTCTACTACCAGCATACATGGCTTTTACACTATTAAGTAGATTCCCAGTAACACCATATTCATTCAATACCTTCCACAAAAGTGTCCTATTCACTTGGTCGTAAGCTTTCTCTAAATCTATAAAGGCAGTAAAAGTTCCTTCCCAACAGCCAGATACTTTTCAATCATCATGCGTAATGCAAAAATCTGGTTAGTGCAGCCTTTACCAAGCATAAAACCACTCTGAACATCCCACACTTTCAATGATGTAAGACCCCGTACTTTTTCAATAACAACCTTACAAAACACTTTCCCTGGCACACTCAGTAGGCTAATACCACGATATTTCCTGCATTCAGTCTGATCACCTTTTCCCTTATACAAGGGAACAATGATAGCATCCTTCCAATCTCGAGGGACCATTCCTAACTCCCAGCACAACTGGCGAATTTCAGTTAACCAGTCAATTATAGAGTCACCACCATACTTCAACATCTCTGCAGTTATGCCATCAACTCCTGGAGCCTTACCATTCTGAAGAGATTTTAGAGCTTTACACACTTCTTCTCTTGAGATCCCTCCTGTGCTTTCATCCCTCATTGTGACATCATCTGCATCTGTCTCAGAATCATTTTTGCTCTCCTGATCTAATAACTCACAGAAGTATTCGCCCCATCTGTCACTTAACTCATTGGGCTCCCATATAATTTCCCCAATCTCATTCTTCACACAACTTACAACTTTGTTTCCCCTATTTTTCCTGAGTCTCATGTACTTCCACAGAAGGACTTTCTATCTTTCCAAAAAGCCAGTTCATGCCTTTCCACTTTCTCTTTCCTATCTTTTGATTTACTGTGGCGAACTAGCTTAGCAGCTTCACGCTTCTTACAGCAATATTCATCCACAGAGACTCTACCTTGCAACATCTCCAAATAGGCTTCCTTCTTTTTCTTTACTGCCTCATTCATCAATCTCACTATTCCACCAAGCATCACATCTATTGTTACCCACTATTGTGGTGCCACAGACCTCTTTAGCAGCAGTAACAACACAGTTCTTAAAACATTCCCACTTCTTTTCTACATCCCTCTCACAAGATTTCAGATCCTTCAGTCGTTCTCTGAGTAAGTCAGAATACCGCTGGTGATCTTCAAGGAGTCTATCAACCTTTATTCTTTCTATCCTGGGTCTCTTCCTATTCCTTTTCCTCCAACCAACATTAAGTTTCACTCGTGACACTACCAAGTAATGATCAGAACCAACATCCGCACCTCTCATCACACGGGTGTCAACAACTAAGTGTTTCAAACGCTGATCGTAAACAACAAAATCTATCACACTCTTTTGACCAAGAGTACGATTTTCCCAAGTATATGTGTGGATATACTTGTGGTTGAAAAATGTATTAGATACACACAAACCATTCTCAATGCAGAGTTCAATTAATCTTTCACCATTATCATTCACACAAGGATCATTAAACTTACCCAGAACATTGTCAGAAATTGCATTCTGCACACCTACTCTAGCATTGAAATCCCCTGCTATTATAACTTTTTCTTTAGCACCAAACTGGCTCAAAACAGCTTTTAGCTCATTCCAGAAATCTTCTTTCTTATCAGGAGGTTCCGAGTCACAAGGAGCATACACTACAACAATTACAATTCTCTGAAGTTTCACTTTCAAACGAATCCAGAGAATTCTTTCACTTATGCAACTATAGTGAATCAAGTTGTTCTTCATCTTTTCACTTAAAATCACACCTACACCAGCCTGTCCTCTCATATTATCCAATACTCCAGACCACACACTCACCGTGCCATTCACTTCTTCTACCCCAATTTCCTTCTTTTTGGTTTCACTTACACACAGGCACATCCAGTCTATACTTATTCATCTCCTCAATCACCTCACTCATCTTGCCATTTATACCTCCAGTATTCCATACACCAATCTTACATTCACTCAGCCGAGATCGCTTTTTCATACGCCGTTTAGAAAGTCCAGGTCGATTCTGTGGCGGACCGTCCTTCTCAAGTGTGGTAGGTCCATCATATCCCACATTTGAGTCGTTCTTAATATTTCTTTTTGTCTTTTTAATCAGATAAGTACATCAGTGGGGGGGATTAGCCCACAGCTGAGGGTTCCAGTTGGTCATTCAACCTAAGGATTCTGGAACAAAACCCAGTGAGTTTACATAAACAAAACCCAGTGAGTTTATATTCTACATAAACAATGCTTTTTATTTAGTTTTGCAACATGAAAACGAACAAAAAGTTGCCTTGTTTCTTCAAAATATTTGAAAATGACATTCCAATACTGTTTTTTATAAACACATTTCACATTTACTTCAGACTATATCTTCTTCTGTTATTTAATGTTTTATTTCTATAAGGTAAGTATGTCTGTGTGTTAACACTTTGTAAAAATTAGTGATACACTTTGTAAAAATTAAGTTGAGAAAGCTGAATTTGAGAGACATGGTCACATGGATGCAAATGAAGTAAGCCATGGGGATGCATGCTTCATCCCCCATATCTTCAGGGGTAGAGGACATATTGCAGCCAATAGCCATACTAGTTTTCAAGAGCTTCCACCATCACTGCATATCACTTAGCATTAATAAAGATAACGGTGAACTAGAATTCCCTTTACTAACATGAAAAATATTTTTGGCCAAATGCCTGTAGTATGTGCTTCCAACGTGATAAGTTAAGCCTTGCAAGTTGTTTACTGGGATGGAATAAACACCTGGTGAAACTCAAGTGGTTTAATTGAATCCTTATAATTAAGAATCAATTTGGGAAGTTGGAGAGGTGGTTTGACTGCTAGATCCAAAGGATTCAGAGACTCTGCAAAGCTTATACGAGTAGGACAGATCAAAAGAAACAGCACCTAGAAAGAGCCAGGATAGATGGGTTTCAGAGACCAACCAAAAGTTAGTGGCCTTTTTCTGAGATTCAAAATTATGAATCAACCTACGGATTAAGGAAGAGGGAAAGTTATGTGCATGGATAATACTGATAATATTATTATATTTTTCTTGTAGAGAAGCAGGAATGTTACAAGTCAGGTTAGTTTTATGGATGGAAGATTTTAAAGTAGCAACTTTCTATTTTGCAAAAGTATGTGAATGGAATGCATATCAAATGAAGGTTCACACTTGTAATACTTACTTTGATCTCACTCATCAGATCAATGCCCAAACAGACAGCTTCAAGCGATTCTGGTAAACGAGGAACCACACCTTTAAGAACCTGCAGTAAAATCAACAGATACTAAAATAAATATTTTTGACACTCAATGAAATCACAGAATCGGAGGAAACACCACTGCAGTGGTGAACTGCATCAATAATTACACAACTGCAATGGTGAAGTACATAAATAACTACATACACTGCCACAATTGGTGTGATTTAGCAGTAATGCATAATTGTTATGTCACTATTTTAAAATAATAACAGGCTGATCTATTATAAAATGAGAACGTGTTTGTGTTGCTGATTAACAACAGAAGCAACTCAATTCATCGAATTCAAAACTGCATGTGCAAAACGAGAAAAATCTGAACTTGTTACACATTTGTTTTTAGATTTAGAACAATAAGCAAAAGGAATATTTATTTCACAAGGGTATCCACATGCTTTATTAGTGAATTTCACTTTATGCATTATCACAAAAAATGCCCTAATATAGCGCGTGCACACACACACACACACACACACACACACACAATAAAAGTCATAAAAGAAAATTGATACTACTGATTTAAAAAATGCATATAAAAGTATTTCCATTATTCACCTCAAGGGAGTCATCTTTAAGCAGGCAAACAAGTTCAGGAAGAATTAAAGGAGACTGCAGTCCTAATAATTTTGTAATCTGAGGAAAAGAATGAAACATTAAATTTTGTTCTAAATCTAAAACTAAATCACACTTTTTAAAAAGATGTATAGCAAAAAATAAAAATAAAAAAAGGAAATATCTAAAAAGAAATCTATGAGTGTGGAAGATAAAAACTTAAAAGGAAATATTGCATATGTACATACATGATTTTTTTTTGTAACATTAAAAAAAAACATTTCCAAGCATTCATATAAATATCAGTACCCTAAAATGAATCTTAATTACTAAAATAAAATCTACAAAATTCACATGATGCTGTTCATTGAATGTTTTATATAAGAAAGGAAAAGACTAACTCATGCTGGAACATAAGGTCATGAGACAACATACTCTACTGCTGTCTCTTTTTTCATGATTGCATATAACAACAGGAGACAGTGGCTAACAACAGTAATGTAAAAATACAAGAATATGTGTCTGTAATGCTTTATGGATCAATTTATTATACTTTCAGAAAAACAAAAGTCCTGAAAGCCTATGAAATGAATATTTTATTCAGTCATATAAAATAGCTAGATTGCAAAGGAAGAAATATTAAAACCTTTTTACAGATATCTCTAACACAATGCAAGTACACAAAATAATTAAAATATACTTTAAAAGCTGTGCATCATAAGTTTTGTTTCAACTTAGTATCCTAACTATATGAAGTACATAACATACTAGTTGTTTAAATATGTGTTTATTCTATTTACCATAGTTTGGTTGTTCTAAAACGCACTCATTCATTTCCAACGAAAGATTAAATGATTCCAAAAAAAAAAAAAAAATAAATAAATAAATAAGAAAAAATACATAATACAGTATAGCTTATTACCAGCAACTTAAAAATTTCTAGTCTTGGCCAAAAAAAAAAAAAAAAAAACTGAAGCACCCCAAGAAAGTTGTTTGATCTTGATGAAACTCTGCATGCAAGTATCTCAGGGCTGAATATGCAAATTATTAAAAATTAACAACCAATGACTAAATAGTAGCCCGCCACAGCGCATGGTAACCATGCATCCAGGAGAGTATATCAAGAGCAAAGCTCACATGCAGGGACACCATTGTGACAGCGAATTGTGGTTACATTAACCTCCATGGACTGTGAGGATTCCATAACATCAGATCCGTGCACAATACGAGCAGCTGAGTGAGTTTTAGAGAGGACATATAATTGGGCTGAGAGACTGGTTTGTCAAGTCGTCGTATCACCAGGCATCTGGGTCAGAGCAACGTGGCAATTGGATGATATTGGTGTCAATGGGTCAAGAAGGGCACTACCCAGTGGTACATGGACAGTGGATGGTCAAGGGCAATGACAGAATGAGAGGATTGAGCAATTGTGAGAGCCATAGCTCTCAACCATACATGGCCATGTTGCATCTTATACAGATAGGAAGTGGCCATCTGGACCATTGCGAGACAACTTGCAGCACAGGAACTACATTCAAGGAGGCCACTCCACTGACCACCACTGACCAGCGAGCATTGCGCAGCACCAGTAGGAGTGGTGTCCAGTGGCATCATGTTGTCTTCAGTGATGAGTCATGGTTTGATCTTTGAGCCGATAACCAACACATACATATCTACAGACGAACTGGTCAGCACATGTATCTAGACTGTACCATCGAAGGGCACGTGGCTCGCACACCAGGAGTGACTGTGCGGGGAGCCATTTCCTACGATAGCCGGACACCCTCGATAGTCCTCTGCACCACTCTTGCAGCTCAACAGTATGTCGACGACATTATACAACCTGTTGTGTTGCCATTCCTGTCGGAGCACTCCCATCCCTGCCTCCATAATGTCGACACCTTTCCATGACCAGCCTGACCGCCAGACCTCTCACTGATTGAACATGTTTGGGACACGATGGGACGCCACCCACACCCATCCTGGAATGTCAGCAAACTGGCCTACAATTTGGACACCACCTGGCATGTTATAACCTCAGGACAGTATCCCTGAACTGTAGGCATCTATGCCATGCAACTGCTTGTATCCGAGCCAGAGGTGGCGCTACAACATACTGACTTGTTCTACTCGTGAGCTGTTTCATTCGAATAAATGGCCCAACTGCTCTGGAACTGCAGTAATTTCTTTTCCTATACGTGTACATTGCACGTACTAATTTTCATCTTGATTGGATTATTCCTTCTGGGTGCTACAGGGTTTTTTGTTTGTTTTTTTGACAAACACTGTATTTTACATTTTGCCATTTAAAATCTTTATTGGTGTTATGTTGTATGGTTATGGTAAAGCTTTACATTGTTTAAATGCTTTTAAGGTAAACATGTTAAGGTAATATATGTTAAGTTATATTGTTTAAATACTTTTAAAGCCTGTCTTAATGACAAAAATCTTTTACGGCTTAGTCCTATTTGTTCACCAAAATTTGAAAAATGATATGCAGTAAAGTTTTTGCAGTTTAAAAGATACTGAAATGTTAGAAATAGGAATGGAATACACGTTTCAACCACATGAATTTACACTCCATTTTTTTAAAATAATTACTCGATTCATTACTTATTTTTCATACATCTTTTGGATAATAATGCATGTCAAAAAATGATGTAATATTACTCCGTTTATCATTCCATTGTAGAAACAATGCACCCCTTCCCCCACTCCCAAACACATAACACATTTAAGGGTTGGATTGAATTTCTTTGTATTCTGCACCTTGAACTACAAAAAAAAAAAAAAAAAAAAAAACAACAACTGCTTTTTCCACTTTTCTGGGCTACAGTTTGAAGTACATTTATATCACTAAAAGGTGACATAAATATACTTCAGTATTTGTCAGAATATCTTTATTTCTAAAAGTTAGGATTTCATTTATTTATTTACTTTGTTGTTATGCTTTCCTTTGGAATTATATATCTATTACCACATCCAAAATTTTTCATAGTGACTTTTTTTCAGATACATCATTTCACTGTTAAAGTTTGTACAACAGTTTTGTTGTAGTGCCATTTACTGTTTCACACGTTAATTTATAGCATTAGCTTATTCAAAGCATTTTGAGGACTATATGTAATTATTGTACATATTTACTACAAATTGAGCATAGTTTTCTGTTGTTGTTCCTACCTTTCTTCAGCATAGGTCGGTATTCCCACTCTCTATTGTTCAGTCAATGATTGTGGTGGCCCAAGTGCACACAAAGTATCACATTGAAAAATTTGCTGTCGTTGTCACTTCAAGTAATTAAAATATAATAAAACTATTTGAATTAAGATTATGAACGATGAAAAGAACCATTAAAAGAATTTGGATGGATTTTCATCATTCATAATCTTAATTCAAATGGTTTTATTTTATTTTAATTACTTGAAGTGACAATGACAGATTTTTCAATGTGATACTTCGTTCGCACTTGGATGGCCACAACCATTGACTGAACAATAGAGAGTGGGAATATCGACCTATGCTGAAGAAAGGTAGGAACAACAACAAAAAACTATGTTCAATTTGTAGTAAATATGTACAATAATTACGTATAGTTCTCAAAATACAATGAATAATACTCCCGGGTAGCTAATGTTATAAATTAATGTGTGAAACAGTAAATGGCACTACAACAAAACTGTTGTATAAACTTTAACGATTTATAGAGCCACGTAATATGGTTCAAAGTTTTTGAACAAAGAATAAACATCATTTCACATTTAAATGCACACGTTTTAATACAATACCTCAGCTTTTAAAAGTTGAACGAGAAAACTTCTCTAAATATCAGATAGCTGTAGTTTTGTTCGACATTAACATACCTTCCCTTTTGGTTCTAGTTCCAGTTGAATACATTTTTTTTAATCTTCCTTCCCTCTGAGTTCTTTTGGATTTTTACAGATGTTTTTGGCCTCTTGATTTTAGTCAAGAGGATTACTTCATCATGCAAGCATGCATGATGAAGTAACTGACTTGACGGGCCTGTTCTCAACTAGAACCAAATGAACATATCTGGGTAAAGCCTTGAGTAAGTGATTTAATACCTTCCCATTTTCTAAGTGTGGATCTTTCTTGCTAAGCAGTGTAACAGTAAATTTAAATTTCTCACAGTATCTCCATTTCTGGTAATTGCGCATGAAAAATTATTTTTGCAATAGATAACTGACAGCATAATTAATATAGCCACCTATTTTGCAGCTTTTCGTGATAAAAACTTTTCTTTCTATGTCATACTCATACATTTGTGTAGGGCACAATATTTTTCTTCCAAGAGTTGTACTGAAAAAGTTTATTTATTTGCTGCATTGCCAACCATGGCCAAGATTTTCCATGTATTTCTCAGATTTTTATGATGCTGAATTTTCCCGTTACATAGAATATAGGCCGAATTTTCTTTTTCTGCAACATCTCAGATCCCAGAAGCCAGATTCAATAAATTCCATCATTGGATAGCCATAACCAAGAAATATCTATGAACACAATTTCTGATTTTTCAACTAAGAGGTGGAAGAGTGTGTGCTTCATTTCGATGCTATGTTTCCTTTTCTGTAAGCTGGACTGAAAAAAAAATATTTTTGTAACAAGAAAACTCATGCATCAGTATTCAAAATTTTTTAACTTTTCCATATGTAATACATTCTCAGCAAAAAAAATATTTTTGTAACAAGAAAACTTGTGCATTAGTATTCAAAATTTTCTAACTTTTCCATATGTAATACATTCTCAGCAGGTGACATAATTCTAAATTTGCATTTCCATTACCATCTACTTACGGAAATCAGTCCAGAAAATTTTATTTTCATGAGATAGCTGTAACCATGCTTAGATTATCCAGCATTTTCTAATGCAAAATTTTCATTCCAGGTGGCAAAAAAATGCATACTTGTATATTTTTTTTTTTTTTTTTTTTTACCAAATGGAGATTCCTGAGTTATATTTAAATTAGTTTTTACAGAATTTCTTGTCTTATTCTAGAAATTTAAAACAGCATATATTCTTGTTACTGAGCTAGGTGAACAAGACAAACATTTTTCTGTGAAGTCACACTGGATGTGTGTGAAGATTTGAAAATACCTCTTCTCACATACCCAGTAGAAAAACCTTTAACTCATCTGACTTAATGAAATCTACAATAAAAAATGAATAAAAAAACAACCATGACTAATGACATATCAATGTTATAATAAAGCATGTACCAAGAACAATCTTTTTCAAAAACTTCAAAGTGAATCAATCAATGACCAACTATGATAAGATGAGCCACAGAACTTTTTTCAACCATTTACATGAAAAAGTTACGTTTAAATCTTGATATTTTTCTGCATCAGTGTCTTCACTCAACTGCTCCACATAAATTAAAGGCATTCATTTTCTGGAAATATGTTGAACAGATTTGGAAATTTGGAATTAAATAAAATGTCTCTTTACAAAAAAACTATTGTAGAAAAATGTTTGCTGAGATTTTTCTGTAACATTATCCAATTCATCTTTGGAGAGTTTTGATTTAACAATTTTATTCATTATGACACTTAACTGGGTAACAGTCCATGACTCTGTCATCATCAGTTATGTTGGAGTTAACACACAGAATTGAAGGGATTCTCTGATTGTCCCTTTGAATAAGGAAAAATGTGATCAGCCTGCTGAGTGTGCCAGGGAAAGTATTGGAAAAGTTTGATATTGATAAAGTACAAGGCAGAAAAGGTCTGTAATACAGAATGGTTTTATGCCCTATAAGGGCTGCACTAACCAAATGTTTGCATTACATATGACAGTTAAAAAGTATCTGTGTGCTGGTAAGAAAGTTTTTGCTGCCTTCATAGATCTAGAGAAAGCTCATGACTGAGTAAGTCTGTGGAAGGTCTTGAATAAATATGGTATAACTGAGAATTTGCTTAACAGTGTGAAAGCTTTGTATGCTTGCAGTAGAACATGTGTACGAGTGACTGGTGTTTTATAAAAATGGGTTGGTATTGATGCAGGAATCTGACAAGGTTGTGTAATGCTACCATGGCTGTTCAATATGTTTATGGATGCAAGCATGCACAATGAAGTAATTGACTTGACAATAACCAGTTCTTGGTAACTGTCAAGTCAATTCCCTGACATTAACTAAGTGTTGGTTAATGTCTAGGTAATCCCCATATGCTGTACACTGGTAACACAGTCCTTTTGGAGGAGAGAAAAAGTGATTTGCAGAGAATATTGTCTCAAATGTACAAAGTTTGAATGAAATTCAAATTTGAGTACAAAATAAGGGAAAACCAAAGATAAGCGAAAATTACAATTCATGAGGCAACCTTATGGGTTGTCTTATGTTATAAACGTGCTTTTGTTTAAAATATACATAATATCTAAGGTATTTTACCTGATATTGTCAAAATATTTCGCACGTTGTTTGCTCTCTGAGGCACGTGCTCCTGGCCAGAGAGGTCCCTTCTTACGGACCTTTGGTTAGTTATAAACATTTTTTTTTTTGCAAAAATAAAACAGTTAGGTTATATATTTTCAGTTCCACATTCATTCATTCGCACAATCAAACTTTTGAAATTTATTATTAATTAAAAGATTTTAGTAGAAAGAGTTATACTCATCGGGTCAGGAGACGTCTCACAAGGGGTTCGTTGTTACGGCGAGCACTTTTAGTAGTGCATAACCGCCATCTTCTGGCCACTGTTTCTACACGAGGGTTCTTCGCGTGTATGTGGTTTTTCTGGAGTTGCATGTCGGGAATCGATGGGAAGGTTTGCTGCCTGTATGTGTTAGGTGATTTTGTTTCCAATGTGTCGCCATCTATTGGATGAGTTGGTAGGTATCAGTTGTAAGTACAATTCTTTTGTGCAGATATTTTTGGGCTATTATTGTTTGTTTGTAGAAACAGGTGTATGTATTTATTTATTTATTTATTGGTGTGATTTTTTATAATGTTTTTTTTTTTTTTCGTCTTTTTTTATGAATTTTTTCTTTTTTTATAAGTGATTTCCAGGCTGTGTCTAGTGTGGTGGGGTCTTGTAAGTTGTATATTTTATCTTTTTTTTTTTGTTCAATTATAACGCTTTCAGAAATCCTTAATTCCTTTTCGTTTGTGTGGGTGGTTAGTAATTTAATATTTTCAAAATCAGGGTATTGTTTATGTTTAACACAGTGTTGGATAAGTGCAGTTTTTTCTTCTTTTTGTTCCAGTTTTTTATATGTTGATGTAGTTTTTTCATTAATCTATTTTTTGTGCTGCCAATGTATGAAATGTGGTCTTCAGAGCTCTGTGAAACAATAGGAATTTCATATACGCCTGCTGATTGTAGTATAAAAATAAGGTTTTGAGCAAGGGACTATTAAAACTGAATGCAAGATTACTCTAAATGATACTGAATTAGACCAAGTGAATGAGTTTGTATATTTAGAAAGCATGTTTAATAGAGAAAATAGCTTAGATGGTAAAATTAGAAGGTGAGGGAATTCAGCTTTTAAATTCATAGCTGCTCTAGAAGGATTTAACAGGACTGATAGGTTCTCAAAAAAGGTCTTGAATAAAAGAAGAATGTAAGACAGTGCATTTTTTTTTTCTCTGATGTATGGGAGTGAAACCTGGGCACCACAGAGGACATAGGAGTCATTTGTGTGCTGGAGAAATGCATTACTTATGAGAGGTTTGTGGCAGAACACATTCTGATCCTGTGAGGAATGAAGATGTGTTGCAGATGTGTAATGTGAAGCACAATGATTTTAGTAGGATGGAGACAAACATTCCGAAGTGTTAGGACATGCTGATGAGGTGTTAAGTAAGTATGAGTAGTGAGGAGCTAATATAATTTATTTAGCACAAACTGCAAGAAAGAAAGAAAGAAAGAAAGGTAGTGGGAGGCCAAGGAAATCATGGGAGCACCAGATTCAGGGATGTTTGCTTGCAGAAGAAAAAGATGAGTATGAAATACAAAAGGTCTTGTGTGGGATGTGAGAGAAGTCAGTGAAGCTTGAGTTGTGTGCCAAGACTGCAGTAAATGGAGACACTTGATGCATCGACAGTAAATAAAATCAAACACCATTAGCAACTTTGATTTGGTGGAAGTTCCTTCTTTGAGGACATAACCTTTAAATCCCAGAGAACAGCTTAGCGATATACATGATAAGTCGTAAAAGTCTGTAACTGCAACAATAGCAAATAAGAACAGAAAAAACAATTTCAAATTAATGCTCATCAATTATGAATAATGTTAATTTGAAAAACAAATGAAAAGTCACACACCTCACAAAACCCACTAGCAATTGTTTTCCGAACATCAAGAAAAGGATCAGTGCACAATTCTGAAAATGTGTCGTATAGTTCTTTCTTAAAGTTGTCAGGTCCAGCAAAGACAGCAATGGCCTTCAATAAAAGAAAAAAAGAGAAAAGAAACATGCACAATTCAAATACCAGTAAAATAAAACATTTTATGAGACAAAAAGTATGAATTTATTCATCGTTCTTTTAATTTTTCATTCTGTTACACATCAAAAGAAGGTATGTAATGTAAGAAATAAATATACATATTAATTAAAAATTAATGTCTCTTAAGTTTAATGTGAAAAAAATGTAAGTAATAATCCAAAGAATGCTATTTTGTTATTTTTGAATAAAATATTTTTGCATACAATCTACAACTTCTGTGAATGAAACAACCCACATTTGTCTAATCTTACAATGATTCATGTAACACTAATTCAGTGGAACTATTTAACTTGGCTATGAAAACAAAAATGGAGACAATAAATCATTAGCTATCTGCTCCATTTCTGACAATGGATGGGAAAGTCCTGTTTGTAGTTTTAATTGATTGTAAGTACAGAGCACTATAACTGACATATGACTCCTGGGCTGTCCTGGGAGAAGAGAGTACAGTGGATGATGTGAAGACGTCTCACCTAGCCCGATATATTTTCTAGTGAGGAAGGCAAGTATGATAGCAAGACATGCTCTTCATACATGAAAGAATAACATGAAAATGGTTACTGCATGGTTGTCACACACTCACTATCTAGGACTCCTTGGCATACACCAAAAGGTGAACCCAGAGGAGTCAATCACTCCCAGAAAGGCTGTAAGTTGTTTCATGGAAGAAATGCTGTGGAAGAAGAAAGCATGAGTCCCACCCCACAACCTCTTAGTCACATTTGACACCACACCACAAAAGTATTATGCGCATTAAAATCTTTCAAGAGAAGAAGAGGTAAAGACAGCTAATCCACTAACTGCTCTAAATCAGCAATGATCACATCATCATTTGGTGGCAGATAGACACCAGACGAGAATGTGAGTATTGCTGATCTAGACAGATGATAGATAGACAGAAGCACATACAGTGAGAGAAACTGCACCACACATAATATTACCAGACATGTTGTCCTTCCTACATGCAGTGCAACATTTTACTGGAAGCATGTCAGATGGTCTGAGTTTTGTCTAATCTTACAATGATTCATGCAGTTAACCCAGTAAGTACACATTTCTTACACGATAATCTAGAACACCAATGTTAGGCCACCTCACCGAACAGCACTAAAATAATTGAATTTTGTTCACGTATTTATTTGGTAGTTAGTTGACCAGTTAGGAACATTTAAGTCTAAGAGCAGTTGACTATCCGTAATTCAAAGCTACTATTTACGGTAGGAAAAGGTAGGGAGAGAACAATACAATGGTAGACTTAGTAGAGGAATGTAAGCAATTTATTATATGTTTTAACTGGAGCTTTTGTGGCTATTGCCAGTTTTAACACAGATACATGTAAAATTAAATTCATACAAAGCAAAAAGTAGGAACTGTACACCAAATTAAACTCAAAATAGTATAACTATATACTAAAAATCCGAAAATTTATTGGCGTAGAATAAATAATCAAAATTTCCAAGCTTTCGCACATCAACCAGATGGCTTTCTCAAGGAAGGTAGACAGCTGTCTAACTTAAAAGTTTACTGTCTACCTTCCTTGAGAAAGCCATCTGGTTGATGAGCAAAAGCTTGGAAATTTTGATTATTTATTCTACGCCAATAAATTTTCGGAGATTTAGTATATAGTTATACTATTTTGAGTTCATACAAAGCATTTATTGTTTAATACATAAAAAGGTATAAACAACCAGAATATGACAACAATGTTTTTTACTTAATGTACAAGAACAGATGCAGAATATTAGTTAACATATAACTTAATGTTACATCAGTAATGTGTACAATGTATGAATATTAATATTTTTAATTGATTGTTTAAAAACATGAGCAACACACATAATAGGTAACATGTTCATAGATATGTCATGTCACCTATTATGCCCACAGCAACATACCACAGACAAATTTCAGTAAAAATATGTATACATATATACATGATGGAAACCTGTTCTGAACACACAATTTTTATTCAGTTGTCCAATTTATTCGAGAAAAGTTTTACTGTATTTTGCACTAGAGTTGCCATTTAGTAATGGACATAACATACTTACAGGAAAATTGTAGGCACAAGCATAACGACACTCTCTATAGCGCTCCTGGTTATCAACTTGAGGAACAATATCAGGCATCTGAAAAGCAAATGTGTACACAAGCATAAATAAAATATTTGCCATGGTAATAAATCTCATAAAATAGATCCCATGCAAAACTGTCCAGTCAATTATAAAACAAATAACTGTAAGGAGAAGCCCTCAAATAGGGGGTATTTGGAGTAGCCCCCCCCCCCCCGAAAAAATGTAGAGTAAAAGTAATTATTAATTAAAATTTGGAAATTATGGTTACATATTATCTCAATACTTTAATCAATCAGCAGCAACAATTAAACTCTGAACTGATATAGTGTAGAGTATTTTACTGTTCTACCTCAATTGCACATGCCATTTTAAGACACTAGTAATATTTAAACACAAATGCAGGCATACTTTTACATGAAAGAAATACAGGATTACGCCATATAATACAAATTTTGAAGATGACAATCCGATTCAAATTGATCGAAAACTTGAAACTTGGTCGTTCTGGGTGGTGTAGTGGTTAGCATACTTGGGCGTTTTCTGGGAGACGCGGATTCGTGTCCCGCTCCAGGACGATGAAAATTTTCAAGTTTTCGGATATTATCTGACTTACCATCCTTGTCACATTTACGCCAAAAATCGGACTGTCATCTTCAAAATTTGTATACTTTTACATATCATACATATCACTAAGCTGTTCTCTGAGATTCAGAGGTTAGCTCCAAAAAGAAATACAAACTACCAGATATTTTTACTTATTATTGTCGTATCAAACTTCTCCATTTATAGCGATCTTGACATACAACTCGTGCTTCACTAATATCCATTACACGCCGTACACAAGATCTTTTATACTTCATACTTCATACTCATAATCTTTTTCTCATGCAGACACTCCTGAATCTGATCCACCCATGTCTTCCTTGGCCTTCCTCTGCCTTTCCTTCCTGCCACTTGGGCTGAAAAGATTTTCTTAGTAAGCATTTCATCACTCATTCTTTCAACATGGCCAAACCACGGAAGCATATTGGTCTCCACCTTGCTAACAACATTTTGCTTCACATCACACAACTGCAATACATCTTCATTTCTCACACAATCGTATCGTGTCTTGCCACAAACCCCACGTAAGTAACGCATTTCTCCAGCACACCAACGACTCCTATGTTTCTTCTGCAGTACCCAGGTTTCACTACCATACATCAGAGTAGGAACAATTACACTTTCAAACACAGCCATGCGGGACTCTCTAGAGAACCCATCATTCCTGTGAAAACCTCCCAGAGCAGCTATGACTTTCAAAGAAGAATTCACTCTCCTACTGATTTCACCATCCAACTTGTTCTCTCTGTCAAACATGCTTCCTAAATACACAAACTCACTCACCTGGTCAACCACAGTGCCATTTATACTTACATTACATTCAGTGCTACCCATTCCTCTCTCAAACACCATAACTTTGGTTTTTCCCTTATTTATACTCAGTTTGAATTTCATGCAAACTTCGGGCATTCGAGTCAACATACTCTGCAACTCACTTTTGCTCTCTGCCAACAGGACAGTGTTATCAGCATACAGCAATCTGCACACACGGATATCACCAAGACATAAACCACTATTATCTATTTTGGCATCACGCATGTTATCTATTTTGCCATAAATATATTAAACAGCCATGGTGACATTACACAACCTTGTCTAACTCCTGCACCAATGGAAAACCATTTTGATAAAACACCATTCACTCGTACACAAGCTCTACTACCAGCATGCATGGCTTTTACACTATTAAGTAGATTCCCAGTAACACCATATTCATTCAATACCTTCCACAAAAGTGTCCTATTCACTTGGTCATAAGCTTTCTCTAAATCTATGAAGGCAGTAAAAACTTTCTTCCCAACAGCCAGATACTTTTCAATCATTGTGCGTAATGCAAAAATCTGGTTAGTGCAGCCTTTACCAGGCATAAAACCACTCTGAACATCCCACTCTTTCTCTGATGTAAGACCCCATACTTTTTCAATAACAACCTTACCAAACACTTTCCCTGGCACACTCAGTAGGCTAATACTACGATAGTTCTTGCATTCAGTCTGATCACCTTTTCCCTTATACAAGGAAACAATGAGAGCATCCTTCCAATCTCGAGGGACCATTCCTAACTCCCAGCACAACTGGCGAATTTCAGTTAACCAGTCAATTATAGAGTCACCACCATATTTCAACATCTCTGCAGTTATGCCATCAACTCCCGGAGCCTTACCATTCTGAAGAGATTTTAGAGCTTTACACACTTCTTCTCTTGAGATCCCTCCTGTGCTTTCATCCCTCATTGTGACATCCTCTGCATCTGTCTGAGAACCATCTTTGCTTCCCTGATCTAATAACTTACAGAAGTATTCACCCTATCTGTCACTTAACTCATTGGGCTCCCATATCATTTCCCCAATCTCATTCTTCACACAACTTACAACTTTGTTTCCCCTATTTTTCCTGAGTCTCATGTACTTCCAGAAGGACTTCCTATCTTTCCAAAAAGCCAGTTCATGCCTTTCCACTTTCTCCTTCCTATCTTTTGCCTTACTGTGGCGAACCAGCTTAGCCGCTTCACGTTTCTTACAGCGATATTCATCCACAGAGACTCTACCTTGCAACATCCCCAAATAGGTACTTGATGTGTTCTTACAGTTCTTCTGCACATTTTTGGCTATGCTATTATACTTACAGAAGAAGGTAAACAGACGTTTTTTTTTTTTTTTGTTCTTTTTTTTACTGGTTTATTATTATTTAAAATTGTAATGGAAATAAAATGACTTAAAACCAGTGCTTTTTTCTGGAAAAAAAGGTGCCGGTACTCACGACGAAGATGTTATTACAGCAACTTCCACACTTTTAACATATCCTCCGATATACCCTCGTTGTCTCTAGATCGCTTCTTGCTTTTGGTATCAACTGAAGAATGACAACCTTGGAGCGGCCATGAGTCCACATATTTGCTAGGGTTGAACTGAGTGAGATGAAGTCCTACTATCCTGATGAACATCAGTGCAGAAGTTGTCCGTACAAACAGAGATGACCTAGATAAAGTTACTCTAAGATTCATCTGAGAGAAACCTCTTTCACATTCACTGGAAGATATTGCAATTGTGCTCAAAGTGTTCTTTAGATGAAATAGTATGTCCGGGACTTTATTTACTTGACAACTTTCACGGCTTCTCTTTCATTTAAGCGGAATTTGTGTGCTAACTTTCTAATTTCAGCTTCCCCAAATTTCAGATGTTTCCCAGGATTTTCTGGCCAATACTTGGAATCTAAAATCTTGGCACATTCAGGCAAATCAGCATCATATTCTTCAGGCAGACGATTTCCAACAGCCTCTTTCAGACTTTTATAAAAAGCAGATGAACTTATTGCAGGACTGTGTCTTTCATTTGTGTGGAGCTCAATCCCTTTGAACTTCATGTTCTTCTGACTTTGAAGAAACATGCTGTAGTACGGACCAGGATTTTCAATTCTTTCCTCAAAAAGTCGAACTGTATTCTTTATCTTCCTGTCTGCTTTGTACAAGTCAATATTTCTCTCTTGTAAATCTAGGCTTAGTTCGCTAAGTTCTTGGAGAGCATCTCACACATAAGGCCCAAATCAAGAACGAAATCGAATGAAGTTATTTTTCTTAAAAGGCCCTCATAAAGATAGCGATCTGTTTTGCTTCTTCTGCTGTCTTCTTTTGCCTCTTAAAAGTGATGGACGAGGTCTTCAAAGTCTTGCCACACTGCAGAAACAGTGCGAAAGCTAGATGCAACCCAGCGAGTGCTTAGAATTCTGCCAATTTTAAGAAGTTGAAGTTCTAGAGTTACTGCACATTCCTGTAGTTCCCTAGCATTCTTAGGTGAAGCATGATCAGTCACATAAAGTTTGTCCATGAAACTCTTAAAGCGATTCACTCCTGCCACATTGCTCACTGTTGCACTAACAGACAATTCAAGGCTATGGCTAGCACAATGCCAGAAAATAACACTAGGAAACTTGTCTTGCATTAGCCTCAATTCGTGACCACTTTGTCTTGCATTAGCCTCAATTCGCAAACACAGTACCATCTGCCGGAATATTTATAACGCATTTTGCTGTCAATAAATCGCAATTTTTTAAAAACTTAAGTAAAAAGGTGCTGGTACTGCGTACCGTTGCGTACCGCCAGCAAAAAAAAGCACTGCTTAAAACCTTTAAAATCTTAAAACTTTTTGGTATTAGGCTGGCCTTGAAAGTTTGAAACATTTAAAAAACTGTAATAACTTATCTGTGGTTATTAGTTTTTTAGTTTTCTTCAATACAGATTGAACTGCACTTAAGATTTTGTAAATCTTTTCAATATACAAACTCTCAAGTGCCAGTTCAATCAATTTCATCTGAAACTTCATTAAATTGCAGTTTTAAATCATGGATTGTTGTTATATCTTTTCATTTTCAACTGGTTTTGGGTAGTGAAAACCTCCCATCTTCAAAGGGAATAAATACACAAAATGGCGCCACAGAACTTTTTGGTCAAGTGCTAACAGGTGACCCCACATTTACAGTATCTCGTTGGAAGGTGGCAATTGTGCATGTGTGTGAAAATGAACTATGCATGTGCGTGAAAATGAATTATGCATGTGAGTGAAAATGAATTATGCATGTGTGTGAAATTGAACATTTTCACCCACATGCACGGTGATATTGCCACTTTCCAATGAGACACTGTCGATGTGGAATCGCCCGTTAGCACTTGATGAAAAATTTTATACTACCATTTTGTGCATTTATTCCCTTTGAAGATGGGAGGTTTTTACTACCCGAAACCGGTTGGAAATGACAAGATAACAATCCACGGCTAAAACTGCAATTTAACGGAATTTCAGATGAAAATGATTGAACCAGCACTTGGATCATTTTGTATATTGAAGAAATTTTTACATGGAACTATAAATCAGTTTTTTAGGTTTTTAAATGTTTTTAAAGGCTAGTTGAATACCATGAAGTTTTAAAGTTTTTAGGGTTTTAAGATATTTTATTTCCATTACAATTTTATAAATCATAATAAACCAGGAAAAAACGTTTTTTTACAAAATAAATCTCTTTTCTGTACATAGCATAGCTAAAAATGTACAGAAAAACATGACATAATGTAGTTTGCTTATGTTAATAGAATGAATGATAGGGTGTTAGCTACAAAGATTTGTTTAATCCAAATCATTGGTAAGTAAATTAAGTAGATGATAATGAACATCAAGTTCAAAGAAAAATCTTGAAACCTATGACAAGGAGAAACACAATGAGTACAAAACATGGGATGGCATTTATAAGAAATGTAATGGGTGTGCCTGAGGTTCAAATTATATGCAAAAAATGACACAATGGAGGCATTTTGATATATTAGTATTACTTAAAAATCTGGTTGTCTTTGTGGAATTTAAACTCTGAATTTCAGGAACAGTTTGATGATTTCCACACATATACAAAAGGGAAAGAGTAGGTTTGCAGCCCTTAACAGTTTTCCTTGTATTAGTTCA
Source organism: Macrothele yani (assembly GCA_039090855.1). Taxonomy (NCBI): domain Eukaryota; kingdom Metazoa; phylum Arthropoda; class Arachnida; order Araneae; family Macrothelidae; genus Macrothele; species Macrothele yani. The sequence continues at coordinate 69,238,444 of CM077025.1, read as the reverse complement.
ATGCTACATATAGTCTAAACACAATTTTCATACATAGATAGATAGAAAATGATAAGGAAAAATTAATAAGCAGTCAAAAAAACCTAAGTACTCAAAATGTCATGCAATCCATTCAGGATACATATATTATTTGGTAAAAAATTGCATGACATAAAAATCATAACACAAGACAAATAAATGTTTAAAATATCATATCCACTACCTGAAGATAGTAGGGTTGTTTCTCCCCATCTTCTTTTCAGCATATTAGCTTTCTCATGTATTTAGAGCAACCAGGTAAAAATTTCTTGAAGTGCAATTTGAAATGCATGCCAAAAAAAAAATCATTTAATTACGAATTATAGACTACTGATGTGGGTATTGTTCATAATCAACAGTCAATCGAATGAAAAAGTTAAAAAAAAAGAAAAAAGAAAACGAACAACTTTTTTTAACATAAATTTGCCAGCTCAACATTCAAAGTTCATGCTGAAGCTAAATGGGCCCATGCATTAACTACTGATATACAAGGTGATTCAAAAAGGGCTTAACAATTTTGAAAGTGTATAGAAATTTATTTATGATACTTTACAGAATTTTTTGAGGCTTTAATCTGTAGAAAAACAAGTTTTATCCCACTTGGTGATATGGCAAACATCCCACCTGATGTCAATTTTTTCCCAAACTTGAAGCAGCATATCTGTTGTCACTTCTGCAACTGCGGAGGTGGTTTAAGTTTTGAGTTCAGCAACATTTTCTGGTAATCTTGGAACAAAAACACAATCTTTAATGAAATCCCGTAGGAAACATTGAGAGGTGTCAAGTCAGGAGAACGAGGTGGCCATGCCATCATCTCTGCTTGGCCAATCCATCAGCCTGGGAAACGTTTATTGAGAAAATCCCGGATATTTGTACTACAGCGAGGTGGTGTGTCATCTTGCTGAAAGGGAATGGGTCCTTCTTGATCATCATTGTCCAACTGTGGAATGAGATAAATTTTTGAGCATATCCAGATACATGATACTATTGATGGTTTTCCCATGAAAACAGAAGGGGTAAGCCTTATGTTTGTAAGTTCACAAAACACATTCACCTTTGGGCTGGCACAAACATGTTTCAAAGATTCACATGGATTTTTAGCATCTCAAAATCTCACCACTGACATGAAATGGCGACTCATCACTGAAGATTATGTAGTCCACGAATGTCCAGTCTTCCTCTATCTGATACAACATTTCCTCACAGATTTCCTGATCCACACAATCTATGCTATTAATTTCTTGAACAATGGTAAATTTGCATGGTTTTAAGTGCAATCATTTTCATAACACTTGCCAAACCACTGGTTGTGAAATACTCATACTATGAACAAAGCTCTCCCTCATTTGTTCCATGATAGCAACAAAAACACTTGGCAACCAGGAGATTTCTCATGGTGAACAGAACAACCAGTCACAATAAAATCCTTATGCCAAGAGTAAATTGTAAGTCTAGTGGGAGGATCTCTATGATATTAGGTGCAGAAATTTCCATTGAACAGTTGTCACAGATTTCATTTCTTCACACCAAAACACACAGTGAGAAAGTAACCATTTTGAAGTGCACACTGCTGGCAGTTGCAGAATTCTGTGCTATGGCACTACATGAGGTAAAACTTGATGTGTTTTGCTACAGATTAAAGCCTCAAAAAATTTTATATTCTGAATGAATTTTTATATGCTTTCAAAGTTGTAAAGTCCTTTTTGAATCACCCTGTATATGTCAATGAATTCAGCACACATGGACTTAATTACGGCCATCAATAGACATTCTAACATGAGTTGTCCAGTTTTTCAGTCACATGGTGTTTCAAGAAATCACTCAGACAAAAACAAATGTAATCTAAATTTCTAATAAGAAAAAAAAAACTTACAGGAGCAGCATAAAATTCCGATTCTGCTAATTCTCGCTTGTAATGGGGCAATCCAAGTTTAGCTAATTCCCTAAAAACTTCAGAAACCACTGTTTTTGCTCACTTGTGAAATGAACTGCAAATTTAAAATACAAATTCTTATACATTCAACAAATATGAAACAAACTAGCATTGATGCATGTCAAAAATTAGTATGTAACAGAAGATTTCACTAGTTTTTTGTTTGTTTTTTATTAGAAATAGTTTTTGAAATCTTCAAATTGACAGCTAATGTATGAACAAATATTTCCAATATCAATCAAAAATGTTGTACTACATTAATATTTTTGGGTATTATTGGTATACAGTGAAAATATAATGATAAATTGTGATAAAGTTAACTTCCTCAGTGAAAGAAGTTAATATATGGACTATCCTGAAGTTCCCTCTTTTTACAAAAGATTTTGGTTTTGAAAATAACAAAGTAACAGAAAATTTCTTTGAACATGCCTAGCAAAATCATCATTTGTCCCTTGCTGTATGAGCAACCACTTTAGTAGTTCTCACTTATGTAAAAGATGCACATACACATTTTTCCAGTAAAAAATCTTTCATTTTTACTTCATCTAAGCTCATGCCAGTAATAACTTTTTCAGTAACCAGTCACATCTAAATTGATAATAACTAAACATAAGAAACAGCTGGACAGAACTGTGTTTGAAAAGAAATATTTATCAATAAGACTGACAATGAGACCTAAAACAGTTTTTAATTCATATCATCTTCACCTCATAATGTATGATTTTTATGTTAAAGGAAGTAATTTGCAAAAAAATTCTCTTTAGTTTTCTTCAGTTGTTTTTTTCTATTTGAACACATTTCTAGTTTTCTACCCAGCAAAAACACAAGTGCTGGGAAACTGCTGGCCACCAGCTGGCAGCGATGGGTCACTGCTGGCTGAAATCTGCCGCTCACGGCCCGGTAGTGGTCCGTTGGTGGCAGCGCTATCAGTTGGCGAGCCATTGATGGCCCTGTAGCATCGCCGTGAATTGTGGGCCTCCAAGCAAGTGCCACTAGTGGCCCGTTGCTGGCAACCAATGCAACCCCCAACAGCAGGTGGAAGCATCGGGACTGCGCATGCGCAGAAGCAACACTTGCTGTGTCTCTCATGGTACCAGTTAGTTGAAGACGACGCTATCGCCATCGTGTTATTTTAGTGGATGTTAAGAAAAAATCCATATGTGGAGAGGCGAATTAATTTCCTATTGAAATTTTACGTCGACAAAGATATCAGATTAAGCCGTGAAATACTAGATTACAGCCATGAAATACACCCACTCCATTCCCATGAATAACAATTCATGGAATAGAGTGGATGAATAACAAGAAAAAATTTGAAACCGCTTGAAACACATATCCTGGAAAACCATTAAAACAGCGTTTGTTGGGGAAAAAAAAAAAGAATTATAGGCGTACAAAATTTATTAATTATTTGAAAGAAAAAAAAAAAGCAACGCTATGTGGTGTACTCATCCATGGGTTGAATACACAAGACTGGGAGGAATTCGCTTCTAAAAATAACGAGAAGTAAAATAAAATATCTTTCCTCTTTAAAACAAATGTAGCTTCGGACAATGGAAAGGAAAGACACAACGTTAAAAATGTAACAGAATGTGACATGAACCCGGGTAAATATATATTTATTCAACAATCTCTTTTCAAGACGGCAAGGACAGTACAAAACTTTGGAAAGCGACTCTAAGTATGTACACGCCTTGAAAATGAGTGAAGTTCCCTTAAGGTAAAAAAAAAAAACTATCGTTACGTTGAAAAAATTAATTTATCAATTATATGAAACTGACTTTTATGAAAAATACCTCTCAATATTGTAAAATGAAAGAGGGAAGCATTCGATTACAAATTGCATACCAAACAGATAGCTTCCAGCACGTCTGAGCGTAGTGAATTAGTCCGGTCGGTAGCGAGCGCGGCTTCCACGCAAACGGCCCAGGATCAAATCTAGTCAAATACAAACGGGCGTTTTTCCGGTCTGTTGAGGAAATTTCCCTAGCGCTGTGCGTAAGGGTGGAAAAAAAAATTGTAGCTTTGGGAAACTGCGGTTATCCTTGCTTTTATTATTATTATTATTATTATTATTATGGCTACTACTGGGAAATTGGCGGACAAGATTCCGCAAGCCACCAGTTACGTCACGTGGTTGCTGGCTGCCACTAATGGCCCACTAGCGGACCACATTAGGCTAGCCATCATTTCTGGCACGTGCGTGCAGGGCCACTGAAGGGCCACTTGTGGCAGCTACTGCCTGTGATGGACCACTGATGGCCCTGTTGTGGCATATGACAACTGATGGGGTGCCAACTGTTGGCCAGCTGTTGGCCTGAACTGCTGGCCCTTCTGTTGGCCGCCCGGACATTTTATTGACGGTTCGGCAGCGGCAACATAGTGCTGGGCCAGCAAGACTGTTTTTGCTGGGTAGTGACTACCTAGGCATCTTCCCATTGCTTTAACCCTTTTCTCCGTGAATTATGGAAAGGAAAAGCACACGATTTCTTCATGGCAATCACTATGCATACTCATAACATGCACATAAATGAAAAAATTACTAAAGTGTTCAGCAAGAAATATTAAAGAGACCATTAATGTAGTACAACATTTTTTTAAAGTGTTCAGTAAGAAATATTAATATAGTACAACATTTTTGATTGATATTGCATTTCCTAAAAAAAAAAAACAGATTCCCAGAGCATGGTTTCACTACAGAAATGTTTTTGACAACTGCAATCCATAAAAAGACATGCTGACTAATGAATCAAGGACAATGAATTTTTTAAAGATTTTTTATGTTCATAACATAAGATGGCAGAGCTGAAGATATTTATATGCCTAAAATAGAGCTATATGAAATGACCATGTGCTTGAGAAATTATATGCTAACTAATTTCCATAATACAGTTGGCTTCATGATGTAACATTTTGGGAAGGAATACAAGTATGGGATCTTTTATCTGGATAATGGGTTAAAAAATAATAGATAATAAATAATATTCTGGATAATGGGTGTTTCTGAAATTTAGAGCACAATGCCTAAAATCTGATAAAGACAGTAGAAAATTGAAAAAAAAAAAAAGTTCTGCATTTAAAATAAAGATGTTTGGTTAGCTAGCATTAATTGCAAGGCATTCTAAATCTGATGAGATATCATCAGGAACATCTGGTGAAGAGGGTTAGCTGCAGTAACACAAGTGCCAGAAGTTGAAGGTCGAGGCTCAGAGGATTTTTAGTTTTATTATTATTTTCTTAATTTTGAAATATTTCTTATAATGTAAGTTGTTTCAGAAACTTTGAACTTTCCTTTAGGAGCCGTTCTTGAATCTTACATATTGACATTATTTGTTGCCCTGATATGAAGCTCATTTGTTCCATACCACAAATCAGTCCTTCAGTAAAGCTTAAGATCTCATCAATGGAATTTTTTTCTTCCACATTAGCATTTGGTTGATCACTATCACTGTCATCATCTGAATTTTCATTTACAACCCTACAGCATATTTCATTGTCTGTCATTTGGAGAGTAACTGGAGCAACCCTGTCGATATTGTGGTACTCTTCCACTGCCTCTTCATCCAGTGACTGAGCTTTAGTACAGGAACATCCTGCCCTGAAGCTCAGTCACACTGTATAGTTCATCAGCTCTGTTACAATTAGTTTTTCACTTGATCCCCTGAAGCCAATAAAATCAGGTTCTTGTTCATTCTCACCATCTAAAAACAGTGTCAATTGCCGCAAGTTATGCCATCCATTAATCACAGTGTCTTTATCAACCTTTTCCCACACTTTTGCAACACATGTTGAAATTCCTTAGAAATTCTTTTATTCTAACTCTTTTATCACACTCTTTCAGCATTTTATGTAAGAAATCACCCTTATAATGTGATTCGAATGACTACAGTATAACATGGTCAAGAGGCTGGATAAAAGATATACACAGTTAGGTGGCAAGTAGACAGCAAACACATTATCTTTGACAAGAAGATCTGGATCAGTGTATGCCGAGCAATTATCCAAAATTAACATAATCTTGGCATCATAAAAAATGTCCTGCTGATGTGCAGTGTGCCCTAGCCTCAGGAACAAAGTGGTTTTCAAATCAGATCAGAAAGATTGGTCTTGTAATCCATGCTCTCTTATTGGATGTATAAGTGACTGGAAAAACTGACACCTTTCACAGCATGTGGGCTTTTGCATTTACTAAAAACAATCGATCTTGCACTGTGTGTCGCTGCTGCATTGCAACACATGAGCACAGTTAATCTTTCTTTTGAGTCTTTAAACCCATTTGGTGCAGTCTCCTGTGGTTCTGCACTGTCTTCTGTAAATCATACCTTCAAAATAAGGAAGTTTCATCTACATCAGTGGTTCCCATTTAGTAGTTTGCAAACCTCCTGGGGTTGAAATTCCTGTGAAGGTGTTTCAAGGGGTTTGTGGTAAAATTTCTGTAATGGCGTCTCCATAAAATTACAATAAAGGTTTTAACGGCAAGTAGGTTGAAATGCATTAACAGTTTAATTATTTTTTGCAGATGTTTGGGACACACATTCTTACATAGTCAGCATTAGAATAACTCTTGATGTCGACATATCAAGCTTAAGTTACGTAAAAATTACAAGTGGTAGGACGTTTCGGTAGCGACTTCTACCTTGATCAGCCATGGAATGAAACACGTGGTATTAGCATCAGTTGTTGCCAGATTTCAAAATAGCTTTCCAAATCATAGGTATGTCAAAAGGTGCGTCTGTATTACAGGTGTTAGGAGTAAGAAAGATTTCAATGCTTTCACGGTACCTAAGGGCTTTCCAATTGCTGAACGTAGCGATGCGTTTAACATTTTGCCAATCAGGTACCACGGACGTATCGCTGATGGTTAAAATTGAAAGGGAGGTGGAAGGGTTGCCTTTCTTAATATCAGTGATATGTTCTACCAATCGCCAGTTGATGCTTCGGTAAGTACTACTAATGTAGTGGGTAATGCCTGTGGAAGTGTTGACAGGGATATACCCCTTGTAGCTCTAGGGGTTTATTGGGATCTCTGTCTTTAAGGATAAGGTTAAGAAGATGTGGAGATGGTTTAACTGCAATCTTGTAGCCAAAAGACTTGAAAAATGGAGTAAACTTTGTGAGTGAAGGTCAGGCTAAAGGGCAAAGTGCCCACAAACTAATGAGTGGTGGAAAGTTCAGGCAGTAAACTGGTAGATCTATTCTGTGATTCAAATTTCTTAATTAGCCTATGTACTAAGAGGGGTGTAAGAAGCCATGCAATTTGCCAATGTTGATAATATTCTGAAATTCGTTTTGAAGAGCAGAAGGGCTATTGCAAATAAGGTTATCTCTGTGGATGTACGCCTTTAAAGCAGCCAATTTGTATTTACCAAAGGTGCAGGAATAGTAAGGGATGATATTATGGGTGGCAGAAAGTTTTCTGTAAACAGAGAGAACAAGTGAGAAGTCTGGGTTGATGCTAACATCCAGAAAACTAATATTGCTGTCCACCTGTTCTTGAGACGAGAATCTTATATGAGGAAATTTGGAAGTTATAGATGACATAAGTTCAAAATAGAGTGTTTCTGGTGTGGCAGAACATCATCAACATTGGCAAATTGCATGGCTTTCCACACCTCTTAGTACATAGGCTAATTAAGAAATTTTAATTACAGAATAGATCTACCAGTTTACTGCCTGAACTTTCCACCACTCATCAGTTTGTGGGCACTTTGCCCTTTAGCCTGGCCTTCACTCACAAAGTTTGTTCCATTTTAAAGTCTTTTGGCTACAGAACTACTGTTAAACCAACTCCACATCTTCTTACCCATATTTTTAAAGACAGAGATCCCAATAAACCCCCAGAGTTACAAGGGGTCTACTCTATCCCTGTCAACACTTCCACAGGCATTATCCACTATATTGGTAGTACTTATTGCAGCATCAACTGACAATTGGTGGAACATATCACTGATGTTAAGAAAGGCAGCCCTTCCATCTCCCTTTCAATTTTAACCATCAGCGATATGTCCGCGATTCCCGATTGGCAAAATGTTAAACGCATCGTTCCGTTCAGCAATTGGAAAGCCCTTAGGCGCCGCAAAAGCATTGAAATCTTCCTTACTCTTAACACCTGTAATACAGATGCACCTTTTAACATACCTATGATTTGGAAAGCTATTTTAAAATCTGGCAACAACTGATGCTAATACCACGTGTTTCATTCCATGGCTGATGAAGGTAGAAGTCACTACTAAAACATCCCAGCACTTGTAATGTTTACGTAACTTAAACATGATATGTCGACATCAAGAATTATTCTAATGTTTTGTGTGTTACGTGTTTCACTGCCAATTTTTCTCACTATGATACATAGTCAGCATGCATGAGAGTGTGATCGGTGCTGTATTATGTTTCAAAAACATCTGTGTGCGACGGACACCCACAGCAAGGGAAAGATTACTCTTTGACATCACAAGATCATGGAATAGTTCATCCTACCTAACTCCGACATAGAAAGAAACTAGTTAGCTTTTAGCTTGTGGGATGACCTTGCAGAGTAAACAATGCTGCTGTTGTTCACCGGAACTCCCAAAACATCGAAAGTCCATGCATCATTAAGGTAGCATTGAACTTGTAATAGCTTGTGAAAACTTTTTAACTTTAAGTTAAAAAGTTTTTAACTTCAAGGCAGAAGTACCTGCCATTAGTAATTTTTTTACTGTGAAGTCAGGGATCACTGGTTAAAGACTGGAACCATGGTGAAACATGGTAATGAGGAGGAAACGAAATGAAATTCCTTCTTCAAATGTGGTGCTAGATGATCTTCTGAAATCCTGTAAAACGCATTCAACTGACAAAAATTCTGAAACAATGCTTAATGATGTTCAAGATATTGACATTACATCTAGTACTCAGAAAAAGAAATATAATGAAGATTATATTAAATTTGGCTTTTCGTCTACAGGAGAAGAGGTCTACCCAAGCCCACAATGTGTCAGTTACAGAGAAGTCCTCACAAACAGCAGCTTGAAACCTTCTCTCTTCTCTTGTTTTTGAAACTATGCACCAGAGTCTTGCAAATAAACCAGTTGATTTTTTTAAATGGAAATCCGAAGAACTCAAAGTATCTCATACTGATTTGTATATTTCCCTTCGTAATCAAGATAGTGAAGAAGCAATTAAAGCAACATACTTGGTAAGCTACCAAACAGAAGAAGCTGGGGAAGCCCATACTACTACGTAAAATCTGATTTCCCCATGTGCAAAAGCAATTGTCATGTAGCATGTTTTTTGATGATTTGGCAAAGAAATTGGACATGCTATCCTTTTCTAACTACACAATGTCTCGCTGAATCCATGATATGTCTGAGGATGTTGAATCTGTTATTATACAACAGGTGAGGAAAAGTACTATTGTATGCTCTTCAGTTAGATGAGACCAGAGACATTTCTAACATAGCAATGTTAACAGCATTTGTATTATACCTGAATGATGCTAAAGTGGAGGAAAACATGCTGTTTTGCAGCCCATTGAAAGGGTGTAGAACTGGTGAAAACATTTTTAATTTAATGAACTCATATTTTGAAGGAAAGTAAACTGAATGGTTTTCTTGCTGTGGAATTTGTACAGATGGTGCAAAATCGATGACAGGAAAATTTGTGGGCTTAGTAACTTGCATAAAAAAATATATGTGCGAATATTTCTTGGACGCATTGTAGTATTCATAGACACCCCTTGGCAGTACCATAACTAGCTTTTCATGTGCCCTGTGCCAGGTTTTATTTTTGGACCCCCTTTTGGGGGGGGAGGGAGGGGGGATAATAATAAAACAAATACACTATAACAATGGTTTATAAATAATTTTTTTGTACACAAAAAATATACAAGGTCATTCACATGTATTTATAAATGAAAATAATTGTTTAAATTGCACTTTTCTGGCTTTCATTTCAACAAATTCACTGATTACATCATAATTAATATATCTAATGATATTATATTTAATCGAAATTACACAGGGCTAGTTCATCGAAATAATTATTGTGCCTTCCCTGTTCAGTGGCGCCACGGGTACGGATGTTGAACCATAAAACTACATAAAACAGCCAACAAAGCAAAGAAAAGCATGCGTAGAAGATCGCTTCTTTACTAACCTTGATGGGAGCTCTGGTCATGTGACCAGATGTGCATCTTTAAAAGGAGCTTTAAGCACCATTTTAAAAAGATGCTGTTCTAATCATGACTGACTGATACAAGACTATATATAATTTATTACTACTAAGCTTGCGGTGTTAAGATAGAATAATAATAACGTTTCTCACAATAAAATGTTTATTATACATCGACTATAGTTTTCCAGAGCTTTTGGCTCAGCTTTTTCAGGACGCATGGAACTTAAACATTCGAATCATTGTGGCATCATCAGAATTTTGATGGTCACGGATTTCGGTGAGTTCTTTCCACGCGCTTAAAAGAAATGGAGTCTACGTCATGTCGTTGACAATCCGTGATGAGTTCCGGTATATGTGGAAAGTATCTAATATATTAAAGCATGATAGTCAAGTCCGGTTTATCAATAAGTGTAGTGTTTCCAAACAAAAATTTATACTGTGGAATTAACTTTTTTACAGGTCTTATAGAGGTTATTATTCAAAAACGTTGGTGGTCAAATTTTCGAACTAAAGCCTAGTTCGCCATCAGGGCTACGTCAATAGAGTAGTTGCTGCCACTCAGTTGGAAGAGTCCAACCGCAATTATCGTTAATTGTGGTACTTCTTCTTCTTGCTATTTCAATCCCTTTTTCTAGTTTCCTCTTTACTAAGTTTGATTGGTGGGCGATTATTCTTACTGAGGCCCAGTTTACGGAGATTCCACTTGCTTGTATATGTCTGTCTAGCCCTGTTTTGTTACTAATATTCCTAACAGCTGCTTGGTGTTCTTTCATTCGGACTTTAATACTTCTCCCTGTTTCACCTATAAAACCGAGTCCGCAGTTATAGTCGATGCAATATATTACTCCTTCTCGCAATTGGATGTCCACTTCTTTCTGCTTTAAAGCTGGCAGGAACTTCTTTAATTTGTTACTTAGATCTGGAGCAAGCCTGATATTACATTTTGCTCCGATCCTCTTCATTTTTTCAAAAAGTCCCTTGTGGTACGTAATTTTGCTGGTGAATTTGAAGTTGTTTATTTCCTGCTTCAATTTTTTGGCACTTGTCTAAATAATTTCTCAACATAAGGGGAGGGGTATCTGTTTTCTGCCAATATTTCTTTTAATTCTTCTCTGTGAAGATCTTTTTGAGCATCTGAAGAGACCAGGACTTAAATTTTTTCCAAAAATTGTCTCGCCGTATTCGATTTAATATAATCAGGGTAGAATGAGTAGAAGTCTAACATCTTCCCTGTGTTACTAATGTTCCTAATAGCTGCTTGGTGTTCTTTCATTCAGACTTTAATACTTCTCCCTGCTTCTCCTATATAGCTGAGTCACCAGTTACAGTCGATACAATATATTACTCCTTCTTGTAACAAAACAGGGCTAAACAGACATATACAAGCAAGTGGACACTCCATAAATTGGGACTCAGTAAGAATAATCACCCACCAGTCAAACTTAGTAAGCCGCCCCGGTGGCGCAGTGGTCTAAGGCGTTGGCCTCTGATCATTCGTCCGTAAGGGGTCCGGGTTCGAATCCCGGTCTGGCATGGATGTTGTGTTTGTCTTACGGCACTGGCTCTCTCCCTTCCCTGGAACCAGTGACCCTAAATTAGGGACGGGCGACTGCTTATAGCCCATTGAGTTGCTCACGGCGGTCGTTAAACCTCCAAACAAAAAAAAAAAAAAAAAAAAAACTTAGTAAAGAGGAAACTAGAAGAAGGGATCAAAATAGCAAAAAGAAAAAGTACTACAATTAACGACAATTGTGGTTGTACTCTTCCAACTGAGTGGCAGCAACTACTCCAGTGACGTAGTCCTGATGACGAACTAGGCTTTAGTTCGAAAATTTGACCACCAACTTTTTTGAATAATAACCTCTATAAGACCTGTAAAAAAGTTAATTCTACAGTACAATATGAATAGAGGTGCCATAAATTCATTTACAACAAAAATTTATGAATATTTTCGTGACAATGTTGGGCTATATACAACTTCTGCAGTTAACAGTTCCGTACATAAGTCTTGTGTATCTTCACGCGGAAACTTAAAGCCCCATAGGTCTGTCCTATATATGAAAGTCCACATTCAGAAAGTATCTGATAAATTCCCCAGGAGTTTATGTCTTCAACGTAGTCTCTTGATTAGTAAAAATTCATCTTGTTTATGGGTTTGAAAATAACTTTGAAATTAAAACTTTAGAGAATTTTTGAAATTCCAAAGCAAATCTGAGGAGCAAATGAGATAACCGCCCAATTCTTTCGTATTGGGAGATCTATGTATACGGCATGAGCGTGCAGACATGCTTTGGTTTCCTAAATTTTTGGACAGCTTTGTCAATAACGGAAGGGCTGTATCCTCTGCGTACTGCAATTGGTTTAAGAAAATCAAGCTCTTTCTGTAAGGAATTCTCAATTGAGCAGATATGTATTGCACGACATACGTATGAGAAGAAGGCAGATATCTTTTGTTTTCATGGATGATTTGATTTTGCATGTGGGAGTAAGGAAACAGCAAATGGTTTTCGATAAACTGTTGTACTAAAGGATCCTTCAGAGCATGACACAAGGACATCAAGGAATGGTAAGCAGCCATTATTTTCAGTCTCACATGTGAACTGTATATGTGGATCAATTGAATTGATAAGTTCAACTAATTTGGGTATTTCCAAGTTCATGCCATTCCAGAGAACAAAAGTATCATCTACATATCGAATCCACAGGTCAAATGTAACAAGATGAAAGAGTTGGTTCTCAAAGTGACGCATGTAGACTTCACATAAAATAGGTGACAGTGGGCTACTCATTTCAAGGCCTTCCATCTGTTGGAAAAATCTTCCACGAAAAAGGAAACTGTTTTGTCTTATACAAATTTCCACTAGTCTCAAAATTTCTTCTACTTCCGGTTGGCTGAAATGATGTTCTTTGAGACTTGCTTTCAATGCTTCGAGGGCTCCATCACTGGGATACTTGTGAACATGGATTTCACGTCAAAGTATAACATGAACTGATCGCTGAATGAATGTCGCTTTAGCTGATTGACAAACCAGGGTTCGTACACTTTTGGGAGGAAAAAATTCAAGGACTTTCCAGGCCTTTTCCAGGACATATACAAAAAAATTCCAGGATGATTATTACGCTTTACAGTATCATGTTCAAATTATTTTTTTAAAGTAATTTCAATTTTAAGTAATAAAAATGATGAAAGATGCAAATGGATGAATGTGCTTTATGCAAATGGATCAAGTTTATCAAGCACAAGACCATAAAGAATAAATTCTGTTCTCATGCCCCGACCTTTGAATTAAAGTTGGATCATTTTCTACAAGGGTAGGTTTCTCCTCCCTGATAACATACCAAAACTTTGTTGCAATCAAACAGATTTTATGTGAGTTAACATTCCTAAGCTTGGAGAACAAATACTGCTCTTATGTCTTGTCCTTTAAATTTAATTTCGACCTTTTTCAAGAGGGTAGGTTTCCAGGTTGTACCCAACAGCATACTAAAATTTCGCCGAAATTCAACCGCTTTCATGCGAATTATCCTACAGACAAACCCAAAGCATAAACGTTTCTGCAACCACAGTTCAAAAGTGTTAGGAATTTCGAAAATAAAAGCATAACGAACAGCGCGAAAACTAGCTCATAAATAGAATATTTGAAACACTCTCAATGTATGCACTCTCAATTATTAGGGATGGTAGAGGGGAAGGGAATAGAACTGTCCAAAATTAGCATGTTTTCGTTGCGCTAGGGCGCTTAAGCACGGCTGAATTCCTTCAGATACCCCCAATGTTCAAATGATTGAAATGTGCTGATATTCATGGAATGAAATGGTTGATCAGCTATGATGACCGCATAAAAGTTCGGGGGGGGGGTTAGTTTATGCAACATTTTACATCACTCCAGTATTTATCTTGTCATCATCAACAATCGCAATGCAACTACCGCTTACGATCGCGGATATCAGCAACCGAAAATCTGCCATATCTCTAAGTGATATAACACACAGTATCCTATTAGTGTATTGTAATTGAAAAAAAAAGGATGTGGAAAAAAGAAACTTTCAGAAATTAAGATCATCAAGTCATGCGTTTCAAAAATCCGTTTTCCTTTATAACGTTTAAAAACATGTTTTTGCTTTTTTACCTGTAGTGTAAATAAAAAAACTATGTTGATTTTTTTATGGAATTAGACGTCCGTATGTCTGATTGTCTTCATCTGAGTTCACACGTTAGCTACTGTGTACAAGTAGACCTATTTTTTCAGCTCAAAAATATGTAGTTTTGTATATATTCACAGTATAAGTCATTCCTTATTCCCACAGAACTGAATTCAGCATATGCAAAATGAAGATCATCAAGACCCGCCCAACACTATGTTTCTGATTGTCTGCTGTTTATATTCAAGAAATGCAAACATGGATCAATGGTGAATGCAGCAACTATGATTTTTATTTATTACCAAGAAAAAAAAAAAAAAAGAGCGGTGAAAGCTGCAAAGCTGAAACGGATATTTCTCTCGACCCCCCCTGCACAAAAACATTCCGATTAAGATCAAACAGCAGGAGGACGCGTCCACACACACACACAACCTTTGGAATGACCTGATGGAATGGCTTCTTTTCATTTGGCACATCGCCATAGATCACCACCTGCAGCTCACTGAACTGTCAAGTTGCACCCTTCCTCCTTCACTTATAATCAAGTTGCACCCTTACTGTCAAGTTGCACCCTTCCTCCTTCAACTATAATAGAAAATGTAAAAAAAAAAAAAAAAAAAAAAAATGCTCCCCAATTTTCGACAAAATTAAATTACCAAATTTGCATCATGATGTTGCAATTTACTAAAATACGTTTGTTTATCTGCTGAATATTGCTTAAATCCATTGAAAACTTTTTAATTATAGATGATTTTTTTATTAAAACTAACTCAGACGTCTGAATAAAAACGTGTTTGTAATTCAAATAGAGTCCATAAAAAAATTTAAGGATCACTCTGTTTAAATAAACCATGGCATCTAAAAAAAAATAATTCACTTGCTTTTCCCGTAATTTATAATTACTGTTTCTTTTTTCAATCCGATTACGCAACGGATTTTTTTTTTTTTTCATCTGCTAAAGTTCCTAACGGAATTTGGCGAAATTTGCACTAGAACTTTATTGTGATGTATCTTAACTACTGTAAAAATTTTACTGTGTTATTTCCAAAATTCAGAAAAATGGATTTCTGAAAATATTCTCCTAGTCCTTTTGAGCTGTGGAAGTGATAAACAGGTGTTTGCTTTCTTCCCAACCAAGGGCTTCAGATCAGCGCTCCCAGCTGTCAATCAACCGTTGCTATGGTAACACCCTTTTCTGCTGGAGGCTCACTCTGTCCAAAGAGGCACAAATACTTGTCCATAATAAAAATTACCAATGCTAACTTTTAAAGTTTTAAACCGATTCAATTGGAATTTTGGAAGTGAGCTTCTGTAATCCAATTACAGTGAATGTAAAAATTTCAGCCACTTTCGTGAAAAATTCGCAAAGATAGTTTTCTTATTTTTTATCATAAGTAGCGGAAGTCTCTTGAGGGGAGGGAGGGTGGCATGCACATAAAGAAGCAAATGAATGTGTTGTTCAGGCATACTCCTCACTGGTGGATGCCAGCTGACTTGGTACATACGCGACCCCCTGCAAATGCCTCTTCTTTCCCCTTCTGTTCTCAGTTGTCGGACGGACATCAAGCTCCCCTTCGACCTACTAGTAATCGTCCAATTTTATTGCACTGGAAGTAGTGCCTTTTTTTTTTCTTTTTTTCCCCCCAGCCAAATTAGGATTTGGTGCACATCGGAAACCGCTGCCGGTGGTTTCTTTGAGAACAGAGAAAAGGAACTTTAAAAAATGAAGGGGTAACAGTAACACGATTTCCTAAAAGGGCATTTTTTTAAGCACTAATTTCAAATTTCAAGGCTTTTCAAGACGGCATTAAAAAAACACCGTTTTTCCAGGATATTCCAGGCCTTGAAAACGTAATCTTGATTTTCCAGGACTTTCCAGGTTTTTAAGCACGCGTGCACACCCTGCAAACTCAATGGAATGTTTTACAGATGTTGTGTTCGAAGAAACTGTTAAGGTCAATAGTTATATTATCATCACTAAAACTGATAAAGGAGGACAAGTTGTTATTCTGGACAAGAAACATTATGAGGCAGAGGTCAAAAAACTTATTTCTGAGGGACCCTACAAGGAAATAAAAAATAACCCATCTGAGAAACAATTAAAGGAAGTTCGGAAAGTGGTAACAAGACTTGGTGAACACAAAAAAGATGTTTCCAATGGTCTTCCAAAGGCAGCTTTATCTGCACTAACCCTTGCAGACACCTCTGCAGTTCCCATTTGGAAAGAAACCAAAAAAGTTGCCCCTGTCATCAACAAGGCATCTCTGTGCTTCCAAGAGAGCATTGAAATTTTGTTCACCAAAAACTGCAATTCAGAGAATCCCATTTATTCACCAAAAACTGCAATTCTAAATCCCATTTATTTGGATCTCTCTTCTAAAATCTGGCAACATTTCCAACACCCCAACTTCAAATTGTAGTTCTGGCAACCAGCTCATCCAGTCGATCGCGGGTGATATCAAGGCCGTAGGATGACCGAAAGCTACCGCTAAAAGAACCTTCTACCGTATGCGACCCTGTGTGTTTTGCTCGTTTTATATGTTTAAGTTGTGTAACTCTTGACCAAAGCTCAAAAAATCATCTGAAGCCTTCATTTTCCCGTTGTCCATGTTTCTATGCACTTCCGAAGATACACAAGATTGGTGTCCCCTTCAGTCCCATAGTTAGCAACATAGGATCAGCTACACATAAGTTGGCCAAATTTCTATCTTCGAAACTATCGACCTTAACAGCTTCTTCGAACACAACATCTGTAAAAAATTCCACTCAGTTTGTCAATCGGCTAAAATGACATCCATTCAGTGATCAGTTCATGTTATCCTTCGATGTGAAATCCATGTTCACAAGTATCCCAGTGAATGGAGCTCTCGAAGCATTGAAAGCAAGTCTCAAAGAACATCATTTCAGCCAACCGGAAGTAGAAGAAATTTTGAGACTAGTGGAAATTTGTATAAGACACAACAGTTTCCATTTTCATGGAAGATTTTTCGAACAGATGGAAGGCCTTGAAATGGGTAGCTCACTGTCACCTGTTTTATGCGAAGTCTACATGTGTCACTTTGAGGACCAACTCTTTCAGCTTGTTACATTTGACCTGTGGATTCGATATGTAGATGATACGTTTGTTTTCTGGAATGACATGAATTTGGAAATACCTAAATTAGTTGAACTTATCAATTTAATTGATCCACATATACAGTTCACATGTGAGCCTGAAAATAATGACTACTTACCATTCCTTGATGTCCTTGTGTCACGCTCTGAAGGATTCTTTAGTACAACAGTTTATCAAAAACCATTTTCTGTTTCCTTAACGCCACATGCAAAATCAAATCATCCATGGAAGCAAAAGATATCTGCCTTCTTCACATATGTATATTGTGCAATACATATCTGCTCAACTGAGGATTCCTTACAGAAAGAGCTTGATTTTCTTAAATGAATTGCAGCATGCAGAGGATACAGCCCTTCCGTTATAGACAAAGCTGTCCAAAAATTTAGGAAACCAAAGCATGTCTGCATGCTCATGCCTATAGGCCTCCCAAGACGAAAAAATTGGGTGGTTATCCCATTTGCTCCTCAGATTTGCTTCGGAATTTCAAAAATTCTCAAAAGTTTTAATTTCAAAGTTATTTTCAAACCCATAAACAAGATGAATTTTTACGGATCAAAAGACTACCTCGAAGACATAAACTCCTGGGGAATTTATGAGATACTTTGTGAATGTGGACTTTCATATATAGGACAGACCCATGGGGCTTTAAGTTTTCGCGTGAAGATACACAAGACCTATGTATGGAACTATGAACTGAAGAAGTCGTCTATAGCCCAACATTGTCACAAAAATAACCATAAATTTTTGTTTGGAACACTAAGCTTATTGATAAACCGGACTCGATTATCAAGCCTAATATATTAGAAGCTTTCCACATATACCAGAACTCGTCATGGATTGTCAACCGACATGAGGTCGACTCCATTTCTTTCAAGCAGGTGGAAACAACTCGCCAAAATCTGTGAAAGTCAGAATTGTGATGGTCACAATGATTTGAATGTTTACGCTCCATTCGTCCTGAGGAAGCTGATAAACATTTTACTGGGCGAAACATTGTTATTATTATTCTACGATACAAGACTACTTAATAGCAAACATTTTTAACTAGATGCAATGAAAAAAGCATTTTATTTCATCTTCTGTTGATTAAATTTTATTAATTCTGTCACTTAAACATTTTCACAAGACAATTTGTTTGTCAGTTCCATTTCAGGGTTCCCTTCGCTCTGGGCCCTGTGCACTTGTTGCATCTGCCTAGTTACAGCACTGCCCCTTGGCATAGAGACAAATGCCACAACAATTAAAATGTGTGTTCGATAAAGCTATTGAAGTAGTTAACTTTATAAAATGGAGACCAACTAATTCCAACTATTTATTTCTTTATGCAAAGATATGGACAGTGAGCATGTTAGTGTTTTGATACACACAAATATTAGGTGGCTCTCACATGGCAAAGTGCTTACACATTTGTTTGGATTAAGACAAAAATTAACTGATTTCTTCGAAGATCACCCTTTTCATCTTGGAGGGTGTTCAGCAGATTACACATGGCTTCAAAGAATAGCATATTTGGCAGATATCTTTTGAAAATAAATGAACTTAATTTATCATTACAAGGTTCAAATACAATCATTTTCATTGATTAAGATCGAGTGGAAAGTATACTAAAAAAGTTAAAATTCTGGGAAGAACTTATTTAGAACAATTTACTTCCGATATTGGAGGTTATATTATTTAATGTGCATTAATGCATTTGCATTTTTGAACTTCACTTTTAGTTGGTAAAGTTCGATGAACACTTACCGCACGTGGGGCTTGGCTTTCAATTCATATTTCCGTTATGTGGATGCGGCACGGGGGTTTTTCATTTGGCCACGGGTCCGCTTCTTTTTTTTTTTTTTTTCCGTTGGAATTTATTTTGCCTCATCACCAAATGAGTTTTTTTTCCTTTGCTGCATCCTCATTTACTTCAATATTTATTCATAACCCGAGTACTTTCGGTAATACTCCTTTACCGTCTTCGAGGGGACGTTTTGCTCCGACTAGCACGGACCGTGTCAGCTGAGCATTTCGGTGGTTCTCGTGGGCTGCTTCTGTCATCGGCTATCGCTTCTTCTTGGGCGTTGTGGCGCCATCTCTTGTTGGTCAGTGATCTCATTTTTCGAACTTTTTCATTTTTTTGCTCAATTTTAATTAAATTTCTCCAGCTGTTTCTCAAATTATTAGGGTCATTATGGTTGCAAACTTTTGTCCTATTTTTTTCAATCATTACCGACTCTGCTATTCTGAGGTGTTTTTCGGATTTACAGCTTTTAATGATTTTTATATTTTCGAATTTAGGATATTTTTGGTTATCCAGACAGTATTGGATAAGTGCTGTTTTTTCTTCTTTTTTCTGCCATTTTTTTACGTGTTGTTTTAATCTGTGTTTAAGCTTATTTTTGGTACTTCCTATATAAGCCATTGGAGGATTTTCAGTAATAGGAATTGAGTAAATACCTGCTTTTTCTAACATTTTTATTTTTTCATTATTTTTTATTACTATATTTTTGATGGTATTTACTTTTCCTCCAATTTGAATGTTATGCTTTTTACAAATATTATTAATTTCATTGGTAGTACCTTTTATGTAAGGAAAACCATTTAAATATTTGACTTCATTTTTATTTACTACAGCATTATTTTTTATTTTCTTTATTACTTCTGTGTCCCATTTTTTTATTAAATGGTTAGGATAACCAAAGCTGCCTGCAATTTTTTTTATGAATTTGATTTCTTCATTGATGAACTGAATATTTTCAGAATGCGTACATGCTCTTTTAATTAAGGTTTTTATACTATTGCATTTTTGAGGATAAGGATGTGCTGAATTGTACGGGATTAGGACCGGAACAAATGAACTTTTCCGAACAGTACCGAGCATTTTAGCACCCTATACAAGTTTTTAACAGAAAATTAACTGTCTTTAGACCATAATGTTAAAAACAATATCAAATGCCACTTGAAGTAACTAACAGTGACTTTTATAGATTATTTTTTACCAGTTTCCAAGAAATTATCAATTGGATTCGTAATCCACTTGATGAGTCTTTTATGTCATTGGCTGCTGACCTCTCTATGACAGAAAAAGAAAATCTTATTGATATTTCGACTGACTTTGGACTTCAAATATTATTCAAGATTGAAACCCTCACACAGTTTTGGCTTGCATTAAAATCAGAGTCTTTTCCTTAGTGACAAAGCTGTTAGAATATTTTTGCCATTTTTCAACTACTTACATGTGCGAGAGAGCTTTCTTTACCTTACATTTCGCTGAAGTCAAAATATTGATACAAACTTGAAGCAGAACCAGATTTGAGACTGCCTGTGTTCTGTACAACCAAATATTGACGCACTGTGTTCTACTAAACAAACCCAGAAACACCATTAAAATTTGCAATTTACTTTAATTTGCAAGTATTAATACACTGCTGGACAATTGCTAAGGACGGATCATAAACGGCTATATAGCGCATAAAAACGAAAGTGTGGTTGGATGCCAAGTGAAATAAAATAATGTCAGAATGCCAGGACATTACAAGAAAGACAATTTATTGTGCTCTGAAGTCCAGAAGGCTTTGGAACGTGTTCAAGGGACAAACAGGCCATTTTGTGCAGAATACGTAAACGTGAAAAAAATGAAATTACTGTCCACAGGCGTTCCGGCGTAAGATGTCAATACAGGATATGGCCACCATGGAGGGCGATGCAAGATTCCACACATCGTGTCATGCTTTGCACAACATTATCAAGCAGCTGTTGGGGTAATTTATCCCATTCCTCTGTCAGTGCACGGATGAGGGTCTCCTTGTTTATTGGAGGGCATTGGCGACCAGCAAGACTCCTCCCCAAAGCATCCCACACATTTTCAATGGGATTCAGATCTGGAGAACGTGCTGGCCATACGAGACGTTATATCCTCGCTCTCAAAACACTCCTGGACAGTGACTGTTCGATGACATGTTGCGTTGTCGTCCATGAAAATGAATCTATCACCGACAGCACCACGGAACATGCAAACATGATGTAGCAGAACATCATTAATGTATCGTTGGCCAGTCATAGTTCCAGTTGGAAGTACATAGATGGACGTACAGCCATTGATCATGATGCCAGCCCATACCATGACACTACATGTCGGATATTGGTCCCTTTCCTGAATGTTTGCTGGACAATATGCAGTACCACTATCACGCCAGATCAGTTGTCGTTGACAATCAGACGATAGACTGTATCTACTCTCATCTGAGAAGAGGACAGCAGACCAGTCGTTATCAGTCCAATTGCGATGTTGATGGCACCATTGCAAACGGGCGGTACGGTGACGTCTGGACAATGGGATACACACAACAGGACGGCGGGCATATAGTCCTCTTTCATGCAAACGTCTGGCGACAGTTTTTCGGGAGATCCGCTTGCCAGTAGCAGCCATAAACTGATTTGCTACCTCACTAGCTGTGCTGCGCCGGTGTCTTTTTGTTGATAGCACTATGTACCGATCTTCTGCAGGTGTCGTACTGCAAACACGACCTCCCCCGTGACGTTTGCTACACTCTCCATTTGTTTGAAATGATTTCCAAAGCATTGAAACAACACTGTGGCTGACGTCGAACTCCCTGGCAACATCTGTTATTTTTTGCCCTTCTTCAATCTTGCCAATAATACGGCCACGCGTAAAATCACCTAGGTGATGTCGGGAAGACATACTGAAAATTGCAAGTTCGTCAATTGATTCTTTCCCTTTCAACTTTGCGTTTGAACAACAACGGTCAATACACGTCAAATCCTTTGTACTTCTTATCAGCGCTATGACGTCACGAACAAGTTCGGCAATCCAAAATTTGCATACGCACAACACGTCTTACTGTATCCCGCACTTATGCTAATTTCCACATTTTCCTGCCTTCCATTTTATGGTTGCTATCGTTGCTATTGTCATCCGTCCTTAGCAATTGTCCGGCAGTGTACATACATGAGACTGAACGAAGGGGAAAAAAGCTGAACTTTTTAACTGCACAGGTGAAAAATAAGGTGCTGCGAAACAGCATGAATATAACGCAGCATGAGCAAGACAAAAATGTTCACTGAAATTTATTATGTAAATATTAAGCTGGAGCATATCAAATTAAGGACAAGACTGTTTTTCAAATGTAACGTCGTGCAGAAGTGCTCCACATCGACTCAAATCATATCATAAGATCCCCAAGATGTAAGAATATGGGACAACTGAGCAAAACTGTCAAAACAAGGAATCCAAAGGATACAAAGGCACTTTATTGAAAAGGTAGCTTCGAGCACAACTGGACAGAAGACAGAAACGCCCATGTGACAGGCGGCGGCCAAGAAAACTCCAGTCTTTAGTAGGAGATATGATCACCCCTGACTGCGTTGCAGGATTTACAACGTCTGTCCATGCTGAGGACGAGATTGTCAAGGAGCTGTTGAGGCATCGCGGCCCATTCCTGTTGTAGCGGCAATTGCAGCTGCGGAATCGTTGCTGGCGGCTGGTGATGTGCTGCCAAGTGTCTCCCAAGAAGGTCCCACACATGCTCGATTAGATTTAGGTCCGGGGACCTTGCGGGCCAATCCATGCATTGAATATCTTCACTCTCCAACGGCTCTGCGACAGCCACTGTACGATGAGGTGTAGCGTTGTCGTCCATGAAGAGGAACTCAGGACCCACAGCACCTCTTAAACAGACGCACGTGAGGCAGGAGAACCTCTGTACGAT
Source organism: Macrothele yani (assembly GCA_039090855.1). Lineage (NCBI taxonomy): Eukaryota > Metazoa > Arthropoda > Arachnida > Araneae > Macrothelidae > Macrothele > Macrothele yani. The sequence continues at coordinate 69,215,373 of CM077025.1, read as the reverse complement.
AGCGGACACCAGTGACTGAACCTCCTTGGAAGACATGGAGGTTAGTACGGCTACCAAGCATGATATCACTCCAAACCGGTCCCTTTCAATGATGTTAGAGGTGCGATTGTGTGTTCTATGCTCTCTCCAGATGTGTATACGTCCAGAATCGCTCTTCAGACTAAATCGGCTCTTATCCGTAAAGAGAACTCTGCCCCATTGCTGATGTCTCCAGTTCTTGTGTTCCTGGCACCACAAAAACCGATGTCTCCAATCAGCAGGCGTTAATGGCACACACCGTACTGGTCGTCGTGCAAATACACCACCTTTGTGCAGCCTCCTGGCCACGGTAAAACGCGATAACGGACGTCCAGTTGTCTGTTGCATGTGCCTTGCGATTTCTCCCGCTGTCTGCCATCTGTCTGTTCTCACCTGAAGGATAATATACCGGTCGTCCGCCGCCGTGGTTGCTCGTGGAAGACCACTGCTAAACTCTCGGACAGCTGTTCCTGTCGTTTGAAATGCTCTCCAAGCTCGTGAAACGATGCTGTGAGCAATCCTGAACTCCTCGGCCACACTAATCACACTTCGACATTCTTCCAACTTCCCAATGACACAACCTCGGGTAAAGTCATCCAGATGTCGTCTACTGGATTGCCTGTTAGCCATATCACACGGTGGCAGCAACTTGACATTGTTCAAACCTATGTACACTGTGCAATAGCTTTCACCGAATTGCTGAGCGTACACCGCCTGTGTGCTTTATACCCTTCCATACCCCCCCCCCCCCCCCGTCATGCTGCATACATGCGCATGCTCTACCGTACCGGACCCTAGTCTATCTCCTGAGTGGTCTTTCAGTCCGTTCTGCGTGCTCGTTCCGCTGTTATGCTAATTTCTCCTCTTCATCCTTAATTTTTGCACACCAGTGTGTACATATATATATATAACATTTAACAGCAACACAGGATAAATGTAACGTCGCGGAGAAGAAAAGTTACGACTACCGGCGAAATCTACGCCCTGTCCGACTTTCGTTTTAGGAAAGTTTTCCTCCGTTTTGAAGCTGCAAAACAAATATTTACAGAATAAAATTATGTTTAACAACACACTGGGTAGAAGAAACATTGCAAGAAAAAAGGATTATGATTACAGGAGAAACCTTCACTTCGTATAACTTCAATTTCCGAAAGTTTTGAAAGTCGGAATTCTGCTCACTGACAAAAAACGACACCACCACCAATCCTCTCACATTTCTGTTCAGTTCTGCATCGATCTAGAGAATCATCGAAACTATGATGGAAATGGCGGAATTCTTTGAATCTACTGAAGAATTCATGCTTGGAAGATCACAGGGAAATTTTTGCACCAAATTCAGTTTTCAGAATTTTTCTTCCCTTTTCAAGCTGAAATGCAAATATATATGGAATAAAATTATATTTAACAATAATACTGTACAGAAGAAACATTGTGAGAAAAAGAAATCATGATTACGAGAAAAAATTTCACTCCATCTAACTTCCATTTTCGAAAGTTTTGAAAAACGAAATACCATCCCCAGATCAAAAAACGCCCCCCTAATCCTCCAAAATATATTTTCAGTTTTGCATCGATCTCGAGAATAACCCAAATAATGACAAAAAAAGGCGAAATTCTGCGAATACGAGGAAGAATCTCATGTATGTTAATATCATTATAATTATTTTGCAATATTTATTTGTTACCATTATAAATTGTTAAACATTTGTTTCATAACTAGTTTGTACATATCTCCAGATTATTTAACATTCAATTTGCATTTTATAATACAGTAGGGACACTTTTTGCTGTTGAAATTTCTTTTCTTTTACAAAACATATTCCTGAAATATTTTTTTGTAATGAAGTTACAGGAATTTCTAGGGGAAAAAAATTTTAACTTCCGTGAAAAGAAACCATAAGTACTGGAGGCATTTAAGTATATACATACAAAACTGTTGTATTACTTATTATGTGAACAGAAATATGTTCAGGGGAAAATGTTGAAAGTGGTTCACAAGTCAAAAATTCTGGGAACTGCTGATCTACATCATTCACACCTATTCTGCTGACAGGTGTTCATTTTGTGTGTGTGTGTGTGTGAGAGAGAGTGAGAGAGAGAATTAATTCATTACACTCCTCCAAATAAATAAGTTTCAGCAGCATTAAAAAACTGTGAAGTTTGTTATGTATCTTAAATTTCCCATACCAACCTGATGAATAGTCACAAGTTGTTGAGATGCCTATCTACTTGTGGAATTTTTTTTGCCTGGACCATATTGAGGGAACGAGTAAGTGGGAACTTTTCATTGCAATACTGCTGAATTCATTCCATTAACACTTTGTCTATGGAAATATTCTTTGCTTGATGTAGTGTTTTCTACTTATGCTGATGGGCCAGATATGGTTCTTTAGTTGAATAGATCACACAAAACTTTTCATCAAAACTAAATATCTTATTAGTACAGAATGCTTTTCAAATCATGTACATCTGAACTAAGAAGATGCAAATAATACCTCAGAGGAAGAGGAATCTCAAGAAGAATTTATACTGTACACTAAAATTTCCATTTTATATCTAAACGGGAAAAACATCTTTTTTCCCCCTCTTAAACTTAAGTGTGTTTATCTTTGATATGAACGCTAACCCTTCTTTGAGGTTATAAAAAAATAAAAGTAATGCTGTGGAATCAGAAACTGCTGTCTCAGTGGTGCAGTGGTCTAAGCGATGGCTTCTGATCATTCATCTGAAAAGGGTCCGGGTTCGAATCCCGGTGAGGCATGGATGTTGTGTTTGTCTTACGGCGCTGGCTCTCTCCCTTCCCTGGAACGGGTGGTCCTAAATTAGGTACAGGTGACCGCTTATAGCCCATTGAGTTGCTCACGGTGGTCGTTAAACCTCCAATCAAAAAAAAAAAAAAAATCCGAAACTAACCATTAGCATGAAACAAAGTAATACTTACTTGCTAAACCATGGCATAAACGGCCTAACTGTCTGGCAACAACTGGCAGTGTTGAATCTTCTGATCGTATAGAATTTTCACACAACTTCTTCACCAATGGAATGATAGCTTGAATACAAGTTTCTGAAAAGAATAGGAATATTAAATTCAAGAAATATATTATTGAACCCAAAAATTCATGTATATGAACCACAAAAGTGGAAATGTTTGTTAAACTTCACAGCATTAGATCAAATTTAATGCTTTTTTAGAAATACAAATAATAACGAAGGATGGAATTTTTCCTTTATGACATATAAGCCTGTTATAACCACAGTCTCAGGCTAAGGCCCAACATAACTGGATAATGGGATGGATATCAGTCCGTTTCTGTCTTCTTCAATGTTTGTGAAAACACATATTTGTCGATGATGGAATTGAAGCAGCGCCTCCTTGCTCACTCCAGAGACAGCTGTTCAAACCGACTAAACTACACTGATAAAATGTATTGCTACAGGTTTGTAGTCTTCAAATGTGCTTCACATCTGTAGTACATCACACCAGCTCCTTCTTAACATTTTTCAAAGAACCCAACAGCCAGTATATACATTTTTCAGAATCAGGCACCAATGTGAAAACACAAATTTGTCCACACCTCCTAGCTCTGGAGCCAGATGTTCTGACTGACTAAACTACACCAATGGAATGTATCACTGCAGATTTGTCATCTTGACACGTGCTTCATCTCTGTAGTGCATCACATGTTGACTGACTGATTAATTAGTGAATACATTGCAAATTAATTAAAATGAAAGCAGAAGCATTGGTGCACAAGAATTAAGGAGAGAAGCAAATGCAAAAATGTATGACTAATGACTATTAGGCATCCTTAAACATATAATATTTTCTATGGCATAAAATATAATAACTTTAAAACCAACCCATGGGATTGCAACTTACAGGAAACATACAACTCACATTATCTGTACAACAATGCTCCTATGAAAATATATAAGGGATCAAAACTGCAACTTTGGATTTTCATTTATGTAGCAGCATACATGTTTTCTGCACACATACAGGATAAGGGTGAATATCTATTGTACCAACTGTGTTCATAGTTCCCATTTTATTGAAAGTGCTCTTTCAAAACAGCATTCATTTAAGGTTAGCTGATAAAAAATTATTAAAATCTATGGACACACTCATATATCACAGAGAAAGAAAAAAACATGCAAGCATCATGAAAATAAATTAAAAAGCAAAAGTGCTTTTGAGTGATTACTTCAGTCTTTTTCAACATAAATTCGAAAGAGCTTTTACAGAAAGTAGTCAAATCCATTAAAACTCATTTTTGGTTATTTTTAGGTTTAGGGTTGTTTTTCATATTAATGGGATCTAAAGAGATCCAAATTTCTGGATGAGGGAAAACATAACCACTTTGATAACACAGCACAAAACACAGAGCATTATTAGTTTGTTTACAATACTATAGGACATACTATAAGCAGAATAATGATCTTCCAATTGGTTCTACATTATCACCTGTTCTTGTAAAAATTCATTAGCAACACATTCAAGAATGAGAGGTTATATTTCTACACAACCCACACAAACCATCTGTTTGGCTCAGACATGTTGATAATATTTTTGTTGCTTGGCCCAATCACAAGCATGCACTCATTATTTTAACTAAAGCCATCATTAAAGAGCTTTGTATCATCAAATTCACAATCAACAGTAAACAAACAACTATAATCTCTTTTCAGATATCTTCCTCAAAAGAAAGAATGACAAATACATTAAATATCAATTTTCAGAATTCCATACTCATTCCACTCTTTTCAGCTTAATCTCAAATTTACCAATTTGTTTCCATAAAGTATTTTATTTATAGAGCCAACATAATTTGCAATAATGCAATCTCCCTTGAAGAATAATATGTAAGAATACTGGAAACAGTCACTTTGTATATTTTCCTTATAACAGTATCCACCTTCTCTGATGAAACTGATTATTTCAGAAGTACTTATCAAAGTAACAACAGCAGATTGGCTGTATGAAAAGCTAACATCATTAGTGGAAATCTGGACCCAGCATTTGCTACCTTGACAATGGAAGATATTTTTGTCCAACTTCACTCAGTGAAATTATTCCATTCATCAATAATTGCTAAGTGAAATTACTCCATTTATCAATAATTTTGTACCTCATTATGATTAATTAAAGTCTGGAAACTTTTTCTCTTGTACTGAAACTATGACTCAAATGCTAGCTACCCTTTCCATTCTAATAATCTGGAAATCATACATACATATCACTGAGCTGTTCTCTGATATTCAGAGGTTAGCTCCATAAAGAAATACAAACGACCAGATAATTTTTACTTACTGTTGCCCTATCAAACTTCTACATTTACAGCGATTTTGATATACAACTTGGGCTTCACTCACATCCATCACACGCCATACACAAGATCTTCTATACTTCATACTCATAATCTTTTTCTCATGCAGACACTACTGAATCTGATCCACACATGACTTTCTTGGCCTTTCTTTCCTACCACTTGGGCTAAAAGATTTTCTTAGTGAGCATCTCATCATTCATTCTTTCAGCATGGCCAAACCACCAAAGCATATTAGTCTCCACTTTGCTTACAACATTTTGCTTCATATTACACAACTACAACACATATTCATTCCTCACACAATCCAAACATGTCTTGCCCCCCCCCTCCCCCGTAAGTAATGCATTTTTACAGCACACAAATGACTCCTATGTTTCTTCTGTAGCAGCCAGGTTTCACTAGAGTAGGGACAATTACACTTTCATACACAGCCATGCGGGACTCTCTTGAGAACCCATCACTCCTGCGAAAACCTCCCAAAGCAGCCATGACTTTCAATGAAGAATTCACTCGCCTACTAATTTCACCATCCAATTTGTTCTCTCTCTCAAACATGCTTACCAAATACACAGACTCATTCACCTGGTCAATCACTGTGTCATTTAGACATATATTACATTCAGTACTACCAGTTCCTCTCTCAAAAGCCACAACTTTGGTTTTTCCCTTATTTATACTCAGTTTGAATTTCATGCAAACTTCGTACATTCGAGACAACGTACTCTGCAAATCACTTTTGCTCTCTGCCAACAGGACAGTGTCATCAGCATGCAGCAATCTGCTCACACGGATGTCACCAAGACATAAACCAGTATTATCTATTTTGGCATCATGCATGCACACATCCATAAATATATTAAATAGTCATGGTGACATTACACAACCCTGTCTGACTCTCGCACCAATAGAAAACCATTTTAATAAAACACCATTCACTCATACACAAGCTCTACTGCCAGCAAACATGGCTTTTACACTCTTAAGTAGATTCCCAGTAACACCATATTCATTCAATACCTTCCACAAAAGTGTCCTATTTACTCGGTCGTAAGCTTTCTCTAAATCTATGAAGGCAGCAAAAACTTTCTTACCAACAGCGAGATACTTTTCAATCATCATGCATAATGCAAAAATTTGGTTAGAGCAGCCTTTACCAGGTATAAAACTATCTGGAAATCAGTCTTAAAATATAACTTGTATAGAAGATATAAAAGATTTTGTAACACCTCTTGTAAAATCTGTTGCAAATGTACATTGAAAAAAAACTGATGTAATCAGGTGACAGCTCGTGTCCTTTTTAATTTACATGTGCAACTTAAGTGTGTTTTGTTTCCTTTTTTAATATGCGATTGTTTCATAGCAACATGTTTTGTCTAGTTTTTCCCCTTACTACATAGATATTGGTAGTTTCTACACTGTACTGGAACTATGAAGCTCCAGACTGCGGAGACAAAGATTTTTTGAGTCTCTTCACATCTGTATGATTCAACTGATGTACCATGTTACATCTCTGCACACTTTGATACTGTTTAAAACAGTTGCTAACACATCAATTCAGAGAGAGAGAGAGAGAGAGAGAGAGAGAGAGAGAGAGAGAGAGAGAGAGAGAGACTTCTCATCAAAACCATTCCACTTGTTCTCAATTTGTTCAGACAATACTGTACAATGGTGCTTGCACAAGTTTATAAGTGCTATTTTAACTTGCATTAATACATGAGAATTATACACCAGACTTCATCAGAACTATAACATACATTCCTAGGATAATCAACATATGATTGATATTAACAACAAGAGGAATGAATCTCAAAAGTAGCAATGAATCTAGTGAATGAAATTCATTATTGGACAACTTTTAAATTAGAAAATACCAAAATTTCTAAGGAAGGTTCAACAACCTTAAAACCCAAACAGAATACTATAGTCCAATATCTGTGACAGATGCCAGCAACATAGGGAATGGAAGCAACAGGTACCAGACATGGAAGGTTACAATCAAAATTATATTTTGGTCATGGGAGCCATCACTTTTTACCCAAAGGATGTGCAGTGACCCTGGTTGGTTGTCCATATAAGAACTGAGTTTTAAGATGCTGGCCAGTAATGAAGTCAACTCAGTCCACAAACATGACACTACATATGAACTAACTATCCAAAAGTAACCATGCTCATTTAACCCATATAACTGAGGAATTAACTGTTCTTCAATTAACCTACATAACTGGTGAATTAACTGTTTTCAAATAGACATATTTTACACCACAACTGTGAATGACACAAAAGAAACACTTTTGCAGAGGGTACTTTTTTTTTCTTTTATCATTTACTGTGGATACTACTGAGGAAATACTGAAAGGGAAAATAAGTTTATAAAACAGAAATCCATGTCCATTCTATGACACAGAATACAAACAGTTAAAGAACTATGCACAATGCAATGCAAAATGTGATCAACAGCAGTCAATGTCTCATGTAAATCAGTTACTCCCTTACATTGCTTTCTCGATGTTTTGATTAGATGTATTTGTAATATCAAACTGATAACAAGCATTCATCACATTAGAACCTGTGACAATACCTGCTTCATAGGCAATTAACAACAACCATTTTATAAAACAATTTCCATTGCATTGAAGGTTATGAGAATATAGTGAACTGATGGCTTAAAGAAAATGAGAAACCCAGAATTCAAATTTGTAAAAGCACAAAAATAGAACACGATTGGAATTTTATGTACCAAAGACTCGGAAGGTTGGCTTAATCAGAAATTCATACCTAAGCTTTTTGAATGCCACATTATCATCCTAACCGTATGGCCATCAAATACAGTTAATCAAATATACATTGGTATCCTGGTTGAAGGCCTGTTCACTCATCCTGCAAACATCCATAAATACACCATAGAGAAGGTTTAAAAGAGGAAGATGATGAGCAAGAAAATGAATTTGACATACTTTGTAGACATCTTTCTGATCTTTATGACCACCATACTTTTGCTTTAGATACTTTGATGAATCTGTAAGCTTTGACAGCTAAAGTAAGCTTTTCATACATAAACAGACTTACTGGATTCAGGGTGGAAGAGAACCAGAACTCAGAGAAAAGCAAAATATTAATGTCTCATCCTGAACTAAAATCTGACCCCATGTCAACCTAACCAGTTGACTAACAGATGATTTTTTAATTACATTCAAACTGACATATGCACACAAAAAAAAAAACTGCCCACTTCTAGTTACTGTCCTACACTGCTGGTGCTTAAGCTTGGAACTCAAACAAGGTTCACCAGAAATACAACAAACATCACACATAATGACCAACCATGTTGTGAAATATCACAGAGCACAGGCAACAGAGTTTCTACTTTCAAGATTTAAATTATACACTCAAGACATATGAAGATGATATGTTTCACTGGGATTGATGTCTACCCATAGTGTCTGAAATCATTTCTATATTAATAATATCTATGCACAATGGCCTTAATGAGTTCCATCTTGCTAGGTAATACTGTATGTAACTATTTCTATAAGCCATGGTGCAGTAAATTTGGATTTAATAGCAATGAGATTTGAATTCACCATGTTAGATACATAACATCTGAATACAAACAATAACTTTTCTACTGTTTTTGAAAAACATGAAAAAATAGCCATAAATGCATTGGAAACAATCACAGGAAAATTTAGAATTAACTCAGAATCTGAAGAAGCATTTAAGTTGCATTACACAGGTTACCATGTTTTTTGGAATATAAGACGCACCCTTATTTTTTGAGAAAATTTTAAGGAAAAAAATGGCCTTTTGAAGATTTTATTTTTAAAAACCTTACATTTTATGCTTAAAAATAGCAGCTTGTGAATCATTGGATCCTTGCAATTTGCGAAATTAGCACAAAGTGTGATACTGCTGATGAAAACAATGCAGAGAAATGTCACTCAGTTCACTAGCCAATAGTGTTCATGTGATGCAGGATTTGCCCATGATGTCACACCTTCATACAATCAATGGCCTACATTATTGGTTCTGATGCTCATCCTAACTGTGTGACTTGTGTGTCAAAAGTAAGATGGTGTTGGTTAAAGTCTATCAGAATTCTGTGGCATGCTAACAATTCCTGGGAACTTTAAGATCGTATTATATTTTAAAACTTGCCAAAAACCATTTAAAATAAAAATTATTGTCAAAGAAGCAAATGGGCTAACCTCCACACATTATTAGCAAACAGCAATGAACTGAGACTGTCAGATATGGTGGCATCTTCCATTGTAAACTACAAATATTAATAAAAGTATGTTCCCCCAGTTAAAGTGCACATTTCACATATGGATTTTTCAAAAATTGCTTCAAAATTACGACTACATGGTATTTACGTTGCTGTGAATGAAAAAGATTTTTGCATTTTGTCTATGAAAGTTCTGCGTAAGCCAAAGAATTTGCAGCAGCAATAAAGCAGCCGGCACTAATGCATTTGCATGCCCCAGTTTTATCTGTTGTCGTGTTTCATCCTGAGATGCCATTCTTTCACCTTCTTTTTCTATCGCTTTGCATTTTTAAAAAAATTGAAAGCCCATTTATGTCAGTTTCAGTGATATGTGCTTAAACTGTATTTTGCATCATTAACTCACAAACGCATAGGTGTGCACATGGGCACAAATAAACATGTCTAGCACAATAGCAGGCCCAGCTCATAAAAATCATCCACTCATAGTTAACTATGGGTAAACATAAAAGTATAGTAATTTGTATATACAAGCATTCATGATACAATAATAATGTAGAAAAAGGGCAGAAGAATATCAGTTACTGTACATAAGATAAAGCATTAACATTTTTTAACTCATTTAGAAGTCTTTGTGAATGCACATGCTTATGTGTATGCACATTCATGGCAATAATAATGACATTCGGTATACAAGATGAGGGGAGACTTTGACACCAATTCTTTTAGAAAAAAAAATGCATCATATATTCTGAAAAATACAATAATTTAGTATCTTCCAATGATCAGCCTAATGACTTGCTAGGTAAATATTTATGAAGGCTCATGTTATATTTTTCTACACCAACAGGAAAGTTACGAGATACACTCAAATGTCATGTTTTTTTTTTTTTTGTTGTTTTTTTTTTTTTATAACAAAGTGCAATTGTGTGCTTGGTTCTAATAACATTAGCAACAAAATGGTAGGAATCTTGTCATATAACTCACATTTATCTCTGGGCAGATAACCAACTCGTAGATGAATAGGGAGTCTAGAGGTACTGTGTACCATCAGGAAACACTGAAATACAGGGTCAATGTAAAGTCCTTTCCTCATTAAGAAAAGTTTTATTTAAAAAACTGATAGTTAGAAACAAGCGGTTCATGGCATGATGCATCTAAACTAATTAGAATTTTTTTTTGTTATCGTTGTTGTAGGTGCATGCTGAGTAATAACCAGATGGCACTGCCAGTGCAAGAAAGAAAAATGTCATCTCTGCAGGAAAAGGTGCAATGGTGTTCTGTGGTACCGCGGGATTAAGTCACTGATAACTGTTCAGCACCTGATCATAAAAGCAAAACAGCTCGACATGTAAAGTTTAAGGAGACAGCAAGTTTTGATGACCAAAAACAAATGGGCTAACTGGGTGTTGGAGAAGAAGAAACTGTTGATGCAATGCTGACAGCTTTTGTACAGTCCCTCAAAATCCATCAGCCAAGCTCCACTGCATTACACTGAAGAAAATTTTACACAAAAGGCTTTGTTTTTATGCATACAAAGAGTAGATTGCTCAAGCTTTGCAGGTGGAAGTCACCCATGTCATGCTGCTTTTGCAACTGAGATTTTACAGCAGATCAATGACAACAATTACCAGCAGTGTGTGTGTGTTTTTTGTATGAGGCTACATTTTATACCTCTGGTGAAGTAAATAGACACAATGCACGTATATGGGGGTCACAAAATCCCCATGTTTTTTTTGAAAAACAGTGGAGAGCCCAAAAGTGAATGTCTGGAGTGGTCTCATGAACAACAGAGTCATCAGACCTTTCTGTTTCTGTGAATGCAAAATAACAGCACATGTGTAACTGGACATGATGGAGCTTTCTGTTACACCTCATTTGGACGAATGTCAACCATGGGTAATTTTCCAGCAGGGTGGTGTCCCACCACAATGGGGATTAATTGTTCAACAATTCCTCAATACCACATTTCCCAACAGATGGATTGGGAGGATCGGTCCAACATCATGGCCACCATGGTCACACGACATAATGCACCTAGACCTTTTCCTGTGGGGTTATGTCAAGAATAAAGTCTATTTTACACCAGTGTTTGATATTAAAACTACAGAGGAGGATAAGAGATGCTACTGCCACAGTCTCCAAAGAGATGTTAGGCAAAATATGGTGAAAAATCGAACACCAACCAGATGTGCTACAGGCTACAAATGGCACTCGTGTGGAGGTGTACTAACAATGTAGGGGAGAAAAAACTATTAGTTTGCATGCATTATGCCACAAACAGCTTGTTTCTACCAATAATAGTTTTTTAAATAAAAGTTTTCTTAATGAGGGAAAGATTTTATGTCCACCTTGTAGTACAAATCCAGAGGTACACTTTAAAATAAAATCAAATGAGGAACCTGATACTCCAGTAAAAAAAAAATTTTCATAACACTCTACAGAATGTAAATATCCTTTTGCTATATTTTTTCTCAGCAATGCTTCAAAAATATGTTTACATAATGTTGTTAGATCTGGAATTTAAAACTGAAGATGTAATCATTGGCACAAATGTGCCCATTTTCACTGTTTCCATATAGCCACTACTTCAGAAAACTAGAAAATTACATTGCCCTGGAGTGAGAATCGAACCGGCATCTCCCGATTTCCGTTCGAGCATGGTATCTGTTACACCACCCAGGACAAGGAAGTTCCAAGCAAATGAAGTTAAACAGATGCAGCTTAGAAATATGAGGACTGTTCAGATTTGCACTAGTCGAAGCAATTATGTGCTTCCTCGTAGCATCACCTCAACCTTTTCACACATCCGGGGCCGGATGTAGGTCACAAGTTCCAGTGCTTCAAAGAACATCATACATAAGAGTTAACAAATTTTCCTGAAGAAGTAATTCTTCACAAATACATGGAAGGCAATACAAATGTAATCATTGGCACAAATGTGCCATATTTTCGCTGTTTCCATGTAGCCACTCCTTCAGAAAACTTGAAAATTACATTGTCCAAGGTCATGGTGATGCTACGAGGCAGCACATAATTGCTTCGACTAGAGCAAATCTAAACAGTTCTCAGATTTCTAAGCTACATCTGCTTAGCTTCAGTTGCCTGAAACTTCCTTGTCCTGGGTGGTGTAATGGATAGCATGCTTGAATGGAAGTCGGAAGATGCCGGTTCGATTCTCACTACAGGGCAATGTAATTTTCAAGCTTTCTGAAGGAGTGGCTACATGGAAACAGTGAAAATACAGCCCATTTGTGCCAACGATTGCATTTGTATTGCTTTCCAGGTATTTGTGAAGAATTATTTCTTCAGGGAAATTTGTTTCTCATAAAACTGAAGAGTTCTATTTTCCTATTGTCAAAAGATTTTTACAGTAACACATGTTTATACAAATAATTGTTTACAACACATGTACTGTTCTACATAATGTCATTAAAATCACATGCATTTAAAAGATGTTTAAACAGAATGCTATTAATTTAATATGCCAAGGTAGCCAGCAGATTATCAGAACAATACACTCCACTATTTTTAGAAAGTACACCAATTCTTTGTGGAAATTATTTGAAAAATTAATAGTTCTCAGACAAGTTTTTCGTTGTTTTAGGTATTACTGCTTACTTCTAAGCGTATGAATATCATCAGTCTATTTTTTTGCAAGCCTAGTTTTATTTTATTACTTTTTTTTAAAATCAAAATATTACATTAGGTGATATTTTGAGTTGAACACTGAATAAAACTGTTGGTGTACTGATGTCACACAATTAACTCATGCGCACACAAGAATAACTTAATTATAGGAATTACTGGCATCTGTTACAACAAAGAACACAGCTGCATATGTTTTTCAAAATTCGTTAGTTTTGAAACCTTAAGAAAATCCTTAATTACAGCTGTTTGTTAAACACAAATAGTTTACACAATAGCAAACATCTACATAAAAACTGCTAGGACTACAAACTTACCATTTAGCATCCAAGTGAAATGCAGTGGGGAAAAAAATAAGTATTGGTGCGAAGCATAAAGCAAAGCAAAAAGAATAGCTAAAAATAGCAGCATTTGCACTACTAACATTTAAAATAAAAACAAAAGCAATTTCCTTTTGTAGAACTTGAAATTTATATCAACTTAGTCCAAAAGATGCAGCAATGCCTCAAACAACACAAGCATTAAGTAGCAAGTGGAAGTAATAAATTTGCTGTAATTATGCTTTTTCTTAATGCTTTCAGATACCTTAACAGTTCAAATATGAAATCAATAGTTGGTGCATTTTTTTTTATTAATTTTGCCTTCTTAAATGCTGTGCATGCACCTTTAAAAGTCAAACTTATTAGGTGTGCAACTTAATTCTCAGATATGACACATTGACAGCAAATTATAGCAAATCGAATACGCACTTAATCAGGGAAATAATCCCGCTGTGTTGGATACATTTGAGCCATCGGTCAGGGAGCTGCCGAATGCCACTGTGGAAAAAAGAGGCCAGTTTCGAGTTGATAAAGTCATCAATACTTGTGTGGACCTCCTCAACAGAAGTGAAGTGCGTATTACTCAGGGGATGTTGCAGGGAGCGAAAGAGATGATAATCCAATGGGGTGACGTCTGGAGAATACGCCGGGTGGGACAAAATCTCCCATCCCAGGTTGGTGATCGTGTTTAAAGTCGTTGTCACGGTGTGAGGATGCGCGTTATCCTGAAGCAACAGGACCAACCTTCTGCCTTTGCCGGTGTAAGACCTTTTTCCCTCCATTGCGTCACTCACATGAATGAGTTGCTGACAATAACGCTCAGCATTGACCGTTTCACCAGGATTGAGCAACTCATAGTGTATGACACCGAGCTGATCCCACAATATGCACAGCAACAACTTCCTGGCATGGATATTCAGTTTGGCAGTACTGATGGTAGTATTAGATATTTCAGCTAGATAATGCTTACCTTACCTTTGCATTTCTATCTTGCTTGACTTCACATTTCCTGCACATGGTCCGGTTGTCGCTGATGTTATCGTTCCAATAATCCGTTTCAGGTATAGCTGTTCTTGGCGCTATTCTCGTTTAATGCAGGTTTGCTTCACTAAACTTCGATTAGGTTCTGTTAATACCAACTTTTACCATTTTTCTTTGCTCGAAAATTTTCGCCCAAAACTTTGGGCATCTTCAGGAGCATGGCGGTTTTGCACCTTTGCTGATGGGTGCCTTCTCGCTTACTGGGGTCTGCTAATCCCCGTTGCCATTCTTCGTTCGTCTCGGATACGCAGTTTGATTGTTTCTACCCTGTCGCCATCTATGTTTCCTCTTTGGACATTTTTTTTTTTTTTACAATACGCTATCTTGTTTGTTTTCCTTTAGTTTCTTCTATCTTTGTCTTTCCTCCTTTTCTGTTGTGTTTTTTTTTTTTTGCTCTTTTTCTTGTCTAATAAGTTATTTCCATAGGTTAGACAACGTGCTCGGGTCATTCTGGTTACATA
This sequence comes from Macrothele yani, assembly GCA_039090855.1. Taxonomy (NCBI): domain Eukaryota; kingdom Metazoa; phylum Arthropoda; class Arachnida; order Araneae; family Macrothelidae; genus Macrothele; species Macrothele yani. The sequence goes on along the minus strand of CM077025.1, from coordinate 69,200,333 downwards.
CCCTATTTTTATTTTTATATATTAAAATTGCTTCTTCCATCCTCAATCGTTTCTCTGATTTTTTATTTCTTTTTAGCAATTTTAGTTCGTCGAATTTCGGGAACCTTTTGTTTTCCAAACAGAACTGTACTAGCGCTGTTTTTGCCTCTTTTTTTTTTGCCAGTTGGTGATATGTTGCTTCAGCCTTTTTTTAATCTGTTTTTTGTGCTCCCTATGTATGATATTGGGGGGGGGGGAGAGTGTGCTATTGGGATTTCATACGTTCCCGATTCTTCAAGCATTTTTTTCCCTGTTTTTTTGTTCACCGCCATATTCTTTAATGTGTTGTTCACAGACATCCCTAGTTTTAGATCGTATTTTGCACATTCTTGTTAACTTCTTGGCTGACACCTTTTACGTATGGTAAGGCCCCTATGTATTTCACTTCCTTATCGATATTGCTTCCTCTTCGGCTTTCCTTCCTCTGATTCTTTATTTTATTTCTTGTTTCATTTATCCACTTTTTTATTAATTTATTTGGGTACTCATAATCATGCGCGATCTTTAATATGAATTCTAGTTCTTGGTTCTTAAGCCTATTATTAGAGGTGTGTGTGTATGCCTTCCTTATGAGGTTAATAACGCTATTTTTTTAATGCACGTTTGGATGGTGCGATGTGTATGGTATCATTACTGAAATATAGGTATGTTTTCTAAATACTGAGTATTCAAACTTATTTTTGTTTTTTTTTTACCATCACATCTAGGAATGGCAGACCGTTGTCTACTTCATATTCTAGCATTAGTTCAATTGATTTACATATTTCTGTGAACTTACGGGCCAGCTCTTGCAGCTCCGTTTTTTTTAGCTTAGAGATGATTATGATATCTTCTACATACCTTGCGTACATTATTGGTTTTTCTTGCATGGTGATCCCATCGGGCCTCCCTGCGTTTGCTTGTATATATTATTTCCAGATTTGAAAATGTTGTTCTCTTTGATGAAATATAGGGTTGTTTTTAGTTCGTTCATTTGGGTCAAGTTTAGCTCTTTTCTACTTTAGAGTTGTTCCATAATTATCTCGATGGCCAGTTCTACCGGTGTGTTTGGCTATAACGCTTTCACGTCCATTGACGTCATCGTTACATTTTCCAGGTTTTGATTAACTACCTTGAGCCTTTCGATGAACATGTGGCTGTTCTTCAGCGTATATTGGTTCTTTTTTATCTTTGTGGAAATTTCGAGCAAAGAAAAACGGTAAAAGTTGGTATTAACGGAACCTAATCGAAGTTTAGTGAAGCAAACCTGCATTAAACGAGAATAGCGCCAAGAACAGCTATACCTGAAACGGACGATTGGAACGATAACATCAGCGACAACCGGACCACGTGCAGGAAATATAAAGTCAAGCAAGATAGAAATGCAAAGGTAAGCATTATCTAGCTGAAATATCTAATAAGATGAACGTATGCACGTTTAAAGGACAGTAGTTTTCTGATGATATCAGAATTAGAACTACGAAGATTTTATTTTACTGATGGTAGGCTGACATGGATAAACCCACGATTTGCGCCGCTTAGGATTATCATAGAGGATCCACTTCTCATCACAGGTCAAAATCTTGTGGAGGAAATCCTTCTTCTTGAATCTGGAGAGCAAGGACACAGCAACATCATAGCACCTAGACTTGTTTGCAGCTGTGAGTTGGCGGGGTACCCAACGTCCCTTCTTGTGAATCCGCCCAAGCTTGTGAAGGTGCTTTGCAATGGCTTGCCATGTTACTCCGAGTTCTTAGGGAAGCTTTGACTGTGTGCGACTGGGATCCACGTCCAACAGTTGTTCCAGTTCCTCATTGTCATCTTTCTGTGGCTGTCCTGGACGTTCTGCATCACGAAATGTCCCAGCTTAAATCGCTGGAACCACTTCTTACATGTACTGTACGAAACAGCAGCCTCACCCAAAGCAGCACAGATCATTTGCTGAGCTTCCGCTGCACTTTTTTTCAGCTGAAACACGAACAGGAGGCAGTACCTCAAATGTTGCTTCTCAAACAACATTGCTTTCACGATCAGCTTTCGCCCCCTTCTGTCATTACAGTTGTGAGCGGTTAAGGTTGCCTGGAAAGCAGTTGGATGGTGCTGCAATCAGCCATTATCGCACACAGCTATTTGAATTTCCCGATGTTCTATGATCTCTTGCAGTTAGGGGCCGAGAATTAAGTTGCACACCTAATACATGTATCTTTACCACACATGCAGGCCACTTTGCAAATTATATAGCTTTTTCTTTTCTTTTCTCTTTTTTTTTTTTTTGCTATGCAAGCCACTAATATGCAGGTACTTCTGCAATATATGTACAAAAACATGCCCAATTATTTCCAAGCCACAATTGTGTACCTTTTGTTGCCACAACTGACATTAGAATTGTCTATCAGTGATATCTATGCAGAACTAAACTCTACATGGCATATTTCTAGATGAACAAGCTGTGATTCGTGCTGCAGGTAACATCAGGAAACACAAGTCAGCTGAACTTGTTGCACGGTTATAAAGAAAATCGTCCTACCACTAATGACTAGTTAAAAACTGTTGTCAGTTACTAAAAGGATTTATTGATGGTAAAAATAAAACATTAAAATCATTAGATCTTTCGAGCTTCCTAGAAGCCCATCATCAGATGACATAAAAACCTAGCCATGATGGAGGCGACATATATATAGTCACCCCGTCAGTGATAATGACGTTACACGTAAGCAGGCAGAGACAGCGCCACACTTGGACGTAACAATTCAACAAAGCCACTAAGGTGTCTTACACAAAATTAAATAGAATGAAATTTAAGAAATACAAATGATAAAGAAGGAAACAATTACAGATAAATTCCATCATAATCATTCATAATATACCCAGGTCATTGTAGAAATGAAAGGCAAAAGGAAATGTCCTGAAAACAAAGAAGAATACAAAGAATCGGTGATAAGAGTTAAAAATAAAGCATGTACAATATTCCTGTTAAGTAGATGCAGTTCAGTCAATCACAACGGTACATAATGGTACATACTTAGTGAAGCCACTTATATTCGGTATGGAGGCACAGAAGTATGAGTCACTTTTAACAGTTCACCTGGATGAATTATGTCCTTCACGATTCAGGGTAAAAACCTCATGGTTGGTAAGTTAATGTAGTTGTTTCCATGGTAGTGGGACGTAGGGTGGGGTGTTGTCATTGCAACAAAGATTTCCTTGTCGAGAATAACCAAACTTTCAGTAATCAATAAAGAAGATTTGGTAGTTGGAGTTATCAATATACTTGCTTCGTCCCAGATAGGGGAAGGCACACCCTTGCATACTAAGCGTGCTAGTGAAATCTTGAGCAACCAATTTTCAAAGTCATATTAGTGCTCCTTCAATCATGAAAGTAAATTACACTGAGTGGAGCCTGTATAAATACTGTTATGTACCTCATTGATATTATACACTCCTGCCCTAAGTGAATTTTGCACAAGGTTGCGATCGTTTCTAAGCAGTGTTGCTAGATTAGTTGTCCATATGCCAAAGTCAACTCCAGATCGCCATCATAATTTTTTTAAAAAAGGTGTGATGGTTGGATGATAAGTCATTGAGCCCACAAATTTTCGTTGAGGTGTTTCCCTAGTAAGGGTCATTGAAGAATTCCTTTGAATTTTTCTAAGGATTTTGTTAACAGTAAACCTAGAAAACCCATGATCTATAGCAATGCTAAAAATCCTTGAAAGCTCACCATTACGTCTTTGGGTACTTGACGAATGTGTGTAAGCACGTTGTATCGTAAGTTAATCGAAGCAAGTTTATAGTTGATAGGGTGTGCGGACGACTCTGGTATAATAGCTGGGAAGGGCTGTAGGTTTTCGATACACAGAGTAGTGTATTTTGCAAGTGGTGATATTTCTTTCAAGCTTGAAGTCCTTTCTGTTTAAGTTCAACAGTGCCCCCCCATGGGGTCCCCCTATCTGCTATTCTTGCCGAGATCCTACTTCAACATACTGAGGATAAAGTACTTTGTGACTTTGAACCACGTCCATGTTTCTATATTAGATATGTGGACGATGTCCTGCTATTCTGGGACCACGACCCAAGCAGAACTAAGTATTTTTGCTGAACACCTGCCATCGCAGTTCTCTTCTATAACAGTCACTGTTGAACTTGAAAAAAGAAAGGCACCCTTCCTTATTTGGACTTCAAGCTTGAAAGAGATATCACCACTGGCAAAATACACTACTCTGTGTATCAAAAACCTGCAGCCCTTCCAGCTATTATACCAGAGATGTCCACACACCCTATCATCCACAAACTTGCTTCAATTAACTTTATGATATGACATGCTTACACCCATTCGTCAAATACCCAAAATCGTAATGGCGAGCTTTAAAGATTTTTTAGCATTGCTATGGATCATGGTTTTTCTAGGTTTACTGTTAACAAAATCCTTAGAAAAAATCAAAGGAATACTTCAACAACCCTTACTAGGGAAATACCTCAACGAAAATTCGTGGGCTCAATGACTTATCATCCAACAATAACACTTCTTTTAAAAAATTTATGCTGGCGATTTGGAGTTGACTTTGGCATACGGACAACTAATCTAACAACATTGCTTAGAAACGATCATGACCTTGTGCAAAATTCACTTAGAGCAAGAGTGTATAGTATCCCCCTCAGAGGTATTAACGATGAGGTACATAACAGTGTTTATGTAAGCTCTACTCAGAGTAATTTACTTTCACGACTGAAGGAGCACCAATATGACTTTAAAAATGGGTTACTCAAGATTTCACTAATACGCTTGGTAAGCAAGGGTATGATGCATTCCCCCACCTGGGACAATGCAAGTATATTGATAACTCCAACTACCAAATCTTCTTTATTGATTACTAAAAGTTTGGTTATTCTAGACAGAGAAAATCTTTGTTGCAATAACAACACCCCAACCTACGTCCCACTACGGTGGAAACAACCACTTTCACTTACCAACCACAAGGTTTTTACCCTGAATCGTAAAAGACATAATTCTTTCAGGTGAACTGTTAAAAGTGACTCATACTTCTATGCCTCCATACCGAATATAAGTGGCTTCACTAGGTATGTGCATAAAATTTCATATCATGTACCGTTTATGATTGACTGAACTGCATCTACTTAACAGGAATATTGTACATGCTTTATTTTTAACTCTTATCACCGATTCTTTGTATTCTTCTTTGTTTTCAGGACATTTCCTTTTGCCTTTCATTTCTACAATGACCTGGGTATATTATGAATTATTATGATGGACTTTATCTGTAATTCTTTCCTTCTTTATCATTTGTATTTCTTAAATTTCACTCTATTTAATTTTGTGTAAGACACCTTAGTTGCTTTGTCGAATTGTTACGTACAAGTGTGGCGCTGTCTCTGCCTGCTTACGTGTAACGTCATTATCACTGACGGGGTGACTATATATATGTCGCCTCCATCAGGGCTAGGTTTTTATGTCATCTGATGATGGGCTTCTAGGAAGCTCAAAAGATCTAATGATTTTGCTTTATTTTTACTGTCAATAAATCCTTTTAGTAACTGACAATGGTTTTTAACTAGTCATTAGTGGTAGGACGATTTTCTTTATAATCGTGAAACAAGTTCAGCTGACTTTTGTTTCCTGATGATATTTCTAGATAATTTTGCTTGCAAAGAATGTACTGCCATTTCATACTATATCATTTGCTTCAGGTACATAAGTGTCTGAGGGCTTCATCCTGTTATCTCTGCTCTTTAGATATCTCCTTGGGAAGCCAAGTTAAGGTAAATTTAAGGGAAGTAAAATCAGGGAAGCAAGGAAAAGCCCTACACCATTTGAAATTATCTTGTCTTTCAAATGTAAATAAATATGTTCTTTGAATTCTGACCAAAATAAGCTCGATAAAATTTGGAATCATTGAGCTGATTGACAAATCCATTGACCTAAATATGTGTAAATACTGTTCAGAATTTTGGATATGATGAAATAAAATTAAACTAATAATTGATTTTTTGGTATCACACACTTGCTATGTAACATTTTCTGACATTTGATATTACACACACACACACACACACACACACACACACACACACACACACACACACACACACACACACTCTTTGGGGTGAAGATATTTCATGCAGTTCATTAAAATTCTTGGATGCTCATACATCACCAATTTGTAAATTTATTTAAGAAAATAGACTTCATGAGTAATTACTGTATATTTTTTAGAACACCCTAGGATAGGAGGTCACAAACTGCTGGAACCATGCATTCCTCATGTTCAATTGTTATGAAACATTGGTGAAAGCAGTGGATTAGGGTGATTTTAGACAGTGGGTAATCTCACATTTTTCACCCCCCCTCTCTCAAACAAGAAATCACAATTCATATATATATATAAAGTTCATAAATAAAATTATTATATAATAAATTCATGGTTTTTAAAACTACATTTAAAGGTGAAATATAATTAATGCTCAACTTACTTCACTTAAAATATAAAGTCCATTCATCTAGTCTGTAAACAAAAAATTTCTATTACCATTTCCATAAAATTGTATTTGGGATTCTATTTGAGTCTTTCTAAAAGGTGCTTTTCTATTGACAGCAGGGCAAGTCCAGTTAGTGTTTCCTGTCCCTGAGTAGATCTTGTGAAAGTCTTGATCCTCTTCAAAGTTCAAAATGTATGTTCTACTGTTACTGGTATTATAAGAATAAGTAATAACAGCCTTTCAATTAACTTCCGATATTGGAGGTTATATTATTTAACGTGCATTAATGCATTTGCATTTTTGAACTTCACTTTTTAGTTGGTAAAGTTCGATGAACACTTACCGCACGTGGGGCTTGGCTTTCAATTCATATTTCAGTTATGTGGATGCGGCACGGGGGTTTTTCATTTGGCCACGGGTCCGCTTCTTTTTTTTTTTTTTTCTCTCCGTTGGAATTTATTTTGTCTCATCACCAAATAAGTTTTTTCTTTGCTGCATCCTCATTTACTTCAATATTTATTCATACCCTAGTACTTTCAGTAAAACTCCTTTACCGTCTTCGAGGGGACGTTTTGCTCCGACTAGCACGGACCGTGTCAGCTGGGCATTTCGGTGGTTCTCGCGGGCTGCTTCTGTCATCGGCTATCGCTTCTTCTTGGGCGTTGTGGCGCCATCTCTTGTTGGTCAGTGATCTCATTTTCCGAACTTTTTCATTTTTTTGCTCAATTTTAATTAAATTTTTCCAGCTGTTTCTCAAATTATTAGGGTCATTATGGTTGCAAACTTTTGTCTTATTTTTTTCAATCATTACCGACTCTGCTATTCTGAGGTGTTTTTCGGATTTACAACTTTTAATGATTTTTATATTTTCGAATTTAGGATTCGAAAATATAAAAATCATTAATGATTTTTATATTTTCGAATCCTAAATTAATGATTTTTATATTTTCGAATTTCGATCCTAAATTCGAAAATATAAAAATCATTAAAAGTTGTAAATCCGAAAAACACCTCAGAATAGCAGAGTCGGTAATGATTGAAAAAAATAGGACAAAAGTTTGCAACCATAATGACCCTAATAATTTGAGAAACAGCTGGAAAAATTTAATTAAAATTGAGCAAAAAAATGAAAAAGTTCGGAAAATGAGATCACTGACCAACAAGAGATGGCGCCACAACGCCCAAGAAGAAGCGATAGCCGATGACAGAAGCAGCCCGCGAGAACCACCGAAATGCCCAGCTGACACGGTCCGTGCTAGTCGGAGCAAAACGTCCCCTCGAAGACGGTAAAGGAGTTTTACTGAAAGTACTAGGGTATGAATAAATATTGAAGTAAATGAGGATGCAGCAAAGAAAAAACTTATTTGGTGATGAGACAAAATAAATTCCAACGGAGAAAAAAAAAAAAAAAAAAAAAAAGAAGCGGACCCGTGGCCAAATGAAAAACCCCGTGCCGCATCCACATAACTGAAATATGAATTGAAAGCCATGCCCCACGTGCGGTAAGTGTTCATCGAACTTTACCAACTAAAAAGTGAAGTTCAAAAATGCAAAAGTAATAACAGCCTATAAAGTTTCAGGCATCACTAGATTCAGTTTCTTTTGAAACATATACTTCAACATGAGATGAAGGGGTTTGTTGCACATTTCATTGTCAGAGGATGAGTATAACACAATAAGTTCATTTCGTAGGCGTACTGAATCGAAATGTCTGTTATAAGTCTGTAAAAGGGAACTAAATGCTGTCTCAGAGATTTTTCTTTCATTTGTGGAAATTTGTGTTTCCAAAAGAGCTTTGAATTAAAGATTTTTGTCATTTCCAAATTGGTCTGTTAGTTGTACAATTAGATTGTCTAAGATTTCATAGAACAAACTTCTGTAAAATACTTCTGGGTCTTCATTTCTTCTTTTCCTGGGCTGTTCAATGGAATTTTCCAAAACATTTTTCCAGAAATCAAAGGAATTTTAACGTTTTTCTTTTATTACATTTTTCACATCAATATGCTACATCCAAACTTTTGTTTTGCATCAAACAAAATATCTGTATGTGAAAAAATTGAGGAAAACACATCCAACAAGAAACATGCTTTGAAACTATTCAAAAACGAAGCACATCCCCAAGCCTGTAGATACTTTCAGAATCCTACTCATGTGAACTATCTACAATACTTTCAAAAAGTCTGTCAAGTGGACTCTGTTTTCTCTCACAGTATTCACTAAGTGAGATGAAAATTTCCACCTGGTAGGGCCCAATTTGGGCAGTTTTTTTATTCATAAAGAGACTGAGCATTTGTCCTTTTAGGTGATTTGGAGAAAAATGAACTAATTTCAGACAGTAGTAAAAAATTTACCACATTCTGTTATTGCACACAGATTGTTAGATAACTAAATTCAAGAGACATGACTGTAGCAGTGGACAAATAAAGCCCCAGGATATTTTTTTAATTTTGGCCTGTAAACCTCAAACCCCTCCAGACATGATAGGAGCTCCATCATAAGTTTGTCCTATGATTTTATTTGACACTTCATATTCACAAATATCTTGATCCACAAGCTGAAAAAGTGTCCCAGCAGACTTATTGGCAGTCACGTCAGTTAACTTCAAAAATCTCTCTTGTATATCGCCTTCCTCGTCAACATAATGGAAACAAGTCGATAATGGATATTTGTTTGCTACATCAGATGTTTCATCCAAAAAGATAGAAACAAACTCAGTTTTATTAATTTCCCCCAAACAACATCTTTCAAAACACTGCTGATTGCAGCAATTAGGTCATTTTGTATTTGAGATGTACCTTTGGAAACAGTTGATGTTTTTAAATGCTCTTCCAGCTGAGCGTCGTATTGGGCTGTGTAGTTTAAAAATTCAACATAATTTCCTTTATTTAGGGAATCATCCGTCTCACTGTGTCCACAGAAAGCCAGTTCTTGTTTTGCTAAAACACAAACAGCTTTTATTAAACATGATAAAATGTGCCTGTTTTTTTCCCCCTGTTTGTTGTGCCTGGTGACTTCTAGAGCTCTCTGATGATCCAACTGAAGGTCAATTCTGCTGCTTGAATCTCCAAAAGTTTGTAACTTAAAAAAAAAAAGTCATGTGAACTCTGGTTTTTTCATGTTTTCCCACAGCTTTGCACAAATTATTCAGGTCACAGAATCTGCGATTTGACCACACAGACTTCTTGGTACTAAACAATGGCAAGGCCAGCAAAATAATCTATTTTTCTTTGAATAAAGCTCATGTTGAGAAATGGCTTCCTAGTTTAATTGAATTAATAATCTAAAGCAACTTATGGGAATTTTCACTAGAAAAATTTCTTATCACAAAGGTTTATTTGAGGCTTTAAAGAATTAGTAAAAAATACAATATTAGGCTAGCTCCAAGTTTAGAGAACAAAGTTAAAAAAATTTTCCCTAAAATAGTTCAAAGAGAAGAAGATATTTTAAAAATGCAAGGAGTAGTTTATGAAGTAAATTGTAGTTGTGGACTATCTTACATAGGTGAAACAGGTCGCAGACTAGAAACTCGTACAGCTGAGCATAAAGTAGCTATAAAAAATTGCTCCAACAAGACTAGATTAGATAGGCATGTTAGAGAAACTGGGCACAGCATGGATTGGAATTCCCTTAAAGTAATCAGTTTCCAAAGCAATTTCCAAAAAAGAAAACTGAAAGAAGGAATAGAGATTGAGAAAAATCAAAATTCCATCATCAATGACTGCAAAGGATTTTCCCTGCCTAACATCTGGCAGGATTTGTTGAAAAATAACCTAAACCGTCAAGGTTAACTGTAACCGTCAAGGTAAACCGTAACCGTGATAGTGACAAGTAAAAAGTGACAACAACAAGACAGCCTGAAGAAGGAGAAGAGTTTTCTCCGAAAATTTGCTATTAATGAAAAAAATTTCCTAGTAAAATTCCCATAAGTTGCTTTAGATTATTAATAAAATAATCTATTCAAATTTAAACAGACTGTTAACCACAATGTTTTCTCATAATTTGCTTCAGTAAAATGGCACGTGTGAGAATGGGTTTTGTCCTTGTATAATGCAGAGAAATTTGGAAGTTTAGGAACTGGTTGCCCTTTTTTTATTAATGTCAATTTTTCATGAAATGGTTTGCTTTCAAAAGATGTCTTCAACAATTCATCTATAACACACGGACACATCATACAGGTCTTAATAAAGAAAAGTCATGAAACAAAAACAGACGAATAAATAAACATAATTAGTAACGAAACAGTCTCAAGCAAACACTCTGTAACACAGTGAAATCTTGTGCCCTCTCCCTGAAATGATATGGCCTTCACTTCCTATACGGTGATTCAATGAATAACCTTGAAGTAGCACATGCACATTAATGCTTCTTTCTCTGCAGGGCAGGGAAACCACATGTTGAGCGGGAGCGAGAGGTCTTTGCTCCTGGGCCACATGGTCTCTTGCACCCTCTCTCCAAAAATGAGATGGCCTTTGGAGCAGCATGTACGCACTGACACTTCTGACAGCAGGTTGAATGAAGGACTTCCCTTTTTGAATAAAATGCATTGCAAATAAGGTTTTTTCTTGAATACATAACTAGGCTCTGCGTGAATTGTTCTAAGAAAAACAGTTGCAAAAATTTCCAAATATTGTTAAAAAGTAAAAAAATAGTTGGTCCATCTGTGATTACCTAGAGCCCCATGAATATATGCCACTGGGTGTAAGCTATTCTGATCTGTTGATATGTGACCAGTTGATAGCTCAGTTTTGTTACAGTAGGAAATCTACACAACAGTGTACAGGATAAAAGTCAAAACTTGCATTTCAATCTTGCCACTACTTTTGGATTATTACAACACATTTACTGCCATAGCTGTTTAAGACACAGCCACACTTCTCACATTTATTGCATAAATGCCTGAGAGCTACATGACGCCATACACTATTTCATAGGGACAGAATTATGCTTCTTTCAGAATTTCAATTGTTTCCATACAAATTTTGCTGAGACATACACATGTTGGTGGATTGTGGAAAATAAAGAATAAAGATAAATAAAAATAAAGAACACCTTATCTGTATGAATAAAAAATAAAGAACACAAAAATAATAATGAAAAAAAGAATACCTAAATAAAGAAAGAAAAAAATAAATACCTTATCTGTGTGTAAACAAATGAGTTGCTAGTAAGAAATAAATTAATTATCTTTATACTGGAGGAGCGGAGGTATTCAATCACTTCTCTGCCTCTTGGATGCTGAGAAAATTAAATGGATCAGCTGGATGTGCCATTTCAGTCACGACACTTTTAGAATTTAGCCCATCCTCTTGCTAGTTAGTTGTGGGCCAAAGTATTCAACATTCATCACAGACTCACAACACAGTGTATGTAATACACAGGGAAGAAATGTCTATGTGAAGCAATGCATTTTAATAAGGAAGATAATTCCTGATCTGGCATTTAATATACACCTGTCATGTAGAACAATCTTTCTAGCATGAATTCAATAGTTCAAGTTAACTAACGATTTTTTTTCAATATGTATGTATTCTTGAATAGAAATGATTATGGGTAATATGTACTACAGAACATTAGATTCTTCCTACAGAAAACAACAACAAAAATATAACACAACAAGTCCCATGACAATTAAATAAGAAGCAGAAACAAGCAGCTAGCTAAGCATTTTCAGAAGCACCATTTAAGAGATGTAATGAAGACTTGATATCAAGAGAGACTAAGAGAGTGGTAACAAAATGATGGGTTACCATTAAATACAAATCAAAATGGTACAGCATATAATGGGGAGGAGGAGCATTACATTTTACAGGCTGAAGGAGTTTCAACCTATGGCACAGACCAGAAAAATGATGAAATACTTGTGGCCAGTTTTTTGTGTGTCTGTGTGTGTGTTTTTAATGCTGGGTCAAAGAGTTTACAAAGACCTTTTTTGCAACTCACAGTGGAAAGAAATTTTCTTCAACAGCTGTGAGTAACTATTATAACAACTCAGTCTGCATTAGAATTTACTGCTACAATTCAGAAGCTGAAACATTATAATATATTTCTCACTCTGTGGATATGTATCTGAGCAATTCATACTCTTAGGATACATCAGCAACCATAGGGTTTCTATGACGAATGTACAAAAATCTTCTAAACAAATGGTGTCAGATTTACAAGTAGTAATAGAAATCACATATATATATACAAAAAAAAAAAAGCCATACATGAAAATCATACTGAAAATAATGAACACAGTTATCACAGAAGCAAAGTACATGCAAACCTTCCAATATTTTTTTTTTTGCTTAATTGATAACACACAGATGTTTCCTTGTGGCACTTTCTAAAAGCGTCAAGTCAAGTCAAGTCAAGTTGACTCACGTCACGTCACGTTTAGTTGTAACATGTTGACTCACGTCACGTCACTCACTCACTCACACACACACTCTCTCTCTCTCTCTCTCTCTCTCACACACACACACACACACACTAAAAATCAAATTAAACTTTATTGTCAGGGTGTTATTGCATAAGAGCCAGATAGCACTGAAAAGTGGCATGTGGCATGCACATAACATCACAGAAACGAAAGAGAATGAAACTTATTAGATGTCACATAATCACGAGGATGTTAAATTCAAAATAAACAGCAGATCATCTTATCTTAGGTGGAGGTTACTCATAATTTAGTTGTAACATGTTGACTGTACAAAATATGTGCTGTAACTTTTCCTTTTGTTTCATGTAGCCACAGTTGTTTTTAAAGTGAAAGTGCTCACAACTTTTCACACAGACTGTGTGTTTTAACTTACCAAGAATATCCTCAAGCTTCCTCTATATGATGACAGATTCTGAATGAATATAAATATATTGTTAGAATATGAGTGGGAATCTGTTCCTTGGGTTTTTTACTACTGATTCTGTTCTTCAGTCTCTCTACCTTTGGACATTCCATATCAGGGAGGAGGGAAAAACAACTAAAGGCTGTTAAAATTTAACAATTTAGTTAGCACTTAGTACATTAACAGGGCTGGTAATTCTCTGTCAGTAATTTCACATTCACATGTTTCATGAGGATCATAAAAACATCAAATAAAATCTTCTTCATACATCAAGATTACCATTTTTGTAGGTAGACCAACCATATTTTCACCTCTTGTCTCATATACAGAACTATACAAAAGCAGTCTGTCTCCCTTTCCTTCATACACCCAAAGAGAACTACCTTCCTCCTTCCCTCATTACTATTCAGTCCATGTTCAGTCTGCTCGCTGGCATACCATAGCACGCATGCCTTTCCTTTCTTTTCAGGAAATTAACCTCTGCAGTGAAACTTCAAGAACCCACTGGATACTAAGGTGTGGACGGCCAGTTTCAGAATACCAGCATCACTTTACACAACATATGAATCATTATTCCTATGACACTCATCTTAGTATGTGCACAGGGGATAACAACAAGCACCCCAAAACAGTATGAGTTGCACTCTGCAGCCCAGTTTATTACCTGAGCAAAGAGCAAGAAAATGGCTAAATGTAATATTAAACACAGAATGCAATAGAGTGACAAAAAAAAAAACCTCGCAAAGTTGAGGTTCTTGCAGCAAGAGGAACTAAAAATATAGATGATTTATATCAACACAGAAAATAGACAATTACAGGGATGACAATTATGACAGAAATTGACAATTCAACTTATTTATCACATAAATAAGTTTTGTGCACTTGCTTGCATTATTTAATTTCTTATGTCATGCATAAGCATTTATTTCATGAACTGTTTCCTAACCTGGAGTTCAATAAGTGAAAGCAATGAATGACTGCTGCCATACCATATAAAGAAAAAAAACAAAAAACAAGTAAAGTCCCCAGCTCACAAAACTTTCAATAAAGGAATATTTGCTGTAAAATACCTAAAACATCCAAACCACTTAACCATTCAAATATACCTTTTCCTCCAAAATGGCACATTCTAAATGAAGTCTTAAGCTTTCCAATTTTGACAAAACTGCCTGCTACCTTATACTTAATGTTGTTTTTGATTTTACAGCAATTCCACTAACAAAACCTTCAAAGCTTCCAGCCAAGATCTTCTTATATCAATGCACATCATCTTTAATAACCCTCCAGTCATATTTCCATCAAAATTTAAAATTTAAGACAGGTAAGAAGCTAAAACACTGAGTATAAGGGTATAATGCTTTTTACTTATTTTTTGTTTGTTTTTTTATTTAAATGTTTTCCCCTTAGGGGCATCCATAAAGTACGTCCAAGGTCACAGGGGGAGAGGGGAGGAGGGTTCCTGACAACAGGACCAAATGTGACATGGGGGGAGGTTTAGTAATTCGGATGCCCAGCGGTTTCTAATAGAATTTCAAAATTTTCAAGTAATTCATTGACATTCCACTAGGGGGAGTAAAAGTAAATTGCCCTTTGCCCAATATCTCTGCTTCTAAAACTCCGATTTGAAAAATTCTTCCAGCATCGGATACAGCTGCTGACAAAATTTTTGTTGTTGTAATTTCAAATTTTTTACAAAATATATTTGGCCAGCAGGGGGCTTACGCATTGAATTTCTGCTTCGTAGGCATTTGCAGCAAAATCTCCCAAAACCCCGATTAAAAAAATTATTTCGTGGACCTATACCACTCATGTCGATAAACATATGAGAATATTTTCTTCTTAAAATAATGCATGGTTCTCCACCAGGGTGCATAGATGTCTATCTTATTTTTGTTAATATCTCTGACTCTAAAAGTCAGATTTGAAAAATTCCTTCTTTGTTAGACAGCGTTTCTTGTGTAAATGTTTCTCATATAAATATGATAGGAAATTTGTTGCATATAAGTAGTGCATAGACTTTTCGCTAGGGGGTGTAAAGGTAAATTGTGTTTTTCTCAATATATCTGCTTCTAAAACTCCAATTTGAAAAATTCTTTCTGCACCGGATACAACTCCTGATTGGAAATGTTTTGCATATAATTTGTAATATTTGATAAAGAATGATTTGGCCACCAAAGGGCGTAAGAGTTAATTTCTGCATCTGATGTCATCATCATCGTCATTATCAATCCACTGCTGGACGAAGGTCTCTCCAAGCCTCTTTCACAACGGTCTGTCTTGTGCCAGTCTCCTCCATGTTACTCCCGCATACTTTCGAATTTCATCCACCCATCTTTTGCAGTAAAACCTGAGCTCCTGAAAACTCGACTGAAAAAATTATTTCGCGGACCGATACCGCTCACATCGAAAAACCTATTGAAAATACTTTCTTCTTAAAATAATGCATGGTTTTCCCGCCAGGGGCCGTAGACGCATAACTTATATTTGTCAATATCTCTGCTTCTAAGAGCTCGATTTGGAAAATTAATGCTCTGTTGGAGAGAGTTTCCGCAGCAAAATGTTTCACATATAAATTCAATTTTTTCTTAATGCACAAGTCTACCACCACAGGGCGTCAGATGACATTTCTGTTTACAGCAATATCTGCAGGATTAAGAACCCACCTGAAAAATTTCTTCCTTCGGTCAGATACTACTATTTTCCATACCAGTTCCATTGATTTTGAATAGCTTTGGAAAGTTTAATTCACATCAGAACGGATTCAAAAGACGTGTTCATTATACTCGAAAATCCGGTGTCATCTTTCTTGTTTCTTCTTTTGATAGTTAAAAAACAGTACAAAATATTTCAGATTTCTGCTGATATTTAGCCAAATCACAATATTAAGTTCTCGTATTTGTACTACCAAATCTATCGTGTTTTGTAGATGGTATGATTGGTAGTGTTGCAACCTTGAATGCATGCGTTCATTTGTAGATCTTTATTTCAGAATGATAAAGTTCGGGTAGCATTTCGGAATAAATTAATGCCTAAATAATATAGCTTTTCTGAAGAAAAAGTGTAAAGATATGGAAGATTACTTTAAATAATTACATGCTTTCTTTCTGTTTCTCAACGGACTTCTAAAAGCAGTCGTCAAAAAGGGGGTTGTGGGAATTAGGAGACGTACTTTTTAGGGGGAGGTGTCAACAATTGGACGAAATGTGACATGGGGAGGGGGAGTCTAAAAATAGTAAAAAAATCGCGGACACACTTTATGGACAGTGCCTTATAGAATTATTATAAGCAGTAATGTAAAAGAGTTTTTTTTTTTTTTTTTAATGGAGGTTTAACTACTATTGTGAGCAATTCAATGAGCTATAAGCAGTCGCCCGTCCCTTATTTAGGGTCACTGGTTCCAGGGAAGGGAGAGAGCCAGTGCCATAAGACAAACACAACATCCATGCCTCACCAGGATTCGAACCCAGACCTCTTTCGGATGAATGATCAGAGGCCATCACTTAGACCACTGCGCCGGCAATGTAAAAGAGTACCCTTCCCAAATATTATTAAAGAGCTGCTATATGCAATATTCATTTAATGAGTACTTTGATATCTTTAGGGTATATACAGTGTCAGAATCAGAAATAAATCTACAGGCCCAGTGGACCACTCGAATTTCCAAATCACTGGTCCGCCAAAATGCTCACTGGTCCATGCGAAAAAAACAAAAACAACTTACAAATTTACAGTGTATGTAGAAAATAAAGTATCATTTCACTGGAGCTATATATCACAAATTTAGAACAGAATGTGCACACGCACTCAAGCAAATAGTACCAATAAATAAAACAAAACATGCTACGCAGTGGTAGAAATTAAAAAAAAAAAAAAAAAAACTTCACTGGTCTGCAGGACCACTGTATACCAAAATTTACTTGTTCAGAAATGGTACAAATATCAATATAAGTTGTATGCACATGGTGCTAGTATCTAGGATTGTCCTCTGGTTATAAGGGCACTGATCTGAAACACTATGCACTATCAGTGCACTTCATACAGTGCACGCCGCCCCGGTGGCGCAGTGGTCTAAGCGATGGCCTCTGATCATTCGTCCGAAAGGGGTCCGGGTTCGAATCCCGGTGAGGCATGGATATTGTGTTTGTCTTACGGCACTGGCTCTCTCCCTTCCCTGGAGCCAGTGACCCTAAATTAGGGACGGGCGACTGCTTATAGCCCATTGGGTTGCTCATGGTGGTCGTTAAACCTTCAATCAAAAAAATAAATAAATAAATAAAAATACAGTGCACTGATTATGAAGCATTTTTCAACATACCAAAAGCCACCTTCATGGAATATGTTGGTTCAAGCGCAAAGGGCAGGAAGTTTTCCCACATGGACAAAAAGAAAGATGGGCAAAGCTAGAGCATAAAAATTTTTGTTACTGGCCACCTGGGTCAGAAACATAAATTTTTCAGTGGTCCTATGGAATTTTTACTAGCCAAGGGCCAGCAGACTACTGGGTATTTTGAATACTGATACAGTATTAAGAGATAATCTGCCTAACTCTATTTTCACTCTCATTATTTGAAATGATTGGGTTTAATGCTTTAAGACTTAACATGAGCTTATCTCATTTACATATTTTCAGTATTTTTTATGCTCAACAAGCAATTTTAGAGATACATTATTTTTTACTTCTTTGCTCTGTGAAATTAACTGTCCACAACACCTTTTCTAAAAATGGAGAGGCATGTAACACACTATCCTGAAAAGAATTTAATAACTTAAATTCAACACAAGTAAAAAACACAAAACCAAAAACTTTGAATGAGGGTAATGGCAGTTTTGAGTCTACTTTTTCTTTCACTGTTTCCTGATTACCTTAAGCATGCAAGCCAAGAAAAGCATCATTCCCATTTAGGGTTACTGAATCAATGAAGGGCAAAAAAAACAGGCTTGCAAAATAAATGCAACAACCATATCTCACCAATACTTAAAACCGAGATTTGAAAGGAAAGTGGTTATTCTCCTAACTGCACTGGACAATGTACCTTGATGTCACAGTGAAGGGACATGAAGCCAAAAGAATAAACATCAAGACTCTTTGGCTGGCAACTTCAAATGCCAAACATATTGTGCATATAAATTTTTACCAAGTTATATGAATACCAAAATAAATGTGGTTATTTAGGAAGCAATGATAATCTGGAGTATGGTTGAGCTCATTTTACACAGTAGTTGAAACAATAGGTCAAAAAAGTCACACAACTTTTAAATTTCACTCAAAATATTCAGAGACAAATTAAATAATTAAAATACCACTTTAAATGCATTTATTTCTTCTTTGTAACAAATTCTGCACATTTTAATAGTCAGGTGCTGGGGGGGGTGACATTTCTAACCTGCTTTCATCACGATGCTAAAGAGATAGAATGCTTCTACATCAAAAAAAAAAATTTCACTACCGTCGTCATCATTATTATTACAGAGCTTTGTTCAACATTTATGTGAATTAAGTCAAAATAAAGAAAAATAGAATAAAAAATACACTCTTTTTTTACAACACAAATTCAAATGCAATACATACCATCATCCAACATTGGTAACATCTGTACAACTGTTTCAATGCCAGCTAAACGAACACAACTTTCTTCATCGTTGGCTAATTCAACTAACTCGGGCAATATTGCACTCTTTGTGGCTTCAAGGCTAGCATTCAGAAATACATAATAAGTAAATATTAATGAAATAAAAAAATATCAATTCAGTGCAGTTAAGATTCACAGCATACTAGACATTTGCTTAGAGGAAAACTTGTAAGACATAACCAGGGCTGCCTTTACAGTGGTGCTTCAGCACTGGGTGCCAAGTTTTTGGGGGTGCTGAGCTGAGATTTTACTTATTTATTATAAAATGGTAGAATATATAAAAAAAGAAAAATATGCAGCAAGTATTGGGAATCGAGTAAATGAGCGATGATGATTGGAGACAATTAAAGGTGTCGCCCTCACTGAAACAATACAAAATCATTACAGAGTTAGAGTATTGTTACAATTAAACAATAAAAACACCATTATTTTTTATGTTGACTTTGGGACCAAGTGACTATTAATTTATATTTTATGCGGCTGAAAAAACATGCAATCGAGCACACACACGAGGGACAGCATCAACAAAAATTGTCATACCAGGCACCACAACACTAAAATTTACCCTGGTCATAACTCGGCTATAAAAGAGAGATGGGCTGGTCCATCGCTTTGTGAAACTGATCTGATCTGATCATATGTAGAGGATTTTAGGAAGGGGGTGTCTGACCCTAGGTCTTAAACAACCCTTAGAAATAGGAAGCTAGGAGATTTGGGCTAGAGTGCCCGATAGGAAAGTGACACGGAAGTGAGGTAGAAAGGGGGAGAAAGATGCCCTTATTTATTACCGGGGAGCCAGAACCCGGGGCCCAACAGCTTAACGTGCCCGTCCGATGCACGGCAGATATTTAGTGGTTCGAACGTTCGTACCTGCTGGGATCGAACCGGAGGTCTTCTTCTCCAAGACAGTCATGAACGCTGACCACTAGGCCATCCGCGACTCACATGAGAGAGGTTGAGTGACCAGCTGTAACGTCACTGTGCTGCTTGGACATCTCCAAGTTCTGTTGGGCTGTCATTGCAAGCAGAATTTTCTGGCCTGAGCTTTATTTAATCAAACTAGATTGTTTTATAGTTTGTGATATATTTAGTAGTGTACATGTAAAAAAAATTTAATTGTCCAAATATTTAATAGTGTATGTACTGCATGCATGCATAGAAGTACTTAATTTATTCTATAGTGTCTGTCACTAATGTAAATTGTGATGGACAGAGTACTGTTTCACACGTTATTCATTAGGAAATTGATTACCGGTGGGAGGATGAAATATAAACTGGTACATTATAACGACAATCATGGATTTAATGTTATTAAAATGCACTTGCCTGGCTTCTTCTTGGCTGTGTATTCACTTTGGGTTATTGTTGTAGAGCCCGGATATTTGTCTTCTTATTCGGAAGGGTTGTCTGTCTGATGAATGACGTAATTTATGAACAAGAACTGGAGTGAAATCTTGAATTGAGGTAAAATCTTGAATTGCAGTAAAATCCTGAACTGTAGTAAAATTATGAATTGACATAAAAGCATCAACTGAAGTAAAAAGTCGAATTGTAGTAAGAAAACCTAACTAGTTGTCACCTCGGATATCATGAAGCAAAGGAGATTTCGTGAACAAACAAACATAAAATATCGTGAAGAAGTAAAGCACGAAGTGGTAATGAATCAATGAACAATGGATTATAAAAGAAGTGCTGTACGACCTTAAAAAACGATGAACTTGAACAAGTGAATCGAACAATGCAATGGAACAGCCAGGCACTCCAGGCAGGTAATATGCCCAGACTAGTTTCAATTATTTTATATCATATTTATCTTCGGTGGGTAGTTGCATGTTGATCGCTCATTGTTACAAAGCCGGATTCACGTCGCCTTCTCAACTGGACTATGCTATGTTGATGCCGTGTTTCATCATATCTATTGTTCTTATCTGCGCAACTTTTAGTTAGCCGCTGGTAGGGTGTTTTCGAATTCATCCAATCGGGTAGCTATCCCACAATTCGTAGACATATGTGGCACCACCTATCGTCACAGGTATCCAAAACTGCTATTAAGGAACATTATTTTTTGAGACTTTGGTTTATATTTTCATTTGAGTTACTATTTGCTTTCTTGCTCAATTAGGTACCTCCAAGGATAAGGGAATTAAATAGGGGTATTATTATTGCAATTGCATTTCTTAGTTTTTTCAATAACAAGTGCCTTGGAGGTTAATATCTGGCTATGGGTTCGATGTGATGCCAGTATTTTTGCATTCGTCCAATCGGGTTCAGTATTATTTGCAATGCAATACTGCATCAAAGAGGTTTTTTCTTCGTTATGGTTCTAATTTTTTATATGTTCATTCAGTCTGGATTTGAATCTTTGTTTTGTGCTACCAATGTACATTTTATTACTTGTTTGATTATCAAAACTGCGGCATGTTGGAATAGCGTACACTTCTTTTTTTTTTTTTTTTTGATTGGAGGTTTAACGACCACCGTGAGCAACTCAATGGGCTATAAGCAGTCGCCCGTCCCTAATTTAGGGTCACTGGTTCCAGGGAAGGGAGAGAGCCAGTACCGTAAGACAAACACAACATCCATGCCTGAACGAGATTCGAACCCGGACCCCTTACGGATGAATGATCAGAGGCCAGCGCCTTAGACCACTGCGCCACCGGGGCGGCAGCGTACACTTCAGCATGGTCCAGAATTGATTTCTTGTTATTTCTATTGGTTAGTAATACAGCATTATCAATTACCATTTCAGCAAGCTGCATATTATGTTTCATACATTCATCTTTCAGGATGCTGGTGATGGATTGTATATATTGGAGAGATCCATAATATTGTTGATTTTCGGTTGGTCTAGATGTTCTAGTAGTAAACAATTTTTTAATATTTTTGTATATTGAGTTGATCAGGCTTGCATTATATCCAAAGGATCTTGCAGTGTTTTTAATCCATCATAATTCCTTTATTTCTTTGCTCTTATCTGATGAATGTGTAATAGCCCTTCTAATGTAATATTGGAAGGCTGATGTTTTATATTTCGAGGGGTGATATGAGTTAGCTGGTACAATTGCAGGGATGTAGGTAGGTTTCCAGTATACTGCAAATTCAACCTGATTATTATTCTTTATTAATGTTAATATCTAAGAAGTTTAACATTTGATTACATTCTTTTTCAGCTGTTATTTGAATTGATGGATACTGGTGGTTAAATTATCAATAAAATCGTTTAGTTTTTCTTCTGAATGTGGCCAAAACACCAAGATATCATCGATGTATCTCAGATGTAAATAGGGAGATTGTGATTTGTATTTTTCAGCAGGTCATTTTCCATTTCTTGCAGTACAACCTCAGAAAGTAGACCAGATAGTGGTGAGCCCATGGGTGTGCCTTTTAGATGTTTTGTTTATCACGTTGAAAGTAATTATTGTTATGTATGAAGTTTAAATCCTTGATGAAACTGGTTTTTTCTTTATCCGGGATATTTTCTTCGTTAAGTTTTTCATGAATAATTTCAATAGATCTTTCAACCAGTGTGTTTGGATAAGAGGGAAATGACGTCCGGACTAAGCATGATCAAATCAGTTGTATTAATGGGCTTTATCTTTTCAATTACTTTGATGGAATTATTAATAGTAAATTCATGTTTGCTGTAGAATTGTTTTAGATATTGGAATAGTGCTCTTTCCAAGTTAATTGTAGATGCTTTAGTCTTATTTAGAATTGGTCTTACAGGTGTGTCTATTTTATGAGTTTTTATTTTTCCAAAGATGTGGGGCAGTGAAGCACCCTCTGGTGAATGAGCTTTATATTTAATACAGTATTTGGTGGTAATTCACTGTAGTTCTTCAGTGTAGATAATTGTCGAATAATATTATCTGTAGAATCGTTGTTGATTTTCTTCACAGTTAAGTCTTCAATTGCTTTCAACATTTTTTTATGGTAATCAGTTTGATTCATGATGACAAGTTGTTTCGACTTGTCTGCTGTTATACAAGTTAGGTTGGGGTTATCTCTAAGTTCCAGCAGCTCAAGCCATACATACATATCACTAAGCTGTTCTCTGAGATTCAGAGGTTAGCTCCAAAAAGAAATACAAACTTCCAGATATTTTTACTTATTGTTGTCGTATCAAACTCCGCCATTTACAGCGATCTTGACACACAACTCGTGCTTCACTGATATCCATTACACGCCGTACACAAGATCTTTTATACTTCATACTCATAATCTTTTTCTCATGCAGACACTCCTGAATCTGATCCACCCATGTCTTCCTTGGCCTTCCTCTGCCTTTCCTTCCTGCCACTTGGGCTGAAAATATTTTCTTAGTAAGCATTTCATCACTCATTCTTTCAACATGGCCAAACCACCAAAGCATATTGGTCTCCACCTTGCTAACAACATTTTGCTTCACATCACACAACTGCAATACATCTTCATTCCTCACACAATCAGATCGTGTCTTGCCACAAACCCCATGTAAGTAACACATTTCTCCAGCACACAAATGACTCCTATGTTTCTTCTGCAGTACCCAGGTTTCACTGCCATACATCAGAGTAGGAACAATTACTGTTTCATACACAGCCATGCGGGACTCTCTAGAGAACCTATCATTCCTGTGAAAACCTCCCAGAGCAGCTATGACTTTCAAAGAAGAATTCACTCGCCTACTGATTTCACCATCCAATTTGTTCTCTCTGTCAAACATGCTTCCTAAATACACAAACTCACTCACCTGGTCAATCACAGTGCCATTTATACTTACATTACATTCAGTGCTACCCATTCCTATCTCAAACACCATAACTTTGGTTTTTTCCTTATTTATACTCAGTTTGAATTTCGTGCAAACTTCGTGCATCCGAGTCAACATACTCTGCAACTCACTTTTGCTCTCTGCCAACAGGACAGTGTCATCAGCATACAGCAATCTGCACACACGGATATCACCAAGACATAAACCACTATTATCTATTTTGGCATCATGCATGCATGCGTCCATAAATATATTAAACAGCCATGGTGACATTACACAACCTTGTCTAACTCCTGCACCAATGGAAAACCATTTTGATAAAACACCCTTCACTCGTACACAAGCTCTACTACCAGCATACATGGCTTTTACACAATTAAGTAGATTCCCAGTAACACCATATTCATTCAATACCTTCCACAAAAGTGTCCTATTCACTCGGTTGTAAGCTTTCTCTAAATCTATGAAGGCAGTAAAAACTTTCTTCCCAACAGCCAGATACTTTTCAATCATCATGCGTAATGCAAAAATCTGGTTAGTGCAGCCTTTACCAGGCATAAAACCACTCTGAACATCCCACACTTTCAATGATGTAAGACCCCGTACTTTTTCAATAACAACCTTACAAAACACTTTCCCTGGCACACTCAGTAGGCTAATACCACGAAAGTTCTTGCATTCAGTCTGATCACCTTTTCCCTTATACAAGGGAACAATAATAGCATCCTTCCTATCCTGAGGGACCATTCCTAACTCCCAGCACAACTGGCAAATATCAGTTAACCAGTCAATTATAGAGTCACCACCATACTTCAACATCTCTGCAGTTATGCCATCAACTCCTGGAGTCTTACCATTCTGAAGAGATTTTAGAGCTTTACACACTTCTCTTGAGATCCCTCCTGTGCTTTCATCCCTCATTGTGACATCATCTGCATCTGTCTCAGAATCATTTTTGCTTTCCTGATCTAATAACTCACAGAAGTATTCACTCCATCTCTCACTTAACTCATTGGGCTCCCATATCATTTCCAAAATCTCATTCTTCACACAACTTACAACTTTGTTTCCCCTATTTTTCCTGAGTCTCATGTACTTCCAGAAGGACTTTCTATCTTTCCAAAAAGCCAGTTCATGCCCTTCCACTTTCTCCTTCCTATCTTTTGCCTTACTGTGGCGAACCAGCTTAGCAGCTTCACGCTTCTTACAGCGATATTCATCCACAGACTCTACCTTGCAACATCCCCAAATAGGCTTCCTTCTTTTTCTTTACTGCCTCATCAATCTCACTATTCCACCAAGCATTACCTCTATTGTTACCCACTATTGTGGTGCCACAGACCTCTTTAGCAGCAGTGACAACACAGTTCTTAAAACATTCCCACTTCTTTTCTACATCCCTCTCACAAGATTTCAGATCCTTCAGTCGTTCTCTGAGTAAGTCAGACTACCGCTGATGATCTTCAAGGAGCCTATCAACCTTTATTCTTTCTATCCTGGGTCTCTTCCTATTCCTTTTCCTCCAACCAATATTAAGTTTCACTCGTGACACTACCAAGTAATGATCAGAACCAACATCCGCACCTCTCATCACACGGGTGTCAACAACTAAGTGTTTCAAACGCTGATCGTAAACAACAGAATCTATCGCACTCTTTTGACCAAGAGTACGATTTTCCCAAATATATGTGTGTATATACTTGTGGTTGAAAAATGTATTAGATACACACAAACCATTCTCAATGCAGAGTTCAATTAATCTTTCACCATTATCATTCACACAAGGATCATTAAACTTACCCAGAACATTGTCAGAAATTGCATTCTGCACACCTACTCTAGCATTGAAATCCCCTGCTATTATAACTTTCTCTTTAGCACCAAACTGGCTCAAAACAGCTTTTAGCTCATTCCAGAAATCTTCTTTCTTATCAGAGGTTCCGAGTCACAGGGAGCATACACTACAACAATTACAATTCTCTGAAGTTTCACTTTCAAACGAATCCAGAGAATTCTCTCACTTATGCAACTATAGTGAATCAAGTTGTTCTTCATCTTTTCACTTAAAATCACACCTACACCAGCCTGTCCTCTCATATTATCCAATATTCCAGACCACACACTCACCGTGCCATTCACTTCTTCTACCCCAATTTCCTTCTTTTGGTTTCACTTACACACAGCACATCCAAGTCTATACTATTTCATCTCCTCAATCACCTCACTCACCTTGCCATTTATACCTCTAGTATTCCATACACCAATCTTACATTCACTCAGCCGAGATCTCTTTCTCATACGCCGTTTAGAAAGTCCAGGTCGATTCCGTGGTGGACCGTCCTTCTCAAGTGTGGTAAGTCCACCATATCCCACACTTGAGTCATTCTTAATATTTCTTTTTGTCTTTTTAATCAGGTAAGTACATCAGTGTGGGAGATTAGCCCACAGCTGAGGGTTCCAGTTGGTCATTCAACCTAAGGATTCTGGAACAAAACCCAGTGAGTTGGGGTCTTTTCGCCAATGTCACACAGAACTAGCTTGCACCTCTCCAAGATTCACAGAGGCCTTAGTTGCTGTTGTGTGTGCCTTTGTTACCACAAAGCGCCCCGAGGAGGCAAACCCATCGCTCACTACGACCGTCCGTAGTTTTCTACTTAAAAGTGCACAGAGATAAATACGTAAGGAAATAGAAAAACATACTTGCTCATGGCTTTGTAATTCAGTGAAACCTGTGCAAGACTCAATCCAAGAGACTGGAACTATTTTCCATTTTAGACATGTTTCCAATTTATACAAGTGTATCCGTGGAAGCCTTTGAAATGTAAACATTTGAATTTTTGTCATGCTGCTAACAGATTGTACAAAATTAGTGATTACTTAAAAGAAAATGTATTGTTCGTACATACCTTAATCAACTAAAAATCACAAACTTCGATTTTTTTAAAATAATCCAACATTGATTTCTGTACAGGAACACATACCATGTGATGCCCAGTGAGAGTGAGTGCACTGCTCATTAACTGAAATAATTCAGAGTCACCTGGAAGTGCAAAATCTCAAGTATCCTGAACATTTTGCAATGCTTGATGATGTTTTTATCCTAGATGTGGTTGCTATAGCAATTTTCTCTATTTCATCACCCACCCTGCTACAGTTTTTTTCTTGAGTTTAATGTTTCTCAATAATTTATCAAGATCTTCGTTACAAGGCTTGTTGCTGTCAATATTTACATAATCCTTTGCACTGATGGTTACAAAGCTAGCTCTGTTTAGTACTGTTAGCAGATCATCAATGCTTTCACCACACAAACCTGGTAAGTTCACCAAAGGAAAATTTGTTTTCTTGAAACACGACTGAATTGTTTCAGGCGACACCTCAAGTGATGCTTTTGCAAACCATCCAATAGCATCAAGAACAGTTATAGATTTTGTTACCATATTGCAAGAAGAGACTGTATAACAAATTTCTGATAAATTTTGACCCACTAAATAATCTCTTGATCCATTGGCTCACAAATGCTGGTTGTGTTTGGTGGAAACCATGAAAGTATTATATTTGATAAGTCAAGATGAGAATGGCATGTTGCATTATCCAAAAATAAAAGAACATGTCTCTTTTACCTTTACATCTTTGAATTAATAAAACTTGTTAGCCACTCAGCCATAATTTGAGCTGTCATCCAGGCTTTCTCGTTAGATTTTCACTCAATGGGAGGCTTTTCAAATCCAAGTCAATGAAGCACTGTGGTTTGGCAGCTTTGCCAATCACTAATGGTTTTTCCATCTCCGCAGACATAAGTGCACAAAGAAAAACTGCTAAGTGTTCCTTAGAACTTTTCCCTCTAGTCCACATTTTGTCTTTCAAACAGAAAGTTTTACTCTGCAGTGCCCAAAAAAAGCAAGCCCGTTTCATCACCATTAGCAATGTTTCGAGGTTCATAGCCTTCAATGAGTGTTGGTAATTTTTGTATCGAATTTGAAACTGCTTTCTTGTTGATGTCTGCCCCATCACCACAAAATTCCATGAACAAAATATCGTGCTTCTTTTGAAAGTTCTCTTCAAAAGAAGCACGAAAAAACTCTTTTTACTCTAACCATTCGTTACAAGCATAAACTCTTTCCCAAGTTTTTTTGGCAAAATCTTTTACTTATATTTGAAGCATAGGGCCTGAAATTGGCAAATTTCTTACTCTTTCAATAATGAACCAGTCCCAGACAATCTTATTTAACACTTCATTTCCATGTATTTGCTTTTCACTGAGCTGTTACTTTTACATTAATGCTCTGGTATTTCAGCTTTTCCGTTTAAAATGCCATAAATTTGTGTTTTTCTGGCATTGAACTTATCTGCTAAATGCTTGACACTCATGCTTTGTTTTAAAAAAAAAAAAATTCAAAATCAAGAACATTATTCTTCGGCACCATGGCAAGAGTCAAACAAACAAACACAACTCACACCACAAGCAACGGCTGTGAATGATCATCTCAATGAATAAATTGATAATTAAATTACAGTGCCTTGCTGAAATCCGTATGAAACATCCTGCAGTTGTGAAGACTTTGCATTCACAAAAGACCTCAATGCTGGTCACGTGACCTAGACCTGAGTTGCACAATGTGCTTAAGGAAGGACCCAAACAGTGGATGTGCTGCATTGTGTGTTTGTGTAAACAACCAAAAACAATCTTTCTTTGTTTAATTATGTTATTTTCAACCTCAAACAAATTTGTTCCATGTGAATTCCTCATCACACTTTATCATGAAATGTTTTGTATTCAATTAAAATACTTGATGGCATGGGAACATTTGGAAACTTTCCATTGTTACAAGGTTTAATTTCTCTCTTGCCATTTTCATCTCTGCATTAGGGCAGTTGAATAGTAAGTAATTTCTTATCTTTCATCTTGGGACCAAAAAAAGTTTAATTTTAGGCAGGTTTCCATTTTATGCATTTCAAAGAGTTTCACTGTATTAGCAAAATTGATAAATCTTAATGCCTACCCAATGCCTTTGGCTACAATATCCAGCTGTCGACACATACAACCACGAACTTCATAATCAACATCCTGACAAAGGGAAAGAACCACAGGTAGAATTTCTTTTTTAATTCTGCAAATGGGAAATGAAATGTTTTAGTTCTTTATGATTTTATAGTCTCATACTTATTATGAAAAACAAAATACAGAAAGCATAACATGAACAACATAAAAACACAGAAAAGTTATTGTAAACTACTGATGTGAGCAATTTAGCATACTGGATTACTATGAAAGTAATCCTTCCTCTGAAGAACTCAGAAATATTTTTCATTAATGCACAAAACGATATGAAAATTGACAGTAACACTCCTGAGATCCTGCTAATCTGGTTAATTTATAAGAAATGCTTGAAATTATCCCTAACTATTTAGAGATCAGATCATATGCAGAGGATTTTAGGAAGGAAGTGTCTGACCCCAGGTCTTAAACAACCCTCAGAAATAGGAAGCTAGGAAATTAGGGCTAGAGTGCCCGGCAGGAAAGTTACATGGAAGCAAGGTAGAAAAGGGGAGGAAGACACCCTTATTTATTACTGGGGGACCAGTACCCGGGGTTCAATGGCTTAACGTGCCCATATGATGCATGATGACGGATATTTAATGGTTCGAGCTTCATACCTGCACGGGATCGAACCTGAGGTTTCACCGTGGCAGTCACAAATGTTGACCACTAGGCCATCTGCAGCCCCCCCAACTGTTTAAGAATATGGAGAGCCTAGTTGAACTCTAATCACTGTTGGCAAAGCTGCACTCTCTACTGATAATAACAAAATAGAGCTTCACTCCGCATTCCATATTTGTAATGTGTGCTACAATATGCCCTTTGCAATGGACTTCAATTCCTGGTAAATGTTTATTTTCAGTTCACCTAAAGTGAAAGACCTATTCTGACACACTGTTCACTTTGGTAAGCTCCCTAGAAAAGAAACAAGTACATACAGATCTGCTAGGGATCTAGATGACAACATAACTTCAGTGATTCAGTCCTCAAAAAATCTTGATTTTTGCCAAAGTTGTACATGATGTGTAACAAGCACCTCCATCCTATGGAAAGTAGTTATGTTAATAGATTAACTAGTATATAAATCAGTGGAAAGTCATCATCTGCACTGTTCCTGTTCTGACTGAAGAAAATGAGTCCCCACAACACATGGGCTGAAAGTTGTATACTAAACTATCTCAAAATCGGTTGCAATATGTCAGAGATTATACTGATCTCATCAACTACACACACAAGGAAAGCTGGAAATGGTAACCAGTAATGACCACATAGTAATGCAACTGTGACATCATTATTGAAAATATGTTTATTTGTAGTGTATTCAGTTTCTGAAAAAAAATTTGTTTTCAGCTCATCCTTATTTTATGAGGTTTGCTTTGATGAACTTCTGTACTGTAGCATTCTCTGCAAAACAATGATGGGTGGGCATAAACCTGGAGATCTGGTTGGCCATACACCTTTACTTAATACTTGCTGCTCGAAACCAAGATAGAAAATTCTGCCAAATTTTTGTGTGAAGAATGCCAGATGACTAACATGTTGGTAATAACCCTGTACCACATAAGTGGTTCATGAACAATTGGAAAACCAAGAGATGGTCACATTGTGAATTGTGATTAAGAAAATAATGGTTTCATAATGAATATCCTAGAAACTGCTTACCAAACAATGTTTTTGAGATCTTTCATGAAAGATATGGGGATGTGCAATGTCGAAACACAAGCACAACTGAAAAATGAAAGGCACAGTGCTTTGTATATGAAAAGCATAATCAATAATGCATGACAATTATCTTCAACCCACATGTATTTTAGCAATTGTTGTACCTACTAAGACAAAACCATGTTTCATATCATTGTCATCATCATCGTCAACCATTATCAATCCATTGCTGGGCGAAGGTCTCCCCAAGTTTCCTCCACAACGGTCTGTCTTGTGCCAGTCTCCTCCACATCACTCCCGCATACTTTCGAATTTCATCCACCCATCTCACATGTGGTCTTCTTCTGGGTCTTTTCCTGTCCCTTGGAATCCAATCTAAAATTTTGGCTGTCCATCGATGGTCTGTCCTTCTGGCAGTATGCCCAGCCCATTGCCATTTCAGGGATTTTTCTCTGATCATGATGTCTTCCACTCTTGTCATTTTTCGGATCTACGAGTTCCTCTTTATATCTCTCCTGGTTACACCAAGCATGCACCTCTCCATGCTACTTTGAGTTGTCTGCAGCCTTTGTATGTCTCTTTTAGTTAAAGTCCACGTCTCTGAACCATACGTAAGCACTGGAAGGATGCATTGATCAAACACTTTTCTTTTAAGACATAATGGCATATTGCTCTTGAAAATTATGCTGTTTCTTCCAAAAGCTCTCCAGGCAAGTTTTGTACGCCGATTAATTTCTTCATCAATGTGACCCTCACTTGATATCTGCTGTCCAAGATAAACGTACGTGTCTGTTATCTCCAGCTTTTTCTCCATCAATCGATAAATCTTCATTTCTTGTAAAAGCATTGAACATCACTTTCGTCTTCAGAAAGTTCATTTTTAATCCCACTTCTTTACTCTTGTCAGCAAGTTCCTGGATCATACTCTGCAGCTCTGATGGGGTAGTTGCAAAAATGACTATGTCATCAGCAAAACGAAGGTGGGTTAGATAATCTCCATTAATCTTTATCCCTTTGTTTTCCCAGTTCAGTGATTGAAAGACATTTTCCAATGTGGCATTAAAGAGCTTTGGAGATATGATGTCACCTTGTCTCACTCCCTTTCCAATTTTTATGTGTGTTGTATTTTCAAACAGCCGAATCTTTGCACTTGCATTTTCATAGATGTTGTTAATAATGTTAATGTATGCATCTTCAATACTGCAGGATTTCAGAGCCATTGTAACTACTGATGGTTTCACCGAATCAAAGGCCTTTTCGTAATCGATAAAAGCCATGCACAATGGAAGTTCATATTCCCTCGCTCTTTCAATTAGTTCTCTCAGTACGTGGATATGATCTATTGTGCTGTAGCCACTCCTGAATCCAGCTTGTTCTCTCGGTTGAGCCATGTCCAGTGTTACCTTCAAGCGGTGTGAAAGAACTTTAGTGAAGATTTTATAAACCACTGATAGGAGGCTGATAGGTCTGTAGTTCCTGAGATCCTCAATGTCACCTTTTTCATGTAGCAGGATCATTGTAGTGTTGTTCCAATCCTCAGGAATCTTCCCTACATTAAGGCATCGAGTGAAAATTTGGGCGAGTACTGTTTCGATTTCTCCACTTGCTTCTTGTATGATGTCTACAGTAATTCCATCTTCTCCTGGAGCTTTTCCCGGCTTCATGTTCTTGATTGCATGTGCAACTTCTGCTGGGAGGACTGGAAGAACTCTGGTACCTTTCATGATGTCTGGAGTACATGTATCATCCCTTTCATATAATTTGGAGTAGAAATCTTTCACTCTTGTCAAGATTTCGCCTCTATTTCTTGTTATAGAACCATCTTCTTTTCTCAGAGCCATAATCTGTTTTTTTCCCTTACTGAGATGTCCCTTTGCTATCTTTAGGCTTTGGTTGTTTTCAATTGCTTTCCTCACTAGTTCACAGTTGAATTTCCTTACGTCTTCAATGATACTTTTTCGTACTGTCTTGCATAGCTCTATATATTCCACTTTGGAAGTCACATCTTCTTTAGTTGTCCTCATCTCTCTTCTTTTTTGCATCAACATTTTGGTTTTTCCAGATAATTTGTTCACATGCAACTTGTTCTTAGACCCAGCTAATTTTGTTGCTGTTTCCATAAAAGCTTTGGTTACTTTTCTGTTAACTTCAGAAATATCCACTTCTTCCGATGTTAGGCCTTCTAAAGCAGAGAATCTGTTCTTCAGTTCCAACTTGAAGGTATTATGGTGTTTTTTAAGGTTGGTTATGTCAATACATTTTGTTTGTCTTATGAGCTTGCCACGTTCAAGTTTAGTGTTGAGGTGCATCTTACATCTCACCAATCTATGGTCACTACCTGTGTTGAACTTGTTTAGCACACTGCAGTCTTCTATGACGAATTTTTTGTTGCACATAATAAAATCATTTTCACTTGTCGTCCCATTTGGATGTCTCCATGTCCATTTCCTGTGTGGCTTTTTCTTGAAAAAGGAGTTCAAGATGAAAAACCCTTCTGCCTCTGCAAACTCTACGAGAGTATTTCCACACTGGTTTCTGTTGCCGTGACCGAATTTACCTACTGAAGTTTCATTCTGTTGCCCTATTTTTGCATTGAAATCTCCCATAATTATCTTCAAGTGCTGCTTACCTTTCTTTATTATTTAGATGACGAATTTCCTCATAAAATTCTTCAATTTCTTCTTCAGGATGACTTGTGGTGGGTGCATAAGTTTGAATAATCTGAGCCTGGTATCTTCTCGAGAGTTGGATAACGAGTCGTGCAGCTCTGTCAGAGGAACTTTCAACTTCTACAACTTTATCCTTCAGTTTCTTGTTTATTATAAATCCAACACCACTAGTTCTGCCAGTATCTGTCCCCGATAGTAGAAGAGATGTCCACTTTTCAGTTCAATGAGATCTTCTCCTTTTCTCCTTACCTCACTTAGCCCGACGATGTCCCACTTGATCCTTTGTAGTTCCTCTTCCAATTCAAGAAGCCTTGAATCAGAAGATAGGGAGCGTCCATTATACATAGCCAAGGTCAGCATCAGATGGCTGCCTAGTCCGGTCCTCCAGGTATTCTTAGCACCCTCTGCCTTCATGTCGCACTGGCCGCTGCCTTGGCCAGGTACATTCCAGCTGCTGGAGACTGAGGGCCAAGATTTAAGTTGTGGAGTCATTTTGGAGGGGTTTGGCCATAACTCACCACGCTGGCCAAGCGGGTTGGTGAGTGTGGGATAGCATTTCCTCTAATCCCGATGGTATAGTTATACCGCTATTTGCGGTCGTCAGAGCCCCTTTAGTGGGAACAGGATGCACCATGAGAAGGCGGGGTTGACATTTGTCAAGGAGAGGCTGTGATGTTACACATCACATGCCATTACATCCCGTTTCATATATATATATATATATATCAGGATATATGAAGAATTTCACAATTCTGTTGAACAAGCATCTAGAACTGTTAGCAATAAGAATTATATACATATGTTTCCCTGCCACAAGTTTGTTTGAAACTCTTGTACCACAGTAACATAGAAAATGTGGTTTTGCATTTGGGTGGCAATATAATATGTCTTGTATAGAGAACAGATTTCTTTCAAAAGTTGATAAACTCAATTCAGCAGCTTTCCCTTACATTCCTAACTGTTCTTTATGAACTCTTCCATGTGTATTCCAGTTGTTTCCATTGGTTTCCTGCTTCTTACACATGCTGTAAAGGGCATTGCTTTGACTGAGCAATTCACATACTTAATCATTACGCTGTTCTCTGAGATTCTGAGGTTAGCCCCTCAAAGAAAGACAATCTGCCAGATAAATGTTGAACTGATGGAACTAGATTTTATTTACTGTTGCTGTATCAAGGGCCTCCATTTACACCAATTTTGGCACACAGCTCGAACTTCACTGACATCCCATCACATGTGACACACAAGACCTTTTGTACTTCATACTCTATCTTTTTCCCAAGCAGACATTCTTGAATCTGGTCCTCCCATGATTTCCTTGGTCATCTTATTCTTATCTTTCCTGCCACTTAGGCTGCAAAAATTCTCGTAGTAAGCATTTCATCACTCATTCTTTCGACATGACCAAACCGCATCAAAATATTAGTCTCCACCTTACTAAAAACATTTTGCCTGACATTATACATCTGCAACACATCTTCATTCCACAATTTGCACCTGAAATTTTCCCAAGCAAGTTTATTTGGCCTAACTTAGGTATGTTGCTACCAATTTTCATATTTTGAGCATTGACAAATAGTGTGAATGGCACAGTGATTGACCAAGTGAATGAGTTTGTGTATTTAGGAAGCATGTTTGATACAGAGAACAAATTAGATGGTGAAATTAGTAGGCGAGTGAATTCTTCATTGAAAGTCACAGCTGCCTTAGGAGGATTACACAGGAAAGATGAGTTCTCAAGAGAGCCCAAATGGCTGTGTACAAAAGTGTAATTGCTTCTACTCTGATGTATGGCAGTGAAACCTGGGTACTGCAGAAGAGACATAGGAGCTGTCTGTGTGCTGTTCCTTTGGCAGTGAAACCTGGGTACTGCAGAAGGGACATAGGAGCTGTTTGTGTGCTGTTCCTTTGGTAGTGAAACCTGGGTACTGCAGAAGAGACATAGGAGCTGTTTGTGCACTGTTCCTTTGGTAGTGAAACCTGGGTACTGCAGAACAGACATAGCAGCTATTTGTGTACTGTTTCTTTGGCAGTGAAACCTGGGTACTGCAGAAGAGACATAGGCGCTGTTTGTGTGCTGTTCCTTTGGCAGTGAAACCTGGGTACTGCAGAAGGGACATAGGAGCTGTTTGTGTACTGTTCCTTTGGTAGTGAAATCTGGGTACTGCAGAAGGGACATAGGAGCTGTTTGTGTGCTATTCCTTTTATAGTGAAACCTGGGTACTGCAGAAGAAACATAGGAGCTGTTTGTGTGCTGTTCCTTTGGCA
The DNA here is from genome assembly GCA_039090855.1 of Macrothele yani. Lineage (NCBI taxonomy): Eukaryota > Metazoa > Arthropoda > Arachnida > Araneae > Macrothelidae > Macrothele > Macrothele yani. The sequence goes on along the minus strand of CM077025.1, from coordinate 69,164,973 downwards.
GTGAAACCTGGGTACTGCAGAACAGACATGGGAGCTGTTTGTGTGCTGTTCCTTTGGCAGTGAAACCTGGGTACTGCAGAAGAAACATTGGAGCTGTTTGTGTATGAGAGAGATGCAGTGCTTACAGGGGTTTGTGGCAAGACACTCTCTGATCATGTGAAGAATGAACATGTGTTGCAGTTGTGTAATGTCTAATATTCTCAGGTGGTTTGGCCATGTTGAAAGAATAAATGATGAGATTCTTACTAAAAAAAAAAATTCAGTTTTTCAGCCCAAGTGGAAGAAAGAAAGGTAGAGGGAGGCTAAGGAAATCATGGGAGGACAAGATTCAGAAGTGTGTGCATGAGAAAAAGATTATGAGTATAAAGTATAGAAGGTCTTGTATACGACATGTGATGGATGTCAGCAAAGCTGGAGCTGTGTGCCAAGATCAGTGTAAATGGAGACAGTTGACACAGCAACAATAAGTAAATAATCAGTTAAACATTTATCTGCTGGATTATCTTTCTTTGTGGAGCTAACCTCTGAATCTCAGAGAACAGCTTAGTGATATGTATGTATGCATATACAGCAGTTGGATAGAATAATGTGAACACCAAGTTCAAAGACGTGACTTTTAATACAGCTGAGTATGTTGTGTTGTGCAAAGGTATCCACCACTCTTTGGTTGTAATAGCTTTGCTTAGAATCTCAAGGTTCTGTTTATGCGCATTTAAAGTCTTGTTGCAAATTTTTTTTTTTTTTGGTGATGATGAAATGAACGACCTAACGGACTTCGAAAGAGGGCTAATTGTTAGTGGCGGGCTAGTTGGCGCCTCCGTGACAACATTCACCAGGGTAGTGGGGGGTATCGAGAGCTACTGTGTCTAGCATCATGACAACATACTGTGTTCATGGCAAAACCTCGTCTAAAAAACACATGAGCAGTCAGAAAACAACCCTGACTGAGAGAGACAGGAGAGCATTAAAGAGGATTGTTACATGGCTCTGAAAATTAATGCAGAGCTCAATCTGTATCTTCAGACCCCAGTATCAACGAAAACAGTGCACAGGGAACTGCATAAACAAGATATTTATGGCACAACTGCTATTGCAAAACTTCTGATGACCCAGGTGAATGCACAACGGTGACAGCAGTGGTGCCAAGAGCATACAACATGGATTCCTAATGCACGGAAGCATGTAATGTGGTCGGATGAATCCACATTTACACTATTCTCCACCGCAGGACATGTTCACATGTAGAGAACACTATCAGAAGTGTACAACCCAGACTGTCGGCTCCCAACAGTACAGCATAGTGGTGGTTCCGTCATGCGCTGGGCGTTCATATTGTGGTTTTCAGCAGGTCCCCTGATCACCTTGAAAGGACGGATGACTGGCAGGGCATATGAAACCATTTTGGCTGACCAAGTCCATCCAATGACTCAGGCATTGTTTCCTTCAAGGGATGCCATCAATCAAGATGATAACACCCCAATTCACAGAGCTTAACCCCAATTCACAGAGCTTAAAATGTCCAATCTTGGTTTGAGGAACATGAGGATGCACTTTCACACGTTCCTTGGCCTCCCCAATCACCAGACTTAAACATCATCGAGCCCATGTGATCTGTGTTGGAAAACAGAGTAAGATCCCGTTATCCTCCTCCTGCATCTCTCAAGAACCTGGAACAGTTTCTGCATGACGAATGGTGTAACATCCCACTAACCACCATCCAGGATTTGTATGCATCTTTACTAAGGAGGATTCAGGCAGTTTTAAATGCCAAAGGTGGTCCCACACCCTATTAGGTATGTAAAACCTCCTTTTCCTAGGTGTTCACATTATTCTGTCCAACCCCTTTATGTACGTATGCACAAAATAATTATCAGGCAAAATTACAGATTCTGTCCCAAGACAGCAAGCACAAGTTTACTGACTGCAAATATCAACATAAAAACAACAAATTAGACAATAATTATCATTGAAATTTCCTCATTCTAATAAATTGTGATATTTCTTCTACTATACTGTGATATAACTGCACTTCATCTATAGCAGAATCTATTCAAAGAAACTTTTTCTCTTAAGTTAGTTGATATTTTTCCATAAGACACTTCCCAAGAAATAATAAAACTTAAGCTCGCTAGCCTAAGTTCATTTGAGTTACTTCATTGTAACTCTAATGTTGTGCAAAAACAGCAGAACATTTTATAAATTACACTACATTAACTCTGTTTCATATAAGTTACAGTCTTGTCCAAATTTGATGGTTGAATAAAACTGCAGCTTATCTCATCACTTCCTGTTGTTCACAATACTACAAGAAGTCCACTCAGAGAAAACATAAATATTGAATCAGACTACATAGATGTTAATTTCATCATCTTTCAGCAAAGGAGTTAAATTTATGGGTTCTATAGAGGTAATTTAGTCTGTTACTGAGCTCTGTTTGATTTTTTCAATGACAATACATTTTTCAAATTCACAAGGATCATCATTAAAAATTTCAATAATTTTGTGTTATTATTATGCAAACTAAAGTTTTGCAAGTGCTGGACATGAATTAGTCATTGTAGCTTTCTACTGGGTTTTCAGTTTCACTTCCTTCTGCTAAAAATGACAGCAATATACATCCAATACATTACTGTCTTTTTTTTTTTTTTTGTCGTCATTATAGTTCAATAAATAACTGTATTCTCTGCTCTGTGATATTTCATGGTCTATATTTACATAGTCCTTAGCAGACATTTTACCTATGTTTCCATCATCGATCTGAACCTAAAGGTTAAACAACATCAACGGAAAACGAAGCCTTTTCACGGTGTTTTGTCATTATACAGGGAATAATTTCTTTACAATTTATTGGGGGCATATTTAGAGGAAGGTCCAAGGGACCCCCCCCCCCCAAGCGTTTCACTTCTTTATATTTTTGGTTAAAAGCAGGACTTACATAAGAAAAAAAAATGAGTACATTTGATAAAAATGCATCAAATTACATTAGAAAAAAATGCTTCAATTTCCTTCTTTTATTTTTCCTTAACTTTTAATTCTGTACTGGAGGATTTCAAAAACTTTTATTATTTTGTCGGCGCTACCCGAAAAAAAAAAAATTATATTCCCCTGCTTTTTCCAACCAATTGATAGCATCTAAAAGAAGTAGTGGATTTAACTAATTTTGAAGTGTTCTTACATGCATGCATACTAACTATCAATGATTGCAAAAGCAGTTGCCATTATTTCATCTTCATGGTGTAAATAAATACTTGATCAAGAGGCTGAGTCACTGAAGTTGTGTTACTTGGCAAAAATGCCAATTTAACATTTAATACATTGATATGAGGGTGACAAGTAGCATTATCCATGAACAAAATTTCTTTTCTATTGTTTCATCTAATTGTTGAAGCCATTCTTTCATTAAATTAGCAGTCATTCATGGTTTCTTCTTTGATTTCCAAAAAACACCGGCAATTCCTTCATGTTGATATTCTTCAGGCGGGCGATCTTAGTGAGGGATGGGCATGCCTTCTCAGGGCGCTCTGTGGGAACAATGGCACACAAAACAGCAACAAGGGCCTCTGTGACTCTTGGAGAGGTGCCAGCTAGTCCTGTGTGACATTGGCAAAAAGACTCCAACACACTGGCTTTTGTTCCAGAATCCTTAGGTTGAATGACCAACTGGAACCCTCAGCTGTGAGCTAATCCCCCACACTGATGTACTTACCTGATTAAAAAGACGCAAAGAAATATAATAACTGGCTCAAATGCGGGATATAGTGGTCCTGCCACACTTGAGAAGGACGGTCCACCATGGAATCGACCTGGACTTTCTAAACAGTATATGAGAAAGAGATCTTGGCTGAGTGAGTGTAAGATTGGTATATGGAATACTAGAGATATAAATGGCAAGATGAATGAGGTGATTGAAGATATGAATAAGTATAGATTGGATGTGCTGTGTGCAAGTGAAACCAAAAAGAAGGAAATTGGTATAGAAGAAGTGAATGGAACAGTGAGTGTGTGGTCTGGAGTATTGGATAATGTGAGAGGAAAAGCTGGTGTAGGGTGATTTTAAGTGAAAAGATGAAGAACAGCTTGATTCACTATAGCTGCATAAGTGACAGAATTCTTTGGATTCGTTTGAAAGTGAAACTTCAGAGAATAGTAATTGTTGTAGTGTGTGTTCCTTGTGACTCGAAACCTTCTAATAGGAAGGAAGATTTCTGGAATGAGCTAAAAGTTGTTTTGAACCAGTTTAGTGCTGAAGATAAAGTTATAATTGCAGGTGATTTCAATGCTAGAGTAGGTGTGCAGAATGTAATTTCTGACAATGTTCTGGATAAGTTTAATGATCCTTGTGTGAATGATAATGGGGAAAGATTAATTGAATTCTGCATTGAGAATGTTTTGTGTGTATCCAATACACTTTTCAGCCACAAGTACCATAATTTTTAGGCTAAGAGCCGCGGCTCTTACGTTACTAAAAGTTAAATTTTTTGGGTGTGCGGCCCTTATGCCGAATTTGTTTTCGAAAAAGACTGTTTCTGCGCTACTTTTTTTTTTTTTTTTCATGCAGATGCTGAGAGAATTTTTCAAAGAACGTTTTTTTTTTACAAACTTGACTGTGATCGGTTTTTTTCCCTCTTTCTACTCATACGTTAGACACATCTATTGAAAAGATAACTCCACTTCGCTGTCCTGATGTTGGTTTAGGAGGGAAAGTGTGGGAGGGGGAGGGAGACAGGAAAACACTCTGGTAGGTCTAAGGTCAGGAGGTTTGTTTGTGAAAGGAATGTCTGATCCAAATGCCCTTTTTGCATGGGGGAGTGGGGGAAGCACATCCCGTGGCAGTAGCATGTAATGGAGACATAAGCACACAAACCAGTAGCGTGACTTCCGAGCTTAAGAACATGAACAATGCAAAAGCCTGCCCCAGGATGATTCCAGCAATTCCATTAGCAGTGACCTTTGACCTATTTCAAACAATACTGGCGGGACAAAAGACAAATTCTGTTCACTCTTCTTGGTTCATCTGGCATACGATACAGGTGTTGCATGGCTGCTCCTGAGTTTTGCTTTGATTTTAATTTTCTTTGTATTGGCTGACGATAGTGGTAGTTGAAGGCTTCGGTTGGAAACGCTTTCTTACTAATAAGCACTGTAGCTTTATCATCTGTGACCTGTTGGCAAAATCATGCCCAAAACTTTGAAAAGCTATACGGCAAGCTTCAAGCTGCAAGTGGTTGAAAACACAGAAGACGTCGGAAATCGTGCAGCTGGACGCTATTTTAATATTGATGAAAAGTGTGTGCACCGATGGCGAAAAAATAAGAGTTTACTCTTGACCACGGCAAAAAATAAAAGAAAAAGAAAATGTGGTTCTGCAACCTGGCCTGTGCTAGAAGACAATCTTGTTGTGTGGATAAAAAGCCAGAGAGAGGCTGGAATTCCAGTGTCTACAGTGAAGATTCGTCTGCAAGCAAAAATTATGGCTTCACAAATGAACAAATAATTTTCAAGGTGGGCTGTCGTGGTGCTACCGCTTCATGAAGTGGAAATCCCTGTCCGTTCGAATAAAAACTACAGTCGGTCAACATCTGCCATCTGACGGGGAACAGAAAGCCATGGAATTTCATAAATTTGTTTCAGATATTTGTTTCATAAATTTGTTTCAGTAGAGGATTTCAGTCGAGAAATCCTCTACACAGCATAATACGGAAAGTTCAAGCTCTAGCGAGGGACAAAGATCTCCCGGAGACTATTAGGATGTCAGAGAAGCTTCCTCCGGGCCCTACAATTCCACCACTCTTTGGACGACTAAAGAACCATAAACCTGGATCTGCCCTCCAACCTACTGTAGCAAAGAACAAATCTCCTACGTACATGTTGTTAGAAAAATCACTAGCCAAATTCTTATCTGAATGGTTAAAAAACTCCGATTACGTAATCAAGTCAACAAAAGAATTTGTGGAGAGCGCAAGAAACTTGAATATACTTGATAGTGATATAATGGGAAGTTTCAACATAGTGTCTTTATATCCATCTATACCTATACCAGAGGCCGTTGCAAACCTAGAGGAAATAATCAACACCTCCTGTGAATTCACACCAACTCAAACAGAGAAAATTGTCAGTGCCTTAAATTTGGTTACTGATCACAACTATTTCAAGTTGGATGGAAGCATCTACAAACAAACAAAAGGAGCACCAATGGGTTCACCTCTATCTTCAGTCCTTGCTGAAGCAGTACTTAAACCGCTAGAAGATTTGATCTTTCTAAGTTGTATCAAGAAACCCCGAGTATGGATCCGTTATGCTGATGACATATTCTTCATATGGGAACATGGAGCAGATGAATTAAATGATTTCATGCACAAGATAAACAAACTACACAATACGATAAAGTTCCCCATGGAGCTTGAAGTAGATGGAACATTGAATTATCTTGACGTCGCACTCAGAAGAAACAGAACATCCAGCTTCAATTTTGACGTTGATTATAAACTGACCGCAGTACCGAACCTTATTCCTTCTGATTTACACTGCCCAAAAGAGTATAAACTTTCTGTGTTTAGAGCATGGCTCTATAGAGCATGTAACGTATGCAAACCCGACTACCTAAATAACAAGGAAATTGGTACTATTTATAGCAAAGGTCTAAAAGGCTGGATATAAGAAAGATGACATAGACAGAATACATAGAACTGTAAGAAATTGTGTAATGTCAGCAATAACAAAATCGCCTAGTAAGACGTTGAGATTCACAGGATCCATCACATATGTTCCAGGTTTTACATACTGGTTAAAGAATTTATTACGTAAATACAACGTAGTGATAGCACTGAAGTCCCCGACTCTGTTACCACATATGATATCAAGTTGCAAGGATATGCAGTGTGAGAAAGAAAAGGCAGGTGTGTACGCTATACTGTTAGTATACCCTGACAACACGGAAAAGGTATACATCGGAATGACAAAGCGATCCTTGGACACTAGGTGTAAAGAGCACGTGTGAAGTGTCAACCAGGACATGCAGAATACAGCCCTCACCAGAGAAGTCATGCATTCGTCGGCTGCTCCTCAATGGAATAATATTAGAAGAATTGACCCATACATGAATTTTAAAGAGACTGCCATCAGGGAAACAGTCGAAATCCTATCCAGCAAAATAGCGTGCAATGATTTAGTTTCTACTGAACTACCAAGAGCTTGGCATGCATTATTAAAAGATGGAAACGCATCGCGACACACAGTATAATTGCATGATGAAAATTCGTGTAATATGCTTGTGATGTCACCCGTATTATTTCAAAAATCGTCTTTGTTCCTTACATGTTCCAATTCCCTGCAGTTTTATGTCTACCATTACCTTGAGAAAGCCTCCCAGTGAAGCATGAAAGCTTGGCGAATCTTTATACTTACCACGCCGCAAAAATAAACGGATTTAATACGCTATTTGCATCTCTTGAGTATTCACAGTGTGGTGTATTTATAATTATGAATCTTAACATTTTTTGTTGTTACGGCACCTGCACTGGTTAACATGTACTTTACTGCTACATTTCCCTTGTTCTCACAGAGTGGTTGATCTCCCTCTTTTAGTCACATTGAGACAATAAAGGAGAGTGGGTGGAGTTAGAATCAGTTTAAGATGGAAGAGGAAAGTTTGCTTATTTACATGTTCATCTTCAGAGCTCTTCCTCATTTGTGCATTTGTAAACCCCTATGACTGGGACACTTTACTGTATTTCCCAACTCTTCAGTAAAATGGAGGGACAGAGCACAAATTGCAATATAAAAATGTCTTCTACTTGAGTGATCATGGAATGATTCAGCTGAACTTTTTGCATTATGCAGATTTTTCGTTTGAAGCAAACCATACTTTTTCCACTTCAGTGTTAAGACGGGTTTCTACTTTGTGTGTATTGAACACATTAACACTGAAGGGACCGAGAAAATTTTCTACAGTAGACAGATTTGATTGTATTTCTCTAATGTGGTTTCAGTAAACTATTTTCTCTGCAAGGTCATCTACTAGAAATTCTGTCAGGAGATTTACGTTGATATTAGTATGCATTGACACTATATCAAGGCTTGCTAAGATTGGATGATGTAATCTTGATAATCATCTAGTTTATCTTTTAGTTTTGTGGCATTTTTCAGAAGGTAAGGAGCAGAAGGGAAGATATCTTTGAGGTAAAAAAGGTAATAAATTAGGTTGGGGTGAGGACAGAATTTTTTTGAGTCAACAATAGGTCTCCTTTGCACAATTTTACAATGCTATAGATCTGTGGAACTCTAGAATGAATTTTTGAGAAGTCTTTAAAAGTTTCTTCTCAGTTCGTTCTTTCTTTTTAAAGGAATTTATTAATTTCTTGAGATTTTTCATAGTTTGGGTTATAAGATTATCGGCGAGTTCTTAAAATTGGTTTCTGCAATTCTTACATTTTTCTACAGCATTTTTTTTTTCATTAGTACCAAATATCTGCTTTTAGTGCCACAATTTTATCATTAGCTTTAAATTCTTTAAGGGTATAAAGGGTACTCCTATAATAATTATTACATTTTTTCACTGATTTCTTTTAGAAATTTTGAAACACGTTCTGAGTATTCTTTCTTCAAATTGTTAGCAGCTATTTCACCCTGTTTTTCTACCTTGATGCAGATGCTCTCAATCAATAATTATTCATTTTCTTTTGCATTTTTGAACTTCCCTTTTTGTTGGTAAAGTTCGATTAACACTTGCCGCACGTGGGGCTTGACTTTCAATTCTTATTTCCGTTATGTGGATACGGCATGGGTTTTTTTCGTTTTCATCAATTCTTATTTCCGTTATGTGGACCCGCATCCACATAACGGAAATAATAATTGAAAGCCAAGCCCCACATGCGGTAAGTGTTAATCGAACTTTACCAACAAAAGGGAAGTTCAAAAATGCAAATGCATTAATGCACGTTAAAAAATAACCTCCAATATCGGAAGTAAATTGAAATTCATTTTCTATTAATTGTTCCTGAGGTAAGGTTATAGTTAGAACTTTTATTGAGTAATTTTAATAATTCTTCAGCAGTTTAATTCATAGATGGACCCTGATTAAAGCACAAAGTAAGCACTTTGTACTCATAACTCTGAAATGAAAAGTAGGTAAATCAAACTCATCTTTTCTAATATCAGTTCAAAAACGTTTAATTCCACGTTAATTAATGAACGTTATTACGTGGCATATTACATTAAGTTCATTAGCAGAAATTCGTAGAAGTCCTGTAATTTTTTTCTTCTGTTCTTCACGTTTTTTTCAAGTTCGCTGAAAACGACGATATCCGGGCTCCCTAACCTCTTAAACGTTCAGGTGGTATCGTATTGAGGGTGAATGGCTCATTTATTTAAAATACGAAATAAAACAACACATAACTTATTTCTTGATAGAAGACGATTGATAGGGTTAAAATAATACCATTGTTACCTCATTGGTGTGCAGTCTCCTTTTGACTAGTTGCATTCCGGTATACACTCAAGCAACAACAAACTGCGTAGTCGAGGTTCCATAAAATGTACGTTCTCCGTAGGCAACAATGAAATATTTATGATAGCTAAAACCTCTAAAAAACTTCTATCGAACACATAAAAACTCTGTTCTTAATAGAACTTGAAAGAAAATTAATCCAAAGAATAAATAAAATCCAAGTAAAAAACCTTAATTCAAACCTCAAATTCGACATAAAGATATGTAAAACAGTCATCATCGAAGGAATCCAGATCCCGAAATTTCCGACGCGCGTTTCAGCACACTCATTCGTGGCCATTTTCAAGGAGATCATGTGTTGTACTGTTCTTTGCGTGTTAACTATAATCCAAGTTGACAGTGCTGCCATCTCCATCGTCTGCGTCATTATCATGCTTATCACGTAGAACATCGCTGGCACCATCTAGTGTCAACCTGTTTTTTAAACTTTGTTTCCTTTGTCGACTAGATCTTCTTATTTGGGTTATTCATTGTTTTTCCTGTTTTATCATATTCAACCATGTTGGCGATAATTCGATCGGGACATTTAAATTGCAATTATATGCCTTGGTTTTCTCAATTATGATGGCTTCTGCTGTCAGAATCTTTTTACGTGCATTGTGAGAAGTAACTAGATTTATATTCTCCCAGTCGGGTATGGCTTCATTACTATAACAATATTGTATAAGTGAAGTTCGAATTTCACCTTTATTCCAGTTATTCAAATGTTCACGTAATGTGATATCGATATTTCGTTTTGTGCTACCAATGTAAATCGTTTTGTTTTCTAGGTTCCTATTTATATTAATAATTGGTATGCTGTATACACCAGCTTTACGTAAGATAGAATATTTTTCGTTATTTGCTTGTAATACTGTACTTGACAATAGCAGAAAAATAGTCTGAAAAATAGGTGTTTCCAAAACAAAGTATGGATGGCTAAAAGAACTGAACTTACACATATGGGTCAAATTTTGTGCAGATCTTTCCTAACAGTCTACAGCAGAGTAACCTAGATGACACAGGCTGAGACAGCTGTCCTTTATTTACTGCTAGAGTTAATATCTGTTAGAAATGAAAAAGAAACAAGATAGAGAAAATCATTGATCTGAACTAAACACATATGGGCATTAGGTACCACCAATAAATTGGCAGATAATAATGCTAAATAACAAAAGAACACCATTTTCACACACACAAAGAAACAAAATCAGTACAGTGCACGATTTGATAAAAGAAAAATAGAATGTGACCCTGTTGAATATACAGCGTGTGCCATATAAAAGAGGCCTGAGTATAATGAACGACAACAGTCAGGCAATGTTACTATACATGGTAAAGAATAAATTCCACTTAGTAGTTCTAATTCTGACTATTATATAGCTCTAATTATTGTACTATTCTCTTTTACGTGCGATATTTCAACGTAACTTGTACAAAAAACTAGCGGATAATGCTTACCTTGGCATTCCTTTCTAGCGACGGGAACATTTCATGCGCACGTGTGTGAAATGTTCCCGTCGCTAGAAAGGAATGCCAAGGTAAGCATTATCCGCTAGTTTTTTGTACAAGTTACGTGGTAAAGAATAGGTGAAATGACAGAAAACAGGAGTAATTTACCTGCATTTACAACAATTGCTGAAAGTGCTGTCCTCCGACCTCAAGACACACGATGGAACATGTTGTTCATAACGCGCCACAACTCGTCGGCAGTAATCTGGGCTATGGCATCCGTAATGTTCACTTTTAATTGATCAAGGGTGTGTGGATTAATTGCGTACACTTTCCCTTTCAATGCTCCTCAAAGATAAAAGTCACATGTGGAGAGATCAGGTGATCTGGGTGGCTATAGTCCCTTCGATACAGTTCTGTCCTCCCCAAACACTCCATGCACAGCACGCAGACTGTTCCATGCAGTATGAAGGATGACAATATGAATATCAAGGATGGTGTGGCAGATATTCCCATTGCAGATGATAATCGGCGAATCGACTTCCAAGGGCTTTGTAACATCACTGTGCACACATCCTTGATATTGTCTTCAGAAAGAATTGTCTTGGGTTTGTTTCTTTTCCTGTTGCACACCGTGCCAGTTTGACGAAATTTCCGCACTAACTTCTGTACCACCGATTTCGCTGGTGCTACACAATATGCAAATTTTTCTGTAAATAACTCATTTAAAACCTTGTGTGAGTTATTTCTGAAGCACTGTTTCACAATAAAAATCCGCTGTTCCGTACTTAAAACCATTTCCATTGCCTTTGTTCTCTCTTCACTTACGCATATGACCGCATACCTACACTGCTCTGGCTGTGACTAACCACTCCGGAGACACGCAGAAACCAGTTAGAAGTGGAACAAAGCAGTTTTAACTGGAAACCCGCCAAACAGCTTTAATACGCCTAACAATGTCTGGCCATGGGGCCTCTTTTTAATGGCACACCCTGTACAATGAATTAATAAAATCACTACACCTTGGATGAGAAAAAACAATGTTCTACTACTTATAAGAACATAAAAGAAGACACAATGAAACCTTCCTTCCTGAAGACAAAAACAGCTCCATGCAATGAGAAATAACAAGAAACTTTTATAGCATTTGCTCCTTATTATAAGAAACACTTTGAACTGTAAAAATTATGCATATCTGCATACACCAGGGCTCGAAATTTATATTCTCAACATGCCCGGAGAATTCGTAAAATTCTATCTGGGCATGTGTTTTCTTTTTTTTTTTTTTTCTACATGGCCAACCGAGCATGTAAAAAAAAGTATAGTTCTTTACAAAGTGAAAATAAAAAAAAAATAAAAATTCACAGTCAATGTTCTTATTACTTAGAGCCTTCCTCCCTCTTTATTTAATAAAATTAACAGGGTGTGTTTTGAGAGATTAAAGGTCAAATGGATGTCCTTGAAAACTAAATTATCCATAACATGATTGTGCAATGCCTCAAAAGAAAGCTCATGTAATAAGCTTTTAAATTGGCCAAACATGAGCTCTGTTGACAAATTAGGCCCACAGTTATTGTAATTTGTGACAAGTATGTTCAGGGGTCAAAAAATATGATACTTGTCCACCAGTCAGCAGAAAATGTCACTAGACAGAGATTTCGGCATTTCCCCTCCTCAGTAACAAGACTGCCCCTCCCCCCATCAACTTCTTGCATTCCCCAATCCTCCCATGACATCCCCCTTCCCCACCTTAATGTTTCACATGCACACTCTTCTTTGTTCTATATTCTAGGACTGCCCCCCCATTCCACGCCCCCCACCCCCAGCTCAGGATGCCAGCTCGCTCGCTGCTGTTAGCATTTGTCGAACAGAGCTTTCACTTTTGTTCTTTGCTTTAACCTGACTGGAATGAATTAACTTGGAGTTAGCAATATGGGCTGAAACCAGCTTCAACGAATGTAAAAGGAGACTGCAACAAGTGAACTTGCGCATCAGAAAATGCTGCTTTCCCCTTAGCTTTGTTGTTCAAGGAAAAATGGCCATTTAAGGGGATGACTGACACTAATCCTTTTTGACTGATTATGTACTAAAAGGTCTATAACAATGGCAATGAACCCATGAAAGGAGGGAGATGTTTTGGTAACTTTTTTCTGCCCAGTAGCATGATGGTTGTGTCAGAGGGAATACCCCTTCCCAATCATGCCTTGGGTCATGGAGCAGATAATATACAACTAGAGTGGATATCTTCTCATAAATGACAGGTTTATGGTCCGTGCTGCTGAGATGAGTGAAGGAAAGGAATCATTTCGCCATAGTTTTCATAAAACCCGACTGTTTTGTGAACCTTTCTGTTTGGAAAGTGCAGAAAATTTTGGGCATTATGTGGTACAGGTACTTCTGCCATTTAAGGGGTTAAAGCAAAACACTAGTTTATTCTCAAAAATGCAGAACAAGCACGTAATCAGTCATACATAATGACTATTTATGTTCTTGTTCTGATGCATGTTACAGAAGAAAAGTAGGATTTTTTTTTTTTTTTAATTTATGACAACTTTTAAAACCAGTGGGTTTAACTTGGCTGGAAATTTAAAAAAAATTCTTGCCTTGTCTTGTCAGCTGTAATTTTTGACCCATCATGGATGAGTTGACAAAGGTGATCCATGGGTATAGTAAACACAAAAATGACTTTTTTGTAGATTTCAAAGTCCTATAACTATAGGAGTATTGTATGTAGGAAGCTGAAATTTTGAACCTATTAGTTTCTTCACAAAACCAGCAAGTTCACCAAGTTTCATGAAAATCAAAAGGGTTCAGGTCAAAACTGCTACTTTTTTTTCTTCTTTTTTTGTGCTAATTTAACATGCAATAACTCAGGTGAGTACAAATTTCAATGCTGGGGGTCAATTTTTGAAATGTAGTAAAGGTACTTTGTTTCTAATATTGTTCAGAAAAAATAGTACAGTATCAGAAACTACAACCTTGAATGGAAATTTTCAGTAGTAATCATTAAAAAAATCAATAGTTTTAGCTTTTTTTCAAAAGTAAAAACTACAAAAATCCATAGTTTTCAGCGTTTTTCAGAAGTAATGAATAAAATTGTATTACAAACTCTGTAAATCAAATTGTCAGGGCAGCAAAATGACTGTATAAATTCATAAAGAAGCAAACTTTTGCTTAAAAAATTGTCCATAAATTGAAGACATTTTGTAGGAAACATTAAGTGGCTCAAACCTTTTTTTCTTTTCTAGTTTATCTCAAAAATTACATACAATGTACACAGTCATATCAGAATAATATGACCACCTACCTAATAATGAGAATAACCACCCTTGGCCCAGATGACAGTGACAAGACGTGGCATGGCATGGCATGGCATGGACGCAATGAGGTCCTGGAAGGTTGCCCGAGGCACATGTGCCCATTCGGACTGCAGCAGAGCACGGAGGTCCCGGAGATGACGTGGTTGGTTGTGTGTCGGCACATCGAACCTGTCGATCGAAATATTCCCACAAGTGCTCTATGGGAATGAGGCCAGGCCCCTTAGCGACATGCAATGGTGCATTGTCCTGCTGGTAGACACCATCATCACCAGGATAAATGTCCAACATGAAGGGATGCATGTGGTCAATAAGGATGGACAGGCAGCCATTGGAATTCAGGAACCCATCCAGTGGTACTAGCGGTCCTACGTCATACCAGGAAAACATCCCCCAGACATGCACACTGCCACTCGTACTTGACCAACAAGGGTGTCCGGGTGTTAGTTCTCATGTGTCCGATGCTGTATCCGCCTGTCACTTCTAAGGAATAGAAACCTCAAGTCATTGGAGAAGGCAACCTTTTTCCACTCTTCCACTGTCCAATGATAGTAGTTTAATGAGAACTGCAGGCATTATTGCCAATGGACCCGGGATAGCATGGGAGCCCTGACGTGGTGTTGACTCCAGAGACCCATGCATAACAGGGTTCACTCTACTGTTATCAGAGACACATACCTGTGTGTCACAGCGTTCATTTGTGTGGTCAATTGCTACACTGTTGTGTGTTGATTACACTTTACCAGTCAACAGTGATGATGTTCTCTTCTGGTGTCGATGGACTTTCACAATGATGATGTTGGGATGGGCTCACAGTTATGATGTCAGGAGGTACTCCGTGTGCCAGCAGACCATTCTTGATACACCCTTACCCACAGCATCTCACGAACAGCCCATGAAGTCTGTTGTTTCTGAGATGCTTCCACCCTTGACGCAGTAGCCGATGATCATTCCTTTTTGAATGTCAGATCACTACCTCTGCCCATTGTGCTCACGTTACGCACTATGACTCATCTGTCCTGGCCGGTCGCTTTTATCTCTTCGTGGTCGACCTTGTCATGTGCACTCTGTGACATGCCTGGGTGGGTACACTGATTCCAGGAGTGGTTGACTGATATGACTGTGTGTTCCAATGGGAATCTTACAGTAAACATAGCAAGTGCCTAGACAGATTGTAAGTTGTTCATGGTCATCTTCAAACCCCAAAACAACAAAAAGAACACAAAAACAGCAACCTATTATTTGTAAAAAATAGTAACAGTGCACAAAAGTGACTTCATATTATTATTTATTTTTTTGAAAAGTTTCCTAGTGAAATGAACCTTTTCTTATGCCTTATACTTTCTTTATGCATCAATCAATGGGACAAGCATTTTTGCTTTTTATTAAGGCAAAGCTTAAAGTGAAAATCATTATGTATCTTGTCCTTACTAGAAAATTGCACTGTTTCTATGACTTGTGAAGTTGTTTTCACAGCAGAGAAAGGATCAGCATTTTTGCTTTTTAAACTTCAATTTTGCTAAAAATGCACGATTTTCCTATTAATTATTGCTATAACAAGAAACAAAGAATGCAAGCATTCTTTCTTTTGTTCAAACAGAAATTAAAGTTCAAAATCAGAACTTTCACTTTTCGTCGCAGTCTTTCGTTCCCCGTAAAGTCATTTTTTCTGCAGAATGAGCGAGTAGTAGCGTCTTTTGAATTTTAATTTCGCTTTAAGCAAATGAAAAAATGCTTGCTCTGTCTTTTGATGCAGCAAGAAGTTTCTAAAACATGGGAAAGCACCCATTTTAAAGGGAATTAAATGTGAAAAATCAGTACTGTGTTGCTCACTCTCCCATGAAACAATTTTACAAATCACAGAAAAGATGCTGAATCCACTATGGGCAGATTAAAGTACCAGTTTTGAAATTTCATTCCACTACAAAAACCTGTGACTAGGGCAATAATGCTTGCTCTCTAGTGATTGGTTTTAAAATCATACTATGAGAGACATGGAAACATGCAGTACATTAGGAAAAATTCCTAAAAATGCAGTAGTTCTTTTTTGTTTCTACCAACAATCTTCAAAACAAGGAGCATGATCAGAAAAATATTAAAAAAGGAAAATGAGGGTGGAATAGAAAACAAAAAGAAAAAAATGAGGAATTTGATCAGAAAAACTGAAAATGAGGAAGCAGAAAACAACGGAACATTCGTGAGATTCACAGGCTATCCCCAGTGTTTTCAACCTTTTTCTATTTAATTGTTCATTGCAGGAAATAACTGTAGTACTACTCCAGGATTTTATGCAAAAATATGAAAAATTAAGGATTTTCTAAGATGTGGAAAACATAGCAAGTGCCTAGACAGATTGTAAGTTGTTCATGGTCATCTTCAAACCCCAAAACAACAAAAAGAACACAAAAACAGCAACCTATTATTTGTAAAAAATAGTAACAGTGCACAAAAGTGACTTCATATTATTATTTATTTTTTTGAAAAGTTTCCTAGTGAAATGAACCTTTTCTTATGCCTTATACTTTCTTTATGCATCAATCAATGGGACAAGCATTTTTGCTTTTTATTAAGGCAAAGCTTAAAGTGAAAATCATTATGTATCTTGTCCTTACTAGAAAATTGCACTGTTTCTATGACTTGTGAAGTTGTTTTCACAGCAGAGAAAGGATCAGCATTTTTGCTTTTTAAACTTCAATTTTGCTAAAAATGCACGATTTTCCTATTAATTATTGCTATAACAAGAAACAAAGAATGCAAGCATTCTTTCTTTTGTTCAAACAGAAATTAAAGTTCAAAATCAGAACTTTCACTTTTCGTCGCAGTCTTTCGTTCCCCGTAAAGTCATTTTTTCTGCAGAATGAGCGAGTAGTAGCGTCTTTTGAATTTTAATTTCGCTTTAAGCAAATGAAAAAATGCTTGCTCTGTCTTTTGATGCAGCAAGAAGTTTCTAAAACATGGGAAAGCACCCATTTTAAAGGGAATTAAATGTGAAAAATCAGTACTGTGTTGCTCACTCTCCCATGAAACAATTTTACAAATCACAGAAAAGATGCTGAATCCACTATGGGCAGATTAAAGTACCAGTTTTGAAATTTCATTCCACTACAAAAACCTGTGACTAGGGCAATAATGCTTGCTCTCTAGTGATTGGTTTTAAAATCATACTATGAGAGACATGGAAACATGCAGTACATTAGGAAAAATTCCTAAAAATGCAGTAGTTCTTTTTTGTTTCTACCAACAATCTTCAAAACAAGGAGCATGATCAGAAAAATATTAAAAAAGGAAAATGAGGGTGGAATAGAAAACAAAAAGAAAAAAATGAGGAATTTGATCAGAAAAACTGAAAATGAGGAAGCAGAAAACAACGGAACATTCGTGAGATTCACAGGCTATCCCCAGTGTTTTCAACCTTTTTCTATTTAATTGTTCATTGCAGGAAATAACTGTAGTACTACTCCAGGATTTTATGCAAAAATATGAAAAATTAAGGATTTTCTAAGATGTGGAAAATAAAATAAAATTTCAGGACATTTCTGGGATTCTATGGGCCATGATAACTCTGTAAGTGACCAGCGGCACTTAGACATCCATCCAAATCATATTGAACAAGCATGGAAGAAATGCAATGATATCGAAAACCTCCAAATGTTTAATGAACATTAGAATCTTAAAAACACAAAAAATAAACATTACGCACATCATTAAAAAAATTATTTTATTGAGATTTCTGATCTCCGTAGTATATTCGATGCTTCCTGCAATCTCCAGACCGACAATTTCCATAGTGACTACAGAGAATCCGTAGCAGTTGGAATTTCTATATATAGTACGTGCATGATGCGTGCGTGTATATTTGAGCATATAAAATTTTCGTTTGGATGTATATTTTATTTGGACAACATGCCCAGTAAAATTGTTCTGGCCCTAGCACATATGCACAATGAAGAGAAAAGGAGAATGAAAAGTACACAAGGATGAACAACCAAGATCTGCAAGAAATGATGCTCTAAGTGGGATCACACATGTTGAACATCTAATGAACAGTCACCAAAAGCACTATTATCCTGACAATGATGAAACACTGCTTCCACCAGCACAAACAGAACACAGCAAGAGAATGAAAAATTTGATGTAACTAGCTCAATGCTTATGTGAAATCACTCCTCCCTAAAACACTGCTAACTGTTCTTAGGTGAAAAACATTTCAAGGAGATTTATTTTCATTTTATATATAAAGTATAATAAAATAATATAACATGTCATTAATATCAATAGTGTGATCAGTTGATAATGTGGTCTGATCAGTTAAACATTAATAATATGACCTAAATGCCTTGAGAAAATCATTAAAAATAATTTTCTCAGTGCATTTACATACAATATACAGTCATCCTTCCATATTTATGAGAGTTACATTCCTTGAAATAGTTATTGCAAATCATAGAATTATGAATACTAAAGTTAATTCATGGAAACAACAGGGTTTGATATCAAAGCTACCAAAATTACAATATTTGCCATTACATTTGAGTTATTAGTGATAAATTATGTTAATATTTATGTGACAAGCAGCTGTTATATGTTAACACATTTAGGATAAATAATTGTTTTTGCTTACTGACAATTCACATCTGAATAGGAAATTAAACACCATAGTGTACATAACACAGGCAAACATACCTTTATACCCCTGTTTCAACTTGAATGCATTTTCTTTTTCATGTTTAAAATTTACATTTTCTTCTCTTTTGTCAACAGCTGTAATCTCATTAAACACTGAGCAAAGTGGTAAAAATTCACAGACAACAAATATAAGTATACAGCTAAGGACTTAACAAAAATATAGAGATGTTCTATGTGCAAGGCCCAAAATGAATAGTGGAGTGTTGGATATTGCTTAGTAGAGTGAGTGAGAGGTAGGTCACCTCTCTCCCCAAACCAATTATTTATTTATTTATTTATTTATTTATTTATATATATATATATATATATATATTCTATTAAGAAGATACCTAAGCAAAAAAAATACATATATAATTTTGACTCACACCAAGTACAACATAGAAAAGGTTATGTATCTACCTGTGTGAGTAAAAGGAGAAAAATAAGAGTGAATTGTAAATAAATAGAAAATGAAAAAAAACCCTCAAATAAAAAAAAAAAAAAAAAAAAAAAAAAAAAATAATAATAATAATAATAAAGCATTTCAACTAGAATTTGCGCATGAGCTGCTAAATAATAAATTGAAATTAGTTACTTAAGAGCAAAACTGAAGACTAAGGAAAAACTTTAGAATTTAAAACGAAAGTTGCAAAATAACCTGAAGATCAAAACGCGCAACGCAGCAGTTTTGAAAATTCAGAATTCATATTCTATTAAGAAGATACCTAAGCAAAAAAAATACATATATAATTTTGACTCACACCAAGTACAACATAGAAAAGGTTATGTATCTACCTGTGTAAGTAAAAGGAGAAAAATAAGAGTGAATTGTAAATAAATAGAAAATGAAAAAAACCCTCAAATAAAAAATAGTAATAAAAAAAAAAAAATAATAATAATAATAAAGCATTTCAACTAGAATTTGCGCATGAGCTGCTAAATAATAAATTGAAATTAGTTACTGAAGAGCAAAACTGAAGACTAAGGAAAAACTTTAGAATTTAAAACGAAAGTTGCAAAATAACCTGAAGATCAAAACGCGCAACGCAGCAGTTTTGAAAATTCAGAATTCACATTCAATTAAGAAGATACCTAAGCAAAAAAAATACATATATAATTTTGACTCACACCAAGTACAACATAGAAAAGGTTATGTATCTACCTGTGTGAGTAAAAGGAGAAAAATAAGAGTGAATTGTAAATAAATAGAAAATGAAAAAAACCCTCAAATAAAAAATAGTAATAAAAAAAAATAAATAAATAAATAATAATAAAGCATTTCAACTAGAATTTGCGCATGAGCTGCTAAATAATAAATTGAAATTAGTTACTTAAGAGCAAAACTGAAGACTAAGGAAAAACTTTAGAATTTAAAATGAAAGTTGCAAAATAACCTGAAGATCAAAACGCGCAACGCAGCAGTTTTGAAAATTCAGAATTCACATTCTATTAAGAAGATACCTAAGCAAAAAAAATACATATATAATTTTGACTCACACCAAGTACAACATAGAAAAGGTTATGTATCTACCTGTGTGAGTAAAAGGAGAAAAATAAGAGTGAATTGTAAATAAATAGAAAATGAAAAAAACCCTCAAATAAAAATAGTAATAAAAAAAAAATAATAATAATAATAATAATAAAGCATTTCAACTAGAATTTGCGCATGAGCTGCTAAATAATAAATTGAAATTAGTTACTTAAGAGCAAAACTGAAGACTAAGGAAAGACTTTAGAATTTAAAACGAAAGTTGCAAAATAACCTGAAGATCAAAACGCGCAACGCAGCAGTTTTGAAAATTCAGAATTCACATTCTATTAAGAAGATACCTAAGCAAAAAAAATACATACATAATTTTGACTCACACCAAGTACAACATAGAAAAGGTTATGTATCTACCTGTGTGAGTAAAAGGAGAAAAATAAGAGTGAATTGTAAATAAATAGAAAATGAAAAAAACCCTCAAATAAAAAATAGTAATAAAAAAAATAATAATAATAATAAAGCATTTCAACTATATATGTATTTTTTTTGCTTAGGTATCTTCTTAATAGAATGTGAATTCTGAATTTTCAAAACTGCTGCGTTGCGCGTTTTGATCTTCAGGTTATTTTGCAACTTTCGTTTTAAATTCTAAAGTTTTTCCTTAGTCTTCAGTTTTGCTCTTAAGTAACTAATTTCAATTTATTATTTAGCAGCTCATGCGCAAATTCTAGTTGAAATGCTTTATTTTTTTTATTTTTTTTTTTATTACTATTTTTTATTTGAGGGTTTTTTTCATTTTCTATTTATTTACAATTCACTCTTATTTTTCTCCTTTTACTCACACAGGTAGATACATAACCTTTTCTATGTTGTACTTGGTGTGAGTCAAAATTATATATGTATTTTTTTTGCTTAGGTATCTTCTTAATAGAATGTGAATTCTGAATTTTCAAAACTGCTGCGTTGCGCGTTTTGATCTTCAGGTTATTTTGCAACTTTCGTTTTAAATTCTAAAGTTTTTCCTTAGTCTTCAGTTTTGCTCTTAAGTATATATATATATATATATAGAGAGAGAGAGAGAGGGATGTAAGGTCAGGTGATGCGTAACATCACAGCCTCTCCTTGACAAATGTCAACCCCGCCTTCTCGTGGTGCATCCTGTTCCCACTAAAGGGGCTCTGACGACCGCCAATAGCGGTATAACTATACCATCGGGATCAGAGGAAATTCTATCCCACACTCACCAACCCGCTTGGCCAGCATGGTGAGTTATGGCCAAACCCCTCCAAAATGATTCCACAACTTAAATCTTGGCCCTCAGTCTCCGGCAGCTGGAATGTACCTGGCCAAGGCAGCGGCCAGTGCGACATGAAGGCAGAGGGTGCTAAGAATCCCCGGAGGACCGGACTAGGCTGCCATCTGATGCTGACCTTGGCTACTTACAATGGACGCTCCCTATCTTCTGATTCAAGGCTTCTTGAATTGGAAGAGGAATTACAAAGGATCAAGTGGGACATCGTGGGGCTAAGTGAGGTAAGGAGAAAAGGAGAAGATCTCATCGAACTGAAAAGTGGACATCTCTTCTACTATCGTGGGACAGATACTGGCAGAACTAGTGGTGTTGGATTTATAATAAACAAGAAACTGAAGGATAAAGTTGTAGAAGTTGAAAGTTCCTCAGACAGAGCTGCACGACTTGTTATCCAACTCTCGAAAAGATACCAGGCTCAGATTATTCAAACTTATGCACCCACCACAAGTCATCCTGAAGAAGAAATTGAAGAATTTTATGAGGAAATTTGTCATCTAAATAATAAAGGTAAGCAGCACTTGAAAATAATTATGGGAGACTTCAATGCAAAAATAGGGCAACGGCAACAGAATGAAACTTCAGTAGGTAAATTCGGTCACGGCAACAGAAACCAGCGTGGAAATACTCTCGTTGAGTTTGCAGAGGCAGAAGGGTTTTTCATCTTGAACTCCTTCTTCAAGAAAAAGCCACACAGGAAATGGACATGGAGACATCCAAATGGGACGACAAGTGAAATTGATTTTATTATGTGTAACAAAAAATTCGTCATAGAAGACTGCAGTGTGCTAAACAAGTTCAACACAGGTAGTGACCATAGATTGGTGAGATGTAAGATGCACCTCAACACTAAACTTGAACGTGGCAAGCTCATAAGACAAACAAAACCTATTGACATAACCAACCTTAAAAAACACCATAATACCTTCAAGTTGGAACTGAAGAACAGGTTCTCTGCTTTGGAAGGCCTAACATCGGAAGAAGTGGACATCTCTGAAGTTAACAGAAAAGTAACCAAAGCTCTTATGGAAACAGCAACAAAATTAGCTGGGTCTAAGAACAAGTTGCATGTAAACAAATTATCAGGAAAAACGAAAATGTTGATGCAAAAAAGAAGAGAGATGAGGACAACTAAAGAAGATGTGACTTCCAAAGTGGAATATATAGAGCTATGCAAGACAGTAAGGAAAAGTATCACTGAAGACGTAAGAAAATTCAACTGTGAACTAGTGAGGAAAGCAATTGAAAACAACCAAAGCCTAAAGATAGCAAAGGGACATCTCAGTAAGGGAAGAAAACAGATTATGGCACTGAGAAAAGAAGATGGTTCTGTAACAAGAAATAGAGGCGAAATTTTGACAAGAGTGAAAGATTTCTACTCCAAATTATATGAAAGGGATGATACATGCACTCCAGACATCATGAAAGATACCAGTACCAGAGTTCCTCCAGTCCTTCCAGCAGAAGTTGCACATGCAATCAAGAACATGAAGCGGGGAAAAGCTCCAGGAGAAGATGGAATTACTGTAGACATCATACAAGAAGCAAGTGGAGAAATCGAAACAGTACTCGCCCAAATTTTCACTCGATGCCTTAATGAAGGAAAGATTCCTGAGGATTGGAACACCGCTACAATGATCCTGCTACATAAGAAAGGTGACATTGAGGATCTCGGAAACTATAGACCTATCAGCCTCCTATCAGTAGTTTATAAAATCTTCACTAAAGTTCTTTCACACCGCTTGAAGGTAACACTGGACATGGCTCAACCGAGAGAACAAGCTGGATTCAGGAGTGGCTACAGCACAATAGATCATATCCACGTACTGAGAGAACTAATTGAAAGAGCGAGGGAATATGAACTTCCATTGTGCATGGCTTTTATCGATTATGAAAAAGCCTTTGATTCGGTGAAACCATCAGCAGTTACAATGGCTCTGAAAACCTGCGGTATTGAAGATGCATACATTAATATTATTAATAACATCTATGAAAATGCAAGTGCAAAGATTCGGCTGTTTGAAAATACAACACACATAAAAATTGGAAAGGGAGTGAGACAAGGTGACACCATATCTCCGAAGCTCTTTAATGCCACATTGGAGGGTGTTTTTCAGTCGCTGAGCTGGGAAAACAAAGGGATAAAGATTAATGGAGATTATCTAAACCACCTTCGTTTTGCTGATGACGTAGTCATTTTTGCAACTACCCCATCAGAGCTGCAGAGTATGATCCAGGAACTTGCTGACAAGAGTAAAGAAGTGGGATTAAAAATGAACTTTCAGAAGACAAAAGTGATGTTCAATGCTTTTACAAGAAATGAAGATTTATTGATTGATGGAGAAAAGCTGGAGATAACAGACACGTACGTTTATCTTGGACAGCAGATATCAAGTGAGGGTCACATTGATGAAGAAATTAATCGGCGTACAAAACTTGCCTGGAGAGCATTTGGAAGAAACAGCATAATTTTCAAGAGCAATATGCCATTATGTCTTAAAAGAAAACTGTTTGATCAATGCATCCTTCCAGTGCTTACGTATGGTGCAGAGACGTGGACCTTAACTAAAAGAGACATACAAAGGCTGCAGACAACTCAAAAAAGCATGGAGAGGTGCATGCTTGGTGTAACCAGGAGAGATAAGAAGAGGAACTCGTGGATCCGAAAAATGACAAGAGTGGAAGACATCATGATCAGAGTTAAATCCCTGAAATGGCAATGGGCTGGACATACTGCCAGAAGGACAGATCATCGATGGACAGCTGAAATTTTAGATTGGATTCCAAGGGACAGGAAAAGACCCAGAAGAAGACCACATGGGAGATGGGTGGATGAAATTCGAAAGTATGCAGGGGTGACATGGAGGAGACTGGCACAAGACAGACCGTTGTGGAGGAAACTTGGGGAGACCTTCGTCCAGCAGTGGATTGATAATGGTTGACAATGATGATGATGATGATATATATATATATATATAGAGAGAGAGAGAGAGAGAGAGAGAGAGATTGTTCACTGGTTCCTGTGTCCTTTGGCCTCTTATGCCATTGCACCAGAATTTTATAAAATAAACAAACAAAACATTTTGTCTCCATTTATCAAAACTGGTGGTGGATTGGAGCTGGAATTTAAATAAACTTGCCAACATTTGTTTAGCTTGTTTCCATCCCTAACTCAGAATAGTCAAACTATCGGAGCCTCTCATATATTTTAAGTTACTTTTCAAAATTGGATCAACGGTGGGAAGCTGGTTTGTTCCTGCACAGTGTATGAGTACTTTTAGGTAGGGGGGTACTTTTAGGTAGGGGGGGGCTAAGAAAAATTCTTACATCCTTCAAGGTTGTCAAACATTTTAGTAAATGTACAAGATACTAAAATACAAGAAAAATAACACAGGTCTGCAAAAAAATATTTTTTTTCAGCTGCATGGGATGTTTTTGGTAAATATTATGTTTTCGAGTGTGCTGAATCCAAAAATGACCTCCATTTCCCTCTATCATGTACAATTTTTTTGCAAAATACAAGGTGTTTGCATAAAAAAAGCATAACAATAATGAGAAAACCACCATTTCATTACAATGAACTAAAAAATATTTCTTATAATAAACAATTTCTTCATGAAATGTACTTAACATTCCGTGTTCATTCTTTTTGCCTATGAAACCTTTTCTTCTTCTCTTTGATACTTCTCCGAACACGCTTCCGCTTTCCACTTTCTGTTTCCCGCTTGAGCATCCAACAGTAGTCAGCTAGCATATTGACGTCCCATCGTCCTTGGTAGCGTCTCTCGATATCACAGACATCCTGGTGAAATCTTTCACCCTGCTCTTCACTGAGGGCTCCCAAGTTTTCGGGAAAATAGTCGACATGGGAGTGTGAGAAATGAACTTTTAAGCTCATCTTGCATCCTTGAGCTTTATAAGCAGCCAACATGCGTTGCACAATGGTTTTGTAGTGAGGGTCTTTAGTATTACCCAAAAACTTGTGCACTACGTCTTTGAAATAGTCCCATGCTTCTTTTTCTTTTTCTCCCATTGTTTCTGAAAAGAGGGGATCGGATAACAGTTTTCGCATGTTGGGGCCAGTAAAAACTCCCTCTTTCAACTTGGCTTCAGACAGTTTTGGGAGCTTGGAACACAGATATCTGAAACATTCCCCACCTTTTGGCAGTGAATTCACAAACTGCTTCATAAGCCCCAATTTAATATGAAGAGGTGGTAATAAAACCTTTTCAGGAGGAACCAAGGTTGTATTAATGATGTTATTTTTGCCGGGGATTAAGGAGTCTCGAAGTGGCCAGTCAGTTTTTGTCCAATGAAAATCTCTGGCTCGACTGTCCCACAAGCAAAGGAAGCAGGGATATTTTGTATAACCTGCCTGCTGGCCCAACAACACGGTTAGTATTTTGAAGTCTCCACAAAGCATCCAGCGATGTTATTGATATTTTATTTTCTTAAGAATCATTGCCACATCGTTATAGTTTTCCTCCAAATGCACCGAGTGTCCTACAGGAAGTGATGCAAATTTATTCTCATTATGCAGCAAGGCTGCTTTGAGGCTTATTTTTGAGGAATCAATGAATAGGCGCCACTCAGATGAATCATATTCTATTTCAAAACACTTCATTAGCCCTTGAACATCACTACAAAAAATGAGATTTCCCTCTTTGGAGAAAAATGTAGTGAATTCTTTCTTTCAGTGCCTGTACCACGAAAATGAGGTTCCGGGTGACAGCAGGTTTTTATTTTTTAATCTTGACCCCAGCTATTTGGCAGCATCTTTTGAAAGGCCTAAGTCTCTAACCAGGTCATTGAGCTCGCTCTGATAAAATAGTTGGTGTTCCTCATCAACAGAAAAATCTGAACTAGATTCGTCCTGGGGAGGTAATGTGTTTCCGTCCTCAGAATCACTCAGGACATCATCCAAATTGAAAGGTGGGTGTGGAACTGGTATTGCAGAGCTATGAGGCACTGGATGAATAGCTGAATTTAGGTTTGGGTAAGATATTTTATTTTTATTTTTTGTATTGAAACCAATTTTTTGTATTGAAACATCTACTGAACAGAAATAGCAGTCGGTAGTGTGGTTTTGCTGTTCATGCCACATCATAGGAATGCCAAAACAAAATGAGTGTTTCTTACCCTTAAACCACAAACGGAGGTTTTCCTCGCACCTTCTGCACACCTTATGAGGAGCCCAGGCTTTGTCTTGATCCCCAAGTTTCAACTTGAAGTACGCAAAATACACTTTCTTCACGAAATCACTTATGTTTCTTTATTGACTTTTAACAGTGTATTCACCACAAATAAAACAAAAGTTGTCAGGAGAAATAACACAACCTCTTGGAGCCATAATATATAACTAAAAACACGAGCACAGTCACGTTTGAATGCCAAATGTAAACTGAGTGTGGCTCCTCGCTGTTTGTATACACTGCATTGAATACACACACTGATTCTCCGTACATCTAGAAGCAAACGCTTTTCCTGTGGTGAAGCAGATGGAAACTAGCCTCGCACCCTTCAAAAAGACCAGTGAAATAACACATAAAACATAGGTGAACATGTCAGCGAACGAGGTTATGTTGACACCTGTGCGTCTGCCAATCGTCTCTGTCTGTAGCTGGGCAGGTTAATCGGCAACACCTGCTTCTTCCTCTGGCTCGATAAAAAAAATATTCCAAAATGGCGCTGCACATAAATAAAAGAAATCAGCAAAAAGTTTCTTTTTTTCTTCTTTTCCTGCTCTTAAAGATAAAAATTAATGCTTTCGAGGGATTCTCTAGGCACTTTTAGCCTCGAATATCCAGTAGTCATCTATATAAGCTATGCAACATAACCAAAACAACCTAGATCCTGAACTTATTTGGCATGTTGAAACATGATCAAATCTGACAATACGCTTGTTTATACTCATTCCTAATACCCTAGAGAACGTGTATAAACATGCTCAACCCAGCCAGTAAGATTCCTCACTTTTTGCTATAAACAAATTAAACTGGTTGGGACATGATCAACCTGAGCTTCTTCACACAGCCAACACTACCCTTGCCCTGCCAACCTTCCACTGACCCCCCCCCCCGTTCCGCTCATTTTCTCTTTGTATTTATTCTTGAGTCTCACTCTAATACATATTAAATGAAAGTAAGAAATCCCTTTTGCATAGGATTTTTAGAATCAAGAATAGGATACCAGATTTCGAGTTAAATGGGAGTTTCACTCTAAATGAAACTACAAACATGAGTTTTGCAAGAAAACCTGACGTGATGGAATTTTTTGAGTATTTTTCCCGGTTTCAGTGAGTAAAAATCTATAAGAAACAGTATAAAAATCCTGTGCAGTTTTTTGGTTGCAGACCTGTGTAATTGATACAATCAATCATTAATACCTTATTATTTTTAAAAATGCTTTAAAAAAAGGTTTCATCTATTTCAGTGTTTTAAATTTATTAAAAATTTGGCTATACCAACTGCTAGGGAGGAGCTAGAGCCCCTCCCTGCCCCCCCTTATGGGTGCCCTTGTTCCTGAATCAAATGGTTGCAAGCAACTCAATGTGTAGAAGGAAACATCTTCACTTCCAGTAGCTCATGATTACTGTTTTCATAACTTACAGATGGATCCTGAACTGACTGCCAACTGGTTCAGCTTTTCATTTCTCAGCTGGTGTGCTTTCACATCAAAAATTACTTTGACCACGTCTTCAGTCATGTCACAAAATCTTTCACTTCCAATCTGTCTATCACAAAGAAAAATGACTTTCACAACTCTAACTCTGAGGAAGCCACCAAAACTAATAAAACTAATAGCTGCATCTATCCTGAGAAGTTTTCAATTATTTATTATTGTGGAAGATACTGTAGTTCATCCCATGCTACACAACAAAATTAATCATGTCACATAACACATGTAAAATATTTTTCAATAGTCAGTCACCATAAATGACTGTCCAACTCAGCTACTAGGGCTTCATTGGCAGCACTATACATATTTTATGTGTAATGACTCAATTAAGGAAGGTATGCTGGAAGCCATGAATAAAATCTCAGTCTTGGTGGTGAGCACATTTCAAGGTGACTCTACAAGGCACAGGAGCACTGTCCAATACTAAGGGAACTCTAAATGCCAAGTTCTTGGATTGGAAATATTTTTCAACTTTTTAAGACAAAGCAGTCACTTAACCAATCTCAAAAGTAATGTGTTGACATCCATGATTTCTTATCAGCACACTAATGAGCTGCCACACTGTGTTCATCAACTTCCTCCCCATTCTAAAGTTTTAAGGTTTTAGCACAGTATACCATGAGTGGCTTGCACTAACAATTTCCGCCTAGCACTGGTAGAAAGCAGCAGTGTTTGTGGTCATCAAATGCAATAAAGTCAAGGGTACATCTTATGCATTTTTTCGTTATGAATGTACAAGTCTCTCTCTTTATGAAAATGAACCTTCCACAATGAAACCTAGTTCTGCCTTGTAACACATTTCCTAAAATAAAATCCAAGAATTTGGGGATAAAACCTGCTACACGTTCATTAAGCTTCTCCAGTTAATTTACTAGTATGTACATGTCCATAGGAAGACTACAACAATTCTTCTGGAACCCAATTCCTACTAAAAGGAACTGGGTTTCTGGAGAATTATTTTCTACAAAGTTGTCCTCACCCTAACAAAAAATCAACTGACTACTCTTCAAGCAGAAGGCAACATTTCAGTATAATTGCTGATGTGAATCACTTACTACAGCATCGATGCTTAATACTGTAATCAGCAAAACTGTGAATCATATATAACCTACAACAGAAATGAAATCACTAACATATAAAGAAAAGGGGTAAGTGGTAGAGACAATGACATGTCTATACAAAAAATAAATAAATAAATGTTGTAGAATCTTTATCTTCAACACCAGATTTTAAAGACATAAAAATTTTCTTTAATAATATTTCAACATACACAATTACTCACTAATTATCACTAATGATATTTAATGTGAGAGAAAGTCATTAAGTTTATCCTCACATCACGTTTGATTATTTCCTTTGGCAGTAAATCGATCACATCAAGTAGAGTTTCCATCCATGCATTAGCAACAACTGAAATAAGAATTTAAAATATATGAGTTACTTTCATAAGCATGGCATAAATATTTTACAAACAACTGTTACTGCATATGTCCAATACTCCTGCAATTTAGAATTTTCACATGAAATCTTCAGACAAGAATCAATGGTATAGTCAAAAAATTGAATATGCACAGTTTGTTCACATGTAAATCATGACATACAACTGATTTTAAAAATCTTTGATAACACAGCCCCCCCCCAAAGGAAAGATAAAAAGAACAATTGCAAAGGAAAACTGTGCTTCATCATTAGCACACTCCTACAAAAATAGGCATAAAAGTTTTTATCATGCAATTTATCAATGTTTCATAATTTCAAAAAAAAAAAAAAAAAGATATTTAACTTATTCAAGAGTAAGATTTCTTAAGCTATTGTCAGGACATGGGCAGAAAAATGAATGAATGTAGAGATGATTAATTGACTGGTTCATTAATTGAATTTGATGGCAGAAGGAAACATATGTACCCAAAGTGACATGTGCACACATGCACACATACAAAGCAACTGTGCAAAAGGATGCATACCTATGAAAATCCCAGGATAATGTGAAACCCCTAAACTGCTAACTAGATAGTCCCATACCAGAGTACAGTTTAACATTCATCAAAAATTACATATATGAATGTACACATAGAAAGGCAAATAAAATATAGGGTGTCCCATAAATGTGTAGCCAATTTCAAATAATCATAACAGTTTTAATATAAATTATCTCAATACACAACTTCTGTTAATTGACAGAACAGATCATGCAGTTTTATAGACATTTGACATGGGCATCATTTGTCACCCGAACAATGTCTAAATGGCATTCCAGTTCGAACCATGTTTGTTCGAGAATGTCCGTATAAAATTTCTGCGATGTGTGCGTAATCCTCCTCTTTAGGTCAGCAATGTCTGCAACAGGGGTGCTGTAAACCTCACAATTGATGAATCCCCATAAAAAAAAAAAAAGTCACAGGGTGTTAAGTCCGGCAAATGTGGGGGCCATGCAATGAGACCACCATGCCCAATCCATTGATTGGGAAATCTGGTTTCCAGAGACCTCCTCACAATCAAAGCCCAATGACGTGGTGCCCCATCTTGTTGGAAAATGACTAGAGTTGCAAGTTCATCCAACTGGGGATGCACAAACTGCTCAATCATGTCCAGGTAATTATCAGCTCTCACGGTCACTTCCTGAAAGAAAAAGGGTCCAATAACACAGCCAACTATTATGCCACACCAAACAATCACTTTTGGGCTAGCATATCCAAGTTCCATTTTGCAATGTGGGTGTTCAGTTCCCCAAATTCTCACATTCTGTTTATTAACCTTTCCAGAAACATGGAAAGTATACTCATCCGAGAAACAGATTTGTCACAGGAAAGATTCAGCACTTGCAATGTTCTCTAACATCTCTTCAGTAAACTGTTCATGTTTCACATGATGATCTGGCATTATGTGATGGGTTATCTGCAGTTGATACAGATGCATTTCCAACCTCTGATGTAACAGTCTGTGCATTGATGACTTGGAGATAGCCAAATGTCATGCTGCTTGTGTGTCTGACTTTCGCGAGCTACGAGTGAATGTTTGTCTCACAACCTCCTCCCGTTTTGGAACCAGCGATGGTCGTTGCCCAGAGCTTTTCTTTGCAAGGATGCTTCCAGTTTCCTTGAATGACTTGTACCACTTTCCAATACTGTTATGTAAGGGCAGTTTGCTTCCACATTTTGTTCTGAAATTCTTCTGAACCTGCATTTTGGATTGGGTTTCAATAAAGCATTCCACAATCTGCACTTTTGTTGCATGATCCATTGGATACACTTCTAGAAAACTTGAGGGTATTCCTTACCACCTGCAACAAACAGAGTGCTGATATTAGTTTTGTATCAAAAGTTATCATTTGAAATTGGTTACACCTTTTTAGGACACCCTGTATTTAAAACCTAAAAGTGCTCTACAAATCACTAGTAAGTTATGAGGGAGGATACCAAAATGTTCATATTCTGACACAGAAGAAATGAAGATTAACCAATCACTTACTGCAAAGAGATTAGTTACCCTCTGCATATTCTTCCTGCGAAGAGATTTGTCATCCTCTGCATAGACCTATTCTCCCTGCAAAGAAATTAGTCATCCTCTGCATATTCCCCTGCAAAGCAACACACTTCTCTCACTTATGCTACACCTGTTACAGATCATCATTGTAGAACTCTGCAGATTGACCTGAAAACCACTGTTCCACCACAGAAAGCATGCTGTTGTTGCACTGAAATCGCCTACCACAAAGTAGAGACTTTGTGTGACGTAAGAGAAAGCAATAACTCAGAGGAAGAAGTCATATGATCATAGGGAAAGTGGCATAATTTTATACCCAATATTTGTGGGAAATGTTAAGATTTCTTGGGTGGCAAGTATGGGAATGTTTCTATGAAGAAAATGAATACCTATACATAGCATGCCATGCCTCTTCTGATTAATCTGATCCCACAGCGCTAAAAAAACTCAGGTCATACAGGGTGAGCATTCCTTATTTGAAATGCCTAGGGCCAAATGTGCTTTGGAATTCTGGAGTCTTTCAAATTTTGGAATATCTGTAAACAAACTGCATCTTACCTTTATTCAAAACTTAAATACATTCCTCTCCATCTTTAAAGCTATGTTTTGATTAAACGATGTGAGTTTTATGGTTTTAGTCAGGTTTTATGCAAGGGATGCATACAAAAAATTTATAAAATAAAAATGAGCATAATTTATAAATAATAATAATATGAGCATTAAATTTATAAAATATGTGGTTTATTATATTTGTTTTTTTTTTTTTTAGGTTTTATGTCAGGTAGTTGTGTAAGTCTTCTGTTTTTAAGGTTATAAATGATGGCCACTTCAAAATTACAGCCCTCTGCAAAATGCATCATATTTACAACACAGTCAAGTTTTCACAGCACCTTGACCAGGGCTCGACAAATCCCAGGCGCCAGGTCGCCCAGGCGCCTAAAATTCGGGCCGTGGCACCTAATTTTCGTCTTACTTGAAATTTAGTAATTTGCAGTAAATACTGTAATCCATAGATTATATATTAAAAAGTTATAAATTTAGGTATGCGGACACCTCTAAAGGAAAAAAAAATGATGCGGCGTTTAAAAAAGTCTGCGAGGTAATTGTCAGGAGAGGTGCTGTTATTGGGAAAGTACTGAAAATGCGGTAACAGAAAAAATGTAACGTAACAGCGAAATAAAAGACCGCGAGGAGATTGTAAGAATATATATTTATTTATTTATTTATACTTTAGAAGCATTTTGACAGAAAATACGACGCAAGGAAGGCGGCGTTACTATTCGCGCGTGCGGAAGCCTTCGTGGTGTGAGAATCCGCTACTCTCGGGAATCCCGCAAAGCTATTCCGTAGCATGTAACCTTTCTGCGAATCGCATTGCCTAGTTTTGGTGCGCTAATTGTGTTAGTTAATTCTTTTTACTTTCGGTATTCAGTTAAAACATATCCAGAAATAAGACAATGCTATGGACTGTCCACAATTTCAACGGATTTTTTTAGTGTAACTAATGAACTACAGTAATGCTGCAACAGCTAGCGATTTTAGTTCTTTACTTAAAAGTAGCACAGAAGTACTTCAAAATGACAGTTACTTTTTCAATAAGACGATCATTTCTTACATCTTTGGATTTCTGAGGCGGTCCTGTGAATCGCAGTTTTCTGTCAGAAATTACTATTCGCGATTAACATGATAGGAGCGGATTATACACGACTGTCGTACATGCCAATTATTACGGAATGTCTAGTTTCTACGGATTTTGTTGTCTGACTACGGAACTCACGCTTGAAACTACGGATTCTACGAATTTTCATTTTGTTTAAAAACAAATGTTTTGGGGGTGGGGGTCATTTTCCGTCTGGGGATGGTATTTTGTTTCAAAGCTTTCGAAAACAGTAGTTAAATGGAGTAAAGAATTTGCCCTAATCGTAATTTTTCTCTCCCGATTATGCGTTTGTGTCTAGTATTCTTGTTAAATATTATTTTATGGCATATATGTTCGTATTTCAGCTTGAAACTGTAGCAAGAATTTGTGGAAACGGAAGTTAGACGCCGCGAAAATTGCCTCCTAATCTTCGGGCTTCTTCCGCGAATTCGAGAAATTCCGTCTTTTTTGTTATGTTGGCCACTAAGGAGATCGATGCACAAGTAAACAGAATTTGAAGGGGGGGGGTCGGAGGAGGATGGAATTCTGTCTTTATGAAACTTTCAAAAACGGAAAGCCGACGGAGTTCAGATTTTTTCCGTAATCGTAATTTCTTTTTTCTCGCGATGTTACTTCTGTTCAGTATTGTTAAGTATCATTTCACTGCAAAATTTTTTGTATTTCAGGCTTGAAAATAGGAGAAAAATTTCCAAAACCGGAAATCAGACGGATTTCCCGGTAATCGACCCCCCTTGCGCGATGTTTACACTCTCCAGCGCTGTTAAATCTTATTAAAGGAAGGAAATTCCCAAAACGGAAGTGACTAAAATTTTTAAAAATTGATGCATGGTGTTCAAAAGTATTAATATTCCCAAAGTTACACCATTTATCTAAAATAGTTGAAGCTTTGATACATGGTCATGGTCATGCACTCATGGTCCTCAGATTGATGGTTTTTATCAGAGGGCATAAAAAACAAGAAAAGTGACAATGAAGAAGTAGGGAGAGAATGATATCAGCACAAAGAAAAATTAAGCGGTGGTGCTGTGAAGTTGCAGAGTCAATAAAAGACAAACTGACAGTAGTACGCATTCTTGCTGTCTGTTCTGATTTTTCACCAGTCAAAATATTCAGCTTTTTTCCCCCGTTCTTTGGTCTCATCTTTTCCTTAAACTGCTATTTTAGGGGCAGTATGATCATGTGGTAAGTGGAGGTCCGTGCACTGCGCGTTCACTTGCTTGGATTTCCCGTCTGTCAAGCATCGTGGAATCCTTAACGCATCTTACTGATTTTTACTGGTGGAAGTTTCGAATCTCGCTGAGGAAAAAAACTTTGTGTTTCACACCTGTTAAGTTTGTTTCATTAGAGTCCTTGTTTGTTGTAATGTTTTGTTGAGGCACATATTTGTTTTTTACAAAGAGATGGATTATTTCATAAAATAGTCCATGCATGCCATAGTTATTAGTAACAAGGCTGTTGGCAGATATGGACTGTTTTTTTTTTGTTTTTTTAATATCATGTTCTGCGACATGCTGCTGCAGATTATGCGAAGGAAAAAAATTGCTTTTCTCAGAATTTCACGATCTACAGATCATATGCCGCAGCGGATTATATGTGGTATTTTTTTTTTTCATAGCCTTTGGATTATATACCCTTGTGGATCTCACAAACAAAAATTTTTTTCTGAATTTTATGGTTTACAGATTATACGAAGAAAAAAAAATGGCACTTTAAATTAATATGTAAAAAATATGACTTCCGCAAATAGTATTTTAATAAAATCGAAATCTGAAATTTTTTGAAATCGTCTACTGAAAGAATATGAAAAGAAAATTGTGAAGCAAATTGGAATTTTATTTTGCAATAAGTGGTTTGGGTAACAAGAAAAAAATGACAGCAAATATGGTTTACCACTTTTCGTTCCAGCGTCATAACCAAACATGTGTTCATACGTTATTGACTTTGTTTCACCTAGAGCATAAATTTTGGAACTGGCTCCTAGACCTAGAACATATTTGTCGAGCCCTGACCTTGATATTTTGGGCTACAACTAAGCACAAATGTTTCCTGTTTTACTTTTCACTATTATCATTATGCTACATCCATGTCTTTTTTTTAATTCTTCTTACATTTTCCACAGTATATTTGTGTCAAAAACATATACAGTAATCACAGCGAGTAATGCTGTATAGTCTGGTTTAAATGAATACTGAAAACTGCAAGAGATTTTTAAAAAATGACAAAGCTAAGCAGGGATTTTTTTCATGGGAAAGTTACTGCCCAACCAACATGCAAGACTCAACCATGCCCAATCAGGAAATAAAGCTGTCTGACATCACAGGGTGTCCACAGAATTATCAAACCTGATTTCCCTGACAAAATATATAAGAAATCCTTGACCTTACACAAATGGGTTTATTTGAGTTATTCAATATATGTGCCATGATAATAAATAAAATTGAATTGGATAATTGAGAAACTTATATTATTTAAAAGTGTTTCCATTTGACAAATAAAGTTTCCCAAATAACTGATTCATTTAATTATTATTACTGTTTTTTTTTTTTTTTTGTTTCTTTTTAAATCTGCCTCCACCTTCCCCATAGCCATCCAACTCACACCTTTTTAATTTTAAGTTTACTCTTTTTTTCATGGTTTTACATTTATTGAAGAAACACTCAAAGAAACCCATACACAATATTCAGAACAGTTATTATAAAATTATTACAGTAGGAACACAGTCACTGTTTTTATATTACACACCACTTTTCTTCTTTTCCCAATCTGAAATCTTCGCCTGAAATGCTGCTTCTTCCAACTCTAGTTCCTTCTGTACTCTTTGTCTTTTTTCCTTCAATTCCTTTATTTTATGATCAATTTATCTTTCTTCCTTCAGTTTTCTTTCTTCTTCGTTTTGAAGAACACTTTTTTTCTCAAGATGATCCTGATATCTTCATCTGGAGACTCTTACAGAAAGAAGAAGCTTTCTATTGATGGCAATGTGTTCTACTCCTCCCACATTTTTAATGGCATCAAAAACTGTTCTCTGACAAATCAGGGATTCTTCCAGGAGATTTTCCACAAGAAGAGACTTATTGACAGAAAATCCACCTTCCACTGAAGCATTTCCATGAAACATAATGAGACAAATTTTTATTACATCCCAAAGTTCACCGAATTGTTTTTGGTTGTCAAGTAGTACACTGTAAAATTTGTTTAATCCAATGTAATCATCATGAAGCAGATTGAGCTTCTACACACAATGAAGCGTACTGTTTATTAGCTTTTTCAGCACAGTCATCTGAAATCCTGTTTGCACTAAGTAAAACTTTGAGCACAATTTCCACTCTCTTCTTGCCTAGACTCGGCTGCTGCACTATAATATTTGAGTCCAAACAAGTTACCCCATGGACAAACTTAAATTTTAGTGGGCTTTTCTCACGAAGTTTTTCAATCATACTGGTCACAAGTTTCCTAAATTCAAGCTTAAACTCTAATTTCTCCCTTTCTGAGCACTTTACTTCTTTTAATAGCTTTTTAGCACTAAATCCAATATCAACTTTCTCAATTGAGAGAAGATTTTCACTTTTTGATACATCTAAAGTTAACAGTTTTGAGACACTATCAGCTTCACTTGTCAGGCTTCAAGCTTCGTGCCATCAAATGTTTCATCAGATCCAGCAAATCAGTGTGTGAGAAAGGAATTAAAGGCTTTGGGCTCTGGAACCTTCTCAAAAAAGATTCACACTCTGAAGCTATAGTCCTAAATGCAGCCAATTTGCATTTCAACAGTGGACTTTCCATGAATTCTGCAAGAAACATGTGCTGTTTGCTGGAAACCGATTATTCTTGAACATATTTCTTGATATGATCATAGACAAGCAATGCCCTAGTCAAACAATTAACGTTTTCCAACCACCTTACAATGCAAAATTTCAAAGGGAAATCTTTACATCCAGTAATCATAGTATAATTTGCACTGCAAGCAGGACCATCTTTTAAAAGTTAGTACAAGTTACGCAGAAAGTGATTTATATTCCATTTCACTGCTTCAAGTCCAGTTTTCATAGCTCCATTGACCATGTGAAGACCACATACTCCAATGTCAACTAATAATTTATCATCTGGATTTTCAGTTCTAAGTTTATCTTTCAGCTTTTGACGAACGCTGAGATTAATGTTAGGTCCATCCATTGACACCTGTAGCATGTTATCCAAGGGAAGAGGTGCACCTTTAATGAATTTCTCTAAAAGGTCATTAGCTGTTGCCCATCCTAAAAAAACACTACTTTAGTGGAAACTTTTTGCAGATTGACGTCCCAATAACGAACAAACTGATCCATTTGCCCATGGTGAGCAATTTTGTTTAGTGATTCATCAAAACAAATTACGAAGTCAGTGCACTGCTTCAGATCGTCCCTTAAACACCTTTGAAATGTGGTGCCAATCTATGGTTTACCACATAAGATGCTTTGCTTTTGCCTAAAGTAAATTTTGAAGCTATCGCACTGTCAGGAAACATTATAATATGGGCCACTTCCATGGCCCATATTATTTCCAACTTTGTTACATCATCTTTCACTACATAAGCATTAAGGTCACTGGGCTTAACATCATTTTCCACAACATAAGTATTTCAGTCATTAGACTTAATATTTTCTAGAAGTACTGATTCCACATTTCCTGAGGTTGTTGATGGCAAGAGTTCGTTATTACAAAGAGAGTTCTTTTTCACAGAGGAATCGATGAGCATTTGCTCAATGCTTGTTTTGTTCTTTATCGATGTGCATTTTGCTCAATGCTTGTTTGAATACCTCAACAGTTCGTTCTGCTAAGCCATTTTATTGTGGACGATATAAAGGAATTAATGTATGTTTCACCCCTCATTTGCTTCATGAAATGTTCAAAATCATCAGATGTGAATTGTGGACTACTGCCTGAAACCAATTCAAGAGGTAAACCATACCTTGCAAATAACACTTCCATAGTTTCAATTGTATGTGCAGATGTAGTTGGTTGAATTCATCTGAATAACTGTTACCCATGTAGAATGTTTATTAACACTAGAAAATAGTTATCTTTACCTTTCTAAGCAAAGTAGACATGAATCCGATCCCATGGCTTTTTCGGCCATATCCAAGATTGAAGTGGTGCTACTAGTGGTGATATTGACTTTTGTTGACAAGCCATACATTAACTTGCCATTTTCTCTATCTCTTCATCAAGATGTGGCCACCAAATATGGCTCCTTGGTATAGATTTCACTTTGGACATGCCAGGGTGAGTATCATGCAAAAGTTGCAAAACACAACATCTAAACTGTTCAGGTATTATTACTTGCATGGTCCACAGTAGAGAGTTACAATCAACAGATAGTTGCTCTCAATGGTTATAATAGGGTTTTAATTCATCTTTAAGTTGCCCTTTTGGCCATCCATAAAAGTACATAGTTAAGAACAGTGCTTAAAATTGCATCATTACATTTTACTTTTGCAAGCCATTATTTGTGATAGGTAGATCATCTGCATAGGAAATTTTGTATAAGTCAACAACTTTTTCAAAAGGACTATCAATCGGTATTCTAGACAGATCAGCATTTATATTGTCAGAGCCTTTTTTATACTCAATTATATACCGAAAAGACGATAACAATATTGTCCAACATTGTAATCTGGCAGCTTCAAGGGATGGTACTGCTCTATCAGGAGCAAATGTAGCAGTAAGTGGTTGATGATCTGTGACCAACGTAAATTTTCTTCTGAACAAATACTGCTGGAATTTCTTGAGAGCATAAATTATTGCTGAAGAGTCCTTTTCAATTTGTGAATAATTAGATTCTGCTTTAGTCAAAGTTCTGGATACATTGGCTATAGGACATTCTTCATTGTTATCCATTACATATGACAATACTGCTCCAAGCACGAAAGGTGATGCATCGAAGGTTAATTTAAGCTGCCGCTTTACATCATAATGCACTGATACTGCATTTGATGTGAGCATAGACTTAGATCTTTGAAATGTGTTTTCACACTCTTTTGTCCAGTTCCATGGTGCTTTAGCATGTAATAATTTACACAGTGGTGATAAAAGCATTGCAGGATTTTTAATAAACTTTACATAGTGATTGAGCAAACTGAGAAATGACTTCAGCTCAATGACATTTGTTGGTGTTTTGACATCCTTAATTGCTTCTAGCTTTTCTTTCATAGGATATATTCCTTGATGATTTATCACATGACCAAGAAATTCAACACTTTCTTGCATGAACTTGCATTTATCAAGGTTTAATCTGACATATTTTTTAAGACATTGGAACATACTTTCAAGGTTTTGTAGATGTTCTTGTTCTGTGCATCCAGTAATTAAAATGTCATCTTGGAAACATACCACTGATTTCAAACCTTGTAATATTTTATCCATAACTCCTTGAAAATATGCAGATGCACTGGATATATCATATTGCAGTCTATGTCTCACCAAACCTAAATGTGTATTCAGTATTAAATATTCCTGTGCACAGGCATCCAATTCAATCTGTTGGTGCGCATGCATCAAATCTATCTTTCAAAATTATTTTCTACCGGAGAGAGTGACAAACATAGTGTTCCTCCCTAGAGCTTTTTTACTGGGCAGCCCACCCAACTAATTTTCTCAGCCTCCCAGTTAAATTTCCTTTAATGAATGTTTTCACAATGCACATAAGTTGATGAAAACTAGCTGAAATCTGTGTCAAATATGATTTATTTGTAAGTACTAATTTTTTCTCATTTATGTACAATTTTCTAATGTTGTTTATCATATTATGTTACATTAATACCTACCACACTGATAAAAATGTTTAATTAGTATAATAATGTTAATCAAAACATCCTTTTTTATTTTTATTTTTTTATTTTTTTTTTTTTATTGGGGAAGGGGTCATATTAAAAGTATCATCCAGCTAAAATTTCTTACCACCCAGCTGTGAAAAAAGCCTAGGGAGAACACTACAAACAGGTTTTGCTGGGTTGGCAGTGAATACTGTTTTGGATCCAAGCATTTATTTAGGGTTATTTTGAAATCACCACATAGTCTAACTTTGCCATTTTTCAGGCACAACTACAATGGGAGTTGCTTAATTGCTATGATCAATAAAACTCCAGTGGCTCTTTTGTTTTGTCTTTTTTATCTCTTGTTTGACAGCATGTTTTAATGAGTACGGTACAGGGCATGCTTTACAAAATACCAGCTCACAACTTTCTTTTATTTTAATTGTGGCTTTAAACTATTTAATAGGTTCCTTACTATCCTTCAACAGATTTCCATACTGACTTACTATGTCATTAATTATTTTGAGTTTACCTAAGGGTTTGTTTTCACAAACTTTGTAAACTGAAAAAAAATCTTAGGCCAGTTCAAATGAAATTTAGCTATACAGCTTCTGCCAAATAAAGATTGTTTATTCCCTTTAACTAGGGCTACCATATATCCTCTTTCTTTGACATTAATACTGTGTCTGGGCAGATTTTTTATAAATTGCAAAATGTGCTGCTTTTTATCAGCAAATGTAAACAGTCCACAAACATTTCCAGTTTGGTTCATGTTTATTGCTAGTTCATGAAGCTATTGGTTACTAAGTTTCGTGTAGTTTGGGTAATTAGCTGTGACCAAAGTGTTCTTGGGTTGAACACCCCATTTTCTGCAATTTCAAAACAGAAAACAAAGTCTAATTCAATTGAATAAAGCTCATGTTGAGAAATGGCTTCCTAGTTTTGAATGAAAAGAAAATTTCTGGAATCTTAAGGGATACAGTAAAAGCAGAATTGGATGACTGGCTAAAAATTGGAGTAAGAAACAAAAATAAGAAATTTGTTAAACAGCTGAACCTTAAAGAAGAGAAATTTTTGAAGAAAAACTATTCCAGTAAAAACAAAAAAACTGCAGTTCTTAGTCATGTAAAGGACAACACTGCTACTGGAGTTAGCCAAGAATTATTACAAGTGATAAATAAAGGAAGTAATTTCAATCTATCCAAAGAAAAAAATAAATCCAGAAAAATTGATAATTGAATTGGAAAGCATCTGCAGCACTTTAGAAAAAGAGGACCAAATTAAAGCAGACCTCCTCAGAACAGATTACTACAATAGCCTTACAAAATTCCAGAAGCAAGTAAGGAAACCTCAAAAAAATTTTGATAATAGTCAATTAAAAGCTCTTAAAGATTTCAGAAAAAATGAAAGTGTAGTTGCTGTGAAAACAGACAAAAGTAAGTTGATTACTATTATGGATAAGAAAGGTTATCTAGAAAAGATGGAAGAAGAACTAAAGAAACCTATGTATGAAGAAGTAAAAGAAAACCCACTACCAGATTTGATTAAAAAAGTCTCTAAGCTTATTTCACTTCAAAAAAAGAAAAACCAGCTTCCAGAAAACTATAAACAATTCTCAAAATTACAGTTCAGATTACCTCAAATATATGGAATAGTCAAACTGCATAAAGAACACCAACCAATTAGACCAATAATAGACTCAAAAAACTCTCTTCTTTCAAATCTAAACTATTTTTTAAAGTCACACCTTCAGAATCTTTTAAAAGAGCCACCTAACTTGATTAAAAACTCAATGCAGCTAAAAGAAAAACTAGAACTTCTTCCTAAATTAGATTCTCCTATTATGGGTAGTTTAGATATAGTGTCTATGTATACTCACATTAATATAGATCAACTTATAGACTTTATAGCGGAAGACTTGGCAGACCTAATAGTTTTTCACAACAAGGAAAAAAACATATTAGTTGGAATTTTTGAAATGCTTACTTTCTCTTTGCAGAACAACTACTTTCAATTTGGGAAAACTTTTTTCATTCAAAAATCAGGACTAGCAATGGGCTCCCCACTCTCCCCACTCTTAGCTAACTATTATGTGGGAAAACTAGAAGAAAAGATACTAGTACAACCCACATACTTCTGCTTATATAGCAGATACATGGATGACATCTTATTTATAATAGATAGCTCAGAAATTATTCCAGAAAGAATTCGAGACTCATTCAATGAATTAGATGATTCCCTAAAGTTCACTATTGAACTTCAAAAAGAAAGAAGAATAAACTTCTTAGATATTACTATCTATTATGAAGATGAAAAATTCCTCACTAGTTGGTATAAAAAACCAATGAATACTAAAAGACTACTGGATTTCAATTCGTATCACCCAGTTTCTATTAAGAAGAATGTAGCAAGTCAGTTTTTAGAAAAAATTAATAAAATAGTTTCTACAGCAGATAAAAAAGAAGCCCAAAAAGAAGAGCTTAAAGTCATACTTGCAGAGAATAACTATCCTAAAGAAGAAATTGAGAAGCTTCTGAATTTTAATGGTACGAAGAACCCACAAAAGCAACAAGTAAAATTCACTAGAAAAATTTCTTATCACAAAGGTTTATTTGAGGCTTTAAAGAAAATTAGTAAAAAATACAATATTAGGCTAGCTCCAAGTTTAGAGAACAAAGTTAAAAATTTTTTCCCTAAAATAGTTCAAAGAGAAGAAGATATTTTAAAAATGCAAGGAGTAGTTTATGAAGTAAATTGTAGTTGTGGACTATCTTACATAGGTGAAACAGGTCGCAGACTAGAAACTCGTATAGCTGAGCATAAAGCAGCTATAAAAAATTGCTCCAACAAGACTGGATTAGATAGGCATGTTAGAGAAACTGGGCACAGCATGGATTGGAATTCCCTTAAAGTAATCAGTTTCCAAAGCAATTTCCAAAAAAGAAAACTGAAAGAAGGAATAGAGATTGAGAAAAATCAAAATTCCATCATCAATGACTGCAAAGGATTTTCCCTGCCTAACATCTGGCAGGATTTGTTGAAAAAATAACCTAAACCATCAAGGTTAACCGTAACCGTCAAGGTAAACCATAACCGTGATAGTGACAAGGAAAAAGTGACAACAACAAGACAGCCTGAAGAAGGAGAAGAGTTTTCTCCGAAAATTTGCTATTAAAGAAAAAAATTTCCTAGTAAAATCCCATAAGTTACTTTAGATTATTAATTCAATTAAACTAGGAAGCCATTTCTCAACATGAGCTTTATTCAAAGAATTAGAACAGAGTATGGGTCAGATACTTGGCAAACAATCAAGAAAGTTCAACATGCTACATTGAAGATGGAAAGATCCATAGCTCAAATCAAGTTCCTGAAAAATTGCAAGGTAATAAACTTTATTCCAAATTCATTTAGACTTAGAAAACCATTTAAAGATTTACTTTCAGCCAACTTCGTAAGAAAAATAGAGCAAAAAACGTTAAAAAGAAGTATTGAAGCAAAATATAAAAATGTTGCTTATTATAAAAAAGTAAAAGTAGAAAATGAAAAGAAAATTTCTGGAATCTTAAGGAATACAGTAAAAGCAGAATTGGATGACTGGCTAAAAATTGGAGTAAGAAACAAAAATAAGAAATTTGTTAAAAAGCTGAACCTTAAAGAAGAGAAATTTTTGAAGAAAAACTATTCCAGTAAAAACAAAAAAACTGCAGTTCTTAGTCATGTAAAGGACAACACTGCTACTGGAGTTAGCCAAGAATTATTACAAGTGATAAATAAAGGAAGTAATTTCAATCTATCCAAAGAAAAAAATAAATCCAGAAAAATTGATAATTGAATTGGAAAGCATCTGCAGCACTTTAGAAAAAGAGGACCAAATTAAAGCAGACCTCCTCAGAACAGATTAATACAATAGCCTTACAAAATTCCAGAAGCAAGTAAGGAAACCTCAAAAAAATTTTGATAATAGTCAATTAAAAGCTCTTAAAGATTTCAGAAAAAATGAAAGTGTAGTTGCTGTGAAAACAGACAAAAGTAAGTTGATTACTATTATGGATAAGAAAGATTATCTAGAAAAGATGGAAGAAGAACAAAAGAAACCTATGTATGAAGAAGTAAAAGAAAACCCACTACCAGATTTGATTAAAAAAGTCTCTAAGCTTATTTCACTTCAAAAAAAGAAAAACCAGCTTCCAGAAAACTATAAACAATTCTCAAAATTACAGTTCAGATTACCTCAAATATATGGAATAGTCAAACTGCATAAAGAACACCAACCAATTAGACCAATAATAGGCTCAAAAAACTCTATTCTTTCAAATCTAAACTACTTTTTAAAGTCACACCTTCAGAATCTTTTAAAAGAGCCACCTAACTTGATAAAAAACTCAATGCAGCTAAAAGAAAAACTAGAACTTCTTCCTAAATTAGATTCTCCTATTATGGGTAGTTTAGACATAGTGTCTATGTATACTCACATTAATATAGATCAACTTACAGACTTTATAGCGAAAGACTTGGCAGACCTAATAGTTTTTCACAACAAAGAAAAAAACATATTAGTTGGAATTTTTGAAATGCTTAACTTCTCTTTGCAGAACAACTACTTTCAATTTG
The DNA here is from genome assembly GCA_039090855.1 of Macrothele yani. Lineage (NCBI taxonomy): Eukaryota > Metazoa > Arthropoda > Arachnida > Araneae > Macrothelidae > Macrothele > Macrothele yani. The sequence continues at coordinate 69,120,040 of CM077025.1, read as the reverse complement.
GGAAAACATTTTTCATTCAAAAATCGGGGCTAGCTATGGGCTAACCACTCTCCCCACTCTTAGCTAACTATTATGTGGGAAAACTAGAAGAAAAGATACTAGTACAACCCACATACTTCTGCTTATATAGCAGATACATGGATGACATCTTATTTATAATGGATAGCTCAGAATTTGTTCCAGAAAGAATTCTAGACTCATTCAATGAATTAGATGATTCCCTTAAGTTCACTATTGAGCTTCAAAAAGAAAGAAGAATTAACTTCTTAGATATTACTATCTATTATGAAGATGAAAAATTCCTCACTAGTTGGTATAAAAAAACAATGAATACTAAGAGACTACTGGATTTCAATTCCTATCATCCAGTTTCTATTAAGAAAAATGTAGCAAGTCAGTTTTTAGAAAAAAATTAATAAAATAGTTTCTACAGCAGATAAAAAAGAAGCCCATAAAGAAGAACTTAAAGTAATACTTGCAGAGAATAACTATCCTAAAGAAGAAATTGAGAAGCTTCTGAATTTGAATGGTACGGAGAACCCGCAAAAGCAACAAGTAAAATTCACTAGAAAAATTTATTTTCACAAAGGTTTATTTGAGTCTTTAAAGAGAATTAGTAAGAAGTACAATATTAGGTTAGCTCCAAGTTTAGAGAACAAAGTTAAAAAAATTTTCTCTAAAATAGTTCAAAGGGAAGAAGATATTTTAAAAATGCAAGGAGTAGTCTATGAAGTAAAATGTAGTTGTGGACTATCTTACAACAGGTCGCAGACTAGAAACTCGTATAGCAGAGCATAAAGCAGCTATAAAAAATGGCTCCAACAAGACTGGATTAGATGGACATGTTAGAGAAACTGGGCACAGCATGGATTGGAATTCCCTTAAAGTAATCAGTTTCCAAAGCAATTTCCAAAAAAGAAAACTGAAAGAAGGAATAGAGATTGAGAAAAATCAAAATTCCATCATCAATGACTGCAAAGGATTTTCCCTGCCTAACATCTGGCAGGATTTGTTGAAAAAATAACCTAAACCATCAAGGTTAACCGTAACCGTCAAGGTAAACCGTAACCGTGATAGTGACAAGGAAAAAGTGACAACAACAAGACAGCCTGAAGAAGGAGAAGAGTTTTCTCCGAAAATTTGCTATTAAAGAAAAAAATTTCCTAGTAAAATCCCATAAGTTACTTTAGATTATTAAGTGTAATTCAAGTTGGCATTGGTGGGGTAACCACCATTTGGGCTATCTATGACATCACACACAGCTTTGATGGAATGAGTGGGGATGTAGCACTATCAGGAAATGATCTATGCTCACTTGATGAAGTCAGGAAGTGATAACATAATTGGAGCAGCCATGTGGCAACAAGTCTTGTTTGTTGTATGCAGTCATGATTAGTTTGAAGGTCTCGGTTACCTGGAGGTGTGAAAGTGGCAGTAAGTATTTATTTTAGCATTTGTGGCATCAACCAAAGGGATTACCGTTAATTTAATAATAGAATTATGTTGTTAATACAGATACTACAATGCCAAAGCAAAAGTGTACATTCACAGATGAACTGGAAAACAAATTTCTATATTTTTCCAAGGGTCAAGATGATTAGGAAGCAGAATGTTTGGTATGTAAAGCTGGAACATGTTTCAGTCGCAAAAAAGGCCAAATAAAGGCGCTGCTGATTTAAAACATCATATGGAATATAAAAAGCACAAGAAACCAATCAGAGGTGGGAGCTCTTCAGCAAAATTAACAACCGTATCTTCAAAAGTTTCCAGCAAGCAAGAGTATAATGTTACTGCAACAGAAGGTGCTTTTGCTTTACACACTGTTAAGCATCACTCGAGTTTCAAGTCAATGGACTGCACATCTGTTTTGTTGAAAAACACATTCCCTGATTTGAAAACTGCCAGAAATTTTTCTTGTGCTAGGACCAAGATGGAAGCCATCATCACATCTATTATAACAAATCACTCGGTTGAAGTTACTTTGAAAATATAAAAAAAACAAAAAAACATTGCTTATTGTGGATTACTTAATGATAGAAGCAATCATGGCTTGGTTAGAATATTTCCGATAATCATACAGTATTTTGACTGAAAGGTCGGTGATTTGCAGTCAAATTAATTGATATGCAAAACACCCAAAATGAGACTGCAGAAACAATTTCAAAATATGTAAAAGAAACACTTGCAAAATATGATCTGTTGAGAAAATGTATTGCATTTACTGGAGACAATTGTAACACAATGTACAGAGGATGCAGGTATAATGAAGAAGGCAACAACATGTTTGCAAAATCATAAACTTAGTTTAAGATGAAAACATTGATTAGTGTGGGTTACACACCACATATTTTGAATAACTGCATTCATACATAATGCAACCAAAAACATGGATATTGATATTGAGAATATTATTTTTAAAATGTATCAGTACTTTCACATCCGCACTACTCGAACTGAGGAGTTGAAAGAGTATTGTCAGTTTGTAGACATTGACTACAGACAACTTCTCTCCCACAGCAAGACAAGGTGGTGGTCATTATTTCTTGCTGTTGGTAGGATGATCCAGATGTTTTCTGCACTGAAGACATTTTTCTGTCCCATAACAGCCCCCCCCCCCCCACAGTAATTAAAAGATTTTTTGAGCATGACTTCAGAAAAATGTGGGAAAGTACTTAATAATTTGTGTGACAAATTTTGTGCTGATGTGAATGAAATGCCTGTACAGCAGTTAATTGGAATATTTGAATAAAGGGATGTAACCTATGAAAGACCGTTTATGTTTCACATAGATGGCCCTACATGAAGTACCAACATGGAAAAATGTAGAAATCTCTGTACAATGTTTAAATGATATAATGGTCCCAATTGATGATGCTAAAGGCTTAATGACGAAGGATTCAATCCGATGCTAGCTCATCAGAATGGACCAAATTTTTGAAAAGTCGAGAAATATTGACTGTCGCTCAGAATTTTTTTAAGATTGCAGTTTTGTTTTGCAGTTCCTCCTCACAATGCAATGCAATGTTGGAGACTTCCTTCACTTATGCAATGTCAATGGACAAAAGACAGAAACCATTAACTGTACATTCCATTAAAAGCATTCTGTTTCTGCACTACAACTTCAGAGAAATGTCATGCTCTGAATTCCATGCTTATTTGAAAAGAAACCCAGATTTGTTGAAAATGATACTATCTGCATAAAAATATAAATGTGCAGAAAATCAAGATGGGCCTACTGATTAACATGTTGAACTTTTTGAAATGGGATGGCTCAATAACTTAATAAATGGAAATTCAGTGGGTTCGTTTTAATCATTAATATATACTTTCTATTGCAAAACTCTTCATTTAATTTATAAAAATTTTGGATACCTATATGTCCTCATTTTTTGATGATACTATCTCTTTTTCATGACTGATACGTGTAAAATGTCCTCCTTTTTATGATGGATATTATGGTAACCCTACTTTAACAATAATAACAGCTGATGTGACTGATCTTCATATTGCACTGGGACAGTCATTTGACCTTTTACTCGAATGAGTTTCTGATTATAATCGTTCAGTATGGCTGAGTAGGAGATAACTTTACTTTTGGCATATTTCTGTTTACCCATGACTCAGATATGATAGTTATGTCAGCTGCTGCATCTAATTCCATTTCTAAATTTTTGTTGCTCACTTTCACTGGAATCATATCCTTTGTACCCATATTGACAATTTCCTTACATCATGAACTAAATATATATTAATATCATTTTCACTTTGAAATTTGCTTTTATCTATCGCAGCATGAACTTAGTTCCAGCTTTTGTGATTCTAGATCTGCATACTGAGGTACTATGTGCCCTATCTCTGAACACAGATGACATTTAGCATTCTTATATTGACAATTATTTGCATTATGTGAGGCACCACATCTATAACATTTATATTTCTTGATTCCCTTACCTTTTCATAGGCATTCTTTCTGCTAACACTATTCTCATGAGAACTTCATTGTTACTAACGCATGGCGATTTACTATTTTCGTTAAAATTTTTGTTCACGTTACTGCTTACTTTATTTATACTCCCATTAGGAACATTAATATAAATTGTGTTCCTTTCTGCTAACTTCGTAGCTGTTGCTGTTTCATAAGATTCGTCAAGTTTTAAATCCCTCTTAGCAAGTAATCACTTTTGAATGGCCTCATTACTGAGTCTACAAACAAATCGATCACGAATCGTCTCTTCCAAGAATGATTCAAAATTGCAAGAGGAAGCTAACTGTTTACATTCTACCATATATGTAGATATATTTTCATTATTAGCTTGATTTCCTTTACAAAACTTAAAGCACTCAGCACGGACAACTAGAGTAGGCTTATAATGTTGCTAAGGTTTTTATAAGTATATCATAGAAGCAATCCATAGAAAGAACAAGTTGTAAAAAAATTACATCATAATTTATGTATGTTTCCTGCAATTAGGAATAAAAATGTAGCGACTTTCTTATTCTCTTCAACATTATTTGCATAAAAATATTGCTCCAAACGTTCTGTGTACATCAAATTCTTCTTTGCATTCATCAAAAGAATTGATGCGGCTAACACTCACCACGTAGATTTTTAATGCACTTGAAAAACAATAGAACAAACTTATTATTTGACTTTATTGATAGTTGTTTTTATCTAGCCAAATAACCAACAAAATATCAGTAGATAAATATCCTTGTCACCAAGTTGTAGTATACTGAACTCAATAAATTTTAGAGTAAAAAAGAATATGGGTGAATTTATTTTACCGAAGAACACATAATAAATATATATATATATATATATATATATTTTTTAAATGCCACACTATATGCCACTAATGGCCATTCCTACTTTGTCAGCTTCCATACAGTACTGTCTCGGGAAGTTCTACAGAGGTGTGTGTGTGTGTGTGTGTGTGCGCGCGCGCGCGCTTGCGTGCGTGCGTGTGTTTTTTTTACACTGAAGTTCCAAAAAAAACTAGGATACCTCTCTAATACTGTGTTGGTCCTCCTCGCAATAATCAGATAAAGGCCGCAACTCCAACAAGGCATGGACTCCATGAGTTCTCTGTAGTGCTGTGGGGATAGTGCACACTATACTTCCTGAAGAGCATTTCACATTTCCATGGTATTCACCAGTGGAGGATTCCTGGCTTTGATGGCACATTGAACACCATCCCCGACGTGTTCAATGGCATTTAAATCAGGCAAACGAGGAGGGGGCCAAGTCAGGATGACAAACTCCATGGAACATTCCTCCAGCCATAATTGGGCAACTGTAGACGTGTGAGGTAGCACATTGTCGTGTTGAAAGAGGTTGCACCTGTCAGAGTGGTTGCATGATATGAACGGGTGCAAATGATCCCCAAGGATAGTTACGTTCCCTGCACTGGTCAGAGCAGTCTGCAGGTATATGAGGGGTTCTAATGCTTGCCAGCTGAAAAAAACCCACACCATAACAGAGCCACTGCCAGGCTGCACTGTCCCTTGTAAGCATGAAGGATTCATTGTCTCATGGGGTTGTTGCCACACCTGGAGTCTGCCATCTGCTAGGAACAGTTGGTACCACACAATTCATTGGACCAAGTTACACATTTCCAGAGTCATCTTGCATCCAATGGCAGTGTCCCCATGCCCAGGTGAGGTGCACAGTCTTGTGTCATCGGGTCAGCAATGGCACCTGGATGGGCTGTAGGCTCCGGAACCCCAAAAAACACAGGAAACGTTGCACTCTCTGAACACTGATACTACTACTGGCCCCAACATTGAATTGCGCTGTGATTTGCATCAACGTTGCATGCCGGGCAGATATTACAACATGTGCCATATGTCACTGTCCATGATCATCCAGGGCTTTTCTACAACCACACCGGTCTCACATTATGGATGTTTTCCCTGAGTTTGTGTAGTCCAGATACACCCTTGACATTGCTGACAGTGTAAACCCAAATTTCGTGGTAATTTCCCAAATGGAGTGACCAGACTTGCCAACCTTAAGAAGAGAAAAATCCTGCAATTTTCTATGAAAATCCTGCAAGCTTATTTTCGTATGTTTGAAATATCAAAGGACATAATTTGAAGCACTAATGTTACATTAAGGCATATAAAAAATGTAAAACCATTTCTGTTAAAAAATATTTAAAAAAATTCTGTTCAGTTATGCATCGATCTCGAGGATAACACAAATTATGACGGAAAAAGAGAAATTCCTCGAAGCCGTCGCACTCTCATGCCTAAAGATTACAGCAAAAAATTTTCGCCGCCGAATTTCCGATTTTGGAAATTTTTCCTCCATTTTTAAACTGAAATACAAATATTTATGGAATAAAATGATATATAACAACAATACTGGACAGAGACAACATCACAGGAAAAAGAAATTATGATTACGGAGAAAATCTTTATTTCGTTTACTTCCGTTTCTGAAAGGCAAAGAAAGTACCGTCCCGATGCGCATTTTTACGAATTGGTAAAATTATTCGATGCATAGTTTTACGCGCGAGAAAAAAATTCCTGATGCATATTTTTACGCGTTGGTAAAATTTTGATGCATACTAAACACGCAATTACGCATTTTGGCAAACTCTGGTCGGCACATCACTTGAGCACACTCCCGTGGAGAGAGAGAGCTACCGCACGATGACATGAAGCCAGCGAGTCAAAGATGACATCATCGCATGACATAGTGCTTGTAAGGTCTGGTAGAAAATCTAAGTGGATAATTGCAGGGGGTTGAAATATTTCGATTGAGCATTCTAAATATTAAAAAAATCTGTTAAAAAGACCTCTATCAGTAAATCAGTAAAATTAAGCAGAAATCTGTAAATTTTACGAATAATCCATAAAAGTTAGCAAGTATGCAAGTCTATTTTTGAAAATTTCCCCATTTCGGCAACAATGCACGATGTTTTTGTCCTGTCACATGCATATTTTTTTGCAATGTTACTATCTGGGAACATTTTCTTAAAAAGTACATTTGCATGGTCAGCACAGCTTAAAGGTAAGTTATGTTACACGAGAATGAAGTAAACAAGCACTCAGCATGGATAATTGCATCAGAAGAGGAACTATCTTGAGTAAAATTTAATGTTTTGTTATTTTCCACGGACTTAGAATTGTCCACGTGTTTTTGCGTATGAATGTGATTAACAATATCTCCTTTGCCCTTGTGGACAACGGAAAAAATCACACCTACAAATAGAGCAAAAGGCAAATTGTTGGCACTTCCTTGATTCGATTATACGTGGATAATCTGTCTTATACTTCTTAAAAATAGACTGATATTTTCTACCAGCCATCGCTTGATTAAACACGTGCACAAAAAGTTCTCAGAAATTCCTGTGAAGACAGACGAAGTACATAAAACAAACTAAAACACTACCGCGCGCTTCCGATAGAAATCTGCGTCAGTATGTACGGTGCGCGCCAAGGGCAAGCCCGCTCCTACTCCGTGCCTGCAGTGCTAGAGATCATTAGCAGACAGAAGAGTAAACATCGCTGCCAACGGTCATGCAACGGCAGAGCAAAACTGCTCGCTGCTGACTCAGAAGGGAAAGGTCACTTCTCCACTAATGAACCGATGCCTCGGAGAACTTCGAACTTTTCCCCTCGTTACTTTTTAATTTACACTACGGTAATCAATGAAGTTCTACGATGCCTTGGAGAACTTCGAACTTTTCTCATTACTTTTTTTAAATTTACGCTACGGAAATCATGATGGAATCCGGCAATATTAATTTCTAATCCGGAATTCCGGGAAGTGTAACAAAATCCGGCATTGCCTGCCTAAACCCGGAGAGTTGGCACGTCTGAGTGACCCATCTCCCAAGCACCAACTGTCATACCTTGTTCGAAATCTCTTAAATCCTGATAAACTTTCATCTGAACTGTGAATGCTACTACTTGAACTTGAGGAGATATTTGCCTCTATATGTACGCTGTGTTAGCATATGATACTATTTACTGCATGGGTGTGGTGCATGTAATGAAATTGATAGTGCCCTTCCCAGTTTTTTTGGCACTTCAGTGTATAAGCTCTGTAATGAACTGTGAAATTTCCTGCTTGTGGCCTCACATCAGCATTCTCAAAAAAAGTGCAAATTTCAGAAGAATTCAATAATATTGGATAAGGAATGCTCAATTGGTAATTTGCAGTGATGGTCTGGCACTTTGAGAGGTAATCAGTCATTATATTACCCCAGCAATTCCAGAAAACACTAAGCAGTGCTTTTTCTGATGATGGCATGTCTACAACACCTTATGGCAAAAAGATGTTGAAGTTTTTACTGTTGCTTGTTTCTTTAGTTTTGGGGTCATAAATAGTACATCCAGTCAGCAGTTGCTCTAGCTTTCTTAAAGTTTTTGCCAACCTATTTGCCAAATTCAATTTTTTTTTTTTTTCACCAAATGTAATCTGAAGTAACGCCAATATTTTCGCCAAAACGATTTTTTTTTCACAAACTGCGAAGAATGCAATCTGCAGCGCGACCCCTGCATCTAATATTTGTTCACTCTGACAAGATGAATGAAAAACTCCTTCTTTAGCAAGCACAAAATATCTGAAGTGCAGTCCCTTTGTTGCAGCTTTTGAAATGGTGACAGAAGATGGGGCACCCACTGCACTGAAATCTTTGAAGTGAGATCTGCAACTGATGGTGCAAGATGTTCCATACTCACCTGTAACTCATGTGAACTTCAATTATGATTGAAAAACTATTAGAAAGTACCAATCACTCACCCTAAAGATCATGGTAACCTCCATCGACAACACACTTCCAACACGTCAATCATGATTGACGCGTTGGAAGTGTGTTGTCGATGGAGGTTACCATGATCTTTAGGGTGAGTGATTGGTACTTTCTAATAGTTTTTCATTTATGAATTGCACGTAAACTATGCGCACTTTGCAGGAGGTTAATACCTTAAAAGTGCAAATATAATAATTCAATCATGATGGCATGCTTGATTACTCACCAATCAGACAGGGAAATACCTGCACTTTCCCAACAACTGACACCTCCAGTGAGGATGATAGTGTGCCACTTCTTGGTTCATAATCCAAGCTCACTAAACTGCACTGGAAATGTCAGTTCCACTTTTTCACTATTTTGTAAAATAGTGAAAAAATGGGCATTATTCACCATAAACCACCATCTTCATCTTCCTTTAGATTTTGATAGTTGATTTCTTCCGCAAATGTATAAATCTGATCACTGCACAAATTTCTACTTTGTCCAATATGGAAACTTGTGACACTTCAGACCACTCAAATTGCAACTAGTGACATAGCACACAGAAAGTGCTATGTCATTCTGCTCCCACAAAGAACAAAGAAAACAACATGGGCCAAAAGAAAATGCTTTTGACATTCCTTCCATAGAGGGGTACGAACTATATCAGTGCTGTCCAACTGGTGGCCTCCAGAACAAAATTTGGTGTCCTGTAAATGAAGAACAAACCAAACTTTATTTCTCAATTTTCTTTCCTATTTAATCATTTCTAGTAGCACCTCATTCAAACAAGAAAAAATACTCATTTTATAGGTTATAATTAGACTTTACAAGATTTCAAAACATAATCGGTTAAACGTAAAACCAATGTTTTTTTCAACAATTTCAAATACATGAACTTTTTCCTTCAGCTGATCTGAATCTCTCTAAAATATATTACAAAAAAAAAACTTGATTAAATGGAAGCTTATCTGGTAGTAAGTAAAATTCTGAATGAAACTATATATTCTTCTTTATTACTAATTTTCTTTTCTTTCTGCTTTCTTTCCTTTGTTTCTTTTCTTTTATTCTAAGTTTGGTAGTTATTTTTATCAGATTTGGGGATGGCAGAAATGGCAATTTAGAAAAGGTCATTAATGGTAGTAAAAAATGAATATCATTGTTTAAAAATCTAAAAGTCTGAATTCCACAAAGAGTTGCTTTGGAGCAATGAGTCTTGCTACTATCTGTTACGATATGATGGAAGAATTTGGATTTCACTGCAGCATGGTAAACCTTACAAAACAGGACTGAAATGTGCTACCTACAGTGTATGTAGGTGAAAGTGAGATTTTATTTTATTTATTATTATATATTATAATATATATTTTGGTTCAATGTGTACGTGAAAGTGAGATTTATTTTATTTTATTTTGTGGTATGGACTAACCAATCTATATATATAAGTCCGTAGTATCCAAAAAAAATTGTGGGACAGGTACATAGTATGAACTTGGGAGATGGCTAATTTTGTAGATCTCAATTCCAAGAATAGGGAAAAATAAAAATTGTCTTCTAAATTTAATCAGCTAATTGCAGTATGTGTCACTAAGCTTACACCAACTATTATGACTTCATCATCGCAACGCGGGCACACGACAGGTGGAGCTGTGCTCGCTGTTTTATTTTGTCTTTAGTAGTGAGCGTTACCTAGATACCATTCTGATGTCATCAGTAAGTTATTGTGCAATCTTCTTGGCAAAAAGCATTATGTTGGCAATGTAGAGAGTGTGGGTGTTATGTGTATTAGTGTGAAGATGTAGTTTTGTCAATATTAAAGTGTTTATTTTTCATTCAGGTTTAAATGAATAAATATCCTTATAATAACTATATACCTGACGGAGGTTCACAACATTTGAACTACAGGCCTCGGGCTGTAATCAATCTACAGTTATTGTGCTGCTGAAGAAAGTAAAAGACACTGGTGATATTAAAAATATGCGTCACAGTGGAAGGCCCAAATTTACTACAATTAGGCAGGACAGAGTGCTCAGAAGGCTCATCTTGGCAGACAGGAGGCTCAATTCACCTGAATTGCTTCAGAGATGGTCTGAAGTGATCAATGTTACTGTTATTACATCTACTGTTAGGGGAGGCTGCTTCACTATGACTTATGTGGCTGCAAAGGCAGGCGTAAACCACTGTTAACTGCAAATCAAAGACAGCATAGACTTCAGTGAGCAAAACAGCATGTCTCATGGACAACCAAGCAATGGAAAAATGTTCTTTTCAGTGATGAATTAGATTTTTGCCTTAATGAGAATCAGAGTAATGCCTACATAAGGATATTCAAGCATGAAGAATTCCATCCAAGTTGCTTAGTGTGACTACTGTTAAGCATCCGATGAAGGTCATGGTTTGGAGTTGCATGTGGCATTGGAAACCTCCATGTTGTCGAAGGTACAGTAAATGCCAAGAAATGCATCTGGATATTAGAAAGCAAGATGCTACCATTATCTAAAAGACTTTATGATGCCAATTTTATTTTTGAAGATGACAATGCACCCTGTCATCATGCAAAAGTAGTGGAAAAGTTATTTCAGGAAAAAAATGTTCAGCATCTTGATTGGATATCAGTCACCGGACTTAAACCCGATCGAAAATTTGCGGTTCAAAGTGTTATATGAACTAACAAAAAAGGAAGCTAACAACTGAAATTCAACTCATTGAAGATGTAATTCAAATTTGGAATCGTATTGTTCAACCCTATCTTTTACAAAGCCTTGTTCACAGTATGCCAGCAAGATGCAAAGCTGTGATTAAAGCTAAAGGCTGGGCAACAGTATATTAGGTACATTTGATAATTTTGCTTCATTATATTTCTGCATTTAAATGTTATTTCATTCCTTATGAATTACAAAAACGATTTATTGCTGAAAACCTAAGTATTGGATAAAGAATCCTTTTCATAATAATTTTGACTTGGTCATGATTTTTGCAATGTATCCTAAGAGCAGAAAAAACTACAGGAAAAACTAAGACATTTTTGAAATCTCCATTAAATTTTGCATCTAATGACATATAAATGATGAAATAACTCTGAAAACTAGTTAGTTAAAAAAAGAGTTAAACTTAAAAATTCACAGTTTTTGCAGGTGATGCAATACTTTTGCACACCACTGTATGTGAGCAAAGGAATTCTGAAAGCACACGTAATGATTGAAGTAATACACGCAGCAACCTATCTTTCCGAAAAGCTTTATTGGACGAAACTACCATACAAGCACAGCTTGGGTGCTATGAATATTGAATGTGCACACTGCCGTGCTTTGCATTTCGCTAATGAGGAAACTAATAGTAATTTGAATTCCTGTTGTCGTAACAACCTTATTTTCCTTCCAGAACTACAGATAAATACAGTCCTAATTTTTTCCAGCACATTCAGCCACAAAAAAAGAAGATTTCAGGCAATGATTCGTACTGCTGTGAAATTCAGGGACAGATTCACTGGTACATTTAGAATTTCTTACCACTTACTGGTGAAAATTATACTTCATAGATTCCTTGGCAGCTACTGATTATGTATTGGTCATAATGATAATAAAGAATTAAAGCGATCAATATTGACAGCCCTTGCAGATATTCTGGCTAACAGTCCTTATGTCCAAACATACAAGACTGCAGCTGAGGCGACTGAACATGAAGTAGCAGGACACACCTGAACCTGCATTTTGTTTATAATATATTTACACATTCTCTACATTCCCTCAACAGAATACATAAAAAGCATGAAAAAATGGTGCAATTTTATTACCACTTTACTTTCTTAAAAACCGTGAAAAATACTTCTTACTAGATTGGGGCTTTTGTTCCACCAAGCCATTAGTTAATATATAAAAAGGTACTTCTACAACCTTGCTAATGATGTACTTTCTGAATTTATGAAATTCTGTTGCAAATGGCATTACCTGTTTCAACACACAATTTCACAGCAAAGTTTACTTTAAAGATAACAGCATGCCACCAATAAAAGCCCAACTCAATACTTATAAATTTACCCTTTTTTTATATGAAATTTATAAAATATATGAGAAGTTTACCAGGTAGACTAAATGTTGTGAGACAGGCTTTAAAAAAAACAAAAAACTGACCAATATTTTTACTTCTTGTGTGTCTCAAAACTTTGGGAAGCATAATGAATATAACAGTTATTTTCGTACAGTGTTATGAATTAGGTTTTTGATTTCTTTGAAAATAGTGAGGTGGACAGTTGCAGCTACTACATCTTTTGAAACATTAAAATGTTTTCCCTGCCAATAATTTTTACACTCTTGAATCAACAAATCTTTAAACAAAACTAAATTTGCAAAATATCAAAAGTCAGTCAAGATTTCTTACCTGGATCTCTGCTGTCCACACTTGAAAGAATACTCTGAAGAAATGTTTGAGTAAAAGTATTTGCTGGAAGCAATTCTTGACCAAACAAAGACAAGAGGTTTTTACTTGGAAATTTTTCCTCATTTGGAACGTGTAGTAACTCATTCTGAGATGAAAATTGGAAACATAATAAAAATTAGTACAACTACAGCAACCTAAGGAAATCTTAAGAATTAATTAATTATTGGCAAATACATTAAATGCACTGTTATAGAAATGATGCTAAAGTTGCATACAAAAGAAAAAAAAATAGTGAAATAGGGAGGTTTTGGTAGCTAGTTCTGCCTTCGTCAGCAATGGAAAGAAAGAAATGCCACCAGGTGTTAACACATGGTGAATCAGATGCTGCCAGATTTTAAGATGCATTTCCAAACAATGGCAATTTGGTCAGGTGAATCTGTATGAAATATTTTCTCTTTTCCCCATAAATATGTCAATTTTGATTGTGCTATGTGCAATTCTGCAATTCTTTCTCATTCAATTATTTAATTAAATCCACAAAATACTGTGTTACTGCAAACGCTGAACTCATTGCAAAAAAAAATATCTTGCAAATTTACTAACAAAACAAATTACAAGAAAAACACACCCTCATATACAAATCGCTGCACGACTCATTAAATCACATACCTATCATAGCCCCTGAAAAAAAAATTGATTTCTAACAGGAACAATTACTTCTAAATGTTACAAGGACAATACTGATTAAAATACACCAAATAACTGACTACTAATACTAATGAGCAAAAGGGCATTTTGGTATTTACTCCTTTCTAGATGAAAACTGAAAAACTTTTTAAATTTCAAAAATTCAAAACAATTTCCAACAAAACAAGGGAAGCTGTAGTGTTGGAAACATAACTTCAAAATGATGCTTAGCAAAACACACATTATTGGCTAAATCATTTCTTTTGAAGGACCTGTAGAAACTCAGCAATTTCACTTTGTGTACACAACATTCGTAAGATAGAAACAACTTTCAAAGAAACTGTAAATAAAACTTATCTCACCAAATTTACTGTGAATTCTTCCTACTCAATAAAGAGCACCACACAAGCTATTGATAGGTTAAAGTTAATTCAGCCATTACCAAATTCCTATTTTTTGGCGTCCCTAGATGTAGTTTAGTTATACATGAATGTACCTATGGAAGCTACATTTCAGTTGATTCAGGCTTAGCTCATTGATTCTGACATTCCTGCCAATGATATTGCTTTCATAATGAATGCTCTTCATCTCATTAAAAAGCGTTCATTTTTCAAATTTCAGAACATTTTTTACCAACAAACCGACGGGACAGCCATGGGTTCACCTTTATCCGCAGTCTTAGCAGAAATTCTTCTACAGCATATTGAAAATAAAGTCATACAAGAATTCCCACAAAAACCTAGTCTCTATATCCGTTATGTTGATGACATCTTGGTAATTTGGCCATATACCATAAATCAGTTACATCAGTCTGTCAACGCTATGTCTGCTCAATACCCCTCCATCAAACTCATGATAGAACTTGAAAATAATTTCCTCTTACCTTATCTTGATTTTCAAATTACTCGTAACCCTTCTGACAATTTCCTGTCTTTTGCCGTTTATCGAAAACCTACTTCCACACCCACTATAATTCCGTACAATTCTGCTCACATTTTTCAGCATAAAATTTCTGCTCTGCACTTCTTATTTAGAAGAGCATATTCACATTCTTCTAGCCATTTTGCCAGAGCTCAAGAACTACAATGGATATCATCCCTCGCTAAAAACCATGGTTACCCGAACAACGTTGTTAAGGGGGTGCACAATAAAGTATGGTTTTCTATGTCAACTGCTTTAATTAGTGAACAAGTGCCTAAATAGTATGTTGGACCTGTTGATTTTAATCCACATATTGTAAACCTCCTTACCAACATATGTTCTCATCATAAAATACAATTTGGAATACGATCATGCAATCTATATACCATTATCCGCAACGATCGTGACAAAATTGACAAAGGGAAAAAATGGGGTGGGTATGTTATTCCTATGCTCGACACTATCTCTGGTGAACTAAATAATCATTATGTGGGTTCTACCAAAAGAAATTTGGATTTGAGATTAAATGAACACAGATATGATCTAAAAATGAATCACCAAAGCACCTCTTTTGCAAGAACCATAAGTGCTGGAAACTCCATCCCAGACTGGGACAACGCTAAGATCATAAACACACCTAACTCTGTTTATTCCTTGTTATTTACAGAAAGCCTCTATATTTCGGCTTATAATACACGGTGCTGTAATGACTATTATCCTTATGTTTTACCTGAACTTTGGAGCAATCTTGTTGGGAAGGACAGCACAATAGCAATTGTTTCTGTTAAGTGATCTTCATTGGCTAATTATACTTTTTTTTTTTTTTTGATTGTCTTGTTATCTGGTATATCATGTGACATCGACATTACCTTTCCCATGATGCATCTACTCCACGTACTTAAGACCAGCATGTAACCACATGGTGAAATCACATCTGATGAAGGTGTCAATGTGACACCGAAAGTGCTCATGTGTTTTTTAAACTGTATATAGATTTCGTTTTTTAGCTGAATAAATATCATCGTGCAACAAGACGGATTTCTTTTAATACTAACTGTAAATCTATTATTTTTTTTAGAACAAATTAAGCATGCACTACAATTATTGAACAAATGCCAGAGAAAGTGTTTGGAAAGGTCATTATTGATAAGGTACGAGTTCTTACATCAGAGGTGTGGGATGCATGAAGTGATTTTATGCCTGGTAAGGACAGCACTAAACCAAACTTTTGCATTATGTAAGATGACTGAAAAATACCAGTATGTTGCTCAGAAAGTTTTTGCTACATTTGTAGATTTGGAGAAAGCTTATGACCCAGAAAACAGTGTGCTCCTGTGGAAGGGTCTTGAAAAATTATGGCATAACTATAATTCTGCTTGAATGTGCAAAAACTATGTCCACTAACTGTAGAGTGTGTGTACGGGTATATGTGAACGTTTTATTGAAATGAACTTCGTTAATAGAAACTCACCCAAAGGTTGTTGCTTCTTGGTACATTTACTGCATGTATCTTTCAGCCGACTTGTCATAATGCACGACAGGCCTTTCGTGGTCGCCGTATCTCTTCCCTGTGTCTTCACATATACTCTTGCCAGTCTTTTGCTTTTGTTTTTGAGCCAACATTTTACAGCCATATTCACATATTTCCCACATATGGGCACCTTTCATTAACTTCAACATATATTAAAAACTCTAAAACACTATACAGAACCCTCTCGTCATTCATCGAAAACTTTAACCCTAACTCTCTTGGTCATTAAACACTGTCCACGTCTTATTATTCACAACATCCATACATATCAATACATGCATTCATATTAAAAACAGCATTTTATATACACTATTTACAACACCCCTATTTTATCCACTCAATTCATTTATTCACTGGCTCAACCCTTTTCTCCTTACACTATTTAGTTTTCCAATGGGAAACACGATACGCCTAACCACTGACACCGCCAACTCCACATCAATGACCTCGTCTGCCTCGAGTACTTTCTGCCAGTCCCGGGTGGTCGGTCATCAGGAGGTTTGTTGAATCACAACCGTTCTTCTCTGCAGCCGCAGAGCAAGTAATGCAATAGTCTTCAGTCATCTGCTCTGTAGCTGTATCTCACAATGTTTGCTTATGGTGCCATCTGTTCTCTTGTTTTGGTCAATTTCTAGTGTTTGGAATTTTTTTTTTTTTCCTTTTTATTTCTTCTCTGTTCTGTTCAATTTTTATCAGGGCCTTCCAATTATCATTAAGTATATTTGAGTCATTAGAATTACATAATATCCCTCTATTTTTTTTCAATAATTACTGATTCAGCTATTCTCAAATGTCTTTCTGTTTTACATTTTTTTAATTATTCTAATGTCTTCAAATTTAGGATATTCTTTGCTTTCCAGTCGGTATTGAATTAATGCAGTTTTAGTTTCTTTTTTTCTTTTTTCTTTTTTGCCAATTTTTTAAATGTTGCTTTAATCTATGTTTTAATTGGTTTTTGATACTACCAATGTATGACACCAGTGGATTCTTCGATATGGGTATTGCATATACTCCTGCTTGCTTCAAACAACTCATCTTTTCATTGCTTTTTAACACCAAATTCTTAATTGTATTTACTCTGCATCCAAGTTGAATGTTATATTTATAGTACTAATTTTATTAATTTTTGATGATACTCCTTTGAAATATGGGAAGCACCAATATATTTCAATTGTTCTTTTTTTCTTTACATTGTACCTTTATTTTATTCTGAACTTCCAGTGTCCATTTTTTAATATACTGCCTTGGGCAACCATAAGTTTCAGGAATTTTATTAACATATTCCAATTCTTTTCTTTTATAAAATTCTGTTGAACTATGAGTAAATGCTCTTTTTATTAACGTCTTAACACTATTGCATTTCTGTGTATATGGGTGTGCTGAGTCGTATGGTATCATCACAGCAATATGCGAAGATTTTCGATGTACTCTGTACTTGCCATATTATACTCATGTAAATCAAAATCTGCTCTCTTGAAGATATCAATGAATTCATATGCATTTTAACATAAGTGTATTGATTTCTCATAAACAGCAGAGCAAGAAAGTCATAGATATTATTTTCTAAATTGATAAGTGGTGAACCTTTTTTTTTTTTTTTTTTTTTTTGGATACTGTTAATCTCATAGGTGCATCCATTTTTTTGACATTAGAATAATTAAAACATGTAAAACAGAAAGACATTTGAGATTAGCTGAATCAGTAATTATTGAAAAAATAGAGGGATATTATGTAATTCAACGACCCAAATATACTTAATGACAATTGGAAGGCCCTGATAAAAATTGAACAGAATAGAGAAGAAATAAAAAGGAAAAAAAAAAAAAATTCCAATCAGTAGAAATTGACCATAAGAAAGAACAGATAGCACCATAAGCAAACATTGTGAGATACAGCGATAGAGCAGATGACCGGAGACGATTGCATTACTTGCTCTGCGGCTACAGAGAAGAACGGTTATGATTCAACAAGCCTCCTGATAGCCAAAAACTGGCAGAAAGTACTCGAGGCAGAAGAGGTCTTGGATGTGGAGTTGGCGGTGTCATTGGTTAGGCTTATCGTGTTTCCCATTGAAAAACTAAATAGTGCAAGGAAAAAAAGGCTGAGCCAGTGAGTAAATGAACTGAGTGGATAAAATAGGGGTGTTGTAAATAGTCTATATAAAATGCTGTTTTTAATATGAACATATGTATTGATATGTATGGATGTTGTGAATATTGAATATGGCTGTAAAATGCTGGCTCAAAAATTAAAACAAAAAACTGACAAGAGTATATGTGAAGAAACAGGGAAGAGATACGACAACCACGAAAAGCCTATCCTGCATTATGACAAGTGGGCCGAAAGATATGTGCAGTAAATGTGCCAAGAAGCAACAACCTTTGGGTGAGTTTCTATTAACGAGGTTAATTACAATTTGCACGTAAAATATAAGAACAATTTTCGGGAATATGTATGTATTCTCAGGTTGTGTCTTTTGTTATTATTTTATTGAAATGGTTTTCTATTGGTGCAGGAAGCAGACAAAGTTTATGAATATCACCATGGCTGTTCAATATATTTATGGATGCATAAAAACAAAAATTCTAATGCAAAAGAGAAGAGAAATGATGGCAAATAAAAGAGATGTGACTTCCAAAGTGGAATATATAGAGCTATGCAAGACAGTATGAAAAAGTATCACTGAAGACGTACGGAAATCCACCTGTGAACTAGTGAAGAAAGCAATTGAAAACAATCAAAGCCTGAAGAGAGCAAAGAGTAAGGGAAGAAAACAGATTATGGGACTGAGAAAAGAAGATGGTTCTGTAACAAGAAATAGAGATAAAATTCTGACAAGAGTGAAAATTTTCTACTCAAAACTACATGAAAGGGATGATACATGGACTTCAGACATTACAAAAGGTACCAGTACCAGAGTTCTTCCAATCCTTCCAGCAGAAGTTACATGTGCAATCAAGAAGATGAAATGGGGAAGAGCTCCAGGAGAAGATGGAATTATTGTATACATCATACATGAAGCAAGTGGAGAAATTAAAACTAGACTCGCCTAAGTTTTCACTAGATGCCTCAATGAAGGGAATATTTCTGAAGATTGGAACAATGCTACAATGATCTTGTTACATAAAAAAAGTGACACTGAGGATCCTAGGAACTACCCTCCCATCAATGGTTTATAAAATCTTCACTAAAGTTCTTTCACATTGTTTGAAAGTAACACTGGATATGGCTTAACCATGAGAACAAGCAGGTTTCAGGAGTGGCTACAGCACTATAGATCATATCCATGTACTGAGAGAACTAATTGAAAGAGCGAGGGAATATGTACCTCCATTATGCATGACTTTTATGAATTATGAAAAGGCCTTTAATTCCGTAAAAATTTAATTCATCAGCAGTTACAATGGCATTGAAATCCTGTGGTATTGAAGATGCATATATTAGTATATCTTTATTATAACACCCATGAAAATGAAAGTCCAAAGGTTTGGTTATTTGAGGATACAGCACCAAGAAAAATTGGAAAGGGACAAGGTGATACCATATCACCCAAACTCTTTAATGCCACATTGCAAAATGTCTTTCAATCACTGAACTGGAAAAAAACCCAAAAGGATAGATTGATGGAGATTATTTAACTCACCTTCATTTTTGCTGATGACAAAAATATATGCAACTACCCCTTCAGAGCTGCAGAGGATGATTCAGGAATTTGCTGACAAGAGTAAAGAAGTGGGATTAAAAATGAACTTTTAGAGGACAAAAGTGATGTACAATGCTTTTACAAGAAATGAAGATTTATCGATTGATGGGGGAAAGCCGGAGATAACCGATACCTACATTTACCTTGGACAGCAGATATCAAGCGATGGTCACATTGATGAAGAACTTAAGCGGCGTATAAAACTTGGATGGAGAGGTTTTGGGAGAAACAGTACAAATTTTAAGAAAAAAATAGCCATTATGTCTTAAAAGAAAAGTGTTTGATCAATGCATCCTTCCAGTGCTTACGTATGGTGCAGAGACGTGGACCTTAACTAAAAAAGACATACAAAGACTGCAGACAACTGAAAGAAGCACGGAGGGAGCATGCTTAGTGTAACCAGGAGATATAAGAGGAACTTGTGGATCAGGAATATGACAGGAGTGGAAGACATCATGATCAGAGTAAAATCCTTGAAATGGCAATGGGCTGGACATATTGCCAGAAGGACGAACCACCGGTGGACAACTGAAATTTTAGACGAGATTCCAACGGACACAATAAGACCCAGAAGAAGACCACATGGGAGATGCGTGAATGAAATTCGAAAGTATGCGGAAGTAACATGGAGGAGATTAGCACAAGACAGACCGTTATGGAAGAACCTTGGGAGAGACCTCCACCCAACAGTGGATTGATAATCATTGACAATGACGATGACACATGTGATGCCAAAGCAGACAGTAATGGTTTATGTCTTGGTAATTCTTGTGAGTGCAGGTTGCCATGCCAGGCTGGCTTTTGGGTGGTGCCACTCCACCGGACACTAGTTCAGGGGGGCACGGAGCTGAATTTCTTTTTGTCTGTATGTGAAATGGTAGAGTATGTGTGTAAAAAACATCCTGCGAATATTGTAATTCAAGGAGATGAGTGATTATGATTGGAGACAATAATAAAAAAGTCTCTCAGTCATGGAAACAATCCAAATCATCACAATAGAGTATTGTTACAATTAAGTGCAAAAAAGAAGTGTTTTTGGCTTTAACCTTGGGATAAACACACACATGTCTATTGCTTTATGCTGTACATCATTCATATATGGCTGAAAAACTATACAATCCATTGCACATACAGAAAAAGTGCTTAGGGAGGGGGCCAACAAATACTGCCACACAGGGTGCCATCAATGCTAAAGCTGCCCCTGTTGCCATATGCTGATGAAAAAGTCCCACTGGTGGGGAGCAAAAATGAGTAGCAAAGTATGATGTCCCAAATGTAAGAAGTATATATGAAATTTGACGGAGCATAAATGATGGAAAACCAAAGTTATGATTTCTGAGTGAAAAACTGTTAGTGCTGAATGCAAGATCAGTCTAAATGGAACAATGTAAGACCAGGTGAATGAGTTTACATATTTAAGAAGTATGACACAGAAAAGAAATTAGATGGGAGGTGAAATCAGTAGGTATGTATTCAGCTTTGAAAGCCACAGCTGTTTTAAGATGATTTTGCAGGACTGATGGGTTATCAAAAAAGGTTCTGAATGGCTGTGCATGAAAGTGTAACTTTCCTACTCTAATGTATGGTAGAGAATGGGCAGACAAATATTTTGAAGCAGTTCGGCCATATTGAAAGATGATGCTAACCAAAAATGCTAACCAAAAGAATTTATTCTGCCCACGTGATAGGAAAGAAAAATAGAGGAAGGCTGAGGAAATCATGGGAGGACAAGATTCATGAATGGCTCCAAGAGAAGTACAAAAGGTTTTTTGTGAGATATTGTGATAGATGTCACTGAAGCTCGAGTTGTGTGCAAAAATTGCTGTATAAATGAAGACATTTGATCCATTAACAATACATAAAAACTTGAACCAGAAGAAACTTATTTGGCAGATGATCTGAGGAACTACCTCTGAATCTCAAAGAACAACTTAGTACATACATACATATCACTAAGCTGTTCTCTGACATTAAGAGGTTAGCTCCACAAAGAGATATAAATCACCAAATAAATTTTTAACTGATTATTTATACTGTTGCCATATCAAACTTCTGCATTTACAGCAATCTTAACACACAACTTGGGCTTCACTGACATCCATCATACGATGTACACAAGACCTTCTGTACTTCATACTCAATCTTTTTCTCATGCAGACACTCATGAATCTGATCCTCTCATGGAGAACAACTTTTTTTTTTTTGTAAAAAAACGTTAATTCAAAAGCATACTGTAGTGACATGGAGGAGACCGACTCAAGACCAACAGTTGTAGGAGGAACATGGGGAGACTTTCATCCAGCAGAGGAACGATAATGGTTGATGATAATGTACGTGTGAAATATCTGTATATCAGTCTGCGCCTATCACTGATTTTGGACATCATTCCAATTATTTTCTATTGTTATTTATTATTATTATTATTAGGGTTATAAGTGGGATCACGAGGACCAGATAATAATATGCAACCACCAACATCCCAAAGCACTTAGCACAATAATTTCCACATACATATCACTAAGATGTCCTCTGAAATTCAGAGGTTAGCTCCACAAAGAAATTCAAACTACCAGATAAAATTTTAACTGATTATTTACTTACCGTTGCCATATCAAACTTCTCCATTAACAGTGATCTTGACACACAACTCGGGCTTCACTGACATCCATCACATGATGTACACATGACCTTCTATACTTCATACTCAATCTTCTACTCATGCAGACACTCGTGAATCTGACACCCCCCCCCCCACACACACACACACAACTTCCTTGGCCTTCCTCTTGGGCTAAAAAAAATTTCTTAGTAAGCATCTCAACACACATACCTTCAACATGACCAAACCACTGAAGCATATTAGTGTCCACCTTGCTAACATTTTGCTTCACATTAAACAACTGCAATGTTGCCATCTTCATTCCTCACACGATCAGAACGTTTCTTGCCACACCCATCAACCCCGTAAGTAACACATTTGTCCAGTACAAAAACGACTCCTATGTTTCTTCTGTAGTACCCAGGTCTCACTGCCATACATCAGAGTAAGAACAATTACACTTTCATACATAGCCATGCGGGACTGTTTTAAGAGTCCCCCCATCATTCCTGTGAAAACCCTCCAAAGCAGCTATGACTTTCAATGAAAAAAATTCACTCGCCTACGAATTTAAATCTCCCCTCCATCCAATTTGTTCTCTCTGTCAAACATACTTCCTAAAACACACAAACTCATTCACTTGGTCACTCACGGTGCCATTTAGACTTATATTACTATTAGGGCTAACAGTTCCTCACTCAAAAACCATAACTTTGGGGTTTCCCTTATTTATACTCAGTTTAAATTTCATGCAAACTTCGTACATCGGAGACAACATACTCTGCAACTCACTTTTGCTCTCTGCCAACAGGACAGTGTCATCAGCATACAGCAATCTGCACACATGGGTATTACCAAGACATAAACCAGTATTGTCCATTTTGGCATCACGCATGCATGCATCCATAAATATATTAAACAGCCATGGTGACATTACAACCTTGTTTGATAATACATAATATCTAAGGTATTATTATCTGATATTGGCAAAGTATTTCGCACGTTGTTGCTCCGTGAGGCACGTGCTCCCAGCCCGCGAGGTCTATTGTTATAGGTTTTATCGGTTAGTTAAAAAATTTTATTACATGAAACAATTAGGTTATATTATTATCAGTTCACATTCATTTGTTCACATAATCAAACATTTTAAATGTACTATTAATTAAAAACTGTATTAGAAGAAGTTATACTCATCGGTTCGGGAGACATCTCTCAAGAGGCTCTTCGTCCCGTTGTTACGGCGAGCGCTCTTCGTCGGGTCTTCTACATCTACATGAGGGTTTCCTTGCGTGTGTGTAGCCGCTGGAGTTGCATGTCGGGAAACGAAGGGAAAGTTTTGCGGGTTGTATGCGTTAGGTGATAGCTTCTCATGTGTCGCCATCTATTGGATGAGTTGGTAGGCATATCAGTCGTAAGTATAATTGTTTTCTTTTTTTTGTGCAGATATTTTTGAGCTATTGTTATTTATTTGTAGAAACAGGTGTTTTATTTTTGTCCTTTATTAAATAATGCGACTTTTTCCAATGTTTTTTTTTTTTGTCTTTTTTTATGTATTTTTTTGCTTTTTATAAGTGACTTCCAGGCTGTATCTATGTTGGTAGGGTCTTGTAAGTTGCATATTTTATCTTTTTTTTTTTTTTTTTTTTGTTCACTTTTTTTTTTTTTGTTCACTTTCAGAAATCCTTAAATATATTAGATGAATATAATCTGCAGTCTAAAAAAATTAAAATTGTAAAAGATGACATATGAAAGACAACAACTACTAGACTTAAAAAAAAGGCCCTAATATTGTAATTTGTGAAGCAGATAAATCAAATCAGTTAATAATACTGGATAAAAATGAATGCAGCTATTGAGGAACTAAAATGTTAGATAATTAAAAAAAAAACCTGTTGACTCTCAGATAAACTTTTTGTCTAAAATTAGAAATCATAGTTCACTACCAGGGCCTATCAACCAGTAGGTACTGTAGTTCCAAGTATTTTTGGAAAACTAAAAACGCATAAACCCGATTGATTTTGGAACGATAACTTTAAATGGTCTAAGTCCCCACTAATAAATCTAGAAAAGAAATTACACAAATTTTTGGTCCCCTCTTTCATGAATAATGAATACAGTTTGAAAAACAGTTTAGAGTTCATTGAGAAAACAAATTCTAATAATGTTTCATTGTCTGGTATGTTTATGGCAAGTTTAGACGTTAAATCACTTTTCCCGAGTACCCCTGTACCAAAAAGCCATAGACATTATCATTAAAGAATTAAAAAATAAATATCAATTTAATAAGGTACAATTACAAGAGTTATTTCATATTTTAACCTATATTTCCAATAACAATTACTTTGAGTTTGACAAAAGAAATCTATAGGCAAGAAGTAGGAGCCCCAATGGGATTCCCATTATCTTCTTTATTTTCAGAAATAATCATGTGTGATATCGAAAACAAAATTATTAAAAAACTTCCAGACCCATCTGTCATTTATTGTAGGCATGCTGACAACATTTTTATTTTGTCTAAATTAAAACAAGAAGAACTAGAAATATTGAAGAATAAATATACTACTTGTTACCCCAAGGTTGAAGTAACTTTGGAATTTGAACAAGATGAAAAGTTTCCTTTTTAGATATTGAACTAATAAAAAAAAAAAAAAAAAGACTTAAATTTTGAATAGAGTTTTTAGAAAACCAACATATGTACCTATAAATGATCCCATATCAATCTGAACACCCAAAAACTCAAAGTCAATAGTATTAGGAATTGGGTAAAATGAGCCTTCACACATTCCTCAAATAGAAAGTACGGAGAAGAAGAAATCCAATGGATTATTAACACAACCAAACAATATGGAAAAACTGTTAAAAGGTTGATATTTGAATACAAAAAGAATTTAAAGGAGTCTAATAAAAATATTCCAAAAAAGAAATACAAATTTTCAGGTTCTTTTCCTTTTATTAGAGAACTAAGTGGAAAATTTTTAAGATCAATGAATAAACACAACATTCTTTTTGGTCATTCTGTTGAGAATATTGTTGACTTAGTGATAAAGAAAAAAATATAACAATAATATACTACAATCAGCAGGTGTGTATGAAATTCCTATTGCTTCACAGAGTTCTGAAGACCACATCTCTTACGCTGGTAGCACAAAAAATAGATTCATAAAAATATTACATTAGCATATAAACAACTGGAACAAAAAAGAAGTAAAACTGCACTCATTTAACACTGCATTAATCATAAACAATATCCTGATTTTGAAAATATTAAATTACTAGCACCCACACAAACGAAAAAGAATTAAGGATTTCTGAAAGTGTTATAATTGAACAAAAAAAAGATAAAACATGCAACTTACAAGACCCTACCAACCTAGATACAGCCTGGAAGTCACTTATAAAAAGCAAAAAAAACATAAAAAAAGACAAAAAGAAGAACATTAGAAAAAGTCACACCATATTTAATAAAGGACTAAAAATAATACACCTGTTTCTACAAATAAATAACAATAGCTCAAAAATAGCTACACAAAAAAAAGAAAAAATTACAGTTATGACTGATATACCTACTAACTCACCCAATAGATGGTGACACATGAGAAGCTATCACCTAACACATACAACCCGCAAAACTTTCCCTTCGTTTCCCGACATGCAACTCCAGCGGCTACACACACGTGAGGAACCCTCATGTAGATAGCCTGACAATAACCCACTGGCTGTGTCGAAAGCGCTCGCCGTAACAACAAGACGAAGAGCCTCTTGAGAGATGTCTCCCAACCCGAAGAGTATAACTTCTTCTAATACAATTTTTAATTAATAGTAAATTTTAAACGTTTGATTGTGTAAACGAAAGAATGTGAACTGATATTAATATAATCTAATTGTTTCATGTAATAAAAATTTTTAACTAACCGATAAAACCCATAACAATAGACCTCCCTTGAGCTGGGAGCATGTGCCTCACGGAGCAACAACGTGCGAAATACTTTTTTTTTTTTTTTTAATTGGAGGTTAAACGACCACCGTGAGCAACTCAATGGGCTATGAGCAGTCGCCCGTCCCTAATTTAGGGTCACTGGTTCCAGGGAAGGGAGAGAGCCAGTGCCGTAAGATGAACACAACATCCATGCCTTACCGGGATTCGAACCCGGACCCCTTACGGACGAATGATCAGAGGCCATTGCTTAGACCACTGCGCCACCGGGGCGGTGCGAAATACTTTGCCAATATCAGGTAATAATACCTTAGATATTATGTAATATTAGTCTAAAGCACGTTTATAACATAAGACAACCCTTAAGGTTTGTCCCATGAATTACATATTTTGTAACCTTATTTGACTCCTGCACCAATAGAAAACCGTTCTGATAAAACACCATTCACTCATACACAAGCTCTACTGCCAGCAGACATGGCTTTTACACTATTAAGTAGATTCCCAATAACACCATGTTTATTCAAAACCTTCCACAAAAATATCCTATTTACTCGGTCATAAGCTTTCTCTAAATCTATGAAAACAGCAAATACTTTCTTACCAACAGCCAGATACTTTTCAATCATTGTGTGTAAAGCAAAAATTTGGTTAGTGCAGCCTTTACCAGGCATAAAACCACTCTGAACACCCCACCGTTTTTCTGATGTAAGAATCCGTACTTTTTCAATAATGATCTTACCAAACACTTTCCCTGGAACACTCAGTAGGCTAATACCATGATAGTTCTTGCAGTCAGTCTAATCACCTTTTCCCTTATACAAGGGAATAATGATGGCATCCTTCCAATCCTGAGGGACCATTCCTAACTCCCAGCAAAACTGGCAAACTTTAGTTAACCAGTCAATTACAGTTACCACCATATTTCAACATCTCAGCTGTTATGGCATCAACTCCTGGAGCCTTACCATTCTGAAGAGATTTTTGAGCTTTACACACTTCTTCTCTTGAGATCCCTCCTGTGCTTGCATCTTTCACTGTGACATCATCTCCTTTTGCCTCTGAATCACCTTTGCTTTCCTGATCTAATAACTCACAGAAATATCACCCCATCTTTCACTTAACTCATTGGGCTCCCATATCATTTCCCCAATCTCATTCTTCACACAACTTACAACTTTGTTTCCCCTATTTTTCCTGAGTCTCATATACTTCCAGAAAGTTTTTCTATCTTTCCAAAAAGCTAATTCATGCATTTCCACCTTCTCTTTCCTATATTTTGCCTTACTCTGTCAGACTAGCTTAGCTGCTTTACACTTCTTACAGCAATATTCATCAACAGAAACTCTACCTTGCAACATCCCCAAATAGGCTTCCTTCTTTCTCTTTACTGCCTCTTAAATCTCACTATTCCACCAAGCATCATCTCCATTGTTACTCACCTCTTCAGCAGCAGTGACACCACAGTTCTTAAAACATTCCCACTTCTTTTCTACATCCCTCTAACATGACTTCACCTCCTTCAGTTGTTCTCTGAGTAAGTTAGAGTAATGCTGATGTTCTTCCGAGAGTCTTTCAACCTTTATTCTTTTCATCCTAAGCCCCTTCCTATTCCTGCAACCAGCATTCAGTTTCACTCATGGCACTACCAAGTAATGATTACAGCCAACGTAGCTTCAGTTTCTCTCCATACTTGATCAAAACCTACATCTCTGATTTTTTGCAAGTTGTTACATACATACATATCACTAAGCTGTTCTCTGAGATTCAGAGATTAGCTCCAAAAAGAAATACAAACTTCCAGATATTTTTACTTATTGTTGTCGTATCAAACTTCGCCATTTACAGCAATCTTGACATACACCTCGTGCTTCACTGATATCCATTACATGCCGTACACAAGATCTTTTATACTTCATACTCATAATCTTTTTCTCATGCAGACACTCTCCTTAATCTGATCCACCCATGTATTCCTTGGCCTTCCTCTGCCTTTCCTTCCTGTCACTTGGGTTGAAAATATTTTCTTAGTAAGCATTTCATCACTCATTCTTTCAACATGGCCAAACCACCGAAGCATACTGGTCTCCACCTTGCTAACAACATTTTGCTTTACATCACACAACTGCAATACATCTTCATTCCTCACACAATCAGATCGTATCTTGCCACAAACCCCACATAAGTAACGCATTTCTCCAGCACACAAACAACTCCTATGTTTCATTTGCAGTATCCAGGTTTCACTGCCATACATCAGAGTAGGAACAATCACTGTTTCATACACAGCCATGCGGGACTCTCTAGAGAACCCATCATTCCTGTGAAAACCTCCCAGAGCAGCTATGACTTTCAAAGAAGAATTCACTCGCCTACTGATTTCACCATTCAACTTGTTCTCTCTGTCAAACATGCTTCCTAAATACACAAACTCACTCACCTGGTCAATCACAGTGCCATTTATACTTACATTACATTCAGTGCTACCCATTCCTCTCTCAAACACCATAACTTTGGTTTTTCCCTTATTTATACTCAGTTTGAATTTCATGCAAACTTCGTGCATCCGAGTCAACATACTCTGCAACTCACTTTTGCTCTCTGCCAACAGGACAGTGTCATCAGCATACAGCAATCTGCACACACAGATATCACCAAAAACATAAGCCGCTATTATCTATTTTGGCCTCACGCATGCATGGGTCCATAAATATATAAAACAGCCATGGTGACATTACACAACCTTGTCTAACTCCTGCACCAATGGAAAACCATTTTGATAAAACACCATTCACTCGTACACAAGCTCTACTACCAGCATACATGGCTTTTACACAATTAAGTAGATTCCCAGAAACACCATATTCATTCAATACCTTCCACAAAAGTGTCCTATTGACTCGGTCGTAAGCTTTCTCTAAATCTATGAAGGCAGTAAAAACTTTCTTCCCAACAGCCAGATACTTTTCAATCATCATGCGTAATGCAAAAATCTGGTTAGTGCAGCCTTTACCAGGCATAAAACCACTCTGAACATCCCACTGTTTCTCTGATGTAAGACCCCGTACTTTTTCAATAACAACCTTACCAAACACTTTCCCTGGCACACTCAGTAGGCTAATACCACGATAGTTCTTGCATTCAGTCTGATCACCTTTTCCCTTATACAAGGGAACAATGATAGCATCCTTCCAATCCCGAGGGACCATTCCTAACTCCCAGCACAACTGGAAAATTTCAGTTAACCAGTCAATTATAGAGTCACCACCATACTTCAACATCTCTGCAGTTATGCCATCAACTCCTGGAGCCTTACCAATCTGAAGAGATTTTAGAGCTTTACACACTTCTTCTCTTGAGATCCCTCCTGTGCTTTCATCCCTCATTGTGACATCATCTGCATCTGTCTCAGAATCATTTTTGCTCTCCTGATCTAATAACTCACAGAAGTATTCGCCCCATCTGTCACTTAACTCATTGGGTTCCCATATCATTTCCCCAATCTCATTCTTCACACAACTTACAACTTTGTTTCCCCTATTTTTCCTGAGTCTCATGTACTTCCAGAAGGACTTTCTATCCTTCCAAAAAGCCAGTTCATGCCTTTCCACTTCCTCTTTCCTATCTTTTGCCTTACTGTGGCGAACCAGCTTAGCAGCTTCACGCTTCTTACAGTGATATTCATCCACAGAGACTCTACCTTGCAACATCCCCAAATAGGCTTCCTTCTTTTTCTTTACTGCCTCATCAATCTCACTATTCCACCAAGCATCACCTCTATTGTTACCCACTATTGTGGTGCCACAGACCTCTTTAGCAGCAGTAACAACACAGTTCTTAAAACATTCCCACTTCTTTTCTACATCCCTCTCACAAGATTTCAGATCCTTCAGTCGTTCTCTGAGTAAGTCAGAATACCGCTGATGATCTTCAAGGAGCCTATCAACCTTTATTCTTTCTATCCTGGGTCTCTTCCTATTCCTTTTCCTCCAACCAACATTAAGTTTCGCTTGTGACACTACCAAGTAATGATCAGAACCAACATCCGCACCTCTCATCACCCGGGTGTCAACAACTAAGTGTTTCAAACGCTGATCGTAAACAACAAAATCTATCACACTCTTTTGACCAAGAGTACGATTTTCCCAATTATATGTGTGTATATACTTGTGGTTGAAAAATGTATTAGATACACACAAATCATTCTCAATGCAGAGTTCAATTAATCTTTCACCATTATCATTCACACAAGGATCATTAAACTTACCCAGAACATTGTCAGAAATTGCATTCTGCAACACCTACTCTAGCATTGAAATCCCCTGCTATTATAACTTTTTCTTTAGCACCAAACTGGCTCAAAACAGCTTTTAGCTCATTCCAGAAATCTTCTTTCTTATCAGAAGGTTCTGAGTCACAAGGAGCATACACTACAACAATTACAATTCTCTGAAGTTTCACTTTCAAACGAATCCAGAGAATTCTCTCACTTATGCAACTATAGTGAATCAAGTTGTTCTTCATCTTTTCACTTAAAATCACACCTACACCAGCCTGTCCTCTCATATTATCCAATACTCCAGACCACACACTCACTGTGCCATTCACTTCTTCTATCCCAATTTCCTTCTTTTTGGTTTCACTTACACACAGCACATCCAGTCTATACTTATTCATCTCCTGAATCACCTCACTCATCTTGCCATTTATACCTCTAGTATTCCATACAACAATCTTACATTCACTCAGCCGAGATCGCTTTCTCATACGCCGTTTAGAAAGTCCAGGTCGATTCCGTGGTGGACTGTCCTTCTCAAGTGTGGTAGGTACACCATATCCCACACTTGAGTCATTCTTAATATTTCTTTTTGTCTTTTTAATCAGGTAAGTACATCAGTGTGGGGGATTAGCCCACAGCTGAGGGTTCCAGTTGGTCATTCAACCTAAGGATTCTGGAACAAAACCCAGTGAGTTGGGGTCTTTTCGCCAATGTCACACAGAACTAGCTTGCACCTCTCCAAGATTCACAGAGGCCCTAGTTGCTTTTGTGTGTGCCATTGTTACCACGGAGTGCCCCGAGGAGGCAAACCCATCGCTCACTACAACCGCCCGCAAGTTGTTGTACAACTAATTTACTTTATTTGTATTGTAACAAATGTTCCATCCTTTTATTTCATATTTATCAAACAAAGCAAAAGAAAATATCCATATTTTGTGGAAAATAATAAGAAAAAAATAGTGTTGACAGAAAACAAAGTTTGAGGCCACATTCTGCTCTTCACCTGTCTAGCCACTAGGTTCTCTCTCTCTCTCTCATCTTTGTTTGTCAAAGAACTTGTTAGGATTCCCCCCATAATCTTTAACTGTGCTGATAAGACTTGATGAAAAGTTCCACCTTGTTGGTGCCTCTCAATAAATTTTTTCAAAGCAGTTGTGTGAACAGTAAAATCAGAAAAGAAAAAAAGCTGTTATCCTGAAGAGCGTAATGAAAAACTGTTTAAATTCTTCTGTGAAATTTGTAGACTTTGACGAAACCAAAGTCTACCTATGACTACAGCAGTTAATAAAAGTTGATGTAGGACAGTTATTTGTCACTAAGGTCAGGAAGACCAGACATGTCACCAGCTATAACAGCTGCTCCATCAGAAGTTTTAACTATATATATATATTTTTTTCTTTTTTGAACAATCTAAATCATCCACAACTTTGGTGATAAGTTGGAACAATGCTTGTACCATTTGGTCTATCAATAAAATGTAAAAAAAAAAACACTTTTAACAGTTTCTTTATTATTTACACATCTTAATACCATTGATCACAAACTTTTATTTGTCACATCAGTGGTTCCTTCAAGAAAACTTGCAATAAAAGACGTTTTTGCTATTTCTCATCAAATTTCACCCATAATTGAGCTAACTAAAGCATCAGTAAGGTCATTTTGCATTATGGGGGACATGTCTTTGCACACAATTCTTGTTTTTAAATGGTTAACCAAAAGTGTATCATAGGTAGCTAAAAATCCACATACGTACATCTTTGTTTATTGAGTATTCAAACTTGTTATGACTCCTATAAATGCCCACTCTTGTTTTCCTGGAAATGTTACCACATCAAGCAATCTTGTAAGAACAGTTCAATGTCCTTTCACCCTGTTATTATGCAAGTTGTCTGCAGTTTTCTTCTGCACATTGAAGAAATGGCTGATTTTTAGATATATAAATGTTTGCAAAGCAGTGAAGGATCTTGTGTGGCCACATGATTTTTGATGTTTATCACAAGTCATAACTAAATCATTTAAACCATTGAAACTGGTCTCATTCTGAGGGTCTGTTTCAATTAACAAAAAGAAAACACTCCCAGCAATCAAGTTTGAGTCATGTAATATAGTTAACCATAAGTAACTTTGCTAATTACTTCCATTAAATGTAATACTGTTACTTTAAATCCTATATAACTCTTAAATAAATGTATTACATACAATGAACACAAAGAGGAACATGCAAACACAAGCACACTACTTTCACCAAAACAGTAACATGCTGCTCATACATGCACTCAGTTTATAAAGTTTTTAAAGAAGGAATAGTATAGTTTGGCATATCCTCATGTCGGGAGTTGAACCTAGCTTTTTGATGTACATGCAGGAAATGTAAATTAAAAGTAGGACTCCTTAACATGATTATGAAAAGTAAAGTGCCCTATAACATTCATATTAGACTTAATTTGCATGTTTTTTTTTGTTGAATGGAAGGCTGAATATGAATATCATTATGCATATATTAATTAATTAGTAAGACAAATACCTTTAAAAGCATAAGAAAATGAATTTAAGCAGTAACATTTGTTTGAACTCATATGAATTTTTATTGCTCTCTTATATGGTTCCAAATACATTTTTAAATAGATGCTTATGAACATAAATAGGTTCAATATTAAGTACCTGCAAATATAATTAGAAAACTTAAAATGGATTCAATAAAACACACACAAAAGATAATTTTAAAAAATGTTGAGAGAAAATTTACAAAATCAACTTTGCATACTTCTAGTTTTGTGTTGATACTTGCTGGGTCTTTCAGTTGATCATCAGAAGCACCAGGTAAACTGTGAAGTGAGTTTAGTCTCTCGATTCTCTCAGATCTACAAGAAAGTACAAATCCTGTATCAGTGAAAGTTTCAAACAGTAACGACAAAAATGAAAGTTGCAAGTAAGAGCAATGTGATACAAAAGCAAATGGCTCACATCTTGAACTGTGAAGCACACATATTTCAGATCCAAGTAAAACATTTTGTGACAACTTTTCTTTCTCCTTAAATTATCACTTTCTTTCTGAGCAGTTTTGGTTCATTATGTTTGATCAAAAACAAGCAATCTGAAAACACTTTTCTTTTTCAGTTAAAACATTAAAAAAAAAAAAAAAAAAAAAGACTGAAGAAGGAATCATTTTTCTGCACTCTGTCAGAGTATATTTCCATGCACTATCCACACAACTTTGCACTTCCAAGTAAATTAAGCCTATGGCACAGAAATCAGAACAAACTTTCTGACTGCACTAGTTGAAGCACTTGCCTCTTTACATAGTTACTATCGTCTGAAGCAGAGAACCAATTTAGATATCAGCAAGCAATGCATAAAACCATGAACAAATAATTTCTAATTCACATGAAAGATATACTCTATGACATAAAATAACAAGTTTCTCTAATAGACTAGTGAGTTTATCTGCCTCATAAGGGAATTGAAAATTGTTTTTTCGTGGTTTGCTGCTATGTTCATGATTTGAAAGTTTTCTGAAGAATTCTTAGCATGGATGATAATTACTGAAGGTATTACTGAGCCTAATACATCTGCACATAAATACTCATAACATATTTGCAATATTCAGATACAACCTCATGTCCCTGAGAAGAGAAGGTTTCAGTGAGTATGAGCATGCAAATGACATATTTCTTTTTCCTACCTTACACAAAGATATGCACATGCACACAAAGAGTCACAAATTTTTAAGGATGGTATTCTGTTCCACACTGCAACACTAGAAATTGTGCAGACTATTCCACAGCCTTCCTTAAAAGTATGTGTGTAGGATGAAACTGCTATTCCTCACAACCAAGGTGCCGCATAGTACCAGGCCCACTGCAGTTAGTTACTGAAGCTCTGCTTCAAGAAAAGAGTAACTTTTGGAAGTGGAGATCACAACACTCCATGATCATCTAAGCTATCCAACTTCTGTGGAGTGGTGGTCCAAATATTTAAAAAGAATTTGATGGCGGGTCACATTTTCTTTATTTAAATATGTTTGAAATCTTGTAAATATAAAGATGACCTGCTTAATTTATTAAATCTGTAAGCTCTTTTATTTATTACAAGAACAGCTGAAATTTAAAATTTGAAAAAAAAAAAAAACGTACGTTAATGACAGCACTGTGGATGAATAAACTCCACTAAAAGTTATTGCATGTCCACTTTGATGCTAATCGTTGAAAGTTGAAGCAGTTGCTCAAGAGTAGAGTAATTCATACCACTCCCGTGTTTTTACTCTACGTATTTCTTATCAGAAAATGCTCTCTCGCATATGTACGCACTTCCAACATTGAAATAACTTGTAATTCCAAGTCTCTTATGTTTGTGTATTTCTTAATAAAAAATAGAAAAGTTTTATCAACTACGCTCCACTTCTCTGATTGAGCTCTAATAAATTCACCCTTTTCAAGTTCATATAATTCCATTTGATAAATGGGGTTTGTGCTTTCAATACCAACATTCAATGGATTGCTAAACAGATGTATGCTTGGTTTGAGTTCATCAGATTGTTTATAGCTGTCATCAGATTTCTTAATAAGAGTGTATAGCTGAGGAACAAATACTTTGAAACCTATAGTTTCACCAAATATTGTCATTTTATACTTGCAAGATTCAAAGTGAGTGAAACTGTCTCTTTCTAGATTTGATTTTAACAATGACAGCTTTTTATGAAAATCAGCCCCATGACTGCAAAGATTACAGATATCTAGGCCTTTCTCTTGCAGAACAATATTTCACACATTCAAATGTTGTGTGACATCAGTTAGCAAAGCCAGTGAGCTAAGAAAAGTACTATCACTGAGACAGTATCACATTTTATTTCTTCCAATAAAATTAGATAAAATTCTTTCTGAAGTTGGAAAAATTAAGCTAATCATTTTCCAGCACTCAATCGATTGATTTGATTGTGCAGAAGCAAGTCAACCTATTCAGCATCAAATTAATCTAAAAATGTTTTGAATTTTCTGTGTGTAAGAGCATGATTTTCCAACACAAATTAACTTCATTTTCACTAACTTGTTGCATTTGATAGTCCCAGTAAAGACCCATGTAATGCTTGTTGGCATACAATGCAATGTAACATTTGATTTACATCTTTTTTCAGTCAGAAATGAAATTTGGTTCATTCTTTGTTTGCAGGCAGCCGGGCTGCCACTTGGACAGTACTTGTTTAAGGCAAAATAAAAGGAATTGTTGATCCCTAATGTGGTGTCATTGTTCTAGGGAATAGTGAGAGTCATTGCCACAACAGAAAACATAAAATTGGTGCGTTATACAGGATTCAAACCTAACATCAGCAGTGAAACAAGTCAGAAGCCCACACACTCAATATTTTTTTTTGTATCCACAAGTTTGGTGTCACAGTAACATCTAAAAGATTTCATTTCAAAATGCTTGAAGTACATAGATGAAAAGTTATTACAGGTAATCATTGCTGATCCAGAAAGTTTGATGTCAGTCATTTGTTCCAGGTGTAGCTTTAGAAATCAGCCAATTTCTTTATAATTCATACAGCTTTCATAAAAGGTATTTACTTTTTAATTGCCTTTTTTTCTGTATATGCATTCTTGGCCATATGAGGTTCTAGATAACATCCAGAATTTCAACACGATTAAAATCAAATGTTCCTTTTGCAGTTTTGCCAATGAAATATTCTGTTGCTGAGACTGCTTTTGGGATTTTAGAAACTGTTCCTGATTCATCAAAATTTCTACTTTAATGCACTTCATTTCATTTTGAAACATCCTCAAAAACACAGTAGTTTATTAAGGGGGAAAATATGTTTATGAATATGTTTTAAAATTAAATGACATACATTAAAGCAAAGCTTTTGGTGAATGAAGATTTGTTAACAGCACAAAACTTGTCTCTACTGTGGAACACTTAAATACTAAAATTCCAAAGCAAACTTTTGGTTATAACTGCTGCAATTTCAGAAACTAGCCAGAGTCCCGTCCTGTTAATAGAATGAGGATATATGTGAAAAGGAAATAAAAAATAAATAGTTTGCTGAATTCTCCTTCATGAACTTGGACATATCTTATATCCTAGTTGTAAATGAATTTATGGCATTTTCTGAATAATATCTTCCAACTGAGTGGCAGCAACTACTCCAGTGACGTAGTTCTGATGACGAACTAAGATTTAGTTCGAAAATTTGACCACCAACTTTTTTGAATAATAACCTCTATAAGACCCGTAAAAAAGTTAATTCCACAGTACAATATGAATAGAGGTGCCATAAATTCATTTACAACTAGGATTAAAACCACATATGGGCTGGATATATGGCAAAACATCAGAAAGATTTTAAATCTTCCAACTGAGTGGCAGCAACTATTCCAGTGATGTAGTCCTGATGACGAACTAGGATTTTGTTCAAAAATTTGACTACCAACTTTTTAGAATAATAACCTCTATAAGATCTGTAAAAAAGTTAATTCCACAGTACAATATCTTGTATTTCAACTCATTTCTTCATGCAAATGCAATGACATCTAGTTTCATCCCACATATGAATTACATATACTGTATTTTGAGCTGTTTCTGGAGCAACCAGTGTTGTCATTGAAAACCAAACACCAGAATGGAATCTTTGCAACAAATTGCATGCATATATAGAACCCAGAAATATAACTAACACCTTGCAGTGATCAGAAGATCTTGAAATTTGAAAACTAACTACCTACCTTTAGTAGACTTAGAATTAGATGTCAAAATTCAGACATACGAGGGGATGCTGAAAAGCTCTCGGTCTAACTCACTTCCTGTAATTGTAGCATTCTTTTGTCAGTGCAGCTCGATAGTGTGTTCTTTTGCATTGTAAGGTGCTAATTTTCAGACTAATAGCTCTTTTTTTTTTTTTTTTTTTTCTTGCAGTTGTTTGACATCCTGAACTGAATTATGTCAATGCAAAGTGTTGAATTTTTGAATGTGAAACTCCAGGCTGTCATGAAATTTCTGTTCCTGCAGAAGAAAACTGCAAAGGAAATCTATGAGTGTATGAGGCAAACATTAAGTTACAAGTGCCCTTCATATTCCACTGTGAAGAAATGGTGTGCCAACTTTCAGCGTGGAGACTTTAAAAGACTGAAGATGTAGCAAGATTTGGGAGGCCTTCAACATTGACAATACCCGAAATTGTTGATCATGTTCATGACTTGAGTTCGTCAGATCAGCAAATCTTGATTAAAACAATAGCTGAGACACTAGAGATATCCGGGGAATGCGTTGGATTCACAATTTATAGCGCCTGGATATGGAGAAGATGTCAGCGAAGTGGGTGCCCAAATTTGATTCAAACACTCGACGTGGATCAGGAACACCAAACAGAAATCATTGCTCTTTCCACGTTAATAAGTGAGTCTCGGAAAAATTATCATCGGCCGCCACCAGGAATCGTTAGCATGTCTGGCGTGTAACTGGAAGACACTGGGTTCAATTCCCGGTAGCGGCCGAGGAGAATTTTTCCAAGACTCACTTATTAACATGGAAAGAGCGATGATTTCTGTTTGGCGCCCAAATGTTTAAACACCAATTAGAAACAAAATGAAAGCATACATACATACATACATACATACATATCACTAAGCTGTTCTCTGAGATTCAGAGGTTAGCTCCAAAAAGAAATACAAACTTCCAGACATTTTTACTTATTGTTGTCGTATCAAACTTTGTCATTTACAGCAATCTTGACATACAACTCGTGCTTCACTGATATCCATTACATGCCTTACACAAGATCTTTTATACCTCATACTCATAATCTTTTTCTCATGCAGACACTCCTGAATCTGATCCACCCATGTCTTCCTTGGCCTTCCTCTGCCTTTCCTTCCTGCCACTTGGGTTGAAAATATTTTCTTAGTACGCATTTCATCACTCATTCTTTCAACATGGCCAAACCACCGAAGCATATTGGTCTCCACCTTGCTAACAACATTTTGCTTTACATCACACAACTGCAATACATCTTCATTCCTCACACAATCAGATCGTGTCTTGCCACAAACCCCACGTAAGTAACACATTTCTCCAGCACACAAACGACTCCTATGTTTCTTCTGTAGTACCCAGGTTTCACTGCCATACATCAGAGTAGGAACAACTACTGTTTCATACACAGCCATGCGGGACTCTCTAAAGAACCCATCATTCCTTTGAAAACCTCCCAGAGAAGCTATGACTTTCAAAGAAGAATTCACTCGCCTACTGATTTCACCATCCAACTTATTCTCTCTGTCAAACATGCTTCCTAAATACACAAACTCACTCACCTGGTCAATCATAGTGCCATTTATACTTACATTACATTCAGTGCTACCCATTCCTATCTCAAACACCATAACTTTGGTTTTTTCCTTATTTATACTCAGTTTGAATTTCATGCAAACTTTGTGCATCCGAGTCAACATACTCTGCAACTCACTTTTGCTCTCTGCCAACAGGACAGTGTCATCAGCATACAGCAATCTGCACACACGGATATCACCAAGACATAAACCACTATTATCTATTTTGGCCTCACGCATGCATGCGTCCATAAATATATTAAACAGCCATGGTGACATTACACAACCTTGACATTACACAAACACTGTTGATGAAACATGGTTACATCACAATGATCCAGATATGAAACAACAGTCCCTGCAGTGGTGGCACCCAGGTTCTCTACAGCCAAAGAAATTCAAGGCTCATAAATCTTCAAAAAAAGTCATGGCAACGTTTTTAGGATTTAGAAGCCGTTTTACTGACTGACTATCTCCCAAAGTACCAAACAATAAATGCTGAATACTATTCCAACTTGATGTGCCGAATAAAGGTGGCATTGAAGGGGAAAAGGCGAGGAAAACTGCGGAAAGGTATTCTCTTTTTGCAGGACAATGCACTGTCTCACAAGGCTGGCAAGACAATGGATGTTTTGAGGGATCTAGGGTTTAAGTGCATAGACCATCCACCCTACTCACCAGAGCTTGCTCCATCGGACTATTTCCTGCTCACAAATCTTAAAGAAAGTTTGAAAGGTAAGCATTTATCGAATGATTTGGAGGTGATATCACCAGCAGGGCAATATTTGAGTGATCAGACTTCAGAATTTTTTTTCGAAGGGTTAAAGAAACTCCAGAAACACTGTGCCAAGTGTGTTGAACTTCGAGGTGGATATGTGGAATAGTCTGCAAGTTTCATGGCATTAGCCCATTTCCTCCCTGGTAAGGCCGAGAACTTATCAGCATCCCCTCGTAGTCTCAATGATGTTGCACATGAACAAGTAAATATTAATAAATTAATCTAACTGATAAAATGACAGATGATCACAGCTGAACTGAAACATATATATATATATATATATATATATATATATAAATTCACGTGATTCAATTATTTTCATTTTTTTAAACAACACTAGACTACTAAAGGATAATGATGAGAATAAAGAGACATTAGAACAGTACTAAACAAAAAGAGCTACTGAGCACAAATTTAATATGATAAATTTATTTTCTTTAATCAAAAAATTTAAATACTAAGTTAGATTATGTTTACAAGTGAGTTTTAACAATACATCTATCAGGTGTGACCACTGAACATGAACCACAAAAACAATTTCAAAAGTTAAGGGGTTTGCCATATAACCAGAAAATATCATAGTATTACAATACATGCAATGAGAATTAAAAATGAAAACCGAAAATTATAATGGATGTGGAAGACATAAAATGATATACAACTGGATTATAATCTTCAGGGAAGTATCAATCCAGTGGAAGTGGTTTTCAAAATACCGCTAAAAAGCAGGTATACCAGTGCCCACTGGTAATATCTCCGAAGCCACAGAACATAAAATGTAAAAATAAAACACAAAGTTAGTAGTTAAAATATCTCCTCGAAAAGAATCACCCAAGAATTTTGAGCAGTACATAAAACCCACACTTCCAGCAAAGCACAGTAAACAAATGCAGAACTTAGGTCAAAAGTAGCCTGGAATCAAACCAGAGTGAAACATTTTTGGACAAAAATTGTTTCATTTTTCTTTTCTTGAACTGCTGTTTGATGAGATACAACATTTTGCATTTTATCCTATCTAACACGATGGTAAAATGTGACAAAAGAAGTCTGAAAAAATAAGTATGGAAAATACTTTTGAACATGAATGGAAGTTTGTTTCACAAGTTAGTTTAAAAGTCCACCTATGGCAATAATACATTTCTTAACAATTATTTTACAGTAAAAACTAATGCATGCATACCATGTTTTTATTTAATGTAATCAATTTTTATCACCCAAAGTTACATCTTTATTACAAAAATTTGAAACGATTTATTAATTTGTAATACTGACAAATTAATTA
The DNA here is from genome assembly GCA_039090855.1 of Macrothele yani. NCBI lineage: Eukaryota > Metazoa > Arthropoda > Arachnida > Araneae > Macrothelidae > Macrothele > Macrothele yani. The sequence continues at coordinate 69,078,884 of CM077025.1, read as the reverse complement.
CAAAGTCCTTACATGCCTATGACTGGCTGTTTTGTGGCATTGCAAAGTCCATTACAATATACAACTCCACATTAAAAAAACTGACCGAATTCATGAGCATGTTGTACAGATAAAAGTTCCACTTTGTTCCTAAGAAATCAAATTTTCTTGTAGAAGTGAAAGGGAACACCTTCAGGTGTTCCCTTTCACTTCTACAAGAAAATTTGAGAGAGAGAGATAGATAATTGCACCAAAAATTATTTGGATTTGAACAGGTTGTGTGATCGCATTGTCCCATGTATTTCTCACTAATCAAACACTAAGGAAGTTATTCAAATGTACAATAGTGAAATACCAAGGCTGTTTCAAATATCTAACATGCACTCCAAACAAAAATTATATTACAAGTTTCAACATATGTGATTCCTGCAAAACCAAAGACAGATGAAGTTTGCAACATTCTTAAAGAAACTGAGGATTATTAAACAATAGAAGTTTTGATGGAAGCGTTTAGGGAATATCTGTTAAGCACACAAGACAGAAAAGCTGCAGGTAAAGGCGCCCACGGCATTTGAACCTTGACCCCATATTCTTATCTTTCTGCTGAAAGCTGGGATTTGCTTGATAATCATGGCACAAAACAATTAAATTACATAATTAATTTACATAAACTATTTATTGCCCAAATAATGTATTATGTGATATTACACGAGTAAGTGGTTCAAAAAACAACATAAAAAATAACTACGTACGAAGAACCCGACGGAATTCACGTGCTGTCAAAATCTATGCATCACAGTCCGATAACAGACATTTACTTACGTTATCTCAACGACAAAACTTTGAAATTCCAGAATTTCTTCCCAAAAATCAATGGAATGATCCATGTACATGAAAATAAAAAACTGGGCTTCGGCTACTGAACAGCTTTAATCCTTCATAAGCCGTGCTAAGACTGTTTTTCAGACGCGCATATCCTTGGTGGGAAGAGCGGGAGAAAAGAACAAACAGACAAACAAAAAAACAAAAAAAAAAGGGGGAAAGGGAAAAAATCAGACACGATGCCAAAAGGAAGGACAAAAAAATTCAGGTTCACAAAAAATGAACCGCAAATCTGACTCAGAAAATGTGTGCAACATCGTGGCACGCTTCCAACAGCAGTAGGTCAGTCAAGAAAGCTGCCACAGACTTATTCCCATAGTAACGCGGTATTTCCCTCAAAACATTTTACTATCCCCTCACACCCGACCCGAACAGATACCGCGAGGAACAGGGAACGAAGTTAACTCCATAATTCAAAACTATTTATGCGAGGATCATATCTGAGGATGAAAATAACTGCAATGTAAACAAGATAAGTTTTTTTCCCTTTTTTTGTTTTTCAGGAATTTCATTTATGTCAAACAAATCAGAGAACTGTAATGAAACGAAATTCATTACTGCCACAGCAAGTGAGATTATTAACGCAACTGCTTCGCGTATTTTTTCTAATTACTTTTGTCACGAGTGTCTCAATCTCCGCTCACTTTATCTTAAAAAAAAACAAATACATGAATATTATATATAATACGGTAAGAAACCCTTTAAAGGAAAATATGACCCATTCTTCTTAATAGAAAATCCACTAAGCCTTGATCTTCAACTATCCTGTTACTGTTTACAAACAGGGTGTTAATCGCGCTTTTAAATTTTATCTGCCCGACACAAGAATCTCTTTGAGAGTAAAAAATATCCATCTGAACCAGCATTCCCCTGAGAGAGAGAGAGAGAGAGAGAGAGAGAGAGAGAGAGAGAGAGAGAGAGAGAGGGGGGGGGGGGTCTCTTGTTACGGGCGATTACCAACTTCACTTGTTCAACAAATTTTCGGTTTAACAGTCCTGTTCATTAACGCACCCGAAGGAGGAGGATTAGTTCGCCATCATGCCCGTAATTACTGTAATTTGCTGGCAGTTTCATCATGTCTAGTAAAATGACATCTTCAATAATAGACTGTACATTACAAGAGATAATTACATGTAGTATAATGTTGTTCCATGTGCAACATTTTGTTTTTCCACGTTTAACGACCCCCTTAAGTCTGGGGCTATAAGAAACCGCCCGTCCCAAATTTAATTTAATGCCACTGCACTGGTCCTAGGGAAAGAACAAAATCAGCGCCTTGGAATAAAAACTGTGTCAATGCCTCACTCGAGATTCGAACCCTAGTCCAATTCGGATGATTAGCCAGAATCCGGCAACATAGCAGAAGAAGGGAGATATCAAAGACTATATATATATATATATCATCATCATCATCATCGTCAACCATTATCAATCCACTGCTGGACGAAGGTCTCCCCAAGTTTCCTCCACAACGGTCTGTCTTGTGCCAGTCTCCTCCATGTCACTCCCGCATATTTACGAATTTCATCCACCCATCTCCCATGTGGTCTTTTTCTGGGTCTTTTCCTGTCCCTTGGAATCCAATCTAAAATTTCGGCTGTCCATCTATGGTCTGTCCTTCTGGCAGTATGTCCAGCCCATTGCCATTTCAGGGATTTAACTCTGATCATGATGTCTTCCACTCTCGTCATTTTTCGGATCCACGAGTTCCTCTTCTTATCTCTCCTGGTTATACCAAGCATGCACCTCTCCATGCTTCTTTGAGTTGTCTGCAGCCTTTGTATGTCTCTTTTAGTTAAGGTCCACGTCTCTGCACCATACGTAAGCACTGGAAGGATGCATTGATCAAACACTTTTCTTTTAAGACATAATGGCATATTGCTCTTGAAAATTATGCTGTTTCTTCCAAAAGCTCTCCAGGCAAGTTTTGTACGCCGATTAATTTCTTCATCAATGTGACCCTCACTTGATATCTGCTGTCCAAGATAAACGTATGTGTCTGTTATCTCCAGTTTTTCTCCATCAATCGATAAATCTTCATTTCTTGTAAAAGCATTGAACATCACTTTTGTCTTCTGAAAGTTCATTTTTAATCCCACTTCTTTACTCTTGTCAGCAAGTTCCTGGATCATACTCTGCAGCTCTGATGGGGTAGTTGCAAAAATGACTACGTCATCAGCAAAACGAAGGTGGGTTAGATAATCTCCATTAATCTTTATCCCTTTGTTTTCCCAGTTCAGTGATTGAAAGACATTTTCCAATGTGGCATTAAAGAGCTTCGGAGATATGGTGTCACCTTGTCTCACTCCCTTTCCAATTTTTATGTGTGTTGTATTTTCAAACAGCCGAATCTTTGCACTTGCATTTTCATAGATGTTATTAATAATATTAATGTATGCATCTTCAATACCGCAGGATTTCAGAGCCGTGGTAACTGCTGATGGTTTCACCGAATCAAATGCTTTTTCATAATCGATAAAAATATATATATATATATATATACATATATAACCTGCATGTAGCTGCAAGCAGCCACGGCTATAACAGATTAGAAACAAAACGCATATCAAGGAATTCTCGAACGAAATAACAAGGTTTCCGGCGAAAGTCCCAAACCTATTTCGCTAAATTATTTCAAGATATTTTCTGTTTTAAACCATGCAATCGGAAGCTTTCTAAACACACACACAACACCGAATTTTCAGCACATCTTTTGAATCCCTTCTGATGCGAAAAATGTTTTTCAAAGATTTTCATAGCCAATGAAACCGGTTAGAAAAAATATCACTCGGATTTCTGCACTCGACAAAACATCCAAAAATAATAACATAACAGCTACTTTCTTCCACCAGGGCTGAAAAGTATGTAACGAAAATTAACAAATTATGCGCAAAAAGTTTCACATAGCAGAAGAAGGGAGATATCAAAGACAAAAAGATTTAAGTCAGTTAAAAGAAGAAATATAGAAAGAAACATATAACTCAACGCTCCCTAGCGGAACAATTTTGCATAAAGGAAAAGTTGAAAATAAGCGAAAAATATTCTTCACAGCAAAAGCTAAGCTAAGGAAAAATAATTTTTCAAATACGTCATCCATTCGGAAGCAGAGATAGCGAGAAATAGGTTTTGACATTTCCGACCCGCAGCAGGAATACAGTAAAAAAATAAATTTGTCAATAGGATTTTTAGAAGCGCAGATAAAGCTGCAAACAGAGGTGCACAAACACCATACAGCGACAGAAACTACAAAAAAAAAAAAAGAACTCCACACGGCACAAACCTAAAGTTTTCCACAAGGTAAATAAATGGTATCCGGTGTGAAAAGAATATTTTAAATCGGACATTTTGAAGCAGAGAGAAAATATTCTTTATAATGAAGAGTATCCTACCAAATAAGAATCTTTTTAAGAGATTTTCAGAATTGAATTAACATTTTCAAATAAAAACTATAGGCTGACGCCCGTGGCAGAAGAAAATAACAAAAATGTAGAAAATATGCTAAAAGTATTCTTCGTTGCAAAAGCTTTGTTACAGAAAAAAATTCTCAAATTCGTTCCTTGGAAGCAGAGATAGTGAAAAAGAGTTCTGACATTTACGGGAGAAACTGTTTTTACGGAGAAATTGTGCATTATTTAAAAAGGATAATATCTTTACTGTAGCGAATGGCATACAGTAAAATGAGAATTTTTTCAATAGAATTGTTAGTAGCGGATACACGGTTGCAAACATAAATACACACTAACACCCCTAGCGCCAGAACTGTGAACCAGGAAACCCTATGAGTGCATAAAAATTGTTCCACATGGTGCATGGTATCCGATGTAGAAAGAATTTTTCAAATCGGACCTTTAGAAGCAGAAGTATAGAGAAAAACAGATTAAACATTTGCGCCGCCAAACGGGAAAATTGTGCATTATTTTGGGAAGGAAATGCACATAAATATTTTTCACAGTTATTAGTATCTGACTGAAAAAAAATCAGTCGGGGGGGGATTGTCCCCCCACAGATATTGCTGCAAAGTGCAAACATGCTGTGAACGATAACTTACACCCTTTAGTGAGCGTTAAGAAACAAAGAAGTTTTCAAATTGGACCCTTAGAAGCAGAGATATCAACATATGTTCTCGTCATAAAATACAATTTGGAATACGATCATGCAATCTATATACCATTATCCGCAACGATCGTGACAAAATTGACAAAGGGAAAAAATGGGGTGTGTATGTTATTCCTATGCTCGACACTATCTCTGGTGAACTAAATAATCATTATGTGGGTTCTACCAAAAGAAATTTGGATTTGAGATTAAATGAACACATATATGATCTAAAAATGAATCACCAAAGCACCTCTTTTGCAAGAACCATAAGTGGTGGAAATTCCATCCCAGACTGGGACAACGCTAAGATCATAAACACACCTAACTCTGTTTATTCCTTGTTATTTACAGAAAGCCTCTATATTTCGGCTTATAATACACGTTGCTGTAATGACTATTATCCTTATGTTTTACCTGCACCTTGGAGCAATCTTGTTGGGAAGGACAGCACAATAGCAATTGTTTCTGTTAAGTGATCTTCATTGGCTTATTATACCTTCTTTTTGATTGTCTTGTTATCTGGTATATCATGTGACATTGACATTACCTTTCCCATGATGCATCTACTCCACGTACTTAAGACCAGCATGTAACCACATGGTGAAATCACATCTGATGAAGGTGTCAATGTGACACCGAAAGTGCTCATGTGTTTTTAAACTGTATATAGATTTCGTTTTTTAGCTGAATAAATATCATCGTGCAACAAGACGGATTTCTTTTAATACTAGTATTCATGCACGAATTATAGTGTCTACCTGTCTACCAGCAGAGATATCGAGAAAAATCAGATATACATCTACTCCTCTCTCGCAAAAACTAAGCACTAAATACAGAAGAAAAAAATCTCAAACGGATTCCCGAGGTGAGCGGTATCGGTCCACGGGAGAATTTTTTAAATCGTTTTCATAAGGGCGGATTTTGCTGTAAATACATCAGAAACAGAAATATACACTTACGCCCCTTGGTGCTCAAAAAATTCTTTAATTTAAAAAAAAAAAATCATAAATTATATAGAGAGCATTTCCCACCAGGAGCTGTATTGTGATGCGAAATTTTTCAAATAGGACCTTCAGAAGCAAAAGTATCGGGGAATCTCAATTTACCTTTACGCCCCAACAGAAGAGAACCCAGAAATTTCCCAAGTGCGAAGGCGCACAGAATTTCCCCAAGGTCGGGGTGACCCCCGTAAATTTACCGGGAAAAATAGTCAGGTGCCGTAACAATTAAGAAGGAGGTTGACTTTTGTACATTTATGCTTATCCAGTTACTAGTAATTTTACAGTAAGAAAGTTAAATGATAAGAAGAAGCAGTAGACGAAATTATTTTGCTGGCTAAATTTATTTAACAGAACTACTCTGTTATAATTATACAGCACATGATTAAGAAGTACATGTAGACTGTGTATCGTGTTTTTTTTGTTTCAAACTTCGAAGTAATAATTTTCCGCTCTGTCAGCCCAAAGGGTGGGGGCATCGGCCTTCCCCCGTGGATGTGCCACTGCGCCCTCTAGCAAAAAATCTATGCTTTACTTGAAAAAAAAACTGTACTCAAAATAGTCTTCGTTACGTACGCGTACAATTTTGCAAGTCTTAGGACAGGCTCAACTAAAAATAAAAAATCTTTAAAATTGCATAGTAAGAGATTACATAAAAATGTTATTATTTTATTAATCATTATCCAGTAATAAAGTTTTGAACATTTTTGAAATACTGTCCGTTTTTCATTCACTCCTCATACTTGTGAGTAAATTTTAATACACTGCTGGCCGCCCAAAATACAACAGCAAGAAGGAAGCATCCGATTGGCCTGAAATTCGCAGCATGCGTCGCCCGCGAGAGGACATGCAAACGATTAGCATTGTGGGACATATGCAAATCATATGCGCCCGGCACGCCACCGAGAAGCAAAAGGCGGGGTGTAAGTAGTGGAAGTGTGTTGTGCTGCCGGACCTGTGCGTGGGAAGCTTCCTGATGCCTCGTCGCAGAATACGGCAGTCATTCCAGCACGTTTCGGAGTTCGACAAAGGACGAAAAGTGGCTTATCGCGACAGCGGTTTATCGTACCGAGACATCGGCACCCGTGTGGGACGACATCCAGCCACAATGAGGCGAGTATGGATTCGGTGGGTGAAGGAGGGACGCACGGACCGACGTGAGCGATTGCCGCAACCGCGGCACACCACCAAATGAGAGGACCAGCATGTTGTGCGGCGGGCATTGACCGCTCGCACCGCCACATCACGAACGTTAGCGCAGGAATTAGGGTGTGTTGCGCAACAACCGTGTCAGCACGTACCGTTCGACGTCGTCTGCAAGAGCGGGGACTCGTCGCACGGCGCCCATTGCTCCGATTACCATTGACGTTACACCACCGGCGAGTGCGGCGGCAGTGGGCCGTTGAACGCCGCACCTGGACTACGGAATGGCGCGACATTGTCTTCTCCGACGAATCCCGCTTCTACCTGCAAAACCGCGATGGTCGGATCCGCGTGTGGTGGCACCGCGGCAAGAGACTGTATGACGCCTGCATTATGCATTGCCATACCGGTCCGTCGCCTGGCGTTATGGTTTGGAGCGCAATTGGATATGACACCCGAACGCCTCTGGTACACATCGCCGGTACGCTCATCAGCCACCCCTACATCTTCGACGTTTTGGAACCTGTAGTCCTCCCTTACCTGCAGGACCTGCCAGCGGCCACGTTTCAACAGGACAATGCGCGCCCGCACTTGGCACGCATTGTGCAACAATTTTTCATGGCCCAACAGGTGTCACTGCTGCCGTGGCCCGCCTGTTCTCCCGATATGTCGCCCATCGAACACGTCTGGTCGCTGATCGGCAACCGAGTGGCCCGGGAAGCACCACCCGCGGCTACGCCTGATGAACTGTGGCAACGTGTGGCAGCAGCCTGGACCGATACCCCAAGCCCACATCCAAAGCCTCTTTCGTTCGATGCCGCGGCGTATAGCGGCCGTTATTGCCAGCCATAGGGGGCCACCCGAACTATTGATGCCTGCGTGCTCCGCAAGTCACACGTGCATGTAAGCTGAATCGTTTCATCTTTGTATCTGTTGTTATGTGTCCAGTAAATCTGGCTTTGCTATCTCGTGTCCTTCTTGGTGTTGTATTTTGGGTGGCCAGCAGTGTATATTTCGAGCAAAAGATGTTCTTTTGGGTTGGATCATTTTAACGACCATCGTGAGCAACTCACTAAAATGCATAAACAGTCGCCCGTCCCTAATTTGAGGCCACTGGTTCCGGGGAAGGGGGAGAGCCAGTACCTCCTTCACATGAACCAGTGGTCTCAAATTACGGACGGGCGACTGTTTATGTATCTCAATTTATCGGGTGATATGATCCACATCACCCAGGACCGAATCCCGGTTGACAGATGATTCATTCATCACCCGGGATTGGGGTCCGGACCCATCTCGGGCGAATGATTGGTAGCCAACGATTCGTACCACTAGGACTTCTTGCTTTTCTTTATAATTCTCTTGCTAACTGTTTCATTTTTCAATAGATCTGAAAAATGTCTGTTGTATTGAATTCAGAATAAAACTACTACAAGTGATATATTGCGGAATTTCTTTATATTAAAATAATATATTCAACATACACTATTTCAAGAGTGTGTGTTGAATATACCACTTTTGAGTTTTAGTAATATACGGTTGACGTGAACTGATATAAGCATCTTATTCCTTCACTTTTAATTTACAATACACAAGTTGTTACCAAAAGATAATTTTGGTTGCCCCTGAAGAAATCGGGCATGCTTAAGCAACGGGGCATGCCCGTAGTCGGCCCCTGTACTTCGTTACATATGGCATCGAAAGGAAGAAATAATTTTTTCAATCCGATATCTGAAAGCAAATACACTATATTGACAAAAGTCACCGGACACCTAGAAGAGAAACACAACTTAGCATTTATTGACATACATTAGTACGGTGTCGGTCCACCTTTGGCCTACCCGTGTCTTCACGAGCTCCGTGTTTGAGTGCTTCACGTACGTGTTTTGTGTGTCCCATCTTCTGTGTGTATGCCGAAGTTAAAGGTCTGTGCTTTCGTTTAAGATCCCTCACGAGTTGGTGAGTGCTTATTTTTTTTCATTATGAGTGTTTTTATTTCCACAACGAGCTTGTCGTTTTCTTCGTTAACCCTTGCTATTGATTTTGGGCATCTGCCAATGAGGACGCTGTTCCCGCCAGCATCGCTGCAGCTCCTCGCATCGCCTCTTCAACGACAGACGCAGCCGATCAATCATCTTCGCTTGCTAGTGGAGAGCCTCTTAATTTTCCTCCTGTCATTTCGTCTTCTCCTGCTCAGGTTCCCGACTCTGCCATTGAGAACGTGGATGTGACGTCCCTGGCCTCTGCTGACGATGATGAATTCATGGACGTCTCTGTTGGAGTCGCTAATCTGCCCTCTACAGTTTCTACTGCCTCTGCTTCCAGTACATTGTCTCATACTGCGTCAATGCCTTGCAGAGGAGGCGCTTCTACACGCACATATTCTGCGGCTGCCTCTGGTATTCCACCGACTTCTTCCTCGTCTCGTCTGCCCCCTATGGACTCTTACGTCACTCTCAACGGTGACACCATCTTATTAGACATTCCAGAGAACTCTCCTGCTGGCCAACATCTTCATTCGATCCTCGAGTTGGGGGGTTGTTTTGATGCAGCATAGCTAAGCTCTCAAGAAGATGCTTCCTAGTGGTGTCATCACCCACCTCACCCGAAAGCCACGAACTGTGATTGTTTATTTTTCGAAGAAAAAATATAACGAGCTTGCCTTGTCTTGGTGCCTATCAATTCTCTCTACATCCGGTACCCCCGGAGATCTCTGATGATATGCTGTGTGCTGCACTTAGTCGATGCGGCAGAGTAGTCGGCCCAGTGAAGACTCTCTGCTCTTCCCCCTCTGACCCCGATGATAAACATATCTGTGGCTTCCGTAGAACTGCTCGCATCATCTTCCCGTCGGAAGAGAATCTAAAAGTTTCCACGGTTCCTCGATGTTCGTTGCGGTAACGAGCGCCGCCGGATTGAGCTCCACACCTCTGCTCATTGCTCACGCTGCAAGGCTTATAGCCATCAGCAGGCTTAATGCCCCCATGCAGAGCCACTGACTCCTGCAACTCCAAAGCAGTATTCTACCTCTTCCTCCGTTTCTGCTGCCATGCCTCCTCCTGCGTCTGCACCTCCTGGACCCAGTTCTGCCGAAAATCTTATTAAAGCCTGAGATCAACACGCTTCTTCCGATGCTGCTTTCTCCACTCTGTCGGATTTTCCTCCGCTTGACTCCTCCTTGCCTTCCCGTGTTCTCTCTCCATCAGAGGACATCACGGCTGATCCTCAAGCTTCATTCACCGTCAGCACATTTGCTCCCGGCGTTGAGGTGGACCTTTCCTCTGATTCCCCATCCCGTGTGTCATCGATCCACGGCAAAAGTCACTTTACTACCAGTACCGAGGCCCGGAAGAAAAAGAAGAAATCACTTTCTCCGATTGGCCGCCCTCGTCGTTCCACCCGTCTAGCAGGCTCCAAGTCTCCCCTGTCACGTTCTAGCTCTTCCTCTTCAAAGGCCAAGGATTCTCTGCCGAAGTTTGGAAGATTTCTCGGCTCTGCTTACCAATGCCTCTCTTCCTTCAGAACCTGTGTCCTTTGAAGATCTTTACGAGTTTCTCACTCATAAAACAAATCGGGAGGCTTCTCTCATCTTTTGACATTAGTTTGAAGCAGTTCTTCCCGAGGTCTTCGACCAAGCAACCTCCATCCTCAAATTCTTCCGGGATAATACCAAGCAACCCGACTACGTCTTGTGGTTTCGTGGTATCATCAATCGCCTCGACACATTCCAGAAAGCTGCCATAGCTGCCCTTCATCCGACGTCGGACTTACCCATTCAAGGTCGCCACTCTATATTGTAGGGGGTTTGCTAACCCCCTCGCTAACGCTCTCGTTCTGGAAGATCTCTCGCCACTTGGGGCCGACTTACTCTTTCTGCAAGAGACGAACTGCCACTCCTAGACATTTTTTCATAGATGGAGCACTTGGGACTTCACCATTCACCATGCTTTCCGTTACTCTGTGCACAGTGGAACAGCAGGCGTATCTATCAGTCTGCTATCTCCGCATGCCGTGAAAGCTCCTATGCTACGTGGTCGCCAGTGACCCCGTGGTTCGCTGTTACACCAAGTCCGTTGCATCTAACGGTGAGTTAAGATTCTGCATTAACTTTTTGATGTTCTTTCGCATTGCGGTGCCCCGCCTGTGATCGTTTTGTTATTCCTCAAGCATTTCTCTGTTTGCATCACGTTGTAAATTTGTCATTACTCATTCAATGTACATATCATCGCTTTTATCAGTTTGTATCATTCCTGCTCTTTTTTTTTTCTTTGAGACGATTCCATGTTGCTAGTCTCCTCTGTATTGTTACATTAAAGCTATTCTGAAACCACCTTCGGCCTTAATGCATGCACTGATCCTTCGAGACATGCTTTCGACAAGCTTTTGGAACACAGCAATAGGTATGCGCTTCCATTCTGTACATAATGCTGCCGCTAACTGTTGCTTAGTAGTAGGCCCTGGTTCCAAACATCTTACACGGCGCTCTAATTCATCCCATAGGTGCTCTATGGGTTTAAAATCAGGGCTTTGTGTTGGCCAGTCCACACACGATACGAAATTATCGTCAAACCACGCTGTAACAGTCCTTGCTTTATGGCTCGGTGCATTATCCTGCTGGTACCAACAAGGCTCGGTTCCATAGTATTGCCACAGAGTTGATAGGGCATAATTGTCCACAATATCCAGGTACACGTGCTGGTTAACAGGTTTGTCCGCGATAACCAATGGGCCGGGACCAAACCACGAAAAACACCCCCACACGAATACACTGCCAGCTCCAAACTTGACCGTAGGAACAGTACACTGAGGTAAATAGCATTCCCCCGGCTGCCGCAATACCCACACACGGCAATCAGACAGATGGATCGTGAATCTGGATTCATCAGTCCATAGGAACCGTTTCCATTGATCTACGGTCCACGGTATATGTTTTTTACACCATGCTAAACGACGAGTAGCATTCCAAGTGCAGATGAAAGGCTTATGAGCAGCCACACGACCACGGTAACCCATGGAATGAAGTTCTCTGCGAATGGTACGTGTACATATCGAGGTTCCAGAATTTTTACTCACCTGTACACTGAGGTCTTGTGCATCGATTAGCTGTAACGACTCTCCTGGGGCTTCGACGTCCTTTATCACTGATTTTCTTTGGTCTGCCGGTACGTTTTGCTGCGTCAGGCACGCCATGTGTCTTCCACTTATTCAGTACATCCAAAACAGTTGACTTGGGTATGCTTAAATGCCTCTCGGTTTCTCTTCAGATCAGATCATATGTAGAGGATTTTAGGAAGGGAGTGTCTGACCCCAGGTCTTAAAGAACCCTTAGAAATAGGAAGCTAGGAGATTTGGGCTAGAGTGTCCGATAGGAAAGAGACACGGAAGCGAAGTAGAAAGGGTGAGGAAGACGCCTTTATTTATTACCGGGGGGGTCAGTACCCGGGGTCCGATGGCTTAACGTGCCTGTCCGACGCACGGCGGATATTTAGTGGATTGAGCATTCGTATCTTCCTGGAATCGAACCTGAGGTCCTTTCCGTGGCAGTCACAAACGTTGCCCACTAGGCCACCCGCGGCCCCACCTCGGTTTCTCTTATGGATAACCCACTAATATTACACCCAACAATCTTTCCTTTCTCAAAGTCAGTTCTTTCCCGCAGGGACGTTTTCGCTCATCCTCACATTGCGATATGATCGCGGTTAGCTGCAGGCTTGTTTTTATACTGTTTGCAGCTGTACCGCACATCTTAACAATGCAGCAGATCCGTTCATTTGCTTTTGAAGGGGTATCCGGTGACTTTTGTCAACATAGTGTACATGGAATAAAATATATTTTGAATTCGATAGCATCTGAATGTACGCCCTCTTGAGGTAAGAGTTACCTAAAGTTATGCATCGGAAGCAGTCCCCAACCCGGGGGGAGATCACAGATTCCCGGGGCCCGGGCGTCCAGGGGGTCCGCAGCTCAGCAAGACAGGTCAAATGACAATTCAAATCATAAACAAAAATGTGGGTGAAACTGAAAAATCATTTTGGAGCGGATGACGAACTGCAGGAAACTGTATGGATAGGTGGAAAAGTCTGTGGTCACAATGGATGAAGCATAGAGACACCTTAGTGACACAAACAAAATCCGGGCAACATACTATCAAGAAAAGGGTGCCAAGGTATACCCGGAATGGGTACATGAATGCAAAGAAAGTTTTTCACGAGGATTTATGGTTATGGCACATTATTGCTATAATGGTAAATTAAAGCTGCGAAAGGTTGCGAATAACGCAAAAATTAATGCAACTTATTTGTCAGACAAAAATGTTTGACCCAACTTACCGCGAAGAAATTCCATCCTTATTCGGTGCTATGGCTTCAAATGTATGGATGCACCAAGATAAGGCTTCCTGCCATGTGGCTAAGTCCACTGTGGCATACGCGCGGAAGATGGAAGCTGAGGCCGGGATTCACGCTATACCATTCTCCTAATTCCTGTCAAATCCCCAGATGCCTCTCCCGTGTATTTCTGCGTCTTCGGGTTACTTAAACGAGCCTTCAAAAGTAGACGAACCAAAACAATTGATGGCCTTTGGAAAACTTGCAAAAAGGAGTGAGAGAGAATTAATCTTGTCTGTCTCCATTTAATCTTGTCTGTCTCCTGCTACAGTGGAAGTTGAGCTGCAGAAGGATAGTACAGGAACATGGCAAGCACACAGAACACAACAGAAGTTGGCGCCATGGTATTTCATAACTGTATGATCCTGCAAACTTTGTCACTATAAAGGTGAAACAACCTCTGTAATGTCAGAAGCATGCACAGTTGTAGAAGACACGGGACCCCCATCACACTTCCCTATAAAAAGGATAAAGAAAAGAAAAAGGCATGACGCTGCCTCGGGAGAAGCAGATACTGTGTATAGCGATAGTGAATCTGAATCATCACTTAGAATGAATGTACACTCTATGTAATATCTGGATTTCATTAGAAATGATTTAAAGCACAAATTCGCGGCTGCCAATAACATAAGCAAAGTGTTCAGCCCTATTTTTTCATAGCTGACATCCACAGAGGATGCTCTTGAAGAATAATGTAAACTCCTTGTGAAAATGTATTCCACAGATCTGACTGAAAACTTCGTCAATGAAATACTGCACATGTGAAAAATCTTTGGATGCACATTTGGAAATCATTTTAAATTTCACTGTTCTGAACTACCACCAGCCATTGTTCTGGGAGAAATTTATGCCAAAACACTGCAGTTAGGGTTTGGTGAAATGTGCATCGACCTGAGGATGTTCAGCAGATTACCTGCAACTGTTGCTGGGGGAAAATGTACCTGTAGTTTCAGTAAGCTATTTTTTGTAAACAGCAGAAGGCCTACAATGAGAAATGTACGCTTATCTGCACTATCTAATACACCGATGAGCAATTACATTATGATCTCCCCCAGCCAACAGAAATGAGCACGCCTGGAGACCGAACGATGGCGCAGGTGAAGTCTATAGAGCAGTATATATACAACCCGAGGATTGGCTTTCGGTTAGTACAGTGTTCGGAGTCAGAATGGGAGAAACTGCCGATTTATCGGAGTTTGATAAAGGACAAATTGTGATGGCACGGCGCTTCAGAACTACGATCTCGGAAACGACACGGCCTGTGGGTTGTTCCCGTGCCACTGTAGTGAGTATGTATCAAAAGTGGTGCACAGATGGCCAAGCGATGAACCGTCGTCCAGCCATGTGTCGTCCGCAGCTCACTGATGTCAGAGGAGAACGGAGACTATCGCGCATTGACCGCAGGGCCGCAGCCTGTGCGCAGTTGAAACTTCTCTTGTGCAAAAATCCAACTACGTGGAGATAGCTTTTTGCAATATAGGGGAGGGGCAAGAGTGGTTGGCATTTATTGAGGAACGTCTTAATGTTTTCTCTCGGGAAATTAAACGTTTTCTTTGCTTTTTTACTACAGATGTTTTTCCTAACTGTTCTTCTACCGTTGAGTTTTAACTTTCTGTTCGTCTTGCAACCTTTTTAAGCCGTGCGCGGAAGCTCAGCCATGGAGGGAACAGTTAACAGTACACCGTAAAGCCAAAACATTGTGGTCACCTGCCTAACATACAGGGTGTTCGTAAACTGTTTTGACAAAAGAAGAGGGTGATAGGACCCATCAAGACGAACAATATTGACAATGGAACCTAGGGTCGCATTCCACTCTGAGTGGCAGAAAAGAGTAACTTCGAAATACGTCCAACAAGCACAAGTCGTCACCTCAGACGTCATTTCTTTCGTGCCAGAGAAGTAGCACATCGCCAGAACATCACCGTCAGGCATTTACCGTATGCAAATTGCCAGAGAAAAAACGCAGCATTGACAGTTGCAGCTGATTGGCTTATCAAGGTGCAGTAGACACTTCCTGAATGCCACATATCCCGCACGATGGATTGGACGTGGCGGACCTGTGGCATGGCCTCCACGCTCACCGGACTTAAACCCACTGGACTACTTCTTCTGGGGGCACATAAAATCATTGATGTACGAGACGGAGACGCCTGCGGACTCCGTGGAAGATCTCGTTGCGATAATCGTTGTTGCAGCGGACAGGATAAACACACCAGGAGTCTTCGAGAGGGTGCGCCAGTCTTTCATTCGCCGGTGTGACTTGTGTAACGGCACCCGTGGCCGCCACTTTGAGCATCTACTTTGAGTCTGTCCTTGATCTTCATAAATGGGATTGTGAAACTTATGATGTCGTTAATTCTCTTTCTTTGCACTGTTGAAAGTTCAACTTGGACATCTAACTTTACTCTTTTCTGACACTCCGAGTGGAATGCGACGCTAGGTTCCATTGTAAATATTGTTCGTCTTGATTTGTACTATCACCCTCTTCTTTTGTCAAAACAGTTTACGAACACCCTGTAATGTTGGTGCTCTACGTGCCGCCAAAATAGCTGTTACCCGTCGTGGAATGGACTCTACAGGATTTCTAAAGGTATCTTGTGGTATCTGATAACAAGACGTTACAAACAAATCCTTTAACTCCTGTAAGTTACGTGGTTGAGATTCCGCAGATTGGATTTGCTGTTCAAACACAAACCACAGATGCTCGATTGGATTGATGTCTGGGGAATTTGGAATCCAGGGAAGTCTTTCCAAAGTCTTCCAGATACCTAGAAGTATTCCTCATGTTTCGCAAACTATTCTCAAACAATCCAGACAGTTTGGCATGGCGCATTATTATTCTGAAAGAAGGCATTACTGAGCGGAATACCATTGCCATGAAGAGATGTTCGTGGTCTGCTATGATGTTTAGGTAAGTGGTAGACGTCATAGTGTCCTGCACATGAATGACTGGACACAGGGATTCCCAGCAGAACATTTCTCAAAGAATTGCACTTCTTCCACCTGCTTGGTTTCGTCCCACAACTTACTCAAGAAACACTATTTCTCCAGATAGACTTGCTTCTTTTGCAAATATTTCTATTCAGAAAGATATTTTATTGATGCTCATAAGAAACAGCCATTTTATGACGACGTAATCGACAAATTTGCAGCTTTAAATGGAAGAAGAATTGATCTAATATATGAAAAACATGCAAGTCCTTATAAGTGATTTTTATCGAAGACCGTAGATATCTTTTCATATTGCTCTAGTAGTTCTTCACCTATTTTTCCAACCACGAGCCGCCACTAATAACAAGCAGTAGTTGAACCAAGACATTTGGATAAAATGGTTGCCCACTACAGTTAATAAGCATTTTCGTCAAAATTATGGATATGAACAAATTCAATTGTGCTTCAGTCAGAATAGAAAACGTTATAACTTCTTGCTCTCTTGCGGAAAAAGTGTGAGTTATTTGAAGAAAATGAGGGCAAAATGTTTTTTACAGGAAAAGATATCAAACCAAAATGGAAGTTTTTTAACCGATTTTTAAAAGGGGCGATACTGTTGCAAATAGAAATATATGCTTTTTCTTTTTTTTTCGCTCCTGGCGGGAAAACTGTATATTATGAAATTTATGAAAGAGTAGAAAATATGGAGACACTGTTCCTCATGCTACAGAGGGTGAGTCGAAAGTTTTGCAAAATTTGGATCACTTTGCCTTCATACGTACCTTTACAATGAAAGCTGACTGACTAGCATTCAAAGTATAGGTCATCGTGTTGCACTGTCTTTAGCCATCTGTCTGCCAGTTCTTCGATTTCGCGGCGGTACCAATTCTTGTCCTTCGAGGCGAAGAACTCCTTCACCCCAGCTGCCACCTCCTCCTGGTTGTTGAAGTGCCGCCCGCGAAGGAAGTGGGCCATGGACCGGAACAGGTAATAATCCGACGGGACAAGGTCCGGACTATATGCTGGGTGGGGCATCAGTTCGATGCATTCAAGTTCCTGGAGTTTTGCCCGGGTCGTTCGCGCGGTATGAGACCTAGTGTTGTCCTTCTGTAGGAGAGCGAGCTTTCTGTTCACCAGTGAAGGGTACTTCTCCTCCAAAACGGCATACATCCGCTCCAGCTATTCAGAGTAGAGGTTGGCGTTCATGGTCCGACCGTCTAGAACAAATTCTTAATTGATTATCCCCTCGAAAATCTACCACACTGAGAAAAACGTTTTGTTAAGTCAACAAAAAAATTTGTCGATATACAGTCAACAATTTTTTTTGTTGAATTTGCAAAATTATTGTTGATTTAACAAAATTTATTGTTATCATGACAAAACGTTTTGTTCATTTAACAAAATGATCAGGTCGATTCTTGGGAATTTGTTTGATCCAACAAAACATATTGTTATCATGACAAAATGTTTTGTTGCTGCAACAAAGCATATTGTGTCACGATAACAATAAGTTTTGTTGCAGCAACAAAACGTTTTGTCATGATAACAATAAATTCTGTTAAATCAACAATAATTTTGCAAATTCAACAAAAAAAATTGTTGACTGTATATCGACAAAATTTTTTGTTGAATTAACAAAACGTTTTTCTCAGTGCAGACGCAGAGTATCACCTTGTGCTTGAAGCGCCCACGTCTGGCAACAGGTTCAGGAACGTGCTCAACCTCTGCCGCTGTGTTTTAGGATTATGGAAATAGACCCATTTTTCATCGCACGTAACAATTCTCTTGATGAAACGGACATCGCGCGGGTTTTTTAGGTTTCGTGCACACTTCCACTCGGCGGTTTGCTTCAGCTGGCGTCAGCTCGTGAGGGACGATGCAGCAACTCCTGTAGACCTTGCCGAGGTCCTGAAGGTGAAGAACTACGGTGTTCTGTAATATTCCCAGCTCGCCTGATAATCTCAGTGTGCTGGTTGTCGGATTTGCCTCTACGGCTTGGCGCACGGCCTCCGAATCCACAGTTCGCGGCCTACCTGACCTTGGCTGATCGTAGAGATTTCTGTCACTTGAGCGAAATTTCTTGAACCATCTGGTGCGGTGCTGTGGTGCACAGAACCTTTGCCTTTCGCATGATAAATGTTTCGTGCTGCTTGAGCAGCGTTATAGCAGAGTTCAAACTCGTAGGGCAAAAGTTC
This sequence comes from Macrothele yani, assembly GCA_039090855.1. Classification (NCBI taxonomy): domain Eukaryota; kingdom Metazoa; phylum Arthropoda; class Arachnida; order Araneae; family Macrothelidae; genus Macrothele; species Macrothele yani. Next base: position 69,060,275 of record CM077025.1, on the reverse strand, counting down.
CCTATTAGCCGGTTGTGGCTGTTCACCTTTTAGGCGTCCCAACCACAGACAGAACGACGACAGCAATGCTGTTCACAGCAACGACTACCACTTTATATCACTTTCAATTGACTGCAGAGCGCGACTTGAACTCTTTTAAACACGTGACATACCCTCCACAGCACATGCGTTTATGAAAATATTGCACAACTTTCGAATCACATTCTGTAGAAGCTATGCGAGGGAAAAAGAATTTTTCAACAGACTTTTAGGAGCACAAATAGTTTATAAAAGAGACCACACATTACATTCCCCACCCCACCGCACAGCAGGAAAATTTGCACTATTTATTTTTTGGTCCGAGGTTTAACGACAGTCATGATCAACTCTAATTGCAATAAGCAGTCACCCGTCCCTGCTTTGGGGTCACTGGTTCCAGGGAAGGGAAAAAGCCAGCGCCATGAGAAAATCGCAGCAACCATGCCTCATCCCGAGCTCAGCTCGGAAGACTGGTTAAAAACCTACGCCTCTGACCAATCGGCAACCGGGAAGGCGCGCACTATTTGAAGCGGGTAATGTGCGCAATCTTTATTATTGTAAATGGCATCCAGACTAAAAGTGAATTTTTTTATTCGGAATTTTCGAGGCGGAGATTCAGTAGCAAATGAAAAACGCATGTAACTTAGAAGCAAAACTATGCGTTACGAAATAGACATTAAATGTCCCTCATACTAAACGACACCCGGCGCACTTTCTGCAAAGGTACCTGCGCTTCAGAAACTTAGTAGCAAAATTTGTCGTTATGAAAAACAAGAAAAAATAGTAGAAGTGACCCGCCACGTGGAAGTGCTCTGTGTCTGGTAACCTTCATGCCTCCCCACCGCGAGACGCGCGCAGCTGTCATTCCGAGCGAAGGTCATTCCCGAGCGCTTGGTAGACGGAGGCAGGCGAATCGATTGATCACTCGTTTCGGCACAAGGGCAAGGCAATGGTGTTGACGGTTGAACAGAGCGTTTTTCTTTTTTTTTTTTTCTTTTTTTTTTGTACATATTGCTGTTTTCGGTACTGCAGGTGGTTCCAAGAATTCGTGTCTGAAGAAGGTGAGAAAATTCTGGGCGTGACTTTCTTTACAGATGAAGACGGTTCCACTTGTCCAAGTACATCAACAGCCAAAACACTCGTCTGTGGGGTACTGAAAATCTTCACGAAGTTAAGGAAGTGCCTCTCCACAACCAGAAGGTCGGTGTTAGATGTGGATATGGTGTTTGATACGTGCATTCTTGGACCCATTTTCTTCAGTGAAACTATTAACTCAGAACGGTACCGTGCTGAGATTATCCAACCATTCATATCCAAACTCACGGAACGGGAAATCAACGGATGGTTCCAGCAAGACAATACATACAACTGCTCACACCGCTGGCGCATCAGTACAGCTTCTGAAGGAATTCTTCGGAAATCGAATCATCTCCCGGAGACTGTAGCCCGGCCGGTCACCGATTTGACATCGCCTGACTTTTTTCTGTGGGGAACACTGAAGGGGAGGATGTACACAGGTAATCCGCATACACTTCACGCTACAGGCTGCAATAACGACCAGCATCCAACAAATCACACCACATACCCTGAGAAAGGTCTTCACTAATATGCAGAAGCGTGTGCAGACATGTCTGGACGTCGATGGGGCCCATTTCCAACACCTCCTGTAGAAACCAGTTCGACATGGTAATTGTTACTTTCAGTGCACAGTTATTTTTTGGACACCCTGTATATATCGAAGTCAATAGTATGTGCGCCAGAAACCGCAAGATTATGCATTGGAATGAGATTAAAAGGTATACCCTCACAACTGAAGCTCAGCAAATCATTTTTTTTTTATATCTGACTAATAAGTGCAGACATGAAGCCCACAGACAGATAAAAATGATGGAACACAACATTTTTCCAAGACAGGCAAAAAAAAAAGGGGGGGGGGCGGCGAATCTATGAAATCATCCGATGCTTTATAACCTTATTTTCGCAATTAGGAACCATTACTTAATATTTCTTTACAATAAGTAGTTCTTATGTTTGTTATACAGAGCTATGCTCGCAATCAGAATTGAAACACTGACACAAAAAATGCAATCGGTTAACATGGAAAATAACACACTGCAATTAAAGAAAATTTGTAGCTTAAAACAAAACTCTTAAAGCGTCGAATACTGGCATTTTTGTATTCACAGATGTCTAATGAATTTGCTCTGTGCAGTTTATTGATGCTCTTTATATGAAGGTTCTGTTTACCAGGATGACTGGCAGGGCCGTCCTTTAACATAGCATAGGCAAGCAAGGCGGCCGCCTAGTGGCCGCGGATAGCCTATGCTTACCACATTTTTACACAATTTTAATAAAAATTGTTTTTGAAAAAAAAAAAAGAATGAAAAGAAAGGAAAGGAAGAAAATGACTAAAAAGATAAACAGTCAAAATGTCGACATACGAAGCTTTTCAAAACGTATTTAAGATCAACAATGATTCAAGAAAGAGATTAGTTGGATTATCTCTGACATTTTTAAAATTATACTGTTTTGTTTTGTTTTAATTTTCGAACCTACCTCCAAAAAAAGCAGCATTTTAGAAAGATATTTTTGACCTATCTCAAGCACTTAGTGAGAAAAGTTATTTTTAAAAGATTAAAATTTCTTTCACATTATTTGCATAGCATTTTACACAAAAGCATACTCTAAAACTCAGACAAGAATATTTTTGTTTGGCAAATTATAAAAATTATTACATTATAAATTATTATAAAAATTAAGGAAAGAAATTTAAAAAAATCGAGGAAGAAAAATAAAAGATAATAAAAAATCTAGGAAAGATCAATTTTTCACGCTTCAGTTTTCTACTACAGTTGTAAATAGCGTGTTTGAAGTTAAACCTTCAGTTGCATGACCAGAAGTTTATGCAATCCTAAACAAGAAACCAATGTACAAGGTGTGATCAGAAAGTATTCAGACTGGATTTATTAAATAAAAAATTAAAAAGTACAAGACTTACAGATTTGAAAACCTAATCGCCTTCGAAGTAGTCCCCTTCCGAAGCCACACATTTAGCCCAGAGCTGTTTCCATTGAAGTCATCTTCTGAAAGAGCGGACAGCTGCTTTGTCGCAACTTGCATTCTGTTGTATTTCCACAATATCTCGAAATCACTTTTCCTTTCAAGCGGTATTGCACTTTTGGGTAGAGAAAAAAATTGCAAGGAGAGGAATCTGGCGAATAGGATAACTGTCGGACCTGTGCGATGCGGTGCTTAGCAAGACACTGCCGCATACGTTGCGATGCACGCGCAGGTGCATTGTCTAAATGGAGTTGCCAATCGCCATTCTCATGCGATGACAGCTTTTTGAGACAAACTGCGGCCCTCAAACGCCGCAATACTAGACAAGTAGCACACCTTGTTGATTGCCTTGCCTGATGGAGCGTATTCATGATGCACAATTCCTTCATGATTGGGAAAAAAATAAGCATCGTCTTGAAAAATAAGCACACTCTGTCGTGCTTTTTGGGTCAGAAAATTTGGAGTCTTCCACTGTGAAGCCTGGGCCTTAGTTTCGGGGTCATACCCATAAACCCACGATTCATCACCAGTTTAAAATAGTTTTTAAGAAGTTTTCGTCGTTTTTGACGCACTCAAGCAGGTCACTAGCAGCTGAAACACTGGCATGTTTTTGCTCTGCTGTGAGCAGTTTCGGCACAAATTTGACTGAGACGCATCTCATACCCAAATCGTCCGTAAAAATCGACTGAACTGAACCGAAACTAATGTTGAAGTCTACAGATAACTCCCGAATAGGGATTTGGCGATTTTTCCCGTACAGCGATGCGCACAAGTTTGACATTGTTTTCACTTTCGCTGATTGCAGGCCTCCCAGGCCGTTCATCGCACGACCATCTTTAAAACGTTTATACCGCTTATACACTTGCGCACGATTCATAAGTACACCGGACAAAAAATTAGTCACCTCTGGCAGAACTTACCTAATAACGGGTGACGGCGCCTCTTGCCATTTGATAACCGCATGAATCTGGTGTGGTACAGACTCCACGAGGTTGTGGATGTATTTAACATCGATTTGCAGCCACTCGTGCGTCAACTGGTCTCAAAGTTCCGCCAGAGTAGATGGTGTCTATTCCCGTGTTTCACTTTCAGTTCCAAATGATCACAGATTTTCAATAGGATTTAAATCTGGGGATTTGGCGGGCCAGTCGATGTGAGACAGTATTGCTCATTGTTCGTCGTGCCACTCACAATTTTAGCCCTGTGCACACGGCATTGTTGCCTTGGAAGACAGGAATGGCAATGTGATGCTGCTCCTAGAGATGTAGAGCAAAGGGCAACACTTCTTCATTCAGAATGCGGAGGTACGCATGCTGGTTCAAATTCATCGTCACTGCAACGAGAAGGCCCATTTCATGGTACGAAAAGCATCCCCAAAACATCACAGAACCTCCTCCAGCTTGAACAACACCTTCGACACAATCATAATTAAAGGCTTCATTGGGCTTCCGATACACTCGTCGCAGGCCCAATGAGTCACTCGAGTATCCAAATAAAAACGAGACTCATCAGACCAAATTACTAGTTTCCAATCCTCAACAGCAAAGTTTTGATGCCTTTGAGCCCATTGATAACGTGTGGCTTGCTGTTAAAAGAGACCTCTTCAATGGTACTCTGCTCCATATGTCCATCGCATTCAGTTCTCGTCGCAATGTCCTTTCAAAAATTGGTTGGAGTGAACTTTCATTGACTGTTTGGAGCAATCGTTGCCTGTTTTGAAACCGATTTGCAGTTATTAGGCGTGCAACATGGCGGTGGTCCCTGATAATGAGAATCGTTTTCCGGCCACAGTTACGTCGCCGACTTTCAGTTGACTGCGAACTACAATACTGTTTGTAGACCCGCTGGACAGTACACTTTAACACACCCCAACAAATTGGGCGACTTCATTCACTTTGTGTCCGTGGGCACGGCCAAACACGATGGCTCCTTTATGCCATTCAGTAACGTCTATCTTACGACCCATATTGCAGACTAAATTCAACACACACGTTGCCTTCACCACTGTACGAGGCAGAAATGATCCTGTAGACCATATCAGTATCATTTATCTCCCAACAATGCTATCACGGCGCACTCTGTGCAACCGATAACTTCCTACTCTCATTTCTGTTAAGGGTGACTAATTTTTTGTCCGGTGTGCTTACAATCCTCCCCATAAACTTTCTGTAACTTTACATAAGTATGTGTCTTTTCAAGTTTTTGACAAAATCTGATACAAATTCGTTGACCAATTTTTTTCCGACATGACAAATGTGACAAAAAGCTTCACACACGTAAGAACAAAGCACTACTGAAAAAAAAAAAACCCGGATAAGCAGGGAAGACGTAATTCACGGCACATGCGTGGCAGGTTCAATGTCAACCTGTGATAAACCGCATACTACTGTGTGGCGTGATTCCAAACTTATGCAGCCAGTTTGGACACTGTTTTTATCACGCCTCTTACGTCGACAAAATACGCATATTGTAGGCAGTATTCGGAGAAGTTTAAATTACAGGTAAGCCTTAATTTCAGAACTCAATAACATACATACATAGGGCAGTCAAAAAGTTAGTTGCACTCGCATGTAAAAAAAAATGAACATTTAGGGAAATGTTTATACTTACGTAGGAAATACAATAGAAGAGCTATTTTTCGATGTAATCGCATAGTTTATTTAAACATTTATCGTAGCGTGGCATGAGTTTGTCTATCCCTTCTTGAAAACATTGTTGTCCAACTTGCGATAACCATTCTTGCGTCGCATTTCTTGCAGTCTTCATCGCAGTGATATCGTCGCTTAGCAAGGTCATTTTTCATGGGGCCGAACACATGGAAATCACAAGGCGAAAGATCTGGACTGTAGGGAGGGTGTTCCCATCTCCCATTTGAATTTGTCAAGGAGGGCTTTCGTGACGCTTGCCGAATGTGGTGTCGCGTTGTCATGCAGGACAGCCTCTTGACAGTTTTTCGGGCCATCGAATCTTTAATCGTCTTTCGCAGTATGATGCCGCATTAATCGTGGTGCCCTTCGGAAATGAATTCATAATGCATGACACCTTGATTGTCGAAGAAAAGGGTGAGCATAACCTTTCCGGCGGAAAGAACAATTCAGCACTTTTTCGGAGGAGAATGTAATTTTTTTATTTTTTTCCCCCACACACATGAAGTCTGCTTTGTTTCTGGTGCCAAGTGATGGATCCAAGTCTCGTCTCCAGTCACGATATGGTCAACAAAATCATTTTCCTTCTCTGTGATAATAATCCAAAAAAGCGAGAACTGTTTGAAAACGTTGCGCCCTGTGTTGTTCTGTGAGCAGTGATGTATTCAGGCATCTTCTCGGGAGTGCTTAGCCCCCCCCCCCTCTAAAATCCATGAAAGCCCCCTGTAGGTTTTGGGGTGATTTCCCCTTATATTTAGTCTAATTGTTTTCGTTTATACTGTACCTGAATATTTGGAGTAATTTAAAAAACTTAAGAAAATGATGGGAAATATTATAATAATAATAATAAAAACACACACATGGAATTCAATTTGAAATTTCTATCATCCTTCAAGAATATGTTAAACAGTCCTTGCTGAAGGGGTAATTTTTCAAGCACTGACAATTCGGACTACATCCGCAATAAAAACCAAATTCCACAGAGTAGAGAATACATCATCATATTTTGGAAGCTGGCATTCAGCTTTATTTCAGTCTTCTGGATGCCGACTTTCCATATATACAGTTACGCCTCAGTGTAGCCAACGTGACGATAGTGCTTCCTTCCAATACAACAAAATATTTGCTACCTAATTTTTAACAATAGCAAATTACTAGAAATCTTTCCCCATAAAAAGTTTTTTTTTCTCCTAGTGGTTGGTGGTTTACACTGTGTGACAAAAAATAAAAAAAAAAAAAACATCGAGGCACCTTAAACTGGTTACCCAACGGTTAGTAGTACAAAAAAAAAAAAGAGAAACCTATGTCCTAATCGAAATATCTAAAGGGGCTGAACTAAGTCGCAAGGGAATGGTTAAAACCATACGTTTTCGGGTTACGCTGTAATGATTCCTTAATAATCAGAAACACGCTTGTTTAAAGGCGAGGACATTTTTACCATTCCTAATGTTTTGGGGGAATTTTCTCCTGCACAGCGTTATCTTACTAGCATCCTCATTATTTTACAACACCCCCATCGTGAAATCCCTGGTGCATCACTGAATTAAAGCAAAGGTGCATTTTTAATCACTTGTATGTGTAGATTTCTTGGAATTCGCCGCATTTGCGATATACGAGCATAAGAAAACTTTTATACTCAATTTGCAATTTTTTAACGTATTAATGCATACATAAATAACAAAATTATAATTATATGTAAATTATCAGCCAACAAGTTTGAGCCCCCTAAAAAATTTTAATTCCCCCCCCCCCAGTAAAAACTGAATTCAACGCTGTCTGTGAGTAAGCGAGGCCCCCATCGAGCACAAACTTATCGAAACTCAAGACGCTTGGTGATGATGTGGTGCACGCTTCCGTGCGAAATATTCAATTCATCAGCAACCTCGTCCACTGTGATTCGCCTGTTCGCATGATTTAATTCGTTAACGAGGCCCACGTTTTCATTCATCGTCGAAGTTGACGGCCTTCCCTCCCGGTAATCGTCTTCGATATCCGTGCGTCCTTTCTCGAACAACGAACACCATTTTGCGATCACCTGCCGCGAAAATAATTTGTCACTGTACACTACAATTAATCGGCATTGAATTTCAGTGGGATTCAACTTTTTGGGGATCACTGCACAGATTTCAAATTTGGGCGCAACTTCCAACAGACACATCTTTCACGAGTGATAACAGACGAACTGTCACGGCTGCTTCGCGGAAGAAATACAAGTGGCGCCCCCCACATCGTATCTAACTATCTTTCATACAAAAAAAAAAAATGGTGGGAGCATGCAACTAACTTTTTGACTGCCCCTCGTACATTTTTTTATTTAATTTCTTGTCAATGAGGAAAAATTATATAACTCAAATCTGATTGAAAATTGATATTTTAACTATCATATAATGAACCATATACCATTTTCAGTGACAAATATTATAAGAGGCCGGTTACGTCAATTTTTGCCTGGGACCGCCAAAGTATGGCCAGTGCTGGTGATTGGAAGCTTTTTCCGAGTCCTCTAACCTCTCTTCCAAGAAACACAACAGGAACTAAAGCATCCTGGGTGAATGCGATTGCACTCGGATGCTTCGCTGGATTTCAGTCTTGAGCGTCAACTCCGCCACACTGAGACACATTCACATAGAAAATATACTGTGGATTGAAATAATTTGCGTTGCTTTTCACAATGTTTCTGTTTATAGTATATTAATTTTCAAATGCTTACATGTGACGTATTTTCAGAATTCATCACTGCAGCTTTATTGATAAGATGAAAGCTCCAGTAATATCGAAAACTCAGAAGTGATTCTTAAAGATGTTTTGTAAAGGCCACAGTCAAACGTTTTCAAACAACAGAAAATTCAAATTTTACAAGAAAGAATAGCAAGCTGAACACTAGGCTCTAATTATCTGAGGAGAGTAGGGGACTGAAGTACGTCCTGAATTCTAAAACTTGATTTATCCGGACTTCAGGTTGGTTATCACACAAATAATTCTCAAGGCTATAAAAAAGCATAAAATGTATGCAAAATACAGGGTGTTTCATAAAGAATGTCCCCATTTGAAAAGTGTATATCTCGGCAACCCCGAACCACTGATGAATGCGACTCGTAACATGTCTACGGGCGTGGTCTATGACTACCGCTAGATGCCAGCACGAGCGTCCAAACAGCCGCTACGCTTAGTGAGTGAGAAGATGGCGTCGAGGCAACAGAAGGCGTTTTGTGTGCTCGAATTTAGCAAGACCAAGTCCGTGTTTACGGTGCAGCGTGCATTTAAACGGCGTTACGGCAATGCTCCACCAGAGGGCAAAAACATTCGCCGTTGGTATCGACAATTTGAAGAAACAGGGTGTTTATGTAAGGGAAAGAGTCCTGGACGACCAACCACCTCAGCGACGAATGTGCAACGAATTCACGAGGCGTTTCAGCGAGGCCCACGGAAGTCTACTCGTCGTGCGGGCCGCGAACTTGCCATCCCTCATGTGACTGTTTGGCGTGTTTTACGACTACGTTTGCTGCTGAAGCCGTACAGATTGCAACTGGTGCAAGATCTTCGTAGAGGTGACAAAACACAACGAAAAGATTTTTGCGCAACTCTGTTAGAGGCCATGGAAGACGACACAGTCGTACAAAGGTTGATTTTTAGCGATGAAGCAACCTTTCATGTAAGCGGGAAAGTTTCGGGCCACAATGTTCGCATATGGGGACTGGAGAATCCACATGAAACTCTAACATGAAAGTGATTCACCGAAACTGAATGTTTTTTGCGCGGTTTCTGTTAGAAAGATTTATGGCCCTTTCTTTTTTGCGGACAACACGGTTACGGGCAACTCCTATTTTGCAATGCTGAAGGACTGGCTACTTCCACAGCTGCAGGACGACTCTGAAGATTACATTTTGCAGCAGGACGGCGCACCGCCACATTGGAACCTTCAAGTTCGTCGGTTTCTAAACAACACATTGCCTCAGCGTTGGATTGGACGCAGGGGACCCCATGACTTGGCACTACACGCTTGGCCTCCGAGATCTCCAGACATCACACCATGTGACTTTTTTTTTAATGGGGATACGTGAAAGGCCGTGTTTATGTTCCCCCTTTACCCGCTGACTTGGATGAGCTCCGAACGAGAATCACGGCCGCGGTAAATTCTGTGAAGACACTCTCCGACGCGTTTGGGATGAATTCAGCTATCGGATTGGTGTTGTCTGTGCAGCAGGTGGAGGGCACATTGAGCATTTGTAATTGTGGTGAGTGAAACTTTAGACCTTCCTTCATACTTGGATCTTTGTTTTGTAACTATCCCACATTTGCCTTATTAAATATACTACTTTGAAATCGGGTCATTCTTTTTTAAACACCCTGTATTTCTCAGTGTGAAAGCTATGCGACGCAAAAGTAGCGAGTCTTTAGAAGCAGAGATAACAGTATACATCTAAAAGGTATCCAGCACACAAAATAATAATAATTTTTTCCCTACAAATTTTTAGATGGATTGAAGTGGGATAAAGTGTTTATCGAAGCCAATAACATCGAATGTATGCTCCCTAGCAGCAAGGTTATACAGTACAATAAGACGAGACCAAAAGGTGTGAATCTCTTCTCACAGCTCAAGCTATTTTGCCTGGGACCGACGAAGTACTATAATAATCACTAGTACTTAATTTTTATTAGTCCGATTTGAACAATTACAATTTTTCAAATCGGACTAATAAGTGTAAAGATAACACGCCTCTGTTTATTCTTCCATGACTGTTCATGAACTAACGACGCAACATTCAATTATTTGAAGAAAAAAAAAGTACTTGTCTTCATTCTTCATGGAAGAATGAAGACAAGTACTTTTTTTTTTTAAAAGCAAGTCCACGGAGAAGTCATTCCGAGATGAACTTTACTTAGAAGTATATGAACTTTACAATGAAGTCATTCCGTGATGAACTAAGTACTTTTTTTTTTTTTTTTTTCGAAGCAAGTCCACGGAGAAGTTATTCCGAGATGAACTTTTCGGGAATTTTAGAATTGAATTAACTTTTTGAAAACAACTATATGCTGAAGCCCTTGGCAGAAGAGAATAACAAAAAAATAGAAAATATGCTAAAAGAAACTTCAAATTAAAAGCATTTCTCAAATCCGTACCTTGGAAGCACAGATATCAGGAAAAAAAAGTTCTGACATTTATTTTTTCTCAGTGCGCAATTGTGCAATATTTAAAATGTTCCCCACCTTTACTGTAGCGAATGGCATACAGTAAAAGAAAATTTTCAATAGGATTTTTTGAAGCGGATATACGATTGCAAACTTGATACCAACTAACACCCCCTAGCAGTGACGTAACCATGTTTCAAAATCTGGATGGGGGGGGGGTCCGATCACACAGACACATATTAATTATATGTATACATATATATATATTATACAAGAAGCAAGTGGAGAAATCGAAACAGTACTCGCCCAAATTTTCACTCGATGCCTTAATGAAGGGAAGATTCCTGAGGATTGGAACAACGCTACAATGATCCTGCTACATAAAAAATGTGACATTGAGGATCTCGGAAACTACAGACCTATCAGCCTCTTATCAATGAATTATAAAATCTTCACTAAAGTTCTTTCACACCGCTTGAAGGTAACACTGGACATGGCTCAACCGAGAGAACAATCTGGATTCAGGAGTGGCTACAGCACAATAGATCATATCCACATACTGAGAGAACTAATTGAAAGTGAGAGGGAATATGAACTTCCATTGTGCATGGCTTTTATCGATTATGAAAAAGCCTTTGATTCGGTGAAACCATCAGCAGTTACAATGGCTTTGAAATCCTGCGGTATTGAAGATGCATACATTAATATTATTAATAACATCTATGAAAATGCAAGTGCAAAGATTCGGCTGTTTGGAAATACAACACACATAAAAATTGGAAAGGGAGTGAGACAAGGTGACACCATATCTCTGAAGCTCTTTAATGCTACATTGGAAAACGTCTTTCAATCACTGAACTGGGAAAACAAAGGGATAAAGATTAATGGAGATTATCTAACCCACCTTCGTTTTGCTAATGACATAGTCATTTTTGCAACTACCCCATCAGAGCTGCAGAGTATGATCCAGGAACTTGTTGACAAGAGTAAAGAAGTGGGATTAAAAATGAACTTTCAGAAAACAAAAGTGATGTTCAATGCTTTTACAAGAAATGAAGATTTATCGATTGATGGAGAAAAGCTGGAGATAACAGACACGTACGTTTATCTTGGACAGCAGATATCAAGTGAGGGTCACATTGATGAAGAAATTAATCGGCGTACAAAACTTGCCTGGAGAGCTTTTGGAAGAAACAGCATAATTTTCAAGAGCAACATGCCATTACGTCCTAAAAGAAAAGTGTTTGATCAATGCATCCTTCCAGTGCTTACGTATGGTGCAGAGACGTGGACCTTAACTAAATGAGACATACAAAGGCTGCAGACAACTCAAAGCCGCATGGAGAGGTGCATGCTTGGTGTAACCAGGAGAGATAAGAAGAGGAACTCGTGGATTCGAAAAATGACAAGAGTGGAAGACATCATGATCAGAGTTAAATCCCTGAAATGGCAATGGGCTAGACATACTGCCAGAAGGACAGACCATTGATGGACAGCCGAAATTTTAGATTGGATTCCAAGGGACAGGAAAAGACCCAGAAGACCACATGGGAGATGGGTGGCTGAACTTGGAGGAGACTGTGGAAGAAACTTGAGGAGAACTTCGTCCCGCAATGGATTGATAATGGCTGACAATGATGATGATGACGATGATATATATTATACAATATTATACGTATACATACTGTATAAGGTAGAGTTTGGGACCTCCTCCCCTACACACACGCGCGCAGGAGCAAAGCAGTTGCTGAGGCGCGATCTAACAGGCACGACATAGGTTGGCAAATTGTGGAACTTAGCGAACAAAACTGCGATAGATAGGGCAGAAATTTAAATTACAAAGTTGTAGAACTGACTTTGCTTATTAGGAATCGACATCGCTGTTTTATTAAGTACACATTATACACGTGTTTGCATTCTACGAAAAATTGCGATCTTATATTACTAAATTTAGTTGGTTCACATCATAAAAAAGTGTGCATTATATTCCTGAAAATGGGGGGTCCTTTATCTCAAATCTGGGGGGGGGGGCTGACAACCCGGTTACGCCTATGACCCCTAGTGCCAGAACTGTGAACTACAAAAACCCACGAGTACATGCAAATTGTTTTTTCAAATCGGACTTTTTAGATGAGAACAACTTAAACATTCGCGAGCGGGAAAGTTGCACATTATTTTGGGCAGAAAAGGGCACCAAATGTTTTCGTAGTTAGTAGTATCTGACCGAAAAAGGATTCTCTTTATCGGGTGTTTAGAAGCACAGGTATTGCTGTAAATACGTTGTAAACGGAAACGAGAACTTATGCCCTCTAGTGCAGGGCCTGATTTCTGCACGTGCACGGGGCCTCAGAATTTGGAGGGCCTCCAAACTACCTCTAAAAACCAAATATATTTTTAAGTCTATTCATGCCAAATTAATGAAAAAAGAGACTGCTTTGTTAATGATTATCTGAGACAATATTGCAACGAATCAACAAAGTGAGCACTTGCCTTTCAATCTTCCATGGGCAATTTGTCGTTAGTTTTACCATTGTATGAATCAATTATTGACTTCATCCTGAATTTCGTGAGAAAAAATTTCTAACAGTTCAAGAAAGAATACAACCAGTTAGGGAGAGAAATGGATTATGAATCCTCAAGAAGGAAGAAAATACCCAAGAACCGACTTCTAGATGATTCATCAACACCAGACGTTGTTTTTAATAATCGAGATTCCTTCATTACTCAAACTTTTTAGGTAATGTGTGACAATCTTGTTTCACAGTTGCAAACCAGAAAGAAGTCATAAGAGGAATTGGACTCTAGATTTGGATTTGTCTACAAGAATGCCCTAAGTGATGTGATGGAAGCAGCTGAATTGTTGCAAAAGCAGTTTTCAAATGAACTTGAAGAAGACTTTCCTGAAGAGTTCCTTCAATTTCGAATCCTGATGAAACAATTCATTCACTAAGAGCACAGATCCCCTCACTTGCCTTGGGAAGTTAAGGGACTTGAATTTAGTTCATAGTTTTCCCATTGTTGACACATGTCTCAAGATTTTTTTACCAATACCAATTTCCAAATGTTCAAATGAACGCTCGTTAGCGGTTCTGAAAAGAGCGAAGCATAAAGTTTAAAAGAAGAGTCAATTGATGCTCTTCATATACTGTCCATTAAAAGTGATGTAACAGCAGATTTAAGTTTTGACGATATAATTGGTGATTTTGCAGCCACAAAAGGAAAAAGCCATTTTGTAATGCCCTGCTGCCAATTCAACAGTTAAAAATGATCAAGTATCTTTTAAATATTTTTATTCATACATTTTTAATGGTTTGTTTAAAAATGGGGTGTGACTTATAATCACGCTCCTGTAATAAAATGTAGGTATGGTTTGTTTTTCCTTGAGGTCTCATATCACAGGTGAAGCCCATATTCGCAGCAATACGGTATGTTATACATGAAAGGCATTTCAGAAAAACATGTAGAATTTACTAAAAATATCTTTATTAATATTAGTTTTGAGGACAAAATTTGTGAATCAATATTCATAATTATGTTGGGTTTACTTTTACATAAATGAAAATACCGAAAAAGTTCAAATGACATTACTTTATTTAAAGACTTGTAATAACTTACATGAACTGTTGCAATAATTTATCCCATAATGTGTGTTGGCACTTGTCAACTGTAACATTTTGTGAGGGATTGCTTCTTACAGCTTAAACTACCGTCGCTTCATCATTTCCATTAAATTTATGGTAGACTAGAGGTTTTAAATTATATCTCCGGGAGGATAGTTATTTGTTTTGCAAATGATACCATAAACAAAAAAAGGATTCCAGAGTAATTAATGTTACGGCTGTAAGCTCTGCGGATGCGGGGAAGTACAAGTGGTGTGAATGCTCGTCTATTACAATCCACATTGGCTGCAAAGATAACTAGCATGTGGGATGCATTTTATTGTTTTACTACTAGAAAAATTGCTTGCAAAAAAAAATATTTACCAGCAAATATTCTTCTCAACTGTTAGCTGATAATTTTAATCGAGGGGGCCCCAAACGTAGGATGTGCACAGGGCCTCCGCTGACCTAAATCGGGCCCTGCTCTAATGGCAAACTTGTGCGTTAAGAAAATCTGAAATCATGTGTACAGCACTTTGTACTAGAAGCGCTGTACGACAGAGAAAGAAGTTTTCAAATCGGATAATCAGTTGCAGAGATATAGCGGAAAATAAAATATTCGACTACGCCCCTGGTGGCGAAACTATGCGTTGTTTTACGGTTTTCTCAAAAGGTTTTTCGTTGTGAGCGGTATCTGACTGCAAGATTTTTTGTTTTTTTAATAGTTTTTCAGATATTGCTGCAAATACATCAGAAAGAGAAATATTATACACTTATGCCTCTAGTGGCAAAACTTTCACCAAATTTTAGAAATTATACGCAGAACATTTCCCACCAGGAGCTCTATCCGAAACACACGGAATTTTTTAAATCCAAGTTTTAGAAGCAGAGATATCGGAGAAATCGAAATTTAATGTTACGTCTCCTAGCGGAAAAACTGAGCAACACTTGAAAAAGAAACGGAGCCCCAAATAGTCTTCGCTATAAAGGGTAGTGAAAGGAAGAAATAATTCCTTCAATCAGATATTTAAAAGCAATTCTATAGAATAAAATGTATTTTGAATTCGACAGCATCTGCATTTACGCCCTCTAGTGGCAAGGTTAGGCCTGAGATAAGAACCGGAAACCAAGGATCATCGTTCTCACAGTTCAAGCTTCCCAATGTAAAAAGAATTTTTAAATCGGGCTAACAGTTGCAGAGACCACAGTTGCCCACTGACGCACGGACGGACAAAGCGATAATACACAAGCACGTACTTCTTTTATTGGGTCGTTTCATAATTATTGGCCGATGCCGACAAAGCGAATTTGCATAGCCGGTTACAAGGGACGCCTCGTAGGAGGAACTACCAAACGCCCATGCAAATTTAATCGGTTCAGTCTACGTGTATAAAACGGTATTTCAGACAGATCTCAGCAGTTGGGGACGTGATGGAGCAACCTGACGTGAGATCAGTGATTTTGCACAAATTCAAACTTGGCCAGAATGTGACCGAAACGGTAGCAAATGTCAATAGAGCGTGGGTTGTCGGAACGACGAGTGACAGAACTGCTGGTGATGTTGCCATCGACCATAAGCCAGGCGCCGGTCGTCCGGTTTTGTGTGACACTGTACATTTAAGGCGGAAAGTGGAAGAAATTCCAACGTCCACAGTACACGAGTTCAGTGCCGAACTTGTCGTATCATCAGCGACAGTTTCCAGACACCTAGCAGCTATGGACAAGGTTAAAAACTGGATACTTCCACACGAACTCACCGAACGGCAGCAGATACGACGTCTGGAAACATGCAGTTTCCTCCAAAAACGTGAGGCTAGTGCTCCCTTTCTGCAACGGATCCTTACGGTTGATGAAAAATGGGTGCTTTATGAAAAAAGGAAGCGAACAGCGCCGTGGCTCGATAAAGGGGAACCAACCACCCAAACACATGTCAAAACCCGAGTTGCACCCACAGAAGCTTCTGATCTCTGTGTGGTGGACTGCCAAGCAGTGGCGGACTGGCCAGGGTGTCAGCATGCCCGATGGCAAGTGGGCGCCTTAAACATTATACAATATGTGCAAATCATTGCTGTATCTTCTAGCAAATGTGAAAGACGTTGTACTGAGACGAATTTCAGTATCACTTCAGTTAGGTCTTTTGTTTCAATCACAGCAATAACCTCATTATTTATAATATTCTTAGTAATTGTTGGGCCTTCTCTAACCCAATTTGTTCCAACAAAACACTCTTCTCGATCGTGGCTCCTTTGAGGTCACCATTCGGTAGTGGATACGAAAACAAGGAGCGGACGAGAACGGTAGAAATATCTCAAGAGTTGAACATATTCTTAATAATATATAGAACATATTCTTCCTATCAGTTAATGTCAGCCATAGATTACTAAAACTCAGAATTTATATATTCAAAACACACAAAATGTTAATGACCTTTTAGTAGCTTGAAAATATAATAAGAGTTCCAATTTATTATTGTATGCAATAATATTGAAGCTTCACTATATTGTACATTTTACTGTCAGCAATATGTACAATATATGAACACTGTAATTATTAAAAAATATATGAACAGTGTAATTATTAAAAAATATATGAACACTGTAATTACTAAAAAATATAAATTTATTTCGCAAAAAATTTAATTGTACCTTTATTCCACATGTATTGTTTTGAAAATTTTATTTATTTATTATAAAAATTCAATAATAGCCTTATAGTTGTGGGTGGGCCCCTCTTTGTCTCCTGGGAACCAATATTTTTATAACCAATCCGCCACTGCTGCCAAGACTATGATTCATTATGAGTTTTTGCCGCGAGGTCAAACAATCACAACGGACGTGTGCTGCCATCAGCCGAACGAATGTCACCAGAAATTATGCAGCAAACAACCATCGCTCGCCAATCGTTTGGGTCCCATACTGGTTCAGGATGGCGCACGACCACATGTGTCTATTGGAAGCATGCGAAAAATCAACGCCTTAGGGTACGAGGTCCTCTCTCACCCTGTACATTCACCTGACTTGGCCCCATCAGGACTTTCACATGTTTCGCCATTTGGACCACTTCTTGAGGGGCAAACGGTTCGCTAACAAGGATGCTGTGATTTCCGGCGTTAGCGATTCCTCGGATTACTGTGATGCCAGTTTCTGCCACCGCGGCATTTTTGCACTGAAAACACGTTGGGCACAGTGTATTGCTGCCGAGGGCAGAAATTTTTCGGAATAAAATGCATTTCGTCGTCTGTTACTGCTGTTTGTTTCTTTGTGTCCGAATCGGCCAATAATTATGAAAAGTACGACAAAGTGATGAGTCACCACATTCACGTCAATGCCCACAGATCACATAAGAAAAAACATGGAAGGATAGGACAAAGATAGCAAACAGTGTTACATCGCGCTCAGAGGCGACTTTAACTCTTTTGGGGCCGTAGGCGCTAAACGATTCTGGGGCCCCTCCTTCCCCTTCTTATCGCCTCAGAAATTTTTTTCCGTCAGATTAACAAAAAAAAAAAGTCAAGAAAAATGTTTTTGCGCTTTTTGATATGCGATTCTGTCATAAATTATTAGGACGTTTTGTCAGAAACAGTGCTAATGTAATCAGTTTGACTGTTTGCGCACATCGAACTTTTTGTTTTTACAGATATTTCAAAAATTATTTTTGCGGCTAATAGAAAATCAAAAGGCACTAAGTTTGGCACTTTAAATGTCCCATACCCTTTATGAATTTACGATTAAAGGCTGTCAAAGTCAAACATTCAAGAAATTAAAGTTCTCTTGTGAAGAAATAGTTTTGTGCCTCTCAGATTAGGCTTAACAGTTCTTTCTCAAATACTTAAATTTTCGAATCAGTTCATTAATTTCCTGCTAGAGGTACTGAAGGACAATAAATGTGGTTTTCACAGATTCTTCAAAAATTATTTTTGGGAATAATATGACATAAAATTTCATTAAATTTTGGCCATTTTAAATTTCACTACCAGTTCATAAATTTCCCTCTAGTTCTGGAATTGGAAATTTAAGAAATTTCAGCTTTACGCTACGAGAGACCATTTCGGTTACGGCAAAAGTTCTTTTTGAATTTGATACGTTTGGCAAAACTACCTACATTAGTACATCTTCAGTTGCTATAGGTAACTATGGCGAATTTAACGCTAAAGGCGCTGA
Organism: Macrothele yani; assembly: GCA_039090855.1. Lineage (NCBI taxonomy): Eukaryota > Metazoa > Arthropoda > Arachnida > Araneae > Macrothelidae > Macrothele > Macrothele yani. The sequence continues at coordinate 69,041,663 of CM077025.1, read as the reverse complement.
AAATGGAGTTTCGCTAATTTTATCAATACATTTCGTATAAATTGTCATGAAACTGGAATAAGTTTCAATTACAAAATATGCCCTCTCCATCGCTTCAGCTTTAGAAAATCACCTTGTTTTTACGTTATGAGCAAATTAGTAGGCAACGAGCATGGTATCCAGCAAAAATAAAATACTTGAAGACATTGGCAACCGGAGAAGTCCTCCGCGTTACAAAATACGGGTAAATTTAAATTTGTGCACAGTACTTCGCTTAAAAAGGGTGGATGACTTTTCGTGGAGGAGTTTTCTTGTAGCGAACGATTATGTAAATCGAAGAGATTCAGCCGTCCATGGCATAGACAAATGTTGTGAACTAAAAAAGTTGGACAGTAAGAATTTCATCCGTCAGTGCAAATAAGCGAGAGTGTGAAGAGTTTCTTGAAAACATTTTTCCTTACTACTTTCATCAGAAAATTGAGGTCTGCGTTTTTTTTTATTATGTCAAAAAGATGCGTAAGATTTTCTTTATACCTCCACCGCATTTATCAGAAACAGAAGCATAAGGATTAAGTGCAAAAGATCCAGCTTGAAAATGGAAAAGTAGGAACCACAGTTTTTCGAGTAAGAGTATCATTGAAACTTTTATTGGCCGCCCGGGTGGAGCAGTGGTCTAAGCGCTGGCTTATGACCATTCGTCCGAGATCGTCCGGGTTCGGATCCCGATGAGGCATGGATGTTGTGTTTGTCTTACAGCACTGGCTCTCTCCCTTCCCTGGAACCAGTGACCCTAAATCAGGGACGGGCGACTGCTTATAGGCCATTGAGTTGCTCACGGTGGTCGTTAAACCTCCAATCAACAAAAAAAACTTTTATTGCTTTTTCAAATGTTAATGTGTTGTCAATTTAAGGAATAGAAAGGGTGGGAAAACTTGATAATTATCAGTATTAAACTAGGGAAGGAGAAAGCAATAAGAAAATGCTATTGCAATACAATAAAAAAAATTTTTTAACACTATTCAGTAAAAAAAGATAAACAGTGCAACGTTTTCGAATATCTTTACTTTGCAGCCTAAGCACACACTTTTTGTGAAAAAAAAAAAAAAGAACGAAGCACCCGGAGAAAGTCCTTTGATCCTAATGAAACTCTGCATGCAAGTACCTCAGAGCCGAATATGCAAATGATTAATTAAAAAATAACTACCAATGACTAAATACCGGTCCGCGACAGCGCATGGGAACCGCATCGAGAAGGGTATATCAAGAGCAAATGGCGACGCAATAGGTTGTATAATGCGTCGACGTACCGGACATTGTGACAGCGAATTACTGGTACATTAACCTCCAGACTGTTAGGATGCCACGTCGACGGATCCGTGCACAGCACGAGAAGTCGAGCGGGTTTGTGAGAGGATATATAATTAGGCTGAGAGAAGCCGGTTGGTCAAGTCGCCGTATCGCCAGGCATTTGGATCGGAGCGAAGCGGTAATCGGACGATGTTGGCGCCAATGGATCGAACAGGGCACCACAATCCAGCGGTACACGGGCAGTAGACGACCGAGGGCAACGACAGAACGCGAACATTGAGCGATTGTGAGAGCCGCACGAACAGAACCGAATTCGTCGCTCTCAACAATCCGTGGCCATGTTGCGTCGTCCACAGGTACGGAAGTGGCCATTCGGACCGTTGCCAGACGAGTTGCGGCACAGGGATTACATTCCAGGAGGCCAATCCGCCGCTTCCTACTGATCAGATAGCATCTCAAGCACCAATTGAAGTGGTGTCGGACCCGATCGACGAGGGATAATGTCCAGTGGTGTCATGTTGTCTCCAGTGATGAGTCACGGTTTGCACTTAGCACCGATGACCAGCGCATGCGAGTCTGGAGACGAGCCGACTAGCGCACGGACCGTGCAACGGCACAGGGCTCGGGCACCCTATCTGACTGTCTAGGAAGCTATTTCCTACAATAGATGGACACCCTTCGAAGTCCTCCGCACTACCCTGGCGGCTCAACGGTACGTCGACGCACTACGACCTGCTGTGTTGCCCTTCCTGTAGCACATCACCGAATAATTTTGCAACAGGATAATACCCGGCCACACACGACATAGCTCTCCCGGGCCTGCCTCTGTAATGTAGACACCCTTCTAGGCCAGCCCGATCACCTAATTTCTCACCGATCAAACATGATGGGATCCCACCTACACCCATCCCGGAATGTCGGCGAATTGGCCCACAATTTGGACACCATCTGGCATTCCGTGCCTCAGAACAGTATCCGTAAACTGTATGTGTCTCTGCCACGCTGGGTTTCTGCTTGTATCCGAGCGAGAGGTGGCGCTACAATACGACTTATTGACTTCTTCTACTCATGTAACTGTTTTATCCGGATAAATGGCCCAACTGCTGTGGAATTGCAATAATTTCCTCTCCTATACATGTACATTACACATGCCAATTTTCATCTTGATTGGATGATTCCTTTTGGGTGCTTCGTTTTCTTTCTTTTTTTCTTTTTTTTTTTTCTTTTTTTTTTTTTTTGTTCTTCTTTCTTTCTTTTTAGCGAAGAGAAGATTGTATTAGCTACTTTGGTTCAGGGTGGTGTAGGAAGATTAGGGCTAAGGAAGAACTTGATTATACTACTCCAGAGAGAAAAGGTAGTAAACAGCAAACACCCCGGATCATCAGGACAGTTTCTACAAGCACTCTTCATCGCAGCTCAGGAAAGACAGGTAAAAAGTTCCAACACAGATGTTTTTCCTTGGCTGGAAGTCATATGAAAGTAATTTATATCACAGCCAGCTAAGTATTCGCCTTAAACAATGAAAAGTGTGGGAAGCGTCAATCCTTGTTTCACCTACCACTAAAAGGAAGGCTAGGTTATTTTAACATTTTCTTTCAAAACAAGTACATCGATAACAATTCGAAAATTTAAAATGAGAAAGTAAATTATCACTTGACAATAAAGTGGTCACTTTAAGGATTGATTTATTTCGGTCCATGGAAAGCAAAACAAAACTGGCAATTCAATTATACGTTTTCGGGGCCCCTCAAGCTATGGGGCCCTAGGCGCGCCTACTGCGCCTAGTGGTAAATCCGCCCCTGATCGCGCCACAGCAATGTACTGTACTTTGGGATTAAAACTGTACAGCTACAAGCACGCGTGTCTGTCTGTCTGTCTGTCTGTCTGTGTCTCTCACTCACTCACACACACACACACACACACACACACACACACACACACACACACACAAGGTAGAGAAGCAGTTAATCATTTTTTAACCGATTCAACAGTTATTTATATTTTTTCCTGTCGAAAGAATTGGAATTGATGAATTGTCGATAAGCAACGTTTTCTGCAACTTTGGGCATCTGACCATTTACTTCCCATGCAAACACGGAGTAAACGAGACTTAAGTTCATTAAAAACTGTTACAAAGGAGCTTTTTCATCCTTACCCCTAAGCGAGAGGTAGATTAATTAGCAGGAATACACGGTAGTAGCACAAGCGTCGTAAAGCAAGATGCCAAGCCAATTCATTACTGACTTCCGGTTATTCACCAACAGATGTCGTGCACACCCGCTTCAGAGAACGAGGAAAACGGGAAGAAAAAAAATCCTACGGATGACCTTCTCGAACTTATTACACCACCAGCCATTTACCTTTAAAATAGCACGACTGAATGCACGGCCTCACGGCGATTAACGAACATGAGGAGAAAAAATGTCGTGCGTGTGCGTGCGTGCACATAAGCTCGTTGAATGTTCTGATGCTATGGAACGATACCGGGATTAGGTTGAGCAATTTTCAGTATATTATTTATAAGCTTGCTGTTACATAAACTCTCTGAAGGTTTCAGGTCTCATCTATTATGAACATGGGATGCATTCTTGTGCTAAGGGGGAGGAAATGGGCGGCATGATGTTATAAATAGAAGAGTAAAACTTATTACTCTCAGATATAATACAACTTATAAGCCTTTATGTAACGAAATCTTATTAGGTTTTACTTCCTGTTTTTGTTTTACAATTGTAATCACCCTTGGCACAGTATTATACATAAAATTACAGAAAGACAGCTACCTAAACGAGACTTCAATACATCAACACTACTACTATCACAGTATTTGTAGCTAAATTTTCGCATTTTCTGCCATTACAAGACAAATCACAGTTTGAAATTATCACACATTCTTGGAACACAGAAATTAAACCAACAGCTACTTTTTTTCAATTGCGGAATACATGAGAACATCATGTAGTGGTAATGTGCTGACTCAAACTTTATCAAATTTGAGAATGGATTTCCAAATGATAGGAATATGACATAATGAGTCTGTGTTACAACTATTATGGGAAAAGTAAATTCTGATGCTTTCACGAAGCCCATGATATTTCCGATTAATGAAAGATGCACGATATTTCATGTTTTCCTAATCAGGTATGGAAAAACATGTCACTGGGAGTTAAATGATAATGAAGTGGATAGATTGCCTTTTCATTACATGAGAAATATGTTTAGCCATATGTCGATTAGTACTGTGATGGATACTTCCAATGTAAAATATTACACCTGAGCAGGTGCTGGTTGCAATAGCATAAACACCTGAAGAATTAAAGAGTTTAGTTTGGTCTATCTTTTAGAATTGGTTCATGAAGTTGTGGAGCAGGTTTAACAGCCAAATGATTAAATAAGTTCATGAAGTTGTGGAGCAGGTTTGTAACCAAATGATTTAAATACCGAGCACAGTTTACATAAAATGTACATAAAAGTATATGTGGTATTAAAAGGATTGTAAGGTACAAAACCTGCAAAGTGATGGGATATCGGAAGTTTGGAGAGTAAACAAATTACTTTTTTTCGGGGAATGGGTTGATTTTTACTGATGAGTCTGTGTACTAAGGTGGGAGGGGGGTTTATTGCTATTTCAATACTTATAAATGTTATTATATTTTGCCTGTAAAAAAGTACTATTTCAAACAAAATTAGCTTCGTGTATGTAGGATTTGAAAGCAGCCAGCTTCTATTTCAAAAAGGTACATGAGTGAAAAGTAGTAGGAGAACTAGCAGTAGGTTTTCTACAAACAGAGGACAAGAGTTTAGTAAGAATTTATGCTAATGTTTCCATCTAAGAGAAATGAACTATTATTATTACTATTATTCATGCTATGTGAATTTTATATTGGGGAATTTGGAGGTGATTTTTTTTTTTTTAGTTGACATGAGTGGCCTCAATAATCAATTTTTCTGATGGGGCCAAATGGTGAAAATGCGATTTATGTATTTTAACCATAAGGTGGATAGATAAAGAGGAAAATTTAAAGAGTCAATAATTTCTCCAAATTTTTCATATATATTCCAGCAAGCATGGGAGAAAGAGAACCCATGGGTACACTGTGCTTTTGTTAATTGAAAATATCACAGTAAACAAAGCAGTTATAATTTTGAATGGTTTCAAAACAATCATACAATTCTTGGACTAATTTCACCCTTGCAGTCCTTTATGTTCCATGAGTTTTTTTTTTTTTTTTATGTTCCATGAGTTTCTTGATCAAGAGCATATAAGCATCAAAGAATGGTGATAAAGGAAATAAAGATTAAATGTGTATGGTGTACGTGTTGTCTTTAGCGTCCACTAACGATGGGATTTTCTGAACAGTCTTTCGGATTTTCTGAAACCAGTCAGAAATTTCATTTGTTGACTAGTTACTTTTCTAGATTTACTGAAGGACAGAAAATATTTTCAGTGAGTGGTCAGTCAAATGGAATGGCTTTTTTTTTTTTTTAATCGCTTCTTTATGTGCAGTAGTATGCCACCTCAGAAATATTCCCTAAGAAAATTGGCAAAGTAGACTTTTGGGCAAGCCTGTTAACAGATTTACATAGTTTACCTGTTGTACCCGACTTCATCTTAGCACACTAAGTATTTTTCCGGAATTTCACAACTTTTTTTATCTAAAGACACTTACGGTAAGAAAACTGGGCACCTGAATTTGCCTACTTCACAGATAGCTAAAACTGTGTGAATAAGTAAAGTTCTTGAATTTTCTGGCAAAAGCTGAAGAATACTAAATCTTAGGTTGGCAACTGAAAGAACAATGGAGAGAGGTGCATGATGGTGTAAACAGGAAAAGTAGGTAAAGAAAACCCACGAATCAGGAAAATAACAGGAGTTGATGACACCATGATCCATGTAGAAATCTTGAAATGGCAATGGGCTGGACATATTGATAGAAAACTGACCACTGTTGGACAATACTAGACTGGATTCCAACACACACACACACACACACACACACACACAAAAAGACACAGGAGAAGACCATGCAGGAGATGGGTGCGTGAAATTTGATAGCATGGTGGAGTGACATGGAGAGGACGGGCTCAAGACAGAAAGGTGTGGAAACCACTTGAGCAGACCTTCATCCAGCAGTGCATTGATAATAGTTGATGATGATGATGACCTACACACTATGCGCACTCCAGCACAAACTTTTCCATGCCCTCCCCTCTCCATTCCCCAGCATTTCAACTGAATTAGTTCTGATTTACTGTATGGGTGATGTTTTCAATGAGTGTGTGTGGGCTCAGGGGTTATTACAAGAACTGGTCAAGAAAGGAATTGTTGCAGTTTTCTAGTTTCCTAAAAAAAAAAAAAAAAAAAAAAGCTACGTTCTGTTCACCAAAGACTTGGTTCAGAAAATTCCATCATCCATTCATGCTAGAGATACTAATACACCTTGGATGCTGATTTTATTTCCTTCCATGCTATTCTTTGGTGCTTAAGTGTTCCTGATCAAGGAACTTATTGGAACATCAAGAACATAATTGTGAATTGATCAAAGACTTATATGACTGTTTTGAAGCCATTCAAAATTATAGGTGCTTTGTTTACAATGGTATTTACTACAAACAAAAGCATAGTGTACTAATAAATGGACTCCCCACTTTCTTACATGCAGTGTAGATATATATTTTTTCAGAATTTGGAAAAATATTTATTGTTCCTTTCCATTCAAAAACTCACCATATGGCTAAGGTATGTAAATAACATTTTGATCATTTGGTAACACCAGAAAAACTCATTATTGCCATTCATGTCAGTTATTTCCAAATTCCTTAACATAAAATTCACTTTTACTGAAAAAGAAAATAATAAAATACATATTTTTTAATGTAAATATCAGGAAAATTTCAGACTACTCTCCTGAGCTTCTTGTTTATAGGAAACTTAGTATTAAAAGAAATTCGTCTTGTTGGACGATGATATTTATTCAGCTAAAAAACGAAATCTGTGTACAGGTTAAAAAACATGAGCACTTTCGGTGTATGACAGGATGTTCTAATTGACGTGCATGAAGTGTATAGCAGGAAAGTAGCCAAGAGCTTTTTAGGTAAGTGGTTGGCTTTTCTGATTGATAAATCATTAATGACTTGCATGTAAATATGCACACTTTGTTGGTACTTAATGCCTTTAAAGATGTAAGTAATATGATCTATGTACAGGTTAAAAAACATGAGCACTTTCGGTGTCAGCGACACCTTCATCAGATGTGATTTCCATCATGTGGTTACATGCTGGTCTTAAATACGTGGAGCAGATGCATCATGGGAAAGGTAATGTCAGTGTCACATGATATACCAGATAACAAGACAGTCGAAAAAGCATAATTAGCCAACGAAAATTACTCAATAGAAACAATAGTTATTGTGATGTCCTCCCTAATCAGATTGCTCCAGGGTTCAGGTAAAACACAATGATAATAGTCATTATATTTCGGCTTATAATACACGTTGCTGTAGAGGCTTTCTGTTAATAACAAGGAATAAACAGAGTTACGTGTGTTTATGATCTTAGCGTTGTCCCAGTCTGGGATGGAATTTCCAGCACTTACAGTTCTTGCAAAAGAGGTGCTTCCGTGATTCATTTTTAAATTATATCTGTGTTCATTTAATCTCAAATCCAAATTTCTTTTGTTTGAACCCACATAATGATTAATTAGTTCACCACAGTAGTGTCGAGCATAGGAATAACATACACACTCCATTTTTTCCCAAAAATGCAATTCATGAGGCAACCTTATGGGTTGTCTTATGTTATAAACGTGCTTTTGATTAAAATACACATAATATCTAAGGTATTTTACCTGATATTGTCAAAGTATTTCGCACGTTGTTTGCTCTGTGAGGCATGTGCTCCTGGCCCGAGAGGTCCCTTCATTACAGACCTTTGGTTAGTTATAAAAAAAAATTTGCAGAAATAAAACAGTTCAGTTATATATTTTCAGTTCCACATTCATTCATTCGCACAATCAAACGTTTAAAATTTACTATTAATTAAAAGATTTTAGCAGAAAGAGTTATACTCATTGGGTCAGGAGACGTCTCACAAGGAGTTCGTCGTTACGGCGAGCGCTTTCAGCGGTGCTTAACCGCCATCTTTTGACCACTACATTTACACGAGGGTTCCTCGCGTGTGTGTCGTTTTGGAGTTGCATGTTGGGAATCGATGGGAAGGTTTGCTGCCTGTATGTGTTAGGTGATTTGTTTCCAATGTGTCGTCATCTATTGGATGAGCTGGTAGGTATCAGTCGTAAGTATAATTATTTTGTGTAGATATTTTTGGGCTATTATTATTTGTTCGTAGAAACAGGTGTATTTCTATTTATTTTTATTTTTTGTTCTTTATTTATTGGTTGGATTTTTTGTAATGTTCTTTTTCTTATCTTTTTTTATGAATTTTTTTATAAGTGATTTCTAGGCTGTGTCTAGTGTGGTGGGGTTTGTAAGTTGCATATTTTATCTTCTTTTTTTTTTTTTTGTTCAATTATAACGCTTTCAGAAATCCTTAATTCTTTTTCGTTTGTGTGGGTCAGGATATTGCTTGTGTTTAACACAAACAATACCCTGATTATTTCCATTGTTAATTTTGTCACGATCGTTGCGGATAATGGAATATAAATTGCATGATCATATTCCAAATTGTATTTTATGACGGGAGCATATGTTGGTAAGAAGGTTTACAATATGTGGATTAAAATCAACAGATCCAACATACTTTTTAGGCACTTGTTCACTAATTAAAGCAGTTGACATAGCAAACTGTACTTTATTGTCCACCCCCTTAAGAATGTCGCCCAGATAACCATAGTTTTTAGGAAAGGATGATATCCATTGTAGTTCTTGAGCTCTGGCAAAACGGCTAGAAGAATGTGAATATGCTCTTCTAAATAGGAAGTGCAAAGCAGAAATTTTATGCTGAAAAGTGTGGGCAGAATTGTACGGAATTAGAGTGGGTGTGGAAGTGGGGTTTTGATAAACGGCAAAAGACAGGGAATTGTCAGAAGGGTTACGAGTAATTTGAAAATCTAGAAAAAGTAAAACAAAATTTTGTTCAAGTTCTATCATGAGTTTGATCGAGAGGTATTGAGAAGACATAGCGTTGACAAACTGATGTAATTCATCTATGGTATATGGCCAAATTGCCAAGATGTCGTCAATGTAACGGATACAGAGACAAGGTTTTTGTGGGAATTCAACTTTATTTTCAATGTGCCGAAGAAGAATTTCTGCTAAAACTGCAGATAAAGGTGAACCCATGGCTGTCCCATCGGTTTGTTGATAAAAAATGTTCTGAAATTTGAAAAATAAACGCCTTTTAATTAGATGAAGATCATTCATTATGAAAGAAATATCATTTGCAGAAATGTTAGAATCAATGAGTAAAGCCTGAATTAACTGAAATGTAGTTTGCATAGGTACATTCGTGTATTACGAAACTACATCTAGGGACGCCAAGATATAAGTAGGTAGTGGCTTAATTAACTTTAACTTATCAATAGCTTGTGTGGTACTCTTTATTGAGTAGGAAGAATTCACGGTAAATTTGGTGAGATAATTTGCCAAGTCTTTTTCCAAAGGTTGGGTGGGGGCAATGACACAAGAGGGCAAATAAGGTACCCTTCCTTATGTAGTTTTAATCTACCAAATAAATCAGGTACATGGCAGACGGGGGGTGGATTGAAAGCTTTTGAAAAGGAATCTGCAGGAGCTGAAGAATTCTTAAGGCTGCTTAAAGCACTAACAGTAACCCTGGTGGGGTCTCGTTCCACAATTACATGAGGGATACTAGAAATGGCATTGAGCATTTTTTGAACAAAATCACTTTGATTTAAAATCACAACTTGACTAGTTTTATCAGCTAAAAGAATGGCAATATGTGGGTCCTTTTTCAGTTCAATCAGTTGTTGCATTTCTTCATGAAGCTGGCATTCTTCGGTGGTTTTGCACAGTCTTCGATTATTTTTGTTAAGAGACCTTGCAATTTTCATTCTTGCAAAGTCCCTATCTCCAATTGGAAGAGAATGTAGAATTTGCTCAATTTGCGAAACAGCTTTAAAATAAGTCCACTTTACGTTGGTTAGAGTAAGCAAACTTGTTATCCCATTGTAAGGCTCTTAGTTGAATGGGATTCAGAACCTTATCACTAAGATTTCTAACTCCATTATGTGAATCAGAGTTATAGGTGTCATGGTCCAGTTCATGCAAATCCAATTCATTACCCACCTCAGATGATCCATGTAATGATCCTTGTTCAAAAACGCTAATAGGATGTCTAGTTTGAAATCCGAACAGCTTATGCGTTCTACTACGAACTTCAGAATCCACCAACAATCTCAGTTTTTTCACATGGGTGTTAAATAAAACCTTCATTTCATTTTCAATTATTGCTGTAATTACGATTAATGAACGATCCAAAATAATTGGGTGTGAGGAATCAGCTAGGAATGAGTAAAAGGTATAGCATTTCTTAAAGAAGTCAATACTACTATGCTTACTTCTGATCTGTTGAAGTAGTCTCTGAGATTGTTGGTAGATTCTGAAGTTCATAATAGAATGCATAAGCTGTTCGGATTTCAAACTAGACATCCTATCGGCCTTTTTGAACAAGGATCATTACATGGATCATCTGATGCGGTAATGAATTGGATTTGCATGAACTGGACTATGACACCTATAACTCTGATTCACATAATGGAGTTAGAAATCTTAGTGATAAGGTTCTGAATCCCATTCAACTAAGAGCCTTACAACTGGGTTACAAGTTCCCTTACCCTAACCAATGTAAAGTGGACTTATTTAAAGCTGTTCCGCAAATTGAGAAAATTCTACATTCACTTCCAATTGAAGATAGGGACTTTGCAAGAATGAAAATTGCAAGGTCTCTTAACAGAAATAATCGAAGACAGTGCAAAACCACCGAAGAATGCCAGCTTCATGAAGAAATGCAACAACTGATTGAACTGAAAAAGGACCCACATATTGCCATTCTTTTAGCTGATAAAACTAGTCAAGTTGTAATTTTAAATCAAAGTGATTTTGTTCAAAAAGATGCTCAATGCCATTTTTAGTATCCCTCATGCAATTGTGGAACGAAACCCCACCAGGGTTACTGATAGTGCTTTAAGCCGCCTTAAGAATTCTACAGCTCCTCCAGATTCCTTTTCAAAAGCTTTCAATCCACCTCCCGCTGCCATGTACCTGATTTATTTGGTAGATTAAAACTACATAAGGAAGGGTACCCTATTCGCCCTCTTGTGTCAGGTTGCATTGCCCCTACCCGACCTTTCGAAAAAGCCTTGGCAAATTATCTCACCAAATTTACCATGAATTCTTCCTACTCAATAAAGAATACCACACAAGCTATTGATAAGTTAAAGTTAATTCAGCCACTACCAACTTCTTATATCTTGGAGTCTCTAGATGTAGTTTCGTTATGCATGAATGTACCTACATTTTAGTTAAATCAGGCTTTACTCTTGATTCTAACATTTCTGCTAATGATATTTCTTTCATAATGAATGTTCTTCATCTAATTAAAATGCGTTCATTTTTCAAATTTCAGAACATTTTTTTATCAACAAACTGATGGGATAGCCATGGGTTCACCTTTATCTGCAGTTTTAGCAGAAATTCTTCTTCAGCACATTGAAAATAAAGGCATACAAGAATTCCCACAAAAACCTAGTCTCTATATCCGTAACATTGACATCTTGGTAATTTGGCCATATACCATAGATGAATTACATCAGTTTGTCAATGCTATGTCTTCTCAATACCCCTCCATCAAACTCATGATAGAACTTGAACAAAATTTTGCTTTACTTTTTCTAGATTTTCAAATTACTCATAACCCTTCTGACAATTCTCTGTCTTCTGCTGTTTATCGAAAACCCACTTCCACACCCACTCTAATTCCGTACAATTCTGCCCACACTTTTCAGCATAAAATTTCTGCTCTGCACTTCATATTCAGAAGAGCATATTCACATTCTTCTAGCCGTTTTGCCAGAGCTTAAGAACTACAATGGATATCATCCTTTGCTAAAAACCATGATTATCCGGGCGACGTTGTTAAGGGGGAACACAATAAAGTACGGTTTGCTATGTCAACTGCTTTAATTAGTGAACAAGTGCCTAAAAAGTATGTTGGATCTGTTGATTTTATTCCATATATTGTAAACCTTCTTACCAACATATGTTCCCACCATAAAATACAATTTGGAATACGATCATGCAATTTATATTCCATTATCCGCAACGATCGTGACAATATTAACGATGGAAAAAAATGGGGTGTGCATGTTATTCCTATGCTCGACACTACTTCTGGTGAACTAAATAATCATTATATGGATTCAAACAAAAGAAATTTGGATTTGAGATTAAATGAACACAGATATAATTTAAAAATGAATCACCGAAGCACCTCTTTTGCACGAACTGTAAGTGCTGGAAATTCCATCCCAGACTGGGACAATGCTAAGATCATAAACACACCTAACTCTGTTTATTCCTTGTTATTAACAGAAAGCCTCTATATCTGGGCTTATAATACACGTTGCTGTAATGACTATTATCATTATGTTTTACCTGAACCCTGGAGCAATCTGATTAGGGAGGACAGCACAATAACTATTGTTTCTATTGAGTAATTTTCGTTGGCTAATTATGCTTTTTCGACTGTCTTGTTATCTGGTATATCATGTGACACTGACATTACCTTTCCCATGATGCATCTGCTCCACGTATTTAAGACCAGCACGTAACCACATGATGGAAATCACATCTGATGAAGGTGTCGCTGACACCAAAAGTGCTCATGTTTTTTAACCTGTACATAGATCATATTACTTGCATCTTTAAAGACATTAAGTACCAACAAAGTGTGCATATTTACGTGCAAGTCATTAATGATTTATCAATCAGAAAAGCCAACCACTTACCTAAAAAGCTCTTGGCTACTTTCCTGCTATACACTTCATGCACATCAATTAGAACATCCTGTTATGTAGCTGGCCTTCAAAGGTTGAACACAATATACAATACAGAGTGCATAGAAATCATCATATATTCCTGTGTTAATACCTTTTCAGTCATCGCACCCATTAACACATAAAAGAAATAGTGTTAAAACATTAATTAAAAGAAGTCTAACACACTCATCAAAAGAAAAATATCAAAAAGAAGAAATAGAATATATTGAAAAAATTGCACATGATTTTGGTTACCCTAAACAGGTATTAAAGAAATGGATTTATGAAGTAACTCAAGCAAATAATAAGGGCACTACAAGTAAAAAACTATTAAAATATGTAGGAGCGATTCCATATGTTGAAGGTATTTTTGCTAAAATTAATAAGGTTTGAGGCAAGTATGACATACAAGTAGGAAATCAAGTGCAAAATGTAAAAAATATAGTAATAAAAAACGAAAAAATCAGCCAACTAAATAGAGCGGGTGTATATGAGATTCCTATAAATCAGAAATTACCTTTGTCATATATAGGCAGCACTAAGAACAAGTTAAAGTATAGATTACACCAACATATGAGTAATTGGAATAAAAAAGAAGCTAAAACAGCATTAACCCAGTATTGTCTAGAAAATCACCAATGTCCGAAATTCGAAGATATTAAAATTATTAAGAGCTGTAAAAACGAAAGGCAGTTGAGAGTTGCTGAATCGGTGTTAATCGAAAAAAACAGATCAAGAGTGTGTAACATTAATGATCCAAACAACTTAAATGACCATTGGAAAGCCTTAATAAAAGTTGAACAACAATTAAGAGAGAAAAATAAAAAGAAAAGAGAACAACACTGACAATAGATGGTGCCAGAGATACAGCGATGCAGAGTTTGCAACTGAAGCCAGAACCTTGATGAATTTGCTCACTTGAGCTGTGGTTAGTAGAGCAGAAGGACACATCGACCACCTGAGGATGACAGGGTATCTGTTGAATAAACAGTTTTTTTTTTATTTTGAAGCTATTGAATTGGCCTTTCTTCAAATTCACAGAAATTGGTCAAACAAATGTTACCAGATGGCAAAAAAAAAAAAAAATAATACAAAAAAATTTAATTTTCCACATTCAATAGCTTCAAAATAAAAAAAAAACCTGTTTATTGTTCAGGAGCAGTGTGCACTTAAAAATTTGGTGTTTCACATGATTTTCGTCATGAGTGTATTTTTTGCCTATTTTCAAAATGCTGTAGCTCGACCAAAAAATGTTTTTATGAAAAATCCTTTTGCAGTACTTTATATCTCTATTAGGAGAAGCTACCATAATTTTTTCAAAAAAATTGGAGGTGGTCACCTGACACCCCCTGCCTGAATTGAGATGGAAAGGGTCAAAAGGCAATTACGGGCAGACGCAAGGGTAAGTTGAGCGAAGGTGTCATTTTGCTGCACGACAACCCCACACAGCACAGAAAGCAAAGGAATTGCTGCAGTCATTCAAGCAGGAGGTGTGACAACATCCACCATACAGCCCCAACTTATCCCCGAGCAACTAACATTTGTTCGGTAAAATGAAACAGGACCTTAGTGGGCAACGATTCCAAACTGATGAGGCTGTGAAAACTGTGGTCCTTAACTGGCTGCACGAAACTCTATGAGACTTTCTGTACAGGTATCGAAAAGTTAATCACACGTTCCGATAGATGTTTACAATCCTTAGGCGACTAGGTCAAAAAATGAATAAATGTACTTTTAAACCAACATATATCCCTTAGTAATATATTTTTTTTTTTCAGGGTTGCCACTCATATTGGCTTTAAAAATTTGCTAAGTTTTCCAGAAGATAATTTTGCGGGAAATTTCAGGTAAAATTTACAGATTATGTATAACTCAATGATAATATATATACTAAATGCCACATCTATAATATTCACATCTATAATATTCAATGCAAGAAGAACAAGAAAGATGACCCGAATTTTCGGATGTAATGAGCACGTCTTTTGAATCCATTCTGACACAAATTAAATTTATCAAAGCTATTCAAAGTCAATGGAACCGGTATGGAAAACAATAGCCTCTGACCGAAGAAAGAAGTTTTTTAATCGGGTTTTTAATCCCACAGATATTGCTGTGAACAGAATCTTGAACTTATGCCATCTGGTTGCAGACTTCTGCATTAAGAAAAATTTAAATTATATGAAAAACATTTTACAGTGGAAATGCTCTCCAACAAAGAAAGAATTTTTCAAATATGAGTTTTAGAAGCAGAGATATCAAGGGATATGCCTCATCAGTTTGGAATCGTTGCCCACTAAGGTCCTGTTTCATTTCAGCCTCTGACCGAAGAAAGAAGTTTTTTAATCGGGTTTTTAATCCCACAGATATTGCTGTGAACAGAATCTTGAACTTATGCCATCTGGTTGCAGACTTCTGCATTAAGAAAAATTTAAATTATATGAAAAACATTTTACAGTGGAAATGCTCTCCAACAAAGAAAGAATTTTTCAAATATGAGTTTTAGAAGCAGAGATATCAAGGAATATGCAGTTTACCTTTACGCCCGCTAGCGGAAAGTCTATGAATTACTTGAAAATTTTGAAATTATATGAAAAACATGTCACACCTGAAACTCTTATCTAATGAAAAATGAATTTTTCAAATCGGACCATTCGAAGCAAAGATATTGACAAAAATAAGATATACATCTACGCCCCCTGACGGTGAAACCATGCAATATTTTAAGAAAATATTCCAAAAAGGTTTAACGACGTGAGTGGCATCGGTCCACGAACGATTTTTTTAAATCTAGGTTTTAGAAGCTCAGATTTTATGACAAATACATCAGAAGCAAAAATTAACACTTACGCTCCTTGGTGGCCAAAGTATTCTTTACCAAAAATTAGAAATTATATGCAAAAGATTTTCCATCAGGAGCTGTATCCGCTGAAGAAAAAAATTTCAAATTGGAATTTTAGAAGAGATATAGGGGAAAACGCAATTTAATTTTACGCCACCTAGCAGAAAACCTATGCATAACTTGAAAAAGTAACTATACCTAAAATACTTTTCGACATAAATGGAATGGAAAGATAAAATAATTTTTTTAATCGGATGTTTAGAAGCAAATATATGGAATAAAATGTATTCTGAATTTGACATCATCTGCATTTATGTCCTCTAGCAGCGAAATTGTGCATCGTAAAAAAAAAAAAAAAAAAACGAAATAAAGGATCATCATTTGCATTTTCAAGCTTCTCAATGCAAAATGAATTTTTCAAATCAGACTAATAGTTGCAGAGATATGGTGTCTACAGATGGATGGACGGACAAACCGGTAACATAAGCACTATCTTTTTTTGCAAAAGACGTGCTAAAAAAGCTATCATTGCCCACTTGAATTAATTGCTGGCTTTTTTTTTTTTATTGCTTGCTGAAATTTTTGATTTCCATTGCATACTTGATGTTTTCTGTCGTCCGTAGCGGACCGACAATTCCCATTGCATACTCGATATTTTTTATCGTCCGTAGCTGACAGACGATTTCCATAGTATACTCAGTATTTTCCGTCATCTGCAACGTTATAAAACCCTTAGTACTTGGAATTGTTGAATCTACGGAGAATGTGAACGTAGCTGCCCAACCTTATACCATGGTATAAGGTTGGGCCAGCTACGATGTCAGCCTCCCATTGGCTACTGAAATGACGTCAGTGTGGACGCATGGCTGCCAACATAGCAGCTTTGAGCATCTTGTGCACAGATATGATATCTGTGGTCTTGTGGCGTGGGGTTACGGCATACGAAATGATCATGATAATCATACTTATTATGATAACGAAATAAAATTGCGAAAAACTGCTCATACATAAATCAATCTCATAAAATCAAAGCATTTCATCTTTCTTGAAGTGCAACATTTCCAAATTTATTTGCATATATGCAAACTCACATTTTAATACTTACTGAATAACGAAATTTGTAGCCAAGTCATTACAAATAAAAAAAGCTACAAGAATTAAGGTTAAACACTGATACTTAAATTATTTCTGAAATTTATTTCATCAAAAAATGCCAACATAGGTGGTGATACATATTGCTGCTATATCAATCAGTTCCGTACTGAGAACAACACGAAAACTATTGTCTCTCTTTATATTTTCACTTTTGAAACATTTTTGAACATTCCTTCATATATATAACCATAAGCAGGCTAAAAAAACATACAAATTTAATTGCAAGAAAACCAAGAGAGAGTTAGGTGTTATTACATGTCCTTTTTTTTTTCAAAATTATTTTTTCCTGTAAAATTTAATAAGCTCATTTTGCTCATAGTTTAAGAATGGGAATTTTACTTTAAACCTCTTTTACCAGCATATGTGCTAGCTGGTTGTTCTAGTAGTTAACAGGTTTAGTAGAATTTAATGCTCAAGAATTTTATTAACTTACAAAATTTGTTTTTGGTGCACTAAGCAGATGTAATATAGCAGAAACCCACTTTCAGGTCTTTGTAGAAATGAGAGAGGGATCATTACTGTTGGAACCTGAAAAGCCATAAGTGATTATTCTAAATATGTTCTACATTACATATCTCCTTTTATCATCTCACACTTTCAGGGGTTAGTGTTTTTTATTTTCAGCCCTCATCTAGGGGAGAATATAGCTTGGTGACTGGGTTTTGATATTCTTCTATCTTTTCTCCTTTTTTTAGGTTTCTTTTTTTTTTTTTTTTCAAAATTGTTTCTACACAGAGTTTAAGCTGGCTCAAAAAATGCTGTAGAAAAAATGCTAAAATGTAGAAAAAGGTTTTAGCAAAATGCTAAAGAAAGTTAGCCGCTTTTGTCGCTTGGAAAATCGTAACATCAAGGGAATCGTTTACAACAACAACGCTTTTGGACATCAGTGGAAAACTAATGTGGCCTTGGGAGAACGCCGTAGACATCACAGTTGACTCAGGTTTAAACTTGAACTTTGAATTGGGGAAGGCATCTAATCCTCTACCCTCTATAATCTTACCCCATCCTTTGTGGAGTGCTCTAGAATGTACGAAGGGGGAGGGATTGAACCAACAGGTGCTATAGAAACATACATTAACAATTAAGAAAATAGCATTAGTGGATTGCAAATCACGGCCAGAATTTCGGAAACTAATTTTCACAAAAATGGAAAAGTCTGGGCAGAACCTGTTGATATTTAAACTGTTGGCACCATATTGCTATGGACACTTTTTTTTTTTTTCTCTCGCGCATTTTGGATTAAGTCATCGCATTTTGTGAAAATAGCGACTGTAGCGTAATCTCTGTTTGTACACACACACACACACACACCATGAAGGAATGTTGAAAATTTTCCTGAAGGTGATGTAGAAGCTGTATGGAATACTTAAAAAATGACATCTTGAAAAATATTCCTATGTATCTATCCACACCCACACAAACACCATGAAGAATGGTAAAAATTAAAATTTCTCATCTTTAAAAACGGTCTCTCTTATATACATATGTACTTGTATTTATTTTTTTATATTAAAGGGTGTGTGTATTTTATTTTTTTATATTAATGACTAGCAAATAAGTTGGTATACTCATTACCACTAATGTTGTGCTAATTTAATTAACTACAATTTTTCCTTTACCACATTTGATCCTTTAAAAAACAATGTGCCCATGACAGATGTATTCAAATTAAATTTTTCTTTCTCACATAAGTATATATAAAATCCATCAGAAAAATTGCAAATATTTGCATACATGCATACATGCATACAAACAATGAAAATTTTAAATAAAAAAAATTAGCTTTCTGATAGCAGAATTTCATGGCACTATTCCTGCAGGTTGATTGTATTCTCTCCATTACATGAAAAATTCAGCTTGGCCATGTGCATCCAGGAAACTTTCACTTTGATGATGCCTGCCATTTACATGCTTTTCTCAGTTGATGTTCTTCTGCCTTCTTAACTTTTGCTTTTCAATGTCTTAGCTGTATAGAGGTTTGGGTCCTAAAATATAGTACACCTCTGTAGGAACATTTGGAAACTAACCAATTTTCACACCTAGTTTATGTACAATGTTGTGTTCCTGGGATAAAGAATCATATCCATGCACTTCTGTAAACATCAACTCAAATTAGCTAACTTTCTCCAACCATGGATCAGATTGAACAAGCAGGTCACCTTGTGAAAGGATCTGAATCCAGCCAACAGGTACTGGTTCTGTAATGAATGGTGGATTAAGTAGCTGGCTAGTTGACGTACCCAGTGAACGGTCATAAGTTCTTTTATGGTAAGCTATGTAAACTGCAAGGTAATGAAAGCCTTCGACAGAGCAGTCAGAGCCAAAGGCGGTACAGGAGGTGGTACCTGAATACCTGCAGAGTCTTGATGTGTAGTATACTGAATCTTTTTTTTTTTCCCCTCAATATTCCTCTTTTTTGGCGATAGATTAACAAGGGTTTCCAATTCACGCTTCTGAACTCCACGGTCATGACATCTAAGCGCAGTAGAAGTTGCAGTCTCAGGTCCTAAAATGTCAATACTGACTCTCGTACTTACCTTATTAATAATAGTATTATTGCTTGTGGGAAGGTTTAATGTAGGTGCATAATCAGGCTTCAACACTTTTCTGCTAGTCACCCTAACTAACTCTGCCTTTAAGTTACGCTGGTAATCATGTGTGAAATGTTGAGAAAACACAGTCTTGCATTAGAAATTTTGAAGGAATCCTGACATTTACATTTCTGAATCCACAATATTTGCAGTGATAAATCCTTTGGAAATACATGGTACATAATGTCAGCATTCTTGGTTTTGTTATTGCACATAGTACACAAAAGGCCACTGCACAACCTGGAATTATTGTGCTTCTTACGAAATGTGGAAACAATGAATCTCAGTGGTAAAGAAGTACCTAAATAAAACAATAAACATAAACATTGAATTATTATATACGATACGAACTTCAAACAGTTCCAAATCATTTGCATTAATAGTGAAAACTCCAGTGATCCAAGAAGCTGAAAGACTGAGCATCCATGCTAATGTTATGCGCAATTTCAAAATAACTGCGTCTGATACTGCACAGCTCAAACGAGACCCCTCTGGGAAAATGTAGTGTGCCGAGGTACCGCCGATGACGACAGACATAGCAGTTCTGGCGCACAATCTGCCTTTTGTAGCAAGATGGTGCAAGATTTTTGCTTTGCCGCACTCTGGCACAGAATTTCCATCCCTGGTAACTGCATATGCATTATGCAAAAAATTATCAGTTTAATTTTCCCTGACTTTTCCAGGTTTTTGCAAAAAAAAAAATATTTTTCCTTGAGTTTTCCCTGATTTTTAGCCTTATTTTCGGATTCCCTGATTTTTCCCGGTTGGCTGGCAACCCTGTTTTTTTTATTCAACAATATAACTAACGTTTTTATTTGCCCTCATACGTCTGGAACTCTATGTAAATGATATTCTTGTTATCTATGACTCAAGACTAGATTAGACACAGCAGATACTGGAATGTTCAATGGATTGGATCAGCATATCCAGTTTAAACTGGACAAAGAGGACAATAACATTCAGTTTCTAAATGCAAAATTCATGGGGAAAAGATATCACATTGATTTTGTTAATCACTTCAGTGATAAAAATCCAATATAATGTTAAATTACACATCTTACTACACAAAATCAATTAAAATTAATATTGTAAGAAATTTGAGGTGAGTTAAGTTACTAAGTCTGAAATACAATCAGCAAAACAGCAATTATAGAAATAACTAAAAGTTTAATTGTCAATGATTTTCCCAAAAGAATTATGTTTAATACATGAGAAAATAAAAATCATGACATAAACGTAAGCTTACATTGAAGAATAAACCAATAAGATGTAAACCTACAGCCAGGGATTTATTCACACACACATCCAAATTTCAATGTTCATGCAGTAATTTCACGGAACACAATACTGTCCTCTCCCACAAAAATCTCAATACCTCTCCATTTGGAAGTGTTTAACATACATATACAGAAAACTATATATGTTTATACTATATATATTTTTTAATTTTTGTATTAGTCCTTTCCATTTTCATATACCACAGCTACCAACAGCAGTTAGTTAGCATTTATATGAATTCCTTATGTTTAACTTGAAGTATCTTCAGCTATAGTGCCATAATTTATTTTTATTTATAAAGTCTATGTATATAACAGTCATATTTCTTTTTTGGTTTTCCTTATTTCATTCATATGCTTAAATTCATTCAAGCAACCATAAAACATATATATGTATCTCTTCATTTTAGTCTGTTACTGATTTTGCGGATATACTTCTGAATCATTTCAACATGCACAAGATTTGTGAAAATATCAATATCTACTGATTCAGCAACCGATGTTAATACTTCTTTGCTCTGGCCTTGTTTAGGGAAGCGTTTAGACATCAGAGATAAAACAATAAAATAGCACAAAAGCAAATTAACCTGCATTTAGTTTTTGGAAAAGTGTTTTTCCATTGTAACAATGCTTAATTATTAAAGTCAGCTGTCAGTTTTCATGTTTAATCCTAGGTTTAACACCTTATGATTTCACAATAAGAATTTTCAGCCTTCGAAAAAAATTATTTTCATTAACACCAACCCACCCACCCACTCACTCAGTGAAATTCCTGCCTACAGCTAACTATGAAAAACGAAACAAGAGTTTAGGAAAGCACTTTAAATAGTCAGAAATAAAGACAGTAACCACAGCCCAAAATAATAAAAATTAGCAGACTCAGCAAATCCCTACCACAAGTTTAAAAAAAAAAAAAAAAAAAAAAAGAAAATTACCTTAGATGCCTGCATTTCAATATCAAATATACTGGACAAATGGTATGAAAATTATAGTATTAGGTGTAAAAATAAGTTTTAAAGTGTTTTAAGACAATGCAACATGTAATTTGAGAGAAAACAACAATACCTTTACAAATCAAAATATGTGCCGTCATTATCTGTCACCTTCCGCCATCGGTCAGGCAGCTGACAGATTCCAGCCATGAAGAATACCTCGTCATGTGACGCGATGAAGTCATCAACCCACTTTTGCATTTAGTCACATGTCCGGAATCGTACAGCAGACAAACCATGTTGCATCGATCGGAACAAATGATATCGGAAGGGGCTATGTCGGGACTATACGCCGGGTGCTCCAAAACTTCCCAGTCAAGTGTCAATAACGTTTCCCTGAAATATTTTGCGACATGCGACCTAGCGTTGTCATGCAGTAATTTCACGGAACGCAATCCTTTGCCTGTGAATGGACGTTTCTGACAGATTTCCTGGTTCAATTTCAGCGATTGTTGCTTGTAACGATCAGAAGTAACAGTTTCACCCGGTTCCAATAGTTCATAATAGAGCACACTCTTCATATCCCACCAGATGCACAGCAGAAATTTCTTGGAGTGAAATTGCGTTTCGGTTTCGAAGTCGTTGCTTCACTGGGGTCTACCCAGTGTTTCTTGTATTTGGGATTGTCATACCATATCCACTTGTCTTCACCCATAATGATTTTCCACAGGAAAGACTTTCTGTATTGTTTATTCAACAGATTCAAACACTTCATGACACGCTCATCCTTGTTCCTCTGGCTCAGGTCATGTGGTACCCATTTCCCTTTCTTCTGAATCTTTCTCACTGCACGTAAACAATTGGAAATGGTTTGTTGAGTTACCCTCAGTTGTTCATCTAATTCTTTTTGCATTTGAGATGAATCTTCATCCAGCAATACTTGCAGTTCTTCATGTGCAACCTTCTTCAGGGCACCGCTACATTCTTGATTGCTAACATCAAAATCACACTTGCTTTAAGCCATCTAAACCAAAACTGACACGTGCTTTTTGATACAATATTCTCCCACAGAACAGATCGATGCACATGCTTTTGCAGCACTTTTTCCTTGATGAAATTCATAACGAATGCGGTGTCAAATAAATGCAGTATCGCTTGCCATCTTTCACCTACCGATGTGCAAGTGTGTTTAACCGTTGGGCAAACTTCTGTGTCACATTTTATACTCTGGACTAGTTACGATCACATGACAACGCGGGGGAATGTCGGATATGTAAATTAGCGGTATATGCCACACAAAAAATGCTTTAAAACTTATTTGTTCACCTAATAGAAGATTAAAGAATAAAAACAGCAGCTAAAAAATATGAAATCAGTACAATAGTAAAATGCATTGAAACATACTAATCCAACCACTGTGGGATAAAATTAAAATTTTGGATTACATACATCAAATCAATAGAAGAACTGTTAAACAATACTACTATATTATTAGCAATTAATAATCGTTAATGAACCCACAAAATATATATAAGTACTACCTTTAATGAATTGATTAATGACTGCAACTAGATTCAGGAAGTATCCTCAGTTACTATTTATTTCAGAAACTAGCAAAATATTAAAATGGGATCAGGCAACTATTTTTAAATTTCATTTAATCTTAACTAGCTTTATGAGGTGACTATTGAAAACAGGACTTCATAAATTTAATAAAATCTCCGAAGAAGCAAGGGAATGTTTCAACTGAATAGCTGATATTACACTGCTGGACAATTGCTAAGAACGGATCATAAATGGCTATATAGCGCATAAAAAAGTAAGTGTGGTTGGATGCCAAGTGAAATAAAATAATGTCAGAATGCCAGGACATTACAAGAAAGACAATTCATTGTGCTCTGAAATCCAGAAGGCTTTGGAACGTGTTCAAGGGACAAACAGGCCATTTTGTGCAGAATACGTAAACGTGAAAAAAATGCAATTACTGTCCGCAGGCGTTCCGGCGTAAGATGTCAATACGGGATATGGCCACCATGGAGGGCGATGCAAGATTCCACACATCGTGTCATGCTTTGCACAACATTATCAAGCAGCTGTTGGGGTAATTTATCCCATTCCTATGTCAGTGCACGGATGAGGGTGTCCTTGTTTATTGGAGGGCATTGGTGACCAGCAAGACTCCTCCCCAAAGCATCCCACACATTTTCAATGGGATTCAGATCTGGAGAACGTGCTGGCCATACGAGGCGTTGAATATCCTCGCTCTCAAGACACTCCTGGACAGCGACTGTTCGATGACATGTTGCGTTGTCGTCCATGAAAATGAATCTATCACCAACAGCACCATGGAACATGTGAACATGAGGTAGCAGAACATCATTAATGTATCGTTGGCCAGTCATAGTTCCAGTTGGAAGCACATAGAGGGACATACGGCCATTGATCATGATGCCAGCCCATACCATGACACTACATGCCGGATATCGGTCCCTTTCCTGTATGTTTGCTGGACAATATGCAGTACCACTATCACGCCAGATCAGTTGTCATCGACAATCAGACAATAGACTGTATCTACTCTCATCTGAGAAGAGGACAGCAGACCAGTCGTTATCAGTCCAATTGCGATGTTGATAGCACCATTGCAAACGGGCGGTATGGTGACGTCTGGACAATGGGATGCACACAACAGGACGGCGAGCGTATAGTCCTCCTTCATGCAAACGTCTGGCGACAGTTTTTCGGGAGATCCGCTTGCCAGTAGCAGCTATAAACTGATTTGCTACTTCACTAGGTGTGCTGCGCCGGTGTCGTTTTGTTGATAGCACTATGTACCGATCTTCTGCAGGTGTCGTACTGCGAACACGACCTCCCCCGTGATGTTTGCTACACTCTCCATTTGTTTGAAATGATTTCCAAAGCCTTGAAACAACACTGTGGCTGACGTCGAACTCCCTGGCAACATCTGTTATTTTTCGCCCTTCTTCAATCTTGCCAATAATAAGGCCACGCGTAAAATCATCTAGGTGATGTCGGGAAGACATACTGAAAATTGCAAGTTCCTCAATTGATTCTTTCCCTTTTAATTTTACGTTTGAACAACAACGGTCAATACGCGTCAAATCCTTTATATCTCTTATCAGCGCTATGACGTCACGAACAAGTTCGGCAATCCAAAATTTGCATACGCACAACACGTCTTACTGTATTCCGCACTTACGCTAATTTCCACATTTTCCTGCCTTCTATTTTATGGTTGCTATCGTTGCTATTGTCATCCGTCCTTAGCAATTGTCCGGCAGTGTATTTCTCTCCAAAGGAAGCCAGGTCATTCCATGTCAAATCAACCAATGAAAAATACATTTTGGAACTTGATGTCATGGATTTAGTCAATTTTTGGTACATTTGTACCTTAACATGAGATGTTTAAAAATTACTTTTTTTCAAATTTTTTTATCTACCCGGTTTTGAGATGTTGAATTTTCAAAATTGCTTAAAAACGCCAAAATTCACTAGCCACCATAACTTCAAATGTCATTTACTAGATACCTATGATAGCTACAGACATGGGACAGGTGTCATTTTAAAGCATATGAATAGGGTTTTCATTTAATATACATGACACAACTGTAAATTTTCAAAAAATTCACAAATTCTCAAAAAAATTTATTTTTAGTTTTCAGAAAAACAGATTTTTTTAATTTTCAAAAAAATTCACACTTAAAGGTATATGTCTTGTAGCCAGTCAGTCCAAATTTCAAGGTCGTATCTCAATGGTATCACAAAAAAATTAAATTTTCTTGTTGGCAGTGAGAAGGAATTAAATTTACTTAGCTCCAAAAATAGACAAAAATTTTTTATACCTATTTGATAAGGAACTTTTTTCTTGGCTAGCATGTTCGATGCTTTGCTTTTCTCATCTCCTGTGGGGTTAGCTCGTATGTTCTCCCTGTAGCTGTAATTGGATCCAGTTTGCAAAGGATGAAGTTTTCTAGCATGGTGAGAACATCAGGTTTCCTAGGATAAGAGAATGATGTTGCTGGTCCAGCTGGATGTAAGAATGATAGCTTGACTTCACGTTCTACTGCATCCATTGAGAGAACACATCCCATCCACCGTGAGTTGTCAGAGGCACATGCCACAAAACCATTCATATGATCAAAATCTACATCTTGAAGTTCGGGAGTGATTATGAGAAGCTGAAAATGCTTTGGTTTCTAATTTTTCAGTTGATACTAGGAGGTAGGCATGAAACTTCAGAGTTCCTGTAATAGTAACTGCTTGATACTTTCATGTGTGGTTTGATTTCACTAGTGAAACCATCCAATCAATTACTTTCCTCAAGTTTTTACTAACCCAGTGCTCCCCCCCCCTTTTTTTAAAGGGTTGCAACAGTTTTTTGACCACTTATTCTCCTCTATATTTCAAATCATGTAATTATCATACAGTTAATGAAATAAACTTAATAAAGAAGCTTCACAACAAAAATGTCCTAGAAAGCTTCACTAAAAACACACTGTCCAAACGAACTGAAATGCACACACAGAGAGCCAGACCAAAACTAAGCTGTCTGGAAGGTAACATGGTGGGGGAAGGGCACATGAATGAACAGGTACAAACATGTCAGGGCTTGTCTTGCATGTTTTGAACAGTTCTTTTGCCAAGATAGCCTGCCCTATCTCCCTCCACACACACACACACACACACACACACACACACACACACACACATGTACATCTTTCTCTCTCTATGTAAAAATCATGTCATAATTTATTTGGGATTCATTTCAGTTTACCACAGAATTTTATCACTGTAAATTGTAGAAAAATGGACTTCAGGGGTTTAATTCCTTGTCACTGCCAACAAGAAAATTTTATTTTTGTTTGACACCATTGAGATACCACCTTGAAACTTGGACTGACTAGCTACAAAACATATTATTTTTAAGTGTGAATTTTTGGAATTTTTTTAAAAATTCTGTTTTTCTAAGAACTCAATTTTTTTTTTTTTTTTTTGAAGATTTACAATTGTGTATGCATATCAATTGAAAGCCCTATTAATTTAAGTTTTAAAATGACAATTGTCCCATGTCTGTAGCTATCATAAATATCCCATAAATGGCATTTGAAGTTATGGTGGCTAGTGATTTTTGGCATTTTTAGGCAATTTTGAAAAATACAATATCTCAAAAACAGGTGGACAAAAAAATTAAAAAATAATAATTTTTACACATCACATGGTAAGGTACAAATGTACCAAAAATTAACCAAATCCATGACTTAAGGTCCCATGCATTTGTTGATTTGACATGGAATGACCCAAGTCATATACATGTGCTATCAAACAAAGTTATTTGCTGGTGGAGTTAACCCTAGAATACTAACATGGAGATCACCCAGGGCATGTCACTCACCCAGTGGCGGCTCGTGGCAACTGAAACAGGTGGGGCCAGTAGCCGAAGTCCAACAATGAAATAAAAAAACTGTCATTATTAGGCCAACTATTCAGACCCCCCCCCCCCCAAGATTCCTTTACTCTGCCTCTGTTTACTCCCTTGACTCACAATAATGCCCAAATCAGGTAGGAATGTGTCAACTATTGTATTGCACACGAAAAAAATGTCCTCAGAATAGAATGCATAACTATTAACAGAAAAATGTTAAAACTCCTTAAATAAAAATTTTACCTTAAAACATATGAGCATTAATTTATGTTAGTTGTGCTTTGTGTTTCTTCAGAGTTCTCAACTGAGGAATAATAATCACAGGATTCACAGGATAAAAAAAATGTAGTGAAAAAATAATAACTCCAAATATATGCAGGGAGGGAATGTTTCATGAATTTCGTCCCATATAGAATGAGTACCATACTACCATTTGCATTATTTGAAAGGTTTAACCTTTTTTTTTAAAGAACTTGTGAAACCTAAAAACATATGTACTCATGTGAAAATTATACTAACAGGTTTTCTCATTTATTTATTTATTTTTAACATAGAAAATCAACTTAGTTAAAACTGAAATTAGTTCTGCAAAGTGCTTTGTAAACTTCATACTCTTGGAAACTCAAATTCTTGGGCTGATAGCACCGAGTTTTTTTTAAGTGAAGCTTTTTGACTCAAATTCTTGGGCTGATGAGTACTGTGTTTTTTTAAGTGAAGCTCAAACTAAAAATTCTTGGGGTGATAAGCACTGAGTTTTTTTTAAATGAAGTTTTTCTTCCAGATTTAAAGCAAAGAATGGAGATATTAACAAAATATCCACTCATGAGTACCATACTACCATTTTTTTAAATGATCTGCATGATCCAGCCACACAATTTATTTTTTTAATTCATAACTTCTACAGCAAAGTGTTGCAGCAACACAATTTTTTTTTTTTTAATGAACTGCATGATCTATACATTTTGGAACAACTTGTTTCTGCACATTTTTAGAATTAAAAGAAAACTTTTTTTTTTTTCAAATTTAGTGACAAAAGACATGGGGAAATGAGGCCACATTTTTATTAACACTTTCGCTGCCAGCGGGCGCAGGCGCCAGCAAAAATAAACATAACTGTAAGGATCATGATGGCGCCAGCGACTTCAGATTGTTAATAGGTTTCGGTTTTTGTTTTGTATTACTTCCGCTAGGTGATGCAACTTCTTCGTGTTTTGAAGTATTAGGGTACTAGTACGCAACACAGTGAAGATGTAACGCAGATGGCCTGGGGATAAGAAGTCGTGCGCGACTTCCTTAGCCTGGGAATGTGCGGTTATTTTTTTTTTATACATTTCGTAAAATATAAGGTTTATTTTTGAAAATTTTTTGTTTTAAAAATTCAGCTATAAAGATATATATATATAAACTACAAAGCAGAGACTGAAACAAAAAATTATTATTTAACAAGGGCAAAACTACAAATTAAACCTCAAAACTCAACAAGCATGAGTAAAAAATAAAATAACAGCAAAGCCAGAATGCAGAAAGTGTCGATAATGCCGAGCCTTGGCTTTATCAATGACCAGCAAAACTCTGCATTTTCTCACTATGTGTGTGCGTGTGTTTGTATTATATTTTGTTTTTATGGCAAGTAGCATGTGGTAAAAAAAAATATGAGGCATAAATGTTATCCTGTTTGGAAAAATTAAGTAAAATTAATAAAAGGAAAGTTACACTGGGTGCAGGCGCCTTGAACATTTCAATTAATTTGGTTTTTATTTTGTATTCCTTTCACTAGATTTACCCATGTTTTGAAGCATTAGACTACTACGCAACATACTGAAGAAATACATCATAAATCAGATGGCCATAGAAGTTGCTCGCGACTTTTATGGCCCATGGGTATACTATTATTTTTTTCATACATTCCGTAGATTTTTGTGTATGTTTTCGAAATTTTCATAATATATTACATATAGTTTTTTCTGTTAAAGTAAAATATAGAGTAGAAATTTGATGTGGGGCTACTCATAACTTATAAATTTTTATACCATATTTGTGGACCTTTCCGAGAATGTATTGCCTAAAACCAAGCCTTCCTCTAAATAGCACAAGACTTTCATCCACAGAAATTTCTTTTCCCGGCTGTTTCATTTATTCATGTTGCATAGCTTTTGACCTTATAAGTGCACTCATTCGCTAAATCTTGAGAATTGTCAGCGAAGTGCCATAACTTCAGTAGGAGTTGAAACCTGTTTTTGCTGAAAGTGTTAAGTGCAATTCGGTTTTGGAACAACACATGAGTGGACCAATAATCTATAATCTTCGGAAATCTAACCAGGCCCATCCATATAAGCAGACCAAGAATTTTTTTCATTTCACTTACAGATGTTGGCAGCCATTCTTTCATCCTCGAATGTGGTGATAGGATACCACCTTGAATGACTTGTTGTGCATTTTTATTTGTTTCAGTAACCATTAGAAGATATATATCATCAGTCACTAGATACTGGAAAATGTCAATAGCTGTAAGGGGGTCTAAATTCCTTACATTGGGACATATACCCGAGAGTGCTGTTAATGAAATTTCCTTTTGCTTTGATGAATCAACTGGCCCCCAAATTATCTGCTGCTGTTCATGATGTACAGGATTCATGTCTAAACACCGATGTTCTTCCATTGTTTGCAAGAAATCACAATCATAATTATATTCTTCAGTACTGATTTCATAATCTGGATCAGAATCAGATGCAGAAGAAATTTCAAAACCGGAAAAACTTGATGCGTGGTCACTTGTGTCCGATTCAACAGAATCGGTTGTTGAAGGACCAACAGTTGGATCATCTATATAGTAGAAAGATCTGTAGCGGGGTTAATAATTCCAGATGGACCAGCAGTGGGATCAGGTATCCATGGAGAAGGAAGCCTGACAACAGATTTTAATTTTCGCCTTTTGGAGTAAAACTTTTTGCTATTTATGGGGTCGGCCATCCTCACGCTTTGATTACAAGAGCAGTTATGGGATTTTCGTCGAACTACAATTATTAGTGCGGTTGGGGAGAAAAGAAAAAGAAAAGGTGCATGTCTGTTAACATCCCGAAATCTACTACGCTCATGTGAAGTAAGTGCTGTCTAATGGGAAAAAAGAAATTTATAGCATAAAAGGGAAGGAAGAAGGCTACTTCTCCTGCAGCATTTGTTTATATAAACTGCATTCGATCAGAGGAATATTGATAAGAGAAAAGTGTTCACCCAGTTTTCTCTTATTTTGCTTCCACCAGCCACCCTGTGCTAAAGAATCAGTGTGTGGAACCGCCTAAGTGGGAATTGCCTTCCCCCAGTAGGGTATTATATTTCCATTGTCTCAGACGGATGTGGTGTTCCAGCTTAACCTCCGCTAGACACACCACACTTTCACAAAGAAAGGAAAGAGGGAGGAGCACTCATTATTTATAGACTTTCTACAATTCCTTTTTATGCTTTCCAACCGTAGGTTGAAGAAGCGTATATGCTCCATCTTTGTCCGTCTGTCTGTCCTTCTGTCCGTCTGCACGATAACTCGCGTAAAAATGGTTCGATTTCGATGAAATTTTAGTATGTGGTAGGGGACCACCTGGAGACGAACCCTATTGAAAATGGACAAAATGGGGTCAAAGGTCAGGACATAAGAGCAGGATACATTCCATTGCCCTTATGCATCATAACTTACGTCAAAATGTTTCGATTGAGACAAGACTTTATCATGTTGTTCCGGAAGTATACTTAACCGGTTCTGTTTAAATATCATTGAAATGGGGTCAAAGGTTATGGCATAAAAGCGAGATTTATTCTACAGCCATGTTCCTCATAACTTGAGTAATGATTTCTGGTATGTTGGAAAGCATATCATAATCAATGTATTGCACGATTTTACTAACTTGTTTACATAAGCTTGTATGAAGCTGCCCGCTTCTGTATGGCCTATACAGCATCACGTTTAACTTTTGGGCCACGTCGGTCGCACGCAACTTCTGCATGTTTTGCTATTATGGACTTGTGGTCAGCCAACAAGTAGGTGGTATAAATAATTTGGGAATCCCATTGCTGGAACTTCAGATATTTACTTCTGTTTATCTGGCCCCCCAGTGCGATTTCTACAGAAGGTGAGTATGCCTGCTGGCAGCGAAAGGGTTGAACAAAACAGTTTTTTTTTTTTAATGAGCCCCCACTTCTTCAAATTTGCTAAAAATATTTTGATGTGCATATTATAATGTAGCCTTTCAGCAGGGGGAAAAAAAAATACTTTGGGCAATTCGCAATTTTGGCAACGAAAAAAAAAATCCAAAATGGTGTGTTTTATATACGGAACATTCTGAAATGATATTACCCATTTTTTAATTAAGTGGTTGCTTGACCATTTTATACAGCTCCCATCCCCCCCTTCCCCATAGTTTAAACCTATTGTGAGTAGCTGAAAACATTTTTTTTTTTATTTTTATCTGCCACCATTTTGGATATATAGGTTAATTTTTCTTTTCTGCGGCAGGCCAAAATAGGGCCTCACAATGGTTTTGAAAAGAGGCAATTGTTTTCCTCTTATTGTAGATCGAAATTTTTGGTTTTCACTACCTTAACGAGGAAATTTTTGGCTTACAGAAAATGTATAGAAATGATAGAAAATATTTTTTAACCTTGATTAAAATGGTGTTGAAATCTACAATACTACTCACAGGCATAATCACCATTTTCGATGGACTGTTAAGCAAGTGGGAACTCCACGCCAAGTTGAGAAATTTTGTGTAATAACTATGACTAGTAGAGTTTTGAACTATGGAGAACTTAGATCTGGGTTTGGTAACCCCCCCCTCCCCCTTCAAAGTTGCAAAATTTTCGCCTTTTGCAGATTTCAAGGTTTTAATGTCTCAAAAGGGGATCAGATAAAAATTTTATTTTTTTCCACTAAGGATACCCCTACCGGTACTCAACAAAACCTGTGAGTTTCATTTGGTGGTTCAAACTGGTTTAGAAATTACACGCTCTGGAATATTTGTGAAAAATGGCAACATTTAAGCACTCTGAAATGCACAGAAACTGATAAATTTATGTTTATTTCTGTCTTCAAAATATTTTTTTAAGTCTTACGGGATTAATATTTATATACCTTTAACTACCAAATACTATGTGTACAATTTATATATAAGGTAAATAAAAAATAAACTTACTAGAGCATATTGTACAGTTTGCGATTCACAAACTTTAGCAGCAACACTTGTCTAGATGTAGAGCCTTATCTCTGTGAGTGTGCTGGCAACTCACTATATTATTAGTTACTGTTGAATTTAGTATTTTGACCAATTTCAATTTGTAACTGATAAAAATGCTAGCTTACAAAGCTGTGCTCACAATTGCCAGTCAAATCACCACAGTTTTTTTACAGTTGCCATACTTAAAAGTAATCTCCAATTGCGAAAATGCGACTGACAGGGCCACCTATGCTATCCCAAGATGTTTCTTTTTCTTCCTTTTTGTTTTTAAGAATACAAGCAACTTCACAGATAAAGTGACTCACAATTTCTTACTAATTTTAATAAAAATATAAACTAATGGAATAAGCCATTTTATGAATTATTTTGACATTGAATGATACGTTTATGTGTAATTTTAAAATAATGAACTTTTCCTTGCTTACATAAGAAATAAATGAATTCTTTTCTCTGTCAGTTTGAATTAAAACTATTGGGTTGATGCATAATTTCATGCCATTTTTTAACCGCACTGCAGGAATGTTGAAAACAAATTACATCAGAAGGGAAAACGGAATCAATCAACTATGCATCCCCCCCATTATTTACGATGGTGACCCAACATCTGGATAGGTCTGCAAAGCCATTCTTGAAAAAATGAGCAGGCTTTTCTGTGAAGAAATCATCAAGGAAATTCTGGAGATCAACATAATTGTTGAACGTTCTGCCACGGAGTGCATTCGACAGAGATCGGAACAGGTGATAGTCTGAAGGGGGGATATCTGGGGAATAGGCTGGATCTGGAAGGAGCTCCCATTTCATGTCCTGAATGGCTCTTTTGGTCATGTTCGCACTGTGAGTGTGTGCGTTATGTTGGAGAAGAACACCATGGTGCCGATGTGGCCGTTTCTGGTTTCTGCTGAATTGCTCCCTCCACACGGCGAAGTTCCTCACAATACAGAGCAGCGTTGATGGTCTAATTCCTCGGCAGCATTTCCCCAGTGAATAATGCCTTCCATGTCCCACCAGACACACAGCATGATCTTCACAGGATGAAGGTCATGTTTTGGACGTGGTGTGGGTGTGGTGTTTGGGCTTAACCATTCTCTCCGATGCCTGAAATTCACGTACAGGCACCACTTTTCATCTCTAGTAACAATATGTGATAGAAAGGGTTTGTGTTCTGAGAACATTCGCGATAACGGGCCAGCAAGGAACCACATAAGGCAACACGTTGATTCTTGCTGTCCTCGGTGAGAGTGTGAGGCACCCAAGACCCCAATTTCTGGACCTTTCCCATACGTTCAAGGTGTCGCACCACAGTGGCCTGATCACAGTCCATCTCAGTGGCCACTTCAAGTGTGGTTTGATGCAGATCTAAGTGCATAGATGTTTCAAACGATCCTCATCAAAGTGAGATGGACGACCTGGGCGTGAAGAGTCGTTGAGGTCAAAATGGCCACCTCGGAACTGCTCATATCATTTGTGGGCTGTCCTCAGAGTAATAACATCCTCCCCACACACAGCACAAATTTATCGAGTGGCCTCAGCTGCTGTGGATCCCTTGTTAAATTCGTAGACGAGCAGATGTCGGAAATGTTCGTTCCTCTCTATTTGACACTCCATGCTTCCAGACTTGAAAACCAAAAAACCATTAGCCCCAATCACATAGCGCAATCTGATTTAGATACACGATATTACTGGCTACATTTTGATGTACAACTGACCATCTGCACCGTCACTACTGACCTGGGAAACACTCGTGAAATAAAGACGCATGAACTTAGGCATTAACCCAATAAACACAATAACTGATTTTCATGTGAAAAAACTTTGACAGAACCATGTCTTTGGCCTATCCGAACTTGTTTGGATAGGCTGTATGTTCTTCCTGTTACAGTGTTTACCTCAACCAAACATAATATGTGTGTCAGAGGTATTTAACAACAATCATTATTAGGCCAATAAAAAACAAAGATGGAAAAGGGCCACATGGGTGCATGCATCAAACAGTCACATCACCTTCATCATAGTTAATATTTTCAACAAATCCCACATACCAACAGGAATCATATACACATGCTACATAGCAGTTAGCATGTAACCATGTATTCTGTAACTCATCTTAAAAATTAGTGACACTGATGATGAACTTAGGAAGTGGTGTAAAGTGATGCATTGTGCATGTATTAGGAAGAGTTTTTGCTTTCTCAAAATGGGGACTAAGCTGATTACGCACTTCGTTCATCTCTTCTGCACACACAAAGAAAAATGTAATTTATTTTATAATACCTTTACAGAAGTTATGCATTATTGCTACAGATGTTATTTGTTGAGCTAAAGGTCACTGCAAATTGGCTTTTCTTGTTAGCCTTTTTTACAACTGCACTAATACCATCACATGGTGACTTACCATGACTTGTTGCAAAAAATGACCCCTTCCCTACCAATCTAAAAAGTTCATGATTGCACAAATTCAGAAAATTCTTGCAGTTTTTATATTGTGCACAACAACCATCAGTAAAATACTCAATATCTCTCAGTCTGTGGTAATGCACGACCTTTTTTTGAAACTGAAGGAAGTAGAAAACATCCACAACGACTAGAAATTTTAGTAGGAGGTAAAAACAGAGCAAGTGAGGATAGAACTTCATTTTGAGGTCCTTTAGGAGAAATGATTTTAGGGGGGAAGGGGGGTTCAACATTTATTAGTAACTATGGCAAGTATTTTATTATTGATCAAAAAAATTAGGTTGACTTTTTTTTTTTTTTCCATTTTCTTAAAACGTATTTATATGCACTGGATGAAAAACTAACTACAGAAAATTCCTGTACCTTATTACAACTCTACATTCAACAGGTTAAATTACTTTTATTTGATTGCACATTTAATATGAAAATAGAATAATTCTCCTTGTTGAGTTTATGTACTTAAGAAAAAAAAAATTGAAAATCCAAAATAAATTATATTATTTGCTAATGACCTGAAATGTGCATGCGGGCATGCGTGCTCTCCCAGACTTAAATTCTCCATAGCTTAAAACTCTACTAGCCATAATTGTCACACAAAAATTCCCAACTTGGGTTCCAACTCGCCATCACATTAACAGTCCATCAAAAATGGTGATTATACTTGCGAGTATTGCAAATTTCAACGCCATTTTAATCAAGGTTGAAAAAAGTATTTTCTATCATTTCTACACATTTTCTGTAAGCCGAAAATGTCATCTTTAAAAGGAAGTGATAGCCAAAACTTTTGATCTACAATAAGAGGAAAACAAAATTTTGCCTTTTTCAAAACAATTGTGAGGCCCTATTTTGGCCTGCTGCAGAAAAGGAAAATAAACCTATATCCAAGATGGTGGCAGATAAAAATAAAATAAAAATTGTTTTGAACTACTCACCAATAGGGTTAAACTATGCAGGGAAGGGGGGAGACGTATAAAATGGTCAAGCAGACATTTAATTAAAAAATTGGGTAATGTCAGTTCAGAATGTCCCACATATAAAAAACACACCATTTTGGATTTTTTTTCCCTCGCCAAAATTGCCCAAAGCATTTTTTTTTTATTATTATTCCTGCTGAAAGGTTACATCATAATACACACACAAAAATATTTCTGGGTCATTTCCATGCCATATCAACCAATGAAAAATACATTTTGGAACTTGATGTCATGAATTTGGTCAATTTTTGGTACATTTGTACCTTACCATAAGATGTTTAAAAATTATTTTTTTCAAATTTTTTTGTCCACCCATTTTTGAGATATTGAATTTTCAAAATTGCCTAAAAACATCAAAATTCACTAGCCAATTTAATTTTTGTGTGATGCCATTGAGATACCACCTTCAAATGCTATTTACAAGATACCTATGCAGCTACAGATATGGGACAGGTGTCATTTTAAAGCTTATGAATAGGGCTTTCATTTGATATACAACATGACAATTCTAAATTTTCAAAAAATTCACAAATTCTCAAAAAAAATTGATATTTTGGAAAAACAGAATTTTTAAATTTTCAAAAATTCACACTTAAATGTCTTGTAGCCAGTCAGTCCAAATTTCAAGGTGGTATCTCAATGGTGTCACACAAAAATTTAATTTTCTTGTTGGCAGTGACAAGGAATTAAATTGACTTAGCCCAAAAACAGACAAAAATTTCTATACCTAATGAATGATAAAGAACCTCTTTTTCCTTGGCTAGCATGTTGGATGTTTTTGTCATCTCCTGTGGGGTTAGCTGGTATGTTTTCTCTTTAGCTATAATTGGATCCAGTTTGCAAAGGATGAAGTTTCCTGGCATGGTGAAAACATCCAGTTATATTACTGGCTACATTTTGATGTACAACTGACCATCAGGATAAGAGAATGATGTTGCTGGTCCAGCTGGATGTAAGAATGATAGCTTGACTTCACATTCTACCGCATCCATTTAGAGAACACATCCCATCCCGCATGAGTTGTCATAGGCATGTCACAAAACCATTCATACGATCAAAATCTACATCTTGAAGTTCGGGAGTGATTTTAACACAATGTAAAACAGTATTATGAGAAGCTGAAAAATGCTTTGGTTTATAATTTTTCAGTTGATACAGGGGGTAGGCATGAAACTGAGTTCCTGTAACAGCAAATCCTTCATCAAATCGTACTTGTAAAAATAACGCTTCTTCCAGGTATTCATCATTTGAAATATAAAAAAACTTATTGCAGGGATATTTGTCCCCCCCACTCAAACAGCTGTCAGGGTGTCATTACCTGATTTGTGGGGGTTTTGAAGGCTGGCCTTTGCTGCAAATGTCTTTATTGTGCCAACACCATCACAAACTCCTTTGCAATGTGCAGTGGCATAAAAACGCCACTCTGCTTTACTGCCTTGGAAATCAGCGTGATGGTTACATAAATTTGCAAAACTCTTACGATTTTTGTATTGTGCTGCACAGCCATCTAAAAAGTAAAATATCTTTTTCAAGTTTGGGAGCAATTCTGCTTTCAAAGCATTAAGAAGTTTTCTTTGGAAAGCATGAGCAAGAACTGTGTCATGTTTCAGACATTCCGAGATGAAAACAAAACTCTTATGTCTTAGTTGATCATTTTCCTTGTAGT
This sequence comes from Macrothele yani, assembly GCA_039090855.1. Taxonomy (NCBI): domain Eukaryota; kingdom Metazoa; phylum Arthropoda; class Arachnida; order Araneae; family Macrothelidae; genus Macrothele; species Macrothele yani. The sequence goes on along the minus strand of CM077025.1, from coordinate 69,003,809 downwards.
ACACAACAAAGGGATGAACAGTTGTCATTGATTTGTTCCAATAGAATGACTGGACTTCATCTCGCAGAATGGAATAGTTCTCAGAAAAATCACATGTCACCACAGCTTTGTTAGGGCAAAGTGTAATTTCTTTCTCTGCAAAAAAGCAGATTGCTATTTGGCGATGAAATCATGCTTCTTCATGATGATCAGCTGGGCTGAAAACTCCAACAAACTTCTCTGTGGTTCTGCAAATAGTTTCAAACGAACAGCGGTCCACGGAAACCCACTGCTTGTAGGTGATGTTATCAATCATTTCTTCTTCAAGACTTGTCAATAAGGCTTCCTTGAATTCATCAGTGCTAGGACATGAATCACAGTCACCTAAAAAACATTTCTGTGCTGGGAGATAACATATAATTCTTAATAAACAATGTTGATATGTTTTTAAAGGTCCTTGCAGGGTCGCTTTGTTTAAATTAGCACCAGCAATCATGAGCTTTACATTCTGATGTGTTGTGCACACACACACACACACACACAGTGCGAGTTCCACTAGCTCCTGCTATTAGCCCAATAAATAAAGGACTTGAAACCCGGAACAAATTAGGTAAAAGCTGAATTTTTGCCGGCTGGCTGGTAGAACTCATTGGGCTTAGCATTTTTACAAAGCCCCCCCCCCCCGCTTGCTCCCCCCATAAAGGGGGGAAATTTGGTCTAATACTAATCCACTCGTCGTAACTCCCAAAAAAATTGGCGTACAGCGATAAATTTTTTTAATTTATTCCTCTTGATATGGTCTATAAATTTTGTTCTATTCATTTTTACTATATCTCCTATAGTTTTGCTGCAATTTTTGAAAACCCGCAAAATAGCACCTTTTTTTCTCGACATTTTACCCAATAATTGCAATTACCGCTTCACAGAGCCAAAATTTCTGAAAAAGGTTCCGAATAAAAGTTGTAGCAAACTTCATAACCTTTACAACGATATATTATTTGTATTAATACGCTTTCTAGTTTACCTTCTGTGGTAGCAAAACTGCGAATGCGTTGTAGCCACAAAATGACAAAAAATCGGGCAAAACATGCAATAATTTTGCGGGGAGTATAATTTTCAACGATAGGTAAAAAATAAAAAAAGGAAAGAAAACTCAGCTTGGTACCAGCAAAACAGTCACCAACTTTTGCCTGTTTGCTTCACACCCGAATCCCCCACCCCACCCCCGGAGGGGTGGGACTAATGATTATTATGTGCAAACGAATTGTTGAATTGAAATATGACAATGTCATTTTTTCTTCTTATACAATGCTTATAAAGTAAGAATTTAGTTCCATGCACTGGTGCTGTTTCTACAATTTCAAAATAATTTAAAAAAAAAAAAATTTTCATTTTCAAATTTCCTAAATGAACTAAGATTAAAATTTCATAAAACTGTAATTAAAAAATAAAAGGCTACAAACAAAAGTGGTGATGATTAAATTTATAACTTTTAAAATGATATATATTTTGTCTTACATTGCTTCTGTGGTTCTTTTGAATATCGCACAGTTGTGGCAGAATTATCCTAAATCAATATCAATGTCGTCACTCATACCAGGCTTGTTTGTGCACGACAGTCCACTGCAACGTCCACACATAGCACAACATGAGAATCCGGCTTTTCGGCAGCTGCAGGAAATCATACATTCTTTCTTACAGTTGCATGAAATTAAACACAAAAGTTCATCTGGTGACCCTTGTAAAGTAGTCACAATTGGCTTTAGTCTTCCTCCCTCTAACTTCCATCCCCAGTTGGTGGGGTCAAGTTTGTTCCCTGGCCACATTTGAACTTGAAGGTACACCCGCAATAAATGCTGTCGAGCTGCTGCTACTGTAGGTGAAAGTTTTCCCAATTCAAAGTTTGATCTCAGTGATAGTTTAGCAATTGATTTTTTGTAATAAAAGTATCTGGCATCATCAAAATTACTGTGTTTGCTCAAACCATATAAATCCAAAAGGAAGCTTTCTCCATTTTGAAAGATTTCTTCTTTTGAAGCATTAATGCGGTTGAAAACTGTTGCTTGTGACTGAGCCTCCTGAGAATTTTTTATCAGGTTAACTGCCTTTTGTTTCCCAAGTCCGTAAATTGCAAACGTTGTATCACACCCTGTAATGGCATGCGTGAATAACAGACATTTGCGTACATGGCTGTAAATAGATATCTGTTTTTCAATGCTGTAAAATATTGGAGGCATTGCAGCAGTGCCCGGTTTGAGAAAGTACAAAGATTTTGTTTCTTCTGGCGCCAGTGCAATTAATAAGATGCTAAGGTCTGTATCCGTACCTACGGTGACTACAGTAGGGTTTAGTTTCAACATTTCTATAGAGGTTTGAACTATATCTACATCAGCATCGTTATTAGCCGTGAGAACCGTGATATTAGTGGCAGAGAGGAATTTTTCTTTTAATGCTGCAATCATTCTTTTCTTATTGTGGGGATTGGACAGAAAATCAGTCTGTGCTGTGGTGCACTCCATGTTATTTGTAAATATAATGTTCGCTGATGTCCTTTTAGCAGATCTTGTTTGTTCTTCCTGCTTTGTTGTTGGCATTTCAGGGTATCCATCACAGACAACGTAGCAATTTGTACCATAATGGGAAAGTACATGAGATATATAATTTTGCAGAATTTGATCAAATGTTGTGCGCTTAGGCCAAGTTACTGAATGAAGGAGATAACCACCATCTATTATAACAGCTGCACCAGTAGGTATATCCTCCTGTTCAACAATACCACCAACGAAAGATTTAGTTATGGAGGATTTTGTACCTTTTTGCAGTGACACTTCGTCAAATAAAGGTGGTGGACGAGATTCTAGTTCATATCTGAAGTATGATTTCAATTTTAAAGGACTGTCACAAACACAAATCACTCTGTTGACAATTGTTGTGTACTTATTGAAACTGCTTCAGATCTAACTTTCAATCCCATTTTGCCAACAGCTTGAGTTACAACCATGTCTTTTCAGTGTAATTTAATGTCCCTGAAGTTTCCTCCAACTAGTTTTTTTATAATTGCTGATCCTATTTCGTAAGCTGTATTCACAAGTGACAGTTACATCAGATACCAAGCCAGAAGATAGACACACAAGGTCTCCAGATTGTTTCGTGAAAGGATTGTGTTCTCTCAACCAGTGTGCAAATTTGGAAATATCATGTGCATCTCTAGCCTGCCGACTTTCTCTTAATTCAACATGCTGCTCAGTGAGTGATAAAGATGGACTACTAATGAAGTCTTCTACTGCTTCACTGATTTCTAAAAATGGTGGGGCACCTAAGACCCATTTTGATAGCACGTTATCAGTTATACCTCTTCCATGGGTTAAACCACCAACTGACTTTATAGAACGCATAAGCGATTGCATTTTCACATGCTTCTCAATGCATATATCAGTCCATATTCCAGAAAAGAATTTGCCTTTTCGTCTCACTGTGAAAAAACCCTTAGAAGTGAAGATCTCATTCTTTTTGTGTCAACTTCAAATTAAGCATTTGCTGGGCATATAAATGGGCTGACTTTTCATATGGTAGATGACCAGCAGCATGAAAATATGGAAGCATTTCGATGACAGTGCTTAAGTGCAACCGTCAGTCCCCAGTACGTTCAGCTAAAATAAATTTCAGCATAATATCAATTTCTGCAATGAAATTCAGCCATAACTTCGATGTACGAATTTAACTTCTGATTTCTTCCAAAAACCTCAAAAAATCGCATAACGCCCTTTTGAAAAACTCATTTTCACATGTTTCATTTGGCGTTATTTTTCCTTCAATTACTTTATTGTAGAAGACGCCAATTTCAACAGAGAAATTAGCTTTCACCTGGGGATATTCTTCACTCAAGATTATCATTAGAGATGCCACAGTTAGTATGTGAGCTCTTATAGCTCTTGCGTAGGCATGTCCTATTAGCATGTGGGTAACAGACAAGTGGCCGTAAACTGTCTCCCACAGTTGTTCTAAACCACTGCCCTGCATAATTCGTCCAATGGAGCCCATATATGGCATCAATAAATGAAAGCCCCCAATTGTAAAATTATTTTTGACATGTCGCTGCCAGCGTCTGCTACTACAACGATCTCAGATGCTGTGAGGAAAAGCGGTTGATCAAAAGTAACAATACATGACTGCTTCCTTTTTTTACATTGTTCTGCTGCAAAACATAGTGCAGTGTAAATAGAAGAAGGGTTTCCTGGATCAATATTGATGAAGGGTATAGCTGATTGGCCCATGATTACATTCATAAAGCCACTCCAGCCGGGTTTAGGCTTTGAAACAGCCACAAAGCCACTTAGCCACAGACAATTTAACGGAAACAAAGTCTTTAATGATGCTTGCATACTACCTGTCATTCTTATGTTACTCAGGTCTTGAACTGTTATGTTCTGTAAGCCAGATAGCCTTTTCTTAGGATAAGCCTGATGCCATATGCTTACCTGAGGTTTAGAAATGTTTCCAGATTGTAGTCTGAAACATCAACCTTCGTGTCAACACAGGTGGCTGGTGTAATGCATTGAATTCCTCCCATTGCATGAAAAGTGTTTAATCCATCTAAAGTGTGTACGTTCACATCTGCATTATCAAACACGTACTGAATAAAGGCTTCATTACACACAGAAGGTAACCCTCCACTAATTAGAGAATTTTGATATTGTTTTGCTTTGTAGTATGAAGAACACATATACCCATCGATAATAACAATTCAACTAAACGTTTGGAACCATATCTACGACATAAATACAACGCAACACTGATTTGAACAGCTGACAAAAAAGATCTAGGTCTTACAGCAGATATTATAGCATGGTTTATAACAGTTTGTTTGCGAATAATCCTAGATGGGCTGCCATCACCCCGGTTTTTTTTGGTTTTTTTTTTGGTAACCATGTCTGTAAATATTTGCAGAGTTTCCAGAACAACATTTAATCCACCCTCCTTGATATCATTCGCATTCGGCTATTTGGTAGTGTCGTAAATCATTTTCTGTATGTCCTCCCTAATAATTTCTGTTGCTGCTTCAACAACTCTTCTTCGTTCACAAACCTTATCCTTCTTTCTCTCATTGTACCATTGATCAGTCAGCAATTTATGATTAGCATCTGTCATACATACAATATTCTTCCTTCCCAGAAATATTTGTTATTACTATCCTGTCTCCAAAATGTTGTAACAGTAGCTGCTTCAAATATTTATCAGTAATGGTTGTAGAAAGGTCATGATCTTTCATGATATTTTGTAAATCCTTTAGGGTGTATTGGCATTCATCTGTTTTCTCAATATAGTCACACAAGAATGAGAAAGCAGTTTCAGTGCTCTGATCTTGCGGCCGACCAGGTGCTCTAAAGAGCTTTATTTTTCTGAATTGTCTGTAGCACTCTGAATGATATCGTGCTTCAACTGCTACTAGGTCAATAACCCCAAGAATTTTCGACTTCACATTTCCCCTCCATTTATCGTTACGGTGTTCACAGAAAGTTAAAATTTTATCTTTCATTTCTAGAGTCAATACCATATGGACCGCTTTTCTGTATTTGAGAGGAAGCTTAATATTCAGAGTGGCTTCCTTTTCACAGAATAAGCACTCATTTTTAAAGTCAAAAATTTGTTGAAAACTTCGTAAAAGTGGATTTGAAGACGTTGATGCTAACGAAATACTTGCAATTTTAGCCTCTAAAAGTTAATACTACTTTCTTGCGTGTAATTCCGCCGGCAAGTCTGGTGAACCATAGTAGAAGTAACATTCTCTAATTTTTCATGCAAACTGTCTTTTCTTTTCAGGCTAGAATCAATTATCCTTTTTAAACCTTTGGTGACAACTACTGGTTCTCCCTCACAGAGATGGTTATCGCAAATCATGCATTTGTCCATTTTTATTCCGTTAGGTAAACCAATACGGGAATGCATTAAGAATTTGGTTAACTTTTTAGAGGCTAAAAAACGATCAACTTACATTTCGTTCGTTGTTTCAGCGAACCTCCCGTGCGGACATCTTGCCTATCTGATTACCTAATTCTATTTGCTTTTGTGGCATATGTGCGGACAGTGGGGGAGTTTTAGGAATGTATTTAATTCTCCCCACGTGTCAAATAAATAAACAAATTGCGTGAGTCAATGCCTCTTATCTCTCTATCAGCACCATGTTCTTCCCGCGACAAATTCTTCATAACAGAAGTGCTTAAAGTGGTTCCAACTAAAATCTCTGCCTTATGTTTCCAATGGTAAAACTTTTTTACACATTATCTTCGCAATTTATGCATTCCCAAGGATGAAAATTTGCACATCGATAAAACTTACTTTAAGTTATAGCATGGGATAATAAATTCTTGCTAAATCATAACCATAATTATATTAAAAATCAATCATTTTTTTTAGTAATGTTCAGACCTGTTAATAAACGGCGCGACCTGTACATTAATGACGTCAGTAGACAAACAAATGTTGGATTTCTAAATTATGGTTATGTTTTAGTAAGTATTAGGTATCTCATACTATAACTTACAGTTAGTTTTATCGATGTGCAAATTTTCATCCTTGGGAATGCATTAATTGAGAAGAAAATATGTAAAGAAGTTTTACCATTGGAAACATAAAGCAGAAATTTTAGGTGGAACCACCTTAAGGCTGACATGGTTTAGATACAGTGTAAGCGAAACTATATATTGCTATAAGACAAATAATATATTGTTGTAAAGGTTATAAAATTTGCTGCAACTTTTATTTGGAGCCTTTTTCGGAAATTTTGGTTCTGTGAAGCGGTAATTGGAATTAATCGGAAAAATGTTGAGAGAAAAATGTGCTATTTTGCGGGTTTTCGCAAATTGCTGCAAAACTACTGGAGATATAGTAAAAATTAATAGAACAAAATTTATAGACCATATCAAGAGGAATAAATTTTTAAAAATGATCGCTGTACGCCAATTATTTCGGGAGTTACGAGTGGATTAGTATTAGAACTCATTTTCCCCCTTTATGGGGGCGTAGGGGGAAGCAAGCGGGGGAGGGGAGGGGACTTTTGTGAAAATGCTAAGCCTAATGAGTTCTACCAGCCTGCAAAAAGTCAGCTTTTACCTAATTTGTTCCGGGTTTGACTCAATTTTGGCCTTTATTTACTGGGCTATATAATGCAGTTCCTTGGTCTTAACTCAGCAAATTTTGAAAATCCTATCTTTTTTAGATGGGTACTTGGACTTGAAAAGTTGGTAAATTTCTCTAAGATTACTAAGTATCAGACACCTTTGGACATGAGTTCAACAACCATCTTTGTCTTTGATTGAAATATAATCTTTCTTACCGGGCATTTGCCTGCTGACTTCTTCATTGCAGTAAAATTCCTTTACTAAGTTGACCATGTCTTCAGGTAAAATTTTTCCAGGATTGGGATTAGGTGAGGACAAAATTCCTTTTTCTTTCACAAGTTTTTTTGCCTTCCTTGCAATGTAGTTACTCACTCCAAATTCACTTTCTATTCTTTTACATGACCAGCTTTTTGGTAAAACTGTCAAAATCATGAGCTTTTTACTTCTGTTCATAGTTTTAAAATTTTCCTTTAGTTGCTGAATAATTTCTGAATCAGCACAGTGACATTCTTCCTCATCTAAATCATCTTCAGAAGTAAATAATTAACTCTTTGTAGGTCCTGTTAATCTTCCCCATCTTTTCTTTGCAATACTTCTTAGACCTATTTAATACTTCCTTCTTACACACCGGAGACTCGCCAAGGGAGGTCAAAGAGTCATTTAAGTGGCTTAAAGCTGCACCAAGGTCAAAATACTGAGACTCCTTCATATGACAAGGACCAGGATTCTCAGGAGGAAATTCCTTTTTAAGTATATTGTTTTCCTTTATAGAATAAAGTTCATACCGTCTAGGCATGTTAGAAATATTTTATTTTTCACTAAAATACACTAGCGCTTTCAAAACTATTATAACGTTTCATCCTCAGGTATACAAAATAAAATAAAGATCCTTTTAAATACACACTATTCAAAAACACCCCTTGAGGTTATAATGGCAAGTAATATATTTACGTGATGGTTATGATCAGGAACACTGAGGCACATGTTTGATTTAAATATTAAATTGTTGTGGAAGTTAGCTATATAAAGAGCAGTTGTGGTTTTTGATGAAGATGAGATATTTAACATAGCATAATGTTATAGTTTTTGTTAAGATTTCTTCGTCAGTTCACCAAAAGTAGTCTCTTCGTCAATAAAGTGTCTCCACGGATGGGGTAGAATAATAGGGGGCTCTTCATTACAGCAAGTGTTTGTAAATCTATGTATTACGACTGTTTCGCCACATCGAAGAGACCAAGCATTAGTGTATCCAGTTATAATGGATATGTCGTCCCATAACAGATAGAATTGTTCGTCTGTGCAGGCTATAGATAATGCTGTTGAACGATAATTGTTAGTAATTGTTCGTTTGTGTTCCATGATTCTAGTACGTAAACGTCTCTTTGTACTTGCAATGTACATGGTTCTTATGACTTCTAAAACATCTTTAAAATCTCAAAAGGAACCTAAAAGGTTTATCGGTTCAATGCAATATATACCAGCAGTCATCAATTTATTGCAATATACTTGTCAAAAACATTCACTGAGTCTTGGTTTAAACACATCTTTTCGTACATCAGAAAAGATAGAGACCCTCCAAGTATTTTTACATCTGCAGGTATCATACTTGGTGCCATTGACTAAAAATGTACATTCCAGTTCAGAAGTCATAAGAACCATGTACATTGGAAGTACAAAGAGAAATTTATGTACTAGAATCATGGAACACAAACAATTACTAACAATTGTCGCTCAACAGCATTAGCTAGATCCTGCATGGATGAACAATTCTATCCGTTATAGGAAGACATATCCATTATAACTGGATACACTAATGTTTGGTCTCTTCGATATGGCGAAACAGTCATAATGCATAGATTTACAAACGCTTGTTGTAAATGAAAAACCCCCTATTATTCTACCCTATCCATGGAGACACCTTATTGACGAAGAGACTACTTTTGGTGAACTGACGAAGAAATCTAAACAAAAACTATAACATGATGCTATGTTAAATATCTTATCTTCATCGAAAACTGCAACTGCTCTTTATAGCTAACTTCCACAACAATTTAATATTTAAATTAAACACGCTCCTCAGTGTTCCTAATCGTAACCATCACGTAAATATATTACTTGCCATTATAACCTCAAGGGGTATTTTTGAACAGTGTGTATTTGAAAAGATCTGTATTTTATTTTGTACACCTGATGATGAAACGATATAATAGTTTCGAAAGCGCTAGTGTGTTTTACCGAAAAATAAAATATTTCTAACGTGCCTAGACGGTATGAACTTTATTCTATAAACATTAACCGGTACATAATCAATCTCATCGAGTGTTTGACTTCGTAAAATCATCATATCTTACGGAGAGCATCACTTGGGGAGATTTAATATTGTTTTCCACCTGACACAGGTTCTTTTTTCCTAGCTGCAATCTGCATGAAGTGCATACTTTTATGTGTGGTTTGATTTCACTATTTAGTGAATCAATTACTTTCCTCAAGTCTTTACTAACCCAGTGCCCAATCAATTACTTTCCTCAAGTCTTTACTAACCCAGTGCCCCTTTTTTAAAAGGGCTGCAACAGTTTTTTGACCACTTATTCTCCTCCTTATTTCAAATCATGTAATTATCATACAGTTAATGAAATAAACTTAATGATGCCTAATAAAGCAGCTTCACAACAAAAATGTCCTAGAAAGCTTCATTAAAAACACACTGTCAAACGAACTGAAGTGCATACACAGAGAGCCAGACCAAAACTAAGCTGTCTGGAAGGCAGTGGCGGCTCGTGGTTTGGTAAGCAGGTAGGGCACATAACAAACCAGTGCTTAATATGGGTTGCAACACAATGATTACATATTACACACCCCCACACTTAATGAAATAACATATTTAGATATTAAAAAAAAGAAAAACTTAAAAAAAAAAAAAAAAAAAAAACAGAAAGCAGCCTGCTTGTAAACAGGCTGCTTTCTGTGTACAAACAGAAACACTCCTTTGTTATGAAACAAAAAATTACAGTCAAAAATTTATCTGGGAAAAAAAAGGAAATTTCTTCGACAACAAAGTAACAAAGAGAAGTTTCTGTTTAAAAACATAAAAAACAGAAAGTACTTTTTCTGTTTACAAACAGGCAGCTTTTTTTTTTTTGTGATATACTGTATATTTCATAATTTTGCTATACAAACGTGCAGCACAGAAGGGCAGTTAAAGTACACAAAAGGAAAAAGTATTTAAACAGAAACTGCCCTTGATATCCTAAATGCACAAATTAGTAAGTTTTGCAGGCGAAGTCCATTCTTCGTTCTTTTCTCTGAGGGAATTTATCAGTGACCTTATTGTTAAAGTCAGGAATATCCATGATAAAGTCTTTTTCTATAGATAGCATGGCAAGAGCAGACAGTCTGTCTTGGAGCATTATGTTGCGCAAGAAAGTTTTTATTCTTTTTAAAGTTGAAAAGCAACGTTCTGCTTCAGAAGTTGACATGGGAATGGTAACAATAATTTTAAGCAGTAATACACTTTCAGAGAAATTAGTGACAAGATTTGTGTCAATAAAAAATGATAATAATGGAATGGTTCCCGATACTGTCCTAAATTCATTTCTTTGATAAATTAACTGGAGTTCCGTTTCCAATTTCTTTCTGTCCAGAAAAAAATTGGAAACATGTTGATGTCAGATATTCAACAGAAAATTCTTTATCGTATTCGGGAAACTTGTCTGAAAGAAACAAATTAGCGGCAGATAGATGACCTACGAAGTCAAATCGTTCTTTCGTTTGCATAAGGATGACATCACATACTTCTTTGGCTTCTCTTATTCTGCTTTCATGATTAGTTTGATGCTTTCTCTTCCGAGTTAGTTGAGTTTCTGATTCTGAGGTCACAGTCTCAATGTTTTCTCTGATTTGCTCTATGCTCTACTGGAAGCTGTTAATATGACATTTAATCTGAGCTGGATCAATTGCCCTTTTTTGAATTTGGTTGTATAGCATGTCGACATGAGGCATTATTTGATGGAAAATAGTAAGCCAGAAGATGAAATCCTCGTCTTTTAATATATGCTGTAAACCACTGGCTTGAGCAATAGTAGACTGCTGCTTTATACAGTATCATCTCGTTTCTATTGCTTCCATGCATTCGACTAGTTCTTCACGATTCGCATACACAATGTTGACTGCTCTGGCTTAAAAATTCCACCTAGTGCCTGATGTTCTTGGCAAACGACGACCAACTATTTCATTAAGTATTTAGGTTCTTTGAGGTGATTTGGAGAAAAATGTGCACACTGCTCCCAGATTGGAGAAGAATATACGAACGTTACGATTTATGGATGCAGCATTTGACATTACCAAGTTCAGCTGATGAGCATGACAATGCACATAAGAAGCAAAAGGGTAGTATTCCCTGACACGAGTCTGCACTCCTTTTCCTTTCCCACTCATGACCGATGATCCATCGTAACCCTGACCAATTAATTTGTTTGGAGTGTTCTCCAAATGTTGAACTATATAGAACAAAACGTGAACTATATAGCGGTAAACCAGTACCATTTGAAAACCGTTGGAAATGTCCGTTGTTTCATCTGCAATGACAGCCACAAAATCAGAAGCTATTATTTCTTTAGAAATATCTTCGTGGCAGATTTCAAACATACAGTCCAGCAGTTCATTCTGAATTGTTTTCGAAGTACCCTTGAATACTGTAGCTTTGTCTAAATGAGTTTTAAAGCATCGTTCAACTGTGCGCTAAAATCAACCAGACCACAAAATATCCCAGGATTGGAAGCAGAGTTCGATTCATCATGTCCTCGCAGAGCAAGTTCAAACGCACCACAGAATCTGATACAATTTATGAGAAGCGATAGGACCTCTCTATTTTTTTTTTTTTTTACTTTTTCGTTTTGAAGTTGAATCTGCTGCCTGTAACAGGAATCTAGTTGAGACCTTATATTCCCTCCTCCTAGTACAGCCAAATTCATTACATTATTTTTGTGTACAGAAGACATGTCATGCTTCTGAATTTTGTCCGCTAAATGGCGTAAATCTTTAACACCAGTTTTAGCACATGAAGTTTCACCAGTAAACAATAAGCACGGGAAGCAAAATACAGCATTTTTATACCACAGCCGCATATCCATTTATTCTTATTATGTCTCACAATTAAACTTTCTGATCTGTTCTGTATTTTTATCTTTACAAGTTTGTTGTGATTTAAGATCCGGCATGGGCCTACCCAACCTTTTAATTTCCAGTTTCTGCTCCAATGAATGAGATGCGAACGAATGTTTCAGTAAATAATCAACAGTATTCATGTTTAAAAAGAGAACATTGTAACACTTTATATTTCATTGATATGCATAAATAAATACTTATCACTTTATCCTGTAAGTTATAAGTAAAATGAAACTGCAGACCACACCAAGACAGCCACAAAAATCTTGACAGAAAAGAAACGTAAAATGGAGTGCAGGGTTGCTTCCCTACTTGTTTGTTTAACCGAGGAGGCGATGACAATCACAACTCAACGCGCTGGCCAGTTTTCTATGTGCTCCAATGCTACCCTTTCTGCTTTGCAAAATGGCTTCAGTAGATCTATAACGCGCATGCGCAAGCACCTTTTGAGCTGTGTTGTCGATGAGCCAAGGAAAATTGTGCCCACAGAGACGAAACAAGTGATGGCGTAAAGTTCACTTTGGCGTTAAGTTCGCTTTGGCGTCAAGTTCGTAGCTAACTGAATTAAAATTTATTTTGGATCTATTTTTCGATTATAGATTTGACATTTTTTTAAAGTAAACCAATATTTCCCTTACGTGTTGTGGGTATTAATGAATCAATTATTCCATGATATCTTATGGGTAGAGCACGTGCTCACGTGCCCCTTAAGACGAGCCGCCACTGCTGGAAGGTAACATGGTGGGGGAAGGACACATGAATAAACAGGCACAAACATATCAGGGCTTGTCTTGCATGTTTCGAACAGTTCTTTTGCCAAGATAGCCTGCCCTATCTCCCTACACACACACACATACATGTACATCTTTCTCTCACTCTCTGTAAAAATCTTATCATTTTTTATGGATTCATTTCAGTTTACCGCAGAGTTTTATCACTGTAAATTGTAGAAAAATATATTTGAGGGGTTTAATTCATTGTCACTGCCAACAAGAAAATTTAATTTTTTGTTTGACACCATTGAGATACCACCTTGAAATTTGGACTGACTGGCTACAAGACATAATACCCTTAAGTGTGATTTTTTTTTAAATTCTAAAAAATTCCATTAATCCCAATTCATTTAAGTTTTAAAATGACAATTGTACCATGTCTGTAGCTATCATAGGTATCCCGTAAATGGTAGTGTTCTCCCTAGAGCCTTTTTACTGGGCGGCCCGCCCAGCTAATTTTTCTGTCGCAAACCTGCGGATGCAATTATGGGAAGAGGGAAAAGTCCCCAGTGACACTCAGCGTTTTTTTTTTTTTTTTCCCCACCTCACGATAGTGGCTGTTAGCGCTACTTTTCTTCCTCTGCTGTTCAAGATCCAAATGTAAGAAGACAAAGTGTTAAACGAAGTGTAGCTTACTCCCTTCCCAAATACAGTAAAACAAAGCCGGAGGGAAAAGTGGGTGCTGTCAATGCGCGGGGGAAAGATAAACGAGGTGCGGGAAGTCCCTCTCCTGCGTGAAAGAAAGGAGATTATCATCTCAACATCTCCCCCTCCCCTCTTTTGGTCCCATTTGTTCAAGCCTGCGTGACTCGTAAAGCAGATAGTGAGGATTGGGGTATACATATGGTCATGTGATCGGTCGCTGCTGTTCACGTGCATTTTTGGAGACTGCTACTGAAATCAAAGATTTCTAGATCACAAGTGCTTTAAAAAAAAGTTAGGAACTTTAATCTGGTATAATATTTTGGAGGAGTTATTATACATGTATCTGAGTGATTTGATAGTATTTAATTTTGATTCCGTTTGTTTTTTTATTTCTGTGACAAACGAAACTGCATCTTTTTCTAAAAAATGCATGTGGATGGAACGGACAGACCCGTGAAGTTCGAAAACCTTAAAAATGTCTTGATGCCATAAACTGAAAAATTTATGTACTGTAGTTATGAAAAGTTTGCATGATTCTTCAGAATAGCAAATAAACGCATCTTCAACTTGCGGTTTTCAACTGTTAAAAACTGTCATTTGTTTTAAACTGTTTGAAAGCATCAGAAAAAAAAATGTCCAAGTTTCTAAATAAAAAGATTATCGAGATTATCAAAGCTAAAATATTCTTTTTGATTTTGCAAAAATCTATTCACTACTCTTGAAATTATTAAAACATTAAGTTGTAATAGTGGAACGGAATAAATTTTTTTTAAATGCGCAACTTTTAAAGTTTTCAACAGATTTTGATGAAATTTAAATCTGAACATTATTTTAACATGCATTGGTCTCCGTGAAAATTGCATGCCGATATTTTAAAAATTAGAGAAATTTTACTTTAGAAAATTTTATCCCAGTCCTGTTGCTGGGGTAAGATCGAGCACTTGTCTGAACCACGGAAGTCGCGTGATTGATTGACAGACAGACAGAACTGATCGCCCCGTTGGCTTTTGAAATTCCAGGCTATGACTGACCCCTTCTTTGTAACAAAATGCCTCCACTGTATAAGTAAAAGATGTTTGTTTTTTTTCTCCCCCAAAGAGATATCCAAGCTGTTTAAAATTTCGACGCAATTACCTGTCACTGAAAAATATGGACAAGTAGTAGAGTAAGATTTTCATTGTGCCGCTGAACTTTGAAACGCCAAAAAATGCAACAATTGCACAAACTAGTGAAGCCCTTTTATGAATATATATTGTTATAAAATGTACCTAAATTATGGCATAAAATAATCATCGCACGTTCTAAATAGACATTTATCTGGTTCATTTCTCTGAACTGTGTGTTATTCAATTTGCACTTTTTATGTGATGCTTTTTAAAATTGCATATAGGGGAGAGGAAAAATACTGTGATTAATGGCATACAACGAACAGTTAAAAACTGATGCCCTGAAAAAAAGTGCAAACATTTCATGTAATATATTATGAATATCACCTTAACACACACCCCCCCCCTAACCAAGTTAAAATGATTCAGGCAGGTACTACAAGCTAAGGAGTTGGGTGTCAAAATGTTGCGCCTACAGTAATTCCACAGAATCGATCGCCACTTCCTGATTTCTGCACCTGTATTATAAATGCGCTTACCGTGAGCCATATTCGGAATTTTGCGGCAAAAATCACTGTTGTTTTTCCTGCATGTCTATAAAATTCCTTGAGAATTTTATTTCGGAATTATTGAGGAGCTCGGTGTAATTTCTCAAACTTGTTGCAGTGCCACTGGCCATGTTGAATTTAGGAAAATATTCTGAATCCCATAACCCTGTGCGCAGAGGTTAAGTTATGGTCGCTATTTTCACGAAATGCGACGAGTTAATCCAAAATGCAAGAGAAAAATTAGTGTCTGTAGCAAAATGGCACCAGCCATTTAAATATCAACGCATCAGCAGATTCTGCTACAGCTTTTCTATTTATGCGAAAACAAAAATTTCTGAAATTCTGGCAGTGATTCGCGCTCCATGTTATTTTTAATCCTTAAGGTATGTTCCTACAGTATCTGTTTGCTTAATCACTCCCTCCCCTCCTCCACACACTCTAGAGCACCCCCATAAAGGATGGGTGGGGTAAGATTATAGAGGCCACGGGTATTAGACTCCTTCACCCTATTCAAAGCTTAAACCAGAGTCAGCATTGACGTCTGTGGCATTTCACCAAGGCCATCAACAGTAGTTTTCCACTGACGTCCAAAGCATTATTGGTGTGAATAATTCAGTTGGTGTTATGATTTTCTGAGAGATAAAAGCGGCTAACTTTAGCATTTTGCTACAACTTCTTTCCCCATTTTAGCAGTTTTGCTACAACATTTTTTGAGCCAGCTGCAAGAATGTTAATCTATTCTTGTTCTCAAAATGCTCAGGCACTCCTAGATTAAGAAAGAGGTGAGTGTTGAAGAGGGGGGGGTATCTATTCAAAGAAGTAAGCAGGAGGTAGTGACTTAATCTCTATTGATGAATCGTGTTTGTCTGACTAAGGCTGAGATCAGATGTTGGTGACAAGTTCAGTCATTTTTTAACAGAGGAATGCAGAGAAGTCACCTGAGTGATCATTGTCATTGTGACTGTGGTGAGCTACACAAGGCAGTAAACCGTAGTAGCAAATAAGAAAGTTATCAGTTCTGTGTTACAGTACATATAAAAATGGAAAAAACACTACTTTGCTACTTTTCTAAGTCCTCTAAAAGTTCCACTGAAAGAAAACATCATTCAGCCAATGAACAGTTGAATGATTCTTCTGTTTCAGGAAGAGCTGAAAAAACTGAACTTCCAACTCAAGGTCAGCAGGTGAGTACTGTTAATTCCAAGCACTGTTCTAGTGGCATTAACAAAGAATGGTTTCAGAAGTACAAATGGTTAACTGTGACTGAAGATGGAATGTTATGCACCGTATGCCTGAAATATGCTACAAAAACTGCTAATCGAGAATTAACATGGGTGGATACTCCTTGTGCTCGACTGAGGAAAGAAAGCCTTTCAAGTCATGAAAAAAGTAAGATGCACTTTGATGCCTGCTCACGTTCTTCATCTGCTGCTTTACTGGAAAATACTGGAGTTGGAGAGATCGAAAGATCTGTTTCAGCTTTAAATAATTTGCAACATGATGCTTTTTTAGGTGCACTGAAAAGTGTATATTGGCTTGCCAGAAATGAATTGCCTCATACAACTGAATATGAAAAATTATTAGAGCACTGCAAATTGATGGGATGCACTTACTTGAGTAATTTGAAAGTGGCAGAAAATGCTAATTACACTTCTGAGAGAATTGTTCAAGAGCTCTTAGAGGTGCTAGCTTCAGAAATTTGCTCTAATATAGTAAGCGAGTTAGCCAAAAGTCAGTTTTTTAGTGTGCTGTGTGATGAGACAACTGATATTTCAGTTGTAAAGCAGTTAATAATTTACACAAAATTTGTGTCCACAAAAACAGAAGAAGTTAAAGTTCCTTTCTTGACCACTAAAAGCATAAATGATGGAAAAGCTACAACAATTGCAAAGAATTTAACTGAAACATTAGGTGAATTAAATTTACAGCTTGAAAAACTGGTAGGTTTGGGATCTGATGGTGCCGCAGTGATGATTGGCAAGAATAATGGTGTTGCAAAATTGCTGAAGGATGCAACTCAAAATCTTTTAATTAATTGCCATTGTGTAAATCACAGTCTAGCTTTAGCTAGTGCCCAGGCTGCACAAGAGGTTAAGTATTTAGTAAAATTCAATGACATTCTGCGGCAGT
Organism: Macrothele yani; assembly: GCA_039090855.1. Taxonomy (NCBI): domain Eukaryota; kingdom Metazoa; phylum Arthropoda; class Arachnida; order Araneae; family Macrothelidae; genus Macrothele; species Macrothele yani. The sequence continues at coordinate 68,986,347 of CM077025.1, read as the reverse complement.
TATTTTTTTTCTTTCAAAATTCTGGCGTTTGAATGGCTGGATTGCACCAAATACAAGACATTTTCAACATACCTCAGATGAAACTGAAAATGGCCAGTGATACTAGATGGCTTTCTCATGAAGCTGCTGTTCAGTCACTTCGTAAAACACTAATGAGTGTTGTGGCTGCACTGGAGAGAGAAGCCATTGAACGAAATGATGTCACTGCAGAAGGTTTAAGTAAATTTATAAAAACATACTCATTTCTTGCTACATTAATGATGATGTGTGATATACTGCCAATTTTGAGCAACCTATCTAGATCATTGTTACGGCAAGATACAGACTCAACCACTATTAAATCAATATTAGAGGCAACCAAATCTAAAATAATTTTACTGAAATCTGACCCAGGAGAAAATTTCAGAAATCTACCCTTGCTATTGGAAAATGAGTGGATGGACCTGGCTGTTAAAGTAGATGAGGAAAGTGTAGAGCTGTACAAGAAAAATGTTTATGATAAATATCTGGATGTGATACAAATTCATTTAGAAGACAGATTCCCAGATATGCCAATAATGTCAGCATTTTATATCATATTTAACCCTGTTGCTGTAAAAGAAGCATCACCAGAGAGGGTTAGTGAGCTATGCGAAGAGTTATTTATTCATTACTCAAAAAATGGAAATCCCCCGCCTCTTGATTATACTGCCACAAAAGCAGAATGGAGTGTGGCCTCAGTGATGATCAGAAGTGACTCATATAAAGATATGTCAACAAGAAACTGTCTCAAAAAACTATCAACGAATCATGAACTTACAGAATTGTTCCCTAATTTATCCAAATTAGCAACAATTTGTCTCTCTTTACCAGTGTCAACTGCAGAATGTGAAAGGGGATGATTCTCTGCTTTGAAAAGAATTAAAACTTGCCAACGAAACAGAATGAGCCAGAAAACTCTAAACAATTTATTGATGATAGCATTAGAAGGTCCTGATCCTTCAACTTTCGATTATGATCGAGCAGCTGATAACTGGGCAGGGAAGAAAAACAGAAAAATACATATCGAAATACCCTGGTTATACATGTACATCACACGTGAAATTAAGAATAATGTAAACTTTGGCTGGCACCTTAAATAACAGTTTCCATTTTTAACTCTGCAGGCAAGAAAAAAAAATTGTTTTATTGCTAATTCAGTAAAATTTCAAAAATTGAATAAGTTGTGATTTCCTTTATGAGTACTCTCTTTATTGTGCTCCATATTAAGTGCACATAATTGTAAGAGTGGAAAACTTATTCCCACATACACCATAAATACTAATGAAGACTGGCTGAAATCTGCATCAAAATTTCATTTATTAGTAAGTACCTATTATTTTTTTATCATTTATGTACAATTTTCTAATATTTACCATGTTAGTTACCTTAATGCCTACCACACTGCTATAAAGATGTTTAATAAGTATAATAATATTAAACAAAAAAATATTTTTTTATCTTCGTCTGTGGAGGGGTGGGGGTCGTTAAAAGTACCATCCAGCTAAAATTTCTTGCCACCCAGCTGTAAAAAAAAAAATCTAGGGAGAACACTAAATGGCATTTGAAGTTATGGTGGGTTGTGAATTTTGGCATTTTTAGGCAATTTTGAAGATTCAGTATCTCAAAAATAGGTGGACAAAAAAATTTAAAAATAATAATTTTTACACATCTCATGGTAAAGTACAAATGTACCAAAAATGAACCAAATCTATGACATTAAAGTTCCATGCATTGGTTGATTTGACATGGAATGACCCTCCTAGCAAATTTGAAGTGGGGGCTCATTTTGTAAAACTGTTAAACTGTTTCATAATTTTTAAACTGTTTTATAAATAAAAATGTGGCCTCATTTTCTCATGTCTTTTGTCACTAAATTTGAAAAAGAAAAAAATGTTCTTTTAATTCTAAAAATTCCAAGTTGTTCCAAAATGTATGGATCATGCAGATCACTTAAAGCAAAAAAAAATTATGTGGTTGCAACAGTTTGTTGTAGAAGTGAAAACTCATAGTGCAAAAACCTTAAAGGCAGACTACCCAATTTTTAAAGGAGCATTACTCAAGATCTACTGGACCGGCCGACCGACCTAAAATTTAAATAGATTTCATACCTCACCAGTACAATACTTTGTACTAATTTTCACAAAAATCTGAGATGGGTGGGTGACATCTTGAGAAAATGCTGGGTGATTTGACATGGAATGACCCATGGGTGAAAATTCAGCCACTGTATAATTGCAACTGCCCATGCTACATAGTAGTGTGATACATAAAACAGTGGTTCCATCTACGCCCTAATCGAGTTTGCACACTTGCATAAGAATTGGGTTGTTCTCTTTATTTCTCTTGGTGTGTCTACATAGTTATTGGTTGGATGAATTTCTGCCCATGTTAGTAACAATGTAACTTTTTTCAGTGATTATTCCTATTAACATTTAAAAAAGTATCTTACGACTAAAATGGCATTTAAACATTCACTTACTGAAGGTGAATTCTGAAAAATAGTTCTAGAAGATTGCAACCTTTTCTGATAGACTTAGGTAATAAAGACAGAGCTGATGGATGAAGATGATAATGATGTTGAGAATGAAATTCAAGATGACACTGATGCCAATCTTACTGTGTCACCATATGATGAAAGAGTAAGAACCAACTTATTACAACAATGAAAAGATGGAAGCACAGAAATATAGAAAAAAAAAGGCAAGATCAGCTCTTTGGGATTTAACGGAAAATAATATATTTCTCTTCTTCAGCAAAAAAAAAAAAAAGGAAAGGGGGGAGAAGAAAGGTTGTCAGATTAATCATGCCTAGGCCAATATACATTCACTGACACATAAAATCCCATTGCAGAAAATTCAATTGGAACAATGCCTGGTACATGTGCAGGACTTGAAAAATATCATGCTCGAGATGCCTGGGGCATGTAAATTATTAACCTGAACAGGTAAAAAAGCAATCTAGTTGCCTGGACCAGGTAACTAAATTTAAAAATGAGAAAGTTTGGATTTCAGAACAGAATTTCCTACTACATGTAAAAAGACTGTCATCATGTGTTATGTTTTATTTCACTGCTAATAAAAAAAAAGTCGTATTATTGTTACGAAATGCCAAGGGCAGAAGAATATTGCTTCTTTAATTATATTATGATCTAAGCCCAAATATTGGAGCCATAAGTAATTTTGCTCTAAATGTTGTTCTCACTATGATTTTATTTAATTCTCTTCAAATCTTCTAGTTTGTCAATACTTTGTTTTCTCTTTTTAATTTCTAATTCACTTTCAAGCTCAACTGCTGCTCCACTTTTTTATTCTCTAGACATGTCATGTAGGAAGAATCTTGCCAAAGTCAGTACTTCCCTGGTGATCGGGATTAATTCTGGTTTGTTTCTGTAGTTTTTTAAAGCATATTGAATATTAATTCATGCATTTAACATTATTAGTGACAAATGTACTGACGTGGATGCTTTGTCATCAGCCAAAATTCTACCCGACCAAGAGAAACCTCTCTCAACATCTCCGCTCCCATGGGGCAGAGTCAAACATATCTTTATTACTTCTGCAACATTTGGATACTTCAGCATGTCACAAGGAAGTTTGAGATTAATGTATGGTTTCCAGTATACATCAATTAGAGATTTTTCATTTGCTTCAACTTTTTCTAACTGTAGCATTTTCTACTTATCTTGAAGGATGTCAGTGGGAATATTTATGGCAAGAGCCTTAGCAACCTTTACAATATTGAATAATGCAGTTTTTAAATATCCATAATGCTGCAATTTGAATATCCAGCATTATGATTATGGATATTAATCACAGTGTTATATTTTACAATATCCATAATGCTGCGATTTGAATTTTTCCTCATGGGCTGCAGGAAATGCATGTTTAAGAAATGATGCAGAAGTAGATACAAATAGAGGTGTTTTTCATAGAAGATGTTTACAACTGGCAATATAATGTTGCTGTACACACCTTAGAAACCAGGGTTGAAAAAAACCCAGGCTTTTTATTAAAAAAAAAACAAAAAAAACGGGTCGGCTTTTCTGGGATTTTATGGGGGGGGGGTCTATTTGGGTTTTATATCTTTTCATTAAGATTTCAAATGATTAAATATTATTAATGAAAAATCCATGAAACTTGCCCATTGGTTAACCAAAATCTCCATTTTATGTAGTCTGCTGAAAGAATTTTATTTAAATCTACACAAAAGCTAAGATACTTTACACACCATTCACTGCAATCTATGTATAAACTAGTATTTTATCAAATAAACGCTCATCAAACATTTCTGAGATGTTTAATTAAATTTGGGTAAAACCACAAAATTCAAATTTTTTTGTGACAAATTCACTGTGTTTTTCAAATATTTGTGGATCTTGACAAGTTTCTGTGCTTTATCAACATCTAAGCAATTGAAAAGTTTTGACCAGACTAGTCTGCAAGAAGAAAATATCCTTTCTACTGCAGATGAACTGGCTGGGCAACTACATAGATTTGACGTGTAAGAGCAGAAATCTTTCAGGGTTCCAGCTTTGGTCACACTTGCATGTCGCTCCATCAGCTGCCACCATTTGGCAGCACTGAAGTTTTGCACAACATCATTTACAAACATAGACTTTGGATAGTACTTTGTGTCACATATTTTAAAACCCATTACAAAAATTATCAATTCAGGTTTCTTTCCTAACACCCATATTAGCAATTTGTTCTTGCTCAGGGCTCATTTTCTTTCCCTGGTATTTTGGATTCATTAAGTTTGCCAAGTAGTGGCAAGGCTGAAGTGCTTGATCCATCCTTTTTTCTTTATCACCAGTGTATACGATTCAAGATCTACGTTTTCCGTAAGATCTTGCCACAGTTCCCCTGCCTTATAAATGTTTGTTTCTTTAGCCTGGAGAATGTCTGGTACTCTACTAACCCCTTTTAGCTGTTTTATCATGTGAACTGCATCTTTGTAAATAATTATGTCCTCTAGAATTTTATTTATGTTTGGGGGAATTTGCAGATCATTTGAGTGCTTAACAAACAGGTATAATGCATCTGTGTAATAATGAAAGCAAAATAGGCATAATTAAAAAACAATTTGAGCACTAAGCTTCCTCATTTTAAAATGTTACTTTTTAAACTCTATGAAGAAAATATCCCAAAATTGCAGTATAACTCCAGTTTTAAAAAATAAAAAAATAAATAAAATCCACCACAACGTGGGTTTTTTAAAGTGCATTTAAAAAAAAAAAAAACGTCGTTTTTTTTGGTGGCAGGTAGGAGACAACCCTGTTAGAAACAGAATTACTTCTTTCTGCAACAAGTCTTTCATGTAAGCTTCCACTTTGCTGTTAAACACCACAGCTTTTAATGGGAAAAGGTTGCCTGACTGAAAGATTTGTTCCTGATCCTATGATGTATTCAGTTTCTTTAATACCTTACAAACCTAACCAATAAGAGCACAGCAGTTTTTTTCAATTCATCATACAAAATATGGATGAGTGGTTCTTGCTTTTAAAACCTTTTATTGAATCCTGTAACTAATCAGCACTTGAGATGACAAAAGTCAGTTCAGCTTTGTACATTTTTTTTTTTTTCAGGAATGAGCTAATAACTTTGTACCTTCTAGTTGACATTAAGGCTGCACATTTTTTGGGGATAAAACTCAAAAGGATATTTCTCTAGAGCAGGACTTTGTTCAAGTAGACAATCATAAGCATCTCGCAATGTCAGCCACCTTGATGGCACATGCTTCAAAAATTTCTTCGTTGGCACATTCATTTCTTGCTGTACTTCGGTGTAATTTTCCCATCTACTTAGAAAACCATCCAAGAAATGGAAAATTGAAATAGCAATGTCTGAATATTCCTCTCCTAATTTATTAAGACCTTTCAGAAAAAGCATTATGAACCACATGCATGTTGCACATGCCAATGTTAATGAGACCACTACCTCTAACAAGCAACACTTCCTCCTTAACTAGTCTCTGCACTTTTATACTGACGTTGGATCCATCGCTTCCTAACAATAACATGCGATTTAAAGACAAATCTGATTTTTCTAAGGCCAGCAATATATACTTTGATACTACTTCTGCAATCACATGACCTAAGGAGCAAGATTCAATGTACATAGCCTGTATTTTCTCCTTATTTTTGGACCAATTGATATCTTATTGATATTTGAAGTTCTTTTTCATTTTGTGCATTTGTTGTCTCATCAAACTGAATACTGTTATATGCACCCTGAGCATCTTTGATCATTTGGTCATGAAAATAAGGACCTAATGCTTCAGTAATAAAATAACTTAGTTTACTTTTTGACAAGGAAACCCCATCAGGTACACTCTGTGGAAACATGGACTGAATATATCACTTATTCCGTCACACAAAGCAGCAGAATAATTGCTAACAACAGTTTTCAGGGCCCACATTAATTCTGCTCTAGTTGCACTGTCTTTTGAACTGTATAAATGCAGAGCACCTGTAGTACTGACTGGCTCCAATACAGACAAGGATGACCCAGATTGGTGGTTATCACATATTGGAGCTGCGGCTGGTCCATTTCTTGCTGATAAAAGCAGTTGAAGAGGAGACATCTTTGTTGAAACATTATGTTTCACAGACTGTGCATGCTGAGTCACAGCCTGAAACCCTTTAGTCACCGTAAAGTTGCACTCACAAACACAATATCCTTCATCTTCAGAGTTTCCCTTTTTTAACCACTCAGACATTTTCACACCAAGACTGCCAGTTTTTGACAGCCATGTAGTCTGAAACTTGCAACTATCATAATACATACATAAATAATTTTTCAGCAAATTTAAGGAATGGGCAGGCATATTTTGAAAAAAATTGTTGCATGAAAATATGGCCTCATTTTTTCATCTCTTTTGTCACAATAACTGAAAAGAAAAACTGCTTTTATGCCTAAAAATCTGCAGCAACAAGGTGTTCCTAAATGGATGGATCCCATAGATCATTAAAAAAAGCCTATGCAGCTGCTACAGTTAGTTCTGAATATGTTGTGAAAACTGGTACTATGATTCACATTTAAGCACAGCCATCCGATTCTTAAAGTGGCATTACTTATGATCAACTGGACCAACTGCCATAAAATTTTCCTGGGTTTGATAACCCACAAACACAATACTTTGTACCAAGTTTCACAAAAATCTGAGATGGGGTGGCATGACCTGAATGAACTGACATGGAATGACCCATCTATTTATGCTTGGTTCCTCTTTTTTTTTTTTTTTTAATTGCTACTAATTCCCTAGAGAAACATTAATAATTACTTTAATGCAAATATATGTGAACATAAAAAAATATTGTATTCTGACTTTGTCTTAATATGTTATGAAAGTCTACCTGACCACAAATAATGTTCATGAATCAGTCAGTAAGTAATTACAGAACTGTTCATAAAAAAAAATTAGAGCTGGGTCTATAAATGATTGTGAGGTTTAGACCATGGGCTTCTGACTTCTTGTGTCTCTGGACTCAAATTTAAATACAATGAATTGTGTCACATTTAGATGACACTTATTCTCTCCCTGGAAATAATGACAATAAATTAAAGATTAGCAAGTGCTCCTCGTCCTCGGATCCTCAAAGAAATCAATAAACTAATAAAAATGAAGCTGTCAGATATGTCCTTTGCTTCGTAGTTTAATGGCCAGACATTGATAAGCAACTAAGATGGAAGAAATCACATAAGTTTCTATCAGGAGTGCTCAAAAGCATACTACAAATAAAAGTAAAGCAAGGAAAAGACCCCAGTAGTGCACATTTTAAACTCCATAATCTAGACATATTTGACATCAGACCTATCTCAGTCCTACACTGCTTTTTCTTTTCTTTTTTTTTTTCACCTTACCAAACAAGCAAATTACACACATAGGAACTTCTTCTTTTCACTTATGTGTTGTTGTTGTTTTCATTTCAACTGGCTTCAATTAACAGCTTCTAAATGAGAAGCTTTTGTAACAGAACAATACTTCAAAGAAAAAAAGATTACCATGTCAAATGTACCTAAACTTTATGAAAAAATGTCAGCCTGCAACTGCTTTTACCTTTACTACTCTATTACATGTGTCATGGTATTTTGCTATCGGCTTGTGTTTCTGAAACACTGACAGCCTAGAAAATCATATAAGACTGAGAGGGGGGGGGCAAACTGACAGATGTCAGTTACTTACCCATGAGTAAGTACCTTTTGTGGACTTCTACTTATCCTGTATCATGTTGTTGCAACAAAATTAATAAAAACTTCTAACTTGGGAAGTCACTACCATTTCCCAGACAATTTCAAAAGCAATATATCTTTTAACTAACACACTGGTTGAACATGCTGTAAAGTACTAAACTGATATGTTTTACTACAACAGATGAGGATTCCTTCTGAAATCTATGGAACCAGTGACCCTAAATTAGGGATGCACGACTGCTTATACCCCTTAGAGTTGCTCATGGTTATTAAAACCCTAAAACAAAAGATGTCCTTTCAGAAACCAGAGAAATGGCAACATTGTTAACACATCAACTTCTTTCTTTGAACTGTATCATTCTTTCTGAAGACCAGTGGTACAACCAGGAATTCCTGTTGAAGGGGCTATATATAGTACACATATACAATGTGTGGTGTACCGTGGGTGGACGTACGTTGTTCTTAATCTCTTTGGGGATTTGGGAAGACACTATGTAATTTTTTGAACATGTAAAATAATATTTTTGAATGTTTAATTTGTGACGTAAGTCACTCTTAATCTCCTTGGAAAAGCCCCTCCGTGGGTGCGCCAATGCTGAAGACTAAACAAGTTTCTGTGAAAAACTGCTGCGTTTAATGCACCTTCAAACACCTCTACAAATCAATAAATAAACATTTAAAAAAATTAGAAATAAGAAAGTAATGAGCACTTACGGTTCAATATAAAATTCACATAATGATTCTCCACCTTCTAGTGGGGGTGAATTGAGTCTAAATTTTTGATTATCACTTTTATGGGGTTTCGATTCCGCACAATAATTGGTACCATCATCTGCAATCCACATTCTTATTCAGGGGCAGCAGAAAGTGCCAAGTGATCTCTCACAGAAAGCGCTCAAAATAATGAACACTGGTGTTAATCCGCATTGACGAAATGCAGACTTAATTTACACGAACTCATATTTTATCATACTCGTGAGGACATTCCTTCTAACACTAGAACAACACAGTTTTACGTAAAATGTTTTTCGGACGTTCCTCACTCTTCACATATTACACAAGCGTTTGGCGTCGGCTTTTTTGTAGCTACTGCTTCAAGAGATGGAGATAACTCAAGTCATCAAAACAAATGATGTGTAACAAACGTGCACTTCTACATGCCTTTGGCATTACATAAGCCAATGTTAATAGCAGACGCAAGGTAAAGAAAATTACTCGACGACGACGGGTGCTGGCCCGAACATTTAATAGCAAATAAATATCCTCAACAGTTCACAAAACCTCCTACAACAAAAATGAAACTCCACTACATCAGAAAACTTTCACGATTACACATAACAAAATTCCTGAGACACAAGCTCAAGTAGCAGACATAAACAATACTTCGTAAACTCGAAACCTAGCGCAGCGAACATCAACAACACTTGCAGCCACTCGCGTCAGAGTGCCAGACTAGACTCCACTAGTCCACTTTCGAGTTTCGTCATTTAACATACGATAGTAAAGTTGCCATTCCCTTTAAGGTGGTTCCACCTAAAATCTATGCCTCATGTTTCCAATGGTATAACTTCTGTACATATTTTCTTCGCAAGTAATGTATTCTCAAGGATGAAAATTTGCACCTCGATAAAACTAACTTTAAGTTATAGCATGGGATACTTAAGACTTGTTAAAATATAACGATAATCATATTAAAAATCAATCATTTTTGTTTGAGTAATGTTCAGACCTGTTAATAGATGGCGCGACCTTAACACTGATGACGTCAGTAGACAAACAAATGTTGAATTGCTTAATTATGGTTACATTTAAGCAAAATATTAAGTATCCCATGCTATAACTTAAAGTTAGTTTTATCGATGTGCAAATTTTCATACTTAGAAATACTTTAATTGCGAAGAAAATATGTACAGAAATTTTACCATTGGAAACATAAGGCAGAGATTTTAGCTAGAGCCACCTTAAGAAATTGGAAAAGCGCCTTTTTTTTTTTTTTTTTTTTTTTAAGCGACTGGCATGAGCACTTGTAGGGCTATGAGTAGGGCAGTAATTTTATCGCGGGAAAAAAAGGCAACAAAATTCGCGGGATAAATTACGGAATTTTGCAAAAAGTTCGCTGCCGATGACATTTCTACAAAAAAAAAAAAAGTCTACCAAATTATAAAGCAGTAATACAAATGACTAGTACGTAACTAAATAAGCATTCTAACTTCATACGTTTTTAAAATTGATACATTTATAAACCAATCAAATTCTGGCAGTGTTATCAACGCCGTTACACGAGATCAATATTTCATTTAAGTGGACGGCATTTTGATACATTATATTGTACATTCACAGGTTTTCTTCTTTAATGTTGTGTCTGCTGTCCTGTAACACGTTTTTAAATTTAGAAAAAGATCGTTCAGCATCGACACTGTTTGTGGGTACTGACAAACAACGGATGGCGACCTTATACAACGCCCCCGAAACAAGGCCGCAGCACCAGTTCTTGACGTCATCACAGGAAGACCTTGCCGTGACCGCTCTACCTAGTGGACTGGTGCTATCTAACGTGATGGTGATCTCGCCAAAGACCTTGGAGAGAATAGACTGGCAAATACCTAGCTACTTCCGTGAGTTTTTGAAAACCATATGTTCCGCCATTAGCGAGGAGTGAAACCTGTTCCTGAACATATGCTGGTTGCGTGCGTGTTGCAAATCGTGTTTTAAATAGTTTTCATAAAAAATAAATTTTGTCAGGTTTGTTTTTTTTTATTTTGATTGGAGGTTTAACGAACACCGTGAGCAACTCAATGGGCTATAAGCAGTCGCCCGTCCCTAATTTAGGGTCACTGGTTCCAGGGAAGGGAGAGAGCCAGTGCCGTAAGACCAACACAACATCCATGCCTCGCCGGGATTCGAACCCGGACCCCTTACGGACGAATGATCAGAGGCCATCGCTTAGACCACTGCGCCTTGACGTCATCACAGGAATCAGGTACTGTTTTAGACATGTACTGTTTTAGACATCAGGTACGCCGCCCCGGTGGCGCAGTGGTCTGAGGCGTTGGCTTCTGATCATTCGTCCGTAAGGGGTCCGGGTTCGAATCCCGGTCAGGCATGGATGTTGTGTTTGTCTTACGGCACTGGATCTCTCCCTTCCCTGGAACCAGTGACCCTAAATTAGGGACGGGCGACTGCTTATAGCCCATTTGAGTTGCTCACGGTGGTCGTTAAACCTCCAATCAAAAAAAAAAAAAAAAAAAAAAAAGACATCAGGTACTGTTTTAGACATGTACACAACATAATGGCCGACATAAAAAACGAAAATTTTCACAAGTAAGTTAAATGTTTCGCCCATTGTTGTTCATAATGTCTTTCGCTGTAGTTCGAACAATCTTTATTGGTCTAAAAGCATTTCAGAATCATACACTCTGTTAAAACATGAGAAATAACTTGAGAACAAACATGAATAATTACAAATGCCGAAGCAGGACCCCCATCCGGAAATAAACCAGAAAGTTAAAACGGGTGAGAAACTATCACAGTGTCTACAATTGTACACATAGAAATCAAAACAATAAGCTAAAGGAATAAGAACACATAAGGTTCCTCAAGGAGTAATTTGATAACAATATATGAGAACGACATATGTCGGAGCAAAACTAGCCTCCGGAAAAAACATAAAGTTAAAAGATTTAAGTGGCGATACATTGCCAACAATCTCTCATGAATAGACCAAAACATGATGCAAATTTTACAGGAAAACATATTGTTCGACATAGGTAACCAACTTATAAAAAACACAATGCAAAATCACAAGGAAGAAGCACAACAAACTTATACACTATAAAAAAACCAAACACATGTGCAAATCTCAAAAACACCAGAAAAATCAAAAAATGCCACATGCAAGGAGCTATGCAAGTGATTAACAGATAAAGCACGTGGGCACTAAGAAAAGCTCCTCTGCTATACAATGCACTGAAAGTTTTCACGTTACGCAACATAATCAAAAAACAAAAACGGCGGCAGAACAGTACATGAAAAACAATATAATGATAACACTAAGGAAATAAGCAAAATGCAACAATACGGTAGAGGCAAACAACAAGACAGAAGTACTAGGAAATGAGCAAATAAATTCTCATAACGATGAGCAAATAAATTCTCATAACGATGAGCAAATAAATTCTCATAACCCTGGGTTATGTCAGAGTGAGAAACGTAGGAGTCAGCCGATTTCCATGGCATCAAGCAACTCATCCAGAAAATGCACAATTTATAAGCAATAATCATATATACATAACAATTCCTCCATTAGCACATGGTACAATAGAACATAGTAATACTGAGGCAAGTCAATGGTTCAGCACAGTACCAAGATACAATACAAATTGCTCGGAATTACAGGTCCATAACAAGTATACTACAGAACACATACACAGAACAGCAATTAAAAGGTTAGAACACGTCGTTCAACGCATTCGAAAACAAGAGTCTTCAAACTCATGAGGACACCACCATAATAGAACAACACATGGTGGATAACCTGTGTCAGGAGGAAAGATACAGAGGCACAGTAGTCAAGCTCCAAAATAATTATCCTCTTAATGCAATTTAAATGTAGCACAATAATCACGACAATGCGAGGAAGAAACAACAAACAAAAGGCTACAGAACAAAGAAAACTCCTCACGTTCCAACTTGCAAGGAGCACTGAGTGGTTAAAACGATAGATTAATGGTGGTTCCATCAATCCGGAACCAACCGGCATCCTGCGCCTAGACCTGACGAAACCGTGCTAAAGAATTAGTTGATTGTGCTTCTGCATATTCGAGGCGGAGGCGAGCTGTTATGCGGCTGCGAAAATACGTGAGGATTGTGTCACTCGCAATAAGTGGATTAGCAGAGTCTGCGGCATTCCGGAGATAAAGATGATAGATATATATTGCTTGTTTCACCAAAACAAAGAGAAAGGCGCAAACGTCCGGCAAACGAGATGGAGGGTGCTTCGTTAAAAGCAACCAGGAATAGGCGAGAAAAGGTAGATTGCGAGAAGTGATATGGTTCACGAAACGAAATACACAATGCAAAACAGGAATCAGGATGGGACAAAGCCAGTACATATGGTCGATATCTCCTATGGACTCACAAAATGGGAATGGAAGAAGAAAGGAGAGACATATGGGATGGAAAAGAGGAACAGGAAGCCGGTGGTGAAGATATCGCCAGTGAATGTTAAACTCCAACGGTGCAGAAAGAGGAGAAGAAGAGGCAGACCAGATGGCCTGAGAGAGGAGAGAAGGAACATCGAAAATTGGGTGCGGAGCTGCGGTAGGTGTACGAAAGAAACGGTAAAAGGAAACAATGGAAACTGAGAGAATATGGACAGAAACACCTCTAATAGAGAGAAAAAAAGGAATAGGGAGACTGGGATCAACGACAGAGACGAGGCCATTGAATTGACGAGAGATGGATAAAGAAAACCTAGGGAAGAGCGAAGAAGAGCCTAAACAGTAGCATGGGAAGGTGAAGGATCGGAAAATAAGGAGGTAAGGGGTTTCCAGGTCGAGTCGGGATTAACGAGTGGGCGAACAGTTAGTATACCGGAGCGGATCCAGGAAGGCAAAAGAAAAAAAGGCTGTCGGGAGGAATGGACGAGGGTGGAAAAGAAAAGAGGTTCAGTCAAGAGAGGGGCCCGGGAAAGAGGAAGAGCGCGGAGTAACGTCAGAGCTTCAGAAAGAACAGAAGGAAAATTAATGGAAGATGAAGAGAAGGAATCCATCTTGAGATAAAGGGGAAAGGAGAAAGACGGATCGTGAAGAGAGAGAAGAACATCAAGGGTAGGAGAAAGGGATGGAGTGGGAGCAACCAAGATCCGAAGAAAGGAAACAAGTCGGTGAGCATGATAATATATGTGCACATCCGGTAAATTGAAGCCTCCGTGCTCCTGTGAAAGGTTGAGCGTCGCCACCGCGACCCAGTGCTTTGTGGTCCAGATCATCGATGTACACAGACTTTTGACATGATCAAGACGATACGTAGGCAGTACATAAAAGACCAGGTAAAGAAACAAAGTGGCAAGAGGTAACGATGTACAATGGCAGCACGCTGAAGGTAGGAAGGGTACGAGTGCGTTGATTTCCAGAATCCCACCGTACAGTGAAGACGTGGGCGTAAAGCATCCCACGAAGCAGCTGCTGCCGTAAACGGATGCCCAATATAGGAACCAAGGATTTTCTGAGACGAAGAGGAGCACACCGCAACCCATGGGGCATCAGTACGGCCCACCCACGACCCACACCATAAGACGGTGTTTTTTGCAGCATTAAGAGTAGCACCAGATAAGTCCGCATAGGATCGATAAACTTGATATAAAACATCAAAGAGATGATCGTAACGCAAGCAGAACGTAGCATCCTCGGCATACGCAGTATATACACAGCAGTGATGCCTAGTGCTTGCGACTGTAGGTGACATAGCAGAGAGAAATGATCATTTCGCTGCAAGAAGAAAGGGCTCAAAGGCCAAGGCAAAGAGTTGTCCAGAAAGGAGACAACCCTGCCGGATCCCACGTTGGAAAGGCACAGCCGCCGTCAAAAAGAAAGCCGTCCGAGCGTGAAGACGGCCACCCCGGTAGAGACTGAGAAGGATAGAAACGAAAGAAGGAGGGAAACCAAAATAAGTAAGAACAGTACAGAGATAATCGTGAGAAACGTTATCAAAGGCAGATTTTTCATCGATATTAAGGAGTGCCAAAGGTTCAGAAAATTTACGAGCAAGGAAATTAAGAAGAATTAGAAAAGTGGTATTATTATTAATGGACCGACCAGGCACATTGTATGACTGGTCGGGAGAAACAAGAAAAGGAAGGACAGTATTTAGTCGGCGAGAATGTAATTTAGTGTTGAATTTATAATCTAAGTTGAGAATTGAAATGGTGCGCCAATTCGTCAAGTCCAAAAAGGTCTCCCTTTTTAGGCAGGAGAGTAATATGTGCTACAGTGAAGTCCGGCGGTAACGCAGAAGAAGAACGAGCACAAGAGAAACATGCGGAGAGAAAGGGTAGTAAGGACGGAAAGAAAGCACGGTAAAAGGAAAGTGGAAGACCGTCAGGTCCTGGAGAAGCATGCGGGTTAAGATACGCGAAAGCCTCTCGGAGTTCAGAAGGGGGAAAATCCGATTGTAAGAAAGAGCAAAGGTGAGCTGGTACCTAAGGGAGATTAGAAAGAAGCGAGGAAGAAGAAAGATCAGTAGTCTGTGGTACCGCTCGGCACTTGTCCACAAAGGCATTCCTAACATGGGAACACACGACGGATTGATCATCGGTAACAGTACCATCAGCGAGGTGGAGATGTCGTATGGAGGATGAGGCTCGCTTCTTAGACTCCATTTAGCAAAGTATTCATGGGGCTGCGCAGACGAGGAGATATAACGCCAGCGCATCCGCCGGACAGCTTGCCGTGCCACTGGTTTAAGAAGTGCAGAGAGATCACTTTGATACACGGTGTACATAGGGTCTGCCGGAGTCAGAATTGACAGATGACCTCGTAGATTGGCAATCTTCTGGAAACGTTCGGTGCAAACAGTAAAGAAGTAATTGCGAACAAAGAACTGCAGATCACTCTTAACCTTCAACCAAAGATGCAGGGCACTCGGTGTTGAGTCTAAAAGACATCGCCTATCGGCCAGAAATAGGTTTACTGCGGCACAAAATCCAGAGTCCGTGAGAAGCTCATCATCAAAAGTACACGTGCGACGTGTACGAGGAGGTGTAGAAGTCTCACAGACAGTGCGTCATACTGCCCAGTGGTCGGACGAAACCGTAGGAAGGTGCACCACGTCTGTAATGGTCATCGTCGTCGAGGCATACACACGATCAAGTCGTGCCAATGGAGAGCCACGTGTCACCGGACCATGCCACGTGTAGGAGATGTCAGTTGGTCGTAAATGCCGAGAAGCGTCAACAAGTTGAAAGTCATGAATGATAGGTGAAAGCAAAGATGTGATATTGCGACGGTATTCACCTCTTGATGAACACCTATCGAGGGAAGGCTCGAGAGTACAGTTGAAATCTTCACCCAGGTTAACAAAATCCTGAGCGGGAAGAGCAGCAAGGGCGTCTCGAAGACAATTACAAAAGGTTGTCACCAGAGATTCATTCTGCGGGAAATGTGCGTTCAGCACATAATAGGTAACATTATCAATATGAAACGGAAAACATTGTAGTCGACCCGGAGATATAGATTGAACTGCATAAGACGAGAAGCGATGCAACAGACGGTGATGGACACCAACTGCTACACCGCCCCGTCTCCCAATACGATAGTCATGGAAAAAGGTATATGGCCAGGTACGCCATAAATGGCACGGGATATGTGCATCGCAGTTAGTCTCCTGTAGTAGTAGAAGATCTGCTTGGGCAGAAAATAAATCTTCATACACAAGAGAGTTAACCTCCGGGGTAGCAAAACCCCTACACTTAAACGTCGTAATCTGGACTATTCAAATGCCCTGTCGGCTGATGTATTGTGGAAGTAACAGCCTTAAACTTCTCTACTTGGCGGTGAATCGTTACAACAAGTTCGCCATAATCCTCAGAAGCTTCGTCCACACTTTGAATAGCTGCTGCTACATGGGTGAGCTGTTGAAGAATGGTACGAGCGTACCCACTTCAAGAACAATAGCTTTTATTGCAGGCCTTTTCACATCAAAGCAGAGCAAATTATAAATTTGCTTATGAGATAAAGGTTGCTCTAATATTTTGTAATGCCGCAGCTGTTGTGCAAAATCATCAAAGAGAGAAACACCCTAGGACACCTCAATGTCCATTTACATTTCATAATCTTTGAACGCAGCTGGAGAAGTACGCTTCCTACTTGAAGCATAAGGAGAGTGACCAGGAGGCTTTCCTCGTTTAGCCTTCGCGCCGCGACCGCGGGAAGCCAGTCGCTTCTCATTTCGAGATCTTGAGTCTGCCACAGATGAGCATTGAGTGGGACAGGCTTCAATAGAATCTTGTGTAGGGAATACAATCCGTGCAACTCGTCGAGCTCCTTGGATACTGCAATAGATATCCTCAGTACTGCAATGGGTATCCTCTGAATCTGCGATTGAAGCCTCAGCATCCGAAACACCGCTGCCACCATCTGAATGTCCAGGAGCATCAGGGGTGCGGAAAGGTGCAGTCGATGGAAGATCAGGGTAGTGAGCAACAGTTACAGGTGGTGGTTGGGGGTACTGCCGACTCAGCATCCAACGTTGTGGAAGATGCTGAGGAAGGACGTGCAGAGACAGCTGGCTCTGCGTTCCGAGAAGGAGGTAAACGATCCAGAGTAGTAAGCGGTCGGGAGGAGATATATCTACACTCTGTCTGATTATGTCCAAATTCCTTGCACTTCACAGTGAAATTGAGTAAGCACGTCAATACGTCTCATATGATCACCACATTTAACATTGTATTGAGTGGGACAGGCTTCAATGGAATCTTGTGTAGGGAATACAATCCGTGCAACTCGTCCTGCTCCTTGGATAGAACGGGTGACTGCTCGGCCATCCGGCTTAGCGGGCGCTGCGGAATGGGTGTGTATCGGGCCGACAACACAACCCAAACTAGAAGCAACAACATATAACATTGAATCTGACACTTCTGGTTGCACTGGATAGAAGGATACAATCACAGGACGATGAGCAACGGGATCAGGGTACAAATGCTGATCTCGAATAGCAAGACCCTTCAAAATAACTTCGTGAGCATATTCAGCTTTCTTAAAATAAACAATTACAATAGTAGGACGACGGGCCATAAATTGAATACAATCAGATGGAAACATACCTTTTAGGGCGTCTTCATACACATAGAGAGGTGTATTCGGCAAAGCAACAAAACAAACTCCTCGATCCAGGATTGTAGTGAAGGTTTGTCCTTCTGGTGAAGCTACTGGAATGTCCAATGTCCAATTGGAAAGAGTTCCCAACACGGTGAAGGTGAGATTTAAAACTAGGTGCATCAGGGTACATCTCAGCAACAGCAGGACGAGATTTTGTGGTAGCAGCCTAATATGAAGGTGGAGCCGCTTGGCACGACACTATAGGCCCAGGGGATGCAGCAGGAATAGTGTCCATGTTAACAGGATCCTTGAGGAGCGCTCACGAAGTCGAGCTGATCGGTGACATCACAGCAGGATGGTAGCGAGGAGAAGTTTCATCGGAAGGCAGCTGAACTCCGCCAGAAGGGGAAGACGGCGTAGTGAAGCCAGGCATGGGGGAAGAAGAACGAGTAGCACCGGAAGAGAGGTCGGAACACTCGTCCTCACCTCCAGAAGTCGCCATCTTTAATGGCGGCGCCCAGACAGGGCCAACCGGCCCGGTCAAAACGTAAACAAACGAAGAAACAACACAAAATAAGCACTCACCAGCTCGGGAAGTAAACCAAAACGAAGCCCCTGACCTTTAACTGAAGGCTGGGACAAAAGGAACCACTCAAAACACGAAAACACTCACTCACTAGGTCAAATTACGAGAGCTCGAAATTGGCTGTAGTTCAAAATCGCTTTATTAAACTTGAAAGGTACAGAGAAATACATTGCAGTAACATAGAGTAACAGAGAGTATAACAGGAAATAACATAAAGTATACAGCTGGGAATGAAGTACACAAACGTCAAGGACATAATCGCAGGAGTAAAGCAATAAACATTTTACATTAGCGGAGAAAAGGTTAGGAAAAAAGTCACGTATTGAGAAAACAATTCACAAAGATGTGGGAGAACATCCGGAGAACTTTTCAAATTGGGTGCAATAATAGTCTATAAACACAAGCCACGGTCCGAGAGCTGGATACGAAGACACTGCAGTGCTAAAAGCACTTTGAAGAGCTCGTAAAGAAGCACAAACAGTCTCATAGTCAATAGGATCATAAAATGAGCAAAAACGGGCAAAGGCCGCTTTCGGATCACGTGCAAAAACAAATCATAGCCCATGTAGGGGGTCACAAAAGCATGATAACGAGGATCAGCATTTGCGAGCATATAAATGTGTTCCAGGTAAACCTCTGGAAGAGGAAGAAGAGCAGCACGTTTAAGATCAAGTTTATAATCAGGATTAACTACAAATTGATCCGGAAAATCCAGAGCAGTCAAGTCGGATATTTCACAGGAAGCTAAGAGCTTCTTTCGATTTTTCTTACGAGAAGAGCGTCGAAATCCAGCTCAGATAACATCGAATCGTCGACTCCAGTTGAAACCAGAGATTGTGTTGTAGAAAGAGGTGCAGACGAAGCATCAGCAGGAACCAGGGATCCATCTAAATGGGTGATTAAGTGAAATACACTGGTGTGCAAAAATTAAGGACGAAGAGGAGAAATTAGCATAACAGCGGAACGAGCAGGCAGAACGAACCGAAAGACCACTCAGGAGATAGACTAGGGTCCGGTATGGTAGGGAATGCGTATATATGCAGCATGACGCGGGGGGTGGAGTGTCGGAAGGGTATAAAGCACACGGGCGGTGTACGCTCAGCAATTCGGGGCCGCGGGTGGCCTAGTGGTCAGCGTTCGTGACTGCCATAGAGATAGCCTCAGGTTCGATCCTGGGCAGGTACGAACGTTCGAACCACTAAATACCCGCCGTGCGTCGGATGGGCACGTTAAGCCGTCGGACCCCGGGTACTGACCCCCCGGTAATAAATAAGGGCGTCTTCCTACCCCTTTCTACCTCACTTCCGTGTCACTTTCCTATCGGGCACTCGAGCCCAAATCTCCCAGCTTCCTATTTCTAAGGGTTGTTTAAGACCTGGGGTAAGACACTCCCCTTCCTAAAAATCCTCTACATATGATGATCTGACTGTACATTAAAAAAAAAGCTCAGCAATTCGGTGAAAGCTATTGCACGGTGTACATCGGTTTGAACGACGTCGAGTTGCTGCCACCGTGTTATATGGCCAACAGGCAATCCAGTAGACCACATCTGGATAACTTTACCCGAGGTCGCGTCATTGGGAAGTTGGAAAAGATCAAAGTGTGACTAGTGTTGCCGAGGAGTTCGGTAATGCTCACAGCATCGTTTCACGAGCTTGGAGAGCATTTCAAACGACAGGAACAGCTGTCCGAGAGTTTAGCAGTGGTCGTCCACGAGCAACCACGGCAGCGTACGACCGGTATATTGTCTTACAGGCGAGAAGAGACAGATGGCAGACAGCGGGAGAAATCGCAAGGCACATGCAACAGACAACTGGACGTCCGTTATTGCGTTTTACCGTGGCCAGTAGGCTGCACAGAGGTGGTGTATTTGCACGACGACCAGTACGGTGTGTGCCATTAACGCCTGCTCATCGGAGACGGCGGTTTCTGTGGTGCCAGGAACACAAGAACTAGACACATCAGTAATGGGGTCCAGTTCTCTTTACGGATGATAGCCGATTTAGTCTGACGAGCGATTCCGGACGTATAAACATCTGGGGAGAGCAGAGAACGCGCAATCACACCTCCAACATCATCGAAAGGGACCGGTTTGGAGGTGGCGGAGTTCTCGTTTGGGGCGGTATCATGCTTGGTAGCCGTACTGACCTCCATATTTTCAAAGGAGGTTCAGTCACTGGTGTCCGCTATTGCGCCGAGGTTCTCCTGCCTCACATGCGTCTGTTTAGAGGTGCTGTGGGTCCTGAGTTCGTCTTCATAGACGACAACGCTACACCTCATCGTACAGTGGTTGTCGCAGAGCTGTTGGAGAGTGAAGATATTCAATGCATTGATTGGTCCACAAGGTCCCCGGACCTAAATCCAATCGAACACGCGTGGGACCTTCTCGGGAAACACTTGGCAGCACGTCACCAGCCGACAGCAATGATTCCGCAGCTGCGATTGGGGCTACAAGAGAAATGGGCCGCAATGTCTCAACAGCTCCTTGACAACCTCGTCCTCAGCATGGACAGACCTAAATCCTGCAACGCAGTCAGGGGTGATCATATCCCATACTAAAGACTGGATTTTTTTTCACAGCCGCCTGTCACATGGACGTTTCTGTCTTCTGTCCAGTTGTGCTCGAAGCTACCTTTTCAAGAAAGTGCCTTTGTATCCTTTGGATTCCTTGTTTGGACGGTTTTGCTCACTTGTCCCATATTCTTACATCTTGGGGATCTTATGGTATGATTTGAGTCGATGTGGAGCACTTCTGCACGACGTTACATTTGAAAAACCGTCTCGTCCTTAATTTTTGCACGCCAGTGTATGAAGGAACGGTAATGCGGTGTATTTAAATTCGCATTGCTGCAACTTCACGTATCAGGTGTTCGTTTTACGTAGCGGCGTATTTTCTATTTCATAGCTTATTTTCATCGAAATTGAGAATTTGCTAATTAAATTTTGATTTAGGAATTTGTTGGTTCGCATTCGCACCCGAATATTCCTCCTATGCTATTTATACGATATATTATGCGTTGAATCAAACACTGTGTGTACCTTTACAATAGCTATGAATTTCTCACCAACTCCTCGCGGTAATAGATGGCGCTGCTGTCTCAATTGCTGTTCGTTAAGGTGACCAGATACTGGAACACTTATTTGGGGACAAAATGGCGTGGAGTCCCCAAATCGGAAGTCAGTTTGGGGACATATACGTATTCAAAATGAATATACAAATCTTTTTGTCGCAAAACTGCATTGTTACTATGAGTGTGATATTACATATGGAAATTTATGTCTTAAAAGGATATATATCATGTAAAATTTTGTTAATTTGTATTGATAAAGCATAACTATGATGGCGAGAACATACCCTGCTGGCCACCTAAAATGCAACACCAAGAAGGACACGAGATAGCAAAGCCAGATTTACTGTACACATAACAACACGTACAAAGATGAAACGATTGAGCTTACAGGCCCGTGCGACTTACGGAACACGCAGACATCAATAGTTCGTGTGGCCCCCATGGCTGGCAATAACGGCCACTACACGCCGCGGCATCGAACGAAAGAGGCTTTGGATGTGGGCTTGGGGTATGTCGGTCCAGGCTGCTTCCACATGTTGCCACAGTTCATCAGGCGTAGCCGCGGGTGGTGCTTGCCGGACCACTCGGTTGCCGATCAGCGACCAGACGTGTTCGATGGGCGACATATGAGAACAAGCGGGCCACGGCAGCAGTGACACCTGGTGGGCCGTGAAGAATTGTTGCACAATGCGTGCCATGTGCGGACGCGCATTTTCCTGTTGAAACGTGGCAACTGGCAGGTAAGGGAGGACTACAGGCTCCAAAACTTCAGAGATGTAGCAGTGGCTGTTGAGTGTACCGACGATGCTTACCAGAGGGGTGCGGGTGTCATATCCAATTGCGCCCCAAACCCCAACGCCAGGCGACGGACCGGCATGGTGATGCATAATGCAGGCGTCATACAGTCTCTCGCCGCGGTGCCGCCACACGCGGATCCGACCATCGTGGTGTTGCAGGCAGAAGCGGTATTCGTCAGAAAAGACAATGTCGTGCCATTCCGTAGTCCAGGTGCGGCTTTCAACGGTCCACTGCCGCCGCACTCGCCGGTGGTGTAACGTCAATGGTAATAATCGGAGCAATGGGCGCCGTGCGACAAGTCCCCGCTCCTGCAGACGACGTCGAACGGTACGTGAACTCCGAAACGTGCTGGAATGACTGCCGTATTCTGCGACGATGCATCAGGAAGGTTCCCACGCACAGGTTCGGCAGCACAACACACTTCCGCTACTTACACCCCGCCTTCTGTGCACCCTTCTTATAGTGCTTCTCTGTGGCGTGCCGGGAGAACATGATTTGCATATGCCCGGCAATGCCAATCGTTTGCATGTTCTCTCGCGGGCGACGCATGCTGCGAATTTCAGGCCAATCGGATGCTTCTTTCTTTGTGTTGCATTTTGGGTGGCCAGTAGTGTATTAGCAAAAATGGAATGCTTTTCCTTAGGTATATGTGCTGAATTAAAATCAAGCTGCACATTAATGAAGTAACTGCATGGCAAATTTTTCATTTTGCCAAAGTTTTTGGAGGAACTCAAAACAAGTACAGTCGAAATTTGGCCGCGCCAGTGGTGCAGTATCTTGGTGCTAACCACTGACTATTAGTACAAGTTGGTACGGGTTCGAGTCCCCAATGAGGCATAGGTGTTGTGTTAGGCTTTAAGCACTTGCGCTCTTCCTTCCCTAGAACGAAGAATGTCTCATAATTAGGGAGAAGTGACTGCTTATAGCCCTTAGATTTGCTCGCGGTGGTCGTTAAATTCGGAAAGAAGAAAAAAAAGTCACAATTTATTTTCACAAGAATCATGTTGGAAAATTAGTACAACAAAAACTATTTTTAAGAACATTTTTCATTAGAAATCTGACTAACTAATGAGGAAGTGTAAATTCGATGACATTTGAGGACGAACATCAAAATTTGAGGACAATTTGCATCCCCAAAGGCATCAAACGTTTTTTATGGACAGTTAACCAAATTCGAGGACTGCCCTCAAGAATTCGGGACTTCTGGTCAGCTTATGTTCGTTGCCTCCGAAACGCAGCATTAGGTTTGCCAGTCTATGAGGATGTAGCATCTCAGCATGGCAACGAGCCTTAGCAACGTAAATGAAGGACAACCAGCCCCGTTGAAATGATGGCGTCTTACTTTGAAACTTTAACTTCTGAGTACAAAATGTGGTATTTGGAAAAAAGTAAAGAGATTGAAGGAAAAGATCCTTATGTGCTGAATGTAAGTATCTTAGAAGGTGTGCGAAAAGTTTTCCGAAAATGCAAATAGTAAATATTTTTTATTACTTCGTCTTTGGTCGAAGTGCCTTATACCGCAGAACAGTTCGAGACATATAAAAGGTTCAAAGCATATAACAATTTCTTGTCGTCGGTATTCTTTTACAGGGTAATGTAGTATGATCACAAACTCGTGAGCAATCAGTAATTTATGGAGAAAATAGGAACCGCTGCCTTAATAAGTAAAGCCCCCCCCCAGGTGCGGAAAACTGTGTAATAAAAGATAGATTTACTTCTTTTCCAGGAATCGCTGATTTTGGATAAAACTCACACTTGAAAGGTTCTATGTCTTTTTGAGCGTTTAACTCAACAAAAAGTGTCTAAGCTCTGGGAAGCAATTTCCAAGCCTTAGAAAAATGAATATATTTTTTTAGTGAAATTTTGGTGAAAAAACAAAATAATTTTGCTGGGATTTGTGCCCTATAATCTATTTATCCGTAAATAAATTTAGCAGCATAACACCGACCTGTAAACAGACCTAGACATTAAAAAGGATTTCTTTTGGACAATAATTTTAGCCATTATTTGCATTTTTCGTCAAAAGTGTGCTCCAGCTCCAGGTAAAAATCCAGGTGTACTAAAGATAAAATCAGCGGTAGTTTGGGGAGAAAATATCATATAGAACAAAGCAATAAACTCAAAAGCCCCAACACCGACAGCCAAATAACCTTAAAAGCGAAAAGCCGAAAACTTGCAAAAAACAGTGAGTCAGGGGAACGGTGTGCTCGAGATCTAAAAAATACAGAAGAGCCAGAGATATACTCAAAATAGAAATGCAAATCTTTTTGTCACAAAACTGTATTGTTTTTATAACTGTAATATTACACATGAAAATTTATGTCTTAAAAGGATATATCTTGTAGAATGTTGGCAATTTGTACTGACAAAGCAGAGATATTATGGCGAGAACGTATCAGCAAAAGTGATATCCTTTTCCTTCGGTATATGTGCTAAAACACGTATACTTATATCAAGCTGCACACTGATGCACGAATTGCAAGGCAATTTTTTCATTTTGCCAAAGTTTTTGAAGGAATTCAGAACAAGTACAGCCAAAATGTGGCCGACCCAGTGCTCTTAGTGCTGGACACTGATCATTCATACAAGTTGGCACGGGTTTGAGACCCGAATGAGCATAGGGGTGCGCTTGTTTTACAGCACTTGCTCCCTCTCTCTCTCTCTCTTCCCTAGAACGAATATCTCCAAATTAGGGGCAGGTGACTGCTTATAGTCTTTAAAGTTGCCCACGGTGGTCGTTAAACTTGGAAAAAGGAAAACTAAAACGGTCAAAATTTGTTTTCATAAGAATCATGTTGAAACATCAGTGGCGCAGTGGTCTAAGCGATGGCCTCTGATCATTCGATCAAAGGGGTCCGGGTTCGAGTCCCGGTGTGGCACGGATGTTGTGTTTGTCCCCTCAAAAAGAAATTAGTACAACAAAACCTATTTTTAAGAGCATTTTTCATCCAAAATCTAAAGAGGAAGTATAAATTCGAGGACACTTGAGGACAAACATTAAAATTTGAGGACAATTTACCTCCTCAAAGGCATCAGATGGTTTTTAGGACAGTAAACTAATTTTGAGGACTGTCCTCAAGAATTCGGGACTTCTGGTCAGCTTACCGTACTTAGATGCTTACGAAACTATAACAGTTGAAACTATGTTCTTTCCAACTATTTGAAACAGATATTTGCGATGTTAAAAAAAGGTATTTGTACTGAGTAAATACACTGGCGGAAAGTGAAAAAAGAACCCCAAGAAGGAATTGGCGGACGAGCATGAAATTTACATATGTTAATGGGGTCGAGTTTACGTAGGTGCGATGTTAATTTCGGGACCAACCGGTGAGCGCTTACGCCACAGCACGGCATAATATGCAAATTATCGTCGGTGGTATTTAAGGAGTACGGCAAAGTGAATGTAATCAGTCGTCGGCGTAAGGATACGTGCGAAGACCCTGAAGAAGCTGCAATGCCTGGACATGGAAGACGTGTACGATTTCAGCAGTTATCGGACTTTGAGCGAGGTCGTCTAGTCGGACTCCGCGAGGCCGGGTGGTCGTATCGTCGTATTGTGGAGTGAATTGGACGGGAAGTATCGGTGGTGGTACGGTGGTGGCGTAGATGGTCCAAGGAACATTCCCACACGAGAAGACGTGGAACCGGGAGTTCTAGACGGACTGATGAGCGGACCGATCGACGCATAAGAAGAGCGGCGTTGTCAAGCAGAACATCCACTGCGACGCAAATCCGAGCTGCCGTTGTACCTGAGGTGGCTGTGCGAACAATCCACAACCGTCTACTGGATGCAGGACTACGTGCACATGTGCCTCTGGCATGTGTACCTCTGACTCCAGCCCACCGTCAGGAACGGCTGCAGTGGTGTCGCCAACGTCTGCACTGGAGAACGCAATGGCGATCTGTCGTGTTCAGCGATGAAAGCAAATTCTGCTTGGGAGCCTCCGATGGCCGTATGCGTGTTCGCAGACGCACAGGGGAGCGTCTCCACCCTTCTTGCATCCGCCAGCGACACGCAGGGCCTACACCTGGTCTCCTGGTGTGGGGAGCGATCAGCTATCACTCCCATACACAACTAGTGTTTGTACCGGGTACGTTAAACAGCACCTCCTACATCAACAACATCATTCAGCCCGTTGTTGTGTCATTTGTAAGGTCGGTCCATCGTGGAGTTTTCCAGCAAGATAACGCATGCCAACACACGGCACGTGCAATGCAACATGCACTTCAGGGTGTCAGACAACTTCCATGGCCTGCACGTTCACCGGTTTGTCCCCCATTGAGCACGTGTGGGATTTTATGGGACAACGACTTATCCGGTCTCCACGGCCAGCCACGACCATCTCCGATTTACCAGGTTGAGGATTCTTGGAACTCAATACCCCAAACACACATCCAACATCTGTACGACAGACTCCGTGCCAGAATTGCACAGTGTGACGCAGTTCATGGCGGTTCAACCTCGTACTAACCATGTTACATGGAAATGTTATTTTTCAGTTTACCAGCAAATACAGCTGTATTTTGCCATAATATTTTGACCACGTTATCCTCTGTATTCCATTATTATGCTGTATAAATTTCGTTGGTATCAGACGTCTCCTTCTTGGTGTTCTTTTTTCACTTTCTGCCAGTGTAGAACAAGATCTGTAAACTCAATGCTATAAGATCTTTTTATTTATTAATTTTTTAGGAGGGGGGGGGAGGTTTCGAGGGCAAGTGATACAAAACGTTGATTCTATTAGTGAAAGACAATTGCAATGAAACTTGGGGGCTTTGTTTAGCAACTCGATTTTTAGCTATTTTGATGGTTAAATAAAAACGGAAATTTCTTCTTAATTTTGCCACTTGCACTGGAAAGAAACAAAAAAGTTAATAAATAACACAACCTCTGTGCATTGAGTTTACAGATCTTGTTCTATTTATTCAGCACAAATATTTTTTTCTTCTGTTTCTTTAATTTATACCTCATGTCCGACTTTAACAAACGGCCGACGCATGAGGGACTGTTAAGTAATCTATTAATCTTTTACCTAATTTTTCCATTCAGAAACTCATTCATTTATTCTTTTAGTAAACTAAGATGTTTAATAGATACTTTCTTTTAAATTTGTTTAACTTCAAGTAAGGATCCTTTAAAAATGCCATTTTCACTTCCTTCCACACAGATCAAACAACCAGCTGAAAGCGTGGAAGCCTGCACAAGAGTTTTCGTTTGCAACAGGAAGTATACAATTTATTTAGAAATCGCCTTTTAGAACACTCTACATGTACTTAGTTAAGCTGGCCAGAAGTTCCCAATTCTTGAGGACAGTCCTCGGATTTAGTTTACTGTCCTCAAAAACGTCTGATGCCTTTGGGGACGCAAATTGTCCTTACATTTTGATGTTTGTCCTCGAATTTACACTTCCTCATTAGCTTGTTAGATTTCTAATGAAAAATGTTCTTAAAAGTAGTTTTCGTTGTACTCATTTTCCGACATGCTTCTTGTGAAAACAACTTTTGACTTTTTTTTCTTCTTTCCGAGTTTAACGACCACCGCGAGCAACTCTGAAGACTATAAGCAGTCACCTGTCTCTAATTTGGAGACATTCGTTCTAGGGAAGAGAGAGAGCAAGTGCTGTAAGACAAACACACCATCCATGTCTCAGTCGGGATTCGAACCCGTACCCACTTGTACGAATGGTCAGTGGACAGAACTAGAATACTGAACTACTGGCGTGGTCAAATTTCAACTGTACTTGATCTAAGTTTCTCCAAAAACTTTGGCATAATGAAAAATTCGCCATGCAATTACTTTGGTGTGCAGCTTGATTTTAATTCGGCACATATACAAGGTAAAGCATTTCACTTTTGCTAATATGTTCTGGCCTACATAATTCTACTTTGTCAATACAAATTACCAACATTCTACAAGATATGTCCTTTTAAGACACAAATTTGCATGTGTATATCACACTTATTGAAGCAATGCAGTTTTGCGACAAAAAGATTTGCATATTCATTTTGAATACGTATATGTCCCTAAATTGACTTCCGATTTGGCGACACCACGCCATTTTGTCCTCAAATCGGTGTTCCGATATCTGGTCACCTTAACTTAGTAAGAGGTTCATGATAAAGGTATTTCAAATTAAAAAATTAGTAAAAATTAGACTAAACAAAATAACTTTTTAAATTATGAAAAAATAGGAAAGTAGAGTAACACGATAGTACAGGAAATATGAAAAGATGAAGATGAAAAAACATAAATGGATTCGATTTTTTTTATTAGTGCCAAATGCTTTATTTTTAATTTATGATGTTCCGTAATGATTAAAGAATTTACTGACTACATTATAATATTAGTCAGTAAATTCAATAAATAGGAACTGTACACCAAATTATACTCAAAATAGTATAATTTGGTGTTAGTTATAGTTTATTTATGTTAGCTGTCTACCTTTCTTCAAAAAACCATCTGGTTGATGTGCGAAAGCTTGGAAAGTTTATTTGTATTCTACGCCAAGAAATTTCGGATTTTTAGTATAGTTATACTATTTTGAGTAGTCAGTATATTGTTGAAATCTTTCATATATAGGCAAAATCGAATTTAGAATTATATTTTTGCTTTTCCAATACAATACCGACAAGAAGTCGAACATGATATCAATATATGTTTTAGTTTTTATTGGACACATTTATAATTTTCACTTTTATTTGTGCTTCACATTCCCAAATACTTTTTTCTTACTATCTCTAATATTTACCCTTGCAGCAAAGTTGCAACACACACTATCTAGGGTATTCAAGTTAAACAAAAAATGTTTCTGAATAGGTTAGATGCAAAAAGTGGTTTATCTTCAGTTAAGAAATCTTTTGCACTATCAGTTTAATAGTTCGAAGTGTTCTCATTTTTGGCCCAACAGTGTTAAATAAGTGGTAACATTACCTTAGGGAATTAAAGTTTAAAAGTAATAAAACTTAGTTTAAACACCCTGTTGGTGGGTGTTAAAACTAAGATCGTCAATTTCAACAGGTCTTCCTGTAATCACGTCAGACGTCGGAGAGCAGAAGGTGTTTGGGCCTTGTTTCAGGGGGCGTTGCCTTATATAGGTCAGGAAAACGAACTTTTTCTGTATTTCAGAAGTCTAGCAAACCTTCGATGACACGAAATTCTTTTTCACTCCCTTTTACATGAACGAAATTCACATTTTAGTTGGTCCTCATCTTCAGATATAGGAATGTGGCTGAAAACAAGCAAATCTTCTTCGTCGTCTAAAAGGTTCAAGGACTTAAACTAATGGAGATACTTTGAAGAAATTTGCGGCTGGCTGACAAAATCGGTGCTTTTTATATCCAAAAAAATAATGCTTAATTTTTTCATAACAAGTGGATAGATCTTTTTTTGCAGCAATGTGGACTCTTGCTAAGAAGACTGTTGGCGATGTCCGACATTTTATTATATATTTTGTGCGCGGAAATTCGCTGTTTTTCGAATAAAGTGAGCTGTCTGGAAGTATACGCCGCATGAACCTCATTAACCTCCTCTTTTAAATCCTTTTCTTGGCAATACCGAATGATTTTATCCACAACGCAACTGCTACTGCTGTCTTTTTCTTTTTCGAAAACCATGCGTAGTATTCTAAATGTTTTCAGTGAAAAACACGGCCTCAAACCAATTGTTCCACCTAGTCTGCAGTAGCAGTTGTATTGTGGATAAATTCATTGGGTATTGTCAAGATAGGGATTTAAAAGAAAATCAAAAGTAGGTTAAGGTTCATGCGCCGTATATTTCCGGACAGCTCACTTTATTCAACATTTCAGTAAGATTTTCCACCAAATTCGCGGATATATTTGATATTCGCGAAATTACAGAAACCCCCTAAAATTCGTGAAAAAATCGCGGAAATTTGCACCGCGACAGAATTACTGCCCTAGCTATGAGCATTTGTTTGTCCCAAATCACGGTGTATGATAAGTCAGGTGATACGACTCTCCGTGCTATTAACCCTTTGGAAAACGGATTGTTAATGTCATTGATCACCAGGGAGCGCTCAGGAGTTGTGGGCCGACCGTTCAGGCTAACTATCATAGGGTTACATGGTATTTATGATTTCATCAGCGCTAAATCGGTATTTATATTGAGTATTTTTTATTTATTACTGTGTGCAATTATATTGTATGCAGTTCCAGAAACGTTGAAGTTTCTGTACAGCAGGTAAAGCACGCGCCAATTCTCTTTTTACTTAAGTGGAAGATAATTTATAGTGCAGCTAAACGTCGGACTAGGATCTGTTCAATTCTATTT
This sequence comes from Macrothele yani, assembly GCA_039090855.1. Classification (NCBI taxonomy): domain Eukaryota; kingdom Metazoa; phylum Arthropoda; class Arachnida; order Araneae; family Macrothelidae; genus Macrothele; species Macrothele yani. Next base: position 68,955,574 of record CM077025.1, on the reverse strand, counting down.
TAGGTATGGGGCGAAATTGTTTTGTACAGAACTATTGGGCAGGTTATGCGACGTGCAATGATCGTGTATCAACCTTTATTGACCCAACAGATGAAAACCTGTTAAAAAAAATGGCCGCAAGCATTAGAAGGTGATACGTTTTTCCATAGCTTATAATGTGATTAGCCTGCAACTTGTGAAATCACTTGTATCTAATACTTTGGTAATTTTTTTACTTTTCTGTATTTTATACGTCTGAATTCTTGGTATTCTCCTTGTTGTGTATCAATGCACCCCTTTCCCCCCACTGTTTTTTATTGTCTACCCATTAGACAAGTCTTTCTTTTGCGTTGTCTTATTCATTAGTATGATTAGGTACAAAAATAAGACAAATGTGTAAGATATATTGTTTATTAGTAAATGAAAACATCATTAGTGAATGATTTCTGGGGTGGAAGATTAATCAAAATTATTTTTTGCGAAAAATTCGGTAAGTTTCAAAACCAGCAGTTTCCGTTAACGATGCTCCAACAGTGGCTTAGCCAGAAATTTCTTGGGGGGGGGGGTCCATAGGTTTGGTTCATTGGTGAAAGCCCAATACATATATATGTATATATATATATTGTTTTAAATTCATACTAAATCTCCCTTCGGGGGAGGGGGGTCCGGACCCGAGGACCACTCCTTCTATGTGCTCCAATGACTTCCACAAAAACACAAACCTTATAAAAAAAAAACTAATATTTCATGTTAAAATTGTGCCTCCGAGTGTACAATACCATCTCATTTTACAAAAAGTACAAATTTTTTGACGATAAAGGGTCTATTTTTTGTTGCCTCAGTAAAATACTCGGCATCGTCTGCTCAAAAATCTTCACGTTAGAGTACTCACTCTGGAAAATGGAAAGTAAGGCTAAAAAATTTATATGTATACCGCTTATTTGATGAATTCCCGCGTGACAGGCGCGAAAGTGCATGTTGACGAAGCGTTCCGGGTTGGGTTTTTCTTAATTCCAAGCAAAATAGCATTCGTAAGATACGAATGTTTCTGCCTCTTCCTCTCATAAGGAAGCATAAGATTGTATCAAATCATCGGCCCACACGTTCGTAGCACCATCTCCTGACAAGTGATATTAACGGGCGATATTTGTTTCCAAAGTCATATCACCTGACAATCATACACCGTGTCCCAAATTTAAGATCAATACTTCCAGCGAAGAGAGACAGACAGCGCCATCAGACAATCACACAGTCTATACCTCCTCGCTTGGGATCCGAACACGGACCACTGAAGGTAAGACGTCGCGAAAATTTTCCCTCCGTCAAGTTCATAATTTCCCTTTTGCATAAAAAATTTCCCGCACTAAATTTTTTTACGATTTGTGTGTGTGTGTGTGTGTGTGTGTGTGTGTGTTGTTTATAAACCCTGTTTACATTAGGAGCAAAAAACTAAAAAAAAGAAAAGAAAAACAGGACAGGAAATACTTTTTAGTGCACTTATCACTCTTTTAGTGTGCTTTTATTTAATATACATTCAAATGACTTTTACCAATTTTAAATGTGCTCGTTTCACCTGAAACTGTTTACAGTCCATATTTTTTGCACTGAAATTACTTCTAATTACACAAACTGCATTAAAAGCATCGCTTCCAATCCGATTGCGCTTTTTCGTTTTAACTTCAGTTACAATACTGAAAATTCGACACATACATGAAGAGCCAACCAGTGGGTTTTCGATGGTTTCAAATCAAAATTTTCTTCGCTTTTACATCCAGTGCCGGATTTAAGGCTTTTGAGGCTCTAGGCCAAATTTTCTATGCCTCAATGGCCGCATATTTTACAAGTGAATGCACGGACTTGCGATTAAGGCCATTTTTGCCATGCCACGCAATTGGTTTCAGAGCTACTTTGGAGATTGCGAGTTTGCGAGTAGGCGGGACCTATAAAGAGAGTCATGTCACAGGAACACTCTTTTTATCGGGAGAAGTTCTGCTTGGTAAGAAATTCAATGTGAGGTTATTTAACATATGTGACATATGATCATATTGAATTATATCGTGGAAAGTTATGCTTCCTAAGAAATTCACTGTGAGGTTACTTAACTTATGTGACAAATGATCATATTGAATTATATCGTGGAACGTTTTATGCCGCCCCGGTGGCGCAGTGGTCTAAGCGATGGCCTCTGACCATTCTTCTGAAAGGGGTCCGGGTTCGAATCCCGGTGAGGCATGGATATTGTGTTTGTCTTGCGGCACTGGCTCTCTCCCTTCCCTGGAACCAGTGACCCTAAATTAGGGACGGGCGACTGCTCATAGCCCGTTGAGTTGCTCACGGTGTTCGTTAAACCTCCAATCAAAAAAAAGTTTTATCGTGGGAAGTTCTGCTCCGTATATACCTTTCCAATAGCTATGAATTTTTCACCAACTCCTCGCGGTAACAGATGACGCTGCTCTCTCAATTGCTGCTAGTTGCCTCCAAAGGCCAGCATTGGGTTTGCCAGTCTATTCTCTCTAAGGTCTTTGAGCATACGCCAGATGTGCGGCAGTTCTATGAATGTCTCCTCGAAGATAAGTATTTCCATTCCTCTTCCCTTCTTTTTTTGTTTCATAAAATTAAATTAACTAAATCAAAAAAATAAAGTTAAGTTTACTGGAAAATTACAGGAATATATTTTTCATTCATTAACTTTCACCCGCTGAACTTGGTGATTCCACAAATAGTAATATTTACCCGGGAAATACCTGGTACCTCTGCTAGTTCAAATTACATTAATGATTTCTTTTAGTCCAGTTCCAGCCGCCCCGGTGGCGCAGTGGTCTAAACGATGGCCTCTGATCATTCGTCCGAAAGGGGTCCGGGTTCGAATCCCGGTGGGGCATGGATGTTGTGTTTGTCTTACGGCACTGGCTCTCTCCCTTTCCTGGAACCAGTGACGGGCGACTGCTTATAGTCCATTGAGTTGCTCACGGTGGTCGTTAAACCTCCAATCAAAAAAAAAAATTCTAGTTTTTTTCTTTTTTTTTTTTTTTGGTTTCAGGTTTAACGACCACCGTGAGCAACTCAATGGGCTATAAGCAGTCACCTAATTTAGGGCCACTGGTTCCAGGGAAGGGAGAGAGTCAGTGCCGTAAGACAAACACAACATCCATGCCTCACGGGATTCGAACCCGGACCCCTTTTGATTTTTTTATTGGAGGTTTAACGACCGCCATGAGCAACTCAGTGGGCTATAAGCAGTCGCCCGTCCCTAATTTAGGGTCACTGGTTCCAGGGAAGAGAGAGAGAGCCAGTGCCGTAAGACAAACACAACATCCATGCCTCACCGGGATTCGAACCCGGACCCCTTCCGGACGAATGATCAGAGGCCATCGCTTAGACCACTGCGCCACCGGGGCGGCGACCCCTTTTGAACGAATGATCAGAAACCATCGCTTAGACCACTGCGCCACCGGTGCGGCGCGTTTAGTTCCATCTAGTATGTCCGTAAAAGCGTTTGGGGCCGCATGAAAAATACATGCTTGATTTCAACGTGAGCAGTTCTGGTGTCTCAGTGGTCTATGCGCTGGCTTCTGACCACTCGTCCGAGAAGAGTCCGTGTTCGAATCCCGGTGAGTCATGGACGTTGTATTTGACTTCAGGCACTGGCTCTCTCTATTCCCTGGAACCAGTGGCCCAAAATTAGGAACTGTTGACTGCTCACAGCCCACTGAATTGGTCACGGTGGTCGTTAAATCCCTAACTAAAAAAAAAAAAGACTGCGACGTGTCCGTTGCTATCTGTTATGGATAGGGATCCCGGATACATTGGGAAAAATACGGGACACTTACGACTGAGGGAGAAAGTTTAGTATGCGTATCCATCACATATGCCAGTCTTACAAAATGATTCTAACTATTCTTATTAATCAATCAGTATTACTCACTCTTGCAATATTTTTCTGAATAAAGAATTTCACTTAACTATTTTTTGTTTTTAAGAATCATGTCTTGAAAAGCTACACAACCCTCATTGAAGAATGATTTTTACAGTTTTTACAGACAATCTGTTTTTCTCATCAGTCCGAAGTGCGTTCATGCGAGGAAATAATCTTTCGACACACGCATTTATTGATTCCAGGATACACATAACGAACTCCACTACTTTCTTTAATTTTGTTAGTTCTCCAACATTTTTTAAGAGATCCACTCAGACTTCATCTAAATGTTTGGATTTCAACATGTCCTTCACTTCACTATCTTCTTTGGACTTCAGAGCTGCATACACCAGGTGTTGAGGTCACGTACTTTCCCTCCCCCGATATCAATCTGCCACGGCTGTGCTTGCCTACGTATTGAGAGCACTGTTCACAGAGTCAGACGCGGGAGATAGCGCCACGTGAGATAACAGTCAGCTTGGGGGAAGCTTGACGTGCAAGTTAAAAAATGTGTTTGTAAAAGAATAGAAATTGTAACTGATCGTTTTTGTTTTTCAGTCTTGAACTCTAAAATACAGGACAAAAAGCTGTCCCGAAGAGTTTTCTCGGGACAACTGGACGCATTAGCCAAAAACGAGACGATCCCTAGTTATGGAGCCGTATGAAAAGTACGTTTTTGATATCAACGTGTCCTCTTCCATGCAGGCTGACCACAAAATGTTAGGGGACCGTACAAAATCGCACTTTTGTTTTCACCGTGTCCGCACTTCGGTATATGTTTAAAGTATACGTATATATAGTTGGGCCATTCAGCACGTATTATGGTTTATATAGAAAATAAAGATAATGTTACACTTTTGCTCTGCTATAACACATTAATTCCAAAGGCGATTTCTTGAAATTTTTAATCCGCCGTGCTCATATTCACAACGTTAACATTGCACGTCGAGTTATTAATGTTGCACTTTTACTCTGTCATAAAACCTTAATTGCAAGACCTTAAGCCTAGCCTTTTTTAGGAGTTTTTAGTCCGACGTATTCATAAGGTTTCGATAGCATGCCAAGGTGCAAAGGCTTAAGGTACGTTTATTAATTTTTGTGCCTGTGTAAGTCCTGCGTTTTTACACAGGCACAAAAATTAATAAAAACGCCTTAGGCCTTTGTATCAGTTTTCAATCAACCGTGCCTATATACATACAATTTTCACAGTAAGTCAAGTTTATTGTGTTGCGCTTTTATTCGAGTACAAAACTTTAAATAGCCCCTAGGCTTAGGCACAAGTCTTTTAAGTTATTGCATGTCATGGTCATATTGATAAGGTTTGGTGACAAGTCAGTTTAATAATGTTGCGCTTATTAAAGATTCTTAAAAAGGTATAGAGGCTAATAATTAATTATTGTTTGAAGCCTAAGTAAAAGCGCATTATTTACATGACTTGTCATGCAATCCTTATGAATATGACATTTATTTTATTTTGTATTTTACATTTTACATAGCTTGTGCATTTTTTTGTCTTGGCATTTATTTTATTTTGTACATTTTACATAGCTTGTACATTTCTTTGTTTTGGCATTTATTTTATTTTGTACATTTTACACAGCGTGTGGGATGTAAGGTCAGGTGATGCGTAACATCACAGCCTCTCCTTGACAAATGTCAACCCCGCCTTCTCGTGGTGCATCCTGTACCACTAAAGGGCTCTGACGACCGCCAATAGCGGTATAACTATACCATCGGGATTAGAGGAAATGCTATCCCACACTCACCAACCCGCTTGGCCAGCGTGGTGAGTTATGGCCAAACCCCTCCAAAATGACTCCACAACTTAAATCTTGGCCCTCAGTCTCCGGCAGCTGGAATGTACCTGGCTAAGGCAGCGGCCAGTGCGACATGAAGGCAGAGGGTGCTAAGAATCCCCGGAGGACCGGACTAAGCTGCCATCTGATGCTGACCATGGCTACGTATAAGCTGCCATCTGATGCTGACCATGGCTACGTATAATGGACGCTCCCTATCTTCTGATTCAAGGCTTCATGAATTGGAAGAGGAACTACAAAGGATCAAGTAGGACCTCGTCGGGCTAAGTGAGGTAAGGAGAAAAGGAGAAGATCTCGTTGAACTGAAAAGTGGACATCTCTTCTACTATCGTGGGACAGATATTGGCAAAACTAGTGGTGTTGGATTTATAATAAACAAGAAACTGAAGGATAAAGTTATAGAAGTTGAAAGTTCCTCTGACAGAGCTGCACAACTCGTTATCCAACTCTCGAAAAGATACCAGGCTCAGATTATTCAAACATATGCACCCACTACAAGTCATCCTGAAGAAGAAATTGAAGAATTTTATGAGGAAATTCGTCATCTAAATAATAAAGGTAAGCGGCACTTGAAAATAATTATGGGAGATTTCAATGCAAAAATAGGGCAACGGCAACAGAATGAAACTTCAGTAGGTAAATTCGGTCACGGCAACAGAAACCAGCGTGGAAATACTCTCGTTGAGTTTGCAGAGGCAGAAGGGTTTTTCATCTTGAACTCCTTTTTCAAGAAAAAGCCACACAGGAAATGGACATGGAGACATCCAAATGGGACGACAAGTGAAATTGATTTTATTATGTGTAACAAAAAATTCGTCATAGAAGACTGCAGTGTGCTAAACAAGTTCGACACAGGTAGTGACCATAGATTGGTGAGATGTAAGATGCACCTCAACACTAAACTCGAACTTGGCAAGCTCATAAGACAAACAAAATGTATTGACATAATCAACCTTAAAAAAACACCATAATACCTTCAAGTCGGAACTGAAGAACAGATCCTCTGCTTTAGAAGGCCTAACATCGGAAGAAGTGGATATTTCTGAAGTTAACAGAAAAGTAACCAAAGCTCTTATGGAAACAGCAATAAAATTAGCTGGGTCTAAGAACAAGTTGCATGTGAACAAATTATCAGGAAAAACGAAAATGTTGATGCAAAAAGAAGAGAGGTGAGGACAACTAAAGAAGATGTGACTTCCAAAGTGGAATATATTGAGCTATGCAAGACAGTAAGAAAAAGTATCACTGAAGACGTAAGGAAATTCAACTGTGAACTAGTGAGGAAAGCAATTGAAAACAACCAAAGCCTAAAGATAGCAAATGGACATCTCAGTAAGGGAAGAACACAGATTATGGCACTGAGAAAAGAAGATGGTTCTGTAACAAGAAATAGAGGCGACATTTTGACAAGAGTGAAAGATTTCTACTCCAAATTATATGAAAGGGATGATACATGCACTCCAGACATCATGAAAGGTACCAGTACCAGAGTTCCTCCAGTCCTTCCAGCAGAAGTTGCACATGAAATCAAGAACATGAAGCGGGGGAAAGCTCCAGGAGAAGATGGAATTACTGTAGACATCATACAAGAAGCAAGTGGAGAAATCGAAATAGTACTCGCCCAAATTTTCACTCGGTGCCTTAATGAAGGGAAGATTCCTGAGGATTGGGACACCGCTAGAATGATCCTGCTACATAAAAAAGGTGACATTGAGGATCTCGGGAACTACAGACCTATCAGCTTCCTATCAGTGGTTTATAAAATCTTCACTAAATTTCTTTCACACCGCTTGAAGGTAACACTGGACATGGCTCAACCGAAAGAACAAGCTGGATTCAGGAGTGGCTACAGCACAATAGATCATATTCACGTACTGAGAGAATTAAATGAAAGAGCGAGGGAATATGAACTTCCATTGTGCATGGCTTTTATCGATTATGAAAAAACCTTTGATTCGGTGAAACCATCAGCAGTTACAATGGCTCTGAAATCCTGCGGTATTGAAGATGCATACATTAATATTATTAATAACATCTATGAAAATGCAAGTGCAAAGATTCGGCTGTTTGAAAATACAACACACATAAAAATTGGAAACGGGGTGAGACAAGGTGATACCATATCTCCCAAGCTTTTGAATGCCACATTGGAAAATGTCTTTCAATCACTGAACTGGGAAAACAAAGGGATAAAGATTAATGGAGATTTTCTAACTCACCTTCGTTTCGCAGATGACGTAGTCATTTTTGCAACTACCCCATCAGAACTTCAGAGTATGATCCAGGAACTTGCTGACAAGAGTAAAGAAGTGGGATTAGAAATGAACTTTTAGAAGACAAAAGTGATGTTCAATGCTTTCACAAGAAATGAAGATTTATCGATTGATGGAGAAAAGCTGGAGATAACAGGCACGTACGTTTATCTTGGACAGCAGATATCATGTGAGGGTCACATTGATGAAGAAATTAATCGGCGTACGAAACTTGCCTGCAGAACTTTTGGAAGAAACAGCATAATTTTCAAGAGCAATATGCCATTATGTCTTAAAAGAAAAGTGTTTGATCAATGCATCCTTCCAGTGCTTACGTATGGTGCAGAGACGTGGACCTTAACTAAAAGAGACATACAAAGGCTGCAGACAACTCAAAGTAGCATGGAGAGGTGCATGCTTGGTGTAACCAGGAGAGATAAGAAGAGGAACTCGTGGATCCGAAAAATGACAAGAGTGGAAGACATTATGATCAGAGTTAAATCCCTGAAATGGCAATGGGCTGGACATACTGCCAGAAGGACAGATCACCGATGGACTGCCGAAATTTTAGATTGGATTCCAAGGGACAGGAAAAGACCCAGAAGAAGACCACATGGGAGATGGGTGGATGAAATTCGAAAGTATGCGGGAGTGACATGGAGGAGCCTGGCACAAGACAGACCGTTGTTGAGGAAACTTGGGGAGAGCTTTGTCCAGCAGTGGATTGATAACGGTTGACAATGATGATGATGACACAGCGTGGGCATTTTTTTATGTTTTAGCATTTGTTTTATTTTGTGTTGTACGTGTTACACAGCATTTCGCAATTTTGTTATGCTTGTGACTTTGTGATTGCATTTTGAATTTTTATTTGTTTCACATTTTGGATAACTTTTTGACATTTTATGTTTTTGACATGCTATTTTGAAAATTGTGTCTTTTTTAATTTTGTGTTGTGTTTTACATTCTTGCACCTTCGAAGAATTACATTCTTAAAAAATTCAAATACAAGTTAATAAAAGGTATAATTCAATTAGTGAAAAATACCAGCACATTTTAGTAAAGGGTAAAATCACTCTGTGGGTAGAATCATAAGCAATTTCTCTTAAAAAGAAGTTTGAATTCCTTTTACTCTTGCTAGCGTTTCTCTTCTGGGTGGATTTGTTGGAAACTGTGCTATCACTCTTTCAATTTTAGCCATGGTTGTTCTCTACTCTTGCAATTTCACTGATTATTTTATACAGTCCCAGTCAGTGCTGGGAAGTAGCGTGCTACTATTAGCGACGTTACCGTAGTGTGCTACTTTTATTGAAACCTTTAGTGTAGCGTAAACACAAAAATATAAAAGTAGTTTTGTTTGTAATGCGCTACAAAAATAAAGTAGTTATAACGAAATTTCGCGGAACATTTTTTCATTACCTTTACGAGGAACAAATTTTACTGACTAAAGGAATCGCTTGACTTCCGAAAGAACAAATGTTGTCCAACAGGATCCGTGACCTTTACAATGCTAAGTCATAGGTCATGATCGTAGGTGGAGCATAAAAGGAACTGACATAATAAGGGAGACATCTCCGAGTGGTAGGAACAAGGGAACGGCAAATTGTACCCGGCAAATTCGTACCCGGGAGATTGGTACCCGGCAAACTGGTACCCGGGAGATTGGTACCCTTCTGTTGCTACGGCGTTATGGGGGCATATACAAATTGCATGGCTAACAAATTACCGTCAATTTGTACATCTTTTAAAGCTATGGTGATCAATGAAACAATAGAATCATAATAAGACTGATTCTATTTCCGAAAACTGGGTAGGGTGGGATTTCTTTTTGAAACAACAGAATCATAATAAGACTTATTCTAATTCCGAAAAGGTAGTAGGGTGGGATTTCTTTTTGGCCCGTTTCACTCACGCGGAATATTTCTGCCGAAGCAATAAAACCGTAATACAGTGCAGTTTTTGGCAAGCTATTTCATTGCTAGAACGGCGAAAAAAAATGCCTGAAGGATGAGCTCCCCTATCGGTGGTTTTTTGTTCTACAGCACTTTGTTTCCCACCCCGTCACACAGGAGGGATTGTTTTATTGCACTATTGGATGATCGGCTGGTCGCCTGTGTGAACATCTTGTGTACGGCTTGGAAGTTCTTCTGGGGGCAGGCGAAATTGAAGAGGTTGTTAGCAAATTTGAATCGACCGTGCTGATATTCTTAAAGTTTGCATGGCAAGTTAAAGCTTGCATAATTGCGTTCATATTCTTAACGTTTACATAACAAATCAAGTTAATAATGTTGCTCCTTTTCTCGGCCACGAAACATTAACTGCAAGGCGCTAGGCCTAGGCCTTTCTAGGAATTTCCAATAAGACTTGGTAGAATAAAAACTGTTTAAAAGACCTAGGGCCTATGTAAAAGCGCAATATTATTTTCATGAGTTGATATGTAAACGTTGTGAATGTGACATCAGTAGAATGAAACCCGTTTAAAAAGACTAGTCCTAGGGCCCATTAATTAATATTTAGAGCCTAAGTAAAAGCGCAACATTTTTAACATGATTTGATACGTAAACGTTGTGAATGTGACATCGGTAGAACAAAAACTTTAAAAGGCCTAGGCCTAGGGCCTATGAATTGATATTTAGTGCCTAAATAAAAGCGCAATATTATTAACGTGAGTTGATACGTAAACGTTATGAATGTGACATAGGCAGAACGAAAACTGTTTAAAAGGTGTAGTCTAGACCTAGGCCTAACGACTATGAATTACTATTTGGTGCCTAAGTAAAACCATTACTAACTTGACTTGGTATGTAAACATTTTGAATATGACATCGGTAGAATAAAAACTGTTAAACGGCCCTAGTCGTAGGTAAGGCCTATGAATTAATATTTACTGCCTAAGTAAAAGCGCACTATTATTGACTTGGTTTGATACGCAAACGTTATGACTATGAAGGCGATTGATTAAAAATTGTTAAAAAGGCCTAGGTGTAGGTCATGTGAATTAATTAAGTAAAAGAGAAATATTAATAACTTGAATGCTTCCCCACCCCCTTAAACTATTGTGGCCAGTTGCCCTAAAGTCGTATGTACCAGCCTCAAAATAAAGACAAACGAAAGAGCTCATCCCGTCGTTAGATACCTTGGAAAACTGCCAGGGGCGGCGACTATTATATTGCGAGTGGTGCGTTAACACCACACCAGGAAATTTGTGTGTTGCAGTGCACCACTCCAAATTCATTTATCGTATTATAAATATTATTATCATCAGAAAAGATAGAGATGTGTGTGTGTTTTTGCCCAACCTTTCCTTTCAGAAAATGAAAAATAAAATATGTTAAGCCTAGTAGGCGTTCTGTTTTACAGGGTAAACTATAGGAACTTTCAATTTCCAAATTATGCGCTGTTCGCTAACTCAAATATCCCCTGATCCCAGAAGACAACTTTCAAGTGAGGTGAGGGTGGCTTAACATGCTACAGCAGCATGTAGGCAAGAAGCACTGTATGACGATGACCTTCAAAAGTTTCAGTGACTTCTTCCGGTATGCGGGCAGGACAGCGGGGGTGAGGGTAGGGGGATTCTTTCTGGCGCAAAGAAGGAGCAAGAAATTGCTGAACTCAAATGAGAGTAACATTAAATCTAAATGCCGCCCTCTGGGATCTTTCAACGCCGAAGTAACTCATTAGTAGTACGGGACGGCGGTATGGCGTAGTGTCGGGTAACCGTAATAGCGGTCAGTCAAGTCAAGTAACCAAGAGGTGTCAAGTCACGCGTTGGAGAAGGCAGCTAGTCTAGTGACGTCATAGGTTGGGCAAGGAGGTTATATTACTGGAGACACCACTGGCTCTGCCGCCATAGGTCACAGCTATTCTGTGGTGTGACGTCACAAGCAGGCAAAAAAGAACTAAATTATACCATTGATGAAACAGTAAGCTTGTGTATCATTGATAAAGATTATTGAATTACTCATTTTATCTGTTTATACGCTTAGAAGCTTTTGTTCCATTGGTTTCCAAGCAGCTTCTCTTCTGCGGCTGCATCGTGCCTGCTCATGACGTCATTTGCAGCACAGACGGTGATTTATGGCGGCCAATGCTACGTGGATAGAAGTCAAGGAGGTTAGAATACAACAGATGACGCCCTGGTCCTTAGACACAACGTAAAGTTGATGAAGCACTTCCTCCCCCTCCATCAGCTGCCAGTCGGTGGCGGATATTTCCATTAGTACAAGAACAGACCCTTTGCGTGTTACTCAACGCTTGTTTGGCTCATTTCTAGCTGGGGTTGCAACGTCAATAAATATCTGCACGTATTTTATTGAAGCGGTATGGTGTTTAGCTTCACTTGTATTTATGTATACCGTCCAGCCAGAAAGTTTCCAGTGGTTTAGAATTTAAATGAGATACATATTAAAGCCTGCAGTGTAAGCGAAAACGCGAAGAAACAGGGGTTTGTTTACAAATATAGTGGCTTATAAAATCCAAACTACTGGGTCAATTCAAATTCTGTAAACAGTTATTTAAAGATCATGAACTAAAGTTTCTTCCGGTATATGTTACAGCTCCGTAGATTTTTACCCTGTTTTTTACGGTAGCTAACCAAAACACCAATCTAGCGTAAGAAACATATGAAAATAGAAACAAACCTATGAACGCGTACAATTTATATATATATTTTATATTTTTTACAATTTTCAACCTGTTAAACTGAAAATTAGTGGATCTTCCCCAATCACTGGCCATCAATCAAAATTGGACTTCATATCTCGGCAAATAAAACTGTTAAACTGAATTCAGTTTTTACCCCTCCCTCCAATCTATAAAATCTAGTATTTCCCACATTTCCTAGATTTTACATTTTTTTCTGTGTTAGAGGAGAAAAGAAACGTTTTCTTTTTTCTTTCCCAAATTAAATTTTTTGAAGTTTTTTTTATGTAGTTTCAACAATTTTTTGCCTTTTTACCTAAAAAAAAAGATATTAGGGGGGATTAGTTGGTTAGTAGCTCTCACCGAGCACTATTTATGGGGGTGAAGCTTGTTTATAAGTAAGAATCTCTACCCTAGGTCCATCTTCTTAATGCCAATGCTTATGAATTTAGAGAAGCAGGAAATAAAAATTCTGAAAAAAATATATAAAGCTAGGGGGCACAAAAGCACACACAAGTTCACTTTATAGGAAGCTGATAAATTAGAAGTCAGCCTGCTGTGGAAGATAACTTTTAAAGAAAAGATATACTCATACGTTGTCGCATCAATTTTGCCCCTCGAACAGCCAAAAATAACAAAAGCACTTTTGTGCACAGTCATATCTTAGATGTTATTCTTCCTCTCTCTGTTCATTCCAAAATTTGAGAATCACAGAAGGGCACATGGTGCTTGTGAACTTACAGGTGGAGTTTCTTGGATAAATAAATAAAAATTGGCTAGATAGTTCCTAGAAATTACTTTTCTCACTGAACACATGAGGGTGGAGTGAAGACCTGTTATTAATTGAAAACTGTTTTTTTCTTCCTAATGTTAAAGAAAGCAAACTACTGTACACACACAAATGAAACTATGTATAACAAGTTGCTGTGAAAGTTCAAAGGCAAACAACATGGGTAATTCATGTATAAAGATTTTTATTTACATATTGATTTACACATATACTATATTTTAGATACCATAGAGGTGTTGATATTTTTTTCTTCAATTCCAGGATTTTCCTGTTGACTTTTAACAAATTTTTAGTGACTCGAAATATGTCATTTAAAGCTTGGATCTTTATCTCCTCCAAAGTGTTTCACAGGTACGTAGCTGGTGACACCTGATAAATGCATTCCTTGAAACAAAATTTACGCTCCAAATACAAGAATGATAGATACAGCTAAAGCTAAATGGTTACCAACAGTAAAAAAAAAACAAAAAAAAAAAACAAGGCCAGCCGATGGCGCAGTGGTCTAAGCGATGGCTTCTGATCATTTGTACGAGTGGGGTCCGGGATCGAATCCTGGTGAGATATGGATGTTGTGCTTGTCTAACGGTACTGGCCCTCACCCTTCCTTAAAATCAGTGACCCTGCTCACGGTGTTCGCTAAACCATCAATAACAAAAAAAGGCACATGCTAATTACCACAAGGAATTCTGGGATTGTGTTATTCTTCTCTGCAAGCTATTTCGCCTACATGTTAACAAGAATGAGGGACTTTCTGTTCTTCTTCATTTTGACACATACGCATGGTTTCCCTGGACCCGATAACTCGTAAGCTCACGTGTCACGACCCTTCGCGTGTAGCTGTTGGTCGTGGTGCAAACACTAAACACATCATCCAATGTAACTTTTAAAATAAGAGTAGACTAACAAACAAACTGTATTTTCATGCAATACATAATCAACTTCTAAGACCTTGAAAATCCCTTATAAAATGAAACTATAAACAAACAACTTACCATTAAATCTTTGATACAGCAGGTTTTTGTTCCTAACAAATCCTATCTCTTTTGATCATTGATGTTTTACAAGACGAATCCTTACAACAATTAGAAATAGAAATATGAGTGCAGTATTCATAAGAACATCTCTACACCACAACATTCCATCTCAAATAGTCTGAATTAAAGCAGGGAGGCTTGTGGCAACAAACTTGTAGTCTTCAGGCAAAGCATATATAAGGTTCAGATACACTGTAAATAAAAACATCCATAATATATTTGCACAAAATAAGTCTTTGATTTCACAAGAGAAATCACATATTTTAAACCATATAAACAAACAACTTACTATCCCTGAAAAATATTCAATTAATGCAAAAAATAATTGTATTATTTTTACTGTTCTGTTTCTAGGGCAGTACAAAGAATAAGGAAGCTGGTAAATCGAGCAGGGCCCTTGCCGTAATTTCGCGTTCAGGAAAATTCGAAAATGAAGAAAGGTTGTTTTTAGCTGCAATATGGTGAGATGATGCCCAGAGCACATTGAAGGAGATGGGTACCCGGAGGCGTATTTCACAAGTGAATATACGGAATTGCGATTAAGGCCATTTCCGCCACACGATTGGTTCAGAGCCACTTTGGAGATTGCGAGTAGGCGGGGCCTACGAGGAGAGTCATGTGAGTGAGACATGTAACTCTGCACACGCCATTTGCCATTTTAATGTTCGGGTGTTTTCTTTGCCCCAGTTGTTTTACCCGTACAGTCGGAATGCGACAGGAGGTAAATAGAGAGCGTACTTTATTGGGTAAACCTTCCAAAAGTGGCCCAAAAGTAGTTTCTGAAGCGACGATAGATGGCGAAACGTTAGCGCTTAATCCTGAAGCGTAGCGTGACGTTGTGAAATGGGCAAAGGAAGTTAATAATAACGATTTTAGGTGGCCCTTAAAAGGGCCTTTATGAATGTACATTCTGGCATATGTGGAAAATATTTATTACGACGGAAGAGTGAGTTTTCCTCATGAATCTTAAACTGTCTACCTAGCTGAAGAAAAGCCAGAAAAGCTTTATCTGCCAGGGAAGAACTGCCTGATCGCACGAATAAGGACTTCAAAGCAATGTTCTGATGAAATTAGGCAATTCCGTCGGAATAAATATTCCATAATATGGTCTGCCAAGTACATTTTGTGGTTCCCCTGTGTTAACTTATGCTTAAGGGGACGCCAATTGCTCTCTACTCCTTGTGTGTGTGCCCCTGTGATGGGATCAACGAAGTTGAGGGAGTGGTTGACTGTGAACTGTGCGTATCCAGAGGTTTGGAGATTGCGATATGCAGCCCACTGGTCCGTCATAATTGTTGTTCCTGGCTCTACATATTTCATGATAAGGGGCAACAATGTGTCTGCCGAGCGCTTGTTATCAGGGCAGGTTTCGACCCTGAAACGGTTGGTATCTCCTTCAAAGATTCCAAGAATCCATGTGCCCTCGACAAGACGACCGCAGTTGTACTTCCTTTTCCCCACTTTGGCTTCATCCACTTCGACGATGATTCCTGCACCACCAAGCCTTCCTTCGCCACATTGCGAGGCTACCATAAACTCTGAGACTAGTTGTCTGCAATACGAATACCAGTCGCTAACTGTCTCAGTGGATGTGGTAACATACCATGTGACGCTTCCTCAATCGCCTCATCGTAAGACAATCCTTAGGCGAAACAATACGTCAGAATCATCACTGTTTCCATAGGAATGTGAATACATATAACAAATTTTCTGAAATCTGCACATGCAAGTGATTAAAAATGTAAAAAAGTTATACCTTTATTTTAATTCAGTAATGCACCACGGATTTCACCATGCTGCGGTGGTTTAAATATTAAGGATGCTAGTAAGATAACGCTGCTGTGCTGGAGAACCCCCCCCTTCCAACATTAGGAGTGGAAAAAATACTTTAGTCTTACAACAAGCGTTTTTCTGATTATTAAGGAATCATTACAGTGTTACCTGAAAACGTATGGTGCAAACCATTCCGCTGCCAGTTGGTTTCAGCCCCTTTAGGTTAGCACATGGTAGTAAAAAAAAAAACTCATTAACCGTTTGAAATTCCTGGATTTTCTTTTTGTCACAGAGCGTAAACCACATACCGCCAGGAAAAAAAATATGGGAATCATTTTTAATGATTTACTATCGTTAAAAATTAGGTAGCGCAAATATTTTGTTGTATTGGAATCCCTAACGTCACGTTAGCTATATTGAGGCTTACTTAACCATATACATGGAAAGTCGGCATCCAGAAGACTGAAATAAAGCTGAATGCCAGCTTCTAAAATACGATGATGTACTGCAGTGCAAGCAGCATGCCGTTGGTGATTACAAATCCACAGTAAACTTAACTATCAAATACAAAGGCTCTAAAAAATTTACCGAATTGTGAAACAATGCTTGGTTTTCTTGTTTGCCCCTCTTGCACATGTGATCAAGATGAACTGGTCTTCTTCTACCCTCCTGATTTTTATCCGGAGAAAGTATTGAGTAATTTTAGTAGGACTTCATAATAGATTTTTAACATGGATAATTATTCCATTTATAAACAAATTTACAAAAGCATTTCCATCTAGAGCAGCAAATTTTTCTATAGAGTATATATATTTTCATAACTACTTTGATTTCAGAGCTACATTTAAAAAAAGTTATTTAAAGTGTTAACACTTTGTGTGAAGTCATTTATGTTTCTAATTAACAACATAAATTCCGTTTTTTTTTTTTTCGTTTTTTCTCGAGGTATTGTATACATTATTGGCTGCATTGACTCGTCGGATTTAGAAAGCGTAAATATACATACCGATGGCAATTTTAGTTTTAGTGTATAAAACAAAGCAATTAATTTAACACTTAAAATAATCTTAATGCTACTGAGATCTGAAGTCCATGTGAATGAGTTTTTTTCTTATTATAATATTTTCCCCCGTTTTCTTAAATTTTTCAAATTAATTTCTCAAAATTTTCATTTATAAACAAAAAATTAGACTAAATATAAAGGGTGATCACTCAAAAACCTACGGAGGGGAGGCGTCCATGGATTTTCGGGGGAGCAAAGACCCCCCCCCCCCCCAAAAGATGCTTGAATACATCACTGGTCGTACTTCGTGCTATTAGGTAGTTTTTTGCTAATACAAAATCACTCTATTCGATTTATTTTTCTAGCTAGACTCCTCACCTTCGTGAGGAAAAAAACTTGATCGTCAGAATATTTCGTTGTGGAGACATACTTTTCATTGTTAATGGTCCTTTTAAGGGTAATAGAAAGGACCTTTAAATGGATACTTTTTAGTATCCTTTTTGACAACAGCACGAATCGTGATGTGTAGTTGACGTGCTACCATCTATTGACCGATACGGAGTATGGTATTCAATTAGTTAGTTATTAAAGTCGTCCTCAATTTTAATATTAAGATAGATTTCGACTTGCATTCATCTGAGAAACTGCAGATATTCCTTATGATATCGTGCACAGAATTACTTTACCGTATTATTCAATATGATCATTTGTCACATTTGTTAAGTAACCTCACTGAATTTCTTAGGAAACAGAACTTCTCACGATAAAACTTTTCACGATATAATTCAATACGATCATTTCTCACATATGTTAAGTAACCTCACAGTGAACTTTTTAGGAAGCAGAACTTCCCACGATATAATTCAGTATGAATTATTTGTCACATATGTTAAGTAACCTTACAATGAATTTCTTAGCAAGCAGAACTTCCCCAGATTAAAAGACAGTGTTCCTGTCATATGACTCTCCTCATAGGCCCCGCCTACTCGCAATGTGCAAAGTAGCTCTGAACCAAACGCGTGGCGGAAATGGCTCTAATCGCAATTTCGTACATTCACTTGTGAAATACGCGTCGCGGGATTACGGCTCGGGGTAGCATACGTGTCAGGTGCAGCAGTGTGCGTGTTTGTGCGTGAATTCTTAACGTTCCGAGCGTTTCATCGAGTGCAAGGGCCTCATTCTTGTTGTGTTGGTGAGTGTGTCGGGTGTGTCTGTCCTTTTTGGCCCTATGATGAAGCGTAGTATTGACGGTTGTTTTGCGCAGGTGGAATCTCGTGAAGAACCAGTGACTTCTAGGGAAGACCCTTCGAAAGGTTTCACGGTGGATAATATACCAAACCATCACAACCACCTTGGTGACGACGTGTTTGCTGTTATCAGTGATTTTAGAGATCGTGTAAAAGTACACTTTCGGATCTATAAGTGTGTGACCAATAATTTTTTCCCAACTATTCGTATACTGGTGATGACGCCATTTTTGTGGGAAAAATTTGTCAAAGCGACAACGTTCGCGGATCCGTTCGACTCCGACTTAACTCAATGCATAGCAAAGAAACTGTTTCTGACAACACATAAGAAAAACTACATGAATTATTTACATATTCAAGTCATTAGTGTGATAAACGGATTCCTGTCTGCATATCAAAACTGGATATCTCTGACTGTGGACCAGTGGCAAAAACTGAATGAACGTACCGATGCCATTAGGACCAGCATTCATCAGTTAATATTTGGGGAATGTTTTAAAAAATCGTGTGCTCCGAAACTGAGAAGCACATTATGTAGGTTCGTAATGTCGGCATCGTAAACGGTGAATCTGTGTTAAAAAAGACATTTTTACAAGTGATAAAAAAGAACATTGCTTCAACAATTAATGACATCATCGACTGTCTTATGTGTAAATTTGAAGACCGCTATGGACTTGGACATGCATGTGAATTTTCAACGCGAATAGGAAAAGTGCGTGCACTGTTTAATAAGACTGTGGCTAAGATGGATGTAAATTGGATTGGTCGTGAGTTTGTGAATGATGCATTTTTCATGCCAAAAAACACTTATATAGATTTTTTTAATGAGTTGAATATTTGTGATGTATTGGAGAACGCTAAAAACCTGTACATTTTGGAAGACCCGATGTCTCAATAAAATAACATGTAAGTACTTCTTGTATGTCATTTCTGCTATTTCTGTCTTACGTATAACATGAATGTCCGTGTTTCCGTAGAAACGGCAATGGCGAATCATCTCCTGAATCAAGCGTATCTGGATCCCGAACATCCTGGAAGTTTAGGTGGTGTAAATGTTTTGTTCCGTGCTGTAAACGAGAAAATAAAGAAAAAAGACATCGAACATTGGCTGAGGGGCGGAAATGCATACACTCTGCACAAACCAGCGAAACGTCATTTCCCAAGAAATCGAGTCATTGTGCGGGGATTAACGAACAATGGCAGGCCGATATAGTGGATTTGTCGAATTTGAGAGAATATAATCTCGGTTACAGATATTCATTAACATGTATCGATATATTTTCAAAGTATGCTTGGGTTCAGCCCAAGGAGGTTATATTACTAGAGACACCCTGGCTCTGCCGCCATAGATCACAGGTAATCTGTGGTGTGACGTCACAAGCAGGCAAAAATGAACTACATTATACCAGTGATGAAACAGTAAGCTTGTGTATCATTGATAAAGATTATTGAATTATTCATTTTATCTGTTTATACGCTTAGAAGCTTTTGTTCCATTGGTTTCCAAGCAGCTTCACTTCTGCGGCTGCGTCGTGCCTGCTCATGACGTCGTTTGCAGCACAAACGGTGACTTACGGCTGCCAATGCTGCGTGGATAGGAGTGGTGTCTCCAGTAACATAACCTCCTTGGTTCAGCCTATGAACCAAAAGACGGGGTGAGTCATGGTTAAAGTGTTTAAGAAAATATTCAAAGAACGCAAACCCTTAAACTTACAAACGGATCAAGGGTCAGAATTTAAAAATCGGGAATTTCAGAGGTTTTTGAAACTACAGGGTGTTCATTTCTTTATAACAAAAAATGAAACAAAAGCAAGCATTGTAGAAAGATTTAATCGTAGTTTGAAAACCAAAATGTGGAAATATTTTACGAGTCGAAACACCTACAAATACATCAACATATTGCAAAAGCTGGTGCGAAGTTACAGTTGATCATATCACAGGAGTATTGAGACAGTGCCCACTAATGTCAATCTAAGCAACGAAACGGAAGTGTGGAAAAATCTATACGGTGATGTGATTCAAACTCCCGCCGTCTATAAATTCGGAATAGGGGGAAACGTTAGGCTATCAAAAAGCACACTGCATTTCGAAAAAGGTTATGAAATTAACTGGTCAGAGGAAATTTTTGTAGTTTCGAGATGCATTCCCAGATCGCCACCAGTCTACAAAGTTAAAGATTTACTAGGTGAAGAAGTTGAAGGCACCTTCTACGCTGAGAAGCTACAAAAAGTAACACTCTCTGAGACCTTTCCTGTGGAACGTGTTCTAAAGAAACGCAAAAGAAGAGGAAAAATGGAATACTTTGTTAAGTTTAAAGGCTACCCCTATAAGTTTAATTCATGGATATCATCGAACGATTTAGTGAGCATATAAAAGTTCGAGACTTATCTCAAACGTGCAGTACGCAGGATACGTTTCTCTCTGACGTTACCGAGCGACAGCTCTCTCGGTTACTTTTTGGACAATAAAATATCTCATTTCATAACGAGTCTTCCTACCCCAATCGAACTGAAAGTAGACTGGGAAGTGGGACTCGTCGAACTCATCTACCCCCATTCGTAGTACAATATCACGAAGAAATCCAATCATTTCGAATACGATTTAAGAACGGGTCAGTTTAAGACGGCAAGAATCTCTCCAGGCCATTACGAGTCTATAGCGGACATTGTTAAACCCATGAGCAATGACTTTGCCAATAAAATCTTTTTGAATTATAATAAAGCGACTCCAAAAGTCAAGAAAACTCTTCTTAAAGGTACTCGCTTGGTTTTGCCCCCAGGGATTGCAGAAATCTTAGGATACCAACCCACGCAACTTTCGGCTGTGAGTGGAGCTCTCGCTGTAAATGGCGAACTTATTGCAGATCTAAACGGTCGGTTTTCTCTGTTGTATGTGTACAATGATATTGTGAACCGCAACCGGTGGGAGACATAGTTGCTCCTCTACTTCGCATCGTTTAAGTGAGTGGTGAGGACGGAGTGACGGTGAGCGCCTTGTTCGATCGACCTCATTATTTACCTCTGGCAAGAAAATTTGTTCAAACCATCGAAATTGTTATAAGGAATAACATAGGCCAATCAGTGACATTTGAACGGGGGACAACAATCGTGAAACTTCATTTTCGTCTCAAACATCTCTAACCATGTACGAATCATACCGGTGCTGTACGAAATCCTTCAAGGATTATTACGTCAATCAAACTGGAAAAGAATTAGTTTACAATCAAGGAGTGCCACTGCAAAAAGGTTATGGACTCGGGGGACTCTTTCGTTCGTTATTTAGACCAGCGGTACCGTTATTCAAACAAGGTGCTAAAATGCTCGGAAAACAAGTCTCACGAACGGGTATGGATCTCGCCACGGATGTTATTCAAGGAAAAGATGTGAAAACGGCGACCAAACAACGAGCTAAAGAAGCAGCACAAATACTCACCGACAAAGCAGCTAACAAAGTGAAGAACATGTTGGGAGGTAGCCTTAAAAGGAAGAGAAAAACGAAGACATGCATCATTCGTTCAAAGAAATCGAACAGGACAGCACCCGGTATTTTTGATCCGTAAAACCATGGCTCTGATTCACACTCATTCCCCCGTATGTCTCAAGTCGGAACTGGATTTATTTGCTTTACCTCCCACACAGACAAGCATAGAAAAAGGACAATGGAATGAATACTACCCCTCAGCCAACATTCGAGATGGTGGACCTCTGGAATTTAATATTTCGGGGATTGGAGAAGAATACATGGACTTATCTTCGACTCAGCTATACGTGAAAGTCAAAATCGTAAAATCGGACAACTCAGCCCTGCCCGACAAAGAGCCCGTGGGGCCCATTAACTGTTTTCCTCATTCTCTGTTTTCACAAGTCGACATCCGTTTAAACGAAAGGGTGATTTCGTCATCAAGCAACACATATCCCAACAGAGCTTATATTGAAACTCTACTGAATTATGGAGAAGAAGAAAAGAAAACCTATTTAGCATGTGAAGGTTTCTACAAGGACACAGCCGGACATCTGCATGAAATTAACCCCACGAATGCTACAACGAACAAGTGATTGCACCAACGCTACGAACTCGTAAAGGACAGCAAGACGATGGACATGATTGGAACCTTACATTGGGATTTATTTTTTCAAAATAGACTGTTACTGAATTTAGTGGATGTAAAAGTCAAACTGATTCGAAGCAAGCCGGATTTCTGCCTCGTTTCCTCCTTCGGAACACCCAATTACAGGGTTCTCCTCGAGCATGCATCAATTTTTGTGAGAAAAGTCAAAGTCAACCCTGGAGTTGCCATAGGTCATTCAAAAGCTTTAGAAAAATCCCCTGCCAAATATCCCATTGATCGTGTTTTATGCAAAGTGTATTCTATTTCTCAAGTAAGTATGTCCTTCGTGCAAGACAATGTATTCCTCGGCCAAATGCCCAAAAGAATGGTTATTGGATGTGTAGATAACGACGCTTTTAATGGTACATATAGATCAAACCCCTTTGAATTCAAACATTACGATGTAAACTTTACCGCCGTGTACGTCGACGGACAGCCAGTTCCTCATAAACCTCTAGAACCCAATTTCGAAAAGGGAAACACGATTCATTCCCACCACAGTTTATTTCAAGGAACCGAGAAACTGGGTCAAGATAGAGGAATTTTCAGTAACCTAGAAGAATTTTCCAAGGGATACACTCTTTATGCGTTCGATCTCAGTCCCGACCTGTGTGATGGAGGGCATATGAACCTGATCCAACAAGGAAATTTAAGAGTGGAAATCAAATTTGGAAAAGCTTTGACAAAAACCATTTCGGTGCTGATCTACGGCGACTTCTAGAACATTATCGAAATTTCCAAGTCCAGAAGTATTCTTTGTGATTTCTCCAACTGAAGAAATGAAAATAACCAAGTCCCTTAAGCAAGATCACGTGACCCGTCGTTCCTTCCTCGGAGTGTTTGCTTGTGACCGACTTTCCAAGAGAATTGTCAAGTTCCCAGCATGCCTTGTTGTGAATACGGATCGGTATGGAAATACATGGAAACACTGGTTGGCCATGTATATACCAAACCCAACAAAGGTGGAATTTTTTGATTCCTACGGACACCCCCCAGAACATTTTGAAGGACCTATCACACGATTCGTTTCCAAGTTTGAAACTGTGAATTTTAATGACACTTCTCTCCAAAGTTCATTTATGGCCGTATGTGGTCAGTTTTGTATTTTTTACTTATATTCCAGATGTCACGGAAAAAGCTTGTATTCTATTGTAAAAAAATTAATTATAAAAGCGCAACAAACGATGTACGTGTTTATGATTTTGCTCGAAAGAAATTTGGAATTGTAACAAAATTTAGAATGTGAATAATAAAACTTTGATTGAACTCTATTTCTGGTGATGCGTATTTAAATTGCGACGACTCCTGTTATACTCTTCAGTTGACATGGAAGTGCCCAGACTACAACATCCTTTCTCAGCTCTGCTAGCGGGTCCTACGGGATGTGGAAAGACCCAGTTTGTAAAACGCTTACTTAAGCATAAAGAGGTATTCATCTCCCCCCTCCTCCCGAACACGTGGTGTGGTTCTATGGGGTTCCCCAAACATTGTACGACGAAATAGAAAACGTGACATTTGTGGAAGGCATCCCCCTAATTTCCGTGACTATGTGAAAGGAAGGACACTATTTGTTATTGACGATCTCATGACTGAATACGGAAGCGATAAAAAATTAACTCACTTGTTCACTAGAGGGAGTCATCATTTCAATGTGTCCGTGATATTCATTACTCAAAATATTTTTCATAAAGGCAAAGAAATGCCAGAAATTTCCGTGAATGCTCATTATTTGTTTCTGTTTAAGTCCCGAAGAGATGTGAATCAAATTACTCATTTAGGAAGGCAGATATGCCCGGACAAACTTAAATTTTTTCAAGAAGTTTACCTGGATGCTACGAAATTTTCGTTCAGCTACTTAATGATAGATCTCAATGCGATCACACCCGAAGAAATGCGCTTGCGCACCAACATACTACCGGAAGAAACTCAATATATTTACCAACCACGACGTTAGCGCCTCATTCGTTGTGAAGACTGTCATCGCCGATGTAGAAGGATTTCTCCTTCAGAACGGAGAATTTGTGGTAAAAGAACTAGCTGCGTGTTGTTTACAGACGGGCGAAGTAACTCATGTTTATCCTTTACCGCCTTTTCCTTTCTACCGGATGCATCCAAGGGACAAGACGCACTGTCATTACTCAAAATATTTTTATACTAAAAATATACATCACATTCCATGGATTAATGGTGATATAGGGTACGATGTTTTTTTAAGCTTCACTTGCTCCTTCTTTTATGAAACCGATAGTATTTTCTTCGTCAAAGGTCTCAGTAAATGCAAGTACTTGGAAAAGTTAACTAATATCACCTTTTTCGACTTAGATGATCTGTGTTGTCCTAATGTGATATACCTCCCCGTTGCCAATGTACTTTGTAAAGTTCATCATCGAACTGATAGAAAACATTGTGCTCTCCATAAAGCAGTCACGTATTCGGAGTGGCTAAAAGATTAAGGGTGTTAAAAAGCTTGTTATTCTACAACATGGCATTATCGGAGCAACACATTCAACAGCTGCGGCTGATTAAGATTTGCTCTAAAAACACTTGAAAGATTTTTTGAGGAAGCTTCAAATAGTGGAATCAAAGCCATTTGTGAATGTGCTTTGAACACTTTAAAAGGCAATGTCCCCCTTTCCCCTCAACAGAAGGGAACATTACGAGGTCATAAACACACACTAAGGAAATTAGCTGATAAAAAAATCCCTTTGTTCAAGAAAAGAAGAGTTTTGCTTTAGAAAGGGAGATTCTTAGGTGTGCTGATACCTGCAGCTCTGAGCGTTTTGACAACTCTGTTAAGGTAATAATATGGAATACGCAAGGAAAATGGTGCTTGTTCCTGAGGAAAGAGTTTCGAGACATGTGCCTACCGATGAAGTTTTATCTAACTTCGATAAAAAAAATTTTGATGAGTAAAGAACCTGTCAATGTGAAAATTAAATTATATAATCAAGTGCTTAATAAAAGAATTCAAGTACCACTCTTAAATCCTCCCACGACAAACTCTTCAACGAAGGATAATTCATCTGGAGAATTCTGGAGTATGCCAGCTGATGTAAGGAAACTTTACGAAAATGTTGAAGCTATCGATTCACCAGCAACAGATGGTGATGTTGAAGGTCTCGTGATACAAACTGTTCCAAAAAATTTAAGAAGATATGCACATATTGTTTTAGACATTTTAAAAAAGAATTCAAACATTATTTCATGGACTCCAAGTGGAGAATTTGTATACAAAGATAAAGTCCTCGTCCACTCAAACATCGTTGATCTTGTGGGCAATTTGTTGAGAAATAAAAAATTCTGGAGTATGCCAGCTGATGTAAGGAAACTTTACGAAAAGGTTGAAGCTATCGATTCACCAGCAACAGATGGTGATGTTGAAGGTCTCGTGATACAAACTGTTCCAAAAAAATTTAAGAAGATATGCACATATTGTTTTAGACATTTTAAAAAAGAATTCAAACATTATTTCATGGACTCCAAGTGGAGAATTTGTATACAAAGATAAAGTCCTCGTCCACTCAAACATCGTTGATCTTGTGGGCAATTTGTTGAGAAATAAAAAATTACAAAGACCCATTCCAGCTTCTCTTGAATTTAGTCATGCAATTAAAGAAGTCAATTTGCCGTCGAAATATGTAAAACACAAACATTTTTTTGTAAAAAAAAAAGAAAAATTACAAGTTGGTCAATCTCTGTCAAAACCAAAAAAATGTGCGCGTTGGATTTCATATTAAATATGCAATGATTTTAAAAATTATGTTTTTGTCTCAATCTTCCTTCCAAGAAAACACAAACATTTTTTTTTTAAATATTTATTCGAAATTATCTATTTCACGGAGTTCGCGAATTATCGTAGAAATAACAGAATTTAGGTCAGTAGAGTCTATGAAAGTAGCACACAGAGCTTTGCTGGAATTGTCACAAAATTCTCTCATCGCTTCATAGATTTCAATACCTAATACTACATAATTCGTATGGTAGTTGTTATGAGCTATATCATCTATATCCTCCCCAAGCATTTTCGACTGCTCTAATAAATACTGTAATATTCTTGTTTATAGAATATCGGAAATCAGTCGAGTCAAAACTACATGGTTAGTTGTGCAAATACAGTCTGGGTTGATTACCTCACCACTTATTTCACAGTACATATGCCTGAGTTATAATGACTTAAAATAGTGAAAGATGACTTCTTTTGTAATTTCATTTTTGATATCTTGCAGTTCTTCCCACTGTCCATAGGCAAGTCTAATATATGTGTACTGCTACATCCTTCACTTTCTGTCGCTATTCCTTTGTCCAACTGTACAGTACGGATCCAAGGTGTTACAGTGAGACCCATCTCCCTTCCAAAACACATCTTCCGAATGCTTGAATTATCACCTTCCAGATATTCATCTATTGAATCAAATGCTCCATAGAACGAAAACCACTCTTCTTGTGTCAAAGAAACTTCCCCATCTGAGAGATACCAATTATCATCGACAATCGTAAATCGACGATATATATTAACTTTGACCTGGGCACTAACTATTTTAATGCCCGTGAAAATACCGCCACCCAGGTACCAGCAGCTTTCAGTCTAAAAAAATCTCTATCATAAATCAGTTTTAAGTTTTAAACATCATGTTTTTCTAGAAATACATATGTGCATACAATATACAGATACACCTGAAATTCTTTCGTAAATAGTTTTATGTTCTAAATACCGTGTTTCTCTGGATATACATTAAGGTGAGAAAGAAAACGAAATTCATGGAATTCGTATTTTATTCAAGTTACAATGAGTTACCTAGTAATACCATATACAAATGTATCTCGAAATCATTCATCTTCTGAACACAGAGAAGAAAAATAAATGTAGTAACGACTTCTATTTACTAAGGCACCTGTTGCTATAGTTTGTTTTTAAAACCCGTAAGGGTATGATGTAAATGATTCATTGTTCAGCACTCGCTTTTCGAACACCATTTTAAAAGTCTTTTCTGATGGCAAGTTTTTTAGGGTGCCTAAATGTTTGTTTCGCACCACATGAAAAGGTTGTAGGAATTTTATAGGAGTGAGATCTTCGTTCATCACCATACTTTTTAGAAGTCCTACAGTAAATCTTTTCTTGTTGTTGTTATTTAAGGTTATGCCTTTACAGCGCTGATTTATTTCACCATTTGATAGTCTCATATTATACACTTTCGGTCCTGTTGATACATATTCTTCGATTGCAACTCCCTCAGGGTATTTACTAGCAATCTCATCAACCAGTTCTTCGAGATAATTATCGCATACAGGATGCGTGGTTTCTTGAGGAGTCAAACTGTATACCACAGATTCTGTGTCCATGTATAACACCCTTGTTTGTAATTGCTCCAAAACTGAGTACAACTTCAAACGAGCGGTGGATGTTACAAACGAAGCAATGACTATGTTTCCTCTGGTATTCGTAGGGAAGAATTTTTTCACGTTCTTGAAAGTAACCATCAGGTGTTCGTCATTCACTTCGAAGATATCGTTGATTATTTTCGTTTTGTCGTTTAGGATTTCCAAATATTGGACAAGATTGTCCATAATTACGTTTTGTATTTTGTCTGGATTCTGAGCTAGTTTCCCCCATAATGAGTTTAGAGCTAATTTTGCCTTGAGTCGGCGAACCGAGTTGGGCGTGACTTCCCCAGGATCGATACGGACACCTTCGGCGTTGAAGAAGTCTTCACAGTACTTCACTTTCTCTTTTACGGAAACTATATCCTTTGGGAACCCTGAATACTTTTGTTTTGCACCTAAAAATGTATCTATGTATTCCAAGAAGATGCCTTTTTCTCTAGAGTCTTTTGTGTATTGCGAGAAGGCGTCATACTGCCAAATATCATGTATATACACAATTTTGTAGCCAAGTAAAAGGGCTTTGTAAAATTCATCAGATGTCCATGCTGCAGTGAAGCATCTGGCTGAATCGTTGTTATGACATTCCTCGTGATTCTGAGTTTTTACACATGTGAAACATAGGGGAATAAGCAATTTAGCATTATATTTTAATAGTAACACGGGCAAAAACAATTTTTGGGAGGTAATACTGTTGCTTTTATGATGCCATAATATGCATACATTTCATGAAAGAAATTTTCTGTGATTCGTCGTGGATGGCCTACAGGAAAGCGACCGTATTTGTACACATACGGATACCGACTACAGAAGTCGAGGTACCGTATTGTCTTTTCTTCCTCCGTGTTAGCATATAGCGTAATAGTTTCGGTTCTATTACCATACAAGAACTCCCTCATCTTTATAGCAATTCTTTCAGGTTGGTTGTCAAGGATGTTTGAGATCCGTGGATCTGATTTTAAAAGTTGTTCAAATTCATGTTCCCACATGACACGAAGCCTGTAATCGGGCATGGTGGATACAACAAACTTCTTTATATATATATTTTTCATTCTTACCTGCCTCATGGAGAGCTGATAAAATGGCTGAATAGTATCGCCGTCAGGGTAGCAAACACTACAACCATGAAAAAAACATCCGTGAAATTCATATATCACACGGGTAGCATGACAAATTCCATCCACCTTGTATAGCGACCGATTTTAAACTCACCAATCGGAGAAAACGCGCTTTGGATAATCTGCCCCGAAGTTACTTCCACATACTTTAGCCATGCAGCGCATTTACGATTACCGATGTCCCTTGATGAATATCCGATAGCCGGGATAATCCCTATCGTCTTCTCCTGAAGGAAATTTGTTCGAAAAACCCTTAGGCATGCCCCAGTAATAGTCAGATCATCTTCAAATGGATCTATCCCTGTAAGCACCTTGAATTCGCAACGAAAAGATTCTGCGACTATACGCAGAACGTGCACATCATCTTCACAATATGAAACCATCTTTTCTCAGAGGCGATACTTTTTTCCTCTTTTTCACTGTACCATTTCTCGAATTCTAGTAGTTCTTTGTTTGAGAATGACTCAATGGGAAAATATTTCCTCTCGGGGATGCTATCTTTATAGTTTAGATTCTCAAGGCAACAAACACTGTAGGGGGAAAATTCCTTTTTAACATCCGTTGTGTTAAATGTGCAGGGAAAGTGTCGAAGAGGGGATGGGATAAACGAGAGAGTGTCAATAAATCTTATTTTCAGTGTTGTCAGAAAGATACCCATGACTTTAGCTCCCTGAAACACGATCTCCGGTTTGAGATTTTTTTGGTATAGGGTGTTTAATATAGGTAAACCATTGAAACCTTTTAAGTTATGAGCTAAGACAGTCACATCGAAAGCGCGGCTTGAAAATCTTATGCTGCCACCTCGGCCCTCTTGAGGAAGTTTCATCTGCTAACAATCAATCTATGAAATCTTCAACAGTACGAAATTGAACAACTTTCCAGTCGGTAGACATTTTGAATGTAGCGACGACTAAAACAGGGATCAAAAGTCCATTATCAGTCTGGACTGTTTCAATATCAAAGTATATGTAGGACGGGGAGTCCGATTGCTGTTTTTTCATTGGTTCTACAAACAGTTCTGTGGGTATAAGGAAGATATAGGCCCCCTTGAGAGGGTTAAAATACATAAAACATTTCATGCAGCGATGGTTTGTTTCACATGCGTTGTTTACTTTGTGTGCATCGAAACAATCCTGTCCTTTAAAGTATCGGGCACAAACTTGGCAAATCACGTACGATCCGGACTGCGGACAACTTTCGGGTGACAACACCGCACATGTTGGGGCGTGCATGACCCCTACTATTGTATAAGTTTCAAACAATCCCCGCATTGTGAATTTGCCCTGAAGTACCCCACAGGGCTTGTGAGGACATGAAAGGTGACCTTTCTCATACAATAAAAAAACTTTAGAGGATTTATGGTGACCTCTGTAGATGATAGAGAAGTCATCACATACAGAATACACCACAATCTGATGCTGAAGACCTTGCTGAAACTTCTCTAATTCGTTAAGGCCACATACTCCTGAAGGAACACAACAAGATTCGTGAAGAGACAGTGCCAGTTCACGTTGGTGATTACAGCTTGAATCCTGAATTACTTTGAACTCCTCATTCGATATTTCCCCGTTCTCTTTTTGCACCTGTCATATGGCTACCACGAGTGCTCTAGCTAAGCACAGATTATCATTGTTTGGGATGGAAATGAGGGACTTCTTTTTGGTAAAAAGAGAAAGGTCAGCAATCTGCCTCCTCTGGGGACCCGGAGTTTGAGTTCCAGCCCCCCTCGTCTGTCAATGCTAACAAATACTAGATCAAACTCGAGTTCTGTATCAGCCAAAATCTCCGTATTTGACTTACAAACTTTTCTTAACGCTTCGAAAAAAGCTCAATTGACAAGTCATCAATTGTTATGAGGGGTAAATTGACTGGGTTGTTCAGATGTCGTGAGCGCATCACCATTCTCACGTGAGAGAAATTAGACTCCCTAGTAAAATCGACAAAGGCATTTGCAAGCGCTTCACGAACAAATGAGATGAAATCTTCGGGTTCTTGGATCGCCCCAATGTCTAACCTGATTTTTTACGTCTGGAAAGTGGTAGAGTACTTTCGACTAAACCTGGACGAGTGACTCACAACTCGGTAACCTGGAGAATTTCTTCTCTCCACGTTCGGAAAATCTACATCAACCCGGGGTTGACCTTCCCTAAACCTGTCGTGGCTGTGAACAGGGTCTACTGAGACTGGTTCCCCCACGAGAAGATCCAGCCTTATTTGAACTTGGTAAATTTCGGGTTGTGACCTCCTGGGGAAGCTTAGGTCCTCCACACATAGATTTATATTCGAAATTGAAGTCTGTAGTATGTTGAGTAAGACGATGTTTGGACCACTCGAATTTGTCGTCTTCCTCCAACCTGGATATATAGTCTCCGTCAACATCTTTCTAAAAAAAAAAAAAAAAGAACGAAATACTACTATGCTATCTAGTAAAAATGAAATATCCGGTAGCGTATTTGGACATATTTTAAAAGATTCTAGCCATTCTGAAGAGCAAATATTCCTCAAACCCAACACGTTTTAGATGAAAAGTAATTATTTCGAAGGATTTAATGTGAGCGCTGGTTGGATAAAATTCACCCTACTATACAGATTCCCAGATGGAAGCGCTTAAAAAACTACTTTGTAGTTTTTCCTCGATTTAAAGCTTGTCAGACACACAAATATATCGACGCACGCTACCGTATATTCTCAGAATGACAAACTATAAGTTTCAAATTCATCACAAAGAAAATACACTGGCGGAAAGTGAAAAAAGAACACTAAGAAGGAGACGTCTGATACCAACGAAATTTATACAGCATAATAACGGAATACAGAGGATAACGTGATCAAAACATTATGGTAAAATACAGCTATATTTGCTGGTAAACTGAAAAATAACATTTCCATGTAACATGGTTAGTACGAGGTTGAACCGCCATGAACTGCGTTACACTGTGCAATTCTGGCATGGAGTCTGTCGTACAGATGTTGGATGTAAGTTTGGGGTATTGAGTTCCAAGCATCCTCAACCAGGATGCGTAAATCGGGGATAGTCGTGGCTGGCCTTGGAGACCGGATAAGTCGTTGTCCCATAAAATCCCACACGTGCTCAATGGGGGACAAATCCGGTGAACGTGCAGGCCATGGAAGTTGTCTCACACCCTGAAGTGCATGTTACGTTGCACGTGCCGTATTAGGGCGCGCGTTATCTTGCTGGAAAACACCACGATGGACCGACCTTACAAATGGCACAACAACGGGCTGAATGATGTTGTTGATGTAGGAGGTGCTGTTTAACGTACCCGGTACAAGCACAAGTTGTGTACGGGAGCGATCACCAGGAGACCAGGTGTAGGCCCTGTGTGTCGCTGGCGGATGCAAGAAGGGTAGTGACGCTCCCCTGTGCGTCTGCGAACACGCATACGGCCATCGGAGGCTCCCAAGCAGAATCTGCTTTCATCGCTGAACACGACAGATCGACATTGCGTTCTCCAGTGCAGACGTTGGCGACACCACTGCAGCTGTTCCTGACGGTGGGTTGGAGTCAGAGGTACACATGCCAGAGGCACACGTGCACGTAGTCCTGCATCCAGTAGACGGTTGCGGATTGTTCGCACAGTCACCTCAGGTGCAACGGCAGCTCGGATTTGCGTCGCAGTGGATGTTCTGCTTGACAACGCCGCTCTTCTTATGCGTCGATCGGTCCACTCAGCAGTCCGTCTGTGACTCCCGGTTTCACGTCCTCTCGTGTGGGAATGTTCCTTGGACCATCTACGCCACCACCGATACTTCCCGTCCAATTCGCTCCGCAATACGACGATACGAGTACCCGGCCTCCCGGAGTCCGACCAGACGACCTCGTTCAAAGTCCGATAACTGCTGAAATCGTACACGTCTTCCATGTCCAGGCATTGCAGCTTCTTCAGGGTCTTCGAACGTGTCCGTACGCCGACGACTGATTATATTTACTTCGCCGTTCTCCTTAAATACCATCGACGATAATTTGCATATTATGCCGTGCTGTGGCGTAAGCGCTCACCGGTTGGTCCCGAAATTAACATCACACCTACGTAAACGCGACCCCATTAACATATGTAAATTTCATGCTCGTCCGCCAATTCCTTCTTGGTGTTCTTTTTTTACTTTCCGCCAGTGTAGAATAAATCGGAAATGTTATTTCAAGTCTTATGGGATTTCAAAACAATTCGCAAACTCCAAATATGTTAAATCATTCAAACATCGCGAGCAAAATACCCCGTTAGAAAAAACGACATCTACGGACAACAAAAGAATTATCTACCCTAAAATGCCACGCGGCCTGCAACATAAAATTTCTACCCTAAAATACCTCGGGGCATGCAATGTAAAATTTCTCATAACATCAGATACACATTCTAAAACGAACTGCATGTTAAGATTTCGTACAGAAATATTCCAAAGATATCGTACATTGAATCTTTCATGTTAGAAGAAACGACATCTACGAACAAAGAAATTATCTACCCTAAAATGCCACGTGGCGTGCAACAAAAAATGCTTCAAGAGAAGGTCTTCAACAGATCATTTACAATTTTTACAAATGAATAACATAAAAATAAAATGCCTACCTCCTGTTCTTCCAAAGCATCGGCAGCTTTTGAGCAAATCACATCGATCTCCGTAGAGGGAGTTGAGGATGTTTCATCACTGTTTAAACTTTCATACATAGATTGTTCCCATTCATTGTGAGCATTTAAGCACAATTACAGTTCTGTAGGCTTCCTTCACTTTTGCGTTTCATCATTAAGGTTGGAAAAGTAAAAACATATTTGATAAACGGTCCCACACTTACGAGCAAACCCGCACAGTGCTGCACATGACACGTATGCTATCACAAGCCGTAATCCCGGGACATCTATATCGGTAATACTTGTTATCACCTGTTACCACCGGAGGAAATGTTTCTTTCCCGGAATATTTCTCTGAACACGTGCTGCTACTAACTGGGGAACGGTTCCGAGATCCTCGTCCTATGACGTCACTGGAATAATCTCGAACCGGGGATATTTTTATGGTTTCCTCGTAATATTTTGGGAATGTTTTCTCCTGGGTATTTTTATTCTGCCGCCCAATGTGAAATCCTAGATGTGCCACTAATACTGGGGCCCCACAATACTGCCCAGTCTCCGGGCCGCGTATTTCACAAGTAAATGTACGAAATTGCGATTAGAGCCATTTCCGCCACACGATTGGTTCAGAGCTACTTTGGAGAATGCAAGTGGGCGTGGCCTATGAGGAGAGTCATGTGACAGGAACACTGTCTTTTTATCTGGCGAAGATCTGTTTCCTAAGAAATTCATTGTGAGGTTACTTAACATATGTGACAAATAATTCATACTGAATTATATCGTGGGAAGTTCTGCTTCCTAAGAAGTTCACTGTGAGGTTACTTAACATATGTGAGAAATGATCATTTTGAATTATATCGTGAAAAGTTTTATCGTGGGAAGTTCTGCTTCCTAAGAAATTCAGTGAGGTAACTTAATAAATGTGACAAATGATCATATTGAATAATACGGTAAAGTAATTTTACAAGTCGAAATCTATCTTAATATTAAAATTAAGGACGACTTTAAAACAAACTAGTTGAATACCATACTCCGTATCGGCCAATAGATGGCAGCACGTCCACTACCAAACACGATTCGTGCTGTTGTGAAAGTGCGTATATAAGGATACTAAAAAGTATCCTCTTAAAGGGTTGGGCCGCGGGTGGCCTAGTGGGCAACGTTCGTGACTGCTACGGAAAGGACCTCAGGTTCGATCCCAGCAGGTACGAACGCTCGATTCCCTAAATACCCGCCGTGCGTCGGATGGGCACGTTAAGCCGTCGGACCCCGGGCACTGGGACCCCGGTAATAAATAAGGGGGTCTTCTTCCCCCTTTCTACTTCGCTTCCGTATCACTTTCCTATCGGGCACTCTAGCCTAAATCTCCTAGCTTCGTATTTCTAATGGTTGTTTAAGACATGGGGTCATACACTCCCTTCCTAAAATTCTCTACATATAATCATGATCCTTTTAAAGGTCCTTTCTATTACCGTTAAAATGACCTTTAACAATGAAAAGTATGTCTCCACAACGAAATATACTGACGATCAAGTTTTTTTCCTCATGAATGTGAGGAGGTCTAGCTAGAAAATAAAATCAAATAGAGTAATTTTGTAATAGCAAAGAAGTACCTAATGGCACGAAGTACGACCAGTGATGTATTCAGGCATTTTTTCGGGGTCTTAGCCCCCCTCCCTCCCGAAAATCCATGGACGCCCCCCGCCCTAGGTTTTTGAGTGATCACCCTTTATATTTAGTCTAATTTTTTGTGTATAGATGAAAATTTTGAGAAATTAATTTTAAAAATTTAAGAAAACGGGGGAAAATATTTTAATAAAAAAAAACTCATTCACATGGACTTCATATCTCAGTAGCATTAAGATTATTTTAAGTATTAAATTAATTGCTTTGTTTTATACACTAAAACTAAAATTGCCATCGGCATGTATATTTACATTTTCTAAATCCGACGACACAATGCAGCCAATAATGTAAACAACACCTCGAGAGAAAAAACCGGAATTTCCGTTGTTAATTAGAGTCATAAATGACTTCACACAAAGTGTTAACACTTTAAATAACTTTTTTTTAAATGTAGCTCTGAAATCAAAGTAGTCATGAAAATATATATACTCTATAGAAAAATTTGTTGCTCTAGATGAGAATGCTTTTGTAAATTTGTTTATAAATGGAACAATTGTCCATGTTAAAAATTTATTATGAAGTCCTACTAAAATTACTCAATACTTTTTCCGGATAAAAATCAGGAGGGTAGAAGAAGACCAGTTCATCTTGATCACATGTGCAAGAGGGGCAAACAAGAAAACCAAGCATTGTTTCACAATTCGGTAAATTTTTTAGAGCCTTTGTATTTGATACTTAAGTTTACTGTGGATTTGTAATCACCAACAGCATGCTGCTTGCGCTGCAATACATCATCATATTATGGAAGCTGGCATTCAGCTTTATTTTAGTTTTCCGGATGTCGACTTCCCATGCAAATGGTTAAGTAAGCCTCAGTGTGCTAACGTGACGTTAGAGCTTCCAATACAGCAAAATATTTGCGCTACCTAATTTTTAACGATAGCAAATTATTAAAAACCATTCCCATATTTTTTTCCTGACGGTATGTGGTTTACGCTCTGTGACAAAAAGAAAATCCAGAAATTTGAAACGATTAATTAGTTGTTGTTTTTTTACTACTATGTGCTAACCTAAATAATCTAAAGGGGCTGAAACCAAGTGGCAGCGGAATGGTTTGCACCATACGTTTTCAGGTAACACTGTAATGATTCCTTAATAATAAAAAACGCTTGTTGTAAGACTAAAATATTTTTGTCACTCCTAATGTTTAGGGGTGGGAGGGGGAAGAATTTTCTCCAGCACAGTAGCGTTACCTTACTAGCATCCTTAATATTTTACACCACCGCAGCATGGTGAAATCCGTGGTGCATTACTGAATTAAAATAAAGGTATAACTTTTTTACATTTTTAATCACTTGCATGTGTAGATTTCAGAACATGTGCTATATGTATTAACGTATAAATAAATAACAAATAATAACAAGTTTGAGCCCCCTCAAAATTTGCGATTGATCCTCCGGAAAAAACTCTGAATGCAACGCTGAGTACGACCTCAAGACAGTGTTCTGTTGAAATAAGACACTTCTGTTGGAATAAATACTCCAGAATGTTGTTTGCCACATATTGTGTCTGATAAAATAGTAAGCTCATGGTTCTCCATACAAAACACATCAGTACTAATCCTGTTCTACAGCAGTGCGCGCTGACGTGCTGACATCTATCGGCCCTGTGAGAACTATATAGATTGTAGCATGGCTTTCTGCGATTAATCAAAGATAAGTCACAAGTCCATGAAGTCATGTTGATATAAAAACTCAAAGGTTTCCCTACCAATAAAGTACACTCTCTTTTTACCTCCTGTCGCATTCCGACTGTACGGGTAGAACAACTGGGGTTAACCACTGTCGCAATGAAAACACCCGAACATTAAAATAGCATATGGCGTGTGCAGCAAAGCTTACATGTCTCACTCAGGTGACTCTCCTCGTATGCCCCGCCTACTCGCAATCTCCAAAGTAGCTATGAACCAATCGCATGGCGGAAATGGCTTTAACTGCAATTCCGTACATTCACTTGTGAAATACGCTACCCGTACAGTTGTTCTTACTGCACAGTGAGAACCAGCATTACATGTTTTAAACTTTAATTTCATCAAAAATGAAATAGTTGTTTTCACTGTTTGCTATAGCAAGAAGCAAAATTTTTCATTTTGTTTTAAGAAATCGAAATTGAAACTTCAACTGTTCGTTACCAGCAGTCTGTCATGGCCTGCAAAGTCGTTTTCTCTGTACCATGTGCAGGAACTGCCGTTTTCAAACTTTAATTTTGTTAAGAAAAAGACCTGCTCTGTTCCTTGATATATTATAACAAAAGGGGACTAAGGAATGGTAAAACATGCATTTTAAGTGAAATGGAATTGAATTCCAAAAATTGTTGCTACCGTAGCTCACTCTGCTGTGAAAACAATTTTACGAGTCACAGAAAATGTCATTAGCCCCATCATGGACAGATGAAAAACAGACATTTAGAATTTTAATTTCGGTAAAAATAATGGGGGATGGGTTAAAAATGTGAGCTCCGTGGATTGATCTTGGAGGAAAGACTGTCATGTAACAGGGAAATACACATTTCATTAAGAAAAGTGCTTTTAAAAATACCAAATTGCTGTTTTGCTTCATTACGAAAAATAAGAAATGAACATTGTCAAAAAACAATTAGAAATAAGAAATACACTCAAAAAAGAAAGAAATAATAAAACAAAATTTCGTCAGAAAAATTCGAAACACCAAAAATCTCATCACTGCTACAACAGACTGCATTTCTGCTGATTCTAAATTCGACCAGTAAACGGACATCCAAAAAGGTAACAAAATCCAGTAGAAAGCTTTTTTTCTGAACTGGAAGACACAATAGCAAAATCCAGAAAATTTTGCAGGTATGCAACTGCATCAAAATTTTCAAAACATTTTGAAAACTGTTAAAACATTTAGTGCAACTCCATATTTCAGGGATCTCAGGAAAACAATTTTGCATAATTTTTGGAGGGAAATTAAAAGTAAAAATGGGAATAGAACTTTGAAATAATCTGACAATCATAACAAGCGTCCAAAATTTTGGAAAGATGGAAATCTGTTTCCAGGATGGAAAAATGGCAACCATGTGAATAATAAATCTGACTGAAAATAGAGCACTGTACAACAATGAAAAATATCAAAGAACAATATGCAACTCTACAGAACTGCAACAAACTGAATCCTTGAGGGAAAAATATATTTCGCCAATATCTGTTACAGTACAACTTCGAAAACCCGGACCTTCAAATTCCGGAAACCTTCAAAATTCGGACTTTTTCCCGGTTTTTTTTTCAATCAGCCGGACTACCCAGGTCGCGAATTTAAAACAACAGAGCAAGATTATGCATATAATGGTATTTCAAAAACAAATATACTGATTATTTACTGAAAAGATGCGATAGAATTTTTACAGAAATTTATAGAATATGATGTCGCGATCCCTAAGTCAGCAACACTATGTAACCACAACCGTGATAACAAAGAAAGTGTGTTGTATGGAAATAAGTTGCACATGTATGAGGAATGCTGCTTGCCAATTGGTTGCTGGAAAAGTGTAGCAAGTGTCTTCCTCTAGTGCAGGGTTGTACATATAAAAATACACTATTTTCTTCCTGCGAACACACTTTTGGCACTGAAATTTTCCTGCGAGTTTTTAGGTGTCAAGAATTGTCGCAATCCGACGCCGCGAAAAAGCAGTTCTGGTGCTGATAGGGAGCAAATAAGTGTTGCCAGAGGCGTTACTACGTACCACCCCGGCAGCTGCGGCGGAGCGTACTGCAGGTTCGAAATCCAGGGAAAATTACTGTGCTAGGGGGCAAAGAAGTAAAGCTTGCCGGGGGCACACGTTCTAGTTACGCCACTGGGTGTTACAGTTTCAGTGCTCCACAAATCCCATAAAATTAGGGTCACTGGTTATAGGGAAGGGAGAGAGCCAGTGCCGTAAGACAAACACAACATCCATGCCTCACCGGGATTCGAACCCGGACCCCGTTCGAACGAATGATCAGAGGCCATCGCTTAGACCACTGCGCCACCGGGGCGGCTAGCCTGAACTTCTGATCTGGTTATTGGTGCAATTCAGACCATTAAAACAAACATTTTGAATGAATTTTTTTTACATAAATCCACTACAAAACATTTTCTTCAAATAGTTAATTCAGTCTCAAGGTGAAATCCTTAATTGGCCACAGAAAAATGCATTTCACAGGTAAGTACATATGCTTGTCCTTTCAAAAGGTTCATTCCTGTAATGTTCTGATGGGAAGGAAAAAACCTGGGCCGCCCCGGTGGCCCAGTGGTCTAAGCGATGGCCTCTGATCATTCGTTCGAACGGGGTCCGGGTTCGAATCCTGGTGAAGCATGGATGTTGTGTTTGTCTTACGGCACTGGCTCTCTCCCTTCCCTGGAACCAGTGACCCTAAATTAGGAACAGGCGACTGCTTATAGCCCATTGAGTTGCTCACGGTGGTCGTTAAACCTCCAACTAAAAAAAAAACCTGGAAGGAGGTACATGAATATATACAAGAATACCAAATGGTTAAGAGTTAAGACACAAAATAATAAAAGCTACTAACACATTAGGCACTAGAGATTTACACTGAAGTGCAAAACCCACATTTTTCCAACTTGACCACATCTATTAAACTGATATGACAGAACGGCTCAGTTAAAAGCTTTTTGATGTGATCAACTGAGATGCAAATGTGTATCATCTTTCATACCATTTCATGTTGGTAAATGGTCAAGTGATAGTTTAGAAGATTTTACAGTTCTATCAAATAGTTAATTGCCTGCCATAAGCAGTTTCTATATAGTACATTCTGAATCACCGCTGTCATTCTGTTCTTTCCTAACTGTCTGGAAAAAGTGGGGAAGGTTTGTTTAACCACTTGTTTAAAAAAAATGCTACACATGATTCAGCAATGGCCTTGTGCTGCGAAACACTCTGTGCCATAGCCAGCAATCTATGCTATTTAGCAAAGGGACCATTACTTTTCTCCCACACAGTCTCTTAATGAGAGAGAGAGAGAGAGAGAGAGAGAGAGAGAGAGAGAGAGAAAGCATAGGGCCGGAGAATGTGTATGTATGCTAAGAAGTGAAAATTCAGAAAAGCATACATTTTTCAAAGCGTGGTAACAAAATTAAAATATGCAATGAACACAAACATATACACCAGGAGATACAATGTACACAGTTTAAAGCAGTAAGAAAATGTTACAATTTTGGTAAATATTAAGTACACTTAATTTTCTTTGTTTTGTAAAAATGCAATGCTTTTCAGTCTACAATAATTGTTAATGAATATGCCATTAGAAATGACTGCATGCTTAATAGCCATATTTTGACAGGATAAGCCATGTGAATATTTTTCATCTAGGCTGTTACACTGTTCTACTGATTTTCCAATGGCCTGTCACATGTTAGATATTGTATACATCTGACAGCTTTCTGATTTATTTGTAAACAAAGTATGCTACAGAACCAAATAACTATGCTAACACTATTATGTTCTACTCAGTTATATCACCTATTGGTTAACCCAACTATTCCAAAAACATCTTAAAGTTCAAAGTAAATATGATGGCAAAACTCATGCAAATGAAACTGCCTTAGGTTCTTATACAGCTGCATGTCAAATATTAATATAAATAACTTACATGACATTTCTTTGAGCTGATGATGTTTTGGGATCTTTCTGGAAAAATGAATACACCCTCCTCTTTTTCAGTAAAGCGTACATGATTATTCCGATGTGAAATGAGGGGTCATATTTGTTGGTGTTTTGTTGGTACCTATATCGTAGTGATGATGCCTGATCTTAAAATATGGTTCACAGAGAACAACACAACAGTCCTGGAATCAATCGGCATTTGAATCTGACATTCTAGGAGAAAATTAAACCATATTTCCACTGGATCACGGAAACTTCGTGGCAAAACATAATTAGAGTTACAGTTCAGAAATACATTTAATGCACCGAATAGTTGATGTTGGTAGTAGTATTTCATGTCCGTGGTTTTAAAAATAATTTTTTGCAATTTCTAGAATCTTGTACGATCAATAATGTGGAAATATTTACAACACTGCTCCATTTTTCAAACGTCTTACTCTTAGTCCGGCGACAAAGCCTTTGAAATGCACATTACTGCAAAACTTATCTATCATACCTTCAATTTATGTCGAGATATGGCATTTAATCCAGGTAACTCACTAACGTTCATCATCGGGAAATGCACAGTAATTTATTCCTATCACTACACCTTTTTACAACAGCGAAATGACACAAAACGAACAGTATGCTTCAAATCTCAAAAACATTTTATTTTAACATGCCAATATCTCCAAAAACGACCCAAATAAATTCTTCCTTATCTATAACAGTGAAGATTGCAGTTTTGGGGGTCACCATTTAGCGCCCCCATGTGACTGAACCGGCGTTTTTGCTCGTACACGGAATTCCGTAGGATCGGCGGAATTGGCATAGTCTTGTATTATACGATTAATCGCAGAAAGCCATGGCTGCACTAACTATAAGCCATTTTAATGTTCGCGTGTTTTCATTGTGATCATGGTTACCTTCAGTTGCTTTACCCGTACAGTCGGAATGCGACAGGAGTTAAATAGAGAAGGCACTTTATTGGTACGGGAACTTTTGAGTTTTTATATCAAAATTACTTCATGGACTTGTGACTTATCTTCCAAAGTACTTACACTCTATATAGTTCTCACAGGGACGAGATATGTCAGCACGTCAGCGCTCACTTCTTTAGCTCAGGAGTAGTACTGATGTGCTTCGTATGGAGAACCTATGAGTTGTTTAACGTTTTTTTTTATTTTCGGGGAGAAAGAGAATTGAAATGTGGAACTGAAGGCATTTTTGATGAAGTTTCGAGGGACAAAAATATGAGGATTT
The DNA here is from genome assembly GCA_039090855.1 of Macrothele yani. NCBI lineage: Eukaryota > Metazoa > Arthropoda > Arachnida > Araneae > Macrothelidae > Macrothele > Macrothele yani. Next base: position 68,913,375 of record CM077025.1, on the reverse strand, counting down.
CTTAAATATTAGAAAAAATATATATATGACAAATCACTTACTATTTTATCAGACACAATATATGGTAAACAACATTCTGGAGTATTTATTCCAACGGAACTGTCTTATTTCAACAGAACACTGTTTTGAGGTTTTACTTCGTGTCATTAGGTAGTTCTTTGCTAATACAAAATCATTCCATTTGATTTTAAGGGTAATAGAAAGGACCTTTAAAAGGGTACTTTTTAGTATCCTTATATACGCACTTTCACAACAGCACAAATCGTGATGGTACTAGGTTGACGTGCTGTCATCTATTGGCCGATACGGAGTATATATTCAACTAACTATTTATTATCATAAAAGAGATACGGGATTACGCCATATAATACAAATTTTGAAGATAACAATCTGATTTTTGGCGCAAATGTGACAAGGATGGTAAGTCAGATAATATCCGAAAACTTGAAAATACCCGGGCGTTTTCTGGGAGACGCGGGTTCTGGTCCCGCTCCAGGACGATTAAAATTTTCGAGTTTTCGGATATTATCTAACTTACCATCCTTGTCACAATTATGCCAAAAATTGGATTGTCATCTTCAAAATTTGTAACTATTTATTGTAGTCGTCCTCAGTTTTAATATTAAGATAGGTTTCGACTTGTATTCATCTGAGAAACCGCAAATATTCCTTATGATATCGTGCACAAAATTACTTTACCGTATTATTCAATATGATCATTTGTCACATATGTTAAGTAACCTCACAGTGAATTTCTTAGGAAGCAGAACCAGAGTATACCTACTAGTGGTGTGCAGGGCCCGACTTACACGGAATTGGGCCCTAGGCACAACCCAAAACGATGCCCCCTCCACTCGACATTTACTTTACGGAGTCGAGTAGGTAGTGTGATCATTTTGGGCAACTGTATTACAATCCAGCGTAATAATTTAATAAACACAATACATTTATAAGACTGACATTAAATTACGGTAGTACCTGGTAAAAATATTGTTTTTTCCTAGATTTTTATGCTGTTCTACTGATTTGCATCTGAAAAGACTTGAACCTTCTTCGATGAAACAGTTGTGTGTGACTAAGCCATATGACGGGTAAAATTCAATTGGACATTGGATTTTTTGCCAGTTGTGTCTAAACCATACTATTACCATATTAACCAGGGGTGTATTTAAGAGAGAGGTTTGGGGGGATTCAAACCCTGCCCGAATTAAGTCCAAAGATTTTTCAAATATAACTTTTGGGAGCTAAAATGTCAAAATGTTTAAAAATTGCTTCAGAACCATGCGGTATTTGAAATTGAAGTATATAGTTGATCTTAGTAAGCCATAATTATAAACATACACATACTGCTAGTTTTTATTACACAACACGACAATTTTTTGTTTAATCTCACACAAAAACCCTCCCCAAATTATCTGGAAAATGTTACTGATATTAACTAGAAATAACACATATTATATTGCCAGTACTTGCTTGTGTTTTGCCAGCAATTTATATATAGTTACTCCACATCACATCTACCCACGTATAAATATTTTGAAAAAGGGAAAGTTTTTTTTTAACCAAGATTTTGGGGCCCTTTCAATTTGAGGGCCCTAGGAATGTGCCTTGCGTGCCTAGGCGTAAATCAGGCCCTGGTGGTGTGGCAGGTGAAGGGGGCACAAAAAATGTGACTTTTCCAGAGTCCCACTAATTCTTGGTATGTCCCTGTCGGTATTACTATATCACTTGTCTGAAAACATAAAAATAAAAATTAACTGTTACAGTAAAGCATTACTGCTACGCAATGCTTACACGTTCCGCTTCTGCCTATTTTACAACAGCACTCAAAGGACTTTACAGAAATTTCACAATTATTTCTGTCTAAAACACCGTTGATCGAATGAGGCGACCACGTTATTGCAGTGGATTGAATGCAATGTGAAACTATGTGGATTTCTTTTCTATCTTCCTTTTTAATTCCACATGAAATGATATGACATGCATTCAGAATCCCTTTCTCTGCTTTGAAACATCGTGAATTTTTTTAGCGTTCGCAAATTTCATTATCTCAAGGACTGAGAGTGTTAAACCAGCCATTTCTACCATGATTCCTACGTACGACTTCACGGGAACACGTGCAACGTTATCCGTACTAAAAGAAGTTTGTTTATGTTTCGCAGCGCCCTCTATAGTTCATTTAGGTTGCAACTATATTATCTCCATCATAGTTCTGCTTTGTTAGTACAAATTACTAACATTTTTTTTATAGGAGGTTTAACGACCACCGTGAGCAACTCAACGGGCTATAAGCAGTCGCCCGTCCCTAATTTAGGGTCACTGGTTCTAGGGAAGGGAGAGAACCAGTGCCGTAAGACAAACACAACATCCATGCCTCCTCACTGGGATTCAAACCCGGACCACTTTCGTACGAATGATCAGAGGCCATCGCTTAGACCACTGCGCCACCGGGGCGGCTACTAACATTCTGCAAGATATATCCTTTTAATACATAAATTTTCATACAAAATAACACACTTGTAGAAACAATTCTGTTTTGTGACAAAAAGATTTACATATATATTATTATATTTTCAGTATGTATGTTAAGGTGACCAGTATTGGAACACTGATTTAAGGACAAAAGGGCGTGGCTTCCCAAAATCGGCAGTTTGTTTGGGGACACATACGTACTCAAAATAAATAGGCAAATCTTTTTGTCACGGAACTGCATTGCTTCAATGAGTGTGATATTACATATAGAAATTTGTGTCTTAAAAGGATATATCTCGTAGAATATTGGTAATTTGTACTGACAAAGTAGGACTAAGATGGCGAAAACATATTAGCAAAAGTGAAATAAATTACCTTAGGTATTCGCCATGCTTTATCGAAAAATAAAAAGTAAAATGAAATGCTTACCGAAAAATTCGCCATGCACACCAAAGTAATTTCATGACGAAATTTTCATTTTGCAAAAGTTTTTGGAGGAACTCAGAGCAAGTACAGTCAAAATTTGACCGCGGCAGTGGTGCAGTGTCTTAGTGCTGGCCAATGACCATTCGTATGAGTTGGTACGGGTTCGAGTCCAGTGGCGGCTCGTGGTGTAAAATGCTGGTGAGGCGAACGGTCTTGATGTAAATGTAAAACAGTAAAACATATGTTATTGAAAAATATATAAATTCGTATAACGTTATACGAATATATATATCAGTGGCGTAGCCGGGGGAAGGGGGGTCGTGGTTTGCACCCCCTTATTAGGCGAGACAGTTAGCTTTTTCTAAGTACGTTTTATAGATAATTTCCCTATTTAAATTCATTGATTTTTATATAACTCGGAAAGCAATGTAATTTCTTGATAATAGAAGAGAAAGTAAAGCAAAGCGGCCAAAGAAGTTGCTTTATTAAATTTTTATTAAAACAACTACAATTTATTGCATTTTCTTCATTTTATTAAATTAGCTTCATTTTGTATTAATATTGAAGATGTGCGTACGTACCAATAGGAAAATATTTGTCGAAGAGCCCCCCCCCCAAAATTGATATATGTACTTATACACCGTTATACAGCAGAAGTGCAGAACCCTCCCCCCCCCTTCAAAAAGTTTCATGTCAAAGGCAGTATCACCCATTGGATATCTTTGAAGTCCTGGGTTCGAGTCGGCTGAATCATTAAAATCCGCTGAGATTCGGAAGTCTCGTTAAGCCATTGGTCCAGGGTAGGCAGCGCCTTGTTATTAACAGCTGTAAACCCCATCCCTTAGGGCTCCATCCCATGCCATTTAGCCCTTATATACAAATATTATTCAACAGTAATGGAATAAAATTATAGAAATATATGAAACACGGTATGGGGAGTCTTTCTTCACGAAAAAATCCAAAACTTTTAGAGAAAAATGTACATATACCTCTCTATATATGTGTGTGTGTAATATACGCTACTTTTGCAACAATATTTTTATGAAAACAATTATTCGATAATTTTACAACAAAGAAAGAAATATTTCACCAGTATTCTTTTATGTAATACACTTGAGCGAAAATACGCAATATGCGCAGTTTCTTTAGCTAGTCAATGCATCACTCACATCCCAACGCCAGTCGTAGATCCACTTCTTAAAAAATTTAAAGTAAATCATTTGAATAGAATTTTTTTCTCACGAAGTGTTTCTTGAGCTTGAATAAAAGTCACAGTTCGATTGGCATATTAGTGAAGGTGCATTTAGCACGGGTCACAAACTGAAGTCCAGGCTCGTGATAACTATGTACAGGAGAAGTCAAGCTAAGGAAGCACATTTCTATATAAGAAAAGTATTAAATAATTTAAACCTGGAATTAAAAACAGAGGAATACGATATTAATTTGCTTTGGTCTCGAACAGAATGCTTTCAGTTTATGTTTTATAAATAAGTTCAATTCTGCGATCCTTTTTGGCTGCAAATTTGTCTATTTTTTTTTTTTTTTTTTTTTTTTTTTTGATTGGAGGTTTAACGACCACCGTGAGCAACTCAATGGGCTATAAGCAGTCGCCCGTCCCTAATTTAGGGTCACTGGTTCCAGGGAAGGGAGAGAGCCAGGACCGTAAGACAAACACAACACCCATGCCTCACCGGGATTCGAACCCGGACCCCAGACGGACGAATGATCAGAGGCCAGCGCCTTAGACCACTGCGCCACCGGGGCGGCAAATTTGTCTATGATCAGATCATAAAATAGTTGAGTGGACATTAGATGGTTCAGCAATCTTTCTCGATTGAAATTTTAGCGAGTGAAGACAAACGATCTTGTGCCGTTGTATTACGGAGGTAAGTCTTAATTGTCTTCAAACAAGAAAAACTCCTTTCAGCAGAAGAACTTGTTGACGCCAGTGTCAATATAAGAGAAAATAATTTGTAGGCTTCTGGTAACACATCTTTCAGCTCGTTTTCTTGTATTGTTTTCAAGGTTTTCTGAAAACTGAGTTCCCTGAAGTTGTGATCATTATATAAAAAATCTAATTCGTTCTTTAGTCGTTGTGTGTCTCTAAAAATGTTTGGATAAATTTTTGGAGAGTGTTAAGGGCACTGGATGGAAATGACTCTGAATAACTTGGGTATTTTGAGCTGTCAACTAGCTGCAGAAACTCGAGCTTTCCCATATCTTCAAATCTGGTATTTATTTGGACTTTTATATATTCATGAATACACTCCATTAAATCATTCTGTATCGTTTTAGATTGTCCAGAAAATAAGCTTCGTATTTCTTCAAAATGTGCTTTTAATTCTGGGGTGCTCCTACGAAGTAACATTTGGAACATTTTCTTGAAATTACCTTTATTTAATGAGGAAATAAATTCATCGTCCTCGAAAAGGCAGTTCTTGCTTGCTTAGAACGACAACTAAATCGATTATATGTTCCATAAAAAGCCTATTTAGTCTGACCTTGCCGCCCCGGTGGCGCAGTGGTCTAAGCGATGGCTTCTGATCATTCGTCCGACAGGGGTCCGGGTTCGAATCCCGGTGAGGCATGGATGCTGTGTTTGTCTTACGGCACTGGCTCTCTCCCTTCCCTGGAACCAGTGACCCTAAATTAGGGACTGGCGACTGCTTATAGCCCATTGAGTTGCTCACGGTGGTCGTTAAACCTTCAATCAATCAAATTAGTCTGACCTTTTCATTAAACTTGACTTTACGAAGAGCAGCATTTTCTTTGAGCATATCAGAAATAGTGTTTGTTTTTTCCCATTCGTTTTAGACCTACGTGTTTAGTTCTATGCTCTTTAGAGCTTTCGTGCAATTTTGCACTACGAGAAAAGTTTTTTAGATCAAAATAACCCGTTGTATTCCACACATTTTTCTTATTGCTCAAAAGTAAATAATGCCAGCAAAAGAGAGTTTGCTTGTAATAGCTACCAGAAAGCCAGGGGAAAATCTCGTACCATGATTTATTGAAAGACCTAAAAAACGATTTGCCGCACTTTTTACCTTTAGATATTGAACTCATTATAGGTGTCGGTCTTCCAGATATGAGAACATCCCTTTTATCGTAATCTTTCCAGTGTTTAAAAGGAATTTCTTCCAGAACACAAATCACGTCGTTTGTTGGGCCATTCATATTTTCCAACCAAAATCAAAATATGCTGTTTAGTAACAATAACAAAATAAAAAAAGAAAAACTCAACATTACTATGAACTAGCAAACACCCGCAGAAGAGAGGATTGAAAACACACTACAAAAAGTTAGACTCAAATACACTCTGAAGAATAGTTAAAGCTACGTAGAAATAATCGTACTCCAAAGCGTATAGAGGCGAACGGCGTCATCGCCTGTGAAACCACTTTTCACAAAGGTCATCTGCTTATTTTCCCGCGCCCATTGGATACACAATCCTTGGGTTCTCCAGTAACAGCGGAGAGGCGATTCCAGTTTAAGCGAAATGGAGGGTCGCCTCAGAAATTTCCTTTCTCTTACTGGAAGTCCGGCACCTCTTTAGGTAGACCTCGGACCGTGGGGGTAGGGGTTCACTCTGTAGGGCTCTTTTCTGATCCCCAGTTCCCAAAACCGGCTTCTCATCGAGACAATTCAGCCGGTCGCCTCTAAGCGCTTAAAACATGCAGCTGCTTTGCAAAAATAATGATTCATTCCTCTTCTCGAAAGCCTTTCTTTAACCTAATTCATGAATCACAATGTTAATTTCAGTGTTGCATTTATCCTGCAAAGTTCTTATATCTTTGTTACTGACAGAAGGGGTTTTTTTTTTTCACTTCTCATTCTGCGGAATTTCAGGTGAGGCGGCGCCTCACTTGCTTCATCTGACGGGCCGCCACTGTTTGAGTCCCGAATGAGCTATGGGTGGTGTGTTTGTCTAAAAACACTTGCTCTCTCCCTTCCCTAGAACCAATGGCGGCGGAACCGCCCGGGCAATAATTTCAGCCAAGATTTTTTTTTATTTGGCATATGTGCAATTGTTGTGATGTCTGATGTGCCTTTGAAAGTTCCTCTAGGTAAGTGGTCGGGTGGTCCTAATCCCCAACAAAGCTCCTTAGGCATTGCCTTTCTTCTGTTTGCTCCGGTAAGCGGGAAGGGAGGGGGTACATCACGATAAGAAATTTCGGGACCGGTCAACGAACTTCACTTTCCGCCGCCCCGGCATAGAACGAATGTTTCTAAATCAGAGACAAGCGATTCCTTATAGTGCTTAGAGTTGCTCGCGGTGGTCGTTAAACTCGGAAAGAAGAAAAAAAGCAGTCTAAATTTGTTTTCACAAGAAGCATGTTGGAAAATTAGTGGGCCGACCCGATAGCGCAATGGTCTAAGCGATGGCCTCTGATCATTCGTCCGTAAGGGGTCCGGGTTCAAATCCCGGTGAGGCATGGATGTTGTGTTTGTCTTACCGCACTGGCTCTCTTCCTTCCCTGGAACCAGTGACACTAAATTAGGGATGGGCGACTGCTCATAGCCCATTGAGTTGCTCACGGTGGTCGTTAAACCTCCAATACGAAAAATATAATAATAATACAACGAAAACTACTTTTAAGAACAATTTTCATTAGAAATCTAACGAGCTAAGGAGGAAGTGTAAATTCGAGGATATTTGAGGACAACTTGCGTCCCCAAAGGAATCAGACGTTTCTGGGGACAGTAAACAAAATTCGTAGACTGTCCTCAAGAATTTGGGACTTCTGGTCAGCTTAATGTATGTGTCTCCAAATGATCAGTTGTTCAACCTCTGACGAGTGGTTTGCTTCTTTTGTAAATTGTAATGAACATTGTCGAGAGGAAATGTTCATTACATATGATTAGTCAAGTCGGTTACTTTCCTTGTTTACATATTGTTGTCCAAAGGCAAAACGAAAACGTGGTGGTGTGAGTTGAGAGTATAATATAAACTATTCAAGTGAATAATTGTGTAAAGAAAACTATGAGTCAACCAGAAGATGACAGTGTTGTAGGGCAAGTTACTGTGCATTCTTCCTCGAAAAGGAAAGGAATTTCTACTCCAGAATCGGAAAGACTGACAAAAATACCCAAACGGTCGGCAAGCGATGAGAAATATGAAGAATCGGAGTATTATTTTGAAAATGGTTTACGTAAAGTATATCCCTATTATTACACATATACAACATTTTGCAAGGGGCGCTGGGTAGGTCAACCCCTGCTGAAAGTATTTTGTCAGGAATTTCGAGCTTACACAGAGGTATCGTATGCCAAGAGCATACTTGCCGGTGATCTTCGTGTGAATGGTGAAAAGGTACAGACAGATTATGTGTTAAAAGATAATGACTGCATTACAAACAGCGTGCATAGGCATGAAATAGGTGTGTTGGCTGCGCCGATTAAAATTATTCATGACCAAGACGGCATTTTAGTTATTGATAAACCTCCTTCATTGCCAGTGCACCCATGTGGACGATATAGGCACAACACAGTGTTATTTATTTTGGCAAAAGAGCACAACATAAAAGATCTTCACACTGTACATCGGCTGGATCGTTTGACATCAGGTCTTTTAATTTTCAGTCGGAATATAAAGAAATCTCATGAAATAGATGAACAGATAAGACAGCGAAAGGTCTGCAAGGAATATGTGTGCCGGGTTGAAAGTCTTTTTCCAGATGGTGTAATCACATGCAATGAGCCAATTACTGTGTTATCTCCTAAGATGGGTGTGAGCATTGTTAGTGCAACAGGAAAAGAATGTTCAACAGAGTTTCAGAGGCTGAGCTACAATGGAAAATCAAGTGTAGTGTTGTGCAAACCTTTGACTGGACGGATGCACCAGATTCGAGTGCATTTGCAGTACCTTGGCTTTCCCATAGTGAATGACCCTATATATAACCACGAGGCATTTGGCCCACAGAAAGGGAAGAATGGAGACTTTGGAAAATCGCTTGAGAGTTTACTTTCTAGCCTTATGAGCATTCATAATGCAGAAAGGTGGTTGTTGACAAACGAAGCTACAGGATTAAATATTACTGGAGAACAGCATGTTGAACAGAGTGTAGAACAGTCGTCAAATTGTGTATCAGTGTTGTGTAAAAATGAAGTCTCTTTGAGGGCTTTAAGTCATTACACAGCCTGTGAAAAAAGCAAAGAATTGGCTGACAAGTATAGAAAAGTAGTGGAAAAGATTAAATATGAGAACAGTTGTGACTTGTGTAGAACCAAATATAGAGATCCTGAGCCACAGGATTTAATGTTATTCCTTCATGCCTATCGATACAAAGGTATTGGATGGGAGTTTCAAACTGAATTACCCACATGGGCCAAAGAGGATTGGCAATACATATAGCCTTTTATCAGACTGTCATGGGGGGAAGGAATCATAATTTGAAACATTGATATAATACACCAAAAATGTAAAATAAGCCATCAAAAATTATATGTATATAGTTTATAGACACAAAATGACATTTCAGTATCTGGATGATGTTATAAACTCTTAATTTTACCCTTAAAATATTTATGGGTGTGGGAAGAAATTTTGATTTATTTTGTGCCATTTTATTATGACTTATGTTTAGAATTGCTACTGTTTAGTAAGTATGACATTTTAGAATGACTTCTGTAAGTGGGATACAGCTGAATATAATTTTTTTATTTTGCATTAACAATAATGCATTGGTAGTTTTTCAAAAGATGGACACACTTATTTTTATGAATTCTAAGTAACCCAGTGCACCCATTTGCATTTGTTATTTAACTTTGTTTCACTGCTTAAATAACATTTTTTGATAGGCTACCCTGCTAACTTCTGACTGTTTGTCCAGTTGGGCCCTGTATTTGAGGCACGGGTAGTATGCTTGTCATATGGCACTGGCTCTCTCCTTTCCTAGGAACCAGTTTCCCCAAATTAGGAGTTGTGCCCATTGAGTTGCTCATGGAAGCTGTTAACCCCAAAATTAAAAAGAAAATTCTGATAGCAAAGAAAAAAAAAATGCATGTTTTCTGATTTTTATAACTTATAAACATGTTGGGATTGAAAGCAAACAAGTTTGTTTACCTTTCATCAGTGTTCCAATATGGTTGATTTGAGTTTACTGGCTAATGTGCACCATGGTCTACACAACATAGACAGAAATGAAAAAAATGCCAAGATATAACAAAACAAAAATACACAAAACAGGATGAAAGGGCCAACAGAAAGTGAAAAACACTAGTTCAACATAAGAAAGAGAACATAGAAATGTTACGAAAAATGCAATTCATGAGGCAACCTTATGGGTAGTCTTATGTTATAAACGTCCTTTTGATTAAAATATACATAATATCTAAGGTATTTTACCTGATATTTCAAAGTATTTTGCACGTTGTTTTGCTCTGTGAGGCACATGCTCTTGGCCCGAGAGGTCCCTTATGTTACGGACCTTCGGTTAGTTATGAAATTTTTTTTTTTTGTAGAAATAAAGCAGTTAGGTTATATATTTTCAGTTCCACATTCATTCATTTGCACAATCAAATGTTTAAAATTTACTATTAATTAAAAGATTTTAGTAGAAAGAGTTATACTCATCAGGTCAGGAGTTTTACATTTCATCAGTGTTCCCCCTTGTGAGACGTCTCCTGACCCAATGAGTATAACCCTTTCTAATAAAATCTTTTAATTAATAGTAAATTTTAAACGTTTGATTGTGCAAATGAATGAATGTGGAACTGAAAATATATAACCTAACTGCTTTATTTCTGCAAAAAAAAAAATTCATAAGTAACCAAAGGTCCGTAACATAAGGGACCTCTCGGGCCAGGAGCATGTGCCTCACAGAGCAAATAACGTGCAAAATACTTTGAAATATCAGGTGAAATACCTTAGATATTATGTATATAGAAATGTTAGACCTGAGCTGGGATGCAATATGACTGGTAAAAAAGTAAGAAAAACTATTGCATAATTTGTAGGGAAAAATCAAGGAACCATCTGCATTTTCCACAAAATGTGTTATCATTACTTATTGAGCCTAAACAAGACTGAACTGGATCACTTACCAGGCTGTAACATTAAGCAAAACCAATGAGGACAAAAATAAGGAGTTTGGATTCAGCACCATCTATTGACGTGAGACTTGGAAACAAGCATTGATTCCATATCATTATTTACATTTATTTACATTCACTTTCATGTGAACAAATGGAATGATATTTACATTCCGAACTCATAGTACTTGGGCAAGAGAGTTTTTCTGTAGGAACTGGCGTACATCTCATTCCTTTATCCTTCAACGATCTAGGGCTGAGATTTTCCACGATCAATGTTTCATTTCATGCATATGATCTATTTACCACAGATCATACCTTTACAGGGGAGGGAAGGAGGCACCTACAAACAAACACTACATAAGAACAAGAAACAAAAAGTCATCTAATGATAAGAAAATGAAGTAAAAACCATTTTGAAGGCTGTTCTTATTTCTTTTTCTTAAGAAATATTCTTGCCCGATAGAAATACTGTCAGTACAAATGGACAATATATATTTTCATTATGATTGATCTACGCTCGTAGCATTTTGGCAAGTAAACTTTCTTACAGGTACTCTAACCAAATTTTAATCCTACAAGACATGAATACCAAAGTTTTGCACAATATTTCTGTGCCTACCAATTGTTTACTGCAGGATATTCATAAATTTTGGCTGCTGGGGTGGGCCAGAATTTCAGGCAAACGTAGGGGTAAAAAAGTGACAGCAGAGGCCGTTTTCTTTTTTTCCGCAAGGATATACCGCAGTGAATGATTGTAACACTATTTTATTTAATATGAGTTTATATAGCTGAGTTTTTTTTAATTGAACTTAATAAAGCTCATGATTATGCATTAATTTTTATTTAAGATAAATACATATCTGTAGGAGGCATTTGAGGAAGTGGGAATAACATTTTAGATATTTATTAGTCCCTGATTGATATCAATAATAATAATTGTATTTATCAATTAATGAATTTCATGCTAGGCATGAACTAAAGATTTAGGTCATGTATCATCTGTAGGATACTGGCTACATTCTGCTTAAAGTGCACTAGTCTCGGTTATTCAAGAAAAATAACTGAAAGCCATTAATTAGTATTGCTTTACAAAGTCAAACATTGACTTCATTATTATAGTGTGGGTTATACAAATGTAAGGAGGAGTGGTTAATAATAAAGACACACTTTCTTATCTTAAAATGAAAAAAATGGAACCTAAAATATATATCTGGTGTTTTGTAAATTGATTCACATTAAGTTTGATTTTGCGTATTCTGTCTGAACATTTTTTACGCTCTAAATGTTCAGTTCTTACATGACATTTTTTTCCATTTTTCATATTTAAAGCACAATTTTTCATGCATTTAAATATTTCACATGCAATATGATAAAGATTTTATTTACCTGGCAAGCATAAATCTCCCTCTCCAGCTATCTTTTTCACAGATTTAATTTCTTGACCTTATTTAAAAAATATTTTTTTTGCATATTCCTATAAACAAACTTCAGTATGTATACCATGAATATAGTATATAAACCTAAGCTATATGACAGGTTATCTTATTCACTTGAAATCATAAACTTATTTATATTTGTAATACTTAATGTAATTGTACTTACCTTTTGTCCTTTTACTGCAGTTTCTTCATCTCGTACGGTAAAACTGGTAAGAATTCCAATGGAATTATAATGGTAAATGTACCTTTGTTAGTCATTATATAGTCATTCGATATTATGTGTATCCTAGTGGCTCCCAGGATCACTCAAAAACAAAATATGCACTGCCATTGTTTTGTATTTTATAATTTGAGAACTTTTCTGTTCAGTGGCTCAAAAAGAGGCAACATATTTCCTTGGGACATTATTAGCAATGTTTTTCAACAAGAAAGGCAGAAATTTAGTACAAATAATGCAGCAGATTTTTTCAGCATGGTTTGGCTTATGACACAATAACAATGCACTCTGCAGCAGATTGGGCATGATATATTTTTGAAGAGTGTAAGAAACTCGTATTTGTGGTAAAACTTTTACTGCCTGTTCTATGTCTGGATGATCCTCAATATAGACATGAAAGAAGGAGATGGATATCTGAGCTCTCCTCTGTCTTGGTGGACAATATGGAAAACAAGAGGTGCAGAATATTCAGCAACAATAAAATTATCAATGCACTGGATGCAGCTGATTTGACTTTCTAATATGCTGACAATGTATCTTGACCCAGGTTTGTTATGAAATCATAACAATGGTGGGCATTTCAACTTATTTTAGGCACAATCAAAGTATGATGAGTCAGTTTTTTTGTTACTAACAGAACACCAGGGAGCACTTTCTACACAGATAAAGATGAGTTAGTGTGCATGATGCATGTGTGTGAGTACATATACACAAAGGTGAGCTTATTTTAGGCACAGTCAAAGTACAATGAGTCAGTTTTTTGTTACTAGTAGAAGAGCGGGGGGCACCTTTTAATTTTATGTAGAAAAAAAGGTGGGGGTGTCTCCCACTCTTTAAATAAACTGACTGCATATATATGTGTGTTTGCATATATATGTGTGTTTGCACATATACTGCTGCTTTGGATAGGGCTATATATATATCGAGAGACAAATAGCTTTTAAAAATGGTCATAAAAATTGTTAATTAGTCATGAAATTGCATTTCCCAAATTTAGTAGAAAAGAAAAAAAAAAAACCTCATTTTTTTTCCAGGGCTTGTAAATTCTTGAATTACATGTTCTTCAGTGATGTTTTCTGTGGTGGCCTGGGCAACCAGGCAACTGCATTTTTTGACCCCTATGTAAGTATATCATACTCAAACAAAAAAGTATAGAACTTCTCTTCCTTTTCGGTGCAAGAACTTCTTTTGTTCCAGTATGGTGCCCATCAGGATGGTTCCACATAAATAATAATGCAGAATGCTGCAGCCGCCCCGGTGGCGTAGTGGTCTAAGGCGTTGGCCTCTGATCATTCGTCCGTAAGGGGTCCGGGTTCGAATCCCGGTCAGGCATGGATGTAGTGTTTGTCTTACGGCACTGGCTCTCTCCCTTCCCTGGAACCAGTGGCCCTAAATTAGGGACGGGCGACTGCCTATAGCCCATTTGAGTTGCTCACGGTGGTCGTTAAACCTCCAATCAAAAAAAAAAAAAAAAAAAAAAAAAAAATGCTGCAGTTGAAGTTGGGAATTATTTTAAAACATGGCTAATGAGAAGTTTAACCATAAATAATACTTTTTATTGATTTAGATACCTTTTAAAGTGTAAGCAGCAGATTAATGATGAAATATCAAAGAGTAGAATGTATTGTAAAAAATTTGTGTGAACCCAGAATTTTGTTTAAACAAAGAGAGATGGGGGAGAAGAGGACAAACCCAAATGAAAGAAGATGCAAGGGAACTCTAACCACTAATCTTCAATATTATTATTTGTTGTGGCTTATTTTTATTAGTACTAGTCGTAATGCTGGTATTCTCAATATTTTTCAAATTGCTCCATATAACAGGGATAAAATTCTGCTGCTGATTTGTGAAATTCTGTATTCTCGTCATCACTTGGGTAATTCTTGAGATTGATACAAAACCGAAGAAAACTTTGGAAGGGGGGATAGCTGATGGTGGAAGGGAATTAGTTTTTTGCCTTTCAAAAACAGAACTTAGACTGAGTAAAGATTTCTCTAGTAATTATAATTCTTTTTCTTGTGGTGTTCCTTCTGCCTAGTATTGTTAAATATCATTTTATTCCATAACTATTTGCATTTCAGTTTGAAAATGGGGAAAACATTCTGGAAACAAGTTGAATGGAGGAAGGTTTTTCGTTTAGGCCCATTTCACACAAGCGGAAAAATTTGCTGAAGCAATAAAACTGTCCCACAGTGCAGTTTCAGGCTAGCTTTTACACAAGCAGTTTTATAGCTAGAACAGAGAAAAAAGTGCCCGATGGATGAGAAGGAACCAAATCGGTGGCTCTTTATGCAACAGCAGTTTCTTCCCCACCCCCTCTCACAGAAGTGATTGTTTTATTCCTGTAGCAGATAATCTGCTGACTGCCTGTGCATACATCTTGCCTTACACATACTTTTTTCAAAATTTGGGACGGTATTTTTGTCGTCCCACTTGTTGCAGACCCAGCAAAAGTTGAGCGGCTACCGCATCGGAATTTCAACCACTTCCATACATTTGAAAGTTTTGGGATAACTCTATAGTCCGCTTAAAAACAAATGGTAGGACAGCTGGGATTTTATTACTTTGTGGATTTTTTTGTCTGTGTGAAATGGACTTTAACTGTAAACCCCCCCAATGTTCCCACTACCTCTGTTGTTGTTAAATGTTATTTTCCCCCTATAAATGTTTGAATTTCAGCTTGATAAGAGGGGAAAATTTCCAAAAACAGATGTGATAAAGGAAAATTTGTAAGAGTTTATACATGGTGTTCAAAATTGCAAGTCAAATTATATTCATCTGAGACATTAAATAAGAAAGAAAAGTAACAATAAAGAAATCGGAAGGTATTAGGAGAAAGAAATATTAAGCAGTAGATGCTGTGCAGCCGCAGATTCAAGAAAAAACAGTGTGGTTGTGGAACTTGCTGGGGAAAAGCAAGGCTTGTTCTACAGCAAGTGCAACAACAATACGAACAAACAAAAAACAACTGAAGCAGTGTCTTTTAAAATCATTTTATTTTGAATTCAGTAATTTGTTATTGTGAATATAGTGATATGTTCCAGTTTAATATTTACATAAACAAATTATTGTAATCAGTTCCTTCTTGCTCATGCTGCATTATATTCACACTTTTTTTTTTGCTGCACACTTTGTTTTTTCACTAGGTTAAAAAGTTCAGCTTATTTTTTTCTTCATCAGTTTCATGTATAAGTGTATGACGCAAAAGTAGCCTTAGTACCAGGCTCTTATTTTTCTCCATATGTACCCATTCCAGGAAGCATTAAGCAATATTATTATTATTGTTTCCTATATCCCAAATTGCTCCATATAAAATGCATGGTGCAGGATAACCTTTATTTCACATTATTATTATCTTTATTTTCTGAATTGCTCTGTATAAATGTGTGCCATGGGAGACTTTCACCTCTATTATTATTAGCTTTGAATTCTTTTTTAGTAGTAGTACTAATATTATATTATTTTATACAATTTCAAAATTGCTCCACATAAATGTTGGGGCCTATCCTCTATATTCCTCATTAATATTCCTGCGGTTTATTACTTTGTTACATCGAACAGACTTCTTTGGAATGCTGTTTTGATGTGTAGATAGATAAAAGGACTGCAGAATGGAATATATTTCTATTCTGCAGTCCTTCTCTGGAAGTCAATAATTTTTTTCTTTTCTCTTAGGGAAGTGTTATATATAGACAACTTTGCATCTCTTTAAATACCCTAAAGGCTGTCTAAAAACTTTAAAGAAAAGGTTTTTTTATGGGGTTGCTTGATCCAACAGAAGTGACAGACTTCTGCTGGAGGAGAAGAATGCGGTTGAGGTAACTTAACTCCTTTGCATGAAGCTGATGAGGCATAGAGCCAGCTGAAACTCAGGTGAATGGGCTGCTTTCCTGTTAAGCATGGTCAACATATTTTTAATATATGTATAGAAAAACATGAAGTGTTATTTTGACTGTTGGAAATGTTTATTTAATGAGTGAAATAAAGTAGAATGCAGAAATGGATGCACTTGGGTTACCAAACTTTCTAAAAATGAGTGTGTCTTCTAAAAGATTATATAATATTACCTTCCATTTCTTACCCTTGATGTTAATATAACTAGAGTACACATATTCTCTTTTTAATATGAATACATACCATATCATATTCACATTTTAAAAGGGAATATTTACTATTTTGTTGATTTTCACATTTTTTGTGAACTGCTTGTAAAAATTAATTTTGAACCTCGTATAAAGCATTTAGTTACTTTTACTTTGAAGCAGATATCAATATGTCATAAGTGTATTTTTTTTTTTTTTTTTGCATCATGGTGGCTTCATTATTGAATTTTCTGTTACATGTGGAAATTACATAAATATGTGTTAGTACTATTCAGTATACAGAATTACTTCATTTTTTGCTTTTATTGTACAGTGCAGCATTGCTCAAGTAAAATGATTTTGTTAGATTTGTATAGTATACCCACATGCCAAGAAATGTTAGGTCAAAGTGAATTACTTTAATTTTTGCAGGCATAAGAGGCTGCACATGAAAAAAATTGCTGTGTAAAAAAAAAAATGTTTTAAGAGTTTCAATTTGAAAGTAATCTGTTTGTTAATCATTGATGTAAAAACAAATAGATAACATCGTAACTTGTTTGGATCACTACTTAAACTCTTAGTATTTTTCGAAGCGAAATAAAGGATGACATTCAAATTCCCAAATTTTCTTTTTATTTGTGGGTAATAGTTATTTTTAAAGGATGATGGTGATTATAAATTCCAACTTCTACACAATTATTGTAATATTATCACCAACTTGATTTGTGCTATCAAAAGGTATCTGAACAAAAACAAAAGTTGCGAAATATTAAGTAGTCATTTCTTATTTGTAGTTCAACGAAGAAAAAAAAATATATAAATTGATTAATGAAGTGGATTACATATCCCGAAAAGCAGATGAAACAAAAATCATTATTATTATTTTTTTCAAACTTGCATGCAGTCAGCAGTGAAAACAATGGATGCTATTTTTGATATTTTTTTAACAGCAATAAATTCTAAGTCTTGCTGTTGTGAAAGTACAAAAGAGTTCTTTCCTGAAGCATGTAGTACCAAAGAGTTGTGGAATGCAACCCTATGAGTATATTCCTGCATTTCTTTCTTTTTATAAAACAACTGACTGAAAGCAATGTGCTTTCATGTTTAGTATATTTATCCAACTTTTTCTATGGTATGCAGATTTTGAATGTATGAAAGAATGTCCACTTCTCAAAAATAGTTAAAAAATGACCACTTCTTGAAAATAGGAAAATGGGTCAGCTGTTGACTGTTTTGTTATGTCTGTTAGAAACATGAGGTCTTTCTTAATTTCACGAAGAAGTATCTTAATTTCAACGAAGTAATTGATAAATCTTCTAATTGAAAGAACATTTTTCCTGCTCAACCACATAACATTAACTGCCATTACAAGGACTTCATTGTTTGTTCCCAAAATGGCAGAAGAGGCATATAAAAATACACCCCTCTTCTGCATGCGCATATCATCATCATCATCATCATTGTCAACCATTATCAATCCACTGCTGGACGAAGGTCTCCCCAAGTTTCCTCCACAACGGTCTGTCTTGTGCCAGTCTCCTCCATGTCACCCCTGCATACTTTCGAATTTCATCCACCCATCTCCCATGTGGTCTTCTTCTGGGTCTTTTCTTGTCCCTTGGAATCCAATCTAAAATTTCGGCTGTCCATCGATGATCTGTCCTTCTGGCAGTATGTCCAGCCCATTGCCATTTTCAGGGATTTAACTCTGATCATGATGTCTTCCACTCTTGTCATTTTTCGGATCCACGAGTTCCTCTTCTTATCTCTCCTGGTTACCCTGCATGCACCTCTCCATGCTTCTTTGAGCTGTCTGGAGCCTTTGTATGTCTCTTTTAGTTAAGGTCCACGTCTCTGCACCATACGTAAGCACTGGAAGGATGCATTGATCAAACACTTTTCTTTTTAAGACATAATGGCATATTGCTCTTGAAAATTATGCTGTTTCTTCCAAAGCTCTCCAGGCAAGTTTTGTACGCCGATTAATTTCTTCATCAATGTGACCCTCACTTGATATCTGCTGTCCAAGATAAACGAACGTGTCTGTTATCTCCAGCTTTTTTCCATCAATCGATAAATCTTCATTTCTTGTAAAAGCATTGAACATCACTTTTGTCTTCTGAAAGTTCATTTTTAATCCCACTTCTTTACTCTTGTCCGCAAGTTCCTGGATCATACTCTGCAGCTCTGATGGGGTAGTTGCAAAAATGACTACGCCATCAGCAAAACGAAGGTGGGTTAGATAATCTCCATTAATCTTTATCCCCTTGTTTTCCCAGCTCAGCGACTGAAAAACACCCTCCAATGTGGCATTGAAGAGCTTCGGAGATATGGTGTCACCTTGTCTCACTCCCTTTCCAATTTTTACGTGTGTTGTATTTTCAAACAGCCTAATCTTTGCACTTGCATTTTCATAGATGTTATTAATAATATTAATGTATGCATCTTCAATACCGCAGGTTTTTCAGAGCCATTGTAACTGCTGATGGTTTCACCGAATCAAAGGCTTTTTCATAATCGATAAAAGCCATGCACAATGGAAGTTCATATTCCCTCGCTCTTTCAATTAGTTCTCTCAGCACGTGGATATGATCTATTGTGCTGTAGCCACTCCTGAATCCAGCTTGTTCTCTCGGTTGAGCCATGTCCAGTGTTACCTTCAAGCGGTGTGAAAGAACTTTAGTGAAGATTTTATAAACTACTGATAGGAGGCTGATAGGTCTGTAGTTTCCGAGATCCTCAATGTCACCTTTCTTATGTAGCAGGATCATTGTAGCGGTGTTCCAATCCTCAGGAATCTTTCCTTCATTAAGGCATCGAGTGAAAATTTGGGCGAGTACTGTTTCGATTTCTCCACTTGCTTCTTGTATGATGTCTACAGTAATTCCATCTTCTCCTGCAGCTTTCCTCTCTTCATGTTCTTGATTGCATGTGCAACTTCTGCTGGAAGGACTGGAGGAACTCTGGTACTGGTATCTTTCATGATGTCTGGAGTGCATATATCATCCCTTTCATATAATTTGGAGTAGAAATCTTTCACTCTTGTCAAAATTTCTCCTCTATTTCTTGTTACAGAACCATCTTCTTTTCTCAGTGCCATAATCTGTTTTCTTCCTTACTGAGATGTCCCTTTGCTATCTTTAGGCTTTGGTTGTTTTCAATTGCTTTCCTCACTAGTTCACAGTTGAATTTCCTTACGTCTTCAGTGATACTTTTTCTTACTGTCTTGCATAGCTCTATATATTTCCACTTTGGAAGTCACATCTTCAGTTGTCCTCATCTCTATTCTTTTTTGCATCAACATTTTGGTTTTTCCTGATAATTTGTTCACATGCAACTTGTTCTTAGGACCCAGCTAATTTTGTTGCTGTTTCCATAAGAGCTTTGGTTACTTTTCTGTTAACTTCAGAGATGTCCACTTCTTCCGATGTTAGGCCTTCTAAAGCAGAGAACCTGTTCTTCAGTTCTAACTTGAAGGTATTATGGTGTTTTTTAAGGTTGGTTATGTCAATAGATTTTGTTTGTCTTATGAGCTTGCCACGTTCAAGTTTAGTGTTGAGGTGCATCTTACATCTCACCAATCTATGGTCACTACCTGTGTTGAACTTGTTTAGCACACTGCAGTCTTCTATGACGAATTTTTTGTTACACATAATAAAATCAATTTCACTTGTCGTCCCATTTGGATGTCTCCATGTCCATTTCTGTGTGGCTTTTCTTGAAGAAGGAGTTCAAGATGAAAAACCCTTCTGCCTCTGCAAACTCAACGAGAGTATTTCCACGCTGGTTTCTGTTGCCATGACCGAATTTACCTACTGAAGTTTCCATTCTGTTGCTGTTGCCCTATTTTTGCATTGAAATCTCCCATAATTATTTTCAAGTGCTGCTTACCTTTATTATTTAGATGACAAATTTCCTCATAAAATTCTTCAATTTCTTCTTCAGGATGACTTGTGGTGGGTGCATAAGTTTGAATAATCTGAGCCTGGTATCTTTTCGAGAGTTGGATAACAAGTCGTGCAGCTCTGTCAGAGGAACTTTCAACTTCTACAACTTTATCCTTCAGTTTCTTGTTTATTATAAATCCAACACCACTAGTTCTGCCAGTATCTGTCCCACGATAGTAGAAGAGATGTCCACTTTTCAGTTCGATGAGATCTTCTCCTTTTCTCCTTATATATATATGTGGGATGTCAGGTCAGGTGATGCGTAACATCACAGCCTCTCCTTGACAAATGTCAACCCCGCCTTCTCGTGGTACATCCTGTTCCCACTAAAGGGGCTCTGACGACCGCCAATAGCTGTATAATTATACCATCGGGATTAGAAGAAATGCTATCCCACACTCACCAACCCGCTTGGCCAGCATGGTGAGTTATGGCCAAACCCTCCAAAATGACTCCACAACTTAAATCTTGGCCCTCAGTCTCCGGCAGCTGGAATGTACCTGGCCAAGGCAGCGGCCAGTGCGACATGAAGGCAGAGGGTGCTAAGAATCCCCGGAGGACCGGACTAGGCTGCCATCTGATGCTGACCTTGGCTACGTATAACGGACGCTCCCTATCTTCTGATTCAAGGCTTCTTGAATTGGAAGAGGAACTACAAAGGATCAAGTGGGACATCGTCGGGCTAAGTGAGGTGAGGAGAAAAGGAGAAGATCTCATTGAACTGAAAAGTGGACATCTCTTCTACTATCGTGGGACAGATACTAGCAGAACTAGTGGTGTTGGATTTATAATAAACAAGAAACTGAAGGATAAAGTTGTAGAAGTTGAAAGTTCCTCTGACAGAGCTGCACGACTCGTTATCCAACTAGGCTCAGATTATAAGATACCAGGCTCAGATTATTCAAACTTATGCACCCACCACAAGTCATGCTGAAGAAGAAATTGAAGAATTTTATGAGGAAATTCGTGATCTAAATAATAAAGGTAAGCAGCACTTGAAGATAATTATGGGAGATTTCAATGCAAAAATAGGGCAACGACAACAGAATGAAACTTCAGTAGGTAAATTCGGTCACGGCAACAGAAACCAGCGTGGAAATACTCTCGTAGAGTTTGCAGAGGCAGAAGGGTTTTTCATCTTGAACTCCTTTTTCAAGAAAAAGCCACACAGGAAATGGACATGGAGACATCCAAATGGGACGACAAGTGAAATTGATTTTATTATGTGTAACAAAAAATTCGTCATAGAAGACTGCAGTGTGCTAAACAAGTTCAACACAGGCAGTGACCATAGATTGGCGAGATGTAAGATGCACCTCAACACTAAACTCGAACGTAGCAAGCTCATAAGACAAACAAAATGTATTGACATAACCAACCTTAAAAAACACCATAATACCTTCAAATTGGAACTGAAGAACAGATTCTCTGCTTTAGAAGGCCTAACATCGGAAGAAGTGGATATTTCTGAAGTTAACAGAAAAGTAACCAAAGCTCTTATGGAAACAGCAACAAAATTAGCTGGGTCTAAGAACAAATTGCATGTGAACAAATTATCAGGAAAAACCGAAATGTTGATGCAAAAAAGAAGAGAGATGAGGACAACTAAAGAAGATGTGACTTCCAAAGTGGAATATATAGAGCTATGCAAGACAGTACGAAAAAGTATCACTGAAGACGTAAGGAAATTCAACTGTGAACTAGTAAGGAAAGCAATTGAAAACAACCAAAGCCTAAAGATAGCAAAGGGACATCTCAGTAAGGGAAAAAAACAGATTATGGCACTGAGAAAAGAAGATGGTTCTGTAACAAGAAATAGAGGCGAAATTTTGACAAGAGTGAAAGATTTCTACTCCAAATTATATGAAAGGGATGATACATGTACTCCAGGCATCATGAAAGGTACCAGAGTTCTTCCAGTCCTTCCAGCAGAAGTTGCACATGCAATCAAGAACATGAAGCGGGGAAAAGCTCCAGGAGAAGATGGAATTACTGTAGACATCATACAAGAAGCAAGTGGAGAAATCGAAACAGTACTCGCCCATATTTTCACTCGATGCCTTAATGAAGGGAAAATTCCTGAGGATTGGAACAATGCTACAATGATCTTGCTACATAAAAAAGGTGACATTGAGGATCTCAGGAACTACAGACCTATCAGCCTCCTATCAGTGGTTTATAAAATCTTCACTAAATTTCTTTCACACCGCTTGAAGGTAACACTGGACATGGCTCAACCGAGAGAACAAGCTGGATTCAGAAGTGGCTACAGCACAATAGATCATATCCACGTACTGAGAGAACTAATTGAAAGAGCGAGGGAATATGAACTTCCATTGTGCATGGCTTTTATCGATTATGAAAAAGCCTTTAATTCGGTGAAACCATCAGCAGTTGCAATGGCTCTGAAATCCTGCGGTATTGAAGATGCATACATTAATATTATTAATAACATCTATGAAAATGCAAGTGCAAAGATTCTGCTATTTGAAAATACAACACACATAAAAATTGGAAAAGGAGTGAGACAAGGTGACACCATATCTCCGAAGCTCTTTAATGCCACTTTGGAGGGTGTTTTTCAATCACTGAACTGGGAAAACAAAGGCATAAAGATTAATGGAGATTATCTAACCCACCTTCGTTTTGCTGATGACATAGTCATTTTTGCAACTACCCTATCAGAGCTACAGAGTATGATGCAGGAACTTGCTGACAAGAGTAAAGAAGTGGGATTAAAAATGAACTTTCAGAGGACAAAAGTGATGTTCAATGCTTTTACAAGAAATGAAGATTTATCGATTGATGGAGAAAAGCTGGAGATAACAGACACGTACGTTTATCTTGGACAGCAGATATCAAGTGAGGGTCACATTGGTGAAGAAATTAATCTGCGTACAAAACTTGCCTGGAGAGCTTTTGGAAGAAACAGCATAATTTTCAAGAGCAATATGCCATTATGTCTTAAAAGAAAAGTGTTTGATCAATGCATCCTTCCAGTGCTTACGTATGGTGCAGAGACGTGGACCTTAGCTAAAAGAGACATACAAAGGCTGCAGACAACTCAAAGAAGCATGGAGAGGTGCATGCTTGGTGTAACCAGGAGAGATAAGAAGAGGAACACGTGGATCCGAAAAATGACAAGAGTGGAAGACATCATGATCAGAGTTAAATCCCTGAAATGGCAATGGGCTGGACATACTGCCAGAAGAACAGACCATCGATGGACAGCCGAAATTTTAGATTGGATTCCAAGGGACAGGAAAAGACCCAGAAGAAGACCACATGGAAGATAGGTGGATGAAATTCGAAAGTATGCGGGAGTGACATGGAGGAGACTGGCACAAGACAGACCGTTGTGGAGGAAACTTGGGGAGACCTTCGTCCAGCAGTGGATTGATAATGGTTGACAATGATGATGATGATAATGATGATATATATATGTGCGTGCAGAAAACTGTTTCTTAAAAATGCATATAGCCCGTCCAAAAACTGGAACTACATCAGGGAGCTACTGATAGCCAGAGTTGTATAAAAATAAAATGTATCTGCGTACACAACCATTGAAACAAATAACTTGCCGCAAACCGCAATGACAATAGAATAAGATAATTTAAAGAAAAATTAATAAAATCATAAATAATTACTAGACGAAACCCGTCGAAATCGCCGGTTAGTCTTTTTTTTTTTTTTTGAAAATAATAAACTCATGAAACAAAAAATATAAATTTGATTAGATTGACAAATTCATTCAACCACTTCAGTAAAGACAATAGTCCAGGTTCGTGATTTTTATTTTTGACTGAAGTTTTAATGACCATCGTGAGCAACTCAATGGGCTATAAGCAGTCGCCCATAATATTTTCAATAACAATGGTCAACGGAATTTTCATTTACATAATGGAAAACATCTTACCTTCGTGAATAAACAGGATCAAATGAATATTAAATTGTATATATACAACACACAGTCCAACAGCATAATGCAATCAGGTCTTTGAGAGTGTTCGTTGTTCTGATGAGAAGAACTTTGATACCAATGCATGCTAGAGTTGTTTTCCATGTTTCCACCTCCAACAGCGTGCGAGTCAATCGCACGCTTTTCCCATAGACTTTACATGGGAAATTTGCTGCCCCACCATGCCCGAACCGTTGCCCCAATCTCATTGTTCTCTTCGACTGGCACATCTCCATGGTAAGACTTTTGTTTTGATACCTCAACAATATCTTTACATTCAGCCGTTCTCTCAAAATAAGACTCACAGTTAAAAACCTTATAGAATTAATAATATATAGATTAGAACATTACAGATTCCAATGAGGAAAAATAAGTACATTATAGTTGAATGTTCAGCAATGCATGTGAAATTGACTTTTATGGCAAAATATTAAAATTTTGAACAATGAACCTCATAAGAACAAGAGACTAATTAAAGAAAGTTTTTATATTCAAAAAACAGTTTCATCAATGAACCTTCAAAAATTATAAATAGCATTTTCAATAAGATAATTGAAAAATATTAGACTTATAAAATACATAAGGAAATTATTTTAAATTGCTAACTGGCAACTGCAAGAGGAACGTGGCGATAATTAAATTCTTTCTGTGTAAATGAAACTTTTGATACAGTTCCTGTACATCAAGAACAGGCTTTGATAACATCTAGAGGCCAGAAACATCTAAAAACAAAACTCAGAGATGTGAAAAATAATTGAAAGTTTTTCAAGTTAGTATAGAATTAAGTATATAAAACTGAATAAAAGCCTTGAGTGTTTTAATTGCTATAAATAACATTTTTTAAAAATCTGCTAGCAAAACTATCTGCAAAACCTCATAATTTGGAAACTATCCATGTACGCATATATGTCTACATTCTGCTACTCTGCTGATAGCCTCTATAACCCTCACATTGCGGGCAGGCCTTGTGGCTAAGAGGGCCTCAGTAAAAAGATTTTACAATTTTTTTGTGGAAACTTCACATGAAACTGGTTTAAAGGAACAGCCAGGACTTTTTGACAGCAGCTTTAAATGCAATTTTCTAAAAAGAAATGCATTTTTTTTTCATCGGTAAATAAGTAAAATTATTAGAAAACATTTTTATGGTTTTAGAGTTTATAAAAACTACATGATGGGAAAACAGTAACTCCAGAGGACACTTGCCACAGCAATAGTATCGATAAATGCACGAGTATAAACTACGCATCCTCCAGTATGGGCTAAAAGGTGTTTTTTGTGGGGTTGTTGGAAGAAACAGAAACCTCTGTCTTGAAACATGTTCTGAAATCATGTATTTCTTAGTTTTTATCTTATTCTACTACTTTCATATACCATCATCTTGGTTTTTAATTGAAAAACATACACTCATGTTCATAAAAAACAGAACACCCGAAAGGAGTTCAAGGGCGATGACTGATTTTTACAGGATATGCTAATCAGGCAATATCACTGAAATGATTAGCATTTCGGCCTCAGGTGCATGCGTACCACATCTAGGCAAATCAGATCACAGACTGGAAACTGGCCGTTTTTATGTTATAAGTGCCACATGGCTCAGTCAGCATGTCAGAGCTTGGTCAGCAGTGGGTAGAGGTCTGCACAGGCCCAGGCCTTTGCTCATTTCTAAGTTGGGAAAACGGGCTGGGCCTTCAATATGTAATGTAAAACAGACACGGGCCGAGCAGGTTTTTTCTTCTTTTTATGAGCAAAACAATCGCTCTACTATGTCTTTCTTGTTTGGAAAACTCGCAACATACAGCAGCAGCATAAGATTTAATAATTTCCGCTGATGGAAAAAATAGAAGTTTTAAGACTGTCTTCCCCTCCTACAAAACAATAGGAGTGGGTCAGCTCCCTTAGCTTTTCAGTATGAATGTGGTCCCTTCTCTCTCTCCCTAACGTCCACCCTCCTCTCATGCTTCAGGGCAGGCTATTAACTGCACCATTTTTAAACCGAGCCACCCGCTCGCAGATTATCTTTTTTATTGTTCTGGTCGGTGGCACTTTGTTCTCTAGATGTGTGAAAAGCTTAAGTTGCCTTAAATGGCACGGGAGAAATGGGCTTGGAGAAACTTCTATGTATAAATCTGTGCCGTATTTTCCCCATTTGTACTATCAGGCAGCCGTTTTCAAAACATCTGCGACACTGATTAGCTGGGCAGCCTGTCGTTGTTTTCCCTTAGCATCTGCTCAGTTCAGTGTTGCTCATAAATACTCTTCTATACTTATTATGGAGTTTAAGAAAGCGAAAGATTTTCGCGAAAAAATAGCTTCCGTAGAATATGTGCTTGTAGACAATGTATAAAAGGGAAAAGCGATATTAATTTGGATATGTTTTTAATTACTGTCCCGTTCTGAAACTAGTCAGCCGGTAAATGTTGTGCAGTGCACTAAATGCAAAAACTTTTTGAGTTATGATAGCACAAAGTCTGGAACATCACATCATAAGCAGCACAAATGTGCTCCCCACTCACACACGAGAGACATATTGGGTTCCAGAGATATGATATGCCAGTAGAGATAGGTGCAGTTTATAAAGCCATAAAATCATCTCCCAGTAAAACGATCTGACTCATAATTCTGGATATTTCGTACTTTTTGAATTACCTCCCCCCCCTGCTTAAGGATATTTCCGGGTCCGGCGGTAGGGAATGATAATTTGAAAGGCATGGAAAGTGTCCTTTTCATGCCATATTTTTCAGTATACAAGCCTTCCCCCCCTCCTCGGACATCACGTGACTTGTACAGTCTCAAAAATATTCTGAATTAATGTTTGTTTAATAGAATACGTGTAGCAATTAAGGAAACAAAAACTCTTCAGGAGTCGAATGACCAAGTGCACCAGGTGCCAAATTCGTGTTTTGGTAATTGTTGAAATTTCACGGGCTATCCTGGGCCTTGGAAACAGGAGAAATGTGCGGGCTGGACTTTAATTAAAAATTTTTAAATGGGCCGGGCCTTGGATGTGCGGGGTTGGGCTGGGCCAGGCCGGGCTTTCCAAATTAAGGCCCGTGCAGCCCTCTAGCAGTGGGTAAGGTTGCCTCGTCGTTGTGTAAGACAGTCGTACAGTCACATCAGTGAGTTCAGAAGAGGTGACATTATCGGCTTGAGAGACTGCAATGCTTCCCTCCGGGAGTTTGTTGGTCATGTGGGGTATGCAAGGCTAGAGCAAATCTGGGAGGGCAAAACTACCACCGTTTTCGATCGTTAAAGAACGCCTTTGCTATCCAAATCTTCGATGATGTGGACAATGTGAAAACGCCATTGCATGACTTTTTTGACTCTAAAACACAGTAGATTTTCCGGAGTGCGATACAACTACTTATAGACAGAGGGCAAGAGGTCACAGAATGATGGTAATTATGTGAAATCCTAGGTACGTTATTTGTTGTGCTCTCCTCCTTTCTTCGTAGCCTACAAAAACTGGTAAAACGTAGGTACATACCCAATAAATGGTCGTTAATGTACACTGCTGGCCACCCAAAATGCAACACCAAGAAGGAAGCATCCGATTGACCTGAAATTAGCAGCATGCGTTGCCCGCGAGAGGACATGCAAACAATTAGCATTGCCGGGCACATGCAAATCATGTGTGCCCGGCACACCACCGAGAAGCACTCTAAGAAGGGTGCACAGAAGGCGGGGTGTAAGTAGTGGAAGTGCGTTGTGCTGCCGGACATGTGCGTGGGAAGCTTCCTGATGCATCGTCACAGAATACGGCAGTCATTCCATCACATTTCAGAGTTCAACAGAGGACGAATAGTGGCTTATCGTGACAGCGGTTTATCGTACCGAGACATCGGCGCCCGTGTGGGACGACATCCAGCCACAGTGAGGCGAGTATGGATTCGGTGGGTGCAGGAGGGATGGACGGACCGACGTGAGCGATTGCCACAACCGCGGTACACCACCGAACGAGAGGACCAGCATATTGTGCGGCGAGCATTGACGGCTCGCACCGCCACATCATGAACGTTAGCGCAGGAATTAGGGTGTGTTGCGCAACAACCTGTGTCAGCACGTACCGTTCAACGTCGTCTGCAGGAGCGGGGACTTGTCGCACGACGCACATTGCGCCGATTACCATTGACGTTACACCACCGGCGAGTGCGGCGGCAGTGGACTGTTGAACGCCGCACCTGGACTACGGAATGGCACGACATTGTCTTCTCCGACGAATCCCGCTTCTGCCTGCAACACCACGATGGTCGGATCCGCGAGAGACTGTATGACGCCTGCATTATGCATCGCCATACCGGTTCGTCACCTGGCGTTATGGTTTGGGACACAATTGGATATCACACCTACGCCCTCTGGTACGCATCGCCAGTATACTCAACAGCCACCGCTACATCTCCGACGTTTTGGAGCCTGTAGTTTTCCCTTACCTGCAGGACCTGCCAGCGGCCATGTTTCAACAGGACAATGCGCGCCCGCACGTGGCACACATCGTGCAACAATTCTTCACAGCCCACCAGGTGTCACTGCTGCAGTAGCCCGCCTGTTCTCCCAATATGTCGCCCATCGAACACGTCTGGTCGCTGATCGGCAACCGAGTGGCCCGGCAAGCACCACCAGCGGCTACGCCTGATGAACTGTGGCAACGTGTGGAAGCAGCCTGGACCGGCATACCCCAAGTCCACAACCAAAGCCTTTTCGTTCGATGCCGTGGCGTGTTGCTGCCGTTTTTGCCAGCCATGGGGGCCACACGAACTATTGATGTCTGCGTGTTCCGCAAGTCGCACGAGCCTGTAAGCTCAATCGTTTCATCTTTGTATCTGTTGTTATGTGTCCAGTAAATCTGGCTTTGCTATCTCGTGTCCTTCTTGGTGTTGTATTTTGGGTGGCCAGCAGTGTATTATGGTCCTTCAAAAATCACTTCCATTTTTTGACATTTAACTAAAAATGTAAAAACTAGGTAAATGCCAACATTGTAAACCAGGATTCACACAGTCCTTGAAAACTCCTTGAATTTAATTTTCCTTTTCAAGGGCCCTTGAAAGCCCTTGAATTTTATAACAGTTCTTGAAAAGTACTTGATTTTTTTTCCATTCACCAAATTTTAGAATAGCAGCAGCAGTTCATTGAAGAGAAGCTATCACCAAAATGTCACAGGTGGCAGCGCTGTATTGTGGAACACTCTCTTGGAATCAGGAACATATACTTACGTAGCTGTAACATTTCCAGTTTTCACACAGTTGTGATTCTGAAATACAATAAGCGAATGCGAGAGAGTGTAAGGTACTAGTCTCAAACCGGGTTTGCGATTTGCTGAATGTTTGTAGTCCAGGAATCCAGTCTAAAATTTCGGGTGTCCATTGGTGGTCTGTCCTTCTGGCAATATGTCCAGCCCATTGCCATTTCAGGGGTTTACTCTGATCATGATATTTTCCATATATACAGTATATATATAAAGAGATACTTTATACATCTGTGTAGCTCTGTGCAAGAGCCAGAAGAATTGTAAATGTAAGTAAAACCAAATATGCATTTTATAAGTCAAAATGGATAAAAGATGAAATTTTGGCATATAAACTGTACTTGCAACTTGATGATGCTTTTGGCTTTAAGTAACGCTTATGAAAATTACATTTCTGCAGTCAAGCGCTACTTTTTTATTTAGTGTTTTCCTTGTGTTACTGCAACTGATGACCATGATGATGTTACTTTCAATTTCTTATATTTTATTCTTCAGTTATTTTGACTTTAATCAAAAATATTTTGCTTTTAACTGTCAGCGATAAGGAAATTTGAAATCTTAAGGAACAATAATCCCTCACCAAGGTATGCCCCTATGTTTACTTATAACTATAATTTTAAATTAAACTTTTTGATTGTTACAACTTATTTTAGTGTTTCACGAGAGTTCTTATCAGGCACGAATATAGTCTTGAAAATTTTTACGAGTCCTTGATTTTTTTGGTGGAAAAAGAGTAGGAACTATGTAAATACAAAGGCCATTCCATAAAAACCGAATTTTTTTTTGAGTTGGCAACATTGCAAAGGAGAAACATAACCACGCAGACGACTAACTGAATTAAGGAAGTATCTATGGCAACAGTTATTAGCAGTGACAGACGATTCTGGTTTTGTTATTGCACAGTTGTTTAAGGTATGTCTGCATTTCACTGTACAGCTATGTAGGTGAGTGATCCAGAGTTAAGAAGTGAAATGTGTTGTGTGATAAAACTTTGCTATCATTTGGGTAAAGTGGCACCAGAAACAGTTGATTTAGTGAAAAAAGCTTACAAAGATAAATATTTAGGTGAATCAACAATTTTTAGATGGCACCATGATTTCAAAAATAGGTGTTTGTTGATAGAACTCCTCCTAGTACTGGTTGACCTGGAAATGTTATTACGGAGCATATTGTTAACACTGTTTGGGCAATCCTGCAAGAAGATCGATGAATGGCGTGTGAAGACATAGCGGGTTCAACTAATATTTCACCTAGTTATAAATGAATTTATGGCACCTTTATTCATAATTTACTGTGGAATAACTTTTTTACGGATCTTAGGGGCTGTCCATAAAGTGCGTCCGAGATTACAGGGGGAGGGGGTTCCTGACAACCACACCAAATGTGACATGGGGGTAGGGGGAGGTTCAGTAATTCGGACGTCCAGCGGCAAAAATATAGTGGATGGTATTTCTTCATTTTGTTTTGTCTTAGCACGTCTTTTGTAAAAAAAAAGATCATGCTTACGTTATCGGTTTGTCCGTCCATTCGTCCGCCTGCAGACACAATATCTCTGCAACTAATAATCCGATTTAAAAAATTCTTTTCGCATTACGAAGCTTAAAATGTGCGAATGACGATCCTTTTTTCGTTTTTTTTTTACGATGCAAAATTTTGCTGCCATAGGGCGTAAAGGCAGGTGATACCGAATTCAAAGCACATTCTATTCCATATATTTGCTTGTAAACATCGAATTAAAAAAATCTTACTTTTTGATTCCATTCGTGTCGAAGATTATTTTTAGCATAGCCACTTTTCCAAGTTACACACAGATTCTCTGCTAGGAGGTGTAAAAGTAAATTACTTTTCCCCAGATATCTCTGCTTCTAAAACTCCGATTTCAATTTTTTTTCCTTCAGCAGACACAGCTCGGGATGGGGAATATTTTGCATATAATTTCTAATTTTTTGTTATAAAATGGTTTGACCACAAGGGGGCGTAAGTGTTGATTGCTGCTTCTGATGTATTTGCAGCAAAATTTTAGCTTCTAAAATCTCAACTGAAGAAATTCTTTCGTGGACCGATACTGCTCACATCGAAAACCTTCTTAAAATAATGCACGGTTTTCTCGCCAGGGGGCGTAGATGCATATCTTATATTTTTCAATATATCTGCTTCTAAGAGCCGATTTGAAAACTTCTTTCTTTGTTGGAGAGCGTTTCCACTGCGAAATGTTTCATATATAATTCCAATTTTTTCTTAATGCACAAGTCGGCCACCAGAGGGCGTCAGCTGACGTTTCCGTTTACAGCAATATCTTCGGGATTAAAAACCCGACTGAAATTTTTTTCTTCGGTCAGATACTACTATTTTACATACCGGTTCCATTGATTTTGAATAGCTTTGGCAAATTTAATTAGCATCAAAATGGATTCAAAAGACGTGCTCATTACAACCGAAAATTCAGTGTAATCTTTCTTGTTTCTTTTGATAGTTAAAAAACAGGTATGAAATATTTCAGATTTCTGATGATATTTAGCTAAATCACAATATTAAGTTTTCGTATTTGTACTACCAAATCTATCGTGTTTTGCACATGGTATGATCGGGAATGTTGCAACTTTGAATGCATGCGTTCCTTTGTAGATCTTTATTTCAAAATGAGGTAGGATTTGGGAATAAATTAATGCCTAAATAATAAATATTTTCTGAAGAAAAAGAGTAAATATATGGATGATTCCGTCAAATAATTAAATGTTTTCTTTTGTTTCTCAACAGACTTCTAAAAGCAGTCGTCAAAAAAAAAAAAAAAAAAAAAAAAAAAAGGGGGTTGCTGGAATTAGGACGTACTTTTTAGGGGGGGGGTGTCAACAATCGGACAAAATGTGACATGGGAGAGGGGGAGTCTAAAAATAGTAAAAAATTATGGACATACTTTATGGGCGGCCCCTTTTAGAGGTTATTATTCAAAATAGTTGGTGGTCAAATTTTTGGAACTAAAGCCTACTTCAACATCAGGAAGTCCTGATGATGAACTAGACTTTAGTTCGAAAATTTGACCAACTTTTTTGAATAATAACCTCTATAAGACCCGTAAAAAAGTTATTCCACGTCGGCATTCCACATTCTATGCAACAAATTACTGCTGCATTGTGTACTTTCCAGATGGGTACTTCATCACCTGATGAAAGAACAACCATTAGCCAGAGTTCAAGTGTGTCATGAGTGGAAACAAATGATTGCAAAGGATCCAAACTCTCTAAACACAGTAATAACTGCAGATGAAACATAGGTCCACTATTTCGACCCCATCACGAAGTGCACAACGAGTGTCTGGAAAACAGGCTCGCCTCTGAAAAAAGTCTGCCAAACCAAATCAGCTGGGAAGGTGACAATGATAATTTTCTTTGATCATAAAGGTGCAGTCTACCAGCATGTCGTTCCTCCAGAAATTACTGTCAATGCTGAGAATTACATCTCAGTTTTGAAGCATCTGCAACAAGACATATCGATTAAGCGACTGGAACTGGTGGGCAAGTAGACCAAACACCATGAAAATGCCCGCCCACATGTGGCTGCTTGTGCTCAACAGTTTCTTACGAAATGCAGTATTGAAATCATGCCACAGCCTGCCTACAGTACTGATCTCGCCCCGTGTAATTTCTGGTTGTTTCCAACAGTGAAGAAGTTCCATGGCGCAACATTCAACACAGATGCTGACGTTATTCAAGCTGTACAGTGGTTGCTAAAGCAGCTTCCACAAAATGCCTTCGCCATATGCTTTGAAAAGTGGATTGAACAATGGGACCGTTGAATATTATCCGAGGGAAGATACTTTGAGAAAGAATAACATATATTTTGCTGTATTTATATTTCATTTTGTGTAATTTTACTCTAAATTTTTAAGGAATGGCCGTTGTACATAAAGTAAAACATAAAAGTGAAGGCTGACAACACAGCACATGTCAGAAATGCAGAGGGAAAAAAATTCCACACAACAAATGAGCATCACTGAATGTAACGATAGACAGATGCTTTCGGGTAGGGCTTGGGAAAATTCTGTTCAAGTTTGAGAGGCCAGAGGAGCTTTCTGAGACAACACAAATGACTAATAAACTTAATCCCTACTTAATACAGACATTTGACGTGGACTAGGAACATCAAACAGAGGTCATTGCTCTTTCCACGTTTATAAGTGAGTCACGGAAAAAATTCTCATTGGCCGCCACCGGAATCGAACCCAGGGTGTTCCAGTTACGTGCCGGAAATGCTTCCACTGCACCACAGCGGCCTCAAATTCCTCCAGACTCGCATACACTAACAGCCAAGCCAAATTGGCAGGTTGCTTCTCGGAGCCCCGCACAATGCTGGGGATTCACCAAAGATAGTAAGCAGCAACTGAACAAATAATTAAAAGGCGAATAAATAATATAATACAGACATTTGACGTGGACTAAGAACATCAAACAGAGGTCATAGCTTTTTCCATGTTTATGGTTCCACTGTGGCGCAGTGGAAGCATCTCCGGCACGTAACTGGAAGACCCTGGGTTCGATTCCCGGTGGCAGCCAATGAGAGTTTTTCCGTGACTCACTTATAAACGTGGAAAGAGCAATGACCTCTGATGTTCCTAGTCCACGTCAAATGTCTGTATTAATTATTCATTTGCCTTCTAATTATTTGTTCAGTTCTTGCTTACCATCTTTGGTGAATCCCCAGCATTGTGCGGGGCTCCAAGAAGCAACCTGCTGAATTGGCTTGACAGTTAGTGTATGCGAGTCTGGAGGAATTTGAGGCTGCTGTGGTGCAGTGGAAGCATATCCAGCGTGTAACTGGAACACCCTGGGTTCGATTCCTGGTGGCAGCCAATGAGAATTTTTCCGAGACTTACTTATAAACGTGGGAAGAGCGATGACCTCTGTTTGATGTTCCTAATCCACGTCAAATGTCTGTATTAATTATTCATTTGCCTTCTAATTATTTGTTCAGTTGCTGCTTACCATCTTTGGTGAATCCCCAGCATTGTGTGGGGCTCCAAGAAGCAACCTGCTAAATTGGCTTGGCAGTTAGTGTATGTGAGCCTGGAAGAATTGGTGGCCGCTGTGGTGCAGTGGAAACATATCTGGCACGTAACTGGAAGACCCTGGGTTCGATTTCCGGTGGCAGCCAATGAGAATTTTTTTGTGACTCACTTATAAACATGAAAAGAGCGATGACCTCTGTTTGAGGTTCATCCCTACTTGTTCAGAAAGGTCACGGAGGTTAGGCATATCCACATATTGTTTTATATGCACCTCTCAGCAGTTTTGATCAATTACTTTTACGCACACGAGGGGTTCATACTTCACCGTGTAGGTTACTGGTATGTCTGGAAGCTGTGTTCGAAGGCCTTCCTTGGCATGTGGTTCAGGATACCCATCACAGCATTGTTCGGTTCAGTATTTGATGCAAACTGACACCACCGTCCAGGCATTGCGACATTAACCACCGTAGACGATGTTGAATGCCTACCGAAGCATGGCACATCTTCCAGACACTCTTCACCATTTAGAAATTTCTTGTGCCATTCAAAAACTCTTGCATGGAACAAAGCATCTTCCTTATAAGGCTGTTTTAATCATTTCGTGCATTTCTGTGGTGGTTTTATTCAAACGCATGCAAACTTTTATTGAGTCTTTGCTCCAATTTTAAATCCATTCTGGGTTACAGGAATACATCTGAACTCTACGCCATCTACTAAAAGAATGAACTAGTGGAGCACAGTAATGGCGCATTGTTACATGACTGACTAACATGGCAGGTGTTCCGACACAGGAGTATGACATCAGTCTCGTTCCTTTTTGAATGACCTACATATCAAAAACTAAAAACAATCCATTACGATCTTGAATTTGAGTTAAGGTGTTCTCTACCTTATACAGGGAGGCCAGATGACTTTTTGGAATGGGAGGACATTTTCATTAAGAAAGGAGGACACAATAAATTAGTACAAAAATAAATACGAACTAGACGAAACCAGTCGGAATTGATGGTTAGCTGTTTTGTTTCTGTGGCAGAGACA
This sequence comes from Macrothele yani, assembly GCA_039090855.1. Taxonomy (NCBI): domain Eukaryota; kingdom Metazoa; phylum Arthropoda; class Arachnida; order Araneae; family Macrothelidae; genus Macrothele; species Macrothele yani. The sequence continues at coordinate 68,877,521 of CM077025.1, read as the reverse complement.
TTCTGTTAAGGGTAAGTATGCAATAAAGTATTTACTTACTTTTAGGTTTGATCATAGAACACCATGCACACACCAAGTCTGACACTGAACTGAGTGCCTGATGTAGATAAGGGCTGCACGCTTCTCCCATAGGCTTTACATGGGAACTTTACCACCCCGCCACACCCGAACCATTGCCCCAATCTGTTTTCTCTTCGACTGGCACATCTACATGGTAAGACCTTTATTTTGATACCTTAATCATATTTTTACGTTCAGCCATTTTCTCAAAATAGGTCTCACAGTAAAAAACCTTATAGAATGAAGATATAGATAGATGGCACAACTCAATATGTACATTCTAAATATTTTCACTAACAATGGTCAACAGAATGTTTATTTACCAGACGTGATTGGTCAAGCAAGAAATTAGCTGAAGTGTTTTTTCATTACAAAATGTATGCACACTTGCATGTATATATATTGTATATACACCTGTGTGTGTCTGTGTACACACAGACACACACACACATATATATAAATACACATATAATATATATATACATACATGCACAAAATAACCAAATAATTGCTACAGGTCATGTCATGTATTAATGAGATCTGAAAATTTTAGCTGGATTTTTTTGTGTTTATGGAGAAAAAAATTGTATTCATAAATCAGAAGTGGATTTTTTTCATGAAGTAATATAAATAAAAAAAAACCATATATACATATATTTGAACCAAATTTAAAACTTAATTTCATTTCCATCTCTCTGTTTAGGTAAATTAATGTATTAAAAAAGTCATTGTAATAATTGTTCAGATAGATACAATTTAATTTAAATACAATAATAAAATTTTCTTACCTTTTGGGTTAAAAAATAATATTTATAGTTCATTTTCTCTTTTCGTCTGTATACAGACATTTCATATATGTAGATTGATATACCTTTCAGATACAAATTAATCATACTTTATTTCTACATACATTGTTATACTAAACATATTACTTCTTGCTATATATACATAATTTGGCTATAAATATATTACTCCTTCTTGCAACTTTTCTAGGGTTGAAAAAACATCTTCCAGTTTTTCTTTTGCATTTCAGCAGCAAGGTACCTCTCATTTTGCAACTCTGCAGAAACATCAGTTGTAAGTGATGCAGAATTTGTGCTAGTTTGATCTGCATGTGTATAACTACTAATTTTAGTATGTAAAACATTGGTTGTAAGTGATGCAGAATTTGTACTAGTTTGATCTATATGCCTATAACTACTAATTTCAGTATTTAATCTTGACTTTTTACGCACGTATTTCACAATGTATTGAGATTTAAAAACATGCTTTTCATACGTTATTTTTTCAGGTAGAACCATTTAATGGTGGTTTTAACTGTTGTAACTTTTTACATGTTATATTTTCTTTGAGTGAAAAGCAATTTCTCAGTTGGAAGTTATGAATATTCACTGCGGATATATATCTCGGTAATTGAATGTGATTCCAGGAAAAATCTTTCACATACCTCTCGATTGTAGGTGGCCGATGTTCAAATCTTCGCACGGTTATTCTCATCAGGTTCTTGAGTGTAGGCTTTTCTAGAAGTTAGTCTGCACGCACATTTTCTTGAGTAGGATATACTCTTTTAGTTGAACTACGGGAGGCACATGAAGACAAAGGAGATGTGAAAAATTACGTCGTAAAACTTGAAAAAACGTAAAAATGAATCACTCGAAAAATATATTTGCATGAGGAAATGCAATCACCAAAAAAACTTCGTCAGACTTCCTGGATGTATTGTCCGATGCATTTTGGCAGATCTGTCTGCCATCTTCTGGAACCTCTGGTCATTAGTTTTCTGTGCAGTCTACATTGAATATGCCACATGCTCAGTTTGGGAATCTTTGTGTGTTATACGTCATCAGATGTAATTCCTTGTTTGACAAGTCACAGTATCACTATAACTATTCAATCAGATGTGTTGCGTTACCACTCCTGTGATTTGAAGACTCGGGAATTGTTTTTTTTTATATCTGCGTGTTTGCATTGTTTCTGTTCTGTTTGCCTTCCCATTTTTTGTTGTTCTCTTCTTCTATCAGTATCTTCCATGGAAATAGAATTTCTACTCCACTACTGATGTTGCAGTTTTTTTTTGTTTTTTTTTCAATTACGATTGCTTCGGCAAAATGGATGGTCTTTTTAGTTGGTTGTTTGCGGATTCTAGCATTGTGTTATTTTTTATGCAATATTGTACAAGTGCTGTTTTTTCTTCCTTTTTTCTCCCAATTCTTCATATGTTGTGTCAATCTTGTTTTTAATTTGTTTCTTCTGCTTCCTATGTACATCACTCTATTGTTGTTGTTAGTTGGCTTAATTGGAATGCTATATACTCCTGCACTGTCCAATAGTTTTGTTTTTTCTCTGTTATTGATTATTATATTCTTGCAGTCTTTTACTCAAATTCCGATATCTAGATGTTTTTTGCATTCCTTTTTGATTACATTTGTAACCTGTTTTATGTATTGAAATTTACCACAATATTTTATATTTTGCTTGGTTTTATTTTTAGGATGTTTATACATGTAAATTACTTTTTTGACATCTGAGGTGGTATATCCAAATTTTTTGGCTGTTGTTATTATCCATTGAAGTTCTTTCTCCTTGAAAAAGTTATAGCTGGAATGTGTGAAGGCTCTATGCACTAAACTTCTGATTGCTGATGCTTTATATGCCTTTGGATGGTATGAGTTTGCAGGTATAAGTATTGGCGCATAGGTGGGTTTTCTATACACATGGTATTTGCAGGATGTTTGAGTTTTTATTATTGTAATATCTAAGAAATTAATCGTATTTTCATTTTCTGATTCCATTGTAAAGTTGATACTTGGATATTTTTCACATAAATCTTTTTTCTGCTTGTCTAATTCTAAAGAGCTGGCATTCCAAAAGAGTAGTGTGTCGTCGACGTATCTTCCGTAGAAGAGCACTTTGTCTTTATATTTGTTAAGGACTTCTTCTATTTTCTGTAATACGACCTCTGCTAATAAAGAAGATATTGAGGAGCCCATTGGTGCTCCGAACTTCTGTCTGTATATTCTACTGTTAAATTGAAAGAAGTTGTTGTGATATATATATGTTAATAGGTCTATTATTTCTTGAACTTCCAATATTTGGAAAGTATTATTGTTGTAAAGTTTTTCTGCTATGATGTCAATAGCTGTCAAGACGGGAATACTCGGAAACATCGAAACAACATCCAAGCTGGTCATGATTGGTGGGTTGGAGTCAAATTGGATTGTCTTTATTTTATTTATTAAGTCAAATGAACTGTGTAAGGTATAATTATTTTTCATACATATTGGTGCAAGTATTTTATATAAATACTTTTCTTGGTTGATTAGTGGAGCATTAGTTTTGGAAACTATGATGCATACTGGTTCGTCTGGTTTGTGTGTTTTTAGCTTTCCAAAAATCTTTGGGATACCTGGTTGAATTGGTGGATAAACTGAAGTCAGTCTTGGAGCTAAACAACTGTGATTTTTTAATTGTGACAATTTTGTCAAAAGTTTATTTGTTGGATCTCTTTGGACTTCTATATTTAGCTCTTGCATTGCTGATATCATTTTTTCATTATAAGCTGTCTTATTTACTTCAACAATTTTTAAGTTGCAGTTGTTTCTTAAAGCTAACAGTTCTTTCCTTTCATATTTATACATATTATCACCAGAATCCTTAGAAGACGAAGCCTTATATCTTTTAATTTAATCCATTAGTTTAAATCTGATGGAGTTTTGCTTCAAGGTCTCGAAATTTGACATAATTTGTTCTAATTGTGGGATGTATTTCTCTGTGGTTTCTAACATCGCTGGAGGAGCAAATTTAATGCCTCTATTTAGTGCTCTTTGTTGGATTGGTGTTAATTCTTCAGATGAGTTGTTTATATATTCTGGTTGGGGTACATGAAAATTTCGTTTTGTTTCTTTTTTTCTTCTAATAATTTCAACTTTTTAGTATGAGAAAAAATTTTCAGAGCTCTAGCTTGACTATTTTTTACCTGCACTTTTTGTCAACTTCTGCCTCTTAGGCTTTGTCTCTATGCTTTCTTTAGCCACTTTCTCATCTCTATATTTTTTATAGGAAATTTGGATATATTTACAAAGTTCCATCTTTACAGGATTATGATGAACATTATTTCGATGGAAATAGTCCAGGGCTGAAATATTTTTTGCCCTCAAATTAGATTTCACAGTCTGTATTGCAGAATAAGTTTTTATGTCCATTTGGCCAGACCTTGAGTTCATGATATACTGTAGTTCATACTACTGAAAGTACTTTCCACAACTGGGCCATGGAAGCAACTAATGATGGCTTTCACAAGTTTAGATAAGGAGGGATATTCTTTCATCTGAAACACAAAGGACCACCATTCATCTAAGCACACAGTTCTTTTCTGTGATGTCACAAAAGGTCAGCAATCTGATATTTTTGAATCTCTAACATGTATGAATCCAATTCTTCATTTGTGAGAACATTAGTTATTATAGTAGGTAATGTCTCCAGTCTTTTTAAAGTGACTGTTTTACCTCTTGCAGATGAGTTTAAAGCAGAAACATTAATTAAAAATGGATTGGCTAGTGGCAACTTTTTTTGCAGATGGATACCACAAGAAATGTATGCTTGTCTTAATATTATGAAGTCACCAGAAACTGATTTGTTACATTTTGACAAAGTACCTGATGTTGCAAATCCTATGAATAATTATTTATTCTCCAATACATTCTTCTCAATAATAAAATCTTCAGAGGTTATAGATTTCTCACTAATATCTCTAAGAACTTCAGGTTTAATCAAACACAATAGAAATGTTTTGAAAACACTTACCTGCTCTTTATGTAACTTATGAATTAGTGGCTCAGTCATTTGAAACAGGCAAACATACTTTTTCAGTAAAGGCAACACAGATGTGTAGACTTGTAAAAATAACCATGTTTTCTTTCTGAAATAAAATCATTTCTTTATGATGCACAGCCTTTGGTCTTTTCCATCATTTGTAAATGGCTGCATCTTCTTTAGCTCCTGTTGAATTAATTTAATTTTTGGTAAATGAGGGGAATTCTCCAAGTTTCTTTTTCTGTAAATAACTAAAATAATGGCTTGATATGTTAGTGCATCATCAGCACTAAATATGAATAATAAAAAACAGATAGAACATCCCACATTCTTAAGGTTTCTACAGCTACATCATAGCACGAAAACCACCTGTGGGTCAGTTATCTTTCTGGAGCAGAAAACCTTATCATAAAGAAATCACAAATTTGACCAAGTTTCAATCTCAGCTGAGCTGGCCATTTAAATTCAGTGTTTAAATCAGAAAAAAGACCTTCCACGTGGTATTTGAATACTTTACATTTTTTTGTCCCATTATGAATGTGATGGCAGGAATCTCCATCTACATCAAGAAGATGTGAAGCTTTTTCTTGGTGAATATGAGTTTTGAGTCCAGACTTTGAGCCTCTCACGACTGCACATGAATCCATCATTACAGATATTAAATTTGTATATGGGATCTCTCTTCCTGTCATCAGAGAATGGAGTGCATCAGACACACTTTGGCTGTTTACAGAGTAAAGACTTACAGATGAAAGATGCTGTATCACAACCCTCTGTTGCTCTTCACTGTAACAGCTGACAAGTATTGAAAGAACTCTCACCAAATTGTTGCTTGTTGACTCATCTATATTAAGAGAGAAAAACGTGGATTCATTTTTTCTAAAGTTTCTGACAGTAAAGTGTCTGCTAAGCCATATCTCATTTTTATTGATGCTGAGGTCCGATTCGTTGAGAGCGAAGAAAGTGCTTTTGGGTCCCGTGCTAATTCTTTAGCCAAGTCAATAAGATGGGGAGCAACAGATAATGGAAGGTTGTGCTCAGCCATGAACCCTAGCACTGTTGCCTGGCCAGTCAAAATGCGAGCTGACACTGGAACAGCTGGCTGGGTCTCGGAATTAATTGAAGTTGGCTGTTGATTTGAAAATAAAGTGCATTTCAAATCATAACCCTCTCTTCTAATTTCCATAAATCTTAAGTGCTTACCACTATTCAAGTGGCGCAATAGTGAATTCCATCCTCTTCCACCACAATATATATAGTCCTTGCATGAACTGCAGATGGCTTTACCTGGAATGTCAATTTTCTGAGTGCAGTCAGATAATAAGACAGTCACTTCACTTTTTTAAAATTTAATTTAACTTTCTTCTCCAATCACTCCCATCAAAATTTATTTTAAACATTCTTGTCGATTTCACGAACTTCAGTCTCATTAGATTTATCAAGGATCAGCATTGTGAAAGAACGAAGATTTCTCGAAAGTATGTGGTGCAGTGTCCTCAGCGACAGAGAAATCAATGCACAGCTAACTTGTACTAATTGGTGAATCAACGTTGGATTCTATGACACCACACTGTGACTAACTAAAAAAGAAATATCCACTTCATTACGGAGAGAACATTCGTACCTCCGATAAAACCAATGCAGCAACAATAATAGTATCCGGATCCGAAACTATTTCTTCGCGTCGTCTCGTCTCGAGAGCAGAATGGCATCAAATGGGAGACAGATGGCAGCACTGTGCATGTGCGATTGGCGGTCACGCGCCAGACTAGAATTTCTCCTCCCAGAAAGCACCGTGCCAAGCATGCCGATTAGTGATGACCCACCAGCACCGGGGCGGCCTCGATGTGACTTCAGCGTATCTGACTGCATGAAAACTAATCCGGAAAGTTGCTGCTATCGAAGTGCCTTCCCTCCCGGAGAAAAACAAGTAAAAAATAAAATAAAAATAAGTACAGCGATTACTGAAAACAAATTCATAAAAATATATTAGCTGAATTCCGTGAATCAATAACATGAAATTCGTGGAAAAATCACGTCTGATTTACATCTTTACATAATGGGAAATGTCTTACCTACATGAATTAACTGATTCGAATGAATATTAAATAGTATGTATGCATCACACAGTCCAACGGCATAATGCAATCAGGCCTTAGAGAGTGTTCGCTGTTCCGGTAAGAACTTTGATACAAATGCCTGCTAGCGTTGCTTTGCGCAACGGTTCACTCAGAAAAGAGACTTCGGACTATCTCAGTTCGTCCATGCTTCCGCCTTCAACAGCGCGCGAGTCAACTGCAGGCGATCGAATGTCAACCGCATGCTTCTCCCATAGACTTTACATGGGAACATTACCGCTCCACAACGCCCGAACCGTTACCCCAATCTCATTTTTCTCTTCGACTGGCACATCTACATGGCAAGACCTTTATTTTGATGCCTCAACCATATCTTTATGTTCAATCACCCTCTCAAAATAGGACTCACAGTAAAAATTCTTATAGAATTAATATATAGATGAACATAGTCTGTATTTAAATTTTAGTTTGAGAGTTTATACATGTAGAACTTTAAAAAAGAAAGATTTTAGTCTTCTGGACTTTTTTACTTATATTTTTCACTAGTTTCTTCAGTAGGTTAGGTTTCTTTAACAAATATTTTTGAAATTCAGAGCATGACATGTCTTTCAAATTGTATTTAACTAGAGGCATACCCCTCACTGATTAAGAAACTTGGATTACAAAAAAGAAAAGAAAAAATTCACAGCAACACCACACAACAAGCAATATGAGTTTACTCTTAAAACAACAACACTGCATGGCACCGTCCATGTGTGATAAACCACAGACAAAAGCACACTGGCTGGTTTTCTCTGAGCTGTTAACATCCACTCGCTGCAGCAGGAATAAACCGACTGCGGGGAGGAGGCAAGCAAGAATCCAAAAATGAATAAATATAATTTACCAGTGGCTTGATAGGATATATGATTATAATAGAAAAATTTGATCAAAATGTATTTGAATTATTCCTTATTGAAAAAGCCAGACATTTGAGCTATTTCCCTTAATGCCTGGAGGACATGTCTGATCACCCTGTACTTATATTGGGTTTTACTAAACATTTATATATCCTTTTTATATAGATGGACACGTTTTCTTTAAAATGAGTACCATTTGGAGCTCTGTACCAATTAGTTTTTGCATGGTTAAAAAAGGTGAGAAGGCTGTCTGGGTCAGATTTTTCCATGTCACAGCAACATTTTGGTTTGTTAACCCAAAATGGCAGATAAAAAAACAACAACCTAGATTTGAACTCCCAAAATGTAACTTTACAGATGGACAAAAAAAAAAAAAAAAAAGTGATTTTCTATGGAACGACCTAGATATAAACTATATCGAACATAATGGAAATGGTTTTATTTGCTAACATTAAATAAAATGTGATAGTGAGCCAAATATATGTTGAATATCAATTCCATTACTGAAATTTTTTATCACTAACATGAACATTTTTTTAACAAGGAGTGGGAGTAATTTTTTCCTATTTCTTATCATACAATGTTTTTCTTTAATCTTCAGTCCTTATGTGTTATGGCACATCAGGCCAAATAATTTTTTTAAACACAACCCAGTGTCTTTTCATGAAAATTTAGAACTCAGTGCCTTTAATTACTTTTAACCTAAAATGTTACAAAATAAAGAAACAATGTACATGTTATAGAAAAATTAAAATTTTATTCAAGTTTAAAAGCTTGCATTACAGACTATTCAAATGTAAAAGCATTTTAAATATTGAATACACATAAATGAACTAACAAATTTCATAAATTTTTGCAGTGCAATTATTAACATTCAAAACGAATAGCAATACATTTTTTTTATTAGATTGTTGAAACCCATATATACACAGAATAAAAAGTATTGTTGACAGTTTTGGTTAATGAAATAAACTGTTCCAGGTTGAGTTTTTACAGTTGTGACACACACAATGTTATGGGTCAGTAAAATACATTTGTCATATGTTATGTACGATACGTATTTCATGTGAGGCACTTTGGTAGAATGACACCTTTATACAATAACAAATATTTTTATGTCTGGAGTGAACTGGATTGTTTTACAAACTGGACATTAGTAATCACAGGCTACTTATTTAGTTAGATACTCACTGGGATTGAGGAAGATAACCATAACTGCATTTAACACAACCATAAAGAAACTTCACAAGACAGTGTTCAAAACACTTATATTCATAACATCTCACAACGTGACCAGAGTCATAGCAATTTTCAAAACTTAATCTACTTTGAACAAAGTGTGTCATCACTGATAATACTGAACATTCTAAATAATACACTACAGTGTATAACCCTATCAGTTTTTCTTATTTGTGGCAAAAGTCAGTGAAACCTCATAGTGGATGCTACATATCAACTTGAAATTTCATTCATTACCTGATTTTACCTCTCGCTTTGCTGATTGGCTTTTCCAGTCCTGCTGCCTATGGTAGGTTTGACTGCACAAGATAATTTTGGATGACTATCCTGCATCAGGATTTTTCAAACTTTTACTGTGAGTGTTTACCACATTGTGAAACATAATGGTTTATGTATGTGTTTACCAACACAAATGCTTCAATGACTCAAACAAATTACATTTAAACAAATGGTGAATTTAGTAAATTGGTTGAAATAATAATTTTTTTAAAAAGGAACAATTGGATTTTACCACTTGACCTTATTTCTATGAGGGAAGATAAAATAAAACATAGACTTTCATTATGCTGAAGTAATAAATTATTGAAGTGACAAAACATACACACACAATGTATTGCAGTACCCCTGGTATACACATGTATGCAACCAACACCAACTAATAATAAAACTGTGTAGCATGAGGCTAATGAACTCATCAAAACAAGAGCATAATGTGCAGTTACAGTTTTTGAGTACAGAGGAAAAAAACTAGCAAACAATGATTCATGCATAGCACCTGGGCAGAGATGAATGAGCAAGTGTGTAAATGGTGCAAGATATTTACACAATGATGGTCCACCATGGTTCTTTTCCCTGAATAATGGCATACTGAAATGGTTTGACAAGCAACTGAACGAAGCAGCTGGGTGCACAAGCAAAACTTTTGCAGAATTATAATACTTGTAATAATGCATGGCACATCCAAGCAGTGAACATGATCCAATAATAATGTCAGTAAAAGAAAGAACAGGTTGAACACCCTTTATTTAGTCCTGATTTTGTTCATGTGACTATCACACTTTAAGCTGTCTCAAAAAATAAAAAATGAAAGGATGTAGTTGTCAAATGACTGAAAGAGGTCAAGGCAACTGAACGTGTTAGATTCACCAGCAACTAATGGAGTGCATTGGGTGATTATATATGAAATAAAAGTATTTTTCAAACAAACTATACCAAAAGTCTACATTTTGTTTGATCATCTCATCTATATATATATTCTGTATTTAAATTTGCAAGCAGGTATGTATGAAATTATTATATTTAAAATTTCATGTTTGCAGTTACTTGCTTATAGCTGAGAGGACCTAGCAGTGTTCTTGTTCACAGGTACATCATCTGTAACTTCATGACTCTCTTAGGTCTATAAATGTTCTCAGAATACCTCTTTATTTTCTAGTCTGTGCCTAAATTGTACCAGTTTGAAATGTTATTATATCTAGTTTGAGCTTTTTAACCATCAAATGATGATTTTGTACTAACTGTCCCGTAGTAATACATACATGTTGCACAGCATGTCCCATAGTAATACATACCAATGCCATTTTTATGATTGCACTGGTTCATAACTAGTTTTGCTGGATGAAAAATGGACTGCTAAAAAAAAAGCTCAAGCATTGTGTTCAGCAGCTTTACTATACAGTCGGACCCGGATATAATGAACCCTCGACTTATAATAAACCTTCCTTCTGATCCCAATGAATCTCCTATATGCCTAATGTTAAATCGATCGTTTATAGTGAATGCCCAGTTGCGAAGAATTGGTTATAGCAAACCCCCAAAATCCCAAACTTGCCATTATTTATCTTTCAAACCGGCCTGGTGCCACCACAATCTTCCCTCTTTTGTGTCTTCTATTGACGTCGGAGACTGGCCCGGCGCCACTGCAGAGGCACCACATTCCTTTCACCTTTGTGTGTGTGTGTATTTGTTAGTCATGCTTACTTTTCTAAATCCCAAAGGGAACACGGTTTGTTCCATTTCGGCGGGCAACAAGGTCATCTCACCCCTTCGGTGTTTGCCGCTGATTTTTCTCTGAATTAGGTTTTGCGTTATCACGGCAGCTGCATACTTTGTACCTCATTTTAAGTCATTGTGGTATGTAGTGTGCTGGGTTCTTTCTAATTTGTGCTTGCTTACATTTTTTGCTTTGTGGACAATGTCGAACCTTAAAAGAAAAGCTTTTTCAATTGAAGACAAGGTTAAAGTGATTTGGGAAATTCAAAATAAAGCTTGTCAAGCAGACACATGTCGTAAATTTTCGTTATCAAAGTCTACAGTTGGGACAATATGGAAAAATTGAGACAAAATTGTTTCTGCTCATGAACTGAACTTAAATGCTAAGAGATTGAGGAAGGCAGAATGAGAGAATGTTGACAAAGTGCTTCTAAAATGGTTTACAGTCCAACAGAACCGAAACCTTCCAGTAAGTGGACATGTTGAAAGTTCAGTCTGAAGAATTTGCAAAGTCTTAGGGAGAAACAAGTTTTGTATGCTCGAATGGATGGCTAGATAGATTTAAGAAACGTTATAACATTTCTTGTGGTACAATTGTAGGAGAATCTCCAAGTGTTTCAACTTCTGTTGTGGAGGAGTGGAAAGAAAAAGTGTGGTCTGAAACAGCTTGCCTCTATGAAGAAAATAAAATTTTTAATGCTGATGAAGCAGGATTGTTCTACAAAACAACACCAAATTAAACTTTGAAATTTAGGGGAGAAAAGTGTGCAGGAGGAAAGTTATCCAAGTCACGAATTACAGCTCTCGTATGCGTGAACACGCACGGAAGTGAGAAGAGAAAACTAGTGGTGACTGGAAAGTCCTTAAAACCAAGATGTTTTAAAAATGCAAAAAGCTTCCTGGATGACCTCCAAAATATCCAGGAATGAACTTCGAAAGTGGGACTAGGAACTTTCGCTATAAAGGCGAAAGATTTTATTACTTCTGGATAATTGTAATGCCCATCATGATGTTTGAAATTTGAATATGATAATGGTTATTTTTGTTCCCCCAAATACGACTTCAGTTGTACAGCCAATGGACCAGGGTGTTAAAAGCACATTACAGGAAACAGTTGGTCATTCCCATTTTGGAATGCAATGACAGAAACATAGAATGCAACATTTCTATTCTAGATGCCATGGTGATGCTAAAAAAATCTTGGCAACTTGTACCAGAATCAACGATACAGAATTGCTTCCACAAAACAGGATTGTCAAAAGAAATGCCAGAGAACATGGCTCCTTTAGTGAAAGAGAAAGAAGAAGATGATGATGAGGATTTACCACCAGTGCAGTGGCTCAATAAAAACAGAATCACACATTTTTTGGATTGTGACATGCAATTTTTTGAAAATTGTAACGATGAGTTGGTGACAGCAGAAGATCCAGCTGGCGAGAATATTTTGTCGTCAGTTATAAACATAGATGTTCAAGAGGATTTATCATCAGGTTCTGAAGATGAAGAACATTGTGAAAACGACATTCCATCGATTGCTAATGTGAAAGCAGCCATATGCCTTGTAAACAACTTTTTGGCTACAGAAGTTGATGAACAGAGTGTGCTAGACTCTTTTTTAATTGTCAATAAAAAAGTTGATGAAATTTATCTGCAATCCATGAACAAACAGAAAAAAATCAGATTATTTTTGTGACTTAGGGGTGAGGAAATGTTAATTTTCATTAAACTATGCAATTAGTAAGTATTGCATATGCGTATAATTCTTTCTGTATTTAATAAATTATGTTGAATTTTCATTCTAGTACGTATTTATTATGTACTAATAATTATATTAGTGCCTGACATTCTTAATTATGGATCCTATGGTATACATCTATGCTTATCCAAAGCATTCTTAAGTGAAATATAAAAATTGAGCTCATGGTGTGTATTTGTAGCTGAAGTAGGTCCCGTGAGGGTTCGCTATAGCCGGGTCTGACTGTATTGCTTTTTTTTTAATGTGTTAAGAAAAAGAGGAAAAACATTGCCTTAGGACAACATAAATAATTCAGATGTACATAATAATGTAACTACAATACAATAGTTATACGATATGACGATTATGGGCAAAACACGTAACAATATTAACAAAGAAAGGTGACTTGATCACGCTAGTTACGTTAACTAAAACTTTTACAAAAAGTTCGTAAGTAGGAAGCTTTCGACCTTATCTTAGGTCTTCATCACGCCAATGGAGGACTAAGATTGTTGCCAGATTCTACATTTGAATTTTTCCTATTTTTGTTGCCAAAACTTAGAATTGATCTCCAGATTAACGGAATGTAGAGAGGAGATTCGGAGTTGCAAGTCATTGAGTTGAAAATAATTTCTATGCTTTCATGGTAACGGAGGGCAAAACGATTTGTCAAACGAAGCAATTCGTTTTGCTTCGTTCCAGTGGGGAACTGCAGATGTGTCTTCCATTGTCAAAATAGACAAGGCAGTGTTGGGATTGCCTTTCGAAACATCTTTTCTATGTTCTAATAAATTGCTTCGTTTGACAATCGTTTTGCCCTCCGTTACCGTGAAAGCATAGAAATTATTTTCAACTCAATGACTTGCAACTCCGAATCTCCTCTCTACATTCCGTTAATCTGGAGATCAATTCTAAGTTTTGGCAACAAAATAGGAAAAATTCAAATGTAGAATCTGGCAACAATCTTAGTCCTCCATTGGCGTGATGAAGACCTAAGATAAGGTCGAAAGCTTCCTACTTACGAACTTTTTGTAAAAGTTTTAGTTAACGTAACTAGCGTGATCAAGTCACCTTTCTTAGTTATACGATAATTTTATGAATTGTTCCATGTGACAAAAGATATCATCATCATCATCATTGTCAACCATTATCAATCCACTGCTGGACGAAGGTCTCCCCAAGTTTCCTCCACAACGGTCTGTCTTGTGCCAGTCTCCTCCATGTCACCCCTGCATACTTTCGAATTTCATCCACCCATCTCCCATGTGGTCTTCTTCTGGGTCTTTTCCTGTCCCTTGGAATCCAATCTAAAATTTCGGCTGTCCATCGATGATCTGTCCTTCTGGCAGTATGTCCAGCCCATTGCCATTTCAGCGATTTAACTCTGATCATGATGTCTTCCCCTCTTGTCATTTTTCGGATCCACGAGTTCCTCTTCTTATCTCTCCTGGTTACACCAAGCATGCACCTCTCCATGCATCTTTGAGTTGTCTGCAGCCTTTGTATAAAGAAAAAAGAATTGGGAAATTACAGTGCTCTTTTTTGTAACATGAACTGTGAAATGACATGTGTTATGTTACAACATTTCTTTCAGTAGACATGATCTCATTTGAGATTACATTAATCCAGGGACTAATATTCATGAAGTTATGCCTGAGTGTTATTTTAACAAAGGCTGACTTTGGCTACATACTGTAGATAGTAATGTAAAAAAACAAAACAAAAACAGAAAGCTGTTACTTGATTATCTTCAATGCAGACAAAGCAATATAATAGAGAAACTGCATTCTTAACTGAAAACTATATTACAGTAAATATTTTCTTTTCTGTAAACATATAGGAAATACAATTGAACCAATTTTTAGGATTGACTGTAACTATGATAATGAATGTCTTATTATTTATGTTGTGTTGTTTGCTCTCTTTCTGGAAATCAATGTATGCTCAGAGTTGTCTTTGATATCAGCAATTTTTTGCAGTATTCATTGATCATCTACCCTTTGTTCAAGAAATTTTGATACTATCTTTAGAGCTTTCAAGGCATCCTTTGAACCATGGGCTATCTTCCTCCTGCATTTTAAGCTTCTTATTTGATGGTAGTATTTTTGAATCAACTTTGAATTTCCCAAATGATCTCAAATACATTTGTGACTCAGTAGCAAAAAAACTTTCATCTACATTTTTGAATTTGTCTAGAAGTACAATTGAACTCTGAAGTGATATTTTAAGACATAAGATGGATTGAATGGTAAGATGCCATCATTAATTTCGTCTGCTGCTCCTTAGAAAAAGATTCTAAATGTCAAAACCATTGTTATAATTTTTTTTATTTTTTTTATTTGGTCTGTAAAGCATCTCCTGGATCGCTCTTAGACTTGGGCAATCGAAACTTTATCACGGAGGATCCTGCTTATCACGATATGTAAAATTTGTGATTCATTTCCAAATTTTAGCAATGCTTTATGAATTTTATTGACAATTCCACTTACTACTGTCTCAGCAAAAGCAAAGTTTCTCTGAATTGAAATTAATAAAAAACTATCTTAGAACTACAAGGACTCAAGAAACATTAGATAATTTGGCATTACTGCCAAAAGAACATACTTTACATGAAAATCTGGATTACAATAACATAAATAATGATTTACCTAAAATGAAGGCACGAAAAATTAATTTTCTACAATAAACTTGATAATTTATACATTTTGTATGATACTTATCTTACTAGTAAACGTACTCGGTGTTGCCTGGGTTTAACAAAAAAATAAATAAATAAATAAAAAAAAAATAAAAAAAAAAAAAAAAAATGAATCAGCTTCAGGGCTGAGTTTTTTGAGCTTTCCTGAATTTATGAATAGGATATATATTGAATGGAAACATTTAACTCAAATATGTTCCAGGAACAAAAAGAAACTGATTTAAAGAGAGAGAGAGAGAGAGAAGGGGATAGAACAAAATCTATACTTATGCCAGCACAACTGGATTAAACCAGCAGTATTTGTTGACTATGAATATAGGAAATTTGAAATAACTGAAATATCTACATTTTTCTATTGTGTTGTGACCAGTGCAATGCACTGTTAATTCAAAGTGCATGTAAGTTTGTCCTTGAAGAGCCTCTGGGTCAACGACATTGAGTGTTCTTTTACTTGGAACCAAGATGAAGAGGTGTTTATTTTTATCAACTCAGGCGTTACCAGCAGATAGCTGGCCATGGAAAAAGCACGAATTTTGTAGGTTGAGTCCAAAACCTCTGTCTTGCTGATACTCATGGCAAAACTGAGAACAACAGGATGGTGTAGGCATTTAAACTAAAACAGAAGGTCATATGAGACGATTGGAGTGCGTGGAATAAAATCATAGTATCCTGTAGCATGCCAGTCATGATAGTAGCTCCAATGACATTTGACATGAGTTTATTGATAGTCAGTCGTGTTCCATTGTAGGGTGCAGGGGGATCCAGATTTCATCATGATAAAAAAAAAACCTGAAGATGACGTGGGAGAATGTGCAAATGGAGGAATATTAATATTAAGCTTTAAAAATGAAATGCAAGAAAATTCACATTTTCCTCTCATTTCATTTCATGTATTCAGTTTATATTTCATTGGAATATACACTATATTGACAAAAGTCACTGGACACCTAGAAGAGAAACACCACATAGCATTTATTGACATACAATTACTATGGTGTCGGTCTACCTTTGGTCTTAATGCATGCACTGACCCTTCAAGACATGCTTTCGACAAGGTTTTGGAACACAGCGATAGGTATGCGGTTCCATTCAGTACATAATGCTGCCCCTAACTGTTGCTTAGGGTTTCAAACTTCTTCAGCCTTGGTTCCAAACTTCTTATGTGGCACTCTAATTCATCCTGTAGATGCTCTATGGGATTAAGACCAGGGCTCTGTGCTGGCCCGTCCACACACGATACGGAATTATCGTCAAACTACGCCATAACAGTCCTTGCTTTATGGCTTGGTGCATTATCTTGTTGGTACCAACAAGGCTTGGTTCCATAGTATTGTGCAGAGAAGGTAGGGCATAATTGTCCAGAATATCGAGGTAGACGTTCTGGTTAACAGGTTTGTCCATGGCAACCGATAGGCCAGGACCATACCACAAAAATACCCACACACGAGTACACTGCCAGCTCCAAACTTGATTGTAGGAACAGTACACTGTGGTAAATAGCTTTCCCCTGGCTGCTGCCATACCCACACACAGCCATCAGACTGATGGATCGTGTATCTGGATTCATCAGTCCATAGGATCCGTTTTCATTGATCTACGGTTAACAATAAATGTTCTTTACACCATGCTAAACAACGAGTAGCATTCCGAGTGGAGATGAAAGGCTTATGAGTAGCAGCACGACTATGATAACCTATGGAATGAAGTTCTCTGTGAATGGTATGCATACATACCAAGGCTCCAGCATTTTTACTCACCAATACACTGAGGTCTTGTGCAGTACTCTGTCGATTAGCTGTAACGACTCTCCTGAGGCTTCGATGTCCTCTATAGCTGATTTTCTTTGGTCTGCTGGTACGTTTTGCTGCTTCAGGCATGCCATGCGTCTTCTACTTATTCAGTACATTCAAAACAGTTGACTTGGGTATGTTTAAACATCTCTTGGTTTCTCTTATGGACAACCCACTAATATGACACCCAACAATCTTTCCTTTCTCAAAGTCAGTTCTCTCCCGCTGCTATATTTTCACTCAACCTCACAGTGTGATATGATTACGGTCAGCTGCAGGCTTGTTTTTATACCGTTTGCAGCTGTACCGCACATCTTAACAATGCAGTGGATCCGGTCATTTGCTTTTGAAGGGGTGTACGGTGACTTTTGTCAATATAGTGTATTTCCTCTCTAAAAAATCGTGGAACTGCTGTTTTTAAATAGTGGAACTATTTATAGCATGCAGTAACGCACAGAGAACTGCGGTGTGAGACATAAGCAAACCCTCCGGTAATTGCTGCGGATGGATATACATGACACTTTGGAAGTCTAATACAATGATACTCGACACTCGGAAATCTAAATAACAGAATCAAATTTTAAATTGTGCATCGTGCACATATAGCAAATTTGAAACAACAGTTTAAGAGACCTACTCAAAATCTTCTCATAAAAACTGTTTGGAACTGTATATAGTGTGCAGTAACACAATGGGAGCTGTAGTCTGAAATGTAAACAAAGCATTGGCAATTGCACAGGAAGGACACAATTCAGAAGCCTAATAGAGTAAACAGCACGATCAAATTTCAAATTGTAAATCCTGCACACTATGTCAAATTTGAAATAATTTTTGAAGAAATGTCAAACTCTTCCCATAGAAATAACTTGGAACTATTTATGGTGAGTAACACATGGAGAGCCATTTTAAAAAAGGATACAGGTAATACTTTGGAAGTCTAATGCAGTAAACAGAAAGATAAGATCTCTAATTGTAAAAAGCGTGCATTATGTCAAATTCGAAACAATGTTTGAAGAAACCTAGTCAGAATCTTCCCATGAAAATAGCTTGGAATTGTATGTAATGCATAGTAACAGAATGGGAGCAGCAGCCTGAAATGTAAAGAAAGCACAGGCAATTGCAGAGCAAGGACACACTTTGGAAGCCTAAAAAAATCACCTATCACAAAGGATTGTTTGAAAAACTACACAGGATTAGTAAAAAAATTCAAATTAGACTACAGTAGCTCTAGGCTTGGTAAATAAAATCAGCAACTACCTGCTGCCAAAATTAACAACAGAAAGAAATTAATATCTTATTACAAGAAGGAGTAGTCTACAATGTCAAATGCGAATGTGCTCTCAGTTATGTGGGAGAGACAGGCTGGCAGAGCATAAAGCAGCTATTAGAAACATAACTAACAAGACTGGACTAGACAGACATGTTCAAGCTACTGGACATAAAATTCTTTAGGACTCAGTATAAGTTCTATCCCACCAGCAGCACTTCTTCAAGAGAAAACTCCTGGAAAGTCTAGAAATAGAGAAAAGAAGAGACACTACATTAAATGATTTTAAAGGTTGGAGTTTCACCCAAGGTTGGCAACACTTACTATAGTGAGGTCCTGATGAAGGGTAGGGGTTCTGCCCAAAAATTTGACCATTAAAAAACAATTTTTATTCCAAAGTAAACCCCATAATCAGTTATATATTCTAGAGTAAACAGCACAATCAAATTTCAAATTGTAAACCCCATGTGCCATGCCAAATTTGAAACAGTGGTTGAGGAAATCTAGTCAGAATCTTCCCCTAAAATAGCTTGGACCAATATACAGGACATAGTAACACAATGAGAGCTGTGGTCTGAAATGTAAAGAAAGCACTGGCAATTGCAGAGGAAGAACACTATTTTGAAGCCTAACAGAGTGAACAGTACAGTACGATCAAATTTCAAACTGTAAATCCTGTGCATTATGTCAAATTTGAACAATGCATCATGTTTTTGTTAATTACACAGACTGCAATGAGATATTGTTAAGTTTATGTAAAACATGATGAAATAATGTTCAATGATAGCTTAGTAAAATATATTGTTGAGTAACAATGAAATTAACTATTGTTGCATCACTTCATGGAACAGCATGCATCACAATCAGATTTCAACACTAGTTTCTTCTGCTATAATTAAATGCTTTAAGAACTAATAAATTAGTTCTTAATCTCTGTGTGTGTACCAATTATCAAATCTAAGTTCAGTAGTTTCCTCTGTAGGCGACCAAAAGATAAACACAGTAATTTTATTAACATACATGCCCCTGGTCTATGAATAGAACATTCAAACAGACACAATCTTTTATATAAAAGAAAAGTTCTGTTTTGTTAGCAGGACACTAGTAAGGAGACTTCCAATGAAATCAACAAGTTTCCCATTGGGATTCTGAAAACAAGTAAAAAAAAAAAAAGCTCTCCTTTTTGTCATTTGTATCACTGTCAAGTGCTATGGAAAATGGCCATGGTCATGGCTATTATATAAATCCCTACAGAGACCATGGTCAATGTTGGAAGAAATTACATTCTAGGAATGTCGTGATTACACCAGTGCCCTCTTGAACTCTAAATAGTTTAAGAGAGCACTAATTGGACAATCAACGAATACATAAGTACCACTTCTCTACTTATTATACTAAATCTTCATTGACAGATCAGCATACCCATATGGACCCATAAATTTTGTAACCCAGTTTTTAGTCCAATTGTTCATACAGTACACACAGGGCTTCACAAAAAATATCTGCCAGGGGACCCACACACCCTAGGGGTGGTCCTGTTTGTCTCCATGCATTACTTAAAAAAGGAATGGAATCTAATGAACTTATAAAGCTGTATCCCTTTTTTCAATTCATCTTATAATTTTTGTGGGAACATGATCTTTGATTCAGGGGTACTAATTTTGAAGAACAAACAATGGGAAGCTAAAGGAGCAAAGTGTAGTACTTTAAGTTGGTTAACTTTAGAAATGATTAGGGAAACAAAAGAGATGAATGACATTAAAACTGAGGTTGGTATTTTTTGCAATTGTGGTGTTCAAGCTCTAATGGCAATTTCTCAGGGGATCAAATTGTGTTTTCACTTTTTGACATTATTAATAAGGTATTTATTACCTTAAGTGACAATGTTCTAGCCAGGCCCCACTGTACATAGGTATAAGGTGTGGCAATTACACATATGCTTACAACATATGTATAATTAACAAAAATCATGGTACAATAAGATGAATAAAATAATACTGCAGAAAATTAAATTACTAAATGCCATTAGCTTAATAATATTCATTCGTAATATACTAACTAGTCAAAATTCATGTAGATGATGATTGAGCATGTGTATATGTACATTCTGTATCAGTTATAAGAACTAACCTAAAAAAGTGCAAAACAGTTAGAACATTGTTACACAAAAAGAACCACAGATAATAAAAAGGCTATAAAATGCAAATCAATAATGTAAGACTGAAACAGTAATTTATGGCTCTATTATATAACCAGACATCATCTCCATCATCTCAATGAGGCAGAGATGTTGTACCAACATTAAATAGTTGAACAGAATTGCCTGTGGCTGAAACTGACTGATTAAGCCCTGAGTGTGAGCTGTTGTTATGAGCAAATGAACAACAGTTGTCACATTTAATTGATCAAGATATATTAAACAGAATGGCTTGTATGTGTGGAAGAATGCTAGCAATCAGAACTATTTTTTGAAACTATAAAATACACAAAATATGAATATGTGTGAGCCACTCTTTGTTTATCCATGCCAATTGATACTCATTTATGTCAGCAGCAGCTCCAGCATACCTAAGTAAAACAGCTAGCAGTAGTCTTTGAGCTGAGCACTGTATCTCCAGCTGGAATCCTAACAATTTGGGTTTGTCAAATAAATTTATAAGTCAATTTGGTATGGACAAATGAAATAACTGTGTCCCAAGATCATCAGTTAGGTGCATCAACATTTTCTTATGAAAATGTTCTTGTTATTCAATTAAATGCTAGTCAAATTTCATGATTGGCATAAAGATGCAATATTTTCACTGTTTCCATGTAGCCATCTTTTCAGAAATTTTTTAAACTGCATTGTCTTTGAGTAGGAGTTGAACATCTTTTGATATCCATTCAATTATTATTTAATCAAGCACACTTTTGAGCATGCTACCATTACACCACCTAAGACAATGAAGTTCCAAGCAACTTAAGCTAAGCCGACACAATTTAGCAATCTGAATACTGTTTAGATTTGTGCTAGTCGAAGCAATCCAATGGGAAACAATCAAAACATGTCATCTTTGTGCTGATAAAATACTGACATTTGTATTTGACTTCCATGTTTTTGTGAATAATTATTTCTTCAGGGTGATTCATTTTCCCACCAATATCTATGATGCTCTCCAAAGCACTGGAACTTGGGACCTATATCTACTAGTGCAAATCTGAACAGTATCCAGGTTTCTAAGCTACATCGGCTTGCCTTCAGTTGCTGGTAACTTTGCTGTCCTGGGTGGTGTAACAGTAGCATGCTTGAACAGATATTGGGAGGTGCAGGCTTAATTTCCACTGCAGGGCAATGCAATTTTTAAGTTTTCTGAAGAGGTGGCAACATTGGAAATAGTAAAAATACAGCACCTCTTTGTGCAGATAAGGACATTTGTATTGCCTTCCATGTATTTATGAAAATTAATTCTTCAGGGGGATTCATTTTGCATTGGTACCTAAATACTGGTCTATGTCAGTTTTCTTTGCCATCTAACTGATACAGAAACACTAGGTGGAGCTCTGATTTAACCACTTTTGCTCTGATAGCATCTCATACAAACTTGTACAAAATTATGGAATGGCATGAAATATTTAGTGATTGTTACATATGTATGCCTGCGCTCTTGATAATTGTTAATAACATTAAATCTTTAATAAATTTAAATTATCCAAGACCAGAATTTAAATCCACATCCAGATCAAAATCAAGAAATGTGGGTCAAGTCCAGATTTCAACAGTAAAAACTCCACAATGATTACTTAATGTGTGTTTCTATATTTATTAAAGAAATCATTTAAACAATTGATTGGACAGTATTTCTTGAGAACCTTATCCCCATCCAGGGTGATTATGATTAACTGCTTGATTCTGTTTCTGATAAAGTGATGAACAGGCAGTTCAACATCAAATTAGCAAGACATGAGGCAGCAATGAGAAATATATTTCATGAAATAGAATTAGGTAGCCATCTTATATAAGCAACTAGGCATGAAATAAACTGAAAGTCAATAAAAACTAAGTTATCAGTCACAAATAATAGAAACAAAATAATTTGAGGATAAAGATTACATTGGGTTGTCACTAAATCAGGAGTGGAACAAACAGTTAACCAGAATTGTCACTGACTTATAAAAAAAAGTCTGGATTTGTTTCAAGAATTCCTAAATGGGTCTTTTAAATAGCTTCACAAGTAATTAAAAATCATATTTCAGCAATTGTTTTGTGAACTAGAAAACTATGAATTGCCAATGTATTGGCAAGATTAATAAAAAAATGACTTCCTGATAAAAGTACCAGGAAGAAGATTAAAGTCTTGAATGGTAACAGTAAATTCAATTAATTTATAATAACTTGTAAGTATTGAAAGCATAAAAACATTTGATAAATATTAATGTCTTCAGTAATGAGTCTTTATTCCTAATGAATGATGATTTTTTATGCTTTCAGTATGCTTATTTATGTCTCCAGTAATTATAATTCATGCTGACTTTCAAGTTCACTGAAGAGACATGAACTATAATTAAAATGTACAGGCATTAATTATTGTATACTGAGAGCAAAGAAGGCAAAAAGTTATCTTTTGTCAATTGAAGACATAAAAAAAAAAAAATCAGTCATCATGACTCAACTGAAGACACAGTACCATCAACTTGTCATTCTCATTTCAAAGTATATATCACAGTTTCAACAGCACAAAAATGAACATCTGCATTCTTATTATTCTTATATAAAATAGATGCAAAATACACACATTTGAAAATAGTGTCTGAACTTTTATTCTGAAAATAATTTTTTAATTAAACTGCAAATAACAGTTTACATCACCATAATTGTATCTTCAGGTACAAATATTTTAATACCAAAATACATTTTCACTTGAAGCTAGTATGAAACAATATTTCAGTTCAAAAGACAATATGATAACCAGCAAAATAAGTGGTATCCTTATTTTCAAACTATTTGCACAAATCACATAAAAATATCAATAAGAAAATAGATTCTCGTATGATTTTTGGAATGCTTTAAGCTAGTAGGGAGGTGGGGGAAGGCATTATCACATTTCCTGCACTGAAACAAATGAAGTGCTGGTTTGTTTTTCATGAAACATTTCCTGAAACAGAGTCCAATAATCACTTCACTTTATGATTTAGAAGAACAAACAATATTTTTATGCTTTACCAGTTAAAGTACAATCCTACATATTTCAAGCTACAGCAGTATTCATTTTTAAAAACTTAAATAATGTGCAGTAGGTAATGAACAACTAATTTTCCACTACATGTGTAGCAGACAAACATGAGCATCTTTTACTACAGAACTGCCACCATCAGCTGTCATCCATGTGACCAACACCCCGAATACTTGAAAACTACATTGTCCTGGACCAAAAATTGAACCTGTATCTCCTGATTTTGTTTCTGACCTGCATGCTATGGATGTATTCAAGGGGAGGTCCAGGGAATCTGATTTCCCCAAATTTTTTCACCTGTAGTACCTTTTACCTCAGTTCTTATTAGTCAATTCACATTAAAACCCCCTTTTTTGTGTAATATAATTAAATATTTTTGTGCAGTGTTTCTCTCATCTACTTTGCAAGATTAATGAGCTTAAGCTGTAATTTTACAATTGGCATGAGTATATATTATACTAAACATTCATTATTTATTTCACAGATCACTGTATTTCCTATTATATGCTATGTATATTATCATTCCATTTCTGTCCCTGCTTGTGTGGAAACACTGTGATCTCAATGTAAACAGCAAATATAGTTTGATAACTTTTTAATGCATGGTCTTAGAGCTGTAAAATGTATGATAAACATGTTCAAGTCATTAGAGGGCAATTCGTACTTTTAACTTCACTGATCAGACTTTGAAAATAAATTGCAAACACTACTTAGTTCCCACATAATATGAATCTCATGAAATGAAGCACTTAAGTTGACAGACGGGGATTCAAGACTTCATGTTTAAATGTCTTACAGGCACAATGTACTTATTCTGTCCTCTACTGACCAACTTCTGTACCTCCACTGGTGTTTGCATGGTTTTAACATACCATACATACACATGAAGGATATGTCCATGGCTTACTTCTGCCCCTCTCTGATTTTTGATATAAAGAATTATTTCTCTGATCTTTGAATTCTAGAATTTTTTTCTGGTAAGGGCTATAATATCAATGAAAGCTACATATGAAAAGTATACCAATAACTTGCATACATAATTGACTTATTATTAAGATCTTTGAAAAGGAATTTTTGCACAAATTAGTATCACTAATATTTAATTGGTGTCATAAAATATGTATCATTATTGAGCAAATTAAAGAACAGAAATTAACAAAGTAATTTATAATAAATTGGTGAAATAATAAATTCCATCAGGAATAATCAGATAAAAATAATACATGTAAGCACTTTATGATAAACATAATGACAATATAAAAGCAATACACTTAAGAAATGTGTCTCTTCTGTCAGAGATATCTCCTGCCCAAATGGCAATGGCATTTCATTTTTATTGTTTTGGTGATATGTCTCATTGTATGGTCAATTTACTTCCAGAAAAGGGGGAATCCTGGCTATGGAAGTTTAACCAAGGACATCCACTCTACAGGATGAATTTCTGTGCCGAGTAACAGAAAATCCTAAAATCCATTTATCCTATCCTACCCTGCCCTAGGCAGGGGCGTACTGATAAAGTCCGCAACATGTGCATGAGGATTTTTGATATTTTTTTCAATAAAGAAGTAAAATATTTGGAAAACATTTTTGCCTAATTTTTAGTTTAATATAAACTGGATGAGAAAGCAGCTATCCCGGATGACTTGAGATCTCTTTTCACAGCCATAGCAGTAGTCTCTACATATGTACATTAACAAGAGAATGTGAAAGAAATAACAGTTGCATGAATGAAATTATTATACCAATGAGGGTGAGGCATTATGTATGTATTACAGTTGTTAGCACATAACTACGCATCATTCAGAATATAATGAACTGAAAGGTGATCTTTGTGGGGACACAGAAACAGAAGCCTGTGTGCGTGACATTTTTTATGAGTCAAGAGAAAAAAATGTTTACATTATGTTAAGTGTTTTTTTTATATCTATTCAATAGTAAATAATTTAAGTTTGTTTTTTGTCTGCCATAATTCTTAATTGTAACTTATTTATTTGCTTACTTATGTTCTGTATTTTCGTATAAATTGGAAAAGGTCATTAGACACTCACATAGCAGTTATGCTTTGTGTGTTCATGAGGCACTTCAGAGAAGTGAGCCTTAGTTCTCTAAAAGAATAAAATTTGCATGATCTAACTAACTTTGGCTTAAGTGTTTAGTGTGCTTTGTAATGGTATAAAACTAGGGCAATCATTTTAATTACAATGTGCACGCAGTAAAGTGCAATGATTTTGGTTTTGCGAAAAATAGCTGTAGGTTTTCCAATTATTAGAATTGTTTAAATGCCCATAAAACCTAATTAATAATATGGAATTAAAAAATTCTGGTAATTACAAGCTAATAGATTTTCGTAAAAGGGCGTTGATTTTTTTTTGCGGGGAGGCCCCAAGTTTTTTCAGTATGCCACTGACCCTATGTCACAATTTAAAATAACTAGAAGCAAGTTGATCATATCCTAGGGGGTCCACCTTTTTTTGTTTTTTTTGTTTGGGGGTTTAATGACCACTGTGAGCAACTTAATGGGCTATAAGCAGTTGCCTGCCCCTAATTTAGGGTCACTGACTCCAGGGAAGGGAGAGAGCCAGTGCCGTAAGACAAACACAACATCCATGCCTCACTGGGATTTGAACCTGGACCCATCTCGGACGAATGACCAGATCCCATCGCTGAGACCACTGCATCACTTGTGCGGACTTAACTGCTTCGCAAGGACAAGTTTATCCCACTTTTTGTGTTAATGGGATATATGGGCAGTGGAAAAAGTCAAGTAATGATGATGTTTGTTGTCTGTGCACTAGGGTCACACAAAAGTTAACAGACAGAAAACCTGCCAATGTGGGAAAGTGAAAATGTTTACAGTTTTGTCTTAGGAGAGCTCAGTGGACAGGAAAATTGAATATCAAATGAAGACAGAAACTTAGTGGATAGCTAAACAGCATCGATAATGCAAATTCTGAAAGAAAAAAACAGTAACAGTAACTGAGTTGTGGAGGGGGTTTTAAACCTTAAAACTCTACTTTGATTGCATCTCTGGTAGCACATAAAAATATAGGTCAAGCTGAAAACCAGTAAAAAACTAAATAGCTAAAAGATTGCTCTGTCAAATGTGTGCTTTGAAAACAAATTTCTCTTCAAATTCACACAGTGGCCACTGCAGAACAGTCAGTGACACTACATAGGACTATAAGTACATAGAAAAATTAACTGATTCCATATATACAAAATCATTCTCTCATCATATTCAAATAGATTTTGTTGACTTTGCTACAAAATTAAATTTAATACCAGGTATACACTAATGCAATCATACAGAAATTTGCAACAAGTAGATTCAAAATAAAAGCATTTGTTTTGAAATTTATAAATTTAAAGGAAATTTACACTAATTCTCTCTCTTTTTGCATATGCCACATTTTTTTTTGTTAAGACTGAGTAGTTGTTGTTTTACAAATTTCTATATCACTCATTTCCATTTTTATGTAATTTGAAAATAAACTTATGTTAAAATTGTGTGTTTTAAATAAATCTTGGTGACTTCTTAATGAACCACTGTCTCTGTGGAAAGCCCAAAAATGACATGAACACATATTTTTTTTTTTTACAAATTATTTCTGCATTTTTATTTTTTTATTTTTATGCTCTCTGATTCTCAGATAAAAGCCTCTTTCCCCATGCAGATAAATAGGATTAAGGACTTTCCTCAAAATGAAATGATAGGTAGTCTATATCATTGCCAAATGCTTATCAGGAAAAAACTTTGCTGTTGTAAGAATGCAGAAAACCCTTAACCAGTACAATTTGGATGTTCATTCAGATTCCTATACTTCAGTTTTTGGATATGTTTGTCTGTGTGGTGTAAAGGTAGCATGTGTGGATTGAAATCAGGAGTTGCAGGTTTGATTTTTCTCCCAGCAATGCAATTTTCAAGTTCTGTGGGGAGTTCTTCATAAGGATGGCAGCTGACAACTGCATATCTCTGATAAAAAAATAACGAACTTATGTGTCTGACATTTGGAAGAATAATTCTTAATTAACTTCTATGTTATTCCCATAAATGCAATTTTGTCAAGTCTTTTGTGATCGCTCTCCAAAAGTATACCCTCTAATGTGACTCATAGCTTGAGTCTATCAACACAGCATTTACACAGATTACTTATAAAGAATTAATAATTCTTTTTTTACAGCAGGAAAATTAATTGTGCATCTTTTACACGAAACACAATAAATGTTGAAAAGAAATGATAAAGTTACTCAGAAGTGTCTGATCCAGTTGTGTAACCGTGTACACCACTGATGCAAGCAAAAATGTTGTCAATTTGTTCACAGCTATACTAGGGCTTGAGGGTTAATAGGGGGCAATTGTATTTGTTGGCTACAAACTACAGCCAACAAATACAATTGTTATAAGTTTACAGACCACAAGTTTCAATTTCAGAATTCTATCTTGCCGCATGAAAAAGTAATAATAATAAAAAAAATGTTTCATTCTAGGGAAAAAAGCTGATGGTTATCAACTCACATAAAAATGCGTGATAAAACTTTAATCTTGAAACAATGAAGTCAAATCAGCACCTTTAGCTTCTGCTAATAGTAATTATTATTTTAACACAACACAAAAAAATTCTAAAATGCTAACATTTGAATACTGTCTATTCATAGGAACTACAATACACTGCAACTGAGTATTTTAATAATGCATAATCTGGGAGTATAATGAATATGAATACAACAACATATACTTGATAGTAAATGAAAAATGACATTTCTTTTTTATGGGCAATTTTACAAGCCTAAAAAGGAACTCACATAATCATGTACAAATCTAAGGACATCAGAAGTAAAAAGTATAAAAATGATGTGGCTTGAAAAACAAAAACTAAATATCCTTAACAGTTATCTACTAAAGTGATTATATTTCTCAATCAAGCTACGGTTACAGCATTGTTAAACACCATGACCTTTCAATAACAAGTAGTCATATTTTTTGATTTTATGCTATACCTGACCAATAGTAATTTGTTTGTGATACTACATGACTATGGAATAAGATATATTTTATTTTTTCAAAGTACTCAATAGGTGGAAAGGAGGCCCCTCTTCTTGTAGCATTATCCATGCAAAATGAAAATTCAAAGCAGAATGCACTTTATCAAGTTAACTGACAGTGGGCTAATATTACAGCACAAGAAGAAGAAAACAAACTGTACCTATGCAGGACTTGATCAACAAACTGATACAGGAGTTATATATAGCTTCTGTATTAAGATTTTGTTTTATTAATTCTCGGATACAGAAAGTCCTTGGCAGTTATGACTTCACTTCTAAGATGGAACGAGGAGGCTTATCTGTAAAACTGCAGCTCATTTCTTATTAATCACACTGCATCTGCAAAGATAAATGCTGATTATGCAATAAAGTTGTTTACCAATGAAGTGAAGGTAGGGCCACTTTGGCACATTTGGCTTCAACATTTTTGGAATCTCCTTCCCCTCAAAGGCCTGGTAATATACTAATGACTGTTAGTACATCTGAGTCCCATGTATTTTTTTTTTAATTATTTTTATGGTTTAATGATTACATGAGTTTGTTACTCACAAAAAGGTTTGCATATTGAGCAATAGGTTTGGCTAAAAGGTTGACATTAACAACACTTTCCAAAGAATTAGTAAAAAAATGCTCTCATATTTCAACAAATACATAAACTTCCAGAAAAAAGTACATAAGATATAGTTTTAGACCCAGAGAATGTGACTGAGTAATTCAAACCTCGTCCTTCTTACATGCAAGCCACTGTTATTATGTAAACTATCATGATAAGTATTATAGTATGCTGCAATCCTTCAGCATTTTCCCTTCCATTTTTCTAAATAAAAAACAAATAGTTTGGACTTACACTGACGGAAAAAAATCCCAACACCAAGAAGGGGTTGTGTTAGATAAACGACAGTTGATAGGCGGTGAGAGTACATCTGTAAGATGACGTCTATGCAAATTTCGCGCTCGCCGCATACGTGTGGTGCTAGTAGCGCCCCTCGGAACATGCAAAGCAGGTTTGCTGTAACTACGCGCTGTAACGTTCGTGAGCGTTAGTTATCATTGAGATTCGACGTAGTGTGTTGATGTTAGTCAAGAATGCCTTTAAGAAGACGAAGAAGCCATTATCAACAGCTCACGGAGTTTGAATGAGGTCGTGTAATAGGGCTACGAGAAGGTGGATTTTCTTTCCGCAATATTGCAGAACGACTTGGCAGGAATGTAGCCACCGTGCATGATTGTTGGCAGCGGTGGTTAAGGAAGGTACTGCCTCAAGAAGACCGGGTTCCGGCCGGCGACGAGGCACTACTGAGAGGGAAGACCGCCGTGTACGGCGGTCTGGCCGTGGCACATCGTACTGCGTCTGCGGCAGCAATTCGAGCTGCAGTTGCCACCACAGTGACACAATGAACTGTTACAAATTGGTTACTTGAAGGACAGCTCCGAGCCAGACGCCCTGTAGCGTGGATTCCACTCACTCCAAACCACTGCCATTTGCGACGTCAGTGGTGTCAAGCTAGAGCTCATTGGAGGACGGAGTGGAGATCTGTTGTGTTTTCTGATGAAAACCGGTTCTGCCTGGGTGCCAGTGATGGCCGTGTGTTGGTTAGAAGGAGGCCAGGTGAGCGCCTGCAACCAACCTGTCTGCGGCCGACACACACTGGACCTACACCTGGAGTTATGGTCTGGGGAGCAATTTCCAATGACAGCAGGAGCACTCTCGTGGTTATCCCACGCACCCTGACGGCACAGTTGTACGTCGGTCTGGTGATTCAACCTGTTGTGCTGTCATTCATGAACAGTATTCCAGGGGTGTTTTCCAACAGGATAACGCTCGCCCGCATACCGCTGTTGTAACCCAACATGCTCTACAGAGTGTCGACATGTTGCCGTGGCCTGCTAGATCACCAATCGAGCACGCATGGAAAATCATTGGACAACAACTTCAGCCTCACCCCCAACCAGCATTAACCGTCCCTGTATTGACCGACCAAGTGCAACAGGCATGGAACTCCATCTCACAAACTGACATCCAGCACCTGTACGACACAATGCATGAACGTTTGCGTGCTTGCATTCAACATTCTGGCGGTTACACCGGTTATTAATGTACCAGCAATTCACATTTAAAATGGCTCTTCTCGTGCTTACATTAAGCTGTGATCTTGAAACCTTAATGGATTAAATATGTTACCTATACAAATGTATTGCCGCCATTTCATTCCTCTACAACTATTTTTTCGTGGTGTTGGGATTTTTTTCCGTCAGTGTATTGAAACATTTCTCATACAAGTGCATCAAACTCAGTATTACGAAATATACCATTTTTTTTTTTTGGAAAACTAATGTAACATATCTCGTAATACCTACATTGCATAACATTTTAACACATGAATGGTACTTTAGTGTAGATGGATTCCACACTTTAGCACAATTTCTGATTATTGTCATTTTCCTCCGCCATGTGTTTATTTTCCTAACTTTCTCAGTTACACTGAGCATGCATCTCTCTATGCCTCTTTGAATTCCATGCAGCCTTTAAGTGCCCTTCTGATTTAAGATCCATATTTCCTGTTCATACGTAAGAACACGAAAGGATGAGTTCATTACACATTTTTCTTTTAAGACATGATGGTAAATTGCTTTTGAAAATGGTGCTGTTGCTTTGTTAGCTTTATGCAGATCTATGGATTTTAAAGCAAATTGTGTGTGTGTGTGCAGGCGCGCACACGTGGGGGCAGAACCAGTGCCAATAGTGTTTTAGGCTTTTCACGTAGTATTGGTACCCCCTCAAAACACAGAAATTGCTCTGTATTTATTTTTTAGAAATTGTCATGCCGAGGTTAAAAAAATAACAATGTCAAAAGTTTATACATAATTAGGACCTCATCAAAATACAAGTTTTAGGAGCCCCAGAAGCAGATGACTCCTTTGCCTCATGCTAGTTACGCTGCTGAGGCAGATGCATTTTAGTTGTTTGCAGTGTTTTTGTTTTTCATCCATAAAATTTATTGATGATCTTCTGTACATACCCCAGAAGTTACATGTACAGATATTTGCATGGGTAGATGTGAAAAAACACAACATTAAAGCATTGTAGCAAAATATTGAAAAATCTACTTTTAAGGACACTGCACAAATAAAGAGGCAAGGAACTTGTGGATCAGGAAAATGATGAACAAAGTAAGGATCCTGAAGTGGCAATGGCTTGTACACATTGCTAGAACTGTCAACCACTGGACAACTAAATTACTAGACTGATACCAAGGAACAGAAGACCATGTGGATAAAATATTGTTACGACCCACCCCCGCCATTAATTTAGTAATTAATGGGCGTAGTGGATGTATGAAATTAATTAAGTATTAATTATGTTCGAGGCTTGATTGGAGTTTAAAAGTGTAAACAGCAGAGAAAGTTTTATCTGGGGGTTTGGAAAGAAAAGAGGCGAAGAATTCTCCCTCTGGCTGGGTGGTCTCAGAATAGCTCTGTTAGGTCATAAATCAAAGGTTGCAGCTGACGGGCAGCCTAAGCAACACGGAAAGGGAAAGAGGTACATATTGAAGAGGGCCACTTGAGTAGAAATGAATGAAGATGGGGGACAAAAGGTTTAGCGAATAATCGTAAATCCGTCGATTGTTTGGGGCATTTTCGAGAACAATTGCTCTCTGTGTGGTCCGTGCAGAAAAATAACATTTTGCACTTAGCGTGAAAATAAGGAAGAAAGTTTAGTTGTCTGTACGCTCTCCGATGTGAAAGGCTGGATTGGATGCCTTGGATCTGCTATATGAATTGGGAAATGAAGCAGCAAATCTCCCTTTATTTGGTAAGAAATGGAGGACAACTCGAGGCAGCTGGATATACCAGATTTGCCATAAAGACAGCGGAATGCCTAAATCCGCGTGATAAAGCATCAATTTCTAGGCTGGGAGCCTAATGGAAATCAGCGACTGGTTGGCCCAATGAAAGCAAAGTTTCAGAGGAATTAAGAAGTCTGCGAGTGGACAGTGGTCATTCCACTGAGAAGCGAAGCTCGGGTTCGGATGCCAGCCACTGCAGTGTGGAATCGTCATCCCCATTCATCCTCTACTGTGGAGGAAGTGAAGAGTCGCGCTTATCTTATGAGGCAAAGTGATGCTCCCTCAACAAACGCCTGGATGCGTGTGTGTGTATAAGTACGGTAGCGTCAGGAGACGCAGCTCCTGCAATGAAATCTTCCATGCAAAAAAAGGAGGTGTGTAGTGTATTACTTTACTGGTGCAATCAAAGTTTGGATATATTCTTGACAGCATCCATGTAAGTAGAAACATTTTGTTTTTATTGTTACATCTGCTATGCAATTAGTTGAGGAACTGAACTGATATATTGCAAGAACTGAACTGAGAAATAGTAAGACTGAACTGTGGAATTTAAGTTCATTAAAACTATCTCACGGGAACTGATTTAAGTCAAGGTTGACCCAATACTTATGTTCAGAAGACAGCTAAATTTTATTTGTATGTGTGCCATTGTTATGTTTTTATAGCCAATTAAATATTTGTTTAGGCAGTCAGCGTAGTCATAGAACACATTATTTATGTGTACGCAGGTGATTTGTTCAAATTGTTTAAGTGTATTCCCATATAACACAGTTTTTGCGCCAAGAACTACGTCGAAGGAGATCAGAGAAGAAATATACTAATTGCTCGGCTACGGTTGTTAAATTGATTGACAGTGGTGGGATAATGACCCACTGTCGTAACATTTTGGTGCCAGCGGCGGTATCAATTAGTGGCAGCTTATGGGATGGCGTATGGCAAGAAGATAATGGTAAGTTTAGCCAAGTATTTAATGCCGAAGAAGACTGGGGCACTTAAACGTTAAAAGAATAACAAGAGGAAGACGCTTTTGACAGTGCAGATTGGGATTAAATCCTGCTGTATAACAATGGCACAAAATAAAGAATTCGTAGTGAATCAGAATGCTGAATTGATTGATCGAATAGATGAAATATTCGATCAGCTGACTGCAAGAATAAATGGGAGGTTCGCTGCACTTCAGCACTGGTTAACTGTACGGTGGAAGGATTCAGTACAGCAACGTGAAGATAGGGCTCAGCTATCTAAAAAGAAACAGAAAGTAATCACACAGGTGAATGAATTCTCAAGTGAGAGATGCAAGAAATTTGAAGCACAAGGAGATAGATTAACTAAATTTGAAACAAGAGAGCCCGAAGCGAGCCGGACTAACACAAAAATTGAGCAAAATCATGACGCATTGAGTCAGGAGTTAACCAAACAATGTTTAGGGTTTAAAGATAATTTGTTAGGAAAGATTGGGATGGTCAGGAATCAACAGGCAGGAGCGGGACAAGATAGAGAACATCCGTGTGGCCTGAGAACGAATGTGTTAGTGCAAAATGCAGATCAAATAGCAGGGGAGGTGGTTGGTAACCAATGCGCTGGGGAATCTTCAGAGATTGAAGAAAATAATGCATGGAAGGTTGTAGGGGATCCGCAGTTGAGACTTTGCGACGAGTCAGGACTCAGAGTGAAATGCGGGAAAGAAAAAGAAATGGATTTGCGCACGAAGGAGAACGAGAAAACTGGGAATGTGAAGGTTGTGGGAGAAAAAGAAATCAACCTTTTCCTGAGTGTGTCAAAGAAAGTGTTGCATGTAGGGTTACAAGGAAGTGCTCTGATGGGAGAAAACATTGAGTTCAGTAAGAAGGAAAAATGCAAGAGTTGGGCATCTCTACTGGAACTCGGGAAACAGGAAAAATGGATCGCATTTTGTTATGTTCCATGTGTATTTATGCTACAGGTGTTAAATGCAATAATGCTTGGGTTCTTTCAGTTCTTGCTATGGAACTTGAAAGGTTACCGCAGCAAGGGGAGGCTTGCATGTAGCAGTTGAGTGATAAGAATTTTTATCATTCGACAAGAATTCAGGTTACGGACAAGAATGGAATACGGACATGATTTATAATTTTGGAATTGTAAATAGCATAAAAATGTGTTGCATGTGTTATGTAGGCAAGTATCTCACGTCTGTTACGGAGCGTAGGCAGAGGGTTAAATTCGGAAAAGATGGCGCAGGGGCTGGGATTATAATTTTTCAGGATATAATCCGGATAGTACTAGGAAATGTACTGAGTAGCAGTGGTAAGCCTATTCGAGATAATGTACTGAGTAGCAGTGGTAAGCCTATTCGAGAAAATATGTGTGAGTTATGTAGAGAGAAAAGTTCTTCGTCTTGTCAGACGTCAGCCCGAGAGAGAACGTAGTTCCCAAACTGAATAGCAGTGGTAAGCCTGTTCGTGAAACGAGAATCGGTATAGTTGCTAAGCGCAGCTGTCAGTCGTTCGACTTACCAGTTATGGACTGAAAGAATTTGTTGTGAAATGTAAAAGGTCATGGCAGTTAAGTGGCGAGAATTTGTTTCGGTTTGGACACGTAACAAACAGTTATGCGCCCCGTGCCATAGTCACTGTTCGAGAGAAATTTTCTTGCATTGGAAATCCGTGTCCCGTACGCAAAGATTGCTGACTCGTTGCCCTGCCAAGGCAAATGTGCTTGAGATTTTTCTTTTCGTGGGAATGGCTGGACACTAATACCTCTAGCTATGAAAGTCCGGTCGGTATGGAAAGGAGATGGAAGCGAGGGCCCTTGATTCGCAGTGGTCAGATGAACGAGGGGCTATAAAATTTTCTCCCTGAACATCTGACGGTGAGCTAAGGTAGTAGAGATGAGCACGCATCTCCGGAGTTTCGATTTCAACATTCCGACGCAGGGTGAAATTAAAGGGACATTGGCGGCGCGTCCGAGCATACTACTAAATTTTCCTTCTCACCTCAGAACTCAGTGTCTGAATCATTCCTCAGCAAAAAGTTTTCTTTCTGGCGTGCGCGTGCAAGGGATGCACGGAGGGCAACGTCGCCCTGTAATGAAATTTCAGATGATAAAATATCTGAGTATCAGGGACGGATTGATTCCCTGTGGTTTTTGAAACATTGGCCGAGTGAAAGCTAAAATGTGTGTATTTTTTCCTGGTGGCTGTGTAACGAATGAGGTTAAGGTTACGACAAAAGGTAGGCGATTTGGTTTGCCAGGTGTTGGTAATGTAGCTGTCGCGTCAGTGGTTCAGTGAGGGTAATGTGGAAATCCGAATGTTTGAATTTTTTTTCCCTGATTGCTCTGGAGGTGAGGGCATTGAGATGCGGAATTCCGGTCAAATAGGAAAGTGTTTCTTTTGCTGTGATGTGATATGAACTTGGCCTAGTGTGGTATTTGCTTTCAGAGTTTGTATAGTGCTAGTAAAGTGCGTGTACAGTGCCTGTACAGTGTTGGTGTAGTATTTGTGGATTGTGTATAGTAAGTAATGGTTTAGTGCTAGTTTGCAGTGTAGTGCTTTGTACCATAGTATGGGTACTGAAGGGTAGATGTTGTTGAGGTAGGTCAGATGACCTTGGAAAGAATTCAGGTGAGGCCTGTCGAAATTACAAAAGGTATTTGGGGAGGAGCCGTAGGCGCCCAAATGTGAGCGAATGAGGAGATAGGGGAGACTACAACTTAAGAGTTGATTGGGCTAATGCTGTTTGATTGAGTTGGTTCCACCTGTGGGAAAAGGTAGCACTCAATGGTTGCATCAGGAATTGTTAGGAGTAAAGCGATAGGCCCAGAAGAGGACTTCTGGATTTCTTGAGGAGGGGCCGATGTTACGACCCACCCCCGCCATTAATTTAGTAATTAATGGGTGTTATGGATGTATAAAATGAATTAAGTATTACTTATGTTC
The DNA here is from genome assembly GCA_039090855.1 of Macrothele yani. Lineage (NCBI taxonomy): Eukaryota > Metazoa > Arthropoda > Arachnida > Araneae > Macrothelidae > Macrothele > Macrothele yani. The sequence continues at coordinate 68,840,934 of CM077025.1, read as the reverse complement.
GAGGCTTGATTGGAGTTTAAAAGTGTAAACAGCAGAGAAAGTTTTATCTGGGGGTTTGGAAAGAAAAGAGGCGAAGAATTCTCCCTCTTGCTGGGTGGTCTCAGAATAGCTCTGTTAGGTCATAAATCGAAGGATGCAGCTGACGGGCAGCCTAAGCAACACGGAAAGGGAAAAAAGGTACATATCGAAGAGGGCCACTTGAGTAGAAATGAATGAAGATGGGGGACGTCTACATTCATTTCTACTGTACGCTCTCCGATGTGAAAGGCTGGATTGGATGCCTTGGATCTGCTATATGAATTGGGAAATGAAGCAGCAAATCTCCCTTTATTTGGTAAGAAATGGAGGACAACTCGAGGCAGCTGGATATCCCAGATTTGCCATAAAGACAGCGGAATGCTTAAATCCGCGTGATAAAGCATCAATTTCTAGGCTGGGAGCCTAATGGAAATCAGCGACTGGTTGGCCCAATGAAAGCAAAGTTTCAGAGGAATTAAGAAGTCTGCGAGTGGACAGTGGTCATTCCACTGAGAAGCGAAGCTCGGGTTCGGATGCCAGCCACTGCAGTGTGGAATCGTCATCCCCATTCATCCCCTACTGTGGAGGAAGTGAAGAGTCGCACTTATCTTATGAGGTGAAGCGATGCTCCCTCAACAAACACCTGGATGTGTGTGTGTGTACGAGTACGGTAGCGTCAGGAGACGCAACTCCTGCAATGAAATCTTCCATGTAAAAAAAGGAGGTGTGTAGTGTATTACTTTACTGGTGCAATCAAAGTTTGGATATATTCTTGACAGCATCCATGCAAGTAGAAACATTTTGTTTTTATTGTTACATCTGCTATGCAATTAGTTGAGGAACTGAACTGATATATTGCAAGAACTGAACTGAGAAATAGTAAGACTGAACTGTGGAATTTAAGTTCATTAAAACTATCTCACGGAAACTGATTTAGGTCAAGGTTGACCCAATACTTATGTTCAGAAGACAGCTAAATTTTATTCGTATGTGTGCCATTGTTATGTTTTTATAGCCAATTAAATATTTGTTTAGGCAGTCAGTGCAGTAATTGAACACATTATTTATGTGTATGCAGGTGATTGGTTCAAATTGTTTAAGTGTATTCCCATATAACATAGTTTTCGCGCCAAGAACTACGTCGAAGGAGATCAGAGAAGAAATATACTAATTGCTCGGCTACGGTTGTTAAATTGATTGACAGCGGTGGGTAAAGACCCACTGTCGTAACATTTTGGTGCCAGCGGCGGTAGCAATATGATGAAGGTGTGTGAGTGAGTGAGTGAGTGTGTGTGTGTGTGTGTGTGTGTGTGTGTGAGTGTGTGTGTGAGAGAGAGAGAGAGAGAGAGAGAGAGAGAGAGAGAGAGAGAGAGAGAGAGAGAGAGAGAGAGAGAGAGAGAGAGAGAGAGAGAGAGAGAGAGAGAGAGAGAGAGAGAGAGAGAGAGAGAGAGAGAGAGAGAGAGAGAGAGAGAGAGAGAGAGAGAGAGAGAGAGAAATAGCTGAGCTATATATATGACAATAATTGTGGCACTTTATAATGTCATTAGCTGATGTGTATTCTTTTCTTTTTTGTAGGTAGTATGTTCTGGAATTACAGTAGAAACAGCAGTAGGTGGTAGCATGTAGAGGACAGTCTATAATTGAGCCACAATAAAGATACTTCACTTACAACAAGAAGAGCTGAAACAAACTTGTGAAGTAATGGACACCATTTGTGGAGAAGAATACCCATCATACACGACTGTAAATTGATAGATGGGATAGTTAAAATGTGTTAACAGTTGTTAACCAAAGAGAAGGTAAATTTACATCAATCACTGATGCTAACATGCCTGCAAAAGTTTTAAATCTGGTGCTTGCTGATAGATGAGTGGCAATGAATACCATATTGTATAAAGTGAATTTTAGCCACCAATAATCACCTACATTTGTTTAAAACCTCAGCCAATGCCAACATCTCCTCATGGAAATTAAGGAGAACTTGGTGAAATTCACAAGTACATTATTTTCAGCAATCAGACTACAATGCAGAATTGATTTTAGTTCTTTAGTTCACAGCTTTCCATGTAACATCTCCTCAGAAAACCTGAAAATTACATTGCTCTGGAACAAGAATTGAGCCTACATTTTCTGATTTCCATTCAGAAGCTCTCCAAATTGGTGATGTTTTTTTTTTAAGGAAAGCAAAGAAATAGTCCTCACATAATATCTATCAAAAGCATACACAGCTACTGAGAAACATTACAGAGGCCCCACCTTTTTTTTCATTAAAAAAAACAACAACATGTATTTTTTAAGGACTTAATTAAGCATGCTGCAAAATGTTTTTAAGGACCTTACCTAATGCATATGCAACAATGACATGCGCACAAAAATACTTTTACACATCACTTAACTATGCAATTTGAAGTATGCTGATGAAGTTTGAAATATTTTTCCATATGATTTGCAGGTATAATAAAACAGAATTTATGCACTTTAAAAGGCAGTTCTACTGGTCAAATGTTTTTCTATCTGAGAAAATAATAACATATGCAATAAAGTGCATGTAAATTGTAAAACAGTAATTAAAGCTACGAGTTCAAGATTTGAAATTTGCACATAATCATCTCATGGATTAAATTGCAAAACCAAAGTCAAAACTGCATGATCGAGACTTCAATTTTGCACTTAATTTTCTGATGGTATAACTGAATAATTGATATTTACATATACAAAAAGGGGAATACAAAAGGAAAATATCAGTGCCAAGAGATGGTGATGGGGTTTGTTGGGTGGAATCTGCTGGGTGTGTTTTAATTTATTTAGTCCACGGTCTTTCACTTTTTCAGCAAATTACTTGTCTCACCCTGTCCTGAGCTCTCCGATGGGATTTCAGCAGACATCACATGTGTGTGTAATGTCATCATAAACACAGCCAACCTGCTGCAGAAGTCCTATGCACTACATCATAACTTCCAGATTTCATGCAGCCAGTTAAACAAATAACTACTTTTTAAGCACTTTTTGCTATTTTCAGCAAAAAATAAGGACTTTTAAGGACTGTGGGAACCTTGCACTACTACCCGTTAGCACTGTTACAAAAGGCAGTGAAGTTGAAAAGATGAGGAATGTTATTCAAAACAGTCTGCATTCTTGCTGACAATGCACCATCCACACAGTTGGTGCACCAATATGCAACTCTATGGCATACATCTTATTCTCCAGATCTAGCACGGGCAAACTTTTTCCTCTAAGAAAGAAAACACAAAAAAAAAAAAAAAAACATTGTGTAGTGACTGATGCCATCAGTCAAAAAGATTGAAAGCTTCATTTAAAGCTGAAGATAATAATATTAAAAAGCATCCTATGTATCAGAACTCTTTAGGATCTGCCCCAAGGGTATGAAATTATTTGATACATTGATGGGGGAAACATGCTGCTGCATACAGTAGCAATGTAGAGAATGACTACATAGCACGCAGAGTTTTCAGATTTTAAGTTTGAAATTTTTTAAGTGGGAGTACTAACTTACTGAGTAAATGGTGCATTCTGCACCAAAAGAGAACTATTGGATTACAAATAATGCATCATGCTATTACATGGCTCTCCATGTTCTTGCAATTTGATTTAAAATGGGAGTTACAGACAGGACTTTTTAACTTGTATCAATTTTGTTTTGTCATGAAAATGTAATGAGAGAAAATAATAGAACTAAGGGGGAGGATGAGAGTTCTTAATAAAGAGGCCAGTCAGTACATACTATACCATATATGAAAGAAATTGAGACCACCAAAATCACAGAAATTCTGGTGTATATGCAATAAAGTATAGTGCATATAAAACAAGATACAGCATTTAAATGCTGACTAATATATTCCAACACACACACACACACACACACAAAACTTTTTCACTAAGCATTTAATGCTGACTAATAGGTTCCACTACAATCACAATTTTTGTGACTTCTACACACACACAAATATATATCTCTGAATCAGTAAAAAATATGGATTTACTGGACAACTGAACTGAATTCCTAGTACCATACAGCTTGGTTTTCTTTTATTATATATATATATATATATACTTTTTACTTTATTTTAATCCACAGACATTTTACGTACTCACAACACATTTTATGTGAAACATCTGTAAGCCATGTGAACTACTGTAAGCATTCAAAATTCAAAAGTTTTAAAAATAATTTCACTATGATTGGCAGAGAAACACAGTGGCTGCAATCCATGATGACAATGTTTCAGAAGATAAAAAACCTGCAGTATTGGAATGGACAGATGACAAATTTCCAAGTTTTTTGACATATCATTCTCAACATGCTGTAGAGCTAATGGAATAGCCTTGCTAAGCAAAAGCATGGTCCTTTGTGAATTCCTACCAAAATTGCAAACTAAATGATGAACATTTCCATAATATTATTAAACATAAGGTCAATATGACTAACCGCACTGAAAAAAAAATTGTGAATGAAAAAAATCAAATTTAATATTGGTTACTTACTAAATTGTATCACATTGGTAACTTAAACATTTTTTTTTTTTCATTCTCACATTAGCAAAATTCAGAAAAAACATCATTTTTGGTATGGCAAATCTAAAAACAACAGGACTTTAACAGGGCAAATAGCAACTACAAAATTCTTTACATGAGTAAATACATTATTTCATTTCTACATCAGGGCAAATAGCAACTACAAAATTCTTTACATGAGTAAATACATTATTTCATTTCTACATCAGGTAAATTCAGATATATCACCTTTGGTACAAATCTAAAAAATATGCTGTACATTATTCAGTTGGAAAATAACTACTACAACATCCGAATGTGGAAGATGAGTGACATCAACAAAATGGATTACATACGATTATACTATTTATGAAAGTTTTCAAGATGTACACCTACACTTCCCAAAATTTCTTACCAGCTAATTTATGGTAAATAACAAGATCAAGAGTTTCCTATATCTTACAGTAAGAAATGGTTAAAAAAAAAAAAAAAAAAAACTAGTTTGAGAGTCATCATAACCAAAATGAAAATTCTACCATACTTTAAAACTTACAACCTGATTACTTGAGAGCCATATTACTTGAAAAATTTTTAGTTTTGTCTTCTCATCAGTTACAATTTATTTACACTCTTACTACTGCTGATCCCAAATCATCAGCAACAACCAATAATTAATTATAAGTGATCCAGCACTGAAATTTGTTTGATGTAAGTGACTGGGAGGCAGTGATAGTAAAATGGAGTGTGATGAGAAAAAAGCATTGAAGATTTTTGTAATAATATTGTATTTTTTCAATTAAATGAATTTCAGTGAAATCAACTGAAGATGAGAATTTGCATATTTTATAATGCTTTTGTAGCAATTTAATATTGTGACGATCCCCCTCACATAATTAATTGGCGAGAGGTGGGGCTAATGTGTGTTAATTGGAACTTGATTGGGGGTTTAATTAACAGAGAGTTGAAGAATAATTAAACACATGCGAAGGGTGGAATAAAAAGAAAGGATTTGTAGTGCTTTGAATTCGTCTGGCGAGATGCAGGTGTTTGCCATGAAGACAAAGAGCTGGTAATCTTTAAATTGGACAGGTCAGGGGTTAAAAGTTTATCTCCAAACTCAAAATCTTTGGAACTTTTAGCAGTAAGCAAAGCCTTATGAGAGACAATGTGGAAGGTTTCAGGCTAAAAGCGTTTGTTAATAAAAATGCCATGTTTTTTAAGTGGTGGAATGCACAGCTGTGCCATCCTCTTGGAGACAAAGGAGATTCAGAGTTATTTTGATACAGCTGAGAGAGAGGATGGGAATTTCTTCGTACTTAAATTTGCTGCCGTCTGCTGTCTTAGTTGAAAACCTCAGCCCTAGAAAACCCAACGAAAGAAAACTGAAGAGAATCGCAGACCTTTAGTTTTGCCTTGGAATTTCCACAAACTCGCCGGACTGCAGACATAAAAATATACCGTAAAGAGAGCTGTTTCAGGTGTGCAACAGCTAGGACACAAAGCATTGCTTCGTCGAAAGTGTAGGACAGCCCCCCCCCCCCCGTGTTTGAGAGGGAAACAGAAAGTCACCATTGCAGCCTCTATGCGAAAGAGGACGAAAACCGCCTGTATGTGTGATTATGCATCGACCGCTTCATCAAGTGACACTGGCTTCTACAACGGTGGTGAGAAAGTGCTTCACGGTTAGGATTAACGTACCGCTGTGTGTGTGTGTGTGTGTGCTCCATTTTCACCGGATACTCGAGGTTCCAGCATTATGTAAGTACTTTATCCATATTTCTTTGTAGCCCATATTCATAGGACAGAAACTACTCTCTATTCGCTGGTAATTATTGAACGGACAAACTTTTCAGTTGCTTCAAGATTTCAAAGATACTAAAAAGGGCCAAAGCAGCCTGGAGTTTAAGAGAATTTAACATCTAATGATATTCCTGTATAATTATTTCTGCAACCAGAAAATCTCTTTTTAATTGTTATACTGTGTTGCTATTGATCGCTTGGTGTACTGTGAAGGCTGGTTGGCTCACAAGGTATGCTTGCGGATCCAGTATACAAATTACGTCTGGAAAATATTGGCATCCTGTTATACGGGTCCACAATAGGCCCGAAGTTGTAACAAAATTGGTGATCAGCAGTGGGATTTGTAGTGTACCTTAGAAGCACAATACAACCGGAGCACAGTATTTATGCCAACTTTTGCAATTTGCATAATAAATTGAGCTCAAAGTCTAAGATATGGAGGGGATTAAAGAAATATTAAATGAACTGAAAGATGAACTCAAAAATGAACTGAAGACTACCAAAAAAAGTTTTGAGCAGCAGCTCAAACAACAAGAAAGTTTTGAACAAAGCTTACAACAGCAGAAGGAAAGTCTTGAGCAGCAGACTGGCAGCATAAATCAGCTGATAGCTAGAATTGGGGGGTATGAGGAAAAATTTGATAAAAAAAAACTGAAGATGCCAACTTGCGATCAGTTGGTGATTGGGCAGGCAAAATGCGTAGACCAAATAGAACAATGTACCCAGGAATTAAGAGAGCATTCATAACTTGTGCGAAACTCAATGTAGAGATATGAAAGAAATTTTTTTGGGGAAATTTAAAGGTACTAAGTTTGAACAAACTAAATTTTATAGGGATATTGAAAGAAGGGTGCAAAATTGTGAGGCAAAAATATGTCTATCGGAACAGGGATGATGGGCAAAACTTTGTTCAGGCCGACCCAAATTAAACCGGGCGAGCTTGACGGGAAGACTAGCTGGGCAGTATACAAGACCCAGTTTGAGATAGTTTCGAGTGCGAACAGCTGGAACGAAAGGGAGAAAGCATGCGAACTTGTGGCGTCATTGAGGGATGCAGCTGCTGATATCCTACAAACTTTGAGGGAGGAGAGCCGTTTGAAGTATTCCTGTCTCGTCGTTGCCCTAGAACTCAGATTTGGGGAGGAACATTTAAAGCAACTCCGTATTCTTCATTTGAAAAATCGCAGGCAGGAGGCCCACGAGTCACTTCAAGAGCTCGCAACTGACATCGACCGACCGGATGACAAGGCTTGCGTATAGGCAATGTACGCCGGATATACAGGACACGATGGCACAGCAACATTTTGTGGAAGCGATTGCTGATCCAGACATTCAGCATTCAGTGCGCATGGCATATTGTGAGTCACTTAAGTCAGCCGTCTTGCATGCAATAAAGTATGACTCATCGCGCCGTTCTAGGAGTTCTAGAAAAAAAGTTCGTATGGCGACTGCGACAGAAAGTCTGATCAATGCATCAGTCGAAACTAAACTTGAAGAGCTGTTAAATCTCCTTTGCAGAGATGTTAAACATCGTTCTGCTTCGCCCCCTAGCCGGGGAAGAAGTGATACGCCATCAAGAAAAATGGAGTGCTGGTATTGTGGTTTAAAAGGGGCATCGCATTAGCGAGTGTAGAAAATGGATGAGAGAGGAAAAGAAGTGTAAAGAACAGGCTTCGAGAAACCCCAGAAGTTAGTGTGTGTGTATGTATGTATGCATGTGTGTGTGTGTGTGTGTGTGTGTGTGTGTGTGGGGGGGTTTGACCTGATGCTGCAAGAGCCGCCCCGAGCAGTGAAAGCGCACGTCACAGGTCTCTCTTTTTTTTTTTTTTATTGGAGGTTTAACGACCACCGTGAGCAACTCAATGGGCTATAAGCAGTCGCCCGTCCCTAATTTAGGGTCACTGGTTCTGAGGGAAGGGAGAGAGCCAGTGCCGTAAGACAAACACAACATCCATGCCTCACCGGGATTCGAACCCGGACCTCTTTCAGACGAATGATCAGAGGCCATCGCCTTAGACCACTGCGCCACCGAGGCGGCTCACAGGTCTCTCTGGGGATTTCAGTGGTTTAAAGAGTTGAGGGAATGATCAATAAAACTAAATGCCAATTTGTGCTGGATACTTGGGCAGATATTACATTAGTTCGTCCGGATTTTTTCGAGCAAATTAAGAAACCTGCAGATTGTTTGAATTGCAAGAAACTGAGATTAAGACCGTGAATGGTGAGGGTTTAGCTGCTCTTAGAACCACAGGCATTGACATACGAATTGGAAATAAATGCTGCAGACACGTGGCAGTGATTGCTGATATCCAAACCTGCCAACTTTCAGAAACCAAAAATCGTAAAAAAATTAATCGATATGTTCGATGAAAATTTTAATCGATATATTCAATGAAATCACTTGTCGTGCACATTGATTAAATGTACTGAACATATCGATTGAAAAACGATATGTTACCTTTGAAACAGGTATCAACTTTTAATTGATATAACTACAGATGTTTGAATTTATTGGCATGTTTATTTCGATTAAAATAGAATCTAAACATAATTTCTCATTACTATGCTATAAACTATGCTATCATTATATTCTATAAAGAGATAAAAAATTATTTTTATGGAGGTTTGCATCTCAAGGGAAGGATGTTCCACCCTTTGACCCCCAAATCCAATAGGATCGTATCCCATGCCGTCACGGAACAAACTAAAATGTTTTAAAAAACGAACCATTTTCATGCTAGGATTATCTTATGGAGACATGGACGATGAGACAGTCAAATGAAATAAATGAGTGACAGAGGGACACTAATTGGTAAATTATGCTCAACTAAAAACGAAGTGAATAAACACTTTGCACGAATTGCATCCAGTTCATTATAACTTTTAACAAAGGAAGACATTTTCGCATTTTTTTTTCGATGCAGTCAACATTAGATTTATGCTTGGTGCTATATGATTAGTAATATCATTCCTTCCACCATGCGAAATGCTGAAATTACATCTACATGTAGAGCAAAATGTATATTTTTCATTTTTTGAAGATTTTGTAATACACAAGAAACTCCGCAGAATACGCATCACAGAAAATTTTATAGTACTCCCCCTTCTTCTATATTGCTGCTCATGAAGAATCACTAATACTAAATTTATTGACACTTGAAAAAAAAATGCAAGTAAAACTGCTATAGTAAAACAGTAACAGTTTAAAGAGATGCAATTTGCAGAGGAAAAAAATAGTACCACAACATATTAATTTGGTTGAATCAAGCCAAGATATTTTTATGCACATTATCGAGAGACGAACAAAGCACGGTTGGAAAGCGTACAAACTTACTAACGGACGAGCAAAATAAATCATTGCTAGAGAAGCACTGGCTCGAATGAACATTGGACTTACTTTTTTTCTTTTAACTTCCTCTTATAGTAGCATTCTTTCGTTAGGTCAAATTTATTACCAGAAAAGAAGTTATGAAACCATGACCCAATGCATTTTTAATTTCACAAACCTGACAGCTTTTGCTTAATTTCGTCATGTTGGGTATAGATTTGGGCTTAAAAATGACAGATTTAAAATCCGTTTGAATTTTTTTCTATGATAACTACGTTCTGAGATCGCATTTCGAACTGGGGCAAAGACAGCTGCTCTCAAGTGCTTGCTCCAATGCAAGTCACACCCCACGTTGGCCTCCTCAGAAGTTGTGACCCGGGGGACAAAGAATACATTACATGAAAAGGAGAGAGGGGAGGGGGGAACCAAGGTTAAACAAACCCAGCTGGTTGTTATCCTTATCAGTTTACGTGAGGCGCAAGTTTTAGTGTTTGAAACAATGCAAAACCTAACACACGGGAAAACTGCTTGATGAAAATGTTCCCACATAAACACATTACGCTTTACTTTGAAGGGATTAAGTTAAGTAAAAAAAAGTTTGAATAGCGGGTGCAAAATCATCAGAAAAAGGAAAATAAATTTTGGGAAATCACCAAATCAGTAAAATTAACATTTTGCCCGTAAAACAAGTCACATTTCCGTAAATTTTACGGGAAAATCGTAAAACCTGGCAGGTATGAATATTGTTGAAAAATGCATCCTGGGTCTCGATTTTCTTAGTGAGAACGGATACATGTTGGACCTTAAGAATGGAACATTGAAGATGGAACATGAGGAAATGGTTTTCATGAGGTTTCAGCATGACCACCTGAGGTCGAATAGGGTCACAGTTATCGCAAAGAAAAGTGCGTTTTACTAGCGAAAAGTGAAACAATTCTGGCAGGATGTTTGCCTGAGCTATCACCAGAATTTCCGATGGCAGTATGCGAAATGTCCGAAATTTGCCCGTTGCTAAAGAATGTACTTTTAGTGCAAGCACTGGTAAGAACAGCACATTGTATTGTATCCCTGTGAGAATAGCTAACCTAGGTGACGTCGATGTGAAGATAAAAGAAGGATTGGTGCTTTGCTTTTTAGACCCCGTGGTTTCGGAGCGCAGCTGCTGAGCAGTGATCCCACATGACACGCGAGTTGGCGGGAGCTGCAAAGTACCGGAGCATCTGCGTGACCTCACGGCAGAGGCTACGACGGGCCTGGGTACGGGTCAGCTAGGGAAGTGGACCGAGACGATATGCGAATTCGCCAATGTTTTTTCTGCAGGTGAGGATGATTATGGACAAACCAATGTCGTTCTCCATGGAATCGATACGGGGAATAGTGCTCCTACTAAGCAACTGCCTAGGCATTTACCATTAGCTAAGCATACAGAAGTGGAAGAGATGTTGAGAAATATGGAGAAGCAAGGAGTTATAGAGCCTTCTTTCAGCCCGCGGGCATCACCTGTTGTTTTAGTCTCTAAACCTAATGGAACGACTAGATTTTGTTTAGACTACAAGAAACACAATGAAGTAACTTGTAAGGATTCTCATCCACTACCTAGGATAGACGACACTCTGGATCATTTGGCTGGATCCGAGTGGTTTTCTATGCTCGATCTAAAAAATAGCTATTGGAAGGTGGGTATGCATCCAGATGATAAAGAGAAAACTGCCTTTTTTTTTTTTTTTTTTTTGATTGGAGGTTTAACGACCGCCGTGAGCAACTTAATGGGCTATAAGCAGTCGCCTGTCCCTAATTTAGGGTCACTGGTTCCAGGGAAGGGAGAGAGCCAGTGCCGTAAGACAAACACAACATCCATGCCTCACCTGGATTCGAAACCGGACCCCTTCCACACGAATGATCAGAGGCCATCGCTTAGACCACTGCGCCACTGGGGCGGCAAAACTGCCTTCACGACAGGTAATGGTTTGTGGCAATTTCAGGTAATGCCTTTTGGACTGTGTAATGCGCCCGCCACATTTGAACGTTTAATGGAAACTGTTCTTCGAGGTTTACTGTTTGACATCTGCATGGTTTATCTGGATGACATAATTGTGTGTGGTACCACTTTTGCTATGAATTTGGATAATTTGAGAGTGGTTTTCACCAGGCTCGGGGAAGTGGGGTTAAAATTGAATCTGAAAAAGTGTAGATTTTTGCAAAAGGAGGTGAAATACTTAGGACATGTAATTTCTGCAGATGGCATAGGGACAGACCCTGAAAAGATTGCGGCAGCCAAAGAATGGCCACTGCCAACGAATGTTCGGGAGGTGAGAAGTTTCCTTGGGTTATGTTCCTATTACCGGAAATCTATCAGAGGCCTTTCGCAGATAGCTCGACCATTGCATCGGTTAACTGAGGCGAAGGTTCCCTTTGAGTGGAATAAAGAGAGCCAACGAGCCTTCGCAGCAGTAAAAGAAGCTCTGATATCAGCATTGGCATTGGCCTATCCCAAAGCGGAATTATCATTCATCCTTGATGTCGATGCTAGTGAAACTGGAGTGGGTGGATTTTTGTCACAGGTTCAGAATGAACAGAAAAAAGTCATAGCATAATTTAATAAATCCCTTTCTAAGCTGGAGCAGAACTACTGTGTTACTATGAAGGAATTATTGGCTATGGTAAAAGGTATAGAACATTTCCATCATTATTTGTTTGGTAGAAAATTCTTGTTGTGGACCGATCATGGCGATTTGCGTTGGTTGTTTAATATTAGGAACCTAGAAGGCCAAGTGGCAAGATGGATAGAACGATTACAGGCTTATTTTCCGGTACAACATCAGAGGGGCAGTGCACATAAGAATGTGGATGCTTTGCCAAGAAGACCCAGTCCACTGCAATGCAAATCCTGCTAATGCGCAGAGAGCAATGACCTGCAGCTGGGGAGACAAGCAGTGCGACAGGCGATAATTCCCCCGACCTCGACTGTACGATATCTGTTGAGACCGGAAGAGATGCGGAGAGCAGATGAGGATGTTGGAAGTCTGGTCTGATGGAAGGAGGAATCTCCTGACCGGCCTCCGTGGGCATCCATCGCAGCATACGGACCGATCTTGAAAAGTTATTGGGAACAATGGGATTCACTTGTGGTTTGAGATGGAATTTTGTATAGAGAATTGGAAAATTCTAGGAATGATTTGTGACAAATTCAACTGGTGGTTCCAAGATCCTTGGTGAAAGATGTGTTGAAACAAATGCATGATAGCCCGACTGGAGGACACTTCAGTGTCAGAAAAACTCTTGCAAAAGTCCGGGAACGATTTTACTTGATAAATGGTAGGACGGATGTGGAGAATTGGTGCAGATAGTGTCACTTGTGCGCATCCAAGAAAGGCCCTATGATACGATGCTGTGGCCGAATGCAAGTATATAATGTGGGAGCACCGTTCGAAAGGGTAGCCATTGATGTCATGGGGCCATTTCCTAAGTCGGAGGATGACAACTGATATTTGTTGGTGGTCATGGATTATTCCACCAAATGGCCGGAGGTCTTTCCTATGGAAAATCAGGAGGCAGTTGCTGTTGCCAAAATTCTTGTCATTAGATTGGTGAGCTCTCACAGGGTTCCACTTTAATTGCTTTCCGACCAGGGGTGGAACTTCAAGTCTAAAGTGTTCCAAGAAATGTGCAATTTACTTGGTATTAAAAAGACTCGAGCTATATCACTTCATCCCCAGAGTGATGGAATGTGTGAAAGGTTCATACAGACCTTGGGGCAGCAGCTTTCATTATTTGTTAGTAATAAACAGAAAGATTGTGACAGGCTTGTTCCGCTGTTTTTGATGGTGTACCGAGCTGCGGTGCATGAAACCACAGAGAATACCCCGAGTATGATACTGTAAAGGCGATAATTATGTCTCCCTTGTGACTTGGTGCTTGGATGGCAGGAACCAATTGCCCAGGATTCTAACACGTATGTCACAGAGCTTACAAGGAGATTAGAGAAAGTGCATAGTTTTGCTAGGAAGAATATTCAGATAGCTACTGAAAGAATGAAAACCAGATGTGACATGCAGGCAGCTGAGAAAATGTTTAAGGAGGAAGACTTAGTCTGGCTCTATAATCCACGAAGACAAAAGGGAAAGTCACCCACATTGCAGCGCCCGTGGGAAGGTCCCTACGTAGTGAAGAAAAGAATCAACAACGTTCTTTACAAAGTATCGTACAACAATAGGCCAGTTAGAGTCATACACATCGATAGGCTTAGACCGTATAGAGCAGGGAATACCGAATCATAAACAGTTGAAGGATAAGCGTCTCAGAGGATTGGTTAGTTTCCCGTTGGCTGACATGGTGACATGAAATGGTGAGAAGTGGAGAGCCTGAGAACATGGAATGAGCTTGTCGGTTGTAATAATTTTGTATAGTGTGCTCGGTGTTGTGTTGAATTGGTGGAAATATTTTAATCTTGCTGCATGTCGTGTGCTGTGGTAGTGGAACAGTGTAATGTAAGTTAATTATGTAGTGTCGTATTTGTGTACTGCCCTGGGGAGTGGCAGTGTAAATAATTATGCAATTATGCATGGAATGTAGGCATTCCCTGAGGCTCGTTAGAAAATGGGATGGGCCTGGGGAATGCCAAAGGCCAATTCAAGGTGATTGCTTTAAGTAAAGGGCAGAGGCGACAATGGGCCGAAAGGGAAGAGGGGCACTGATGGGTTCTTATCTGGGGTAGGCAGCTCCAGGTGGTGGAATCGCTGCGAATCACAGGTAGTTTAAATGCACTCGAGACAAGTTGCACTTTGAGAAGGGGGCAATGTGATGACCCCATCCTCGCATAACTAATTGGCGAGAGGCGTGGCTAATGCGTGTTAATTGGAACTTGACTGGGGGTTTAATTAACAGAGTTGAAGAATAATTAAACACATGCAAAGGACGGAATAAAAAGAAAGGATTTGTAGTGCTTTGAATTTATCTGGCGAGATGCAGGTGTGTGCCATGAAGACAAAGAGCTTGTAATTGTTAAATTGGACAGGTCAGGGGTTAAAAGCTTTTCCTCATAACTCAAAATTTGTTTGGACGGCAAGGGCTTTGGAACTTTTAGCGGTAAGCAAAGCCTCGTGAGAGACAATGGCGAAGGTTTTAGGCTAAAAGCGTTTGGTAATAAACATGCCGTGTTTTTCAAGTGGTGGAATGCACAGCTGTGCCACCCTCTTGGAGACAAAGGAGATTCACAGAGTTCTTTTGATACAGCTGAGAGACAGGATGGGAATTTCCTCGTGCTAAAATTTGCTGCCGTCTGCTGTCTTAGTTGAAAACCTCAACCCCGGAAAACCCAACAAAAGAAAGCTGAAAAGAATCGCAGACCTCTAGTTTTGCCTTGGAATTTTCATAAACTTGCTGGACTGCAGACATAAAAAGATACTGTAAAGAGAGCCGTTTCAGGTGTGTGACAGCTAGGACACAGGACACCTCGCTCCACGCAAAAGCATTGCTTCGTCGAAAGAGCAGGAGAGCCCCCCCCCCCTTACCCCCTGTGCCGGAGAGGGAAACAGAAAGTCGCCATTGCAGCCTCTATGCGAAAGAGGAGGAAACCCGCCTGGGTGTGTCTGTGATTACGCACTGACCGCTTCATCGAGTGACACTGGCTTCTACAACGGTGGTGAGAAAGTGCTTCAAAGTTAGGATTAACGTACCCGTGTGTGTTCCGTTTTCACCAAGTTTTCACTGGATTCTCGTGGTTCCGGCATTATGTAAGTACTTTATCCATATTTCTTCGTAGCCCATATTCATAGGACAGAAACTACTCTCTATTCGCTGGAAATTATTGAACGGACAAACTTTTCAGTTGCTTCATGATTTCAGAGTTACTAAAAAGGGCCAAAGCAGCCTGGAATTTAAGAGAATTTTTTGTTTTGTTTTTGATTGGAGGTTTAACGACCACCGTGAGCAACTCAATGGGCTATAAGCAGTCGCCCGTCCCTAATTTAGGGTCACTGGTTCCAGGGAAGGGGAGAGCCAGTGCCGTAAGACAAACACAACATCCATGCCTCACCGGGATTCGAACCCGGACCCCTTACAGATGAATGATCAGAGGCCATCGCTTAGACCACTGCGCCACCGGGGCGGTTAAGAGAATTTGACATCCAATGATATTCCTGTATAATTATTTCCATATCCAGTAAATCTCTTTTTAATTGTTATACTGTGTCTCTATTGAACGCTTGGTGTACTGTGAAGGCTGGTTGGCTCACAAGATATGCTTGCAGATCCAGCATATGAATTATGTCTGAAGAAAATTGGCATCCTGTTATCCGGGTCATTATAGGCCAGAGGTTGTAACAATATTTTAAATATATTTCAATAAAATCACTAAGAGGAATAAAAGAAAAAAAAATGCTATTGGTTCAGTGTTATATCATTATAAATACTGATAAATTTACACATACACATGTGGCTTGTGTTAGTGACAGTTTATTGTCAGTGAAGGACCATTTTTCTAATATTCCGAAATGCATAATAGAAAGTAAAGTAATCTGCAATGGAGTTGTCTGGTTTTTCCAATTGACTGGGGTTGGCATCCCCCACAGTCTCGGCTGACCTTTGTATATATATCTCTAAACATGTTTTGGCACTGTTTAGCCAAATATTCAAGATTTTTTCCACAAAAACAACAAACGAATGTTAGATAAAAAAGTTTTCTCTGTTCTAGCAACAAAAATCATTCACTAGTAGCACTGATATTGTAAATACTATCAAAATAAAATATCAGTACGTATAAAGTAGTAACACTCATCCACGTGAGAACTACACACAGTGTTAAATGCCACTGTATGTAGTTCTCAAGTTCTCACTTCAATAAGACAAGTGGCATATGCATATTCCCTCATATTTATTATGATGCACTACATTCTAAATCTGATTTCTACAGACCTGAGAAATTTCACCAGTGCTGATACACCATGAATGCATGTGCATTCACCACAAAGACCATGAATAACTAACTCCTGACACTGGGAAGCACAGACTCATATTCTTCGGAGTCCAGGTTTGACCTTAACAGTTTTTCATTTGTTCCAGCATTTAAAAAAAACCTTTGAAAGAACAACCTTTCAAGTGTTGGGTAAATTTTTTTTTAGGAATATCAGAAATGGTCCATTAACAGGATTCACTGTTTTGTGATTTCACCCCACCCCTTTTCCCTAGGATGAATGCCTAACTCGAGCAGAGAGTACCAGATATGCTCACGTATAAGTCAAAAGTTTTTGGAAGAAATCCTGATTTCAAGAGGGGGGGTTATATGTATGCGAATCAGTAAAAAATAGGACTGGACTTCCAAAGCGTTGCATGACTTCACCCACCTCATTTGCTAGCGGGTTTGTTCATGTTTTAGATCGCTGCTCTCCATGTGTCACTATGCTATTGCTTTCTGACCTTCTGTCAGTTGTACCCTCAGCTGTTTTTTATAGCTACAGATAATAACTGGCACGTATGATTATTCTGCTTTCAAGACAGTGTGGACAAATGGCACTCCTGTCATCAGCCAATGGCAAACATGCATTTCAAAAGGAGGCATTCATTGCACACTGAAGTAAGAAGAAAATTATGATTACAGAGATTTTTCACATTCCATTATACACTGAAGTGCCAGAAAAAACTGGTACAGACGAGCTTATACAAAATACATAGTAACGTCACCTATGCGCATGCTCGGTTGCGTCCCCATTGCGTATATAAAGCGATAGACATCCTTGCCGGCTGTCAGAGCTGTTTTCGGCATGAGAATGACAAGTAATAACAACTTAAGTGATTTTCAACGCGGTGTCATAGTTGGCGCTCGTGAGATGTGCCATAGTATTTCGGAGGTACAAACGAAGTTAGGATTTTCATGTACGGCCATTGCAAGGGTGTACCGTGACTACAAGAATTCCGGCAAAACCTCCAACCTACGATACCAGTGTGGCCGTAAAAAGACATTGGGTGAACGTGACCATCATAGGCTGTCAAGAATCGTTTCAGCGACAGGCGTGCAACACGCTTGCACGTACCATCGGAATTCAATACTGGAGCCTTAACAAGAATCAGCGTCCGGACTAAGAAACGTACCCTGCACGATATGGGCTTTGAGAGTCGACGCCCAACTCAAGTCCCCTTGATTGGTGCATGACACAGAGCTATGCGCCTCGCTTGGGCACGGCAACACCACCACTGGACACTTGACGACTGGAAACAAGTAGCCTGGTCTGACAAATCGCGTTTCCAACTGTATCGAGCAGATGGAAGGATTCATGTGTGGCGCAAACCCCATGAAGCCATGGATCCCGCCTGTCAACAGGGAACTGTACCGGCTGGTGAGGGGTCCGTAATGGTATGAGGTGTGTTTAGCTGGACTTCACTGGGACTCCTGGTACGTCTACAAACGTCTGTGACCGGCCAACGCCATGTGTGCATCCTTTCTGATGAGGTACACTCGTTTATGTCCTGCATTCATGCTGATGAGTTGGGCCTGTTCCAACAGGACAATGCACCTCCACACCACACAAGTGTCGGGACGCCACATTATGGTTAGAGGAGTATTCATCTGAGTTTGGGGTGTTGCCATTCCCGCCCAAGTCCACAGATCTGAATGTGATAGAACACATTTGGGATACCATGCAACGCGCCATCAAACACAGGAATCCGAGACCTCGGAATACGCCCGAATTGTGGAACGCTCTGCAGGAAGTATGGTGTGCATTGCCTATAGCATATTTTCAGAAGCTAGTGGAGTCCATGCCCTGCCGTATTTCTGCAGTTCTGTGCTCCCGTGGGGGACCTACCTAGTATTAGACTGGTGCAGTGTACATATTTTTCTTGCGCTCATTGAAATACATACACTACTGTTTGTGAAAATTCCAACACCAAGAAAGATCATGTTATTCAAGTGAAATTTATATCACAGATTGCTCATGTTACAGGAGATAACTGATTACATTTGTAGAGCTATTCAAGATCATCCTGGGGAATAGCCTAGCAGGCTGCTTTTATGTGAGACCAGAGTCCATTTGTAGTGAATTGAAGAGGCAGTATTCTTAAAAACCTTAATCTGTTTTGCATTTCAGTATTTATGTTGTGTAGTGGCACACGAAGAGCGACTGTTTGAAGGTAAACAAATTGTTGGCAACCGCAGCGGGAGGATACACGTCACACTTTGAAAATGCTTCCAAAAATAAAAAAAATATGAAATATTTTTTCATTCAGAGTAGGATTCCTATGGGAATAGGTGTGCCTAACATGATAAGTGAAACAAATAATCCCGTTTCAAATTGAGACCGTGGAATTTCTTGCTTCCAAACAAGAAGGAATACCTCATTATATCCCTGTGCAGTTCCATCTTTGGAAACGAGCATGCAGTGAGTCAGACACCAGATAAATCACTCAGTTATTGGGAAGGGCCACAACCAATCAAGCATCTCCCCTCTCCTGAGTTTTCACAGCAAGCGACATGCATCTTCTGGCCTAGTTCCCGTCAGCTGTGTCAGAGCAGTTAGCGCTATGGAAGAGCAAAGACAAAGTGTTTTATGAAAGATGGTAACTTGAAAAAGGCTGACACTAGCCTTGTTACTGTTTGGATGAAAGAAGTGTGGGATGCAATTTCACCAGGATTGGTTATGAAGCCTTTCAAAAAATGCTGCATAAGTAATGCCATGGATGTTACTGATGTTATTTGGAAACTTTGATACCAAATTGTTCTCTGAAAGGTTTTACATAAGATAATTTCAGAAATTTGCATAATTGATTTCAATAAATATGTCTAAATACTTGAAATTTAAGTTTGGCTTGTATGTGGGTCAAGGTTTTTCAAAAATTTTTAGCTATTGAAGTAGGGCAGTCAGCTTATATGTGAGTACATATGGTAATTTGAAAACAAATGATGCATGGGCTCATACCAATCAACTAAACAATATAAAATGTTGCATATCATTAGAATGCACACAAACAAAATAATGAATACACTTATTTTTGGCACAAAATATTATGGAAATCATCATTTAATTTAATAGACATGACATTAACTTGATTACCATGAATCATATTTAGAAACTTCAAAACTTGAAAATCTGGACCATCTAAATGCAAAACTTCTAATATTTGACCACATACAGTCACCATCATTATTACACAACAAAAGATAATGAATCTCCAAGCAATAGGAATGCTTAAACTACTGTTATTTACCAGCCAATACATGCTGCTGATGAACCTCTACACTTTGCAGCATTGCTGCTATACATGGATGGAAAGGGGCAGTAATAGTTTTGATTTATGCTCAAAGATTAATACAAACTTTTATGTTCCCTGAAGAATCTTCAATATGGATTACAGTTACAAAAGCAGTGTTATGCCAAACAAAATGATTAAAATTTCTAAATGCAATTAAAAAATTAATTACAGTCTCCTTACAAATTCTCATCAATTTCATTTAGTGCTTCTAAGGTATTTCAGCCAACCAACAAAGTGAATGCAAACTGCAAAGAGAAAAAGCATTTCATTTTTTTTAATCAAAAAGTTTTACTTAAACACATTTGCTTGAAAATCCAGCCTTATATATTGTAACGAGCACATTCAAAAGTTTTCAAGTTTTTGAGATAAACTGCAACTACTGAAAGTACTACAATGCTACATACAGTTACTCTGATTCTAAAATATTCTGCAGCAGCAAATAAATGAAAAAATATGCTTGAATGGGAGTTTTATAAATGGTTCTTCATTTACAACTAACAAAATCTTATCAAGCAATGTTCATTTATTTTCACACAAAAAGTTGACACACACACACACACACATAATACTCAACACATTTTGAGAGAATTAAGGTTCGGTTTTCAATAGAAGCATTTATTAATATTGCATCACCAATAACACATTAAAACTTTGCAACGGTCAATTAGCCCTGTCCCCCAAAACATCCACCTATCTTAATGAATCTATCAATTACACCTCCATAACATTCACTTTGATTTGATTTGCACTGCTTTCTCGCCACAGTTTATCACTTTTGATGTGATAGTGCTAATACTATATGTTCCTGATAATAACTGAACTTCAGTCCCTTTGAAACACATCAAGTGTCTTTCTGTTCTTGAATTTCTTTGTGTGAAAATAATTACCACTACACAAGATTTTGTTAGTTTTATGAATACAAATTTCCTACCATATTTCTCTTTTCATAATATTTACAGTACAAAATATTCTGTAGCTGCAAGTATAGTATATTGAAAAACATGCTTGAATGGGTTTTCCAAATTTTCCAGCATGACTGAATAAAAAAAAAAAAATTCACTTTATACACAGTTTGGATAGAACTTGTAGCACTTGTTGAAATTTGTCATGTCTTTCTTTAGACGAAGCATTTGCCCCTCTACTACCCCAAAGTAATCTCAAGT
This sequence comes from Macrothele yani, assembly GCA_039090855.1. Lineage (NCBI taxonomy): Eukaryota > Metazoa > Arthropoda > Arachnida > Araneae > Macrothelidae > Macrothele > Macrothele yani. The sequence continues at coordinate 68,819,871 of CM077025.1, read as the reverse complement.
GAAATTCAGTGCAAAATATTTCAAGCAGTAAATCAATGTAATTCATGCTTTGCAAAGTGATTTCAGCATTTTTACGGAACACAGCATACTGCTGCATCATGTTGCGACCAATTTCAAGGTGATTCTCTAAAAGTTGAAGCCCAAAGTCACCACTATTTTGATCTCCAGGCAAATTGAAACTTAGAACATTCTTGCTTATACATTCATCATCTACTGGTTCTGGCATTTCATTAACAATGGTGAGATGTTGTTGCATAATAGACACCAGTGACAAAACATATGGAATGCAAGTATTTGGAGCATCGAGACCAGACGTTTCCTGCATAGACTTTAAAACAGGACGTAATTTAGTTTCAAAAGAAAATGCTGTTTGAGTGTAGGAATGCCTTAGGGCTAGCCATAATGACTGGAGGCAAGTGACCTGGAAAAGAAAAAAAGCAGTTTAATAAATTGCAAAGCACTCAGTAAAATTGCTTGTTTGAACACTACACCATATTAACATAATTACATGGAACAAGAAGTCACGAGTTTTAAATGCAAGATATCACAGAAACCATCATTCAATTTTTTCAGAACATGGCAATTAATACAAAATGAAGACTGGCATCTTTCATTGCTGTAAGAAATGCTGAAAACTGTACTGTCCTAGAACAGGTGTCTGGTGCCCCAATTTACATTACTCCAGCTATTTATAAATATCTAAAAATCCCATCAAACTTTCTTATACGAAACTCCACATTTACATTGCTCCAATTTAACATTGTTTTGTAAAGGAAACATCATAATTAATCTCCAGTTTTGCAATATGATATGTTGTTTACGTTATGAAAAATCTCGTACATCTGTGACGTGGCATCGCACGTATTTGTGTGGCAACAACAAATTCTAAAACAATAAATCAAGCGAAATTACCATGCTTTTCAACATACACTCTGTATAATCACTTCATTGGATACAAAATTGCATTTATGCTCTCACGGATATAACATGTTTTGAAATTTAGTTCTGTAATATGTTTTTGATTATCTGTAGTGAATTAAAAGCAACTCCAGAAAAAAACATGAGTTTTTTTTTTTGTTAAAGAAAAGTAGATTAAATATTATTGCGGAAGCTGAATTAGACATTAAGATTTCTTGCTTGTGCACAGTGTATTTGTATCTCTTCATTTTATTTTTCTAGATTTTCCTTATTTTTTTTTTCATTATATCACAACTATATTTTTGCATGTGATTTTGCCTTATTGTGAAAATAGATATTTAAAAAAAAAGTGAACAGGCAGAATAGCACAGCAGCATTTATATGAAAAAAATATTGATACAAGAAAGCTGAACAACCACATACCTTCCAACTTTCAGAAACCGAAAATCGTAAAAAAAAAATCGATATATTTGATGAAATTTTTGATCGATATATCCAATGAAATTACTTGTTGCACATATTGATTAAATGTACTGAACATATCGATTAAAAAACGATATGTTACCTAACTCAAGTATCAACTATTAATTGAAATGACTACAGATGTTTGAATTTATCGGCACATTTATTTTGATTATCCATACATAATTTCTCATTACTATGCTATATCATTATGGTCTATAAAGAGATAAAAATTTATTTTTATGGAAGCTTGCATCTAAAGGGAAGGATGTTCCACATCCTTTGACCCCCAAATCCAATAGGATCGTATCCCACGCTGTCACAGAACAAACTAAAATGTTTTCAAAAACAAACCATTTTCATGCTAGGATTATCTTATGCAGAGACGAACGATGAGACAGTCAAATAAAAAAAATGAAATAAATGAGTGACTGAGGGATACTAATTGGTAAATTATGTTCAACTAAAGACGAAGTGAACAAACCTTTTGCACAAATTGCATCCATTTCATTATTAACATACATACATACATACATACATACATATCACTAAGCTGTTCTCTGAGATTCAGAGGTTAGCTCCAAAAAGAAATACAAACATCCAGATATTTTCACTTATTGTTGTTGTATCAAACTTCGCCATTTACAGCGATCTTGACATACAACTCGTGCTTCACTGATATCCATTACATGCCTTACACAAGATCTTTTATACTTCATACTCATAATCTTTTTCTCATGCAGACACTCCTGAATCTGATCCACCCATGTCTTCCTTTGCCTTCCTCTGCCTTTCCTTCCTGCCACTTGGGCTGAAAATATTTTCTTAGTAAGCATTTCATCACTCATTCTTTCAACATGGCCAAACCACCGAAGCATATTGGTCTCCACCTTGCTAACAACATTTTGCTTTACATCACACAACTGCAATACATCTTCATTCCTCACACAATCAGATCGTGTCTTGCCACAAACCCCACGTAAGTAACGCATTTCTCCAGCACACAAACGACTCCTATGTTTCTTCTGTAGTACCTAGGTTTCACTGCCATACATCAGCGTAGGAACAATTACTGCTTCATACACAGCCATGCGGGACTCTCTAGAGAACCCATCATTCCTGTGAAAACCTCCCAGAGCAGCTATGACTTTCAAAGAAGAATTCACTCACCTACTGATTTCACCATCCAACTTGTTCTCTCTGTCAAACATGCTTCCTAAATACACAAACTCACTCACCTCGTCAATCACAGTGCCATTTATACTTACATTACATTCAGTGCTACCCATTCCTCTCTCAAACACCATAACTTTGGGTTTTCCCTTATTTATACTCAGTTTGAGTTTCATGCAAACTTCGTGCATCCGAGTCAACATACTCTGCAACTCACTTTTGCTCTCTGCCAACAGGACAGTGTCATCAGCATACAGCAATCTGCACACACGGATATCACCAAGACATAAACCACTATTATCTATTTTGGCCTCACGCATGCATGCGTCCATAAATATATTAAACAGCCATGGTGACATTACACAACCTTGTCTAACTCCTGCACCAATGGAAAACCATTTTGATAAAACACCACCATTCACTCGTACACAAGCTCTACTACCAGCATACATGGCTTTTACACTATTAAGTAGATTCCCAGTAACACCATATTCATTCAATACCTTCCACAAAAGTGTCCTATTCACTCGGTCGTAAGCTTTCTCTAAATCTATAAAGGCAGTAAAAACTTTCTTCCCAACAGCCAGATACTTTTCAATCATCATGCGTAATGCAAAAATCTGGTTAGTGCAGCCTTTCATCATCATCATCATTGTCAACCATTATCAATCCACTGCTGGACGAAGGTCTCCCCAAGTTTCCTCCACAACGGTCTGTCTTGTGCCAGTCTCCTCCATGTCACTCCCGCATATTTACGAATTTCATCCACCCATCTCCCATGTGGTCTTTTTCTGGGTCTTTTCCTGTCCCTTGGAATCCAATCTAAAATTTCAGCTGTCCATCTATGGTCTGTCCTTCTGGCAGTATGTCCAGCCCATTGCCATTTCAGGGATTTAACTCTGATCATGATGTCTTCCACTCTCGTCATTTTTCGGATCCACGAGTTCCTCTTCTTATCTCTCCTGGTTATACCAAGCATGCATCTCTCCATGCTTCTTTGAGTTGTCTGCAGCCTTTGTATGTCTCTTTTAGTTAAGGTCCACGTCTCTCTGCACCATAATGCACTGGAAGGATGCATTGATCAAACACTTTTCTTTTAAGACATAATGGCATATTGCTCTTGAAAATTATGCTGTTTCTTCCAAAAGCTCTCCAGGCAAGTTTTGTACGCCGATTAATTTCTTCATCAGTGTGACCCTCACTTGATATCTGCTGTCCAAGATAAACATACGTATCTGTTATCTCCAGTTTTTCTCCATCAATCGATAAATCTTCATTTCTTGTAAAAGCATTGAACATCACTTTAGTCTTCTGAAAGTTCATTTTTAATCCCACTTCTTTACTCTTGTCAGCAAGTTCCTGGATCATACTCTGCAGCTCTGATGGGGTAGTTGCAAAAATGACTACGTCATCAGCAAAACGAAGGTGGGTTAGATAATCTCCATTAATCTTTATCCCTTTGTTTTCCCAGTTCAGTGATTGAAAGACATTTTCCAATGTGGCATTAAAGAGCTTCGGAGATATGGTGTCACCTTGTCTCACTCCCTTTCCAATTTTTATGCGTGTTGTATTTTCAAACAGCCGAATCTTTGCACTTGCATTTTCATAGATGTTATTAATAATATTAATGTATGCATCTTCAATACCACAGGATTTCAGAGCCGTGGTAACTGCTGATGGTTTCACCGAATCAAAGGCTTTTTCATAATCGATAAAAGCCATGCACAATGGAAGTTCATATTCCCTCGCTCTTTCAATTAGTTCTCTCAGTACGTGGATATGATCTATTGTGCTGTAGCCACTCCTGAATCCAGCTTGTTCTCTCGGTTGAGCCATGTCCAGTGTTACCTTCAAGCGGTGTGAAAGAACTTTAGTGAAGATTTTATAAACCACTGATAGGAGGCTGATAGGTCTGTAGTTCCTGAGATCCTCAATGTCACCTTTTTTATGTAGCAGGATCATTGTAGCATTGTTCCAATCCTCAGGAATCTTCCCTTCATTAAGGCATCGAGTGAAAATTTGGGCGAGTACTGTTTCAATTTCTCCACTTGCTTCTTGTATGATGTCTATAGTAATTCCATCTTCTCCTGGAGCTTTCCCCCGCTTCATGTTCTTGATTGCATGAGCAACTTCTGCTGGGAGGACTGGAAGAACTCTGGTACCTTTCATGATGTCTGGAGTACATGTATCATCCCTTTCATATAATTTGGAGTAGAAATCTTTCACTCTTGTCAAAATTTCGCCTCTATTTCTTGTTATAGAACCATCTTCTTTTCTCAGAGCCATAATCTGTTTTCTTCCCTTACTGAGATGTCCCTTTGCTATCTTTAGGCTTTGGTTGTTTTCAATTGCTTTCCTCACTAGCTCACAGTTGAATTTCCTTACGTCTTCAGTGATACTTTTTCGTGTTGTCTTGCATAGCTCTATATATTCCACTTTGGAAGTCACATCTTCTTTAGTTGTCCTCATCTCTCTTCTTTTTTGCATCAACATTTTGGTTTTTCCTGATAATTTGTTCACATGCAACTTGTTCTTAGACCCAGCTAATTTTGTTGCTGTTTCCATTAGAGCTTTGGTTACTTTTCTGTTAACTTCCGAAATATCCACTTCTTCCGATGTTAGGCTTTCTAAAGCAGAGAATCTGTTCTTCAGTTCCAACTTGAAAGTATTATGGTGTTTTTTAAGGTTGGTTATGTCAATGCATTTTGTTTGTCTTATGAGCTTGCCACGTTCCAGTTTAGTGTTGAGGTGCATCTTACATCTCACCAATCTATGGTCACTACCTGTGTTGAACTTGTTCAGCACACTGCAGTCTTCGATGACGAATTTTTTGTTACACATAATAAAATCAATTTCACTTGTTGTCCCAATTGGATGTCTCCATGTCCATTTCCTGTGTGGCTTTTTCTTGAAAAAGGAGTTCAAGATGAAAAATCCTTCTGCCTCTGCAAACTCAACGAGAGTATTTCCACGCTGGTTTCTGTTGCCGTGACCGAATTTACCTACTGAAGTTTCATTCTGTTGCCGTTGCCCTATTTTTGCATTGAAATCTCCCATAATTATCTTCAAGTGCTGCTTACCTTTATTATTTAGATGACGAATTTCCTCATAAAATTCTTCAATTTCTTCTTCAGGATGACTTGTGGTGGGTGCATAAGTTTGAATAATCTGAGCCTGGTATCTTCTCGATAGTTGGATAACGAGTCGTGCAGCTCTGTCAGAGGAACTTTCAACTTCTACCACTTTATCCTTCAGTTTCTTGTTTATTATAAATCCAACACCACTAGTTCTGCCAGTATCTGTCCCACGATAATAGAAGAGATGTCCACTTTTCAGTTCAATGAGATCTTCTCCTTTTCTCCTTACCTCACTTAGCCCGACGATGTCCCACTTGATCCTTTGTAGTTCCTCTTCCAATTCAAGAAGCCTTGAATCAGAAGATAGGGAGCGTCCGTTATAGGTAGCCAAGGTCAGCATCAAATGGCAGCCTAGTCCGGTCCTCCGGGGATTCTTAGCACCCTCTGCCTTCATGTCGCACTGGCCGCTGCCTTGGCCAGGTACATTCCAGCTGCCGGAGACTGAGGGCCAAGATTTAAGTTGTAGAGTCATTTTGGAGGTGTTTGGCCATAACTCACCACGCTGGCCAAGCGGGTTGGTGAGTGTGGGATAGCATTTCCTCTGATCCCGATGCAGCCTTTACCAGGCATAAAACCACTCTGAACATCCCACACTTTCAATGATGTAAGACCCCGTACTTTTTGAATAATAACCTTACCAAACACTTTCCCTGGCACACTCCATAGGCTAATACCACGATAGTTCTTGCATTCAGTCTGATCACCTTTTCCCTTATACAAAGGAACAATAATAGCATCCTTTCAATCCCGAGGGACCATTCCTAACTCCCAGCACAACTGGCAAATTTCAGTTAACCAGTCAATTATAGAGTCACCACCATACTTCAACATCTCTGCAGTTATGCCATCAACTCCTGGAGCCTTACCATTCTGAAGAGATTTTAGAGCCAATTCCACTTAGTAGTTCTAATTCTGACTATTATATAGCTCTAATTATTGTACTATTCTCTTTTACGTGTGATATTTCAAAGTAACTTGTACAGAAAACTAGCGGATAATGCTTAACCTTGGCATTCCTTTCTAGCGACGGGGACATTTCATGCACGTGTTTTCCGGTCTTTGTTGAGGTTATTGTCCTAAAGTCCGTTGTATGCGATGACTGGCTTTACTTCTCACACTTTTCGCTGGGTATACTCATTGGATCTTTGCTTTAGGATTCAAACATCAATTTTTACCGTTCTTTATACTCGAAATTTTCGCCCATACTCTGGGCATCTTCAGGAGCGTGGCGACTTTACCACCGATGTTCGTGGTTAACTTCGCGCTAATGGAGTCCGATACTCCTTGTTGCCATTCGTCGGAAAAACTTTCCTGGATATATTTCGTTATCAAGCCCGGCTGGCGCCATCTATGTTTCGTTAAGAACACTTTTTTTCCCCCCATATTTTTTTAAATTTTTTTTAATTTCTTCTCCTATCCTGGTTTTCTTGTCTTTTTTTGCCTGTTTTTCTTTTGTTGTTGTTTTTCTTGTCTTATTAGTTCTTTCCACAGGCCCGATAATGTGCTAGGGTCGTTCTGGTTACATACCCTTGCTTTATTTTTGTAGATTAATATTGCTTCTTCCCTCCTCATTTGCCTTTTCGATTTTTTATTCTTTTTTAGCATTTTAATTTCATCAAACTTTGGGAATGTCCGGTTTTCCAAGCAGAATTGCACTAAAGCCGTTTTGGCTTCTTTTTTTTGCCAGTTAGATATGTGTTGTTTAAGTCTTTTTTAATCTGTTTTTCGTACTTCCAATGTACGATATTGGGGGTATGTGTGCTATTGGAATTTCGTAGGTTCCTGATTCTTCTAGCATTTTTTCTTCTGTTTTTTTGTTGACAGTCATACTTTTCACGGTGTGCACTGAGCTTCCTAGTTGTAAGTCATATTTAGCACAGTGCTTATTGATTTCTTTACTCACTCCTTCCAGGTATGGGAAAGCTCCAATGTATTTCAATTTTTTATTTCTCATCTTCCTTTGGTTGTGCACTTCTTGGCCTTCTTTACTCTGAGTCATATGCTTTTTACTCTCATGTATCCATTTATTAATTAGCTTGCTCGGGTACCCATACTCTTGTGATATTTTCGAGATAAACTCTAGCTCTTGATTTTTTAGCCTGTTGTTAGATGTGTGTGTGTACGCTCGCCGTATCAAGTTTACTATGCTGTTTTTTTTATGTATCACTGGATGGTGCGACGAGTATGGTATCAGTACAGGTATGTAAGTTGCTTTTCTGAATACAGAGTATTCAAAACTATTTTTGTTTTTCTTTAGTTGAATGTCCAGGAAGGATAGGCAATTATCCTCTTCAAACTCAATAGTTAGCTCTATGGTGTTACAGATTTTGCTAAACTGCTGTGCTAGATCTTGTAGCTCGGCTTTGTTAAGTTTAGACATTATAATAATGTCGTCTACATATCGAGCATAAAGTATTGGTTTTTCAGGTAAATTTTGAATAATTTCTTTTTCGAGGTATGCCATAATCACTTCTGCGTATAATGCCGATAATGGGGATCCCATAGGGCCACCTTGTGTTTGTTTATATATATTTCCTTCAAAATGGAAGATGTTGTTTTCCTTGATGAAATATAAGGTATTCTTTAGCTCTTTCAATTGTGACAAGTTTAGTTCTTTGTTGATGCTTAGTTGTTGCATAATCAATTCGATGGCTAGCTCGACAGGAGTGTTTGGGTATAACGCCTTAACATCCATGGAGGCCATAGTTATTTGCTCTAGGTCTTGATTAATTAATTTGATTTTTTCTATAAACTCATAGCTATTCTTTAATGTATATTGATTCCTCATGAATATTGGGGATAGATAGTTGTATATCTTTTTTTCTAGGTTGATGAGTGGTGAGATTTTTTCGATAGAATCAGTCTTAAAGATGTGTTTTCTTTATGAGTTTTAATTTTCGAGAATATTTTTGGCATCCCTGCTCCCATTGGAGGGTTTGCATTTTTTATTTCTGTTGGTAACGTACTGTGGTTCCTTATATTAGCCAGGAAGGTAAGTTGTTTGTCGGTGGGATCTTTGTTGATGCTATCGCACTGTAGCTCTGAGATGGCCGTAACAACAGGCTAAAAAATCAAGAGCTAGAGTTTATCTCGAAAATATCACAAGAGTATGGGTACCCGAGCAAGCTAATTAATAAATGGATACATGAGAGTAAAAAGCATATGACTCAGAGTAAAGAAGGCCAAGAAGTGCACAACCAAAGGAAGATGAGAAATAAAAAATTGAAATACATTGGAGCTTTCCCATACCTGGAAGGAGTGAGTAAAGAAATCAATAGGCACTGTGCTAAATATGACTTACAACTAGGAAGCTCAGTGCACACCGTGAAAAGTATGACTGTCAACAAAAAAACAGAAGAAAAAATGCTAGAAGAATCAGGAACCTACGAAATTCCAATAGCACACATACCCCCAATATCGTACATTGGAAGTACGAAAAACAGATTAAAAAAAAGACTTAAACAACACATATCTAACTGGCAAAAAAAGAAGCCAAAACTGCTTTAGTGCAATTCTACTTGGAAAACCGGACATTCCCAAAGCAAAGTTCGATGAAATTAAAATGCTAAAAAAGAATAAAAAATCGGAAAGGCAAATGAGGAGGGAAGAAGCAATATTAATCTACAAAAATAAAGCAAGGGTATGTAACCAGAACGACCCTAGCACATTATCGGGCCTGTGGGAAGAACTAATAAGACAAGAAAAACAACAACAAAAGAAAAACAGGCAAAAAAAGACAAGAAAACCAGGATAGGAGAAGAAATTTAAAAAAATTAAAAAAATACGGGGAAAAAAAAGTGTTCTTAACGAAACATAGATGGCGCCAGCCGGGCTTGATAACGAAATATATCCAGGAAAGTTTTTCCGACGAATGGCAACAAGGAGTATCGGACTCCATTAGAGCGAAGTTAACCACGAACATCGGTGGTAAAGTCGCCACGCTCCTGAAGATGCCCTGAGTATGGGCGAAAATTTCGAGTATAAAGAATGGTAAAAATTGATGTTTGAATCCTAAAGCAAAGATCCAATGAGTATACCCAGCGAAAAGTGTGAGAAGTAAAGCCAGTCATCGCATACAATGGGCTTTAGGACAATAACCTCAACAAAGACCGGAAAACACGTGCGTGAAATGTCCCCGTCGCTAGAAAGGAATGCCAAGGTAAGCATTATCCGCTAGTTTTCTGTACAAGATTTTAGAGCTTTACACACTTCTCTTGAGATCCCTCCTGTGCTTTCATCCCTCATTGTGACATCATCTGCATCTGTCTCAGAATTATTTTTGCTCTCCTGATCTAATAACTCACAGAAGTATTCACCCCATCTTTCACTTAACTCATTGGGCTCCCATATCATTTCCCCGATCTCATTCTTCACACAACTTACAACTTTGTCTCCCCTATTTTTGCTGAGTCTCATGTACTTCCAGAAGGACTTTCTATCTTTCCAAAAAGCCAGTTCATGCCTTTCCACTTTCTCCTTCCTATCTTTTGCCTTACTGTGGCGAACCAGCTTAGCAGCTTCACGCTTCTTACAGCGATATTCATCCACAGAGACTCTACCTTAACATCCCCAAATAGGCTTCCTTCTTTTTCTTTACTGCCTCATCAATCTCACTATTCCACCAAGCATCACCTCTATTGTTACCCACTATTGTGGTGCCACAGACCTCTTTAGCAGCAGTAACAACACAGTTCTTAAAACATTCCCACTTCTTTTCTACATCCCTCTCACAAGATTTCAGATCCTTCAGTCGTTCTCTGAGTAAGTCAGAGTACCGCTGATGATCTTCAAGGAGCCTATCAACCTTTATTTTTTCTATCCTGGGTCTCTTCCTATTCCTTTTCCTCCAACCAACATTAAGTTTCACTCGTGACACTACCAAGTAATGATCAGAATCAACATCCGCACCTCTCATCACACGGGTGTCAACAACTAAGTGTTTCAAACGCTGATCGTAAACAACAAAATCTATCACACTCTTTTGACCAAGAGTACGATTTTCCCAAGTATATGTGTGGATATACTTGTGGTTGAAAAATGTATTAGATACACACAAATCATTCTCAATGCAGAGTTCAATTAATCTTTCACCATTATCATTCACACAAGGATCATTAAACTTACCCAGAACATTGTCAGAAATTGCATTCTGCACACCTACTCTAGCATTGAAATCCCCTGCTATTATAACTTTTTCTTTAGCACCAAACTGGCTCAAGACAGCTTTTAGCTCATTCCAGAAATCTTCTTTCTTATCAGAAGGTTCCGAGTCACAAGGAGCATACACTACAACAATTTCAATTCTCTGAAGTTTCACTTTCAAACGAATCCAGAGAATTCTCTCACTTATGCAACTATAATGAATCAAGTTGTTCTTCATCTTTTCACTTAAAATCACACCTACACCAGCCTGTCCTCTCATATTATCCAATACTCCGGACCACACACTCACCGTGCCATTCACTTCTTCTACCCCAATTTCCTTCTTTTTGGTTTCACTTACACACAGCGCATCCAATCTATACTTATTCATCTCCTCAATCACCTCACTCATCTTGCCATTTATACCTCTAGTATTCTATACACCAATCTTACATTCACTCAGCCAAGATCTCTTTCTCATACGCCGTTTAGAAAGTCCAGGTCGATTCCGTGGTGGACCGTCCTTCTCAAGTGTGGTAGGTCCACCATATCCCACACTTGAGTCATTCTTAATATTTCTTTTTGTCTTTTTAATCATTATTAACAAAGGAAGTTAATTTCATATTTTTTTCCCCCACGCAGTCAACATTAGATTTGTGCTGGGCACTAGAAATATGATTAGTAATATCATTCGTTCCACCACGCCAAACGCTGAAATTACATTGACACGTAGTGCAAAATGCATATTTTTCATTTTTTAAAGGTTTTGCAATACACAGGAATTCCGCAGAATACGCATCACATAATGTTTGATAGTACTCCCCCCCCTCTTTCATATTGCTGCTTATAGCAAATCACTAATACTAAATTTATTGACACTTGAAAAAAAATGCAAGTAAAACTGCTATAGTAAAACAGTAACAGCTTAAAGAGATGCAATTTGCAGAGGAAAAAATAGTAGGCCAACATATTAATTTTGTTGAATCAAGCCAAGACATTTTTATGCATGTTATCGAGCGACGAACAAAAAAAGCATGGTTGGAAAGCGTAGAAAACTTACTGACTAATGGACCAGCAAAATAAATCATTGCTGGAGAAGCACAGGCTCGAATGAACATTGGTCTTCTTCTTCTTCTTCTTCTTTTTTTTTTTTTTTCAACTTCCTTTTATAGTGGCATTCTTTTGTTAGGTCAAATTTATTGCCACAGAAGAAGTTACGAAACCATGTCTAATGCATTTTAGTTTCACAAAACTGGCAGCTTTTGCTTAATTTCGTCATGTTGGGTATCGATCTGGGCTAAAAAATTCCACAGATTTAAAATCCTTTTGAATTTTTTTCCTACGATTACTACGTTCTGAAATAGCATTTCGAATTGGGAGTGCTTGAATGCAAGACACACCCACGCTGGCCTCTGAGAAGCTGCGACCCGGGGGACAAACAATGCATTATCTGAAAAGGAGAACGGGGGAGGGGGATAACAGCGAGATAGAGAACGTGATTGTAACCCTTATGTTACACAGCTGCATAGCCTGATGGGAATTGTCACCAGCGTTGTGTCGCTTGCGCAGGGGAAGTATTCGGATCCATCTTAAAAGACGAAGTGGAAGCAGAAAACCGTGCCGCTCGCACTTTCTTTTCACAACGGAAATAAGGAGAATTTTTTCTTTTTCATCATCTCATGTTAAGGATTTTTTGAAGTGGAATAAATATATATATATATTTTTTTGCTCTTGAAATGGGGAGAAAAATAAAATAGGGATTTTTGGTATTGGAATGAAAAACCAGAAGAAATCACTTTCCCGATCGGAATATCGGAAAGATGCCCTAAAATCGGAAGCTTTCCGGGTAAATCAGAAGGATTGGCAGCTATGCTACCATTATCTTTATTGTTGTATTATTGCTTTCCAATTTCCTATGCATTTCCTTTACACTGAAGTACAGTAACTCAGTGATGGAAAGTTGCAAAACCATTTTTGGAGCAGCAAAATGCATTTTTGGAGCAGGTACAATACCTTTTTGGAGCAGAAAAATGCATTTTTGGAGCAGGTAAAATACATTTTTGAAGCAGCAAAATGTGTTTTTGGAGCAGGTGAAATACATTTTTGGAGCAACAGAATGCATTTTTGGAGCAGGTAAAATACATTTTTGGAGCAGGTAAAATACATTTTTGGAGCAGCAAAATGTGTTTTTGGAGCAGATAAAATACATTTTTGGTGTAAGAAAACATTTTTTACAGCAGGTAAAATATTAGTAGATAGAACAAACTCTTAAGCAAAAAATGCTTTGGAAATACACTGGCGGAAAGTGAAAAAAGAACACCAAGAAGGAGACGTCTGATACCAACGAAATTTATACAGCATAATAACGGAATACAGAGGATAATGTGATCAAAACATTATGGCAAAATACAGCTGTATTTGCTGGTAAACTGAAAAATAACATTTCCATGTAACATGGTTAGTACGAGGTTGAACCGCCACGAACTGCATCACACTGTGCAATTCTGGCATGGAGTCTGTCATACAGATGTTGGATGTAAGTTTGGGGTATTGAGTTCCAAGCATCCTCAACCTGGACGCGTAAATCGGGGATGGTCGTGGCTGGCTGTGGAGACCGGATAAGTCGTTGTGCCATAAAATCCCACACGTTCTCAATGGGGGACAAATCCAGTGAACGTGCAGGCCATGGAAGTTGTCTCACACCCTGAAGTGCATGCTGCATTGCACGTGCCGTGTGTGGGCGTGCATTATCTTGCTGGAAAACATCACGATGGACCGACCTTACAAATGGCACAACAACGGGCTGAATGATGTTGTTGATGTAGGAGGTGCTGTTTAACGTACCCGGTACAAACACTAGTTGTGTACGGGAGTGATAGCTGGTCGCTCCCCACACCAGGAGACCAGGTGTAGGCCCTGTGTGTTGCTGGCGGATGCAAGAAGGGTGGAGATGCTCCTGAGGATGCCCAAAGACTGGGTGAAAAATTTAGAGCATTAATAATGGTAAAGAATTGAGGTTGTTGAATCCTAAAGTGAAAATCTATTGAATCTACCCAAAGTAAGCAGAGTGTTGGATGTGAAAGGTAGATGCACATACAACGGACAATAGGACATAGCTGATCGCTCCCCACACAGGACAATAGGTGATAGCTGATCGCTCCCCACACCAGGAGACCAGGTGTAGGCCACGTGTCTCGCTGGCGGTTGCAAGAAGGGTGGAGACGCTCCCCTGTGTGTCTGCGAACATGCATACGGCCATCGGAGGCTCCCAAGCAGAATCTGCTTTCATCGCTGAACACGACAGATCGCCATTGCGTTCTCCAGTGCAGACGTTGGTGATACCACTGCAGTCGTTCCTGACGGTGGGCTGGAGTCAGAGGTACACATGCCAGAGGCACACGTGCATGTAGCCCTGCATCCAGTAGACGGTTGTTCGCACAGTTACCTCAGGTGCAACGCCAGCTCGGATTTGCGTCGCAGTGGATGTTCTGCTTGACAACGCCACTCTTCTTATGCGTCGATCGGTCCGCTCATCAGTCTGTCTGTGACTCCCGGTTCCACGTCTTCTCGTGTGGAAATGTTCCTCGGACCATCTACGCCACCATCGTACCACCACCGATACTTCCCATCCAATTCGCTCCGCAATACGATGATACGCCCACTCGGCCTCGCGGAGTCCGACTAGACGACCTCGCTCAAAGTCTGATAATTGCTGAAATCGTACACGTCTTCCATGTCCAGGCATGGCAGCTTCTTCAGGGTCTTCGCACGTGTCCGTACGCAGACGACTGATTACATTCACTTTGCCGTACTGCTTAAATACCACCGACAATAATTTGCATATTATGCCGTGCTGTGGCATAAGCGCTCATCGGTTGGTCCCGAAATTAACATCACACCTACGTAAACTCAACCCCATTAACATATGTAAATTTCATGATCGTCCGCCAATTCCTTCTTGGTGTTCTTTTTTCACTTTCCGCCAGTGTAGATGCTCCCTACTCAAATTTAAAACATCTTGCATTGAAATACACACACACATATGCAAACATTTTAGATTTTCAAATACATCAAAAAATTTGTAACCATAACAGGATTTTATTATTAATCATTTATTTTACAAAAAATGTTTAATTTTTTGCTGCTTTTCTCAATATGTAATTGCTCACTTCTATTCTTTTTTCATTTTTTAAGATAGATAGCAGTGTTTTATTTCTTTTAATAATGTCTGTCCATTTTCTAGTGCACTCATGTCTTTTTTTTTATGCCACATTCAATGTTCATCTCAGCATTGTTTAACATTTCATGAGGGAATCCAACTACCACAAATGTTCAGCTTCTTCCCATTTCAAATCACCTTGTGAACATTCAATTTCTTCTCTTTTTTGATTGTTTTGCTGCATTTTTCCAGCACTAATCTGCTCTTGATATTTTTTCTAGGATTCTTTATAAGCTGTTAGAAGTTTTTTGGTTACATTAATTTTACTCACATCTCCATTTAATCTTTTGACATGATCTTTGTGCTTCTTACTCTCCGCATGACGCCTAAAATCATCGCAGCCGCCTAGTGACAGGCTAAAATCGCAGCCACATGGATTATAAAACATAATTCAGCAAAACTTTAGAGGCTCCATAAAAAGGCCATTCTTTACTATACATACCGTGACACACTTGACGATAAGTTTTATCTGACTTGTTCTTTTTGTTGTCATAACTGTTTCACTGCTACGTTTTGTTTAGTTTTAATCTAAATTAACCCTTTCTGCTCAAATAACTTTTCACCTATACTCACACAGAACTCGCATTTTTTTCCTTTTCTGCAGTAGAAGCCTAGCGGTGAAAGCTCAGCTTCAGCTCGCCAGCCCCGACATACATGCTACAGAGGCATCATCAGCGTGGCGGCTGACATTCGACCTATTCGGCAAAAAAGAAATGTCTCGCGAGCGTCAACATGCGAGCTATGAGGCGTCATCGGCATGGAGGGTGCCACCCGACACGTTCAATATTCAGTGAAAAAATAAATGTCTCGCAAGCCCCGACCCATGAGCTATAGAGGCGTAACGAGCACAGAGGATGACACCCGACACGCAAGCTATTCGGTGAAAAAGAAATGCCTCGCGAGCGTCAACATGCGAGCTATAGAGGCATCATTGGCATGGAGGGTGACACCCGACATATTCGGCAAAAGAAATGTCTCCCAAGCCCCGACATACGAGCTATAGAAGCGTCATAGATGTGGCGGATGACACCCGACCTATTTGGTGAAAACGAAAAATTCCTCGCGAGCGCCGACATGCGAGCCATAGAGATGTCATCGGCATGGCGGGTGACACCCGACACTCAGATGACATTTCTTTTTCTTTATCCGGTGAAAAAGAAACGTCTCCCGAGCCCCGACATGCGAGCTATAGGGGTGTCATCGGCATGGCGAGTGACACCCGCCCTATTCGACGAAAAAGAAATGTATCGCGAGCACTGACATGCGAGCTATAGAGGCGTCATCGGCATGGAGGGTGCCACCTGACACGTGCGATCGGCGAAAAAGAAATGTCTCGGAAGCCCCAACCCATGAGCTATAGAGGCGTAATGAGAACAGAGGATGACACCCGACGCGCAAGCTATTCGGTGAAAAAGAAATGTCTCGCGAGCGCCAACATGCGAGCCATAGAGGCATCATTGGCATGGAGGGTGTCACCCGACATATTCGGCGAAAAAGAAATGTTTTGCAAGCCCCGACATACGAGCTATAGAAGCGTCATAGACGTAGCGGATGACACCCGGACCTATTCGGCGAAAAAGAAATGTCTCGCGAGCATTAACATGCGAGCCATAGAGGCATCATTGTCATGGAGGGTGTCACCCGACATATTCGGTGAAAAAGAAATGTCTCGCAAGCCCCGACATATGAGCTATAGAGGCGTCATAGACGTGGCGGATGACATCCGACCTATTCGTCGAAAAAGAAATTCCTCACGAGCGCTGACATCCGAGCTATAGAGGCGTCATATGCGTGGCAGATAACATCCAACACGCGAGCTATTCGGTGAAAACGGAATTCCTTGCGAGCGCCGACATGCGAGCCATAAAGGCGTCATCGGCATGGCGGGTGACACCCGACACGCAGATGATGTTTCTTTTTCTTTATCCGATGAAAAAGAAACGTCTCGCAAGCCCCAACCCACGAGCTATAGAGGCGTAATGAGCACAGAGGATGACACCACCATGCAAGCTATTCGGCGAAAAAGAAATGTCTCGCGAGCGCTAACATGCGAGCCATAGAGGCATCATTGGCATGGAGGGTGTCACCCGACATATTCGGCGAAAAGAAATGTCTCGCAAGCCTCGACTTACGAGCTATAGAGGTGTCATAAACGTGGCGGATGACACCCGACCTATTCGGCGAACAAGAATTTTCCCCGCGAGCGCTGACATCCGAGCTATAGAGGCGTCATAGGCGTAGCAGATAACACCCAACACGCGAGCTATTCGGTGAAAACGAAATTCCTCGCCAGCGCTGACATGCAAGCCATAGAGGCGTCATCGGCATGGCGGGTGACACCAGACACGCAGATGACGTTTCTTTTTCTTTATCCGGTGAAAAAGAAACGTCTCGCGAGCCCCGACATGCGAGCTATAGGGGCATCATCGGCATGGCGAGTGACACCCGACCTATTTGACGAAAAATAAATGTCTCGCGACCACCGACATGCGAGCTATAGAGGTGTCATCGGAGTGGCGAGTGAGCTATTCTGCGATTTCGTAATGTCGGGTGTCACCTGACAGTCGAGTGGAAAGTGTTAAAACGTTTGCACCGAAATCTTCACAAGCACAAAGCCACATGCAATCAATGTAAAGAGTTGGCAAAAAGCGCTGAGCTGAGTTCCCTCTCGACTTTTGCGCAGGGTACTCTCAAATGGCTGTATGGGGAATCACGTTACAAACTCCGCCTCCGTTGGCGGGGGAAGTCAGAACATCGAAGGCACATAAGGGACTATCTGTAAAGTGCGTTTTCGACCAAAAGATGTTAAAAAAATAGAAATTGCATGCAGGGATCTTGCGAGGGCTTTTCTGTAGTTTTTTCGGGTGACTTCCGTAAAACTGTAAAAGTTGGCATCTCTGAATACCTATGAATCCTTTAGAAACAGAACCATTGTATCCTGCCACGGGAGAGCCATTTTCAGTCATCCTCCGCGCCAACAAAATAGCTAATGACTGATCTTACGCTGTATTTTCGCAATCGCGCACCTCGCTCGGAATTAAATAACTGCGCTATCCCAAAGAGCAGGGAACGACATATAAACAATCTCAATTGCACAGCACTCCAAAAGACCACCAAATTATCAGTAAAGAATCTTCATCAGGATTTCATAACATACAGCATCGTTTCTCCTACATACCACGTGATTACAACAAAACTCCTCCTTCATAAGCAAAAACAATTTAATTCCCTACATCGCGAAAATCGTTGTTTTTTTCGTCACTTTTGCCGAAAAAACAACGAATTAGAAGGTAGGTGAGAAACATTCCGAAATTTTGGGATTGGCGGTACGGTACGTGTTGATTAAGCGTCGTTTACACCAAATTACGCGTAGACCTTAAAAAAGCGTCATTCGATTCGACGTTCAAAACAGCATTTTTTGCCGTGAAAAATTCTTTTTGGTTCGGCAATTTTTTGGCTATGGATTGCCGTTTCGGCGCAGTTAGGCGCAAATATTAAAATTTTCCGTAATTTGTAGCAGTTTGGCGCAAGATAATGAAATTGGCGCAGTTCGGCACAAACTTTCCTTCACTGGTAACTGCAACCCACTGATGAAAAGTTTGTAAAATACAACTCTGTAAACAGATTCGAGCATTATTATTTTGTAATTCCATATTTTTTATAAAACACATTTTAAAGTACCTCTGAAATGTGAATTTCTAAGCTTTATTGTAAACTTCTGCTAGACAAATATGGTGCATTTCAATTCTGATAAAACAATGTTTTCAGTTCTGAGACCCATTAGAAGATATTTTGAAAAGGCAAATAAAAAGACCAACATCCAACACTTTTCATGACACTTATTTGTAAGATAAATTAACATGATACACCATAGTACGATCATAAATAACTGTTGAAAGAGGATAAGAGTTGCCCTGGTGGTTGAGTGGTCTGAGGTATTGCATCTGATCAATCAACCACAATAGGCCCTGGTTTGAGTCCCGGATGAGGCATGGGATATGCATTTGACTGATGGGGCTGGCTGTGTCCCTTCTGGGGAACCAGTGGCCCTAAATTAGGGATGGGTGACTGTCTATAGCCCTTAAGAGTTGCTTACGGTATTGTTAAACTCGTTAAAAAAAGGAGAAGTATAGTAGTTGTAGTAACAAGGATATGTGACACTGTGGAATCATCACTTTTCAAGCAACTGGCAGACTAATAATTCTATGTGGAGATCATCTAAGAACCAGCAAAGGGTAGTAGTATACTGTTCAATGACTATCTAATAGGACATTCCAGTTCTTACAAAAAAAAGGAAAAAGAAATATTATGACATTCTTCAGGTAAAGATTGTGTAACAGCCAAGGAAATTCTGCGATATTGTTTTCTTTAAACTAAAATCTTATGAATCTTGCTATATATGCTGTCATGTTGACAATGGCAGACATGTACTGTATGGGGAATATCCTGATGAACTCTCACACTCATTATTATTTTTTTTATATAATTGCATTATTCTTTATGGAGCTAATTTAAAAAAAACAAAAAGTAAGAAGTTTTGGTGTACTAATAAAAATAAATAGAAAATTGACTTTATCTCAGATTTTGGGACACTCTGAGATGTCAGGGGAAAGCGTGACTATGTGATGCTTACGTATATTAGAAATGGTGTGCCTGTTCCACAATGACACTAATCTATTTGGTTCTCTCCTTAATCATAAACTATAAGTTGGACACTGTGCACATTTGTATCTCACTTTGAACCCTACACAAGAATGTTTGGGACTTCTGGAGCTGATTCAAAGCCAGAGTGGTATTAGGTATAAAAGCTTCTCTCATCATTGTGATTCAAGGAAGTGATTTAAGGTGTATGAATTTCTCATTGTAACATTGTTTTATAATTTTATTTTTTAATAAGTCAAAAATCACAGGACAATGATGTGATTTGTGTATGTTCTTTTAAAATATCATGGAAGACAATAAAAATCAATGAAAGAAAAGAAAATCTGAGCATAAATTTAGAATTGCCAGAACACTTCATAAACTATTGAAGAAACGAAACGAAACGGTAAAAAAAAAATTTACATATTTATGGGGGAAAAAAAAATCCAGATGGTCTCTTATCCACAAATTTAGCCAGTGCTGCCATGAAAACTGAAAATGGTTCTTCTGGAAGTATCATTCTGAACCATCTTTAAAAAAAAAGAAAAAAGATAAAAACAGTTAAGAATTTTTTCTTTTCGGTTCATCCAGTGCAAAACTTTAACAAAACAGAACTACCACTCAATTAGAAAACATTTTCTAGTCACAAGGCGAAGACACTTAGTTGTCATAGCTAATTTACGATGAAAGTTCTAAAAAACTTTTTAGCATGTGCTGAGCTTTGAGTAATGATAACACTGTATTTTGCTAAGGTTTCAACAAATGGCACCACACATGAATATGAAGCATCCACTGCTCATGTTCAGACAGCTGAGACTTCTGTGTTAGAGAAAAAAAAAAAACATTTTTATTCAGTGAGCACTTAAAGAAGAGGAAAGCTGAAGTATCTAAAAGGATGACTGGTCTGAAGAAAAATTCAGACAACAGTCAAAAGCAGTTTACTTTTATTTAATAGTCCCTCTTCCTATATGGCCTATATAAGGGTCAGTGAAATAATTAAACTTTTTTTTTTTTAAATGGACTACCCTTCACAGCAAACAGAAATAAACCAGCATACAAATTAGATGACAGAACAGTGTATAATGACAATTAAAAAAAAATAACTTTGTCTTTAGGACAATATAATGCTATCATTAATGGAGCATATTTAGAGTGTGACTGAAAAAAACATCAAGCCTGCTTTGAGGAAAGACAAAGAAGCAGGAAGAGGATAGTTTGCGACTTTCTCGAGCTCTGCCACTGTTACAAAAATTATGGAAGAGGTAGAACAAGATATCAAGGGGAAAATCACAGCACAAGTCAATAGAGACTTTTTTCTGTGCAGATGAACACTAAGATGGACATTTTGTTCTTTGATCAGTGTGTTGCTGTTGTGTGGTACTTGCTTAGTGATAAAGTGTAAGAGAAAGTACTTGGCCTCTATACAAGAACTGAAAGTTTGTGTGATCATTTGAAGGTGTTATTAGTAAACTTGTCCATTATTCTAGCCATATCCACTTCTAATGCCTTTGATGGAGCAGCCAATATGAGTGATCAATGCTGCTGAATAGCAGCAAAACTACAAGAACTCATATTAAACTACATACGTATCTAGTGCTATACTCATGTATTGAACCTAGTAATTTTAGATTCACTGCTGGTGTTTAATTTTTTAACCTGCTTCAAGAAGCTCATGTTTTCTTGAAAGAATCCTATAAATGGTTATGGGTTTGCCTTCTCAGGATGCTCCGTGGTAACAATGACACACACAACAGCAACTAGGGCCTCTGTGAATCTTGGAGAGGTGCCAGCTAGTTCTGTGTGACATTGGCGAAAAGACCTTAACTCACTGGGTTTTGTTCCAGAATGCTTAGGTTGAATGACCAACTGGAACCGTCAGCTGTGTGCTAATCCCCCACACTGATGTTCTTACCTGATAAAAAAGACAAAGAAATGCCAAAATTGACTTAAGTGTGGGACATGGTGGACCTACCACACTTGAGATGGATGGTCCAACACGGTATCGACCTGGAACTGGAAGAAGGAAAATCAGAAAGAGATCTCGGATGAGTGAGTGTAAGATAGGTGTATGGAATACTAAAAGTATAAATGGCAAGATGAACAAGATGATTGAAGAGATGAATAAGTATAGATTGAATGTGCTGAGTGTAAGTGAAACCAAAAAGAAGGAAATTGGTACAGAAGAAGTAAATGAAACAGTGAGTGTGTGGTCTGGAGTATTGGATAATGTGAGAGGACAGGCTGGTGTAGGTGTGATTTTAAGTGAAAAGATGAACAACAACTTGATTCACTAAAGTTGCATAAGTGAGAGAATTCTTTGGATTCGTTCGAAAGTGAAACTTCAGAGAATAGTACTTGTTGTAGTGTATGCTCCTTGTGACTCTTAACCCTCTGATAGGAAGGAAGATTTCTGGAATGAACTAAAAGTTGTTTTGAACCAGTTTGGTGCTAAAGAGAAAGTTATAATAGCAAGGGATTTCAATGCTAGAGTAGGTGTGCAGAATGCAATTTCTGACAATGTTCTGGGTAAGTTTAATGATCCTTGTGTGAATGACAATGGTGAAAGATTAATTGAATTCTGCATTGAGAATGGTTTGTATGTATCTAATACATTTTTCAACCACAAGTATATCCACACATATACTTGGGAAAATCGTACTCTTGGTCAAAAGAGTGTGATAGATTTTGTTGTCTACGATCAGCGTCTGAAACACTTAGTTTGTGACACTCGTGTGATGCGAGGTGCAGATGTTGGCTCTGATCATTACTTGGTAGTATTATAAATATTTAACGGGAATTATTGAGGATAAATTTATTAAGGTACATTACCTCTCAAATTTTCGAACTAAACACTAGATCTTCGTCAGGAGTTCTTGCTTCCTTCTACTTCCACAGGTCTGGTGACCAAGCCTGATTCTAATGTACCTTAATAAATTTATCCTCGATAATTCCCGTTAAATATTTATAATACTGAAAGTAATAAGAGGAAGCCATGAAGTCATTAATTACTTGGTAGTGTCACGAGTGAAACTGAATGTTGGTTGGAGGAAAAGGAAGAGACCCAGTGTGGAAAGAATAAAGGTTGAAAGGCTCCCTAAAAATCATAAGCATTATTCTGATGCACTCAGAGAGCGACTGAAGGTACTGAAGTCTTGTGAGAGGGATGTAGAAAAGAAGTGGGAATGTTTTAAGAACTGTGTGGTCACTGATGCTGAAGAGGTCTATGGCACCAAAATAGTGAGTAGCAATAGAGGTGATGCTTGGTGGAATAGTGAGATTGAAGAAGCAGTAAAGAGAAAGAAGGAAGCCTATTTGGAGATGTTGCACGATAGAGTTTCTGTGGATGAATATTGCTGTAAGAAGCATGAAGCCGCTAAGCTGGTTTGCCAGAGTAAGACAAAAGATAGAAAGGAGAAGGTGGAAAGGCATGAATTGGCTTTTTGGAAAGATAGGAAGTTTTTCTGGAAGTACATGAGACTCAGGAAAAATAGAAGAAACAAAGTGTTAAGTTGTGTGAAGAATAGGGTTGGGGAAATGATATGGGAGCCCAATGAGTTAAGTGAAAGATGGGGTGAATATTTCTGTGAGTTATTAGATCAGGAAAGCAAAGATGATTCTGAGACAGATACAGATGATGGCACAGTGAAGGATGAAAGCACAGGAGGGATCTCAAGAGAAGAAGTGTGTAAAGCTCTAAAATCTCTTCAGAAAGGTAAGGCTCCGGGAGTTGATGGCATAACTGCTGAGATGTTGAAATATGGTGGTGACTCTGTAATTGATTGGTTAACTGAAATTTGCCAGTTGTGCCGAGAGTTAGGAATGGTCTCTCAGGATTGGAAGGATGCTATCATTGTTCCCTTGTATAAGGGAAAAGATGATCAGACTGACTGCAAGAACTATTGTGGTATTAGCCAATTAAGTGTGCCACGGAAAGTGTTTGGTAAGGTCGTTATTGAAAAAGTATGGGGTCTTACATCAGAGAAAGTGTGGGATATTCAGAGTGGTTTTATACCTGGTAAAGGCTGCACTAACCAAATTTTTGCATTACTGACTGCAAGAACTATTGCCAGTTGTGCCGAGAGTTAGGAATGGTCTCTCAGGATTGGAAGGATGCTATCATTGTTCCCTTGTATAAGGGAAAAGATGATCAGACTGACTGCAAGAACTATTGTGGTATTAGCCAATTAAGTGTGCCACGGAAAGTGTTTGGTAAGGTCGTTATTGAAAAAGTATGGGGTCTTACATCAGAGAAAGTGTGGGATATTCAGAGTGGTTTTATACCTGGTAAAGGCTGCACTAACCAAATTTTTGCATTACGCACGATGATTGGAAAGTATCTGGCTGTTGGTAAGAAAGTTTTTGCTGCCTTCATAGATTTAGAGAAAGCTTATGACCGAGTAAATAGGACACTTTTGTGGAAGGTATTGAATGAATATGGTGTTACTGGGAATCTACTTAATAGTGTAAAAGCCATGTATGCTGGCAGTAGAGCCAGTGTATGAGTGAATGGTGTTTTATCAAAATGGTTTTCTATTGGAGCTGGAGTCAGGCAAGGTTGTGTAATGTCACCATGGCTGTTTAATATATTTATGGATGCATGCATGCGTGATGCCAAAATAGATAATAAAATGGTTTATGTCTTGGTGATATCTGAGTGTGTAGATTGCTGTATGCTGATGACACTGTCCTGTTGGCAAATAGCAAAAGTGAGTTGCAGAATATGTTGTCCCGGATGTACGAAGTTTGCATGAAATTCAAACTGAGTATAAATAAGGGAAAAACCTAAGTTATGGTTTTTGAGAGGGGAACTGGTAGCACCGAATGTAATGTAAGTGTAAATGGCACAGTGATTGACCAGGTGAGTGAGTTTGTGTATTTAGGAAGCATGTTTGACAGAGAGAACAAATTGGATGGTGAAATTAGTAGGCAAATAAATTCTTCATTGAAAGTCATGGCCGCTCTGGGAGGTTTTCACAGGAATGATGGGTTCTCAAGAGAGTCCCGCATGGCTGTGCATGAGAGTGTAATTGTTTCTACTCTGATGAATGGCAGTGAAACCTGGATACTGCAGAAGAAACATAGGAGTCATTTGTGTGCTGGAGAAATGCATTACTTACGGGGGGTTTGTGGCAAGACACGTTCTGATTGTGTGAGGAATGAAGATGTGTTGCAGTTGTGTGATGTGTTGCAAAATGTTGTTAGCAAGGTGGAGACTAATATGCTTCGGTGGTTTGGCCATGTTGAAAGAATGAGTGAAGAGATGCTTACTAAGAAAATCTTTTTAGCCCAAGTGGCAGGAAGGAAAGGCAGAGGAAGGCCAAAGAAGTCATGGGAGGATCAGATTCAGGAGTGTCTGCATGAGAAACAAATTATGAGCATGAAGTATAGAAGATCTTGTGTACGGCGTGTAATGGATGTCAGTGAAGTTCGAGTTGTATGTCAAGATCGCTGTAAATGGAGAAGTTTGATACGGTGACAGTAAGTAAAAATCATCTGGTGGTCTGTATTTCTTTTTGGAGCTAACCTCTGAATCTCAGAGAACAGCTTAGGGATATGTATGTATGCAGGGATGCCAACCTCTTACAGCATTCATGTGTAGTCCAAGCCATAAAAATGCGTAGTTTTGCGCTTTCATGTGTAGACACAAGAAATATCAGGAAAAATTATTTTAAGATGTTTTAAATTTACTACAGACTAGACAGTTATAAAAATAACCACAAAAAATCAATATTGAGAACTGCATGTGCGGATTTGAGATTTTGATTTAAACAATTAGCGACTTATACACAAACGAATAACATCAGCATTTTATTTTCATGAAAGAGAAGAGCAGCTTAAAAAGGACCAACAGGCATGTGCCATTTGTCACTCGCATCCGAGACCCACGGGGGCATTGCGTGGGCGAGACTCCCATAACCTATTATGTGGGTTTCGGTAACGTCTTCCCTTTCATTCACGGCAACCTGCTGAGTTACTCCTTCCCTAACTAAGAATAAAAGTGCAAAGGAAAAAAAAATCAAAATTTCACTTAATAGAGCTGAATTTTTGACAGATGCCATAACTTGGTCTTATAAGATTACCCTACAAATTTCGCTTGAATCCATTGGAAACTTTTAAAATTACGCACTTTTCTTTTTTTTATTAAGACGTTCAAAGAAAGAAAGATCAACTTCACGGGAAAGAGCGGATGACCGAGAACTATGAGCTTGCAACGTTCATTTCTCTCCCCTTTTACTCTGAGCCCATTTGCCACGTGCTGCTGTTGTATTGCGTCTTTGCTTAACTGAGGATTAAAATGTGAAAAATTAATTTTCTGAATTTTCATTTTAAAAGCGGATTTTTTTATAGATGCCATAATTTGGTCTTATAAGATTACCCTGCAAATTTCGCTTGAATCCATTGGAAACTTTTAAAATTATGCACTTTTCTTTTTTATCATTAAGATGTTCAAAGAAAGAAAGATCAACTTCACGGGAAAGCACAGATGACCGAGAACTATGAGCTTGCAACATTCATTTCTCTCCCCCTTTTACTCTGAGCCCATTTGCCACCTGCTGTTGTTGTATTGCGTCTTTGCTTAACTGAGGATTAAAATGTGAAAAATTAATTTTCCGAATTTTCCTTTTAAAAAGCTGATTTTTTTATAGATGTCCTAACTTGGTCAAACAAAGTTACTCTGAAAATTTCGCCTAAATCCGGTGAAAACTTTTTAAATTACATACACACGCAAAAAAAATTGGACACTTAGAGAAAGAGGGATTAATAAGAAAATTGCATTTCTAACTCAAAAAGTTTTTAAGTTATCGAAGTGAAATTTTCAGAGTCACTTTGTTTTAATAAATGACGGCATCTGTAAACAGTTCTGTACATTTAACTGAAAATTCGGGAAAAAGATAATCCGCAATTTTGTTTCCCAGTATGTAAAAACATCACACTGCTTGCACTGGGCGGGGATCCCTCACTTCAGTACTTATCTTGAGTCATTCACCTACTACGGACATTGCAATGTGCTTTTAACAGCTTAAGCCGGCCGAGTGACGCAACTTAAACAAAACCATTACAAAGAATGCCCGCATGTAAAGCGCGATTTCCTTCTTTCTTTCCTTCTGGCCTTTTTTGGTTTTTTTCCCAGATTTTAATAGTTTCAGAGAAAAATGGTTGTGCCAACCCTTGAATTTTTTAACAATACGGAGCAATTATGAAATAAAATGCAGTAAACATTTTTTTTTTATTTTATCATATCTACACCAAGATTGGTCATTTTGTCCAAGGTAGGGAGTGGGGTTGTGACATCGCCGAGGATCAGCGTGGAATCTCCAGCCTCGGCGGCGAAGCACCACCTATCGGCAGTTGCTTTGTTGTAGCAGACGACACAGGCCAGATACTGAAGTATAGCTGGCAAAACATTGATGGAGATTCTGCATTGCGCTTTTTGACTATTCTTATATGCAACCTGTTATTGAGTTGTCTGAATACACTAAAGCACTTGGGTCCATGACAAACGCTAAGGGGGTCCGCAAATAACACATAAATTATGCTAAATAAAATTAGTGGGGGGGAAATGCGGCGTCATAGCAACAAACGTGTAGTATTAGGCATATGATGCGTAGTGCGTAGTAAAGCTAAAGAAATGCGTAGTTTCTACGCCAAATGCGTAGGGGTTGGCATACCTGTGTATGTATGCTTCATGAGATAAGGTAACCTGACAGACATCTTTCTGGTATTACTTGATGGAGAAGCAGAACTGATGCTGCCTGGAAAATCTTTCCCTAAATCGATGACTGGTATGAAGAAGAATCCAATCAGCATTCAAAAGCAGTTTACTTTTTTTATTTCTGAAACTCAAAAGTTTAATTCAAATCAGAAGTGATGCTTGCAGCCCCTTACACAAACTGCAATTGTTTGAGATTATTTTGATGGCTATGATCTTTCAAACATTCACAGTGACTGAATCATTATAACAATATTTGCTGACAAAAATTTTTGACTATGCTTAAGCTCTGCACAGTGCAAAATGGACTTTAAAAAGTATAAAATTCGTTTGAAATAATTTCAAAAACATAAACGTAGCCACAAAAAAAAAAAAAAAATGTTATGGTAATGGCCAAACAAATTGAAAACAACAATGTTTCAGAATGTTTGGAGGGTTTGTATACACAGAGCTCCTGCTAAAACAGCTTAACTTTTTGTTGATCTTTTAAGAGCTTCCCATAATTACACAAATAAATAAAAATCTTTTCTCCCATAGATAAAAATTATCACTAAAATTTTTCCCATGATCAAGAATCATTCAAATACATTTATTTATGTGGCTTCAGTTATGTTGTACGTGTTTTCTATATGAAGAAGAAGAAAACTCTAATAGGATACAATGTCTCACTCTATCAGAAGTCATTTAACCCTAATTTAAAACTAATGGACTTGCAAACTAGGCTGGAACTCACAAATATGGGCAGAGGCAAGTGAAGGTGACTGGCACCTGGGGAAAATGATTATAATTTGCTTGGGGAACAGCAGCATAAAAGTTTTAGTCAGTTTGTTTGTTTTAAGAAGCCACATAGGTGTGCCTAAACATAGGAGTTGTTCATCCTCCCAAATTTAGTGCCACTGGTTCCAGATAAGGGAAAGAATAATTGCCGTTAAAGACAAACAAGACGTCCATGTCTCATACGCAATTTGAACCCAGGCACAGCAGTATGAGAAATCAGAACACCAGCCCACTTGATCACTATGCCATATACAGATGATTGAAAGAATGACTTCACAAAGTACTGTCAAATGACAACATTGAATCATTTTCATTTATCAACACACCAAAAGTTTCAAACTTTGCCTTATGATACTTGAGACAAAACTAATTTAGGTTCTAAACAAAATATATATGTTTTTTATGTAACGTTGGAAACTAATGAATGCTCGTAAAAAGCTTCACTTCACATACTAATATATATATTGGGTATATAAATAAGTTTGGAGGGATTTGAGGGGAACAAAACACGTTGTTGGAGAACAGAAACAGTATTTTAATATTAATCGAAGTATGCTCCCTCTGAAACTACAACTTTAGCCCATCTTTCGGGCAGTGAACGTATGCCCTGAAGGAAGAATTCTGGTTCCTTGGAAGAGATCCAGTTGTCCAGCCAATTTTTTATGTCTTCATAAGAACTAAACCATTCTCCAGAAAGTGCTGACTTCATCAACTGGAACAAATGGTAATCCAATGGCGCAATATCTGGCGAATATGGTGGGTGGGGTAGAACTTCCCAGTCGGATCCTTCTAAGTACTTTTTCACAGGTCGAGAAACATGCGGTCTTGCGTTGTCATGCTGTAAGATGACTTTGTTGTGTCTATTCTCCCATTCTGGCCGTTTTTGCATGAGAGCTCGTTTTAAACGCATTAATTGGGTTCGATAGCGATCACCAGTAATAGTTTCCGACAGTTTCAGCAGTTCATAGTGGATCCCACCCTTTTGGTCCCACCAGATACACAGCATTACCTTTGAACCATGGATATTGTGTTTTGGCATTGAAGGACCTGGTTCACCTGGCTTCACCCATGCTTTCTGCCATTTAGGGTTATTGTACCATATCCATTTCTTGTTGGCAGTAATAATACGATGCAAAAAACCCTTTCTTTTTGCCTTTGAAGCAGCAATTCGCAAATGGTTTTTCAACGTTCAAGGTTTCTTTCCCGCAAAGCATGTGGAACCCAATTCCTTTCTTTTTGCACCATTCCCATGGCAGCTAAACGTTGTGAAATGCATGGTTAACTAACATGGTTAACTGCTGCTAGTTCTTTTTGGGTCTGGCATGGATCCTCGTTGAGTAAAGCTTCCAATTCGGCATCAGCAATTTTTTTGGGTAGTCAAGAACGTTCTTTATCACTGACATTGAAATCATTCCTTTTGAATTGTCTAAACCAATACTCACATGTTTTTGTGGATGGGGAATGTTCACCATAGATTTCTGACATTAAGCGATAGTTGTCGGCAGCACTTTTCCTGACAATAAAGTAATGCAGTAACACTTCCCGCAAATGCTGTTTTGTCGGGATGAAAGTTATTTTCCATCAAGTAAAGCAAATACGTCTTCGCAACTCAATCAAACGTCATATACTGACTCTGACAGCTGGCTTCTCGTACTGCGATATCGCAGTGTTGCCACCTTAAAATACATGTGAGCAGTAATAAGTATGACACCGAACAGAAATCCCTCAAAACTTGTTTATATACCCAATATATATATATATATATATTTTTTTTTTGCAATATTATGCAATATCATTTGCAAGCTGCCAGTGAGAACAACAATTATTTCCCTCTCTTTTTTTGTTCGTTTTTGTTTTGGGGTTTAATGACCACTGTGACTAATTCTCAGGGTTGGGTGACTGCGTAACCTAGTTCAGGGCCACTGGTTCCAGCAAAGGAAGAGAGCTAACACTGTGAGACCAACACACTGCAAATACCACAACTGAGGCACCTGTTCATTCAAGTGAAATCTGTGACCCCACAGATGCTTCTTCAGCTCCCCAAAAATGTGAGTGAGGGGGGGAGGGCAAATCTGGGATGTATGCCAGATGTTGAAGTGTTTCCCACCTGAATTTGGAACAGTAACCCTGGGCGATTTTTGCAGTGTGGCGTGGGCATTGTCATGAAGAAAAATGACTGCTGAGGTGAGCAGTCGGGGTCACTTGGACTTGAGTGATGCTCGCATACCAGGCAGCATTCCCAGTGGTGAGAAACCGGATCAACAGGGGGTCCTTGTGGTTGAAAAAGAAGATCAACATGATTTTCATGCACTTGTCTGCATTCCCTTTGACTTTTTTGGCAGTGGAGATGATGTGTGCTTCCATTCGCTGCCTTGTATTTTGCTTTCAGGTTGATAATGAAAGCACCACGCTTCATCTCCCACAATGATACTGTTGATGAAATGGCGACCTTCTTCATGATACCGCAATAAATGTTCCAAGGATACACCCATGTGAATGTCTTTCTGCACATATTATAAGTTGTGTGGCACCCACGGCATGCAAATCTTCTGGTACTGCAGACGACCCCAGATACTGGTGTGCAGACTCCTACACCGATTTCAGCTTTGTTGGAAAGGGCTTCCACAGTGACTTTTCTGTCTTCCCGAATGAGATTATCCACTTCAGTGACGGAAATATCAGTGATCACACTGTATACCTGCCCTGGCCTCAAATCATCAGTCAACATTGACCACCCCTCTCAGAATCACTTACTCCAGTTAAACATGTGATAAAGACATGCAGTTTTCGCACACATTACTCATGTGGTGATGAATCTCTGTTCAATGTTCATTGCTTCAATCAAGGCAGGTGGGACCAAACACCTGAACAAGGTCCTGTACCACCACCAACTGCTTCTATTTTCATATGATTGCAACGGCACATTTGACTGCGTCTTAACACTACAGTAGTGCCACCTATGCTTTGTGTCAATGATGCAGCAGTAAACCCATTTGGCAGTTTGATATGTCCGTTGGCTCACTTTCATTTGAATGACCCTTACATTTTCAACTTTATAAGTAACATCATTCTAAGATTTTCTACACAGAATAGATTGGTGCCAAGGGACACTGCCCCTCCCCAAATAACTATGCCCCTGTGTAAAGGAGCAACTAAACCAGAACATATCCAGAGATGACTTTATAACTGATATTAGTGGTATATTTATGCAATTAAAAGGCTTGTAAAGCCACAAACAGGATAGCCAGCAGATCATGCAAATAGAACCATGTATAAATTTTCAGCCAACTAAAAGAATGGTTCTGTTTTCAACTGATAGTTATAACATATTATTTGTAAAAATAATAGGCTTTACATATGATAAATGAATAAAAACTATAACTTATTTGATATGAAACAGTGTGAATTAAAATGTACTTTCATCATATATAAGTATTAAATGATATAATGCTATTTTTTACTGAGAATATTTTTTTCTTTATGTATGAGATCAAATAAGTCCAATTACAAAACAGAAAAAGCAAGATTGCTCAATGAACAGAAAAAGAGATGAGAACACAAACACATGATCTAACCTCGGGAAGAGTTAGGCCAAGCATAATGTTAGAAAATCCATAGAAATTTCCCAAAGTAGTTTTGGTTTCAGTAGCAATTTCTATCCATTTATGGAGGACCTTCACTTGTTCCTCTTCTGTATCTGCAGTTAGGATGGTAATTGCAATGAAGAGTTTTAAGCATTCAGTTCTGAAAAAAAATAATAAAAAAATGAGAAGAACAAGATTTCTCAAAACAGGTGCTGCTAATAAATATTAATGCAAAAAAAATAATAATAAAAAAATGAAAAAATAAAATAAAAATAAAAAAGCTTGCTCAGCAAAATCTGCACGAGTTCTATACAAGATAGAATCACAGAGTGATAGCATAAGAGCACGGGCACACGACAGTAAATTAGTTTGGAATCCTGCTTTCTCCTAACAATAACAGAATGGCAAATACACACAAATTGAAAACAAAGTGGGTTGGTAAACAAGTCAAATTCTGAAGCAGCATCACTGTTTAAGTCATAAGTTGTTCTGTTCAAGTTTTATTGTCAATTACAAGTTTCTTTCATTGTTTTCTTTGCCTTTGTTTACAATTATTTCATTTGAACAAAAAATATGACATATTAACACTCAGTACATGCTGCAAACCACTAATAAAAAGAAAGGAAATGCAGGAAACACTTTAAAAACCTTACCCAGGGGAACCCATGAAAGTAAAATTGAACTGTTAACAGCCACTATGATCAAAAAGGTATTCTTAACTGGACAAGTCATGGCTATGTATATTATGATAAACAGCTGCAAGCAATAGGATTTCATAGACAGTGAAACCTGTCTAAGGCAGAGTCCTAGGGACTGGAAATATTTCCCATTTTATAAAGGCACATCCACGAGAGCCATTGAAATGCAAACATTTGAATTTTTGTCATGCTCATAACAGATTATATGTAATTAACGGTTACTTAAGAGAATGCATTGTTCATACATACTGTAGTCAACTAATAGTCACAAACTTCTATTATTTTAAATAATCCAACACTGAGTTCTGTTCAGGAACACTTACAACATGACACCTTGGAGAAATGCATTGCAATGCGTAATCATATGCTTTTATTCTAGATGTGGTTTTTATATTTACCTTCTCTCACCATCCTTACTATTGTTTTCTATCCTTTGATTTCATGTCGCTTGACAATTTTATCAATATTTTCATTAAAAAGCTCTGTCGAAATGTTGCTGTTGAGCTGTTTCCTTTGTGCTACTGCTCTGCTATCTCATCTTTTCACCTTAAAATGTAATACATTTCTGTTTTTCCTGCACATAACTTCTCTGTCAAATGCTTGGCACTCACACTTTCTTTTCTGTGCATTTCAATAACTTAAAATTTTGTATCCAAATCATGAACGTTCTTCTTCTGTGCCATAGCAAGAGGCAAGTGACGGAACACAACTCACACAAGCAAAGGCTGTGAATGATCATTTCAATAAATAAATGTTACAGAATTAAATCAGAGCATCTCATTGAAATTTGTATGAAACAGCAAACTGCTAAAACTTTGAACATTGCATCTAGCAAAGAAAGCAATGTTTGTCACATGACCTATACTTAGTGAGGTCCACTAAGTGCATAAGGAGAAGTCTAACAGTAGATGTGCTGCAGTGTTTGTGTAAACAAATCAAACTCAATCTCTCAATTCTGTAGCAAATTAGTTTCATATGAATTCATCATTACAATTTATCATGTAATGTTTTGTTTTCAGTTAACATACTTGACAGCATGGGAACATCTATGAACTTACCACTGTTACAAGGTTCATTCACTCTCTTGCCATTTCTGTTTCCACATTATAGGTAGGTTCCACTTTAGACAGGTTAAATAGTGCGTAATTTTCTATCTTTCATTTTGGGACTACAAAAATGTTCCATTTTGGGCAACTTTCTGTTTTATGCAGGTTCTGTGTCAAACAGGTTTTACTGTACGTATATGCATGAACAAAGAACTGACTATTGAAAAGCAAAGCTTATAATGCATATCATTACATTACATATCCCTAAGCTGTTCTCTGGGATTCAGAGGCTAGCTCCACAAAAAAAAAAAAAACAGGTAATTTTTAATTAATTTTTTACCTACTGTTGTCGTATCAAACTTCTCTCTCCATTTACAGCAATCTTGACATACAACTCGGGCTTCACTGACATCCATCACACAATGCACACAAGATCTTCTATACTTCATACTCATAACCTTTTTCTCATGCAGACACTCCTGAATCCGATCATCCCATGACTTCCTTGGCCTTCCTCTGCCTTTCCTTCCTGCCTCTTGGGCTAAAAAGATTTCCTTAGTAAGCATCTCTTCACTCATTCTTTCAACATGGCCAAACCACCGAAACATATTAGTCTCCACCTTGCTAACAACATTTTGCTTCACATTACACAACTGCAAAACATCTTCATTCCTCACACAATCAGAACGTGTCTTGCCACAAACCCCACGTAAGTAACGCATTTCTCCAGCACCCAAACAACTCCTATGTTTCTTCTGTAGTACCCAGGTTTCACTGCCATACATCAGAGTAGGAACAATTACACTTTCATACACAGCCATGCAGAACTCTCTTGAGAACCCATCATTCCTGTGAAAACCTCCCAAGGCAGCTATGACTTTCAACAAAGAATTCACTCGCTAACTAATTTCACCATCTAATTTGTTCTCTCTGTCAAACATGCTTCCTAAATACACAAACTCATTCACCTGGTCAATCACAGTGCCATTTAGACTTAGATTACATTCAGTACAACCAGTTCCTCACTCAAAAGCCATAACTTAGGTTTTTCCCTTATTTATACTCAGTTTGAATTTCATGCAAACTTCGTACATCCGGGACAACATACTCTGCAACTCACTTTTGCTCTCTGCCAACAGGACAGTGTCATCAGCATACAGCAGTCTGCACACACAGATATCACCAAGACATAAACTAGTATTATATTTTTTGGCATCATGCATGCATGCATCCATAAATATATATTAAACAGCAATGGTGACATTACACAACCTTGCCTGACTCCTGCACCAATAGAAAACCATTTTGATAAAACACCATTCACTCATACACAAGCTCTACTGCCAGCATACATGGCTTTTACAGTATTAAGTAGATTCCCAGTAACACCATATTCATTCAATATTTTCCACAGAAGTGTCCTATTTACTCGGTCGTAAGCTTTGTCTAAATCTATGAAGGCAGCAAAAACTTTCTTACCAACAGCCAGATACTTTTCAATCATCATATGTAAAATGGTTTATGTTGAAGCCTTTCAACAGCTGTTCGTTTCTTCTTGATTCCAAATGAGTTAAACTGCAATGTTCATGAAAAATGTTTCAAATATAGAATTTCAAAATTTTGTGTATGGTAATAATTAATGGAGCCCCTCTATAGCAATAGTTCACAAATGGAATTTTTCATCACAAGGCAGGTGCTCTACAAGCTAATATATCAGACATTAAAAGAATTAAAGCTAGCATATAAATTTTACATGAAAATGTTTAACAGATGCTTTACAAAATAACTAAAATCCTACGTGCTTTCAAACTAAAGCACTTAGGATTTTAGATATTTTATAAAGCATGTGCTAACAAAGGTTTAAAAAGGCTGTTCTAGAGCAAAACTAATGATTATTTCCTACAAAATATACATTGAAATTCTCCCCAACTGAATCATGGGATATGAAATTGTGTAAGCTCTTTATCTATTAACTTGTTTGCATCATTTGATGAAATACCATCTCATTTTGCAGAATGCCTGATCAGATTTATTGCATATGAAATTAAGTATTCAAATGCAGACTGAACAAGAAAGAAAGAAGTATAAACAAAAAAGAAAACAATACAATAAGAATGATTAAAACACCTTAAAATTTGAAAAAAAAAAAAAAAGCAAATACATCCTACATTATTTGTTATGATAACTAAAACTGAGCAGAATTTCAGAAGTTTTGGAAATTGAATTTTGAAATATTTGGAGAGATGCCAACCTGAGAAAGGAATCATCAGTAAAAAAATCCGAAGTTTTCAGTAGTTTCCAGTAAAACAGCTTCGACCTTCAGTAAGATTTTCCGTACATCAAAAATATTTATTTTAAAACGTCAGACTCCTTTATAGCACTTTTTAATAAAATGAATGTTCCAAAATGTAGTTTTATCTAAAAATTATATATTTCTGCAGTAGAGGTCACAACTTAGCAGTGAAAGTTCAGTTTTGGCTAGCCAGCACTGACATACGAGCTATAAGAGGCATCATCGGCTCCCAACATGGGAGCTATTTGGCGAAAAAAAAAAAATTCTTGACGAGCGCCGACATCCAAGCTATAGAGGCATTATCGGCGTGGTGGATGACACCCTACATGCAAGCTATACAGTGAAAAAGAAATTCCTTGCGAGTGCTGACGTGCGAAATATAGAGGCATAATCAGCGTGACACCCGACACGCGAGCTACTCAGCAACCAAAAAAAAAAAAAAAAAAAAATCCTTGCGAGCTATAGAGGTGTCATTGGCATGGCGGATGACACCGACACACAAGCAAAAAAAAATTATTCCTCCTCAGCGCCGACGTGCGAGCTATAGAGGCGTCATCGGCGGGGTGGATGACACCCGAGACACAAGCAAAATAAAATTTTCTCACGAGCGCCGACATGCAAGCTATAGAGGCATCGGCGTGGCGGGTGTGTACGCGAGCTATTCGGCGATTTTGCAATGTCGTGTTTCACCCGACAGTCGAGCAGAAAGGGTTAAAACATTTGCACCGGAATTTTCACAAACACAAAGCCACATATAATCAATGTAAAGAGTTTGCAAAAGGTGCTGAGCTGAGCACCCTCTCGGCTTTTGCGTGAGGCACTCTCGAATGGTTGTACGTGGAATCACGTTACAAACAGCGTATGAGGAGAAGCTCCGCCTCCGTTGGCGGGGAAGTCAGAACATAGAAGGCATATAGGGACTATCTGTAATGTGCGGTTTTTTTTAAACCAAAAGACGGTAAAAAAATAGAAAATTGTGTGCATGAACTTTTCCGTAGCTTTTTGGGTGACTTCCGTAAAACTGTAAGATGGAGTGAAAATCCGTAAAAGTTGGCATCTCTATATTTGCTACACAACTTAGAACATTATGACACTTGGAGTAAATAAAATTGTTATTTTTTCTTCATTATCATTCTTTAATTTGACACTTTTGTTTAAAGTTAATCTGAATGAAACCTAAATCCATATCCAACAGACTGAAAACTTTCCACCATGAAATTTCATCACATTACACTTGGCTGATTTTGATTAAAATACCCTGCATTTATACTTATCATAAAAAAGATCAAGTGAACTAATTAATTTTGAACTGAACACTTAGCTTTTTTCTTTTTTATTTTTTTTGCTACTAGTATTTACTTTACAATGTTTCATCTTATCATTTATGATACACATACAACAAATATCAAATAACATGAATCACAAAGGCACATCTTGTTACACTATCATACAACAGGATGATTTTTAGGTTGACTATTTAACTTGTTTATTATGGTTCCTATGTTACTGGTTTATATTCTACAAGCATGCATGATTTACCTTGTCTCTCGCAAGCAGCTGCATGCTACAGTGGCTGTCAAGGTGATGATGTGGCTGACGCTTCAATCACTTTTGTAAGTAATTTAAGTAATACATTAAAATTTAGATACAGTTACTCAAGTTTATTGTTTCTATCTTTGTGAATTCTGTGTAGTGAGCACAAATTAATACAAAAGAATCAGAAAAGATCGATTCACCCCTTACACATTTTGGTGTCCGCTCTGGATCATCATTACAAAAAAAAAAAAAAAAAAACATGGTTCGCTTAATCTTAAGAGAGTTTCTCCCTGAAGATTGGATAAAATGCATGCAAAAGTGCATAAGGAACAAATCAATTTGGGGTAGAGTCTGATACAATTGTAAATCAATTCATATCACTACGTTGTTATATCATTAAATTGTTCTCTGAGATTCAGAGGTTATCTCCAAAGAAAGCTAATCTGTTAAATTAAAGTTATTGACAGTGCAAGACTTTACTTACTGTTGATGTATCAACTGTCCATATTTACAGTAATTTTGGCACACAACACAAGCTTCACTGACATTCATCACATGTCTCACACAAGACCTTTTGTACTTCATACTCATTATTGTTTTTCTCAAACAGAAGTTCTTGTATCTGGACCTCCCATTATTTCCTCAACAGTTTTCTAGCTTTCTTTCCTCCCATTTGGGCTGAATAAATTCTCTTAATTAGCATTTCATCACTCTCTCTTCCAACATGGACAAACCACCTCCAAATATTTGTCTCCATTTTACCATAATTTTAGACTGCAGTAATTTATGTAAGACATACATACATACAAGGAATATTCAGGAAGCAAGTACCATTTGTGAATATTTTTGCTGCAGTGCTGCAGTCATGAAATTGGGCATGCGCACTGACTTTTCTCATTTGTCGGCAAGACAGAAACACCATTATGACAACATCAGATCTTGTTTGCATGTTGTTCTGTGCATTTAACATGTTGAAGAAGATTGAGCAGCCCACCGATTGTGAGACAAGGTCCATAATTCGATTTTTGAATGCAAGAAATGTGAAACTGGTTGACAGTCATCATCAGATTTGTGAGGTCTACAGGCAAACAGCCATGAGTGATGGAACATTCAAGAAATGGGTCAGGCAGTTCAATGAAGGTTGTGAGAATGTGCATGATGAGGAGCAGAGTGGCTGGTCTATGGTCAACAATGATTTGGTGAGTGCGGTCAATTCAAAAGCTAACGAGGACAGACGTTTTACAATTTCGGTTCTGTCTTTACATTTTCTGCAAATTTCAAGGCAGGGTTCTGACCAGGGTTCCAGAATCAGGGGTGAAAATGTCCCCCAGGCTTTTTTTCTGGGGGTGATTTTGAAAAATCAGGGGTGAATTTTAAACAATCGTAAACTTAGAGAAAAATACTACATTTATGGGGGAAAAAACAAACAAACAAAAATAATATAAATATTTTATACATATCTTCTATTGTTTTATTAAATATTTCAGCAGCTTTGTGAAATGGAAAGCTTTCTAGTGTTACATTTGCTGCTGATAT
The DNA here is from genome assembly GCA_039090855.1 of Macrothele yani. Classification (NCBI taxonomy): domain Eukaryota; kingdom Metazoa; phylum Arthropoda; class Arachnida; order Araneae; family Macrothelidae; genus Macrothele; species Macrothele yani. The sequence continues at coordinate 68,780,998 of CM077025.1, read as the reverse complement.
TCGAATCAAATTTTTTAAAGTTTATTCTTTCAGTCTGTTGCGAAATTTATCTTTTATTCGATTTTGTGTGCTAAAAGAATGCTCTACTGATGCAGAACTTATTGGCACAACCAAAGCAATTTCATACAACAGCACTGTGCTTGGATACACATCTTTATACCTGCAGATGGAAAGTTCTGCAACATATGCAAATTTAAAACTAGCATAGCTATTTTTTAGCAGAATAAATATATGGATATTCACTCAACAGGCATTTCAAATCTTCAAAATCTTTGAAGTTGTCTAACAACTTCAAAACAAATTTGCATGACACCAATGAGGATATTTACTTCCCATCCCAAAAGCGTTTGAGCGAATTGGCTCCTTTTACAACAATGAATAATAAAATAAACATAGGGACCTTTACAACGTTGAAAACAAAAAATCACCTTAACACTGTATGAGCCGTTGCTTTTAGCCCAAAAATTAAGACAGGATAAAAAAAAAAATTCTCAGTTTCAATACAAGCATGAGCCAAATTTTAGAAAAGAGTTCTTCAGATGAGAAAAAACAGACCATTTATATATTGATAAAATAATGAATGGCATTAACTTACCTTTTGCAAATAACACTGGTTTTGATAACGCCTTGCAAAATGAACAAAACATCAAAATTGTTTTATTTTCGTCAGTTTCGACTTCAAGCCAGTCGTACATTTTGCGCCATTTCTCTTGAAAGTTAAAATTTTTTAAAATTTAGTTGGAGGTACAGCAGGAACAGCCTCACTACATTTCTCAGGCAATATTTCACTGTTTAAAATCGTAGCATTCGATGCCGAACTTGCAGAATCGTCAGTAGAACACTTCCTCTTTCTAATGAGGAACTTTTCCATTGTGTTATAGTAAGAACAAATATCAGAGCTGCCAACTTTTCAAAATAAAAAACCGGGATCTCAATGCGTGTTCAGCGGCGCGTATTTACACTTCATAAATAATAAAATTATATATTATAGGTTTCTCTATTTTTTTACTGCAGTTAATTATTTAATACAAATAAAGAAATATTTACAAAAAAAATTAGTATTTAAGTATAAAATAAGATTAACAAACCTTGTTAATGAGTTTCATTTTTAGAGAGAGAGAGACACTATATTTTTCAGAGTCGCCGATTTTTCTAACCACCATAACAGGAGTCTTATCACATAAGGCAAGACAGTTCAACCACGGAATACCAAGATACTGAAATTCTTCAGACACAAGTTCGGCAATATTTTCACCTGTTGAACTGTTTTTTTTTTTTTTCTTTGCAGGCGGTTGTAGTGAGCGATGGGTTTGCCTTCTCGGGGCGCACCGTGGTAACAATGGCACACACAACAGCAACTAGGGCCTCTGTGATTCTTGGAGAGGTGCAAGCTAGTTCTGTGTGACATTGGCAAAAAGACCCCAACTCACTGGGTTTTGTTCCAGAATCCTTAGGTTGAATGACCAACTGGAACCCTCAGCTGTGGGCTAATCTCCCACACTAATGTACTTACCTGATTAAAAAGACAAAAAGGAATATTAAGAATGACTCAAGTGTGGGATATGGTGGACCTACCACACTTGAAAAGGACGGTCCACCACGGAATCGACCTGGACTTTCTAAACGGCGTATGAGAAAGCGATCTCGGCTGAGTGAATGTAAGATAGGTGTATGGAATACTAGAGGTATAAATGGCAAGATGAGTGAGGTGATTAAAGAGATGAATAAGTATAGACTGGATGTGCTGTGTATAAGTGAAACCAAAAAGAAGGAAATTGGGGTAGAAGAAGTAAATGGCACGGTGAGTGTGTGGTCTGGAGTATTGGATAATATGAGAGGACAGGCTGGTGTAGGTGTGATTTTAAGTGAAAAGATGAAGAACAACTTGATTCACTATAGTTGCGTAAGTGAGAGAATTCTCTGGATTCGTTTGAAAGTGAAACTTCAGAGAATTGTAATTGTTGTAGTGTATGCTCCTTGTGACTCGGAACCTTCTGATAAGAAAAAGATTTCTGGAATGAGCTAAAAGCTGTTTTGAGCCAGTTTGGTGCTAAAGAAAAAGTTATAATAGCAGGAGATTTCAATGCTAGAGTAGGTGTGCAGAATGCAATTTCTGACAATGTTCTGGGTAAGTTTAATGATCCTTGTGTGAATGATAATGGTGAAAGATTAATTGAACTCTGCATTGAGAATGATTTGTGTGTATCTAATACATTTTTCAACCACAAGTGTATACACACATATACTTGGGAAAATCGTACTCTTGGTCAAAAGAGTGTGATAGATTTTGTTGTTTATGATCAGCGTTTGAAACACTTAGTTGTTGACACCCGTGTGATGAGAGGTGCGGATGTTGATTCTGATCATTACTTGGTAGTGTCACGAGTGAAACTTAATGTTGGTTGGAGGAAAAGGAATAGGAAGAGACCCAGGATAGAAAAAATAAAGGTTGATAGGCTCCTTGAAGATCATCAGCGGTATTCTGACTTACTCAGAGAACGACTGAAGGATCTGAAGTCTTGTGAGAGGGATGTAGAAAAGAAGTGGGAATGTTTTAAGAACTGTGTTGTTACTGCTGCTAAAGAGTTCTGTGGCACCACAATAGTGGGTAACAATAGAGGTGATGCTTGGTGGAAAAGTGAGATTGATGAGGCAGTAAAGAAAAAGAAGGAAGCCTATTTGGGGATGTTGCAAGGTAGAGTCTCTGTGGATGAATATTGCTGTAAGAAGCATGAAGCTGCTAAGCTGGTTCGCCACAGTAAGGCAAAAGATAGGAAAGAGAAAGTGGAAAGGCATGAACTGGCTTTTTGGAAAGATAGAAAGTCCTTCTGGAAGTACATGAGACTCAGGAAAAATAAGGGAAACAAAGTTGTAAGTTGTGTGAAGAATGAGATTGGGGAAATGATATGGGAGCCCAATGAGTTAAGTGACAGATGGGGCGAATACTTCTGTGAGTTATTAGATCAGGAGAGCGAAAATGATTCTGAGACAGATGCAGATGATGTCAAAATGAAGGATGAAAGCACAGGAGGGATCTCAAGAGAAGAAGTGTGTAAAGCTCTAAAATATCTTCAGAATGGTAAGGCTCCACGAGTTGATGGCATAACTGCAGAGATGTTGAAGTATGATGGTGACTCTATAATTGACTGGTTAACTGAAATTTGCCAGTTGTGCTGGGAGTTAGGAATGGTCCCTCGGGATTGGAAGGATGCTATCATTGTTCCCTTGTATAAGGGTAAAGGTGATCAGACTGAATGCAAGAACTATCGTGGTATTAGCCTACTGAGTGTGCCAGGGAAAGTGTTTGGTAAGGTTGTTATTGAAAAAGTACGGGGGGTCTTACATCATTGAAAGTGTGGGATGTTCAGAGTGGTTTTATGCCTGGTAAAGGCTGCACTAACCAGATTTTTGCATTACGCATGATGATTGAAAAGTATCTGGCTGTTGGGAAGAAAGTTTTTACTGCCTTCATAGATTTAGAGAAAGCTTTCGACCGAGTCAATAGGACACTTTTGTGGAAGGTATTGAATGAATATGGTGTTACTGGGAATCTACTTAATAGTGTAAAAGCCATGTATGCTGGTAGTAGAGCTTGTGTACGAGTGAATGGTGTTTTATCAAAATGGTTTTCCATTGGTGCAGGAGTTAGACAAGGTTGTGTAATGTCACCATGGCTGTTTAATATATTTATGGACGCATGCATGCGTGAGGCCAAAATAGATAATAGTGGTTTATGTCTTGGTGATATCCGTGTGTGCAGATTGCTGTATGCTGATGACACTGTCCTGTTGGCAGAGAGCAAAAGTGAGTTGCAGAGTATGTTGACTCGGAATGTACGAAGTTTGCATGAAATTCAAACTGAGTATAAATAAGGGAAAACCAAAGTTATGGTCTTTGAGAGAGGAATGGGTAGCACTGAATGTAATGTAAGTCTAAATGGCACTGTGATTGACAAGGTGAGTGAGTTTGTGTATTTAGGAAGCATGTTTGATAGAGAGAACAAGTTGGATGGTGAAATCAGTAGGCGAGTGAATTCTTCTTTGAAAGTCATAGCTGCTCTGGGAGGTTTTCGCAGGAATGATGGGTTCTCTAGAGAGTCCCGCATGGCTGTGTATGAAACTGTAATTGTTCCTACTCTGATGTATGGCAGTGAAACCTGGGTACTGCAGAAGAAACATAGGAGTCGTTTGTGTGCTGGAGAAATGCGTTACTTACGTGGGGTTTGTGGCAAGACACGATCTGATTGTGTGAGGAATGAAGATGTATTGCAGTTGTGTGATGTGAAGCAAAATGTTGTTAGCAAGGTAGAGACCAATATGCTTCGGTGGTTTGGCCATGTTGAAAGAATGAGTGATGAAATGCTTACTAAGAAAATATTTTCAGCCCAAGTGGCAGGAAGGAAAGGCAGAGGAAGGCCAAGGAAGACATGGGTGGATCAGATTCAGGAGTGTCTGCATGAGAAAAAGATTATGAGTATGAGGTATAAAAGATCTTGTGTACGGCGTGTAATTGATATCAGTGAAGCACGAGTTGTATGTCAAGATCGCTGTAAATGGCGAAGTTTGATACGACAACAATAGGTAAAAATATCTGGAAGTTTGTATTTCTTTTTGGAGCTAACCTCTGAATATCAGAGAACAGCTTAGTGATATGTATGCATGTTGAACTGGTTTTTAGGCATGGTAAAGAGAGCAGCATGCATCTCACTCGCTTGCAATGATTATCAAAGTATGTTACCACAATTGCCCCTCCCCCCAAATCCTAAATCAAGAAGATTACTTGCAAAAATCAAGAAGATTTGAGATAGTACCAGAACTGTTAATTTATGATTATCTATTATTAGGGGAGAGGAGTAATATATGGGATGTGCTAGCAGTATGTTTGATGATACTTGTATTCAATTATTTTTCTGTATCAGTCACTCATAGATGGAGTTAAGAAATTATGATGATTTTTAAGGTTTTGAATTTTTTTTTAAATTGAATGATGCAATTTTAGAAATAACTTGATTTCATTTAAGCAATGACAAGACAGTGACTTTTTTTTTAATGCCCTTGGATGACAATTTCATCCATCATGAATGCATGATAGCGCTATTTTAGATAAAGGATGAATAGTGTAACTTTGAGAATATGAATACTTTTGAACACCATGCATCAATTTTTACAAATTTTCAGCTTCATTTTCGTTTTCAGGAAAAAAAAATTACGATTACGGGAAAAATCTTTATCCTCCCCCCCTCTCTTTGTCAAGCTGAAATTCAAACCTTATTTTGTGGGGGGCGGGGGGGTACAATTATGAGAGAAATCTTCGCTGCGTCCAATTTTCGTTTTCGGACAGTTTCCCTCAATAAAATGATATTTAACAACAATACTAGGCAGAGGAAACATCGCATGAAAAATAAAATTATGATTATGAGAGAAATCTTCACTGCGTCTAACTTCCGTTTTCTAAAGTTTTGAAAGACGAAACTTCCGTTTTTGAAAGTTTCCAGCGAAAAACATTCTCCTTCGCTACCAATTGCCCCAACATTTCTGTTCAGTTATGCATCGATCTCGAGGAAAACTCCAATTATGACGGAAAAGGAGAAATTTCTCAAAGCTGTTGCACGCTCATGCCTGAAGATTACAGGGAAATTTTTGCGTCGTCGAATTTCCGTTTTCGGAAATTTTACCTCCATTTTACAACTGAAATAAAAATATTTTTGGAATAAAGTGATGTATAACAACAATACTGGACAGAGGCAACATCGCAGGAAAAAGAAATTACAATTACGGAAATCTTTATTTCGTTTACTTCCGTTTTTGAAAGACGAAATGCCGTCCCGATGCGTATTTTTACGCGTTGGTAAAATTTCGATGCTCAAACACACTTTTTGATGCATACTAGACGCGTAATTACGCATTTTGGCAAACTCTGCATGGCGCAGAATTAAAATTTTTTTGCACTTTGGCGCAACTAGCGCAGCTATTGCAACACTGAAGGAAAGCAAGTTTGGAAGGATTGGCGGGAGGGTGTGTGTGCGATCGCTCTCAGCTAAAAACATGAGATAACATAAGGTTCAATCGCTATGAGATCATAATAAAACAAAAGCAGGATTTTACACTAAGCGACAATAACAATGATATCAATTTCCATCAGTAAAAATAAAATTCACGAGCCATTTTAGCGAAAATGTGGAAGAAACTATCTTCCGACCGTAAAACTACCCAAAACTCCGTAAAACTTTCGGGAAATCCGGAATACTAGGCAAGTACATGCGGATGTCATTGCACCAATATCGGCTTTGCCAATGCATCCAATATCAACTGGCCGTTCTTCACCCCATATCCGTCCGATATTGGCTTTGCCAATGTATCCAATATCTGAATTTCAAAGGCGCTTACTTAGAAACGGGACCAATGAATAGTTTTCGCATTTGTGCGAAAAAAAACTATAAATATATTCGCAAAATGCGATCGCAGTTTAAACCGTGATTTTAACAAAAAAGGACACAAAATTCAGAACTTTTACGAAATACATCGAAATCCGCAAATCTTCCAACCTGTCCGTAATTCGGTAATCATGTGGCCGAAACTGTGATGGTTGGCATCCTTAGCAGGGCGTGGGCTTTCCATCTGGTTGCACTCTACGCGGATTTTGTCATTTTTTTTTTTTTCTTGTAGGACTTCCGTCCACAGTGAGTAGAGTTTAGGTCCGGTGATGTAAGGTCAGGTCAGGATGTAAGGTCAGGTGATGCGTAACATCACAGCCTCTCCTTGACAAATGTCAACCCCGCCTTCTCGTGGTGCATCCTGTTCCCACTAAAGGGGCTCTGATGACCGCCAATAGTGGTATAACTATACCATCGGGATTAGAGGAAATGCTATCAAACACTCACCAACCCGCTTGGCCAGCGTGGTGAGTTATGGCCAAACCCCTCCAAAATGACTCCACAACTAAAATCTTGGCCCTCAGTCTCCGGCAGCTGGAATGTACCTGGCCAAGGCAGCGGCCAGTGCGACATGAAGGCAGAGGGTGCTAAGAATCCCCGGAGGACCGGACTAGGCTGCCATCTGATGCTGACCTTGGCTACGTATAATAGACGCTCCCTATCTTCTGATTCAAGGCTTCTTGAATTGGAAGAGGAACTACGAAGGATCAAGTGGGACATCGTCGGCTAAGTGAGGTAAGGAGAAAAGGAGAAGATCTCATCGAACTGAAAAGTGGACATCTCTTCTACTATCGTGGGACAGATACTGGCAGAACTAGTGGTGTTGGATTTATAATAAACAAGAAACTGAAGGATAAAGTTGTAGAAGTTGAAAGTTCTTCTGACAGAGCTGCACGACTCGTTATCCAACTCTCGAGAAGATACCAGGCTCAGATTATTCAAACTTATGCACCCACCACAAGTCATCCTGAAGAAGAAATTGAAGAATTTTATGAGGAAATTCGTCATCTAAATAATAAAGGTAAGCAGCACTTGAAGATAATTATGGGAGATTTCAATGCAAAAATAGGGCAACGGTAACAGAATGAAACTTCAGTAGGTAATTTCGGTCACGGCAACAGAAATCAGCGTGGAAATACTCTCCTTGAGTTTGCAGAGGCAGAAGGGTTTTTCATCTTGAACTTTTTTTCAAGAAAAAGCCACACAGGAAATGGACATGGAGACATCCAAATGGGATGACAAGTGAAATTGATTTTATTATGTGTAACAAAAAAATTGTCATAGAAGACTGCAGTGTGCTAAACAAGTTCAACACAGGTAGTGACCATAGATTTGTGAGATGTAAGATGCACCTCAACACTAAACTCGATCGTGGCAAGCTCATAAGACAAACAAAATGTATTGACATAACCAACCATAAAAAACACCATAATACCTTCAAGTTGGAACTGAAGAACAGATTCTCTGCTTTAGAAGGCCTAACATCGGAAGAAGTGGATATTTCTGAAGTTAACAGAAAAGTAACCAAAGCTCTTATGGAAACAGCAACAAAATTAGCTGGGTCTAAGAACAAGTTGCATGTGAACAAATTATCAGGAAAAACCAAAATGTTGATGCAAAAATGAAGAGAGATGAGGACAACTAAAGAAGATGTGACTTCCAAAGTGGAATATATAGAGCTATGTAAGACAGTACGAAAAAGTATCATTGAAGACGTAAGGAAATTCAACTGTGAACTAGTGAGGAAAGCAACTGAAAACAACCAAAGCCTAAAGATAGCAAAGGGACATCTCAGTAAGGGAAGAAAACAGATTATGGCTCTGAGAAAAGAAGATGGTTCTATAACAAGAAATAGAGGCGAAATCTTGACAAGAGTGAAAGATTTCTACTCCAAATTATATGAAAGGGATGATACATGTACTCCAGACATCATGAAAGGTACCAGTACCAGAGTTCTTCCAGTCCTCCCAGCAGAAGTTGCACATGCAATCAAGAACATGAAGCGGGGAAAAGCTCCAGGAGAAGATGGAATTACTGTAGACATTATACAAGAAGCAAGTGGAGAAATCGAAACAGTATTCGCCCAAATTTTCACTCGATGCCTTAATGAAGGGAAAATTCCTGAGGATTGGAACAACGCTACAATGATCCTGCTACATAAAAAAGGTGACATTGAGGATCTCAGGAACTACAGACCTATCAGCCTCCTATCAGTGGTTTATAAAATTTTCACTAAAGTTCTTTCACACCGTTTGAAGGTAACACTGGGCATGGCTCAACCGAGAGAACAAGCTGGATTCAGGAGTGGCTACAGCACAATAGATCATATCCACATACTGAGAGAACTAATTGAAAGAGCGAAGGAATATGAATATCCATTGCGCATGGCTTTTATTGATTATGAAAAAGCCTTTGATTCGGTGAAACCATCAGCAGTTACAATGGCTCTGAAATCCTGTGGTATTGAAGATGCATACATTAATATTATTAATAACAGCTATGAAAATGCAAGTGCAAAGATTCGGCTGTTTGAAAATACAACACACATAAAAATTGGAAAGGGAGTGAGACAAGGTGACACCATATCTCCGAAGCTCTTTAATGCCACATTGGAAAATGTCTTTCAATCACTGAACTGGGAAAACAAAGGGATAAAGATTAATGGAGATTATCTAACCCACCTTCGTTTTGCCGATGACATAGTAATTTTTTGCAACTACCCCATCAGAGCTGCAGAGTATGATCCAGGAACTTGCTGACAAGAGTAAAGAAGTGGGATTAAAAATGAACTTTCAGAAGACAAAATTGATGTGTAATGCTTTTACAAGGAATGAAGATTTATTGATTGATGGAGAAAAGCTGGAGATAACAGATATGTACGTTTATCTTGGACAGCAGATATCAAGAGAGGGTCACATTGATGAAGAAATTAATCGGCGTACAAAACTTGCCTGGGGAGCTTTTGGAAGAAACAGCATAATTTTCAAGAGCAATATGCCATTATGTCTTAAAAGAAAAGTGTTTGATCAATGCATCCTTCCAGTGCTTACGTATGGTGCAGAGACGTGGACCTTAACTAAAAGAGACATACAAAGGCTGCAGACAACTCAAAAAGCATGGAGAGGTGTATGCTTGGTGTAACCAGGAGAGATAAGAAGAGGAACTCATGGATCAGAAAAATGACAAAAGTGGAAGACATCATGATTGGAGTTAAATCCCTGAAATGGCAATGGGCTGAACATACTGCCAGAAGGACAGACCATCGATGGACAGCCGAAATTTTAGATTGGATTCCAAGGGACAGGAAAAGACCCAGAAGAAGACCACATGGGAGATGGGTGGATGAAATTTGAAAGTATGTGGGAATGACATGGAAGAGACTGGCACAAGACAAGACCGTTGTGGAGGAAACCATCCAGCAGTGGATTGATAATGGTTGACAATGATGATGATATGCGGACGTCATTGCACCAATATTAGCTTTGCCAATGCATCCAATATCAACTGGCCGTTCTTCACCCCATATCTGTCCGATATTGGCTTTGCCGAAATATCCAATATCTGAATTTCAAAGGCGCTTACTTAGAAACGGGACCAATGAATAGTTTTCGCATTTGTGCGAAAAAAAAAAAAAACTATAAATATATTCGCAAAATGCGATAGCAGTTTAAACCGTGATTTTAACAAAAAAGGACACAAAATTCAGAACTTTTACGAAATACATCGAAATCCGCAATTCTTTCCAACCTGTCCGTAATTCGGTAATCATGTGGCCGAAACTGTGATGGTTGGCATCCTCAGCAGGGCGTGGGCTTTCCATCTGGTTGCACTCTACGCGAATTTCGTCATTTTTTTTTCTTGTAGGACTTCCATCCACAGTGAGTAGAGTTTAGGTCCCAGCCACCTACAGCGAGATCGCCTTTTGGGCAGGACACAGAGACGGATGGAATAAGAGCAAGTCTAGCGAATTTGACAGAACAGTTTGTAGTTACATTTACTTCCGATATTGGAGGTTATATTTTTAAACGTGCATTAATGCATTTGCATTTTTGAACTTCACTTTTAGTTGGTAAAGTTCGATGAACACTTACCGCACGTGGGGCTTGGCTTTCAATTCTTATTTCCGTTATGTGGATGCGGCATGGGGGTTTTTCATTTGGTCACGGGTCCACTTCTTTTTTTTTCAGTTGGTATTTATTTGGCCTCGTCACTAAATGAGTTTTTTTCCTTTGCTGCATCCTCATTTACTTTAATAATTTTTCATAACCCTAGTACTTTCGGTAATACTCCATTACCGTCATCGAGGGACGTTTTGCTCCGACTAGCACAGACCACGTGTCAGCTGGGCATTTCGGTGGTTCTCGCGGGCTGCTTCTGTCATCGGCTATCGCTTCTTCTTGGGCGTTGTGGCGCCATCTCTTGTTGGTCACTGATCTCATTTTTTGAACTTTTTCATTTTTTTGCTCAATTTTAATTAAATTTCTCCAGCTGTTTCTCAAAATATTAGGGTCATTACGGTTGCAAACTTTTGCCCTATTTTTTTCAATCATTACCGACTCTGCTATTCGGAGGTGTTTTTCGGATTTACAGCTTTTAATGATTTTTATATTTTCGAATTTAGGATATTTTTGGTTATCCAGACAGTATTGAATAAGTGCTGGTTTTTCTTCTTTTTTCTGCCAATTTTTAACGTGTTGTTTTAATCTGTGTTTAAGCTTATTTTTGGTACTTCCTATATAAGCCATTGGAGGATTTTCAGTAATAGGAATTGAGTAAATACCTGCTTCTTCTAACATTTTTATTTTTTCATTATTTTTTATTACCATATTTTTGATGGTATTTACTTTTCCTCCAATTTGAATGTTATGCTTTTTACAAATATTATTAATTTCATTGGTAGTACCTTTAATGTAAGGAAAACCATTTAAATATTTGACTTCTTTTTATTTACTACAGCATTATTTTTTATTTTCTTTATTACTTCTGTGTTCCATTTTTTTATTAAATGGTTAGGAAAACCAAAGCTACCTGCAATTTTTTTTATGAATTTGATTTCTTCATTGATGAACTGACTATTTTCAGAATGCGTATATGCTCTTTTAATTAAGGTTTTTATACTATTGCATTTTTGAGGATAAGGATGTGCCGAATTGTACGGGATTAGGACCGGAACAAATGAACTTTTCCGATAAACCCTGTATAGTAACTTATCTGTGGATTTGATAACTTGTACGTCCAAAAAGGCTATTGCCTTATTTTTTTCTATTTCAACAGGGAGTTTTATAGTTGGATATAAAGAGCTGTAACATTTTGTTAATTTTTTTAATTCTTCTTCGTTCAGTTTTGATAGAATGAAAATATCATCCACGTATCGACAGTACACTTCTGGTTTTTCTTCCATACGATGCAGGACATTTTCTTCAATTTCGTTCATCACAACCTCAGCATATAGAGTTGATAATGGTGAGCCCATTGGGCCTCCTGAATTTTGCTTGAATATTTTGTTCTTGTATGTAAAAATATTATTTTCATATAAATAGAATAAAACTTTTTTGAATTCATGAATTTGTGTGTTATTTAAAATTTTAAGATTTTGCAACTTCTTAATGATAATTTCAATAGCTTCTGGAACAGGAGTGCTTGGATATAATGCTTTAACGTCCATGCTTGCCATATTTAAGTCCTTTAGGCCAGTTTTTACTTTTTTAATTTTCTAAAAAAAAAAAAAAAAAAAAAAAATCAAGCAAAATTCAGGAGGCCCAATGGGCTCACCATTATCAACTCTATATGCTGAGGTTGTGATGAACGAAATTGAAGAAAATGTCCTGCATCGTATGGAAGAAAAACCAGAAGTGTACTGTCGATACGTGGATGATATTTTCATTCTATCAAAACTGAACGAAGAAGAATTAAAAAATTTAACAAAATGTTACAGCTCTTTATATCCAACTATAGAACCCACTGTTGAAATAGAAAAAAATAATGCAATAGCCTTTTTGGACGTACAAGTTATCAAATCCACATAAATTACTATACAGGGTTTATCGGAAAAGTTCTTTTGTTCCGGTCCTAATCTCGTACAATTCTGCACATCCTTATCTTCAAAAATGCAATAGTATAAAAACCTTAATTAAAAGAGCATATACGCATTCTGAAAATAGTCAGTTCATCAATGAAGAAATCAAATTCATAAAAAAAATTGCAGTTAGCTTTGGTTATCCTAACCATTTAATAAAAAAATGGAACACAGAAGTAATAAAGAAAATAAAAAATAATGCTGTAGTAAATAAAAAAGAAGTCAAATATTTAAATGGTTTTCCTTACATTAAAGGTACTACCAATGAAATTAATAATATTTGTAAAAGCATAACATTCAAATTGGAGGAAAAGTAAATACCATCAAAAATATGGTAATAAAAAATAATGAAAAAATAAAAATGTTAGAAAAAGCAGGTATTTACTGAATTCCTATTACTGAAAATCCTCCAATGGCTTATATAGGAAGTACCAAAAATAAGCTTAAACACAGATTAAAACAACACGTAAAATATTGGCAGAAAAAAGAAGAAAAACAGCACTTATTCAATACTGTCTGGATAACCAAAAATATCCTAAATTCGAAAATATAAAAATCATTAAAAGCTGTAAATCCGAGAAACACCTCAGAATAGCAGAGTCGGTAATGATTGAAAAAAATAGGGCAAAAGTTTGCAACCCATAATGACCCTAATATTTTGAGAAACAGCTGGAGAAATTTAATTAAAATTGAGCAAAAAAATAAAAAGTTCAAAAAATGAGATCAGTGACCAACAAAAGATGGCGCCACAACGCCCAAGAAGAAGCGATAGCCGATGACAGAAGCAGCCCGCGAGAACCACCGAAATGCCCAGCTGACACGTGGTCTGTGCTAGTCGGAGCAAAACGTCCCCTCGATGACGGTAATGGAGTATTACCGAAAGTACTAGGGTTATGAAAAATTATTAAAGTAAATGAGGATGCAGCAAAGGAAAAAAACTCATTTAGTGACGAGGCCAAATAAATAGCAACGGAAAAAAAAAGAAGTGGACCCGTGACCAAATGAAAAACCCCCATGCTGCATCCACATAACGGAAATAAGAATTGAAAGCCAAGCCCTACGTGCGGTAAGTGTTCATCGAACTTTACCAACTAAAAGTGAAGTTCAAAAATGCAAAAGTTTGTAGTTAGATTAGAGTACAGTAGATGGCGCCACCGTACAAGTACGATATTGCACATAGAGGGGTGAGAGAATTTCAGGGGGGGGGGCATAGGAAAGGATACCCATTTAACCAGTGGGTCCAGCCTGGGGACCGTCACTTAACGTGCTCGTCCGATGCACAGGCGGATATTCAGCGATTGTTAGCAAATCACACCATCTCTGAAAGATCAACCCAGGTTCGAACCTGAGGACCTTGCATCAATAGTCTGAACTGCTAACCACTAAACCATCCACGGCTCACTCTGCGCGGATTATCCCGTAATCCGTTTATATACACGACCGGAAGGGAAATACTGGGACTGTATCGTGACGTCATGAAATCGGAACATGTGACTGAACAAGAGGATTGTACCGTGACGTCGTGAAATCGGCACACTTGATCTGAAACGGCATCGTCATCGTAGATTTTCCATGCTAATAGCTCACGATTGAAATCTTTCTGCGAGCGCCCATTTTGCGCGTCACTTTATTTTTCTTGTGCGAATTCAAATTTCTTTGTGCGAAACGCGAGTCTGCGCACGCTATCGGGAACCCTGCAAGGACTGTTCTCTAAGAAACTGTTGCAAATCATTTAGGGTTTCAGAAATAGTGCTCACACTGGGTGCCAAAGATGCTCTCTGAGGAGCACAAAAGCAAGAGGGCTGGCAGTGTGTTGACCTTTCTCATGCAATACAGTGAGCATGATGATGGATTCTTAAGCCAATCATCACAGGTGAAAAGACATGGGTGTCCCACGTGACTCCAGATGTGAAGACACAGTCCCTGGAGTGGTGGCACATCCCTTCACTGAAAAGGAAGAAATTCAAGCAGACAACTTCAAGCTGCAAGATTATGTGCACAGTTTTTTCGACAGGTAAGGAGTTTTCCTTGCTGAATTCTTGCCCAAAGGTGTAACAGTAAACTCGTCAGTATATTGCTAGACCCTGGAGAAACTGTGTGGTGTGATCCAGAATAAAAGGTGTGGCATTCTTACTCACTGCATTGTCTTGCTTCATGACAATGCTCAGTCTCACATTTCTGCAAACTCAAGCACTCATTATGTCATTTGGCTGGAAACAAATGGATCACCTCCTCCTACAGCTCAGACCTAGTGTCATGTGACTATCACCTGTTTTTGTATCTGAAGAAGTTCTTTGCTGGTTGACATTTCTTCAACGATGATTAAGTCAAAGACGCAGTGCAGAAATGGTTGTCTTCACAGGCAGCCTTGTTCTACAATGAGGGGATACAAAACCTGGTGTCCCATTATAATAAATGCCTCAATAAGGGCAGAAGCCATGTAAAAAGTAGTTAAAGATATGGCAAATATGATAAACATAACACATTTTTGTAAATACATTCTCATTTAATTCTAATAGCCTAAGGTACTTACTTTTTGAATATATCTTGCACATGAATACTTTATTTGCTACCTTAAGGCTGTTGGAGCAGGAAACAAAACAGCAAAGGGACACTAGATGGCATTGGAGTCAAAGGTGGGGGATGCAAAATCCTCAGAAAAAGGGTGCTAAACACTAAGCCCAATGGGTCAATTACTTCACACTTCTCTCTGGACGGTCCCTAATTGTTTGGGGAGGGGTAAGAAGGGGAATAGTTTGGACAAAGCCTTCTCTGTTAGAAGGCTTTGCTTGGGATGAGCTACATGGGAGGTGATTTATTTCCCATTTACCACAAAGAGCAGAGGCTGTTGTTATCAAGAAATTTGAAGGTCTGTTAATTGGATACAATTTTTACGAACAAAATATCGTATCGCTGTGGAACTTAGTCAGCATGTACAAAAAGGATCAAGTTTCGAAATGAAGAATTTTGGTTATCCAGGGTATCATAGCTTTTTACTGAAAAATCTTCAAAATCCGCAAACAACACTGCTTAAATTTCTAAACTGAGAATTTTTAAGATGAAAGACAAAAAATATTTCGTTTAAAAAATGTAATTAGGTTTATGAGCCTGACATTAATTATGTGTATACATTTTTATGGCTCATAATACTCAATACATCGAATGACTATTATACATAAACATTTTTGATTTGGCAACTTTGGCGTCGTTTATAGAAAAAACTATTTTGAAATTTCACTTTTTTACTTCATTTTGGTATTCTACTATTGATAGACATTCAATTTTTGCTACAATCTCAACATTGAATTTTGTGCTCCAACAGCCTTAAGCCTATATCTATTTTGGCTTTTCTATTAATTTTTTATTATAATTTCATTATAGCAACTAGCTTAAGAAATTCTGTACAATTTCATATTTTCGATATATGAAATGAAATCAAAACAACAAACAAACTTACCTCTGAAATATAGATAGTAAATCCGAATATGATTTTGATTTATATTCAATGTTCCTAGTAAATAGTAACACTACACTAATGATCCGATTTATTGGCGTAGGAAATAAACACATAAGCATTTCCAAGCTTTCGCACATCAACCAGATGGCTTTTTCAAGGAAGTTAGACAGAAACTGCAAACTGAAAAATGGAATGCTTAACAATTTGAACGCAGGAACTTGACAAGAAATAAATGCGACGTTATATTCATTTAAAGATACGATGCATCCACACCGGATACTGGTAGAGAAAAGGCATTACTTGAAAAATTGGTTCCAAATTCGTGGCAACTGGAGTGAGATACAATCATTGCAAGTATCACTGCTGGAAATGATCTCCAAGGTTTCCCAAATGGCTGTACATTTAGGGGTAGAGTAGCTAGCTAATTTCTTTATATCATCCCACATAGGAGTAGCAGACTTAAATTTGACTTCTCTGGATAGTGCCATGGCCACTTTACCGTATTTTGTGTCCCTTTTATGTTCGTTGACTCTGATTCCAAACGAACGCTTGGTCATTCCAATGAAGTATCGTTTAGAGCTGTTCGGATACTGTAGGGGGATAACATAAATGCCTGCTTCGCAGGAGAGAGGTGGTGTTTCACTATTTCTCTTTAGCATAGTATATAAAGAAGCAGGAGACCCTGCATCTTTATATACTGAGTGGCCACTTTATTATGACAACCCCCTCAGTACTTCGTTGGGTCACCTTTTGCCTTTAATACTGCATTGATTCTTTGTGGCACGGACTCCACGAGATGTTGATAGGTGGTTTGTGGAATCTGAGACCATGCTTGATGAATAGCATTTTCCAGGAGTGTGAGATTGCAGGGTTGTGGATCCAGCTGCCTGATGGCTCGTTCAACTTCATCCCACAAATTATCAATGGGGTTGAGATCTGGAGATTGTGGGGGCCACCTAAGCAAAGTAAACTCACCGGCATGTTTCTGAAACCAATCCTGTGCAATACGAGCACTATGGCAGGACGCATTATCTTGTTGAAAGTAGCCATTGGGATAAACCATCCACATGACCGGATGCACTTGGTCCATTACGATGTTTAGATATGATGTGCCAGTCAGACGCTGATCAACATGAATTAAAGGGCCCAAAGCATGCCAGGAAAACATTCCCCAAACCATAACGTTGCCTCCACCAGCTTGAAGGGTTGTAGCAATGCATTTGGGGCCCACGCTTTCGTGCTATTTCCGCCAAATTCTCACTTGGCCATCGCCATGGTGCAACTGAAAACGTGATTCATAGGCCCACATAATTTGTTTCCAATTATCGACTGTCCAATCCTTGTGCTCCTGTGTAAACTGGAGATGTTTTCTCTTGTTAACTGCTGACAGCAAAGGTGTTCGAAGAGGCCTTCGGCCACCATATCCCATCCTATGCAGTGTACAGCAAACAGTGCGTGCAGAGATCATTTGAGGAGATCCTTGATTAAGATGGTCTGTAATTTGCTGCACTGTTGCCCTTCTGTTGTCTGTTACCAGTCTGGACACTCTCCATTCCGCCCGAGCAGTCACTAGTCGATGATGACCACACGTTGCACGTAGAGACCAAGTTTTTAGGCTGACAGTCCGGTCTTTAAACACTTTAACAACAGCTGCTCTGGAACATTTCACGAATGTGGCAGTTTTGGTGATACTCGCTCCATGGCTCCGAGCTCCTACAATCATCCCACGTTGAAAGTCTGTCAAATCGCATTTTTTACCCATCTCGTCACCCAAAAATCACTTCTACTACTGTCGCAAGCACCAAGATTTCCCTTTTTATACTAGCCTTGTCCTCTGGCAGCAACAGCATGCAGCCATAGCTCATTTGCTTAAAACTGTCAGGTGGTCATAATAAAGTGGCCACTCAGTGTATACATCTTTATATACTATGCTAAAGTGAAATAGTGGAAAACCACCTCTCACCTGCGAAGCAGGCGTTTATGCGATCCCCCTACAATACCCAAATGGCTCTAAATGATACTACATTGGAATGACCAAGACCCCGCATCTTCATATACTATGCTAAAGTGAAATAGTGAAAAACCACCTCTCTCCTGCGGAGTAGGTGTTTATGCGATCCCCTACAGTATCCGAACGGCTCTAAACGATACTACATTGGAATGACCAAGCGTTCATTTGAAATCAGAGTCAATGAACATAAAAGGGACACAAAATACGGTAAAGTAGCCATGGTACTATCCAGAGAAGTCAAATTCAAGTCCGCTACTCCTATGTCCACGGGATGATATAAAGAAATTAGCTAGCTACTCTACCCCTAAATGTACAGCCATTTGGGAAACCTTGGAGATCATTACCAACAGCGATACTTGCAATGATCGTGTCTCACTCCAGTTGCCACGAATTTGGAACCAATTCTTCAAGTAACGCCTTTTCTCTACCAGGATCCCGTGTGCAACCAACGTGATGCCTCGTATCTTTAAATGAATATAATGTCGCATCTATTTAATGCCAAGTTCCTGCGTTCAATATTGTTAAGCATTCCATTTTTCAGTTTGCAGTTTCTGTTTAACTTCTTTGAAAAAGCCATCTGGTTGATGTGCGAAAACTTGGAAACGCTTATGTGTTTATTTCCTACCCCAATAAATCGGATCACTAGTATAGTGTTACTATTTACTACTTAATTGGTGTACTGTTCCTTGTTATAAAACTTCAATGTTCCTATTGCACGTTTTTAATAAGCATCACTCTTTTCAAAGCTGTTTGTCCATTAGGATGACAGGGGTAAAAAATCGGCTAGTTCAATGCCCAGAACTATTGGTTTTTATATTCAGACTAGAGCAAAATATTTTTTATTAGCACAGGACTACTGTTTAAAATTTTGTTTTCCCAAAGCTGTGGCCCTTAAGCTGGTGTATTTTCTCAGTTACTTTATATGCTTCTTTTTTAATAAAGAAGGTATACATATAGCTATTGAACCTTACAAGTTTTGATGTCATTGATGTCAAAAATTTCTATTTCAGGAACTGCATCTGCTGTGGTGTGGAGTACAAATGTGCGCGCGTGTGTGTGGGGGGAAGGGGGGGTCGAAAAAATATATTAATCAAGGCTGCCTGCTTTTCCAAGTTGGTGAACTGGAGGAATGAAAAAAAAAAGTCCTGATGTCAGATGTGATTGCACGCTATTGGGAGGACAGATAAAGTGTGTTTTTGTTTTGTCTGCATGTCATAGTTTGCATAATCGACATTTCCTTAACTTGAGCTTTACTTTATCCTGATTTACTTGAGATTAGATCAAAGTAAGCTGGTACTAGTGAATTCTCAACTCCCCGAGATGATTTAGCATTGGTGCCAAGTAAAATATTCACTAATCTTTGTATGCTTCAAATTTCTTGAATTCAGAGAACTGTGAAAATTATTTAGGGAATTTTTAGTTACATCATCTATTTCATAGCTGCTAAAGAATTCTGTTTTGATTCTCTCAAAGTTGTAACATATTGGATTATGTATAAAAGAATCCAAAAACCGTGTATTTTGTTAATCGCAAATTCACAATTTAATGAATACAAAAAGCATCTAAGTGAATTACATATACCTTAATTTAAAAAGGAGATATAAACTACAGTAAAGTATAAAACTAGTGTTGAATTCTATATAAAAGTGAAAAACATCTAACCAAGGTTCCACTGTAATGTGCTTAATTGGTGAAAAAAATAATATACCAGTAGTCATACTGCCAGTGGAAAAGTCCAGATATGTAAACTACACTGCCGGACAATTGCTAAGGACGGATGACAATAGCAACGATAGCAACCATAAAATGGAAGGCAGGAAAATGTGGAAATTAGCATAAGTGCGGGATACAGTAAGACGTGTTATGCGTATGCAAATTTTGGATTGCCGAAGAAGGGCGAAAAATAACAGATGTTGCCAGGGAGTTCGACGTCAGCCCCAGTGTTGTTTCAAGGCTTTGGAAATCATTTCAAACAAATGGAGAGTGTAGCAAACATCACAGGGGAGGTCGTGTTCGCAGTACGACACCTGCTAAAGATCGGTACATAGTGCTATCAACAAAAAGACACCGGCGCAGCACAGCTAGTGAGGTAGCAAATCAGTTTATGGCTGCTACTGGCAAGCGGATCTCCCGAAAAACTGTCGCCAGACGTTTGCATGAAGGAGGACTATACGCCCGCCATCCTGTTGTGTGCATCCCATTGTTCAGACGTCACCGTACCACCCGTTTGCAATGGTGCCATCAACATCGCAATTGGACTGATAACGACTGGTCTGCTGTCCTCTTCTCAGATGAGAGTAGATACAGTCTACAGGGTTTGTACTCTTTTTGGGGGAAAAAATTCAAGGACTTTCCAGGCCTTTTCCAGGCCATATAAAAAAAATTCCAGGATGATTACTACGCTTTACAGTATCATGCTCAAATTAGTTTTTAAAAGCAATTTCAGTTTTAAGTAATAAAAATGATGAAAGATGCAAATGGATTAGGGATGATAGGGGGAAGGGAATAGAACTGTCCATAATTAGCATGTTCTCGTTGCGCTAGGCGCTTAAGCACTGCTGAATTCCGTCAGACCCCCCAATGGTCAAATGATTGAAATGTGCTGATGTTCATGGAATGAAATGGTTGATCAGCTATGATAACCGCATAAAAGTTCGAAGGGGCGATTTCTTTTTTACGTTATGCAACATTCTACATTACTCCAGTATTTATCTTGTCATCATCAACAATAGCAATGTAACTACCACTTACGATCGCGGATATCGGCCAACTGAAAATCTGCCATACAACTAAGGGATACAACACACAGGTATCATGTTACAGTGTATTGTAATTGGAAAAAAAAAAAAAAGATTTCAGAAATTAAAATCGAAAAAAAAAACTTTCAGAAATTAATATCATCAAGTCATGGTGTTTCAAAAATCCGCTTTCCTTTATAATGTTTAAAAACATGTAATGTTTTTTCTTTTTTACCTGTCTTGTATAATAAAATGGGTTGATTTTTTTATGGAATCAGACGTCCATATGTCCGATTGTCTTCGTCTGAGTTCACACGTTAGCTACTGTGTACAAGTAGACATATTTTTTCAGCTCAAAAATATGTAGTTTTGTATGTATTCACAGTATAACTCATTCCGTATTCCCACAGAACAAAATTCAGCAGATACAAATGAAGAACATCAAGACCCACCCAACACCATGTTTCCGATTGTCTGCTGTTTATATTCAAGAAATGCGAATATGGATCAATGGTGAATGCAGCAACTATGGTTTTTATTTATTACCAAGAAAAAAAAAAGGAGCCTGAAAGCTGTAAAGCTGAAACGGATATTTCTCCCCCTCCCGAAAACATTCCGATTAAGTTCAAACAGCAGGAGCACGCGTCCACGCACACTCAACCTCTGGAATGTCCTGATGGAACGGCTTCTTTTCATTTGGCACATCGCCATAAATCACCACCTGCAGCTCACTGAAGTGTCTTCCTCTTTCACCCTAACTATAGGAGAAAACGTAAAAAAAAAATGCTGCCCAATTTTCGACAAAATGACCAAATTTACGTCATAACGTTGCAATTTACTAAAATACGTTTATCTGCTGAATTTCGCCTAAATCCATTGAAAACTTTTTAATTATATATTTTTTTATTAAAACTGTAACTCAGACATCTGAATAAAAATGTATGTTTGTAATTAAAATAGAGTCCATATCATCACAGAAACAAAATTTAAGGATCACTCTGTTTAAATAAACCATGGCATCTAAAAAAAAATAATTTGCTTGCTTTTCCCGTAATTTATAATTGCCGTTTCTTTTTTTTGAATCCGATTTTGCAACGGAAGATTTTTTTTTTGCATCTGCTAAAGTTTCAAACGGAATTCGGCGAAATTTGCACTAGAACTTTATTGTGATGTATTTTAACCACTGTAAAAATTTTACTGTGTTCTTTTCAAAATTCCGGAAAATGGATTTCTGAAAATATCTCTTAGTCCTTTTGAGCCGTGGAAGTGATAAACAGGTGTTTGCTTTCTTCCCAACCAAGGGCTTCGGATCAGCGCTCCCAGCTGTCAATCAACCGTTGCTATGGTAACACACTTTCTGCTCAAGGCTCACTGTCTAAAGAGGCACACATAATAAAAATTTCCAATGCTAACTTTTTGAGTTTTAAACCGATTCAAATGGAATTTTGGGAGTGAGCTTCTGTAATCCAATTATAGTAAATGTAAAAATTTCAGCCACTTTTGTGAAAAATTCGCAAAGATAGTTTTCTTATTTTTTATCATAAGTAGCCGAAGTCTCTTGAGGGGTGGGCCGGAAGCAAGCGTCTTAATGCAATAAACAAGGAGCAGATGAATGTGTTGTTCAGGCATACTCTTCACTGGTGGATGCCAGCTGACTTGGTAAACACACGACCCCCCTGCAAATGCTAAATGTCTCTTCTTTCCCCTTCTGTTGTTCTCAGTAGTTGTCGGACGGACATCAAGCTCAGGGCTAGAGAATGCATCAAGCTTCCCTTCCCTAACAGACCTGCTAGTAATCATCCAATTTTATTGCACTGGAAGTAGTGCTTCCCCCCCCCCCAGCCAAATTAGGATTTGGGCACATCCGAAACACCACTGTAGCCGGCGGTTTCTTTGAGAACAGAGGAGAGGAACTTAAAAAAATTAAGGGGTAACAGTCAGTAACACGATTTCCTAAAAGGGCAATTTTTTAAGCACTAATTTCAAATTTCAAGGCTTTTCAAGACAGCATTAAAAAAATACCGTTTTTCCAGGATATTCCAGGCCTTGAAAACGTAATCATGATTTTCCAGGACTTTCCAGGTTTTCAAGCACGCGTGCGCACCCTGAGTCTAACGTCTGATTGTCGACGACAACTGATCTGGCGTGATAGTGGTACTGCATATTGTTCAGCAAACATTCAGGAAAGGGACCAATATCCGACATGTAGTGTCATGGTATGGGCTGGCATCATGATCAATGGCTGTACGTCCATCTATGTACTTCCAACTGGAACTATGACTGGCCAACGATACATTAATGATGTTCTGCTACATCATGTTTGCATGTTCCGTGGTGCTGTCGGTGATAGATTCATTTTCATGGACGACAACGCAACATGTCATCGAACAGTCACTGTCCAGGAGTGTTTTGAGAGCGAGGATATAACGTCTCGTATGGCCAGCACGTTCTCCAGATCTGAATCCCATTGAAAATGTGTGGGATGCTTTGGGGAGGAGTCTTGCTGGTTGCCAATGCCCTCCAATAAACAAGGACACCCTCATCCGTGCACTGACAGAGGAATGGGATAAATTACCCCAACAGCTGCTTGATAATGTTGTGCAAAGCATGACATGACGTGTGGAATCTTGCATCACCCTCCATGGTGGCCATATCCCGTATTGACATCTTACGCCAGAACGCCTGCAGACGGTAATTGCATTTTTTTCACGTTTACGTATTCAGCACAAAATGGCCTGTTTGTCCCTTGAACACGTTCCAAAGCCTTCTGGATTTCAGAGCACAATAAATTGTCTTTCTTGTAATGTCCTGGCATTCTGACATTATTTTATTTCACTTGGCATCCAACCACACTTACTTTTTTATGCGTTATATAGCCGTTTATGATCCGTCCTTAGCAATTGTCCAGCAGTGTATATTTCCAGCATCACTTTGCTGAACTCAAAGTAATTTTTTTATATCTGACCACATGAAAAACCATGCAAATTGACACAACATACATTAAAAGGGTTCTTTTGTTAAAAAACCCACTGTATATTAACTTGTAATAAATACATATGCAAGTAACAAACCTCTCTAGAAGATCTTTCTGAAGTTGCTGCCCTTGGGGAAGTAAAACAAGCTCCAGTCCACAGGTAACACCAAGTCCTAAATCCTCTTCTTTGATGTTCTTCATTATTTCTAGATCTATTTTGGTTAAGTGACACGCTAAATTCCTTGCTGATTCAGCCAATAAGACTCTTCTGATTTTACTAAGGACAGTTCTTTGGAGAGGTTTGTTTTCATTTTCCAGCAGAGTTGATTTAAAGTCCAAGGGAAGAAAGTATGATTGAGGATGCAGGGAAGGTATTGTAAATAATGAATCACCCATTTCTGATTCTGATCCATCATCAGAAACACTACAACGATCCAGGAACGAAAAACGAGTCTCGCCAGACATTTTCCTCACAGAGGGACCAAACTGCACTCTATTTCTAAGTGGAATACCGTTCTCTTCTTCAAAAACCACATTTTTTATATCATCCCCATCACTGAGAGGAGTAGAAGGAGTTATTTTTCTTTCTCTTTTCACAACCAGTGGTTTCTGTGAGTGCCTTCTGGATGGGACTCGACTTGGCTTTGGAGGAGGTTTCTCATTTTCAATCATGGAGGCTATTTCTTTGGCAGTTTCTGTGCTAATTGTCCCCGACTGTGGACGTGTCTCCAGTGTTCGCACTTCAATATTTGGGTTTAGCGTAGGGTCACTTCCTATTCGAGTAAGAGGTCTAGGATGATGTGTTTCCTTCATTTTACTGTCAGTGACTGAACTAACTGATGTGATACTGTTGGCCTTATTGCTGTCATAAGAAACAGCTTGAGGTGTTAAAGTCTTTTTTGAGGGTCTGGACTGCTTTCTGGTGACAGTTTTGGTGATTTAGATGGGCTACTCATACTTGCTCTAGGTGAGAGAGGAACTTTTTCTAAGGCACGAGCAACGTAATGTATTTGACACTGAACACCATAACGTGACACGTAGTAAGAGAGTGGCATTGTACGGTTGATAGGACGAGAAATCACAGCACCAGAACTTAAAGACAGTGGACGCTTGCTACCAACGTATGATGTTATGAAATCTGATATGCTATCAAAGCAGTCATCATCAAAAGAATACTGGATCTTTTCATAGACTGTGTCTTGATGTAGAATTACCTGAAATGATATAGATACAGTCAGTTGCAATTATTACACACAACATACCAGCAATTAAGCCAGATTAAAATGATACACAATGTAAAACTTTTATCCAAGATGCAATTAATGATCTCTCTTTCTCTCTCTCTCACTCACACACGCGCACGCACGCACGCACACACACACACACACACACACACACATTACATACACAAAACCATGTTTCATATAATATATAACAGATGTAAAGAGTGTTAATGTAGATATCCACTGAACAGAACTCAATGAGGAAGGGACATTGCTAAATTTAATCAAAATTTAATGTGTATTTATATTTTCTTACATTTCCCATTAACTTAGGTTTCTGGCATGAGATTAGGGATGCAAAAGGTGAATTGCATTCTCTAAAGAATGCTCATGATTTCACACAGCTTGGTTTCTGAATACTACATATCTATGATATATACAGAATGATATCACCATCTTCCTTTGCCTTTGGGTTGAAAACAATGTAGGAGCAGTATTTTTTGATGAATTTCAACATAATTTGAAGTGTGACACAAATGGATTTAATGCCTGTTGATGTGACATACTAGAATGCTCAACAGAAAGCATGCTTAAAAAGGCTGGCACTACATTTAAAACTTGTTCTCTTTTTAACTTTTACAAGCAAGAAATATGATTAAAATTTAATTTGAACTGCATAGTATAAACTCATGTCATATCAATTCATATTTGAAATACTTGTATGCTTCAGAACATAAGAATAACAACACTAATACATAATTGCATGACAATACACAAACAGAAATGGAAACCTGAACTTACAAAATAATTCTCTTATTTTGATCAGTCTGTGATAATGTAAAAAGTTAATTGTAAAGATATAAAGAATATTTTTTTAATAAATTACAATAAATTTGATTTGAAATATCAATGAAAAATTTTCACATTTCCAAAAACTAATAATAGGTGTGTTCCCACATGCTTGGACAAAAGTGCTCTGTCATACTTGTCAGAAAGGTATCACATATCTTCTTGCAGTGTGTCATTATACACCTGCTACACTTAAACGCTCAACTGTGGAATGGAAAGTCAGTACTGAACTGTAGTTCAGGTACTTTTCAGTCATCTCCCAGACAGATTTGACTGAGATAAATTCTGTTATTTTATAAGCAACAGGTGGCCACTCTTGTCTTGATGAGCCAGTCTGCTAATACTGGCAATGCAAGGCAAGCATAATTCTGTTAGATTACATGATCTCAGTTGACTAAAAATGTAATAACCACTGGGTTTACAATATTTTTAAATGTAATAATGCCTTTTCTCATACAGCCCTCCACAATTATAAGAGTTGTTGTCTTGTTATATGTGATGGTTCCTCAAACCACTACAACAGAAGTTTGCAATGTGTCTCCCTGGCCTTCTACAGTCTCTCTTTGAAGCATCTTCCATCATCCTGAGGCAGAAAAAGGATAATTATTTTTTTTATCACTGCTTATTATTAAAAACTAATTTAGCCTCCAAACAATCTGTGCATGGCATCACTGAAGATGCTTGAATGATGAGTAGGAATGAGAGGCAGACAGTTCTGTGGGATAGCATATCTCAGCCCTGATTCCTGCAAACAACTGGTAATGTTATGAGGGATCATATAGACACAATCATGCTCTTAATCTACGTAGAAGTAACTGATTGATCTCTTTGCCAAAACCATCAGTCTGATCACTAGTCATACCTTTTTGTCGGTGCTTTTGAATAAACCTATGCCTGGTCTCTGAACATATGCATCTTTACCTTCCTCCACTGGAACTTGGTAGTCAAAGAATTCTGTGACAAACTCTGAGAACCAGGTTCCAATGAAGTTCATTAATAAAATATTAAACAAACTCAAAATACTTCGAAGGGATATCAGATTAGCAAACTCTTTTCACCTTGAGGAATAATTATCATGCTAATATGCCAACGTCCTAACAAGAATGCATATGGGTGGAAACCTATTCCAACTACTGCTACTACTTTTGATGAAAGTGGAATTTCTACCAACACTGAAAGAAAAAAAAAAAAAAGGAAAAGAAAAAAAAAGAAAAAAAAACCAAAAACAACTATTAATATGTAAAAAAATCCTCTAAAATCAAAATAAATATAAAAGTAATAAAAAACTCCATATACATAGACAAGGTGCTGCCAATTTAAAGTAAAATAATTTTATTACATCGCTCCTGATTTTTAACTTGAAGACTGGGAAAAACATGACATACAGTTTATTTATTTTCCTCTTGGAAAATAGTAGCACCCCACTCCCAACCCATTTACCAAACTTCCCAGCACACAGACATGCACATCAAGATATTTCTACTTGTGACCAATAAATCTGGTCAAATTTCACTGCTTCTTCAGGTAGCTGCTGAAACTCCTCTTAATAATTCTATCTTCCTACTTCCTCACTGTTGACACAATAACTGTTCCGGCACAAGGCTCTTTGCCAAGGGGTTTTTACTCATCTAAGTGGCTCTTCAGAGTAAATATTCATATGTTTTAGGGCCTGGCAATACCTTTCACCCAGGCTTAGCAAATTTTGTGCTGTGTCTTCAACATGGATTTCAGGAATCATGGAATAACTTCATTAATTCCCTGGCTTTTTTCAAAGTAAGTGTTCTCTATAAGCCTACATAGATACTATTAAACTAAATCTAATCAACTATATTGTCAGATAATCATTTTGGTAACCTAAGAGGCCAACTGAGTTAGACAAATGCTTTCTGTCCATGCACATTTTCTGAGTTGGTCTGTGCTTTTATGTTTATGAACCACCTTCCTATTTGGAGGGGTAAGGGGGGGCACTACTACTTGTTCCTTTTGCATTTGTATATTTGTAAATATATGCTTCAAGGTTTATGACTAGATCAGGAGCTGAGTTTTCCTGATGGTTAAAATTACAGATTGTTTATATTTATGGCAGATTCCAATTAACTGGTGACCCAGTTAATTGGGACAGCTGTTTATTCGGAATAATTCTTGAAGAACAAAAACAAATAAAGAATATAACCTAAATCTGATTCCCTTATTTTCTTTATCAGCGGACAATCTTTTTTTTCTTTTTTATCTTGGTTGGGGGTTTAACGATCACCATGAGCAACTTGATGAGATATAAGCAGAGCCTGTCTCTAATTTGGGGTCACTGGCTCCAGCGAAGGGAGAGAGCTAGTGCCGTTAGACAAACACAACATCAATGACTCACCAGGATTCAAATGCGGACCTAACTCGACAAATGGTCAGAAGCCACCATTGCATCACCGGGGCAGCAGATAGAGACTGTAGATGGTGCATGTGTAGTGAGTGGCATAGTGACCACTAATTGAGTTAGTGCCAAATCGCAAAGTAACAAAAATGCATGTTTCGACAGCATACCAAATCTGCTTTTGCTGACTGCTAGATAGTGTGCTTTTGATCACTACAGGTTCATGGCGTATATGTTAACATAATTGCTTACTAAGAAAAGTAACAATGTTTTGTGTTTTTCTGTTTTTGTAAGACTCCTGTCAAGATGCCATTAAAAGATCTAATAATGTTAGGTGATAAAATCTACCTTACTTAACCAAATCAAAAGCCAACCATTCAACATCAGTCATCACCAGTTTGCAGAGATAACTGGATTGTCAAAGTCCACAATCCCACGTGTGATAAGCCAGCAAGGCAAATTGCAAGAAGAATGGGCATTATGTGGACAACAGGGAAAAATCCAAAAAACAGAAGCGACAAGGCAAGAAATCCAGATGTTGAGGAGACTCTCAGTCAATGGTCTCTATTGGAACCAAATGGGGTGTGCTTGTCAACAGTCCAATATTGAAAGCTAAATCAGAACAGTTAGTTAAAAAGCTGGGTTACACGAATCTGAAAACAACAGATGGTTAGCTATCTTGATGGAAATCCAGGCAAAAAATTAAATTTAAGAAAGCACATGGCAAGAAGGGCAGTGCTGATGTTACGAGCACTGAACAAGAGAAATTCACTAAACTGCTCAACTAGCACCAGAAATTTAGTGATATAATTTCTACAATGATGACGAAACAAGTTTACTTTACCGTGCCATGCCATACGGTTCCCTTAGTTACACACATGCAACACTGTCATGTTCAAAAAAGGCAACGGATCACGCAACTGTGTTGTGCTCCTCAAACATGTCAGGAAGTGACAAACAGAACTGTTAGTTATTAGGAAAAGTGTTAAGCCTTGATGCTTTAATGGGCTTAGAATGGACAGTTTACCAGTTCTGTATTATG
The DNA here is from genome assembly GCA_039090855.1 of Macrothele yani. NCBI lineage: Eukaryota > Metazoa > Arthropoda > Arachnida > Araneae > Macrothelidae > Macrothele > Macrothele yani. The sequence continues at coordinate 68,751,830 of CM077025.1, read as the reverse complement.
CCAACAACAATGCATGGATGACTTCTGATATATTTCAGAAATGGCTAATGAGTTGGGATGCGGAATTGGAACAGAAGTCAAGAAAAATTCTGCTGTTTCTCGACAACCGTGTGGCACACCATCATTTAGATTGTATGAAAAATATTCAACTGGAACTTTTTCCTGATAAGTCCAGCAGTTGTACCTTGGTAAATGTCTTAACTGCTGGACATCATAAAACATTTGAAGACACTGTATTGCCAAAGGTTGGTACATTACATTCTTGAAGCAACTGAAGAAAATCTCCTGACATCATAAAAAAATCAATGCAAAGGTTACTATTTTACAAGCAGTGCAATTTGTCTCTGACAGCTGGTGAGATGTAAGCACCAAAATGATTCAAAACTGCTTTGCTCACAGTGGATTTAAATATTCTGGCCAGGAGATGCCAGATATGGCCAATACTGAAAATGAAATAATTTTGGAGCTGCAACACGTCACAAACTACGAAGAGTTTTCATCCATTGACAATAGTTTTCAATGTCATAATTAGAATGAAGATTGTGTGGATATAATTGCTGAACAAATTGTAGCAAAACACCTAGCAGGATCAGAAAACCAAGACGGGGATGAGGATGATACACCTGAACATGAGAAAGTGACGAGCCAGGAAGCCAAGAAATTTATTGCTGAAGTATGGCGCTACGATTAAATTAATGTAAAAACGTTACCACTACTGTACTTCACGTTACTTTAGGTTTAATATATAGAGCTTTCTGGCTAGACCCTTTGTATAATTAAAATTGCATTATAAAAACTTATCATACAATTCGTGAAGAATGAAATAGTAGGGCTACTCACCATATTTCAAACATGTTATGTATACAGGAATGGCTTCTAAACTCCTGTGCTACTACTCCGCCCATCGTCATAATACCATAAAATTATTTGCAAAAACTTTTGTGTCGTCACATTCCACACATAAAAGTACGACCAGTTGTAATCCCATAAATTGACGAACGTCAAACGTACAGAACATCACGCATGATAAAGAGGTCAAATCTCGAAGTCAAACGTACAGAACATCACGAATGATGAAGCAGCCAAAAACCAAAGTCAAACGTACAAACATCACAAACGACAAAAGAACAGATAACAACACGAACCATAATAGTGTATAGATGAAATGAAGTAAAATGCAAAGAATAAGGTCAACGCCTTCAAGCTATACAACCATACTGGTTTCAGCATATACCCAATGCCATCCTCAGTGGTACCAGCTACTACTAGTCATGTTCGCACGAATGCGCCTACAACCATACTGAATTCACGTAAGACGCATGGGCAACACCTTTCGGCAGCGACATACAAAGCATCGTGGTATTAAACGTCAAAGGCGCCATCTATTGCTCGAGAACGATGTCTTTGTTCTTTTGGGCTGTTGGGACTTCGCTGACAAAGGGCGCAGCGGAGGAGGCGAACGCCAGACACGAGAAAATTGTGGACATATGAAGACGCGTGGGAACTCACGGCAAAGGCTGCAATGTGAAAACAAAACTGATGTTAAGAATTATGATGCGAAAGACAAACGACGAAATATTCAGTGTGTGTATGTGTTTGTGTATTTACATCTAATTCATATAAAATGATCTGCAATAAATTAAATTCACCAAGTATACCTTGGATGTGCAAATCACTTGGAATATGTTAATGTGCATCCTACTCTGCAAACATAAGCAAAGAAGATGTTCTATTTTTTTTTTTTTTTTTTTTTGGAGGTTTAACGAGCACCGTGAGCAACTCAATGGGCTATAAGCAGTCGCCCGTCCCTAATTTAGGGTCACTGGTTCCAGGGAAGGGAGAGAGCCAGTGCCGTAAGACAAACAGAACATCCATGCCTGACCGGGATTCGAACCCGGACCCCTTACGGACGAATGATTAGAGGCCAGCGCCTTAGACCACTGCGCCACCGGGGCGGCAGATGTTCTATGCCAGAGAGCCCTAACACGGACTCACGGAAGAGGTAAGAAGTTAAATATAAATCTCTCTGACTACCGAAATTGAATTGAAACACGAAAAGTAAGAACATGGGCAATCAACTTTAGCATTTTGTTCTTTCCTTTTTTTAAATGGAAATTGTTTCTTCTTCCATTTTTGTTCAACCTCTATCATGAATTTCCACGCATACGGTAGATTTATCGGTATATTATTATTACAGTTTTTCCCTCTTGTCTTTTCAATAACTATAGCCTCAGAGATAAACTGTTGCTCGTACTTTTTGTGTGATGTTATTAGTTTGGTGTTAGACCAATCTGGTGTTAAATTATTCTCCAGGCAGTATTGCATTAGCGATGTTTTCATCTCCTTCTTGTGCCAGTTTGATAAGTGCTCTTTCAGCCTACACTGCAGACGTCTCCTTGTGCTACCTATATAACATTTCAATTGATCACCTTCATTATTAACGGTAGGTATTGAGTATACTCCCGATCTTTCAAGGATAGACATCTTACCATTATTAGTCAATATTTTCCCATTGCTACATACTGTTTCTGCGAGTTTAATGTGATTAGCATTCTTTTTTAATAACATCGCTCAATGGCGGCAAATACGGGAATTTCATGAAATGCTTATTTTCACTTTCAGTAACTTCTTGTCCCCTATTTTTTAGTTTATTTTTTATATTTACTTACATGGTCTGTATTAACCGTTCATTGTAACCAAACTCATGGGCTACAGATCTCACCCATTTGATCTCCTTCTCCTCAGCTTTTTTGGTGGAAGATAAATTAATAGCTCTTCTTATGAAGAATGAAAAGGCAGCGGTTTTGTAACGCCATGGATGAGAAAAATCGTACAGGATGATTGCCGGAATATACGTTGATTTTCTATATACTGATGTTTCTATACAATTTTTACTTGTGTTCCTAAATAAAGTGATGTCTAAAAAGTTGAGCTTGTTGTCCATTTCTCTTCAGCACTAACAGTTATCGTAGAGTAATAACTATTGTACCTGCATATGAATTCTTCAGAATGGTCCCAGAAGATAATGATGTCGTCGACGTATCTCAAAAACAACACAGGTAAGAATGTGCTGTCCGGGGACAATAAATCTTTTTCTATCTCTTGCAGAACCACCTCTGCTAGTAGTCCTGACAGTGGTGAACCCATTGGGGCACCAAATTGTTGTTTGGAGATGTTTGTATAGTACTTAAAGTAATTGTTTTGAGTTATAAAATCCAATGCTGAAATAATACTATTTCTTTCCACCATTGCTATGTTCATCTGTCTTAATCTTTTATCAATAAGCTCTATAGCTATGTCCGTGGGAGTATGTGGAAAGAGGGACACAACGTCTAAACTTAACATAATAAAGTCAGATGTTTTCAGCGTTCTTAATTGCCTAATCACTTCGGTGGAATTTTTAACCATATATTTGTGTTCGACGAACAATGGCCACAGGTATTTGAACAAGGTACGTTCCAAATGAATGGTAGGTGCAGTGCTTCTGTTAACAATTGGGCGTATAGGACTATCTTCCTTATGTGTTTTTAACTTACCAAATATGTATGGAGTAGTAGCCCCTCCTGGTGGGATCAATCTAATTTTAATCTCATAATGTAAGTTACTATGGTTTTTAAACTTCGCTAACTGCCATAGTATGGATTCTGTTGGGTCTTTTGTAACTTTAGTTGCTCTTAAATTATCAATAGCGTTAATCATTTTGCCATGAAATACCTCCGAATCCATAATAACAATTTGTTTGGCTTTATCAGCTTCAATACATTTAATCGTAGGATCATTTCTTAACTCCATCAATGTATCATGTTCGTACTTCATACGTGGATCGCTAGGATTATCGTACACTTTCCTAATAGTTCTCACAATTTTAAATCTAATAGGATCTCTTTTCCATAAGGGTAAATTCTTAATGATATTTTTACATGAAGGCACTATATTTTCAGCCCTTGGAATTGTGGATACGCATACTTCATGCCATGGTTCAAAGACATCTCTTGAAGACTTGTCAATTCAATCCTTGAATCGTTAACGTAGCGCTGATTACTGTTTATAGTCTTCCTTTCATCAAGTGTTTTACACTTATTGTATATCAAATTCTTAATCTTCCTAAAATGTTTGGTTCTGCTCTGTACCATTTGTCCATCCACTGTGGCATATATCCAAATTAATTAAATTCTTTAAATATCTCCATTAGTTTCTTTGCTGATGTAGTTATTATATGTGTGATAACATTTAATACTCAATCTGTCAATGTCCCTTCATTTCACTCGTATAAATGAACGTAACCTTTTAACTTCACGGGTACTAATGATGTTCTTATCTCCGTAACTATAACGATGATTTCTAATTTGTAGAAATTTCGGAATGGCGTTGTTAGCTTTACATGTAGTAAGAAAATTCAGATGTTCTACTTCCTTACACAACCTAATACGATTTTTTCTAAATACTTTAGCCGCTTGATTACCCAAATGAGATGCCATACTAAATCTCCAGCCAGGATGCGCAAATGCGCCTCACTATATGCAGCAATAGGTAACAAATCACCAGTTTCGTGATATATTTAAAAAACATTAAAATAAACGTATTAACTATGCTATATTGCATTTATTCATTTCGTGCTAAAAAGTACGAGCCGCCCCGGTGGCGCAGTGGTCTAAGCGATGGCCTCTGATCATTCTTCCGTAAGGGGTCCGGGTTCGAATCCCGGTGAGGCATGGATGTTGTGTTTGTCTTACGGCACTGGCTCTCTCCCTTCCCTGGAATCAGTGACCCTAAATTAGGGACGGGCGACTGCTTATAGCCCATTGAGTTGCTCACGGTGGTCGTTAAACCTCCAATCAAAAAAAAAAAAAAAAAAAAAAGTATGATTAAATTAACGTAAAAACGTTACCACTACTGTACTTCACGTTATTTTAGGTTTAATATATGGTGCTTTCTGGCTTGACCCTTCGCATAATGAAAATTGCATTATAAAAACGTATCATATGATTCGTGAAGAATGAAATAGTAGGGCTACTCACCATGTTTCAAATATATTATGCATACAGGAATGACTTCTTAACTCCTGTGCTACTACTCCGCCCGTTGTGGTAATACCATAAAATTATTTGCAAAAACTTTTGCGTCGTCACATTCGACACGTAAAAGTACGATCAGTTGTAATCCCATAAATCGATGAACGTCGTCAAACGTACAGAACATCACAAACGATAAAGAGGTCAAATCTCTAAGTCAAATGTACAGAACATCACGAATGATGAAACAGCCAAAAAAACCAAAGTCAAACGTACAAACAACACGAACAGCAAAACAACAGATAACAACACGAACCATGATAGTATATAGATGAAATGAAGTAAAATGCAAAGAATAAGGTCAACACCTTCAAGCTATACAACCATACCAGTTTAAGCATATACCCAATGCCATCCTCAGTGGTACCAGTTACTGCTAGTCACGTTCGCACGAATGCACCTACAACCATACTGAATTCACGTAAGACACACGGGCCACACCCTTCGGCAGCGACATACAAAGCATCATGGTATTAAACGTCAAAGGTGCCATCTATCGCTCGAGAACGATGTCTTTGTTCTTTTGGGCAATCAACTTTATCATTTTGTTCTTTCCTACTTTTAAATGGAAACTGTTTCTTCTTCCATTTTTGTTCAACCTCTATCATGAATTTCCACGCATACGGTAGATTTATCGGTATATTATTATCACAGTTTTTCCCTCTTGTCTTTTCAATAACTATAGCCTCAAAGATAAACTGTTGCTCATACTTTTTGTGTGATGCTATTAGTTTGGTGTTAGACCAATCTGGTGTTAAATTATTCTTTAGGCAGTATTGCATTAGCAATGTTTTCATCTCCTTCTTGTGCCAGTTTGATAAGTGCTCTTTCAGCGTACACTGTAGACATCTCCTTGTGCTACCTATATAACATTTCATTTGATCACCTTCATTATTAACGGTAGGTATTGAGTATACTCCTGATCTTTCAAGGATAGACATCTTACTATGATTAGTCAATATTTTCCCATTGCTACATACTGTTTCTGCGAGTTTAATGTGATTAGCATTCTTTTTTAATAACATCACTCAGTGGCGGCAAATACAGGAATTTCATGAAATGCTTATTTTCACTTTCAGTGATTTCTTGTCCCCTATTTTTTAGTTTGTTCTTTATATTTACATACATGGACTGTATTAACCGTTCATTGTAACCAAACTTATGGGCCGCCGCCCCGGTGGCGCAGTGGTCTAAGGCGCTGGCCTCTGATCATTCGTCCGTAAGGGGTCCGGGTTCGAATCCCGGTGAGGCATGGATGTTGTGTTTGTCTTACGGCACTGGCTCTCTCCCTTCCCTGGAACCAGTGACCCTAAATTAGGGACGGGCGACTGCTTATAGCCCATTGAGTTGCTCACGGTGGTCGTTAAACCTCCAATCCAAAAAAAAAAAAAAAAAAAACTTATGGGCCACAGATTTCTTTCTTTTTTTCTTTTTTTTTTTTTTTGATTGGAGGTTTAACGACCACCATGAGCAACTCAATGGGCTATAAGCAGTTGCCCGTCCCTAATTTAGGGTCACTGGTTCCAGGGAAGGGAGAGATCCAGTGCCGTAAGACAAACACAACATCCATGCCTGACCGGGATTTGAACCCGGACCCCTTACGGACGAATGATCAGAGGCTAGCGCCTTAGACACTGCGCCACCGGGGCGGCACCACAGATTTCACCCAATGTTATTATTATATTGAAGGGCATCTGAACATTGGAATTTGAGACAGTTGTGAAGTGACCAATTACATGAATTAAAAACAGTAAACATTGTCTAGTTTTGTCATTAAGAAAAACACAGAGAATTACCCTTGAACAGCCCTGCAGGTATCGCCACTGAGAAGAAAACCAAACAATGGAAAGAACAGAAACTACGTATGAGGAAAAGTACATCTGACCCTCAAACAAAAACCTGGCATTCATCTTTAATTGAAATAATCCAAGGGAATTAAATCATACACGAGACCGACAAAGGGGAAAAAAAGCTGAACTTTTTAACCGCAAGGGTGAAAAATAAGAACGTGCAGTGAAACAGCATGAATATAACGCGGCGTGAACAAGACAAAAATATTTACTGAAATTTATTATGTAAATGATATGGTGGAGCACATCACTGTATTAAAAATATAATTTTTTTTTAATTTAACGTTTAGCAGCAACGCAGGATAAACGTAACATCGTGGAGAAAAAAATTACCACTACTGGCGAAATCTACGCTCTGTCCGACTTTCGATGTAGGAAAGTTTTCCTCCAATTTGAAGCTGCAAAACAAATATTTACAGAATACAATTATATTTAACAACCCACTGCTGGGTAGAAGAAACATTGCGAGAAAAAAGGATTACGATTACAGGAGAAACCTTCAGTCCGTCTTACTTCCGTTTCCGAAAGTTTTGAAAGTCGGAATTCCGCCCACAGACGGAAAACAACCCCACCACCAATCCCTCCCAAATTTCTGTTCAGTTCTGCATCAATCTCGAGAACCATCTAAATTACGATGGAAATGGCGGAATTCTTCGAATCCACTGAAGAATCTCGTGCCTGAAGATCACAGGGAAATTTTAGGGTCAACTTCCGTTCTCAGAATTTTTCTTCCATTTTCAAGCTGAAATGCAAATATTTATGGAATAAAATTATACTTAACAATAATACTGTGCAGAAGAAACATCGCGAGAAAAAGAAATCACGATTACGGGAAAATTTTTCACTCCGTTTAACTTCCATTTTTGACAGTTTTAAAAAACGAAATACCATCCCCCAGATCAAAAAACGTCCCCCCAACTAATCCTACGAAATTTCTCTTCAGTTTTGCATCAATCTCGAGAATAACCCAAATGATGAAAAAAAAAAAAAAAAACGAAATTCCGCGAATCCTTGGAAGAATCCCATGTATGATTAAATCATATTATTTCAAACATTTAATATCACAAGAAAATATCAGTACAAAAAAAAAAGAACAAAAAAAAAAAAAAACAGTTTCATCATAAAATAATAATTACATAAAGATGAAAGTGTTTAACAAACATAAGGAAGATGAATCTTAAGAAACAATCCAAAAGATGTTAAGTACACTGCTAAATAATTAAGTAGATGACAAAGTCATATAAATCCATAAATCAGCGTATAACTGCAGGAGAGTATGCGACTCCATTAGAATTCCTGGATTCCTCCATAAAGTCCTACATCGGTATGATGAAAAGATCTCTATGTGTGCGACATAATTTAGAGCATATGAGACACATAAGAGAAGAGGAATGACTGCTTTAGCAAAGGAGGTAATTTATAACGCAGTGATTCCTATATGGAATGAAAGAAAAATAGTGGCTCCATTCACCACTTATAAGGGAACTATGATCAGGGAGTCCATTGAGATAGCCACAAGAAGCGATGTATGCAATGATGGGGTATCTATTGAGCTGCCACCACTGTGGACCTCAATTTTTCATAGGCTAGTATGAAATATTAACTTGATGTTATATCTTGCTTTGCATGAGTATTGAACCATGCATTATGTTTGTGTTTAATACTCATGCTATTGTTTGATTTTAAACTCCAAACAGATCGCTATTCTAGCGTAAGTTCGCCTTGATAAAGCATCCCGCTAAAAGGTGAAAGCTTGGCACAATAAAATAAATTTTGTTATACACTGATTTACGGATTTATATGAATTTGAAATGAATATCATAATGGAGGGAGAAGAATAAAAAAAACGAACCTTTTTGATTATAAAATGTAGAGGCAATCCTTTCCACCTGCATGTGAGCACAAAATCTCCCGGCTGTGAAATGCAATCTCGAACAACAAAATGTCCATCTTCAGCCACAAGTTCTTCTGCTCTCTGACGCAATATAGTACCATGATACCAAGCATAGCTACGAAGATCAGAGCTGTCCAAGCTAAGCTCTATCTCTAAAGCCTTCTTCAAGTCATCAGCTGTGGCATCTGCACCAACACCTCCTTCCTATTTGAATTCATATAAAATTAAGCAACTAACATCACTATAAAAATTATGTATAACACTAGTTTAAAAGATTAGATTTAAAAAATAATTGATTTTCCCAAGGTTTGTGTCAGTAAATATTTCAGTCATCATATTTGGCTGGCCTCAGCTGCAACTAAAGCATTTCCTTTCAGATATCATATAACAAAGCTATTTTATTGATCTATATGTTACTTTCTCTCTTACTTTTTATGTCACTTATTTTGTTTAGATACCAAATAAAGGACTTTTGTCCCAAAAACTCACGTTGGCGGACGATCTCTCAGCAACGAGATGAGAATTATTGAAAATTTGCTTGCCCCATTTGCCCATAGCACGTCACACACGCGGGCTATGAAAGAAGGGTGTAAGGAACTGGTCCCGTGGGGGAAGCAGATCCCCACTGGTCTCTGGACCGAATCTGTCCGAGTGAAAGACTGTGGTTTCCGGAGACTGACGGGCTAGCTGTCGCAGCGCCGTCAAGAACCTTAAAAATTCCGAACTTATGAGAGAGTTTAGCTTTTCCCTGTGGTCTGCTACTAGACGGTACAGGTAAAGTCATCAGCTAGTATTACCTCTTCCCACTGATGCTTAAAAAATGCATATTTGAAATATAAACAAACTAACAAAAATTCTTAAAAATTAAACTCGCACTGAACAGTCAAAATGGTTTAAAAAGATAAGCTGCATCTTTTTTTTAACAATGCCTTGATTTCTTTGTTAAATACAGGCACTTTTATGTCTCATTATTCATTGCATTAGTCACACTTCTATCACACTATCAAATTCTAGGTTCACTGTATTATTATTATTATTACTATTATTATTATTATTGCTGTGTTATAGTTTGACAAATAACAGTATGGTTAACCAGAGGCAAGCTCCATGACCTTCATAGCTCAATCAGTGCACAATTGCTCAGCATAATGTCAATGCGACACTAACAGTCAAAACAATTCCAGTTTAAATTTAGTTGGTTTTTCCCAAACTACATCTGAAACTGGTTAAACAAGGCTCAGTTACTTATTTAAGTTTTCTCATTCAAAAGCTGAAGGCCATTACCACCAGGACTTGCTGTAAGGGTAATGTTGAGTGGGACACAAGTGTTGATTTAGGCGAGAGACCAAAATTAATTGTTGGGATTATGTGCCTCATTGTGTGAGAACATATACATACATTATTAAATTTCCTAATGGACATACAGTGAGTACCGGTAACTGACAAGAAAACTATGTAAGAGCTTTGATGCACACTATTAAACAAAACAGAAAAACATAGCATTGTTGAAAACAAGAACTAAAATCAACTTCAATGTGCAATGATATTACTTTGTGTAAGGAGATTTCTCATCTCTGTGCATACATGCGTGTGTGAGTGTGCAATTGAACTCATAAAAAATTGTTCTGTGCTGTTCTAAGGTGCTATATCTTCTTTGATAAAGAAGATATATTGGTTTGGGGCACAATTGGATATCACACCCGTACCCCTCTGGTACGCATCGCCGGTACACTCAACAGCCACCGCTATATCTCCGACGTTTTGGAGCCTGTAGTCCTCCCTTACCTGCAGGACCTGCCAGCGGCCACGTTTCAACAGGACAATGCTCGCCCGCACGTGGCACGCATCGTGCAACAATTCTTCACGGCTCACCAGGTGGCACTGCTGCCGTGGCCCGAATGCTCTTCCGATATGTCGCCCATCGAACACGTCTGGTCGCTGATCGGCAACCGAGCGGCCCGGCAAGCACCACCCGCGACTACGCCTGATGAACTGTGGCAACGTCTGGAAGCAGCCTGGACCGACATACCCCAAGCCCACATGCAAAACCTCTTTCTTTCGATGCCGCGGTGTGTAGCGGCCATTATTGCCAGCCATGGGGGCCTCACGAACTATTGATGTCAGCGTGTTCCGCAAGTTGCACGGGCCTGTAAGCTCAATCGTTTCATCTTTGTATCTGTTGTTATGTGTCCAGTAAATCTGGCTTTGCTATCTCGTGTCCTACTTGGTGTTGCATTTTGGGTGGCCAGCAGTGTATATCACACATAATAACTTCAGCAAATAAAGAAGATAAAGGGGATCCCATTGGGTTCTATCTTTTTGCCTGTAAATATTTTTGTCAAATTCAAAATAATTATTGTTAGAGATATAAGTTAAAATATTAAATAATTCCTGTAATTGGGGACATGCGGGGGTGGGGGGTGGGTAGACCCTCGTGTGAATGATGATTGCCTGAAGATGTCAGTAGAGTACTGACGAAAGCACTCGCAAATCGATGCTGAGTGGGCAGAAGATGTCTCCCAGCCCGTTGAGATAATTAGGTTTGACGTTTTGTACATTTTAAACTTTAGGATATTTTAGAAGTTTAAATGTTTAAGGTATGTAAATATAATTTAATTAAGTATTGTAAATTAATATTATTAATAGTGTTTTAGCTTGTAAATATTTCAATTTAACTAACAAATAGCTATGTATGTTAGGCCTCTCTCGGGGGTGGGAGCACGTTCTGCCGAGCCATATGTTCAAATTGGAGGCAAGTTGTTACCTCTGTTACTTGCAATTGATTTAAATGCATGTCGAAACATGAAGTTATTAATTCTGATAACTTTCATGACATGTATATACCCGGAAGAAATGTTGGTATTAGCTTGAAACTTATAGGGGATATGTATAACAGGTTGAGACATGCAAATGATTAAAATGTCAGTGAAAATGCACATGCAGTGTTACAGCAGTGCCCTTTGAACTATCTGGTTTTGGGTATAAAGAGCTAGCTCAAATGATATGCTGCAATCAGTGAAGAGCCGACACTGAATCCAAAGTGTGTTTCTTGTGTCTCACTACGCATCTGTTACTGAAGAAGGTTGCACTATGAACACCGGATGAACTTTTGAAGCAAGGAAGGATTGTTGAGATGAGAGAAACTGGATTTTCCTACTGTGAAATTGCTACTCATGTGGCACAAAATGCCAATACAGTGATGTGAACTTGGCGTCAGTAAGCCTGACCTGTGACAGTGGAGCACTGTCACAGGTCAGGCTTTGCTCTCCAGCACAGTTCGACGTCATCTGCTTAACAGAGGACTGGTCACTAGCTGCCCATTGCTGTGCATTCCTTTGACCCTTAAAACAGACGCCTTAAGCTGCAATGGGATCTCAAACACAGACATTGGTGCACTGATTGCCAACAGGTCGTGTTATAAACTTGATGCACCATGATGGTCACGTGTATGTGTTCACAGACATCATGATGAACAGCACCTTGCAGCATCATACTGGCCTAACACCAAGCATTATGGTTTGGGGCAACATTGGGTTCAATTTGCAATCTCACCTGATACAAACTAAGTGAATCCTCAACAGCCAGCGATACATCAGGGATATGTAAGAGCAGGCATGCAAATGAGAGTGAAATTATTAGTGCCCCATTAAAAAAACTGGTGGCCCATATTAAAATAAACTTTTATTTCTTACCATAGGTCTTAGCTGAATTTCAATAATTGTGTTACAGATAAGAATGGCTTAAAATTGTGGCCTCCTTACTGCAGTTGAAAACCAGTATTTTACTGCAGGAGTTGGATCGAATTCTACACATTTGTTTTGTTGTCTCTGCAGAAAGTTGAGAATGTTGTATTGTTTTAATGGTTATTCATAGCACTGAAATCATGTTCACAGCTAGCTGTTGAAACAGGAATGCACTCCGCTACAGTAATATGCTTGCTGAAGATACAGAACTGAGTTTGTTGATTGATAGCAGGCTTGCATAATGCCACAAAAAGGAAGATCAGTAGCTGTGTGTTTTAAGTCATACCATGCCAAAGATGTGTGGAGTCTGCGGGACGGCTGCCATAAATCAGTATTCAATCTCTCCAGTTAAAGCTATTTCCCTTCGACCTGACATTGAAGATGTTCTATGAAAATAATTTAGAAAAAAAAATAAGTTACAGAACTTTTTCATTAGTCTTCTTCAAGAAAAAGAAAAACTGGTCGCCAGCTGGGAAAACTTAATCGCCAGTGGTGACTGCTTATTTGTATCCATGTTTTAGAGGCAAGGGTAGTATCTTTCTTTCAGAGTTGTCCTGTTGCTATATTCCAGCAGGACAATGTTCAGCTACATGTGGTCTGGAATGTCCAACACCTCTTTCATGCATGGCAGATACCACTTCTTCCCTGGCCTGCATGTTCGCTGGACATGCCCCCAATCGAACACGTCTGGGACATGGAAGCTAAATGACAGGTCCGTCAAGCGCTTCTGCTAGTCACCACAAATGGACTCTGGTCTCACATAGAAGCAGCCTGGTAGGCTATTCCCTAGGATGATATCAAACACCCCTTCCATTCAATGCTTCGCCATGTAGAGGCAGTTATTGTTGCTAGAGGTGGCTTCCTACAATACTGAGTTTTGAAGCAAAAAAACCTTGTATAGCTCTACAAATGTAATCAGTTATCTCCTGTAACATGAGCAATCTGTGATAAATTTCACTTGAATAACATGATCTTTCTTGGTGTTGCAATTTTCAAAAACAGTAGCGTATATATTTCAATGAACACAAGTAAAATACGTAGAATAGAATGTAAAAAAATCTCTGTAATAATAATTTTCTTCTTACTTTGGTTTGCAATCCATGTCGCCATTTGCACTGCATGTTCACCATTGGCTGATGGAAGGAGTGCCATTTGTCCACGACGTCTTGTGAGCAGAATAATCATACCTGCCAGTTACTATCCACAGCTATAAAAACAGCTGATGATATAACTGATAGAAGGTCAGGAAACAATCACACAGTAAAAAGCTGAGAACCACGGTCAAAAACATAAAATTTCTACAGCAAATGACAAGGGAGAATTCAAGTCCAGCCCTATTTTTTATTGACTTGCTCATAAATGCTGACCCCACACCACTACGAAAGCAGGATTTCTTCCAAAAACTTATTTGCGAATATATATGATATATATTTTATAACAAAATACTAAAACGTGATACAAAGGTAGGTAATAATACAACTCACCATACTTGATCTATGACTAGAACGCCTAGTATGAACATGACTGGACTGTCCACTGGATGGCCAACTACGAACAGCAGGCGACTGAGTCTCAAGGTGCAATCGATGTACTGGAGAACGGCTGATAGCAAATATATAATAAGAATTCAATAACTAAATATAAAGGCTGCTATATTTCATAAAGCTTCCAAAAATAATGCAAATAAAGTCAGTTTAAATACTAGAAAAGCTTGGGCATGTGTATGTAAGTGAAACTAGGTTGCTATGAGCACTTAAGGATTAGATGGTATTGCTCATTACAATCATCATTATTATGCCTGCAAACCTAAAAATATGCACATTTAAGCACTAAAAGTAAGCATTTTACAACAGAAAAGTATTCAGAAAGAATATGCTTGATATACAGTATGGCACAGAAGAACCAAAACACTCCATTTAAAATTTTATTGGTTGCTTTTCCAGAAAAACCAAGATAGGCATTTCTGTTTATGGCAAGGGGGACACTTTTGGGGTATAGAACTGGGAATCTGATGACCCAGTACGGGCGGGGCCGGGGGTTACTCAAAATTTTCAAACAGAAAGAGGGGTTGTGTGACATATTGTTGGAAAGATCTCCGAAAATGTAGTAGTAGGTTTTTCAATTTTTGTTTTATTTTTATTAGGTACAAAATTATAGCCCACAATAGCGACACTAAAGTGCACTATGAGAGGTGGGAAAAATTGCGTTACTTCTGACACATTTGAGGAACGGCATGTTGGTCGACTACACCTTTATAAACATCACCTTCCCAGCTGATTTGGTTTGGCGGATTTTTTTTGAAGGAGACGAGCCTGTGTGTTTTCAGACACTTTCCACGCTTCGTGAGGGGGTAGTGGACCCATGTTTCATTGGCAGTTATTTCTGTGTTTAGAAAGTTTGGATCCTTTGCAATCATTTGTTTCCACTCATGACACACCTGAACTCTGGATAACAATTGTTCTCTCATCAGGTGATGAGGTACCACATGATGCACTCAGTAATTTATGATGTAGATTGCGAAATGACGACATTTTTGAAATATTAGTTGACACCGCTATGTCTTCACATGTCACTTGTCGATCTTCTTGCAGGATTGCCCAAAGAGTATTAACAATACGCTCTGTAACAACACTTTCAGGTCAACCAGGCCTAGGAGCAAGTTCTGCTGACAAACACCCTTTTTTGAAATCACGGTGCCATCTAAAAATCGTTGACTCACCCAACCATTTATCTTTGTAAGCTTTTTTCATTAAATTAACTGTTTCTAGAGCCGTTTTACCAAAACGATAGCAAAATTTTATCGCACAATGCATTTCACTTCTTAACTCTGAATCACTCACTTCCATAACTGCATGGCAAAATGCAGACGTACCTTAAACAACTGCACAATAACAAACCAGACTTGTCTGCCATGGCTAATAACTGTTGCCATAGATACTTCCTTAATTCAGTTAGTCATCTGCGTGGTTATTTTCCCCCTTCGCACTGTTGCCAACTCAAAAAAAAAAAAAAACCACTCAGTTTTTATGGATCAGCCTTTGTAAATCAACTTTCATTCCCAGTAACAACCATAGAAAGAAAATCTGAATTGTTTCTGAGCTGTTCCTGAAGTTCCCTACAGATTTCCATGCGATGCTACTTCTGATCGTAGCTCAGCAACTGCAGAATGAACTTGGAAGATCTTTCTCATGTTCAAAACGTCATATAAAATGTACTGGCGTGTGCCATAAGACAGTGCAACAATCTCACAGAACATCGTGAATCACCTGCCTCCAATCCTCCATGATAATTTCATGCACTTTTACAACTGTTTCTTGTGTCATGTTGGTCGACGGCCATTTGGAATGATCATCACCTTAATCTGACATGCAGGCATCTTTGAAGCTGTTAAATCACTTGTAGGTTACTATTTGACCTAAAGTCAGTGGCGGCTTTTCAGGTGAAGTAGGTGAAGTGCCTCTTCACCTATTTCATTTAAAATAAAATTTTATTCAGTAATTTTGTGTATATATTCTTCTTTGCCTTTATTGAGTGCCAAAATGCTCAAAATTCTTATTAGATCAATTCACAATGGGCGTTGAATATGAAAACCAAGTCTCTCTACGCAAAACAGTTCAAGTGAAGAGCCAAAATGAGAATGCTTGGAAGTCTGCAGTTATCGGCCAAGATACCATGGTAACCGTGACGTCACCCTCTCCTATCTGCCGGGCAAGTGAAGAGTTTTAGCTTGAGACACTCAGGCTCTGCACCTGGAGTCGTGACCTTCGGAAGAGATCGCGGAGGAACGGGACGGATTGCCAAGGGTACCTTGCAATCCACTAGGGTTTTCTCGTTGCGGTACATGCTTTCCGAATGAGATTTGTTTTTTTCGTGCTTTGCGATTGTTTATCAAAAATTTCACCTCATACTTAAATTTCGTGTACAGTTTAACTGATAGTTTTAGTTTTTAGTATGTATTCTGTGAACAACATTGTCTGTAATTTATTGCAAACTCCATTTAATCGATGGAAAGATGAAGATAAAAGAGACATTTTACTTCAAAGAAAAATGTCTATTTTATCTTCACGGATTCACTGACAATTGTCGCCAAGAAAGAAATCGGGAAGAGCGGTAAATCTTACAATTTTAATTGTAAAAACTGTTGGTTTACTGAATATCTCTTCTTTCTCATGACAGAAAATGGCTTTGTAGCACTTCTGTGTTACAAAAATGATTTTCTTGGCCGTGTTACTTTATAGTAAAAAACATTTGGCGTGGAATAAAGACGGTTTCTCAGATTTATTAAATATAACACGGTCACTTCATAAACATTCGGTCATTTCATAAACATGGTGATTCTAGCGAACACCTGAAATGCGAATAAAAGTTAAGGAATTTTGAAAAAAATCAGAACATAAGGGAGAGTGCTAGGCTTTTGAAAAGGCATTTCAACAGAAACGTTCATTTAAAGACTTTTCCTGCAGACAGTAATTGATTCAGTACTGTATTTGAGCAAACAAGAACTAGCATTCTGTGACCATGATGAAAGCAGACTCGATAAATCATGGAAATTTCACGGAATTACTTTCATTGTTGATATCAAGAATTCCTTTAGAAATTCAAAATCAATACGAAAAGATAAAAAATGTCTTCACAGGTAACTCAAAAACTATTCAAAATGAATTAAGTGAATGTATTTCTGAATATATAAATGATCACGTTAAAAATGAAATAAATGAAGTTCAATGCTTTTCTATTCAAGTAGATGACATCACAGACATAAATCAGACTTCTCAGTGCTCTTTAATAATAAGATTTGTTGTTCGGAAGGTGTATTGGCTGAGCAATTTTTGGGTTTCCACGAAATTTTGGAACAGTTTGATTATCAACACAAATTAATAGGACAATGTAACGATGGGGCAAGTGTAATGTCTGGACACTTGAATGGACTCCAGAAAAAAATCAAGGATAAAGCTTCTCAAGCTGTTTTTGTTCATTGCTTAGCGCATCGTTTGAACCTTGTATTACAGCAGAGTTTTTCTAAAATTTCATGCAAGTCTCAGTGGAATTCCTTGGCTTTTTCACCACTCAGCGAAGCGATCTTATACACTCGCATCAACAACCGCAAGATGCATACCAACCAAAACAGAAACTCGATAGTCCTCCACTTTGAAGTTAGTAAGTGTAATTATTGAAGACTGGCATAAATTGAAAGAAGCATTAGAATTTCTCACAAACAGTGAACAATCAGACAAAAAATCAATTCAACTTGCCGAGGGGCTTTTAAATGGTATGAACACTTTTGAATTTACATTTTTGGCAATAGTATTTAATGAAATTAATGGCTCCACCTATCTATAATTCAAAATTTTGCAAAAACATCACTAGACATAAAGTACTGATGTGTAACTCAAATTAAAACAACTCGTGAAATTTTGAGCCATAAAAGGAACGATGAGTAAGGCAACCCACTTTGTGCAAATAAAATTTAAGAGGATTTAGTACTTAATTTGAATAAGTAATATATATATACTTATATATATATTACTTATTCAAATTAAGTACTAAATCCTCTTAAATTTTATTGATGAGGAAACATATATACTGTATATATATATATATATATATATTACTTATTGGGATGTAAGGTCAGGTGATGCGTAACATCACAGCCTCTCCTTGACAAATGTCAACCCCGCCTTCTCGTGGTGCATCCTGTTCCCACTAAAGGGGCTCTGACGACCGCCCATAGCGGTATAACTATACCATCGGGATCAGAGGAAATGCTATCCCACACTCACCAACCCGCTTGGCCAGCGTGGTGAGTTATGGCCAAACCCCTCCAAAATGATTCCACAACTTAAATCTTGGCCCTCAGTCTCCGGCAGCTGGAATGTACCTGGCCAAGGCAGCGGCCAGTGCGACATGAAGGCAGAGGGTGCTAAGAATCCCCGGAGGACCGGACTAGGCTGCCATCTGATGCTGACCTTGGCTACTTACAATGGACGCTCCCTATCTTCTGATTCAAGGCTTCTTGAATTGGAAGAGGAACTACAAAGGATCAAGTGGGACATCGTGGGGCTAAGTGAGGTAAGGAGAAAAGGAGAAGATCTCATCGAACTGAAAAGTGGACATCTCTTCTACTATCGTGGGACAGATACTGGCAGAACTAGTGGTGTTGGATTTATAATAAACAAGAAACTGAAGGACAAAGTTGTAGAAGTTGAAAGTTCCTCTGACAGAGCTGCACGACTTGTTATCCAACTCTCGAAAAGATACCAGGCTCAGATTATTCAAACTTATGCACCCACCACAAGTCATCCTGAAGAAGAAATTGAAGAATTTTATGAGGAAATTTGTCATCTAAATAATAAAGGTAAGCAGCATTTGAAGATAATTATGGGAGATTTCAATGCAAAAATAGGGCAACGGCAACAGAATGAAACTTCAGTAGGTAAATTCGGTCATGGCAACAGAAACCAGCGTGGAAATACTCTCGTTGAGTTTGCAGAGGCAGAAGGGTTTTTCATCTTGAACTCCTTTTTCAAGAAAAAGCCACACAGGAAATGGACATGGAGACATCCAAATGGGACGACAAGTGAAATTGATTTTATTATGTGTAACAAAAAATTCGTCATAGAAGACTGCAGTGTGCTAAACAAGTTCAACACAGGTAGTGACCATAGATTGGTGAGATGTAAGATGCACCTCAACACTAAACTTGAACGTGGCAAGCTCATAGGACAAACAAAATCTATTGACATAACCAACCTTAAAAAACACCATAATACCTTCAAGTTAGAACTGAAGAACAGGTTCTCTGCTTTAGAAGGCCTAACATCGGAAGAAGTGGACATCTCTGAAGTTAACAGAAAAGTAACCAAAGCTCTTATGGAAACAGCAACAAAATTAGCTGGGTCTAAGAACAAGTTGCATGTGAACAAATTATCAGGAAAAACCAAAATGTTGATGCAAAAAAGAAGAGAGATGAGGACAACTAAAGAAGATGTGACTTCCAAAGTGGAATATATAGAGCTATGCAAGACAGTAAGAAAAAGTATCACTGAAGACGTAAGGAAATTCAACTGTGAACTAGTGAGGAAAGCAATTGAAAACAACCAAAGCCTAAAGATAGCAAAGGGACATCTCAGTAAGGGAAGAAAACAGATTATGGCACTGAGAAAAGAAGATGGTTCTGTAACAAGAAATAGAGGCGAAATTTTGACAAGAGTGAAAGATTTCTACTCCAAATTATATGAAAGGGATGATATATGCACTCCAGACATCATGAAAGATACCAGTACCAGAGTTCCTCCAGTCCTTCCAGCAGAAGTTGCACATGCAATCAAGAACATGAAGCGAGGAAAAGCTCCAGGAGAAGATGGAATTACTGTAGACATCATACAAGAAGCAAGTGGAGAAATCGAAACAGTACTCGCCCAAATTTTCACTCGATGCCTTAATGAAGGAAAGATTCCTGAGGATTGGAACACCGCTACAATGATCCTGCTACATAAGAAAGGTGACATTGAGGATCTCGGAAACTACAGACCTATCAGCCTCCTATCAGTAGTTTATAAAATCTTCACTAAAGTTCTTTCACACCGCTTGAAGGTAACACTGGACATGGCTCAACCGAGAGAACAAGCTGGATTCAGGAGTGGCTACAGCACAATAGATCATATCCACGTGCTGAGAGAACTAATTGAAAGAGCGAGGGAATATGAACTTCCATTGTGCATGGCTTTTTATCGATTATGAAAAAGCCTTTGATTCGGTGAAACCATCAGCAGTTACAATGGCTCTGAAAACCTGCGGTATTGAAGATGCATACATTAATATTATTAATAACATCTATGAAAATGCAAGTGCAAAGATTCGGCTGTTTGAAAATACAACACACGTAAAAATTGGAAAGGGAGTGAGACAAGGTGACACCATATCTCCGAAGCTCTTTAATGCCACATTGGAGGGTGTTTTTCAGTCGCTGAGCTGGGAAAACAAGGGGATAAAGATTAATGGAGATTATCTAACCCACCTTCGTTTTGCTGATGATGTAGTCATTTTTGCAACTACCCCATCAGAGCTGCAGAGTATGATCCAGGAACTTGCTGACAAGAGTAAAGAAGTGGGATTAAAAATGAACTTTCAGAAGACAAAAGTGATGTTCAATGCTTTTACAAGAAATGAAGATTTATCGATTGATGGAGAAAAGCTGGAGATAACAGACACGTACGTTTATCTTGGACAGCAGATATCAAGTGAGGGTCACATTGGTGAAGAAATTAATCGGCGTACAAAACTTGCCTGGAGAGCTTTTGGAAGAAACAGCATAATTTTCAAGAGCAATATGCCATTATGTCTTAAAAGAAAAGTGTTTGATCAATGCATCCTTCCAGTGCTTACATATGGTGCAGAGACGTGGACCTTAACTAAAAGAGACATACAAAGGCTGCAGACAACTCAAAGAATGCATGGAGAGGTGCATACTTGGTGTAACCAGGAGAGATAAGAAGAGGAACTTGTGGATCCGAAAAATGACAAGAGTGGAAGACATCATGATCAGAGTTAAATCCCTGAAATGGCAATGGGCTGGACATACTGCCAGAAGGACAGATCATCGATGGACAGCCGAAATTTTAGATTGGATTCCAAGGGACAGGAAAAGACCCAGAAGAAGACCACATGGGAGATGGGTGGATGAAATTCGAAAGTATGCAGGGGTGACATGGAGGAGACTGGCACAAGACAGACCGTTGTGGAGGAAACTTGGGGAGACCTTCGTCCAGCAGTGGATTGATAATGGTTGACAATGATGATGATGATGATGATATTACTTATTAAAATTAAGTACTAAATCCTCTTAAATTTTATTTGCACAAAGTAATTGCCTTAACGATGAGGTATTTGAAACACTGTTTGGAAAAGCTAGCAAAATCACAGAAATAAGCAGATCTATATGGGAATATGCTGCTCTTAAAGAAGAAACAATTTTTCAAAATTATATTGTATTTTGAAATTTCGGACCACATTCTTATGGAAATGGATATAAGATTTGAAGACTGAGAAACTTCAATTTGTCTGTCTTGCTGACACAACCAAGTTCGACCAATTTAATTCATGTTTTCCCTCCGACGCTTTTGAAAATCTACAACATTTTTACGGGAAAATATTTACTAAACTCCAGCGCCTTAAAAATGAACTGAGTCTTGTATATGCCGATGAAAAATTAAGGAATATATTGACTAAATAACTTCTTCGAGTGCTTCATGGAGATAAAGACATTTTTGCAGAAGCTTGTAAATTGGTTTCCCTCATTTTAACAATTTTATCTACAAATGTGTCAGTGGAAAGAAGTTTTTCTTGCCTTTAAAGAATACAAACTTACTTAAGAAACACTATTTCTCAAGATAGACTTGCTTCTTTGGCAAATATTTCTATTCAGAAAGATATTTTATTGATGCTCACGAAGAAACAACCATTCTTTGACGACATAATCGACAAATTTGCAGCTTTGAAAGAAAGAAGAATTGACCTGATATACATAAAATAGGTCAGTCCTCATATAGTGATTTTCATTGAAACAGTAGATATCTTTTCATATTGCTCTTGTAGCTCTTCACCTATTTTTCCAACCACGAGCCACCACTGCCTAAAGTATTTCCACTAAATGCTTGCTGAAGCATTTTGTGAGTTCCTGTAGCACTTTTACCAAGTTTGTAACAAAATTTAATGCACATACACTGTTCTTTTACAGCCTCCTTTTTAAAGCATGAGCAAATCGCAGAACACACTGATCATGACGTCAAACAACCAAGCACAGAAATAGAATGAGATGACATTCAACACTGTTATGTGGCAGAATCATTCAGGAGGGATGCACACAGCACCATATTGTGAGGATCTTCCAAATTATAAGCGGTTCGTAGGTATTCACACTATTTAGCGAGCGTTTGGGTAGCACCTCATATATTTTGGCTACTATTCAGAAATTCTCCTATTACTGAAGCTATTAAAAACAAGAATCATAATCAGAAAAAATATAACAAATAAGAATATAACTAGAAAGTGAAAAAAAGTGCTTCTTGGGGTAAGAAAAATACGAAATTTAGAAAACTACGGAACATTTTCATCCGTTCTGAAACAATCATTTTCAGGCAACGAACGGCATGAACATGCCCAAATTATATCAAACAAATGTCGCAACATTAAAAACATCCAATAAACAGTCCCAAAAAATGTTTGTTGAATGCTAGAATTTTGAAAACATGAAAATAAACTTTGAACAAATGTTGAATAAAATTATTTTTTATTTTCGTAGTATATTTGATGTTTCCCGTATTCCGTAGTGATCGACGATTTCCGTAGTGACTATGGAGAATTCGTAGCATTTGGAAGATCAGAGGTGGGCAAACAGGAAAAAATGACAAATCATTAAAATTCTACCACAACAACGTTTTCTGAAGGGAAAAAAACCCAGACAACCAGACCCCCTTCCCCGTAGTATATTCAATGTTTCCCATACTCCGCAGTGATCGATGATTTCCGTAGTGACTATGGAGAATCTGTAGCATTTGGAAGGTCTGAGGTGGGCAAACAGGAAAAAACGACAAATCTTTAAAATTCTACCAAAACAACGTTTTCCGAAGGACAAAAAAAGAAACAAAAAAAAAAAAACCCTCGACAACCAGATTTTTTATTTCCGTAGTATATTCAATGTTTCCCATACTTCACAGAGATCGACGATTTCCGTAGTGACTATGGAGAATTCGTAGTATTTGGAAGGTTTGGTGGGCAAACAAGAAAAATGACAAATCATTAAAATTCTACCAAAACTGAACATTTTCTGAAAAAAAAAAAAAAAAAAAAAAAAAACCCGAAAAAAAAAAAAAGCAAACCTGATACTGGGTTCAAAAACTGGACAATCCAATGGAATCAGGATACTCTGCAACTGTTCTTATTTTTGTCATGACTAAGTTTTCAACACCTGTGAAGGTTTATCAATGTTTTTAATGTAATATTTGTTTAGAACAACCCAGGAAATTTCTGAAAATTTTCTTTTAGTGGTCAAGAATCATTGCGAGTCTGTAAAATAAAGTGATCAGGTTGGTACCACAAAATGATTTTGCTATAAGATATGAAATTCATTTTTGAAAGCTATGCAGCCAGAATGCAAGCATTGTGGGCAATGTTCTTGATAACAAGACAATGCTCATGCAAAGAATGACTTCAGAAAAAACAGCAAATTAAATAAAGTAAGCCAAAGTAAGTACTGGTTGAAAATTTTGCCCCATCCACTGCTATCAATTTATGGTGGAGAGATTGAGAGATTTTATCTGTGAACATAACGAGAGACCAAATAAAAATGATTAAATTATCTTTCCAATAAAAACTGTAGAAAATTTGGTTGATGTGGTTGAAGAAAAATATAACTTTTAAGATTATATTTATTCTTGTAATTGCACTCGACAAAAATCAGTGGGCCCTTGTAACTACTAAGCTTAAATTTAACTATGTCTAAATAAATGAAAGGTATACAGTGCAGTGATAAAATGTGTATACAACACGAAATAGCCGTAAGGAAAGTGGCCACTAGATTTTGTCCATCCACTGGCCAATGGCTACTTGAAAAAATCCCCAATTTTAATCTTTACTTTGGCTTCTTTCTCATTAGAACTGTCAGAAGATAAAGAAGAATGTTCAGCAGCTTCAGAGTTAAATTTCTGGATTGCTTTATGACAACTGTCACAGATCTTGTCTGCAGTTTTGAGCATATTGCTCTGTAACAACAGATTTTTGGAAACTGGTCTCAGATTTTTTTTTTGTAATGTTTATGGTTTGGCTTCCCAAGGGTAGCAGTAAACCGCAGTACAAACTTTTGATGTGGTTGGTCTGCTGGCATCCATCTTTAAATTTGCTTCTACTTTAAAACCTGAAAGAAACACAATTTGTTACCCACCCCATGGATATATATTAACTTTTAAATTAATTATTACCTTTTAAAACTATATTAACTTTTAACTAATTATAATGTAATTCATAATATTTATAGTGTTTGTAAGACCAGGGATAACATCCTGACCGACAGTTCTTCAGTCACTGATGGCACATTTCAGTTGCATTGTTCTGTTATTATTATTTTTTTATGGTGATCCCATTATGAAACTTTCAGGATATGTAGAAAAATAATGTACATTAAACATATATTTTTTTCAGATTTTTTTAAAGATGCTTGTTCTTTAATATTTAAATTATTTTTTTTAATAGTGTCAGGGGCATATCAAATGAAAGCCCAACTAAAGATATTTAAAATGAGCCATAATTCATGAGCCTAACTATACTAGAACCAAAGTAATTGGCAGTTCAAGTTTGCTCAGCAGATAAAATTTCATGTTTGTTTTTTTTTTTTTTGAAATTTTAAAACTCAATAACTAGAAAAAAAGATGCATTAAAAATTCTGAAAAAAAAAATCATGTTTGTTTATATTGATGAACACTACAAATATACCAAGTTTCATGAAAATCAAAAATGGTCGAGTTGAAAATGCTATTTTTGCTAGTTAATTTGACATGGACCCACAATGAAAATTTTCAAACTTTTCTTAACTCACTGTTCCACTTGCTTACAAATGCCTTAAAAATACTAGACATCATCCATGCCATGCGGTATGACCTGTTGCTATCAAATGATGCTCATTTATGTTGCCAGCTTTCGACAATGCAAATAAATAGTTGTACAGAGAGTACATGCATTCTACAAAGAGATTAACACTCAATAGGTTCTAGTTCTCTGAGGGCTTTCTTTCTACTAAAGTTAGAATTAAAATTGAAAGCTTTTGGATGTATGGCAATACTTTTTATGACTGAAAACTCTTTTAGAAAGATCACCAATAGGCAAGATACACACTACCTCCCCAGCCAAAAGTATCAAGACAACCCAAAAAATGAGTGGATCCATCTGTTGTTAGGTATAATTAGAAGCACAACCTGGACAGATGAGTAAATGCAACTGGTTTTGTAAAAATGGAATGTGGTTGTGAGCTCATTGACTTCACAAGAGGTAACATCAGAGGTGGGTTCAAACATTACAGTGATGATGAGCCTAGAAAAATCAGATGCGCTCAAGTAAATGTATTTACTTCCAATTTTATATTAAATTTACTTCCAGTTTAAATCTCATATTTAAATTATATATAGATTTTTATCAAGAAAAACTACTATGTAGAATTTTTAACACATGTAAACTGGGCATTGAAATAAAAACTTTAAATATTGTTTTCTTGCAAGTATAGTTTGCACAACATCTTGAAACTTCATTTCACAATCAATATCTATATTCACAAAAGAAACTGCTTGATTTTGATTTAACATAATCATGAATTGATTTTAACATAATCATGAAATATTTGCCTGCAAATTTTGTATTTAAATTTTCAATGTAAGCAATACTATCTTTAGGATTTTTTTTTAAAATAATATAGTGCTGATACTAATGTTCATTTTTTTATTGATTTCTTTGTGGAAAAATCTATTATATTATTAAATGTTAATGTTTCACATATCTTCTAAGTAACAAAGCTGCAAATGCACTCATGCTTTCCTGAGAACAAAATGTTCTCAAAATACAGATATTATGAATAGTTTTTGTAAGAGAAAAATTTCCATTTCTCCAGAGGTGTTGCTACTGATAGGTATGCATAGGCAAATCTTTAGGACAACATCAATGTTAGTAAAAGCTAAATTGAACCCCCTTCCCAATGGTATTGCAGCATATCCACAATAGGTACACTTGAATCCATCACTGGCCTATCTAAATTATGCCAAAATTTCTGAAAATGCAGGTATTCGTGTTCAAAGTCAGATAAATACTGTAATCCAACTAGGTCTGCATGCTGCATAATGTATTATGTAACCGGATGTTGGTCATTTGCAATCAAAAATCTGCAAAAAGATGTCAGTTGCACTCCAAGACCATCCCCTCTTGGAGCTTCTTCCTGGTGTGGGATAACTGCACTCGGAGACTTTCTCATAGTCTTTTCCACTGTTGGGGAAATTGAGCTCATAGAAATGTCAAGTACTACATGTGTGTATCTACACTGAAGGGCAATTGAATTAGAGACAGCTGGTGTTATGCAAATGAGGCGCTGTGGCCGGCCCTGTAAATGGAAACGACATGACATATGCAGCGATCCGACAATATAGGGAGTGATGCGACGGGAATCAGTAAGAGTCGGACACAGTATGGGTAAGACGAAGGATCTAAGCGCATTTGATCGTGGGCAAATTGTCGGGGTCCGAAGAATGGGTCACTCCATCTCAGAAGTCATGCAGGGACTGGGATTTTCACGAGCCACTGTGTCACGGATGCACCGTGAGTACATCGAATCCAGTAAAACCATCCCTGCAAGGGCCAACTGCCATGGACAACAGCGTGTGGATGAGCGGGGTCATTATCGGCTAGCTTGCATTGTAACAGTGGATAGATGGGCCACAGTGCAAGAAATCACTCGGCAATTTAATGCTGGTGCACAAAAACGTGTAAGCAGCCACACCATCCAGAACCATCTCCTCGCTGCACCGCTTGAAGGAAGTATAATTTTAGCGGCTATGGGGTACAGAAGCTATCGTTCCACAAGGGCATCGCTGCTAACCGCCCATCACAGGGTGCAAAAACTAGCACGGGCGCGGGAACATCGCCACTGGACCCTAGACTTGTGGAAAAATGTTGCCTGGACTGATGAGTCGAGATTCACGTTGGTACATGCGGATGGCAGGATACAAGTACGGCACAAACCACATAAAGCGATGGATCTTTCTTGCCAGCAGGGTACTCTTCAAGCTGGTGGGGGTGGCATTCTCGTCTGGGGACTGTTTACGTGGACTGAAATGGGACCCTTGGTACGTGTGACATCGTCCTTCACAGGTCAACGTTACCAGGATATCCTGGACTACCATTTGCTGCTGTTTGTGCGTCTTCAACATCCCACTGGGGACCTCATCCTGCAACAAGACAATGCACCGTGCCATCGGTCCCGAATTGTATCCGAATGGTTGGATGAACACTCCACCGACGTGACCTCGCTTCCTTGGCCAGCTAGGTCACCTGACCTCAATCCCATCGAGCACATCTGGGATGCCATCAAGAGAGATGTTCGAGGGTCTGACCCCCCTCCATCAAATCTTCGTGAACTGTGGGAGCTTGTTCAGGGGTCGTGGATCCGTATGGCTTCCCAACCCTTCCGGTGTCTTTCCGAGTCCATGCCGAGACGAATCGCTGCCATCATCAGGGCGAAAGGTGGTGCTACACGTTACTAGACAGGTATCTCTTATTCAATTGCTCTTCAGCGTATATAAAGATAGCAAAGGGACATCTCAGTAAGGGAAGAAAACAGATTATGGCACTGAGAAAAGAAGATGGTTCTGTAACAAGAAATAGAGGCGAAATTTTGACAAGAGTGAAAGATTTCTACTCCAAATTATATGAAAGGGATGATATATGCACTCCAGACATCATGAAAGATACCAGTACCAGAGTTCCTCCAGTCCTTCCAGCAGAAGTTGCACATGCAATCAAGAACATGAAGCGGGGAAAAGCTCCAGGAGAAGATGGAATTACTGTAGACATCATACAAGAAGCAAGTGGAGAAATCAAAACAGTACTCGCCCAAATTTTCACTCGATGCCTTAATGAAGGAAAGATTCCTGAGGATTGGAACACCGCTACAATGATCCTGCTACATAAGAAAGGTGACATTGAGGATCTCGGAAACTACAGACCTATCAGCCTCCTATCAGTAGTTTATAAAATCTTCACTAAAGTTCTTTCACACCGCTTGAAGGTAACACTGGACATGGCTCAACCGAGAGAACAAGCTGGATTCAGGAGTGGCTACAGCACAATAGATCATATCCACGTGCTGAGAGAACTAATTGAACGAGCGAGGGAATATGAACTTCCATTGTGCATGGCTTTTATCGATTATGAAAAGCCTTTGATTCGGTGAAACCATCAGCAGTTGCAATGGCTCTGAAATCCTGCGGTATTGAAGATGCATACATTAATATTATTAATAACATCTATGAAAATGCAAGTGCGAAGATTCGGCTGTTTGAAAATACAACACACATAAAAATTGGAAAAGGAGTGAGACAAGGTGACACCATATCTCCGAAGCTCTTTAATGCCACATTGGAAAATGTCTTTCAATCACTGAACTGGGAAAACAAAGGGATAAAGATTAATGGAGATTATCTAACCCACCTTCGTTTTGCTGATGACGTAGTCATTTTTGCAACTACCCCATCAGAGCTGCAGAGTATGATCCAGGAACTTGCTGACAAGAGTAAAGAAGTGGGATTAAAAATGAACTTTCAGAAGACAAAAGTGATGTTCAATGCTTTTACAAGAAATGAAGATTTATCGATTGATGGAGAAAAGCTGGAGATAACAGACACGTACGTTTATCTTGGACAGCAGATATCAAGTGAGGGTCACATTGATGAAGAAATTAATCGGCGTACAAAACTTGCCTGGAGAGCTTTTGGAAGAAACAGCATAATTTTCAAGAGCAATATGCCATTATGTCTTAAAAGAAAAGTGTTTGATCAATGCATCCTTCCAGTGCTTACGTATGGTGCAGAGACGTGGACCTTAACTAAAAGAGACATACAAAGACTGCAGACAACTCAAAGAAGCATGGAGAGGTGCATGCTTGGTGTAACAAGGAGAGATAAGAAGAGGAATTCGTGGATCCGAAAAATGACAAGAGTGGAAGACATCATGATCAGAGTTAAATCCCTGAAATGGCAATGGGCTGGACATACTGCCAGAAGGACAGATCATCGATGGACAGCCGAAATTTTAGATTGGATTCCAAGGGACAGGAAAAGACCCAGAAGAAGACCACATGGGAGATGGGTGGATGAAATTCGAAAGTATGCAGGGGTGACATGGAGGAGACTGGCACAAGACAGACCGTTGTGGAGGAAACTTGGGGAGACCTTCGTCCAGCAGTGGATTGATAATGGTTGACAATGATGATGATGATGATGATATATATATATATATATATATAAGTACATAAAAGGTGGCATAACTGCTGAGATGTTAAAATATGGTGGTGACTCTGTAATTGACTGGTTAACTTAAATTTGACAGTTGTGCTGGGAGTTAGGAATGGTCCCTCGGGATTGTTCCTTTATATAAGGGAAAAGGTGATCAGACTGAATGCAAGAACTATCATGGCATCAGCTTGCTGAGTGTGTGAAGGAAAGTGTTTGGAAAGGTCATTAGTGATAAGTTCCAAGGTCTTATATCAGAGAAAGCGTGGGATGTATAGAGTGGCTTTATGCCTCGTAATGCCCGCACTAACCAAATTTTTGTATTACTCATGATGACTGAAAAGTACCTGTTTGTTAGTAAGAAGGTTTTTGCTGCCTTCATAGAGTTAGAGAAAGCTTATGACAGAGTAAATAGGATACTTTTGTGGAAGGTACTGAATAAATATGGCACTATGGCAATCTACTAAATAGTGTGAAAGTCATGTATACTGACAGTAGAGCATGTGTACGAGTCAATGGTGTTGTATCAAAATGGTTTTCTATTGCAGCAGGGGTCAGACAAAGTTGTGTAATGTCACCATGGCTATTTAATATATTTATGGATGTGTGCATGTGTGATGCCAAAATGGGCAATACTAGTTTATGTCTCAGTAATATCCATGTATGCAGATTTCTGTATGCTGATGACACTGTCCTGTTGGCAGAGCGCAAAAGTAAGTTGTAGACTATGTTGTCGTGGATGTATGAAATTCAAATTGAGTATAAATCAGGGAAAAACCAAAGTTATGGTTTCTGAGCAAAGAACTGATAGCACTGAATGCAAGATAAGTTTAAATGGCACAGTGGTTGACCAGGCGAATGAGTTTAAATATTTGGGAAGCATGTTTAACAGAGAGAACAAATTAGATGGTGAAATTAGTAGGTGAGTGAACTCTTCATTGAAAATCATAGCTGTTTTATGAGGATTTCACAGAAATGATGGATCCTTCAGAAAGTCCTGAATGGCTGTGTATATAAGTGTAATTGTTCCTACTTTCATGCGTAGCAGTGAAACCTGGGTACTGCAGAAGAGACATAGGAGTCAGTAGTGTGCTGGAGAGATGCGTTACTTACTGGAGAGATGAGTTTGTGGCAAGACTCGCTCTGATCATGTGAAGGATGAAGATGTGTTGCATAATGTGAGGCAAAATGTTGTTAGTAAGGTGGAGACTAATATTCTTAGGTGGTTTGGCCATGTTGAAAGAATAAGTCATGAGATGTTTACTGAGATAATTTTTTCTGCTCAAGTGGCAGGAAAGAAAGCAGAGCTGCCAACTTTTCAAAATAAAAAAACTATGACATCAACACATGTTCAGTGGCACACGTATCTACAATTTATAAATAATAAAATTACACATTATAGGTTTTTTATTTTTTATTACAGTTAATTTCTTAATACAAATAAAGAAATATTTACAAAATATTAGTACTTAAGTTTCAAGATTAACAAACCTTGTTAATGAGTTTCATTTTTAAAGAGTACTGTGGTTGTTGCAGATTTGAATTTTCTTAGAAATTTATCATCATACTTCTGGGAAAAACATGAAACACTCAAATTAGATTTGGACACTGAAGTGGCTTGTAGGGTACAATGTTCCATTGAACTACGAAAGTCAGTTTTATTTCACTGCACTGTACTAAAAACATGCTCACGAGGTGCATTGCTATGTGGCAAAACTAACACACCCAACATAACTCTACTCAGTCAATGATATAACAGTTTTCGACATGATCATTTTTCCTTATCAACAATACACCACTGCTCATCAGTTCTCTTGATATCATTTATGTTCCTTGGTAAGCTTACATACATCATTATACATATCACTAAGCTGGTCTCTGAGATTCAGAGGTTAGTTAGCTCCACAAAGAAATACAAACTACCAGATAATTTTTCTTGGTACGCTTGAATGCTGATAAATGCAAACATTTTCTTTCCAGCTCATCCTCAGCAGTAAAAGTAGTTCCCTACCACCACCACCCCTCTTACAACAGTAAGCATGGAAACATGTCAATAAAAAATTTGACTGAAGAAAACTTAGACTCTTCCTGTTTTGAAATATCTGCAATTTCAGCATGCCATAGCACCTCTGATCACAGTGGAAATGAAGATAGCACATAGTCACACACTTTAATTAAAGTATTTCTGAAAAAAGACGTAAAATTCTTCTTCATTTGGTGCCAATGTACCAACTATTTCAGTAGTTTCACTCCCTGTGGCCAGATTGGCGTCATCTTTTTGATTATCCTGATCAAAATATTTTATATTTAACAGAGATAGAGCATTTGCAACTAAACCAGGTTTTATAAATCTGATTAGCAATTCACGGAAAAAAATTCAAGATCAGCTTTCAACTTGTGAATTCTAGGATCTTTACATTGCAACAGTAAGTTATATTTATCAAAGATACTGATAACATTTTTAATGAATAAAGAATATGCTTGGCATAATGCAGAGCATAAAGAAAGGAAAAATACATTCATGTATTCAGACTTGTTTATAAATATTTCTTTAATAGTGTTGTAGAAGGAACTCCATTAGTATTCTGCTTTTGTTCAGCCATATGACATTTGACAGATTTTTTTTTCTTTTTTGTTCCCAAGACCACAGGTGTTGTACTGTGAGACTCAACTATTTTTTTTTTCACAAGAAGGGGAATGTAGATTGTGTGAGGCTTTCATTTTTAAACCAGAAATTGAAGGTTATTGAGATGTCAAATCTATAGGATTTTTAACCTTTGAAATTGTAAAGCCAACTAAATGAGAGGAAAGTTTTGGTCCTTTCCTATCGCTGTTTAATTTGTCTTTGAAATATAACATAAGGCATCTCCATTGCTGTAAAACCTGGTCTAAGTATTTACAAAGGGATAATCATCTAGTACAGCAATGTTTAAGAATTTTTTTGTGATTCCACATTACAAAGAGATTGAAATTTCACAAGTTCATTTTTTCACTTTACACTTTCCCCCAAAAATATAAATGTCAATCAAAAATTCATCAATTTGAAAAGGTAATGTTGCAGACCCCTTTTTAGCAGCCAAATTTAATAGATGGCAAACACAACCAAACACAATAAGATTAGGCTGTTCTTTTTTCAGAAATGCTGCTACACCATTTTTTCTCCCCACCATAACAGGAGTTTCATCACAGGATAAGGCAAGACAGTTTCATCCACGGAATATCGTAATGCTGACATTCTTCGGACACAAGTTTGGCAATATTTTCACCTGTTGAACTGGTTTCCAGGCATGGCAAAGAGAGCAGCATACATCTCGCTTGCAATCATTATCAAAGTATGTTACCACAATTGGATAAAGTTGATCGTCAGCATCATTACTGTCGTCAGTTGTGACAGAAAATGGTCCCCTTTTAATAGCACAGAGAAAATTTTTTGAATGATATTCTGCAATTTCTTGAACAATATGTGCAGTTTTTGTTCTGCCACATGCATCTTTTTACTTCTAGGGAGTTAGGAAACATAGTTGACAACAATCGGGAAACGTGATCAGCTGCTGCTAGTGGTATATTGTGCACCAACAAAAATTTGGTAAACAGAACTTCTGCATGAATCGTTTGAAAATCATTTGGCACTGAAACTAAACAATCTAAGTTGCACACACTTTTTGTGCTATCATGATTTTTTATGTGCTTGTTAGTTACAACATGTGCAACGATGTCCTGGCAACCAGCATGAGAAACAGAGAAATCAATGTTACACAAGGTGCAATATGCATGAAACTCACCCTTACGTGATGGTTTTACAAATTCTTCGGAGTATTTCCTTAAAAATCTTTGGTCCTGATGTTTAGGCCCCATTCTGGGGATGTGAACTTAAATAATAACTTGCAGCACAACTTGATTAGTTTAAAAGATCGAACGAAGTACGGGAATCGGAGTTCAACTTGAGTGTTAGCAAACAAATATACAGCCTCCTGATCCCACGAGGCACTGCACAAGCCTGTGGATGTGACGTCATAAACCAGTACTTCAACTTTCCAAGCCACTGACTGTCTTGCTACCATCGCAGCAGGGCTCATGACCTTGGCGCTTGAAATGCCGTCGATTAACAAAAAACATTTATCTCCGTTTGTTACCAACTACCACAGCCAGCATTGTTGCTGGAGAAAAATCATGGCTGACGTCATTAATGAGGGGGGACCCCACACATAAGAAAACCGCAAAACTGAAATTTTCTGTAGAAAAATCGGATTTCCAGAAAATATTTTCAAAATTGGATGGAATTTGGGCACTTTGGTAGCTCTGAGAAAGGTTGAGGAAGGCCCAGGAAATCTTGGGAGGATCATATTCAGGAATGTCTACATGAGAAACAGATTATGAGTACGAAGTACAAAAGATCTTGCGTGCATCATGTGATGGATGTCAGTGAAGCTCTAGCTGTGTGCCAAGATCGCTGTAAATGGAGACGTTTGATACACCAACAGTAAGTTTCAGTTCTATCAGTTAAACATTTATCTGGTGGTTTGTCTTGCTTTGAGGAACTAACCTCTGAATCTCAGAGAACATATGTAAGTATGTAATATATGGGCTTGGATTGCTATGTGGTGGAGTCAATGAAGTCCATTATATATAATTTATGACTACAAAACTTGTGGTTTTGAGATAAAATAAAAATACCAACATTTACCACAATCAAAGGTTTATTATATATCGACTATAGTTTTGCAGAGCTATTGGCTCGGCATCATCAGGACGAATGGAACGTAAACATTCAAATCATTGACATCATCAGAGTTCTGACTGTCATGGTTTTTGGTGAGTTGTTTCCACACGCTTGAAAGAAATGGAGTTGACGTCATATCGTTGACAAACTGCGAAGAGTTCCGGTATACGTGGAAAGCTTCTAATACATTAACAGGGATCATAGCATACTTCTGGAAAATTTTAGGTAGGAATTTTAGGAATTTTTAGAAAAATTTTAGGAAAATTTTAGGAGTGTATTTCAATAAAAACTAGATGTATATTTGTATACATCTAGTAAAACAACTTTGTATACATTGTAAAGAGTTTGCTTCACACCCTTCAACCATATATACTGATAGACTGCGCATGACATCAAAATTTCTGGCTACAACATAAAATCACATGACAACAGTCAAAAAGATGGGTTACACCTGCTGTGCTTATGGTTGCTCTGAGCGATATAGTAAAGAAAGTTCTATGATTTTTCATGGGTAAGAAACGAATTAAATACCTAAGTCAATAAAGTTCAATTACTTAACCAGAAACTTGCAGCTATTGATATAAAAATATAGTAACTTAAGAAAAAAATGGAATGCATGTTCCAAATTCTTCGCAAATGTTCATCACATTATAAATCACAAAATGTAAACAACCCGATCATGCATGTATATAGCTCATAAGTAAACTTACCTGAAGAGTTTTCATTATATATGAGGCGCATTCACATAATACACCGAAAACACTGAAGTTCTGCAGCGTAAATTAGTAATCATAACAGCATTTTTACACGAAATTTGGAGTCTGATGATGACGTGCCCAATGTTTGAGCCATGGCGGCTTTGATGCAGCTATTGCCAATGTGCAGTCCATTAGTATATATGGTCGAAGTTAACACCCAAATTTTTTGCATAACGTCTAATGTCTAAAGTTTAAGTATGATTTACTTCTAATGTTCAGTTCTTATCTTTTCACGTGTTATTATCATATTCAAGTATATTTACCACATTCAAGTTTCACTTTGAACATTAATATGCTGTTGAACCAGAAGCAATTCACGATTTTCACAGTAAAGTTTTCAGGTTTCACATTAAATTATAATATCCTAAAAAGGTAATTGAAAACCAAGAACTATGTACAATTGTTCACTGAATTACTTTTTTCATATTATTGTTTTAACCTTTTCCTGATTAGCCTATCTTTTTCTGCTTCTACCACAACTAATTTACTTTCAGTTTTCTTTATTTCAGCTGAACCTTGTATGATCAAGTTAGAGGCAACTGCTATTTCAACAGTATTTTGTTTTTCTACAGCTTTTCTCATTCTTTCTGTTCCCTCTTGAATTATTGCTAGGGAGGCTTCTTTATCGTTTTTAAGTCTATTTATTTCTGCATCATTTTCTTTTATTTTGTCATCAAACTCAGCTTTTTTTTTTCTCTAGCTGCTTTTCCTTATTTTCCCTCTCTTTCTGCTTCCTTTCTTTTACCTTTTTTGATTCTTCTTCCTTCAGCTTATCAACATACTCTTTATAAAATTTATGTGAATCACAAACACTATTTAACAAATTTCTTGTTATGGGAACTTTACTTACACATCCATAGTGTTTAATGGCCCCTTTAACTATTCTTAATGATGTTATAGTTGAGTCTTTTAAGTTAGCCTTGTCCTTCCTTAACAGAGCAGTGTTAACCGAAAATCCCCTTTCTGCATCAGCATTACCATGAGGTAAAACTAAAATTGACTTTATGAGTTTAGCAAGATTTGAGTATTTTTCTTTTCCGCTAGAGTCTTTAATACTAAATATATTACGCCAGTAATGATCAATCCGCACTGGAATATGCCCTTCCTCTGAAAATTTCACTAGTTCATCTAGAGTTGGCTTATCGCAATTTAAAAGTTTCCACTCTTCTCTTACTCTATCAATTTGTTCCTCAGAAAGATGCAAAACACTTGAAATTCTGGTTATTTCCGAAAGTCCTTCAGTGACTGAAACTTGAGTTGACTCTTTCTTTGGTTCTTTTACCTTTAAAACTTCTATGTCTCTTAGCTTTTGATTGCAGAATGGCAAATTTGACTTTAAATATTTTGTGGTTGCAATTAGTGATGATCTTACATCTAAGAGAAATAATTTCTGCCTGGTCTCCTGAACATTCCTGAGGAGATTTTTTGTCTTCATACCAACTTCTAACTCCCCTAGTTTTTTCCATGAATTTTTGTTTTCAAAATCTACATTCTTTAGGTCTTCTCCAAATTTCCCTGCTAT
Source organism: Macrothele yani (assembly GCA_039090855.1). Taxonomy (NCBI): domain Eukaryota; kingdom Metazoa; phylum Arthropoda; class Arachnida; order Araneae; family Macrothelidae; genus Macrothele; species Macrothele yani. The sequence goes on along the minus strand of CM077025.1, from coordinate 68,715,232 downwards.
AACATCATCTTGGATAAACTGAGCCATAACATTCCTCATTAAAGTATTTAAATCAGAATATAACTGGTGTATTTTTGGTTCTTCACTCTGATAACATAATGAAAACTTTTCAAAATTTTGGTGTGAAAATGAAATTAATGCTAAATAGCAAGGAGTAAGCTCATTTTTCAGGAAACAGTGAATTCTTTTATACCTTGCCGAATTGCGCAGTTGTTTTTCAAATATTTTTTGAGATGGCAAGAAGTTTAAAAAATATTCTGTAATATTTAGCCATTGATCCAAGAGCCTCTGGGCTACAGAACCAACGGTTAACCATCTGTTGCTGACATGACGCAAAAGAAATTTGGCAGTGACCAATGTTATATCCTCGACAGATTTATAATCCTCTCGTCTTGCAGCACTACTCTTTAAAAAGTAATGCATATCAGTAGCAAATTCGTCAAAATCTATATTTAAGCTTGTCAAAAAATTTTTAAATGCCTTACTAACAACATGCAGGTTGCAAAAACCTAGTTCCAAAGATTTCTGGCCTGTTTCTTGTTTTACAACTTCATTGAATTTGCGTAAAAGCACTTATTTACATTTGGGCTGTCCATGGATACACAAATAATTCTGTTCAACGAAATATTGAAGGATGATAACACATCAAGAATTTCTTTTAGCAAAATATCTGCTGTTGCATGACCCAGAAAAACGCTTGTTAGGTATCGGCAAGAAACTGAATTTATTTCTGAAGACCAGTACCTGAGATACACATCCAACTGCCGTTTCACTTGTGTATTTGTAGTTTCATCAAATGCTATAGTAACCTTTCCTGGGCTACTAGATGCAATGTCTTTTTTCAAATCCTCTTCAAAATATTTTGACAATCCATGTGATATCACATAAGCAACTTTTTTTTTCTTTAAGTTGCATTTTGGCTGCAATAGCAGAATCAGGAAACATTTCTTTGAAAAGTTCAACTGTTTCAGTGCATGAAACAAAAGACATATTGTCCTTAGCAACTTTCATGGCCCATAATGCTTCGGCTTTAGCCAACTGTAAATCATGACTCAGTACTTCACTAATATTTGTTTTGGGCTGAAGATCCCGTCCTCCAAAGGCTTTCAGGATGGACTTATTTTGAAATTTACTTTGAAATTTCTGCAAATGTTTTTTTCCTTTATGATGCGCTTTTACTTGTGAAAAGCCACTATTAGAAATGTTGAAAATTTCTGAACACAATATACACTTAGCAGAAAATATTGTTTCAGTTGCAGAACACCATTCTTTCAACTTCACTCCGTCCAATTCTTTGGCGAGCCACGCATCTTGAAATTTCGTTTTGGATTTAGGCATCTTAAACACTTGTATTACTAACCAGAAAATGAAAGGGAAGTACAAAAACATGTTCCAATATTGCAAAACCAGACAACTTCCCGAAATTTGGCTGCGAGGATGTCAGAAGATATGAAAAAAAAAAAAAAAGCAGGTCACCACTAGAGAACTGAACCTGCACACAGCACAGAGAACACCATAAAAGACGTAAAACCAGAAACTATCATACGCATCTCACGCAAGTTCAGTCAAAGCGAGTCGGAGCCGAGATATATTGCGCATCGAAGGTCGCTGTCGGCGACGCATGATCGAAGGTCAATGATCACGTGCTCTACTGCCTGCCAAGATAATACTCAGCTACCATCCCATCGTCATTACCGGAGGTTACGGAAGGAGACCACATGTTTCCTCTTTGCTTCCACCCACCTGCGGTTTACAATAACAAAACATCAGCAGAAAGAGGAGGTTCCACAAGGCATGTACAAAAATAAAGTACGATCTTCTGCGTGCCACGGAGTTCGTCTGCAAAGCGCAAACCAGGGGTGAAAATGACCCCTCCCCTTTTCCCTTAGATCTCTTGTTACTCTCGAAAACTGTTCGAAGGCAAAAAAATGGAACGCCCGCCCCAAAGCAAGTGCATCTCGATGGCGTCATTTTTCCCTCCTTCAGCAGCACAGCATATAGGCTGTGTTTCTACAATAACAGGTCTTTTTACCTTACCGTAATGGTAAATTTATTGGCGTTAATAACGGTTGTGTTTTTAATAAAAATAAGCTTACGAAAATTTTAGGATGAATAGCAAATTTTAGGTCTAATTTTAGGAATTTAAGGAGGGTCACAAAATATTAGGAATTTTAGGAGGAATGCGATCCCTGCATTAAGCTTGATAGTCGAATCAGGTTTATCAATGAGCGTAGCGTGTTCAAACAAAAATGCGTGGTTATTTTTGTGACAATGTTGGGCTATAGACGACTTTTTTAGTTCACAGTTCCGCACGTAGGTCTTGTGTTCCTTCACACGGAAATTTAAAGCCCTGCGAGTCTGTCCTATATATGAAAGTCCACACTCACAAGGTATCTGATAAATTCCCCAGGAATTTATGTCTTCGACGTAGTCTTTTGATCCATAAAAATCTATCTTGTTTATGGGTTTGAAAATAACTTTGAAATTAAAACTCTTGCGGATTTTTGAAATTTTGAAGCAAATCTGTGGAGCAAATGGGATAACAACCCAATTCTGTTGTATTGGATTGTCTACTGGCGTGAGTGTGCAGACAGGCTTCGGTTGCCTACATTTTTGGACAGCTTTGTTTATAATGGAATGGGTATATCCTCTGTGTATAGCAATTCAATTCGTTTAAGAAAATCAAGCTCTTTCTGCAAGGAATGCTCAGTTGAGCATATATGTATTGCACGATATACATATGCGTAGAAGGCAGAGACTTTCTGTTTTTATGGGTGATTTGATTTTGCATGTGGGGGTAAGGAAACAGCAAATGGTTTTCGATAAACTGTTGTTATAAAGGCTCCTTCAGAGCGTGAATCAAGGACGTCAAGGACTGGTAAGCAGCCATTATTTTTTCAGTCTCATATGTAAACTGTATATGAGGATCAACTGAATTGATAAGTTCAACTAATTTAGGTTTTTCCGAATCCATGTCGTTCCAGAGAACAAAGGTATCATCTACATATCGAATCCATAGGCCAAATGTAACCAGCTGAAAATGTTTGTCCTCAAAGTGATGCATATAGACTGCATAAAATAGGCGACAATGAACTACCCATTGTAAGGCGTTCCGTCTGTTGGAAAAATCTTCTACGAAAAAGGACACTGTTTTGTCTGGTACAAATTTCCACTAGTCTCAAAATATCTTCTACTTCCGGTTGGCTGAAATGATGTTCAGTGAGACTAGCTTTCAATGATTCGAGGGCTGCAGTGGGATACTTGTGAACATGGATTTCACATCGAAGGATAACATGAACTAATCCTTGTATGGTCGTCGTTTTAGTTAACTGACAAACTCAATGGAATTTTTTACAGATGTTTTGTTCGAAGAAGCCGTTAAGGTGGATAGTTTTGAAGATAGAAACTTGACCAACTTATGTGTAGCTGAGCCGATATTGCTGACTATGGGACAGAAAGGGATACCAATCTTATGTATTTTCGGAAGTGCATAAAAACGCCGACAACGGGCATATGAGGGCTGTAGAGGACATTTTGAGCTTTGGTCAAGAGTTACGCAACTTGATATCAATTTCTGAACTTCTTTTAATTGTTTCTCCGGTGGATCATTTTTTATTTCTTTATAGGGTCCTTCGGAAATAAGGTTTTCGACTTCCGCCTCATAATGTTTTTTGTCCAGAATAACAACTTGTCCTCCTTTATCTGCTTTAGTAATGATAATATCACGATTTGACTGTAATTCTTTTAGAGCATATGTTCTTCCTTATTGAGATTGGGTTTAAATGATGGAAAGGACTTTGGCGTTATTATCTGGCTGACACAATGTCGTAATTGTTTCTTTTTGATCAATGTTTAGATCACTTTTTATAAGGGACTCCTCAACCGACGCCATGACATTGGATACAGTTACCTTTTCCGAAATTGCAAAATTCGAATTGTAGGGTAAAATCCGTTTTTGAATTTCGCTGGGCTTAAAACCAGAAAGGTTAGATATTACTTCATTATCCGTAAAGGCATCCTGAGTTTGCACAGCAGAATTTTCTTTATTGTTGTTATTCGATAGTTTTTCAAATTTTCGTTCTAATGTCATTTTATGAGTAAACGACATATTGTAACTCCTAGACCAAGTTTTGCCGTCCTGGTCAGAAAAATCTGGTAACATTTTAGCCAGTAAAAGATGTAGGTCATACAGTTCAACCTCAATGTTTGCAATATTTTTTCTCGTGTCCTTAATAATAGCTCATAATAGAGCAAATGAAGCATTATATATGGCTTTCTTGATGTTATAGGAAGTTCGTAAGTTGCATTTCACAGATATAAAATTTGGTAATATCTGGCATCTCTTACATCGAAGCAAGAAGTTTAAGAGGTTCAGTAATTTGAACTTCTTTATCCTCAGCTTCGAAAAATGGTTGATGGTAGCAGATAGTGAGTTTGTCATAATCAAGATTAGGAACTAAGTTTTATGTTCCTGAAAAGTCTATATCGGTATTAAATAAGTCCAAAAACGGAAGCGAAGCAAGATGTTATATTGCGGTCTTCCGTTGTAGGACATCTCAATATACACTGGTGTGCAAAAATTAAGGACGAAGAGGGGAAATTAGCATAACAGCAGAACGAGCAGGCAGAACAGACCAAAAGACCACTCAGGAGATAAACTAGGGTACGGTACGGAAGGGCATGTGCATATATGCAGCATGACGTAGGGGCGGGGGAGGGGAGTGTCGAAAGGGTATAAAGCACACGGGTGGTGTACGCTCAGCAATTCGGTGAAAGCTATTGCTCGGTGCACATCGGTTTGAACAACGTCGAGTTGCTGCCACCGTGTGATATGGCCAACAGGCAATCAGTAGACGACATCTGGATGACTTTACCCGAGGTCACGTCATTGGGAAGTTGGAAGAAGGTCGAAATGTGACTAGTGTGGCCGAGAAGTTCGGGATTGCTCACAGCATCGTTTCACGAGCTTGGAGAGCATTTCAAACGACACAAACAGCTGCCTGAGAGTTTAGCAGTGGTCGTCCACGGGCAACCATGGCGGTGGACGACCGGTATAATGTCCTACAGGCGAGAAGAGACAGCAGGAGAAATCGCAAGGCACATGCAACAGACAACTGGATGTCCGTTATCGCGTTTTACTGTGGCCAGGAGGCTGCACAAAGGTGGTCTATTTGCATGACGACCAGTACAGTGTGTGCCATTAACACCTGCTCATCGGAGACAGCGTTTTCTGTGGTGCCAGGAACACAAGAACTGGACATATCAGCAATGGGGTCAACTTCTCTTTACGAATGAGAGCCGATTTAGTCTGACGAGCGATTCCGGATGTATACACATCTGGAGAGAGCAGGGAACACGCAATAACACCTCCAACATCATCGAAAGGGACTGGTTTGGAGGTGGCGGAGTTCTCGTTTGGGGCGGTATCATGCTTGGTAGCCGTACTGACATCCATATCTTCCAAGGAGGTTCAGTCACTGGTGTCCGCTATTGTACCGAGGTTCTCTTGCCTCACATGCATCTGTTTAGAGGTGCTGTGGGTCCTGAGTTCCTCTTCATGGACGATAATGCTACACCTCATCGTACAGTGGCTGTCACAGAGCTGTTGGAGAGTGAAGATATTCAACGCATGGATTGGCCCGCAAGTCTACGGACCTAAATCCAATTGAACACGTGTGGGACCTTCTCGGGAGATGCTTGGCAGCAACGATTGTGCAGCTGCGATTGGCGCTACAAGAGGAATGGGCCGCAATGCCTCAACAGCTACTTGACAACCTCGTCCTCAGCATGGACAGACATTGTAAATCCTGCAACGCAGTCAGGGGTGATCATATCCCCAACTAAAGACTGGATTTTTCTTGGCAGCCGCCTGTCACATGGATGTTTCTGTCTTCTGTTCAGTTGTGCTCGAAGCTACCTTTTCAATAAAGTGCCTTTGTATCCTTTGGATTACTTGTTTGGACAGTTTTGCTCACTTGTCCCATATTCTTACATTTTAGGGATCTTATGGTATGATTTGAGTCGAAGTGGAGCTCTTCTGCACGAAGTTACATTCTAAAAACCGTCTCGTCCTTAATTTTTGCACGCCAGTGTACTTACGCACCAAATTGTAGTCTAAGGTCCAGTTGACACCTAAAATTATATATAATTAATGACTACAAACTTGTGGTTTTGAGATAAAGTAAAAATACCAACGTTTACCACAATCAAAGGTTTATTATATATCGACTATAGTTTCACAGAGCTATTGGTTCGGCATCATCAGGACGAATGGAGCATAAACATTCAAATCATTGTGACATCATCAGAGTTCTGACGGTCATGCTTTTTGGTGAGTTGTTTCCATGCGCTTGAAAGAAATGGAGTCGACGTCATGTTGTTGACAAGCTGTGAAGAGTTCCGGTATATGTGGAAAGCTTCTAATACATTAAGCTTGATAGTCGAATGAGGTTTATCAATGAGCGTAGCATTTTCAAACGAAAATTTGTGGTTATTTTATTGAAAATGTTGGGCTATAAATGACTTTTTTAGTTCACAGTTCTGTACGTAGGTCTTGTGTTCCTTCACACGGAAATTTAAAGCCCCGCGAGTCTGTCCTATATATGAAAGTCCACATTCACAAAGTATCTGAGAAATTCCCCAGGAATTTATGTCTTCGACGTAGTCTTTTGATCTGTAAAAATTTATCTTGCTTACGGGTTTGAAAATAACTCTGAAATTAAAACTCTTGGGGATTTTTGAAATTCTGAAGCAAATGGGATAACCACCCAATTCTGTCGTATTGGGTTGTCTATTCGCGTGAGTGAATAGACAACCATTATGCAGGAGATTTCATATGGAGGTTGACTTTTCCATCACCCAGAAGTTCTTTTTGTAATCATTTTTTATTTTTTTTTTATTTTCGCATTTGTTTTTCGTTGTTTTGCAGAGGGTTGATCGAGAATTGTCAAGCACAGAGCTTCTTATGCTGAAAGTGGTAGTTCTCTGTCCCGCTGATTGGTCTTCAACATTTTGCCTCTGGTAAGCAAGGGCTGGGTGAGAGTATTCAATTGTTATTATTGTCTCCATTCTGAAGGCAACTTACCCATCAAGCAAGAAAAAGGGACTAGGGTGAGTGAAACTGACCGCTGCCTGTGTAACCAGGTTCTCCTTCTTTCCTGTCACAAACAGTAAGAACCCGGGGGGGTCTTGATTTTGTAGAAACCTGCTTAATGGAGTAAGCAATTCCAATTTTGGGCTTCCCATTGCCACCACCCTCAAATATATTAAAATGCCTTGTGAAAATTATCTGTTTCAGCCTCCCATGCACTCCTGACTGTCAGTGAGCTCTGTTAAAGAAATGCCTTACCCCCACTCTCTCCCTCTCTTTTCAGTTCTGAATTTGATCTTGTCAAGAAGAAGTAATTTCACTGACTTATTGAACTCACCTTATCCTGTGAACCTTGCCATCCTTGTTTCAAAATGAGTTGTTATTTTTAATAATTTAGTTAAATAAATTGAAAGACTACTAATAATTTTAAGTGTTAGCTATATTATACTATTCAGTTTTATTTGTAAAAATGCAAAATCCTATTTCATTATAAGTTTTCTTTTGTTTGTTTGTTCCCATAATAAGCTAAAACAGCTTTCGTCACATGTATTCCCTAAATTTTGGTGCACCTCAAAATGCAGTGCACTGGGTCATGGAATAGTTGGCTTAATTGTAAACATGACCCTAGGTAACATCATAGTATGCCATCTCTTCAGTACATTCTATTTGTTGAGTTCTTATTTTCCAAACTCAACTGCAAATGATGTAATTTTGAAGTGGAACATGGACATCACCATAGAACCAAGAAACTGACAGGCTAGACTACAGGAGACTATGCCAACTTGTGTGAAAGCATTGCTGATCTTTGCAAGAAACAGACACCACACAGTTCCAAACTTCCACCAGCTGCGATGCTGCCAGTTCACGGAGCACTTCATGAGAAATAAAACATAAGGCATTTCGACTGGACAGCTGCACTCAGGTCGCACATCACCATTGTTAACGTACAACCAACATTGGAGTGCTGTAAAGCACATTGTCATGGAGTGTGGATAACTGGGAAAAGGCACTGTGGATTAATGTATCAAAATACACTATGCTCCAGTCTTATGGATGGGAACTGGTCTGGTGAAACTTATTTACCAGAGTGTATTGTGCCCACTGTTAAGTTTGGTAGAGGTGGTGTCATGGTTTGAGGAATTTTTTTTTTTATCTGATTTGGTTAGAGTTCTCTTGTTCATGTGACTACAAACCTAAACTCTGCTCTACATTGACATTATGGATAATTCTGTGCTCCCTTCATTGTGGCAGCATTTTGGAAAAGGCTCATTCCTATTTTAGCACAACAATGCAGTGTAGTGAGAAAAAGGCAAACTCTGCACATTATTATTTTGACAACATGCAAACACAAGTGCTAGAGTGGCCATCTTAGAGTCCTGATCTTAATCTGATTGAGAACCTCTGGCATGAGTCGCAAGAAACAGACCACAGTGCTTAAATTCAGTAGTTCACTTCACAGTAGAACCTGTGGAAGAATGGTGCAAAATACTGGATAACTTTTATTGACAGCTGAATTCTTTCCAAAAAATGGTTGCTGTGATTAAGGCAAAAGGCAGACTCAGAGATATTATTGTAATTCTTGACACATGCACATGTCCAAATACTTTTGACTATAAAGTGTATGTCATGCATTTCAAAGATTTGAGCAAAGTACTGATATATATTCCCCCCCCTTTTTTATTTGGACAAGAAACTAATTTTGTTCAATATACACAAGTAACTGTTCAATATATTCATACAACTTTTGTATGTAAAGGTTAAGCAACCAAACTTAAAGAGTTAGCATTTATTCACTAAAACCATGATCATTGTGGTTTAAACTAATTTAAAACTTACAACCAGAAACCAAAAAACTAAATAATAGGAAAAAAACCATACTTCTAGTCCAATCCCATATATTACTGAGATCTCTGAAACCTTTAAAAAGTATAAAAAAAATAACTTTGACGGAAAGGTAACAAATATTGAGTTAAAAATGGTCACAAAATACAAAGACACTTAAAAAAAAAAAAAAAGCAGGAGCTCATGAGATATTAATCTTAAACAAAGAAAAAGAAAACAGAGCCAAGAAAATTTTGTGGGTAATTGGTATCAAAAACAATGTAAAATTGTTCTGGTTCAACATTCTATAGAAAACAAATCCCTAACAAATGAGGATGTAAAATTAATCATGGAACACAGGAAATTTGATAAAATTGCTACCTCCCCAACAAAATATTGTACTTCAGAGGATGTTTTGAAGCAGAACAAAATGCATCAAACAAAATTTGTGGTGAATAGAGGACACAACTTCAACAAATTTGCAATGTGAAGCAAAATAATATTAGTAAGGTGGAGACAAATATTTGAGGTGGTTTGCCCATGTTGAAAGAGTGAGCAATGAAATGCTAACTAAGAGAATTCATTCAGATCAAGTGGCAGGAAAGAAAGGTAGAGAACAGCTAAGGAAATCATGGGAGGACCAGATACAGAAATGTCTTCAAGAGAGAAAGATAATGAGTATGAAGTACAAAAAGTCTTGTGTGAGACATGTAGGAGAGAATGTCACTGAAGCTCATGGTGTGTGCCATCACTGCCATAATTGCTGTAAATAGAGGTAGGTGATACATCAACAATAAGTAAAGTCTAACACCATCAGTAACTTTAATTTGGCAGATTAACTTTCTTCTAAGAGATAACCTCTGAATCTCAGAGAACAACTTAATGAAATGAATGTAAATAACATTCTAGAAGAAAACAAGGTAAATATCCTATACCTACATTCTTGTGATTGGATAACATGCTAAATTTCAAAAGTCATAATAGGAAAAATAATATGAAAAAATTAAGCCACATAGTGTAGTAGGTAGAAATTCATGCAATACTCAAAAGGAAATCTCTGGTCTACTCAAATGAACTCTGTAGTAGTAACTAAAAAAAAAAGCAAAAATGCACAATTTAAAGACATACTTCATAAAACTAGAAGCTTTGATCTATAAATTTATTGGTGTAAAAAATAAATATACATACAACACCGAGCATTTGCATGTCTACTGGATGGCTTTCTCAAGGGTTTAAACTATGCACAGGCATATACAATGTAGAATAAACACAACTAAATTCATTGATGTCAAAACAGTCAGCGTACGCCATAACGTTTTAGGTATCTTCCACGCATCATGGATCCCGATTTTACATAATAATGAAATGTTAAACTACAAATAATTTATCTGAAGACGCGCCATACATATGGCAACTTGTATGATACATTCTTATTGCAGACATTAAGTCTCGTTAGGATGTTGACAGTTTCTCTCGCAGCAGCTTCTTTTTGGGTGGTGTACTTGAATATACATTTTGCCTCTTGCTAAACAGGTATGGCTGTGTTGAATAAGACCTCTCGAGCAAGAGCAGTAGCCGTCTTTTCAACTTTTATGTTCTTGTCAGGCTCCTTAATTCTGGTTCTTATGGGTAAATATTGGGTTGGAGGTTGGCATTAGATCTCTAAAATCTGTTGGCACAATTTTGACAAATAGAATGGGAAACGACATGGTAGACTGTGTGGGGATCTATGCCATTCCTCTGCATTATGAGGATGGAACAGTAAAGTTTTAAGTAGGAATGACCAAGTGATAAAAAAGGACCAGAATTAAGGAGCATGGCAGAAACATAAGAGACGAAAAGCTGACTACTGCTCTTGCTGGAGAGCTTTTATTCAATGCAAAATGTGCTACTGATGTAAAAGTTATCCTATCAAGTAGTGCCATAACTCGGTTGCTGTAGGAAATAACATATATATATCTACATAATTTAAAAATGTATTAATTCCAAGTAAACTGCAATCAAATAACACTAATTGTTTTGTAAATCTCATGTGAAGAAGTGCCTCTTTTCAATCAAATTTTAACTACATCATGAAATCTCTAAAACATGTTCTTGCCACACAGCACTGGTGCAGCAAGTTTGACAAAAAAAAAAAAAAAAAAAAAAAAAGTTTTGTAGCAGAATGGTGCATGATGAGCAGCAGTTTAGAACAACTGGCATAGCACTCACAAAAATTACAAGATCTTTATCCAACCTGATTCCTTTCAAGCAATGTATAAGATTAAAACCATACTAATATTCAAACAAATGTTCAAGTCTAAAGATTTAAACCTTGGTGTAGAATAATTCTATATACTCCTGATTATTTATTCTTATTATTTTGACAATGCCTTTTGAGTATAACTGTGCGAAGTGCTTTTTAGTAAACATGTTCTCACCTTCCTTGAGATTTTGAGTTGAGAGTATTTACGGTCAAAAATTCTCTGGGAGAATGATTAGAGCTTCCATGAGAGTCCTTGTTAGCTACAGATTGAAAGAAAACAACTCACTGGTAAACATAATTGCAAAACTCACAAATAGTCATTTGATTAAAAAAAAAAACATTTTCATATGACACCACAGGGCATATGTCAACTTTATAAATGTAAAGAAAACAGAGAAACTGATGAGGCTTATATGCTGCATGTTCATTCACACTACTATGCATGCAAATTCCTTACACTGAGATTACAATTCATAATACATGTTTATCATTAAAAAAGTATTACATACTTTAGGTTTTCAATAACAGGGTTTCCACTCAAAAGTAATAAAAAAATTCCCCGACTTTTCCAGGTTCTCCAGGTGGTTTTTAAAGTTTTCCAGAGTGGCATGTTGCAAAGAAATGTTACATTTCATTCCATTCCATTCATTTTTCTCACCAAAGCACACACTTGTAAATTCTTTGCGTAATTTGTCTTTATAAAATTACCTGCTTTTCATTAATAACAACTAACTGTGCACATTATTTTCTGTACTAAAGTTCCATGAACTTTTGTGAATACTACCCACACAGAATTTGTAAATACATTCTCATAGAAACAAGTCATATGTTAGAAAAATCTGCCAGTTGAATAGTTTCAGTTTTTCTATAACACAATGCAGCTAAACTTAATGATGGAATGGCTCTGTTCAAAGAAACATGTTTCAAGAGAACCAACAGACATATTAGACGTTGAAACTGGCAATACCTATATACACCCAATAATAAGACTTTGATCCATCATTTGGTTGGTTCTCGTGTGAAGTGTTTCTTCAAGCAGGAGCCATTGTGCCTAATTGTTTCATGTTATAACAACTGCCTGCAGAAATTGAACAAAAGCTTAACTGGCAATTTAAAAAATTAAATTTTGCATCTTTTTTTAGAGAATAAAGTAAATACTTAAATACAACTGAAAGTAAGATCTACCAAATTCTAGGTAGGCAGTAATTGCAAGCCAAAGTTTGAAATCTTGAAAAAAAAAAAAAAAAGTTTTTTTGGCAAATTATGTATCCATTGATTTTTACAAAAAAGGGGCGGGAGGTATTTCCCCCCTGATTTTTACAAAAAAAGGTTAATTTTCCCTGAGTTTTTCCTGATTTTTGGAACCATTTTCAAATTTCCTGAGAATTCCAGGTTTTCCTTGTTTTCCAGGTTGAGTGGGAACCCTGAATAATTTCTTATCACAATCACGGTTTGCACACCTCATGGAATCCTGGAAAAGTCCCAGAATTCGATTTCCTTTTTACCCGGCCTGGAAAGTCCTTGATTTTTTTTTTTTTTATTTATGAAAAATCCTGGAATAGTACTGAAATTCTTTCTTGCAATGAAAACACAAAACACAACAACAAAAAGAAAAAAAAGTTGACAAAGTTTGAACAGGATAATCAGTGATTGGGAAAACCAAAAAAAAAAAAAAAAAAAAAAATAAGGGAAAGTCTGGGATGTCTGCTGGTTAAAAAAATTCACAACTAGTGAAAATGATTGTTCTAGCAAGGGAAGAGATTTCCATGGTTTTCCATATACTCAGAAATTTTTTTGACAAAGTTTCAGGTTTTTTTTTTCTCTTCCTGGTTAAATTCCTTATTTTAAAACTTTTCTGTTTATGTTCTCAATCGTTTATCTTTTTGGTAATTCAGGTCTCATAGCACATTTTGGGTTCCAAAAAATAGAAAAAGTAGGACATGTTAAAAACATCATATATTCACTTCATAGTGATGAAATGAAAACTAAAAAACAATTTAAGAGCAGTGATTTTATGTTATTAGGCCTGTAGCAAACATATGAAAAACGATTTTAAAAAAAGGAGAGAAAAAGATGAAAGGAAGAATTCTCATTCATCATCAACCTCTTGTTTTCCTCATTTTATCGTTTTTTTCCTTTATTTTTTTCTGTCAGTACAGTATTTATTTTACTTCGTCATTTCATTACAAGTTTAAATTTGAAAATAACAGTTGTGAAACAAAATACAGATGATAATTATTACAATAATTATGATGATGATCAAAAGATGATACAGGTTAAAATAATTATGCCTTCTACCAAAGAAACAGATTTTAAAAAGTAATCTGTGAAACATTACAATAAAAAATAATTAGAAGAAACCCTTATTTAAAAGTCTTATAGTTTTTTTGAGGCTCCTTTGACTGACTTGCACAAAAGTATTCCAACATTGTTGTCTTCCTCTTTTGAATTTGCTTTTGTTCGTGTCTTATCTTCTCCAAAGCACGTCACTTTCTTCCATTTTCCTGCACGCAGCTTCTAGCCTGGTTTGAGCTACTTGCAAATCTTTCTGATCATTAATTTTCATTGCATTCTTAATCTTTTCATTAGTTCTGGAACTAATGACTTGTAAGATTTAACTTTTTTAGTCTCTGTTTTTTGCTTTTTTAACAGTATCTCTTTTTGTATTGCCTCTTTGGCTGCAATTTCTTTTCAAAAACTTTCCTTTTTTCTTGAAACTCTTCATTTTTCTTTTTTAATTTGTCTGTATCTGCTTGCTTTTGTTTCTTCCATTCAGCTGAAATCCCCCTTCTCTTCTTTTAGTCTTGCCAAGGATGACTTCTGGGCCCCACATCCCTTCTTCATGAATGATACTTCATGGCATTGATAGTTGTATTGTTTAAGGCCATCTTTGGTAGACTACATGCCACTGATGGATGCATCAGAGAGATAGGTCCTGTTATCAGTGAGATAGTTTGACATTAGTGAGAATCCTCACTTTATATCAGCATTTCCATAGGGTAACACAAGGATAGCTTTGATAAGCTTCGTCATCTCAGGATACTTAACTGAGGATGATAAAGAACATCCTTCAAAGCGAAAATCTTTCCCCAGTAGTGATCAGATCCTTTTTCCACCACTCCTTGTTCATCTCGGGTGCAATACCAATCATGTGGAATTTCTTCATCCTGAAGTACCCATTCATCTCCAATGAAGTCAACATTTCAAGATGGGGCAAGAGAAACACAGCACTTGCCAGCAGCTTTATCGACTTAACAGTCTAAGCTTCACGTCTATTTTCATAACTAAGGCACCTACTTTCCTTTAATATCACATTACCTAGAGGCAGCTTTTTCATCAAATGTCCTGATAGTGTGTGGTAGAACTTTAGCATGCCATGAAGCAGTTTTTCTGTACCCTCAGATCCAACTTCTTCAATGCCTTTTTTTTTTCTACACCAATTTCAAAATCTTCATCACTTTGTTCTTTTTCTGTGTATGGAAACTTAAGTAACTTAAGCTCATCTACAGAGTTGTCTCTGATCACTTCAGGCTTCACAAACTGGCTAAGCAGAGTCTTCAGGAGAAGCTCAAAATGTCTATGTTATTGAAGTGTCAGCTACACCATTCCAAATAACTTGAAATAGTATGGATTAAGTTTCAGGAAATCCTAAAATAAAATGTTATGACAACCTGGGTTAAAACAAGTTGGATCATGTAAATCCTCCTTATTCTATGACTCAAGCTGTTCAGTGTGTGACTGCAATTTTATTAAATTTTATGTACATTAAGACATACACTGATCAAAAATTAAGGAAAACTTATATTTCCATAGTATACTTATAATCCAACAGGATGTGGATGAAAATATTTTAATAAGGAGTAAAAAATGATGAAAAGGACATGTAAACACAAAGCATGAATTTGTGCTTATTAATAGAGAAAAGCAATAAAAAAACAAAACATACCACATTAGGAGCTCTGTATGCCCATTGATCATAATCCCAGATCAGACCATTGCTGCACCACTAATGTAATGGTCATTTGTGATGGAGTCGTTTTGTGTGGTCAACCACTATGGAACCTTCTGGTAACTATTTCATGTTCAGAAAATTGTTTCCAGATCCATGAGACATATTCTGGACAATTTATTTTGAACTCCTTCGCTACATCTCTTGTTGACTGCCCTTCTTTTAGTTTATTAACAATTTGCCCATGAGTAAAATCATCCAGATGTGTTCTGTCAATGTACCCCATAAGTTGTTGCAACAACAAAAACGGCAGATCTGCACTTCAGTACCTACAAAACAAACAATTTCTTCCCACTCACACATTAGCTTTTATTGCCGAACAGTAGTACACAGTGGTCACAAGATTCCTGACAGTTTGCATATGACCAAACACTCTCACATAGCTTGGTCTTATGTGTTTCGATGATGTCAGAATGTTTCGACCACTAACCAATGACTTGGAAGTAAGAAATTTAGTCTTTTATCAGTGATCTTTAATTTTTGGACATGAGTAGTGTGTGACTGTAACTTTATTAAATTCTATATATATATAAGAGATTTGCCCTATATTTCATTCCTTATACTTATTGTATTATTTACCTATTTACTTTTTATTTCATCTTGGATTAAGCATTCTACAGCTATAGAATGTACAAGCCTTTCCAGGATTCCTGTTCTGTTCTGTGTGATTTTCAATGATTTGCAATACTTTATATATATACTTTACATATATACACTGGAGGAAAGTGAAAAAAGAACACCAAGAAGGAGACGTCTGATACCAACGAAATTTATACAGCATAATAACGGAATACAGAGGATAACGTGATCAAAACATTATGGCAAAATACAGCTGTATTTGCTAGTATACTGAAAAATAACATTTCCATGTAACATGGTTAGTACGAGGTTGAACCGCCATGAACTGCGTCACACTGTGCAATTCTGGCATGGTGTCTGTCATACAGATGTTGGATGTAAGTTTGGGGTATCGAGTTCCAAGCATCCTCAACCTGGACACGTAAATCGGGGATGGTCGTGGCTGGCCGTGGAGACCGGATAAGTCGTTGTCCCATAAAATCCCACACATGCTCAATGGGGGACAAATCCGGTAAACGTGCAGGCCATGGAAGTTGTCTCACACCCTGAAGTGCATGTTGCATTACACGTGCCGTGTGTGGGCGTGCGTTATCTTGCTGGAAAACACCACGATGGACCGACCTTACAAATGGCCCAACAATGGGCTAAATGATGTTGTTGATGTAGGAGGTGCTGTTTAACGTACCCGGTACAAACACTAGTTGTGTACGGGAGTGATAGCTGATCGCTCCCCACACCAGGAGACCAGGTGTAGGCCCTGTGTGTTGCTGGCGGATGCAAGAAGGGTGGAGATGCTCCTGAGGATGCCCAAAGACTGGATGAAAAATTTAGAGCATTAATAATGGTAAAGAATTGAGGTTGTTGAATCCTAAAGTGAAAATCTATTGAATCTACCCAAAGTAAGCAGAGTGTTGGATGTGAAATACAACGGACAATAGGACAATAGCGTCAACGAAGACCTGAAACGTGCGTGAAAAGTGAATAATCGCTAGAAATGGAATGTCTAGGTAAGCATTATCCAACTAGAATATTTCCAAGTTTTTGAAATAATGCACGTAAAAATGAATAGTAGCATTTTCCGATCGATTTCTAAGTCGGAATACGAACTGTTTTGTTGCTGTGAAAGGATACCTGAAAGGCATCTGAAGTGCATTCCCAAAGTTTTGGCACAGCCTATTATTATCAGTTCTCTTGTAGGTCTTCTCTTGCATAGGTTTGATCTAATGTTAGTCAGTTGCCCCGGTGGCGCAGTGGTCTAAAGCGCTGGCCTCTGATCATTCGTCTGTACGGGGTCCGGGTTCGAATCCCGGTCAGGCATGGATGTTGTGTTTGTCTTACGGCACTGGCTCTCTCCCTTCCCTGGAACCAGTGACCCTAAATTAAGGACGGGCGACTGCTTATAGCCCATTGAGTTACTCACGGTGGTCGTTAAACCTCCAATAAAAAAAAAAAAATGTTAGTCATTCTCAATAAAGCCACCTGTAGGTGCATGAATAATGGGCACATATAATTTGCTACACCAATAAAAATGAATTTTTGTAATAGCTTCTATCACATTTAGAGTGAACAAGGAGGTTAGAAAAGATGGAGGAAGGGTCTGCTGATTCTTCTCCTGTAATCAAACCGGAGCAAGCAAAATATGGTGATCATGGCATCATAGCAGTGTTTAAGCTGTTGCTCGCATTTTTCCCAAATTGCGATAGACAGTAATTTTGTAACAAAAAGTTGGCACTGAATTACCAAAAAGCGAATGTTTCCTGTCATTTTTTCTTTCATCATCCCCCCACCCCTGCTTTGCTCTTACATTGTTTTTCATCCCTGTCATACTTTTTACCATCATTGTGCCAACCCTTGCTTTGCCCTGTTGTTGTTGTTTTCTATTCCCATCATTTTTTTTTAATCCATCATCGCTGCTTCATCCTGCCGATCAGATATCCTTCCCCATCATTTTATCTGTGCGTCATCACTGTTGCGCGCTGCTTCGCCCTGTTGTTGTTCTTTTGTCAATGTTGTCTTTCCTCCTATTGTTGAAAAGCACTGGTGAGCCTTGAGAATACCTTTTGCAAGGGCTTTGCTGCGATGGATAAGGAGGAGGTTTTGTTTGTTTCTTTGCACTTTGCTGCCGCAACAGCAACCACAAGAGCAGCATGCACCATAAAGATTGTCACAAACTGCATGCATCAGTAAATGTAAGTATTTTTATTAAAATTAGAGGTGTAAAGGCCTATTTGTTTTTATTCATGAGTTCTATTTAAAGTACAAAATTTCATTTAGACAGTGCATTGTGCTTTTGTTTTAATACGTAAATATAGTAAAAAATAGAACTGCAAATTTGGCCAATCTGCATAGCATTGTGCTACAACTTTTGTTGACAAAATAGCCAAACTGCAACAAGAGAAAAAGTTCCAGCCTAAGCACTGCATCATAACCTCTGCCTCCATGTTAGCCGTAATTGATATCAAACTATCACATTGAATTGTAAGGATGGGACTGACATTTACCGAGTTTTTCACTCTATATCTTTAGATTTCAGCATAAAGATCAATAGAAAAAGTAACTATTATTAAGTAACATATAATAAACTTTTAAGTTTCTCAGTGATACATGTTTACTGATGATTTTGAACATGTAACATGTTCAGTGATATCTGATATTCTTAGATCATCAGACATGCAGAGACTCCAACTACTGCGAATTTTCTGTAATCACTACCAGGGCAAGATTTCATCTTTTTTGCTCACTAGCAAATTTTGCTAGTGACCAAATAGTTTGCTAGCAAAACATTTGCATGACTAGCAAGTAAAACTAAATCACATCATAACTTATTTTCTAATAAAGTTACACAGAAATTTGAATATGTGTATAAATATTTTGACTTACCTTTTTGAATAATGAATAGAATCTTAGATAAGTTTAGTGACTATCCTTATTATTAATTTCTAACAAATTCTCATACCACATGAATATATTTCACTGACATTCTAATTCAGATTTCTTCCCATATGGTTTACGCTCAGGGTGTCTGACTTTGTCATCATACCACTTTATAACTGCTGACCGTGGATTAAAAATCTCTTCTTGTGGCCCTTCTACAGTATTTCAATTGTCATCAGAGCATTTAAAGTTTCAACAGACAAATTGTTCCTCCAATCCCCTTGTATTCTTTTTAAAAAACTGAATCCCACCTCACAACATCAGTACTAAGTGGAAGTATCGCACAAATTTCTGCTAAACTTCTACACACTTCATATCTGCCAAATACCACACAATGCCGTAGTTTCTACGGAATTAGTTGTCTGACTACGGAACTCACTATCAAAACTACGGATTCTACAAATTTTTCTTTTGCTATTATTTTTATGATATACACGAGATTCTTACAGGGATTCGCGGAATACCGCTTTATTTATTTATTTTTTGTCATCAGTTAGATCATTCTAACTGATGACAAAAAAAAAAAGAGGGGGGGGGGGGTCGTTTTCTATCTGGAGACGAAATTTCGTGCTTCAAAACTTTCGAACACAGTAGTGAAACAGAGTAAGAAAATTTTGCCGTAATCGCAAATTTTTCTCCCAATGTTGTCTTTGTGTCCGCTTTTCTTGTTAAATATCATTTTATTGCATAAAGTTTGCATTTTAGCTTGAAACTGTGGAGAACAATTGGAAAAAACGGAAGTTGGCTGCTGCAAAATTTTTCTGTAATCTTCAGGCATGAGATTCTTCCACGAATTCAAGGAATTCCGGCTTTTTTCGCTATTATTGGAATTCCGTCTTTACGAAACTAGAAAACGAAAGGTCGACGGAATTCGGATTTTTTCCGTAATCATAATTTATTTTATTTTTTTCTCACGATGTTGCCTCTGTCAAGTATTATTGCTCATTAACATTTTACTGGATAAATATTTGTATTTCAGCTTGAAAATACAAGAAAAATTTCCAAAACCAGAAGTCAGACGAAGCAAAAGTTTCTTCCGTAATCGTTTACCCCCTCCACGAACACGTTTCGTAAAAAAGCGTCTATCTATGCCACGCAATAAAGGCGATCGCTTGGCTTAGGGTACGCAGGAATTGAGGACAAAGTTCGTGGGGCTAAAGAAGGGAGGGTGGCAGAGCAAATGGTCAAACAACCGATCCATCCCAGAGCTCTGGGTTGCCACAGCAACCATTGCCGACGTCACGTTCAGTTTCTGTAATAGACCAAAGAGAGGAGTTTCAATGCGCTTCTACGACAGTTTGGAAGGGATGAAAGCTATGGGGAGGATGGGTATTAAATGTCGAAAGGAAATTGGCGAAAGAGAATCGCTGATCGTCGCTGTTTTAACAAGTGATAATAGAAACTGTTATGTAAACTTCATGGATTAATAATGATTTTTGGTTACTTTAAATAAAGAAATTACCTTACTAGCAATATTTGCTACTGCGATTTTTTTCACTAGCAAATTTGATTTTTCACTAGCTATTTGCTAGTTGCTAATCGGTGAAATCACGCCCTGGTCACTACGGAAAATCATTGGTACAGATTACAGAAAGTATCAAATATACTACAGAAATTGAAAATCTCAGTGAAATAATCATTTTAATAATGTGTGTAAAGTTTATTTTCATCAAGACCTTACGAACGTCACGATGGCATCTATGGACGTTAAAGCATTATACCCTAATACTCCTGTCGAGCTAGCCACCAAGTTGATCATGCAACAATTAAATATAAATAAAGAGCTAAATATGACACAACTGAAAAAATTAAAGGATACATTATATTTCATTAAAGAAAACAATATCTTCCAATTTGAGGGAAGTATTTTTAAACAAACTCAAGGTGACCCTATGGGATCCCCATTATCGGCGCTATACGCAGAAGTGATAATGGCGTACATCGAAAGAAAAATTATTCAAACTTTACCTGAAAAGCCACTACTACATGCTCAGTATGTTGATGACATCATCATTATTTCAAAACTTAACAATACCGAGCTAAAAGATCTAGCTCATTATTTCAACGTAATCTGCAACACCACTGAACTGACGATTTAATTTGAAGTGAATAATAGTCTGTCATTTTTAGACATTCTACTTAAAAAAAATAAAAATAGGTTTGAATACACTGTTTTCAGGAAAGCAACGTACATTCCAGTACTTATTCCATACTCCTCACACCATCCTGTTATACATTAAAAAAAAAATAAAATAGCATATTAAACTTGATTAGAAGAGCGTATATGCACACCTCTAATAATAGGCTAAAGAATCAAGAGCTTGATTTTATCTTGAAAATATCACAAGATTATGGTTACCCTAACAAACTTATTAAAAAATGGATATATGAGAATCTTCTCATGAAACGGGGGAAAGCTCCAGGAGAAGATGGAATTACTATAGACATCATACAAGAAGCAAATGGAGAAATTGAAACAGTACTCGCCCAAATTTTCACTCGATGCCTTAATGAAGGGAAGATTCCTGAGGATTGGAACAATGCTACAATGATCCTGCTACATAAAAAAGGTGACATTGAGGATCTCAGGAACTACAGACCTATCAGCCTCCTATCAGTGGTTTATAAAATCTTCACTAAAGTTCTTTCACACCGTTTGAAGGTAACACTGGACATGGCTCAACCGAGAGAACAAGCTGGATTCAGGAGTGGCTACAGCACAATAGATCATATCCACGTACTGAGGGAACTAATTGAAAGAGCGAGGGAATATGAACTTCCATTGTGCATGGCTTTTATCGATTACGAAAAAGCCTTTGATTCGGTGAAACCATCAGCAGTTACCACGGCTCTGAAATCCTGCGGTATTGAAGATGCATACATTAATATTATTAATAACATCTATGAAAATGCAAGTGCAAAGATTCGGCTGTTTGAAAATACAACACACATAAAAATTGGAAAGGGAGTGAGACAAGGTGACACCATATCTCCGAAGCTCTTTAATGCCACATTGGAAAATGTCTTTCAATCACTAAACTGGGAAAACAAAGGGATAAAGATTAATGGAGATTATCTAACCCACCTTCGTTTTGCTGATGACGTAGTCATTTTTGCAACTACCCCATCAGAGCTGCAGAGTATGATCCAGGAACTTGCTGACAAGAGTAAAGAAGTGGGATTAAAAATGAACTTTCAGAAGACAAAAGTGATGTTCAATGCTTTTACAAGAAATGAAGATTTATCGATTGATGGAGAAAAACTGGAGATAACAGATACATATGTTTATCTTGGACAGCAGATATCAAGTGAGGGTCACATTGATGAAGAAATTAATCGGCGTACAAAACTTGCCTGGAGAGCTTTTGGAAGAAACAGCATAATTTTCAAGAGCAATATGCCGTTATGTCTTAAAAGAAAAGTGTTTGATCAATGCATCCTTCCAGTGCTTATGTATGGTGCAGAGGACGTGGACCTTAACTAAAAGAGACATACAAAGGCTGCAGACAACTCAAAGAAGCATGGAGAGGTGCATGCTTGGTATAACCAGGAGAGATAAGAAGAGGAACTCGTGGATCCGAAAAATGACGAGAGTGGAAGACATCATGATCAGAGTTAAATCCCTGAAATGGCAATGGGCTGGACATACTGCCAGAAGGACAGACCATAGATGGACAGCCGGAATTTTAGATTGGATTCCAAGGGACAGGAAAAGACCCAGAAAAAGACCACATGGGAGATGGGTGGATGAAATTCGTAAATATGCGGGAGTGACATGGAGGAGACTGGCACAAGACAGACCGTTGTGGAGGAAACTTGGGGAGACCTTCGTCCAGCAGTGGATTGATAATGGTTGACAATGATGATGATGATGATATGAGAATAAAAAACATAAGGCTAAGAGAAATAAAGACAATGAAATTTATAATTAAAGAAAGGTGAGAAAAAATAAATTAAAATATATAGGTGCATTCCCTTACTTGGAAGATGTCTACTAGTAAAGAAATTAATAGGCAATGTGCCAAATTTGACTTACAACTAGGAAGTTCAGTGAACACCTTGAAAAATCTGACTATTAACAAAAAAACTGAGAGCAAAATATTAGAGGAATCAGGGTCTTACGAAATTCTCATTGCACACATACCCCCAATATCATACAAAGGGAGTACTAAAAACAGGTTAAAAAAGGTAAAAACTGCATTAGTGCAATTCTGTATTGACCACCGAACATTCCCAAAATTCGAAGAAATTAAAATGCTAAAAAGGAATAAAAAATCAGAGAGACAAATGAGAATGGAGGAATCGATCCTAATTTATAAAAATAAAACAAGGGTGTGCAACCAGAATGACCCTAATTTTTTATCTAGCCTTTGGAAAGAGCTAATAAGACAAGAAAAAGAACAACAAAAGAAAAACCGACAAAAGAGACAACGGAACAGGAATAGGAAATGAAATGAAAAAGAATACGGAAAGACGACATCAATGACCATTTGAAGAGAGGGGAAAAAAAATAATAATATATATAAAAAAAATGGTCGAATTAGTGAAACATAGATGGCGCCAGCTAGGTTTAATTAAGAAAAGTATCTAATACAGTGTATCCGACGAATGGCAACGTGGGGTATCGGACTCCATTGACGAGAAATAAACCACAAACATCGGTGGGAAAGTCGTCACGCTCCTGAGGATGCCCAAAGACTGAATGAAAATTTAGAGCATTAATAACGGTAAAGAATTGAAGTTGTTGAATCCTAAAATGAAAATCTACTGAATCTACCCAAAGTAAGCAGAGTGTTGGATGTGAAAGGTAGATGCACATACAACGGACAATAGCGTCAACGAAGACCTGAAACGTGCGTGAAAAGTGAATAATTGGTAGAAACAGAATGCCTAGGTAAGCATTATCCAACTAGAATATTTCCAAGCCTTTCACAGCAGTTGAGGGCAGGATTGTTTATGATTCAGACTGCAGCTCTCTGTGTGTTATGTTACCACACACTATAAAAAATTTCAAGGTATTTCTAAGGGATTTTTCTTCTTTTTTTTTTTTTATTAGAGGTTTAACGACCACTGTGAGCAACTCAATGGGCTATAAGCAGTTGCCCGTCCCTAAGTTAGGGCCACTGGTTCCAGGGAAGGGAGTGAGCCAGTGCCGTAAGACAAACACAACATCCATGCCTCACCAGGATTCGAACCTGGACCCATTTCGGACGAATGATCAGAAGCCATCACTTAGACCACTGCGCCACCGGGGCGGCAGGGAATATTTCAACTAGGCTTTTTCAACCCCTGTTTCGAATTTCACATAACATGAATGATTTACAATTAAAAATTCAATCATGTTGTTTACTGTGTTAGACTACCAAAGTGTTACATATATTCTTCCACTGCAGTTGCAGGCAGGTGTTTTTACGTTTCTGAAAATGGCTCTTTCCATGTTACAATGAGTTACAAATAGTTCCAAGCTATTTCTATGGGAAGATTTTGTCTGTTTCTTCAACCATTGCTTCGCATTCAACATAACGTGCACAGTCTGAAATTTGATTTTGACGCTTTCCATTTCAATTCAGGCAGGGGGTGTCAGTTGACCACCTCCAATTCTTTTGAAAAAAATATGGAAGCTACTTTTAATAGAGGTACACAGTACTGCAAAAGGATTTTTCATAAACAAATTTTTTGGTCGAGCTACAGCATTTTGAAAATAGGCAAAAAAATACACCCGTGACGAAAATAATGTGAAAAACCAAATTTTTAAATGTACACTGCTCCTGAACTATAACAGGTAGAGATTTGATTTTTTTTTTATTTTAAAGCTATTGAACTGGCCTTTCTTTACATTCACAGAAATCGATCAAAGGAATGTTGCTAGATGGCAAAAAAAGTCTATATTTATTATGAAAAATTTTAATTTTCCACAAATTTAGAATTTTTTTTTTTTAAAGAAAAAGACTTATCACGTGGGTAAGTGTGCCAACCTGTACTCCTACTAGGGTTGTCTCAGCAGTAATTTTATTTTTATCCTGTGATGCATGCAACTCATAAAATTAATTTTTAAAATATACAAAATTTCAAAAAAATATATTTTTTTGAAATTTGAATATTTTGTTGCAGAGCTGAGGGCAAGAATGTGGTAGTTATTAAGAGTAAGATCGACTTGGACCCTGGTCGTATATAGTGTTTATTTGTTCTGTAACTACTTTGTTAACTTTTTTAACTACACTTTATATATTGTAACTTTATGAATTGCATTCTGCATATGGTTTCCGTGGGTGATTTCCACGGTTTACTTGCATCGTGTGATCGTCGCTTGAGATTTCTGCACATTAATGCTAGTAGCCTATTTGGTAAATTAGATATACTGCTTGAGTTACTATGTGCCCTTGATTATTATATTGATTTTGTTTGTGTATCTGAGACTTGGTTTGATGCAGAAATTTCACGTTTATGTGATGTGCCCGGTTTTCGTTGCTTCGCGTTCTGGGGCTCGGGGGGGGGGGGGGGCAATTTTTGTTAAACGTTCTATTATTGTTTCATCATGTGATAAATATACCACTGTAAACAACAACTTTGAAATGATTACTATTGAAACGCAACATTGTATTATAAGTATGGTATATTGTCCTCCTAATGGCAACCAAGGTGCTTTTGATGACTTTTTCTCGGGTTATTTGGACGAGATGAATCTTGCGGGAAAGACGCTGTACTGTTTCGGTGATTTCAACATTGATGTGACTGTTTCAAATGATACTTCGCAATCATTTTGCGATATTATTACCTCGTCTGGGTTTGTTAATGCAATAACTATTCCTACAAGATTTACAAGTACCACCTCCTCTATATTGGATTTATGTGTTACAAAAGATTATGACTATTGTTCTGGTGTACTGTCATACCATATAAGTGATCATTTGCCTATATTTTGTTTGTCTGGACGTAATGGGAGATTAAATTCCTCGAATTGTCCAGCTATTCGATTGCGTTTCTATGAACAGGAAAGTTTGAGGTCTTTTGATCTTGCCCTATCTGTCGTTGATTGGTCCCCTGTTCTAAGACTTACTGACCCGATTCTTGCTTTTGATGTTTTTTGGGGAATTTTCTGGAGCTTTTATGATTCAATATTTCCTTTCAGGACCATACGGCGCTCGCCTCGTTGCAGAAAGCCTTGGTTTACTCGGAATTTATTGAAATGTTTACATTGAAAAAAATATTTAAAATATTCTTGCGCTCAAGAAATGCTTCTGATTTATTAAATTTTCGTAGATATAGGAACTGGTTTAACTCTAAGTTGAAACGTGCAAAGAAAATTTATTTTTTAAGTCGGTTTTCAAATACTGGCGACAGTAGTAGAGTTTGGCAATCAATTAATGAGTTGTTATCCAGGTCTCGGGTCCAGGGGGAATCCATACAGGTTGATCACATGGGCACTAGAGTTACTGACTTGGATCGGATTGTAAATTTGTTTAATATGTATTTTATTGAATTACCTGCAAAGTTATTGGCTGATATCCCACATTCAATATTCTGAATTCCTGTCACACCAGATATTATCATCTTCTTTTTATTTTCATCCTGTTTTAAATGATCTTATGCAGGCTTTTGCATTTGGATTCATCAAAGGGAGCGGGTCCAGATGACGTTCATCCGAGAGTAATTAAGTATGCTTCTCAAAATTTGGTAATACCGTTAAGCCATATTTTCAATTGTATCTTTTTAACTGGGAAAATTCCTTCTTCCTTTGCAGTAAGTAGGGTTTCGGTTATCCATAAAAGGGATGATAGAACTGATGTCGCTAATTACCGTCCAGTTGCAAATATCTCGATATTCGCTAAAATACTGGAGAGGTTGGTTTTGAATAGCTTGTCAGGATTTTTGGACTTGAATAAAATTTTACATTGGAATCAACACGGTTTTCGGAAGGGTCACTCAACGGAGACAACATTTTTGGATGCTATGAATTTTTACAGTCAAATGTAGATTGTGGAAAGTGTGTTTTGGGTATATTTTGCGATTTGTCAAGAGCATTCGACTGTGTTCGCCATGATATTCTCTTGTCTAAATTACAACATATTGGGATTAGGGAGTCGCACTTTCATTTTTCGAGAATTATTTGTCTAGCAGGACACAATATGTACAAATACAGGGTATTCGTTCTTCAGTTCAAATAGTTCCTTTTGGAGTTCCTCAGGGCTTGGTCTTAGGTCCAATGCTTTTTTTAATTTATATAAATGATTTATTTAATGTTGTTTCTACTTCTCACTGAGTCTTATATGCCGACAACACCAGCTTATTTTTTCCTGGGGATTCGTTGTCCGAGATACTGCCCCGTGCAAATCGTGACGTTCAGGAGATATCTCGCTGGTTTGTTTGCAACGCTCTTACAATTAATACTAATAAGACAACCTGTGTCTTTTTTCGGGCCGTGGTCTTCGGCCATCGTCGCCTACTGGTATTTTCTTGAATGGGGATCCTGTTGCGTTCGGGTCTACTGTGAAATTTCTGGGTGTTACACTACATGAAACTTTGCGTTGGGATGTCCATATAAGTTATTTAGCAAATATTCTTAAGTCTTGTATTGGCGCTATTTCTAGGATTTCTAGTTTTTTGACAATCAGACTCAGATTAATACTATATAATTCCTTTATCTATCCCATGTTGTCTTATTGTATTTTGGCCTGGGGAGAGACAACGGATGGTTAACGTTAACAGAATTCTTGTTCTTCAGAGAAAATACATTCAACTTCTAAATTCATTTTTAAATACTGGTATTATTTATTGTCTTTATAACATACTTCCCTTCGATAAAATATTCATTTACAGGTTATTATTATTTATGCATGACAGAGTCTATACGAATAGGTATATTGAACTATTGCAATTACAGCGTTTTTCCCATTCACATGATACTCGAGGTCATGCAAGTTTTGTGGTTCCTAGGGCGCGCACCAGATTGCTGCATAACAATATTATTGCAGCTGGACCCCGTGAGTGGAACAGACTGCCATTATACATCAGGGAAATAGTGGCCTCTGGGGCATTTAAAAACTGCTACGAGAGTTTTTGTTGTTTGATTGAGTTCCTGTATTCTTTCTTTCAAGGTATGTCAATACCGGTCGTATTTCTAATGTTGCTATTTTTATTGTTTTGACCTGACTCATCGACCTTTGGAGATCAGGGGCTCGTCAGGCTTAAATTTAAGCCTTTTTCCCTGGCTCCATGCTACAGTTCCATAGTACATTAAGCTATCTTTGTTTTTTGATGAATTACTTTGTATTGATTTTTTGGTCAATTATAAATGAGTTTTAGTGCTTGTATGTTTACGATTATTATGCTAGATATATCTGAGGTGGTTTGAGCTCTTGTTTACTCTTGGAATAAATAGTTAGTACTAAATGTTATTAATTTATATTGAACTTTGTGATATTACTGTGATTCCATGTTTTCATTGCATTGTGCTAACATTGTGTTAATATTTAATTTTAGTTTAGTACATATGACAATTTTGATGTTTGTATTTTGTTAAATTTGATGTACTGTGTTGTGTGGCAGAATTTTCATCAAATTCAAATTCAAAATTTCAAAAAATCAACATTTTTGAATTGCAATATCTCAAAAACCCCATTTTTAAAAATTCTGAAATTTTGTCCAAATAATGTCCTAATGGTAGGTAGTGAACTGGGGAAATCAGGTTACTGGATTTTTGCCTTGAAATTTTCCTACAAATTTTTGAAAATGCGCTTCTCTCCTGCTCGAACCTCACAGTTGGGTTATTATTAAAAAAAAAAAAAAGCTTCGAAAGATGTTTCTGAAAAGTTTACCTGAGTATATATTCCAAACTGCAGTGTCAATCTATATTTTAAAGTCATTTTTAATAATTGTCACTTATGTACATGTTTAATTTTTTTAAATCCATAGTCTATACACATACAATACATTATCTCAGTTGCAGTTAAGATTCAATTTCTATTTACATAAAAAAAAAAAAAAAGGCCTCAAAAAAAAAAAAAATTATGAGCTTACCATCATAACTACAAATTACTCAAACTGAGAAAAGCATCTGGATTTTATTGATTTCCTTCTCATCAAAGGTATGAAGTTGTGCAGAACGTCCAACAGGAGTTTGGGCATTCACCTTTAGAAGTACATTTTTAAGGGCACTGGACACTTCTTGCCACATTCTTCTGGCCACCAGTATCTTTAACAGTATCTTTTATGCACCCTCATGGACCAAAAACCTCTGGCTGGTCCATGAGGGTGCATGAAAGATACTGTTATGTCCTCGACCACTTATCGTCATAAATGCATCCTATAAATTCTCCTATTTGAAAATCATTCACAGAAAGTGGGTTCTTTTTTTGTTGGCTTGAAAATGGCACTGCTTTATGTGGGTGCCTTACTGTTCTGGCCACTGATGGTTTATTTCCTTGTACTAACCAGGAATGATGTGACTGTATTCCAAAAACAGATTTTACTGTATCCCACTCTTCTACTTTGCTGGTTTGATAGGATTGAAATTCATAAGTTGTGAGGAGTAGAAGTTTAGTCTTTGGGATCAAGGGGGAGACAGTTTCAACAAATGAAGGTGCATCTCTTATAGCTTGTGAAGCTTCTTTCTGTAAGTTGAATTTAGTAGCAAAATGTTTGCACAGGCCACCCACACCATCACATGCACTCTTGCATTGGCCTGTGGCTGAGAAGATCCACTTCCTTGTTACATTTGGGTCCCCCTTCATAAGTTCATAAAACTGATTTTTGTTTTTGAAGTGCCCGGCTGCTCCATCTGAGATGTAAAGAATTGTTTTAAATTCTCCCAAAAGACAAGTCTTAGCAATATCACTTTTTAAGAGCAGAATGGCACACAGAGCATGTACTGTGTCATGGCTTATATCATTGCATGCTATCACAAAAAACTTAGTCTCATTTGGAAAGTACGCAATGCATGTAAAGAGTGGGATCTGGACATTGTTTGCCAGTAGTAACTTTGCACTTCATCAGGTAGAATTACAAATCAGTTCTGAGCAAAGTCAAAGTGCAACACCAACACTGGACTATGTGCTACAGACTGTTTAACCTTTGCTATCCCATTTCTCTGAATCCCCTCATTATAAATTATGGAAGAGTTTCTTCCCTCTCGATATCCCCCACCTTCAGTAGCTCTTATTTTCATTGACTCCCCCAATGACTATCAAGCAGCCTTAATAGGTGTTTCACAGCACTCCATAAAAATTGCACCATGCAGTACCATTTTCAGTGCCACAGCTTTGGAAAATCAAACTTTGAAATCATATATTAGCTGCAGTTTAGACCAAAAATTACCGCAAATTGTAGTTTACCCATGAGTCAAAAATTGCCTAAGTTTCATAAAATCATTCACCACCATTTTCACTGTTACTCATCTTTTTCTCACCATTTTCGGATTTAGCCACATTTGGTGACTTGGTGAACGCTTAGTGCGAGCCCTGCCAGAAATTGTGTTCTGCTATTAAAAATTTACTAAATAGTGTTTACAGTTCTCATTTTTTCACTGAATTCAAAAATTTGAAAAAAAAAAAAAAAAAAAAAAGCCAATTTTCAAAAATTGGGAAAAAAAGAAATTGAAAAAAATAGTGTCATTTTCAAAAATATGTAAAAAACTTTCAAGGCAAAAATCCAGTAATCTGACTCCCCCAGTAAACTACCTACTATTAGGACATTATTTGGACAAAATTTCAGAATTAAAAAAAATCGGGTTTTTGAGATATTGCAATTCAAAAAAAATGTTGATTTTTTTGAAATTTTGTATATTTTAAAAATTAATTTTATGAGTTACAAGCATCACAGGATAAAAATAAAATTACTGCTATGACAACCCTAATAGGGGTGCAGGTTGGCACACTTACCCACGTGATAAGTCTTTTTCTTAAAAAAAAAAAAAAAATCCTAAATTTGTGGAAAATTAAAATTTTTTGTAATAAATATAAATTTTTTTGCCATCTGGCAACATTCGTTTGACCAATTTCTGTGAATTTGAAGAAAGGCCAATTCAATAGCTTTAAAATAGAAAAAAATTCTAGTCTCTACCTGTTATAGTTCAGGAGCAGTGTGCACTTAAAAATTTGGTGTTTCACGTGATTTTTGTCACGGGTGTATTTTTTGCCTATTTTCAAAATGCTGTAGATCAACCAAAAATTTTTTTTTTATGAAAAATCCTTTTGCAGTACTTTGTACCTCTATTAGGAGTAGCTACCATAATTTTTCAAAAAAAAAAAAAAATTGGAGGTGGTCAACTAACACATGTTGGTCACACCTGCCTGAATTGAGATGAAAATGGTCTTTTGCTGTTTATTGTTTAGACTTTATGAGCCATAAATGGATCCACTATTTAAAAACACAATAGTTATGTAATTCTTTAAGAGAAGAAATATATCTCAATGAAATGCCCGTAGACATGAAACGTGAGGAAAAAATGAATTTTCTTGCATCTCATTTCTTCAAAGCTTAACATTCCTATTCATTTTTTGTGCATTATTCCACCTCAACCTGACTATTTATTTTATTTAATCTTGATGTAATCTGCATCCATCAATGTTGTGCAACGGAAAATGATCGACTGTCAAGAAACATGTCAAATGTCACTGAAGCTTTCACCATGACTGGAACACTGCAGGAGACTAATGCTTTTACTCCATGCTTTCCAATTGTCTCATCTGACCTCACATTTCAATTTAAACACCTATGGTTTCCTGTTAATCTCAGTTTTGCTATGAATATGAACAAGCACAGGGTCAATCGCTAAAAGTTGTTTGACTCGGCCTGCAAAACTCACTTTTTCCATGGTGGACTCTATGATGGTTGTTGCAAAGTTGGTAAAAATTAAAACCTCTTCTTCTAGGCTCTAAATGGATGAACACTCAATGTCATTGACTAGAGGCTTTTCAAGGATAAACTTGCACATTACACTGATCACAACACAATACAAAAATGCAATGTTTTCAAATTTCCTATATTCACAGTCAATAAAACGGGCGGTCGTAGTGAGCGATAGGTTTGCCTCCTCGGGGCGCTCCGTGGTAACAATGGCACACACAACAGCAACTAGGGCCTCTGTGAATCTTGGAGAGGTGCAAACTAGTTCTGTGTGACATTGGCAAAAAGACCCCAACTCACTGGGTTTTGTTCCAGAATCCTTAGGTTGAACGACTAACTGGAACCCTCAGCTGTGGGCTAATCCCCCACACTGATGTACTTACCTGATTAAAAAGACAAAAAGAAATATTAAGAATGACTCAAGTGTGGGATATGGTGGACCTACCACACTTGAGAAGGACGGTCCACCACGGAATCAACCTGGACTTTCTAAACGGCGTATGAGAAAGAGATCTCGGCTGAGTGAATGTAAGATTGGTGTATGGAATATTAGCGGTATAAATGGACAGATGAGTGAGGTGATTGAGGAGATGAATAAATATAGACTGGATGTGCTGTGTGTAAGTGAAACCAAAAAGAAGGAAATTGGGGTAGAAGAAGTGAATGGCACGGTGAGTGTATGGTCTGGAGTATTGGATAATATGAGAGGACAGGCTGGTGTAGGTGTGATTTTAAGTGAAAAGATAAAGCACAACTTGATTCACTATAGTTGTGTAAGTGAGAGAATTCTATGGATTCGTTTGAAAGTGAAACTTCAGAGAATTGTAGTTGTTGTAGTGTAGGCTCCTTGTGACTCGGAACCTTCTGATAAGAAAGAAGATTTCTGGAATGAGCTAAAAGCTGTTTTGAGCCAGTTTGGTGCTAAAGAAAAAGTTATAATAGCAGGGGATTTCAATGCTAGAGTAGGTGTGCAGAATGTAATTTCTGACAATGTTCTGGGTAAGTTTAATGATCCTTGTGTGAATTATAATGGTGAAAGATTAATTGAACTCTGCATTGAGAATGGTTTGTGTGTATCTAATACATTTTTCAACCACAAGTATATCCACAAATATACTTGGGAAAATTGTACTCTTGGTCAAAAGAGTGTGATAGATTCTGTTGTCTACGATCAGCGTTTGAAACACTTAGTTGTTGACACCTGTGTGATGAGGTGCGGATGTTGGTTCTGATCATTACTTGGTAGTGTCACGAGTGAAACTTAATGTTGGTTGAAAAAATAGGAAGAGACCCAGGATAGAAAGAATAAAGGTTGATAGGCTCCTTGAAGATCATCAGCGGTATTCTGAATTACTCAGAGAATGACTGAAGGATCTGAAGTCTGGTGAGAGGGATGTAGAAAAGAAATGGGAATGTTTTAAGAGCTGTGTTGTCACTGCTGCTAAAGAGGTCTGTGGTACCACAATAGTGGGTAACAATAGAGGTGATGTTTGGTGGAATAGTGAGATTGAAGAGGCAGTAAAGAGAAAGAAGGAAGCCTATTTGGGGATGTTGCAAGGTAGAGTCTCTGTGGATGAATATTGCTGTAAGAAGCGTGAAGCTGCTAAGCTCGTTCGCCACAGTAAGGCAAAAGATAGGAAGGAGAAAGTGGAAAGGCATGAACTGGCATTTTAGAAAGATAGGAAGTCCTTCTGGAAGTACGTGAGACTCAGGAAAAATAGGGGAAACAAAGTTGTAAGTTGTGTGAAGAATGAGATCGGGGAAATGATATGGGAGCCCAATGAGTTAAGTGACAAATGGGGTGAATACTTCTGTGAGTTATTAGATCAGGAAAGCAAAGATGATTCTGAGACAGACGCAGATGATGTCACAATGTGGGATGAAAGCACAGGAGGGATCTCAAGAGAAGAAGTGTGTAAAGCTCTAAAATCTCTTCAGAATGGTAAGGCTCCACGAGTTGATGGCATAACTGCAGAGATGTTGAAATATGGTGGTGACTCTATAATTGACTGGTTAACTGAAATTTGCCAGTTGTGCTGGGAGTTAGGAATGGTCCCTCGGGATTGGAAGGATGCTATTATTGTTCCCTTGTATAAGGGAAAAGATGATCAGACTGAATGCAAGAACTATCGTGGTATTAGCCTACTGAGTGTGCCAGGGAAAGTGTTTGGTAAGGTTGTTATTGAAAAAGTACGAGGTCTTACATCATTGAAAGTGTGGGATGTTCAGAGTGGTTTTATGCCTGGTAAAGGCTGCACTAACCAGATTTTTGCATTACGCACGATGATTGAAAAGTATCTGGCTGTTGGGAAGAAAGTTTTTACTGCCTTCATAGATTTAGAGAAAGCTTACGACCGAGTGAATAGGACACTTTTGTGGAAGGTATTGAATGAATATGGTAATACTGGGAATCTACTTAATAGTGTAAAAGCCACGTATGCTGGTAGTAGAGCTTGTGTACGGGTGAATGGTGTTTTATCAAAATGGTTTTCCATTGGCGCAGGAGTTAGACAAGGTTGTGTAATGTCACCATGGCTGTTTAATATATTTATGGACGCATGCATGCGTGATGCCAAAATAGATAATAGTGGTTTATGTCTTGGTGATATCCGTGTGTGCAGATTGCTGTATGCTGACGACACTGTCCTGTTGGCAGAGAGCAAAAGTGAGTTGCAGAGTATGTTGACTCGGATGCACGAAGTTTGCATGAAATTCAAACTGAGTATAAATAAGGGAAAAACCAAAGTTATGGTATTTGAGAGAGGAACGGGTAGCACTGCATGTAATGTAAGTATAAATGGCACAGTGATTGACCAGGTGAGTGAGTTTTTGTATTTAGGAAGCATGTTTGACAGAGAGAACAAGTTGGATGGTGAAATCAGTAGGGGAGTGAATTCTTCTTTGAAAGTCACAGCTGCTTTGGGAGGTTTTCACAGGTATGATGGGTTCTCTAGAGAGTCCCGCATGGCTGTGTATGAAACTGTAATTGTTCCTACTCTGATGTATGGCAGTAAAACCTGGGTACTGCAGAAGAAACATAGGAGGCATTTGTGTGCTGGAGAAATGTGTTCCTTATGTGGGGTTTGTGGCAAGACACGATCTGATTGTGTGAGGAATGAAGATATATTGCAGTTGTGTGATGTGAAGCAAAATGTTGTTAGCAAGGTGGAGACCAATATGCTTCGGTGGTTTGGCCATGTTGAAAGAATGAGTGATGAAATGCTTACTAAGAAAATCTTTTCAGCCCAAGTGGCAGGAAGGAAAGGCAGAGGAAGGCCAAGGAAGACATGGGTGGATCAGATTCAGGAGTGTCTGCATGAGAAAAAGATTATGAGTATGAAGTATAAAAGATCTTGTGTACAGCATGTAATGGATATCAGTGAAGCATGAGTTGTATGTCAAGATCGCTGCAAATGGAGAAGTTTGATACAACAACAATAAATAAAAATATCTGGAAGTTTGTATTTCTTTTTGGAGCTAACCTCTGAATCTCAGAGAACAGCTTAGTGATATGTATGTATGTATGTACAGTCAATAAAGACTGTTGGGTTCATCCGATTGTGCCAGTATAGATTTCATTCTCTTTTTTAAATTCCTTTCTTTTTATTGTGGGAACATACACTTTTTGTCAAACAAAACGAAGCACACCGGAAAAGTTGTTCGATCCTGATGAAACTCCTCATGCAAGTACCACAGGGAGAAATATGAATATGATTAAAAAATGACCAATGACTAAGTAGTGGCCCGCCATAGAGCATGGGAGCCACGCATCGAGGAGGATATATAAAGAGCAAAGCTTGCATGCAGGTAAAATTGTGATAGTGGATTGCGGTTGCATTAACCTCTATGGACTATGAGGATGCCTCAACGCCGGATCCGTGCATACTACGAGCAGTTCAGTGAGGACGTATAATTGGGCCGATAGAGACCGGTTGGTCAAGTAGCGGTGTCGCCAGGCATTTGGATCAGAACGATGTGGCAATTGGATGATGTTGGCACCAATGGATTGAGGAGGGCACCACCCCGCTGTATGCAGACAGTGGATGGCTGAGGGCAATGACAGAACACGAGGATCAAGCAATTGTGACAACTGCATAAACAGAACCGAATTTGGTACCCTCAGCCATCCGTGGCTATGCTGCACCATCTACAGGTACAGAAGTGGCCACCTGGACTATTGCGTGCACCTTTTGCAGTGGTGCTGGGCAGAATCAACGTGGGATAGTGTCCACTGGCGTCGTGTTGTCTTCAGTGGCGAGTCACAGTTTTGCACTTGGCGCCGATGACCAGCACAGACATGCCTGGAGATGAGCTGGCCAGCACATGGATTTTGCCTTTACCATGGAATGGCACATGACTTACACACTGGGAGTGACTGTCTGGGTAGGGGTCATTTCCTACGATAGCAGGACACTCTTGGTAGTCCTCCGCACCATCCTCATGGCTCAACGGTACAATGGCGACATTCTACGACCTATTGTGTCACTCCTGTTGCAGCATCACCGAGCAATTTTTCAACAAGATAATGCCTGGCCATACACAGCACGGCTTTCCCAGGACTGCCACCATAGTGTCAACAACCTTCCATTACCAGCCCGATCGAACATATCTGGGATGCCACCTCTTATGCCCGTCAAGGAATGTCAGCGAACTGGCCTGCAATTTGAATGCCACCTGGCATTTTATATACCTCAGGACAGTATCCGTAAACTGTATGCATCTATGCTCTGCCAGGTAATGACTTGTATCCGAGCCAGAGGTGGTGCTACAATGAGCTGACTTGTTCCACTCATGTAGCTGTTTTACCTAAATAAATGGTCTAACTGTTCTGCAATTGCAATAATTTCCTTTCCTATACATTTACATTGCACATACCAATTTTCATCTCAATTGGATGATTCTTTCTGGGTGCTTTTTTTTTTTTTTTTTTTTTTTTTGGCAAAGAGTGTGTTTCATTTAAATGATTTTGTGCACTATATCCTAATCATAATTTTAGGAAAACTCAGAAATCACTGGCCCAAAAGCTGAGAGGTGTATTTTTTGATAAACCTAGGCAATCCCAGTTAAAAATAATGTTAGCTACAAATAAGTTCTTTAATGAATAATAACTCTCTCTCTCTCTCTCTCTCTCTCTCTCTCTCTCTCTCTCTCTCTCTTTTTGTCACTGCAATTTTCATTGAAACAGATGGAAAATTTGTATTGTCAATTTCAACATTTAAAAATTATTCTGATTTGAGGAGACAGCATAGAGTAAATTCTGATAGTCCAATTTGAAGTTAAGTCAGAAGCGAAATTCTCAGCACAACTGACATCATGGCTGCACTGAATGTTTAGCCCAGTAGATAAGACAAAAATTGTTTAACAAACAGCACAGGCTTTGGTAACACAAATAATAATCACAAAGATAAACACACACACACACGTGCACAGAGTAATGGATATTGAATTACAAGAAAAACAAAGCACTCTAACCAGTGCAATTTAACAACCACAGAAGAACAACAAATGCCACAGTACTTTTTACATATTTCATATAAATTACAGCAATTACCTTTTTCATATTTCTCTCTTAATACTGTCAGGGATGTCATAAGCCTAGCTCTATGACCACCATTTTTAACTCCAAGGTCTTTCAAATCTCTTTCTGAAATCCACAAAATGGCCTACAGAAGAAAAAAACTAGTAATTTCACAAGAAAATTACATAAAATTTGCACTTTTCTGTTGGTCTAGATATCAAATTTGCACTGGTCTAGATATCAAATATTGTAATGGGATTTTGTGATAAACCAGTTAAGCACATCATACAAATAAAAATGCAACAAATAATAAAATAATTCACAACTAAATTAACCAAAATATCAATAACATGGACATTACATATATGAGATATGTGCCACAGAAGGGTGATACGTAATCGAACTGGAAGGAGACCCACACTCTGAATTTCAGGAAAGATGCATAGACCCAGCTTGGCCTATCTCCTAGTGTCTTACTTCCACATCAT
Source organism: Macrothele yani (assembly GCA_039090855.1). Classification (NCBI taxonomy): domain Eukaryota; kingdom Metazoa; phylum Arthropoda; class Arachnida; order Araneae; family Macrothelidae; genus Macrothele; species Macrothele yani. Next base: position 68,677,705 of record CM077025.1, on the reverse strand, counting down.
CTAGGTGTTGCATAGAGGTGTTCAATTAGTTAGTTAGTGAGAGAGAGAGAGCAGGACAACCAAATCAGCTGGCTAGCTGGTCAAAGACATGCTTGGGTAACACAACTTACATTGCACGGATCCCAGCTAAGATGTCTAGCATTGTGCTGGTGTCAACAAGGTACTAAAGCCCAGCAGAATTGCACATGGTGCCTCTGGTGAAATAGGTAAAACTTTAATGTCCGTCTGTCTGTGTGTGAGTATGTATTGGGTCGGGAAGAAAGTACTGACCGATGACAAAGTACCTGAAGTCGAAGCCCCGTCTATGGCATATATTGGTCACTGAGATTGCGCAGCACATTGGCATTACATCAGCAGGTAGGTGGCTTACATCAGTGGCAGTTAGCCATCAGAAGGCGAAGAGTGTAAACGCCAGCCAACATGGAAGTTGACAAGGAGCACATCCGCCATTGCCTACTGTATGAGTTTCGTCATGGTAGCACCCCTGCAAGTGCTGTAAGGAGCATTACCGGTGTGTATCCAAATACTATATTACATCGCCAGTGCCGTCATTGGTTCAAACAGTTTTGAGAGGGAAATTTTAACCTGTCAGACCGTCCTAAAGCCGGAAGATCCACAACAGTCAATATGAACATGCTGAAGATCTTAGTGGAGACCGACCCATGTGTGACCACACAGCAGTTGGCCAAACAGCTGCGAACTACCTGCATGAGCATTATCATGCACCTGTGCCAACTTGGGAAGGAAGAGCGTTTGGGTACCCAAAGAGGGGAATGATTTAAATTACAAAACTAATGTCAAATTTCATCTTCAAGATTTCAATTTTACTTAATAATTGATGCTATAATTGAATAACGGATGAGTTGAAATGGATATTTCAAGTGGCAAAAAAACCATGGATATCAATCATCTATGATAAGGAAACTTATTTATCGATATAAGCATCCCAAAAATAATCCTAAGGTTGATATTCAGTACTGTGAAAGTTTCCTGTATATTCCAAAAATAAGTAACTATTAAAAAAAAGAGTGTATACTCCAAAAGAAAGGAATAGGTACATCTGTGAACACATACAGAGTTTTAGTGTTAAAAAATAGAGATAAAACAAGAGTTCTCGATCAATCAGGTGTATATCGTATTCCCACCACCCACAACGTGGGAACTGAAAATAAGTTTTATATAGGAAGTACTAAAAACTGATTAAGTAAACGATTAGGACAACATGTAAATAATTGGAAAAACAAAAAAATGTGCACGTCTTTAATGGAATATTGCTGTAAAACAGAAGCAGTACCGGATTTTGAGAATATAGCAATTGTATGCAAACATAAAACTGAACGTGCCACACGTTATGCTGAGACGATCGTTATTGAACAAACTAAAGAGAACAACTGTAGCAAAAATGACCCAATAGAATTGTCTTTACCATGGAGAATGTTAGTCGAGGAGGCGAGAGTGCCGAAATTATTTTAAAGTATATAAAAATTGTAATTCGGGGAATGATATGAATTGTTGTGGTAGGTTATGTGATTTATAGTTGATTAAAAAAAGTGCATTTAATAAACTACAGGAACATATCGATTAACATCGAATAATTCAGTCTCATTGACGTAGGCAGCATGCATTATAGTGGTCATATAGGTGCCTCTCACAAGGCTCTTGTGTCCTTCAAGTGATGATAACTTTTGCCTGAGGATGGTGTTTATACACCGAAATGCATAGCAATATGTGAAGATCGTCAACTACTACTAGAGGACGCTTTGGACTATGACTTGAAGTTTTAGCCTTTCAGTTTCTTTCATTGGTTATTTTTTGATGTGTATCATTGTCATAAGGTATGTTTTTATAAATATTTTCAAGTTTTCATTAGAGAACATTTTCATTACATGGAACCATATGGTTGAGTCCTAGAGAATATAAATTGCCTGGAGTTGTGGCATACATACAGTTTGGTCATCTGTGATGGCAAAGAGGATTATTTCGTATTTGTGATTTAGCCTATTTAAATTTCATCTGACTTTTAATATCATATATATGGACTGAACATATTTGAGTGCACTAGATTTTTGATGGCATTACCTCCAAGTGATTCGTTATGTTTGGTTAAATATACGTTAGAGAATAGTATTGTTATATAAGATATGGAAAATAAATATTTAATATGCTAGAATTTACGTAGTGGTTACATTATATATATATAGGAAAGGAAAAGAAAAGAAAAAAGGAAAAAGTCTGCCTGTAGCAGATGATCGCAGATACTACTATGTCAGTAATAAGTCAAGCTTATTGCAAATGGTCGCAGATATTATTGCTCTCACACATTGGATGTAGTATGCTTCAATGTACATAAATGTCCTTGGCTACTCAAGAATTACGGGTGAAGAGTTTTTCACAATGAATTGGAAGAGGAACTACAAAGGATCAAGTGGGACATCGTCGGGCTAAGTGAGGTAAGGAGAAAAGGAGAAGATCTCATTGAACTGAAAAGTGGACATCTCTTCTACTATCGTGGGACAGATACTGGCAGAACTAGTGGTGTTGGATTTATAATAAACAAGAAACTGAAGGATAAAGTTGTAGAAGTTGAAAGTTCCTCTGACAGAGCTGCACGACTCGTTATCCAACTCTCGAGAAGATACCAGGCTCAGATTATTCAAACTTATGCACCCACCACAAGTCATGCTGAAGAAGAAATGGAAGAATTTTATGAGGAAATTCGTGATCTAAATAATAAAGGTAAGCAGCACTTGAAGATAATTATGGGAGATTTCAATGCAAAAATAGGGCAACGGCAACAGAATGAAACTTCAGTAGGTAAATTCGGTCACGGCAACAGAAACCAGCGTGGAAATACTCTCGTTGAGTTTGCAGAGGCAGAAGGGTTTTTCATCTTGAACTCCTTTTTCAAGAAAAAGCCACACAGGAAATGGACATGGAGACATCCAAATGGGACGACAAGTGAAATTGATTTTATTATGTGTAACAAAAAAATCGTCATAGAAGACTGCAGTGTGCTAAACAAGTTCAACACAGGCAGTGACCATAGATTGGTGAGATGTAAGATGCACCTCAACACTAAACTCGAACGTAGCAAGCTCATAAGACAAACAAAATGTATTGACATAACCAACCTTAAAAACACCATAATACCTTCAAATTGGAACTGAAGAACAGATTCTCTGCTTTAGAAGGCCTAACATCGGAAGAAGTGGATATTTCTGAAGTTAACAGAAAAGTAACCAAAGCTCTTATGGAAACAGCAACAAAATTAGCTGGGTCTAAGAACAAGTTGCATGTGAACAAATTATCAGGAAAAACCAAAATGTTGATGCAAAAAAGAAGAGTGATGAGGACAACTAAAGAAGATGTGACTTCCAAAGTGGAATATATAGAGCTATGCAAGACAGTACGAAAAAGTATCACTGAAGACGTAAGGAAATTCAACTGTGAACTAGTAAGGAAAGCAATTGAAAACAACCAAAGCCTAAAGATAGCAAAGGGACATCTCAGTAAGGGAAGAAAACAGATTATGGCACTGAGAAAAGAAGATGGTTCTGTAACAAGAAATAGAGGCGAAATTTTGACAAGAGTGAAAGATTTCTACTCCAAATTATATGAAAGGGATGATACATGTACTCCAGACATCATGAAAGGTACCAGTACCAGAGTTCTTCCAGTCCTTCCAGCAGAAGTTGCACATGCAATCAAGAACATGAAGCGGGGAAAAGCTCCAGGAGAAGATGGAATTACTGTAGACATCATACAAGAAGCAAGTGGAGAAATCGAAACAGTACTCGCCCAAATTTTCACTCGATGCCTTAATGAAGGGAAGATTCCTGAGGATTGGAACAACGCTATAATGATCTTGCTACATAAAAAAGGTGACATTGAGGATCTCAGGAACTACAGACCTATCAGCCTCCTATCAGTGGTTTATAAAATCTTCACTAAAGTTCTTTCACACCGCTTGAAGGTGACACTGGACATGGCTCAACCGAGAGAACAAGCTGGATTCGGGAGTGGCTACAGCACAATAGATCATATCCACGTACTGAGAGAACTAATTGAAAGAGCGAAGGAATATGAACTTCCATTGTGCATGGCTTTTATCGATTATGAAAAAGCCTTTGATTCGGTGAAACCATCAGCAGTTGCAATGGCTCTGAAATCCTGCGGTATTGAAGATGCATACATTAATATTATTAATAACATCTATGAAAATGCAAGTGCAAAGATTCGGCTGTTTGAAAATACAACACACATAAAAATTGGAAAAGGAGTGAGACAAAGTGACACCATATCTCCAAAGCTCTTTAATGCGACATTGGAAAATGTCTTTCAATCACTGAACTGGGAAAACAAAGGGATAAAGATTAATGGAGATTATCTAACCCACCTTCGTTTTGCTGATGACATAGTCATTTTTGCAACTACCCCATCAGAGCTGCAGAGTATGATCCAGGAACTTGCTGACAAGAGTAAAGAAGTGGGATTAAAAATGAACTTTCAGAAGACAAAAGTGATGTACAATGCTTTTACAAGAAATGAAGATTTATCGATTGATGGAGAAAAGCTGGAGATAACAGACACGTACGTTTATCTTGGACAGCAGATATCAAGTGAGGGTCACATTGATGAAGAAATTAATCGGCGTACAAAACTTGCCTGGAGAGCTTTTGGAAGAAACAGCATAATTTTCAAGAGCAATATGCCATTATGTCTTAAAAGTGTTTGATCAATGCATCCTTCCAGTGCTTACGTATGGTGCAGAGATGTGGACCTTAGCTAAAAGAGACATACAAAGGCTGCAGACAACTCAAATAAGCATGGAGAGGTGCATGCTTGGTGTAACCAGGAGAGATAAGAAGAGGAACACGTGGATCCGGAAAATGACAAGAGTGGAAGACATCATGATCAGAGTTAAATCCCTGAAATGGCAATGGGCTGGACATACTGCCAGAAGAACAGACCATCGATGGACAGCCGAAATTTTAGATTGGATTCCAAGGGACAGGAAAAGACCCAGAAGAAGACCACATGGAAGATGGGTGGATGAAATTCGAAAGTATGCGGGAGTGGCATGGAGGAGACTGGCACAAGACAGACCGTTGTGGAGGAAACTTGGGGAGACCTTCGTCCAGCAGTGGATTGATAATGGTTGACAATGATGATGATGATGATTTGGACCATCCCTTATATGGCAGCAAGAGTTGCATTCAGAATAAGGCAGCAAGAGTTGCATTCAGAATAATGGCAGCAAGAGTTGCATTCAGAATAAGGTTGTGAGAGTATTAAGAAGAATATCTAGAAAGAGTAGGTGGATCTAAAGGCAGCAAGAGTTGCATTCAGAATAAGGTTGTGAGAGTATTAAGAAGAATATCTAGAAAGAGTAGGTGGATCTAAAGGCAAAGCAGAATTTGTAACACAGACAACAGAATAGGGCTGGATATTTCTTCCATATAAGAAAATGCAAATGGGAGCATAATGAGATTGCATGGCCAGTAATATGATAAAGGCAGAAAATCTTGCAATGGGCAGAAAGAGATAGAGAAAGTTCATTTTCAAGAAGAAGAATTTTTCATTTTTATTTTATTTAATTTATCTATTTTTAATTTCATCTGTGCCAAAGACATGCGTGAACACCATATACAATGCCTTAGTGCTTCCAATACAGCAAGTATGGGTGATTCAGAACTGGTACAGTGTAAACTTAAAAACAGTTTATGAGTTTTTAATTTTACCAAATCTTTTGCAGTTAATGATCTCATGTAGGTAAATTCAATATTTTGCTAAAAATTCAAACCTTTTTTTCATTGTAGGAGCTAAGTACAGATAGCATTTCATACAGACTACAGATATTTTTCAGAAATTCATTTATTTTCCCATATATTTCTTCCTTCTCTTCCTTTTTTTATCCCTTTTTTGTAGTTATATTGCAGCATTTATAAATATTTGGAGGAATATTTTGCATCATATTTTGTGTATATGATGTTAGTTATACTCATAGTTTTGCTCAAAAAATATTTCAGCTTGGTTTTGGCAAATCAGGTGATTAGAAGTGCTTCAGAAGTGGACAAGATGAAATGCTTATATATGTCACAATATCCAAAAGCTGTAAGCAGCCAACTACTGCTGCAGATAAAAGTATTCTCTTCCAACAAAAACACTCAGGTGACAAATTTGTGATGCATAAACTTCCACAAAGTACTTAATGTATGGAACTGTTGCCTTAATACCGTGCAGCACATTAAGAATAAAAATCTAACAAATATTCAAAATTTCCTATTCTGGCACGCACGCACGCACGCACGCGCGCACACACACACACACACACACACACACACACACACACACACACACACACACACACACACACACACACACACACACACACACACACACACACACACAAAATCACAAGGTCAGTTGTCTCAAATCTACTTGTTTTCATCTGTAGTTAACAAAGGTTTTAAAGGGTTAAAATTCAGCCTCTCATTAGGTTATATTTTTAGATTTTATATTAGCACTATAATTGGTCTGCTTTGAAAGTAAGTTTACTTCTGTTAGAAGATAAGAAATTCAGACAAAAATTGCAACAAAGTGAAAAAAAAACATTTTTTCACCTCTACTCCTTTATATCTTCTCAGTAAGTCTGCATACTGTGGGAGTTCCAACTTCTTCAACCACGCTTCAATGTCTAGATGATGTCGACTTCCTGCCATTTCTGCCACAGTTCCACTAAAAACTACAAAAATAAATATTACAATATTATTTTACAAAAAAAGTAAAATAAATTTATTATTATATCATTAAATCTGTAAGATATTTAATTTTTTATTGTTATTTGTAGCCAATAGATGCCAACACAGAGCTATGTCTTGTTTTTGCTCTCGTGCTGTGATGAGAGTTTGTTTATTATTATTATGATGGTAGCAGCGATTGTTAATGGTTGTGAGGTTAATTTTGTTCGTTGTTCGAGTGAGAAATACTTACGGAAATGCATAGAGTGAGTGATCAATAATTATGGTGACATTAAAGGAGCTCATAGAGCTAATATTTGATAATACAGTCCTCTTGAGCTAAGTGTTTTTAGTGAGTGAACTTTCTTCATTTTTGGTCCGTCGAGCCGGAATTACCTTCGACCGTTTTACATGGTGGCTGCTACTTCGAATTTGGGTTTGGCGATTTAAACTTATAGTTTTTTGAGTGTTTTGTTTGCATTTTAATTATGGAAGCTGGAATCATTTTCGAACATTTTGAATAATGGCTGCTATTCGAATTTATGTTCGGTGTTGATCATCGGCAAGTCGCTGATGAGATTGAAAGGTGCGTGATAAAAACAAGTGAGTGTTCGAGACTGATTTTACCTAACAGTTTTAGAGCGCTTTTGCTGACATTCTAATTATGGAGGCATTAAAGATAAAAAAACGTGTATTTAAAGCGTCGTTAACAAAACTTCAAGATAAGATTGATTCGAGTGATTTTGAGCAATTGCACAGTGCTAGTCCGGAAGTGTTATTATGTAGATCGAAATTAGAAGCTATTGAGTCAAAGAAAGCAGAGGTTTTTGAAAGAATTTTTGAGTCCTGCGCTACAGATGAAGTGGATGGATTTATAGCTGAAACATAGGAGCTACAGGAAATTATTGATAATTTGTCTCTGATACTGCTGAGGAAAGTGTCTGGACCCGTGCTTCTGACAAATAATAACACGGCAAGTGAAAAATCAGTGCCGCTTCGCCTGCCAGAATTGTCAATCTCAATTTTTAGTGGTGGAGATGCCACTCAGTGGCTCTTTTTCCAAGATTTGTTTACAGCGTCTGTGTCATCGAATGATAATTTGTCTGGTTCACAGAAACTTCAGTATTTGAAAGGGTGTCTGAGAGGAGATGCTCTTCGTATCTCCTCTCAGACACCCTTTCAAATACTGTCATCATTGTCATTGTGTGATGCCAATTTCGAGGTTGCGTGGGATTTGTTGAAAAAGAGATACTCTAATAAACGTGAGTTGGTCTTCAATATTATAAGAAAATTAGTTTCACTGCCAGCGGTCAACAGTGAGTCTACTGCTCAGCTTTTAAATATTGTTGACAGCACTATTGAATGTGTTCGTGCTTTAGAGAATTTTTAGTTGAAGTGTGACGGAGTTGCCGACACTCTGCTGCTGTTTATTGTGCAGAATAAGTTGGATATAACAACTCGTGGATGGTGGGAGAGAACCTTAGAAGCAGACAGTGTTCCTCAACTAAATCAGCTGTTGGAGTTTATACAGAGGCAGGTGCGTACGTTAAGAGGTGACAAGGTGATCTCTTATAGAAGGCCTGTTCAACCTAAGGTTTCATCGTTTGTTTCGGAAGAAAAGAGTAGGTGTTTATTTTGTAAATTGAATCACCATTTGAACAAGTGTAATAATTTCTTAAGGCTGGCTGTTCAGAAAAGAGTAGAATTTGTAAAACACCAAAAGTTATGCTTCAACTGTTTATTGCCGAATCATCTAGTGAGCCGTTGCCAGAGTAAACATTCTTGCAGAATTTGTGCTCGAAATCATAATACCTTACTGTGCTTTCGTAATGAAGTTAAGCAATGTAATGAAGAACCAGAGTTTAGGACACAAGTTATATCTCCAACTACTACAACTGTTGAGAGTAAAGAGCCCAAGCACTCCACTTTGGGGAAGGGACTCGAGCCAACATCATCGACGATTGCGTCGTGTGTTTCAGATTTTAATATGCCGCAACAAGTTCTGCTATGCACAGCAGTCATTCGTGTTGAGGATGCCTCAGGGAATTATCAGTTACGTCGAGCACTCCTAGATCCCGGTTCCCAGGCAAATTTTATTTCAGAATCTTGTGCAAACAGACTTGGCCTGTGCAGAGAGAAAACACGAGTGGCTATTTCATGTTTAGGTTCATCAAGCTTGCATGCCAATGGAGTAACACAGATTAAGTTTAGGCCGCATTACAAGAATACACCTACGTTTTCAACTTCAGCCTTTGTACTCAGCAAAATTATTGGAGAACTGCCACACTCTCCACTTGATTTATCTTTAGCAGAACTGTTTTCTGGTGTGACTTTGGCTGATCCCAACTTTTACAAACCTTCAGCGATTGATGTATTGCTAGGAGTAAATATCTCTCTGCCCTTGTTGAAGGGAGATACCATTAAGGCAAAAGACGGCAAACCCTTTGCGGTACGTTCGGAACTAGGCTGGATCGTTTCAGGTGAAGTGACTACTTCTCGTGAGAAGTTATCTACAGTTCATGTAAACCACATTCAAGTAGATCTCAACGATTGTGTATCTAATTTCTGGAAACTGGATTCCGTTCCTGTGGCTAGTCCTTTTACGAAGGCTGAACAAGCATGTGAAGATCATTTTCATGATACGCATTCAAGAGACGAGAATGGCAGATACATTGTGATGCTTCCTTTTCACTTACCTCCCTCACATCTGGGCGATCCCAAGCAACTTTCCATGAAGCACTTCAAGTCTTTGGAGAACTCACTCTCAAGGAGCCCTGAATTATACAGGCAGTATTGCTCCTTTATGAGAGAATACGAAGACCTGGACCATATGCAAAGAGTGCCAGAAAATGAGATTTGTAAACAACTGAGTTATCTTCCACATCATTGTGTAGTGAATCCTTCGAGTAGTACTACAAGAGTCCGAGTGGTATTTGATGCTTCGGCCAAGAGCACCTCGGGACTGTCCTTAAATGTCCTCCTTATGGTGGGTCCGAGAGTTCATCAAGAATTGTTCCATATTCTCTTGAGATTTAGAACTTTCCGGGTGGCTTTGTGTGCAGACGTGGAAAAGATGTTTAGACAAATAGTTGTGCACCCAGAGAACACTGACTGTCAGAGAATCCTATGGAGAGAAAAACCTGAAGATCCTATACAGACCTTTAGATTAAAAACAGTCACTTATGGCACAGTGTGTGCCCCATTCTTGGCTAGTAGATCTTTGAAGCAATTGGCTTTGGATGGAGAGGCTGCTTTCCCATGAGCATCCAAGGTGGTTTTGCGAGATTTCTATGTTGATGATCTCCTTTCAGGAGCCAATTCACTGGAGGAAGCCTCTGAGCTTGCGCATGAGCTGCAAAAATTGTTGAAAAAGGGTGGTTTCACATTGCGTAAGTGGACATCGAGTGCTGCATCTGTTTTAGACACTATTGCTGATGAGTTCAAGGATTGCAGTGACACCCTGAGAATTGATTGTGACAAATCAATCAAGGTGCTTGGCATTGAGTGGTGTCCAACTAGGGATACCTTCCAATTTTCTGTTGCTACCAACGAGAAGTTGGAGCATAGCAAGCGAGTCATACTTTCAGAAATTGTCAAGGTTTTTGATCCCTTGGGTTGGCATTTGCCAATAGTGATTAAGGCAAAGATTCTTCTTCAAGAGCTCTGGAGTTCTAATCTGAGTTGGGACGATGAGCTACCGCAACAGTACAGGAACCGTTGGATCAAGTTCCAGTCACAACTCTCCTGTCTCAGAGATATCAAGATTCCAAGATGTGTGATGACTCCAACTTCTGATTACTTTGAAATTCATGCCTTCTGTGATGCTTCTGAGAAAGCTTACTGTGCAGTGATTTACATTCGTTCAGTGGGTTTGGACTCCTCGGTGCACATATTTTTACTAGCTGCCAAGTCCAGAGTTGCTCCTTTAAAGAAGCAATCGATTCCTAGGCTGGAACTTTGCTCTGCTCTGTTGTTAGCAAATCTGCTGGGAGTTGTTCTTCCATGTCTCAACATTCCAATCAAGAAGGTTTTTGCATGGACAGATTCAAGAGTTACGCTCGCTTGGGTTTTGTCGGAACCACAACGCTGGCTCCCTTTTGTAGCTAATCGAGTGGCAAGAATTCAGGAAGCGATTCCCTTTGTGGAGTGGAATCACATTCCTCGAACGAAGAACCCTGCTGACTGTGCCACCAGAGGTATTTTAGCTTAGGAGTTGGTTCAGTGTGACATGTGGTAAAGAGGTCCAGATTGGCTACAGCAGACTAGTGTTCAACGTTCAGATAGAGATGCGCTTCAGGAGTTCTCGTTTTCTGAACTACATTTGAGAGAAGAAAGGAAGAGTTATGTGACAGCTGCCAGCCAAAATACAGATCTGTCCTATATTTTCAAGTTTTCGTCTTGGACCAGATTGTGCCGCGTGACAGCCTGGTGTTTGCGGTTCACACAAAACTGTGCTAATTCGTTATCTAAAAGAAACTTTGCCCATTTGAGTAGAGACGAGCTTCTTAAGGCCACTTATGTAATAGTGAAGTTCGTTCAATCCTCTGAGTTCGCTGATGAGTTGGCATGCCTTCATGCTGGAAGAGCCATCAAGTCATCAAGTAAATTTCTACCGTTGAATCCCTTTGTGGACTCTGAGGGTCTTTTGCGAGTTGGTGGAAGACTTAGAAATGCCTCAGTTGCAGATAATGTGAAACACCCAATACTTCTACCTAGAAGGCATCACATAACAGAGTTAGTTGTGAAGTATTATCATCACACTCACCTCCGCGCAAGCGCTCGACTTCTACTTGCTGTCATCCGACAGAATTTTTGGATTCTCTGCGGCAGAGATGTCACGCGAAGATTTGTGCGTCATTGTGTGACATGCTTTCGTCATTCTGCTACTCCAGCCACTCAGTTTATGGGTAACTTGCCCTCAAAGAGAGTAACTCCATCTAGAGTATTTCATGTGACAGGTCTAGACTTTGCAGGTCCCTTCCAATGCAGAGAAAAAGTGGCACGAGGAAAAAAGCTTTTCAAGATTTACATTGCAGTCTTCGTGTGTTTCTCAACGAGAGGAATTCATCTGGAAATTGTTGGAGACCTTACTACTGACGCATTCATTGCAGCGCTTAAGAGATTTATTGCACGTCGAGGTAAGCCTAGTAAGATATTTAGTGACTGCCACACGAATTTCATTGGTGCAGATCGGGATTTGCGTCGTGTTCTTAAGCAAGTGCTCAATGCAACCGATGACAACAGCGTTGCTACCTTTTCCTCTTCCGAAAGCATTAAGTGGAATTTTAAACCTCATTTTGGTGGTCTTTGGGAGGCTGGAGTGAAGGCAATGAAGTTCCACCTTAAACGGACAGTGGGCAATGCTTGTTGCTCTCTAGAGGAGTTCCTCACACTTTCAGCGCAAGTTGAGGCTTGCCTTAATTCTAGGCCTCTGTGTTCCATTTCTGAAGACCCTATTTTGACGCCTGGACACTTCTTGGTGGGAGCTCCCTTGACGGCTCTCCCTGAGTTAGATCTCACTTCAGTTCCTATATCTCGCCTTAAGAGATGGGAATTGATCCAATGGTTAGTTCAGCAGTTTTGGAGACGATGGAGGTTAGAATACCTTACACAACTTCAACTTAGGCCTAAATGGTGCACTTCTAGACCGGACCTTACAGTGGGTGATCTTGTGCTGATCAAAAACGAAGTGATGCCTACATTGCGTTGGAAACTTGCCAGAGTTATAGAAACACATCCCGGCAGTGATGGCAAGGTGCGAGTGGTGACTATTCGAACTGATTCCGGAATTCTCAAAAGACCCATAGTTAAACTGTGTCCATTACCGTTAGATTGACTGTAAGTTCTTATCGAAATTCCATCAGAATTCAGACTGAAGTAAGTGATAGACATGTTCAAGAAGCATGTTAGTAATGAAGACAAATAATCTTGTTACAAGTACCCAGATCTTTTCCCTTAAGTCAACTGTAAACTTTTCACAATATTAGTATGGGTTGTATTTGCTGTAGCCACATGTTCACAGTATGTATAGATTATATTTATAATTGTAATTTTCAGCCTATTGTGTTTAATTTATAATGTTGAAAGTGATTGCATTACTTTATGTGTTGAAAGCTTGAGCTTCCAAGGTGGGAGTAATGCAAGATATTTAATTTTGTATTGTTATTTGTAGCCAATAGATGGCAACACAGAGCTATGTCTCGTTTTTGCTCTCGTGCTGTGATGAGAGTTTGTTTATTATTATGATGGTAGCAGCGGTTGTTAATGGTTGCGAGGTTATTTTTGTTCGTTGTTCGAGTGAGAAATGCTTACAGAAATGTATAGAGTGAGTGATCAATAAGTATGGTGACATTAAAGGAGCTCATAGAGCTAATATTTGATAATACAGTCCTCTTGAGCTGAGTGTTTTTAGTGAGTGAACTTTCTTCAAAATCATTTAAATGGACAGCCTATTGTGTTCTAACCAAATTGTTTAAATACCTGTGACCTTTTCTACCAAATGATTGTGCATCTAATATTAATGATGCATTTATTTCAATTGTAAACAGGCTATTGAACATTCATATGTTCAATTTCATGATATTTAAAAATTACTCAACTAACTGTTTTCAGTTACATTCTTCAGAAATCTACTTGCCATCAGAGGTCCAATGTGTGGGTTTTGGGCTCCTTATACTTCTGGGCTTGAAATCCAATCTCAGGCAAAACACCGATATTGTGTTAATTTGAATATCAAACAAGATGCTCTTTTCCAGAACCGAGGGCTTAAAACTAAGGATAAGTGATTCCTAATATACAGATGCTCATGGGGATTGCAAAACACCCATCCCCCCCCCAGTTACTTTCTTTCAAACATTTTTACTTGCTCCATGAAACCCTTTATACATACCCTGTATATAATAAAAGTGAATTTCATCAAACAATGATTTTTGGATCATTACTACAGCTTTTGTATGGACTCTCCAACAAAATACACTGAGCTCAGTGCTAACAAGGCACAAGACACGACAGTTTTGATCATCATAACATTAATTCATTTAATCCATTAACAAAATAATGGAAAGATAAAAAAAAAAAAAGAAACCTGTATATACATGTCTACTGATAATTGGAACATGCAACACCCTTATGATCACTTTTATCATTACCTTCTCTCACACAGTATTGATGACACCATTTCCTGCAGAAATTTTGAGTCATCATCAAACTGTCATCAATATCAACAAAACTGACATCACCTGAGCATATTTTTTTTTATTGGAGGTTTAACGACCACCGTGAGCAACTCAATGGGCTATAAGCAGTCGCCCGTCCCTAATTTAGGGTCACTGGTTCCAGGGAAGGGAGAGAGCCAGTGCCGTAAGACAAACACAACATCCATGCCTGACCGGGATTCGAACCCGGACCCCTTACGAACGAATGACCAGAGGCCAGCGCCTTAGACCACTGCGCCACCGGGGCGGCGAGCATAATTTAAAGGTCAAAATTGTTAATTAATGTCTTTAGATCGCTTTCACAAACATCTTGTGTTCTACCATCATAATTCTTTCAATGATAAATCTGATTTTCCAGAAATAATTTACGACTATTTATAGAAGTAAAGTAATAATTTACACAAATACATGGAATGATTCCAAGTTCTTCAAAAATGCAGCAGTTAACTTTTTCCATGTAGCCAACTCAGAAAAAAAAAATCTCTTGGAGCTGAAGACGTATGTCAGCATACTTCCAGGGCAAATATTTTCAGAGGAGTTGGGTACATGAGGAACAGTTAATCATGGTATTTCTGTGCTCAATGTGACATATTTATAACTGTTTCAAATGTGATGATATCCTAGCAACTTCCAATAAAAAAGAATCCAATGCAGATGCTTTGTCAACTACTGCTTGTTCTCTTTAATCAAGCAGTTGGGGAATCAAATATCATAAAAGATCTTGAGGCTTTTAATTATGGCTTCTTTCACCAGCAGCGTGAGAAAGACAAAATCAACAGTTCTACTTTAAACAAATAAATCATAAATCAGAAGTTTGACAGACCCAATTCTGAACTAATTTACTAATTAATTTCATTTATTTTGATCATTGTTGATTCTGGGAAATTAATATTGTAGTCCTTGAGAAATGGTTTTATTATTCAATGAAACTATTAATATTTCCCACTACTGAAATGCTGCTATGCAGCACTATAAAAGAGTCACACAGCTTCTATGTGTATTCTATTCTGATGCACTCACCTCCCTCCTCTGGCTGCTGCTTTATGGAGAATCCCATCTGATGTTGAGGTTTCCATCAATTAGCTGAAATTTGAAACATTTATGCCAGGAAGTTATTACACCTGACATTATCCTGTTTAAATTCATAATAAAAAATGAAGATGAACAACAGAATAATCGATTAAGCTTGTACCAGACAACAATGTTGTATGACTTACTGCAAGGATGGGCAAACTAGAGCCTGCTGATGTGTTCAATCTGGCCTGCGGGATAAATAATTTAAAAGTGTTGCTTCTCTTAGGCATGACACATCATTTAATCTGGAAAACATTGATTGTTCTATTCTGAAATGTTCCTCATTAATTTCTGGGTACACCACAGTTTCAAGATAGGATCCATTTCACCTTTCAAAAGTGTCCTTTCCAATTTGCTTATGACAGGTGCTGCAACCCCACTTTATTTAATCTTGAAAAAGACTCCAACCACACTGAATGAGAAAATGTCCACTGGTGCCTGGGGATGTGTGGGTATTGGGACTCTGGCATCACACCCTACTGACAGTGGTGAGGATGTATATACCTGGAATTGACTGAATTGCTGGGCAACTCTCAAATGAAGCAGGCTTTTCTAAACACAACAAAACTTGATTTTTATAACACCATGCTGATATCAACATTTCCAAACTTGATAAATTGTGCCCAAAAATATGTAGCAGTGTTTGCATCCTTATATTCATGTGAACAAGTGCTTTAAACCATGAAACTTAGGAAAAGTGATCTTAGAAAGCAACTTACTGATCAGGATGAGTCTTCTCTCTTGGGAATCACCTCCTCACAGTTTAATAACACAGATTACACACACACACACACACACACACAAAGAACTGCTGAAAGCTTAATTCCAATTTCACTTATCTCACACCCCATCATATAAGTCTTCCAAATGAACTTTTTTTTTAAAACGATTCAACACGTATGTATGATTGTTCTGCATTCTCAATGTATTTAAACTTATTCATGTCATAATTAATGAAAAAAGTATTTGTACTGCCAATTTTTTTGTTCATTTGGCCCTCCTGTAAGTATGTTTGCCCATCCCTGCCCTAGTGGCATCATCCCGAATGAGTGTCAGAATGTTTTTACAATTTCCCCTACCTTTTTCCACTGGCTACACATTTTAAATGAACAAAAGTTATCAGTATATGTCTTCAAAATTAGAAAAATCCAAATTCTGAAAGACTACCAATTTTTCTATAGACAATCATTCTATCAAAGATAACAATTTAAAAGGTTCAACATCTTTTCTTAAACTTGTTTTGTAAGTGATGGAAGATACTGTTCTCCCTTCCCCACCCAAAAGAGACCAGTTTTGTGTGATATGTGCATAACAGTTCTTGTTATATATAGTTAATTTTGGCACACAAATGTTCAATAAAAACTTTGTTAGAGTAAAATGTTCATAAAACTAATTTATAATGACACTTATATTTATTGTCATTATAAATGAGTTTGCCTATGTGTACCATAATGATACATACATACTTCAAGTTATACTTTATGAATTAATGAACCATTTTATACATGGAAAGAGTTCCAAATTCAAGTTGTGGCACATTGATAAATAATGCAAAGAATGATCACTTATTTAAAGCAGGTATGGCCAACTTCTACCAGGGTGAGTCAAAAATTAATCACTTCTTGTTTTGAGCTACACATAATGTTGGGCCTCCATTCCTGTGCAAAATGCACACCAATGTCCACTAGGTACGATTATGTGCATTTGGTACGAAGACACATTGTGTTATCAGGTGAGCCCACGATGTAGGTTGATGAACATGCTGTTTGGGTGTTCCAGTGCCATTATTGTAAAATAAAGGTCAAACACAGCAGCAACAGCAAGAAAAACTTGTGCACTTGAAGGTGGGGAAACAGTGGACAACAGCACTGAATGAAAATGGTTCCAGTTTTTCAATGCTGGGGACACCAGTCTTGAAGGCAAGCAAGCCAAGGCCAGGATGTTCAATGGCCATCAATACTGACACCCTGGTCAAAGCTGCAACAGCAAATACCAGTACATGACAATTGGCAACTGATGTTGGGTCTTCCTAACCCAAAATTGTTTGTCACCTGCAGCAGCTTGTTTTCTCCTCAAGGTGCCACTGAATAGTTCCCCATAAAATGACACCCCAGCACGCAAACCAGGTTACTCTCTGTGGTGGATCACTATCATATCTACAGGATGGTAAGTTTTGGTGGTGTATCATTACAAGTGATGAAAAGTGGATATTCCTACATTATCCTATTGCTGGGAATCATTACCTGATGTCATGTCAGGAAGCACAGCCAGTGGTACAAAGAGGGCAGTTCGAGAAGAAAGTCATGCTGTTCACTGGTGGAATTGGGAGTGTCCTGTGCACTGGGAACTCACATCAGATGGTTAGGCTGCGGACGGGAATCTATACCAAACAACTGTAGTGGGTCTGTGATGCTCTGTGCCTATGTTATCCAGCACTCTTAAATTGGAAGCAAGCACTGCTGCACACCAGTTACATCTCCAGAATTGTCCACAAAAACTACAGGAATTGGAAGGGGTTCAGATCCTACCCCCAGGGCCTGATTTACAGGAGGGCATTTGTGGCATGTGCCCAGGGTCCCAACCATTGAGACTCCCAATATAATTATATAGTACTTGCTTTGCATCAAACTGATTCACAAAACACATGGAAATGACAATTATTATTTCCACAAATAAATAGAGCACAACATTATTGGAAAATTAATGCCTTAATCTGCCAATAAAAACTATGTAACCAGTCCTCAATCATACCTGTATGCACATAACATGGGATGCCCGTGTGTGTGTGTGTGGGGGGGGGCGGCGCTGAAAACCCCTTGCCCAGGGCCCCAAACTGCCTAAGTCAGTTCTTGCCTACCCCATCCTCCACACAGTCCACCTTGCCCCAAATGATATCTGTCTCGCACCGTGGCTCATTTCATGATTTCTTGCAAGGACAGCACTTCAGTGGTCAATGTGGAATCTAATGAATGCTGGCAAAGGACAATAGAAAACAACAGGCTTTGTAGAATAAGGTCAGCATGCCACAATTTCTTGCATAATTAAACTTTTTAGCTGCAAATGAGATGAGCTTTTGACTTATTCTGGCACGTCCTCAATGGCCAAGACTTAATATTTTGATGTCTTAATGATGGCACATAAATTTATGGCCAATACAAATGAGGGGAGTCTAACACAAATATATTTATTACTGAGTATCACTATATATGAAAATGCAAGCATGACACAGCTACTTATGATTGTCTGAAAAAAACCTGCACCTTTACATTCTCCAGAAGTTGAAATTATTAGCTATTAGGAAGATGATAAAGAAGATTCCGATTCCTTTCAACTTTGCGTGACTTGTGAGGTTCTGCAACTTACTGCAAAAAGCATTAACATTGCAGGCTATTTACTCAGTTACTTTACAGTGTCGGAATTAGAAATAAATCTTCTACAGGCCCAGCGGACCACTCGAATTTCCAAATCACTGGTCCGTGCAAAAAAAAAAAATAGTACATGTTTACAGTATATGTAGAAAATAACGTATCATTTTCATTGGAGTAATATACCGGAAATTTAAAACAGAAAGTGTGCATGTACACATGAAAATAGTACTAATAAATAAAACACAAAACATGCTATGCAGTGTAGAAATTTGAAAAGAAACTCCTGACCAGTGTATACCAAAATTTGGTAGTTCACTCATTTTTACTGGTCCAGGAATGGCACAGATACTAATACATTTTGTATGCACATGGTGCTAGTATCCAGGACAATACCTTAATTGTAAGGGTACTCATACAATGCACTATTAGTGCACTCATTATGAAGCACTTTGCACATAACCAAAATCTACAGTAGTGGCCAAAATTGTGGAAACCTTTTGGAAATAGTGTATATTTGAGGTTTGATGGCTCATAATACCACTTTTTTTTGGAGTAATACCTAAAATTATATATCAATGGAAAGATAATTTCATCAAGAATGTAATGCAGTAACTTGTATGAAGGATTTTGTATTAGAAGAGTAGTTATAAAGAAGAAAAGTGAAACAAATAGAAAAAAATTAAATATACAAAAATTCTCACCATGTCAGTTAATACTTAGTTGGGTAACCTTTAGCATTAATTACGACCTTAAAACGCCTTCCCATGGAGTGAACCAAGTTTTTTAGTTCTGCAGCTGGTATAATGTGAAACCAAGATTGAATTATTGCTTCTATTGATTGGGTTTATTGCTGGGTTGCTTCTGACTAACAAGTTTCTTCAGTCGGCTCCATAGATTTTCGGTGGGGTTAAGGTCTGGGCTATTCCCAGGCTATTCCAGCAGTGGAATATGATTATCTTGAAACCACTTTTTGCACACAGCAGCAACATGACATGGAGCTGAATCCTGTTGAAATATAAATGGTTCATTTTCTTGGAAAAGATCACACATGGAAGGCTTCAGTTTGGGCTCAAGTATTTCATTAATGTATTTTTGGCCATTTATATTCCCATTAGTCACGCAAATTCTGCCCACACCTTTTGATGACAGGCCCATTCCATCTCAATTCAGGCAGAGCATGTCAGTTGACCCCCTTAGATTTGTTCCAAAAAATTACAGTAGCTACTCCTACTACAGATATAAGATATTCCAAATGGATTTGCTCCAAAAAAATTTATATCACTTGCTGCGCCATTTTGAAATTTGGTGAAAAACGCGTTTTTTGAAAGGAATGTCAAAAACGGCATATTTTTAAAATGTTATTGCGTTTAAACTATTTGGGCGATTCAGTTCATTTTTGTTTTGTTTTGTAGCTAATGAATTGATTTTTAACTTGACATACTTTAAATATGCATGTTATAATTATTAGTAATTAAAAAAATCCACTTTTTAGGTACAAAATTTTGGTTTTTCTGACATTTAACGATTTTTTTCTTACACTAAGAAAAGTTTTTTTAAATAAATAAAGATGGCAATATGTAGTCCACCAATGGTAGTTTTACAGCAAATTTTATTTATTGCCTAACATATATACAGTCTATACAATTCAACTTCAAAATATGCAAAAGTACGAAAATGCACTATTTTCAAGTAGCAATAACTCAAAAACCCCATTTTTTAAAAATCTTAAAACTTGACCTTATGTTGTCCTATTAGTATATTATCAATTGGTGGGGGCAGAATTGTGTGTTTTTGCCTCGTAAATTTTGAACGTTTTTGAAAATGACACTTCTCCAGCATTTGCAGGTCGCAGAAAAACACTACAAAGTTTTGTTTTAAATTAGCTCTGAAAGTTAAAATATAGGCTAGTAGACTAATTATAATACTTAAAGTAAAAATATTTAAAATATTAATCTAGTAAATAAAAAATATAAAATAATTTTAATTATTATATAATAAATTCTGTAATAAAGTTACAGTTGTTAAATGAACTGACCTAGTCTTAATGCTTAAACAACAAACAAGCTTGTTCTACACCTGTGCAATGCTGAATCAACAGGATCATACATGCACATGCATGACCAGTGTTTGCTCACTGCACAGCTAATCAACTGTCTCACTAGCCCCTACCCCTCCATGGCCACACCCATCTGTGCTATAACTACTGTGCAGTCTGTTCTTTTGTTTGGAAGAGTAACACTTGATATGTGTTTGTGATTTCTCAGATATGTTTTTTACATTTTTGCTGAATAGGCCTATTTAATAATGTCAGATTATCATAGTTCTGAACGAATTAAGTGCGTGGACTATATTAGAAGACACAAAAAAACTGTATACAAAAGTAAGAGTGTGAGGTTATGTGGTGTTGGTGATATAGCTGATTCAATTCAAAGGATTGTAGGTAGGTCTGTTATTGTAAAAAGTAATGACAGTTTGTGTAGTAATTGTGTTGTTTTTTATAAAAAAAAATTTGGGGAACTTACAAATGAACCTGAACAAGAAATTTCATCTGATGAACCTTTTATTGCAAGTGAGGAGATTGTAAATGCTGTCAACAAAAGTATTAACATTCTTGATGTAAATATGTAGCCACTGAAATCCCCTTCACAAGTTAGGCCTGAGAGGAGGCAAAGTTATGTAAAAAGAAAAAAGTTGAAATTAGAGGAAGTACTAGTAACTGCATCTGTGAAGAAATTAGAAGAAGTGTATATTGTCAATGATGACATTTCAAGTGAACCTTTTGCTGAAAAACCTGACTGTTATACTTGCAATCAGTGGTTTTTTAACATTAACACAGCTCTTCAAAATTCTAAATACAATGAAAAAGTGCAATTGTTGACACTGTTACCACATACTTTTACTAAAACGCAACTGGAGGCAAAGTTACCTTCAGTATCAAAGTACATCATAGATAAGTCACGTAGTGTTAAAAAAGAAAAAGGAATTTATGCTAAACCTGATCCCTACAGTGGACATCCATTGTCTGCAGATACTAAGGCAATTGCTTTGTCATACTACCTAGATGACAGCAAAGACTGCACAAGAGAGAGTCCAAACAAAAAAGATGTTATATGTGTTAAAGATGGTAATGGTGAGAAAGTTAAAAAGGCAAAAAGAGTTATGACAAGATCAATCAAAGAGACATACAGTATATTGAAAAAGGAAAACGAGGGAATAAAAATTGGACTTTCAAAATTTTATTCACTATGTCCAAAGTGGGTGAAAATTCAACCTATACAAGCAGTTTGTACTTGCATTTACTGTAGTAATCTTACATTAATAAGCATAGCTCTCCAAAATGTAACTAATGAAAAGTATACTGAAGAGGCTCTTTTACTTAAGTGTTTGTGTAACAAAACAGACAATGAAGATTGTTGGCTTCAAATGTGTGGTGACTGTCTCGGTACAGATGCACTGACAGCTGATACTCTTCTTGGCTTGTTGAATGAAGAAGTTACATATGCTATTTGGGAACGTAATGGCCTTATAAAGAAAACTGTACCTACTGAAAGGTTCCTCGAAGATGCTAGACATTGGATTAATAAAGCAATTCCTCATAATTATATCCGAAAAATCCAGAGAGAAGGAATAGCCAAAGCTAAGATCTCTGCGAAAGGGAGTTCTGTGTGTGTTTTACATTTTGATTTTGCAGAGAACTGGCAGTTATATTGCCTGATGAGATACAAAGCTATCACTGGCAAAATGTACAAATCTCATTGTTTACATTTGTTGCACAAATTGGTCAAGTGAAAGAAAGTTTTGCAGTAGTGTCTGATGATATAACCCATGACACAGCTCATGCTCTCTGTGCCATAGGTCTTATAACAAAAAATG
Organism: Macrothele yani; assembly: GCA_039090855.1. Lineage (NCBI taxonomy): Eukaryota > Metazoa > Arthropoda > Arachnida > Araneae > Macrothelidae > Macrothele > Macrothele yani. The sequence continues at coordinate 68,655,436 of CM077025.1, read as the reverse complement.
ACATTTCAAAATCGTATCCATTGGAAACTAAGACCTTAGTAGTTTACGTTTCAGATGGAGCTGCCACACATTTCAAAAATCGATATCAACTTCATGAGTTGTCTAAGAGTAATCCAACTATAGAAAGAAAGTGGATATTTTTAGCTACTGGGCATGGTAAGAGTGCATGCGATGGTATAGGTGGCATATGCAAGCACTATGCTACAAGATTTAATCTACAAAAAGAATCTGTGGAAGCCATAAGAGATGCAGCTTCATTTGTTTGTACAATTTCAAATCTTATACGTAATACGAAAATACTACACCTCAAAAGTGAAGTTGTTCAAAAATTCAGGTCATGTAAAGAAAAAGAATGGATCACTGTAAAACCTGTTGTAGGATTACAATCTCAGCATTATTGGTTGGCGCAAAATAATGAAGCTTATAGCCAGTGCGACATGAAGGCAGAGGGTGCTAAGAATCCCCGGAGGACCGGACTAGGCTGCCATTTGATGCTGACCTTGGCTACCTATAACGGACGCTCCCTATCTTCTGATTCAAGGCTTCTTGAATTGGAAGAGGAACTACAAAGGATCAAGTGGGACATCGTCGGGCTAAGTGAGGTAAGGAGAAAAGGAGAAGATCTCATTGAACTGAAAAGTGGACATCTCTTCTATTATCGTGGGACAGATACTGGCAGAACTAGTGGTGTTGGATTTATAATAAACAAGAAACTGAAGGATAAAGTGGTAGAAGTTGAAAGTTCCTCTGACAGAGCTGCACGACTCGTTATCCAACTATCGAGAAGATACCAGGCTCAGATTATTCAAACTTATGCACCCACCACAAGTCATCCTGAAGAAGAAATTGAAGAATTTTATGAGGAAATTCGTCATCTAAATAATAAAGGTAAGCAGCACTTGAAGATAATTATGGGAGATTTCAATGCAAAAATAGGGCAACGGCAACAGAATGAAACTTCAGTAGGTAAATTCGGTCACGCAACAGAAACCAGCGTGGAAATACTCTCGTTGAGTTTGCAGAGGCAGAAGGATTTTTCATCTTGAACTCCTTTTCAAGAAAAAGCCACACAGGAAATGGACATGGAGACATCCAATTGGGACGACAAGTGAAATTGATTTTATTATGTGTAACAAAAATTCGTCATCGAAGACTGCAGTGTGCTGAACAAGTTCAACACAGGTAGTGACCATAGATTGGTGAGATGTAAGATGCACCTCAACACTAAACTGGAACGTGGCAAGCTCATAAGACAAACAAAATGTATTGACATAACCAACCTTAAAAAACACCATAATACTTTCAAGTTGGAACTGAAGAACAGATTCTCTGCTTTAGAAGGCCTAACATCGGAAGAAGTGGATATTTCGGAAGTTAACAGAAAAGTAACCAAAGCTCTAATGGAAACAGCAACAAAATTAGCTGGGTCTAAGAACAAGTTGCATGTGAACAAATTATCAGGAAAAACCAAAATGTTGATGCAAAAAAGAAGAGAGATGAGGACAACTAAAGAAGATGTGACTTCCAAAGTGGAATATATAGAGCTATGCAAGACAACACGAAAAAGTATCACTGAAGACGTAAGGAAATTCAACTGTGAGCTAGTGAGGAAAGCAATTGAAAACAACCAAAGCCTTAAGATAGCAAAGGGACATCTCAGTAAGGGAAGAAAACAGATTATGGCTCTGAGAAAAGAAGATGGTTCTATAACAAGAAATAGAGGCGAAATTTTGACAAGAGTGAAAGATTTCTACTCCAAATTATATGAAAGGGATGATACATGTACTCCAGACATCATGAAAGGTACCAGAGTTCTTCCAGTCCTCCCAGCAGAAGTTGCTCATGCAATCAAGAACATGAAGCGGGGGAAAGCTCCAGGAGAAGATGGAATTACTATAGACATCATACAAGAAGCAAGTGGAGAAATTGAAACAGTACTTGCCCAGATTTTCACTCGATGCCTTAATGAAGGGAAGATTCCTGAGGATTGGAACAACGCTACAATGATCCTGCTACATAAAAAAGGTGACATTGAGGATCTCAGGAACTACAGACCTATCAGCCTCCTATCGGTGGTTTATAAAATCTTCACTAAAAGTTCTTTCACACCGCTTGAAGGTAACACTGGACATGGCTCAACCGAGAGAACAAGCTGGATTCAGGAGTGGCTACAGCACAATAGATCATATCCACGTACTGAGAGAACTAATTGAAAGAGCGAGGGAATATGAACTTCCATTGTGCATGGCTTTTATCGATTATGAAAAAGCCTTTGATTCGGTGAAACCATCAGCAGTTACCACGGCTCTGAAATCCTGCGGTATTGAAGATGCATACATTAATATTATTAATAACATCTATGAAAATGCAAGTGCAAAGATTCGGCTGTTTGAAAATACAACACACATAAAAATTGGAAAGGGAGTGAGACAAGGTGACACCATATCTCCGAAGCTCTTTAATGCCACATTGGAAAATGTCTTTCAATCACTGAACTGGGAAAACAAAGGGATAAAGATTAATGGAGATTATCTAACCCACCTTCGTTTTGCTGATGACGTAGTCATTTTTGCAACTACCCCATCAGAGCTGCAGAGTATGATCCAGGAACTTGCTGACAAGAGTAAAGAAGTGGGATTAAAAACGAACTTTCAGAAGACAAAAGTGATGTTCAATGTTTTTACAAGAAATGAAGATTTATCGATTGATGGAGAAAAACTGGAGATAACAGATACATATGTTTATCTTGGACAGCAGATATCAAGTGAGGGTCACATTGATGAAGAAATTAATCGGCGTACAAAACTTGCCTGGAGAGCTTTTGGAAGAAACAGCATAATTTTCAAGAGCAATATGCCATTATGTCTTAAAAGAAAAGTGTTTGATCAATGCATCCTTCCAGTGCTTACGTATGGTGCAGAGACGTGGACCTTAAATAAAAGAGACATACAAAGGCTGCAGACAACTCAAAGAAGCATGGAGAGGTGCATGCTTGGTATAACCAGGAGAGATAAGAAGAGGAACTCGTGGATCCGAAAAATGACGAGAGTGGAAGACATCATGATCAGAGTTAAATCCCTGAAATGGCAATGGGCTGGACATACTGCCAGAAGGACAGACCATAGATGGACAAGCCGAAATTTTAGATTGGATTCCAAGGGACAGGAAAAGACCCAGAAAAAGACCACATGGGAGATGGGTGGATGAAATTCGTAAATATGCGGGAGTGACATGGAGGAGACTGGCACAAGACAGACCGTTGTGGAGGAAACTTGGGGAGACCTTCGTCCAGCAGTGGATTGATAATGGTTGACAATGATGATGATGATATGGCAAGAACAATTAAACATAATGTGCAGAAAGTAGAAATAACAAGCCAAGTAAAAAACAGGTACTCTTTGAGTGATTTCATAGTAGGTCAATTTGTTGGGTGTGTATATAATGATTATTGGTAGATGGGACAGATAAAGAGCATATCTCTAGAGCTCGAAGACATTACTGTGTCATTTATGCATCCCCATGGCCCAGCTAAAGGGTTCCAATGGCCAGAGGAATGTGGAAAGAGAGAGGATGTATGTGCAGTGCCATTAAACAATGTAGTGCTAAAGGTGAAGGAACCCACTCCCAGCGGACAACCGCTCGACTCCACATTTTCGATACCAAGGAGCTGAACCAGATCCAACAGATCTGCAGTGTCTGAACTTTATGTAAACTTACTCTGTAATTATTTTAGTATAATGTTTATAGATCTCAGCTAAAATGGAGTTGTTTACGATTATTTGTTTTAGTGTTACAGAAATCAGAAAATTGTAAAAAGACAAACAGTTCAATGAGTTCTCGGTTTTCCACATTTTCTAAGTTTTTCTTTTTGTTCTTTTTTCATTATTTTTTCTAAATGAGTAACTTAAGTCCACTTATAAAAGTGTTCAGTGGAGCTTAAAAATCAGGGTGGCTTTAAAATTTCATTGTAAAGAACAATTGTATATGTTTTTGTATCGTTTCTATTTGCGACCCGCAAATGCTGGAGAAGTGTCATTTTCAAAAAAACGTTCAAAATTTACGAGGCAAAAACACACAATTCTGCCCCCACCAATTGATAATATACTAATAGGACAACATAAGGTCAAGTTTCAAGATTTTTAAAAAATGGGGTTTTTGAGTTATTGCTACTTGAAAATAGTGCTTTTTCGTACTTTTGCATATTTTGAAGTTGAATTGTATAGACTGTATATATGTTAGGCAATAAATAAAATTTGCTGTAAAACTACCATTGGTGGACTACACATTGCCATCTTTATTTATTTAAAAAAACTTTTCTTAGTGTAAGAAAAGAAATCGTTAAATGTCAGAAAAACCAAAATTTTGTACCTAAAAAGTGGATTTTTTTTAATTACTAATAATTATAACATGCATATTTAAAGTATGTCAAGTTAAAAATCAATTCATTAGCTACAAAACAAAACAAAAATGAACTGAATCGCCCAAATAGTTTGAACGCAATAACATTTTTAAAATATGCCGTTTTCGACATTCCTTTCAAAAAACGCGTTTTTCACCAAATTTCAAAATGGCGCAGCAAGTGATATAAATTTTTTTGGAGCAAATCCCTTTGCAATATCTTATATCTGTAGTAGGAGTAGCTACTGTAATTTTTTGGAACAAATCTAAGGGGGTCAACTGACACATGTTGGTATTCTCTGCCTGAATTGAGATGGAATGGGCTGACATACAACCCCAGATCATAACACTAACTGGGTGTTTCATGGTACATGTAATGCAATCAGGATGCAAATCTTCTCCGATTTTTCTCCTTACGTATTTTATGCCATCACTACCAAACAGGGAGATTTTGCTCTCATCACTCCAAATAACACTGTCACATTGCTCCGCTGTCCAGTTAACATCCCAGTTTAATCTTTTGTTTGTGAGATAAAAATGGCTTTTTTCGTGGAATTCTAGTTTTTAACCAAATCCTGCAGTCTGTGCCGGACAGTCCTTGCACTCAACTTCACACTGCATTGCGCCATTTCATCTTGTATACACCCAGATGATTTTCTTCTGTCACCTAGGCACAGTCTCTTAATTCTTCTATCATCACTTGCTCTTGTGCACCTTTTCCTGTCTTTACCCGTCTGGTTTTGTAGTGACTGAGTCTCCTTATATCTCTTCAAAAATTTAGAAATGGCACTTTTGGCTAAGTTTCCACCAATTTTTCTTCCAATTTTTTTATAACTGAAGCCTTGTTCACTTAATAGTACTATTTTACATCGTTTTCTGGGTGACCAGTCAACTCTTTGCACCATTTCTTTAATTTTATTACATTTTACAAGCTCACTAAATGAAAGAATACAAAAAAAAAAAAAAAAAAAAACTTGATAGCAATCACATAACACACTGACAAATGTCCTCTTCTCACTCTAATACATGACATCAATAGCTGAATCCTACTGTGACCTGATTGGCTCATTGCCAAAACAAGATGACACCTGACTGACTCTCTAAACACTCATGCTCACTGGCTACATTCAAATGAAGGAAAGCTACTTCATATCAACCTAAGCAAGCTGTGCTTCGTTTTCCTGGTTATTTGGCTACAACTTTTCATAGAGTACAGATAATTGAACAAACTTTGTTGCATTACATTCTTGATAAAATTATCTTTCCATTGATATATAATCTAATGAAATGGTATTACTCCAAAAAAAAAAAAAAAGTGGTGTTTATGAGCTATCAAACCTCAAAAATGCACTTTTTCCAAAAGGTTTCCACAGTTTTGGCCACTACTATACCTTTGTGGAATGCCTTGCTTTAGTGTGAAAGGCAGGAGGTTCTCCCTTGTGGACATAAATAATACAATTTAGCAAAGTCAGAGCATAAATGGTTCTTCAACATCCAGTTGGGAAACAATATAAAAGACCCATCCATAATCTGCGGTCACCACTTGCGCAAAAGAGTGGCCTATCTTAATCCAAATATTTTGAGTCGGAACTCGGTTTCCTACAGTCCAATTATTTAAAAAAACTGAAGTATGGTTTGCAGTTACGATATTCAGTTTTTGAGTTGAATATCTGATACAGACATTTGACGTGGACCAGGAACATCAAACAAAGATATTCGCTCTTTCCACGTTTATAAGTGAGTCACGGAAAAATTCTCATTGGCCGCCACCGGGAGTCGAACCCAGGGTCTTCCAGTTACGCGCCGGATATGCTTCCGCCACACCACAGCGGCCTCGAATTCCTCCAGACTCACACACGCTAACTATTATTTCTTTAGTTGCTGCTTACCATCTTTGGTGAATCCCCAGCATTGTGCGGGGCTCCAAGAAGCAACCTGCCAACTTGGCTTGGCAGTTAGCGTGTGTGAGTCTGGAGGAATTCGAGGCCGCTGTGGTGTAGCGGAAGCATATCCGGCACGCAACTGGAAGACCCTGGGTTCGACTCCCAGTGGCGGCCAATGAGAATTTCTCCGTGACTCACTTATAAACATGGAAAGAGCGAATATCTTTGTTTGATGTTGAATACCTGAATTTCAAAATTCTGAAAACTGCCATAGTGATGAGACCTAGATTCTTCAAAATCTGTCAATTCTTTATAAACTTACTAATTCTAAAACAAACTGAAAAAAAAAAAACCCATACTGGCCAGTAACAAAATTTTTAGTGGTCTGATGGAGATTTTACTAGCCAATGGCCAGCAAACCACTGAGGAATTTGAACGCTGATTCATGTTGAATTAATTTTCCATTTGAAATATAGCACACTGCCATCTAGGGCTGCATGAAGAATGTGAGCCAGCAATTGGCTATCACCCCCATAGCAGAATCATGGCAATGGAAGACGTATGTCACAGATTTTATTTTGGTCCTGCAGACAAAAATGTCATCCCCAGAACCCTACTAAATCCTCTCTTGCACACTCCCAATCATGGATGCAAATCAGGAAAGAAATTTTTTACATCGTTTTTTGGGTGACCAGTCAACTCTTTGCGCCATTTCTTTAATTATTACATTTTACAAGCTCAAAATTTGCATGGACGAAAGTTTCCTGTCTTTCAAAACTTTTCGAAACTGAAAGTTACACGGAGTGAAGATTTCTCCCATAATGTTAATTTTTTTCTCTCGCGATGTCTCTTTTCCCTAGTATACTTTTTAAGTATAATTTTTATTACATAAATGTTTGCATTTAAGTTTTAAAAGGGTGGAAAATTTTTCAAAAACGAAAGTTGGGCAGGGAGAAAAGTTCTCCCTAAGCATAAAAAGGAGACAAAAAATTTCGACAACGGAATTAGCTTCTGTTGTCGAAAAAAATAGGGCAAGGAAGATTCTTCCTGCAAAGGCTTTGTCTTTTGCAGTGTTTTCTCTGCAGTGCATTATTGTTTAAACATCATTTAATCACATAAATTTATATTTAAGATCAAAATTGGAGAAGGATTTTCCAAACAACAAAAGTAGGATGGCATGAAGATTTCTCCTGCAATTGTAATTTTTTTTCTAGCAATGTTCCCTTTTCCTGTATAATTGTTGTTAAATATAATTTTATTCCACAAATCTTTTGTTTCAGCTTGAAAATGGAGGTAAAATTCTAGGTGCAGAGGGCAGAGTGTTCCTGATTCTAGTTATTACAATTCTGTAGTACTTACATTAGTTTTTTATTCTTTTTTTATGGAGAAATATAAGGTGGTCAGTTCTTTTCTCACTCTCTCTCTCTGTTTTAATTCTTGCCCATGCAGATTTTTATTGTTTTCCACATCTAGCAGTTATCTTGACCAGTGACCAGAGTTTGCCAAAATGTGTAAGTACGTGTCTAGTACACATCAAAAAGTGTGTTTATACGCATCGAAAGTTTATCAACTCATAAAAATATGCATCAAGAAATGCGTAAAATACACATCAACGCATAAAAATATGTGTAGAAGAATTTTACCAACACATAAAAATACAAATCAGGACGGTATTTCGTTTTTCAAAAATGGAAGTAAACGAAATAAAGATTTTTTTGTAATCATAATTTTATTTTCCTGCGATGTTGCCGCTGTCCAATCTTGTTGTTAATATCATTTTATTCCATAAATATTTGTATTTTAGTTTGAAAATGGAAGAAAAATTTCCAAAAATGAAAATTTGACAGAGCAAAAATTTCCTTGTAATCTTCAGGCATGAGAGTACAATGGCTTCAAGGAATTTCTCCTTTTCTGTCATAATTTGGGTTATCATAAAGATCGATGCATAACTGAACAGAAATTTTGGGGCAATTGGTAGTGGCGGAGGATGTTTTCTATTTGAAACTTTTGAAAACGGAAGTTTCGTCTTTCAAAACTTCTGAAAACGGAAGTTAGATGCAGAGAAGATTTCTCCCATAATTGTAATTTCATTTTTCACGCAATGTTTCCACTGCATAATACTGTTGTTAAATATTATTTTATTTCATAAATATTTGTAATTCAACTTGAAGATGAAGGGGAAATGTCCGAAATCGGACGTAGCAAAGATTTCTTCCATAACTGCTATTTTTCCCTCCAATGACGTTTTGATTTATCCTATGTTCTTAAATATTCCACCAAAAAAGGTTTGCATTTCAGCTTGATAAAGGAGGAGGGGTCCAAAAACGAAAGTGACAAAGCTGAAAAATTTGTAAGAATTTATGCATGGCGTTTTTTTGTTTTTTTTTATTGGAGGTTTAACGACCACCGTGAGCAACTCAATGGGCTATAAGCAGTCGCCCGTCCCTAATTTAGGGTCACTGGTTCCAGGGAAGGGAGAGAGCCAGTGCCGTAAGACAAACACAACATCCATGCCTCACTGGGATTCGAACCCGGACCCCGTTCGGACGAATGATCAGAGGCCATCGCTTAGACCACTGCGCCACCGGGGCGGCTGCATGGTGTTCAAAAGTATTCATGTTCTTAAAGTTACACTATTTACCTTTCATCTAAAATACTGAAAGCTATCATGCATTCATAGTCAGTCCTCAAACTGAAAGTTCTTTCAGCATGATGGATAAAATTGACATCCAAGGACATATATAAAAAGAAAAAAAAAGTGACAATAAAGAAATGGGAAGGGAAACGTCAATGATATCAGCAAGATGAAAATTTAAGCACTGGATGCTGTGCAGCTACAGAGTCAACAAAAAACAAATGTGGCTATGGAACATGCTTGAGAAGTTTATTAGATATTTTTAGATGTCTATAAGAATCTCAAAAGTGCAATGTATTCACTTCTTGAACACATTGCTGTTGAATGTGGTCATTACAAAACATGATAAATTTAATGTTATTGTTTTAAAATATGATATTGTATTTATTACTAAAACAAGAAGCAAAGCGGATCCAAATTCTAAATACATTTAGTAGTGAATCTGGATTGATTTTCCATAATTGCCTAGTACTTTTGTAAGCTTTTTTTATTTCATCTGTTAATTTTTCTAAAATACTCCCCACTTTTAAAAATTACTCCCTAAATGTTTTCAAAGGAGTAAAAATACTCCTTAAATTTTTTTTCGGTAAACTCTGCCAGTGACCTGCAGATTTTGTGGCACCATGATATCTGCCTGTTGCAGACTGACCTGGAACTATCTGCTAAGAAGTTTAACGACCACCGTGAGCAACTCAATGGGCTATAAGCAGTCACTCGTCCCTAATTTAGGGCCACTGGTTCCACGAAAGGGAGAGAACCAGTGTCGTAAGACAAACAGAACATCCATGGCTCACCGGGATTCGAACCCAGACCCCTTCCGGACGAATGATCAGAAGCCATCGCCTAGACCACTGCGCGACCGGGCGGCGATTTACGTATCTCATAAATATAACTAAGCCTGTTGAATATGTATATGCAACAGCATGTACTGGCATGTTCACATTTTGTTTCATTACTTCAACTGTTCATGACCTTTTAAAATCTGATTGTTTTCATCCCATGGCAAATTTAACCACGTTCTTCAATACAAAGCAATGCATAAAATTTTCCAAGTTGGCAAACTGAAACTTGACTGAACATGCCACGGACCTCTCTATAGCTGTGATCTACCTCAGACCATGAGCAGTGTTGTCAACAACTGCAACAAGCAAGTCTTTCCAGGTGGATAGGAGGCCTAGATACAGGAGCCAAATACTAAATTTCCAACCTACCCCTCAAAAAGTAACAGCTTCTTATACCATTCTTTCAACCCCTCATATGTTTGAAGTTTTGTATGTTCTAATTTCATGACCATTAATTCATATGAATAAATATATAATCTCATATGAATAAATATATAACTCATGTAAACAGTATTCACAACACTTAAGTCTGAAGTTTTTAGTAGTTCTATTGTTTCAAAGCAGCTAGACTCACCGATCAAAAGGAACAAGCACTCTGAAAGCTGCTTGACTAATTGAAATGGTGAACTCTTGGCTTTCACATGAAATTAAGTAAGAAATATCAGATGACTGACCATTCCTGAAATCTGTGAAAAGCTTCAAGATTTTGACATTTAAATACCTTATATAAAATGATAATGACTAGCAGTAAATAGCACTTTTGTGGTAATTACTTTGAATTAAACCAGCAAAGTCTTTATCATTGTTCCCTGTTAAAAAAAAAAAAAAAAAATCTTTCATGGTTTACTGACCACTGTGAACAATTTAGTGACACCCATCCTTAATTTATTTAGGGCCACTGGTTCCAGGAAAGGGACACAGCCAATATTCTAAGACAAGCTCACTATAAATGCCTCATCCACAGCCATCTCAGAATGAGTAGTTGGAAGCCAGCACTTAAATTACTGCCCTACTGGGTGAACGATTTTTGTCCTCAGATTGCATCTTTCATATAATTTTCTTTTCAGCTACAATTATGATAATCAGAAACTGTACTGTGCAAGGTACACATCAATTTAGTAATTTCCATGTTAACTAGGAAAATTAAAAATATGCACTATAGCCCTACTCTATGACAGTACTAATTAATCACATTTACTAGAGTTTAAGCAGTGTCATATAAAAATATCTTAAAATCATCCTGTAATTACATAATTACTCAAATAATTATAACTTCCTATGACATTCTATATCAGTTTCAATCCTGGTGTCATGAAATCTAGTCTAACACCAGAACTGTGGATCTCACCGACGACACAAGAACTGAGAAGCAAGTAACCATCATTGGCATATACAAGGTAAAAAGATGATAAATGTTAGTCAGAATCATAGGCATAGCATGACACAAAAAATTTGGCAGGAGGGCAGGATTAAGTGTAAACTGGTGTTTTGCTGAGCATGAAAAGGTTTAAACTGATGCTTGCCGGGAGGGGGGGGCATTCTTGGAAAGTTTTGCAATAAATATTACAAAATTTGGGTCTTTTAAGTGGATAACAGGCACTTTTTCTTATGCATGATTTTTCAATCAATGCTGGTAATGAATGAGCAATGACAAATAGTCCAGCATATTTCTGAAAAGATGCTAAATTTTCTGAAAATAAAGTAATGTATTTTTTTATTGCACATAGTCCTCTATTTTTTTTATTTCAAACCCGTATATAAAGAAATTGAAGGGAGAGTGAAAAACATTCAATATATGTAAACTTTGATATAACTGAACAGCTACGAAAGAGCTATTTTTGGCATATTGCATTATGTCAGGTTAAAACTACTCAATCAGAAACTGCTTATGAATTAATCCAAGGTAAATAATGTTTGTAAATTAAAAACTACAGTTAGCAATAAAACTATGAATGAGATCTGCAACAAGCAGAACTTTTAATCAGTGTAAAAATTAAATTAATTGCAAAAATTTAAATTTTACCAATTACATTTGTTTTACTGTTAACAAACTATGCTGAAAATATGAGTTAATTGTTGCTGGTTTTGTGCACTTGTTATGACTGCAGCTGTAAAGTTTTTTCAATTTCCTTTGATGCCGTGCTGGGAACGTTTTTATAGGCAAACTCAACTCTAAGATTTTCTAAACTTTTAAAAACAAATCTGTTTGAAATTGTTTCACTTTCTATGGAGATTCTTCTTCATGTCTTGACTGATTAACAATCATGACCAGAATGTTCTCCACTATGTCCACACCTGTGTTCAGCAATTCTACTAAAAGCTCTTCAACCTTCACATAATTTGAGAGAGACATCAAAGGTAGCAACTCCTTTTTTTCTCTCAGATGACCCCAAGTTTTATTCACTTTCATTTCACCTATCTTCGATCAAATTTGCAGATTTGTTTTTAATGTTCACCTGTAAGACTTTTCCAAAGCTAACATATTTCCGACAGTTTTGAACTGTTTCTTTTGAAACAGCTTCCCAAGCATAACTTAGCATATTAAGTGACATTTTATCATTAATAACTGCCCCCCCCCCCATGTGTATTTGTTTCCCTTCATTGTTGCTCTCCCATTTGATTTTTTTCAAAAGCTGGGAGGGGCATGCCAGTCCCCGCCCGGCTATGCCAATGGAAAGAACAACAAAATTGTGCAAACTGCAGGCTTAGCTCTGGTCTTCTTTCTGGCTGAAGCAAATTATTTTCTGCAAGCCTTTTAAATCAACCCAAGGTGGTGCCCTAGTTATAGTACTTTAATTGGGCTGTGTCGTGTCGTTGGTGGCTGTCAAACTCCTGTCAGCAAAGCAAGGTTAAATTAATCACTTGTGCCTAATTTAGGAAATTTCAGTCCGGATTCAAATCCTAGCGCCCGAATATTAAATCACACTACCGCTGCACTGGTGTATAAGTCATGACCGGTATTTAATGAGTTCCAGACAAGCATCTGTGGCAGAACATGTACGTACAAAAACACAGTTAACAGCAGACAATAACAAAACAATGAAGCAAGTCTTTTTACTAAACCACGTACCGAACCGGTCTTAGATTCTGCCAAGTTTTTGCATCAACATTAAAAATAATACATAATATATAATAAACAACATCAAAACACAAATAATAATTCCAAACACAATTTTTCCAACTAACCATAAAACAAGCCACATAGTAAGGCGGTGGGACATAAAAAACTAAACTTTTATGAAAGAACTGAAATATTCAGCATCAATGTATCTTTAGCAATGGAATTTATTCAGGGTGGTGGTTGTTGACAAATTTTCAAACGGTTACAGTTTCTCATTGAGGTGTGTGTGATCAGGAGCGAAAAATCAGTTGGTTTCAGTCAACTCACTGGTTTTGGATTGTGTTCCAGCAGTGACACTGTTTTAGTGTCCGCATGTATTGTATTTGGGGTTTAACGACCACCGTGTGCGACTCGTTGGGCTATAACTATATGCAGTCGCTCGTCCCTAATTTAGGGTCACTGGTTTCAGGGAGGTCGAGAGCCAGTGCCGTGATACTAACAGCACACCCATGCCGTACCGGTATCTGAACCCGGATCCAACTCAAACGAGTGGTCAGAAGCCAACGCTTTGACGAGTGCGTCACCGGGGAGTTTGTTTGTTTGGTTGGAGGTTTAACGACCACCGTGAGCAACTCAATGGGCTATAAGCAGTCGCCCGTCCCTAATTTAGGGTCACTGGTTCCAGGGAAGGGAGAGAGCCAGTGCCGTAAGACAAACACAACATCCATGCCTCACCGGGATTCGAACCCGGACCCCCTTACGGACGAATGATCAGAGGCCATCACCGGGGAGGCTTAATGTCTGTTGTTTTCTTATTTTCATTTTTATTTGGAGGTTTAAAAACCACCGTGAGAAACTCAGTGGGCTATAAGCAGTCGCCTGTCCCTGATCTAGAGCTACTGGTTCCAGGGAAGAGAAATAACCATCACCGTTAGATGGACACAACATATATGCCTCACCAGGATTCCAACCCGGACCCATCACGGACAAATGGTCACAAACCAGGGCAGTGGCGGCTCGTGGTTGGAAAAATAGGTGAAGAGGTACAAGAGCAGTATGAAAATATATCTACTGTCTACAATGAAAATTCCTTAATGAGGACTTACTAATTTTTTTTTTTATGTTAAATCAATTTTTTTTTAAAGCTGCAGATTTGTCGGCCCCGGTGGCGCAGTGGTCTAAGCGATGGCCTCTGATCATTCGTCCGTTAGGGGTCCGGGTTCGAATCCCGGTGAGGCATGGATGTTGTGTTTGTCTTACGGCACTGGCTCTTTCCCTTCCCTGGAACCAGTGTCCCTAAATTAGGGACGGGCGACTGCTTATAGCCCATTGAGTTGCTCACGGTGGTCGTTAAACCTCCAATCAAAAAAAAAAAAAAAAAAGATTTGTCGATTATGTCGTCATAAGATGGTTAGATGGTTGTTTCTTCGTGAGCATCAATAAAATGTCTTCCTGAATAGAAATATTTGCCAGAGAAGCAAGTCTATCTTGGGAACTAGTGTTTCTTGAGCAAGTTTGTATTCTTTTAAGAAAACTTCTTTCCACTGGCACACTTGTAGATGGAATTGTTAAACTGAGGAAAACCAATTTATAATCTTCTGTAAAAATGTCTTTGTCTCCGTGAAACACTCGAAGGAGTTCTTGAGTCAATATATTCCTTAATTTTTCATCGGCATGTACAAGACTCAGTTCATTTTTAAGGCGCTGTGTTTAGTGAATATGTTTCCGTAAAAATGTAAATTTTCAAGAGCGCCAAAGGGAAATTTCAAGAGCGCCAGAGCATTAATTATTCGAATTTGATTGTGTCAGCAAGTCAGACAAATTGAAGTTTCTTACAGTCTTGAAATCTTATATCCATTTCCATAAGAATGTGGTCCAAAATTTTAAAATACAATTGTTTATAATTTTGAAAAAATTGTTTCCTGTGTAAGAGCAGCATATTCCCGTGCTTATTTCTGTGATTTTGCTAGCTTTTCCAAACTGTGCTTCAAATACCTCATCGTTCCTTTTATGGCTCAAAATTTCAGGAGTATTTTTTTTTTAATTTGAGTTACACAGTAGTTTATGTTTAGTTATTTTTTCTTCAAAAGTTCGAATAATAGATCGGTGGAGCCAAAAATTTAAATTCGAAAGTGTTAAATATCATTCAAAAACACCTTGGCAAGATGAATGGATTTTTTGTCTGAATATTCGCTATTCGTCAGAAATTTTTTTTTTTTTTTTTTTTTTTGGTTGGAGGTTTAACGACCACCGTGAGCAACTCAATGGGCTATAAGCAGTCGCCCGTCCCTAATTTAGGGTCACTGGTTCCAGGGAAGGGAGAGAGCCAGTGCCGTAAGACAAACACAACATCTATGCCTCACCGGGATACGAACCCGGACCCCATTCGGACGAATGATCAGAGAAATCCGATCACTTCCTTCAATTTATTCCAATCTTCAACAACTACACTTACTAATTTCGAAGTGGAGGACCATCGAGTTTCTGTTATGGTTGGTCTGCATCTTGCGGTTTTGCCGCCCCGCTGGCGCAGTGGTCTAAGCGATGGCCTCTGATCATTCGTCCGAACGGGGTCCGGGTTCGAATCCCGGTGAGGCATGGATGTTGTGTTTGTCTAACGGCACTGGCTCTCTCCCTTCCCTGGAACCAGTGACCCTAAATTAGGGACGGGCGACTGCTTATAGCCCATTGAGTTGCTCACGGTGGTCGTTAAACCTCCAATCAATCAATCACCTTGCGGTTGTTGATATAAGTGTATAAGACCGCTTCGCAGAATGGTGAACAAACGAAGCAATTCCACTGAGGCTTGCAAAAAGTATTCGACACTTAGAAATTTTAGAAAAACTCTGATGTAATACAAGATTCAAACGATAAACTAAGCAATGAACAAAAACAGCTTGAGAAGCTTTATCCTTGACTTTTTTTCTGTAGTCCATTTAAGTGTCCAGACATTATACTTGCCCCATCGTAACATTGTCCTATTTATTTGTGTTGGTAATCAGACTATTCCAAAATTTTGTCTAGCATTTTGTATAAAGCTCCTGACGTTCTATCTTCCTTCACATCATGGATACCCAAAAATCCCTCAACCAATACACCTTCCGAATCAACAATCAAAAATTATTTAATTTTTGACGTGATCGTTTATATATTCAGAAATACATTCAATTAATTCATTTTGAATAGTTTTTTTATCCTTTCGCATTGATTTTCAATTTCTAAAGAACTTCTTCATATCAACAATGAAAATAATTCAATGAAATTTCCACAATTTATCGAGCCCATGCTTTCGTCATGGCCATGGAATGCTAGTTCTTGTTTGCTCAAATACAGTATAGTCTAATACTGCATCAATCACTGTCTGCAGGAAAAGTCTATTTAAACGAACGGTTTCGTTAAAATGCGTTTTCAAAAGCCTAGCCTTTTCCCTCAGGGCATCAGCAATGGTGTTTTGAAGTTTTTCAAAATTCCTTAACATTAATCCGCATTTTAGGTGTTCACTAGAATCCGGATGTTTATGAAGTGACCGTGTTACGCTTAATAAATCTGAGAATCCGTCTTTATTCCACGCCGAATGTTTATTACTGAAAAGTAAGCAGGGCCAAAAAAAAAAAAAAAAAATTAACACCCGCTCCACCGTGATCTCTCACGACTTTACGCTCAAAAACTGAAAGATGCAGAGGTAAGGCGCGTGAAGCTGAAAGACTTCACTTGAGCAAGCAGATTGGGGAGGGTGACGTCACGGTTACCATGGCAACTCGGCGGAAAACTGCAGACTTACAAGCATTCTCATTTCGGCTCTTCACTTGCACTGTTTTGCGTATAAGGATTTGCTTTCCGTATTGAGCGCGCCATGTGAATTAATATCTATTCAAAATTTTGAGTATTTTGGTGCAGAATAAAGGCAAAAAAGAATATATTATAACAAAATACTGAATAAAACTTTATTTTGAGTAAAATAGGTGAAGAGGCACTTCACGTACTTCACCTGAGAAGCCGCCACTGAACCAGGGCCACCGGGCATCACCCCCTAATAGCTTAACAGGCCCGCGCACCGAACACCGGATGCTGCGTGACGTAGGGGAGAGTAGGCTGATGTCCGCGGTGGGTGGTCGAGCATGCATGAGCTGCTCACATTTTCAATTTCTAAAGAACGTAAGCGTGACTGCCAATGTGCGTGGTTGTTGTCAAATTTTCAACTAAATTTATTTTCATAGAGGAATATTAAAAGTATTCAAATTCCCTACTAATGGGGAGGTTCTCAGAAAATGGATTACAGCAATAAAGCGCGAAAATTTTCAAGTGACCAAGAACTCTAAAGTAAGTGGAAACCTTTTGTTAACCTCATTTTAAACTACTCGTAAAATAAAAATTTTGAGCTAGAAAATTTAAATTTGGCTAATTTTATAATCTAATGCATCTCACAGCGGGAAGTCAAAGCACTGAAAAGATTTTTGAAAAATGAAATTTATGTTTGTAATGGAAAGAATAGATTACTTGTGTTGTTATAGTAACCCATAGCATGTTTTTGCCAATGTATCAAATAAGTTCAAAGTAAAATATGTATATTTAGGAAGGGATTTTAAACTTTATTATGGACACAGAATAATAAGTGTTTCATGTTTTTGATCCCAAGAGTAATATGTTGATTCATTCGTACTTAGTTATTCAAGTGTTTAGGCAGCGCCAGATTAACTTTTTTGGGGTCCCTATTTCTGGGCACAAGTGCTTGTAAAATACCTATATCCTACACGAAATATATGTATGTCATGTACACATCTAACATGCCTATGTCCTTTATATAAATGCTAAGTCCTTGTTGCCATGTGAAATACATCTTTTGTGTTTGCAGACATGGAGAGTTGCATTGAACTATCATTTTTAATATTTATTACTAAAGGAACACAAACACTGAATCAAGTATAGACAGCAAAAATTAGATATGAATGCACAAAAACAGAAGTTCACACATAGTTAAGGAGTAAGTTTGCCTTTAAAATGTCCGTTTAAAGATTTTGAAGCATTTTTCTACAAACCAACACATTGAAGAACTCTCGTGTGAACAGTGTGTATGCTCTATCTGTGGTAGGATGGGAATTTATCAGAACCATTCAATTTCTTAAAAATTAGGTGAAATATATCAGTACTACCTGGGCAAGAAATTATTTACTTGCCCAGGTAGTAAAAGCTGGATGCGCAGGAAAATTTATCTTTTAAGATAACAAACCAAAACCCTAATTTTTTTTAAGTTAAAAATATGAACTGTTTTAACATGTTTGCACTTCCATTTCAAGGGTCTGTATTACAAATGTTCAATGCACAAACGTGTGTATATCAATTTTTAAGATGCTGATGCTAAAATTGGTGTGAAATGGTACGATGATGAAACTGGTGTTTCGGAAATTTAGTGATTCTGCCATGTTCCTTTGTTAAAGTTTTCTTCCTTTGTCACTAAACATGAGAGGCCAGTTACATCAGAGGCATGCATACTGTTGTTGATTATAAACAAAATTTGGAGCAAAACTAGGTTTCCGATTTCTGGGCGTAGAGCATAACATATTAAAGATGTGATATTACTCTTTCCTTGGTACTTCGTAACAATAATACAACTTCCATTAATTAACAATGACATTAAACACGACATGTGATGACTGTCTTTTTTTTCTTGTGTAGTAGGAAATTTTATTACAAACTTTTTTATTTTAAAATATAGTTACCATGCATAGGCAATTAGATGTTTTATTTACCTGCTCAGACGAATGATTTGCATGCTCTGGGCATCTCGGGCATGGTATTTTTAAGCCTTGGATATTGTTGTTTTTAATAGAAAAAAAGTACGTATATCGACATGAATCCACATATTGTGGAAACTATGTCCTAAACAAACAAGATTTTTAAAATACAAGTGCCGCCCCGGTGGCGCAGTGGTCTAAGGCGTTGGCCTCTGATCATTCGTCCGTAAGGGGTCCGGGTTCGAATCCCGGTCAGGCATGGGTGTTGTGTTTGTCTTATGTCACTGGCTCTCTCCCTTCCCTGGAACCAGTGACCCTAAATTAGGGACGGGCGACTGCTTATAGCCCATTGAGTTGCTCCCGGTGGTCGTTAAACCTACAAAAAAAAAAAAAAAAATACAAGTAGAAATATATACTCGCTTCTTTTTTTTTTTTTTTTTGAAAACATTTGCTTAAAATGAGAGATGAACTTTTTATTCATTTATCTAGACTTATCTGTTTCCAGACTTCCTGCACTGTGTCTTCACAAGCTACAGCTATAATAACTGGAACTAATATATCTCATATTATCCGATAACTACTGGAAAGTGTGCTTCCAAACGTGGGGGTGGGTGTCAATTTTTGGACGGGGAAAAACTTCTTCAATCCTTCATAGAATTTATTTTGAAACCAAAATCATAGAAAAAGGAAAAACAATCTTTTTCAATAGCTTTAGTAATGACAAAACTTTTGTGCAAAATTTTATACCATTGCTTTTTATAGTTTCTGAGAAAATGGTACATCAAGTTATAGTCAATTTATAATGAAACATGTACGTCTTTTAAAATACATCCTATAGTACCAAAACAATCGCTTAGATTTATTCAGTACAATAACTGCATGTGCATTTGTCAGGTTCTCAAAAAATATAATAATTATCTGAAAAAATACTTTCAGAAATTATTGGAACAAATTTCATAGTTTCTTAGAAACGTGTCTTTGAAATTCTTCAAGGAACAGCTAACGGACACTTAATCAAATTGTGTTTGTGATACACAAAGAACTACACAACCATAATTATTTGTACATTGGCAGTTTTCCTGAATACTTCTTGAAAATCAAATTTCAGGAAATTCCTGCCAATAAGGTACTTGTATTTTTCCAGATAAAAAGAAATACTTATATTGTGGATCCGAATAGTTTTGCTTAATGCTACTAATATACTTAATGCAGATGTGTTGAACTTTGACAAGGTAACTTTTTTGAAATTGTGCTCTGGAAGACAAAAATTACAAACTTTATATTTGCTTATCAAAATGAAGTTGTCCAAACACGTAACTAGATGGTACTAAAATTAGGAAAACTTGTTATGTCATTATTGTACGTTTAATAATGTAGCAATTGCATAATTTTCTTGAAATCTTAATTTATTTGATGCAATCAGTGGATCAAGCAGCAATTTACTGTATGTATGTTAAAATGTGTTTTATTGAGCCTTTGGTAATAATTAAAAAACACAAAAAAATTCTGTTTTTCTTGACCTTTTTTTATATATTAGTGATCACGGATTGCATATAAAATACATTTTCACTAAAGGAATTATTTCATTACTAAAATTTTCATAGTCATAAGTTTGCAATGAATGAAAAATCTGATTCCTTAATTTAGTCAATCGACATCTTTTGAAACGACGGCGATACTTCGTAATGGACCCTCAAACTAATCTTTCAAGTACAAAAACGATTTGTTCACAAGTACAGGAATCGTTCGGCTAACTATAAAGACACTATAACTTCAAGTGAAACTACGACAACAGTTTATAATTTCGATTATAGGAATGGTTTATCACTTCCAGTGAAATGACAGTGATGCTTTCATTAAGTTGACGAATCTGTCTTGCTTACCCTTTCAAGTCGAAATTATTGCTAAGCTAAATTTTACGCTGTAATTTCTTTTTCTTCTGTATTTTAAAAGATTTTTAAACAAACTTGTTAACTCTGCAGTTACTTAAAAACTAACACACAAGTTCTTATTTAAATGCAGCGAAACTCTAAAAGAACGCACGACCTGGCTAGTTGGTGTACGTAAAGACGCGTTCGTTCGCACATCGCCGTAATGCTCCTCTCCGCGACTACGGACTACTCTAGTGACGTCACAAATCGGTGCGCGGGCTTGTTAAGCTATTAGAGGGTGATGCACCGGGTCGCGTATTTCACAATTGAATGTAGGGAATCGCGATTAAGGAAATTTCCGCCACGCGATTGGTTCGGAGTTGATATGTAGTTTGCGTGTAGGCGGTGCGTAGAAGGAGAGACACTTGACGTGTTTGCGTACTGTTGGGTCGTATAGAGCAACGCTCGTAGGGTTATTCATGATGGAATTTAATGACTTATTGCCAAGTAATTTTGTGTACGATATCTTAAGTAGCAGTTTTACTTCCTCACAGGTGCGAAATCCGTGTTATACTTACTTCCTCACAGGTGCGAAATCCGTGTTATACTTACTTCCTCACAGGTGCGACATCCGTATTAATGTTGAAACTGAGGACGTCTTCGAGAAATGGATAAATGAACACCAAAGACTCAGTAACGCCGTTTGGATTATAATGGAAGCTAGAGGTAGCAAGGAAAAGTCGCATTTTGTTTTCTCCAGAAATTATGTATGTCATCATTCCAGTTACCGCAAGAAACAACAGGTGAGTTATATAAAAAGTATTATACTTCCTTGAGACAAAAAAGTAAGGCGATAAAATTTTTTTATTACTTAAACGTGTTGAGCTTACCATTATTCTTCAGTTAATATTGACAGAACATATAAAAAAATTTAGGCACACTTAGCGGGCGGACCTAAATTTTTCTTGGATTATGAGGAATTCACCCCCCCCCCAAGCAGTTTTCATAATTTTTGTCAAGAATGACAGAAGCTCACAGTGATGCACTGCCACGAGGGGGGGGGGTCCCCCTCCCAAATAATGAGAGTAAGGTTGAAGGTGTGAATTATGATGTGGAAGAAAAAAACCAAAGGGACTCAATTTTGTACTGTAATAAATCATTTGATGACTACACTTCTTTATGAACATTATAACCTCCACCTGATACCTTTCTCCATTTATTAATCGAAGCACACGGGTAGACAGGCAAATGTGCAGTAGAACTGGCAAAGTACTTACATGGGGTGAGAGTTAACCTTTGGTCCCTGAACTCTGTCCAAAGATTTTCAAGTTTTTGCCTCAAACTGCTCTAGAGATATTAATCGAAAACACAAGGCTGACTGACTTACCGGCAAACTGACAGACAACCAAAATGTAACCATGGTGTGATAATTTCATCCTGTCCTTAAGAGCTATCCAGAAAATTTCAAATCTATCTGGAATGTTCTCCAAAAGCCGAGATATTAACCAAACACAATCAGACATATGGACAAACTAGCAGACGGTGCCAATGTGGTATGAGATTTACTTGTGTAGACATCATTCCGGGAATTTCAGATCTCCATCTGGAATACATGCTGCATCAAGCTCTAGCTGTAATCCCTGACCAAGTAAGACTGACGAAGTGTTTAAAGTCCATAATAACTTTGCCCATCAGTATCTCTCTAATACGAGAGCGATAAATCAACTTGTGTACATATATTGAACTAAAAGATTATTTTCTAGACCCACCTTCCCACCCCTTGTAAAACTCCTATGTGCGCCCCTGGAAGTAGCCTTGTTACAATATATTTTACTGAGTGTGAGAAATTTCTGCCTTCGCTCTGCCCTTGACAACATCTTTTCAAATGTGGAAAAAAAAAAGCTTTTTTTTTTTTTGGTTAATATGCCGTTCACATATTTTTTTGCTGCTAGGAAATCATCATGTACATTTATTTACAAAGTCTTTTCTTGTATGCTGATTTTCTGTTATATTTGTGTAATATCTGTAGAATTCCCTGATTCAAAACATTTTAGGAAAAATAAATAATAAAGGCAAAAGAAAAAATGCACAGGCATATTTGACATTCCAGTGTATCTAATACAAACAAATTATTAGTGGTGCTGCCTAAATTTATTGTACTTTTTGCCCCATGAACTGTTTTTTTATTGTTGAAGTAATACTAAAAACATTTATTAATGCAAAATTGGAATACTCCTTGCAAAATTTTTATCTGATTTTTTTTCTAGGAAAATCCCACTCCAAAATTAAAGGATGTAGATCATCCCTTGCTGTAAGGGAGAAACGTATCAGTAAAGAGACAAGATACAGAGATCTTTTTATCAAAAAAGGTTTACCAGCCGCAATCAAGATAAATTTTTGCCATAACCACCGAATAAATATTGCTGAAGCATGGAACTGGTTAAAACGTTCCGAAGAAACCAAAGGAGCTTTCATTCAGTATTTTAATGATGGTAAGTTCTTGTGTTCTCACAAATTGTCCATTTTAAGTTATAGTAAAGAAAATGGCTCACTGTTAGCTTTTTCTTTTAATTATAATGAAAATTGTACAAAGTGCCTGCAGTATTTAATTTATAAATGTTTATTACATTAGATGCATTTATATGATTTCTACAAACTTGCACACGAACTCAGAGCCAGGCATTCACCTTCCCTCCCCTCCTTCTGCAAGTTTGACAGTTGATGCTTGATAATGTTTAGTTGACATTCTTCATTTTGCATCTGTCTTTCAGAGGAATAATATTCCTAACAAATTTCCTCAGAAAAGAGATCTAGTGGGCTTACACCAGGTGAGCTTGACTCATATTAACCTACCATTTTCTTTTGACGTTTTGTTTTTCCCTTTGAAACGGAGTAGTTCTAATATGGTGGCAAGCTGCCATGTACAATCATAATCACCAACTCTTGTCAAAATACTCAAACCTTTATGCAGTACATCATCTAATTTAAATAACGAGAAGAGCGAAACAGCAAACTAGGCATCTAATATGTTCCCTAACCTTGTAAACTTATTAGGGAAAACATCTTGCAATTTTGAGAAGATGAGTGAATTTTTTTTTAAAATAGTGAAAAATTCAAACAGTGACAAAAATTATACTAACTAGAAAAGTATCAACGATTTATTTTACTCTAATTTAGTTTTAGCCGCATGTTCTACCACTTTTTTTATAGATAAGATCTCAACTGGTTTGAGGAAAGTTTGGAATTTTTAAGTAGCCTGCACCAGACCTAATTATATTACATGTCCATTGTCAGTTTTCCTGTTTGATGTTTTCTAGACTGCTTTACATGATAATTTGTTACTTCCCAATTCATTATAAAAAACAAAAATATTTTTTTTTATTAATGAAGTTATGGAAAAATCCTAGTGATTAGATATTATAAACTTATCAGTTATTAATATGGGGATTACTAAGATGACATTACTTAACTTAGTTGTCAAATTTTCGGGTTGTACACCAACCCGTCTTTGGGACTAACTCAAAAGAGTAGGGGCACTTATCGGTGTGGGTAGGACACAGGGGGAAAGTTGAAGGAGCTGAAGTGTTTGTCACTTAGACGAACGCTATTGTTTTAGGGTTAAATTCTGTCATAATTTTCCGATGAAGCACTCCTGCACTGAAGCAGCTGGCTCACCAGTTGTCTGAGCATTGACATCCCATGGTTTGAGCTCAGCTTGTGACCGACTCGAATACCCACTGATCCATGGTCCAAATTTACTTTCACTTGTCTCTGCCATGTAAGATAGGTTAACGGCTCTTTCCAGTGTATTCTGAAAGGGGGGCACAGGCACTTTTGGCGTGCATAGTCCCTATGTGCTGGACATGCATTGTTCCATTATCTATTCTCCCCGTTTGGTTTGTCATTCTTTGTGCTGATTGTATTTTTTTTAATGTTTTGTTTTGCCATAATATTTGACATGGCTCATTGTATCTGTGTGTTGTCTTTGCTTTTATGCGTTCTGTACATCCATGTACCTGTTTCTTGTGTTTTCTTCAAAGCATTTCTTTGTTTTAGATGCATTCTTTCTTACCTGCCAGATTTTTATTTTTATTTCAGTATCTTGCATTTTAGGTACTGTGAACACCTAACACCACCTTTTTCCTATCTATCTTGTACAGCTGTAATCAAGAAATTACTTGAACTCAGTCTAGAAATGTAAAACATGATTTGCATTTAACTTTTATGAAATGAATATTACAATGGTTAATGCCTTGATAAAATAATTTACTTCCCTCCAAGCTTTTGTGTAGCTTATAAAAATACAAAAACTTAACAGCTACAGAGGGTGAGTTGAGAGTCTTAAAATAATTGCATAAACGCATGTGCTGCTGTAGGTATATCACATTAAAAAGTGGTAGTCGCTACTGTGAACAGCACTTCATGTTGTCGTTCTGTCTGTGGTTGGGACGCCCAAAAGATGAACTGCCAAAACCGGCTAATTAGGGAGCATTTGCTTTAGACGTTTTAACTCGGCCATGACACTGCTCAAGCAACTCGAAACATTTGTTACGCGAAAGGAGAAGGTTGCATGAACCACAGCACCGCAATCTGATGGTCCAAAAGATTTCGCTCAGGAGACAGAAACCTCAACAATTAGCCAAGATCAGGTAGGCAGTGAACCGTGGATTCAGAGGCCGTAGAGGCAAATCAAACAACCGGCACACAGATTATCAGGCGAGCTGCAAAAGATTTCGCTCAGGTGACAGAAACCTCAACAATTAGCCAAGATCAGGTAGGCAGTGAACCGTGGATTCAGAGGCCGAAGAGGAAAATCAAACAACCGGCACACAGATTATCAGGCGAGCTGCAAAAGATTTCGCTCAGGTGACAGAAACCTCAACAGTTAGCCAAGATCAGGTAGGCAGTAAACCGTGGATTCAGAGGCCGTAGAGGCAAATCAAACAACCGGCACACAGATTATCAGGCGAGCTGCAAAAGATTTCGCTCAGGTGACAGAAACCTCAACAGTTAGCCAAGATCAGGTAGGCAGTGAACCGTGGATTCAGAGGCCGTAGAGGCAAATCAAACAACCGGCACACAGATTATCAGGCGAGCTGCAAAAGATTTCGCTCAGGTGACAGAAACCTCATCAATTAGCCAAGATCAGGTAGGCAGTGAACCGTGGATTCAGAGGCCGTAGAGGCAAATCAAACAACCGGCACACAGATTATCAGGCGAGCTGCAAAAGATTTCGCTCAGGTGACAGAAACCTCAACAGTTAGCCAAGATCAGGTAGGCAGTGAACCGTGGATTCAGAGGCCGTAGAGGCAAATCAAACAATCGGCACACAGATTATCAGGCGAGCTGCCAAAGATTTCGCTCAGGTGACAGAAACCTCATCTATTAGCCAAGATCAGGTAGGCAGTGAACCGTGGATTCAGAGGCCGTAGAGGCAAATCAAACAACCGGCACACAGATTATCAGGCGAGCTGCAAAAGATTTCGCTCAGGTGTCAGAAACCTCAACAATTAGCCAAGATCAGGCAGACAGTGAATCGTGGATTCATAGGCCGTAGAGGCAAATCAAACAACCGGCACACAGATTATCAGGTGAGCTGCAAAAGATTTCGCTGAGGTGAAAGAAACCTCAACAATTAGCCAAGATTAGGTAGGCAGTGAACCGTGGATTCAGGGGCCGTAGAGGCAAATCAAACAACCGGCACACAGATTATCAGACGAGCTGCAAAAGATTTCGCTCAGGTGACAGAAACCTCAACAATTAGCCAAGATCAGGTAGGCAGTGAACCGTGGATTCAGAGGCCGTAGAGGCAAATCAGCCGCCCCGGTGGCGCAGTGGTCTAAGCGATGGCCTCTGATCACTCGTCCGAGATGGGTCCGGGTTCGAATCCCGGTGAGGCTTGGATGTTGTGTTTGTCTTACGGCACTGGCTCTCTCCCTTCCCTGGAACCAGTAGCCCTAAATTAGGGACGGGCGACTGCTTATAGCCCATTGAGTTGCTCACGGTGGTCGTTAAACCACCAAAAAAAAAAAAAAAAAAAAAGAAAGAGGCAAATCAAACAACCGGCACACAGATTATCAGGCGAGCTGCAAAAGATTTCGATCAGGTGACAGAAACCTCAACAATTTGCCAAGATCAGGTAGGCAGTGAACCGTGGATTCAGAGGCCGTAGAGGCAAATCAAACAACCGGCACACAGATTATCAGGCGAGCTGCAAAAGGTTTCGCTCAGGTGACAGAAACCTCAACAGTTAGCCAAGATCAGGTAGGCAGTGAACCGTGGATTCAGAGGCCGTAGAGGCAAATCAAACAATCGGCACACAGATTATCAGGCGAGCTGCCAAAGATTTCGCTCAGGTGACAGAAACCTCATCAATTAGCCAAGATCAGGTAGGCAGTGAACCGTGGATTCAGAGGCCGTAGAGGCAAATCAAACAACCGGCACACAGATTATCAGGCGAGCTGCAAAAGATTTCGCTCAGGTGACAGAAACCTCAACAATTTGCCAAGATAAAGTAGGCAGTGAACCGTGGATTCAGAGGCCGTAGAGGCAAATCAAACAACCGGCACACAGATTATCAGGCGAGCTGCAAAAGATTTCGCTCAGGTGACAGAAACCTCAACAATTTGCCAAGATCAGGTAGGCAGTGAACCGTGGATTCAGAGGCCGTAGAGGCAAATCAAACAATCGGTACACAGATTATCAGGCGAGCTGCCAAAGATTTCGCTCAGGTGACAGAAACCTCATCAATTAGCCAAGATCAGGTAGGCAGTGAACCGTGGATTCAGAGGCCGTAGAGGCAAATCAAACAACCGGCACACAGATTATCAGGCGAGCTGCAAAAGATTTCGCTGAGGTGAAAGAAACCTCAACAATTAGCCAAGATTAGGTAGGCAGTGAACCGTGGATTCAGGGGCCGTAGAGGCAAATCAAACAACCGGCACACAGATTATCAGGCGAGCTGCAAAAGATTTCGCTCAGGTGACAGAAACCTCAACAATTAGCCAAGATCAGGTTGGCAGTGAACCGTGGATTCAGAGGCCGTAGAGGCAAATCAGCCGCCCCGGTGGCGCAGTGGTCTAAGCGATGGCCTCTGATCACTCGTCAGAGGCCGCCCCGGTGGCGCAGTGGTCTATGGCGCTGGCCTCTGATCATTCGTCCGTAAGGGGTCCGGGTTCGAATCCCGGCAGGCATGGATGTTGTGTTTGTCTTACGGCACTGGCTCTCTCCCTTCCCTGGAACCAGTAACCCTAAATTAGGGACGGGCGACTACTTATAGCCCATTGAGTTGCTCACGGTGGTCGTTAAACCTCCAATAAAGAAAGAAGAAAGAAGAAGACTCGTCCGAGATGGGTCCGGGTTCGAATCCCGGTGAGGCTTGGATGTTGTTTTTGTATTACGGCACTGGCTCTCTCCCTTCCCTGGAACCAGTGGCCCTAAATTAGGGACGGGCGACTGCTTATAGCCCATTGAGTTGCTCACGGTGGTCGTTAAACCACCAAAAAAAAAAAAAAAAAAAAAACAAGAGGCAAATCAAACAACCGGCACACAGATTATCAGGCGAGCTGCAAAAGATTTCGCTCAGGTGACAGAAACCTCAACAATTTGCCAAGATCAGGCAGGCAGTGAACCGTGGATTCAGAGGCCGTAGAGGCAAATCAAACAACCGGCACACAGATTATCAGGCGAGCTGCAAAAGATTTCGCTCAGATGACAGAAACCTCAACAATTTGCCAAGATCAGGTAGGCAGTGAACCGTGGATTCAGAGACCGCAGAGGCAAATCAAACAACCGGCACACAAATTATCAGGCCAGCTCAGCATATCACAGACCACAGTTTTTTGCCACTTCAGGACCTCAGCAAGATCTACAGGAGCTTCCGCATTGTTCCTCACGAAGTGACGCTAGCTGAAGCAAACCCTCCGAGTAAAAGTGTGCGTGAAAATCGTAGAAAACCTGCGCACTGTATGTTTCATCAAGAGAATTGTTACATTCGATGAAAAGGGGGTCTATTTCCGTAATCCTAACACACAATGGCAGTGGTTGAACCCTGGCCAGCTTTGTCAACCTGTTGCCAAACGTGGGTGCTTCGAGCACAAGGTGATGCTCTGCGTCTGGTTGAATTTCTAGGGGATTATCCATTACGAATTCGTTCCAAGTGTTTGGACCATCAACACCAACCTGTACTCTGAACAGCTGAAGCGGATGTATGGCATTTTGAAGGAGAAGTACCCTGCACTGGTGAATAGAAAGCGCACTCTCCTACAGCAGGGCAATGCTCGACCTCACATCGCTCGAACGACCTGGACAAAACTTCAGGTACTTGAGGGCATTGAACTAATGTTACACCCAGCATATAGTCTGGACTTGCCCTGTCGGATTATTACTTGTTCCGGTCCATGGACCACTTCTTTTGTGGGTGGCACTTCAACAACCAAGAGGATTTGGCCGCTGGGGTGGAGTTCTTCGCCTCAAAGGACAAGAACTGGTACCACAGCGGAATACCATGGTCTATACACTGAATGCTAGTCAGCTTTCGCCGTAAAGGTACGTATGAAGACATAAAGCAATCCAAATATTGCAAAATTTTCGACTTTTGTTATTCTGGTGCTCAGAATAACAAACCTAGTTTGAAAAATAGACAAGCCATCTGAACTATAAAAATTTGTTCACTTAAGCATTTAATTCTGAAACATGCTTTTTTTTATCAGATATTGTTTAAAAAAATTATATGCAATTTCCCTTCTCTCTACCAGGAATGTCTCCAAGTGCTGCAAAAATGTACAATGAAAGTATGCTACTGGTTGATGGCCCACCGCAACTCGCAAACAGCAGAAGAAAACCACCCAGTCATTGGATATATCAACTTCATGATAAATGGATTAAGGAAAAATTTGGTGATTTGAAATCTGGCCCAAATTTATTTAGGTAAGTAATAATTTTTTTGCGTAGCATAAAGAACAAATTATGTATTCATGATTACTTTTAATAAGTTTTGAAATGATAATGCTTTAAACCCTAATATATGTACGAGTCACATTAAACAGCAATGAAGTGTGGCAGGGGTTAAGAAATACCAGCCAGGTACATTAAAAAAATATGCAAGACTTGTGTGCTTACGTACAGTTCATGAGCTCATTCACAAAAATGTGTAGATATTTCAGATATCTACCTTGCTTGTGAGCGCATAGTTATTCAACAAATGGCAGGGCAATCAAGGTAGATATACAACTCCCTTATTATATTTGTGTTACTCCTCTATGTAATAGAAGTTTCAATTTAAAAGAGCAAACTTTTATTTTTATGTGTGCAGCTATGAAATTTCCTTCCCCCGTTTGCACACAAAAATTCATACAGTAAAATACACGAAACAGGAACTTTCGTTTGCATGGATCAATGGGAAAAGTAACAATCCTTTGATTGGCAAGATAAGGTCTGATTGCACAGCCTGGGTATTATCCACTTTTGTGTTTATTTCAAAAGGTTGTACCATTAACAGGAATCCCCACATGCACATCATTGCCTGCAAGGCACTTTCAGAAGTGTTATACATTTCAGTGCTTGTAAAACACAACCCAAAAGCAATGTCTAGAATTGTGGCAAGCAGAGAAACTAGATGATGCAAAATATATCTCCCTTCCTTCGTGACACACATAACTTGTCAATAGGCATCAGCTGAGCACCTGAAACCTGCAGTTATGAACTCCTTGTACCCATCCTACTTCCTGATTCTTGCTCACCACTGTTTCTTCATTTACCCTGATTATGTGCAATTCTGAGATGAGAACGGAGATGGTGATTAACAAATTGGTTGTATTCAAGAACTTTCCTCCATTAGCAAGGGATTAGAAGTGGATCACCACAACAATTTTTATAAAGAATTCTGCTAAAATTAAGCCAGAACCTGGTATTTTAATATCTGTGCTGAGGGTGGAACATAGTCAAAACAGTACTGACTACCTCACTGGGCCGATAATCTCACATACCTGTATCTATGTTGTCCTTACTGCCACTTTTGTGAAAAATCAAGATTCCAATAATTGGAAAAAAAAAAAAGAAGGAACTTATCTGACAACCCAATAGCATTGGTAGTTACAAGTGTATTTTTTGATCAGGTAAACATTTTTTTCTGTATCTAAGTATTTATTTCCACGTTTTAGCAGTCAGCTACAATTCTAGCTTCAAGAACTTGAACTTAAAATTATAGTTTCTAAGAAGTTATTTTACATTTATTATATTCCTGTTACATTTTCTGAAAGATATAGCTACTGTACACAGTTATTGATTTCAATATATATATATATATATACATTTGTGTTATTTTTTTATCAAAAGTCACTGGACATCTGTATGTTGGAAAAGTATGCTTGAAACGCAATAACTTTTGAAATGAGTTTTTGTGGAGAAAGTGCTCTGAAGAAAAGTTATGGAATTCAACATATATTGAAAAGTACACAAATTAACACCACTTACAAATTGATGAGGATCTGAGTGGTTTACAATACCACATAGTATTTGATGCATAGTGTATTGGTCTAAACTGGAATAAAACATTAGGAAAACTTTATAATCATTACCTACAGTGCTATAGCTGCACTCCCAAAGACTGTGCATTATACACTGAGTGGCCACTTTATTATGACCACCTGACAGTTTACTCCTTCAGTGCCATAGCATGCACTCCCAAAGACTGTGCATTATACTGTATAAACAAATGCAAATCCTTCCACTCAAGAGATTTGTCCCAAATGTTTTACTTCCACATTCTTTTAATTTTTATAAACAAATGACTCTTATATTTGTATGCTCCAGATAAGATTTTGTAGTGTACTGTTCAAACTTATATATGCAAAGCATTTTTCCATGAAAACGTTTCAGAGGGTGTCCGGACTTTTGATACTATAGTGTGTGTGTGTTTATTTCAAATACTATGCATCTAATCACATGAATTTTAGCTTGTAGACTGATATGTACACACACAGATATTTACAATGCTTTTTTTTTCTTTTCAGTGCTGCGGAATCTCATGCACAAAAACTTGAAAAAGAAGGGTTTCGTATGGTCATTCAGAAACAGCCACTGTGTTTTACCATAGTGACACCTTTGATGCTCCGAGCTCTGGCTTTCTGGAAACCCGCCACTTAATTTTTATTGACACAAGCAGTTCCTGTGATCCGGCTCAAAGTGCACCCACCCTGTGTTTGGTGTCCACAAAAGCAGGGGCAGTGCCAATTGGAATAGCAACCCATGACAGTCAGGCTGAGTGCAGTATTTCACTGTTTTTGTTGCATTAAAACAATATGGGAAAGTGTCACCATATCGCAGTATGAAAACTTCATGACTGATGATAGCACAGCATTAAGAAATGCATTACACAGTGTTTTCCTAGGTATTAGACTCTTACTGTGTATGTTCCATGTTCCACAAGCTGTGTGGAGGTGGTTGTGGAATGAAAAGAATGCGTTTTTGAAGAAGGATAGAAGAAATATAATGAACTTATTTCGTCAAATTATATATGCAGCAAATTATTCCAAACTTGCTGAAAAGCAAGAAGAATTTCAAAACAGTGAGTACTTTCAAAAGTATGGAAATCTAGCAAAGTATATGGAAACACTCTTCAAGCGCAAGGAAGAGTAGTGCTTAGCATATAGGCTGAATGTATTAAATAAAGGTCATAACGCAAATAATTATGCTGAAGCTACATTCAGGTTTCTAAAAGACATCATCCTTACAAGACTAAAGGCATTTAATTCAGTGGCCTTAATGCAATTTGTATGTCATGCACTAGAACAGTATTACGCTAAGAGACTCTTGGATGTAGCTTTCAGCAGAATAAAGAAACCCCATCTTCTGTTCCAAAAATATCTTGACAAAGGACAGCAAGTGTTGGAAACATGTGAGGTAAGACAAGTGACGCATTCTGAAAATTTCTGCGTGGTACAATCAGAATCAAATAAGTCGTCCTTTTATGACATTGACATCCATTCATGTACATGCATAAAAGGCATTCAAGGTGCATTCTGCAAACATCAAGCTGCTGTATATTTGAAGTATGGAACAAACTACCCTAATGCTCCTATGGTTCAATGCAATGAGAAAATAATATTTTATAAAATTGCTACAAGTACAATAGACATGCCCTGACAATTTTTAGAAGGGATGGACCTGGAAGAAGAAGAAGATCCTGATTTTGCAGCACATACTCAAGAATATGCGCAGCATGAAATTCCAAATCCTCTTATACATCTTGCTGCAGTTGAAAGCTGCAGCACTACATCTGCAGATATTGCAACTGAATTTCGAGCAGAAATGGATAAAATAGCCAAAATTTTAGAAGAAAATGAATCTGATGCTTCTCTAGTTCAGCAAACCAGGAAATTTTTTAAAGAGATCAAGGGGGTAAACACAGGGGTGCAAATTTATCACTTCCTAGAACGCATTTCAGCAAAGAATATTATGAAGGGGCGAAAAATAAAGCCTCAACCTACCTCAGTGTCTCGGAGAAAATGTCATGCACGTGGAAGTGCTCGTTGCCCATCAGAACGTCCTACAAAGGACAAAATTTAAAAATGTGCAAAACGCACTTATAGCTCTGGTGAGAATATTAGCTCTAATAAGCCCAATGCAAAAAGTCATGGGGGTGGACACTAAAATTATTAGCCTTTTCACCTCAAATCATAATTTCAGTTACTGT
Source organism: Macrothele yani (assembly GCA_039090855.1). NCBI lineage: Eukaryota > Metazoa > Arthropoda > Arachnida > Araneae > Macrothelidae > Macrothele > Macrothele yani. Next base: position 68,622,320 of record CM077025.1, on the reverse strand, counting down.
CAGGCATGAAAAGGTGGTCATGGCATCACTTTATCTTTGTACTATGAGGTATAAATAAATTCAGTTTGTCGATCTTATCTTTTGTCCTTCTTGGTGTTGCTATTTTAATGGCCAACAGTGCACACACACACACACACACACACACACACACACACACATATATATATATAGACCCAGAAGAAGACCACATGGGAGATGGGTGAATGAAATTCGAAAGTACGCGGGAGTAACATGGAGGAGACTGGCACAAGACAGACCGTTGTGGAAGAAACTTGGGGAGAGATTTTCGTCCAGCAGTGGATTGATAATGGTTGACAATGATGATGATGATATATATTGGTGTCAAATACACAATTCCAAAATTATAAATTTTGTTAATGAAGAATATGTATGCGTGCATGGGATAAAATTAGTAGTTTTTGAACATAATTGTTCCTTATTTTCTCCATTACCTAATATGTGCAACCCACCCATGTTTTTTTTTTTTTTTTTTTGATGGAACAGGCGAGGAAACTGCCAAAGCTGTGGTGGATTGCCTAGAACAGCGTATAACGAAGTAAATTTCTCCGTCATTTCTGTCCACGCCAGGATTCGAACCCGGATCCCCTCATTCCGGAATAAGTTGCTCTACCAATTGAGCTACGCGGACGTTTTATTCTGATTCCTATCTGCCTTTATGTCGTGTGCGTCCTTCTGGCAGGTACGTTACATCATCTCCCCCTTATTTTTTTTATTTTTTCGAAGTGCTGGAGAAGGGATTCTCTTATTTTTCCTATCTCGCGGTGTGGAAATAACATCACACCATTGCGAGATTTTGAACGGTCGGGTCATCCGGATAGTTCGGGCGCCATTACAACGAAGTAAATTTCTCCCTCATTTCTGTCCACGCCAGGATTCGAACCCGGATCCCCTCATTCCGGAATAAGTTGCTCTACCAATTGAGCTACGCTGACGTTTTATTCTGATTCCTATCTGCCTTTATGTCGTGTGCGTCCTTCTGGCAGGTACGTTACAAGCGGTTCCCAACCTTTTTGACTCGCGGAGCCCTTTTAGAATAAATTTCTATGGCGGAGTTCCTTAGTCCTACCCTATGTCTTACAAGTTAATGGTGTTTAGGAGTAAAGTTACGGGGGGGGATAGATAGTAAGAAAATGTAAAGTAAAGATATATCTAAACTAAACAATTGCGCAATGAAATTATATTTAAAAAACTTTGAAATTTATCATAATATCTCAATTTATTCTCAACTACCTCCAATACACATGATATTGTCAAAACTTGGCCATACATAAAAGTTCTTCCAATGTTCAATAAATCAAACCATTTGCGTACCAACAGATTTTACATTATTGGCGAGAGCAACAATAAGGTCCATACAATAAACTCAGTTCCTCCAATTTAATCATTACATCTAATTCAATTTGAATACATATTCGTTCATTACTTGTTATTCGAAATTTTTATTATTCATTATAGAAAACAATTCCTATTTAATATTACTAACTACAGTGCAACTAGAGTGCCCTGTAGTGCAACTGTAGGCCTAAATTAAGACATAACATAAAATAATGTATAAACGTTCAATGAGACACCAGTGTTTGCATTTTTTTGCACAGTTTTCTTATTTTAGGTTTAATTGATGATAATTGCAGGCGAATGTCTGGTTCTGCTTTTAAGCGGCTTCTGTATTTCGTTTTGGTACCTGTATAGGCGGAGAATCCCTTTTCACAGAGATACGTAGTTGAGAAAGGCAGCAATACTAATTTTGCTTTCTCTGACAAGATTTTCATACTAATTTTGCTTTCTCAGACAAGATTTTCCTGCAGCAGCCACGGAGCCCTTAGGGCTCCGCAGAGCACAGGTTGGGCACCACTGGCCTAGAAGAATGGGGGTACACGGATCGCATCCAAGTAATGTAATTCGACACAACGATTAGTAACACCGGTCACAGGGCAGGGGCTTTCAAACTTACTGAATTCAATTTGGGAAGAGACCTGCTGAATCTCACATGTCGCCACCATATTATGGAGATTGTGGCGCAAAAGGTCTTTGCCGCATGCAACATCCACTCTACTGGTCCTGACATCCTGCTTTTTACCTGCTTCCAACAGCATTGGCAATTTATCAACCCGAAGAATTTTGAAGTCATCGAAGAAGAGGCCACGGAACGGGAAAATTTTATTAACTTCTGTGCGCAGCAGCTAACTGACAGCCAACCATGTTACGACTACCGGGAAATGCTAGAACTGACTATAATCTACTCAGGTGCCAGTCCTTTCCGAGGAATCTGGTTCATGCAGCCCGGAGCCCTACACCGGGCTAGATGGATGGCTTGCATCATTTACGCAATAAAAATATTCTTTTTTCGTTCTCAATTTAAAATGACAAAACGTGAGCAAGCCGCCATAAAGATATTTGCAGCTTTTGCCATCAGCCTGTACATCAGATCATGGTTTGTGGCCCCACTTGCAGCTGCTGCCTCAGCCAACGACCTTGCTCTCTTGAAACAAGTGGAGGCTTATAATGACAAAGCCATGTCAAGTGCCACTACACTGCTGGCCACCCAAAATGCAACACCAAGAACGACACGAGATAGCAAAGCCAGATTTACTGGACACATAACAACAGATACAAAGATGAAACGATGGAGCTTACAGGCCCGTGCGACTTGTGGAACACGCAGACATCAATAGTTCGTGTGGCCCCCATGGCTGGCAATAACGGCCGCTACACGCTGCGGCATCGAACGAAAGAGGCTTTGGATGTGGGCATGGGGTATGTCAGTCCAGGCTGCTTCCACACGTAGCCACAGCTCATCAGGCGTAGCAGCGGGTGGTGCTTGCCGGACCACTCGGTTGCCGATCAGCGACCAGACGTGTTCGATGAGTGACATATCGGGAGAACAGGCGGGCCACGGCAGCAGTGACACCTGGTAAGCCGTGAAGAATTGTTGCACGATGCGTGCCACGTGCGGGTGAGCATTGTCCTGTTCAAACGTGGCTGCTGGCAGGTCCTGCAGGTAAGGGAGGACTACAGGCTCCGAAACGTCGGAGATATAGCGGTGGCTGTTGAGTCTACCGGCGATGCGTACCAGAGGGGTGCGGGTGTCATATCCAATTTCGCCCCAAACCATAACGCCAGGCGACGGACCGGTATGACGATGCATAATGCAGGCGTAATACAGTCTCTCGCCGTGGTGCCGCCACACGCGGATCCGACCATCGTGGTGTTGCAGGCAGAAGCGGGATTCGTCGGAGAAGACAATATCGTGCCATTCCGCAGTCCAGGTGCGGCGTTCAACGGCCCATTGCCACCGCACTCGCCGGTGGTGTAACGTCAATGGTAATAATTTTAAATTAGCGCAGCCCTGAGCTCTCCTTTTAGTTTTCTCATTCTTTCCAGAGAATTAGTTATACAAGTATGTGTGCAGCATCAATATCAATTTCTTATCTATAATTTATCTCAAGTACTTACCTTGTTTACCCAGGGAATTTTCTGAGTTAACAGGGTGAAGTATGCTTCTCACAGAATTTTAGCCATTGAGTTGCATTCATTGCCTTTGATCGAAAGAACATTATTACCTCTGCGCGCGCGCGCGTGTTTGTTTATTTTATAGGGTATAACAGTGCTTACAGCAGTCTTCCAGCTTCAGAAAGTAGTTTTGTAATTTTTGATGATAAATAACAGAGGTGAAACTAAACAGACCCAGGGGCGGCATTTCGTTTGGGGGAGCGAGATTTGTAAAATCCACAATGGGGAATAAATACAATGTTTGTGTGTGTGTGTGTGTGTGTGGGGGGGGGGTTACACTGGAATTCCGGCAAAATTTTTAATTTTTCCTTTTTAGCACTAAAAAATAGTTTATAATCTTCTGAATATTCCGGCAAACTACCAGACTCTCCTGCTACTGTAAACAGCTATTTTGGCTATGACGACCATTTTGACAGGTCCGTAGTTTATTGGAAATTGCATGCCGGGTACATTTCTTTCCTTTTTGGGCCTTCCTGTTTTGTAGTATAGTTCTGTCTGTCTTTGAATTATACTAAGGCTTTTTTAATATTGCTCTGATCTTGATTTTTTGGTTATTTATTCTCACAGATGTCTTCATGTTTTCAAGGGTGCTTATTCTGTGAAATCAAATTTCCTGAAATTAACGTACATCAAAATTTTTATCCCCCCTCTCCAAAAAAATGCGGAATATACTGTATTTTTCCACGTATAATCTGCACACACAAAGCACTTTTTGCCCACCAAAAGAAAAACAAAATGTAAGATAGCAGCACTTCGGGGAAAAACGGAAGCCTTTCGCTATTTTTTCACCTCCACATGCCAAGTCTAATCACCCTTATCAACAAAAACTCAGTGCCTTTTACAGTTGCGTATATCGCGCGATACATATATGTTCAGATAAGGACGGTTTGGAAAAAGAACTTTATTTCCTTAAACGTGTTGCAGTACAGCGAGGATACAACCCTTCCATTACAGACAAGGCTCTGACAAAATTCCGGAAACCGAAGTCCATCTCCACATTAACTCCTGTGATGCGCCCATTGCGAGATAATTTTGCCATTATTCCATTTTCCAGTGACATTGCCTTCAAAATTACAAAAATTCTCAAAACCTTTAATTTTAAGGTGATTTTTAAACCCATAAACAAAATGAAATTTTTAGGATCAAAGGACTGTGTTGAAGACAAAAACTCGTGGGGAATTTATCAAATTCCATGTGAATGTAGCGCTTCGTATATAGGACAGACCCGCAGAGTCTTACGTTTTCGATTGAAGGAGCACAAGACCTACATTCAGAATTGTTACCTAAAGAAGTCATCGATGGCTAAACATTGTTACGAAAAGGACCACAGATTTCTCTTTGAAGAAGCAAAACTTATTGACAAGCCAGATTCAACCTCCAAACTTGATAGTTTGGGAGCTTTCCATATATATCAGAAGTCTTTGCAACTTGTTAATGACATGGCATCCACGCCATTTCTATCAAACGCGTGGAAGCATCTAATCAAAACACGTGACTGTAAACACCATTTATGATGTCATATACAATTTGAATATTTACGTGCCATTCGTCCTGATGAAGCTATGTCAATACCCAGGGAAACCATGGTCGGCTTGAGAAATAAAAAAATAAACATTTGTGACAACTACGTTGTATTATCTTAATCTATATATAATCGTCACAAGACTGCAGTTGTTGAGATAAAGAAAATAGGGGGGGGGGGTTAATATCGTTAGTTGTTCTGGTATTTATTTATGACACCGTTAAAAAAAGTAAAAAAAGGTATATTTGCTTGCAATAAAAAAAAATATCAGATTATTCGCACCCTCGTATAGTCCGCCCCTACCCAACAGTTTCGTGGGAAAAAACACAGATTGTCCGCAGAATATACGCGGGAAAATACAGTAGTGTCATACCTTATATTCCTAGCTCGTTTTCCAAATTCTGATATTTTCTTAAGAACAGTGGACAGTGGCTGTTATAAAATTTCATTAATCGAAATTTTTATAAAGGCCACTGTTCTTAAAAAAATGTCAGAGCTTGGGAAATGAATTAGGAATGTAACAAGAATTACCGTTGTCTGCTGACAAACACTGAACAAAACAGGAAGGCATCAATTATTGGGCGTGTGCATAAGTTCTACCCGTTTTTTTAGGCTACAAAGAAAGGAGGAGAACACAACAAATAACGTACCTAGGATTTCAAATAATTGCCATCCTTCTGTACGACCTCTTGCCATTTGTCTATGAGTAGGTGAATCCCACGCCAGAAAAACTCATGTGTTTTAGACTAAAAAAGTCATGTAATGCCATTTTCACATTGTCCACATCATCGAAGGTTTGAAGAGCGAAGGCGTTCTGGAATGATCGAAAAAGATGGTAGTCCGTAGGTGCCAGGTCAGGATAATACGCAGGGGGAAATACATTACAAAAGTTACTGGACTTCCCAACCAAAGTCCAGTAATTTTTGCCGAGTGATTAATAAGCATGAGGCCTGGCGTTATCATGATGAAGTATCACGCCTTTGCGATTGACAAGTGCTGGCCGCTTCGATGTCAGTTGTTCTTTCATTCTGTCCAACTGTTGACAGTAGAGGTCAGCATTTATCGCAAACACCTCCCAGTCGATTATTCCCTGGACATCCTACCAAACACTCAACAAAACCTTTTTGGGATGCAGTCCTCCTTTTAAGGTCGATGGAGCAGGCTCCGCAGCTTGGCACACAGTCCGTCGACGCTGTACATTACGGTACAGTACCCATTTATCATCACCCGTTACAATACGTGCCAAAAACTTTTCATTTCTGTGACGAGAAAGCAAAGAAACACAGGTACGGATTCTCTCCTCTCGTTGCTTTTCAGGAAGCTGGTGCTGAACCCTGTTATCAAATTTGGTGATGAACCCAAGCGCATGCATCCTTCTTTCGACTGTTGTTCCGTGTACCGACAACGTTCCCGCTAATTTCTGAACGGTTGGATGTAGGTCATTTGTTACGGCTTGGTCCACATTCTCGTCAGAAACCACGGATGAACGTCCAGGACGTGGTTGATCTTTACAGCTTCTGTCTCAGTCCCGGAATTTACGAAACCAACAGGCAACATGTGATGTCATTAACTGCATCCTTCCCATACACTTGACAGATGTTGCGGCAAGCCGCGGCTTCAGTACTGCCTTTATCGAACTCGTACAGCAAACAATGTCTAATGTGCCCCTTATCGCATGTCATGTTACACCGTCCGTGATTTCCGTTACGAATGACTTACTCGGACAAACCTAGTGCCTCTACAGTATATGATCTACTGCTCCACGCTTTATTGGCCGAAAATTCGACATCGCAGCGTCATTTGTGACGTAACTACTCCGATCGCAATTTGCATTTATTACAAAAACGGGTAGAACTTTTGCACACACCTGATCTGTAAGTTGCTTTTTTATTTTCTAATCTCAGAATCTTGCTTTTTATAAGTACGAAAGTACCTGTATAAAAGTAAAATACTGAGAAAATAAAAAAACAGCAACTTACACAATTTTTTCTGTGTGTTTCACAAAAGTTACTATTCTTTTCTTTTTTTTTTACTTAGGGTTAAAAAAGTTTTATTACTTTTTATATGCTACGGTGCATTTTTTGTTCCCACATTTTGTAATACATATATCAAAAGAATTGAAAAAAAAAGTAAGGGCACTGAAAAAAAATATAGTAACATTTAAATTGAGAAGTGCTGAACAGAAAAGTAACATTTGTTCACTATAATGTGAGATTGACAGACAAAAAAATTATCAGCATATCTAAATTATTGAAGATGGAGTAGAGTTTTTAAGTGTTTTAAAATTTGAACAATTAAAATTCAAAAAACATAATAAAACATACACATCATTTTTAAATTTTGTATTTACCTTGGTTCTACACTTCCACTTGACATGTTCGTGATTTCTTCTTGAAATTGACTTCTTAGTTTAATTAAATGAGCAGAACTGCAGAAAGCATTTTCAGTGTATCCCCCCCCTTTAACAAAATACAGCTAATTACCAACCATCTAGTTCAGTCGTAAACGCCGGCTGCCAGTGTCTGGAAGAAAAGAACATTTTCTAACCATATCACCGTAGTCAAGAGGCATGTCAGTAGTAGAAAACGCTACGTTTGATCTAGATAAACTTAACATTGTGCACCTCACAGCGGCGCCTCACGGTCGTTGCAGGGGGCCGTCACAGGAAGGGGGATGAAATTTGCGTGAATTATGTTTCACATGAAGAAGTAATAACATGAAATGTACACGTTTTTGCATGATGAAATAGTTTTGCAAGCATACCTTATGAGATGTGGTTATAGAAAAAGCAAATTCTCAAATTTTTTTCAATTTAATTTCTTTTTCTTTTCTTTCACAGATCACAGCTGATGCGACTAATGAGACAGAAGCAAATCGTGGTGAAATACTAGTGGCTGTTTTGTTGTCCCACTCCCCGCTTTACATGCTCGATCTGTTCCTTCAGTTTTGCTAGAATATTTGATCTTAACAGACATATGCTAACACATAGTGGAATAAAACCATTCGAGTGTAAGCAATGCACTTCTAAATTTACTCGGCAATCTGATAGAAAACGACATGAAACACGATTTCATAAGTCCAAACAATTTCATGTTGTGGGTGAATCCAATAATCCTACGTTTCCAGATCCGCCCAATGCTTCTTCGTTGGAAGAGTCGATTGATAACCTCCTATTAACAGACCTTCTAACATTGCAACGGCTCCGTCGAAGGCTGATCCGAAGGATTTTGTGCTTACTGAATATGTTGCTGTTGGTAGGCTACATACTTATAAAACCACTCCTGAAAGTGGATAATCGAAATGCCTTCCAACATTTTAAAATGAGATTAAGAATTCAGCTGTGGAAATCCTTCGTCAATGCTTGGTGGGATAACCAGCTGCCAAATCAAATATTTTCACGGATGTCATGTTTAAGAAACCGAAACAGGAAGATCCTGGAGACTGAATATTGCATATATAATCCAAAGACGACCAATAGACTATTGTATCGTGCATCCAATATATAAGAAATTTAGAATATAATGGCTCAAAATGGGACAATGAAAAGACAGAGACTGAAATCAAAGGATCTGGGTGATTTTTTCTCATGTGTTATGGCTGGAACTCAGGGTAAACCGATTTAGCCCTCTGCGGTAAGAAGAGGAAATGGGTTATATGCGTCTCCGCTGGATTTTTTTCCGATGATATCCTAAACTAATGAGTGACAGTCTGCCTCATCGAATACATGCTGAAAACGTTCAATTAAATTTGACCCTTAGACAGAGAAAACCATCATTGATCTCCTTAAGGGGTCCAAGGTCCTTCCCTGGAAGCTTATCAGTTCTTCCTGTTGAGAATAAAAACAGCTTGTAACTCTTCACCAATTCTTCATTTTTTTTATTTGAGGTTTAACGACCACCGTGAGCAACTCAATGGGATATAAGCAGTCGACCGTCCCTAATTTAGGGTCACTGGTTCCAGGGAAGGGAGAGAGCCAGTGCCGTAAGACAAACACAATATCCATACCTTACACCGGGATTTGAACCCGGACCCCTTTCGGACGAATGATCAGAGGCCATCGCTTAGACCACTGCGCCACCGAGGCGGCATTTTTTTCTTCAGTTTGCATGAGTCTTGAGGCCAGTCGATTGTTTCTTTGACTGCTTCTTCACCGACAGAGCTAGAAAAAGTCCTTTTCAGGACAAATTTCTTTTTTATTTCATTATTTTTATTCATTTTCATTTTTATTTAATTTGCATGTGTGTGTGAATGAAGGTCACTGCGTGGGCTTAATCGCTCGGTAAACCTAAATGTGTTTTATTTTTATTATGGAACCATGTTTGGTGAATTTCACCACTTGCTACAATGAGGCGACAAAGAGGGACGTGGCTTTCCTCATACCGCCATCTCCAAATGGATAGTACAAGTATTGGTTTAATAACTCGCTCGGGGGACTTTTAGCTGTAGCAAATTCTATGATTTCAGTTTTCTTTCCTTGATGTATATGTTAAATTTAGGTGATAATTAACTGTCCAAAAACTAACTTTTTCTAAAACAAAGTTGTAAAAAACAGTTCTTGTCAATAATAAACATTTAAAAAACGTACCTCGTCACTTTTCAAGTGAAATATTTTGATGTTTTTAGATTTCCGACATGTCTGAAGACTGTCTTTATAAGTCAAATGATTTCCCCATGTTATTCTATGAAAATTTTTCCTGTTTTTCATATTCGTGTTTTCCAAAAACCGCCCTCTAAGTAAAATGAAGTATAACATTTTTAACCTGCGCGAAAATTAACTTTGCCAAAGCTAACTTTCTTTTAAACGAAGTTGCAAAAACAGTCTTTGTCAATAATGAACTTTTAGAAAACCGTACGTTACCAATAACAAGCTTTTAAAAAACAAACCTTGTCAATAATAAACTTTCAAAAAACGTACCCTGTCCCTTTTCGAGGGAAATATTTTGCTCTTTTTGGAATTCTGACATGATTGAAAACTGTCTTTTTAATGAAATGAATTGTCCATGTTATTCTATGGCATTTTCCCTATTTTTCAGTTTCGTGTTTTTCAAAAACAACCCTCTTGTGGAAATGATGCGTAGCATTTTCCTAGCAAAAATGAACTTTCCCCAAACTAAAATTTTCTAAAATGAAGCTGTACAAAACAGTTCTTGTCAAAAATAACCTTTAAAAAAATGTACCTTGTCAATAATAAATTTTCGAAAAACGTACCCTGTCACTTTTCGAGTAAAATATTTTGTTCTTTTTTAGAATCCTGACATGTTTGAAAACTTTCTTTTTAGTGAAATGATTTTCCTATGATATTCTATGGGATTTTCCCTGATTTTCTAATTCGTGTTTTCCAAAAAACCACCCTCTTCAATAAATCAATACATTCATTTTTCGTACTTCTCAAAATTTCGCAAAGTCAAAACTAACATAGTGCAAAAAAGAAATGAACAAATAACTGACTGGAGAAAAATTTGGGAGGGAATGTAAGAAAAGGTGTTATACAGACTCACGGAGGAGGAGATAGATAGTACAGAACATGAGGTTTTTCTCAAATGATGTATGTTTTCCATTTTAATTAAATATTTCTTCCTTTAAAAATAATAGTTGATACATCCTGTGGTAGATTATCTGCTAGAGTCCTAAAGAGCGGAAGTCTAAAAACTTGGAAAAAAAAATCTGTGGATGTACTCGAATTTTGAGGTTACTATGTTCAACTTGTGTTTTGAGCAAGAGTCTCTCGAAAAAAACGGTGGAATGTTTTGTGTGCTCTGTTAATATTCTTCTAAGATTATTCTTTTAAGAAAAATGGAGATGAGAAATCTCAAGTCACATAAAATGTAAATATAGTAAGGAGTTCAGCTCTTGTCGTGTTCTGTTGATACAAAGTCCGTTTGAACATATGTTTTACTGTAATGTAAAGAGTATCCTGAAAATTCCAGGAGTGTAAAAAAAAACAACGTTTAAGGACAGTTCTTTTAAACCATTTCCCTGCGTTTTAATCCCGTTTAGAGGAAATTTAACTCTTTTTTTCTGTTCTGGTATGGATTTGAAGAGATTTACAATTTTCAATAAAGCTTGATCTGTTAGGTTTTGTGATGTATAATCAAAATGTCATGTATTCATGAAGAGAATGAAGATTACGAAAAAGTATAAGGGTAAACCCGAAACAAACGAGATTTTTTTCGAATAGTCGTTAACACTAAACTAAATTCATATCTAAAGAGCATACATACATAATCTTAAAAGATGTGGAAAACGAAATCAAAATTTCATTAACATTGTGGGAAAATGAAATGCCCTTTTAATGTGGTTGTTGAAGAAAGTAGAAGTTGAGATGAACAGATTTAAGGGAAAAATTTCCTCGACAGAGCGCTGTTTGAAAATCACTAGAGTGACATAACTTCGAGTATGTTTTCAAAACGGAAAATATTTTGTTAAGACTAGAATCAAAGAAAAACTGTCGTATATACAGTATGTCACTGATTCAAAAATAATTCAATATGCACGAAATGTTTTTTTAAAAAAAGTACGACTTCTGTATTTCAACAAGGTTAATCATTACTCAGGAAATCGTTATCAGCTACAAGAATCCGATGAGAAATATTCCATGAATTAATACACTTGGCGACTGATTGTATTAGAGCAAGTGTAAGCACATGGTCAAATGGAGAAGTCCTCAATCATACATGCATGCTCATAACACGGGATGCCGGGTGAGGAGGAAATTGAGGGCCCTGAAAGCCTCTTGCCCAGGGCCCGAAACTGTCTAAGTCGGTCCTCACCCGTGGTATGAAATTAATGTAACAACAAATCAAAATGTTTTGAGAGATGTGGAATTAAAGCTGCTCAGGAAACTGATTCAACGTTGCTAGAAAATGAAACAATCCCGGAAGATGATTCTTATTTAAAGGAATTGAATAGAGTCTGTGAAGCAGCCCACATAGACAGCTGTGTCAGAAATGAAGACATGCAATGCTGCGATTATGAAACTGCAATTTGCAGTATTAATGATTGTGAAAACAATGATGATAAACAATCAAACGAAGCACCGCATTCAACTTTTCCATTGAATGATGCTTTAAATGTGATCGCCCGTCTAAGATCAACAATGTAGGTATATGGTCCTGAAATGAAACACAACGGTGATCACGACAGTTTGGAATTAATCGAGAATGAAATGGAAAATATCATGTTGCGCAAAAAAACTCCAAACGACTAAACAAACTTAAAGCAGTTTTTCCAGAAAAAATGAACCAGTTATCCAATGTGAAATATATTTGTGGTCATACGGGCACGTTTAATGCGTTGTGTTCGAGTGCATAATTGTTTCATTTTACTTTATTAAAGGAATTTAAGTAAAACACCAGAAAATCCAGAATCGTTTTTTCTTTTTCTTGACTGAGGGTTTAACGACCAACTCAATAGGCTGTAAAAAGTCGCCCGTCCTTAATTTAGAGTCACTTGCTCCAGAGAAGCGAGAGAGCCAGTGCCGTCAGGCAAACACAACATCAATTCCTCACTGGGATTCGAACCTAGACACATCTCGGACGAATGATGATAAACCTGCGCTTAGACTATCACACCACCGGGGCAGCTAAATCCAGAATCATCAAATTAAAAAATAAAATAAATAAAAAGAAAGCAAGTAAGAAAGAAAGAAAGAACAAGCACTTCACAGCAGGCTGCATTGAAAAAAGGAATTTTTTTAAATTTATTTACACGTCGGGAAAGAAGATCTTTCGGCAAATTGAACAACTGTAGTTGGCGGTCACCTGTCAAGATGGCCATTTTTTCACAGAACCGAATTATCAGGATCTCCTAATACAGGAGATGAACACCACGGATACTTACACTCCGGTTTCTCAAAGCCATAAAGACATTGTTAAAAATATCATCGCTCTGCATAAAAGGATTAAGCTTAACGTGTCTAACTTAAACGTTCCTTTCATTTATGCTATCCCAAAGTTTCATAAGAAACCTGTTACCTTCCGTTTTATTACCAGTGGAAGCAACTGTTATAATAGTAAAGCGGGTGGGTTGCTTCAGAGATACTTGTCCGTGGTGCTTCGCCAGCTGGGTTCGACTTGGATTATTGGGAGCAATGACAGCGTCTTGGAGGCACTTGGCTCGGTGACTGTCACAAAATATCTTTACCTCAATTTCATTGAAGGGTTTGTGGCAGGTGGCCTTAAACATACATACGAAGTTCGAGCCCGGGACTACAGAACAGTATTTTCCCTTCCTACAGGATTTCTGTATTAATAACAATTTCGTTATCGTGGGCGATGGGCTATACCTCCAAACTCGTGGTATCCCGATGGGCAGTCGCTTTTCTAGCAGTTTGGCTAATCTATATCTACACTTCTTTGAGGATAGATTTATTGGCAATCAATCTTTATCTGGAATTGCTCTAAGATATGTTGATGATATCATTGTCTTTAACATTTCGGACTTTTGCGTTGCGCCACTATACTTGTATCTTGAGGACCTCACCCTAGAAAAAACTAACAGATCGTCTATTTGTGTTTGTTACCTCGATTTAGAGGTACAAGTGGACGAGAAGGGAAGAGGTGTTTTTTTTTTTTTTTGATTGGAGGTTTAACGACCACCGTGAGCAACTCAATGGGCTATAAGCAGTCGCCCGTCCCTAATTTAGGGCCACTGGTTCCAGGGAAGGGAGAGAGCCTGTGCCGTTGGTTGGTTAGTGGATTTTAGTGGCGCAAGGGCCAGGGTTGGCCAAAGAGCGCCAGACAAAGAACTATCAGCCACAGATTTTTAAAAGCGTGGAAAATGATTAAGAGCAGACAGGCTTGTTAAAAGATGGAAAAGAGTATGATGAAAGCTGTGAAGACAAGGTAGTTAATTAGGTTTATATAAAAATTTATTAATTTACTATTATAATTATAATTTTTTTTTATATTTAAACACAACTACACAAAGGATGAGTCACCAGGAGGGGGACGAACCGTCACTCTCCTCCCCCCACTCCTCTGCAATGTTGGTTGAGGCTGGGGACGAACTGTCACTCTCCTCCCCCTATGTTCCTCTATAATGTTGGTTGAGGGTGGGGACCTCGCTGAGGCCGAGACAGTTGCAATGTTGGTCACGCGGACCGCGACAGTTGGATGGACACTGCACACCTTTGCGGATTGAGGGCCGGGTCTTCCGCACGTGCAGGCTTTCGGCTGGAAACTGGAAGAGACGGTCGGCTGCAAAAGAGAAGGCCCAGAATCAGGTATTCGAAAAATCTGGAGCTCGGGGAAAAACACCTGTGTCGCTTGGTCAGCTGTAGATCGCTTGGCAAGGGCGGCGAGAGCTACAGGGCGCGGAACAAAGGGCTGCACGGGTTGTGGCAGAGACTGAACTACTGCGGCAAAAGTACGCTGTCGGGTGGTGGGTATACCCAACTTGGCCTTGGCAGCAGGGTACGAGAGGCCTTCCAGGGTCTTGAGGCGCTGGATCGCCATCTCGTCCTTCCATTTCATACAGTTGCGGGAGTAAGCTGCATGGGCCTCACCACAGTTAACACAGCAGGCCGCAGAAGTGCAACCATCCCCGTCATGTTCACTGGAGCCACAATTTGCACAACGAGCGGAACTCTTACAGAAACGTTGGGAATGCCCGTACCTCTGGCACCTGAAACAGCGCAGAGGACTGGGAATGTACGGGCGAACTCCACAGACCAAGTAGCCAGCCTTGATTTCGGTCGGAACTTTCGGGGAGTTGAAAGTCAAGATTACATTTTTAGACTTAATCAAGGAACCATCGCGCCGGAACATCATACGACGTGCAGCAATAACACCTTGATCTGCAAGTTCAGTCACCAATTCGTCTTCACTGCATGGCAAGAGATCAAACTCCGAAATAACACCCCGAGAGGTGTTAAGAAACGGGTGAGGTGTCACTTTGACAGGAATGCCCTGAAGACTAGTAAGGTGCAGAAAAGTGTTACTCTGAGAAACACTGCAAGTTTGGACAAGCAGGTCCCCAGAGCGAAGCTTCCTCACAGACTTCAAGGGGCCAACCGCAGAGTCCAAAGCTTTAGAAATGAAAAACGGAGATCTGGTGGACAGTCTCTCATTCAGATCGATGGATTCCACAACTAAGTGTGTAGCATGCGTATTCACAGCAAGCGAGGGAGACGACGCTTCGGAGCGACTGGTACAGCTGCCGAAGAAGAGGTTCCACATTCTGGGTCCAGGTCATGGTCTAAAGACCGTTTAAGGTTATGAGACTTGGTAGGGTGAGAAGACGAAGGAGAGTCGTTTGCAACTATCATTGTCTCAGGTGACTTAAATTTGGAGCGTTTGTTTTTGGGTTTACCCATGGAAAAAAAGAAGGAAGGTTCGTCTGCAGACTACTCCACCCACCACCGAGCCCTACAAGGGAGAACTGGAGGTCCGCAAGCCAAGAAAATGACGCTGGACACAGTTCTGGAGCTTATACGTTGCAGATATAGTCCGTTGGCTGTGATCACACGCACTCGGCGGACACTTCGGCCTCCTGGTACCGTCATGCCAACGCCTTTGGCATGATCCCACAGCCCCCGGGCTTACCCTGCCGTGCTATACGACAAAAAAGCCGCTAAAGCCCTGTACACAACTTGGTACAAGACTTCTGACTAGAGGTGGGTTAGTCTCTAGCCTCCCGTTTACAGCGAAGCCGGGGTCGAAGAGGAGTGTTGGTACACCGGAGGCACTGAACCGGTCTCCTGCGACCTCAGCCGCCAGACATCCCATTTCCGCCTCACGGGTCTCCGCACGCGGCAAACATGCAGGTAGGTCTAGCACCCAAACCAGCTAAAAGGAAAAAAAGAAATCCAAAGAAGACAAATCCTGGAAGGGAACCTAAACGGAATCTCAGCAACCTACGAACTGAGCTGTTAATATAAAACAGTTAGTGGTGGAGGGTAACAAAACCACAAGACCGGGGTGTTAGTACATAACGTGGTAGCGATTAGGTAGAGAATACAACACGGGCAACTAGCCAGTGGAGAAAATAAATAAAAACGAAAAAGCGAGACACAAAACCAGCTAGGGATCGTGGGGCCGCAACTCCCCAACAGCTGGATGAACAGCCGTCCCTGCAAACACCAAAATAAAAAACAAGCGGTGGCATGACATCAGATGTTGACCAGTCACAAGGTCAGCTCGGGCCGTGGGGGCGCCGCTCCCCAAATAACTGGAAAACCAGTTATCCCCGTGCGGGGGAGCCAGTGCCGTAAGACAAACACAACATCCATGCCTCACCGAGATTCGAACCCGGACCCCTTCCGTGCGAATGATCAGAAGCCATCGCTTAGACCACTGCGCCACCGGGGCGGCAGGGAAGAGGTGTAGTGGACTTATTTGATAAAAGAAACTCCTTTGAGTTTGATATCATTCACTACACTCACTGGTCCTCCAACATCTCTAAAGTTATATATCGCAATCTACTCATCTCTCAGTTTCATAGAATAGCTAAAATTTGCTCTACACAGTTCTTGCTTGTAAAAAATCTGAAAGCTTTTCTTTCTAAACTGCAATCTAACAAACAATTTTCCTAAAAAATTCTTAAGACACCATTTTAAACATTTAATTTTGAACTCTAATTCGGTTTCTAATAGTTTCAAATTGCACATTGACATGCTTTATTAATCTAGGACCTAACAATTTTAAGTATATAGGCAACATAAAGTGCTATTTGGTGGGTCCCTAATAGCTGGAGATCTTATCTACATACACAGTTTTGCATCTTGTCAATTCACACATTTTTTGGCCTACCAGTTAGTTCATTAACCGTGACCACCGTTTATATCAGTGTATATATATTTGGGTTCTTGTGGGTGTTCTGTTCACTTTTGTTAGTTGTCTTATCATGGTGGTTTTGTTCGGCCGGTAAGCTTTTAATTTTTTTCATTTTTCATTTTTTTATTTTGTAGTTGTATAAATTTGATTCTTGGAATTCTTGTGCTTGTTCTAGAATTTGGTCTGGTGGCCTAGGGAGCATGACCAACCGACAATTTTGGCTCGCCTTGTTGTTTGTTGGCACTAGAAAGGCAAGTCCCGCAGGTTCATGCTCTCCTGATGACGGCAACCTGTTTTTTGTTTTCACTTGTTTTGAAGTTTCCTATTTAAAATTTTGTATTTTTGTTCTGTAATTTTTCTATTCTACATATGTTACTACATGAGGTTTAGCTGTCTTCGGCACGTCTCATGGTATTAGCCTTTTTTACTTAATTTATTTTGTGTCGTAATTTTTTGTTTTATTTGTATACTATTTATTATATATATACGATATAAAATACATTAAAATCACAAATCCAAAAACACTCAACTCACTTACCTTATCAAATGAAACGCAACAGCCAAAGTAAATAACGAGCCCAAGAAAAAGTATCAAAAATATCAAAAATAACACATCATCTCGAAGATTCAGCTGTCATCATCAGGAAGACCCCAGCTAAATATATGGCCTTTCAAAACGACAGCAAAGGCAGACAAGGTCAATACCTGCTGTGTGGGTCCCCTAGGCCATAAATGGAAATAACGATAAACCCAGGTAAGACAAAAAAAATACGAAACAAATAAATAAATAAAAGTAGCAATTCAGAGACACACTAAGAAGCAGCAGATAGACCTCCGGATAACTCAACAACCTGTGATGGAAATCCAAATGACTAACTATGTAACAAATATGCAGCGGAAGAATGACGCATAACGCCGCGGTTGCAGTGAGGTATATATCAATAGTGAAGGACGAGAAAGGTTATAGATAGATAAAGCTAAAGTTCGGGTAGTTTTGGAATACGCTCATCGAGATCGATATCACGCCACCTGCTTTCATCCCGGAACACCCATACCTCTCTGACTGATGCGGGAGTGTACTCCATACCATTGGAATACATGGATGGTACCATTAGGTACTACATCGGAATGACAAAACGCTCTTTTGCTCTTCGACTTATCGAACACAAACGGGACGTCTCGCACGGAAGATTGACAACCGCCTTATCCAGAGAAGTGGTTACCCATTCCGCCATCCCGAAATGGGACCAGATAAAGCGAATCGCCCCTTATACTAGCGCCAGGGGCACTGCCGTCAGGGAAACCATGGAGATTTTGAGTAACCCTGTAGTTTGCAACGATGACGTCTCATTTGAGCTTCCCCAAATATGGCGCACATTCCTTCACGCTTAGCACGTTCCTGTTGACATCTCTCGTTGTCGCATGCTCTCGACGCAACATATCACGTTCTCAAATTCTGTTCATGTTTACTTTATTTAAAATTTTCTATTCTTTGTTACTTTTGCCTTACTAACCACGAACAAGTCTGAAGAAGGCACCCGTTGGTGTTGAAAGCTTACGCTTTATTCATAACGTTTGTACGTCAATAAACGGATATCTTATTTCTTTTTCATACAGGTTATAGATAGATAGATGTTAACTTAGTCTTCAGCCACAAGAGGCCCATCGAATGGCACTTAAAGAACTAACCATTTAGTATTGTAGGGCCATGGTTAGTACAATTAAATATGTATGGGGACATATTGTATGCTTTATAAGAATTCTGAGCTTTAGAACCGTGCAATAGCTGTGAAAATAAGGCTTTTACATTATGCAGTGGGTATTCATTTTCCTTCAAGATGTTCCTCAACTGTATGAGTTCTTTAATTAGTACATCTACTGTATTGCAAATCTCAAACAGCCTATCCTCGATATGACAAGATTTCTGCAAATTGACTTGGATACACTAGAATGCCAATTTACGTAATAATTGATATGAAACATATAATTTCTTCTCTTATCATATAAAGTAGTGATATAGCCCTCTATAGAGTTGCATATCTTGAAATCCAAAAAGTTAATTTGACCGGAGGTGACATTAGTTTGCTCCAATGATAACCAAGGAGAATATATGCTTTTAGCAGATACTGGAAAGGTTTCCCAATTAAAGGCAATGACGTCGTCAATGTAGCGTAGCACGGCACCTGTAAGGTCTTTATTTTCTGTGACATATTTCTGTTCATAATAATGCAAATACAGGTTTGCAAGCACACTGGAATATTTAGATCCCATGGGTATTCCATTAATTTGTTGGTATATGTGACCACCAACTCTCAGATAACTATTGTCGAGACATAGGCTTACCATGTATCGCCTATTGGCATGTGACATATCTCATTTGTCTTCGAATTTCCCATATAACCAGCCACATAGCCTGTGCATGTCTTGCAAGTCTGTATTAGTAAATAAATTTTTGAAATGGTAGGTTGCAATGTGCGTGTACTGTCCTTTATTAGATTTCCCCATTTCCAGGACTTGTTCGCCATTCCCTATAAACCAAGCATTTTGAATCTGTCTAAAGATGGTTTTTAGTTTGCACTCAAAGATGGCACCAACTTGCGTGCAATAGCAATTCTTAGCTGATGTTATAAATCTGAAAGAGGTTGGTGATTTATGGAATTTTGGGATTGCATACATTATTGGAAATTTTAAATTGAAGTTTTTAATTTTTAGTCTTTTATATTGTGCAATGATTTTTTTGGTAATGACATTGCTGTCCAAGTTAATGCGAGCAAAAGTACTAGTACCATTTAATTCCTTAGTCAATAAACCGTAGTAGAATCTCTTACATATGAAGGCTAGATTATTTTTCGCCTTATCAATAGGCAAGATAACAAAGTTATCACGCAGATTCCGTATTTGTCTACGGAGACCAGTGCATTTTTATGTCATTTGTTTATAAAAGCTGAATGTGAGCTGTTTATCAATGTTCACATAGACTTTGTTTATCCACTCTAGAAATGACTCATATGGTACATGAAATCTAGAAGAACAACCATTACCAAATTTTACCAAATCCTTAAGAATAATACTTATAAGTTCCTTATACTTGAGTTTCCTGGATACTCTGTAGTTGGCACCTTTTTTGACGATTGATTTTAAAATATCGTTGGTAATGATATCTGTATTTCCTGTTAATATATGTCCATAATATTTAAGGAACGGCTAAGCGCGAAATTCCACACTACACGGAAAACGAAAAAAATTAATTCAGTAGTGTTAAACGATTAAGTTCAGTAGAACTCCCATTTCAATAATGTTCCTTTTAAATGTTTTCTTCTCTAATAGTTTTAAATTAATATGCAATGATTTTTTTTAATTGGAGGTTTAACGACCACCGTGAGCAACTCAATGGCCTATAAGCAGTCGCCCGTCCCTAATTTAGGGTCACTGGTTCCAGGGAAGGGAGAGAGCCAGTGCCGTAAGACAAACACAACATCCATGCCCGACCGGGATTTGAACCCGGACCCCTTACGGACGAATGATCAGAGGCCAGCGTCTTAGACCACTGCGCCACCGGGGCGGCATGCAATGATTAGATGTGCCACCTTATATTCGCTGCGTGTTGGAAAAAATAGCTCTCTGCTCGGTCACCGTTTGCTCTCGGCAGCCCAAGCAGAGGCAACAGCACTAAGTTGGTCACGTGATCTCGTCGATGCCCTTTCGCACCGAAGCCTGTCCTTCTCGTCAGCCTCGGCTGATGCAATGTGACACAATGTGTTGATGACTGATTGAGTCCAGTGGTGGTTCGTGGTCTGGTAAGCAGGCAGGGCACATAACAAACCAGTACTTAATATGCTTTGCAACACAATGAAATTACGTATTATGCACCACCACACTTAATGAAATAATATATTGATATTAAAAAAAGAAAAACTTTAAAAAAGAAGAGAAAGCAGCCTGCTTGTAAACAGTACAGTGTACAAACAGAAAGTACTTTCTGTTTGTACACTGTTTGGGTAAGGAAAAGGGTAAGCTTTCATTGTTGATGTCAGATATCCAACAGGAAATTCTTTATCGTATTCGGGAAACTTGTCTGAAAGAAACAAATTAACGGCAGATAGATGACCTACGAAGTCAAATCGTTCTTTCGTTTGCATGAAAATGACATCACATACTGCTTTGGTTTCTCTTATTCTAATTTCATGATTAGTTTGATGTTTTCTCTTCCGAGTTAGTTGAGTTTCTGTGTCTGAGGTCACAGTCTCAATGTTTTCTCTGAGTTGATCCATGTACGACTGGAAGCCGTTTTCCATGTTCGACTGGAAGCTATTTTCCATGTACGACTGGAAGCTGTTTTCCATGTTCGACTAGAAGCTGTTTTCTATGTTCGACTGGAAGCTGTTCTCCGTCTTTGACTGGAAGCTGTGATATTTAATGTGAGCTGGATCAATTGCTCTTTTTTGAATTTTGTTGTATAACATATCGACATGAGGCATTATTTGATGGAAAATAGTAAACCAGAAGATGAAGTTCTCGTCCTTTAATATATGCTTTAAACCATTGGCTTGAGCAATAGTAGACTGCTGCTTTATATCATCTCTCGTTTCTATTGCTTCCATGCATTCGACTAGTTCTTCACGATTCTCATACACAATGTTGACTGCTCTGGTATGAAAATTGTACCTAGTGTCTGATGTTCTTGGCAAACGACGACCAACTATTTCATCATTTCGGTTCTTTGAGGTGATTTGGAGAAATAAGTCCTTACTGCTCCCAGATTGGCGAAAAATATACGAACGTCACGATTTATGTTGATATTACCAAGTTCAGCTGATGAGCGTGACAAAAGGGTAGTTGTTCCTGACACGAGTCTGCACTCCTTTTCCTTTCCCACTCATGAGCGATGCTCCATCGTAACTCTGAGCAATTAATTTGTTTGGTGTGTTTGTTCTGCTAACTAGCTCTTTCAAAATACAAGAAGACAATGATGCGCATCGTGTTTAGAAGGATTTACATAACGCCAAAACTTTTCCTGTATATAGCGGTAAACCAGTACCATTTGAAAAACATTGGAAATGTCCTTCATTTCATCTGCAATGACAGCCACAAAATCAGATGTTATTGTTTCTTTAGAAATCTCTTAGTGGCAGATTTCCAGCATACAGTCCAGCAGTTCAATCTGAATTGTTTTCAAAGTATCCTTGAATACTGTAGCTTTGTCTAAATGAGTTTTTAAAGCATTGTTCAACTGTGCGCTAAAATGGACCAGTCCATGAAATATTCCAGGATTGGAAGCAGAGTTCGATTCCTCATGTCCTCGCAGAGCAAGTTCAAACGTACCGCAGAATCTGATACAATTTATGAGAAGCGATATTACCTCTTTATTTTTTTTTTACTTTTTCGTTTTGAAGTTGAATCTGCCGCCTGTAACAGGAATCTAGTTGAGACCTTATATCCCCTCTTCCTAGTACAGCCAAATTCGTTACATTATTTTTGTGTACAGAAAACACGTCATGCTTCTGTATTTTGTCCGCTAAATGGCGTAAATATTTAACACCAGTTTTAGCCCATGAAGTTTCATCCGCAAAACGCAGCATCTTCTATATCACAGCCTCATATCCATTCATTCTTATTATATGTTTCACAGTTAAACTTTCTGATACGTTTTGTATTTTTATCCTTTCAAATTTTTTGTAATTTAAGATCAAGCATGGGCCTACCCAGCCTTTTAATTTTAGTTTCTGCTCCAATGAATGAGAGGCGAACGAATATTTCAGTAAATAATCAACATTATTCATGTTTAAAAAGAGAACATTGCAACACTTTATATTTCATTAAAATGCATAAATAAATACTTATCGCTTTATCCTGTAAGTTATAAGCAAAATGAAACTGCAGACCATACCAAGGCAGCCACAAAAATCTCGACAGAAAAGAAACGTAAAACGGAGTGGAGGGATGCTTCCCTACTAATAGTTTGTTTAACTAAGGAGGCGACGACAGTCACGACACAAGAACGCGTGGGCCAGTTTTCCATGTGCTCCAATGCTACCCTTTCTGCTTTGGGAAAGGCTTCAATAGATGTATAACGCGCATGCGCAAGCACCTTTGAGCTGTGTTGTCGACGAGCCAAGGAAAATTGTGCCCACAGAGCGGAAACGAGTGATGGTGATTCTGAATGTACAATTCCTTGGCGTAAAGTTCACTTTGGCGTTAAGTTCGTAGCTTACTGAATTAAAATTTATTTTGGATCTATTTTTCGGTTATAGATTTGCCATTTTTTTAAAATAAACCAATATTTCCCTTACGTATTTTGGGTATTAATGAATCAATTATTCCGTCATATCTTATGGGTAGAGCACGTGCTCACGTGCCCCTTAAGACTAGCCGCCACTGACTGAGTCTCTCCTAAACAAGAGCCAATCGAGATTTTATTGTCATTTTCGCATTCAGCACATTGAAATTAATAAAGATTCGCTATTTTAATTTTCAGATGCAAATTGGGTATTGTCCAGTGTAATCAGAGAGCGAGTTGGAATTTCAAAATAAGGTTCATATTTTTCTGTTAAAGTTTTGAGTAATTACTATTTCATTATCTTGAGTTTTTCTCCGTGGTGCCTTCTCCATTTCATGTAATTTTAAATTAATAACCGTTGTCAAGCGCACACAGACTGCGGATAGCTGAGACAGGCACGTATTTAAGGAAAGTGTCCAGAAGTCGGGAAAAAATTTCTCAGGGATTACACGAATGGTCGAAGAGACAATATCATGTGGCCTCAGTCAGTTAGTCGTATGACCGCCACGATGTTAAAAATTCAGCAATATGGCGCAGCATCGAGTGGAAAAGTCCTAGGATGGTGTTTTGAGGTATCGCTGACCATGCGTCCTTGACTTCTGTCCACAAATCATCCGCACTACGAGGAGTCTGCTGCCAATGGTGTCACACACGTTCTCAGTTGGGGAGAAGTCTGGGGATCGAGCTGGCCAGGGCAGCACTTGGATACCCTGTAGGCACTATCTGCTGATACTGGCAGTATGCGGGCAAGCGTTATCTTGTTAAAACTGGGAATCAGTGATACCACAAAGATACGGCAGCAAAACGGCTGCAGGTCTGATTGACGTATCATCGGGTCATTGTACCTACTATACGTACGAGCAGTAAACGACTGTAGAAACCCTTAGTGCTCCAAACGATGACACCAGGCTGAAAAGCCGTATGTCGCTCACGCATGACAGTAAGATCACCCCAGCGATTATGTCGTATCCAGACCCTCAATGGGCGATCGTCGGCGCTGAGGCAGAAGCGAGACTCATCGCTGACTCCGACATAGTTCCATTCGCCCCGCAACGCAAATCCATTACTTGTGCGACGATATGCTGCGGTAAGTGGCAGTCTTAGCAATAGCTAACGAGAGCGCAAATTTGTCGCAGCCAATCCTCGATTCACAGTCCTTGTCAGTATGGGGATGTTTATTGGTGCGTGTACACCTCGTCGAATGTGGTCCACTGTGAATCTGCTACGGCTTGTTGTCGAGTGCGGGGATCAAGGCACTCCGACATCCGACTACGTTCACAAGTCCCACTATGGCGACGCACGTTACTTTTCTCCAACCATTGTCGCCCCATTCAGCTGAAAGTTAATGCATTCTGATGCGTTTGTAACCCCATGACGAAGCTTCTGGTAAAGAAATCAGTGTGATGGTAGGATTTCCGACTATGTCACCCAGGCATTCTCACTTCTTAGGAGTGTTTTCATCACCGAGATCACTCCGATGAAGTGGTCCACACGTTCAGATGAGGACAACCAAACTTAGCTACGCTGAGCTGTTTAACCCTTTTGTCTCTTTCACCTTTTTTGTTGGAAACGGCAATCGTTTACATAACCCAACTGTCGATACATACCCACAAATTTGCATGCCGTTTTGACAAATACTTCTAAGTGTGGCAATTGTCTATGTCAAGCAGTGTATGTCATTAAATTTTGTTGACCTTAGTGTAAAAATTAAATTGAATACCGAGTTTCTGATTATCAAAGTGCACTTCTACGTAAGCCGTGTTCTACGTATCCCATGGCATGGAAATTTATTAGCAAGTACACTGCTGGCCACCAAAAATGCAACGCCAAGAAGGAAGCATCCGATTGGCCTGAAATTCGCAGCATGCGTCACCCGCGATAGGACATGCAAACGATTAGCATTGCAGGGCATATGCAAATCATGTGCGCCCTGCGCGCCACTGAGAAGCACTATAAGAAGGGGGCACAGAAGGTGCGGTGTAAGTAGTGTAAGTGTGGTGCTGCCAGACCTGGGCGTGGGAAGCTTGCTGATGCCTCGTCGCAGAATACGGCAGTCATTCCAGCACGTTTCGGAGTTCGACAGAGGACGAATAGTTACTTATCGCGACAGCGGTTTATCGTACCGAGACATCGGCGCCCGTGTGGGACGACATCCAGCCAAAGTGAGGCGAGTATGGATTCGGTGGGTGCAGGAGGGACGGACGGACCGACGTGAGCGATTGCCGCAGCCACGGCATACCACCGAACGAGAGGAACGGCATGTTGTGCGGCGGGCATTGACGGCTCGCACCGCCACATCACGAACATTAGCGCTGGAATTAGGGTGTGTTTCGCAACAACCTGTGTCAGCACGTACCTTTCGACGTCATCTGCAGGAGCGAGGACTTGTCGCACGGCACCCATTGCTCCGACTACCATTGACGTTACATCACCGGCGAGTGCGGCGGCGGTGGGCCGTTGAACGCAGCACCTGGACTACGGAATGGCACGACATTGTCTTCTCCGACGAATCTCGCTTCTGCCTGCAGCACCACAATGGTCGGATCCGCGTGTGGCGGCGCCGCGGCGAGAGACTGTATGACGCCTGCATTATGAATCGCCATACTGGTCCGTCGCCTGGCGTTATGGTTTGGCGCGCAATTGGATATGACACCCGCACCCCTCTGGTACGCATCGCCGGTAGACTCAACAGCCACCGCTACATCTCCGACGTTTTGGAGCCTGTAGTCCTCCCTTACCTGAAGGACCTGCCAGCGGCCACGTTTCAACAGGACAATGCGCGCCAGCACGTGGCACGCATCATGCAACAATTCTTCACGGCCCACCAGGTGTCACTGCTGCCATGGCCCGTATGTTCTCCCGATATGTCGCTGATCGGCAACCGAGTGGCCCGGCAAGCACCACCCGCGGCTACGCCTGATGAACTGTGGCAACGTGTGGAAGCAGCCTGGACCGACATACCCCAAGCCCACATCCAAAGCCTCTTTCGTTCGACACCGCGGCGTGTAGCAGCCGTTATTGCCAGCTATGGGGGCTACACGAACTATCGATGTCTGCGTGTTCCGCAAGTCACACAGGCTTGTAGGCTCAATCGTTTCGTCTTTATATCTGTTGTTATGTGTCCAGTAAATCTGGCTTTGCTCTCTCGTGTCCTTCTTGGTGTTGCATTTTTGGTGGCCAAAAGTGTATATTGATCCTACACAGAGAAAAATCAATACATTTCCTTCCTACAAATGTGGTACATGGATGTGAATACCTGAAAATAACACAAGGTTCAAAAATTGAGAGAAAACATAAAAATGGAGAAAAACTTTCCCGATTATTTGGAAAATGTACAGTGAAAGTGAGTCAAACTGCTATGTTCCTGGTTAAGTACTAAAAGGCAACATGAAAGTTAAGGGAATGAGGATATTACTGATAACGATTAAGTTTTAGAACAGAATAATTCTTTCATCCAGTGGTGGCCCTTGACCAAAATTGCTAAGGAGGCAAACTACTTTTCAGCTGGATTCAAATAAATTTATTCAAATTTTGAAGATGACAATCCGATCATTGGCGTAAATGTGTCAAGGATGGTAAGTCAGATAATATCCGAAAACTTTAAAATTTTCATCGTCCTGGGTGGTGTAGTGGTGGGCGCTATCTGTGAAACGCGGGTTCGAGTCCCGCTCCAGGACGATGAAAATTTTTTAGTTTTCGGATATTATCTGACTTACCATCCTTGACACATTTACGCCAATGATCGGATTGTCATCTTCAAAATTTGTATTATGTGGTGTAATCCCGTATTTCTTTCTTGATTTATCTGCTATTCCGGGAAATCACGGAATAGGATTCTTAACCTCCAGATTCGCTAAATATGAATGCAGGTGATTCGACTAGCGAATCCTGTGATGGTTATATTCAAATTAATCGGAAACTTGAAACTTGGTCGTTCTGGGTGGTGTAGCGGTTAGCATACCCGGGCGCTATCGGGGAGACGCGATAGCGCCCGGGTATGCTTTATCACATTTACACCAAAAATCGGATTGTCATCTTCAACATTTGTATTATATGGTGTAATTCCGTATTTCTTTCGTGATAAATTTATTCAATTTAATGCCATTTTTTTTACAATATGATTTTTTTTTATTTACTTTCTCATGTGCGAAGTATGAAATAAGTAACGTGACCCGTGAAAAGATTTATAAAATTTTACCGGAAACGCACGTTTTACATGACTTACCAACACAAAACCTGTTTATGTAAGGCTCCGGCCCTTCGCCTAAATATATTTTTTTCAGTCTGAATTGCCCTCTTGGACTATTTGGGAACTGTTAAGCCAGTTTGAATATGAAATATATTGCATCGAAATAGATTTTTATTGAAGATATCAACAGAAGATAAAAAGCAAGACTGAACTATACATCTTTTTCATCTTAAATGAAATTCTATTGTATGTACGCCTCTGCCTTCACTGACGCCAAAAGAAAAAATCTTGAAGACTACTGAATGCAGCGTTTACCTAAACAGCAAGAGAGAAAGCCTACCTTACGCTTATCATCATCATCATCATTGTCAACCATTATCAATCCACTGCTGGACGAAGGTCTCCCCAAGTTTCCTCCACAACGGTCTGTCTTGTGCCAGTCTCCTCCATGTCACTCCCGCATACTTTCGAATTTCATCTACCCATCTTCCATGTGGTCTTCTTCTGGGTCTTTTCCTGTCCCTTGGAATCCAATCTAAAATTTCGGCTGTCCATCGATGGTCTGTTCTTCTGGCAGTATGTCCAGCCCATTGCCATTTCAGGGATTTAACTCTGATCATGATGTCTTCCACTCTTGTCATTTTTCGGATCCACGTGTTCCTCTTCTTATCTCTCCTGGTTACACGAAGCATGCACCTCTCCATGCTTTTTTGAGTTGTCTGCAGCCTTTGTATGTCTCTTTTAGCTAAGGTCCACGTCTCTGCACCATATGTAAGCACTGGAAGGATGCATTGATCAAACACTTTTCTTTTAAGACATAATGGCTTATTGCTCTTGAAAATTATGCTGTTTCTTCCAAAAGCTCTCCAGGCAAGTTTTGTACGCCGATTAATTTCTTCACCAATGTGACCCTCACTTGATATCTGCTGTCCAAGATAAACGTACGTGTCTGTTATCTCCAGCTTTTCTCCATCAATCGATAAATCTACATTTCTTGTAAAAGCATTGAACATCACTTTTGTCTTCTGAAAGTTCATTTTTAATCCCACTTCTTTACTCTTGTCAGCAAGTTCCTGCATCATACTCTGTAGCTCTGATGGGGTAGTTGCAAAAATGACTATGTCATCAGCAAAACGAAGGTGGGTTAGATAATCTCCATTAATCTTTATGCCTTTGTTTTCCCAGTTCAGTGATTGAAAGACATTTTCCAATGTGGCATTAAAGAGCTTCGGAGATATGGTGTCACCTTGTCTCACTCCTTTTCCAATTTTTATGTGTGTTGTATTCTCAAATAGCAGAATCTTTGCACTTGCATTTTCATAGATGTTATTAATAATATTAATGTATGCATCTTCAATACCGCAGGATTTCAGAGCCATTGCAACTGCTGATGGTTTCACCGAATCAAAGGCTTTTTCATAATCGATAAAAGCCATGCACAATGGAAGTTCATATTCCCTCGCTCTTTCAATTAGTTCTCTCAGTACGTGGATATGATCTATTGTGCTGTAGCCACTCCTGAATATAGCTTGTTCTCTCGGTTGAGCCATGTCCAGTGTTACCTTCAAGCGGTGTGAAATAACTTTAGTGAAGATTTTATAAACCACTGATAGGAGGCTGATAGGTCTGTAGTTCCTGAGATCCTCAATGTCACCTTTTTTATGTAGCAAGATCATTGTAGCGTTGTTCCAATCCTCAGGAATTTTCCCTTCATTAAGGCATCGAGTGAAAATTTGGGCGAGTACTGTTTCGATTTCTCCACTTGCTTCTTGTATGATGTCTACAGTAATTCCATCTTCTCCTGGAGCTTTTCCCCGCTTCATGTTCTTGATTGCATGTGCAACTTCTGCTGGAAGGACTGGAAGAACTCTGGTACCTTTCATGATGCCTGGAGTACATGTATTATCCCTTTCATATAATTTGGAGTAGAAATCTTTCACTCTTGTCAAAATTTCGCCTCTATTTCTTGTTACAGAACCATCTTCTTTTCTCAGTGCCATAATCTGTTTTTTTCCCTTACTGAGATGTCCCTTTGCTATCTTTAGGCTTTGGTTGTTTTCAATTGCTTTCCTTACTAGTTCACAGTTGAATTTCCTTACGTCTTCAGTGACACTTTTTCGTACTGTCTTGCATAGCTCTATATATTCCACTTTGGAAGTCACATCTTCTTTAGTTGTCATCATCTCTCTTCTTTTTGCATCAACATTTTGGTTTTTCCTGATAATTTGTTCACATGCAATTTGTTCTTAGACCCAGCTAATTTTGTTGCTGTTTCCATAAGAGCTTTGGTTACTTTTCTGTTAACTTCAGAAATATCCACTTCTTCCGATGTTAGGCCTTCTAAAGCAGAGAATCTGTTCTTCAGTTCCAATTTGAAGGTATTATGGTGTTTTTTAAGGTTGGTTATGTTAATACATTTTGTTTGTCTTATGAGCTTGCTACGTTCGAGTTTAGTGTTGAGGTGCATCTTACATCTCACCAATCTATGGTCACTGCCTGTGTTGAACTTGTTTAGCACACTGCAGTCTTTTATGACGAATTTTTTGTTACACATAATAAAATCAATTTCACTTGTCGTCTCATTTGGATGTATCCATGTCCATTTCCTGTGCGGCTTTTTCTTGAAAAAGGAGTTCAAGATGAAAAACCCTTCTGCCTCTGCAAACTCAACGAGAGTATTTCCACGCTGGTTTCTGTTGCCGTGACCGAATTTACCTACTGAAGTTTCATTCTGTTGCCGTTGCCCTATTTTTGCATTGAAATCTCCCATAATTATCTTCAAGTGCTGCTTACCTTTATTATTTAGATCACGAATTTCCTCATAAAATTCTTCAATTTCTTCTTCAGCATGACTTGTGGTGGGTGCATAAGTTTGAATAATCTGAGCCTGGTATCTTCTCGAGAGTTGGATAACGAGTCGTGCAGCTCTGTCAGAGGAACTTTCAACTTCTACAACTTTATCCTTCAGTTTCTTGTTTATTATAAATCCAACACCACTAGTTCTGCCAGTATCTGTCTTACGATAGTAGAAGAGATGTCCACTTTTCAGTTCAATGAGATCTTCTCCTTTTCTCCTTACCTCACTTAGCCCGACGATGTCCCACTTGATCCTTTGTAGTTCGTCTTCCAATTCAAGAAGCCTTGAATAAGAAGATAGGGAGCGTCCGTTATACGTAGCCAAGGTCAGCATCAGATGGCAGCCTAGTCCGGTCCTCCGGGGATTCTTAGCACCCTCTGATTTCATGTCGCACTGGCCGCTGCCTTGGCCAGGTACATTCCAGCTGCCGGAGACTGAGGGCCAAGATTTAAGTTGTGGAGTCATTTTGGAGGGGTTTGGCCATAACTCACCACGCTGGCCAAGCGGGTTGGTGAGTGTGGGGTAGCATTTCGTCTAATCCCGATGGTATAGTTATACCGCTATTGGCGGTCGTCAGAGCCCCTTTAGTGGGAATAGGATGTACCACGAGAAGGCGGTATTGACATTTGTCAAGGAGAGGCTGTGATGTTACGCATCACCTGACCTTACATCCCCTTACGCTTATATTGTCTTGTATATGAGAACTATCTTTCGTTCTTTCTGTTTTGGCGAAGTGATTTATTATATAGTCATACCATGTCTGTTCTGCTTCCATCCTCTTGACAAGCGCCTTCTCGATGGACAGAACTGATAAACTTGACAACCGTTCTTGCCCAATGGAGTTTCTCTTGTAGTTTTTTATCCTCTTCAGGCACGAGAAACTACGTTAAACAGAGGCCGATGTTCCAGGAATTGTTACTACGAGGGAAAGAAGTCTAAATAGCTCTGGCAGTGCCTGTGCTAGATAATTATTGTATATGACAGACAGAAGTTCTGTTGTACTTTTGGCATTGTTCCACAGATCTCTGTCTGAATACAGAGCCTGCAACTCTCTATGCAGTTTGGTGCTGTCAAAGTATTTTTCATGAGTTTGAAGCAGAGCTTTAAAACAGTGTTCAGGAAAAATTCTAGAATGAGCTTCAAAGCAGTGTACATCGACCAGCTGAAGAAATTTTAATTTCTCAATGTCAGAAAACCGGCAATTTAACTGAGTTGTAACATTGTCTATTACCTTATAATACATACAGTCTTCTGTATTGCACGGTGCTGGAATATTATTGCTTCCTTTAAATCCAGGGGCGGTTCGTCAGTAGGAGCCCGATGGGCCGGGCGCCACCTAAAATTTTCTATTTCTAGACATATATATATATATATATATCATCATCATCATCATCATCATTGTCAACCATTATCAATCCACTGCTGGACGAAGGTCTCCCCAAGTTTCCTCCACAACGGTCTGTCTTGTGCCAGTCTCCTCCATGTCACCCCTGTATACTTTCGAATTTCATCCACCCATCTCCCATGTGGTCTTCTTCTGGGTCTTTTCCTGTCCCTTGGAATCCAATCTAAAATTTCGGCTGTCCATCTATGGTCTGTCCTTCTGGCAGTATGTCCAGCCCATTGCCATTTCAGGGATTTAACTCTGATCATGATGTCTTCCACTCTTGTCATTTTTCGGATCCACGAGTTCCTCTTCTTATCTCTCCTGGTTACACCAAGCATGCA
Organism: Macrothele yani; assembly: GCA_039090855.1. Classification (NCBI taxonomy): domain Eukaryota; kingdom Metazoa; phylum Arthropoda; class Arachnida; order Araneae; family Macrothelidae; genus Macrothele; species Macrothele yani. Next base: position 68,590,442 of record CM077025.1, on the reverse strand, counting down.
CCTCTCCATGCATTTTTGAGTTGTCTGCAGCCTTTGTATGTCTCTTTTAGTTAAGGTCCACGTCTCTGCACCATACGTAAGCCCTGGAAGGATGCATTGATCAAACACTTTTCTTTTAAGACATAATGGCATATTGCTCTTGAAAATTATGCTGTTTCTTCCAAAAGCTCTCCAGGCAAGTTTTGTACGCCGATTAATTTCTTCACCAATGTGACCCTCACTTGATATCTGCTGTCCAAGATAAACGTACGTGTCTGTTATCTCCAGCTTTTCTCCATCAATCGATAAATCTTCATTTCTTGTAAAAGCATTGAACATCACTTTTGTCTTCTGAAAGTTCATTTTTAATCCCACTTCTTTACTCTTGTCAGCAAGTTCCTGGATCATACTCTGCAGCTCTGATGGGGTAGTTGCAAAAATGACTACGTCATCAGCAAAACGAAGGTGGGTTAGATAATCTCCATTAATCTTTATCCCCTTGTTTTCCCAGCTCAGCGACTGAAAAACACCCTCTAATGTGGCATTAAAGAGCTTCGGAGATATGGTGTCACCTTGTCTCACTCCCTTTCCAATTTTTACGTGTGTTGTATTTTCAAACAGCCTAATCTTTGCACTTGCATTTTCATAGATGTTATTAATAATATTAATGTATGCATCTTCAATACCGCAGGTTTTCAGAGCCTTTGTAACTGCTGATGGTTTCACCGAATCAAAGGCTTTTTCATAATCGATAAAAGCCATGCACAATGGAAGTTCATATTCCCTCGCTCTTTCAATTAGTTCTCTCAGCACGTGGATATGATCTATTGTGCTGTAGCCACTCCTGAATCCAGCTTGTTCTCTCGGTTGAGCCATGTCCAGTGTTACCTTCAAGCGGTGTGAAAGAACTTTAGTGAAGATTTTATAAACCACTGATAGGAGGCTGATAGGTCTGTAGTTCCTGAGATCCTCAATGTCACCTTTTTTATGTAGCAAGATCATTGTAGCGTTGTTCCAATCCTCAGGAATTTTCCCTTCATTAAGGCATCGAGTGAAAATTTGGGCGAGTACTGTTTCGATTTCTCCACTTGCTTCTTGTATGATGTCTACAGTAATTCCATCTTCTCCTGGAGCTTTTCCTCGCTTCATGTTCTTGATTGCATGTGCAACTTCTGCTGGAAGGACTGGAGGAACTCTGGTACTGGTATCTTTCATGATGTCTGGAGTGCATATATCATCCCTTTCATATAATTTGGAGTAGAAATCTTTCACTCTTGTCAAAATTTCGCCTCTATTTCTTGTTACAGAACCATCTTCTTTTCTCAGTGCCATAATCTGTTTTTTTCCTTAACTGAGATGTCCCTTTGCTATCTTTAGGCTTTTGTTGTTTTCAATTGCTTTCCTCACTAGTTCACAGTTGAATTTCCTTACGTCTTCAGTGATACTTTTTCTTACTGTCTTGCATAGCTCTATATATTCCACTTTGGAAGTCACATCTTCTTTAGTTGTCCTCATCTCTCTTCTCTTTTTGCATCAACATTTTGGTTTTTCCTGATAATTTGTTCACATGCAACTTGTTCTTAGACCCAGCTAATTTTGTTGCTGTTTCCATAAGAGCTTTGGTTACTTTTCTGTTAACTTCAGAGATGTCCACTTCTTCCGATGTTAGGCCTTCTAAAGCAGAGAACCTGTTCTTCAGTTCTAACTTGAAGGTATTATGGTGTTTTTTAAGGTTGGTTATGTCAATAGATTTTGTTTGTCTTATGAGCTTGCCACGTTCAAGTTTAGTGTTGAGGTGCATCTTACATCTCACCAATCTATGGTCACTACCTGTGTTGAACTTGTTTAGCACACTGCAGTCTTCTATGACGAATTTTTCGTCACACATAATAAAATCAATTTCACTTGTCGTCCCATTTGGATGTCCCCATGTCCATTTCCTGTGTGGCTTTTTCTTGAAGAAGGAGTTCAAGATGAAAAACCCTTCTGCCTCTGCAAACTCAACGAGAGTATTTCCACGCTGGTTTCTGTTGCCATGACCGAATTTACCTACTGAAGTTTCATTCTGTTGCCGTTGCCCTATTTTTGCATTGAAATCTCCCATAATTATTTTCAAGTGCTGCTTACCTTTATTATTTAGATGACAAATTTCCTCATAAAATTCTTCAATTTCTTCTTCAGGATGACTTGTGGTGGGGGCATAAGTTTGAATAATCTGAGCCTGGTATCTTTTCGAGAGTTGGATAACAAGTCGTGCAGCTCTGTCAGAGGAACTTTCAACTTCTACAACTTTATCCTTCAGTTTCTTGTTTATTATAAATCCAACACCACTAGTTCTGCCAGTATCTGTCCCACGATAGTAGAAGAGATGTCCACTTTTCAGTTCGATGAGATCTTCTCCTTTTCTCCTTACCTCACTTAGCCCCACGATGTCCCACTTGATCCTTTGTAGTTCGTCTTCCAATTCAAGAAGCCTTGAATCAGAAGATAGGGAGCGTCCATTGTAAGTAGCCAAGGTCAGCATCAGATGGCAGCCTAGTCCGGTCCTCCGGGGATTCTTAGCACCCTCTGCCTTCATGTCGCACTGGCCGCTGCCTTGGCCAGGTACATTCCAGCTGCCGGAGACTGAGGGCCAAGATTTAAGTTGTGGAATCATTTTGGAGGGGTTTGGCCATAACTCACCACGCTGGCCAAGCGGGTTGGTGAGTGTGGGATAGAATTTCCTCTAATCCCGATGGTATAGTTATACCGCTATGGGCGGTCGTCAGAGCCCCTTTAGTGGGAACAGGATGCACCACGAGAAGGCGGGGTTGACATTTGTCAAGGAGAGGCTGTGATGTTACGCATCACCTGACCTTACATCCCATATATATATATATTTGCCCTGATTCTTATTCTCTCTCTCTTAACTACATGGTGATAAACCTTTCCCTTCAAAAACCATTACCTAAGGGAAAAGTTTCCTTCAAAAACAAAAAACTGTTCCCTGAGGAAAGAGATCACGTTCAGAGTGTGAGGTTATTAGGGCCAGCTTCAACAGGCCCCAGTAACATCACTACGCAAGCAAAGAGGAGACGATTTCCTCCCCGTCTCATTCAGTATGATGACCTACATACAACACTGCCCTAACCGCGTGTGCAAAATAAGCTGTGGGGCCAGATAGTTCTGGCCCCGCGCTATTAATTGGCCGGGAGAATATCCATTTCCTTAACGCCGTGGGTTGACAGAGAAACTCACCCCGACCAAGCTCAAGGGTGGCGGGAGGGTTTCAAGTGTCGTAGCAAAGTTCAGTTAGTTGTTTTTTCTGTGTGTGTTGTTCCTTTTTGTCGTGACTTTTTTTCTTGTCGAGTACAATGAATGGAGTGGATATTTTGTTAAAATCTCCGTTCTTTGCTTTAAGTCTGTAAGAAAAGCTTCACTTAAAAAACTCAGTGCTTATCACCCCAAGAATTTTCAGTTTGAGCTACACTTAAAAAACACAGTGCTCATCAGCCCAAGAACTTCAGTCAAAAAGCTTCACTTAAAAAACTCGGTGGTTATCAGCCCAAGAATTTGAGTTTCCAAGAGTATGAAGTTTACAAAGCGCTTTGCAGAACTAATTTCAGTTTTAACTAAGATGATTTTCTATGTTAAATATAAATAAATAAATGAGAAAACCTATAAGTATAATTTGCACATGAGTACATATATGTTTTTAAGTTTCACAAGTTCTTAAAAAAAAAAAAAGGTTAAACCTTTTGAGTAACGCAAATGCTAGAATGGTACTCATTCTATATGGGACGAAATTCATGAAACATTACCTCTCTGCATATATTTGGAGTTATTATTTTTTTACTACATTTTTTTATCCTGTGATTATTCCTCAGTTGAGAAATCTGAAGAAACACAAAGCACAACTAACATAAATTAATGCTCATATGTTTTAAGGTAAAAATTTTATTTAAGGAGTTTTAACATTTTTCTGTTAATAGTTATGCATTCTATTCTGAGGAAATTTTTTTCGTGTGCAATACAATAGTTGACACATTCCTGCCTGATTTGGGCATTATTGAGTCAAGGGGTAAACAGAGGCAGAGTACAGGAATCTTGGGGCTGGGGGAGTCTGAATAGTTGGCCTAATAATGACAGTTTTTTTAATTTCATTGTTTGACTTCGGCTACTGGCCCCACCTGTCTCAGTTGCCACGAGCCGCCAATGTTTAAGTCTTTTATTTGGAGAACCAACCTCACTGCACACGTTATGATAGAGATCATCAAACTGTCTCTGATCTCGAAAGTACTACAATTTTTCACATAAGCTAGTAATTCGTTTGTTACAAAATGTAACATCGGAACTATTTGATTGCAGTACAGAGAAAGTAACTTCAGTTAAATCAAATATTTTTTTATATGAGAAGAGAAGAAACACGAAATTAAAATCTTGGAGCCACAGTTTTAGTCCTGCTGCTTCGTGAATTGTCTCATCATCATAGTTGGAATCATCCTCAATTTTTTCAAATACTTCAATTAGCAGGCACCTGTGGCACCTGTGCTATGGTAGACACTGAACGAGATTTGAAGTTCCACCTGGTCTGAGATACACGAGGTGATCTGGGTTCACCAACAGATTCTAGTAAATGAACACGCTTTGTCGATTTGGAAAAGAATGCACAAATTGCATTTAAATTTGCAAAAAAAAAAAAAATATGCGTGATTCCTTCAACACTGACGCTGCTCTGCTCAAAACTAAGTTCAGCCTGTGTGCGTAGCAGTGGACAAATAATGCTTGAGGGGCATCACACTTCACTTTTGCTTGCAATCCATTCAGCTCTGATGCCATCACTGCTGCGCCATCATATGTCTGTGCAAATAGTTTTTCTTTGTAGCTAAATCTTTCCAGCTCACGATCCAGTAGTTCTTTAAGCGAAGTAACACACCGATCAGAACTTACGTCAAAAATTCCAAAAATCTTTCTACTGGTACTCCATCTTTCACGAATCGAACTATAATTGATACTTGTGCATGGGAGCTAATGTCTATCGCTTCATCAATCTGCCAAGAAAAAAACTGAGCATTTTCAATATCTGCACTGATTTCATTCATAATTATATGAGCAACTGATTCGATAAAATCATTCTGTGTTGTTTTTGAAGTTCCTGAAATACTATTCTCCATAAACACTCTCAATGTTTCATCACTCTTAGAGAGTAAATCAATCATCTCGAGGTAATTTCCCTTATTTTTAGAGACTTCCTCTCATCGTGTCTACGAAATGGGAGCTCTGGCCGCGCCAGTAGTGTTGTAATATCAATCAACTTCTTCATTACATCACGATTCGTTGTAGTGTAATTTGACAACTGCCAGAATGTGATCTTTACACTTTTTGTGCCTGTCCAAAGCACGTGGTAAAATTTTCAAATCATTGAAGCCTTTCTTTTGCCGGACTTCATTGCCACTCACAGGAAACAGTGAACACGGCCAACAATATAGTTTGTTCGTTGATTCACTACCAGTTAGCCATTTTTCTTTTCTGTACCAGTCAATATTAAAACCTCTGTTTGAAGTTTTGCCCTTTGAAGTAATCTTTTTCATTTCAGGTGTAGGCTTACCATCATTTTTAATTTGATTCTTTTCTTCAAAATCTCTTCTACTGAGAAGCTTTTCCAGTAAGCTATCCACCATATTAGATATGTTTGAAGCAGAGGCCATGGTCTGATAAACAACTCTTCATAAAACATAAATAAAATTAGTTACACAAACATTAGTGTGAAAGAAAAGCAACTAGGAAGAAGACGCTATGTAATGACGCTCGAAGCTGTCAGAATGAGAAGTTAACACAGCGGAGCTGCTGCCTACAGGGAAACAGCTGTTCCCATGAGGTAAGATAACATCTGCCTCACCGGAAGTCCACGGTGCGCGTGCGTTCTTTGTGTTGGCAGTTCCACCGCATACCTTCGTATCGACTGATTCAGTGGGAGTAAACAGGTTTGGCGCAAAATGTACGAGAGGCAGTTTGCTTCCTGCCTCAAGGACGGAGATCGCCATCTGAGGAAAATTCGCAACTACGCGCTACCGATTGTTTTCGAAAAGTGTCAATTTAAAAAACTGAATGAATGCATAGACGACATTTAATTCAAAAGAGTTAACTAGCATAAACGTTTGCTCTCCTATACCCAAAAGTACTGAATGAACAAAACGAATAATTCTTACTGAGAGTCTCAAAATTCTGAGGAGGCATTGCATCCCTTGCCTCCTACCAAAAGCCGCCACTGCTTTCATCGAATCAGAGGCAAGACTTCAACAGCTATTATCACTCGCTCTTTAAGAATTCACAACCTAGCAAATACTGCGAAAGAGCGTTTTTATGGTAGATTTCTTAGTCTTCTTGTAATAAATACGACGATTGCAAAGTGCTCTCCTCTGATTGCAGAATGAGAGTTAGAGCAAAGAAATAGCCACAAGGCATTCAACATAAAGGAAATTAGGAATTCCTATGAATTAAAAAGTTATATAAACTCTAAAGGAAAAATAAAGACTTTAAAGAAATGCAGTGGCAACAAAAAATCTTTGCGGGGACTCAAAAAGTACATTTGAACTGCAGTTGACAAAAAATTGTTAAAAAAGGTGAACGACAGTTTTTGCGGAAATGGATTACCTGAAAACAACTAGTTTGGGAAATACAGAGTATATTTTCGCTTTCTCTAGTAAGAAATTAAAAGAAAAATAAAGAATTCATAAACAACATTGCAGTCTTTACAAGCATAAAAGTAAGCTTAAATATTAGTCAACATTCCGGTCATGTGAGTAATTTCATTGTAGAGAGGGAAATATTAGCAATACAACGAAGCTGGCTGTTTCAATATATTCATTTTACTAAATCTGTAAAAGAATTTACTTCGTTAAAAGCCACAATGAGAGAAAAACGATGACTTTGAAAAATTAGAAAAGCATAGTCAACATTCAGTCTTCACAAGATCAAAAGAATGTTTAAACAGAAATAAAGTTACAAAAGGTTATTTTACGGTTATGCAAGTTCACTTTATGGAATAAAAAGGATGAAAAGTAAAATAAATAGTGAAGTAAATATTAACGGTGCAACAAGACGTGAATGATATTAACATATGCAATTTTGTAAAACTGGAAAAGATCTAAGCCTCGAAAGACACATTGGGAGGGAAAATGATGCATAAAATATAAATTCATTGTAGATTTTATGTGGACATGTGAGACTCTAGCTCTGAAACAGCTAGAAATGCTGTTGTTTCATGGGAATAAAACAAACAGGAAAAAAGTTAGTTGAAAAAAATAATTTCCCTATATTTCACAAAATATTATCTCTCCAAACTAATTACAAACAATACCGTTTGAGCACGATTTATTAAAAGATGAATAATACACATGTGTGTATGCACAAATTAAAACCATTAGTACTTTCAAGGTGACGATCATCTCATCTTCAGATGTATCAGACACGCCAACATAACATCTTATATACACTGTCCATGTGTACCATGAGTACGTTACTCCGGAAACACATGACGAAACAGGATTTTTGTAAACAACTTATTCAAATCATGATGAAGAAGGTAAGCTGTAAGAACAAGTTATTTCAAATTAAACACATTATGTCACTTGAAACAACAGTTTGTTACGAAGCACATCAATGAGGTGCTCCCAAGTTCCAGACAGTTCATAAGGGCTGCAATCGTTGTGTTACAACATCTATTTCATTCACTGTCACTTGGCGATTTCCCATCACAATGCTTTTGACTGCTGTAATGGTTGCAGGCGTTGTGTTACAACGATTACAGCCCTTATGAACTGTCTGGTACTTGGGAGCACATCATTAATACGTTTCGTAACAAACTGTTGTTTCAAGTGGCATAATGCGTTTAATTTGGAATAACTTGTTCTTACAGCTTACCTTCTTCATCATGATTTGAATAAGTTGTTTACAAAAATACTGTTTTGTCATTTGTTTCTGGAGAAACGTACATATGGTGCACATGGACAGTATATGAGATGTTATGTTGGCGTGTATGATACATCTGAAGATGAGATGATCGTCTCCTTGAAAGTACTTATGGTTTTAATTTGTACATATTTTTCATCTTTTAATAAATCGGGCTAAGACGGTACTGTTTGGAATTAGTTTGATTCCTGTGCACGAAGTTTTTCGTCTCGTATATTACTTCTCCTGTTGAATTCATCAAAGGCACAATCACATAGAATGAGCTAGAGGAAATATTAATCCATAGAGGGAATACAAAATTTAATATCTTCCTTAATATTTCATTAAGAAATATGCACGTCAGTCCGAATGAGTTGAAAATAAATACATTCGTTGTGGAAATTAAAAATACATTTTTTGTAGAAAGCCTCCGCAGAAAAAAATAATATTGGAACGCGTAGAAACAAATAAGGCCCTTCGTTCCACGAGAAAAGAATATGAACGTTTTCAAAACCGATTGAAGCAGATCGAAAAAAACCAAAAAAAAAAAAAAAAAACCCCACAAGCACTCAAGATACTCTGTACAAAACAAATCATGAAGAAAACATTTAATATGTCCTACTATAGAAAAAAATTATTATTTATAAACCCCTACAGAGAAAAATAATGTCGGAACGCTTAGAAAATAAATTCCTCCATTTAACAAGTAAAAAACAAAAACAAAAAAAACATAAGAAATGAAATAATGACTGTCTTGCAACACGATCGAAAAATTTTTTTAAAACACCACGATACATTTGAAAACGCATGAAAAAAAAAAATAAACCAAAAAATTAAATAAATAACGAGGCAGGAAAAACGAGCAATGAGCTCCCATTCATAGAAAAAATGAAACTGATTAGGATGAAAAGACAAGAATGGAAAATTCTTTAACTCTCAATAAAATCACTTCGATTTACGGAAACAGTCTGCAGAAAAGTCAGAATGCTTCGAGAAATAGATAAATTCGTTATGGAATTTATAATAAATCTCAGAAAAAACTGATAATAAACAAACCCCTCTGAACATCATACTGTTTGGTAAGGAAACAGCCCAGCGATTGTTTAGTTCACGTGCTAGTGCGTCTGCCTACAAAGCGAAGGGATCTCGGATCATTTCCCTGCATCTGACAAAAGTGCTTTTCTTAGGTCAGCGGAGAAAATACTCCGGTTGATGACGTCAGTACTCAAAATTTCCTGAATAAGAGAAAATATCCTGGCGAGAGGACAGAGCCCAGCAAATACACACCGGGCATGTGCGATTTTACCATTGTGACCAACATGGCTGTCACACTCTAAAATGTTTGACACGATCCATGGTGGAGGTAACTGCAACCTGATCCAGGGAGACACAGGGGAAGCTCTATAACTTTCGAAGATGACGCACGTTTGACCCTGGCCAACCTCAACCATTGCTGACATTTCCATGGCTTTGGGCGTTTCCAGATCCTACCCAGTTCTGCATCCGGTCTTAAGCCTCCACTATGCGGAGGCCACCAAATGGCCGTTCCTATTCCTTAATTATCCTACTGAAGTCAGAACTCTCCCTTTTACACGACTCACGATTTCTTGATGAGTTGTGGCTGCCTCACACTCACGTACGAGCGAACACAGACCTTGAGTTTTCTTATCATGGATACACACTACGTTGGCAAAAGTATTCGGACACCTCTACATTTGCAAATAAACATACACTTGCAGGACCAAACGAACACACGCTGGTTCTTTTGGGTACTGTATATAAAAGCCAGATCGCATTGGAAGCTGACGGACTTCGAAAGCGGCGTGGTTGATGGATGCTATCTAACCAAGCAATCAGTATGTAGCATTGACGCTCTTTTGGGATTCCCCGAATCCACGGTCACTGATTTTCTTCATCGATGGAAAGCAGATAGTGCCATTACAGTGAAGCCTCGCTTTTGAGGCCGCACCCGTGGAATGCAAAGAAGGCACGTACGTCTCTGCCATAAACCTGGCCGGCGACATCGCACAAGCCCCTGAAACATCTCTTTGCATTAAAACAGCATGTCTACGGTTGCCATGCTGAATCTGCTGCGCACAAGCCATACAGTACTACAGGTAATGACTGCTGTGAAGACTGCAGTGGTGCCTTGCTCGCCGTTCGTTGATAACAAAGTGTCAAAATCCCGTTACTCACTCTTTCTCTTGGATTGACGTGATGACGTCAACAATCAAAATTGGCGCTCCGACTGATTGTTTTAATGTAAAGAGAAGTTCCAGGGGCTTGTACGACGTTTTGAAACGACACGAAGTTGTTTTCACACCAGTAAATCTTTTGCTTCCGAAAGAGAACTTCACAGATAATTCGAAGGAAAGACAAGACATTCTTTCCTTCTACGAATGCCTTCTTTGTAAATGACTTCTTTGTATGGTGCTTTCCCGGAGAACGCTAACAGTCGGACTGCATTGTCCCCACATCCAAGTATGGAGGAGGATCTGTGATGGTGTGGAGCACTTTCTGTTGGGAAGGACTCTGTCCTTTGATTGTGGTGTCCTCTAGCTTAATGGCTGCTAGGTCATAGCACATTCTTAACAATTCCGCACTACTACCCCTGTGGTAGTATTTCGGAATAGCAAGATCGAGCACCTTGCCACACTGCAATGACTGTCCAGGACTGATTTGAGGAGCAGAACTTTCAAGTGTTGTTGGATTGGCCTGCCCAAAGTCCTAATCTAAGTCCTATAGGACATTTGTGGGACGATCTAGACCGAATCCGATTTTGACCCATAAGAATTTCCTCTATGGCTCTGGCAGAAACTTTCATGAATGGAGGGAAATTCCAATACAAGCCTATCGGCGTCTCATGGAAAGCATGTCTAGCAGGGTTGCTGCAATTATAACGGTCAAAGATGGGCTGATTATGTGCTGATTTCGGCTAATAAATGCTTTTGTTTCCGTTCGGTTAGGTGTTCGAACACTTTTTTCTACATAGTGTAGACTTGTTTTAGCATATTTTTCGCTGGAACTTTTAAAACTTACATTGATAAATATTTTTTTTTCTTTCACTGTACAAATGCGAGAAGCTTGTTGTGCGGCGTGAACTACACTGGTGTGCAAAAATTAAGGACGAAGAGGAGAAATAGCATAACAGCGGAACGAGCAGGCAGAACGGACCGAAATACCACTCAGGAGATAGACCAGGGTCCGGTACGGTAGGGCATGCGCATATATGCAGCATGACCTACGGGGGGGGGGAGGATCGGAAGGGTATAAAGCACATGGGCGGCTCAGCAATTCGGTAAAAGTTATTGCACGGTGTACATCGGTTTGAACGACGTCGAGTTGCTGCCACCGGGTGATATGGCCAACAGGCAATCCAGTAAACGACATCTGGATGACTTTACCCGAGGTCGCGTCATTGGGAAGTTGGAAGAAGGTCGAAGTGCGACTAGTGTGGCCGAGGAGTTCGGGATCGCTCACAGACTCGTTTCACGAGCTTGGAGAGCATTTCAAACGACAGGTACAGCTGTCCGAGAGTTTAGCAGTGCTCGTCCACGAGCAACCACGGCGGCTGACGACAGGTATATTGTCCTACAGGCGAGAAAAGACAGACGGCCGACAGCGGAAGAAGTCGGAAGGCACATGCAACAGACAACTGGACGTCCGTTATCACGTTTTACCGTGGCCAGGAGGTTGCACAAAGGTGGTCTATTTGCACGACGACCAGTACGGTGTGTGCCATTAACACCTGCTCATCGGAGACGGCAGTTTCTGTTGTGCCAGAAGCACAAGAACTGGACACATCAGCAATGAGGTCGAGTTCTCTTTACGGATGAGAGCCGATTTAGTCTGACGAGCGATTCTGGACGTATGTACATCCGGAAAGAGCAGGGAACACGCAATCACACCTCCAACATCATCGAAAAGGACCGGTTTGGAGGAGGCGGAGTTCTTGTTTGGGGCGGTATCATGCTTGGTAGCCGTACTGATCTCCACATCTTCCAAGGAGGTTCAGTCACTGGTGTCCGCTATTGTACCGAGGTTCTCTTGCCTCACATGCGTCTGTTTAGAGGTTCTGTGTGTCATGAGTTCCTCTTCATGGACGACAACGCTACACCTCATCGTACAATGGCTGTCGCAGAGCTGTTGAAGAGTGAAGATATTCAACGCATGCATTGGCCCGCAAGGTCCCCGGACCTACATCTAATCGAACACGTGTGGGACCTTCTGGGGAGACGCTTGGCAGCACGTCACCAGCCGCCAGCAATGATTTCGCAGCTGCGATTGGCGCTACAAGAGGAATGGTCCGAGATGCCTCAACAGCTCCTTGACAACCTCGTCTTCAGCATGGACAGACGTTGTAAATCCTGCAACGCAGTCAGGGGTGATCATATCCCTTACTAAAGACTGGATTTTTCTTAGCAGCCACCTGTCACGTGGACGTTTCTGTCTTCTGTCCAGTTGTGCTCGAAGCTTCCTTTTCAATAAAGTGCCTTTGTATCCTTTGGAAGGACGGTTTTGCTCACTTGTCCCATATTCTCACATCTTGGGGATCTTATGGTATGATTTGAGTCTATGTGGGGCACTTCTGCACGACGTTACATTCGAAAAACCGTCTCGTCCTTAATTTTTGCACGCCAGTGTATGTGTCCTCTGATTCTTGTGTGAGGACAGTCGAATAAATGGAAAAACACATTTTTTATCCTTATGTATGAAACTCCATTTGTATTATATGAGCTCAAATCTTTTATAACAACCCTGAAGTAGGGTTTTAAGTGAGACATCTAGAAAATTGAAAACAAAGAATTAAAAGAAGATTAACTCAAAATAAAATAGGTAGAATCTTACCTTTTCCTCCGTGTTCGTTAAACACACTTCGCAGAAAACGTGTTTTAAGTTGCACAACTTTAAAGTTTGCCAAATGTCTAGTCTAGGAAAATTCCATTCTACTCAGTTAATTCAGAGATCACGAAGCGCTTTGTAACTTTCAGAAAATTGAATGTTACGGGGACCAAGCGCACGAAAGCGAAAAACAAAGATTTTGAAAGGACACGAAGTTGTTTTCACACCAGTAAATCTTTTGCTTCCGAAAGAGAACTTCACAAATAATTTGAAGGAAAGGCCAAACATTCTTTCTCTCCACGAATGACTTATTTGTAAATTAAATGCAAATACTCCAAAGTCAAAAGTAACTGTTACATTGTTTATGGTGTAAAGATCTAAAGTCAGAGGATACTAGTCTTAATGAAATGAAAAATGCTCCTTCCTCTTTGCTAATTGTAAAAAGGAATTCAATATAATCATTCAAAAAGCATGCACTATCGTGCTACGGTAGACAATAGTAGAGAAATTAGATATGTTTTGTTCTTCATGATGTTGTTTGAAGAACATGAATGAGATAATGGTCGATGAACACTGTGTGAAAAATCATCAATATACCAAATCCCTCTACAGAGGTTGGTGAAGTAACTAAGACAATTTTATGGCTTGCATTTATATAGTAAATATACTGTATATGCGACATAGCCGGCCACAGAAAGTTTGCCACACGACATCAGTCACAATGAAGAAAAAGAACAACAAAAAACCCCCTTTTTGCTTTCGATAATTGATACCACAAGAATGACGATAATCGCATTTTCAGTTTTACTAATGCACAGATTCTCCCGGCAGATTGTATTGCTGTGATGTCGGGTTTTGCGAGATGACTTCACATTTAAATAAAAGTCCAATTACTTTTTGGGACTGAATAGCTGGGAACATGCCTTGCATGATGCACGTTTTTTTTCGATGGAAAGCATAAATATATATTTATGCGTTTAACTTTACCATTTATTCGTTTCTAAGCTTTATACTTAAAATAATTTTTTTGTATCGGATACCTGTCAATGTGAACACAATTTTCCATGCATTTTCCGATTTTACTGCTAGGAGACAAATTTAAATAGTTTACCATTCGATATCACTAGATATTGGATTGGAAAATTGCTCTTGGCATCGCATAGAAGTAACATTGATAATTAATTCTTATCCATAAATTTACTGATTTTTCATATATGCAAGTTTTCGGTAGTGATAGAATATGTTTTTTTATCCAATTAGAAGTTGGATTAAAAAACTTCCTATTTCTAACGGGTAGTTTATACTATACAAGGAATACTCAGGTATTTTCCAGCTTTTGTCGATGCAAAATTTTCTTCGTAAGTGCCAAAAACGTGCATTTGTGTTTGACAAAGGTTTTCAGCTAGAAATCATCTGAGACTGGATTTAAAAAATAATGTTTGCACTGTAAAGCTGTAACCATTCCATAAACACCTTTCATTTTTTTTTTCATTTTCTACTTTTACAATTTTTGCCGTTACCTGGCATTACTGTATATTTGCATTTGCCAAAATAAGGTGTGTAAATGAAAAAGAAAAGGGAAATCAAGTTAATAAAATTATTTCATATAAACTTTTCGTAATCTCATAATGTTTCATAAAATTATCTTAAACTGCTTTTACTGCTTTTAGAGTATAACTTTTAGAATTGAAGACCTTACAGCAATTGTGGGCTAACTCACATTTTGTAAAAACACTAATGCAGTGACCGGGGATACACATTCAGAGATACCCCGGATCGTAGCAATTCCAATAGATACTTACGGATAACAGTGTGTTTGCCAAAATTGTGGGACAAATAGAGGGCGCAGTCACTCATCCATTTCTACCATTATCACATGTTTTGCTACGTTGTTGTTAGCTCATTGTTGCAGTAAAATCTTCAATTTATGTCAAAGGAAAGGTTCATTACTCTTGGAAATTTGGTGGCATCTTTCTTTCGGTGTTTGCTGGAGAAAAGGGTTGAACAGAATCAATCGGCAGCTTACCAGGAAAATTGTTTTTTTCTGCAAAACATCAGAATTTTTGGGTTTGATTTAGGTACCTTGTCCCAAATGTGGGGAAGTATTCCATGGCTATCAGTCGATTTTGTTAGCTGCATAATATTAAAAAAAAAAAAAAAAAAGAAAGCTACTGTTGAGCTCCAATGTAAAATCCTGACTTTTTCTTTTCTTTTTTATTGTTTCTCTCTCTCTCTCTCTGAAGTACAGATTTAGCCATGGAAGAAATGCGGCCATGGAAAGACAAAATGGAGTAAATGTGCGCAAAAAAGAGTGTCAAATGAGTGCTCTTTATTGAGGGTTTATCCAACAGGAGGATAATTTATGCTTATCATATTCTGAGTTGTTTTCATTGCCGATTTTCCTACTTTCTTTCCGAATGTTTTGTATAAACTTTAGTCCTTATTATATAACACGGTTAAACTTCACTGCGTGACGAAACATTAATTTTAAAAGTAGGTTACCGAAGCAATGGGGTTTGAGCACAAGATTGTAAGTCTAAACGTCTTCCCTCGAATTTTTTTTTTTATTTGGCGGGTTGCATCGTTTAGAGCCTTTCAGAATATACAAATGAGCAATAAATCTCTATGAATGAAATCAATGAAGGAACTACGGGAGTACACCATTGTACAATACAAATTTGGAAGATGTGAATCCGTTAATTGGTGTAAATATGACATGGATGTTAAGTCAGATAGTATCCGAAAACATTGTTATGAGGAAGGGTAAAAATTTCGTCGTCGTGGAGCGGGAATCGAACCGGCGTCTCCCGGATAGCACCGAGTATGCTAACCACTACAACACCCAAAACGACCAACTTTCAAATTTCCGATTAATTTTAACTTTTAAGTTTTCGGATATTATCTGACTTAACATTCATGTCATATTTAGACCAATAAAAGGATTCACATCTTCCAAATTTGTATTGTACAATGGTGTAATCTCGTATTTCATTCATTGATGTTCTGCGCTTCCGGGCTATCACGGGAATGAATTCTAAACCTCGAGATTCGATATATATACTGTATATGCGGGTTGCTTCGACTAGCGAATCCTGTGATGGTTATATTCAAATTAATCGGAAACTTGAAACTTGGTCGTTCTGGGTGGTGTAGTGGGTAGCATACTCGGGCGCTATCCGGGAGACGCGGGTTCGATTCCTTCTCCAGGACGACGAAATTTTCAAGTTTTCGGATATTATCTGACTTAACATCCATGTCATATTTACACCAGTAAACGGATTTACATCTTCCAAATAAATCTCTAACTTATTTTTGACAATTCTTTCCGAAAGATGACAAGAATGCTGTGTAAGCCAAAAGAACAGCTGAGAAAGTGTAATTTATGTTGTGTAATCGTTCAAAAGTGACTGCATTGTTATGAGGAAGGGCATAAATCTCATACGTGGGCTTACGTTTAAAATCTATTAGTTGTAACACTCTGAAATAACAAAATTCCCACAGCATCTCGTTGTTCCACTAGTATGGACCCAACAGGGGTTACTCTCAGAGTGCTGAAAGAGCGAAGGAAGGTCTGCCATTCTGAGAAGTTTATAACATATTATGCCAAATAGAAAAGTACGGGTAGAAGGGTTTTTGATTAATTCATTCCACAACATAATGCTGCATGTCATAACACGGCTAGAAAAGCCGCGTTTCTATGTATTTCTGCTAATACGGAAAATTATGCAATGGCCGGAAGCCAAATGTAGATATGGTAGAAAAACGTGTAAATTTCTGATTTACTTGGTGGATATGAAGGTAAATGGCATACTGGGGATGGGTTGTAAAGGGCCATATGCACTCCACAAAATAATTTTGTCTAGTATTAAAAATTTATAAAAATTGTCGGTGGCGTTATTATGCTAGTGTCGCCATTCTGGTTTTCCTTAAATTGCCGTTAGTTACTTCTTTATTTGGAATGGTCAGACGAGGCCACATAGGCTATCCCCCGTTACTCGTGCGCATTTCCCACTTGTATGCCACCAAAGAAATAGGAGAGTGAACTGGTGTTGTATATAGTCGTTAGGGTAACGAATGGTGTTGGCTGGGGCCTTTGGAGGGAGGAGGTAAGCCTTTTATTTTGAGCATATACCAGAGCAGGAAAACAAAAACGTGGAATGAACATTACTTTGTTATTACTAGTATTTGAGAAAAATAAAAATGCCTGTTCTCATGGACATTTTTTTCATCACTTTAGGAAGTAATGATATCGTAGCTGCACTGATAAAACCATGAATGTGAGAATTTTTCGATTGTTGACTTGACATCATGTAAAATTTTATTCACTGATGAACAATACAGATGCAACTTGATGTAAATGTCATGTATAGTGCTTGAACAGTCTGACGCAATTTAAAAAGTGTTTTTTGATCAATTATTTTTAATTGGAGGTTTAACGAACACCGTGAGCGACTCAATGGGATATAAGCAGTCACCCGTCCCTAATTTAGGGCCATTGGTTCCAGGGAACGAAGAGAGCCAGTGCCGTAGGACAAACACAACATCCATGCCTCACCGGAATTCGAACCCAGACCCTTTCGGACGAATGATCAGAAGCCATCGCTTAGACCACTGCGCCACCGAAGGGGCAATTTAATTTTTAAATAGGAATAATTCAAACTACAAAATTTCGCATTCGTGGTTTTGTCATTGCGGCGACGATATGCATTTCCCAAAATTAATTTCTGGGTACGCCACTGATGAAGGTTATGGAATTTGAAGGGTCTACCTACTAAATCAAGATGTCCTACCATAAAAATGCGCATTATAAACTTGCTCAAAGCAGGTTTAGAGCGTTTGAGATTAAATGCTACTGTGTTCCTTAAGCTTTCCTTTCTCAATTGTTTTTTTAAACAGAATGTGTCTAGCCTTTCCAATACATTTCATCGAAGCGTTGAGTCAGTGTCATTACTTCATTTCATTAACATTCTTTGTGTAATTAGCTCTTGTATCTGCGACGGTGTGTGAGTTTGCACTCCGCTCGATTGAATCGCAGAGTCACCAGCTCGTGCCTGTTCAAACAGGCATTTAAAATCGAGAAGAACCCCAACGACAAAGACATTGGATGCTTGGCCGTTTGCACAGCCGTTCGATGACTTTCATCCTATTTTTAGCATCGTCTGCCGCGGATTCCAAAGTATTGACATTTCGGAGTGCAACTCAAGTCAACGTAAACTCTTATCTTCTTTATGGTCCAATACCTGCTAAAACAGAAACCATCAAACTGAACGCATCACCCAGCGATGGGACCAACGAAACAAGATACATTTACAGCCAAGAACTCCATTTCCTGTAAAATAAAATCACAGGCGGCGATGAGAGTAAACAGAACTAAATGTGCATGTAAATATTAACCGAAAAAAATGCATTAAAAGTGAAAGCCTTCAGAAGAATAAACTGAAGCTGCAATAAAGCTACATTCCTTTCACGATCGAAAAACATGCACACTGTCATATTTGATATTTCTCAAATTTGGCATTTCAAAGTGTATCTTATCGAATACTTTCCAGCTGACGAACAGAAAATGAAACAAAAAACAATGTTGGTGGAATTTCTCCTCATTGTTGTTTTATCAAGCTAATAGAAACCTGTTCGCGATGTTTTTAACTTGTTACGACAATCAAATATCAAAGAACTAGATTTTGATGGATTTATTACAGCGTTTCTAGATTTCGGAGCTTCATGTGCTTGCTGATTCCTCTCTCCAAACACGCATCTCAGTTTTAAAAAGTTTGAGATCATTTGCTGTTATGCATGTAAAGTATAAAGAAGAAATAAACAAGAAAGATGACACCGAATTTTCGTTTGTAATTGAATTTTGAATCCGTTCTGAGGAGAATTAAATTTATCAAAACTATTAAAAGTCAATGGAACCGGTTAGGAAAACAATCAACCGGTCTTTACAATCGATGAAACATACAGTAATGCGAAATAGAGACAGCTACTTAGTTCCACCAGCTGCTGAAAAATATGTTACGAAAATTAACAAATGGCGCATAAAAAGGTTCTCATAGCACATCAGAGACAAAGAGATTTAATCGAACAGCTAAAAGGAATACAGAAGGAAACATGATATAAGTCTATGTCTGCTAGCGGAAGAATTTTGCATAATGGAAAAGTTGAAAATAGGCGAAAAATATTCTTCATGGTAAAAGCTATGCTAAGGGAAAAGAACTTTTCAAATATGTCTCCCGGAAGCAGAGATAACGAAAAAAAGTTTTGGCCTTTAAGCCCCTAGCTGGAAATCTTTGCATTATTTAAAGGAGATAATGCTCCATACCTGTATTGTAGCGAATGGCATACAGTAAAGAAGAAATTTCTCAATAGGGTTTTCAGAAGCGACGACACAGATTCAAACTGAAGTATATAAACTCCAACTACCAACAGAACGGTATCACTATATCACTAAGATGTTTTCTGATATTTAGAGGCTAGCTCCACAAAGAAATACAAACTACCAGATAATTTTTACTTACTCTTGCCGTATCAAACTTCTCCATTTACAGCGTTCTTGACATACAACTCGGGCTTCACTGATATCCATCACACGCCGTACACAAGATATTTTATACTTCATACTCATAATCTTTTTCTCATGCAGACACTCCTGAATCTGATCCTCCCATGACTTCCTTGGCCTTCCTCTACCTTTGCTTCCTGCCACTTGGGCTAAAAAGATTTTCTTAGTAAACATCTCATCACTTATTCTTTCAACATGGCCAAACCACCGAAGCATATTAGTCTCCATCTTGCTAACAACATTTTGCTTCACATTACACAACTGCAACACATCTTCATTCCTCACACAATCAGAATGTGTCTTGCCACAAACCCCCCACAAGTAACGCATTTCTCCAGCACAGACGAGTTCTATGTTTTTTCTGTAGTACCCAAGTTTCACTGCTATACATTAGAGTAGGGGCAATTACACTTTCACACACAGCCGTGCGGGACTCTCTTGAGAACCCATGATTCCTGTGAAACCCTCCCAAAGCAGCCATGACTTTCAATGAAGAATTCAATCACCTTCTAATTTCACCGTCCAATTCGTTCTCTCTGTCAGACATGTTTCCTAAATACACAAACTCATTCACCTACTCAATAACTGTGCTATTTAGACATATATTACATTCAGTACTACCAGTTCCTCTCTCAAAAACCATAATGGAACTGTGAACTACAAAATTCCTCATATACTAAACTAAAGTGTTCTTCAAGATAAATGGCATCCGATATTAAAAGAACTTTTAAATCGCACATGTAGAAGCAGATATATTGAGAAAAACAGATTAAGCATTTGCCCAACTAGTGGCGAAATTGTGTAACACTATTATTTGAAGGAAATACACACACAGAGATTTTTTTGTGGTTAGTAGTATCTGACCAAAGAAAGAAGTTTTTCAATCGGATTTTTAGTCCCGTAGATATTATTGTAGACGAAAACTTGAACTTACGCCCTCTGGCGGCAGACTTGCGCGTTAAGAGAAATTTGAAAGTATATGAGAAAAATTTCACAACGGAAACGTTCTGCAACAAAGGAAGAATTTTTGAAATGGGACTCTTAGCAGCGGAGTCGAACAAAGGAGTCGAACTCTTAGAAACAGATATATTGACATAAATAAGATATACATGTACGCCTCCTCGCGGAGAAACCATGCATTATTTTAAGAAAAGTTTTATTGGCGTGAGTGGCATCGGCCCAGGAAATATTTTTTTCAATCAAAATTTTAGAAGCTTAGATTTTGCTGCAAATACATATGAATCAGAAATAAACTGTTGCGTCCCCTGGTGGCCAAACTATTCTTTACTAAAAATTAGAAATTACATGCAAAACATTTCCCACCAGGAGCTCTATCCGATGTAGGAAGCATTTTTCAAATCGGAGTTTTAGAAGCAGAGATATCGGGAAAACCGCAATTTGCCCTTACACCCCTAGGGAAGAGTCTATGAACTGCTTGAAATTTTCGAAATTACATGAAAAACATTTCGCACCAGAAACGCTATCCAACAAAAAAGGAATTTTTCAAATCGGACTCTTAGAAGCAGATATATTGACGAAAATAACATATACTTCTATGCCATCTGGCGGTGAAAACCATGCATTATTTTAAGAAGAAAATATTCCGAAAATGTTTATCGAATGTGCGGTATCGGTTCACGAAAGAAGTTTTTCAATTGAGATTTTAGAAGCTCAGATTTTGCTGCAAATACATCAGAAGCAGATATTACGCTCCAAATTACGGCTCCTGGTGGCCAAACATCATTTTGTACCAAAAATTAGAAATTAGTATATACAAAACATTTCGCATTAGGAGCTGTAACCGGTGCACAAAGAATGTATCAAATAGGAGTTTTAGAAGCAGAGATTTCGGGGTAAACGCGCTTTACTCTTACGCCCCCTAGCGGAAAATTTGTGCATTACTTGAAAAAGTGACTATACCTGAAATAGTCTTTGACATAAATGGAATCGAAAGGTAAAATATTTTTTTCTATCGGATGTTTAGACGCAAATATATGGAATAAAATGTGTTTTGAATCCGATATAATCTGCATTTACGCCCTCCAGCGGCAAAAACCGGAAAGCAAGGATCATCATTCGGACATTTCTAGCTATGCAAAAAGAATTTTTCAAATCAGACAAATAGTTGCAGAGAAATGGTGTCCACAGACGGACGGACAAACCGGTAACATGAGCACGATCTTTTACAAAAGACGTGCCAAAAAGACTGCGCTGTGTGTCACTCATGGTTTAATACCACCGATGTATGTCATCCTCCTCATTTATGTCAACCTTCTGTTGAAAAATAAAGTGTAAAGATCTGACTATGTACAAAGAGTGCTCTTACTGCATAAAAGATGTTACATGACTTCGTAAAGAAAACAGTGCATGTGCTGTATACAGTGCTCGAGCGATGGAAATACAGTCTATTTTGCTGTTTCAAAAACATGTTTCTTCAGAGGTTGACATTGAACTGGATAAGATAACACTGTGTAAAGAAACTGTAAATACACAGAGACATTCCTGCTATTTGTTGATTATCTGCTATAGAATGATAATTGCAACACACAAAACGTCTTATATATAATTAATTTGTATTGTATGAGAAGAATGTTAGGCGGTATATATTTCAAGATGTTTATCACGTCATTAAACTTAAGTGAAAGCAAAGTTAACGAGCACATTTTGCTGTAAAGAAATTACAAGTACACATCAGATATTCCAAAGCAGAAAATATTTCCTGAATTAAAAATTTATGACAATTCCACTTGTCTTAATTAGCGAATAAATGCTGTTTGACATTGCTGTTACCAAGTCTTGTGACGTGCAAACGTTGATTTTGTCCCAACAGCGATACATTGCGACTAGCAATTCTATTGATAAAGAACATTGCTTGTTTTTTAGCATGTCTTTCGTAAAACAAAGTCGTGCTCATATTATCACTTCGTCCGTCCATCCGCCTTTGGACACCATATCTCTACAATTATTCGTCCGATTTGAAAAATTCTTTTTGCATTGGGAAGCCTGAAATGTGAGAATGATGATTCTTGCACTCTGGGGTTTTTATTAAAATGCACAATTTTGCCGCTGGAGGGCGTAAATACAGATTACATCGAATTCAAAATTCAATTTATTCCATGTATTTGCTTCTAAATATTCTATTAAAAAATTATTTTACCTTTCGATGCCATTTATTACGAAGAATATTTCAGGTACAATAACTTTTTCATGTAATGTATAGATTTTTCGCTAGGGGCGTAAAGGTAAATTGCGTTTCCCCCGACATCTCTGCTTCTAAAACTCCGATTTGAAAAATGCTTCCTACATCGGATAAAGCTCCTGATGGGAAATATTTTGCATGTAATTTCTAATTTTTGGTAAAGGATAGTTTGGCCACCAGGGGCGTAAGTGTTTGTTTCTGCTTCTGATGTATTTGCAGCAAGATCTAAGCTTCTAAAAACTCGATTGAAAAAATTCTTTCGTGGACCGATACCGCTCACCTCGAAAAATCTTTTGAGTATACCTTCTGCTTAAAATGTGCTTAATTTCCCCCCAGGAGCGTGGACGTATATCTTATTTTTGTCGATATCCCTGCTTCTAAGAGTCCGATTTGAAAAACTCTTTCTTTGTTGGAGAGAGCGCTTCTGGTGCGAAATGTTTCTCAGATAATTTCAAATTTTTCTTAAAGCACAGGTGTGCCGCTAGAGGGCACAAGTTCACGTTTACGTTTATAGCAATATCTGCGGGACTAAAAACACTACTGAAAAAATCATTTTTCGGTCAGCTACTATTCACCATGAAAACACGTGTGTATCTTCTTCCCTAAATAATGCACAATTTCCCGGACGCCATGTTTAATATTTTTTTCTCAATATCTCTGCATCTAAATGTGCGATTTAAAAAATTATTTCAACACCGAATACCATTTACCTTGTGGAACACTTTAGATTTGCATTTGAGGAGTTCTGTAACTCAAAGTTCTGTCTCAGGATGGCGTTTGTGTACTTTTCTTACAGCTGTATCTTCATTTCTAAAAGCCTTATTGAGAAATTTCCTTTTTACTGTATGCCATTCGCCACAATAAATATGGGGGAACATTATCCTCTTTAAGTAATGCACATATTTCCTGCTAGGGGCGTAAAGGTAAAACTTTTTTCTCGTTACCTCTGCTTCCGGGAGACGTATTTGAAAATTTTTTTTCTTTAGTAGCTTTTTCTATGAAGAATATTTTTCGCCTATTTTCAACTATTTCTCGATGTTTTGGCGATTGTAGGAATCCGGTTAATTTTTTTTAACCTGTTCCATTGACTGTGAATAACTTTGATATATATATATATATTTTTTTTTGCGTAGGAAAGGATCCAAAGACGCGCTCATTACAAACGAAAATTCAGTGTCATCTTTCTTGTTTCATATAGAAGTCTAACAAGTAACGACCAGGCATTTTCCATCGAGTGTAAGTACATGCTCCAAGCGGCCAGTTCGTTACATCTATTTTTAGCATGACTTTTGTAAGAAAAAAAAGAAAAAGAGGTCGTGCTTATACTATCACTTTGTCTGTCTGTCCGTCTATTCTTTTGTCTGTGGACGCCATATCCCTGCAACTATAAGTCCGATTTGAAAATTCTTTTTGAATTGGAAAGCTTGAAATGTGGAAATGATGATTCTTGCATTCCGGTTTTTTTCTGATGCACAAATTTGCAGCTAGAGGGCGTAAATGCGGATGATATCGAATTCAAAACACATTTTATTCCATTTATTTGCTTCTAAATATCCGATTGAAAAAACTCTTTTCGATTTTGATGCCATTTATATCGAAGAATGTTTTAGGTACAGTCCCCTTTTCCAGAAATGCACACATTTTCCGCCAGGGGGCGTAAAAGTAAAGCGTGTTTTTCCCGATGTCTCTGCTTCTGAAACACCTATATGAAAATTTCTTCCTGCATCGGATACAGCCGTGATGAGGAATGTTTACCAGAATGGTTTGGCCATCAGGGACCATAAGGATTAATTTCTGCTTCTGATTTATTTGCAGCAAAATTTTAGCTTCGATTGAAAAACTCGATTGAAAAAATTCTTTCGTGAACCAATACCGCTCACAGCGCAAAATATTTTCAGAATATCTTAGTCTTAAAATAATGCATAATTTTTCCGCAAGGGGTCGTAGATGTACATCCTATTTTTATCGATATCTCTGCTTCTAAGAGTCCGGTTTGAAAAATCCTTTTTTAGTTAGTTAATCCTTTTTTAGTTATATGTTTCTCATATAATTTCAAAGTTTTTTTAGTAAAGCATAGAGTTTACGCTAGGGGGCGTAAAGATAAATTGCGATTTACCCAATATCCTTGCTTCTAAAACTTTGATTTGAAAAATTCTTCCTTTATCGGATACAGATCCTGATGGGAAATGTTTTGCACATGATTTTTTATAAAGAATAGTTTAGCCACCAGGGGATATTTCCTGCAGAATCTAAGCTTCAAAAACTCGATTGGAAAACACTTTCTTGGACCGATACCACTCACCTCAGTAAACCTTTTGCGAATACCTTCTGCTTGAAATAATGCATAGCTCCCCCCCCCCCAGGGGCGTAGACGTACATCTTATTTTCGTCGATAACTCTGCCTCTAAGAGTCCGATTTCAAAAATTCTTTCTTTGTTGGAGAGCGCTACAGGTGCGAAATTTTCTCATGCAATTTCAAATTTTTCCTTAACGTACAGGTGTGCCGCCATAGAGCGCAAGTTCACGTTTACGTTTGCTGGAGTATCTGCGGGACTAAAAACCTACCGAATTTTTTTTTCTGTGAGATACTACTAACTATGAAAACTTTGTATATATTTCCTTTCCAAAATAATGGACAATGCAGCCGCTAGGGAGCGCCAATGTTTAATATGTTTTTCTCAATATCTCTGCTTCTAAACGTGCGATTTTTTGAAACACCCTCTTAATACCGGATGCCCTTTACCTAGTGGAACACTTCAGGTTTGTATTTAAGGAGTTCTGTAGTTCGAAGCTTTGTCGCCAGGTGGTGTTTGTGTGCTTCTGCTTGCAGCTGTACCTCCGCTTCTAAAACCCCTATTGAGAAATTAAATTTTTCCGTATGACATTCGCTACAATAGAAATGTGTAGCATTATTCTCTTTAAATAACGCACAGATTTCCCGCTAGGGGTCTTAAAGATCAAACCATTTCGTCGCTATTCCTGCTTCCGGGAGGTGTATTTGAAAAGTTATTTTTCCTTAGCATAGCTTTTTTACATGAAGAATATTTTTCGTTTATTTCCAGCTTTTCCACTATGCAAAATTGGTCCGCTAGAAGGCGTAGAGCTACATAATGTTTCCTCCTGTCGTTTAACTCTTGAATTTGAAAATTTCTCTGTCTGTGATATCTTCCTTCTGCTATGAGAAACTTTTTGTGCGTCTTTTTTAATTTTCGTAACATACTTTTTAGCCACTGGTGGAAGTAAATAGCTGTTTCTATTTCTGGATGTTTTGTCGACTGTAGAAATCCGATTGATTGTTTTTCTAACCTGTTCCATTGACTTTGAATAACTTTGATGAATTTTATTTGGCTCGGAAAGGATTAAAAATATATGCTCATTACAACCGAAAATTCCGTGTCATCTGTCTTGTTTACAGTTGCAAACCAGTGTTTCCTGGAATTAGAAGCTTGGCAGGGCGCATTATCTTGTTAGAAAATCGAACTGTTTCCCCTAGTAGGGATCCATATGGAATTAAATGTTCGCAGAGTATAGTGTGGCAACTTCTGGTTGCCATACGGTGATCTACAATGGCAATGTCGTATTTACCGCCATAGCCAAACGCCCCCCACATCATCACTCCACCTCCTCCCATTTGTCTACTTAAAATTCTTTGGTCTTCTTTTGTAAATCATGCCACTAATATTTATTTCCATCGGGGCCATCCAAATTAAATTTTTTCTCATCTGCGAACACAACACTTTTCCATTTTTCAGACCATGTCATTACGTTTCTGTCTCAGTCCAATTTTCTATGTTATAAAGGCTTTGTCTTCATTTTAATGTACACAACATTTATGCTTAGTTTCAGAGTGTTTGCGACTGTCGTATGAGATACTTTTTTTACGCACAGATCGGGCAATTTGTCTTGTAGCATATTATTAAGTTTCTAAATGAAAAACAAATCGTTTACTACTTGCACTCAGTGATAGCTTTCGTCCTGTCCATTCTGTTTTACTAGGTTTATCCCTATTCCAGGATAAACTCAAAAATGATTCCAGAACTTAAATTCCGGACCCCCCCACAATGGAAATTCCGGATTCTCCCCCCCAAATGATTCCACAACTTAAAACAGATTATAAATGTTTACTATACCTAGAATTATCGCTATTTTTTCTTATGTGCCTTCCAAAAGGGAAAACCTGGGTTTTATGCGGAGGCGGGGTGTTACACGAGTAAATACGGTAACCATAGATCCCTAAAGCAGAAGTTTTTGAGTATACCTTCAAAGTTGAAATCCCAAATTCTCGGAATTTCCTATCTTGTCTCTCTGTTTTTGATACCTGCATCCAGATAATAACTTTTAAAGATAACAATATCGCGACAGTGAAAAGAATCAAAGGGCTCTTGAGCTCGTTTTAGCTGAAGTCATCAATGCTTTCAAGATGTGCCTCACACAACTGCTAATCGCAGCAAAACTTTTCAAAAGAACACGGACTTATTGACTGAAAGATTTATGAAGTTCTATCGTAGTTATATATTATCATCTATAAACTATGCACTTAACTTCGTTACATCATCGTCATTTAAAAAAGCGGCGACGGAAAGCTACAGAAACTGATGTCCCCGTTATTGATATCAGCTGTAACTCATAGCCTACTTGCGCCCAAAACGAAAAATGTCGTAACCTTAATTTACATGTTTGGGTTTCCTAAATTTGCTTTTCGGCTTTAAATTCGTTCGTACAATATCTTCTAGCGGTGAACGTTTGAGCAAATCAAAAATGAAAGGGCCAGCGAAATGCCATTAAAACCCTCATTCGAGATATTGGGGAACGTCTTAAGTTAAAACATGTTGAAATAAGACAGTGTTGAAGATTAACCTCAGGACAAAAACAGACTGCTTTTTAATTCTATACTGATTTGATTATTCATGTCGGAAGAGGTGAAATTCAGTAGAAAGAAACGTAAAACAAGCAACATTTCTTAATTTTGAAAGTTATCTCAAAGCACCTAAATTCAGTCAAGTGAATTACTTTATTCAGAACTTATTAAGTTAAATTATTTCGGCTTAATCCTATCTTACCCTTTTAGGGAAAATTGTATGCAGCCTGAAGAGAAAGACGCTCAGAAGCAAACACCTTAAGGGAGTTACAAGAGTGAAGAATAAAATATAAATGACTAAACGCCAAGACATTTTAACGTACCGTTCACCATACGCTTTACATTGTTCTCTAAACTTCAGCATAATGATGGTGATATACACGTGATAACTTCAAGTGATAAATTTAACAAAGTCTTTTTTACCATGATCGATCGAAATTATGTTAATAAATTTGGAATTATATATACATGTATTCTAATTGGCATTGGGTGCAAAGAAATGATGCGAAATTGGATTAAACTAGAAAGCTCTACTTTTATTTCAGGGTTGATTTAACTTCTCAAAATAATCTATGGATATCGCAGACGAAAAATGGTGAAAAATATCTGAGCGCTGGGACATAAGAAGTACAGGATGTGTCTAAAGTCTTTCCCTGATTACGATAAATCGTATAAAATGAACCACGCTGGTTAGACACATACGGTTTTCTCATATAGCTTACCTGAAATCCAGAGTTTTTTTCCGGATCATCAGTATACCTCAACGTGGGCTCATTTTGTTACACAAAGGACATCCATTCGGTACTCTTATCTCTTTCTATGTCTGCTGCAACATGTCATCTGTGATAGTCGCAAACGCTTCAGTTATTCTTCCCTTCAAAGTGTTAATATCTGCAACTGGTGTTGCATAAACTTGGCCCTTAATGTAGCCCCATAAAAAGAAGTCAAGAAGCGTAATGTCTGGGGATCTTGGTGGCCAGGGTATAGGACCATCTCTGCCTATCCATCTGTTATGGAATTTGTCATCTAAGAATTGACGGACAGGTACACCCCAGTGCAGGAGCGCACCGTCCTGTGGAACATTACCCGTGGTTGCAACTCTTCCAGTTGAGGTGCAACATACAGCTGCACCATGTCGAGGTAAATACCCGATGTAATGGTGGGCTCAATTAAAAAAGAACGGTCCAATTACTTTGTTGTGCATTAGTCAGCACCAAACACTGATTTTAGGGCTATCCCTCTGTTTCTCCAAAACCACATGTGGATTGTCTGAACCCCAGATACGGGCATTTTGCGTGTTCAGTTTATCTGAGGTATGAAAAGTTGATTCGTCTGAAAAACAAATCCGCTTCAGGTAATTATTATCCTTCGTCTATTCGTTCAAGAATATCCATAGCGAATGTCACACGTCTGGGCCCATCATTAGGTTCCATGGCTTGAACAATTTGCAATTTGTATGCAAAAAAAAAAAACAAAAAAAAACGAAGCCGCTTTCTTAAAATGCAGTGCACTGTCTTCATTGGCATTCCCAATTCACTAGAGGCATGACGAATTGATTTCCTCGGGCTTCGTACGAATGCATCACTCACGGCGTGGACAGTTTCCTTACTAATACTAATGGAAGGTTTTGCACTTCTTGCACGGTCACCGACACTGCCCGTCTGTTTAAACTTTTGATACCAGTTCCTAATGCTCTTTACATTAGGTGGAGCTCTATCATACTCACGCCTAAACTTCCGCTGCACTGAAATTGCAGAGTTGGTTTCATGAAACCAGAGAACACAATTAGCCTTCTGCATAGACGCCATTTCGCCGACTGACGCTTTCAACAACAAACTACGCTGCAGACGTGCAGCGCCATCTTTGTTCCAAAAGTACTACGAACAAAAAACTTGGGAATATGACCTAGTCAATGCAACAAACCGCGTACGTCTAACAAGCTTGGTTCATTTTATGCGATTTATTGCAATCAGGGAAAAACTTTAGACACACCCTGTATTTTAAAGTTACTAAGTTGTCAATTTTCTTTAAATGAATAATTCATGGTAAAGAATGAAATTTAAATAATTTTTAACACCTTTTTAACAAAACATTTTCAATTTTTATAACACATTTTCACACGTTCTTGCCATTGGTGGCGTCTTCTTTTCCAAACTGCGAAAGCTCCAGATTGTTGGAGTGTGTGCTGTGCCCACTGGCAAACAGCAGAAAACAGCAGTTTACCGGTGTAAAAATCTTTCATTTGTACAGTATTGGAAGAAAAAACGTCACTTACAGTTTGACAGGCGAGAACAGTGGTTGTTTAATCAGCTGAATTTTTTCCCAGTAAATAAATTCTGCACCTTAGTTACACGATAAGAAGACACAGTTTCCTGGTGGAATCATAGAAAATTTCCTGAAACGGGAACGCTTTTTTTTTTTTTTGCTGCGAAGTTGTAAAAACCTCCCACAAGGCCTCGCGAATTCTTCCTATAATTGTGGATTCTCTGGAAATGCACTGAAAAAGGGCGACTTCATTAGCTTTACCAAAAAAGAAAAAAAAAAAAAAAAAAGAAAAGAAAATCAACCTATATAAAGATTTCTACGTTTGCAGACACAGGAAATTTTATTTGGCTGTGAATCTGAATGTTTTCATCGGTGAGATTAACATTTGATTTCCTGATTGAAATATGGAATCGACATGTCATCCACCGTAGCAGTGTAGGAGAAGAAAGATCCGCTGTTACACTATCATGTGTGAACCATGCTTAAAACAGGTTCATACAATTATTTTTTTGGTTTTGAAAAAGCTATCGGGGAATACATCTGGAGGAAACTTTACGCCATAGGAGTTATTCACCGAGATTTTTTAAGTTCTTAATGCAAAATAATTGGCACTTAAGTAACAGATACACTTTAGAAGATGTTGCTGATCCATAAATGACCGATATTCTGCTATTCAAAAACAATTCTTTAATCTTAAAAGGGCTGCGTGACGGGATAGTGGAATCTTGCTGGCTTAGGCCCACGGCCTAAGTCAGCAAGATTCTGGGTTCACGTCCACTTGCTGGAAAACACTGTCTTGATTGGGAAGCTACGATAACCGGCTGTTCCCGGGAGACAGAGACTCCTCATTATAAGAAAATCCCCTTTTCTTTCACTGGGTCTTCAGCCCAAGCCATTTAACTCATTGTGTAGGTGTAGCATCAACATTTCCAGGTCGGGGATTAACCAACAGGCCAATCTGCGATATGTTGGGATATGATTTCTTCATAATCCTGTTTCTCCTACCTTCATTCCGGAATGAGTCACACCTTTCGTGAATTTTCTAAGGCAGTTATTTGAATATGTTAGACTGGTACGGTGTCTCAAGTACTAATAATGCTCATGAAAAGTTGCTTTTTCCCTAAAATATAATTTTCCCATCCATTAAAACTTCAAAACACACCTAAAAACACAAATGCATTTTGATGGGTTTGTTGGGGAAATAACGCATATTTTCCCCATCCACGTAACTTTCAAGAAACGTTTGATGTTTTCCAGTACATTTCAATAAGGGTTTTCCAAATGAGATGAAAATATCAGTCAGTCATACGATTACTGAACGACTCGATCATCAGTAGAGAAACATTTCTTACATGAAAATTATACTCTCGTATGGTAGATGGCTGTTTTATGGGTTTTTCATCCAGGGGTGGGCTGGGAATGTCAAAATGGCTCGGTTATTTTGAATTTTTACTGGCCTTTGTATTTTTGATTATGTTCTAGAGTGATGCTGCCGAAATAAAAAAAGAACATCTTAACATATTATGCAGAATATTTATAATAATAATAATAATAATAATACTAATAATAATAATAATAATAAACATATATGAAACATTTAAATTATAAAAGATGGGAGAGTTTTGCTTGATTATGACTAATAATGTTGCTAGAAAGCTCCAATTTTTGAAAGTCAAATGGTTGAGTTTATTGTTTAAAGAAGTAAGGAGTTGGCCCAGAGACGCGAGTTTCACGTTGGTAAAAAGGAAAGAGGCCTATTTGGGGAGCTGCTGGCAGATCGGCGTTGGTTAGGAAACCACGTGAGGCGTGGTAAAAAGAGCATTTTGGGATATTTATGACCATAGTCGAGAAACATTTGCTGTGATTAGCCACTCGAGGGCTGTGAAAGGCTTTTTTAATGTAAACAGTTAAATGAATAAAAAGGGGGTAGTGTTGAATTGGTTTTATTGACGTACTCACCGTCCAAGTACACCCGTTCATGGCTCTCCATTTCCCACAGCAGGGTGCCTTCTTCCAAAAAGACAATGCCTTTTCTCATTGTTTCTATTTAACAAATGCCTGGTTGGAGGATAATTCCAATGAGTTCGTGTGGGACGACAAGGACTCCAACAGTGAAGGTTGTGAATACAGAGCATAACGGAACTGGCCAGAGTGAATCTGTCGTAATGACTTCACATCATGTAAAAGGAAAAGAAAAAAAAACGTACCTCAGAAAAAATCGTGTATCCGATGTCCATTAGAGAAACTGTTTTAATGAAGCACACAATATGTTAACAGTACGAATACTGTATGGCACAAATAATATTGCAATGCTATGCAAGATATACGTATGAAAATCATATGATGAACAAAAACTGTCGGAAAGTAACTCCACCTTAAGAGGTGTCTTCTCTACAGAATGTCTGGGAGCAGACTGCAGCTTTGAGATGCGCACGATGTTGTAGATTGGAAATCTCTAAACAACCATGCTCTCTTCGAAGCATGAGAAAAAGATCAATGAATCGTTTACTGTAGGATAGCTCGGCGAGGCTAACGCATTTTCGCAACTCGTGAGGTCGACGGTTAATATTTCGCAACCATAAAATGGCTCTGTCGCCCCCTCCCCTCCCCCGGATTGGAACCCAACTAAGCATCTGTGGGACGGAGTGGAGTGATACATTCAAGTTCAAAACCCACCACGGGGAACTTTACGGGCGGTATACTCCCAGAATCATCGGCTGAAATATCAGACGAATGTTTTCAACACTTTATGGATTTCATTAGTCACGCACAATCACGCAGGTTTCGTCACCTCACTTCATTTGCAAGACCGCGAGACAGATGCTGATACACTGCATGGCGGAAAGTGAAAAAAGAACACCAAGAAGGAATTCGCGGACGATCAGGAAATTTACATATGTTAATGGGGTCGAGTTTACGTAGGTGTGATGTTAATTTTGGGACCAACTGGTGAGCGCTTACGCCACAGCACGGCATAATATGCAAATTATCGTCGGTGGTATTAAAGGAGTACTGCGAAGTGAATGTAATCAGTCGTTGGCGTACGGACACGTACGAAGACCTCCGAGCAAGACGGTGTACTTACGTATTTTCGGTCTCGTGCAGTAGTGAATAGCAAAGTACGTGGGAGAAATCCTTCTCATTATTTAGCTGCATGGAGTTGAGTTGCTTCACCACTAAGTGATTATCATATAGTTTGTGGTCGTCATGGATTTGACTGTGAGTTATTTTTATTTCTTGTTCTTTAAACTTCAAGTTAGAAGCTTTATTTTTGTTTTCCGGTTCCAGACCAACCGGGGCTCCGTGCCTCCGGAATGGCGAACTTTTTGAACCGACCTGAAACCATTCAGGTTACTCATAATGGGAAGTATCCCAATGTTAATATTCTTAAGGAATAAGTCGACAAACTTGACTATCCGGAACATTTGCACACAGTCCAGCGACTTAACAATGGACTTTTCACAGTGCGTTTCCAAACTGCTGCACAAGCGCTGCACTACCTTGAGCACCCCTTGACAGCCTACAAGGACGTTGCGGTGAACGTTTCGCCAGTAGATGACGGCATTCGTACCGTCTATGTCAAACTCGTTCCCATTGACATCCATAATGAGAAGATCTCTGCGGCACTTACTGGATATGGGGAGATTGTCACCCCCATTCAGAATGAGCGGCACACACTCAAATGTCTGGAACATGTTTATACAGGTACAAGAATTGTTCGCCTGCGTATGACAAAGCCAGTACCCAATTTCCTTCAAGTGGGCAGTTGGAAGGCCATGGTCACATATGCTGGCATGATACGCACATGCCGTAGATGCGGTAATGCTGGCCACATTGCTCCTCAGTGCCCATCCCGAGCTTGCCCCAACTGTAGTACGGTGGGGCACTTAGAGATCTCGTGCAAGCAAGCCTGCTCCAAGTGCGGTGCGGATTCTCACACCAAATCCAGATGCACCCAGTCATCCTTCGCAGATGTTGTAGCTAGGCCTTCAACAGCTCCCATTGTTTTCAATGAGGAGTTTCCAGAGCTACCGTCCACCAGTACAACTGTTGTTCCCGGGGACTCTGGTGTTCCTGATGCAGTTGTTACCATGGACCCGGAACATGTTGCTTCTTTGAAATTACCGGTTGTCATACCTGTCGATCCGCCTTCCGAGAATGTCGTGACTTCTGTTAATCAAGACACCTTGGTTGTTGACGGCCGCGTCGAGCCTGGAGCTTCTTCTGCTGTTTCACCAGTGCAAGATCTTGAGGTTCTTGACATGCCATCTACAGAAGTCACCTCACTGCCTCTTGCCGTTGAATCGGCTGTTGTTATTAAGTCTGAGCCTCCCATGGACGCCGACGTATGTACCGAGGTCCCTGAGCCTCATTCACCTGATTCTCCTGACGCCCAAGTTGGACTTGTTACCACTGTTGCATTTACAGAGGTTATTTCGGATGATGACAACATTTACATAGATTCTGTTGATGATGTTGCTTTCACCTCTCCTGTCGGAACTGTCTCCCTACCTTCCACCTTCGGGGACAAAGTTGTACCCGTTATCCATTCCAGCAGGCCGCCGGGACGTGTTCCTGTTACCATCCACAATGTTACTCCTTCCAGAGAGACTCGTCCTGCTGACCATTCCTACAGTCAACAACGACAGTCCTCTACATCTTCGGAGGGCAGGACTCGCGGCAGCCGTTCTGCAAGTGTTCATCCTGGCCGTCGGGAAAGATCTCCCGTCCAACTGGAGGAAGGGGAACTTCCCCAAGTAGCCACCGACGGAACCGTCGCCGGAATCACAACCGTTCCACCTCTGGAGATTGGCATCGTCAGTTCTAAGTGCCGGTCCACGTTTCTAAAACGGGTGGGCTAATTTGAATCTACCCTCCTTACTGACCTTTGTTTTGTGTATTTTTGTATTTCAATTATCTGCTTAACCTTCAACCTTAAAGTTTCAACATTAAATATTCAGGAACTTCGGTCCCGGTCCGTAAGGCGTTGGCTCATTGGCTGGATTATGACCCAGGATATTGATATCCTGTGTGTCCAGGAAACATTTTTTAACAATTTTAGGCATGTTTCGGATTTTCGTCATTAAACTAATGCCCCATGCTGGTTTAGTCTTTCCCCGACTAGTCACAGCGGCGTCGGAATTATTGTCAACCCTAACTTCAAGGGTCGACAACTGAAATTTCAATATGATGACGAGGGTCGAGTAGCTGCTGTCAGCTTCGCCCTCGCTGAGTTTAAAATTCGCGTTATTTCAGCCTATGCGCCATTGGAACCCGCCTAACGGGGTAGATTCCTCAGGTGTCTTCCTTTATTTTTTGGGGATGGTGAAGACTTCCTCATTTTGGGGGTGACTTTAATCTTGTAACGGAGCCTCTTGATAAACAGGGGGTACCTGGCAGACGGACTCGTCCCGGGCTGTCTTCTGTGGGTTCATGTCGGGGGCTGGGCTGGTGGACGCCTGGCGTTCTACTCACCCTGGGGTCTTCGACTGGACTTGGACGGATGGCTCGGTTCGGGCCCGCCTGGACAGGATTCTTGTGGGGGGCCCTGGGGATTGTGACCTTGTGTCTTTTGTTCATTGTGATGTTAATTCTGTGTTTCTCCGTGTGAGTGACCATCGTGCCGTTTCTGGTGAGATCGTTCTAACAGGGGCCCGGACACGAACTCAGGGCCCGTGGAGGATGAATCTGAATCTTCTCGAAGATGACGACATCCTTCAGGGCCTTGAGAGGTTGCTTCGGGGTGAAATTCAGTCTGAGACTCATCACACTGGTGAGTGGTGGGAGGGGGTTAAACTTAAAGTGAAGTCTTATTTACAACTTCAGGGGAAACTTTCGGCTCGTCAGCGGCTTTTAGAGCGAACTCGCCTTGTCTGTATATTGCGTGCATGCAAAGCCGGGCAGCAAATGGGAGCGCAGAATGCTGGTATGATTGCTGAACTTCAAGCTCAGTTGACAGATTTATATTGTAAAACCGGCCAAAGATGCACACAGGACTCTATTTCACAAAATTTGGAAAACGAGATTTCACTTGCAAGATTTTTTGCGAAATCTCGCAGAAACAAAATTATTTCCCAGGTAATTCCTGGTTTACAGCATGAGTCACGCTTCGTGACCTCTCAACCAGAAATTCACAATTTGGTTTTCTCGCATTTCAGAGACCTGTTTGCATCTGATGAAGTGCAGCAGTCGTCCGTCGACTCTTGGGTCGCTGACGTGACCCAACTCGACGCCGCGGCTTCTGTGCTTACATCGGGCCCTGTCTGTATTTCTGAGGTGAGGCAAGCCATTGCCGGCTTGCATAATGGTCGCAGTCCGGGTACTGATGGCATCTGTGTCGAATTTTGTAAACGTTTTGTTGATTTGCTTGCTGAACCTCTATGTGATGTTTTTAATCATGTTCTGTCAACTGGGCAGTTAACCACGACGATGCGGCTTGGTCAGATCGTTTTGGTTAACAAGCGGCGTGATGGTCCTGGTCGTCATTTGGGAGAGTGGAGACCCATCACTCTTCTCAATTACGATTATAAGATTTTGGCTAAAGTCCTTGCTAACCGACTTATTAGGGTTATTTCTGGCCTAGTAGGCGTGTGTCAGGTTTTTGGAATCCCGGGGAGGAGAATTTTTCAAAATTTGGTCCTCGTACGGGACGGTATTCACTACCTCGACCGCAAGAGGTTGAAGTGCTGTATCCTTTCTTTGGATCAGAGCAAAGCCTTTGACAGGGTCTCTCACAAGTACCTTGTGACCCTGCTGGAGGCTTGTAACTTTAGCCAAGATTTTGTACACATGGTGAAATTCTTGTATACTGATATCTTTAGTTTTATCCGAGTCAACGGTCAGCCTACGGACTGCTTTCCCATCCGGAGAGGGGTCCGCCAAGGCTGCCCGTTGTCTGCTGCACTGTTCGTACTGAGCATTGAAACTCTCCTTAAGAAGATTCAATCTGCACCGAATATCTCCGGCATCCCAGTTTCGGGTTCGAGCTTTACAACAGCTCAGCTCAAATACCTTGCGTATGCAGATGACGTTGTTCTCTTCCTTCGGGATAAGATTTCCTTGAGAAATTTGTTTCATGTTTATGATGTTTATGCGGACAGTGCAGGCGCTGCATTGAATGTGGATAAAACTAAAGCCTTGTGTTTTGGGGATTGGTCACCTGACGTTTTGCAGTTTGTAGGCTCAACCGATGATCCCATAAAGATCCTCGGTGTTTACTTTGATAAAAAGGGGGTTCACCGCAAGACGTGGCGCTCTGTTCAACAGAAGCTCACGTCGGAATGTGCTTGGTGGGAGGGCTGCCAAATTTCTTTTTTTAATAGGGCTAAATTGGCTAGCAGTCTCTTGGTTTCCAAAATTGGTTTTTGCGGTACCCTACAACCCCCGACGTACAGGGTCCTTTTGGCTCTAAATTCTCTAGTTTTTCGATTTGTCTGGGGAACTAGAGCTGTCCTTTCTCGGGATTGCCTGGTTCAACCAGTCCATCGGGGAGGGGGGGACTGGGTGTTCGGCACATTCTTGCGTGGTGTCGCGCGTTGATGGTTTCTAATGTGGCCTACATCCTGAAAAGCGATTCTCATCCTAGCTTTAACTTCGCGTGTTATTTCATTTCCTATAATCTTAGGTTATTTTCTTTCGCTTGTAACTACCTTGAGCCTAGAGCTCCGAGGCCCGGTGGACCACATGGCACTACCAATTGTGAGGCTAGATTGTTAACTAGCCAGAACATAAGGTGTTCCTCTTGGCATGAACCCGATGCCCTTTATAATGTATTCTTGCCATCCTTTACTCCTCACATTCAGCGCAGGTTTCCCGCCTTGGGGATGAACTGGAGTGTCGCATGGGCCAATGTTGCGTTTGCGGGTGTGGAAGGTCGTGTGCGTGACCTGCAGTGGCGCTTGGCCCATGGGGTGATTTTCACCCGTGAGTCCCTTTTTCGTTGGGGAGTCATCTACTCCCCGGACTGTCCCCACTGCGGACAGCCGAAGTCTTTATACCACCGTTTTGTAGAATGTAATTTTGTTCGAAAAGTTTGGCAACTTTTGTCTAGATGGATTTCTGTTAATATGTGTAATTTTAAAATTATTGTTTTTAAGCACCCGCTACCTGTTTCCGGTCAGCGTGCCTATGGTTTAAAGGTAATCCTTGCTACTGCTTGTACTGTGTTTCATGATACTGCTCTGTCTGACCACGTTAGACTCTATTCGAATAGGCCTGATGTGGTCGCCCTCTTTGTCAAGATCAGATTGCGTGAGAGGGTGATTTCCGACTTTCACCACTGGCCGGAAGACGTTTTTCGCGTCCGATGGCTTTGTTGGTCTCGACTGGTTTCCTTACGCAATAATGTGCTCTGCTTTCGGTTCTGAATGTGTTTTCTGTTGGAGCATGTCGCATGCCTGACGACCGCTGCTCTTTTTACTTGCTTGTCTGGATCCTGTGTTTGCATCATGAATTGTATTTACATGCTTTTCTACTGTGTATATATTGTCTTTGTCTGCATTTGTCTATGCTTGGCCCGCGCTTTTGTTCTGTCTGTTGTCTGTGGCAGGTGTTGTGCCTCTCGGACGACAGTTCAGACCACTTCCTGCGCCTTTGTCATGCCTCTCGGGCGGGGAGGGGTGTGACAAATGACTTTTCATGCTTTTGTTTTGGTTGGAGGTGCTTAGATGTGGGTTCACTTTTTCTCTAAGCACATCCACCCTGTTTTCAGAGATACTTCTTCCCTGGAAGTGTTATTGCTTGTGTTTCGTCTTCCGAGTTTGGTAAGTAAGGTAAGTAGTTTCTTTTTTTTAGTGTGTGTGTGTGTGTGTGTGTGTGTGTGTGTGTGTGTGTGTGTGTGTGTGTGTGTGTTTCACTTCGATGATGACAGTGCCTTGGCTGACCCATAATATGGGTTTCAGCAGAACAGTGTACAGCCTTGTGCTGTACCCCAGTTCACTAACTGAGAAGAAGCTGCAATGCCTGGACATGGAAGACGTGTACGATTTCAGCAGTTATCGGACTTTGAGTGAGGTCGTCTAGTCGGACTCCGCGAGGCCGGGTGGTCGTATCGTCGTATTGCGGAGCGAATTGGACGGGAAGTATCGGTGGTGGAACGATGGTGGCGTAGATGGTCCGAGGAACATTCTCACACGAGAAGACGTGGAACCGGGAGTCACAGACGGACTGATGAGCGGACCGATCGACGCATAAGAAGAGTGGCGTTGTCAAGCAGAACATCCACTGCGACGCAAATCCGAGCTGCCGTTGCACCTGAGGTGACTGTGCGAACAATCCGCAACCATCTACTGGATGGAGGACTACGTGCACGCGTGCCTCTGGCATGTGCACCTATGACTCCAGCCCACCGTCAGGAACGGCTGCAGTGGTGTCGCCAACGTCTGCACTGGAGAACGCAATGGCGATCTGTCGTGTTCAGCGATGAAAGCAAATTCTGCTTGGGAGCCTCCGATGTCCGTGTGCGTGTTCGCAGACGCACAGGGGAGCGTCTCCACCCTTCTTGCATCCGCCAGCGACACAAAGGGCCTACACCTGGTCTCCTGGTGTGGGGAGCGATCAGCTATCACTCCCGTACACAACTAGTGTTTGTACCGGGTACGTTAAACAGCCCCTCCTACATCAACAACATCATTCAGCCAGTTGTTGTGCCATTTGTAATGTCGGTCCATCGTGGTGTTTTCCAGCAAGATAACGCACGCCCACACTCGGCATGTGCAACGCAACATGCACTTCAGGGTGTGCGACAACTTCCATGGCCTGCACGTTCACCGGATTTGTCCCCCATTGAGCACGTGTGGGATTTTATGGGACAACGACTTATCCGGTCTCCACGGCCAGCCACGACCATCCCCGATTTACGCGTACAGGTTGAGGATGCTTGGAACTCAATACCCCAAACTTACATCCAACATCTGTACGACAAGCTCCATGCCAGAATTGCACAGTGTGACGCAATTCCTGGCGGTTCAACCTCGTACTAACCATGTTACATGGAAATGTTATTTTTCAGTTTATCAGCAAATACAGCTGTATTTTGCCATAATGTTTTGATCACGTTATCCTCTGTATTCCGTTATTATGCTGTATAAATTTCGTTGGTGTCAGACGTCTCATTCTTGGTGTTCTTTTTTCACTTTCCGCCAGTGTAATTATTAGCATCGGATTTTATTTTCAGACCTTTCGTTGATTATAATCAAAGAAGAATCAGCACTCTACGTTCTTTATAGCTCAATATCTGCCACAAACGACCCACGAAGAGTTTTTTGTTATACATCGTGACCGACGGTATCAATTTACAATGTAACTGATAACGGTCATAAACAGCCCCAAGTTAAACACAGATTTCGGTGTGACATGATTGTTACATCGAGTTCAGCGCCTCGTGGTTAAAATCGGAAAATACATTAAGTGAAAAACGTTACCGTTAATTGATTCATATTGTTTACTAATTTACAATTCTTACTGGTTCTAATGCACAGTATGTCTAACAAATTATCACATAAAAGTTGGCCTTGGAAAATTTACGACATGTGTTAGATTGATAAATAAATTGTCATAGTGTTATTTTATGCATTTATTTAGATTATCATAATTTTCATTAAACCGTTTAATAATTTGACAGTGGTTTTTTATAGGTTATAATATCTATTAATCCTATTGGCAAGCTAAGACATGACTATAATTTTCTAAAGCCAACTTTTATGAAAAATTATATTAGACATACTGTATAAAACAATTATTAATTAAATTTTATTTAAATAAAAATAGAAGAATCCGCCTTCAACTGGACCTCAGTCAGAACGTACAGAGATCTAGTTGAAGGCCGATTTCTCGATTCGAGTGACTGCACGGTGCAATT
Organism: Macrothele yani; assembly: GCA_039090855.1. Taxonomy (NCBI): domain Eukaryota; kingdom Metazoa; phylum Arthropoda; class Arachnida; order Araneae; family Macrothelidae; genus Macrothele; species Macrothele yani. The sequence continues at coordinate 68,549,953 of CM077025.1, read as the reverse complement.
ATAGGGCACGTCAGTCCTCTGTGTCATAGTGCCATCTCCGAAAAAGGAGCAGAATGCAGAACTCCGAAAAGGAAGCAGGAAGGTGCAATTATACGGCAAGTCAGTCCTTCTCTGTGTCATAGTGCCATCTCCGAAAAGGAAGCAGAAAGGTGCAATTATAGGGCATGTCAGTCCTTCTCTTTGTCATAGTACCATCTCCAAAAAGGAAGCAGAACGCAGAACTCCGAAAAGGAAGCAGAAAGGTGCAATTATAGGGCAAGTCAGTCCTTCTCTGTGTCATAGTGCCATCATTGAAAAGGAAGCAGAACGCAGTGGTAAATTAAAATGAAGGAAAAATTCGCACGTTACGTTCACAAAATAGTCATATTCTGTCTGCGTGCGGTGAATTTAAAACCATATCCTCCAAAATTGCAAATAAAAACTTTATTTACAATCTAAAAGCATAGTAAATGCAAGACATCTAATGTCTCATCATCAGGCATTATGTGCACACTGAAACATGGGGTACACGAGTCTTTATACTAGACACAAAGTGATCAGATTTCCCTAGTGGTGGCCCAAAGTATGCTCTTCGCACAGGCCGTGCAAATACGGCGCTTACTACGACCTTTTACCGAGATGGATATGTTCCCGACTGGGAGGATGTACAAGTGCTGAACTCCAGAGTCAACAAACAGACAGTCTTCCTTGCTGAAAGCCTGTTCACTTTGAAGTATGAGGACTCATGCTGCAACCAAGAACTTCCTACGTTTGTACCATCTCAATGGAGAAAGTTACTCAAATCCATATCCGGGACAAATAATGATGACGAGTAACCCTTGTAAGTTTTATTTTTCACTTCCAATTTCAGATTTCTTTAATTATAAACTGTGTTATGATATGTAAACTTTGGTCTGTAGAAATGGCATCACCTGTATAGACTTTTGGCCATCACCAGGGAAATCTGATCACTTTGTGTCTAGTATAAAGACTTGTGTACCCCATGTTTCAGTTTGCACATAATGCCTGATGATTGGACATTAGATGTCTCGAAAGTTCTTGCATTTTACTATGCTTTTAGATTGTAAATAAAGTTTTTATTTTGCAATTTTGGAAGCAGTGGTAAACATTTAAAAAACAACTCCCTCCCCCGAGAAACAGTGCTTCATCCATGAATGCGCTTTTATGATTATCTTCATGAATGTGTAGTCAAAACTATGGGCTTTTGGCTACTCGTACGAGCTGGATTGGAGTTCCGAACAAGAAATGGTTGACTTACAGTATTTGTCCTGTTCATTTCCAGTCTGTGATCGGATACTTTAAATACACGTGTATGTGGCCACGAAACCCCAAAGAATCAGCGTCCCAGGTCCTCGATTATCCCTCAGTGGACCTGAGGGGAAATCATGGGTATTAAAAGAAATGAATTTATACGGAAAGAAGTTTCGGAGACTTTGTAATTTGAACGACCTAGTTATTTGATACTCGCTGATCAGCCAGCTGAGGATCTGATTCGGCGTGTTGGGAATGAAGAACATTTTGCATCAATAGTTTGATCGCTCTATTGAACAGAATAAGTGACCATATGAGGAATGCATGACCAAACGTATGAAGTCTTGCTAATGTGAGTACTCTGCATAACATCTCCTGTTGAATAAGAGCTTAAGATCACCTATGTACATTCAAGATCAGTGTTTTTTCTTACGAAGAAGATCTACCTCCTCATCATCCGATGAGGATGAAATTGTTGCTGATTTTACGAAACTAAATAAGCTGTCTCGCAGTAAATGCCGGCGTTAGCCTGTTTGCTGCCGTTTTCGTGCTACACATTTTCGTAGCAAGGGTGGTTACCTCTTGCTACCTTTCACTGTGTAGCATATAACGTAAGCCTTTTTCGTGTGCGATATTGGCGTTACGCTATATCTAAAACCATGGCTAAGGAATGTTGAACTAAATAAGAATACGATGCAATAGTTTACGGCCAGACGAAATACAAACAGAAGTCACCTTACGATAACCTTTTATTGGTCCAGCAATTTTTCAGTAGATACACCATAGAGCCACACATGATCTAGTTTTTACATAGAGCGAAAATCTCTACACCCACACATACACTGAGCAACTGCTGTTTCGTCCTTTTTATCTATCGTTCTTATCACATTCATACGTCACTTCCTCTCTCATTCTTGTGAGAGAGAAGATATCACGTTAAGTTTGGAAAGTGTAAAGGAGAACAAACTGAAATTTACATATGAAAAGGAACTAAGAATGAAAGTCAGTTTAAAATATACGTCACATCATCTCCCTCGTAATTTTTTTAAAGTCTTTGTTGTGCCAAGAACCTATCAATTTAGTAGAGGTCTCCATTCAAAACATAATCTGGTTATTCATGCAAGTCATTCAGATAAGAACTATTCATTAATGAAGACATTCGTTGAACATTTGCTAGCAGCCGACTTCAAATCAGTACACAAATCCTCTAAACATCGAAATTATTCAGGGGCGGATTGACCTATTGGTATACCGGGACATTTCCTAGTGGTCCTCTCGAAAAATGGCCAATTTTTTCCTAATCTTTTAATATGAATATTTTTTAACGAACGAATAATTATTTTACAACTTATGAATAAAAATCGGTAACTTCATTTGTGCTTTATATCTGTCTGAAAAGTTATTTCCCTAAGAAGAAAAGCGTTTCTTCCTATCTGTAATTTAGGTGTTTGCTCTAAGCAAAAATAGGAAAATTCTCTGCATGTATACGAGAAAAGTGCAGCCGGACCAAGTACACTTACCCAGTACGCTGTTATATATTAATTAAGAAAAAGCTAACTACAGTTAGATATGCAGGTGGTTGGACTTGCAGCTCAGTACACCCATTTCTAATTTTGATGGCCACACTAGCACCCATCATCCCCACTCCCTTATTTGCATAAAAACAAACCGATTCTTGAGCAGAGACATCCCAAAATTCGTGTCCGTTCCGTATTTATCTTAAAAGCAACAATGATTTACCACAGAACTGGGTCATATTGATTCAACTATGAGTCTACTGAAGGAGGAGGTACCAATACTATAAATGGAGGTACCAATACGTTTTTATTTGTTAACTTATCAGTCACGTAGTAGGGGATCAGTGACCAAATAAATCTGAAAATTAATTTCGTAGGAAAACATTGTTATGTGGCATGTGCACACATTTCAGCTCTCAGAATAATATTCATGATGATTTAGTCGGAACTAGGGGTTTCGAGAGATTCATGATTTTGCCAAAACCAAATTTTTAAAAGAAAAAAGTTGTCCGGTACAACACCTCATTTGAGCGTGGTATAACGAAGTAAATTTCTCCGTCATTTTTATCCGCGCCAGGATTCGAACTCGGGTCTCCTCATTCCGGAATAAGTTGCTCTACCAATTGAGCTACGCGGACGTTTATTCTGATTGCTATCTGGCTTTATGTCGTGTGCGTCCTGCTAGCAGGTACGTCACATCTCCCCCCCCAAAGAGGGCCGGGGGCATGGCCCACGGGTCAGCCGTGACCATGAATCGTTGCAGGCAGCCATCCACTGTAGAACGGGCACTTGAGAACTCCCAGTCAATGTGGTGTGTGGAATGCAACGTCACACATTTTTATTTTTCGAAGCGCTGGAGAAGGGATTCTCTTATTTTTCCTATCTCGCGGTGTGGAAATAACATCACACCATTGCGAGATTTTGAACGGTCGGGTCATCCGGATAGTTCGGGCGCCATTATAACGAAGTAAATTTCTCCGTCATTTTTATCCGCGCCAGGATTCAAACCCCGGTCCCCTCATTCCGGAATAAGTTGCTCTACCAATTGAGCTACGCGGACGTTTATTCTGATTGCTATCTGGCTTTATGTCGTGTGCGTCCTGCTAGCAGGTACGTCACAGTGGTTTAAAGCTCCATTCAATCATGAGCGGATTTAGAAATTTTACCAAATTATTTACGGAAATTCGATACGAAAGAAACAGACAGGAATTTTCGACTACAGTGTTGAATGAAAAATTAAAAAGAAAAGCGATTTCTGGTATCATTTTATTCAGTAAATAAGTAAAACATTTGAAAATAATTTTTGCGGTTTCAGTTTATAAAAACTGGATGATGGGAATGCAGCTGTTCCAGACGACTTGAGGCCAGGGCCGGATTAAGGCCTTAGTGGGCCCTAAGGCTAAGTAAGACATCTGAGTGGGCCCCAAGGCTAAGTAAGACATCTGAGTGGGCCCCAAAGAACTTATGACTGGGAATAATTATGAAGTCCGTTGAAACACGAAACTGTATCAATATGCTTGTCATAATTAATACGTAGTGCATTTTCCAATTAATAAATTATTTGCAGAGTTTTCATAATAAGTCACAGTATTTTTAATTGTTCTCATAAGAACGTGGATTAAAAAGCTTAAGATTCCTAGATTTTGTCTTAGTTTTTCTAATGATTTAGAATTGTATACTTTTCTTAGTGCACCTGTTTTGTTTTGCAGAATGTAAAGCCACAGGAGATTTCGACCATTAACGGTTCGAAGTGCAAACTGTGAGCTGTGGGTGGATGGTAGTGAATAAGCTGAAACTCTCTGGCACCCCCCTGTAGACAGCGACATGAAACCTTTATCCGTGGTGAGTCGCTGCCTTGAAGTCTGTTCGTTTTCCAGCCTCTGTTTCTGACCAAGTAGATCACATGAGGGCTGAGGCAAAAGTAAAACTATTTCACAAACCTCTCTCTCTCTCTATCTTTCTGTCTATTATTTGTACAGGCATGTCTTCTGGGCCCTTGGTCATGGTGGGCCCCAAGGCTGTAGCTCTTATAGACTACCCTTAATCCGACCCTGCGTGAGACCTCTTTTAACTGCCATAGGAATAACTCCTATACATAGTGTATATATTAACAACAGAAAGGGAAAGAGATATCAGTTCAATGAACGAAATTTTTATATCAATGTGGATAAGGTTTTATGTATTACAGTTGATTGCACATAACTACAGATCCTTCAGAGTATAATGAAGTAAAAGGTGTTCCTCGCGCGCGGGAGTGAAGAAACAACAGAGACCTGTGTTATATTTTATAACAGAATCAAGAAAAAAATACATTAAATGTGGCTTACATATGTCTACAGTATATATATTTTCTTACGTATGTTCTATATTTTCATATAAATCGGAAAAGTTCATTAGACACTGTCACACGGCAGTTATGAGTGTGATTGTGATCATGAGGCATTTCAAAGAGGCTGGCCTACCGACGTAAGTTTTTTGCAGTACTTTGCAATGGTAAAAAACTAGGGTGATTATTTAAAATACAGTGCACACATTTGTGTTACAAGCAATGAAGTGCAATTATTTTGGTTTTACGAAATATACCCGTAGGTTCTAAAAAATTTAGATTATTAAAACGCTCTGACCTAGTTAATAACATGAAATCAAAAAGCTTCAGTATTTCAAATCTAATAATATTCACAAAATGGCTTCGAAGATATTTTGTGTGTGTGTGTGTGTGGGCGGGGGGGGGGAGCTTTTCCCGATTAGCCACTGACATCAGCTGTTCTGCCTATTCAGACTACTCCAGAAACTTCCTGTTCTCTTTGGTTGACGAGTACTGGAAACAAATGTGCGATCCACTTTCGATGACGTAATGAATGAGTGTGAGGCTTTCAGTTACAGGGTTACAGGGGGCGTCAATACGCGTAGTTACAAGCCAAGGACGAATCTTGGTTACAAACTTGGTTACGAGATCGTTTATTCATCAGTTCGTAGACCCATTTGAAATGGCGTGCTCACACTTCTAGCTTGCTTTTGGAAACAGGAGAGCTTTCCTTTGAAAGGAACAACGTTTTTTGGAAATCATTCTTGTAAACAAAAGAGTGACTAGTTTTAAGAATCCGCTAAATCATTCGAAGAAGGTGTGTGTGCGTGTGTGTGTGCGTGTGTGTGTGTGTGTGTGCGTGCGCGCGCGTGTTTGTGTGTGTGTGTGTGTGTGTCATACATTTTGGGTGCAGTGGCACTTCACCTGATGAGCCACCGCTGGGTAAAGGATAGATGCCCCCAAACAGACGCTGTGTCAAGAATAGTATTTCTCCGTTACACACACAGATACACAATCCATAAAGACTGGCCATTCTGTCATTCTATTTATGGATATTTTCAAAGGCCTTCCATCTTCCTGATAACCAACTGAACGTGCTTTGAGTTCAGTGCAAAGGAAACGCTACTCAGCTTGAAGATCGAGATGCTTCCGATCTTCAAGCAAAGTAGCGGGGACGGGGCTCACCGAGCCATACTCCGACTGCCGCCCTGATATAGCCTAAATGATACCTAGAATTCAGTACAAATGGGGTCAGTCTCAGGCGCGACGCTGAGGTTGGGATGGGGGTGGGGGTGGTGCTTCAGTTCCCCCAATTTTTCTATCAGCCCACCCTTTAGCCTCCCCAAAATACACTACTGGCCACCGAAAATGCAACACCAAGAAGGACACGAAATAGCAAAGCCAGATATACTGGACATATAACAACAGATACAAAGATGAAACGTTCGAGCTTACAGGCCCGTGCGACTTGCGGAACACGCAGACATAAATAGTTCGTGTGGCCCCCATGGGTGGCAATTACGGCCGCTACACGCCGCGGCATCGAACGAAAGAGGCTTTGGATGTGGGCTTGGGGTATGTCGGTCCAGGCTGCTTCCACACGTTGCCACAGTTCATCAGGCGTAGCCGCGGGTGGTGCTTGCCGGACCACTCGGTTGCCGATCAGCGACCAGACGTGTTCGATGGGCAACATATCGGGAGAACAGGCGGGCCACGGCAGCAGTGACACTTGGTAGGCCGTGAAGAACTGTTGCACGATGTGTGCCACGTGCGGGCGCGCATTGTCCTGTTGAAACGTGGCCGCTGGCAGGTCCTGCAGGTTAGGAAGGACTACAGGCTCCAAAACGTCGGAGATGTAGCGGTGGCTGTTTAATGTACCGGCAATGCATGCCAGAGGGGTGCGGGTGTCATATCCAATTGCGCCCAAACCATAACGCCAGGCGACGGACCGGTATGGCGGTGTATAATGCAGGCGTCATACAGTCTCTTGCCGCGGTGCCGCCACACGCGGATCCGACTATCGTGGTGTTGCAAGCAGAAGCGGGATTCGTCGGAGAAGACAATGTCGTGCCATTCCATAGTCCAGGTGCGGCGTTCAATGGCCCACTGCGGCCGCACTCGCCGGTGGTGTAACGTCAATAGTAATCGGAGCAATGGGCGCCGTGCAACAAGTCCCTGCTCCTGCAGACGACGTCGAACGGTTCGTGCTGATACAGGTTGCTGCGCAACACACCCTAATTCCTGCGCTAACGTTCGTGATGAGGCGGTGCGAGTCGTCAATGCCCGCCGCACAACATGCCGGTCCTCTCGTTCGTTTTTATGACGCGGCTGCGGCAATCGCTCACGTCGGTCCGTCCGTCCCTCCTGCACCCACCGAATCCATACTCTCCTCACTGTGGCTGGATGTCGTCCCACACGGGCGCCGATGTCTCGGTACGATAAACCGCTGTCGAGATAAGCCACTATTCGTCCTCTGTCAAGCTCCGAAACAGGCTGGAATGACTGCCGTATTCTGCGACGAGGCATCAGGTAGCTTCCCACGCACAAGTCCGGCAGCACAACACACTCCCACTACTTACACCCCGCCTTCTGTGCACCCTTCTTATAGTGCTTCTCGGTGGCGTGCAGGGTGCACATGATTTGCGTATGTCCTGCAATGCTAATCGTTTGCATGTCCTCTCGCGGGCAACGTATGCTGCGAATTTCAGGCCAATCGGATGCTTCCTTCTTGGTGTTGCATTTAAGGTGGCCAGCAGTGTATTTAAGGAGTTCAAGCAAACGGTGGGCTTTACCATTTAAGACTCTACGGAACTTAGATAAATGTATCTGAATTTCTTGAATTCACTGGAATTTTGTAGTATGAAATAAATTCTTTGTTGATTTAGTGTTCATACTTATGGGAAAGGAGGGAGTCCTCTGAACGAAATTCTAAGAGAGTAGTAGAAACAGACAAGTTTTCTAAATATAGTTTTAACCTGAGAGAGAGAGAGAGAGAGAGAGAGAGAGAGAGAGATTCCTTGTCAGGTTGCAAACTAAAATTCATAAATAGCCTTATGAAAGCAAAAAAAAAAAAAAAAAAGCAAAAAAAAACGCAAAAAAATGAAACTGACCTAAGTAAGCTAAAATTGCGAAGAATTACTAACTTGCCATAGAAATTCGCATGCATGGTTCACATATTACATACATTGAATAAATACTATGTACAGTTTTCACTTCAGAACCTTTTTCTTACTAGGAATAACATTATCGGCGTCGGGTAAAATGCACATAAGCGGAATTTTTTGCCAACATTTCTAACAAACACCTCAAAAATTTGTGCTGCCCTCCCATCATGCTTAACCCCCCTAAAAGCCCGCCCACTTCTGAGAGGCTGGCGTCGCCATTGTTCAGTTTCCACCTGCCTTTCTCGTCAAAGAGATGTTTTTATTCAGGAAAAACTGCCTTTTATTTTACGGCATTCTGTTTTCAGATTATTCCATTCTCGATACCTCCGACTCAGCAGAGTATCGGCGTTATGCGTGAAACTCCGCTAAGGCATTGATACTCACAGTACATACATCTGTCACCGAATACATGGCCACGTTCAATCGCTCACATCTTTCGTCTTACACAATATCGTACTGGATTCCCCCCCCCCCACACACACACAGGGTCTCACGAGCACTGGGATTCTAGGGTAACAACGAGGGAGGTCAGTAATTAAGTAAAAAAGTTAGGCTACTTAAAAAATACTAAGTGAGATATGTGCCTGAAAAACATTTATTATTACCTTTACATTTCCCCTTATTTCTCAACACAATTTCCACCAATATTAATACACTTAAGACATCGCTTTATCAGTGCATTGAAACCTGCAGCATATAAGTCTCGGACAGGGCTGTAGCTACCGGGAGGGCAGGGAGGGATGGCCATACTAGTGGCTTAAATTAATGATATGAGAGGGCGAAAAAACTGGAAATGCAATATGCGGGAATATATATATATATATATTTTTTTTATTGGAGGTTTAACGGCCACCGTGAGCAACTCAATGGGCTATAAGCAGTCGCCCGTCCCTAATTTAGGGTCACTGGTTCCAGGGAAGGGAGAGAGCCAGTGCCGTAAGACAAACACAACACCCATGCCTGACCGGGATTCGAACCCGGACCCCTTACGGACGAATGATCAGAGGCCAGCGCCTTAGACCACTGCGCCACCGGGGCGGCTATGCGGGAATACATTTACTGAAAATTGTAAATAAAAAAGATGTACACTTCAGTATTTTCTGTTTTAAAGATTTTGTTTAACAGCATACTGTATTCCGCTCAGCAAACCATGCAACAGAGTTACGCAAACTGTGAGGTATGAGCCCCCTAACATGCATGAGAGGAATTGTCCGAGACAGCGGACGAAGGCATATACAACAATATGTGCCTGACCTCCATGACCTTTGCGAACACGCCTTAGGGACAAACAGCTAATTAGTCATTTATGCACTTCGCATGTAGCTTCTCTGCGCATTTGACCTTGAAGGGAATTTTTCCAAGCCTTATCCCCAAAGCATCTTCATATTGTTATGTTTACTTTCTGATACTCATTCGCTCTGTGCTTGTTTGTTTTTTCATTCTGAATTTTTGTGGCTTGCTCTGGAGTCGGGGTTCACATAATTTTTACGTTTTGTTCTTCGGTATTAACCCACTTTTTTTATTTTTAGCAAAATTGTGACAAACCGGAAGAGCGCTGTTTGAAGGGTCATATTCTTTCTTATCACAGAAGTGTGAGAAAGTAAAAACCGCGTGCTATTTGAGTGAAAGTTAGGGACGTTTGAACTCGAAGGGGCGAAATTTTAAGATTCGCCCTTCCCAGGTTAGAAAAGCTTGCTCCGGCTCTGGTCTTGGGTCTGCTGCGTCAGTCACATTCTCACTTCACGCTCAACCTCTTCGTCATCCGCGAAATGTTTGCGCCAAGTTGAGGTTTTAACTGATCAAGCAGGTGAAATTCGCTTGGGGCTAAGTCGGAGCTGCAAGGTGGATGTTCAAGAAATTCCCATTCTAGTTGTCCAATTTTCTGCGGGGTTAATATCGCCATATGATGCCTGGCGTTGTCATGATGGAACAGTACTCCTCTAGTCAGTAGGCCTAAATGTTTTCTGCGAATTGCATCCCGAAGCATCAACAACATTTCACAGTGTGATGCAGCATTCACAATCTCACCTAGCTTCTGGAAATGGGCTGACAGCACTCCTTGATCATTCCAAAACACTGTCAGCATAGTCTTCAATGCTGATGGCGAAATTCGAAATTTTCTGGTTCGAACGTGAAGAAACGGATGTTTTGATTGAATTGAAGCACGCTCTGATTCGCTTTAGTGATAATTCATTCATGGTTCGCCCCTAGTAGCACTCGTGTTAAACATGTCTTCTCCTACACATGCGTACTGAGAGAGATGTTGCAAGGACTAGCCCATTCGGTTCCTTTTGTGTTCCTGAGTTAGCTCTCAGGGCACGCACCGTGCGCACACTTTCCGAAAATTCAAACGATATGTATTATGCTGTAGATTAAACCATTAGAACACCCTATTGTATTTCCAAATCTATTGTTATTCACTTGTCAGCCTGAATCATTTCCTCCTTCCGCCTCACAGTTGCTTCTGTCTGATTTTGAACAGGACGACTAGGTCGGTCTTCATCAGCAACTTTTGACCATCCTTGAGAGATATTATCAACCTAGTTGTGTACCGCTTTAAGCGAGAAACATTTCTCACCGTAAACGAGAAACATTTCTCTTCGAAAATTTTTGCAGGTACTCCTATTACTGAATGAAAAATCACAACAGCACGCTGCTCTTCGGTAGTATACTCTTCGAGCACGGTCGTCTTTTCTAATCTGACCTCGGCATGCGCATGTGACATCTAGCGTCTGCTACGTTGAACTATGAGTAAGCTGGATTGCGCTCCCACCTAATGGTACCATTAGAAATTAATAAATACCAACATTAACTATCCCATAACTGTGACATATTTACTGACTTCCACTCATAGGATAGGAAATTCTTTGTTAAGGCGGGAGTCTTAAAAACAATGAGTTACAAGAGATGTAACTTCTTAGGTTAAACATGAATTGCCAGGAGGAAAGTCAGCAAAGCAGAATTAAACAGCCGTGTGAATAGAGTAACAGGTGTTTAACACTGGTTCAGAAGAGCCTTTCTAGTAAACTCGTCACCGGCTCTAACAGACCCAATTTCTTGGGCCCATTATCTGATTCTTCATAGGTAACATAAAAGGAGGTACCAGTGACCGAGTGGTCAGAGACGCTGGCTTCAGGCTTATCACTCAAGCTGGTCCTGAGCCCAGGATGAGGCATGGGCTAATAAAAAGTGCAAAATGATAATTACAGAAAAAGTAATCGGACTTTAGGCTGCTTTTAAAAATTTTGACGGTCTTGTTTTCCAGGTTTGTTTTACCTAATGCGTTAACCGGTAAGCCCCTCCCCCTCCCCTTAAGACTACATCACAACTGGAAAAAAATTCGAAACATGTGTTAAAACAGAAAATATGTTCGGCAGTCAGTTTTCAATATTTAGCAATAAAATAATTAGTTTTATATAGAAGAGAAAACGTGCACGTTCTAACCATGCACTTAAATTTATCCACGTGAAAACTGATTTTGAATTGTTCCTGCTATCTGTTTGGAACGGCAGTACGTCTTGTTAATTTTCAGTATACTTTTCTGTTACCGAAATCAGAGATATACCGTTTAATAGTGTGGAGCATTCTGAGAATATGTTAAATCTATCTGACGCAGCTTTCCGGAGGGAACTATTTTCTTCAGTGAAAGAATTCAAAGAATCTAGGGTACTTTGTGACGTGACCATAAAAGCTGAAGGCAAATTATTCTCAGTTCATCGCATCATCTTGGCTGGTGGAAGTCCGTACTTCAGAGCTATGTTCAGAGGGAATTTTGCAGACGGCAGACAGTCGGTCATAACTCTGCATGACGTAGACCCTACTGCATTGCAGAACCTTATTGGCTATCTCTACAACGGCAGATTGCGCATTACGTCCACAAATGTCAAGGGTTTACTCGCCACAGCTGCGTATTTGCAGTTTTACAGGGTTATCGAAATATGTTTCCGATTTCTACTGAAGGCCTTGAATTCAAAAACCGCTCTTTACATTCTCTCGCAAGCAGAAGAGTATCGTGAATTTAATATATCCGAAAATGCCGCAGCTTTATCAGCGAGAATTTCGAGACTGTTTCTATGTCTCAAGCGTTTATGGAATTGCCTTTCTGTAAACTGAAAGATTTAATAGGAAGAGACGACTTATTCGTAATGAGAGAAGACATCGTATTTGAAGTTGTTATGAGGTGGGTAAAAGCCGAAAAAAAGATCAGAGTCGGGTATTTACCGGATCTGTTGCGTTGCGTTCGAATGCCACTTCTGACTTCATATTGTCTGGAAAAGAATGTGCTGACAGAGGAACTCATACTAGCTTCAGATGCTTGCAGAAATGTACTGAATGAAATTAGGGAATGTAAATCCACACCTGGATGTTTCACACCAATTGAGAGGTGCTGTAAATCTAAAGAGCATCTGAAACACACAAAAACTATGGGATGTGCTATGTACTCTTTTTCTATGTATGAAAACACTTTCAAGCTTAGTTTCTATGATTCCATTCATGAAAAGAAATGGATTAATCTGATCACGCTGCCAGGGGGTTATAGAATTCATGAGCTCCAGCTCGCTTCTCACGTTATTTGCTCAGAAGACAAAGTTGTGTTCCTCATTGACAAATTCATCTGTACCCTTTACCTCCGAGAATTTAAATGGACTTTTCTGGTGTGCGAATTCGTACTTTCTCCTCTCATCCCAATCGTTTTACACGATTGCGTGATATATATATATTAGGAGGATTTGACTACCCACGGGAAATTGTGCACACTTTGTGTATTGAGGACGGCACATCTCTCGAGTCAGGCGAAGTGAAAATATTTCGTGTAGCTGGTGGCACTGTGTCTTTGGAAAACTACATTTATCTGATTGGTGGCGTTGGACTCGTTCGACAATTCGGAGTAGCTGATACACGTTTCGTAACTGACACGCATACTGAGCGTTATGATCCTGTTTCTGGACTAAGCACTGAAATTTCGTCTTTGCTCCAGCCTAGGGCATTTCAAGCTTGTACTGTTCTTCGTGGGGAAATATTTGTATGCGGAGGTATATCTGAAACCAACGAAATTCTCCTGTCAACCGAAATCTACAACCCTCGGACCGATCTCTGGACCTCACTTGCTCCGATGAAGACTTCGTTTATGCCCACATGCTCAGCGTCATGCTCTGGCAAAATACATGTTGCCGGTTGTATAGATTTTAATGCTGGTATTCTGTTTGAAATTTACAACCCAGAAACAAACGAATGGGCGTCCGGAGAGACTTTCGACCACGAATTTATAGATCGTTTCACTGTTTTTAGTACAAACACAGCTTCAGTACTATTTGGCCCGTGGCTACGTCAGGTACATTTTCAATAGTCAGCGCAAAAAAACAACAACTGTTCTTGTAAGACTTAATTTCACTGACAATATTATTCGTTTAAACCAGAAAGAAAGTATAATTCTAATGTCACTGCATAGTATTAATATCTAAAGAAAGGTTGAAACAACATTTTTGATGCATATTTCATACAAAAACACGGAAAACGCAAAATTTATTCACGGCGGCGAATGAAAAGTATAAGTTTTCCAGGCTTCTGTTTTGCAATTTCTTGAGGGTGGACAAGAACGCGTTCACATAGGTCCGTATGTATCGTTTCCCGTTGTTTACATAGAGCCTGCTCACACCCAGCAGGAAGCGGCAAAAGAGCTAGTTCACGATACGTTTTATAAGAAGTATTTCTTCGAATAATAATAGCTTAGACGCTGCAATGATTCGTATTGTTTTTAGCCGTCACAGTTGGTTTTGTGACCTTCTGTTAGTTATGTCCTGAGCTGTATCGCCTATCGTTGTAGAGAGATGGGGGGGGGATGGAAATCAGAGCTATGGAATATAATTGATAAATATGATTAATGTTCGAAATAAATTTACAGTTACTCTACCTAGTTAGAATTATTGGGAGAGTCTTCAGTTTAACTCAGACCTAGGTGTTGTAGCCTTTTCCCACGCCATATGGAATAGTAGGCCCTACCTGAAAGTGAAGTCCTTATGTGGGGCTGAGGCATATATATGTATATATTTTTACGAATTTTTAAAAATTTCGCTGTGCCTACACCTGCAGCGTTGTTTACGATTTTGTCTTATGTACACATGTCTTTGTTTATTGAAATATATACATTTAAATGAAGATCAACATTTTAAAGAAATATAAACATTTTGGGTTGGTGCGAATGAAATGTTCGGCAAAGGACCAGCACACGTGGACGACGAGAACGGAAAAGTTGGACAACTTACCTAGGCAAAATAATCCCCCTCGGCATCGACATATAGTTGCCATCTGTCCGGCAAGCCCATGAACCCGGAACGAAGAAAGTCTTGTGTCTGGGACCCGAAGAAAGTCTTGTATTTGGAACCCGAAGAAAGAAGTCATCAACTGCACGTTGAACTTCGTGTCTGTCGTGAACTGTTTCCCGGACAGGAAGTAATCCAGGCGACGAAACAGGTGATAGTCTGTCGGAGACAAGCCCGGGAAATAGGCAGGATGAGAGACAAGTCCGGGAAATAACAGATGAATCCTCTAACATAGCCCAAGGCCCTTAGTGTCAGCATCGTTCGTTGTGCGACATGAGGGCGGGCGTTGTGTTGGAGCAGAAGAACACCGTGTCTGTTGACCAAAGCCGGTTTATGCAGCAATTTCCGGTGCATCTGGTGTAATTCAGCACAATAACGTTCTGTAGTGATGGTTTGGCCTCTTTCCAAGAAACTCCGATGAATTATCCCGGCTGTGGACAGCTAGACAAGGAGCATCATCTACTTAGTGTGAGGGGGGGGGGAGGGCTTAGGATGCCGTCCAGCAGGCTGTGCCTCCCTTAACCATTGTACAGATTACTTCCGATTATCATAAAGGATCCACTTCTCGTCGTAGGTGACGATTCGATGTAGTAGAGGTTCCTGTTTATTCCTGGCAAGCAGTGACGTGCAGACTTCGAAAGGCCTAGTCTTTTTGACAGTTGTCAACTCATGCGGCAGCCACATGTCCAGTTTTTTTACCTTACCCAGCACAGCCAGACGCCGAACAACTGTCTTCTTGTGGACACCTACCTCTCGCTCTGTAATGAAAAATTGTTACGATTGCTGTGTCGTGGGTGACGGAGAAGAAGCCACAGGAAAACGAATTTCAAAATGGCGCAAACAGACAGGTGCGATCCTTCGAAGAAAGTTCCCTTCCTGGCCGAGAAGTAGAAAGAATTATTCAATTTCTGCTTTTTCTTGTAATTTGTCTCACGCATTCGGCAACATCTGAAGTTCAAATTTTCCTCATCCAAAGAAATATGTCGATTACAAGTAGAGCAGGACACTGTGAAAATCATACAACCATGCCGCTGGGCAAAAGCTATTGCAGCGGTTGACGAACAAGAAACCGCTTCGACGAACTGAAAAAGCGTGAACGAACATACAGCGCAGACATCCGATGTGGACGAAGTGGAAGAATTTCTCAGAGTTGACAAAGCCGTGCTAAAAAAATAAAGACAAACTCTTTTACCATTGGAATACACAGCGTCAAACAAAGCACGTTACATGAAAACGTTGAGAACTCCGTGGAAGCTTTAAAACCTCTAGCACGGAAATCGGCCGAATCACTTGCGATGGTTAATACTAAAACAATACTCACCTGCCCCACAAAGGAATTGCAAAAGTGGCTAATACTGAACCATAGCAACACGTGAAAGAAAAAAAAAGCCTGGTCCGAGACGAACTGAAGTAGTACCGAATTGTTGTTCAATTGCAGTTTTGTATTGCAGAAAACTTCGTATTATTATAGAGTTGAATTTATTGCTTTTTTTAATACTCCGCATGAAATTTACGCGGAGCTAGTTCTTTTGCCCGTTTCATGGTTGGTGAGAGCTGGCCGTAAACGCTCATATAGGGGGTAAGAGGGGGCACTTGCTCTCCCCTGGAAAACGGATTATGCCCTTTCTCTTCTTGGACGGTACTGCAGAGATTTTTGGGATAACACTACTACTGATTGTTGCAGAACTTCCGGATACCTTGTGAAAACACAAATTTGACTGTGACGGAGAGCAAATCCGTGTCTCCTCGTTCCAGAGTGAGTTGCTCTAACCGGCAAAGCTACACCGACAAATGTGTTGATGAAGATTTGTCGTCTTGACACCTCTGTAGTACGTCACATGATCTCTCTCTTAATTTATTTTATTTTATTTTATTTTATTTTATTTTATTTTTTGAAGCGAAGAAGAACCTTTCATTAATTCCAGACGATGTAGGGAACAAAAATCACACATTTTTCGAAGGACCCAACGGTCAGTGGATGCATTTTAAGTTCGGGCGCCAATGGGAAAACTCAAATTTGCCGGTGATGACCATTGATCCCGCGTCTCCTTGCTCCGGAGTGAGTTGCTCTAACAGACTAAGCAACACCGACGGAATATATTTGTGCAGATTTGTCGTCTTGACACGTTATTTTTATCACAAAAATGACTGGGTTAGCGATAAAAATAAAGGGTGTCCCAGAGTTATTGGACACATTACAAAATTATATAAAAATACAGGGTCTCCCAGAGTTATCGGACACATTACAAAATTATATAAAAATACAGTGTGTACCAGAGTTATTGGACACATTACAAAATGATATAAAAATACAGGGTCTCCCAGAGTTATTGGACACATTACAAAATTATATAAAAATACAGGGTGTCCAGAGTTACTGGACACATTACAAAATTATATGAAACAAAACATTAAACAGATAGAAAGAAACTGACTGTACTAACTTACAATGTAACTACACAAGTTAATAAATTTCGATGTGAGATCCCCTGGATGCTCCTAGTACCTCCAAACGATACTCGATTTCATGCCATGTATTGGCAAGCATCTGAGGAGTTAGGCTAACCTTCCAAAAGTGGCCCGCTCCGATAGATGGCGCCACTTCACCTCTCCTCTCTTCTAGGGATTTCACGTGAAATGTGTTATAGTTACTTACGTCACTTTGTTATCAGGCAGTTCTTCCCTGGCAGATAAAACTTTTCTTGCTTTTATTCTGCTAGGTGGACAGTTTCATATTCATGAGGAAAACTTAATCTTCCGTCATAATAAATATTTCACACATATGCCACAATGTACATTCACAAAGGTCCTTTTAAGGGCCACCTTTCATCCATATTATTCACTTCCTTTGCCAATTTCACAACGTAACGCTACGCTTCACGATGTAGCGATAACGTTTCGCCATATATCGTCACTTCCGAAAACTATTTCTGGGCCACATTCGGAAGGTTTACCAGGAGTTATGGAATTAATAGCAGCTGTGATACGCTACTTAAGTTTCTGCAAATCAATGCAAGGCGTCTGATAGACACGATCCTTCACATAGCCCCACAAGAAATAATCCAATGGAGTTAGCTCTGGAGAGCGAGGAAGCCACGGAATGGAACCACCATGCCCAATCCATCTGTTGGGGAAATGCTCATTTAAGCACTTACGTACACACGTTGACCAATGCGGAGGCTTGTTGGAAAAACGACGTTGTCATATCTTTTGATCTGGGGTATAGCGAAATTTTCTAGCATTTCCATGCAAATGTCACCATTTAAGTTTCTTTTTGCAGAAGAAGAAAGGGCCAATCACTTCTCTTTTGATAGGGCGCAGCACACATTAACTTTTGGAGAATCACGTTCCAGTTCAATAGCAGCATGAGGCGGTTCACTGCCCCATATCATACAGTTGTGACGATTTACAATAGCTCATACATGAAATGTGGATTCATCACTAAAAATTACAGTACTGAGAAAGTTTTCGTCGTTTTCCACTCGATTCAGCATATCCACAGCGAAATCGTATCGCAGAGTGTGATCATTTACATGTATCTTTTGCACTCTTTGAATTTTATATGCATGAAACTTTAATTTCTTATGCAAGATATCGTTAACTGTCGATTTCGGAATGCACGGTTCTCTGCTTGCTTTACGAACGGATTTCCTGGGGTTTCGTCGGAAACTTTCATTAACTTGGTCAACCGTCTCACCGCTGACACTAGGCCTACCAGCTCCTCCACGATATTCCACATTTCTAGTTTCTTTAAACTGTTTCATCCACCGCTTAATTGAGTTCATTGACGGAGGATTACAACCATTCTCTAAACGGTACCGTCTTTTAACTTTAATGACAGACTTTAATTCCGCAAGCCATAACACACATATTGCCTTCTGTTGTACGGATGACATGACTACTGATTGCGCATTTCTCATACATTCCTCATCACACCTAGCGCCATCTATCGGATTCTGGGAATAACAATTCTGCAAAACCAAAATATAGAAACCGTGTTAGTAATACGTGACATAGAAAAACAGACAATGCTCATAGTTTTTTTGCACATAATTTTGTAATGTGTCCAATAATTCTCGTACACCCTGTATAATTGTCTTGACTAGTGACATAAATCAGCGCCTCCCATAGTTGAGCTATATTGCAAATCCAGTCGGCTTTGTTGCACAAGATGCTACAACTAACGATTACATTTGAAAATCAGCTGCTCTGCCTATTCAGACTACACCAGAAACTTCATGTTCTCTTTGTTTGACGAGTACTGGAAACAAACATGCGGTCCACTTACGATGACGTAATGAATTAGTGTGATGCTTTCAGTTACTGAGGGCGTTGTCTACTCGCACAGGCGGATTGGCCCACTGGGACAACATTTCCAGGTGGACCACTGTAGAAGTGGCCCACTCTGTCGTATTGTCTCTGTTTTTTTTTTTTTTGGAAATAAAAATTAATTATTTTGGTACTTATAAATAAGAACCGTTTACTTCATTTGAACTTTATGTTTTTTCTCTATAACGTTATTGTCTTTAAGAAATTAACTTTTTTCTACACTGCTGGCCACCCAAAATGCAACACCAAGAAGGACACCAGATAGCAAAGCCAGATTTACTGGACACATAACAACAGATACAAAGATGAAACGTTTGAGCTTACAGGCCCGTGCGACTTGCGGAACACGCGGACATCAAATGTTCGTGTGGGCCACATGGCTGGCAATAACGGCCGCTACACGCCGCGGCATCGAACGAAAGAGGCTTTGGATGTGGGCTTGGGGTATGTCGGTCCAGGCTGCTTCCACACGTTGCCACAGTTCATCAGGCGTAGCCGCGAATGGTGCTTGCCGGACCACT
This sequence comes from Macrothele yani, assembly GCA_039090855.1. Taxonomy (NCBI): domain Eukaryota; kingdom Metazoa; phylum Arthropoda; class Arachnida; order Araneae; family Macrothelidae; genus Macrothele; species Macrothele yani. The sequence continues at coordinate 68,530,546 of CM077025.1, read as the reverse complement.
CGGTTGCCGATCAGCTACCAGACGTGTTCGATGGGCCACATATCAGAAGAACAGGCGGGCCACGGCAGCAGTGACACCTGGTGGGCCGTGAAGAACTGTTGCACGATACGTGCCACGTGCGGGCGCGCATTGTCGTTTTGAAACGTGGCCGCTGGCAGGTCCTGCAGGTAAGGGATGACTACAGGCTCGAAAACGTCGAAGATGTAGCGGTGGCTGTTGAGGGTACCGGCGATGCGTACCAGAGGGGGCGGGTGTCATATCCAATTGCGCCCCAAACCATAACGCCAGGCGACAGACCGGTATGGCGATGCATTATGCAGGCCTCATAGAGTCTCTCGCCGCGGTGCCGCCACACGCGGATCCGACCATCGTGGCGTTGCAGGCAGAAGCGGGATTCGTCGGAGAAGACAATGTTGTTCCATTCCGTAGTCCAGGTGCGGCGTTCAACGTCCCTTTGCCGCCGCACTCGCATGTGGTGTAACGTCAATGGTAATCGTAGCAACGGGCGCCGTGTGACAAGTCCCCGCTCCTGAAGATGACGTCGAACGGTACGCGCTGACACAGGTTGTTGCGCAACACACCCTAATTCCTGCGCTAACGTTCGTGATGTGGCGGTGCGACCCTTCAATGCCCGTCGCACAATATGCTGGTCCTCTCGTTCGGTGGTGTGCCGCGGCTGCGGCAATCGCTCACGTCGGTCCATCTGTCCCTCCTGCACCCACCAAATCCATACTCCCCTCACTGTGGCTGGATGTCGTCCCACACGGGCACCGATGTCTTGGTACGATAAACCGCTGTCGCGGTAAGCCACTATTCGTTCACTGTTGAACTCCAAAACGTGCTGGAATGACTGCCGTATTCTGCGACGAGGTATCAGGAAGCTTTCCACGCACAGGTACGGCAGCACAACACATTTCCACTACTTACACCCCGCCTTCTGTGCACCCTTCTTATAGTGCTTCTTGGTGGCGTACCGGGCGCACATGATTTGCATATGTCCTGCAATACTAATCGTTTGCATGTCCTCTCGCGGGCGACGTATGCTGTGAATTTCAGGCCAATCGGATGTTTCCTTCTTGGTGTTGCATTTTGGGTGGCCAGCAGGGTACATATGTTTGGCGTTTGCTCTGAAATTGCAAATCAAAACTCTCTTTGCTTCAATGAAAAATATGCCATCGGACCAAACACGCTGTTATAAATAAATTAAGCTAACTACGGTTAAGCGCAGGCCGTTGGGCTTGGAGCCCAAACGACATAGGTAGATCCTACCCTCCTATCGTAATCTTGAAAACGGCACTAGTAACAATTTTGATGGTCCATCATCCCCACACCCTTATCCACGTACAGATATAGAGCGCAAAGCGATTCTCATGCAGAAATGTTCCGAAATCCGTGTGCCACCCACATTTTCCTTGAAGGGAACAAAGAATTACCGCTACCGGTTCCTTGGTAAAAATGGCTGTTCATGAGTCAAAATAATGTTTAGACTTTAAAAAGGGTCTAATTCCAGGAGGTTGTGCGAATACCGTTGCGCAGCAGACAGTCACTGACCAAATGAATATAATTATCTGATACAACACCCCGTTTTGAGTATGATTTGTTATATTACATTCAATCACAAGTAGAGTTTTAGGATTCTTTCACCCTTAATTGCTGTTAAAATGTGTATACACTGAATTAATTCTGCAGTGCGTATTTCAGCAATTCCATTTCATCTAGGATTTAAGAGAATCTTTTTTATGAGAGAATTTATGTGGTGTTCCCCTGTGGGTACATGTGTTTCTGTACTGGACTACGATACAAAAATTCCAAGCCTGGTTTCGTCGGCCCGATACGCCCCTGCTTACATCTCTTCAATATCCTAAACCAAGATGTCGAACGAAGAAACACATTTCAATATATCACCAACTTTTATAACAAAAACATTAAACTTTCTGTACAACATCAAATACACTGACGGAAAAAAAATCCTAACACCACGAAAAAATAGTTGTAGAGGAATGAAATGGCGGCAATACATTTGTATAGGTAACATATTTAATCGATTAAGGTTTCAAGATCACAGCTTAATGTAAGCGCGAGAAGAGCCATTTTAAATGTGAAATGCTGGTACATTAATAACCGGTGTAACCGCCAGAATCTTGAATGCAAGCAAGAAAACGTTCATGCATTGTGTCGTGCAGGTGCTGGATGTCAGTTTGTGGGATGGAGTTCCATGCCTGTTGCACTTGGTCGGTCAATACAGGGACGGTTAATGCTGCTTGGGTGTGACGCTGGAGTTGTCGTCCAATGATGTCCCAAACGTGCTCGATTGGAGAAAGATCTGGTGATCTAGCAGGCCACAGCAACATGTCGACACTCTGTAGAGCATGTTGGGTTACAACAGCGGTATGCGGGCGAGCGTTATCCTGTTGGAAAACACCCCCTGGAATGCTGTTCATGAATGGCAGCACAACAGGTTGAATCACCAGACCGACGTACAACTGTGCCGTCTGGGTGCGTGGGATAACAACGAGAGTGCTTCTGCTGTCATAGGAAATTGCTCCACAGACCATAACTCCAGGTGTAGGTCCAGTGAGTCTCGGCCGCAGACAGGTTGGTTGCAGGCACTCACCTGACCTCCTTCTAACCAACACACGGCCATCACTGGCACACAGGCAGAACCGGCTTTCATCAGAAAACACAACAGATCTCCACTCCGTCCTCCAATGAGCTCTAGCTTGACACCACTGAGGTCACAAACGGCAGTGGTTTGGAGTAAGTGGAATGCACGCTACAGGGCATCTGGCTCGGAGCTGTCCTTCAAGTAACCGATTTGTAACAGTTCGTTGTGTCACTGTGGTGGCAACTGCAGCTCGAATTGTTGCCGCAGACGCGGTACGATGCGCCACGGCCATACGCCGTACACGGCGGTCTTCCCTCTCAGTAGTGCCACGTGGCCTGCCGGAACCCGGTCTTCTTGAGGCAGTACCTTCCCTTGACCACCTTCTCGTAGCCCTATTACACGACCTCGTTCAAACTCCGTGAGCTGTCGATAATGGCTTCTTCGTCTTCTTAAAGGCATTCTTGACTAACATCAACACACTACGTCGAATCTCAACGATCACTATCGCTCACGAACGTTACAGCGCGTATTTACAGCAAACCTGCTTTGCATGTTCCGAGGGGCGCTATTAGCGCCACACGTATGCGCCGAGCGCGAAATTTGCATAGACGTCATCTTACAGATGTACTCTCACCGACTACCAACTGTCGTTTATCTAACACAACCCCTTCTTGGTGTTGGGATTTTTTTCCGTCAGTGTATATCCATGTTTAGGCACAAATTGTGCTAATTGGTTTTCCACAACAATACGTGCGAACAACTTTAATCAGTACACATGCAAGAAGTGGCATAGTAGTAAAAAAACTGCGTAATTCAGAAAAAAACTACAATAGATAGAGCGTTGAGTTAATTTACACATTCGTGAACACCTGATAACTTATCAGGGAAGACAGAAGGACGCTTCCGTAGACGACGAAGAATAGTCGATGCAGGTATTGGCTCCGTCCGTCCCGAGCGGGGATTCCAAGGACGGAATCCAGGCTGATACAAAGGCTAAACTCGTCGTCGGGGTTGCAAACTAATACTTGAAGTTGTACAGTGCGTGTGCGGAACAAGAAGGGTTATTCAGGCGGCGGAAGCTTTCTAGGACTCGACATAGGTGGTGAAACAGGACATTTTTGCCCTGCTGTAGACTGACTAAATGTTCCTGAAGTAGGCAACTGCTCAATGGAAACATCAGCAGAGATTTTCTCACTTAGAGACTGAAGAACCTCAACTATAGTGTCTGATGAATCCGTATCAACAAGAGGTACGGCTCTTTTGGACACAGGAGAGATAGAGCTACCTGAAGAACATGAAATATCAGTTATTTTTCATCTCTTCTTTCTGCGTTGCCGTTGACCGTTTCTAGCACCAGGCATCACCGTTTCGTTGTTTCAGCCTGTGCAGATGACGCCACTTTCTGTCTTCAACGAGATGAACAGTTTGATATACTAATTTCCACGTATCAACAGTATGCAGCTCTCTCTGGTGCGTCCTTGAATGTGCTCAAGAGCACCGGGTTGTGGTGTGGGTCTTGGATGGGCCGCACCGATGCCCCATGGGGTGCGGTGTGGTCCTCCTCAACCCAGAAAATTCTTGGCGCCCAGGTTGGACATCCATTCACTTCTGGAATTATTACCTGGAATGGACTCCTTCCTCGATTACAACACTCAGCTGCGTTTTGGCGATTCTCGCATTCTTTCGCATCTTACATTCAGAAAGCGCAAATTGTCCAGCGATACCTTCTATCCCAAAGCTTGTTTTCTTGGAACTCATCGGTGTTTACCTCGACTCGTCTCTCTACTATCAACAGCATCTTTACTTCCGTGATTTGGTCAGCAAAGCATTGGGTTGCTGCTACGACTCTCACTCTTCCAGCTTCTTTGGGAGGAATTCGCCTACCGGATGTACGCCTTTACTACCGAGCCTTTCGCATCGTTTTATTCCTTCGCCTTCTTCTCACTCCTTCTCCATCACTCTGCTGTACTTTTGATATTCATATCTCTCTCCAAGATCCATCCTTTTCTTTTCTCTTATATCTTCGGATGGACTCTTATCCTTCTTATTTTAATCAATTTCCACCTCTCATTACTCAAGCTCTAGCGTTCTCCCGCTCACTTCCACTTCTTCGCGCAACTCCCTCTACTACTCGTGATCTTCTTGCCGAACCACTTTTCTTTTCGACTCTGATTGACCCTCCTGATCAACCCTACTTCATCTTCCCTCCTTGGGTCAGCTCCGGAATCTTAACTGTTCAAGCTTTAGTTACTGCTGAAATCTCCTGGAAGCCCCTTTCCTCTCTCTTCCCCGCTTCTACTCCCCTACTAGAGGAAGATTATGATTTCCTTCGTTCTACTCTCTGTTCTCTCTTCCCTTCCCTTGTTTCTGATTCTGGTCTCATCTCTGTTTCTGGTCCTAGCCTCTCTATTCTTTTCTTCCTTCCTCTTCGTGTCTCTGTTGCCCCCAGTTCTTCTTTTTCCACCGGTTCGATCTATACTCTTCTTAGCGCACCCCTCGTTATTCCCCACCCACTCCCGGATGTTTCTTTTTCGATTTCTTTGACAATCTGGTCTGCATCTTCTTCGCCGCTCTCCTCCCCGCTGGAGCTTAATCTTCAATGGCGGTTTTTCCACCGTCGCCTTCCCGTTCCTTCCTCTCTCTTTCGTATGTCTATTTCTACCCACATGTTACTCCCAGCCCATTGGTTATCGCGAACAAACCTCATAACCAGCACGTCTACCTCGATATTCTGGATAATGATGCCCTACCAACTGTGTGGCAATACTATGGAACCGAGCCTTGTTGGTACCAGCAGGATAATTCACCGAGCCATAAAGCAAGGACTGTTACGGCATGGTTTGACGATAATTGCGTATCGTGTGTGGACTAGCCAGCACAGAGCCCTGATCATAATCCCATAGAGCACCTATGGGATGAATTAGAGTACCGCATAAGAAGTTTGAAACAGTTAGCGGCAGCATTATGTACTGGATGGAAGCGCATATCTATCGCTGTGCTCCAAAACTTTGTGAAAATCATGTCTGGAAGGGTCGGTGCATGCATTAAGGCCAAAGGTGGACCGACACCGTATGTCAATAAGTGCTTTGTTGTGTTTCTCTTTTAGGTATCCGGTGACTTTTGTCAATATAGTGTATCTGAAATTGATGCATCAACTATGACATTTGCGAAGAGTTCCAAAGTGACTACAAAATCCCACATGTTACTCTCGAATCACTCGTTTTATTTCACACCCAGAAGGATTTTGATGCGAAAGATGCGTAGTATAAATTATCGTTGTATAATTATCTGCAAAGAGTACCAGGGTGCTCCCTGTGTTTTATTTTTTGGCGGTGGGCAGATGTTAGCGTAGTAAGGGTTGCAAAACGTTTCTCCTGAAAAATTTTGCAGGAGAAACGTTTTACCCCAAAAAGAATGTTATGTATGAGAAAATGGCGCAACCTTTGATTAACATTAACAGTCAAGAAATTTCGACATTGTGTCTGGTTATGAAATTTTCGGTCACAAACACTAATCGAAGACACCTCTTTCGAACTTGAAGGAAACATAGCATTCATTGTTCATCTCGGCGCGAAAGACCCACCCCCGATAAATTTTTGCTGCACAAGGACGTAGGAGTAGCCAAGCATACGTGTAAAACTTTTGCTCAAAATGCTGTGTTGATGTATTTACGACTCACTCTCAGAGACTCACTCAGATCCATTCGGCCACCGTTCATCTGGAATAAATAATGCATGAGAAAAAAGTTCCTTAGGGCCTTTGAGAATTCTTCGGATCGTCGTGTCCAAGACTAGCACCACTCTCTTCCTCCCGTTCTTTGCTTTTGCACATACTAAACTCAAAATCAACAAGAAATTGCAGAAACTGCGTTCTATTCCTAAGAAAGTATTCGTTACAATGAGCAAAGGTAGTTTTTTTCTATTAGCGAAATCAACGGAAGTTGTATTCGCGTTGTTTATTTAAAATTTGTGATTCAGGCTATTTGTACAGAAAATTCAAATAACTGAAGGAAATATTTAGACCTTTGGATCCTCATGAATATACGTCAGGTTTCAAGTGTCACTTACTATCGTATTTAGAAACATTAGAATCTATGTAGCATTTTGTTTTTGCCCAGGCAATCATCACAGTAATTTTCGAACCACACGAAAGTAAACATAATCACTTAATGGATTTACGAAGCACTTTCCCTCGGAATACGAAAACATTCAGAAGAAGCTTATCCTTTAGATATAATACTATAAAAGACGGAAAGGAAAAAGAAGAACCTAGGTAAAAGACGGAAAGGAAAAGAAGAACCGATCTTCAGAGTTAGAAGGGCTGTAAACCTTTCGAGGATTTTATGGTTTTGTTTCGAAAAACTTAGGCAGTGAAACCATACTCACGCTTTCAAATTTAAATTTCTACCTAATTGGTTATAGGTTAAACAGTGGCAATTTCGTGATAATTTCAGAAATTTTCATTTTGACCACAAAAATTTATCGCCCATGTTTATCAAACCCCAGTACCTCATACGCAACACGTTTCTACATAATACCAGTAACTTGGAGAACGTTTTACCCCAAAAAGGACTGTACGTTTGTGTTCCGCATCACAGGTTTTCGCATAATGTTTACCAGTGATTGTTCTATGATAACCTGGGTAACTTCGTGATAATATCTTACTAAGTTCGTGATAGTGAACAAGTTGTCCATTTGTACGCACAACATTGCGTGAATGTAAAGAAATCTAGAAATAATAGTATACATGATATATTGCACAGCTTACTCTAGTCGAACATGGAAGAAATACATATTTTTATCAATAAAATGCTCTCTGTTTCCATAAAGTGCCATTTTCACATAATAATTTGTGACGTTCCTGCCCCGCAGGACGGACATGAAAATAAAGGCAGATAGCAGTGAGAGCACAAGCCAGTGTAGTATAGTGGATAGCACTCGGAGCTCCGGAGCCGAGAGTTGGGAGGTTCGAATTCCGCCCCTGGCATAAAAATGATGAAGAAATTTACTTCGTCATATTGGCGCCCGAACTTCAAGGATGACCTGGCTGATAGGTTTCTCGCATTGGTGTTATGTTCTTTACCCAACGCGAGATAGGAAAAGTGAGAATTCTTTCTTCATTGCTTCGAAAAAATAAATCAGTGTGTTTTTACGTTCGACACGCCAAATTGTGTGAGATTTCTCAAATGCACGTTCTTCATGGGATGACTGCCAACAGCGACACATGGTCCAGGCTGACCTGTAGGCCATGCCCCCGGCTCTCTTTCGGGGGAGGGGAGGAGATGTGACTTGCCTGCAGCGTACGATGCACATGAGATGAAGGCAGATAGCAGTAAGAGCAACTACATTGAGACGCTATCATTGCATGACTCGCTGTGAGTAGGAAGCTAATTTCTTTACGTCATCCCACATAGGAGCAGCGGACTTGAACTTGATTTCTCTGGATAAGGCCGTGGTTACTTTGCCATTCTTTATGCTCGTTGACTCTAATTTTAAATGAACGTTTAGTCATTCCAATGTAGTATCGCTTGAGGCCGTCTGGATATAGTAGAGGAAAGGCATAAACACCTGCTTCATTGGAAGATGGGGTCTTCTCAGCGTTTTCCTTAAGCATGGTATATAAAGATGTCGGAGACCTGATGCAACACCGAGGTTCATCTTCTTGAGCGCGTTCTTGAGCTGATAGGAAACATTTAGTGTATAGGGAATTGAGCCCACATAGCGTAGCTGCGGCATAGAAAAATTAGCACGACTGTTTCGGGTTTTCTTATGTAGCGAGGTACCAGGTTCAGGGTGTATCCTGCCTCAGTGGCCAATTCCACAACGCTTCTGAATTCGCATTGCCTAGAACAGTGGTTCTCAAACTGTGGTCCGCGGCTAGATCCTAGATGGTCAGCAAAAATTTCTAAATTTTCTAAGGAAAATCTGTATTTGTAACAACATTAAGATAAGCGGCGTGTGCATTGGTTTACCGCACTAAGATGGGAGTGTACCTACTCCACTTATATGCGGCTCAGGCCATCAAGGTCAAATGCGCTGTCAACGTCGCTATCTTACCGTAATGTTGTAATTCCAGTAGCTCCAGAACGCAGTTACGGTGACTCAAGCAAGGATCCTCAGCGGAAATTACTGCCACAGCTCAGTGGAAACGAACCCGTCTCCAAGGAGCAGAACTGCGGAGCTGGAGGTTTTGGCCGGTGACAGCGACAGGTAGCGCTGATAGTGATTCTGTAACTGATATTGCAGCAAAAATGTCACGGCCGGTGACGGTGACGTACTCATATCAGTGACGTGATTTCCGACCCATCTGTAGTACTGAGTAGCCCTTTCCGTTCGGCAGTTATTCTTACGTGTTTTATGTGTGTGGGGTTTACCTTAATATTGTATACCATTGACATTATTACTGTATAATTTGTAATCAGAATGCGTTGGTGGCTTAACAGTGGTTCATTGAAACGGAATATAAGTGAAATCGATACGACTCCACATGGGTATGCTAAAACTAAAATCATCGACGATCGTTTTCAAACCAGTTGCTCTGTTATCGCCAAAAAGAAAAAAATATGTAAACAGAAAGTATGATGATTACCTGAAAATTGATTTTTTTGGACCGGTGACCAACTTACACCTAACTCTTTTTGTGTTGTGTGCTATGACACTTTGTCTAACGACGCGATGAAACCTTCAAAACTTTCACTGCATTTTCAAACAAAACATGCAGATTTAGCCCATAAACCTGTTGAATATTTTCAAAACAAACGTAAAGTGATGCTGTCATCACAGAAATCAATGTCTTCTGTTGCTACGGTTGAGGAAGAGAGTAAACTATAGAGGCATTATTCCTAGTGGCTTTACTTGTGGCAAGAGCTGGTGAAGGGAATGTCGTCGATGAAACGCTTGTAAAGCCAGCGGCTAAATTGATGGCGAATATTATGCTTGAGGCAAAGGCAGGGCGAGCAATAGACAAGATTCCTTTGTCGAATGATACAATTCAGCGTCGCATAACATCTTTGGCATCTAATGTGGAGGAGCAACTAATCACAAGTGTGCGTGGTAGTAGTTATTTTGCTTTGCAATTGGACGAAAGCACGGACGTAGAAAACTTGCGTCAACTTTTAGCATATGTAAAATACATTTACGAAAATGAAGTTCATGATGACCTTTTACTTTGTTTATCGTTAAAAATTCATAGTACAGGAGATATTTTTGGAATGATTAATGATTATTTCATAACACACAATTTGGATTAGAAAAAATGTGTCGGAGTCGGTACTGACGGTGCACCAGCTTTGTGTGGGAAAAGAAAGGGTTTTACAGTAAATGAGTTAATGCCTGAGTGTAGTTCAACTCACTGCTTTATCCACAGAGAACAGTTAGGGGTAAAAGGAATGCCTTTTGAACTGGATCTTGTATTGAAACAAGTAGTTAAAGTGGTAAATTTAATAAAATCACTGTCACTGAACTCTCGCCATTTTAGTGTATCGTGCGAAGAACTGGAAAGTGTTCACAAAAATATGCTTTTCACATCGACGTACGGTGGTTGTCAATGGGGAAGGTGCTTTCAAGAGTTTTCGAGCTGAGGGATCAGATCAAGATCTTTCTTCATGACACTTATGAAGTAGGTAAATCTCTTTTCCACGATTTCACGTGGCTAGCGCAGATGGCATATCTCAGCGACATCTTCAGCATCCTGAACAGAATAAATCTGCCACTTCAGGGGCGTGATGCAACCATTTTTAAAGTGCAAGATAAAATAAAAGCATGTACACTGAAGAGCAATTGAATTAGAGATACCTGTCTAGTAACGTGTAGCACCACCTTTCGCCCTGATGACGGCGGCGATTCGTCTAGGCATGGACTCGACAAGACACCGGAAGCGTTGGGAAGCCATACGGATCTACGACCCCTGAACATGCTCCCACAGTTCACGAAGATTTGATGGAGGGGGGGGGGTCAGAGCCTCGAACATCTTTCTCGATGGCATCCCAGATGTGCTTGATGGGATTGGTGAACTAGCTGGCCAAGGAAGCGAGGTCACGTCGGTGGAGTGTTCATCCAACCATTCGGATACAATTCGGGAGCGATGGCACGGTGCATTGTCTTGTTGCTGGATGCAGTTCTCAGTGGGATGTTGAAGACGCACAAACGGGAGCAAATGATCGTCCAGGATATCCCGGTAACATTGATCTGTGAGGGACGATGTCACACGTACCAGGGGTCCCATTTCAGTCCACGTAAACAGTCCCCAGACGAGAATGCCACACTCACCAGCTTGAAGAGCACCCTGCTGGCAAGAAGGATCCATCGCTTCATGTGGTGTGCGCCGTACTCGTATCCTGCCGTCCGCATGTACCAACGTGAATCTCGACTCATCAGTCCTGGCAACATTTTACCACATGTCTAGGATCCAGTGGCAATGTTCATGCGCCCATGCTAATCTTTGCACCCTGTGATGTGCGGTCAGCAGCGGTACCCTCGTGGGACGATGGCTTCTGTACCCGATAGCGAGGAGATGGTTCTGGATGGTGTGGCTGCTTACACGTTTTTGTGCACCAGCGTCAAATTGCCGAGTGATTTCTTGCACTGTGGCCCATCTATCCGCTGTCACAATGCAAGCTAGCCGACGATGACCCCGCTCATCCACACGCTGTTGTCCACGGCAGTTGGCCCCGTGCAGGGATGGTTTTACCGGATTCGATGTACGCACGGTGTACCCGTGACACAGTGACTCGTGAAAATCCCAGTGCCTGCACGACTTTCGAGATGGAGTGACCCATTCGTCGGGCCCTGACAATTTGCCCTCGATCAAATGCGCTTAGATCCTTCGTCTTACCCACACCGCGTCCGACTTTTACTGATTCCCGTCGCATCACTCCTTATATTGTCGGATCGCTGCATACGTCATGCCGTTTCCGTTTACAGGGCCGCCCACAGCGTCACATTTGCATAACGCCAGCTGTCTCTAATTCAATTGCTCTTCAGTGTATACAGAAATGTGAACTTTGAAGTAAACGGCTTGGTCGCGGGGACTATGATTCATTATCTGCGCTTGGTTTTTTGCAGTCTTCAGGAAAAGTAATCGATGATGAATTAGTGCAGTTATTTCAGAACCATATAACCATTCTGCAAGCTAGCATAAAAAATATTTTCCGGAGCCTGATAAAAGTAATGAATGGATTCGGAATCTTTTCAATGCTACATCTGTGAGTTCTTCGGCCTTTTAGCTCGTATGTGTGATCAGCTTATTGAATTGGCGTCTGATAGAGCACTAAAAATCACTTTTAATGAGAAATCTCTCACAAACTTCTCGATCCATGTGAAATCAGAGTACCCTGAACTGGCCAACAGCGCCATCAAGCACCTGCTACCATTTCCTACAACGTGCAATTGTGAAATAAATAGGATTTTCTGCCTTTGTTGAACTAAAAAGTGTGAGAAGGAACAGGCTTAATGTTGCGCCTGACTTAGGACTGAAACTATCTTTCATTGCACCTGATGTAACCAAACTGGTCAAATTGCAAGCAACACTATTCTTCACACTGAAATAGAGAAGAATAAAACATTTATTTGCTTATTTACTTTTTGAAATATGCTAATACCATTTTAATTCTAAAAATAGTTATGCTGTTATTGTTTCTTATCACGTGGTCTTAATTAGTTCCATGAGGTTATATTTTTCAATTCACTTATTAATTTTTGTTGATCCTCTTGAATTATTTTCTTATTGACGAATATATACTGAAAGATGTGGTATGGAGTTGATTCTTTTGCATTACATTTTGCACAGACTTTTGTGCCATCAAGTATTTTCATTGATTTGAGATGCCTAGTTCTAAATCTTGATAAAGCGGTTTGTTCTTTTCTGTTTAATGTTGTGTTCAGTGATTTGCCATGTTCTTTTGTGTTTTAAAATATAATAAAAAAAACAATACTTTTTATTAATTTATTTTTAACTTTTCTACAATGAAGTAATTTTAATATTAAGTTTTTATGATGATAATGCATTTTAGTGAGTTGCTAAATCATTATTCCTACATTTTGGTACTCGAATAGAAGAGGTGCCGAGGTCGGTGGTCCGTGTTAGGTTGACAGTCTACACCCAGTGGTCTGTGGTAAAGGAAAGTTTGAGAACCATTGACCTAGAAGGAACATCTGAGGAGACTGCGAAGACGCTTCGGATTCGAGAACTGAATAACGCTGTCTCGTAGCCAACGGGGCAGAATGAGATGCGGAGCATCAGGTTAGGTACGGATGTGGGTTTATAATCGACTTGAGTGCGAAGGCGATTTTGAGGTAATTTACTCAGTAAAACATTCAGATAAGGTGTTCGAGCTCCATAGTGAAATTGACAGTAGGGTGAATATAATTGATTTTATCTAGAAAAAGCGGGATGGCATCCTTTCCGTGAGGCCATATGAATAATACATCGTCCGTATATCTTAGCTAGGTGGTAGGCCTTGGGATGATGTTGGTGAATATATATTGCTCAGTTGGTGGAAGTATTGCTTCCGCGACGACGACTGAAAGGGATGATCCCATCGGAGCGCCATTTATCTGTTTGTAAATTTGTCCTTGAAAACTGAAGTAGCTGGAAATTGAGACCAAGTCCATTAACTTGAAGATGCTGAGACAAGACCCCTGCGAATAAAATGACGAATTAGTTATGTCTTCTTTAAACGTTCCGATGGCTTCCGTAACGGGTACCGAAAGGTAAAGAGAAATGACGTCGAAACTGCTGATAATATCGCTTTGTTGGAGAGAAATTTGCTTGACTTTCATGACAAAATCTAGTGTGGAAGTTATTATATAGTACGATTTAGGAAGATGATTAGCCAGAAATTTGGATAGTGCCTTCTCTAAACAGTACGTCGATGTGGACCTCCTTGACACATTGGGTCTCAATGAATTGCCGGGCTTGTGATGTTTACGTCTTCCGAAAAGCCTCGGTATCTGAGGGCCTGGAGGTAATTTGATGGCTTTCTTGAGATCGTCCGGGATAGCGGTCAGCCTGGCAGCTCCTTGCACTTGAGCAATCCAACAATTTAGATGGTTCCTATGCAGTACTGTAGATCCAGAAGCGAAGATGAAATCTTGGAGTTTTTAATTGTAATCCACAGCATCCATAATCGCTATCTGGCTGAATTTGTTCGTTAACGTTAATATTATGGAACGGTCATTTCTGAGGATCGAAATCGGTCTCGGAATTTTAAATTTATTAGGTGTTCGTTTTGAATTGTACCACAATCGTAACCTAGAGCAACAGAGTTGGCTTAGTTCATCTATGGCGTCCTCCGAAACTCGCGATATTACGCTCTCAAGATCAGAAATGACGCTTTTAGGGTTAGGTCTTATTTGGAAGCAGAACTTTGGTCCAAGTTTCAAAACTTTAGTTTCTTCTACTGTGAGCGTCTGGCTAGATATATTGACGAATGGAATGATGAAATCTTTAGATATTGGGTTCTGGGATGATTTAAAGAAATCTTGCTTCTTCTTGTGTCTGGAGCAGAAAGAAGATTGGATTCTTTCAACTTACATATTCACTCGGAGGGTTAGGTTGTTAAAAGTGATCGAGTCACACAGTCTATGCAACTTCAAATATGTAGCACTCGTTTTCCAAGGACATTGTGACGTACCTGCCAGCAGGACGCACACGACATAAAGGCAGATAGGAATCAGAATAAACGTCCGCGTAGCTCAATTGGTAGAGTGACTTATTCCGGAATGAGGGGATCCGGGTTCAAATCCTGGCGTGGACAGAAATTACGGAGAAATTTACTTCGTTATATGGCGTCCGAACTATCCGGATGAAACGACCGTTCAAAATCTCGCATTGGTGTGATGTTCTTTCCACATCACGAGATAGGAAAAATCAGAGAATCCCTTCTCCAGCGCTTCGAAAAATATATGTGTGTGACGTTGCATTCCACACACCAGATTGACTAGGAGTTCTCAAGTGCACGTTCTACAGTGGATGGCTGCCTGCAACGATTCATGGTAACGGCTGACCTGTGGGCCATGCCCCCGGCCCTCTTTCGGGGGGAGATGTGACGTACCTGCCAGCAGGACGCACACGACATAAAGGCAGATAGGAATCAGAATAAACGTCCGCGTAGCTCAATTGGTAGAGTGACTTATTCCGGAATGAGGGATCCGGGTTCGAATCCTGGCGTGGACAGAAATGACAGAGAGATTTACTTCGTTATAACATGACTGTCATAATCGTATCGGCTGTAATACGTATAAATATATATATATCATCATCATCATCATTGTCAACCATTATCAATCCACTGCTGGACGAAGGTCTCCCCAAGTTTCCTCCACAACGGTCTGTCTTGTGCCAGTCTCCTCCATGTCACCCCTGCATACTTTCGAATTTCATCCACCCATCTCCCATGTGGTCTTCTTCTGGGTCTTTTCCTGTCCCTTGGAATCCAATCTAAAATTTCGGCTGTCCATCGATGATCTGTCCTTCTGGCAGTATGTCCAGCCCATTGCCATTTCAGGGATTTAACTCTGATCATGATGTCTTCCACTCTTGTCATTTTTCGGATCCACGAGTTCCTCTTCTTATCTCTCCTGGTTACACCAAGTATGCACCTCTCCATGCTGCTTTGAGTTGTCTGCAGCCTTTGTATGTCTCTTTTAGTTAAGGTCCACGTCTCTGCACCATACGTAAGCACTGGAAGGATGCATTGATCAAACACTTTTCTTTTAAGACATAATGGCATATTGCTCTTGAAAATTATGCTGTTTCTTCCAAAAGCTTTCCAGGCAAGTTTTGTACGCCGATTAATTTCTTCATCAATGTGACCCTCACTTGATATCTGCTGTCCAAGATAAACGTACGTGTCTGTTATCTCCAGCTTTTCTCCATCAATCGATACATCTTCATTTCTTGTAAAAGCATTGAACATCACTTTTGTCTTCTGAAAGTTCATTTTTAATCCCACTTCTTTACTCTTGTCAGCAAGTTCCTGGATCATACTCTGCAGCTCTGATGGGCTAGTTGCAAAAATGACTACGTCATCAGCTAAATGAAGGTGGGTTAGATAATCTCCATTAATCTTTATCCCCTTGTTTTCCCAGCTCAGTGACTGAAAAACACCCTCCAATGTGGCATTAAAGAGCTTCGGAGATATGGTGTCACCTTGTCTCACTCCCTTTCCAATTTTTATGTGTGTTGTATTTTCAAACAGCCTAATCTTTGCACTTGCATTTTCATAGATGTTATTAATAATATTAATGTATGCATCTTCAATACCGCAGGTTTTCAGAGCCATTGTAACTGCTGATGGTTTCACCGAATCAAAGGCTTTTTCATAATCGATAAAAGCCATGCACAATGGAAGTTCATATTCCCTCGCTCTTTCAATTAGTTCTCTCAGCACATGGATATGATCTATTGTGCTGTAGCCACTCCTGAATCCAGCTTGTTCTCTCGGTTGAGCCATGTCCAGTGTTACCTTCAAGCGGTGTGAAAGAACTTTAGTGAAGATTTTATAAACTACTGATAGGAGGCTGATAGGTCTGTAGTTTCCGAGATCCTCAATGTCACCTTTCTTTTGTAGCAGGATCATTGTAGCGGTGTTCCAATCCTCAGGAATCTTTCCTTCATTAAGGCATCGAGTGAAAATTTGGGCGAGTACTGTTTCGATTTCTGTTAACTTCAGAGATGTCCACTTTTCTGTTAACTTCAGAGATGTCCACTTTTCTGTTAACTTCAGAGATGTCCACTTCTTCCGATGTTAGGCCTTCTAAAGCAGAGAAACTGTTCTTCAGTTCCAACTTGAAGGTATTATGGTGTTTTTTAAGGTTGGTTATGTCAATAGATTTTGTTTGTCTTATGAGCTTGCCACGTTCAAGTTTAGGGTTGAGGTGCATCTTACATCTCACCAATCTATGGTCACTACCTGTGTTGAACTTGTTTAGCACACTGCAGTCTTCTATGGCGAATTTTTTGTTACACATAATAAAATCAATTTCACTTGTCGTCCCATTTGGATGTCTCCATGTCCATTTCCTGTGTGGCTTTTTCTTGAAGAACTAGTTCAAGATGAAAAACCCTTCTGCCTCTGCAAACTCAACGAGAGTATTTCCTCGCTGGTTTCTGTTGCCGTGACCGAATTTACCTACTAAAGTTTCATTCTGTTGCCGTTGCCCTATTTTTGCATTGAAATCTCCCATAATTATTTTCAAGTGCTGCTTACCTTTATTATTTAGATGACAAATTTCCTCATAAAATTCTTCAATTTCTTCTTCAGGATGACTTGTGGTGGGTGCATAAGTTTGAATAATCTGAGCCTGGTATCTTTTCGAGAGTTGGATAACAAGCCGTGCAGCTCTGTCAGAGGAACTTTCAACTTCTACAACTTTATGCTTCAGTTTCTTGTTTATTATAAATCCAACACCACTAGTTCTGCCAGTATCTGTCCCACGATAGTAGAAGAGATGTCCACTTTTCAGTTCGATGAGATCTTCTCCTTTTCTCCTTACCTCACTTAGCCCCACGATGTCCCACTTGATCCTTTGTAGTTCCTCTTCCAATTCAAGAAGCCTTGAATCAGAAGATAGGGAGCGTCCATTGTACGTTGCCAAGGTCAGCATCAGATGGCAGCCTAGTCCGGTCCTCCGGGGATTCTTAGCACCCT
The DNA here is from genome assembly GCA_039090855.1 of Macrothele yani. Taxonomy (NCBI): domain Eukaryota; kingdom Metazoa; phylum Arthropoda; class Arachnida; order Araneae; family Macrothelidae; genus Macrothele; species Macrothele yani. Next base: position 68,513,291 of record CM077025.1, on the reverse strand, counting down.
CTGCCTTCATGTAGCACTGGCCGCTGCCTTGGCCAGGTACATTCCAGCTGCCGGAGACTGAGGGCCAAGATTTAAGTTGTGGAGTCATTTTGGAGGGGTTTGGCCATAACTCACCACGCTGGCCAAGCGGGTTGGTGAGTGTGGGATAGAATTTCCTCTAATCCCGATGGTATAGTTATACCGCTATTGGCGGTCGTCAGAGCCCCTTTAGTAGGAACAGGATGCACCACGAGAAGGCGGGGTTGACATTTGTCAAGGAGAGGCTGTGATGTTACGCATCACCTGACCTTACATCCCTATATATATATATATATATATATATATATATATTCATGTACGTACTCATTGTGATCTTCCGTGGGGTTGGTAGGTTAGAGTTTGATTAATTGATTCCGGTATGGTAATTAGCTGTCACCAGACCAGGATATCTCTATCCCAGTCAACTTACGCTGTTGTTTTGTTCCTCAGAGGCATGGTGAAGAATAAGATCAATTGCAGAGTACAGAGCTGAGCATTGGTTACACCATATACATTACTTTATTTACAGCTTAGTGACGAGTATGATGAAGATACATGTCACGTGATAAAATGGTTCTTGATCTTGAGCAAGTCGACATTACAACACGATCATAGTTCATTCACAGTCCAGTCTTGCCCTATATATATGTGTGTGTGTGTATTTGGCATGGATAATTTATCACAATATTGTAGGAATTAGCGGCTTTAAAGTATGCAGGATCTTTTAGGTGGAGGATTTTCTGGACAGACCGCAGTCTGTCATATGATTCTTAATTGCTACATATTTACCAGCAGGTAATGCAGTGTATATTCCCTAGTGGCCTTAACCCACAGGTGGCCTTCTACTTAGTTAACTAGTCAGCCGTAGCTGACTAGCGTACGTACTTCTCGAGCGCTCTGATCTCTTGAGCGACGACTACAAAAACGACCGACCTCTTCCTATTCGAGCAAAAAGTGTGTCCCGCAAAAGTTCGTTGCAACTTTTTCCCGCTAAAACCTTTGCAGCCCTGTGCAGCCCGGACTTCGCACAACCAATCCCGCAAGCGCAGGCCTTCGGAGCAAGAAACCATGTGGTAAATATCCCCCCCTCAGCTGTATCTTGCTGCTTGATACTTTCTGCACTAGGAAGACATCTCCATGTTCTGTGAACTCCTGCCTCAGCGTGGAATTCCCCATGGAAAGAATTTCCTTCCCCTTCTCCTCTCCGTGGGACCCTGGACACACAATATGGTCGACCTGAAGTCATTTTTCTTTCTCCAGGAAAGAAATGGCGTTCCACCTCCCATTTTGGATTTTTTTCATTTTACCTGTCTTAAATATTTTTACATCATCACAATGACGTCCTTTCTTTTCAGGTTTACTATCCTTGATAGCGTCTGGCGGAGGAATTTGTTCCTGTTCCTTTTCGAACCATGTTCCTTTAACCGAAGTCTTAAAATGAAGGAACTTTGGGATTAAATGAAGGAACTTTGGGATTAAATTAAGGAACTTTGGGATTAAATTAAGGAACTTTGGGTTTTGCAAGCAGTTAGAAATTCGACGTGGGGCCGTTCCTTCTGCAATTTGAGTCTCAAACAGGAATTTGTGAATGGTGAAGAGTGTCTGGAAGATGATACACGCTCCGGTAGGACTTCGACATCGACTACGGCGGTAAATTTCAATACAATCAAGGCACTCCTGCGCGAAGACCGCCGAATGACCATGGAGGTTGCTAATGTCATGCAGATGTCCGTTGGTTCCGTTGATGACACAGTGATAGAAACCGGTTGGGGTACCGAAAAGTCTCTGCAAAGTGGATTCCGCACTTACTCACGAATGAACACAAGGCAAATCGTGTAATCAATTGTCGCCAATGGAAGTACCGGCTACGACGTGAGCCACACTTTTTGGATCAAGTTGTCACACGTGATGAGGCATTTTTCACTATTTCAATCCAGAAACAAAACAACAAAGCACCCAATGGAAACACCTACACTCCCACAGAGTCCTTGATCCAAGAAAGCAAAGGCTCAAGCAAGTGCAGGGAAGATCATGCACCTGGTTTTCTTCGATAAAAAGGGATTTGTTTATGACCACGTTGTTCCACAAGGGAAAACTGTTACCGGTGCCTATTACTCTGAAGTTCTCAAAGGTCCTCTAAAGAAAAAATTCTCAAAGCGCCAAGAATATGCACAAGCTGGCTGGATTTTGCATCGAGATAATGCCTTAATGCCCCTGCACATCGTGCTTTGCTTACCCAGCAAGTTACCCAAGATGTAGGCATTGAACTGATGGTGTACCCTCCGTATCCACCAGAACTGGCGGCGTGTGAATTCCACCTATTTCCTGAAGTGAAAAACCTACTTCGTGGGCATCGATTTGCATCAAATACTGAACTGAACAATGCTGTGATGATTATCCTGAGCCACATGTCAAAGAAAGGCTTCGAATATACCTTCCGGAAGTGGATAGGAAGGTGGTACCGGCGCATTCAGGTAGAGGGAGAATACTTCCAAAGTATGTATGTTTGTTTACTGCATTACACTTCTGCCCCATGTAAATTTAGTCTCGTTACTGTTTGAACGACTCTTGTACATGATTAGTTCATGAATTTCTGAGAGAGTCCAGATAAGGATCCCCTGCTGATTTTTAAGGGATCCTATTTTATTTGCGTGAGCAAATGAACATATAGTCCAGGGTATGATTTCAAGGTACATTTATTACAATTTTTGCATTGCCTGACAATTTTCCAAGATGATGGTACATCTTGGAAAATTCAATATACTGAGGAATATTGACATGTCTTTGACACAACCGGTTCCTGAATCAAATGAGCTAACTACGTCGTACGATCTACATACATATATAAAATAGCATGAAACATCAAAGAAATAAATGTGTAAGAAAGAAAAAATAGACCAACGAACAGAGCTGTGAGGTAAACATCGGACCCCAGATTATTTTGACTACATTATTTAACACCGCCATTTGTCTGAAAGGGAAGATTCTGTAGGCACGATTTGATGAAACTAAGTTAGGTGTTTGTACGAACTGAAATAACAGAAAAATAACATATTTATATAACTAGCCGTTTTTGTGCATGCATTTTGAAAGCGACTTTACGACGTAAAGAAATGACTTGACGTTAGCTAATGATGGCGGCAGGCATATTACAGGCGGGGTAGTTTTTTTGCTGTATTTAAACAAAAACTATTTTTGGTTTATATTCATCCCCATACCCTGTAGATTAACATACTAAAAATCCACATTCATAACTTTGCGCAAGCGGCCTCCATATTGGAAAATGGCGGCCAAAAGCTGTTTTTTCCAAATATCTTATGAACGAGTGATCGCATCAAAAAAGTTCCAAATGACAAATATTCCTTATGAAATTCTCTAAAAAAAAGGTTATTATCAAAATTTCCATAGAACCGTGAATCGTTTCGTGAAATCACGTGGTGACGTAATGGCAGGTAGTTTCGTGAAATCACGTGGCGACACCATTCTAGTGGCTTAACATATTGTAAAAAAAGGCCTTAACGAGAGCAGAAAATTGAAAACATATATTTATTTAAACTGGAAATGAATGAAAAAAATACCAATTAAGCAATTACCAATTAAATGGCACTTCATTCTAAATATGTTAGCACAAATATAAAAACCATATTCGCCTGTGTTTATTTGGAATGCAGGGTTGTTTAAATGCTATCTTCTTAATCGCTTTTACAGTCCACATTTTCTGTTATATTTGTACAATTTTTACCACTGCAATTCGTGCAAATCTCACTGCTCAGGATTCCATACCGTCTGCATTTGCAGTTCCTGGAACATGGATCAACTGTGGAAATCTTACAAGTACACATGACCAGTTTAAGTAAGTCTTCTCGAGCTGGTGGCCGGTATGTTGTTATAGGGTAGAGTTTTCTACCAACAAATTTCCATCCAACGTTTGCTGGGTTAAAAATATCAATATTAAGTGTTTTCCATATTGTACATTGATAATGAACTCGAAGCAGGTGATACTTTGCTGCATTTTCAGTTGGTGGTAGACGACTCATTTCAAATTCGTTGTTTGCTACACAGATTTTCTTCAAATATGTTGTATAACGCAGGGAGCCTAATGAGTCTTTTTCAGGATCCCATCCATAAACTGATACTAATACTTTCAAACTCCGGATACATCTTTTGTAAGGATATCTTCCCAACCAAACTTGCAGCTCTATTCATATAATGATTCTTCTGTACAGATTTTACGGAAAACTGCCGTTTTCCCTTTTCCAAAGAGAGAGAGCTTGTTGAATCACAGCCTGTCAAGGTATGCGTAAGAAAGCAGAATAGCACACATTTTTTTACCGAAATGAGTACACATTTCCTTCACAATTAATGTGTTCCCAAGGATGAAAATTTGAACATCAATTAAAATAACTTTATTACAACTTGGAATACTTAATATTTTCTAAAACATAACCATAATTACATTAAAAATCAATAACTTTTCCTTTGGTGGTGTTGAAACCAGAAAAAGGATGGCGCGACCTGTGTGTTTTGATGACGTCAGTACACAAACAAATGTTGGATTGCATAATTATGGTTATGTTTTAGAAAATATTAAGTATTCCAAGTTATAAAATGAAGCTATTTTAATCGATGTTCAAATTTTCATCCTTGTGAATGCATGAATTGTCCAGAAAAAAGATGGCGCGACCTATATTTTCATGACGTCAGTAGACAAACAAATGTTGGATTGCATAATTATGGTTATGTTTTAGAAAATATTAAGTATTGCAAGTTATAAAATGAAACTATTTTAACTAATGTTCAAATTTTCATCCTTGTGAACGCATTAATTGTTCAGAAAATGTGTACAGAAATTTTTCCATTCGAAGTACAAGAAGCAAAATTACTTGACGTTCACCTTAAAGGAGCAATTCTTGTATGTATGTAAATTTTATTTTGAAAACGGCTCTGAGGATTTTGATGAAAGTTGTTAACCTACCGTTTTCTGGTACTAGAGATCGATTTAGCTTGATCTCGACTTTAAGAAAATTTGTTTAGTGGGTTAAATAACCACCCCGAATTACCAAGTTGTAGTGCGGTGTCATGGCGTCGCCCCTTTAGATGTTAGTGCGTGGTCATGCCATCCATTTCATTACGTCACGCGTTGTTTGTGGATCCTATTAATGTTTTATGACGTCACACCTTGCTAGCAGATGGTCGTGATTCCCATCTGCCTCATTACGTCACGCGTTGTGTGCGTATGTTCGTCCGCACGATAACTTGCGTAAAAATCGCTTGATTTCGATGAAATTTTAGTATGTGGTAGGGGAACACCTGCGAAGGAACCCTATTGAAAGTGAACGAAATGGGGTCAAAGGTCAGGACATAAGAGCGGGATCCATTCCACTGCTCTTATGCGTCATAACTAACGTAAAAAGGTTCGATTTCGATTAAATTTTAGTATGTGGTAGGAGACCACCTGGGGACAAACCCTATTGAAAATTGGCGAAATGGGGGTCAAAGATCAGGACATAGGAGCGGAATCACTTCCATCGCCATTATGACATTATGAGTCATAACTTACGTAAAAATGTTTCGATTTGGATGAAATGTTGGTATGTTGTAGGGACCTTCCTGGGGACGAATCCAATTGAAAATGGGCTAAATGGAGTGAAAGGTTAGGACACAGGAGCGGGATCTATTCCATAGCGCTTATGCATCATAACTTACGTAAAATTTCTTCGATTACGACAAAGCTTTATCATGTTATTTCGGAGATATACTGAACCAGTTTTGTTGAATATCATCCAAATGGATCAAAGGTCAGGGCACAGGGGTGAGATTTATTCCACAGCCATTTTTCTCATAACTTGAGTAATAGCTTGAGTAATGATTTTTAGTATATTGGAAAGCGTATCATAATCAATGCATTGCATGATTTTACTAACTTGTTTGTTACTATTGGTGTATTTTGGTCAAAACAAATGGTAACAGAAGATTGCTTTGTGCGCCTTTCCTGTTCGCGTCTTTTGTGCTAGAGGCCGTGTACCCGTCAAACACAACTGTAACCTTGCCATAGTGTTTTTCTATGTGGCGTTTGTAATTCTGAATGATGTCACTAAAAGTTCCAGTTGAAGGCCACCAAAAATTTTGAATAAGTGCTCCGCCATCAAAGACATAGCATGTTTCATTGCAGTTACTGCCGAGGGTATCATTATTTGGTACCATGCCATCCAAATGGCTTGCCAGAACAGATTTGGCACTTTTTCTCATTCTCTCTTTTAGAGGATCAAACAAAGATGTAGGCCATGTGCACAGTTCATATTTGAAGTTATCATTGGCATTTTCGGGGTCTGAATTCAAGGATAAACAAACTAGCATTGTTTGAGTCATCAAGCGTGGATCGATATGAACTTCCTTTCCCACAATCACAATACCTTTCCTTAGCGCCTTCATAGTTACAGTTGTCTTCAACTTCGCTTCACTGAGACATTTTCCATCCAGTCCTGCCTGAATTTCCCAGTCAATATGTTCTGCTTCGTATGCAGTCACCTTGCCTTCACTATACATTTGACGATTTACTATGTTCCTTAGCTGAGGAAGGCTTGTTTCAAATGGGTTGTGCAGCTTTAGGAACTGCGTTACCTTCATAGCATGTTTCAAATCTCGTGACATTCTTGCAAAAAAGTTCCACATGTTTCTGTTCATCAAATCGGTGACTGTCTGCCAAAGTGTTTATTGCCATGGGGACAGCACTGCAAGAAAGCTGACGTAGAATCCACGGAGCCCTTTGACTATCCATCATTCCTCTTCCACATGTCATCCCAGATCGACCTTTTGCTAACTTCATGTGTTTGTTCAATGACCATGTCCCTCCATATACTAACCCATCGTCCATCATATCGCCGTATCGTGAAATATCCTTCATGGAACCTTGCATATACTTTTGGATGAATGTTTTTCAAATCTCTCATTTGCTGTAGATATACCCGTGCACATTTTGCATAGCTATTATGCCCAGAGATTGCAAAAAAGGGCAACATATTTTTAATCACAGTAAGATGCATTTCGAAATTCCCTGTTCTTTCTGCCCAAATGAATGTTTTTGCGTCCAGCATTGAACTTCCTCATATGATACAATGAAAACAAATTTATGGAATTCATCAACGAGTGTTCGAGAACCAAAGTCACCATATACACTACTGGCCACGCAAAATGCAACACCTAGAAGGACACGAGATAGCAAAGGCAGATTTACTGGGCACATAACAACAGGTAGAAAGATGAAACCATTGAGCTTACAGGCCCGTGCGACTTGCGGGACACGCAGACATCAATAGTTCGTGTGGCCCCCATGGCTGGCAATAACGGCCGATGCACGCCGCGGCGTCGAACGAAAGAGGCTTTGGATGTGGGTTTGGGGTATTTCGGTAAAGGCTGCTTCCACACGTTGCCACAGTTCATCAGGCGTAGCCGCGGGTGGTGCTTGCCGGACCACTCGGTTGCCGATCAGCTACCAGACGTGTTCGATGGGCCACATATCAGAAGAACAGGCGGGCCACGGCAGCAGTGACACCTGGTGGGCCGTGAAGAACTGTTGCACGATACGTGCCACGTGCAGGCGCGTATTGTCCTGTTGAAACGTCGCCGCTGGCAGGTCCTGCAGGTAAGGGAGAACTACAGGCTCCAAAACGTCGGGGATTTAGCGGTGGCTGTTGAGTGTAATGTCGATGCGTACCAGAGGGGTGCAGGTGTCATATCCAATTACGCCCCAAACCATAACGCCATGCGACGGACTGGTATGGCGATGCATAATGCAGGCGTCATACAGTCTCTCGACGCGGTGCCGCCACACACGGATCCGACCATCATGGTGTTGCAGGAAGAAGTGGGATTCGTCGGTGAAGACAATGTCGTGCCATTCCGTAGTCCAGGTGCGGCGTTCAACGGCCCACTGCCACCACACTCGCCGGTGGTGTAACGTCAACGGTAATCGGAGCAAGTCCCCGCTCCTGCAGACGACGTCGAACGGTAATCGGAGCAAGTCCCCGCTCCTGCAGACGACGTCGAACGGTACGTGCTGACACAGGTTGTTGCGCAACACACCCTAATTCCTGCGCTAACGTTCGTGATGTGACGGTGCGAGCTGTCAATGCCCGCCGCACAACATGCCTGTCCTCTCGTTCGGTGGGGTGCCGCGGCTGCGGCAATCTCTCACGTTGGGCCGTCCGTTCCTCCTGCCCCCACCGAATCCATACTCGCCTCACTGTGGCTGGATGTCGTCCCACACGGGCGCCGATGTCTAGGTACAATAAACCCCTGTCGCGATAAGCCACTATTCGTCCTCTGTCGAACTCCGAAACATGCTGGAATGACTGCCGTATTCTGCGACGAGGCATCAGGAAGCTTCCCACGTACAGGTCCGGCAGCGCAACACACTTCCACTACTTACACCCCGCTTTCTGTGCACGTTTCTTATAGTGCTTCTCGGTGGCGTGCCGGGCGCACATGATTTGCATATGTCCTGCAATGCTAATCGTTTGCAAGTCTTCTCGCGAGCGACGCATGCTGCGAATTTCAGGCCAATCGGATGCTTCCTTCTTGGTGTTGCATTTTGGGTGGCCAGCAATTTATTTAGGGAATTTTATAAGGAATATGTTTCATAGAAACATTTTTTGATACGGTCACTCGTTCATGAGATATTTGGAAAAAACTGTTTTTTTGGCAGCCATTTTACAATATGGCGTCCATTAGTGGAAAGGTATGAATGTAGATTTTTAGTATGTTATTCTACATGGTATGGAGATGAATATAAATCAAAACTAGTTTTTGTTTAAATTAATTCCAACAGAAGGCAATTTTTTTCATATCCCTCCTCTACTAGCAAGTCATGGGTCCATTTTTCAAAGAATTGTATTGTGAGCAGCAAGATATTCGGTCAAGAATAAATGCCTGAAAATGGATTTGTTTAGTGAAAACAGTTGCTTTTTTTGTGTAAAGGAATGAGCAGGAAAAATTCAGTTGATGTTTTTTGAAAAATACATCGACTCTGAGAAGTGTCATGTTACAGCATGGTGTTGCCAATCATGAAAAATTTCGTAAAATTAGATTAATTGCTGATGCACTGGAATATGACATGCCTTTCGTTTTAACTGAAACAAAATATTTCCGATATTCAGCTTTCCCTTTAGACAGACACCTCTTGCAATTATGGATATATGACGCTAACAAAGCTATTGTTGCTGCATTCGCACAAAGCGGGAACGAAACAGGAACATCTCTAATTGAGTGCAATACTGTCAATGGATTAGACTTCGTTATTTCTAAAAGGTAAATCACTCTTGCACATTTTAAAACTAAGAAAAATTTGTTCTATTATGTGCCTCGATATATTCACATTATACACTGAGTGGCCACTTTATTATGACCACCTGACAGTTTTAAGCAAATGAGCTATGGTTGCACGCTGTTGCCGCCAGAGGGCAAGGCTAGTATAAAAAGCGAAAGCTTAGGGCTTGCCACAGTAGTAGAAATAATTTTGGGGTGACGAGATGGGTAATAAATGCGATTTGACGAAATTTTAACGTAGGATGATTGCAGGAGCTCGGAGCCATGGAGCGAGTATCACCGAAACCGCCGCATTCGTGAAATGTTCCAGAGCAGCTATTGTTAAAGTGTTTAAAGACTGGACTGTCAGCCAAAAAACTGGGTCTCTGCGCGCAACGTGTGGTCGTCTTCGACTTGTGACTGCTCTGGTGGAACGGAGAGAGTTCAGACTGGTAATAGACAACAGAAGAGCAACAGTGCAGCAAATTACAAACCATCCTAATAGGATTCCCTTAAATGATCTCTGCACGCACTGTTTGCCGTACACTGCATCGGATGGGATATGACAGCCGAAGGCCTGTTTGAACACCTTTGCTGTCTGCAGTTAACAAGAGAAAACGTCTCCAGTTCGCACAGGAGCACAAGGATTGGACAGTCGGTAATTGGAAACAAAGTATGTGGTCCGATGAATCACGTTTTCAGTTGCACCATGCCGATGGCCGAGTGAGAATTTGGCGGAAACAGCACGAAAGCATGGACCCCAAATGCATTGCTACAACCCTTCAAGCTGGTGGAGGCAACGTTATGGTTTGGGGAATGTTTTCCTGGCATGCTTTGGGCCCTTTAATTCGTGTTGATCAACGTCTGACTGGCACATCATATCTAAACATCGTTGCTGACCAAGTGCATCCTGTCATGTGGATGGTTTATCCCAATGGCGATGGCTACTTTCAACAAGATAATGCGTCCTGCCATTGTGCTCGTATTGTACAGGATTGGTTACAGGAACATGCCGGTGAGTTTACTTTGCTTAGGTGGTCCCCACAATCTCCAGATCTCAACCCCATTGAGAATTTGTGGGATGAAGTTGAATAAGCCATCAGACAGCTGGATCCACAACCGTGCAATCTCACACTCCTGGAAAGTGCTATTCATCAATCATGGTCTCAGATTCCACAAACCACCTATCAACATCTCGTGGAGTCCATGTCACGAAGAATCGACGCAGTTTTATAGGCAAAAGGTGGCCCAAGGAAGTACTGAGGGGTGGTCATAATAAAGTGGCCACTCAGTGTATGTCATATATACATCATCGTGCCATAACAGAAATACTACTGCATAACTAGATATATGGTTCTCATGATCAGGACACGGTCAACAATGAACGTCACTATGCAGTAATCTTGATTCTTTTCGTGGAATGTTTAAACATCGAAGTTTGGTGTCTTGAAGGGACTTGTTTTCAGTGTGTTCGTGGAAGGACAATGATTTCATAGGATATTTAGCTAGCGTGATCGGACGATCTCAGCCTTCCTTATTTATATCTTTGGAAGAGGAGAAACAGTTAAGATAAAAAATAAAGATCATAAGTATGTTAAAGATCATAAGTATACAAGGGGTCGAACTATTGAAGAAAGAACAAACAAACGAACATTCTAAGAATTTAATTCGGTAGCTGGCCGTTCATTGTTAGACGACTTAAGGTACGCAATAAAATTTATAATAATTATTCGTAGAACCTTTGATTCCTGAAATCTTATTAATTGGGCTAGAGAACTTGCCCTAAAAATTTAGCCAATGAAAATCAATAAATTTCTATGACACTCAAACATTACTCATTCTACTCCACGACTGGCATGATACAACAAAATTTAATGAATTAACATAAAAAACGAAAAATGACGAAAGAAAAAGGGGTTTCAAATGACCTCACCCCTTTTAAGCTGACACCTAGGCTGAATGTATCGTTACAGCGCAGTAACATTCACAGATATAAATATATTACACTGTTCGACTGCGTGTAGTTTTTAGCCGATCCTGTTCCATACAGGCTGAAAGGAGCCTACCTAAACAAAGAACGTTGCCATGTACAAAAAATGTAATAGACTACTTACAGTGAACCATTTTGTCCTGTTTTGATGGTAATCCATTTGCACAGACACTGATCAGATCAGATCATATGTAGAGGATTTTAGGAATGACCCAGGTCTTAAACAATATTTAGAAATAGGAAGCTAGGAGATTTGGGCTTGAGGACCCAATAGGAAAGTCACGCGGAAGCGAGGTAGAAAGGGGGAGGAAGACGCTCTTATTTATCACCGGGGGCCAGTACCCGGGGTCCGACGGCTTAACGTGCTCATCCGACGCACGGAGGATATTTAGTGGTTCGAGTGTTCGTACCTGCCCGGGATCATACACTGACGGCACTCAATATGGTGTTATTCCGTTCACCTGTATGAAAGCAAGCCCATTTGAGGCGTGCACTGTTTCAATGTGATTCACAGATGGATCGAACCCCACCTCACAACTGGAAAACACATGCACCTCAGGCGCTCTTTTCGGGGAGGTGGTGTCGCTGACATGACTGTGTAACTATTCGTCATCCGTCACTTCCGCAAGTGTCGGTGGCCTCCGAAGAGATTGGTGATATTTGAAGATTGTGATCAGGACAGCTGCTCTGAAGCTACGATTTCTCTCAAGGAATAAAATTTCCCTTCGTAAGCTAGGAGAGTATGCTGATCACCCAATTTCGAAAAACAACTCGAGGTTGTTCGAGCTTGAAACTATTATCCCCCATCGCTCTGAAGTTGAGTATATGAAATCATGTTTCAGGAAAAAGTATCATCAATATCCTTTTCTCGTGGTCAAAATAACCAACTTTCCCGAGCTCTTAGCTTGCATCGACAGAACTCCTTCACGCGCAGAACTTACGGAACGGAATAATCTATTTTCTCTTGACAGAACTCCTTCACGCTCACTTCATGGAACTGAATCCATCTCTTTTCTCTTCACTTTTGGCGTTTTCTGTTGTTGTGAGGGCTCTGTTTCTATCTATTGACATTGTAATCTGCAGGAAGCTTTGAAACACAAGTTGCTAATGTCACCCACTTCGTTCGAAATCCTTCGGTGGCTCTCTTAGCAACCCGCACTTAAATTCTTAGTTTTGTTTCTTTGTGTTGTCATTCTGGCAACAGAAAAATGCGATAAAGTCCAGCTAACCTTTCTCACTAAGCATTTTTGTATGATTCCTGTCCGTAACAATATTTTTTACATCTGAGATTTCATCAGTCTTTTAATCGCGCTATGCATAATCAGCACAGTAGCATTCTCTCACATATAAAACCCTCGGTGCGATAGCTCTCAGTTATTTTCCTGAACAAGAATATTTTCCGCTTCATACATGCGGGCTTTTTGACAAATGCGGATTTTTGACGGGAGATGCATTTCCGGTTTGCTTGATGTCCTGTCAGACAGTAACTTTTGAATGTGGACGCGTGAAAGTTTTCCCATTGTTATTTTTGAGTTAAATCAAGTCACGTCTTTAATTTGATTCTGTTTTTTTTATTTCGAATTTTAATGACCTCCGTGACCAATTCTGAGGGATATAGACTGTAGCCGTTCCTAATTTATGGCCAAGGGTTCCAAGGAAGGGAGTCAGCCAGTGGTGTAGGACAATTACATCCACCCGTGCCTCATCTATGACTCGAACCCGGACCCTCTCGTAGAACTAACCCTAAACCAATGCCTTTGACTACTCCGCCACTGTTACTCAGCGTGGAATGTACCTAGTTTCTGAAAAAACATCAATTCAGCCTTATACTCGTATAATTTAAACCACAATTTACCGATTTCTTTCCCTGGAAGTAGGCTGAGCTAGCCAACAAAAGAATTTTCCACCTTGAATCCAGACTCTCGTTAATGTGAATGAAAGAACATGGTAAATTCTGTGCACTGGGATTTCGCTTCAGAACTATTTGAAATCTTTTTAATTATTCACTGATACAGATTTACTTGCTACAAAAATTTTGTCATTGTCATTTCAGAAGGAGTTCGTTTTTTTAATGCAAAAGTCACAATTTTCATTCACTTTAACGCATCTAAAGCATCTCCTACCTGAATATTTTATGATCCCGTTCCAGGTAGAATTTAATATCAGGAAGTCCTGTCCAATGACTATTTGCTTGTGAAGTGAGAGTGCCTTACAAAAAGAGACAGGCTGAACCGATTCAAATCTATAACACCACTGACACAGTCATTCATGTATTTTAAGACGTTTGTTCGTTTCTTTTTTTCATAGTTAAAATAAGTTATCAGAATTTAATAATGGCCGTGACAATACATATACACATATACATTGTGCGTTTAATAATGCTTATGATAAACTGATTGTTCATGGGCAATAAATGTAGAAAATATACTTCATGCTGTAGCGGTCATCTGCCACAAGTCCTCTTTTGCATTGAGCAGCCTGTTCTTAGGAAACGGATATGACGACTGAAAATTAGCTATGTTATTGTAACTTCGTTATGTGAAGAACCACATTGTCCTTGGTGCCTTCGTCCTATATTCTACACCTTGCCCTCCACCTGTATATCTCCTATTTCCTACAGCTTGCTCCCCCACCTGTTTATATTGTAGTTTTGGTACAATGCCCCAACTACATAAATCCCAGAATTATGAGTTCCTTTTGCTCTCCACATTGAACTGTGATTTCAGACCAAAAGCGATGTTAAAGATGACATGCAGAAATGGATTCCACGTTTCCTTTGTTAAGCGGCAGAAATGGTGAAATAAGTACATTGAGCTCAGGGGCATATTTCGAAATGAAACTGACTTATACACTGTGGAGTCACATTATTGTGACCATCAGCTAATATCCAGAGTAACTGCCGTGTGCAGCGCGGACAGCCGCCAGACGGGCCGGGAGTGACTCAGTAAGATGCTGGAAGGTGTTCACAGGTATGTAGAGCCATACTGACTGCATTGCATCTGACAGCTGCTGGAGGGTGCGTGGTGGAGGATTCATAGGGCGAACAACACGATCGAGGTGGTCCCACAGATGCTCAATTGGGTTTAATTCTGGGGAATTAGGGTGTCACCGAAGTATTTTGAAGTCTTCATCGTGCTCTTTCAACCACTCTCGGACATTTCTTGCTGTGTGACACGTCGCGTAGTCATTCTGGAAGATCCCATACTTCCCAGGAAAGACAATCAGCATGTATGGGTGTACGTGGTCTGCAAGGATGGATTCATAACGAATCCGGTCCATAGTGCCTTCCACAGGTATGAGTGGGCCCAGAGAATGCCACGAAAACATTCCTCAGACCATAACGCTGCCCCCACCAGCTTGTGTTCTTCTAGCAATGGTTGAAAAGTGTTTTTTCTCCAATGTTTCTCGCCTTATACTCCAACGTCCATCCGTTCGATGAAGCAGAAAACGTGACTCATCGGAGAAGACAATCCTTTGGCAATCAGCGGAGGTACAATTCCGATACTGCAGGGCAAATCTGCCGATGCACCTTCGTTAGCGTAGGTGCAGGGACCATCCGTCTGCATCGGAGCCCCATACGCAGCAGGGTTCGCTGAACTGTCGTTTTTGACACACTTCCGGTAGCCCCTGGTTCATTAGGCCAGTGAGTTGCTCCCCTGTAGTGTGTCGATCGGCCCTCACGTACCTTCGAAGCCGACGTTCACCTCTCACATCAATGGCACGTGGTGCTCCGCAGTTTCCACGTCGCTTATTCGCAATGGTGCAATTTCTCCATTCACGATACACTTTAACCAGAGCAGCACGCGAACAGTTCACAAACTCCGCTGTTTCAGAAATACTGCCACACTTAGTCCGAAAGCCGATAATAATCAATGTTTGCAAATATGATAAATCACTCCTTTTATCCATGTCAGCAACGGGCGATATGTTTTCAGATTGCCTACAGCACACCTTATATACCCTTCAAAGCCAGCTCACGACACGTGTCTTCTTTCATTGGCTACGCGCTGATGACGTCAAAAGTAGGAGATGGTCACAATAACGTGACTCGCCTATGTAGTAACTCAGGACAATCATGTTTTTGCTTTTATGTTATATAATATATAACTATGAACAGCTCTCGTACAACTAAGCTGCCCATCGGAGAAAATACATGAAAAATTTTGATCGTACTTACGTCTGCTCGATTCAGAAGAAGCTGTTCCATTACGTACGATTTTTATAAGCGGAGATGTAGTATTAACAAGCGTATGAGCAAAGCAATATCCAACTCATACCAATTTTAGTCGCAATGAGTACATTAAAGAGTTCTGCTGAACATGTGCCTGCATGGACTTGGAACTTCGATGACACCACGGCGATTAAAAGCAGTTCTGGCGGCACGGACGCTTTTTCGCGATTAATGGTAATACAAATGTGATAATTCCTTTTCCCGAAGTGCGAAAACAAAGACGACGTTTTAGAAGTCATTTTCAGTGCTTTTCTGTTTCTGTATATAATCATTTGTTGGAAGTCGAGCTTTTCTACTGAGGTGACAAGAGAGCTTTTCTATGTTGCCACCTCTTTTAACGAACAAGCGTGTGAGACTAGGAATTCTCCAGTGTTTGGTATTGTTTACATAAAAGTCCATCAGCTCTGCTTGGGGTCGTGGAGCTGGGATCTGGTCACGTGGTCAATGCCCGATCTCAGGTGAAGAAAGGTACAGGTTGATGATGACAGTCTTTTAGTGATATCTGGAATAGAGGCAGTGTTTTAGTGACAGGCAAAGAAAGAACAGTGTGTTCTGAAATTGAAATAGCCGCCCCGGTGGTGCAGTGGTCTAAGCGATGGCCTCTGATCATTCGTCCAAACGGGGTCCGGGTTCGAATCCCGGTGAGGCATGGATGTTGTGTTTGTCTTACGGCACTGGCTCTCTCCCTTCCCTGGAACCAGTGACTCTAAATTAGGGACGGGCGACTGCTTGTAGCCCATTGAGTTGCTCACGGTGGTCGTTAAACCTCTAACAAAAAAAAATGAAATATGAGTGTACAGATTAAACCGCCTGTGTGTTAAAACAATAAGTGCAACAAATGGATACACTTACACAACTTTCGAAGGTAAGCTGTTGTTGATGAAAACAATTGTGGTGAAAACGACGAAAACAATTGTGTTGTTGATAAAAACTATTTTTTTGATGAAAGCAGTTGCGGTGTATTCGGGTTTAAAGGCAGCTATAGTGACATTAAACGCTCGCCGTGGATGGAAATTTGATCCCTTTTGATCACGAAGCATTCGGGAGAAATACCAATTTGTAAACGCTTTGCGCTAGTTCTATTGTTTAGCGAAATCATGCTGTGTTCGTTACTTTTGAAGTTGTACTACTTATGCAATTAAAATGATCAATCGATTTAGATTTGATGCTCTCTAGTAAACATCTGCCTTGTAATGCCTACTTAATTGCTCTGTGATCCAGAGTACGAACTCAACCGTTCCGGTCCCATCCTGTGCGTGTGGCTTCTTGAAATTTAGTCGGAACACGAGCTACGTAATAGTATGATATTTCTTCCGCAAAAGTCCGAGGCTTCAGCGATGTACCAACGAGAAGGCCTAGCAACAAGGAGGGACGTGATCGACGTAATGCATTTTTTTTTTTGTAAAATACACAGTCTTAAAAGCTGGTACTCTTCTCGATGGGTGCTAACTAACGTGCCTTTATTTTATTATTAAGGGAGTTTCAGCCAATCCCGATTGAGAAGATTTTGCAACGACAAATAATACGTCGTAATTGTTCTAGATTGAAGTGTCAGGAAAGGCACTTACCATTATCGACGTTGAGTGTTTATGAACATAATTTCCATAATATCCTTCTCATTGCCTCTTATGCTTTTGCGCTCATATTTCTCCAACACCGTCTTTAATTATCTTCGAATATATTTTTTTCTTTATTTGAACTGGTTAGTAAAGTGCTCCCATCTTGCAATTAAGTGAAGGTAATTTTCCAAGAAAAGATTATCATCGAGTGATGAAAGTATTAATATAATTTGCTTTGTTTAATGAGTTAACGGTTTAACGATCAATATTTCGATTTCACCGAAGACACTGTACTCTAGGAGAAAAATATGCTCTGGAAAAGAAATTGACGCTCTGAGGTTTCTGATCACTCATAGTTTACGAAAGTGCCGAGCGAAGATTTCATAAAGATAAAAAAAGAATTGCATAATGAATAAGGACTTCATCTCCGAAACAAGAGAAAAGAGAAGAGATGAAGATGGAAAGATGTTTGCAGCGTTGAGTTGAAAGTATTTACTTTTCCCAATTAAGATGTTTTCGTGTCGTTACTGATTTCCAGTCATCACCGAGCGGAACTGGATAATGCCAAAGAACTGCCTGAAGGACACAATGGCAGGACATCGCGTTAATCGATGAACTTCTGTTTGGCAACATTAACATCCATTTTTTTTTCAGGAATTCGCTAGTTCAGGATTGAGTGTATACAACACTTGTGGGATCAAGTCACGGACCAGATCTGGATGAATAGGATTTTAGCTATGATTACCGAAAATAAATAAATTATATTCTACTGTATTGCTCTCTCAGAAAGCTAGCTTACCAGACTCATTTATTATTATGCTACTGAAAAACATCTATTTTGTTTCTAACATAAGATCATTTTCTTTTCTGCATGTCTGGCAGCAAAATAATAGACATATCATCAACAAAGTAGATCGCTCCTGTGTCCGAATGGCACAAGAAGCTGGTTTCTAACCATTTGTCGGAGATAAATCCGGTCTCGAGTCCTCGGTGAGGTAAGAATGGAATGTTTATCTTACGGCCTTGGCTCTATTTGTTCCCTGGAACCAACGACCTTAAATTACGAGTCCATTGAGATGCTAAAGATGGTCATTATACCCCCAAACAAACAACCAACAAAGTAATAAATTATCTAACTTCCGTAAACATAAAAACTGTACGTTGCCTCAAAATTCTACATTGGCCGCGCTGGTAGCGCAGTGGTCTAAGAGATGGCTTCTGACCATTCTTCCGAGATGGGCCCGTGTTCAGTGTGTTGAGTGTGTCTTTCAGCACTGGCTCTCTTCTTTACCGAGAATCAGTGATCCTAAATTATAGTCCATCGAGTTGCTCATGGTGGTAGTTAAACCTCGAACCAACCAACCAAACAAACAAATAAACTCTTCATTGAATGATCCTACCTAATTAACAAATGGCATACTATGTTAGCAAAATATTATGACCATCTCATCTCTCCAACCATAATCCGCTGTGCAAGGACAATAAAAATATACAACGGACTTGCGTTATGGAAGTACACCTGGGCGTCTTGTTCTGTTGGAGTGGTAAATTTGTGGGACGAAATATGTGAAAAGTATATTTTGACAGTATTTAGAAGACCAATGATCGTTGTTGGTCGGAACTTCGTTTCTCTATTTCGGAAGTAGCACGTATCACTGCTGTGTAAGTGCATACAGAGTGGAAGAAATTAAGGAAAAGCACCAGTGCAATATACGAACAGTGCACTAGATGAAAGAGAAGTGAAAACGTTAGAGTGTTTCAACAGTGTAAACATCATAACTCTCAGTATAATGCAGAATCCAGGAGACCAATTTCCACTTTGACACTGTATCTTACTCTAATGCGGTTGCTGTAAAGGGAGTCAACAGCCTATTCGACATCTTGTTCTTAGTGTTAGACAGAATAGATTTGATTCTTGTCTACAGCACAGACACTGGGAGGTTTTTGAATGGTAAGAAGTCTGGCTGTCAGATGATCCCAGATATTTGTCTCATCACCATGACAGCAAACTCTGCATTGGCATAAAACAGAAGTCCTGCGTACCTAGATAAATCATATAAAGAACAAGCTGTTTTTTAGATAGTTTTCAGGTGAGGATTCTTTAGACCCACTGGTGCACATCTAAGGTCGCGACAATGATGACGGCTAACAAAACATAATTGTGCATAATTTGCGTCCATATAAGCTTCATTTTCTGGCCAGCGATGAAGTGACCCAGTAGGACAATACGGGCTAACTATTGTGTCCGAACTTTGTTAAAAAAGAAATCCAGTGATTTTCGTGTCCTGCAGTTCACGGCGCCTCAGAACTACGATCTCGGAAACGGCGCGGTTTGTGAGTTGTTCACGTGCCGCTGTAGTGAGTACGTATCAAAAGTGGTGCACAGATGGCCAAACGACGAACCGTCGTCCAGCCGTGTGTCGTCCGCAGCTCACTGATGCCAGAGGGGAGCGGAGACTGTCGCGCATTGTTCACAATGACCGCAGGGCCACAGTGCGACAAATTACCCGTGGCGATCAGGGCAATGTGTCACAGCACACAGTTAATCACAGCCTTCTGCACACGTGCCTGCGTAGCCGAATACCCAGCCTGGTCCCCAGGCTCACTGCACGTTATCGCCAACAACGCATGAAATGGGCCCAAGATAATCGAGATTGGACCGTGGATGATTGGAAGAAAGTGGCCTGGTCTAACGAATCAAGATTCCTGGTGCACCACGTAGATGACCAATCACGGATATGCCAATTGCGAACGGATGCTATGGCACCTGAATGCACTGCTGGGCGGAAACAGGCCGGCGGCGGCGGTGTCATGCTGTGGGCGATGTTTTCTTGATACACCTTAGGACCCATTATCCCAATAGCACAATCCCTGACAGCTGTCCGGTATCTGAACATCGTTGCGGACCAAGTTCACCCATTCATGGCAACTGTGTTCCCTGGGGGTGATGGCAATTACCAACAAGATAATACGCCATGACACACTGCCAGAATCGTCAAGAAGTGGTTCGATAAACATGCTGGTGACTTTCTGTTAATGCCCTGGCCTCCAAATTCACCTGACACGAACCCAATCGATCATTTGTGGTTCGACTTGGGAAAGCGGGTTCGGGCTAAATCACCACCACCCCAAAATGTACAAGAACTAGAAAATCTGCTGTTTAAATTTTGGTACCAGATACCCCAGGATACCTATTGCCATCTCATCGAATCGATGCCCCGTCGAGAGGCCACTGTTTTGTGGCTCAATACACCAATGAGTCATTACTTTATGACCACCTACACACATCGTATTAAATAGGTGGTGATAATGTAATGTCTCATCAGTGCATTGTCGTCCGTTGCTGCAGTCTTTAAACTTTTCTCTATAATTTCAC
The DNA here is from genome assembly GCA_039090855.1 of Macrothele yani. Lineage (NCBI taxonomy): Eukaryota > Metazoa > Arthropoda > Arachnida > Araneae > Macrothelidae > Macrothele > Macrothele yani. The sequence continues at coordinate 68,492,814 of CM077025.1, read as the reverse complement.
TCGTCTTTAGTGAAGTAGCCCTGGCATATTTTTCACAGAGGTTGTTCTATGCACTTCCTCGTTGTTTATGGGACGTGCGCGCCTTGGCCTTATTACTTTTTTGAACCCACACTTCATAAAATATCATAGCAAGTGTTAAATGTTATATCGCTATTGCTGTAGGGTTTCTGTTTTGTTCGAGCTTGAAACCTGCTAAAAATGAAACCATTCTCCACTTCTAGGAGAAGATTTGAGTACGCATCAGCACATTCTCATATCCGATGCTGTACTTCTAAATACGCACTTTCTAGTACCTGTGTTTTGAGAATAGGCTGCACTTCGTGAGGGGGATGAGGACAGTTAGTTGGAAGAAGTTGTTAATAATACAGTGTGTGTTGTTCCGAGTGTGGTAGAAAAGGAAAAATATCAGACAAAATATTCTTAAGGAAATATATGGTGGAAAGAGTACGAATCGGAAGAAGAGAACCACGGTTCGAAAATGAACAGTCGAAATAAAATAAGCAAGCCCATGCGAAAACAAAACTGTTTGGAATTCCATACATTTGATCCTTTCTTTCTCCACAGTTCATTTGATTTTTGCTGAATTCGCTAAAACGTAATTTTGTTTCACGTTTTTTCAGAAATTAAGGTTTAAGTAAATAAAAATCAGTAGGGATTAATCTTTCTTAATAAAAATTAGTCTTTCTAAATAAAAAGCAGTAGGGATTAATCCGATAATACCTAGTTTTGAAATATTAAAGAGGAAAAGTGATGGGAAACAGAGTAGTATAGCTGCTAATAAAGAATTCTAGAGAGAGAACCGTTCTGAAATTATTCATTAACAAGTCGCACCACTTGGTTTTCCCTTGAAATTCTAATGCTTCAGAAGGGAATTTTGCTTGATAAATGGCAAACAGACACTATTAAGCCTTAGGATTGCCGTTCCATATTTTTTGCATTTTGTTTACCTGCAAAAGGTGAAGGAATTAGACAGCAAAAATTAGTTTTTTTTATGTCACAAAGTAATATTATTTAGGGGAAAAGACTAATGTGATAACCTATGTGTCAGTGTTCCTTAAATCGAAGTAGCTTTAGCAGTATACATGATATCTCTAGTATTGTATCTTTTAATCAAAGATATTTTCTTTTCCAACAAATTAATCTGTCACAAAATTTTCATAAGACGCACAAGTACGTCTTATGAAAATTCGTAAACAAAGACGCAGGTTACGTAAACAAAGACGCAGGCTAGTAGTTTAAGAACCATTTGCTTTGTTTTAGGCTCACATTGATATAATGATATGCGTTTGGTGAGATTTTTTACTAGCGTTGTTTTTCATTTCCAAGTTGCGTTTACTTAATTCCATTGGTTTCGCGAGCAGTTAAGTGCCGTTGTCTTTCTTTTGATTAAATGCCGTTGTCGACATTACACAAGGAAATTACGTAAGCATGGTAGGTGATGTTACCCTAAATTTTCATGACACATGTACTCAAACACAGAAGTTTTACGAGCAGGATCATTAGTGTGATTTTTTATTTTTGTGTGGTACTTATCTAAAAATCCCATACGGTTTTATTTATCGATTCAAACAGTTTTACTTTTTCTTTATTTTGTAGCGAACATAATTTGTGAACAGTACAAGAAATTGCGCTTATGCTTTCGTATCTCCATTTATTAAATACACCTCGCACATGTTTTTCACGAAGAGTAAAAGTAATTTTACATTCCATTTTCATTCCATTTTTTCTCCTAAGTAATATTAGTATTGTTACACTTTGTTTCTACACAACAGTTGTTTAAACTTCTAAAGCCGCCCCGGTGGCGCAGTGGTCTAAGCGATGGCCTCTGATCACTCGTCCGAACGGGGTCCGGGTTCGAATCCCGGTGAGGCATGGATGTTGTGTTTGTCATACGGCACTGGCTCTCTCCCTTCCCTGGAACCAGTGACCCTAAATTAGGGACGGGCGACTGCTTATAGCCCATTGAGTTGCTCACGGTGGTCGTTAAACCTCCAATCAAAAAAAAAAAAAAAAACTTCTAAACATTTTATGTAAAACCTATGTTGTGCTGCTCTCCATATTACGCCAAAGTTAATTATAGACAAACTTCATGTGTAGACTTTTTCGAGTTTGTTATATAAACACTGAGATCCAACCTGTGCCGTGCAGACTGTGTCACACGTACTTCGCGAGAAATTTAATCTTAATTTTTTTGGCACATGTATTTAAAAAATACATTCACTACGTAGTTCAATTGACGATAATTTTGTGCTACAGATGCTCACCAACAGAACTTTCGTGATCTACGTACGTAGTAGTGATGGACCATATACAAACAATTCGTTTAAAACGAATGACTCTTCACCGTGATTGGTGAATGGTTCGTTCTCACCGATGCCAATAATTGTTCAATTCGTCATCACTCCGACACTTCCTGAAGTCGGAGCACGGTTAACTTAATTCAGCCCACATAAGTTCGGGAACGAATTCCCATTACGAAAACTAATGTCGAGAAGTAATAAGTGTCAACCGTTATGTGAGTGACCAATTACCAACCAGCTAGGAAATAACGATGAAACTTAAGAATAGGTATGATACGTGAATGCCATTCATTTGAATGGTGTGCCCGAATTATTCGCCACGGGAAATTATTCATTGTGAATAGTGAAGAGCTCGCACGCTTTTGAGAGTTGGCGAAAAGAGTTGCAGCTTTACACACACTTTTGTCGTAAGTACAAGAGCCCTAGAACAAATGCTTCTCTCAGTGAGCTTAGTGATAAGCTGGAAACCGAAAGGTTATTCGTGAATGACTATTTTGTGTGAATAATGAATTATGAAAGAACTTCCAAGAAGGAGTGATTTATGCTATCACCATTACGTAGCAACATTTCCATTTTTGCTTGACATTAATTTGAAAATAGAGATTTAATCAGCTTTGGCAGAAGCATTTCTTCGAGTAATCTCTAGTGACAGTTTAAGTTGTGAGGATAATTTTTGGGAAAAGAACTACCCCTTGTGCTTAAGTAAGTCTCAGAGTTACAGTAAAGAGAGAGAGTTTTATGAGGAGGGCAAAAAATATCACTTTTTCTGACCATGAAAGTAGTGGTTAGAGGCTGACGCAAGTATTGCAAAGTATTGTACCATCCTTAATTTATATAACAACCGCACCACGTCGCTATTTCAGCATTTGAGACGGCGCCACAGTGTATTGAAATCTATAAGGTGACGATGAATGAGCATCAGATGAAATTGCTGATTCGAGCGGTGATTGAATTTTTGACAAAGGAAGGTGAAACGCAGTATTCATGAACAGATGGTCCGAGTGTACATCGATGGTGCACCTTCATATCCCACAGTCAAAAGATGGGCTGCTTTCTTTAAACGGGGAAGAGACTCTTTAGAAGTCGACCCTCAGGAGGGATGCTCAGTGGAGGTGACCACAGATGAAATGTGCCAAAACGTGTAAGACCTGGTGACGTCAAACCGGTGAATCCGTGTCTTATAGATTGTTAGGGAACTAGAGTTAAGTACCGGCATTGCTAGTTAGAGATGTCAAAGGTCTGTGCCAGATGGGTTCCAGGAATCTTGACATCTAAGATCAAGAATGATCATGTTGAAGCAAGTCGGGTTCAACTGGATCGCATTAACCGAAATCTAGATGACTTCTTTTCCTGCATTGTGACTGGTGATGAGACGTGGATTCATCACTGGGACCTTGATATCAAACAAAAGAGCATGCAGTGGAAACATTATGAATTATCACCACAAAAATGTTCGAAGCGCAACTATCTATCTGCCGGAAGACTTTGGCCACCATTTTTTGGGACTCTGAAGAGTTGCTGTTAATTGATTACTTGCCTCATAAAAGGACTATGAATGCTACCTATTATGTCCAGTTTTTGCGATAATTGCGTGATGCCATCGAGACTAAATGGCGAGAAAAATTGCGACGGGGTGTTCTGCTTCTCCAGGACAATGCTCCAATTCACGCCGCCGGTGATTCCATGCAAGCTGTGACAGAATGTGGCTTCCAACTGCTTCCGCTTCAAAATTCTGATAAAAGACTGCCGTGGTGGGCGTTTTGCGGGCGATTATGAACCGAAGGAGGCAACGAAGTGTTGGTTTGAGGAGTAAGATAAAATGTTTTTTCGCAGCGGGATTGGCGATCCCAGCTTTTAGCAAAATGTTTTGTTTTTGTATGTTAGGCACATAACTTATTGAACGCCTTGTGTATTTTTGCTCAAGTGACCTGAAAAATGTCATTTAATGGGTGTCTTATAAGTAGGGTGTGTTATTTACCAAATAAATGCAACCAAGTCTGAGAGATCTAGAAACAAAAACCACAGCTTTTATTACAGCAGTCACAGACAAAAGCACAGTGGTATTTAAATGCATTCAAAAACTGATTGCAAAGGCACAGCATACTACGCTAGATGAACACATTTTTCTGCTCGCAAAAAGGTTATGTACATTTTCTCATTACACAGGTATTCTAAAATACATTTGCTTAAAACACATATATTTCACCAAGAAATTACCGAACAAAGAGCTACGCTTGTCTGTTTTAAGATCTGATACACAGCAATCCATGGTGTCTTGTCATTCAAAACTTACCGAAGAGCTGTCCGTGAACAACTCTATTTTTTAAAAGTTAGATTGAAATGATTTTATCTGATAAAGAAGTACATGAAGAACCTTGCACAGAATAACGTAAAAAAATACTAATGTCAACAATTGTCAATAGCTTTTAAAATATTTCACTGACTTTCCATTTTTTTGCCGTGGCATACAGCACAAATTATATATTTTTTTGCACTCTATGTTGCAGCAAAATCTGCAACAGCTCTGGAAATGTTTGTAATTTCACTGCTTTGCTAGGAGAACAGGAAATCAGGCACCTGTATTAAAAAGGGAAATAAAGTTAAATTGAATTAAGGTAGAAAATTTGGCTGCTTTTTCACATTTTTGTACTTCCACGTTTTGACTATAGAGACAAACTCCTTTGCAGTGTACTTCAAGTTTTGAAGACTTATGCTGAACAGTTCGGTGTGGGGGTGTTTATCAAACAATCTGAATGCTTGAGAGCGGCTTGAAAAAGTCTGTTCTATAGAGAATTATTTGTGAGGATTCGCTATTTTACTTTTAGATAAATGTTATCAATGCACGACATATATCGTTGATGTCAGTTACGTGATTTCAGTCAAGAACTAAAATTGATAATGGCGGCCGTTCATTTGTAGCATGCATGTAAGTATCGATATGTCAACTGCGTGTTTTCGCTGCAGTTACTGTTGAAAAAAGTCAGAAATTTTCAACGCTGGGACAGGCATCAAAAATGGAAATTAAGTGCTTTCCACACGCGCACATGTATTTGAGATGTCAGTTATACATTTTCAGTACAGTTATGTGTATCGAAAATGTTATTTTCATGTTTTCGGTCACATGAACCTGTCATAGTTTTCTTGTTTTCCAGAAGGTTAACTTCAATAACAAAACTTTTTAAGTGGTATCAATCAGTAGGTAGAATTTGTGGCACTGCAAATTAAATCCCAGCAGCGTTTTCAATACACTTGAAATAGAGAAAAGAAAGAAACAAATCCGCTCATGCAAGATGCAAAAATTTGCAACCAACTATAGATTCTGAATTTGAAAGTACATTTTCAGGAGGCATTCAGCTCTCTGAAATTTTAGGCAAAACTGGGAAAGCAAGATTAATTTTGAGCATTATTCTCGTTAATTAGAATCCATGATTTAATGGTTTTTCATTCCCCATTAAAATGAGGAGAAACAACTAAGTAGCAGAGCCTGGTAAGGAGATCTGATGAAATCACTTTGTTTGCAATAAATTTCAGTCTAGGATGAATAGATAGAACGCTCAAACCCAAATATTTGGTTAAACGTTGCACTTCAGAATGAAACATGAGGTACTTGAATTAAGACCATGTACCCCAGTCACGGTCATAGTGGGTTCTACGTATCCTTAATCTATCCATACATACCCCTAATTTATCCAGACGGCAGCACAAGATCGTACGTAAGGTTGACAAGAAGATCCCTTCTGGTAAGGAGCAAGGAGAGATGGGAAAACGATAAGTGCTCCATGCCTGGAGGTCGTCCAAGAAAACAGCAACCCTTTCATGGAACAGGATGAATGGAAAGATTAGTACCTTACACAAACTACATTGGCACAGCTACGCAGGAAAGCGTTAAAATCATAACACATCAGCACCTGTGCAACGGAAGCTTGTCTTTGGGCCTGTCAGATGCCTGGCAAATTCGTCTGAACAAACAAAGAAGGAACAACCAACGGTGCCTTTTTCCCCTCCAATACTACGTGTTCCAAAGTATCACAATTTCTGAATCATTTCAGTGTTGTATGTTACTATTTGTAACGTACTACAGCGGTGACAAGACGGCAATTTGCAGTGATAAGCACTTATCGGTGTGGCTTAATTGGGAAAGTATTCGGCTCCAGAGTCCAAGGATGCGCATTCTAACACCTCCACCGAGAAATTCGTGTTTTCACATGTTCGGACCTCTGAAAATTAAACCCAGATGGAGGCTCCCAGCGGAGGGCAAAAGCTCGGCAAATATTGAGTGTTTGTGCGCCATTAAAGGAAATTTTAGACAATATCAGTCTTATATTACAAAACTAAGAAATTTATACTATCTTTCTATCTCTCTCTTTTTCACACACACACACACACATACACACCTAGGTATTATTATTAGTACTGAATGCACTGTATTAAAGTACAGGTACGTGCGTCTGCGCCATAACTCCAGGAATTTAAGGCGTACTCCTACGACAATTTGGATGCATACTAAAATAATTCTGAACATACAGAATGCTTAGTGAAAGTCTGCAATCAATTACCCTGATTGCAAAGTTCAACGACTGTTTAGTATATAAAGCTATGTATATAGCAAAAGCAATAATGTGAAAGAACAAAAAACAGTGAACCAATTTGAAATTCGTTAGCGCCAGAGGCTGCATAAGAGAAAGATCAAATAACAATAGGGCAAAACAAAGCAAAATTTTGAAAGAGAAAAAATAACGGAAAGACCAACAGTCACCAAATACACCAACAGAACTAGGTTAGCTTCAAACAATGCCAAGTACCGAAAAAAAGAATGAAGGGAAGCATATTAATGACTGATATCGTGTCGGCTTCGTCAAGGGCAAGCAACAGGAAAACACTCATTAATCTATTAAGACCATAGAATTGTGGGTTTCTGCTATTTTAGTTTGCTATAGGACCAATTAAATTTAGGGGAAACATGTGAAAAAAGAGGTAACTAATAAAAACCCATACCCAGCAAACTAAAACACATTTGCCCGACCTCACAACACAAATTAAAATTGAAGAAAGTGGGCAATTAGTACTCACCCAATAAAGGTACCAAAGGGAGACAATAAACAAATTACAAAAGGAAACAAACTACCAGTCAAAAAAAATGTTCACAAAATAATCACAGACCAAAATAATTTAAACCAGAAAAAGCAACAATCTAATGAAAAAGAAAGCAACAGCCTAATTTAGTAAAAAGGAGTACAAACTCCCACAACACAAAACCAGAAAAAACAGTTCTAACTCCAAGAGTGAACAAAACCACAAATGCAAGCAACAGAGTTGCAATCCAAAAACCCAAAAACCCACAGCTAAAACTAAAACAACAACAGGGTTGTAAAATAAAATAAAAATAATTACAATTATAAATGAATATACCAATGGGCATGGCTTCAAGCACCAGTAAATAAAATTATTAAGCCCAACATACTCAAGAAAAAATAATAAAATATAAAAATATTAATCAAATAGCAAACCAACAAATCCCATTAAAAATAAAAAATAACTAACAGTAAAATAATGTATATCATTGTTCCTTGCTTTTCAATAACCTACCATATATACAACAAACTACCTTTATCATGTGGCCCTCACATGATAAAGGGAGGCATTTCCCTGGACTTCTTAAAAATAGCATTAAGAAAAATTGTTCTCAAGAATAGAATTAGGATGGAAGGCTTAATTTATTTTAAATCTTGCTGACTGAATGAATTGTCTAAATTAAAGCCAAACTCTAGACGTTTAGGCAATGATGTGGTTAGTAATCAACTAAGGAACCTATAATGCACTATTCAATTCCTCTCCTTTGATAACCAAAAAAAGGTTATAGTGTTTTTTAAAAAATAATTAGAAAAAGCAAAAAATGCATAGAAAAATATATTAAGGGTAACTATATAGATAGTTTTCTGAGAGATATAATAAAAAATAGTAACAGTTAAAAGTTCAAAGGTTTGGGAGGAATGGTGATATTTGGGTAATATAACACTTTTTGAACTCTTGAGAGCAGGGAAATGCCTCCTTGCTAGCAAGAAGGAAATTTTAGTATTCTGGTCTGCTCGTATAAATTGTATAGGGTTTTTCAGTGCATTAATTCTGGTTTCTGAAGTCTACACAGGCTTATTTTGCTCACAACAGGAAGGTTCTGAAATTGGACGCTAGATGGCGCTGCAAAGGGCCTACCCCTGTATTAAGTTGGTTCACCTCATATAAGTGGCAGTTGTACTTTGTCTGCAGGCATGGTTAGGAGGTAATGGTTGCTCTGGTTATTCTTCTGTCTTTCCTTTTAGAAATTTTTGGGGGCTCTTTACAGCACTTATAAGCAGGCTATGTTATTGGGATTAATATGTTGCTTTATTAAATTTTCTGCAGCATTTCATTATTATATATATATATTTTTTGCCTGTAGTAATTTCTGGGGTTCTGGACTTTCCTGAGGGCCACATGATAAAGGTAGTTTGTTGTATATATGGCAGGTTATTGAAAAGCAAGGAACAATGATATACATTATTTTACTGTTAGTTAGTTTTTTATTTTTAATGGGATTTGTGGGTTTGCTATTTGATTAATATTCTTATATTTTATTATTTTTTCTTGAGTATGTTGGGCTTAATAATTTTATTTACTGGTGCTTGAAACCATGCCCATTGGTATATTCATTTATAATTAAAATTATTTTTATTTTATTTTACAACCCTGTTGTTGTTTTAGTTTTAGCTGTGGGTTTTTAGGTTTTTTGGATTGCAACTCTGTTGCTTGCATTTGTGGTTTTGTTCACTCTTGGAGTTATAACTGTTTTTTCTGGTTTTGTGTTGTGTGAGTTTGTACTCCTTTTTACTAAATTAGGTTGTTGCTTTCTTTTCCATTAGGTTGTTGCTTTTTCTGGTTTAAATTATTTTGGTCTGTGATTATTTTGTGAACATTTTTTTGTAATTACTGGTTATTTTGACTGGTAGTTTGTTTCCTTTTGTAATTTGTTTATTGTCTCCCTTTGGTACCTTTATTGGGTAAGTACTAATTGCCCACTTTCTTCAATTTTAATTTGTGTTGTGAGGTCGGGCAAATGTGTTTTAGTTTGCTGGGTATGGGTTTTTATTAGTTACCTCTTTTTTCACATGTTTCCCTAAATTTAATTGGTCCTATAGCAAACTAAAATAGCAGAAACCCACAATTCTATGGTCTTAGTAGATTAATGAGTGTTTTCCTGTTGTTCGCCCTTGACGAAGCCGACACAAGATCAGTCATTAATATGCTTCCCTGCATTCTTTTTTTCTGTACTTGGCATTGTTTGAAGCTAACCTAGTTCGGTTGGTGTATTTGGTGACAGTTGGTCTTTCCGTTATTTTTTCTCTTTCAAAATTTTGCTGTATATATATATATATATCCATGTAGTTTGCGTAAAACTGCAAAAACCCGAAGTCTTCCTAAATTGTTTATTTGCACTTGTTGTGGGGTACGAGGTGTGATATCGTTGTCGGACAATCAAAATGTCAACTCCAGTTGAAAAGGGGCAGTGCATTGTGTAGCTTACCAAAGCAAAATCACCGATCGTTATTCACAGAACGTTTAAAAGTAAATATGTAAAGACGGCACCCGATGTAAAATTGATCAGATCGTGTGTGAGAAAATTTTCGGGAACGGAAACCATTTGTAAGGGAACAAGCAGTGGCTGACTGTCAGATTATAATGATGTTGAGGAAGACAATGTCACTAACAAAATCTCTTCTTCTAGCGTCACTCCACCCGGATATATATATATATATTTTTTATTTGGGGGTTTAACAACAACCACCGTGAGCAACTCAGTTGGCTATAAGCAGTCGCCCGTCCCTAATTTAGGGCCACTGGTTCCAGGGAAGGGAGAGAGACAGTGCCGTAAGTCAAACACAACATCCATGCCTCACCGGGTCTCGAACCCGGACCCACCTCGGACGAATGATAAGAAGCCCTCGCAGTGGCAGTAGTAGAACACTGCGCCACCAGGTGGGCCACCCGGATATACACTTTACAAGTTGTTACACAAGAGTTTAATATTGCTCACTTCTGGACTACAAATCTTTAAAAAATTGAACTTCCCCGGTGGCGCAGTGGTCTAAGCGATGGTGGGTTCGAATCGCGGTGAGAAATGGATGTTGTGTTTGTCTTACGGTGCTAGATATCTCCCTTCCCTGGAACCAGGGGCCCTAATTTAGGGACGGGCGACTGCTTATAGCCCACTGAGTTGCTCACGGTGGTCGTTAAACTACCAATAGAAAAATAGAAAAAGAAAAAGAGTTGAAGTGGGATGAAGGTCTCAGGCGTACACAGTGTTATGCTCAAAATCGAAGACAAAAATCTTTTTTTACAAAATGTTTTCTTTTCCGACGCCTCGTTACGTACTAAAGTTAAACCACGGAGAAAATCTGGGAATCGGAAAACTCTCGTGCTGTAGTACATATCCAAGAGATCGCAAAGATTAACGTGTGGGGTAGGCTGCTGTTACAGGAGAGAATGGTTGGTATCTTTTTTTTTACGAACCCACTGTTTCTGAGTCTGTGTACACGGATATACACCTAACTCAGAAAATAAACAGCGAAACGCCACCTTTCAGCAATATGGTACTCCGCCACAGAGGGGTTTGCTTCACCTTGGAGAACTTAATAAAGCATTTCTAAACTTATTGATTGCACGGGAAAGCCGATTTGATGGCCTCCGCGTTCACCTGACATAATCACTCTTTATATTTTCGTGTGGGATTCTGTTAAAGACATGATGCATCAAATACCTGTTCTAGACATTCCCACTTTAAAGCAACTGATTGCATTAAGGTAGTTGTTACGGTTACCATAGAAATGTTTCATAATTCCTGCTTGAAATTGCCTTAATGTTTTATTTGCCTTAATATGCTGTCTATTGAATATAACACTAGATATCTTATTTAGTTAACATGTTGTATTTTAGATTTGTTACACATTTTTTCCTTTATTTCTTTTAATTTCTTGTTTTTCCCTCCTTACCTTGCTGTTGCTATTATGTGCATGCCCTTGGCTTGACTTATACCTAGGGAGATCGAGGCTAAGTCAGATATATGCGAGGCCTTTTCCTTGATCTTCCCTGATGCTATTTTTAGACTTATATCCAACTGTTTAGAATTATTACCTTTTTACGTAATAGCAAGATCAATAAATTAATCAAATTGAATATCATTTAGATGTTGTTTGTGCAACCAATAGTTCACAACACATGCGGATGTTTACTAATTTTTATAAAACCTCATTCAGCTGAAGTTTCGCTTAATGTCTACTGTATGCATCTTTCTTCATTTTCTGAAAAGTGACTGAAATGTTTAAACAGTCACACTGAGTGCGTCAAGATATCATTTTATATAAAGCAATGGCTTCTCGATCCTTTACACAAGGGCTGTTGACTATTCTAGAAAAGAGCATATGCATTTTGTGCTTTTAATTCAAAATCATTAAGAAATGTATTCATGCGTTTCTTTGAGGACTCTCAGACCGGTCTGATAAATGCAAAACCACACGCACTCAATGAAAATCCATAAAAACCTTCTACTAACACTAAAACTGAAAAAAAATCGAATTTTCTATGTTGTGTCCTATGAGAAACCAGGAAACCAGCATTCAATACAACACTGAAAATGTTTTCTTCTGCATAATTCACTTCAGTTCAGTCATTGATGTAGTTACCAAGTTCGATATGAATATGCTTGGATCTGGAAGGGGTGATTATCTCACGATAACTTTCAATCGGTACTACCTCCGCGTGTTGCAAAATTGATAAAAATGTTTTTTATTACATTTTTTGGAAGAGGTGCTTGAAAAAATACATACATTGCGACTCTGAACGCAAACAAAAACTGCAGTTCTTTTCACCTTCACGAATTTCTCTGTCTGTCCTGGGCTATAGGTGATTTACAGTACAAGAACTACTTCGAAAATTTTGGAAGAGCAGATTGGAAACATGAATTCCGATAGATGAGCCTTCCATCTCAGAACATATCGCATAGGATTTTAGCCGGAAATTAAGAATATGGAGACACTTTCAAAGGTTGTCGAGGGTGTGGATAGCTATGACCTCATCCGCTTCGATATCTGTTTTTAAGTCTCAGCCCCTCGTTGCCTTTTCTCACTTCATCTCACAAACTCTGAACATAGTCATAAACAGTTTTTATGCAAAGGGTTCACATCGATGTTTTAGTTGTTTCTTTTAAAATACCTGCTTTGTATGAAACAAAAAACTGTATATATATATTACCAGTTTGAATTCATTCCAACACTATACGAAAGGAAATATTTCAATGGTGAAGAATTCGTTCAACTTTTGGCAAATGTAAGATATAAAAATTTCTTGGTGAAGATATAAAATTTATCTTCAGCAATACTTTGAAAATGACCAAGAGGTAAAAGGAGATGCTCTTTATTGTCCTTGGTTGAAATGTTTTGGAACAAGAAATTCCAGCAGAAAAGAGGGAAAGGAAAAATAAAAAATGAGAACCAAAGTGATAGCATTTTTATCGAGAAGATTCAAAGCGTCGTGGAAATGATCATTTTCAAGAAAGTGCAAGGAAACCTTTTAACGCTTTTCTTGCGATAATTAAATTAAATATAATTTTCAAGGTAACACGCCATATGTACATTAGATGATCGTCTGTCTTCTGTAGCAGAATTCGAACAAAGCGATACGGTATTCGCAGAGAAAAAAACAAAATGTAGGAAAAAACTGAAAATTACGGATTATAGGTTCACTGAATTTATATGGAAATCTTCAAACAAATGGCGGTTAAACCGAATTGTTTTCGAGCTATGGTGTTGAGGTGAAAATTGCTATTTTTTCCCTAGGCAGAACTTTAAAAAGCAAAATCAAATTTTTGAAGTACAACTTACAGTAGAGAAAAGCCATTTTTCTCCAGTTGTGGAGATGAATAGTAAAACATTTTTTCTCCAGACAACGAGTTGAAAATCTACACATAATGATCATCCTGATACAGCGTAGAATAGGAAGCTGCTGTTGTTTTATAAAGGAAAAGATAAACTAGATTAAATAATGCGAACATCGCCGGACAAAATGTAGTAAAAATAAGAATTTATAGGTCTCACGAAAATCGCCGTGTCTGCAGTTTTTTAATTAAAATTCGGTGTCCAGTAGTTCTCTAAAAAATAAAAAATAAAAAAGAAAGAAGTAGAGAAAAAATAGCGCTGAGCTGGAGCCCAGCAGGGGAAATATTGGACCCTGTTTATGCTGATGATAAAAAAGTACTCAGTATGGTTGATAAAAGATATTGAATGCATATTTTATTCAAGTTAACTTCTTCACCAGGAATTCTCAGAATGGCGCAAGGTTCCTAGAATGTTCCTCACTGGGAATTACCATATTCGTTTATTAGTCTTGTGGTCTTCAAACAAACATTTTTAATTTCGTTGAAAGGCGTTTCGAAAACACTCCGAAAGTCTTTTGAAGCCAAGCTACTGTACACAGAACAAATCACATTTTGCAAGCTTTATTTTGTAGTTTATCATCTTCTAAGACCTAAGTCTAGAAGTCCGTAGCCCTAATTTGGCAGCACAGACTTAAGGAATTATTGAAACAGAAATCACCGAACAACTACTGGGACAAAGAATTATAAAGAACAGAAGCCTTCGAACAAGCTGCATCAGCCCGTATACTCGGCTGGGCACGTGAAACCAGTGCACTTTGAATACATAAATGCTTCAGCGAAGAAATTTAATCGAAAAGGATGTATTGTGCGAGTGGCGCTAACTACATGACATAGGCGGTTTCATAGAGGCTGTTTCTAAGTAAAACACGTAAACCTCACCCGAACTATGTAATCAGTTTGCAATATTTTGAAATATCACTTTATTTTTTTCTTCATTTTCCTCACTTCACGGTGGAAAAGAAGAATATTATTTCTGGCATAATAATTCTTGTTTTTTTATTGCAAAAGGATATGTATGAGGGCAGGGGCGGATTGCGGTCGCAAAAGGGCCCGGGAAATTTTTTCAAATCGGCCCGTTCAGTTGAAGTTTTGGGGTACTATTGTATCACAACTGAAAATCACTTTTTTATTTAAGAAACAAGACAAAAAGTACAGTTGCTATGGAAACAGTGGCAAGCATAGTACTGGGGGGTAGGGTGTTGTAGAAAAATTTTCATTGGTCCATGCCAAGATTTTACTGCAGAAAAATTGCACTGCAATTTTTCTGTTGTGGACAATCACAGTTAGAAATTTCAAGATATTTAAATATCGTGGCAAACTCACTTAATTAACGTGGAAAAGGTTAGAAATTTCAAGATATTTAAATATCGTGGCAAACTCACTTAATTAACGTGGAAAAGGCGAATAACCAGGTTTAAATCACTAGTTTAGTTAGTCATGTATGTGATTGCGCTGGAGAACCTTCTAATTTTGGAAACACTCAATATTTATATTTGTTTAAAATTTTCTCTTAAGAACGTTGAAGTAAGAACATTAAAATGAAAAAAAAATACTTATATAGCCTTTTCATGTTTGACAGATCGTAAAATAATCTTGATTTTTATACTTTTGAGTTTCCAGTTCTTAAATTTTCAACGAAGTGGGCTGAAATTCCAGCAAATGTTTGAGAGAGTGAGAGAAACTGCTACTACCAAAATTATGTTGGAGTTGTACCAAAAATCCTTTCGCATACACATGTTTTTTAAATTTAAATAAATGAAAAAAATACAGAACTTTTACACTGTAAAATTTTCTATTTGTATTGCAAGTTTTGCAATTTTTCTATTGTGGACAATCACAGCTGGAAATTTCAAGATTTTTAAATATCATGGCGAACAGATTCTTCATTTAATGATAATATATTCGTATGTGTTTCAATTACAAAACGTTCTTTTATGCTGCGGTTATGTATTTTTTTTTTTTTTGATTGGAGGTTTAACGACCGCCGTGAGCAACTCAATGGGCTATAAGCAGTCGCCCGTCCCTAATTTAGGGTCACTGGTTCCAGGGAAGGGAGAGAGCCAGTGCCGTAAGACAAACACAACATCCATGCCTCATCGGGATTCGAACCCGGACCCCTTACGGACGCGGTTATGTATTGTAAAGACACCTTACTAAATAACGTAAGCAAACATTTTGCAATTTCATGTTGAAATGATAC
This sequence comes from Macrothele yani, assembly GCA_039090855.1. Taxonomy (NCBI): domain Eukaryota; kingdom Metazoa; phylum Arthropoda; class Arachnida; order Araneae; family Macrothelidae; genus Macrothele; species Macrothele yani. Next base: position 68,477,351 of record CM077025.1, on the reverse strand, counting down.
CTCCATAAATGCCTTCATCTGTAGCATTTGTCAGTATATATATACGATCCCTTTCCCCCGAAATGTTCTGCGTAGTTAGAACATTTCGGGGAAAGGGATCGTATATAAACACCCCCGCAAATAATCTTACAGTTCTTTCAAAAGAAGTTCTTGATATTATTAGTTCTCACTCTGAATTCTGTGTTGTTTTATAGTGGATAGTACATCCCATAATGACCATTATCTAGCATTGTTCTGCAACTTTATCAAACATGGGTGAGTATTTCCACTACTTCAACTAAAGTAGTGAAAAAAATTTAGCCCTGTTCAGCCCCTACCCCAATGCTGTTAATATACGTAGATTGCTGTGCCTCCCGAATTTTCCCGATGCCGGGCCCCTCAAAACATTTCAAGATGAAATGAATATTCAAAGAAGCTATATAGGTAGACATCCCTTCCCCACTTCGCAGTTGAGAAAGACATCGGTTAATTGCACGGGGAAGAAGGAGTGGAAGTTTGGAAAAGAAGATTTTTTTTTAATGCCCAAACAGATTAATCATAGTTTTCGGGCTCATTCGGGCCCGGGCTCTATTTTGCAATATAAAATTCGGGCTCGGGCTGGCTAGGACTGACAAACTTCGGGCTCGGGCTGGCTAGGGCTGACAAACTTCGGGCTCGGGCTGGCTAGGGCTGACAAACTTCGGGCTCGGGCTCTTAAAATTGAGTCCGAACTCAGCTCTTATGAGCACAGTACTAATGCCTCCTACAACCAACGGAAGTAAAATCAACTACCCCCATCCTTGGGGAGTACATAGAACATCTTGTACACCCCGCCCCAGTGGCGTAACTAGCACAACGTACGCCCCGCTGCAAAATTTACTTCAGCGCCCCTAAAAGCAGTAATTTTCCCAGGATTTCAAGCACGAGGAAGGATACATTTTTCGTGGAGTGTGTGTTGTGGATGGGGGGGGGGGCAGGAAGCCAGGGAGAGTGTCTGGAAAAGTAATGCCGGTACCTAGATACCAAAAGCTCTGTAGTTTCAACTTTTTAAGTAATAATAGATTTAACAATACATGTATTTGTTTTGTACAAAAGTAAAGTAAATCACTTGAAGAAATCATCCTCTTGCACATGGCAGATCTGCGGCTGCTGTGAATAAACGTTGACGCCTGTCGTGTAGGTAATCCTAGGTGACTGAATGACTGTTTCCCCATAAACTCCATGGGAAATCCCCATGTGGCATCGCGCTTTTCCTCAGCAGCTCAGAGAGAGAGGGCGATTGGAGAACGATCGTACTACAACTCGGAGCCAAAGGGCCGAATAGCTTCAATCTGTAGGACATTCAGTGCTTTGAAAGTGAAACTTGGCATTTATTTAGGCAAAGCTAAATGTACCTTAAAAGAAAATATGAACCTTTGGGTTGATTATTTATTTGTTTTCCTTCGAAGTTTTTCAAAAAACTATAACTGGAACCTGCGGTACGCCTCTTGGTTACATGCGCCCCTCGCAGCTGCAAGGGTGGCAGTTACGCAACCGCCCCACCCTCCCGCTACATACGGTACATACATTCTCGTTTCTCAGCTGCTAAGAGAACCCGGAAGTTCGCAAACACACATGGCCCATCTATTGTAGTTGGGATTCTGGCAGTTGCCTGGTGAGGGTATTTTTTTCCCTAATTCAAAATATAAGTGTTTTTTTTCCGGCTAGTTATAATTACATTATGTGTTTTCGTTCATAAAAAAAGTGTTGTGGTTCAGTTGTGTGTTAGAAACACTGAACTGAAAACAGTTTTAAGAAAGTAAGAAAGAAAGAGACAAAATATACGGAAGGGTCCCACCGGGAAATGTCCCAGTGGTCCAATACGCCCCTGTATGAGGGTCACCTCAATTGCCTAGATTCACTTCCCCTATTCCGTTTCCCCTAATTCCCATTTGCCTTAATCACGTTTACCCCAATCGCAATTCCCCGAAATCGCTTTTACCCGAATTCCCATTTCCCTAATTTCGTTTCCCCTAATCTCGTTTTCACTAAATCTCGTTCCCCCTAATTCACGTATGCCCTAAACACGTTTACCCCAATTGCGTTTCCCCGAAATCGCTTTTACCCGAATTCCTATTTTCCCTAATTTCGTTTGCCCTAATCTCGTTTCCCCTAAATCTCGTTTCCCCTATAATTCACGTTTGCCCTAAATACCTTTACCCCAATCGCATTTCCCCGAAATCACTTTTACCCGAATTCCGATTTCCCCTAATCTCGTTTGTCTTAATCTCGTTTCCTCAAAATATCGTTTCCCCTAAATCTCGTTTCCCCTAATCACGTTTACTCTAAACACGTTTGCCCGTATCAAGTTTCCCAAATTCGAGTTTGCCTTATTTCGCGTTTGCTTAATTTTTGTTAACCAAAATAAAACGGTGGGTCTTGATATCTCAACAGAATTATTCTTTCTCTTCCTGTTGATGATGTCGACCACCATGCTAGCAAAAGTGTAAAGTGCACGTGGTTATTACCATTATTCGTATAGTCCTTAACGCAGCCATTGTATCCTTCACCCTCCCCCCTCACAGATAAAGTACTTCATCGTGCTAAACTTTTATTAAAGCAAGAAATAGTATTGTAATTCATTCGCTATAATTGTGAAGGCAGAAGGCCCGCTTTTTAAGAGTTCTCAGCGTACCCCTCCGTACGAGACTATAAACGAGCCGTGCCTTTTGCTAATTCAGTTCTTCCTTAGTAGTAGACGTCGGTCTGTCCCGCTTGAATGTTTTCCTACTTACTACAATCACTGATTGGGTGTAGGAGAACTGGCCACAAATGTTTTAAGGGGCAGTATAAAAGCTGCATTTTCGACCGCTTCGTGTCCACGTCCCCAGAGGTTGGTTATCTGAATCACATAAAGTTTCCGTAATGTCGTATTTTCTTAACTGTGATATTTAATGTAATTCTTTATAAAAGTATTTATAATCGACAACTGAACAGAAGAATTTCACGGTTTAAAAACTACAGCTCAGTAAAATCTCTGCAAACGCAGGAAGTATGTCCGGAGGGGGGGGGGCTTTACACCAATACTATAAAATACAACTCTACAAATTATCTGAGGACACGTGCAAAAGCAGGAAGCTTGTCGGGGGGGGGGGGGGGGTAATACCGAAAAGATTAAATGTACAGAATTTGTAGCCCAATCGGGAGATTTTAGGCGTTTACACACTACAAGTCAACAAATTATGTGCGGGCATGTGCTAACGCAGGAAACCTGGGGTGGGGGAACTTCATTCCAAAAATATAAAATATAAAGAATTTGCAGCCCAATTGGGAGATTTTTGGCATTTACACAGTACAGCTCAACAAATTCTCTCCGGGCATGTGCTTAAGGAAAAAACCCTTTGTGGGGGCTGAGCTCCACCAACAGGTTTTGAACCTTTGCACGTGCCCTCAGATAATTAGTTGAGCTGCAATTTGTAAACGCTGAAAATCTCCCGATCGGAACAGAAATTCTTTATATTTTATGTTTTCGGCACCCCCCCCTTTCCCCCGACAGACAGATTTCCTGCGATAGCAGAAGCCCGCAAAATTTTTCTAGAGTTGCAGATCGTAAACGCTGAAAATCTCCGAATCAGACCAGAAATTCTTTATATTTTATATTTTCGGCATTACCCTCCACCCTGACTGTTTTCCTGCGTTCGCATATGCCCGCAGAATGTTTCTCGCACGTACGTCAGCTTATTGAGAATCGGCAGTTCAGACAATCAATTTATTTTGATTTCGACTGGAAACGCGATAAATAATGATATATATGCGCATCATGATTATTTTCAAAAAATAAAATAAAAATTATGTACTTAAATTTATGTAAAAATTCATTATAATTTTCTTTCACGTGAAAAACTAACTGCCGACCATTTAATCTTTCGGCCAATTTCCTCCATCGGTTGCTATGAAATTCAACTGCAATTCTTATGGATAGATCGGATTACACGTGTTATCATAGCCCTGTTTTTCAGTGATATCTTCACCGCGAGCACAGCTACGTAGTATATATATGTTATAACGAAGTAAATTTCTCCGTCATTTTTGTCCACGCCGGGGCTCGAACCCGGGTCCCCTCATTCCGGAATAAGTCGCTCTACCAATTGAGCAACGCGGACGTTCGTTCTGACTGCTATCTGCCTTTATGTCGTGCGCGTCCTGCTTGGCAGGCACGTCACAATGTAACAATTGCCCCCTCCAAGAAAGAAGCTGTAATATGTCTATAATCATCCGTGACAAACATTTTTTTACCGGTACAGCGGACTTGTGTAAATTGACAGAAAGGATGCTGACTTCTTGGGCTATTCAAAGCGTTAACTGAACTAGTGCTTTACAGATTTTTTTTCTTTTAGTTTTATATGAGACTTGTGTTTTATGAAAATTTTAATTTACGGGAAAGAGAAAATGATGTTGCTAAAAGTATTTATTTTATGTAAAAATAAATAAAAATTGAAAAATATTCTCGTACAAGGCGTGGCAAATGCCCTTGGCGCGCCCCTGTTTGGATGAAGAGCTTTTGGAAAAAACAATACAATTTTCCAGAGCAATATGCCATTATGTCCCAAAAAGAAAAGTGTTTAATCAATGCATCCTTCCAGTGATCATTTGCCGAGAAGAGACGTGGACCTTAACTAAAAAAGACATACAAAAACTGCAAATGACTGAAAGAGGACTGGAGAGATGCATGCTTGGTCTAACCAGGAGAAGTGAGAAGAGGTACTCATGGATAAAGAAAATGACAAGAGTTGAAGATATCATGATCAGAGTGAAATCCCTAAAAAGACAATCAGATGGACATGTTGCCAGAGGAACTGACCATCGACGGACAACCGAAATTCTAGACTGGATTCCAAGGGACAGAAAAAGACCCAGAAGACCACAAGGGAGATGGGTGGATGAAATTCAAAAGCATGCGAGAGTGACATGGAAGAGACTAGGTCAAGACACACCGTTGTGGAAGAAACTTGGTGAGATCTTCATCTAGCAGTGAATTGATAATGATTGATGATGATGATGATTAAATATACAAATATTTTCCTGAATTTGATGATAAAAAAATTATATATGTTACACAACGATTTCTTTCCTGAATTTTGACGATAAAAGAAACGCTTTATTTCGCTTAACGAGAATCAGGACAAACATGAATTAGGGAAAACATAAATTTCGGAAAACGCGAATCAAGGCAAAGGAGAATCAGATCAAACTTGATACAAAAACTTTTTTAGGGAAACTTTGATACGGACAAACGCGTTTAGGGTAACTTGAATTAGGGGAAACAAGATTCAGGGGGAAAGGAGATTAGGGCAAACGAAATAAGGGGAAATGGGAATTCGGGTAAAAGCGATTTCGGGGAAACGCAATCGGGGTAAACGTGTTTGGGGCAAACGTGAATTAGGGGAAACGAGATTAGGGCAAACGAGATTAAGGGAAATAATATTAGGGCAAACGAGATTTAGGGGAAATGATATTAGGGCAAACGAAATTAGGGGAAATGGGACTGGTAAAAGCGATTTCGGGGAAACGCGATTAGGGTAAACGTGATCAGGGCAAACGGGAATTATGGGAAACGGATTAGGGGAAACGGGTGTTCACCATTTCAATCGATCACCGAACAATTGAGGTATTTTGAACACAACCCCACGTATCGAGGGCTTTAACCTAGTCCTGGGAGAAATCAGAGAATTACGCTTACTTAACGATTTTGGCGAAATTCCCCTTTTAGTAATGAACTCCCAAATCCTCTGATTCCAGGGTGAAAATGTTAAACATATGATTAACCATTTAAGTGGATCCGCAAATTTTCCAGTACTCTCAAGGAAAGGTTTTTCAGAGGGAGGGGGGGGAGAAAGAGAATGCAGCTTTTTTCAGTGTCTTATGATCATCGTGAGCCTTTTGAGGAAACACTCATTTTAATTTAGTGCATTTGATTAGAGACAGAGAGACCAGAACCCGAAGGACAATACGAGATCCAATTCTTACCACTTAATTCAGGCTCAGGCACAGCAGTACAAGAGACTACACGATAACTGAATTAGAATGTTGCAACAATCGCTAAAAATTATAGGGAACAACACGAAAATGATTATTATTATTATTATTATTATTATTATTATTATAATCAAGAGCGTTTGTCTATACCAGAAAATGAGCAGGACACCTTGTCGTGGATGCATATCCGCAAAATAACCTAGTTAGAAAATTCAATTTCGTGAAAAGACGATGTTAGTGAAAGGTGCTATGAAAACTACTGGAAAAAATAATTACCTTGCTTGGGAAGTCAGTATACTGCAATGGGAAATGCTGGTTTATTAGTAGAGTAAAACGGACCTTCGATTATACTAATGACCAAAATAAGAAGTCAGAAAGATGCACCTGTTAGCAGACCACTCTTAATGTCTGAAAACTGTTGGAAATCTAGAAGTTTTGAAACAAAATAATAAATCGCTTATACACACTTTTGAAAATTATCGTATTACACTGCAGCGTGGATGAAAAAAATAAGTTTGGATGCAAAAATGGTTTAAAAAATCGAACTAATGTTTCATGCTTCTTTTTTGTTTTCGAGAGCTAAGGAAGTTGTCGGGATTCACAAAGTATTTTCCCGCTACAAACTGATCAAATTATCATATTTTCCTTCCATTTCCAGGAAACCCAGAACGTGATGTTTCGAATTTCCAAGTCGTGGATGTAGTCGAAGGAACACCTTCATATATTTTTCAGCATCCCCACGTTCTTTGCTGATGCATGGTTAGCTACTTTTTGGGATTTCCAAGACACATATCGGCAAAAAGATTTGAAAGAAATTACGATCATAATGTCCTGCTCAAAAGCAGCGTAACTTTATGTTGGTAATGATATTTTTATTAAGGACGGAGTATGGGAATCAGTGTTGAGTCCAGAATTAAAAAGTAAGTCACGTACTGTAGAAATTATAAAAGAACCTCCGTAATCTGCTATCCACAAATTTATCTTTAGAGCTGGGAATGGAGTTCAGCGGTCGCTGTTAAAGAAGGGGGAAGCGCGGAGTTTCTCGGAAGCTACGTTGTACATTAATGCGTTATCATAATTGAGAGGTCAGAAAATCTGAGCATGTGGCCAACACCGTGATGATTACTTCTTCCCTTTTATTTTTGAGAATTACTTTTTAATTATGTATAACATCAAAGAAACAAAACTGTGACATATATTCCTACATAATATTTCTCATAGTGGTTAATGAATGTATAAAAACCGATCTTCAGTTAGTACTAAAACGTAACCACAACACTCTAAATCACAATGAAATTGTTCCGGCGAAAATGAAAACCCACTTTGCGGCAAAATGAAAATAAAGTGGCAATGTTGCTGCGATGAACATTGTTTTAATGACGTGCAGACAGAGTTTAAACAATAAATAAGGTGATTTTTACTTTTTTAGGTGTATTAAGTTTAATGTGCATCTACAGATTTAAAGCGATTAGTGGTTTCAAGCGATTTCAGCATGTCCATAATGCAAAAAGTGTAGATTTAATCGATGAGACATGTCTAACGTTACACAGAGAGAAACAAACGAGACAGGACCAATTTCCATCAGTTTCGTTTTGTTACTGGTTATGGACACTTAAAAATTCTCAGTAACTCACGTTAGGGGAGATATTTAAAATCTCAGTAATTCTCTGGAGTGCTTTTCTTAAAAGGTTATAAACGTACCTACCTAAAGTCCTGGAAACAGTATTTTGTGCTTGGAAACAACGTTTTGAAGATGCCGTTTTCAACACAAATACTTTTCATATATTGAAAGCGTATAGCCATTACGCGGCGCAACTTTTTCACTGAACTTCAGGTAATTTCAAGTCGGGTAATATTGTGAGGAGAACAGTACACACCTTATTTCTCAAACAGGCCCTATAATGAAAGATCCCACGCCATTGCAATTCGATGATAACACAACAACTCGTACCTCCAGAATATCGATAAACGCCGAAATGCAGTCGTTCAACAATCATGTAATAGCAGGCATGGGAGGAATTGCTTGGCCCAAGAGGATTCTGGATTTGACAGTGTGATTTTTACTGGTGAAACAATTTGAAGAACAAAGTCTATATTGCTCTCAATCACAACATATCCCTGAAATTTGCAAAGTAAGAAATAACCAAAATCCCAGCAGAAATGCTAAGTCCTGAAATGCTACATGCGCTCACTACAACTAATATCTGAGCAGAAACGAATATGGAGATGTCATCTTCGAAAAACAAAATGGTAATTTCTTTCCTTCAAGGTAACTTTTTTATTGTTTTTTAAATAAAGGAGTGCAGAGAGTTATCGACGACTATCAGTAATGTGCCGCGCACTGTGGTTACGCATCTCGAAGCCCTCGTCTTGGATTCATGTGCAGTTTTACATACTCGCTTAAACCTGCTAGCTGTCATGCGGCAGGAATTGCATGAAAGAAATTTAATCATTATCAGGATTGTTGCTGCAACAACAAAAGCAATCTACTGATTCACAAATTAGAAATTTTTGTGAAGAAAACATAAAAATAAATTATCTTTCGTGATTTTGTAGTTCAATAGTTTTCTCGAACATTCAAGTCAGTTGTTTTTGTTCCGGCGTTTAACGACCACTATGAGCAATTCTACTGTAAAGGCTATACGTAGTTGTCCGTTCCTGATTTAGAGCAACTGGCTCCAAGGATGGGAGAAACCCAGTGCTGTAAGACAAACACACCACCTATGACTCATCCGGGACTCCAACTGAGACCCAGCTCAGACGACTAGATAGAAACCCACTCTTCTGACCACACTGCCGACGGCAATTGAAGTCATAAAGAAACTTTCTCCCATCTCTAACATCGAATTAGTTGTTTCAGAAAAGGAAAACTGCCAGAATCAGAGGGTAAATTCAACAGCCTGGTTGCACCCCTGACTTTAAAAAGACCTGTGGCACGATAATCAGTCATCCGAACTTTTCAGCCATTGCTAACCTGAGCACTTATGTTCAATTTTTCAGCATTGATCCTGAAATAAATCTGAATTATGCAGATTGGATCTTGTTTTTTAAATCTGCGTGTTGTAAGAATTATAACGAAGTGAATTTCTCCGTCATTTGTATCCGCGCCGAGGTTCGAACCCAGGTCCACTCATTCCGGAATAAGTTGCTCTACCAATTAAGCTACGCGGACATTTGTTCTGATTGCTATGTGCCTTTATGTCGTGTGCGTTCTTCTGGCAGGTACGTCACATCTCCTGGTACGTTACATCATCTCCCCCTTATTTTTATTTTTTTTTTTCGAAGTGCTGGAGAAGGGATTCTCTTATTTTTCCTATCTCGCGGTGTGGAAAGAACATCACACCAATGCGAGATTTTGAACGGTCGGGTCATCCGGATAGTTCGGGCGCCAATTATAACGAAGTGAATTTCTCCGTCATTTTTACCCGCGCCGGGGCTCGAACCCGGGTCCCCTCATTCCGGAATAAAGTTGCTCTACCAATTGAGCTACGCGGACGTTTTATTCTAATTGCTATGTGCCTTTATGTCGTGTGCGTCCTTCTGGCAGGTACGTCACATCTCCTGGTACGTTACAGAATGTGTAATTAATTAGCGGAAAATAAAAATTTCATGTCTGTAACATGCGTACATTGAAAACAAGTGCACTTATCGTAATGGTTACACTTAATTCTCCTTTATTTGAACTTTGGGAATAGGGTCAACTTTGTTGATGTTTTTATCCTTATGGATATGCACTGGACAAAAAAACATTACAGTGACAGGAGACAAAGGACTATAGGTGACAATATTTTATATAAAAGAGAAATGAAGTATAATACTAAGAATTCAGTGATAACGTCAACAGGGTGAAAGCATACAGACTTCTCCAGTTAATTAGGATAAATGGAATTCCCAGAAACTGAACGAGGTAAACTTTTAAAGTTAGTAAGAAAGTATTATTATTGCTATAAAGCTTAGTTAAACTAATGGCTATATAGAGAACTGAGCTTTTCAAAGCATCCCAGTAATTCTTGAATTGTACTCCACAAAAGCTCGTTTTTTCTGTGAGCAAAGTACAGGCAGGATTTAAAAATTTCCAACACTAACTTTCCTGCTATTGCTGATGAATAGGTTACTGTTATGTTTAAATTATTTATATTTTTAAGCTGGTTTTTGGAATTTAATTTTATTTAGGATATGGCGTTTTCGGGGGTCAAAATAACGTCTGAATTAGAACGAAACGTAATTTCGCGTATTTCACAAACTGACCCAACACAACATGCAGTACACATACAGATAAAAAATCATGTTTGATAGTTTCATTATAAGAATAAAATAAATAGTACTTAGACTGCAAGCGGAGCAACATCTTAGAAGGAATAAAGGCTTTATTTACACATGAGTTATAAGTTAGCGACTACCAAAGGTTAGTGTCCGGTTATAATAAGAACTACTTTAGTTGCAAGAAGTTTTTTAGATTCAAATTAACATTGGTTTCTGGATTATGATGGGACAGAACTGTCTGAATATTTATGTTGACTCGACAGTGCTGACCCTCGATTTCTAGATTTTTGCTGGATGATAAACAAATATTTCTGCCTCTCGGTTTATGTACTGGACAAACCAATATCTCTTCTTGTTTACCACAACTTTTTTATTTTATTGGTACCTACATACAAAGCTACGTTTAATATCATTTTAGAACAAATTTTTATATCACAAGACGCCATTGATTACTGCTATTTTTTAGAAATATTTCCCTGATAACTACTCTAACATTTAAACAATTCTCAAAATATTGAAACTAAATAATGGAATTCACGCTTTTAAAAGTTCAAAGTTACTTTTCTTTTCGAAAACAGTGACGTTCTGCAGTTGTGACACACTTGGAACGCTGCTAAATAAAAGCAGTAACTGTCATGCTAAAAGGACACAATAGCACACACATATTATAATACAGATACTAGGAAACTATTTTGAATTCACATTAATCTCAGGCACAGTATGTTGCTCCTCTGTAGCCCTCTGCTACAGTTTACCAGTGGATATTTACATGAAATGTTTAGATAGGCCTTTAAACACGGTTTCTTACCAAATCGTACAATGAAAGCATTACCAAATTACCACTTGTAAGATTCATACAGTTCGAGTCTTACAAATGTTTTGCTCTTAGGTAGGACCAGAATTCAGGAAACAATTTCACTGCTATTCACTACACGAAAAAGTTAATGACGTCTGTACTCTGAAATTTCTTCGAATCTTGGAGGATTTTTTTCGAAAACTTCATGTCTGCACTTAGAAAAATAACGCGCATGTGTTGCACTGGATTGAAAAAAACAAAAAATATTGTGCGCAACAACAACAATTCAATGAACGTAAATGAATAGCTCTGTAAAACACCTACATGAACGTGTGATTTTAAAATCTGTTATTATATATTACTAACGGAGGTCATATTGACAACAGAGAAAAATATCACTATACCAAAATTCTGGAATTTTAGAGTTCAAGTTGCCATCAAAGGTTTCGTGACGCACCCGATTACTCAGAAGCCACAACAGTAGCTCTGACGCATGCGCATCTTTGCATAGCTTTAAATGCGCTGCCACGTACTATGTAGTACCAGGGCTGGCTTTTAGCATAGATGAGAAAGGCGGGTGTCTAGGGTCGCCATTTCTCGGGGCCTCGGATTTTAATCATATGTTGATATTTTGCATTCATCAAATTGTTCATTTGCATTATCTTTTAAAACTAAATAAATAAATGAAATCATTAAAAAGATAAACAGTCGAAATACGACTTTTCGTTTTTCTTTCTCTCATTTTTTAAAAGATGCCGTTAAGTGAAGCTTCATGAAAACAGCGTTTTCACTTCTTTAAATTTTGCAGTGAACGTCGATATCTTTTCTACCGGCTTTATACATAAAACGACAATAACAAAGAGGGAATATAATTTTTCGGTTCGGTGATAAGAAGAACTTCTCAGATGTACTTATTTAAAAGAATTTCAGTTCCCACACTTTTGAATACAGAAAACAACAGATCGTTTTGCTGATTTAAATATAAAACATCTAAAAATGTTCCTTATAAAGGGACTGAATACATTTTATGCAATCATAATAACGAAAACATTACATTTACAAATAACCATCCGTAAACAGCATTCGCAGAAGTTTAGGTTATAGATAAGCCATTAGATAAGTCATTTTATTAGATTATAAATTTCCTGTCATTGAGGAAAAACTAAGTTACTCCAATCTGATTGAAAGTTGATATTTTCATGATTAAGAACCATACACTCTTTCTAATCAAAATTACTATTAGGAGCAGCCCACTCAATCTTTGCCTAGGGCGGAAGTTGCAGTACTAAGGCCGGCCTACTTAGTACTTATATGGTTGTTTATGAAGGTCATAGAGCATGACGAGACGTTTTAGTCGAATAGTCAGTGATCTTTATGATTGCCACAAATCTACAACAAACTTAACGACATAGGAAGGCAGATCATATAAAAAACCCTTCGGTATTTTCATTTTGGTGATCGAATTTTTCCAGGACATTTAATCGAACATTTATGATATCAGCTTTAATATAATATTGATGAGAAAAATCTTAGATATATTTAACAACACTGAAGCAATACCATAAGAAATCGCTTTTGCACACATTTAACGTTTAAGAACTTATACGGAGTAATGCACAGTGAAGAGGTTGCATTCATATACTAAGTGTTTCGCCTTCTCCTACCATCCGCATTTAATGAACATGTGGAAATATATATAAATATGGAGAAATTATAACGCTGTTTCATGAATAATGTGTTTTAAAAATAGAAGACAAGAAATGTTTACTTCTTACTCACGTACTGTATTGTGACTGCAACAAAAAAAATCATAATTCTTCAATAACGGTAGTCTCAAAGCTCGATTTTTCGAACTGTGAAGTTTTCTAATCAAAACACACTTTCCTGATACCCATCAATTATAGCTATGGAAAGCATAAAAAATAACAAAGTAATCCCAAATAAAAGCATTTCTTTTGAATTAGCGAAATACAATACATGAAGTTGGGCAGGAAATCAAATACGTTAAATGTGCTTCAAAGGCAATGTCAAGAAATAGTTTCACTGTAAAACAGTGGCATATGGAAGTTTTGCTTTCAACTTTAGCATCTGCTTGTTTTTCGAAATTTTAAAACATGTAATCACTGAATACCTCCATATTCAAGTATACATTTCTCAGTAATAAAATAATTTAAAATTTATTTAAGCATTTAAAAAGAAAGAAATGATAGTGCTCTTAAAGAACCAAGTGTAGCTATTTAAACAGGAAAAGCATACAGAAAAGATAGGAGAGGAAGTACGAGGTTAGGCTATCTGGCATTGTAGGGACTCACGAACTTCTATAGGACTAGAACAACAGCTTTTTTACGTTACGTTTTTTTTTCGTTTTTGTTTCGCAAACTTCCCGAGCATGCTTGGTTACGAAAAGCCACTTAATGAACCTTCTTTAGAAGCTGGTGGCACGCAGAAAAGAGAAAAAACCAGGATCTCGAAAACGAACGCCACGCGCATTTCAGTTTTGACATTTAGACATAGGCCTAAGTGTAAGAGGAGACAGAACATGCGTTCTAAAACGCTCTATGACCACGTGACATAAACAGTATCCATAGCCTAATAAAGCATCTCTGGTTACAGGGGGACAGAGGCGAACAAGTTATAAGAATAATCACATCTACTAGAGTATAGCCGGGACTGATTTTTCTGGGAAAGGGTTTTGTATTTTTGTATTCGCATAAAGTGCTCCCAGGAAAACTTGAGAAATCGCGAATTAAAGCATTTATTAAATCCCGTTGGTCTGAATCCACAATTAAGAAATTAAGTAAAAGAACACTCATAGAAATCGTTCCACCGAAAGTTGGCAGGAGGACAGAGCAAAGAATTGAAAGAAGTATGGAAGTATCCGGAACACAACTAAAGTGTACGACGCAGCTAAAAAAATAGAGAAGATATAAAGAAATGAAGACTCCTTTATTTGGTAGTTTTCTGACACATCATCACCTAAACCATGTGACGTACCTGCCAGCAGGACGCACACGACATAAAGGCAGATAGGAATCAGAATAATCGTCTGCGTAGCTCAGTTGGTAGAGCGACTTGTTCCGGAATAAGCGGCCTCGGGTTCGAATCCCGGCGTAGACCAAAAATGACGGAGAAATTTACTTCGTTATAACCAAAAATAATCAATTGCAAATAAGATTATTTGGCCCCGTGTTTTCATGAGTCTAACATGGCCACACATTCCAACGTCTTGTGGTTCACATGGGTGAAGAGTTCATGATGAGAGAGCAACTCGACCCCACGTCCAGCGGATTATGGTAAAAACAGAGAAGGAACACTGAATGCACTGAAAAAATAAATAACAGAGTGCAACATATCATCGTTCTAAAAGTAAAAACTTTGATGCAAAACAGCTGAACGAAATTAAGAAGTTAAATACAAACAGGAGCAGTCGGTTTGTTCAATGCAAAAAACAAAACCAGTGCAAATGCATTGATGAAATAACAAGGAGAAATTAATAAAAATATTTGATATTCCGCATAAATGATGCGACAGCAATCATGAAATTTTTATACACTGATACAATGTAACTTACTCGCATTTATCATAACAATGAAATTAATTTTAAATTGAAACAATTCAATACCATATTGGAAGTTTTTTTTACTGCCTTTACGGCTACTGAACGAAATTCAAAGTATGAGGAATATCAAACGCACAAATTTCAACCAAGATAATCTGAGAAGTAAAAGCAAGGGAATCTATTGTTAAGGTAGGTCACACCTAAATCTCTCGCTGTTTTTGTACATACTATTAAGTAGGTCATACATATCCGAACAAAACTCTCTCTGCACTTCTACATAGATATACAGATATCTACACTTTTTTTAACCTACGTCGCTACTTCTTAATAAATTTATTTAACTCTCCAGTTATGTAATAAATAACAAGGAGTAGTTTAGATTTCAGATGATGAGTGGGTTAGTAGGATTAGAAGTACATCTTGAAATTTAGTTCGACGTGACGCACAAAGACGTTCAGTGATTTAGTTTCGTAGGAAACAGGCCACGCACTTTTACCCATTCGCGCGTGAATTTGAATTCTTGCTACCTTGAGGATGTGTAGTTTAACTCAATCTATTGTTTCACAGTTTTAAGGAGTTAGCCATCGTTGAGCCTTGCAGCTATATTCACAACAATTGGTCCTCTGCTCAGTTTGAAACGTATACACTTCCTTTCTTGAGAACAGAGCTCGCTCACTGTTCTCGGAGATGATCGTCCATGGCGGAAGACAGAAATAACAAAGTAATAGCAGTGAAGTGTCGGTCCCTGTCATCTCAGCCTTTCCTCACAGGGTGACAGGAAGGCGTTGTGCTCGACCACCTTCCATCTTCGAGGCATCGGAGCATCTTAGCCCCTCTCAATTCGTAGCCGTCTCGGCAATCAAACGTCACAGTTTCGTTGATGCGGTAGAAGAACTGCACATTGGATATAGTGGCTCCAGAGCCCATTCCAGGATACTGGCAGGCGGCGACACCTGGAAATATAAAAACACAGTATTATAAATGCTAACCGGCACATATCACAAGCGAAAAATGCATTTTAGGGGACAAAGTGAAGGTGAAGTTTTTGAACGTGAATCATTCTGTTTTGTTTGCGGCATTAGAAAAGAGTCGGTTTGACCTGAGGAAATAAGTTCAAAGCATTTTTTTACATCCTTTTAGATGCATTTGTCCACATAGAACAATAGCTCTGTATATTATAAGATATAAATGAAATGTATTTTACAGGAAGAATTATGACATTTAAAAACTTTTATGATATTTTAAGTAGCAAGTGGGCGGCAGAAATTTATTCTGCACACATTTTTGGTTATGGTGCAACATTATTTCTTATATGATGTTACATCTTTCTACACTATGGACAATGTGCCCTTATTGACATTACGCATTTCGTTTAGTGCTGCATTGTGACATTTAATGGTGTTTCATGTTTAATCCTACAGAAATCAACTTCAGACACCATACCTTCATTTGATATTCTCATCAAAATGTTGATGAGAATATCAAATGAAGATATGAAGATTACGCGGTTCCTTTTTCACGATACAGTGAAATCAAAAAAGAAGAGATGAATTATCGCGTTTCATTTTTCAGTATGATTACTCAGTAACTTCATCGTAAACTCTCATAGGTTCAGAAAAGTGCCAGAAACTTCTGAAATCTATACAGACTTCTGCAAAAATGAAGTGCCGTCCAAGATGAATAAGTTATTTGCTGTTACCATTATTAATAATTGAAAATAAAAACAGCAATGAATAACACTGCAGCAAATTTCCATATCGCAGGTTTTATTAAAATGAAAAACCAGAAGAATTACAACGATGTTTTGGGGTGTAACGAACTCGTTATTTTTTTCGTTTTGTTTTGTTTCGGGATTTAGCGACCACCACCAGCAATTCTAAAGGTTTATTTAGAATGATTCGGGTTCAGCAGGTCGAAATCTAAAAGTATTCATCAAAAAACAATGATAAGCAAAATCTTGTTTACCTGTGTTATAAGCAGTCGCCCGTCCCTAATTTGAGATCTCTAGCTCCAGGAAAGAGACAGAATCGCGCAAACGCACCAGCATGCCTCATTCGGGACTTGAACCCTTGCCCATATCGAAGGAATGGTCAGAGATCGGCTGTTTAGATCACTTGAGCACCAGGGCAGTGGGTACATCATTTAACAAAAGTCTCAAACCAAAAAAGTTAGACATTCTTAGAAATTTTTAGGAGAATATTTGGTGGCGCAGTGGTCTAAGCGATGGCCTCTGATCATTCATTCGAAAGGGGGCCGGGTTCGAATCCCGGTGAAATATGGATGTTGTGTTTGTCTTACGGCACTAGCTCTCTCCCTTCCCTGGAACCAGTGACCCTAAATTAGGGACGGGCGACTGCTTATAGCCCACTGAGTTGCTCACGGTGGTCGTTAAACCACCAACCAAAAAAAAAAAAATTTGGCGGCGTACATCTTTTTGCAAAGAAGAGGAATCTTCAGGAACGACTCAAAAAGCTGAACTCCACTCAAAAAAGATCATTCTCTGCGTTTGATGGAATTGCAAGGGAATTATCCACTATGAGCTGTTGGCCCCTAACCAAACGATCGCTGCGACTCTTAAAATCCAAATGTCATCACACATCAGAACATGTCCGAACGGAAACAAAGTTTGTCCACACACTAGATCGTAAAAACACAAACGGAATAATGTTGTAATTTATAATTTTTTATATATGTTTTTAATTTTGACTGATATAATTATAGGTTATTTATGTGGCAAACAACCTGATCTCAGCAACTTGTGACAGCCCCGAGAACTAGAAAGCCAAGAGACACTTTGTGATGCAGTCCTAGACCAATCGGTAATGCTACACTTTAAGATTTGGACATAAAGGAAAATTTCAAAGCATTCTTCAATTCACCAGAATGCATGGTATTCTGTCAAGATGTTTTTAGTGGCTTCACGACCACTCTCAGAGAGCCATAAATGTAGGCGCTCGTCCCGAATTTGAGGCCACTGGTTCCAGGCAAGGGAGAGAGCCAGTGCCGTAAGACAAACACAACATCCATGCCACACCGGGATTCGAACCCAGACCCCTTTCGGAAGAATAATTAGAGGCCATCGCTTAGACCACTGCGCCACCGGGGCGGCCATGAAAGATTTTACCCTAAGAATGCTGCTTTTGACTCTAAGAATGCCGCTTTCTTTGATAAGAGAATTAAACAAACTACTAACTGAAGATGGGAATTAGTACAGGAGACTATGTAACAGACTGAAATGAAACATTGCGAAAGTGAAAGACAAGTTTTTTTATTCATACAGACAAACGGCGAGAACATCAAAGACATTCTTAGACCCAATACATCAGAAGAAAATACAGATTTCACCAAATTTAAGCAGTTACAGATAAAAAGGAAACAAAGAAAGAAGAATGCCAATCGAAATAGATGAGAGATATAAAAAGTAAATGCAGATCACGAGGAGAGCAAAAAGAAAGTTTAAAAAAATGCAGTAATAGCAATGCCGAAGTCATTTCTAACGGCATTTCTTTAAACTCAAGGATTGCAAAATATTTAAAAATCCAAAAGCTGAAAATTATGTGAATACAGTAATAATGCCAATGATTTTCAAATAAGGAATTCCAATGTAGAAGTGAAAGTTCTAATCTAGAAAACATTTCATGCAAAGAAAACATTCGTTGCTTTATTCGTAGTTTTTTTTAGTTTTACGGAATGGAATGTTGCTTTATTGCATGCTTTTGTAAAAGCAAAGAATCTAAAGCAATATATCTTTATAAGCAATTTAATCTTTATTTTCTTTGTCTTACAAAACGATATAAACGGGAAATTATTTGCTAACAAATTTGGACAGTAACACATTGTATATTTATTACTACCAAGAACTGCACTTTCTTCCTACCGTACACCTTTCGAAGTACCCACAAATTCTTGAAACAGTTATACCCAATTGATCAGCGGTGTTTTTATTAAAACGCTCTAGAAATACTTAAATATTGCTTTAAAAATGTGAAAACTATGCTAGTTTAATACATTCAATAGTAAATTGTTTTTTAACGTAATGGCTACCATCAGGTTCTAGCGCTAGAAAGGAGTTGATCATCCTTAATTTAAAGTCTCTGGCTTCGAAGAACAGTTAGAGCGGGCGCCGAAGCACGGATTCCACGCCCGCGTTTCACACTCATTCAATATCGACCCTCGCACAACAGTTTCCATACAAGAAGTACTCGAAAAAAAGCTGAAGCTCTGAAGTCGTATTTGTTGCCACGTCTTTTGAGTGAAAACTGTGTATGCACTTATCGGTGCCTTGTCCATCCATCTGTTTTTACACTGGATAACGCAAACGTGAGTATAGTGTTCCATGTATTTTGGAATTTGTGTTGTACAGTTTTATCACTAAGCAGCATAAACGTATCTTTATGGCCCATCTGTTCTTCTGAAACTGGATAAACTCGTTTAGCATTCGTAGGGTGAAACTACGTATAATCTGAACTTATCGCACACGTTTTGCTTTCCGGGATTAACCGATGTATCTCTAAGTAGTTCAGACAAATACATATTTATTCCCGAGTCAGCCCGAATATTTATTCCCGAGTCACCACAAATATTTATTCCCGAGTCATCGTCTCTTCTAAAAGTCCAATTGAAAAAATTCCTTTGTAACCATAAGCTGTAATTGGGAACAAAATTTTTGTGTATACCCAAGCTCTTTACGAAACACGATGCTTAAACTACACTGCTGGCCACCCAAAATGCAACACCAAGAAGAACACGAGATAACAAAGCCAGATTTACTGGACTCATAACAACAGATACAAAGATGAAACGATTGAGCTTACAGGCCCGTGCGACTTGCGAAACACGCAGACATCAATAGTTCGTGTGTCCCCCATGGCTGGCAATAACGGCCGCTACACGCCGCGGCATCGAAAGAAAGAGCCTTTGGATATGGGCTTGGGGTATGTCGGTCCAGGGTGCTTCCACACGTTGCCACAGTTTATCAGGCGTAGCCGCGGGTGGTGCTTGCCGGGACACTCGGTTGCCGATAAGCGACCAGACGTGTTCGATGGGCGACATACGGGAGAACAGGCGGCCCACAGCAGCAGTGACACCTGGTGCGCCGTGAAGAATTGTTTTGCACGATGAGTGGCACGGGAGGGCGCGCATTGTCCTGTTGAAAGGTGGCCGCTGGCAGTTCCTGCAGGTAAGGGAGGACTACAGGCTCCAAAACGTCGGAGATGTAGCGGTGGCTGTTGAGTGTACCGGCGATGCGTACCAGAGGGGTGCGGGTGTCATATCCCATTGCGCCCCAAACCATAACGCCAGGCGACGGACCGGTATGGCGATGTATATTGCAGGCGTCATACATTCTCTCACCGCGGTGCCGCCACACGCGGATCCGACCAACGTGGTGTTGCAGACAGAAGCGGGATTCGTCGGAGAAGACAATGTCGTGCCATTCCGTAGTCCAGGTGCGGCGTTCAACGGCAAACTGCCGCCGCACTCGCCGGTGGTGTAATGTCAATGGCAATCGGAGCAATGCGCGCCGTGCGATAAGTCCCCGCTCCTGCAGACGACGTCGAACGGTACGTACTGACACAGTTTGCTGCGCAACACACCCTAATCCCTGCGCTAACGTTCGTGATGTGGCGGTGTGAGCCGTCAATACCCGCCGCACGAAATGCCGGTCCTCTCTTTCGGTGGTGTGCCACGGCTGCGGCAATCGCTCGCGTCGATCCGTCCGTCCCTTCTGCACCCACCGAATCTATACTCACCTCACTGTGGCTGGATGTCGTCCCACACGGGCGCCGATGTCTCGGTACGATAAACCGCTGTCGCGATAAGCCACTATTCGTCCTCTGTCGAACTCCGAAACGTGCTGGAATGACTATCGTATTCTGCGCCGAGGCATCAGGAAACTTCCCACGCACAGGTTCGGCAGCACAACACACTTCCACTACTTACACCCCGCCTTCTGTGCAGCCTTCTTATAGTGCTTCTTGGTGGCGTGCCGGGTGCACATGATTTGCATATGCCCTGGAATGCTAATCATTTGCATGTCCTTTCGCGGGCGACGCATGCTGCGAATTTCAGGCCAATCGGATGCTTCCTCCTTGGTGTTGCATTTTGGGTGGCCAGCAGTGTAGATCGCGTAAATTTAGATTCCTAGTTTAAAGACAGCTTCGTTTCTTACTGTCGGGTTATAAATTCGTTCTACAAAGTGGCCAACTTTAACTACAATGATCATAATTCACATACTATCTGTTTCCCAAAAGCACAACCTAACTGCTACGGCCGTTACTTGTATTTATATTTAAAAACTTTAATTGCACTTCCGAATACTCTGTCTCGAACTTTGTTTGCATTAAACTGTTGCAGACATGAGCACAATTCCCTTTACCATTAATCTTAGCTGGATGCCCTATTTTTTGACGCAATTTTTCTCTGCTAGGTGGCGAAAAGTTTGATTTTTCATTTGGCAATGTCTCAGTTTGTACAGATAGAGTAAGAAAAATTCTTTTAACATTGGTTGCTCTGACAACAGTAAATATTTTCCATGTGAGCCTGATTTCTGAGAAGCACTGTTTTCCTGCTAGGAGGGTGATAATGTATTTGTATCTCTCACTATACCTGATGTTCTAAAAGTTTTAAGTGGTCAAAGCGCTGGCTTTGATCACTCGTCCGATATGGGTCCGGGTTCGAATCCCGATGTGTTTGTCTTATGGCACTGGTTCTCTCCCTTCCGTGAAATCAGTGGCCTAAATAAGATCGTGCGACTGCTCATAGCCCACTGAGTTGCTCACGGTGTTTGTTAAACCCCCGAATAAAAGAAAGAGACTTAATATACATTTTTAATTCCATTACTGTAACTGCGATCACAATTTTCGATGCATCTGTTTGGGTTTTGTAATGAAAATTTTCCGTCTCGGTGATGAACATCTTGATTTTTCTCAAAATTTATTGATTTCAGAAGTTAATATTTTTTGTCTAGGGGTTTAACGACTACCATGAGAAACTCAAAGGGCTATAGAGGTCCGTTCCTAATTTAGGGACTATTCAGGAAGGAGAGAGCGCTAGTGCCGTAAGAAAAGCTAACTACCCATACCTGGTCAGGGTCTCGGCTCGGACGAATAATCCTAAGATAACGCCTTTGACAGTTGAGCCACTAATACGGTATTTCACAGATAAATGGGGAAAAACAACAGCTTAAAATGCCGTCGGCATAATGAATTCCACACTTTATCAAAAATGTGCTCATTATATTACAGAATTCAACGGCATATTTGTTGTTTAAGGATCCGCTCTTTATCTCAGAAAACATGTGATTTGAATCAACACAGACTGATTATTAATTTGAATCAACACATACTTTAGAAGTATGCGAAGCTCTTACTAACGAACTGACGGTTTCAGCGCTGGCTTCTGACCAGTAGTCAACGACGGTCCGGGTTCGAATCCCGTGAGACATGGATGTCTTGTTTGTCATGCGGTACTCGCTCTTTCCCTCTCCTGGGATCAGTGGTTCTAAATTAGGAACGGGCAACTGCTTGTAGCCCATCAAGTTGCTCAAAAAAAAAAAAAAAAAGATAGAGTGAGTTCACTAACGAAAACCTTTAGCAATAACGACAGTACTGCCGTAAGCTCAGGACCAGTATGAAAGTTGCCTTCGGCGGTTTGGTTCGAATCCATTTCATGGGTAGCAGAAGCCTTAATAACTCTGCCTAATGATGAAGTGTGGAGCTCTCAAATTTTCCCTGTTCAAAAATCATTTTCCTCTGATTAGCTCAAAATGTACATACTTTAGAAGTATGTGAAGCCAGACCCATATGCTTTTTGTACGTGTGTTAAAATTCTTAGAGTACACCGATTAAATTCGAATAGAAATGAAAAAACAAACTTCGCTAGCGTTTGACATATTGTGTCATCATGAGCAGTTTAGAGCAAACAATAAAAAATATGAGATGCATTGTTTTAATTTATTTTTTGGGAAGATGGCAGCACTGAATTTGCCGCCAAACACTAGAGAATCCAAAATTGCGTTTTTTTCCCATTCATAAATGTTGTCCCAGCTGGAAAATTTCTTTTTAAGCAAAATTGGTTCGGCGGCCTTCTTCGCGTTTTTCAGGCTTTCCCACTTTATTTACTAGAGATATCCTGGACTCACCTCTAATTTTTCCACCTCTCGGGCATAGAGCTTCATGCTAGAACGTTCTTTACCAACTAAAATTTTATTTGATTCATAGTCTGTTGTTATCTTACATTGAAACTAATAATTTACTGAATAAAAAGCAATACGGATTCCGTCTTGGTAGTTCTACGGAGACAGCTACTCTTGATGTCCTGAATTATTTACAAACTAATATTGATAATATAACCTCGTGCCTTCGATACTGTTTGTCATAACATTCTTATTTCTAAGCTCGAATGGCATCATCGAAGTCGTAAGTACTCTTTTTGAAAATTATCTTATTGGAAGGAGAATTTATGTTCAATTTCGAAATGTTTGTTCTAGTATTAAAACCGTTCTTTATGATGTTCCATAGGGTTCGCTACTAGGACCATTTCTATTTTTAATTTACGTTAAGGATATTTTTCATGTTCGTTCCTGTGCGCACACGCTCCTTTTTGCTGATGATACGAGTATTTTTTTTTCCGTCATGCGATGTCGGACTTACTACTTCGTGTTAACTACGCCCTACAGGAATATCAGACTTGGTTTTGTTGCAATTTGTTGACTCTTAATATTACAAAAACTAAATGTATGTTTTTTTCTGGCCGGAAAGCGAGCTAATTCTATACCGAAAGTGATTTTGAATGGTATTCCTTTGATTTTTCACGATAGGTTTAAGTTTTTAGGTGTTTTGTTTCAGGAGCATTTTAAAGTGGGATGCCCATGTTGAAGTTATTTCGCTGGACTTGAGGTCTCGAATAGGAGGTTTATCTAGAGTCTCTAATCTATTGCCATTAAATATTAAATTAACCCTCTATTATTCTTTTATTTATTCCTACCTGTCTTATTGTCTGCTTGTTTAGGGTAGGACAACTAAATGTAACTAATAGAATTTTTCTTTACAAAAAAAAAAAAAAAAAAAGAAAAATCGTTCTTTACTTAATTCACTGGAAAATGTGAAAATCCTGTTCAGTCGATGTAAATTATTGATCCTTGAGAGATTATACAGTTATCGATTGATGTTAATGCATGAGCGTGCTTATGCCAACAAATATCGCAATTTAAGAAATTTATGTTATCCTGCAGATAGTTACCAAACTCGTGGGTATGATAACTTTTTAATTCCTTGGTTCACTGCTATGTTGCTATGGAGTTAACTGCGTGCAACATGGCAAATAAATAAATAAAAAAAATAAATTCATTTTCGGAGAGGGAAGAGAGTGCGTTTTGGTGTTTTTTTTTCTTTTTATGTTTACTCGTTTTAATCATTTAATTTTTTAAAGTCCGTTTCGAATTTACGGATTGTCAGTAATGTTCATCACTATGGGGAAAACAAAGGATCTTTCGAAGTTCGATAAAGGGTTTACTGTGGGGTCCGTCTCGTTGGAGCGACGAGTTTGAAAGCAGCAGAGCTGACTATTTACTCGAAAGGTGAGATATACCAGGGATTTAACCACTGGAAAAATAACCCCATCGCTTGTCTAAGACGCGTAACTGTGGCGTGATGACAATCTGGGAGGAACGAAAGCGCGGCCATCTGAGACGGCTTCTACGGAAAAACAGGAATTCCCGTGTACAGCAATTGAACGAAGCATTTAATGAAGGCTGTTTCCGACACATATCTCAGCGAACTATAAGCAGGGAGTTGAAGATGATAGGTATTGGCAATACGATGCATGCCTATACAGAAACCACTGATTTCTGTGGAGAACCGGAATGTTCGTCTACAGCGGTCTCAGGAACATCGTGACTGGAAGACTGAAAAAAGGCATGTAGTCCGACGACTCTCGGTGCACTTTGTTCGGTATCCACGGTAGACTTATAATTTGGCGGAAGCCCCACAAAGCAATGGACCCAGCTTGCCTTGTAAACACAACTCAAGGTTAATTTGGCGGGAGCCCCACAAAGCAATGGACCCAGCTTGCCTTGTAAACACAACTCAAGGTTAATTTGGTGAGAGCCCCACAAAGCAGTGGACCCAGCTTGCCTTGTAAACACAACTCAAGGTTAATTTGGCGGGAGCCCCACAAAGCAATGGACCCAGCTTGCCTTGTAAACACAACTTAAGGTTAATTTGGCGGGAGCCCAGCAAAGCAATGGACCCAGCTTGCCTTGTAAACACAACTCAAGGTTAATTTGGCGGGAGCCCCGCAAAGCAATGAACCCGCTTGCCTTGTAAACACAACTCAAGGTTAATTTGGCGGGAGCCCCACAAAGCAGTGGATCCAGCTTGCCTTGTAAACACAACTCAAGGTTCTGGATGTTGTGTCACGGTGTGGGACGCGTTCTGTTGGTACGGAACAGATGCCCTGATATTGCTGGAAGGTTGGGTGTCATCCACGGATTATCTGAACATTGTTGCAGATGGAGTCCATCCTGCTATGGTGATCTTTTATCCAGCAGGTGACGGCTGTTTCATGGACGACAATGCTACTGTCTATGGAGCAAGATTTGTTCAGCGGTGGTTCAACGAACATGACAGCGACTTCCACCATTTTCCATGCCCACCAAAAAGACCGGATATGAACCCCATTGAGAACGTATGGTACATTTAAAAAAACAGGTCAGGGAACAAAGTCCCCTTCCGTCAAATCTGAGCCAGTTAAAGGACTGGCTGGTGAACGCCTGATATGCTGTAGACGTAGATGCACTCCAGCAAATTGTGGAATCTATGCCAAACCGCATGCGTGTTGTAATTTGGGCTAAAGGAGGCGCAACCCAGTATTGAATAAAAGTTTCTAATTTTTTTTTTGATTGGAGGTTTAACGACCACCATGAGCAACTCAATGGGCTATAAGCAGTCGCCCGTTCCTAATTTAGGGTCACTGGTTCCAGGGAAGGGAAAGAGCCCGTGCCGTAAGTTAAGCACAACATCCATGCCTCACCGGGATTCGAACCCGGACCCCTTTCGGACGAATGATCAGAGGCCATCGCTTAGACCACTACGCCACCGGAGCGGCAAAGTTTCTAATTCAGTGGCCGGTATATATATCTGAAAATGGGCTAAAACTTAACCTGTTGAAGTAAACGGCTTTTCTGTGAAACTTACTGAATTATCTTGATTCGTTTTAATTAAAATCCCGGATAGCTTAAAACTTAATAGTTGCAAATGTATTAACGAAGCACAGAAATGTCACTTCAAGAATACGTCTACAGATTCAGTGAAAACAAGGTCTACTTATAGATTTTGACTTTGTTTATCTCTGTCATATGCCACTCATAATCCACAGGTTGTTAGTACATAACAAGATGCGTTGCATATAACTTCACTTCGTAATCAATCGACGATATCGTCAATATCGTAATGCTTATAACTCAACAAGAATTTAAAGCTTTGATCTCAGTAAAGCGCAATATTCAACGTGAAACACTGATCATACAGTATCCATACAAATCGAGCTGTCTAATCAATCTCTCTCCAACGCAATTACATCGATCTCACAATCTAGCTGACTTTTAACGAGAGCTCTAATACATCGTAAACACCACTCTTATTTGTCTCGCTAACACACGTCATTCAACTTTTGACCTCAAGTTCGGTTGCCACAAAAACCTTCAGCGAGAGAGAAAATGTCGGTTAGCTTCCAAAAACGCTTTAGGAGAATGAACCAAAATTTACGTAAAAAGAAAAACCAATTAGGAAAGTTTAATTTGAGCATACGTTACAATCTCTACAATTGGGTTATGAAGCCTGGTGATCCACAAAATAAGTAAATAAATCAAACAATCTTGATCATGAAAAACTATTTCTATGATAATAACGTGTTTATTCAGATCGAAAAATGGATGTTGACATTTGATTATGTGTCTTTACATACACGTGACTAAAAAGTATTGTCCGTATGCTGCGTGACCGAATTTGTATAACAGGAATGTGTAATAGGAACTATATCACCAGGTAAAGCTGTCGAAGCACGACCTTGAAGATCGTGCTTCGACAGCTTTACCTGGTGATATAGTTATTATTAGCACGAATGTTTTCACCTGATGTGTAATACGAAAATAAATCTAAATACTGCACCTTTTTAGCATGTCTTTTGTAAAAAAAGATCGTGCTTATGTTATCGGTTTGTCCGTCCGTCCGTCCGTCTGTACCCAAGGTATTTCTGCAACTATTTAGTCCGATTTGAAAAAAATTCTTTTTGCATTCGTAAGCTTGAAATATGCGAAGGATGATCCTTCATTTCGTTTTTTTTTACGATGTACAATTTCGCCGCTAGAGGGCGTAAATGCAGATGATGTCGAATTCAAAAATACGTTTTATTCCATATATTTGCTTCTAAACATCCGATTGAAAAAAATATTTTATCATTCGATTCCATTTATATCGAAGAGTATTTTGGATATAGTTTCTTTATCAAATTGCGCATAGATTTTCCGCTAGGGGGCGTAAAAGTAAATTGCATTTTTTCCGATAACTCTTCTTCTAAAACTCCTATTTGAAAATTTTTTTCTTCGGCGGATACATCTCCTAATGCACAATCTATTGCATATAATTTCGAATTTTTGGTAAAGGATACTTTGGCCACCAGGGGGCGTAAGTGCTAATTTTCGCTTCTGATGTATTTGCCATAAAATCTGAGCTTGTAAAATATCCATTGAAAAACATTTTTCGTGGACTGATGCCACTCACATCGATAAACCTTTTCGGAATATTTTCTTCCTAAGATATTCCACAGTTTCTCCGCCAGGGGCGTAGATGTATATCTTATTTTTGTCAATATCTCGACTTCTAGGAGTCCGATTTGAAAAATTCCTTCTTTGTAGGATAGTGTTTTCCGTGTGACATGTTTTTCATATATTTTGAAAATTTTCAATTAATTCATAGACTTTCCGCTAGGGGGCGTAAAGGTAAATTGCGTTTCCCCTATATATCTGCTTCTAAATCTCCGATCTGAAAAATTCTTTCTGCACCGGATACAGCTCCTGATGGGAAATCGTTTGCACATAATTTCCAAGTTTTGTAAAAAAATGATTTGGCCACCAGGAGGCGTAAACCTTAATTTCCGCTTCTGAGGTATTTGCAGCAAAATATGAGCTTCTAAATTCTCGATTGAAAATAACGTCGTTTGTAGACCGATACTACTCATGTCGATAAACCTTTTAGAAGCATTTTCTTCTTAAAATAGTGCACGGTTTCTACGCCAGGGGGCGTAGATGTATATCATATTTTTGGCAATATCTCGACTTCTAAGCCGATTTAAAAAATTCCTTCTTTGTAGGATAGTGTTTCTAATGTGACATGTTTTTCCTATAAATTCAAAATTTTCAAGTAATTCGTAGACACTCTGCTAGGGGGCGTAAAGGTAAATTGCGTTTCCCCCTATATCTCTGCTTCTAAATCTCCGATCTGAAGAATCCTTTCTGCACTGATACAGCTCCTGATGGGAAATCGTTTGCCCGTAATTTCAAATTTCTGTAAAAAATTGTTTGGCCATCAGGTGGCGTAAATCTTAATTTCCGCTTCTGATGTATTTTCAGGAAAATATGAGCTTCTAAAATCTCGATTGAAAAAAAGTCTTTTGTGGACCGATACTACTCATGTCGAAAAACATTTTAGGAACATTTTCTTCTTGAAATAATGCATGGTTTCTACGCCAAGGGCGTAGATGTATATCTTATTTTTGTCAATATCTCTACTTCTAAAAGTCCGATTTGAAAAATTCCCTCTTTGTTGGATAGTGTTTCCGATGCGTAACGTTTTCCCAATAAATTCAAAATTTTCAAGTAAATTATAGACTTTCCGCTAGGGCGCACAAAGGTAAATTGCGTTTTCTGCCCTTAAAACTCCGATTTGAAAAATTCTTCCTGTATCGCATACAAGACCCGACGGAAAATATTTTTCACGTAATTTCTAATGTTTGGTAAAGAATGGTTTGGCCACCAGGGGTCATAAGTGTTAATTTCTACTTCTGATGTATTTGTAGCAAAATCTGAGCTCCTGAAAACTCGACTAAAATATTTTTTCTTGGACCGATACCGCTCATATGGATAAACCTCTTGTGAATACTTTCTTCCTAAAATAATGCATGGTTTTCCCACCAAGGAACGTAAAGTCACATCTTATTTTTGTCGATAACTCTGTTTCTAAGAGTTCGTAATCTCACGATTCCGTTTACAGCAATATCTGAGGGATTTAAGACCCGATTGAAAAACTTCTTTCTTCCGTCAGATACTATTGTTTTCCATACCGGTTCTTTTGACTTTGAATAGCTTTTATAAATTTAATTTGCGTCAGAACGGATTCAAAAGCCGTGCTTTTTACACACGAAAATTCGGTGTCATCTTTCTTGTTTTATCTCTGTTCATGTTTGTATGGCGTATTCTGCGATCCACTTTCCCAGTTAAGGATTAAATAAGAACACATGATTTTGGTATTACATCATATCATCCAAAGATTTTTGTTAAAATCTTTACGAGCAAGAAATTTGACCCATCTACTCTATAAAAAGTTTCTCATTTGTCAAAAGTATTTCAGTAAAGAATTCCGTGAATCCACAAAGCTTCCTTTCGTTTATTCAAGTTCATGTCAAATGGATCTGCAATCGTTTCTTTATTTCGACTTTTTTCTTTTCTGTAGCGCATATGTTGAATAGAAGTTTGGACATGAGGTAACGAACAGTGAACGTGTGTTAACACAATGATGACGATGACATGCTACTCTGAAACGTTTTTCTAGCGGTCGTAAAATATTTCTGTTTATCGAAATAAATCATGCGGTGCTTTTTCTTCTTAGATAGAAATGATTTCACAAACTGTGACGATAACTCACATCTGCTTCGTCCTACCAAGACGAAAATATCGAAGTGACTTGTGGAAAGAGAGTGGAAGAAAATCAAACATCTGTGTTATTGAATTATTGAAGTAATACGTCACTCCAGAAATGTAGACGAAATCACGCAGAAAGAGAAAAGTGAAACTCGTTCGGCTTCACTTCAATTTTCTTTGAGTGATGTGAGAAACATATGTGAGGAAGGTGAATGAAAAGCATTAATCACAGCAACACTGAAACATTGAACTTTAAGCAATTTGTTTCAACAGAAAAATATTGGAAAGTATACGAGTTGCAAAGCTGACATAAATATCTTTTTAGCGTAGATTACTTTCACTGCAAGGCTGCAATTAGAATTCGATGTCAGACACTTTTTTAACGACTCTTCACTTATTGAAATGCACTACTAAGTGCAAGAAGGTTTAATGGCTAACATGTGATGCCGAAAAAAGTATTTTCTCTAAAAATTTGCTTTATGAAAAGTACCATGCACGCATGATGGAAACTTGGAAACAAATAGAAAGTACCATGCAGCATGATGAAAACCCGGAAATAATTTTTTTAATTGGTAGCCCCCCAAAAAAGGCATTCCTGTCGTCATCTAATAAAATTTCAGGACCACTGATTAACTACGGAAAATGAAATATTAAGTTTCACAATTGAAATATGAATAAGAGCATCTAGAAACAGGTTCTGAGGAATTGTTACAAATTTAAACAAATTTTATCTATGATACTACTAAGCAAAACTCAATTTATGACAACAGATATTGGTTGCATAAGCTTGTTTTCACAAAACTTGCGCAGATTGTAAAATCAAAGGTCATCTGGCAGGGGGCATATTCTGCCAGATAACGCTTGTTAAATTTATTTATATTCATTTGTTCTTGCTGACAAGTTTTGGCGTCCTAAATTATCAGAAAATTATCTGTGGATATTGGTTCCCTTTGCTAGAGAGATGAGTCATCTAATACTTTGCTTTATCCTGCGATGTTTATTCATATGATCCCAAAGCCCCTATGAGAAATTTACAATAAAAGAAATGGCTCCAGATTGCATTGAGATTTTATCAGTTTGATTTATTTTTGCAAGAACAGATTTAATTGCATTACCAAGTGTTTTCAAAGCCTGTTTAAGCAGGATTCCTAAAGTTCTTCATAACGAAGGAAAAAACTAAAAATAAGACGGCAGCTTCAAAAGTTACACAGCTGTTCCATTGTATTGACACAGATGTTTTGATTGGATTTCCCTTTTAGGAAGAAACGGGTTAAGAAGTACGTTCGTCTTAATTTTAAAAATCTTCTTTAGTAATGTTTTCGTACCACTTGGAAAGTAACATTTGGAAATTATCATTTGCAAAGTAACTTTCAAGGACAAAGCTGATACCAATTAATGATTTTCCTTCGTGAAACTTGTACAGCTTAAGTTTATATGCAAAACTGGAAAACATCGGATGCTAAGTAGTTTTACTTAGCATCCGATGTTTTCCAGTTTTGCATATAAACTTAAGCAGCTCTCATTTAAACTAAAACAGAAAAAGAAAAATATGACAGTAACTGTATTAGTTTTCCTTACAGAAATTTTTAATATGCTTTAGAACTCAGATTATCCATCATTAAGCTTTATACTATGTATCGAAAATGCCAGTTTTTAAGAATGATTCGTGTGTTGATACACTCCAACTAATATGAATTTGAAAATTGTATTTTTTACTTGAAAAACAACATAAATGATGTAAATTATATTTTTGTTGAGTTATTGTTTTATACTTCTGACCTCTTACTATGTATTCACTTTAAAAAACCGAATCTATAGATAGTACTACTTATAATTCTGTAATTCTTTGCTTCAACTGAAATTGGAAAATATCAATTTTACTGCTATAGAATGTAATTTATGATATATGATACATATTAATCATATGTATCATATATCATATTATATTGGGTGAAAGCGAAATAGTTCTCATTCACAAGCTCATAGAAATTTTAATTTGCGTATTTTGTAGATTACAAAATACGATTTGCACATTTTTTTGAAAATAAAATATACAGTGAAATACATAATTTTTTTTTGGAACATCTAGAGCTTTTCCAAAAACTTACGCTTGAACCAAGAAATCCAGGAAATATATATCAGTAATGACAAGAGTGGAAGACATCATGATCAGAGTTAAATCCCTGAAATGGCAATGGGCTGGACATACTGCCAGAAGGACAGACCATCGATGGAAAGCCGAAATTTTAGATTGGATTCCAAGGGACAGGAAAAGACCCAAAAGAAGACCACAAGGGAGATGTGTGGATGAAATTTGAAAGTATGCGGGAGTGACCTGGAGGAGACTGGCAAAAGACAGACTGTTGTGGAGGAAACTTGGGGAGACCTTCGTCCAGCAGTGGATTGAAAATGGTTGACAATGATGATGAGGATGACTATGGACTTCATGTCATGTGTATGATTGTTTGTGTTCTCTTAGAAGCAGCTCACACAACATTTTAAGTTTGTTGTTATTGTTATAAATAGAACCTGAAATGAACTTGTTGCAGTTAAAAGTCGTTTCTCATGAGATTTACAATAGTAGGAAAAGCTAAATTAATGCTGTTTATTTTGAGTCACCAAGACAGCCTGGCATGAGTACAAAAAAGGATGAGTCACCTAATATGGACACTACCAAAAGACACAAATATATTTTGGATTATTTTCAGATTAAAGGGTCCCCAGCTTTGAAGATGTCTGTTTCCGTGTCGTTTCTGACAAAAAACGTTTGGTTCGTTTATCACTTAGTCGTGCACTCATGAACTTAAACTTAAGGAATCATCTTACTGTATTCAGCAGAAAATGGGGATTTTAAATTTAGTCAGTTTTTGCGCAAAAATTGGAAGATGTACACACTAGATTACAAATCTCAACTGCGTCAGTGATTGCGGCTGATTTTGTTTACTCTCTGCAGAAGATGCCTCTTCCTCAGGTTCCTCTAAACATATAATAGCAGACGGAGCCGTAGATGAACCACCGCCCTATCACCAAACGAAACTCAAAATGATGTTTCATTCATTTTAAAAAGAGCTTTTGATGTCATGAAAGATTGCTGCTGAAACAACAGAAAGCTCCATAATCATGGAATGTTATGTTACAACTTTTGTATAATAATTATGGAATATTATAATATTTTATACATCCTCTGAAAAGTGTTAATTGTTAATACCAGGAAATGCAGAGAAAATCACGTATGCTACTTATATGACAGCAGAAAATGTCAGTCAACGGGTTTGTGTCGGAAGAGAACAGCTTAGAATCGATATCTGAAGATACCATTGGTCAGCAGACTAAAGGTGTTTTAGCCAAAGACAGGTACGAAGGAATTCTTCATCAAGACCGCTGTCTCTAAAGAAATACTTGCCAAAAGCAGCATATGAAAAGGGAAACACGGGAGAAAGGCTGGTGCTAAAGAAAATGGTGATGAAATCATTGCATGAAAAAAGTGCTGGTGAAGACCAGTGGCTGAAGAAAATAGTGATGGAATGTTAAAGCTGATGAAAATGAGAATGAAATGCTAATGTCTGCAAAAAATGCTAATGACTGCAAATAAAAAAAAATGCTGATGTCTGAAGTAACTTCAGGTGAAACACCGATGTCTAAAGAAAATGCTGATAAAAGGATTATGTCTGAAAAACTGAAGGTGAAAGCACAATGACTGAAAAAAATGGCGAAAAAGGTCAATGACTCACAGTAATCGCAGCCCAAAACTATAAGTTTGATGAAAATTCTGACTTAAAAATCGTATTCTTTCCTTTCTTGTTGTTGTCTCGGGGCTTGACGACCACCATGAGCAAATCTCAGCCCTGTAAACAATAGCCCGTCTCGTATTTGAGGCCAATAGTTCCACTAAAGGGAGAGGGTCAGCACTACTCATGGGTCGTCCGGGTCTCGGGCCTGATCCAGGGCCAAGCTCTGAAAACTAGCCAGAAAGCAGAGCCTCTGACTGCCCGACCTCCGCTCTGCTCCTTTCTTGGAGAGCTTTATGAACACTGTACAAGCTTCAGGATTCTCAGGCTTTACTGTTTTGTAAATTGAGAGTTACTGTGCCCTGCTTTGAAAAAAAAGCATCGAAATGCCTTTGGTTAAACAAGTAGAATTTTAAAAACCTGAAAATTTATGAGATGAACATTTTTTTTTTTTTTGCGTAGATGGCTCTTACCAAAATGCATTTTTTTCTCCTATATATATATATATGTAATTTTATTTGGTTTCTGGGTTTAAGGACCATCATGACCAACTGAGTTCTGTAAGCGGTCGCCCGTCCCTGATTTAGGGCCACGGGTTCCAGACAAGAAAAACAGCTATTGCTGTAAGATAAACAGGCTGCCCAT
Source organism: Macrothele yani (assembly GCA_039090855.1). Taxonomy (NCBI): domain Eukaryota; kingdom Metazoa; phylum Arthropoda; class Arachnida; order Araneae; family Macrothelidae; genus Macrothele; species Macrothele yani. Next base: position 68,443,452 of record CM077025.1, on the reverse strand, counting down.
GACTCATCCGGGACTCGATCTCGGACCATTCTTGGAGGAGCGGTCAGAGGTCCTATAAAGAATGGTGTCAGTAATGATAGTGTTCATAGTGTTCATAAAGTTAAAAAAAAATCAATTTTTGCGGTATTTCTGATCCGAGTAGTCGTTACAAACACTGAGAGCAGTAGTGAGCATTAAAATAAATAACTTACATTTTGGTACGGGAGCAGACCATCTGCTGCTTTCCTGGCATACAATAATAGCTGTTCCATCCATCATGTGGTTGGAATTGCATGCAAACTGCAAGACATCTCCACCTCTGTATGTTTCTTTGTGGCTGCCTTGGAGATAACCATTTTTGGGCACTTCTGGGGACTCACAAATAACTTCTGCAATTAAAGAACAGTAAAAGTTTTATCCTTCGAAAGACAAATAAAAATAACTAGTTTAGAGCTCCGTGGGAGACTCACAGTAGTGTTTATTAAAAACAGAAAGGCAACATATTTTACATTTCACGAAAGACACATAATACACTGACGGAAAAAAATCCCAACACCACGAAAAAATAGTTGTAGAGGAATGAAATGGCGGCAATACATTTGTATAGGTAACATATTTAATCGATTAAGGTTTCAAGATCACAGCTTATTGTAAGCGCCAGAAGAGCCATTTTAAATGTGAAATGCTGGTACATTAATAACCGGTGTAACCGCCAGAATGTTAAATGCAAGCACGCAAACGTTCATGCATTGTGTCGTACAGGTGCTGGATGTCAGTTTGTGAGATGGAGTTCCATGCCTGTTGCACTTGGTCGGTCAATACAGGGACGGTTAATGCTGGTTGGGGGTGAGGCTGAAGTTGTTGTCCAATGATTTTCCATACGTGCTCGATTGGTGATCTAGCAGGCCACGGCAACATGTCGACACTCTGTAGAGCATGTTGGGTTACAACAGCGGTATGCGGGAGAGCGTTATCCTGTTGGAAAACACCCCCTGGAATGCTGTTCATGAATGGCAGCACAACAGGTTGAATCACCAGACCGACGTACAACTATGCCGTCAGGGTGCGTGGGATAACCACGAGAGTGCTCCTGCTGTCATAGGAAATTGCTCCCCAGACCATAACTCCAGGTGTAGGTCCAGTGTGTCTCGGCCGCAGACAGGTTGGTTGCAGGCGCTCACCTGGCCTCCTTCTAACCAACACAGGGCCATCACTGGCACCCAGGCAGAACCGGCTTTCATCAGAAAACAGAACAGATTTCCACTCTGTCCTCCAATGAGCTCTAGCTTGACACCACTGACGTCGCAAACGGCAGTGGTTTGGAGTAAGTGGAATGCAAGCTACAGGGCGTCTGCCTCGGAGCTGTCCTTCAAGTAACCGATTTGTAACAGTTCGTTGTGTCACTATGGTGGCAACTGCAGCTCGAATTGCTGCCGCAGACGCTGTACGATGCGCCACGGCCATACGCCGTACACGGCGGTCTTCTCTCTCAGTAGTGCCACGTGGCCTGCCGGAACCCGGTCTTCTTGAGGCAGTATCTTCCCTTGACCACCGCTGCCAACAATCATGCACAGTGGCTACATTCCTGCCAAGTCGTTCTGCAATATTGCGGAAAGAAAATCCACCTTCTCGTAGCCCTATTACACGACCTCGTTCAAACTCCGTGAGCTGTTGATAATGGCTTCTTCGTCTTCTTAAAGGCATTCTTGACTAACATCAACACACTACGTCGAATCTGAACGATAACTAACGCTCACGAACGTTACAGCGCGTATTTACAGCAAACCTGCTTTGCATGTTCCGAGGGGCGCTACAAGCGTCACACGTATGCGCCGAGCGCGAAATTTGCATAGATGTCATCTTACAGATGTACTGTCACCGCCTACCAACTGTCGTTTATCTAACACAACCCCTTCTTGGTGTTGGGATTTTTTTTCCGTCAGTGTATATATATTTTAACAAGAATGAAATTCGTATTTGAAAAGTGAAGAATAGAATATGTTTTGGGGAGATTCGAAAAAGGGAGAATTTAAACGCTGAAAATGCACGCATAGCAAAGAATAGCCCCTAGAGCAACGTTCGGCAAACGGTGTGCCCCCACAAGATTAAAGGTGTGACGCGAACTTTTACCTATTATGCTACTGTAAGAAATTAATTGTCGAGTTTTATTTTTTACGCTTTCCAACCGTAGGTTGAAGAAGCGTATATGCTCCAGCTTTTTCCGTCTGTCTGTCCGTCCGTCGGCACGATAACTCACGTAAAAATGGTTCGATTTCGATGAAATTTTAGTATGTGGTAGGGGACCGCCAGGGGACGAACCCTATTGAAAATGAGTGAAGTGGGGTCAAAGGTCACGCCATAAGAGCGGAATTCATTCAATTGTCCTTATGCGTCATAACTTGCGTAACTATGGTTCGATTTCAATGAAATTTTAGTATGTGGTATGGGTCAACCTGGGGACGAACCCTATTGAAAATTGGTGAAGTGGGGTCAAAGGTCAGGACATAGGAGCGGGATGTATTCCATTGCCCTTATGCGGCATAAGGTGCGTAAAAATGGTTCGATTTCGATGAAATTTTAGTAGGCGGTAGGGGACCACTTGGAGAGTAACCCTATTGAAAATGGGACAATGGAATCAAAGGTGTGGACATAGGATCGGGATCCATTCCATCGCCCTTATCTCACACTATTAAGGTGGACATCAAGTAATTTTGCTTCCTATATTTCCAATGGAAAACCTTTTGCACACATTTCCTTCACAATTAGTGTGTTCCCAAGGATGGAAATTTGAACATCGATTAAAATAACTTCATACTATAACTTGGAATACTTAACATTTTGTAAAACATAAGCATAATTATTTTAAAAAACAATAACGTTTCCTTTGGTGGTGTTGAAACCAGAAAAAAGATGGCGCGATCTGTGCTTTGATGACGTCAGTGGACAAATAAATGTTGGATTGCATAATTACGGTTATGGTTTAGAAAATATTAAGTATTCCAAGTTATGAAATGAAGCTATTTTAATGAATGTTCAAATTTTCATCCTTGGAAACGCATTGTTTGTGACGAATATTTGTACAGAAGTTTTTCCATTGGAAGTATAGGAAGCAAAATTACTTGACGTCCACCTTAAAGTAGCAATTCTTGTATGTATGTATGTACATTTTATTTTGAAAACGGCTCTAAGAATTTTGATGAAAGTCGTTAGCTTACAGTTTTCTGGTATTAGAAATCGATTTAGCTTGATCTCGACATTAGAAATCGATTTAGCTTGATTATCGATTTAGCTTGATCTCGACGATCGATTTCGATGAAATAGGAGAATTCGTTTAGTGGGTTAAATACCCACCCCGAATTATAACGTTTTTATTGGCATGGCGTCGTTCCATTAATGTTACCAATGCTTAGAAATCTTATGACATCACAATCTCGCGTTTGAAAATGTTGGCGCGCGGTCACATCATCGGTCTCATTACGTCACGCGTTGTGTGTGGATCCTATTTAAGTTTTATGACGTCACACTCTTGCGGCGAGAGATGGTCGCGATTCCCATCTGCCTCATTACGTCACGCGTTGTGTGCGTATGTCCGTCCGCACGATAACTCGCCTAACAATCGTTCGATTTCGATGAAATTTTAGTATCTGGTAGGGGATCACCTGGGAAGGAACCCTATTTAAAGTGAACGAAATAGGGTCAACGGTCAGTACATAGCAGCGGGATCCATTCCACTGTTATTTTGCGCCATAACTAACGTAAAAACGGATCGATTTCGATGAAAGTTTAGTATGTGGTAGGGGACCACCTGGCGACAAACCCTGTCGAAAATGGGCGAAATGGGGTCAAAGGTCACGACATAGGAGTGGAATCACTTCCATCGCCATTATGCATTATTACTTATGTAAAAATGCTTCGATTTGAATAAAATGTTAGTATGTTGTAGGGGCCTCCCTGGGGACGACTTCTGTTGAAAATGGGAGAAATAGGGTCAAAGGTTAGGACACAGGAGCGGGACCTATTCCATAGCCCTTATGCATCATTACTTACGTAACAATGCTTCGATTGCGACAAAACTTTATCATGTTATTTCGGAGGTATTCCGAACCGGTTCTGTTGAATATCATCGAAATGGGATCAAAGGTCAGGGCACAGGACCGAGATTTATTCCACAGCCATAATTCTCATACCTTGAGTGATAACTTGAGTAATGATTTCTGGTATGTTGGAAAGCGTATCATAATCAATGCATTGCATGATTTTACTAACTTGTTAAATTTTATCAGAGTTACTGTGTTTCATATGCTTGTATTTCATTCTCTGCCGCTGCACTGGTTAAATAAGATGATGCTTGTTTATTCTCTACTAAATGCCGCGAGTTTTTATGTATTCTAAGAAATTAAATGTAAATTATTTTCTCATAGTTGTTGTTACATCACAGTTCTGCTTATTGATATATTTATGTTTCTCGCCTCTACCGCTGCGCTATGCGGCTTCTTTGTTGCACTTGCCGCTTGTTCTGTGTACTCTTTTCTTTAAAAGTGCGGGGATTAGCAAAACTTTCTCTGTCTTTCATTATTTTATTACGTTGTTTTGGTGTTTGTCCCTGTTTGTTAGTTCTTCTTCAACTTTTTTACTTTTTGCCTGTACCGATTCACCCACCCATTGTCAGACTTTATTTTAAATAAGTCGGTATATGTGTCCCTTCTCCCCTTTGAGGAGTATAGGTCCCGCGTCTTACAATTATTTCAGTTCTATCACACCTGTGCTCTGAAGTAGTCAGAAAAATGTGATTGCTAATCAGTTTTGCTATTTTCTATTACTGTTAAACTATTTTACGTTTTCAAGATGGACAAGTTCCTTGTATGGGTGAAGTGTTTCGTCCACGAGTGCAAGTAGTGAAAGCATTGAGTCCGATAAAAAGAAACAAAAATTAGTGCACCGGCAGTATAGTGATAATTATTTATCTTACGGTTTTTTTTTGGTGTGGTAACAAAACATGCCCAATCCCTGAGTGTATCGTTTGTGGTGAAAAACTCAGTAATATTGCTATTGTTCCCAGTAAATTAAAACGGCATTTGTCAACAAAACATTGTTCTCTGTCAAGCAAAGATATCAATTATTTTCGTCGGTTGTTAGAACAAAAAAAAAAAAGTTCATGAATGCGACAGTACGTGTTTCGGAAAAAGTACAGAAAGCTAGCTATAAGGTAGCCGAACTTATCGTAAAGACCAAAAACCACACAGAATACCTGAAACGTTGTTAATGCCTGCTTGTAAAGAGATGGTGAAAATTGTCCGGGGTTCAGAAGCTGCTAGTGAAATTTCATAAATTCCTCTCTCTGCTGACACAATCAGTCGACGAGTTAGTGACATGTCCAGTGACATTGAAGGAGAACATCAACAGCAGTCAGAAGTTCTCACTTCAGATCGACGAGTCCACCGATATTAGCGGTCACGCACAACTTCTTGCCTGCATTCGGTACATAGATGGATATGCAATTGCAACTAATTTCTAATTTTGCAAAGAACTTCCAGAGCGAGCCAACGGCGAAGAAATATTTCGTGTGACTAATGAATATATTCTCCATAATGAATTAAAATGGAAGGATTATGTTAGTGTTTATACAGACTGAGCCGCTTCTATGACAGACCGAGTGAAAGGATTTGCAGCTAAAGTACGCGAAGTAAATCCTAACATACGATGCGATAATTGTCTCATCCACCGCGAAGCCATTTTTGCTAAATCTTTGCCGTCTTTTCTGAACGTTGTGTTGGAAGAAGTAGTAAAAGCCGTGAATCTGATCAATCGCGGCCCCTAAATTCGCGGCAGGAAATGGGACCAGAACACACTACACTCCTGCTGCACACAGAAGAAGGGTGGTTATCACGAGGAAAAGTGTTAACGCGAATATTTGAACTTAAAGAGGAGGTGCCTGCATTTTTGACTGTTGAGGGGCATGAGTACGCGGATTTATTTGCAGATGATGAATGGGTATGTAAGTTGGCATATCTTTCCGGTATTTTCGTACATTTGAATGAGCTGAACAGAAAAATGCAAGGTAGGAACGAAAATATTCTGACTAGTATGAGGATAAGATTCAAGGATTTGTGAATAAGCTGAATTTATGGATACAGAGAATTGAAAATGGGTCGTTTGAGATGTTCCCGACGTTATGGACACTTGCTGACGGCAATAAAGTGGTGATGGACTTAATTAAAGAACATTTAGGAATCTTGCAGCAGAAGTTCAAGAAGTATTTTGGAGAGAGTGTTCAAGGTTTCGACTGGGTTCGTGATCCATTCGTTGCGAATTCAAAACCTCTTCCGATTAATATACCTACAAGAGGAACTCGCAGGTTTAAAAGCAGACAGAACATTGAAATTAAAACTTCCCGAAATGTCTTTGGACACATTTTGGTTGACAATAAGGTGTGAATACCCGGCTATCTCCGAGATGGCAGTTAATGTCTTATTGCCATTTTCAACTACATATTTGTGTGAACTGGGCTTCTCGACGTTGACTGAAATTAAAACATCAAAGAGGGAGAGACTCAAATCCGTCGATGAAGAAATGAGAATTGTATTGTCAACGATTCGGCCTGTGTGCAGCTAAGCATGCGCAAGTATCACATTGAAGGTATGAGTACAATTATTTACTTTAATAGAAATAGAAAAACATATTTTCTTGTATTTTCTACAGTGAATTAAAGTTCATCAATTGCTAATCAATGCTCGACTCGATTTCTGTTTAATAATCATCATCATCATTATCAATCATTATCAATCCACTGCTGGACGAAGGTCTCCTCAAGTTTCTTCCACAACGGTCTGTCTTCTGCCCGTCTCTTCCATGTTACTCCAGCATACTTTCTAATATCATCCGCTCATCTCCCATGTGGTCTTCTTCTGGGTCTTTTCCTGTCCCTTGGAATCCAGTCTAAAATTTCAGCTGTCCATCGATGGTCTGTCCTTCTGGTAATATGTCCAGCCCATTGCCATTTCAGGGATTTTACTCTGGTCATGATGTCTTCCACTCTTGTCATTTTTCTGATCCACGAGTTCCTCTTCTTATCTCTCCTGGTTACACCAAGCATGCAACTCTCATGCTGCTTTGAGTTGTCTGCAGTCTTTGTATGTCACTTTTAGTTAAAGTCCACGTCTCTGCACCATATGTAAGCACTGGAAGGATGCATTGATCAAACACTTTTCTTTTAAGACATAATGGCATATTGCTCCTGAAAATTATACTGTCTCTTCCAAATGCTCTCCAGGCAAGTTTTATACGCCGATTAATTTCTTCATCAATGTGACCCTCACTTGATATCTGCTGTCCAAGATAAATGTATGTATCAATCGATAAATCTTCATTTCTTGTAAAAGCATCAATCGATAAATCTTCATTTCTTGTAAAAGCATCAATCGATAAATCTTCATTTATTGTAAAAGCATTGCACATCACTTTTGTCTTCTGAAAGTTCATTTCTAATCCCACTTCTTTACTCTTGTCAGCAAGTTCCTGGATCCTACCCCAAGCCCTGATGGGGTGGTTGCAAAAATGACTACGTCATCAGCAAAACGAAGGTGAGTCAGATAATCTCCATTAATCTTTATCCCTTTGTTTTCCCAGTTCAGTGATTGAAAGATATTTTCCAATGTGGCATTAAAGAGTTTGGGAGATATAGTGTCACCTTGTTTCACTCCCTTTCCAATCTTTAGGGGTGCTGTATTCTCAAATACACGAATCTTTGTATTTGCATGTTCATAGATGTTATGAATAATACTAATGTATGCATCTTCAAAACCGCAGGATTTCAAAACCATTGTAACTGCTAATGGTTTCACCGAATCAAAGGCCGTTTCATAGTCAATAAAAGCCATGCATAATGGAAGTTCATATTCCCTCGCTCTTTCAATTAGTTCTCTCAGTACGTGGATATGATCTATAGTGCTGTAGCCACTCCTTAGTCCAGCTTGTTCTCTTGGTTGAACCATGTCCATTGTCACCTTCAAGCGGTCTGAAAGAACTTAAGTGAAGATTTTATAAACCACTGATAGGATGCTGATAGGTCTGTAGTTCCTAAGATCCTCAATGTCACTTTTATATGTAGCAGGATCATTGTAGCATTGTTCCAATCCTCAGGAATCTTCCCTTCATTAAGGCATCGAGTGAAAACTTGGGCAAGCACTGTTTCAATTTCTCCACTTGCTTCTTGTATGATGTCTACTGTAATTCCATCTTCTTCTGGAGCTTTCCCCCGTTTCATGTTCTTGATTGCATGTGTAACTTCTGCTGGGAGGACTGGAAGAACTCTGGTACCTTTTGTAATGTCTGGAGTGCATGCATCATCCCTTTCATATAGTTTTGAGTAGAAATCTTTCACTCTTGTCAAAATTTCACCTCTATTTCTTGTTACAGAACCATCTTCTTTTTTCAGAGCCATAATCTGTTTTCCTCACTTACTCAGATGCCCCTTTGCTCTCTTTCGGCTTTGGTTGTTTTCAATTGCTTTCCTCACTATTTCACAGTTGAATTTCCTTACATCTTCGACACAGATGTCCACTTTTCAGTTCAATGAGATCTTCTCCTTTTCTCCTTACCTCACTTAGCCCGACAATGTCCCACTTGATCCTTTGTTGTTCTTCTTCCAATTCAAGGAGCCTTGAATCAGAAGATAGGGAGCGTCCATTATATGTAGCCAAGGTCAGCATCAAATGGAAGCCTAGTCCGGTCCTCAGGTGATTCTTAGCACCCTCTGCCTTCATGTCGCACTGACCGCTGCCTTGGCCAGATACATTCCAGCTGCCGGAGACTGAGGGCCAAGATTTTAGTTGTGGAGTTATTTTGGAGGGTTTGGCCATAACTCACCACGCTAGCCAAGCGGGTTGGTGAATGTGGGATAGCATTTCCTCTAATCCCGATGGTATAGTTTAATAACAAAATAATATAATAAAATAATAATAATAATAAAATGTTGATTGCATTATGTATTTATATTTATAGTGTCATATCATACCTTTTTGAGGGGATTAACATTTTGGTGTGCCGTGTTGAGTCATGGATAATTTAAAGTGTGCCGCGAGTAGAAAAAGGTTGCGGAACACTGCCCTAGAAGACTCCTCGATCGACCGTTGCGAGGAACGCTAAGAAAGAAGTCTGTCGAAGAAACCTCCCAGTAAACAACAAAACAGTTTGAACGTCTGGGTCACACAGAAAGAAATGTTGGAGTCAGTCAAACCAAAATCGGATTTTAAAAGTCAAGCATTCTGTTTTTTACAGCCACAGGAAGGGAGACGACGAGAAGTTATAGCAGCAGTTGCATTATTGGCCGTCGCAAGCAGCAGACGTGCAAAGAAGTAGGGAATCAGCAATCCTTTGGAAGAAATGCATCTCGGTGCTGGGCCGGGAAAAGCTGAGAAAAGACCCACAAAGTTGGTGGGGACATTTTTATTTGATTTGCACGCGGAGAAAAGGGCTTTATACGGATTGTTTTTGGGTAGCGAACTAGCCTTCAACGGAAGTTGTTAAGATAGTTAGCTGCGCTGATCATCGAGGTTATGAAACTGAAGCGAGCAGAGCGGTAACAAGAACTAGCCTCCAACGGAAGTTGTTAAGATAGTTAGCTGCGCTGATCATCGAGGTTATGAAACTGAAGCGAGCACAGCGGTAACAAGAACTAGCCTCCAACGGAAGTTGTTAAGATAGTTAGCTGCGCTGATCATCGAGGTTATGAAACTGAAGCGAGCACAGCGGTAACAAGAACTAGCCTCCAATGGAAGTTGTTAAGATAGTTAGCTGCGCTGATCATCGAGGTTATGAAACTGAAGCGAGCACAGCGGTAACAAGAATGCATTGACTCTGAAAATCTTGACAGAACGGGACACCGGAAAGGAATTTGCCGAAGCAGCGATCCTACAAGATATTGTGGAAATTAAATGCAGCGGGACTGACCCAGCCCCACGCTTAAAAACTTAGCGCTACAGAGAAAACCTTGTAAGGGTAGTTTGAATCGGAAAGCGTCATAAGAAAGCAAGCTAGTGTTGCATATCTGGATATTGAGTTCAGTGGTTTAGTGCTAATTGAAAAAGTAGAGGAACGTGCGGTGCCTTTAAGTCTTCAATAACTTTCCCTTCTTACCAACCTCCTCGGCCTTTCGCTTCTCCTCGTTTTACTTTTTTATATTTATGGTATAAGAAAGTATAGTGGTCGGACGAAATCAAACTTCCGGATTCACGTGTTTTGGCATTCAAGGAACAAGATTTCACCATCTTGGTAAGAAAACACTGAAATGTCGGGGCTCAAATTATGGCCGTTTGGGTGTGAAAAATTAAAATCAGCCTCATATTATCGAGTAAAATATCGTTGAAAGCGGACACTAATTTAGAGTGCAATGGTGAAAGCCTTTTATTACTGGGAGTCTTAGCTCTCGAGATATTTGGATAGGAGCAGTTTGGGTATAGCACAAAACAAATTTAAGTAAAAATTAGTAAGTAAGATGTCGTTTTAAGCAACATTTTATGGAGATAGCAAAGGTAAAAATATTACATTGCTCCGAGTCTTAGTTCTGAAGATATTTTGGGAAATGTTGATGAAATAGCTTTGTCACGTGACTATGAAATGTTAACATAACGTGACTCTGAGGAATTTTGGCTGTGTTTAAAATTAGTCCAGCACAATTAAAGGGCACTGGTAAGTTGTAACGTACCAGGAGATGTGACGTTCCTGCCAGAAGGACGCACACGACATAAAGGCAGATAGGAATCAGAATAAAACGTCCGCGTAGCTCAATTGGTAGAGCAACTTATTCCGGAAGGAGGGGATCCGGGTTCGAATCCTGGCGTGGACAGAAATGAAGGAGAAATTTACTTCGTTATAAAGTAAACTAAATTCAGTGAGACTCACAACTTGATTCCTTAATGATGACTAGATTAATTAAATTTTTAATTACAATAATTTTTCCAATACAATATTCCTACTGCAACGTTTTTAACAACAGAAAAAGGAGGTTCAAAGGACTGATTGAGTTAGAACGGATTTAGAGACTAACTCTACCTTCAAACAAACATGGGACGTTAATTCCACTAATTGTGTAGTTTTTCTGTTACATTTTTATTGAAAAATAATTATATGACATTCGTATTTAAAAAAAAAAAAGACAAATTATGCTGCATAGATTCTACCTGATCGTGTGTTGGCTGATAAGAAAAAGTACCGGAACGCCGTTTCGGGGCGTTCCGGTCCTACTACACCACTGATTGAGTTGGTATCTCTGCACACAGGACGCAACAGAGCAAAATGTCTTCCAAATTGGGCTTCGGGTCGACACCCAACCATCTTAGGGGAGACTTCACCCTGTGCTAGCAAAGCGTCCTAGCGAACTAGTTAGAAAACGGAATTTTGTTCCTTGTGTGTGAATGTATATTATCAATGCCGTCTCAGCGTTGATCGATTAGCGCGACTCTATTGGATTATCTACGACGTTCACGAAGAAAACAGGCATGTGCGTGTATATTGTTAAGAAAACCACAGAATTGTGATATCTACTATCACTTCTGGATAACAAATTCTATTCCTTAAGTACTTTTGACTTGAGTTTTGTTGTCTCTGGAATATACTCAGATCAGATCAGATCATCTGTAAAAGATTTTAGGAAAGAAGTGTCTGACCCCAGGTCTTAAACAACCCTTAGGAAGCTAGGAGATTTGGACAACAGTATCCAAAGGAAAGTCACACGGAAGCGAAGTAGAAAGAGGAAGGAAGAACCTTTTATTTGTAACCGGGGGGGGGAGGGGGGAGTTCCCATCCGACGCACGGCGGATATTTAGTGGTTCGAGCGTGCGTACCTGCCTGGTATCGAACCTGAGACCTTTCCGTTATTAGGAACTCATCAGCAATCCAACTACTTGTAAGGAACTCTGATTAGCATGAAATCCTTATCATCTTATGTAGGAGCCGATATATTGTATAAGGTTAACAGCACAAAATCCAGCCCATATGCCTTTAGATTTTAACCAGTAACCGCGTTTGTGAATTTATTATGCTAATTATCTAAATTATCAGCCTTTGATTGTGTTATAAATTCTTGGCTGTCATTTTATTTGGCATTTAGGACACAATTACACCCCAACTGTTCACATCCTTCACCCGCAGCATCAAAAAAACTTCGTTCTCCACTTTCTCCAGTTACGACGCTTCTGCTATTCTGAAAGACAGGACCCAATAATATATACAAAAGATGCAGGCAACTGAAAGAAGCATGGAGACATGCATGCTTGGTGTGCCTCTCCCGTGCTTCTTCGAAAGATAACCAGGAAAGATAACAAGAAGAACTCGTGGATAAGGAAAATGACAAGAGTGGAAGACATCATGATCAGAGTAAAATACCTGAAATGGCAATGGGCTGGATTTTAGACTGGATTCCAAGGGACAGAAAAAGGCCGAGAAAAAAGACCACGTGGGAGATGGTGGATGAACTTCGAAAGCATGCCGCAGTGACATGGAGGAGACTGCCTCAAGACAGACAGTTGTGGAAACTTGGCGAGACCTTCATCCAGCAGTTGATTGATAATGGTTGAAAATGATGATGACGATGATGATGATGATATATATATATATTATATCATTTGAAGCAAAGCGCATCCTTAAAAAGCACTGTTGTGTAGAAGATGTCGTCGGTATATTAATTCCATTTCACTAAAGAGTGTGTTTTCATGACTTGACCGTTATCGCAAATACAGGACAAACAAGAAACTGAGGCTTCTTTTTATGGTGAGTGGTACATTTTGATCTGAAAGCGACAAACCTACTTTGTGAAGAAGTATATTTGAATTTTTGACTTCATTAATTTACATCTCAGAGCCGTATGAATCAATATACGTCTCAGAGAGATGTTCAGCTACAAATAACGTGCCATTTATTATATTTTTGTTGGTATTGGTGTTGCAAGTAGCTGATCTCCGGAGGTAGTTATTTACCTTGTGCCAAATAAGTAGGTGCATCAGTGGCGGCTCGTGGTTGGAAAAATAGTTGAAGAGGTACAAGAGCAGTATGAAAAGATATCTACTGTCTACAATGAAAATCCCTTAATGAGGACTTACTTATTTTTTTATATTAAATCAATTTTTATTCCTTTTAAAGCTGCAGATTTGTCGATTATGTCGTCATAAGATGGTTAGATGGTTGTTTCTTCGTGAGCATCAATAAAATGTCTTCCTGAATAGAAATATTTGCCAGCGAAGCAAGTCTATCTTAGGAACTAGTGTTTCTTGAGCAAGTTTGTATTCTTTTAAGAAAACTTCTTTCCACTGGCATACTTGTAGATGGAGTTGTTAAACTGAGGAAAACCAATTTATAATCTTCTGTAAAAATGTCTTTGTCTCCGTGAAACACTCGAAGGAGTTCTTGAGTCAATATATTCCTTAATTTTTCATCGGCATATAAAAGACTCAGTTCATTTTTAGGGCGCTGTGTTTAGTAAATATGTTTCCGTAAAAATGTAGATTTTCAAGAGCGCGAGAGGGAAAGCATGCATTAAATTATTCGAATTTGGTTGTGTCAGCAAGTCAGACAAATTGAAGTTTCTTACAGTCTTGAAATCTTATATCCATTTTCCATAAGAATGTGGTCCAAAATTTTAAAATACAATTGTTTATAATTTTGAAAAATTGTTTCCTGTGTAAGAGCATCATATTCCCGTGCTTATTTCTGTGATTTTGCTAGCTTTTCCAAACTGTGCTTCAAATAACTAATCGTTCTTTTTATGGCTCAAAATTACACGAGTTTTTTTTTTTAATTTGAGTTACACAGTAGTTTATGTTTAGTTATTTTTTCTTCAAAAGTTCGAATAATAGATCGGTGGAGCCAAAAATGTAAATTCAAAAGTGTTAATATCATTCAAAAACCCCTTGGCAAGATGAATTGATTTTTTGTCTGATTATTCGATATTCGTCAGAAATACGAACACTTTCTTCAATTTATCCCAATCTTCAACAATTGCACTTACTAATTTCGAAGTGGAGGACCATCGAGTTTCTGCTATGGTTGGTCTGCATCTTGCGGTTTTGCCGCCCCGGTGGCGCAGTGGTCTAAGCGATGGCCTCTGATCATTCGTCCGAACGGGGTCCGGGTTCGAATCCCGGTGAGGCATGGATGTTGTGTTTGTCTTACGGCACTGGATCTCTCCCTTCCCTGGAACCAGTGACCCTAAATTAGGAACGGGCGACTGCTTATAGCCCATTGAGTTGCTCACGGTAGTCGTTAAACTTCCAATCAATCATATTGCGGTTGTTGATATAAGTGTATAAGACCGCTTCGCAGAATGGTGAACAAACGAAGCAATTCCACTGAGGCTTGCAAAAAGTATTCGACACTTAGAAATTTTAGAAAAACTCTGGTGTAATACAAGATTCAAACGATGAACTAAGCAATGAACAAAAACAGCTTGAGATGCTTTATCCTTGACTTTTTTTCTGTAGCCCATTTAAGTGTCCAGACATTATACTTGCCCCATCGTAACATTGTCCTATTTATTTGTGTTGGTAATCAGACTGTTCCAAAATTTTGTCTAGCATTTTGTATAAAGCTCCTGACGTTCTATCTTCATTCACATCATAGAAACCCAAAAATCCCTCAACCAATACATCTTCCGAATCAACAATAAAAAATTATTTAATTTTTGACGTGATCGTTTACATATTCAGAAATACATTCAATTAATTCATTTTGAATAGTTTTTTATCCTTTCGTATTGATTTTCAATTTCTAAAGAACTTCTTCATATCAACAACGAAAGTAATTCAATGAAATTTCCACGATTTATCGAGCCCATGCTTTCGTCATGGCCATGGAATGCTAGTTCTTGCTAATACTAATACTGATACTGACTAATACTAATACTGCATCAATCACTGTATGCAGGAAAAGTCTATTTAAACGAACGGTTTCGTTAAAATGCGTTTTCAAAAGCCTAGCATTTTCCCTAAGGGATCGGCAATGGTGTTTTGAATTTTTTAAAAATTCCTTAACAATAAAAATAATTTTAACAATAAAAATAATTTCATCCGCATTTCAGGTGTTTGCTAGAATCCCGATGTTTATGAAGTGGCCGTGTTACGCTTAATAAATCTGAGAATCCATCTTTATTCCACGCCGAATGTTTATTACTAAAAAGTAAGCAGGGCCAAAAAAAATAAAAATAAATTAACACCCGCTCCACCGTGATCTCTCACGACTTTACGCTCAAAAACTGAAAGATGCAGAGGTAAGGCGCGTGCAGCTGAAACACTTCACTTGAGCGAGCAGATTGGGGAGGGTGACGTCACGGTTACCATGACAACTTGGCCGAAAAATGCAGACTTCCAAGCATTCTCATTTCGGCTCTTCACTTGCGCTGTTTTGCGTGTAAGGATTTGTTTTCCGTATTGAGCGCGCCATAGGAATTAATATCTATTCAAAATTTTGAGTATTTTGGAAATGAATAAAGGCAAAAAAGAATATATTATAAAAAATACTGAATAAAACTTTATTTTGAGTAAAATAGGTGAAAAGGCACTTCACCTACTTCACCCGAGAAGCCGCCACTGAGGTGCATGTGTAGTCAAGAACTCCTCTGGAAAGTTTTATTTCTCTTCTAGGTTATCGGTAAACACATCAAGTAGATTCTGAATCTTACAATATCACTCTCTAGAATCCAAATGATTAATGTTCCTTCTTTGGATGCATTTTTGTACAACCACTGCACTCAGCTATGTTAGAGCTCATATTTCCGTAAACATTGCAGACAATAAAATTACACTCCAAGTAGATGTCAGGCATTTGGATAGCATGTTCATCCAAATCTGAGAAGGTTCGAGATACGCCACCAAGCTTGACAAGTCATTCTAAGAACTCCTTTGATTTTCATCCGCATACAGGTTTTGTGTTAATGTTTTAACGCACAGCCAAACATCTCAGCTAGAACGTTGTTCAAGAGATCTCAGAGGTCTCTCTCGAACAACGTTCTATCTGCGTTCGAGGTGACTTCAGAGACGAGTCTGAAGTCACCTCGAAATACTATAATTTTATCTCCAAAAGTGTTGTTGATCTGTGAAATATCTTAGAGCAAATATTGCTGTAGGAGCGAACGTACCCAGCTAATTATGTGGTCACGCCCTAAATTATGTTTCGCAGTCGTCCACGTTATAGAACCCCCTCACAGCCAATAGAAGCACCAGGTTCGTTCCTAAGAACTTACCCCAATATTAATATTGAGTGAACGGACGCTCCTCCCCTCTTTACTGTAAGGAATATCTGTGAACCAGGAGGATAGATTGAGACTGCCGAAAAACTACAGATAAAAACTACCAATGGCTACAAAGTAAGTGCTGAAAGACTTGATTGAAAACGTAACAACATTTAATGAATAATATAGGAGGCTTTTGCAGGTTAGCTTGTCCGTAGAAAAAGACAACGCTCTCCGTAGTGATAAATCAAGCGTCTTGCTTCCAATGGAAAGAGAAACATTTGTAATTTGCCAACCTACCAATCGGCGCCAATCATCTACCGATACTCGTGAACTAGGGAGAAAGTCTTTCTCGATAACACCTAAGACTGTATCTCTCCGTGGTTTCTTATCTATCCGACGATCCACACAATCGGTGAGAGTCTTCGTCACGGTGACCGTTTCACCATATTTCTAAGTTACACTCTCTGGCTAACGGAAGAAATCGCGAGAGTCTCTCTTCCCGAGACCTGTGTCGCCGATTTTTCTTAACCTAGAAAATAATAGTTCCGTCACCGTATATGGTATGACTGGACCATCTCGTACCCCTACTCTGGGTACACACGCACCCGAAAATACCTTCGAGTCACGTCGTCAGCTGGAGCTTCCCAGCTCCTCTCCGTTTCGCGAACAACCGACAGACTACCCTTTTCTTTTGGCGCTCTCCCCGCTTTCGCCTCCTCACTGTGCGTACGTCACTGCCGCTTCCTAGCGCCTATCCGTTCAGCGGGCGTTTGTTCTTTCCACTGGATAGCCAGACCGTTTGATGTACCGCATCGGCGGCGTTTCTTAGACTAGCTTAACCCACCGCAAAAGATACAAGCATATATGAACACAATACGTTTTCCTGCCCACATACAATGCTGATGTGCCGACAGCCAGACTTCTCGGCGCCTGTCCTTCGTTAAACAATGTTTGCCGGATGTCATTATCTTAATGGGTCGATCTTTATCGTACCCGAGAAAGGTGTCTGTTTTCCTAAGCGTGAAAACTTCTGGCTTTCTTTGTAGCCTCCAAATATTTTACAAAATGTTCTGGAACTTTCGAAAGTTCTTTGTCTTCGTGGAATACCTTCTATGTTCCATTAGAAAAATGCATATATGGAGGTTTTTCGTCGTACCCTCATACAACATACATTAATTTTTGTATTACATTATAAAACATAATGTCCTTGTTACCAATTCATTTAATGTGTGATTTTCTGATTACACAGACATAATGTTCCATTAAATATGTGTCGTGCGTCGCTAATGTCCCCGCTCTCACAATTATAAATATCTTGGAGCCACTTATAACTGTCAAAGATAATAAGCTCTGCATTTCTTAACAGCTTTGCATCTCGCGACTTCAACGTAATCGTTGAAGAGCCGCCTCGGTGGCCTAGTGGTCAAAGATACGGGCTTTGATAATTCGTACGAGATGTGCTCCAGTTTCTATGAGGTACGGGTGCTGTGCTTGTCTTACGGTGCTGGGTCTTCCCTTCCCTGGAACTAGTGGCCCCAAATTAGGGACTGACGACTGCTCATAAACCAGTGAGTTGCTCATGGTAGTCGTTAAACTTGAAACACCGAGAAACAAACAAAAAATCAATCGTTGAGATAAAATTTCAAGAAATTGCTTTTTTCGTTTTAGAGTCATATGAAGAGAAAATTAATACTTTTATGATAATTTTAAGCGCCCATATTTTTTTGAAAAAAATATGAAGGCTGTTATCCGCTTTCGTGATGTGCAGCACAACATTCCAACCTTCTGATTGTGTTGGGAGGTCTTACATTATTCTATGAATAGATCGTCTACCTAAAGCAATGTTTGAAAAAGTGGACATAACAAGGCAATGGAGGTTGGAGGAAGACCGCCACACAGGAAGACTGCCACACAGGAAAACTGCCACACATTTTTCAACAACTTAGAAAACTGCCACACATCGGAAAATCGCCACACAGGAAAACTGCCACACAGGAAAACTGCCACACAGGAAAACTGCCACACAGGAAAACTGCCACACGATATTCATTAAGGGACCGGGCACAAATTGCTATTCCTCCGAGGAACACTTTGAATGTGTGGCAGTTTTCTGGTGTGGCAGTTTTCCAAGTTTCCGAATTATGTGTGGCAGTTTCCCAAGTTACCTAACGATGGGAAGGAGCTCTTTTGTTTGTCTGAATTTTCATGTCGGTTCATACTTAGGGCAACTGGCCACAGAAGTTCGAGGCGGGGGGGGTATAAAGATTGCCGTTTCTTGGACTATATTGAGAATTGAATTGGGAACTCCAAACAAATTTCGAGAAAACGTTCTATGTAAGCCAAGCAAAAATTGTTTTGTTCAGGAAAGACCAATAAGGTGGGAATTTTTTAATAACGCTGCACTTTTACTTTAGGCACTAAATATTTACATAAGATGTCAAATTTGTAATATTTTTCTTTTACTTAATTAATTCATAGGCCCTACACCTCGGCCTTTTTAACAGCTTTTAATTCGCCGACTTTATATTCATAAATCTTAAGTATCAAATCAAGTCAATAGCATTGCTCTTTTACTTAGACACTAAATAGTCATAGGCCACAGGCGTAGGGCCTTTTTAACAGGTTTTATTCTACCAGTGTCATATTCACAACGTATGTATTCACAATAAATATTTCGTGTTTACACGTTTACACAACGTTTACACACGAAATATTTATTCATAGGCTCCAGGCACTAGGCTTAGGCCCTTTTACCAGTTTTTATTCTACCAATGCCATATTCACAACGTTTAACAAAAAATAAAGTTAATAATATTGGGCATTTACTTAGGCACGAAATATTAATTCATAGGCCCTAGGCCTAGCGCTTTTTCATAGTTTTTACTTTATCACTGCCAAATTCACAACATTTACACAACAAATAAATGTAATAATATTGCGCTTTTACTTAGGCCGGAAATATTAATTCATAGGCCCTAGGCCTAGGTCTTTTGACAGTTTTTATTCTACCAATGCCATATTTACAAGGTTTACACATCAAATTAAGTTAATAATATTACGCTTTTATTTAGGCACGAAATATTTATTCACAAGCCCTAGGCCTAGGCCCTTTTACTAGTTTTTATTTTACCAATGTCATATTCACAACGTTTACACAGCGAATCATGTTAATAATATTGGGCGTTTACTGAGGCACGAAATATTAATTCATAGGGGCTTTTTTAATAGTTTTGACTATCAATACCATATTCATAACGTTTACACAACAAATCAATTTAATAATATTACGCTTATACTTGGGCACAAAATACTAATTCATAGGCCCAGACCAAGGGCCTATGAACGAATATTTCGTGCCTAAATAAAAGAGCAATACAATTACATTTTTTGTGTGTAAACGGTGTGAATATGGCATTGATAGAGTAAAAACTATTAGCAAGGCCTAGGCCTAACCAATGAATTAATATTTCGTGCCTAAGTAAAAGCGCAATATTATTACATTTATTTGTTGTGTAAACGTTGTGAATACGGCATTGATAAAGTAAAAACCATTAAAAAGGCCTAGGCCTACGGCATATGAATTATTATTTCGTGCCTAAGAAAACGCCCAATATTATTAACTTGAATTTCTGTGTAAACGTTGTAAATATGGTATTGGTAGAATAAAAACTAGTAAAAGGGCCTAAGACTAGGCATAGGGCTTGTGAATAAATATTTCGTGCCTAAATAAAAGCGCAATATCATTAACTTGGTTTGATGTGTAAACGTTGTGAATATGACACTGGTAGAATAAAACCTGTTAAAAAGACCTATGTCTGTGGCATATGACTATTTAGTGCCTAAGTAAAAGAGCAATGCTATTGACTTGATTTGATACTTAAGATTTATGAATATAAAGTCGGCGAATTAAAAGCTGTTAAAAGGCCGAGATGTAGGGCCTATGAATTAATTAAGTAAAAGAAAAATATTACAAATTTGACATCTTATGTAAATATTTAGTGCCTAAGTAAAAGTGCAGCGTTACTAAAAAATCCCACCTAGTTGTCCTTTCCTGAACACAGAAATTTTCGCTTGACTTACATAGAACGTTTTCTCGAAATTTGTTTGGAGTTCCCAATTTAATTCTCAATATAGGCCAAGAAACGGCAATCTTTATACCCCCCCCCCGCCTCGAACTTCTGTGGCCAGTTGCCCTAAGTATGAACCGACATGAAAATTCAGACAAACAAAAGAGCTCCTTCCCATCGTTAGGCAACTTGGAAAACTGCCACACCAGAAAACTGCCACACATTCAAAGTGTTCCTCGAAGGAATAGCAATGAAAAGCGTGTGGCAGTTTTCCTGTGTGGCAATCTTCCGGTGTGGCAGTTTTCTTGTGTGGCAGTTTTCCCGGACGGCGGTTTACAGTGAACCGGCAATGGAAACAACTTTCATTGTTAAAATATATAATAAATGAAACTACGCTTCTCCGTTAAATTGTGCAATGTTTATAATACACTCCTTCGAAAGGAATGAAATCTCAAAATCACTTTCTTTTCTTTTTATATAGGGGTTTAACAACTACCGTCAGCAACTCATTGGGTTCTAAGCAGTCGCCTCACCCTAATTTGGGGCCACTGGTGACAGGAAATGGTGAGAGCCAATGCCTTGAGTCAAACACATCATCCATGCCTCACTCAGGATCAGAACCCCGACTGATATCGAATAAATGGTTAGGAATCAGCGCCTCATATCACTTGGCCACCGGGGTAGCCGATCTCCGAATCACCAAAAAAATTTTGCATAATCTCAACTGTCGCTATTTCTCCTTTATCCACAGATATTAATTACACTGTGCGCGTGCTAAGACAGTTAGCAATTAAGGGTTTATCACATGAAATTGTGCGAGAGTCTTACCTGTTGTGACTTTGCAGATGGATTATATATAATTTTTCTATTAACTTGTTGTAACACCACTACCACGATCAAGTCTAAGGCTCTACTGCCGTCCCTAATTTGGAAGCACTGGTTACAGGGAAGGGACAGAGCCAGCACTGTAGCGTAAATACACTACGCACGCCTCACACTGACTAGATCCCTGGCACAGCTCGGACGGTTAGCCAGAAAGCAGCGCCTCTGCCCATTCGATCACCGGGGCTTAACGGATTTATTCTTCGCTTTTATTATTAGTTCTGAAAATCTAGTCCTTTTCCCTCAGCTATAATTTGATTGCAGATTTCGACGCATTAGTAAATGTTTAATTTCACGTAATTGCATTTGATTCAATCTGTTGTTGTATCGCACTGAAATATGATACTTCGGATCGGAGATATATTTTTGGAGACTTCTGTCTGACCGCTCAGAACGAAAAGTGTGATTCCTCAAAAATATCCACCTCAAAAAACGAAATTATTTTCACACTATTGCTCCTAATTAACAGCCATCGAATGCACAAGTATTTCAAGAACGGCACTGGCTAAATGCCAACAATTTTTCCCGAAGCCATTTATAAATAAACGGAGACTTTCTGAAAAAATCGCCCTCCAAAGTAAGGAAATTCTTTTGAAATATTTCCAAATCTATTCGTGGAAACAGTCTGCGGAAAAGTCAGAGAAGTAGTGAAGGTGACATTTTTTACGTTCTATAATATAATTTGCGATTTTTGGAGAAACAAAATAAAACGTTTTTGCTTCCTTGCTTCAGAGTTTGGAAAAAAATCATCGAAGCGTGTATAAGGATAGAGTTTGTCCCCTAACTTAAAACCATTGGTTCCAGATAAGGAAGAAAAGCAGCGTCTTTAGAGAAAACAAAAGATCCCTACCTAACCCGGGAAAGCAAGAAGTTGTAGGGCAGTCGACCACCAGCAGATCCATAGGCGACTGAAAGAGTAATTTCCCGAAGCCATTTGAAGATTGGCAAGTAGCATTTCAAGTCAATGCGCATACTTCTCCGACATATTAAACAAATGAAAAGAAATAAAAATTTATGTTTCCTTATTGTTAATTACTCGCACTTTATTAGAAACTTCATTGCAATCTTTTCAGTGCTCCCATTGACTTGCATTTTCTCTGCGCTCGGGTCGTCATGCCTATGCGAAAAGTATTGACAAGGCTACTAGGATTACAAATTGTGAAAGCAAGCACAAAAAAGTATCACAAGAAAGTATCTAAGGCGGGGCAGAAGGAGCGTAGTACGAATAATGCTCAGGGTAAATGTAGCTTTTCAATGTATAGTAGGACCTTCAAAATCTACTCGCTTCGCTTATTGGTCCCGACAAAGTTCGAAATAATTTTGACACCAACATTTTGTTACGGACAAAGATCGAAGTTCTTCTGAAGAGAATAACAAGAAGAGCGAAATTGTGATCATACTTTACAGCTTGTGCCCATAATGGAAAGCTGAAATTACTGTGGAATGTTATCCAGATGTTTCTCATTTTCCTGCAGTGACAAATTGTAGTGGAATGAATTCCAGTGCAACAACGATATTCGATCTGGAAGCACCAACTAGAAATATATTCCAGCAGCTTTTGGAGTGGTTGTGTTAGGGGATGAGTTTCCGACGTACAGGGGTTGGACAGAATGATGTGAACACCATGCTCAGGGACGTGACTCTTAATGCAGCTGCGTACTAGCAATACGCAAAGGTATCTACCACTTTTTGGTTGTAATAGCTTTGTTTACAACCTCAAGGTCCTGTTTAAGTGTTTTTAAAGAGTCTTGTTGCAAAATGTCTTTGAGGGTGACGACGAAATGAGCGATCTAACGGACTTCGAAAGAGGGCTAAATGTTGATGGCCGGTTAATTGGTGCCTCCATGACAACAGTCGCCAGGGTAGCGGGTTGGGTATCAAGAGCTATTGTGTCTAGCGTCACGACAGCATACCGTGTTAGTAGCAAAACCTCGTCTGCGAAACACAAGAGCGGCAGGAAAACGACCATGACTGATACAGACAAAAGAACATTAAAGAGGATTGTTACCGGTAATAAGACCACGGCGCCGAAAATTAATGCGGAAATCAATGTGCATCTTCAGATCCCAGTATCAACGAAAACAGTGCGCAGGGAACTGCATAAACAAGATATTTAAGGCATAGCTGCTGTTGCAAATCCTATGGTGACCCAGGTGAATGCACAACGGCGACGGCAGTGATTCCAGGAGCATACAACGTGAATTGCCGATGTATGGAAGCGTGAATGTGGTCGGATGAGTCCACATTGACACTATTCCCCACCGCATGACGTGTTTATGCGTGGAGATCGCCGTCATAAGCGTACAACCCAACATCCGTCAGAAGCCTGCTCTCAACAGTGCAGCATGGTGGTGGTTCCGTCATGCTCTGGGCGGTCATATTGTGGTTTTCAGCAGGTCCCCTGATCACCTTAAAAGGACGGATGACTGGCAGAGCATATGAAACCATTTTGGCTGACCAAGCCCATACAATGGCTCAAGCATATTTTTCTGCAGGGGATGCCATCTATGAAGATGATAACGCCCCAATTCACAGAGCTCGGAATGTCCAATCATGGTTTGAGGAACACGAGGACGAACTTTCGCACCTTCATTGGTCTCTCCAATCACCAGACATAAACATCATCGAGCCACTGTGGTCTGTATTAGAAAACACAGTAAGGTCCTGTTATCCTCCTCCTACATCTCTCAAGGACCTGGAGCAGTTTCTGCTTGAAGAATGGTGTAACATCCCACTAACCACCATCCAGGATTTGTATGCGTCCATTCCAAGGAGGGTTCAGGCGGTTTTGAATGCTGAAAGTGGTCGCACACCCTATTAGGTACGTAAAATCTTCTTTTCCTAGTTGTTCACATTACTCTGTCCAACCCCAGTAGATTGATCAATTTATCAGAACTATTGATATGTAATGCAAGTAGAAAGATTCCTAGGCAACGTAACTTTTGAAATAACAGTTTCGCTAGAAAATCATCTGATATTGGTATAAATCACTTGATTTCGAAATATGACATTTCTCACTGAATTGCCAGAATATGATATTACAAGTCCAACTTTATCAGGATAAGGATATCTCTCATGCTGTTGTTAGTTATGCATTTAAATGATGGTTATTAGCCGACGTTTGCACATGAATTAAATTCATACATGTTATTATTTTGCTATCTTTCCCCCTGATTTAGGTAAAGTATTTATGTGAAACAGATAATTAGTTAAAATATACGAGTATTTGCTTCCGTTTCTTGAAATCTGTAGAAAGCTTCGAGTTATTGAGACACATTCTTTTTCTATCAGAGGTAACAGGTGGCACTCTCAGTGCTAGCTTCTAATAACTCCAATAATGCCATCAACAGAAGGTGTTTCTTTAGCTTTCGGAGAATCTTCTGATGAAGAAAGCGATAAACGTTATGCTGACACTGAAGAGGCAGGGTCAGTTAATAGAAATAATTTCTTATTTCCTTTTGGAAATTACGGCGATGTTGTTCCATAAACATGAAAGGTGAGAATATCCACAGTACTGTAGATAAATAAGCCTAGATCCATGAGTTACTACTTCGGAATATGCCTGGCCATTTATTATTATTATGTTTTTGTAGCTTTAACGACCACAGTGAGCAAATCGTTGAGCCATAAGCAGTCGCCCGTTCGAAATTCAGAATCACTGGTTCCAGGGAAGAGAGACAGCCAGTGCTGTAAGACAAACACACTATCCATGCTTCATCGGAATTCGAAGTGGTCAGAAGACAGCGCTTAGATCATTGTGCCGTAGGGGCGGCCACCCTGGCTACCCAGAAGCTAATGATCCATGTCACAGTCAGTCATGGATGTTTCTGATGTATTATTCAGTGTCTTCGTTAACCGAGTTCCCATAATGCAGACATAGTTTTTGTTTCGCTTCAAACACCTATAGTTTTTCACCCGACTTGTCTTTTGCGATGAACAGTGACGTCATCTCAGAAAATTTTGGATCCAGTTAGGAAGACCCATGTTTTTCCAAATCCATCCTCATAAGGGTAGATCCTGGATAGCATATCGGAGAAATCATTGCATCCTTTGACCAAATGGAATTCCCCCAAAATTTAACTGACGGAAAATGTTCTCATCAATTGAATATATAAAGTACTTAACAAAAATGCGACGGGCAATATATGATATTTTCCAGTGCAACAACAAAGTTCACTGAGTTGATTAATCTCTTTCCTCACGACGATACTGGAAGGGTCAAAATTAAATGAAATCGTTTTCTTTCTCTTTAACGGAGAATAGATCGTGTAAAGATACACAATGGTAAACAGTGCCAGATTCAATTTTCATTGTATCCTTTTCCTACTAAGAAGCCATTCATGTATGATCACCTTTCACCAGTCACCAAAATTCAATATTTTAAGGTATAACGTAATTTGCCCTTCCCTCTGTAACATAGTCCTTACGTCAGTAATTACGTTATATGTGCTAATGTATTATGAGAAGATACCCATACGTATTACAAGAAAGAGGTCAATTGTAATACTTACAAATACATTTATTTTGTTTGCATGGTTTGTACTCCACACTCACATCCGGTTTATGGGAATATTCAATACAGTATCAGTGTTTTAACATCCAAGCACAATATAACAGCACGTCCATCATCAATAACACTAATCCCCTTAAACAACCGCTGCATTGACTTTTTATCTATCGTTCTTATCCGGCCACACATACGTCACTCTTGTTCCGACCTCAGTGTGTTGCCAACGTCATTCTCGTTTGAAGGAAAAGACATTACGTTAAGGTTTGAAAATGTCTAAGAAAACGAACTCAAATTTACATAAGAAAAGAAACTCAAACAGAAAGTTCAAATAGAATATACGTTACAAAATAAAGCAATTTTTGCTCGGCTAAAATAGTTCTACCTATGTATATACAGTATTTCGGCGACGTCGTATACGTGCGAGTGTGTGTCTTCTGGAATATTACATATAATTTAGGGATGGACTACAGTATAACGTGTGGCTTAAAGAGAGAAGAAGAGAATTTTTTTGTTATGGGCATACATAATCTTTAGACAAAATAAGTAGGACAAGGCGGAAATTCGACGTCATCTCATTCATCAATCTGTCAGTTCTTAGAGATAAGACCGACAAAGATGAGGTGGGATTACATCCAAGCTTCGTCTCCTAACTGCAGCGCAATAAACGTCGTCGGGACGTCATTTGTTCCGCTCGTAACGTTTGTAGCTTCTTATGCTTTGCTCATTAGTCTCTGACGAAAGAAGATGCTTTCATATAAGTTTTATTCATATTTTCCTATTTTTTTCGCTTTAAAAACACAAATAAAAATGTCTCCTGATTTTAACAAGAAATTTCGCGAAAACCGAGAGAATAAAATTGTCCTGTTTCACTCACGACTCTAGAAATTATTACCAAAAGCAGCCGACTCTCCACACGTTAAACACATTTTTCAGGAAATAATCAGGGATCTTAGGGTAGAATGTATTTTGCAAATACAGTACGTACAATAAAATAGAGTGTGTACACTTCATTTATAAATAATAACACAATTTCAAGTGCAGTGACGCCAAAAGATGTGATGTTCTTAGGGCACAAGTTTTTTGCTTTGGAGAAAATACGATGTTTTCTCTACGAAGAGTTTTTTGACTACAATTCTGAAGACACAGAAAGAAATACGAGGTAAATTTTTACAGCGGATTATGAGTTTTCTCACAAAAAATGCTTAACGTAAATATCCCTTACAAAAATTGTAATTACTGCTTGCATTTCAAGCTGAAAATTGTTTAAATATGAAAACTATGTTAAAGTTGTTACAGAATTGTACACTTTTGAAAATAGATATTTTATGTAATAAATGGAATTTTTCTTCATCTAAGCAAACGCGATTTTTTATTCATGATTTAAGAGACACTACGAACATCTCGTACAGCTACAGGCGGGCACCCGTTTGTAATTTGGGACCACTGTTTCCTGGAAGAAGACAGAGAGTCTGTGCCGTAAAACAAGCCCACCGCCCATGCATCAGCCGGGACTCGAACCCGGGGCTACTCGACAGAAGAAATCATCTACAAACCAGACTAGGCATTCCATGACAAACATTATGCGTACCATGACAAACATTATGCGTACCATTGCAAACATTATACGTTCCATGACAGTCATAACTTAGTAGTGCTTTGATTTTTAAGAAGGATTAAATGCAGTAACTTATATAGTTGTAATAAAGTAAACAGCCGATATACTGCGGATTCGGATGTAACGCTCGGTGTAGAGTATGACCCCCGAAAAAAAAATCATTACTAGTGAAATTCTTACTTGGTTAGCAGCCTGTCCTTGACGAGTTTAGGACATTTGGGCACCGGACTTTTGTGCACCGGACATTTGGGCACCAGGACTTTTGGGCACCCAGGCACTTGGGCACAAATCTTTGGGGGCAGGACAAAAATTGCCGTTTCTCGGCGCTTTGAGGGGAAATAAATGGAGAAAACGTTCCCGCTAAGACAAACGACAATTACAATTGAATTTAAAAAAAATTACGCAGCACACATTTTGAAGATGACAATCCGTTTTTTGGTGTAAATGCGCAAGGATAATATCCGAAAACTTGTGAAAATTTCGTCGTCCTGGATCGGGATTACATAGCACATAATCATGAGTATGGGTTACATCATATTCATGATTACATAGCACATTCCTTAGGTTTTAACGAAACAAAGCAATTGCACCAGAAATCATATTTTGTTCGGAAAAGGATGAA
Source organism: Macrothele yani (assembly GCA_039090855.1). Taxonomy (NCBI): domain Eukaryota; kingdom Metazoa; phylum Arthropoda; class Arachnida; order Araneae; family Macrothelidae; genus Macrothele; species Macrothele yani. The sequence goes on along the minus strand of CM077025.1, from coordinate 68,415,558 downwards.
AAGGAGGTATTTCTTATATAACGCCGCACTTTACTTAGGTACTAAATATTTACATAACATGTCAAGTTATTAATATTTCTCTTTACTTAATTAGGCACTAAATTACTATGCCTCAGTCCTAGGACCTTTTGACAGTCTTTTTTCTACCGATGTCATATTCATAACGTTTACGCATCAAATCAAGGTAATAATATTGCGCTTTTACTTAAGCACTAAATATTATTTCACACGCCCTAGGCCTAGGTCCTCTTAACAGTTTTCGTTCTATCGATGTCACATTCATAACAACTACGTATCAACTCAACTTAATAATATTCCGTTTTTACTTAAGCACTAAATATTATTTCACAGGGCCCAGGCCTAAGCCTTGTTCTATCGATTTCACATTCATAACAATTACGTATCAAATCAAGTTAATAATATTCTGCTTTTATTTAAGCACTAAATTTTATTTCACAGGCCCTAGGCCTAGGCCTTTTAAACAGTTTTTTGTTCTATCGATGTTACATTCATAGCAATTACGTTTCAACTCAAGTTAATAATATTCCGCTTTTATTTAAGCACTAAATATGATTTCACAGGCCCTAGGCCTAGGGCCTGTGAAATAGTATTAAGTGCCAAAGTAAAAGCGCAATGCTACTAACATGACTTGAATAATAAACGTTATGAATATAATATTGGTTGAGTAAAAACTACCAAAAAGGCCTAGGCCAAGGGTCTTTGAATAACATTTCGTGCATAAGTAAAAGAGGAATTTTATTAACTTGAGTTGATACGTAATTGCTATGAATGTGACATGGTTAGAATAAAAACTGTTAAAAAAGCCTAGGCGTAGGGCCTGTGAAATAATATGTAGTGCTTAAGTAAATGCAGAATATTATTAACTTAACTTGATACATAATAGTTGTGAATATGACATTAGTTCAATTAAAACTATTAAGAAGGCCTAGGCCTAGGGCCTGTGAGAAAAGTTTTAGTGAAAAGTAAAGGCGGGATATTATTAACTTGAGTTGATACGTAATTGTTCTGAATGTGACATTGATAGAACAAAAACTGTTAAAAAGGTCTAGGGCCTGTGAAATAATATTTAGTGCTTACGTAAAAGCGCAATATTATTACCTTGAGTTGATACGTGAACGTTATGAATATGGCATCGGTAGAAAAAAGACTGTCAAAAGGGCCTATGAATGAGGCATAGTAATTTAGCGCCTAACTAAGTAAAAGAGAAATATTAATAACTTGACATGTTATGTAAATATTTTGTGCCTAAGTAAAAGTGCAGAGTTATTAAAAAATCCCTCCTTGTCGTCCTTTTGCAAACATAGTACGAGTTCTAGTATAAGTGCTTTGTTTCGTTGAAACCTAAGATATGTATAAGAAGACGACGAATTAAAACGTGCAGAATAAGTTTCTTGTCCGACACGCGCATGTCCGACGGGTTGTCCGACATTCGCGGAGCGACCCAACAGCCACGATTGTGGATACTCAGTGAGCAGTGGTGCCCTCCATGCATCGTCCGATTAGTGCCAGCACCATTGACAGACGGCTGCACGCCATAGGACTACACGCAGGCAGACCGTTACGACGACTGCACTTAATACCATTGCATCGTCGCCAAAGGCTGCAAAAGTGCCGTACCAGACTGTCAAGGAGCCACTCAGAATGACAGCTGGTGATCTTCAGTGACGAGTCCCGCTTTTTTCTTGGAGGAGACAACCAGCGAATCCGTGTGTAGAGGCACCGTTGTGAGCGCCAAGATGAACGGTTTGTTGTCGAGGACGCACGTTTTCAATTAAAAGCACTTTCGTCCTGTTATAATTTAAACGATTTCAAAAACGACCGTTTACAGATTTTTACTCGATCCAAAACCGTCTTTTATTCATGTTAGTTTTCTCATATTATCCTATGGGAATTTTGCAATTATAAGAAAACGAAAATTTCCATTTTTAACCCTATAAGAGAACGAACTTTTCCGAAACTTGCCCTGGCACGTTTTCAATCAAACCATTTTCGTCCTGTTATAATTTATACGATTTCAAAAACGCCCGTTTACAGAATTTTACTCGATTCAATATAAACTTATAGAAAATGAGTACATTTAAAAAGAGAAAATCAACTCGAAAAAGAATGACACTTTTTTCCATCTAAATTTTTTTAATAGGGAATCCAACGAACATTTTTACATAAATTTGTCTTTTTCCGTTTAGAAGTTACAACCGAATTTCCTTCTTGTACAGGAACTTTCAACATTTGTTTATTTTTAATGTACTTTGAAGGTAAATTAATGTCCTTTAACGCTTTTACAAATTCAGGAGGTATGTACAGCTTAGTTCACTTGGTTCGAAACATAGAGTCTATGAGGTCTACTATATTCGTGTTTTTCACAATGTGTCCATTATATTTAAATTCGGCTTTGGGACTCCAGCCAAAAACATCAGAGTTCGTTTTAAAGACGTTCAACACATTTCTTGCATAGCGTTTGAAGTTAGTAGGAACGGATTGAAGGACAAGGTCTTCTACAACATCTTTTACTTTCTCGTCTTTGATATGTTCTTCTTTCGCTGGTTCTTCAGTTCGTGGTGGGGATTCCTGAGATGTCACTGGAAGATTAAAACTGGAAACATGAATGCGTTTATTCAAGACTTGATTATATAATTTCACCTTGACTTCGTCAGACTCTTTGCTTAGGAGAATTGTTTTCATTTCTTTGTCCAAGTTCGTTAACGTTTCCTCTGTTGGCATATGACGAGAAATTCGTTCTTCGGGAATCAGAACCATTTTCTTGGCAAATTCCATTATTTCGTAAGCAGAGTCGTTAACACACTGAGAGCAGCAGGAATCAACACACCTAAAAATCCCCCTTTTTGAATAAGGAGTTTCCTCTTTTTATACAGAGGGGTCTTTTTTCGAGAGAGTGCTCGTAAGGTGTGCTTATGTCGTTGCAATGAATGTTTCTGGGAAGGAGTAAGCGGAACATTTCCTTTTAACGTATTCATACAAACTTCGCATATGGCTTTAATTCCGTTTTTTCTACATTTTGATATTAGGTCTTTTAATACTTTTCTTGAACAGTGTTGAATAATACACAAAAGTTGGACCTGTTGCTTAGACAGCGTCATGATGAAAACTGAGACTTATTTAATTTCACCGAGGTTAATATATTACTTGAATGTCTCCAGGCAGTATCTGGGAGCGTAATCTTAATTCTTCCTTGGTATCAGGTTTTAGATCAATCAATAAATAGCTGTAAGGCGATTTTGTGGCATCCATATAAACTTCTTGAAAAAATTTAAGTTTGCTAGGGTACAATTGCCTCCCTAAATGAGAGATTTGATTCACATCTCTTCGTGTTTTAAACAGAAACAAGTAATGAGCATTCAAGGAAATTTCTCGCATTTCTTTGCCTTTATGAAAAATATTTTGAGTAATGAATATCAAAGATACATTGAAATGATGACTCCCTCTGGTGAACAAGTGCGTTAATTTTTTATCGCTTCCGCATTCAGTCATGAGATCATCAATAACAAACAGCGTTCTTCCTTTCACATAGTCACGGAAATTGGAGGGAGGCCTTCCACAAATGTCACGTTTTCTATTTCATCATACAATGTTTGGTGAACCCCGTAGAACCACACCACATGTTCGGGAGGGGGAGATATAACTTTCGCTTGATGATGAAGTAAACGTTTTACAAACTGAGTCTTCCCACAGCCAGTAGGACCCGCTATCAGAGCAGTGAAAGGATGTTGTAGTCTGGGCACTTCCATGTTGTCAACTGAAGTCATTAAAAAGATACAAAATAATTTAAAGACACATAAAATAGATTTCAGTCAATTTTTATTTTAAATTCTAAATTTTTATACAATTCGAAATTTATTTCGAACGAAATGAAAGACACGCAGGTCGTTTGCTTCAGATTTCCATCGAAAATTTATTACAATAGAGTACAAGCTTTTTCCACGACATCTAGAATAGAGGAAGAAAATACAAAATTGGCCACATACGGCTGTAAACGAACTTTGAAGAGGTACGTCATTAAATTTAACAGTATTAAACTTGGATACAAATCTGGCAATAGGTCCTTGAAAATATTCTGGAGAATGTCCGAAAGAATAAAAAAATTCCATTGTTTTTGTTTTTGTCATATACATAGCCAACCAGTGTTTTCCAGGATTTCCATACCGATCCGTATTCACAACAAGGCATGCTGGAAACTTGACAATTTTCTTGGGAAGTCTGTCACAAGCAAACACTCCTAGGAAGGGTCGTCTTGTTACGTGATCTTGCTTTAGGGACTTTGTAATTTGAACACTGTTCATTTATTCAATTGGAGAAATCACAAAGAATGTTTCTGGACTTGAAAATTTCAATAATGTTCTGGAACTCTGCATAGATTAGCACAGAAATGGTTTTTGCTAAAGCTTTTCCAAATTTGATTTCAACTCTTAAATTTCCTTGTTGGATCAGGTTCATATGCCCTCCATCACACAGGTCGGGACTGAGATTGAATGCATAAAGAGTGTATCCCTTGGAAAATTCCTCTCGATCGATATATATTCCACAATCTTGACCCAGTTTCTCGGTTCCTTGAAATAAACTGTGGAAAGAACGAATTGTGCTTCCCTTTTCGAAATTGGGTTCTAGAGGTTTATGAAGTACTGGCTGTCCGTCAACGTACACGGCTATAAAGTTAACATCATAATGCTTAAATTCAAAGGGGTTGGATTTATATGTACCATTAAAAGCATCGTTATCGACACATCCAATAATCAGTCTTTTGGGCATTTGTCCTAGGAATACGTTGTCTTGCACGAAGGACATACTTCCTTGAGAGACGGAATACACTTTGCATAAAACACGATCAATAGGATACTTGGCGGGAAATTTTTCTAAAGCTTTTGCATGACCGATGGCAACTCCCGGGTTGACTTTCACTTTTCTCACAAAAATGGAGGCGTGTTCGATGATAACTCTGTAATTGGGGGTTTCGGAGGATGAAACGAGGCAGAAATCAGGTTTACTTCGAACCAGTTTAATTTTCACATCCACTAAATTGAGAAGCAGTCTGTTTTGAAAAAATAAATCACAGTGCAAGGTTCCAATCATGTCAAACGTTTTGCTGTCTTTCACGAGCTGGTAACGTTGATGTAATCCTTTGTTTGTTGCAGCATTCGTGGGATTAATTTCATTCAGATGTCCGGCTGTATCCATGTAAAACCCTTCACATGCTAAATAGGATTTCTTTGCATCTTTTCCATAATTTAATAGAGTTTCAATATATGCTCTGTGAGGATACGTGTTGCTCGAGGACGAAATCACTCTTTCGTTTAAACTAACATCAACTTGGGAAAACAGAGAATGAAGAAAACAGTTAATGGGCCATACGGGCTCTTTGTCAGCTATGACAGAATTGTCAGCTTTCACAATTTTAATTTTCACGTAGAGTTGGCTGGAAGACAGATCCACGTATTCTTCTCCACTCCCAGAAATATTAAATTCCAGAGGTCCTCCATCTCGAATGTTGGCCAAGGGGTGATATTTGATCCATTGTCCTTATTCTATGCTCGTTTGGGTGGGCGGTAAAGCAAATAAATAAAGTTCCGACTTTAAACATACGGAAGAATGACTGTGAATCAGAACCATGGTTTACGGATCAAAAATATCGTGTGCTGTCGTCTTGGTTTTCTTTGAACGAATGATGCGTTTTTTCGTATTTCTCTTCCTTTTAACGCTTCCTCCCAACATTTTCTTCACTTTATTAGCTGCTTTGTCAGTGAGAATTTGTCCTGCTTCTTTAGCTCGTTGTTTGGCTGCTGATTTTGCATCCTTTCCTTGCATTAAATCATTTGCAAGGTCCACCCCTGTTCGCAAGACTTGTTTTCCAAGCGTTTTTGCACCTTGCTTGAATAATGGTACCGCCGCTCTAAATAATGAGCGAAAAAGTCCTCCAAGTGCATACCCTTTTTGAAGGGGTGCTCCTTGATAGTAGACTAAACCCTTTCCAGTTTGATTGATGTAATAATCCTCGAAGGATTTTGTACAACAGCGGTATGGTTCATACATGACTACAGAGCCTTGAGACGAAAATGAAGTTTCACGATCGCTCTCCCACGTTCAAATGGTACTAATTGTCCCGAGTGATTCCTTATAACGATTTCTACGGTTTGGAAATGTTTTCTTGCTAGAGGCAAATAATGAGGGCGGTCGTATATGGCGCTCACCACATCTCCGTCTTCTCCGCTCACTCTAACGATGCGAAGGAGAGGAGCAACCATGTCTCCCACAGGCTGAGGATCCACAATATCGCTGTACACATACAATAGGGAAGCGATGTGTTCAGATCGGCTACGAAATTTCCATGAATTGTGACATCACTCCCTTCTGATGCTGAATACACTCCAGGTTGAAAACCTAGAATTTCAGCTATTCCAGGAAATAACTGCAGCTGAGAACCAAGAGTTAAAGCTGCTATGACACGTCTCGTGGTTTTATTAAAAAACATCGTAATTTTTTTCGACCAATGTTAGGACATGGCTTTTACCACGTCTCCCACAGAATCATAATATCCAGCAGGGATTTTTGCTGCTTTCAGTTGACTTGGACCGAGACCGTAAGCAAAGGAATTTGAATTTACATTCACATTAAACCAGGAATGAGGGTAGATGAGTTCGACGAGTCCCACTTCCCAGTCACCATTGAGTTCGATCGGGGAAGGAAGGCGCGTGATGAAATGAGAAATTTTATTGTCTGAAAAGTAGCGGAGAGAGCTGTCGCTGGGTAACGTTAGATAGAAACTCATGTTGACGAATGATGTTTCATCTAAAAAAAAGGTCGGTTTTATAGAGAGGTCAAGTCTTCCGCGGGGATCCTAGCATTAAATTTATCAAGATACCCTTTAAATTTAACAAAGTATTTCATTTTTCCTTTTCTTTTACGTTTCTTTAGAACACGTTCCACAGAAGAGGCCTCGGACAGAGTAACGTTTTGAAGCTCTTCGGCGTAAAAAGTTACTTCCAACTCTTCATTCAATAAATCTTTAACTTTATAGACAGGAGGGGATCTGGGAACAAGACCGCTCACAACAAAGATTTCTTCCGTCCAATTTGATTCGTATCCTTTCTCAAATGTCAATTTCGCTTTACTAATCCTCACGTTATATCCCACTTGAAATTTATAGGACTGTTTTTCCCTCTTGAGATCACCATACAGATTGAGAAACACTTGCTTTTCATTATCTTTGTTTACATCTACAGGTTTCATTTTTATACTTCGATTGGGAGAATGATTGTAACTATGGACTAAATCGTTGAGCACGTCTATGAATTTAAACGTATTTTGACTTGTAAAGTATCGCCACATGCGAGTTTTGAGCGTGCGATTGAATCTCTCCACAACACTTGCTTTCGTCTCGTTGTTCGTCGTAAAGAAATGCACACCGTGCTGTGTTAAAAACCTTTGAAACTCTTTGTTCTTAAATTCAGTTCCTTTGTCTGTTTGAAGTTTTACTGGTTTTCTATCTTGGAAAATCTGGGAAAATGCTTGAACGATATGGGACCCTGACTTTTGCTTTAAGGGAATCGCCCATGCATATTTGGAAAATATGTCAATGCATGTTAACAAGTAACGATATCCATCGTTATATTGACTCAAACTGGAGATATCAGCTAGGTCTGCTTGAAACTGTTGTCCTATTTTATTCACCATCACTCTATTTCTCGGAAAATGTCGTCTCACCGGCTTGTGAAGGGTGTACGTTTTCTCCCCCTTCAACCATTTCATGACGTCTTTTTTCTTGACGTTTTCTTTTTGACAGCACGGTATAAAGCATCGAGACCACCAAAACTTCCTACTTTCTGAGTTGATAGATACGTCTGTTTCATCATTTCCTCCATTACAACAGTTCAACGAGAGACGATCCACCGTAACAGAAAAACTCATGTTCACACAAACTCGATCACAACTCAAATAACGTCCACTCTCCCTCACACGCCATTTTAAAAGAAATTCCAAATCCCCTAAAACATTTTTAACACCGTGAAAAAACCTCTTCCTCTTTCAAGTATCGTTTTCCAATGGTCGGGTGGTCTAGTGGGAAGAATGCAAGCTTTCTAAACGAAAGGTTATTGGTTCGAATCTTGCTGGGAACATCAGAGCATTTAACACCTCACACAAGTTCTAATAATATACGTTTTATTTTAATAAAGACAAGAAACAATACACGAACAAATTACGAATTTAAAAAAAGAATCCTAAATTGTTTAATCAAAAAGTTATTAAATCAGAATTAAAAACACGAAAAGATTTCCCAAAATATTTGTCAAAGTTCTTATCTCCAGAGATAAGACATTTCCGGTAGGCTCACTCGAGAGGAGCTTCACCCCTCCCTCCCTGCATTTAGGGTTCAGTGGAATAGTTTATCACATCCACTCTGAAGGACATGACATCTCAATATTCCCTTGTTGTCAAACGCATGGGGTGAAAAACAAGTCACCTTACCTGTTAAGCGGTTCAGAGAACTTTGTTCTGGAGAAAGGGTTTGTTTGTTTACGAAACAAAGCATTTCCTTCCAAAAGTTGTGTTATCGACTTCTTGAGGTACTGAAATCAGATAACCTTCTCTAACAAATCGGGGTGAAAAGATAAGAAATTGGACACAGGAACTTGATTAGTAATGGTCTTTTTTGAGTAAGGGACAGGGAGTAAACATTTGTTGTAAACAATAAATAATACTTGAGCAATAATACAACGCCTATAAAAAATTTCCTAACACCTCACTCAAGTTCTAAAATAATATATAAAAATCCTAATAAATCAGAACTCAAAGCACGAAAAATTTTTCTAAGTTTGTTAAAAAAAAGATATTAAAACACGAAAAGATTTCCCAAAAATGTTTGTCAAAAATCTTATCTCTAGAGATAAGATATTTCCGGTAGGCTCACTCGAGAGGAGTTCCGCCCCCCATCCCTGCTGCGACCCCCGTGATGTGCAACCGTGATGTGCATAATGTTAAGTGAAGGGGCCTGAAACGTAGCATTTCTTACTACTGCTGTAACTTAAACAATGGCGTTCCATTTTAAGTAGTAAATTTTCCGAAAAGCTTGGTTATGTAAATACAAGTTTTCCTACTATTTTAAATCATCAGAAAAAGATATTCATAAATTCTCGATAGAAGTATATAAATTTTATTGAGATAATTCTGATATTTGTTGGGTACTCTATTGAATGGCGTTGAGGTAGTTTCTCTGTTGCAATAGCAGTTACGAAGAGCTGAGGTGACAAGGTTTATATCGAAAGGAGATTTTGTTCTTTCTATTTCATGGTGTGGCAATATAGTAGAGAATTTTTTTGTTTTTATATATCTTTCTGTTTCCCTGAGATGGTTTATAATTCAGTTCCTTAGAACAGAAGGCATTTATTCACTGATGATGCTGGTTATGTGTGTCTTTACACCCCTCGGAAGAGGATGCAATTTTTTCTGACGTTTTTCATTATATTAACTTTCGATTGTTATTGTTAAAATGAAAAATAAGATGACTCATGCACAGGATGGAGACAGGTAGCTCCCAAAAGACAAAGAGGCGAAATTTTTTTCTGCTAGAAATAAAGACATATTTGTGCTTAAAAAATAACGTCACTCGACCACTGGAAGTTTTCGTTTCTATCATAAGTGCCGATTCGGTTATCTCTCAGGATCTATAAAATTTCTTAAATTACACAACAAAAGTTTTACATGCCCGAACACTGATACGTCATCTGATGAACTCGTTTTAAAAACAAGAGCAATAATGACATCAATGTTAAATTTTATTCTGGAGAAAAAAATTTGCAATGGAAACCAAGTGGTAATTAAAACAACACATTGATTTTTTTAAATTTAAAAATGATCGGCGAAGTTAACGACAGATGATGTATCGTTTTTACTTAGAACAGATTTGGGACTCAGAGACACTAAATTCTCATTCTTTCTCAAAAGAATGCAATTTCGGTAATTCTAGCATTTTAAATTTCCATCGCCAAATCACAAATATTTAACTACTTCGAGTTAAATTCGTAAGCTTTCATAACTGAGGACCAGAGATAGAATCGAGTCCTTCGCGTTAAGATTTTTCTTCAGGTCAAACGGATCGGGTCAAAATCACCTGACCCGGATTTTATCCTGTTTTTCGGTGTATTGTTTAAGTTGAATCTCTTTAGATAGAGAAAAATGAAATATCTGCGTAATGTCTTGCATGATATTTTTTCAGCTGTCGTCTTTCGACTGTATAGTGATCTACGAACTCGCAGGGCTACCATATTCTTTCCCCATCGACAAAGTGAACGAATATTTCTTTTATGTACCATATTTACACTTTCAAAATTTTTCTTTTTCGTCCTCCTGTAGCTGCAATCATGTTTTCCTTATGCTTAAGTTTTTCCGTAGGTGGGGTACGAGTATTTAAATTTTCCACGATTCAGTAGACTAAAGCAAAAGAAAACAAATGCTCTCGGAAATAATTTTTTTACAGCTACTGCGAAGAAATGAATGGCATTAGGGAGTTTCATCAAAGCGCGTGTAATTTGGTTATATATACACAGAAACTTAATGTTCAGTAGGAATTGGACATCTTAATGAAACATGGTGGAAAGAACCGGCCATGGCGATCTCTTCAGCATATATTCAATTCTATGCAAATCTAATAGTAAGCTGGGTCACCTGTTACGTGATAAAAGGAAGGAGTACCTTCTTGACATGATAAACACAAATCAACTCAAAGATACGTTTGACTTCCTGTCATCATAAACTACTGTGCTTGATATGATAGTATTTGATTGCCGTTAAAACTTGTAACATGTCACGCCTCCTTTTGTTTTCTGCTGAGAAATCATGAGATACAAAGTAGGAAAGAGATTCGGTAGATTCACGATTCTGTTACGTAGAATGAGAAAAGAGTTTTAAACAAGTTTGATGAGAAAATATGGGGTTGCGTGAGTGCTATTCATTATTATGCAACCTACCAGACCCAAGTTTGAAAGCATTCGCATTTATACCCGAGGCATTATAATCATTCGTCCAAGTTGGGATCGGGTTCGAGTCCCGGTGAGGCATGGATGTTGTGTTTGTCTTGCCGTACTGGCTCTCTCTCTCTTCCCTGGAACCAGTGGCCTTGAATGAGGGACAGGTGACTGCTTATAGCCTACTGAATTACTCACAGTGGTCGTTAAACCCCCAATAAAAAAATACTTGAGGCAAACAGAAGTGAACGAAAAGCTGGAATTAATCAAGTACTTCACTGCTTATGTAAATACAAGTATAATTGGCAACATGAACGCTCTTTTTTTTATCGGGGGAAGGGGGTAACGCTCACTGTGAGCAAGTTAATGAACTATAAGCAGTCGTCCATCCTTGATTTTGAGCTACTAGCTCCAGGGATGGGATAGAGCCAGTGCTGTAAATTAAACACTCCATCCATGCATCGCACGGGATTCAAACCCAGACCCACCTCGGACGAATGTCAGAAGCAAGCACTTAGACCGCTGCGTCATTAGGGTGGCATGAACGTTCCAGAAGAATCACTTTACGCTGAAAGGGACAGTCAGAGTTTCAATTCAGGAGACTCTAAGGTCAACAACCAAAGTGCAAAGACCCATTTGCTTCTTTCCGAGTACCAAGCTTTGAAGTAAATGAAGTTTCCTCATCATCTCTGAATCATACAATTTCTAATGGTGAAGAACTGAGACGTCACTTAAAAAAGAAAAATTGGCCCGTTTGTTACGCTCCAGTGCAAAAATGTGGAAGATGTGCGGATATCCGTGATATCTCTTTATTAAATCCTGTAATTAGGTGGAGTTAACAACAATATCTGTATCCCATACTAAGCACAGCTGTGAAGAATCTTTGTTATACAAGCATCATTGCCCGAGTCAGAACGTCACGTTCCGTGTACTGGTTGGTTTCAAGAAAGGACACATCTCCACTGAAGCCTCGAACGCTGGATATTCAAGCCCTGGCTGCTGAAAGACCAAAGAAAGGGATAATGAAATTAGTATCTTATTCTGCTGTTGTTATTTTATATAAACGATGTCTCGCCTGCTGAAGAGGGCAAACAGAAACTTAATTACAAATATATGTAGTACACACATACATGTGTGGGTGTGTAAGGTTACATATGTAGTACACATATACATGTGTGTGTGTAAGGTTATGTACGTACACCTGTCAATAACAGTTGCATATGTAATATAGGATAGCAAAGTAGATTCTCAAACTTTTCTAGAGACGTTTAGTGTAATTCACATATTTTTTTCTGTATCGTGTCACAGATACTTACAAGTGTCATTAGCACTTTCTTTCAATTGGAAACTAGTTTCAAACTTCATACTGATATGTCAGTGTAATTTACTTTCTTAAGTTTCACACCAGTTCGGAAACCTGAACTGTTCGAAACATATTCGCATATTTGTCCCCTAATTATATTTTATTATCTGCACTGTTTTAAAAAAAACATATTTTCGGAGACATCAGAAGTAAAAGAATATGTTTTCCATTTAGTTATCTAATTATTTTGTTTCTGTTTGTAAACTTACGCACATGCACATTTACTGTATGTATTGATATTAATAAAATCATAATGACAATGTTCCATATACTAATGTATAAAAAAGATTATGTTTCAACATTTTGATATTTTTTCATAACGTTTTTAGCAAGTATAAATGAAATCGGTCTGTTTATCATAGAGCTTTGAACTATTCGACGATTATCCGATACCATAATTATCGAATTTAATTATAATTATTTTTGAAATTCATTTGTTTTATGTTTACATGATAAAGTACAATTTATTACATTTGACATTTCAGTAGTCCCGTATCCCGAAAGTACATGCGCGAAATTTATAAAATGTGCATTGTACACGTTATTAAATAACAGGAGCTAAAATTATAAGTCTAGTAAATCAGTATGCTAGACTAACTCCTTATGACGGAAAACCTGGAAAAGTGCAATTTAACTTATTGCATTTATAATTCAAAGCAGTCAGGTCCGGGTCAGGCTGACTCCGGGTCTGATCGATTAGTGTCGAATCCGGATGAAATGATTACACGTCCTGTTCTGTACACAATCTTGACCATATTCCATCTATACCGAAGACCTCTATTAACTGTGTGTCATCGAATGTACTGGCATCCTATCGTGCCTTAAGTATCTGATCTCGGCCAATTTTCAAAGAGAAATGCTACGAACTTTAGCCGAAATGCAGATATTTCAGTTTAACTTGTTCAGTTAATAAGACTCCTTCAGAAAATATGTGCGATACAATGACAAGCATCTTTACTAAGCATCAAAGATGAAGTACAGAGTATGAGCAAAATATTAGGACACCTTCGTTATTTGACGTTTGGGTGATTTCTGGGTCGCCGGTGCGCATGTGCTCAGCTCGAGAGCTCATACAATGCTGTTTATGACAAATGCAATGGCGGTCGGAGCTAAAACGGTGGTTGTAATGGGCAAGGGATTATTTTTGACCCCCTTGAAAAATGGCGTGATCATCGTATACATAGCAAATCGTGGCGGTATCCAGGAAAAGTGAACGTTTTCAGCTATTCACGGCCTGCGAGAATGCTAAAATGTACCGAAAGGGGATGTAAAAAGGGGCAAAACGTAACGGATGGGTCGGTGATGAATGACAACTGCTGCTTAATGCACCGAGGGGAGAGGCGGTTCGGCATTATTGTCCTCAACAATAGGCGTGCTACTTTCGTATAGCTGACTATGACCTGATATTAAGGAGCGCAAAGGAGTGTATCTACAGCTGCAGTGCAACGATCCCTCTATCTTATGAGCCTACGGTGTAAACGCGTGAACACAGCACGTCATTGGCAACAATGACTTAGAATTTGTCAGAAAACATCGAAAGTGCACTGTGGAAGAAAGTTATCTTTTCTGATGAGTAACGTTCCCTACTGTACTGAGTGGATGGACGGTACCGGGTTAGGCAAACAGCTGTGGATAAAATGGTACAAGATGTCGTGACTCCACGGTTACAGGCAGGTGGCTAGGGTGTAAAGCTCTTAGCACCCCTGATAGCTGTGGATTTTCCCTTCAAACGCCATTACGAACTTGTCTGTCATTGCAGATCAGGGTCATCTGTTGATGCTGACGGTGTTTCCAGACGGAGGTAGGATGTTCTAACCGGACAACAAGTCGCGCCACAATATCCGTATCGTCAAGGACTTGTTCTAGGAACCCAAGAATGACTCCCACACTCGACCTTGGCAGTCCATGTTGTATGATATGAGCCCAGTTCGACATACTGTATTTGGGACCATATCGATCGACAGCTGCGGCGTGTGGACCCTCCACCATGGACACTGAACTAGCTGAAGGCATAACTATGGTATGGCCCACCAATGTACACTTTACGGGGACTCATGAGTCCATGACTTGTTGCACAGCAGCAGTGGTGGCAACTCACGTGGGACAACATAATACTAACTACATAGTCACACTGTTTTGCTCCTGCAGTGTGTGTGACATAGTATTGGGATTTTCACTGGAATACACATGTGTTGCAATTCTTAAATATCACATTCATATGTTTTGCAGAGCTGACTCATCATATTTAGGTCTACATTACATCAAGAGTTATACACACCCCATCCCGTATGGACATCATGTGAATTTGACGAATGAACAAATTTAAACTTCGACCTTCATTGCTGAAACGGACGTTCGCTAAGTTTTACCGCAGCTAGTAATGTTTTCTATGTGATGAATATTTTCAAAGAATGCACAATGAAATATATTATTTATTATTCAAAATATCGTGTAACACAGGAGAAACTCGCTTATGTGTATATGGGATGGTACAAAAAGTTTCTCCTTAGTTTCGAATATATTTTTAAGGAAACTAAATGTGTTGCCGAAACAAGGTTTGAGACGCTTGAAAGATGAAAGCTTAAAGCATTTTTCGATTATCTGTGGAACCAGGTAGCTCCAGGTGTTTTTGCAGTTCTAACAGCGGGTAAGTGAAATGCCGACGGTTCAAGTACAACCGATTTGTGCAGGGTGACTGTTTAAAATGAAGTCGATTTTTGTGCAAGCACAGAGAAATTGTCTCCCACGCTTTTATAAAAACCTCTTCATCCCCAAAGCATAAGAAATTAGCAAACATTTCTGGGAACTGGTAGTGTCCTCGACAAAACAAGAAGTGGCTGACACAGCTCTGGCAACGCAGATATTGAAAGAATATGGGAAATATTTCAATGGAGTAGAAGAAAGTTTACTAGGCAGGCCATACGGAATTGCGGTTACCCTTCGCTGCAACAATGCAAGTTCTGAATCAAATGCTAGGCATATGAAGTCCAGATCCTACTAGAAAGATCGCGTTCAAAGTATCGGGTCTTCTGGACAATGATGAACGTTTCGTAGAACGAGTGCTTTCACTAAAGAAGCGTCATTTCTTCTGCTAGGCAAGATGAATTGGTGTAATATTTGTACACTGGCTTCAGAAAATCCACATGCCGTTCTTAGTGATGTTCAGCATAGCCTTAAATTTAATGTTTGGTGCAGGCTAATGCAGAGTCGCTCCATCAGTACATTTCTTCTGGGATGTCTCACTGAGTGAGACATCCCAGAAGAGAAATGTAATGAAGGAGCAGCATATCATTTACCTGGATATGCAGCAGAATTTTGTTGTTCTACAGGTCGAATACCTTCAGTCTAATAATATTTTCCAGGATGATAATGCTCCACCATTTTGGAGGAAAATCACATTCATTTACTTTGTTACTCTGTTTGAAGTACGGTGGATCGTCCAGGATGGCCCGATTTTATGGTCAGCTTGCTCCCCGGTCATTACGCAGTTAGATTTCTTTTTCTGGTAATATTTAAAGGACGCGGCATACCAAACCAAGGTACAGGATTTAAAAGACTTTAAAGAACGCATCAAGAGTGCCTTCGCTGCCGCCGTTGAAATCGAATTCTTGCAATTGAACGTCGCATGAAACTGAGATTACGTTGTACGTCGTACATGCAGTCAAGAAATCACGTATAGAAGAACAGCAAAACCTCCGTTAAAGGACACCTCCAAACAGCAGGACCTCTTAACAACGGACAACGGACACCCTTGAAGGAGGTCTAACGTACACTTTGCCCGTAAGGATTTTACGCAGTTTCTTCGGTTCTTCGGCTGGAGAAATAGGAGGGGAGAAAGAATGTTGCTGTACATGCATTACGGCGGGTAAAGTGGAATGCTAATAAAGGAGTTAAGTTTAATTCCACGTGCGGCGGTAATTACTTAAGGCGAATTCCGTATCCTGTGCATGTGTTCCATATCTCCCCATCCCCGCGTTAGGTGAGGTGGGATGGTGCCTTAAATGTTACCCATTGGCGGCGGTGTCGATTGGCTTTGTCCCTGTGGGTCCGGTTCCTACTTTTTGCTTGCGGCCGGCAAACTCTGCAGTTACATTTCACTGCCTGTGACATTTAAAATACATTTTTCTGTTACCGTTCAACATGATTGATTGATTGTAAAAGCTTTACTAGGGCCATCCAATTTTAATGACCAATAAGGGAAGACAACGAGAACCGATCGTGCATTTAAACTGATACACCAACTCGCTAATCCTTTCCCTGCCAAAAAAAAAAAAAATCATCTGTAAACAATCAGTTGTTTTACTGTCCTGAATCTGGACAATGCCGCTCTGGAACCAAGTTCCGTTTTTTTTGTAGGCAAATAATTGCGCTTTGCATTCTGATTACCGCATCAATAGAGACGCAGAGCATACCTGTCTCTTATTCCGTACTGACTAAACTAATGTATGTCAATCAATGCTATGTTGTGTTTCTCTTCTAGGTGTCCAGTGACTTTTGTCAATACAGTGTATTACGTACCACAGTATTTCTAATATAATATGCTTATTATTTTATTTAGCATTTGGAAAAAGCACTGAAACCGTTTTCTATAGGCTTCAGTTTGATACACTTACTGTGTTTTTTTATATAAAAGCAACTGACAAATAGTATTAGCTTAGGCCTAACCTACGAGCAATGCACGGCCCAACCAGGATCACTTTTTTCCGGTACGAGCTGTGACTGTTATTCAGAGGTTTCACTGTATATTTTTTCTAATATTTGGAAATCTACTTGATCTTTCCGCTGCTTCCTTCGATACGATGATGTTTAGTGGAAGTGCCCACAAGATAAACATCCTGTACCTGCAACTCTGCACAGTCTCCGAGTCATTACTTCACCTTTCTGCCTCTTTTGTTTTACTTATGCCGACTTCTTCCACATTCACTTTCACTGTGTCATCAACAAATTGCTTGTTCGAGTCTTTAATATGTTCTCACAGCTGGTCTGTTGGAACCATTACTTCCTTAATGAATATAATATGTGTGCATCCGGTTTCTCTTCACGTCCCAGTTCAAGTCATTAGTTAAACATCTTAGGTGCTTTCTATGTAAAAAGGTATTTCATGACATTCACCTCCACCATTGCTCAGCTGCCGGACTTTCCCTGAGTTAAGCACGCCCATAAAGAACAAAAATCTCAGTTCATCTTCAGACATAGAATCCGTATACAGTCAGAACTGTGTGTTAAATCCAAAGAACCGAACCGGACTACTTTCATTAATATCAAGAACCCTGATAATCGCATCTCCGAAATTATAAATAGAAACATTCACTTACAACAGTTACCATTAAATATTCCGTAACAGTTTCATTACGGCATTTATTCTTGTCATATTGCTACTATCTATTTTCGTCATACATCTTTCAATGTACGTGCATTTCGTTTTTCCATGAATATTGTAAACTTTTTTACCTATGACTTTTGCAATTACAAAATTACAAAAATTATTTTCGAAAACAGTTATGCTATTCGTCAGATTTTTCAATGTGCATTATATCTTTTCCTCTTTCTGTGTATAGTGTAAACCTATCACTAAAGTTCGTTGATTTTATATTTATAACAATTTCTTTTTTATTTCGGTATTGCATTATACCTTTATATTTTCATCATGTTCTTCATTTTTAATACACTGCTGGCCACCCAAAATGCAACACCAAGAAAGACACGAGATAGCAAAGCCAGATTTACTGGACACATAACAACAGATACAAAGATGAAACGATTGAGCTCACAGGCCCGTGCGACTTGCGGAACACGCAGACATCAATAGTTCGTGTGGCCCACATGGCTGGTAATAACGGCAGCTACACGCCGCGGCATCGAACGAAAGAGGCTTTGGACGTGGGCTTGGGGTATGTCGGTCCAGGCTGCTTCCACACGTTGCCACAGTTCATCAGGCGTAGCCGAGAGAGGTGCTTGCCGGGCCACTCGGTTGCCGATCAGCGACCAAACGTGTTCGATGGGCGACACATCGGGAGAATAGCCAGGCCACGGCAGCAGTGACACCCGGTGAGCCGTAAAGAATTGTTGCACAGTACGTGCCACGTGCGGGCGCGCATTGTCCTGTTGAAACATGGCCGCTGGTAGGTCCTGCAAGTTAGGGAGGCCTACAGGCTCCAAAACATCGGAGATGTAGCGGTGGCTGTTGAGTGTGCCGGCGATGCGTACCAGAGGGGTGCGGGTGTCATATCCAATTGCGCCCCAAACCATAACGCCAGGCGACGACCGGTAAGGCGATGCATAATGCAGGCGTCATACAGTATCTCGCCGCGGTGCCGCCACACGCGGATCCGACCATCGTGGTGTTGCAGGCAGAAGCGGGATTCGTCGGAAAAGACAATGTCGTGCCATCCCATACTCCAGGTGCGGCGTTCAACGGCCCACTGCCGCCGCACTCGCCGGAGGTGTAACGTCAATGGTAATCGGGGCAATGGGCGCCGTGCGACTAGTCCCCGCTCCTGCAGACGACGTCGAACGTTACGTGCCGACACATGTTGTTGCGCAACAGACCCTAATTCCTGCGCTAACGTTCGTAATGTGGCGGTGCGAGCAGTCAATGCCCGCCGCACAACATGCCGGTCCTCTCGTTTGGTGGTGTGCCGCGGCTACGGCAATCTCTCACGTCGGTCCGTCCGTCCCTCCTGCACCCACAGAATCCATACTCGCCTCACTGTGGCTGGATGTCGTCCCACACAGGCGCCGATGTCTCGGTACGATAAACCGATGTTGCGATAAGCCACTATTCGTCCTCTGTCAAACTCCGAAAAGTGCTGGAATGACTGCCGTATTCTGCGACGAGGCATCAGGAAGCTTCCCACGCACAGATCCGGCAGCACAACACACTTCCACTACTTACACTCCGCTTTCTGTGCACCCTTCTTATAGTGCTTCTCGGTGACGTGCCGGGCTCACATGATTTGCATATGCCCTGCTGCAATGCTAATCGTTTGCATGTCCTAATGCGGGCGACGCATGCTGCTGATTTCAGGCCAATCGGATGCTTCCTTCTTGGTGTTGCATTTTGGGTGGTCAGCAGTGTATTTATTACAAACATAATTTGTCTGTTTTTTCACGACTTTTGTATAACATCATCACTAATATCTCTGGTATTCACATTCATAATGTGAACAGTCCATAAAATCATATCATTTTAATCTATTTGTAATATCTATTCCTTTTATTAGTAAAGCATTTAAAAAAATTAAAGATGAGAAGATATTCGGTTTTATCTTTCAAATGTCGCAAACAATACTGTTTTAGCATGCTGAGTTTTCTTTCTGTTTTTGTTCGGGGGTTTAACGACTATAAGCAGTTGTACGTCCCTAATTTGGGGCCACTGGTTTCGGGGAAGGGAGAGAGGCCGTGCTGTAAGACAAATACACCACTCAGCCTCATTAAGGAGTCAAGCCCGGACCCACTCGGACGAAAGGTCAGAAACTAAGCCTTAGAACACGCTTAGTTTTCTTTGATATAAATTTTGTAACTAGAGAAATACTTTTGAATCACCCTGTATTTAAGTTTTATAACGTTTTTATGAAGTGTCCTTCTACGTTGTACAGGTTTTGTCACATCCCACATAAGGATCTGATGTCACCGAATTCATCAGATTTAGTTTCTGGAATACCCGTTTCTAAAGTTCTATCGATTCATTATGCATTCGATTTGAAAGGAAAAGGGAATACAACTAGCATGAGCAGTTAGTGGTGCTGTCGGCAGTGTCCCCTCTCTAATTTGGGAACCCTGGTTCACGATTTGGATTCGAATGTACAAAGCAAATGAAATTCAAAATCGATGAAAAAATGCCTGGAAAGAAAATTGAATTATATATAACAGAATGCACCGAGTTAAAATATTAGCAAATGATACTGACCTTCGCAGTAAGGAACTGAGGATGACCATTGTCCAGTGTCAAGGCAGAGCAAGGAATCGTCCCCTCTAAGGCCATATCCGGTAGGGCAAGAGAATGTCGCCCGTGAGCCGACGACTCTTCCAGTGATTTCCGCTTTCAGAAACTCCGAGGTGGTGTTCGATAAGTCAGGGCACTCTGTCACTGGAACAAGAAATGCAACCGATAAGTCAATATTTTCTTTGTCCGTTCGTTGCATTTGTCAACAGCAATAGGATCACAACTGTTCTTTTATCGGCCGCCCGCTTTTCAGCTTGGGAAAACTCTCCATATACGTAGGTACTAAAAACGCAGTAATAACATCTACGTCAAAGTTACAAGATATTGTAACTGTGTTTTAGTGCTGACATGTGAAATAAAAAAAAACAACGAACCTATTCTTTAAAGCCTCATGGAGAGTCATTAAATTTCTTTACAGCATCAGAAACGGTAATATCTTAAGCTTTCAAAATAACAGTCAAACAGTTATACAAATAAAAGAAATACGAAGAAATAAACCTCTCATTTCAGAAAGGAACAGTACTTCAGAAAAAATGCCACGGGTGTGAAATCGTCAAATCTAAATCAAAACTTTATTCCTCCGTGGCAAATTTAATTATTATTTCTTATTTCTACAATTTTGTTGTGAAAGTATACGGACATAAATTAGTAGTTTCTAGTTTGAGATAATTTGCCTTCCAACAACACACTACCTTTCGGGAATAATTCCTCACTGCAGGGCAGAGGATTAGATATGTCATATTTAGATGCAGCTCAAAAATTTCCTAACGCCCCTTTGCCAGAACTGTTATTAGTAATTTTTTTCTTTTTCAGGATTGAACGACCACGGTGAGCAACTTTATAGGATATAAGCTATCACCCGTTCCTAATTTAGGGTCACTGCTTCCAGGAAAGGGACAGACGCAGCGCTATCAGACACGCACAACAGCCATGCCTCACCTAGGACTCGAACTCGGGCCCAACTCAGAAGAGTTGTCGGAGGACAGCGGCTCAGACCACTCCAGAGCTTCTGTCAACAATTTGATCCCATACCTCTTACCAGGAAGTCAATAGGTTTCGAAGAATGTGTAATAGATTTCTCACTAAATTTTGTTTGAAGACCGTAAGCCTTTCCAAGAGTTTCATGTCACAGTTAATAGATCTACAACGACGTACGACCGGTTGGTCATACTTCTTGTCCTGATGGTCACGGGGCAAAAGTGGCATATGCGTGCAAAATATGTAGCTTCCTCAATAGATTACTTAATAAGATAAATATTTGAACTATGAGCTAGCCTTCAACAAAATATAACCGCCAAACACAAAATAACATTAGGAGAAGTAGCACTTCTTAACTTTTCATTTCAGGAAAAGAACACGTGAGACTGATATATAAGCACCCCGGACAAAAATTACGGAATGCTGTCATCCGGAGGAACAGGTGGAAAGTGGACAGGCAGAGAAAATTGCGTGTATATAATGGAATGGAAAGTATTGTACGTTACTTGTTACTTTTTCAGCCTTGTAATAAGTGCATGTCTAATCAGTTTTTTTGCTGCTCTCATGTAGTACCATGGGTAGAAAAGGTGACGTAACAGAGTGGCAAAAGGGAGCTATCGTCTTTGGTCGTGAACATGGTCATTCGCTGAGGTAGGTGGCGGAGTTCGTTGGCGTGTCCAAGTCCACAGTCAGTAGTGTTGATTTAGCGTGGAAGGAGTAGGCCAGAGACAATTCCCGTCGGAGCAGCTGCAGCAGAAAAACCATCATGAGCAACCGTGATCGTCGACGTCTGGGCAATTATCAACCGCAAAACGGTTCCAAACCCGGCAGGAATTGCTGCAAGAGTACAATGCGGGACCCAGTCAGCCTGTTTCCGAACGAACGACTCGACGAGAACTGCATGGTGTAAGAATATTCAGTCGTGTAGCTAGAGTACGCCCCAAGATGTCTACCATACACAAGAAAAAGCTGCTGCAATGGGCGAGGAAACACCGACACTGGACCACAGAACAGTGGCGACGCATCATCTGGTCGGACAAATCCAGGTTCTGCCTGTATTCCAATGATGGTCGATCCAGGGTCATGCGGAAGGCCGGTAAAGCCTTCAACGCAGAGTGTGAGCAAAGGGCTGTACAGAAGGGGGTGGTGGGGGTGGTGGAAGTTTCATGTTTTGGGGGTGTATATCCAGTGCTGGGGTGGGTCCCTAAGTTCACGTGTCTAATGGCATGAAAGCGGTGGACTACGTGGAACTGTTGGATAACGAGGTGTTGCCATACGTCCAGTTCCTCCAAGTGGCCGTCATTCCAGATCCACGTTATCAAGACGACAACTGCACTGTCCACTGAGCTGCCATTGTGCAGGATTGGTTTGCAGAACATGAGGTCAACGTCCCACATCTCACCTGGCCCGTCAATTCGCCTGATCTCAATGTTATAGAGAAAATTTGGGACATGCTCGAACGGGCCGTTAAGAAGAGACAACAACACCCTCCCAACTTGACTGCTCTGCGGAACCAGTTGTTCACGGCGTGGGGCAAACTGGACATTCATGTCATCCGCTCCCATATTGACAGCATTCCAAAGAACATCAAGGCTGTGCTATGTACTCGTGGTGATGTTACCCCATATTATTCAATAAAATGAGCATTCCGTATTTTTTTGTCCAGTGTGCTTATATTTTAACAGTACTTTGGTGTTCAGTTATCGATTTTAAACCTGCAATTGCTCTGATCGTTTCATAATTTATTCCAGGCGTTGCTTCTACAAAGCTTTTTTCGATTTCAACTTCAGCATACGCTTCCTTTCTGGTTACTGTATGACTAGTTAAAACTTTACTTTCAGTTTCATCTTCATCTTCTGAATATGGCTATTTACTTCCACTATATTATTTTCATCTGTTAAACGATCACACACTTTATTATTGTTGTCGAATCCTGTAAAATCGTGGAATTTTTATTCTCCCGACACAAAATTTGATTTGAGGCTTTTGAAATGTTGGTTGGTTGATTGGCGTTTATTGGCGCAAGGAACTCAATGGGTCAGAGAGCACTTCTTTGAAATGTAGATTCATTCTTCTGGACTTATTCAACAGTTGAGATGCGTGCAGTTAGGCCACTGAACGTATCTTCTGGTAATAAAGAACCGGCTTTCTTGAAGCACTTCGAAACTGTTGAGGATGGATGCTATAAAGTATTTTTCCTGCAGAGATATTGGTTCTACGTTATGTCTAAACAATTAGATAATAAAACGATGCAATAGTTCCTAATTAAATTTTTACGGCCAGACGAAACATAAGACAGAAGTCAACTTACGGTAATTGATTCTTTATTCCACCACAATATCAATAGAACGACATCCCACTTCGAAATAATAACGTAATTCACATCCGCCACATATCCACCACAACAACTGTTATCTCGTCCTTTTTTATATCGTTCTTATCTCATACATTCATACGTCACGTTCACTTTGACCTCAAATGTTGCCAACCTCATTCTCGTTTGAGGGAAAAGATATAACGTTAAGTTTGGAAGTACAAAAAGAACAAACTCAAATTTACATAGGAAAAGGAACTAGAAATGAAAGTTAATTTAGAATATACGTCCCATCCTCTCCCTCCTAATTTTGTTAAGTATTTGTAGTGCCAAGAACCTATCAATTTAGTAGAGGTCTCCATTAAAACATAATCTGGTCACTCATTCAATTTTTTCAGATAAGAACTTACACAATACATGAAGACATTCGTTGACCAGTTACTAGCAGCTGACTTCAAATCAGTACACAAAGCCTCTAGACATCAAAAATATCGCATATACATACAACATCATGAGATATATACTTTCATCTCTTCAATACCTAAAACATGCATTGACATAGGTGCAGAGAACAAAGATGCCTAAAGAAAAATATTTCAATATCACTAACTTTCATAGCAAAAACCTTAAACTTTGCGCACCATATTAAATGTCGATGTTATAGGAACAAATCGTGCCAAATGTTTGTCACAAGAACAGGTGCGAACAATTTTAATAATTACACATGTAAGAAGTGGCATAGCAGTAAAAAAAAACTGCGTAATGCAGGAAACAAAACTACAACAGAATTAGCGTGGAGTTAATTTACACATTCGCTAACACCTGATAACTTCTCACGGAAGACAAAAAAGCTGAACTTGAGAATTTTTAAACACAGAAAACATGGTTTAAATTTAGTATGTTGAAAAAAACTGCACTTGCAGAAAAAATCAACACACACACAAGTGTCAAGCACAAAAAGGTTAATCATCGAACAACAACACAAAACCTTTAATTGAACCCTTGGCGGCCAGGGCCGACTTCTGACTACTTCCATGCATTCGCACATCGACTTTTAGATGAGATAGGGGGAACCCTGGAAAACCCTACCCTGGGAGTGGAACATCTATAGATATCAACAAAAAGGCAATGGCTGATATCAATTTCATGCCGAAAAGGCAACATTTACTATATGAATGGACAAACATTTTAGTACACTTGAACTTGCTATTTGCAAAAAAATAAAAAATAAAAAAATAATTCGTGTGGCGCCACACCAAAAAAACTTTAAACATCCCGTGTACAATTTAATATTTACACATGTTCCATGACGGTGGGAAAACTTAGCTGACTGACAAGGATACAAGGGATTTGGTATAATTTCAGCAAAAAGCAAGATTTGATGCATGCTATTGAAGTGCAAATAACTTTGAACACTATCACAAAAAAATCGTATATTAAGTCAAAAGTCTTTCATGGTAAAAAGTTCTGTGATCACTGAGAAACATCGAGAAGATGTTCAAGTAGATCGTCTTTCTATAGAGCAAAGCTCTATGCAGCAATAGTTGCTAGCCCCTTGACAAATTCAATTGTAATAACAAAAAAAATTGGAATCAAAAATTACCTTTTGGTAGCAAAGAAGAGTTGTGTCTCGATACGCTTGATTTGTTGTCGGGGCGACAACGGCATACTCGAAGCTTCACGCTTTACAGGCTCACGTCGCAAATCATTGGATCGCAAGGATGTTCAAGTAGATAGTCTTTCTATATATATAATTGGAGACGAACCTGGAATCGGAGACTACTGTAAATCAGGTTTTCTTGTTGACCGAGCAAGTGGACCGGAAGAAGCGGGATCATTAGGCTGATGCAAGAAGGTTCCAAGCTGACTTGGAGATGAACCAGGAATCGGAGACGACTGTAGATCAGGCTGTTTTTTTGGCGGGCGAAGAAGCTGCGTACAGGTAGAAGGACGCTTCCGTGGACGACGAAAGATAGTTGATGAAGGTATTGGCTCCGTCCGTCCCGAGCGGAGATTCCAAGGACGGAATCCAGGCGGATACAAGGGCTGGTCTCGTAGTCCGGGTTGCACTCTAATGCTTGAAGTTGCACTGTAGACTGACTAAATGTTTCTAAAGTAGGCAATTGCTCAATGGAAAAACAATCAGGCATTTCCTCACTTAGAGACTGAAGAACCTCAACTATAGTGTCTGATGAATCAGTATCTACAAGAGGTACGGCTCTTTTGGCCACAGGAGAGATAGAGCTACCTGAAGAAGATGAAATATCAGTTATTCTCCTTTTTAAAGTCTTAGATGTAGGATTAAACGGAGGCACCATGCGTGAAGAAGTAAATGGAGTAATCGATTTAAGAGAAGCAGATGAAAATAAACTACGTTGCACTTTACGAGAATATCCAGAGGAACTGGAAGTACTTGAAGATGAACTCTCGTCTCTTGAGAAGGCAGGAAACGGAGGAGTAGAAATAATTGTGGCACCCCGAGTGAATGGAAGAATGTCAGAATGAGAATCTTGAAAAGAAGTTGAAGTTAAGACCTGCTCACACGAAATTAGAGAATCGAACAGAACAGGGGTGGGGTCAATAATTTCATTATCAAGAGCAGAGGCTTGTGAAGAAGTCCCACTCTCTGCCTGTGGATTTCTACGAGACTTAGGGTCGATAATTGCAAGAAACCATTTCTTACATTGCTGCACATGGGCAGAATGTAGGGTGCCATCTGGCTTCTTTAATACTACATTATTATTGTACAATTCCACCAATTCAAAGGGGCCTTCATTTAAGGGTGCAATTTTTCTCACAAACGTATGTACAACGGAGGATTGAAAATGAGTTTCTAACAATACCAGATTTCCAACTGCGAGATCTGCTTCTCTCCTTTTTGCATTATAGTGCCCAGCTTGGTTTAACTGAGCTCGACTTATAGCCGCTTGTGCCTTTTCTGCTATTTGCACTACAGACTCAGGTGTTGGTCTTTGGTTAATTTCATCCACAATGCCAGTTAAATTTTCAAAGGGGGTGCGAATTTTGCGCTCGAGAAAAAGTTCAGCGGGCGTAAGCCGTGTTGACGCATGAACAGATGAGCGAAAGGCGAAGCAAAACGTTTCAACATGTTCGTCCCAACGTTCATGATTATCGCCAATGAAAGTTGAGATCATCTTTAGTAAAGTTCGATTAACACGCTCGGCCGGATTGGCTTGAGGATGATATGGGCTGATAAATTTGTGTTTTATCTGGAGCCTCGCACACATTCGCTCGAATAACTCTGAAATGAACTGAACCCCGTGGTTCGAGACTAGGGTACGGGAACAGCCAAAACGCGAAAAATATTATGTATAAGAGTATCACATGTTACATCAGCAGTAGCTGCTTTAATGGGGAATGCTTCCACCCATTTAGAAAAGTTATTAGAACAACTAAAATATAACGAGACTTAATTTTAGTTGATAATAGATAAAAGCCCAATGAATCTATAGATATGGTTTCAAAAACATAATTATTAGAACTAGAAATAAGGTTACCAGCCGGTCGTTTGTTTTCATAATTGTACTTACGACAGTACTCACAAGAGCGACTGTATGCGAGTATGCTATCGTACACTCCCGGCCAGTAGGCAACGTCTCGAAGCTTAGTATGAGTTTTCCGTATGCCTAAGTGGCCGGAAAAAGGAATGTAATGATATTCATGTAACAAAGCTATGCGGAGAGACTATGGTATCGCAGGCCAGTACTCAGCTCTCGAATTCACAAATTTTTTGTAATACAAAATACCATCGATGATCTCATAATTTTGATTACGACCCGCTAAAGAAGATTCAGTATGAGCAGAAGAACCAGCCAGCAAAGAATTATAAATTTACCCAAAATCTGGATCATTCGGTAGTACAGAAATTATCTGCTCTCTTGAAGTGATTTCAGAAACTAGAAATAGGGAGGAAGGTTCAGTATCCTCCTGGCAAACAGAACTGACCGGACATGGAGACAGTGCGTCAGACGGTTGGTTAGATTTGCCAAGGCGATACTGAATCCGTACATTAAATTATTGAAGCTTAAGTGTCCATTTCAACAATCTTCGAGAAAGATTTTTAGCAATATTTAAATATTGTAATGCCGAATGATCCGTGATGACATTGACAGTTAAGTGATTGACATAGCATTTAAACTTGGTAACTGCAAACAAAATAACTAAGCATTTTTTCTCAGTAGCAGAGTAATTACGTTCTGTTTTGTTAAGAGTTCGAGAGGCATATGCAATAGGATGCCCTCGTTGAGATATTACAGCATCTAGACCAACACCTGATGCATCAGCATAAATACATTGTATAAAACGTTTCTGCATGGTTAGGAAAGGCTAACACAGGTGGTGAAACCAAAGCATGTTTGAGAGTATTAAAAGCAGTCTCTGCCTCCGTGGACCAGACAAAGTGTCTATACTTTCGTTTTAATGCAAATAAGGGTTCGCATAGAGTAGCGTACCCCGGAACGAACTGTTGATACCACCCGGTCATGCCCAAGAACCGAGACAACTCTTTTGCTGTATTAGACCTCGGGAATTCAGAAATTGGCTTGACCTTTGAGTCATCAGTTAGAAGACCATTCGGGGTAATTTTTAATCCCAGATATACCAGTTCGTCTCGTCAAATTTGACATTTAGCATGTTTTGATGTCAACCCCGAAGTAAGAACGGACCTATTAACCATGTTAATTCATAATAACGATAAACATTATGTCCCTTTTTCATGAAGAAAAAGACATTATAAGCCCAAGATGGCGACAGAAAGTTCGTGAAAATTTCTTATTTTTCAGATGTCGAGAGCCTCGAACAAAGGACTTTAGTTTCTCACGCCTTAGAAAGGGAGAGGCCTTTTTCGACGAACATATAGCATGTTCAATGATACCGCGACTTTCGCTGTACATTGTCAGTGTCGTCCAGCGCCTAAAAGTCTGGAAAACAGCCATCCACCTTTGTATAAACACAACAATGTGTATTGTATTATTATAAGAATGCACTTCGGCGGTAGGATTACTTTCTCAAAGGGGACACTCACTAATGGAAGATCTGTCAGGACGCAGAGACGCGGAAAGTAGGATTAAAACCCATCAGCGAGGACGCCCAGCCAACGCCCAAGGGTGTGGTCGGCAAAGGGCGCGAAAGGTGACCCACGTGACCGGATGAGGCGAGCCACATCAACAGGTCAGCGTGAGGGCAAGGTGAGCGCCGAGGTCTTCGCGCATGCGTAGCGCGGAGGAGGGGGACGAGCAGGTCCCTGGAAGAGGATCTGTTAGTTAGTCTGCTTTCGTCCAACGGAGAGAAGAGTTCTTCGATAGAAGAGGACGCGAAGCGTTTGCCTTCTTTTTTGTGTGAGCTGAGGGACGCTTCAAGCCACGGAAGTGCGACGCTCAGGTTGAGTTTAGCGAGCATCTATCCTAGAAGAGATAGAGTGCTCAGCTGCAGCGGTATAGGCCCTAGTCAGGGATCCAGCTGGTGTAGCAGATATTTCGCTACGATGAACCCGATCTTAGCACAGGCTAAGATTGAAACATATGGCAGAGAAGAATAGTTAGACTACTATTTCTTGATATTAGCAGAGACATAGATCTACCTAATAGCAGGTAGACTCTTGCTAGAACTTCAACGCCGAGAGAGATTTTCTTCGGAAGTGGTTATCCTAGCTTTCGTGTTTCACGCCTCTTGTCAGGTCTGATCCTTAGGGGGAACCTGATGTTAGAGTAATCCACCGCCATCTGGAACCTAATTGATTAAGTAATAAATGTTTGTGTGTTTCCAAAAGTAACTCCTCTCGATATCATTATATTTTAGTGTGAGTATTATTCTGTCCGCTCAGCTGTTTTCGATCTGCTTTCCCAAATCACAGATTTCATATTAAAGTGGGGAAGGCGTCGTTTGTTCGCTCGAATAATGTTAGGGGAGCGTTTCAGAGAAACACAAACACTTCCTTGTGTCTGTGAGGAGCCATAGAGCGTGGACGCCTCAGATCTATAAGTAGGAGGCGGAGCCACGACACGTGGCAAGTACTTTCGCTCTTACACCCGCATTATGTAAAAGTTCACAAACTTGGTCCAACTACTACCTAGACGACGAGAAGACGGAGATCGGGAGGAGAGCTCGTAACCAGAGTGCCTCACGGGCTACAGGACTCATTCTGTGAAAGTGAACGACGAGAGAGCGACTACAGTGAGGAGAGCTCGTAACCAGAGTGCCTCACGGGCTACAGGACTCATCGTTTGAAAGCGGACGACGAGGGAACGACTACAGTGAGGAGAGCTAGTAACCAGAGTGCCTCACGTGCTACAGGAGTGATTTGTACAAAAAAAAGAACTCAAACCAAAGGGAAATTCCCGGTCATCCCAGGACACAGAATGAAGCAGAAGGGACCGCCCCGGTGGCGCAGTGGTCTAAGCGATGGCCTCTGATCATTCGTCCGAACGGGGTCCGGGTTCGAATCCCGGTGAGGCATGGATGTTGTGTTTGTCTTACGGCACTGGCTCTCTCCCTTTGCTGGAACCAGCGGCCCTAAATTAGGGACGGGCGACTGCTTATAGCCCATTGAGTTGCTCACGGTGGTCGTTAAACCTCCAATCAAAAAAAAAAAAAAAAAGAAGCAGAAGGGAGCTCGAATCGCTTCAGAGGGTAAGTACCACTTTGGAACCGCAATTTTATTTCTGGGGCACTACCTGTAGTATTTTAGCCACCTAAAGCTAACAGAGTTCGCGTTAGGGTGCGGTCAGTTAGAGACCACAGGGTCAAATATATTATCAATTATTAAAGTGCAAAGTGTATTTGTGTGTAAAAGTTCGAGATTATTATTTAAGTTAGGAAATTAATTGCGTCTTATTATTATATAATGAAATAAGCATGTAGGAATGTTAGGATTGAATAGTCTAACCAATTTGGGAGCATAGGCTGATATCGAAAATTTGAGTGTATTTTTATATGTATATTGATTTTATGAGTATTGTATGTGAATATTGCATGAAATATGGATCAGCTTTTGGACGGGCAAAAGAGTCAGGAGTACGAAGAACAGTGTGTAGAGGAAGTGAAGGGGAAAGTGGTAAAGAGCTAAATTACAGCTCAGATTCTAACCAAGAGGTACGGATTAACCAAAGAAAGATGGAAGGGGATACCGCTAGGTTGGAATTGGAATTTAAATTTCGTATGCTCGAATTGAAAGAAAAGGAAGCCAAAAGGAAATTGCAGGAAAAGAAAGCAGAAAGGGAATTGCAGGAAAAAATAGCAGAAAGGGAATGGCAGGAAAAGGAAGCGGAAAGATAATTGAGGAAAGCCGAGCTAGAAGCGGAGAGAGAATTGAAAATAGTTGAGCTGGTAGCCGAACGAACTGAGAAGATACTTCAGCTGCAATTAGCTGATAGAAAGGAAGAAAGAGACTTCGAGCTGAGTAAAATACAGTTATCCTCAGAAAGTCCGGTTCCGGCGAAGAAAGGGAACGATCAGGGGCACCTAGCCGATTATATGAGAATAATAGAGAGGACAATTCCAAAGAGTCCCTCTAAGCCCGAGGAAATCCTAGATTTCTTCGATTCCATAGAGAGGGCCTTTCTGTAACATGCTGTTCCAGAAGAGATGCAGGGACGGTTAGTCGTGGCTTTATTTAACGCCGAATGCGTGAACCACTTGTTCAGACGGCTAACTCTGGAGCAGTATGACTGCTACCGAACCGTCAAGTAAGCTATTTTGGCGGAGTGCCACTTGACCCCCGATATCTATCTCAAACAGTTTGAGACAATGAAAAGGAATAAAGGGGAAAGCTTCCAGCAGTTAGCAGGTCGTATTGGGCGAGCGCTCCAATACTACGTGGAGAAGAGCAGCGTACCAGAATTCCAGCAATTAATGAATTTATTAATTTGTGATAAATTCAAGGGTTTGCTTTCTCCACGTTTGAAGACTTATCTGCTGCAGAGGGGTGCCGTGGGGAAATTGGTTCTAGCGGGAGAACTGGGAGAGCTATGTGACCTTTATGAGACTCATGTAGAAGCTATGGAATTGGGAGAAGGGAGACCCAAAAACAATTATGTGGCGGGCTCTAATTTTAAGGGAAGTCTGTACAATACGGCAGGAACAAACCACATAAAGAGAGAAAATCACCCGAATAACAGGCTACCCCAGAAAGTGGAATTCCCTGCGACCGGATCAGGATTCCAAAATAGGGGGGCAATTAATAGGGTTCCAAAATAGAGGGGCAATTAATAGGGTTCGAAATAGGGGGTCAGCCAATCAGATCCCTCAGGGAACTCTAATTTTGATCAGGGCGTGATCTGTTTTCTTTGCGGTAAGGTGGGACACCGACGGGTGAATTTCCAGCTGAGAGTTACTCCAGGACAAGATAATAACGGATCAACAGGCAATTGGAGAAATGATGGGAATAGAAAAATAAGTCGGGTAGCGAATAGAGAGGAGAAGAGAGAAGTAACAGATGAAGGGGACGCAGAGGCGAAACCCGAAGAGGAGCTCATGAAATTAAATGCAAAAATGGGAAGGATACTGGGATCCGAGAGTAACCAATGCGAAATAATAAAGTTACCCGTAGGAGGACAATTAAGGATAGAAACCGAGAAAGGAATTCGGGCCGGAATAATCGTAGACAGCGGGGCCGAATTTTTTTGTGTAAAAGAAGGTAAGTTAGGGGAAGAAGATGAAGAGGAGATCGGGCGGATTAATTCAACTGGGTTTGACGGGAGAACCGCCAACTTTCCCGTAAAACAACTACAAGTTAGATTAATAGACCCAGATTTGGAAAAGGCCGGGAAAAAGGTAATGGGTATAACAGAAATAAATTGTGCGATCGTACCCTAGCTCAATAACGATACGTTAATTACGCCGTTAGATTATGCTAAGATGAAGGAAGCTAGGCAAGCGAGTTCCGAGCGGATAGTTTCAACCCAGAGGCGTTTACAATTTCAGGAGAGGAGGACGGCGAAGGCGATTTACAGTAAAGAAAGAAGCTTACGGGGATAGACCTAAAAGAAACCCAGGATATTTGCGTCGCGAGAAGGGAGCGGGCGGAGGAAACATCGAAAGACCCGTTGTCGCCCCAGGCATCAGAGAGAGCGGTTACCGAGATAGGCGGGGCATCCACGGAGCGCGCGACAGGCAGCCAATCAGATCCAATGACGGAAACTTTGCAGTCGACGGCGCGCGAGTGAAGCTCTGGCCGAGTCAGGAGTCCCATAGACGGGGAACTTCATAGCTCCGACTACGGAATTTTTAAGGATCAGCAGACTCGCGACGAGACGCTGAAGGAAGCTTTTGGCCAAGCCATAGAGGGGAAGGGTGGATTTCTTTTTAGGATGGGCTACTACATCACCTAGAGAAGCTGTTAGGACAACCAGTCAATCAGCTAGTAGTGCCGGAACGTAGGAGAGGGGAAGTAATGAGGTTGGCGCACGACTCGGTGGTTTCGGCTCATTTAGGCCACAAGAAACCTTAGAGCGGATCCGCTACTCGTTTCATTGGCCATCCGTTAGGAAAGACGTTAGGAGATACTATGATGACTGCCAAGCTTGCCAACTTAGGAGGACAGTCACACAGAACGACCGGGTACCCATAACCCCAGTTAGGAGGCCAGCGTTATCCTTTCAGGAGGTACAAGTAGAATTTATTGGACCCATGGGCATATCAGCGTCGGCGACCCAATACGTTTAGGAGTGGGAGGAGAGAGTAGAAAAGATGGCACAGCAAGCAGGGGGTAGCCGAGGAGCAACCGCTACGGTACGCCTCGTACTACAAACGACGGCGGAGACCGAAAACCTTCGGAGTAGGAAGCCCAAAGATAACACGGGAGCAATTACAGGAGCTTCAGGAATTAGTAAGTGGTATGGACGAATTTTTCTTCGGAGAGGTGGGGGCTACTACATAAGGGAAGCACCTAATTGCCGTTAAATCGGGAAGTTTACTGAGTACGCAGCATTTGAGATTGGTGATAAGGAGTCTGGAGGAAGCCGGGTTCACGGGCAACTTAAAGAAATGTTGTTTCGCCCGGGAGAGCGTCCATTATTTAGGGCATGTAGTAGGGTCTGGGTGCCACCAGCCAAATTCCCGAGAAACTTCAGGCGGAGGTACGGAGCTTTCAAAAGGGAGGTATGGAGCTTTCTCGGACTTTGTAGTTACTACAGGGATTATGTGCCTAAATTTGCAGAGATAGCGAAACCGCAAAGTGATCTGACCGGAAAGAAGGCGCCAGAGAAAGTTGTTTGGACACCAGAACTGAAGGAGGCGTTCAGCGTTCTAAAGGGGCTGTCATGTGCGTCACCCATAATTTTTACCCCAGACTTTAATAAGCCATTCGTATTACACACGGACGCCAGCGCCTACGCAGTAGCGTGTTGTTTGGGGCAAAGAGATGAGAGGGGGAAAGTCCGACCTGTAGCGTACGCCAGTAAAAACCTACTAGCACGCAGGAACGCTGGGCGGCGAGCCATAAAGAAGCCTACGCGATAGTGTGGGCGTTACAAAAGTTTGAGGGGTGGATCTTCGGACATCAGATTGAGGTTATGTCTGACCACAACCCTCTAACTTATTTGACCAGCGCGGCTTCACAGAGTTCAAAGCTACAGAGGTGGAGCTTAGCCATCGCCCAGTTCAACTTAACCATATCACATATCGCAGGGAAATTAATTCCCCATAGAGATGCACCGTCACGATTAGCTTTCAGTGAAGGAGGAGGGCTTCGCTGACAGGCCGCAGAGATGCGGAAGGTAGGATTAAAACCCATCAGCGAGGACGCCGAGCCAACGCCCAGGGGTGTGGTCGGCGAAGGGCGCGGAAGGTGACCCACGTGACCGGATGAGGCGAGCCACATCAACAGGTCAGCGCCGAGGTCTTCGCGCATGCGTAGCGTGGAGGAGGGGGACGAGCAGGTCCCTGGAAGAGGATCTGTTAGTTAGTCTGCTTTCGTCCAACGGAGAGAAGAGTTCTCCGATAGAAGGGGACGCGAAGCGTTTGCCTTTTTTTGTGTAAGCCGAAGGCCGCACCAAGCCACGGAGGGGCGACGCTCAGGTTGAGTTTAGCGAGTATCTATCGTAGAAGAGATGGAGTGCTCAGTGCAGCGGTATAGGCACTAGTCAGGGATCCCGCTGGTGTAGTAGATATTTCGCTACGGTGAACCCGATCTTAGCACAGGCTAAGATTGAAACATATTGCAGAGAAGAATAGTTAGACTACTATTTCTTGATATTCGCAGAGACATAGGTCTACCTAATAGCAGGTAGACTCTAGCTAGAACTTCAACGCCGAGAGAGATTTTCTTCGGAAGTGGTTATCCTAGTTTTCGTGTTTCACGCCTCTTGTCAGGTCTGATCCTTAGTGGAACCTGATGTTAGAGAAAGAGTAATCCACCGCCGTCAGGAACCTAATTGATTACGTAATAAATGTTTGTGTGTTTCCAAAAGTAACTCCTCTCGATATCATTATATTTTAGTGTGAGTATTATTCTGTCCGTTCAGCTGTTTTCGTTTCGCTCTCACACCCGCATTATGTAAAAGTTCAAAAACTTGGTCCAACAGAGACAGATGCTCTTCAAAAGTCTCAGAGGGAATAATAATATCGTGCAGGTGGACATTAGGTCTGAGCACAGGACGTATGACTGAGTCCATAAGGCACTGAAAGGTTGAGGGAGCATATGCCAATCCAAAGAGCATTCTCAGGAACTCATATGCTCCAAACGGGGTAATGAATCGAATTTTCTCCACTGAATTAGTGTGGACAGCAACTTGTCAATAGCCGCTAGCCAAGCTCAAAGTTGTTAACCAATTTGTTGATGATAAATCCTGGAGAATATCGTTTATTATGGGTAACGGGTAATTGATTTCTTTAGTGACAGCATTCGGTTTCCGATAGTCGCAAAACGTTACTCTCCAGATTGTTTCTCAGGAACAAGAAAAGCAGGTTCTGCCCAAGGCCTAAGTGATTCCTTAATAATACCCGAATGTAGCATGTCCTGCATTCTTTTTGGAACTCAGTTTGTTTTGGTTCGGACATGGATAAGGCTTATATGCTATGGGACTAACCCCTCCGTATCAATGGTGTGATACACCACCTGTGTGAACCGTGGCTTGTCTCAAAATAACCCTGTTCGGCTGTTTAAAACCTGACCAAGTTGGCGCTTGTGCTCAGGTAATAATCTCTTGCTCGCAAGGACTGCAGAAAATTCAGTAGGGTCTTCTGGGGTGGAAGGACTAACTCAGGCATTAAGATTAGCCCATGCTCAAAATCAAGCGTAAGTTTAAATATTTTAATAAAATCCACCCCCAGAAGGCAGTCAACGGGTAAATCTTTGAGTAAGAAGAAAGTGTGTGAAACTTGAACTTTGCCAATATTGACAGGTAAATGAACTGAGCCAGAGATTGAAAAAATATTATTGTCGGTACCTCGCAGATATTACTTGGAGGGCTCGACACAAGCATTTGGAAAGGTTGCAGTGCAGAAATCAAAGTTTAAGGTAGAAATGTAAGACCCAGAGTCGATTTTAGTGGATGCCACCACTTTACCCAAAGTGACAAGAATATCAGGCAACTGCGAAGCTTGAACGGTTAAAAAAGATACTTGAGATCTTAAGAGATACAAGGAGATAGAATCGACCCATTTACCTCCTGTGGAAGTTTATATTGGAGTGGATTTGATTAGCATGCCTTGGTTGACTTTGAAAATTTGCAGAAGCACCAGAACGTGTTGAGTTGTAATAACGTGCAGGAGAGGCAGCATTAGTATTACTAGGCCTTCCCTGCACCCCAACACGGTGTTTAGGATAGGTTTGGTCCACAAGGTAATAATTATCCCTGGGACGAGAAACTTGGCTGTTATTCTGGTTCTCATAAAAGTCAGGATGTCGCAACTCTGGTGCCCAACGATGCAGCGGCACGTATCTAGACTGTTGACAGGAATTTTCCACTCTCGATTGATAAGCAGCCTGTCTGGGCTGATTAAAACATTGTCCTTGTTGAGGAAAGTTCTGTTTAGGTAGCTGATACTTATGGCTTTGAAGAGGTGGTTCTTGAACCTGCCTAAGTTGGCGGTAGCCTTGGACCTAAGGTAAAGGGTTCTGTGAAGATTGCCCTTTGCTGTGCCGTTCCTCAAAAACTCAGATGAGTTTCAGGCATTCGTGAACGGAGACAGGACGTTTAACTTCTAAAACATCCTGAAGGAAGGGCTCTGGTAAAGCATCAATAACGTCAAAATTGACTGCAGCGGGATCCTTTAATTTATAAAGCCTAACTGTTTCCAGAGTGAACGAGACGGGACTAACTGACGCCCGCTGTCGCCTGGAAAACAGTTGTTGGGCAAGGTCGGCTTTATTTGTGCCAAAGGGAAATACTTCCAAAAATCCAGCTCTAAATTGCTGATAAGAGACCCCTGGGTTCATCATACGCCACTGTCTGTACCAGAACTTGGCAGTGTCTTGCAAACATGTGCCCGCAATACGTACTTGACAATCCTCAGGAACATTGTACAAATCGAAGTGATCTTCGAGATCCTCAAGAAACCTAAGAGATCCCTGAATACAATTGAACCCGCATGGGGTACGTAATGAGAAAGGATTTTGCTCCTTCTTACTGGGGGTGGTGGAGTGGATTGCTGTTGAGGTACTGCAGTCGAAGTACATTGCACATGATTTTCGTACCTTGCGTATTCACTGTCTGATAAATCTGAACCGCAGGCCTCGTACAGTGCTACAGGAGAATTAGGTGGTACTTTATAACGCTGAGTGCGTGGAGTATTTGCTGTAGAATTATTAGGCACACCATTATGTCTACAATGGTCAAAGAAGAGACCAAGAGGATACGTGATATTTGCCATTTCTGACTTCTTCTATGAATCTGTTTGGTTAGTTCAGGCGTCAACATAGCGTAATTGTCTTTTTCGTGCAGAGATATTGGTTCTACGTTATGTCTAAACCATTAGATACGAATACGATGCAATAGATCCTAATTACATTCTTACGGCCAGACGAAAAATAACACAGAAGTTAACTTACGGTAATTGATTCTTAATTCACATCCGCCACATATCCACCACAGCAACTGTTATCTCGTCCTTTTATCTATCGTTCTTATCTCATACATTCATACGTCACGTTCACTCTGACCTCAAATGTTGCCAACCTCATTCTCGTTTGAGGGAAAAGATATAACGTTAAGTTTGGAAGTATAAGAAGAACAAACTCAAATTTACATAAGAAAAGCAAATAAAAATGAAAGTTAATGTAGAATATACGTCACAGTGCCACTTAGCTGCAGGCCATATCATCCATTCTCATTGCCTGCACTAAATTTAAGGATTGGATTCTGCATCAATGACATCAATACATTTCTTCATAACTTGTTTCGATATCGCACTTTAAAAGTTTTTATGATGCCTTAATCTAAAGGCTGCAGCTTAGATGTTGTGTTTGCTATCAGGGATTGCGCCTTAACAGATTTCATTTTTGGTAGGTGCCCATGAGCAGTGTATTATTCGTAAATATAACGACTTTCCTGTTTTTTACGCTTTCCAACCGTAGGTTGAAGAAGCGTATATGCTTCAGCTTTGTCCGTCCGTCTGTCTGTCCGCACGATAACTCGCAAAAAAATTGGTCCATTTCGATGAAATTTTAGTATGTGGTAGGGGGCCACCTGGGGACGAACCGTATTGAAAATGGGCGAAATGGGGTCATATGTCAGAACATAGGAGCGGGATCCATTCGATTGCCCTTATGCGTCATAACGTGCGTAAAAATGGTTCGATTTCGATAAAATTTTATTATGTGGTAGGGAGCGACCTGGGAACGAATCCTATTAAAAATGGACGAAATGGGGTCAAAGGTCAGGACATAATAGCCGGATCCATTCTATTGCCCTTATGCATCATAACTTCACTAAAAATGCTTCGATTGAGACAAAACTTTATCATGTTGTTCCGGAAGTGTACTTAACCGGTTCTGTTGAATGTCATCGAAATGGAGATAAAGGCCAGGTCACTGGAGCGAGATTTATTTCACAGTCATTATCCTCATAACTTGAGTAAGATATCTGGTATGTTGGAAAGCGTATAATAATCAATGCATTGCATGATTTTACTAACTTGTTTGAATTCATTTTGTTATCAAAACTTTGTAACCAGTTTCAAAAAACAAAAATCATCCACACTTTTCCGTTCGATTCATAGATCACCGGAAAATATTTTACACCTGCAAAGCATCATGTTTTAGTGGATTTTCAAATCACCAAATGTATAAGTTTTTCTGATTCAGTCATGTTAGCACCAAAAAGTAGTGTTATGCACTTCTTTACTTTTTTTCACCTCCATTACATATTTCACCTTTAAAAGCCATTGTTTTATTTGGTAAGCTTTAAAAAGAATATTTTTCTTTTTGTTTGGGGCTTTAATGATCACCGAGAACAACTCGATGGGCTATAAGCAGCGTCGATTCCTAATTTAGGCCTCTGGTTCCAGGAAAGGGAGAGAGCTAGTGCCGTAAGAAAAACACAACATCCATGCGACACCGGGGTTCGACCCCCGATCCATCTCAAACGAATGGTCAGAAGCCAGTGCTTAGACCACTGCAACACCTGGGAGTCTAAAAGAATATCCTTGTTTCATCATTGTTCAATATGTCATTACGACCGTAGTCCTTTAAGATGTAAGCGCTGGCTTATGACCATTTGTCCGAGTTGGGCTAAGTTCGACTCCCAGTGAGGCATGCATGTTGTATTTGTCCTAAGGTACTGGCTCTCTCCCTTCCCTGGAACCAGTGGCCCTAAATTAGGGACGAGTGACCGCTGAGTTGCTCACCGTGGTCGTTAAACCTCGAATAAAAGAAAAATCTTTGTCCAATCAAAACAAATTTCTTCATCAAAAGTTGCACTTTTACGCATAACTTTGGATCTCGCCGCTTTTTAGCACGTTTTTCGTAAAAAAGATCGTACTTATGTTACCGGTTAGTCCGTGCGTTCGTCCCAATGTGGGCACCATATTTCTACAACTATTAGACCGATTTGAAAAATTCATTTTTACATTGGGTAAAAATGAATTCCTTGCATGATGATCCTTGCATTATACTTTTTGTACGATGCCCAATTTCTCCGCTAGAGGGCGTAAATGCAGATGATATCGAATTTAAATTCATTTTAATCCATATATTTGTTTCTAAATATCCGATTGAAAAAATTATTTTACCTTCCGATTCCATTTATATCGAAGACTAATTTAGGCACAGTCGCTTTTTCAAGTTACGCATCGATTCTCCGTTAAGGGGCGCAAAAGTAAATTGCGTTTTCCCCAATATCTATGTTTCTAAAACTCCGATTCGAAAAATTCTTTCTGTGCCGGATACAGCTCTTAATAGGAAATGTTTTCATATAATTTCTAATAGCACTCAAATACAGCTCTTGAAGGAAATGTTTTCCATATAATTTCTAATTTTTCATAAAGAATGGTTTGCATACCAGGGGTGTAAGTGTTCATTTCTGCTTCTTTGAAAATTAAAATCACTGCAGTAAGTGTAATGTACTGCGTAAGTAAGGTATATTGAAATTTAACTCATTATACTCTCAAGGGTTGGGCCTCCTTCTATCTGCGCCTCTCTTCTTACTTTCTCCTCCGGTATTAAGACACTTTGACCACTCCTTTATTTCACGATGCCCTCTAAATCCGTCCCATTGTCAATACCAGTCACGATGATCCAAACATAAGTCCATTCATTATTCATTCGCCTTCTAATTAATTAATTATTCATTCGCCTTCTAATTATTTCTTCAGTTGCTGCTTACTATCTTTGGTGAATCCCCAGCATTGTGCGGGGCTCCAAGAAGCAACCTGCCAAATTGGTTTGGCAGTTAGCGTGTGTGAGTCTGGATGAATTCGAGGCCGCTGTGGTGTAGCGGAAGCATATCCGTCGCGTAACTGGAAGACCCTGGGTTCGACTCCCGGTGGCGGCCAATGAGAATTTTTCCGTGACTCACTTATAAACGTGGAAAGAGCGAAGATCTTTGTTTGATGACTATGGAATACTTAAAAAAAAAAAAAACGAGAGAGTACCCTGTCAATTTTTGTAGATAATTTATGCCATGCATCTTTTTTGCCAAAATCTTTGTGGGTGTGAAATAAAACGAGTGATTC
The DNA here is from genome assembly GCA_039090855.1 of Macrothele yani. Lineage (NCBI taxonomy): Eukaryota > Metazoa > Arthropoda > Arachnida > Araneae > Macrothelidae > Macrothele > Macrothele yani. The sequence continues at coordinate 68,374,837 of CM077025.1, read as the reverse complement.
GAGAGTATACATTTATTTACGTACAACTCATTGCATTTATTGGCGTCACACACGACCAGACGGAGCCATTATAGTTTGGTACATCATCATTGTCAACCATTATCAATCTACTGCTGGACGAAGGTCTCCCCAAGTTTCTTCCACAACGGTCTGTCTTGTGCCAGACTGCTCCATGTTACTCCCGCATACTTTCGAATTTCATCCACCCATCTCCCATGTGGCTTTCTTCTGGGTCTTTTCCTGTACCTTGGAATCCAATCTAAAATTTCAGCTGTCCATCGATGTTCTGTCCTTCTGGCAGTATATCCAGCCCATTGCCATTTCAGGGATTTAACTCTGATCATGATGTCTTCCACTCTTGTCATTTTTCTGATCCACGAGTTCCTCTTCTTATCTCTCCAGGTTACACCAAGCATGCACCTCTCCATGCTTTTTTGAGTTGTCTGCAGCCTTTGTATGTCTCTTTTAGTTAAAGTCCACGTCTCTGCACCATACGTAAGCACTGGAAGGATGCATTGATCAAACACTTTTCTTTTAAGACATAATGGCATATTGCTCTTGAAAATTATGCTGTTTCTTCCAAAACCTCTCCAGGCAAGTTTTGTAGGCCGATTAATTTCTTCATGTGAACCTCACTTGATATCTGCTGTCCAAGATAAACGTACGTGTCTCTTATCTCCAGATTTTCTCCATCAATCGATAAATCTTCATTTCTTGTAAAAGCATTGAACATCACTTTTGTCTTCTGAAAGTTCATTTTTAATCCCACTTCTTTACTCTTGTCAGCAAGTTCCTGGATCATACTCTGCAGCTCTGATGGGGTAGTTGCAAAAATGACTACATCATCAGCAAAATGAAGGTTGGTTAGATAATCTCCATTAATCTTTATCCCTTTGTTTTCCCAGTTTAGTGATTGAAAGACATTTTCCAATGTGGCATTAAAGAATTAAATCAAAACAACAAACAATAAGGTATACTAATTTCTGACATTGAGCAGTACTTAGGTAGGTGGATTAACGAATGTTATTTTTTTTAAATGAATGAAAGATCTGTGAGTCATAAAAATGAATATTTACTAAACTATGGCAGCGGCAATACTAAATACTTCGACTGTTTAGTTTTTCAAAAACAGTATTTATTATTATTATTATTATTATTGTTACATACTAGATGAAAGCCTGTCAATAATGACGGGAGAAAATAAGATACGTAATTTTCTAATAACTAGGTATGCTTTTTGTTTGTGATGTCCAAATGTGAAACTATGTTACATGAACATTACAACAATAAAAAAATATATATATACGTCACACAGTTGTTACATGACACGCTGACAAAATTCGCAGTTTCCATTAACAGGACACTTGCACGAAAACACGGAAAGCTAAGCAGAACGTCACAAATATTTTTTCCCAGGTGGTGCTGTGGTGATGACGTCACATAATTATATCCAGGAAGCAGTTTCCATTCCCTGAACATCTGAACGAAAGCACGATAACTAAGCATGACGTCACAAATATTTCTTTCTCAGTTGTTGGTAAGGTGATGACGTCTCATACTTTAATCCGGAAAGCAGTTTCCATTCACTCAACTCCTGCACGAAAGCACGAAAAGCTAAGCATGACGTCACTAATATTTCTTTCTCGGTTGTTGCTATGGTGATGACTCACCATCAAAGCGGAACGAACATTCAGACAAAGCTAATTACATTGCTTGTGATTATTCAGATTTAGAGAAATGTAAGAAACGACACTGACACCGATGAAATGAGATGTAACTAAGAAAGTCCATCTGCATAAAACGCAAGCTCAAATCTGACTGCAAGTTAGAAAGGAAAGCTGAGTTAAGGCTCGCATCAATGGCAGGTTACCCTCCTTGGAGGATCAAGGTGAAAACAAATTTCGCTATAACGCACCGTTTTCTTAGCACCAAAATTCTATTTTTGTAATGGCTTTTATCACATTTAGCATGAGGTACTCGTAATTCATGCATATTGCAATGAATTGTTACGTGTATGTAAAATATGACGAAATAATGTTCAGACAGAGTTTCGTAAAATAAATCTAGATCCATATTCATTAATATCACTCTTATCTCTTAATGAAATTAACTGTTGTTACATCACTTCATGCAACAACAGCATTCAAAAATTAGTATTCAACAACAGTTCTGACTACTTCCGTTACCGATTTTCGTTAATTCGAATATTTTTATTAGAGGTTTTACCTTACTACTGTCGGGAGAGATGCGTAGCGTGAAAAGGCAATCACCAAAGTTATGCTTTTTATCGAAAAAATCCATCAAGACCATAACGACTGTTTTGCATTTCGTTTCAGCTTTTAAACATGGAGGACTGCACCGTTCAAAGCTCCAAAGCGTGCAGCATTTCAAACGCTTGGTTTTGAGGAGAATGGGACTGTTGTTACGAAAAAGTTATCCTTCCTGCGCGGAAGGATGAGATACGTTTTAAAGTAAATATCTTTTTATGGCGCTTTCATACTCTGCTGACCTTGATATATAACGCGAGCAAATAAATTTTCAGGTCTCAAGGCATATGATACTGTCTTGATCGAATCAATTTTAACAAAATTGAAATTTGGCAAAACACCGATTCTAAATTTCGAGATCTTTTCGTTTCTCCCATTAGATATTCAAACTTTAAATGCTGCTAAAAACAAACATATATTAACAATATATGGCACTACGACACAACACACTTAAATATAACGGACAGACAGAAGACACCCCCAGAGAACTACCCAAAACAACTGTTCTGCTGAAGACCTGAAAGAGGAAGAAAAAGCATGAAATAGCTTCTTTTGTTTGTCGGAATGTAGACGTACGGGTTGACAAGGAAAGGCCATAACCTTTTGAGGTTTATCGTTTTGAAAATTCTTGAAAATTTTTCTGGAAAATTCGTCAAGCTTCAAATGTGCCTTCCTGCAAAACGTGGTTTTTTAACTTCTTTCGAGGAGTGTACTATCCCATTTTTTATATCCGGAAAAAGGAAAGCGAGCTCTTTTGTTTACACCCATTGTCCAACATTTCTTACTTTAATGTCTACTTATTTGTAAAATAAATCTTGCTGTCATTGCTTACTTACCTTGACACATGGGAATATCAACTGACCAGTTTCCTGAGGGAAGACAAGTAGCTTGCTGGCTTCCTATCAAAGACTGTCCTTCTCGACAGGAGAAAACCACCTTCGTGTCCATCTTTGTGTTGTGGTTGCTGACGTGCAACCCCGGTGAGGGAGGTATCGCAGGACAGTGGACCGCTATTTTTAAGAAACACAGAAGCGAAAATATTCATTTCACGACAAAAACGAAACATGAAATTCACTATATAAACAACGTTCAGTACAGAAAAATTTAAAGCAAGACAACATTTGCTGGGCATTTAAGGTGATGAAACTATTTTTGCAATTTCATCTGGACACACTCATCCCCCACACAGCGAAAGATAATTTTCCAAAGTCACAAGCCTATAAACATTAGTGTTTGATATAGTTAATATAGTCGATATATGTACTGATATCGAAAACCGTTGAATAAAACCCATTAAAATATAATAAAACTCTGTTAGGTCGTCCAGGGGTTAAAATGATCTATGGTGCAAGTTTTTAAATCCTGATATCCAGAGCCCCGATTCTCTTTCTTTTCTCTTGGGGTTTAATGATCACCTTGAACAGCTCAGTGGATCTATTTGCAGCCTCCTGTACCAGATTTGGCACCACTGGTTCCAGGAAAGGGACAGAGCCAGTGCCTTAGGATAAACACATCACCCATGCACTACCAGGACTTGAACTCGGCCAATCTTAGAAGAAGGATTTAAAGCCAGCGTCCCAGACAACTCGGCCACGGGGGCGGTGGTCAGGGTTCGAAGCGACGGCAAGACACGGTTGTTGCGTTTGTCTTCACAGCTTTGGTTGGTTCTTTATTTTCCCTGGAAACTGTGGTCGTATATCCAGGACGGAAGATTTTTTCTGGCCTTAGAAACACATAAGTCTCGTTAAACCTGAAAAAAAAATGAGGGAAAAAAAAAGGAAAAGATATATTAGTCATAAGTAAACAACTCAAGAACAGCACTTATTTTTGGACAACTGACTTTCTGGAATGCAAACAGGAACACTACAACTTCACTTCCGCGCTCAGTGTGATTAACACCTTCATTTCCGTGTTTTACACCTTCACTTCCACAGTGTTTTTACTTCTTCACTTCGGCACTCAGTGTGTTGCTTTGATGTTTTTTGGTATTACCCAAGGTTTTAGCAAACATTTAAGACGAATCGAATATAGGTGGGCTACGCTGACGTACGGATGTGAAGGAGCTGTTAAAAATGGGAAAATTCGAGATATTCAAGGATCAGTATTTGAATTATATTTTCTTAAAATCAGTGCAAAACGATAAACGAAAATTACCTAATGGTGTTAAAATTAGCTAACTAGTTTCAGTCAAATCTGTTTTAAAAACTTTAATCCGATATTCAAGAAAAACCATTGTTAAACGGATCGGCCGTCAGTTGGGTTAAGATTAACATCGTAAATCCGTGATCCTTTCCATTAGCTTAGATAAATCGAAACTTTTGCACCCAAAAATGTCTACTCTTCAGCACATATTCGATGGATATTTATATGTTCAGTCCTAAAAAGAAAAAAAAAAAAAAGAAAAAAGAGCAACCCCCTTAACTTTCGAACCGTTTGACGCATGTAAACAAGTAAGGTACCGTTGGAAAGCACTTGAAGGGAACTATCATGTGATCTGAAGAAAAATGCTAATTAAGCTAATTAGTATAGTAAATACCTCTCTATCTCCAAATGTTTCCATATAAGTGGTATGTTATTTTACGCGTATTCTATTCAGCACATAATAAAACCCTTAAATTCCAAATTTCATACGAATCGACCAATAAATCCGTGTACAGTGAGCTACGAAAAAAAGACGCCGCTTATGGTAAAATGCCAAAATTGTTTTTCATTTTTATAATTTAATTGAGAACAGATACAGTGATTCGATGTTGCAACGATAAAACACAAAGAGGCCCAGCTACTATGAGCTGCTACACAAGAACAGAACTGATATATTAAGGGAATTATAAATTATGAAATATGATCATGAAAAAAATGAATTATGACCATATCAGAAAATAGTTCATGGGATGGAAAATATTTTCAAACCTCTAAATCCAAATTTACAGCGTGATAGCATAAAACCTTGTTGAGATATAAGCTAAAACTCAAGCATACTTCCATTGAGGGGCCGTGCATGAAAAAAAAACATATTTTTCTGTACTTACTGTAAACGGTTTACCTCGCAATATTTATAAGCACTTAGGAAGAAGTGTTTCTACGTGACATTGTTTGATACTGAGGCTGTATTAATACGAGACGGAAACCATGAACCATGGGATTGAGGAAATCCGATGCGCAATCGCAACTTTTAATGATGAACATTATAAGTTAATAACTTTGCACGAAAATAACTTAACTTACGACCTCGTTCCTGCAGTTACATATTTATTTTTCTCTATTGGTTACATAGCTGACTCTTGTATATTGTTTAATTCAAAAACGGAAATAAACAGTACGTTCCATAACACAAAGGTTTCGTATAAATGCATTTTCTGTACATTTCTTACATAAATACCTTTACATAAGATATCGAAAAACATTCGTGCTGAGCAAGACAATGAATTGAAGTTCTCGAAACTGTTTTTGCACGATAAAAAAATGTAGTTAAAAGCTGATGATAAATTAAAAGACTTTACTAAGCACAATTAAAACATCACAGTTAAAAAACATAAGACCTTTCGGAACCGCATCGGTCCCATCCTCAGATGTAACACAATCACACAATACATGAAGATATTATGATGATATATGTACATCAGGAAATTATGATGATATATGTACATCACAATACATGAAGATATTATGATGATATATGTACATCAGGAAATTAGTCACATGATGAGGTGGCGTAGTTTATATGCGCAGATGAACCGAGAAGAAAAAAAGGCTTAATTGATGTTATTTACAAATGTTAAAGTTCAGAATGGAGTTGTTTCTGGCTGTCAATGCGAGTGTCCATGCATTAGGAATAATAGTAGGGTAATCATCATTACAGCACGCAGACCCAAATTCGTAAATAATTAAGCTTTCAGCAAACAGAGTATTAGGCTTCGAAGTTAGGGTGGTTAGAATGCGTGTTTCGTCCCAGTAAGGCTGGTGAGACCCTTTCGAAGTAAGTCGAGATAGTGCAGTATTTTGGGAACCCATTTTGACTGTGTATTTGTGTTCTTTCAATCTGGTCTGTAATGAGCGCATGGTAGATCCCACATAGACAGTGTTAGCAGGAGGTGAGCTCGTTGAAACTAGTGGAACACAGTAAACACCGTACCTTTGGTCCTTATCTTTAGGTGGTCTTTCGTTTCTGACCAATGAAAAAATGCTTTTAGTCCGAATGCCGAAGTTCTGCTTCAAACTTCTGCTTTAAACCGAGGTGCTAAATTTTGTTATCCAGTCACTCGCATCAATAAGTTCCAAATAATTCCACAATCTGAAAGTATTATTAAATCTCTCCCTTCTCCCATTCGGGACCATGCTAGATTTAACTCTGTTCATGCCTTAAAATCCTACAGTGTTAAAACCAATCAACAACATTTTGCCCTCTTCAAGGAGGAAAAAAAGCAATTAAATCTCCTTCGTTGTAAATCTAATGTATCCATAGTCTCCTCTGATAAATCTTCGCAAATAGTCATTTTAAATAAAACTGATTATCTTTCTAAAATGTATGATGCACTTGTCGATATCATTCATCTGGAAGTCAAAAATAACCCTGTTGCAGCTATTATTTCAGCCCTAAGTAGGCTGCGACTATCTGGTTCACTTCCGCTTTGTATTTCTTCTTGTATCCACCCCCCTTTTGGACCTAGTGTCCCTAATCTCTTTGGTAAATTAAAATTACATAAACCTGGCCAACCTATTCGACCTCTGGTCTCAGGCCACTGTAACCCTATTCGTTCTCTTGAGAAAGCTCTTTCCAAATTCCTTAAACCTCTTATTTCGGACTCTGTTTTTTCCATATCTAGCTCTGTTCAAGCCCTTTCCAGTATTAAACGCTTCAACTCTCGTGGCGCCCCATTTTTTTATGGCGTCTCTAGATGTTGTTGCTCTTTTCCCTAATATTCCGGTAGCTACAGTTCACAACCTTATCGAGACCAAACTCCTTTCCCTTGGCCATATATCCGTTCAAGAAGTTCATGCTGTCATGAGTGCTCTTCGACTAGTTTTTAATCGTTCTTTTTTTACCTTCAATAATCAAATCTATCGTCAACTGGAAGGTGCACCTATGGGCTCCCCTCTGTCCCCTATCCTTGCAGAGCTACTTCTGCAGTATCTTGAAGATAAAGTTCTACATAATTCTCCAGTTCACCCTATCCTTTATCTTCGTTATGTTGATGATGTTCTAGTCTTTTGGGACTCAACCCAAGACGAACTTTCTCACTTTGCTGATCGATTATCTTCCGAATTCCCCACTATCAAATTCACTATCGATCTAGAATCTAATTTCAGCCTCCCATTTTTGGATTTCTTATTAGTTCGTAACCCACTCTCACATTCCATCTCTTTTTCAGTTTATTGTAAACCTACTTCAACTTCCACTATTATCCCTATGGAATCCACCCACCCTCAACTACAAGCTTTCAGCGTTTTATTTCCTTTTTCGACGAGCATTTACGCACTCTTCTACATTAAAATTCAGAAACCTTGAAATTTCTAGGATTCTTGATATTGCCTCAGCCCACGGATTCCCCGGTACCATTATTACCTGTGTTTTAAACAAAGTTAAGAGACAATTTATGTCCTCTCTTAGGAGGGAACATAATAATACTAGATATGTTGGAGCCTTGGATTATGTACCTGATTTGGTTAATGTTTTGAAAAACTGTTGCCGACCTCTTAATATTGACTTCGGCATTCGGACTAAAAGCATTTTTTCATTGGTCAGAAACGAAAGACCGCCTAAAGATAAGGACCAAAGGTACGGTGTTTACTGTGTTCCACTAGTTTCAACGAGCTCACCTCCTGCTAACACTGTCTATGTGGGATCTACCATGCGCTCATTACAGACCAGATTGAAAGAACACAAATACACAGTCAAAATGGGTTCCCAAAATACTGCACTATCTCGACTTACTTCGAAAGGGTCTCACCAGCCTTACTGGGACGAAACACGCATTCTAACCACCCTAACTTCGAAGCCTAATACTCTGTTTGCTGAAAGCTTAATTATTTACGAATTTGGGTCTGCGTGCTGTAATGATGATTACCCTACTATTATTCCTAATGCATGGACACTCGCATTGACAGCCAGAAACAACTCCATTCTGAACTTTAACATTTGTAAATAACATCAATTAAGCCTTTTTTTTCTTCTCGGTTCATCTGCGCATATAAACTACGCCACCTCATCATGTGACTAATTTCCTGATGTACATATATCATTGTTCCTTCATGTATTGTGTGATTGTGTTACATCTGAGGATGGGACCGATGCGGTTCCGAAAGGTCTTATGTTTTTTAACTGTGATGTTTTAATTGTGCTTAGTAAAGTCTTTTAATTTATCATCAGCTTTTAACTACATTTTTTTATCGTGCAAAAACAGTTTCGAGAACTTCAATTCATTGTAATACCTTTACAGCTTCGTCAAATTATGAAACTGTGGTCATGCAAATGAAAACTGCAAATTGTTTCCTGCGCGAGTGAATCCGTGGGCCTGATTTTTTTTTATATTGCAGATTTGCTCTTGTATACATTCCGTCTCAAATTATGGTATAATCAGCATGTGTTTGCTTCTTCCGATTTAGTGATATTTTCCGTTTTAGTTATACTGCTTAAACTCTTTGGAATATACCAAAAGGAACTGCCTTTCGCTGCAATACAGAAGCCGAATCTACGTTTATAGTTTTGATCTGCACGAAAATCGCCTTTTCAGCATTAAACGTTTTCGACTACCGGTTAAGAAAATAACCGTAACCAGTAGCGTTTGGAGCATTAAGCTTACTTAGTGTAGTTTAATACAGATCTAATCGCATTTTTCTCTTATTTTGGTTTTCTTTTTCATCCCTTCTTCAAATATAAATAAAACAATAAATGGTAAAACAATAATTTTACTCTGCGAAAAAAATGTAATTATATTCTGAGAATTTAGTAGTTTAAGGAAAAGAAAGTTCCCAAATCATGTATCTTCAGCATGCGCATGAAATAATAAAAACGCAGTGTTACCTACTTTATGGGAACTCTCAATTTTTAGACTTAAATGAAAAAAGACACTGGTTTGACAATCTAAAATAAACAGTTTAGGTTTGCAAGAGAAATCTTAAAATTAAATTTCATACGACAGAATTCTTGTCGGGTGTTCGAATCTCGGACCTGCCGGCAAACTAGTCTGCGGTTTTTTCGGAGTTTTCTAGAGCCTCCCTGAGCTTGGGGAGCCAATGCGTAGTTGGTTCCCTGTCAAGTCGGTCCCGGATGCACTTTGTCTGTTTCTCCTCATGCTGGCAGTAGCAGAAAAATAGATTTCCCAAGCCGTCTGGTCAACGTGGGAAATTAAACAATTAACTCCCGAATAAAGAATTCGGAGATACCTGTAGCCAGAAGTGGCTATAAAAAGGGTCAACAGACAGGCAGGCAGACGATAGGGTTCTAAATGAAAAATTCTATATGTCGTTTATGAACGAAAAAGTGGAACTAAAGTTCCTGACGTAACACTTTCCTGTTTCAAAATAGTTGATAGTGTGACGTTAATCGTGTGACGTAATGCATCTCTGACGTCATATCAGGATGATTTAGATGAAATGGCGTCAGGCCAGCAGCTGTTGAAAATCGGTTCTTTTTACTATAACAGCAAAGCAAAGTGGTATGCGCGTCCGATGTGGGCGACAAAATGGGACAAACGTTCATACTTTTGAACAAAGAAAATTATATCGTTTTCAGTTGACACGTGGAATGTCAACAGAAAAGGAGCAAATTTAAATTACAAGACATTGCTGTTCCCATTAATTCGTATCCTAAGCACTATGAAAGAAGAGTGAGTTTTTGAGATGGAAAATAACAAATCATTTGGAATAGATCGCACACTTTCGTAGCATTTTGCGAAAGCCATTTCTAAAAATTGGGTGATCATTGCGTTCCTCATATGTTGCCAAAGTGTTCCGAATGTGTATCAACCTGCTCCGCATGTGTTATCAAAGCTCTTTCCACCATAAAATGTTTTATGATAGAAGATACTAGTATTTTTACATAACACATTCGGGACACTTCATAGCAAAAGCATGGAACACTGTCGTAGCACACTGCGAATACATTTTCCGGAATTACTTTCTCGATGTGTTCCGAATGAATTGTCAACCTTTTTCTCAATGTGTTCCACCAGGAACACTTTAATGTGCTATACATTCCGAAATGCCACGGACGGCTAGAAAATAAATTCTTGGAATACGGCATGTCTCAAGCATCTGCATCATTTTAACTTCATTAATGCCCTAATTTACTTAAATCGTGGGTTTTGGGTAAGTGAAAGTTGACTTTAAACATGTCACATGTATTTTGTTGCACATAGACATTAATCTGTATTCATTCAGTTGGTTAACAGGAGCGCCAATCCTTATATATTCATTGGCAGATATATAAGAGTTGACGACTTTAATCATTGTGACAAAGAACCTTTTTACGGTTCGGCATATCAGAGTAGAGCATAAAATATATTTCCGGGTTTATTTCATTAGGTCAAACGGTTCGAAACGAGCCCTTGCCCTAATTTGGACTGTTGGGACTCCGTGTTCATGTGTAGCTGAGCCCGGCTCGAACGTGGACTTTTCAGCTGGATCTCGTAATACGTGACCAATGATAAGCAGCATAGAGCTTTATACGTATTTCCAGTTATATTTAATATTTACAACCTCGTTTCCTATATTTGTGCCTTCGAAATCTTTGAAATAAAAGGAATGATGACACCGAATTTTCTGTTGTAATGAGCACATCTTTTAAACCGTTTCTGACGAGAATTAAATTTTTCAAAGTTATTCAAAGTCAACGCAACCAGTTAGGAAATATCAACCGGATTTTTACAATCAATAAAATAACCAGAAATAGAAACAGCTACATTTCTTCTAACACCGTCTAAAACGTACGTTACAAAAATGAACAAATAGTGCACAAAGATTTTCTCATAGCAGAAGGATATCGGAGACAAACAGTTATTGAAATCGAACAGTTAAAAGAACAAATATACAAAGAAACATGATATAACTCTACGCCTTCTAGCTCAATAATTTTACATAATAGGAAACTTGAAAGTAGGCTTAAAATATTCTTCATGGAAAAAGCTATCCTAAGGAAAAAGAACTTTTCACATTTTCAAATAAGTCTCCCGCAAGCAGAGATAGCAAAAGCCCGCACCCCAAAAAATGACCTCTACACCACGTAGCGGAAAATCTGTGCATTATTTAACCATCTCTATTGTCGTGAACAGTAAAAAAAGTAACACAGTAAAAAAGCAATTTCTCAATAGGGTTTTTAGAAGCGAAGATGCAACTGCAAACAGAAGTACACAAGCACCACCTAGCGATAGAACTGTGAACTATAAAACTCCTTAAATACTAACTTAAAGTGTTCCACAAGATAATGGCCTCGATGTCGATCGAAATTTTTTAATCGCACATTTGAAAACATTGGCGTGCCCTAGCGGCGAAATTTTTCATTATCTTGGAAAGAAAATAAGCTCACAGAGTTTGCACATTTAGTAGTATCTGACCGAAGAAAGAAGTTTCTCAATCGGAGTTTTAGTCCCTCAGATATTGCTGTAAACGGAAATGTGATCTTACGCCCTCTCCTGGCAGACTTCTGCGAAGAAAAATTTTTAATTGCGTGAGAAACATTTCGCAGCGGATATGCTCTCGAACAAAGAAAGAATTTCTAAAATCGGACTCTTAGGAGTTTTTAAGAGCAGATATATCAACAAAAATAAGATATGCATTTACGATCCCTGCCGGAAAAACTATACCTTATTGTAAGAAGAGAGTATTCTGAAAACGGTTTCTAACAAGAGCGAATTTTTAGAAGTTCAGATTTAGATGAAAATGCATCAGAAGCAGAAATACACACTTACGTGACCAAACTATTCTTTACCAAATATAAGAAAATATATGGTGACCAAACTATTTACTAAATATAAGAAATTATATTGGTGGCCAAACCAATATAATTTCTTATATTTATTGGTATTATATGCAAAATATTTCCCATCAGTAGCTGTGTGCGATACAGGAAGAATTTTTAAAATCGGAGTTTTAGAAGCAGAGATATCTGGGAAAACGCAATTTACCTTTACACTCCTTAGCGGAAAGTCTATGAATTACTTGAAAATTTTGGAAATATATGAAAAACATTTCGCATCAGAAACTAGATGCAACAAGAAATGAATTTTTAAATTAGGACTCTTAGAAGCAGAGATATTAGCAAAAATATGGCGTAGAAACCATGCATCATTTTAAGAAGAAAAAATTCCGAAAACCTTTATCGACGTAAGTAGTATCGGTCCGGGAACGAACGTTTTCAATCAGATCTTAAAAGTCAGATTTTGCTGCAAATACATCAGAAGCAGAAATTAAGACTTACGCCCCGTGGTGGCCAAACCGTTCTTTACCAAAAATTAGAAATTATATGCAAAAGATTTCCCATAAGGAGCTGCATCCACTGAAGAAAGAATTTCTCAAATCGGAGTTTTAGAAGTACAGATATCGAGGGAAACGCAATTTGCTTTTACGCCCCCTATCGTAAAATCTATGCGTAACTTGAAAGAGTGACTATACCTGAAATGCTTTTCGACATAAATGGAATCGAAAGGTAAAAGATGTTTTTCTATCGGATGTTTAGAAGCAAATATATGTAATAAAATGTGTTTCGATTTCGATATCATCTGCGTTACGCCCTCTAGCGGCGGAATTGCACATCGTAAAAAAAAAAAAACAAATAAAAAAAAAACGAAATAAAGGATCATCATTTAGCTTCCCAATGAAAAAGAATTTTTCAAATCGGACTAATAGTTGCAAAGATATGGTGTCCACAGACGGACATACGGACATACCAATAACACAAATACGATCTTTTTTACAAAAGACGTTCTAAAAAACCGGATTTCGTAGTTCTGCTTCAATTTTCTATTATGAAACAACCTTTCAGTGATACGCGAATGCTCAGTGTCCCGAGAAAGCGTAATGATCGGAAACAAGAATATTCAAAACAAATTTCAGCTTGCACAGATTCGGGTTTTCCATTTATAGAAAAGTACATACTGTTTATTATAACATTAATGCAAGTGATTAGCACAAATAAATGAAGTTGTTATAAAGGAAACGGCAAGAGTAAATGAAATCCGTTCCTGGGCCTTTGCTCGTCTGTACTCTGCACATTCAATTTATCGGAGGTTCGCGCAAGACGGAGATTTTCCAGCATTATCACTCTTCTTGCAGGGAAGGAAACATTCCAGGTGAGTTTTCCAGATGTAGATATATGGATGCCCCTTCTAACTTTATTTACAAATATTTTCGCTATTAATCATCCAATTTGGACGATATTTAAGATTGAGAAGTTTTTCCATGTGTTAAATAGAATGAGCATAAAATGACATAACCCTTATATGGAAAAATTCGGAGATAGTGAGTTAATTAGCACGTTAATTAGCTTAATTAGCATTTTGCTCACATCACGTGATAGTTCCCTACGAGTGCTTTCCAACGGTACCTTTCTTGTATATCTGCAGCAAATAGTTCAAAAGTTAAGGGAAGTGGCTCGTTTTTTTGTTTTTTTGTTTTGAGTCTGTACATTATTTTACACACAGATAGGCTAGAAAGAAATAAAAGAACAGCATATTACTAAGATTCAACGCATTAGAAGAGTTAAAATAAGGGTTCAAAATTCCATGAATTAAAATTTTTGGTGAATCTCTGGTGGCAGAAGTCGAGGACAATGCTGGAGAGCTGGCTGCCTGTAGAGAATTAATTAATGGGTTGTGACTCCAATCGAGGCTTCTTTTGAAGAAATTGTCGCCAGTAAACTGTTCTACGACTCTTCTTCTCTCATTTAAGTGGCTCGTGAAGTATGAAATCATGTTTACTTCAAAATTGCAGACAATAAATTTCGTTTGTTCTAAGGCAGGATGCCTGGTCATCATCGAAACATCAAAGTATGGTTAATTCTTTAAGAGCCTCTCCTTACTGGCTCGTGAGCTGATCCATTGCGTGAACTAAAGCTCTTCTTTTTCTTACTATAAATGGCTAACAAGACAAAGAAAAGGTGTTTACACTCCTAAACCACTTAAAAATACGAGGTCTGATCAAAAATGTAGGTGCATGGCGGCCCCACGGGTAAATACCGAATGATAGGTGTGCTGCAAGAGCAGTCAGTCACTGTTAACATGATCTTCTGGATTGGACCAAACCCTCTCGCCTTTCAGTGCGTATCGAAACAGCTTTGAGTGCAGACGTGTTTTCGGGATTTCATTAAATTCTGGTGAATGTCAAAGTTTGAGAATCGGGTAAACATAAAATTTTGTTTTAAACTCGTTCACTCTGCTAAAGGCACTCATGAAAAACAGCAAATAGTGTATGAAGATGCTGTTGCGGTCTAGTTTTCATATGGTTCCAAAGGTTCCGTGAAGAAAATTTGAAAATGAGAAAAGGTGTGGTCGGACGTCAAATGACGGAATAATGATATTTATGAAATTCGCACTCTTCCAACCGTCGTTAGATAATAATTACAGAAATCATGAAAGAAATACATTTGTCATGAATACCGTTAAATCAGTTTTGACTGAAGATTTTAAATTGAAACGTGGCTTCTTGCCGCTGAGCAAAAGGAAATCAGTTTTTGAATTTCCTCAGTTTCTTTTTGAGCATTATGTTGCAGACCCATCGTTACTGTCAAAGTATGTAACTAGGGATGAATCATATGTATTAGGGTACCATCCGAAACGAAGGCACAAAATCTCCCAGAGAGAAGCAGCCGTCTCACTTAGACTAAAGAAGGCACGACAAAAAGCACAAGTGAAAGCCATGTGCTGAAATTCTTTGACAAGGAAGATCTTGTTTGCACAGAATTTCTTCCAAAAGATCTGCTGTTAACTCAATTTTCGACGAGTGTGTATGCGTCGAAAATTGAGTTAACAGCAGAAATGTGGAAGAAGCAGTGACATGGAAAATACCACGAAACTGGAAAAACAGATGACTCATCCACCGAGACAATGCACCATGTATTGCTGCACTCTTCATCCAGAAATTTCTGGCGAATATATCCATTCCACTGCTTTCGTACCCATCTTCCTCACCCGACCTGGCTTTATGTGTTATGGAAATTGAAATCAGTGATGAAAGCGAAAGGATTTGACCTCAATGACGACATCGAACCCAACACTAAGAAGGTTCTGACACTACTAAAGAGGACTTGGAGTAATATTTTGGACAATGGCAGAAGCGCTTGACCAAATGGGTGTGCTCAGAAGGGGGATAACTTTGAAGACCGTATTTGTAATCCTGTTACGATAAAAATATTTTATTCGGACATTCGCTGTTATTTTTTATACCTGGTTTATTCAAAAAACGAAACCATCGCTAATTGCTGCTCAGAATTTCTAACGGCAAGAGGTGAGCGATGTAGTTTACCGGAACAGAAATGGTAAATTCGTATACTGAGTTGTCAGACTGGCTACAAAATGTTCTCCTGATTCCATCTCCCTTAGCAGAACAGGAATTGTATACACCTCTGCGAGGTGTGATCGAAAAGTATCCAGACTGGTTGCATACGTTCGGAATCACGTGACACAGCAGGAAGAGGTTTGAAAATGGTTGACCTTGGAAACTACTACGCATGTGCCGCGAGTCACGTCTCCCATTCTCGTCCATTTTTTTTTACAGTAGCACTTTATTCTTACATGTGTGGAGCTGTTCGTTGCATTTGTCATGCCAGAAAAATTGTTCAACGAATTTGCGTCAGATTTTGTCACAAACTTGTCAAAATTTGCAAAGACGCATACAGAAAGTATATGGAGGCGATTGTATGAATCGTGCGCAAGTTTATGAGTGGTATAAACGTTTTCAAGATGGTTGTGAAAGTGCTGAGAGTGATGAACGGTCTGGGAAGCCCGCAACCAGCAAAAGTGAAAATGTCGAACTTGTGCACACAGCTCTGCAGGTAAATCGCGTAATCACTATTCTGAAGACCTCAACATTAGTTTCGGTTCAGTTCAGTATTATCTGAAGACTTCAACATTGATTTCGGTTCAGTTAAGTATTATCTGAAGACTTCAACATTAGTTTCAGTTCAGTTCAGTATTATCTGAAGACTTCAACATTAGTTTCGGTTCAGTTCAGTATTAACTGAGGATTCCAACATTAGTTTCGGTTCAGTTCAGCATCATCTGAAGACCAACATTAGTTTCAGTTCATTTCAGTATTATCTCAAGACTTCAACATTAATTTCGGTTTAGTTCACTATTATCTGAAAAATTAAACATTACTTTCGGTTCAGTTCAGCATTATCCGAAGACTTCAACATTACTTTCGGTCCAGTTCACTATTATCTGAAAACCTCAACATTAGTTTCGATTCAGTTCAGTATTATCTGAAGACTTCAACATTAGTTTCGGTTCAGTTCAGTATTATTTGAAGACTTCAACATTAGTTTCAGTTCAGGTCAGTTTTATCTGAAGACTTCAACATTACTTTCGGTTCAGTTCAGCATTATCCGAAGACTTCAACATTAATTTCGTTTAAGTTCCCTATTATCTGAAAACTTCAACATTAGTTTCGGTTCAGTTCACTATTATCTGAAGACTTGAACATTAGTTTCGGTTCAGTCCAGTAATATCTGAAGATTCCAACATTACTTCTTTCGGTTCAGTTCACTATTATCTGAAGATTTGAACATTAGTTTCAGTTCAGGTTAGTATTATTTGAAGACTTCAACATTAGTTTCGATTTAGTTCAGTATTATCTGAAGACTTCAACATTAGTTTCGGTTCAGTTCAGCCGATTCTTACGGACGATTTTGGTATGAGACGCGCCATAGTCAAATGTGTGACGAAATTGCTCTCAGCTAAGCAAAAAGACGCCTGTATTTCAGCTCCTAATGACATGCTTGAGTGCGGCGAAAACATTTTAGAAACCATCATAACTGGCGATGAATCATGGGTTCATGTGTATGATCACGAAATTAAGGCCCAGTCTTCAGAGTGGAGGACCCCAAATTCTTGCAGACTCAAAAGAGCACTACAGAGCCGCAGCAACGTGAAGACGATGGTGACTGGTTTTTTCAATCATTAGGGAATTGTGCATCATGAATACGCTTCATTTGAACAGACAATGAACAAGGAGTACTACCGTTAGGTTTTGCGGCGTTCGAGGGACGCAGTTCGTTGAAAGGGCCGGCACTGCATGAGAGTGCGGAGTGGCAACTCCACCATGACAACACGCTTGTCCATGCATCGCAATGTATGCAGCAGTGTCCACTTCTCAGACAGCCACCATACCCTTCAGATTTCGCTCCCTGCGACTTTTTTCCTTTCCCCAAAATCAAATACCAATTGAAAGAAAAAATATTTCAAGATAATGAGGAGATGCAACAAAATGCGACAAAGCAGCCGCTCGCTATTTCAGAAGACGACTTCAATGGAAACAGCTCTGGGCTAAATGTGTGGCTTCGGAAGGGTACTACTTTGAAGGCGACTAAATTTCAAATCTGTAAGTCTTGTACATTTTTTTAACAAGTCCAGTCTAGGTACTTCTTGATCTCACCTTGTATTCCATGTAATTTCTTATTGTGCCATAATTGCATTAAACCATAGCAGGCAAGGGCATATACAAAAAAAAATTTCGGAAGAGTCCGATGAAAAATGGAAGTTTTGGAATTCCACCAAAACAAAATAAAAGTTAATGAAAAATAGAAGACACATTAAAGCAATTTTAGCGTCTTTTGTAAAAAAAGATCGTGCTTCTGTTATCGGTTTGTCCGTCCGTCCGTCCGTCGCCCTGTACCCACGATATCTCAGCAGTCCGATTTGAAAAATTCTTTTTTCATTGGGAAGCTTGAAATATGCAAATGATGATCCTTTATTTCGTTTTTTTTACGATGTACAATTTCGCTGGTAGAAGGCGTAAATGCAGATGATGTCGAATTCAAAAATACGTTTTATTCCACATATTTGCTCCTAAACATCCGATTGAAAAAAAAAAAAATCTTTCGATTCCATTTATGTCGAAAAGTATTTTAGATATAGTTACTTTTTCAAATTACGCACAGCTTTTCCGCCAGGGGGCGTAAATGTAAATTACATTTTCCCAGATAACTCTTCTTCTAAAACTCCGATTTGAAAAATTGTTTCTTCAGCGGATATATCTCCTGATGGAAAATCTTTTGCATATAATTTCAAATTTTTGGTAAAGAATTCTTTGGCCACCAGGGGGCGTAAGTGTTAATTTTTGCTTCTGTCGTACTTGCTATAAACTCGTAGCTTCTAAAATATCGATTAAAAAATTCTTTCGTGGACTGATGCCACTCACATCGATAAACCTTTTCGGAATACTTTCTTTTTAAAATATTCCACAGTTTCTCCGCCAGGGGGCGTAGATGTACATCTTATTTTTGTCAATATCTCAACTTTTAGGAGTCTGATTTGAAAAAATTCCTTCTTTGTTGGATAGTGCTTTCCGTGTGACATGTGTTTCATATAATTTCAAAATTTTTAAGTAATTCATAGACTTTCCGCTAGGGGGCGTAGCGGTAAATTGCGTTTCCTCCTATATCTCTGCTTCTAAACCTCCGATTTGAAAAATTCTTTCTGCACCGGATACAGCTCCTGATGGGAAATCGTTTGCACATAATTTCTAATTTTTGTTAAAAAATATTTTCGCCACCAGGGGCGTAAAACTTAATTTCCGATTTTGTTGTATTTGCAGCAAAATATGAGCTTCTAAATTCTCGATTGAAAAAAACGTCGTTTGTTGACCGATATTACTCATGTCGACAAACCTTTTAGGAAAATTTTCTTCTTGAAAAAATGCATGGTTTCTATATCTTATTTTTGTCAATATCTCTACTTCTTAAGAGTACGATTTGAAAAATTCTTTCTTTGTTGGATAGTGTTTCCGATGCGAAATGTTTTCCCTATAAATTCAAAATTTTCAAGTAAATCATAAACTTTCCGCTAGGGGGCACAACGGTAAATTGCGTTTTCTGCGTTGTTTCTGCTCCTAAAGCTCTGATTTGAAAAATTCTTCCTGTATCGCGTACAAGACCTGATGGAAAATATTTTTCACATAATTTCGAATGTTTGGTAAAGAATGGTTAAGCCACCAGGGGTTATATGTGTTAATATCTGCTTCTGAAGTATTTGTTGCAAAATCTGTGCTCCTGAAAATTCAACTAATTTTTTTTTCTTCGACCGATACCGCTTATACGGATAAACCTTTTGAGAATACTTTCTTCCTAAAATAATGCATGGTTTTTCCACCAGGGGACGTAAAGTCACATCTTATTTTTGTCGATATCTCTGTTTCTAAGAGTTCGTAAGCTCACGATTACGTTTATAGCAATATCTGAGGGATTAAAAACCCGATTGAAAATCTTCTTTCTTTGGTCAGATCTATTGTTTTCCATACCGGTTCCATTGACTTTGAATAGCTTTGATAAATTTAATTTGCGTCAGAACGGATTCAAAAGACGTGCTTATTACACCCGAAAATTCGGTGTCCACTTTCTTGTTGTTTCTAATACCAGTCGCATTTTAACCTAAAACATAAAAAAATGAAACAATTCCAAGAAAGCCAAAGCCCCCTTGACCGTCTCTTTAAACACGCCAGTGATAGGAGGCATTGCCACACGTGAAGAATCAAATGCTTAATCACAATCTGTGGAACATCGCGTTACATTGTTAGTAATGAGTCCATTCAACTGTATGTAGCAGAAATGATTTTTTCGAAGAACTGCTCCAGTGATGAAGGAGATTCAGCATTGAGACCTAAGCTACAACACCCTTTATTACTAATTTAGTAAGATCATGATTAATTAGCTGAAGTCGACATTCTGCAAAGCATATAAGGATAATTTAGACTGTTCGATTAATGAATGTTAAGCATCGTCCTACAGCATTGATTTTGTACAATGCCCAGAACCAGATGCTTTAACCTGTGGACAGACGGCTCTTTATACACTATCTACCAACAAGTAATTGGACACCTGTAATAGCAAAGGAAAACGAAGTTTATTCACCTTCAATAGTTGGTAGAGCCTCCACAAGCGGCGATTACAGCTGCGACCCTCCGGGGCATACTCTCAACCAGGCGTTGTACGACGGACTGCGGTATTCTCTTCCGCTCGGCTTGGAGAAGACAGGTCAGTTCCTTCACCGATTTCGGACGGTGGGGGCACCCCTTAAGTCGACGCTCCAACTCGTCCCAGAGGTGCTCGATTGGGTTAAGGTCCGGGCTCTGTGCAGGCCAGTCCATTCGATTAACCCCATTGTCACCATACCAAGCCATGGTGGACCGCGCAACGCGACACGTGGCATTGTCATCATGAAAGTAACATGGGTCCACCCCGTAAAACTGCCACAACGTAGGAAGCGCATGGTCATCCAAAATGGTGCAGTAGGTCTCGGCGTTGAGTCTACCAGGAATTGCGAACAAGGGTCCCGTGCCATACCAGGAGAAACACCCCCATAGCATAATTCCACCGGCGCCGAACTTCACAGTTGGCACAATACATTCCGGCAGGAGGCGTTCTCCATGCAGACGCCAAACCCAGAACCTGCCATCCGAATGGTAGAGGGTGAACCTTGATTCGTCGCTCCAGAGAGCCTGTTTCCACTGTTCAACGGTCCACTGTCGACGTTCTTTGCACCACGTTAGCCGAGCAGCGCTATTGGACTTGGTGATCAAAGACTTATGGGCGGCAGCACGTCCATGATAACCGAGCAGATGAGCTTCCTTACGGATGGTATTCATCGAAAGAACACTCCCGGATGCCTGTTGAAACTCCTCGCGGATGTGGCCCATCGATTTGGTGCGGTTCTTCCGAATTTCTCTGGCCAGCACCCGTCGGTCTCTAACTCCCAGTTTTGTGGGTCTGCCGGGTCGAGGCACATTCCGGCAGTCATCTCTCATCTTCCATTTGCCAATCACGTAAGCCACTGTCGATTTTGGGTACTTCAACTAGCTGGATATGTCACGTATGGATCGTCCATTTCTGTGATACCTGACGATTACACTTTTCTCGAAATCAGATAGCTCCGAACTGCGTGGCGTCTTGCATGCGACTGGTTGCGTTGTTGTTTCCCACACGATGTTTAACGGTGGCGGCCGTGACGTGTATCAGGAACGCAGATATCGTCGATTGCAGGGGTGTCCAATTATTTGTTGGTAGATAGTGTAGCTTTAGCTGATCACAAGTGTTAAACACAGATAAATAAACCAGCTTTCTGTGCACAATACCTTTTATTTACTGTCTGCAATAGTGTCCCTGTGTGTCATTAGAACGAGTGTGTGAGATCTTAGTAATAAAAGTATTTACAATATCCTTCAAACTAAGCCCCTCTGGCTACTTGGAACACCTTATCTTCTCTTAAAAATGTTTCACGAAATATGGAGCGTACAGAAACTGGTGATAGACCCTTATTTTTGGACAGCAACCTGAGAAATATACTGCTGTGAGCAACAGGAGAATTATCCTGAGAAACTGGACTCTTAGACCCTTTTTCCGATGACCATTTTCCATAACTTGCCATCTCACCTGTATAACAAAGTAAATTTCTCCGTCATTTCTATCCACGCCGGGGCTCGAACCCGGGTCCCCTCATTCCGGAATAAGTTGCTCTACCAATTGAGCTACGCGGACGTTTTATTCTGATTCCTATCTGCCTTTATGTCGTGTGCGTCCTTCTGGCAGGTACGTCACATCTTCTGATACGTTACACCTGGAGTACCAGGTTAGGATAATAGTTAGTAATCACGGAAGTGTTTTAAGGCAAACAAGCAGCCGTGAGAAAGCTCTTGGTGTCAAAATGAATTAATAAACACCCATTTTTTGGCTGATGGTTGGTGGGGTGTTGAACCTAGGCTGGCACAAGAGCCTTTATGCTTCCATTGTATGGTTTGTACTTCTTTTTTGGTTTCCAGGAGTAGACCCAAGAAAAGAAAATTTGGAGCACACCTTAGCCTCACTTTAGACGGGTTGAACGTTTAGTGTAAAACTTTCCCTGTTGTTACACTACTCAGCTTCAAACTATTAGCAATCTCCACAACCGTCACTTCGAGATCTTCCAACAAATTCCTCGAAAATTAGGACTCATGTCTTCTCCGGTCTATTCATCTGACGAACCCGAAAGGGAATCATCTTCTGGTGACCCTATTCGGTTCTTCACATTTCTTATTTATCTTATCTCAACTGACTAACTTAATAAATAAAACTGCAAAACTTAATATTCAGTTGAACATCCGGTGTTGTCATTCTTCCAAAAGATGCAGTGTCAATATACAGTACCTTCATTATTGCATCACAATCGGGCTTGAAACTCTCTGTACATTTTATACAACACAAATACTCGAAATAACAAGATTGGTATTTCATAGAATTGATATGCAAGGCCAAACCACAAAAACAGTAAATTTATTTTTAGATAGTCATTAATTTAATCTGAGTTATTAATAGTTGGAAGACTTCTGATCTGAATGAAGTGGCTACAGTTCGCATAGAGTTAAGGCCGCAGTATTTGTTTCCCAATAGCATATCTGGTAATGAGAGCTACGGAAAATAGTGAACTAGTTGAAATGGTGCGTCTGCTGTTGAAGGTTTAGGACAAAATGAAATACTATTTAAGATTCCTTAAAACATTCAGGAAGTTTGAATTTATTACTGTTGAAATTGCATTTTTGTAGCCGACGAATTTATAATGTAGTTCTTCTGAATGAAGTTATTAGCACAACGACTGACAGTAGAGGAGAAAGTGGGTGAATTTTTATTTGATTAAGAGGGAACCAATCGATGGAAGTCTTAAAAATCGAGCAATGTATAAGACCCCACGAAATTCCCTACTTTGTAAAATTCGCAAAGTTTTTTGCAAGTAAAAGGCTTGATAAAAAAACGCGAGTGAAAAAAAGATAATAAAATATATAAAAATACATAAATAAAAATATATAAAATAAATAAATAAAAAATAAAAATAGATAAAATAGATATATTTAAAAATATATAAAAATAAATAAATAGAAATATATAAAATAAATAAATGAAAATAAATAGATTAAATAAAAAAATAAAATAAAATGAATAAAAATACATAAAAATAAGTAAAATGAATAAAAATATATAAAACTAGGTAAATAAAAAACATAAAGACAAACAAATAAAAATTTATAAAAATAAGTAAAATGAATAAAAATATATAAAACTAGGTAAATAAAAAACATAAAGACAAACTAATAAAAATTTATAAAAATAAATTAAGAGAATGCTTCTGTTGGAAGTTGGAAAAACGGAACTTTAAAAGTATTTACAGTTCTGCAAAATGGTATAATACTTGATCGTAGAGATTATAAATTTTGAATTTATTGAAGTGAATTCAATCAGTTGAACTCATCTCCTGTCCCTATAGACAACCTATTAAATAAATGTTGTCTTAAAAATGTCAGTTTTTATAAATTGACTTTCAGTATTTTTGGATAACTTACGCAGCTCCTTTTAATCGCTTTGAAACGTCATATAAACTATATATTACCTTCCTACGTACGTTCAAGAGCTGATTACAACTGAATGCTCAAAAGCGCTAGCAATAAATGCTGGATCATAAAAAAAAAAAAAAAAAACTTATTCCGAACTTTACACCAGGCGTCCTTATTCCTCGCACCTAAAACATACATTCCTTCTCCTACTACAAACTTCCAACGATTACATCATGACTTCTGGCCTAAATCCTACAAGGAGCCCGAATTTGTCCGCGATAGCAAGAATATTGCTATTCGAATTTCATTGAAACCAGTCGAAGTGTCTTAGAGATTTATATGTATCTCCCACGACTATTGGAAGTCCGAAATGTGCTGCGGCTAGAAATATTCGCTAAGCTCATGATGGAAATAGGTATCTGTGGTGGAGTTTGAAACTTATCAGATGAGGGTGCAGCTATTTCAAGTGAATTCCTCTTCGTCAGGTGCCTTTCCGTCAATCGATTGGAAGCCGAAGCATCAAAGCTATCGTATCTCTCTCTCCCTCTCTCTTTTCCTTCGACTTTTGCTCTTATCTCTCTCTGTCTTCACCTCCGTCCTTTCCGTTCTCATTCGGATGAAATGGAAGTTTCTAAGGACACTGAAACGAGACGAAGACACAACTCGAGCGAAGACGGAGCTGAAGACTCCGAAGAATTTTCTGGAATCTTCTGGAAAGCCTTTCAAAGAACTGTATTTTTCTCATAGATTCAGCTCGACCGTTTTCACTAAAATATTGGCTTTTATTAAAATCTCTGACCCATAAAATGGAATAATGAGCTCCCCAAACTCAGTATGAAGTTTCCATGGGAGATCACCCAGTTTTGTAAAAACTCTACAGGGCCACTTTACGGAACCCCAAACTGCCTAAACTTGAAATCTTGAAAATTTGTTTAGAGTGAAAAGAAGTAGTTATAAAAAATAATAGCTGCCAATGAAGTCTACTGACTACTAAGATATCGATTATAATAAACGAAAGAAGTGCTCACGCGCGCGCGCGCGCGTTTGTGTTTGTAGGTGAACTTTTGGGATTTGCTTCTTCTTACTTTTGTTAAAGAAGTTTTTGCCTAGATATAAAAGAAAAAAAGTTTTTGCCAGCTCATAAAAGAAAAAAAAATAAGACAACGGGATCATAAAAACCTGGCGTGAGCTAAACTTTCGAAATAGATCTCATCCGATCTTAGAATGGTAACAAGCATGGGTTATTATGTTGTGCGCACATCTTCCTGCTTTTATAAAAAAGTTAAATTAGTCGCTAAAGAATGAAAATCGAAGGCTGTACACAAGGTTCAAGTCACATAATTTGGTCTCAGTCTACAAATTACTTCATTCCCTGAGTTATACTCTAAATAAGTTAGTGATGTCAAGAAAGCATCGCAAGGCCATTGGTCCTTACCCTATAAAATTAAATACATGAGCGATAGATAATATAACAACAAAGATGACACCAAATCCTCTGACTACGTCTTTTGAATCCTTTCCGACACTAAGAATTTTTCAAAGCGGATATTTAGAAAAGAAGAAAAACAGCGAAAAAGAAAACGCCCTTATTCTCCTAGAGGAAAAGTAATATGGAACAAAATTTATTTTGAATTCAATATCATCTGCATTTACGCTTCACAGCAGCAGGGTTATGGGAAAAGACTAAAAGTCATGTGTCATTGTTTTCGCATTTCAGGCTTTCCAATGAAAGAAGTATTTTTCAAATCGAGCTAACAGGTGCATAGATCTGATGGTGGCTACAGACGGATATACATATTGGTACTGTAAGACGTGCTAAAAATTATTGGAAGCATGGGTAAGATCAGGGTTTCACGTCTTACTCTGCGAAGTTCAGTGAAACCTGAAATCTTTATCTCTTTTCAGCTTTAGATTTGAAGGCCATGAATTTCAAGAAAACCTTTGAGTCCCTAGATATCTTCTAAAAAAGTGATAGAACGTTGATGCATGATTCATGCTAAAATTTTTCAGTTCACTTAGTCATCACATTAAAAGGTATTCGATTTCAGTCATCGATGGTAAGAACACAACTCGACTATTCAGGAATTATCCAAAATACAACGCATTTTCAATAAATCAGGAATAAAAATCCCATTTGAAACAAGAACAGAACGTTTTTCTATGAAAATCATTATTCAAACTAGATGAGTATTCAGTGCAAAGAAACACCACAGGCACCTACCGTGACAAAATGATAAAATGCAGCTTAGTGAAAATATAAGAGTATTTTCCTCGATGACCGAGTACTTGCAATATCCTATTCTCGCGTCGAGGACAGATTCGAGTTCAGGGTAAACATCAGAATAAAAAATTCCAATTCTAACTGTTCCTTGAAAACAGATGGCCCCGAATAAGGATGAAGAACTCATCCTAGACTTGGAAACAGTACGAGTCTGAAAAAGTAAGGCTAAACCCAAAATTCGAAGTTTTGGATCATATCCCAAATTACGTTTTACAAAATAAGGAATGCCATATGGGGCTGTAAGATTCACAAAGGTATTATGCAGTAACATAGGTATTATACAGTAATATAATTCTTTTATACAAGGGTTGTACCGAAAGTAATATGCAAAAGTGTGCATAACTTTTTTTATTAACTGACAGAGGTCGTTCAAATTGAACATATTGGTAGAGTAACTCCTTCTCCATGCAAAGGTACTACTCAACATAGTCTCCATAGTCTCCATCATCTGCGCCGTCGTTTAACCCAACTCTCGAATCCTCTTTCTTGTCAAGAACACTTCTTCACAGTCACTTTCACCTCGTCTGTGCCATCAAATCGTTGTCTCCAGAGACTGTCCTTCATTGGACCGAAAAGGTGGAAGTCGGAGTACGCCAGATCTGAGCTATACGGTGGATAAAGACCACCGACCTGCCTAATTTTCTGATCTCCTGATATGTTGTCAAAGATGTGTGTGGTCTCGAAATTCTCATGGTGAATGTGTATCCTTTTCAGATTCTTGTTCGGTCTCTTCCTCCTTATGGTTTCTCTAAACTTCTTGATTGTCTCAATGTACCGCTCGCCGCTGGTCACGGTACGGCCACGTTCCAGAAAATCAAGGAGAATGACACCCCTGTCATCCCAAAAAGCAGTCACCATGACTTCCTGTGCTGATATCCTGCTCTTGAACTTCTTAAGCCTTAGTGAAGAGGTGTGACGTCATTCCATGGATTAATTCTTTGTTTCCGGATCGTAAAGATACACCCACTTTTCATCTCTTGCCACCAAACCAAAATAAAACTAGTTTTCATTGGCTTCAAACATTTCCAGTAGATCAGAGCAGACTTACACTTCTCTCTTTCAAATCGGGTGCCAACTGCTGAGGTACTCACTTTTAACACACTTTCCGATACCCTAAGTCTTCCGCTATATTCTCTATGACATTGTGACCACAGCCCAGTTGTGCAACAAGCTCACGAATGACCCGTCTCTCCACGCGAATCAATTCATACACTCACTGATGATCCATATCAGTAGTTGCAGATGATGCTCTCCCACTGCGTGGTTTGTCTTCAATGATAGTTTCCCCTTCTTTAAACTTCTTCGTCCATCTGTGCGCATTGCTCATGTCAATGGTGTCATTTCCACAAATATTCTGTAGCCTTCTATGAATGTCGAACAGCCTGCACCGTTTCTTTGTCAAGAACGCAATGACGGCACATTGCACCTGCTTTTAATTCATTATTTACTTGCAATGAAGAAGAAGTGTTACTATGGAGGAAAAGTTACTCTATCAACATGTGCAATTTGAACGACCTCTGTCAGTTGATAAAAAAGTTATGCCCATTTTTGCATTACTTTCGGTACAACCCTCGTATATACTGTTACGAACGTAAGAATTCGTTTTCTAAGAGAGCGAAAACAAAGGTGACAGTCAGGAAGCCAATTAAGAGCTTCCTCGTGTTTGTGTAAACAACGTTTGTTGGAAGTCAGTTCTGCTGTTGTTGCGACAAGATAACCATTCTTTGTCATCTCTCCCACCAAATGGCGTGAGAACGAACGTTTTCTCCACATTGAAATTGATTATGCAGTTGAAGTTAGGAGCTTGAATTTGGTTACGTGATCAGAGACTGATCGCAAGTGATTCTTCGAAAGCAGAGCAGCAAGTTGTGTATGATAGATGTCATGTGACCGCTTTTAACTATTTTTCTGAAAAAGAAGCAGTGGGGACAATAAAGAGTGGAGTTGAGTTCTGACGATAGATCTGGAATATATGAATGATTAACCGTATTTCTGTGACAAAATATAAGGATACACGACCTTTAAAAGGCAATCTGATCGTTTATGTTGGAAACAGCCGCCGTGTATTCGGGCCAGAACCTACTGTAGGGACGTTGAACATTCTCGGAGGAAGGAAACTATTTCTTCGTTTCTCTGAAGAATTCGAAATAAATTGAATTTGTATAGTTACTCTAATTCTTATGTTTAGCGAAACAACGTTGTGTTCGTTTCTTTTGAAAATGTGTTAACGTGATTAAATTATCGATCTATTAAGATTTAACATTACATTGTAAATATCAGTGTGGCACTGGTTTCTTAATAGGCCTCTGATCCAGAGTACAAAACTGACAGTTACGGTCCCATCCTCTGTGTGTGTGGTTTCTCGGAATTGAACCTTGAATTAATCGTCGGCATTACTCAAATTTATAACCAGTCATTTATAAAACTGGTTTACATATGCATAACTTATACTGCATAACCGATTTGTAAAACATCAAAACGCTAAATACAGTTCATCACGGAAACTGAAAGATACGAATACATTGGAGTAGGGTACAAACTTTGCCACCTAGCTATTTAATTTTAATAGCTATTTTAATTTTAATTATGACCAACTTCTTTCGGACTTTAACAGACATTTTCCGCAGCACTTCATGCACTGCTTATGTAAAATATCATACAATTTGGATAAACACACACATGGGAAAATTTCCTTTCCGCACACGGAACTGTTGAATTAGACATGTGTAGTCCCTAAAGCAGTAAATTATACATGTACTAGTTCATGTAAAAATAAGTCATGGAACACTCCACGTTTTCGTGTTAAATGCGTGGAACTTGGATATAATTTTTATAAACGATGTGTGAAATATCAAGTTTATCAAGCACAAACCGAGAATTTTATGTTGAGATGGAACTGATATGATCTGCTAACGAAACTATAGGTTTCAGGGAGCTGCCTTTGTTCGCATACCACAAGAGAAAAGTTGTATCAGTGCACCTAGAGCAATATCGTGCACAGAGACCTGTCATTTTTAAGGGATTTATTTTGTCTGTAAATAAGAGCTTTAATAAAAGCAGGAAAAGATAAAAAGTCTTAATTTTTTGACTCCTTGCTCCAGTAACCCTTGTTCAATTTTTATTTTGAATACAAATTACATGTACATCAAAGACAATCTACAAGAAAAGATGAGTCCTATCACAGTCAAGAATGATTTATTCATAAGAATTGCGTTTTTTGTTTTACCATTGAATGACGTAATTGGTTGCGCATGTTTGATCTTTCGTATTCGTGCGCATTTTGATAAGATCTTATATTTAATTAGGAACGGTAGACATATTTTCCCTAGTTCATCATTTCCCATGGTAATTTTAATGTCAATGTTATGTCAAAGGTTACAAATACTTTCATAGTATTTTACCACAGACATCACATGGAAACGTTTCCATTTCTTAGTGCATGATTCGTACATTCCTGGCAGAAAGATTTTTAAATATACATTTATTCAAATAATGCCTGAAGTGGAAGTACTTCATTACTCATTTAATAACGGTAGTGCTAACAACTTTGGAAGCGCTTCCATGTATTCTTATTCTGATTAGAAAAAATGTTCCTTTGAGCTCACAGAATGCCCTACTAACAGAGAATTAATTTTATTCGGGTTTACACTCTGCATTGTACCGCATTTTTTCATGATTTCAATGCTTTAAAATTTTAAACACTTCAAAATCTTGTTCTTTCGTACTAGTTTGGAAGAACAGCGCAAACACGAGATTTGTTAACACTAAAAATTGCATTTCCACAAACGGAATAGATAATGCAAGGGTAATTAAATTATTTCTCACTGGCATCTTGGATAAACAACAATTTGTTATTGCACTTATTTCTGTTGACTTAGCCACTTAATACAGATTGCCGCTGATGACAACTTTTCGAAACTTTTAAAAATTCGTGTCTGAATTTTGCAGCGTAAAAAGAATAGCTTCACCGTCTTTACCACGAAGCCATAATCTGGATGAAAGCGTTCAGGCATATTTTAGTAAATAGTTGCTTGAAACACCTTTGCCGAACAGTGCTGACGAGGCAAGGTGAATATTGTGAAAAAATTCCTAAGAGAGAGAATCCAGGGAAGTTGTTTTCGTCCACAAAATTTCTGGAGCTGGACTGACATCGATTTAAAAGCGCACATACTTCGTGATGATACTGCGAAATTGTTCTGACAGCTCTGTTGGAAGCTGAAAGTCATATCAGATGTCCAATACGCCTTCAAAGGCTGTTCACCCTGAGATATCGGCTTCGTTGTTCTGACAGCAATGAATAAACTGATCTTGCCTTTTCTCACACGAAAAACCGTACGGCGCTATGCTGTTGTTTCTGAGCTGACAAAAGTCTCACTTCAACACATAAGGGTGGCCTCATTGCGAGCTTGATTGCTGATGTCTCTCCTGCATTCTCTAATATCGGGTCATTTACTCACTTCTGTGTCTTGCAATCGAACTGGTGAAGAAGGGGTGGGGTGACATTTGCAAAATATTTTATAGCTCGATTTTACAGTAAAAATAAAGGAAAATTAAGGTACTACATTTGCTCATTACGACGCAGTTTTTCTTGCTACAAATATATGCGGTAATAACCGACCATATCTAAGTTTTAAAAACCCACTTCATCGAATTGAAGTTGTAAATTGAGCGACATTTTTTTTAAGTCCTTCGATTTTACAAAATCATTATTTCGGTTCCTCTCCGTAGTCCTTATCTAACGAAAGCAAAATTTCATTACACCTGCGCAGTTCTCTTAATCAGAAAATCAGATAAGAAGAATTGAACTCATATTTTGTTTGCCTATCTATATCCGTCGCACAATTATTACCAAAATTAGCTTTTCCTTCTTTCCTCAGCAGTGAAATGTTTATTGTATCAGACAAGTTTATTCTTCTGCTTGCCACTGATGCTTGAACATTTCGAAGTGTTCATCATAGATACACCTTTTGTCCAGAAAATAAAAAACAACAACAAACGAAGCACCCGTCGATGTCGTTCGTTCCTGATGAAACTACGTATGCAAGAACCTCAGGGCCGAATATGCAAATTAAAAAAAATAACGACCAGTGACTGAACATTTCGAAGTGGTCATCATACATATACTCTTCGCCCCCTCCCAAAGAATAAACAACAACAAACGAAACACCCGTCTACGTCATTCTATCCTGATGAAACTACGTATGCAAGAACTTGAGGGCAGAGTATGCAAATTATTAAAAAATAACGACCAGTGACTAAATAGTGGCCCGCCACAGCGCATGGGAACTGCGCATCGAGGAGAGTATATCAAGAGAAAAGGTCGTACTCAGAGACAATTGCGACAGCGGTTTGCGGTTTCATTAACCTTCGCGGACTGTGAGGAACCCTCGATGTCTGATCCGTGCAAAATACGAGCAGTTTAGCGAGTTTCAGAGAGGACGTGTAATTGGGCCGAGAGAGGCCGGCTGGTCAAATCGCCGTATCGCCAGGCATTTGGGTCGGAAACCGGATCACATTGACGCAAATGGATCGAGGAGCGCACAGCCCAGCGGTACGCGGACTGTCTATGGCCGAGGGCAACGACAGAACGTGAGGATCGAGCGATTGTGAGCGACGTACGAACAGAACCGAATTCGTCGCTCTCAACCGGTAGACGACACTACATGCGTGGCATGTTGCGTCGCCTACAGGTACGTTAGTGGCCATCTTGACTGTTGTCAGACGACTTGCGATACAGGGACTACATTCGAAGACACCACTCAGCCGCCTACCACTGATCTGCGAGAATCGCTGGCACAGGCTGCAGTGGTGTCTGCCCCGATAAAAGGGCGATAGTGTCCGGTGGCGTAGTGTTGTCTTCAGTGATGAGTCACTGTTTGCACCTGGTGCAGATGACCAGCATACGCTTCTGGAGACGAGCCGGCCGGCACAGGGATCCTGATTGTATCCGAGAAAGAGGTGGTGAAACTTGAGAACAGGGCAACACGAAATTCGCAGATGTCAACCTCAGTTATACAAAACGACGTGAGTCTGCAAGTAAAGGTATCAACAGACTGGCAGAAGATGGATGACAGTCATAAGTAACAATGATAATTACCTAACCAATTAAACAAATACTCACCTTTTCACAACCATTTTAATAAGAAATAATTTCAGTGTCGCTTTAACATTTTAATTTAATTTGTTCACTTACCTGCTACGACAATATCAACGGAATGTCGATGGCCCATTGGTGTGATGCACGTAAATCTCCCGGAATCATCTTTCTGTGCATGGTAAATCGACAGCCTGTATTCCAGATGAGGATTACGACCAGGATCGTTTGTCCAACCTGACAAAAAAAACAAAAACAACAACAACTAATTAACGCATCGCTGTGCAAATCGCATTTTTCAGTGGCATTCTACGGGAAACGGGGGAAAAAAATCCTGTTCTGTCCTTAAATGACAGTAATATGGCTGTGCAATGGAATTCAAAATGAAAGTAAACATAGCCCCACAAAAAAGTTTGTAAAAACATTAACAGCAGTTCTCTGAAATTTGCATCATATTATCTAACACACGATTGTTGCTTAAAATGGAATGCAAAATCTTTATTCAGTGCTGGCTTATTAAAATCGCAAATGTTCATTCAAAATGCATTGGTACCATCCTTTTACTCGTAAATCCTAATTAACAATCCTTTCGGAACTGTAAACCGGACATACATTCGGCAGTTAATTAACACATTGGGTGAGACTATTTAATTCCCGGAACGATCACGTAGTGTTCGTTCCGGGAATTAAGTGACACTACAAAAAGGGAATTAAGTGACACTACAAAAAGGGAATTAAGTGACACTATAAAAAGGGAATTAAGTGACACTACAAAAAGGGAATTAAGTGACAGTACATAGTGTTATTTAATTCCCGGAACAATCACGTAGTATTTTGTGGCGATGCGGGCAGAATCACGTGATTATGCGTGTCTGGACATGTTTCAAGTAGCGCACGCGTTAACCGAAGACCAGTAGAGCCATTCGTGGGTGAGCAGTTGTGAAAGCAATGCAAGTCTGTGTGTGAGTTTTGAAGTACAATGAGTGATAGAAATTTAGAGCAGGGCATTAACATCGAATTATGTGCAAAGATCGATAAAAATGCTACTGAAACGTTAGAGCTACTGAAAGTGTCGTATGGTGAGGATGCTATGAAAAGTTGTGTCTTCGAGTGGCATAAGAGCCGAAAACAGCACCTATTCACGCTCGCAGTTCAAGACCAGTCTAGTGTGTTTTTTCCATCACAAAGGGATAGTTCATCATCAATGCATTGAACAGAGACGACAAAATGCCCACCAATAATGCTATTTAGAGGTGTTAAAAAGTTTACGGGGTTGTTTTCGAGGGGGAAAAAAGGTAAACCGAGTCCTAATAATTCTCCAAGCCATAATACGCTCAGTGTTCGCGATTTCCTGGCTAAGAAATTACGTAATCTGATCATCCACCTTGGTCTTCTGTGATTTCTGGTTCTTCCAAAAAATATAAACTACCATAAGAAGACGAAGGTTTTCAAACATTTCTGAAAACCAGCGTAACTTGACGAAGGAACTCAAAAATATTCCAAAAACAAAGCTCTAGGTACGTTTCTAGCAATGGCAACCGGCACACTTACGCACACATTTTGGCTAAACTTCCACATTCGGCCCCCAGATAGTTCCGAAAGCAATAACAGATAGAGCCACGGTTGCACTTCACCTTTTCTCTGCTCTTCTCGCACTTTCACGTGAAATGCGTTATACCAACTTACGTCCCTTAGTTCTCCATCTATGCTCCTGTGTTACGTAAGTTTTTTCAATCTCTGCTGAAGTTGGGAAGGATGAGGAAACCTGTATTTCATGGTGTCAACAACAAGATTTATTTCCCACCTCTAAAAGATGTTCTGCGGGTCATCTCATGACTCTACGTGTCGATGCGTCTCATCGTTTAGGGCAATTCAGGTGTCGGAAGAAGCACGCTTCAAGGGAATGCTAAGTATTCTTCCCGTACACTTGGTACGTGGTTTTTTTATGCTCAGATTCCGATTGATAGAGTGATGATTCTGGCGTTTGTTTCGCCAAAGGATTGTCTTACGATGAGGCGATTGAAGAAACATCACATGGTGATGTTACCGCATCCACTGAGACAGTTAGCGACTGTTATTCGTATTGCAGACAACTAGTCTCAGTGTTTATGGTAGCCTCGGAATGTGAGGAAGGAAGACTTGGTGGTGATGGAATCATCGTCGAAGTGGACGAAGCTAAAGTGGGCAAACGAAAGTACAACTGCGGGCGTCTTGTCGAGGGCGCCTGGATTCTTGGTATTTTTGAACGAGATACCAAGCGTTTCAGGGTAGAAATCTACCCTGATAACAACAGATCGGCTGATACATTGCTGCCCCTCATCATGAAACACGTACAGCCAGGAACAACGAACATTTTCCCCACAGGTGCATTCCGGGAATTTAATTGTTACACCTCGTAATTCTTAATTTAAATCGAGTACTATTTGATTCTAATTTGATATGAACCAACAAGGCCCCTCGTCTTCACGAGCGAGTTAAAAGAATAGAGAATGACTACTTCTACTATAACGGAGTATTGTATGCATTAATTAAAAACACTGAGCGAAAGAAAATTGGCTTTGTATCAAATACTGATTTAACGTTAACTGGTAGCTAAGGCAACATATTGCTGACAATGTTTTCGCCCAAGCATTTGCGCATGTTAATTTCAGTTCTTAAGTATTCCATTCTTATGTTAAATATTATTTTCGTAAGTAGACACCAATCTTTGCAAAGATAGGCACAATAGAGTCATCAACTGCAGAAGAGAGGAAACAACGGAGTGCACATTAATCGTGGGAGAAAAATAATTTAATATTGCAATACAAACGGCGCGGCCGTTGCTCTGAGATGTAGGCAGATATGAGGATTTGCCGTGAGTGGATAAGCTTTGCATCTTCAGAAGCAAAGCTTATCCATAAAGCTTATCAAAGCTTATCGTAGGCAGTACGAAGAAACATGGACCAGCGCCACATCTAGTGTGAAGATCTGAGATAGTCCTGTAACGTCTGTCTCTTCATAATGCTTCACCAGTTTCTGTATACTCAATTGCGCTACACCTAACAAACACTGGCATCGCAGAAAAAGTGTTCCCTGACATATTAATCATGTTATATTATTACATAAATTTTACAACACAACTAGCTGCACATTTTAAGTTTACAGTTCAGGCTTCCTGGTGGTTTTGTATAAAACTCCCACTTGACCATTTCAATTAAAATCGGATACCGTTAAATTGATTACGAGAAAATTACTAGGATTTTTCCCTTTAAATTCCACATTCAGTTTTTTAGGCATCTGGAGTATAGTGCTTGCTTCAACTGCTTCTGCTGGAAATGCGTTTCAACTGCATTTCTACGAGGAACGGGCAAAATCTGAAGGGATTTTTGTGGTCAATATCTTATCGTCAAAACCTTTAGCTCAAATAAATAAGATGTTTTCGCACGTGACGCTAATTTTATCACATGTGCTTGATATCTTTTAAAATTAGTGGCAAATTAAAGTTTGTTTTTGATCTAAATGAAAAATTACATCATCCCCTGTAATTCCATTAAAAGACTGTTGATTAATACCGTTTCGAATTAGATCATTCTTAATGAACTGCTTTTGAAACAGATACGCTTATTTTCTGTAACTGCCATTTTTACATCGTTCGGAAAATTCTGTTGTGGCCATTATTAATTTTCGGAATTTTTTGAACTTAAAGTGATCCTTGCTCCATTGCAAATTCTAAAAACTAGTTTTGGAATTTCAAACCATTCCGTCCAGAATCTATTCCCATCAAGCAATACTGGCCGATTTCTTCGGTCGAGTTGAATTTGCCGGATATTTAAACTTTTGTTCTTTGGTAGAAAATTCCCAAATTTTTGAAGTTTTTCTTACTCGTATTATTTTATAGCGCAATTTAATTTTAAATCGTGCCCTTCATGTTTAGTAGTGCTGTTACATTTCATAAGGCCTAACTACACACTTTCAGAATTTTAGTTCGATAATGAAAGGTATTAGTTGCCACTTATTTCATTGACTTTGCACGGAATCATAACTAATTTTACTGACTGAGCTCAAAATCAGCTGTTTTAAGATTCTGGATCATCTCATTCCAGAATATTTTTATGAAGGCAGTTTGACAGATTACTTTTTACGTAAAACAAATTCCACTTATTGGTTACTTCCACAGTTCTATGACTTTTCAGGAGCACTTAAATACTTAGTTTAATTTTCCCGGTCTGCTCAAGGAATGGTAGATTCTTGTTTTTAATCAAAAACTCTATAACATACTAAACTGAAGCGGAAAAATATCCTCACTCTTTGCCTGTAAGTCTTGAGTATCCACTTTTGGAATAATTTAAATTTCAATCCATTCCGGAGTTATAATAGCACAAAAGGCAGATCTGGAAGATTTCGCTCAAATAAGAATAAAGTTTATCATTTTGCATCCAAAATTGACCGGATTCATATTTTTGTATATAATGAATCCGACATATACGTTCGTGGTTTCTAGAGTCTAGTTTAGACCGGCAAAAAGTTCTCATATTTGGCTAACCGCATGGCAAAAAAGATGTTTAGAATAAACAGTTGATTTCATCGGGATCTGCCAATATCAAAACTTTATGGACACTAATTAAACAATATCAAAAGCACATGTTCTGCATTTACTGTTT
This sequence comes from Macrothele yani, assembly GCA_039090855.1. Classification (NCBI taxonomy): domain Eukaryota; kingdom Metazoa; phylum Arthropoda; class Arachnida; order Araneae; family Macrothelidae; genus Macrothele; species Macrothele yani. The sequence continues at coordinate 68,338,051 of CM077025.1, read as the reverse complement.
TTTCTGTGGCATCAAAATGCCGTCAACATCTGTCATTCATATGGCTAACTCCATAGAGAAGTAGAAACCTGCATCACCCAACTTCCTTTGCACAACTCCGGATCATGAAAGCAGCACATGCTCAGACAGCGGAAGGAATCAAACTACGATAACATTTCATGTTCGTGTGCCTAAAAAACCGCAGGTGAACCTAGAACTTTCAAAATAAGACTTCTTCGAAAAAGAGGTTATACTGAAATGAAGTCCAGCATGATCGTATCTACCTCATGCCTTCTGGTAAATGTTTTATTTAATAAGAATAGTAAGAAACCTTAAAAGTGCAATATCACAGGTTATGTGAAAAAGAATTGATCGAAGTGAAAGAACCAGCACTTTTGTTATGTAGACAGATATATTCACATGTTGTTCAAGCTTGCCTATCTAATGGACTTCTGAATGTTAGCCTGCGAGCAAGATATACCGTGATGAATTATTTCTACGAATAATTTAGGTTATTTTTACACAGACCTTTTTTAAATGGTTCTCTGCACATGAAAATCTGTTTCTTCACCGTTATGCCGCCCCGGTGGCCCAGTGCTCTGAGCGCTTGCTTCTGACAATTCGTCCGAGATAGGTCAGGGTTCGAATCCTGAAAAGTATGGATGTTGTGTTTGTCTAACGAACTGGCTTTCTTTCTTCCCTGAAACCAGTGGTCTTAAACTGGGAACGGGCGACTGTTTATAGCTCATCGAGGTACTCACGGTGGTTGTTAACCTACTCCCACCCAAAATAAATTCTTCACCGCTATTGCATTTATCGTACTTTTTCGATTTGCGTAAGACGACAATCGTGCCTTATAGTTGTTGTTTTTTGCAAGAGCATACAGACTCGCCGAGTTTGTTCTGTAGTAGAGTTATAATTTTGTTTTCATTGTCACTGGGAGCGTTGAAACAGGATTTTTCGAGTTTGTTCTTCTGTAACCAGAGCAGTAAAGTAAAGTTTACAGTGCAGAGACCAGAAATGGCAGATTTAATTACTGTTAAACATTAATTTGGACAAGATTGTACCACAGTAACTCTATATGATACAGAGTGAGAGAAAAAAACAACAGTGACTGTGTGTGTGTGCATGTCAATGAGAATTTAACTTTTTATACACATTTAGTTCACGTGATGGTATGTGTCCATCCGCGTTCTGTTGCGAGTTGACCTGCCGCGCCCACTAGATTTATGGTGCAGCTCGTTATTAGCCGTTGAGTGTAAAGGTCATGTTTCGTATGCTCGCTGTCTTCTCTAAAACACTTAAACCACTGAAATATTTGTTCTCATAACAATCTTGCTTCGATGGCGCTTTTCACCCAATTTTACACAACATGTGATGTTCAAAAGTTGTTCCATTGTATGGCTCCCGAATTGGAAATGCATCAAGCTGTGGATAGTTCCAATTGTTACAGCAATGACTGTCTGTGAGAATGATTTAAAAAAAAAATAGAAAAAGTTCGAGTTGAATTCTGTTATGTGCTGTATGTACATATTAGAGGGTTTTTTTTAATTTCTATCCTAGAAGAATAACTCTTTGGTTCGATTATAGCGATCTCTCGTGGACTGACACTAGATTTCAACATATGTTCGGTACTGAGGCATGCTTGCCGCGCCATGTAGTTTTCATTGTTGAAATTACAGTGAAAACAGCCTTCTCCAGTTTTCTACAGGTACGTCTTCTAACGAGGTTGCAGACGAATACAAGAGCAGTCTGGTAAGGTTAGTTCTTGACATTTCAGAAACAACACCAGATGTACCGGATTATTATTATGTACACAAGCCCTCGTCACATAAATGGCTCACTCCAACATGCAAGACGTGAGCGCGGTGTGATGTAAAAATCAGGCAGACCAACTCGTCTAGCATAAGTTAGCCTTCAGCTGAGGGTCAGAATTGGTAAAGCAAGGGATCTGAGCGACTTTGAATGTGTCATACTAATCATTGTCGTCGGGTGTTGCGGTTCCAGCGCCTCAAATTTTTCAATCCTCCTAGCTTTTCACACACAAAAGCAGCAATGGTTTATCGTGAATGGTGCGATTCGCAAAAGAAAAAAAAAACAAGAATAAGAAAAAAATAAAAACAAAGCCAGCAATCAGCGATACTGTGGACGAAAACAGTTGGTGGCTCAGATAGGTCAAACGAGACTGGTGTCATGGTCGTCGGCTGTTGTAGCCTGTTCGCATCCTAGTTTGATGCGTGGTGCTTTCGAAGAGGACCCTCTGTACACCAATGTTGAATTCTACAGTTATTTGACAGATTGTGAACAGTCTATTAGCTTGCAAGATTCTTGCTGTTCTCTATTGACTTCTCAAACTGACCATTTGCTTTCGTCCACAGGATCACCGCTTGCTTAAATTTTTTTTGGCGTGACATAACATTCACTGTAAAACCTTGCAACGTTTTGTGCGTGGAAAGCCCAGGAGGACAGCTTGAGAGCTGATTGAACCGGTAAGCACGCTACGTTAAAAGACGCTCAGATCACTCGTTTTCCCCATTTTGACCCTCAATAGAAAGCTAATTGACGCTCGACGAGCAAGGTGCACACTGCAATCACGTGCTACCTTTCGTGTTGGAATGAGCCATTTATGTGACGAGGGCAAGTGCGCCTACATACTGGCATCTCACCGTAGTTCCTTCTGATGAGAAGTTTTGAAGCGTCGTTTCATAGAATCTGTTCCGCTGCAATCGTATAATGTAGTTTTAATCGCAGAAGTGAACGTCGAAGGCCAGTCTGGTCAGTTTGTTTTAATCTTTGAAGCAAACTTCCAAAAACCAGTGAATTGAATGAAATTGACGGCATTAACAGCAAAATATCTTTATAAAGACCCACAGACTCGTAAGTGGTCAATTTAGCGATTTATAAAGAAAATGAATTGCTGAAAGGTTTGATAGCACGAATCAGTTGCGGTTTGCATTCTTCTGATGAATGCAATGGTTCAGATTGACCTATGATGAGAAACTTTGTCCGCCACCTAAGGGGCGCAGTGATCTAAGCGCTGGCTACTGACCATTCGTCCGAGATGGATCCGGGTTCGGATCTCAATGGGGCATGTGGATTTTGTTATTGTCTCTCTCCCTGCCCTGGAACCAGTTGCTCTAAATTAGGGACAGGCGACTGCTTATAACCCACTGAGTTGCTCACGGTGGTCGTTTAACATCCAATAAAAAACTTTACTTTATTTATCTAGGAATTTTTCACACCTATGTATGAGGAGGAAGTGATTTCTTACTTTTGCAATGGTTACGTCATACTAATAATACGCAGAATATATCTATTCTCACATTTTTTTAAGTGCTCAGAAATTTCTTGTTCCGGAGAAGTGTAAATATGCATTCAAACTTTTCTTGTGCCATTGAAATCTGAATCCATGTCACGCCTAAAACTTTCTTTCCTTTGTCTGATAAAGCTGAGGAAATCTTTTTACGTGAACGGTAGACGATCGCTTGATTTTTCTACAGTCTGAGAAGAATACTGATGTTTCTCTAAATATCACCACAACTTTTGAGTTTCAGACTGTCTGTTCCATTTTGTAGAGGTCTTATGGGTTTTTCGCCCTCACGACACTCTGTTGAGAACTTAACTTGCTTTAGAACTGACTCAATTATATGAAACTGGTAATCTTCATTACCAAGATCACTTACAAGCATCGACGTGGCTAATTTCGTGACGAAATCCTCACAAGCTGTTGTAATATAAACTTTTCCTAGCACTCACCTACATTTTGTGTGATACACGTGTATGAAATGCAATTGTATTAGGAGAACGCTTACATACATGGTGTGCAAGCATACAACTACATGCATTGCTGTAATCATTGTTCTTTAATAACCGTCCGTGGTTTCAAGCAGATAATGCAACTGTGCATTGTGCAAAATGTGTCAAGGTGTGGGTTTGCGAAGAGGAGGTACAGCAGCTACCCTGGCAACTTCAATCTCCAGACCTCGATATTATTAAATATTTGTGGAAACAACTGGAGCGAAAGGTCAGATCATACTTTTCACTTCCAAAGTCACCGACTTTGAATACGTGTGGTTTTCTCTGCTTTTTTTAAAAATCAAAACGCAGTTTTCTACACTGCTGGCCACCCAAAATGTAACACCAAGAAGGACGCGAGATAGCAAAACCAGATTTACTGGACACATAACAACAGATACAAAGATGAAACGATTGAGCACACAGGCCCGTGCGACTTGCGGAACACGCAGACATAAATAGTTCGTGTGGCCCCCCATGGCTGGCAATAACGCCCGCTACACATCGCGGCATCGAACGAAAGAGGCTTTGGATGTGGGCTTGGGGTATGTCGATACAGGCTGCTTCCACACGTTGCCACAGTTCATCAGACGTAGCAGCGGGTGGTGCTCGCCGGGCCACTCGGTTGCCGATCAGCTACCAGATGTGTTCGATGGGCGACATATCGGGAGAACAGGTGATCCACGGCAGCAGTGACACCTGGTGGGCCGTGAAGAATTGTTGCACGATGCGTGCCACGTGCTGGCGCGCATTGTCCTGTTGAACCGTGGCCGCTGGTAGGTCCTGCAGGTAAGAGAAGACTACAAGCTCCAAAACGTCGGAGATGTAGCAGTGGCTGTTGAGTGTACCGGTGGTACGTACCAGAGGTGCGAGGGTGTCATATCCAATTGCGCCCCAAACCATAACGCCAGACGACGGACCGGTATGGCGATGCATAATTCAGGCGTCATACAGTCTCTCGCCGCGGTGCCGCCACACGCGGATCCGACCATCGTGGTGTTGTATGCAGAAGCAGGATTCATCGGAGAAGACAATGTCGTGCCATTCCGTAGTCCAGGTGCGGCATTCAACGGCCCACTGCCTCCGTACTCGCCAGTGGTGTAACGTCAATGGTAATGGGAGCAATGGGCGCCGTGTGGCAAGTCTCCGCTCCTGCAGACGACGTCGAACGGTACGTGCTAACACAGGTTGTTGTGCAGCACACCCTAATTCCTGCGCTAACGTTCGTGATGTGGCGGTGCGAGCCGTCAATGCCCGCTGCACAACATGCCGGTCCTCTCGTTCGATGGCGTGCTGTGGTTGCGGCAATCGCTCACGTCGGTCAGTCCGTCTCTTCTGCACCCACCGAATTCATACTAGCCTCACTGTGGCTGGATGTCGTCCCACACGGGCACCGTTGCCTCAGTACGATAAACCGCTGTCGTGATAAGCCACAATTCGTCCTCTGTCGAACTCCGAAACGTGCTGGAATGACTGCCGTATTCTGCGACGAGGCATCAGAAAGCTTCCCACGCATAAGTCCGGCAGCACAACACACTTCCAGTACTTACACCCCGCCTTCTGTGCACTCTTCTTACAGTGCTTCTCGGTGGCGTGCCGGGCGTACATGATTTGCATATGCCCTGCAATGCTAATCGTTTGCATGTCCTCTCGCGGGCGACGCTTGCTGCGAATTTCAGGCCAATCGGATGCTTCCTTCTTGGTGTTGCATTTTGGGTGGCCAGCAGTGTATTATTTTTTAACTTGTAGTGTTCCACGTTTCCGAGCAATTCTGGCGGTTTCTACGCGCACCAGTTAAGCATTGCGTCAATTATAAAAACTGTTTAAAAATAAAAATATCGAAAGGACAGAGAGTATTTCTTATTTATATTCACTCTTACTCACCGTTTACGGATTGTTTTTGGCAGCAAGCAAACAACTTTTGATATTATTAAGTATCCATTAAGGGCAGCGTCTGGGAGCCATCAGGGCGTATATTTACCAGACTAGTTGTTGTTACTGGCGGCAAAGAGGTAGAAGTCGTTTTCTTATAACCGCATCTCCACCCCTGATGTTCTGTTTTTTTTCTGTTTCGGGATATAACGATAACCATGAGTAACTCTTAAGGATATAAGTGTCCCTAATTTGCGCACCTGGTTCTTGGAGAAATTCAGAGCCAGCGCACACCGTTTGACAAGTACACCATCCATTCCTCATCCCGGACCCAAACCCAGGCCCATCGCGGACGAACAGTCAGAAGTCAGTGTCTCAGACCCCTCAGCTACTGATGCGGCTGCCCAGTTATTCAATAATCACACATATCATAAATCCTCATCAACTGCAAACTTGTCTCAACGTTTATTCATCGACACTGACACCATCCCCATGGAATTACTTGTTACGAAATACACCGTACTTGCTCTAGTTACTACGTGTTGACCCAAATGGAGGTGATTTCACTTCTGCCATGTCAATGTCTATCGACAGAAAACATTATACCCGGCTGAATGGCTTACCCACAAGACAACAGCAAATGTCAGGCACTAAATCATTATATTTCAGCTGTTGCGCACGCACAGTGGACCACAAATTTTAGCACATGAGTCAGTACCACTAAACGCATGAGCAAGGCCACGTGTTAAAACTCCTTGGCAAGAGATAATCGGGGTCATGTAGCTAAGAGTGAAATGCGATAGTATAATAGTTGACATCAATGATGATCTTCCACTTTGTCTGCATTCCGGTACAGTAGTTATAAACAATATGCTTTCGTATGTGCTCAGTGTTTCTGACATCTGTGCTAGAATTTGTGGTGCAACTGCCTACACGAAACACTTTGCCAACCAGGTTAATAAGATAACATCTCGGACGAATATTCAGAAGTCAGTGTCTTAGATATTCATCGGAAAGCAGTCCCTGTTGGTGAGAATCGTTTTCCAGGCTACAGTTACATCGCCGAGTTTCAGTTGAGTGCGAATTAAACCACTGTTTGTAGACCCTCTGGACAATACGCTTCGATACACCAAGAGATTGGGTGACTTCATTCACTTTGTGTCCGTGGGCCCGCCCAAACACGATGACTCCTTTTTGTCACTCAGTAACGTTTTTCTTACGACATATATTGCAGACTGAATTCAACGCACACGTTGCTCTTCACCACTGCACGAGACAGAAATGATCCTGTCGACCACGTCAGTGCTATTTATCTCCCAAAAATGCTAACACGGTGCCCTGTGTTCTACCGTTAACTTCTTACTATCATTTCTGTTAGGAGTGACTAATGTTTTGTCCGTTGTGCTTGGAATAATCCCCTGAACTTCCAAGACAGAGAATATTTGGAAAGGAGATTGTAGACAATGAAATTCAAAAATATGCTGACAAATTGCCACCTGGTGTTCACTTCTTAAAATGGTGCAATACATGTGTGATGTCATCAGCAAATAATTTCTGAATGAATAAGCGGTTCTGCTTGCAAATGTTTCGTAATAACAGAATGAACTTTAATCTGTGATACGCCATTCCACCCCCAAATTCCTAATTTACCATAAGAGAAGTGAGAAGGCAAACTCTGTTGTAATACCTTCGGGATACTTGCGATAGGAGTGACTGACTTGCCAGTGAGGTATACCATATTTTCTAATCCATAGGCACTCAAGGTGGAGAATTGTACCAGGATACACCACGAGTTTTCCGTCATTACTCTGTGCAATGGGACCCAACTGGTGTCGGAACAGAATCGTAGGTGGCTTTTCCACTGCGGAACAAAGAACAATTATAAACACAAAAATATTTATAATGCATACAAGCTTCTAATCAAAATAAGATTTTTTTGTAATAAAGTAAATTCAGTACTCAAATAAATATTTCACTTTCACTTTGTGTAATCTATAGCGTAAAAACTAACGGATTTTAGATATTCATCGGAAAGCAAATATTTCACGTAAACCTAAGGATGCTGTAAACAATAATTATGAATAGCATTTATATCTTTTGCCTCATTATTTTCAAAATGCAAGGCAAGCGTTGACTTATTAAGAATTTATATAGAATATTGCAAAGATGTTCAGGTTTCTTTGATGTATATTGAAAAAAAAACTAATTTTTTGAAAACAAAGTCTTCATGCATGCTTTCTGCAGCAATATGTGTCATACTGGTAATAAGTATAGGTTAAACCAAACTTTATTATTCTAGGTTTACAGAGTATACAAACGTCTCTCATAATCCACAGTTACTAGTGCTTTTGGGTTGCTTACGAAAAGTGCGGTTCACTTCAGTACATGTCAGAAACAGCGAATTTCGTCAAAACAAATCATCAGGATTTATCACGCTGAAATAGATCACGTGTAATGTACCAGGAGATGTGACGTACCTGCCAGAAGGACGCACACGACATAAAGGCAGATAGGAATCAGAATTAAACGTCCGCGTAGCTCAATTGGTAGAGCAACTTATTCCGGAATGAGGGGACCCGGGTTCGAATCCTGGCGCGGATAAAAATGACGGAGAAATTTAATTCGTTATAATGGCGCCCGAACTATCCGGATGACCCGACCGTTCAAAATCTCGCAATGGTGTGATGTTATTTCCACACCGCGAGATAGGAAAAATAAGAGAATCCCTTCTCCAGCACTTCGAAAAAAAAAAAAAATGAAGGGGAGATGATGTAACGTACTAGGAGATGTGACGTACCTGCCAGAAGGACGCACACGACATAAAGGCAGATAGGAATCAGAATAAAACGTCCGCGTAGCTCAATTGGTAGCGTGACTTATTCCGGAATGATAGGATCCGGGTTCGAATCCTGGCGTTACGGAGAAATTTACTTCGTTATACACGTTTTAAAGGATTCAGCTAATGGCAGAAACAGTAGGTACCCTAAGGGGTCCATCTAAAAGTGAATGAAGCTCGGGTTTCAAATTAATACATTCTTATTGCGCTTTTGCCTTGAAATTGAAAACTGTGCAACATACCAAATAAAAAACGTGTGTGTCAAGTTTCATTCAAATCTATGGCCTACCCTCTGTCGTTTTGTTGGCACTTCCTAGCTATTTTAGATACGACATAAAATACTCGCTACAATAATATATCGAACAGCCAGAACGTAAGTCATTCTTTAACAACTGACGTGAGTCCAAAGAGTTATCACCCAGCCAGTTATCACTTGGAGCCTTAAAAAAAAAAGGTGACAGAGTGGCAAATATTCTATGTCACGTAATTTACTAGTTTATTTCCCTGACTTTTTTAGTTTATCCAAGAACACATCTGTCCGTGCAACTTTTGACAGCTTTGCACTCTTTAAACACCAGTTTTCCCGGCTGGCATGTGGCATGTCTGTGAACATTAAAAGAAAAGTTGTAGGATGCAGTCATTGAGCACTTTTCCTTTCCACAAAATGTACTAATCACCTTTGTGATTCATACCTTTTTTTCTCATTCACTGCTTATGCACACGAGTAATTTGTATTCTTTCCTTCTTTAATGAAATCTATTTCAGAAAAGGTCGATATAGCTGCACGAAGTAGTTGCTGTCTCAAGAAATGAAGTGGTTAATATTCTCTCGCTTCAGCAAATGTCTGATGTACTCCATAATGAACACTCAGTAGACAAAACATTGGAGATAGGGGGGTGATGCGCAGTTGACATAGGTATTCCTCGCTCAGAGTTACAGACCCAAACTGAGCGCAGGGGATAAATAGGCGATATCAGACCTTCCCAACATTGTATTTCAATTGACGGATATAGGTGGCGCTGGCTTCTGATCATTCATTCCAGTTGGGTCCAGGTTCGAATCCGATGAGACATGGATACTGTTTTTGTCTTACGGCCCATGCTCTCTCCCTGCAACCAGTAGCCCTGAATTAGGGATGGACGACTACTTACAGCTCATTGAGTTGCTCACGGTGGTCGTTAAACCTCAATAATAAAATAAAAGAACATGGGTAAACGTGGTGATCTGAGCAACTTTGATAGTGGGCGCATTGTTGGCGCAACACAGATGGATCATTCTATCGCCCAAGTGGTAAGAACCCTAGGGTTCTGGAGGGCAATAGTGTCGAGGATGTACCGCGAATATACCACGACGGTCGTACCAGTGCCTAGAGAGCAAGTGGTGGCCGACCACACCCCATTGATGACCGGGGTAGACGTAGGCTATTCAGGCTCGTACAGGGGACCTTATGGCAAAGGTTGCGCAAATTACATCCAGGTTAGATGTCGGAGGACAAGCAGCGTCAGCGAGCGGACGGTACTGCGCACGCTGCGTACCGTGAGCTACTGGAGCCGACGCCCTAAACGTGTGCTACTGTTCTCTACTCGTCATCGGACATTACACCTCGCCTGGTGCCGGGAACATCAAAACTGGATCTCTGAAAAGTGGCCCCGTGTCGTGTGGTCAGATGAATCTCATTTCCAGCTGTACTGAGTTGAAGGGAAGGTGCGGTTGCGACGTGGACAGCATGAGGACATGATCCCGTCATGCCAGGTCGGCTCTGTTCAAGGTAACGAGGGGCTCTGTAATGGTTGGGGAGACTTCTCATGGGATACAATACATTTCTCAGTGTGTCTGGAGACGTCCTAAATTGCAAGTATTGTAAACTATCTGTAACTGACATCACGGTAATGAACAGGAGCAGTTGGAAGATCCTTTTCGCACAAGAATTTCCGTTTAGCGTTATTTTCTGACTACTAGAGAGAGACATTTATCTAAAACGCCTCCATCACAACACTTTATTTGAGGAAAGTAACTACCTGGAACTTTATCAACAGCAGATGAGCATTTCATAATTTTTCAAATGACAGACAGTATTTTAGCTTTCTGCCCAATTTCACCTCACCTCCGCCCCTCCCCTCTATTTCTTTAGAAACGCTTTTCTAAATTTTGCATGCTTCTCTCCCTAAATTTCTGCTTTTTTAAAACATGTGTGACATGCCTGCACCGCAGGACGCACATGAGATAAAGGCAGATAGCAGCGAGTGCATACGTCCGCGTAGCTCAGTTGGGAGAGCGACTTATTTCGGAATGAGGGGATCCGGGTTCAATGCCCGGCGTGGACAAAAATGACGGAGATATTTACTTCGATATACATGTTCATCTATTTCTTTCGGTTGATACGCTATGTGATTCTGAAGTGAAATCATTACAAAGCAGCATTTTAGTATTACACTGGTGTCCAAAAGTTAATCATAATAAACAAAAAGTGTTAAATATAAAAAACGAGAAGGGAAAATGAAAAAGTTTGTTTACTACATATAGATATGTTAGTAAGAAACCAAATGCGCAGCACAAATCACATAAAAACTGATGAACCAGGAAAACCTACCAATACTCCAAAATGGTGAAAACAGCAAATATTTTCCGGAGTCATTTCGGTACAACGATCATTCGTTGTAAGGAGGCGTATGTAAGGCGGAGTCATTTCTGTACAACGATCATACCAGGAGCTTGTAAGGCGTATGGTGACGCCTTACAGCGATATAAGTGTCAATTTCAATGACATGTTGCACCCTAGTCTCTCGTAACTCTGCAAGAGGGTTTCTACAAGCTCCTGGTATGTGTCAGCTATATTGTTTTCTAGAACGTTTGTGCCCACTCGCTGGAAAGCATTCCAAGCTAACTTTTCATCACCTGTGAGGATATCATCAAAACATTTATCTCGGAAGAGCTGACGTATCTGTCGACATACAGATACACATTGCTTCTTGATTTCGACCTCACTAAGTCATGGAAATTTATCACGAAGTTACAAAAATCCTGCCCGATTTCGATACATGACCTTTTCAAAATTCTTCATTAGTCCAACTTTGATGTGGAGGGGGGGGGGAGCAAGATTTTGCTGGATTATACAAGTGGTTCGGTAAGAACATCCTTTTTCCAAAGTTTAAGTGATTGTCGTGGGGGCCAACCCTTTTCCGCGTCGTGGAAAGTCTTGGCACGTCTGTCCGAGTGAAAGAGGAAACACCAAAACTTTCTCTAACCTTGCTGTAGCCCCATCAAGACGGCATTGACCTTCAGGCCACCACAAATCTGCCACTTATACTTGTCATAGTTGACGGTATGTAAGTTATTTCATGTTGTACGTTTCTTTCATGTGGACTGCATACCTGAGTGAAGCAGATGGTAAAATGCTACCATTATGGAGTAGCACAACTTTTAAACTTGGACGAATCAATGAACAGCCTCCAATCGTCGTCTTTGTGGTCGATTTGTAGTGCAGTCATCAGACCCACTACATCACCGAAACTAATGAGGTTATTTATCATTTGAAAAATGGAAGATCTTTTTGTCGAGCACGAAGCATAGACTCATGCACATTCTCTTCTAGAAGATTCGATTGCTGCAGTCTGGACTACAACAGCTCTGCTTTACTTTTGGCCATTCCAGATCTCTCACTAGAGCATTCAATTAACTCTGCGTAATTTTTTGTGGCTGTGCAGACATTTTAGTAGGCACGAAATCAACAGGTGACGGATGTTCACAGGCCTTACTTTCTTCTTCATCATCCAGAGTATGAAAATCTGGTGGTTCCGGAACAGGAAGCCCTTCTCCGTGAGGTACTGGGCGTATAGCTGAGGGAATATTCAGATAGGTCAAAGGCCGTTGTTTCTTCTTAGAAATACTATATCTAATTGGAGGAGTCATGCAAAAGTAATAATTATTAAGATGGTTTGTCGGTTCCCTCCACACCCCTGACACTGCAAAACGCATCGATTGCCCTTTTTGGTTTAACCAGCAGCACATATTCGTTTCACAAGAGTGCCAACATATGTGTGGGCCCCAGTAATGGTCTTGGTCACCGATCTCACAACTCAATTAGTGCCTGTAAACTTTCTTTGCCATTGGTGTAATGGGTCGCCTTTGTGATAGCAGAGTAGTTTGTCCATAAATATTACAAAACTTATCTGCATTGTTCACACACTCAGGAGGAATCTTGAACGACACACCTTGGAAATGCAGTTGAAATGAATGCTACAGATTTTGTCATCCAATTGGTGCTCAAGGTTATCCGTCTTGTGGAGAATCATGCCCTCTACGAATCAGACTTCGAGTGCTGACCATCCTTTCCGCTGAATCTCCCCCAGTATCTCAAAAACTAGAGCTAATTTGCTATTCTTACGTTCATATTGGTGTCCAAATTACACTGCTGGCCACCCAAAATGCAACACCAAGAAAAACACGAGGTATCAACGCCAGATTTACTGAACACATAACAACAGATACAAAGATGAAACGATCAAGCTTACAGGCCCGTGCGACTTGTGGAACACGCAGACATCAATAGTTCGTGTGGCTCCCATGGCTGGCAATAACGGCCGCAACACACCGCGGCATCGAACGAAAGAGGCTTTGGATGTGGGCATGGGGTATGTCGGTCCAGGCTGCTTCCACACGTTGCCACAGTTCATCAGTCGTAGCCGCGGGTGCTGCCTGCTGGATCCCTCGGTTGCCGACCAGCGACCAGACGAGTTCGATGGGCGACATATCGGGTGAACAGACGGGCCATGGCAACAGTGACACCTGGTGGGCCGTGAAGAATTGTTACACAATGCGTGCCACGTGCGGGCGCGCATTGTCCTGTTGCAACGTGGACGCTGGCAGGTCCTGCAGGTAAGGGAGGACTACAAGCTCCAAAACGTCGGAGATGTAGCGGTGGCTATTGAGTGTACCGGCGATGCGTACAAGAGGGGCGGGCGATGCGTACAAGAGGCGCGGGTGTCATATCCAATTGCGCCCCAAACAATAACGCCAGGCGACGGACCGGTATGGCGATGAATAATACAGGCGCCATACAGTCTCTCACCGCGGTGCCGCCACACGCGGATCCGACCATCGTGGTGTTTCAGGCAGAAGCGGAATTCGTCGGAGAACACAATGTCGTGCCATTCCGAAGTCCAGGTGCGGCGTTCAACGGCCCATTGGCCCCGCACTCACCGCTGGTGTAACGTCAATGGTAATCGGAGCAATGGGTGCCGTGCGGCAAGTCAACGCTCCTGCAGACGACGTCGAACGGTACGTGATGACACAGGTTGTTGCGCAACACACACTAATTCCGGCGCTAAGGTTCGTGATGTGGCGGTGCGAGCCGTCAATGCCCGCCGCACAACATGCCGGTCCTCTCGTTCGGTGGTGTGCTGCGGCTGCGGCAATCACTCACGTCGGTCTGTCCGTCCCTTCTGCACCCACCGAATTCATACTCACCTCACTGTGGCTGGATGTCGTCCCACATGGGTGCCGATGTCTTGGTACGATAAACCGCTGTCGCGATAAGCCACTATTCGTTCTTCGTCGAACTTCGAAACGTGCTGGAATGACTGCCGTATTCTGCGACAAGTCATCAGGAAGCTTGCAACGCACAGGTACGGCAGCACAACACACTTCCACTACTTACACCCCGCCTTCTGTGCACTCTTCATATAGTGCTTCTCGGTGGCGTGCCGGGCGCACATGATTTGCATATGCCATGCATTGCTAATCGTTTGCATCTCCTCTCGCGGGCGACGCATGCTGCGAATTTCAGGCCAATCGGATGCTTCCTTCTTGGTGTTGCATTTTGGGTGGCCAGCAGTGTATTTTAATAGAAATAAATTCTACTACTAGCAGGGCGCGATGACGACATGAGATATTATATCACTTTTCGAATTTTTGCAGCTCTTTCTGTATGCGGCTCCGATGGCGCAGTGGTCTAAGCGATGGCTCCTGATTATTCGTCCGAGGTGGGTACGTGTTCGAATCTCCCGGGGAGGCTTGGATTTTGTGTTTCTTTTACGGCGTTGGCTTTCTTCCCTCCATGGAACCAATTACTCTAATTTAGGAAGGCGACTGCTTATAGCCCATTGAGTTGCTCACACTAAACCTCCAATCTATAAAAAAAGCTCTTTCTGTACTCCACAAATGTGCGGCTTTGCCTTTTATGCCGATTATCGTTCGTTACATGGTATTGCGCCATGTATTCCACATTTTCATATACCCACGCCCTCTGCATCTTACTTGGTTACCTTTCTTCCCCCTTTCGTTTGTTTTAAAATGTCTTTTTTCTTTAACTATGCTGAACTTTTGGACAGCAGAGTATTTTACTAGATGCCTCAACGAAGGGAAGATTCCCGATGACTGGAGAAACGCTACAGTGATCCTGCTACATGAAAAAGGGTACCTTTAGGATCTCAGGGACTACAGACCCATCAGCTTCTTATCAACGGTTTAAAAAACTTCCACAAAGGTATTATCACATCGCTTGAAGGAAACACTAGACATAGGTCAACATAAGAACCAGCCAGATTCAGGAGTGGTTACAGCATTATAGATCATATCGATGTACTGAGAGAACTAATTGAAAGAACGAATGAATATAACGTCCATTAGCTATTGCTTTTATTGGTTATGAAAGGATTCTGATTCTGTGAAACCAACAGCAGTTATATTTGAAATCCTACAGTACTGAAGATGCATACAATGGCATTAACAACATCTACAAAAATACATGTGCAAAGGTTCGACACTTCGAAGACACTACACTTGTAAAAATTAGAAAGGGAATAAGGCAAGGTAGCAAACCATATATGTTCCACGCTTTTATAACGTATACTATAATTTAACAATCCGTTGTAGTCCCTGTTTTCTTATGCAAATGCTGGTTTATTCTCCTTAAACGTTTTCTAGTCTTAACGCTACATTTTCCTTCTCGGCAAATTTGTGTTTTGGCAAACTGACGACAGGTCAAGAGACTGACGTACGCGAACGACGAGATTAAGACTGCTGTTTTGAATTGTATAGGGGGATTAGTGAGAGTTGATTTGTCGGAGATTTGATTTGAGTCATTCACACTGAGTGTTACATTCCTTGTTCGATAAATTTTAATTGTTAGTCGAATGTTGGTCAGACTTTAAGATTATCCCGGGTCACGAGCACTTAATTTATTCTGATGTTGAAATGACACTTGCTTGATTACGAATAGGAGTTATGTTCTGCATTTAATGTTTGCCTACCAATGTGTGCATTAATGGACATAGTAATAAGCATTTTAATTTCACCACGACATTTCTATTTAGTGCTTAATTGTCTCTTGCATGAGTAATTAAGCTATCCAGAGACATGAAAGAAGCTTTACAGTGAAGCCAGTTACGACTGGTCTCCAGACAAGTATGTGCTGGACATCGGCGTCAAGTGCGAATTGTAACTCATTGCAGCAAGATTACGCTTTGGTAAGAAAACTGCTTTACACTGAAGTTGCGGAGGGGTTTTAGTTGTACCATATACAATTAAAAACACTCAGTCCATTTCCATTAAACCCTTACATACTTCAATGACACATTACAGGATGTTTCTTAGTCATTGAACTGAGAAGACAAAGGAATAAAAATTAATGTACATTATTTAACCAGCCCCTTTATTTTGCTGACGACACAGCAATTTTTGAAAGTATCCTGTCAGGGTTGCAGACTGTGGTCCAGGAACTTGTTGACAAAAGTGAAGTGGCTTGAAAATTGACTTAGAGAAAGCAAAATCGGTGTGCAATACTTTTAACAAGAACTGAAAATTTAGCGATGGATGGAGCAAACCAAGAAGTAACCAATGCCTGCATTTTACCTTGGACAACAGATATCAAGCAAGGAACACACCGAAGGAAAAATTAATAAGCGTATAAAACTTGATGGACACTATTTGGAAGAAATTGCAATTTCCAAGAGCAATTTACCATTATGTCTTAAAAATAAAGTATATAATCAAGGCATCTTTCCAGTTCTTACTTATGGATTAGAAACGTGGACCTTACCTAAACAAAGACATTCAGCGGCTGCAAAGTACGGTAAGAAGTATCGAGAAGTGCGTGTTTGGAATAACCAGGAAATATAAGAAGATAAACATATGGATCAGGAAAATGACAAGAGTTGATGACATCCTGATCAAAGTAAAATCCCTGATTTGGCAATAGGATGGACATATTGCTAGAAGAACTGATCACGGTTGGGAAACTGAAATGTTATATATATATATAAAATTTCAGTTGCCCAACGGTGGTCAGTTCTTCAGTTCTTCTAGCAATATGTCCATCCTATTACCAAATATGGGATTTTACTTTGAATATGCCCATCCTATTGCCAAATCAGGGATTTTACTTTGAAAATGTCCATCCTATTGCCAAATCAGGAATTTTTACTTTACTAGCTATAGTCCGTGGGTTTATTCTCTACGCTGTTTTTGGGAAAAAGGGTTAGAAGCGACAGCAGCAGCAAGAAATTTGTGTAGTGGAAGTGGACGAAATAGCTGACAGCGACACTGCACGGAAATGTTTCCGGCGTTTCAATGCTGTGGACGCCAGTCTCGAAGATAAGCCAAGATCAGGACGTCTAACGACCACCAACACTGACACCCTGTTCGAAGCTCTGACAACGAACTCCGGTACATAACGCTTAGCAAACAAGTAACTGGAAACTGACGTGGGGACTTCTCAAACCACCATCGTTCATCACCTGCACCAGATTGGTTTTTCCTTCAGGCGCCATCGGATGGTTCCCAATGCATCGACAGCCCAGCAGGCGGAAGAATGTGTCGCTCTGTGTCTCAGATTGCTGTCAAATCCAAAGAATGATAAGTGTCGGCATTGTATCGTCAAAGGTCATGAAAAGTGGATATTTCCGCGTTATCCACTACTGGTAACAGTGGCTCATGCCACGCCTGGGAACACAGCCAATAGTGCAAATAGCTCCGTCAGAGAGGAGAGTCATGCTGTGCGTTTTATGAAACTGTGAGAGTTCTGTGTACTGGTAACTTGTGCCAGATGGTCTGATTCTGGATGGGAACCTCTACGTTGAAGAACTACAGCGGGTCCGTGATGCTCTGCGCCAAAGCTACCTAGGGCTCATTTATAGGAAGCGGGCGTTGCTGCAAGTGATAATGCCCCAAGTCACACCTCCAGAGTGTTCTGCCAAAAACTTCAGGAATTGGAACGGGATGAGATCGCACCCCATCCTCCATATAGTCCAGATCTTATGCCATTTGACTGCAACATGTTTTTCTCCAAGGCCCATTTTCGACAAGAACAGCACTTAATTTCAGTGGTGGATGTGGAATCTGGCATGAAAGAATACCTGTGTTCGAAGCCTGACTAGTGGTACCAACCCGGTGGAACGTTGGCAAAGGGCTATAAAATACAACGGCCTGTACTTTGTAGAATGAAATAAGCGTGCATGGGTTTCTTACATAATTACACATTTTAGTAGCAAATCGGACGAACTTTTGATTCACCCTGGTATATAAAAGGCCGTTCGGAAAAAATGGCCGATTTGGAGGGTAAAAAGGGAAAGAGATATACCTCATAGCCCACAACCTTATTTTATTCGAAGTAGGCGCGCTTAGCCGCACACCTCTGCCAGCGAGTGACAAGTGCTTCAATGCCAACCCGCAAGAAATCTGGCTCTCTGAATGTAAGAAAGTCCCGGAATGCAATTTCGGCCTCCTCTCGGTTTCTGAAGCTCCTTTTATTGAGGCAATTGCTAAAATTCGCGAACAAGTGGAAATCGGTAAATGGCAAGTCAGCCGAGTAGTCTTAATGTAGGAGGGTTTCGAACCTCAGTTTGTGTGGTTTCTGTTCACGCGTTATCTTGGAGGATGACAAAACCCTTCCTGTTCACCAAATATGGCTGTTTGGAACACAACTTTTGGAGCATTCGGTCAATTTCTTCACAGTATGACCTCAGGTAATGCTTTCACCAGCATTCAAGAACCTGTACTGTATGACAACGTGAACAGTCCACTACACTGCCAACAAAACTTTCTTTGGCGTCCACTTTGGTTTATGATGTTGTTTCGATCGTTCACCATGGTTCAGCCACTATCCAGGTAGCTTACGGTTGTCGTATAGCACTCACTTTTCATCACAGGTTACAATGCGATCAAGTAGGAACTCCTTTTTGTTGCGAAGCAGAAAGTTACTGGACATCTAAAACCGTTGTTGTTTCTGATGCTCTGTCAGTTCGTGTGGGACCCACGTATCGAGTTTCTTGACTTTATCAATTTCGTGGAAATGTTCGGAAATGGTTGACACCAACACAATGTACTGTTTCGAGAGTTCTCTGACTGTAACGCGAGGATTTGCCTTCCATATTTGCCTTCAGAGCGGCGTTATCAATAGCCCAATGTCGTCCTCGGCCTTCCTCATCTTGTAGGCTCGTGTCACCGGAACAAAACTTTTAAACCACCGAAGAACAGTACGTTCAGATGTTGCCTCCTCGTCCCATACCTCAACCATATTACAGTAGGTTTGTGCCGCATTACGACCCAATTTGAACTCATGAAAAAGAATCATCCGCAACTCGCTCCTTCCAAACGTGTTGTACAGACCACTCTCACAGGAGCAGCAACGGCTGCATCTCAGCCGATTATGGCGTGTGTGTGGAGTTTGAGTCGCCCTTCAAATCGTACGAATGGCGCTGCGAGCGGGTTGGTCTGCAAGCATTGTGGGCGAGTTGAATGTGTCACTTCATGATTTTTCGAACGACCTGATGTATGTGTGTGTGTGTGTGTGTGTAAGGTAAGAAATGAATAATATAAGTTTAAATGCTGGCATGATGCTGATATCTTACTAATTCCATAAACAAATCTTGCTGAACATGAAAGTTTTAGAGGGTTTTTGCCAAGTAGGAAGCTTTCTTAAATGCAATGATTTCATAAAAGAACGCTCTGAAATGTTAGCGATCATTAACTATTTTTCTGTTCAAGTAAGTTCCGTGAATACGTTTTGTCGAAAACATAAGGGGCACTTATAATTTTATTAATGAAACAAAATAGTCTTATGTAATTTTACTTTTTCAAGAGAAATTTTAAGAAATAGGGATGTTAAGTATAATGATGGAAGTCCTGCTCGTTACGATTTTTTAAAGGTTCCTTTGAAGCTCTGGGATTTTTTTTTCTGAGGACCGCATATCTCCAAAAAAAAAAAGTATTAATTCATCTTAATTTTGCGAAAATTTTCATGAACCATTGTTTTAATTTTAAAACTGGAATCGTACTACATGAAACCCGGAATATGAGGTATTTTATTTAATTTGAAGAGCTCAGGCAATGTTTAGAAAATAAAGATAAAGCGCAGAGATAAATACAACCGCTTCAGCAAACGTTTTTATTCTTGAAATTACACAGTATATACTTTGTCCATCAACTGTTCCACAATTTAAAAATGCTAGAGGCTTCGTCCTTTCCCTCCTTTTCTTCTTTTTGCCTTTATTTTTCTTGCGGTTGAAGCCTCCTGCATTTTTGTTCTTCTCTGAGCTGTGAAGTGGAGGAAACACGCTGTGAAGAGATCGCTTTGCAACTCACGTTTGACAGCTCGGCTTGATAACATGACACGATGCAATCGCATAGCCTTCATTTTAATACCACGGACAGGGAAGGATAGGAGACGTCTCATAGTTGGGAGAAAATTACGCTCTCCGAAGGCAAAAAATGCCCCTAAACTTTGGGTTTTCGACACTGCTGTCATTCATCCTAAATACTTAGTGGGCTCCGAAAAGTTCTTTTTTAAAAGCCTGCGAAATGTCTGTGCTTTTTAAAAAAATTCAGATTTTCGGGGTAGATCCAATTAACCAATTAATCACAAAGATAAATCTCTTGTAATTGATTACTCATCGGTTAGTTTTAAAATAAAAATGTAGCATTAAACAAGATACCATGTTTCTTTTTCATTCAGTATTATCACTCGTTTTTTGATATTTTTACGGAATATTCCATTGTTGTATTAGATTGCGTTTCTAATTACGTTGCTACTGTGCTGCTGAGATTTTAAAAATAATTCACATACCCTTTGTGAACAGGGCTCCGTTAATCCAGGAAGCATCGTGCACCTGGATACCCCAATGTTTTCTGTTACGTTTCTTGAGATGCCTAACCTTAGAGAAGTTCTTAATGATGTCACAACGATGCGATGTTCAAACGCCTATCTATTGACAACGTACAGCAAAATAGTTACCGTAGCTATTATATGTAGATATTTACAGGTTCAATCGTTTATAACTCTTAAAATCGGGTGACCTACTTTGAGACGCTCAGTTTCGTCCCTTCACTTTCTTTGCATTTCCTCTCTCTTCTCCTGCTCCGCGGCCCTTGACCGCTTCTCCTTTCTGCCCCATCCACTGAAGAGACGGAACTCTTCCTCTTCGAGAGAGCTTTCTGACAGTCCCTTGAATTTCTGTAGCCTTCGTACCGCCTCCATGCATAATTATATAGCTAGCATGTATAAGGATATGCTACGGCATATCTTTATACAATTCAAAGACAACCTTTTTCAGAAACTAGTATCCCAAAATGATCTCCTTCAACGGCGGTCTCGTAATGGAGATTCTGTTCTTTCACAAGCCTACTGCTATCCATTAACACACAAGTTATTACAATCGTGACTACAGACATAGTCAATACACCTAAAACATATCAAAGAGAACACACATTAAACTCATTGAGTTAGCATATTTAATTAAATGCACTTAGAAGCAACATTTTAATATCTCATTAAATTTCGTACAATTACATTGGAAGTCTCGTTCCCATTTTACACAAAACGTTTTGGCATTCATATGCAGTTTATCAATTTGAAAACTTCAATCAGCGTAAAAGACACATCTGAGTCTACACCAAAAGATTATTTTACTTTCATAAATATGTGTTAATTTTGGCATGTAATTCTGCGAAATGATAATCTTCCAGACCTTCAAACACCAGTCCTCAAATCATTACTCCAATTGAGGATATAAAATAGTTTTATATGTTAATTGTAAATTGCAGAGCGTTATGAAAATGCTTGAAATAAATTGAATGTACAAAGAGCGGACAACGAGATTAGCAAGAAGAAGATTATCACTGAAATTGTTGGACGGCATGGCTTCTCTGGAAAAAAGAAGTGTCACTTGCTGACATTCACTGTCGGTTATGGGCTGCATGTGGTAAAGCAGGGTCTGGATGCCTCACTGTTTTGCGATGGTGGAAGTATTCAGACATGGAAATGAAGCGCTAACGAATATAATCAGTCCAGGTAGACCAGCAATGGCCTACACACCAGCAAATGCGCAGCATATTTCTGCACAACAGACGCGTAACAGTTGTGGAATTGCAACATGCAACAGGTCTACGCAGTGCAACACTTCACGCAATAATCCACGAGGAACTAAAAATGAAGAAAGTGTGTGCATACTGTGTGTCACACGAACTCACGCCTCAACAAAAGGAGACAAGGATACAACATGTCGTGAACAGCTCGAGATGAGATTTACAGTCAAGACACCTTAGCCAAATTGTTCATAGGTGGTGAGTCGTGCTACAAATTGTTGACTACAAGCGTTGTGATGATTATAATACACTGCTGGCCACCCAAAATTCAACACCAAGAAGGGCACGAGATAGCAAAGCCAGATTTACTGGACACATAACAACAGATACAAAGATGAAACGATTCATATTACAGGCCCGTGAGACTTGCGGAACACGCAGACATCAATAGTTCGTGTGGCCCCCATAGCTGGCAATAACGGCCGCTACACGACGCGGTATCGAACGAAAGAGGCTTTGGATGTGGGCTTGGGGTATGTCGGTCCAGGCTGCTTCCACACGTTGCCACAGTTCATCAGGCGTAGCCGCGGGTAGAGCTTGCCGGGCCACTCGATTGCCGATCAGCGACCAGACGTGTCCGATGGGCGACATATCGGGAGAACAGGCGGGCCACGGCAGCAGTGACACCTGGTGGGACGTGAAGAATTGTTGCACGATGCGTGCCACGTGCGGGCGCGCATTGTCCTGTTGAAACGTGGCCGCTGGCAGGTCCTGCAGCTAAGGGAGTACTACAGGCTTCAAAACGTCGGAGATGTAGCGGTGGCTGTTGAGTGTACCAACGATGCGTATTAGAGGGGTGCGGGTGTCATATCCAATTGCACCCCAAACCATAACGCCAGGCGACGGACCGGTATGGCGATGCATTATGCAGGCCTCATAGAGTCTCTCGCCGCGGTGCCGCCACACGCTGATCCGACCATCGTGGTGTTGCAGGCAGAAGCGGGATTCGTCGGAGAAGACAATGTGCCATTCCGTAGTCCAGGTGTGACGTTCAATAGCCTACTGCCGCCGCACTTGCCGGTGGTGTAACGTCAATGGTAATCGGGGTAATGGGCGCCGTGCGACAAGTCCCCGCTCCTGCAGACGACGTCCAACGGTACGTGCTGACACAGGTTGTTGCGCAACACACTCTAATTCCTGCGCTAACGTTTGTGATCTGGCGCTCCGAGCCGTCAAAGTTCGCCGCACAACATGCCGGTCCTCTCGTTCAGTGGTGTGTCACGGCTGCGGCAATCGCTCACGTCGGTCCGTCCGTCTCTCCTGCACCCACCTAATCCATACTCACCTCACTGTGGCTGGATATCGTCCCACACGGGAGCCGATGCCTCGGTACGATAAACCTCTGTCGCAATAAGCCGCTATTTGTCCTCTGTCGAACTCCGAAACGTGCTTTAATGACTGCCGTATTCTGCTATTAGGCATCAGGAAGCTTCCCACGCACAGGTTCGGCAGCACAACACACTTCCACTACTTACACCCCGCCTTCTGTGCACCCTTCGTATAGGACTTCTCGGTGCCGTGTCGGGCGCACATGATTTGCCTATGACCTGCAATGCTAATCGTTTGCATATCCTCTCGCGGGCTACGCATGCTGCGAATTTCAGGCAAATCGGATGCTTCCTTCTTGGAGTTGCATTTTGGGTGGCCATCAGTGTAGATAGGTCAAAAGATAGGATAAACCGATCTTCATAGGGACTAATACTCAGGTGCCAAAAATAATATTTGGCATACCTCTTTAATACCACTTTGGTCCTCTTCGAGATCGGATAATGGTAGCAACGCGACAGAGCATGGACTCCACGAACTCTCTGTAGTACTGTGGAGGCAGTCCATACCATGTTTCTTGAAGAGCGTATCACAAATTCGCAATATTCGCAGGTACAGGATTTCCAGCATTGACGGCAGTTTGAACAGCGCCCCACTTATGTTAGATGCGTTTAAATTCGGATAACGAGGGGTGCCAAGTCAGGATACCAAATTCCGTGGAATGTACCTACAGTCATAATCGGGCCACTTTGGACGTGTGAAGTGGCGCATTGTCGTGAGGTCGCACCCGTCGAAGTGGATGCATCACATGAAGTGGTGCAATTGATCCGCAAGAATCGTTAAGCAACCTCCACCGGTCAGAGCGGTCTGCAGACATATGAAGGGTCATAACGCGTTCTAGCTGAAAACACCCTCACCGTAACAGAACCACCGCCGGCCTGCACTGTTCCTTTTAGGAATGAGAGATCTATTGCCTCTTGGGGTTGTCCCCACACCCGGAGATGGCCATCTGCCCGAACGAGTTGATACCACGATTGTCGGACCAGCCTACACGTTTCCAGTCACCTCGCATCCGATGGTGGTGTTTTCGAGCCCAGGTGAGGAGCACAGCTTTGTGTCGTCCGGTCAGCAATGGCATCCGGGTGGGCTGACGGATCTGGAGCACCAAAGAATACCGGGGAAGTTGCACTGTCCGAACGCTGGTGCTACTACATTCAATTGTGCTGTGATCTGCAGCAATGTTCCAAGCCGGGCGGATGTTACGATGCGTGCCAGAGGCCGCTGTTCACGATCGTCCAGGGCTTTCCTACTGCCACACAGGACTCGCACTCTTAATCCTTCCCCCTCCCTTGAGTTTGTACAGTCCAGGTACACCTTTGAAATTGTTGACCGTGTAAATCCAAATTTCATGGTAATTTCCGAGATGGAGTGACCCATCTTCCGGGCGCCGACTATCATACCACGTTCGAGAAATCGATTAAATTCTGATTTGCTGCCATCTGAACTGCGAATGCTACGACTTTAGCTTGCGGAGATATCTGCCTATATACAGGGTGATTGTAAACTCCTACAACAAAACAAGATGGGTGATAGTACACATCAAGACGAACAATATTTGCAATGCAACCTAGGGCCGCATTCCACTCGTAGTGCCAGAAAAGAATAAAGATACATACACACGTTGAGCCTTCTACTGTGAAAAACAAAGTGACATACCTAATTTATGAGTTGCACAATTCTAATCGCAACAGAGAAAGAATCAAAGAAGCTGCTCAAACTGGCGTCCAAGGGCGTCGTTGCACAGCCCACACAGGCGAATGAAGGACTGTCGCACCCTCTCGTAGACACCCGGTGTGGTGTCAATTTTGTCGGCAGCAACAGCGATTCGTGAGACGAAATCTTCCAGGGAGTCCACAGGTGTCTCGTACAACATTGTTTTCATGTGCCCCCAAAAGAAGAAGTCCAGTGAATTAAGGTCCGGGGAGCGTGAAAGCCCAGCCACAGGTCCACCGTGTCAAATTCATCGCCGGGGTAAGGCGCGTTTAGGAAGTATCGGACCTTGGTGGCAAAGTGTGCTGTGGCCCCATCATGCATGAACCACATGTCCCTCCGTGTGATGAGCGGAGCATCCTGAAACAGATCGGGAAGTACTTGCTCCAGGAACACAAGGTACGCTGCGCTGGTCAGAGGTATACGTCAATTTTCATGTGATGTTCGCACGGTAATATCGCTGAACGGGTTCGCTGCGTTTTTAAATGTTTGCTCCTCATCGTCTACGCACGTGTTCAGCGCACCTGATTTGCATCTTGTGCTTCTCATGCACTGGTTGGAACTCCGTGTGCCTGCTGGACGTTTTTCGAAAGTGCTGTTTTCTGGCACTAGGAGTGGAATGCGGCTTTAGGTTCCATCGCAGATATTGTTCGGCTTAATAGTGGAATGCGGCTTTAGGTTCCATCGCAAATATTGTTCGGCTTGATGTGTACTATCATCCCTCTTGTTTTGTTGAAGGAGTTTACAATCACCCTATATATAAATCGTTTGCGGACGATACCTTTTACCCCATAGATGTGATGGCACGTAATGGAGATGGTGGCGCCCTTCCCATTCTTCTGTGGTACATCAGTGTAGTTTGAGTAGATTGATAAACTGTATGGAATTTTTACAGTGTTTTGTTTGATGCGACGAAGATATATTATTTTATAATTAAGAACTTGAATGACTTTTATGCTACTGTGCCAATATCACTCACTACTGGATGGAGAGAAATGCCTGATTTATATATTTTATAGAGAGCATAGAATGCAACAGGGGTATTTAGGTTTAAATGTAGTTTTATGGGTTTTTTTATGAGTGGTTGTTTCACTACCACACTCTTGAAAAGCAACGGAAATTTATGCACCCATGCAGTGGATACATGACGGAAGTCCTCGCCCCAACAATTTTAAAGCGTCTCCCTCTGTTGGCAAGTAGATGGCCCCAGTCTTCTGGGATGTGGAGGGAATCCAGATGATGCAGTGGCACCCACAGGGAACTATAATAATCAGTGGGCTGTAGTACAACACCCTCAAGAGCCTCTGTCACGAAATGCAGCTTCGGCGTCAAGGGAAATGGGCACAGCAAGTGCTGTTACCTCTCTACAATGCCAAGCTTCATACAAGCTGTCCAACAACACAAACACTAATACATCCTTTGGTTTCAGTCTTACCAAATTTGCCATATTTCCTTGAATTGCTCTCCTCGGAGTATAGCCTATTTGGTAAGATTAAAGATTCAGTGCGCGCGGCTGAATTTTCCAGAATGATATTGACTTACAAAAAAGGGTTCACGAGTCAGTGGATGAGGACCCCCCCCCTAAGACTGTAACTATCAGGATTTTTTTTAAAAGACAGTAACAGTGCTTTGACTTCAGTGAGGAGTATGTGGGGTGTGTCATGGTGTGACAGTGCGGCTGTCATCATCTTGAGTCTTGTATTCCAGGTGAGTCACAATAATTGATGAACGACACTTGTATACCGGTTACAGGGCTCTCAGGTGTAATGCAATTAATGTACACCTGATTAGCTGAACTTTGTGACTGTATTCCAATTCCTGGAAACCATGTAGAACTGTATGTCTTCGTAAATGGGGTAAACATTTGCTAGCACAGTATCATACACGCTCTACTTTAGTCCGAATACGCAGCAAATGAAGCACGTGTGAAGTGCCGTAACTTTTGAGTCACAGAGCTTTATGGAAGTGTTATTAGTCTTGTGTCTCCCCGGGTTGCTTTAATTACTAGCTAATATTATTTTAGGTAACTCCTCACCAGTTTCTATCTATACAGCCATCTTCTCAAAAAACTTGAAAATTACATCGCCCTACAGCGGGAGTCGAACCCGAATATCCCAATATCAGTCCAAGTATTCTGCCGTTGCACCAACCAAGACAAGGGAAAAGAGAACGAGAGATGTGGGCAATGCTATTTTTTGTATGGAAAGGAACGAGTAATGTGTTCTGGTATTCTGCCGTTGCACCACCCAAGACAACAGAAAAGAAAACCAGAGATGCGGGCAATGTACCCTGATGGAAAAAAAAAATAGTTGTAGAGGAATGAAATGGGGCAATACATTTGTATAGGTAACATATTTAATCGATTAAGGTTTCAAGATCACAGCTTATTGTAAGCACGAGAAGAGCCATTTTAAATGTGAAATGCTGGTACATTAATAACCGGTGTAACCGCCAGAATGTTGAATGCAAGCACGCAAACGTTCATGCATTGTGTCGTACAGGTGCTGGATGTCAGTTTGTGGGATGGAGTTCCATGCCTGTTGCTCAATACAGGGACGGTTAATGCTGGTTGGGGTGACGCTGGAGTTGTCGTCCAATGATGTCCCATACGTGCTCGATTGGTGAAAGATCTGGTGATCTAGTAGGCCACGGCAACATGTCGACACTCTGTAGACCATGTTGGGTTACAACAGCGGTATGCGGGCGAGCGTTATATTGATGGAAAACACCCCTGGAATGCTGTTCATGAATGACAGCACAACAGGTTGAATCACCAGACCGACGTACAACTATGCCGTCAGGGTGCGTGGGATAACCCCGAGACTGCTCCTGCTGTCATAGGAAATTGCTCCCCAGACCATAACTCCAGGTGTAAGTCCAGTGTGTCTCGGCCGCAGACAGGTTGGTTGCAGGCGCTCACCTGGCTTCCTTCTAACCAACACACGGCCATCACTGGCAACCAGGCATAACCGTCTTTAATCAGAAAACAAAACAGATCTCCACTCCGTCCTCCAATGAGCTCTAGCTTGACACCACTGACGTCGCAAACGGCAGTGGTTTGGAGTAAGTGGAATGCACGCTACAGGGCGTCTGGCTCGGAGCTGTCCTTCAAGTAACCGATTTGTAACAGTCCGTTGTGTCACTGTGGTGGCAACTGCAGCTCGAATTGCTGCCGTAGACGCGGTATGATGCTCCACGGCCATACGCCGTTCACGGCGGTCTTCTCTCAGTAGTGCCACGTGGCCTGCCGGAACCTGGTCTTCTTGAGGCAGTACCTTCCCTTGACCACCGCTGCCAACAATCATGCACAGTGGCTACATTCCTGCCAAGTCGTTCTGCAATATTGCGGAAAGAAAATCCACCTTCTCGTAGCCCTATTACACGACCTCGTTCAAACTCCGTGAGCTGTTGATAATGGCTTCTTCGTCTTCTTAAAGGCATTCTTGACTAACATCAACACCCTGCGTCGAATATCAACGATAACTAATGCTCACGAACGTTACAGAGCGTATTTACAGCAAACTTGCTTTGCATGTTCCGAGGCGCTACTAGCGCCACACGTATGCGCCGAGCGCGAAATTTGCATAGACGTTATCTTACAGATGTACTCTCACCGCCTACCAACTGTCGTTTATCTAACACAACCCCTTCTTGGTGTTGGGATTTTTTTTCCGTCAGTGTATTTCAGACTGAAGGTTCTGAAATATGTTTATAATTTGTAACGGGGATGTGTGGAGTGAACGAAAGATGTGGGCTTTAAGTTTTTGTAGGAGATGAATACATGGAGAAAATAAAAGGCAGTTTAGTGCCGAAAGTGAAATATGTTTTAGTGCATTTGCCATATGCTTATGAATATAATTTTTTTATTAATTTCTGTACTGACTATAGTGTGTCAGCATTGCATGTAAACTAATTTCATTCCTTTGCATTTATAAAAACATAAACTAAAACGTTATGTTACGAAAAACGAAATCGAATTTTTAATCTTCTAGTTTGTTTTCACGAACGAGAAGGGGAATTTCGATCTGACGAAGAGATATTTACAGAGAGATCTCATTTCACTTTTGTTATGCATAATTCAATATTTAACATCCTCGTTACAAATTATAAATTTTTTTTCAGACCCTTGAGAGAAACGGTTATTTAGAAATCTTTCGCTGCAGTTCACGGGATTAGAATTTTACTCACTAAATACAACTAATTTACGTTAGCTTATTTGTAACTAAATGTAACTAATTTTCGGTAATTGAGGTACACATATTTCTTCACACGAAGTCTCCTTAAGGTGGCTAGTTTCTAACTATAAAGCAATAGCCCGAGGCTTAACAAAATATAGAAATCTAATATAATATTAGAAACAGTTTTGCATTGAAAAATAAATATTTGTTAAACTATACTCCGAATTTTAAGTCAGGATGTGGTTAAAAGTTTTGTTTTATATGTGTGAATGTTTTTCTTACGGGCATAGTCGTTCTCTTGAGAGAGGCCAAAACAGGAAGGCTTGACTCCGTCCCAATCTCCGTGGATGCAGCGTCTTCTGACGCTGCCGATCATGCTGAATTTGCCGATGTCCTTGCAACGGAACACCAACTCAGTGTGAGGAAGGTGTTCCGACACCTCCGACGTGATGCGACGATCTCCCTCAAAGGCCACCAAGTTAGGATCCTTGTTCTCCAGTGAACACGATTTGTTGCGACGGTCTTCTGTTGGTGGAGGTTCAGGCTCCGCTTCTGTGGGAACAAAAAGTTCTTTCTTACATAGTCAAACATATTTCACTGATGTCTGCATAACAAGTTATACTTTATAACAAGAAACGGCACACGAACTTGTGCAACAACTGGAAAATGGGAAGACCTTTCCCTTTTACATTTTGATGCACGCCTTCATGCAGAGTGCTAAAGAGAAATAACCCTTAATATGTATAAACATTTATATAACTTTGCAATTTCTGGCTTGATTCCCCCGGCAAAATAGGTACGGTCAAATCTTAATAATCCCCCATGAGTATCTCTGTTGATAGCTCATGGAATTACTACGTATTAAGATACAGAAAAAACACCTTTGCACTCAACTCAAGAAAAGCTGCAAAACGCTCATTATCATTAAAAGAGAGGATTATAACTAGTGCTGTTCACAGTTTTCGGAATTTTTGAAATCCGAATATTTCCATATTTGAAATCCAGATTTTCAGTATCTGATTATCCGGATGCTCGTATACGAATAACTCGGATATCCAGTTTTCAAAATATGAACATCAAGATATTTGAAATTTGAATATCTGAATACCTGAAATGGGAACTTCTGTACATAGAAATTAGGATTTCAAAACCGAACTAATATTCTGATTACGAAGAGTGAAAAGAGAAAATTCTTTCAAATCCGATTGTCAAAAGCGCAAGATACGTGCATGTACCACCACAGTTGGCGCAGTCAAAATAAATGAAAAAGTGTTTTCAAGATCAACACACACACACATGCGTGTTGATATGTGGTTTAGAAGACAGACAGAAGTGAAAAGGAACAGGTATTCTGAAGTAGACGAAACCATATGTATCATAATATTCTTTCTAAAGAATGCAGCGTTTTACAAACGTGGGAAAAGCTGACTTTGAGGAAAACATAGTCAGTGGAAAATGTCGTTGTAGATGCAATATGTCAAGATATTACGCGAAATCAGCTTCTGGAGCATATTGCTGCGGCAGGCGATCAACTGTTATGGACAGCAGCCCGGCGGCCGCCCCGATGGCGCAGTGGTCTAAGGGTTGGCTTATGAGCGTTAGTCTAAGTGGGTCCGGGTTAGAATCCCGTGAGGCGTTCACTGATTCCAGGGAAGGGAGAGAACCGTGCCTTACGGTGCTGGTTCTTTCTCTTCCATGAAGCCAGTGGCCCTAAATTAGGGACGGGCGACGGCTAATAGCCCATCGAGTTGCTCACAACGGTGGTCGTTAAACCCTTAACCAAAAAAAAAAAAAAAAAAGAAAAAAAAAGCGACGCTTGTGGAAAACTTGTTTCAAAAAGGTGAAGCAGCAAACTACATTGCATTTGTTTCTGCATGACGCCCATCAAACAGTCGAATTCATCTTCCCTGCCAATTTCATTGTGGCCAGGAAAGGAATAATAAATAGAATTGTGCAGAAGGTTGTGTTCAGCGCCAAGCGTTCGTAAATCGAACTAAGTCCATGAAACAATTAAAATATACTGACCGAATATCAGGAATATATGGTGCCGAGTCAAATACCTTAGCTCCAATTTTCGGAAAAAATCAAAATATCGACATCTTTCTGTTCTCTAGACAAATTTCCATCCTTCGGTTGGTTGGTTGGTTGGTGGATTTTTATGGCGCAAGGGCCATGTTTGGCCAAAGAGCTCCAGACACATGACAATCAAACAAACAGTATTAAAAACGTTTCCATCCTTCTAAATTAGGAGAAAATACATGAGGGATCACCGAATTGTGACTACCTACCTGATACCTCGTAGGTCTTCCTTTCGCCCTCAGTACAGCAGCTGTCCGAATTGACATCGATTCAACAAGAAGCCGGAAGCACTTGGGAGGTATGTCCAACTTAGCTGTGTGCAGTGCGGCCTTGAATGCAGGTATGGAAGTGACTGGTTTACCCAGGTGTTTGATATGAAGTTCCATAGTGTCCCACAAGTGCTCTATGGGATTGATATATGGGGAGTTCGGAGGCTAATCGATATGATGGAAGTCTGAACTGTGTTCCTCAAACTATTCCTGCACAACATTGGACCTGTGGCTCGGCGCATTGTCATATTGGAAGACACCGTCGCCATTCGGGAAACAGTACAACATTCCTGGGTGTACAGAGTTAGCAAGTACTTCACGATAGTAAGCACCAGTCATTCGTTGTTCCACATGCATCAGGGGTCCAAGGTTCTGCCAGGTAAACATGCCCCACACCATACAAGGGCCTTCACCGGCTTGCACTGTGGAGACCATGCAGGATGGATCGAGTTCCTCATCTTGTTTGCGTTAAATACGCACACGACCAATCACAGAGTGAAGTAAAAACGGGACTCGTCAGACCAGCACATTTTGTTTTCAATCATCCGACGTCCAATTTACATGATCATTACACCAAGTGGGCCATCTGCGCTGATGAACCGTGGTTAGGAGAGAATGTTGTCGGATTCGTCTGCTGTTATAGGCCATACCTGTGAGCGTGCGACGAATGGCCATGAGAAATACTTTTCCGGGCTGACTTCTGCTGAACAGTGCTGAGTCTGTTGTCCTCTACGAGTCGTTGGACCCGGCGCTCACCTCTCAGATCAACCTCTCACTCTCGCGTGCAGTCTTGTCTGCGGGTTGCTGTTTGACCATTTTCACACTAGTCTTGATACACTTTAACTACGGCGGCTCGCGAACAACCCATCCTTCAGCAGCTTGGAAATCGAGGCACTCGCTCTCCCAGCTCCCACAATCTGCTCTTTTGCAAAATTCTTCCGTTTACCGATCACGCTCCAAATTTTACTACCTACTGCTCCGCTCACACATTATATATGCTACAGCGGTCGACTAATCGGGCCGTCTCAGAAATCACGTGGTCAACGCCCTGCATCCACTTTTGATAGGGGTGGCCGTAATTCACTGATCACTCGGTGTATATTTCTCTATTACAGAAAGAACTACGAGCCATATTAAAAGAATAAAAATAAAGTCTAAATTTAAATTTATTGCGTGAAGGAATTTTGTTTTCTCA
The DNA here is from genome assembly GCA_039090855.1 of Macrothele yani. Classification (NCBI taxonomy): domain Eukaryota; kingdom Metazoa; phylum Arthropoda; class Arachnida; order Araneae; family Macrothelidae; genus Macrothele; species Macrothele yani. Next base: position 68,305,453 of record CM077025.1, on the reverse strand, counting down.
AGACAATAATTTTAAGGAGATTTTGACTTACCATGGAACACAGTGATTAATTCAGATTTAATTTCGTTTTTTTAAAATTTAGTGTAATTATGAAATATTATGTGAATACTAAACGTTTATTCTCAAAAAGTCACTGTAGCAAGTCAAGGAAAGTTACTAAAAATATATCCAAGTAAACCATCTAAAAGTCTAATTCACAAAAATAAATTTTTATTCCTTTCACAGCAACAGCAAAAAATAAAAAAAAATAAAAAAAAATATCGAAAGGATGTCCAAATTATACGGCAGTTATAAAACCTTTTAGTGCTCTATTCGAATATAATTCTGAAACCAAAATAAAAAAAAAATCCACCTGAGCAGAGGTCGGGTTTCAGAACAGGAGGAGTGACTCGCATGGTAAGAGTGTGCAAGGAATTTGAGGTGCAATTTGCGTTACGTTTTGTAGGTTATGACAGAACAGTCGACTGTATCCAGAAAAACAATCTTCGTGTGGGGAAAAATATAGACAGTGGCTTTAAAAGGGCCGATGAAAACACAAACAATATTAAAAATTGTCTAATGACAGAAATTTAAACAATTTCAAACATTCTCTACGCGGCAGTACTTTAATTTTCTCTTCCAAAGCAGCCGTGAGAAAAACTTGAAAAGTATTTGCAAAAGAAGGAAAGAAAAAATCGAAAAACCTGACTATTTCTGGAATAAAACAAAATTTATATTTAGTCGTTAGACTGGAATGTTTAGTAAGACTGTTATACAATAAATGGACAATCAACGGGTGGTGCTACGATATTTTGCCACTTGATAAATTAGAAAAAAGTATTTCTTTTGATATTTTTCTTTTCAGGTAGTATAATGAATACCAAATTGTTACCAAAACCATTATTCCGGATTTGATAAAGTTGCAAAGATACAAGTGGCTCTATGAAGATATTCTGATCGCTGTGGCTCATAAAGGTTGTGGAAGTTGGAACCTAACACAAAGGATTCAGAAGAATGTCGATGTATTTGAATAATACTGCTGGTTTCTTACTCCAGGAAGAAAGGAAATTTGTGAAGGTTTGGTGCAAACTGAAGATATAAAATTTATCTTCATTGTGTGAACAGAAGAAATACTTGCACCGGAATCATGCCGAACAAATTGAGAAATAATGGATTACAACATTCTACAATGCAAATTTGGAAGATGTGAATCCGTTTATTGGTGTAAATATGACATGGATGCTAAGTCAGATAACATCCGAACACTTGAAAATTTCGTCGTCCTGGGATAGGAATCGAACCCGCCTCTCCCAGAAAGCGCCCGTGTGTGCTAACCACTATACCACCCAGAACGACAAGGCTTCAAGTTTCCAACTAACTTGAATATAACCATAATAGGATTCGCTAGTCGAAGCAACCGGCATTCATATATAGCATATCTGGAGGTTTAGAATTCATTCCCGTGATTGCCCGGTGGCGCAGAATATCAATGAATAAAATTCCGGATCACACCACTGCACAATACAAATTTGGAAGATGTGAATCCGTTTATTGGTGTAAATATGACTTGGATATTAAGTCAGATAATATCCGAAAACTTGAAAATTTCGGCGATTTCCGGGAGACGCGGGTTCGATTTCCGCTCCAGGACGACGAAATTTTCAAGTTTCCAATGCTTAACATCCATGTCACATTTACACCAATAAACGGATTCCCTTCTTCCAAATTTGTATAATGAGTACTAGTCTGTAGGACGAATAATAAGAGTGATGCATTTATAAATTATTATATATAATCTCCAAATTGTCTGTCTCATGACCTGTTACTGTCTTTTCGACAGAAAAGAGCTTACCAGTCCTGGATACAAAGGTAGAAAAAATAGCTGTAATCGATATCCTAACGAGGGAGAGATTTATCGCTTTTCGACATTAATTTTACGTTTACCAGAAAAGACGTTTTATTTCTTTAAAGAAAAGTTATTTTCTTTCATTCTTTAGGAGGATGAAAACTTAGCAAAGAGAACATTACACTGTTGAACACGTTCCGTCAAAGAGAAGGAATATTAGGAGACTCACCACATTTGTAGGCACCTCCAACCCAGTTTCCATCTTCGCAGGCGATCTTCCAGGTGGTTTTTTCTCCCGTTATCCCAGTGATACATGTGAATCGTACTTCGGTGTTATGCGGGAATGTACGCAAAGACTGAAGTGGACTGCTCGGTCCAGAAACCGGATCAACAGCACCTTGGTCCCTCTGCGGCACGCCGGCTGCGACACCGTGAGCTCTTCCTGTGGGGTACACCAGAGTATTCTGCTGTCTTTCTGGAGGACCACAGGATCTCCATCCCAAGCCCAGCGGCATATCCACAGCTACACTATCAGTGCTGTCTGGTGGACGATAACGAATGTCAGTTTCTTGAATGCCATCTGCATGAAAGAAAAATACACACACACGTAAAAATAAAATCAGTGGTTTAAAGGAAGACACAAAGTTTCTTCTGAATATGAAGATAGAATAGACAGTTTAGGTTTCTGAGATTTCATTCAGTATGATTAAGTTTCAGTAATAGAATTTCATCTTCATAAGAACTCCTGGTTTTCCTTTGTTGTACATTCAGTTATGCATTCTGCACCTTAGCTAATCTACTACACAGTTTTGAATATACGAATTTTTTGTATGCATCTTATGCAGTTATGTACTAGTATCCTCATAATTCCAATGGATATTAATAATGCCATCTAATACCCATCTTTGCATGAAACTCAGAGTTTTGCCTTCGGTGTGAAATTTATCTAGATGAATTTAATTCTAGAAAAACGAATTGCTTTCGTAAATAACAGAACAGATAAACATTTTTGCTAGGTCCTCAAATCAACTAACATTCTGACATGTGTTCTGGGCCTTCCACCGGGAGTTTTCTGTAAGACAACAAGAAATATTTACTTTTGACACCACACTGTGGAAGCACTTTGAGCTCCAATATATGTACAATTCATAATGCATGCTGATAGAACATAGCATTAATTTTTCTCTGTTGTTTCTCTCAACTGAATACTTTTTTGAGAATAAAAAATTAAACTCATCCTGAAGGTTATGAAAAAACTCACTTTAGAGTCTCGTTGCAGAAGATTTCAGCCTTTCAGCTTAGACCTCAAAAGTTTGTTTGGCCTGTGTTTTGGACGATTCAAATCCCGAACAAGGTCGTTTAATTCCTCTTGAGTAAACAGATGTGGCTAAAAAAAACTAGGTTAGCTGCATAGCTTTCCCGGTTTATTGCAGGCTGTGGTATAGGTACGTCCTCATTGTGAGGAACTGGCCTGATAGCAAATGGCAAATTTGGGTGTATCACTCTGTGTTTGGATTTACTTATTCCTTCTATGTTTGTAAAACAGAAATAACAATCTGATGAATGATCTTGGGGTTCCCTCCAAACCACGGGGAACTGCAAAGCACATACACTGAAGTGCCAGAAAAACTGGTACACTAGTCTAATACTTGGTAGGTCCCCCACGGGAGCGCAGGACTGCAGAAATACAACGGGTCATCGATTCCACTAGCTTCTTTAAATATGCTGTAGGCAATGCACACCATACTTCCTGCAGAGCGTTCCACAATTCGATTGTATTCCGAGGTCTCGTATTCCTGTGTTCGACAGCGTGTTGCTTGGCATCCCAAATGTGTTCTATCACGTTCAAATCTGGGAACTTGGGTGGGAATGGAAGCACCCCAAACTCAGATAAATGCTCTTCTAACCATAATGTGACGTCTCGGTACTTGTGTGGAGGTACACTGTCCTGTTGGAACAGGCCCAACCCATCCAGGGGTCCCAGTGAAGTCCAGCTAAACACACCCTATACCATTCCGAACCCTTCACCAGCCGGAACAGTTCCCTGTTGACAGGCGGGATCCATGGCTTCATGGGGTTTGCGCCACACACGAATCCTTCCATCTGCCCAATACAGTTGGAAACGCGACTTGTCAGACCAGGCTAATTGTTTCCAGTCATCAAGTGTCCAGTGGCGGTGTTGCCGTGCTCAAGCGAGGCGCATAGCTCTGTGTTGTGCACCCATCAAGGGGACTCGAGTTGGGCGTCGGCTTCCAAAGCCCATATCGTGCAGGGTATGTTGCACAGTCCGGACGCTGATGCTTGTTGAGGCTCCAGCATTGAATTCCGATGATACCTGCGAGAGTATTGCACGCCTATCGCGTGAAACGATTCTTGACAGCCGACGATGGTCACGTTCACTCAATATCTTTTTACGGCCACACTGGTATCGTAGGTCACGGTACACTCTTGCAATGGTCGTCCGTGAAAATCTGAACTTCGTTTCTAGCTCCGAAATACTATGGCCCATCTCACGAGCGCCAACTATGTCACCGCGTTGAAAATCGCTTAAATCGTTATTACTTGTCATTCTCATGCCGACCACAGCTCTGACACCTGGCAAGGATGTCTATCGCTTTATATACGCACTGGCAGACTTAACCGAGTACGCGCATAGGTGATGTTGCTATATATTTTGCATAAGCTCGTCTGTACCAGTTTTTCTGGCACTTCAGTGTATACCAAGAACCCATTGCCCATTCTATCAGACACTTCACACAGGTCGAATAGCACATATGAGGAGTCAAGTTCTTATCTTGGTCACCTACTTTGCAGCCAAAATATAGCTCTTAACATTTTGTAACGAGTCGAGTAAGATTTTGCCGTTGAACTTTTACCCTTTAACGACCCTGACAGCCAAAACACCATTATTTTCAAATTACTACTACAGCCCCAAAAACGCAGCCCATCTATGATTTCCTACCGCCACCCGTTTTTGAATTTACATTGCCTCTACGGGATTAGCAGAAGTCCCAAGCAGTTACCATTGTTGTCGCTAAACAACAAGAAAAACTGTCGTTGATATCTCCCGGGGCGATATTATTTCTCTCGTGACATCAGATGCCTTCTCCATGGAAGAATGCAGTGATTCCTCCGGGAAACGCTTGATGGTCAATGCATACCAATGCTACAGATTGGAAGCTTCGTGTGATGGCCGAGCACTAATCCTTCTTTCGTCAACTTGTAAAGGGGAGGGGAGGAATTCTGAAAGGAACAACAGACAGTTTCCGGGGCCTATGGTATTCTGAGAAACACAAGATTTTAAGGCCATAGTCGTTAAAAGTTTAAATGTAAATTTCCCACACACATAAAGGAAGGTAACTGGATGATTTAGACAATTCCTTGGCATAATGACTCAGTATCAACCACAACACAGTTGCACATCAATCTAATCACTAGACAAAAGAGAACTCGAACTCTCTCAGTGCGTACATACTGAATGTCAGCTAACTGCTGGCATAAGTTGTTCAGACTAGTGACGTGTTTATATCACGACACGCCGTCTGCTTGCTTGTACGAAGTTAAAAAGAAGCAAAAAATATCTGGGGGAAAATTACATAACGAACTCTGACAAAGTTGGTGAAATATCTCAATATATTTGTTAATAAAAAGCATCATCACAGAAAAACTGGGAGATAGAAAAATTATGATTACATATTTGAATTCAGCGTGGAAAGTTATGTTAGAAACACCTTCATTGTTCCATGTGCCAAAAATCGTGTTCACCAGTGTTTGTACCGTATATTCTATTTTAACTTACCGTTTGAGTTTCTTTCTTTATGTAAATTTTAGTTCGTTTTCTTAGACATTTTCAAACCTTAACGTTATGTCTTTTCCCTCAAACGAGTATGATGTTGGCAACACACTAAGATCGGAACAAGATTGACTTATGTGTGGCCGGATAAGAACAATAGATGAGATCGGAACGGGGCCATACCATAAATTTGTTATTAGAAAAATAATTGATGTAGTACCACATTTTAATTCTTTGGGAGTGAATTTTACCCCTGACTTACGAAGAAATATTGGCCTCATTAGTAAATTATTAACAACTCTCTCAGTTAAAACGCTATTTATCCTGTATTACACATTAATTCAGACTCACATTAACTACTGCTTTTTATCTTGGGGTCAAACAACTAAAACAAATTTAAATAAATTACAGGCATTATAAAACAAATACATTAGATTAATAGACTTACTTTCAAAGCAAAATATTACTATGACAACACACATACATCCATATCTACACCCTTCACTTCATCCTAATGATTTCCGAATACTAACAATACACCAACTTTTCTATTACAACCTAGGTAAAATCATGTTTCAGAGAATCAAGAATAATTTGCATTTAGACTTAATTGAAGTTAATTGAAATAGACACAACTACCAAACAAGAAATAGATTATCGCTTCGCCCAATACAGCCTGAAATCCAGCTTTTAAAACAAAACTTGAATTATGCTGGCCCAGATTACTGGAATTCATTACCTCCAGATTTAACAAATATCAGTGACCAAAATCTCTTTAAAAACACTTAAAAAACATTTACTGAGTTAAAAAACAAAATATACTTTCTTTAATTAACTACAAATACTGATACTAATTATTTACTAAAATATAAACTTATTCCTAAGTTTATTATTAAGTATTAAATTCATTAACTAAGGCCAGACTCACTTGTCTTACAATCTCGATAGAACTAAGGGTTACGTCAGGACTCCTAAGAGGACCTTTTCAATTGTTCCCTTAGCTGTTCACTTGATGGACTTTGTATGCATAATTTATTGTAATATAATATTTTTATGTAACAGCATAAATAAATAAATAAAAAGGCAATGCAGTGGTTGTTTAAAGGGATTGATGTTATTGATGATAGATGTGCTGTTATAATGCGATTGGATGTTAAATCACTGATGCTGTATTGAGTACGCCAATAAACCGGATGTGAGTGTGGAGTGCAAACCATGCAAGCAAATAAACGTATTTGCCAGTCCTCCCAGCAGGACTTGCACATGCAATCAAGACCATGAAGTGGGGAAAGCTCCAGGAGAAGATGGAATTACTGTAGACATCATACAAGAAGCAAGCGGAGAAATTGAAACAGTACTCGCCCAAGTTTTCCCTCGATGCCTTAATGAAGGGAATATTCCTGAGGATTGGAACAACGCCACAATGATCCTGCTACATAAAAAAGGTGACATTGAGGATCTCAGAAACTACAGACCTATCAGCCTCCTATCAGTGGTTTATAAAATCTTCACTAAAGTTCTTTCACACCGCTTGAAGGTAACACTGGACATGGCTCAACCGAGAGAACAAGCTGGATTCAGGAGTGGCTACAACACTATAGATCATATCCACGTACTGAGAGAACTAATTGAAAGAGCGAGGGAATATGAACTTCCATTCTGCATGGCTTTTATCGATTATGAAAAGGCCTTTGATTCAGTGAAACCATCAGCAGTTACAATGGCTTTGAAATCCTGCGGTATTGAAGATGCATACATTAATATTATTAATAACATCTACAAAAATGCAAGTGCAAAGATTCGGCTGTTTGAGAATACAGCACACATAAAAATTGGAAAGGTAGTGAGACAAGGTGACGCTATATCTCCCAAAATCTTTAATGCCACATTGGAAAATGTCTTTCAATCACTGAACTGGGAAAACAAAGGGATAAAAATTAATGGAGATTATCTAACTCACCATCGTTTTGCTGATGACATAGTCATTTTTGCAACTACCCCATCAGAGCTGCAGAGTATGATCCAGGAACTTGCTGACAAGAATAAAGAAGTGGGATTAAAAATGAACTTTCAGAAGACAAAATTGATGTTCAATGCTTTCACAAAAAATGAAGATTTATCGATTGATGGAGAAAAGTTGGAGATAAAAGATGCGTACGTTTATCTTGGACAGCAGATATAAAGTGAGGGTCACATTGATGAAGAAATTAATCGGCGTATAAAACTTTCCTGGAGAGCTTTTGGAAGAAACAACATAATTTACAAGAGCAATATGCCATTATGTCTTAAAAGAAAAATGTTTGATCAATGCATCCTTCCAGTGCTTGCGTATGGTGCAGAGACGTGGACCTTAACTAAAAGAGACATACAAAGGCTACAGACAACTCAAAGTAGCATGGAGGGGTGCATGCTTGGTGTAACCAGGAGAGATAAGAAGAGGAACTCGTGGATCAGAAAAGAGACAAGAGTGGGAGACATCATGATCAAAGTAAAATCCCTGAAATGGCAATGGGCTGGATATACTGCCAGAAGGACAGACCATCGATGGACAGTCGAAATTTTAGATTAGATTCTAAGGGACAGGAAAAGACCCAGAAGAAGACCACATGGGGGATGGGTGGATGAAATTCGAAAGTATGCGGGAGTAACATGGAGGAGACTGGCACAAGACAGACCGTTGTGGAAGAGGCTTGGAGAGACCTTCGTCCAGTAGTGGATTGATAATGGTTGACAATGATGATGATGAAGTACTACAATTGACCTCTTTCTTGTAATGTGTATGGGTACCTCCTAATATTACATTGACTTCAGCACACACAGCGTAATTATTGACGTAAGGACTAAGTTACAGCGGAAAGACAAATTATGTTATATGTTATTCAGTGAAAACGACGAAATGACGTTTCGTATTCCGAGAACCGCAAAAGCAACGTTCGTAACACAGTTGGAGTGCAGAAATGACGTAAAGGAAGTAATCATGTAAATGATAAATTGGAATGTGTCAAAAGGCCTAGGCCTAGGGCCTATGAAATAATATTTCCTGCCTAAGTAAACGCGTAATATTATTACATTTTGTTTGTTGTGTAAACGTTGCGAATATGACAATTATAAAGTAAAAACTGTCAAAAAGGCCTGGGCCTAGGGCCTATGAATTAATATTTCGTGCCTAAGAAAACGCCCAATATTATTAACTTGATTTTCTGTGTAAACGTTGTGAACATGGCATTGGTAGAAGAAAAACTGGTAAAAGGGCCTAAGCCTAGGGCTTGAGAATAAATATTTCGTGCCTAAATAAAAGCGCAATATTATTAACTTGATTTGATGTGTAAACGTTGTGAATATGACACTGGTAAAATAAAAACTGTTAAAAAGGCCTATGCCTGTGGCCTATGACTTTATAATTTAGTGCCTAAGTAAAAGCGCAGTGCTATTGACTTGATTTGTTACGTAAGCGTTATGAATATGAAGTCGGCGGATTAAAAGCTGTTAAAAAGGCCGAGGTGTAGGGCATATGAATTAATTAAGTAAAAGAAAAATATTACAAATTTGACATGTTATGCAAATATTTAGTGCCTAATAAAAGTGCAGCGTTATTAAAAATCCCACTTTATTGTCCTGTCCTGAACACAGCAGTTTTTGCTTTGCTTACATAGAACGTTTTCTCGAAATTTGTTTGGAGCTTCCAATTCAATTCTCAATATAGGCCAGGAAACGGCAATCGTTATACACCCCTTCCCCCTTGAACTAAGTATGAACCGACATGAAAATCCCGACACACAAAAGAGCTCCTTCCCATCGTTGACACCTAGGGAAACTGCCACACATAATTCGGAAACTTTGAAAACTGCCACACCAGAAAACTTCCACACATTTAAAGTGTTCCTCGGAGAAATAGCAATTTGTACCCTGCCCCTTAATGAAAAGCGAGTGGCAGTTTTCCTGTGTGGCAATCTTCCGGTGTGGCAGTTTTCCTGTGTGGCGGTTTACCGTGAACCGTGCGATTTCAGTGGGACGAAACAAATAAATCGTTCTACAACTTCGCCGCTATCGGTCACATATATCAAAATTAACGTTAAATTGATCTATATGGCTCACATCTGGTGTTGAATCAACTATTATGGAATAGTGCTTGGCATTCTTTACTTCGTTTCAGAACTGGTTTCTGACCCGCTCCGCCATTAAAGTGATGAATGCATCATAGACTTGGTGCTTTAAATAGTTAGTTTTTCCTGAGCCACAATACTGAAAGTTTCTCAAATGTTCTTTTAGGAAACTATCAAATTCACTGAGATACTCAAGACAGGTTAAACAAGTTAGTAAAATCATTCAATGCTATAATTATGATACGCTTTCCAATATACTAGAAATCATTACTCAAACTATTACTCAAGTTATAAAGAAAATGGCTGTGGAATAAATCTCACCCCTGTGCCCTGACCTTTGATCCATTGGGATGATATTCAACAGAACTGGCTCAGTATATCTCCGAAATAACATGATAAAGTTTTGTCGCAATCGAAGCAATTTTACGGAAGTTATGATGCATAAGCGCTATGGAATATATCCCGCTCCTATGTCCTAACCTTTACCCGATTTCGCCCATTTTCAATAGGATTCGTCCACAGACAGATCCCTACAACATACCAACATTTCATCCAAATCGAAACATTTTTACGTATGTTATGACTCATAATGGCGATGGAAGTGATTCCATTCCTATGTCCTGACCTTTGACCCCCATTTCGCCAATTTTCAATAGGGTTTGTCCCCAAGTGGTCTCCTACGACATACCAAAATTTAATCGAAATCGAACTTGTTTTACGTTACTTATGACGCATAAGAGCAGTGGAATAGATCCTGCTCTTATGTCCTGACCTTTGACCCCATTTCGTTCACTTTCAATAGGGTTCCTTCGCAAGTGTTCCCTTACCGCATACTAAAATTTCATCGAAATTGAACGATTTTTACGTGAGTTATCGTGCGGACGAACATACGCACACAACGCGTGACGTAATGAGGCAGATGGGAATCGCGACCATCTGCTAGCAAGGTGTGACGTCATAAAACTTTAATAGTATCAACAAACAACACGTGACGTAATGAGATAGATGGCATGAACGTGCGCCAACATCTAATGGGGCGACGCCATGACACCACACTTGGAATACTTAATATTTTCTAAAACATAACCATAATTATGCAATCCAACATTTTTTTGTCTGCTGACGTCATGAAAATACAGGCCGCGCCATCTTTTTCTAGACAATTAATGCATTCACCAGAATGAAAATTTGAACATCGATTAAAATAGCTTCATTTTATAACTTGGAATACTTAATATTTTCTAAAACATAACCATAATTATGCAATCCAACATTTGTTTGTCTACTGACGCCATCAAAGTACAGGTCGCGCCATCCTTTTTCTGGTTTCAACACCACCAAAGGAAAAGTTATTGATTTTTAATATAATTATGGTTATGTTTTAGAAAATATTAAGTATTCCAAGTTATAATAAATTTATTTTAATCGATGTTCAAATTTTCATCCTTGGGAACACATTAATTGTGAAGGAAATGTGTACAAAAGTTTTTCCATTGGAAGTATAGGAAGCAAAATTACTTGACGTCCACCTTAATAATATGGGATAAGAGCGATGGAATGGATCGCAATCCTATGTCCTGACCTTTGACCCCATTTCGTCCACATTCAATAGGGTTCGTCCCCAGGTGATCCCCTACCACATACTGAAATTTCATCGAAATCGAACCATTTTTACGCACGTTATGACGCATAAGGGCAATGGAATGCATCCCGCTCTTATGTCCTGACCTTTGACCCCACTTCACCCATTTTGAATAAAATTCGTCCCCAGGCGGTCCCCTACCACATAGTAAAATTTCATTGAAATCGAACCGTATTTACTTTACGCAAGTTATGACGCATAAGGGCAACGGAAGGATCCCGCTCCTACGTCGTGACCTTTGACCCCATTTGTCCCATTTTCAATAGGTTTCGTTCCCAAGTGGTCCCCTACCACATAGTAAACTTTCATTGAAATCGAACCATATTTACGCAAGTTATGAGGCATAAGGGCAATGGAAGGATCCCGCTCCTACGTCGTGACCTTTGACACCATTTGTCCGCCCCTGAGAAACCTCATCATTCATATTATTATTACTTGTGAAAATAAAAATATTATATTGGGTGCTCATTAAATTTACAAATTTGCAGAAGCAAAACAAAATGGAATCCATTTTGAGAAAACCCAGGTGGCACTTCAGGTGGTTTTTTTCTACTGGGCCCAGCTTGAAAAGCCCCACGGGGTTTTTCTACGTTGGCGAACCCTGTTAATGTTTTGCATTTTGTTTTGGAATAAAACTGCGGACCATGGGCGCCGACTTTCCAGAAATCCAATGGGTGCACAAGCACATAATAATAACATGGAGTACGAGAATAGAAAAGACTCCATATCCCCCCTCCCCCCGCGGGAATAAAATGCAGACTAACTTTTTTCAAAAAGTCTGTATGTTACCTAGATTTTAAGGCTGTTAGATAGATATCAGCCCAAAATATCACAACCTGTTGTCGAAGACAATAACATTTTCAGCAGTTATTTCATTAATTTAATATTTTTTTCACAATTTTTCAAAATCTGTGTGCTTTCAAAACACTTGAACATGATGCCCAAAATTTTTGATTTTTTGCTTTTTCAATTAAAAATTTTGATTTATTTCCGATTTTCATTACCAGGGCAGTTCAAATTTGTAAAAATTCTTGTAAAAGACGCAAAACTTTTTTTTTTCCAACACCACTGGGGCACTTGAAACTTAAAAACTTGCAGTGATGCACGTCTTGGGTACTTTCGAGTTTTCTACCCTCAACTGATACGTTAATTTTTTTTTTGTTCTTATTGTGTCTAATATCTTCGTTATACATGGTATGGTCACAAGTAAAATAACTGTAATTTGACTCTCCCGGATTTTTCTCTCTCACCTTTTACATGCACATTGCATGTAAAAGATGAAAAAACTATTCCTTAAACAGCAATTATTTTCAATGGCAATTTGTACCGAAATCGTACTCGAACGCTGGATGAATTAAAAGAGAAGTAAGTTGCATCATTCGCAATAGTGTACTTTTTTTAATTCAAATCTGAAACAGCGTCAGCAAAGCGACGGGCTAAAAGCTAGTAATAAATAACATTAAGATTAAACAATAATAATAACAGTTTGAACTAACCAAGACTATATTTCTCTTTAACATCCAATCCTTCGAATTCCAGGTTAAATAGAGTGCACACTTCGATCCACTGATTTTTTTTCAGGTTTTTATTTTTGTAGTCCTCCAATGATGAATCCCAAATTGCTGTATTATTTTTAATAGCATCTATAAAACGTTCTGTTTCAACATCATCCATTTCTTACAAAATATAACAATGTCACTTCAACTAGCACAATGTAATCCCACGGCGATGAACACTGATGGACAGTGGACACTTTGCAGACCGGTTGTCAGCGACCCTTGGATTGCAGATGGGGGAGGTTGATTTATTACAAGCCGACGGCAGGAAACGCGACGTCTGCATAAATAGTCCCACTCCCCACCATGTACTTGGAAAAGTTGAGCGTCTTTTTGCTGCTCGGCGTTCTCTAGAACACGACGTCATGTTTTTCACGACGCGACCGCAAGAAAACGCGACGTCAGTGCATAAAAGGACCAGCTTGTCCCCATTGCTTTACAGAACGGGCGTTTTTTGCTGTCGCCGAAACGCGCGGCAAGAAACGCTTGCATAAAAGGGGCCTTAATTGTTGGCTCAGACCAGCCCTCCCTGCTAGAACCTACCATGCTCCAAATGGTTAGTTTATGGCTCTGCTTTCATTGTCATTTACACTTCAAGCCATCGCGGGATCTCCTTCCGCATCCGCATATCATATTCTGCCCCACGGACAGTTCTTTTGAAGCTATCAGTCGTCGTCACTTGTCCATCCCTTCGACTTCCCAAAAAAGCCTGGACAATGGCGAAACCAATTAGCGTGCCCCGTAAAAGCAGTTCTCCCCATGCCGTTATACTCACACGGTAACAATCTTGTGCCTGCCTCTTAAACTGTACTGAATCGAATTTTTTTTTAAGGATAAGATGGCCCGTTACATGAAATACCGAATTGAACAACAAAATGCTCATTACATTCTAAGTAAATCGACCAGAAAACTCACCAATCTCTGCGGTCATATAACTTGCATTTATTTTATTATTTTTTTTTGTTTTTTGGGAGAGGCAAAAAATCGTTGTTTTGGGGGCTCCGAGCATCGCGGGGCCCTGCGCCTGGGCTTCGTGGGCTTCCCTGTAAATCCGCCCCTGTGTGGTGGATTATACATACATTAATAGAAACACACACAAAAAAGAACAGTTATTTGTAAAGCTGAGAAATAAGGAGATGCCGATGTCACGTCCCTTGTTAAACGAAAGGCAATATGTTTTAAGTTATAATTTCTACCATTATGAGTTGAGAAGTTGTCCTTTCCAGCAAAATAAGTAATCAATTTGCTAGTGACTCCAGCAGGTGAGTAGGCAGACTTTGTAGTAGAAAATAGACTCGGTGCCTGAGAGAGTGACTTACAATCCTATTTCTTCCTTGTGCATACAAAGGCACATAACCCACAGTTATATGAGACGAGCTGGAGAATACAATATGGTTATCCGGGCTGAATAATTAATGTTTTCTCTCTATGTGTTTCATATTTATGATTCACACTGTTTAGGTTTAAGGCTTTATGGCTACAGAACGATGGAACAGCAGATGAAGTAAGAGGTGTTGAAGTGTTATTCGTTTATTGTTAATAAAACATTTGATATGTACCGTACATGTATGTACACTGAAGAGCAATTGAATTAGAGATACCTGTCTAGTAACGTGTAGCACCACCTTTCGGCCTGATGACGGCGGCGATTCGTCTCGGCATGGATTCGACAAGACACCGGAAGCGTTGGGAAGCCATACGGATCCATGACCCCTGAACAAGCTCCCACAGTTCACGAAGATTTGATGGAGGGGGTCATAGCCTCGAACATCTCTCTCGATGGTATCCCAGATGTGCTCGATGGGATTGAGGTCAGGTGACCTAGCTGGCCAAGGAAGCGAGTTCACGTCGGTGGAGCGTTCATCCAACCAATCGGATACAATTCAGGAGCGATGGCACGGTGCATTGTCATGTTGCAGGATGAGGTCCCCAGTGGGATGTTGAAGAAGCACAAACGGGAGCAAATGGTCGTCCATGATATCCCGGTAACGTTGACCTGTGAGGGACGACGGCACACGTACCAGGGGTCCCATTTCAGTCCACGTAAACAGCCCCTAGACGAGAATGCCATCCCCACCAGCTTGAATAGTACCCTGCTGGCAAGAAGGATCCATCGCTTCATGTGGTTTGCGCCGTACTCGCATCCTGCCATCCGCATGTACCAACGTGAATCTCGACTCATCAGTCCAGGCAACATTTTTGCACATGTCTAGTACGGTCAGCATCAGTCCAGGCAACATTTTGCACCCTGTGATGTACGGTCAGCAGTGGTACCCTCGTGGGACGTTGGCTTCTGTACCCCATAGCGAGGAGATTGTTCTGGATGGTGTGGCTGCTTACACGTTTTTGTGCACTAGCGTTAAATTGCCAAGTGATTTCTTGCACTGTGGACTATATATCCGCTGTTACAATGCGAGCTAGCCTACGATGACTCCGCTCATCCACACGCTGTTGTCCACGGCAGTTGGCCCTTGCTGGTATGGCTTTACCGGATTCGATGTACTCACGGTGCACCCGTGACACAGTGGCTCGTGAAAATTCCAGTGCCTGCACGACTTCCGAGTAGGAGTTACCCATTCGTCGGGCCCCGACAATTTGCCCACGATCAAATGCGCTTAGATTCTTCGTCTTACCCATACTGCGTCCGACTCTTACTGATTCCCGTCGCATCACTCCTTATATTGTCGGATCGCTGCATGTGTCATGTCGTTCCCGTTTACAGGGCCGCCCACAGCGCCATATTTGCATAACGCCAGCTGTCTCTAATTCAATTGCTCTTCAGTGTATGCAGACAAAGGTGCTGTTTCATTTTCGCACAACATTGCAAGCCAAATCGAATGAAACTTAAAATAAATATCAATAGTTTGGTGTCTTTCAAACGATGAATATTTTATCATTTATGCACCACAAAAAAAGATGTTTAGAATACATATTGAAAAAAAAAATCCGGTGACATATGCAGCTTGTGCATTTTGCTCAGTCAATACACAGTGTAGCATAAGTATAAATGTGGGGGCACTAGTTATTTATTTTATTTCCGAAGAACACGAATAGTCCCTCCTCCTTCGGTCGATTTAACGTCGCACCTTGATCGTTGCACACAGAGAATTACATGGAGAGGAAACTTACAGCATGAAAAATGATACTAGCTAACAGCTGACAGGGGACTCGCTGTGATCACGTAGACAGTTGTGTTGCTCCAAAGAGAGATACCGAGAAGGACAATTCTTGCATTGGTGACAGTCTCGGGGCAGAGCTCAAGTGAAGATCATCAGGTGTGAATCAGCGAACATCAACTGCTGCTTACTAGAGGAAATAAATCTTTTATACATTTTCTCCAACAAGAAGAAGGATTTTGGTTAATCGGGTTGCGATTGATGTATTATAGTCAAAACTGTAGAAATATTCACCAGAAAACTAAAACTGAAAAACGCATTTTGTTTATTTTTTTTTGTAGGGTGCGCACGCACACGCATACACACACTCTTGCCTTCCAGGAAGTCTGTGGACACTCTTTCTAGTCCAAGAGGTGCAGTTGTCTAAGCGATGGCTTCTTATCATTCGTTCGAGATGGGTCCGGGTTCGAATCCCGATCAGACATGGATGTCGTGTTTGTCTTACGGCACTGGCTCTCTGCCTTTCCGGGAACCAGTGGCCCTAAATTAAGGAAGACTGCTTCCAGCCCATTGAGTTACTTGCGGTGGTAGTTAAACCCCCAATAAAAAATAGTCTAATAACCTACCAAATTCCATTTTAGTTAAAAATTGAATTACACAACGTTACTGAGATCAAGAAAATTCGTCCAATGCAGCGAAATGCGATTTATGTAGCTACGTAGGAAATTTAAAAAATAGGAGCGCTTAGCAAGGGGATGAGTGGTCAGTGGTGCAGGTTTCTGGCCAATCGTCTGAGCTCCGGATAAAGCATGTTTGGTTGTTTGTCTTACGGCGCCGGCTGGCTCAACACCTGTCTGGAACTACAGACTTCAAACTATTAACGGGAACTGTTTATAGCTGTTAGAGTTGCTCACGACGGTCATTAATTCCGAAATAAAATTTTAAAAAAATTGACGATTTTCTACCGTGGATTATATAATTTTTTCACAATTTGAGCCCGACTGAAAGCGTTCCATGGACACATGTTTAAAACTGAAATTACTGATTCTGAAAAAGATAAAATCATTTCCTTGCAATTGCTTCATCTTTCATATAAGGTGAACAATCTGTCCGATGGCGCCCAAATCTCTTATCTTTAAATTTCTATATCTTTTAATTTCATAAGTAACTGATATTAGAAATTTGGTTCCATTAAATAAAAAAATTTGATGCTTTACAAACCAGTCCAATCTCAGTTTTCATTAAAATGAGATTGCACTGGTACATATGGTTAGGGCTACGATATTTCGAAAACTTCAATATTCATCTGAGTATGTATTTTTCCGCTGTTTGTTTTCACAAGGAAGTTGATTTAGCCAGCAGTACTAAGATTATATTGTTTTAAAATATGAGCATATTTCCTTTCTTAAACGATGGAAATTCCTACGTGGAGAAGTGAAGAACAAAAAGCTCTGAAAAGCAGATGGAAATTTCAAGGTCTGTAAGTCAGGCGTACGTATAGGTAAGCTTTCAAAGTAACATAAAAGAAGCGTACGAATTGGAGCTATTATGCATAGGAATTCTGATTGTGCACTTCTCATTACACCAAATTAATGACTGTGTACTTCGCCAATTTCTTCAAAAAAAAAAAAAAATGAAATCTTAAAATTCAAGCTTATATATCTGATACGTACAGGATGTCCTGTGAAAGCCGTGTAAACCCTATAGAGTGTGATTCCTCCTCTCCTAAAATTTATAACTTCATTTCTGTTTTAAGAAGGTGCGCATTTGTTTCATTCTTCACAACGGAAAGTTCAACACCATAAAACCTACATGTATATATATATATATATGTCTGTCCCTAACGCTCTGATGTCAACGCCCTGACGTCCTTCAGTACCTGCAGCGCCATCTGATTTTATCCGGCGGCAGAAATTGGAACTAAGCTCACTGCTATCGCACGATACGTAAAATCAAGAAGAAATACCGGAAAATAAAACAAAGTTAGTAAGACATACGACTTCATCTGTGGCAACACGCACGTGCTCGAACAACTAACTGTCTGCGACGTTTCTTCTGTTACGTAGGTGTTATGTCGTGTTTTATTTCATTTTCTTCGCATTGCAGAGTAATTTCATAAAAGAGAATAAAATTGCAGAGTAATTTCATAAAAGAGAATAAAATTGCAGAGTAATTTCATAAAAAGGAATAGCAGAGTAATTTCATAAAAAGGAATAAAATTGCAGAGTAATTTCATAAAAAAGAATAAAATTGCAGAGTAATTTCATAAAAAGGAATAAAATTGCAGAGCAAATTCGTGAAAAGGAATAAAATTGCAGAGTAATTTCATAAAAAGGAATCAGAGTTATTTTATTTCATAAAAAGGAACAAATGAAATTGTAAGAAATTAACTGCAAGCATAGTTTTGATTTACTGTGATGGAAATTTAAAAAAAATATTGGTTCTGCGGAATTTTTTTTTGTATAATAGTACAAGATGGAAGAAGATAAAGCTGAAAGAAAACCCCGCTTAAACAGAGAATGACAACGGTCATGACGTGCAAACCAATCTTTTAATACTTTGCATAACTTGAACGAAGGTAGAGCAAATCGCAGACCAATCTTATTGACTGCCCATTAATAATTACACCGTTTATTATAGTTATGTATATGTATTTTACGATTCGTGTTATAAAAATTTCAGTCACAGCTTTTTCACCCTTGCATGGCACGGGCTATGTATGAGCTAGTGCTTCTTATAAATGGCATGTATTATAACTTAGTCATACATAGGAGGAAAAGGAAACAAAATAGTTTCTAAATTGCTTAATGTTGTAATATTTTTACTGTACTGTACTTTCGAGTTTGTATGTATTTGCAGTTTCATAATTCGTTTAACTGTGTATGCGAGCAGACTAGAGTTGAATTTTCCAATAAATGCACAGTTTCGCAAACGGGGAAAAGGCGTTATATTTGAAATCGTTTAACTGGTTAGTTATGGCCAATGGCGAATTGTTTGGAAAAGAAATCACGATAAGTAGACCTTGTACAGCCCTTACGGGACACCCTGTATTCATATCGTTGAATGCTAAGTAATATTTCAATAGTACTGTATTACATATGATCCTAATCGCAGCATTTTCTTTTGCACTGAAGTAAATAAATAATTAAGCCATCAAATTCTTATTAAAGCCCCAAATTTAAAAATGATCTTTTAATATAAAGATATATACACTGAGTGACCAAATTATTATGACCATCTGGTTAGCATGTTGTTGGGCCGCCCTTTGCCCTTGATACTGCTTGAATTCGTCTTATTATGGACTCTATTAAATGTCGGTGAGTGGCTTGAGGTATATTAGCCAAAATGTGATGAATTGCACTCTCCAGCTCTTGAAGACTTGATGGTAGTGGATCCAAATGTCTGATGTCCCTTTCAACTTTATCCCAGAAATGCTCCATTGGATTGAGATCCGGTGATTGAGGAGGCCAATTCAGCAGGAAAAGTCTCAGTGACACTTCTCAAACCATTCGCGTACAATGTGAGCATTATGACATGGAGCATTGTCTTGCTGAAAGTATCCACTTCCATTGGGATAAACCATCAACAAAACTGGGTGGATTTAGTGGGTAACGACATTTAAATATCATTGGGCGGTCAGACGTTGCTCCATATGAATTAAAGAGCGCAAACACTCTCACGAAAACATGCCCCAGAATATAACGTTGCCTCCGCCAGCTTGTAGAGCAGAGACGATGCAAGATAGGTCCATGTTTTCGTGCTACTGTTTCCATGTCCTCACGCTTCCAGATACACGGTGTAGTGGAAAACATGATTCGTCGGACCCCATTATTCTTTTCCACCCATTTACTGTTCAATTCTTGTGTTCCTGAGCGAACTGGAGGCGTTTCTTCTTGTTTGCTGCAAATAGCAATGACTTACGGGTGGGCCGTCTGCTTCTGTAGCCCATACGATGTAATATGCTGCGCACTGTACGTTGAGAGGCTATCAGATTTGGTCCCTGATTTAGATTATCTGTAATTTGATGAAGTGTTGCCCGTCTGTTGGACTGAACAAGTCTGCCTACTCTCCACTCATTTCAAGCATCCAGTAGCCATTGACGACCACACGCGTTTTACTCAGACCCGGTTTTTTGACTGGTGGTCCACTCTCTATAAATTTTAACAACTGTTTCCCTCGAACATTTCGCAAGTGCACCCTTTTTGCTAAGCCTTTAGAGTTGCTCACGGTGATTCTTAAGCAAAAACAATATATTCTCCAGCATTACCCCACGGCCTACCACTTGGCTGCGTTATGCAGACGACGTGTTTTTTGTATGGCCTCACGGAAAAGAAACTCTTCCGATGTTCCCTGATAAAATCAATGATATGCATCCTACGATCAATTTCACGATGGAGCTTGAACACAACAACGCTTTACCTTATCTGGATGTTCTTTTGAGAAAATCGCCTGACAACCTGCCTCGGTACACAAGTCTACTACAAACCCACGTCCGTCCCCAACCTGATGCTCCTCAGCTCTTTCTGTCACGCAGAATACAAAACAGCTATCTTCCGTTCTCGAATTCGAAGAGCCTTCGCCGTTTCCTCCGATACTCATTCTAGACAACACGAAATTGAAAGCGTCATACAGTTAGCCACTGATGTAGGAATTCGTTGAATCAGATACGTAACTTTAAAACTACCTGTCTCCTGTGAAGTAGGTGTTTATGCGATCCCCCTACAGTGTCCGGACGGCTCTAAACGTTACTACATTGGAATGACCAAACGTTCGTTTGGAATCAGAGTCAACGAACATAAAAGAGACACAAAATACGGTAAAGTAGCCACGGCTCTATACAGAGAAGTGAAATTCAAGTCCGCTACTCCTATTTGGGACGACATAAAGAAATTAGCTACCTACTCTACCCCTAAAGGCACAGCCATTCAGAAAACCTTGGAAATCATTACCAACAGCGATACTTGCACTGATTGCTCCTCATTCGAGTTGCCACGAATTAGGAACCAATTCTTCAAGTAAAGCCACCAGAATACCGCGCGTGCAACCAACGTGATGCGTCATATCTTTAAATGAAATAAACGTCGTATCTATTGTTGTCAAGTCAATTTTCCGCGTTCAAATTGTTAATGCGTTCTATTTTTCAGTTGCAGTTTCTGTCTAATTTCCTTGAAAAAGACATCTGGTTGATGTGCGAAAGCTTGGAAACGCTAATGTGTCTACTTTCTACGCCAATAAATCGGATCACTAGTACAGTGTTTACTACTAACTACTTAATTGGTGTACTGTTCCTTGTTATCAATTTGTTATCAATAAAATTATCAGTTTCATATTAAAGTGAAATAAATCATTATGACCACCAGGATTTGTCCCGATGTTATTCGTCACACTAGCCTGACTGCGCCACGCTGGCGTCGTCTTCGGAATCGCACTCTGCATCTTTCTCTTTCGTTTCAGGAAGGGTTATGATTAGATTTCTTTCCCTCTTCAGGGTATATATCGGTATAGCGATGATTAAAATTTAAAATCTATATATTTTTTATGAGGTGCATTTTATTTAGTCCATTTCTGTTCTCCCATTTACGGCTGGCAACAGCTACTGAAGTATTTTGTAAACTGTAATTTTTTATGACGTTAAGCTTATTAAACAGTTCTTTGCACGTAAAAGTACCAAAGTGACCCTTGAAAACAATTGATTAACATTTATTTTTCTACTGTGTTCAACAGCTTTTTATATTAAAGCCGGAAATCTAGGATTTTTACATTATCATTTCATAGAAAGGTTTTAAGAAGTGTATAGAGAGGCATCTTACGTCGAGGCGAGCCTCATATTTAATAGTAAAATGCAAAAGTAGGAGCCACGTGGAAAAATGAAACGGAAAATCATAGTGAAGAGCAAAGAGGAGACATACAGGAAAATAAGCGAGGATTCCCTAATGATTATTTCTCCCTGGTAATATTGGAGACGTAAGTCAGGCGCAGGTTTAACGGAAAGTAATTTGGTAGATGACAAAGACCAATATTCAGGGCAAATCAATCTCAGTGTATTTCCAGTAATCATCGGCTGGTGGGAAAAGTTTTGTGCCGTTACCTCATCTCTCTTTCTGTCACGAGTTTCCTCCTTGGATATTTCAATTATTCGCTGGAAAACCTCCGTTTCCTGAAGAGAAAGTTTTCTCATCCAGAAAACCACATACTCTCCGTCATTTTCCGCGTGGGCAGTTCCAGATGTTTGCTCCACGTATATAGCGTCTATCAAGCGCATGGAGTGCACTGGAGATCTTAGGTACAAAGCACTCTTCAGTTTGCGCGGTGTTGCCGATGTTGAGATTTTAGAAACAATCCGGGCGTTTCCTTTCAGAGATATGATAAATAATACGTGTAGCGAATATATTATCATTAGCATTTTATTTCCGCATTGAAGTATCCTAGAACGAGTCTCATCGTACGCTAATACCAATCTTCACCTTCTAAGGCTGTCACACACACACACACACACACACACACACACACACAAATCCAATTAAAAAAGAGCATAGACAAGAGAAGAACGAAATGGATTTCTAAAGTATAAATGGTATATTATCTGAAGAGAACAATGTCGAGAAGTTATAAATTCTTTAGAAATTCAGCGTCAAGTAGTTCACAAAAACAAACATATATGGTCACAACTTCAATATTATTGTGTGAGTAAGAAAACCTGAGCTGTATATGGTCACAACTTCTGGATTATTTGCCATTGATGGGACGTTGTACGGAGAAAGGTACTTAGGAGTGCTACATCTGGTATTACGGTGTTTCTCAACAAACCTGGGTCAACAGAGAAAAACCTCGGAAATCCGTCCCTTTTTTGCTGGGAAACATGTTCTGTCTCGTTACTCTCACAACTCACTCGGACATTAGAGTTCGAGGATCGTCAGTGTTAATGCACTGTACACAGAAATGACACTGGGACCTTGGGAATGCTCTCTTTTTGTTTCACGTACGTGTTTCGTTAACCTCTGAGATTTGGGCACCATGCATCTGAACTTAAACAATATGAAGATAATGCATCTCCACTCATATCGAGAGGAAATTCCATGCATAAAACAGTTTTGATTGTTTTCAGTAATCAACAGAAGTTTCAACACTGACTTTTAACTTCAGCAGTTTTCCATACATGAATCGAAACTGCATTTATTGCTGTTCCTGTTGCAAAATGTTTCAATGCATTCACACGGATCATTAGAACTTTAACGAACCCGACGCCAAAACTGATTAAACTTCTTGAATCATATCTTCGTATAACCGTTCAAAGTACTGCATCGAACACCCACAAGTCTTTTCATTTACTAATGATGTACTTAATGCATAGGCGAGCACTGCAGTAAAACAGGTGCTTATATTATGAGGTATGGGTTCATACCTCATAAATGGATGATTCTAGCCCTGTCATTACTCTCCTTCTCATTAGTTTCAACCTTAAGATTTGTGATAGTATTTAGATTCAGAGACTGGTTTTTAGTGTGGTTGGGACTAGGGATAAATATAATGAGTTTTTTGAGTTTGGGGTACCATCACGATAATTCTGTTGAGGCGGAGAGATTATTTAAGTATTTTTTTTGTTCAAAGAGTAGCTTTAGGGGTGTTGAACCTATTGGATATGAACTTTCTTAAGTTCCATCAGTTGGTCCAATTGGCGTTACCTCAACGAAGTGGTGTTACGAAAGTTTATAGTGAAAGTTCAATTCAATTCAATTCAAACGGTTTAGCTGCTATCATACACATACATACACAGTGCGTCAAAGAATCTTTAAGACTGGGTCTGTAAAATGAAATAGAAACAAGAAATTATAATTTGTTTTGGTTTGTTATTCAAAATAAGTCCCTCTTGCTTCAATACACTTGTTACAGCGATTTAATAATGATTCGAATGCCTGTTCCAGTTCACTTTGCGGAATTGCCTCCAAAGCACGGGTCGAAGCTGTTTGTATGGTCGAAATATCATAAAAAAACACCCTTTTAACGTCATTTTAAGTTTTGGGAACAAAGAAAAGTCTCAGGATGCTAAATCAGGCGAATACGGTGGATGATTCAACACACAGACGTTATTTTCCGCCAAAAATTTGCGAACAAGAAGTCAGGTGTGACTGGATGCATTATCGTGCAACAAACACCAACTGTTTTCATCTCGATATTCTGGACGTATGCGACGAATTCTGCCCATCAAACGCCTCAAAACATTTAAATAAAACTCACCAGTAATTTTTTGTCCACTTGGAACACATTCTTTGTGGATAATACCCTTACTATCGAAGAATGTAATGAGCATTGTTTTGATTTTCGATGGAACCTTTCTTGTTTGGTTTTTTTGGCTTGTGGCGAGTTTTTTGACTACCATTCCGCACTTCATCGCTTTGTTTTAGGATCATATTGAAAATACCATGTTTCATCACCAGTAACAATCGATTTTAAGAAGTTTGGATCATTTTCAGCGGCTGAAATGATGTCTCTGCAATGTACACTTCTCCTTGATTTTTGTTCATTGGTTAACGTGTGTGGAACAAATTTAGCACAGACTTTTATTTTGCCCAAATCTTCATGCAGGATGGTTGAATCGTTTCTTTGTTGACGTTTAAAGACTCTTCCGTCATTCTTAGTGACGTACATCGATTGTTTGCCACGAAATCACGCACTTTTTCAATAATCTCGGGTGTCCTAGATGAACTTGGTCTTCCGGTATGCTTATCATCTTGTAGCGTATCTCTTCCGTCCAAAAAACGTTTGTGCCACAGGAAAACATTTGATCTTCTTAAACAAAACTCACCGTAAACTTGTTTCATCATTTGATACGTTTCCGAGACACCTTTACCAAGTTTTGCGTTAAATTTAATAACAGCCCGTTGTTCCACTTAATAATTCAACATGAAAAAAATTTTACTTCTCTAATGAACGCCCGTTTCGTTGGTGTTACTTTAACAACTGCGCAGTACTTTTGGCAGAAAGCAAGCAGATGGTCACGGTTTATAACGCATTTGCGATTACACTGGTGGTGCCACCGTAGTCTGAAATCTAGCACCAATCTTAAAAATTATTTGACGCACTGTGTATTCATTAGAAATAACAAATTAATAGACATATAACAGCTAAGGAGATCAGGAAAAAGGTCAGACTGATCTGACAAGTCCTGATCTCCCTTCGTAAAGAGCACAAGTCAAGAAATAAAATAATTAACATCAATTAGACATAGAGTTAAATATATTAGTAGATAGTAGTGAATGCTTCTTAACGGTATATTAATGTGTTGAGAGCAATATTTACAGGGACCAAATAGTAATGCTAGTAGATTTTATTATAACCATGAGAATATAGTCAATTGTAATGTGCTGTACGCGTGAAAAAAATGTACATAGGGTTTGTAGTCTGAGTAATGTATGAATAATACATCTCATTTGTTTATACTAGTAAGTTTTGTTATCCAACAAAATCATACATTTACATTTCATATTTATAAATAATGAGGGCATCTTTGGCAACTTTTAACCCGAAAACCACCCACACACACAGTCGACAATGGTATCAAAGATATATCATCCACTCTGTCTTATGAGTGATTTCCTCCCCATCCCCTCATACTTCCATTCTCTCCTCCCTATTCTGACCGACCCTTTCTTTTTCAATATTATTTTGTGAGTAAGTGAATAGTGATTTTTTTCTTAAATAAACTATAATTATTCATATTATGATTTTTTTTTAGGTAATTCATTCCAAAATTTTGACCCTTGATTTCCAATACTCAGTTTTATTAGTTGATTTTTCGGAAAAAAGTAGTTTATATTACTCCATTTTACGCCATATTTCTCTATAGGCAATGATACGAGCTCTTTACAGCCTTCCTAATGCAAAGTCATTTACACAAAAATGAAAATTAGGTTAAATTCTGGAAGCAGTTTTCCCTGGGAGCGTGCATCATAAGCGGTGACGCTAATTTTTGCATCCGCCACGCCATTTTCGCAAAAGTTTCTTTAAAATCACTGTCAAGCGCTCTTTGGATCTCCAGGGGGCACAGTTTTTGTTCCTTCCTCCTTCGCACGATCACAGGATACTTTCTTGACTAGACATCGGAAAAGTTTGATTTCCGAAAATAAACATAAATCTCTTCTTCAAGATGGTGTATCGATATACCCGGTGGATATACATCACAGCAGGTCTTCTGGTTTCTCTTCTCTGACGCTCCAGAAACTCGTATGTCTAACCCTTATCTGCACAAAAAGTCTTTTTTATGGAATATCTGTACAAAAAGTCTTTCTTACGAAATGTCGCCGGAATTCGTTCTAGGGCATTATTACAACACGGAGAAAAGGATCCCACAGGCTCTTTTTCCATCTGCGGTATTTTGTCTTGCAGGAGTTTTTCTTTTACATACATGTTTGCATCTATGATGCTTATCCATTTGAGCACCTCACTGTTTGTATCTGAGTCCCTTCACAAAAACGAATTAGCGCTGTGCTTGGCTATTCTCTTAACCATATAACTGCCGCATATAAAGGTTTTCTTTCACAAACGGAGTCTAAGAGGTTCTTGACAGTTCACTCTTTTCAGTACGCTTTTGACTGTACGAAACTGAAGTGCGAAGACAATTCAACCGAGACCGTCGAGACAGATTTCAATATTTTTTTTTTTAACATTGCCGTTTCTAACATACTTTTATTTACGACCTTGGGTAATGTTTCTTTTGGTAGTCCTATATCTGGTAACCCCCTTAGCCCTGTGATTTCCCCATGAATTGGCTTTGAAAGTGTCGCCCTCTTAACAACATGTTGCACGAAAATAAAAAAAATACTTTCAACAGTGCCGACGAACAATAAACTTAACATTTTGTTCTGAGGTGGAGACCTTAAATTAAAAACGTTCTGTACAATAAAAGAAATACACAGTCGAGTCACATTATTTTGACCAGCTCCTACTTTTGACGTCATCAGCGCGTAGCCAATGAAAGGAGGCCCGTGTCATGAGCTGGCTTGGAGGGTACATAAGGTATGCTGTAGACATTCTGAAAACATATCACTCGTTGCTGTCATGGATAAAAGGAGCTATTTACCAGATTTGTAAAAAGGGGTGATAATCGGCTTTATGGCCAAGGGGGGGATATATCTCAAACAGCGCAGTTAGTGAACTGTTCGCGTGCTGCTGTGGTTAAAGTGTATCGTGCTTGGAGAAATGGCACCATTGCGAATAAGCGACGTGGAAACTGCGGAGCACCACGTGCCATTGATGTTAGAGGTGAACGTTGCCTGCGAAGGTGCGTGAGGGCCGATCGACACGCTACAGTGGAGCAACTCACTAGCCGAATGAACCAGGGGGCTACTGGAAGTGTGTCTAAAACGACATTTCAGCAAACCCTGCTTCGTATGGGGCTCCGATTCAGACGGATGGTCAATGCACCTATGCTAACGAAAGCGTATCGGCAGAAAATTGCTCTGAAGTATCGGAATTGAACCTCCGCTGATTGGCAAAGGATTGCCTTCTCCGATGAGTCACGTTTTGTGCTTCATCGAACGGGTGGACGTTGGCGTGTAAGGCGAGAAACATCGGACAACGAACAATATTCAAAGAAAGATCTTCGCTCTTTCCACGTTTATAAGTGAGTCACGGAAAAATTCTCATTGGCCGCCACCGGGAGCCAATGGTGGCGGCCAATGAGATTTTTTCCGTGACTCATTTATAAACGTGGAAAGAGCAAAGATCTTTGTTTGATGTTCCTGGTCCACGTCAAATGTCTGCATTAACAATCTTCAATCATTTCTGGAAGAATACAAACTGATGGGGGCAGCGTTATGATCTGGTGAATGTTTTTGAGGCATTCTCTGGGTCCACTCATACCTGTGGAAGGCACTATGGACCGAATTCGTTATGAATTCATCCTTGACGACCACGTACACCCATACATGCTGATTGCCTTCCCTGGGGTGGATGGGATCTTCCAGCACGACAGTGCGACGTGTCGTCACACAGCTAGAAATGTCCGATAGTAGTTGGAAGAGCACGATGAAGACTTCAAAGTACTTCTCTGACCCCCTAATTCCCCAGATTTAAACCCAATTGAGCATCTGTGGGACCACGTCGATCGTGTTCTTCGCTTTATAAATCCTCCATCACGTACCCTTCAGTATCTGTCAGATGCAGTGCAGTCAGCATTGCTCCATATACCTGCGAACACTTTCCAGCACCTTATTGAGTCACTCCCAGCCGCCCGTCTAGCTGCCGTCCGCGCTGCACACGGCGGCTACTCTGGATATTAGCTGGTGGTCACAATAATGTGACTCGATGGTGTATATGTACAACTATTTACATTTTCATAAAAAAGGCGGATCATATTGCTTTCTGTATGGCAATGTGATCCACAACATCGTGTTACAACTTTCGCCAAGTCACAATGAAACCAAAGTAGGGCTAACACACTAGTTTTGAATTTAAGCAACTGAATCAAAGCAGAATTCAAACCTTCCAGCGTCCTCGTCGAACCATATGCTTCAAGGATCCACGTTTGCGAATAATTTTCGAAGAGTGGCCGTTAAAAGAGTGTACGAGAGCAATTCGCTTTGAACTTGGAACGCAGGAGAAGCACAAACTAAACTTTTGAAGCCCTTTATGCAAAGGGTAGATACCTGCTCCTTCGTGCTGGCGGATCAATCAGATTAATAGTAAAGATGACGCGTTTGAGAAGAACAAGAATATGAGCTCAGATCGGATGTTAGTTTACTGATGACGTTGGAAGAAACGAAAGGGTTTGATACTCCAGATAAGTTTACGTCGCGTTGCAAAATATCGAGAGTAGCTAGACAGCAGCCCTGAACATCAGCTGAAGAATCCGGCAATGATGGTACATGTTGGTACGTCTCTGTGATGCAGAAAGGACAGGCTGGAGAGGTGCTCATATCAAAGTGATGAGGGCCGCTTGAACAGGTAGCCGTTGGTGAAGGTAACGCCAGTGAAAGCTATTTTCCTTCTTTTGGTTGATTGTAGAATAAAAAGCAGTTCAGTGGAAGGTAAGTAAAAAGCTGGAATATTAAAGACTGGAAGTGGAACTTGATTCTGTAATAGGGAGAAGCGACACCAGTCAGAAGTGAGAAGACTGCACTACTGAACAGTATAAAAGTGAGTTGAAATCCAAAGAATTCTGAAACCCGTGTTAATGGCCATGGCTGGAAAGCTTGACCACAATGTTGATTGCAAGAGCTGAAGTTTATCTAGATTTTCTGAAGAACTGAGGTAGAAGAAATGCCTGGTAGAGACTTGCATGTGAGGTCATCATTCATAAGTTATCCGACTGTGACCACTAGAGCGGAGAGCAACGAAAGACAATGGAAGTAATGCTATTAAGCTGGGTAGAGGACGGAAGGATAGAAAAGGGGGTCGTCCAATAAATCTGTAACAGAGGTGGGATGTGTTTCAGTGGTAGTGGTTTGCAGAGCGAGTGGCTTCTTAGTAATTTGAGTCGCGGAGGAATGAGTGGATATAAATCCATCTTGACCAACAAATTTGTTATAAGATGTCGTTTATAATGGGAAATGATGATACCCATGGATGCATCAGACGGCAGGAGTGCCGAAAGAAACTATCGAAGAAACATGGCAATCATTTACAACTTTCGACAAAACTGGAAAATATTCTACGATTGATGCTAAAGTTAGTTAGGATGGATGACAAAAATTAATAAATTGCTTCAGGAAACCAAATTATATTTTTAGTCATCCATCTCAAATAACTTAAAGGTCAGTTCGTCGAGCAATTTATTTTGTCACATTCATTAATTTATTAATTTTTCGAAATATAAATGACGATAAGAAATGTTTTTTGGAATCTCAATTTTCGTGATTTTAGATTTTCCATGAGAAAAAAGAAGTAATTCTCGTCTCCACAGAGCAAATTTCTGTTGTCGTACTTGCAAAGATAAGAAATTCTGCATGTGCAGTGCAGATATTTTGGCATTTTGAAGACTGAAAACTTTGAATATTAAATTTTTACGCAGTAGGAATTTTTGGAGAGTTAACTTTTTTGAGTGTTCCATGCATTAAGTATGTTTCGTTCGCTCAGTTAAATTCTTAAGTATTTCGACTATGCGAGAAAGCAATTTTTCCTGTAATGATTTTAATAATTAAAACATGACAGGCAAAAGCACTGATTGAAATTTTTAATGTAAGCAGTTGTCCGAGTCGTGACAGTAATTAACATATAAACATCGTAAGCTTGGAGGCAGATTATGGATTCCGGAGGTGTTTTTTTAAATTACTGACTCCCCTGTTTAACACTAGACCATTGAAGCTGCCGTTACTGAATCCTTGGTGACATGTAACAGTGTTCTCTGTCCTTTTTTCATTCAGTTATTGCACTGCTGTCTTAAATTTTGATATTCACGTAGTTAAGACGGAGAAGTCGCTAAGGAGGCACTAATGCTAGCATGGAATAAGACGATGTCCTGAAATGGTATATCTTCTATTACCAACAGCATCGATTTATCAACTGTGCTAGACTGATTAAATCTTGATCGATGAATTACTGTTCCCCGAAAAGGGTACAGCAGTAGTAATGGAGAAATAACCTTCACATGCCATGTGGAAAAAAATTTCAACAACACTACAGAGAGAGAGAGAGAGAGAGAGAGAGAGGCAGGCAGGCAGGTGGGAGAAAGGGAGCTTTAAAGTTTTATGGGGTTTGAGTTAGTGTGTCCAGAGAAAGAGAGAGAGGGGGGGGGTAAAAAGCGAAAGTTCAGTGAGTGTCCTGTAGGAAAGTGGCCAATGAATCCAATGACTTGATTTATGTGGTGCGGTTTCTTTATCAGCGTCATTATTTCACTGTCATGACATAACAACGAAGAAAATGTTTTTCTATAATACAAATTTGGAAGATGTGAATCCGTTTATTGGTATAAATATGACTTGGATGTTAAGTCAGATAATATCCGAAAACCTTGAAAATTTCGTCATCCTGAAGCGGGAATCGAATCCGCGTACTCGGGAGCTATCCGGGAGTACGCGGAGTTGATTTCCGCTCCAAGATGACGAAATTTTCAAGGTTTCGGATATTATCTGACTTAACATCCTAGTCATATTTATACACTGCTGGACAATTGCTAAGGACGGATCATAAACGGCTATATAACGCATAAAAAAGTAAGTGTGGTTGGATGCCAAGTGAAATAAAATAATGTCAGAATGCCAGGACATTACAAGAAAGACAATTTATTGTGCTCTGAAATCCAGAAGGCTTTGGAACGTGTTCAAATGACAAACAGGCCATTTTGTGCAGAATACGTAAACGTGAAAAAATGCAATTACCGTCCGCAGGCGTTCCGGCGTAAGATGTCAATAAGGGATATGGCCACCATGGAGGGCGATGCAAATTTCCACACGTCGTGTCATGCTTTGCACAACATTATCAAGCAGCTGTTGGGATAATTTATCCCATTCCTCTGTCAGTGCACGGATGAGGGTGTCCTTGTTTATTGGAGGGCATTGGCGACCAGCAAGACTCCTCCCCAAAGCATCCTACACATTTTCAATGGGATTCAGATCTGGAGAACGTGCTGGCCATACGAGGCGTTGAATATCCTCGCTCTCAAGACACTCCTTGACAGCGACTGTTCGATGACATGTTGCGTTGTCGTCCATGAAAATGAATCTATCACCGACAGCACCACGGAACATGCGAACACGAGGTAGCAGAACATCATTAATGTATCGTTGGCCAGTCATAGTTCCAATTGGAAGCACATAGAGGGACGTACGGCCATTGATCATGATGCCAGCCCATACCATGACACTACATGTCGGATATCGGTCCCTTTCCTGTATGTTTGCTGGACAATATGCAGTACCACTATCACGCCAGATCAGTTGTCGTCGACAATCAGACGATAGACTGTATCTACTCTCATCTGAGAAGAGGACAGCAGACCAGTCGTTATCAGTCCATTTACGATGTTGATGGCACCATTGCAAACGGGCGGTACGGTGACGTCTGGATAATGGGATGCACACAACAGGACGGCGGGCGTATAGTCCTCCTTCATGCAAACGTCTGGCGACAGTTTTTCGGGAGATCCGCTTGCCAGTAGCAGCCATAAACTGATTTGCTACCTCACTAGCTGTGCTGCGCCGGTGTCTTTTTGTTGATATCACTATGTACCGATCTTCTGCAGGTGTCGTACTGCGAACACGACCTCCCCCGTGACGTTTGCTACACTCTCCATTTGTTTGAAATGATTTCCAAAGCCTTGAAACAACACTATGGCTGACGTCGAACTCCCTGGCAACATCTGTTATTTTTCGCCCTTATTCAATCTTGCCAATAATACGGCCACGCGTAAAATCATCTAGGTGATGTCGGGAAGACATACTAAAAATTGCAAGTTCGTCAATTGATTCTTTCCCTTTCAACTTTGCGTTTGAACAACAACGGTCAATACGCGTCAAATCCTTTATATCTCTTATCAGCGCTATGACGTCACGAACAAGTTCGGCAATCCAAAATTTGCATACGCACAACACGTCTTACTGTATCCCGCACTTATGCTAATTTCCACATT
Organism: Macrothele yani; assembly: GCA_039090855.1. Taxonomy (NCBI): domain Eukaryota; kingdom Metazoa; phylum Arthropoda; class Arachnida; order Araneae; family Macrothelidae; genus Macrothele; species Macrothele yani. Next base: position 68,272,854 of record CM077025.1, on the reverse strand, counting down.
TTCCTGCCTTCCATTTTATGGTTGCTATCGTTGCTATGGTCATCCGTCCTTAGCAATTGTCCGGCAGTGTACCAATAAACGGATTCACATCTTTCAAATTTGTATTGTACAATGGCGTAATTCGGTATTTCATTCATTGATTTCTTCTATAATTTGTGCACACGAATTAACATTGCAGCATTAGAGAGTTATTGGCAAAAGGAGCGCGACAACAAGGCTGTACTGCAAAAGAAATGCTTCATGGAAACTAAGTGTATTTGCGAAATATTTTACTAGCGCCGATGCCCAGCTCCCAGCTGTTCGCGAAACATGATGTGTATCCTGGGATCCTCAAGTAAAGAATCGATTCAAGGCAAAATGATGTTTTAAAAACTAAAATCGGTATAAATTAGCCCCCAAAGGAATTAAAGAGAGAGATTGCATATTGCTGTATGTGAAAATTAGAGAAGCACCAAAACCAGCTGGCAGTAGTTCTGAAATAGCAAGGCAAATGAAAATAAATCTGTAAATTTAAGCATATAAATCTACATTTTATACATTATTAACTCCTTATACGAGCAAAAATGTAAAAGAATTTGAGGATTATGACATTGCGACATTGAAAATCAACATAGGATTGTGTGGAGCATGAGTAAGGTTGCTTATAGAAGGATTTTTTGACTCAAATTTAAAGCGCTACTCATTAGCTTATACATGATTCATTTGAAACACAACTTCCATTTTCTTAAAACATGATGAAATCATTTTCTTCACGAATTTTTCTTTCAAGTATTTCAAGAAACATTCAACTGCTTATCTTAGGTGCTAATTGAATGAAATCATTAAACACCTAAGGTAAGTATTATGTACAGTAAACTTATGTTAGTAATTTTATGCAAGAAAATAATTGTTAAAAATCCCTTTTTTGCTAAAAGACGCTTTGAAAGTAAAGCTGTTGGTATCTTGTTCCCTTCCGGCAGGTTTTTTGACAGCAGTTTCACTTTTTAGTTCGTTATTTTTGATGTTTTGGTAAAAGCATGCCTTCGTGAAAAAAATATAATACTACCCAGTTATTTTACTTCATATACAATATCATTTCAGGCTGGCATATGCAAATAATCTCCTGATTACATTCCTTGGGAAAAAATTTAATCCTTTCTTTCAGGATTTAACATCAACTTGATCCTCTTTATTTTGGAACATTTGCATTCCTTCTTCTAACATTTTTCTTTTGAACGCTTCAGTCTACAGGAGTCTCGATGTTTCCGATAGCCTTATAATCTGTTTTAATTACATCACCGCCAAAAGGAATAAAGCGAGTAATCACAGCTCAACACACATTCAACAACCCATTATGAGCGGCGCCAAGTCATTAATCACCTTTCCTGCTTGCCCATCCAACAACACACCTCATCCTTTACCATGGTATCCCTTAAACCAAATAATCCCTCAGTTAATCAGATACAAATCGGCGACAGCATAATGCGTTCATTGTCGAATCTACTTAAACCACATCAAGTGGAGACTTCATTAATCATACTCATGCCCGCAAAATGTCCAATTAATATTTTACTCCTCTTTATGAAACCTTCGGTCTCTTCGGGTTTCTGCAAACTCCCGGGACAGTTTTATAAAATTTCTTCACGTTGTGTTTGCTCGGTAAGTTTTTTCCCTGTAAAATTATCTAGCTCATACATCATACGAAATCTTATTCTTTAAAGGAAGAAAGAAAGAAGGAAAAGAAGATTAAGCGTACACATAGTTTGCTACGGTATCACTGAATTGTAATGTATCTTGCTTTGCTGTGATCCTTCATAATATTCACGAAGAAATCTAACAGTATAAATTATTTCGTCCGAAAACATGTGTGACGTACCTTCCCAGCAGGACGCACACGACATAAAGGCAGATAGAAGTCAGAACGAACGTCCGCGTAGCTCAATTGGTAGAGTGATTTATTCCGGAATGAAGGGACCCGGGTTCGAGCCCCGGCGTGTTGACAAAAATGACGGAGAAATTTACTTCGTTATAATGGCGCCCGAACTTTCCGGATGACCCGGCCGTTCAAAATCTCGCAATGGTGTGATGTTCTTTCCACACCGCGAGATAGGAAAAATCAGAGAATTCCTTCTCCAGCGCTTCGAAAAATAAAAAATGTGTGACGTTGCATTCCACACACCAGATGGATTGGGAGTTCTCAAGTACGTTCTACAGCGGATGGCTGCCTGCAACGACTCATGGTCACGGCTGAACCGTAGGCAATGTCCCCGGCCCTCTTTCGGGGAGGGGGGTGATGTGACGTACCTGACCAGCAGGACGCACACGACATAAAGGCAGATAGCAGTCAGAACGAACGTCCGCGTAGCTCAATTGGTAGAGTAGCTTATTCCGGAATGAGGGGACCCGGGTTCGAGACCCGGCGTGGACAAAAATGACGGAGAAATTTACTTCGTTATACATGTTCTTCACCTTCTTTTGTTAAAAATTAAATTACCGGTTCCACAATTTCATCTGCCGCTTATCCATTGTCACCTTATAGACTTCAATGCACTGTGGCGCCGTCTCAAATGCTGACACAGCGATATGGTGTGGCTGCTATGATGATGCAATACTTTACAATACTTCCGTCAGTCGACTACCATAACTTTCAAGGTCAGTTCTACAACTTCTTGAACGCTCCTCATATGGGTAATATTGTTACGCACAACAAACTGGAAACAATTCATCTTAATAGAATGACATTAAGTGCTCTACACACGTTTACAAAGCATTCATTAACAAGCACTTATCTCAGACAGAATCAACAGAGTTTTCCAGTGGTTCTACACAAACATCACTCTGCATAGATAGTCTACTCAGAGCAATTATTTATGTTGCACACACACACACACACACACACACAGTTTTATGCGGATGTAAAATAAATCTCAGAACGCAGGAAAAATCGTTAAATTCCCACTGTATAATCAGTTGTACTATGTAAAACTAATGACGAGTTGAAAGTTTAACTGTGAAATATAAGCACAGAAACATATTATTTTGCTGGAAAAACATACGTACAAACCCTGACCTCATACGCAGAAAAGGGTACTAGATAGGACAAAACAGATTTAATTCCATAAATATCTATGAGGAAAATTCGAAAGGAAACAAAAAGCGTGCAGCGAAATATTGGAGAACAAAGACACTGTTTAGCAGTCCAACTGAAATTCCTGCGATTAAGTGTAATTTATGATTGATTCTAACACATGTTTTAGTGTATTATATAATTCCGTATAAGAAAAAGAATAAAGTGAAAATGACAAATAACCATCCTTGATGATTCGCTGTAGCAAATCTTCAAAACTGATGGATCGTTTCATTGGAAGATAACATCTTTCTGAAAATAACTGAGTTTAATATTATACACGATAAGAAAAACATTACGACTGCCCTTTTCTGACGTTTGTATTGTTTCCAAAGTAGCAGTGTACGCATGAGAAGGTCAAGGGGAGTATTTAGAGTTATCTGTAACACGTGGAAGGTCATCGGATATAGAACAAAAGATGTCGGTATCAGAGAAACAGCGAACTTTGCCGGGCTGTTTAATACTCGGGAACAGAGGCGGCTCCGCGATATTGTACGGAACGCCGCCCCGGGGACGCAGTGGTCTAAGCGATGGCCTCTGATCATTCGTCCGAACAGGGTCCGGGTTCGAATCCCGGTGAGGCATGGATGTTGTGTTTGTCTTACGGCACTGGCTCTCCCCCTTCCCAGGAACCAGTGACCCTAAAATTAGGAACGGGCGACTGCTTATAGTCCATTGAGTTGCTCACGGCGGTCGTTATACCTCCAATCAAAAAAAAAAAAAAATTGTCCGGACGGTAAGCGTGTTACCTAAACACAGCTTATTAGGATTTGCAACCAAAGAGCACAAAGCAGTGTATCCACATCTAGAGTGCAACGATTCCTTCATCATATGGGCCTACGGTGTGAGCTTATAACAACAGCACGTCATCGGCGACCAGAACTGGATTTTGCCAGAAAACATCAGGAGTGAACAATGGAAACCTGGAATAAAGTTGTCTTTTCTGTTGAATCATGTTTCCTACTGCATCAAACGGATAGACAGACGGCCAAGACGAACATCGACGAAAATATAGTACAAGGCGCTGTGACCCGGCTGGTACATGTAAGTGGCGTGGGTATAATGCTATGTGGAATGTTTTCGAAGGACACTCTCAGTACCCTGATAGTGTTGAACAGCCACATGAAAGTCACCGAGTACCTTTCCATCGTGGCCCACCAGGTAAACCCGTTTATGCTGACAGTGTGTCCAGGCACAGATGAGGAGTTCTATTGTAATAGGCCAACGCGAGGTGTAGTAAGGCCCGTATCGTTCAAGACTGAGGGTGTAGTAAGACTGGCGAAGTGTTGTAAGACCGATTTGAGGAACATGATGTCTTATACATGGATCGGCAACTGCAGCGTATGCGCCCTGCACCACGGACATTGGACAAACTACAGGCAATACTTATACGAATACGGTACGGAATACCAGTTGACACCTCTCATGGAAGGGTGGAATCTATGGATTGTCGCATGACCGTAGTGGTGCCGGATCACGGAAGACTTACATCGTGTTCCTCTAGGTAAGTTGTCATAACGTTTTTCTCCTACAGTGTATGTAGTTATTATCTGACTCATGCTGTTAATTACCAGTAAATACAGGTTTTAGAATGTTTCTTTGTTTTTCCATGGAATTTCCTGTTTACAAATTATTCTTTATGAAAATGAGTACTGAAAACCGCAGCTGATAGTAATGGAGTAGTTCTTTTTGTTTTTTTCTTTTAATTGAGTAACTTTCGATCGTCGGTACTGAAAACTGAAAGTCGCTCATCCTTCTTAATTTGAGGGTCTCTGGCTGGCAGAAAGAATAATCACTGACAGAAGATTCATATTAAGATATACACTCAGTTATTTTTTTATTTTAGAAACTGTGAGCACCCTCTAGAGTACTCAGTTTATTCGCATTAATGCCTATAAGCAGGACCTGTGATACGCATACAGCAATAATAAGGACACAAATGTACTTTAGTATTCACACAGTAGAGCAATGAACGCGCTCATACGTGACACGTTAAATGAAAAACAAAGGGTTTCAGCAATATCCAGCGACAAAATAACATACGTAGGGAGAAGAACAATAATAGATGCATAAATATGAACTGTATGAGAAACAGAGAAGTGTTATGGGTAAGGGTATATCACGATATTGACAAAACATGGAAAAAGTACCTTTGAAGACTTAAAATGCACGAAAAACATACAGCGTATTGAATCCGTTTATTTTTGTGGTGTAATAAGCACAAAGATTCGCCAAGCTTTCGCACTCCACAAGGAGGCTTTTTCAAGGCAATTATGTCTACTATTGTCTTGAAAAAGTCTCCCAGTGGAGTGCGAAAGCTTGGCGAATCTTTGTGCTTATTACACCACAAAAATAAACGGACTTAATATGCTGAATGCGTTTCTTGAGTATTCAAGGTTTGGTGTATTTAAAATGCACGGTACAATATGAAATAACAAACGCGCAGTAAAGAGTGACACATGACAACGGCATCGGATATACAGGCACACAACAAAAAAAAAATCACACAGAATGTAGAGGGAGGAACCCTAACCCATAACTGCATCGAAAACAGCAGCTCTAGAGTCAGGAGTTCCTTGCTGTGGGCGAGCACCAATAGTGGCAAAATTTGCGAATACTAAGGAGTTGGCGAACGGATTGGCGAACCCTCCGGTATCCAGGAAATTAAGAGGCAGCAGCCTGAGGTCGAAGAGTATCGCACAGAGACGACTCAGAGATTTCTTTGAAACGTCTTAAGCGTGAGAGAAAGGTGTGTACGAGGGCAGAGTATGGTTGATCAGAACGGCAGTGAGATTTAAAATGAGGGATATATTGTTCGAACTGACAAGCAGCAGCTTGAATGTCCAAGTCAAAACACCGGCAAAACTTCGTTGAAAAAATCTGTGCGTTCGTGCGAGGAGAAAGAAAAAGAAAAAGAAAAAGTTGTTTACGGGACAACGGCATGGAAATCAAAGTGATTGAGTCCACCGTACGTGCAATATCGGCAGCAGTGATGGCCGTAATCTTGGACACTGTACTGGAGCGAGAGCGCAGCGACACAATACATTGTTCGGCTGGCATTTAAGAGGTATCAGAAGAGTCGAATTCACGGCAGTGTTAGTTGGAGGCGAGCAGGACAATTGACGCACCTATTTCTGTTTGGTAGATTTCTTTGAGGAAACATACTTCTTAGAAGAGGAAGCAACAGTCGACACATCCACCTGCTGATCAGAAATGGTATGAGATTCAGAGGTAGGGAGAACAGATTACACAGATGCGCCATCAGAGTGAGAGTCGGAATCGTCTGAAAGAATTAAGCACGACAAGACGCGGCGACGGCAGTGTGTTTCTGGGGAAAGGAGACCGGTGGAGCCACACTTGGGGCTTTCGGTCCGGAAGCTAGCATTGATGATTTCCTAATGCGAAACATGGAAGAAACACTTGGCACATCAGAGTCGGAAAATTCAGTTGTGGAGATATCAGTGGTCATAACCGTCTCGAAGAAGGTTGGAGAAGGATGCAGTAATTTCCGTTGGGACAACGGTAGAAAATGGCTGATTGCTCAGAGGAAGCACAAAAGACGGTGCAGCAATACTAGTAAATGTACTTGCAGAAACATCAGACGGCAAGGAAGAGCCAGCTACCGTAGACGGGCGATCACCAGGAGGGTTACGTCGTCGGTTCGGACAAGCTGCCGTGTTGTGATATTGCGTCAGATACTCTGTACACTAATGAGAGATAATGATCGTGAAGGTATATAAACGATTGCAGATGTTAGCAGTCGCACCTGTGGGGCAATCCAGCAAAGCCAGGTCGGTCGGGAAGACAATCATCAATTGCCTTCAGAGGCCAGAGACGTGGGCGAAACGGGTGACTTGAGGAGCATCCGAAAGGCGGTGGACTTTTCCGACAATCTTGCAGACTCTGTCAACCGGCAAGGGAAGTAAGTCACCAGGAATCGCCTGAGGGATGGCGGTAGAAAGTGATTGCAACAGTACGTTTCGAAAGTGGAGATGGAATGAGGTGGTGTGCCCCAATGTACAAGACGTTGGCCAAGAAGAAGTTAGCATCAGTTCTGCGGTCCAATAGCGCAGACATACCTTGAGGTGTTCTGGAGATTCCAGAATTGTCAGTTGCAGGAATATGGATGAAGCCTCCATGTAATGAGGTGGAGGAGTGTTGCGTAGGGCATGAAAGAGTACACCTCGATTAAATAAGAAGGCAAACTCTCTGCCTACCTTTGACTGATCATCAGTTGTAACGGTAACAGTTTTTTTTTTTTTTTGGCGATCTGTACAATCGGGAAACCAGGTGACGGCGGTACTGAAGAGGCAGAAGCAAATGACGTAGTTGAACCGCGTTGAAGAGCAGTATGAATGATGCCATCCCCGACGATTTGAGAGGTAACAAGAAAGATGACACCGAATTTTCGGGTGTAATAAGCACGTCTTTTGAATCCGTTCTGAAGCAAATTAAATTTATCAAAGCTATCCAAAGTCAATGGAACCGGTATGGAAAACAATAGTATCTGACGGAAGAAAGAAGTTTTTCAATCGGGTTTTTAATCCCTCAGATATTGCTGTAAACGGAATCGTGAGCTTACGCCCTCTGGTTGCAGACTTGCGTGTTAAGAAAAACATGAATATGAGAAACATTTCGTACCAGAAACGCTCTCCAACACAGAAATAATTTTTCAAATCGGACTATTAGAAACAGAGATATCGACAAAAATAAGATGTAACTTTACGTCGCCTGGTGGGGAAACCATGCGTTATTTTAGGAAGAAAGTATTCTCAAAAGGCTTTTCCATATGAGCGGTATCGGTTAAAGAAAAAAAAATTAGTCGAGTTTTCAGGAACCCAGAGTTTCCTACAAATACATCAGAAGCAGAAACTAACACTTATGCTCCTGGTGTCCAAACCATTCTGTGAAAAATATTTTCCATCTGGTCTTGTATGCGATACAGGAAAAAATTTTAAAATCGGAGTTTTAGAAGCAGAAATAACGCAGAGAACGCAATTTACCTTTGTGCCTCTAGCGGAAAGTCTATGATTTACTTAAAAATTTTAAATTTATAGGAAAACATTTCGTATCGGAAACACTATACAACAAAGAAGGAATTTTTCAAATCGGACTCCTAGAAGTAGAGATATTGACAAAAATAAGAAATACATCTACGCCGCCTGGCGTAGAAACAATGCATTATTTCAAGAAGAAAATGTTCCTGAAAGGTTTGTCGACATGATTAGTATCGGTCAACAAAGGACTTTTTTTCAATCGAGATTTTAGGAGCTCATATTTGGCTGCAAATACATGAGAAGCGGAAATTAAGACTTACGCCACCTGGTGGCCAAACCATTTTTACAAAAATTAGAAATTACGTGCAAAGGATTTCCTATCAGGAGCTGTATCCGGTGCAGATATAATTTTTTCGAATCGGAGATTTAGAGGCAGAGATATAGGAGAAAAAGCAATTTACCCTTACGCCCCCTAGCGAAAAGTCTATGAATTACTTGAACATTTTGAATTTATATGAAAAACATGTCACACTGGAAATACTATCCAACAAAGAAGAAATTTTTCAAATCGGACTTCCAGAAGAAGATATATTGACAAAAATATGATATGCATGTACGTAGAAACTGATAAAAAATATGATATACCTGGCGTAGAAACTGTGGAATATTTTAAGAAGAAAATATTCCGAAAAGGTTCATCGGTGTGAGTAGCATCAGTCCACGGAAGAATTTTTTCAATCGATATTTGAGAAGCTCCGATTTTATGGCAATTACATCAGAAGCAAAAATTAACACTTACGCCCCCTGGTGGCCAAAGTATTCTTTAACAAAAATTTGAAGTTATTTGCAAAAGATTTTCCATCGGAAGGTGTATCCGCTGAAGAAAAAAAATTCAAATCGGAGTTATAGAAGAAGGGTTCTCAGGAAAAATATAATTTATTTTACGCCCCTAGCGGAAAATCTATGCTTTATTTGAAAAAGTAACTATATCTAAAATACTCTTCGACATAAATGGAATCGAAAGATAAAATAATTTTTTCAATCGGATGTTTAGAAGCAAATATGTGGAATAAAATGTATTTTTGAATTCGACATTATCTGCATTTACGCCCTCTAACGGCAAAATTGTACATCGTACAAAAAATCAAACGAAATGAAGGATCATCATTCGCCTATTTTTTTTTTTTTGATTGGAGGTTTAACGACCACCGTGAGCAACTCAATGGGCTATAAGCAGTCGTCCGTCCCTAATTTAGGGTCACTGGTTCCAGGGAAGGGAGAGAGCCAGTGCCGTAAGACAAACACAACATCCATGCCTGACCGGGATTCGAACCCGGACCCCTTACGGACGAATGATCAGAGGCCAACGCCTTAGACCACTGCGCCACCGGGGCGGCTTCGCCTATTTGAAGCTTCCCAAAGCAAAAGAATTTTTCAAATCGAATTAATAGTTGCAGAGATATCGTGAATACAGGCGGGCGGACGGACAAACCGATAACATTAGCAATATATTTGTTTACAAAAGACGTGCTAAAAAAGGCCTCACTGAATCATTATAAGGCAACTGTGAAACTGCAGGCAGAGAAGGGGAAGGCACAGCAGTGGGAGAGAGAGGTAGCACAGCAGTGGGAGAGAGAAGCAGTACAGCAGTGGGAGAGAGAAGCAGTACAGCAGTGGGAGAGAGGCGTAGCACCTCTGAACCAAGTTCTGAGACCGGAGAGGTCTTGGTAGACGGGATGGCTACATGAATGACAGTGGCGTCTAGGAAAGAGGGTACATCTAATTCCATGGAGTTGGAGAGTAGGGTGTTATCAACTTCTGCCAGTTCAAGCCGTCAATTTGGCGACTTCCAAATGTAAACAAACTGAGTTTGAAGATGAAAAAATGAGAACTTAAGGATTAGAACAAACTGTACGACAAAAATAAGTGAAAACGCAGTTTATTCCTTTATGATGACAAAACACACAGATAGAAGAGACGACAGGAAGGAAAACTCAAGAGCTCAAAATATCTAGACACGAGATACACACAGCCACCTCAGTCAGAGTTAGCTGTGCATTTTGGATTGGAGGTTTAACGACCACCGTGAGCAGCTCAGTGGGATATAAGCAGACGCCCGTCCCTAATTTTGAGCCACTGGTTCCAGGGAAGGGAGAGAGCCAGCGCCATAAGACAAAGACAACATCCATGCCTTACCGGGATTTGAACCCGGCCCCATCACGGGCGAATGTTCAGAAGCTATCTTTTACACCACTGTGCCACCGGGGAGTACTGTGCATTAGGAACATCTCCCGTTTTACATACTGGGAGCGATCACGTGATATCAACGTCACATGCGGGTACTATAAATTGTGCACATCTATCCTCTGTAGAGTAAACATTACATTAATGGGTTAACGTGGCGACTTAAACCAATTAACCACACCCAGATAACTGGAGCCCGGAGAGCAGGTGCCAGTATTTCGGAAACAGCCGCACTTGTTGGCTGCTCCCGTACTACTATATCAATGGTGTACCAGGACTGCATTAACCATAAACAGACGTCCAGCAGAAGGGCTCACATTGGTCAGCCACACTTGTTGGCTGCTCCCGTACTACTATATCAATGGTGTACCAGGACTGCATTAACCATAAACAGACGTCCAGCAGAAGGGCTCACATTGGTCAGCCACACTTGTTGGCTGCTCCCGTACTACTGCATCAAGGGTGTACCAGGACTGCATTAACCATAAACAGACGTCCAGCAGAAGGGCTCACAATGGTCAGTCACACTTTCTGGCTGCTCCCGTATTACTGTATCAACGGTGTACCAGGACTGCATTAACCATAAACAGACGTCCAGCAGAAGGGCTCACATTGGTCAGCCACACTTGTTGGCTGCTCCCGTACTACTGTATCAAGGGTGTAGCAGGACTGCATTAATCATAAACAGACGTCCAGCAGAAGGGCTCACATTGGTCAATCACACTTGTTGGCTGCTCCCGTACTACTGTATCAAGGGTGTACCAGGACTGCATTAATCATAAACAGACGTCCAGCAGAAGGGCTCACATTGGTCAGTCACACTTGTTGGCTGCTCCCGTACTACTGATTGAAGGGTGTACCAGGACTGCATTAACCATAAACAGACGCCCAGCAGAAGGGCTCACATTGGTCAGTCACACTTGTTGGCTGCTCCCGTACTACTGTATCAAGGGTGTACCAGGACTGCATTAACCATAAACAGACGTCCAGCAGAAGGGCTCACATTGGTCAGTCACACTTGTTGGCTGCTCCCGTACTACTGTATCAACGGTGTACCAGGACTGCATTAACCATAAACAGACGTCCAGCAGAAGGGCTCACATTGGTCAGCCACACTTGTTGGCTGCTCCCGTACTACTGTATCAAGAGTGTAGCAGAACTACATTAATCATAAACAGACGTCCAGCAGAAGGTCTCACATTGGCCAGTCACACTTGTTGGATTCTCCCGTACTACAGTATCAAGGGTGTACCAGGACTTCATTAACCATAAACAGACGTCCAGCAGAAGGGCTCACATTGGTCAGTCACACTTGTTGGCTGCTCCCGTACTACTGTATCAACGGTGTACCAGGACTGCATTAACCATAAACAGACGTCCAGCAGAAGGGCTCACATTGGTCAGCCACACTTGTTGGCTGCTCCCGTACTACTGTATCAAGAGTGTAGCAGGACTACATTAATCATAAACAGACGTCCAGCAGAAGGTCTCACATTGGCCAGTCACACTTGTTGGATTCTCCCGTACTACAGTATCAAGGGTGTACCAGGACTTCATTAACCATAAACAGACGTCCAGCAGAAGGGCTCACATTGGTCAGTCACACTTGTTGGCTGCTCCCGTACTACTGTATCAACGGTGTACCAGGACTGCATTAACCATAAACAGACGTCCAGCAGAAGGGCTCACATTGGTCAGCCACACTTGTTGGCTGCTCCCGTACTACTGTATCAAGAGTGTAGCAGGACTACATTAATCATAAACAGACGTCCAGCAGAAAGTCTCACATTGGCCAGTCACACTTGCTGGCTGCTCCCGTACTACTGTATCAAGGGTGTAGCAGGACTGCATTAATCATAAACAAACGTCCAGAAGAAGGGCTCACATTGGTCAGTCACCATTGTTGGCTGCTCCCGTACTACTGTATCAAGGGTGTACCAGGACTGCATTAACCATAAACAGACGTCCAGCAGAAGGGCTCACATTGGTCAGTCACACTTGTTGGCTGCTCCCGTACTACTGTATCAAGGGTGTACCAGGACTGCATTAACCATAAACAGACGTCCAGCAGAAGGGCTCACATTGGTCAGTCACACTTGTTGGCTGCTCCCGTACTACTGTATCAACGGTGTACCAGGACTGCATTAACCATAAACAGACGTCCAGCAGAAGGGCTCACATTGGTCAGCCACACTTGTTGGCTGCTCCCGTACTACTGTATCAAGAGTGTAGCAGGACTACATTAATCATAAACAGACGTCCAGCAGAAGGTCTCACATTGGCCAGTCACACTTGTTGGCTGCTCCCGTACTACTGTATCAAGGGTGTAGCAGGACTGCATTAATCATAAACAGACGTCCAGAAGAAGGGCTCACATTGGTCAGTCACCATTGTTGGCTGCTCCCGTACTACTGTATCAAGGGTGTACCAGGACTGCATTAACCATAAACAGACGTCCAGCAGAAGGGCTCACATTGGTCAGTCACACTTGTTGGCTGCTCCCGTACTACTGTATCAAGGGTGTACCAGGACTGCATTAACCATAAACAGACGTCCAGCAGAAGGGCTCACATTGGTCAGTCACACTTGTTGGCTGCTCCCGTACTACTGTATCAACGGTGTACCAGGACTGCATTAACCATAAACAGACGTCCAGCAGAAGGGCTCACATTGGTCAGCCACACTTGTTGGCTGCTCCCGTACTACTGTATCAAGAGTGTAGCAGGACTACATTAATCATAAACAGACGTCCAGCAGAAGGTCTCACATTGGCCAGTCACACTTGTTGGATTCTCCCGTACTACAGTATCAAGGGTGTACCAGGACTTCATTAACCATAAACAGACGTCCAGCAGAAGGGCTCACATTGGTCAGTCACACTTGTTGGCTGCTCCCGTACTACTGTATCAACGGTGTACCAGGACTGCATTAACCATAAACAGACGTCCAGCAGAAGGGCTCACATTGGTCAGCCACACTTGTTGGCTGCTCCCGTACTACTGTATCAAGAGTGTAGCAGGACTACATTAATCATAAACAGACGTCCAGCAGAAGGTCTCACATTGGCCAGTCACACTTGTTGGCTGCTCCCGTACTACTGTATCAACGGTGTACCAGGACTGCATTAACCATAAACAGACGTCCAGCAGAAGGGCTCACATTGGTCAGCCACACTTGTTGGCTGCTCCCGTACTACTCTATCAAGAGTGTAGCAGGACTACATTAATCATAAACAGACGTCCAGCAGAAGGTCTCACATTGGCCAGTCACACTTGTTGGATTCTCCCGTACTACAGTATCAAGGGTGTACCAGGACTTCATTAACCATAAACAGACGTCCAGCAGAAGGGCTCACATTGGTCAGTCACACTTGTTGGCTGCTCCCGTACTACTGTATCAACGGTGTACCAGGACTGCATTAACCATAAACAGACGTCCAGCAGAAGGGCTCACATTGGTCAGCCACACTTGTTGGCTGCTCCCGTACTACTGTATCAAGAGTGTAGCAGGACTACATTAATCATAAACAGACGTCCAGCAGAAGGTCTCACATTGGCCAGTCACACTTGTTGGCTGCTCCCGTACTACTGTATCAAGGGTGTAGCAGGACTGCATTAATCATAAACAGACGTCCAGAAGAAGGGCTCACATTGGTCAGTCACCATTGTTGGCTGCTCCCGTACTACTGTATCAAGGGTGTACCAGGACTGCATTAACCATAAACAGACGTCCAGCAGAAGGGCTCACATTGGTCAGTCACACTTGTTGGCTGCTCCCGTACTACTGTATCAAGGGTGTACCAGGACTCCATTAACCATAAACAGACGTCCAGCAGAAGGGCTCACATTGGTCAGTCACACTTGTTGGCTGCTCCCGTACTACTGTATCAACGGTGTACCAGGACTGCATTAACCATAAACAGACGTCCAGCAGAAGGGCTCACATTGGTCAGCCACACTTGTTGGCTGCTCCCGTACTACTGTATCAAGAGTGTAGCAGGACTACATTAATCATAAACAGACGTCCAGCAGAAGGTCTCACATTGGCCAGTCACACTTGTTGGCTGCTCCCGTACTACTGTATCAAGGGTGTACCAGGACTGCATTAACCATAAACAGACGTCCAGCAGAAGGGCTCACATTGGTCAGTCACACTTGTTGGCTGCTCCCGTACTACTGTATCAAGGGTGTACCAGGACTGCATTAACCATAAACAGACGTCCAGCAGAAGGGCTCACATTGGTCAGTCACACTTGTTGGCTGCTCCCGTACTACTGTATCAAGGGTGTACCAGGACTGCATTAACCATAAACAGACGTCCAGCAGAAGGGCTCACATTGGTCAGTCACACTTGTTGGCTGCTCCCGTACTACTGTATCAACGGTGTACCAGGACTGCATTAACCATAAACAGACGTCCAGCAGAAGGGCTCACATTGGTCAGCCACACTTGTTGGCTGCTCCCGTACTACTGTATCAAGAGTGTAGCAGGACTACATTAATCATAAACAGACGTCCAGCAGAAGGTCTCACATTGGCCAGTCACACTTGTTGGCTGCTCCCGTACTACTGTATCAAGGGTGTACCAGGACTGCATTAACCATAAACAGACGTCCAGCAGAAGGGCTCACATTGGTCAGTCACACTTGTTGGCTGCTCCCGTACTACTGTATCAAGAGTGTAGCAGGACTGCATTAATCATAAACAGACGTCCAGCAGAAGGGCTCACATTGGTCAGTCACACTTGTTGGCTGCTCCCGTACTACTGTATCAAGGGTGTACCAGGACTGCATTAACCATAAACAGACGTCCAGCAGAAGGGCTCACATTGGTCAGTCACACTTGTTGGCTGCTCCCGTACTACTGTATCAACGGTGTACCAGGACTGCATTAACCATAAACAGACGTCCAGCAGAAGGGCTCACATTGGTCAGCCACACTTGTTGGCTGCTCCCGTACTACTGTATCAAGAGTGTAGCAGGACTACATTAATCATAAACAGACGTCCAGCAGAAGGTCTCACATTGGCCAGTCACACTTGTTGGCTGCTCCCGTACTACTGTATCAAGGGTGTAGCAGGACTGCATTAATCATAAACAGACGTCCAGAAGAAGGGCTCACATTGGTCAGTCACCATTGTTGGCTGCTCCCGTACTACTGTATCAAGGGTGTACCAGGACTGCATTAACCATAAACAGACGTCCAGCAGAAGGGCTCACATTGGTCAGTCACACTTGTTGGCTGCTCCCGTACTACTGTATCAAGGGTGTACCAGGACTGCATTAACCATAAACAGACGTCCAGCAGAAGGGCTCACATTGGTCAGTCACACTTGTTGGCTGCTCCCGTACTACTGTATCAACGGTGTACCAGGACTGCATTAACCATAAACAGACGTCCAGCAGAAGGGCTCACATTGGTCAGCCACACTTGTTGGCTGCTCCCGTACTACTGTATCAAGAGTGTAGCAGGACTACATTAATCATAAACAGACGTCCAGCAGAAGGTCTCACATTGGCCAGTCACACTTGTTGGATTCTCCCGTACTACAGTATCAAGGGTGTACCAGGACTTCATTAACCATAAACAGACGTCCAGCAGAAGGGCTCACATTGGTCAGTCACACTTGTTGGCTGCTCCCGTACTACTGTATCAACGGTGTACCAGGACTGCATTAACCATAAACAGACGTCCAGCAGAAGGGCTCACATTGGTCAGCCACACTTGTTGGCTGCTCCCGTACTACTGTATCAAGAGTGTAGCAGGACTACATTAATCATAAACAGACGTCCAGCAGAAGGTCTCACATTGGCCAGTCACACTTGTTGGATTCTCCCGTACTACAGTATCAAGGGTGTACCAGGACTTCATTAACCATAAACAGACGTCCAGCAGAAGGGCTCACATTGGTCAGTCACACTTGTTGGCTGCTCCCGTACTACTGTATCAACGGTGTACCAGGACTGCATTAACCATAAACAGACGTCCAGCAGAAGGGCTCACATTGGTCAGCCACACTTGTTGGCTGCTCCCGTACTACTGTATCAAGAGTGTAGCAGGACTACATTAATCATAAACAGACGTCCAGCAGAAGGTCTCACATTGGCCAGTCACACTTGTTGGCTGCTCCCGTACTA
Source organism: Macrothele yani (assembly GCA_039090855.1). Classification (NCBI taxonomy): domain Eukaryota; kingdom Metazoa; phylum Arthropoda; class Arachnida; order Araneae; family Macrothelidae; genus Macrothele; species Macrothele yani. The sequence goes on along the minus strand of CM077025.1, from coordinate 68,256,372 downwards.
CTGTATCAAGGGTGTAGCAGGACTGCATTAATCATAAACAGACGTCCAGAAGAAGGGCTCACATTGGTCAGTCACCATTGTTGGCTGCTCCCGTACTACTGTATCAAGGGTGTACCAGGACTGCATTAACCATAAACAGACGTCCAGCAGAAGGGCTCACATTGGTCAGTCACACTTGTTGGCTGCTCCCGTACTACTGTATCAAGGGTGTACCAGGACTGCATTAACCATAAACAGACGTCCAGCAGAAGGGCTCACATTGGTCAGTCACACTTGTTGGCTGCTCCCGTACTACTGTATCAACGGTGTACCAGGACTGCATTAACCATAAACAGACGTCCAGCAGAAGGGCTCACATTGGTCAGCCACACTTGTTGGCTGCTCCCGTACTACTGTATCAAGAGTGTAGCAGGACTACATTAATCATAAACAGACGTCCAGCAGAAGGTCTCACATTGGCCAGTCACACTTGTTGGATTCTCCCGTACTACAGTATCAAGGGTGTACCAGGACTTCATTAACCATAAACAGACGTCCAGCAGAAGGGCTCACATTGGTCAGTCACACTTGTTGGCTGCTCCCGTACTACTGTATCAACGGTGTACCAGGACTGCATTAACCATAAACAGACGTCCAGCAGAAGGGCTCACATTGGTCAGCCACACTTGTTGGCTGCTCCCGTACTACTGTATCAAGAGTGTAGCAGGACTACATTAATCATAAACAGACGTCCAGCAGAAGGTCTCACATTGGCCAGTCACACTTGTTGGATTCTCCCGTACTACAGTATCAAGGGTGTACCAGGACTTCATTAACCATAAACAGACGTCCAGCAGAAGGGCTCACATTGGTCAGTCACACTTGTTGGCTGCTCCCGTACTACTGTATCAACGGTGTACCAGGACTGCATTAACCATAAACAGACGTCCAGCAGAAGGGCTCACATTGGTCAGCCACACTTGTTGGCTGCTCCCGTACTACTGTATCAAGAGTGTAGCAGGACTACATTAATCATAAACAGACGTCCAGCAGAAGGTCTCACATTGGCCAGTCACACTTGTTGGCTGCTCCCGTACTACTGTATCAAGGGTGTAGCAGGACTGCATTAATCATAAACAGACGTCCAGAAGAAGGGCTCACATTGGTCAGTCACCATTGTTGGCTGCTCCCGTACTACTGTATCAAGGGTGTACCAGGACTGCATTAACCATAAACAGACGTCCAGCAGAAGGGCTCACATTGGTCAGTCACACTTGTTGGCTGCTCCCGTACTACTGTATCAAGTGTGTACCAGGACTGCATTAACCATAAACAGACGTCCAGCAGAAGGGCTCACATTGGTCAGTCACACTTGTTGGCTGCTCCCGTACTACTGTATCAACGGTGTACCAGGACTGCATTAACCATAAACAGACGTCCAGCAGAAGGGCTCACATTGGTCAGCCACACTTGTTGGCTGCTCCCGTACTACTGTATCAAGAGTGTAGCAGGACTACATTAATCATAAACAGACGTCCAGCAGAAGGTCTCACATTGGCCAGTCACACTTGTTGGCTGCTCCCGTACTACTGTATCAAGGGTGTAGCAGGACTGCATTAATCATAAACAGACGTCCAGAAGAAGGGCTCACATTGGTCAGTCACCATTGTTGGCTGCTCCCGTACTACTGTATCAAGGGTGTACCAGGACTGCATTAACCATAAACAGACGTCCAGCAGAAGGGCTCACATTGGTCAGTCACACTTGTTGGCTGCTCCCGTACTACTGTATCAAGGGTGTACCAGGACTGCATTAACCATAAACAGACGTCCAGCAGAAGGGCTCACATTGGTCAGTCACACTTGTTGGCTGCTCCCGTACTACTGTATCAACGGTGTACCAGGACTGCATTAACCATAAACAGACGTCCAGCAGAAGGGCTCACATTGGTCAGCCACACTTGTTGGCTGCTCCCGTACTACTGTATCAAGAGTGTAGCAGGACTACATTAATCATAAACAGACGTCCAGCAGAAGGTCTCACATTGGCCAGTCACACTTGTTGGATTCTCCCGTACTACAGTATCAAGGGTGTACCAGGACTTCATTAACCATAAACAGACGTCCAGAAGAAGGGCTCACATTGGTCAGTCACACTTGTTGGCTGCTCCCGTACTACTGTATCAACGGTGTACCAGGACTGCATTAACCATAAACAGACGTCCAGCAGAAGGGCTCACATTGGTCAGCCACACTTGTTGGCTGCTCCCGTACTACTGTATCAAGAGTGTAGCAGGACTACATTAATCATAAACAGACGTCCAGCAGAAGGTCTCACATTGGCCAGTCACACTTGTTGGATTCTCCCGTACTACAGTATCAAGGGTGTACCAGGACTTCATTAACCATAAACAGACGTCCAGCAGAAGGGCTCACATTGGTCAGTCACACTTGTTGGCTGCTCCCGTACTACTGTATCAACGGTGTACCAGGACTGCATTAACCATAAACAGACGTCCAGCAGAAGGGCTCACATTGGTCAGCCACACTTGTTGGCTGCTCCCGTACTACTGTATCAAGAGTGTAGCAGGACTACATTAATCATAAACAGACGTCCAGCAGAAGGTCTCACATTGGCCAGTCACACTTGTTGGCTGCTCCCGTACTACTGTATCAAGGGTGTAGCAGGACTGCATTAATCATAAACAGACGTCCAGAAGAAGGGCTCACATTGGTCAGTCACCATTGTTGGCTGCTCCCGTACTACTGTATCAAGGGTGTACCAGGACTGCATTAACCATAAACAGACGTCCAGCAGAAGGGCTCACATTGGTCAGTCACACTTGTTGGCTGCTCCCGTACTACTGTATCAAGGGTGTACCAGGACTGCATTAACCATAAACAGACGTCCAGCAGAAGGGCTCACATTGGTCAGTCACACTTGTTGGCTGCTCCCGTACTACTGTATCAACGGTGTACCAGGACTGCATTAACCATAAACAGACGTCCAGCAGAAGGGCTCACATTGGTCAGCCACACTTGTTGGCTGCTCCCGTACTACTGTATCAAGAGTGTAGCAGGACTACATTAATCATAAACAGACGTCCAGCAGAAGGTCTCACATTGGCCAGTCACACTTGTTGGATTCTCCCGTACTACAGTATCAAGGGTGTACCAGGACTTCATTAACCATAAACAGACGTCCAGCAGAAGGGCTCACATTGGTCAGTCACACTTGTTGGCTGCTCCCGTACTACTGTATCAACGGTGTACCAGGACTGCATTAACCATAAACAGACGTCCAGCAGAAGGGCTCACATTGGTCAGCCACACTTGTTGGCTGCTCCCGTACTACTGTATCAAGAGTGTAGCAGGACTACATTAATCATAAACAGACGTCCAGCAGAAGGTCTCACATTGGCCAGTCACACTTGTTGGATTCTCCCGTACTACAGTATCAAGGGTGTACCAGGACTTCATTAACCATAAACAGACGTCCAGCAGAAGGGCTCACATTGGTCAGTCACACTTGTTGGCTGCTCCCGTACTACTGTATCAACGGTGTACCAGGACTGCATTAACCATAAACAGACGTCCAGCAGAAGGGCTCACATTGGTCAGCCACACTTGTTGGCTGCTCCCGTACTACTGTATCAAGAGTGTAGCAGGACTACATTAATCATAAACAGACGTCCAGCAGAAGGTCTCACATTGGCCAGTCACACTTGTTGGCTGCTCCCGTACTACTGTATCAAGGGTGTAGCAGGACTGCATTAATCATAAACAGACGTCCAGAAGAAGGGCTCACATTGGTCAGTCACCATTGTTGGCTGCTCCCGTACTACTGTATCAAGGGTGTACCAGGACTGCATTAACCATAAACAGACGTCCAGCAGAAGGGCTCACATTGGTCAGTCACACTTGTTGGCTGCTCCCGTACTACTGTATCAAGGGTGTACCAGGACTGCATTAACCATAAACAGACGTCCAGCAGAAGGGCTCACATTGGTCAGTCACACTTGTTGGCTGCTCCCGTACTACTGTATCAACGGTGTACCAGGACTGCATTAACCATAAACAGACGTCCAGCAGAAGGGCTCACATTGGTCAGCCACACTTGTTGGCTGCTCCCGTACTACTGTATCAAGAGTGTAGCAGGACTACATTAATCATAAACAGACGTCCAGCAGAAGGTCTCACATTGGCCAGTCACACTTGTTGGCTGCTCCCGTACTACTGTATCAAGGGTGTAGCAGGACTGCATTAATCATAAACAGACGTCCAGAAGAAGGGCTCACATTGGTCAGTCACCATTGTTGGCTGCTCCCGTACTACTGTATCAAGGGTGTACCAGGACTGCATTAACCATAAACAGACGTCCAGCAGAAGGGCTCACATTGGTCAGTCACACTTGTTGGCTGCTCCCGTACTACTGTATCAAGGGTGTACCAGGACTGCATTAACCATAAACAGACGTCCAGCAGAAGGGCTCACATTGGTCAGTCACACTTGTTGGCTGCTCCCGTACTACTGTATCAACGGTGTACCAGGACTGCATTAACCATAAACAGACGTCCAGCAGAAGGGCTCACATTGGTCAGCCACACTTGTTGGCTGCTCCCGTACTACTGTATCAAGAGTGTAGCAGGACTACATTAATCATAAACAGACGTCCAGCAGAAGGTCTCACATTGGCCAGTCACACTTGTTGGATTCTCCCGTACTACAGTATCAAGGGTGTACCAGGACTTCATTAACCATAAACAGACGTCCAGCAGAAGGGCTCACATTGGTCAGTCACACTTGTTGGCTGCTCCCGTACTACTGTATCAACGGTGTACCAGGACTGCATTAACCATAAACAGACGTCCAGCAGAAGGGCTCACATTGGTCAGCCACACTTGTTGGCTGCTCCCGTACTACTGTATCAAGAGTGTAGCAGGACTACATTAATCATAAACAGACGTCCAGCAGAAGGTCTCACATTGGCCAGTCACACTTGTTGGATTCTCCCGTACTACAGTATCAAGGGTGTACCAGGACTTCATTAACCATAAACAGACGTCCAGCAGAAGGGCTCACATTGGTCAGTCACACTTGTTGGCTGCTCCCGTACTACTGTATCAACGGTGTACCAGGACTGCATTAACCATAAACAGACGTCCAGCAGAAGGGCTCACATTGGTCAGCCACACTTGTTGGCTGCTCCCGTACTACTGTATCAAGAGTGTAGCAGGACTACATTAATCATAAACAGACGTCCAGCAGAAGGTCTCACATTGGCCAGTCACACTTGTTGGCTGCTCCCGTACTACTGTATCAAGGGTGTAGCAGGACTGCATTAATCATAAACAGACGTCCAGAAGAAGGGCTCACATTGGTCAGTCACCATTGTTGGCTGCTCCCGTACTACTGTATCAAGGGTGTACCAGGACTGCATTAACCATAAACAGACGTCCAGCAGAAGGGCTCACATTGGTCAGTCACACTTGTTGGCTGCTCCCGTACTACTGATTGAAGGGTGTACCAGGACTGGATTAACCGTACGCAGACAACCAGCAGAAGGGCTCACATTGGTCAGACATGCGCGGTTGATCCTAGAAGTGAGCTTCGGCTGTCACAATTGGTATTGAAGCAACGACGCACAACAGTCACTCAGCTCACCCACCAGTGCAACAGAGGTGCATTCCGACCTATTTCTACATGTATCATGCGCCGCATCTTGCTTCACCTGGGGATCCAGAGCCGGAGACCAACGAGGGCACACATGATGAGGCCCAGTCATCACAACCAACGCCCCACATGTGCCAAGGAACGTCGGCAAGGGACCTTCGACAGATGGAAAGAGGTCGTCTGGAGTGTTGAGTACCGTTTCCAGCTGCACCATACTGATAGTCGGGTTTGCACGTGGCGCAAGCAGTGTGAATCCCTATCCCTGGTTGCACAGTTGAGTTTCAACAGGCAGGTGGAGGTGGTGTTCTGGTTTGGTTATCATTTCACAAACACTGAATAGTGGACGCTACAGGGACCTTTTAGCCGACCATCTCCATCCATATATGGAGGAGGTTTGCTCGGACCCCAGTTCCATCTTTCAATAGGACAACGTACCGTGTCATCGGGCTCGTATATCTACTGAGTGGCTGAAAGAACACGACACCGAATTCGCCACATTGCCTTGGCTCCCGAATTCCCCTGAATATAACCCAATTGCATATTTGTTGGATATGCAAGAACGAAGTGATAGGACTGCTTATCCTCCTCCCGGAATGACCGTGAACTGAGAAAGCTTGTTCAGGGGACATGGGGCAAGTTAGGAATGGAGGATATTCGACACCTTGTAGAATCTGTTTCTGCAAGATATCGAATATCCTTATATTGTCCACCTTTCTGTACAATCATGGCAATATCTGTTTGACGTTATTGTGCAGAAAGGTGGACCAATGCGTTATTTGGAAGGTGTTCCTAATGCAAAAGCTAACTCAGTATATAAATGATCCGAATCTTACAGTGGACTTGATCAAGATCGGGTATTCATCAATGGACTCGATCAAGATTCAAAAAGCCAATGCTTACCAGCTGGACCACAGAGTGAAAATGTCTTCGCTTTCCGAGTGCGCAAATATTTCTTAATAAACGAACTATATGATTTGTTAACCTTCTTACATCTATTCTCTTTATTTTTCAACACATGATATCAGCATCCAACAAATGAAATGAACTGTTGCAGAACATTGCAATCCATCGCACGGCATCTCACTTATTTGTGATGCTCGTCTCTTCACCCTACACGTCCGTTTAACAATAATATTTAAGTAATAAAGTCAAGAAAGGTTCATCATGGCATGAAATCGCCGGCAGTATTAACGCCGGAGACAAGATGAATGAAATGCAATTAATTTTCTGCAGCTCTTCACCACAGCGCCTCCCGGAATCAGTGTATTTAAATAAATTACGTACAAGCTTCAAAGAACAGTACATTAATTAGAGTCTGGACTTAATTGCTGGCGCGTGTTGAATGAGAAAAGGATTTAATAACAGAAGAAGCTGTTATCAACTGAAGCTTCTTGCTTCTACGAATTAACCAATTTTCTCGGAATTCCCCGAAGGGAGGTTTTTAATTCTCTCTTTCTTTTTGATTACACATGCTATGAGGTGTTTCTGTTATAGGAACAATTTCCTTCTCAACTAGTAATTTTTTCTCTTCACTTAGACTTTTTTCAAATTTTGTAGCTGTGTAATTGGGACCCTCTCCACTATCGACTTTGAAACATGAATCATTTGACTGAAGAAACTAATTAATTCTGGGTTTTAATATATGACTGTTCTAAACTTCGAAAGCTTCCTGGTTTTAATCTATTATTACGCAGCATTTCGTTTTCCTGTTTTAGTCATTATTTCATCTGTAAAAGTTCTGTATACAGGATTTTCTAACGGTGAGCGGGAAAGGATTCATTTACTAGACGGACTGATTTACTAGCCGCATGTAAGTAGGTGCTAGGTTTCAATTTTTTTTATCACTAAATACAGGAACTTTTACCTTTTTAGTTACATATTCCTACTTTATTGTATTTGTGCTAATCGGTTTTTGTTGTCGAATCTTGAAAGATCGGTAAAACCCTAAATCCTCACCAGAGAAGCCTCAAGAACTTTTATGGTTGGTTGGTGGATTTTTATGGCGCAAGGGCCATGTTTGGCCAAAGAGCGCAAGACACAAGTCAATCAAACAAACAACTCTACAGATGAAAAGATATTCTCTGGAAATTATTCCATAAAATAATATACGCTTATTCAAGAATAGAACACACCATTTGCACAAGAACACATCTACCTTATCGCAGTGAATACGTACTTAGTTCCATTGTGCAATGAATGGGGCAACTTCCTTTAACCTTCAATTTAACCTTCGAAAAAAATCCTCTACAAGTCTCGGGTATGTATAGAATACCCAAATTTCTTTCAAAAGTTACCTACTTATTGATTTTCACTTCGAAATAATTACTTTATACGCTGATATATCGAGTAAAATGACTCAAGTAATTTGACAGGTGATTTCATTTTACTCCACAGTAAACAGATCTTCAGCGTAGCATTTAAAATGTTCTAGTGCAACAATGAAAACCATCGCAGCAAAGAGATTTCCAAGGAAAGACCTTATTTCTACTTTTTTTTTTTTTTTGGCTTCGCAGTGAAGACTTTTGGCACATGGCAGTAAAACTGAATTGATAAAACTGAAGAACGTTTTCCGTCTTCCACGGAAGTTTAGTCACGAATCCTAAAGCCACTTGAGTGCTCATACTTCTGATGCAGTGTATCCTCTTGAGGAAATTCGTAACGTCGATACAAAACACCGTTCCGAAAGTCACTGGCAGAGCAACTTATTCAGAAACATACACTTCCCGACATAGAAAATACTACACCAAAAACATTTATCGGAGCGCAGTGCAAATTGATGGATTTGTGTCGATAGCTGGGTCATGCAAACGATTGCAGTTGCAAAACAATCGCAGGTCTAAGCCAGTGTTTTCCAAAGTGTGGTACGTGTATCCCTGGGGGTACGGGCAAAGTTTGTACGATGTGCGCTGCGAATGACTGACGAGAAAGTGTTGTGGCACCGGCTATCGCTGTAAAGTGTGAACTTTACAGCGATAGCCGGTGTCACGATACAGACACGTTATATCAAGGCCGGAGCCACGATACAGGCACGTTATATCAAGAACGGAGCCACGATACAGACACGTTATATCAAGGACGGAGTCACGATACAGGCACGGTATGTCAAGGCCGGAGCCACGATACAGGCACGTTATATCAAAGCCGGAGCCACGATTGAGACCGGTCCTGAACGATTCGTCCAACGACGATTGGTCCAATGCTGATTCGTCCAAAGGGACATTTGGCCCAATGCCGATTGGTCCAATGTCCGATTCGTCCAATGTCCGATTGGTCCAATGCCGATTCGTCCAATGGTACGATTGGTTCAATGCCGATTCGTCCATTGGTACGATTGGTCCAACGCCGATTCGTCCAATTGTATCATCTTACCAGCGGTAAACTGTTTTATTTTCGAGAAAGGAATAAGGATTGAAATTATTCTGCTCATTATATCCTTTTGAAAGATCATTTCCGTATATTTGGTAATTGTAAACATTTTACATAAACCTGGTAAAAGGCACTCAATGGAGCATTTCTCGGCTGTTTGCAAAGCACTTAGGCCGCGGGCCGTTTTAGAATATTTTAAGTTACATCCTAGATATTTGGTATTTGTAAACCTTTTATAAAACCTTATAAAAGGCACTCATCGTATCATTTATCAGGTCTTTATACAAGGCACCTAGGCGGCGGGCCTTTTAGAAGATTTTAAGTTACAACCTAGATATTTGGTATTTGTAAACATTTTATAAAACCTTATAAAAGGCATTCAACGGATCATTTCTCAGCTCTCTGCCAGGCACCTAGGCCGCGGGCCTTTTTAGAAGACTTTAAGTTACAACCTAGGTATTTGGTATTTGTAAATATGTTATAAAACCTAATAAAAGGCACTCATCGTATCATTTCTTAGCTCTTTACACGCACCTAGGCCTAGACCTTTTGACACTTTTTATTCTACAGATGTCATATTCTAACGTTTAAGTAAAGTTAAAAATACTAGCATAACATTAGTAAGTTTTCTTGATAGGTAAACGCTATGAATCTGACATCGGCAGGATAAAAACTGTCAAAAAGGCATAGGCCTAGGCCTTACGAATTAATATTTCGTGCCTAAGTAAAAGCTCATTATTATTAACTTGATTTGATATGTAAACGTTATGAATCTGACATCGGTAGAATACAAACTGTTAAAAAGGCCTAGGCCTAGGGCCTATGAATTAATATTTCGTGCTTAAGTAAAAGCGCAATATTATTAACTTGATTTAATATGTAAACATTGCTAATATGACATCGGTAGAACAAAAACTGTTAAAAAGGCCTAAGCCTAGCCCTTAGGAATTAATATTTCGTGCTTAAGTAAAAGCCCAATATTATTAACTTGATTTAATATGTAAACGTTATGAATATGACACTGGTAGAATATAAGAATATAAACTGTTAAGAAGGCCTAGGCCTATGGCCTATGAATCAATATTTCGTGCTTAAGTAAAAGCGCAATATTATTAATTTGATTTGATATGTAAACGTTATGAATATCACATCGCTAGAATAAAAACTGTTGAAAAGGCCTTTGTCCGAACCCGACCAGAACGTTTCCATTGGCCAGTTGGCGGAACCCCACTGCATGCTACAAACAGAAACGGAAAACTAGTATTTTATATTATTTCATGCAAAAGAGAAACATTGAAGTTGATTGAGCGGCTCGTACATCAGTAACTTCATACGGCAGCAAGGACAGTATAAAAAAAAACGCGATTCCGAAAAAAAAAAAATCTGTAACCACAATATTACGCATGAAATGTAACATTATTTTACATTCTTTGTACTACTGGCACTTTCGTAAAACATCGGAGATAAAATCAGAACAGCTGAGATTTTTATAACACCAGTAGCACGTTGGACAGATAAGACGGAATTGGACCAATCGTCCCATTGGACGAATCGGCATTGGGCCAATCGTCCCATTGGACGAATCGGCATTGGGCCAATCGTCCCATTGGACGAATCGGCATTGGACCAATTGTACTTTTGGACCAATTGTCTATTGGACCAATCGGCATTGGACCAATTGTACTTTTGGACCAATTGTACTTTTGGACCAATTGTCTATTGGACCAATCGGCATTGGACGAATCGGCATTGAACCAATCGTCGTTGGACAAATCGAACCAAACCCGATAGAGACACGTTATATCAAGGCCGGAGCCACGATACAGACACGTTATATCAAGGCCGGCGCCTGGTGCAACACAAGCAGTGTACTGCTGCCTATTACAGGGTGTATACACGCCTGTTATTTAAAGTATTAAACTGTTGATTGTTAATAGAAACGGTTTTATTATTTTGTGTTAATAAATAAGCCCCATAGATTTTGCCAATTAATATTTAATATTTATTTTGGTCCTTAAAGTTCAAGAATATGGATCGGTGTTTGAAAACTGGGTTTTTCAAACCGAAAGAAAGCTGTGTTTGTAGTAGCAACCAACAAACAGGAAATTATGAAACAGACGAATGTGAGCCACCTTCCATTCTGAAAGAACCTGTTAAGAAAAGAACAAGAAAAAATCGTAAGTACGACAAAAGTTATCTAAAATTAGGATTTTCCTGGACTGGAGATGAAGAAGAGCCTTTTCCATTATGCGTCATTTGTTCTGAAAATCGAACAAACGAAGGCATGAAACCATCCAACTTAAAGCGCCATTTTGAGACGAAACACAATCAGTACAAAGACAAACCAATTGATTTAAGAAAAAATAGACTTAAGGGTTTAAATCAGTCTCAAAAAGTAATGCTGGTATTGACAGGAGGTGACAACTTACAATCAAAAGATATCAAAAGCTTTGTTTCGCGTGTCACTTTAATTTCAAAATGCAGTGCAGCGGAGACGAATGGCGAAACTTTAGACAAGCCTGTAGCCAAGATAATGGCAATAGGAGATAAGCTTTTGATCGCATTGTTAATGACAAAAGTAATCATAGAAAAATCTTTTGATCGCATACCCCTCTCAAATAATACTGTGCATCGACGAATCGCTGATATGTCCGATAATGTAAAACAGATGTTATTGTCTGATATTTCTCAAAGTCGTTATTATGCGTTACAAGCCGATGAATTAACTGATATTACAAATATTGCAGATTTTGTAGTTCTTGTTAGATACGAAAAAGACCAGGAAGTTCATGATGACTTTTTATTTTGCCAGCCTTTATCAGGGCATACAACAGGAGAAGATATCTTTAATGTTATGAATAAATTTATGCAAAACAACAAACTTGATTGGAATCGATGTATTGGAATAAGCACATATGGAGCAAGAAGCATGATCGGATCTAAAGAAGGACGTGTTGCAAAGATTCAGACTGTTGCACCAAATGTCAAAACCACACATTGTTGAATACACAGAGAAGCTTTGGCAACACGTAAGATGCCAGCTGATCTAAAGAAAGTTTTGAATGAAAGCGTCAAAATCATTAATTACATTAAAAAGTTGCTTTTTGAATGATCGAGTTTTTTTCGCAATTGTGCGAAGAAATGGGAAGTAGTCATACTCAACTTCTTTTCGTACTGATGTTCGTTGGCTATCACGAGGAAACGTTTTAAACCGATTATTTGAACTTCGTGAAGAACTACAAGCTTTCCTTAATGAAAGCTTTGAGCTGAAAAACTGTTTACTCGACTGGGAATGGCTCAGTATATTGACATTTGGCAGAAATATTTTTTGTTTTAAATAGTCTCAACTTATCCTTACAAGGCAAAGAAATTTCACTGTTTCACGTTCAAGATAAAGTGAACGCTACCACGGCAAAATTAAATTTGTGGCAAAGGAGAGTTGGTAATGGAGAAATGGACTCGTTTCTCTCTCTTCATGAATTATGGACAAGTTTGGCTGGTAAAATTCATGCTGATACTCTGAAAAGTATAACACAGCATTTAGAGAATTTACAAGTATACTTGCACAACTGTTTTCCTGAATTAGACAAAGGTGTTGAATAGATAAGATATCCGTTCAACATTAATAGAACATCCATGCCAGAGGGTCTATCACAAGCGGAAGAAGAGCAAATTGTTGGAATTTGCTTTAGACGGATTCTTGAAAAATAAATATACGGAATGTGCTTTAACACCATTCTGGTTGCAAATGCAAAATGTGTATCCAGCGTTACCAAAGAAAGTCCTCAAGTACATCTCGCCTTTCCCAACTTCATATCTCTGTGAAGTTGCTTTTTCGAAGCTTTTTTTAAATAAAAAAAAAGGGAACAGGCTTTTGGATGTGGAACCGCATCTCAGGTTAAAATTCACAACCAGGAAACCAAACTATTATGAACTGTCGTCTCGACGTGAACAACTCCATCCTTCTCATTAACTAAAATGAATTTTGGGATTAAATGCTTGGTTTCGCCATCTAATTGTAGAATGTGTAACAAAAATCTAATCACATTATTTTTAAAATATTTTCTTTTCACTTTAATGTTTTAATTATTTTAAAATTTTTGATAACACAGAAATTCCTTTTAAGTTTTTGTAAATTTTGAAAAAAACTTGTATAACCGTTACTTTCATATATTGTTGTAAATACGTACAAAATATTTTAGCATTGTAACCAATGGCCTTTACCTTCACCTTAATTACACTTGTTCTGGCAACATTAAAATGCATGTACCAACATTTTTAATAATAAATAATTTTTGATTGTAATACAGTATATGCGATTTTTTTAATGGGGTGGTGCTGGGGGAGGGGGGTGCTGTACTCAGTGTTACAAAAGTTTTGGAAGGGGTACACAGATGCCGAAACTTTGGAAAACACTGGTCTAAGCGATGACTTCTGACCATTCATCCGATATGTGTTCGCGTTCGAATCTCGTTGAGGCATGGGTGATGTATTTGTCTCACGGCACTGGCTCTCTCCCTTCCACGTAACTAGTAGCTCTAAATTAGGGACGGTTACTGCGTATAGCTGATTGAGTTGCTCATGGTTTGTCGTTAAACCCCAATAAAAAAAAAGCAATCGCGAGATAGGCGAGGGTGATAAAAGGAATGACTCGGCGTTGTTAGGTTGGGCCGTTCACACTTGCGGGTGCGGACCACTGCATGGGATTGATCTCGGTGGAGAAAGCACGTGTAAGGAATGTGAATGCTGGGCGACATCAACAGGAATACTACCACCACACGGACAGCTTTATCAGAGGCATCATCATACTACTAGTTGGTCCGGTCCCTGCGTCGTACTGCGGTGGAAAGGCATTGGGTTGCAACAACTTTCGGCCGAATGTGGCGCCAGTTTTTAGAAGAAGGTAACGTTTGTCGCCTTAGTGGGACTGTAACACGTAGGCGGATGTCGCAATATGTCTTCAATCCCCTCATTCGACTGCAATTCGTGGAAGCTCCATGGTTCACAGCTGACGACATTCGATGAGCTGTACGTGCATCATAGACATCCCTGTATCAATACAGACTGTGAATCGCAGATTGACTGAGGCAGGCTTAGGATTTCGCCAGCCGTTGCGACGATTGCCACTCATGGCAGCACATCACGCGCAAGGTCGCAGTGTTTCAGTACCAGACATGCGCAGCGGGATGAACGGAAACATGTCGTATTCAGCGATCAATCTGGCTTCTCTCTCAGCCCTGAAGATCGCCGATTCAGAGTCGGGGGAAGACGTGGTGATTCTTCTGTTATCTGTGAGCGTCATACGGCTTCTCAACCTGGTGTCATGGTTTGGGACAATATCAGGTTCAACAGCCGTTCACCGATCGAACGTATAACGGGTAAAATAACAGCACGACGATACTTCGATGAGGTGCTACAGCACGTCTTGTTACCGTATCTTCGTGGTATCCCTGATGCGCAGTTTCAACAAGATAACGGCCGCCCGGAGGCTCTGTAGTCAAAGCGATGGCCTCTGATCATTCGCCCAAAAGGGGTACGGGTTCGGATCCCGGTGAGGCATGGATGTTGTGTTTATCTTACGGCACTGGCTCTCTCCTTTCCCTGGAACCAATGGCCCTAAATTAGGGACGGGCGACTACTTATAGCCCACTGTGTTGCTCACGGTGGTCGTTAAACCTCCAATCTAAAAAAATAAATAACGCAAGATAACGCACGCATGCACACTTCCAACAGACAATGCGTACAAGGTGTTCAGGTAGTGCCTTGGCAAGCGCGATCCCCAGACTTCTCCCCTGTAGAAAACGCGTGGGACGTCACTGGCAAACGACTTTACCGCTGTACGACTCCCTCGCAATGCCGATGTGTTGGGTATACAGATCAACAACGCATGATCAGCGATAACTCAGAATACCACTACCCGGGGACTTTTGCACTGGATGCCACGCCGTGTTGACGAATGTATATCCCAGCATGGAGGTCATGTTGACGAATGAATATCCCAGCACATTACAGTGTCGTCTCGCATATGGCATGTGTAATCTTTAAGAAATTAAATCACTTCTTTTCTACCTACTTTTGTAAATGTATGGTAAGTTTCGTCGAGCAGTGTATTTCCAACTTCATTTAGCGAGGGAATGGCGTACCACTACATATATCGTTGTATCGCTGTTGTTACTTCACCGTTGGACAGCACCATGTATGTGAACACGGAATACGCATTGATGTTGTAGTTTCAAAGACATTTATTAGGATTTTGAATATCAATCAGTGAAGCTGAGGCGCTTTCTGTTCATCCCATGGAAGTCATATTTAAAAACTGGGATTTCAAGAATGTGAATACATACCATCCATTGGAGTTTGTTACTTTTTCAGAGAGTTTAAAGGAAGGGTTTTCCTTTTCTTATATGACCTGGAATTTCAGCGTCGATTTAAAATCAATGAGCACGATGTTAAACTACTCACTTTAGATTTCTTACAACATTTGTATACTTTAAGCGATTCCCATGAAACTTCAGCTGTTGCCCTATTTTGTGTTCAAAGGTATCAGCATTTCAATTTTCCTTTTTTCTGTTTTGTCATCCATTTAACGTAGAATTTTTTTGATTGGCGATTTAACGACGACCGTGAGCAACTCAGTGGGCTATAAGCAGTCGCCGGTCCCTAAATTTACTGCACAGGCTCCAGGGAAGGGAGAGAGCCAGTGCTGGGGCGAACCTATCTCAGGCGAATGATTAGAAGCCATCGTTTAGACCACTGCGGCACTGTGGCGGCTAAGTTAGAATTAAGGGCTTTAGAGATAGATGGTGGTGACTGAAAGCTTAAAAACAAATCCAGAACTCATGTTTTACTGATGGCTGGTGCTCAAAACTTCTGGACGCGAATTTTGCGAGGTAGCCGCTTATACATGCATATCTTAACAATCGAGAGGAGCCTTTCTCTCACACACAAGTTATTTGTGAAATAACACAAGTTTCAACAGTATTAGGTTTTCTGGATTTTACTTTTCAACTCTAAAGGGGTTCTATAGTCGTCTAATCTAAGTTGGCTTGATTAAGCATTTCGTTAGCAGGGCAGATATTTGCGAAATAAAATATCTTTGTCACTGCTCTACTTGCGGATGCTCAAATTTGTTTATCGTGCACAACTTTTCTACAAACTTAGATTTTTAAACCCTCTGGCTACTTAACAACATAAATGATTTATACGTTACGGATCCCGCCACATCGCCTTCAAAATAATGTTGCCCCTCAGACTTGTTGTGTAACAGGCCTGAACACGAATCTGTTTAAACTTAGGGAGGAGAGGAAGAAGTATTAAGGGAGAGGGTAACAGGGCAGCGAAACATGTGCAAATAGGGTTCAAACATGTTCGAACTCGCAGTTGAGCTCATCTTCTTCTCTCTTTAAGGCTGACTCTTGCCAGTTGGAGTTATGTCTCTGCACTGAAACAATTGTCTATTGTGTTTGTTTTTCATAGTAAATAACGGTTTTTGTGGCAATGGCTATAGCAAGATGTATTAACATTACAGACTTTGTAAGAAGGGGTTACTATGCGCATCTTAGAGCAAAATTTGGGGGCCAGGAAAAATCATGGGCTCGAAATAAGGTCTATGCTGTTTGTGTTGAAATACTGAGGCAGTGGACAAAAGGTAAGAAGCATTCATTTGTTTTGGTGTGCCAATAAGATTTAGGGATAACAAAAAGATCACAGTGGTGACTGTCACTTTTGCTTCCGTAATAATGATGCACTAAAAATAAAGACGAGTTTTTGTATCCAAATCTTTGATCTACTATGCGACCTGTTGCTCACGAAAAAAGTATTCCATTGCAAATTCCATCCGAGACCCTTGAAGTTGATTTCTGTAAGTTCTGAACGAGAGAAAAAAGTGACGCTAAGGACACAGTGTTTCAGTGTGGTAACTGTAACACAGAACCTCAAGTTTTTCTCAAAGTAAGCTTAGTGATTTGGTGAGAGACTTAAGCCATGTAAAAGATTCTGCACAGATTTTAGATTCTAGATTGAAATGAAAGAAAAATCTATATTAACACCTAGAACACCTTTCGCTTGGTATTGGAATAAGAAGAAATAATTATTCTATATTTCTTCAAGAAGGTGGTTCTGTGTTTTGAACAGATATTACTGGTTTAATAGGAAAGTTTGGTCTTGAGTATAACGTCTATGAGAAGGGGACTTTTCACAGATTTTTCAACAGAAAAGTTGTAAGGCGGCTCTTTTATATAACGGTAAGCATTTCTATTTCTGTGGACCATAAGGGGCTGTTGGAGGAAGTTATGGCAATCTGGCACTAGTTCTAACTGAAATTAACTTCAAAGACAACAGGTGGATGATCTGAATGAACTTAAAGGTACTTTGTATGTTGCTGGGGCAAGAGTTAGTTTACACAAAGTTACCAGGTTTCTTATGTGAATGGCATAGCAGAGCAAATATTGAACACTGGACACAGAAACAATTTCTAGGTTGAAGTAAGATTACACCGAAAACAACGAATGTTGTACGAGACAGTTTTTTGATCCGATAAAGATTTCTCTGCCTCCTCTACATAATAAACGTGGCTTAATGAAACCGTTTATGAAAACGCTACCAGTGGATACAGATGCATAATAAAAACGCTTCCAGGATTCGAATAGCAAGTTCTAAGAAGGCATATTTGTAAGACCAGACATAATGGAACAACGTTTTTCAGTATGGAAAATTTTAAAACTCATTGCTGGACATTGTAAAATTAGCATAGATTATCTTCAGAGATTTCAAAAAAATTTCTTAGGTAACTACGAAGACACAAACTACAAAAGAATTACGAACACGATGCTGGAGGAGTTCCAGACTTTAAGATATACTCATAATATTAAAAGTAGTACATGAAAGTACAGGGTGTATCTAAAGTCTTTCCCTGATTACGGTAAATCGTATAAAATGAACCGAGCTAGTTAGACGTACCCGGTTTGCATTGATTGAATCATATTCTCAAGTTTTTTATTCGTTGTACTTTTGGAACAATAGGTGGCGCTGAACGTCTGCAGCGTAGTTTGTTGTTGAAAGCGTCAGTCGGCAAAATGGCGTCTATGCGAGAAGCCTAATTGTGTTCGCTGATTTCATGAAACCAAATCTGCAATTTCAGTGCAGCGGAAGTTTAGGGATGAGTATGACAGAGCTCCGTCTGATGTGAAGAGCATTAAAACTGGTATCAAAAGTTTAAACAGGCGGGCAATGTAGGTGACCGTGCAAGAAGTGGAAGACCTTCCATTAGTGAGGAAACTGTCAACGCCGTGCGTGATGCATCCGTACGAAGCCCGAGGAAATCAATTCGTACAACGAAGTAAATTTCTCCGTCATTTCTATCCGCGCCAGGATTCGAACCCGGGTCCCCTCATTCCGGAATAAGCTGCTCTACCAATTGAGCTACGCGGACATTTTATTCTGATTCCTATCTGCCTTTATGTCGCGTGCGTCCTTCGGGCAGGTACGTCACATCTCCTGGTATGTTACATTCGTTATGTCTCTAATGAACTGGGAATACCAATAAAGACAGTGCACCGCATTTTAAGAAAGCGGTTTCGTTTTTTGTTTTTTTTTCTTCATAAAAATTGCAAATTGTTCAAGCCTTGGAACGTAATGATGAGCCCAGACGTGTGACATTCGCTACGGATATTATTGAACGAATAGACGAAGATAATGATTGCCTGAAGCGGATTTGTTTTTCAGACGAATCCACTTTTCATACCTCAGGTAAAGTGAACACGCATAATGCCCGTATCTTTGGTTCAGAGAATCCACATGTATTTTTGAAGAAACAGAGGAATAGCCCTAAAATCAATGTTCGGTGCTGACTAATGCACAACGAAGTAATTGGACCGTTCGTTTTCATTGAGCCCACCATTAAATCGGGTATTTACCTCGACATGATGCAGATGTATGTTGCACCTTTATTGGAAGAGCTGCAACAACCGTCCTCTTCACAGTATGAAGAAAAGTTCGTCAATTCTTACATGACAAATTCCCTAACAAATGGATAGGCAGGGATGGTCCCATACAATGACCACCAAGATCCCCAGACATTACGCCCCTTGACTTCTTTGTAGGGGGCTATATTAAGGATCAGGTTTATGCACTTTGAAGAGAAGAATAACTAAAGTGTTTTCGACCATCACAGATTATATATTGCATTAGACATGAAAAGGGATAGAGTACCGACTGGATGTCCTCCGTGCAACAAAAGGAGCTCGCGTTGAGGTATACTGATGACCCGTGAAAAAAATCTGGATTTCAGGTAAGCTATATTGGAAAACCGTACGTGTCTAACGAGCGTGGTCCATATTATACGATTTATCGCAATGAGGGATATACTTTAGACACACCCTGTATATTTCCTATAGTTTTCTCATAGAAAATGCCAGAATGTACATTTCCTGTAGTCTCACTTGGACTACTTTCAGGAAAATCCGAGATCTCTGAGAGAAGAACAAAGTGATGGTCTTCACCAGTATGAAGAAAATCGTGAGAAGGTACTAAAGCAAATAAAGTGTCAATATGATGAGCGACTACTACAGTATGTTGCACAGAGAGACGACACCAGAAATACATAAACTGAAGTGTAAGAAGCGCAGTTTTAAAGGGAAAAGACAAAGATTTTCTAAGAACTCTGAAGCTCATTAGATGTAAGAGCAAAATATATGCATAAATGTTTTACACTTGATAGGTGTACCTTTAAATATTAAAATCAATTTTTCTGTTTGGTAACCTACTATTCTACGCATACTCTGAAGAAAGTGTTGCATCTTTTTGTGAAAAAATCTTACGTGACTGAGTCAAACTAAAACTGTATTTGCAATCAGCACCACAAATATGTACGGCATCTACTAAAATAACTCAAACAACTTTTAATATGCAACATTTTGTAAATCTAAGATATCGAACATCCATTCCCAAATGTTAAACCCCAAATATTATGTCCTTGATGAATTCATCTTCGCCCAGCTGGGAGTGTACAACTTTGTATCCTATTAATAGGACACTTAAAAAAAGTGTCAGAATAATGACACTTTGTTGCTGTCTGTGAAATACTTTTATATATACAGTTTACCTTGATTTAGGTATGGAAAGTCCTTGTTATAATGTATGGTTACACAGAAAAACACATTTTCCCTTTTAAAATACATTGTTGAAAATTCATTTTGTTCTGAAAAGCATGGATCAGGAAGATGACATGACAATCATTTGCATTATTTCATACTAACCGGGATCTTCGACTGAGATGCTCTTCAGTGAATGGTGTTGGCACGCGGGTAAATGGGGTCGAAGCTCCCCTTCCGCGCAGCGTATGGATTCCTCTGTGATTTTCACGTAATCCGGTTTGCACTCGTAATCCACTGAAGAGCCGTGAGATATCGTTAATCCGGATCGGTATCCACTCAAGTAATGTCCCTGAGGAATGACAGGAAGTTCACATGGACCTAAAGATGATAATAAAAAACATAAAATATTGAGTAAAGACGAATGTTTTTTATATCATGCTTGAAAATCAACATATGAGTAAATTACACGAATGAAAATGAAACTGGGACGATATTAAAAATCAATATGATTTTGATGACTTTTTGATAATATTTACATAAGATTATTGTAGGAATACAGATTTTAAAGAATGTGATTCAGTATTAAAGAAGGTATATACACTAACTACCAACAAGTAATTGGACACCTGTGATAGCAAAGGAAAACGAAGTTTATTCACCTTCAATAGTTGGTGGAGCCTCCACGAGCGGCGATTACAGCTGCGACCCTCTGGGACATACTCTCCACCAGGCGTTGTACGACGGCTAGCGGTATTTTCTTCCACTCGGCTTGGAGAAGACAGGTCAGTTCCTTCACCGATTTCGGACGGTAGGGGCACCCCTTAAGTCGACGCTCCAACTCGTCCAAGAGGTGCTTGATAGGGTTAAGGTCCGGAATCTGCGCAGTCCAGTCCATTCGATTAACCCCATTGTCGCCATACCAAGCCATGGTGGACCTCGCAACATGACAGGTGGCATTGTCATCCTGAAAGTAACATGGATCCACCCCGTAAAACTGCCACAACGTAGGAAGCGCATGGTCACCCAAAATGGTGCAGTTGGTCTCGGCGTTGATTCTATCAGGAATTGCGACCAAGGGTCCCGTGCCATACCAGGAGAAACACCCCCATAGCATAATTCCACCGGCGCCGAACTTCACAGTTGGCACAATACATTCCGGCAGGAGGCGCTCTCCAGGCAGACGCCAAACCCAGACCTTGCCATCCGAACGGTAGAGGGTGAGCCGTGATTCGTCGCTCCAGAGAACCTGTTTCCACTGTTCAACGGTTCACTGTCGACGTTCTTTGCACCACGTTAGCCGAGCAGCGCTATTGGACTTTGTGATCAAAAGCTTGTGGGCGACAGCACGTCCATGATAACCGAGCAGATGGGTTTCCTTACGGATGGTATTCATCGAAAAAACACTCCCGGATGGCTATTGAAACTCTTCGCGGATGTGGCCTATCGATTTGGTGCGGTTCTTTCGAATTTCTCTGGCCAGCACCCGTCGGTCTCTAACTCCCAGTTTTGTGGGTCTGCCAGGTCGGGGCATATTCCGACAGTCACCTCTCATCTTCCACTTGCCAATCACATAGGCCACTGTCGATTTTGGGTACTTCAACTTGCTGTATATGTCACGCATGGATCGGCCATTTCTGTGATAACCGACGATTACACCTTTTCTCGAAATCAAAGAGCTCCGAACTGCGTGGCATCTCGCATGCGACTGGTTGCGTTGTTGTTTCCCACACGATATTTAACGGCGGCGGCCGTGACGTGTATCAGGACCGCAGATATCGTCGATTGCAGGGGTGTCTAATTACTTGTTGGTAGATAGTGTAGTTGAAAATAAGGTCTACTGTCGGAACTGCTGAATTTTACATTAAAAATTATAATCTTTAAAGATTTTGAATAAATATTTCTTAAATTCATTAAGCAGTGCACAGAAAATAACAAATTTCCTTCAATTATCCACTGACAAATTTAATAATGAATAATCGATTTACGAATAGAAGAATGTTTTTCTTCTGGAAGGGGCTGGCCACCAGGTACTTGTAACTTGTAGACAGTGAATACCACGGGAAAGAGTAGGCACACGTGTCAAAATACAGGGCACAGAACTTTCCGGAAGCACCGATGAAGTAAAAACTCGACCGGCGTGCAGGACTAATGGCTGTGGTGAAAAGGTCATTCCCTCATGCCCACTTTAGGAGTGCTCCCACATCGTGTCTTCCGCGTTCTCCTACGCTTGTTTCGCCTATTCCTGTTTCGCCTAAAACTTTCATCTCTTAGAGTGGAAGGATTCACCTGGAGCAAACTTCCTTTTCCCCAATCCTTGTTTCGTCTATTCCTGCTACGTCGAAACTTAATGGGGCAAGAAACTGCTATTACATTATTTCGCTTAAGCTTTGGCTGAGTGATTTCAGAAAGAGATACATATTTACCTCCCGTGAATTTTTTTTTTATCGAAACACTAAATCTTTCGTGCGTAAAAGAAAAAAGAAAAAGAAAGGACAATTTTTCCCAGTGAAAAAAAAGCTAGTTTTATCCCTTGAGTTTGAAACTAGTTTTATTTCTTTAATCGAAAAAAAAAGGCAAGTAGAAAACAAAGTTGCACAAAACATCTATAATTTAAAAAAGGGGAGAGGGGGGGATGATATTACATTATTTCACATAAGCTTTGACGGAGTGATTTAAAAAAAGATACATCTTTAACTTCCGTGATTTTTTTTTTATCGAAACACTAAATCTTTCGTGCGTTAATGTAGGAGACATCAAATGCTAAGTAAAACGTAATAAACAGAAGGTAGTCGTCAGAGGTAGTCGTCAGCGTCATTAAGATATTAAATATGTCTTCCAATAAAAATCGTGAGAAACTATAGTGAGGGGTGGGGGAGGGGATATGTGGGTGTACGGCAGAATTCAAGAAAGCGCTGATAATGAATGGTAAAGAAGAGTAAAAGATAGACGGATGTTGATGCGGGGTCCGGACTTCGCCCACCGGACATTTGCCCAACCGGACACTTGCCCACTATGGATGATTTGTAGATAATATATAACGTCGGAGGACGTTTCTGGTCTAGTCTCGGAAAATTTATCACATAAATATTTATGGACCGTATGAAAATTGCACTTTGTTTTAGAAATGCTGAAATTTAAGGGGGTTACTCCCAAACCTAAACTTATATATATTACCTTTGTTATGGGATCAAAAAGCTCAAACTTAAATCACAAGACAACGCTATCAACAAATGAACAGCACACTTAAAAATTTGGAAAAGTTTAAATTTAAGGGCTGTTAAAACTAACATGTATAATCGTTTTCATGGGCTCTAAAAAATTCGAACTTGAATCACAAGACAACGCTACAAATCGACGAACAACGCACTTGAAAGTTTGGAAAAGTTTAAATTTAGGAGGTGTTAAACCCCCAAATGCAAACTAACATATATAATCTTTTTAATGGGATTCCTTGTGTTCACTCTTGTTGTTTGCTTAACTTTAAAACCTTAGAAATAGATTTGTTATAATGGTAAACGATAAGCATTTTACATTACGGACAAGAACATATTGTAATGTATCAAAATTTTCTTAAAAAAATTAAACAGGATGTACATCAGTAATCAAATATAAATTTTCATTTCGGCCAAAAACGAAGAGAGTACATGACCCCTTAGGACCAGGGGATCCGGACACGAGCACAATTTCGTTGACCGACTACGACATGAGCTCACCGGACATCAGTCACTTCCGAAAATGGCCTGATTTTATTGCTATTGAATGTTCACATGTGTAAATCCTAGTAGCAGAAATTTCTAGTCATAAAAATTCCTCATATTTAAAAGATCCCTATCCGTTTATAAGAAAACAAAATTGTTACAAACGAAAGTAGGATATGGAGGAACTGTCCACTAGGTAACATTTTCAAGCCGTAACACTGGGGGTACATTTTTGAAACCACAAATGAAACTAAAAGGCAGCACGTTATGCCCTAATGCTTACAAAGCATCTAGGCTAAAGAGCACTTTTGCAAACTGGAAGCTATAAATTTTTAGTTAGATACATTAAGTATGTATATAATTAAAAAATAAAATGAGACTATAAAAATAAAATGAAACTACTAAAAATAAAATGTGACAGAATTAGACACAACATATTGATTATGAGCAGCTTACGAAGGACATAAGCTTAGATCTTAAATGATAAGGTAAAAACGCTGTCTTATGCACGATTAAAACGAAGTCTGAAGATGACAGATGTACTTCGTAAAATTACATTTAATGAACTACACTGAAGAGCAATTGAATTAGAGACAGCTGGCGTTATGCAAATGTGGCGCTGTGGGCGATCCTGTAAACGGAAACGGCACGACGCATGCAGTGATCCGACAATATAAGGAGTGAACCGAGTGATGCGACGGGAATCAGTAAGAGTCGGACGCAGTATGGGTAATACGAAGGATCTAAGCGCATTTGATCGTGGGCAAATTGTCAGGGCCCGACGAATGGGTCACTCCATCTCGGAAGTCGTGCAGGCACTGGGATTGTCACGAGCCACTGGGTCACGGGTGCACCGTGCGTACAGAGAATCCAGTAAAACCATCCCTGCAAGGCCCAACTGCCGTGTACAACAGCATGTGGATGAGCGGGGTCATCGTCGGCTAGCTCGCATTGTAACAGCGGATAGACGGGCCACAATGCAAGAAATCACTCTGTAATTTAACGCTGGTGCACAAAAACGTGTAAGCAGCCACACCATCCAGAACCATCTCCTCGCTACGGGGTACAGAACCCATCGTCCCACGAAGGTACCGCTGCTGACCGCACATCACAGGGTGCAAATATTAGCATAGGCGCCGGAATATAGCCACTGGACACTAGACATGCTCAAAATGTTGCCTGGACTGATGAGTCGAAATTCACGTTGGTACATGCGGATGGCAGGATACGAGTAGGGAGCAAACCACATGAAGCGATGGATCCTTCTTGCCAGCAGGGTACTCTTTAAGCTGGTGAGTGTGGCACTCTCGTCTGGGGACTGTTTACGTTGACTGAAATGGGACTCCTGGTACGTGTGACATCGTGCATCACAGGTCAATGTTACCGGGATATCCTGGACGACCATTTGCTCCCGTTTGTGCGTCTTCAACATCCCACTGGGGATCTCATCCTGCAACAAGACAATGCACCGTGCCATCGCTCCCGAATTGTATCCGAATGTATTGTAACATTGTATTCGAATGCATGAACACTCCACCGACGTGACCTCGTTCCTTGGCCAGCTAGGTCACCTGACCTGAATCCCATCGAGCACATCTGTGATGCCATCGAGAGAGATGTTCGAGGCTCTGACCCCTCTCCATCAAATCTTCGTGAACTGTGGGAGCTTGTTCAGGGGTCGTGGATCCGTATGGTTTCCCAACGCTTCCGGTGTCTTGTCGAGTCCATGCTGAGACGAATCGCCGCCGTCATCAGGGCGAAAGGTGGTGCTACACGTTGCTAGACAGGTATCTCTAATTCAATTGTTTTTCAGTGTATATACAAGGTTAAAAGACACTCATAAGATCTTTCAGACTCCCCTGGAGTCCTTCATCAGATATAAATGACCGTATAAAAAGTTGTCATGGCATATAAATAAGGTAGTTGTTGCCACTTAATTCAATTCACAGAAGCAAATGAAAAGTCAAGCAATTTACATACCAGAGGCCTGCACCAAACACAGGTTGGAGGGAACACACACTGTGCCAGACTTCAGGGTGGAATGTAATTTTCTTTAATTTTTACAGGTACAATGGCTTTCCAAGCCTGGGAAACTTGGGTAGGTGAATCCTCGTTGCAACACATATTAAAGAATCTGTGGATGTACAGACTCTCTGTAAAGTGGATTTGTGTCTTACTGGCTGGAGTTATCAAAATCGTAGCTTCCTCCCAGTGTGGGAAGTAAGTTCCCTAAGTGACGAGGCAAGATAAAGCAGCAGATGAAGCATGCATTTTAATGTTATATTTATGTTCCGAAAAACGCAATTTCACATTCCTAATTGTAGAACCAACATACATGGGATGGTGTGTGTGTGTGTGTGTGTGTGTGGGGGGGGGGCTCTGAGTCCATTGGCTTCAGAGGAATCTTGTACACACCAAATCGTTCCAGGTGGTTCACTGGATCTCTGTCTTTGCGAACCAAGCCAAAGATAGTGTTGGTTCCAGGGCCGAAATCCAGGTTAATCTTATGACATGTTTTTTAAGATGTTTGTGACTCCGGGGACAAAGTTCATAGAACCCACACATCGGTGTTTTGGTTGGTCACCCCTTAAAGTAGTAGACGCCAATCTTCTAGTTTTTGCGATGTTCCTGTTGACAGTATGATTAGGATACCCAAACGTTGCAGCAAGGTCAGAAATCTACTGTAATTCTGCCGATAGAAGCGCACGATTGGAAGAGTGAGTGAAAGCCCTACGGACGAGAAAATAAAAGGTAGATAGTTTGTAGCTGCTAGGGTGTGTAGAGGAAAACGGAATAATAGCCGGTGAAAAAGAAAGTTTGTGGTAAACAGAGAAACTTAAATGATTGGAAACCGGATGCCTACGAAGCAGAAAATCCAAGAAAGGAAGCGATCCATTGGACTCCGATTCCACCGTAAATTTAATGTAAGGAAGGAAGAACGACATTAAATCGGCAAATATTAATAAATTATCCAACAAGTTGGGCCATGGGATGAGCACGTCGTCCACGTAGCGCAAAAATAATAGAGGTTTAATGGGGCAAGATGCCAAAACAGAATGCTCCAAATGTGGCACAGCAATTTATGCCAGTAGTGGGGAGAGGGGTAACCATATTGTGGCACCCTCAAGCTGCTTGAAAATTTGTCTGGTGAACCTAAAAATAGGCCTACGACGGATGAGGCGAAAAGCCCTTAAAATTGCCTGAATAACTTCACCCGGGTAAACTGCCAAAGTGGTGAGTTTTTCAACTATGAGATCATGGGCAAGGGGAACTGGTACATTCGTAAAAAGTGAAACAATATCTAAAGAAACAAGAATAAAATTGGAGGAAGAAGGAGTAACAGATTTGATTAGATTAATGACCTGAACCGAATTAGATACGGAATACGGTGACCCAGCAAATAAAGGGGAAAGGAGGCGGGTCAACGCCAGTTCTAGAGAATAAGTGGGGCTGGCGCGTCCCGAGACAAAGGGTAGGACAGGACGACCCTCCTTGTGAAGCATAATAGTGCCAAATAATTCTAGGATGCGTGGGCCAGTAGGTGGATGCAACGAATAACCCAAAACAGAAGAAAGACAATCATGATTTTTTAATTTGCTAAGAGCGGTTAAGGTGCTGGCAGTCGGATCTGAAGAGACATGAGAAAGAGAAATGTTGGACAGGGCCTCACTCATCTTACTAATGTACACGTCCTTATTCATGCACATCATTTGAGTGGACTTGTCAGCTTTTAAAATGGCAATGTTCGGTGCTGAACTCAATAGTCTTAATCCTTTTTGCTCAGCGCTGAAAACAGTGAAGTCCTGTTGACTGCAAGAAGGTTTTAAGTTTTGAATACTGCAGGCAAACCGATAACGGGCTGGTTCTTGCTGAAGTCGTAATGCTGCGATAATTTGTTCGGCTTGTGGAATAACTTGTAGTTTATCTGGCCTAAGTGCTGGGTATGCAAACTTTTGGCCTCTTTGTAGTGCTGCAATTTGTAGAGGTGTCAACACATGGTTACTTAGATTCATGAAACTAGGTTCTAGCTGTAATTTCTCCGAGGTTTGATGGGAACCAGTTGGGAAACGAGTAACAAGTTCCTGAGCCACTAAATACCTTAACTTATGAACGTGGGTCCTGTTGTATGTTTGAGAAACTGAATTACAGATAGCCTAAATAGTAACTTAAAATCTGTCAAAGACGATCGGGTGAATTCTCTGAGATTAGTGTGCGTATGCTAAGTAAGATTTTCAATGAAGGAAATCTATATAACCTCTCTTCTGCCAAATCGCCAATTGTAGTCTTTTTCGTTCAGCATTTTTAATGATGATAGCATCTTGTAGGGAAATAGGGGTACACCGAATATTGAGGAATCGAGGTATAACTAACCCAAGTCTTTACAGTTTAAGAGATAAGACAGATGTGTGTCTTGAATTTCCAACTTACGCCTGAAGGAACGAAAACACTTGACCAAATGCTCCATGATGCGCTAATGCGGTCAGATAAAAACAAGAAAGTTAAAATTACATACCGAAGGCAGCAACATTCATTGATGATTATGACGGTGCGTGCAGACTAAAATTAAATGATAAGGTAAAAACGCTGTGTTATGCAAGATTAAAACGAAGTCTGAAGATGACAGATGTACTTCGTAAAATTGCATTGAATGAACTATATACAAGGTTAAAAGACACTCATAAGATCTTACAGACTCCCCTGGAGTACTTCATCAGATGAAAATGACCGCGTAAAAAGTTGTCATGGCATATAAATAGGATAGTTGTTGCCACTTTGTCTCGCCTCGTCACTTCGGGAACTTACTACCCACTCTGGGAAGAAGCCAAGATTTTGACACCTCCAGCCAATAAGACTCAAATCCGCTTTACAGAGAGTCTGTACATCCACAGATTCTTTAATATGTGTTGCAACGAGGATTCACCTACCCAAGTTTCCCAGGCCTGGAAAGCTATTGCACCTGTAAAAATGAAAGAAAATTACATTCCACCCTGAAGTTTGGCACAGTGTGTGTCCCCTCCTACCTGTATTTGGTGCAGGCCTCTGGTATGTAAATTGCTTGACTTTTTATTTGCTTCTGTGATTTGAATTAAGTGGCAACAACTACCTTATTTATAAGCCATGACAACTTTTTATGCGGTCATTTTCATCTGATGAAGGACTCCAGGGGAGTCTGAAAGATCTTATGAGTGTCTTTTAACCTTGTATATAGTTCATTAAATGTAATTTTACGAAGTACATCTGTCATCTTCAGACTTCGTTTTAATCGTGCATAACACAGCGTTTTTACCTTATCATTTAATTTTAGTCTGCACGCACCGTCATAATCATCAAAGCTTAGGTCTTATTTGTAGGTTTTAAGTGGTAAGCATAATATTTGGTACGTGCACATAAGAAATAATATTTGTAAAAATCTGAGGATATATCAGTTACATTATTATACTCCCCTCAGGTTACTGAGAAATTACTGGCATCATGATAGTAAAAAACTCATTAACGTTGGACTAACCTTTGTACTCGATGCGGCTCTTTTGACTCAACATGAAGTAGTAAAAAGCATTTAAGTCACCATAAATTAAACTGTGGCTGCCATACATAAGCTTTTTCAGTGACTTCTGAATTATGTTATGACTTATGAGTGTCACAGAAATATTAGTTATCCACCCACCCTCCGAAATAGAACTGGACAGGTAGCTGGCACATTAGGCTCAGATAATATTAAAGATGTAGAGTCACAACTTTGCTAGTTTCTTTCCCAGATAGTTCTGTAGTCTTGGCCTTTGAACTGAAGAGGTAAAAAATTATGTCATGGTCTCTTTTGCTTTTTAGTCAGCATTTGATGTCTTATACATTAACGCAAGAAATATTTAGTGTTTCGATAAAAAAAATCACGGGAGGTAAAGATGTATCTTTTTTTTAAATCACTCCGTCAAAGCTTATGCAAAATAATGTAATAGCATCCCCCCTCCTCCTCCCCTTTTTTAAATTATAAATGTTTTACACAGCTTTGTTTTCTACTTGGCTTTTATTCTTGATTAAAGAAATAAAACTAGTTTCAAACCCTAGGGATAAAACTAGCTTTTTTTTTTTTCACAGGAAAAATTGTCCTTTTTTTTTAACACACGAAAGATTTACTGTTTCGATTAAAAACAAAACCACGGGAGGTAAAGATGTATTTTTTTAAATCACTCCGTCAAAGCTTAAGCGAAATAATGTAATAGCATTTTTTCGCTACATTAACTTTCGACGTAGAAGGAATACGCGAAACAAGTATAAGCGACAAAAGAAGTTTGCTCCAGGTGAATCTTTCCCCTCTAGCAGGTGAACGTTTTAGGCGAGACAGGAATAGGCGAATCAAGAATTATTTTCTCATCTAAAATGGCGGAACCCATTAACTTTCGACGTAGCAGGAATAGGCCAAACAAGAATAGGCGAATCAGGAAGTAAACCTCCCACACGGTTCGGAAACGTTCGTTGGGAGTGGTATTGGGTTGTCTAGTCCCAGTGAACTATTCATCACTCCTGTCTGTCATCGTGATCGTTTTCACTGAAGTCGCGTATGAATGGTTGAAAACCGGAACGGCTTTCAGCAGTGTTGACTGATGAAAGCCGTGCACTGTTTCTGCTCCTGTGTGAATAATGGACGAATAACGTTCAGATCTGTCGGATACAAAAATAAAATTTCGTAAGGGCTAGAGATACCACAAATTACTGTTGCAAAGTCTTCAGTAGTCGTCAGATATGACTGGTCTAGGAAGCCATCGGATTGACAAAAACAATTCCCGTACTAGCAGAGTGCACTATGGTAAGCCATTGTTGCACTTGAAATATTATAAACCCAGTGGGCGTCAGGTTTTTGGCGAATACTAATACCACAGTGCTGCAGCAGAATCGTAACATACGTATCGTAACTCGCGATGTCAATGTTGTTACCAGATTGATACTTCAACAAGTAAATATCTTTTCATTGCCTACTAGATTACCAGTTCGATCTCTAGTAGAACTTATCTTGCAGATATCGACTCCACGAACACATTCCAGAGTTTGAATTCAAGTATATGAGGAGGGTCACTCCCGATATCAATTTACAGAAATGAAAATATTTTTCACTCATATCTCAAATTAGACCTACTGCAATTATTTGGAAATTTAATTAGTTACTCGTATAGTTTAAAAATCAACTTTAGTTAAAATCGGATCCCTCTTTTGTGATTTCCGTTTCCTTCACCGTACTTTCTTCATCATTTCCCCTATATTTTTCTCCCTGAAATTTATTTGACTCTACATATACATAAAAACATGCTTAACTATGGCCTGTAACGTTAACGAATGCTGCGTTCTAACTGTGACCTGATTCTATTGTTTCCAGCTCGCGAATATTTAGCTATGTGCCTGTAGAAACCGGCAGCGTAGAATATTAGAATTGAAATATTCTGATCAAGAAAATGAAAAGCTCCCAGTTCTGCATATCAGATTATTCTAATAATAATCTCTTGCAAACACATATATAATTTGTATTAACGCAGAAGATAATTCATTATTACTGCCATAGCATTGTCGTGTTCATTATCAGGATTTGCTCTCAAGCTATACTTGTGGTTATTGCAAAACTAACCTGTAAAAATCGTAGCCCTGTTTATTGTCAAATTTGGGGTGTAGCAAAACTTTATGGAAGTTTCCGATGAAGGCAGCAGCGTAGCAGGCAGCGTTTATGAAGTCTTGAAATTCACTGATCACTTTTGAATAAGATATTGGATGGAGCTTACCAAGAAATTCATTTTATTTCTAAAAGATTTACTAAAAGAATCTGACATTCTACATAACACCTCATCACTGAAAACCAAGACATTTAAAATACGCCGAAGGATCTCCGTGGTCAGTGAGTGTAGTTTCTGTGCATTGATACGTCAGATAAATTTCCTAGAGAATGTTGTTGTGTTTAATTAAATATTCGGTTCGCTGTGACGATAGTTAAGCAAAATGTGTTAAAAATTTACAAGTGAATTGGAATCTTAATTCAATTGTAGAAAGCTGATAAGCGAAGAGCAGGGAACTGATATAGATAATTGAAATAATAGATGAAAAGTTTGGTTTAAAAAACATTGAAACGGAGGCAAAACGGAAACATGCCTGCCGAAAATTGCATTTTAAGATCAAGAAATACATCAGATACCGAAACAATGGTTATGTTGTTCTAAGTAACTAATGAGAGAGGCCTGGAAGCTGACGGGTTCTAAATCTTGCATTTCAGCGTTCATTTTCCTCAGAGCTTTACCAAATAAATAAATTATCATTCTTCTGTTATGAAAATGCAATGTGCCTGCAAAAAACAGGTCCTCAAAATAGGTCGTGAATCTTTTGGCCCTCGAGGCTAAAAAGTGTGTAATGGAGGAAAAATTATTTCTGGTGAATATTTTAACATGTTACGGTAATCGTGTTATTTTATTGTTGTTCGCATATTTTCATGTATCTTTCTGTATTGTTCATGTATAATGAAAAGTATAACTGCATTAGTTAAGGAATATTTACTCACAAATCTTTCCAAACACGAGAAACAAATTTTTGAAAATTTCCATGTTTCTCCTGCTCAGCAATAGGAAACAACTGCGCCTTTTTGACTTTTCGAGCTGGTTGTTGCAAGCCCTGTGTGTCGGAAAAGAATCTGTGTAAATCTTGCTGCTGGTACCATAGCGAAACAGTTCGCACTTAGTTCCTTTGTAATAGAATGAGTGGAGGTAACTCTCGAAATATGTATTTCATTTTTAGTAGGGCTTCAGAAACTCAGACTGTTTAAAAAACGGTTCGCGAGAACAAAGGTTTTGTGAACGCTAAGTTTGAGATTACGTTTATAACACAGTGCTCGAACATGAGGCATTGCCTGCTATAAAGAAGGAAGGGTGAGTGAGGTCACTGCTGGAAATGTGAGAGAGTTCTTTTCATCGACAGGTTGCACTTTTTGCGTTCTGAATGGATACGCGGAGTCAGATTTGATGGTTATCCTCTTTTCTGGAAAGAATAAGTCTTATCGTCACCGTCCCTCAGTATTCCAAAGGCTCACGAGAAGTGTTTGAAAAGAACCACGATTCTCAAATAGTGCGCTAAAAATCTGGTGATATTAAAGTATATGGAGCAATGGAAAATCTATGAACTGTACTTAAAGAAGTTGTACTTCCAGCTAAAGCTGGGAAGTACTTAAGAAGAATATCATAACTAAGTTCTTTTATAGCAATCTCCTTTTTTGAAGCACTCCAGGTAAGCATAGAAACTCTCTGCAAAGAATAATAGTTAATATGAATGCTTCATCGTGAAACACTAATAGTTTAGTTATAAACTAATGGAATACACAGGGAAACTACAAAAATGTTCTGAGACAAAAGTAGCTATTTTTTGCTAATTTGGACATGATCATCACGAATGACGAACTTAAAAATCGCGAATTCGCTCTCGTTTTTGAGATACGGGGGAGGCAGAGGGTTCAGTGGGAAAGGATGGTCTGCACCGGAAGTCCGATATGTCTAGCACGTGATTCCCCACAAGACGGAAAACCTTGAGCACCAATTGGACGACGCAACCTGTAGGTGTCATTGCAACCACATTTCCTTTTTGTCATCATTTGCACTGGGGATTCTGTGAGTGCAGACGTGTCGTTGAAGTTGCCTCGTGAATGTGTGAACAATGCGGATATTTTTTGCTATATTTGTGTACAAATTACTTTGCTCTCACAAAGGCGACCCATTACACCGATGATAAAGAAAGCTAACAGCCTCTAATTTGGTTGTGAGATCGGTAACCAGGACCGTTATTGGACCCTACATACATGTTGTCAATCCTGTGCAAAGAATATGCGCTGCTGGTCGAACCGAAAAGGAAAATTGATACGTTTTGCAGTTCCAATAGTGTTGAGGGAACCGACAAACCATTTTAATGATTGTTACTTTTGCATGACTCCTCCAATTGGACATGGTATTTATAACAAGGGAAACTATCGAACCTCCCGACGACAATCGTCACGGAACTTTCTGTGGTAGACAAGCATGACACCAAAGTAACAGGTGTGAAGTACGGCATTTCGCAATCGCCCGCAACCCCTAAAACAGGGCTTATAAAAGTGGGACACCGGCCTGTAATGCATGCAGCCAGAAAGTGTCAAACAACATTTACCTGTTAGATATGAGGCACCTAAACGTCGAGAAAGACCACGTAAAACACCATTAAGTTGCAAATGTTATATACATACCTCACTCCACGTCATGGTAATGTGTTGAGAGAAGGCAGTGCTGCAACGGTTTTCTTTGCGACCTTCACATTGTCATAGACACTTTGCATGGTTTGTCCGGAAAACTGTTCGTGAATGCTTTTCCATTTCACTTTGGGAGGTGATGGTTCATAGTAACTCGAACTCGAAATGCTTGGCACGTTGTGTGCTGGAGTACCCGGTGTATCACTATGTTCAGGTAACGTGTCCGACGTTTCATCACTATCACGCCACAATGTTTGTCCTTCAAGCATGTCGGTCCTTCAATGACATATTGCTCCAAAACGCTATACAACTGCCTTGTAATTCGCCTGTCGATGTGCGTTGGAGCCGTGTCGTCCGCTTGGTACTTCTGCGCCACCTCGTTCACCAGTATCTATTCTACAGCATGAGGGTTACAAGCCATTGTCTTAAAACACACAACACAATATTTGAATGCGTATGAACAGGCCCGTGCGCTGTCTCACACTACTCACGTTTAGCAGTCAGATCATATGTAGAGGATTTTAGGAAGGGAGTGTCTGACCCCAGGTCTTTAACAACCCTTAGAAATACGAAGCGAGGAGAATTGGGCTAGAGTGCCCGATAGGAAAGTGACACGGAAGCGAGGTAGAAAAGGGGAAGAAGAAACTCTTATTTATTACCGGGGGAGTGCTCTGGGTCCGACGGCTTAACTTGCCCATCCGACGCACGGCAGGTATGGATCGAGTGTTCGTACCTGCCTAGTATCGAACCTGGGGTTATCTCCCTGGCAGTCACGAACGCTGACCACTAGGCCACCCGCGGCCCGTTTAGCAATCACTGACGTACACAAAGCAGGACACCTTCCAGGCATGCGCAGTATCACCCAATCACACCACACCCACATTTACATGTTGTTTGACACTTTATGGCTGCATACATTACAGGCGGGCGTCCCACTTTTATGAGCCATGTTCTAGGGGTTCCGGATTATTGCGAAATGCCGTACTTCACACCTGTTACTTTGGTGTCATGCTTGTCCACCACAGAAGGTTCCGTGACGATTGTCGTCGGGAGGTCCGGTAGTTTCCCTTGTGAGAATTATGCCCAGAAGAAGCCGCCCAGCGGAGTTCAAAAGCTCGGCAAATATTGAGAGTTTGCAATAACGCCATTAAAGGAGATTTTAGATTAACATGAATTGTATGTATAAATGGTGAAGAGTAGTTGGTAACAAAATACTTTTGTTTTCAAATTGCCGTGTTTTTCTTTTGTCTTTGTTCAGTTCAGCCGAAAAATGTCGTAACCAAAGTGTCCCTGTATACTTAAGACATATGACCACTTCTGACATTAAGGTAGATAATCCATAATAGATTACATTTGCTTTAAGATATACCTTGATATGTGTGGCACAGTATTCGTAAGAAACGCACTTATCATTCGAAAGATCACAAAGCAATTTTGAAGAAATTTTGCATGACATATGTGCACGCGTATGACCACTCCTGACATTTAAGTAGGTGATCCATAATAGATTACATCTGCTTTAAGATATACCTTGATATGTGTGATAGAGTGTTCGTGAGAAAAGCACTTACCATTTGAACAACCACAAAGCAATTTTGATGACATTTTGCATGACATACAGTATGTGCATACGTGAAATCAGGCTTTTCAAATAAGTACAGATTTTCAGACATCAGTTACTATAGATTCAATACCATAATAACCGATTTCAAGAGATATGTAGTGTTGGATTATAAATGAAATTTTCTGAAACTCTGGAACGCACGAGGGTGCCTTCTGAGGAAAAATGTAAAAGCTAATTAAAAATACAGTAATGCTCTCATATTTTCCGTAGTGCACTAGCATGTGGGATAGCCATGTTGGAAGCCTGCTGGAGATCGCTGAGTACTGCCTGTCCCAACAGGTTGCGCTAAGCGATTTCTCAAAAAAAAAAAAAAAAAGAAAAAAAGAAAAAAGAAAGGGAAACAAAAGAGGATAGTTGAGGGACAAAGAATTACAGAATGACAGCAAATGATCTTATAGAATGAAAACCAAAACAAACAAACAAACAAACAAAAAAACTGTCACCGGATTCTCCGGCATAATGAACACGTCTTTTGAATCTCTTTCAACCCGAAAAGAAGTTTTAGAAGCAGATTTTTAGCAAAAGAAAAAAATAATCAAAAACAGTATGAATTTACGCTACCTAGTGGAAAAAATTAGAATTTTGAAAATGCAAAATGTGAGCACAGTGCACTTCATAGTGAATGGAACCAGGCACACACACACAAGCACACGCACGCACGCACGCACGCGCACACACACACACACACACACACACACACACACACACACACACACACACACACACACACACACACACACACAAGTCGACCGGATTTCTAAAATCTGTAAAATATTTTCAAGTAGATAGCCACTTACACCCATTTGCGACAAAAATGTACGCTGCGAAAAGTCACAAACTACACGTATAGGTGAAAATATCAGAAGCAAAATGCGTTTTTCAAATCGAACAATTAGAAAAAGAGACATCAAAGAAACGGAAGTTGGTCAGACTGCAGAACAATGTTGATCAGAATCTATCCAAATTATTATCAGAGTGAATGAACTGAAATGTGACTTACACTCACGGACAATGAAATTTCCGCACCAAGAAGGAAGCATCGGACTGAACTGAAATTTCATGGGCGTAATGATACAAATGAAGGATACACATGATTGCAAAAACATAGCTGCAGGACAATTACAGAGGGAGCTGTGGAGCTGTGGCACGCAGTCCGGTCATCTTCCATAGCGCGTCGCACCGCCTCCTGCGGCGATGCATGCTGCAATGCGGTCCAGCATGGAGGCGAACAGACACCTGATGTTGTCCTGCGGCAGACTGGCCCACACGTTTTGGACGGTTTGCTCCAAATCCCGTATAGCGCGGCAAGAAGGCAGCTGGCGTTTCAACTAGTCCCACACATGCTCGATAGGGGACATGTCCGGGGAGCGGGAAGGCCGTGTAAATGTCTGGACATGACGTAGGCAGTTCTGGGCAACCCGAGCCGTGTGCGAGCAGACATTATCTTGCTGGTATAGCGCACCTGGAATCTCGGCCAGGAATGGGAGCACAAGGGCCATAGTATCTCATCTACATACCGCTGGCCCGTCAATGATCCACGTACCACTACTAGAGCTGATCGGCTATCGTAGACAATGGCTCCCCTGACCATAATACCTGCAGTTGGGGAGGTATGGCGCTTGATAGTGAGGTTGGGATTGTGCCGTTGACCCGGGAACCTCCACACCCGGACACGATGATCATCTGTCCCCAAATCGAGCGGCACTCATCGCTAAACACCACACGTGGCTCTGGCCAGGCACCACTGCAAATGGAGCCGGAGATGTTCCAGCGTTAATGACATCACACGTAAGGAAGGGCGGGATCACAGATGCACTTCCGCGAAGCACCGGGAAATGGTTCGTGAGCACACAGGAGCCACTACATCTACCTGTATAGTGGACCGGGTCCCCATGGGATCCGTTCGGGCTTGGCGCACCATCCGTCGATCCTCTCTACCGGTGGTTCTCCTGGTGCGTCCGGAGCCGCTCAGCCGTGTGTCAGTGCCGTCACGTGACCACTGCTCCTAACACAGTCGGACGGTATAGTCAAAACGATCCACGTGGCGGGCTATACGGCGCTCCGACCACCCTGCGGTTTTTCATTCCGATGATCAGGCCCTCTCAAATTCCGTAAGTTGCATCAATCGACGTCTCTGGCGTCTACCCGGCATTCTTGTCACTTTGTGCTCTTGCTTGCGTTGGCCAGTGCTTTTTGCTTCCATGAGGCACCAACTACACTCCGGTTTATAAGGCTGCTGATTCGTGCTTGCAGTGCCAACACAGGGTGTGCGGTCATGCGCAATCGCACCAAATGTGGATCATTTGCATACCAGCACGCACTCTAGCTATTTGCAAGTTTCGTGGTTGTAGCATGTTTTCTTTAGGTGCGCAAATTTCATTGTCCATGAGGGTAATTTAGAGTTCATACCTGACTGATTTAAATTCATCAAGGAGCTTACGAAAAACAATTTTGCCGCTCCAGTGATGCGGTGGTCTAAGCGCTGGCTTCTAGTAATTACTCTGAGATGAGTCCGGGTTCGAATCCCGGCGAAACATGAATGTTGTGTTTGTCTTACGACACTGGAACGTTTCATCTCCTGGAATCAGTGGCCCTAAATTAGGGACGGACGACTACGCGTAGCCCATCGAGTTGCTCACGGTGGCCGTTAAGCTCCAAACAGAAAACAACAACTAAATATTTTTAACTGAAGGGAAACGACAATACATGGTGTTACAACAAAACAAACCCAAAAGAATAGACAGAGGACTTTACGGCAAAATAACAGTTGTGCTCCTGAGAATGTCTCAAAAGGGGAGATACGAGCTAAGCGCAAATTCTTGGAAAGTAAAATACACTTTTAAATAGCCCAGTGAAGGCTACGGTAGAAGAACGACAAAGTGCAAAACATCTGACAGTGAGAGGAATATTTGATTGCATTGGAAGAAATTTCCAGAGATCATAAAAGCGATTACTTGCCACCAAAACACGGATTCTTAGAACTAATACAGTAAATAATTGCAAAGGTGAAATATTGTTCTTTTAACATCCTTCATGAACTTTGTATTGTGAGTTTTCTTAGCCAAATTTCTAACGTTGCTAAGCTGTCTTCTGACAGTGGTCAAACAATGCGAGCTTTACTAAAACCCCTGCTCAATATAAAAGAAATCGGTTCAAAATTGCGTTATTACTTTGACTAAACTGAGTTCTAAAGAAGAAGAACGGCTCCTTAATGACAATGAAACTCTTCCTACCTCAGGATAAATGTTCATCGTTTTATTGTCTATGACTATTCAAACCTTCGCATTCAGTTCTATCTGTGGGTCTGAGTTTCGACCGCGGTAGAACTTCTGCGTAACATTGATTGAACTGGAGACTAAAGTTGGTTGAACTGCCGCTAAACACAGAAGAAATTTAGTACACACGGCCAAAACGCCCTGATGGCTGGCTGTACATGCGAAAATAAATGGCGTGTGGGTTTTCGAGCAACTTACATGAAAACCGACCTCGAGGAATTGATGAAGAATTGGTAAGGATTTATTTATTCTTTTCGTAACTTTTCATTTATTTCAATCATTCACTTTCCACTTCAACTTAATAATTTTTAATATTATTTTTAATTTTACATATATTTCTTTGAAATTATTTATTTTATCTATATTTTACTAGATTTCAATATGAGGTATACACATAAATGTTTGTATTCAGATTAATGATGATTAAAATTTATAAAATATTTAATCATTCCTTGTACGCAGAACTTTCACTTCCACTTTGCTGGGAGAACTACCTAGAACAGGTTTTATACAATTTATTTAGAAACACCCCTTTTGAAAACTCTACGAAGAGATTCAAATGAAATGTTTCTTAAAATGTAGGAAAAGAAATAAAAACAAAGTATTATTTGAATGATAATAAGAGTTGATGACAAGATAGTACAGCAAGGAAAAGTTTTCAAAATACAAAGATTCACTTTTGGATCCTTAATGTTAAGGTTTTTATTAAGAATAAACCTATTCTTTATTTTAGATTTAATTTTAATATTTTTAATATTGTACTGGAATTTTTTGCTTTTTAAATTTAATTTTAATATTTCAAATATTTTGCTGGAATTGACATTTTTAAGCTTTAGTATTTTTTAATCCAATATTTTATTGAGAACATTGTTACCTTTTTTTGTAAACTGTTGGCTTTAATGGTATAAATTTTTTAAAAGGCTTATTTATTCCAAATTTTCTTGTTTCAAATTTTAATATAATCGGCGAAAATCACATTTAGTAGCTACTTTAATTTGTTCCGTATTCTTATGTTTTGATTATATGATTTTAAATTCCTATATTTCCTTAGATTGTATTTTGTTATAGCAATTAAATAATGTATTGCATTATTTTTTAAATTATTAAATTTTATTGGGGCATGATACAAAATTTGATTATGAGGGAAATCTTCTATTAAGTTTAAATACGTTTTTAAGCAAGTCCAAATATATTTCGCAAAATTACATTCAACAAAAATATGGTCAGTGGTCTAGAATTCCACAGTATTTACAATTTGAATCATTTGACAAGTGCATTTTATGTAACTATTTACGATGTGGAATTACATTATGTGATATTTTAAAATTTAGATCAACTATATGAGTTCGTAATTTAATTTGGCAGCCCCGGTGGCGCAGTGGTCTAAGGCGTTGGCCTCTGATCATTCGTTCGTAAGGGGTCCGGGTTCGAATCCCGGTGAGGCATGGATGTTGTGTTTGTCTTACGGCACTGGCTCTCTCCCTTCCCTGGAACCAGTGACCCTAAATTAGGGACGGGCGACTGCTTATAGCCCATTGAGTTGCTCACGGTGGTCGTTAAACCTCCAATCAAAAAAAAAAAAAAAAATTTAATTTGTGTTTGTTGAAGCCAAATGGGTTGTACAAGTGATGTATTTAATATGGTTTCTAGTTTTGCTTTATTTTTTAAGTTTAAAATTTTATAAATATCTTTCGATTTATCATAATGTGTAATATTTTCAATAATTGAAATTGCATTTATTTTCCCCCAAAGATCTCGAAGATCAGTGTATCTATTATTTCCAGTGAAAAAAGAAAAGGGTTTTTCAAATTCCAAAGAACTAAAACACTGCAAATCTTGTCCTACCTGAAATTTTAAAATTTTAAAACCTAAAATTATTTTGGAGAAATTTTCTAAGTGTTAGGAATCTTAAAATTTGACTTTTTAGTGGTAGCCGAATGATGCCTAACCCTCCAAAATTAACATCACTATACAGTATCTCAAGTTCAATTTTACCACCCTTTCCCTCCCATATAAAGCTAAAGGTTAATCTCTCTGCTCTTTTAGCTATATTGGAAGGCAATAGTGTAGTTTCAACATAATAACAAAATTT
The DNA here is from genome assembly GCA_039090855.1 of Macrothele yani. Taxonomy (NCBI): domain Eukaryota; kingdom Metazoa; phylum Arthropoda; class Arachnida; order Araneae; family Macrothelidae; genus Macrothele; species Macrothele yani. The sequence continues at coordinate 68,215,336 of CM077025.1, read as the reverse complement.
TGAAAAATGTAAAGAATTTATTATTTTGGATTTCGAAAATATTGAAATTTTTTATTTTCTAGTTTATCATTATGCTTTTCCATATCTTAAAAACACTTCTGCTACTTTTTTCATGAGGTTTGGCACAGTGGTATCAATTAGAATTCCTAATATTTGAATATGGGTGCTTACGTGGAACGCATTCCGGAAGGTTGTCAACGGCCCAATCTCCATACCAGCATCTTAGAGTGTCTGGACCCATGAGTTGATATCCTGGAAGACAGCTTAGTGTTAGAACTTCTCCGTGTTCTACTGTGTCGTCGGCAGACACGGTCATTTGGAAGTGATGATAAACACCGTTTGGGGTTCTTGGTACGTCACAAGGCACTGTGAATGAAAAAATCAGTAGCTCAAACAATCTTTCAGAAAGACTGTATAATGCAAAAACGTTAGATAAGATTCACTAAACAATTTTACGTACCTTTTATTCCCTTCAGAATTTTATGAAACGCATTGCTTGCCAGAATATGATTATGTTTGCTCTTGCTGTTAACAGTGTACGGAAAGACAAATTTTGCTGAATATTGTAGTTGACAGCAAGTACAGAATTCAATCCAATGATATCTAATGATGCAATATGAATTTAATATTAACAAATTTAACATTATGTTAGTTTAATGATATTATTTTAATTTTAGCAACATTATATTTGAGATGTATCTCATATGTGCAGATTTGTCCCGCGATTCCCATACATAACCATTTAGGCAACGCCACTGCATTGCCTAAATGGTTTTGTATGGAAATCGAATTTAAATTTAAATAAACCATTTTAACAATAATAAATTGTTTACACATGCACAGTCACCATCTCTTTGAAATCTAATAAAAAAGTGTTTATTAACACCAATTGTTTCACATAGATCATTTTACATACACTCAACGGACAAAACATTAGGGATACCTACCTACCTAATAGCATGTTGATCTTCCTCTTGCACGAATAACAGGCTATATACACCGAGGCATCGACTCCACCAATACTGGAGGATTTCTGGAGGTAATACCAGCCATGCCGGGTGTAGCATTGTCCACATCTCCGTCCAAGTCAGTCCAGGATCTATAGATTTGATGTTCCGCTCCAATGAATCCCAGAGAGCTTCTATAGGGTTTAAATCAGAGGATCTTGATCGGGTGGGGGGGTTGCACTGGATGGTTCCAGACTCTAATAAGTGTTCTTCGAGCCCTGTCTGGTTGGTTGCGGCCCGGTGGGACGGCACATTGTTCTACTGAAACAGACCAACGGCCGCAGGATGCGCGAAGACCACGGAAACGTGTAGGTGATTCGCCAGCAGATGCTGGTTGCACGCAGCGGTTAAGGACCTTTTCAAACACACTATGGGGACATAATGTATTCCACGAGAAGGATCCCTAAACCATCAGAAAGACACTAGCGCCTCGAACAGAGCCGACCTGGCACGACGGGGTCATGGCCTCATGTTAACGTCGCCACACCGCACCTTTCCATCAGCTCTGTACAACTGGAAACGGGATTCATCTGACCACACGGCGCGGTGCCAATCAACAAAGGTCCAGTTTCGATGTACCCGGCACCAGACGAGGCGCAATTTCCGATGACGAGCAGTGAACAAGTGGCACACGAGTTAGGCGTCGGCTCTTGTACCTCAAGGCATGCATCGTGCGCTGTACCGTTCTCCCGCTGACAGTGCTCGGGCCTCCGACATTTAACCTGGATGTGATTTACGCCACCGTACCATGTCCAAGACCAAAGTCGCTCAGATCAGCACATTTACCCATGTTCGTCAATTACGATACACTGTTGGGAAGTTCTGCTTTCCCATTTATTGTCTGTGCTGAGTTTGGGTCTATTTCATTCTGCACGGGGGATGGACATGTTAACTGCCCGTCACCCTTACCTCAAACGTTTGGTCTACTGAGTGTAACAACACTTACATTTTTGTGTCAATATATCTGTTTAATACATAAAACATTTAATGTGTGTCAAAATATCTTACTTTTTCTTCTTTTTTGTTTTTTTAAACTGAAAGCCTGAAGTACTCTTTAGCATATATGCTGGGCATTCATTATAGCTAAGATACTTATGTCGAAGTGCCGCAAAGAGCAAAAATTCCATTTTGGATTGTAATAAAACGCGTGTATGTATATACTGATTAATGTGTACATATTTCTTTATTAAGATTTGCCATAAATATTTTAACACATTTGTTTAAAATGCTTATACCTCAATTCTTTATCATTCAGAAGTAGCTAAATGATCTCTCTTGTGCTTACCCGGTATCGGCTAAATCGTTTTGAGTAAATATCTCAACGTATCTGTTCTCCAGAAGTATAAAACATAAAACGGAATTTGTTCTGCTGAAAAATAAAATATAGAGTTCAAGGCGGAAAAACGACGGTAACGAAAAACTATTTTCTCCCTTTTTTAAATCTTTTTTTTCCTTTCCTTTTGGGGTAACATGATGCCCTCATGAACATCGAAGGCTAGGAGACGTCTCCCACCCCTAATTGAAGGCGAATCGTTTCAGTAGGTAAAAGATCCAGAAAAGAAGAAATGGCACACACTGGATTCAAACCCAGATTGGAAGTAGTGTTTCTGACATCAGAAACAAGTTATTGGCCAGTACTTCCACACAGAACCCAAGGAGTGTACTTCTCAGGTGACTTACTCTCTGGAACAAAGAAGTTCACATAAAAGGAAAATCTAGAAGTATAACTTTGAAGTCTAGAATATTATGTTTGCTGTTATTCCTTACAGAACAGTTCAGAGCTAAAGGGCGTGTTAAAAAATATTGAAAGCTGCATGTGTCGCCATTTTTTTGTAAAGGGTAACAAAAAACCCTTAAGAACCCTTAAAGTTATCGGCATTATTTTGTTTTTGTGAATATTATCTTATGAAATGTTGAGCTTGTAAATATTCGAAATGACCGTTTAAATATGTTTAACAGAATTTGAAATAACTGTAAATGAAATTCGGATAAACAGATAAACGTTGAAGCATTTATATGTGAAGTCCTCTTGATTTACTAAAACCAAGGTAAGATGAAAATCGTATTCTTTGAAAATAACTCCATTTTTCCATTGAGTTCAGTAATACCAAGTAATAACACAAGGCGAACAGGAGTGTAAAACTAGCGCCTTAATCACTCGATCAGGGACAAAACAAAAGAAAGAAGAGAAGAGAGAGAGAGAGAGAAAGAGAGACTTAGGAGCAATGGCGGTTTTACGGGGAGGGGGGGGGGGTAGTAGAGGTAATTACTCCCCAGGCTTGTGAAAATGGAAAATGAAGGTAAAAAATTTATTTATTGTGGTGGAACAAACAAAATAGATGAACCATGCGGCACGACTCCGATATAACGGAAAAATTTTGACAGTTTTTCTAATTCCACTTCCTGTATATTTTTTTAAACCAAAAGATGGCAGCACGATGTACTTTTTATCTAGGGATGAGTTGGGTGACAGGAGCAAAGAATCTATAAAGAGTGAAGAAGGGCATTCGCTCTATAGGGGGTATAGGGCTAATGTAAAACGCACGACAGCAGCGTCGCCATCATACTCGACGGCCCAATTGGTATGTTTGGAAAGATTGCGTTACAGGATGAAAAACCAAAGACATTTCCACCCTTTCGGTGTATTTTAAAAGAGTGCAGCTCTTAGCTGGTTTTGATATGAATCTTTAACAGCTTCGGGCTGCTCCCGATATTTTCTTTGGTTTCAAGTACATAAATGTTGTCGCCTTCGCAGACGTTAATTATGGAGTTAATTTAAAAAAATACATTCTTTGTTCAGAATGAGCACGCAATGAGACTTGCAACTGCCGAACAGCAAGAACTTGTTTGGCAAGAACATGCGTTACCAATGTGTTGTCCCTTTACTGTGGGCTTCTCAGTACAACCATTTGGACCGCCTAGTGAAGTTTACCGACAGAGGTTGCCCTTTACGCCGGAGCGAAGCTTCCCTTCTTGATCGCCTGTGCCATATGACCTTTGATTTCATTTCCCAGCCCAGTCCCCACGTGGTGAATCAGTGAGCCAGTTTTGCTGACCGCCGGTAGCTTTTAAAATGAGAAAATGAGCAAACGCCAAAAAAATACCTTAGATTGTTTCTTGAAAAAGTTGAAAGAGGATTGTGGTAAAACTGAATCTGTACCATGTTTGAGTGGCAGTGACAGAGAAGAAGATGAAGTTTCGGTTTCAGCAAGTATGGAAAAGTTGTAGCAGCAGCATTCATGTGAAGTATGCACGTGCCAAAGAATGTTGCTTTTGTAGAACAACTGGCGACAGATAGACCTCAGCCTGCTCTATTTGCTGGTAAAATTGATGCCGGTTTCTACTTTGAAAAGCATTGCATTTCTTCAATAACAGATCGTGAAAAATTCAGTATTCTGAAATGCGCGTGGACTCCAGATAAAAATTTAATTTATCCTTTTTCAGTGCATAAGAAAAATAATAAAGAAGTGAAATGCTATTTGTCTCAAAAGCATTTAATTTCGTTTAATTGGCTAACGTATTCGTGCGAACTTAAAGGTTTATTTTGCCAGTATTGCCTGTTGTTTTTTTTAGTGGAATGGCTTTGTTATACGGAGTAATAAACAAAGCCACTCCACTAAAAAAACTCGTTACTGTGCCTTTGGATAAATATTCTAAATTACTGGGCAAAGATGGAGATTTAATTGTTCACAAGCAAAATAAATACCACAAAGAATCTGTTTCTTTTGCTAAAGATTTTATAAAAATGTATGAAAATCCTCAGGCAGAAATGTTGATGAAGTTAGATTCAGCCCGTGAGCTTCAAAACAGGGATAATAGGGAAAGGTTGATTCCAATAATCGAGTCCATTATGTTTTCGGGACGCCAAAACTTGGCGTTGCGTGGACATAGGGATTATGGCGAAATGTCATTTCTGTCAGTTGATGACCAATTTTCTGACGATAATGACAAAAGTCACTTAAATCTAAATGAAGGTAATTTTCGGGAATTGTTTCGGTACCGTGTTGCAAGTGGTGATGAGAAGCTAAAAAAATTATGGAAAGTACACGTTCGCGAGCAACGTACGTAAGCAACACCACGCAAGATGAACTAATTAAGTTTTGTGGAGATAAAATTTTGAACTCTATCCTTAATAAAATTAAAGCAAACAAATACTATGGAATTATTTTTTATGAGACTACTGATATTAGTCGGGGGTCACTGATGTCAATAATTGTGAGATATTTTGATGAAAAAGCATTTCAAGTTTCGGAAGATTGTGTATCATTTATTGATATTCATAACGAAAATTTCGAAGACTTCAAACAAGAACCTGTTTTTAGTAGAAAAGTACTCGCAAAAACTGCACTTTCTTTTTTGCAAAAAATCTGGCATAGATTTTTATGATTGTGTTACAATAGCTACTGGCACTTGTAGCGTTATACTTTCAGAACTGAAAAGAGCTGTTTTGGAATTGCAGAAGTCTCTAAAAAATGCTATTAAATGCCCTTGCTACAGTCATGCTTTAAATTTATCACTTTCGAAATCAAGTTTCGTCCAAGATATCAGCGCGGCCCCGGTAGCGCAGTGGTCTAAGCGATGGCTTCTGATCGTTCGTCCGAGATGGGTCAGGGTTCAAACTCCGGTGAGGCATGGATGTTGTGTTTGTCTTTCGGCGCTGACTCTCTCCCTTCCCTGGAACCAGGGGCCCTAAATTAGGCACGTGCGACTACTGAGTTAATCATGTTGCTCATGATGTTGCTTATAAAAAAAAAACAACAAAAAAAAAAAAAAAAAAAAAAAAAAAGAAACGAGATGTCCGCAATGCTATAGACACAATTAAAGATATCATAAATTTCTTTAATGTCTCGCCAAAGCGGAATAAATTTCTGAAACAAGTTATGATGGATGAAAATCCTGGTTACCAGCAGTTGAAGAAATTGAGCGAAACTGGGTGGGCAGAAAGGCATGAAGCGGTTTTGTGATTTAAAACATATCGATATTGTCAGCGCATTGGAATTGGTGGCCAGCTGGAAAGATAGCCAATCATCATCTTCAGCATAAACCCTGCTGAATACTATGTTTACTACAAATTTTATATTTTCTGTCTGTTGTTTGTCTTTTATCCTGGATTTTACTCAGAGTGTGAGTAAGTTACTACAAAAGAAAAATTTGGACACTAAAGTAGCATAAGAACTGATCCAAAATGTAATATTTATGTTAAAAGAAAAAAGAGAAAACGCAAAACAAACGTTTAGCGTTCTACATGTAGAAATTACAAAGCTACATGAAAAGTTGGATTTATCCTTTATAACGAAGTAAATTTCTCCGTCATTTTTAGTCTACGCCGGGCTCGAACCCGGGTCCCCTCATTCCGGAATAAGTTGCTCTACCAATTGAGCTACGCGGACGTTCATATTCGCTGCTATCTGCCTTTATGTCGTGTGCGTCCTGCGGGACAGGCACGTCACCCCTCCATGAAAGAGGGCCGGGGGCATGGCCCACGGGTCAGCCGTGACTATGAATCCTTGCAGGCAGACATCCGCTGTAGAACGTGCACTTGAGAACTTCCAGTCAATCTGGTGTGTGAAATGCAACGTCACACACATTTATATTTCGAAGCGCTGGAGAAGGGATTCTCTTATTTTACTTATCTCGCGGTGTGGAAAGAACATCACACCATTGCGAGATCTTGAACGGCCGGGTCATCTAATTCATTATTACCGTCAGAAATCGTGAAAAAGTCAAGATCGGAAATATCGACAATTGGGGAAGACATTTCTAAGTATTTAGCGCCTATTGCTGCAGAAAAAGAAGAAATTCTCGTGTCCAAAACCAAGTCGGAGATAGACCTGTGGGTTGAAAAATGGAAAAAAATGTAAAACTGTAATGCCGTAGCAACTTTTTCTCGTTGCGATAAAGATTCATATCCTTGCATTAGCACTGCATTGAAATTATTGTGCACCCTACCAGTAAGCACTGCTTCAAGTGAAAGGAGTTTTTCAGCATTAAAAAGGTTGAAAACGTGGCTATGAACAACAATGATGCAAAAGAGATTTTTTGGCCTTGTCCTTCTTCATGTTCATCGAGATATCTTCATATCAGTGGACACTGTCATTAACAGATTTGCAAATATGAAGAACCGAAGACTGGAATTCGTCATTTTATTTTATTTGTGTGAATAAACAGTAATAATTTTAATAATTAATTAAATTAATTAATATTAATTTAATTAATGCAATTCAATTAGAATATACACAGTATTGACAAAAGTCACCAGACACCCCTTCAAAAGCAAATGAACGGATCGGCTGTGTTGTTAAGACGCGCGGTACAGCTGCAAACAGCATAAAAACAAGCCAGCAGCTGACCGCGATCATATCGCACTTCGGTGAGGTTGAATGAAAATGTCGCTGCAGGAGAGAACTGACTGAGAAAGGAAAGATTGTTAGGTGTTATATTAGTGGGTTGTCCATAAGAAAAACTAAGAGGCGTTTAATTATACCCAAGTCACCTGTTTTGGATATACTGAATAAGTGGAAGATACATGGCGTGCCTGAAGCAGCAAAACGTACCAGCATACAAAGGAAAATCAGTGATAGAGGACGTCGAAGCCTCAGAAGAGTTGTTACAGCTAATCGACGAAGTACTGCACAAGACCTCAGTGTACAGGTGAGTAAAAGTGCTGGAACCTCGGTATATACACGTACTGTTCGCAGAGAACTTCATTCCATGGGTTACCGTGGTCGTGCGGTTGCTCATAAGCCTTTTTTCTCTTCATTCGAATGCTACTCGTCGTTTAGCATGGTGTAAAGAACATTTATCGTGCACCGTAGAATAATGGAAACGAGTCCTATCCACTGATTAATCCAGATACACGATCCATCAGTCTGATGGCCGTGTGTTGGTATGGCGGCAGCCGAGGGAACGCTATTTACCACAGTGTACTGTTCGTACGGTCAAGTTTGGAGCCGGCAGTGTGCTCGTGTGGGGGTGTTATTCGTGGTATTGTCCCAGCCCATTGGTTTTCGTGGACAAACCTGGTAACCAGCACGTCTACCTCGATATTCTGGATAATTATGCCCTACCGACTCTGTGGCAATACTGTGGAACCGAGCCTTGTTGGTACCAGCAGGACACCAAGCCATAAAGCAAGGACTGTTACGGCGTGGTTTGACGATAATTCCTTATAGTGCCTGGACTGACCAGCACAGAGCCCTGATTGTAATCCCATAGAGCACCTATGGGATGAATTAGAGCGCCGCATAAGAAGTTTGGAACCAAGGCCTACTACTAAGCAACAGTTAGCGAAAGCATTATGTACTGAATGGAAGCGCATACCTATCGATGTGTTCCAAAACCTAGTCGAAAACATGTCTTGAAGGGTCAGTGCATGCATTAAGGCCAAAGTAGGACCGACACCGTACTAATGTATGTCAAGAAATGCTATGTTGTGTTTCTCTTCTAGGTGTCCGGGGACTTTTGTTAATATAGTGTATAGTAATTTTTTTAAATTTAAATAGTTAAATTTCATCAAATATTAGTTATTATTACATGCTATAGTTAATAATTTACATAAGTTTATCAAATATCCTTACTACCACCCCTCTCCAGACTGCAACTGTAGAACCGCCCTTGTTTAGGAGGACAGAAGAAGTGCGTCCACCAGTGCAGGGTGCAGATGAAGAATTCGGATCCCTCTCCACTGGTTCTCAGTAATAGTGTCAAAAGATACAAATCAGGTAAAATTTGTTTTGCTCAGTACACATACCATTTTTTCATTTTCATTTTTCTATGTGCAAACTTCCATTATCAGTGCTTTTAAAGAGCCCAATAGTGACTATTGTAAAATGGCAGTGACAAACAATTTCACAGTGTATCCCAGGCAGCCAGCCTTGCACTTTAACGTAGGTCCAACACTGAGTCATCGTCTTTTAGGAATAGGATACCGTGGCGCAGTTTTGGGCCTACGTTAAATTGCAAGACTGTGCTACTCGGATAATTTTGACCATGTCTTTTAAAGAATAATAAGTGACCGGTCGGTTCCAGAAAAGAATTTCGCGACTGGTGATCAAAGCTCCCAGTTGCACTGCTTAGGTTACTAAGCAGTGCAACTGCGACTCATGTCGCACGTTATACCGATGGGCATCGGATTGGAGAAGATTGTAGACTGTCTTGTGGGGCAGCAATTGCTAGCAGGTCCTCCAACCAATCCTTGTTTGGTTAAACATTGCCGCTTTCCGGAAACATTACTCTCCAACGCCTTCAGTTCTAACTTCCTTAATGAGACACATTAATCTCTGCAGAACCTGAATTTGCCAGAGCAGGTAAAGTCATCATTTTTATTCTATTCCCCTCTTTTACGGTCCAGTGGCCATGTTCCCCGCAGACCACAACCTCACAGCTTGGTGACGTGTTACTAAGAAGTGTGTTCAATGTGAGCGTTGACTTCCTAGCCCAGTCGAGCCACCGTACGTCGAACAGTGTTTGCACAAACCTTGATTGGTGCCTTGTCCTTAAATGTCGACATTATCCTCTCTACCGTGACCCTCAGTTCCGACGTTGAGATAGAAAAGATGCAGTGCTCACCTTGAATATTAATGGCTTGTTAACAGCCACGATTTTCACGGCTGCTTTAATTTTTGCTGGTTCTGATGTAATTTTGGAATACGCATGCAAAGGTCGTACGCGGAAATTCCCATCTTCCTTGCACACTACATGAAACATCCCATCTTCCTCGCATCGACTATCTGCCCACTATAGAACTCGCTCAGGTGGTCGTGTTTACCCATTATCACAGTCGCAGATACGCTATAAAGAAGATAGGTATCTTACTAATTTATATCACCCTAGGAGTTTCGGCTGTCAACATTATAGTGATGGAGTAGGACAAGTTTGTGGATAGGCAAGCTGCGTATAATAAATTGTGTCTTCACTGTACATTTCTTATGAGAATTATACTATCATATCGCACATTCCAGGTCAGCACTGTATTTGTGTCTCATTTACTTAAATCACTGTAAATTATGACGTTGTACATGAGCATTATTTTTGTTCTGTATTAAATAAGAACACATCCACCATTACATCGATATGAGCATTACACATTGTCTGCTTTCAGTATGAGAACTTTTTACACTTTGCACTATTTATGAACCTCATACATCCTTAAATTACTTCTAAGCTTTGTATGTAAATTGCATTTCTTAATGAGTACTGTAACTACGTTGCCGTACGTCTGAGGTTTGCAATTGAGCGTGCAACATAGATGCCGCGAATACAAAAAAGGTGAGTTACGTACTATTTGCTTTTTAAGCAACATAGAGTATATATTAGGTATAAAACTTAATTCTCGGCCACAGGCACGACACGTGGACAGCAAATTATAGCAAATCGAATACGTACCTTATCTGGGGGTCGTGCTGGATACATTTGAGCCATCGGTCAGGGAGCTGCCGAATGCCACTGCGGAAAAAAGAGGGCTGTTTCAAGTTGATAAAGTCATCAATACTTGTGTGGTCCTCCTCGACAGAAGTGAAGTGCGTATCACACAGGTGATGTTGCAGGGAGCGAAAGAGGTGATAATCCGACGGGGCGAAATCTGGAGAATACGCCGGGTGGGACAAAATCTCCCCATCAAAGGTCGTGATCGTGTTTAAAGTCGTTTTCGTGGTGTGAGGACGCCCGTTATCCTGAAGCAATAGGATCGACCTTCTGCCCTTGCCGGTGTACGGCATTTTCGCCAGCATTGCGTCAATCACACGAATGAGTTGCTGACAATAACGCTCAGCACTGACCGTTTCACCAGGTCTGAGCATCTCATAGTGTACGACACCGCGCTGATCCCACCATACGCACAGCAACAACTTCCTGACCTGGATATTCAGTTTGGCGGTACTGGTGGTAGGATGACCTGGATAAACCTACGATTTGCGCAGCTAAGGATTATCGTAGAGGATCCACTTTTTCATCACAGGTCAAAATCTTGTGGAGGAAATCCTTCTTCTTGAATCTAGAGAGCAAGGACACATAGCAACGTCTTAGCGCCTAGACTTGTTCGCAGCTGTGAGTTGGTGGGGCACCCAACGGCCCTCCTTGTGAATCCGTCCAAGCTTGTGCAGGCGCTTTGCAATGGCTTGCCGTGTTACTCCGAGTTCCTGGGCGAGCTCTGACTGTGTACGACAGGGATCCGCATCCAACAGTTGTTCCAGTTCCTCATCGTTAACTTTCTGTGGCTGTCCCGTACGTTCTACATCACGGAGATCGACATTTCCCTCCTCAAACCGCTGGAACCACTTCTTATACGTACTGTAGGACACAGCAGCCTCACTCAAAGCAGCACAAATCATTTGCTGGGCTTCCGCGGCACTTTTTTCCAGTTGAAACGCGAACAGGAGGCAGTGCCTCAAATGTTGATTCTCGAACGACATTGCTTTCACCGTTAAGTTTCGTCCCTTCTGTCACTACAGCTATGAGCAGTTACGGCTGCCTGGAAATCCTTGGGGATGGCGTTGCCAGCAGCCATTATCGCACACAGCTATTTGCATTTACCGACGTTCTATGATCACTTGCGGGTAGGGACCGACAATTAAGTTGTACACCTAATACTACGTTAGATATGAATACTGAACCTATGCTAAATCATATGTAAGCATTGAACCTGGGTATTTCGTATCTATGTTACTGGGTTTAATTAATGACTAATTACGTTTCCATTACGCTATGTTAGGTTATTGATAATCGTGTACATACACCATACGAACCAAAACATTATGACCACCTGCCTAACATGATGTGGGTCCTCCACGTTCCGCCAAAACAGCTCTTACCAGGCAATGCATTGACTCTAGAAGATTTGTAAAGGGGTCTTGTGGTATCTGGTATCAGTACGTTACCAGCAGATCCTTTAACTCTTGTAAGTTACGTGATGGTTGAGCATCCGCACATAGGATTTGCTGTTTCAACAGAAACCACAGATGCTCGATTGGATTGATGTCTGGGGAATTTGGAGGTCATGGACAATAGAAGCCTTCCATCATTTTTTGTGAATCATTCTCGAGTAATCCGGGCACTGTGGTATGATTATCCTGCTGAAAAAACGCAGTACTAGAGGGTAATACCGTTACCACAAAAGGATGTACCCGGTATGCGGCGATGTTTAGGTAGGTGGTAGAAGTCATAGTTTTCTGCAAAAGAATGACTAGACTCAGGATTTCCCGGGAGAACATTGCCCAAAGCACTACACCTTTTCACTGGCTTGTTTTCGTTTCACTGTCCACACGGGGCAACAGGAATCGATATTCATTGGACCAGACGATCTTCTTCCAATCATTCAATGTCCAGTTTTGATGCTCGCGTGCCCATCGTAAACACTTTCGACGACGAACGGCTGTTAGCAGACTAACTCCGCGTTTGATAGTTCAAAGCAGGTCCGGACCAAGTCGGGTCAACTCTGGATTTTATCGATTTCTGGTCGGGTCAGTTCTGAGGCTATTCGACCTGACTTCTCCCGCACATGACTCGGGCCAGAATTCTTTGAATTGCAAATACAATAAGTTAAATTACAGATATACTACTTACCTTCCTTCATTCAGTATTTCCGACTTAATACGTTATTCTAGCATACTGATTCATTAGACTTTTTACTTCAGTTCCTGTTATATTATAAAATGTAATATTTAATATACACTGCTGGCCACCCAAAATGCAACACCAAGAAGGAAGCATCCGATTGGCCTGAAATTCGCAGCATGCGTCGCCCGCGAGAGGACATGCAAACGATTTGCATTGCAGGGTATATGCAAATCATGTGCTCCCGGCACGCCACCGAAAAGCACTATAAGAAGGGTGCACAGAAGGCGGGGTGTAAGTAGTGGAAATGTGTTGTGCTCCCGGACCTGTGCGTGGGAAGTTTCCTGATGCCTCGTCGCAGAATACGGCAGTCATTCCAGCATGTTTCGGACTTCGACAGAGGACGATTAGTGGCTTATCGCGACAGTTGTTTATCATACCGAGAACTCGGCGCCCGTGTGGGACGACATCCAGCCACAGTGAGGCGAGTACGGATTCGGTGGGGGCAGGAGGGACGGACGGAACGACGTGAGCGATTGCTGCAGCCGCGGCACACCACCGAACGAGAGGACCGGCATGTTGTGCTGCGGGCATTGACGGCTCGCACCGCCACATCACGAACGTTAGCGCAGGAATTAGGGTGTGTTGCGCAACAACCTGTGTTAGCACGTACCGTTCGACGTCGTCTGCAGGAGCTGAGACTTGTCGCACGGCGCCCATTGCTCCGATTACCCTTGACGTTACACCACCGGCGAGTGCGGTGGTAGAGAGCCGTTGAACGCCGCACCTGGACTACGGAATGGCACACGATTGTCTTCTCCGGCGAATCTCGCTTCTGTCTGCAACACTCGATGGTCGGATCCGCGTGTGGCGGCACCGCGGCGGGAGACTCTATGAAGCCTGCATTATGCATCGCCATATCGATCGTCGCCTGGTGTTATGGTTTGGGGCGCAATTTTATATGACACCCGCACCCTCCGGTACGCATCGCTGGTACACTCAACAGCCACCGCTACATCTGCGACATTTTGGGGCCTGTAGTCCTCCCTAACTTGCAGGACCTGCCAGCGGCCACGTTTCAACAGGACAATGTGCGCTCGCACGTGGCACGCATCGTGCAATAATTCTTCACGGCCCACCAGGTATTACTGCTGCCTTGGCCCGCCAGTTCTCCAGATATGTTGCCCATCGAACATGTCTGGTCGCTGATCGGCAACCGAGTGGCCCGGCAAACACAACCCGCGGCTACGCCTGATGAACTGTGTCAACGTGTGGAAGCAGCCTGGACCGACATACCCCAAGCCCACATCCAAAGCCTCTTTCATTCGATGCTGTGGCTTGTAGCGGCCGTTATTGCCAGCAATGGGGGCCACACGAACAATTGATGTCCGCGTGTTCCGCAAGTCGCACGGGCCTGTAAGCTCAATCGTTTCATCTTTGTATCTTTTGTTATGTGTCCAGTAAATCTGGCGTTGCTATCTCGTGTCCTTTTTGGTGTTGCATTTTGGGTTGCCAGCAGTGTATTTTGCACAAACATTTCTAGATACGGGACTACTGAAATCTCTAAAGTACACTGTTACAAGTTGTGTTGTAGGTTGCACCAAAAAGTGGTGCTACACCAGCTGTCCCACTTTCTGAGAAAAGATGCACTATTGTGTAGTGCAAACGAAACCCAACAACATGGTATAACTTTGCACTACGTCACAGTATAAGGTTGCCCCATGTTGTTTGGGTTTTGTTTACAATAGTGTATCTTTTCTGAGAAAGTGGTGCAGCTAGTGTAGAACCACTTTTTGATGCAACCTACCAGAAAGTTTTTGAAAGTGTAGTAAATACATTAGATCATGTAAACAAGTAAATTATAGAATACTTCAAAGCTCCATGTCAAATGGACGGATTTCTTTTAATATTGACATAAACGTTATATCGGGTTACAAAAGCCTGATCCCATTCCATCTGTTGCAACACCAGAACTTATTTCCGAATAAAACAAGAAAGATGACACCAAATCTTCGGTTGTAACCAGCACACGAGCACGCTTTTTGATCCTTTCCAGCGCAAATAAAATTTATAAAAGTCAGTCAATGGAACCGCCTAGAAAAAAATCAACCGGATTTCTACAATCGGTAAAACACCCAGAAATAGAAACAGCTGCTTATTTCCACAAGCGGCTAAAAAGTGTGTTACGAAAAGTAACAAATAGCGCACAAAGTTTCTCACAGCAGAAGAAAGTATAAGAGACAAATAGATTTTCAAATCGAACAGTTAAAAGAAGAAATGTAGAATGGAACATGATATAAGTCTACGCCTTCTGGCGGTAGAATATTGCGTAAAGCAAAATTTGAAAATGGAAAAAAAGTCTTCTTCATGGCAAAAGCTATGCTAAGGAAAAATAACTTGTCAAATACGTCTCCCGGAAGTAGAGAAAATGATTTTGACTTTTACGCTCCCTAGCTGGAAAGTTGTGCATTATTTAAAGAGGGTCTGCCCATCTTAATTATAGAGAATGGCATTAAGTAAAGCAGCAAATTTCCCAATTGGGTTTTAGAAGCGAAGATACAGCTGCAAACAGAAGTACACACACACCATCTGGCGACAGAACTGTGAACTAGAAAAAACTCCTCAAGCACAAACCTAAGGTGTTCCACGAGATAAATGGTATTCGGTGTTAAAAGATGCACAAGAAATTTTGAAATCGGACTATTAGAAGCAGAGATATCGATAAAAAATGCAATTTACATTTACGCCCCTAGCAGAAAATCTATGCATTACTTGAAAAAGAAACTATATCTAAAATAGTCTTCGCCACTTGAAAAAAGACTGTAACTAAAATAGTCTTCGCTATAAATGTCATCTACAGGGGAAAAAATGTCAATCAGGAATTTAGAAGCAAATATATTGAATAAAATGTATTTTGAATTCGATATCAACTGCATTTACGTCTACTAACTATCAAGTTGTGCATCGAAAAAAAAACCTGAATGCAAGGATCATCATTCTCACATTTCAAGTTTCCCAATGCAAAAATAATTTTTCCAATTGAAATAATAGTTGCAGAGATATGGTGTCCGCAGAAAGACGAACGGAAGAAAAAAAAAGTGATAACATAAGCACAATCTATTTTTTACAAAGACGCGCTAAAACTAGCCGAACTGATGTAATAACTGCAGTTTTTCATTCAGCACAAGTTTTTCGGTTTAATTTAAATTCAGAATAATTACTCTTACACTAAAATATTTGGAAACTCTTCTTCTTCATTATAAAAATGTTTCAGTATTTTGAACGTAATAAGCAGATTTTCCCATTTGTATGACAGCTACTCTCCTTTGTACCACGAAAATCAGACAGAAATTTTGCTATGAATACTTCCAACTTCACAAAATACTACCATGCCGTAAACAGTGGGCGCACTGATAGTTGTGAATGTAGTCTGTATAATAATCCGTAAATGACAGACTTGCTCTTTTAGATTTCCTCTAGTTCTCGATTCAGAAGAAGGTTAACACGAAAAATTCATTTTCATTGTGCATTTAGTGTAGGAAGAGGCTTACTAACTGTGATCACGTCCTTTGTCTCAGGAACGCGTGCTATGTAAGACATTGTTTTGAGACTCCTTTCGAAATGCTAACTGCTCATTGTTCACATTTTACATTTATATGCTCGTATATGTATAATACGTTAATGAAATGAAACCCATCTGAATTTTTAAGCAATTTGTAACTTAACATGCTCTTAAAACAATAAAAGTTATTCTTTCAAGCTTCCGAAAAAATAAAATCTCTCAAAGATTTGTAACTGCTGACATTTACACTATATTAACAAAAGTATTCGGGCACCACAATATTTTGGGACATATGGCTTTATTGTTGCAATTATTCTTTAGTCTTTCCACCTTTTTCTTGTGCGACAACACCTCGAATCATACTGTCAAGTAATTTCTGGCAACACCTCGAATCATACTATCAAGTAATTTCTGGCAACACCTCGAATCATACTATCAAGTAATTTCTGGCAACACCTCGAATCATACTATCAAGTAATTTCTGGTAGGTCTCCACAGGAATGGTTTGCCATACTACAGAGTGGAGAGAAAAGATTATTATTGTGATTGATTCCGTATCCACCGCTCCGATTCATCAAATAGGTGCTCTATGGAATTAAGATCAGGACTTTGAATAGGCCAGTCTAACAATTCTACCTCATTTTCAAGAAACCAGTCCTGCACATGCCGTGAATTGTAGCAGGCAGCTCGATCGTGTTGAAAGAGACAACGGTCATTTCCGTAATCCTGGCACATTGTTGGTAGAAGAGAATTATTCAGAACATCGAGATACACTTCAGTGTTCATGATTTGTGCTATAATAACCAACAAACCGAGTCCCATCCCCAAGAAACAACTCCATAACCATGATGGAGCCTCCCCCGAACTTAACAGTTGAAAGAACACAGTCCGATGAAATTGTTCACCAGGCTATCGCCAAATCCAAACACGCCCATCAGATTGAAAGAGTGAAAAGCGTGACTCATCACTCCAAAGAGAAGTTTTCCAGTCGCTCAAAGTCCAGGAACGACGGGAGACACACCACTCCAAGAGTGAAAAGCGTGTCTCATCACTCCACAAGAACAGCTTTCCAGTTGTCCACAGTCCAGGAACGACGGGAGACACACCACTCCAAGAGTGAAAAGCGTGTCTCATCACTCCACAAGAACAGCTTTCCAGTTGCCCACAGTCCAGGAGCGATGGAAGACACACCACTCCAAACGGCGCTTGGCATTAACGGTAGTGATATGTGGCCTTGTGCTGCTGCTCTACCATAATACTGTACAACTCTCTACGGATAGTTATGGTATTGACCGAGCCATTACAAGCATTTCCTGTTTGGAAGAACGGAATTTCTTAACATTTCTTACCATAACTCTTCTGTCATGTTCCATCAGTTTTTGCGGCCTTCCTGAACGTCTATTTGCTGTAGTTGCATCGTCTTGCTTCAATCTCTTTACAACATTATTTAGAGTTGATTTTGGCATGTTTAGCTTAGCTGCAATGCTTCGTATGGAAACGCTAATCAAATGACATCGTATGACCAGCCCATACTGGAAATCAGAAAGTTCACGTCCACACTCATATCCGCTTCAAATTTACTGATAACATGACAGAACATCTTAGCTTTACACACTGAGCGGCCACTTTATTATGACCACCCCCTCAATACTTCGTTGGGCCACCTTTTGCCTTTAATACGTGGTCGATTCTTCGTGGCATGGGCTTAACGAGATGTTGATTGGCGGTTTGTGGAATCAGAGACCATGATTGACGAATAGCACTTTCCAGGAGTGTGAGATTGCAGGGTTGTGGATCCAGCTGTCTGATGGCTCGTTCAACTTCATCCCACAAATTCTCAATGGAGTTGACATCTGGAGATTGTGGGGGCCACCTAAGCAAAGTAAACTCACCGGCATGTTCCTAAAACTAATCCTGTGCAATACGAACACCATGTCAGGACGCATTATCTTGTTGAAAGTAGCCATCTCCATTGGGATAAGCCATCCGCATGACAGGATGCACTTGGTCCGCAACGATGTTTAGATATGATGTGCCAGTCAGACGTTGATCAACAAGAATTAAATGGCCCAAAGCATGCCAGGAAAATATTCCCCAAACCATAACGTTGCCTCCACCAGCTTGAAGGGCTGTAGCAATCCATTTGGGGTCCATGCTTTCGTGCTGTTTCCGCCAAATTCTCACTCGGCCATCGGCACGGTGCAACTGAAAACGTGATTCATCGGACCACATAATTTGTTTCCAATTATTGATTGTCCAATCCTTGTGCTCCTGTGCGAACTGTAGGTGTTTTCTCTTGTTAACTGCAGACAACAAAGGTGTTCGAACAGGCCTTCGGCTGCCATATTCCATCCGATGCAGTGTACGGCGAACAGTGCGTGCCGAGATCATTTGAAGGGATCCTTAATTAAGATAGTCTGTAATTTGTTGCACCGTTGCCCTTCTGTTGTCTGTTACCAGTCTGGACATTCTCCGTTCCACCCGAGCAGTCACTAGTCGACGACGACCACACGTTGCACGTAGACACCCAGATTTTTGGCTGACAGTCCAGTCTTTAAATACTTTAACAACAGATGCTCTGGAACCTTTCACGAATGCGGCGGTTTCGGTGATACTCGCTCCATGGCTCCCAGCTCCTACAATCATCCCATGTTGAAAGTCCGTCAAATCACATTTTTCACCCATCTCGTCACACCAAAATCACTTCTGTTACTGTCGCAAGCACTAAGCTTTCCCTTTTATACTAGCCTCACTCTCTGGCGGCAACAGCGTGCAGCCATTGATCATTTGCTTAAAACTGTCAGGGGCTCATAATAAAGTGGCCACTCAGTGTATACGTACCTCCCCACTCACAGAGCACCTTTCTGCGCAACCGTTCTTTGCACTTACGGAAATATTTGGTAGTGTCCGAATACCTTTGATAATACAGAGTACGTACAAAGTACATTACATGTAGATATATGCAGGGGAAAAATATTATAATTGACCGCCAATCAACAGAAAATGTAACTAGTCAGAGATTTCGAAAATGTCACAATTCAAACGCAACGACTAACCAGTGGAATAATGCCTGCCTTGTAGCGTTACTCGTCAGCTATAATTTTCGACTCGTCATGGAAGAACAGACGAATTTAATTTTGGACCCCTGGATATATGTATTTACTCCAGTATTAAAATATATGTAAATCCCTTTACGTACCCCGTGTAAACCGGAGCTAATAAATATGAGGAATTTAAGTGGATTAAATAATACGTTCATGTATTCGAAAATGCATATATACACAGTCGACTCACATCATCGTGACCACCTCCTCTTTTGACGTCAACAGCGCGTGGCCAATGAAAGAAGGCGCGTGTCGTGAGCTGGCTTAGAGGGTATATAAGCTGTGCTGTAGGCATTCTGAAAACATATCGCTCGTTGCCGTCATGGATAAAAAGAGCGATTTATCAGATCTGCAAAACGGGATGATAATCAGGTTTCGAGCAAAGGGCGGCAATTTTTGTGAAACAGCGCATTTTGTGAACAATTTGCGTGCTGTTGTGTTTAAAGTGTATCGTGATTGGAGAAATAGCGCAGTTGCGAATAAGCGACGTGAAAACTGCGGAGCACCACTTACCATTGAGATGAGAGGTGAATATAGGCTGCGAAGGTGCGTGAGGGCCGATCGACACGTTACAGTGGAGCAACTTACAAGTCGAATGAACCAGGGGGCTACCGGGCGTCTGTCTAAAACGTCAGTTCAGCGAACCCTGATGCGTATGGGCATCCGATGCAGACGGATGTTCACTGCACCTATGCAAACGAAGGTGCATCGGGAGAAAAGGCTTACAATTGCACGGCAGTATCGGAATTGGAACTGCGGTGATTGGCAAAGGATTGCCTTCTCCGATGAGTCACGTTTTCTGTCTCATCGAACAGATGGACGTTGGCGTATAAGGCGAGAAACATCGGAGAACAAACACTCTTCAACCATTGCTGAAAGAACGCAAGCTGGTGAGGGAAGCGTTATTGTCTGGGGAATGTTTTCTTGGCATTTCCTGGGTCGTCTCATACCTGTGGACGGCACTATGGACCGAATTCATATGAATCCATTCTTGCGGACCACGTACACCCATACATGTTGATTTTCTTCCCTGGGAAGGATGAAATCTTCCAGCAGTAGAATGCGACGTGTCACACAACTAGAAATGTCCGAGAGTGGTTGGAAGTGCACGATGAAGACTTTCCTGGCCCCCTGATTTCCGAGACTTAAACTCAGTTGAACATCTGTGGGACCACCTCGATCGTGTTGTTGGCTCTATGGGTCTTCCACCACCACCCTCCAGCAGCTCTAAGATACAATGCAGTCAGCATGGCTCCACATACCCGTGAACACCTTCTAGCACCTTATTGAGTCACTCCTAGCCCGTCTAGCTGCTGTCCGCCCTGCACACTTCGGTTATTCAGGATATTAGTTGGTGGTCACAATAATGTGACTCGACCGTGTATATATGTGGGTTTTCGGTATGTGACGTCATGATCGTGAAATGCCGAGATTGCTACACAGAAGAACGACCGCTGGATGGCGTGAGCATAGGACTTCGGCGCAAAACTAAAACATGCTTCCAGAGACAAGAAGTAGAGCTGCGGAGAGTTCTGAAGCGTAAACACCGAGACAGTGGTGTGTGCCGAAGGGTGTTCGATTGGTGTTCGATGTGTTCGCCATGTTTGTATTTCTTAGCGGAACGAGTAGGTTCCGTTGTTAGTGTATTCTATATCAATTGTAAGTGTACATCATATTAAATGTGTGTGTGTTCAGAGTTCGTACAGCCCGTCTATTATTTAAGCCTTGTGATTCGATGGAACCGTAGTGGGGAAGTTTCCCAATACCCACAATTCTTGTGTCAGCAAGTAAGATCTGTCCCGAATCGCCTGTGGATTACGCAGTGGCAAAGACGGAGCTTTTATTTCACATCTTGAAGGTAAGCTTTATTGTCAACCATGTATAAAAATTCTCACAAAGAAGACTTGATTCAAGTAGTACAAGATATCGGTGAAACGGTGACAACAAGAGCGACGATAGTTGATTTAAAATTAAAAATAGAGAGCACTGAAATCTATGAAAATGATCCGGATTTTGTAAAAGACTTCGTAAGTTCTATAATAGAAGAGAGGAAGGCGAGGGCTGAAAATGATAGAGTACTACAGATGGAAAAAATCAAATTAGCGCAATTATAGAAGGAAGTAAAACTGGCAAGTATTCAAAGCCGTTCGGCATTGGAGCTGAATGAGCGAAGTGATGATACGGGATTTGAACGGCCTACGTTTAAACTTGAAAACCTGATTAAAAGTGTTTGTACACTTTGACTATTCCAGTTAAACCAGAGAATCTCAATTTGTTTTTCCAATCTGTGGAACGAGCTTTTGTTATAAAAGGGGTGCCGCTGGACATGAGGTCAGAGATGTTGATAAACCTTCTCGGGGAAAAAGCTAGCAATGTATTGCTTTACATCGGGGAGGATGAGATGAAAGATTATGATAAGCTTAAGTCGCTAATATTAAGAGAGATTCAGCCGACAGCGCAGGAATGCCTGAATAATTTTCGGAAAACTCGTCGAAAGCCGAGTGAAACACATATTCAATTCGCATTGAGATTAACAGCAAACTTTGAGTATTATTGTAAACTGCGTGAGGTTAGTGATTTTAACTCGTTTTGCAAATTGATGGTGACGGACAAATTGTACCAAACCTTAGACAGAGACACGGCATCTCACATGCGGATTAAGCAGGGAGAAAGTTGGTTTGACCTTGTAAGAGTGCGATGTTTATTTTGTGTCGAAAGGAAAATCGTTAAATGACGTTCAAGCAATTGAGTACAAATCGGTGGAGAATACGAGTAAAGGTGGAAGCAGAAATTTTAAGAATGTACGGTACGAAAGGTCCAACAAAATTAACTATGGGCAAAATAAGGGAAAACCCAGCTGTTAAGTTTGTGGAAAAACACATTTTGCGAAATTTTGTTCTAAACGTTTTCGAAGACAACCTGAGGTCGTAAGTGAGCAAAGCGGGCGGTGTGAAAGTTCAGTCAATGTACTGGAATCGGAACAGCCCGTTGAGAGAAAAGGTTTTATAAACGAACTGGAGTATGTTGACATCTTGATTGATGGTAAAGAAGTAACTGCTCTTATTGATTCAGGCGCCCAAATTGCGGTAGGGAATAGCAATGTGGTCCCCGCCAAAAAAGAAATAACAGAAGGTAGAGTAATTCTTCCTAGTTGTCTTAATGATAAACATGAAGTTCCCCTGGCAAAGTTCTAGATCTCACGTTGTTTTCGAGGTAACGGCAGCACTTTCGAGTAGCCTCAACGCTCAGTGTATATTCCCTGCAAACCTGTTTGCCAAGATGAAAGTGGGTCAAGGTCAGATGCTGGTGTCGTGGCAGCGAAGCCTGTCAGAACAGCAGACTGTCATCGCTTATTCAGGAGAGCGAAATGAGAACGTCTTTGATAATTTTTTGCTGCATGTCGCGAGTGTGACGGAAGATTCGGGAATGTTGAACTTGGATCATATACGAGATTTGGAGTTGTGCAGGGAAGTTTCGATTCTTGTGCATCGCTACAAGCCAAACAAAACGAAAAGTACCAATTTAAAAAATAGCACGATTTCAAGAAGCACTAAATAAACCCCATTTGAATTGATGACTGGTGTTAAAATGAAGAATGCTGGAGATCTAAAAACTAGAGAACTGTTAGAAGAGGAACATTTAAACTGCACGCTACGTGATAGAGATGATATGCGTGAAGACGCTACGAGTAATATTTTGAGACTGCAACAGTAAAATAATCGACAACTCAACCGGAAACGAAAACCCCTAAACTGTATAAAGTCAACGATCTACACAGACCTGTGCGTGGGAAGCTTCCTGATGCCTCGTCGCAGAATACAGCAGTCATTCCATCACGTTTCGGAGTTCGATAGAGGACGAATAGTGGCTTATCGCGACAGCGGTTTATCGTACCGATACATCGGCGCCCGTGTGGGACGACATCCAGCCACAGTGAGGCGATTATGGATTCGGTGGGAGCAGGAGGGACGGACGGACCGACGTGAGCGATTGCCGCAGCTGTGGCACACGACCGAACGAGAGGACCGGCATGTTGTGCGGCGGGCATTGACTGCTCGCACCTCCACATCACGAATGTTAGCGCAGGATTTAGGGTGTGTTGTGCAACAACCTGTGTCAGCACGTGCCGTTCGACGTCGTCTGCAGGAGCGGGGACTTGTCGCAAGGCGCCCATTGCTCTGATTACCATTGACGTTACACCACCGGTGAGTGCGGCGGCAGTGGGCCGTTGAACGCCACACCTGGACTACGGAATGGCACGACATTGTCTTCTCCGACGAATCCCGCTTCTGCCTGTAACACCACAATGGTCAGGTACGCGTGTGGCGGCACCGCGGCGAGAGACTGTATGACGCCTGCATTATGCATCGCCATACCGGTCCGTCGCCTGGCATTATGGTTTGGGGCGCAATTGGGTATGACACCCGCACCCGTCTGGCACGCATCGCCGGTACACTCAACAGTTACTGCTACATATCCGACGTTTTGGAGCCTGTAGTCCTCCCTTACCTGCAGGACCTGCCAGCGGCCACGTTTCAACAGGACAATGCACGCCCGCACGTGGCACGCATCGTGCAACAATTCTTCACGGCCAACCAGGTGTCACTGCGCCGTGGTTCACATGTTCTTCCGATATGTCGCCCATCGAACACGTCTGGTCGCTGATCGGCAACCGAGTGGCCCGGCAAGCACCACCCGCGGCTAAGCCTGATAAACCGTGGCAACGTGTGGAAGAAGCCTGGACCGACATACCCCAAGTCCACATCCAAAGCCTCTTTCTTTCGATGCCGCGGCGTGTAGTGGCCGTTATTGCCAGACATGGGGGCCACACGAACTATTGATGTCTGCGTGTTCCGCAAGTCGCACGGGCCTGTAAGCTCAATCGTTTCATCTTTGTATCTGTTCTTATGTGTCCAGTAAATCAGGCTTTGCTATCTCGTGTCCTTCTTGGTGTTGCATTTTGGGTGGCCAGCAGTGTAGTTTCATTTCAGAGGACGCAGTTCGGTGCGGGGTTAAAGCTGCGACCAAGGTTCTTTGGCCTTTATCGTGTCAAGGAAGTGTAGCCAAAGGATCGGTTCGACGTCGAGAAAGTGGGAAACCACGAAGGACCGAACAAGACATCTACCGCAGCGGACCATATGAAGCCATGGCCTACAGGGTGTCACTGAAGGACTTTCAATTCATTTTTCAATAACTGTGAGTATGTGCTTTATTTAACTGTTTTCTTTTGTTTTCTAAATGCCCAGAACACTAACGGATGCAGGGGCCGCTGAGGACAGCGCCTAGTCAGCATGGCCAAGACTGTGGGTTTTGGTATGTGACGTCATGATCGTGAAATGCCGAGATTACTACACAGAAGGACGACCGCTGGATTTCGTGAGCATCGGACGTCGGCGCGTCACTAAAACATGCTTCCAGAGGCAAGAAGTAGAGCTGCGGAGTGTTCTGAAGCGTAAACACCGAGACATTGATGTGTGCCGCCATGTTTGTATTTCTTAGCGGAACGAGTAGGTTCCGTTGTTAGTGTATTCTATATCAATTGTAAGTGTACATCAGATTAAATGTGTGTGTGTTCAGAGTTCGTCCAGCCCGTCCATTATTTAAGCGCTGTGATTCGGTGGAACCGTAGTGGGGAAGTTTCCCAATACCCTACATATACACTACCAACAAGTAATTGGACACCCCTGCAATCGACGATATCTGCGGTCCTTATACACGTCACTGCCGCCGCCGTTAAATATCGTGTGAGAAACAACAACACAACCAGTCGCATGCTAGATGCCACGCAGTTCGGAGCTCTCTGATTTTGAGAAAGGTGTAATCGTCGGGTATAACAGAAATGGCTGATCCATACGTGACATATCAAGCAAGTTGAAGTACCCAAAATCGACAGTGGCCTACGTGATTGGAAAGTGAAAGATGAGAGTAGACTTTCGCAATGTGCCCCGACCCGGCAGACGCACAAAAGTGGGAGTTAGAGATCGATGGGTGCTGGCCAGCGAAATTCGGAAGAACCGCACCAAATAGATGGGCCAAATCCGCAAGGAGTTTTAACAGGCATCCGAAAGTGTTCTTTTGATGAATACCATCCGTAAGGAAGCCCATCTGTGGGTTATCATGGACGTGCTGCCGCCCACAAGCCTTTGATCACCAAGTCCAATAGCGCTACTCGGCTAACGTGGTGCAAAGAACGTCGACAGTGGGCCTTTGAACAGTGGAAACAGGTTCTCTGGAGCAACGAATCAAGGTTCACCCTCTACCGTTCGGTTGGAAGGGTCTGGGTTTGGTGTCTGCCTGGAGAACGTCACCTGCGGAATGTATTGTGCCAACTGTGAAGTTCGGCGGCGGTGGAATTATGCTATGGGGGTGTTTCTCCTGATATGGCACGGGACCCTTGGTCGCAATTCTTGGTAGACTCAACGCCGAGACCTACTGCACCATTTTGGATGACCATGCGCTTCCTACGTTGTGGCAGTTTTACGGGGTGGATCCATGTTACTTTCAGGATGACGATGCAACTTATCATGTTGCGAGGTCCATCATGGCTTGGTATGGCGACAATGGGGTGAATCGAATGGACTGGCCTGCGCAGAGCCTGGACCTTAACCCTATCGAGCACCTCTGGGACGAGTTGTAGCGTCGACTTAAGGGGTGCCCTTACCGTCCGAAATCGGTGAAGGAACTGAAATGTCTTCTCCAAGCCGAGTGGAAGAAAATACCGCTAGCCGCCGTACAACGCCTGGTGGAGAGTATGCTCCGGTGGGTCGCAGCTGTAATTGCCGCTCGTGGAGGCTCCACCAACTACTGAAGGTGAATAAACTTCGTTTTCCTTTGCTATCCCAGGTGTCCAATTACTTGTTGGTGTATAGTGTATATAAGATAACCCTTTCAGGAAACTCAAACTCTAAAACTCAGAAACGAACCAATGTTCGGAATGAAACACCCTAGATACACCCAACACGAAAAACCGCAAAGATTCAAACCATATCACAAAACGAATGAACCTATAGACAAGCAAAGATTGAATTCAGGCACCTTCACAAAATACTACAAACAGGGTAACCCCCCCCCCCAAATTAAATGCCTACCCAAAAATTACAGAACAAAGCAAAAACCTCTTAAAATAAATGTTCGTAAAAAAGTTGAAACTTACCACAACACTTAGAACAGGAATCAAAAACCAGCGTGTCGTACTCTTCAGGGGAACACCGACACGTAAGCAGTGGCCTTTCGCAGATGGCAAAATGTCGCAAAACGCCAAAAACCCGTCATCGTGTTCCCTAAGTCACTGGGAATGAGGACAATCAAATCAAACTACTCAAATAGATCTGAAAGTGCAGTTCTAGGCAAACCCGCTCTCAGAACGGGAACAGGGTCGCCACAGGAAGCTTGAGCACATTTAACCTCCAATAAAAAACGGATGGCATCTGGCATAGAGACAGTTAGAATTGTATTGAACTGAGAAATATAGGTGAAGCTGTGTGAAAAAAAGGGCTGGTACGTGAATGTTAATGGGAGTGGTTACAACAAATCCGCCGAGTAGCACTTAGCAGGCTAATCTATTAATATTGTAGAATCTGGGGTTAGTTAAATATGAAATGTATATGTATTCAGATAGAAGCCGATTAATATTTGTATGATGAAGTAATTGCTGAAAAGATTTTTTAGGGAAATGAAATGGATAGTCTTTTGAAAGAAGTGTTTTGAATAACCAAGTAATGGCAGACAATTGAGGATCATATCTATTACAAATGGTTAGATATCTGAAAAATTGACTGATAATTATACTTCTAAAGACTCTACAAGAAATATTGGAATGCCAATAAGTTAATAAAATTATGTCAAAATCGAAATCTCTTCTCTTATCATAGATATTAGTGCAGACGAAGTCCTCTTGTAATATAACAGTAATGTCCATCTAGTTGATGGTATTATTTGTCGTCTCATTGCGTTCCAATAAGAGTTCTTCTGGATATATTCGAGCTGCTTCAGTATGAAAATCTGCCCAGTTGAGCCATATGTGAGACCGGCAGTCAGTTCCGATGTAAATAAATCAAGGTAGAATTTCTTGCATATCACTGCAAAATTATTTTGTGCTTTGTCAATATTAGTAATAATAAATATTCTTTTAAGCTTTTTAATCTCCTTGAAAATGCTGCGAGGAAAAATCATGTTTGCCGAAACATAATGTTCCTTGACTGCCTTATCGAATTTCTCCGTAATCATGCCCATCCAACTGAGAAAAGCCTCGTATGGATTGCTATATCTGAAAGAAATTTTAAAAACATATTGAATTAAATTATGACGAAATATATCTAAAATATTTGCTAAACTTAAATTATTACCTAACCGAAAATTAGTGCCCTTCTTCATAAAATGTCGTAAAGTAACGTCTTGAACGATATTCATGCTCCCGGTTATGACATGGCCATGATGGTTATGCAGAAATTTTTTGTATAGTTCCAAGGTTACAATAACAGGGAAAGTCATCTTGTGGTTGAGAGCTATTGAACTGCTTGGCTGCCTCACGGTAATTGTATAGTTGTAATTCAAGTGTAGGCCTATACCTAAAGCTGCAAACAATACGCATGTTTTAACAGGAAAATCCTTAGCCGTATCGTTGAAAATTCTACCCAGATTGATTCTATCGTAAAGCTTGCCGACGAAATCAAGAATGCAATAAGTCATGACTGATGAAGACGAAGCATGTTCAGGTATGCCTTTTAATCTGAACTCGATCAGATCTAGAATCAAGTGTTTATTTTGAGATTCTAAAAGCAATGGGTGTTAGTCAAACTAGCAAGAACCCTGAGTTTTCGTAAACGCAATGAAAAAACAGCCCTCTTGCATTGACTGATTATATCCACTCGATGTGCGTCTAGTTCATGAAGTAGTTTCTCAAAATCAGTGAATGTATTACCAGTAGAACCTTTACCTCTAACGCCTTGTTTGCCATGAATATTACCTATGGCAAAAGGTTTGAATTTGAAATACCTGTATACGATGTCACTTTTTTGATAATTATATAAATAAAATGTATATACACTGCCGGAAAGTGAAAAAAGAACACCAAGAAGGAATTGGAGGACGATCATGAAATTTACATATCTTAATGGGGGTCAAGATTACGTAGTTGTGATGTTAATTTCGGGACCAACCGGTGAGCGCTTACGCCACAGCACGGCATAATATGCAAATTATCGTCGGTGGTATTTAAGGAGTACGGCAAAGTGAATGTAATCAGTCGTCGGCGTACGGACACGTGCGAAGACCCTGAAGAAGCTGCAATGCCTGGACATGGAAGGCGTGTACGATTTCAGCAGTTATCGGACTTTGAGCGAGGTCGTCTAGTCGGACTCCGCGAGGCCGGGTGGTCGTATCGTCGTATTGCGGAGTGAATTGGACGGAAAGTATCGGTGGTGGTACGATGGTGGCGTAAATGGTCCGAGGAACATTCCCACACGAGAAGACGTGGAACCGGGAGTCACAGACGGACTGATGAGGGGACCGAACGACGCATAAGAACAGCGACAAGACAATGCACCGTGCCATCGCTCCCGAATTGTATCCGAATGGTTAAATGAACACTCCACCGACGTGACCTCGCTTTCTTGGCCAGCTAGGTCACCTGACCTCAATCCCATCGAGCACATCTGGGATGCCATCGAGAGAGATGTTCGAGGCTCTGACCCCCACCATCAAATCTTCGTGAACTGTGGTAGGTTGTTCAGGGGTCGTGTATCCGTATGGCCTCCCTACGCTTCCGGTGTCTTGTTGAGTCCATGCCGAGACGAATCGTCGGCGTCATCAGGACGAAAGGTGGTGCTACACGTTAATAGACAGCTATCTCTAATTCAATTGCTCTTCAGTGTATATTGGATTGATGCATAAGTTCATGCCGTTTTATTTTACGAGTGTTTTCCAGGTCAGTAGTGACGGTACAAATGGCCAGTTGTATGCCAAAGTGTAGCCAGTAATATCGTGTATCTAAATCATATTGCGTTGTGTGACTGTGGCTAACGGCATTTTAGTTTTCAGGCCCGGAAGTATGGAGTGTCAAGTAGAGAGGAATGAACATTTCCGAAATCTGCTCCTTTACGAGTTTAACAAGTGATCCACAGCCCCCGAGGCCACTCGATAAATTTGTGCTGTGTATGGGGAGGATGCTATTGCTCCGCGGACAGCCCGCAAATAGTTTGCGCGGTTCCGAGGTGGCAATCTTGACCTCAACGACCCTCCACGCTCAGGTCGTCCATCTCACTTTGATAAGAATCATTTGAAACATCTCATCCACTTGAATCCGCGTCAAACCACACGCGAATTGGCCACTGAGAGGGACTGTGATCAGGCCACCGTGGTGCGACACCTGGAACGCATGAGAAAGGTCCAAAAATTGGGGTTTTGGGGGCCTCACACTCTCACCAAGGACAACAAGAATCAACGTGTTGCCACATGTGGTTCCATGCTCGCCCGTTACCGCGAATGTTCTCAGCAACACAAATCCTTTCTGTCAGGTATTGTTACTGGAGAAGAAAAGTGGTTCATGTACGTGTATTTCAGGCATCAGAGGGAGTGGTTAAGCCCAAACAAGATGCCCACACCACGTCCAAAACATGACTTTTGTTTTGTTGTGGGTGTCTTGTTCCCTGCGAAGATCATGTTGTGTGTCTGGTGGGACATGAAAGACATTATTCACTTGGAAATGCTGCCGAGAAATCGGACCATCAACGCTGCACTCTATTGTGAGCAACTCCGCCTTGTGAAGGGAGCAATTCAGCAGAAACGGCCACATCGGCGCCATGGTGTCCTTCTCCAACATGATAACGCACGCCCTCACAGTGCAAACATGACCAAAATAGCCATTCAGAACGTGAAATCGGAGATCCTTCCACATGCGGTCTATTTCCCAGATGTCGGTCCTTCAGCCTAACACCTGTTTCGATCTCTGCCGAATGCACTCCGTGGCAGAACGTTCAACAATGATGTTGATCTCCAGAATTTCTTTGATGATTTCTTCACAGCAAAACCTGCATATTTTTTCAAGAATGGCATTGCAGACCTACCCAGACGTTGGGACACCATCGTAAACTACGGGGAAGGGGGTGAAGGATACATAGTTGATTAATCCGTTTTCCCTTCTGATGTAATACATTCCTGCAGTGCGGTGAAAAAAACGGCATGAACTTATGCATCAACAGAATATAACTCACCTTCGTATTGCTGATGATGAACTTTCAGAAGACGAAACTGATGTACAATGCTTTTACAAGAAATGAAGATTTTGCGATTGATAGGAAAAAGCTCCAGGTAACCGATACCTACATTTACTTTAGACAACAAATACGAAGCAAGAGCCACATCAATAAGAAAATTAATCGGCGTATACAACTTGGCTGGAGAGATTTTGGAAGAAACAGTACAATTTTAAAGAGCATTATGCCTTAAAAAAATTGTTTAATCAATGCATCCTTCCAGTTATTAATACAGTATGGAGCAGAAACATGGACCTTAACTAAAGAAAACATACAAAGGCTGCAGACAACTGGAAAAAGCATGAAGAGATGCATGCTTGGTGTAACCAGGAAAGATAAAATGAAGAACCCGTGCATAAGAAAAATGACAAGAGTGGAAGACATCATGATCAGAATAAAATCTCTGAAATGGCAATGGGCTGGACATATTGCCAGAAGGACGGACGACCGATGGACAACCGAAATTTTAGACTGGATACTAAGAGACAGAAAAAGACCCAGAAAAAGACGAAATGGAAGATCGATGGATGAAATTCGAAAACATACTGGAGTAACATTCAGGACAGTGACTCAAGACAGACAGTTTTGCAGAAAACTTGGGGAGGCCTTGATCCATCAGTGGATTGATGATGGTTGAAAATGATGATGATATTTTTTGCAAGTAAAATAATATTCTTTGCAGGAAAAATAATATTGAAAATTGATTAAGTTTTCTGAAACATAAAGGAATACTTTTTAATTTAGGTGCAAATTTGAACATAGCTGGGAAATTCAAATGTTTGTTATTTGATTAACAGGACTATTAAAACTTAAAAAACGCTTTTAGACCTGTTTTAGCATGAACAAAATAAAATATCAGTTTTCAATATTATTTTTACTTGCAATATTATTTTTTCCTGCAAAAAATATGATTTTTACTTGCAAATTTTTTTTTGCTTTCGTATTTGTTTTTATTCTTTTTGCTGAAAAAAAAAACTGAAAAGAGAGCATAAGCACGGAAGAATAATAAAAAAAAAAAAAAATCTTATGGCAAATCTTATGGAACTCCTGTGTACCGAAGTAATTAATCGATATGAGGAACCTGTGTTTACGGTTTTTAGAAATTTCTGTTACGAATGTTTATAATCTTGTACCGCCTATCAAATGCAGAAATCTTTTTGCTCTTGTTCTTTCACGAAGAGATCTAAACTGCTCAAAACAATTTAGGAATATTGCGATTTAAAACATCAGCCCCGCCTTTGTACAAAGAGTGTGACCTGAGAGAGTATGAAATGCTATTATGGCAGAGAGAACGGAAATGTATGGAGATTTGAGGAACCGCGTTACTTCCACGTACGAGTAGGCGTAACAAAGATGTAGAGGGATTACTTCAGAGCCGTCAGTTAGAGTTAAACTGTACCTTACCGCTACGCGTCTGTACATGCTGCTGTCATACTGAGGAGGATTCAAGGGAAATACACCAGACGGTCGCAGAGTACAACAGGTCTATTGGAATGCAACAATCCTGGCTCAGGAAGACAGACGTTGCAGTTGCTTTTCATGTATCTAAAAGTGTGGTAAGCTGACTATATGCAATTGTCGGAAGGAAGGTGATGTCGCGAAACCACCCAGAAATGTCCAAACAAGGACAACCATGTCCCGGCAAGATCGGTGTCTCACAATAAAGCATTGTCGAAACCTCACAATATCCATCTCTCTCTGTCTCTCTCTCTCTCTCTCCACTATATTCGAGAATATGATCTCAGAAGTGTGTCGCGGTAAGTGATCGACGGCATCATGAATGTCTGTGGTCGAGCCCACTGCGCCGAATGCCACTTTCTGAAGCAACCCGGCAAGAAAGATATGAGTGGACACAATAGCAGCTATTATGGCAGAGAGAATGGAAATGTCTCATTCTGCAATGAATCCACATTTGGCTTATATTCTGGTAATAAGCGACTTCGTGTCTAGAGAACATCAGGCACACACGGTAGTCAGCATTTGTGTCAAACTATGCATCCGATCCGCGGTGTCTCAGTCAAGGTGTGGGGAAGAAACGGCTTTGATTATAACACAGGCTGTTATGTTTGTCGAGGGCACATGAACATAAGCATGTTTGCAGGGTGCCATAGCTCATAGGGAGCCAGTGCCGTACGACAAACACAACATCCATGCCGCACCTGGGTTCGAACCCAGTGCCATCTCGGACGAAAATTCAGAAGCCAGCGCAATAGCCTTTTTTCTTGTTAAATTTTCTACATAAACACACGCTTCTAAATAAAAATCGCTGGATGAATTTTTGCAATCAACCGTGTCTCCCCCCCTCCCCTCGAAAAAGTATACAATTTAATACTCTACCCCCATGAAAAATTACTGGGTACACGCTGCTGGCTGATCAAATTGGCTTGCCGCCTCTGAGATTTTTTTCTAGGAGCACCCATGATTTAATCATTCTATTTCTATATTTCTATTGGAGCCTATAATTTTTTTTAATACGTTTCTAATAATTTTATTTTTTCTGTACGAGGTCTTATTACAAATTACGTATTTTTTTCATTGTGATTTTTCGAAGCAACAGAATGATTTGGAGTTTGAAATCTTTTTTCAACTGACAATAACTTTCAATTATCTTTAAGAGAAGGTGAAATGTGCTGTTTTATAATATTATTCCACAAAACTTCTAAATATAGAATTTACTCTTAATAGCTTTTGTCTTAAGCACTCCACAGACTGATACATAGACATCGTACGTCACCTGTGTAATAATTTCAATACCCGATTTCTTACGGTAACAGAATATATAGGGTGTCCGAGAATTATTGGACACATTACAAAATAATGTACAAAAAAAAAAAAAACTATGAGCATTGTCTGTTTTTCTATGTCACGAATTACTAACACGGTTTCTATATTTTTGTTTTGCAGAATTGTTATTCCCAGAATCCGATAGATGATGCTAGGTGTGGCCTGATGAGGAAGGTATGAGAAATGCGCAATCAGTAGTCATGTCATCCGTACAGCAGAAGGCGATGCGTGTGTGGTGGCTTGCGGAATTAAAGTCTGTCATTAAAGTTAAAAGACGGTACCGTTTAGAGTATGGTTGTAATCCTCCGTGAACGAATTCAGTTGAGCGGTGGATGAAATAGTTTACAGAAACTGGCAATGTGGAACACCGTGCAGGAGCCGGTAGGCCTAGCGTCAGCGGTGAGCCGGTTTACCAAGTTAATGACAGTTTCCAACGAAGCCCCAGGAAATCCGTTCGTAAAGCAAGCAGAGAAATGTGCATTCCGAAATCGACAGTTCACGATATCTTGCACAAGAAATTATAGTTTCATGCTTATGAAATTCAAATAGTGCAAAAGATGCATGTAAATGATCACACTCTGCGATACGATTTCGCTGTGGATATGCTGAATCGAGTGGAAAACGACGAAAACTTTCTCAGTACTGTAATTTTAGTGATGAATCCATATTTCATGTATCAGGTATTGTGAAACGTCACAACTGTAGGATATGGGGCAGTGAACCGCCTCATGCTGCTATTGAACTGGAACGTGATTCTCCAAAAGTTAACGTGTGGTGCACCCTATCAAAAAGTGAAGTGATTGTCCCTTTCTTCTTCTGCGAAAAAACCATAAATGGTGACATTTACTTGGATATGCCAGAAAATTTCGCTATACCCCATATCAAAAGATATGACAACGTCGTTTTCCAACAAGACGGCGCGACTCCGCATTGGTCAACGTGTGTACGTAAGTGCCTAAATGAGCATTTTCCCAACAGATGGATTGAGTGTGGTGGTCCCATTCCGTGGCCTCCTCGCTCTCCAGATCTAACACCATTGGATTACTTCATGTGGGGTTATGTGAAGGATCGTGCCTATCAGACGCCTTGTACTGATTTGCAGGAACTGAAGCAGCGTATCACAGCTGCTATTAATTTCATAACTCCTCAGATGCTTGCCAATACATGGCATGAAAGCGAGTATCGCTTGGACGTACTAGGAGCATCCAGGGGATCTCACATCGAAATTTATTAACTTGTGTAGTTACATTGTAAGTTAGTACAGTCAGTTTCTTTCTATCTGTTTAATGTTTTGTTTTATTTAATTTTGTAATGTGTCCAATAATTCTCGGATACTCTGTATAATAACTGGTGCACAAAATGGGGAAGTGGAGAAGAAATATCCTGTGCGATAGTAACCAAAATTATTGCGATATGCTATCCACAATATCCGATCTCGCTACAGATTTCAAATAGTGCAAAAGATGCATGTAAAGAACTTCAAAATCGCTACAGAACTTCAAAATCATATATTTCGACAGACTATTGAAATTTAACAGTTAATCAAACCCCTAAGTATTCCCGTGAATCCTTCCTAATACCGAAAAATTTTCGTCATATGGATAAGAAAAAAGTGAGAACGGAGTTTTTCCGTTAATAAAAGAAAGAAATTGCAGAAAGGTTTCTGAAAACTCAGATTTTTTCTAGCCTACGAAAATCCGTGAAATTCAAATTTTTTCCGTCGTTTCACGGAAAAGTTGTGTCAGAAACATGCTTCGTTAATTCACGAAAGAGATCATGGAAAGTGCCTCGTGAATATCAGAAAATGTTTTACAGTGTAAAAACGTATTACAGAGATTCCACTTTAATTAAAAAAATATTCAAGATGAAAGCGAATTTTTTCCGATAAATGAGCAGAAAGAAAAATAAAGAGATTAAACTGACGTCGTGTCAGACGTACTGGTAAGTGGGGAATTGTTACCTTTCTCTTTTCTCGTTCATACTTTATTTAGTTATACCAATACTTAGTACACAAAAAACAAACAAAAAGAAAGCCCCAGATACCTACAGACCTTACTTAGTGCATATTTCGCATTAGAGTTGAACCTGTTATTAAATCGAGATGCTGGATCTGTAAGGTGTGATTTCAAAATATCGTGACTGAATTTCAGATAAACAGCAATACTGAGGGAGAAGTGGGAATTATCGACAAAATATTCTTCATTTTTTTAGTTTGGTGTGGCAGCAAGCAGGGCGAGTCACACCACTTGGCCAACTGAAGTTCTCAAACAGTTCCTCCACGAAATGTCAGGAAATTCGATTTTGGGAGCCTTCAGTCAACAAAGACGCTCCTTTCTTTTGGATTTTTTTGCCAACGTTGCAACGAAAATAGAAGGTTATTTCCTTGGACGGTATTTGCCGATGATTCGATCACAGCAGCATCAAGAAGAAAATTGCGAAATAGAATAAAAGAAAAATGAAAGGAAGAAAGATACGCCAGGAACAGCAGACGATACAGATCATGGAATCGTTCAGGTCTGTGAGAACGAGACTAGAGAAGTGATGTGATACAGCAAATGAAATTCTGTAGAAGGAGGAATAGCTAATGCTTTATAAACAAGATTATAGATCGTGGGTGTCATCATTCGTACAGGAAGCGTTTTTTTCTTGGTTTCCGCAAATTTCTTTAAATGTTGTGTCAACTGTTTCGGATGGAGCATCATTCCAATATTTATCATATTATACTGAAAATATCAAAACAAAAAATGTATTCCTTACATACTCAGAAGAGCGTTTAATACAGAAATTCAGAATCTCAATGAATTTCTGTAATTCCTCTGCGTGTCATTCTTTGTGGATTTATGCTTAGTTGCTAAAATTGAATTAACTGAATTTTGAAAATTTTTATAAAAATCTAAGAAAAAAAAAGGTAAAAGAAAAATTGCATGACATTTTCATGTTTTGTTTTTGCACATCAGTCGTGATTCTATCTTTTGATACAAAAGGGGTAAAATTTAAACCCTCTACCATAATTTAGGTTAATGTATTATATGAAACGTTGTAGAAAATCATAAGAGACAAGATACCTTGCCCACACATAAAGAATACATTTTTAATGAGATTTTTATAAAAAGCAATATACTCGAACCTAAGCAAAATGAGAAAACTTGCGTTATCTAATCCTGTACATCATTCCAAAGGAGTTCTCTGATAAAAAAATACTGCAGGATTTGGCCAGTGCCAATAACCATCCTATGCAAAAAGCATTAAGAGAAAGAAAGAGGGAGGGAGAGAGAGGTAGGGAGAGAGAGGGAGAGAGAGGTAGGGAGAGAGAGGTAGGGAGAGAGAGGGAGAGAGAGGTAGGGAGAGAGAGAGACATAATCACGGATTTGCTCTGTTCGTCAGAAAAATTATTATTTAGAAAAGCGGAAAGCATTAAAATTTTGTAACTTCTACCCTTTGAAGCAGAAACAGAGTGTGGAGAGACAAAAGGATAGTATATACGAGTATATAAACATACAGAATATACATAGAGAAAAAGAGAATATATACTGTATGTATAAATGGATAACTAAATAGTATAACTACATATTATGCCATGCGACACACGAGGAATATGAAGCAATAGATTAAAACATTGCAAAAATTGCCATTTATTCTCCAGTTGTCGATATCTTATGTTCAGATTAAGTTACATAACGTCACGCATAGAGCAAATTCTTCGGCAAATTTTCATATGACTTTCTATTTTCTTACATGGTTATCGCTGGGAACAAAACAGTTGCTCATCGAAAATTATTTTGTCAGAAATTTTACATCGGGTCGTCTCCGAATAAGTTTTGTAATAACACTTCTCTATTTCTACGACCGACAAAATCTTTTCTTTCTTAATATTTATTTATGGAATTTTACACATCTGAAAAGAACTTTCCCTAAAAATGTGTAAAACAGAAAAACATTGATTTAGTTATGTAATTAGGATGCAGTAACACGGTATTTTAAAAATGCAGTAATTTATTTTCAAATATTAATTCATATTTTATATTAAAACTTTTTAAACGTATGATGCCTGCAATAAGAAAAACATGATAATTATTTTTAAATCGGAAAGTAAATTAAAAAAAAAATGAGGGATGCAACCGAATTTAATGAGAAATAGAGCGACATTACCAACACGAGTATATTTTCCGAAAAAGTATCAAGCTGAGAAATAACTCATAATTTATTTGCATACTAGCAGAGGTACTCGGCGTCGCCCAGATTTAGCAAAATATGCATCAATCAGCTGTTCGGCCAGATTTTTCCAAGTTTTCTGAAATTTCACAGAAATATTTAATTGAAATATGTTGCACTGATGTAAAAAAAGAAATTTAAAAAAATAAAATAAAATCTATACTTGCGCCGTGCCGTCTCAGTTGTACGAAACCATGTTTTCATTGACTATGAATGTAAGAAATGTGAAACATCTACATTTTTCAGTTACGCTATGTACAGTTATTCTAAAGCCCAAGCAAGTGTATCTCTGAAGAGCCTCTGGGTCAACGACGTTGAGTGTTCTATTCCTAGCCAAGATGATGAGGTTTAAGTTTTGCCAACTTTGGAGTAACCAACGCAGAACTGGTCATGCGAAAAGCAAGAGTTTTGTAGGTTGAGCCCAAAAACTTTTAACGATTGCCCCTGTGCTTTTTCATACTCTTGGCAAATATGAGACGAAAAGAAAACTGCAGGCGTTTTAACAGAAATGGAAGGTCACATGGGACGATTGGAATCCGTGGAATAAAAATATTGATCTCCTGCAGCATGTCAGTCGTGATGGAAGTTTCGATGACGTTTGACATCGGTTTCTTGACGGTCAGTCGAGCTCCATTGCAGAGCATTGGTGGATCCAGATTATGTCAAGATAAAATAAATAAATAGTCAATATGAGGGGGGAGGGGGGTAAATGTGCGAAAAAAAAAGGAATAGCAATGTTAAGCTTTAAAGAAATGAAATTCGAAAAAAATCATATTTTCTTCACATTTTGTTTCCTGCATTTTATTTGCATTTCATTGAAATATATTTCTTATCTAAAGGAACTACAGCACTATTTTTTTTTAAATAGTGGGACCATTTATAGCTCGTCATAACAAGGGGTGAGCCGAGATGTGAAACGTAAACAAACCCGCCGGTAACTACTGCGGAAGGATACACGTAATGCTTTAAAAGATTAAAGCACTAGACAGGGAGATCAACTTTAAAGAAATAATAATTAAACGCCGGAAATAATAAATCTAAGATTTCATGATATTCTTGTATATATTCTTTTTCAGAAACTTCCTTCTTCAATTGATCAATGACAATTTCCTGGAAATACAATATCATGTTCCTGGATCCAGTTTATGCTGGTTTATAACCGAAAACAATACTTTCGACACTAAATAAGGAGATGTATCATCCTTATTTTGATTAGAAAAAATGTATTTCTGATTTAAATAACCGATATTTACCACATAGTTTGTAAGCCTTTAACTCAGCTTACTCAGGAACCTACCATTTCAAAGTTAGGCCTACGACATCTGTACATTAACAGAACTGACGAGCGATAAACGAAGACGGGAGCATCTGCAGTTTCCATGATCTTCTCGTTGAAAGACAAAAGCAAATCGCAGAAGAAAAAAGAATGCAAGAAATGTCTGCGATTGCATTAACTGTACTAAACCATCCTAAGGAGACATGTCGCGATTCTTTTTCATGGAACAGAGGTGGGAGTGGTCTGTCAATGGTACGGAAAAGGTTAAGACTCCGAAATAAGCACTAGTTTCTGCACGACCCTCTTCAATTGACAGGATATTCTTTCAAGTGTAACAGAGCAATTATGCTCAGTCTTCGGGAGAGTATTACAGAAAGAGAAAAATATTTTTCTTCTGGTTATAACCGCTCTGCGGTCGAGACAAGATCTCTCCCAAGAAGTTTTCAAAACAGCAGTCACTTTTAGTTGAGGAAAAGTGTTATTGATTATGAGCTACTTAATGCGTGGAAGGTGTAAAAGAGGGTTTGATCAGCATTAGCCTTTGGTGCAGGATATAAACAATCCAAGAATTTAATATGAATCTTTCAGAGAGGTCTTATCACTCGGAATTACCATTCTGATTTTGCGATATGACCTGTTTTCAAAGAAACAGGCTCATTGTTTATAGTAAAAGTTATGTATCATGTTCATCAATATACATTAAATGGATGCAGATTTTCAAAAGGAAAGAACATGCGGTATCCGGTCGGAAGGAAAAACGGAGTTAACTTGTGAGCAGTACGAGGTCTCCTGATGAGTTTATCTAATAAATTTCTCACCTGATTGCCTAATATTCACTGTTTGCTCTAGTGGTGAGGTTTATAATTTTTAAAGAAGGTATTTGAATTGCATAAGGCATTTTCAGATTACTTTCAGTAGTTTAAACCAACAAGCCTGCTAAATACGACTATGTTTTATTTCCCTTTTCTTAAACTGACATGGGAAGGCCCATTTAGAATTTAAAAACTCCTAAGTTTCTCGAAAAATTTCTGCAGATAAAATCCATAGAATTTGAAAAACTATTTAAAGCATCAATCTGATGCCAGAATTTTTCGAAATTTCTGGAACAGGAAGTATTTTCCTTTCAGGATTCCTGCACTTGGTATTTAGTTAAAACTAGATAACGGTTATGCTTTATTTTAATGATAAAGCACGAAGAATCAAATCTGCAGAATTATGACTAACGAAAATTTAGGCAGAGAGTGTGTACGAAAGAATCATCCGGATTTGCTCCTTTATTGATTGATTATTATAGAAGATAATGACTATACTTAGAGAAAAATTGCCATGTCAGTCAGCACTTATGTTTAAAGTTTCATTTAATCATGTGTTCTGCACAAAAACGTTCATTAAGGGGCTCAGTTCCTCTAACATTCTTACCAGGATTTCTGGCAAAGCGCTGTCTGTGCTACAGAACTATCAGTGCTATAAAGTATATTAGAATAAACTTTAATTGTCAATATTAAACAGCAATTACTGCAAGGTGTGATGCTGGAAGATCTAAGAATCCAGCTAATTCTGCTTCTTACTGATAAATCGGACGGGAGACTATTTTTTTGGGTATAGCCGTTCTTCTTAAAAAAAAACCGCCACTTCATCTTATTAAAAAAAGAAAGGCATTGGATTTTTAATCTAAGGGATCACGCATAGATGCGAAAACTCTTGGTTGATCGTATCTGCAAATGGGTTCTCTGTAATAAGATGCTTCAGAACTTCATTAAAATATCAACATCATACATTTTTTTTCGCAAATTCTGTGGAATTGCATGAGCTGAAGGTAATTTTCATAACCCCAAATAAAATAATTTCAGCTATTTGTAACTACAGACGGATGGAAAATTATTTCTCTACTTGAATTATTTCTCTTTAAAAAATCACTATCTCCTTCCAGAGATGACAGTAAATGTAATTCGTGGTTAAATGGTGCGCGTTTCTCAAGCTAAGGAAATTTTCGGAGCTACTCACTTTGTAGGTTTTTGAATGAATTCGACGGCGAAGTGAATTTTTGAATGAGGTGTAATCAATTATCAGTGGGTGTCAACAGTTCTTTCTTTCTTTCTTTTTTTTTTTTTTTTTTTGAAAATGAAAACATCCGTATTTGAAGTTTTCAGTTATTAAAACCACTTTCGCTTAGGAATTATTTTTATTTCATAAAAACGCATTTTTATAATTCTAAATCGATTTCCGGTAGCAAGGGTAATTTAAAACCACCACGAAATCTCTGCTGCATTCAAGTACTAAAATTCAACTTAGGATACCACCAAACATCATTGGCAATTAAAATATATCTGTCATGCACATTGTCGTAAATAACACCCTAAAGGTCTAAGCATAAGGTGTTTCAGCACGATAACAAATTGTTATTCAACCTCATTGAATAACCGCCTTCAAAATACATTAAAAACTTCATTTACAATAAAAGGTCAAAAGCACACATGCGAGATCTTTCGCGGTCACTTTGACCACATCATCAGGCGTGAGTATGTATCGAGCAGGTAATACAATTTTTATACAGCTCACACTCTCAAATATTTATGCAAATAAGTTACTCATCGTTGCCAGTTCCGATAATCTTATAATTATCTGAAGAAACTCTAACATCGGCTCGAGATTGATGTAAAATTAAAGTTCGCCAGGGTGAAGGAATAATCGATGGGTGATTTTCATTACAACAATTCACACCATATTTAATAATGAATAAGCTTTCCATCATGTGCAAAGCGGGTCTAAACCACGCATAGCCCAAAATAGAAGCATTGCCCCAGTCTGGAATGTACGAACCTGAACGAACTGTATTTACTAGGGCTGAGAGGGAGTTCAAAGTTCTCAATGAATATTTGTGTTCCGCAATGCACACACCAAGACCCCGCAGGGTAGAACCCACGTAACAGAGGTCCGTCGTTTCTCCGAGAGTGGTCCGGAACGGAATCTTGTAGTACACTCCATGGCTTCTATGGACGTCATTGGCGCACCCACGGAGGAGGCTTTGGGGGCTTAAGCCCACTCCAAGGAGATTAAGAACGATGTACGTCCCAAATTAAACATTCAAAATTATTATTTTACATGTTCAAAAAATTGCATAGTGTCTGACATGGTGTCTTCTTCCCAAAGCCCCAAAGAGATTAAGAGCAACGTAGATGTAAGGTCAGGTGATGCGTAACATCACAGCATCTCCTTGACAAATGTCAACCCCGCCTTCTCGTGGTGCATCCTGTTCCCACTAAAGGGGCTCTGACGACCGCCAATAGCGGTATAACCATACCATCGGGATTAGAGGAAATGCTATCCCACACTCACCAACCCGCTTGGCCAGCGTGGTGAGTTATGGCCAAACCCTCCAAAATGATTCCACAACTTAAATCTTGGCCCTCAGTTTCCGGCAGCTGGAATGTACCTGGCCAAGGCAGCGGCCAGTGCGACATGAAGGCAGAGGGTGCTAAGAATCCCCGGAGGACCGGACTAGGCTGCCATCTGATGCTGACCTTGGCTACGTATAATGGAAGCTCCCTATCTTCTGATTCAAGGCTTCTTGAATTGGAAGAGGAACTACAAAGGATCAAGTGGGACATCGTGGGGCTAAGTGAGGTAAGGAGAAAAGGAGAAGATCTCATCGAACTGAAAAGTGGACATCTCTTCTACTATCGTGGGACAGATACTGGCAGAACTAGTGGTGTTGGATTTATAATAAACAAGAAACTGAAGGATGAAGTTGTAGAAGTTGAAAGTTCCTCTGACAGAGCTGCACGGCTTGTTATCCAACTCTCGAAAAGACACCAGGCTCAGATTATTCAAACTTATGCTCCCACCACAAGTCATCCGGAAGAAGAAATTGAAGAATTTTATGAGGAAATTTGTCATCTAAATAATAAAGGTAAGCAGCACTTGAAAATAATTATGGGAGATTTCAATGCAAAAATAGGGCAACGGCAACAGAATGAAACTTCAGTAGGTAAATTCGGTCACGGCAACAGAAACCAGCGTGGAAATACTCTCGTTGAGTTTGCAGAGGCGGACGGGTTTTTCATCTTGAACTCCTTTTTCAAGAAAAAGCCACACAGGAAATGGACATGGAGACATCCAAATGGGACGACAAGTGAAATTGATTTTATTATGTGTAACAAAAAATTCGTCATAGAAGACTGCAGTGTGCTAAACAAGTTCAACACAGGTAGTGACCATAGATTGGTGAGATGTAAGATGCACCTCAACACTAAACTGGAACGTGGCAAGCTCATAAGACAAACAAAATGTATTGACATAACCAACCTTAAAAAATACCATAATACCTTCAAGTTGGAACTGAAAAACAGGTTCTCTGCTTTAGAAGGCCTAACATCGGAAGAAGTGGACATCTCTGAAGTTAACAGAAAAGTAACCAAAGCTCTTATGGAAACAGCAACAAAATTAGCTGGGTCTAAGAACAAGTTGCATGTGAATAAATTATCAGGAAAAGCGAAAATGTTGATGCAAAAAAGAAGAGAGATGAGGACAACTAAAGAAGATGTGACTTCCAAAGTGGAATATATAGAGCTATGCAAGACAGTAAGAAAAAGTATCACTGAAGACGTAAGAAAATTCAACTGTGAACTAGTGAGGAAAGCAATTGAAAACAACCAAAGCCTAAAGATAGCAAAGGGACATCTCAGTAAGGGAAGAAAACAGATTATGGCACTGAGAAAAGAAGATGGTTCTGTAACAAGAAATAGAGGCGAAATTTTGACAAGAGTGAAAGATTTCTACTCCAAATTATATGAAAGGGATGATACATGCACTCCAGACATCATGAAAGATACCAGTACCAGAGTTCCTCCAGTCCTTCCAGCAGAAGTTGCACATGCAATCAAGAACATGAAGCGGGAAAAGCTCCAGGAGAAGATGGAATTACTGTAGACATCATACAAGAAG
Organism: Macrothele yani; assembly: GCA_039090855.1. NCBI lineage: Eukaryota > Metazoa > Arthropoda > Arachnida > Araneae > Macrothelidae > Macrothele > Macrothele yani. The sequence goes on along the minus strand of CM077025.1, from coordinate 68,171,645 downwards.
CAAGTGGAGAAATCGAAACAGTACTCGCCCAAATTTTCACTCGATGCCTTAATGAAGGAAAGATTCCTGAGGATTGGAACACCGCTACAATGATCCTGCTACATAAGAAAGGTGACATTGAGGATCTCGGAAACTACAGACCTATCAGCCTCCTATCAGTAGTTTATAAAATCTTCACTAAAGTTCTTTCACACCGCTTGAATTTAACACTGGACATGGCTCAACCGAGAGAACAAGCTGGATTCAGGAGTGGCTACAGCACAATAGATCATATCCACGTACTGAGAGAACTAATTGAAAGAGCGAGGGAATATGAACTTCCATTGTGCATGGCTTTTATCGATTATGAAAAAGCCTTTGATTCGGTGAAACCATCAGCAGTTACAATGGCTCTGAAAAGCTGCGGTATTGAAGATGCATACATTAATATTATTAATAACATCTATGAAAATTCAAGTGCAAAGATTCGGCTGTTTGAAAATACAACACACGTAAACATTGGAAAGGGAGTGAGACAAGGTGACACCATATCTCCGAAGCTCTTTAATGCCACATTGGAGGGTGTTTTTCAGTCGCTGAGCTGGGAAAACAAGGGGATAAAGATTAATGGAGATTATCTAACCCAACCTTCGTTTTGCTGATGACGTAGTCATTTTTGCAACTACCCCATCAGAGCTGCAGAGTATGATCCAGGAACTTGCTGACAAGAGTAAAGAAGTGGGATTAAAAATGAACTTTCAGAAGACAAAAGTGATGTTCAATGCTTTTACAAGAAATGAAGATTTATCGATTGATGGAGAAAAGCTGGAAATAACAGACCTCTACGTTTATCTTGGACAGCAGATATCAAGTGAGGGTCACATTGATGAAGAAATTAACCGGCGTACAAAACTTGCCTGGAGAGCTTTTGGAAGAAACTGCATAATTTTCAAGAGCAATATGCCATTATGTCTTAAAAGAAAAGTGTTTGATCAATGCATCCTTCCAGTGCTTACGTATGGTGCAGAGACGTGGACCTTAACTAAAAGAGACATACAAAGGCTGCAGACAACTCTAAGCACCATGGAGAGGTGCATACTTGGTGTAACCAGGAGAGATAAGAAGAGGAACTCGTGGATCCGAAAAATGACAAGAGTGGAAGACATCATGATCAGAGTTAAATCCCTGAAATGGCAATGAGCTGGACATACTGCCAGAAGGACAGATCATCGATGGACAGCCGAAATTTTAGATTGGATTCCAAGGGACAGGAAAAGACCCAGAAGAAGACCACATGGGAGATGGGTGGATGAAATTCGAAAGTATGCAGGGGTGACATGGAGGAGACTGGCACAAGACAGATTGTTGTGGAGGAAACTTGGGGAGACCTTCGTCCAGCAGTGGATTGATAATGGTTGACAATGATGATGATGATGATGACATCACAAATTAAACATTCAAAAATATTACAGGGTGTTTCAGAAAATTTGATATCATTTGAGATGTAAATATCTGAGTAACAAAATAGTCTTTGCAAATAAAACTAAACAGACTTGATATTGAGCAAAATAAGATTTATTCATTAAAATTTGAATGAGAAATTCAAAGGTATGTGGATTTCATGAACGATTTCACAAGTACATACATGAAAAACTACCGAAATGACATACAGTATAACTATTTTAACTCTAATGTTAAAATATTTAATATGTAAATTTAAAAAGATGATATAATAAAATATATGTGCACACATGAGATCTTTCATTACCCAAAGTGGGTACCATCTTCAGATGCTGTTAAAATTTACCAAACGAACGTGACAAGCACTGTGATATTTATATAAGACAGACAGTCATAATGACGTAACTAGTATGAAATGGGCTTAACCAATGAGAGTGTGGGCCGACATTTGTTACTGGTCAAACATAACAGTAATAGGTTAAGTCTATTGATTTATTATTACCTAACCCGACAAACCCAAGTATGTTTTCCACTGTATAGGTATAAATTCTGGTAAATTATCATTATGTACTGTATTCCCGTATTTTGTAACATACAGACTCTCAACAAATCTTAAAGTTGATCTAGATTTTGGTGTGTTGAGAATTTTAATCTTGTCCCAGGCAGGAACTTCGAAATTGTTTAACACTTGCTTCAAAATTGTTTAACCCATCAGGACCTAGAGTCCCAGAATTATTTGGAAAACTAAAGTTACATAAGACTGGATACCCCCTTAGATTATTAGTTGCTGCTCAACATAGCCCTACCCGCCCACTGGAAAAAGCCTTAGCTCAAAATTTGCGACCTCTCATTAATAACTCAACTTTTTCTGTTACCAATTCCCTTCAAGTACTGTATCGAATTAAATCAATTTCTCCAATTACACAACCATTTACCATGCTTTCCTTAGATGTTGTATCTCTGTTCCCGAGTGTTCCAGTACAACAGGTTCATGACATCATAAAACCTGTCTTTTGACATTGGGCCTCCCATCTCCTGAGGTGGAAGCTGTATTACAAGTACTATCTCTAGTTTACAAGATATCTTACTTTAAGTTCGATGAGATAATATATCGGCAATGTGAAGGGGCACCAATAAGATCTTCCCTTTCCCCAACCATTGCAGAAATCTGCTTGCAAGAATTGGAAAACAAAGTTCTTCAGTCAACTAGTTACAGACTTATATTATATCTCAGATATGTAGATGATATTTTGGTACTCTGGAACCATCCTTTGGAATACCTATCAACATTTGTATCTGAGTTATCAAATGTATTTAACACTATAAAGTTTACTGTAGAATATGAAAGTAATTGTAATTTACCATTTCTAGATATCATGTTCATTAAAAACCCATCTAAATCAACTATTCATCATTCAGTATATAGAAAACCAGAATCAGATACGATACTAATACCTTGGGCATCGGCACACCTATGGAGCTACAAGGAATCATCGATATTTTTTCATAAGAAGAGCTTTCACTCATTCGTCCACCACAGCTCTTCGAAAGCAAGAAATGGATACCATTTACAATATCACCCGTAATCATGGATATCCAGATGAAATCATACATAGGATAGTAGCCAAGATTAAAAGGAACAGGACTACAACATTAACATCTGTATATGAACCAAAACAAAGAAACTACAATGGTTCTCTTCCCTTTGTATCGAAATTGTTCCATTCCTTGAAAACGATATGTCATAAATATCATTTTGATATTGGAATAAACACAAACAACATTAGGTCCTTACTTCTGAAAGACAGAGAAGACCCTGTGCCTGCCTTTTGATATGAAATATGGTATATATACACTGGCGGAAAGTGAAAAAAGAACACCAAGAAGAAGACGTCTGATACCAAGGAAATTTATACAGCATAATAACGGAATACAGAGGATAACGTGATCAAAACATTATGGCCAAATACAGCTGTATTTGCTGGTAAACTGAAAAATAACATTTCCATGTAACATGGTTAGTACGAAGTTGAACCGCCATGAACTGCGTCACACTGTGCAATTCTGGCATGGAGTCTTTTGTATAGATGTTGGATGTAAGTTTGGGGTATTGAGTTCCAAGCATCCTCAACCTGGACGCGTAAATCGGGGATGGTCGTGGCTGGCCGTGGAGACCGGATAAGTCGTTGTCCCATAAAATCCCACACGTGTTCAACGGGGGACAAATCCGGTGAACGTGCAGGCCATGGAAGTTGTCTCACACCCTGAAGTGCATGTTGCGTTGCACGTGCAGTGTGTGGGCGTGCGTTATCTTGCTGGAAAACACCACGGTGAACCGACCTTTCAAATGGCACAACAACGGGCTGAATGATGTTGTTGATGTAGGAGGTGCTGTTTAACGTACCCGGTACAAACGCTATTTGTGTACGGGACTGATAGCTGATCGCTCCCCACAACAGGAGACCAGGTGTAGGCCCTGTGCGTCGCTGGCGGATGCAAGAAGGGTGGAGACGCTCCCCTGTACATCTGCGAACACGCATACGGCCATCGGAGGCTCCCAACCAGAATCTGCTTTCATCGCTGAACACGACAGATCGCCATTGCGTTCTCCAGTGCAGACGTTGGCGACACCACTGCAGCCGTTCCTGATGGTGGGCTGTAGTCAGAGGTACACATGCCAGAGGCACACGTGCACGTAGTCCTGCATCCAGTAGACGGTTGCGGATTGTTCGCACAGTTACCTCAGGTGCAACGGCAGCTCGGATTTGCGTCGCAGTGGATGTTCTGCTTGACAACGCCGCTCTTCTTATGCATCGATCGGTCCGCTCATCAGTCCGTCTGTGACCCCCGGTTCCACGTGTTCTCGTGTGGGAATGTTCCTCTGACCATCTACGCCACCATCGTACCGCCACCGATACTTCCCGTCCAAGTCGCTCCGCAATACGTCGATACGACCACCCGGCCTCGCGAAGTCCGACTAGACGTCCTCGCTCAAAGTCCGATAACTGCTGAAATCGTATACGTCTTCCATGTCCAGGCATTGCAGCTTCTTCAGGGTCTTCGCACGTGTCCGTATGCCGACGACTGATTACATTCACTTCGCCGTACTCCTTAAATACCACCGACGATAATTTGCATATTATGCCGTGCTGTGGCGTAAGCGCTCACCAGTTGGTCCCGAAATTAACATCAAACCTACGTAAGCTCAACCCCATTAACATATGTAAATTTTATGATCGTCCGCCAATTCCTTCTTGGTGTTCTTTTTTCACTTTCCGCCAGTGTATTATCCCTCTTAACAGCATAGTAGAAAGTGAACAACAAAAAGTGTACATAGGCTTCACTTTTCGTTCAATATCAGCTAGATAAAAAGAACATAAATATGATGTTAAAAATAGAGATACAGCCACAGCTTTAGCACGACTTGTAAACCAAGGTAATAACCTTCCTGCCTAGGACGAGATTAAAATTCTCAACACACCAAAATCTAGATCAACTTTAAGATTTGTTGAGAGCTTGTATATTATGAAATGTGGGAATACAGTGTGTAATGATAATTTACCATAATTTATACCTATACCATGGAAAACATATTTGGGTTTGTCGGGTTAGGTATTAATAAATCAATAGACTTAAACTATTAGTGTTATGTTTGACCAGTAACAAATGTTGTCCCACAATCTCATTGGTTAAGCCCATTTCATACTAGTTACTTCATTACGACTGTGTATCTTATATATATATATCACAGTGCTTGTCACGTTCGTTTGGTGAATTTTAACAGCATCTGAAGATGGTACCCACTTTGGGTACCGAAAGATCTCATATGTGTATATATTTTATTATGTAATCTTTTTAAATGTATATATTAAATATTTTAACATTGAAGTTAAAATAGTTATCGGTCGTCCCGGGGGCGCAGTGGTCTAAGCGATGGCCTCTGATCATTCGTCCAAAAGGGGTTCGGGTTTGAATCCCGATGAGGCATGGATGTTGTGTTTGTTTACGGCACTGGCTCTCTCCCTTCCCTGGAACTAGTAGCCCTAAATTAGGGACGGGCGACTGCTTATAGCCCATTGAGTTGCTCACGGTGGTCGTTAAACCTTCAATATAAAAAAATATAAAATAGTTATCGTGTCATTTTGGTAGTTTTTCATATATGTAGTTACCGGCACGAGTTAAATTCACAGTGATTTCACAAATTTTCAATATGCGGCCTGTGACACTGCACACGTCAAGTCGGTAGTCCAGGTCCTGCCAAGCACGATGCAGCATGTCCCTCATGTGCTCAAATGTTGCGTGGGGATTTTCTTCGCCCCAAATGAGAACAATATGCTTGTTGACTTTTCCATTCGTTTGGGAAAATCATGCACCTCACTCAGTGACAACACGGAACAGAAGTTTCTCTCATCACGAGTGACAACAGACACAGAAATGATTCTCATCACGGAGTGACAAAACAGAGACCAGTGGAGAGGGATATGTGACCGAGACCGTGATATTCGCAAGGAGAGACTAAAGAGACTTTCGGGAGTGATTATGTTTCTCAGACTCGTAAAGAGGCAAGCGTCGAGGCAGACGCAGAAGTTAGGGATCAGAGACTAAATGAACATATTTCAGTACCGGACAAACAGAGTCCTAGTCAGAGAAGTGAAGCGTCAATAGAATTAAACTCTAACTGACGACGACAAGTACTGCGGGACTAAAACGACCGGATTGAACAGAAAAAGTTTGGGTGAGATCTTCCTGAATTCCAATATCTCATTAGCATGAATATGCATGATCTTGTCTCCCTATACATCCTCGGTAGGAAAGTTAGTTTTCTCTTGCAAGTGCTAAATTCGAAAAAGATTTCTTTTTTTGCGAAATGTGAACTCGAAATAAGTATACAAATTTAACAGCTTAATCTAATAAATATATGATTTGGTTTAAGTTAAGAGGAATATCCACCGATCCATGTACTTACTTTAAGGAAACATTATTTAGAATAAATCATTTATTTGGTATTGAAATTTACCCGATTATCTCAAATCTTTAAAACTTTTAATGAGTGAATCTTTTGTTTAAACAAGCAATGCTAAACTAAAATTATCTCCAATGTCCTCGGTAGAATAGAAACTCCCAGATTTTAACAAGTTAAATTTTCGCATTTTAGCTAACCCAGACATCGGTTAAAACTCCCAACCTGAAATCATATAATTCTTAATTTCTAAGTGGCATATGGAGGAATATGGGTTTCCCATGTTCTCCCATATGAAACACAACGTAATGCACCAGTTGAGCTTGGAGACCCTCAATTAGGTAACCCAAACTCACGGCAGACACCTGTAGGCGAAAGATAATAGTGGATAAAAAGTAACGAAAATTTTCGGCCTTTTAAAATTCATCTCACTGCAGCGAATAAGACGCAGCTGATGGTTTGCTAACCAACAAGGGGCGGTAACAATGCTTAGCGTTCGAAATAGCCTCTAACCTTTATGGAAATGCGAGCCGCCGAAGTTGAAGCATTTAACTTTCAGACGGCAGTAGGAAGAAAAACAAAACGCGGAATACATTTCCCTACCTGCTTTATTGTGGACTGTGGTCGGTTACAGGGTTCAAGAACAGAAATACTGTGGTCCACAGTTCGTAATACAGCAATGGAATCCATTTATTTTCATCGGGGATCATATACCTCTCCGTTTCCATGACATGCACAGCGGAGATCGAGGCTATCAAACAGGTGGCACCAAAGGGAGTTTCGAAAGCCTCGTTTTATTAGAAGTTTTACCTAAATAGGAAAGTGTAGTGCAGCGTCACAAGTGCAGAGCAGCGTCACAACACAGTGCAGTGTCACAAGTGTAGTGTAGTGTTACCAATGCAGTGCAGTGTCACAAGCTACAGTTTGATAGATGAAGTACAGGAGATAATGCGGTAAATTTTTAAATTACCTTACTTTTGATCCGTTTATCTACCCATCAAAAATGGTCTGTCGACTTAGGTACAAATAAAATATGTTTGTGCGAATCGTCCGTAACTGGAGTAGGTCTGGATTCTGAGAAAATGGTGGCTAACTGAAATTAAATTTGTTTTGCTATGAATGCAACCATGATGATTTTATTGGTTTGATTTTTCTTCCGGCAAGGGAGGTTTTACACGCATCTCGGTTGATTAATATTTGTCAATTATTATTATTTTGGTAATATGTTATGCACGCAGCGCTCCCACCCGCCCCAGCTGTGATTTGAAATTTTATCTATGCAATGCCTGTATATTGCATGATTTGTTATATTCAGTTTGAGTCTTGGTGATGAAGCGAATGGAGATAAAACAAGAAAGATGACACCGATTTTTCGGGTGTAATAAGCACGTCTTTTGAATCCGTTCTGACGCAAATTAAATTCATCAAAGCTATTCAAAGTCAATGGAACCGGTGTGGAAAACATTAGATCTGACGAAAGAAAGAAGATTTTCAATCGGGTTTTTAATCCCTCAGATATTGCTGTAAACGGAATCGTGAGCTTACGAACTCTTAGAAACAGAGATATCGACAAAAATAAGTTGTGACTTTACGTCCCCTGCTGGGAAAACTATGCATTAATTTATGAAGAAAGTATTCGCAAAAGGTTTATCCATGTAAGCGGTATAGGTCCAAGAAAAAAATAGTCGAGTTTTCAGGAGCCCAGATTTTGCTACAAATACTTCAGAAGCCGAAATTAACACTTATTACGATTTACCAAACATTAGAATTATGTGAAAAATATTTTCCCTTAGGTCTTGTATGCGATACAGGAAGAATTTTTCAAATCAGATTTTTAGAAGCAGAAATAACGCAAAAACGCAATTTGCCTTTATGCCCCCTAGCGGAAAGTCTATAATTTACTTGTAAATTTTGAATTTATAGGAAAAACATTTCGCATCGGAAACACTATCCAACAAAGAAGGAATTTTTCAAGTCGGACTCTTAGAAGTAGAGATATTGACAAAAATAAGATATACATCTATGCCCCCTGGAGTAGAAACCATGCATTATTTCAAGAAGAAAATTTTCTTAAAAGGTTTGTCAACATGAGTAGTATCGGTCAACAAACGACTTTCTTCTCAGTCGAGATTTTAGAAGCTCATATTTTGCTGCAAATACATCAGAAACGGAAATTTAGACTTACGCCACCTGCTGGCCAAACCATTTTTACAAAAATTATAAATTATGTGCACACGATTTCCCGTCAGCAGCTGTATGCGGTGCAGAAAGAATTTTTCAAATCGGACATTTAGAAGCAGAGATATAGGGGTAAACGCAATTTACGTTTACGCCCCCTAGCGGAAAGGCTATGAATTACTTGAAAATTTTGAAATCATACGAAACACATGTCGCACTGGAAATACTATCCAACAAAGAAGGAATTTTTCAAGTCGGACTCTTAGAAGTAGAGATATTGACAAAAATAGGATATACATCTACGCCCCCTGGCGTAGAAACCATGCACTATTTTAAGAAGAAAATGTTTCTAAAAGGTTTATCGACATGAGTAGTATCGGTCAACAAACAACGTTTTTTTCAATCGAGTATTTAGAAGCTCATATTTTGCTGCAAATACATCAGAAGCGGAAATTAAGATTTACGCCCTCTGATGGCAAAACTATTTTCCTACAAAAATTAGAAATTATGTGCAAACGATTTCCCATCAGGAGCTGTAGCCGGTGCAGAACGAATTTTTCAAATCGGAGATTTAGAAGCAAAGATATAGGGGAAACGCAATTTACCGCTACGCTCCCTAGCGGAAAGTCTATGATAACTTGAAAATTTTGAAATTATATGAAAAACATGTCACACTGAAAACACTATCTAACAAAGAAGGAATTTTTCAAATCGGACTCCTAGAAGTAGAGATATTGACAAAAATATGATGTACATCTACGCCCCCTGGAGGAGAAACTATCAAATATTTTAAGAAGAAAGTATTCCGAAAAGGTTTATCGATATGAGTGGCATCAGTCCACCAAAATTTTTTTTTCAATCGATATTATAGAAGCTCAGATTTTATGGCAAATACATTAGAAGCAAAAATTAACACTTACGCCCCTGGTAGCCAAAGTATTCTTTACCAAAAATTTGAAATTACATGCAAAAGATTTTCAATCAGGAGATGTATCCGCTGAAAAAAACATTTCAAATCGGAGTTTTAGAAGAAGAGTTATCGGGAAAAATGTAATTTACTTTTACGCCCCCTAGAGGAAAATCTATGCGTAATTTGGAAAAGTAACTATATCTAAAATACTCTTCGACATAAATGGAATCGAAAGATAAAATAATTTTTTCAATCGGATGTTTAGAAGCAAATATGTGGAATAAAACGTATTTTTGAATTCGACATCATCTGCATTTACGCCCTCTAGCGGCGAAATTGTGATTCGTAAAAAACGACAAAGGATTATCATTCGCCTATTTCAAGCTTCCCAATGCAAAAATAATTTTTCAAATTGGACTAATAGTTGCAGAGATACCGTGGGTAAAGCTGGACGGACGGACAAACCGATAACATAAGCAAGGTATTTTTTTTACAAAAGACGTGCTAAAAAAAGGAGGGGGGGTGAAGAACAAGAAAGAAATAGGAACATTTATTGAATTAAACTCTTAAACGATATCTCCTGTCCTTTTTTTCGAGCCAGGAAAGTAATGATATTTTCGCTGCCTCTCTAAAGGCATTCTGAGAAGTCAGCAACATGTGGAAATATATATTAAACCGGTGGTTTACTTGTACGACGTTATGAACTCGAGTGCGTGCTGCAAGAAGGTGAACTTCCTGGTCGAGGTTTAGAAATGGGCTGCTAATGAAAGTATATTTCTCTGGGCATTTCGAGAGTTGCTTCATAAACATATAAACATATATGCCTTTAAAAAAACGGATTTTTCTTGTCAGCACTTGTAATCTATTTACTATTTAAGATAATGGATAAAGTTTCGATACTTTTTTTTTTTGAGCTGATTCAAAGCGGCCGTGGCTTTCGCTCGAAATTTGTAATAATTCAGAGTATTTCGCATTTTTAGTTAACAGCTGATTAATATATCTAGTTAACAAGTGTTGTTGCTACCCAGTTTCTGATGCTTACCGATTTACGTACGCGTAAACCAGAGGTTTACCGGAATCGTGCAACAGTTGCGTTAATTATGGTTCTATTAATTAGACACAATTGATCGCGTTACAGTGAAACTGGGGTAGAATGTATGCGATGCGAGCTATCATAACCTTAGTGGTATTGCATGTCAAGTTTTAGATTCGGTGTGAATTCCTTTGGGTATAAGTAAATTACTTGTGTGAAACCTTTTAGGTAAACTCATCCGTTACTACCATTCAAAAGCTATTTCAAAATGAAAATAGAATTGTGATTCTCCATCGTTTCTTCATGCATCTACCCATCTCCCTGTTTGAGTAAAAGTAAGTGTATCGTTTTCAAGACGCTCTGCATAATTTAGAGTGTGTGTATATATATATTTTTTAGAGCGTAATTATTACCATTATTCCACAACATGTGTATCTCCCTTTTTCTTGAGCAAAGAGTTCAAAAACTAGCACTGAATTTGTTGCGTGCCAGAGGCACATAGAAATTGCTATAGTATGAATGGCATATAATTATGAATGGCATATATTATGAATGGCATATAATATAAATGACATACAAAATCATTTTGGGTTTAGAATGAAATTTAAGTGAGGAAATTGTGAAGTTAATTAATTTTATAAACCAGGTTCGAATCCTGATCACGGCTTTGGTTTTTCTTATGCATTGTATGTGTGATAATGCATTTTTAATATTGATGGTACATGATGTTTAAATAATGAGATAATTCGTATGAACATATGTTTGTAGCCCACCTTCAGATCCGGCCTACTCCAGCATTTCAGTATATGATTTGAGATTCAGTCTGACGTAGCATTTTAAGTATACATAATTGGTAGTTGAATCCTACAGACTTATTTACATTCATTGACTGACTGTACTTTAAACGGATTTGCAAAATGAACTCACATAATTATCATCGATAGTGATGATTGTTTTTTCTTGCATATTGTGTGAACTTTGTGAAATTTATAACAGACTGAGAATATAAATTTGTGTGAAAAACTGAGAAATGACGTCTATTTAAAAAACAACAACAACCAACAACTAGGATTTGTATTCTTGGTACCTTAATGTTAATTTCGCTAAACTGACAGAGGACTCAGAGTAATTAATCTTAGTGATTTGAGCAATCTTAGTTTTTGAATTGTGTGTTCTTTAAAATATTCTTTAACTGTACAGAATGATGAATCACAAGTCTACGTAATGGTCAGCTTCTATGTTTTCATCACGCGTCGTTTAAAGGGCTTATTTAATTTATTCTCTACATGGCGAGAAACGTGTGAGCAAGAACAAACAGAAATAACAGAAGTACTAAGAAACCCTTCAGATATCAATCGGTTTAACATCTGAAAGCTTTTAAATGCTTAATTCGGAAGTTAGCTTCCAAAAACAGCGGAAACGATCACAGAAGTAAAAGAATGAAATACGAAAAGCGCACTGGCAAGATATTAATTTTCTTCTTGGTCAAAATACTACGATACATTTTAAAGCAAACAATTTTCAAAGTCGGATGACTAATATTTTGGATCCGAACAATTCAGTATACACAGTTCTTCATTCCGCCGAATTCTGTTTTTTTTCTAAGAATGTAAAATATAAAAAAGAGTGTGTTCTGAAGTATTCGTCGGAAGTGAACCCTGAATTGTGTGTCATGCGTCATCAGTGACACGACGAAGATTCTATTCCCAGCAATTTCCGACTGTCAGAATATAAGACGGCTGAGTGAAATTCTCTGCTCGAGTCTCAAGCGGCGACCCGTGACAGGATGAACAATCTATCACGATCCACTCTCGCCCGCGACGATCCCACAATTGTCTCCTTTGCCATATTATATTGCTTAAATTCTACCCAAAAGTGAAAAAATAAATAATTCTAAGGAAGAAAAATGTTTTGGTTTTCCCTTTAGACACCTGCGTTGATTTCAGAACAAGAGAAATTCCTATTTAAATCGACTGGATCATTCTCCATTGTGCAATGCTTTTCTGAAAATAAAAAGCATCTGAAAATCATACCAACCATTTATAAGAACGCTGACAGCATCATCATTAAAGTAAGGATATTCTGCTCATCACACAATTAATAAGGCTAAGCAAAACAAAACAACAACTACAACAAAAAAAATCACGTTTTATATGAAATGAGCGTACCTATATTGCAAGAACGCAAATCCGGTGAGGTGATATCACTTATGCATCTATATGAAAGAGTCCCTAATGCTATAACTAGAGCAAGGATGGTGGAATTTTCAGCACGGATAGGATATTCGAAATAAAGTTCATAAAATGATTAAATAGCAATAAATAAATACGGGATTACACCACTGTACAATACAAATTTGGAAGATGCGAATCCGTTTATTGGTGTAAATATGACATGGATGTTAAGTTAGATAATATCCGAAATCTTGCAAATTTCGTCGTCCTGGAGCGGGAATCGAATCCGCGGCTCCAGGATAGCGCCCGCGTATGCTATCCGGGAGCCGCGAATTCGATTCCAGCATAGCGCCCGCGTATGCTATCCTGGAGCGGGAATCGAAACCGCGGCTCCAGGATAGCGTCCGCGTATGCTATCCGGGAGTCACGGATTCAATTACAGCATAGCGCCCGCGTATGCTATCCGGGAGCCGCGGATTCGATTCCAGCATAGCGCCCGCGTAAGCTATCCGGGAGCCGCGGATTTGATTCCAGCATAGCGCCCACGTTTGCTATCTAGGAGTGGCGGATTCAATTCCTGCTCTAGGAAAGCGCCCGCGTTTGCTATCCGGGAGCGGCGGATTCGATTCCCGCTCCAGGATAGCGCCCGCGTATGCTATCCGGGAGCGGCGGATTCGATTCCCGCACCAGGACGACGAAATTTGCAAGTTTTCGGATATTATCTAACTTGACATCCATGTCATATTTACACCAATAAACGGATTCACATCTTTCAAATTTGTATTGATTAAAAAGGTTCATCTACCGAGTCCTTATCTCAAGGGTTACTTCCATAAATTTTAGAAAAGTTGAGCGCAGTTATTTGTGTGTGCGAAAACCTCCCTGTTTGCTTTAGGTATTTTAAACAAGTTGGTAAAATCATGCAATGCATTGTATATGATACGCTTTTCAACATACTAGAAATCACGCGCAGACAAACCTTAATCTCTAACCTGACTACTGATTCGTTTAGTATACCTCCGGAACATTATACTAAAGTTTTGTCGCAATAGAAGTATTTTTAGTCAAGTTATGAGGATAATGGCTGTGGAATAAATCTCGCTCTTGTGCTCTGACCTTTGACCCCATTCCGATGATGTTCAACAGAACCACTTCGGTATTTTCCCGGAAGAACATGATAAAGTTTTGTCTCCATCGAAATATTTTTACGTAAGTTATGACGCATAAGGGCAATGGAATGGATCCCACTCTTATGTTCTGACCTTTTACCCCATTTCGCCCATTTCCAATAGGGTTCGTCCCCAGGTTGTCCCCTACCACATACCAAAATCTCATTGAAATCGAACCATTTTTACGCAAGTTATCAGGCGGACAGACAAACAGACAGATAGACAGATGGACAAAGCTGGAGCTTATGCGCTTCTTCAACCTACGGTTTCCAAAGCGTAAAAAAGGAACATTGAAACAGTGTTGCCAAGTAACTACTGTCAAATTGTACATTTTAGAATAAATAACATCATTGGCAACAAAATGCAAACTATTCAGCTGGAATTCGGCGACGAGTTTTGTTAATTTTTGAGAGGTTCCATTTCATTTACATCCGTCAAACAATAAACACTGAAGATGCACGTTCACCAATAAAACGACCAGTCTTTAGCTGAAATTTAAGGGAAACGACAGAAGATGCCTCTTTTTGAAACACCTGGTTAACGGAAAATTTCTTACGGATTTCAACTGCAAATTTGCGAAGGCTTTTCAACCGAGTACATCTCATTTCTTACAATGCCTTACTGAGTCTGGCGCTGGAAGTGCTTGCTGCTTATTGAACACGATGTAAGGACGAATGGTTTCCTTTAAATAAACAAATACATCGCTCGTTCCACGTTTTTAGCATCACACAGCAACCGAAAAATTGTTATTCGGTCACCGCCGGGAAATTAAATCCCAGATCTCTCGATATCCAGCCGAGCGCGTTAGCCTTACACTATGGTTTCCAGTTTATGTCCCACTACTGTCAAAGATCCACTGTGGTTAGGAAGCCATAGTAAGCAGTTGGTCCCGTGATGGAGATTTCTGCTTTAAATAAGTACACCGTCCTGGTCTTAGGACTTAGGCATTGACCATATCAACTTAGTGTGTAGCGTAAAGGCTGACATATAGGGAGTTAAAAATAAATCGATCAATCACTTAGCAAATTTCATAGGATATGTTATTTACATAGCATTCCTCGGTGGATACAAATCTCATGAATTAGGAGGCTCACAAAAAATGTGTTTTCCTATAAAAGGAAAAGGTTTGTACTTCGCAAAAGTTCGTACAAGTATGATGAGGAAAATAGAGAAACCAAATTCAATCAGCTGTTTGTTACTGGGAAGACAGCGATTTCATACGTAAATGTACCTACTTATATGTAGTTAACATGCGACTCATGATGAATAAATTGCACCAATGCTGCATGCGACTCAATAGTCATACGCGCTCTATTTCGCAAGCCCGAAACATTCGCTATGTCACAAAGCATCAACAGATTTTTGGCGGGACATATCATTATGCTTTTTGATACCCAATATTCTAATCAAACTTTGCAACTCTAAATATGTACAAGGGCATAGGAGATAAAAACGCATTAGTTGTTGAAGGTACGTCAAGGATGCGTAAAGCTCTCAGATGCACATTAGATATGAAAAAGAAGGCCAGCTCAACGGTAAGTGGAGAAACCGTGTAGTGCACAGAATATGGTCACCAACTCCATGAAGATATTTTTGTGATTTTTCCATATTAACACCTGAGGTACCTTTTGTTTACAGCGCATTAGAAGTATCGTGTCTGTTGGTTGCTGTCTCGCAATGCTTATGAACTCGCCAAATTAAACACACACTCTCTCTCTGTAAGACAAAGGTCCAGGACACATTATGCTGATGCATTCCTCGAAGGACACAAATCTCATGAATTTTTAATTTTAGTTACTTTGCATTGCGATGTTGCCTCAAGACAAAGCTTCGAGTTATACCTTAGGATCTACACGAAGATATCTTCAACAGATAATCATATTCTTCGACAACATTTCCTTTGAGACACTGGATGGCTGAGCCTTTCAAGAGTACAGATATGTAAAGAAATTGGGTGACTTTTACACATATGGATTCTTGAAACCGACTGCGGGTAAAGGGTCGACAGCAGATTAAATGTGAAACAATTGTTGCCCAACAGGGACCAGAGCTAGTGGGATCAGTCGTGTTTAAAAGATATATTTTACTTTTAGGGAATTTTTTTTTGATTGAAGGGTTAACGACCACCGTGAGCATCTCAATCGGGTATAGAGAGTCCCCCGTCCTTAATTTAGGGTCAATGGTTCCAGGGAAGGGAGCGAGATAGTGCAGTAAGACAAACACAACAGCCATGCCTCACGGGATTCGAACCCGGACCCTTCACGGACATAAGCTAGCGCTTAGACCACTGCGCCACCGGTGCGACTTTTATAGAATATTTAGTTTGATCTACGCAATGTAATCCATAACACAGGTCTGCGATGGAAAAATTGTCTAATGGATATTCACACTTCTACATAGATTTTTCGGTGCTGATTTCAGGAAAAATTATAAAAAAAATCTATCATGCACAATTTTTCAAAGAAAAAAAAATCAGTTTAGTTATTTCTTATTTCGTCTTTCGCAATTTCTGTTCCGTGTTGTCACTCGTGATGAGAGAAACTTCTGTTTCGTGCTGTCACTGAGTGATGTGCATGATTTTTTTCTTATAAAACGATTATTTCAATTTTAGTTACTTTGTTTACTGAATTTACTATCATTTATACACTCACGACATTCTTTATACACTCATGGTAAAATAATTATACATTCACGGACAATGAAATCTGCGCACCTAGAAGAATGCATGCTACAACCGCAAAACTTTGCAATTAGCTAGAGTGCGTGCTGGTATGCAAATGATCCACGTTTGGTGCGAATGCGCATGACCTCACATTCTATGGTGGCGCTGCAATCACGAACCAGCAGCGTTATAAACCGGCGTGTAGTCGATGTCTCATGAAAGTGAAAAGCACCGGCCGACGCAAGCAAGAGTATACAGAGTGACAAGAATGCCGGGTAGACGCCAGAGACTTCGATTTACGCAACTTACGGACTTTGAGAGAGGCCTGATCATCGGGTTGAAAACCGCAGGGTAGTTGGCGCGCCGTATATCCCGCCACGTGGGTCGTTCTGACCATACCGTCTGACTGTGTTGGTAGCAGTGGACACGTGACGACACTGTCACACGACGGAGTGGCTCCGGACGGAACAGGAGGACCCCCGGTAGAGAGAATCGACGGATCGTGCACCAAGCACGAACGGATCCCACGGGGACCCGGTCTACTATACAGGCGGATGTAGTGGCTCCTGTGTGAACACGAACCATTTCCCGACGCCTTGCTGAAGCGAATTTGCGATTCCAGCACCCGTTACATGTGCTGCCATTAACACCGGAACATCGCCGGCTCAGGGTGCTGTGGTGCCAGGCCAGAGCGACGTGGAACGCCACAGACTGGCTACGTGTGGTGTTTAGCGATGAGTGCCGCTTCGTTTTGGGGACAGATGATCATTGTGTCCGGGTGTGGAGGTCCCTGGGTCAACGGCACAACCTGGACCTAACTTTCGAGCGCCATACCTCCCCCACTGCAGGCATTATGGTCTGGAAAGCCATTGCCTACGATAGCCGATCAGCTCTAGTAGTGGTACGTGGATCATTGAAAGGCCATCGGTATGTGGGTGAGATCCTACGGCCTCATGTGCTCCCATTTCTGGCCCGGATTCCAGGTGCACTATACCAGCAGGATAATGCCCGCCCGCACACGACTCGGGTGGCCCAGAACTGTCTACGTCATGTCCAGACACTTTCATGGCCTGCCCGCTCCCCAGACATGTCTCCTATGTAGCATCTGTGGGACCAGTTGAAACGATGGCAATCGCCGTGCAGCACTATCCGGAATTTGGAGCACAACGTCCAATACGTATAAGCCAGTCCGCCGCAGGACAACATTCGGCGTCTGTTCGTTTCCATGACGCACCATATTGCAGCATGTATCGCAGCGCGAGGCGGTGCGACGCGCAATTGAAGACAACTGGACTACGTGCCACAGATCGCTCTGTAATTGTCCTGCATCTCTGTTTTTGCCATCATGTGTATCATTCATCTGTATCATTACGTTATAAAATTTCAGTTCAATCCGATTCTTCCTACGCAGATTTCACTGCCCATGAGTTTATTTACAACAAAAAGAAGATATTAGGGTCGGTAAACCTTATTCGGATTGCAAAAAGTAAATTAGTTTAAGCCGTTCGGCGGAATAAAACAAATTAATAAAATCATGCAATGCATTGATTATAATACGCTTTCCAACATACCAGAAATCATTACTCAAGTTATTACTCAAGTTATGAGGATAACATTTGATCTCCTGACCTTTGATCTCATTTCGATGAAATTTAACAGAACCGGTTCAGTATACCTCCTAAATAACATGATAAAGTTTTGTCGCAATAGAAGTATTTTTACGTAAGTTATGATGCATAAGGACTATGGAATAGATCTCGCTCGTGTGTCCTAACCTTTGACCTCATTTCACCCATTTTCAATGGGATTCGTCCCCAAGCAGGCCCCAACAACATACTAACATTTCATCCAAATCGAAGCATTTTTACGTAAGTTATGACGCATAATGGCGATGGAAGTGATTTCGCTCCTATGTCCTGACCTTTGACCCCATTTCGGCCATTTTCAATGGGGTTTGTCGCCAGGTGGTCCCCTACGACATACTGAAATGTCATCGAAATCGAACCTTTTTTACGTTAGTTATGACGCATAAGAGCAGCGGAATGGATTCCGCTCATATGTCCTGACCTTTGACCCCATTTCGTTCACTTTCAATCGGGTTCCTTCCCAGGCGGTCCCCTACCAGATACTAAAATTTCATCGAAATGGAACGATTGCTACGCGAGTTTTCGTGCGGCCGGTCATGCGCACACAACGCGTGACGTAATGAGGCAGATGGCGTCACCGTGCGCCGACATCTAATGGGACGACGTCATGACACTGCACTAAAAACGTGGTAATTCGGGGTGGATATTTAACCCACTAAACGAATTTTCTTAAAGTCGAGATCAAGTTAAATCGATTTCTGGTACCAGAAAACGGTAGGTTAACGACTTTCATCAAAATCCTTAGAGCTGTTTTCCAAATAAAATTTTAATAGATACAAGAATTGCTCCTTTAAGGTGGACGTCAAGTAATTTTGCTTCCTATACTTCCAATGGAAAAACTTCTGTACACATTTTCTTCACAATTAATGTGTTCCTAAGGATAAAAATTTGAACGTCGATTAAAATAGCTTCATTTTATAATTTGGAATACTTAATATTTTCTAAAACATAACCATAATTATGCAATCCAACATTTATTTGTCTACTGACGTCATCAAAGTACAGGTCGCGTCATCTTTTTTCTTATTTCAACCCCATCAAAGGAAACGTAATCGTTTTTTATTATATTTATGGTTATGTTTTAGAAAATGTTAAGTATTCCAAGTTATAATATGAAGTTATTTTAATCGATGTTAAAATTTCCATCCTTGGGAACACACTAATTGTGAAAGAATTGGGTAGAAAAGTTTTTCCATTCAAAATATAGGAAGCAAAATTACTTGACGTCCACCTTAATAGTATGGGATAAGGGCGATGGAATGGATCCCGATCCTATGCCCTGACCTTTGACCCCATTTGTCTCATTTTCAATAGGGCTCCTCTCCATGTAGTCCCCTACCACGTACTAAAATTTCATCGAGATCGATCCATTTTTAGCAACGTTATGAAGCTTAAGGGGAATGGAATGCATCCCGCTCCTATGTCCTGACTTTTGACCCCACTTTACCCATTTTCAATAGGGTTCGCCCCCATGCGGTCCCCTACCACATACTAAAATTTCATTGAAATCGAACGGTTTTTACGTGAGTTATCGTGCCGACAGACGGACGGAAAAAGCTGGATCATATACGTTTTTTTTACCTACGGTTGGAAAGTGTAAATAAAATCGATCTCCGTCGCTTGAACCGCTCGTTAGAATAAACGGGCGGAGGTCAAGGGATAGCTGATGAATTTACTGGCGGTAAACAATATACATATATATTTTTTGCTGTGCAAACAAAGCTAAAGGGACAGGGAGTGGTTGTACTGTGAGTCACCATGATTTCTGCTTCATCCAGTTTACCAGCCATGATTAAATAGTTTTGTCCAGCCTTACCAATAGCATTTGGATGTTTGTGGGAAACAGTGGGAAAAAATATTCTTTTCTTTCATTAACGTTATAGTGTTTTTTGATTTTTTGTTTCCAGTAGTAAACAGATGCCAAATTGAAAATAGGCAGTTTTGTCGGAGCAGACATTAGAAAACTCATGGAAGACAGTGAGTTTCAAACAAAAACTGGAAACTGTTGAAAGAGAGGCTTAAAATGCTATTAAGGAAATTGTAAAAAAATTCTTGGGGAACTACAAATATCCCAACCTACAAGCTAATAGTAGGAAACATGCAGGTAAAATTCAAAGCATTGTGCTATTCAGTGAAGTTGAAGGTGTACTTTCTGAACGTTCACTTGGATTACCTTCCAGAAAACCTTGGAGCCCTTAGTGAGAAATAAGGAAAAAGATTCCACCAAGGCAGGAGTGATACAGAGCAATGATGCCAGGGGAAGATGGGACGTCTATATGACAGCAAACTACGTTGGATGCTAAACAGAGAAGACCCTCAAGCTGTGTATAGAAGAAAATACCAAACGAAGCATTGAAGAAGACAATTAAAAGACTTGTAAATATAAATTACATTTTAAAATGGTTCTTTACAACATTTTTTGTACATAATTGAATTTCTCAACTTGTAATAAAATAAACTTTTTATCGGAATAAACATATATGAATAGGCGGTTTTCCCATACCTTCACATCCATTTTGAGACAAATTCTTTCGTCTTAGGAAAAAATCGCAGTCATTTTAGAAATTAGCTGAAAACTTGCAGATAATTTTCAGGCGCTAAAAGTTTTGAGTCCTGTGTAATTAATTCGGCAAATTTCATACATGATAAACCAAAGTTCATGAAAGTAAGTAAAATGTTTTTAACTTTTTAACGTCCTCTCATTGTATGTACCCGTGTTCAGACGTAAGCATTTCTTGTTGCACTACAGAGTCGAAAAACAGCAGGTATTGTTTACATCACAGCGTGGGCATCCGTGATGATCAAAAGAATCTAACAATACAAATTACTTTTTGATATAATATATGCTGAATATCTCATTAATTTAGAGTTACGACTCAAATGACGGAAAAGAACAGTATACGCAAATCTTAGTAAGGAAGCGTACAGAATTCATTCCTTAAAGTTAAGTATTGAGAACATGTTTTCTGAAAATTACGACATGATGACATGAAAACATATGCTCGATATTGCTTCTTTTCTTTTCTTTTTCTTTGGGGATTTTACGACCATTGTAAGCAACTCGATGGACTATAAACAGTCATCCGTCTCTAATTTAGAGTCACTGATTCCAGGGAAGGGTGAGAGCCAGTGCCGTAAAGAAATACAATATACATGCATCACCTGGGATTTGCATCCGGACCCATCCCGGACGAATAGTCAGAAGTTAGCGCTTAGACCACTGCGCCAGCAACATTGCTTCAGTGACGAGTTATTAACAACATTTGAAGATTTGGGTGTTTTGTTTAAGATAATTTTATTGCTTTACTACAATTACTACAAGTTTTTACTGCAGCTTGATAGAACAACATGGAGCAAGACCGGATAACTTCATTAGATTCTGGATAAGTTCCAAAAGAAGCAAATGTACATTTAGTTCAATAAAGCTGTTAACCAGTTTGAGGGCAAGCAAAAACTTGCTTGTCTCCACGAACATGAATAATTTTTAAAAGAGAAGTTGAAATACTTGGCTAGCATTCCAATTATTAAAAAAATATTAACTCTTCGATTATTAACTCTTCAAGTGATCCGCTTTATTTAAATTACACTTACTGAAATCACTATCATGGAGAAAACCTGCTTTGTTCTTTTTTCCAGGCTAACGTAAGTCATTAATTTCTCACGGTTCAAGAAATGATTCAACAAAAATATAGTCAGTTGTAAAAATACGTACATTATTTTCAGTAAAAAATACTCCGATTATTCTTTGTTGTTATGTTTCCTTGGTTCCCTATAGAGGCGCACTAGTTTCTTTGCTTCTGCGATGGTGGGCCAGCTGGTGTCGTGTAAACTAAGCGGAGAGACACACGGAACTATTGGAAGCTTTTATAATTGGAAGTCTAACTAAATGCATGAAATACTAGTGAGTAGAGAATCAGATAATAATGCAGGTGCATGCAGGATGTGAGGACTGCAAGCAAGGCTCACTAAGGAGCCTTGCTAGAGGGAAATACATACTTTTGAAAACATCACATTTAGTTATATACTTAGCAGACTGCCATTTTTCTCCTAGGAGGAATCACATGAGAAATGCCAACGTGCTGAAAACGGCGCATCTACCGATACAAGACGTGCATATACGGAATTTCTTGTGAGTAAATTTGAAACTCCTTTACCTCCTTCCAAATACTGAGAAAATTGTTTCACTGCCATTAATAAGCTTGGGATTGGGTTCCTTAATTACAATCACATTTCCATTTCACTTGGTAAAAGTTGAGAATAACAAGTCAGAAATACTAATAAAAATGTCAGCACATCTTCATTTACACATCTCTTAAATAATGATGTTTGGAATACTAGATTCATTTTAGAATAAGAATTTGCGTTTCGTAAGAATAGAAATCCCCTTAGAGTGTTAGGAAATCAAGATGCAATTAACAAAAGGTAGAAACTCAGATATATGATGACAATATTTTCTGCTGGAAATAAGTGCAGAGGATAATTGAATATTATTTAGAAAACTAAAATCCGTCTTTGAAAAGTTAGTCTTGCATATAAATCGAACAATACAAGTAAAATACAGTAATATTTAAAAGTTTCCATAAATAGCAAAATAGAAAATGGTGATCCTCTGTCAGTCAGTTAGTTTGCTAACTAACTAGAGGATCAAATGTGGTTTAAAACACATAAATGTGGTTAAAAACACTGTTCTTTAAATATCTTGGAACAACAGTAACGCTGACAGCAAAATGTACATGGAAATTTGACTGAAATTCAAGCAGCACGATGGGTTAAATAACATCTACTCTATTTACTTTGATGCGAAACTATTTCAAGTTTTGAAACAGAATTAAAAAAAAAATTATCAGAACCTTTATGAAATAATATATAAGCAGAAACTTGGAGTACAGCAGTTCATGAAGGAAAAATCGTAGAGTTTGAAAATATGACACTCCAAAGACAGAAAGCGTATGATACACTGCTGGCCACCCAAAATGCAACACCAAGAAAGAAGCATCCGATTGGCCTGAAATTCGCAGCATGCGTCTACCGCGAGAGGACATGCAAACGATTAGCACTGCAGGGCATATGCAAATCATGTGCACCCGGCTCGCCACCCAGAAGCACTATAAGAAGGGTGCACAAAAGGCGGGATGTAAGTAGTGGAAGTGTGTTGTGTTGCCAGACCTGTGCGTGGGAAGCTTTCTGATATCTCGTCGCAGAATACGGCAGTCATTCCAGCACGTTTCGGAGTTCGACAGAGGATAAATAGTGGCTTATCGTGACAGCGGTTTATCGTACTGAGACATCGGCGCCCGTGTGGTACGACATCCAGCCACAGTGAAGCGAGTATGGATTCAGTGGGTGCAGGAGGGACGGACGGACGGACGGTACGACGTGAGCGATTGCCGCAGCCGCGGCACACCACCGAACGAGAGGACAGGCATGTTGTGCGGCGGGCATTGACGGCTCGCACCACCACATCACGAACGTTAGCGCAGGAATTAAGGTGTGTTGCGCAACAACCTATGTCAGCACGTACTGTTCGACGTCGTCTGCAGGAGCAGGTACTTGTCGCACGGCACCCATTGCTCCGATTACCATTGACGTTACATCACCGGCGAGTAAGGCGGCAGTGGGCCGTTGAACCCCGCACCTGGACTACGGAATGGCACGACATTGTCTTCTCCGACGAATCCCGCTTTTGGCTGCAACACCACGATGGTCGGATTCGCGTGCAGCGGCACCGCTGCGAGAGACTGTATGACGCCTGCATTATGCATCGCCATAACGGTCCGTCGTCTGGTGTTATGGTTTGGGGTGCAATGGGTTATGACACCCGCACCCCTCTGGTACGCATCGCCGGTACACTCAACAACCACCGCTACATCTCCAACGTTTTGGAGCCTGTAGTCCTCCCTTACCTGCAGGACCTGCCAGCGGCCACGTTTCAACAAGATAATGCGCGCCCGCACGTGGCACGCATCGTGCAAAATTCTTCACGGCCCACCTAGTGTCAATGCTGCCGTGTCCCGAATGTTCTCCCGATATGTCGCCTATCGAACACATCTGGTCGCTGATCGGCAACGGAGTGGCCCGGCAAGCACCACCCGCGGCTACGCCTGATGAACTGTGGCAACGTGTGGAAGCAGCCTGAACCGACATACCCCAAGCCCACATCCAAAGCCTCTTTCGTTCGATGCCGAGGCGTGTAGCGGCCGTTATTGCCAGCCATAGTGGCCACACGAACTATTGATGTCTGCGCGTTCCGCAAGTCGCACGGTCCTGTAAGCTTAATCGTTTCATCTTTGTATCTGTTGTTATGTGTCCAGTAAATCTGGATTTGCTATCTCGTGTCCTTCTTGTTGTTGCATTTTGGGTGGCCAGCAGTGTAGAATGAAGCAAGAGAATGGAGGCAAAGGCAGGATTTGTATATATTTATATTCGGATATCCATCTGTTGATATGAATTAGGTGTTAGGCAAGCACCAGGACACAGACTTCACTACAAATATGCTAGTAGGTCTATGATGAGGTAATAAAACGATTCTGAATACAAGATACTTTGATCGACAGAGTTAACTTATTTCTAGAGCGGATTGATGACAGGGAGCCACAATAAGCAACTGCTCCGCACGTGACATTTCAGCGACAGGCTTTGAAAATCCCTAGGTCCGCAATTCATGATGCTATTTACCCAAATCGAAGCGGACTGGTGCTCAGTGTACGATGAAACAAACCAATACACCGCCAAAGTTGATAGAATGTGATAGGAGAGCTCTACGATGGATTGTCTGCTCTGAACGGAAATCAATATTGCATGAAATCATGCAAACCTTATATGAGACTATTGGGATCGATGTTGCACCTATACAGTGCACATACAACCGTCCAGCAGCCTTCTACAAGCAAGTGGCTAGGTAATCATTTCGACTACATGCCACAGGCCCATTAGTGTCGCATAAGAACTTCGATCTGGTTCTGGAGATCAAAGGGAAACTATGCCTTGGAATGATGAGTCACAGTACACAGTATGCCAGGCTGATGGTAATTCCTGGGTGTGATTGATTCCGGAAAAAAGGTATCTTCCAGACTGCATCGTCCCGACAATAAAGTTTAATGAAGGCAGGGTAATGATATAGAGCTGTTTTTCGTGGTCCGGCTGGGCCTATTATTCGTTTTGGACAAAACCGTGAATGCTGAGCTGTACCTAGACTAGATGTTCTGGAAAATTATGAACTACCAACTTTATGGCGGTACTCTTAGAAAAGCCCATACCTCTATAAACAGGACAATGCACTATGTCTTACTGCTCGCGTTGTTAGGGAGAACACAGACGACGGAAATATGAATTGTCCAGCTCAGAGTCCTGACCTGAACCTTACAAAAAATTCTTGGGACGAATTCTATAATCGAATGTGTGGAAAAAGTGATCTCTCGTAACAATATTAAACTGGTCACTGCTTTGAAGGTTGTGATGTACCTGCCAGCAGGACGCCCTCGACATAAAGGCCGATAGCAATCAGAATGAACGTCTGTGTAGCTCAGTTGGTAGAGCGACTTGTTCCGGAATAAGCGGACTCGGGTTCGAATCCCGGCGTGGACAAAAATGACGGAGAAATTGACTTCGTTATAATGGCGCCTGAGCTATCCGGATGACCTGACCGTTCAAAATCTCGCAATGGTGTGATGTTCTTTCCACACCGCGAGATAGGAAAAATCTGGGAATCTCTTCTCCAGCGCTTCGAAAAATAAAAGTGTGTGACGTTGCATTCCACACACCGAATTGACTGGAAGTTCTCAAGTGCACGTTCTACAGTGGATGACTGCCTGCAACGATTCATGATCACGGCTGACCCGTGGGCCATGCCTCCGGCCCTCTTTCGGGGGGGGGGAGATACGCCCACGACATAAAGTCAGATAGCAATCAGAATGAACGTCTGCGTAGCTCAGTTAGTAGAGCGACTTGTTCCGGAATAAGCGGACTCGGGTTCGAATCCCGGCGTGGACAAAAATGACGGAGAAATTGACTTCGTTATAAGGTGGAATTGTGGGATATTGGAAGGTCGAATATTCGCGGATATTTAAAAAAACTTGGTAGAGAGAATTTCATGAAGACTAGAGGCTGTCTTATAGCTTCAATACACAATATTAAACGTTCTGTAAATTTATAGTACTGTATTTGAATCAATGCAGTGTTCGTATATTAATGGTACGACAGTGCACATACACACAATTAGAAAGCAAAATTATGTCATATAAATGGAGATGGGTTGAAAAGGACGAGAGTGTGGCAAATATGATAGACTGTATAGGTAGAAACTTAGAAACGTAGACAGATGCCGCTTGGAAGATAAAGAAAACACAAAGATGGAAAGATAATTTGTAAGATGACTTAAAAATATCTAAATGTTTAGAAGTGATGCAAAATGAGCAGGGCAGAGAGATGTATACAGCCTTTAGTTTTGAAGATTGACTCTACGGTTTCTTGGCATTTTTGACAGCTTTATCAAATGGAAAGGTGTTCTTGTTCATTCGTAAGACTGCCAGAAAGCATAGTAACAGACTTATTCCGTTGAGAGTAACAAGCAGTTTCGCACATGTTTTCCCTTTTATTTTTCGTCGGAGTCAAGCAAAAAATATCTCTTTTGTCCTTTCTTCAAACTCAAACTTCGAAGTAGCGTCCGTTTTGATCCTCGTTTTAAAATAATCAAATTGTTATCAGGTAATACTTAACGGACAGCGTGTAGTGTTCCTCCGACCGAGCTGTTTGGGCCGAAATATCTCGCTTCGACAGTCTACTTTGGAATCACAGTTATAAGCTGCAGCAGTTGTAAGTCTTTCCGAATCATAATCACAAGACGTTGCGCTTGTGATTCTAGTTTTCTTTTAGCCATGGTATTTTTCCGCTGTCACAGTAAGTCCGTAGAACAACACTTGAGCTCTCGCCTAGTTCAGAAGAAAGGGAGTCATATGCTGCTTATTTTCCCCATTTATCAATTTTGATAAACCAAACGGTTCATCAAAATACTTGTGGATGCCCTAAGCTTAATTTGTTAAGGTACATTTTATCTGATGTTATTTTTTTTTTTTTTTTGCTTTTGCCTTGATTTTGGTGCACACGAATGTTTCCACGCCAGTTGCAGAGATAAAGTCAGATTACGTTGAAGCAACTGATTTTCTTCCAGTTACTGCCCATATATTCGACAAATCTTACAAATTCTTAGTGATTGTGAGGTTGATTCACAGTACTCCTCCACAACCAGATATCACATTTTTCAGTTTAAAATTTTGCGAAGTAGGGGCTAAGAAAAATAAATTTTATGTTTACAGTACTAAAATTGTGGGAGACATGTGAAGACGCTTCAAAAGAAAAGCACATTTTTGTATCCAAGTGGACAACTGCGAAAAGACATTCCAGTCGAAAGTATCACATGTGGATCCTTTGGGGAGGAGGGGGAAAGGAGGAGAATATTTCAACAGTTTCTACGGTAATCAAATGACAAGTTGTTCTCTATTCCTAATCTAGCGCAATTGATTCCAGAAACAGGGGAAAGCCAAAGCCTGGGAGAAAACAATATATATCCATGCCTGACTAGAGTTTTCAGAATTCCCCTCCTTCCAGGGCGAAATAAGCACCGATAACTTCATACTGTAATAAGAAAAAATTTAAGCGCATTGTGGCATACATGTATAAAATTATTCTTAAAAGAAGTGACAAGAGAGAACACGTTGATAACTGGAACAGTTTTATGTCAATCTCTTTACGACTTAATATTATGGAAATGAAATGTGCGCCACTTCAAAGTTTGCTAAGATACATTTTATCCGATGTTTTTCTTTTTTTGTGTAAAACTTTACTTCTCTGCTGACACCAAATAGGTAATAAAATGCTACAGGAAAACAGACGAAACAAGATTACAGTCCATTGCGCGGTTGCTGCATTAAATGATTGTGCACTGGGGAAATCACTGAGCAAGAATGCGTTAATTTACTGCAGCGCTGCTGCTGATGAAACCTAGGCAACTGATAAACTGAAGTTTCATCCATCCGTGTAAATCATTCGTCCTGATTAACAAACTATAAAAGTTATTGTAACGCATGATTAACAAAATTAACGCTTCCTTTTTACGTATAAATCTGCATCGAAGACAATTATTTCATTATCATACTGCAAGGAAGTAGAAAAAATCCTTCATGTATCCAACATTGCTGTCTTTCTAGAAGAAAAGTTATTAAAGTTTTCTTCTACATTTCAAGGACGAAATTTTTGATGCACGAATTATTACACTGAGTTTCTTCCATTCTTTGTGCCTCGACGATTTTGACCTTGAATCTTTGATTAATAATTAATAGTGCACCGTAAAGACTTATCTCCGCAACTTACCTCAGCTCTGTCTTACATATTTTGAGACGTTATGCCAGCATACCAGCTTGAGTTTCTCCCGTATCAGCTGTTTCTAAGAGCCATTGTATGTCATTTTTAATGGATCATGATAAGTCATTACTTCTTGATTCCCAAATGTCAAATTCTGCTGCTTGTTTTAGCTCCTATTTTTAGCTGTTATTGAATTTTTGTTTTGTTCAGTAACACAGCAAGAGCAACGAGTTCCTCTTAGGAGTTCATCGGTAAACCAAAAGAAAAAACCTTTGAACAAATGGAAAATATAGGCTGGATGCTGTTTTCGGCAGGTGTCACATTAAAGACAAAATGCGATTCTTTCTATCTTAAATCCTTAAATAATAACTGTGTCGGAGGTTTTCGCGTGAATTCCAGTTATAAATTGTGCATTCGTATCAGTTAATGTCAGCAGTATGAAATGTATGCACGAACAAGACGACAAAAGTATATTTAAATTGTGCATTCCTATCAGTTAATGTCAGCAGTATGAAATGTATGCACGAACAAGACGACAAAAGTATATTTCTTTTACTTTGATAATGAATGTACAAAAAACATTCTACATCAGAATTTTCATCCACATTAAAAAATTAGGTTCTAATCAAAAACTCATCGACCGAAAAGAATGTGGATTGATTCTTGTTTTAAGTAAAGGTAATTTCAGATCTGCATGAACAATGGAAATTTACAGAAAAAAGAATGCAGGAGATTCTTTCTTTAATGTGCCTTCTCCTTATAGCGCGTCGCATA
Source organism: Macrothele yani (assembly GCA_039090855.1). Lineage (NCBI taxonomy): Eukaryota > Metazoa > Arthropoda > Arachnida > Araneae > Macrothelidae > Macrothele > Macrothele yani. The sequence goes on along the minus strand of CM077025.1, from coordinate 68,142,343 downwards.
TATGCTGTCATATAATACAGGAAAACTTTCATTTAACGATGATATGGCGTACCAAATCTACATAACTCGAAGAAAAGCCTGAGAACTGTAGAAATTAGCACATTTCTTAATCAATTCGTTTCTACAGAAAGAACCCCAAGTCACTGAACAAAAATTCAAGCAATCTTTGGTTTTCTAAGTCTTTTTCGCATGTTGTGGCTTTTATTAACAGGATTCTGCCTTCAAGTCTTTCGTATGGATTGTCTCCTTAAATTATTTCTGTGTAAATTTGCGCATTGCGTTTTCGGTATCGTGTTGATCAGCGGTTCCCAATGCTTTTTGACTCGCGAACCCCATTCAACATTATATTGTTATCGTGAACCTCTGCACCTATTTCAGTTCACATAACAAGTATTATAATATAATAGTTTTTACGTACTGCATATTCTTAAATGCCTTCAGTACTTACGGTTTCTTTCACGAAAATTACATCCTTGAAAGCACCTGTACGCCAACTAAGATGAAAAGGGTGTCCTTCAAAGAAAACAGCTAATCCTTATCTTTAATTCAAACAAACGCGTAAGCACTTTTGCCACGCGAGAGCCACCTAATATCAGCGTGCCTCAAAATAGATGCTCGCTGTCTATATCCTTGCAGAAGGAAGTAAATAGTCTGGAATTCATTGGTCTCGATTTTATGAAGTTGACTACGCTGATAGCTTCATCGAACATACATTTTAATTGTTGCGGCATTCGTGTTGATGTCAAGACGTGTCTATGAATACTACAACGCATCCAAGAAACATTCGCAGATATATTTTTGATGCTAGTAACTAAACTCACAAATTTTCCTGTCATCGATTTTGCACCATCGGTAATAATTCTGTAGCAAGAAGACTGTTCAATTTGCCTTTCTTCAAAATACGAGTTGATTAAATTAAAAATGTCCTCACCAAATACATAAATACATCGCTCTTTCCACGCTCCAGAAACACATAGCAACCGAAAAATTGTTTTCAGCCGCCGCCGTGGAATTGAATCACGGATTTCTCGATATCTAGCCGAGCGCGTTAGCTTTACACCACGGTGGCCAACAATCCACGGTGCACTAACTGACGCCACGCATTTGGAGGATTTTCACCATGTCCTCACCAGTTGTACTCTGTTTTAAAGGGCGGCAAAACAGTAGGTCTTCCTCCACTTCACCATCATTCAGGTATCGTACAAATACGATTAATATTGCTAGATTAGAAACGTCTGTGGTCTCATCTAACTGAAGAGCGTACTTTTTCCCGCACCTATTCTGTAATAATAAATTGAACATCCTTAGAAATATCTTAGATTCGGCGAGACAGTGTGTTTTTAGAAAGGGGTATTATATCCAATTTCTTTGCCGAATCGTCACCAAACATGCACTTGACAATTGCTTTCGCACACGGTAACACCATTTTTTCCGCAATAATATGGGCTTCCCCAGCTTTTCTACCAAGTACAATGATTTAATCGCTTTTTCACTATCTTGATTACGAAGTGAAATATACAAATTAATATTTGATACTTTAAGTTTTTTGGACTTCCGTTTAATTAAGTGGTTTCTAAATGACGAGACAAGACTGAAGGGTTCGAGCTGCCGTTTGCGAGGACTTCTCCGCAAATGACACGTTGTGGGCTCAGATAGTCCTCACCTCCTGTGAAGGAAAAGCAAAATTTAATATAATCTTCATTGTGTTTTCCTTTTTTTAGTACTAGATGTAATATCAATATCTTGAACATCTTAAAGCATTGCTTCGGAATTTTTGTCCGTTGAATGCGTTCTACGGGATTAAAGAAAATCATCTTGTGGCACATTTGATGAAAGAATTTCATTTTTTTTGCTCCTTATTACTGCGTTTTACGATGGTTCCAATCTTTAACCAGTGATCCATGATTTTACAGTAAAAAATTACTAATGGCAGGTATCTCCACCTTGAAAAGTTCAAAGTTTTCACAAGTTCCTACAACCACAATGCTACCTTAACTGTACACGAACTTTCGATGCTCTGAGATTTCTGGTGAGCAATAGCAGCACGAGCTCACTCTTCAAGATCATCTGTGGAAACACAAATTTGTCGGTGACGAATCTCGAACCTCCTCGCTCCGGAGCCAGTTGTTCTAACCGACTAAACTACACCTTCGTAATGTACCGCACCAGATTTGTCGTCTTGTCAGGTGCTTCATTCACCTCTATTGTACGTCACACATCCCACGAGCTAAGAACTAACCAGTTTCTTTCTGCATCAGAGTCAGGTAGAACGAACTATTCCGTAACCTTTTAATGTCACGGAGTAGTTTTCCCTCGCTGCGGGTGTCCGTTGCACACAGGTGTTTTGGAAATGTAATAAACCACTAGTCATCCTCTCATACATGCTGGCTATGTAAAACCGCGTGTCCGAAATATCTGCAACAAATAATTAAACTTTTAATGCATTGTAACATATTTGCGGTTTAAAACAATACATTTATTGTAAGTTTATGGAGATCCCATAACATAATTTTTACTGCAAACCCCTTGGAACATCTTCACGAATCTCCTGGGGGTTCACGAACCACCAAATGGGAACCGCTGGTGTTGATTCTTACAACCATTTTAGAGAGAGTTTAGAGTGGGTTGCAAACGAAAAACAAATTGGTGAACCTAATCCTAAACGCTACTTAAACTGGAAATAAAAAATTCTCCACAAGAAGCAGAGGAAGAGGAAATTGAAATTTCACACTGTTTTGCGCTTTCTCCACATTCTCTCTGCAAAATGGAAAAAAATAAAAACATAAAAATACAATCATGGAATTCCCGCTGTTAACGTTGACGTTATACGGAGTTTATGGGTGGTGCTATCTTAGCGACTGGAATGTCTATGTAAGGAGGGCACAGGAAAGACATTTTTTTGTACATAGAGGAAGGCAGTTTTTATTGGAATTTTCAACGTAGATAACATGAGTTCCTATGTAAATGTACTCAACGGAAGTGCAAAAATGAGTCTTTCGAATTTAAGGCTTTGTTTGACTTCAGAAGAAATGGGAAACCGTTAGAGGATGGCACAGTGGCACAGTGGTATAAGCACTGGCTTCTGACCATTTATCCAAATGAGCCCTGGCGCGAGTCGCGGGTGAGGCATGGGTGGTGTGTTTGTCTTACGACTCTGGCTCTCTCCCTTCCCTGGAACCAGTGGCCTTAAATTAGGGGCGGGGGATTACTTATTGATCATAGAGTTGTTCACGGTGGATTACGCACTGAAATCACGCATAACGGTTCAAAGCCCTTAAAAGGCTTTCTGTGTGCTGTAAATAAGCGAGAAGTACTGCATTTACAAAGAGAAGAAAATTTCCTGAAATGAAATGTCTGTAGAAAAGTAGTCTCATAAACGAATAATGAAATTAGAAAGTAAGCATTTGTTTTGATACTAATGTCATATTTGTGCAAGGTGTTAGGAGCAGAGTTCGATGCATGTTGCTGTGGGTGCTATCTCGAAGAAAAGGAAGTTGTCTTGTGTTTGCGAGTGGTGAAGGAGGGTTCCGTGAGAACAGATGAATGTGAATGTGAATTACGGACTGTAACTTCACCGTGTCTGAGGAGAGAGCTTGTGTCTGATAATGGTTCCTCAAAATGCTTTTTCGACAGCATGTAGAATATCAGGTGGAGAAAGTTAATTGAAGGTTTCATGCAAGCAACGATGGGATTGCAATAACCTCTCCCTTTAACTCTTTTTTTTGTTTTTTGGGGGCGTTAAACGACCACCGTGAGCAACATGATAGGTTATGGGCAGTCACCCGTTTCTAATGTAGGGTCACTGGCTCCAGAGAAGGGAGAGAGCCAGTGCCGTAAGACAAACACAACATCCATGCCCCAACAGGATTCAACCCCAAACCTTTCTCGAAAGAATAATCAGAATTCAGCGCTTAGATCACTTGGCTACAGGATCTGCTGCTCGTTAATACCAACATTTTCTGGTGATCAGATAAAATCACTGATGCAAAACCTGAAAAATAAATGAGCGCATTTCACTGCACAAATTATTCTTAACTACTTATGGATTTCAGAGTATTTATGAGGTTTGCGTGTGCAAACAGCAAAATCTTCGTTGATGAAGTTCACGAACATTATGTTAGGTATGTCAGGAAGAAACCTGTACATACACGTTGTTTGTTTTCTGTCTACAGCACAAAGTGTTTATGCTGGTTTTCTGAAGGAGCACTCGAACCACAGTGAGATGACTCCTATCTAGTGGCCGAGCCATCCGAAGCGCTGGTTTCCGACTAGTCATCCGAGCTGGGTCAAGGTACAAACGCAGAAGCACGTATAAGTGGTTCTCCTGCGGTACAGCGATGGCTCTCCTCCTCCTTGGAGCCAGAAGCCCCACGTCAGGGATGGGAATGTGCTCATGGCCCTAAAAGTTGCTCATGGTAGTTGTTAAACCCCGAACTAAAAAAGAAAGAAACTACTGAATTATGGAAGATCTCATTTTTCGGAAACAGTAAGAAACTGTGTGACGCACTACAGAGATGAAAACATATGTGTCAAGACGACAAATCTGCAGCGAGATATTCTCTCCGCGTAGCTTCTGTTGGGACAGGAACTTACTCCGGAGTGAGGGGACACGGATTGTGTTTTCACAACTCTCATGTAGCTGAACAACTCTTAAGAACTATTTAGACTTTCCTAACTCCCAGCTGATGTAGGTACCGGACTGTCGGTAGAAATAATGCTGAGTACTTATTATAGTCAGTAAGGTCTTGAGTGACTGAAAAGATTTAACACAATTTCTCATTTTTTAGCACGTCTTTTGTAAAAAAAGATCGTGCTTTTGTTATCGGTTTGTCCGTCCGTCAGTCTGTACCCACGATATCTCTGCAACTATTAGTCCGATTCGAAAAATTCTTTTTGCATTGGGAAGCTTGAAATATGCAAATGATGATCCTTTATTTCGTTTTTTTTTACGATGTACAATTTCGCCAGTAGAGGGCGTAAATGCAGATGATGTCGAATTCAAAAATACGTTTTATTCCACATATTTACTTCTAAACATCCGATTGAAAAAAAATTATCTTTCGATTCCATTTATTTCGAAGAGTATTTTAGATATAGTTACTTTTTCAAATTACGCATAGATTTTCTACTTGGGGGCGTAAAAGTAAATTACATTTTTCCCGATAACTCTACTTCTAAAACTCCGATTTGAAAATTTTTTCCTTCAGCAGATACATCTCCCGATGGAAAATCTTTTGCATATAATTTCAAATTTTTGGTAAAGAATACTTTTGCCACCAGGGGGCGTAAGTGTTAATTTTTGCTTCTGATGTAATTGCCATAAAATCGGAGCTTCTAAATTATCGATTGAAAAAACTATTTCGTGGACTGATGCCACTCACATCGATAAACTTTTTCGCAATATTTTCTTCTTAAAATATTCCACAGTTTTTCCGCCAGGGGGCGTAGATGTATACCTTATATTTGTCAATATTTCTACTTCTAGGAGTCCGATTTGAAAAATTATTCTTTGTTGGATAGTGTTTCTAGTGTGACATGTGGATCATATAATTTCAAAATTTTCCAGTAATTCATAGACTTTCCGCTAGGAGGCGTAAATGTAAATTGCGTTTCCCCCTATATCCTTGCTTCTAAATCTCCGATTTGAAAAATTCTTTCTGCGCCGCATACAGCTCCTGATGGGAAATCGTTTGCACATAATTTCTAATTTTTGTAAGAAATGGTTTGGCCACCAGGTGGCGTAAGTCTTATTTTCCGCTTCTTTTGTATTTGCAGCAAAATATGATCATCTAAAATCTGGATTGGAAAAAAGTCATTTGTTGACCGATACTACTCATGTCGACAAACCCTTTAGGAAAATTTTCTTCTTGAAAAAATGCATGGTTTCTACGTCAGGGGTCATATAGTTTCAAAATTTTGCATGGTTTCTGATGGAAAATATTTTTCACATAATTTCTAATGTTTGGCAAAGAATGATTTAACCACCAGGAGTCATAAGTGTTAATTCTGCTTCTGAAGTATTTGTTACAAAATCTGGGCTCCTGAAAACTCGACTAATATTTTTTTCTTGGACCGATACCGCATATATAGATAAACCTTTTGAGAATACTTTCTTCCTAAAATAATGCATGGTTTTCCCACCAGGGGACGTAAAGCCACATCTTATTTTTGTCGATATCTCTGTTTCTAAAAGTACGTAAGCTCACGATTCCGTTCACAGCAATATCTGAGGGATTAAAACCCCGATTGAAAATCTTGTTTCTTTCGTCAGATCTATTGTTTTCCATACCGGTTCCATTGACTTTGAATAGCTTTGATAAATTTAATTTGCGTCAGAACGGATTCAAAAGACGTGCTTATTACACCCGAAAATTCGGTGTCATCTTTCTTGTTTTAAAAATAAGGAGCAGCACACTTTTTTGATATATATTGGAGAATGCTAACACAACGAATAAATTTTGAGAAATCTTGTCTGAATAAGGACAGATATCAGCGCATTTCAGAGGCGCACTATTGTGCACGCGGAATAGCGCTTTGACAAAGCAGACATGCTTTCGCCTTCCACGAAGTGTCCTGCTGAACACTTCAACAAATATTGCTCATATTTTCCTGGTGCCAAGGTAGAAGTGCTTTTCCGTAGCAACTCTTTCAAATCGTGGGCTCTTCTATGGCACTATAACAAATTTGTTTAAGCATTTAAGAGCAACGTGTGATGGTTCCAACATTAGTTTTACACTGCTAGCCATCCAAAATGCAACACCAAGAAGGACACGAGATAGCAAAGCCAGATTTACTGAACACATAACAACAGATACAAAGATGAAATGATTGAGCTTACAGGCCCGTGCGACTTGTGGAACACGCAGGCATCAATAGTTCGTGTGGCCCCCATGACTGGCAATAACGGACGCTACACTCCGCGGCATCGAACGAAAGAGGCTTTGGATGTGGGCTTGGGGTATGTCGGTCCAGGCTGCTTCCACACGTTGCCACAGCTCATCAGGCGTAGCAGCGGGTGGTGCTTGCCGGGCCACTCGGTTGCCGATCAGCGACCAGACGTGTTCGATGGGCGATATCGGAAGAACAGATGGTCCACGGCAGCAGTGACACCTGGTGGGCCGTGAAGAATTGTTGCACGATGCGTGCCACGTGTGAGCGCGCATTGTCCTGTTGAAATGTAGCCGATGGCAGGTCCTGCAGGTAAGGGAGGACTACAGGCTCCAAAACGTAGGAGATGTAGCGGTGGCTGTTGAGTGTACCGGCGATGCTCACCAGAGGGGTGCGGGAGTCATATCCGATTGCGCCCCAAACCATAACGCCAAGTGACGGACCGTTATGGTGATGCATAATGCAGGCGTCATACAGTCTCTCGCCGCGGTGCCGGCCCACGCGGATCCGACCATCGTGATGTTGCAAGCAGAAGCGGAATTCTTCGGAGAAGACAATGTCGTGCCATTCCGTAGTCCAGGTGCGGCGTTCAACGTCCCACTGCTGCCGCACTCGCCGCTGGTGTAACGTCAATGGTATTCGGAGTAATGATCGCCATGCGACAAGTCCCCGCTCCTGCAGACGACTTCGAACGGTACGTGCTGCACAAGTTGTTGCGCAACACATCCTAATTCCTGCGCTAACGTTCGTGATGTGGCGGTGCGAGTCGTCAATGCCCGCCGCACAACATGCCTGTCCTCTCTTTCGGTGGTGGGCCGCGGCTGCGGCAATCGATCACGTCGGCCCGTCCGACCCTTTTGCTCCCACCGAATCCATATTCGCCTCACTGTGGCTGGATGTCGTCCCACACGGACGCCGATGTATCGGAACGATAAACCGCTGTCGCGATAAAGCACTATTCGTGTTCTGTTGAACTCCGAAACGTGCTGGAATGACTGCCGTATTCTGCGACGAGGCATCAGGAAGCTTCCGACGCACAGGGCAGGCAGCACACCACACTTCCTCTATTTACACTCCGCCTTCTGTGCACCCTTCTTATAGTGCTTCTCGCTGGCGTGCCAGGCTCACATGATTTGCATATGCCCGGCAATGGTAATCGCTTGCATGTCCTCTCGCGGGCGACGCATGCTGCGAATTTCAGGCCAATCGGATGCTTCTTTCTTGGTGTTGCATTTTGGGTGGCCAGCAGTGTACATTAACGACCATTTATTGGGTATGTACCTACGTTTTACCAGTTTTTGTAGGCTACGAAGAAAAGAGGAGAACACAAAAAATAACGTACCTAGGATTTCACATAATTACCATCATTCTGTGACCTCTTGTTCTCTGTAGTTGTATCGCACTCCGGAAAATCTACTGTGTTTTAGAGTCAAAAAAGTCATGCAATGGCGTTTTCATATTGTCCACATCATCGAAGATTTGGAGAGCAAAGGCGTTCTTTAACGATCGAAAACGGTGGTAGTCCATAAGTGCCAGGTCAGGGGAATACCCCGGGTGAGGAGACCCTTCCCAACCAAAGTCCAGTAATTTTTGCAGCATGAGGTCTAGCGTTATCATGATGAAGGATCACGTCTTTGCGACTGACGAGTGCTGGCCACTTCGATATCAGGTGTTCTCGCAATCTGTCCAATTGTTGGTAGTAGAGGTCAGCATTTATCATTCGCTTAGGTGCCAACACCTCTCAGTGGATTATTCCCTGGACATCCAACCAAACACTCAAGAAAACCTTTTTGCGATGCAGTCCTCCTTTTTAAGGTCGATGGAGCAGGCTCCAAACCTTGACACACACAGTCCGTTGGTGCTTTGCATTAGGGTACAGTACCCATTTTCATCACCCGTTACAATTCAACCCAAAAACGGTTCATTTCTGTTACGAGAAAGCAAAGAAACACAGGTACTGATTCTCTCCTCTGGTTGCTTTGCAGAAAGCTGGAGAGGAACCCGGTTATCAAATTTGGTGATGAACCCAAGCGCATGCATCCGTTTTCCGACTGTTTTGTGCACTGACAAGGTTTCGGGAAAATCCTGAGCGTTTGGATGTGGGTCATTTGTTATGGCTTGGTCCTCATTCTCGTCAGAAACGATAGATGTACGTCCAGGACGTGGTTCATCTTTACAGCTTCTGTCTCTGTCCCGGAATTTCCGAAACCAACGGCGACATGTGCTATCATTAACTGCATCCTCCCCATACATTTGAACAGATGTTGCAGCAAGCCGCGGCTGTAGTACTGCCTTTATCGAACTCGTACGGTAAACAATATCATATGTGCTCATTATGGCATGCCATGTTACACCGTCCATGATTTCCGTTATGAATGACTTACTCGGACAAACCAAGTGTCATAATATGCTCTACTGCCCCACGATCTATTGGCTGAAATTTCGGCATCGCAGCATCACCTGTGGCGTAACTACTCCGATCCCAATTTGCATCTATTACAAAAACGGGTAGAACTTTTGCACCCACCGAATAATATAAACAACGCTGGCAATCAATTATTTTTCTGGAACTACACTGCTGGCCACCCAAAAAGCAACACCAAGAATGAAGCATCCGATTAGCCTGAAATTCGCAGCATACGTCGCCCGCGAAAAGACATGCAAACAATTAGCATTGCAGGGCATATGCAAATCATGTGAGCCCGGCACGTCACCGAGAAGCACTATAAGAAGAGTGCACAGAAGGCGGGGTGTAAGTAGGGAAGTGTGTTGTGCTGCAGGACCTGTGCGTGGGAAGCTTCCTGATGCCTCGTCACAGAATACGGCAGCCATTTCAGCACGTTTCGGAGTTCGACAGCGGACATATAGCGGCTTATCGCGACAACGTTTATCATACCGAGACATCGGCGCCCGTGTGGGACGACATCCAGCCACAGTGAGGCAAGTATGGATTTCGTGGGTGCAGGAGAGACGGACGGACCGACGTAAGCGATTGCCGCAGCCGCGGCACACTACCGAACGAGAGGACCGGCATGTTGTGCGGCGGGCATTGACGGCTCGCACCGCCACATCACGAACGTTAGCGCAGGAATTAAGGTGTGTTCGCAACAACCTGTGTCAGCACGTACCGTTCGACGTCGTCTGCAGGAGCGGTGACTTATCGCACGGCGCCCATTGCTCCGATTATCATTGACTTTACACCACCGGTGGGTGCGGTGGCAGTAGGCCGTAGAACGCCGCACCTGGACTACGGAATAGCACGACATTTTCTTCTCGGACAAATTCCGCATCTGCCTGCAACACCATGATGGTCGGATCCGCGTGTGGCGGCACCGCGGCGAGAGACTGTATGACGCATCGCCGGTAGGTACATTCATCAGCCCCCGCACCATCTCCGACGTTTTGGAGCCTGTAGTCCTCCCTTACCTGCAGGACCTGCCAGCGGCCACGTTTCAACAAGGACAATGCGCGTCTGGCACGTTGCACGTATCGTGTAACAATTCTTCACGGCCCACCAGGTGTCACTGCTGCCGTGACCCGCCTGTTCTCCCGATATATCGCCCATAGAACACGTTTGGTCGCTGATCGGCAACCGAGAGGCCCGGCAAGCACCACCCGCGGCTACGTCTGATGAACTGTGGTAACATGTGGAAGCAGCGTGGACCAACATACCCCAAGCCCACCTCCAAAGCCTCTTTTGTTCGATGTCGCGGCGTGTAGCGGCAGTTATTGCCAGCCATGGGGGCCACACGAACTATTGATATCTGCGTGTTCCGCAAGCCGCACGGGCCTGTAAGCTCAATCGTTTCATCTTTGTATCTGTTGTTATGTGTCTAGGAAATCTGGCTTTGTTATCTCGGGTCCTTCTTGGTATTGCATTTTGGGTGGCCAGCAGCGTATTAACTAAAATTGAATTTGGAATCACTAGCGACTAGTTGTTTTTCGGGTCGGACTTGAAACTGCATCTAAAACTCATAGGAGTTGTTTACCGTTTAGGGTATTTTTTCTAGAGCAGTGTTTCGAACCGGCGTTCGGCGAGCTCCCATCATTGGTTCCACCAAATCTTAAAAGACCAAGTATTTACACTGGAATAAATGTATATGTTGCTTATAAGACGCAAGAATAATGGCAATCAAATGTAAATATGCTCTGTTTTGTCTGTGGAGAGAACGCTTTCACGGTCCAGTAATTTTTGCCTTCAGGAAAATGTCTTTGGTCAACTTGCTACTGCGTTAAGCGTAAGAACACATTCATAAGGACTTTCTAGTTATGCCATTGGCCAAGAACCACTACCAATGAAGTCGCCTGAATGCGCATGTGACATCACTGAGGTTATGCAATCTTCACCAGTCCACCCTCACTGCTCTTCTTCCAATCGTCTAACGTCAATAACGCCGACTGATGACCGCGTTTTCAAGCCTGCTGCTTTCATCTTTCCACATCGTGCCAATTATAGAGAACGGGGTCCTGATAACACCTACTCTGCTCCGTCATAATCGTGGGCCCAAATGGCTAATCAACCAGCCTCTAAACCAACTGATCACTGAACATTTTCAATTCCCTCTTCTAAAATACTGAGTATCACACTCCCTGATTCTAGGAATGAAGCACAGCACATTCGTGACTGCGCTGTTGTTTTTGAGGCGCTGGAATACACTAATACTTCTTCTTATCTTACAGCGCTGGGTGATACACTGGATGACATTGGTGTTATTGCACATACAGCGCAAGGTATTGTTGTTTATCCGATTATTGTTGTTTATTATCCGAAAGATAACTTGATGGCTAGTGGTCTAAATATTAAATCTCTTCATTTTATACCGAAATCACTTAGTCATGTTTCTGTGAAAGCCATGTTTACGAATATACTTCCTAATGTGCCTGATTCATCATTACTTGATGTCTTTTAAAAAAAAAACATAGGTAAGTTCTCGGTCCTATAAGGAGAATGCGGGCTATCCGCTCTGATGCCAAATTCGGTCAGGTCCGTACTTCAGACGAGTTGCTCGCGTTGCGATTCCTGATAAAGTGGATAGGAATAATCGTGTCCCAAAGACAGAGACTAAATCATTCCCAAACAATCCCTTAGAATACACGATATGTGTCATCAAGATTGTCCACTGTCCATAAGCGTGTGGCTAGTCTATAAGGAGCTCCATAACCTCTTTTATTTTGGTAGGACTGTAGTTCATTAGCTTCACACAATACCAACGAAACGCCGTTCACAAAGTTTTTTGACTGTGGAGTGATGGAAAGGGATCGTATAAAGCGAGGAGTTATGCTGCAGAGCTTAAGTCTGACGCTCGAGTTTGGGTTTGAACAATGCTTTCAGAACGGAGCAGGAGATGTGATGACATTAGTCTGCTTCTCGTGGTTTGGACTGGTGTCTCTGGTTATGGTGCCGAACATCCTCAAGGCATATATAACCATACATTAACAACACGACAACTCTCTGTTAATCATGACAATTCCATGGAATTAAGTCTTGCGTGTTCCAGCACGTTAATATTCCGTGCCAAACACACAATATTATGAAAATATTCGGACACTACCAAATATTTGCATACATGCAAAGAACTGTTGCGCAGGAAGGTGTGCTGTGAGAAGGGGAGGTACGTACGTATATAAAGCTGTGATGTTCTGTCGTGTTATCAGTAATTCTGAAGTGGATATGCCGCGTGGATGTGAACTTTCCGAGTTCCAGCGTAAGATGATCATAGGATGTCATTATTTGAGTAACGTTTCCATACGGAGCTTTGCAGTTAAACTAAGCATACCAAATTCGAACTCAAGTGATGTGAAGAGGTGGAAACAGGACAGCGCAACTGCAGCAAAAAAAAACGCTTAAGAAGGCCGCAAAAACTGACGGAACGTGATAGAAGAGCCAGGGTAAGAAATGTTAAGAAAAGACATTCTTCCTCTGCCGTTTCCATCGCTGCTGAAGTAGTAAATGCTTGTAATGGCTCGGTTGGTACCACGATTATCCGCAGTGAGTTACACAGTGTGGGTTATTATGGTAGAGCAACAGCACACGAACCGAACATCACTACCGTGAATGCAAATCGCTTTTTTGGAGTGGTGTGTCACCCGTCGTTCCTGGACTGAGGGAAACTGGAAAGCTGTTCTTGTGGAGTGATGAGTCACGCTTTTCACTCTTCCAATCTGATGGGCGTGTTTGGATTTGGAAACAGCTGTGCGCACGATTTTCGTCGAACTGTGTTCTTCCAACTGTTAAGTTCCGCAGAGGCTCCATCACGGTATGGAGTTGTTTCCCGTGGATGGAACTCGGCATGTTGGTTATGATACCACAAACCACCAAATCTGAAGTGTACCTCGACGTTCTGGATAATTCTTCTCTACCAACAGTGTGGCAGTATCATGGAAATGACCGTTGTCTCTTCCAACAGCATCGAGCTCCCTGCCACAATGCATAGCCGTGTTCAGGTCTGGTTTCTTGAAAATGAGGTGGAGTTATTATACTGGCCTGCTCAAAGTCCTGATCTTAATCCCAGGGAACACTTCTGGGATGAACTGCGGTGACGGATACGAAATGGATAACACTGACCATCTTCACTCATCATTCTGGCAACAGCTTTGCAGGACGAATGGCGAGCCGTTCCTGTCGATACTTACCGGAAATTGGTTGATTGTATTCCTCGACGTGTTGCCGCTGTCATATAAGCAAAAGGGGAACCGACTAACTACTAACTGTGATTATCAAGCCCAAAACATTGTGGCGTCCAAATACTTTTGATAATGTAGTCTATAACCAACACTAAAAACACGGAGTTTGAGGAAAATGGAGGTCATGAATTATCTTTGGTCGTCCCATAGTCCTGCTCTGAATTCCATACAGTAGCTTTGGGATAAGCTAGGGCAGTGAATCAGGGCCACGCGTGTATTCTCCACTTCCATTATAAGCTGACGACTGAACTGAAAGAAGAACAACAGAAAATTTCAACTGGTCCAAAATCTTCCAAGAAGGATCATTACTGTCACTGAAACGTTGCTAACTTCCTTTATAAAAATCAGTGTTCTTTAACATTACGGTTGTTCGAGTAATTTTGAGAGGACAACTAACAAAAGCACATTTATTGTGCTAGCTAGGGAAGACCTTTTACGTTATTTTCACGTGCGGATGTTTTGTTGCTCGGTTGGTGTTGGTCCCAAACGTTAGTAATTTAAAAATGGTCCCAAACATTAGAAAGCACCCAACATTCTTTCTTTTCTAAAAAGTTGGTTCCAGTCGTTGTTTATTTCTTTAATAAAAATCAATTTTCTTTAACATTATTCTTATCGGAGTAATTTTGAGAGAACAGTGTAAGTTACCCGATAACTAGTAAAAGCACGTTTATTGCGATAGATGGTTCGCATTAGCAAGAGATGGGATTTCTTATATTATTTTCTCTTGCGTCTGAAATTTCTTTTTGCTGGGACAATATGCAAGCAAAAATCAACTTAATTTATCTGAAGAATACACATGACTATGCAGTATATCTGAAGAATACATAAGAATATTTATTTATCTGAAGAATGCATACTCCGGTGCATTTGTCTGCAATGATATTTGTTCGCTAAGTCGGAAAGATTTAGAATTAGGTTAATAAACAGGATATCTTTTATATGCTCCAGAGGAAAAGGTTTGGTGGGGATAAAAGAGGGGGAAGTGGTGGACAGCCAGTACGTAGCAATCTATCAGAAAGAACATGTTTCATGACAAATGAAAAATATGTTCTCATGTTACCAAAACAAGACATGCATTTGTTAAACATGAGACGAAGAATTTGTTCCGACATTTCGTGTTGCACATTGCCGATCCTTGTGAATTATGGCTTAGATCACCCAGCCATTGGACAGGAATTTCTACTAAATATTCATACTGATATTGTATAACGTCTGAACATAATGGTTCAGATGCTGTACGTTTCCCTGAAGTTTCACTGCATTTTCGTTGGTGATTTCATTCCAGTAAATCTCTACACACAATACAGTTTCTCCTTCGCATGCGTCATATCCAATCTACTTCAGCTTTCGGAAAAGCCCATGGTGTTATGAGTTCTATAATTTTCAAACTTTTTCTTTTCCCTCTATGTTAAAAAAATTCTCATTTCATTAGTTCCTGAGATCGTTTTAATTTCGTGACGTTATCTTAAAGACACCATAAAAATTTTCGTACTATCAGCTTAATGCTTAATACGATTTCAATATTGACTTCGAAAATATCCGGTAAACATTATACGAAACGTGTATTTCAAAACAGTTTTCACATTTTTCAAAAATCGAAAATTTTTCTCTTTTAATTTGTTTAACATTCATCACGTTATGACTTTCTCTGTTGGTGTCATTCACTGAAAAATATTTTAAGATCATAAGAGTCATGACTAACCTCCGTGGAAAGCTGAAGTACAAAACGGATTTTCAAAGCAATCAGTGACGTTAGGGACGAAGATCTTAGTGCATTTTCCTTCCTCTTGCATTGTTTGTTGATGTTATTATGAAAAATATTACGTGTAACTAACAGGGAAGGGATAACGCCGTTTTCTAACTTCGATAATTTAAGTAGGTCTTGGGTATTAAGATCGTTCTAAACATTCATTTAAGTATATCAAACTCGGGAAGTTAGGCAGTGTTTAATGTTAGCAGAATTAAAAGAAGTTTTCTCTTTCTTTCATTTACCTTTATACTGTATATCGACATGCAAGGTAGATATGGACATAGATAAAGAGTTATCTACTTAGGCGGATCAGGTTAAAAGTTTTCTGACTAACTGTCATTCGTTTTTAATTCTGCTTTCTCTACAAGTGAATGAAATTTCTATAGGTCAAAATGATAAACACTTGCTTTAATCTTGCAAAAGAGAATTCTCGAGGTACTTTTCCGACTCTTCCCTTGTAAAATTGAACACATGCACCTTTTACATACATTTTTTCATCGGTGGATAACATCATCATCACAAGAGTTGCCCATATGCCTATAAGTAAATACATACAATCATATGTGTATATTTTAATATGTACTTTACCTTTGATTTGAATTAGAAATAAAATAAGTGTACTCAGTACTGAATATGAATCTTTGATGTATTTTGTAATTCATTTGTTTCCGTAAACTAGAGAAATTAAGTGCTATAAAGTTTAAAAGGAACTTCAACATTAAGTTAACTTGTAAAATACTGAAAGCTTTAAGTTCACGTAAGGTTTAACGTAACTTCGTGAATTGGCTTTACTGCGAAACCTCCGATTTTTTCTCAGCCGTAGCAGCTGAAAGTCTTAACTGACATATATTTTACCTAATAATACGGCGATGGTTAAGAGGAAACAAGGTGACTTACGAGTCCAAAGCTTTTTAATGTTCAGAAATTCAGCACGTCATCGGTAGAAATAAATAATTTCAAATATTCATCATCAACAAATCGTGGTAACTCAATCATTAAATAAAATCGGCCTACACAACTGTCTTTCGTACCGCATAAACATAGCATGCTCAGATTATCTCTCCACAACAAAAAGATAACGAGCACAATCCCAACTACATACTATCTCTCTCTCTCTCTGTCTCTCAATATAGAACGTTGCAGATAAAGTATTGCTGTAAGATTGCATGTGATTCATAAGTCGTACCTCTATCACAGCCTTTCAAATATTGCACATAGATTGCATGTTACAGATTACCTCAGAAACATTGAATACACCAGCCCTTATCTCTTGACTCTAACTACGTAGGTTGTACTTTGACCTGTTGTCAGGAGTTGCCAACTTCAGATTCATCGGGAGAAACTGGTGACGTTAAGCTTAGAAAGCACACTCAGGAGACAAAACATTAGAGATAGGGTTGATGGGCATTTGAAGTGGGCCCCCCCCCATCCCGCGCAATATGGAGCAGACCCAAACTGAATGCTAGCGACAAATAGGCAGACAGCAGGGCTCCCCAACATTGTATCGCAACTGACGAACATGGGTAAACGTGGTGATCTGAGCGATCTTGATTATGGACGCATTGTCGGCGCAAGAGAAGTAAGTCATTCTATCGCCTAGGTGGTAAGAAGCCTAGGGTTCCCGAGAACAATCGTATCAATGGTGTACCGCGAGTACACCATCGACGGACGAAATAGTGCCTAGAGAGCAAGTGGTGGCTGACCACACCCCGCTGATGACCTGGGTCGACATATGCTATTCAGGCTCGTACAGGAGACCGTTTGACAACGGTGTCGCAAATTACATCCAGGTTAAATGTCGGAGGACAAGCAGCGTCAACGAGCGAACGGTACTGCGCTCTCTGAGTATCGTGGGCTACTGGAGCCGACGCCCTAAACGTGTGATACTGGTCATTACTCGTCATCGAACATTACGCCTCGCCTGGTGCCGGGAACATCAAAACTGGACTTCTGCTGAACTGCGCCACGTCGTGTGATTAGATGAATCCCGCTTACAGCTGTTCCGAGCTGACGAGAGGGGTGGGTATGACGTCGACAGCATGAGGCCATTGCTCCGTCATGGTAGTTCTGTGATGGTTTGGAGAGGCTTCTCATGGGGCATATTAGGTCTCTTAGTGCGTCTAGAGAGGTCCTAAACCGCTGCGCGCTACCAGCATGTGCTGGCTGATCACCTACACGCTTTCATGGCCTTCGCGCATCCTGCGGCCGATGGTCTGTTTCAGCAGGAAAATGCACCGCCCCACCTAGCAGCAACCACTCAGGCATTGCTCGAGGAACATTCTTCTGAGTTTGGAACAATCCAATGGACCGCAAGGTACCCGGATTTTAACGCTGTGAAAGCTTTTTGGGATGCCTTGGAGCGGAACATCGGATCCATGGATCCTGGACCAACGTCTCGGGTGGAGTTGTGGACAATTATGCAACAGGCATGGCTGAGAACATCTGATCCATGGATCCTGGACCAACGTCTCGGGCGGAGTTGTGGACAATTCTGCAATAGGCATGGCTGAGAACATCAGATCCATGGATCCTGGACCAACGTCTCGGGCGGAGTTGTAGACAATTCTGCAACAGGCATGGCTGAGAACATCAGATCCATGGATCCTGGACCAACGTCTCGGGTGGAGTTGTGGACAATTCTGCAAAAGGCATGGCTGAGAACATCAGAGCCATGGATCCTGGACTAACGTCTCGGGCCGAGTTGTGGACAATTCTGCAACAGGCATGGCTGAGAACATCAGATCCATGGATCCTGGACTAACGTCTCGGGCGGAGTTGTGGACAATTCTGCAAAAGGCATGGCTGAGAACATCAGATCCATGGGTCCTGGACCGACGTCTCGGGCGGAGTTGTGGACAATGATGCAACAGGCGTGGCTGAGAACATCAGATCCATGGATCGTGGACCGACGTCTCGGGCGCAGTTGTGGACAATTCTGCAACACGCATGGCTGGCATTACCTCCGGAAACCTTCCGGCATCTGGTGGAATCAATGTCTTGCGTGTACAGGCTGTTATTCGCGCTAGAGTAGGACAAACACGCTATTCAATAAGTATTTCTAATGTTTTGCCCATTGAATGTATTTAAGCAGGGGAAATGAAATTTACATAAGAGTTTGTATACAAACTTAAATGGAAAGTCAAATTTGTGGAACATGCCACAATGTACAGATATTTTTCATCTCGATAGCTTTGTAAACAAACCGATGTCTTTTTATTGAGGCTCAAATTATGACGATAACCCGAAATATAGGTATTTAAATGCAATTCAACTTGTAGTACTCTCGCGCTGGTAAAGCTTGGCTCGGAAAGAGACAGATCGCAAACGCATCACAAGATTTTTGACTCGATATCACTGTTGTGGATCCGACAACGCTAAGTAGATCGCAGGCGAAGAACATTTCTTTTTAAAATTACTTTTTCCCCATCCTTTTTAGAGTAAGGAAGTTCTGAAACTGTAGCTCTCTATGCAGGTAAGGTAATAATGCTGTTGCTAGTGTCGTTTTTTAATTCCGGAAAGCGACGTAAAAATATTCTGCGTAAGGCACTTAGTCCTTCTCCTTAGGTTGCAGCTGATTCATTAATTTATGTCAAATCTTAGTACCCGCAAACGCAATTAATTCCACCAAAAAATAAAATGAACACAAGTCATGAGAACTAATAAGAAGCCCGCAATGGGGGACACCTACGTACGTACAGGTTACGCACTCGGGAGTTTTTGGTTTCCATCTGCCTCTGACGCATTTGGCTGTCCGGTTGCCGATGTTGAGCCGGTATCCTGCCGTGCAGGTCACGTTGACAACAGTTCCGTGAGGTAAAGAGTCGTTACCGCGACCCAGCTTCACAATTTCCACTTGCATCCAAGCTGTCTCCAGGAACGGGGAGCAAGGCTCTGAATCAAAGAGAAAAACAAACGACGCTTTTCTGTAAAAAACAATCATCTTGGATTTCACAAGTCGTAAATAATATCTATAGCATGTTAATACGGTAGAATATCATTAGAAATGGGCAGCAAGTATAACAGAGATTTTACCAATATTACTTGAAATCAAATATCACCGAAACTTTTACAGTGCAGTGTAAAATATAACTTGAATTAACACACATAACTCTCGTGCACCAATTGTGGAGCAGCGCGTGTGAAATGTAATATTCTGATGCTATGTATCTTAAACGACAGCAATAAAGCAAATCCCAAGTAAAAAATTTCGATGTAAATGAGTAACGGAAGCAGTCAAAACCAATGTTGAAATCTGATTTTTAATGCTGTCCTGTGAAGTGAGGCAACAATAGTTAAGTTAATTTCATTGTTACTCAACAATATACTTTACTAAACTATAGCCGAATATTTTTTCATCACGTTTAACATAAACGTAACAATATCTCATAGCAATATGCGTAAATTACGAGATGCTAATGTTAAATGCGATAAAATCCATTACGAAAATGTATTCTTGTTGCTATGAAACCGGTGCATCGTTTTCCTGATGCTAAATGTGATAAAAGTGATTTCAAAAAGTCCATTTGATGCTATGAAAACAGTGCATCGCAGCAAAATTTGGCTTCTCGAATTCCCAAGGGGGTTAACTGCTATTGACGAAAGCTTTAAAGTGATGTATAATACGATGGGCCGTAACCTGTAGACATCCTAGAATAAAAGTTACCAATCCCCGTCAAGGTCAGATTTTAGTTTGCTCCTGTGCAGATGGACCTTCGCAGCTACATTACATTTAATCGGTATCAGGGTCGTTTCTTACGTTCGTCTAAATCTCAATGAATAACAATAATGACAAATATTGTTTCTGAAAAACTAAACAGTCGAAATACTTACTATTGCCGCCGCCATAGTTTAGTAAACATTTTTGTATGACTCACATATCTTCATTTTTTGGTTTTACGACAAAAACTGTCATTAATCCACCTACCTAAGTACCGCTCAATATCAGGAATTGAAAAACCTATGTGTTTTTTGTTATTAGTTATTTCAATTTAGCATGTACCGAACTGCGTCGTGAGTGACGCGAATAAATGTAATGTGTTGTACGAAAATAAATGTATACTCTAGAATCACTCATTTTATTTCACACCCACAAAGATGCGAAAAATGCATAGCATAAATTATCTACAAAGAGTACCTGGCATAACGTACTACAAAGATGAAATACGTGTCAAGAAGAAAAATCCGCAGCAATATATATAATCGGTGTAGCTTAGATGGTTAGAGCAACTCACTCCGTAGCATGGGACACGGGTTTGATCACCGACAAATTCCTGTTTTCATAAAGGGTACTTTCTCGATTTATGTGTCGGTGAGCGATACGTTGAATCAACAATCATTTAAGCTAAGAAAGAGTGTAAGGTTCCCATAAATTAAAGAACGTCCAATGAATTTAAGTACTACAGCCGTATAAAATGTCAATTAGTTACCGAAAAAAATATCAGAGGGCATTTATAGTGAAATGTGCTATATGTATGTAACTTTAATATCTAAGAGCCATTTGCATGAGATATACATGTGAAAATTCTTTTCTTAGAAAGGAAAAGCATCAAGCTGTCGAAATTTCGACAGACAGTCGTTGGCGCTACAACATGTTTTACGTGATGTTATAGAACATATTCATCAATGCAAAAGTCAATCCGAGCCGAAACACAAGAGATTTACTTTTATATCTTAATGGCACATTACATTGCGGAGACAATAGCTAAGTCTTATTTATGTTGGAGCAAAGGCCTATACAGAATCGTCAGATGTCCGAATGTGAAACGGAAATGTATTCTTTTAAGTCATAGTATGCTGTGTTACATCTATACCGCCATTGCGGTGGTCCGAATGGTAGTTTGCGCCAGAAAAAATAGCTCCGGCAAAACTCGCCCACTGGCATTAAAGTTCGTTTGAACTCATTTCTTTGGGTCGCCACTGTCCAGGTTGTTCTAGCCGGTGTCACGTCAATTCGTCGCATGCGTCAATTCGTCGTATGCGTCAATTCGTCGACTACGTCAATTCGTCGAATGCGAAGATTCGTCGCGCGTCAATTCGTCGAATGCGAAGATTCGTCGCGCGTCAATTCGTCGACTACGTCAATTCGTCGACTGCGAAGATTCGTCGCGCGTCAATTCGTCGACTACGACAACTCGTCGCGCGTCAATTCGTCGACCACGACGATTCTTCGAGCGTCAATTCGTCGCGGACAAATTCGTCGACTACCTCAATTCGTCGACTACGTCAATTCGTCCCGTTTACAGATTTTGGTTACATACAAAACAAATGCAGGAAAACGTACGATTTAAAATTTTCGTGAAATCTAGTTTTCATTTCAGAACCATCAAATTTGGTATCATGAAACTCTAACTTAGACGCTAGACGGCTTTTGGAAGGGGTTCGAGCCCGGGGGTCAGAGACCCCCCCCCCCTTATAAAAATTTTCGTAAAATCTACAGTTTTTATTTTAGAACCACAAAATTTGGTATACTATCTCATGGTACTCTAACTTAGACGATACACCGTTTTTGGAACGGGTCAAGGCCCGGGGGTCAGAGCCCCCCACATACAAAATTTTCTTAAAAACTACAGTTTTCAATTCAGAACCACCAATTCTGGTATACTATCTCATGGTACTCTAACTTAGACGCTAGACGATTTTTTGAAGGGGTTGCAGCCCGGGGGGTAAGGGCCCCCTCATAAAAAAATTCGCAAATTCTACAGTTTTTAATTTAGAACCGCCTAATTTGGTATACTATCTCATGGTACTCTAACTTAGACGCTAGACCGTTTTTGGAAGTGTCATGGCGAAAATTTTAACCTCTGGTGAATTTCGGAAAGACCTGATCAATCTTTCTGTTGGTTTATCAGGGATTAATTAATGCAAAAATTTTCTCCCATGACATACGTTAGAAGGAAATTCCTATTTGAAAGGCAGGGGAATTCGTGCGCAAAATTCGCTTGTCTTAATCACAACCAGGAAAACAAAATTTCATGTTAAAGAAAAAAAAAGAGAAAGAGAATAATATTTGGTTTGACTGACTTTGGGGTTTTGGAGATAATTATTTTATCTGTTCTTTTATCGTGATAGGAAACGGCGAGTAGGTGTGCAGCTCAGAGAGTCAGGATTAATTTTACTTTTACATCACGGAATGGGGAAAAAGCGTTTCTGAGAAAAAGAAAAGTTGTGAGAAAAGGGAAATCTTTCAGATCGGCCATTTTAAGGGTCCTGTAGAAGTCGCTCAGAGAGTGTTGCAGAAATGCTCTTAGGGGGTTGGCGCTGTTCTATTTCTGGGACAAGGTCACCGCCGCACATGGAAAGTTACTTGGTCCCTACGTGTTGAAGGTCAAGTTCCTCTCTCCTGGCTGACCGAAGATGCCATGTGCCTGGTAACATTTATTTTTTTCCCGTTGAGAGTGCTGGACGTTGCAACGATGCTTACGTGTGAAGGTCAGAGGTCACTCGAGGCGTGGGAGAGAGCTGTGGTATTGCAGGGCCGCTGTTACTAGGGAAAATTTCATCCAATCAGGGGTCGGCATTTTCCAACACCCCAGAGTTCTTTTACACTTTGAGACGCTTGTCTCAGTTCACTCTGTCTTTTTTTTTTGCTCTTGCTGGCCGGCAGAAAGAGAGGACGGCCGAGTTTTCTCTTCGCCTTTCGGTGGGGAGAGGACCCACAGAAAAAAACGATTTTTTCTTGACTGCCTTTGCTGACTACCAGTCCACCACAATAGGACACTCTGGATCTGGGCTGCCTATTGAAGGTTTGACGATGTAGAACGCGGATAAAGCGGCATTCCGCCGGCCGGGAACTTCGCCCTGGCAAGAGAAACAAAATGGCGGGGAGACGACAGGCTAGTACGATGTCGGTTGTGGAGGCCGGCTTAGCTAAAAAAGGGATATGCCTTCTCCCTTATTGATATCCCGCAAACCCATCGACAGCTTCTCCGTTCTGTTGCTACTCCCGAGGGGAGGCCTGCTTCAAAGGCCGGAGGAAAGACGCCAAAAAAAAAAAGGTTCCATCTCATCCCAAAGTTTCTAAAATGGTTACCTCGGCTATTAATCGTTTAAGGAAGGGAACAGGGAGGCTCTTCCCTGCAGGCCATCAAGAAGCACATTGCTGCTAATCACTAGGATAATGTTGCAAGGCCCTCACCTCACCTCTCACCAAAAAGTACCTCAAGTCTGCAGCTGCCAGCGATGCCCTTGTTCAGGAAAAAAAAAGACTGTGGTTGTGCCTGGACCGTGAACTGTTGTAAAAAAAAAAAAAAAAAAGGAACGCCAGCTCAAAGGTAATGCTTTAGTCCATATCTTTTAGTATTGATACATAAAAGCCCACGCAAATACCTGAGCTTCGAGCTGAGCATAGAAAAAAAAACCCAAGGGTTTTGTTTGTGGCCTCTGATAGTGGCTGTGTTGTCGTTCAGTTTTCAAAAATAAAAATTTATTAGTTCCTCAGGTATGAGTTCAGAAAAAGGAAAAAAAAAAGGAAAGGGGAGTTGAAAATGCTTTCATTTATGTTTTTTTTTTTTTTGTGTTGTCATGTCTGGTATTTTAGCAACTCTCCAGGCCAGTAAATTTTAATGTATCCGAAAAATTTGGTTTAATGTTTGAACATAGTAAATTTTGGTGCATCGATTATGGTTTAGTTGGGCATGTGATAATTGAAAAGTAGTGTTATTGGGATTCCGTGTGTGATAAATTAATTGTAAACATTTCCCTCTAGCCTTTTACAGCGTTGAGTTTTTTTTTTTTTTTGAGTGAAGATAAATTATGGGATGATTTATATTGGGATTTTGGGAGCATATGTATAGTGTGATGAAATTGGAAACCTAAAGTGCTGTTTACATTCTTGGAGTGTTGAGTGTCGAAATTAAGAGTGTTGGTGTGTTGTTTTGAGGACCAGTATTTTTCATGCTCCAGATGAGTGTTAATCTCCCATTGGAAAGGGGTGATCTTAGGGCAAGCCTGGGAACTTGTCCTAAGGCAGAGGGCTCTGAGTAGGGAATTTTCACCAGGATGCGATATGTGCAAAATAGAAGTTAAGGTATTTGGGTTTTCAAGTTTAGTGTTTCACAAAAAGAGTGAACATCATGGGTTGAGAAGACACACTTTTGCTCACCAGTTCCAGTATTAATTGTTCTTTTCTTTGGCCTAAATTTTCTTGTTTTTATCAAAAAAGTCAAAATGTAATTTTAATTTTCAATAAGGTGAAAATATTTAGTAGGTTAGGTATATGGTCAGTGTTATTATCTGCAGTGCGATACAGAAGAATTTCCTTGCTTAGTGATTTTTCCTGGGATATATGTGGATATGGTGATTTTGGATTTCTTGGGATATATAGAGATAAGGGATTTTTCCTGGGATATATATGGATATGGTGATTTTGGATTTCTTGGGATATATAGAGATAAGTGATTTTTCCTGGGATATATGTGGATATTGTGATTTTGGATTTCCTGGGATATATAGAGATAAGTGATTTTTCCTGGGATATATGTGGATAGATAAGTGATTTTTCCTGGGATATAGTTGTGTTAGTTCTGGGCCAGATGTGCCTGGAGTATTTTAGGTTGAAGTACGACAGGCTCTTGCAGGCGTGGTTGATCAAGGTGGGATTGTGCATTGTGGTTCGAAAGGAGGGATCCTTGAGGACGTGGTTTCTGGGGGAAAACTTGTCTTCAAAACCTCCAGTAGTTTCGCTGCCCACAGAGATATGTACTGCCAGCGAGGGTCGGTCGGGCGTTGCTTCAATGGATGTTGCGAGATCATGTTAGAGGAAATTCTGTACCTGATGATGTGTCGCACTTGAGGATTTTTTCTTTCCCTTTGCCTAGGCTGAAATTGGATTCACGACCCAATTTCACGCCTTCAGCCTGACTAGTATTTTCTTCCTGTTTTGGTTCTCAAAAACCCAGGGTAGTGTCTGAACTGAGAGTATTTGCCTCACCGCTACCTCAGTAATTCACTGCAGGTGTTAAATTTAAGTTTTGTTTGGTGTGACTTAAAGTATCTAAATTAATTGGTTTATGATATGCTGCAGTGCTAGGGATGTAAATTCTAAATTCTGGTTGTTAGTGTTAGTGAGCATGATATTTAGTTTGGAAATTTAGTTAATTGGTATTTTGGCTTTTGTTTACAGTATAGAGTTATTAAGTATCTTGAGCTATTATTTGAAGTGCAGAGTGAGGTGATTTTTATGAGCAAGCTAGTGCAAGAGGATTGTTTGAATTTCTGAATTATGTTGATGATGTTATGAGTAGTGATAATTTTTAAGTCAGTTAGTGAGGTTTCTTTATAAGTGAAGTAGGTTCATTCAGGGTAGTTCTATAGGTTATGTAATGTTAATTAATGCTTGTGCTCAGTGTAAATTCTGTTTTGAGGATAATTTACTTGGTTTGTTTCACTTGCAGATAGTAGATTGGTTAATGTATAATTTGTGGCTCTTAAAATAACTGTAAATTTAATTGAAGTCTTTGAAGCTGGTCTGGGAGATTGCAGAGTTTTTCTAAGGTTGTTAAGATGCTGTAAATTTAAATCAATAAGTGTAAAATTGTAAATTTGTCATTGAGCTAATTAGGTGAGGGAGAAGAGAGTACGTTTCAAAAGGAACAGAACATTGTCCACCTTGCGGAATTAAAAATAATTCAGTATTTTTCTGTGTAAGCTATGTGAATCGTAGTATAATTTTGGATGCATAAAGTGTGTAAACCATGTGAATCACAGTATGATTTTGGATGCATAAAGTCAATGCCTAGTGTTCAAACCAACTGTGTTGAAATATGTCAAGTTGTGCTGTTCATAAGGCCAGTGGCCAAATAGAAAAAAAGATTGAGATTCTGTTTTTATACTGCTGTGTGTAAGCAAACTAGAAAAGAAAGAAATACCACAGCTGATTGTCCACTAAATTACCTTGTTAAGTTTTTAAAGAAAAAAAAAAATAAATACAGGCAGTAGCCTTTCAAAAAAGTCCAAAATTAGTGCAGTGTGAAAAATTTTGAGTGCTGTTGTCTTCCATGACTTGGTTCCATGTGTTCACGTTAGCTTGACTAAGGCTATCGATCCGAATCCTGGTATTATAAGGTATTTCATAACTGCAATTTTTGTCATGTCCTTTTAAATTGACTTTCACCGCCTCCACAAGTTGTTATTGAACGAGAACATTTTATCCTATGATTTATAGTGACACATTTTCATACACATGCAACAATATTCACTTATTTTTGCACTTTTAGATGACTCAACTCTGCGTGAACACAAACAACGCAAACTTTTCAGTAACTTCTTGTGGAATGTAAATTTTTAGATGCATTTTTGTTTAGGATGTTCATGGCCTTCTAATACTTGGAAAATATTTTTGTTTCAAAATGCATCTACCCATCTCCCAAAGTTAAATTTCAGTCTAAATTCAAAATTTCCCTTCAAGTTTACTTTCAGCTATTTATTATCATAACCCTAATATAAAGTGGCTAAGATAACCCCACAACAGAAGGGGTTGCAGCCCGGGGGTAAGAGCCCCCGTAATAAAAAATGCGGTAAAATCTACAGTAATTAATTTAGAACCACCAAATTTTGTATACTATCTCATGGTACTCTAACTTAGACGGTACACCGTTTCTGGAACGGGTCAAGGCCCGGGGTCAGATATCCCCCCACATACGAAATTTTCTTAAAAACTACAGTTTTCAATTCAGAACCACCAAATCTGGTATACTATCTCATGGTACTGTAACTTAGACGCTAGACGATTTTTTGAAGGGGTTGCAGCCCGGTGGGTAAGGCCCTCCTCATAAAAAAATTCGCAAAATCTACAGTTTTCAATTTAGAACCACCTAATTTGGTGTACTATCTCATGTTACTCTAACTTAGACGCTAGACCGTTTTTAGAAGGGGTTGGAGCCCGGGGGTAAGAGCCCCCGTCATAAAAAATGCCGTAAAATCTACAGTAATCAATTTAGAACCACCAAATTTGGTATACTATATCATGGTACTCTAACTTAGACGGTAGACCGCTTTTGGAACGGGTCAAGGCCCGGGGGTCAGAGCCACCACCCCATAATTTTTTTGTAAAATCTACAGTTTTCAATTCAGAACCAATAAGTATGGTATCATGAAACTCTAACTTAGACGCTAGACGCTTTTTGTAAGGGGTTAGAGCCCGAGGGGTTAAAGCCCCCACCCCTCATAAAAATTTCGTAAAATCTACAGTTTTCTATTTAGAACCCCCAAATTTTGTATACTATCTCATGGTACTCTAACTTAGACGGTAGACCGTTTTTGGAAGGGGTTGCAGCCCGGGGGTAAGGGCCCCATTTATAAAAAAAATCGCAAAATCTAGTTTTCAATTCAGAACCACCAAATCTGGTATACTATCTCGTGCTATTCTAACTTAGACTGTAGACGGTTTTTGGAAGCGGCTGGAGCCCTGGGGGTTAGAACCCCCCCATCAAAATTGCCGTAAAATCTAGTTTTCAATTTAGAACCACCAAATTTGGTGTCAGGAAACTCTAACTTAGAGGAAGACCGTTTTTGGAACGAATCGGGGGCCAGGAGGTCAGAACTCCCCCCCCCCCCGGTACAAAATTATCGTAAAATATACAGTTATCAATTTAGAACCACCAAATTTGGTATACTATCACATGGTACTCTAACTTAGACGGTAGACGGTTTTTGGAACGGGTCGGGGCTCTGGGGTTTAGAGGCCCCCCCGCAATACAAAATTTTCGTAAAATCTACAGTTTTTAATATAGAACCACCAAATTTGGTATACTATCTCATGGTACTCTCACTTAGACGGTAGATGGTTTTTGAAACAGGTCGAGCACGGGATCAGAGCCCCCCCCCATAAAAAGTTTGGTAAAAACTACAGTTTTCAATTTAGAACCACCAAATTTGGTATACTATCTCACGAAACTCTAACTTAGACAGTAGACGGTTTTTGCAAGCGTTTGGAACCAGTGGGGTCAGAGCCACAACCTTCCATATAAAAATTTTGGAAAATCTACAGTTTTCAATTTAGAACCGCCAAATTTGGTATACTATCTCATGGTACTTTGACGGTAGACGGTTTGTGGAATAGGTCAAGGGGCGGGGGTAAGAGCCCCCTACATACAAAATTTTCGTAAAATCTGTAGTTTTCATTTCAAAACCACCAAATTTGGTATCATTAAACTCTAACTTAGACAGGAGCCGGTTTTTGGAAAGGGTCAGGGCCCGGGGGGGTCAGAGCCCTCCCCGTACAAAATTATCTTAGAATATGCCGTTTTCAATTTAGAACCACCAAACTTGGTATACTATCTGATGGTATTTTAACTTCGACTGTAGATGGTTTCTTGGAAAGGGTTGGAGCTCGGGGTTCGAAGCCCCCCCATAAAAAATTTCGTGAAATCTACAGTTTTCAATTTGAACCACCAAATTTGGTATACTACGTCATGGTACTCTAACTTAGACGGTAGACGGTTTTCAGAACGGGTCGGGGCACGGGTGGTTAGAACCCCCCCCCCTACACACACACAAATTTCGTAAAATCTATAGTTTTCAATTCAGAACCACCAAATTTGGTATAATATATCATGGTAATCTAACTTGGACGGTTTTCGGAACGGGTCAGGGCACGGGGAGTTTCAGCCCTCCCCTACAAAATTTTCGAGAAATCTACAGTTTTCAATTAAAAACCACCAAATTTGGTATACTATATCATGGTAATCTAACTTAGACGGTTTTCGAAACGGGTCGGGGCACGGGGGGGTTTATCCCCCAAAAAACAATTTTCGTGAAATCTACAATTTTCAATTTAGAACCACCAAATTTGGTATACTATCTCATGGTAGTATAACTTAGACCGCAGACGGTTTTTGGAACGGGACGGGCACTGGGTCAGAGCCCACCTCATAAAAATTTTTGTAAAATCTACAGTTTTCAATTTAGGACCACCAAATTTGGTATACTATCTCATGGTGCTCTAACTTAAACGGTAGACGGTTTTTTGGAACGGGTCAAGGCCCGGGGGTAAGTGCCTCCACATACAAAATTCTTCTTGACAAGTGGTCAGAAGCCAGCCCCTAGATCACTCCGCCGCTGTAGCGGCACACATTGAAATGTATTTTTCATACGGCCTCAAACGCTCTTATGGACATACTAGATTGAACTGGAGGCAAATAATTCATTAATATAATTTGTACTAGCAGGGATACCAGTCATTTGCCAGGTACATATTACTATTTGTGGAATCACCAAGTTCAGCGGGTGAAAGTTAATGAATGAAAAAGATATTCCTGCAATTTTCCAGTAAACTTATTTTAAATTTTTTGATTTAGTTAATTTAATTTTGCGAAACAAAAAAGAAAGAAAAAGGAATGGGAATACTTACCTTCTAGGAGACATCTATAGAACTGCAGTACATCTGGCGTGTGCTTCTGTGAATCCCGCAACAAAGAAATGCAATGTGATGTCGATTGCGTTCGACTTCACATTGGCATTGATCATCTTTTTCTTACCGTTTTGAATTTTGAATATCTGGAACTCTCTATTTACATTACATTATATTTCTTCCTGATAAGCCACTCGCTGGTCGTGAAAGCTAAATTATATTGATTTGTGTTTTTAATACACCATTAAACGCATATTTTTGCATTTTTATGTTATCTACAGGCCCTAACTTAGACCGTAGGTTGGTTAGTTGGTTGGTTGATGGTTTATGCTGCAAGGCCCTCAAAGGGCCAAAGAGCACCTTAGAACGTAGATAGGGTATTTTTAAGAGTAAAAAACGGAACTTTTTACGAAAATTTTGTATGGGGCTCCCTTAACCCGGGCCCCGATCCCTTCCAAAAACCGTCTACCGTCTAAGTTAGATAACCATGAGTAGTATACCAAATTTGGTTGTTCTAAATGGAAAACTGTAGATTTTACGAAATTTTTATGAGGAGGGGTTGGAACCCGGGGGCTCTTACCCCCGGGTTCCAACCCCTTCCAAAAATTGTCTAGCGTCTAAGTTAGAGTTTCATGATACTAAATTTGATGGTTCTGAATTGAAAACTGTAGTTTTTAAGAAAATGTTGTATGTGTGTGTGTGTGCAGGGAGGGCTCTGACCACCCGGGCATTGACCCGTTCCAAAAACCGTCGACCGTCTAAGTTAAAGTACCATGAGATAGTATACCAAATTTGGTGGTTCTAATTTGAAACGTAGATTTTGCGATTATTTTATGAAAGGGTCCTTTCCTTACCCCTTCATAAAAAAATCTGCAACCCCATTCCAAAATCGTCTAGCGTCTAAGTTAGAGTACCATGAGATAGTATACCAAATTTGGTGGCACTAAATTGAAAACTGTAGATTTTACGAAATTTTTATGAGGGGGGCACTGACCCCCGGGCTTCAACCCCTTCCAAAAACCGTCTATCGTTTCAGAACCATCAACAGAACCATCAAATTTGATGGTTCTGAAATAAAAACTAGATTTTACGAAAATTTTGAATGTATGTGGAGGGGGAAGGCTCCGACCCCCGGGCCTTGACCTGTTCCAAAGATCATCGACCGTCTAAGTTAGAGTACCATGAGATAGTATACCAAATTTGGTGGTTCTAAATTGAAAACTAAATTTTGAGATTTTTTTATGAAGGGCCCCCACCCGGGCTGCAACCTCTTGCAAAAACGGTCTACCGTCTAAGTTAGAGTACCATGAGATAGTATACCAAATTTGGTGATTCTAAATTGGAAACTGTAGATTTTACGAATTTTTTTTTATTCGGAGGGGGGGATGACCCCTGGGCTCCAACCCTTTACAAAATCCGTCTGGCGTCTAAGTTTGAGTTTCATGATAACATACTTAATGGTTCTAAATTGAAAACTGTAGATTTTACAAAAAAAAATTATGGGGGGGATGGCTCTGACCTCCGGGCCTTGACCCGTTCCAAAAACGGTCTACCGTCTAAGTTAGAGTACCATGAGATAGTATACCAAATTTGGTGGTTCTAAATTGAAAACTGTAGATTTTACGACATTTTCATGGTGGGGGCTCTTACCCCCGGGCTCCAACCCCTTCCAAAAACCATCTAGCGTCTAAGTTAGTGTACCATGAGATAGTATACCAGATTTGGTGGTTCTGAATTGAAAACTGTAGATTTTAAGATAATTTTGTATGCGGGGGCTCTGACCCCCTGTCCTTTACCCGTTCCAAAAACCGTCTGCCGTCTAAGTTAGAGTTCCATGAAATAGTATACCAAATTTGGTGGTTTTAAATTGGAAACTGTAGATTTTGCGAATTTTTTTTATGAGGGAGGCCCTTACCCCCGGGCTGCAACCCCTTCAAAAAATCGTCTAGCGTGTAAGTTAAACTACCATGAGATAGTATACCAGATTAGGTGGTTCTGAATTGAAAACTGTAGTTTTTAAGAAACTTTTGTATGTGGCGGACTCTGGCCCCCGGGCCTTGACAAGTTCCAAAACGGTCTACTGTCTAAGTTAGAGTAACATGAGATAGTACACCAGATTAGGTGGTTCTGAATTGAAAACTGTAGTTTTTAAGTAAATTTTGTATGCGGGGGCTATGACCCCCGGGCCTTTACCCGTTCCAAAAACGGTCTGCCGTCTGAGTTAGAGTACCATGAGATATTATACAAAATTTGGTGGTTTTAAATTGTAAACTGTTCTTGATACTACGTCCGAAGCGATGCAACTGTGGCTCAGTGTCAAACATGACTTGGTCCTTTTTGTACGGCGCTACTCCCATGCCTCTCATAATGAGAGCGATATGAAAATTGCGAATCTACGTGCTCTATTGTCGATGCTCTCTCTTGATGATCCGCAATACTCCGGCTATCTGGCAGATCTCCACGCTTTGCTTCTTCCTCGCGCATCCGATGCAGCCTGCAGGATGCATTTCTTGCATCTCTCCCCTGCAGCTGATTCTCACGATTACTTAACCGCCTTGGAATCTCAACATCGTTCTGCTACATCTTTGCGTCATCTTCGCCTCCAGGATGGTTCCATCTCTTCGAACCCATCGAAGCTATGCACCTTCACCAGACAGTATTTCACCGCCAAGTACAGTGCGGTAACGCAGTCTTCATCCTCATTAGCTTCTCCTCTTCTCTCCTCTCTTCCTCAGGTCCCCTCTACTTTATTTACTTCTTTACTCTCCCCTTTCTCTCTTCGCGAACTCCGCGAGGCGTTCGCTACTCTCAATCCTCATGCCGCTCCTGGACCTGACGGCCTTCCTCTGTCCTTTTATCGTGCTTTTCTACCGTGCCTTCTGCCTTTTTTGTCTGCGTGTTTCTCGTCTGCTTTTTCCTCTCCTACGTTACCGCCCGACTTTACTTTGGCACACATCATCCTCCTTCCTAAGAAGGGTGACCTCTTGGATCTTGGAAACTTACGCCCTATCTCTATCCTAAACACTGACTATAAGTTCTATACAAAACTCTTATCCCGTCGCCTTAATTCTGTTCTCTCTTTCGTTATTTCTCCCGACCAGACATACACTGTGCCTGGTCGGACTATTTCCACTAACGTTTCTCTTCTCCTTCAACTTCACTTCCTCGCTCGTTCTTTTGATGAACCTCTTGCCTTTCTCAATCTGGATCAAAAGTCCGCTTTTGATAACGTTTCTCACTTTTATCTCTCTGCTGTCCTTTCACATTTTGGCTTTCCTCCTGCCTTTTCTTCCGCACTCTTGGCCCTTTATCAGGGCGCCAGTTTCCATGTTCGAGCGGCCACATTTCTAACCGCTCCAATTCCGTTTAAGCGAGGCATCCGGCAAGGATGTCCGCTCTCCGGCCAGCTATTCGCTCTCGCTTTTGAGCCTTTCCTGTTAGCAGCCCGAAGATCACTCCTCGATGTCCTACCGCCGACAGTGGCTAGTACTCGTCATCATCGGATAATTTTCACCGCCTATGCTGATGATGTGATCTTTTGCGTCCGGGATGAATCTCAATTTGATCGCCTGTATTCTGTATATCAACAGTATGTTGCATTATCTGGAGCTGCGCTGAATGCCACTAAAAGTACTGGCTTATGGTGCGGGGCTTGGGCTGCCCGCACCGATGCTCCTTGGGGTGCGCAGTGGACAGCCACTACACAGAAGATCCTCGGTGCGTATGTTGGATTGCCCTTGGCTTCTGCATCAGCCACCTGGACTGCTCTTCTTCCCCAGATACAACGGACTGCTGTCTACTGGAGTAAGGCCAGCCCTTTCACATCGTTCCGTCAACGAGCAGCCGTTGTTCGTCGACAACGTATCTCCCTATGCGAATACTCTTGGATGTCGACGGTTGTGCCCGTGTCACAAATGACGACCATCACTCGCCTCTCAACTTCCGTCATCTGGTCTTCACATCACTGGGTTAAACCTGCCACGCTTCATCTGCCAGCCTCATTAGGTGGCATCCAGCTTCCTGATCCAGCTATCCTTTATAAAACACATCGCATTATTCATTTCATTCGCCCTGCCACTTCAACTGTTCCGTCCCTTACCACTACCTTGAATGTTCTAGCTTCTTCCCGTGACCCATCTTTCACCTTCCTACTGTTTCTGAAGATGGATGCATACTCTCTTCTCCCGTCCCACCTCCCTCCTGTCCTGCGAGAGGGCGTTTCTCTCTTTCGTTCGCTTCCTCTTCTCTGTTCATTTCCTTCTTCAACCCTTGATCTCCTAGATGAACCTCTCTTCTTCTCTTCTCTCTCTTATTCACATTCCTAACCTCCCTTACTTTTACTTTCCTCATTGGATCCGCTCTGGTGTGATAACTGTCCCTTCTCTCGTTACTTCTGATCTAACCTGGAGACCTCTTTCTTCCCTGTTTCTATCTCCAACCATTACTCTTGCTAACGAATATCTTCTCCTTTGCACAGCGCTTTGGAGCCTCTTTCCACTCCTCGCTTCACCTGATTATCTCTTCTCGGTCCCCTCCGCTCCTCTTTCTCTACCGTTCTTTCTCCTCATTCGTAGCCCCCGGTTCTAGTTACTTCTATCTCCTCCTCTTCTCTTTATTGGCTTCTTCTTTCCCCTCCCGCACTTCCACTTTCTGTGCATTCTGCTCCTCCTTCTCTTCTCCCCGCCATCTGGACAGCCTCTACCTCTCCCCATTCCTCCCCTCTTGAACTCAATGTCCATTGGCAATTTCTTCACCTTCGTCTCCCCGCCCCATCAGTACTATTTTTCGCATGACTCTTCTCACATCTCCACAATGCTCCTTTTGCCCTGAAGTCAGCGACGTCCAACATCAATACCTATTCTGCCCCGTTCTCCTGCCAGTCCTAAACACAGCATTTCGTCTTGCTGATCGAATTTGTTCTCGATCGTTACCCTTTCTTGCATATGATTGGCTACTCCAAACAAAGCATTTACCTACTCACTTGCCTCCTGTGTGTCGTTACATTTTTATTCTTGTGAAGTTCACTGTCTATGCTTTCCATCTTCAACAACGCTTCCCTGCTCTTATTCCACCTCCTCAGGAGGCAAGTGCTATCATTCGGAGACGCTTCCTAGCACGGTTAACCTCTCGCCTCCAAATGGAGCACTCTCGTGCTGCCTCAACAAACACCGATAGCGTTTTTCAATCCACCTGGGCCCAATCGGCTGGGTAGTTCCATATCCACAATTTGCAGTTACTTGTCAACATATAAGTGGGATTTTTGTTGTCGCCCACGTTCACTGTAACAAATCATGTTTTTCGTATTAATTTTGGTGCTTCGCTATTTGTGATTTTTCTGTTTTAATGTGCCATTGGAGATAGCTCACCATGTTTCCCATGTTCTCTTCGATAATGTTGGGTTTTATGTTGTTGTATATAATTCTTCCTTCTGCACAGTTTACTGCCCACGCAATGTCCCCTTCATTATGTTGAATATATTTTTAAAATATTAGTCACTGTGTGTATAATTTAATGTAACAAGATGCCCCTCTCTGTACATTTAGCGTTATTTCCCCTTGTCACTGAATACTTCTGTACATGTGTTGTAAATTTTGAATGTAGCTTCACTGTTGCATTTCTGTTTCATGAGAAGCTGCCCTTCTGGGTATGTTTAGCGGCTTTCTTCCTTGTCACTGTACTGTTCTGTACATATGATATGAAACTTGTGCATTGCATTACTGTTCGATTTCTGTTTTTTTGTATAGTTGCTCTCCTGGGTCCGTTTAGCATATTTCTCTCTTGTAACTGCATAATTCTGTACATATGATTAGTGTTTGTGCTTATTTGTTTTTACCATTACTGTCATATCTCTAAATACTGTTGCACCTGTTAGTTCCTTCTCACCCATGGTCTTTTATGTGAATTAGTACCTTGCGCATGTTTAATCTTTAGTATGGTAGTAATGCTTAATTGGAATTTGTGCATAGTATAGAATCATGTCTTTCCCTGTCTACAATGCTGTAGGTAAACATTTTCATTTGTATCGCTCGTGCTTTATTTTCTGCCTCTCCTTCGCCCTACGTGGCGAAATAATTTTACGATTTTAACAATATTTTGTTTTACGTTTCACTGGAACTTTCCAGCTGATGTATATACCTCTGTATTTATTGGCAGAATTCCATTGTCATGTACATAGAAAAGTTATTTTACTGAAGAATAAAGGCAATTTTGAAGTGTAGATTTTGCGAATTGTTTTATGAGGGGGGCCTTACCCCCGGGCTGCAACCCCTTCAAAAAATCGTCTAGCGTGTAAGTTAGAGTACCATGAGATAGTATACCAGATTAGATGGTTCTGAATTGAAAACTGTAGTTTTTAAGAAAATTTTGTATGTGGGGGGCTCTGACCCCCGGGCCTTGACCCGTTCCAAAAACGGTCTGCAGTCTAAGTTAGAGTACCATGAGATAGTATACCAAATTCGGTGGTTCTAAATTAAAAACTGTAGATTTTGCAAATTGCGAATTGTTTTTATGAGGGTGGCCCTAACCCCCCCCCCCCCGGCTGCAACCCCTTCAAAAAATCGTCTAGCATCTAAGTTAAAGTACCATGAGATAGTATACCAGATTTGGTGGTTCTGAATTGAAAACTGTAGATTTTGCGAATTGCGAATTGTTTTTATGAGGGGGGCCCTAACCCCGGGCTGCAACCCCTTCAAAAAATCGTCTAGCATCTAAGTTAGAGTACCATGAGATAGTATACCAGATTTGGTGGTTCTGAATTGAAAACTGCAGTTTTTAAGAAATTTTTGTATGTGGGGGCTCTGACCCCCGGGCCTTGACCCGTTCCAAAAACCGTCTACTGTCTAAGTTAGATTATCATGAGATAGTATACCAAATTTGGTGCTTCTAAGATGAAAACTGTAGATTTTACGAAATTTTTATGAGGGGGGGGGGGGCTCCGACCCCCGGGCTCCGACCCCCGGGCTCCAACCCCTTCCCAAAACCGTCTAGCGTCTAAGTTAGAGTTTCATGATACTAAATTTGATGGTTCTGAAATGAAAACTAGATTTTACGAATATTTTGTATGTAGTTGGGGGTGGGGGTGGGGGCTCTGACTCCCTGGGCCTTGACCCGTTCAAAAAACCGACAACCGTCTATGTTAGAGTACCATGAGATAGGATACCTGATTTGGTGGTTCTGAATTGAAAACTGTAGATTTTACGAATATTTTGTGTATGGGATGCTCTGACCAACCGGGCCTCTGACCCGTTCCAAATACCGTCTACTGTCTAATATTTTTAGTGCCAAAGAAAAAGCGTAATATTCCTATCCTGTCTGAGTATCCAAACTTTATAAATTTGATCAGGGAGGAAGACGTTCGAAATCGTACGTTTTCCTTCATTCGTTTTGTATGTAACCAAATCTGCGCGCGACGAATTGACGTAGTCGACGAATTTGTTCGCGACGAATTGACGCAGTCGACGAATTGACGCGCGACGAATTGTCGCAGTCGACGAATTTGACGTAGTCGACGAATTGACGCACGCGACGAATTGACGCACGCGACGAATTGACGTAGAACCCGTCTAGCCTGTCGCTGTATGCCGACGATGTAGGTCGGCGCGAGACGGGGTGAGGAAGACACACACACACACAGAAAAAGGGTCTTATGGGGAGTCAGCCAGGTAACGAATTCAGGCTCGAAGACGAGTCTTAAGTGGGCCGGTTCCGAATAATCTCGGAGCAGGGAAGCATGTGATAGCAGTTTCAGCAGCTGATGGCTAAAAAGTGGCCAAGCAAAGCATACAACTGACGAGATAGACATAGAAGTCTCTGAAGGTCGCAAGAGATAAAAAGAAACGGAAAATTCAGATTCTGCGATTAAGTTAATGATCAAAAACTACGAAGCGGGATGCATTTTGAAAGAAGAGCCATAGAAGTTTGGTACCCTTATGACAAGGAGGACTGAAAGAAAGTTTGCCAAATCCTTGTTCGTTTCAAGTCACCCGACATAGCGAGCGGAACGTACACTATCTACCAACAAGTAATTGGTCACCTGTGATAGCAAAGGAAAACGAAGTTTATTCACCTTCAATAGTTGGCGGAGCCTCCACGAGCGGCGATTACAGCTGCGAACCTCCGGGGCATACTCTCAACCAGGCGTTGTACAACGGCTAGCGGTATTTTCTTCCACTCGGCTTGGAGAAGACAGGTCAGTTCCTTCACCGATTTCGGACGGTGGGGGCACCTCTTAAGTCGACGATCCAACTCGTCCCAGAGGTGCTCGACAGGGTTAAGGTCCGGGCTATGCGCAGGGCAGTCCATTCGATTAACCCCATTGTCACCATACCAAGCCATGGTTGACCTCGCAACATGACAGGTGGCATTGTCATCCTGAAAGTAACGTGTGTCCACCCCGTAAAACTGCCACAACGTAGGAAGCGCATGGTCATCCAAAATGGTGCAGTAGGTCTCGGCGTTGAGTCTACCAGGAATTGCGACCAAGGGTCCTGTGCCATACCAGGAGAAACACCCCATAGCATAATTCCACCGCCACCGAACTTCACAGTTGGCACAATACTTTCCGGCAGGAGGCGTCCTCCAGGCAGACACCAAACCCAGACCCTGCCATCCGAACGGTAGAGGGTGAACCTTGATTCGTCGCTCCAGAGAAGATGTTTCCACTGTTCAACGGTCCACTGTCGACGTTCTTTGCAACACGTTAACCGAGCAACGCTGTTGGACTTGGTGATCAAAGGCTTGTGGGCGGCAGCACGTCCATGATAACCGAGCAGATAGAATTCCTTACGGATGGTATTCATCGAAAGAACACTCCCGGATGCCTGTTGAAACTCCTCTCGGATGTGGCCCATCGATCTACTGCGGTTCTTCCGAATTTCTCTGGCCAGCACCCGTCGGTCTCTACCTCCCAATTTTGTGGATCTGCCGGGTCGGGGCGCATTCCGACAGTCACCTCTCATCTTCCACTTGCCAATCACGTAGGCCACTGTCGATTTTGGGTATTTCAACTTGCTGGATATGTCACGTATGGATCGGCCATTTCTGTGATACCTGACGATTACACCTTTCTCGAAATCAGAGAGCTCCGAACTGCGTGGCATCTTGCATACGACTGGTTGCGTTGTTGTTTCCCACACGATATTTAACGGCGGCGGCAGTGACGTGTATCCCGCAGATATCGTCGATTACAGTGGTGTCCAATTACTTGTTGGTAGATAGTGTATAAATTAAGTTGGGAATAAGTACGGTAAAGTTTTACATAACCTGATACTTCATTAATGCCCATTGTGTTTTGTGAAAAGTGCGCTTTTTGATAGCCTTGGTCATGAGATAAATACTCGTACATAGTAAAGATGAGGCGTTGGCTTACTTAACGAAAGGTCAAGTTAATCGAAAGTAATGTAAGTTTTTCAAGGAGACATTAAATCAGGTGTATCGAACCATCTGTAAGAATCCTACAGGCAAGCCAAAACTGGCGACGCCAGCCTTGTAGAAGAGTGTTCCTTCTCTTTATGTTAAAATTAGTGCTTATTCAAAAACCGAGAAAACGCGAAAACAGACAGAGCATCTGTGTTTTATTACGGACACGATCACCGGCCCATGTATTTAATGGCTGAAATAATTGCTCGACCGCCAAGCTACCCAGAAATTTCTGAAGTTATATTTTGGCAACAAAATGTAGGCTGAACAAAAGTTAAAGAAACCTGCACCCAAGCGACCAACAAATACTTTATTCAGTTAAAATAAAATAGCAACATTTAATCACAAGTAAATGTTCATTTAACGTCGGTTATGGTTTTGCAGAGCGTTTGCTCTGCATCATCAGGACAAATGGAGCCTAACATTCAATCATCATCAGAGTTCTGACGGTCACGGATTTTGGTAAGTTGTTTCCAAAGTTTTTGGCTCGACATAACGTCTACTCCATTTCTTTCAAGCGCGTGGAAGCAACTCACCAAAATCCGTGACCATCAGAACTCTGATGATATCACAGTGATTTGAATGTTTACGCTCCATTTGTCCTAATGATGCCGAGCCAAACGCTCAGCGAAACTATAGTCGACGTTAAATAAACATTTAACTGTGAGTAAATGTTGCTATTTTATTCTATCTCAACATTACAAGTTTTGTAGTCATAAATTATGTACTACTCTATTCAGTTGCAAAAACATTTTAGGGCAAAATAATGCGATTAATTTTTCTAACTCAAAGAGTATCTTTTTCCTTTTTTCCAGATTTGTTTTACACCCTGCTCTTGACCTGATCGATTAAAGGATTTTTTGGTGTTCGTGGTAATAGTGCAAGGTTAAGTTCTCCAAGCCCGAGGTAAATTTCTTATTCAGCAAAAAGAAATGAAAATATGTAAGCAAATATGCACATATGTATGCTGCATATACAAATACACATACCATAGCTGATACTACGCACACCCAACATACACCAAAAAATAGAAACTTATTGGTGCATAAAAATTAACGTGTATTCGCTCATATTATTTAACAAGACAAGAAAAATGCTAAATAAAACGTAAATAACAAAAACGAAAAATACATAGGCCATACGGACTATAAAAAATAAAGAGATAAAAAGAACCATGAAAGAAATACGGGATTACGCCATATAATACAAATTTTGAAGATGACAATCCGATTTTTGGCGTAAATGTGACAAGGATGGTAAGTCAGATAATATCCGAAAACCTGAAAATTTTTTCAAGTTTTCGGATATTATCTGACTTACCATCCTTGTCACATTTACGCCAAAAATCGGATTGTCATCTTCAAAATTTGAGATAAAAAGAAGCTGGTTACAGTGAAAGGACAACAAGTGCCATGAGAGCATCACACTGAAAGCAAGAGAAAGAGAGAGCAAGTAAATACAAGTGCAACAAGAATACAGTAATCAAAAGGGAAACCAGAAGGGCAAAAAAATCAAGAAATGAAATGAAAATAAAAACATTGATACTCGCAAATGTTAAAAAAACTTACTTTCTCCTGTAGTAAGTAATTCTTTCTATGTTTCTACATTTGATCGCCGAGAGAAATCATGCCGAGGGTAATTGTGCTGTTTGTCGGTTTATCCTCTTCAAGGTTCCTCAAAGTTTTTATTGCAATTTAAAAGCTAACTTCTTGCATTGAGCTTTGTGGCGAAACATTTCGAATAATGATATCAAAGAGTGACATAGAAGTGTTTCTTCAATGGTTGTGGTGAACTCATTTCACCACAACCATTGAAGAACCAGTGAAGAATATATCTCTTTAAATGCTTTAGTGTTCTGAAAGCTACAATTCAACACAAATTTGTTATTAAAAGAAAATGGTCTCCTGAGATCACTCAGTGGCAGAGCAGATAAGTTCTTACTAAGGTTTGGGAAAGAGGTAATTAAAAGTTACGTCTGCTGAATGAAAAACAAAGAAACAAACAACCAAAAAAATTGAAGAATAAATGATTCTGAGGTAGTGAATTCTATTCCGGTTTCAAGAATTCGCAGCGTCGTGCGATGGAAAATGAGTTGCGAGGTGCTCTCAGTAGTTTAATGGTAGACAATTTATTATGTTAGCTTTGAATGTGATTCTCGGAACTTTCGCTATTTTCTGTTTGGTCAATATTCAAAAGATGGTTTTTGACGATATAAAGAACCTTGATGTGATTGATGCTCATTTTGTCTACGCATTATTAAAGTAAAAAAAAAAAAGACTGTTATTCGTGCAGTGATTAATAGCTAAGGTATGGATTTTGGAAGAATGAAGGGGAAAGAAGCAAATATTTATTCGATTACAACGAAAGCATACATTTTGCACAACGAGCTACGATAGGGCACAAATCTCTTACTGAGATCGCTTTTGTTGCACTGCAGCCTCTTTTTTTTTTTTCAGAGAACGGCGAAAAATATTTTTGAGATGTGCTGGAAATAGGCAATGCTGCAGTGATCTTTGCTGAATTTATCTGCTTTGAAAGAGCATTGATAAAATTTGGTGCTTTGCTGGAAAATA
Source organism: Macrothele yani (assembly GCA_039090855.1). NCBI lineage: Eukaryota > Metazoa > Arthropoda > Arachnida > Araneae > Macrothelidae > Macrothele > Macrothele yani. Next base: position 68,100,684 of record CM077025.1, on the reverse strand, counting down.
AACACATTGAGACAGAGAACAGAGGAAAAACTACAGCGCATATGATAATTTATGTTCTGTACACATAAATACAGAACAGGAATTTCTCGAAAGATGCATCCTATTGCACGAGGGTCATTTTTTAAATGTGCTCACTACTGCACATAAATTAAAAACCAAAGAACGAGTACTTAGTTCAAATAATATAATAGGTTCAAAGTTACGAGAGAATAGTGAGTAAGTATTCCTGTGCTCCAGAGGGAAGATACCATGTCATTAGAGGCAGTTATGCCAACATGTTAATCCAAAAACTCAAGTGATGAATACCTATTTTTTCTACTGTGTACCACGGCGCCGCGTGAGGTAGACAATAGTTACAGATCTGAAGTATTGATAAGTAAAAATCATAAATAGTAACTCCGTTATAAGCAAACAGACGATGGCAATAATTATAAGCTTATGCATAAATTTCTAACTGAAACGTACCCATGAAAACACATCAACAGCATTTTCGCACTAAAATCCCAAAACATGATAGATACCTTGGGTATCATTAAAGATCATATCTGCTGAATAAAATATAATGCCATAAAAATGCACTGAACCACAATATCCACATGGAAAGCACCATGAACTGAACAGATAAGTTGCGGAATAAACTAATGCAACATAAAATCAACTAGTAAAAATAGAAAAAGAAGAAAAGTAGCAAGAGTAACATGTTATAAGAAGAAGCACCAAACACTGGACTTTGAGCAAACCTAGATTACCAACCAATAAAAATCATAGAAACAGGTCAAACTGGATGAAAAAGGAAGTGATCGGGAGAAAGTCGGGCCAACTAATGTGCGACATGTCACAGAATGTAGCATTCCTCTGAAAAATTATAAACCTGCGAAAAAATAACCCAAAAGATGTCTTCAATTATCAGTAGATAGCAGTATATGCGCAAAAACATACTGCAATGAACGTCCAACGTTGGCATAATGTGTCCAACGTAATAAAGTCAGCAGCAATAGTTTGCGAATACAGGAACAGTTTCATGGATCTGAGTTTAAAAGTCTCGAATTACATTCTCCAACACTGAAATTGTTCCACCCAAGAAACGTGAGCCAAATGAGCGGAAAATCACTAGAGACATAGAATATATGTGAATAATATATGATTTAATTTCCAAAGGCAATAAATCAGTTTGACAGGCAAAAAGAAAGGATCACGCGGAAGCAGTCAATATATTGTATATCTGCCATGTTGTGCAACGCTTTCAAAAGAACAGCACGGCATGGAGTGATACTGCCCCTCTAATAGTATCCCGGGGTAGGTGGGACCACGAAACGTATACTTGGTCCCCAAACTCAGCGACATTTCGGGGCGCCGAGGAGAGGCCTACAAGTGTCGTCTAATGAAGTCCCATACATTCTCGATGGAGGATACGTTTGGAATCTCGTTGGAAACATATGAACCCCTTGTTGTCAGCACACCCGGGAGATGAGTGTGGCCGAGTGTTTTTTTGATGGAAAACGACCTCCGGGATGCCACTGAGAAATTGCACTACATGGGCTGGGAAACGTCATCCATGTACCGCCGGGCTGTCACCATGACAATTATACGTATCAGAGGTGACAGAACATCGCAAATAATGGCACTACATACGATAATTCCTGGTAAGCAAGTAGTTTGCTTCTCGCGCGTAACAGCTGGATTCTGCAGGTAGCCACGTGGTTGCTAGACGCTGACTCGACGATCAGCGCCATCGAGGCGGAATCGGATTTCACCGGCGAACACGACATGGTGCCACTCCAGTCTCCAGGCAGCCCGACACACCACGACACCACTCCAGCCGACCTAGAAAATTCCTAAGAGCCAATGGCTGCTGTGAGCGCAAATTTGCCTCCACAAATGTTCGGTTTACCACTCAAGTCTTGTTCGGTTGACCATCCACATCTTGTTCGGTTGACCATCCAAGTCTTGTTCGATTGACCATCTAAGTCTTGTTCGGTTGACCATCCCAGTCTTGTTCGGTTGACCATCCAAATATTGTTCGGTCTTGTTCGGTTGACCATCCAAGTCTTGTTCGGTTGACCATCCACATCTTGTTCGGTTGACCATCCACATCTTGTTCGGTTGACCATCCTAGTCTTGTGCGGTTGACCATCCACATCCGTATCCGCAGCTCCATCTCGTCGAATGTTGTCTGCAGTAGCTTTTGGCTCAACAACTTCCTGATAACGAATACACCGATCGATGCTTGATGACCTCAGCTTGTCTGCTAAGGTTATCTGTACGGCTTGAGTGCTGACGTAATATATCCCGCTACGGTGACTAGAAATGGCCACTTGAAACCACCCACAAAATCCAGCTGTTCTGGCATCACGATGCACATGGGCCGCGATGCGGCGAATCAACGAACCAGTTTCACATAATCTTACAATCATTACTCTCTCAGACGCATTTAGCTGGTGACAGTGTTGGGACCGAGATCTACGAGGATGTTTTGGTTTGTGGATATGGTGTAGCAGCATTCAACACTCCTTTTTTTCCTCGTACGACAAGACACGATATGTCGTCTATGGCCTGTCTTTACCCTTTTATCTCTCACATCACACGCGTACGGTTTAATATTCGAAAGTTTCGCATAGCCCACGGGCCTGCATACATCTACTAATTTGCATGCCGTTACGTCGACTCCTTCTGTGTGGGACAGTTTAAATGATGAACAGTGTCCATTGATGCTATGAACGTTGGAAAAAATCTTAAAGGCATTGGACACCTTGGAAAGCAAAGTGGCCCAGAAGTAAGTTCTGTGAAACCACTCAAATTACACTTTACTTTTAATCAGTGGCTACGGGGCATAGTGGCCATCCGGGGCTAAGCTCTGCATGAAAAACGAGAACAAAAAGCTTTTTCTCTTAACTGGAAACATTCCGAAAGAAAATCCGCTTTAGTAACCAGCTCCCAGATGTTCTGAATGCAAATGTGAGCCACTACAATAGTTGAGTAACTGGGTAACGCATTACAACCTTGCATATCCGAAAGAAAATCCGTATTAGTAACCAGTTCCCAGATGTTATGAATGCAAATGTGAGCCACTACAATAGTTGAATTACTGGGTAACACATTACAGCGTTCTATATCCGTTCATTAGAGGTGCAATGGATGCCGCTTGCTGGTAGACGCGACATCCGTCAACTCGTCGCCTTGGCTGCCTTGACGAAGTTTTGGAGAACATTAATAAATGAGCAGATGTGCACTGAACTGCGCATGCGTAAAACTGTGTTTCGGGGTTGGTCGCCTTTCTGTTTTCAACAGTAGCAATCTTGCTTCCGCGTCGTCGGACAATGTGCGTTGATTTTCGTTTGCGGAGTTTAAGCAAGCTGTAAGGTCTGCTCGTGTAAGTAAAATGAACAAACGGGCATTTTATTGGAGCAGCCTTCTAGTTTATTACAGGGCGAAGAAAAACAAAACTGTTAAAGACTTGGGCCCACATCAACCAAATATTTGCTTGATGCAAAACCATAAGGAGCAGTTTAGAACTTTTAATGTGAAGTGGTGTAACAAAATATCTTGGTTAACTGGAAGCGAAAGCAAACGTACCTTATTTTGTTTCTACTACTTGCTACTGTTTTGTTTCTACTGTTTTTTTTATGTTGTACATCACTGCCCATATATAAATAAAATGTCTACTTCATTCTATGTGGTTAAGTATGATTTTAGCAGTGGCGTTTGGAAATATCACAATCCATTGAAATTATATTTCACAGTACGGAAGAAGGTTGAGAGTAGTTTTAAAAATATTTAGCACCGGATAAATTTTAGGTCATCCTATGCCACTACTTTTATTATCTCCGAGTTGAAAAACCGTAAAACGCTTTGTGTTAAATTATATTGAGGAATTTAGAGCAAAGTTCTTTGCTTTACAGCAACTCAGAGACAATTGCAAGGTATTTTCAAACCACCAGAATATCAAAATAAGCGATAAACCGTACGAGTAAAAGATGGCTGCAGTGCTAAAATACAGAAAGTTACCTTCAGCTGCTCTAACATTTTTAGTTATGCTTCAGTACGAATCTCATGGATTTTGTCTATCATTTGCACTCCAAAGTTACTAAATTATAAAAATGTGTAAAGGTTCTATAAGTCTTTTTTTTTTTGTCTTAATATTTGTAACCAAGTTTTTTTAATTTGGGCCAATCTCAGGCTTTACCCTAAGAGGTATAATTACGTTATGTCAGGAATTCATTAAGAGATTATAGGAATTAAATCTGAATCGTTATTAATTAGATTTGAAAATAATTGCTTTTCGTGTTCTCCGTTCAATGTGTTCGTCTCTGTCTTGAGAAATGACAGTTATGCTTAATCCTTTTACTGAGTTTGGCGACAAATTTAATTAGCTTTGTGGAACAGGAGTAAATAATATCACCGATATTTCAGTTTTTTAAATGCTGAGCACCTAGAAAAATAGGATTTCAAAGGGGAATCCAACGGTGAAGAGTATTAAGCATTTAAATACTTTTGAATATCCATGTATCAAACAGAGAAATACTGAAAAAATGGATTGCATCTTACAGTTAAGAGAAATTATTGCTCAACATAATCTATTCACATCTTTTATTTATTTATTTTATCAATTTTAAAAAGTTCCTTAAATGGAAGCAGTTTTACTCATTAACTCTTATATGAGCTTTTAAGACTTCGATACCGCATGGCATATATTGTCTTAAAGTTTAAGATTCTTTTTCAGGAATTTTAGACTTGAATGTCCTTGAAAGAGCACAGGACAAAAGTAAACTTTAAGCAGTAAAACGATTAATGGATTTTAAGGCGATTCCATTGTGTGTTTCGCTATTTCAGTATGTTTTTAGGAAAGTGTGAAACAGCATCACGCTCGCATACACAAGAGGAAAAATTATTGTTGAAATTATAATGATCTGCAATACAAAACAATAAAACCACATGCTTCAAAAAATCCCAACGTTGTAGAAAACTCCTATAGACATCGTGACTACAAATGTCTCTTTGAAGCGTAATGAAACGTTTCTGTTACAGTACCTACTTTTAGCTATCATCAACTGTTTTCCTTCGGAAATTTATACCAGCTTCGTTTCAACTATGAATGCACGCAAGTCATGCAGATTGGCCAAGAAATTGACGAATATTTAAATTAATAAGTTTTATTGAATAGTGTGCCTCAAAATTTCAGGTTTTTAATAAGTCAGAGATATTGGAACCCACGAACAAATTGAATAAGCCGATGGTCAGCCTTTTAAACAGTTCGCAGTTCTTTGCTGTTGCATGTAAATAGTTGTTTCGTCGACATTGCAGCCAGAGGTCTGAACGGACCGTAATTTGGAATCCCCTCCTGACTTGGGCCCGAACTTTAGTGGCCCGGCCCGACCCGACCCTTTCCACACATTCATCAAGCGTTCTTCGCCACCTATTGCAAGTAAAGAGAGGATTTGTGCGAAGCAGGAGCTCTAACACGTGGTCACGAAACACTTTCTAATGGCCACCGAGACGTTGTTCACAAAGGAAATTCTAAAATGAAAAAAATATATTTTCGAAATGGACAAATGGACATCCAGGTACCTTGGGTTCATGAACTTTGAATTCACAAATATGCTATGAGCTATGTTACAATAAATTTTATAGTTGGAATTTTTAAAGAATATTAAAAATGTAGGCATCCGAGGTACCTACTTTGGAATTCTATGTAGCATAGTTAAAACGTTCACTGCACTATTTTCTTTTTCCGAAAGTTAAGTTTTAGAATTCAAATCCTCTCTGAAATAATCGATATTCATAATAAACACATGCACTTTCTCTCTCCTTTTTCATGTAGCCTTGAGTCCTATTCCATTTTGTCATGTTGTCCGCTATTCAGAAAAGTTTTCAAATACCCTGCGCTAGAGAAACAAAGGTGCTGTACTGAATTGAACTAGCTTAGGAGTAAACTGAATGTATGAAAGACGGGCCATATCTCGTAGGAATTCCTTCCACAGGTGTGATTTAGACCTGACTACATAATTCTGTTACAAATGCAAACATATTTACTCTTCCACACTAAAGTATAAACAAGGTACCCCTCGATCTCCACATATGTAAACAAATACATCGAACTTCCTCATCTCCGTTGTTGCAACGAATCGCGCGACAAGTTTATTTGTTTCATGAAGCTGAAAAGTCTCTTATGTAAACATTTTTCGGAAGAAAAGAAAAGCCACGCGTTTTTGTCGCGTGGCATTTCTTAAAAAGTACTGCTACGAAGTGAAAACGGAATTTGATTTCAACCTTTAAAGAAAATAAACCATTCCATTTGAGGTTCAAATCTTACAGCCAGGCTTGTCGTTTCAGCTGTAATTAATCAATGAATCTGCTAGCGGATGGAGTCTTTCGTTTCACTCAGTGATCTTCGCCATCTAATTATTTAACAAGTCAGTCTTCGTTTTGTGAGAAGGAAATTTATTTAGTTTTTAATCGAGCAGCAAAATGCTAAACCTTCCAGTACAGGCCCGGCCCGCGCTTGGAATTTTCACTTAACTGATGGAAAAAACGCCCGACCGGGCCCGAGGTCTGGGTCAGACTAGGGCTTTCCGTACTGGGACAGGAGCATACAGACCTCTAATTGGAGTACGGTCAGCCCTTCACTGAGAATACTTTTTTCAGAACATTGTGGCAAAACTTGCAAAATATACTGTACAGCACTGGCGTATATTCGAGGCTAGCTAGGCTAGCTGCAAAGCCCAGAGAATGCACAAATAAAAGTCCATTATCAAGGGTATTAAGATATGTCGATGCTTTCTCTGCGAATAAAACGCGTGCGAATTCGCTTCTTTGACTCAGTCTGGCGAGAGAAGACCAACGTCCACGCAAGCAGCTCTTCCAGAGTCTTCGTTGTTCTGATTGGAAGACCTTTCATACGATCGCCTGCTAGCGTTTCCGTGACAAAATGAATGAGTGGGTGGAGGGGAATGAATGAGCCATTGCTTTGGGCAACGGTTCGCTCTGAAAAGAGAAGACTTAGACTAACTCAGTCACCCGCGTGCTCCCGCCAATAAGAGCTTCCCTAAACATCTACTATAAGAGCTTCAAGAACTCTATGCTTCAAAATTTGTTACAGCTCGACTAAAAAATGAACTGAAGAAGTTTTATTTTCTTGATGAATACAAAAACAAATCAGTAAGAGATATTACTTGTTACATAAAGTTGAATAAATTGGACATAGTGTTTAGTGAGGTGTACAAATTAGCAGACCTCATATTAAACTTTTCATCAACAACTGCAATAGCCGAAAGAAGTTTTCTGCATTAAAAGGAATCAAGATATGTCTTAGAGCCATACAAGGTCATGTACATTCGAGCAAGTTGGCTGTTTTGTCAATAGAGAAAAACATTATTTTTAAATATGGAAAAGTACTCGGAAGAAACATTTTATGAAAACGTAACAAAATTAAAGAAGAATGGAGTTCATGTTTTTATGAAAACGTACAAAAGCAAAGAAGAAAGGAGTTCATGTACAAATACAGAATTCAGAAGAAGAATGGAGTTCATGTACAAATAAGTGTTCAAATCCTATTCCTCATAGTTATTTGGTATCATGTTAGCAATAGCATGTACCTAAATTTTAGAAAAAAATTACTTCTATTACCTAACAATTAAAACTAAAACTTCGCAATTAAAAAAAAAATCGGGGGATATACGCCACTGCTGTACAGCCATACCGATGTCAAATTTCAGACTTCCTGAAACTCTTCGAGTTATTGAAAGATGTGAAACTCTGAAAGAAGCAATTCTGTAGTTTCCTAGAATATGCTTCTTAACTTTGTTAGCATTGGTCACATGGTACAACATTGCTTAAACAGTGCATCACTGGCAAAATCACTCGCTGCAAACTTTCATTGCAACATACAAGTGAGATACTTTGCTTTTCTTACGATGTATCGGTTTTTGAAACGCGCTACTATAGCCTGAGATTATTATAAATCTATTTTGAGCCTTGGTTCACTAAACAACTACTTACGGGTTGCTGCTGTACGTGTTAAAAACTCTAAGATTACTGCCTGGCAAATAATTACCCAGTAAATGAAAAAATGGCACAAATCTACGCAGACTGTTTTTGTAAAATAATGGAAATTGTAAATCTAATCTTGTAAATATTGGAAAGTAGCCGTCAAGATACCCAGCAACTGTACTCTGTTCAGGGCAATGTCCTCTGTAAATAAAAATGAAACACAATAATAGGGAAATTACACAAACCTCTAATAATTTTCTCTTTGCTTCTTGGAGATTTTGTCCTCCTTCGTCGACCCAATGCTTTTCTGTGCTGCCTTCTTTGCGCAGCTTCACGACGACGTCGGCGTCTTAAAGATAACACTGGGTGAGAACCTCGGACACACCGAGGCATCTGTAGGGGACTCCACTGGCCATCAACGCATGTTGCTCCAGGTGGGCCATCTTTCAGGGTGTAGTGACGATTACACTCATACATGATTTGTTTATTGTTGGTGACCTTTTTAACATATGACCGATAGACGTACATTCCCATATAACCAACGAGTAGGATACGACCGTTGTCTAAACTTCCGGGAAATGGGCAGTAAACTGTAAAGAGAGAAAAAACAGTATTTTAGAGCATAAATCTTTTTATTGTGCTTCACAGTACAGTTGGCATTAAAAACAATAATAAGTCATCATATACGCTATATAGATGTGGACCAGGATTTGGAAGAAACATAATTTACAAAAGGAAATTGCTGCTTTGTCTCAAATGGAAAATATTTGAATGTACTTTCGACTGGCTCTCACTCGTAAACCAAACACTTGAACCCTAACTAAGAGAGATATGCATGTAGCTTGTGACGTACTATAGAGTTGACGCACATGCTAAGGCAACAAGTAGCAATGATAAGCACTTGTCAATGTACTTTAATTGGGAAAGCATTTGGCTCTGAAGCAGAAGGATGCTGGTTCGTGTTCTGCCACCAGTAAATTTTTGTTTTCACAAGCTAACTATTAACCATTCATAGAAGATTGGAAAAATATAGAGTTGTGGAGACCAGATGAATGGCTGAGGGTTAAGAAATGTGGTTTGTACTCCTTTCTTCTAATCTAATACGTTCAACGGAATTGTCTTTAATGAAAATTTAATGAAAAACATAAAGTTACATTCGCTTTTTTAGCACGTCTTTTGTAAAAAAAGATAGTGCTTCTGTTATCGCTTTGCCCGGCCGTCCGTCTGTCTGTACCCACGATATCTCTTGAACTATTAGTCCGATTTGAAAAATTCTTTTTGCATTGGGAAGCTTAAAATATGCAAATGATGATCCTTCACTTCATTTTTTTTTACGAGGTACAATTTCGTCGGTAGAGGGCATAATTGCAGATGATGTCGAATTCAAAAATACGTTTTATTCCACATATTTGCTTCTAATCATCCGATTGAATTTTTTTTTATCTTTCGATTCCATTTATGTCGAAGAGTATTTTAGATACAGTTACTTTTTTCAAATTACGCACAGATTATCCGCTAGGGCGCGTAAAAGTAAATTACATTTTCCCCGATAACTCTTCTTCTAAAACTCCGATTTGAAATTTTTTTCTGCATCGGATACATCTCCTGATGGAAAATCTTTTGCATATAATTTCAAAATTTTGAAAAAAAACAGTTCAGTCACCAGGGGACGTAAATCTTCATTTCCGCTTCTGTTGTATTTTCAGCAAAATATGAGCTTCTAAACTCTCGATTGAAAAAAAACGTCGTTTGTTGACCGATACTACTCATGTCGACAAACCTTTTAGAAACATTTTCTTCTTAAAATAGTGCATGGCTTCTACGCCAGGGGGAGTAGATGTATATCTTATTTTTGTCAATATCTCTATTTCGAGGAGTCCGATTTAAAAAATTCCTTCTTTGTTGGATAGTGTTTTTAGTGTGACACGTGGTTCATATAATTTCAAATTTTCATGTAATTCATAGACTTTTAGCTAGGGGGCGTAAACGTAAATTGCGTTTCCCCTTATACCTCTGCTTCTAAATCTCCGATTTGAAAAATTGGTTCTGCACCGCATACAGCTCCTGATGGTTAATCGTTTGCACATAATTTCTAATTTTTGTGAAAAAGTAGCTCGGCCACCAGAGGGCGTAAGTCTTAATTTCCGCTTCTGTTGTATTTGCAGCAAAATATGAGCTTCTAAAATCTCGATTGAAAAGAAAGTCGTTTGTTGACCGATACTACTCATGTCGACAAACCTTTTAGGAAAATTTTCTTCTTGAAAAACATGCATGGTTTCTATGCCAGGGGGCATAGATGTATATCTTATTTTTGTCAATATCTCTACTTCTAAGAGTACGATTTGAAAAAAAATCCTTCTTTGTTGGATAGTGTTTCCGATGCGAAATCTTTTCCCTATAAATTCAAAATTTTCAAGTAAATCATAAACTTTCTGCTAGGGGGCACAAAGGTAAATTGCGTTTTCTGCGTTATTTCAGCTCCTAAAGCTCTGATTTGAAAAATTCTTCCTGTATCGCATACAAGACCTGATGGAAAATATTTTTCACATAATTTCGAATGTTTGGTAAAGAATGGTTTAGCCACCAGGGGTCATAAGTGTTAATTTCTGCTTCTGAAGTATTTGTTGCAAAATCTGGGCTCCTGAAAACTCTACTAATTTTTTTTCTTCGACGGATACCGCTTATATGGATAAACCTTTTGAGAATACTTTCTTCCTAAAATAATGCATGGTTTTCCCACCAGGGGACGTAAAGTCACATCTTATTTTTGTCGATATCTCTGTTTCTAAGAGTTCGTAAGCTCACGATTCCGTTTACAGAAATATCTGAGGGATTAAAAACCCGATTGAAAATCTTCATTCTTTTGTCATATCTATTGTTTTCCATACCAGTTCCATGGACTTTGAATTGCTTTGATAAATTTAATTTGCGTCAGAACGGATTCAAAAGACGTGCTTAATACACCCAAAAATTCGGTGTCATCTTTCATGTTTATTTTTGCAATCGGAGAACGTTATTCTCTAAGTAAACCAATGATCTTTTTCATTTGCTCTACAGTTTGTGACGCATATCTCTAAATTTAAACTTTCCTTTGAGTTTCTGCTTTTATATGAATTTTGTTACTCCTTCGCTTGAATTCCTTGCTGAACGACACATTACCTTCCCGAACTACTTGTACGTTTTGGCAACGCTGACATAGGGTGGAATAAAAAAATAAAAAGCTACGTCGAGAGAGTTGAAGGGATGAAAGGTGAAAGGCGTAAGAAGAACGGAGATTGCAGACATATTGCTATGAGATTATAAAATTATAAGCGTCTGCTTTTATTATAATCAAATGATTTAAAAACTGATCATTGTCAACTAGAAGCTATGCAATGTTAAAGGGTACCCTTGATTACAAGTTAAAGTTAGTAGAGTTTCGGAAGAATAAATAAGCGTATTTGTTACGTAAGCTTGCTGATTCTTTTACCAATGAAAGGTTATTTCTATTAATTAGAATTAGTTACTTAGAATGTTATGAGTTCCATAACCTTTCTTTTGCCAACAGTGAGATTCGAACCCACATTTTCCTACTCCGGAGCAGCTGTTCATCCGATTCAACTACGCTGCCAGGCTTTCCGCTGCTTCATTGTCCATCGGACTCGTACTTCACATCATTGTTTTTGAATGGGTGTTTAAGGACATCTGTGAGCAACTCGATTGGCTGTTAGCAGTCACTCCTCCGTAATTCAGGGCTACTGGTTCGAGGAAAAGGAGAGCGACAGTTCTGTCAGACAAACACAACATCCGTGACACACCGGGATTCTAACCCGGACCCAGCTCGGGCAAACAGTCAGAAGCCAACGCTTAGACTACTGGGCTACTGGGGCGGTCTTCACATCATCCCCTCCACTTTAGAAAGGCGTAAGAACGAAATCGCTGAGCTGGTTTCTGGTCAATCAAGAGCAACACTGGGCGACCATTTCATTGCCCAAGTATTGGTTTATTATTTACGTTCGTGTTGTGGAAGAACCATCACAGATGTTTTTCAAGCCTTCCTGCCAGGAAATCCTTTTCCGTTCGGACGTTAATTCAGTCGAACTCGTATATCAGGAGTTGAAGGGAGAGTTAAAAACATTCGATATAATTATATGAGAATTTCGTCGAGGCCCGATAAAAAAGTTCCGAGACTAAGCAGATATACAACAAAGTGCTTACGTTACTTAAGTTTGGCTATGATCTCTCTCAAAGTAATCTCCTTGGGCAGCGATGCACCACTGCCAGCGTTTTTGCCACTGTTGGAACGGTGCCTGGAAGTCCTGTTTGCGAATCGTCTCAAGCACCGTCTGCGATTCGCACTGGATCCCATCCACGGTTTTAAAACAGCGACCCTTGGGCTTCAGCTTCATCTTCGGGAACAGAAAGAAGTCGCAGGGGGCAAATCTGGCAAGTTAGGCGGGTGAGGAAGGGTAGTCATGCTGTTGCGGCTGCAAACCTGGCGTGTTGTTAACGCTCTGTGAGCTGCTGCATTGTCGCGAAGGAGTAAGAAATCGCTCCTGCGCTACATTTCAGGTCGTTTCCGGCGAACGTCCTGCCTAAAACGCCGCAGAGCATCGCGTTAAAAAAAGGCGGTGACGGTTCGGCCCAGGGGGACGAATTCACGGTGCACAACCCCACGAATATCGAAGAACACGATGAGCATGCTTTTGGTTGCGCTCCGGACCTTTCGGGCCAAACCGTCACCGACTGCTTCCAGTGTGACGACTGTTGTTTTGTCTCCGGCTCGTAACCGTAGACCCAAGTTTCGCCCCCAGTGATGACCCGTGACAAGAACTTTGGTTCATTCACCACCTGCTGACGAAGACCTTGACAGAGTTCGACACGGAGCGCCTTCTGTTCGGTGTTCAGAATTTTTGGCACAAACTTTGCAGCAATACAGTGCATGTTCAAAACCGACATCAGAATTACTTGCACTGTTTCGTATGACACATTGACGATGGCAGCAATGTCTTGAATGGCTCTCCGACGATCCTCGTGCACCAGTTCCCTAATTTTTTTAACATTTTCGAGGGTTTTGCTCGTCGACGGTCGCTCTGACCTCTCGTCGTCTTCCAGTGCCGTTCTGCCGCTCTTGAAGCGCGAGTGCCACTGAAAATACCTAGCACGACTCATTGCTTCGCTGCCGTAAGCCTGCGACAACATTTTATGCGTCTCCGTTCCCGATTTGTCGAGTTTGACGCAGAATTTGATGTTCGCTCGCTGCTCTAGTTTGCAGTCCATACCGAAATAGCAGCTGTGTTCTGCACGTGGTCCCCAAATATCGTGTAGCACAGCTCTCGATGTTCACAGAACGACGCCACTCGGCACAATGACTAATGAAAGCCACTGCCCTCGACTGCTGCTCGCGCATCCGCGTACTGCCATCTGTTGGGGCGCTACGTACCTAGTCTCGGAACTTTTTGATCGCACTACGTATAACCGGATAGAAAAGAAAAAGGCTATTTTTTCTTTTGGCATATTATATTATGCCAGGTTAACACTAATGAATCATTAACAGTTTATCAATTAATCTAAAACAAAATAATATTTGTTAATTGAAAACTGTAGATAGCAAAATATTATGAGTGGCACTTGCAATAAGCAAAACATGTAGCGAATGTAAAAATTAAACTGTCAAAAATAATTTGAAATTTTACCTGTTACATGTTACATTGGATACATGAGCCAATTCTTGCTTGTTTTGTGCTCATCACGACCACTGTTTTAAATCGTTTTCAACTTCATTTGGCCCTGTGGTTAAGATGTTTCTATAAACGTCATTCCATAAAAACTGAGAGTATTTGTTTTGAATTGGCAACCATGCGAAAGGGAAAAATAACCCCGCAGACGACTAACTGAATTAAAGAAGTACCTACGGCAACAGTTATTAGCTGTGGCAGACGATTTTGTTTTTGTTATTGCGCAGTTGTTTTGTCTGCATTTCACCATACAGCTATGGAGGTGAATGATTCAGAGTTAAGAAGTGAAATGCGTTCTGCGATAAAATATTACTATCGTTTGGGTGAAACGACTGCAGAAACAGTTGATTTAATGAAAAAAGCTTTCAAAGATAAATCTTTGGGCGAGTCAACGATTTTTTAGATGAGACCATGATTTCAAAAAAGGGCGTTTGTCGGCAGAACTTGCTCCTAGGTCTGGTCAACCTGAAAGTTTTGTTACGGAGCGGAGCGTTATGCTAGTACTGTATGGGCAATCCTGCAAAAACATCGGCGAATGACGTGTGAAGACATAGCGGCATCAACTAATATTTCAAAAACGTCGGCATTCCGCATTCTACGCGATAAATTACTGCTGCATCGTGTGTGTTCTAGATGGATACCTCTTCGCCTGACGAGATAACAATTGTTAGCCAGGGTTCAGGTGTGCCATGAGTGTAAACAAATGATTGCAAAGGATCCAAATTTTCTAAAGCCAGTAATAATTGCCGACGAAACTTGGGTCGACTATTTCGACCCCTTTACGAAGCGCGCAACGATTGTCTGGAAACACACAAGCTCGCGTCCTCCGGAAAAAGTCCGCCAAACAAAATCAGCTGGGAAGGTGTTGATGATAATTTTCTTTGATCATAAAGGTGTAGTCCACCAGCATGCCGTTCCTCCACACATTACTGTCAATGCTGAGTATTACATTGACAGTAATGAGTATTACATTGACGGTCGCTTAATCGATACGTATCGTCTGCGAGGATACGTATCGATTAAGCGACCGGAAATGGTGGGCAAGTGGACCCTACACCATGATAACGCTCTCCCACATATGGCTGATTGTGTTGAACAGTTTCTTACGAAATGCAGTATTGAAATCATGCCACAGGCTGCCAACAGGCCTGACCTCGCCTCGTGCGATTTCTGTTTGTTTCCAACAATGAAGGAGAAGTTCCGTGGCGCAACATTCAACTCAGATGCTGACGTTTTTCAAGCTGTACAAGGGTCGTTAAAGCAGGTTCCACAATATGCCTTCGCCATATGCTTTGAAAAGTGGACTGAACAATGGGACCGTTCGTTGCATATCGTTCGAGGGAAGATACTTTGAGAAAGAATTACATATATTTTGCTGTACCTACATGTCTTCGTTTTGCGTGACTTTACTCTCAGTTTTTATGGAACGGCTGTTGAAGATGCAAAATAAACTCTAAGATTTCCTAAGCAGAGTTTAAGAGTTTAAGGAGATACTGCCACTTATTTTATTTGCTGATAACTGTGCTAAATGTCGATATATGCTGATCCTCCAAAAATTACTATTCGTAATATGAGGTTTAAATAACAAGGGAGAATATTAAGAAATTCAAAGGATCTATAAAAAGTGTGGTTTATGCGGAACGTCGAATTGTGAGAGCTCATTTTATGTGCGTTCGGCTGTATAACATTTTTTTGCCGATATTAGGATTCGAACCCACATATTCCTTCTCCGGAGCAGTTGATGTCTCAACTAAACTACGCCGACAGGCTTTTCGCTGCTTCATTGTCCGTTTCATTCATACGTTATGGCTCGACAAATGTGTCCAGCAAAGGAAATTAATTAACACCTTCAAAACATTATAAGTATTCCTATTGCGAAATCCCAGGTTGATTTCCTATGACGTCATGCAATTCTTTTGGCGCAGTTTCTACCAAAGCTATTTATTTCTTTTTATATCTTGAAGTTTATGCTTTATGCAAACCTACATAGTAAAACTACACACAGCGTGCTTTTCCTATTTTTTCACTTAAGGAAGGCGACTTTTGTTCAGTTCTATTCATAATGTTCTCGCATGGTTCCACTTCATCATAGTGCATGCCATTCAACTTTCTTAATTAAATAATTTGTTACTTAAACTAGAACTTTCTTGTGTCTGTTTAGGTACATCAGCATATTCCTTTACTCCAGATTCATTTCTGAAGTGAGTGAATTCAGAATCACCAACAGATAAAGAACTATCGTGTGACATATACTACAATTTAACCACCTTTTTTTAGTTTCTGGTTTTATACAAATAATTACTTCTTTCTTGGATTCCTTTCTGAACTCACGTCGACTTCTCGGAATTCCCTTATACATTTTGGCAACGAGAGACAGTGAGTCGAATGTGAAAAAAAAGCCACGCTGAGAGTAAAAGTGTGTTATGTAGTGGTAAGGCGAAAGATAATTTACTGCTTGAATTTAGACTGCATGTTAATTTTATGATATACAGTGGTTGAACAGAATAATGTGAACACCTAGGAAAAGGAAGTTTTATGTATCTAATAGGGTGTGGGACCATCTTTGGCATTCAAATCGGACTGAATCCTCTTTTGAATGGACGCATCAAAATCCTGAATGGTGGTTAGTGGGATATTACACCACTCTTCATGCAGAAACAGCTCCAGGTCCTTGAGAGATGCAGGAGGAGGAGAACGGGCTCTTACTCTATTTTCCAACACAGACAACAGTGGCTCGATGATGTTTATGTCTGGTGATTGGGGAGGCCAAAGAAGGTGTGAAAGTTCGTCCTCATGTTCTTCAAACCATGATTGGACATTCCGAGCTCTGTGAATCGGGGCATTATCATCTTCATAGAGGGCATTCCCTGAAGTAAACAATGCCTGAGTCATTGGATTGACTTGGTCGTCCAAAATGGTTTCATACGCGCTGCCAGTCATCCGTCCTTTCAAGGTGAACAGGGGACCTGCTGAAAACCACGATATGAGCGCCCAGAGCATGACAGAACAACCACAATGCCGCACTGTTGGGGGCAGACAGTCTGGGTATTACGCTTCTAACTGTGTTCTCCACACGTAAACACATCCTGCGGTGAGGAATAGTGTGAATGTGGATTCATCCGACCATATTACATGCTTTCGTGCGTAGGTAGTTCATGTTGTATACACTTGGCACCACTGCTGTCGTCGTTGTGTATTCACCCGGGTCACCAGAGGTTTTGCAATCTGTCATGAATATCTTGTTTATGCAGTTCTCTGCACACTGTTTTCGTTGATATCATCTTCATAGAGGTCTGGTGATGAAGATTGAGCTCCGCACTAATATTCGGCGCCATGGTCTTATTGCGGGTAACAATTCTCTTTAATGCTCTACTGTGTGTATCAGTCACGGTCGTTTTCCGGTCGCTCTTGTGTTTTGCAGACGAGGGTTTGCCACGACCACGCTATCCTATCATGACGCTAGACAAAATAGCTTTCGATACATCGACTACCTTGGCGACTGTTCCAGGTTTTGTCACGGCCACGATATGCCGTCATAACCCTAGACACAATAGCTCTCGATACACCGACTACCCTGGCGGATGTTGCAGGTTTTGTCACGACCACGATATCCTGTCGTAACGCTAGACACAATAGCTCTCGATACACCGACTACCCTGGCGACTGTTCCTGGTTTTGTCACGACCACGATATCCTGTCGTAACGCTAGACACAATAGCTCTCGATACACCGACTACCCTGGCGACTGTTCCAGGTTTTGTCACGACCACTATATGCTGTCATAACGCTAGACTCAATAGCTCGCGATACACCTACTAACCTGGCGACTGTTGCAGGTTTTGTCACGACCACGATATGCTGTCATAACGCTAGACACAATAGCTTTCGATAAACCGACTACCCTGGCGACTGTTCCAGGTTTTGTCACGACCACGGTACGCTGTCATAACGCCAGACACAATAGCTCTCGTTACACCGACTACCCTGGCAACTGTTGCAGGTTTTGTAACTACTACGATATGCTGTCATAACGCTAGATGCAATAGCTCTCGATACACCGACTACCCTGGAGACTGTTGCAGGTTTTGTCACTACCACGATATGCTGTCATAACGCTAGACACAATAACTTTCTGTACACTGACTACCATGGCGACTGCTGCAGGTTTTGTCACGACCACGATATGCTGTCATAACGCTAGACACAATAGCTCTCGATACACCGACTACATTGGCGACTGTTCCAGGTTTTGTCACGACCACGATATGCTGTCATAACGCTAGACACAATAGCTCTCGATACACCGACTACCCTGGCGACTGTTGCAGGTTTTGTCACGACCACTATATGCTGTCATAACGCTAGACTCAATAGCTCGCAATACACCGACTAACCTGGCGACTGTTGCAGGTTTTGTCACGACCACGATATGCTGTCATAACGCTAGACACAATAGCTCTCGATAAACCGACTACCCTTGCGACTGTTGCAAGTTTTGTCACTACTACGAT
Organism: Macrothele yani; assembly: GCA_039090855.1. Lineage (NCBI taxonomy): Eukaryota > Metazoa > Arthropoda > Arachnida > Araneae > Macrothelidae > Macrothele > Macrothele yani. Next base: position 68,082,470 of record CM077025.1, on the reverse strand, counting down.
ATGCTGTCATAACGCTAGATACAATAGCTCTCGATACACCGACTATCCTGGCGGCTGTTGCAGGTTTCGTCACGACCACGATATGCTGTCATAACGCTAGACACAATAGCTCTCGATACACCGACTACCCTGGAGACTGTTGCCGGTTTTGTCCTTACCACGATATGCTGTCATAACGCTAGACACAATAGCTCTCGATACACTGACTACCCTGGCGACTGTTCCAGTTTTTGTCACGACCACGATATGCTGTCGTAAAGCTAGACACAATAGCTCTCGATACATCGACTACCCTGACGACTGTTCCAGGTTTTGTCACGACCACGATATGCTGTCATAACGCTAGACACAGTAGCTCTCGATACCCCCTCCACCCTGGCGCCAGCCAGCCGGCCACCAACAATTAGCCTTCTTTCGATGCCCGTTAGGTCGCTCATTTCGTCGTCACCCTCAAAGAAATTTTGCAACAAGACACTTTAAAAGTTCGTGAACAGGACCTTGAGGTTCTAAACAAAACTATTCCAACCAAAAAGTGGTGGATACCTTTGATTCTTTTGCGTATTACCACGTACATAGCTGCATTAAAAGTCACATCTTTGAGCGTGGTGTTCACACTATTCTCTCCAACCCCTTATATTCTGGATAAATTTTATCTATGAGATTTGATAACGTGGTTCAGTTAATGAATCTCTTTTAGCGTTCAAAGAGGAATTGAGCTGGTGCTTAAAAGCTGTAATTCAACAACCAGTAATGAACAAGCTCTTTATGAGTTCCGTTTTTTACGTTTTCCAACTGTAGGTTGAAGAAGCATATATGCTCCAGCTTTGTCCGTCTGTCTTTATGTCCGTCCGCACGATAACTCGCACGAAAATGGTTCGATTTCGATGAAATTTTAGTATGCGGTACGGACAACAGGAGACGAACCCTATTGACAATAGACGAAATGGGGTCAAAGGTCAGGACATAGGAGCGGGATCCATTCCGACGCCCTTATGCGTCATAAATAACGTAAAACTGCTTCGATTGCGACAAAACTTAATCATGTTGTTCTGGAAGCATACGACATAGGAGCGGGATCCATTCCAACGCCCTTATGCGCCATTTCGCTGATATTCTGTTGAATATCAGCGAAATGGGGTCAAAGGTCAGGGCACAGGAGCGAGATTTATTCCACAGCCATTATCCTCATAATTTGACTTAAATGATTCTATTGGGATAAAACTTTTGTATGTAGTTCCGCAGGAATACAGAACCAATTCTGTTTAATATCATTGAAAAACAGGAGCGTAATTTATTCCACAGCCATTATCCTCATAACTTGACTAAAAATAAAACTATTGCGACAAAACTTTAGTATGTTGTTCCGGAGGTATACTGAACCAATTCTGTTTAATATGATTGAAATGGGGTCAAAAGTCAGGGCACAAAATTGAGATGTATTTCACAGACATTGTCCTCATAACTTGAGTAATGATTTCTGGTATGTTGGAAAGCGTATCATAATCAATGAATTGCATGATTATACTAATGTTTTTGTTATATCAATTCCCGAGACCGTTAGGGTCTTCTAAATGTTTTTAAGCATTTAGTTTGTAAGAGACGATTTCTTCGAAAAACAATCTGAAAAACACTCGAACCTAAAACATTTAAAACATTATAGTCGACCTTGCTAACGCATTGCGCTGTAGCCGTTGTTTTGTTTTAATGTAATCTCAAAACGGTTTCGATTCTCATATGTTGAAACACGTTAAATATTAAAACAACACTTATACAGTATAATATAATGAGTATCGGTCCAGGAATCGATAAGCAAGATAGATAAATTATAACTTTTTGATACTCTCTTGGTTGTCTTTTAAAACACTCCAGTAACGATTCCTATTTTCACACTTCACAAAGATTTACTGGTATCACAACAGCTTATTCGTATACAAGGCGACCTCAGTGTACATATATTACCAAGACAGGAAGACAACGTGCTTTAAAATATACACTCAGTTAATCGCCATTCGTGGTAACATTATCAACACGCTCACGCTCACAATCACCACATCGTTTTTGTTCTCGACGACTTTTTTTAGTTACTCTTTGATTCAGTATTGCCAAAACATATAAGAAAATTCGGGGAAAAGGTGAACCGTTCAGAAGGTTAACATGACTGATAAATAATAAAACCAACATAAAAATGTAGATAAAAACACAATTCGTACAATATGTCATACGAAGCAAATACCACCGTCTATGTACAATATTTAATTTTTTTTTTCTGTGTACGATATTTAATTAAAAGATGAATTCTATTTACAAATTAAAACCTCCACTAGCACTTTCGAAGTAACACTTACCCCATCATCAAGTGGAACAGAGAGGCTAATGCAGCACTCGCGTAGACCTTTATAGGAGCACAGCAATGCACCATGGTATAGTTCTAAACTCAAAAGCAAGGTTGAATTAGAGATTTAAACGGAAGAGCCAAAACAGCTTTTACCCGGCGAGGCATTGGCGCCTCTAAAATTTATAAAGGTGTTTACTGGTATCTGGTATTAACCTGTCACCAGCAGATCCTTTAACTCTTATAAGTTACGTGGTTGACCCGCCGAAGATCGGATTTGTTCTTCCAACACACCAGAGATGTTCAGTTGGATTGATATTAAGGCAATGTCTGGAAGTCTTCCTCATGTTCCGCGAACCATTCTGAGACAATCCGGGCAGCCGGGCAGTGGAGCACGTGCATTATTCTGTTAAAAGAAAGTACTACTAGAAGGGAATACCGATGCCATGAAAGGATATACCTGGTCTGCAATGATGTTAAAGTAGGAGGTAGATATCATACTTTCCTGTACATGAATGATTGGATCCAGGGTTTCATAGCAGAACATTGCCCAAAGCGTTACACTTCTTCCACTGGCTTGTTTCCGTCACAAGGTGCATCCTGGTGCCAACACTTCCCCAGGGAAACGACGCTCCTGGTGCCAACACTTCCCCAGGGAAACGACGCATCGGGACCCATCCGTCCACATGGTGAAACAGGAAACGAAATTCATCGGATTAAATGAAAGATCCAGTTCTGATGCTCGCGTGCCCCTTGTAGGCACTTTCGGCGATGAACTCAGGTTATCATTGGTATTCGAAGATTTTGATATGCTTATTGCTTTGTGACGCCCCTGACACATATCTTCTAGCATCCTACATTGCATAAGTAGATCCATAACATATCATGCACAACAGACACAGCAATCCGTCGGTTTTTTTGAATGAAATAATTTACACGATCGCCGTGGTATTGAGTTCACTATGTTGCGGGGTATCTGATCGAGTTTCTTTAGCCATATATGTTGTGCTGAGTTTAGAACTTTCTAACAGTTCCCAAATTTTCTTTCGCTCATATACTTATATTATTGTACCATTCTTCAGTAAATTTAACTTTCTGAACAACCGGAAGGACGAGCTCCCATGTTTACACACGCAATACCGGACCCAAAGTGATGCGTAGCGTTATATGATGCAAGTGTCACCTACGTTTTTGTTTTGTTTTGTTGTTAACGACCACCGTAAGGTGAGAAACTTAGTGGCAATAAGCAGTTGCCCGTCCTTAATTTAGGGCCACTGGTTCCAGAAAAGGAAGAGAGTCAGTTCCGTAAGACAAACACAACATCCATGCCTCATCGGGATTCCAACCCGGACCCGATTTGGACCAAATGCTCAAAAGCCAGTTCTTATACCACGGCGTATGCGGTATCAGTTCAATTTATAATTTGCTTTCACCATTTGTTTCTTCTGTCAAGTAGTTTAATTAAAATTCGTAACAAAATGCTGAACGTGACAAAGAGTATATAATAGGATGTTTTTTCTGGTACAATATTATGATTTTTTTTTTTTAAAATTACTTCGAACTACAAGGGAGATTTAAATGCTACGGAAATAAAAATAAAAGAGAAATTATGACGTATTGGGAAGGAAAGGAGTCGAAAAGCAGTTTTTCCACATCACTTACCTGTACTCCAGCCACGTGCCACAATCAGTGTCTAACCTTTACGCTCAGAGCAAAAAGGAGGGAGATGGAAATATTCGCAAAGTGAACGTTCTCTCCTCACTATAAAACAGAGATTTCCGATATGAGTCCTTGAGAGGAGAAGTTTGCCCAATAGACTGCATCCCCTCCCACTATAGTCTCGCTCACACAGAGAGAAGTGACTTCAGAGATGAGCCGAATTTCAGGGTATTTTAGAAACTGAGCTTCATACAAACCTTTCAAACATTTCCCCCATGGTTCAAAATTTAGAAACAAAAATTGCAATGACTTTTAGAACAACAAACGCTTGGTGACTGCAAGAAATATCGTTTAAAGGTTATTTGAGGAATTAGGCTACTTGAGAAACTATTATATACAAATTAGTACTTTGGTGCGTTGGTGTAGAAGTTGAAAATTTAATGAAGCAATGCAAAGCAACTGTAAAGTCAACACGATCCAGGATTCAATGAAGACAGATTTCAGTACTTACAAGTTCAATGTTCTTCTTTTATGCAATCTCAGGCACGTCTGGTATACAGCATATTGATAACACTTCGCTTCTAACAGCAAGTTGAAAATATTCCACACTTCTATTTCTTAATAGCACACGATTGGCACTATAGCTCGCTGTCACCAAATGTAATTCACATAAATAAAATCTTACACTGCTTATCTCTCTTCATCCCAAACATAGCATACCGTAATCCGCTAAAAGCATATCGTACTCTGCACATAGCTCTCTCCTTTTATTTACCTTTGATTGAAATTTGACTCACTGCCAGAATGTCAACTTTGAAACGCTCGACGAGAGAAATAATGTGCCATTAAGTTCGAAAATATATAAAGAGGTGAAACTAAATTTACACGAGAACAGAGAAACTTACAAGGTTGAATTTGAGGTACACGTTACACGCTTTAAAAAATCAAATCAATAAAATTTTAGCCTTTTTCACTCGTAGGTGGCAGCTATAAAAAACACAAGGATCTCTCTGTCTCTCGCAAATCGCTTCCTTCAGGACTTCACGTAAAGGCCGCAGCGCGAATATGGAGAGGTCCTCATTTCTGGCAATGTTTTAATTACGGTACAGAGATATCGCTGCTCGTTTTCTTTCAGTGGCCAGATCTTCAGGAAATTTGAACATGGCATCGTTCTAGAGCAGAAATCGAACTTGCATCGATCAGTTTCTGTCCGCGAAGGTTACCCCTCACGCCACCGAAACACTACCTTTCCCAGCAACTAAAGCGCACTCACTACACAGGAATCCGAACAAACTTTGATCTTGTGTTATTAGTGGCATCACCTTCCTCGTAGCCCCCGCACGGGGATAGCTGGTTTTCCAGTTATTTGGGGAGCGGCGCCCCCACGGCCCGAGCTAACCTTGTGACGGTTTCTATTGCCTCTGCGGCTTTAACGATCACATCACCGAAGGGACAGCTGTTCATCCAGCTGATGGGGGATGGCGTCCCCACGGCCCGAGCCGATTTTCTCTTATTGTTTTGCTTTTTGTCTTCAGTTCATATCTTGACGTGTACCCGCCTCAGTTGTAGGCTGCTGAGGTTGTGATGAGGCGCCAGCTCCGGGTTTTTGTTCCTCGTTCTCTTCCCTGTCTTTTCTCTTTTATGTTACATTTTCTGTTTTTCCGGAGCTGGTTAGCTTAGACCTACCTGCATGTTTGCCGTGTGCGGTGACCCGTACAGGTGGAAATGAGGATGCTGGAGGCTGAGGTATTTGGGGGCCGGGTTGTAGTGTTCCAGAAGCCAACACTCCTCTTTGCCCTCTGCTTCACCCTAAACGGGAGGCTGGGAGCTAACCCACTCCTGGTCAGGAAGTCTGTGGCCGAGTTGCGTCCCGACTTCTAGCGGCTTGTCGTTCTGTTCGGCTGGGTGAGTTGGGGGGTAGGGTGGGCATGCCAAAGGGGTGTTCTCCGGGCACGGGAAAGTCTGGGTGCACGCTGAGCGTGTGTCTGCCCTACCAACTTGCTATATCCGCTGACTATCCCTAGAGCCGTGTCCTGCGTCCTCTTGGGCTTGCGGACCTCCGGCTCTCCCTCGTTGGGCTCGGTAGTGGGTGGGGAGGTCGGCGGACGAATCTTTTCTCTTCTTCATGGCAAACAAAAGTGTTTCCCATGCTGTTCCTTTGAAGCGCCGTGTGGAGGATGGGTCGCCTCCTCCACTAAGAAACTACTCAGTTCCAACTGCAACGCTCTGTTTCTTCTTATTCATTCTGTTGATCCAGCACAATCCCTCGGTTCGAAGAGTCCTTTCTGGATTAATAAGGCTCTTCAGGCCGTTGCGGGCTCACCAAAGAGTGTCAAGAAGCTCCCGTCAGGGGATCTTCTTGTGGAGACTTCCAATCCTCGTCACAGTGCCACCTTGCTGGAGACGACCGTTCTGCTGGACGTTCCAGTCCAAATATCTCCCCATGCTTACCTCAATTCCTCTCGCGGTGTTATCAACTCCCGCGACCTGCTGGAATGCAGCGATGAGGAATTGCTGGAAGAACTTGGGGAACAACATGTCACTGGGGTTCGCCGCATTCTTTTCCGGCGGGATGGGAAGTCTATTCCCTCCCGGAACATCGTGCTCACTTTTGACTCCCCTACCCTGCCGACTTCCATCAAGGCGGGGTACTTGCGGCTCGATGTTCGCCCATACATTCCGAACCCCTTGAGATGTTTCAGTGCCAGCATTACGGTCACTCCCAGCAGTCTTGCCGTAATGTAGCGAAGTGTGGACGCTGTGGGTCGCCTGAACACTCTTTGGCGGACTGCTCCGCTGAGGCGGATCATTGTGTCAATTGCGAGGGTTCTCACCCGGCTTCTTCTAAGCAGTGCCCAAAGTGGATCGAGGAGCAGGCTATCCAACGCCTGAAGACGACAGAACATCTGTCTTATCCTGAAGCCAGACGGCGGATAGCTCCTCTACCAACAGGCCGGCGCTCCTATGCATCGGTTGTGGTCCAGAAGGCTACTGTTGCGGTGCAGACTGATGTGTCCCTCCCAGCGCGGTGTCCTTATGATCTTGAGGACATCGTTGCTGCCGGATTGGAGGCACTGAAGTCTCGCCGCATTGAATCCAAGGCGCCATCCACATCGACGCCTAAAACATCCTCTGTGCAGACAACATCCTCTGCCAGCACTGGGACCCAGTCCCAGGGCGCATCTAGGAAGAAGCCGGCAAAGGTAAAACCAGGATCGTCCCCCTCGAAACAGAGCGGGTAACACCACAAAGACCCCCGGTGGCGCGGCCCTGTGTGAGTAAGCACAGCCCTGTGTTGCCTCCGGACATTGCAGATGGTCAGGAGCTGATGGACGACTCGGAGACATTCTAGTCGTCTGTCATTTTCGTTTTTCATCCTTTCCTTTTATTTTTCATTATGGCTACGCTCGTTCAGTGGAATTGCCGAGGTCTGCGACCAAGAATTGATGATCTGAAAGGCTTACTGTCTTCGCACACACCTGTGTGCGTTTGCCTCCAGGAGACAAAGCTTCGAACAACGGACACTTTTCCGCTGCGGAGACATTCCATTTTCCGCAAAGATCATGAGGAAGGTGTCATCGCCTGCGGAGGAGTGGCCGTTGTTGTTCCTCATGGTATTCCTGTCACTGCAGTTGTCCTTCGGACATCTTTGCAGGCAGTGGCAGTGAGACTGTCTGTGAACACACTGTTCACAGTGTGTTCCATTTACATGCCACCAAATACAGCCGTGAGCCTTTCGGATCTGGAAGATTTAGTCGACCAGCTGCCGCCTCCTTTCTTCATCTTAGGAGATTTCAATGCACACAATCCGTTGCGGGGCTCTACCACTCGTGACTCCAGGGGCCGTGTTGTTGAGTCTCTTCTCTCCAACACGTCCCTCTGTCTCCACAACACCGGGGCAGTCACTTATTTTCATGAACCCACCCGCTCGTACTCAGCCATTGATCTGTCCTTGAGTTCGCCATCGTTATATCCTGACTGGTCCTGGAGCGTGTCTGATGATCCCCTTGGCAGTGATCATTTTCCCATCTTTCTCCGTCTAGCAGGTGACGGGTACCGTCATCCTACTCGCCCTGCTAGATGGGTTTTCGATCGAGCCAAGTGGGACTCATTCACGGCTTCAGCGATCATTACTCCAGTCATGGTGACCTCGGGTACGATCGATGCAGCTGTTGCGGCGGTAACGGATTGTATTGTGCACGCGGCAGCCTTTACCATCCCTCAGTCTTCGACTACACTTCCCCGTTGTCCGCGACCTTGGTGGAATTCCACTTGCAAAGCAGCTCGTCAGGCCCAACATCGGGCTTGGGGTAGGTTTCGTCGGTACCCCACCGACGCGAACCTACTTGCTTTCAAGAGGGCCAAATCTTACGCGCGTTTGGTCCGTCGTCGTAGCCAACGGGAATCTTGGATACGATACGTATCCGGGATTAACACCACTACCAGCTCTAAGATCGTTTGGGACAGGATCCGCAAGATTCGGGGTACGTACCCTTCTGGGGAAATCTCCATTCTTGAGAGTGGTGGAGGAACGGTTGCTGACGCCCAGGGTATTGCTGACTGTCTGGGCGCCGCATTTTCTTCGGTGTCCAGCAGCCGCAATTACGCTGCTTCGTTCCGGCAGGTACAGCCGCGGCTTGAACGGTCCAAGGTTTCCTTTGGACCGTTTTCCGCTGCCGATTATAACAGCCCGCTGACTGCCGTCGAACTGAAGATTGCCCTGAATCGGTCCGGCCGAACATCTGTCGGACCGGATAACATCCATTATGACATGCTGAAGCACCTTTCTCCGTCCTCTCTTGACTGTCTGCTGGTCCTGTTTAACAGGATCTGGCACGAGCGTGACTTTCCCGAATCTTGGCGCACTGCCATTGTCGTTCCTGTTCTCAAACCTGGTAAGGATCCCGCTAACCCGTTGAACTACCGACCTATTGCTATGACGAGCTGCCTCTGCAAAGTTCTAGAGCGCATCATCAATTTTCGTTTAGTTTTTTATTTGGAATCACGTCACCTTCTTTCACCTCATCAGAGTGGTTTTCGGAAATTCCGATCCACCTCAGATCATCATCTACGCCTTGAGACATCTGTCAGAGAGGCGTTTGTCCGGCGTCAGCACATGGTCTCCGTGTTCTTCGATATGGAGAAAGCTTACGACCGCACCTGGAGATACGGCATTCTCCGTGATCTGCACGAGTGCGGATTGCGGGGAAACCTACCATCTTTCATCGCCGGATTTCTCCAGGACCGGAGTTTCCGTGTGCGCGTCGGGTCGACCTTCTCTGCGTTATACCCACAAGAGCAGGGTGTCCCTCAAGGCTCCATTCTTTCTGTGACATTGTTCATCCTTCGTGTTAATCATCTTTTCACCCTCCTTCCTCCGACGGTCCGTGGCACCATGTACGTGGATGATCTGCAGATCTCTTGCGCATCTGTCAACATGCGCACTATCGAGCGGCAGCTGCAGACGGCCATTAATAAGATCTCTACCTGGGCCTCCCACAATGGTTTTGGCTTCTCGACCCAGAAGACCGTTTGCGTGCATTTTTGCCGCAAACGGGGCCTTCACTCCCTGACCCCAGCCTCCGTCTGGGGTGTTCTACCATCCCTGTGGTGTCAGAAGTCAAGTTCCTTGGGCTAACTTTTGACCGAGCACTCACCTTCCGACCTCACATCCAGTCTTTAAAGGTGAAGTGCACGAAGTCATTGAGTATCCTGAAGGTCCTCTCTCGAACATCTTGGGGGGCTGACAGGTGCTCCATGCTTCGCATTTACCATTCTCTGATTCGGTCAAAGTTAGACTTCGGTTGCATAACGTACGGTTCGGCACGTCCTTCCGTGTTGCGGCCTCTGGATCCTGTCCATCACCAGGCTCTGCGGCTATGCACTGGTGCTTTCCGTACCTCTCCCGTGCATAGCCTGTATGTCGAGGCCCATGAACCGCCGTTGTGCATCCGACGTAAGCAGCTGTCTCTTCAATTCTTCACCAAGTTGAAGTCTCTTCCTGATCATCCACTGCATGGTTCCATTTTCCAACCACAATGTGTCCGCCTATTCTCACACCGGCCTTCCTGTGTTCCGACGTTTGGGATTCGGTTGTCGACCTTGGTGCGCGATGCGGGTCTAGACTTGTCAAGGATTGGTTCGACCCGGTTCTACAATGAACCGCCTTGGCGGCCGGTTCAAGCAACGGCTGACCTTTCCCTTTGTGTGTGGCCAAAGTCTTCCACTCCTGCTCTGGTGTACCAGCAGCTCTTTGCCGAGAAACAGTCTCTCTTCCCGGATTTCGTGCCTGTCTTTACTGACGGGTCGAAATCCGGTGAGGTTGTTGGTTCCGCTTTCGTGTGTGGCGATGCATCCCATGCTGAGAGGCTTCCGCCTGAATCTACTGTCTTTTCGGCGGAGCTGCGTGCGGTACACCTCGCTTTGTGTCACATACGGTCTAGATCTCATCGTCGCGCTTTGATTTGCTCCGATTCCCAGTCCGTCATCCAAGTTTTATCTTCTCCAGAGGACACGGACTCACCTGTCATCCGTGATGTCCGTCGTCTTCTTGGAACTTTGGAGGGTGATGGCTTCCTGGTCCGATTCTGTTGGGTTCCTGGCCATGTTGGGATCAGGGGTAACGAGCTGGCAGATCTTTCTGCCAGGTCTGTTTCCTCCATGTCGCCAGCTCGGCTGCCACTGTCTTTCCGAGATTATCGGCCGTTGATCCGGAAATTTGTTATGGATGAGTGGCAGTCCCTGTGGTCTCAGCAGGGCAGCAATAAACTCTATGCCATCAAACCACAGATCGGTCTATGGAAGTCTAGTTTGCGGACGAACCGTCGTGAGTGAAGTTGTTCTTGCGCGTCTCCGCATTGGGCACTGTCGTTTTACTCACCGCTTTTTGCTGTGTGGCGAGAGTGTCCCGGTGTGTGAGGCGTGCGACTGTCGTCTCACTGTCCTTCATGTTTTGTGTACTTGTGTTCGGTTTTGTGATCATCGTTTTCGTCATTTTCACTCTCATCTGTTGGACGAAGGTGCAGCTACGCTGCAAACCATTATTGGCGAAGCCTGCGACATGAAAGCAGTGTTTTCGTTTTTACAAGATATTGACTTTTTTAAACTTATCTAGCTTTTAACTTGTTCACTATCATATTTCATTTTTACCACATCAGCCTGTTTTTAACCTTGTGTACGTTTTTTATTGATTTTGTTTTGTTTTGATGTCTTTTGTTTGGCGCTCTTTGGCCAACCATGGCCCTTGCGCCATTAACATCAATTAACCAACCAACCAACCTTCCTCGTAGCAGAAAGTCGGTCACCCGAAACAGGAAGGAACTCAGGTCAGATATCAACATTCATCTGATATTAAACTTAAATTATCCCTATCTGTCTAGCAGGTTTTTCCCGAATTTTCCGCAGACTCCCCTGGTGTGGAGACGCGAATGCGTGGGTGATTCCCTCGCAAGTCGGCCCCGGACGCCCTTAGTCCCTGGTCCCCTTCCCTGACAGGGTTTGCCAGATGATTGTTGATGCGCTGGCAATAAAAAAAACAAGACGATTGTAATCTGCTGCCATCTGGTGGCCGGCTCTTACTGGCAGTTATCCCATGGTTGTTGATGATGATGATCTCTATTTGGGATCCTTCTCGTGAGGAAGAAAGCACCTCGACGAGTTGAAGCTGAAAGCTCGTTCAGACTTCTATAAAATAGGCCCGAGTTGCGTGAGCCTAAAGCGTCCTGGTAGCAAACTCGGACTGAAATCGGTGAATACTGTTTAGATTCACAATCTTGCCAGACCCAAATTTCAAGTTTTTTAAAACGTTGTGTATGCGCATTACACTTAATTCCGTCATCTGTTTTACAGAAAAACACACGTTTCTGTGAATCGGAACTCTTTCTTCTTGGCTATTCACAGTTATTTGATTTCTCCCAAATTAACAGCCTGGAACTACTGTACACTATCATTCTGATTGTGACCGTCCCCCTACCAATCGCATCATACAGGCTCGCCAAATAGAAATGGCGTGGCAGTAATATTATTACAGGCTCACCATATGGCGTGGCAATATTATTATTTGCCGAATCTTACGTTGTTTGTTAAAAATAGTATAACTATACTAATTATCCGAATTTTTCGGCGTAGAATAGAAATAAAAGTCTTCAAGCTTTCGCACATCAACCAGATGGCATTTTCAAGGAAGGTAAACTGCTAACTACAAACTGGATAATAGAACATTTTAACAATTTGAGCTCGGTGACTTGACTAGACAATAAATGAATAGGCGCAAATGTCATTCGAAGAAATGAGGTCACGTTTCTCGGGCACGCGGTACCGACTACCGGAACGTTTCTACCTCGGTGCCAAACCAACGTGACCTCATTTCTTCGAATGACATTTGCACCTATTCCTTTATTGTCTAGTCAAGTCACCGAGCTCAAATTGTTGAAATGTTCTATTATCCAGTTTGCAGTTAACTGTCTACCTTCCTTGAAAAAGCCATCTGGTTGATGTGCGAAAGCTTGAAGACTTTTATTTCTATTCTACGCCGAGAAATTCGGATCATTAATATAGTTATACTATTTTCAGTATAATTGGTGTACAGTTCCTACTTATTAATTACGTTGTTTATTATTTGTGGTCTTACATTTTGAACAATCCACGTAAAATTACTTGACATGGTGTTATCCTGAAGTCTTATTGCTATTCCTCAAATACAGCAAACTTTACTCTAATCCCGGAAGATCTAAAGGAATGTTAAACAATATTTGCGATTTATCTTCGTGGGATATAGCAGTGCAAGTCTTTTTTTTTTTAGGGTGGAAGGCTATTCGTACATATCTCGATTCCGTTTTATTGCGGATTCTAAATTTACGAATCACTTTGATAATAATAGAAGCATTATAAAAATTATTTGATTTTAAGAAAAAATGTTTTCCTGAAGTTTTTCATAATGTTTTATTTATTTAATTAAAATACCTTCTCTTTATTTGTGAAAAAGAAAACTTTCTGTTAATTTGCATTGCAATGTAATTTTTGAATACTTAAAGCCACACCCGTGTCGCAGTAGTCTACGCGTTGACCCCTGACCCGTCGTCCATGCGGATCCGGTCTCGAATCGCGGATAACACATAAGTGGAGCTGCTGCCTTACGGCATTGGCCTTCCTTCCCTGCCCAGGCACCAGTTGCTCAAAACTATGTACGGGCGATTGCTCATAACCCTTTCAGTTTCCCACGGTTGCTTTTAAATCTCGCCACCCCCCCCAAAAAAAAAAAAAGATGATTAGAATGACTTTTTTTTTTAAGATTTCGAAACGTCTTCAAATTTAAGCTGCGAGGTAAATTTCTCTGCAAAACCTCAGCGTTAATGGATTCTGCCAAATGGAGTGCATTTAATCTTTGAAACATTTTTCTGCGGAGGGCGACGGGGAGGAGAACTAATGTTCAAGCCTCATGAAATGAACAAAAATGCTAAAACACCAACTACATAAATTATTTATATGTGGTTTGGCCCTCGTCTGCTATGTAAACAATAAATGAATAGGCGCAAATGTCATTCGAAGAAATGACATTTGCGGCATGCATCTTCTGTGTACTTGAAAACTGAAACATTGTCCCTTGCGATTCCGAAACCTTTTTCTCCATCAACATAAAATATGGAGGCAAGGAGACTCAAAGGAATTCTCCAGCGTTAGATTCAAGTGATACAAACAATAGCGAATGATTTATTAGGATGATGCGCGTGATACTTGTGTCAAAGTGATCTAAGAGTAATTCAGAAATGTGGAAGTGTTTTCCCTCGTGCCTTCGTGTTGGCTTCACGATGCTAAAGTATCTCAAGTAAGGATATAGGAGGAAAAGTCCTGGATTTCGTCTTCTCTTGAGAGATTACCTATCCAATCATATCTCGGATGCCAAGGACTCTCTATGACGGAACTCAAGACTCGCGAGTCTCTCTCTTGAAACTCAGTGACGCTGGCAGGAGGATCAAAATGTTATTGAACTTCCCAACACCGACGGAAATTGAAACTCAGGTCTGCTTCCGCATGAGGCCGGCTGATGAGACGGTCTCAAAAAATCTCTTTCTCCCTCTTCGTCTGGAATCTCTAGTATTTTCCATGAGAAAAGGGAAAAAGAGGAGAAAAAAAAGCGGAAGCTTTTTTCCTCCTTCGGACATTCAGAGAGCATCGCCGCACGACAAAAATAATAAATTACTAACAATGATCAAATACCGCGACCACTGACGTGGAGAGAATGCTTCACCACAGGAAGTTGTTAAAGTTGTTTTCTTTGTTGATTGTATAAAATTTCTTTTTATGATAACATATTTTTCCCATTTCACACTATCTGAATTCATTTAGGAAGCGATATTGCCATTATCTCTGAATAAAGATTGCGGGAAAAAGACTGAATAGTATTGAAGCAAACTGTGTGTTTTGTGTGTGTGTGTTGTTGTGTGAGAGCGGTTTTTTTCTATAATATATGTTTCGTAAAATTCGAATGCTGACGGGTCCGTCACCTTCTATGTAGTGTTATCCAAGTGAAAATGTAAAACCAGAACTGATGAATTAGTAGAACAACATTATTTCACTTGGGAAACGAACAAGCAACAAACATAATTGCCAACTGGTTAATCAGCTGGACTTGTGGGCGCAAAGTCATAAGGAATACAGCAGAGTTGTATAAGTGTTTCAGGCACCTTCTGAAGTCACGATGATAAAGCACATTTTTTCGTTGTTTATGGGAATTTAACGACCCTCAATAGGCTATAAGTTCACTGTCCCTAGATCAGGGTCACTGGCTCCAGGGAAAGAAGAGATCTAGTGCTGTAAGCCCAGCGCACCATCCACGCCTTAATTACCCAGGATTTGAACTTGGGCATATTTCGGACGAATAGTTAAATGTAGCGCCTCCTACCACTCGACCACGGAGCCGACTAAAGTATCTTGTAACCCTTATGTTGGTTAAAGAGCATTTCTTCCTGACTCTATGGTAATGCTCGAGGGAAAGAAAATATTTAATTGTTCAGCTTGTCAAAAAGTGTCGAGGACCATTAAAGACCTGTCGAGGTCTGCCTGCTGCCCTTAAAGCTAGGCTGCTGAGCACTATTTTAGGTACAATGAAATAATTTATATCTCTCATGAGTAAAATGTTGTATCATTTAAAAAAAATGGTGATAGAGGGCAAACAGTGTGATTCTTTCTTGCAGCAACTTGAAAGATGCAATTTAAGTCCTTACATTTTCTCTCTCATGAATGAATACATTATGCAGTAAACCCCACTCTGGAACTTTTAATCACGAAATCTGATTTTTATATACAAAATGTGTTTTTGGACTCCTGAGATTTATTCTTTTAGGAAGTCATAAACATTGTGTCATATCATTGACTGGAAATTAACATTTCATGAAACGTAAATGTTCAGACCGCACTGAATTCAAAGGAATACTCTTTTCATTCTTTTTACTTTGCAGATGTAAATGCTGCAGTAGTTCAGTACACATCTTCTAAATTTTTTAAAACTTTTACGAAACTTTTGCTTAGCTTTGGATAATTAGTTTGTTTTGCAAAGTATTTTCATGTTAGAAACGGCAAAATCTCGTCTTAAGAAATCTATCTTTTTAAAACGGAGAAGATAAAAAAGGAAGTGTACATAGCCAAACGAAGCAGACATATACTTGAGCTTGGCAGATATATTTAACCAGAGATATTTCCTCATATGAATTAAAATGTCAGGATATAATAATCGATAACAAAATTACTTAGTCGAAACAGCTGAGATTAGGAAAAAGTTACGGGAAAACAGTTATTTGCGTAACTGGGCAACCACCGAATCGGAGGTTGACAGAAGGGTGAGGTACACATATGTCGAACATAAGAGGTTTTCTTTTGTTTACCAGATGGAACGAAAGTAAGATGACCGACTTTTTCAGCCTCATTCAACACAATAAGAAAAAGATAGTTTGATCTCATTTTCATCAAGGTGTTATATTATATCATCAAAATGTTACAATGCATAAGATTATATTTAAGAAAGTGGTTCGCAGTGATTCAAAATTGTTAGGAACAAACACTATGGAAACTCCAATTTTTTAAACCAGACTTCGTAGCGAAAATTCAAATAGCTCCAGAACTCTTCGAAGAGTTGAATTTGAATCTTCATATTGATGTTGTATACGCTGTCGTGTTAGAGAACAAGAATGTTTCTTTCACACAGCAATTAGGGATCCTTGTAGTTGATATGGATATTTGGAAAACACTCATTTTCTAGCTCATCTATAGACCTGACTAGAGTGCGGAAGTTTGATGACCTGCAGTAAGTCTCCATTTCCAAGACAGAGCCTATGGGAGTAAACCGGTTTGCTAGTGTATCTGTGCGTAATCGTATATTATTGGTAAGCCCCGTTGATTTAGCACTTGTTTGTCTTATAGTCCAGGTCTGTTGGTAGATTTCTGCTGCTTCTGTTTCAAGAGGTTATTCTCCTCTGATGGCATTTTCCTTATTCTAGATCTGTTCTTATGCTGAATAATAAGAGGATCTTTCAAAAACCTGTACAATCTACTGATAAATCATGGGGGAAGAATATAATTCTTCCCCCTTCCCCGAACCTCCAGTACATTACTGCCCAAATTCTCGTTTGATTTCGATGAACGTATAAATGATGACTGTTGCCATTTACAGAGAAGAAATATCAAACTTAAGAAAATAAAAAAAACTCCATCCTTTATAATTGTTTCTTTCCTGTGAATGGCAACAGGATTATCAATTTTTTTATGGTCGAACAGTTGTTCTATAATAATGGTAGACTTGAAATGCAAAAATATTTCATTTTTCTTTTAAAAGAAAGAAATTTTCTTTCTTATAAAACTTGAAAAACGGAAACGATATAGAAATCTGTATAAATCAGTAGTTTCTAACGGGGAAAGAAGAAGAGCGGAAATAAAAATAAACCCATAAGAGAAGCCCGGGTGTTCAAGTTATGTGAGGCCTTGGCATCTGGCATTCATCCGAGATGGATCCGGGCTAGAGTCCCAGACGTGGCATGGGTTGTGTGCTTTAACAGAGGCACTATCTCTGTCCCTTCCCTAGAACCAATTGCCCAAAATTATGGAAAGGAGACTACTTGTATCCCTACGACTTGCAAATTGTGGTCACTAAACCTCGATGCGCGCCCGCGCACACATGCATTCGCGCAAATCCTCACAAAACTACTCAAAATCTGTTAAATTCAGAACAGGTCTGGCCAATCAAAATTTTCAAACCATTAATTAACAACACTTATTTGTAGTCTTAGCTGTATTTCTTCCAGTTTAACCTTCGTTTCGCGTATTTCTTTGCTTGAAACTGTTTCTAACACACTACTCTCGGGATGTAAGAGGGGTGCTTAACATTTGTCCGCCACTCTATATTTGTGAATAGCACTAAGGTTTAAAAATTGATTTTCTCAGTAAACGTGGTGGTTACTTCAGAAATATCGCAAAAGTTGATCCCTGCTACACGCATTTCCTAACTCCACTAAGACTGCACCGTAATTCACTAATGTGTTTGGACACTCAGTTTGGAAACCGCTGGGCTTTGATAATGGACAGCTGATTCGCTTTCCCGACAGCTCGAACATGACTACTGATATGACTTGTTTCCTTGGATTAATCATGTTCAAAATTAATTTTTAATTGAGAGTTCTCTCTGCGGAATAACTTATCTGAAATGTTGCGGCACTTGAAGATATAAAGGCGTTTGAAATCATGTAATTACGCAAACAGGTAAAACGAAACTTGCCATTTGGTTAATCGCAAATTACGTATAATCGGTCATTTAAATAAACAGTCTACTTACTTATTTTAATAATATGATTATATACCCCCCACCCCCACCCCCGTGTTGCTGTAATGCATATCTGGTAATTAATTATATTATCTTTGAGTTTACAAGCGAATTTATCTTACTTTTTGTAGTTTCACGTTAAGGAATCTGAGCTTCTTATGACCCCGTTTTTTCACCAAGAGAGTAAAGGGACTTTCGGACTGCCACACAACAGTCATTTTCATTTCTCTTAATTAACAAATACTTCGTATTTTTGAACTCTTATTCACCCTCTCTTTCATCATTTGTTCGAGCAAAATTCCATAATACAAGAACAAGGAATGCTTGCAAAGTGCGGCAGACACATACGTATTTTACTTTATTCAACCATTCCACAGAATAGTCAGAAATACAGAAACTCGAGTACAGAAATGATATTCATCCTATATATTTTTCAACACACCATGCTAATATTTCCTGTGTTAAAATGAAGCTAATTTTCCAGAACCTGTGACTGTGGTAAGAATTACTTTATCTATGAGCTACACATTTTTGAAATCCATAGAACAAGCAATCTTTTAAATTGAATATTTTTCACTAATATGTCCTTCACAAAGTAAGTTTTCAGGGCTAATTACTCATTCATGACTTGTACTGTAGTAACTTAACTGGCAACGCAAATCTTAATTAAACAGGGATTATGTGGGCAGATTGACATGTGATATGTCATACCATTGGTTGAAATTGTTAGAACAGAAGGTGATATTTTTCTGAGTCAAAAATGTTTTATCTTGTAAAAGGCATCCACACTTGATGAGACGTTCGGCGAAAATATAACAACAGAATGTATTGTTTCCAGGAGGAATTTTAAGAATTATCGATCTTGTGAAAAAGAGAAAAACTGTGGAGTAAAATATCAAAATGAAAAGAAGAGCGCTGATGACTACAATATCAAAGGATAAAACGGAATTCCAAATTTCGGCATCAGCCTGTTTTACGCAGGGGCTTGAATTCACATTTCTTGTAGTTTATTGTAATAAATAATAGAACGTTTCGAGTACCAGAATACAAATGGAGATCCATGGAATGTAATCACTGGGAAGCACCACAATCCCAATGTTCAGGGCTGAAACTTATGATAATAAATTACTAGTAAACACATTATGGGGTCATTAAAGTGGCATCTTTTTGTTTATTTTCGTTTGAAAATTGCATTCCTAAAGGGACAACTGCTCATTTCACTTCTCTAAAGGAAAAAACTGCATCACTACAAAATGACCATGAAGAAAAGAAATCTACTGCTGCTTATTGAAGATGTTCTAATCTTGCATGATGGTGCACATCCATACACTGTAAATCAGACCAGAGGTGGGCTGGGCTACCGAAATCCTGAGCAAAGCGTGTAGACTAGTTTTTCATTCGCGCAGATGCTTTCTTAAAGGTTTCGGGGAAAGCGAAATATTCGATGGGAGTGCTTGTTTGTTGTTCAAAGTTTCACTTCGTTTTCTTTGTTGGACTATATGAAGAAAGCTTCACCATTCTATAATGGTGAAGGAATAGACTATATATAGGAAGGGAGCTTCACCATTCTGGAAACTAATGGACGAATCAAAATGTCGCAAAGCATTTTTCACTTCTCAGTTCTACGTTATCTCCTCCTGTGAGTCTCGCTTACTACCACAGAACTGAGCAATGCATTTTGACTGTTACTGTTTCAGAGTGAGTAAAAAAATAATTTTGTGATAACGTGCCCAATTGAAGGTGCATGCAAAAAAGTTTACATTTAGATACGCTCAGTGGTTCAAATGCGGCAAGAATGAGCTCCAGTTCCCGGTTGTGATGTAGCATGCCATTCTATTTGGATGAACAATGTAAACCCTTGCAAAATGAATTCTGTTTTATCCTGTTATTGCGGCTATCAGGGTTCTTTCTTTCTTTTTGGTATGTATGGGCACTGTTCTTGCGTTTTGACAGAAGTTCATAATAGCGTAAAAATGTGTGTGTGTGTGGGGGGGGGTTCAATAACTAAAATTTATCTAAAATTCTTCAACGGATTTTTAAGAAGAATCCGTTGAAGAATTTTAGATGATTGGAGGCCAGTTTGATCCACTCAATTCTTAACTGGACCACACAATAAATCGCACTTCCATGGAGCGCTATTCCCATAGGATCGGCTAGTAAGTCTTCCTCCCGTGCGTTCAAGTAATTATTATAACACACGATATCTTATAATGTAAACACATTTCAAACCTGCTTATAAAGTTTTACTAAAAATGAAATATATTATACTTTTCGCAGAATGTGCGGATTTGAGATTGATACACCAGACCGATTTCACGTCTTCCAGTCCACCCGATCAGAATGTCCCATCTTACGGAATCTTTTCACTGCAAAACCGCAGAGCCAACTGCATATATCTGACCTAGCGCCAAGTGACTCTTACTTGTCTACAGTCCAAAACAACCAGGTTAAAGCATAGATGTGGATGAGGCTGCCAAAGACTAGTTAAATGCTGAAGAAACTACATTGTGCATAGGTGGACCTGAAAGTGATGTTTCATGTTAAGTAAAATGATTGACATTTCTGAAAAAGCTTTGCAGAAAAAACTTGAAAACTGAATATAAAAAATGAATTTTTCAGGACTATATGAGATGCTTGTGCTGTGAAAAATCTTTTTAATACAACATCTTGTAAGTATGCTTGAGAGAGGCTCGTATTAAAAACTTACACATTTCAGTGTTTCTGAAAGAATATGCAGTTCTGGAACAGCATATTTCATTCAGTTTTCAGGTTTTTTGGAATTACTGAATTCTGTTTTGAAATTGGATTTTGTCAAGAATCAAAGCATCTCAAAAATTTATGTATTATACTTCCAGGCAATTTTCTCTCTTCTCTTTCCTGTTTTCTTTTGTTTGAGGCTTAAAAACTAAAATGGACAACTTAATAGTCTGCAACCAGTCATCCGTTCCTAATTTGGGACCATTGGACCCAGGGAACGGGGTGAGCTACTGCGGTAAGACAAGCACAACACCCATACTTCAATGAGACCTTAACCCGGGTGTTTTAAAACGAAGGGTCAGGAGCCAGCCCCTAGACCATAAATACTGTATATCATCATCATCATCATTGTCAACCATTATCAATCCACTGCTGGACGAAGGTCTCCCCAAGTTTCCTCCACAACGGTCTGTCTTGTGCCAGTCTCCTCCATGTCACCCCTGCATACTTTCGAATTTCATCCACCCATCTCCTATGTGGTCTTCTTCTGGGTCTTTTCCTGTCCCTTGGAATCCAATCTAAAATTTCGGCTGTCCATCGATGATCTGTCCTTCTGGCAGTATGTCCAGCCCATTGCCATTTCAGGGATTTAACTCTGATCATGATGTCTTCCACTCTTGTCATTTTTCGGATCCACGAGTTCCTCTTCTTATCTCTCCTGGTTACACCAAGCATGCACCTCTCCATGCTTCTTTGAGTTGTCTGCAGCCTTTGTATGTCTCTTTTAGTTAAGGTCCACGTCTCTGCACCATACGTAAGCACTGGAAGGATGCATTGATCAAACACTTTTCTTTTAAGACATAATGGCATATTGCTCTTGAAAATTATGCTGTTTCTTCCAAAAGCTCTCCAGGCAAGTTTTGTACGCCGATTAATTTCTTCATCAATGTGACCCTCACTTGATATCTGCTGTCCAAGATAAACGTACGTGTCTCGTTATCTCCAGCTTTTCTCCATCAATCGATAAATCTTCATTTCTTGTAAAAGCATTGAACATCACTTTTGTCTTCTGAAAGTTCATTTTTAATCAGACTTCTTTACTCTTGTCAGCAAGTTCCTGGATCATACTCTGCAGCTCTGATGGGGTAGTTGCAAAAATGACTACGTCATCAGCAAAACGAAGGTGGGTTAGATAATCTCCATTAATCTTTATCCCCTTGTTTTCCCAGCTCAGCGACTGAAAAACACCCTCCAATGTGGCATTAAAGAGCTTCGGAGATATGGTGTCACCTTGTCTCACTCCCTTTCCAATTTTTACGTGTGTTGTATTTTCAAACAGCCGAATCTTTGCACTTGCATTTTCATAGATGTTATTAATAATATTAATGTATGCATCTTCAATACCGCAGGTTTTCAGAGCCATTGTAACTGCTGATGGTTTCACCGAATCAAAGGCTTTTTCATAATCGATAAAAGCCATGCACAATGGAAGTTCATATTCCCTCGCTCTTTCAATTAGTTCTCTCAGCACGTGGATATGATCTATTGTGCTGTAGCCACTCCTGAATCCAGCTTGTCTCTCGGTTGAGCCATGTCTAGTGCTACCTTCAAGCGGTGTGAAAGAACTTTAGTGAAGATTTTATAAACTACTGATAGGAGGCTGATAGGTCTGTAGTTTCGAGATCCTCAATGTCACCTTTCTTATGTAGCAGGATCATTGTAGCGGTGTTCCAATCCTCAGGAATCTTTCCTTCATTAAGGCATCGAGTGAAAATTTGGGCGAGTACTGTTTCGATTTCTCCACTTGCTTCTTGTATGATGTCTACAGTAATTCCATCTTCTCCTGGAGCTTTTCCTCGCTTCATGTTCTTGATTGCATGTGCAACTTCTGCTGGAAGGACTGGAGGAACTCTGGTACTGGTATCTTTCATGATGTCTGGAGTGCATATATCATCCCTTTCATATAATTTGGAGTAGAAATCTTTCACTCTTGTCAAAATTTCGCCTCTATTTCTTGTTACAGAACCATCTTCTTTTCTCAGTGCCATAATCTGTTTTCTTCCCTTACTGAGATGTCCCTTTGCTATCTTTAGGCTTTGGTTGTTTTCAATTGCTTTCCTCACTAGTTCACAGTTGAATTTCCTTACGTCTTCAGTGATACTTTTTCTTACTGTCTTGCATAGCTCTATATATTCCACTTTGGAAGTCACATCTTCTTTAGTTGTCCTCATCTCTCTTCTTTTTTGCATCAACATTTTGGTTTTTCCTGATAATTTGTTCACATGCAACTTGTTCTTAGACCCAGCTAATTTTGTTGCTGTTTCCATAAGAGCTTTGGTTACTTTTCTGTTAACTTCAGAGATGTCCACTTCTTCCGATGTTAGGCCTTCTAAAGCAGAGAACCTGTTCTTCAGTTCTAACTTGAAGGTATTATGGTGTTTTTTAAGGTTGGTTATGTCAATACATTTTGTTTGTCTTATGAGCTTGCTACGTTCGAGTTTAGTGTTGAGGTGCATCTTACATCTCACCAATCTATGGTCACTGCCTGTGTTGAACTTGTTTAGCACACTGCAGTCTTCTATGACAAATTTTTTGTTACACATAATAAAATCAATTTCACTTGTCGTCCCATTTGGATGTCTCCATGTCCATTTCCTGTGTGGCTTTTCCTTGAAGAAGGAGTTCAAGATGAAAAACCCTTCTGCCTCTGCAAACTCAACGAGAGTATTTCCATGCTGGTTTCTGTTGCCATGACCGAATTTACCTACTGAAGTTTCATTCTGTTGCCGTTGCCCTATTTTTGCCTTGAAATCTCCCATAATTATTTTCAAGTGCTGCTTACCTTTATTATTTAGATGACAAATTTCCTCATAAAATTCTTCAATTTCTTCTTCAGGATGACTTGTGGTGGGTGCATAAGTTTGAATAATCTGAGCCTGGTATCTTTTCGAGAGTTGGATAACAAGTCGTGCAGCTCTGTCAGAGGAACTTTCAACTTCTACAACTTTATCCTTCAGTTTCTTGTTTATTATAAGTCCAACACCACTAGTTCTGCCAGTATCTGTCCCACGATAGTAGAAGAGATGTCCACTTTTCAGTTCGATGAGATCTTCTCCTTTTCTCCTTACCTCACTTAGCCCCACGATGTCCCACTTGATCCTTTGTAGTTCCTCTTCCAATTCAAGAAGCCTTGAATCAGAAGATAGGAGCGTCCATTGTAAGTAGCCAAGGTCAGCATCAGATGGCAGCCTAGTCCGGTCCTCCGAGGGATTCTTAGCACCCTCTGCCTTCATGTCGCACTGGCAGCTGCCTTGGCCAGGTACATTCCAGCTGCCGGAGACTGAGGGCCAAGATTTAAGTTGTGGAATCATTTTGGAGGGGTTTGGCCATAACTCACCACGCTGGCCAAGCGGGTTGGTGAGTGTGGGATAGAATTTCCTCTGATCCCGATGGTATAGTTATACCGCTATGGGCGGTCGTCAGAGCCCCTTTAGTGGGAACAGGATGCACCACGAGAAGGCGGGGTTGACATTTGTCAAGGAGAGGCTGTGATGTTACGCATCACCTGACCTTGCATACTCTATATATATATATATATATATATATTGGTGGACTTATTACTTGCATCTATGACTTTGCAGAAACCCATTTCCAAATAAGTCTTTGTGGAAGTGAGAAAATGCAGAGTTTTTGCTGGTCCTTGATAAAGCCAAGGCTCAGTATTCTCGACACTTTCTACATTCAGTTGTTTTATTTTTCTCTTTTCACTCACACCGGTCAATACATAATCTTTTCTATGTTGTACTTGGGGTGAGTCAAAATTTTGTTTGCTTCTTAATAGAATGTGAATTCTGAATTTTCATAACTGCTGCGTTGCGCGTTTTGATCTTCAGATTATTTTGCATCTTTCGTTTTAAATTCTAAAGTTTTTCTTATGTTTTCGGCTTTGCTCTTTAGTATATATATATATATATATATATATATTTACGTTTGCTGTATAAGCATTTTTAGATTGTTTGGCATATAACCTAAAAGTGCTTGTACAACAAAAGGATAAATTGTGCTTTTGTCATTTACAAGATTATAACGAATATGTAGACAGAGATTATGGACATGTACTCACAGGAGATTTGAGTATTCTATCCTTCAATTTTTTATATAACCTCATGAATAAGACCACCAAATTTAGGTTATCCAAATGCCTTTCTAAGATTAAAATGACAGAAATATTTCAACAAGATCTTATTCAATTCGCTTTTAAACTGTCCCCAAGGTACCAGATGCCATATCAAGCATTTGTGTGTTGGATGACTAATGTGGTGACTGATTTTAAGCTTAGTTTAAGCCAAAGATACGAGAATCATAGGTTTGAACATCAAGAATATTTGAGGGTTTCTTTCAGAAGCGAAAATATTGAAGAATCTCTTTGTCATAATACCTATGGACAAAGCTGGTGGCAGTTTTGCTTTAATATGCAAAAAGCTATATATAGATCTTCTTGTTCGGTAATTGGAAGGGAAGTCTACTTCCAAGAGAATTTACAGCGAAAAGAACATTATTTCAAAGAGAATTATTGCTATACATTGGAACTCAAGTATTTCAAGGAGCGTGCATCGAAACATTATAATTTCGCAATTCTGGCGAATTTGTAAAATTTGTAATGATCTGACATCCACCATTAAGAATCTTAGATGGTTGTTCAGACATTTATTGATGAATGGTTTTCCTGTTGTCTTTATCGTTAAAAATTTGAACAACTGGTCTCGAAATATAATTCTATTAGCTCTTGTCGACTACACATCAAAGACATTACTAACCCCAGACCCCACAACGTTAAAAGTTTGAGTACTCAAAGTGCCGTTTGAAGGGTCGCTTGCGGCTGAAGACCTTATTAACCACAACACAACTTACACTTAAAGTACACACAGTTATGTGGCTTTTGTTCTTCCTTTTTTTTGTCGTGGTGAGGTTGTTAACCGTGAACACCAGCTTAAACTTTGACCGTCAGGAACACGGAAATGAGTCCACTGCACTTTCTTGCTTTGATGTGCTCGGACGGTTTTCGTTCTACTCATTGGTTCAGTGGCTTCTGGTCTGCTTCTGCGGGGCTTTGGATTTGTACCAGCCCTTTTGCTGTATAAGAAAAGCCACTTAACCCAACTAGCATTTCCCTGATGAGTAGGGTTGGATATTTCTTTATTTCCTTATGCTTGTTTGTTTTCGTCGCACCATGTTTTTTGGGTTTCGCCTTTACGACTTCGTAAAGTTTGGTGTTTTACACAACTTTGCTACTTCACTGAGAGTTTGGTTATTCTGTTACTGAACCTTGGTATGTTAGTTTGTTGCACCTAGTATCTCGTCATTCAGTGTGTTGTTAGGGTTTAAAGTGATATATTTTTATCATCCTCATCATCATCATCATCATCATTGTCAATCATTATCAATCCAATGCTGGACGAAGGTCTCCCCAAATTTCCTCCACAAAGGTCTGTCTTGTGCCAGTCTCCTCCATGTCACTCCCGCATACTTTCGAATTTCATCCACCCATCTTCCACATGCTCTTCTCCTGGGTCTTTTCCTGTCCCTTGGAATCCAATCTAAAATTTCGGCTGTCTATCGGTGGTCTGTCCTTCTGGCAGTATGTCCAGCCCATTGCCATTTCAGGGATTTAACTCTGATCATGATGTCTTCCACTCTTGTCATTTTTCAGATCCACGAGTTCCTCTTCTTATCTCTCCTGGTTACACCAAGCATGCACCTCTCCATGGTGCTTAGAGTTGTCTGCAGCCTTTGTATGTCTCTTTTAGTTAAGGTCCATGTCTCTGCACCATACGTAAGCACTGGAAGGATGCATTGATCAAACACTTTTCTTTTAAGACATAATGGCATATTGCTCTTGAAAATTATGCTGTTTCTTCCAAAAGCTCTCCAGGCAAGTTTTGTACGCAGATTAATTTCTTCATTAATGTGACCCTCACTTGATATTTGCTGTCCAAGATAAACGTACGTGTCTGTTATCTCCAGCTTTTCTCCATCAATCGATAAATCTTCATTTCGTGTAAAAGCATTGAACATCACTTTTGTCTTCTGAAAGTTCATTTTTAATCCCACTTCTTTACTCTTGTCAGCAAGTTCTTGGATCATACTCTGCAGCTCTGATGGGGTAGTTGCAAAAATGACTATGTCATCAGCAAAACGAAGGTGGGTTAGATAATCTCCATTAATCTTTACCCCTTTGTTTTCCCAGTTAAGTAATTGAAAGACATTTTCCAATGTGGCGTTAAAGAGCTAGGGAGATATGGTGTCACCTTGTCTTACTCCCTTTCCAATTTTTATGTGTGTTCTATTTTCAAACAGCTGAATCTTTGCACTTGCATTTTCATAGATGTTATTAATAATATTAATATATGCATCTTCAAAGCCGCAGGATTTCAGAGCCATTGTAACTGCTGATGGTTTCGCTGAATCAAAGGCTTTTTCATAATCCATAAAAGCCATGCACAATGGAAGTTCATATTCCCTCGCTCTTTCAATTAGTTCTCTCAGTACGTGGATATGATGTATTGTGCTGTAACCACTCCTGAATCCAGCTTGTTCTCTCGGTTGAACCATGTCTAGTGTTACCTTCAAACGGTGTGAAAGAACTTTAGTGAAGATTTTATAAACCACTGATAGGAGGCTGATAGGTCTGTAGTTCCTGAGATCCTCAATGTCACCTTTTTTATGTAGCAGGATCATTATAGCGTTGTTCCAATCCTCAGGAATCTTCCCTTCATTAAGGCATCGAGTGAAAATGTAGGCGAGTACTGTTTCGATTTCTCCACTTGCTTCTTTTATGATGTCTACAGTAATTCCATCTTCTCCTGGAGCTTTTTCCCGCTTCATGTTCTTGATTGCATGTGCAACTTCTACTAGGACGACTGGAAGAACTCTGGTACTTTCCATGATGTTTGGGGTACATGTATCATCCCTTTTATATAACTTGGAGTAGAAATCTTTCACTCTTGTCAAACTTTCGCCTCTATTTCTTGTTACAGAACCATCTTCTTTTCTCAGTGCCATAATCTGTTTTCTTCCCTTACTGAGATGTCCCTTTGCTATATTTGGTTGTTTTCAATTGCTTTCCTCACTAGTTCACAGTTGAATTTCCTTACGTCTTCGGTGATACTTTTTCCTACTGTCTTGCATAGCTCTATGTATTCCACTTTGGAAGTCACATCTTCTTTAGTTGTCCTCATGTCTCTTCTTTTTTGCATCAGCATTTCGGTTTTTCCTGATAATTTGTTCACATGCAACTTGTTCTTAGACCCAGCTAATTTTGTTGCTGTTTCCATAAGAGCTTTGGTTACTTTTCTGTTAACTTCAGAAATATCCACTTCTTCTGATGTTAGGCCTTCTAAAGCAGATAATCTGTTCTTCAGTTCCAACTTGAAGGTATTATGGTGTTTTTTAAGGTTGGTTATGTCAATACATTTTGTTTGTCTTATAAGCTTGCCTCGTTCGAGTTTAGTCATGAGGTGCATCTTACATCTCACCAATCTATGGTCACTACCTGTGTTGAACTTGTTTAGCACACTGCAGTCTTCTACGACGAATTTTTTGTTACACACAATAAAATCAATTTCGCTTGTCGTCCCATTTGGATGTTTCCATGTAAATTTCCTGTGCGGCTTTTTCTTGAAAAAGGAGTTCAAGATGAAAAACCCTTCTGCCTCTGCAAACTGAACGAGAGTATTTCCACGCTTGTTTCTGTTGCCGTGACCGAATTTACCTACTGAAGTTTCATTGTGTTACGGTTGCCCTATTTTTGCATTGAAATCTACCATAATTATCTTCAAGTGCTGCTTACCTTTATTATTTAGATGACGAATTTCCTCATAAAATTCTTCAATTTCTTCTTCAGGATGACTTGTGGTGGGTGCATAAGTTTGAATAATCTGAGCCTGGTATCTTTTAGAGAGTTGGATAACGAGTCGTGCAGCTCTGTCAGAGGAACTTTTAACTTCTACAACTTTATCCTTCAGTTTCTTGTTTATTATAAATCCAACACCACTAGTTCTGCCAGTATCTGTCCCACGATAGTAGAAGAGATGTCCACTTTTCAGTTCAATGAGATCTTCACCTTTTCTCCTTACCTCACTTAACCCGACGATGTCCCACTTGATCATTTGTAGTTCCTCTTCCAATTCAAGAAGCCTTGAATCAGAAGATAGAGAGCGTCCATTATACGTAGCCAAGGTCAGCATCAGATGGCAGCCTAGTCCGGTCCTCCGGGGATTCTTAGCACCCTCTGCCTTCATGTCGCACTGGCCGCTGCCTTGGCCAGGTACATTCCAGCTGCCGGAGACTGAGGGCCAAGATTTAAGTTGTGGAGTCATTTTGGAGGGGTTTGGCCATAACTCACCACGCTGGCCAAGCGGGTTGGTGAGTGTGGGATAGCATTTCCTCTAATCCCGATGGTATAGTTATACCGCTATTGGCGGTCGTCAGAGCCCCTTTATTGGGAACAGGATGCACCACGAGAAGGCGGGGTTGACATTTGTCAAGGAGAGGCTGTGATGTTACGCATCACCTGACCCTGCATCCATTATATATATATATATATATATATATATATATATATATATATTTATATATATATTTATATATATACACTGAAGTGCCAGAAAAACTGGTACAGACGAGCTTATGCAAAATACATAGCAACATCACCTATGCGCGTACTCGGTTGCGTCCGCCAGTGCGTATATAAAGCGATAGCAATCCTTGCTTGCTGTCAGAGCTGTTTTCGGCATGAGAATGACAAGTAAGTGTCATAGTTGGTACTCGTGAGATGGGCCATAGTATTTCGGAGGCAGAAACGAAGTTCGGATTTTCTGGGACGTCCATTGCAAGGGTGTACCGTGACTACAAGAATTCTGGCAAAACCTCTAAGCTACGATACCAGTGTGGCAGTAAAAAGACATTGGGTGAACGTGACCATCGTCGGCTGTCCAGAATCGTTTTACGCGATAGGCGTACAACACTCTCGCAGGTATCATCGGAATTCAATGCTGGAGCCTCAACAAGCATCAGCGTCCGGACTGTGCAACGTACCCTGCACCATATGGGCTTTGGAAGCCGACCCCCAACTCGAGTCCGCTTGATGTGTGCACGGCACAAGGCTATGCGCCTCGCTTAGGCACGACAACACCGCTACTGGACACTTGATGACTAGAAACAAGTAGCCTGGTCTGACGAGTCGCGTTTCCAACTGTATCGGGCAGATGAAAGGATTCGTGTGTGGCGCAAACCCCATGAATCCATGGATCTCGCCTGTCAACAGGAAACTGTACCGGCTTGTGGGGGGACTGTAATGGTGTGGGGTGTATTTAGCTGGGCTTCACTGGGACCCAGGTAAGTCTACAAACGTCTGTGACCGGCCAACGCTATGTGCGCGTCCTTTTTGACGAGGTACACCCGTTCATGTCCTGCATTCATGCTGATAGGTTGGGCATGTTCCAACAGGACAATGCACCTCCACACAAGTGTTGGGACGCCCCATTATGCTTGGAGGAGCATTCGTCCGAGTTTGGGGTTTAGCCATTCCTACCCAAGTCCCCAGATCTGAACGTGATAGAACACATTTGGGATGCCATGAAACGTGCTATCGAACACAGGAATCTGAGACCTCGGAATACACCCAAATTGTGGAACGCTCCGCTGGAAGTATAGTGGGCATTGCATACAGCATATTTCCAGAAGCTAGTGGAGTCCATGCCCTGTCGTATTTCTGCAGTCCTGCGCTCCCGTGGGGGATCTACCATGTATTAGGCTGGCGTCCCAATTTTTCAGGCACTTCAGTGTATATACATGTATATATATGCACACACACATATATATATATATATATATATCATCATCATCATCATTGTCAACCATTATCAATCCACTGCTGGACGAAGGTCTCCCCAAGTTTCCTCCACAACGGTCTGTCTTGTGCCAGTCTCCTCCATGTCACCCCTGCATACTTTCGAATTTCATCCACCCATCTCCCATGTGGTCTTCTTCTGGGTCTTTTCCTGTCCCTTGGAATCCAATCTAAAATTTCGGCTGTCCATCGATGATCTGTCCTTCTGGCAGTATGTCCAGCCCATTGCCATTTCAGGGATTTAACTCTGATCATGATGTCTTCCACTCTTGTCATTTTTCGGATCCACGAGTTCCTCTTCTTATCTCTCCTGGTTACACCAAGTATGCACCTCTCCATGCTTCTTTGAGTTGTCTGCAGCCTTTGTATGTCTCTTTTAGTTAAGGTCCACGTCTCTGCACCATACGTAAGCACTGGAAGGATGCATTGATCAAACACTTTTCTTTTAAGACATAATGGCATATTGCTCTTGAAAATTATGCTGTTTCTTCCAAAAGCTCTCCAGGCAAGTTTTGTACGCCGATTAATTTCTTCATCAATGTGACCCTCACTTGATATCTGCTGTCCAAGATAAACGTACGTGTCTGTTATCTCCAGCTTTTCTCCATCAATCGATAAATCTTCATTTCTTGTAAAAGCATTGAACATCACTTTTGTCTTCTGAAAGTTCATTTTTAATCCCACTTCTTTACTCTTGTCAGCAAGTTCCTGGATCATACTCTGCAGCTCTGATGGGGTAGTTGCAAAAATGACTACGTCATCAGCAAAACGAAGGTGGGTTAGATAATCTCCATTAATCTTTATCCCCTTGTTTTCCCAGCTCAGCGACTGAAAAACACCCTCCAATGTGGCATTAAAGAGCTTCGGAGATATGGTGTCACCTTGTCTCACTCCCTTTCCAATTTTTACGTGTGTTGTATTTTCAAACAGCCTAATCTTTGCACTTGCATTTTCATAGATGTTATTAATAATATTAATGTATGCATCTTCAATACCGCAGGTTTTCAGTGCCATTGTAACTGCTGATGGTTTCACCGAATCAAAGGCTATATATATATATATATATATATATATTAGTATATCGTCTTCATCATCATGGAAATCAAGAAAGAAATAATCTTTGATATATTTCAATGTCTCAATATAACTTCAGTTTTGTACGTGCTACAGGGTGAGCCAAACGTCACTGTACACCTGGCAAGACAATACGCGTACAGCAACTACAAGCGTACCTGCTACAATAAATGCTGGAAAAGGCACCCTTATGTGTGTGGGCATATATCCACGTGTCTGAAAATGTTCTCAAAGACACGTAACAGACCCAACGGAGAAATGTTGCTTGGAAGACTTCATGCGAGTGTTTTGGCTGTTCCCATATCCCGATAAGTGGAACAACGCATCATCGGTGAAAAACGTGACGTCCAGAAAATCCTCTCCGTTGTCATTAATGAAGTCCTTGAGCCATTTTCAATATTCCACACGCTTATCGTAGTCTGTGCGTTTCAGTTCATGCACGGTTCTGATTTTGTTCGGGTAGAGCTGCAGCTGCGTCTTCAGTACCCTACGGGTGCTGCTGTACAACACACCTGCTTGTTGTGTCAATTTTCGAAACGATTATTTTGGACTTTTAGTGATGTGAACGGAAATATCCTCCACCTTTTCCTCCGTTAAAACCACCTACCTACCGCTTTTCCGAGCATCTTTCAATTAACTGCCTCACTGCATTTGTGATGGAGTGCTTCAGTATCCGAAATTTTTCTCTTTACTTAGTTTCACTTCGTCCGCATATTCACCTCCACTGCGAAACTCATGTTCAATCAGAAACACTCGACCCTCAAGCGACACTCATGTTTAACCGGCCGTTGTGATGCCTCAGTACTGACTGATTCAATGTCATTCAAGATCAGACGGCAGGATGCGCGTAACCCCGCCTCAAACACACGGACATTCTTCATTCACAATACTGCATGTATATGCGCGGTAAATACACTTTATAGGTTTCTTATTATTATTTCTTATCACGTTACGTCAGGTGCACAGGGAATTTTGGCTCACCCTGTATTATCATGCGATGCATGAGCTACTTAAAAGGGATGAGAGTTACTTTACTGAAAAATTGTACATTTCCGATTATTCATCAAAATCCCTTATGGCTCGATTGATTCATGAATTGCATCACAAGATACTTGCATGATTTTTATCTCTAATCGATTCCACTGTGCACAAACCTTAAAGATCCGATGAAACCATGTATGGAAGAAAAGAAAAAGAAAGAATCGAAAGAGTATAAAAGAGAAGCAGCAGTCTTCCGTGTTACAACTTGAAGAAAGACGAAGGAGTCCTTTATGACATGAATATCGGCAGCAAAAGAGAGATGTCCACATTTGAACCAAGTGGCAGTCTGTTCCTGATCATCTTCAGTGAATGATGGATTACTGTAATGATCTGCGGGAGGAGGACGAGATAAATCCTAGTCCGTGTTCCGCGAAGATCTGCGAGCAATTTTCCCTCTTTGCCTTCTGCACTCCATTACCTGAACTCATAATCATCTGCACGCTCCGGATGATTACGGGTGGCTCTCAGAAGCAGCGATACTATCACTCATAATGACGGTTGTCATTTTTCATTAAAACGATCACGGTCTTCCTCAAATGTTTCGTCCATTCATTTTGTGGCTAAGAGTGGAGACGAATGCCTTTGCGGAGTCGCTATATGCATTCACAAAGCCATTCAAGATGAAAGCATAGAAACATGCTGACAGTCACTGAGAACACAAAGAACGGTAGTACGATAAATAAAAGTGAACGAAATATTTAAGCAAGAGTGGACAATACTCCATGTCCTTGCGACTGGTAGCAGCATTATAACTTGACTTATTCCCATCATTAGGATAATGTACGGTATAACGAAGTAAATTTCTCCGTCATTTCTGGTCTACGCCGGGATTCGAACCCGAGTCGCTTATTCCGGAACAAGTCGCTCTACCAACTGAGCTACGCAGACGTTCAGTCTGATTGCTATCTGCCTTTATGTCGTGTGCGTCCTGCTGGCAGGTATGTCACACCCCCCCCCCCCGAAAGAGGGCCGGGGGCATGGCCCACGGGTCAGCCGTGACCATGAATCGTTGCAGGCAGCCATCCACTGTAGAACGTGCACTTGAGAACTACCAGTCAATCTGGTGTGTGGAATGCAACGTCACACACATTTATTTTTCGAAGCGCTGGAGAAGAGATTCTCTAATTTTTCCTATCTCGCGGTGAGGAAATAACATCACACCATTGCGAGATTTTGAACGGTCAGGTCATCCGGATAGTTCGGGCGCCATTATAACGAAGTAAATTTCTCCGTCATTTCTGGTCTACGCCGGGATTTGAACCCGAGTACGCCTATTCCGGAACAAGTCGCTCTACCAACTGAGCTACGCAGACGTTAATTCTGATTGCTATCTGCCTTTATGTCGTGTGCGTCCTGCTGGCAGGTACGTCACAAAGGATTATCTGAAATCGTAGCATTGTATGTTATTTACATTGCATGCCTACGTACACATCACAAAGTTGTTCTCTGAGATACAGAGGCTAGCTCTTCAAAGAAAGCTCACCTGCCAAATTAAAGTTTAAAACCGATGGTGCTAGATTTTACTTATTGTTGATGTACCAAATGTCTCCATTTACAGCGATATCGGAACACCACTCGGGCTCCACTGACATAAATCACACGTCTCACACAAGACCTTTTGTACTTTATACTCATTATGTTTTTCGCATGCGGAACTGAATCTCGTTCTCCCATGATTTCCTTAGCAGTCCGTCCCTTTCTTTCCTGGCAATTTATTTGAATACATTTTCTTAGCCATCACCTATTCTTTCAGCATGGAAAACCACCTCAAAATGATTGCTTCCTAACAACATTTTGCTTCGCATTACAAATCTGTAAAATAAGGATCTTCGTTCCTAACGTGACTAGAACGTACATTGCTGTAACCCCCACCAGCCAGTATTTAACGCATCTCTCCAGGATATGCAAGTGATGCGTCAAATTGCTCCTATGTCTTTCCTGTAGTTGCCAGGTTTCATTGCCATACATCATAACTACCACTGAAACTTGGAAAAATCCTTTTAATTAATTTTAGCAAATTTGCAAGAATTTTTCGAGATTAGGATGAAAATTACAACAATTATAATGGCGCAACCAGGAAAAGGTTCCTGTTAAAAATGCAACTGAAAAATCAGTGTATTCGTCTATTTTACTCCAGACCTTGCTGTGTAATATGAAGTGTCATCGTGCTGTAAGATGCAGAACATGTTTCCATTATACTGCCAGAGCCTTCTCAGCCATCTGTTTTTCAGATTATCTGACTGAATACAGAATACGGACGGGAAAGATGAGAAAGATTTAGTAGCTTTGTCTATCTATAGTCCTGTGATCAATTGTTTTGAGTTCTTTCCCTACCTCAAGAAACTCACCCATCATTTGCATGTTTATTAAGTAGTTTTTAAGGATAAGGATTTGAATTTCACGTTGATTTTCAATTATTTAAACCACATGTGATATTGCAAGAAAAAGAAAAGTGAATAGTTCGAAGAAAGAGTAAAAACACTTTCTAGTCTACAAACACTCAAAATGCATGGAATGATGTTACCATGATTGACAAATCTTCTAAAAAGCTTCATCCATGTTATTAATTTTCGTCCGTTTTCCACGCTTGCAGTGCCACAGTAACAGACTTAAATTTCGAAATTTATCTTTTTGCAGAAATTATATCTACTGCATTAGTAACAGTGAATCTACGAACGTTTACACGAAAGTGTTAAACTGAGATAATGTACTTGGAAACTGAAAAACCTATATATTATGATTTTCTTAAAAGAAAGGGAAAGGAAAAAAGTTCTCAGAAATAGAACCATGTTCTGAATGGACGTGTTCAATAATTTTAGCGAGTCAGGTGCAGCTCCGTTTCTTTCTGTCAACTTATTGATTCCTGCTCATGCGTTAGGCGTAAAAATTGAGACACTAAGGATTAGTTTCTCTACTTCCTCTTGAACAACCGATGCTACTTCCGATAAGTATTTGGATGAAAAACCCATTAGTGGTTGCACTGATTTCTTTCTAAGATTGGGTGTCCATCCACGTTTCGATCCAGAAGTGCGCCTCAGCGACGGATTGGGAATCTCATTAAAGTTTCGCGGGCGATGACAAATTTACTAACTTTTCACAACCTTACGGTTGTATGGGATACATTTCCTATATTGTTTGATTATTCAAATCAGATATACATTTTGCTGAACTATGTGTCATAAATTATTGCTTCAAGTAAAATATAGTATTTTGTAGTCAACGAGCAAACGTTTTCCAGGGCCTTCAGTCTTAGGGCGTTTAAGGGGAAACTTTCAAACATAGAGAAGTTTATGACCACTCACCATGTATAGAATTTCAAACAGCATAAGGCTAATACCACAACGACCTACTGTTTTGTAAGCTTTCATTTCTTAACGTAAACTCTATATTCTTTGATGTCCGCGGGCAAGCCCATGCAATAGCGCAGTAGTTTAAGCGTTGGTTTCTGACCATTCGTCCTTGGGGTCTGGGTTCGAATCCTTTATGAGGCATGGATGATGTGTTTGTCTGATGACTCTGACTATGTCCTACCCTGGAACCAGTAGATCCGAATTTGGGACCGACATAAACCATTTTGTTGCTCATGCTGGTCGTTCATCCTCTGCTTCCCCACTCAAACAAAAAGTGGTTGAGTGGAAGTTAGGTTGAACTGTTTCTGGATCAGACAGTTCATGATTGTTTTTCATATCTCAGCTTTCCACGTAATAGACCCTTCATGATATTGATATATTGCTCAAAGATAGCTTATTCAAAGAGTCAGAATGACTTATTGGTAGTTTTAAGAGTGCATGATATTTTCTTTCTCAAGCTGCAATTCCATATTATTCACTTTTCGTAAGTTATTTTTACTTATTTCTGGTTTTAACGACTGCCATGAACAACTCTAAGGGCTATAAAAGTCAACTGTGCCTTATTTAGGGTCACTTCTCCCAGGAAAGGGAGAGAACCAGTTCCGTAGGACAAACACACTTCCCATGCTTCGTCTGGGACTCGAGCCCTTGCTGGTCTCGGATAAATAGTCAAAAGGCTGTGCCTCAGATCCCTCGGTCATCAGGGCAGTGTGACGTATATTCTAATTTAACTTTCATTTTTAGTTCCTTTTCCTATGTAAATTTGAGTTTGTTCTCTTTTGCACTTTAGAAACTTAACGTAATATCTTCTCTCTCACATTAAAAATGAGGGCCGCGAAACCTTAATTTGAGCTATCCCGTGCAACTATTGCATCGTACTCTCATTTAGTTCAACATTTCCTTAGTCATGGTTTTAGACATAGCGTAACACCAATCTCCCATATGAAAGAGGATAACGCCATAGCAGCTTTTAGAACTTTACACTGATACGTTGAGTAAAGGTAACTTATTCAAAATTATGTTGAAGTTTTCAGGAAAACTGTGCCTAGATCTTAGCTTACAATTTCATTCTACAAAATCTTTCGTTTCATTTTATTAATCCCTCAGCTATTGTAATTCGTTCGAAAGGGAAAATAACATCGTTGAATTATTTCAGATAAAAACGAGTCTTTTGGAATTAGAGCCATTGATAGATGATCTAATTTAGACGGGGCAAGCACTTCTGCTCCTTTAAGGAGGAGTAAAGTGGAGATTATAACGCAAATGTCGGCATTCAGAGAGGCAGAAAGAAAGAAAGAAAGAGAAAGAGAGATTTGCACACAGCAGGGAGAACATAGTTCTGAAAGTGACAAAAAAACAACTAAGTTTGAGGACCTAAACTTAATGGTGGGCTCTTAGTAGGAGATTTTAAAAGACAATGATTTCGCAATACACGTCTGGAAAGGACGAAATGTTTTTGTCTTGTTAGAAACGTGTCGTTGCTCAGAAAAGAGAACGCTTTGGGAACTTAAAACTGAGTATTTTCGAAGAAATGCGCTAATGATGGTTGGAGGCAAAATGCTATGTAGTAAGTGCAAGTTAAGCAGGCGAAATACAAATCCATAAATGGCGCTTCAGGTAAAGTAAATAAATGAAGATATCAATTCGGAAAGAATTAAGATGACTTATATTTGAATTTATATAACATTTCATTTAGACTATATTGCTGATCGCCTTTGGAATTACTGATGACATTTGTCCTCAACTATGCCGGAATGAGAATGTTGAAATAAAATTAATACATAATGAATATGAAAGATAGTACGTTTCGTGTAAATAATAAAGTAATTCGATCCTGTCTTAGCTTGACAACAGTATGTAGGCTGAAGTGTTCATGATACGAATACATTAACACCACTGTTATAAAAGTTACGCTATTCATTAAGGCTGGAACACAGACGGTACAAAAGATAACTTACCTTAAATTGCATTTTCAAAGTTATGAAAAATTAAAGCATTACGTGTTTGATCTGATCTTTCCCGCAGTTTGCTACTTAATACAATAGATATTTATGCACGTTGATTTTGCCTGAGCTACATTCAGTTAAGGTCTGAAGCTCTAATTTTATGGCTTTACTCTCAGGCAATTAGTATTTAAAGAAGGAGTAGAAATATCCCTGTTGGATAAGGGACTATAGTGTTCTCAATACTGATTTTAAAAGACAACATTTCACATATTCAAATAAACATATTTGGCAAATTGATAATGCCCTAATAACAGTGTAACGGAATAAAGACATTCTTCAAAAGTTAAAAACGAATAGCCAGTCCAGAGGTAGCGAGTGTGGCAGTGGATATTTCACAAAGCGTTCTGTGGCGTTGCACTGGAACATGCAAATATCAAAAGACATATCCAATAGAGATTTGTGCAATGCAGAATATGCAAATAAGAGAGTCGGTTTTCTGTCAGTGGCAATCAGTGCATCTGGGGAAGCTGTAGCGGAAATCCAAAACACCCATTTTCTTCGTCATGTCCGGCAGAAGTCTTCTGGATGATACACAATGATGGCAAACAGTCGACATAGTAGCAGCTGGCTAATCCATAACGAAGGTGGATAATTTTTTTGGTGTGCACTATTCCTTGATCTCATGGTTGTGGGCACGATTTCGAAATTAGTAACGATGATAGCCATAGTCCTGAACTTTCAACATGCTGACTCAGCATAGTTTTATTGAACTCACTTGGAACGTTTACTGAGGTAAACGTTACGCTAATACTCCCGATCAGAGGAGCCACAGTTCAGACCCGTGTACGGGTGGTGCGAACGGGGAGTTGTACGCGACCGACCGTGTGTGCTATACCGGCCGTACTTTGGCTGCTAATTGTCTCACACAATTAGCAGCCAAAGTACGGCCGGTATAGGAACTAGTCAGGAATGTACTTATAGCCTGCGCAAACACCGCAATGGCGGGGTTATCTCACGGCTAAGAGAGTCTCTAGCTTCAGAAAGTAGATTTTACAATTTTTCTTTCGGAAACTTCATATGAAGCTGGTAAAAGAAATAGCCAGAAATTTTGAACGGCAGCATTGATTGAAGTATTAAGAAGAAAAGCAGTATTTGGTTGTTGTGTTTTCCTGTAAATTAGTAAAACCTGTAGAAGTAATTTTTGCGGTTTTAAAGTTTATAAAAACTGAATGACTTCAGACCCCTTTTCACGTCCACATCAATTGTCTGTATAAATGTTCATAAACAAGAGAATCTGAAAAAATTATCAGTTCATTTAATAAAATTTTAATATCAGTGAGGACGAGGTATACAAATTTTTGGACATAACTACGCATCCTTCAGAATATAATAAACTAAAGGATTTTCTTCTTCGTAGGAACGAAGAGACAGAGACCTGTGTAATTTTTTATAGCAGAGTCTAGAGAAAAAAAGTATGTACAAAGCATTGTGCCATTACCGTAAATGTGCTTTTTGTATTCAATAGTAAACAATTTAAGTACTTTTACGTTTTTGTGCCACAATTCTTGACTGTTATTGATTTATTTGCTTACTGATGTTCTGTATTACATATGAATCGGAAAACGTCATTACATACTGTCACACGGCATTTTTGTATTTGTGATCGTGAGGCATTTCAAAAAGGCAGGTTCACTGAAAGAATAAAATTTGCATGATATGATTAACTTTCGCATTAGTGTTTTGCGGTACTTTTGTACTAGGATAAACACCGGGCAATCATTTTACTTTCAACGTGCATATTTGTGTTACATGCAATAAATTGCGATAAATTGAGGTTTACAAAAAATACCTGCAGGTTTCAGAGAATTTGTATTAATAAAACTCCCAAAAAACCTAGTTAATAATATGGGATTTAAAAATTTCAGTAATTGAAAGCTAATAGATTTTTACAAAAGGGCCTCGAAGATATGTTTTGCGGAGGGCTCCAAGTTTTTCCGGCACGCCACTGGTACAGTTCTGGAATATCGTCGAGTACAATACTTTCGGTGATGGTAATGTAGACTGGCTTTTCATTGGGTGGCCACGCCCAATGAAAAGCCAGTCCACATTATGGGGATAATGGTTTTCATTGGGTGGCCACGCCGACCTCCATGTGTATAAGATCACTGTAGCATTGCTAAGGTATGGGGATAATAGTTTTCATCCCCGTGTGAGACCTTATGCGGATGAAGTCTGTTCGGATTTTCTTCAGATGAATGCAGTGTCAGACCTAATATAGCATGGCTGAGGAACGACTGGATGCATGGTCTTGGCATTCAACAGATAGGGTGGCTGGTGGTCTCCCTCGACCGTAATCCAATAAAACATCTCCGGGATGCCCTCGGGAGAGCTGTAGCTGCCCATCAACCACCACCCAAGACCCATCAGCAACTGCGACTGCGTACTGCTCTCGTATAGGATAAGCAGTTATTGCCCTTTGCCGCACTGGACCATTTGATTGAGGGCATAAATCGTCAGCGCCAAGCATGCAGAGGGGAGGAGGACACATTCCATACTGACTCTCATTTTGCATTCAAAACGCTTACCCTCTGTTTGGGTCATTACCTCGTGATCCTCTTCTTTTATGGCGTCATTGCACACCTTTTACTTCATTATCATCTGTACTGTTACAAATGAATCACTGTATGTTGTTTCGCATTTTAAAATGAATTTCTGACGACATCTGAAAGTTATGAATGTACGACTTACTGTTTCGTGTTTAGCTTTTGAAGAGGATTGTATTGAGGCATGTACTGGGGATTCCAAACTTCATTTTGGTGTTCTCTGAGCGTTAGATCTGGTACAAAATAGCACATGCACAAAGCTTTAAATTCCCAGTCACCAGTACATTATTCACAAATAACTCTTCACAAATGTTCTAAAGCAAACAGACTGGCTAGTGAGTAGTTTTCATGACTTCATGAAGGTTCGTAGTTGCATACGGAGTCAAATATACCTAATTTATGGCGTTTTGCAACTGTGCGAGAGAGGATCATAACGATAGGACAAAAAACTCATGCATGACTTAGCCAGTGTAAAAAGGAGCGGGTATTACAAGGATTCGAACGCAAGTTCCTCTGAACAACTCTTTCAATGGGCTAATTAAATGGCTGTTTTAGCAACTAGAATAAAATGATTGTGCGATTTAAACGACTAATATGAGCATTTTTTTCTGAATCACCCTCTTTCGTCTCTTTGTTTGCACTAACTAGTTTAAAAGGAAGGGTTAGGCCCCATAACCTGAAACTTTCGTGTCGATCAAAACAACCCAAAAGTATATTAAAAAGTTTAATTTATATTCTCCAAGTATACTTGCTTATGAATCTACAATTATAACTATCAGAATTTCGAAATGTTAAAGCAGTGGAAATATCAGCTCTTGAGGGTATAAAAGAAAGGAAAATTCCTGACGACACCAGTTTTCATAAAACAATCATTTTAAAGATTCATTAATTTTCGTCCGGGAAGCTTTCTCAAATGCAAAATTCTGAAGTACATTTAAAGTTACAGATAGTAAAGTAAATAATATCCGGAAAGTGCGGTCGTAAGCAAATCTTTTGCAATAAGTAAATCGGCTTTTCGCAAGAGTGCGTTGTATTTTTCACGATTTTTTTTATTAGAGGTTTAACGGCAACCGTGAGCAACTCAATGGACTATAAGAAGTCGCCCGTCCCTAATTTAGGTTCACTGGTTCCAGGGAAGAGAGAGAGCCAGTGCCGTAAGACAAACAGAACAACCATGCCTCACCGGGATTCGAACCCGGATCCCTTTCGGACGAATGATCAGTGGCCATCGCTTAGTTTCAATATTCGCTTTTATTCACTAAAAAGAATTACAATAGAACATCCCCAACCTCACACGCAGTGTGAGAGAAGGGGAGAAATAAAACAAAATGTAGATATTTACAATGAAATGAAAATTGTACAAATGAGCAATGACAGGCATTGCATTATTTGCTGTAAACAGCAGTAGCTCTGGGATAATTGTTCATTGAAGTCTTGGAACATCACTGGAGCGAAACAATTTACAGAAAAAAATTCCGTGCAGTTCTAGTGACATGGGAATCACTGGTGGAAGAGAGTCACTGTGAGGATGAAGAGAACTGTGTAAAAAGGTGACATCAGTAGGAAGCAAACACAATCCAGTTCCAGGAGGAAACATGGTGACGGAACAGTAAAAATAGAAAGTTCCGACGTAGGTTTAAGAGTATTAAAAAAGGAGATGAACAGTCTGGGCACTAGAAAACTGAAACCAGGGACGACACGGCGGCCATGTTTTGAAGAAGGCAGGTAACCGTGCCGTATCATTCGCCAAGGAGTATTCCAGGGTGAGTCTGGCTTTAACCCTGTTGCGTTAGTGTGCAACCAAGGAGGTAGAGAATATGATAGGATCTGGATCTTGTAACTGTAGCAGGTGAGAGAAAATAATATATTTAGCTAGGATAAATAAATACGAACAAACTGGTAAAATAGAGGAGAAACTTGTAAAACTGTGGCCGAGGAAACGATAATCTTCTAGGGTGAGATCACTGGTGCAAGAAGGATGTGCAAGTTGGAACATTCTGTGAAATAGTGGGAGCAGCGTCGGACAGTAAACAAACATGTGTAAGACGTCTCCAACGACGTTACAAATAGGACAGAGATCTGATGATACTATATTTCTCCGGAACAAAGTCGAAGGGCCAGGCAGTCGATTGTGCAAAAACCTCCAGTGCACATTAAGTTCTGAGGAGAATGCCGGTGAATGTTGGGCAGTAGACCAGACCGAGGTTAGTGCAAAAGAAGGAACAAAGGGAATAGGGCAAGGTACAGCAGAAGAAGAACGGAGAAAATGGTACAGGGTGTGGGTGGAATGACTGTGGAGAGGGAGGAGGTCACCGAAAAGGGAAGGAAGAACGGGAAAGGGAGAGAGGCAGAGAAAACGGAAAGGAGGCCAGAGGAATCGACTAGGGAAGGAAAAAGTGATTGAATAGCATGTTTAAGTTGGAGGAAGTTATCAGAGAGTTCGGGCGAGGGTGGGAGGGTAGGAAAAATGTCGGAAACGGGTTTCCATGAAAAATCGGGGAGGACCAGTTATGAAACGGAGAGAGGCTCGGAAAGAAGATCAAAAGTGGAAGAGGGGGGGGGGGGTTGACGAATGAGCGGTAAAGAACGAAGTAACTGAACAGCTTCATGGTAGACTAGAGGAAAACGGGGGGGGGAATGACAGTGTGAATATCCATCTTGAGAAGAAGATGGACGGTGAGGCAGGGATTAAGGGGGAAGTCAGAACATTAAGCAGAAGAATGGAAGCGGAATTGTCAAACGGAGGAAACTGAAACAATCATCTCTACATTATCTCTACCTTCGACTGAATTGTATTGTCTCTACCTTCGACTGAATTGTCAAACGGAGGAAATTGAAAATTCTTACAGGTTTATAACGTATGGTAATTTCTGGCATATTGAGGCCACCACAAGTCGAAAGGTAGAGATAATACTGATGAAGATAACCAATGAGTGGATAATCAAACAATGCTGAGCATTGATGATGTTGTTGCAGTTTGAAGGAGGCTGGTGGCGGTTGTGCAATCCAGGAATGATAAACTAACGAGAGGATGTGGGTGCCAGCAAGCCGTGCACGACTGTGGTAGGTCAGACAACACTTTAGCTTGGACCAGTAAGCAGCGGTGTGAGGTAGTTTCCTGACGAGGGGTCTCCAGGTGGCAGCCGCTGCTGAAACCCGGCTGCCAATGTGCACCCCAAGTATCTTGTGACTGGTGGAAGTCCAATGAGCGCCCCACGGTGAATCGGGGCGATGTCTCCAGGAGCCACACCACAAGCCTGTACACTTTGAAAGGTTTAACGAAGAGCCGGAAGCCGCAGCATACACTTGATACCATGCAAGAACAATTGTGAATTGCCATTCTTCTCGGATGAGAACTGTGAGATCATCGGCGTAGGCAGTAAGAACGATAGAATGGTGCCTGGTGCTATGCTGAATGGTGGAGGGGAGGTTGTAGAAGAGAACAGATAGAGCAAAGGAAACGCCCAAAGAATAGAGAGAAAAGTTGTCCGGAAAGAGGACATCCTTGACGGATGACCTTATGAAACGGAATGGTGGCTGTAAGGAAGGAGGCCGTCCGGATATGGACAACTGAGTCCTGGCACAGGGCAAGGATGGCTGTGATGAAGACAAATGGGAAACCGAAGGCAGAGACCACAGAGGCAAGCCACGGATGACTCACGTTATCAAAGGCCTGCCTCTG
Source organism: Macrothele yani (assembly GCA_039090855.1). Lineage (NCBI taxonomy): Eukaryota > Metazoa > Arthropoda > Arachnida > Araneae > Macrothelidae > Macrothele > Macrothele yani. Next base: position 68,038,369 of record CM077025.1, on the reverse strand, counting down.
ATCAAGACTGAGGAAGGCTAAAGGTTCGGAGGAAAGGTGGACAAGGCAATATGAGTCACGGAGGAGATTAATATTAGTATGAATGCTTCAACCAGGGATGGTGTACGTTTGGTCAGGATGTATGACAGTGGGAAGGACAGGGTTCAATAGAAGAGAGAGTATTTTAGTATAAGCCTTGTAGTCAACATTAAGGATGGATATAGGACGCCAGTTATCCAACTCCAGCAAACACCCCTTCTTTGGAAGAAGAATGATGTGAGCTAGAGTAAAAGCGGGGGAATAACAGATAAAGAAAAAGCAGCTGTAAAGCAAGGCAATAGGAGAGGGTGTAGGAAAGAGGAAAACGTACGAAAGAAATTAAGTGTCAACCCGTCAGGACCAGGTGACGAGTGACAGTTAAGTAAGGCAAGTGACAGTACTACTTCTGCTGTGGTGATAGGCATAGAAAGAGATGTAACAAGATGCGATGGAATATGTGGTAAGGCACGAAGAATGGAATCAGCATGCGGAGAACTTGACTGGAACTGAGCAAAACGTGACTGGAAATATGTTCTAACACCGGAGCAAATGAGAGAGGGGTCATTAGTAACAGTTCCATCGGGTAACTTCAGATTACGGAGGTGATGAGCAGAACGTTTGTGGAATTCTAGTTGTTGAACCAGTTCACATAGATAGTCATTTGGCTGGAGATGAAGGAGCTTGAGGCGGTGAAGAGCTTGTTATGAGACAGGAAGTTGCAAGGCACGAAGTTCAGCTTGGTAATGAGAAAACAGCGGAGAATCAAGATCTAGGGTGGGAAAAATCGAGCGTGCAGCATCAATCTTCACAGAGGCGGTAGTACGTTTTTCGTGGGAATATTGCTTGGTATAAAGAAGAATTTGGGATTTGACATTTAACCAGTGTGGCAAGGGACAAGAAGCAAAAAGGAGCGTATATAAGGCTTGTTGGAGCTGCGATTGGATGGAATTTACGTAGGTTGAATCAAGTAAAAGATCATCATAAAGGGTCCAAGTTCGGTAGTATTGCCGAGGAGATGGACCGGTGTGAAGACACATTACGACACAGCTGTGGTCGGAAGAAACTGTCGGTGTGTGAGAAACGGAGATAACTGAAAAAGAAGAATTGAAGAAACATAAAACCGGTCAAGTCGGGCAGTTGTAGGGGAGGAAGTGGAGTAGGAGCGCCAGGTGTACGAACGAAGAAATGTGTGCAGGTGTCGAAAGGAATCTTGGAGTTGTAGCTGGTTGATGGCTGCAGAAAGTGCTCGGATAAGAAAATACCTGGTATCCGTGGAACTGTCCAATCTGTCGAGGGATGGGTCAAGGGTGCAGTTAAAATCACCACCTAAGATGACAATATCAGTGGTTGGAAGACCTTGAACACAGGATACAAAATGCTCAAAAAGACAGTCTGCATACTGTTGATTGCCGGAAACATAGATGTTGAAGCTATGGTATCGGAAGTTGTGAAGTCGGAAGGACAGAAGCTGCAGGAGGTCACGATAAATCGGTTCGACCGTGATATCAGTAATGAAGGATCGAAGACAAAAATGGATGGCCACCGCAAGTCCTGCGTGAAGACTAAGTCGATGGACATTGTAGAATTGAAATGGTCAGGTTCGCCATCGGTGGTATGGGGTGTTGGGATGACAGTTAGTCTCCTGTAGCAGTAATATATCCGCATCATGCGGTGTAATGTCTTCAAACACTAACGCATTGGTAGGAGGGACGGAGCATCCCTTACAGTTGAAAAAAAGTAATTTTAACTTGAAAGAGGTTGTAGTGGTTGAATATCACTATCAGCACTTCTGTGAAGACTGGTCACACGTTTCTTGAAGTTAGATGTATGCGCATTAGTGACTGTGCCAATTTTCGGCAAAAGAGCAAGTAGATTCTGAAGTTGGGTGATAATAGTAGGAAGCTGAGCATTACGTGATTGAACGCAGTCTAGCTGCTTGAGAGGACGTGACGGTTGATTGAGTATGATGAGAGCAAGATCAGACGGCGCCAGCGGCCCGTCTAATGCAGGGAAGGTTTCCAGATATTCTGCGAAAGCATTTTAGTCCAAAAAGTTTGGAACAGCTGGGGACTTAAGAGATGTAGAAACTGCAGTTGGAGAGAAATACTGTCGAATTGGCGAACGGGAACGAGAGCAGCGTGGAGAAGACGTCACCGGCGAGATTGAACTCTGTCTAGTACCTTTCAACGTGGGAACACCGGGGGAAGCTGGTGGGTGTAGGACAGTTAGATCTGACTCCACATTAGGGGATCCAAGGGAAGAAGATGAAGCAACACGACGGAGGGGTTGCCATTCCTTTTCGGAGATAATACCCTCCGAAGAACGTAGATTAACCACAGCAGCAGGTGTGTACAACGATGGAGAGGTGGCCAAGGTTCCCGTAGTAGAGATCGAAGACTTGGAGACTGCTGACGAATCATCATCTGCTGGGGGAGAAGTCTCTGGAACTACAGTAGCAGGGATCAAGGACGTCTGTGGAGCCAAACTTAGTGTGGCCAGAGAAACTGATGTTGAGGGTGGGGTGGTGACTTCGGGCGGTATGGAAATAGGTAGCTTGGCAGATGCATGTGGACAACGTGATTGGATGTGGCCATATGCCTTGCATTTAAAACAATGCAAGGCAGTAACGATATCGATCCGGAAAATCTGCTTCCCTACAACCACAGTGAGGTCAGTAGGGCAGTCAGCAATGGCATCTTCAGTAGGGAACAGGATCCTTGCTTGGCGACGCAGACCTAAGATGTTCCTGTCATCTGGGTCTGTTGGTGCGGAAGACAGAGTGGAAATGGGACCAACTACTTTTCCACAACGGGAAAGGGCCGCCATTAAGTAATGGTCCTTGATTTCTGGTGGTACGGGGTAGCACGTAACAAGTACGGGGCGCTGCGTGAGCGGGATTCCCAGTAAGGTATGATCCTCAACATGCAGTCAGTCAGATAAGACGCGCTCCACAAACTCTGGCTTCGCAAAATAGATGAGAACAGTCCTAGGTTTCCTCGCCATAAGGGTGATCGCTCCCTTAGGGAGGATTTGGCGTACGGTTAAGGAGTATTTCTTAAGGCTGGTGTCCGGGAGGGCATCAAAACATATGCCAAGTTTATGTGTGCGTAAAACCTCTTGCCCAGCAGCTGAAGTTTCCGGAATTTCGATGCGTAATTTCTTGTTGTCTCTAGTGACAATCATATCAAGAGGCATTGTACATGGATTCTTCGCTGTAGAGGAAGATGAACTGGTACCCTTCACAACGGAAGCATAAGGAAGAGTTGCCGTAGGAATGGGCGGAGATGGGGAAGGTCTAGATACAGTGCTCGCTGCAGCAAATGAAGTACCAGAGGCAACGGATACTGAAGAAGTTAATGACGTCACTGTGGTGTACAATGTCGGGAAATCAACATCCATAGAGTTGGAAGAAGAGGTGGTAACATCAGATAACGCGGCTTGGAAACCAGCTGCGTGTGGCAGTGACGATGACCGAACGTGGCCAGGCGGGGGCGGAGCTTTGCTATCAAGCTTCATACCTGGCCTATCAGATGCGGTCGCCGCCATTTGCAGTGGCTGGGCTACTAAACCCGACACTGGGCAAAGCCAGGACGGAAAAAGAGTTAGTACAAGTAAAGTTTTACTTACAGGACGTCAAGGTCGGACTCAATCGACACAGGAGACGTTCACAACACAGGAGATACACAAAATGACGGCACACACAAAAAAGAACACCAATAAACGCAGGTCAAACATTGAGCACAGGTCAACACAACCTTTGCAAAGCCATCGCTTAGACCACTGCGCCACCGGGCGTCTTACACGATGTGCAATGTCTTTAGTAGGAAATTCAAGATGTTTGCCCTGCTTACTCAATAAAAAGTGTGAAGGGAATAATAGCAATAATACTTTATAATAAATTTACTTTGGTAGCAATATATCATAGTGAAAAAATCAGCTCAAAAGTTTTCTACACAAAATGTTTTTAATCAAATATTTCAGCAATCAGTTTATCAGGTAATTCATGGACACATTTCTTAATACTTGTCAAACGTTTGAAACTTCAAGGAAAATATTTACTCATCAAAAAGATTTTAATGTGATGATCAAAAAATTTCAAGATGTATTTAGCAAAAAATTATTCTACCTTAAATAAAATGAACATTGAATTAGATAAAACCGACATTATCCTAGCATCGGTTTTTCATTTCTAAATGCCTGTAACGAATTTCTTATGCTGATAAAAGGAATTAATTTTACGTAATTATTAAATAATTCAGTTTGATTATGTTACATAATTCTAATCATATTGAAGTAAAACTTTGGTGGGGGCTCCTCGCAGCACACTGACTGCAGTGTGGCCACCCCTCTCTGATTTGAAGTCAGTGTTTCCTGTAGGGGGCATGGAGCAAGTGTATCACCTATGACACATATATCAGATCCAGCCCGGGCGATGAACGAAAGCCTCGTCTCTGAAGACTCGGACACCGGTCTGCTTTCAAAATCGAAGAACTTTCTCAGGTCGATTCATAAATCAATGATTTGCTATGCTGTTTAAAGCATAATTCTCAGATTAACTAAATGCCAATACAATTTAAAGCACACTTAAGTTCTTTACTGACACTTTCTGGAAAGAGTCGAAACATTTGTTGAATAAAAAAAAAAGTGAGAGTATACCTTCTGCATAATATGCAGGTTGTAAAATATTATTTAGAAAGGAAACGTATTTTTAAATCCAAATTGCGAGTCAGATTATGTGTCTAGTATTCGTACGATAATTTGCCACATTCCAACAGAATTTTGACTGACGCTGCTGGTTTTATCAAGTCAACAAACATGTCCCAGCGATTCAACGGAGAAAGAAACTTCCGTTTTCTCTATAGCAATAAAAGGTACACCACACCGGTGGCGCAATGGTATAAGCACTGGCTTTTGGCTATTCGTTCGATATGGGTCCGGGTTCGAATCCCGGTGGGGAATGGATGCTTTGCTTGTCTTGCGACACTGGAACTTTCCTTTTCTTGGAGTCAGTGACCCTAAATTAGAGACGGGCGATTACTAATAGCCCATTGAGTTGCTCACGGTGGTGGTCAACCCTTCTTCCTTCCCCAAAAAGTACAATGTTGCTTTGCCAACCAAAACAACAATTCATTTATAAGAACCAAACTTTAAGTCTATGCTGCAACAAAAACTATGAAACCTTTATAGTAACTAACAAGAAAGATGACTCCGAATTTTCGTGCAATTAGCACGTCTTGTGAATCCGTTCTGACGCAAATTAAATTTATCAAAGCTATTCAAAGTCAATGGAACCGGTATTTAAAACAATAGCACCTGACGGAAGAAAGAAGTTTTTCAATCGGGTTTTTAATCCCTCAAATGTTGCTGTAAACGGAATCGTGAGCTTACGTCCTCTGGTTGCAGACTTGTGCGTTAGGAAAAATATAAATTTATATGAGAAACATTTCGCACCGGAAACGCTCTCCAACACAGAAATAATTTTTCAAATCGGACTCTTAAAAACAGAGATATCGACAAAAATAAATGTGACTTTACGCCCCCTGGTTGGAAAACCATGCATTATTTTAGGAAGAAAGTATTCTGAAAAGATTTTTCGATATGAGCGGTATCGGTCCAAGAAAGGTAAAAAAATTAGTCGAGTTTTCAGGAGCCCAGGTTATGCTGCAAATACACCAGAAGCAGATATTAACACTTATTCCCCCTGGGGCCAAACTATTCTTTACCAAACATTAGAAACTATATGAAAAATATTTTCCATCAGGTGTTGTATGTGATACAGGAAGCATTTTTCAAATCAGAGTTTTAGAAACAGAAATAATGCAGAAAACAAGGCAATTTCCCATTGCGCCACTAGCGGAAAGTCTATGCTTTACTTGAAAATTTTGAATTTATATGAAAAACATTTCGCATCGGAAACACTATCCAACAAAGAAGGAAGTTTTCAAATCGGACTCCTCGAAGTAGAGAAATTGACAAAAATAAGATATACATCTACGCGCCCTGGCGTAAAAACCATGCATTATTTTAAGAAGAAAATGTTCCTAAAAGGTTTGTCGACATGAGTAGTATCAGTCCACAAACGACTTCTTTTTCAATCGAGATTTCAGAAGCCCATATTTTGCTGTAAATACATCAGAAGCGGAAATTAAGGCTTACACCCCTGATGGCCAAACCCTTTTTTTTTACCAAAATTAGAAATTATGTGCAAAGGATTTCCCATTAGGAACTGTATCCGCTGCAGAAATGTTTTTTTCAAATCGGAGATTTAGAAGCAGAGATATAGGGGGGCACGTAATTTACCTTTACGTCTCCTAGCGGAAAGCCTATGAATTACTTGAAGATTTTGAAAATATATGAAAAAGTGTCACACCTGAAACTCTATCTAATGATAAAAGAATTTTTCAAATCGGACCATTAGAAGCAGGCATATTGACAAAAATATGATATACATCTATGCCCCCTGGCAGAGATACCATGGAATATTTTAAGAAGAAAATATTCCGAAAAGGTTTATCGACGTGAGTGGCATCGGTCCACGAAAGAATTTTGCAATCGAGATTTTAGAAGCTCAGATTTTATGGCAAATATATCAGAAGCAAAAATTAACACTTACGACCCCTGGTGGCCAAAGTATTCTTTAACAAAAATTAGAAACTATACGCAAATGATTTTCCATCGAGAGCTGTATCCGCTAAAGAAAACATTATTCAATTCGGAGTTTTAGAAGAGACATATCGAGGAAAACGTAATTAACTTTCAACGCCGCCTGGAGGAAAATCTAGTAATTTGAAAGAGTAACTATACCTAAAATACTCTTCGACATAAATGGATTCGAAAGATAAAAGAAGTTTTCCAATCGGATGTTTAGAAGCAAATATGTGGAACAAAATGTATTTTTGAATTCGACATCATCTGCATTTACGCCCTCTACCGGCGAAATTGTACATCGTAAAAAAACCGAAATAAAGGATCATCATTCGCATATTTCAGGCTTCCCAATGCAAAAGAAATTTTTCAAATCGGACTAATAGTTGCAGTGATATCGTGTCTACAGACGGACGGACGGACAAACTGATAACATAAGCACGATCTTTTTTTACAAAAGACGTGCTAAAAATGCGATGCCTTCATGTCACCAAAAAGTACGATGGGTGTACAGAAGCAAAGCTACAAGAAGCACGTCTCTGTGGGAAAAAGAAAAGGTTGTAAAACAACTAAAACTACTACCCATTAAATCAACGATGTCTCCATAACGAAAAGGATAAAAACGGCTATGGGGAGAAAGCAGCTGTAGAGGTGATGTTCAAACAAAGTGACCAGTTATGAAATGTTTCGTAGTGAAGATGGGATGTGTCGAGAGCCCTGAACTCTTTTGGTCTCCAGGACAGTAATTTCCGTGCAGTATGTTATTCACTAAAAAAAAAAAAAAAAGTGGAAAAAATGTTGTGAGATGATACATCAAAAATTATTTGACTTCCTGCATTCGAATAAAATTTAAAAAAATCCAAATAAATTCTTAGTGTCCTGGGAATTTCGTTGATGTAGCAATATTGTGTTACAAATATGCATTTACGCGAAGCACTTACGTCTGTGTCCTAGCCTACTCTACCCTTGCGAAGAATAATTATTAATGACACTCGATGTGATACACCGCACAAAATACAGAATCCCCACTTGATCGAAACGATGAGGTCGGTGTAATAACTAGCAACGCGCACGAGCATTTCATGTCAAAACCACCGGGGAATAGTGCACAACAGGATCGACACTCGATTGGCGCTGTTAGAGAGTAACGAAAGCGTAAATGCTACCGTGAGCTGTGAATACGCGACAGATGTTTTCATCGCCTTCAACTAAATTATTATTGACTAATGATGGGTATATACGTTCCACTAGTATGACGGTCGAATGCAAACTGGACTTCAAATAGTGAAAAGGGATTTAAATGAACGAAAAGGGATTACAGACGATGCGAGGGAGAAGAGATTCAGGGTGACATTTACCGTTTGGCTAGATCTAACTTAAATTAATATCAACTATAATAAGGCCGACAGAAGATGGCAGTGGTTCTCAATAGGCGGCCCGCAAAGGATGCCAGTCGTGCCCGCGGTAAAAAATTAAACCAGAAAGAAATGTATAAAATTAACAGGCTAAAACAGAATGTTTATTATTATTTATAATATAAAACATATAAATAATTTTGTTTGATTTCTTTCTGTAACTGCGTTTAAAGGTTTCAGAATATGAATTCAGACGTGGCAAATAATAAATTTAATTATATTTTTTCTGCGGGATTCTCTGACGCTCCTATGCAACTGTCTGCTAGGCGTTACGGGAGAGGAGAGCAGGACTCCCATATCTGTGTGTTCGGTTTTCCACTCAACGCGTCATCCATGAATTCTCGCTGGCAGCGTTTGAAGCTAACTCTTCCCGCGATTTATTCCGTATCGTGCTTCATGCAGCGCCGAGTACAACAGCTCTGACTATTTTGATCGTTCAAAATATTGTTCTCAACGCTAAAAAAGAGGAAAACTGACAGTGAAAACCGTGAGATTAACAATGACTGGACAGAGAAGTATTTGTTTATCTTACCACAAAGAAAAAGGGGGTATTCCTTTATGCGTGGTATACAACGAAACTGTGTCCGTATGCAAATAATACAATATGAGACGCCACTTCGATATTAAACATGCGAGTTTTAATCAGAAGTTTCCTCCTAGATCGGACATCTGTAAAACTGAAATACCTTCTAGAAGTGTAAGTTATTCGAAATAATCTGAAATTTTTATTTTTTTTTTTCATTTGCCGGCTATGTAAGGTTTACTTTATAATGTTCACATTACCATCAATAAATCTTAAAATAAAAATAATGTTCATATGAGTATCAGTATGATATGTATATTCCATAATAAAAAAATGTGGCCCCTCGTAAAAAGTAATTGAGAACCAGTGCTGCATGGAGTAATCCCGGACAGTATAAATTTGTATCAGACAACTTATTGCGTGTAATCAGTCACTAATTACTTTGGCGAACATACTTCAGCACTTCCACTAGTGTAATACTGCATGCGATCTCCTGAATAGTCTACCTTAGCAGCAGCTGATAAGGATATAACAAAATATCACTACACGTTCTACTACGACTTGCTGGCAGCCAGTACCTGCAACTTCCGTAACAGCGTACTTGTGGAATGACAAATATTTCCGCATTTCAAGCTGTGACTCTTTCATTCCTATTTATTAAAATCCCCCACGCTCCCCCCCCCCCCCAAAAAAAAAAAACAACAACAGTGGACTGGGCTTGGACTGAAGCTTCGAATGAGTTTGGAGGAGCTGTGGCTGCAATTACTCCCAGAAAATAATTTGAAGTTGAAGTCTCCAAATTTTTCTTCTTCATTTTCTATTTCTTATATGTTGCTCCGATTAAATTTTGAGCACATTGTTTCATGAAGAAAAAACAAGAGCAATTGTGATATTGCCGACAAGCCATTCCAAAAAAAGAAAATGGTGCGCTGATAATAACACACACATTAGGTACCTTTTATCATGTCATTAGATTAGTTCACCTAAAATTATCGCTCAAACACATTTGCATGAAAACTGACTAGTGCACAGCGATTTTATTTCAAAAATTTAAACTAGTTTCGGAATGACTGTAAAACGATTTTCATTCCATCTTAATTTCATCAACGTGTCCAGTGAAGCATTGAGTCATTTCGTTAAAGAATGTGTTTTCAGCAATCCGGTAGAGCGCAAAATCCCTCTTTTTTCTCTACCACTCCCTAGGATCTGTGTTACAGTGTAATCAAAATATTTGCAAAAACATTGCATGGTTGCTCTTAATGGTCTCATTTGAAATTTCCACTTAATTTTTTTGGGAATCTCAAGCAGCTTTATTTTTGCTTTGTAACGATAAATTCAAATGCAAAGGAAATTAAAGAAGGAAAAACACTTTGGAATGCGACGTATGTAACTTCAGAAACGTTTTTTATTTAACTACCGCAATTTCATTCCTTCTGGAAGAGGAATCCGAGATTCAATATCTTCTACGTGCAGGCGATTCGGCGAGGCAAAGAATGCTTCTCAATTACATCCGCACCGTCCTCATTCCTGTAACAAGATTCGCATGGCATTACGATTATTAATTTTCTCTTACATTTACGCTCTCGCACATTCCAGCTCGGTTTTAAAACGTTTAAAATCACCCCAAAACTTGATACACGATAACAGAGCTACATAATAAAAGAAATGAAGATATGAAAACCATTCCGATATGGAGCAGAAACAGATGCTTATGATATATATACGGCTGGCTGAAAAATGACAGTTAATTAGATATAAATATTATTTTCTTACAGCTACAAAAAAAAAAAAAAAAAAAGAAGGATTCCTGTATCAGGTAATGCATCCATTGCCATTCCTAATTAAAACACGACGTTTATTAAAAGATTCTAATTCTCATCATTCGTACCATCTCTGTAATCGGTATTGCAAATGCGCAGTGTAGTACTTGGCGATGAGAATTACCATTGCCCGTTTTTGCAAATATCACGAAAGGAATTCTGGTCTTCCTAGCAAGTTGGTGACCTTAAAATATTCTTTAAAATAATAACCTTAGACACGCGTCGTTCAGAGGCGTCTTCCAGAAATTTAACAACCTGTTCTGTAAACCTGGCTCCATGCGCAGCCACGATGTACCGCAAGGGTATGCCCAAAAGTGTATTGGAAGGGAGAGGCAGTGTACAATGTACTCCGCAAATATCAAAACTCTTTTACTATTGCTGCTTATCATGTGCACAAAAGTCAAATACTTACATAATAGTATCATTTATGGAGAAGTATGTAAACACTGTAATCATACAGGTGCGTTTCTTATAACAGGCTCCAAATGGCAATTCGGTTTTTAGGGTGTCCTTGGCAATTAATTCAGAGTATAAAGTGCATCTAACACTGTTATTTTCATAATGAGTAACACGGGTACTTACTCATAAAACATTCAAGTAGTTTTCCAGTCCATACTGACAAACGAGATTTCTTCAAAACATTGGGAAACACACTCCGCTTATTTTTAGCACGGTAGGATCAAATCAAGTTCACCGCACATTCATGTGACTGACGGACAGTATTCACGAAGTTATTACTGCATTATGGAAAAAAAGAATTTATAACTTAGGAAAGCAAACATAGTATGATGCAAAGTAGTAACACTTGCTCTTTTTTTTTTTTCGGGTTGAAGGTTTAACGATCACGTGAGCAACTCAATGGGCTATAAGCAATCCCCGTCCCTAATTTAGGATCACTGGTTCCAGGGAAGGGAGAGAGCCAATGCCGTAAAACAAGCGCAACGTCCATGCCCCACCCAGATTCGAACTCGGACTCTTCTCGGACGAATGGTCATAAACCAGCGCTTAGACCAATGCGCCACCGGGGTAGATCTCTCTATTTTTAACAACCGGTGCGAACCAGCTGAATTACACCACTGCCGTCGCTCATGTCTCATGAATTGGTTTTGTAAAAGCATCCTCGAAAACTTATACACACAAAGTACCACAATACACATCCCAGTTAAAGTAAATATGCATGCAAGGGAGCTCACAGACTGAACTACAGTACAGATTCATAGCATTCAATCCTATATTTCTGAAAGCGGGTTTTATGAATACGTATATACACAGTTGGTTACAAAAGTATCCTACCATCATCCGCCACAGAATAAAATGTTTCCATCTATTAATAACTAAAAACAAGGTTTTATACAAACATTTACAAATATATCAATTAGATTTGGTAGCTAATAATAAAAGCAACAAAGAATTCACAAAAAAAATTATGCAAAATACGCAAGCTTCTGAAACTAATAACACAGAACTATTCGTCCAGCAAGTGGCCATGCGTAGAAATCGGTAAAAGTCTTAAATATGTTTTGGCGTAAGCGTGTATGTGAAGGATCTGTAAGCTTGAAAGATTATTTTGTAGCTTTGTTCGTTCTTAAAAGCTTTCAAATTAGTAAAAATGCCCAAAGTTCGTGAAACCAACTTACCAGAAAAGAAACTCGTTGCTACATTAAATGAGAAGGGGTATTATAAACGAAGAATTGCAAGTGAGACGAAAATACCTCGTAGTACAGTGCAAGGTAGCATTAAAAATACAAAAATGAAAATTTGTATGTTATTAAGCCTCGCTGCGGACGGCCAAAAATACGAAGCGAAGGTGAAGAAAGTCGAATTGTGAAGCATATTAAAAAAAAAAAAAGCTCAAGCAGTCGTAGTGGTAAGGAAATAGATGCAGATGTTCTAATTAGTTCTGGAAAGAATTTTAGTATCGAAACTGTTTGGCGTACGTCAAGGAAGCGTGGATATAATAATCGGATAGCACGAAAGAAACCGTGGATTAACAAAAGAAATATGAAGGAAAGACTCGAATTTGCAAAAAAATACGTTAATGAGCCAAAAAGCATTTGGAACAATGTTATTTTTAGCAACGAAAGTAAATTCGAAATATTTTGTTGCTTACCAAGAAAAGGAGTATGGGTAAACTTGGAACTGAATTCGATAAACCACACCTCCAATCGACTGTCAAGCTTTCAGGCTGGTCCTTAATAGTTTGAGGTTACATGTCGGCGGCTGGGCTTGGAAGCCTTCATTTAATTGAAGGAAAAATGAACCCATTGCATGGATGTATATGAACATCCTAAATCGGAATTTGAAATCTAGTGCACGAAAACTCGGAATAGAAAATGAATTTGTGTTCCAACAGGACAACGATCCTAAACGTTGGTTGGAAATACGAAAGAATTGGCTTTTGAATAATGTCCCAAAGCAACCCAAAACACCTCCTCCATCCCCAGACATGAATCCCATGGAACACTTCTGGGGAGAACTAAAAATCTCTTTAACTAAGTGCAACGTTCTTAATAAGGACATGTTAAAAAACATATTCAGGAAGAATGTCAAAAAAATAAGCCCCGATTTAACTAAGAAACTGATAAAATCTATGCCTAATGGACTGAAAGCAATTATGAACTCTAGAGGATACGTGACAAGATATTAATTATTTTAATTTATTATATATTTCTGCCATATTTCATACTGGCCGGATATTTTTCTGTGTGTGCTTTATTTCAAATGTTTCATTTAAATATGTAGTCCATATTGCCTAAATGGCCTCATGTTTTCTTGCATAACATACAGGGTGTCTATAAATGAAATATATAACTTCAGTATGCTATTAAAAATATGATAGAAAAACTTACTTTTAACGTCAAGAGATATTCAAGTGTTGAAGTTTGTTAAGTAAGATGATAGATAGCGCCAGGTGCCTCATGTAATGAAAAATCTCGTCAAACACGGAATACAACAGACATGGCTTCCCCAGTGGAGAAAGCAGTGTGTGTGTTCTGGTTTGCAGAGTCAAAAACTCTAACAACAGCTCCGCTTAAGTTCATAACGGAGTACAAAGGACAGCCGCCGACAAGAAGGAGCGTCGAACAATGGGTAAATAAATTCAAACCAACAGGAAGTGGCTTGAAAAGTAAAAGCACTGAGAGACCTTCGATTTCAGGCGAAAAGGTGGAAGACGTGCGTAAGGCTTATCTAAGGAGCCATAAGAAGTCCGTCAGCGTCGCCAGTCGTGAACTCGAAATACCGCGAGCAACAATTCACAAGGTTCTGCATAAACGTCTCCATCTATATGCGTGTAAAGTGCAGTAAGTGAAAAATCTTAGACCAAATGATCAACTTCGTCGAAAAGCATTTGTGGTAGCTTCGTCAATCGCATTGACGAAGACACCACACTCCTTTCATGAATTTGTTTCAGCGACGAGTCGACATTCCATGTTTCTGGCAGAGAGAATAAACATAACTGCCGAATCTGGGGCACGGAAAATCCCCATGTGGTCGTAGCACACGAAAGAGACAGCACGAATGTTAATGTTTGGGACGGCCTAATGGAAGACAGAGTGATAGGGCCCTTTTTCTTCGCTGAACTAACAGTTACTGTCATAACGTACCTGGATATGTTAGAACAACTCGCAATTCCACAACTCCACAATATTCAAGACATCATTTTCTAGCAAAATGGAGCACCTCCGCACTGGTCTTTGGATGCACGCAGATCTTTAGACCACTATGCATGGCCACCCTGTTCTCCTGATATTAACCCGTGCGATTTTTTTCTTTGGGGCTTTATTAAAGACATTGTGTACAAGAAAAAAGATACATCTATCACTGAGCTCAAAGAACGCATTACTACAGCCTTCCTCCTTGTTACACCTGACATTCTGCAGCGTACGTGGGTGGAACTAGACTATCGTTTAGACCAGGGGTTCTCAACCTTTTTGCCCCATGCACCCTTTTCACCATATGTCAGAAAGGTCATCCCCCCCTCTTTCCAAAACTGCAAAAATGGATTATCAAATTTAATGAATATACCACTGAAAATCTTTTTTTGTCTATATTAGTGCATATATATTTATTTAGATTATTTTTATAGCAGAGTTTTATAAACAGCAATAGAAAACGTTGATGAGTTTTAGAACATGAATAAAATTAGTTTTTTATATTCGTAAACTAAATATTTAAATCTGGCTTAATAAAATGACACATACTTCAATTAATAAAAAAATCAATAACATGTCTTGGATATTGTAATCCATTTTATATTAAATGAGAAACCTGTGATTGTTTTTTCTTTGCCAATTCTTGGATACTCGGAGTAGTGCTTGAAAAAGCACAACGCAGGTCACTTTCAATCTCCAATCTACTTCGTTGTTTCGTTTTCATTTGCAGCAGAGTTGAAAAGCCAGACTCGCAAAGATAGGTCGACACAAATGGAAGCAATGCACGGGTAGCTCTCTCAGCCACTCTTGGGTAAGAGTCACACATCAGAGGCCAAAATTCTGTGACCGGTTTCTCATAAAACATGTCTCTTACTCGCGAATTCATCTTGAAAAGCATCAGGAACTTTTTCAACCGATAATTTGAATGGATTTCGCACTAGTCCAACTCCTCATCACAAAGTTCAGGAAAATATCGGCTGAATTCATTTTCTAGTGCTGTCAAATGCTGCAAAATTTCCTTTTTTGCAAATTCTGGAAGTACTTCGTCATTACCACTAGTAACAAGAATTGATGACAATTCCTCAAACATTGCAACATTTTTCATGATGACTTTTCTCTTCCAATTTTCTAGTTTACTCATAAAAGCTTTCAAAGAATCCATGAATTTTATGATGTTGGTATTTCTCCCTTGCATCTGAAGATTCAATTTATTCAGCTGCTCAAAAATATCGACCAAATTAGCAAGGCGCAAGATCCATTCCTCATCGTCTAACCAGGCAAAAAATTCCATCTTACCCTTAATTTCACAAAATATTTTAAGCTCATGTCTAAGCTCAAATACTCGCTCACTTACATTGCCTCTTGAAAGCCAGCAAACATTTGTGTGGAAAAGAAGCAAATGATGGCCTGCATCCAGGTCAATACACAACTGCTTGAAAAGTCGTGAATTAAGAGCACCTTTTTTGACAAAATTCACAATTTAAATTGTTTGATCCAAAACCATCAATAGTGGAGCTGGAAGTGTTTTTGAGGCCAGTGCTTGACGATGGATCATGCAATGAATGCCTTTCGCTTTTGGAGACACCTTTTTTACATTAACTTGAAATCCAAATTTTGTACCCAACATAGCTGGTGCTCCATCTGTACAGCACCCACATACATTATCCCACGAAAGATTTTCTGACTCAAAGAAAGGTGAAACCTTTTTCAAAATATCTGAGGCCGTGGTAGTTGTTTCTGGAAGAGAACGAAAGAGAAACTCTTCTTTAAATGAACCTAAGTGAAGATATCTTGCGAACACCAGTAACTGGGAACACGATGCCACATCAGTCAATTGATCAAGTTGAATTGAAAATAAGCCAAATGCTGCACCCTAACTCCTGCATAACTTGATCCTTGATATTAACGGCTATGTCACTAATTCTCCTTTAAACAGTACTGTTTGATAGTGAAACGGCTGCAAGTTTTTCTCCATTTTATTTCCCAACACAATTTCCACCATTTTGAGAGCGTAAGGTTTAATCAAAGTTTCCCCAATTGTATGTGATTTTTTTTGCTTTGCTATCTCCAATGCTATGACGTAAGAAGCTTCGGTAAGCTTGTGGTTCATTTCTTGAAATGCCCCTGTT
Organism: Macrothele yani; assembly: GCA_039090855.1. Classification (NCBI taxonomy): domain Eukaryota; kingdom Metazoa; phylum Arthropoda; class Arachnida; order Araneae; family Macrothelidae; genus Macrothele; species Macrothele yani. The sequence goes on along the minus strand of CM077025.1, from coordinate 68,022,166 downwards.
GAATCCAGTTTCAAATTTTTATGAGTGCATTCCCATGTCGTTCAAAAAGCTTTTGTCCTTGTTCTTCTGTTGAGGATGAACATTCTGCAAATGTTGATTCGACTTGCTTGGTTTCAGGGAATCATTTGACAAAACTTTGCTACAAATAACACATTGATGTCTGTCTTCTCCATTGACTTTAACGGATGTGAATCCATATTGAATATATGAATTATCATACGCTCTTTTTTTGACATTCATTCTGTTCTATTGATATATAAAAAGTTCACGAGGAAATAGTATCACAAGCCCTTCAGCGACAAAAATCCCCTCCCTCAACTACAACTTCCTTGCAAAGAATGAACGCGTAATAACAAGCTCCGACGTTACAGGGTGATATGAACACGTATAAACTTGCTTTTCCTTCTGTGCTACAAAAGCTCTTCCAACCGGTTTCGAGCGAGCGGTGACTTTGGCAGCACGCCAGATTCCTCTCTCGGTTCTTCATATTTTTTTCTTCACTTGGGATGCAGCAGCGAGTGCCGCGGTGAAGTCAGGGGACTGAAAAGACGATGTGCCAGGCTGGCGCCACATCCCCCCCTTGAAATTACGAAATTCCCCCTAGGGAGTAATTCCCCCCCCCCCCCCCGTTGAGAACCCCTGGTTTAGACATCCTGCGAGCAACCAACGGAGCACACATGGTGACCTACTAACATTTAAAAAAACTTTCACAGCTACTATGAGTTTGAACATTAAACGAAAGTTGTTATTTATTGTACGGTTTTTTTTCAAAAGCATACTGAAGTTGTATACTTCATTTATGGACTATGAATTCTCAAAATCTAGAGAAATTAAATTAAATATAATATTATTTCATCCACGTTTTTAATATCATACTGATTGAAAATTTATCTGTAATGACTGTGGCCAAATACTTTTGTGACCAACCATAGGTCTTTCTAAATGCTTGGAAGAATGCCACCGAACACTCGGGTGTTTAACGAGCAGTCTATTGAGAAGCGTTCTGGACGTTTAGAAACACCAGTACAATAAGAAATGGAAATATATTGTTAAGCCCTATTGTGGGGGAATAGTGTACTTAGAAAATTAGAAGCATTTTAGACAATATTCACCGCTGTTGGAAGAAGCCCGTGCTGAAAGAATTTCCGTTAGTGGAACTTGTAAACATGGGAGAATCGGTGAAAAAAATTACGCAGCGTGATAGTTTGCAGTAGAATAACTAAGGAAAATGTAGGAGAAATTGTAGTCAAACTTATATAAATACAAATGTGCATTGCCATTGCATTGAAGGAAATTGCGTGACTTGAAAATCAGAATATAAATGTTAATAGAATAATAGCAACAGGTAGCAGATGATACAAGAATGTTTCCGACAGTTATATATAAACGGAGATGCCGTTGAACTAAAAAAATTACCCCACCTAGTAGGAATATTTTACATCAAAAGACTGCAAATGCATGCGATATTTTATAACTGCATTCTTCAGTTGCTAAGAAAATTCCGAAAATGACTCTTAGGAGCGCAGGTGTATTGCCGAATCTCAATATACATATTTACGTAATCTTGCAGTAATGCGTACATCTGTAGCAAAATCTGTTTATAACACATCAGAAAAAAATTACGTAAAGTTTTACACCCAGCTTTAGCTATCGAGTAAGGAAAGAGTCTTTCCAATTCAGCTTTTAGAAACACAGATATTGTTCCAATCATAAAAAACATATTTGCCACACATAGCCAGAAAAATGTACACCACAGAATTTCTAATCGGCACGATTCGGCGGTTAGCTTTGTGGAAGCAAAAACTGAATTTTCGCTTTTGATTTATAGATGCAAAAACAGTTATCGTGTCTACAAAAGACAGACAAAGTAATGATATAGTCACGTTTCTTGTTTTCAAACGTTGTGCTAAAAAACGTGTTAGAGAACAGGAGTCTCAGCAACAGAAAAATAAACTCTCACAGATTAAGTATCACACTCAATGAACGCCCTCTTATTCCATAGGTCTGCCGAAATCTGAGGCGAAGAGTCAACTTTAAAAGAAAAGAAAAAAAGAGAGAATATAAGATTGGTTGTATGTTTTTTTCCAGGTTTTAGTCTGAAGAAATTAGAGTTTAAATAATCTTTTTAAGGCGTTTTATAACCGAACGGTATGAAACTTGTTCAAAGTGCTCTTTCTCATTAACCTACGTGTTGTATTTTGTTTTGTTTGGGAGTTTAACAACCACCGTGAGCAACTCAATGGACTATAAGCAGTTGCCCGTCCCTAATTTAGGGACACTGGTTCCAGGGAAGAAAGATAGCAAGAGCCGTAAGACAAACACAACATCCATGCCTCACCGAGATTCGTACCCGGATCCATCTCCGACGAATGGTCAGAAGCCATCGCATAGACCACTGCGGCACAGGGGCGGCGTGTTGTAGTTGGATCGGCATAAGATAATACACCAGTCTTTCATTCTTGCCCGACCAGTTACAAGACGCTGTTTGTTTTGTATTTACAGAAATTGATCTCCATAAAATCTCGTCTCCGTAAAAAAGTTGTCTCCGTAAAATCTCGCACAGGACATGGAGACGAATTATTTTGGGACACGAATATGTTGGAAGTCATACTGACCTTCTGGATCGGTTACTTCGTAAGTTGTTCTGCAGGGGGTAATCAGACATTCGGACCACTCTGTATATGTATAATAAAGGTAATATTTGAAAAATGTAATTTAAATTTAAGATTGAAACCTAGAAACATCACTAGTTTTTCAACGAGCGTCCTTTTAAACATGAAACTACGAAAACCGAGGTTATCTTTTCTGTCGTTAAACACTGTAATTGCTTATAACAATTCACTGTTGCTTGATAACAAAAAAGATCGTTAGAAATCATAAAAATTATATGTTTTTCCAACCGAACATAATATCATTTCAAACTAAAAAGCATTAAATCTGATATGGTGAAAATTTAAAACACTTCGCTACAAATTCTCAGCATTTCCATTTTGAAATTATTAGAAAATTGGCCCATCACATAAGAGATAGGCCAGGGGCAAATTTAAGCGACGACTGTTGCCACAATGGAATGAATGGCTTATATTCAGTAGATCAAGTATAAAAGTCATTCTTTTGTGAGTATTAATCCTCTTTACGAAGGAAGATACTTTATGCAGAATATCAAACGGTCTACATTTTGCATGCCTGCAGAAAAAAAACCTTGAAATTTCGTTAAATATAAAACAACTGACTGCGTATGGCATTTTTATCAAATAAAAATTCCTACAAAGTGAAAGGAAAAGAAAAGCGAATGGTAATAGCATTAATGACTACTGTTTGAAACACCGACTGCACCTCAAAAAACTCTGTGGCAATTCACATACTGAAATAACTGGCTACTCCAGTTAATGGTAAAAATGTCGCATTATTGTTCACCCCCAGTACGTCGTCGGGAGAAAGAGAAGCCACCCGGTAACACAATGGTATAATTACTAGCTTCTGGTCATTCGTCCGAGTGGTTCCTTGTTCGAGTCCCGGACGAGGCATAGGCAACGCCTCATCCGGGACGACACTGGAATTTCCCTCTGCCTGGAACCAGTAACCCGAAATTTCGGGACTGCGACTATTTATTGCCCCTCTGATAATAATGTAATTTTTCAAGCAGCTAGTTATGGTTTCTTTTATTGAATGCCTTAGAAAAGTTAAAAAGCCCTACAGTTATTTCTGCGGAATTACATTTCTTGCGAAAGTTGCTTAAAACTGAATAATGAATGAATGCTGTTGGAGTAGAATTTCGGAAGGGAATATCTTACACTACATCTTAAACAACCCTTAGAAGTAGGAAGCTGGGAGATTTGGACTACGGTGCCCGATATGAAAGACACGTAGAAATGAAGTGCAGAAAGATACGTGTCAATCAGACAGTTCTGACTTCAACTCAGATTCCACGGGGACCTAGATTCTTGGCTACCATTCGCTAGATGACAAATCAAGGAAACTGTAAGTAATGGACCTGTCAATGGAAGTACGTCAGTACTTGTGTGTTTTATCTAGCACACTTAGGATTATGCTGTCTAAGAATGTCTGCATTTTCCAGTGCTCACCATTTACTGATCCAATCGATAAGACTCACCTTGGAACTGGTCTAGAGAAGACCAGTTCCGAGGGATTAAAAGCTTACAAAGACAAAACATTTTCCTGTTTTTTTCTCCAAATTTCATCCTGGTTTTCATGAAATATTATTTTATTCTAGATAACTAATGTCTATACTAAGAGATTTCTTTAATGATACTTTTCTTAGTATTGTACTTATTTCATGCACTTTGGGAACATGTAGGTTTAGTAAGAAGTGTAAGTTTATGATTATTTAGTTTTAGGAAGATAGCATACAACTGTGACTACATTAAAAACCCAATGCCATCATTATTTACCTGGATACACCAGCATTGGCATTAATTATGAGTATTATTTTATAAAGCTTATCATTAACAATGTCTTGTAAAAAATTGACTCAGCATTGCATAATTTGAATTTGCATTCCAGTGTTTAATAGTAGTTTGTGGAATACTGGTATTATTTAAAATACCAGTGCATTTAAGGGTTCCTTCATATTGGGATTACATCCAAAAAATACTACATTGCAGTTGTCAGGTGGGGCATATTTCAAGCAAAAAAACATGGTCTACTACTAATTTTTGAGCTCCGGTCTACTGATTTCAGGTAAAAGTCTCTGGCAACACTGGTAGGAGACAAAGAAATCAGATTCTGGATTTTTATTAGCATTTCGGCTGAAGTCGGATTTATTCACATGATCCTAATGCAGTGGTTATCAAAGCAGCTATTGCTGAAAGTTTACACTCTAGCTAATGGTTGAGTGGTAGGAAATATTGGTTTTCAGTCATTCATCCGAGATGGACCCGGGCTCGTATCCCGTGTGAGGCATGGATGGTGTATTTGTCCTATGGCCCTGGTTGTCTCACGTCTCTGCAACCCGTGGCCCCAAATTAGGGACGGGCGACTTCCTACAGCGCACTGTGAGATTCTCGTGGTGATCATTAAAACCACAAACAAAAATGAAAATAAAAGTTAACGCTCTTCAGAAACGCAAAAAGCGATTAGGATTTCACGATTTCAATTATGAAGAATTAATTCCATCTTCCTCCTGTGCTGCATAGTTATATTGAGGTATTTGAAGCCAGCTGTTTTCATTAGATGCTATGGAAGAGTTACCTCTGTATCGCTTTAGCTTCTTCATCTATAAAAGCAAGCAATTTGTTACCATTTCCCCCAAAAATTATCAGGGGCATATTGAAATTTCGTGCTTCTTGTGTATTCTAAAACGTCACTTATTGTACAGTACCCTCTAAAATGAAAAAAAAAGTTAGTGAAGGCTTTTAAATGTAATTATATACAGATCAATAAGCTTCGAGCTATACGGATTAATGAGTTTCTGTGGTGAAATAAAAAAGCACAATAGAAATCAGTTATAATTTTAAGCTACATTGTTTTGAGATGAATGAGAAGATTCAAGAATAAAGTTGTTCACACCAATGCAAGCGATGCAGATATTTTCTACTTTTCTCTCAAGATTTCTCCACTTCCTTAGTAACATTCCCCTTTGTTTTAAGTTGGAAATTTAAAAATACCAAGGTAATTCAAATATAGTAAGGAAGCTATTAAATGCCAAGAAACAGACAGAAAGACACTTCATTTGCTTGCAAAAAGCATTGCCTCGGTAATGCAAATAACTAGAAGTCTTGAGATGACGGCTTTGTTCACTCTACAAGGAGCTGGGAATTTTATAAAATACACTTCCCTCAAACCACCAATTTCGGTGATAATCCTATGGAGAATAAAATGGTCTAGAGTATTGACACTCTTATTTAGGCACTTCATTTTCCTGTCACATCGGGTGGCTGATGATGTAATTTTCGATCTTAAAAATATTTGCAAAAAAAATTAAGGTTGACAATGTTTGTGCTAAGCACACCAAAGACGAAGCATGCAACGCAAAGAAAAGAAAAAAAGAAAGAAAGAAAGCAGAACGGAACACCTTTTGAAGATAGTTGCAATTGACAATCTTACAATCGGGATTAAAACGTTCAAATGACTAACTTTCGAAGTAATGGGAGCACCATTAATAGAAGATTAATTTTGATGAACATATGCGGGAGTTTAAATAATTGTGAGTTTTAAATGCATTGCGTGAACTAAACCCTAAAACATATTACTGAGATCAACAGAACGACTTCCGAAGGTAATTGTGTTAATAATTACACAGTAAGTATCCAAACAATTCAAGGAACCCCTGTGACGTACAATCTAATATAATTTTCCGTTTCAATTCCTGTATCTATGTAAATTTTGGTTCGTTCTTCTTAAACGGTTTCTAACTTAACGCTACATTTTCTTCTCGAATATATATTATTGTGGCAACCTGAGTTAAGGTCAGGATAGAGTGACCTATGTGTTCAGCAGAGATAAGATTGACGTCTACAATGTATGTTGACAGGTTATTCCAGCTGGGTGGTGTTCTATCTGGCTTTGATCAGATGTTTTCTAGTTGATTTCTATCAAATTGCTGTTTCTAGATAATAATCTACTTTTTCACGTTAAATGTTTTGATTTACCAGTTACATGTTTTGAGTATCTCATTTTGAGGCTCGAGTTTATTAGTAGTTAATAATTTTATTGCTCCTCGCGAAGTTACATCATTAACCTGTTACTAAGTTTGCTATGTACTTTGTTTCACGCTACGGGTGATACGACTAATTGCGCTAAAGTGACCCATTTTGGGATGATAATAAAGACATTGATATTGAAATTAGGAAAGTGCTGACTTGTTATTTACTGGCCGTTTAAACCAACCAGTGCTTTGTTAAGAAATATCTATTTTAGGTATCCGGAGAATCACATAAACCCTTTAATTAAAGCAGTGCTTCAGATTCACGTAATATAATGTTCTAGGCAAACTGTCTTTTAACCCATGTTACACATAATTAACTAAAAGCATTATATCCCAGTTAAAAGAACAATGGATTAATCACCCTTTAAAGAAGAATTTATTTTGATATTCTTATAAAGGGAGATAAACCGTGTATCTAGTTTGATCAGTTAAGAACGTTAAAAAGCCGAGTTCAAATACATGTAAGATTCATCACAGTGTAAGTCAAATATTGCATCAATGCATGAACGACAATGAAATGACTTAGAAAATAACTAAAATTGTTAATGAAATGATTGAAATCAGAACGGAAGGCTCAGAAAGTAGTAGGTTTCATCATTTATGGAATAATTCAAATAACTGCCCGTTGAAGCCAAATTTGGCGTCTATTGGCCAAATGGAATGAAGCACGGTGTTCATACAAAAGTAGATGATATCTGCATAGAACAAATCAAAATGTATATCTTTCTACGAAGGCTAACGAAACAGCGTACAAAGGCATAGATAACGGCGTAGTTCAAGACGAACCACGTATGATTTGATGACGCACAGAGGAACACCCATTTTTAAATAACAGGCAATTGTTGCCAATGCTCTTATCACATGTAGTCAAGCGCATTCATTTCATTAAACTTTTCACTTTATCCTTTTCTTTTTTACAGAAACAGAACCGTGCTCTGAGATTCTGAACGAACTTAAGAGTTAAATCTCCCGAAAAAGTTCTAACTTCTGAGATATTTCATTTATTAATGGATCAGAAACCTTAGAAACCTGCTGAAGTCACGAAGATTCCCTCGGCTGCAATTACGAAAGGAATGAAAGATACTTAAGTGAGAAGTTCTTTGGATCGGTGATTACCACTAATGGCTTCCGAATGCAAAAAAGGACTCGATTTGAGTCAGTGAGAATATAGTCGAAAGAATCTCACCTTAATTGGATTTACTACACACAAAAGCCGTACCCCATCAGCGAAAATCGAACAATATGCTGGTTATTTTCATTAAAATGTTGAGCGATTAACACCTTAATGAAAGAACACTTGTGTAGGAAATTTAAGATATACTTTGACAGTTTCGAAAGAAGGAAAGTGATTTTTTGAAATAATAATTTGTGCTAATGAATGCTTAAGGTCATTGAATCGAAAAATATTCAGAAATGCTGAAGAATAATTGATCCGATAATTAGGAATGGAATTAAATGAAGTTATTCCACAAATCAAAATTTCAATTTGATTAATGTTTTGCGTGTCACTAAAACAGTTTCCCTTAGTCTAACGATGAACTTTCAAAATAAAATGCTAATAAAGGCAAAAAGAGAGTATTTACTTCTAGTGCGCGTAAGGGTATGTGTTATACGGTTCGTAAATGAGATTTTTGAAACAAATTGTTTTTTGGGAACTAGGCTATTTTCTCAGAATTTTCTGGCATCTCAGTATGTGGATCATCGAAGCAGAAGACATATAATGTTTTAATGCATTTTTGTTGTTACTTTTATGTGTCTTAATCTGTTTAATGTGTTAATTGTTATGTGTATTTTAATGTGTTTTTGTTGCTAATTTACTTGTCAAATAGTCCCTCAATTCTAATGTTTATACACTAGCATTTCAAAGAAAACATTAAGGGCCAGGTAAAAACATCCTACTAAATGACTTAATTTACAGCTTTTCATTTCGTCCTTTGTGGTAACTTTTACAATTCATTAATCAGACGACACAACTTGAACTAATGTTTGTATTAACTGAGATGTTCACAGCCGTAACTTGACAGCAAGTCATACTCATTCGCCATACAATAGCAGATAGCACGAGAATGTAAATAAGAGGTAATGAAGTTTACGTAGGAAAAAGAAATGCAAAAACCGAAAGTTAAAATAGATAAATACTTCTCACAGACTCTTTTAAGAAATTTTCAAGAAAGGATTAACAGATATGTTTCTAGTAGTGATAGCGTAGTTAGAATGAACTTACAACCTAAAGCAACTACTTTGGAACGCATAACATCAACTTGGATATCTAAGTTCATCTATGCTTGCCGATAGATCAGTAGAATACTTGTTATTGAACAGTAAACAACTTTTTTATTGGGTTCTTGGCAAATTCTTTCCGGGTAGTTTTTTTTTTTTATTGGAGGTTTAACGACCACCGTGAGCAACTCAATGGGCTATAAGCAGTCGCCCGTCCCTAATTTAGGGTCACTGGTTCCAGGGAAGGGAGAGAGCCAGTGCCGTAAGACAAACACAACATCCATGCCTCACCGGGATTCGAACCCGGACCCCTTTCGGACGAATGATCAGAGGCCATCGCTTAGACCACTGCGCCACCGGGGCGGCTCCAGGTAGTTACATTTGTATAAATGTCATTGCTTTCCTATTTAAATAACTTAGGTTATGATGGAGATGGATCAAGTTCAATTTTAAGATGCCACCCCGGTGGCAGAGTGTTAGAAGCACTGGCTTCTGAGATGGGTCTGGGTTCGAATCACGGTGCAGCATGGATGTTATGTTTGTCTTACGGCACTGGCTCTCTCCCTTCCTTGGAGCCAGTGGTCCTACATTAAGTACGGGCGCTGCTGATAGCCCATCAAACAACAACAACAACAACAACAAGAACCCCTTTAAGGTCAGATGTAAACATTAAAGAGTTAATGATCTTCGACAGAAAAAGAAAAGAACTTAATAACTACGGGGTTTACTAATTGGTGAACTGAATTTTGGTTAAGAATCTTTTGTTTGCTACTTGAAATGTAAAACCTATGCGTACTTTTTCAAATTACGCATAGGTTTTTCGCTAGGGGGCGTAAAAGTAAATTACACTTTTCCCCGATAAATCTTCTTCTAAAACTAGGATTTGAAAATTTTTTCTTCAGCGGATACACCTATTAATGGAAAAATATTTTGCATGTAATTTCAAATTTTATTGTAAAGAATACTTTGGCCACCAGGGGCCGTAAGTGTTAATTTTTGCTTCTGATGTATTTGCTATAAAATCTGAGCTTCTAAAATATCGATTGAAAAAATTCTTTATATCGATTGAAAAAATGATGCGACTCACATCGATAAATCTTTTCGGAATATTTTCTTCTTAAAATATTACACAGTTTTTCCTCCAGGGGCTTAGATGTATATCTTATTTTTGTCAATATCTCTACTTCTAGGAGTCCGATTTGAAAAATTCTTTCTTTGTTGGATAGTGTTTTCAGGGGCTTAGATGTATATCTTATTTTTGTCAATATCTCTACTTCTAGGAGTCCGATTTGAAAAATTCTTTCTTTGTTGGATAGTGTTTTCAGGGGCTTAGATGTATATCTTATTTTTGTCAATATCTCTACTTCTAGGAGTCCGATTTGAAAAATTCTTTCTTTGTTGGATAGTGTTTTCAGGGGCTTAGATGTATATCTTATTTTTGTCAATATCTCTACTTCTAGGAGTCCGATTTGAAAAATTCTTTCTTTGTTGGATAGTGTTTTCAGTGTGACATGTTTTTCATATAATTTCAAATGTTTCAAGTAATTCATAGGCTTTCCGCTAGAGGGCGTATAGGTAAATTCCTTTTCCTCCTACATCTCCGCTTCTAAATCTCCGATTTGGAAAATTCTTTCTACACCGGATATATCTCCTGATGGGTAATCCTTTGCACGTAATTTATAATTTTTGTAAAAATTGGCTCGGCCACCAGGTGGCGTAAATCTTAATTTCTGCTTCTGATGTAGCCTATTTGCAGCAAAATATGAGCTACTAAAATCTCGATTGCAAAAAAGGTCGTTTGTTGACCGATACTACTCATGTCGACAAACCTTTTAAGAACATTTTCTTCTTGAAGTAATGCATGGTTCTTACGCCAGGGAGCGTAGATATATATCTTGTTTTTGTCAATATCTCTACTTCTAGGAGTCCGATTTGAAAAATTCCTTCTTTGTTGGACAGTGTTTCCGATGCGAAATGCTTTTCCTATAAATTCAAATTTTTCAAGTAAATCATAGACTTTCCTCTAGGGGGCACAAAGGTAAATTGCGTTTTCTGCATTATTTCTGCTTCTAAAACTCCGATTTGAATAATTCTTCCTGTATCGCATACAAGACCTGATGGAAAATATTTTTCACATAATTTCTAATATTTGGTAAAGAATGGTTTAGCCACCAAAAGGCATAAGTGTGAATTTCTGCTTCTGATGTGTATTTGTAGCAAAATCTGGGGTCCTGAAAACTTTACTAAATTTATTTTTCTTGGACCGATACCGCTCATATGGAAAAACCTTTTGAGAATACTTTCTTCCTAAAAAAATGCATGGTTTTCCTACCAAGGAACGTAAAGTCACATCTTATTTTTGTCGATATCTCTGTTTCTAAGAGTCCAATTTGAAAAATTCTTTCTGTATTCCGGTGCGAAATGTTTCTCATATAAATTCATGTTTTTCTTAACGCACAAGTCTGCAACCAGAGGGCGTAAGCTCACGACTGTTTTCGATACCAGTTTCATTGACTTTGAATAGCTTTGATAAATTTAATTTGCGTCAGAACGGATTCAAAAGACGTGCTTGGTGACATCTTTCTTGTCTTTTTTTTTTTTTTTTTGATTGGATGTTTAACGACCACCATGAGCAGCTCAGTGGCCTATAAGCAATCGTCCGTCCCTAATTTAGGGCCAATGCTTCCAGGGAAGGGAGAGAGCCAGTGCCGTAAGACAAACACAACATCTATACCTCAACGGGATTGGAACCTGGACCCCTCTTGGACGAATGATCAGAATCCATCGCATAGACCACTGCGCCACCTGGGTGGCAATAGTTAGATCTGTCTCTAGTTTTGTCAAGTCCAAGCGCAGAAATGCAAATAAATGGAACAACATAAAAGAGATCCCACATAGCACTTGAACGAAATTCCGATTCCCTGTGCAAGAAGTGAAGCCGATTTTGAGATTATTTTAGCCAATTTTTCCACTCAACTACATGAGGCCGCTCCGACGAGCTCTCCAACCAGCCCCTCATAGATGCGACGACGCATCTTTTCTGTTACCAACTAAGGGTCATACTAGAATTACAAAGGAACATGGCACAGACTGGAAAAAAATTGGAGAGGGAGAGAAACTTTCTAAAGCAAAAGGAAATTAATTTTTAATTTTTATGTACTCAGTAGTCGAAACGAAACAAAGTCGCATATAGTGAGTTGCAAAGGATTAAAACTTATTTTTGATATTTTTGTTTTACTGTGCAGCAGAACTTGAGTGCCAGGAGGATAGACAATCTGAAAGGGAAGAACGCACCACGATGCGAAAGATGCTTATACTTAATCCGGCTTCCATTTATCACTTGAAAGCATGACGGCTAATCAGCTATCTGTTTATTGTTCTATCTATTTACTTTTTTACAACTCGCTGCGCCCGCGATGCACTACTGGTGTGTATCCTAAAGAGCCCTCTCTTTATACCCCTCCCTCGACTGTCCCAGAGGGCGCTGCCGAGTCCAGACATGCGCAAAGACTCTGCACTTCCAATCATTTACATGTCCTACCCTGCTCTGCATATCCTGTATGTTTCACGTGATTACCATCATTCCTTCATGGTGTTCCAATTTTCACAAACAGTAGTTTATTAATGATGCATGTGTGAATATTAAGCATTGAAATCCCTAAGTTTGCTACGCAAATACAAAAAGGCGCTTGTACTCTCTCACATACATTTTCATGTCTCTAAAAGAGAACAATCAGAGTTAACGTATGTGGTGAAATAAGTGTTTGTAAGGAATGCTGAGTTGGATAAAATATACCTGAAACATCTGAATTTACACTATACAATCAAAAGTATCTGGACACTATTTTTAAGTAGTGTATTTGTCCATGTATACCACAGTCGTGGCCCATACATGTATGACAATGCACGAGGCCTGGAAAACAGGATAGACAAGCACGAATACTAGAAGGGGGAAGTACCCAGAGCTGAGTGACTTTCAACGTGGCACCGTCATATGCTATAGCATCTTAGCAATAAGTCATTTCGGGAAATTCCTGCCCTGCTGATGTTGTCCCAATCAACTGTAAGTGATCTTATTGTAAAGTGGAAACGACTAGGAGCAGCAACAACAGTACCAACAGCGACCTGACAAGCCATATAAAAGGACAGAACTGGACCGCCGAAGTGGATGGTGTGACGAAATAGACATTGTGGAACTCCATGGTAAGTGTTGCAACATTTACCACGGAATTCCAATTTGACTCAGGAAGCAACACTAGTTTCATAACGATTCCTCGGTAGCTGAAGAGAATAGGGTTTCATGGCCGAGCAGCCGCCTACAAGTCTGACATTGGCAAGATCAACGGCAAACGTCGGTTGAAGTGATATAAAGCTCCGCCTCAGATGACTCCGCAGTAATGGAAACGCGTTCTCTGTAGTATCGAAATACGCTTCACCACCGGGCAGTCGCACGTACGAGTTCGGTTGTGGAGAATTCCAGGCGAACGCCACCTAACCGACTATGGTGTGCCAACTCTGAAGTTAGGTGGAGGTGGCTTCAAGCACTGGGGCGGTTTTTTATGGTTTAGGCTGGCCTTCTAATTCCAATAAACGGGAACCTTAACGCTGAGGCATATAATGATGTTCTCGACAAATATGTGGTCCCAACATTATGGAAACAGTCCGGTGAAGGCATTTTCCTTTACCAACAGCACAAGGTCCCTGTCCGCTAAGTGAGATACTTGCAGGAATGGTTTAATGAGATGAAGGGGAAGAACTTCACTTGTCTATACCAAGCTCCGATATGGACCCCATGGAACACATTTATGATGAATTGGAACCTTGACTGCAAGCCAGGCCGAACCACCCAGCATCGGTGACCTACCTGACTAATGTGGCGGAACGGATGAAAATTCCTGCAGCAACGTACCAAGATCTAGTGGAAAGCCTTCCCAGAAGACTGGAGCTCTGATAGATGCAAAGGGTTGACCAGCTCGATATTAATTAATTCCTGTTACAGGAATTGTGGATAGATAAGCAAGAGTCCGGATACAGTCGATCACATAGTGTACATTATTAGTTATTCAACACATTTAAACGATATTGAAATTTTAATGTCACAGGTTTTAAATCTGATAAAAATTAAGAAAAGGGCAACGTCGTCACCAGTATGAATTCAACACATTGGAAAGAGTGATACAGAAACCTTTTAAATGGTGTTAAGTTAAATCCAGGGCAAAAATATATTCTGAATTAATCGGTTTCAAAAGTTCGAACTCATGTGCACTTGAAATTTGATAAAAAAACACTGCTGGGGTACTTTAGTGCTAACCTTGACATAAAGATAGGTTACGTCAAATTTAGCTTACATACAGTAGAAAGCACAATTTCTTCCGTGAGAACAGAAAACACAATTTCTTCTATTTCTTCCATAAGAATAGAAAACACAATTTCTTCTATTTCTTCCATAAGAATAGAAAACACAATTTCTTCCGTAAGAAGAAATACATGTACGCTATTTAGCAGATGCATCACCTTAATTTGAAGAATAATGTTTGTAAATAGCACCTCAAAATTGTGAATGTCAGCAAATATCGGCTACAACAGTACGCTAGTGTACCTCATAGAGGGTAAGATACCCTACAGCGACACAACAGAGGTATTGTTGTAGAAATGTAACCAGTCTTTTATCAAATGACAATATATATTTAAAAGTCTGTGCGGAAACGAATACGCCCTTCCTAGTAGGATGATACATAATTCTGTACGCGTTTCGTTGTGCCAAGCTTATACTCTGACAATTTACCCAGTTAAAAATTCATACTTTGCGAGCATGAGGAAACAAAAGAAGGGTCTGCAGAATCCGTCCATGCTTATTGCAAGTATGCCGATCGTGGTGTCAAGTGTTCGGAATATTTTACAATGAGAATTGTAACTACTGAAATTTTTACAATTATGAGCCTTCACTAGAAAAAGGAATTCAAATGTACTGAAGTATCTCGTAAAGTATACGAAGTTGAAGATAAGGGGAAGTATCCATTCGTGCTGCTCAAGCTTGTTCAAAAGGCTCAAAGGTGGCTACGTGATCCTTTGAAGTAACCCGTGATGGGACCATCATCGGTGCCTATGTGGTCCCATTTGACTGAAAATTGTATTATATGTATGTCCAGAAAACTCCTATCGCAGAAATACTCATGTTTGAACTGCATTCACATATCAGTAAGAAAAGTCATGTTTATGTAGTTTCTGCCTCATCAGCATCCGATTGCTATGAAGTCTCTTCCTGTTTGTTCGAAACCCTTAAATTCATAAAATTTTCTTCATGTCCTCACAAGCTGGTAGCATACAACGAAAACATATATGAAACTTGAATCTTATTTCAATCGATGTTCAGAAATATTCTGTATTAATATGCTTTAGTTATATGCTCTGTGTTTTTTGTTGCTTTAAAATATTTTCTCAGCTGTTTAAAGTAACAGGAAGAGACACTAACAGGGAGTGCATATAAACATTTTGATACAAATTTTAAAACTTCCATGAAAGCTAAGTATCTACAGTTAATAACTAAATTTAGTTTTATGCTTCGTAAATGAAATTAACTTCACGGTACCGCTCATAATGTTAGAATTGTTGTATCTTTTCATAAAATTTCAGAAATTTTAGCAACCCTGTATGGATTCCATGTTTGGCGTAATTTTCATTTTATAGCAAGAAAGGGATATATTGCAAACAGTGTAGACCCATTTAAGGCTTGTGCTGAACAGCTCAATAGGGTGATTCGAAAATCATTTTGACCTGAGGGTTACTGGCCGATAGCCTGTCTTCAGTTGATCTCAATTCATCTCTGAGAATAAAAATGGAATATATTGCTTAAACGTTTACATTCCATAGAACTTATGTAATTCGTCAATGTGTAAAAAGAGGTCGAAGTAGGGAGACTTTTTCCGATACCCTGTATTGCCATGTTTCTATGTTCAAGGAAATTTCAAGAACGATAGACTGTAAATCCTGAACGTTCGGTACAAGATTTGCTTTTGACATATGGCTGAAATTCAAGACTCAATAGTATCAGACTGGATAGGCTTCGCAGAATCACATACTGTACATTCATATACATATCAACACTCCATGGAATTGTTTTTCATATTCCATACCAACATGTTTCACAATCTGTGTGTACCAAAGTTACGAAGTGTGACTCTAAAGTTGTGGGATTGATTTATTAGCAAACATGCATGAATAAATACGTCCAATGGAATGGTATACCTTCAGTGTAGTAGTTATGAGGCCATAGATTTACTCGTATTTCATAGACACAAACAGCACTTAAAGCAATTCTGCGGTTTCCTTTTTCTTTTTTATTTGGAATTACAATAAGAGTCTGTGCCATATTCTGCATAATTTCGATAGCTGTGTGAAAAATCATAGTCCATTTTGTGCAAAAAGGTGTTCGATCATTTATTATGTTTACCGTACTTGTCTAAATAACTTTTGGCTGTTTCGATACATCAAAGCTTCCCTTGAAGGACAAATTTTCCACCACAGAAAACTTTCAAGAAAACGTGACTCAAATTCTGAAGGGAATTTTAGAAGTAATTTCACCATTGATACTTTCGTTAAAATGAGTGCGTAGTCCCTTAAATGGTAAGGGGGACAACATTCGTTTGAATATATAACTTCAGGTATTTTAGGTACTTTTGCTAATGATAAATCAATTACTGTGCTTTATAGTCATATTTCCCATATGTATATTGGATGAGAGATTCATGGCTAAATAAGAAAATATGATTAGCACTTAGATACTGTTAAGACAGTCTGAGTCGGTCAACCTTTCTACTAATTTCGCTTGTGTGATCTGTCACACACTTATCAAAGGGGAGTGATTGGTTACACAAAAAGCAAGTGCTCCTGAAGTGAATTTTGTTTTAACTAATGTTCATTATTATAATTCTTGTTCACAAAAAATACTATAAATTTGCAGATTTGGGAGATATAATTTATTGTGGAATTAAGTAGAATGGAGTCCGATGAAATACTTTATTTTGTGATGCTTGAAATGTGAAACTAGATAGTGCAACGAGAACAGAGAAGGAAAAATCATACAGCAGATAGAAAAGTATCGACTCCTTTTACGAAAAGACCGTCAACTGAGAATTCTTTTAGCAGCTGAAAATAAAAATACAAGATGAAAGAATAGACAAGAAAGGATTACTCACTCTCTTTGCAAATAGGCAGCTCCTTCGCCGTCCAGTTTCCATAATTGCATTCAGTAACATTCGTTCCCATGAGTTTGTAACCGTCTTTGCACTTGAACAGCGCTTTCATTCCGTGATCTGTTTTCGGAGCAATCACCATCCCATTTCTCGGTTTCTCCGGCAACTGACGACAGCGAGCTAACAGCCAAAAGGAAAATTCAACTAAATTAATGATTTGTTTACGAAGTATCGTTTAAAGCTATGAAATATACTCACTGACAATGAAATTTCCGCACCTAGAAGAAAACATGCTACAGCCGCGAAAATTTGCAAATAATTTAGAGTGCGTGCTGGTTTGCAAATGATCCACGTTTGGTGCGAATGCACATGACCGCACACACTGTGGTGCCGCTACAAGCACGAACCAGCAGCTTTATAAACCGGCGTGTAGTCAATGCCCCATAAAAGCGAAAAGCACCGGCCGACGCAAGCAACAGTACAGAGTGACAAGAATACCGTGTAGTCGCCAGAGACGTCGATTTACGTAACTTACGGACTTGGGCAGAGACTGGATCGTCGGGCTAAAAACCGCAGTGTGGTCGGCGGACCGTATATCCCGACACGTGGATCGTTATGACCATACCGTCCGACTGTTGGGAGCAGTGAACACGTGACGGCACAGCCACACGGCAGAGCGGCTCCGGACGACCACAGAAGAGAGGATCGACGGATCGTGCACCAGGCACGAACGGATCCCACGGGGACCCGGTCCACTATACAGGCGGACGTAGCGGCTCCTGTATGCCTACCAACCATTTCCCGGCTCCTCGCGGAAGCGAATTTTCGATGCCAGCGCCCCTTACGTGTGCTGTCATTAACACCGGAACATCGCCGGCTTTGAGTGCAGTAGTGCCAGGCCGGAGCGACGTGGAACGCCACAGACTGGCGACGTGTGGTGTTTAGTGATGAATGCCGCTCGGTTTAGGGACAGATGATCATCGTGTCCGGGTGTGGAGGTTCCCGGGTCAACGGCACAATCCCAACCTAGCTATCAAGCGCCACACCTTCCCCACTGCAGGCATTATGGTCTGGGGAGCCATTGTCTATGATGGTCGATAAGCTCTAGTAGTGGTACGTGGATCATTGACGGGCCATCGGTATGTGGTGAAATCCTACGGCTCCATGTGCTGCTATTCCTGGCCGGGATTCCAGGTGAACTATACCAACAGAATAATGCCTGCCAGCACACATCTCGGGCTGCCTAGGACTGCCTACGTTATGCCCAGAGACTTCCATAGCCTGCCCGCTCCCCGAACATGCCCGCTATCGAGCATGTGAGGAACCAATTGAAACGCCGGCTGCCGCCGTGCCGCGCTATGCGGGATTTGGAGCACACCGTCCAACAAGTGGGGGCCAGTCCGCCGCAGGACAACATCTGGCGTCTGTTCGCCTCCATGCCGGACCATACTGCAGCATGTATCACCGCACGAGGCGGTGCGAACGCGGTATTCAAAATGACGGGACTGCGTGCCACATATACCTCTGTAATTGTTCTGCAGCTCTGTTTTTGCCATCATGTGTATCATTCATTTGTATCATAAAGCATAAAGTCCATAAAATTTCCGTTCAATCCGATGCTATCTTCTTGGAGCGCAAATTTCATTGTCCGTGAGTGTATATAAATTTCTCAATAACATCTATACTCGTAAAATTTTGAATTTTCAGTGGTAGTTTTTTAAATGTTAGATTTTTATCCATGAGCATCGTAAAATTTACATCAGCAGAAAATAGTTTGGAATAGTATTTAATTGTAATGGAAAATATCATCGCATCAGTTTGCAAAGAGAAATTTGCTCTATCATTTCGACGAAAACATTCTTATATGAGTAATATTATTTTATATCACATATGTTATCTATAAATCATCACTTTCTAGCCTTAGTCGTTCAAAATTTCCAGCTTTTGTCAAATATTCTCAGTTATTTTATCAATTTAACCATTTTTGCGCTCCAGCACAGATACTAATATAAAACCACTCTTCTATGGAGAACAACTATGTGTAAAAAAAAAAAAAAAAAAAAACGAATTATCCATAAAATATGTCATTTCCGTTTT
This sequence comes from Macrothele yani, assembly GCA_039090855.1. NCBI lineage: Eukaryota > Metazoa > Arthropoda > Arachnida > Araneae > Macrothelidae > Macrothele > Macrothele yani. The sequence goes on along the minus strand of CM077025.1, from coordinate 68,002,990 downwards.
TAGTTTTAATGGCCACCATGGGAAATTCTTTCGAATATAAGAAGTTGCCCGTCCTTAATTTGGGGTCTCTGGTTTCGGTAAAGGGACAGACCCAGAGTCAACGGATAAACACACCGCACATGCTTCATTGGATTTGAACCCTGGCCCATCTTAGACGACAGTTCCAAAGCCAGCGGCTTACACCTCTCTCGCACATATTTCATAGAATGTGATTATTAAACTTATTAACCACAAAATTTACCCTTTGAACTGGAAAACAGCGTTTAAATACGTACAGAAATTTTGCACTCAGAGTTTGGTTGGCGTATTCTGCATAAATTGTCAACTGAGGTTTAGCTATAATCTTGTGGTCATTCATTTTGCTAGAAACTGCTGTAGTCACTGCTGCATTATTTAAAGGAAAAGGATCCTGTTTGGTATATGACTTAGTTATTCGATACTTAACTTATTTTAGTACTTAACGTCGTGTCTTAGTGATTTCCAGCAATGGAAGTATGTTCAAAACTGTTTTGATCGCATCTAAACACTTACTTATTATGACGTAGTTTAACATCAGACATTCAGATCGACAAGCGTGTACTAGCACACTGCGCATTTCATTGGTATTTTTTTCTTCGACGGAATGAGTTTTCTATTCTCTCTTGTATTTTTAATCACGAACTTGTTTTCATTTATTGTTTGTCTTCCGTCATTAAGAATTCAATGGGTTTAGAGCATCTGGTCAGAGGCAAACCTATCAGTTTCGGTTTTGTTTCAGACACAATCTATAAGTACTTCACTTCAACGGGATCTGCAGGAAAGCAGGGTGACACTGAGCATTGTTCAGTATGTGTTAAGTGGACACTCCTTATGCTCATTACGAGCATTCAAACGACCGATGATTTTGCCAATCCCGTTTTAATTCAGTAGACAATCATTTATGTGATAATTTGCCAATTTGCCGTTATATCATTGCTTGATACACTCTTTCGGAATAATGATTAAAACTGTTCCTAGTTCCACTACTTTTACCGTTTTTTGGACGGTACGAGCAATCTTAGGTAAGTTGTAATTTTATTGTGCTTGATATAACAAAACATGGAACTGGTAAAGAATTGGAAATGAAGAAGACATCCGAAAATAAATTTAAGTGGAAGACCTGGTCAATCACACTCTCGTTTCGTGAAAAAGGGAAATCCACTGATTACCAGAACTTGAATTTAATTTCGAGGGTATTTAACAGCATAGTGATAGACAGTAGGAGCATGAGTTAAGTAAGACTAGTTCCAACAGGTAAAATAATAGATAATGCACGTAGCAAGCAAAAGCTCTTTTTCCTTTATTAGGTAGTACGAAATGCTGCACTTTTTTTCATTTTGACTTCAGACATATATAATAATATTTTATTGTACATGTATTTATATGTATATAACTTATTTTCAATAAAAACCCTGAGTACTTTGAACCAGTATCGTCTTTACAAGACAGTTAAAGTGCTACAATTCTGTCGCACATTAGATTCCGGTCCACGAACCTTAAGTTGGTTGTGATAGAGAACAACGTATATTTCCTGGTAACAGCAGCTCCATTATGAATACATGAATACAAACAGCTTAACGTACAACTTTATTTTTGCACAGCACAAACTAAGAACTCAATATGAAGCTAAAGCACTACACCATTAATGTGAAAAGACCATGTCACCCCGTTGCCCGAATGGTCAGAGGTAGTAGTTCCTGACTAGGCACGGGCTGAAGTCTCGGATGACGCATGAGTGGTGTGCTTGTCCTACTTAGCTGGATTTTTCACCTTGCTGGAACCTGTGGCTTCAGATCAGGGATGGGCGACTGCTTACATCCCTCAGAGCTGCTCAAAGTGGTGGTTAACCTGCACCACTCAAAAAGAACCATGGTTTTGAAATCCCAAAAGAAACACTTTTTATGCATTGCTATGTTTCACGAGTACACAAGGGTCTAAGTTTCTTCAATAACCTGCAACATATACTTCAGAGCCCTCGAAACCTGGGACAAGGAGAAAGAATGGAGAATTCAGCGATAGATTCTGGAACAACATTAGCATTTGTCTGAAAGGGAAGGTTTTATTCAGTGTATACTTCCAGTCTTAGCAAACACAAACGAGATATGGGTACCTAATGTAAAGCACAGTCCAAATAAATGTGTTGCACAGAAAAAGGAGGAATGAAAAACCTTAGGTATGCCGAAGGACAGAAAATATACCCGGTAACATGAAATCCCAAAAAATGTACGAATGTACACCAAACTAGTGGAATGCAAATAGCAAGTTGCATGATAAAATACTTTAAGAAAAGATTGGAGTGTTGGAAACAAGCTCGAAAAGCGTGCTTCGTTTCAACGGGATAATTCCACGGCGCGTGGGAAGCTTTTAGCGACGATTCCTGTTTCATGATGTCACGATCTTGCAATAAACCTTTTCCGCCAAGCAGAGGAAGAAGATCAGAACTTGCTTAGTGTTGGTTCCTGAACTACAGAGTATTTACTGGAAGATTTTTTCTTCTCCAGTGTGTGTGAGGACAAAACTCTCGCATCTTACACCGCTGCAAGTGCGTAGTTGCTTCTGAAGAACCAGTCCGTGAAATATTCTCTAGGTGTTTAACGCTTTCGAATGCGAGAGTCTTCTGTATTTTAATCTCGGATGCCACGTTTACATCTTAGTGAACAAGAAAACTAAGTGTTTATCTTACATACGTATTTTTCTCATCGCGTAATATCTCTTCGTGCTTTTATGAAATGGATTAACCGTATTCAAGATTTCAAGTCATAGGTGTTTTTATTATCCTCATTACATTGGACGTCTTACTCGTTGGAAATCTCACTCTGACACACGCGCGGATGTCTTACTAAAACTATCGAAGAAACATGTATGACTAAAGAATTTATTCTACTGAATTCCCAACATCAATGGGGATGTGGTCTAGTAGAACGACTATGTGAAACGATGAAAAAGAAGAGCTAGACAGAAATGACAGCAGGAGATAAAAAGGAGTTCAGGACTTGAATGAATATCAATACATATAGCTAAAGAGAACGGGTGCCTTCCTCCAGCAATGGATAGCACTAGGATAATGTTTCTTGAAACACAAAGAATTTGTGAAGAAATCGCAAAATGCATTAAGGAAATCGATTAAAATAAAAACTAATCAAATGTTTTGTTTTTGTCTGTAGGTTTAACTACAACCGTGAGCAACTCAATGGGCTATAAACAGTCGCCCATGCCTAATTTTGGGCCCTGTTTCCAGGAAAGGGAGAGAGCCAGTGCCATAAGACGAACACATCATTCCATACTTCGCCGGGGATTTGAACCCAGATCCATCTCGGAAAAATTGTCAGAAGCCAGCGCTTAGACCACTTCGCCACCCAATGATAATTGTGGTCCAAATTCGCAATGCTCCAAATTAATACCGAAATAATTTTGCAAATATCTGATTTAACATTCGTGTTATAGATTAATTTCAGGTGTCCAAGAAAAACACTTCGAAAGCGATTAAAAAATGGACATATGTATATCTAAAGCCAAGTGCGAGGAGTGTAAGCTCCCATCTCGGCAAAAAAATATGTTAATACTTATGAGAGGAAACTGTCTAGAACAGGCGTTGAACAGTAATTTAGATGAATAATGGTAATTTGCTTTGACGGCCCAATAGACTGAAATATTTTTATCATCATAAATTTAGTAAACGGAGTGCGATGCACATCAACGTCAAATTCATTTAAATATGGGTAGAAATACATCCATCTATCCACTGCAGAAATACTTTACTCCATACATAGAGCGTGTGACAAAACCTTGATAGGATTCTGACTTCATCACGCTCAAAAAGTACGAGTGTCACTTAAAAGAGCATTTAATTTATTGTCTATTACTACAATATCAGAAGGTTATTCATTTCATCGAGTCTTTATCGTGATAAATGCGAACCTTTGAAGAATAAAAGTGTTATATGTAAATAAAGTTGTTGTGGGACATAAATGGGTTACATGAATGGCCTTTAAGAAGTAATTTTCATTTTCACGTTAAAGATCTCGCAGACTACACCGCTGAAATGTTTCTATGCTCTGAAAATATGGGAGACGCATCTTGCAGAAACAAATTGTTGTTGGGCATATAATCTGAGAGTTGCATCATCAAGCATAACTTTACAAAACACGGAAAACGAAATCAAATACCAATTGAAATTAAAAAATATATATATATTTCAAAATGATCGCCATCGTGCTATTTGTTGGAAGTTTTCCCTTACACTGAATGACGTCTTATGCTTTAGAGAAACGGCGGTGGCCGTCTTTAAAATGCTTATTTCGGGGTTTTACGTTAAACGTGAACATCCAGGGCCATAAGCAGTAGAGTTTTGGGCTACCGGTTCCAGAAAAGATAGAAAGCCAACTCTGTAATGTAAACGCAGCATTAATGCCTCGTTCGGGGCTCGAGACCGGCCCATAATTAGCCATAGGCTCAAGCCTCGAACCATTCGGCTAACAGGGAGGCTATGCAAAGAAGTAATGACGGTGACACCTTTAGAAAACCAATGTGGTTTAGAAATGTAAGTATACTGGTAAATTATTCTTCGAATTTTCCGAATATGACAGCTGGCACCATAAAAAAAATGGAAGTCATGTGGAGTGAAACTACGTAAATAGTTGGAATTCTTCAAATAGGGTTGACTGGCATTACCTTTTTCTACTCCGAAAAACAAAATAAAATAAATTGTAATATCTGATTAGCAAATGTTTGAAATAAGAAAGATCGTTTAGCTTGAGGTAACGTTCTGCTCGGGATACAAAATGCCACACTAGGAAGTATTTACGCCATGTAAATTGTTGGAATGTGTCGACAGTTGGGTTACGTAAATGACTGCAATTTCAAACCAATCCCGTGATTGGTTAGGAAGATGGAAAGCAAAACAGCTTTCAGTAGCTAAATTTCGTTGCCCTGGCTGGCCGGGTGAATCACTGCGTTGGAGTTAACTCTGTGGCGAAAGCACGTGCCAGTAGTGAGAACACTTGGGAAACATCCTCTGGAATTTTATAATAACACGTACCCCTTTATCAGAGGCTTCATCATAGGGCTACGTACGGATGGTTGATCCCTACGTCGCATAGGGATGCAACAATTGTCAGAAGAATAGAGCCACATTTGTTAGTGGAAGGTAAAATGAGTCACCATAGAGGAACTAGTGCACTAAAAATGCCCGAACACCTCGATCACCGCATTTGACGGCCTGCCCGAAGCATCTTCACAACCACAGCGGACAACGTTTGACCAGGTGTGCAGGCAGCCATTAGACAAACCCGTATCGACATGGACTGTAAATAGCGGATTTTCCGAGGAAGGTTTGCGGTCTCGCCATTGCTGCGACTGATACTCACGGCAGCAGTGATGCCAAACTGGAGGAGCAAATGAAACCATGTAGTATTCAGCGACGAGTTTTGCCTCAGCGCCGTCGATCGCCGATTGAGAATATGGAGACGACGTAGCCACCGCGTTGTTTTTGCTGCCATCCGAGGGTGTCACACTGCTCCTTATTCCGGTGTCATTGGCTGGTGTGCTATCATTTTCGAAAGCCATTCACAGCTCGTACACATAGTGGGTAAAATGACAGCACAACGATGCGTCGATGAGGGGTTGCATCCCGTTTTCTTTTTGCCGTATTTCCGTGGTATCCCTGATTGCCAGTTTCGACAAGGTAACTCACGCCCACACATTGGCAACACCAGCAGATAGTACCTAAAAGGTGTTCAGGTGGTGCACTTACCAATGCGATCCTCACAGTATACTCTACTAGCGAATATGTGGGACGTCATTGGCAAACGACTTAACCCTCGTCACGACCCTTTCAGTCTCGATGAATTGTGGACACAGGCCAGCGTCGAATGATCAGCGATACCTCAGGACACCATCCGGGAAATTTTTCAACTTGATGACATGCCATGTTGCCTAATGTACAGGCAGCCCATCACTCATGAAATATTATTCTTTCTCCTCGCCCACCACATTCGTGTTATCCCTCAGAAATGAAATAACTTCTTCCGCATCTGTTTGTCTACATGTGTAAGTAAGTTTCGTCTCACTTCGTACGTTCCTTCATGTTGTGGCATTTTCTATGTCGAGCAGTGTGCTTTCATTTTGCATTTCTCATTTCACATAGCTGTAATTTAATTATAATTACAAAACATCTAAATCACTCCTTTTCTAGACCATCATACGGGGCTCCATCAGTGAGTCCTCTCCTTCTTCCAGTTGACTGTTTTAGAATCAAATACACTAAATTTTTAAGCAATCATTTTTCTTCAGGGTGCAGTTACAGATTTGTCCGTGCGCTCACTTTGTACAAACTAAACAGGTATCCTGATTTTCTGCGCACTTTCAACAGTTCCTTTATTAAACAGTAGTAATCTCTACATGTAGATGATTGATTAGTCAGAATATTTCAGTAGCATTTATTTAATCAATTGATATATGTTTTTCATGCTATAAGCATTTTGACCTCAGTATTTGTTGCTCCACAAAGTCAGACGCATAAACGGAAATAAGTCATTATCTTTATGTTCGTTCTGAAATGCCGAAAAACTTCCGGCAACTACATCTTTAATGCAATTCATCCGCTTTTCAAATCGCTACATTAAAGAGAATTTGTGTATCCTTTCCATTTTTAAAGTATATTGATCCGAAAACCTTAAGCCTGTGTCGCATGCTGCCGTGACAACGTTTTAGAATACAAAGGTGGTTGATCAGATGAATAAATGCCTCCTGTTCGTTGACTTTTTTATTCCTTCTTTGATCTCTGATATTAAGGCTGTATGCCAACAAAGCTGAGATAATCCAGTGGAATTCAATTCATCCAAAACTCCATCGAGCAGAGGGATGAATTTTTTACTGCCTGTTGTCATGTTTAATCTTTTTTCGACGAGAAATACTTTATCTACTGCCAGATTGTGCCTACCCCATTTTAAACTCCTCTCCACATGCTGCATGCATCTTTAAAGAAATCTGCATCAAAGAAACTTGATTTTCTTTGACGGATAGACGATATTTTCCCTCGGAGACTCCTTTTTTGACGTTGTTCATACAGTATGGAGAGAAAGTCTTCTGCTGTTGCTTTCAAAGATATTCAACTTTGGCTCATAATTCATGAAGTCAATCTTTCGATTCGCAGTAAAGATTTGCTTTTGTGATGCACCTCCTGATATTTTGTCAAAATGAAAGCACAAGAAAGGAAATCGTACATTAAATGAATGAATTAAGAAAAGGCCTTTAACTCTGAGAGAAATTTTTATTTCATCATTAGCTCCAAATTCAAATGGAAACGTGATGTGCTTTAGAAAGAATTTGTCTGCCCATCTGTGCGTGAACGCCAGAAGAAGTGAAGAAAGGTAAAATGGCAAAGATTTATGCTTTGTAAGATCAGTAAAAAGCTTTCTTGTCAGGCAACCCTAAATGGTGGGAACTTATACGCTTGCGCAATACAATATTCTACTGGAATGAAATGTTGTAACAAGTACATTGTATTTTTTGCAGGAGAAGACGGATTGGAAGATTCCTTCGATTAGATTTTGATAAGTGTGCCAGATATTTTACTGCTTTCTAAAGCATTTTTCAATTTTCCAGCTAATATGCTTGGAAAGGACATGACATTATTGCATTTTAGGTAGTTCAAGTGTATACTTTTGCTCTGTAGACATATGTTCTTTGATGTCTCTTCATATCAATAATTCCATAAAAATTTTTAATATTATGGTTTCATTTTCCCTAGAGTCAACGCTGACGTTAATTTTGATTTTATACTTGTCTCAAAAATTCTACAACCTTCTCTATTCAGAACAGCACATGATCACACGATCACACTTAATAAGGCAAAATTTGTTATCAATGTTTAATTTTCGGCATTTCTTATTTTTTTGGCAAGCCTGAGGCATTTCAGGATTTCAAAGTTTATAGTATTTCAGGATGTTACTATTCAGTTTTTCTTGACAAAATTCATGACTCCGAAAACGCAGAATAGAATAAGGAATCGTAACATGCAGTGAACTTTGCCCAAATTCAGACAGCATGGTATTTATGTTCTTGCACAAAGTATTCAGATACGTTAAAACACGTCAAAAACAAACTAGTACTCGCTCCAGCAGCCTAGTGGCCAGAAGAGCGGGCTTCTGGCTATTCGTCAGAGTTGGGTCCAGGTTCGAGTCACGGATGTGTTATGGGTGATGCATTTGTCCTTCCCAACTTGAAGCCACTGCTCCCTCTCCCTTTCTTTCAAATTAGGGATGGGAATTAGTTAAACCTCAAAACTAAACAAACAAATGAAATTGTTCTTCGTTCATCATCGGCAAACCAAATTTACCGCGCTGACCATCAAATAATGCTAATAGATGTAAGAATCTATTTCCAGATAGCCGTGTAAAACTTTTACAATAAAAATTTAACTAAGCAATGCAATTGCGCATATTTTGGAAGTTATGTTAAGAGCATTCCTGAATTTAAAAATAAATAAAAACAATCACAGAGTAACCGTTCCAAACACCTACGAGAGTAAAATGAAAACTCATCAGATCAATTTTACACCATGCAGAGAAACAGGAAAGCAATGTTCTTGCAATTTACATATCTCCCTCCCCTTAAGAACTGAAAAGACATAGAAATCAAAACTTGAAAAAACAGAAAGAAAAGAAAACGATCCCTCAACCATGAATTCAATCCAACTGTCAAAATATATGCTAAAATTCTGGAGACCTGCTTTCGACAATCACCGTCAATTAGCTTTACAAAGATAGAATGACGGAATTATTTCATTCATTTTCTACAAGTTTTAAAGCTTCACATTTTTATCTGAAAATAAAATGGTAATTTTTCTCACTTTTTCAATTCATTAATGCAACGTTTGTTAAACTGTTTGTCATGATAAAGTTTACAGTTTATGAAAAATGAAACTTTGATAACTGAAAATGCATTTGTTGAGAAATATTTTTCATGAGATTGAGGTAGATCAGCTTCAGTAAAAACAATTTTTAAAGGTGAAAGTTGCTAATGGAAAAGAACTCCGCGAAATTGCAAAGAAAATGACTTTTAGTAAGGAATTTAGTTGCTTACCTACGGTACAATGTTATAGATTTCCAGACAGGACAAAAGACGGCAACTTAAATACAATATAAAATTAAAGCGAGAGAGAGAGATTTTAGATTTGTGTGAGAAGATATGTACATATACTGTGTATAATTAAAGAGAGAAATTATATTTATATATAATTAAAAGGATATATCTAGGAATTAACACTGATAGCATTCAATGAATGAAATTACGGGACTACACCATTGTACAATACAAATTTAGAAGATGTGAATCCATTTATTGGTGTAAATATGACATAGATGTAAAGTCAGATAATCATATGCGATTTGTCATATGTACACCAATAAACGGATTCACATCTTCTAAATTTGTACTGATAGCATTGTTGGATGATTTGCTACGTCAAATCCTAGTACAAGAAGTAGATACGTTCGCATACACCCAAAATAACTGTAAAAGTAAATTCAGTTTCTCATCAGAAAAAATAATTACTTTAGCTACCTGTAGATAGCTAAGATCCAATACAACCTTACTTTAGCTACCTGTAGATAGTTAAGATCTAATACAACCTTACTTTAGCTACCGGTAGATAGCTAAGACAATGACCTTTGCTACCTGCAGACAGGTAAGATCCAATACAACCTTACTTTAGCTACCTACAGATAGCCAAGATCTAATACAACCTTACTTTAGCTACCTGTAGATAGCTAAGACAATGACCTTAGCTACCTGTAGACAGGTAAGATCCAATACAACCTTACTTTAGCTACCTGTACAGATAGCTAAGATAATGACTTTAGCTACCTGTAGATAGCTAAGATCCAATACAACCTTACTTTAGCTACCTGTAGATAGCTAAGATCTAATACAACCTTACTTTAGCTACCTGTAGATAGCTAAGACAATGACCTTAGCTACCTGTAGACAGCTAAGATAATGACTTGTAAATAGCTAAGATACAATACAACCTGAATTTAGCTACCTCTAGAGAGCTAAGATAATAACTTTAGCTACCTGTAGATAGCTAAGATCTAATACAACCTTACTTTAGCTACCTGTAGATAGCTAAGACAATGACCTTTGCTACCTGTAGACTAGTAGCTAACGTCATTGATATCAATACAATCTTACTTTAGCTACCTACAGATCCAATACAACCTTACTTAGATCCAATACAACCTTACTTAGATCCAATACAACCTTATAAGATCCAATACAACCTTACTTTAGCTACCTACAGATAGCTAAGATAATGACTTTAGCTACCTGTAGATAGCTAAGATAATGACTTTAGCTACCTGTAGATAGCTAAGATAATGACTTTAGCTACCTGTAAATAGCTAAGACAATGACTTTAGCTGCCTGTAGACATCTAAGATAAAATACAACCTTACTTTAGCTACCTACATATAGCTAAGATAATGACTTTAGCTACCTGTAGATAGCTAAGATAATGACTTTAGCTACCTGTAGATAGCTAAGATACAATACAACCTTACTTTAGCTACCTGTAGATAGCTAAGACAATGACGTTAGCTACCTGTAGATAGCTAAGATAATGACTTTAGTCACCTGTAGATAGCTAAGACAATGACTTTAGCTACCTGTAGACAGCTAAGATACTTTAGCTACCTACATACAGATCCAATGACTTTAGCTACCAGATAGAGCTAAGATCCAATACAATGACTTTAGCTACCTGTAGATAGCTAAGATAATGACTTTAGCTACGTGTAGATAGCTAAGATAATGACTTTAGCTACCGGTAGATAGCTAAGATAATGACTTTGGCTACCTGTAGACAGCTAAGATCCAATACAACCTGACTTTAGCTACCAACAGATAGCTAAGATAATGACTTTAGCTACCTGTAGATAGCTAAGATCCAATGAAACCTGACTTTAGCTACCTGCAGATAGCTAAGATAATGACTTTAGCTACCTGTAGATAGCTAAGATAATGACTTTAGCTACCTGTAAATAGCTAAGATCCAATACAACCTGACTTTAGCTACCTGTAGATAGCTAAGATAATGACTTTAGCTACCTGTAGATAGCTAAGATAATGACTTTAGCTACCTGTAAATAGCTAAGATCCAATACAACCTGACTTTAGCTACCTGTAGACAGCTAAGATAATGACTTTAGCTACCTGTAGATAGCTAAGATACAATACAAACCAAAATGGATTGAGTCTTTGTAAGACTCAACCAATATAGGTTGTAATTACGGATGATATCCAAACAGTGAGGTGTGAGGTTTTAAATTTTTATCCATCGTAAATTTAGAGGAAGTTTTCTTTGAGACCGCAACAGTTCAGGTCATAAAATTTGCAAACATGCAAATAGAGGTTCGTTTGGCCGAGAGCCATTGCCTTCTAGAAATCAGGCCACGGGAAAGGATATGTAAGCAGCGTGTAAACCGTCTGAGATGAGAACGAAAATTGTCTAAATCTCATTGTTAGCATTAATAGTCTGTCTTCGCGTTGTTTTACGCGCATAAATCGAAAAAGGAAAAAAAACAGCGGCCTTAAATCAACCACTTTTACTGCCTTCCGATCTTAGAGGAAGTATCGCTAGGGTAACCCACGGTTTTTGCAGACATATAGATACACAAGCCTAGTTACATGCTACGGATAAAACACCCCTTTATCACGAATCAGGTGCAAATGGAATACATTGAAATTTATAAGCAGTGAAAGCCTTCAATTATTTTATTTTTCAGGATCATTTACTCGCCAGACTTCAGCGACATCTTGTCAAAAAAGCATTACCTTAGAATTCGGCTCACAAGTAGCTATAACGCCATCTTTACCCAAACGCATATCTCCGTCGGCTAACGGGCAATCGACATGCTTAAATCAACATGATTCGTTTGCAAAAAATCTGAATTTCATGGAAAGGAAGCAATTTTTGGTATGTATTTGAAATTTGTTTCTCCCTTATAGTACTGGGGTTTGTCAAAACAACAGAAACTGCCGACAATTTCAGATCTCATTTACCTCAAAAAAAGGCATGATCATTGGTATGCATCTAGCTGGAGCAAGAATATAGTACGCATAACACGAAAGAACTGTATCGAAGATTATGGCTGCCTATCAAACTTTCAAATTGTGGACGCCATACGATGTCAGATAGAGATAGGCAAACGTTGACATGGGTTTTACAACGGAAGCACCATACTACTGCATCACAGATATCAGCAGAGTTGAACACTAGTCGGAATGATCAGGCTTCCGTTGTAACAGTACGTTGGAAACTCCATACTGCAATCCACAAAACTCTAATTACTAACATCAATGTGTAAAAAGATCAGAAGTATTTTCGCGCTACAAATCGAAGAGGCTGTAAGAGCTGTCAAAGCACGATCAAACTAAACTTGTTACAAAGCATACAGACCACACTTCCAAATTATCGTCTAAAAACGTATAGTCTAAAAACCGTCTTTATTTACAATTTAAAAATATGGTTGTTTAGAAGCTTTGGCGAGCACTATCGCGACCACTATGGTCGCATCTTCAGGCCGATGAGTAAAATCATATTAGAGCGGCACATGGTTTAAATAGTAACATACATGAGCAAAGATAATACATATTATGTAAATGAGACAGACACATAAATCACCGCCATTCACCACAAACTGTTTAAAGACATCAAAATTATTTTGGTGGTTTCTTTTACAATACTCATGGGAGAAACCACCAAAATAATTTTGATGACTTTAAACAGTTTGTGGTGAATGGCGGTGATTTATGTGTCTGTCTCATTTACATAATATGTATTATCTTTGCTCATGTATGTTACTATTTAAACCATGTGCCGCTCTAATATGATTTTACTCATCGGCCTGAAGATGCGACCATAGTGGTCGCGAAAGTGCTCGCCAAAGCTTCTAAACAACCATATTTTTAAATTGTAAATAAAGACGTTTTTTAGAATATACGTTTTTAGCTGATAATTTGGAAGTGTTGTGTGCGCTTTGTAACAAGTTTAATTTGATCATGGTTTGACAGCCCATACAGCCTCATCAATGTGTAAGGTAGTGCAAAGCACGTAAAAGCCTCGATGCTAAAGACTGACAACGTGACACTGGTCTGACGAATAGCGCTGCACATTGGTTCTCCACCATTAGTAAAGAGTGCATCTGGCGAAAACCTGCAGCAGCATACCACACTAACTGTTTGATTCCACTTGTGAAGAATGGAGGTGGATCCCTAATGTAGTGGGGTGCGATATCATGGAATTCATTAGAATCATTTGTTATTCTGAAGGGTCGTGTTACATCTGCGACGTAGGAATCCTTCCGTGAGGATCACCTGCACCAAATGTTGCAGGCCTTTTTTCTTAACGATCGTACCTGGTTTTAAACAGATAATGCTCACGTACATTCTGCAAAACGTGTTACACTCACGGACAATGAAATTTGCGCACCTAGAAGAAATCATGCTACAACCGAGAAACTTTGCAAATAGCTAGAGTGCGTGCTGGTATGCAAATGATCCACGTTTGGTGCGATTGCGCATGACCGCATACAATGTGGTGGAGCTGCAAGCACGAACCTGAAGCCTTATTAACCGGTGTGTAGTCAATGCCCCATGAAAACGAAAAGCACCGGCTAACGCAAGCAAGAGTGCAGAGTGACAAGAATGTCTGGTAGACGCCAGAGACGTCAATTTACGCAACTTACGGACTTTGAACGAAGCCTGATCATCGGGCGGAAAACCACAGGGCGGTCGTCGCGTCGTACAGGCCACCACGTGGATCATTCTGACCATACCGTCCGACTGCATTGGGAGCAGTAGACACGTGACGGCACTGCCATACAGCGGAGCGACTCCGGACGGACCAGGAGGACCACCGGTAGAGCGGATCGACAGAGCGTGCACCAGGCACGAACGGATCTCACGGGGACCTGATCACTATACAGGCTGATGTAGCGGCTTCTGTGTACCTACCCACGAACCATTTCCCGACGCCTCGTGGAAGTGAATCTGCGATCCCCCGCACCGCATACGTGTGTTGCCATTAACACTGAAACATCGCCGGCTCCGTGTGCAGGGATGCCAGGCCAGAGCGACATGAAACGCCACAGACTGGCAACGTGTGGTGTTTACCGATGACTAACGCTTCGTTTTGGGGACAGATGATCATCGTATCTGGGTGTGCAGGTCCCCGGGTGAACGGCACAAAATCAACCTCACTATCGGGAGCCACACCTCGCCCACTGCTGGCATTATGGTCTGAGGAGCCATAGCCTACGATAGCCGATCAGCTCTAGTAGGTAGTAGTATGTGGATAATTGACGGGCCAGCGGCATGTGGATGAGATCCGACCGCCCCATGGGCTCCCATTCCTAGCCGGGATTCCAGGTGTGCTATACCAGCAGAACAATGCCTGTCCGCTCCCTGGACATGTCCCCTATCGAGCATTTGTATGACCAGTTGAAACGCCAGCTGCCGCCGTGCCGCACTATCCGGGATTTGGAGCACATGGTCCAAAGCGTGTGGGCCAGTCTGCCGCAGAACAACATCCGGCGTCTGTTTGCCTCTATGCCGGACCATATTGCAGCATGTAGCGCCGCACAAGACGGTGCGACGCGCTATTGGAGATGACCGGACTGCGCGCCCCAGATCCCTCTGTAATTGCCCTGCAGCTCTGTTTTTGCCATCATATGTATCATTCATCTGTATCATTACGTCCACAAAATTTCAGTTCAATCCGATGCTTCCTTCTTGGAGCGCAAATTTCATTGTCCGTGAGTGTAGTTGTGGTTTGCATATCACGAAGACGAGGAACAGTAGCTACTCTGGCTACCTCAATCTCCATATCTCGATATTTTTGATCATTTGTAGGAATGTCTGGAGCGAAATTACACTTTCCATCTCCAAAATTATTTACATAGTTGGGTATACACTCTTTGCCAAACAACAACAACAACAAAAGGAAGCACCCAGAAGGAACCACCCAATCAGGATGAAAAACGGTATGAGCGATGTAAGTACATAGGCAGGGAATTATTGCAATTCCAAAGCAATTGGGGCATTCATACGGATAAAACAGGTGCACGAGTGGGACAAGTTAGTACGTTGTAGCACCACCTCTGGCTCCAATACAAGCGGTTACCCGGCGTGTCATAGATGCATATAGTTCACCGATACTGTTCAGAGGTATACCATGCCAGATGGTGTCCAAATTTCGGGCCAGTTCGCCGACATTCCGGGATGGGCGTACGTGGCGTTCCATCATGTACCAAAGATGTTCGATTGGTGAGAGGTCGGGCGATTGTGCTGGGCACGAAAGGGTGTAGATATTACCGGGGCAGGCCTGATCCTGTTGAAAGCAGGCTGCCACAGGAATGCCAACACAACAATCGTCGAATGTCGTCGCCGTACCATTGAGCCGTGAGTGTGGTACGGAGGACTACCAAGGGTGTCCAGCTATCGTAGGAAATGGCTCTCCATACGTCACTTCCGTGTGTGCAAGCCGTGTGCCGTTTCTAGGTAAAGGCAGGATCTGTGCTTTGGCAGGCTCGTCTCCAGACACGCATGAGGTGATCACCGGCGTCAAGTGCAAACCGTGACTCATCACTGAAGGCAACATGACGCCTTTGGAACCTATCCCACAATGATCGGGCCCGACACCACTGCAGCCGGTGCCGATTATGCTCGCCGGTCAGCGGTAGAAAACGGAGTGGCCTCCTGGAAGGTAGTCTCCGTGCTTCAAGTCAGCTTGCAACGGCCCGGATGGCCACTTCCTCATCCGTAGACGAAGGAACATTGCCATGGATGATTGAGAGCGAAGAATTCCGTTCCGTTCGTGCGGCTCTCACACTCGCTCGATTCTCGCGTTCTGTCATTGTCCTGAGCCGTCCAATATTCACGTGTGTTGTGCCTTTTTCAACCCATTGGCTCCAACATCTTCCGATTTCCGATTCTCTCATACCCAAATGCTTGGAGATACGGTGATTTGACCAACCGGCCTGTCTCAGCCCAATTATAAATCCTATCTCAAACTCTCTCAACTGTTCGTACTGTGCACGGGTCCGACGTCCAGGCATCCACTATCTCCGGGGAGGTTAACGGAACTGCAATCCGTTGTCACAATTGTCCCAGAGTGAAACCCTGCTATTGATATACCCTCCTTGATGCACGGTTCCCATGCGTTGTGGTAGGGCACTATTTGGTCATTGGTCATAATTTTTTAATCATTTGCATATTCGGCCCTGTGGTACTTGCATGAGGAGTTTCATATCGAGCGATTTTATCCGGGTGTTTCGTTTTTTTCTTTTTGGCAAAGAGTGTATTTTACATATAAAATTGTCTTAAATTCCGTTATCGGATGTACATGATTTGAATAAGACTGTTTCAAGTTGAATTGTTTCTGTTCCGAAAAGCCCGAGGTGAGAAAAGCCCCAGTTCATTAATGAAAACATCTTCACAAGCAGTAAGTGTTTGCATTTCTTTTTGATAAACTCCTGTATTTCCGACTCCCACGAGAAACAATGGTTAAACGTACGTCTCCTTGTCTCTAAATTTCGGGTACAGTAGAACCTGTTTATTAAAAGTGGCTTGGGGAGGATGGAAATTTTGCTAAGTCTGGGCGCTCGTGGAATCCGTTTTGGAGCAAAAACTGCCTCCATGTAAAAATAAGCACACATGATACTATAGATATACGTTTATATTATGCATCCATAACTATTGAACTTAATTAGTTAGCTACAATAGTGTAAATTAAAATATAACAACGACTTACATGAATATATATTAACAGCGCATCCTGAAGCAGATGTCATGTGGAAACAGATGATGTAGCGTATCCTAAAGATCGTAACAAATCACTGCCTCTACGTTTGGGCCACTTGCAAAACTCATTTGTTGAGCATTTGACGTAATTCCTCCCATTTCTTTTCTATAAATATTATTCCACTAGCACAGCAAGATTTCTCTCCGCTGCAATGGTATAATGGGTCCTGTAAGTCACCATTTCTATTCTCCCATTCAAGGACAGTGCGCAGCTAATTCTATTTTGCCTCGTTAAATATGGAATTTCATTAGGTTTTGTTACATCCCTTGTTATCGCTCCCTCGTTAAATTCGGGAACTTCATAAAAACAATTTCGTTAAAAACGATCAAATTAACTGGTTTCGCTCGTTATATCCGGAACCTCGCTAAATACAGGCTCGTTATAAACGGGTTCTCCTGTACTTTTCGGCGGACAAAAAAAAAATGCGTGCCATGGCAAAAAAAAAAAAATGCGTGCCATGGCAAAAAAAAAAAAAAAAATGCGTGCCATGTCAAAAAACAGAACTATGATTTCAGTGAGAGCAACTAGCGTAACAGCATCTTGGCTAGCCAGCAACAGCTTCGGTTATGCACCTCGGAGCATTGTTTCCTATTATGACTCAGAAGCAAAGACTGCACAAGAGGAAGAACAAAAAACGTTGGGTAAAAATGCCCTAGTACTCACTAAGATCAGGATAATTAAACGAGCAATTGAAGTACATTAAACCTCGAAGATCAAGAATAAAGAGCAACAAATTAACAAAATGCTCCGCATTCTGTCTTTTTTTATTTGCTTTTCTTCTAGCAATTAAGAGAGATGGTAATCACTTTTTCCAGAGAAGTGCATCGAAACCAGTTGGACTGCTCCATGTTGACTTCCATACCTCTGCGGAATTTAATTGCTGTTTGCAAGGTTTCATCCAGATCATTCGAAAAGTTGGGGAGGGTGTGATTATCTCCTCCCCTCGACAATTCTTCTTCTTACGGGAAATTACAGCCCCAGGGATTCGTCCTAATTAGAGCTCATTACAACCAAGCGTAGGGAAATTAGTTGTGATCTTTTTAGGAGCACTTTCGCGAATAAACGTCTCGTTACCAGACGTGCGTCGGATGGACAACTCTGAGCGAACGTAGAGATTCAAGAATGTGACTTCGTTTTTTACCTGCCGGAGTAAACTATGAACGGAATTGATACTCAAAGGAAACGGAATTCATCTCGAAAGGAAGCTAAAGGTGTGACACATATACATTTTTAAAAAAAGTGAAAGAACAGTTTAAGGAATAAAAGACGTGTAGCACTTGAAGGCTCGTCGGTTGGAATCTCAAACGTTTAAGGCAAAATAAACAGCTTCACAGACTAACGTACTCGACAGAACCAAGATAGAAAGTGCTTATGAGTATTGAAGCTAAAAGTGACAGACAAAAAAAGATTTGGGAATGAATCAGTGCAATTAAAGAGGATTTTAGAAGTAAAAATTTCCAGAATGTGAAATATCAAATTCCTAATCACCCAACAAAAGAAGACGTGAGAGAGAGAGAGAGAGAGAGAGAGAGAGTGATCATTCAGCCATTAAAAACCTAGGTGGATATCCTTGTTTTCTCACCATATGGAATGATCTATTCCAAAAGGAGTCATGCAAGCCCTAAAAGCCGCCCCGGTGGCGCAGTGGTCTAAGCGCTGGCTTATGATCACTCGTCCATGAAGGGGGTCCGGATTCGAATCCCGGTGAAGCATGGATGTTGTGTTTGTCTTATGTCACTGGCTCTCTCCCTTCCCTGGAACCAGTGACCCTAAATTAGGGACGGCTGTTTGTCTATAGCCCACTGAGTTGCTCACGGTGGTCGTTAAACCCTCAATCAATCAAAAAATAAAAATAAAATGCCCTAAAAATCTTACTGGGAGAACAACACAGAAACCACACAAGCTGAGCACAGAGAACTAAGGTAACATCCGTCACACCGAAACTCCAGCCACTGCTCAAACAATTAGAAGCCCCAATAGCAGAAAGTTCCAGATTGGTCTGAGGCGGATATCATGGTGCCAGAATATAATCTACAAGTCAGTCACTGGGCAGGACCACAACTTGGAACGAAAAACAAGAAAACTATGCACAGGCAGAAATAAAAAATATAAAGAGAAAAGAAAATCACCACCTTATATTTCTTTTACCTAAAACGACTAAGCCTCGAAATGCAACGATTTCGGAACAACTTTTGATCTAACTATGGGCAAAAGATAGGAGACATTGCCAAGAGTGAAAATGTTTTTACTCTACCAAATCCTTCCACTTCCTCTAACTGTAACAAATTAGACACTATGCTAGTAACTGCCTTCTTTATCTTCCTTTTCGAATGTAGTGCCATCTATTGTGTTCATATATGTATATATATACACTGAAGAGCAATTGAGTTAGAGATATCTGTCTAGTAACGTGTAGCACCACCTTTCGCTCTAATGACGGCGGCGATTCGTCTCGGCATGGACTCGACAAGACACCGGAAGCGTTGGGAAGCCATGCGGATACACGACCCCTGAATAAGCTCCCACAGTTCACAAAGATTTGATGGAGGGGGCCAGATCCTCAAACATCTCTCTCGATGGCATCCCAGATGTGCTCGATGGGATTGAGGTCAGGGGACCTAGCTGGCCAAGAAAGCGAGGTCACGTTGGTGGAGTGCTCATCCAACCATTCGGATACAATTCGGGAGCGATGGCACGGAGCATTGCCTTGTTGCAGTATGAGGTCCCCAGTGGGATGTTGAAGACGCAAAAACGGGAGCAAATGGTCGTCCAGGATATCCCGGTAACGTTGACCTGTGAGAGACGATGTCACACGTACCAGGGGTCCCATTTCAGTCCACGTAAACAGTCCCCAGACGAGAATGCCATCCCCACCTACTTGAAGAGAACCCTGCTGGCAAGAAGGATCCATCGCTTCATGTGGTTTGCGCCGTACTCGTATCCTGCCATCCGCATGTACCAACGTGAATCTCGACTCATCAGTCTAGGCAACATTTTCCCCACATGTCTAGGGTCCAGTGGCGATGTTCCCGCACCCATGCTAATCTTTGCACCCTGTGATATGCGGTCAGCAGCGGTACCCTCGTGGGACGATGGCTTCTGTGCCCCATAGCGAGCGAGAAGATGGTTCTGGATGGTGTGGTTGCTTACACGTTTTTGTGCACCAGCGTTAAATTGCCGAGTGATTTCTTGCACTGTTTCCCGTCTATCCTCTGTTACAATGAGAACTAGCTGACGATGACCCCGCTTATCCACACGCTGTTGTCCACGGCAGTTGGCCCTTGCAGGGATGGTTTTACCGGATTCGATGTACTTACGCAGCACCCGTGACACAGTGGCTCGTAAAAATCCCAGTGCCTGCACGACTTCCGAGATGGAGTGACCCTTTCTTCGGGCCCCAACAATTTGCCCACGATCAAATGCCCTTAGATCCTGTGTCTTATCCATACTGCGTCTGACTCTTACTCATTCCCGTTGCATCACTCCTTATATTGTCGGATCGCTGCATACGTCATGTCGTTTCCGTTTACAGGCCGTCCACAGCGCCACATTTGCATAACGCCAGCTGTATCTAATTCAATTGCTCTTCAGTGTACAAGCTAGTGACTTGGTGAGGAAGAAAACCCCAATCTAGTAGAAGCATTTTTCACAGTTTTCAAGTAAGTGGCAATAAAATTGCATCATTTTTTCATGCTTTATGTATTCTGTAGAGAGGATATACAGAATGTGTAATCCTACAATAGTATTCCTGCGTGAACTATGTTCTTCGTATACACCCTGCCACTATCTTCGCCTTGCTCACTCGTTTGGTTTATAACGACTTGTACATCTGTGGGAGTCTTCACGCGACTGAGCGCCACATATAGTTGTCCGTGGGTAAATACTAGCTTAGGTAGGTTGATCTCAACTTTCTTAAAAGTTTGCCCTTGTGCTTTATTTATAGTTATAGTAAATGCTAGCCTTAATGGGAAGCGCAATTTTGTCATGGACAACGGCATGTTCGGATCAATGAATATCAGCTTTATTCCCGGCATAGAAACAACATTCCTTCTTCCAAGACCTGTAATATCTTCTAATTTAGCAGATTTTTCCATTAAACCACGTACCACCATACGAACACCATTGATTAAGCCTCGTCCCAAGTTCATATTCCTGATGAGCATAACAATCGCGCCAACTTTCAGGATGAGTTTGCGTGGTGGCATTCCGGAGGGTGTAATGGAATTCAGGTACTCTAACGGTATGTTTAACTTCTCCCCGGACTGCAATACTCCTTGGAATTCCCTGCAAATAAACGTAGCACCCCTTTGTTTATTTAGTAGCAAATGGAGTTAAACGGGCGCACAATAGCTGGGGTTGAATATTCATCTACATTACCTGGATCCAATGGATTACCAGAAATATGTTTAACAATTGAATTTTCCTTGCGTATGAAAGTGTTGGGAATTGTAATAACGTTTTCACCATGGTTACATTTAAGTGTTCCATTTCCCAGTGGAAGTAACCATTCAGAAAATGCTCGTTCATTGGTATTAGCACGCATATTTTGGGTAAAATGAAGGATGGCGAGAGAGTTTCAAATTATGCTTGTTTGAATGCAGGATTCCAGGATTTGCGCTAGTAAAAATTGGATTCCAAGATTTGCGCTTTTTAACACTTGCCTGAAATCCCCACCGAAGAGTATTACTTTTCCACCCATTGAAACATTTTCCAACAACGGATCTTTACATTTCATAATGTCTCGAAATAAACGTTCCACACAGTCTACTGCTGCTGCTGCTGGGACCAGTGATGACTCGTGAATCAGAATAACTGACGCTTCACTAAAACTATTGCTTTTGCTGAGTTAACCTTGATGGAGGAAACTGAAGAAGACATGTAAAGGAACAGGAAGACAGAACAACCGATGGAGTGTAGTTCCTCCATCTAACAGTAGCGCAGCTATCCCAGTCCAGGCACCTGCTGATGCAATACGACCTCGGCCCCTAATAATGCTCTAAATGCACGTGCAGACGAAGGTCTTGCCACACCCTCCTGGAGCTTCTAAGAAGAATAACTTCTCTTCTGTGTCGCGCGATATCGCGCCCAGAATTCTACTTACTACTAACTTTTGTTCTTCATTTAAATTACTGTTCATATCAAAACCACGAACAGGCTCTTCATTCTCACCGTATGCAGGCTCATTAAGCAGTAAACTACTTGGTATTGGCAGACCCATGCCTCCGCAGTTCAAAGCATTAGCTCTTATAATTTGATCTACACTGACGAAAAAAAAATCCCAACACCACGAAAAAATAGTTTTAGAGGAATGAAATGGCGGCAATACATTTGTATAGGTAACATATTTAATCGATTAAGGTTTCAAGATCACAGCTTAATGTAAGCGCGAGAAGAGCCATTTTAAATGTGAAATGCTGGTACATTAACAACCGGTGTAACTGCCAGAATGTTGAAAGCAAGCACGCAAACGTTCATGCATTGTGTCGCACAGGTGCTGGATGTCAGTTTGTGGGATGGAGTTCCATGCCTGTTGCACTTGGTCGGTCAATACAGGGGCGCTTAAAGCTGGTTAAGGGTGACGCTGGAGTTGTCATCCAATGATGTCCCATACGTGCTCGATTGGTGAAAGATCTGGTGATCTAGCAGGCCACGGCAACATGTCGACACTCTGTAGACCATGTTGGGTTACAACAGCGGTATGCGAACGAGCGTTATCCTGTTGGAAAACACCCCCTGGAATGCTGTTCATGAATGGCAGCACAACAGGTTGAATCACCAGACCGACGTACAACTGTGCCGTCAGGGTGCGTGGGATAACCACGAGAGTGCTCCTGCTGTCATAGGAAATTGCTCCCCAGACCATACTCCAGGTGTAGGTCCAGTGTGACTCGGCCGCAGACAGGTTGGTTGCAGGCGCTCACCTGGACTTCCTCTAACCAACACACGGCCATCACTGGCACCCAGGCAGGACCGGCTTTCATCAGAAAACTCAACAGATCTCCACTCCGTCCTTCAATGAGCTCTAGCTTGACACCACTGACGTCGCAAATGGCAGTGGTTTGGAATAAGTGGAATGCACGCTACAAGGCGACTGGCTCGGAGCTGTTCTTCAAGTAACCGATTTGTAACAGTTCGTTGTGTCACTGTGGTGGCAACTGCAGTTCGAATTGCTGCCGCAGACGCGGTGCGATGCGCCACGGCCATACGCCGTACACGGCGGTCTTTCCTCCCAGTAGTGCCACGTGGCCGGCCGGAACCCGGTCTTCTTGAGGCAGTACCTTCCCTTGACCACCGCTGCCAACAATCATGCACAGTGGATACATTCCTTCCAGGTCGTTTTGCAATATTGCGGAACGAAAATCCACCTTCTCGTAGCCCTATTACACGACCTCGTTCAAACTCCGTGAGCTGTTGATAATGGCTTCTTCGTCTTCTTAAAAGCATTCTTGACTAACATCAACACACTACGTCGAATCTCAACGATAACTAACGCTCACGAACGTTACAGCGCGTATTTACAACAAACCTGCTTTGCATGTTCCGAGGAGCGCTACTAGCACCACACGTATGCTCCCAGCGCGAAATTTGCATAGACGTCATCTTACAGATGTACTCTCACCGCCTACCAACTGTCGTTTATCTAACACAACCCCTTCTTGGTGTTGGGATTTTTTTCCGTCAGTGTATTTGCTGTAAAGCTACATTTTCAGTTGCACATTCATCAAGCTCTTCAACATCTTCCATCATTGGAGCTTTGAAAGTTTTCCGCAATTCATATGGTGATGTTGCCTCACAGGAGCAGCAAATATACGCAAACAATTCTCGCAGTTGACGTGGCATGTATGTGCGCTGCATTTCCTCCAAGAAATTGTGCCACTCAGTATCATGTTCAAGTAAGCCACGTGAAAGTGCTGCTTCTTTGAATGTTTCATATACCATTGTAGCAGCGGAAATCCGCAAGTGGTGTAGCTCCTTTAACATGAAGAAATCACATGCACATGTAAAATCTGTTATGATCGTTTGGAGTGACCCTGTATAAGAAATATCTAATATCTATAGCAACAAGTAATTGTTTTGTCCCAAAACTAAAATAAATCACTTGAAGAAATCCCCTCTTATAAGTCGCAGATCTGCGGCTGCTGTTAATAAATGTTGGCGCCTGTTGTGAACGTAATCCTACGTGACAAACTGTTTTCTCACATTCTCCACGGGGAATTCCCATGCGGCCTCGTACTTTTCCTCAGTAGCGCAGTGAGAGGGCGGTTGGAGAGCGCGATCATGATATTTAAAACCCATTACAGAGCGATTGTATTACAAACCATTACAGAGCGATCGTATTAAAACCCATTGCAAAGCGATCGTATTAAAACCCGGAGCCCAAGGGCCAAATAGCATAAATCTGTAGGACATCGAGTGTTTAAAGTGAAGCGTGGTTAACACGATCGTATTACAATCCATTGTAGAGCGATCGTTTGCAATCACTTTGTTACCCCCTCTTTGCCGTAGAACCCATTTATTGTTATGAAATCTGTAATGTTCTGAAATGGCAGTATACACGTAATGGTGAGCATTGGGATGACGTCTGTTTAAATCAAGCTAAGCAGTCAGTGTCGTACGTTTTGAATCCGATGCTTCAAGTGCATTCTCTTCATCCCCTGCTCGGAAGTGTACATTATGATATCCATCTTCATGGACTTTCAAACTAACAGTCGTATGTGACTGATCATGCATTTTGTTTGAATGAAGGCGCCAAATGCACTCATGTGAGCTAACGTATCGCATGTTAGCATAGTTACAGTTCTAGCATATCCTTGTTGATTATCCTCATTGACGCTTCTCAAGAATTCCATACATGCCGAGTCATAGCCTTTATAGACATACTTGAAGAGGTACTGCACCGAACGCACACTGGAACAAATTTCGACATTTATGTGAGCGTTGTACTTCAATGTGGGGAACGACATCTCGATTGTCGATTTGGTAGACTCCTTTTTGTGTAGTCATTTCGTTATCCCGCCTGCGATGCTTTGAATAACCATTATGATTTTCAACAGTTTCCTCTGAAAAATCTTTCGGGAATTTTTTTGTTCACTTTCCATTATTTATGCAAGGCGCCTTAGGATTACGAACACATGGTCCATGAATCATACTCGAAACAACATTATTATAAAACCTTGGAAAACGGGCCAGGTCTGGTATTTCTGCTCACACACATAGTCGTCATTGAGTATCAGAAGCATGTGGTAGTGTGGCTATCCACGTTTTTGGAATTCTATAACATATACATGGGCGACAACAATTCCCATGGCGTTATTTTTTAATACGTCGTTTTTCAACTCGTTGAGTTTGCAGCGAAATACCCCCCTGGATACAATATCAGGACGATCAGCAAATTTTTCATTTTCACTAAGCCCGGAAGTTATTTCATGCAAATTCGGATTGCAGGTTGTGGCGAAGTGGAATGC
Source organism: Macrothele yani (assembly GCA_039090855.1). Taxonomy (NCBI): domain Eukaryota; kingdom Metazoa; phylum Arthropoda; class Arachnida; order Araneae; family Macrothelidae; genus Macrothele; species Macrothele yani. The sequence continues at coordinate 67,977,643 of CM077025.1, read as the reverse complement.
AACCCGCGTCTAAAACTTCATTTGAGAGGTCAATTTCGTAAATGACAGGGGTGAGACCTCATGTTGCATAACGTGGAGCAAGCACTCTCTTTTAGGAGGCATGAGAGAGAGGAAAAGAAGCGTGCTCTCGAAGCATCCATCTCGCCCGAGAACGGGACGTCCGAGTCCGAAAGGAGTGACAGTTTTGGTAAGTTATGTGACCCTCGGAGTATGCATCCTACAGAAAATGCACCGAAGGAATTGGCATATAGCGAGGGAGCTGGGTGGAAACGCATTTCGGACCAGATGCCCAGAAATTTGGCGGGCACTCTCTTGGTTTTGCTGCAAACGCAAGGGTGCTGAAGTCCCTGTTACCCTGATTGCTGATATCCCTGTTACCCTGATTGCTGCAGTCGTCAGGCGAGCGGTAGTTAGGACAGAGTGGCCGAGGTTATTTATGAAATATCTATGGATATATGAAAGATCATTTATGTACTGCGGTACAAGTAACACATGGATCTTTTGATTAAATTGAGTTGTTCGCAATCAACACAGAGCACCTGGCACTACTATGTTGCTCTAAACCTGTGTAAGAAGAATGTTACCTCATTCTGTGAATTCGCTGAAGAACGTACCATCTGATAAACTCTTGCATATAGTCACCACTGGGATATGTTGATTGAAAGACGGAGTCATGTTGAAACGACACCAACGTGGATTTGTGTAGGTAAATAATCTACACCTCTCTGAAATTAGGAGATGCAAATAAAAATATGTAAATAGAACCAGCTAGTCTGCTTTCGTGAATCTTACTTAAACACCAAGAAAGTGTGTGTAGAGGAGAAGTATTGTCAGACCTAGAGAGAGAAGGTATGTCTGGTGGCAGCTACTACAACAGTAACCGAAATCAAAAATTCCTGTAATTGCCTGATCGCAAAGCTAAGCACCAAGGCGTTATAATAAAAAACCAAAAAAAAAACAAAAAAAAAAAAAACACCTCACTCGTCATCTTTAAAAATTTGTCCGGTTTTCCGAATTTGCGGACAATTGCAGCTGCCTCCTGATACCGAAGTCATATTACGTGGACTACCCTGAAACGAAGAATGCAAAACAAAACTTTTTCCCGCATTAAGGTTCTCTAACTGGGCACGCTGCATAACAAAATCCTGAAGTCCTTTGCAATGCTCATTGCGAAGGTCAGACTGTGCTGTTTGACATAATTCAATCTTTCACCTTGAACTCTAACGTACACATCAACGATGTGTTGTTGGAATAGCTTCTTAGAATAGTGAATGTGTGAAAATGTTTCGCGAAGCGCAAGTCGGTGATATGCAAATTGCAACACAGTCAAGTGCTCACAGTATTTTTTGTCTATGTGGACCATTATGAGTCATTTTAGGGTATCGCCATACGTGTATATTAGTGGCTATAACATAGGGTCAGAGTGAGGACTCATAACATGGGTCAGAGTGGACTCTTTGTGTTTCTATGCTTGTTTAATAATTACATTTGTATGAGTGGTGTTAGGTACAAACAGACTAGAGATATACCAATGGGTTGTACATATTCATCGGTATTAGCTTTTCAAGGGACAGGAAAAGACCCAGAAAAAGACCACATGGGAGATGGGTGGATGAAATTCGTAAATATGCGGGAGTGACATGGAGGAGACTGGCACAAGACAGACCGTTGTGGAGGAAACTTGGGGAGACCTTCGTCCAGCAGTGGATTGTTAATGGTTGACAATGATGATGATGATGATGACGTGTTTCAGATACGTGGACGATTTGCTAGTTTTTGATGATGAGAAGTTTGAACAACTGGCTAAAAACTTTTATCCAGATGGTTTGATCCTCAATAAGACAAGTGTTAGTGATGCCGACGTCAATTATCTAGACATCAATATTTTTTTGCGTAATCAAACTTGGACTATTAAAGTATATGACAAACGCAACTCATTTACGTTTCCCACTGTTCGTTTTATTAATTGGACTTCTAATATTACGGTTAGGGCTCATAGAAATTTGATTATTTCAAAGTGTTTTCGTTTTGTCTCAATTTGTAAAAACAGGCATGATCTTATTGCTGTTATCAGTGAATTTCTGATACAGCTTCAGACAAACGGATATCCAAGGAGATTTGTTGTTTGTAAGTTACGTAAATTACTTGAGGGTTCGAAGTTTAGTAAGTTTCCGGTGGCATTCTCCTTTAAACATTTGCTTCGTCATCAATAGGTTATTTTGTTTCTTTGCTTCAGCTCATGCTTGGTGGTCTTCTTTTCGGTGGGGTCGTCTTGTGTATATGTTCAAGTGGTTAGTTTGGTAATCAAGGTGCGTGGTTTTCTTTTTGGTGTTGTAACTTCTTCTTGGTGTTGTAATCTCATGTACGTGTTTTTAGGTTGGTTTACTTATTATTTCTCATTTATGTTCATGAGTTGGCTTAGGGAGTGTATCGTCAGGTTTTGGTTATTACCTCCTGTTTACGATTATGAAAAACCAAATATAAAGTCGACACTCCCCTGATTATTACGGCTTTTTTTGTGGGTTTTATCCATTTTATTTTAAGTTTGTCGTTTGGTTATTTCGTTTGATTCTCTGGAGGTAGGTTTTTTGTTAAATTATAAATATTTTGTGGTATCTAAGGTTTGCTGCTGTGCACAGCTTTTATTTCTTCACATTCTTGCTTCATTTTTCGTTTTTTGAATTTTGAATATTTCATAAATTATTATTTTGTTTTGTTTGTTTTCTTTTCGGGTTTATAACTGATAATATTATGTTGTATCCAAGGCTTTCCTGCAGTGCGCGGTCTTGATTACTTCATTTCATTTCATTTTAATATTTCTTAGCATTCTTAGCATTCTTAGCATTCTTAGCATTTGTTAATTGTGTTTTAATTTTTGATTTTGTGATAGATGAGAAACTGTTTTATGATTCTTAGGTCTGGTAAAGTTGATATGCTTCCTCGGGCGTCGCGTGGCATAACAAGGCCCGCGAATGTTGTTGAGTTGCAGGACAACACTTCGATAAATATGCAACTGCCAACGACCATGGGATCTAAGGAAGAGGGCTCCGCTGGGTTGTATATATTACGGTCTCCACTTAAAGTTCCTGGTGCATTGAAAGAAAAAAAACAAAAAGAGAAAAAACCAAAAAAATGTTGATTTCAGTTTAGGGTTCTGTGACAAAGACATTCCTGCCGAAAAGTTAGGCCTGCATGCGGGCGACCATGAAAGTGTTGGCTTTGTACAGCAAGATTATTTAATATTTTGTAAGTGTTGTGATGCAAAATGCATTACCTGCTGCTGTGCCGATCCAATAAATTTGGATGAAGGAGGTCTACCCAACTTTTGTAAAGTAACTAATTCAGTATACTCAATTACATGCAACGTCAGTGAGCTTTAATATATTGGACAGTCATCAAATGCGTTGCATATACGTATGAACGGACATCATACAGACATCCGTTTATTTAAAGAAAAGGAGGATGTCGAGTTGAGACATCACCAGTATTATGATTTTGTAAACACTACTATCAGAATTTTGGCTATTAAGGTAGATTTGGACCGTAGATTATATCTCGAAAACTATTATATGCTACGTCATGAAATTCTTTACCCTTACGGTTTAAATAATAATTTCAATGGCAAGAGGATGCCCACATGTGAAGACAGTGCGAATAAAGAAGTTGTTTATTGAATTTTTAAGTTTAAACCTACGTTACACGAGGTTTCCACTGCTCGAAGACACCATAGAGGCAGTGGTAAAGGGATCAAGCCGTGTTTGGATTTTCAGGCTCTACTAACTAAACTGGATTATACAAGAACAAAAGTTATCCAGAATTGCCGTAGATACATTTTCTCCTTGAATATTAGAAAAGTTAGAAGCCTAAATACGTTACATCAAGATTTCATATATGCTAATCAACATTTGCAAAACCTGATTACTGATCTTATCAACTTTAGACCTTTGCATTATAAGTCATGTATCAAAAATAGGGTGTACTTGATGTTTCGGTTCTTACACACTTGTCATGACAGGCTCAACTTTCATCGACTTTTTGGGAAATGCAATACATTTCTTCCCAAACTAGACATTAACATTTTAATTTGTTTTAAATATGTATCTATTATGGGTAAAAGACTGTTTAATTACCGAGAGGTTACTACAGTATCCAGTGCTGATTCAGATATTGCTTGTAATTGTCAGTGCACAGCATATATTCCTTTTGTGGATCATAATCTCAGACACGTGGTTACTGGAGATTTGAAGGTTGTACAAGATGAGAATTTACGTAATATCATGTTACAAGGGACTAATTTTAGACCTTCCAGATTTTTAACTGTTAATCACATGTTGAACTGTATAAGAGAGGACTCAATCATCTTTGGACTAAAAACGTCTTTAAGGTTTAATATGCCATATCAAAATTTCATGCCTTGGATTTGTGTTTTGTACGGACTTTTAAAAGAACAACTTATTTTTTTACAACATCATACCCTTTTTAAAGTAACTCATTATAATCCTGAAACTGTTAAGAATCTTCAAAATAATTTCATCATTACCAGTGTGAACAAAGTGAGCAACAATTTCGCTCTAATCTGTAAAAAAAGTTATTGTGAGTTATTACAACATGAACGTAATGACGGACAAACCAATGAAAAAATAAAAGACAAACATGAAGTGATTAAAAAGAAAATGACAGCTTATTTACGAAGATTAAAGATTAGAAATATAACACTTAAGTTCCCGTTTATGTTTGCCACTCTTAAGGTTCACAAGGTACCGACTAAATTTAGATTTATTGTATTAGCAGGTTTCAGTTATCACAGAAATGCCAGTAAGTTTCTTGAACAACTTTTTTAAAATTATGCTGTGTCTTATTACTTCTATTTGGATTATTGCTAATAATACACCGGTCATCAATTATTTAAAAACATATCAACCTAGAATTATACATACATTTGATTTCACCAACTTATTCACGTCTATCGACCTTAGCGCTTTAAGGTATGTGTGTGTGCCCAATATTTTGATAGATTTCAGAACTATCTGCATGTTAGTAGAGAATACTACAACAACCTTGTGTCTCTATGCTTGTTTAATAATTACATTTCTATGAGTGGCGTTATGTACAAACAGACTAGAGGTATACCAATAGGTTGTATACCATAGGTATTAACTAACTTGTTTCTGCACTACTATGGGGAAACGTTATTTAAAGAACAACTGCTTATCAGGTGGTACCTGTTTCAGATGCGTGAACAATTTGCTAGTTTTTGATGTTGGCCAAGCTTATAGAGACACAAGGCTGGCTAAAAACTTTTATCCAGTTGGTTTAATCCTCAATAAAACAAGTGTTAGTGATGCCGACGTCAATTACCTAGACATCATTATTTCTTTGTGTAATCAATCTCTAATTTGATCTACAATGATATTAGTGAATTTTGTTGTTTGCTTGCTTTTTTTTTACTTTTTGGCTTGATTGTTGAGATTGGTTATGTATTCCAGTGACCTCGGGAACACACGGGTGGCTTTCAACATTTTGCCTATACCCATATCGCAAAAATCACCAGGGCCAGTGTTCCCCTGAAGAGATTGGTGCTATATTTTATTCCTTATACTTATTGTATTATTTACCTATTTACTTTTTTATTTCATCTTGGATTAAGCATTCTGCAGCTATAGAATGTACATGCCTTTCCAGGCTTTCTTGTTCTGTTCTGTGTGATTTTCAATGATTTGCAATGCTTTATATATATATACATATAATAGCATATTGCTCTTAACCATTATCAATCCACTGCTGGACGAAGCTCTCCAACCAAGTTTTATACCACAACGGTCTGTCTTGTGCATCAACGTGGCTCCTCACTTTATATATATATATATATATATATATATATATATATATATATATATATATATATATATATATATATATCTTAGGATGTAAGGTCAGGTGATGCGCAACATCACAGCCTCTCCTTGACAAATGTCAACCCTGCCTTCTCGTGGTGCATCCTATTCCCACTCCCCGCTCGGGGATAACCGGTTTTCCAGTTATTTGGGGAGAGGCGCCCCACGGCCCGAGCTGACCTTGTGACTGGTCAACATCTGGGGTCATACCACAGCTTTTTTTTTTTCGGTGCCATTGGAGTTTGCAGGGATTTTTGTTCATGACGCGCCCCACGATCCCGAGCTGGTCTTGTGCCTCGCTTTTTCGTTTTTATTTATTTTCTGCACTGACCAATTGCCCGTGTTGTACACTCTACCTAATCGCTACCACGCTATGTACTAACACCCCGGTCTTGTGGTTTTGTTACCCTCCACTACCAACTGTTTATATTAACCGCTAAGTTCGTAGATTGCTGAGATTCCGTTTAGGTTCCACTCCAAGGTTTTGTCTTCCTTGGATTACTTTTTCCCTTTTAGCTGGTTTGGGTGCTAGACCTACCTGCATGTTCGCCGTGTGCGAAGACCCGTGAGGCGGAAATGGGATGTCTGGCGGCTGAGGTCACAGGAGACCGGAGAAGTGCCTCCTGTGTACCAACACTCCTCTTTGACCCCGGCTTCGCTGTAAACGGGAGGCTAGAGACTAACCCACCTCTAGTCAGAAGTCTTGTACCAAGTTGTGTACAGGGTTTTAGCGGCTTTATTGTCGTATAGCACGGCAGGGTAAGCCCGGGGCTGTGGGATCATGCCAAAGGCGTTGGCATGACGGAACTCTGGAGGCCGAAGTGTCCGCCGAGTGCGTGTGATCACAGCCAACGGACTATATCTGCAGCGTATAAGCTCCAGAACTGTGTCCAGCGTCATTTTGTTGGCTTGCAGACCTCCAGTTCTCCCTTGTAGGGCTCTGTGGTGGGTGGAGTAGTCTGCAGACGAATCCTCCTCCTTTTTTTCATGGGTAAAAACAAAAACAAAAACTCCAAACTCAAGTCACCTGAGAAAATGATAGTTGACAATGACTCCCCTTCGTCTTCTCAACCTACCAAGTCCCATAACCTTAAACGGTCTTTAGATCATGACTTGGACCAAGAACGTGGAACCTCGTCTTAGGCAGCTGTACCAGTCGCTCTGAAGCGTCGTCTCCCCTCGATTGCTGTGAATACACATGCTACACACTTAGTTGTAGAATCCATCGATCCGAATGAGAGACTGTGCACTAGATCTCCCTTTTTCATTTCCAAAGTTTTTGACGCTGCGGTTGGCTCCTTGAAGTCTATGAGGAAGCTTCGCTCTGGGGACCTGCTTGTCAAAACTTGCAGTGTTTCTCAGAGTAACACTCTTCTGCACCTCACTAGTCTTCAAGGTATTCCTGTCAAAGTGACACCTCACCCGTTTCTTAACACCTCTCGAGGTGTTATTTTGGAGATTGATCTCTTGGCATGCAGTGAGGAGGAATTGGTGAGTGAACTAGCAGATCAGGGTGTTATTGCTGCACGTCGTATGATGTTCCGGCGCGATGGTTCTTTGATTAAGTCTAAAAATGTAATCTTGACATTTAACTCCCCGAAAGTTCCGACCGAAATCAAGGCTGGCTACTTGGTCTGTGGAGTTCGCCCGTACATTCCCAGTCCTCTGCGCTGTTTCAGGTGCCAGAGGAACGGGCATTCACAACGTTCATGTAACAGTTCCGCTCGTTGCGCAAATTGGGGCTCCAGTGAACATGACGGGGAAGGTTGCACTTCTGCGGCCTGCTGTGTTAATTGTGGTGAGGCCCATGCAGCTTACTCCCGCAACTGTATGAAATGGAAGGACGAGATGGCGGTCCAGCGCCTCAAGATCCTGGAAGGCCTCTCGTACCCTGCTGCCAAGGCCAAGTTGGGTATACCCAACAACCGACAGCGTACTTTTGCCGCAGTAGTTCAGTCTCTGCCACAACCCGTGCAGCCCTTTGTTCCGTGCCCTGTAGCTCTCGCCGGACTTGCCAAAAGATCTACAGCTTAACAAGCGACACAGGTGGATTTCTCCGAGCTCCAGCTCATTCGACCAGCTGACTCTGCGCCTTCTCTTTTGAAGACGACCGACTCTTCCAGTTCCCAGCAGAAAGCTTGCACGTGTGGAAGAGCTGGCCCTAAATCCACAAAGTTGTGCAGTGTCCATCCAACCCATCCAACTGTCGCGGTCCAACTGACCAACATTGCAACTGTCCTAGACTCAGCGAGGTCAACACCCTCAACCAACATTATGGGGGAACATAAGGGGGAGGAGAGTGACAGTTCGTCCCTCTCCTGTGACTCATCTTATGTGTAGTTGTGTTCGTTTCCGTGATGTGTGTTTTCATTTTTTTTTTCATTCTCATTTGTTGATCGGAGATGCCGCTGCACTGCAGCGGCTCCTAAATGACCACTGAAGTTACTGCGGCCGAGTTTTCATTTTTTTAAAAACAAATTGATTTTTAATACTGTTTGTTTCATTGTCGTTTTTGGCCCTTCCATCATTCTCATGGTTCGGTTTTACTTGGTCAGCCAGATTTTGGGATTTATGCCACGTTTTTTTTTAATACTGTTTGTTTGTCTTGTGTCTGGCGCTCTTTGGCCAAACATGGCCCTTGCGCCATAAAAATCAATCAACCAACCAACAACCAACCAATCTGTTCCCACTAAAGAGGCTCTGACAACCGCCAATAGCGGTGTAACTATACCATCGGGATTAGAGGAAATGCTATTCCACACTCACCAAACCACTTGGCCAGCGTGGTGAGTTTTGGCCAAACACCTCCAAAATGACTCCACACCTTAAATCTTGGCCCTCAGTCTCCGGCAGCTGGAATGTACCTGGCCAAGGCAGCAGCCAGTGCAACATGAAGGCAGAGGGTGCTAACAATCACCGGAGGACCGGACTAGGCTGCCATCTGATGCTTACCTTGGCTACGTATAATGGACGTTCCCTATCTTCTGATTCAAGGCTCCTTGAATTGGAAGAAGAACTACAAAGGACCAAGTGGGACATCGAGGGCTAAGTGAGGTAAGGAGAAAAGGAGAAGATCTCATTGAACTGAAAAGTAGACATCTCTTCTACTATCGTGGGACAGATACCGGCAGAACTAGTGGTGTAGGATTTATACTGAACAAGAAACTGAAGGATAAAGTTGTAGAAGTTGAAAGTTCCTCTGACAGAGCTGCACGACTCGTTATCCAACTCTCGAGAAGATACCAGGCTCAGATTGTTCAAACTTATGTACCCACCACAAGTAATCCTGAAGAACAAATTGAAAGAATTTTATGAGGAAATTCGTCATCTAAATAATAAAGGCAAGCAGCACTTGAAACTAATTATGGGAGATTTCAATGCAAAAATAGGGCACCTCCAACAGAATGAAACTTCAGTAGGTAAATTCGGTCACGGCAATAGAAATCAGCGTGGAAATACTCTCGTAGAGTTTGCAGAGGCAGAAGGGTTTTTCATCATGATCTCCTTTTTCAAGAAAAAGCAGCAAAGGAAATGGACATGGAGGCATCCCATTGAATGGACAAGTGAAATTGATTTTATTATGTGCAACAAGGAATTTGTCATAGAAGACTGCAGTGTGCTGAACAAGTTCAACACAGGTAGTGACCATCGAACGGTAAGATGTAAGATGCACCTCAATGCTAAACTCGAGCGTGGCAAGCTCATAAAACAAACAAAGTGCATTGACGTGACCAACCTTAAAAAGGACCTTAATACCTTCAAATTGAAACTGAGGAACAGATTCTCTGCTCTAGAAGGTCTAACATCAGAAGAAGTGGATATCTTTGAAGTTAACAGAAAAATAACGAAAGCTCTTATGGAAACAGCAACAAGATTTGCTGGGTTTATGAACAAGTTGCATGTAAACAAATTATCAGGAAAAACCAAAATGTTGATGCAAAAAAAAAAAAAAAGAGAGATGAGGACAACTAAAGAAGATGTGACTTCCAAAGTGGAATATATAGAGCTATGCAAGACAGTACGAAAAAGTATGACTGAAGACGTAAGGAAATTCAACTGTGAACTAGTGAGGAAAGCAATAATTGAAAACAACCAAAGCCTAAAGATAGCAAAGGGACATCTCAGTAAGGGAAGAAAACAGATTATGGCACTGAGAAAAGAAGATGGTTATGTAACAAGAAATAGAGGCGAAATTTTGACAAGAGTGAAATATTTCTACTCCAAATTATATGAAAAGGATGATACATGTACTCCAGATATCATGAAAGGTACCAGTACCAGAATTCTTCCAGTCCTCCCAGCAGAATTTGCACATGCAATCAAGAACATGAAGCGGGGAAAAGCTCCAGGGGAAGATGGAATTACTGTAGACATCATACAAGAAGCAAGTGGACAAATTGAAACAGTAATCACCCAAGTTTTCACTCCATGCCTTAATGAAGGGAAGATTCCTGAGGATTGAAACAACGCTACAAAGATCCTGCTTCATAAAAAGGTTGACATTGAGGATCTCAGGAACTACAGACCTATCAGCCTCCTATCAGTGGCTTATAAAATCGTCACTAAAGTTCTGTCACACCGCTTGAAGCTAACACTGGACATGGCTCAACCGAGAGAACAAGCTGGATTCAGGAGCGGCTACAACACTATAGATCATATTCACGTACTGAGAGAACTAATTGAAAGAGCGAGGGAATATGAACTTCCATTGTGCATGGCTTTTATCGATTATGAAAAGGCCTTTGATTCAGTGAAAAGATCAGCAGTTAAAATTGCTTTGAAAACCTGCGGTGTTGAAGATTCATACATTAATATTATTAATAACATCTATGAAAATGCAAGTACAAAGATTCGCCTGTCTGAGAATACAGCATACATAAAAATTGGAAAAGGAGTGAGACAAAGTTACACCATAGCTCCCTAGCTCTTTAATGCCACATTGGAAAGTGTCTTTCAATCACTGAACTGGGAAAACAAAGGGATAAAGATTAATGGAGGTTATCTAACTCACCTTCGTTTTGCTGATGACGTAGTCATTTTTGCAACTACCCCATCAGAATTTCAGAGTATGATCCTGGAACTTGCTGACAAGAGTAAAGAAGTGGGTTTAGAAATGAACTTTCAGAAAACAAAAGTGATGTTCAATGCTTTTCAAGAAATGAAGATTTATCGATTGATGGAGAAAAGCTGGTGATAACAGATGCGTACGTTTATCTTGGACGGCAGATATCAAGTGAGGGTCACATTGATGAAGAAATTAATCGGCGTATAAAACTTTCCTGGAGAGCTTTTGGAATAAACAGCATAATTTTAAAGTGGAATATGCCATTATGTCTTAAAAGAAAAGTGTTTGATCAATGCATCCTACCAGCGCTTACGTATGGTGCAGAGCCATGGACCTTAACTAAAAGAGACATACAAAGGCTGCAGACAACTCAAAGAAGCATGGATAGGTGCATGCTTGGTGTAACCAGGAGATATAAGAAGAGGAACTCGTGGATCCGAAAAATGACAAGAGTGGAAGACATCATGATTAGAGTAAAATCCCTGAAATGAAATGGGCTGGACATACTGCCAGAAGAGCAGACTATCTATGGACAGTCGACATTTTAGACTGGATTCCAAGGGACAAGAAAAGACCCAGAAGAAGACCACATGGAAGATGGATGGATGAAATTCGAAAGTATGCGGGAGTAACATAGAGGAGACTGGCACTAGACAGACCGTAGTGGAAGAGACTTGGAGAGACCTTCGTCCAGCAGTGGATTGATAATGTTTGACAATGATGATGGTGATGATGATTATGATGATGATATATATATATATATATATCATCATTGTCAACCATTAGTAATCTACTGCTAAATGAAGATCTCTCCAAGTTTCTTCCACAATGGTCTGCCTTGAGCCAGTCTCATCCATACCACTTCCGTATGCTTTCGAATTTCATCCACCCATCTCCCATCTGATCTTTTCTTGTCTCTTTGAATCCAGTCCAGAATTTCCGTTGTCTATCGGTGGTCCGTTCTTCTGGCAATATGTCCAGCCCATTCCCACTTCAGGAATTTCACTCTGATCATGATGTCTTCCACTCTTGTCATTTTTCTTATCCAAGAGTTCCTCTTCTTATCTCTCCTGATTACACCAAGCATGCATCTCTCCAGGCCTCTTTCAGTTGTCCACAGCCTTTGTTTGTCTTTTTTAGTTAAAGTCTATGTCTCTGCTCCATAGGTAAGAACTGGAAGAATGCATTGATTAAACTCATTTCTTTTAAACCATAATGGCATATTGCTCTTGAAAATTGTGTACTGCTTCTTCCAAAAGCTCACGAAGCAAGTTTTATACACCAATTAATTTCTTCATCAACGTGACTATCGCGTGATATCTGCCTATTGTATAAGAATTATATTTTCAATTATTTTTTTCTTACAGTTGCCGATTACCGCACGGATTAAAACAATATTTCTACCATACCAAAACCGTGATTTACAATACTGTTCATTAAAACAAGAAATGAAAAACAAATAGAAAAATTGCTCCACGATATGGCACGGTTCTCAATTTTTTTTATTTAAGAAGAGTGTATACTTTCCCCATACAGATCTCATCCCCCTATGCTGTCTGACTCTTCGTTCAGGATCTCCGAACGCATGTATCTAAAACTGAGAGAGGGGAGTGATAACTACAACGAAACTTGGAGCGATATTTCTCCTGCCCCAAGAAAAATGTTAGGTGGGCACTGTCCTAACTAAATATCTGAAAACATTCGAAAGTTCCTTTGCTTTTCCATGAAAATTACAAGATAAACTATTAAATTCACCCATTGAGCCCACTTATTCAAGAACCTTTGAGCTCTAGTGTTCCTGTCCCGCAATCGGCTAAATGCCACAGAATAAAACATCTCAAAATGTGAAGCAAATAGAACAGTTTGCAGCAATCACTCATGCTTTACGTCTTTTCTTCAGTGCACTTTGTCCTCTCTCGCTTTGAGCCTCCGTACTCTTGGACAGTATCAAAAAGTAACGCAACTAAAAAATTTTAGTAATAAATTTGACGTACGATTTCTGAAAGAAGATAATTTGAAATCATGAAAGAAATACGGGATTACGCCATATAATACAAATTTTGAAGATGACAATCCGATTTTTGGCGTAAATGTGACAAGGATGGTAAGTCAGATAATATCCGAAAACTTGAAAATTTTCATCGTCCTGGAGCAGGACGCTCCAGGACGATGAAAATGAAAATTTTCAAGTTTTCGGATATTATCTGACTTACCATCCTTGTCACATTTACGCCAAAAATCGGATTGTCATCTTCAAAATTTGTATTATATGGCGTAATCCCGTATTCTTTCATGATTTATCTGCTTCTCCGGGCAATCACGGGATAGGATTATTAACCTCCAGATTCGCTAAACATGAATGCCGGTTGCTTCGACTAGCGAATCCTGTGATGGTTAAATTCAAATTGATCGGAAACTTGAAACTTGGTCGTTCTGGGTGGTGTAGTGGTTAGCATACCTAGGCGTTTTCTGGGAGACGCGGGTTCGCGTCCCGCTCCAGGACGATGAAAATTTTCAAGTTTTCGGATATTATCTGACTTACCATCCTTGTCACATTTACGCCAAAAATCGGATTGTCATCTTCAAAATTTGTAAGATAATTTGTTTTACGTTGAGTCAAATAATCGAATTTCATGTTCTGGCGGAAAGAACCGTGGAACTCATCACTTGAACACACGATGTGGAAATATTAGGTGTACTAATAAGTTTTAAAGCATTTCTAGACAACGCAACGTGTAAATATTGAGAGAAAACAATAATACCTTTGCGAATCAAAATAATATGCGCCGTCATTATCTATCACCTACCGCCATCGGTCGGGCAGCTAACGGATTCCAGCCATGAAAAATACTTCGTCGTGTGAGGCGGTGAAGTCGTCTACCCATTTTTGCATTTCGTCACATGTACGGAACTGTACAGCAGACAAACAATGTTGCATCGATCGGAACAAATGATAGTCTGAAGGGTCAATGTCGGGACTATATGCTGGGGGCTCCAAAACTTCCCAGCCAAGCGTCAAAAACGTTTCCTCCACCGATTTGGCGACATGCGGCCTACTGTTGTCATGCAGCAATTTCACGGGACGCAATCCTTGGCCTGTAAATGGACGTTTCCGACAGATTTCCTGGTTCAATTGTAGCAATTGTTGCTTGTAGCGATCAGCAGAAACAGTTTGATACTGTTCCAATATTTCATAATGGAGCACACCCTTCATGTCTCACCAGATGCACAGTACAACTTTCTTGGAGTGAATACTGCGTTCCGGTGTCAAAGTCGTTTCTTCACCGGGGTCCACCCAGTGTTTTTTGCGTTTCGGATTCTCGTACTATATCCACTTTTCATCACCCTTAACGATTTTCCACAGGAAAGTATTTCTGTGTTGTTTATTCAACAGATCCAAACACTTTATGACACGCTGATCCTTGTTTTTCTGGCTCAGGTCATGTGGCACCCATTTTCCTTCCTTTTGAATATTTCCCATTGCGAGTAAACGATTGGAAATGGTATGTTGAGTTACCCCCAGTTGTTCAGCTAGTTGTTTTTGCGTTTGTGACGAATCTTCATTCAGCAATGCTTGCAGTTCACCATGTGCAGCCTTCTGCGGGGCGCCGCTACGTTCTCGATGGCTAACATCAAAATCACTTGCTTTGAACCGTCTAAACCAAAACTCACACGTGCTTTTCGATACAATGATCTTACCGAGAACAGAACAGATCGATGCACATGCACTTGCAGCACGTTTTCCTTGATAAAATTCGTAACGAATGCAGTGTCGACTAAATGCAGTATTGCTTGCCATCTTTTACCTACCGATGTGAAAGTGCGTTTGACTGTTGAGCAAACTTCTGTGTCACATTTTATACTCTGTACCAGTTACGGTCACATGACAACAAAGCGGGAGAATCTCGGATATGTAAATTAGCGGTATACGTTACACAAAGAACGTTTTAATACTGATTTGTACACCTAATAATTCTTAGGTTAAAAAACAGTTGCCCATCATTTTTACAATTCATTTCCCAAAAGTTCAAAATTGTTTCATATTGCTTTTAACTCCAAAAGGTTTTTATGTGCTCCCATGCAACGGGAACTTTATAACAGCAGGATTTCAGCATAGATGGAAATGCTTTCTGTTGATCATCGCTATAAATATTTATAAAGTGCTACCAGAGACAACCCCCTTGTCGATATTTATCGGATGATCCTGAATGTAATCTCATCAGGCTGCATCCAAAGTGAATTAATCTGGAGAGAAATAGCGATTCACACCTATTTGATTCTGGTTGAGCTAACATGAAATGAGAAGAGGGACATTTAATTCTGTTGAATTAAAATATCAGCCTTGGTTACATACAGTCGACAACAATGCACACATTTCATCTGTGGGTGTCATATCTTTTGGCAGATTAGGTACTCTCTGTCGTATATTATCTATTTTACCTTGTCCTTGTTGCATATTTAATTTTGGGTATTTCTCATCTGTCTCTCGCTCTCTCTCTCTCTCAATCTCTCACTCTGTCTCGTTCTTTCTCCTCTTTATGAGCGTAAAGTTTCGCTTACACATCCATATTTATATGTTCTTTGTGGGAACACTGAGAATCAGTCAGTTCTGGTAATAGAAGTAAAACAACACTACGAGGTGTAAAATGGATGAGGAGTTAATTGGCTGCTATGTGTAGTGTCGTGATTCTCTTTTGGTCAACCTCCTCAGCTTCAATGTGATGTACACCAATGAGAAATTATATTATGACCACCTACCTAATAAACTGTAGGACCACATTTAGCCCGCAAAACAGCGGCCACTCAACGAGGCATCGATTCAATGAGGCGGCGATAGGTATCATGGGGTGTCTGGTACCATAATGTCAACAGCAAGTCCTCCAGTTGCTTTACATTTCATAGTGGTGGTGATTTGAGCGCGAACCCGCTTTTCCAAGTCGAACCACAAATGTTCGATTGGGTTCATGTGAGGTGAATTTGGTAGCAAGGGCATTAACAGAAATTCACCAGCATGTTCCTCGTACCACTCATTCACGATTCTGGCAGTGTGGCGTGGCACATTATCCTGTTGACAATGCCCATCCCCAGCAGGGAGCACAGTTCCCATGAATGGGTGAACTTGGTCCGCAACAATGTTCAGATACCTGACAACTGTCAGAGATTATGCTATTGGGATAATGGGGACCAAAGTGTTCCAAGAAAACATTGCCCACAACATAAAACCGCCGCCGCAAGCCTGTTTCCGCTCAAAAGTGCATCCAGGTTCCATAGACATCGTTGGTAACCGGCATATCCGCTCTCGGCCGTCTTCGTAATGCACCAGCAATCTTGATTCGTCAGACCAGGCTAGTTCCTCCCAATCATCCATGATCCAATCTCGATGATCTTGGGCTCATTTCATGCGTTGTTGGCGATGACGTGCAGTCAGCATGGACACTCGGCTGGGTGATCGGCTATGTAGGCCCATGCGCAGAAGGCTGCGTTGTGCTGTGATACATTGCCTTGATCACCACTGTTGTAGGTGCGGGTGATTTGTCCCACTGTGGCCCTGCGATCGCTGTGAACAATGCTCGACAATCTCCGCTCGACTCTGGCATCAATCAGCTGTGGACGACATACAGCAGGACAACGGTTCGTCTTTTTTGCCACGTGAGCACCACTTTTGATACGTACTCACTACAGCAGCACGTGAACAACCCACAAGACGCGGCGTTTCCGAGATCATAGTTCCGAGGCGCCGTGTCATCACAATTTGTCCTTTATGAAACTCCGATAAATCGGCAGCTTTGCTCATTCTGGCTCTTAACACTGTACTAACCGAAAGCCGGTCCTCGTGTTGCAGCGCTCGTGAGCGAGCGTGCGCCTTTTTTCCTATATTGGAGATTGTGAAAGTAAATCAGAGTGAAAAAAAGAAGAGAGAATTGGGTTTCAAATTAATCGAGTCGAGGGAAGAGATTTGGGGAACCGGTGTAGAAATTATTAATTTACGGAATTTATAAACTTCACACTCCTCAAATACTTTATATTTTGTACTTAAATTTTTTTCTTGGATTTTGTTACTTGGATTAGCGCCGAGTCAGGGTTCGCGATAGTAGCCTTCCCCCTCCCCTTCTCTCCGAGTCAAGGAAACTTCAAGCCAGCCTGCGTGCCGTAACGTTAGACCGCAGGGTAGTTCTATTCATCTCCAGCACGGGCGTCTACAGCATTGAATAAGGTGGAGTAATTTTACAGGAGGGAAGAATGGCGGGCAGACGTTTTATTGGACTCCGGGCGCCATTCGTCTTGAGAGTAACTACTTCAGTTCTGGAAAAAAGAATAGCGTGGCGCCAGACTCGGCAAAAAGCATAGCATTTTTATGTTGGTAGATTTACAAACCGGAGAGATTTCGCGGGCAAGAATTTCATAGAATTCAGGGGTGGACGCAATTTTGGACCGGACGATGAGTTGGCAAATAAGAGTATTTTCGAGAAGCCCAGAGCAAACTAGATCGGGAAATGTTAATTTCTTGCCCAATCGGTAATTTGGAGGAAGTATCCGAGGTAGGAAAACTTGCATAGCCTGCATGGGATTGGAAGAGGAAAAAGATGAAGAAAACAGCATGGTGAAAAAGTTGAGGAAGGAGCGGAGAGACAGAGATCGAGAGGCATTAACAGAAAAATAGAGTAACGATGAGGTCCAAATTCGGACTTGCTCCTAGTAGAAGAATTGATGAAAAAGTAACGGAGTTCGTCAACAGAGGAGCTGCTCTGGAGGTTTTGGCCTTTTCATGGAGGAAGAGATGCAGTGGAAGGATTTGATGCAGTGAAATGCTGTACCGTTGTACTGTGAAACACCAACGCTAGCAACAGGGGATTGCAATCCGGAACGGTAGTGCTGATAGCACAGCAACTGATGTTCCTTCCTGATGATGCTCGATGTTAAGCAGAATAATGAACTCTTGAGAAATCTAAGAACTATGATGCGAATTCTCCGCCAGCCCTTGACGACGGATAGAAGGTAGGACATTTCCGACCATAACGGTTTACCTCTTATTTATTTGTGTTGTGTGTTGAATCGAAAGCAGTTCTAAATAAGAGCATAGTTGAACATAAAAGCAGTGCTGGGAAATAAAGCCAGTTCTTAATTAATAAAGGGCGGAAATAGCAATAAAGGTTGTAGAAGGGTAAAGCAACTATTTGATCAGAGCAGGAAATTGTGTAGGCTAATGAATAATTTGAAATAACTAATGTTCCAAAATTTTCATCTATATTAACTAAAATAAGTGATTAAAGTTAACTTAAGGAAGAATTTTACTTCAAAAGGGTCTTCAAGCATATATATATATATATATATATGAGAGGGATGTAAGGTCAGGTGATGCGTAACATCACAGCCTTTCCTTGACAAATGTCAACCCCGCCTTCTCGTGGTGCATCCTGTTCCCACTAAAGGGGCTCTGACGACCGCCAATAGCGGTATAACTATACCATCGGGATCAGAGGAAATGCTATCCCACACTCACCAACCCGCTTGGCCAGCGTGGTGAGTTATGGCCAAACCCCTCCAAAATGACTCCACAACTTAAATCTTGGCCCTCAGTCTCCGGCAGCTGGAATGTACCTGGCCAAGGCAGCGGCCAGTGCGACATGAAGGCAGAGGGTGCTAAGAATCCCCGGAGGACCGGACTAGGCTGCCATCTGATGCTGACCTTGGCAACGTACAATGGACGCTCCCTATCTTCTGATTCAAGGCTTCTTGAATTGGAAGAGGAACTACAAAGGATCAAATGGGACATTGTGGGGCTAAGTGAGGTAAGGAGAAAAGGGAGAAGATCTCATCGAACTGAAAAGTGGACATCTCTTCTACTATCGTGGGACAGATACTGGCAGAACTAGTGGTGTTGGATTTATAATAAACAAGAAACTGAAGGATAAAGTGGTAGAAGTTGAAAGTTCCTCTGACAGAGCTGCACGACTCGTTATCCAACTATCGAGAAGATACCAGGCTCAGATTATTCAAACTTATGCACCCACCACAAGTCATCCTGAAGAAGAAATTGAACAATTTTATGAGGAAATTTGTCATCTAAACAATAAAGGTAAGCAGCACTTGAAAATAATTATGGGAGATATTAATGCAAAAATAGGGCAACGGCAACAGAATGAAACTTCAGTAGGTAAATTCGGTCACGGCAACAGAAACCAGCGTGGAAATACTCTCGTAGAGTTTGCAGAGGCAGAAGGGTTTTTCCTCTTGAACTCTTTTCAAGAAAAAGCCACACAGGAAATGGACATGGAGACATCCAAATGGGACGACAAGTGAAATTGATTTTATTATGTGTAACAAAAAATTTGTCATAGAAGACTGCAGTGTGCTAAACAAGTTCAACACAGGTAGTGACCATAGATTGGTGAGATGTAAGATGCACCTCAACACTAAACTTGAACGTGGCAAGCTCATAAGACAAACAAAATCTATTGACATAACGAACCTTAAAAAACACCATAATACCTTCAAGTTGGAACTGAAGAACAGGTTCTCTGCTTTAGAAGGCCTAACATCGGAAGAAGTGGACATCTCTGAAGTTAACAGAAAAGTAACCAAAGCTCTTATGGAAACAGCAACAAAATTAGCTGGGTCTAAGAACAAGTTGCATGTAAATAAATTATCAGGAAAAACGAAAATGTTGATGCAAAAAAGAAGAGAGATGAGGACAACTAAAGAAGATGTGACTTCCAAAGTGGAATATATAGAGCTATGCAAGACAGTACGAAAAAGTATCACTGAAGACGTTAGAAAATTCAACTGTGAACTAGTGAGGAAAGCAATTGAAAACAACCAAAGCCTAAAGATAGCAAAGGGATATCTCAGTAAGGGAAGAAAACAGATTATGGCACTGAGAAAAGAAGATGGTTTTGTAACAAGAAATAGAGGCGAAATTTTGACAAGAGTGAAAGATTTCTACTCCAAATTATATGAAAGGGATGATAAATGCACTCCAGACATCATGAAAGATACCAGTACCAGAGTTCCTCCAATCCTTCCAGCAGAAGTTGCACATGCAATCAAGAACATGAAGCGGGGAAAAGCTCCAGGAGAAGATGGAATTACTGTAGACATCATACAAGAAGCAAGTGGAGAAATCGAAACAGTACTCGCCCAAATTTTCACTCGATGCCTTAATGAAGGAAAGATTCCTGAAGATTGGAACACAGCTACAATGATCCTGCTACATAAGAAAGGTGACATTGAGGATCTCGGAAACTACAGACCTATCAGCCTCCTATCAGTAGTTTATAAAATCTTCACTAAAGTTCTTTCACACCGCTTGAAGGTAACACTGGACATGGCTCAACCGAGAGAACAAGCTGGATTCAGGAGTGGCTACAGCACAATAGATCATATCCATGTGCTGAGAGAACTAATTGAAAGAGCAAAAGAATATGAACTTCCATTGTGCATGGCTTTTATCGATTATGAAAAAGCCTTTGATCCGGTGAAACCATCAGCAGTTACAATGGCTCTGAAAACCTGCGGTATTGAAGATGCATACATTAATATTATTAATAGCATCTATGAAAATGCAAGTGCAAAGATTAGGCTGTTTGAAAATACAACACACATAAAAATTGGAAAGGGAGTGAGACAAGGTGACACCATATCTCCGAAGCTCTTTAATGCCACATTGGAGGGTGTTTTTCAGTCGCTGAGCTGGGAAAACAAGGGGATAAAGATTAATGGAGATTATCTAACCCACCTTCGTTTTGCTGATGACGTAGTCATTTTTGCAACTAGCCCATCAGAGCTGCAGAGTATGATCCAGGAACTTGCTGACAAGAGTAAAGAAGTGGGATTAAAAATGAACTTTCAGAAGACAAAAGTGATGTTCAATGCTTTTACAAGAAATGAAGATTTATCGATTGATGGAGAAAAGCTGGAGATAACAGACACGTACGTTTATCTTGGACAGCAGATATCAAGTGAGGGTCACATTGATGAAGAAATTAATCGGCGTACAAAACTTGCCTGGAGAGCTTTTTGGAAGAAACAGCATAATTTTCAAGAGCAATATGCCATTATGTCTTAAAAGAAAAGTGTTTGATCAATGCATCCTTCCAGTGCTTACGTATGGTGCAGAGACGTGGACCTTAACTAAAAAAGAGACATACAAAGGCTGCAGACAACTCAAAGAAGCATGGAGAGGTGCATACTTGGTGTAACCAGGAGAGATAAGAAGAGGAACTCGTGGATCCGAAAAATGACAAGAGTGGAAGACATCATGATCAGAGTTAAATCCCTGAAATGGCAATGGGCTGGACATACTGCCAGAAGGACAGATCATCGATGGACAGCCGAAATTTTAGATTGGATTCCAAGGGACAGGAAACCCAGAAGAAGACCACATGGGAGATGGGTGGATGAAATTCGAAAGTATGCAGGGGTGACATGGAGGAGACTGGCACAAGACAGACCGTTGTGGAGGAAACTTGGGGAGACCTTCGTCCAGCAGTGGATTGATAATGGTTGACAATGATGATGATGATATGAGTGTACTTAAAAATCACGCCTTTATCAGGCAAATAAACATATTTTATTGTCATTTTATATATGGGTCTGCTAAATTTTATTTAAGAGACCATTTTTGTGAAGTAATGATGTTAACCATGATCCAGAGTAGAGTGCGTGAGTGAGTGCTTGGGAAGTGAATGATCAGGAAAGATATCCTCCAGTTCAATACCGAGTATTTTCAGATCAGTGCAGTTATAAATTCAAAATTTTGAGTTAACCTAAGTAAAATAAAAAAAACAAAAAAACTAGGCGATAACATTACAATTATTGCGGCACACAGCGGACCTCGATACACGGATCGTCGGCTGGGTGAAACACAACGCCCGTCTTCGAATAGCGAGATTGTGTCGTCTCTATTACTGGGAAGACAGTTTTTGAGATTCGAGTGACTCCCCTTGTTATTTTCATAATTGCTGCCAGTGCACACACAGCAGGCGCTGGGGCCCAGTAATACTCGGACTGTATATATACTGCTCGATGAATACTTGGACTGTATATATACTGCTCTATGAATACTCGGGCTGTATATATACTGCTCTATGAATACTCGGGCTGTATATATACTTCTCTATGAACACTCGGGCTGTATATATACTGCTCTACGAATACTCGGGCTGTATATATACTGCTCTATGAACTTCACCTGCGTCACAGTTCGGTCTCCATGTGCGCTCACTTTTATAGGGGTGTCATAATGTAATGGCCCAACGGTGTATTTTGGTATTTCATAAGAGATTTACTTAGTTAACATTGTTACGCTTGTAAGAAAATTTTCATTCCTATTAGTGCATCAATCTGTTTCAAGTTTTTGTTTAATGTGTCAACGTCTTATTTCATCATATTTTGAGTGATTGCTACCTTCGTTTTGCTAGTGTACAAATCATCGAGACGCCAATAAAGTCATTGCTTGAAGTGGCGAAACAAAGATGACTTGCGTCTGGGGGAAAGGTATATAATTTGTCTTCCCCGGGGAAAAAACAACACAGGTGATTGAGAAAGTGATTTGGGGGAGATGCATGAGCATCAGTAAGCACCTACCATTGAAAAGATTGTTCTACTTCTGTATTGTATACCGTGTTTACTTGAATCTAACGCGCACCTTTTCCCTCCAAAATCGAACCTGTTTATCCGGGTGCGCGTTAGAATCGTCGACAACCTACATCAGGAGTCTCGCAAAAGCCTGACTGTCTAGGATGTCGTCGTTGCGGCGCACCAGCGGATGGAATTTCCTCTTAGTTCTGAATGTTGCTATGGCCACCGACAAGCTCCAACTTTCCCCATTCTTCTAATTCGTTGAGAAGCTTCGACGAAAGATATAAAATACCGACAGCAGCTTGCCTCATAATATTGTTCTCTGAAAGGTCTGATTTTTGCTGCACAAGAACAGGCATTGCAAACAAATGTTATGAAGGCTAAAATCCAGAAAGTCAGTGATAATCCAAAGTGTCAACTTTGTCAAGAAAAAGATGAAACTGTGTCTCATCTAATACGTATGTGAATGTAGCAAAATTGCACAGACAGATTACAAAGTTAGACATGACAGGGTTGCACAGTTGATTCATTGGTCGTTATGCAGAAAGCACAATCTGCCAGCATCGAAAAACTCATGGGAACACAAGGCTGAGAAAGTCATAGAAAATAATGAAGTCAAGATCTTGTGGGATTTCAGAATTCAAACCGATCGACACATAGAAAATAATACACCAGACATAACAGTCATAGAAAATCGGAAAGTCTGGCTAATTGATGTAGCGATCCCTGGAGATGCTAGGGTCAATGAAAAAAAATTGGAAAAAAATGATTAAATATAGAGACCTGGCCATAGAAGTTACCCGGTTATGGACTAAACACACAACGGTAGTCCCCATTGCCATCGGGGGACTTGGAACAATGTCAAAAAATTTTATGAATCATTTTTAAAAATTGCAGCTTTCTGATATGCCACCTACAGAACTGCAAAAGACAGCTTTACTTGGGACATCATATATTTTACGCCGATTCTTGACTGATACCTAGGTCTCCGGTGGAAACTCGTATCAGTTTAACAATACCAGTCAATGATAATTTGCTGCTTATTTTGTTTGTCAGAGGCTGTGATTCATATATTTCGAATAAAGAAAATAATAAAAGTAAAAATAATAATACGTATTCCTTCGGGATCATCAAATGCACCTCCACAGAGGTATAGGAAATAATGCGCAATACCAGTACTACCTCACTAAACATCGCCAGCACCACCCGAAGTCAGCAGTAGAAAGGCTGACCATGGGACAGGAAGAAGTAGGATGGACAACGATTAATATCCTGGAACACCGAGACAAAGGAATCAGCAACCTGAGAAAACACTTCCATCAGGGCATGGTGTCCCTTTACCAAGTAATAAACCAGAGTGAGAAGTAGTACACAGCCCCAGACCTCTCTACCTAGTGCATCGAGATTAGAGCAAGGTCGCCAAAAGAAGAAGCTTGGGCAAAAGTTCTACATGGAAGGCACTACAACGATCTGCAAATCGACCATCTGGATAATACTGTCTCCAATACATGCCTAACAAATGGATCACTCTTCCCGGAGACCGAAGGGTTCCTGATGGCTATTCAAGATCAAATTGTAAACACCAGAAACTATCGGAAGCATATCCTGAACAAGTTAGTAAAATCATGCAATGCATTGATTATGAAACGCTTTCCAACATACTAGAAATCATTACTCAAGTTATGAGGAAAATAGCTATGGAATAAATCTCACTCCTGTGCCCTGACCTTTGATCCCATTTCGATGAAATTCAACGAACCGGTTCAGTATACCTCCGAAATAATATGATAAAGTTTTATCGCAATCGAAGCAATTTTACATAAGTTATGATGCATAAGAGCTATGGAATAGGTCCCGATTCTGTGTCCTAACCTTTGACCCTATTTCACCCATTTTCAATAGGATTCGTTCCCAGGAAAGTCCCTACAACATACTAACATTTCATCCAAATCGAAACATTTTTACGTAAGTTATTATGCATAATGTCGATGGAAGTGATTCCTCTCCTATGTCCTGACCTTTGACCCCCATTTCGCCAATTTTCAACAGGGTTTGTTCCCAGGTGGTCCCCTACCACACACTAAAGTTTAATCGAAATAGAACCTTTTTTACGTCAGTTGTCACGCATAAAAGCAGTGGAATGGATCCCGCTCCTATGTCCTGACCTTTGACCTCATTTCGTTCATTTTCAATAGGGCTCCTTCCCAGGTGTTCCCCTACCACATACTAAAATTTCATCGAAATCAAAAGATCTTTGCGCGAGTTATCGTGCGGACGAACATACGCACAAAACGCATGACGTAATGAGGCAGATGGGAATCGCGACCATCTACTCGCAAGAGTGTGACGTCATAAAACTTTAACAGGATCCACACACAACGCGTGACGTGATGGCGTGATCACGATGGCGTGACTACGCGCCAACATCTAATGGCAGATGGCGTGACCACGCGCCAACATCTAATGGCTCGACGCCATGACACTACACTAAAAACGTTGTGATTCGGGGTGGTTATTTAACCCACTAAACAAATTTTCCTAAAGTCGAGATCAAGCTAAATCGATTTCTAGTACCAGAAAACGGTAGGTTAACGACTTTCATCAAAATCCTTAGAGCCGTTTTCAAAATAAAATTTACATACATACAAGAATTGCTCCTTTAAGGTGAACGTCAAGTAATTTAGCTTCCTCTACTTCGAATGGAAAAATTTCTGTACACAATTTCTTCTCAATTAATGCGTTCCCAAGGATGAAAATTTGAACATCGATTAAAATAGCTTCATTTTATAACTTGGAATACCTAAATTGTTTTAAAACATAACCATAATTATGCAATCCAACATGTGTTTGTCTACTGATGTCATCAAAGTACAGGTCGCGCCATGCTTTTTCTGGTTTCAACACCACCAAAGGAAAAGTTATTGATTTTTAATAAATTTATGGTTATGTTTTAGAAAATATTAAGTATTATAAGTTATAATATGAAGTTATTTTAATCGATGTTAAAATTTTCATCCTTGGGAACACATTAATTGTGAAGAAAATGTGTACAAAAGTTTTTCCATTGGAAGTATAAGAAGCAAAATTACTTGACGTCCACCTTAATAATATGGGATAAGGGTGATGGAATGGATCGCAATCCTATGTCCTGACCTTTGACCCTATTTCATCCATTTTCAATAGGGTTCGTCCATAGGTGGTCCCCTACCACATACTGAAACGTCATCGAAGTCGAACTATTTTTACGCACGTTATGACGCATAAGGGCAATGGAATGCATCCCGTTCTTATGTCCTGACCTTTGACCCCAATTCACCAATTTTGAATAGGGTTCGTCCCCAAGCGGTCCCCTACCACATAGTAAAATTTCATTGAAATCGAACTACATTTACGCAAGATATGACGTATAAGTGCAATGGAATGGATCCCGCTCCTACGTCGTGACCTTTGACCCCATTTGTCCCATTTTCAATAAGTTTCGTCCCCAGGTGGTCCCCTACCACCTACTAAAATTTCATCGAAATCGAACCATTTTTACGCCAGTTATCGTGCCGACAGACGGACGGACGGACAAAGCTGGAGCATATACGCTTTTTCAATCTACTGTTGGAAAGCGTAAAAAACACGTCAATGGAAAGCGACATATGTCGGCAATGCTATCAAGCACCAGAGACAATTCAACATACCATTGCAGGGTGCAGAGTCCTCACACAAACATAGTACACGAACAGGAACAACCAATTCGCCAAGATTCTCCATCAGAAATTAGGCAAGAAAGCACCATATCATTACAACAGAGCATGTCCCCTTGTACCAGTACCAGCCAACAACATTCCTAGGGAACAACACCCACCCACAAGATGTACTGGGACAGATAGATCAGAACAGATAAGACAATCCCCTACAATCTGGCAGACATCGTCCTGGTCGACAAGAAGAAGTCAACATACCTCATTGACATTGCCGTGCCCAACACATGCAAATCCAGAAGACACACGGGAAGAAGATGTCAAAGTAAAAAGACCTAAGATGTGAAGTCAAGGAAATGTGGCATACCCAGAACGTCACCACCATCCCCACAGGAGTTGTACCTAAGACCATTCACAGGTCTATACAGACACTAGATTTTCAACTCAACACCTACATGGAACTACGGAAGGCAGCTATCTGGACCCTTGTAGGATAGTAAGGAAGTTCCTGGACAACTAATAACGAAATACCACTTTTCAGGCTTGGTACGGTGCTAGCGGAAACGCTCATTGCACCAGAAAATGAATTCAATAGAGGGTGAGCTCAGAAGTCCCCAATAAACAAAAGTTGTGAAAACCTGTAAAACGCAAACAAAATTACCTGAAACCTACGTAACAATTTTGACCTAAACAATTTTACAAGAGACTGCATAGAAAAACAAATGCCAAATGATTATGCCCCCCTACCCTAAGCACCGAGGAACAGTGATCCCAAGAGGCAGCAACAAAGATACTCCGGGAATAGGAAAATATGCTAAGATAGTAAGTAGACTATTGACTGCAATTACAATAAGAAGGCGGCACACTTGAAGAGGGAACGATCTACTAATTGCAGAAAAAAACCCATTAAAAAGGGGAAAACATCATAAAAATAAAACAAAGTGCCAATTCAGGGGGAAGTATGTCATAGAGTTTGACATGTGAGGATACTATTCTAATGTAAAAGGAATGCATTATTTCTTTATTTTTGCTGATTTCCTAAAATGCTGAGTGAATCCAAGACAATTTTTGACCTAACCAATTTCACAGTACAAAACACGTGCAACTGGGGTATTTATAGTAAAATGCAGGATGAAAATGACCAAAGAAAATCTTCCTATGATGTACCAGTAAAGGGGAGTGTACATATTACTCCACCTGTTGAAAGTAACTAACACCGCCTCGGTGGTGCAGTGGTCTAAGCGATGGCTTATGATATTCCGTCCGAGAAGGGTTCAGGTTCGAATCTCGGTGAGGAATGGATGTTGTGTTTGCATAACGGCACTGGCGCTCTCTTTTCCCTGGAACCAGTGACCCTAAATTAGCGACGGGCGACTGCTTTTAGCCTATTGAGTTGCTCACGATGGTCGTTAAACCTTAAATAAAAAAAAGTGAAAAGCAACTAACAAAATATCAAGAACTGATGCGAATACCAAAAAAGGTTACAAAAACGTTTCTTATATACACCGATAAGCCACTACATTATGACCACCTACCTAATAAGCTGTAGGACCCCGTTTAGGCCGCAAAACAGCGGCCACTCGGTGAGGCATCGATTCGATAAGGTGCCGATAGGTATCCTGGGATATCTGGTACCATAATGTCAACAGCAAGTAATCCAGTTCCCTTACATTTCTGGATGGTTGTGATTTAGCGTGAATACGATTTTCCAGGTCGAACCAGAAATGTTCGATTGGGTTCATGTGAGGTGAATTTGGAGGCCAGAACATTAACAGAAAGTCAAAAGCATGTTCCTCAAACCACTCCTTGACGATTCCGGCAGTGTGGCATGGCACATTATCCTGTTGGTAATGGCCATCACCAGCAGGGAACACAGTTGCCGTGAATGGATGAACTTGTTCCGCAACGATGTTCAGATACCTGACAATTGTCAGGGATTGTGCTGTTGAGATAATGGGCCTAAAGTGTCCCAAGAAAACATCGCCCACAGCATGACACCACCGCTGCCGGCCTGTTCTGCCCAGCAGTGAATCCAGGTGCCATATCCTCCGTTGATAATCGGCGTATCCCCTCTCGGCTGTCTACGTAATGCACCAGAAATCTTGATTTGTTGGACCAGGCCACTTTCTTCCAATCATCCATGGTCCAATCTCGTTCATCTTGGGCCCATTTCATGCGTTGTAGGCGATGACGCGCAGTGAGAATAGGGACCCGGCTGGGTCTTCTGCTATGCAGGCCGATGCGCAGAAGGCTGCGATGAACTGTGTGCTGTGACACATTGCCCTGATCACCACTGTTGTAGCTGCGAGTGATTTGTCGCACTGTAGCCCTGCGGTTGCTGTGAACAATGTGCGACCGTCTCCGCTTCCCTGTAGCATCAGTGAGTTGCGAACGACACGCAGCTGGACAACGGTTCACTACAGCGGCAGGTGAACAACTCACAAGCCGCGCCGTTTCCCAGATCGTAGTTCCTAGGCTTTGTGCCATCACAATTTGTCCTTTATCAAACCCCCATAAATCGGCGGCCTTTCTCATTCCGACTTTGAACATTCTACTAACCGAAAGCCGGTCATCCGGTTGTATTTATACTGCTCTGTGAACTTCAGCTGCACTACCGTTCGGTCTCCAGTCTCTTCTCTAGGCTGGGGGTGGTAATAATGTAATGGCTCATCGGTTTATGTATATCGTTTGTTTAAGAAACATGCACAAGTGTATAAAAAATATCTTTGAAAATAACAGAGATTTCGTTAAAAAGCTGAGTATCAAAGGTAAACCCTAACCAGTGAGCGTGTATCTGCTGTTATGATACTAGAGTGAATAAAGCAAAAGAAAATTTGTGATTCACTCGGACCTGGATTTTGCATCAGAAATGATAGCTGATTCCAGCACTAATATGATCAAAGCTTATGGTTGTGAGACGGACCAATCCGGAGAAAAAAACAACTTAGTATTGGCCGAGACACAAAGATGAGATGGCTGACTCCGGGATGAGTAGTGAGCAAGTCCACATAACTTGTTTTCAGAGGGCAAACTCATTTCCAAACAACGTAACTGAATTCCCTTAAAACAGAAAATCAATAAAATAGACAAAGAAGCTGTTTATAATTTAAAAGGAAATATCGAGGACGTTTAAATGTCTGGGCACATTTTAAATTGACACTGAATTTTTTCATTAACTTATTTACTCTTATGTTTAGAAGTTTATTTTGAAAATCATATTTCACGGAATTTAGTATTATACTAAACCAGAAAAAAGATAATGTATTCCATTGTAACATTAATAAAATATACAGAACACAGTTTTTTCATTCCCTTGAAAATTGCAGAGGGATTGGCTTAACGGGGGATTAGCGTATTCTCTGATTGTAAGCATTTACAATCAGAGAATACGCTCTTCTACGCAATGTAGCAAGAGATAGTTTTTTAAGAATTTCATCATTACGGGTACTTGGGGGGGGGGGGGGGGGGTCATTGGTAATAAGTCTAACAGAAACTCTTTGAAGAGCTTCTAATTTTGTCCAGTGAAAATCGGTTGCCATACACCAAATTATTCAACCATAAAGCAAAGCGGAGACAAAATACACTTTGTAGATAAGGAGTTTGAGATGCTCAAATGTTTAATTATTACTTAGATTATTGTTATTTATTTCTGTCTTCAAGTTGTGTTGCTGTGTTTCATACAACTAGAATAAACAACGCGGCCACATCTACGTCTGACCCTTCAAATATTAGCGTCGTGATTAAATGTGCCAGCGTAGTTACGATTTGAGGAATTTGCAGCTTTCTGCCAGAAAGTATGATGAATAAAAGGAATTAATTGGAAAAAGGAAGACTAATATCTCCGCTGAAAGTATTAAAAAATTAAAATGTATTCCGCCACTTTCCACGATTCTCTGTTTTCTGATTATTCATACTTGTGGGGATGATAAAAACAATGGACTTTACTATAAACAATGTGTTCTATTTACTCCAGAAACGAATGAATGCCTGGACAAGAAAAATGTGTGCACAACTTACGATGCACAGTTTCAAAATCTTACAACTTCCTCATAAAATATCTTCTGGAATTAATAATTACATTGCTAATTTGATTCATTTCGAAAAAAAAAAAAAAAAGAAACGAAAAAAAAATTGTTTGGGCTCAGCATTCAAGGAAAACATTGAGGATGGAGATTTATGCTTAAAAAGGGGAAAAAATAGACAGAAAGAAAGAGCAAACAATCAGCGAGAGAAGCAACATAAAAAGATCCTAGAGAAAAGACTCACCGTTAGTAATTTAAAGAAACAAAAAAAAGGAAGCGGTATTATAACCGAATATCATTTCTATAGTAGTTTACAGTTATGTTTTACTTCTACGTTTCCTCTTGTAGGATGCTGGTAAACTATCAAAACGGATATGCTTCGTCTGACTGTATTTCAGTGGAAAAAGAATTGCTTATTATCATATAACGAAGTGAATTTCTCCGTCATTTCTGTCCACGCCAGGATTCGAACCCTGATCCCCTCATTCCGGAATAAGTTGCTCTACCAATTGAGCTACGCGGACGTTTTATTCTGATTCCCATCTGCCTTTATGTCGTGTGCGTCCTTCTGGCAGGTACGTCACATCTCCTGGTACGTTACATCATCTCCCCTTAATTTTTTTTTTTTTTTTTCTTTCGAAGTGCTGGAGAAGGGATTCTCTTATTTTTCCTATCTCGCGGTGTGGAAATAACATCATACCAATGCGAGATTTTGAACGGTCGGGTCATCCGGATAGTTCGGGCGCCATTATAACGAAGTGAATTTCTCCGTCATTTCTGTCCACGCCAGGATTCGAACCCGGATCCCCTTATTCCGGAATAAGTCACTCTACCAATTGAGCTACGCGGACGTTTGTTCTGACTCCTATCTGCCTTTATGTCGTGTGCGTCCTTCTGGCAGGTACGTCACAATCAGTCCGTAAAATAATTGGAATTAAAGATTTTACATTGCAGTTATAGTTATTATGAAACGTTAGCAGCTTGTTGATGCTTTCTAAAACTTTACGTTAAGCCAATCCCTCTACAATTTTCAAGGGAAGGAAAAAACTGTTTTCTCTATATTTTATTAATGCTACAATGGAATACATTATATTTTTTCTCGTTTAGTATAATACTAAATTCCGTGAAATATCATTTTCAAAATAAACTTCTAAACATAAGAGTAAATAAGTTAATGAAAAAATTCAGTGCCAAGAGATTAATTTTTTCAACAGCAAGGAAAATATTCACGGAGGACGCATGTGAATTTTTTTGACATTTTATTATGTAGCAACTTTTTGTTTTACCCGAATAGGAAATTTTATTCGGAAAATAATGAAACATGTTCATATTACTTTATTCAGAAGATACAGAGTATGGAAGCCAATGAATAAAATGGAATTCTAAAGCTCTTCAAAAATGCTGCGACGAATATCAAGGAACAATTGGGAGTGAAAGTCTCGTAAGACATCTCTGAGGTTCTTTAATGATTCACAGAAAGCAGCTCAGCTAAAGGTCTTTCGTCCCTAGATTCAAGTCCTACATCAGTTTCCTCCTGAAGACTGGAGAGGCGATGTTCCTTAACTTCTGAAAGACGCAAACACAGATTGGATAATCGCGCCCTTAGGAATTACGAGTTTGAAAAGATAAATGAAAGACTAAAACAATAAACGTTAAACGAACTCATTTGTCAGAAAACACTATCAATCATTCCCATAATTAAAGTTTCATCTCCAACAGCCAAAACAAAAGAGATCGTGCTGTCAAAAACGTTTAAAAGTCCAATTAAATAATACTTGCAAAAACAAAAACAACACAACAGCAAAAAAAAAAAAAAACTCTGATAACTAAAATTTGTGTTGTCACAACGTCGAGTACGAAGGAAATCACATTGAAAAGTGAACTGATTTTAGTAGCAAGGGAAAAAGATATCTCTCTCCGACAAAAATAATGGAAAAGACATCTTTCTTTTTTAAAATAGCAAATACCTTCGGAACTGTAAGAACTGGAACTGACTGTGTGACACGTGTGCGCGCGCGTGTGTGGGTGTTGGGGGGCGGGGGCATTAATATTTTTGTAAAACCAATCATGCGTCGGCATTTTCAGAGTTTTGTAACCAAATTTCAAAAACATTGGAGTTATTAGCCTGATATTTACAAACCTTACCTACAAAACACTAATTCATTTATATTATACCATATTCCAGACTCATATTAATTATGCTATCTTATCTTGGGGACAAACAACTAAATATAATTTCAAAATACTTCAAATTCTTCAAAACAAATATATAAGATTAATTGACTTAAAATTTGATAGAAATTCACAACTAACACTATATAATACTACAAGAGTTTTCCCAAATAAATATAATATTCTAACGATTAACCAATGATATTACTACAATATTGGAAAAATTATGCACAAGCGCATTAAGAATAATTTACATTCCGATATTATATATATTACACCCCAGATGCACACGCATTACACACGCACTAAATCACAAATTAGGCCTATTTCTCCGAAAACGGAAGCCATGAAGCAAAGTTTAAACTACATTGGCCCACATTAGTGGAACTCATTACCCACGGAGCTAACTTCCTTAAATAACTTTAACCTTTTTTAAAAAAACTTAAAAAACTTTATAATGAATTGCGGCACCTTCACTTAGTGATCACAGTGGATGGGAACTATATTTAACATAATGACTTGTATATCGAGATGTGAGCTGTTTTTTTTTTTTTTTTTTTTTTTGTTGTTTGATTTTTTGGTTGTTTGATTCTCCTAATGATACCTTTATTGTTTGTAATTTAAAACTACTGCACTCATTGTAAAACTGATCTCGGGAGCATGGGGCCTTGTCTGGCCTGACTGGCCTTTTCCCCATGATTCCTGGCTGGGCATCGTTTCAACTGATTTATCTGTAGTACTGTTCTTTTGTTTTTTGCTCAGCGAAATAAATGAATTGAATTGAATTTCTCCAAACATTGGTGAGACAGTAGCTTCTTTTTGGACTGGAAAATAAAAAGTTTTCACCAAACAGAATTCATCGCTCTTTCCACGTTAATAAGTGAGTCTCGGAAAAATTATCACCCGCCACCACCGAGAATCGAACCCAAGTCTTGCAGTTACGCGCCGGACATGCTACCACTGAACCACAGCTGCCTGGAATTCTTTAGACTCACAAGTGATTAACTGCCAAACTACATAGCAGGTTGCTTCATGGGGCCCCGCAGAATGCTGGGGAGACTCACTCATTAACGTGGAAACAGCGATGATTTTTGTTTGGTGTTCCTGATCTACGTCAAGTGTTTGAATTAATTAACATTTTTTTCATTTTTGTAGAAGCACTGTGAAATAAAAGTTTTCGAAAATTAGAGTTGGCTATTTTAGAAAACAGATTTCTCACTGACTCTTTTTGTCACTGATGTCCTCTACTTCATTAAATTCATTTCGCAATACTGATGATGGCAGAACTCTTCATGCATCGCATACTCTTGAGTTATATTTACGTTTCCCATGAGTACGAACCACATATTTGACATTAGTACTTCCATATTATCACCTATGGGAAACATGATGCTGAGGAAACAGTGGCTGCAGTGAGAATGATCTTTCAAACTTCCATTCTTCGAAAACAAGATTTTGTATAAGTAAAAGACAGACCGGTACTTTTTTTTTCATTATTATAACAAATCCTTTTTACAAAATATATGCCACCTTTCTCTGTTCTTGGTATGGTTACTTTTTTGTACTATTCTTGGCATAATCATATTTTTATATTTCAAAATTTGCTTCTCTCGAGCTGAGTGAAAGTTTTTCTCTGAAATGCCCTTTGACACTGTGCGACTCCCAAATTGGCTGGATTCTTGGAAATTTATTTTAAACCTTAGTTTTTGTACACAAATTAACCCCCTAAAATGTATTGATGTTGGGAAGAAAAGAGGGGGTTCTTCTGATTTACTCTGACATCCTTTAAGTCATTAACTCAGGCACGGAAACCTCCTTGTCTTCCCTTAAGTCATTAAGTCAGTCATCGTGTAGTTGCTATTACGAGCATTATTCTAGAGAGCTGTAAGAGCAGCGGAGAAATGTTTTAGCATTTTCTGCGCTACGGTGCTCAAAAAAGTGTCAATACGTAGTAGGTGTCCAAAACGATTTATTGTTTGTTGTTTCGAATTTAGCGTCCACCCTGAATAATTGATTGGGTTTCGTGAAGTTATGCGTCCCTAATTTAGGGCCAGTGGTTTCAGGGAACGCACAGAGACAGTCCGTAAGACAAACACACTGCTCATGTATCATCCGGGACTCCGGCCCGGCCACATCTCGAAGGGTCAGAAGCCATCGCTGTGGGCAATGTACCACCCGTGACGGCCCAACACGGACTTCAGCATTTTGACAGGAGGGTAATATGATGATCATACGGGTCATGCAAGATGATCATGCAAGTGTTACGACGAAAGCACAGACAATGTATCGATGGGCATTATCCTATTCTCGCATACTGTTCTGCGACAACAGGAGGAATGGTAGGTTGCAAGCAAGACAAAATTTCAATTCCTATGGAGCATTTACTGTACGATGTATATTCTACATGATACACTTCCATGCAAGAATTTACCTCTGAATGATGCGGGTATATTCGAATTTAGCAAGGTTGATTTTGTCTTTCATGCAAAACTTTGTATCTCGCAGAAACCTGATCAAAGCACAGACACGGTGCTTTGATGGTGATTTTGAACAGAAAGCATCTTCGTTGATGCTCTCAGACACCACGGGCTTAACGTCACTCCGACTGTTTGGATAATATTGTGGCGGTGTGGAAGCAATGTGCATCTAGCTCGAGTGTGGTCCACGGATCTGTCATTGGCTTTTTTAGGGATTGCCTCTGAACAGAGGAATACCTGAAGTGCGGCTGTTCCCCAAAGACAGCGGCTGGAACTGGTGACCCACATGAACTATGGTTCTCTGTTATGACCCACATGAACTATGGTTCTCTGTTATGACCCACATGAACTATGGTTCTCTGTTATGACCCAGCGTCCTACTGCCTTTTGTTGTGGTGGGAAATAAAACCACCTCAACAGCGCTTTTCATTTGAAGCCTATCTGCATTGGCAGCATTTATGTATCTCAGGTAGACGAACCTCTCAAGTTCTGTGTGTTGTTTCTCGGGGATCATGGAATGTGTGTAGCTCGCCAGCATTGTTCTTGATGTTCATATTTTCTTATACAGAGACCCTACTAAACATGAGAGCAACAGCTTGAGATTTGTTATTATCAAGCAAAGAAAAAAAAATGGAAGACTGGAAGCAAAGTTAGCAACAATTTCAGTAAGGCAAAAAAATTTTCTTCGCTTTGTCAACCGTTTCTTGGCATCTCTAAAATATGGAATCTAAATTTTGTGGAGGAAAATTTCTGTCATGTTTCATTTTATAAATGACAATCAAAACGAAATAACAAACATAATAGAAATTTTTGGATGTAGGTAAAAATACCCCCGGAAAAAATAGCCCTGAAAACTGAAAAGCGGAAAAAATGCCCCCGGAAAAAATACCCCCGGAAGAAATACCCCCAGAACAAACAGTTCACTGTAAACTGCCACACAGGAACACTGATGTGTGGCAGTGTTCCGGTGTGGTAATTTACCGGTAACCCTGCCACACATCTTTCAGCAAATTGGCTACAAAAGGTCAAAGGGGGGGGGGTCTATAAAGATTGCCGTTTTTGGGCCTACATTGATAACTGAATCGGGAACTCCAAACGAATTTCGAGAAAACGTTCCATGTAAGCTAAACGAGAATTGTACTTTAATTTGAAGAAATAAATTGCCGAGGATCCGAGGATCCGAGGTACACTTGGTTGGGGGGGTATCTACCCTGACCTTCCGTAATATTATATTCTGGGCCGCTGGATTCTGTCAGTGTAACCAGGAAGTTCCCCTTGAAATGTCTAGCGAGTCCATGATCTTGGGGGGGCGGTTTCCCCCAAAATGTTAAAGTGGATGTAGAGCTGTAAACATTAGTGTCATGCTTTATATAATGATTCTGTACACGACCACGAATTTTCAGGAGGGTGGGGTAACCCCCCCCGGTTTCTAAGGGCTATTCAGGGGTAACATCTAGGATACACTGACCGACTCTAGAGTTGTGGGTAGATCCCACCAAACGAAGCACCTCGTATCCCTTTCACAGGCTTCACCAAATTTCTGGGGGAGGGGGAAGGGCATACATAGCTTACCATTAAACACAAAATGAAGCATAGAAATTGAGAGCAAATCCCTTACCTTGAACACTTGTCTGCGCTCTTAAAAACTTGCACCCCACCCTACTGAAAATTCGTGATCATGTACAGAATCATTAGGTAAAGCATGGTTCTAATGTTTACAGCTCTACGTCAATTTTAACATTTTGGGGACCTGCCCCCCAAGCTCACGGACCCCGCGGACGCTTTAAGGGGAACAGCCTGGATACACTGACAAACTCCAGCAGCTCAGAATCTAATATTACGGAAGTTGGGGGTTGAGCTCCCCCACCCCACCCACCAACCAAAAGTACCTCGGATCCTCGGCAATTTATTTGTTCAAATTAAAGTACAATTCTCGCTTTGCTTACATGGAACGTTTTCTCGAAATTCGTTTGGAGTTCCCAATTCAGTTCTCAATATAGGCCCAGAAACGGCAATCTTTATAGCCCCCCCCCCTTGAACTTTTGTGGCCAAGTTGCTGAAAGATGTGTGGCAAAGTTGCCGGTAAATTGCCACACCGGAACACTGCCACACATCAGTGTTCCTGTGTGGCAGTTTACAGTGAACCGTTTGTTCTCGGGGTATTTCTTCCGGGGGCATTTTTTCCGCTTTTCAGTTTCCAGGGGTATTTTTACCGTTTACCGAAATTTAAATGCTTGGAACAGCATACGCAAGAAATTTAAATTTAGCCGTTTAAGGAAAAAAAAATACCGCAGCAGCGAAATTTAAGAAAAAGGGGGAAAAAAAAGGAAATATTTGTATTTCTCTCGATTTTAAGTTAGTTCAAAGCATATTCTTCTATAAAAAATCTGTAAAATGAATCCTCACGAGCTCCTTTTTCATATTCCTTGTAAGGGACGCCAAATAACAGAAGGAAACAGCTGACGTCACATTGTCGAAGGAGGGGGGATCTCCCGCTGTTTATGTAAAATCCCAAAGACCTTTAGGAAACATAAACTGGAAAACCGTCAGTTCAGCGTTGTATGGTAAGAATCTGTCACATCTCGTTGTTTATTAAAGGCCTTTCGCGTATTTATATTAGTTACATCCATTTCTTATATGAAACCAGTAAGATTTACTTTTTTTTTATTTTTGTAAATAGCATGTATATAATGTAAAGTAATTCAGAAAATAATATAACTAGATTTAATGAGCTAAACAGATTTCTTAAATGGTTATAACTTGCGTAGCGTACGAATGTACCAACAGACAAACAAATGACCAAACACTTTCATTTCATAGGTTTCCTCGTAATAATCGTGTTACTTTGGGGAAGTGGGTAAATGGGTTGGAGGAAGACCGCCACACAGGAAGACTGTCACACAGGAAAACTGCCACACATTTTTCAGCAACTTAGAAAACTGCCACACATCGGAAAACCGCCTCACAGGAAAACTGCCACACGATTTTCATTAAGGGGCCATGCACGAATTGCTATTCCTCCGAGGAACACTTTGAATGTGTGGAAGTTTTCTGGTGTAGCAGTATTCCAAGTTTCCGAATTATGTGTGGCAGTTTCCCAAGGTGTGCCTAACGATGGGAAGGAGCTCTTTTGTTTGTCTGAATTTTCATGTCGGTTCATACTTAGGGCAACTGGCCACAGAAGTTTGAGGGGAGGGGTGTTTAAAGATTGCCGTTTCTTGGCCTATATTGGGAATTGAATTGGGAACTCAAAACAAATTTCGAGAAAACGTTCTATTTAAGCGCCAAGCGTTCAGGAAAGAACAATAAGGTGGGATTTTTTTAATAACGCTGCACTTTTACTTAGGCACTAAATATTTACATAAGATGTCAAATTTGTAGTAATTTTCTTTTACCTAATTAATTCATAGGCCCTACACCTCGGCCTTTTTAACAGCTTTTAATTCGCCGTCTTTATATTCATAACGCTTACGTATCAAATCAGGTCAATAGCATTGCTCTTTTACTTAGGCACTAAATAGTCATAATAGGACACAGGCATAGGGCCTTTTAAACAGTTTTTATTTTACCAATGCCATATTCACAACGTTTACACAACAAATTAAGTTAGTAATATTACGCTTTTATTTAGGCACGAAATATTTATTCACGGGACTTAGGCCAAGGCCCTTTTACCAGTTTTTATTTTACCAATGTCATATTCACAACGTTTACACAGTGAATCATGTTAATAATATTGGGCGTTTACTGAGGCACGAAATATAAATTCATAGGCTGTAGGCCTTTTTAATAGTTTTGACTCTATCAATACCACATTCACTTCGTTTACACAACAAATCAATTTAATAATATTACGCTTTTACTTGGGCACGAAAAATTAATTCATAGGCCCAGACTTAGGGCCTATGAACGAATATTTCTAGCCTAAGTAAAAGAGAAATATTATTAAAAAAAAATTTGTGTGTAAACGGTGTGAATAAGTCATTGATAGAGTAAAAACTATCAACAAGGCCTAGGCCCAGTGAATTAATATTTCGTTCCTAAGTAAAATCGCAATATTATTACATTTATTTGTTGTGTAAACGTTGTGAATTTTGTATTGATAAAGTAAAAACTATTAAAAAGGCCTAGGGAATATGAATTAATATTTCGTGCCTAAGAAAACGCTCAATATTATTAACATGATTTTCTGTGTAAACGTTGTGAATATGGCATTGGTAGAATACAAACTGGTAAAAGGGCCTAAACCTAGGCCTAGGGCCTGTGAATAAATATTTCGTGCCTAAATAAAAGCGCAATATTATTAACTTGATTTGATATGTAAACGTTGTGAATATGACACTGGTAGAATAAAACCTGTTAAAAAGGCCTATGCCTGTGGCCTATGACTATTTAGTGCCTAAGTAAAAGATCAATGCTATTGACTTGATTTGATACGCAAGCGTTATGAATATAAAGCCGGCGAATTAAAAGCTGTTTAAAAAGGCCGATGTGTAGGGCCTATGAATTAATTAAGTAAAACAAAAAATATTACAAATTTGACATGTTACGTAAATATTTAGTGCCTAAGTAAAAGTGCAGCGTTTTTTAAAAAAATCCACCTTATTGTTCTTTCCTGAACGCTTGGCGCTTAAATAGAACGTTTTCTAGAAATTTGCTTTGAGTTCCCAATTCAATTCTCAATATAGTCCAAAGAAACGACATTCTTTATACCCCCCCCCCCCACACACACACCCTCGAACTCCTGCGGCCAGTTGCCCTAAGTATGAACCGACATGAAAATTCAGACAAACAAAAGAGCTCCTTCCCATCGTTAGGCACCTTGGAAAACTGAAACACATAATTCGGAAACTTGGAAAACTGCCACACATTCAAAGTGTTCCTCAAAGGAATAGTAATTTGTGTACGGCCCCTTAATGAAACGCGTGTGGCAGTTTTCCTGTGTGGCAATCTTCCGGTGTGGCAGTTTTCTTGTGTGGCAGTTTTCCTGTGTGGCAATCTTCCGGTGTGGCAGGTTTCTTGTGTGGCAATTTTCTTGTGTGGCAGTTTTCCTGTGTGGCAATCTTCCGGTGTGGCAGTTTTCTTGTGTGGCAATTTTCCTGTGTGGCAATCTTCCGGTGTGGCAGTTTTCTTGTGTGGCAGTTTTCCTGTGTGGCAATCTTCCGGTGTGGCAGTTTTCTTGTGTGGCAGTTTTCCTGTGAGGCAATCTTCCGGTGTGGCAGCTTTCTTGTGTGGCAGTTTTCCTGTGTGGCAATCTTCCGGTGTGGCAGTTTTCTTGTGTGGCAATTTTCCTGTGTGGCAATCTTCCGGTGTGGCAGTTTTCTTGTGTGGCAGTTTTCCTGTGTGGCAATCTTCCGGTGTGGCAGTTTTCTTGTGTGGCAGTTTTCTTGTGTGGCAGTTTTAATGTGTGGCAATCTTCCGGTGTGGCAGTTTTCTTGTGTGGCAGTTTTCCTGTGTGGCAATCTTCCGGTGTGGCAGTTTTCTTGTGTGGCAGTTTTCCTGTGTGGCAATCTTCCGGTGTGGCAGTTTTCTTGTGTGGCAGTTTTCTTGTGTGGCAGTTTTCTTGTGTGGCAGTTTTCCTGTGTGGCAATCTTCCGGTGTGGCAGTTTTCTTGTGTGGCAGTTTTCCTGTGTGGCAATCTTCCGGTGTGGCAGTTTTCCTGTGTGGCAATCTTCCGGTGTGGCAGTTTTCTTGTGTGGCAGTTTTCTTGTGTGGCAGTTTTCCTGTGTGGCAATCTTCCGGTGTGGCAGTTTTCTTCGTGTGGCAGTTTTCCTGTGTGGCAATCTTCCGGTGTGGCAGTTTTCTTGTGTGGCAGTTTTCCTGTGTGGCAATCTTCCGGTGTGGCAGTTTTCTTGTGTGGCAGTTTTCCTGTGTGGCAATCTTCCGGTGTGGCAGTTTTCTTGTGTGGCAGTTTTCCTGTGTGGCAATCTTCCGGTGTGGCAGTTTTCTTGTGTGGCAATTTTCCTGTGTGGCAATCTTCCGGTGTGGCAGTTTTCTTGTGTGGCAGTTTTCTTGTGTGGCAGTTTTCCTGTGTGGCAATCTTCCGGTGTGGCAGTTTTCTTGTGTGGCAATTTTCCTGTGTGGCAATCTTCCGGTGTGGCAGTTTTCTTGTGTGGCAGTTTTCCTGTGTGGCAATCTTCCGGTGTGGCAGTTTTCTTGTGTGGCAGTTTTCCTGTGTGGCAATCTTCCGGTGTGGCAGTTTTCTTGTGTGGCAGTTTTCCTGTGTGGCAATCTTCCGGTGTGGCAGTTTTCTTGTGTGGCAATTTTCCTGTGTGGCAATCTTCCGGTGTGGCAGTTTTCTTGTGTGGCAGTTTTCCTGTGTGGCAATCTTCCGGTGTGGCAGTTTTCTTGTGTGGCAGTTTTCCTGTGTGGCAATCTTCCGGTGTGGCAGTTTTCTTGTGTGGCAGTTTTCCTGTGTGGCAATCTTCCGGTGTGGCAGTTTTCTTGTGTGGCAGTTTTCCTGTGTGGCAATCTTCCGGTGTGGCAGTTTTCTTGTGTGGCAGTTTTCCTGTGTGGCAATCTTCCGGTGTGGCAGTTTTCTTGTGTGGCAGTTTTCCTGTGTGGCAATCTTCCGGTGTGGCAGTTTTCTTGTGTGGCAGTTTTCCTGTGTGGCAATCTTCCGGTGTGGCAGTTTTCTTGTGTGGCAGTTTTCCTGTGTGGCAATCTTCCGGTGTGGCAGTTTTCTTGTGTGGCAGTTTTCCTGTGTGGCAATCTTCCGGTGTGGCAGTTTTCTTGTGTGGCAGTTTTCTTGTGTGGCAGTTTTCCTGTGTGGCAATCTTCCGGTGTGGCAGTTTTCTTGTGTGGCAGTTTTCCTGTGTGGCAATCTTCCGGTGTGGCAGTTTTCTTGTGTGGCAGTTTTCCTGTGTGGCAATCTTCCGGTGTGGCAGTTTTCTTGTGTGGCAGTTTTCCTGTGTGGCAATCTTCCGGTGTGGCAGTTTTCTTGTGTGGCAGTTTTCCTGTGTGGCAATCTTCCGGTGTGGCAGTTTTCTTGTGTGGCAGTTTTCCTGTGTGGCAATCTTCCGGTGTGGCAGTTTTCTTGTGTGGCAGTTTTCCTGTGTGGCAATCTTCCGGTGTGGCAGTTTTCTTGTGTGGCAGTTTTCCTGTGTGGCAATCTTCCGGTGTGGCAGTTTTCTTGTGTGGCAGTTTTCCTGTGTGGCAATCTTCCGGTGTGGCAGTTTTCTTGTGTGGCAGTTTTCCTGTGTGGCAATCTTCCGGTGTGGCAGTTTTCTTGTGTGGCAGTTTTCCTGTGTGGCAATCTTCCGGTGTGGCAGTTTTCTTGTGTGGCAGTTTTCTTGTGTGGCAGTTTTCCTGTGTGGCAATCTTCCGGTGTGGCAGTTTTCTTGTGTGGCAGTTTTCCTGTGTGGCAATCTTCCGGTGTGGCAGTTTTCTTGTGTGGCAGTTTTCCTGTGTGGCAATCTTCCGGTGTGGCAGTTTTCTTGTGTGGCAGTTTTCCTGTGTGGCAATCTTCCGGTGTGGCAGTTTTCTTGTGTGGCAATTTTCCTGTGTGGCAATCTTCTTGTGTGGCAGTTTTCTTGTGTGGCAGTTTTCCTGTGTGGCAATCTTCCGGTGTGGCAGTTTTCTTGTGTGGCAGTTTTCCTGTGTGGCAATCTTCCGGTGTGGCAGTTTTCTTGTGTGGCAGTTTTCCTGTGTGGCAATCTTCCGGTGTGGCAGTTTTCTTGTGTGGCAGTTTTCCTGTGTGGCAATCTTCCGGTGTGGCAGTTTTCTTGTGTGGCAGTTTTCCTGTGTGGCAATCTTCCGGTGTGGCAGTTTTCTTGTGTGGCAGTTTTCCTGTGTGGCAATCTTCCGGTGTGGCAGTTTTCTTGTGTGGCAGTTTTCCTGTGTGGCAATCTTCCGGTGTGGCAGTTTTCTTGTGTGGCAGTTTTCCTGTGTGGCAATCTTCCGGTGTGGCAGTTTTCTTGTGTGGCAGTTTTCCTGTGTGGCAATCTTCCGGTGTGGCAGTTTTCTTGTGTGGCAGTTTTCCTGTGTGGCAATCTTCCGGTGTGGCAGTTTTCTTGTGTGGCAGTTTTCCTGTGTGGCAATCTTCCGGTGTGGCAGTTTTCTTGTGTGGCAGTTTTCCTGTGTGGCAATCTTCCGGTGTGGCAGTTTTCTTGTGTGGCAGTTTTCCTGTGTGGCAATCTTCCGGTGTGGCAGTTTTCTTGTGTGGCAGTTTTCCTGTGTGGCAGTTTTCTTGTGTGGCAGTTTTCCTGTGTGGCAATCTTCCGGTGTGGCAGTTTTCCTGTGTGGCAATCTTCCGGTGTGGCAGTTTTCTTGTGTGGCAGTTTTCCTGTGTGGCAATCTTCCGGTGTGGCAGTTTTCCTGTGTGGCAATCTTCCGGTGTGGCAGTTTTCTTGTGTGGCAGTTTTCTTGTGTGGCAGTTTTCCTGTGTGGCAATCTTCCGGTGTGGCAGTTTTCTTGTGTGGCAGTTTTCTTGTGTGGCAGTTTTCCTGTGTGGCAATCTTCCGGTGTGGCAGTTTTCTTGTGTGGCAGTTTTCCTGTGGCAGTTTTCCTGTGTGGCAATCTTCCGGTGTGGCAGTTTTCTTGTGTGGCAGTTTTCCTGTGTGGCAATCTTCCGGTGTGGCAGTTTTCTTGTGTGGCAGTTTTCCTGTGTGGCAATCTTCCGGTGTGGCAGTTTTCTT
This sequence comes from Macrothele yani, assembly GCA_039090855.1. Classification (NCBI taxonomy): domain Eukaryota; kingdom Metazoa; phylum Arthropoda; class Arachnida; order Araneae; family Macrothelidae; genus Macrothele; species Macrothele yani. The sequence continues at coordinate 67,934,108 of CM077025.1, read as the reverse complement.
GTGTGGCAGTTTTCCTGTGTGGCAATCTTCCGGTGTGGCAGTTTTCTTGTGTGGCAGTTTTCCTGTGTGGCAATCTTCCGGTGTGGCAGTTTTCTTGTGTGGCAGTTTTCCTGTGTGGCAATCTTCCGGTGTGGCAGTTTTCTTGTGTGGCAGTTTTCCTGTGTGGCAATCTTCCGGTGTGGCAGTTTTCTTGTGTGGCAGTTTTCCTGTGTGGCAATCTTCCGGTGTGGCAGTTTTCTTGTGTGGCAGTTTTCCTGTGTGGCAATCTTCCGGTGTGGCAGTTTTCTTGTGTGGCAGTTTTCCTGTGTGGCAATCTTCCGGTGTGGCAGTTTTCTTGTGTGGCAGTTTTCTTGTGTGGCAGTTTTCCTGTGTGGCAATCTTCCGGTGTGGCAGTTTTCTTGTGTGGCAGTTTTCCTGTGTGGCAATCTTCCGGTGTGGCAGTTTTCTTGTGTGGCAGTTTTCCTGTGTGGCAATCTTCCGGTGTGGCAGTTTTCCTGTGTGGCAATCTTCCTGTGTGGCAATCTTCTTGTGTGGCAGTTTTCTTGTGTGGCAGTTTTCCTGTGTGGCAATCTTCCGGTGTGGCAGTTTTCTTGTGTGGCAGTTTTCCTGTGTGGCAATCTTCCGGTGTGGCAGTTTTCTTGTGTGGCAGTTTTCCTGTGTGGCAATCTTCCGGTGTGGCAGTTTTCTTGTGTGGCAGTTTTCTTGTGTGGCAGTTTTCTTGTGTGGCAGTTTTCCTGTGTGGCAGTTTTCCTGTGTGGCAATCTTCCGGTGTGGCAGTTTTCCTGTGTGGCAATCTTCCGGTGTGGCAGTTTTCTTGTGTGGCAGTTTTCTTGTGTGGCAGTTTTCCTGTGTGGCAATCTTCCGGTGTGGCAGTTTTCTTGTGTGGCAGTTTTCCTGTGTGGCAATCTTCCGGTGTGGCAGTTTTCTTGTGTGGCAGTTTTCCTGTGTGGCAATCTTCCGGTGTGGCAGTTTTCCTTGTGTGGCAATCTTCCGGTGTGGCAGTTTTCTTGTGTGGCAGTTTTCTTGTGTGGCAGTTTTCCTGTGTGGCAATCTTCCGGTGTGGCAGTTTTCTTGTGTGGCAGTTTTCCTGTGTGGCAATCTTCCGGTGTGGCAGTTTTCTTGTGTGGCAGTTTTCCTGTGTGGCAATCTTCCGGTGTGGCAGTTTTCTTGTGTGGCAGTTTTCTTCCGGTGTGGCAGTTTTCTTGTGTGGCAGTTTTCCTGTGTGGCAATCTTCCGGTGTGGCAGTTTTCTTGTGTGGCAGTTTTCCTGTGTGGCAGTTTTCCTGTGTGGCAATCTTCCGGTGTGGCAGTTTTCTTGTGTGGCAAGTTTTCCTGTGTGGCAATCTTCCGGTGTGGCAGTTTTCCTGTGTGGCAATCTTGTGTGGCAGTTTTCCTTGTGTGGCAAGTTTTCCTGTGTGGCAATCTTCCGGTGTGGCAGTTTTCTTGTGTGGCAGTTTTCCTGTGTGGCAATCTTCCGGTGTGGCAGTTTTCTTGTGTGGCAGTTTTCCTGTGTGGCAATCTTCCGGTGTGGCAGTTTTCTTGTGTGGCAGTTTTCCTGTGTGGCAATCTTCCGGTGTGGCAGTTTTCTTGTGTGGCAGTTTTCCTGTGTGGCAACCTTCCGGTGTGGCAGTTTTCTTGTGTGGCAGTTTTCCTGTGTGGCAATTCCGGTGTGGCAGTTTTCTTGTGTGGCAGTTTTCCTGTGTGGCAATCTTCCGGTGTGGCAGTTTTCTTGTGTGGCAGTTTTCCTGTGTGGCAATCTTCCGGTGTGGCAGTTTTCTTGTGTGGCAGTTTTCCTGTGTGGCAATCTTCCGGTGTGGCAGTTTTCTTGTGTGGCAGTTTTCCTGTGTGGCAATCTTCCGGTGTGGCAGTTTTCTTGTGTGGCAGTTTTCTTGTGTGGCAGTTTTCCTGTGTGGCAATCTTCCGGTGTGGCAGTTTTCTTGTGTGGCAGTTTTCCTGTGTGGCAATCTTCCGGTGTGGCAGTTTTCTTGTGTGGCAGTTTTCCTGTGTGGCAACCTTCCGGTGTGGCAGTTTTCCTGTGTGGCAATCTTCCGGTGTGGCAGTTTTCTTGTGTGGCAGTTTTCTTGTGTGGCAGTTTTCCTGTGTGGCAATCTTCCGGTGTGGCAGTTTTCTTGTGTGGCAGTTTTCCTGTGTGGCAATCTTCCGGTGTGGCAGTTTTCTTGTGTGGCAGTTTTCCTGTGTGGCAATCCTCCGGTGTGGCAGTTTTCTTGTGTGGCAGTTTTCTTGTGTGGCAGTTTTCTTGTGTGGCAGTTTTCCTGTGTGGCAGTTTTCCTGTGTGGCAATCTTCCGGTGTGGCAGTTTTCCCGTGTGGCAATCTTCCGGTGTGGCAGTTTTCTTGTGTGGCAGTTTTCTTGTGTGGCAGTTTTCCTGTGTGGCAATCTTCCGGTGTTGCAGTTTTCTTGTGCGGCAGTTTTCCTGTGTGGAAATCTTCCGGTGTGGCAGTTTTCTTGTGTGGCAGTTTTCCTGTGTGGCAATCTTCCGGTGTGGCAGTTTTCCCGTGTGGCAATCTTCCTGTGTGGCAGTTTTCTTGTGTGGCAGTTTTCTTGTGTGGCAGTTTTCCTGTGTGGCAATCTTCCGGTGTGGCAGTTTTCTTGTGTGGCAGTTTTCCTGTGTGGCAATCTTCCGGTGTGGCAGTTTTCTTGTGTGGCAGTTTTCCTGTGTGGCAATCTTCCGGTGTGGCAGTTTTCTTGTGTGGCAGTTTTCTTGTGTGGCAGTTTTCTTGTGTGGCAGTTTTCCTGTGTGGCAATCTTCCGGTGTGGCAGTTTTCTTGTGTGGCAGTTTTCCTGTGTGGCAATCTTCCCGTGTGGCAGTTTTCCGGTGTGGCAGTTTTCTTGTGTGGCAATCTTCCCGTGTGGCAGTCTTCCGGTGTGGCAGTTTTCTTGTGTGGCAGTTTTCTTGTGTGGCAGTTTTCCTGTGTGGCAGTTTTCTTGTGTGGCAGTTTTCTTGTGCGGCAGTTTTCCTGTGTGGAAATCTTCCGGTGTGGCAGTTTTCTTGTGTGGCAGTTTTCCTGTGTGGCAATCTTCCGGTGTGGCAGTTTTCTTGTGTGGCAGTTTTCCTGTGTGGCAATCTTCCGGTGTGGCAGTTTTCTTGTGTGGCAGTTTTCCTGTGTGGCAATCTTCCGGTGTGGCAGTTTTCTTGTGTGGCAGTTTTCCTGTGTGGAAATCTTCCGGTGTGGCAGTTTTCTTGTGTGGCAGTTTTCCTGTGTGGCAATCTTCCGGTGTGGCAGTTTTCTTGTGTGGCAGTTTTCCTGTGTGGAAATCTTCCGGTGTGGCAGTTTTCCTGTGTGGCAATCTTCCTGAGTGGCAATCTTCCTGTGTGGCAGTTTTCCTGTGTGGCAGTTTTCCTGTGTGGCAATCTTCCGGTGTGGCAGTTTTCTTGTGTGGCAGTTTTCCTGTGTGGCAATCTTCCTGTGTGGCAGTTTTCCTGTGTGGCAGTTTTCCTGTGTGGCAGTTTTCCTGTGTGGCGGTTAAATGATGTAAAACGTGCTAACTGGAAACCAAGCCCAGCCAAGCCAAAATCTGACGATTGCCATTTAGTACGGGGTATCACTCACCTTTACGGTCTGACTACAGCCTCTGCCTGGAAATAGAAAAAAGAAGTGCGGGGGCCAAGTTATACCCCCCCAATATCAGAATGAGAAAAAAAAATGAAACATATTCATATTTCCATCCGGAGTTAGGCGCAGAGCCAGCAATGTTTGCGTGACATGCAGTTATCAATATAATCTTCTCATCTCCTGTTCTAAGCTTTTCCTGGAAATAATAGTAGTGTTTTAGAATTTGAAGTTCAGGATAGTTAACTAGTAAGCTCTATCTTACACTTATTTCACCTCTAATTACTGTTTTGAGGGTCTTGCATTTTGCTTTAATATAATGCCGTTACCAGTACTGAATGTGGGTGTGACGATGTGGAAATTGTTAGAAAAAAAAAAAAAAGAATTGGAAAAGATGCCAGTGGTGCACAGGAATATGGGAACTCCTGAATTTTAAAAAAAGTAAATGTGGGAAAAATCAAAATGGGCAATGGGGCGCCATGTTGAAGTGAAAAGCAAGGAAGGGAGAGGACAGTCTTCTTGGTGACCTGTTCACAAGGTCATGGCAAGCCCATGAATTCTCAGAACTTTGAGCATGGAATTCTTCGAAAGAGCTAAGCAGTAGTGAGAGAGGAGCCGACGGGCGGATGTGAAGGATGCTCAGCAACGGGGCTCGAATGTGTCGTCGTGATTGTCTGAGCATTCGCTGGGGCTCATAAAAATTTGGGAAGACTCGGGTCTCGAATTTGGGGGCCGCGGATGGCCTAGTGGTCAACGTTCGTGACTGCATTGGAGGAGACCTCGAGTTCGATCCCAGGCAGGTACGAAAGTTCGAACCACTAAATATCCGCCGTGCGTCGGATGAGCACGTTGAGCCGTCGGACCCGGGATACTGGCCCCCGGTAATAAATAAGGGCGTCGTCCTCCCTCTTTCTACCTCGCTTCCGTGTGACTTTCCTATTTCGCACTCTAGCCCAAATCTCCTAGCTTCCTATTTCTAAGGGTTGTTTGAGACCTGGGGTCAGACACTCCCTTCCTAAAATCCTCTACATATGATCTGATCTGATCTGATCGCGAAGTTGAGCCGCGGATGGCTTAATGGTTAGTGAGTCAGACTGTCAATGCATGGTCCTCAGGTTCGATCCTGGGCTGATCTTTCAGAGATGGTGTGATTTACTAACAATCGCTGAATATCCGCCGTGCATCGGACGAGCACGTTAAGTGACGGCTCCCAGGCTGGACCCACTGGTTAAATGGGTATCCTTTCCTATGCCCCCTGAAATTCTCTCACCCCTCTATGTTCAACATCATACTTTTACGGTGGCGCCATCTACTGTACTCTAATCTCACTACAAACTGTTCTGTCAAAAGTCGCTAGGTTTGCTCTCATTCCTTCCGTTTCTGTGTCCTGCCCAAAAGGCGAACTCGCTGTAGGTGCCTGGGACCTAAACTCTACTTACTGTAGACGGAAGTCCTACTAGAAAATGACAAATTCAAATACTTACACAACCTAAGGGTCGCGACGTTAGTGTTTTGGCGGGCTCTCTTCTCGTATAGCTTTCACGGGAATTGAACGTCAGGTCATCGCGTGGGATGATTTTGCCGTAAGAAAAGCTCTCGGCTGCGGTCGAGTAGCTAGGGGTAGATTTCGACTAACTGAGGTTGGTAAATATTTATATTTTGTTCCAAGGGATCAGGCCGAGGTCTAGATCCATGATACCTGAGATCGGACAATCTAAGGTCAGAAGTGCTGCATAATTGTCTACAGGAAATGGACAGCTATAGCTGACATGTGTGCTGAATACTGTTATCTTATGAAGTCAAACAGGAACTGAATTTAACATAACTGAACTCTTGTAAAACTAAAAGGTGCTAACAAGAAAGCACCATATTTCTATCTGCTCAGCTCAGCTCTCAAACTTTATTGTCAATTCAAGCTCTGACAAGTATCTACTGTATGTTCTGTTGCAAGGTGTAAAATCAACCTTCATCCTATACCCTAAGTGGGGGATAATGAATTTCGTTGTTATTTGTTAAATATCTTCAGCTCATTTCAACACCAACTTGGAAGTCTTCAACCACGCCTCTGTCTCGAATAAAGTTAATCTACGTAAAGCGTCTAGACCTTACCCCAGTCTAGACTGGTGGCAGCGAGAAAAAATAAGTGCACCTGGCTGGTAAGAGTATCGCAGTGAAATAAAATGCAATAACATTCACCATGCAATACCTCCCACTATCCAACACCAAATAAATAAACAGAAAAGTACAACAACAATCGTGACAGTACGATTCTGACAGTGGGTGTACTTTGATTTTCAACTGATTCGGCCTTGTAAGGCAGGTTTCTTGGTAAACCAGTGATGGTGTTTGCACTTTTTATTCGGCGATTTGAATTTAAGGGTTGTATTCTTTAGAATGAGTGAGAGATGACCATGCTAGCAATTTCTTTTCCTCAATTCAAGCGTAAAACCAGCAATGGCACCTTCACTTGCACTTTTCACTCTAGGTTTCTCTCTCTCTTTTTTTTTTTTTTTTCTAAATTCTTTGGGAAAAATGTTAAGATAATTTTGAATTTTATGCGTAGGTTTGTCCGATAGTGACCTATTGCTCTTATTTCACATCTAAATATTAAGCTGAGGGACTTAGTTTTTACTATAGCCATGTATCCTTCACCAGACTAAGCATGGCTCTAAAGTGAAAGTTTCTTATTATGGTGTTGGAATTTTTCTGGTACAGTTTAAAATCTCATCAAATACATGGACTTTTTGCCAGGTAAAAGCTCTGGTAGCGCCTCTAGTTTTTTAGAGGAAGCAGGACACACCGCCACGTTTCATCGCCTTTTTTCAGAAATTTGAAGTTTCACTGGCTTTTTCAAATTTTATGGCGATTTTACTTTTGGCGTTGGGTGTTTTGTATAGTTAGTTTCTAGCACACCCAGATTTTTCTTTGCGGTTAGAACGCACTTTGCAATAAAATTTAAAATAGAGCATAAATTACCGTCCGAATGTAAATCGTTTTGGTGCGGTGGTCTGTTTTCAGACAGGGATTAAGCTGGCAAATTTATTTGCGTGCAAACAAAATAAGGCTCAAATCCCAGCAAAATTTGGTGATTTTTTCGGCGTAAATGTGCCCAAAAATCGAAGTTTGCTAAAAATTTGCTAAGTTAAGGAAATAAATTAACAGAAACTAGTAAATAAGTTTTTATTGAACAGTTTAACTCTCCAAAAGGCAGAGAACCTATTCTTTTTAATCCGATTGAAAACCAGAAAGGCAGAGGACCTTTTAAGTGGTCAGTTTTAATCAGAAATCAATGACTTCTGAAAAGGCAGAGGAGCTATCTCTTTACACAAGGATCCGCACCTAGGAGGGCAGAGAACTTTACTTATTAAGGAAGCTTATCTATTTTCTAAAAAAAGAACCAGGATTTTAATTGGGGTGTTCTAAAAAAAGGACCAGGTTTTTAATTGGGGTAACGAACCCACTGTACTCAGGCGACAGTCAACCTTTGAACTTTCTCTTGAACAAAAATGTTCTAAGAGAAAAATATTCTGTTTTATTCTAAGTGCAGTGATAGAAAGGGCAGCAGACTCGCTTTTTTGCCGTTGCAGGAAAAACAACCTTCATTTTTTATCAGAAAGAGTACTTAAATATTTTTTTTTAAATATCTATAGAATGTATTTTAAAAATAAATATTTAATTTCGGACAGGCAGGGAACCTATTATTTTTAAGGGAGGAGTGACTCAATTTCTATTTAGAATAGAACAACGGAAAATTTATTCTTATGCAGTAAACACTAATTCGTGTTTCTTTTTCGAGATCTTTCATCCTTGAGATTTGAATTTGTTTAAACTCTAATTTATGTGTATGGGGTATTTCTTTTGTTAATATCTAATTTCATTTATCCCTCCCCTCGTTGAGTAGCTATTTCGAATTCATAACACTGCGTAAAAGACTTATAAAGTCTTTTTTCTGGGCAACTTCTCATAAGAATAAACAATAGGCCACAAAAAAATATTTTTTCACATTACCTAGAGCGCAAAATACGAATTTCATACAACCAGATCGCGCAGTTTGCGAGAAACAGATGAGGAAGTATATTTTACTCGTAGGACAAGCAATTTCCCTTCAGTTATCATATCCCACAAAATTACGATAATATTGTTTCTTTTAATCGTAAATTAAAACCTGCAATAACTAATTTTTCACCACTGAAAAAAAAATTAATACGCAGTATTATAACAACTAAAAATTCCTTCCTTTGCACAGGTAAGACGGCTTAATTAGCATTGTTTACATAGGGAACGGGGATGTAAGGTCAGGTGATGTCCAACATCACAGCCTCTCCCTGACAAATGTCAACCCCGCCTTTTCGTGGTGCATCCTGTTTCCACTAAAGGGGCTCTGACGACCGCCAATAGCGGTATAACTATACCATCGGGATTAGAGGGAATGCCATCCCACACTCACCAACCCACTTGGCCAGCGTGGTGAGTTATGGCCAACCCCTCCAAAATGACTCCACAACTTATATCTTGGCCCTCCGTCTCCGGCAGCTGGAATGTACCTGCCCAAGGCTGCGGCCAGTGCGACATGTATGCAGAGGGTGCTAAGAATCACCGGAGGACCGGACTAGGCTGCCATCTGATGCTGACCTTGGCTACGTATAATGGACGCCCCCTATCTTCTGATTCAAGACTTCTTGAATTGGAAGAGAAACTACAAAGGATAGTGTGGGACATCGTCGGGCTAAGTGAGGTAAGGAGAAAAGGAGATTTCATTGAACTGAAAAGTGGACATCTCTTCTACTATCATGGAACAGATACCGGCAGAACTAGTGGTGTTGGATTTATACTAAACAAGAAACTGAAGAATAAAGTTGTAGAAGTTGAAAGTTCCTGTGACAGAGATGCACGACTCGTTTTCCAACTCTCGAGAAGATACCAGGCTCAGATTATTCAAACTTATGCAATAAATTTTATGAGGAAATTCGTCATCTAAATAATAAAAGCAAGCATCACGTGAAGATAATTATGAGAGATTTCAATGCAAAAATTGGGCAACAGAATAAAACTTCAGTAGGTAAATTCCGTCACTGCAACATAAACCAGTTGGGAAATACTCTCCTGGAGTATGCAGAGGCAGAAGGGTTTATCATGATGAACTCCTTTTTCAAGAAAAAGCCACACAGCAAATGGACATGGAGACATCCAAATGGGACGACAAGTGAAATTGATTTTATTGTGTAAGAAAAAATTCGTCATAGAAGACTGCAGTGTGCTAAACAAGTTCAACACAGGTAGTGACCATAGATTGGTGAGATGTAAGATGCACCTCAACACTAAACTCGAACGTGGCAAGCTCATAAGACAAAAAAATGTATTGACATACCTAACCTTAAAAAACACCATAATACCTTCAAGTTGGAACTGAAGAACAGATTCTCTGCTTTAGAAGGCCTAACATCAGAAGAAGTGGATATTTCTGAAGTTAACAGAAAAGTAGCCAAAGCTCTTATTGAAACAGCAACAAAATTAGCTTGGTCTAAGGACAAGTTGCATGTGAACAAATTATCAGGAAAAACCAAAATGTTGATGCAAAAAAGAAGAGTGATGAGGACAACTAAAGAAGATGTGACTTCCAAAGTGGAATATATAGAGCTATGCAAGACAGTACGAAAAAGTATCACTGAAGACGTAATGAAATTCAACTGTGAACTAGTGAGGAAAGCAATTGAAAACAACCAAAGCCTAAAGATAGCAAAGGGACATCTCAGTAAGGGAAGAAAATAGATTATGGCACGGAGAAAAGAAGATGGTTCTGTAACAAGAAATAGAGGAGAAATTTTGACAAGAGTGAAAGATTTCTACTCCAAATTATATGAAAGGGAAGATACATGCACTCCAGACATCATGAAAGGTACCAGTACCAGAGTTCTTCCAGTCCTCCCAGCACAAGTTGCACATGCAATCAAGAACATGAAGCGGGAAAAAGCTCCAGGAGAAGATGGAATTACTGTAGACATCATACAAAAAGCAAGTGGAGAAATCGAAACAGTACTCGCCCAAATTTTCACTCGATGCCTTAATGAAGGGAAGATTCCTGAGGATTAGAACAACGCTACAATGATCCTGCTACATAAAAAAGGTGACATTGAGGATCTCAGGAACTACAGACCTATCAGCCTCCTTTCAGTGGTTTATAAAATCTTTACTAAAGTTCTTTCACACCGCTCGAAGGCAACACTGGACATGGCTCAACCGAGAGAACAAGCTGGATTTATAAGTGGCTACAGCACTATAGATCATATCCACGTACTGAGAAAACAAATTGAAACAGCGAGGGAATATGAACTTCCATTGTGCATGGCTTTTATCGATTATGAAAGGGCCTTTGATTCGGTGAAACCACCAGCAGTTACAATGGCGTTGAAATCCTGCGGTATTGAAGATGCATATAATAATATTATTAATAACATCTATGAAAATGCAAGTGCAAAGATTAGGCTGTTTGAAAATACAACACACATAAAAATTGGAAAGAGAGTGAGACAAGGTGACACCATATCTCCCAAGCTCTTTAATGCCTCATTGGAAAATGTCTTTCAATCACTGAACTGTGAAAACAAAGGTATAAAGATTAATGGAGATTATCTAACTCACCTTTGTTTTGCTGATGACGTAGTCATTTTTGCAACTACACCCTAAGAGCTGCAGAGTATTATGTAGGAACTTGATGACAAGAGTAAAGAAGTGGGATTAAAAATGAACGTTCAGAAGACAAAAGTGATGTACAATGCTTTTACAAGAAATGACGATTTATCGATGGATGGAGAAAAAGCTGGAGATGACAGATACGTACGTTTATCTTGGACAGCAGATATCAAGTGAGGGTCACATTGATGAGGAAATTAATCGGCGTATAAAACTTGCCTGGAGAGCTTTTGGAAGAAACAGCATAATTTTCAAGAGCAATATGCCATTATGTCTTAAAAAACGTGTTTGATCAATGCATCCTTCCAGTGCTTACGTATGGTGCAGAGACGTGGACCTTAACTAAAAGAAACATACAAAGGCTGCAGCCAACTCAAATAAGCATGGAGAGGTGCATGCTTGGTGTAACCAGGAGAGATAAGAAGAGGAACTCGTGGATCCGAAAAATGACAAGAGTGGAAGACATCATGATCAGAGTTAAATCCCTGAAATGGCAATGGGCTGGATATACTGCCCTAAGGACAGACCATAGATGCACAGACAGAATTTTAGATTGGATTCCAAGGGACAGGAAAAGACACAGAAGAAAACCACATGGGAGATCGGTGGATGAAATCCGAAAGTATGCGGGAGTAACATGGAGGAGACTGGAACAAGACAGACCGTTGTGAAAGAAACTTGGGTAGACCTTCGTCCAGCAGAGGATTGGTAATGGTTGACAACGATTATGACACAGGAAACGTGCTTACTTATACGTACTAGCTATGCGATCAAATGTCGATAGCTGCTGCCACTCATTCACACAAAAACTTCCAGTCTATGTACACTGCTTGCCACCCAAAATGCAGCACCATGGAGGAAGCATCCGATTGGCCTGAAATTCGCAGCATGCGTCGCCCGCGAGAGGACATGCAAACGAGTAGCATTGCAGGGCATATGCAAATCATGTGCGCCCCGCACGCCACCGAGAAGCACTATAAGAAGGGTGCACAGAAGGTGGGTTGTAAGTAGTGTAAGTGTATTGTGCTGCCGGACCTGTGCGTGGGAAGCTTCCTGATGCCTCGTCGCAGAATACGGCAGCCATTCCAGCACGTTTCGGAGTTCGACAGAGGGCGATTAGTGGCTTATCGCGAAAGCGGTTTATCGTACCGAGACGTCGGCGCCCGTGTTTTAAGACATCCAGCAACAGTGAGGCGAGTATGGATTCCGTGGGTGCAAGAGGGACGGGCGGATCGACGCAAGCGATTGCGGCAACCGCGCACACCACCGAACGAGAAGACCGGCATGTTGTGCGGTGGGCATTGACGACTCGCACCGCCACATCAAGAACGTTAGAGCAGGAATTAGTGCGTGTTGCGCAACAACTTGCGTCAGCACTTACCGTTCGACGTCGTCTGCAGGAGCGGGGACTTGTCGCACGGTGCCCATTGCTCCGATTACCATTGACGTTACACCACCGGCGAATGCGGCGGCAGTACGCCGTTGAACGCCGCCCCTGGACTACGGAATGGCACGACATTGTCTTTTCCGACGAATCCCGCTGTGCCTGGAACACCACGATGCTCGGATCATGCACAATGCAGACGTCATACAGTCTCGGATCGAGACTGTATGACGCCTGCATTATGCATCGCCATACCGGTCCGTTGCTTGGCGTTATGGTTTGGGGCGCAAATGGGTATGACGCCCGCACCACTCTGGTACGCATCGCCGGTACACTCAACAGCCACCGCACCAGCTCCGACGCTTTGGAGCCTGTAGTCCTCCCTTAATTGCAGGACCTGCCAGCGGCCATATTTTAGCAGGACAATGCACGCCCGCACGTGGCACGCATCGTGCAACATTTCTTCACCGCCCACCAGGTGTCACTGCTGCCGTGGCCTGCCTGTTCTCTCGATATGTCGCCCATCGAACACGTCTGGTCGCTGATCGGCAACCGAGCAGTCCGGTAAGGACCACCCGCAGCTACGCCTGTTGAACTGTGGCAACGTGTGGAAGCAGCCTGTACCGACATACCCCAAGCCCACATCCAAAGCCTTTTTCGTTCGATGCTGCGGCGTGTAGCGGCCGTTATTGCCAGCCATGGGGGCCACACGAACTATTGATGTCTGCGTGTTCCGCAAGTCGCACGGGCCTGTAAGCTCAATCGTTTCATCTTTGTATATGTTGTTATGTGTCCTGTAAATCTGGCATTGCAATTTCGTGTCCTTCTTGGTGTTGCATTTTGGGTAGTTAAAGGTCTTTGGTAAAATCTTTGCCCTACCTCTTTGTTCCAAGTACCTTGTTCGCAAATTGCCTTTTTCGAGGCCTGATTTACATATTAATTCTACAGTCATCTTTGTATTACAGGAGAGGTTTTAGATCTTATCATCGAGCTTGCGCAAGTGAAGGGTCTGAGGGTTCTGTCGGAGTGTCCTGAGGGGAAAACGCAGGGTCGCTGCTTGGAAGGAATCAAGCATTTTGTCGTTCGGTAGAAACAGGATTACCACTGAGCGATGCGTGACTCGCCCTGATGTTCTATACTCCAGCTCTTGGACACTGTGTACCATCAAGTCTTGTGCTTATATACTATTGCCTTCTGTACCTTGCCGGTACTTAGCCCACACGCCGAAGTGATCGGTATACTTGAATTTGAATTCCTACAGGATCATGCATTGTAAGATATCGTTTTTAACCGAAGTATACTCTGCTATTTTAGGAATCGGCAGCCGCGTGTCTGCACGCTTGGAGTGCGCGTGTCTGCACGCTTGGAGTGCGCATGTCTGCCATAGTACGAGATGCAGGAATGGACTTGTCGTTGATTGGCCAGATCAGGGATTTCTGGAGCTGTCTTACCCTTTGGTGGTAATGTCTTTGATTTTGTTGCTCTAAATCTCTCCTCTGTGTCAGTGTACCACCAGTTTTATGCAGAGTATCGATCCCTACACTCCATTTGCAGCAATCTTTAAGGTAGGCTTCACACTAAATTTAGTCGTGGGATTTGGTGTTACCTATGTTGATGACATTTGTGCTGAGCGGATTTCATCGGTAGCTACAGTATTCGCATCGCGATGCCTGCCATGTTCCTTGTTTTGTGTCATGTACAGTAGAAACACCATCGGTGTGTTTCGTTGTACACTACCACTAATAACCGGACGCCCTTTTGTTAATAGTGAATGCGGTACTAGGCAAACACTACGTCAAAGACCCAACTAGAAATATGCTCGTAGGCAGTGGTGTAGGGCTAAGTGAAAAAAATAGAGGAACTCGCGGTATTTTTACGTTTCCAATACCTTTCCTTCTTACGCCCCTTCCATTCCGCCTCTCCCCTTTTTACTTTCTTATATTTATAGTATAAGAAAGTATAGTGATCAGTCGATAAGAGACTTCCGGGTTTACACATTTTGGCTTTCGAGGAACAAGATTTCACCATTTGGGACTGCCAAGTGAGAATGGATTCAGTGACTAACTCTACTTTCAAACAAATATTGAGCTTAAATTCCATTAACTGTGCAGTTTTTCTGTTGCATTTTTTATTGAAAAAGAATTATAGGACATTCGCATTTTAAAAAGAAAACAAATTATGCTGTATAGGGATTACCGGAACGTGTGCCGTCTCGAAAAAAAGGGTATCAGAACGCCGTTCCGGCTCCACTACACCACTGCTTGCAGAGCCATAATGTGACAATAGCAGGACTGTGAATACAAGATGCTTCCTCTGCAAGCACTACATCAGACCCAACTGCATAAACAACAGTAAGACTGTGAGTGCATGCCTGGATGACAACAGTACATGCATGTAAGACAACAGTACATGCCTGGATTGATAGAGTTAACTGGTTTTCAACGTGGATTGATAATAAAGTGGCACTTAAGCAATCGTTCCGTACACGACATTTCAGATGTATTGAAGACTTCTAGAACGGCGGCTTGTGATGTGATATCCAAATAGAAGTGGACGCGGGCCCGTAGTCAGACAAGCTAGTTGGGAAGGGCTTCTGATGGTTGAGATCGGGCGTAGGATGTACAGTGGTCGGGCAAAAAATATGAAACAGGTCGGGCACTGTACTGTTGTGTAAGTCGCTAGGACGGGCAAAAGGAAATACAGGTCGGGCTCAGCCCGGCCTGTTCCTCCCCTGGCTACGGTCCTGAGTGGACGTCGCTGAATATGCAAAGAAACGATCCGGTAAACCCCCGAAGCTAATAAAACGTGACAGCAGAGTTCTGCAAAGGACTGGCCGTTCAAATCGTAAATCGACATTGTTCTTAAATCACGAAAATCCCTTGTGGAACTATTGGGATTAATGTTAGCACCAGTACAGTGCGCAGGTCACTGCATGGCATGGATTAATTACCATGGTGAAGCAGAAATCTATAGGACTCTAAACTTCGACTTTACGCTACAAGCCGATTAGCGTGGTGTGAGAAACGTCGAAATTGGACTGATGACCAATGAAAAACTGTGCTTTGGACTAACGAGTCACGGTTCACAGTCTACCAGTCTGATGGTCGTTTCTGGAGGTAGTGGATGCCAAGAGAAAGGCTCTTCCTGGACTGTATGAAGTTTTTTGGAGGTGCTTCGCCACGGGGACATTAGTACTTTCACACAAATCATGAATGCCGAGCTCACCCTAGAGGTCCTGGACAATTAATACACAGCTCACCTTATGGCAATGCTTTGGGAAAGGATCATATATCTATCAGCCGAACAAGGCTTCATGTCATACGGCTCGTGTTGTTAGATACTAGTTTGAGGACATGGACGAGGAAAGTTTGACTAGCCAGCCAAAAGTTCTGATCTGGACCCTAAAGAGAATCTTTGGGACGAATTGGATCATTTAGTGCATTGAAGGAGAGATCGCCCAACAAATAAAGATTAACTTGTAATTGCTTTTAAAGCCGAATAGCGGAACATGTCACGGCCATTTACAAAATACTGGTGGAGAGTATTCCAGGAAGACCAGTGGCCGTCATAAAGATCAAAGTTCCTAGCACACAGAATAAAATTTTCTGTAAATAAAGATTATTTATAGGCATGCAGATGTCGGAATTTTAATGATAGCGCTGTGTATATTCCGATTCACTGAGTATTTTACTCGAGATCTCCTCTATCAAAGATGGCGATCATCCGCCCCTTGGTCTGTGACACATTTACTCCATTCCTTACACATAGTCTATTTCTGGTGCAGTTTTTATGGATTCGCTGTCATGTTGGGATACGGGAAAACGAGTGCGTTGATGCTACTGCTTGTTTCGTTTCCTAATTAGTCGTAAATACCTTGTTATTTTATTAGAAGGAAGTCTGATATGCGGTCAGGGTATACGTTCAGTGTATGTACCGGGTAGTGTGGGGAGCAAACTTCTTCTTATATCAAGAAAGAACAAACTTCATCTTAATCGAGCCTTTGCTTTTGAGTCACTTCAAAACTCAAGGAGAAAAGTTTTACTGATCATTGTCTTTTCACTCACCTTTTACTTGTTATGTGGCGTCAGGCATCAACGTGTTAGACGTACGATTCAGCTCCTACCGTTATACAGAGCGATGGTAAAGTTCCCGAAACCTGAATTTAAAAAAAATTGCGTATGCTATAAGTAAAGGTTCAACCAACTGATGTGGCAACACGAGTCAGCAACTCGTCGAGACCAAATACCGCGCGTGCCGAATGCCTGAAGGAAATTGGAAGAGTGCCAGAAATGAATAACCGGGTCTATGGGTGCTACGCAGTTTGCCCACTTTAGCGGCGCCATTTGCACAGCAACATGGGTTTGACGAGGAAGCAGACAATTTGTTTACTTTAAGCTTATTTCAAACGCAGTCTTACAAACAGTATATAGAAGAGTTCAGGAAAAAATTTTCGCAGCATACTGTGGTAAGTAAATCAACGATACACAGTTTACTCGTACGATTTCTGAAAACTGGAAGTGTTGATGTTATGCCTATAGAAATGGCCGGCCAAGTGTGTTAACGCCGGAAATGATAAACGATGTTGAAAAACGTTTGCAACAGTCCCCTACAAAATCGCTTCGTCGCTTAAATCAGCAAAACGTTCTTACGGCTCAGTGCCGAAAGCGACTAAAAGATTGCAGCTTCATGCATACAAAGTGAAAGTTGTCCAAGAACTGAAGGCACCTGATACGTATAAGCTCCTGCTGTATTGCCGTTGGTTTCGTAAATTCACTCGATACAACAAGGTTTATTGAACAATGTTTTCCTTTCGGATGAAGCCTGTGGTTTAATTTGAACGGGTATGTTAATTCGCAAAATACGCGATATTGGTCGACTGAGAATCCTCGTATCCTTCGTCCAGCGCCTTTGTATTCCGAAAAAATCGGTGTGTGGAATGCCATATCTCGACGCAGAATAGTGGGATCACTGTTTTTTGGCAATACTGTAAATGCGGATATTTATCAAGATTTGATTTTTCAGTTTGTGTCCCTACTGCAAGAAAACTAACGTTTCGTATGGCTTCAACAGGATGGAGCAGTATGTCACACAGCTACTGCGACAACGGGACTTCTGCGAAGTTTCTTTGATGACCGCATTATTTCTAAAGAACTTTGGCCCCCACGCTCATCAGATCTCTCACCACCTGAATTTCTCTGTGGGGATACTTCAAGGACCGTGTTTATGCAAACAACCCGCATGACCTGCAGTCCCTGAAAACAAACATTATTCAGGTTATAGCGGAAATCACGCCATTTATGTTGAAACGCGTTGCGAAAATCATGTGACGCCGCGTGGATATTGGCCTCCAGAAACACGGAGGCCATTTCCATCACCTTCTTTAGGATGTTTAAGATGTATCACAGCTGTAAGTAAACTTTACGTATCTGCATAATGCGAATAAAAATTGTTCAAATTGGGATTCGGAAACTTTTCGTTCACCCTGTATATCTATTTTGCATGTGCCATCGTTGTTTTTCTCATGCGCGGGTGAGTGTTTTTCTTGTTTTACGCACTTTACCAGACAACTCAGAAGCCCTGGATCGCCTGCACAATAAGTGCAATATTGTCTTTTGTGTTGTCCGTTTTCTCTGTATTTGTACGCATTAGTTTCATTTAGGTTTCTCCCGCTTTGGATTATAGAGCTTTACACTTTTTGTCATTTCTGTGAATCGCCTGCTCATATGCCTGTCCAGCAAAAGCACAATTGTTGGGAAACTGCTGGCCACCAGCTGGTAGTGATGGGTCACTGCTGGCTGAAATCTGAAGCTCACGGCACGATAGCGGTCCGTTGGTGTCAGTGCCATCAGTTGGCAGCCATTGATGGCCCTGCATTATCGCCGTGAATTGCGGGCCTCCAAGCAAGTGCCACTAGTGGCCCGTAGCTGGCAACAGAAGCAATCCTAACACGAAGTGGAAGCAACGGAACTGCGCATGCGCATAAGCAACACATTATGTGTCTCTCGTGGTACGAGGTAGTTGAAGACGACGCCATTGCCATCGTATTATTTTAGTCGATGTAAAGAAAAAAAGCCATATGTAGAGAGGCGAATTAATTTCCTAATGAAATGCCGCATCGACGAAGATTACCGTCGGAAGAAACATATATAAATAATTATTAATGAACTGTAAGAAATAGCCAATTACTCTCATGTATTTATAGAAACTCATTTCGTTGCAAAATTCCTGCACTCAAACACAAGGAATCGAGAATACAGACAGCCATGAAATATATCCACTTCATTCCAATGAATAACAAAAAATAATTTCTGTGTAATCTTTCGTTCATACACTAAACCGCTTCAAACAGAAGTCCCGGAAAAACATTAAAATATCGTATTGTTGAAAAAAAAATAAGAATTATACGCGTACAAAATTTATGAATTATTTGAAAAAAAAAATGCAAGAAAAAGCAACGCTATGTGGATATAATATACTCATCCATGGGTTAAATACACGAGATTGGAGGAATTTGCTGCTAATAATAACGACAAGTAAAATAAAATGTCTTTCCTGTTTAGAAGAAATGTAGCTTCGTGCTGCGGAAAGGAAAGATACAACATTAAAAATATAAAAGAATGTGACATGAACCCGTAAATATATCAATTAAACAATCACCTCTCAAGACCACAAGGACAGCACAAATCTTTGGAAAGCGCCTTTAAGTTGGAACACTCGTTGAAAATGAGTAAAGTCCCTTGAGGTAAATAAAAACAATGGTTACGTTGAAAAAATAAATTTATGAATTATATGAACTGACATTTATGAAAAATACCGCGCAATATTGTAAAATTAAAAAGAGTGTCCTCCGTTTCACATCGCGCTGGAAAGAGAAGAGCTTTAAGAAAAAGGTTCGGGCGCGATAAACCAGTGGAGTGGGTGTAGCGCTCGCTTCGCAAGCAGACTCTCGTTGTTCGTTTCCAGCCAGATCCAGACGGGCGTGTTTCAGGACCTGTTGAGAAAATTTCCCCAGCCCCTTGGGGTCATGCAGAAGTTTCGTAGGGGAGAGGGTAGTTGTGGCTTTGGAACACTGCGGTTATGTTTTTTTGTTTTTTGTTTTTTTTTATGGCTACTACTGGGGAATTGGCCATCAGTTACGTCACGTGATTGCCGGCTGCCACTGCCGGGAAACTAGCGGACCACATTAGGTTAGCCATCATTTATGGCACGTGCTTGCAGGGCCGCTGAAGGGCCACTTGTGGCAGCTACTGCTTGTGATGGATAACTAATGGCCCTATTCTGGCTGATGGGGTGCCAACTGTTGGCCCATGTGGTGGCCGCCGGGACATTTTATTGACGGTTGGGCAGCGGCAACATATTGTTGGGCAACTTCTGGCTGCCACTGCTGGCCCACCGACAATGTTTTTTCTGTGTATTGTTGTCATTTCGTTGTCCTTTGATGTTACACTTTGATTTATGTTTTGCTCCATAAATCCGTACTTGGCGCTCTTTAGTCTTCTGATTCTCTAAAAATGCGCCAATAAAATCCAATAAAATGTAAAAACGAACCGTCACAAATCAGCACATAACAATGACTGCCCGTAAAGTACGATGCGTAGAAAATGTGGCTGCTTAGTGACGTTTCTCTGAGGCGAGCCTACGGAGTTAGATGCATAGCATTTCATCAACCGTAAGAAGGATCTGTGCTCGTGAGGCGCACGAACAAAGCAATGTGATCGTGAATCGTCCAAGCGTGGGCTGCTGTAAATTGCGAACAGAAAAAATGCTAAAATTTATGTTAAATTGTTTGTTAGCTAAATTCACTTAAAGCCGAAGCAACTTCCATCGGAAGTAATCCGCTCACCTAAAATTCCTCAAAATCAGTAACTTTAAGTATACCATTTTAGTTACTCATGTGATAAGTACATTCCTTTCGAGAAGGAAAGTTTTGAGATCTAGGTAAAAACCGTTGTGTGATAAATGCATTTCTTTTTTCGAGAAGCTGACATTTACGTAAAACTGACTTTTGACGACGGCATTTCGGTTCCTGACGCACACATAAAAGTCCAACGTCAGAGTGTCTGACCAAGTTCACAAAAGCGTCCCTTTGGTAAAATAGTGGAAAGATAACAGAACATTTTATAAGATAGTACAACTATACTAGTTATCCGAATTTATTGGCGTATATAAAATCAAGGTTTTCAAGCTTTCGCACATCAACCAGAGGGCTTTCTCAAGGAAGGTAGACAGCAAACTGCAAACTGGATAATAGAACGTTTCAACAATTTGAACGCGGTGAGTTGACTTGACAATAAACGAAGAGATGCGAACGTAATTATTCAATAAAAACACGAGACATCATGTTCGTATTGCACGCGCAATCCTTGGAGGAAAACAAAAGGCATTCATTATTTGAAGAATTGGTTCCAAATTCGTGGTAATTCTAGCGAGGTAATTCTAATTCGTGGTAATTCTAGCGAGGTAATTCAAATTCGTGGTAATTCTTCAAATAATGAATGCCTTTTGTTTTCCTCCAAGGATTCCGCGTGCAATACGAACATGATGTCTCGTGTTTTTATTGAATAATTACGTTCGCATCTCTTCGTTTATTGTCAAGTCAACTCACCGCGTTCAAATTGTTGAAACGTTCTATTATCCAGTTTGCAGTTTGCTGTCTACCTTCCTTGAGAAAGCCCTCTTGGTTGATGTGCGAAAGCTTGAAAACCTTGATTTTATATATGCCAATAAATTCGGATAACTAGTTTAGTTGTACTATCTTATATATAGTTGGTGTACAGTTCCTTGTGTTATTATTTATGTTTTGCAATCTTCGAGCAATGTGGAACGCCTTCAAACAATTCCGACAGCTTCGACTCAAATTGGAAAAGGAACGGTCCCACCTGGATTTTTTAACCGCCTGCAAGACGTCAGGTTTGATCCCGAAGTTCCTTAATTTTAAGACATCCGTAAATGGATCATGGTTCGAGAAGAAAAAGGACAAATTTCTTCGCCAGACTCTATCAAGAATAGTGAACCTGAAAAGAAAGGAGGTCATGTCAATGGAATCCAAGTGTTATGCCCTACATATGAAGTTATATAGACTTTTTGATCCGATCACTTTCAACAACCTAACCCTCCGAGTAGACATGTTAGTCGAAAGACTCCAAACTTCCTTATCCTCCAGGCATAAAAAGAAGCTGGATTACCTGAAATCATCCCAGAATCCAAATCCTAAAGATATCACTATTCCCTTCGTCAATATTTCAAACCGGACGCTCACACTGGAAGAAAAGAAAGTTTTGGAACTTGGACCAAAGTTCTGCTTCCGAACTAGACCGAATCCCAAAACCGTCATTTCGGAGTTGGAGAGCGTTATATCGCGAGTTCCGGAAAACACCAAAGACGAACTACGCCACCTCTGTTGCTCTAGGCTTCGATCGCTTTACAATCCAAAACAATCGTCCAATGGATTTAATATTCCGAGACCGATTTCGAACCTTAAAAATGACCGTAATATAATATTAACACTAACGGACAAATCCGGTCAGATAGCGATTATGGATGCCGCGGATTACAATCAGAAACTAGAGGACTTCATCTCCGCTTCTGGATCTATAGTACTACGAAGGAACCCTTTAAATTGTTGGATTGCCCAGGTACAAAGAGCTGCAGGTGACCGCTATCCCGGAGGATATCAAGAAAGCCGTCAAATTGCCACCAGGCCCCCAGATCCCGAAGCTCTTTGGAAGACTTAAGCACCACAAGCCCGATAATCCATTGAGACCCATCGTGTCCACAAGAGATCCGCACCGACGTACCATTTAGAGAAGGCACTCTGCAAATTTCTGACCAATCACCTCCCTGAATCGGACTTTATAATAACTTCCACTCGAGATTTTATCACGAAAATCAAGCAACTCTCTGTCCAACAGCATGACATTACCGGTAGTTTCGACGTGGTTTCTCTTTATCCTTCGGTCCCCGTGCCGGAAGCCATCAGAACGTTAAAAGAAGCTATACATAATTCAGCACTTTATTCGCAAGAATCTTGCCACAGCATCTTCAAATTAATGGATTTAGTCTCAAATTCTAGTTACTATAGTTTCCGAGGAAAAATCTATAAACAAACAAATGGCGCTCCGATGGGATCTTCACTTTCAGCAATTCTCGCGGAAGCCATCCTTCGCCCAATCGAGCAGCACATATTCACCAGCATTACCCCAAGACCTACCACTTGGCTCCGATATGCTGACGACGTATTTTTCATATGGCCTCATGGAAAGGAGACTCTCCCGCTCTTTTTGGATAAAATCAATGATATACACCCTACGATCAATTTCACTATGGAGTTAGAACACAATAATGCATTGCCTTATCTGGATGTTTTACTGAGTAAATCGCCTGAAAATCGCTTCCGTACACAAGTCTACTACAAACCCACTTCCGTTACCAACCTGATGCTCCGTAGCTCATTCTGCCCGGCTGATTACAAGACAGCTTTATTCCGTTATCGAATCAGAAGAGCATTCGACATCTTCTCCAATGTTCCTTCTAGACTAAGCGAATTAAAAAGCGTTATCGATTTGGCAACCGAGGCAGGATACGATCCGAACATGGTACATAGATATATCGAAAGAAACAAAAAGAGGCATACCGATCTTTCTATGTCGCGGCTACGCTATCTGGGCTCTATTCCGTACGTACCAAATCTTTCCTATAAGCTCATGAACGCGCTCAGAAAGATGAACCTCGGTGTCGGCATAAGATCTCCGACACCTTTATATGCTATGCTTAAGCGAAATACTGACGAGCTCCCATTTTCCAACGAAGCAGGTGTTTATGCCGTCCCTCTACAATATCCGGATGGCTCCAAGCGATACTACATTGGGATGACTAAACGTCCATTTAGAATTAGAGTCAACGAGCATAAGAGGGACATAAAGAACGGAAAATTAACCACGGCCCTGTCCAGAGAAGTCCAGTTCAAGTCCGCCGATCCTATGTGGGATAACATAAAGAAATTAGCTGCCTACTCTACTCCAAAATCCACTGCCATTCGGGAAACATTGGAGATCATTACAAACGATGAGGCCTGCAATGGTAGCGTCTCGCTAGAATTACCACGAATTTGGAAACAATTCTTCAAATAATGAATGCCTTTTGTTTTCCTCCAAGGATTGCGCGTGCAATACGAACATGATGTCTCGTGTTTTTATTGAATAATTACGTTCGCATCTCTTCGTTTATTGTCAAGTCAACTCACCGCGTTCAAATTGTTGAAACGTTCTATTATCCAGTTTGCAGTTTGCTGTCTACCTTCCTTGAGAAAGCCATCTGGTTGATGTGCGAAAGCTTGGAAACCTTGATTTTATATACGCCAATAAATTCGGATAACTAGTATAGTTGTACTATCTTATATATAGTATTACCACCCCTACTCGATGTGAGGGCGAACCATCTGCTGCGTCCTATTCGCTGCAGTGGGATTAATTATTAAGAAGGCCGTTAATTTTCGTAACTCTTTACTCTCTATTATCTTCCGCCTATGGGTGTCTACCGTGAAGTTGGGTTCCCTAATGGAGGGTCTCCAAGTTCAGGGTTGACGGGTGCATTGCGTTGTGTTTCATATGGGAGAACATGGGAAACCCATATTCCTCCATATGCCGCTTGAAATTTAATAAACTCATGTCAGATTTGGACCTTTTATTTTCCTGCGACTGGGTTTGCTAAATGTTAAAAGTTATTTTCTTCTTAAAATCTTGGAGTTGTTACTCTACCAAAACTTTACGATTGTTCTACTTAATTATTCAGGTTAAAATAAACAAAGATTCACTTATTTTGAATTTTCAAAGATTTGAGAAACTCGGGTAAATTTCATTATAAAATACAGAATTTATTTTCATTTGTGTTTCCTTAAAATCTATTACACTGATCGGTGGAGATTTCTATTAATTTAAACCAAAATATATTTTAAGTTCATTATGCTTTTTGATATTCGCAAATCATATTTTAAAATTCACCTTTCGCAAAATATAAGACACATTATGTAATTCAGCACTTGCAAGAGATTAAAAATATCTTTTCTACCGAGGATGTATAGGAGACAAAATCATGATCATGCTAACGAGATATTGGGAATTATGAAATTTTTCTCACCAAATTCTTTTCTTTTCATCACCTTCGTTGTCGTCCGGTATTACTTATAGGTATAAAGTCTATTGTTGGGACCTCATCCGGTCCTGCTGGATGTACACTGCCCGCATGAGATCACTCGATGCTTCACCCAAAATTTGCGTAAAAACCTCTCAGGGAAAACATCATACTTCCCTTCACCTGGAAATCATCTTGCTCAATTTTGAGCGTCCTCCCAGGAAAACTCCTAACTTAATTCTTTCTGCGATATTCTGCCCAGGATTCATCTAGAGTCCATCTTTCCTCTCTGCGTTCACCCAGAAATAGCAGTCATCATTCCATCCCGAGTTCTCTCCAAATCATCTCCGCCTGAAAAAAAAAACTTTTTCTCTCGTCTATGTTTAAGGGGTTCGGGGGTGTTCCTGTCCTACCCAAATGGTTCTCCCTTATTGGTTGGGCCGCTTTTCCTCGCTTCGGCATTGGTTTACATCCCTGTATGGGAATCCCTCCGATTCGTTGGCAAAGGCTTGAGAACATCGAGTTTTCTTGAAGATGAATATTCCTTTATCTTGTCAACTGCTCCGCGGGATGTCCGCGCTGCCTTAGAATTTTCACGTACGCTTCCTGTATGACTCTTTCTGTTGGTGTCAACCAGTTACGCCCACTACGAGAAATATGCCCTGTTCGTTGCCCGCTAGCGTGCGTAAAACGTGACTTCGTTAATAGCGAAAGGTCCAGTAAATTGGCCCCCACCTGTGATTGCGAGCATTTCATTCTCGTAGCGTTGCTTGCTAAAACCTCCGAGTTTTCTCTTTACTAACCTAGGGGTGTGTTTCGTGCGTATTCTTACTGGAATTTCCGGAGAGCTCGGGGAACACAAAATAAAATAAAAAAAACAATTCAAAAGAATGATGAAAAAAAAATAAGGAATTTCCTCCTCAAGAAAGAAATCTGCTCAGCCAGGTCTTAGAAAAATTATGAAATAGGTATTATAATTATCCTCTTAGAACGCCTGTCCACATTATGCTTCTCGGATTTTCTTTCCCAATTCCCGCGCTCTCTAAATTGTTTACTTGGTAACTACTCTTCCTCGTTTAACTATTTCCTCGTACTATGCGATACCGTAGGAATTATTTGGTGAATATATTGCTTTCCCACACTTACTAATTTGTAGGCCCCCTTTCCGAAATTCATACCTACGAAATCATGGTCCTCCAATGTTACACGATATTCCGGAGGACATACGGGTAACATTATCTCCCTCTCCCATAGGGTTGAAGAGCTTTGTCCCCCAAAGTTAGGTGCTGTGGATTCCTTCCTCTCTTGCAAGGCTGCTCGTTTTCGCTCATTTCAACATGCGATGAATTACAATCATTTGCGAAAACTTATGCGCATATATGATACATAATGTAATTATAAGCACATACAATAAGCATAAAACTACGAGTAAGATTATTATAACAATGTTCAATAAATATTAAATTCCTCCACCGAATCTAATTCTAAGTTTGACATTGACAGATAACATATGCACTGTATATATATATATATATATATGAATTCTTTCCGATAGTGACAGATTTCTTCAGCCGCCGTCTTCTCGGCGACACACAATATTTGCTCGGGTACGCGCCTCCGTTGGGCGATATGGTTTCGGTTTTGGGCGTTCCCATCTCTTAAGCACTCAGCTAGTTTCTCAGAGTTCCTTTGGAGATCAGCCTCCCAGACGGGAGTGATGTAGGCTAACACCATCTCCACGTTCAGTTCATAAGGGTGCCGTACCATTACGCCGAGGAATAGTTCCCGGTAACATTTATCTTGATCGTTCGTCTTTCCGTCTGTAGTTTTACCGATCGAGTGTGCACCGTGAGTTTTTCGAAGTGAACGTCCACAATCCCGGCTGCGCACGATGAGAAAGCTTCGATCTCTACCGTAGCCAAGGGCTCGCATGCAAAACAGCCTGTTACCTTGATTTCTGCCTCCGTGAATTTTGGGCAGACAGTTCTGGTTTCGATCGAGTACTTGTACTTCTGGAATTGAAGATTTACCACTATAGGGGCTGAGTGTAACAGTTCCGAAACAAGTTGGCCATTTCCGTCAACCTTCAGTTGATGCCATGCTGATGCCATTGGTAAGGCGCTCTTTTTTGTTCTATCATACTCAGTAAATACGACTGTTGTCGGTGGCATTTCATAGAGTCCTCATAATAGCTACAAGAAAACATGCTTTCGTCGAAGATAAAATTTTTCGACATCGATTCGTTGCTCTGCGTATCGCCGATATGTCCTTTCATCGGTCGTGAAGGTAAGCTTGCCCTTTCAATATAACTCTCTTGAGGGTTTCCCACTCGAGAGATCAGATGTGTGTTCACGATTTGTGTAGGCTGGTCCAGTGATCCGACTACTTGCACTGTGATGCCCGTAGAGGTCGTGGCTTGGTTCTTAACCGTCAGAGTCTCTACGGTGTCGTTGTTGTGCTGTTGAATTAGTAGCTGATAACTACACTGCATCGATACTATTCTGCGTACGTCGTATGCTCGCAGGAAATCTGCTTCCAGCCATATTCGAAAGAAATGGCAATGTTGCGAGTCAATGATCCAGCATGACGTGGACCCACTGTCGGACAGCTGACACCCTGTGATGCCGGGCCAGTCTAGCGATTGTTTTGTCAGTGCGTCAAATTGTTTTGATCGCACACATCCTTTTCCCCAATTGCAAGTCTCGTGATTTGCACAAACCAATTGGCTGAGATAACGCATTGTAGTCACGTGCGTAAAATAGTCTCTCGTCGTGTGCCAGATACAGTTTGCCTGCTGGTAGGTTACTTTCAAGGAAAAAAGTGTATGGTCATTTTCCTGGTCCGTAAACCATATGCATTGTTCATGCCCCAAATTCATTAGGGTTACCTGCGCATTAGTAGTTAGACGGCAGTTGTGCTCTACCTCTGAGTCCGTGCACTCCTTCACCTTTGATGCAACAATCGAATGTGCGTTACATTCCGCGGAAGTTCCGTTTACCAACAGAAATAAGCTCAAAAGTACCAGTCCGTGTAAAGGCGGTTGCGCCGCTGGACGGGCAACTTGCCTCTCCAAATATTCGTGCATCTGATTTACTCCGTTACGTAAAACATTTCCTGTTAGGGCTCCTGTCTTTACTGCCACAAACGTTGTTCCTCTGAGGAATCTATATGACTTCCAAAGAATTATTCCGACTCCACACAACAGCTTCCAGATGCTAATTACTACTTTCCTGGCATATAGAAAGGTTACCGCTGAAATTAAAACTAGCACAATATACACTACATAAGTGACTGCGTGGGGTAAACACTTTAGCTGTCGTAGCATCTCACGACACAGTATGCACTGTAGGGGTCTACACGTTGTTCTACCTACGATTTGCAAAGCACCCCTTAGGGTTTTTCCATCCGTGGTAACGAAAATCAAAGTTAGTTCCGCAGAAAGCTCTAGTAGTTCCGGTGGCAATGATGTCTGATACGGAGCGTTCCTTAAAGTGATAACCCGCTCCATACCTCGAACTCGAATCACCAGGGTTCCTGGAAGTGAGCTGGTGATGATTGGGTCGTTGTATGATACTTTGATATTTTCCCTTTGAAATACTGCCTCTTCGTCAGACAGCAAATGTCTCTGGTGACGGCGCCGAGGTAAAATATTAGTGCGCGGTTTTCCAACGCACTCTGTGAAAGAGATCAGCGCTGGGTTCGAAATCCGTAGTCCTTCCGCTTCATGTATCAGTGTAGATACTGCTGGCGTCAGGCGGCAGTTGCACGTAGTGACGGATTTATTCACACAGCTCGCCAGTGCACAATATTCGCTCGTTCCACTGCACGGTGCATCGGCAGTGCAGGCACAGTGTAAACCGTCTCTTGTGCACTCCATTAATGAAAGGGCTCCTTGTGGGTTCGGTTCCTGCTGAACGAAGAAATTTCTCGGTTCGATAAGCTCATGGTTGTGCGTAATAAATGTCCTCCAGGCTTTCACGCACTCGTCACATGAAAGTGCATGACAAGCACTCCGCGGCATTCCTAGTTTCAAAAGTTCGGCCCGAGATGCTACAGTGCACTGATATTTATCTCCCTTCAAATGACAAAGTTCGTGATTAGCAGCTACTCCGCTAACTGTCCAGATTACTAAGGAGAACGCAATCACGTTCATCTTGTCCATTTTATTGACGAAATGTCACTCTCTTCAAATATCCTAAAAGTGGTAATGGTTCTGTCAACACTTGTCGGCCATAATTATCTCAAAACAAACATACACATGAAATCACTCCTTATCACCTCGGTATTTCTCTTGCACATGCATTATATACACTTTACATTAAGAACTAGTAATATTTCCTTCGAAAAGCTCGTTTCACTCTGACCTACGAGAAGTGAGGGGTTTTTATGTGCATATTTATTTATATATACATATATATTTTTCGAAATTCCGAAGCGCATTCCATCCCAGGCTTCCCTTTTCTCTAATTGTATTTTTTTCTTCCTACTTGTAGGTTTTCTCCAACAAAACAACAAAAATAAAAATCTCATCACTCGTGTTTCTTAAGCTTACTAAATTATAATTAAATAACGGTTGTTTACTTCCCATTTATCTCTTCTGCAGCTATTATTTCCATTCGCTGGTGCGTCTACTACTTCTAAAAGAAAAATTATTAATTTCCCTTTTCGTGTTTGTCGTATTGTCTACCAGATATTACCCGCGTATAGTCGCTTATTTCCCTTTTACGTTGTCTAACTTAATCGTTAGTTCTTTGCTGAACTATTTCTTGTCATTTTATCTGTCGTGCTTTACTCTCTTTTTTTTTCTTTTTTTTTTCTCGCGTATTACAATTGTATTCTCATTCCTGGCTATTTCTGATTTTACGACCAGATGCTTTTCTTGTGTATTCGCAGGTGTGCGGCGACCATTTAAGGAACGCCGATGATTTCGGAAAATAGGGGATTTCCTCGAAAATGCTTGCGAGGGTCCCCTTTGGGCGATGTCACCCCTGCAAATTCGTCGATCCAAAAATTTTGGGTCGTTCCTGTGTTGACCGTTTCTCACGGCTCGAAATCTGAAACACCTGCGCTGATGCCTGTGGGTGTAAGTGAGCGCACAATAGCGTAGCCTCTTGCATGTTTTGCTTACATCGGAGGCTTCTTGTTTAGCCTATGTAGATGCATTCTGTGTATTCTATTACCTGGGGCTAATACCACTCCTCTAATTTCTGCAGGTCAGTGCTCAGTTCGCTGACGGATTTCATTGAAACAACACGCTTCTTTTGGTCTGGTGAACTTGTCATTCAAATTTCCTCTTCTGCTTTATCTCTTTTTTTTTTTTTTTTTTTTTTTTTTTTTTTGGTATCGTTGCACCATGTCTGCACGTATTAATCCTCATCTCACCTCGTCGCATTTTTCGCATGCTCGACGCCAGTTGTGGTTTGGGAGAATCTGCAACTGCTCCTCGTGTGCTGCGGTGGTAGAGGATGGGGAGCTGGGCCTGGTGAATTTGTCATTCACATTTCCTCTTCTGCTTTACTCAACCTCTAACCTCACGATGTACCTAGTGCATTTCTACCTCGATTTCATTTCTATACTTTTCCTTCCGTTATACTTGCCTTCCTTATCAATTAAAACTGAATTTTCCTACTATCCACAAAACAAAACAAAAAAAATATAGTACCTTTGGATATTTCACTTCAAGGTAAGTGCTTTTTACTGTCATTTCGATAGGTTATGGTTAGGCTATGTTAGGTGACGTTTAGGCTACGCGTCGATCATGTTTGTTGCTACTTTCTTATACCATGTTTTGTTTCAGGTTCGCGTATTTTAATTGCTTTGAATACCTGCCATGGATAGTAATTTTGAACCACTGCATTATCCGATACGCTGCTATTCTCATTGCATTCCGTCGGTGTTTCCGCACGGCCATTTCTCCGCAGAAGGTGCTTACGTTTTTTTTTCTCTAGTGATATATTACTCCGGCCTATGCTTCAGAAAGTTTTGAGAGAAAAAATTAATTTTTTTCTTCGTCGTGCTGTGCTCCCGTTTATAGTTTCCATCCTTTGAAATGCTCGGCCGTTGCTGTACAAAATATCTTACCGAGCGTTCCCGTTCTTTTAACGATAAATTTTCCTTCTTTGCATTCTTGCTTCAAGATGGCGGCCCAAGATGGCGCCTTCCCATTCTTCCTTTTGCTCCTTGCCAGCCAGTTTGTGTACGGGGTTTCTCAAACTGGAAACACGGTCCGTCCGTTCCTCTACTCTTGCAAGCCCCGTGCATGAGCGACGTCATTCTGCCTACGATTACCTTCGCTTATCCTCCTACTGCCTATCATTAATAAAATTTGAGCGGAAAATTATTATTTTTCCTCCTTTTTTTTTTCCTCTTCCTACAAAATATTTTTTTTTTTTTTTTTTTTTTTAAAAGGAATGATTGCTACCGTTCAGTCTTTCCTCTGAAATAAAAACATTGCTTCCTCCACAGGTTTTTTTTTTTTCTCTGCTGGGCGCTTAATCCCGGGCCCATTCTTCCTCTTTTTTTTTTTTTTCTTACGTAATGTATTTTTCCTTACTTAATATTAATTTTCCCCTTATCGTAGCAAAAAAAAACTTTAAATCTAGTTTTCCGTGGTTCGCGAACTCAAAACTGGAAAGATTGCGATGCACGTACTAGGCTGCGGTCCTGCTATGAATATTATTAATTACTTCCTGCATATTCTTCCATGTTTATACACCATTTTCTAGCTAGACTCTTTTACGAATTATTTTCGATTACTGATCAGATCGCAAAATTTGTTTTTTATTTTTTTTCTTTTTTTCACCTATCAAATTTATTTTCTGCTAAACGTTTACCGTGAAAATTCAGGGATCTTCCCACTTATTCCGCATCGCTGTTTCCTTTTTTTTTCTTTTTTTTTCACAACACACACAATTTTTTTTTCTTCGCCCAGCGTTCTTCCTACTTCCTCGGCTTAAACCAATGATTCCTGAGGTTTCGCCACGATTTTCCTCCACTGTGGATAAAGATTATTGACGGGTGCTCCTTCTGGTGTTCCTGCGCTTAGGTTTTCTTGAATGCGCTGCGACAAATAGCGGTCGGCTAAATCGAACCAAGAGGTTCCCTCTGGATTACTGGGTTGACTGAGACTTTTCAACATTCTATTTACAAAGCTAGTATCTTCCGGCTGCTCAAGTCTTTCGGTCGAGTCGCTGACCACAATTTCCTTTGGGTACGTGCGATTCAGGCCTATTTCCAAAGTGTTGGGCCCTTGTGAATTTGCTGTGGGGTGTATTGCTGCTGTTTGCTGAATTCTGTCCTGCGAACGTAGTAGATATGGATCTCTAATAACCCTTTGGCGCATTGCTTCTTGTGTTTGTCGGCTGCTACTTTCCTGATAGGAATCTTGTGACGGTATGGTCTCCTCCGTTGGTTCCGCGATTGCCTGTGTGCGCCTCGGCTCTTCAACATGTTGCGAGGGCGGAGGTACTTCCCTGCTTGTCTCCCTTCGCGCTGAACTCGACGTAGCGGGCGGCGAATTTATCGGTACTCCGATGTTGGGCGGTTGACTTACGGGCGGCATTGCTCTACTGCTTGTCGGTTGCGGCATGACTACTCTGGGAAAATCGACCCAATCCAGATAGTCGTAGTCCTGTGTGCTTTCCGATCCGTCGTCAGAGAAATCCTGCGATTGTCTGGGTACTTGTACCTCTATATTGTCCTGTACCGGTGACTCTGCTATAAGCTGGGGTAGGCGTTCAGTCCGCTTGAAGACTCGATTTTTATGCACGGTCTGATATTTGTTCGGATTTTCGACTGACCTCAACTGAACATTTACTGGGGTGGGGAACGAAACTATCTCCCAATCTCCGCAGTTAGTTCGAGCTAGCTTACGCGATAAATGTGGCTGTGAAAAAGGGGTGTGCAAAAATACTCTGTCGCCTAAATGTAGATTCTTTTCCGCAGCGTGCCTGTCTGCATACTTCTCTTGTTTCGCCGCAGCTTCTTGCAAATTTCCGTATACAATTGGTTGAATTTTCGCTAATCTGGTCTTCTTATTGAAGTGAATGGGGCGATTTGTGAGGTTAGCTATCAATACGGGTATGATGCCTGATTTGTCCAGCGTGTTTACTGAACGACCCAAGCGTACTTTTCCCTGGGCGTATCTTTCTAACGGCTGTACTAGCACTTGGTTAACCTGACATCCCGAAAATTTCCCACATCGCATCCGAATAACCCTTTCCGAATACGGTGGGATGAGTTCCTTATGGACGGTCCTTCCTATCTTGGTTACGTCGGAGTTAATGGGGTTGGTCCTTTCCGCTGAAGGTACGGACAAGACCTGGGTTCGAATTTTCGACTGACGTGCTTTTCCTTTAAAATTTCTTTTCCGGTTATTCCTTCCTCTACCGTACTCTGCTCTAGCTAAATTTGCTCTGCTTTCCCGTTTCAAAATTCCTTTTCCTGCGTCGAATATGTATCCGTGCTCCTTCAATAGATCCCAGCCTAAGATTAGAGAATAATCTTGATGCAACTTCCGCTGAGTAACGTGATAGGGATGTAAAATGGTTTCTCCTCCGATTTCTACCGGTATCTCATAGCACTGAGATGTAGGTAAAGTGCTTCCAGTAATGCCTTTCACTAAAACTGCTGATCCTAAGTCACGTATACGAATCTTTCCCTTTAACTGCTCTAATAGTGAAGCACAAAAAATTGAGATACAAGCTCCGCTGTCGATGAGTGCAAACGCGTGAGTATCTCCTATCCTAACTTTCACCAACGGGAGTGCTCCATCACCTCGGACGTAACAATTTGTTAAAGTAACTCCACGGACCTTATTATAATTCCGGCCAAGGGCGGTCCCCTTATCTTGACCCGAAATTAGTTTAAAGGACGCGAATTTTGTCTGGAATACCTATTGCAATCTCTTCCTGGTGCATCCTCTTCGAAACGAACGCGGTTTTCTCTTCTGTTTCCTAAATTCCTTGGATTCTGTGGGACGTGAGCGTCCTCTCGGTAAGTGGCGCTGTAGTTCCTGTAGGAGCGATACTGATTACCGCGGCTGTCGCCAGGGGAGAAGTTATTCTGCTGTCGCGGGTACGAAGGGTTGGGTGCCCTGTCCCATGAACCTCTTTGAGCTTGCTGCGATGGTTGCGTACGAGCTGCTCCTTCCCGATTATTTAGATAACAAAATCGCTTGATATGGCCAAAATCGCCGCAGTTATAGCAGATGGCCGAAGTAATCTGTACGTCGGGTAAATTTCCCCTAGATTGAAAATTAGTGCTCTGGAAATTTCTCATGCGATTTACGTGCGTCCGGTGCGAATTCTCTGCTTGCCTTAGCCTTTCCCTCAAATTATCTGCCTCACTTTTCAGAGCGTTCACCTGCATCTCATGAGTTGCTAGCTGCTTCGCCATCATAGAACACAAATCGGCTATCTGGTCCGTTGAATTGCTCTGTTGCCCTTGTGAAGTCCCTGGGATCGAACTCGATTCCTGCTGTGCATCGTAAGCGTTAACGTCCCGGTCTAATAAGAGATTGTGAGACTCTTCGGCCAGCGCTCTCTGAACTGCTGCCTGAAAATTTTCCGGGGCGAAGGATAAAACCGTGCGCCTCAATTTGGGGTTTAATCCATTCAAAAACTGCGACATTTTAGTGCTGTCTACCAGTCCTCGCACTTGCTCATTTTCTAAATCCATCGTCTCCATGTAGGAATAAGCTAAGCCGTTAAGACGAGCTACATACTCGGCCACCCGTTCTCCTGGTTTTTGTCGGCAAGTCGTAAATTTCTGCATTCTCACGGTAACCGGTTGCAATGCGTCGAATCTTTGTACTATCGCCTGCTTAAATCGTTCGTACTCGGTCTCCCTCCTAATATCGACGGCCTCCGAAAGAAAGTGACTGGCGGCTCCTTTGAATTTTGCTTTAGCTGACAAAATTTTAACGGCGTCGTTCCATCCTGACAGTTCGGCGGTGCTCTCCAACGTTTCGAAAAATTGACGTGCGGTCAGATTTTCATCCGATCCGCTGAATGTGGGGATATACGCCAACATTCCCGCCATTATTGGTACGTTCTGCGGGGCTACTACACAATTTTCTGACACGGCTTCCCCTTCTAGAGTGCCCTGAAGATCGTTCTCCTGGTTCTGTTGATCAACTATGCAATTTTCCGAAACAAAATTCTGTTCACCGTTGCTCTGTTCTCCGTTCTGTTGGTTAGCCATATATTTATTCTTTAACCTTACAAACTTAAATTCCCACGGCTCCTACTATATGCTTCGTAATCTCGTAAAGTCACATAAAATTAGAAAAATTCCGGTGAAGCTACCACGTAAAAATAAAAAATTCACTCTAACGTAACTCGCTGCTTCGTCTGCTAACCCACTTGACTTATGATCAGAAAACAATTGTCTACGAATAAGATGATTAACGTTCCTAGCTTACTCCTAAATTGCATTCGGCTTTCAACTTAACTCTACCTAACTCGCGACACACTAAACAAAATTCCCTCAAAATATGCACATATACAACCAGCACTTCACACTAAGATATGTAATAAATTTGAACGTCTTAAATATATATATAAATACACTAGAAACATTTGAGATCAAATTATGCACTTGTAACAAAATTAATACGATAACCACTTTTTCAAGAAATTAGAACCACACCTCAAATACTTATGCTGACTTCCTAAATTCATTAAATTTTAGTATACTAGCAATAACCTCTGTCTACTTCCCTTGGTGGATGCAATCCCACATTTAAAGCACAATAAATCACACTTCCATAAACACTATTTTCATTTCAAAAATTTGTTCCAGCATTATCCAATTATTACTCCTACCAATTCTTCTTGCACTAGTCCTTTTTATTACTCTTTCCCAAATATTAATCCACTTAACTACTCTCTGTCTACACTCCCAAGTACCTCTACACATTTAAATGCACAATAAAACACACACTTAGATATTACATTCCCTTTTAGTCTTCCAAAACAAATCAAGATTACTGCTTAACCTTCTATTAGCTCCTATATCTTGCAGAAAAAAAAATTAATTCCTCTTATCAATAATTAACCTGCCTATTCCTTCTTAAATTATCAGTTTCTTATCAATGCATCAACACACATAATAAAATCACACTTCAATAATAATGCACTTTTGATTTTAAAATATATATCACCACAACTTCTCATCACTACTCTTCTATCAGTGCCTCACCGTTAAATTATACATTCCCCAAGTTATCAATGAACCTATTATTCCTCCTAGTTACCGATTTAAAATCACAACACTCAAATGCACAAATAAACAACACATCAAAAATAATTTCACTTTGATTTGCAAGGAATTTTCCCTTGATTTTCAACGATAAATCAAAATTATTCATGAATTACACTTGTATAAATTTATTTTCTCCGTACTATTAATTTTCATGTATTTTCTGTAAGATTTCATCTATTCATTTGCTAAATTAGCAGTATCACTCTTATTTGTTTTTCTGCCTATTTCCTTAGAAATTTAAATTTATTTCAGCATAATCTGATTTCCTGCAACTTATTCTTACTTGCATTTCACCTACGCTAATTTTTTTTTTTTTTTTTTTTTTAAGTTAAATCTTGCTACAATTTCCTTAATTTCTCTATAAAACCTTCATCTCGTTACTAAGAATTGAAGGAAAGATAATAGAAACACATCGCATTCTTCTGTTAATTCAGTATACTCGCTTAATTATCCTGACAACCGAAAACAATTTTTTTTTTAACCACAGGATCAAAGAAATCCTGGTCCTCGCACAAATTTTATATTAATTAACCAAAGAACTGAAAAATCCTGGTCACACGGCACCAGTTTTATATTACCACCCCCTACTCGATGTGAGGGCGAACCATCTGCTGCGTCCTATTCGCTGCAGTGGGATTAATTATTAAGAAGGCCGTTAATTTTCGTAACTCTTTACTCTCTATTATCTTCCGCCTATGGGTGTCTACCGTGAAGTTGGGTTCCCTAATGGAGGGTCTCCAAGTTCAGGGTTGACGGGTGCATTGCGTTGTGTTTCATATGGGAGAACATGGGAAACCCATATTCCTCCATATGCCGCTTGAAATTTAATAAACTCATGTCAGATTTGGACCTTTTATTTTCCTGCGACTGGGTTTGCTAAATGTTAAAAGTTATTTTCTTCTTAAAATCTTGGAGTTGTTACTCTACCAAAACTTTACGATTGTTCTACTTAATTATTCAGGTTAAAATAAACAAAGATTCACTTATTTTGAATTTTCAAAGATTTGAGAAACTCGGGTAAATTTCATTATAAAATACAGAATTTATTTTCATTTGTGTTTCCTTAAAATCTATTACACTGATCGGTGGAGATTTCTATTAATTTAAACCAAAATATATTTTAAGTTCATTATGCTTTTTGATATTCGCAAATCATATTTTAAAATTCACCTTTCGCAAAATATAAGACACATTATGTAATTCAGCACTTGCAAGAGATTAAAAATATCTTTTCTACCGAGGATGTATAGGAGACAAAATCATGATCATGCTAACGAGATATTGGGAATTATGAAATTTTTCTCACCAAATTCTTTTCTTTTCATCACCTTCGTTGTCGTCCGGTATTACTTATAGGTATAAAGTCTATTGTTGGGACCTCATCCGGTCCTGCTGGATGTACACTGCCCGCATGAGATCACTCGATGCTTCACCCAAAATTTGCGTAAAAACCTCTCAGGGAAAACATCATACTTCCCTTCACCTGGAAATCATCTTGCTCAATTTTGAGCGTCCTCCCAGGAAAACTCCTAACTTAATTCTTTCTGCGATATTCTGCCCAGGATTCATCTAGAGTCCATCTTTCCTCTCTGCGTTCACCCAGAAATAGCAGTCATCATTCCATCCCGTGTTCTCTCCAAATCATCTCCGCCTGAAAAAAAAAACTTTTTCTCTCGTCTATGTTTAAGGGGTTCGGGGGTGTTCCTGTCCTACCCAAATGGTTCTCCCCTTATTGGTTGGGCCGCTTTTCCTCGCTTCGGCATTGGTTTACATCCCTGTATGGGAATCCCTCCGATTCGTTGGCAAAGGCTTGAGAACATCGAGTTTTCTTGAAGATGAATATTCCTTTATCTTGTCAACTGCTCCGCGGGATGTCCGCGCTGCCTTAGAATTTTCACGTACGCTTCCTGTATGACTCTTTCTGTTGGTGTCAACCAGTTACGCCCACTACGAGAAATATGCCCTGTTCGTTGCCCGCTAGCGTGCGTAAAACGTGACTTCGTTAATAGCGAAAGGTCCAGTAAATTGGCCCCCACCTGTGATTGCGAGCATTTCATTCTCGTAGCGTTGCTTGCTAAAACCTCCGAGTTTTCTCTTTACTAACCTAGGGGTGTGTTTCGTGCGTATTCTTACTGGAATTTCCGGAGAGCTCGGGGAACACAAAATAAAATAAAAAAACAATTCAAAAGAATGATGAAAAAAAAATAAGGAATTTCCTCCTCAAGAAAGAAATCTGCTCAGCCAGGTCTTAGAAAAATTATGAAATAGGTATTATAATTATCCTCTTAGAACGCCTGTCCACATTATGCTTCTCGGATTTTCTTTCCCAATTCCCGCGCTCTCTAAATTGTTTACTTGGTAACTACTCTTCCTCGTTTAACTATTTCCTCGTACTATGCGATACCGTAGGAATTATTTGGTGAATATATTGCTTTCCCACACTTACTAATTTGTAGGCCCCCTTTCCGAAATTCATACCTACGAAATCATGGTCCTCCAATGTTACACGATATTCCGGAGGACATACGGGTAACAATAGTTGGTGTACAGTTCCTGGTGTTATTATTTAGAACATTTTATTTCTAGAAGCTGACATGGCAAAACAATAAGTTGTAATGTTGTTTTGATTCGTGCAGCTGACAGCCGTATAAAATAAACTGTATGATTAATTTACGAATTGAAGTAAATGTAGCTTCAAAATATTGTTCCATCTCAAAATGCACGTATGTACTATATGTGTGCTCAGACTGGCAAAATTGATGAAATCAGATATGTTAATATGTGCAGCTTTAGATGAGACTTATTTTGAATGAGATCAGGTTAATTCCATAACTTTCTAGTTAGTCAGTCTGAGAAACAAATTTGACATTTCTTCTATTCAGATTTGTCCATTCAGCAGAGGAGCACCTTGTATGAGTTTTATAAATGCAGCTACAAAGTTTTTCTTCTTTTTCAAATGGGGAAACACATTTTAATTTTTACTTGAACATGCTCTTTTCGAGAATATCCCTAACTTGCTGAAAGTGAATTATTTCTAGGTGTTGAAGGGGGAAAAGTAAATTCAAATGACTCCTTTAGAATGACACGGAAATCCGTATTTCCCATTAGGAATGATGGCATTTGCTCTTGGAAGAGCAACTACTGTGGGGAAACACGAAAGGGAGGGAACACATTTTACCCCTCTAATTAGCGCCAGGAAGTGACGGGAGGGTGGAAATTTTCGTTCATTAGCAACGCGGAGAGAAGAGAAGTTTTCTTCGAGAACTGAGTAGTTGTGTCGTATCCGAGTTCCTCACGGAGGTGTGAAACTCAAAGAGACAGGGATAATAACGACTGCCCCCGTCTACAGCACGACGCCAGTCAAAGTGAGTTATAAAGAGGCCATATGGGACTGATGCTGCTGCCATCGAGGTGACTGCCTGTGTCTTACTGGAAACAAGACCGGGCGGAGATCAGGAACACCTAATGGGGATCTTTAAGTCAACAACTAAGGAATTAATTTCGCTAGAGAAGTCGGCTTGGAAAGGACTTGCACTTCAGAGAAACAACAGATGGCTTTAGTAAACGACTCAAGCTTTTCTTGATGAATGAATTGCTGACTAACTCTGTTGGCACATTTCAGATGCCGAAATTCATGTGAATGCGCTAGAAGTGAAGCTTCGTCTTAGCTTTCATCCCGTCTACGGTTTTTTCTCTTTTCAGAGCTGCATCTTTTTCGTCAAATCGTAAAAACTATGCTTGTTGTCAATTTTTTACTGTCGCAGAGCCAGCGCTTTTTCGGGTGTTTTTATTTTTTTTATTTTTGGCATTAACTAAGGCAGTAATTTTTTGCTCTCATTACTTTGCACCTAGTAGTAAAGTTAGTTTCTTTATTCCTTCATATTTTGTTTTGGAGTTTTTATTACTTTTTTAAGTTAATCAGCTGTGAGATCCGCAAGTTTTCTGAAGAATGTTCTGCATTTCTTTTAGCTTTTCTTAGCTTTTTTTATGCGAATAAATTTTCCATATCTCTTCCTCTTCTCCTTTTTTCACAGAACATCATCGAGCCTTGTTCCGGCAGCGAAACAATGTTTTCAGGAGTCACTGTATTGTAAGCACTGCAATTCGTACCCTGTTTACTTTCTGCTTTAATAATGAAATCTACATTTAATGCATAAAATTCGAAAGACCTATTACGGTGGCAATCGGAAATTAGAAGTTGTAAAACAATATTCAGAGGCACTCTTTTTTGTACGGAAGAGCCGTTTCAGGAAACCTTAAGTACTTTAATCTTTCATAAGCCTACGCTGCAATCATGTGCATTGGGATCTGAAAAGAACGATCGGGACGGCTTGATTGTTTTATTGCATCGGAGGCGTCGAACACCATCCCCTACTAGCGGTGGTGGGGGTAAGTGGCTCAGCGGATTCAGGCGGTCAAGCAATGAAGTCTCTAGGAATGGAGAAGCTACAACAGAGGTCTAGGGGGAGAAGTTTCGGACAAATTATGCTTTGAGAAGGAAGCATTTTTCGGATCTAGGGACCGAAAGGGATAAAAGTAATGAAATGTTGTGTCGAATAAGTTGGCAAATACGAAAGAGCAAACAACTGAGAAATAAAATAGATAGTGTGAAGACAGAAATGTTAAGATATAATTTTCATTTAAGATCAATCCGGACAACCTGCTCGTATAACGTATACGTTTATAAACAATTTGAGACTGCGACTTTTTGAGGGGTTTTCAACTATTCATTTCCTACATATTTTCCGCAATGAGTTGCAACTAAGCATAAACTTCGAACCCGAAAGTGCAATATACAATCCGAAATTCGTAAGAAAACATACATATTGAAAACGCATGGCTCTTGCCCAGAAATCATACAAAATCATTACGAGCTCGACTTACGCCAGACTTTCGATAATGTCGCAAAGATTAGCTAAGGTCTAATAATCCCATTGCAAGGTTCATCATAAGCAACTTACTCAATCTAGAGGTGCTTCAGGAACACTCCTACTTTTTGTTTATCCTGGAAGGAGCATTTATTGCGTTTTGGGACGGAAATGCCATGCTGAGTACAGACGTCGGTAGTTATGTAATACTTCAAGGTTCCGGGAATAAAACTACTTATATCTTCTAGGTTTCTCAAAGTGATTCCACAGAATGGTTACTAGAAAATCCAGCTGCTGGAACTCCACCATCGAGACGAGAAAAGAACCCCAAGCATTCTTTCTTCTTCCTCCGCAAGTACAAGAGAAAATTGTAGAAGACGGACATTCACCACACATGATATCATCTGTTCTCGTGCCACTGTTTTTCAAAGAAATATATCCCGAAAACTTCGAGGAAGACTCTAAATTACACGTATCCTTATCTTCTATTTTTTTACAGTCAATTACGCTGAATGTCTTTTCATATTGTTTATTGTACAGTGAGGTTTCGTACAAATGCAAGAAAGAAAACCCACGGGAAAAAATGCCCAAGGTAAAAATGCCCATGAAAAAAATGCCCACTTCTAGAAAATATGTCAACTGTAGACTCTTACGTCTGTTAAAAACGAATAGTCTTCTTTTTATTTCATTTAGAATTTAGAAAGGCTTTAATTTCAACTAAGCAGACCCAGCACAGCTGGCTCTGCTTAGTTGAAATTAAAGCCACAAAAGTTTAAGGGTCGTATAAAAATAGAAGTGCCCCATAATTAGAATTGAATTGAAAACTTCAACTAAATTTCGAAAAAACGTCCTATGTAAGTCAAGTGAGAATTGAACTTTAATTTGGGCAAATAAATTGCCATATCTTAATTTTTTTTTAAACTACGATGTTCGACGAAACAACGGAATCACTGAATGACTATGTCCGAAAAAGGACGATAAGGTAGGATTTTTTAATAACGCTGCACTTTTATTGAGGCACTAAATATTTACATAACATGTCAAGTTATTAATATTTCTCTTTTACTTACGCATAGAATACTAATCACTGGAACTTATGCCTATAGGCTCTTTTAATAGTAGTTTTTCTTCCGATATCATATTCATAACGTTTATACACTATCTACCAACAAGTAATTGGACACCCCTGAAATCCACGATATCTGCGGTCCTGATACAAGTCACGGCCGCCGCCGTTAAATATCGTGTGGGGAACAACAACGCAACCAGTCGCATGCAAGATGCCACGCAGTTCGGAGCTCTCTGATTTCGAGAAAGGTGTAATCGTCGGGTATCACAGAAATGGCCGATCCATACGTGACATATCCAGCGAGTTGAAGTACCCAAAATCGACAGTGGCCTACATGATTGGCAAGTGAAAGATGAGAGGTGACTGTCAGAATGTGCCCCGACCCGGCAGACACACAAAACTGCGAGTTAGAGACCGACGGGTGCTGGCCAAAGAAATTCGGAAGAACCGCAACGAATCGATGGGCCACATCCGCGAGGAGTTTCAACAGGCATCCGGGAGTGTTCTTTCGATGAATACAACCCGTAAGGAAGCCCATCTGCTCGGTTATCATGGACGTGCTGCCGCCCACTAGCCTTTGATCACCAAGTCCAATAGCGCTGCTCGGCTAACGTGATGCAAAGAACGTCCACAGTGGACCGTTGACCAGTGGAAACAGGTTCCCTGGAGTGACGAATCAAGGTTCACCCTCTACCGTTCGTATGGCAGGGTCTGGGTTTGGCGTCTGCCTAGAGAACGCCTCCTGCCGGAATGTATTGTTCCAACTGTGAAGTTCGGCTGCGGTGGAATTACGCTATGGGGGTGTTTCTCCTGGTATGGCACGGGACCCTTGGTCGCAATTCCTCGTAGACTCAACTACGAGACCTACTGCACTATTTTGGATGACCATGCGCTTCCTACGATGTGGCAGTTTTACGAGGTGGACCCATGTTACTTTCAAGATGACAATGCCACCTGCCATGTTGCGAGGTCCACCATGGCTTGGTATGGTGACAATAGGGTTAATCAAATGGACTGGCCTGCGCATAGCCCGGATCTTAACTCTATTGAGCACCTCTGGGACGAGTTGGAGCGTCGAGCTCCCACCGACCGAAATCGGTGAAGAAACTGACCTGTCTTCTCCAAGCCGAGTGGAAGAAAATACCGCTAGCCG
This sequence comes from Macrothele yani, assembly GCA_039090855.1. Classification (NCBI taxonomy): domain Eukaryota; kingdom Metazoa; phylum Arthropoda; class Arachnida; order Araneae; family Macrothelidae; genus Macrothele; species Macrothele yani. Next base: position 67,891,980 of record CM077025.1, on the reverse strand, counting down.
TCGTACAACGACTGGTTGAGAGTATGCCCCGGAGGGTCGCAGCTGTAATCGCCGCTCGTGGAGGCTCCACCAACTACTGAAGGGGAATAAACTTCGTTTTCCTTTGCGATCACAGGTGTCCAATTACTTGTTGGTAGATAGTGTATAACAGGTAAATTTAATAATATTACGCTTTGACTTTGGCGCCAAACAGTAATTAATAGGCTCTAGGCCTAGACACTTTTAACAGATTTTATTTCATCGATCTCATCCCAGCAAAAAAGCAAGTGCTGGGAAACTGCTGGCCACCAGCTGGCAGTGATGGGTCATTGCTGGCTGAAATCTGCCGCTCTCGGCACGGTAGCGGTCCGTTGGTGGCAGCGCTATCAGTTGGCGAGCCATTGATGGCCCTGCAGTATCGCCGTGAATTGTGGGCCTCCAAGAAATTGCCACTAGTGGCCCGTTGCTGGCAACCAATGCAATCCCAACAGCAGGTGGAAGCAACGGGACTGCGCATGTGCAGAAGCAACACTTGCTCTGTCTCTCACGGTACCAGTTAGGTGAAGACGACGCTATTGCCGTCGTGTTATTTTAGTGGATGTTAAGAAAAAACTCCATATGTAGAGAGGCGAATTAATTTCCTAATGAAATTCCACGTAGACGAAGATATCAGATTAAGTCATGAAATACTAGATTACAGAGATGAAATATAACAAGAAAAAAATTTTAAAACGCTTGAAACAAATGTCATGGAAAACCATTAAAAAAACGTTTGTTGGAAAAAAAAAAGAATATACGCGTACAAAATTTATTAATTATTTGAAAGAAAAAAAAAAGCAACGCTATGTAGATATAATGTACTCATCCATGGGTTGAATACACATGACTGGGAGGAATTCGCTTCTAAAAATAACGAGAAGTAAAACAAAATATCGTTCCTCTTTAAAACAAATGTAGCTTCGGACAACGGAAAGGAAAGATACAACGTTAAAAATGTAACATAATGTGGCATGAACCCGGGTAAATATATATTAATTCAACAACCTCCTTTCAAGACGACAAGGACAGTACAAAACTTTGGAAAGCGACTCTAAGTATGTACATTCCTTCAAAATAAGTGAAGTTTCTTAAGGTAAAAAAAAAAACTATCGTTACGTTGAAAAAATAATTTTATGAATTATATGAAACTGACTTTTATGAAAAATACCTCGCAATATTGTAAAATAAAAGAGGGAACCATTCGATTATATATTCAGCGCAAAACAGACAGTTTCAAGCACACGTTCGAGCGTGGCAAATTAGTCCGGTCGGTAAAGAGCCCATCTGCCACGCAAATGGCTCTGGTTCGTATTTCCCCAGCACAGTGCTATAATTCGTAAGTTCCGTAAGGGTAGAAAAAAAAAGTTGTAGCTTTAGGAAACTGCGGTTATCCTTGTTTTTTTTTTTATGGCTACTACTAAGAAATTGGCGGACAAGATTCGGCAAGCCACCAGTTACGTTACGTGGTTGTCGGCTGCCACTACCGGCAAACTAGCGGACCACATTAGGCTAGCCATCATTTCTGGCACGTGCTTGCAGGGCCGCTGAAGGGCCACTTGTGGCAGCTACTGCCTGTGATGGACAACTGATGGCCCTGTTGTGGCATATGACAACTGATGGGGTGCCAACTGATGGGGTGCCAACTGATGGGGTGCCAACTGTTGGCCAGCTGTTGACCTGAACTGCTGGCCCTTCTGTTGGCCGCCCGGACATTTTATTGACGGTTCGGCAGCGGCAACATAGTGCTGGGCCAGCAAGCTGTTTTTGCTGGGATATTCATATGTTTGGCCTAAAAAAATAGTTAACAACGCTCTGCGTTACATTTATTATGGTATATTAATTATATATATATATATATATATATATTAAAATATTAATACTAATTTATTGTCCCTAGGACTAGGCCTTTTTTGGCAGTTTTTATTCTGCCGGTGTTATATTCAAAACACTTACATATCAAGTTATTAATGTTACGCCACTACTTTGGCACCAAACATTAATTAATATGTCCTACGCCTTTTTAACAGTTTTCAATCCATCACACTAAGCATTCATGGCGTTTACGTATATAATATTATCATTGCTCTTTCACTTAGGCATGAAATATTAATTACTGGGGTCTGAACATTGGTAGAATAAAAACTGTTAAAAGGGAGAATTAATATTTAGTGCCTAAGTAAAAGTGCAACATTACTAACTTTACTTGTTATGTAAACGTTATAAATATGCCATCGGTAAAATAAAAAGTGTTAAAAGGGCCTAGTAATTAATTTTTAATGCCTATATAAAAGCTCAAATCTGTTAATTTGACTTCTTACGTACACTTCATAAATATGAGGTCGGTGGAATAAAAACTACATGCTGCACGAGAATGGTGAAGGGCAGAAATAAGATTGCAATCTATAAATGCGACCTACCTGGAAGTTGGCGAGGAAATATCAAAAGTGCGGTTTTTGTACAACCCGCTAACAGTTTAGTGATCTTACATGAAAGAAAACACGAAAGTAAAAAAAATGCAATTTCTTTACGGTCTCCCTTAAACCTTTGTTACCAGTTGTCGGGGGGGAGGCAATTGTCTTAAACTCGGCCAGATTATTAGTACGCTTAAATTAAGTAAGTGATTAAAAATAATAAGTAAGAGGCAATATATCAGTCATCGAGTGCTTAAAAAGGGCCTAGGCTGAGGGCCCCATTGGAGTTATTTTGTAATTTGCCCATTTGGGACACTGAAAGTGGTGGGTTTATGAATTAACATTTTCAAAATATCTTTCTGAGTACAGACTACTCTGATGCACCCTAACACTGGATTTGAGTTCTTCTCTGTGTTTAAGATTCATTCAGTTTGGGGCTTTGATAAATCCGCTTACCCGGTAATGGTCCACTCCCTAATTCTCTGTTAAAAGAATGATCGAGATATATATAATATTAATATAATTACTCCTCCTGGGGCCTTAATTATTCTTCCTGGAAGAGCGAAGCACGTGTTGATTCAAACAATGAACGTCTTCCGCCATTTTGGAAACAAACTACGGTAACCTTATAATGCTAAGCAACGTTATGTGATCCAGCGGAGGACGTGAGTAGTTTTGCCCATTGCTTAATTGAAATTAAGAATGTTTTCATGAAACTAAGAAATATCTCACGTTTCTGCACGTAAAAAGCACTTGTTCATTTGAATAATGAACGTCTTCCGCTATATATAATTCAAGACTACACACTTGTGATGTTGATTAGGAATAAGTTATCAGCGTTTATTCACAATTAAACGCTTTATTAGCATCGACTATAGTTTCACAGAGCGTTTATCTCGGCATCATCAGGACGAATGGAGCGTAAACATTAAAATCATTGTGACATCATCAGAGTTCTAGCGGTCACGGGTTTTGATTAGTTGTTTCCACGCGCTTAAAAAGATGGCGTAAACGTCATGTCCTTGACAAGTCGTGAAGAATTCTGGTATATATACGGAAAGCTTCTAATACACTATTTACCAACAAGTAATTGGACACCTGCGATAGCAAAGGAAAATGAAGTTTATTCACCTTCAATAGTTGGTGGAGCCTCCACGAGCGGAAATTACAGCTGCGATCCTCCGGTCATACTCTCAACCAGGCGTTGTACGACGGCTAGCGGTATTTTCTTCCACTCGGCTTGGAGAAGACAGGTCAGTTCCTTAACCGATTTCGGACGGTGGGGGCACCCCTTGAGTAGACACTCCAACTCGTCCCAGAAGTGCTCGATAGGTTAAGGTCCGGGCTCTGCGCAGGCCAGTCCATTCGATTAACCCCATTGTCACCATACCAAGCCATGGTGGACCTCGCAACATGACAGGTGGCATTGTCATCCTGAAAGTAACATGGGTCCATCACGTAAAACTGCCACAACGTAGGAAGCGCATGGTCATCCGAAATGGTGCAGTAGGTCTCGGTGCTGAGTCTACCAAGAATTGCGACCAAGGGTCCCGTGCCATACCAGGAGAAACACCCTACAGCATAATTCCACCGCCGCCGAACTTTACAGTTGGCACAATACATTCCGGCAGGAGGCGTTCTCCAGGCAGACGCCAAACCCAGACCCTGCCATACGAACGGTAGAGGGTGAACCTTGATTCGTCGCTCCAGGGAACCTGTTTCCACTGGTCAAGGGTCCACTGTCGACGTTCTTTGCACCACGTTAGCCGAGCAGCACTATTGGACTTGGTGATCAAAGGCTTGTGGGCGGCAGCACGTCCATGATAACCGAGCAGATGGGCTTCCTTACGGATGGTATTCATCGAAAAAACACTCCCAAATGCCTGTTGAAACCACTCGCGGATGTGGCCCATCGATTTGTTGTGGTTCTTCTGAATTCTCTGGCTAACACCCGTCGGTCTCTAACTCCCAGTTTTGTGGGTCTGCCGGATCGGGGCACATTCCGTCAGTCACCTCTAATCTTCCACTTGCCAATCACGTAGGCCACTGTCGATTTTGGGTACTTCAACACGCTGGATATGTCACGTATAGATCGGCCATTTCTGTGATACCCGACGACTACACCTTTTTTTTTATTGGAGGTTTAACGACCACCGTGAGCAACTCAATGGGCTATAAGCAGTCGCCCATCCCTAATTTAGGGTCACTGGTTTCAGGGAAGGGAGAGAGCCAGTGCCTTAAGACAAACACAACATCCATGCCTCAGCGGGATTCGAACCCGTACCCCTTACGGACGAATGATCAGAGGCCATCGCTTAGACCTTTGCGCCACCGGGGCGGCACACCTTTCTCGAAATCACAGAGCTACGAACTGCGTGGCATCTTGCATGCGACTGGTTGCGTTGTTGTTTTCCACACGATATTTAACGGCGGCGGCCGTGACGTGTATCAGGACCGCACATATCGTCGATTGCAGGGGTGTCCAATTACTTGTTGGTAGATAGTGTATATTAAGCTTGATAGTCGAATCAGGTTTATCAATAAGCATAGCGTTTCCAAACAAGAATGTGTGGTTTTTCGTGACAGTGTTGAGCTATTGATTACTTCTTCAGTTCATGGTTCCGTACGTAACTATTGTGTTCCTTTACACGGAAACTTAAATTCCTGCGGGTCTGTCCTGTATATGAAAGTCCACATTCACAAAGTATCCGATAAATTTCCCAGGAATTTATGTCTTCGACGTAGTCTTTTGATCCGTAAAAATTTATCTTTTTATTGGTTTTGAAAATTACTTTGAGATTAAAACTCTTGAGAATTTTTGAAATTCCGAAGCATATCTGAAGATCAAATGGGATAACTGCCAAAGTCGTTCGCACTGGGAGGTTTATTGGCATGAGCGAGCAGACAGGCCTCTGTTTCCTAAATTTTCGTACAGCTGTGTCTGTCACGGAAGGGCTACATCCTCTGTGTACTGCAATTCGTTTAAGAAAATTAAGCTCATTCTGTAAGGAATCCTCAGTTGAGCATATGCGTATTACACGATATACGTATGTGTAGAAAGCAGAAATCTTTTGTTTCCATGGGTGATTTGATTTTGCATGTGGAGGTAAGGAAACGGCAAATGGTTTTCGGTAAATTCTTGTACTAAATGAACCTTCAGACCGTGGCACAAGGACATCCAGGAACGGTAAGCAGCCATTACTTTCAGTCTCACATATGAACTGTATATGAGGATCAATTGAATTGATAAGTTCAACTAATTTAGGTATTTCCGAATTCCTGCTATTCCAGAGGACAAAGTTATCATGTACATATCGAATCCACAGGTCCAATGTAAAGAGCTGACCGAGCAAAAACAGTCTTCTTGGGCCAGCACTGGGCCATTGAGCACCCAGCACTGCCAGCAATGGCCTAGCACTATGTTGCTGCTGCCGAACTGACAATAAAATGTCCGGGCGGCCAACAGAAAGGCCAGCAGTTCAGGCCAACAGTTGGCACCCCATCAGTTGTCATACGCCACGACAGGGCCATCAGTGGTCCATCACAGGCAGTAGCTGCCACAAGTGGCCCTTCAGCGGCCCTGCAAGCACGTGCCAAAAAATGATGGCTAGCCTAATGTGGTCCGCTAGTTTGCCGGTAGTGGCATTCGGCAACCACGTGCGGTACTGGTGGCTTGCCCAATCTTGTCCGCCAATTTCTTAGTAGTAGCCATAAAAAAAATCATTAAGGATAACCGCAGTTCTCCAAAGCTACAACCATTTTTTTTTCTACCCATACGAAAGCACTGCGCTGGGGAAATTATCTCAACAGACCGGAAAATCATCCGTTTGGATCTGGGTGGATACGAACCAGGGCCGTCAGAGTGGGAGCTTGGCTGTCTACCAACCGGACTAATTTTCCACGCATGAGCGTGTGTTTGAAGCTGTCTGCTTCGTACGGAATGTGTAATCGAATGGTTCCTGTTTCATTTTACAATATTGCGAGGTATTTTTCATAAAAGTCAGTTTCATATAATTCATAAATTTATTTTTTCAACGTAACGATAGTTTTTTTTTACCTTAAGGGAACTTCACTCATTTTAAGGAGTGTACATACTTAGAGTCACTTTCCAAAGTTTTGTACTGTCCTTGTCGTCTTGAAAGGAGATTGCTGAATTAATATATATTTACCATTATGATTTTCATGTCACATTATGTTACATTTTTAACGTTGTATCTTTCCTTTCCGTTGTCCGAAGTTACATTTGTTTTAAAGAGGAAATATATTTCATTTTTCTTCTCGTTATTTTTAGAAGCGAATTCCTACTAGTCTTGTGTATTCAACCCATGGATGTGTACATCATATCCACATAGCGTTGCTTTTTTTTTCTTTCAAATAATTAATAAATTTTGTACGTGCATAATTCTTTTTTTCCAACAAACGTTTTATAATGGTTTTCCAGGACATTTGTTTCAAGCGGCTACGTCGACTTCGAATTTCATTAGGAAATTAATTCGCCTCTCTACATATGGATTTTTTTTCTTAACATCCACTAAAATAACACGATGGCGATATAGCGGCGTCTTCAACTAACTGGTACCATGAGATACACAGCAAAGTGTTGTTTCTGCGCATGAGCAGCCTCGTTGCTTCCACCTGCTGTTGGGGTTGCATTGGTTGCCAGCAACGGGCCACTAGTGGCACTTGCTTGGAGGCCCACAGTTCACGGCGATGCTGCAGGGCCATCAATGGCTTGCCAACTGATAGCGCTGCCACCAACGGACCGCTACCGTGCCGTGATCGGCAGATTTCAGCCAGCAGTGACCAATCTCTGCCTGCTGGTGGCCAATAGTTTTCCAACACTTGTGTTTTTGCTGGGGAAAGAGTTTGTCCTCAAAATGACTCATGTAAACTTCGCATAAAACAGGCGATAATGGGCTACCCATTGGAAGACCTTCATTCTGTTGGAAAAAATTTCCACGAAAAAGAAAACTGTTTTGTTTGATACAAATTTCCACCAGTCTCAAAATTTCTTCAACTTCCGGTTGGCTGAACAGATGTTCATTAAGACTTGCTTTCAATGATTCGAGGGCTCCATTCACTGGGATACTTGTGAAAACGGATTTCACTTCGAAGGATAACATGAACTGATCGTTGTATGGATGTCATTTAAAGGGACGCCAATCTTGTGTATCTTCGGAAGTGCATAGAAATGCGGACAACGGGCATATAAGGCTTTCAGATAACTTTTTGAGCTTTGGTCAAGAGTAACGCAACTTGTTACCACTTTCCCAACTTCTTTTAAGTGTTTCTCCGACTGATCATTTTTTATTTCTTTATACGGTCCTTCGGAAATAGGTTTTTCGACCTCTGCCTCATAATGTATTTTTGTCTAGAATAACAACTTGTCCTCCTGTATCAGCTTTAATAATGATGATATCAGAATTTGACTGTAATTCTTTTAGAGCTTTATACTCTTCCTTGTTGAGATTGGGTTTAAATGGTCTGAAGGAATTTGATGTTATTACCCGGCTGACACACTGTCTAATCGATTCTTTTTCATCAATGCTCAGATCGTTTTTTGTCAGGGACTCTTCAGCTGACACAACGACATTGGATACTGGTATCTTTTTTTGAAATTGCGAAATTTGAATTGTAACATAAAATTCGGTTTTGAATTTCTCTCGGGTTAAAAGCAGAAAGGTTAGATATTACTTTGTTATACGTAAAGACTTCCTCACTTTGAGAAGTAGAATTTTCTTTATTGTTGCAATTATTTGATAATTTTTCAGATTTTTGTTCTAATGTCCTTTTATGAGAAAACGACATATTGGAACTCCTAGACCATGTTTTGCCTTCTAAGTCCGAAAATTCTAGTAACATTTTAGCCAGTAATAGGTGTAGATCATACTTTTCGATCTCAGTATTTGCAATGTTCTGTCTCGTATCTTTAATAATAGCTCTTAAGAGTGCAAACGAAGCATTAGATATCGCTTTGTTGACATTATAGGAAGGTCTCAAGTTGCATTTAACGGAGTTAAAATTTGGCAATATGTGGCATCCCTTGCATCGAAGTAAGAAGTTTAAGTGGTTCAGTAATTTGAACTTCTTTATCCTCAGCTTCGAAAAACGGTTGATTGTCGCAGATAGAGATTTCGTCATAATCGAAATTAGGAACTGAAGTAAAGTCGATATCGGTATTAGATGAGTCCACAAGACGGAAGCAAAGCAAAATGTTATATTGCGGCTTCGGATGCAGGTTATATGAGTATACTTACGCACCAAATGTGGTCAAAGGTGCGGTTGACACCTAGAATGTTATGTATAATTCAAGACTACACACTTGTGTTGTTGATTAAAAATAAATTATCAACGTAACGTTTATTCACAATTAATGCTTTGTTAGCATCGACTATAGTTTCGCACAGCGTTTGACTCGACATCATCAGGACAAATGGAGCGTAAACATTCAAATTATTGTGACATCATCAGAGTTCTAACGATCACGGATTTTGATTAGTTGTTTCCACGCGCTTGAAAGAAATGGCGTAAACGTCATTGTCGTTGACAAGTCGAGAATAATTCCGGTATAAATGGAAATCTTCTAATAAATTAAGCTTGATAGTCGAAACAGGTTTATCAATAAGCATAGCGTTTCCAAACAAGAATGTGTAGTTTTTCGTGACAGTGTTGGGCTATTGATTACTTCTTCAGTTCATGGTTCCGTACGTAAGTCTTGTGTTCTTTCACATGGAAATTTAAAGCCCTGCGGGTCTGTCCTATATATGAAAGTCCACATTCACAAGGTATCTGATAAATTCCCCAGGAATTTATGTCTTCGACCTAATCTTTTGATCCTTAAAAATTCATCTTGTTAATGGGTTTAAAAATAACTTTGAAATTAAAACTTTTGAGAATTTTTGAAATTCCGAAGCAAATCTGAGGAGCAAATACCTAAATTAGTTGAACTTTTCAATTTAATTGATTCTCATATACAGTTCACATATGAGACTGAAAATAATGTCTGCTTACCATTCCTGGATGTCCTTGCGTGTCACGCTCTGAAGGTTCCTTTAGTACAACAGTTTACCGAAAACCATTTGCCGTTTTCTTACCTCCACATGCAAAATCAAATCATCCATCGAAACAAAAAATTTCTGCTTTCTACACATACGTATATCGTGCAATACATATATGCTCAACTGAGGATTCCTTACAGAAAGAGCTTGATTTTCTTAAACGAATTGCAGTACACAGAGGATGTAGTCCTTCCGCGATAGACAAACTGTCCAAAAATTTAGGAAACCGAAGCCTGTCAGCTCCCTCACGCCAATAAACCTCCCAGGACCAACGAATTCGGCAGTTATCCCATTTGCTCCTCAGATTTGATTCGGAATTTCAAAAATTCTTTAAAGTTTTAATTTGAAAGTTATTTTCAAACCCATTAACAAGATGAATTTTTGTGGATCAAAAGACTACGTCGAAGACATAAATTCCTGGGGAATTTATCAGATACCGTGTGAATGTGGACTTTATTATATAGGACAGACCTACAGGAATTTAAGTTTCCGTGTGAAGGAACGCAAGCCTTACGTACGGAACCATGAACTGAAGAAGTCATCAATAGCCCAACATTGTCACGAAAATAACCACACATTTTTGTTTGGAAACGCTATGCTTATTGATAAACCTGACTCGACTATCAAGCTTAATATATTTGAAACTTTCCATATATACCGGAAGACTTGTCAACGACATGACGCCGCCCCGGTGGCGCAGTGGTCTAAGGCGTTGGCCTCTGATCATTCGTCCGTAAGGGGTCCGGGTTCGAATCCCGGTCAGGCATGGATGTTGTGTTTGTCTTACGGCACTGGCTCTCTCCCTTCCCTGGAACCAGTGACCCTAAATTAGGGACGGGCGACTGCTTATAGCCCATTGAGTTGCTCACGGTGGTCGTTAAACCTCCAAACAAAAAAAAAACAAAAACGACATGACGTCTACGCCATTTCTTTCAAGCGCGTGGAAATAACTAATCAAAATCCGTGACCGTTAGATCTCTGATGACGTCACAGTTATTTAAATGTTTACGCTCCATTCGTCCTGATAATGCCAAGCCAAACGCTCTGCGAAACTATAGTCGATGCTAATAGAGCGTTTAATTGGGAATAAACGTTGATTATTTATTCTTAATCTTCCGCAATTTTGGAAACAAACTACGATGACCTTATAATGCTAGATAACGTTAAGTGGTCGAGCGGAGGAAGTGTTCTGATTAGTTTTTCCCATTGCTTAGTTTAAATTAAGGCATTTTTTCATGAAACTAAGAAATACCTCATGTTTGCGCACGTAAAATGCACGTGTTCATTTGAACAATGAACGTCTCCCGCTATTTTGAAAACAAACTACGATGACAGTATAATGCTAGATAACATTACATGACTGATACTAGAGCTGAAAGCTTTAGACCATGAACTGGTAACCTTTTATGAATACTGTGCCAATATGATTCAATTATTCCGCGTGCCAGCCGCAGTTTTTCAAATAGGTCCACGACTAATTTCCTGAGATCCAAGGGAAAAGACATTAGATGTAGAATAAGTCAAATAATCTAGGACATAAATAACAACCGCTCTTACAACTCACAAAATTATGGGGGTGCGTTCGTGTGCTCCCACGATTCAACATGTTTTCTTCTATAAATCAGAACTTTTTAAATAAATAAAGAACGAATATTAAATAAATGAAATTAATTTATTATTAATACGCATGTGGTACAAACGATTTATGTATTTTGAAGAAAATTCAGTTTTAAAGATACTTAGCATGATACGAAAGAATGATAAAGTAGCCAAAATAATTTGTCTTTAGCCTACAAGGGGATATTTAGCCTTCATTATACATACATTATACTTAATTTAAATGCTTATAAGTGAGTAATAACAATTGAAATGAATGAAAAACAACACACTTTTTTATAGAAAAAATCTTCTTGCTTTTCCTTGTTTAGTTTCTCTGTAAGAGGAGTGCATTTCCTGCCTTTAAGTTTCTGAGCGTACCAGAAATAGAGCATGGTGAAACGATCCATAAAGGGTAAAATAGATAGAGGTGGATTGCTTTACCTACGCCCTGATGTTCTATCAATTATTATTCACTGCTACATTGTTGTAAGGAAACTTATTTCATCTAACAACGAAGACAGATTTGTCGAACGTGGTAACCATAGGGCAATTTTGTGTGATGCCAGTAATTAAGGAAGAGAAATACTTTCAAGATGTGGAAGATTCCTGCTCAAACAGACATGACACAAACTATGCCTTGAAGTGTTTAATTTGGGCTGCTACCAACACATTTCTGAACAACTACACGAAAAAATTAAATGAACACACACTTCAGAATTCAAAAAATAAACAAACGACAAAACGAAAATTACAACATTACAGAAATGAAACTTGGTATGTAAATATAATGTTGAAACTCATGTTATTTTTATAATGAAAATTGTCAATATGAGATTGAGAAATAAGAAAAGTTTATCTACTTATCAAGGTAGTCTTATTTTTCAGTTTGTGATAAATTTGATTGCATGTTACATTAAGTGTGTAGTCTGTTAGTGTGTAGTCTGTAAGTACCAATATCCAGTTTCAGGCTTTAAGCACAAGAAAAAAAAAGGTAATTACGGGAGCCTGTGTAAATATTGACAAACTTCACCAACAAGAGCTGATGAATGTATTCTGCGATTGGAACATTGATCTTTCTGGGATACCTTCGGCTTGGTTGTAATAGTATTAATGGAGGTACAATGGTCTAAAGTTTTATATTATAGTACAAAATTCGTAAAAATTAAAATGCTGGTAATTTGTAACATGTTTGGCAATGAAAAGTATTTGGGGAAGAAAGGAAACATTTGTTCTCACGTGGTATATTAAAATAAAATATACACTGCTGGCCACCCAAAATGCAACACCAAGAAGGAAGCATCCGATTGGCCTGAAACTCGCAGCATGCGTCGCCCGCGAGAGGACACGCAAACGATTAGCATTGCAGGGAATATGCAAATCATGTGACCCCGGCACGCCACCGAGAAGCACTATAAGAAGGGTGCACAGAAGGCGGGGTGTAAGTAGTGGAAGTGTGTTGTGCTGCGGACCTGTGCGTGGGAAGCTTCCTGATGACTCGTCGCAGAATATGGCAGTCATTCCAGCACGTTTCGGAATTCGACAGGGAACGAATAGTGGCTTATCGCGACAGCGGTTTATCGTACCGAGACATCGGCGCCCGTGTGGGACGACATCCAGCCACAGGGAGGCGAGTATGGATTCGGTGGGTGCAGGAGGGACGGACGGGCCGACGTGAGCGATTGCCGCAGCCGCGGCACACCACCGAACGAGAGGACCAGTATGTTGTGCGGCGGGCATTGACGGCTCGCACCGCCCCATCACGAACGTAAGCGACGGAATTTGGGTGTGCTGCGCAACAACCTGTGTCAGCACGTACCGTTTGACGGCGTCTGCAGGAGCGGGGACTTGTCGCACGGCACCCATTGCTCCGATTACGATTGGCGTTACACTACCGGTGATTGCGGCGGCTGTGGGCAGTTGAACGCCGCGCCTGGACTACGGAATGGCACAACATTGTCTTCTCCGACGAATCCCTGCTTCTGCCTGCAACACCACGATGGTCGGTTTCGCGTGTGGTGGCAACGACGCGAGAGACAGTATGACGCCTGCATTATTCATCGCCATACCGGTCCGTCGCCAGGCGTTATGGTTTGGGGCGCAATTGGATATGACACCCGCACTCCTTTGGTACGCATCACCGGTACACTCAACAGCCACCGCTACATCTCCGACGTTTTGGAGCCTTTAGTCCTCCCTTAACTGCAGGACCTGACAGAGGCCACGTTTCAGAAGAGCAATGCGCGCCCGCACGTGGCTCGCATCGTGCAACAATTCTTCACGGCCCACCAGGTGTCACTGCTGCCGTGGCCCGCCTGTTCTCTCGATATATCGCCCATCGAACACGTCTGGTCGCTGATCGGCAACCGAGTGGCCCGGCAAGTACCACCCGCGGCTACGCCTGATGAACTGTGGCAACGTGTGGACGCAGCCTGGACCGAAATACCCCAAGCCCACATCCAAAGCCTCTTTCGTTTGATGCCGCGGCGTGTAGTGGCCGTTATTGCCAGCCATGGGGGCCATACGAACTATTGATGTCTGCGTGTTCCGCTGTTCCGCAAGTCGCACGGACCTGTAAGCTCAATCGTTTCATGTTTGTATCTGTTGTTATGTGTCCAGTAAATCTGGCTTTGCTATCTCGTGTCCTTCTTGGTGTTGCATTTTGGGCGGCCAGCAGTGTATATTTCCATTTCATGCAAAACATCGCTTCAGACTCCTACTGTCAGTGGATAACCACGCTCATGACGTCACCTGATCCGCAGTGGGGCCTTGAGTTAGAGAAGGTGATGCCACTTGTGCGATGTTTGGGTGGGTGGGCGGAGATCAGTGCGAGAGTAATTGTTTGACAGAAAGGAAGCAGCACGAGTGCATGTAACGCTGGTTGACACTGTTCTTGTTTACAAACACTCAAGACAGGATATGCATATGAAAAGTGGTCAAATGAAAAGCGGGCATCATACGCAGACTGCAACGTGAGTTGCCCCCTTTGATGACTGGGGGTGAAAGAGAGGAGGAAGCTATTTTTTACTTTAATCAAATATCACACGATCCATTACTTCTGGGAGCTGTTTGTGTTTGTCAGCTGACTCTGGGCGAACGCGACGCTTATTTACTTGCTTTTTACCGGTTTCGAAATCACCGTTTTTATGCTGCGAAGAAGGGTCCGCGGGTCAGGATGTGGTGGGCGTTAGGAAGTCATCGGCTACAGTTCTCCTGTTTATAGTGAAGCGGAGCCATTAAAAAAGTTCCTTAAACCATCTATAGAAGACGTGAAAGTACAGAAAGATTTCTGACTGCGCCAGGAATTTCAGTGTGAGCCAGATTGAAAAAATGTGGCTTAAATAATTTTTAATCATATATGCCAAAGTTTATTGAGATCTGATTTGTATCATTTGTTTGCGTAGTTACGAGAATTCACCACGAAGCCCGTATGTTGGTAGCAGCGTCAGTATGTCATGGATCTAGACTACCATGTCCAATTCTCATAGAAAATCTATTACTACATAATCCGAATATTTCAAAATAAGGAAAAGCAGTTTTATTTCTAGGAAAGTTTAGTCCAACAAACAGGGATGAAGAATAAGTAGTATTTGTACTTTGCAGGGGAATTATAAATAATATCGATAAGGACTATGGGGAATTAAAACTTTCTGTTGCATTAACTTTCCAAATTCTCAAGCAAACTGATATCATTTGCGTCACTGTATATTGAGGCATTTCTGTGGCTCTTAACTTTAAAGGGTTGGAATGGCATTCATAATTTGAATTTAAAGGGCTCAGGACATTTCAGGTTTCTAAACTTAAATAAACTAAAATTTCGATTAAGTATTAATTCTTCCTGAAAACCATTATACCACAGATTTGAGCCAATGTGGTACGAATCATAAGCGGAATGTCAGCTAATCTGTACTCACAGTTATCGTTGAATATCAATCAGTCATTAAAGTCAATCGTAAGTAAAGTTTTAATTTAACTAAAAATATTACCGTAATCTCTATTACATAGATCTTTTTTCCGTGTTGTAGCTACCTTCGCTCCTTTCTTTCTTAACATAGCCACTATCCAACGAGCGCCGTCCCATAATTTTGTTGGTTCAATCACTACCTGTAAAAAATATAGAAATCGGAGCCTTTGTAGTAATAACAAAAATAGCTTATTTCGCTAAAACTATGTGGCTTGTGAATCATCGAAGGACAGGTTAATGGAATGCTCAATTGACTTGGTCTCCGGCCATGCTATATGGACCCAAGATCTCGAATTTCATGCTTTTCGTACATCGACTCCAAACTTACGACCCGACCTCTCTCTCAAAAACCAAGGTCCCGTCTCATCTCTTCCACTTCCATTTCCAATGAGACCTTTCTCCCTTAAAAACTTCATGAAATCTCCACGCCTACTTAATTGGATTTCTGAACTAATCCTCCTCTTTTGGCTACCTGCAAACCCTTTAAGCTTGTATTTCTTTCATTAACGCGCCCTTAAAATAATCCCATCGCCACACAAGACAGGTACAATATATTTCAAATACTTATGTACTAAGCCAACGGTAAGCGGCTAATCGGGTGTATCTGGTAGCAACAGCCGTAAAACATGGTGATTTCGTCCGCTCTTCCCAAAAATGGCGCGGACAAAGGAATTGTAGAATGCATATATGCATACATTTTTACAATTATTTTTTATGAACAGGTTAGCGAATCTTATGCGTGTTCACATTTCTCTGTTCTTTATGGAGTTAGGCCAGATTAGTTATTTAAGAAAAATATGCAGGCCTTCTTACAAGGGCGCATACTTAAATTGGATCCATTTTGTGTGGCACCCCGGAGATCGGTATCAAGGGAACTGATACTCTGCAAATTCGTACACGGAAGACAGCTACACACGCAGTTTCATTCGGTAAACGGTAATGTCTTGCACAATGTCTTCCACATTTGGAAAACTCCTCCACGAAAGAGTCCTCCACTTTTTCAAGTGATGGACTATGATTCACAAATTGTGTTTTATCCGTGTTTCCTATTGTGAAGACTTTCCCGCGATCTTTACTTCTGAGTTTGCGTTGAACCCGTATTTTCTAACGTGGAGGATTTTTCCAGAATATGCATTTCTGATTTTATCCGACTTTTCTATTGTAGATGAGTTTCATATAAGTAGCAGAAGGATGGGGGGTATATCGAATGTGGACGACTTTTCCGGGATACTCATTTCTAATTTTACCCGAAATTTCTTTTGTTGAGGGATTTCCAACTAACATAGGGTGTGCAAGGTGGGGGAGGAGGGGGAGATTTAGGATTTCCCGTTTCTGATTTTGTCGATTTTTCTAATCTAGATGAGTTTTTTAAATAATAGAAGTATCTGGGGGGGGGTTATATCCAGTGTATCTAATGTGGAGCAGTTTTGCTGGATACTCATTTCTAATTTATCAAAATTTTCTGACGTTGAGGGGTTGTATAGGTAACCAATGCTTTTCATTTTGTTTTGCAACATAAAAACGAACGAAAAATTTGCCTTGTTTCTTTAAAATATAACCTACGATCGAAAAGTTCCAGGACAGACGCAACAAAGAATATAAAAAAAACCGTGCTCACAATTAATGCTGGTCACCTTCGAAATACTGCACTTCTGAATCAATATACAATTGCCAGCGTTTCTGAAGATCCTGAATATACAATGCTGGCC
Source organism: Macrothele yani (assembly GCA_039090855.1). Lineage (NCBI taxonomy): Eukaryota > Metazoa > Arthropoda > Arachnida > Araneae > Macrothelidae > Macrothele > Macrothele yani. Next base: position 67,875,224 of record CM077025.1, on the reverse strand, counting down.
ACCCAAAATGCAACACCAAGAAGGACACGAGATAGCAAAGCCAGATTTACTGAACACATAACAACAGATACAAAGATAAAACGATTGAGCTTACAGGACCGTGCGACTTGCGGAACACGCAGACATCAATAGTTCGTGTAGCCCCCATGGTTGGCAATAAAGGCCGCTACACGCCGCGGCATCGAACGAAAGAAGATTTGGATGTGGGCTTGGGGTATGTCGGTCCGGGCTACTTCCACACGTTGCCACAGTTCATCAGGCGTAGCCGCGGGTGGTGCTTGCCGGGCCACTCGGTTGCCGATCAGCGAACAGACGTGTTCGATGGGCGACATATCGGGAGAACAGGCGAGCCACGGCAGCAGTGACACCTGGTGAGCCGTGAATAATTGTTGCACGATGCGTGCCACGAGCAAACGCGCATTGTCCTGTTAAAACGTGGCTGCTGGCAGGTCCTTCAGGTAACGGAGGACTACAGGCTCCAAAACGTCGGAGATGTAGTGATGGCTGTTGAGTGTACAGGCGATGCGTACCAGAGGGGTCCGGGTGTCATATCCAATTGCGCCCCAAATCATAACGGCAGGCGACGGACCGGTATGGCGATGCATAATGCAGGCGTCATACTGTCTCTCGCCGCGGTACCGCCACACGCGGATCAGACCATCGTGGTGTTGCAGGCAGAAGCGGGATTCGTCATAGAAGACAATGTCGTGCCATTCCGTAGTCCAGGTGCGGCGTTCAACGGCCCACTTCCGCAGCACTAGCCGGTGGTGTAACGTCAATGGTAATCGGAGCAATGGGCGCCGTGCAACAAGTCCCCGCTCCTGCAGACGCCGTCAAACGGTACGTGCTGACACAGGTTGTTGCGCAACACACCCTAATTCCTGCGCTAACGTTCATGATGGGGCGGTGCGAGCCGTCAATGCTCGCCGCACAACATGCCGGTCCTCTCGTTCGGTGGTGTGTCGCGGCTGCGGCAATCGCTCACGTCGGTCCATACGTCCCTCCTGCACCCACCGAATCCATACTTGCCTCACTGTGGCTCTTGAAAATTATGTTGTTTCTTCCAAAAGCTCTCCGGGCAAGTTTCATACGCCGAATAACTTCTTCATCAATGTGACCCTCACTTGATATCTTCTGCCCAAGATAAACGTACGTATCTGTTATCTCCAGCTTTTCTCCATCAATCGATAAATCTTCATTTCTTGTGAAAGCATTGTACATCACTTTTGTCTTCAAAAAGTCCATTTTTAATCCCCTTTCTTTACTCTTGTCAGCAAGTTCCTGGATCATACTCTGTAGCTCTGATGGGGTAGTTGCAAAAATAGCTATGTATACTCCTATATATTGTGTATGTAGGTTTGTTTTAAAGAAAAATATGAAATGAAATATTGTGAATTTTTACCATCGTCTTTTTTTTGTTTTAGTTTTTCTGTGCACTGTGCTTGTAATTTGCCGTGGGCCATTAAAAATTGATCCGCGTACCAGGTATGGCACACCTACCCGTAGGTTGCGTACCTCTTCTTTTAGACAATCGAAGCTGTTCGTTCAAGAGGAACCGCAAGAAAAGACCAAGAAAAACTACATATGATAAATCACGGTGCGATTGGTAACCTTCCTACAACAGCAGGGATGTGCCAGATATGTATATCCCTAAGTTAGAGCAGACAAAGACTCAGAATATGTTCATTATGTAAGCAAAACGTTCTTTCTCATGGGATTCCTTACAATTAGTTGATGGGCTGCCCCGGCGGAGCAATGTCTAAGCGATGGCTTCTGATCATTCGTCTGAAAAGGGTCAGGGTTCGAATCCCGGTGAGGCATGTATGCTGTGTTTTTCTTACGGCACTGGCTCTCTCCCTTCCGTGGAACCAGTGACCCTAAATTAGGGACGGGCGACTGCTTACAGCCCATTGAGTTGCTCACGGCGGTCGTTAAACCTCCAACCTAAAAAAAAGAAAACAAATGTTGATAGGTTGATCTAAGTTTTCTGGCAAAAGGGCCTCAAGTGGCCGAAGAACGCCTTTACTCTTTGTTGAAGTGAGTCTAACATGGAAGGCTCCAAAACGTAGCCAAAGGGAACTAAACCCTTTTCTCCATTAGTTGTCCTATAAGTATTTTCAGGGATGGTGCAAGGGCATGAGAAAGAATAAATAAATAAATTTAAGAACACAAAAGTGCTGAACGCTCTCCTTCATAATTCCAAAAATTTGCGCTAAACGGGTTCCCAAAAGAAAGGAAAAAACTTACCGAAACTTCATTCTCTGCTTCAAGATGGCTCCAATCTACACTGACAAAAATTGAATGCAAAGTAATGAAGATAATTATGAGAAAACTTCCTATTTCACAGGAGAAAATCTGGACGACTTTGAGAACAGAACTTTCTGTGCTCTCTTTTGCGGAAGCACGATGGTTTATCATTCAGACAGTTAATCCCGTGTACTTCGGCATCTGAAGGAAATTTTGTAACACTGCGGTCCATATACTAAAATTTTACCCACTAATGTGCGCTCGTGCACATCTGAAATCAGTATCTCAAATTGGATTAATTTTATCCCGGTTATCTTGCCAAAGAATAGAGAAAGGGCGCTTCAATTCAAAATGAACTGGCATCTTTACCACAGATGCATTCACAAGCACGCCTAAAACGAATTTGCAGAAATTCTGTTAAAGTCGTAATTGTTAGCATCGCGGAGGATAACGGAGAAGTTAGAAAGCAAGCACCAGTTCCGCGTGTTAAAACACTGAGAGGGTGGTGAATCTGCCATTAGTGAAAATTTCTGGGAGACTGGCCACTTCATTACTGCGGAACAAAAAGAGGGAACGATACAACGACTATCATACCGCGAAAACAACGGCCATCGCTACAAATCTAAACGATGAAAAGCCTTTGTCATTCCCATTCGAAGAACATCCTTTTCATCATAAGATTATTCGTAATTTCTAATTACGTGTCCACATTTCACAGATGCATTTTACCGGGTACACAAAGGGGCTAGGGCTTTCTCCTCTCCATATTATGTACTCAGTAAAGGAAAAAGGGAAAGAAACAAGGAAGCAGGGAAGTGCTGAATAACACGAAATGTAGAATACTCTCAAGTTTACTTACAACATCACGTGTTTCAAATGTGGGAAGGTATAACGATTGTGCTTCATCTTTTGAGATAGAGTTTTCATGAGAAGGCACTTAAAGGGAAGCTGTTGAATTTCATTAAATAAATTAAAAGTCATCAAACGAAGCATCGTTTAGTTTTCAAATAATAGAACTGTGAATTTACAGAAAGCAGCAATGTTTTTTTAGGAGATGGTATTATCTATTTTTTTAAGGAAGTGATATCTTTGAGAAGTCCGAACAAAGATTTCTGTCTAATAATGTCTGAAAAAATAATATACACCTTTCAAAATTCAAATCTTTTTGTTTGCTTTCATGAAGCACATCACCATTTTTATTTTTTATTCACCATCGTCTGCGATAAACTTTTCGCAGAGCTTAGATCTTCTCCTTAAACGATGGCATACTTCTAGCAAAAGAGTGCATTTGCTTTCAGTTTTCATTTCTCACTTTGGCTATCACTTGTGTTGGCTTTCACACCAACTATATAATACATTGAAAATATTTCTTTTACTTTTAGAGAATAACTTCCTATTTTCCACTGTATGAAATTCTATTATGGGCTGCCCACATAGAAAAATGTTTTATACTGTTTTACATAATGTAATTTTCAGTAAAACTTAAAAAAACGCTTACAAATTCATTTTTTATTATTTAAGGTGGACGTCAAGCAATTTTGCTTCCTATACTTCCAATGGAAAAACTTCTGCACACCTTTTCTTCACAATTAATGCGTTCCCAAGGACGAGCATTTCAACATCGATTAAAACAGCTTCATTTTATAACTTGGAATACTTAATATTTTCTAAAACATAACCATAATTATTGCAATCTATTTGTTTGTCTACTGACGCCATCAAAGCACAGGTCGCGCCATATTTTTTCTGGTTTCGATACCACCAAAGGAAAAGTTATTGAGTTTTAATATAATTATGGTTATGTTTTATAAAATGTTAAGTATTCCAAGTTATAGTATGAACTTATTTTAACCGATGTTCAAATTTTCAACCTTGGGAACACACTAATTGTGAAGGAATTGTGTACAAAATGTTTTCCATTGGAAATATAGGAAGCAAAATTACTTGACGTCCACCTTTGATAATACACCTGAATAATTCAAAAGTTCTTTCTTTTCTTTCCCAGCCAGATATGATCTGCCCTAACATGAGTGCGATAAGATACTTACGTGATTATTATCTCTCCGAATTTGTTTGCCGTACATTTGAATGATAGTAGGTTTTCTGAAGTCCGATACTAAGCAACTTATGTTGGCAGTTTGGGAAAACATTTCCATCAGCAGCTGCACATAAACTCTTACATAGTACCAGTTGCAGCTGTGGACTCGCTGTCTGCATGACCCACCAGTTAATACTGTAAAGCTTCGTTCGGCTTCAGCCTCGTACGCTTTCCGTCAAACTTTCAAATCGGTAAAACTCTTTTTCTATCATGAGCATCGTAACAATGGCGAAATTTGAAGAACAATTTACCGCGACCGAGTAGACGAAATGTTTCACAAAAGGCTCCAAAATACAAGAAACTTAACAACACAGAATTAAGTTGCTGTTCGTAACAAAAGCAGGTTTATCACCTCAGCTCACATGGATTATAAATCTGTGGGTCAGTAGCTTTCATTTAAAAAAAAAATCATGAAAATTGCTCCAGTGTGTGGCGCTGGCGAATTGTAGAAAGAAACAGCCTTGTGTTTTAAATATACAGATTTGATTTTGGCCTACTTCAAATTAAAATTTACGTAAGCCTATATGCTACTTTTTGCTAATTCATGACTGACTTTACATACTGCTCAGGGTACTCAGGGTAAGAAACTTGCTGTTAACGCACGATGTACAAACTTGCTGAATGGTTCCTGTTATAGTCAAACTTTAATAACTAAAAACACACACAAGTTAAAATATATTTACATGGTTTAAAAAGACATGAGTACTTTCGTGCTCGCTACGAGCACATCATCAGATGAAAGACAAGTTGGAGTTCCAGAAAACACATTTATGTATCGGTGCCGTTGCCAAACGTTCTCAATGAGGAAAGAAATACAAGAACGTTCACTTGCTCTAACGTAATGTGAGCAAATAGAGGCCTATAGAGTTCTATTAAGGATGGGCAGAGTCTGCGATGTAAGAGGTAGAAACAGGAATCGAGGACAGTAAAGTTTTCCAGGTCTGGGAAATATAGCTGAGTACTTCATCATTGCAACAAATGTCCACTCGATGCAAAATGTGCAGACTCTCTGTAAAGAGCACTGTTTCCCTCATTACAGAGGTAGAAAGAATGGAGACGTCTGCCCAAGATGGGTAATGTGTACCAGCTGAAGAAAGCCTGGCTAAAGCAGTCGATGACGAGCCATTTTTTTACACTATATTGGTGTTCCTTAATTCTTGTTTGCAGTCACTGTAGCGTTGAGCCGAAATATATAAGGTCCTTGTCTTGAGGATCGACAGATTTCATAGTAATGGAATAGATGCCACATTTGTCCAACAATTCAACACGGTCCCGATCATTTTTAATCAGGGAATAAATGTTCGATGTTTTTAACCCCAAAACTGACACCGTGACTGTGACAGATGTTCAATAAATTACCATTCACATGAGGGACGTAAGTCATCGATCCGACATATTTGATATCCCTTCTTTCACGTGTCAGGGTAAAAAATGTTGAATTTTGGATTTTTCGGTAGATTCTGTGGACATCTGAATGTGAAAATCCGTGGTACGTACCTTTTGAAGTTCCTACTCACGGAAGGCTACAGAAGAGGAGTGGGTAAATACTCTACGAATAAGAAAGTATTAGGGTGAAACCTTATATCTGGTCAGGTGGGCAAAAACGCGTGTTATCAAGATAGGTATAGAGGAAGGCTTTCTGTAAACCGAATAACTCAGGTACTGGGAGGTGGGGTTCCTACGAAGTTGGAAGTCTAAAAACGGAAGTGAATTGTCACATTCAACCTCCATGGTTAAGGATATAGAAGGATAAACAGACGACAACATGGTTGCAAAAGAGAAAAAATTTCAACTGACGAAGGCCAAAAGACCAAGACATCGTCAACATACCGAAGATATAATAAAGGTATAATCTGACAAAAGTCCAAAATGCGGTTTTCTATGTCTTGAAGAAGAAGTTCAGTCAACAGAGGGAAAAGTGGAGACCCCATGAGGGCTTCCTGAAGTTGGCGATATAAAATGCCATTAAACCTGAAAAAGGAACGTTTCTGAATGGGGCGTAATGCCTGCAGAACGGCTTGAATTTCCTCAGGGGGTACTGACCCCAATTGGGAAAGTTTGCTTTCAATGATATTATGTACAATAGAAATGGGGACGTTGAGAAACAGAGATCTAAAATTCAACATTTTTTACCCTGACACGTGAAAGAAGGGATATCAGATATGTTGGATCGATGACTTACGTCCCTCATGTGAATGGTAATTTATTGAACATCTGTCACAGTCACGGTGTCGGTTTTGGGGTTAAAAACATCGAAAATTTATTCCCTGATTAAAAATGATCGGGACCGTGTTGAATTGTTGGACAAATGTGGCATCTATAACATTACTATGAAATCTGTCGATCCTCAAGAAAAGGACCTTATATATATCGGCTCAACCCTACGGAGACTTCAAAGAAGACTTAAGGAACACCAATATAGTGTAAAAAATGGCTCGTCATCGACTGCTTTAGCCAGGCTTTCTTCAGCTGGTACACATTACCCATCTTGGACAGACGTCTCCATTATTTCTACCTCTACAACGAGGGAAACAGTGCTCTTTACAGAGAGTCTGCACATTTTGCATCGAGTGGACACTTGTTGCAATGATGAAGTACTCAGCTATATTTCCCAGACCTGGAAAACTTTACTGTCCTCGATTCCTGTTTCTATCTCTTACATCGCAGACTCTGCCCATCCTTAATAGAACTCTATAGGCCTCTATTTGCTCACATTACGTTAGAGCAAGTGAACGTTCTTGTATTTCTTTCCTCATTGAGAACGTTTGGCAAAGGCACCGATACATAAATGTGTTTTCTGGAACTCCAACTTGTCTTTCATCTGATGATGTGCTCGTAGCGAGCACGAAAGTACTCATGTCTTTTTAAACCATGTAAATATATTTTAACTTGTGTGTGTTTTTAGTTATTAAAGTTTGACTATAACTGGAACCATTCAGCAAGTTTGTACATCGTGCGTTAACAGCAAGTTTCTTACCCTGAGTAGTCTATGTGGCACGGAAACCTTGTTTCATTATCGACTTTGCATATTTTAATTTATATTTCAATGAGATTAGTTGTAGTTTTTGCGGAAAATTACTGATTGGTGATATTCATTTCGTTACATTAATTTTGTAAACATTTACTTTGGACCTATAAATATTCAAAATAATGTAAGAGTGAAAGCTAACAGTTGGTCTTCTTTTTTTTTTCTTTAGATGGGTGCAAAGTATCATGAGCATGAAGCAGCAAGTTTGTTCGAAGCAGCTAAATTCGTCTGACAGAAAAATTATTCAGTTTATAAAGCATTGAAAGAAAGCAAAGTGCCATGGTTAACATTAAAAGATTTCCTTAAAAGAAACGAAGGTGAGGAATTTAGAAAATATAACTCAGTGCTTACCGAATTTAGAGAACACCTTTACACTATCAGTAGAGCTGGAGCAGCGAATATTTCGTTATATGATTCAGATGAAGGAATTGGAATTTGGTCTTACTGTTAGTGCAATAACAAAACTAGCATTTAAGCTTGCAGTATATTCGCAGAAGAAACATCCTTTCAACAGCGAAGAACAAGCAGCTGGTGAATGGTGGTGGAAAGACTTTAAAAATCGATATGATCTCACTCTCCGCGTCCCAGAAAATATTGTACCTCATAAATCGCCAATGAGCAATCGGGACATCAGAATTTGGACAGTTTGCTTAATGAACTAGGAATCAAGGATCACGATGAGTTACTTTGGAACTGCGATGAGACTGGACTCTCTTATGTTGTACATCCTTCAAAAGTGTCACTGCAAATTAGCAGAAAATATGTTTACAAACGAACATACACAGTTCAGCCATTATATTACGACCGCCCCAGCCTAGAGAAATGCGAGCGCCTGGAGACAGAACCGTGGCGCAGGTGAAATTCACAAAGCAGAACATATTATAATACAACGTGAGGACGGGCTTTCGGTTAGTAGAATGTTTGGAGTCAGAATGGGAAAAGCTACCGATTTATCAGGGTTTCATAAAGAACAAATTGTGATGGCACGACGCCACGGAACTACGATTTCGGAAACGGCTCGGCTTGTGGGTTGTTCACGTGCCGCTGTAGTGAGTGCGTATCAAAAGTGGTGCACAGATGGCCAAACGACGAACCGTCGTACAACCGTGTGTCGTCCACCGTCGTACAACCGTGTGTCATCCAAACGTCTGTCATCCAACCGTGTGTCGTCCGCAGCTCACTGATGCCGGAGGGGAGCTGAGACTGGCGCGCATTGTTCACAGCGACCGCAGGGCCACAGTGTGACAAATCACTCGCAGCTACAACAGTGGTTATCAGGGCAATGCGTCACGGAACTCAGTTCTTCGCAGTCTTATGCGCATCAGCCTGGGTAGCCAGAGTCCCAGCCGGGTCCCAGCCGGGTCCCCATACTCACTACACGTCATCGCCAACAACGCATGAAATGGGCCCAAGATCATCGAGATTGGACCGTGAATGATTGGAAGAAAGTGGCCTGGGATGATAAATAAAGATTCCTGGTTCATCACGTAGACGGCAGAAACCCGATACGCCAATTACCAACGGAGGCTATGGCACCTGGATGTACTGTTGGGCGGAAACAAGCTGGAGGTGGCGCTGTTATGCTGTGAGCGAGGTTTTTCTTGGGGCACTGTAGACCTCATTATCCCAATAGCACATTCCCTGACAGCTGTCAGGTATCTGAACATCGTTGCGGACCAATTTCCCCCATTCATGGCAACTGTGTTCCCTGCTGGTGATGGCAATTACCAACAGAATAATGCGCCATGCCACACTAATCGTCAAGGAGTATTTGGAGGACTATGTTGGGGACTTTCTGTTAATGCCCTGGCCTCCAAATTCACCTGACATGAACCCAATCGAACATTTGTAGTTCGACTTGGAAAAGCTGGTTCGCGGTAAATCACCACCATCCCGAAATGTACTGGAAATGGAAGGCCTGCTGTTGACATTATGGTACCAGATACCTCAAGTTACTTATCGCCACCTCATCGAATCGATGCCCCGCTGATTGGCTGCTGTTTGTGGGCTGTACAGCTTATTAGGTAGGTGGTCATAATGTAATGACTCATTGGTGTATGCTGACTGTGGAGAGAATCATACTATGCTTGGGAGCTTCTCTGATAGCGGTCATTGGATTCCACCTCTTATGATTTTCAAATCTGTTAGAATGTCTGATGACCTACAGAAAGACAGAATTCCAGGAAGTCTTCTGAAGTTATCACCAAAGGAACTAATAAATGTTGATCTCTTCGTTGAGTGGTTTAACCATTTCATAAAGTGCATACCGACAGCAAGACCAGTTGTCCTCCTTATAAATTCACATGCATCGCATATGGCAGAAGAAGCAATAACTTTGGCTAAAGCTAATGGAACCTACATCCATACATTCCCTTCTCACACGACCCATTTATTACAGCCTTTAGACGTTGATGTTTATCATCCACTTAAACGAACATTGTGAAAGTCCCTCAACTAGTACATGACAAACATCCTGGCAAGAAGCTCAAGAGAAGCAATTTCCATACACTTTTGAAACCTGCTTATTTCAGTACTTTTAGCCCACAATATATTATATCTGCTTTCAAAAAGGAAGGGATTTGTCCATTGGATTGTGATACCGTTCCACTGAAAGCTATTACGACATCCAAGCTGACAGACAAATCACCTGCATAAAACGTAACTCCTGGTCCTCCATTTATGCCTAATGTGGATAAAGAAGCCATCGGCGATATATTAGTTGTTCCTGTGATTGAGAAACGAAAGAGAGACTGCAGGTCTGCTGCCAAGTGTTTAATTTTGCCATTTGAAAATGCTGCTGAGAAAGAAACCCAGAGGTAAGGAAAGTTTTGTGTTTTATTCTGATTTAGGTTAGGCTTTATTAACATTTAGCACAGAACAGGCTGTTACAATATATTATTAATTCATTTCAGTTCACGAAGGCCAACCACAGAAAAAGTATAACGGTAATTCGATGTCAGTGCCAAGTACGTCTGGAAACAATCCAATGCTAAGAGAAGACGATAACTGGGATTGCGGATTTTGTGGACATAACCATAACGAGGATGTTCAAAAAAAAAAAGTAGTGGAGCTAAGTGGGTTTAATGAAACTTTTGAATGATACGGTACCACGTGAAGTGCCAAAACTCTTACGATGAAATGAAGATGTGTTAATGTGCGACGCCTGTGACTGAAATACAAATGTGAAAATAGCAATTTACGGAAAAAGATAGCATTTTATAGATTCCATGTTTAACTAGAGTAAACTGTTCAATATACAGTTTCACGTATAGTATTATTTCTATGTTTCTTTACATTCACGCAATATTGTACGTATAAATGGAGAACTCTTGTACACTATCACGAACTTAGTAAGGTATTATCACAAAGTTACCAAGGTTATCACAGACTAATCACTGGTAAACATTTATGCGAAAGCATGTTTTTGTTCCACAAACATACAGACCTACTGCTTTTCAAGTTACTGGTACTATGTACAAATTTGTTGCGTATGAGGCACTGGGGTTTAATAAACATGGGCGAGAGCTTTTCGTATTCAAAATGAAAATTCCTGAAATTGTCACGATATTACCACTGTTTACCCTGTCTTGCAAATTCCATTGTGTAAGTGCTCAAAATTGCCAGTGTTAAGTGAAAGCATTAGTACATCACCGAAGGATATGAAAACATACATACGTACTCGTACTTTATTTACACATATATGCACAACTTTTTATAAATTATTTGGAGTTACTATTATTACTGCTTATTAGTTATGCCGGTTTAATAAATATATTTAATTTTAATGTACCACCTTATGAGAAAGCAACATTTAAAGAGCACCACTGTGTTTGGTTTCTTTTTCCTATTACTGCAAGTGGGTCATGTAATATTTCAAGTACATCGATTTTTATTAAGACGGCATTGTGTTTGCGTTCGTATGTTAGGAATTATTTAAATATCTCTCACCACTGTATCTTTACATGTCAAAACATTTTGCCTAATCGCTAAAAACTAAAAATTCTGAATAAATGTTATTGTGTTGTACTTGGGTAGTGTTAAAAATATGGAAAAGAAAAAATTCCGAAAGAATGTTAATGAATTCAAAACACATAAAGGTTTTCAACAGGAAAGCTATAAATTGAGCGGAAAATTGAGTGCATGACTAAAGCAATCTGATGCATAAAGATTTTTCCAAGTGAAACCACCACTAACAGATATAGTTAGAAGTGTAAAAAAAAAATCATGTTCCTAAGGGGGAAATTACATCTATAAAATTTTGTAGTATGTGGAATATATTGATCATTGCTAATACCAGAGGATGTTAAAAGCATATTTCCAATCAGAACTGCAGAAGTTGAAGTACTGTCGAACTAAAAATCTAAGTGCATGCCATCTAGACATAATGGAAGCGTTTTAAACGGTTGAAGAATTCTTGAAAATTTTCTGGCCTGCCGGACGGAAAATTGGTTTTTCAGAAACAGATATTTAGACAAATGCAAATGCACATGGAAACTACGTGTTGGAAATATACGCACACGCATTCTAACGGTACAGGTGCGTATCTCATACAAGTGAGAGATGTACACATCATGAAGGATAGTCCGAAATGAGGGAAAACTTACCAAAAATGTAGAGCCGCAGGTGGGAAAGAAGTGATTTAATTTCTGAAGAATTACACGAATGCGATGAGAGAAGAGACAGTGTAATGTGACATGACTCAATAGGTCGTATGGCCGCCATGCTGGGCTATTGATTCGGAAACACGGCGTGGTATTGAGACAATGGAAACATTCCCAGATGCTGTCCGGAGGTATCGCTAACCATGCGTCGTTTACCTATGTCTACAATTAATCGATATCGCGAGAGAGTCGTGCAGAGAGATTAAGTCGTCTGCCAAGAACGTTCCATACGTTCTCTATTGAGAACTCTAGGACAGCAACTGAACATCTTATAGGCGTTCTCGGCTATGTTGGCAGTGTGCTGGCAGGCATAATCTTGTTGAACCTGAGAATCAGGGATTCTACAGAGGTACGGCAACGAAACGTGTCAGGACCTCATCGATGTATTGTTGTGCAGTCATTATGCCCAGTATGCGTACGAGCAATGAACGGTTGTTGAAATTGGCAAAGCCCCAAACCATGATATCAAGCTGAGGAGCAGTATGACCCTTAAAGGTAACAGCAAAATCATCCAGGTGACCACGTTGTCTCCAGACTCCCAATCGGCGATCGTCGGCGTTGAGACAGAAGCGATACTCGTTGCTAAATACCATATAGTTCCATTCGTCCTGATATGCATATCCAGTAAGGAACCACTACAACCTTATGTTACTCTGTTCTACGGAGAGTGGAAGTCTCAATGGCTAGCGGAAGGCCAAATCTGCCTCGGCCAATCTGAAATTCACAGTCCATGTCGATACATGGATGTCTATAGCTACCTGTAGACCGCGTTGAATGTCGTCAGCTGGGGATTGTGGGGATGCACGATTCGTCACCAAATGGGGCAATCGGAGTGCTCGGACGTTCAATTATGTGCATCAGTTTCACTACGGCGACACACGTTACTTTCCACTGGCGCCACATTCGCCCGACACTTACCACTGGCGCCACATTCGTCCGACAGTTGTAGCATTCCAATGCGTTTCCGCCATCACGCGAGGCAGGGACCAACCAGCCTTACCTAACCCTATGATGAAGCCTGTGTGAAAGGTAACCGTGTAATGGTAGGATTCCCGATGTCATTTCCCAGGTATCCTCGCTCCTTATTCGTTCTTGATGAATAAGGCATCCTCGCTCCTTATTCATCACTGAGATCACTCCGATGCACTGGTCTACACGGCTTGGCAAGGACGACCAAACTTAGATACGTCGAGCCGTTTCCCCCTTTTATCTACCTCATCTCTCACGTGATTGGTTCACAATTGCAATCCTTTACATAACTCAGCTGCTGGCACACAGCTACCAATTTGCATGATGCTCCGAAAATACTTCCGAGTGTGGTATTTTCAGTGTCGAACAGTGTATTTTATATAATATGAAGAAATGCCAATTACACGTTAATTTGTTATTGCAATTTTAAATTAACATTTGCTTTAAACTTTTTTCTCAAAATTGAAGAAACAGTCGAATGCAAATATACATCTGAATGAATTAATTCGCCAGTTGATCAGTTAAGCTACATTTTTAGAGCAGAGGGCTTCAAGCCTCCCATTTTTTAAGAATTTTCATTTTGCTCGTGCTACTTTGTATGTGATCAATCATTGGCTTTCGCTAACTTTCATTTTAAAATCTTAATAAGAAATACTGTTTGTAGAAATCAGAAAGTGCAGGATGAACTCGTCCCTCATAGTACACTTATTTAAGAATGTACTACCAATGTTTAAAGCAAACAGCAAAGTCGTTTTAATAAAAAAATCAAATCCATTCCCACAAAATGTTAAAATTGAATTAAGGGAAATGAAGGGATATACGTTCTAAAATTAATACACAGAATCTATAAAGGTGATCAGTAGCTTCTTGGTAAAAATTGAAATGGTACACAACTATGGAAAGAGGTTAGCAACCTCTGATATGTTGCACATCGGTTGCTCATTTTTAAAAACGCATAATACGGATCATTATTTTCATGATGGTGCAAACGAAATAAGGCAGATTAAATAGCTAACAACCAAAGAAAACTTTCGTTCCTCAGCCAAGATGTGCCACTAAACCGCAAATCCGAAAGACATTTTTAGCGTAGAATGTTCTAAGAGCGGAAATACGTTTTAAAAAGAAAGGTGACACCGAATTTCCGGTGGTAATTAGCGCGTCTTTTGAATCTGCTCTGACGCGAATTAAATTTATCAAAGATATTCAAAGTCAATGGAACCGGTTAGGAAAACAATCAGCCGGTCTCTACAATGGACAAAACATCCGGAAAAGACACATGTTCTTAGTTCCACCAGCGGCTAAAATGCATGTTAGGAAAATTAACAAATTGCGCCTAAAAAGTTTCTCATAGCACAAGGAAGGTATCAGAGACAAAGAGATTTTCAAATCGAATAATTAAAAGAAACATAGAAGGAAACATGATGTAAGTCTACGTCTGCTAGCTGAAGAATTTTGCATAATGGAAAAGTTGAAAATAGGCGGAAAATATTATTTATGGAAAACCCTACGCTAGGGAAAAACTTTTCAAATACGTCTCCCGGAAGCAGAGATAGCGAAAAAAAATTTTTATTAACTTTTACGCCCCCTAGCGGGAAACCTGTGCATTATTTAAAGATGATAATGATCCATATCTCTATTGTAGCGAATGGCATACAATAAAGCAGAAATTTCTCAAGTGTTTTCAGAAGCGGCGCTGCCATTAACACCGGAACATCTCTGGCTCCGTGTGCAGTGGTGCCAGGCCAGTGCGACGTGGAACGCCACAGACTGGCGACGTGTAGTGTTTAGCGATTAGTGCTGCTTCGTTTTGTGGTCAGATGATCATCGTGTCTGGGTGTGAAGGTCCCCGGGTCAACGGCACAATCCTAACCACGCTATCGAGCACCACACCTCCTCCACTGCAGGCATTATGGTCTGGGTTTGAAGGTCCCCGGGTCAACGGCACAATCCTAACCACGCTATCGAGCACCACAACTCCTCCACTGCAGGCATTATGGTCTGGGGAGCCATTGCCTACGATAGCCGATCAGTTCTAGTAGTGGATCGTGGATCATTGACGGGCCAGAGGTATGTGGATGAGATCCTACTGCCCCATGTGCTCCCATTCCTGGCCGGAATTTCCAGGTGCGCTATACCACCAGGATAATGCCCGCCCGCACACGGTTCGGGTTGCGCAGAACTGCCTGCATTATGTCCAGACACTTCCATGGCCTTCCTGCTCCCCGGAAATGTCCCCTACCGAGCAAGTGTGGGATCAGTTGAAACGCCGGTTGCCGCCGTGCCGCACTATCCGGGATTTGGAGCACGCCGTTTAACACGTGTGGACGAGACTGCAGCAGGACAACATCAGGCGTCTGTTCGCCTTCATGTCGGACCGTATTGAAGCATGTATCGCCGCACGATGCGGTCCAACTCGCTATTGAAGATGACCGGACTGCGCGCCACAGATCCTTTTGTAATTCCCCTGCAGCTCTGTTTTAGCCATCATGTGTATCATTCATCCGCATCACTACGCCCATAAAATTTCAGTTCAATCCGATGCTTCCTTCTTGGTGCGCAAATTTCATTGTCCGTGAGTGTATATGCAAAACATTTGCTATCAGGTGCAGAAATAATTTTTTATAATCAGAGATTTAGAAGTAGAGATATATTTAGGAGAAAACACAGTTTACCTTTCTGCCCCCTAGCGGAAAGTCTACGATTTACTTGAAAATTTTGGAATTATATGAAAAACATTTCACGTCATAGATTTCCATCAACGAAGAAGGAATTTTTTAAATCGGAATCTAACAAGCAGATATATTGCCAAAAACAAGATGTACATGTATGCTGCCTGGCGGACAAAAAATGCATTATTTTAAGAAGAAGATATTCTGAAAAGTATGACGTAGAAGTCTTGTCGTACTTCTACGTTATTTTAAAAACATAACCATAAGATGAAATAGTTCCTAAATTAAACCCTAACGGCCAGACGAAACATGTAAACAACAGAAGTCAAACTTACGGAAAAGATGCTTTATTCAGGATGTAGCACGTCCATAACAAATTGGTATCAACATTAAACACACCACACACCAACAACGCTACGTTCCACATTAATCGCTCTCCAACACAACGCTCCACAAGCAACAGTTTACTCGTAGTTTTTATCTCTTGTTCTTATCAAATCACGCATACGTCACGTTCATTCAACCTCAATTATGTTGCCAACAGTATTCGTTTGAGAGAAAAGATATCACGTTAAGTGCGAAGTATAACTGAGAATAAAATCAAGATTTACATAGCGAAAAAAACTAAAAAGGAAAGTTTATTTAGAATATACGTCAGAAAAGGTTTACCGACGTGAGTGGTATCGGTCCACGAACGAATTTTTTCAATTGAGATTTTAGAAGCTGCTATTTTGCTTGAAATATGGTGGGACGTCTATTAACGAACACTTTTTAATAGCGGACATCTCTCTATAACGGACAATTTTTTATTCCCTGGCAGAAATGCATGGCTTCTTATGGGGCATTCAATTTTTAATAACGGACATTCTAAATAACGGACGAGGACACACTTAAAGCACAATATAACGGACAATTTGCTTTCGATTCTAGGAATTCCTAAGGGTTGATTCGCCCTAACTAGCAATATTTTTTTCCCTTTTTGTTATTTAACCCTTCCTCATTCTCTGTTTTAACCGTATTGTTCCCGAGTCCTAGTAAATTTTAAGGTGCTAAGTGCTCTGTATCCCGGGTAAGCCGCCGAAATTGCTGGAAAAAGGATTAGCAATTTGTGCTCGTCAAACTGTCCGACTCTCCCATTGTATGATCATGATCATATGTAGAGGATTTTAGGAAGGGAGTGTCTGACCCCAGGTCTTAAACAACCCTTAGAAATAGGAAGCTAGGAGATTTGGGCTAGAGTGCCCGATAGGAAAGTGACAGCGAAGCGAGGTAGAAAGGGGGAGGAAGACGCTTTTATTTATTACCGGGGGGCCAGTACCCGGGGTCCGACGGCTTAACGTGCCCATCCGACACATGGCGGATATTTAGTGGATCGAGCGTTCGTACCTGCCTGGGATCGAACCTGAGGTCCCTACCGTGGCAGTCACGAACGTTGCCCACTAGGCCACCCGCGGCCCTCTCCCATTGTATCTGTACATCAGACCAGGAGAAACTGCCTTCTGGCTCTTCAGGTGCTTCCAATGGGGTGAAACCCAGGGCTTTACAGAGGTGGGTGAAGCCTCAGAAACGGGGACCAGCGCCCAAGGCCGGCTAATTCGGTAACGGTAATCGGATTGAAACACAGACAAACACAATTCAGGTGTGGGTGGGAGGGATTCACCTTTTGTTGTTGGTAAGTTCAAGGTCAGTGCACAGGGATCAATTTCAAGTCCAGATTAATAGAAATCACATTAATCATTATGTAGATTTTTCTCATCAAGCGAGCTGTGAAGCAAATATTTCTCAAACGTCGATTTCAAAATGTCGCGCAAACGTAAGCGCTTGACTCTAAAAGAAAAAGTTTAAATACTGAAGCTGATTGAAATAGAAAGATTAAGTGCGCGCGCTTTAGAAGACAATCTGGTCTTTGGAAAAACGCAAGTGAGTGTAATCTTGAAGTCTTAGCAAGACTGTAATGGCAACCAGAAAATCAAGAGAGCTTTCCTTAAAACTGATGATTTAGCTGTGGATATGAATGGTTTTGCCGCGCTAGAGCCAACAGCAATTCTTTATCAGGGACTTTAATTAGTCAAAAGGCTTTAGAAATCGCAAATGAATTAGGATTCACAGAATTCAGAGCTTCAGGCGACTGACTAGAAATTTATTTAGAAGACAAACTTTTACAAGAATGTAATAGACAAACAACAATACTTGATTATTTTGCTTCTTAGGTTTTGAAGGACACCGTATTTTTAAATAAAGGTTACTACAAGTTTGCTCTATGTACTGCATTTACATACTTATATTTACTTATCTTTTAAACTGCTTTTACATTATAAACATAGTATACTGTCATAAAGCATGATTTTCCCAATAGCGGACACTTCTAAATAACGGGCTTTCCCCTTCGATGTCCTCTATTCGGAAATTTTACTGTACATCAGAAGCAGAAATTAACCCTTACGCCCACTGGTGGTCAAACCATTCTTCATAAAAAATTTGAAATTATATGCAAAATATCTCCCATCAGAAGCTGCATCTGCTGCAGAAAGAGTTTTTCAAATCAGTTTTAGAAGCACAGATATCGGAGAAAACGCAGTTCACTTTTACGCCCCTTTGCGGAAAATCGATGCCGAACTTTAAAAAGTGACTATACCTAAAATAGTCATCAACATAAATGGAATCGAAAGGTAAAGGAAATTTTTTCAATCGGATGTTTAGAAGCAAATATTTGAAATAAAATGTATTTTGAATTCGATATTATCTTCATTTACGGCCACTAGAGACGAAATTGTGCATTATGAAAAGAAAAAAAAAACACGAAATGAAGGATCATCATTCGTACATTTCAGGCTTCCAAATGCAAAAATAATTTTTCAAATCGGACTAATAATTGCAGAGATATAGTGTCCACAGGCGAACAACAGACAAACCCGGTAACATAAGCACGATCTTTTTTACGAAAAACGTGCTAAAAATGTACACAAAACAGGCATTCTGCAAGTTTCAGCGTATTACGCGCATTGGAGGGAACCTCCCATAGAATCAGAATCTTTTTATGGAATGCAGCGAAGTATATGAATACGTAGTTCTTGAATAATGCAAAAAAAATATCTTTGGTTCACAGTTTTGGAATAATCGGAAGCTAGTAACTGATGTGTTGTTGTTTTTCTATTAGTGGTGTCGATGACTAGGGCCCAGTCTTCGGTTCCACTATGCGAAAAAAATCACACATCCACGCATTCTTGTCTCCAAGAATGCTTCCTCAAAATTTTCCTCTCATTAATCTTTTTCTGAATTTCATTCTTTGAGGCAAACTGAGCGACATGATATACATTTTTTCCCCACTCTCTTAAACATTCGTTCACGAATTTTAGTGGAAATTGTGTAGTTATAGTTTTATACGTGTACTGTCTGTGTATGCGTCTTTGGAACGAGAGCTAGAAATAATTTGAACATACATAAATGGCTTAAAATTACTTTTAGTCTATGGGTGAAACTAGAACAGGTGTGAACTAAATTATTCACTTCATTTTAAAACTTAAATTTATATATCATCATCATCATCATCATTGTCAACCATTATCAATCCACTGCTGGACGAAGGTCTCCCCAAGTTTCCTCCACAACGGTCTGTCTTGTGCCAGTCTCCTCCATGTCACTCCCGCATACTTTCGAATTTCATCCAACCATCTTCCATGTGGTCTTCTTCTGGGTCTTTTCCTGTCCCTTGGAATCCAATCTAAAATTTCGGCTGTCCATCGATGGTCTGTCTATCTGGCAGTATGTCCAGCCCATTGCCATTTCAGGGATTTAACTCTGATCATGATGTCTTCCACTCTTGTCATTTTTCGGATCCACGAGTTCCTCTTCTTATCTCTCCTGGTTACACCAAGTATGCAGCTCTCCATGCCTCTTTGAGTTGTCTGCAGCCTTTGTATGTCTCTTTTAGTTAAAGTCCACGTCTCTGCACCATACGTAAGCATTGGAAGGATGCATTGATCAAACACTTTTCTTTCAAGACATAATGGCATATTGCTCTTGAAAATTATGCTGTTTCTTCCAAAAGCTCTCCAGGCAAGTTTTGTACGCCGATTAATTTCTTCATCAATGTGACCCTCACTTGATACCTGCTGCCCAAGATAAACGTACGTGTCTGTTATCTCCAGCTTTTCTCCATCAATCGATAAATCTTCATTTCTTGTAAAAGCATTGAACATCACTTTTGTCTTCTGAAAGTTCATTTTGAATCCCACTTCTTTACTCTTGTCAGCAAGTACCTTGATCATACTCTGCAGTTCTGATGGGGTATTTGCAAAAATTACTACGTCATCAGCAAAACGAAGGTGGGTTAGATAATCTCCATTAATCTTTCTCCCTTTCTTTTCCCAGTTCAGTGACTGAAAGACATTTTCCAATGTAGCATTAAAGAGCTTTGGAGATATGGTGTCACCTTGTCTCACTCCTTTTCCAATTTTTATGAGTGTTGTATTTTCAAACAGCAGAATCTTTGCACTTGCATTTTCATAGATGTTATTAATAATATTAATGTACACATCTTCAACACCGTAGGATTTTCAGAGCCATTGTAACTGCTGATGGTTTCACCGAATCAAAGGCTTTTTCATAATCGATAAAAGCCATGCACAATGCAAGTTCATATTCCCTCCCTCTTTCAATTAGTTCTCTCAGTACGTGGATATGATCTATTGTGCTGTGGCCACTCCTGAATCCAGCTTGTTCTCTCGGTTGAGCCATGTCCAGTGTCACCTTCAAGCGGCGTGAAAGAACTTTAGTGAAGATTTTATAAACAACTGATAGGAGGCTATATATAGTAAATTGTGAACATTGGAATCGTAAAGCGAACTCGTGCATAATTATTTAAATTAAATTAAGCTTACATTATGACTGAGATTAAATAGTGTGTTATGAGAAGCATTTATTAGTACAAAAAGTTCAAGTGTGTTAGCAAGACACAACAAAAATTTGGTATACAATCGTGCACTATGTCAGTGGAATGATTTTTTTAGGAAATTAATTTTTTCCCGAATTCTGAAATTTCTTATTCAGCAATTTGTAAATGAAATGATGTGCCAATTTTTGTATTGTGTGTCGAGAAATATTGAGTGTTCATGATGTAATATTTCTTGTGAATATTAGGGATTCCTGGAATTTGCCCCATTTTTTTTTTCACTAGACAGGGAGTCGCCAAAATCAGAAATCAGAATTTCCCTTCCTGTAAGCCCAGAAATTCCTTTGGAAGAGGTCACCTTGCAAAACTGGAATACAATAGAATCCCCAGGGCATAGCATGTGGAATTCCAAGAATTTTTGCAAAGTCGTGGTCAAGGGCCATGGGGGAAGGGTCTAACAAGTTCTTCACCCCCATCCCCCAACACACTCCTTCACGAACCCTTATCCGTCAAGTACAGAAAGCATGACAGATTGACCTTCAGCCAATAGCGTAGATGAAAGCCATAGCGTCCTTTTGGGCGCAGGCGCGCCAGAGCTCCGTAAAAGTTTGAGAAAAGGAGAGATTCATCTCTTGACCCTTCACTCTCACACACTTTACTCCTATTGATTGTGGGGTCAACATCCCACATACTTTTCTGTTTTTGGCTCGTATTCACCAGGCTTTTCCTTGGAAGGGACAAGAAAAAAACACTGCTGTCCTAATCCAGTGTGTCTGAAGTTCAGCACCCGCTGACTCGTTTGCTCCAGTGGAAATGTTTCGGAGGAGGTTGCTAATTGACCCCCGACCCAGCCGATAGCACCCATCAGAAACACAGTGGAAACAATTCTTTGCCGCCCCTGTTGCGCAGTGATCTAAGCGATGGCTTTGTAAAGGTTGTGTTGACCTGTGCTCCGTGTTTGACCTGCGTTTATTGGTGTTCTTTTGTGTGTGTGCCGTCATTTTGTGTATCTCCTGTGTTGTGAACGTCTCCTGTGTCTATTGAGTCCGACCTTGACGTCCTGTAAATAAAACGTTGCTTGTACTAACTCTTTTTCCATCCTGGCTTTGCCCAGGGTCGGGTTTAGCAGGCCAGCCATTGCAAATGGCGGCGACCGCATCTGATAGGCCAGGTATGAAGCTTGATAGCAAAGCTCCGCCCCCGCCTGGCCACGTTTGGTCATCGTCACTACCACACGCAGATGGTTTCCAAGCCGCGTTATCTGATGTTACCAACTCTTCTTCCAACTCTATGGATGTTGATTTCCCGAGATTGTCTACCACAGTGACGTCATTAACTTCTTCAGTATCCGTTGCCTCTGGTACTTCATTTGCTGCTGCGAGCACTGCGTCTCGACATTCCCCGTCTCCGCCTATTCCTACGGCAACTCTACCTTATGCTTCCGTTGTAAAGGGTACCAGTTCATCTTCCTCTACAGTGAAGAATCCATGTACAATGCCTCTTGATATGATTGTCACTAGAGACAACAAAAAATTACGCATCGAAATTCCGGAAACTTCAGCTGCTGGGCAAGAGGTTTTACGCACACAGAAACTTGGCATATGTTTTGATGCCCTCCCGGACACCAGCCTTAAGAAATACTCCTTAGCCGTACGCTAAATCCTCCCTAAAGAAGCGATCACCCATATGGCGAGGAAACCTAGGACTGTTATCATCTATTTTGCAAAGCCAGAGTTTATGGAGCGCGTCTAATCTGACGGACTGCATGTTGGGGATCATACCTTACTGGGACTCCCGCTCACGCAGCGCCCCGTACTTGTTACGTGCTATACCCAACCACCAGAAATCAAGGACCATTACTTAATGGCGGCCCTTTCCCGTTGTGGAAAAGTAGTTGGTTGCATTTCCACCCTGTCTTCCGCACCAACAGACCCAGATGACAGGAACATCTTAGGTCTGCGTCGCCAAGCAAGGATCCTGTTTCCTACTGAAGATGCCATTGCTGACTGCCCTACTGACCTCACTGTGATTGTAGGGAAGCAGATTTCCCGGATCGATATCGTTCCTGCCTTGCATTGTTTTAAATGCAAGATGTATGGCCACATCATATCACGTTGTCCACATGCATCTGCCAAGCCACCTATTTCGATACCGCCCGAAGTCAACACCCCACCCTCAACATCAGTTTCTCTGGGAACACCAAGTTCGTCTCCACAGACGTCCTTGATCCCTGCTGCTGTTGTTCCAGAGGCTTCTCCCCCAGCAGATGATGATTTGTCAGCAGTCTCCAAGTCTTCGATCTCTACTACGGGAACCTTGGCCACCTCTCCATCGTTAGACCCACTTGCTGCTGTGGTACCTCTACGTTCTTCGGAGGGTATTATCTCC
Source organism: Macrothele yani (assembly GCA_039090855.1). Lineage (NCBI taxonomy): Eukaryota > Metazoa > Arthropoda > Arachnida > Araneae > Macrothelidae > Macrothele > Macrothele yani. The sequence goes on along the minus strand of CM077025.1, from coordinate 67,852,273 downwards.
GAAAAGGAAAGGCAACCCCTCCGTCGTGTTGCTTCATCTTCTTCTCTTGGATCCCCTAATGTGGAGTCAGATCTAACTGTCCTACACCCACCATCTTCTCCCGGCGTTCCCACGTTGAAATGTACTAGACAGAGTTCAATCCCGACGGTGAAGTCTTCTCCACGCTGCTCTCGTTCCCGTTCGCCAATTCGACAGTCTTTCTCTCCAACTGCAGTTTCTACATCTCTTAAGTCCCCAGCTGTTCCAAAATTGTTGGATCAAAAAGCTTTCGCAGAATATCTGGAAACCTTCCCTGCATTAGACGGGCCGCTGGCGTCGTCTGATCTTGCTCTCATCATACTCAATCAACCGTCACGTCCTCTCAAGCAGCTAGACTGCGTTCAATCACGTAATGCTCAGCTTCCTTCTATTATCACCCAACTTCAGAATCTACTTGCTCTTTTGCCGAAAATTAAAATTGACACAGTCACTAATGCGCAGACATCTAACTTAAAGAAACGTGTAACCAGTCTTCACAGAAGTGCTTATAGTAATATTCAACCACTACAACCTCTTTCAAGTTAAAATTACTTTCTTTCAACTGATCCGTCCCTCCTACCAATGCGTTAGTGTTTGAAGACATTACACCGCATGATGCGGATATATTATCGCTACAGGAGACTAACTGTCATCCCAATACCCCATACAACCGGTGGCGAACCTGGCCATTTCAATTCTACCATGTCCATCGACTTAGTCTTCACGCAGGACTTGCGGTGGTCATCCATTTTCGTCTGCGATCCTTCATTACTGATATCACGGTCAAACCGATTTATCGTGACCTCATGCAGCTTCTGTCCTTCCGACTTCACAACTTCCGATAACATATCTTCAAGATCTATGTTTCCGGCAATCAACAGTATGCAGACTGTCTTTTTGAGCATTTTGTTTCCTGTGTTCAAGGTCTTCCAGCCACTGATATTGTCATCCTAGTTAAATTTTTTACCGTCTATACACGATGAAGATTTTGAATCTAAATATTCAAATCCGAAAAAGATCTTAAAGCCACTTGCAACCAGATAAATATCTTTATTTGATCATTCACACACTAAAAATATAACTAGGATCTCTAATGCACGAAATTAATTACTGTTGATATAGTCATCTTAGGTGGTGATTTTAACCGCACCCTTGACCCATCCCTCGACAGGTCGGACGGTTCCACGGATACCAGGTGTTTTCTTACCCGAGCACTTTCTACAGCCATCAACCAGCTACAACTCCAAAATTCTTTTCGACACCTGCACCCATATTTCTTCGTTCGTACACCTGGCGCTCCTACTCCACTTCCTCTCCTACAACTGCCCGATTTGACCGGTGTTATGTTTCTTCAATTTTTCTTCCTTCAGTTATCTCCCTTTCTCACCCACCGACAGTTTCTTCCGACTACAGCTGTGTCGTAATGTGTCTTCACACCGGTCCATCTCCTCGGCAATACTGCCGTACTTGGACCCTTGATGATGATCCTTTACTTGATTCAACCTACGTAAATTCCATCCAATCGCAGCTCTAAAAAGCCTTATACATGCTCCCTTTTGCTTCTTGTCCCTTGAAACACTGATTAAATGTCAAATCCCAAATTCTTCTTTATACCAAACAATATTCCCACGAAAAACGCACTACCGCCTCAATGAAGATTGATGCTGCACGCTCGATTTTTTCCACCCTAGATCTTGATTCTCCACTGTTTTCTCATTACCAAGCTGAACGTCATGCCTTGCTACTTCCTGTCTCCCAACAAGCTCTTCACCGCCTCAAGCTCCTTTATCTCCAGCCAAATGACTATCTATGTGAACTGGTTCAACAACTGGAATTCCACAAACGTTCTGCTCATCACCTCCGTAATCTGAAGTTACCCGATGGAAATGCTACTAATGACCCCACTCTCATTTGCTCCGGTGTTAGAACATATTTACAGTCACGTTTTGCTCAGTTCCAGTCAAGTTCTCCGCATGCTGATTTGATTCTTCGTGCCTTACCACATATTCCATCGCATCTTGTTACATCTCTTTCTATGCCTATGACCCCAGCAGAAGTAGTACAGTCACTTGCCTTATTAACTGTCACTCGTCACCTGGTCCTGACGGGTTGACAGTTAATTTCTTTCGTACGTTTTCCTCTTTCCTACACCCTCTCCTATTGCCTTGCTTTACAGCTGCTTTTTCTTTAACTGTTCTTCTCCCCGCTTTTACTCTAGCTCACATCATTCTTCTTCCAAAGAAGGAGTGTCTGCTGGAGTTGGATAACTGGCGTCCTATATCCATTCTTAATGTTAACTACAAGATTTATACTAAAATACTCTCTCTTCGATTGAACCCTGTCCTTCCCACCGTCATGCATCCCGACCAAACGCACACCATCCATGGCCGAAGCATTCATACTAATATTAATCTCCTCCGTGACTCATATTGCCTTGCCCACCTTTCCTCCGTACCCTTAACGTTCCTCAATCTTGATCAGAGGCAGGCCTTTGATAACGTGAGTCATCAGTGGCTTGCCTCTGTGCTCTCTGCCTTCGGTTTCCCATCTGTCTTCATCACAGCCCTCCTTGCCCTGTACCAGGGCTCAGTTGTCTATATCCAGACGGACTCCTTCCTTGCAGCCCCCATTCCGTTTCGTAAGGGCATCCGTCAAGGATGTCCTCTTTGCGGACAACTTTTCTCTCTGGTCTTTGAGCCTTTTCTTTGCTCTATCCGTTCTCTTCTACAACCTCCCCCTCCACCATTCAGCATAGCACCAGGCACCATTCTATCGTTCTTACTGCCTACGCCGATGATCTCATAGTTCTCGTCCGAGAAGAATGGCAATTTACAATTGTTCTTGCATGGTATAAAGTGTATGCTGCGGCTTCCGGCGCTTCGTTAAACCTTTCAAAGTGTACAGGCTTGTGGTGTGGCTCCTGGAGACATCGCCCCGATGCACCGTGGGGCGCTCATTGGACTTCCACCAGTCCAAAGATACTTAGGGTGCACATTGGCAGCCGGGTCTCAGCAGCGGCTGCCACCTGGAGACCCCTCGTCAGGAAACTACGTCACACCGCTGATTACTGGTCCAAGCTCAAGTATTGTCTGACCTACCACAGTCGTGCACGGCTTGCTGGCACCCACATCCTCTCGTTAGTTTATCATTCCTGAATTGCACAACCGCCACCAGGTTACGTTCAAACTGCAACAACATCAGCAATGCTCAGCATTGTTTGGTCCTCCACTCATTGGTTATCTTCCTCAGTATTATCTCTACCTTCGACTTGTGGTGGCCTCAATATGCCAGAGATTACCATACGTTATAAAGCTGTAAGAATTTTCAATTTCCTCCGTTTGACAATTCAACCAGACTCTTCCCCTTTCATTCTTCTGCTTAATGTTCTGACTTCCCCCCTCAATCCCTGACTCACCGTCCATCTTCTTCTCAAGATGGGTATTCACACTGTCATCCCCCCCCGTTTTCCTCTAGTCTACCATGAAGCTGTTCAGTTCCTGCGTACTTTACTGCTTATTCGTAAACCCACCTCTTCCATTTTTGATTTTCTTTCCGAGCCTTTTTTTTCTCCTCTGTCCTCCATCCCCCTACTGCCAACTTTTTCTTTTTCCCTGCATGGCTACACGCTGGTGTAGTCTCCGTTTCCCAACTGGTCCTCCCCGATTTTTCATGGAAACCAGTTACCGACATTTTCCCCACCCTCCCACCCTCGCCCGGACTGTCTGATAACTTCCTCCAACTTAAACATGCTCTTCAATCACTTTTTCCTTCCCTAGTCGATTCCTCTGGCCTCCTTTCCGTCCCGTTCTTCATTTCCTTTTCCGGTGACCTCCTCCCTCTTCACAGTCTTTCCACCCGCACCCTGTACCGTTTTCTCCGTTCTTCTTTTGCTGTACCTTGCCCTATTCCCTCTGTTCCTTCTTTTGCACTAACCTCGGTCTGGTCTACTGCCCAACATTCACCGGCCCTCTCCTCAGAACTTAATGTGCACTGGAGGTTTTCGCACAATCGACTGCCTGTCCCTTCGACTTTGTTCCGGAGAAATATAGTATCATCAGATCTCTGTCCTTTTTGTAACGTCGTTGGAGACATCATACACATGTTTGTTTACTGTCCGACGCTGCTCCCACTATTTCACACTATGTTCCAACTTACACATCCTTCTTGTACCAGTGATCTCACATTAGAAGATTATCGTTTCCTCGGCCACAGTTCTACAAGTTTCTCCTCTATTTTACCAGTTTGTTCGTATTTATTTATCCTAGCTAAATATATTATTTTCTCTCACCTGCTACAGTTACAAGATCCAGATCCTATCACATTCTCTACCTCCTTGGTTGCACACTACCGCAACAGGGTTAAAGCCAGACTCACCCTGGAATACTCCTTGGCGAATGATACGGCACGGTTACCTGCCTTCTTCAAAACATGGTCGCCGTGTCGTCCCTGGTTTCAATTTTCTAGTGCCCAGGCTGTTCATCTGCTGTTTTAATACTCTTAAACCTACGTCGGAACTTTCTATTTTTACTGTTCCGTCTCCATGTTTCCTCCTGGAACTGGAATGTGTTTGCTTCCTGCTGATGTCACCTTTTGTACACAGTTCTCTTCATCCTCACAGTGACTCTCTTCTACCAGTGATTCCCATGTCACTAGAACTGCGCGATTTGTTTCTGTAAATTGTTTCGCTCCAGTGATGTTCCAATTCTGTAAATTGTTTCGCTCCAGTGATGTTTCAATGAACAATTATCCCAGAGCTACTGCTGTTTACAGCAAATAATGCAATGCCTGTCATTGCTCATTTGTATAATTATCATTTCATTGTAAATATCTACATTTTGTTTTATTTCTCCCTTTCTCTCTCACTGCGTGTGAGGTTGGGGATGTTCTGTTGTAATTCTTTTAAATGAATAAAAGAGAATATTGAAAGTAAGCGATGGGCTCTGATCATTCGTCCGAAAGGGGTCCGGGTTCGAATCCCGGTGAGGCATGGATGTTGTGTTTGTCTTACGGCACTGACTCTCCCATCCCTGGAACCAGTGACCCTAAATTAGGGACGGGCGACTGCTTATAGCCCATTGAGTTTCTCACGGTGGTCGTTAAACCTCCAATCAAAAAAAAAAAAAAAAAACAATTCCTTGGACGTGAAGCCGAGAAACAAGAGTGCCTCTGGTCGCTCCGGCCAAACCCTCGGAATGATCAACGACGCTGGATGTCGACGCTAACCAAGGCTGGAAGAAGCCTCGACTGCCATTTTTTATTTGTCTGCTTCACTACGTCGAGAAATGAAGCCCGCTATTCACTCTTGAAGGAATATTGCTGAAAAGAAAAGGTAAACCCTTTTTGAAAAAAAAAAAATATTTATTTTACGGCCTCCTGTTTCAACAGACTTTCTTTCTCAGAAAAAAAATATTTGGTAGAGGATAACAGGGTTGTCAAAAGGATATAACTATTGTTGAAGTCTTTGATTATTTGAAATTGTTATGAAGTACCAGAAAAGCTTAATGTATCGAGTAATGACGCGGAGAACATGAGTGAGAGTTGTGAAAAATGAAATTTATCGGGTATTATAAAATGAGGGTGAGTTAAGGTTTTTTTAAGTAACACAAATAATATCAAAGTAAGGAAATTCAGAATCAGTCGTAATGGATTACACGCTGAGAAACCTCAGTGCTCATTTTATTTTTGGCCAAAGTGTATTATTCTTTTGTATTATGCATGATGTTCTGAAAAAAGTACCTAAAAGAGTAATATCAAGTGTTGATCACATAATTTTTTTCCTTTAAGCAAACGATAATCACACTAAATTTTTGAATCATAAAGAAGAATTATAAATTGAAATGTTAAAAATTTGCAATATTAGACAAAGTTGAAAATTGTATAACTAATTTCCACCCAACAAAATTGAAATTGGACTATAAAACTCATTTTTGGCATTCATGGGTGATTTGTGAAAATAAAACAAAAGAAACAAAAATCTGTAAAATTCTCAACAAAATTCTGATCAGACGAGAGGCCTGATCAACATTAAATATAACTGCTAGTCAGTTTTTACAACGAAAAATTTTGAGTCACTTTTATTACTTGTTTATGTGTGTTCAGTGAATCCAAGGTATTGATCTTGTGAAAATCTTGTGAAATTGTTTTTTTGTCAAGCTTATAAATCACCTCTGTACTTGGCAGAGTTCATGGATATGAACCGGGTAAGTTTTAAGTAAGTTTTTTTTTAGATTTAACGACCACCGTGAGCAACTCCATATTGTACTACATTATTCGATAAAAGTATATTTACACTAACACATGGTCTTAGTGACCACCGAGATTTATAATTTTGAAAATTCCTTTATATCATAACTATCGTTTTCAGAATAGCTTTCATTTACTGCAGTATTTTGAAAATTATGCTGTGTTAGCAAATAAGCGGACGGGCACTCAGAATCCCCCTAAATCATTGCTTCATTGGACGGAGATAGATTCGAAATTTACGGATAAAGAGGTATCCTGGTACACAGAAATTTTGGGTGCAGAATACTCTAGGTATTCACGGACAGTATACTTGTGCTGAATTACAATTTGTAAATGACGAATTTCTCAATCACAGATATTGCAAATGTTACAAACTGCAAGAAAGTAAAACGAGCAGTTATTCAGTCGCTGAAGGTTTCATTTTCCTTGGAGTTTGGTTTTGTGTGTGGTACAGATTCTGTGCTTGTGCTTTGGTTCCGGTTCTCTTCATTTTCTGGAGCCAGAGAACGATTATTTAGGATCTGTAACTCTTCTTAGCCGTGAATTATGATGAACGTTGTCAAATCGCAAAATATTTCAAAAATATTTTCAAATATAACAAAAATACGTGGAAATTTTGAAACACTTGAGTTATAGTTTAATGGAGATGACGTAACTTCCTCGACAGTACAATGGAGAAAATAAATGCAATTCAGAATGAATCGCCTAACGCTTACCTGGAATGCAGGTAGGAACGTGCGACCAGGTTCCATTGCTACACGAAGCAGTAAGATTGTAAGCCAGTTCATAGTGTTTCTCGCAGTTCACAATAATCTCTTGACCATGATGGACCCGAGAACCTGGTGTGTATTCAGAAACGTTGCCGTATAGAACGTCGGGTACAATGCAAGGAGCTGTAACGAAAAATATAAGTTCCAATTAAGATGATTTGTTTTGTTATCACGATTTCATTAGAATGACACAGTATTTTATTTTAAGTGTGTTTTGAATACTAGAGGTGTGTGGTGCAGAAAGTTTCAAATTTCAGCAGTATGTACAATACAAATCAGACTCCAAATGTACCGCAGTTATTACCGAAGATTAAGACTCACAAAGAAGATATGCCAGTAAGATTACTAGTGACAAAAGAAAAGCTCCATTAATAAATATTGAAAAGAATCTATAACAATTTTATCAAAGAGTTGCCTAAAAAATAAATATAATGCAAAAAATACCATCGAATTTATACAATATATCGAAGATATAGATTTAACAAATAAACTAAATATTATTATGGCCAGTATGGATGTGAAAAGTCTATACCCAAATACACCAATATCAGATGCCATAAAAATTATTATACATATCTTGCAAGAACAAGAAGAATTAACAAATGCACAGATTGGAGAAATAGAAACTATCTTATCATATATTTCAAAAAATAATTATTTTTGTTAGAACAATAACATCTTTCAAAGAAAAAAAGGGTGACCCAATGGGATAACCTCTTTCATGTTTATTTGCTGAGATAATTTTACAAGAACTTGAAAGCAAGATAATAAATACATTAACAGAACAACCATTAGCATATAAACGTTATGTGGATGACATTTTTTTGGTTTCAAATATGCAAGAGGAGAACTTATAAAACTTAGCAAAACGGTTTACAGAAATTTTTCCAACCATAATCCTAACTTTTGAAATCGAGGAAAACAAAAGTATAGCCTTTCTAGATGTTTGTATAACAAGAACAGATCATGAATTTCAATTTAAAGTACATCAAAAACCATCCTATGTACCAATATTGTTCCCAAATAACTCTAAACATCCGATAGCATAATAAAGGAATGATTTTTATAATTTGATAAAGAGATTGATTTTCGAAAAGAAGAAGTAATGTGGATAACAACAGTCGCAAAGAAATACGGATATTCTGAACATGTGATAAAGGACTTAATAAAAAAATGTGAAGCTACAATAAACAATATGAGTAAGACCACCAGGCAAAGAGAAGAGAAACATGGACAGGACCAAAGGCAATACGTAGGATCGTTTCCATATATTGATGGAGTAACAGGAAGAATTAATCATGAAGCAGCAAAATATAAGAAAAATATTGGACAATCTGTAACAACAATGTCTACAATGATGAATAATACAAAGCAAAAAATCCCTGATTTACAAAAAGAAGGAGTATATAGAATACCTTTAGAACATGGAAACAACCAAGTAAAAAAAGTATTATTATGGATCAACCAAAAACTAGACTTATAAAATTAAGAAATCAACATATTAAAAATTGGGAAAAAGGAGAGAGTGTTACAGCAATGGGGAAGTTCTGTATTGAAAAAAATACGAAACCAAAATTTGAAGATATTCAAATCAAGAGTTGATATAGTAATGAATGAGAGTTGAGGTACAACGAGGCTCTCACCATAGAAAAAAAAACCCCACAGAGTCTGTAATAATAATGAACCAATTGTCATAGCAGAACCTTGGAAAGCATTAATTAAAAGGGAAAGAGAACATAAAGAACAGCAATGGAAAAGGAAAGGTGGGACAAAAAGGGAATGAAGGAAACATAAGAGAGTTAAGCAGCGAATAAAATATAGATGGCAGCACAGTATCAAAAAAGCACGGAACTCAGGAATGAAAGGAGAGGCACGTGATCCTTTAGTCCTTTCGCACACGTCGAGAGACACCGTAAGAGAATCATCTAGCGCACATTGTCGGTCTGCAACATTGTGTATCTGACGAAGGTTCTGATGATGGCTCTATAAGAGTTAAAAAGCTTTAACGAGAGTTTAGTAGGAGTTTGATGGTGAAATGGTGGTGATCTCATGCATGACGTGATTTTAAACTTTTTATTTGATTTTAATGATGAATATTTTTAAACCTCAAATATAACTGCAGGTGCAACAAGTGCAAGTGAACATTGATGGAATGGAATATTTTATCGACATGTATATAGTGATTTTGAAGATGACAATCCGATTTTTGGCATAAATGTGACAACGATGGTAAGTCAGATAATATCCGAAAACTTGAAAATTTTCATCGTCCTGGAGCGGGACTCGAATCCGCGTCTCCCAGAAAACGCCCGGGTATGATGACCACTAGACCACCCAGAACGACCAAGCTTCAAGTTTCCGATCAATTTGAATTTAACCATCACAGAATTCGCTAGTCGAAGCAACCGGCATTCATGTTTAGCGAATCCGGAGGTTAAGAATCCTATCCCGTGTTTGCCCGGAGAAGTAGATAAATCATGAAAGAAATACGGGATTACGCCATAAAATACAAATTTTGAAGATGAGAATCCGATTTTTGGCGTAAATGTGACAAGGATGGTAAGTCAGATAATATCCGAAATTATCTGACTTACCATCCTTGTCACATTTACGCCAAAAATCGGATTCTCATCTTCAAAATTTGTATTATATGGCGTAATCCCGTATTTCTTTCATGATGTATATAGTGATTTTAACATTTAAGATGTTGGAACCAAAGTGCAATAATGTATGTGCAATAATGTACATAATAGAAAGATTATAAAAACTAGGTGTTTCATCTCCCAGTGGAATTATATTTGGAATAATCGTGACATGTGTTGAGAATCGTCAATGAATACACAAACAAAGTGAATTGACACACAAATAATGTGCTTCATATCGATTAAGGATCAAAAGGTACGTAATAGTATATAGACCCATTAGTGCATATTTATTTGTTACTATGGAACTTTTGGTGTGAATAATCAACACGCACCCCAAAACACAAACATTTTTGGGTGCCGAAATGACTGAATGGACCATTTAAAAAAAACATAATTATTAATTTAATTTATTGAAATGCAAAATCGTGATTTTTACTGTGTGTCTAAAATTGTAGCTGAAATTTAACTTTAAGTTCTCACTTTCTAAGTGAGCCCAACAGCTGTGCATGAACCTACGCATGAGAAGGCAAGGTAGTCCCTGTAGTGTAAAAATGTAAAACAATGTTGGCTAGTAACTGTATTGAAAGATTTAATCATTCCAGATATTTTAGCTATAAATGTAAAGTTGAATTCAATCTTAAGATGTCTGTGACTTTTCATTTGTCAAGTTTTGCGGTCCTCAGGGAAACGTTCTAAGCGCATAAAATCATTCAAATCACTGGACTGAATGTTAAGTCAGAATTGATAAATCCCTTGAATTCCTTATATGAATCCCTTGTTGACTGGAAGACCACATGAAAAGTGTTATGAAAAAGCCATGGTATATTTTTACAAACGGATGCTTCAACATATGTACATATTGTACATACTGCTGAAGTTTGAAACTTATCAATATACAGTATGGCCGGAAATAAAGTATACCAATCGTTATGTCGAGTCATAAGACCGTGAATAAAAAGAATACGTATTTAGTTTCAGAATAGCACGTAACAAAGATTTTACCGTGCGTGTACAAGATTCAGACGACATGCTGCAAGTGTAAACCATTCAACTCTAGACATTTTTCATACCGACTGACACTGGGGGTCTGCAAACATTATCGCAATTGTCTCGTGTGAAATCGAATGCAACACACGTCTAATGTTGGGATTTATCCGTACAGTATCACGAGGCACTAGATCGCGGGAGACGCGTTCTTCCAATATGCCCAATAAATAAGCATCCGGTAGTGTGAGATCAGGAGAATTCGAAAAATACGGATACTCTGCTCCCCTTGAGATGATGCGGCTTTGAAAGTGTTGTCAAAGAAGCTGCTATAAGTCCGCAGCAGTGTGTGCTGTCGCACCATCCTATTAAAACCAGTGTTGTATGAAACACAGATTTCTAACCCCAAAATATTTTCTCAAATCTGCCACAAAAGGTGAGACAACCAGTTCTGTACATCTTTTCTGATTGACAGTAACACGTCTACCATTCACATCGTCCAAAACGATAGGGTGCAATAATGCCATGGCCAGAAATGACACCCCACACAGTAACCTTTTCAGAGTGTAGAGGACGTTCAAGAACTTCAGTCGGCCGTTCAAATCCGATAAATTTGGTCGTTTGTTTGTGCACATAACCGTTCAAGGTGACGTGACATTCAACAGAAAACCAAATATTGGACAGAAAATGTTCATCTTCATGTACATTCGCCAACGTGTGAGCACAGAATAAACGCCTCTGGAACTTATCGGGGTCGCGTAATTGCATATGATATGAAAATGCTCCCAATTCATGAACAAGTGTCTGCATAGAAGTTATCTTCATACTAAGTTCTTTAACAGTACACCGCTGACTTTTCTTTGGTGATAACAAAATCTTATAAAGCACAATCATCGCATGCTCATTGTCTGTAGACGTGCGTTTTCGTCCACAGCGATTTCTTTTGTTGACACAGAACAGATCCTGTCTGCCTAAATGTTTTCACATACAACACCACGGTTCGCTTCGTTGCTGGGGATTTGTGGTACTCTTCTTCGTAAAGTTTAAAAACATAATTCACGCTGGGTCTCCTGAAAGCCGGATTCCGTATGAACGAAACTAATGCTCCACAATAAAACACAATAAAAGCCTTTTCACGAATACTTATGTTAGAGCCATTACGTATCATCGTGCAGTACAATTGCTCTCTTCACGAACTAAGGTTGCACTGAAGCTTCGTCACGCCGCACTCGCGAAAATAACAACGGTGTATAGAGCTGCCACCTTTCGGTATACTTTATATCTGGCCATAGTGTTTTATCACGTTCCGTGACGCAAACAGAAAGCGAACACGCGAAGCGCAAGTGATTGATTGTCAGCGCGCTTCGATGACGATTAACTCAAGTTTCTTAGATATCACTTTCGGTTGAGTCATTTCGGATAGAAGCTGCTATTGGCCAGCGAAATGAGTATCACACAGGAAGCAAAGCAGAGAGCGGTGAGAGCCATCACTCGTATGGGTTACACGCTAGTAAGGAATGTAAACAACAAATGCGGCGGAAAATGTTTTAAAATACTTACAATTTCAAACTTCAAAGATTAGCAGATTCATCATCTTTTATTTCCTATTTCATGAATTAATTAATTTTGAAAACAAAATAAATTAATACCTTTCGAATAAAGAAATACACTGAAGTGCCAAAAGTCATAGAATAGCAGTATGAAAATTTTTAACTGGCGCAGCTGTCGTATAAAGGCTTCGACGCACGCCAAGATTTTTATCAGTTGCGAGGTGTAATCTCGTTAGTCAGGTTGAACAACCGCCAGTAGGATTATGGAAAGCCGACGTGAATTATCGGAGTTTGAACGACGCATGTTAGTGGGAGCCAGGCGGATGGGATATTCAATTTCCGAAGTTGTGCGAACATTCAACATTCCTCGATCTATGGTGTCACGTGTGTGGCGAGAATACTTCATGGAAGGCATTATCACGCACCATGGGCAGCGCAGTGCCCGAACAAGGGTTCTGGATGACCGTGACCAGCGGCGTCTGACCAGGATTGTCCATGCTAACAGATAAGCGACACTGGTTCAAGTAACATCCACATTCAATGCAGGAGATACCATAGACATATCCATCAGGTCAGTGAGGAATAATTTACCGTCCATGTGGTATGGGAGCAGAAAGTCCACCAGAGTGACTTTGTTAACACCACGACATCGGACACAGCGCCTCACCTGGGATCGTGAACGCGGTAATTGGACCATGGAAGACCGATAATATGTGGTGTGGCCTGATGAATCATGCTATCAGTTGCTACGAGCTCATAGATAGTAGGGTTTGGGTGTGGCGCAGACCCTATGATGCCATGGACCCAAGCTGTCAACAAGACACTGTACAGTGTGCAAGCTGGGGGTGGTTCTATACATGTGTGGGGTATCTTTACATGGCACGGTTTGGATCCTCTAGTTCTCGTAAACACGTCATTAACCGGTAATCGCTTTGCTCTGCTGGGTGACCATTTGCAGCTCTTTATTGACTTCATGTACCCCAACAACGATGGGATTTTCCAGGCTGACAATGCACCATGTCATCGGGCCCAAGTTGTCTAAAATTAGTTCGTGGAGCATTCTGGACAGTTCCGACGGATGGTGTGGCCACCACATTTGTCCCACATGAACCCAATAGAGCACTTATGGGACGTGGTGGAAAGGTCCATTTGCACCCAAGATCTTGCACCTAGAAATAACAGGGAACTGTGTTCGGCAAGATCTCTTCAAAAGTCCTCCGGCCACTTGCGGAATGGATGCCACGTGGAGTTGCTGCACTTCGCCGGGCTAGAGGTCCTACACGATACTAGGTATTTATCCCATGACATTTGGCACTTTAATGTATTGTAACTCTTTATATTCTGCGCCGATTGCAACACAATATGTATTGTAAATTTTTATGGAACTCTCCTTCAGGTCAGCGGTGGTTTTATCCACGCGGCTCATTTGAGGTGCTTTGTAGGAAGCATGGGGTCCGTAGATGTATTAGTGAGTGTGGAATAATGTTGAATAATAAAATATCTAAAATATCTTGTGAAGCACAAGCTGAAACTCGCTGCAATTTTGCGAATACTGCAAACACAGTGTGAAAATAAAATGATATTAAAGGCAAGTTTCTGCAATTGGCTCAATAATCTTTACGAGGGACGTGAAAGAATAGGAAAGTAGTGACATGGATATGTTTGAGCTACTGCTGTGACTGTAGTAGTAAACACAGAATGTGTGTAACAGGTTATTTTGGAAACCTTAAAGGTAAGAGTAGGTGAAACATCTACAATAGTAAACTTTAGTATTTGTAGTATGAAAAAAAATCATGAACAGTTGTTGTTCAGAAAAGTGTGTGCACGTTGGGTACCAAAGGAGTTGACATTTGATCAGCAGGCGTTTCATGTCGCCATCCGCACAGCGCTTTCGTATATCTTTAAATCTGAAGGTACTGAACTTCTGCATCAGATAGTGACCGGTGACAAGACTTGGGGTAGTTATTTTACTCCAAAATCCAAGCCAGCCAGCTATGAATGGTGCAACAAGGGTACTCCAAGGCTAAAAAAATTATTTTTTTTTTGGTTAGAGGTTTAACGACCACTGCGAGCAACTTAATGGACTATAAGTAATCGCCCGTATACCTAAATTTAGGGTCACTAGTTCCATGGAAGGGAGAGAGCCAGTGCGGAAAGACAAACACAAGATCCATGCCTCAGTAGGTTTTGAACACGGACGTTTCACAGACGAATGGTCATAAGCCACCTCTTAGACCACTGCGCCACTGGGCGGCCTGAAAAAATTCAATGCAGTCCAGCCTGCAGAAAAGCTAATGGCTACTGTATTTTGGGGTGCAAACGGAGAACTCTTGTGGAAGTTTCCAGCCATCCGCAAGTAGAGAAAAAATATGTCAAAACAGGTCGTCCTGCTGCATCACAGCTCCACGCTTCACACGATTCACGTGACCAAAACAGCTGTGATATCCGTCAGTTGAGAAATCCTTCTTCCCAATCCTGACTTGGATCCAAATGATTTCCACCTGTTCTGCCCAATTAAGGAGCATTTAGGAGGAAAGAAATTTAGTACCGATGGACAATCACAGGGGTATGCCCTACATTGGCAACGACAGAAACCCAAATCCCTCAAGATGGCTGGAATACAGTCTTCCACGGAAATGGGACAAGTGTGTTAGTGTCTCTAAGTAAAAACAGAAACAAACAGAATCTTTGTTTCTGTTTTTACTTAGAGAAGGAACCATAGTTTGATAAATGTATCTCTATTCGTTTCTTTTGTGTAAAAATAAGTCCAAGTCATGCTTGAACTCCAGCTAATGGAACTGGGGAAATGTTCCGTTAGCTGGAGAGTCTTTTCCAAACAAAAGACACTTAAGAAATTTTGAAAGTTCTTCGAGAAAACGCATCCTACAAGAATATTCATGGCAAACAGGTTATAAACACCGAAAGTGCTTGTAGCACTTACTGGTTATCCATGTAATATCCCTCAGAAAACTTGAAAATGTCTTTGCCCTTGAGCGGAAATTGAACCAGCATCTCCCGATTTCTGTTCAAATGTGTTCCCTTGTGTTGTGAGGAGTATTTCTAAACGAATATTTTTTTCATGAAATATATTTTCTTTTTCAACGAATATTTCCTTCATTGAAATATCTGCGGTACTGGTGGGTTCAGACCCTTATCCATTTCCGGATAGGAAAAGGGTTAAAACAGATACTGTGTGGAAGCAACACTGCTTCAACCAGCGGAAATCTGACGTAGGTTCAGATCCCTTAGCTACAGTTGCTTAGTCTCAGTTGCTGGAACTTCGGTGTCGTGGGTGGTGTAAAGGATAGCATACTCGAACGGAAATCGGGAGATGCGGTACCGATTCATGCTCCAGGTCGATGAAGTTTTCTAAGTGATGTCATATGGATGACCAGTAAGAGCGGTTAGCAGTTTCAGTGTTATAACCTGATTGCCATGAATATTCGAGTAAAATCCCATGTTTTTTGAGGAATATTTCTTCCTTCATTGAAACATGCTATAAGGTTCGCGCCTTTTCGTTTGAGAGCATTACACCACTGACAGACATCAGTCATTTTTTAGAACTCGGTAATTTTATCTGACCCTTACATAATGTGTGGATCGAATAAATCCAGAATTAGCTGGTTTTTTTTTTTTTTTCGTTTTTGCCTAGGAAGTTTCTTACGCTAAAATCGCTTTGCGTGAAGTGATTCGTGATGAATAACACCAACTATGCGCACCTACATATTTTTTCTGCATATTTTTGCAAATAATTTTTCGATTAATCACCAAGCGTTTTTGACACCCTAGCTTTCAGCAGTTACTTTTTTCCCAGCCGCTTCTCAAAACATCGCACGACACTTTTTTTTTTTTTTTTTTTTGATTGGAGGTTTAACGACCACCGTGAGCAACTCAATGGGCTATAAGCAGTCGTCCGTCCCTAATTTAGGGCCACTGGTTCCAGGGAAGGGAGAGAGCCAGTGCCGTAAGACAAACACATCATCCATGCCTCACCGGGATTCGAACCCGGACCCCTTCCGTGCGAATGATCAGAAGCCATCGCTTAGACCACTGCGCCACCGGGGCGGCCGCACGACGTCTACTGCTCTTAATGTTATTTTGCCTACTTTCTTTCGAAATCTGAATCTTTGTTTCTGTTTCATTCATTACGACTGCAATTATATTCTTCTACAACTCGTTTGCATTCACCGAGTAAATATTTACGGCATTATTCTGTTGTTTAATCTTGTAAGATAAACAACTAGATTAATCAATCATTTGTGGTCCTCAGTGAAAAGTAGAAGAGATTGATAAATAGAAAAATGCCTATTAGGGAGGTTACTACTAAATCGAAATCTCGTAACAGGCACCGCTTGCTCTCTGGAGGCGTGATGAAACAATAAGGGGATATTTCGCCAGCTGTAATTAACTCACACGAAGTCCCTCACGCCGCAGATTTCAGCATTTCAGCTCCTTAACTTTCCTTCACCTGAAAATTACAATTGTTTTCATTGTCTGTTCACACTTTCAATCTCTCGCAACTCTCAATCATATGGAGCGCAATGGAACCTCGAATATCACAATTTAGTTGAGTATTTCAATGAATCAAGTAGGATTGCGAATGAAAAAGGAAGAAACCATATCCTGGTATTTTATTCTACGATACATACATATGATCAACATATTTATTAAAATTACAGATTCAGACTCAGAAAAAAGGATCGAGTCAGTCAAAACAGAAAATCAATTGGACATGTCAGTTAAAACAATACAGAAAATCAATTAGACATGTCAGTCAAAACAATACAGAAAATCGATTAGACATGTCAGTCAAAACAGAAAACCAATTAATAACCAAATTAAAGTGAAAGCAATTGAACTGAAAACACTATTTGTACCAAACTGAGAAAAAAATTCATGAGATTTAATAATTCAATGATATCATATGTGCCAGCAAATGAGCCATGTTTACACTGCGAGATTTGTTGCCAAAATAACGCCATTCAATTAATCAATCTGATTTACAGAAAGAATATTTAATTTGATTTATGCACAGTTCCAATTATATTAGGTGTGCAACTTAATTCTCGGCCGCAGGCACGACACGTTGACAGCAAATGATGGCAAATCTAATACGTACCTAATCAGGAAAATAATCCCCGTCGTGTTGGATACATTTGAGCCATCGGTCAGGGAGCTGCGGAATGCCACTGCGGAAAAAAGAGGCTGTTTCGTGTTGATAAAGCCATTAATACTTGTGTAGATCTCCTCGACAGAAGTGAAGTGCGTATCACTCAGGGGATGTTGCAAAGAGCGAGAGAGGTGACAATCCTACGGCGCGAAGTCTGGAGAATACGCCGGGTGGGACAAAATCTCCCATCCCAAGTCGGTGATCATGTTTAAAGTCGTTTTCGCGGTGTGAGGACGCGCATTATCCTGAAGCAACAGGGCCGACCTTCTGCCCTTGCCGGTGTATGGCCTATTAGCCTCCATTGCGTCACTCACACGAATGAGTTGCTGACAATAACGCTCATCATTGACCGTTTCACCAGGTTTGAGCAACTCATAGTGTACGACACCGCGCTGATCTAACCATATGCACGGCAACAACTTCCTGGCATGGATATTCGGTTTGGCGGTACTGGTGGTTTGGCTGACCTGAATAAACCCACGATTTGAGCCGCTTAGGATTATCGTAGAGGATCCACTTCTCATCACAGGTCAAAATCTTGTGGAAGGAAATCCTTCTTCTTGAATCTGGGTTGGAAGGACACATCAACATCGTAGCGCCTATACTTGTTCGCTGCTATGAGTTGGTGGGGCACCCAATGGCCCTCCTTGTGAATCCGTCCAAGCTTGTGTAAGCGCTTTGCAATGGCTTGCCGTGTTACTCCGAGTTCCTGGGCGAGCTCTGACTGTGTGTGACAGGGATCCGCGTTCCAACAGTTGTTCCAGTTCCACATCGTCAACTTTCTGTCGCTGTCCCGAACTTTCTGCATCACGGAGACTGACATTTTTCTGCTTAAACCGCTGGAATCACTTCTTACACGTACTGTAGGACACAGCTGCCTCACCTAAAGCAGCACAAATCTTTTGTTCTTTTGCTGGGCTTTCGCGGCACTTTATTTCAGCTGAAACGCGAACAGGAGGCCGTGCCTCAAATGTTGTTTCTCGAAAGACATTGCTTTCACCGTCAACTTTCGTCCCTTCTGTCACTACAGCTGTGAGCGGTTACAGTTGCCTGGAAAGCTGTTGGATGGCTCTGCAATCAGCCATATCTCACACAGCTATTTGCATTTGCCGACGTTCTATTATTGCTGGCGGTTAGGGGCCGAGAATTAGGTTGCACACCTAATGTTTCAGAAATCGTTTCCATCAACATTAATTAGATATATTCTTTATGATATCTTCAAAATTTACTAAGACACAGCTTTCCAAATGTGCCAAAGTATACATACACACTACAATTTTAATGTAAAGAACTTAAAAATGCTCGAACTCACTGAAATTTCACTAAAACGGCATAAAAATACATATCGCTGAATTACTTTCCAATTTCACGCCCTCAAACCTAAAAAAACCACTGAAAATAAAGATAAGGGTCATTTATTAGGCCTTCGAATTGAATAGGAATGAAAAAACCGTTAGGATACTCTGACTTCTTCAACACTTAAAGGATTTTTAAGAACGTTTTCTCCGTGGATTTTTTATTATCTATCCATATGCAATAATCATGTGGAATTTCAGCGGTATAGCTTAAGAGGAAATCTAAGGTGAATTAATGAGTCAGTGGGTCAAGTCTTTCACTTTTATGTGCATAGGTTAGTTAAATAAAAATTCCTTGGGCAATTGAAACATCAATGAGGAATGTTTTAGAAATAAATTGTAAAGTTAAGAAATAGCAAATTTGGCCGGTAACTAAGTAGAATGATGAAATCGGGGATCTTTGATACACCGTAGTTTCTAACGCGGCTGGTAGAACACAAAACCCGATAGAAGAAAGAAATTGCAAAGCGTTTGTGTATCCTGAACAGTCACTGGTAAAAATTGTACTAAATTTTTTTCAATTTTCATGAAGATTTCTCTTTATTAATTTTGATCACAACCCAAATGAAATGACAAAATCAGATATATTTTGGACATATCTGCTTGTACCTCAGTGGGAGCATAAGGTGCAGTTATGGAAGAATGTGGGAGTGGCTAGAGGACTATTTATGTGACAGTAAGAATTTTAAAAACCTTACATACGCTTTCTAAGATTGGCTATGACTGTAGAACAGTATCTCACCATGTGAGTATGGCAACATTTAGCTATGTTTCATTGAACGCAAAACTAGTGTCAAGAAGAGAAAGTCAGTTACCTAAACATCTAGGCATGAGATTCGACCACGTCCCATCTTTAAGGCAGGTGCTCCGAGTGGTGACTCCTTCCATCTTCATGCCGTCGAAACACCGGAAAAATATCACAGATCCCAACGTTGTGCTTCTTCCGTCGAGGTAGCCGTTGTAAAAAGGACCTGGAGGGCCGCAGTCTATTTCTAAAACAATAGTCAAAGTAATCAGAACAATTACTTTTTATTCTAAGCATTGACTAGGAATTGAGACATGTACTATGGGAAACACACAATCGATATCAAAGAGTTTTAAGCATGAAGATGTATATTAATAACACTATCAGCAACGCAGGAAGTTGAAATTTAATTCCCTTTACGTTTAGATGTCACTTTCATTTGTCATTATAACGAATTTCCAAGTTTGAGCCAGAGAAGAATGAAAAAAATAACACATCAGTCCATTTAGAATCATTCAAACAGAAAAATAATTATTTTCCGAAAGAGATTTTGGAGCACTATTGTATATTGTGCTAAGCAAAGTTGACATCTTAAAACGAAAGCTGAGTTTATTTAGTGTAGAAAAATCACAAAAAAGGCCAGCACATCATTAATTATGACTGTGACAATACAAATATCATAACCACATTAGTACTGATACTAAACACATCCGACCGATTAAAATTTAAGACATAGTTCTTTCGGGGTTTTTTTCTGTAGAAAGTCTCTATTCCACAGAGTTAGATGTCACGCATTTGAATCTCTTATTCCTTTATTTGAATTCAAGAATGGTACCAAAGTGGCTTCTTTATTTGGCTGTCATTTTGCCAAGGAGAGAGTTACGAGGGTTACATGCTGATGGATTATGCAAAAAAAAAAAAAAAATCTTTGTGTCCTGAAAGGAATGTTTACTGGAAACAGAGATAAAGTGGTCAGTGCATAGTACACTATTTGTAGGTCCCCCCCATACTCAGATGATGAGGTGAAGTTATTTCCAAGCGCTTTGAATCTAAGTCCCCACATTTTCCAATTAAATTCATCAATTTCATTGCACTGGACTTTGACAGGTGAAATAAAGTTTATGAATTAATTGGGAAAAACTGCTAAACTGCACAATAACTTACAATTACTTGAAGTGAATTGAGAAGGTAAAATCGTAGAACTTATTATTAAGATTTTAATGCTAACATAAGAAGAAAACAGTTTTTTTCCACCCGTCTGTTTCATTATTTAAAAAAATTGTATATATACATATATGCACAGTATTTGCTTTGAAAAAAATATTCATTTATATCATCCCACATCATTCAGAAAAAGCACAGGGCGCAGAGAATGCACCATTGCAACTGCATACGTTCGAACTACATCGCTTGTGGAACGTAAGGACCGACAAAGTGCTTTCAAGTCAACGTAAGGACCGACAAAGTGCTTTCAAGTCAACGTAAGGACCGACAAAGTGCTTTCAAGTCAACGTAAGGACCGACAGAGTACTTTCTCTTCCAACAATGATTTTCCTCAACAAATATACGTAACGCTTTCCATGGTGCAGCAGCCATTGGATGGAAAATGTGTCATGACATGACGATTTGGTGCAATCTGATCCTTTATTAGTGAATACTGAAGTGGCAGAAGCACACGCAGTGACATATTCCGGTATCGTTCTTTTGTCACATGAGATAATGGTATCGTATCGGTGACAATTCCGTACAGCAGCTCTTTATGAGCTGGCAGAACCAGCTTTTCGAGTTTTTTTATTTATGATGTTTTTTCTCCTTTGAATAAACATTTCGAAATATTAAAATGCTTAAATATGCTTTGTTCATAAACAGTAGAAGTTATTTCACGCAAACCTTATTTCTTCAGTTACTTGAGTCGTGATCATGAAAAAGTTTCCCTCAGACGATTAATTTCTTCTTGGTTTCACGGCTAGCTGAAAGTACAATTGGTTTAACGCATGTGGCAACTCATCCGTTAGAGCGAAAACATTAAGTGAAATGGTCTAATTCATGTGCATGTCCACTCGTTTTGCGTAGTTGGGAAAAATAATGCCCAACAGAAACGTGTAAGTCGTAGAACTGTTAACCGCAGAACTTTTTATTGAAAAAAGTTATTGAAAATTATGATTTTGCCTATTGAATAAGAAAGACTGTACACAAAGAAACAGTTTACGAAGCGCTTCGCATTTTTTTAGTGATCTTTAATTCGCACAAGCACTGGATACCTACTATTTAAGGATGCTTGCTTGGAAACCCACCCAAAACAGTTCGGACTTTTGAACTAGCATCTTGAATATAAAACGGGTCAAATTAGAAGTTAAATTTAGCGAAATCTACCTAAAGCGCGGAAACACAGACAGCGTCAGTTGTTTGCGTCATTAGAAGTTCAAGTTTGGAATAATTTTTTTTGGGAGAAAGAAAATCTTCGCGTGCTGAATATAGGTCGATTGACTGTCATGAAATGACATGTATCCACCAAGTCAATTCATTTAGGAAACATCTCTTTGTTTCTTATACTTTTGCTTTCAGCGAGATTTGGACACATAATCAGTAAGATGAAAGTCACACTTTTACCAATTAGAATTCCACACTGTTATCGTCATTCAGACATATCATATGTTCAAAGCCTTCACACTGGTCATCAAATAAATGGCTAATCTACAAGAATTATTTATACTGGTCATCAGTACTTACTTGTCGTCATCTAGTTAGATGATGACAAATAAAGGAGACTTACAAAAGCTTCCGCCACGAATACAATCTTTTTCTGAGTATAGATATTTAGGAATATGAAAATTTAGACATTTGTGCATTCCTTTTGCATAAAATATTTCCTTCTGAATCTAAATTAAAACTGAACGAGTGAGTTTACGGAAGTCTGGGTCAGACAAGCACCTTTGTGTTGCAAATAAGCACATCACTGAAAGAGACACCGAAATTATCGAACTACTCATTGCCTGACCATATTTTAGAAAACTAGATTTCTTTCTTTTTTTCGAGCACGATTGTACATTTTCTAGGAAGGACTTTCTCCACTACATACGAGAGTTGCATTTCTTCCAAACCTAGAGTTATGTTGCCACATTTGCGTTAGTGCGTGAAAATCGACTTTAAAACTTCTTGATACAAAGCAAAAAGAAGCAGGTTTTCTGATTAAAATCCTGACACTCAGGTATTATCTTCAATCCCTTTCCCACTAGAGGTAACGAACAGGTGCCTCGTTTACCGGTACTACAATGGGCATCGCTTACAAAAGGTATCACCCCATGTTCCATCTCCTGAAGTTTTGCCTCACACTTCGTGAAATTTTGTTTTAGCAAACACACACACACACACACACACATCCCGGGATCACTAAAACCTGGAGACTCTTAAATCAAGTGTAAATGAGCAATTCTATGGGCCGTAGGTTTCATTTTTCAAGATAGATTTTCACATTAGAAAGTAATGTGAGAGTGGACTTCATAAAATGATCAGGCCGTGCACATCACCTTAGATTTTCTAGCCCGATTGCTTAGAGACACTAATTCATATGTAGAAAACAGTGAACAGGCCTAAAATGGAACTATTGTCAGTAGTCTACCGTATGGTTTAAAAGAATTCCAATTGAAAACTGAAAGCATTTAGCGACTTTCTTCGGGAACTTATGATATTTTTTGTTTGTTCATCCTATTTCTAGCATGCGCTGCTACAAAATAAAGGGATTATATGGAGCAACGCGCTTTCGAAGTCTAGTGTATTGGATATGCGAATGAGAGGACAACTTTTTGCATATGTGCAAACTTTGCATTTTAAAAATCCATCTCAATTTATTTTTGTATTTCAGTTTTGGAAAGATTAAAAATGGTTGCAGTAGAAGTGATGTTAAAGTGTGTTTTTTCAGATATTAGGATTTAAAAATGGAATAGCTATGCGAAAAATATTCATCCTGATCATACTTGGACGATTTATTTTTTACTAGATTTAAATGTTAAAAAACCTAGATCAGTAAATGGCTGATCACAGCTAAGGAAGGATTCATATTTGTTATTAAATGTTAGTAGTTCTAAAAGAAACCTTCCGAAGACGATCACGAAAGACAAAGTTACTATCTGAACCAAATATCCTACATACTTAAGAATAGGACATCAACATTTCATAGATTTCAGAATATAAGGATGAATGCATAGTGTAAACAGCCTGGGTAGTTGGACACAGGGCACTTGCATGCTATGCAATCAGAAACATTGGGGGAAACTTATGGTATTAACATCCAGAAAACTCATAAGCACACAAGTTGTGGAACGTGTGACACGAATGAAATTGTATACTCAGAATGCTTTTAGATAAACTAAGATAAACTTCACAAATACACTTTGTGTAATCCGCCGGAGAACTTCCTTCGCGACACACAAAATCAAAATGAACGACAAATCATGAAAGATGGATAATAAAGTCGAAAAATATTCTCTTCTTTTTTATAAGACTTTTATCACTGTTTATTCCACACGCTCTTTATAGATTATTTTAGTGATTTGTTCCCGAAGTTAATACGAGTGCATGGACGCCTCGTGGAAATACATTAAGGTTTAAAACAATGAGACATTAGTTTCATTTCTTCCATTAAGCTAGCGCTCAGAAACTGGCGAAGGTCAGATTCTTGCTTGCATACACACGTAACAACCTTGCTATAAATTGCAGAAATATTCAACATGTTTAAGCAAATACTTGACAGTTTTAGTGAAATGTCTCCATTTAACCAAGGCCTAGCTTATCTGTTTGTCAACGTTAAACAACTCGCATCACGGATTTCATGGTCAAAACAGCAAGTAATAAGTTTGAAAACGCTGTTTGCGGAAGCGAGTCTGTATTTTAAAGAACTGTGGTCGTCCTACTACGTAATGCTCACAGAGTTCTTGATTCGAGACTCACACAGATTAATCACTAGAATTAGAGAAGAATGCCGCACTTTGGTTCAAATTACACGCATTTCCTATCCGCGAGAGAGAAAGGGAAACACATACACACACATATGTTTCCTTCGTCCCCAACTTGGATGAAGAGAATGTAAAATAGATAACAGTTGTGTATTTTCAACGCAGAGAGGAAAGCCACTTGGCAGTCCCGGTAGACGAGTGGTCAGCGGTGCTGCTTCCTGGCTAATCGGTTCATTTGGGCACGAGTTTGAGTACCGTAAGTGGTAGAGTTGATATGCTTGGCCTACAGTGCTAGCTTCTTCTCCTCTCAGGAACCAGTAGTCTCAAATTAGAGACAGGCGGTTGTTTATGGCCCTATGAATCGCTCTTAGACGTCTTTGAATCTCCAAACAGAAAAAAAGAGGTTCACTCATTTCTTACTTCGCAAAAATATGCTTTTGCGAAGTAAGAAATTTACTCGCTTGTAGTAAATGACGAGTGTTTTCGGGACCGAAATGCCAGGATAAATACATTGCTCAACAAATCAGCTCAAGAAAAGATCGCTTTAGAATATAAAATTATTCGAAAGCAAGAAGTTATGCAGAAACTTACTCGTTTTGATTTTCCTTAATCTTGTGCAAATTATCCTATGCACACATGGGCACATGGGCTCCACTTAAATTCACAAATCAGACTGCTTTCTGCAGAACACAATCGTTTGCTTTCATTTCGAAGTACTCCCAATTCGAGCACATACACTGAGATGCCAGCCTATTATTTACACCTGCCCTCGCCACATAAATGGCTCAGTGCAACACGTAAGACAGCACATGAGCACCG
Organism: Macrothele yani; assembly: GCA_039090855.1. Taxonomy (NCBI): domain Eukaryota; kingdom Metazoa; phylum Arthropoda; class Arachnida; order Araneae; family Macrothelidae; genus Macrothele; species Macrothele yani. The sequence continues at coordinate 67,827,022 of CM077025.1, read as the reverse complement.
TGTGCCATATAATTCAGGAAGACAGACTCACTAGTCGAGCAACAGTTAGAATTCAATTTTGAGTCGGAAGGAGCAAAACGACTGATATGAGCGACTTTGAATGTGACACTATAGCAGACGCTAAGCGCGGCGATTAGAACATCCACCCAAACGGCAGTTCCCCTGAGTTTTTGCGCCCAAATGTAGCAAGGGTTCAGCTTGCTACATTTTTTGGGTGTACATGACAAACTGGCATTGCAGTCTATATGAAAGACTATCAATTAAACACTCAGCAGAAGGTTATTAGGATTGCATAGTTCTTTCTCACTATAACTCTTTCACACATATAACACAGTAAAAATTTCATAGCAAGTGTTATTCATGTTTAAGTTTTACCTTAGTTTTTAATGTGCAACTGGTTGATTTTAGCATATGTATTTTAGGACAACAAAATATCTCATCCGTTCATTTTTGTCCCCTAAAAACACCCTGATGACATAACGTTTGAAAAGGCAGAACGTAGACTCTGTGTCAGACTTCCAACAAACATTTTTGCGGTATATTACGGATTTTTTCTTCATTTGTATGCGTATGTGTGTGTCTGTTTGATGCAAACAAAATTAAAAAATACATAGTGAAAACGAAAAGAATAATGTTATATGTGATAATTAACTACAAATCCAATAGGTGAAAGTGAATAGGGTGTGCAAGACGTTATGACATCATCCAAATCTAAAGAAATCGAAATCTACATGAACTGGCCTTATTAAATGAGAGAATGATAAAAAATGGACAAAACTGGTTACTGCACGGAGATCCAAAGGCGCCGAGAGAAGAGGACCATCAAGGAGAAGAAGAAAAGAAGTGTAAAAAGATAATATCTCTGGACTTTCTGGCATGTAGTCGATCAGGAAGACAGAGGAAAGATTGAAATAAAATCGTCAGGAAAGGTCTTTGTTCACAAATACAGTGGAAAATGTTGATGAAAAAAAGAAAGAAAGAAGGAAAGACATACATTTCCCTTTCATTTTTGTTTCTTATTGCTGTTGGAGACACGTCTTGATCGAGGTGTATCGTTTAGATCTATATTACCTTTCCAAATGCGTTTCTCTCAAATTCACTGCATTTACTCAGACGCAAAAACAGCACAGAAAATATTTCGTAAGTAATTTGAAATTTCTCCCACCATAACATTTCCTGCAGTAAGAAATTCCTTGTCACAATCTTAAGGCAGGACGTGAGTGTCGTTGAGCCTCTCTGAGTGCTACGCTTCTGACGGTCTCTGGGAAAGGTTTCAGACAGCTCTTAGAGAATTAAGGGAAATTCAAGCAAAAACACACGATTACTATCAAACAAAATCAAGATTCCAAATCTAAAAATACATTAATGACAGTAAGTTGTATGGATAATTATAATAATGGCTACAGTAAGCGCATGCAAGGAGAATTTTTCAAGCATGAATTTTAGAAGTGCAAATACAGGGAGAGGTGAAAAAATTGCATTGTGCTTTCTTGTGAGAAAGTGGTGCACCTGGAATATCAGACGGCCTTGTACAATAGTCTTAAAAGCAAGGCAGCGTTAAAGAAGAAAAACCGCCTTTTCAATCTCACATATTTATACACAGATGTTCATAAAAAACAGAACACCTAAAAGGAGTCGAGCTACTCGCACGACTTTGATTTTTACAGGATATGCTAATAAGGCAATATTACAGAAGTCATTGTCATTTTGGAGTCATGGGTGTGTGAGTACCACATCTAGGCAAATCGGATCGCGTAACATCTTAGACTGGAAACCGGCAGTTTTTCTGTTATAAGCGCCACGTGACTGGGTCAGTACTTGGTCAGCAGTATAAGGATGACTCATCGTCGTGTAAGACAGTCGTACAGTCACGTCAGCGAGTTCAACAGAGGTTTCATTATCGTCATGAGAGACAGCAATGCTTCCCTTAGGGAGATGGCCGCTGGTCGTGTGCAGTTTGTACACCTTGGCAAGAGTGTGCAGAAAATGGTAGGAAGAAGGGCGTAGGACACAAAGAGAAGGTTCTGAACGTCGTACACAGAAAACGCCGAGTGACAACCGTCATCTCATGAGGATGTCCTTGAGTGACCATTCTGCATCACCAATGACATTGAAGCAGCAGTTGCGAACTGTGATGTATTCTCCCATATAATCTGTAACACTACATTCCTGGATATTACAGTTCAGTCTGCAGGCTCGTCAGCCCGTCATCAGGCTACCTTTGACACCGCAGCAAACGGACCACCAGGATGTAATAGTGCATCAAAAGAAGCAACGAACCCTAGCATCGGGCTGCTAGTGTTCGTTCCGTAGATGTATTATCAAAGAAAAATAGCAATGATATTGAAACCTAAAATTTCAATAACATAGCTAAATTCTTTGGAACCCAACCTAGCAACGGGCTGCTAGGGTTCGTTCAGGCTGCTAAGGTTCGTTTGCAGTCCGTTGCTAGGGTTTGGCTGCTAGGGTTCGTTTCGTAGATATTTCGTGTGGCCCCCATGGCTGGTAATAACGGCCGCTACAAGCCGCGGCATCAAACGAACGAGGCTTTGGATGTGGGCTTGGGGTATGTCGGTTCAGGCTGTTTCCACACGTTGCCACAGTTCATCAGGCGTAGCCGCGGGTGGTGCTTGCTGGGCCACTCGGTTGCCGATGAGCGACCAGACGTGTTCGATGGGCGACATATCGAGATAACAGGCGGGCCAAGGCAGCAGTGACACCTGGTGGGCCGTGAGTAATTGTTGCACGATGCGAGCCACGTGCGGGCGCGCATTGCCCTGTTGAAACATGGCCTCTGGCAGGTCCTGCAGTTAAGGGAGGACTACAGGCTCCAAAACGTCGGAGATGTAGCGGTGGCTTTTGAATGTACCGGCGATGCGTACCAGAAGGGTACGGGTGTCACATCCAATTGCGCCCCAAACCATAACGCCAGGCGACAGACCGGTATGGCGATGCATAATGCAGGCGTCATACAGTCTCTCGCCGCGGTGCCGCCACACGCGTATCCAACCATCGTGGTGTTGCAGGCAGAAGCGGGATTCGTCGGAGAAGACAATGTCGTGCCATTTCATAGTCCAGGTGCGGCGTTCAACGGCCCACTGCCGCGGCACTCGCCGGTGGTGTAAATTCAATGGTAATCGGAGCAATGGGCGCCGTGTGATAAGTTCCCGCTCTTGCAGACGACGTCGAACGGTACGGGCTGACACAGGTTGTTGCACAACACACCCTAATGCCTGCGCTAACGTTCATGATGCGGCGGTGCGAGTCGTCAATGCCCGCTGCACAACATGCCGGTCCTCTCGTTCGGTGGTGTACCGCAGTTGCGGCAATCACTCACGTCGGTCCGTCCGTCCCTCCTGCACCCACCGAATGCATACTCGCCTCACTGTGGCTGGATGTCGTCCCACACGTGCGCCGATGTCTCGGTACGATAAACCGCTGTCGCGATAATCCACTAATCGTCCTCTGTCGAACTCTGAAACGTGCTGGAATGACTGCCGTATTCTGCGACGAGGCATCAGGAAGCTTCCTACGCACAGGTCCGGCAGCACAACACACTTCCACTACTTACACCCCGCGTTCTGTGCACCCTTCTTATAGTGCTTCTCGGTGGCGTGCCGGGCGCCAATGATTTGCATATTCCCTGCCATACTAATCGTTTGCATGTCCTCCCGCGGGCGACGCATGCTGCGAATTTCAGGCCAATCGGATGCTTCCTTCTCGTTGTTGCATTTTGGGTGGCCAGAAGTGTATATATATAGTCTCTGGCAGCTGGAATGTACCTGGCCGAGGTAGCGGCCAGTACAACATGAAGGCAGAGGGTGCTAAGAATCACCGGAGGACCGGACTAGGCTGCCATCTGATGCTGACAATGGCTACGTATAATGGACGCTCCCTATCTTCTGATTCAAGGCTCTCTGAATTAGAAGAAGAGCGACAAAGGATCAAGTGGGACATCGTCGGACTAAGTTGAGTAAGGAGAAAAGGAGAAGATCTCATTGAACTGAAAAGTGGACATCTCTTCTAGTATCGTGGGACAGATACTGGCAGAACGAGTGGTGTTGGATTTATAATAAACAAGAAACTGAAGGATAAAGTTGTAGAAGTTGAAGGTTCCTCTGACAGAGCTGCACGATTTGTTATCCAACTCTCAAGAAGATACCAAGCTTATGCACCCACCATAAGTCATCCTGAAGAACAGATTGAATGATTTTATGAGGAAATTCGTCATTTAAATAATAAAGGCAAGCAGCACTTGAGTTATGACAGATTTCAATGCGAAAATTGAGCAATGGCAGCAGAACGAAACTTCAGTAGGTAAATTCGGTAACGGCAACTAAACCAGCGTGGAAATACTCTCGTAGAGTTTGCAGAAGCAGAAGGGTTTTTCAACATAAACTCCTTTTTCAAGAAAAAGCCGGAAAGGAAATGGACATGGAGGCATTCCAATGGATTGACAAGTGAAATTGATTTTATTATGTGTAACAAGAAATTTATCATATAATACTGCAGTGTGATAAACAAGTTCAACACAGGTAGTGACCATAGAATGGTAAGATGCAAGATGCACCTGAATGCTAAACTCGAACGTGGCAAGCTCATAAAACAAACAAAGTGTATTGACATGACCAACCTCAAAAAAGATAATAATAATACCTTCACATTGGAACTAAGGAACAGATTCTCTGCTCTAGAAGGCCTAACGTCGGAAGAAATGGTCATCTCTGAAGTTAACAGAAAACTAAACAAGGGTCTTATGGAAACAGCAACAAAAATAGTTGGTACTAAGAACAAGTTGCATACGAACAAATTATCAGGAAAAACCAAAATTCTGATGCAAAAAAGGAAAGAGATGAGGACAACTAAAGGAGATGTGACTTTCAAAGTGGAATATATAAAGCTATGCAAGACGGTACAAAAACAACCAAAGTTTGAAGAGAGTAAAAGGACATCTGAGTAAGGGAATAAAACAGATTATGGCTCTGAGAAAAGAAAATGGCTCTGTAACAAGAAATAGAGGTGAAATTTTGACAACAGTGAAAGATTTCTACTGAAATCTATATGAAAGGGATGATGCATGTACTCCAGAAATTACGAAAAGTACCAGAGTTCTTCCAGTCCTCCCAGCAGAAGTTACACATGCAATCAAGAACATGAAACGGGGAAAAGCTCCAGGAGAAGATGGAATTACTGTAGACATCATACAAGAAGCAAGTGGAGAAAATGAAACAGTACTCGTCCAAGTTTTCACTCGATGCCTTAATGAAGGGATGATTCCTGAAAATTGGAACAACGCTACAATGATCTTGCTACATAAAAAAGGTGACATTGAGGATCTTAGGAACTACTCACCTATCATCCTCCTATCAGTAGTGTATAAAATCTTCACTAAAGTTCTTTCACACCGCTTGAAGGTGACACTGGACATGGCTCAACCGAGAGAACAAGCTGGATTCAGCAGTGGCTACAGCACTAAAGATCATAGCCACGTACTGAGGGAACTAATTGAAAGAGAGAGGGAATATGAACTTCCATTATGTATGTCTTTAATTGATTATGAAAAGGCCTTTGATTCGGTGAAACCATCAGCAGTTACAATGGCTTTGAAGTCCTGCGGTATTGAAGATGCATACATTAATATTATTAATAACATCTATGAAAATGCAAGTGAAAAGATTCGGCTGTTTGAGAATTCAGCACAAATAAAAATTGGAAAGGAAGTAAGACAAGGTGACACTATATCTCCCAAACTCTTTAATGCCACATTGGAAAATGTCTTTCAATCACTGAACTGGGAAAACAAAGGGATAAAGATTAATGGAGATTATCTAACTCACCTTCGTTTTGCTGATGACGAATTCATTTTTGCAACTACCCCATTAGAGCTGCAGAGTATGACCCAGAAACTTGCTGACAAGAGTAAAGAAGTGGGATTCGAAATGAACTTTCAGAAGATAAAAGTGATGTACAATGCTTTTACAAAAAAGGATGATTTATCGATTCATGGGGAAAATCTGGATATAACCAATACATACATTTATCTTGGACAGCAGATATCAAGTGAGGGTCACATTGATGAAAAAATTAATCGGCGTACAAAACTTGCCTGGAGAGCTTTTGGAAGAAACAGCATAATTTTCAAGAGCAATATGCCATTATGTCTTAAAAGAAAAGTGTTTGATTAATGCATCCTTCCAATGCTTACGTATGGTGCAGAGACGTGGACCTTAACTAAAAGAGACATACAAAGGCTGCAGACAATTCAAAGAAGCATGGAGAGGTGCATGCTTGGTGTAACCAGGAGAGATAAGAAGAGGAACTCGTGGATCCAAAAAATGACAAAAGTGGAAGACATCATGATCAGAGTTAAAGCCCTGAAATGGCAATGGGCTGGACATACTGCCAGAAGGACAGACCATTGATGGACAGCCGAAATTTTAGATTGGATTCCAAGGGACAGGAAAAGACCCAGAAGAAGACCACGTGGAAGATGGGTGGATGAAATTCGAAAGTATGCGGGAGTGACATGGAGGAGACTGGCACAAGACAGACCGTTGTGGAGGAAACTTGGGAAGAGTTTCATCCAGCAGTGGATTGATAATAGTTAACAATGATGATGATGATATATGTATATATAATAACGAAATGCAAAACCCAAAGAGAATTTTTTTTAAAGAAAACAAGACAAAAAATTCCGAGAGTGAGCAGAAGAAAACACCACTCCAAACCCCAACCGTCCGAAGTAAGCGAGCTCCTAAAAGGGAGACCAAACAAACAGAAGAACGCAGGGAAGCAGATCAATGACTAGTTCTCCAATGGCTTCGTCACGGGCAAAAATAAAGAAAATCACTCACTTATCTACTGAGACCAGTGAAGTGTGGGTTTCTGCTGATCTAGTTTGCTATAAGGACAGATTAAATTAAAAGTTAAACTTGACATATTAAAAAGGGATTGCTAACCCAACCCAGCAAACTAATTTACTTTGCCCGCCGGCACAATAACAACCAAGAGAATATCAGCTTAATACTTTTATGGAAAGATGACGAGCCCCCCAAAATTTTGCAACTCCAGAGAAAAAAATAAATACTGAAAGAGAGCGAAAAGTCTAATCGAAGAAAAGTTCAACAAAAAATATAAAGCGAAATCTTTTACCCTGCCACATGAAATTGAAAAACATAATAATAATATTAAATTTAAATAACAACAAAGAGAAATTGGAATATTGAAAAATTACAAATTTAAACCAAAATATTTAAGAAAATACTAGCTTAAGGTGCACAGGTATAAATGCAGAGTTTAAAAACCAGAGAACGAGCCCAGCAAACCAAGTTGCAAGTCTCAGAGAAGCAAGGGACATGCCCAAGACACTAAGCAAAAATATGTAAACAAAGTAAAAATTTAAATCCAAAGAACCAAGTTGCAAGTCTCAGAGAAGCAATTGATATGCCCTAGACACACAAGAAAATTATTTAAAAGATAGTTAAGTTTAGTGCACACCTATAATAAACAAATATTCACTCCATACCTAAAAACGTTAACACGACCTAATTATAAAATGAAAAATGAAATAATATGTAATGTAGTGTTTTGCTAGTACAACTAAAATTACTTACAAAATATTGTTCTAATCATTTAATCCACAGAAAGGCGCTAAGCCAAAGAAAATTGAACTTGTAACTAACCTCTGGTAACAGTCAACAAAGGGATTTAAAACTCTGTCCATAATCCCGCGGAAATCTATTAACGCAACCAAAACGAACTACCAACGTCCAAAGAGTGTTGAAGTACCAACAAACCCAAATTAAAATTAAAATAAAAGAAATACTACAAAATACAGAAATACAACTATCCAGCCCATTGTAGAGCTGGGAGCATTTTTCTCACAGCTAACTGAAGGGGCACATCATCGCAGAGTCATCTAGCGGTACCTTCCTTTAGTACCTTCCTGGGAAGCAAAGCAAGAAAGTACCACTGTGGAATCCGTAAAACTCCAGAATTAATGTTCTGAAAAAACCACCACGAATTTTCAGAACAAACCTGAATACTAGTAGGCCCTTCCGGGGAGTAGATAATTTATATCTCTGCTCCCAATAGTTCTAAAAGTATTACAATAACCTAAATATTAGTATCCTTCCCAAAGCTTTGATAATTAAGTATTACTAATTTTTCTTGCTTTTATTCTTATATATATATATTTTCTGAAATTTTTTCTTAAGGGTTTTTTTTATGCTTTTTTTTTGTATAGTTTTAATTATAACCTTCTTTTTGTGAATCAAAGGAAAGGGAGAGAATAGTGAATATTAGGATCCTAAATTGTTAGTTGACCACATTTTATCTGAACCTCGAAAAATAGCTTTAATTTAGACTTTAAATTAAGACTTCCATCTTAACTCTATGCTTGAGAAATATTAGTTCTCAAGCATAGAGTTAGGTTTTTAGGTTTTGAGAACTATTAGTTCCCAAGCTTTGCTTCCCAGGAAGGTTCTAAAGTTGGCCGCTAGATTGCGATGGATGTGCCCTTTCAGTTAGCTGTGAGTCTTCCCTTGACCAAAGTGTTCCTAGCTTTGCAATGCGCTGGTTAGTTGTATTTATGTATTTAGTAGTATTTCTTTTATTTTAATTTTTATTTTGGTTTATTGGTACTTCAACACTCTTTGGACGTTGGTAGTTCGTTTTGGCTGCGTTAATAGATTTCCGCGGGATTATGGAAAGAGTTTTAAATCCCTTTGTTGATTGTTACCAGAGGTTAGTTACAAGTTCAATTTTCTTTGGCTTAGCGCATTCCTGTGGATTAAATGATTAGAACAATGTTTTGTAAATAATTTTAGTTGTACTAGCAAAACACTGCATTACATTATATTTCATTTTCCAGTTTATAATTAGGTCGTGTTAACGTCTTTAGGAATGCAGTGAATTTTCGTTTGTTATACACTGAAGAGCAATTGAATTAGAGATACCGGTCTAGTAACGTGCAGCACCACCTTTCGCCCTGATGACGGCGGTGATTCGTCTCGGCATGGACTCGACAAGACACCGGAAGCGTTGGGAAGTCATACGGATCTACGACCCCTGAACAAGCTCCCACAGTTCACGAAGATTTGATGGAGGGGGGGGTCAGAGACTCGAACATCTCTCTCGATGGCATCCCAGATGTGCTCGATGGGATTGAGGTCAGGTGACCTAGCTGGCCAGAGAAGTGAGGTCACGTCGGTGGAGTGTTCATCCAACCATTCGGATACAATTTGGGAGCGATGGCACGGTGCATTGTCTTGTTACAGGATGAGGTCCATAGCAGGATATTGAAGACACACAAGCAGGAGCAAATGGTAGTCCAGGATATCCCGGTAACGTTGACCTGTGAAGGACGATGTCACACGTACCAGGGGTCCGATTTTGTGCACGTAAACAGTCCCCAGACGAGAATGCCACCCCTACCAGCTTGAGTACTCTGCTGGCAAGAAGGATCCATCGCTTCATTTGGTTTGCGCCGTGTAAGCAGGTATACCATCGTGAATCTCGACTCATCAGTTCAGGCAACATTTTCCCACATGTCTATGGTCCAGTGGCGATGTTACAGCGCCCATGCTAATATTTGCACCCTGTGATGTGCGGTCAGCAGCGGTACCCTCGTGGGACGATGGCTTCTGTACCCCATAGCGAGGAGATGGTTCTGGATGGTATGGCTGCTTACACGTGTCGCTCGTCTATCCGCTGTAACAATGCGAGCTAGCCAACGATGACCCCGCTCATCCACACGCTGTTGTCTACGGCAGTTGGCCCTTGAAGGGATGGTTTTACCAGATTCGACGTACTTACGGTGCACACGTGACACAGTGGCTCGTGAAAATCCCAGTGCCTGCACGACTTCCGAGATGGAGTGGTCCATTCGTCGGGCCCCGACAATTTGCCCACGATCAAATGCGCTTAGATCCTTCGCCTTACCCATACTGCGTCCGACTCTTACTGAATCCCGTCGCATCACTCCTTATATTGTCGGATCGCTGCATACGTCATGTCGTTTCCCTTTACAGGGCCGGCCACAGCGCCGCATTTGCATAACGCCAGCTGTCTAATTGAATTGCTCTTTAGTGTCGGTGTGCACTAAACTTAACTATCTTTTAAATAATTTTCTGGTGTGTCTAGGGCATATCAATTGCTTCTCTGAGACTTGCAACTTTGTTCGCTGGGCTCGTTCTCTGGTTTTTCAACTGTGTATTAATACCTGTGCACCTTAAACTAGTATTTTCTGAAATATTTTGGTTTAAAATTTTTAAATAATCCAATTTCTTTTTGTTGTTACTTGACAGGCTAAAATACTTTACTTTATATTTTTTGTTGAACTTTTCTTTGATTAGGCTTTTCGCTCTCTTTCAGTATTTATTTTTTTCTCTGGAATTGCAAAATTTTGGGGGCTCGTCATCTTTCCATAACAGTATTAAGCTGAGATTCTTTTGGTGGTTGTTGATGTGAGGTCGGGCAATGTAATTTAGTTTGCTGGGTTGGGTTAGCAAACCTTTTTAACATGTCAAGTTTAACCTTAAATTTAATATGTCTTTATAGCAATCTAGATTAGCAGAAACCCACACTTCACTGGTCGCAGTAGATAAGTGAGTGATTTTCTTTATGCCTGCCCTTGAAGAGCCATTGGAGAATCGGTCACTGACTTCCCTGCGTTCTTCTGTTTGTTTGGTCTCCCTCATTAGGAGCTCGCTTACTTCGGACGGTTGGGGTTTGGCACGTTTTTTTCTTCTGTTCGCTCTCGGAATTTTTTGTTTCGTTTTCTTTAAAAAAAAATTCTGTTTGTGTTTTGGACTTCGTTAGCATTGTGGTTTGATCTTTCTTTTATGCAGCCTCTGTCGCTTTGGAATTTCAAATTTGTATTTTGTTGTTTGTTTAATTCTCTTGTTGGTTTTTTGGTATATATAGATATATAGTCCGATTTGAAAATTTCTTTTTGCATTCAGAAACTTCCAATTTCGCCGCTAGAGGTTGTAAATGCAGATGATGTCGAATTTAAAAATACATTTTATTCCACATATTTGCTTCTAAACAACCGACTGAAAAAAATATGTTGTCTTTCGATTCCATTTATGTCCAAGAGTATTTTAGATATAGTTACTTTTTCAAATTACGCATAGATTTATCGCTAGAGGGCGTAAATTAAATTACATTTTCCCCGATAACTCTTCTTCTAAAACTACGATTTGAAAACAAATTTCTTTAGAGGATACACCTCTTGATGGAAAATCTTTTGTGTATAATTTCAAGTTTTTGGTAAAGAATACTTTGGACACCAGGGGGCGTAAAGTCACATTTTTATTTTGTCGATATCTCTGTTTCTAAGAGTCCGATTTGAAAAATTCTTTCGATGTTGGAGAGCGTTTCCGGTGCGAAATGTTTCTCATATAAATTCATGTTTTCCTTAACGCACAAGTTTGCAACCAGTGGGCATAAGCTCACGATTCCGTTTACATCAATATATGAGGGATTAAAAACCCGATTGAAAAACTTCTTTCTGCCGTCAGATACTATTGTTTTCCATACGGGCTCCATTGACTTTGAATAGCTATGATAAATTTAATTTGAGCCAGAACTGATTCAAAACACTTGCCTATTACACCCGAAAATTCGGTGTCATCTTTCTTGTTGCTGTTTCTATTTAAGAGTCTTGGTTAGTTTTCTGTTAAATTCAGAGATGTCTATACTTCGTCCGACGTTAGACCTACTAAAGCAGAGAATCTTTTCCTCAGTTACAATTTGAAGGTATTATGGTGTTTTTTAGGGTTGGTCGTGTCAATACAGTTTGTTTGCTTTATGAGCTTGCCACGCTCGAGTTTAGCATTCAGGTGCATCTTACATCTTACCATTCTATGGTCACTACCTGTGTTAAACTTGTTTAGCTCACTGCAGTCTTCCATGACAAATTTCTTGTTACAAATAATAAAATCAATTTCATTTGTCAATCAGTTGGGATGCCTCCATGTCCATTTCCTTTTCAGCTTTTTCTTGAGAAAGGAGTTCATGATGAAAAACCCTTCTGCCACCGCAAATCCTACGAAAGTATTTCTATGCTGGTTTCTGGAACCGTGACCGAATTTACTTACTGAAGTTTCATTCTTTTGCCGTTGCCCTATTTTCGCATTGAAATCTCCCGTAATGATCTTCAAGTGCTGCTTGCCTTTATTATTTAGATGACGAATTTCCTTATAAAATTCTTCAATTTCTTCTTCAGGATGAATACGTCTTTAATTTTCTTTCCTTTTTTTTAATCATTTTTCATTATCGCCCAACAAAACAAAAAGGCTCAAGCAATACCCAGACATTCAAGTCAGCGAAGAGCGACCAGCGGATCAGAGATGGACCATTGTCGCGAAGAATATGATATCATCTGCCGTCCTGGAAGCCATCAAGCGAGAACTAGGTGATAAACCACAGAGTAGCGAGCACACGCTGCAGAATATAATGCAATGTCTGACGACAAACATGAGACAAATCCAGAAGACCGGATCGAACAAGGCCAGCGTGTGCCATCAGCGTTTCCCAACGAATTCAGGACAGCCGTCTTAGAGTTCGAAGAAATGGACCCTACCATGAGACATAGAATACCGAGACAAAGACCTAATAGAGGTCTATGACAAACAACAGAGCATCTCGACAAGTATGTGCTGCCAGCTTACCTAGATGAAAATGGCACCACGTTAGAATCCATCCACACGGCTGTGTACTGTGTCGCAGTTGCAGCCACAGGACTAAACGGGAAAAACACCATCCATCAAAAGGAACAAAGGACCAAGAAACCTATCCTACCATCATGGCCGAGTTTATGAACTTCGGAAGAAAATCAGCCAACTCACAGAGTACATAAAGGTAAATAGGTCCAAGAAGCTAGTAGGAAAGTCATCCTGAAAAGCACCAACGTCCACACCGGGTTCGAAGAAAACCAGCAAATGGAAGAATACTTAGACACGCTGAAACAAAGTGTACTAGCTATCAGCAAGAGACTAAAATGATACAAAGAGAACACACAGCAACATATGAGCAATAACACATTCGAAAACGATGAGAAAAACTTCTATCATAACATTCCATAAAGACATCAACGGCGAAGGACCACCAGAATGTGAAGCGGTAGAAAAATTCAGGAGTAACCTTTGGGCAAGGAATACGAACCCCAAAAGCAATGCCGCATGGCTACAGCGAGAAAAAAGCACAACGAGACAATATCAAGAAATGGCCGACTGAAAGATCACAGCAGAGGACTTTCAGCGAGACATAGCTAACACACACAGGTGGGAAGCACCAGGTGTTGATAACATCCATAACTACTGGTACAAGAAGTTCACCTGTATATAAAAATATCTATCAGATCAACTGACCAACATGATCTAAAATTCAGCCCTAATCCCGGATTTCCTCACCCAGGGAGTAACGATACTAAAGGCTAAAGATGAGGACACAAAAAATCCAGCCAACTATCGACCAATAGCGTGTCTATCTACGCTGTATAAGATCCTAACAGCATGCATCGACAATCAGATAATGAGGCACATAGAAGGTCAAATAATGATTGCAGAACAGCAAAAAGGATACCAACTGGACTGTAGAGGACGCAAAGAACAGCTTACCATCGACGCTGTGTTGTAATGGAGCAAGCTTTCATGATGCACTCCAGCATGTACACAGCATAGACTGAAGAGCAATTGAATTAGAGACAGCTGGCGTTATGCAAATGTGGTGCTGTGGGCGGCCCTGCAAACGTAAACAACAGGACGTATGCAGCGATCAGACAATATAAGGAGTGATGCGACGTGATTCAGTAAGAGTCGGACGCAGTATGGGTAAGACGAAGGATCTAAGCGCATTTGATCGTGGGCAAATTATCGGGCATAACAAATGGGTCACTCCATCTTGGAAGTCGTGCAGGCACTGGGATTTTCACGAGCCACTGTGTAACGGGTGCACCGTGAGTACATCGAACCCGGTAAAGCCATCCCTGCAAGGGCCAACTGCCGCGGAACAACAGCGTGTGGATGAACGGGGTCATCGTCCGCTAGTTCGCATTGTAACCGCGGATAGACGGGCCACAGTGCAAGAAATCCCTCGGCAATTTAACGCTAGTGCACAAAAACGTGTAAGCAGCCACACCATCCTGAACCATCTCCTCGCTATCGGGCACAGAAGTCATCGTCCCACGAGGGCACCGCTGCTGACCGCACATCACAAGGTGCAAAGACTAGCACGGGCGCGGGAACATCACCACTGGACCCCTAGACACGTGGAAAAATGTTGCCTGGACTAATGAGTCGAGATTCACGTTGGTACATGCGGATGGTAGGATACGAGTACGGTGGAAAACACATGAAGCGATGGATCCTTCTTGCCAGCAGGGTATTCGTCAAGCTGGTGGGGGTGGCATTCTCGTCTGGGGACTGTTTACGTGAACTGAAATGGGACCCTTGGCACGTGTGACATCGTCCCTCCAAGGTGAACGTTACCGGGATATCTTGTACGACCATTTGCTCCCGTTTGTGCGTCTTCAACATCCCACTGGGGACCTCATCCTGCAACAAGACAATGCACCTTGCCATCGCTCCCGAATTGTATCCGAATGGTTGGATGAACACTCCACCGACGTGACCTCACTTCCTTGGCCAGCTAGGTCACCTGACCTCAATCCCATCGAGCACATCTGGGATGCCATCGAGAGAGATGTTAGAGGCCCTGATCCCCCTCCATCAAATCTTCGCGAACTGCGGAAGCTTGTTCAGGGGCTGTGGATCCGTATGGCTTCCCAACGCTTCCGGTGTCTTGTCGAGTCCTTGCCGAGACGAATCGCCGCCATCATCAGGGCGAAAGGTGGTGCTACACGTTACTAGACAGGTATCTCTAATTCAATTGCTCTTCAGTGTATATCGAGTACCGTAAGGCTTACGATTACGTACCCTACAGCTGGCTGAAAGAGGTTCTTGAGAACTACAGAGTAAGTCCTGTAGTCATCGATTTCCTTAACGCGGCCATGACAGGATGGAAGACAACAATCAAAGTCGAGAACATAACAACCAATCCCATTCACATAAGTAGAGGCATCTTCCAGGGAGGTTCACTGAGCCCACTATGGTTCTGTCTAGCACTCAACTCGCTGTCAACCATGCTCAACGAGAGCAAGTGTGGGTTTACCATCAAGTACAACAAAACCAACAAGTACAAATTCTCTCACCTCATGTACATGGATGACATCAAGCTGTACGCATCATCGCAGAACCAACTCCAGCAACTAATCCGGATCACCAAGGGCTTCAGCAATGATATCAGGATGGCATTCAGCCTATAGAAATGCGAGACACAAGGTATGAACCAAGGAAAGCATGATGAACGTAGCTACCAATTGAAGACCGGAGAATAGATCGCAGCTGTGGAGGAAGGGGAAGTCTATAAGTACCTTGGTATGCTTCAGGCATAACGCCTAGAATACAAAGAAATCAAAAACAATCTAGCAGCCAAATACAACCAACGGTTGAGGAGACTAATGAAGACCAAGTTCAATGTTTGCAACATCACTAGAGCTATCAACGCATACGCAGTTCAAGTCCTCACGTATTCCTTCCGAATCATCAAGTGGACCACAACAGAGCTTGAGGAAATAATGCGCAATACCATAACAACCCTCACTAGAGATCGCCAGCACCATCCGAAGTTAGCAGTAGAAAGGCTGATCATTGGACAGGTAGTAGGATGACGGTGAATGATTGATTTCTTGGAACACCGAGACAAAGAAATCAGCAGCCTGAGAAAATACTTCCATCAGTGCAAGGGATAAACCAGATACTTCAGATATAAACCATTACCTCATCAAGCGATTAACTAGAGTGACAAGAATTACACAGCCCTAGATCTCTCTACTCAGAACATCGAGATTGGAACGAGGGAGCCAAAAGAAAAAGTTTGGGACAAGAAAGTCTTACATGGAAGGCACACATGTTCGATATGCAATCGGACCATGTTAATAGACTGCCTCCAATGCATGGCTAACAAACGGATCCCTCTTCCCCGAGACCGAATAGTTTCTGATGGCTGTACAAGAAAGATAAAGTAGTAAACACCTGAAACTACCGTAAGCATGTTGTGAAGGACAAGCCAGTGGAAAGCGACACATGTCGGCAATGCCATCAAGCCCCAGAGACCATCCAACATATCACAGCAGGGTGCAGAGTCGTTACGCAAACAGAGTACACGAACAGGCACAATCAAGTCGCCAAGGTTGTCCATCAGAATTTGGCAAGAAAGCACCACCTCATTACAACTGAGCCTGTCCCCTACTATAAGTATGAGCCAACAACGCTTCTAGAGAAAAACACCCACAAGATGTACTGGGATAGATCGATCAGAACAGATAAAACCATCCCCCACAATCGGCCCGACATCGTCCTGGTCGACAAGGAAAAGAAGTCAACATATCTGAATGACATAGCCATGGCCAACACGTGCAACATCCAAAAGACTTCGGAGAGAAGCTGTCAAAGTATAACGACCTGAGATACGAAGTCAAGGAAATGTGGCATACGGAGAACGTCACACCGTCCCCATAGTAATATCAACCACAGGAGTTGTACCTGAGACCATTCACAGCTCTGTACAGACACTAGACCTTCAACTTAACACCTACAAGGAATTACAGATGGCAGCTATCCTGAACATACCACTTCCCATACTTGGTGCGTCGTACCCGTCCCGGAAGGAAGATAAGAAAAACCTCAGGAAGAGGTGGAATCTCAAATAATAATAATGCCGAACAGTATAGATCTTTCTGCTTAAAAAAAATGTTTTGTCTTGGCGGTCAAGATGCACAAAAAATTTCATGTGAATATAACTCAGCGGCTGATAATTGAATGGCATAAGACTTTACGCATACATTTAGAATATATTAAGTTAGACTGATTAATTTGTGTTAATTGCATCTTTGATTCTTTTTTCCTCATGAACCCGAGGACGTGATTTTCTCTGCATAGCTTTGGTGCCCTGCGAAAAGCCACTTTGACAGCAATCTGTTATATAGCCAGTGCAAGGATTTTTAGGCGTCATTTTCAGTAGGCGAGTACAAAATTTCACACTTTCTTTAAAAATAAGTACGGTCGGTTGTTATAAGAAATGAAAAAAAATGTTGACGATCCTGAAGGTTAGAAATTATTCAGAAAGTGCGTGTATATACATTACATTACCTTAATACATTCCTATAGAGCCATTTCGAATCCTGAGGAAACGCATTTCAATGAAATATTCTAAGCAATGAAACCTAAGCGATCTTGATATGCGCATATGGCTGCTTCGTTTGACAGAAAAAATATTTTTAAGTAACAAAATTTATCGATTGATCATTCGTTCGAAGAAGGAAATCAATAAATACTCATACAACAAAAGTGGGAAACCTGGTCTCAACGGCGATAGAAATTGTAGTTATTGGAAAACCTGCCATCGGAATGTCACGTGGAACTTGGCGTGAATTGAAATGCTCAAGAGGCTGCTCTTGATCCTCTTAACGACGCCAGAAATATTAACAGTCTTGAACTTTTCTTGATTACTTTAGCATTTCTTGCCCTGAACCACCAGAGAAGAACACTTTAGACTCAACGAGCTCAAGATATTTCTTTTGGCTCTGAAATTGTTTTTTTTTTTCAGACTCTTTCTTGTGAGATGCGAGAAGCCTAACCTTTTGCCAAGATATGAATGACTGCCTTCCGAGTCTGGAAGAAATAACTTAATGATGCATTTACCGAGTTATTTTCTAATGAAAGATTCTTAAACTTAAAATTTTTCATAAACCAAGCGAACTTCATTTTTGCATGTTGCTCCGAGGCAAAAATTTCTCATCAACATCTCACTAGAGATGACCCCTTCTGCTTCAAGTAATTGTGTTATACTTAAAGAACGAAGGGAAGAAAATGACGTTTCGCGAGTGAAAGAAGAAAAATAAAGCTGATAAATGCATTATCGTGAAAATGAACAGCGATGGAAATTTCGGAAGACATAAAAATGTCACACGCGAGAACATAAACCAATAGTTAGCTATCATTGTATAAAATCACCCCAGACAAATTTTTATGTGTTAAGAATTCAATTTATTAACATACTAGTTGGGGCATATTGTACGGTCGTTTACAGCTATATATTCCTATTATTTTTCTTGTAATTCTCACTTCATCATTTGGAAAATTCTAGAGGATTTAATGCCATCGATAGAGTATTTTACTTTTGATATTAGTCGTTTAAATCACTGAAAAGCTAGTAATGTTCGTAGAGAATTTCGTCAACATATATTCGAATATTCGAATATATATTCAAAATTATTGTCCCTTTTATATATTTTTGTGTAGCGCTCTTTTAAAAATATTTGCCTCTATTTTTTGTTACAGTACCAACTTGTTTTCTGAGTAACATAATCTGTTTTGTTCCTTTACTGAGGTAACCATTTGTTTTCTTCAGATTTCGATTGTCTCAGTTGCTTTTTTTACTGATCCAAAGTGAATTTCCTTATGTCTTCAGCGGTACTTTCGCATGCTCTCTTTGATGCACTATAAATTCCATTTTGGAAATAATATTTTCTTTATTTGTCTTCATCAACCTTCTCTTTTGCATAAATATTTTATTTGTTCTGGTATTTTCTTCATGTGCTTTTTGTTCTAAGTACAACCTATTTTTGTTGCTGTGTCCATGAAGACCTTGGTAATTTTTTCTGTTAACTTCGAAGATGTATACTTCTCCTGTTAGACCTTCTAGTGAATAGTTCACACGCGAGAACGAAAAGCAATAGTTAACAGAAAAATACATTATCTATGAAAAAAAGTACTATGAAAAAAACAGTAGTATAAGTACTATGAAAGAAGCAGTTTCCCATTTTCCAGTCTTATCACATTTTTTAAGGATTTTCCTTGTCAATATTTTTCGTTTTATTTTATTATAGTTATTGTGTGCACACACACACACACACACACACACACACACACACACACACACATGTATACTCTGGAAAGCTACAAAAAAAAAACCCTTCTAAAACTGCGAAAACCATGAAAATCTAACCAGGCAAAAGCAGCCGAAAAGAATAATCAAGAGTTATAGGCAATTAAAAAACAGCAGGTATAACAACCGAACTGAAAAAACAGGCAAAGGCAAAAAAAGGCAGGAACAAGTAGGAAATGAATGCTGAAATTTCAAGTCTGCTAGGCGTGGCGTCATAGATAACACTTTTTCGTTTCTGCAAAGGTCTAGCAAACGAGGGTTTCTACTACGACATATTTTTTTATGTGCAAATTAAATAATCAATTCATCTGATATACTCCACATTGAAATTACAAATAATTGGTTAAAACAACCCTTAAAATAAAAATCACATAACTTAACACTACAAACATGCTGTACGCTGGCCCGAACCTTCGTTGCCGCCCCGGTGGCGCAGTGGTCTAAGCGATGGCCTCTGATCATTCGTCCGAACGGGGTCCGGGTTCGAATCCCGGTGAGGCATGGATGTTGTGTTTGTCTTACGGCACTGGCTCTCTCCCTTCCCTGGAACCAGTGACCCTAAATTAGGGACGGGCGACTGCTTATAGCCCATTGAGTTGCTCACGGTGGTCGTTATACCTCCAATAAAAAAAAAAAGCCTTCGTTAAAAACATAAAATAAAAATGACATATTTTCGTCTTAAAAATTTTTTGAAATGTTAAAAATACTTGATGGGTATCAAAAAGAAACATAAAATTACGAATATTTTAGGGTGTAATTTTTCGTTTTTCCTTATATATTAAAATTTATTTAATATTTTCCTGGTGTTTCTGCATATTTGACATAGCAGAAATCCAAGTTTGCTTGGCCTGTGAAGATTGTTATTTGTGCGGGTCCTTGAAAAAGCCGTTTGCGACAACCATCAAAATTTTCTGCAATGCTTCCATCTCATTCCGAGCAAATTTTGACTGGTTTTTGGTTTTCATGATTTATTTTGGATTGGTTTTTAAACATCAGTTTTTGGAATAGATGTTTTTTAGTCTTTGTGTGTTTGTAACTTTCTTTGCTGTTTCTCTTGAAAATTCTTTTCTGCAGCTATTTAGCGCGCTTAGGTTTGCAGTGTTTTTGTGGTGGTTTTAAGAGCGTCTTGGTACATATGTGTAAATAGAAGTATCTGTTCTGTTCACAAAAACTGTTAAGATCCATCCTTGCCACCACAGAAACAAACTGTAATAAAGGTTTCGTAGCAATGTCGTATCGAATTAATTAAGTGGCTGACCCAAGGCTGGGGCTATCGGGGGCAACGTGCGTCCGACCGACATTATACCGAGCTATCCACGGATTTACACATGGAAGCCCAGGGAGCAAACTGGACTATCAAGGGGGGGAGTCGAACCCCCGTTAGAAAAACGACCTCACGTACTGCACGTAGCGCGTTTGACTACAGTGCTGACAGCGTCATCCCGGTCGTAAGTAGGAAGTAATAAAGAATGAAATAAATACATTTGCAATTCAACGTTAAACAATGTCTCAAAACATTCAAATTGGAGCTAAAAAAATATTATTTCTTGAAAACATTCAGAGTTGTTTGACTGTTTTCCTGCTTAATGCTACATTGCAATTACCGCAATCAAGGATTTTCTCAGGATACCCGGTTCTTTGGGGGTGAAAGACACCCGTACAGAAAAATATCTGTGTAACACTGCACCCCTATGTTGTAAAGCACATTTTTTCGTTTGCTCAAAATTCATTAGTTTATGCATTTTGAAATTTTATAAATTTATGTGTGTTGTGAAAAAATTCTAATTAGAATAGAATACAATTATGGACGATGTCAACTTCTTCCTATGTGTGATAGTACTGTCTTTATCATTTCAATGGGAGATCCCAAAATTCCTCATGTCAAGAATAAAGAGAACAAAGATGAGATAACTTTAAAGGAACTTATTGCGGATGCATTGGCTTAAAAAGCCAAGAAAAAATGCGAGGCAGACTTGATTTTTTAACTGTTGTAAGAAATACAATTGATATACCAGTTTATTAGATAAACCTACCGAGACAGACCTTGGCCAACTGAAAAGTCCGGATTCGTTGGGGTATGGAACATATCAGGAATGTTGTACGATGCGGAAATGAATGCATATACAGTTGCTGTAAATTGAATGGCGGCACGATATCACCGCGAAGAGCCCTTTCCCCCTCATTCTAAAGATATTCGATGAAATTTAAATCTGGGAACTGTGCATGCTTTTGGAAATGTATTGACATGTTTCTGGAACAACTCGGTGACGGTACGGGCCTTATGAGTGCCTACGTTCCCTCTTGGATTTAAGATGCATTATCCGTGGAGTTCAGATGTCCTATGATGGATATTAAAGAGTATGATGAGTGCCAGGGAAACATTCCCACACCAGCACACCGACAAATCTTTGTTTTTTCTTCCAGGAGACCTTTCTTCTGTACTCAACTGCCCCGTGTCAATTCTATTGCGGTTACAGGGGGGATCTTTCGTGTTTTGCGCTGCCTACTTCGGAACTCGCATGATCTTCGGCTGTTGTTGCACATTCGTAACATAGTCTCATAAGTGGTACGTTCGGAGATGACCCTTGGTACATCATTGCTGAATTCTACCGTAACTTGCCCGGTTGCGGCCGGTCTGTTCACTTACACGATTCTTACGAGTCTCTTTGACAAGTCTAATCCATAAGCGATCCTCTTCCACAGGATTGCTGATTGCTCAACATGTTTTGCGTGTCGTACTATTCACGACACATCTGTGCTACGGTTTTGCTTTAAAATTATAGAAGGACGGCCGTTTGGTCGATGCTGACAAATATGTCTATAGCTTACCATCATGGCACATTCAAAGTCTCTCAGACTGCTCGTTTTGCCTATTTCGATCCTCAATAGAACTCCAACTGATACTCGATGAGCTGATCTGCTTAATTTGTACTCCACAACGCGCTCAGGTGCCGTCTTACTTCTTGAAGTGAGTCATTTATGTGACAAGGGCAAGCGTCACTCTAAAACTGACGAACCACACTGTAAACAATTCATTATCCCCCTCCCAGGGTTGATACAGGTGATGATACGAGTGCAAAACAGTCAAACACAAGCATCTTCTGTAGCTACAAGTCCAAGGTGTCAGTTCCATTGTTTCAGTTATCTTTTTTTGTTTCAGGAATCTATTTTTCCGATAACAGCAATAAAAATCAGCGATGATTAATCTGTTTCTAAGATTATAGTACAGCAACACTTATATTTGAACTTTTACATACTTTTGTTTGTCCCCAACTATCGCATTTCGATTAGCGTTGTTGCCACCTACCCTTGTCCATCACTTTATGCAGTGCTTTAGTTGCTACAAAGTGACAATCTCACTAATGGAACCTCTGAGAAAGTCATCATGACATCTCTCTGCTATATCCTCCTTCCAACCACGCAACGATCAAAAAAAAAAAAAAAAAAAAAGAGAAGGAAGAGAGGAAAAAGAAAAGGAAGAAATAAAAAAGAAAAGAAGAGATGTGAAAAACAAAATACTGAACAGACTAAATCGCCAGCGAAATGTCTTGCAAACTTTTTGTGATAGAAATGTAGATGTATTTCATCAGTATCGTACCAAAATTATAGAAAATGGTGGTAAAAGTGGCCTGTAGTAGAAGACAAATAATCCACCAGATGACATTTCAAGTCAGGAACAATGAGTATTCATTCTGCAGGAATGGAGCAAAAACAAAAGCAAAAAAAAGAAAAAAAAACTGAATAAAAAAATAAACAAATAAATAAAAAGAAAGCTGCGTCTATTGTAGAGCGGTCACAGTAGCTGGTTTTTTGCTATTGTTCAAATTGAGGTTTCACTGCTGGATGAGGTATGGGTGACGCGCTCTTCCTATGGCGTTGGTTCTTCCTCCCAAATTTGGTGCCACTGATGGAGGAACAAGTAGCAGCACCAAATTTGGGCCAGGCGACAGCTTACAAACTTAAGAGTTGATCATGGTGACCGTTAAAGCCCGAAACAAAAAACGATAAATTCTCCAAGTTTAGTCTTGTTCCAGAAAGAAAGAACAGCAAGAGAATGCAAGTAAGTTTAGGAGCAAATAAAGTCATCTCGTTTTCCGAAAATGTACTCTCTGACACCGATTCACTCTTATTTCGACATGATTTGTACGGGATTTACTTTCACTCAGGAGAAAGAACTTTCACAGGGGAGATACAACTTTTCATTTCTTCCACACTAACGGACTGCTACTCAATTTGCAAATCTGTCATGCTATCGTTTTCCGCATGATCTCAACGGAGCTGAGATCTTAAAAACAGAATGGCGACTACGAAACACAAATATCGTTTGCTAGGAACCATTTTCGAGGGGAAGCTGCATTGTTAACAAAGAAATATTTCCCTATTGAAATCGAAAGGCGTCAACCAAAAACTAGTGGCACGCATTATCATTCATGAGTGTGGATCGAAATGTGAAATATTTCACCACTTCCATTACGTTGCTGCCTTCCTACTGGGCAGTTGGATATCACGAATACTTCCGTTTCGGTACCATGCTAGCAACTCTTTTAGTAATCTAGCCATACGACTCCGAACCTTTTGTTGTTTTCTCATATCCCTAGTATTCATTTCTAATTCTTCTTTAGATTGTATATTGCAAATTCTTTCTAATGAAAACTGAAAGGCAAAACAAACCGCATTTAAAAGTAACGAGTTCGCATCTGATTTCAATATCTAAAGGCTATAATTTTTTGGAAACTGAAAAGGAATTAAAAAAAGGGGACTGGAAATGAGAAGGAACAATTAAAAACAAACAAAATCCCAATTATCAAAGGTAATTTTTTTGGTGGCAAAAAAGAGGTCAGTGTAATGTTTTGAACAAAATAAGAAAAATAAGATATATCAACACTTGCACTATTACACACTCACACACACCGGCAATAAAGAAATAATTACCGTAGTCAGAACGCATACACATCCCACAAGGGAAAAAGTGGCTGCCGCTTCATTTGAAAAAAAAATGGCAGAGGAAAAAGAATGAAGTCGAAATGAAGGAGCACACTATTTAGGAAAAGCTTATTAAATATAATATGGAAATACAATAATGTTATATCAAAAAATAATAACAGCAAGATAAAGAGTGATAATGATAAGGACTAAGCCTGTCTGAATTAAAACCGTGCCTACCTTCGCAGTAGGGATCATCTCCTTCCCACTTCTTTCCCTTTCCACAAGTCCTGGTATTCGGTCCGATGAGTCGGTATCCATAACGACATTCATACTTTACCACAGAGTTGTACGACAACGAAGTATATAAAGCCCTACCATTGGGAGGATCTTCAGGTACAAAACACTGAACAGCTGAAAGAGAGATGTCAGTTAAGTGGGCGAGGGTAATATTTGGATCATTACATGAATTACAAGCTTCTAAGGATGGGAATTTTACTTTCACATTGAAATTTAACTTAGAGTCGAAATGTAATTTATTTTAATTTCAGTTATTTGTTTCCAGTATCCCATCAACAGTCCACCTGGTTTCTTGTCACCACATTTCGTAGCTATCAGTCGTACAGGCAAGCACTGGAAATTTCCCGAGAAATGCAAAATAAGTTACGTCAGTTCAGTTGTACACGTATTACACATAATTTTTAACAATTCATTTCAACCACCTCATGTAAATACACCTAAAACTACAGGCACATAATCGAATGTGGAGCTTCAAGGAACGTTTTTAGAATAAATTTAACGAAAATAACATCTGAATCAAGACTCATTTTTGTGTTTAACCAATTTACAGGCATACTACAAAACCGTATGAACATTTAAAAATTTATTTCCACATGACTTTTTTAGAAATCGTTCTAGATATTCAAAAGTACGGTACATAGACCAAACGTGTAGGATAAATATGATTAGCGTTTATATCTAAAGCGCAGTGACAACAAAAAGCTCACAGACACAGAAACAAAAAAAGCATTTTTTGCCCTCGCCAAAAATGTTTCCTAAAAGATATAAAAATTTACTTATACATTAACTATTAAAACTAGTTTGTTCTTCAAAGCACTGCACATATTTCCGGTGCTTGGGGTTCGCGTAATTTTGGAAGTTATGATAAACTCGGATTATATAGGTATTCACAAAGTGATTCATGAAATCACAATCAAAAATGAGAAAATTGTCGTCTGATATCATATTTCGACTTTTATATTTGTTCTACTGCAATCAAAAACCTCTCAGTTGTGCGATCAAGGTGATATAAAACATGTTCTCTCAGTTGTAGTTGTGCGATTCAGTGCTATTGAAAGAATAACTGAATTTAGTAGTAAAGTACTCGGCTGCTGTTAACGAGAATGTTTCATACCCATTTACGAACGTTGCATACAGCTCGTAGATAGAGGTTCTTCAATGCTTATTGGGTAGACTTCATAAGAATATTTTTTATAATCTATTTCTCGTCATATTCTTCTTGACACTATTCAATTCGTTATCTCAACTCCTAATCAGGATAGTGTTGCGATATTAATCAGAGGATCATACTTCTGACAATTTATGCAGTAAACGTCTAAAAGCGATGGCTTCTGATCATTCGTCCGAAAGGGGTCCGGGTTCGAACCCAGTGAGGCATGGATGTTGCATTTGTCTTACGGCACTGGCCCTTCCCTGGAACCAGTGGCCCTAAATTAGGGACGTGCGACTGCTTCTAGCACATTAAGTTGTTCGCGGTGGTCGTTAAACCTTCAATTAAAAAAAAACTCTAATCACATTCCTGCAGTATGCTGGTTAAGGTTCCGGGGAATCGGCAGGCTATGGGTACGCTGCCCATATTTTCATCGTTCTAATGACATTCCGTTTCAGCTGGTTTAGCGACTGATATTGTTAATCCCTTCCCCCCCCCCAAATATAAACACGATATTCTATTCTTGTTCGGAATAGTAAAATACCCTCAATATACCAAACAGAAACCAGTGAGTCACACGAAACTGAGATGTGACTTAATTAATTGGGTTGTCAGAAAAGTCATGACGTATTTTAGCATCCGATGCCGGTTGGGCGGTTTGGGAAGTACTAGAGTCATGCGCAGCTCTGTTATCGCTATGGCATTCGGCAGTTGCCAGTTTTAGCTGCAGTCTAAAGAGAATAGTGTGTGATTTGGTTGATTTGCGGAGATTTGACATGAAGTTGAAGATGGAAGAACAAACTGTGCATTTTCGCCATATTTTACTGTTTTACTTCCGTAAAGGGAAGAACGAGCGTCAATCTTGTGAAAAGTTGCGTATAGATTACGGTGATAATGCTGTACAAGAACGTCAGTGCCAGCGGTGGTTCGCAAAATTCCGTGCTGGTGATTTTGACCTCAACGATGCTCCTCGGTCGGGGAGGTTCACTGATGTTGATGACGACCAAATCAAGGCATTGATCGAGTCAAACCCACGTTACACGACACGAGAGATTGCAGACACATTGCACATCTATCATTCAAGCGTTCACGACTACCTGAAGAAGCTGGGATACGTAAGCAAGCTCGATGTGTGGGTTCCTCATGAACTCAAAGAAGCTCAATTGACGGCGCGTATAAACATCAACGATATGCTCCTTTTTTAACGATCATTTTTTGAAGCGACTGATAACTGGTGACGAAAAGTGGATTGTGTGCAACAATGTGCTGCGCAACGGTCTTGGTCCCGACGTGCTGCTTCGCCTCAAACGACATCCGAAGCAGACATTAATCAGCGGAAAGTTCTGGTCTCAGTGTGGTGCGATTTTAAAGGTGTCGTGTTTTTCGAGCTTCTACCACGGAACCAAACAATCAATTCGAATGTGTACTGTCGGCAATTGGACAGTTTGAACGAATTCATCATCCAGAATCGTCCAGAGCTCGTTCATCGTAAAGGTGTTGTGTTCCATCACGACAACGCGAGACCACACACAAGTTTGATCACCCGCCAAAAATTATTGGAGCTTGGGTGGGATGTGTTGCCACGCCCAGCATACTCGCCTGACCTTGCGCCGACAGACTTCCACTTGTTTCGCTCTCTTCAACAGTCCTTGCATCGTATAACGGTCAATTCAGATGAGGCTGTAAATCAGCACCTTGTACATTTTTTGCCACGAAAGACAGGTCTTTCTATGAACGAGGCATTCTGCAGCTGACTGAAAGATGGCAGAAGGTTATCGAACAAAACGGGCATTATATCGTTGATTGATCTTTGTTCTTTCTATCAGTAAATGACCTTTGCAAAACATGGCTAAAATACGCCATGACTTTTCCGACAATTCAATAATTCTCTTTACAACATCCAGGGATTAGGAATATGACAGCGCAGGTTAATTCATATGTGCTCAGCTAATTCATAGTAATGCGTTGTCTTTTACAGAACCAGGTAAGGAAAAAAGGGGGCAATCCGATTATCATTCACCATTTATTGGCTGACTTGTAGAAAATCTAAAGGTGAGCAGGAAGCAAGTTTCAAGGATCTGGGAGCGAGGGAAACCTTTGTTTCATTGCACCAATGTTGTGTCAGTTGCAGAAACGTTGCAATCTTCCTTCACAAGGACAGAACGACCAGGTATGCTTTGTCTTTTAATTTTTCAGAAATGTTGCGCAAACTTCTGTGAGTCCCTGTGATCTCATTTTGTCGCAAGCGCCATCATTGCCACCAATTTTAACTTCAGTTTTACCTTATTCACCGATCTGCATCAGCTTCGCGTAGCTCCGTATCAGATAACCGTATAGTACATCTTTTCTTAACGTCTAAGAACTTTTAATATTCTTCCTTCTCAAACGAAAGAGTGTTCATTAAGTTGCTTCAGACTTTTACATAAACTAAACTGCCATCGAGAGCATTAAGAATTTTCAGTCTATAATCCTGGCATCTGTTTTCCCACGAAAGTTTATTTGCAGTTGTTTTGCCATTTAGGGAGATTCAATGAATTATTAAGCAAGTATTTTCTCTAAGGAAATTTTATTATTTTATTATTTGCTCTAAGAAAAAGTTTTACAACAACACCTTATCTCCCGTGGCCAAACATGACACCCCAGGTGGTGTGCCTGCCGAGCACTTTGTAACAACTCTACGGACAGGAAGATATAATTATCTGTTCGATGCAAGAACCATTGAACAATGGTTTTTGCATCAATATCTGTTTGATGTAAGTACCGTCTTCACTGGTTCTTGTCGGACTATTGCTGACGACCTCCCGCGTGGACACTCTTGCAACAATACAGGACATACCCCACAACAGGTTTCAGTTAAACAGGAGGCATGCCACAAAACATAATCTGAACGTTGAATTTCACTCATACCTCATACTGTTTCTCTGCACTAACAAGAACTATCACTGAATGAAGTTGGACAACAGTTTGAAGTGACCTTTAGCAACGTCACCCGAACTTGGAATTGCTACTAGAAAACTGATATTGGGCCGATTGCACATCCATAGGCACCGGCGATTCCTAGAAGTCATTGGGGACTACTACATCAAAATTCTGGCCGGACGACATCCAGCTGGTAACACCGCAGAGTAGTGGAACATCTTTTCAATGGGTACTTGATCCGCTGATTTGTATGGGATAATCCAAATCAACCGAAATACTTGCACGACAGTGCTCACATCAACCACCCACGACAAGCACGCACACTCACCCAGTAACTGGTATGACTGGTTAAGATAGGCGAAGCCTACACCTCGAATAGACCTTGGACAATTGGCACATTACCCTCTTCACGGACGAATGCCGAATCATCCAGGTTTCTTTGAACGGTGCACAACATATGTGGGGAGAGCGAGAATCCGCTGCCCGTTTCCACAATTTGAATAGCGGAATCCACAAAACGAAGGTTTGATGATGTTTCGATAGGAATCATGTATGGTCACCGCATGCCGCTCATTTCGGTCCAGTGCAACTTAACGGCAACATATTATTTGGAAAATATTCTTTGATAAGTTGTGCAGCCCTTAGCCTTAAACAGTGGCTATGGCATCTTTTGGAGAACAACAATGCCCAAGAACAACGAGAGAACTTCACGAAATTTCAGGAAGTGATGATCGCAGGAATGAAAGTGGCCAGCACTCTCGCTCGATTTAAGTCCCATCTGGCATGCTTGAGACCAACTCAAACAGATTACAGAGAAATAGAGAGAGAGAGAGAGAGAGAGAGAGAGAGACAGACAGACAGACAGAGACTGTTTTGACAAAAACCACACAAAAAATATCCCGAAAAGCATTCCACGGATGATACGAGTCTCCATCACTTCCAGGAGTAACGTGACTCCTAATGCACAATAGACCTTAGGTCGCGGTGCTGGGTCAATTTAGTACCCCCCCCCCATTGGTACAAGTAACGTGACTCCTACCGAGGAACCTTAACGCTAACGCGCGTTGGCTCATATTGACCACGTATTTCCAGAACTATTATTTTGGTGTTTAAGTGCATTTTTGGTCCTGTCCTATGAGAGGAAGCGTTGAAGAACAACTATGGCATAATGATTCTGGAAGCGTTGAAGAAGTCTTTCTTATTCAACGCTCCAAGGGGCGTGTGAAGAGGCGTCAAAAAACTGAGATATGTCACTCGGGTGGCTGATGTAGGGCCCTTTCTTTTCCTTTTCTTTTCTTTTAGATGCCAGTTTTTACTTCGTTTTCAAATATGTAATTTAACTTCGTTGGCCAAGTAAAAGCTGTCCCTCAGAGTCCTTCAGTCAATTTATCGATCTTCAAATCTTGTGTTCTGGTGAAAGAAAGTATTCCATGCTCTTTTTTTCAAAGTTTTATTGGTGGAAGTCCATGTTTAACCGACGCATTGCAACCTTGCATTTCTTCAAAGCCATCTGACAGAGTAGTTCTTTATAAGGTAAAGGGAGATGAACTGAATGATCTACGCAATTCTTCATCCCTTTCTCATCCCAGTATATACATTGATTGAAACAACTGTGTCTCACCTGTAGCACAGCTGTTAGGATGCGAGCTTTTTCAGCAGGGTCTCATGCTACCTCTCCTTATCAAATATAAGATTTGTGCTAATTCTTTGAGATTCTGGTTCGACTACATGCCGATTTGCAAATAATACTACACTACAACGCTGTCGTCTTTGATTTAACAATCTTGGACCCTTATGGAGCTCGTCAAATTACAAAGATAAACAAAGAAGAAAACAACAGGTAAGTTGATACATCTCCCTTAAACTATTAAGTCCAGAGCAGGACTTCATAGTTTAAGGGAGATGTATCAACTCTGCTCCTTCCCGTTATATGATTTCTGAAATTTCTTAAGTTCCTAAATACTAGAACTATTGGGTTTTCTCTTTCGTGCTGGCAGCTTTTAGCAATACTTTTGCAAAAAAAAAAAAAAACTTCCTTATGTTATCGGTTTGTCCGTCCATTTGTGGGCAACATATCTCTGCAACTACCAGTACGATTTGAAAAATTCTTTTTGCATTGGGAATCTTGAACTGTGAGAATGATGATCCTTGCATTCAAAATTTTTTTCTAACGACGCACGATTTTGCCGTTACAGAACAAGTAAATCCAAATGATATCCAATTCAAAAAACCGTTTATTCCATATATTTGCTTCTAAACAACTGATTGAAAAATATTCTTTTCCATTTCTATTCTATTTATATCAAAAACTATTTTAGGTACAGTTTCTTTTTAAAGTTACGCACAGATTTTCTACTAAGGGTCGTAAAGGTAAATTGCGTTTGCCCCGAGATTTCTGCTTCTAAAACTTCGATTTGAAAATTCTTCCTGTATCTGATACAGCTCCGGATGGGAAATGTTTTACATATATTTCTCACTTTTGGTAAAGAATGATTTTGTCACCAGAGGGCGTAAGTTTTTTTTTTCTGCTTCTGATGTATTTGCAGCAAAATCTAAGCTTCTGAAAAGTCGATTGAAAATATTATATCGTGGACCTATATCGCTCACCTTCGAAAACGTTTTGAGAATACTTTCTTCTTAAAATAATGCACAGTTTTCCCGCCAGAGAGCGCAGATGTACATGCTATTTTTGTCGGTATCTCTGCTTCTAAAAGTCTGATTTGAAAAATTCTTTCTTTGTTGGAGAACGTTTCCCGTGTAAAATATTTCTCATATAATTTCAATTTTTTCTTAACGCACAAGTGTGAGTAGATTCGGCGTCAAGGATGCATCCTTCTAGGAGAAGGATGGGTGTGGGGGGGGCTCGGCCATGACGCCGAAGGATGGGTGCGTGGCCTGACGCCGAAGGATGGGGACGTGGTGTGCGGCAGAAGGATGAGGTGTTGCTTGCGGTAGAAGGAAGGGGGTGTGGCTTGCGGCAGAAGGAGCAGGGGGTGTGGTATATGGCGCTAGTGTGTAGGGTCGATGCTGATGTGCTGCCTCCTAGCGGTTCTTCTTGGAACTTTCGATAGACCGTTGACGGATGGCAACGACCGAGTGGGGGAAAGGGCGTGGCAGATGACGCTAGTGTATTGGGTCGATGTGCTGCCCCCTAGCGGTGCTTCTTGGAACTTTATTATTACGTTGAACCTTTGTTTTTGACAGATGGCAACGATCGAGGGGGAAAGGGGATGTGTACGCGCTGTGTTGCCCCCTAGCGGTGCTTTTTCGAACTTTTCTCGGGAGATTTATTAGACTTTAACATATTTTTGGGAAGTTTTTCCAATATGTTTTGTTTTATTAAACTTATATTTTTAGAACTTCCGTGAGGTGCTAGGAATTTTTATAGACGTTGCATTATTTTTTTTTATTTTCTCGGGAGATTTGTTTGACTTTGTCAAATTTTTGAAGGAAGTTTTTTGTCGTTTCCAATATTTATTTACTCGTATTTTTTTTTGTCCTATTTATTTTCTCTAATTTATTTTATTAAACTTATATTTTTAGAACTTCCGTGAGGTGTTCGGAATTTTTATAGACGTTGCATTATATTTTAATTCTTATATTTGTCCTCCCTATAATTTTAATTTAGATGAGGAAATGCTTTGTTTGAAAAGATTTCGTTCCTGTTGATTCATGTTCCGCTATCTTTTGTCCGCTATGTGTTTTGGGATGACTCACAATTTTCTCTTTGTCTCAGAAAATTTTGTATGACACGTGTTTTGGGACGAGTGACTATGATGGGTGACGCATGTCGTGATAGCAGACAAAACCATGACATCAGCCAACGTCGTTTTCTACTCCGCGGGGTCGGCGGTTGACGTCATTAGAGATTCTGTTAGACACATTAAGTTCCAAGCCTGATTTTTTTTCAATAACTTGATCATTTTTGCAAGGAATTTATTCCTTATTTTTTCCTCATAATTTCCCATTTTATGTCCATAATCTTTCAACATAACAATTTTTTTATTTTCTTTGAGGAGACTTCACGCATTTTCAACGCACATACCAACATAAAGACGTTTTCCAAAGTATTGTGCGGCAGACATACTCTTCAAACACGATTGTTTATTAATGTATTTACGTGTTCATGGCATTTTCTGTTACACTTTTTTAACGCTGTACCTTTTTTCCCCGTTCAAAGCCACAATTTTTTATGCATAGTTAAAATGTTTATTTTTTTTATTTTTTCGTATTTTTTTTTATTTCTTCATGATTATTCAGTGAAATGTACCTTTTAAAGCATTATCTTAATCTTTTTGTTCTAAATGCTGGCGTACTCGTTAAACTTCTCGATGTACCAACATTATTTTATTTTCTAACTTTTCAAACTAACAACTACTTTTATCGAGGCTTTATTTTTTCTGATTCAAACAAGCAAACGTTTCTTCATTATTATTTCCGTTTCCTATACAAACAACTTTTCTTACTTGCTTTTAATGTATGACTTAATCTGGTTTTCTATATATCTTTTTTCTATATATCTTTTTTTTCAGATTTAAACCAACACACGCTTCTTAACGACTTGATATCGGTTTTCTGGGGAACTTTTCTTTTTCCTTCATTCAATTTTATTCCAGATCATTAGACGAGGAAATGCTTCTTTAGAAACGATTTCTTTCCTGTTCGCAGTAATTATTGGATTTTGACAAATTTTTTCTGAAATGACTTCATGCTAATTCTGAGTCTTTCGCCTTTGCAATATTATTTTCTCGTAATGTTTTCGCGTGTTCAAGAATTCTACAGGTCTTTCACAGTTAAAATTCTGGTGAAACAATATTTTCTTACTTTATTTAGCATATCATTATAGCTTCCCAATTTTCGCTATTTTACTTCATCTTTTTTTAAATTTAGTAAAACTTTTCAGTATGTCGGTAATTTATTTCTTACTTTGCCAAATTTCTGACTCCTTTTATTTAGACTATTTTTTTTCATTTCATTTCAGCAAAACGATTATTTTAGATGTAGCAAATCATCAGGTTTTTTGTTTCCTTATATCATATTTTCCAACTTGCTTTAAAGTATTCCTCAAAGCTTGCATGTATGTCAAATATGCATTTTTTTAATCCTTCCCTAGTTTGCTATGCTTTTTCGTGGACTGCCCCAACAGGAAAGCATTCATTGTCAAGGCAAGGAATCTAAAACCCTTTTTCTTACAAAAAAATTTGTATTAATTGGGACATATTTTCTGTATATTGTTCTGTCTCGTCCGAAAAAACCATTCATTCTGGAGGCAAAGCGAGTAATTCCTTTCTTCCACTAAACATTTTTTTTACGTTTTACTAAATCACCACCCCCATAGCGAAAATAAAGAAATACTTACTTCTGTTCCCTACATATCGACTCAATCTATTTCTTTTCGAAATGCTAATCACGACATTTCAACTAAAATTTCATACTTTCACCAAGAATCATGTTCTTAAACGAGCTATTTTTTAAATTTATTTCATGTATGACTAAATTTTTGTTGTTTACTCACCTCATCAAAGTTAATAAGAACTCCCCTAATCTCATTCCTTTCCCTCATTTAGTTCGCTTAAATTGAGATGTTTCAAACCTTCGTGTATATTTCATTCCCTTAATGTCCAGTTCTCCCATGTCTGTCCCTTCATT
The DNA here is from genome assembly GCA_039090855.1 of Macrothele yani. Taxonomy (NCBI): domain Eukaryota; kingdom Metazoa; phylum Arthropoda; class Arachnida; order Araneae; family Macrothelidae; genus Macrothele; species Macrothele yani. The sequence goes on along the minus strand of CM077025.1, from coordinate 67,793,067 downwards.
TTGAACTTCTGTGCCTGCTGCATTTTATCTTTAGACGTTTAGTTTCATTGACCTTTTTTTGGTTTTAATTAGGTTTTCATTATCGTATTTTTCATTCCTTGTCTCAGCAGAAAAAGCTTTTATTCTGGAGACATAGCGACTAAGTCCGTACCTCCTCTAAACATTTTTTTTTCACGTTTTACTAATTCTTCAGAAAAGCAGTTGTTTCCAAACTCCCATAGTGAAAATATCGTATTCCACGTATAGTACTTACTATATTTTTCCTTCTGTTTAGTGTTGTATGATTCTTCAAACTTTGGTTTATTTTATGAAACTTCTTTTTTTTTCTTAGTTTTTTTCTGATTCAAACTATCAATCATTTCCTATCGATTTAATAACTCTTATTTTCCCATTCGACTTTACTTTTGAACAGAAATGTATCTTAAATCTTCAGATGTATTTTAGTCTATAAGGCCGATTCTTCCCTGTTTCAAATAAAATCATTGTAGGATTTCAGTGTAAATGCCCCTAAATCTTTAGAACTTACTTTTCATAGTTAGATACTAATTCCTCGAGGTTTACATTAAAACATGAAAGAAGAGTGTTTTTACGCTCTCTAGTGTGTGAGCTTTCCCCAAGACTTAAAATTTAATTTAAAAAAATAATAATTACTCTTTAAATTTATGTCTTCAAACTAAAAAAAATTTACGCTTAATATTTCAATAAATAATAAATATTGACAAACTCACCTTCTACCTTGCCCATTAAAAAACAAAAACTACGTTCATTTCTGAATTTATATAATCGAAATCATTACTTCTCCAAGCAGATATTTTCCCTTGATTGTAGAGAGGAACTCTTCTGAAATCTTCACTTTTCCACATGTGTTCATAAAAGCTTGAGCTACTTCCTTAGGATTCAACAAGGCCACAGCGTTCTCGAAACTTGAAATAGCTTTCCTATTCCACTCAGTGGTTAGGCATGGAGGATGCATCTGAATAGGTGGAAGTACTTCAGAAATGCATTCGTGACATCTACATACCTTCAGGATGTTCTCCCCGATTACGTTTTATAAACATTCAATTAAATTGTGTCTAAGTTCACACTCCTCAATCGATGTATTTTGAAACTTTCGGGATTCTCCGAGTACGATTTTCTGGAATTCTGAACCCATTAACAATTCCTGGGTGCTATCCCACACGCCATTCAAAATAATTTGCAGTTTCTTAAACTGCTTTCTGGTTAATGCAACTCCTGTTGTTAAGTGAAAAATCCGGAAACAGAATTTGAAAGACTTGAAGACGTCTTACTTTATTCAAACTTAGAACAGAACTAAAATTCGCTCAGCGTTTCCTTTGCATACTGTAACTAACACATGACCCTTATCACCACGTGGTGATTGATGTGTCACCATGCGTCAGCACACTAACTGCACAATGACTGTTTCCTTATCTGGTCATCTCGCAACGAACATGCTATTGACTCTAATCAGACAAAGCGAACTTCAGTTTGAGAGATAAACGAAAGGATTTCATTATAACTAACTTTCATATCTTGAGAGAATAAAAAAAAATTATCATAGAGTACATAATAAACGTAAAGAAATTCTTCAACACCGAATTTCCACTAAAATGATGGTGGTATACGAAAAGCGGGAGAATTTAATCAGACACCTTCAAAGAATTCATCTTGGAATTAACGATGCTTTTGAAAAACCAGTGAACCATGAAATTCTTTGTTCTCCACAAAGAGAAATTTCAGATTTCGAAATCTCGCCGTCCTGACCCACTTTTTCCTGGGTGAAATTTAACACGTGGTGGAAATCTCCACTTACGCATTCCTTTGAGTGGGGAATAGCTCTCATGAAAGGGGTCAACGGTTCCAAACGACATTGATTAAAATTGGAGAGAGGAAAATATAAGAATTAAAAAAATAATGCATAAACAGGATTCCCAAAAACATAAAAAAATATAAGTTTTATATAAAAAAGAAATTCCAGGAAAAATATTGGAGGGGCGAAAGATTTCCCATTCCTTCTTCCATTCCCACAAAAAAGTTAACGAAGTCCAATAAATCTCTCGAAAAAAAATTAAACAAATACTTGGACTGACAAAAGAGAGAGCGACACGTGACGTCAACCCATCCCGCGGCTAGTAGTAGGAGATACACTGTTCCCCCTCTGACATCATTTTTTTCTATGCGAACAGAAATGAACTTGAACAACCGTCTTAGAAAATGCCTCTGCCACGTTTTTTCTTCCAGCCATGCAAGAGCAGTCAGATTGCCTTTTCCCACCAAAAGTTCTATATAGCTATATAGCCGGAACGTAGCCCGAAGGAGCTCCCTCCCTGTCACGCCCCTTTGTTATTCGGCTCCTTCGGGCTATGTTCCGGCTATATAGCTACATAGAACTTTTGGTGGGAAAAGGAAAAACGTGGCAGAGGCATTTTCTAAGACGGTTGTTCAAGTTAATTTCTGTTCGCATAGAAAAAAGATGTCAGAGGGGGAACAGTGTATCTCCTACTACTTACCGCGGGATGAGTTGATGTCACGTCTCGCTCTCTTTTGTCAGTCCAAGTATTTGTTTAATTTTTTTTCGAGAGATTTATTGGACTTCGTTAAATTTTTTGTGGGAATGGAAGAAGGAATAGGAAATCTTTCGGCCCTCCAATATTTTCCCTGGAATTTCTTTTTCATATAAAACTTATATATTTTTTTATGTTTTTTGGGAATCCTGCTTATGCATTATTTTTTTAATTCTTATATTTTTCCTCTCTCCAATTTTAATCAATGTCGTTTGGAGCCGTTGACCCCTTTCATGAGAGCTATTCCCCACTCAAAGGAATGCGTAAGTGGAGATTTCCACCATGTGTTAAATTTCACTCAGGAAAAAGTGGGTCAGGACGCCGAGATTTAGAAATCTGAAATTTCTCTTTGTGGAGAACAAAGAATTTCATGGTTCACTGGTTTTTCAAAAGCATCGTTAATTCCAAGATGAATTCTTTGAAGGTGTCTGATTAAATTTTCACGCTTTTTGTATACCACCATCATTTTAGTGGAAATTCGGTGTTGAAAAATTTCTTTACGTTTATTTTGTACTCTATGAAGAATTTGTTTAGTTTATTCTCTCAAGATATGAAAGTTAGTTATAATGAAATCCTTTCGTTTATCTCTTAAACTAAAGTTCGTTTTGTCCGATTAGAATCAATAGCATGTTCGTTGCGAGATGACCAGATAAGGAAACAGTCATCGTGCAGTTAGTGTGCTGACGCATGGTGAGACATCAATCACCACGTGGTGATAAGGGTCATCTGTTGGTTACAGTATGCAATTGAAACGCTGAGCGAATTTTAGTTCTGTTCTAAGTATGAATAAAGTAAGACGTCTTCAAGTCTTTCAAATTCTGTTTCCGGATTTTTCACTTAACAACAGGAGTTGCATTAACCAGAAAGCAGTTTTAGAAACTCCAAATTATTTTGGATGGCGTGTGAGACAGCATCCAGGAATTGTTAATGGGTTCAGAATTCCAGAAAATCGGTGACGGATCACTTTGTCCGTGTTCATTTCGTCCACGCTCACTTCGTCCGGTTCATTTCGTCCAACGTTCACTTTGTCCGCTGTTCACTTCGTCCGCTGTTCACTTAGTCCAATGTTCACTTCGTCCACTGTTCATTTCGTCCACCGTTCACTTTGTCCACATTCATTTCGTCCTCAGAATGAATGGAATACCGTGGACATTTTCTTTTTCGATGGAATTTTCGTTATAGGCAAAAGAAAACTTCAGCGGACATTGCTTGCATGAGATTTTTTTTTCCTGTCTAAGTTTGTTCGATTAAAATGTATCGATTTTAAATGTTATTTAAAGCTAAACGAGAACTGAACTTTGAAGAGCTTTTTAACTCTTTTTGTGTGTACGATGTCAATCACTACAGCATGACTCACGCTATGTTCGGAAAAGGACTATGAGGTGGGATTTTTTTAATAACGCTGCATTTTTACTTAGGCACTAAATATTTACATACGATGTCGGCATAGTATTAATTAATATTAATATTCAGTTACTTAGGCACTAAATATTTACATACGATGTCGAGTTATTAATATTCCATTTTACTTACTTACACACTAAATATTAATTACTATGCCTCATGCGTAGGCAGTTTTGATAGTTTTTTTTTGTTTTTTTTTTTTGCCGATGTCATATTCATAATGCTTACCTATCAAAGTAATATAATAGAAATAGTATTGTGCTTTTACTGAGGAACGAGATATTAATTCACAGTCCCTAGGATTAGGCCTTTTTCATTTACTCTACGGATGACATATCCATAACGTTTACATATCAGCTCATCTTAATAATACTGCGCTTTTCCTTAGGCACTTAATATTATTTCATAGGACCTAGGCCTTTTTTACAGTTTTAATAAAAAACATGCGTACAATAGTACGCATGTCATATTTTATGACGTTTACGTACCAAGAAAAGGTAATAACATTGCGCTTTTGCTCAAGCACTAAATATTATTTCATAGGCCCTAGGCTTAAACCTAGGCTTTTTTTTACCATTTTTATTCTACGGATGGCATATTCATAATGATTGCGTATCAACCCAAACTAAAAATATTGCGTTTTTAATCAGGCACTAATGTTATTTCATAGGCCCTAGGCATCGGTCTTTCTTGAAGTTTTCATTGTACGGATGTCATATTCATAATGTTTACGCATGAAGACAAGGTAATAATAATGCGCTTTTACTTAGGCACTAAAGATTATTTCATAGGACCTAAGCCTTTTTCACAGTTTTTATTCTACGCATGTCATATTTATAACGTTTACGTATCAAGATAAGCCAATAATAATGCGCTTTTACTCTAGCACTAAATATTTCATAGGCCCTATGGCTAGGGCTTTTTTTACCTTATTTAGTTTGCAAATGTCATATTCATAATGTTTACGTATGTATAAATTCAAGCTACTAATATTGCGCTTTTAATCAGGCACTAAATATTGTTTCATAGTCCCTAGGCCTTTTTTGCAGTTTTTATTCTACCGATGGCATATTCATAACGTTTACGTATCAAGTCAAGGTAATAAATAGTGTTGCGCTTTTCTACAGGCACTAAAATATATTTCATAGGACCTACGCCTAGGCCTTTTTTACCGTATTGCTCAAGCACTAAATATTATTTCATAGGCCCTAGGCCTAAGCCTAGGCTTTTTTACAGCTTTTGTTCGACGGATGGCATATTCATAATGTTTGCGTATCAACTCAAGCTAATAGTATTGCGCTTTTAATCAGGCATTAATTTTATTTCATAGGCCCTAAGCATCGGTCTTTCTAGAAGTTTTCATTGTACGGATGTCATATTCATAACGTTTACGTATCAAAACAGTCTAATGGTATTACGCTGTTGCTCAGGCACTAAATAATAATTATATAAGCGACGATGTCTTTCCCATACCTTTGGGGAAAAAAAGTAGGTAAATGAAAAACTTGTAGAGTAATGGATTTCGCTCTTTTTTTTTTTTTTTTTTTGCACTTTTTTTAGCACAATTTTTTAAAAAAATAGATCGTGCTTATGGTATCTGTCCAATTTACCTTGTGGAACACCACACGTTTGTGTTTGAGAAATTCTGTGGGTCTCAGCTTTATCGCTACGAAGTGTTTATGTACGTTCTCTTCAAAAGTCCAATTGACAATGTTTTTTTTGTTTTTGTTTACGCTGTGCCATTCACTACAATAGAGATGTGGAGCTTCACCCTCTCTAAGTAATGCACAGATTTCCCGCTTGAGGGCGTGAAGATCAAACACTTTACTTCAGTATCTCTGTTCCTGGAAACCTATTTGAAAAGTTTTTTTTCCTTAGCATAGCTTTTTTCATGGAGAATACTTTTCACCTATTTTCAACTTTTCCATTATGCAAGATTCTTCCGCTTAAAAGCGCAGAGTTATGTCATGTTTCCTTCTATATTTCTTCTTTAATTGTTCAATTTGAAAATCGGTTTGTCTCCGATACTTCCTTCTGCTATAAGAAATTTTTTGTGCGCCATTTGTTAATCTTCGTAATGCACTTTTTAGTCTCTGGCGGAAGAAAGTAGATGTTTCTATGTGTGGATGTTTTACGGTTTGTAAAAACCCGATTGCGATGTTTTTCTAACTGGTTGCATTGACTGTGAATAACTTTGATTGATTTAATTCGCGTCGGAATAGATTCAAAAGATGAGCTTATTGCAACCGAAAATTCGGTGTCATCTTTCTGGTTCTCCGTAATAATGCACGCCTTATTGTTGCATATGAACAATGTATAGAAACATCGTTCCGAATCACTCTTGCTGCAGTTCGGGTTACGACGTTCCGCGTGATATTAGGCGCCTTCAGCTCTTCAGCCACAGTTTACTGCCTTAATATTTTTGTTTTTTGATTAATGTAAGTAAATCTAAAGGACGCACAGTTTTTTTATGAGCATTATTTCTTCATTTTTCATGTTACTAAGAAAGCTGCATTTACTTAATTTTGGGGGGGGGCGGGAGCGGGGGAATCCAGAAAAAATGAATCCTTCTAAGTTCAGCATTGGTACAGGTATAGGAATATGTAAAATTGTATAACTTTAATTTAATCCAAGATTTGAAATTTTGATTTTGTAATATTTTCATTGAACATTTTGAAAAACGTACAGCTTTTGTGTCTATGTGATTTTTTATAGTTTTTGTCTGGTTTTTATTTTATTTTTATTTTCTCTTTTTTAACATTTTTTCACAGTAAAGTCGTCCACAGAAACTCTTCCACATCGGAAATCTTTTCACGGAACAGTGTCCTTATCTTTCCGAGTGATTGACGGGGCATAATTTGCTGCTTACACGAAATATTTAACAGGGGGAGGGGAGAACTGACGGAGTCACCATTTGCATTTTTAATGCTATTTATAATGAGGAGCAGTTTATACATGTAGAAGAAGGGCGTGGGGAGGCTTCCGAGATTACCATTATAAATTTCACCCTAATTTTTTGATATCCAGGACGCGAAACGAAAGATTGGTACCCGGCAAACTCGTACAAGATTTTAAGCTACAACCTAAATATATAGTACGTGTAAACATTAAATAAAAGCAAATTAAAGGGGCCTAACACATCAGCCCTTAGATGTCTACAACGCACCGTGGCGGCGAGCCTTTTTGGAAGATTTTAAGTTACAACCTAAATATTTTGTATGTAAATATGTAATAAAAGCTAATACTATGGACTTGACAGGTCATTCTCCAGGTGTTTACCAAGCACTTAGGCCGCGCCTTTAAATAATTCCTTAAGACACAAATACCATTTGATGACAGTAATTCCTGAATGGTATGCCAAATGATTTCCACAAAGTTTCAATATTAATTTGAGTGTGATGTAACTTAAATCTTCCATAGGCTGTAACTTTAAATCATCCAAAAGTTTGAAAAATTTCAGTGTAATTATCTCGACTGGAGGTGGAGCCGGCAGACCCCAAATTAAACGTACACTGCATCCAACTCAAAAATGTTACACCAGATCTCTACTATACTCTCAGAATTTACTCAGCGTGACCAAATCTGGTTCTAAAAGACGATCCGCTCCCACCCTCTGGAAGGGGGGTTATCCCCCAAAATATCGCTTGTTTACTAATTCATGGATGACATGCCAGATGATTTCCACGTAATGTTACATAGAAAAGTTGGACGTGCACGGACAGCCATTAATATGTCTGTTCGTGCACGTCCCACTGTTTTAGTACTATTAACTTATATGACTAGACCATATTAAACAATGTTTATGCGGGACTAAAAGCTCAAAATTATTAATTTGACTTGTTATGTAAACGACTAAACGTTATGAATATGAGCACAGCCCTGTCCGAGACCCATATTTTTAATGCTTGGGTAGAAATGCAACATTAGGACAACCTACCATGATACAAATAATTTATTTTCCTATTTCACCAACTCACCACAAACTACGGAGAACTGGAAAAAGTGAAATCAAACGTGCGATTTTTGTACAACCCCCAACAGTTTTGTGGTTAGCCTACATGGAAGTGAACACGAAGAAATCAAAAATACAGTTCTTATACGGCCCCCTAGTGCTTTTGCGATCACTTGTTCGCCTGGTCTTTTAGCCAGGAAATCACAAAATTTCTTAATTTCTAAGATAATGGAAATGAGATATGAAAAAAAAAAATGTGAATAACAATTTCAGACGCAGGAGAAAAGATAGCAACGCTATTTTTTATGCAGAGAAACTTTATGGCTCTGAAATTGCATCTGTCCAGTTTTACATGAGGCCAGGCTGTCCGCACACATTTTCAAACGACTTCCTTTCAAAACCACTGCATGAAGATATTCAATGCTAATTTTTCTTAGAGAAAAACAGAAAAAAGCCGCTATATTTATTGACTTAAAAATAGAACATCATTCTAAAAGATATATACTACGTCAGGGTTACGAAGAAGCACGATCAACACCTGGTTTCAGTTGCACCGATGTCAACAGGTATGTGGAAGTGACAAATCAGTCCTTTTGTGTTTTGTACAACTGCCACCTCCCAGATTTGGTTTAGAACAGAGTGTTGAATGTATCACCAGTATAAATAATAATAATAAAAAAAACACCGGCATGTCTGTAAAGACTGTAGGCATAAGCGACAAAGCTCAGTAACCTGACCTTTAGACTGTATGCACTATAATCCCAGTTAACTTAAGAGTGTACTATTATCGAAGGTACGAGGAGCTACTGCCTCCCCTATGATAACTAGTGAATAGCGTTTGCAATAAAAAAGCAACAGAATTATTGCTCAGAATCATCATTTTTCTTTGTCCAGCAGTTATCAGACAAAATTGTCATTAAAGACAATTTTTCAAAATGGCCAAACGGTTTAGAAATAGATTTCACATGAGAAGTTAATCAATGAAGAGCCTTGCTTTATCGGCCGCTGAACTGTCCAGGTTTGAAATCTAACTTTGTGGTTCAAGAAGGGGTGGTATGGGTGGAAGACTTTTCGCAACACAGAAACAATAAAGTGAGAAATAGCAAAATGCGATAGGTGTGTACTGGCCGTCCATCGGAATTTGGTAGTTGGGGGGATTGAAATATCTCACAATTAGGGGTGATAGCATGCATTAACAGGTCTTCAGTCTCGTGCAACTACCCTGAGTCCAGGGCTCTGAGTCACAAGGCGATGCAAGGTGTTAAATTGCCTAAGGGTACTACTCTGTTCGGATTACGCATGGGATTACTGAAGTCGGTACTAGATGAGGGCAGGGGGAAAGTGTAGGACAAAAAGAATCTCCCTGAGTGTCAGGAAAGGAAGTTTGACTTGAGAAAACAATAATATATATTGTCTTCATAAAATATATTTTTCAATATAAGATATATTGTTGACAATATAAAATATTCTCGTATTTAAGAACATTTAAAATATCTTCAATTTGACCTAATTTTTTTGCTTAACATAAGATAATTTTCAAATTATCACGGTGTCCTAATCTTAAGTGTCCAACCTAAATATACTCGTTTTTAGACAACACGGGAACGCAAGAATGCATGATATTGTCGGAATGAATTTGTTTGATGGTTAAGTATACATGGTTCCTGATGGCTTGAGTGGTAAAAAAATTCCGATGGCTAATTCGTCAACTGAAGAAAATAGTTCCTCCAAATGATGACACATCCACATTATTAGAGCCTAATATATAAAAAATATATATATATTTAAACGGCAATTTTTTGTTCTGCTGAGGTTTCAGTCATTTTTCGCGCAAAACTTTATTTCGGAACTTGTGTGTTGCGTGCCTCCATTTGACCAACACGACTAAGTGTTTTCTCATAAATTGGGCAGAGTACCACGCATACATATTCTTGCCTTACCTATCTCAGAATATAAGTTATGTTATTGACTATAACTTTTGGGAGAGTAAGCCAGATCCGGGCCCCTTTTCTTCGCCTTTTCCACGAGAGAAAAACAATCCACCATAAAATAATTTTTCGATCGTACTTGAAATCAGAAATAAATCCATATTAGCTATCCGATGGCCGAGTCGTTCGAGGTCAGGAATTCGAGGACTAATCATTCGCCAAAGATAGGTTCCGGTTCGAATCTCGGTGAGGCATGAATGGCGTATTTGTCTTACGGCACAGTTTCTCTCCGTTTCCTGAAACCAGTGACACAAAATTAGGGCGCTCTTTGGCCAAACCTGGCCCTTGCGCCAATAAAATCCAACAACCAACCAACCACAAAATTAGAAATGGGCGACTGCTAATAGTCCATTGAGTTGCTCACGATATACATGAGATTCTTAATGCTGCCGAGACACGATTAATAATGGAAGTAATTGCAACTTTTAAAGACGATACTTTGATTTGCAATTAAGACCAGCTAAAATCAGTAGCAAGATCTTTCAAACCCACTATGGGTTCGTCATCAGCCACAGTGAAGATGAAGCAACGTAGTTATATAGCCGAAAGCAATCACCCACAGTGCAACAGCATGGTAAGGTGCTGCTTCAATACTTCAAACACACGCATTCGAGATGTATACAAATAATGCAAATAAACTACAAAACACGGTTATGAGTTCTGATAGTGTGTACAATGATTTGATATAAAATGTTTCCATGAGGTCGGTAGAATCCATGGCATGTCAGTCATCGGTACAACAGTGGTCAGCAAAGATATTTATGTACAAACTTTCTGTAAACAATAAGTCAGAAAAGTCAGTAAACAAACTTTCTGTAAACAATTGCTCACGATGGTCGTTAAAGCTAAAAAAAAAAAAAAAAGAGAACAAGAGGCGGAGATACAGCTGCAAACAGAAGGGCACAAATTCCACCTACCGACAGAACTGTGATGTTAAAACTCCTCAAATACTAACCTAAAGTGTTCCAAAGGGATAATGACGTCCCGTGTTGAAAGAATTTTTAAATCGTATATGTACAAGTACAATACAAGCAGAGATATTGAAAAAAACAGATAGGCGCCCCATTAGCGGCGAAATTAAGAATTATTTTCAGAAGAAAATACGCACAACGAGTTCTCATAGTTTGTAGCATCTGACAGAAAAAGAATTTTTTATATTGGGGTTTAGTAATGCAGGTACTGCTGTAAACGGAAACGTGAAGTTACGTACTTAAAATCCGAAATCTAGAAGCAAACGTATGCTCAACAAATATCAACAAATATTGATGCGTTAAGAAAAACCATAATAACGTATGCGTTAAGAAAAACTGGAAATTATATGAGAAACCTTTCGCACCGGACACGCTCTCCAACAAAAAAATAATTTTTCAAATCGGACTCTTACAAGTACAGGTATCGACAAAAATAAGATATACATCTACGCCCTCTGGCGGGGAAACCATACGCTATTTTAAACAGAAGGTATTCTCAAAAGATTTTCCGAGGTCAGCGGTATAGGTCCACGAAAGAATTCTTTCAGAAGCTTAGATTTTTCTGCAAATACATCAGAAGCAGAAATAAACACTTGCGGACCCTGGTGGCCAAACCATTCCTTACCAAAAATTAGAAATTATGTGCAAAACATTTACCACGAGAAGCTGTTTCCAATGCAGGAAGAATTTTTCAAATCGGACTTTAGAAGCAGAGATATTGAGGAAAACAAAATTTATCTTTACGCCCCCTAGCGGTAAATATATCCATTACTTGAAAAAGAAACTGTGCCTAAAGTTGTAAACAGCTTCGAAAGGAAGAAATAATTTCTTCAATCGGATATTTAGAAGCAAATATATGGATTAAGGGTGTGCAAGGTCAGGTGATGAGAAATATACCATAGAGTCTCTTGACAAATCTCAACCCCCGCCTTCTCGCGGTGCATCGTGTTCCAAAAAAGGGTTTCTGACGACCGAAAAATAGCGGTATAACTATACCACCGGGATTAGAGGGAATGCTATCCCACACTCACCAACCCGCTTGGCCTGCGTGACGAGTTATGGCCAACCTCCTGCCCTCACCAAACCAAAAAGACGATGACATTGATGAAGAAATTAATCTACGTATAAAACTTGGTTGGAGAACTTTTGGGAGAAACAGTACAAATTTTAAGAGCAATATATATCATTATGTCTCAAAAGAGAAGTGTTTAGTCAATGCAGAGTCTTGGACCTTAACTAAAGACATACAAAGACTACAGACAACTGAAAGAAGCCTGGAGAACTCCATTCGTGATGTAACCAGAAAGATAAGATGAAGAACTCGTGGATAAAGAAAACGACATCATGATCAGAGTAAATTCCCTGAAATGGTAATGGGCTGGACATATTGCCAGAAGGATGGACCACCAATGGATATCCGAAAATTTAGACTGAATTCCAAGGGACACGAAAAGACCATGAAGATGACCAGATGGGTGGATGAAATTCGAAAGCATGCGGGAGTGACGTGGATGAGACTGGCTCAAGATAGGCCGTTGTGGAAGAAACTTGGGGAGACCTTCAACCAGAATTGGAATGATAATGGTTGACAATGATGATGATATGAAATGAAATGTATTTTAAATTCGATGTCACCTGTATTTACGCCCTTTAGCGGCGAACTTATGCATCGGGAAAAAACCGGAATGCAAGGATCATCATTCTCATGTTTTCAGGCTTCCCAATGCAAAAAGAATTTTTCTAATCGGATTAATAGTTGCAGAGATATGTTGTCCACAGACAGACGGACGGACGGACAAGCACGATCTTTTTTTACAAAGCACGCCCTAAAAAGATCAATATTATCTCCTCAAGATTACGGTCCTCAATGTGCACGGATAATATTTTTTTATTTTTTTTTATTTTTTGGTGTGCTATTTTCTGTTCTTGGTCGCCAATGTCTTTCGAAACTGTCATCACTGCTCTCATCTGAGCAAGAATGTTTGCCGTATATCTTAAACACATTTCTTTCCTTTTTTTTTTTTTTGTTTTGTTCATAGTTGTGTGGGAGCGGAGATATCTCTCCTTTCGGTACTAAGAGAGCCACCTGAGTGCAACAAAAATAAATGTCAACATAACATTGTTCAGTATAAACGAGCCCTCTTTTTTATTTTTATTATTCTTTTTTTTTTCCCTATTCTTTTTTTTTTTTTTTTGCGAGAATCTGCGTTGGGTCGTCGGCAGGATCACCATATGGCGGGAGTCTACCTTCTCAAAGAAGGCATCCTATGCCGTTCTCTTTGTGTATTTCGACTCCTTATCCTGGATACATTTTTATTACTTTTTTCTTACAATGAGTACACATATATTACGCTACAACGTATTACATTTTTATACACATTACATAAATTTATAAGAAATCATATACTACTGTACATTATGGTGAATTGCATATTTCCACATATTTGAAAAAAGTTTTTGGAGTCAGACATTGGCTTGTTTTTGTGTGACATATTTTTGCCATACTTTTACAATGATCAGAATTGTAAATTGTGCCCAATTGACTTTAAATATGACATTATTGGAACATTGCCATAACTTCTTACAACTCTGGCAATCCTTTCGGTCAAATCTCTATATTTCTTCTTTTGCTGCGGAAGAATTTGCCCAGCTTGTAGTCGTTCTTTTAAAGCACAAACCGAAGACTCTTCAAGCTGAAGACGTTTCACTAAAGTTCTGATACTTGGGTGTGCTATTCCAACTGTTTTGTTGAAAGCACTGTGCCAGCCTTCCAAAGAGTTAGTTCTTCTTGGGAGACCAGCTATCACTGTGAGACCACAAGGACGCTTCATACATTGGTCTTCGTCGGCGGCCTCCTCGAGACAATGTGCCAATATATGTTGCCTCGAAGTAATCCACAACACTGTCTAATTCCTGTGGAAAATTCTCTGACGTAGTCAAACTTTCGAATGCTTCCTCGACTGCAGTTATTGGGACAAAAGCAAGCGCCGGCAGGCAGCGCGTCAGAAGAGAAAAATTAGCATCTTCTAAATATCTGGTTTGCAAACCAGCAGTTTGCACACGCCGCCAGATTGATTGGCTCAGATGGAAAAAGCAGCCATGCACAGAAACTAGAGAGAACCTTGTCTTGAATGCTGAAATAGCTGCTGCTTCGAAATCAATTATTACTGATTCTGGCGACAAAACGCCTGCTACATCAATCGTATGCAAAAGTTCAAGATATGTGGCAGTGTTTTTGCTTTTGAGCAACGCGAAGACACATGGCACACTTACAGAATTTTCCAAAAGGGCATGAATTGTGTAAAGTTGTAAGAAGCCATGAGACGCGACATAAAAAGTCCCATCTGCTAACCAATTTTTATATTCACATAAAATTTCCAGGCACCTCCTTGAACAGAACAAAAGATGGTCTCCACACGGAATATAAAATGGTTCCCCAGAAGTTGTCACCCGTAAATCACGAGGTATAACTACATCTGCATCCTCGACTGGCATGTTCCGACGACGCTTTCTTCGAATTTGTTGTGCTATGGCTGCCTTTGACTGTACTTCTGCTACAATTGAGGTTAGAACAGAAAAAATTTTTGACAGCACAATGTTTCTTGTGTTACTGCTGCTGTCACAATCAGTTGTTTGAATAGTATCTAGTATTTTAGCCTTGGCAACATCTGCTACGGATGGAGCATGGAATTTGTGCTCTCTGGGTTCTCGTATAACATCAGTCCGACAGGCTTTCATCCGTACTCCGCAAGTTCGGTTTTGACAGCGCCAAACTGTATTTCCATCCTTTTCTGTGTCTCTGGTGAAAATAAAACCTTTATAAATGGCTTTTGGCCTACCCTTGGATGATACTACAAATTCCATTGTTCAACTTGCAGCAAGAACTCCGACTACGTTAACCTTTTCCTTAAGAGCGATAGCTAGAACTAATTGCTGCCTTTGCTAACCATCAGGTACCGGTGAGAACCTTGTAACTAAAATGAGCTGTGTCGGTCGCCTCATCTTCTCTAAAATCGGAAAGAGAAGGGGGTGATCTAGTGAGTCAACAAATACTGTAGCCTGGAGCAGTGCTTCGTAAACTGGCTGCCGTGGATGTTTTCAAAGGCTTGTTCGGAATGCCATTAAACAATTAGCTTGGGAGCCTGGGGGACAGCCCTGCTGGGGAAGGATTATATTCGGTCTGTCCCTTCTCTGGTGAATTCTCAGAAATTAGGAAAACATGTCGTTTGAACCGAAACTACACTTGGATAAATATTTCGGATCCAGGTAAACTCCCATAGCGGTAAACTCCTACACGTTCTCATATAACGGGATGTACACAAATTGCGTTTCGTTCTGAGATCTCGTCAAAGTGTAAGAGTTTTCTTAGTGGAACTAAACGAAATGCACTAGTTTTCGTAGTGATATAAATGCATATGTAAGATCATAATGACACAAGGTCTATACAGAAGCTTTCTGACTCACTGAATTTTGAGTTATGATTTTAATATTTGGCATGTGATAACATGTAATAAAAGCTAATCAAAAGAGACTCAACAAATCGGTCTTCAGATGCTGACAACACACCTATGCCGCGGGAATTTTTGGAAGTATTGAAATTACAACCTAAATATTTTATATTTGTAAACATTTTATTAAAGCTAATGTAAGGTACTCCAATGGATCATTTCTCAGCTATTTACAAGCACCTAGGCCGCTGGCCTTTTTGAAAGATTTGTAGTTACACCCTAGGTATTTGTAATCATTTTATAAAAGCTAATAAAATGCACTCATCATTCATCGGATTGGTAAAACAGGTACTAGCTGAAGGACAAAGAAACAACTCGCCGAATAAAAATTATGTGACTGAATGATAAATTATTCACATTGTCAGTGCAGACGACATTGTTAAATTGACAGGAACTCGTCACTACTGAAAAATGAGTTGCAACGTAATGTTTGCAGCATACAAAACGTTTCAGCCTATCTCCCAAAAAATAGGCATTTTATATACGAGCCCTTAGCGTTTGTGTGATCAGTTTTTCTGTGCTTAAGCACTAGTCGGTGTCATTAGAAAATTTTCGTACCTGTGAGATATAAAAAATATTGTTATGAACCCTGAACACCTATTCTAGAGTGGACAGAAAAAACCTTACTTTCTGTATTTTTTAATTAAGCCCTCCCCCCCCAATGGTACAGATAGGCCCCGCAGACCTCTTTGGGGCCGCCCCGGGGGCGCAGTGGTCTAAGCGATGGCCTCTGATCATTCGTCCGACAGGGGTCCGGGTTCGAATCCCGGTGAGGCATGGATGTTGTGTTTGTCTTACGGCACTGGCTCTCTCCCTTCCCTGGAACCAGTGACCCTAAATTAGGGACGGGAGACAGCTTATAGCCCATTGAGTTGCTCACGGTGGTCGTTAAACCTCCAATAAAAAAAAAAAAAAGACCTCTTTGGGAAGGAGAGCTAAAGACTACAAGATGTTATCTTACGTTGGCGATTTCATGAAACAAAGGTTTCGCAATCCTTGCTCTGAGTCCTAGGAGAATCTTCACTAATAATTATAAATGCAACTGATTTGCGAATTGCAGGGAACCTCTGACAGATTGTCTACGCTTCTCATCCTTTCCTTCCCGGACAAGGTTCTGCCATTAGCCGATGCCCACATACAATTAATTCATTTTTGAATTTGTCAGGGGTTCCCTGCAATTCGAAACGTCTTCAGCTTGAAGAGTCTTCGGTTTGTGCTTTAAAAGAGCAACTACGAGCTGGGCAAATTCTTCCACAGCAAAAGAAGAAATATAGAGATTTGACCGAAAGGATTGCCAGAGTTGTAAGAAGTTATGGCAATGTTCCAATAATGTCATATTTAAAGTCAATTGGGCACAATTTACAATTCTGATCATTGTAAAAGTATGGCAAAAATATGTCACACAAAAACAAGCCAATGTCTGACTCCAAAAACTTTTTTCAAATATGTGGAAATATGCAATTCACCATAATGTACAGTAGTATATGATTTCTTATAAATTTATGTAATGTGTATAAAAATGTAATACTTGTAGCGTAATATATGTGTACTCATTGTAAGAAAAAAGTAATAAAAATGTATCCAGGATAAGGAGTCGAAATACACAGAGAGAACTGCATAGGGTGCCTTCTTTGAGAAGGTAGACTCCCGCCATATGATGATCCTGCCGACTACCCAACGCAGATTCCCGCAAAAAAAAAAAAAGAATAGGGAAAAAAAAAAGAATAATAAAAATAAAAAAGAGGGCTCGTTTATACTGAACAATGTTATGTTGACATTTATTTTTGTTGCACTCAGGTGGCTCTCTTAGTACCGAAAGGAGAGATATCTCCGCTCCCACACAACTATGAAACTATGAACAAAAAAAAAAAAAAAAAAAAAAAAGGAAAGAAATGTGTTTAAGATATACGGCAAACATTCTTGCTCAAATGAGAGCAGTGATGAAAGTTTCGAAAGACATTGGCGACCAAGGACAGAAAATAGCACACACAAAAAAAAAAAAAAAAAAAAAAAAATTATCCGTGCACATTGAGGACCGTAATCTTGAGGAGATAATATTGAACTTTTTAGGGCGTGCTTTGTAAAAAAAAGATCGTGCTTGTCCGTCCGTCCGTCTGTCTGTGGACAACATATCTCTGCAACTATTAATCCGATTAGAAAAATTCTTTTTGCATTGGGAAGCCTGAAAACATGAGAATGATGATCCTTGCATTCCGGTTTTTTCCCGATGCATAAGTTCGCCGCTAAAGGGCGTAAATACAGGTGACATCGAATTTAAAATACATTTTATTTCATATCATCATCATTGTCAACCATTATCATTCCAATTCTGGTTGAAGGTCTCCCCAAGTTTCTTCCACAACGGCCTATCTTGAGCCAGTCTCATCCACGTCACTCCCGCATGCTTTCGAATTTCATCCACCCATCTGGTCATCTTCATGGTCTCTTCGTGTCCCTTGGAATTCAGTCTAAATTTTCGGATATCCATTGGTGGTCCATCCTTCTGGCAATATGTCCAGCCCATTACCATTTCAGGGAATTTACTCTGATCATGAAGTCGTTTTCTTTATCCACGAGTTCTTCATCTTATCTTTCCTGGTTACATCACGAATGGAGTTCTCCAGGCTTCTTTCAGTTGTCTGTAGTCTTTGTATGTCTTTAGTAAAGGTCCACGACTCTGCATTGACTAAACACTTCTCTTTTGAGACATAATGATATATATTGCTCTTAAAATTTGTACTGTTTCTCCCAAAAGTTCTCCAACCAAGTTTTATACGTAGATTAATTTCTTCATCAATGTCATCGTCTTTTTGGTTTGGTGAGGGCAGGAGGTTGGCCATAACTCGTCACGCAGGCCAAGCGGGTTGGTGAGTGTGGGATAGCATTCCCTCTAATCCCGGTGGTATAGTTATACCGCTATTTTTCGGTCGTCAGAAACCCTTTTTGGAACACGATGCACCGCGAGAAGGCGGGGGTTGAGATTTGTCAAGAGACGCTATGGTATATTTCTCATCACCTGACCTTGCACACCCTTAATTCATATATTTGCTTCTAAATATCCGATTGAAGAAATTATTTCTTCCTTTCGAAGCTGTTTACAACTTTAGGCACAGTTTCTTTTTCAAGTAATGAATATATTTACCGCTAGGGGGCGTAAAGATAAATTTTGTTTTCCTCAATATCTCTGCTTCTAAAGTCCGATTTGAAAAATTCTTCCTGCATTGGAAACAGCTTCTCGTGGTAAATGTTTTGCACATAATTTCTAATTTTTGGTAAGGAATGGTTTGGTCACCAGGGTCCGCAAGTGTTTATTTCTGCTTCTGATGTATTTGCAGAAAAATCTAAGCTTCTGAAAGAATTCTTTCGTGGACCTATACCGCTGACCTCGGAAAATCTTTTGAGAATACCTTCTGTTTAAAATAGCGTATGGTTTCCCCGCCAGAGGGCGTAGATGTATATCTCGATACCTGTACTTGTAAGAGTCCGATTTGAAAAATTATTTTTTTGTTGGAGAGCGTGTCCGGTGCGAAAGGTTTCTCATATAATTTCCAGTTTTTCTTAACGCATACGTTATTATGGTTTTTCTTAACGCATCAATATTTGTTGATATTTGTTGAGCATACGTTTGCTTCTAGATTTCGGATTTTAAGTACGTAACTTCACGTTTCCGTTTACAGCAGTACCTGCATTACTAAACCTCAATATAAAAAATTATTTTTCTGTCAGATGCTACAAACTATGAGAACTCGTTGTGCGTATTTTCTTCTGAAAATAATTCTTAATTTCGCCGCTAATGGGGCGCCTATCTGTTTTTTTCAATATCTCTGCTTGTATTGTACTTGTACATATACGATTTAAAAAATTCTTTCAACACGGGACGTCATTATCCCTTTGGAACACTTTAGGTTAGTATTTGAGGAGTTTTAACATCACAGTTCTGTCGGTAGGTGGAATTTGTGCCCTTCTGTTTGCAGCTGTATCTCCGCCTCTTGTTCTCTCTTTTTTTTTTTTTTTCTTACCTTTAACGACCATCGTGAGCAATTGTTTACAGAAAGTTTGTTTACTGACTTTTCTGACTTATTGTTTACAGAAAGTTTGTACATAAATATCTTTGCTGACCACTGTTGTACCGATGACGTGCCATGGATTCTACCGACCTCATGGAAACATTTTATATCAAATCATTGTACACACTATCAGAACTCATAACCGTGTTTTGTAGTTTATTTGCATTATTTGTATACATGTCGAATGCGTGTGTGTGAAGGGTTGAAGCAACACCTTACCATGCTGTTGCACTGTGGGTGATTGCTTTCGGCTATATAACTACGTTGCTTCACCTTCACTGTTCCTGATGACGAACCCATAGTGGGTTTGAAAGATCTTGCTACTGATTTTAGCTGGTCTTAATTGCAAATCAAAGTATCGTCTTTAAAAGTTGCAATTATTTTCATTATTAATCGTGTCTCGGCAGCATTAAGAATCTCATGTATATCGTGAGCAACTCAATGGACTATTTATTAGCAGTCACCCATTTCTAATTTTGTGTCACTGGTTTCAGGAAACGGAGAGAAACTGTGCCGTAAGACAAATACGCCATTAATGCCTCACCGAGATTCGAACCGGAACCTATCTTTGGCGAATGATTAGTCCTCGAATCCCTGACCTCGGACCATTCGGCCATCGGGTAGCTAATATGGATTTATTTCTGATTTCAAGTACGATCGAAAAATTATTTTATGGTGGATTGTTTTCCTCTCGTGGAAAAGGCGAAGAAAAGGGGCCCGGATCTGGCTTACTCTAACAAAAGTTATAGTCAATAACATAACTTATATTCTGAGATAGGTAAGGCAAGAATATGTATGAGTGGTACTCTGCCCAATTTATGAGAAAACACTTAGTCGTGTTGGTCAAATGGAGGCACGCAACACACAAGTTCCGAAATATAGTTTTGCGCGAAAAATGACTGAAACCTCAGCAGAACAAAAAATTGCCGTTTAAATATATATATATATATATTATATATTAGGCTCTAATAATGTGGATGTGTCATCATTTGGAGGAAATATTTTCTTCAGTTGACGAATTAGCCATCGGAATTTTTTTACCACTCAAGCCATCAGGAACCATGTATACTTAACCATCAAACAAATTCATTCCGACAATATCATACATTCTTGCGTTCCCGTGTTGTCAAAAAATGGTAATTTACGAGTATATTTAGGTTGTACACTTAAGATTAGGACACCGTGATAATTTGAAAATTACCTTATGTTAAGCAAAAAAATTAGGTCAAATTGAAGATATTTTAAATGTTCTTAAATACGAGGATATTTTATATTGTCAAAAATATATTTTATGAAGACAATATATATTATTGTTTTCTCAAGTCAAACTTCCTTTCCTGACACTCAGGGAGATTCTTTTTGTCAATCACTTCCCCCTCCCCTCATCCAGTACCGACTTCAGTAATCCCAAGCGTA
This sequence comes from Macrothele yani, assembly GCA_039090855.1. Taxonomy (NCBI): domain Eukaryota; kingdom Metazoa; phylum Arthropoda; class Arachnida; order Araneae; family Macrothelidae; genus Macrothele; species Macrothele yani. The sequence goes on along the minus strand of CM077025.1, from coordinate 67,772,197 downwards.
ATCCGAACAGAGTAGTACCCTTAGGCAATTTAACACCTTGCATCGCCTTGTGACTCAGAGCCTTGGACTCAAGGTAGTTGCACGAGACGGAAGACCTGTTAATGCATGCTATCACCCCTAATTGTGAGATATTTCAATCCCCCCAACTACCAAATTCCGATGGACGGCCAGTACACACCTATCGCATTTTGCTATTTCTCACTTTATTGTTTCTGTGTTGCGAAAAGTCTTCCACCCATACCACCCCTTCTTGAACCACAAAGTTAGATTTCAAACCTGGACAGTTCAGCGGCCGATAAAGCAAGGCTCTTCATTGATTAACTTCTCATGTGAAATCTATTTCTAAACCGTTTGGCCATTTTGAAAAATTGTCTTTAATGACAATTTTTTCTGGTAACTGCTGGACAAAGAAAATGATGATTCTGAGCAATAATTCTGTTGCTTTTTTATTGCAAACGCTATTCACTAGTTATCATAGGGGAGGCAGTAGCTCCTCGTACCTTCGATAATAGTACACTCTTAAGTTAACTGGGATTATAGTGCATACAGTCTAACGGTCAGGTTACTGAGCTTTGTCGCTTATGCCTACAGTCTTTACAGACATGCCGGTGGTTTTTTTTTATTATTATTATTTATACTGGTGATATATTCAACACTCTGTTCTAAACCAAATCTGGGAGGTGGTAGTTGTACAAAACACCAAAGGACTGATTTGTCACTTCCACATACCTGTTGACATCGGTGCAACTGAAACCAGGTGTTGATCGTGCTTCTTCGTAACCCTGACGTAGTATGTATCTTTTAGAATGATGTTCTATTTTTAAGTCAATAAATATAGCGGCTTTTTTCTGTTTTTCTCTAAGAAAAATTAGCATTGAATATCTTCATGCAGTGGTTTTGAAAGGAAGTCGTTTGAAAATGTGTGCGGACAGCCTGGCCTCATGTAAAACTGGACAGATGCAATTTCAGAGCCATAAAGTTTCTCTGCATAAAAAATAGCGTTGCTATCTTTTCTCCTGGGTCTGAAATTGTTATTCACAATTTTTTTTTTTCATATCTCATTTTCATTATCTTAGAAATTAAGAAATTTTGTGATTTCCTGGCTAAAAGACCAGGCGAACAAGTGATCGCAAAATCACTAGGGGGCCGTATAAGAACTGTATTTTTGATTTCTTCGTGTTCACTTCCATGTAGGCTAACCACAAAACTGTTGGGGGTTGTATAAAAATTGCACATTTGATTTCACTTTTTCCAGTTCTCCGTAGTTTGTGGTGAGTTGGTGAAATAGGAAAATAAATTATTTGTATCATGGTAGGTTGTCCTAATGTTGCATTTCTACCCAAGCATTAAAAATATGGGTCTCGGACAGGGCTGTGCTCATATTCATAACGTTTAGTCGTTTACATAACAAGTCAAATTAATAATTTTGAGCTTTTAGTCCCGCATAAACATTGTTTAATATGGTCTAGTCATATAAGTTAATAGTACTAAAACAGTGGGACGTGCACGAACAGACATATGGATGGCTGTCCGTGCACGTCCAACTTTTCTATGTAACATTACGTGGAAATCATCTGGCATGTCATCCATGAATTAGTAAACAAGCGATATTTTGGGGGATAACCCCCTTCCAGAGGGGTGGGAGCGGATCGTCTTTTAGAACCAGATTTGGTCACGTTGAGTAAATTCTGAGAGTATAGTAGAGATCTGGTGAAACATTTTTAAGTTGGATGCAGTAAACGTTTAATTTGGGTTCTGCCGTCTCCACCTCCAGTCCAGATAATTACACTGAAATTTTTCAAACTTTTGGATTATTTAAAGTTACAGCCTATGGAAGATTTAAGTTACATCACACTCAAATTAATATTGAAACTTTGTGGAAATCATTTGGCATACCATTCAGGAATTACTGTCATCAAATGGTATTTGTGTCTTAAGGAATTATTTAAAGGCGCGGCCTAAGTGCCTGGTAAACACCTGGAGAATGACCTGGTCAAGTCCATAGTATTAGCTTTTATTACATATTTACATACAAAATATTTAGGTTGTAACTTAAAATCTTCCAAAAAAGTCTCGCCGCCACGGTGCGTTGTATACATCTAAAGGCTGATGTGTTAGGCCCCTTTAATTTGCTTTTATTTAATGTTTACACGTACCATATATTTAGGTTGTAGCTTAAAATCTTGTACGAGTTTGCCGGGTACCAATCTTTCGTTTCGCGTCCTGGATATCAAAAAATTAGGGTGAAATTTATAATGGTAATCTCGGAAACCTCCCCCACGCCCTTCTTCTACATGTATAAACTGCTCCTCATTATAAATAGCATTAAAAATGCAAATGGTGACTCCGTCAGTTCTCCCCCCCCCTGTTAAATATTTCGTGTAAGCAGCAAATTATGCCCCGTCAATCACTCGGAAAGATAAGGACACTGTTCCGTGAAAAGATTTCCGATGTGGAAGAGTTTCTGTGGACGACTTTACTGTGAAAAAATGTTAAAAAAGAGAAAATAAAAATAAAATAAAAATCAGACAAAAACTATAAAAAATCACGTAGGCACAAAAGCTGTACGTATTTCAAAATGTTCAACCCAGCAAAAACACAAGTGCTGGGAAACTGCTGGCCACCAGCTGGCAGTGATGGGTCACTTCTGGCTGAAATCTGCCGCTCACGGCCCGGTAGTGGTCCGTTGGTGGCAGCGCTATCAGTTGGCGAGCCATTGATGGCCCTGCAGCATCGCCGTGAATTGTGGGCCTCCAAGCAAGTGCCACTAGTGGCCCGTTGCTGGCAACCAATGCAACCCCCAACAGCAGGTGGAAGCATCGGGACTGCGCATGCGCAGAAGCAACCCTTGCTGTGTCTCTCATGGTACCAGTTAGTTGAAGACGACGCTATCGCTATCGTGTTATTTTAGTGGATGTTAAGAAAAAAATCCATATGTGGAGAGGCGAATTAATTTCCTAATGAAATTTTACGTCGACGAAGATATCAGATTAAGCCGTGAAATACTAGATTACAGCCATGAAATACACCCACTTCATTCCCATGAATAACAATTCATGGAATGGAGTGGATGAATAACAAGAAAAATTTTGAAACCGCTTGAAACACATGTCCTGGAAAACCATTAAAATAGCGTTTGTTGGAAGAAAAAAGAATTATGCGTGTACAAAATTTATTAATTATTTGAAAGAAAAAAAAAGCAACGCTATGTGGTGTACTCATCCATGGGTTGAATACACAAGACTGGGAGGAATTCGCTTTTAAAAATAACGAGAAGTAAAATAAAATATCTTTTACTCTTTAAAACAAATGTAGCTTCGGACAACGGAAAGGAAAGACATTACGTTAAAAATGTAACAGAATGTGACATGAACCCGGGTAAATATATATTTATTCAACAATCTCTTTTCAAGACGGCAAGACAGTACAAAACTTTGGAAAGCGACTCTAAGTATGTACACGCCTTGAAAATGAGTGAAGTTCCCTTAAGGTAAAAAAAAAAAAAAACTATCGTTACGTTGAAAGAATTAATTTATCAATTATATGAAACTGACTTTTATGAAAAATACCTCGCAATATAATAAAATGAAAGAGGGAAGCATTCGATTACAAATTGCATACCAAACAGATAGCTTCCAGCACGTACGTCAGTGTCGTGAATTAGTCCGGTAAGTAGCGAGCGCGGCTTCCACGTAAACGGCCAGGATCGAATCTAGTCAGATGCAAACGGCGGTTTTCCGGTCTGTCGAGAAAATTTCCCCAGCTCCGTGCGTTAATTCACAAGCTTCGTAAGTGTAGAAAAAAAATTGTAGCTTTAGGAAACTGCGGTTATCCTTGCTTTTTTTTTTTTTTTTTTTTTATTATTGCTACTATTGGGAAATTGGCGGACAAGATTCGGCAAGCCACCAGTTACGTCACATGGTTTCTGGCTGCCACTAACGGCCCACTAGCGGACCACATCAGGCTAGCCATCATTTCTGGCAAGTACTTGCAGGGCCACTGAAAGGTCACTGAAGGGCCACTTGTGGCAGCTACTGCCTGTGATGGACCACTGATGGCCCTGTTGTGGCATATGACAACTGATGGGGTGCCAACTGTTGGCCTGAACTGCTGGCCCTTCTGTTGGCCTGAACTGCTGGCCCTTCTGTTGGCCGCCCGGACATTTTATTGACGGTTCGGCAGCGGCAACATAGTGCTGGGACATTGCTGGCAGTGCTGGCTGCCAGCAATGGACCAATGCTGGCCCAGCAATATTGTTTTTGCTGGGAATGAAAATATTACGAAATCAAAATTTCAAATCTCGGATTAAATTAAAGTTATACAATTTTACATATTCATATACCTGTACCAATGCTGAACTTAGAAGGATTCATTTTGTCTTCGCCGCCCCGGTGGCGCAGTGGTCTAAGGCGTTGGCCTCTGATCATTCGTCCGTAAGGGGTCCGGGTTCGAATCCCGGTCAGGCATGGATGTTGTGTTTGTCTTACGGCACTGGCTCTCTCCCTTCCCTGGAACCAGTGACCCTAAATTAGGGACGGGCGACGGCTTATAGCCCATTGAGTTGCTCACGGTGGTCGTTAAACCTCCAACCAACCAACCAATCAACCATTTAGTCTGGATTCCCCCCCCCCCAAAAAAAAATAAAGTAAATGCATGCTTTCTTAGTAACATGAAAAATGAAGAAATAATGCTCATAAAAAAACTGTGCGTCCTTTAGATTTACTTACATTAATCAAAAAACAAAAATATTAAGGCAGTACACTGTGGCTGAAGAGCTGAAGGCGCCTAATATCACGCGGAACGTCGTAACCCGAACTGCAGCAAGAGTGATTCGGAACGATGTTTCTATACATTGTTCATATGCAACAATAAGGCGAGCATTATTACGGAGAACCAGAAACATGACACCGAATTTTCGGTTGCAATAAGCTCATCTTTTGAATCTATTCCGACGCGAATTAAATCAATCAAAGTTATTCACAGTCAATGCAACCAGTTAGAAAAACATCGCAATCGGGTTTTTACAAACCTTACAACATCCACACATAGAAACATCTACTTTCTTCCGCCAGAGACTAAAAAGTGCATTACGAAGATTAACAAATGGCGCACAAAAAATTTCTTATAGCAGAAGGAAGTATCGGAGACGAACCGATTTTCAAATTGAACAATTAAAAGAAATATAGAAGGAAGCATGACATAACTCTGCGCTTTTAAGCGGAAGTATCTTACATAATGGTAAAGTTGAAAACAGGTGAAAAGTATTCTCCATGAAAAAAGCTATGCTGAGGAAAAAAAGAAATTCAAATAGGTCTCCAGGAACAGAGATACTGAAGTAAAGTGTTTGACCTTCACGCCCTCAAGCGGGAAATCTGTGCATTACTTAGAGAGGGTGAAGCTCCACATTTCTATTGTAGAGAATGGCACAGCGTAAAAAAAAAAAAAAAATGTCAATTGGACTTTTGAAGAGAACATACATAAACACTTCGTAGCGATAAAGCTGTGACCCACAGAATTTCTGGAATACAAACGTATGGTGTTCCACAAGGTAAATGGGACAGATACCATAAGCACGATCTATTTTTAAAAAAAAAAACGTGCTAAAAAAAGTGCAAAAAAAAAAAAAAAAAAAGGAGCGAAATCCATTACTCTTCAAGTTTTTCATTTACCTACTTTTTTTCCAAAGGTATGGGAAAGACATCGTCGCTTATATAATTATTATTTAGTGCCTGAGCAACAGCGTAATACCATTAGACTGTTTTGATACGTAAACGTTATGAATATGACATCCGTACAAAAACCGCTGCAAAAAAGGCTAAAGCGTAGGGCTTATGAAACAATATTTAGTGCCTTAACAAAAGCGCAATACTATTAGCTTGAGTTGATACGCAAACATTATGAATATGCCATCCGTAGAACAAAAACTGTAAAAAAACCTAGGCTTAGGCCTAGGTCCTATGAAATAATATTTAGTGCTTGAGCAACAGCGCAATATTGTTACCTTGTTTTGATACGTAAACGTTATAAATATGACATGCGTACAATAAAAACTGTAAAAAAGGCCTAGGTCTAGGTCCCATGAAATAACATTTCGTGTCTAAGGAAAAGCGCATTATTATTAGCCTGACTTTGAACGCAAACATTATGAATATGCCATCCGTACAACAAAAACTGTAAAAAAAGCCTAAGCTTAGGCCTAGGGCCTATGAAATAATATTTAGTGCTTGAGCAACAGCGCAATATTATTATCTTGTCTTGATTGATTGATTGATTGATTGGATGGAGGTTTAACGACCACCGTGAGCAACTCAATGGGCTATAAGCAGTCGCCCGTCCCTAATTTAGGGTCACTGGTTCCAGGGAAGGGAGAGAGCCAGTGCCGTAAGACAAACACAACATCCATGCCTCACCGGGATTCGAACCCAGACCCCGTTCGGACGAATGATCAGAGGCCATCGCTTAGACCACTGCGCCACCGGGGCGGCTATCTTGTCTTGATACGTAAACGTTATAAATATGACACGCGGACAATAAAAACTGTAAAAAGGCCTAGGCCTAGGTCCTATGATATAATATTTCGTGCCTAAGGAAAAGCGCAATATTATTAGCCTGCTTTGTACGTAAACATTATGAATATGACATCTGTAGACTAAATACGGTAAAAAGGCCTAGGCGTAGGTCCTATGAAATATTATTTCGTGCCTGTAGAAAAGCGCAATACTATTTATTACCTTGACTTGATACGTAAACGTTATGAATATGCCATCGGTAAAATAAAAACTGCAAAAAATGCCTAGGCCTAGGGACTATGAAACAATATTTAGTGCCTGATTAAAAGCGCAATATTAGTAGCTTGAATTTATACATACGTAAACATTATGAATATGATATCTGCAAGCTAAATACGGTAAAAAAAAAGCCCTAGCCATAGGGCCTATGAAATATTTAGTGCTTGAGCAAAAGCGCATTATTATTGCCTTATCTTCATACGTAAACGTTATATATATGACATGCGTAGAATAAAAACTGGGAAAAAGGCTTAGGTCCTATGAAATAATCTTTAGTGCCTAAGTAAAAGCGCATTATTATTACCTTGTCTTCATGCGTAAACATTATGAATATGACATCCGTACAATGAAAACTTCAAGAAAGACCGATGCCTAGGGCCTATGAAATAACATTAGTGCCTGATTAAAAGCGCAATATTTTTAGTTTGGGTTGATACGCAATCATTATGAATATGCCATCCGTAGAATAAAAATGGTAAAAAAAAGCCTAGGTTTAAGCCTAGGGCCTATGAAATAATATTTAGTGCTTGAGCAAAAGCGCAATGTTATTACCTTTTCTTGGTACGTAAACGTCATAAAATATGACATGCGTACTATTGTACGCATGTTTTTTATTAAAACTGTAAAAAAGGCCTAGGTCCTATGAAATAATCTTTAGTGCCTAAGTAAAAGCGCATTATTATTACCTTGTCTTCATGCGTAAACATTATGAATATGACATCCGTACAATGAAAACTTCAAGAAAGACCGATGCCTAGGGCCTATGAAATAACATTAGTGCCTGATTAAAAACGCAATATTTTTAGTTTGGGTTGATACGCAATCATTATGAATATGCCATCCGTAGAATAAAAATGGTAAAAAAAGCCTAGGTTTAAGCCTAGGGCCTATGAAATAATATTTAGTGCTTGAGCAAAAGCGCAATGTTATTACCTTTTCTTGGTACGTAAACGTCATAAAATATGACATGCGTGCTATTGTACGCATGTTTTTTATTAAAACTGTAAAAAAGGCCTAGGTCCTATGAAATAATATTAAGTGCCTAAGGAAAAGCGCAGTATTATTAAGATGAGCTGATATGTAAACGTTATGGATATGTCATCCGTAGAGTAAATGAAAAAGGCCTAATCCTAGGGACTGTGAATTAATATCTCGTTCCTCAGTAAAAGCACAATACTATTTCTATTATATTACTTTGATAGGTAAGCATTATGAATATGACATCGGCAAAAAAAAAAAAACAAAAAAAACCTATCAAAACTGCCTACGCATGAGGCATAGTAATTAATATTTAGTGTGTAAGTAAGTAAAATGGAATATTAATAACTCGACATCGTATGTAAATATTTAGTGCCTAAGTAACTGAATATTAATATTAATTAATACTATGCCGACATCGTATGTAAATATTTAGTGCCTAAGTAAAAATGCAGCGTTATTAAAAAAATCCCACCTCATAGTCCTTTTCCGAACATAGCGTGAGTCATGCTGTAGTGATTGACATCGTACACACAAAAAGAGTTAAAAAGCTCTTCAAAGTTCAGTTCTCGTTTAGCTTTAAATAACATTTAAAATCGATACATTTTAATCGAACAAACTTAGACAGGAAAAAAATCTCATGCAAGCAATGTCCGCTGAAGTTTTCTTTTGCCTATAACGAAAATTCCATGGAAAAAGAAAATGTCCACGGTATTCCATTCATTCTGAGGACGAAATGAATGTGGACAAAGTGAACGGTGGACGAAATGAACAGTGGACGAAGTGAACATTGGACTAAGTGAACAGCGGACGAAGTGAACAGCGGACAAAGTGAACGTTGGACGAAATGAACCGGACGAAGTGAGCGTGGACGAAATGAACACGGACAAAGTGATAGGGAACCCAGAAAATCGTACTCGGAGAATCCCGAAAGTTTCAAAATACATCGATTGAGGAGTGTGAACTTAGACACAATTTAATTGAATGTTTAAAAAACTTAATCGGGAGAACATCCTGAAGGCATGTAGATGTTACGAATGCATTTCTGAAGTACTTCCACCTATTCAGATGCATCCTCCATGCCTAACCATTGAGTGGAACAGGAAAGCGATTTCAAGTTTCGAGAACGCTGTGGCCTTGTTGAATCCTAAGGAAGTAACTCAAGCTTTTATGAACACATGTGGAAAAGTGAAGATTTCAGAAGAGTTCCTCTCTACAATCAGGGGGAAAGAACTATTTGGAGAAGTAATGATTTCGATTATATAAATTCAGAAATAAACGCAGTTTTTTTTTTTAAATGGGCAAGGTAGAAGGTGAGTTAGTGAATATTTATTATTTATTGAAATATTAAGCGTAATTTTTTTATTTATTTGAAGACATAAATTTAAAGAGTAATTATTATTTTTTAAATTAAATTTTAAGTGATTTTTTTTTAAATGAGTCAAAATTTAATCTTTCAAGATTTTTAAAGTAAAAGTGAGAAAGTAAACTTCTTTTTTGAAATGTTTAAAACAGTAACAGAATGAATCCAATTGTTCCAATCGTGAACTAGTGTGTTTTTGCTAGACTTTTCTTAAGGATATTTTTGAATTGTTATTGGAAAGAAGCCTGATGTTTTCCATTAGGCAACTAATCGGGGCGGAATTCCGACTGGTCTGAGAGCAATGCTTTACAGTATTGAGTCGAAACCAGAGTACACGGCTTAATTTCGGGGAGTTTGAAATGTTTTAAACTGACTCGCTTTATTCTTTGAGTTGAAAAGAAGAAGCGCTCTCACTGAAGACCCCATAGCCTGGAAAAACTAAACAGTCTGTGTTTTATAAAAATTTCTTTCCTTAGACATTTTTAGTACATCCAAGTTTCAACTTTCAGAAACTTGATGTGACTGTTTTTACTTTATTCCATTTCCAACTTTTGCGAAAACGAACTTCAACACATTTTTACTCGTTTCGAAACAGTTCTTTTATGTATACTAGTTTTCCTATGTTATTCTATGGGAATTTCCCTGCTTTTAATGAAATGTGTTTTTTCAAAATTGTCTACTAAGAAAAATGAAGTGTTCCATTTTTAACCATAGGAAAGAATGAACTGTTCCGAAAATGAATACATTTAAAAAAGAGAAAAAAAAAAAAAAGAATGACACTTTTCTTCAACAAAATTTTTTTAATATGGAATCCAACGAACATTTTTACATATTTTCTTAGAATTTGTCTTACTTCGTTTAGAAGTTCAAACAGACTTTCCTTCTTGTACAGGAACTTTCAACATTTGTTTATTTTTAATGTACTTTTTGGGCAAATTTACGCTTTCCTATGAAAGTTTTTCTCAAAGGACTCCAATAAGTTGATCTCAAGTCTTTGAAGTGAATGGGAAGAAAAATAACATGTCTGTGTGTTATGAGAGAATGAACGAATTTCCTTAAGACAGTGTGAATTGAATTGAACATCAAGCAGTAGTAAGATATTTTACTATCGTAATATGTACATACATTTTGGGACAATATCTTCTAAAGTTAGAGGGGAAAATATATGAATATTAAAAAAAAAAAAAAAACTTCCTTAGATTTACAAATAGAGTATTTGAAGTAGAATACGGGATCTAATGCTTTGAATATGAATTTCTTGTTTCAGTGAAGGGATTCTTATTCTGTAATTTTTTTTAAAAGGAAACTATCATTTTCAGAAAATTTCTGGGGGAGCCGAACTTGGACATTTAGCAAAATTCTTGGATATATAGGAATTTGAAGAAAGTTTATGGAATGAAACATGAAGAGAAAGAAATGGTTGAAATGGTTAACATTCAAGCTTCATCAATTTTTCTTTTTTGGTTACTCATACAATCTCAGGAAATTTTTCATTTTTGTGAGAACTCGTTTTTTTCAAAATCAAACATTTAGAAGTTTTAAAGATAGAAAAAATATTGACTAAGGAAAATCTTAAGTAGTACAAATTCTGAATTGAAGCACTTTAGGTAAGAAAATATTTGTCTGAAGTAATTTTTCAATGTCTAAGCATTGACATCTGAGTATTCATTTGTCCGAAATTGAATCCTGGGGAGACTTGAGTTAAGAGCTTTTGAGTTACGACACTAGCTTTCTACCTTCCTTGGAAACAGTGGACTAAATCAGGGTCTGCTTACTTCCCTTCTAGTGGTTCACGACGGATCTCTTAAATGGTGAATGAACGGCAAATTTCAAACGCTCTGTCCCATTGAGTCAGCAGTTTTAGATTCTTGTCATATTAGACAGTTTAAGTTTGCTCAGAAAACTATGCTTTTGCGAGCTTGAGTTTGCATTCAAAGTTCAGAACCAGAATTTAGTTTAGACTCCCCAGCAAATTGATTTCATGCCATATGAGGTTTTCCTGTAAGCAGTAGACGCGCGAAAACAGTCGCAGGAGATTGTCAGTTTCCGACACAAACAGGGGGAATTCAAAGTTAATTTCTTGGGGAAAGCTCACACACTGGAGAGAGCGTAAAAACACTCTTCTTTCATGCTTTAATGTAAACCTCGAGGAATTAGTATCTAACTATGAAAAGTAAGTTCTAAAGATTTAGGGGCATTTACACTAAAATCCTACAATGACTTTATTTGAAACAGGGAAGAATCGGCCTTATAGACTAAAATACATCTGAAGATTTAAGATACATTTCTGTTCAAAAGTAAAGTCTAATGGGAAAATAAGAGTAATTAAATCGATAGGAAAAGATTGATAGTTTGAATCAGAAAAAAAAAACTAAGAAAAAAAGAAGTTTCATAAAAATAAACCAAAGGTTGAAGAATTATACAACACTGAACAGAAGGAAAATTATAATAAGTACTATAAGGAGAATACGATATTTTCACTATGGGAGTTTGGAAACAACTGTTTTTCTGAAGAATTAGTAAAACGTGAAAAAAAAATGTTTAGAGGAAGTACAGATTTGGTCGCTGTGTCCCCAGAATGAAAGCTTTTTCTGCTGAGACAATGAATAAAAAATACGATAATGAAAACCTAATTAAAACCAAAAAAAGGTCAATGAAACTAAACTTCTAGAGATAAAATGCAGCAGGCACAGAAGTTCAAAATGAAGGGACAGACACGGGAGAACTGGACATTAAGGGAATGAAATATACGCGAAGTTTTGAAACATCTCAATTTAAGCGAACTAAATGAGGGAAAGGAATGAGATTAGAAGAGTTCTTATTGACTTTGATGAGGTGAGTAAACAACAAAAATTTAGTTATGCATGAAATAAATTTAAAAAATAGCTCGTTTAAGAATATGATTCTTGGTGAAAGTATGAAATTTTAGTTGAAATGTCCTGATCAGCATTTCGAAAAGAAATATATTGAGTCGATATGTAGGGAACAGAAGTAAGTATTTCTTTATTTTCGCAATGGGGGTGGTGAGTTAGTAAAACGTAAAAAAATAATATTTAGTGGAAGAAAGGAATTACTCGCTTTGCCTCTAGAATGAATGTTTTTTTCGGACGAGACAGAACAATATACAAAAATATGTCCCAAAGAATACAAATTTTTTCGTAAGAAAAAAGGTTTAAATTTCATGCCTTGACAATGAATGCTTTCCTGTTGGGGCAGTCCACGAAAAAGTATACCAAACTAGGGAAGGATTAAAAAAATGCATATTTGACATACATGCAAGCTTTGGGGAATATTTTAAAGCAAGTTGGAAAATATGATATAAGGAAACAAAAAAACCTGATGATTTGTTACATCTAAAATAATCGTTTTGCTGCAATGAAATGAAAGAAAATAGTCTAAATAAAAGGAGTCAGAAATTTGGCCAAGTAAGAAATAAATTACTGACATACTGAAAAGTTTTACTAAATTTCAAGAAAGATGAAATAAAATTCGGAAGCTATTATGATATGATAAATAAAGTAAGAAAATATTGTTTCACCAGAATTTTAACTGTGAAGACCTGTAGAGTTCTTTAACACGCAAAAAAAAATTACGAGAAAATAATATTGCAAAGGCGAAAGCCTCAGAATTAGCATGAAGTCATTTCAGAAAAAATTTGTCAAAATCCAATAATTACTGCGAACAGGAACGAAATCATTTCTAAAGAAGCATTTCCTCGTCTCATGATGTGGAATAAAATGGAATGAAGGAAAAAGAAAAGTTCGCCAGAAAACCGATATCAAGTCGTTAAGAAGCGTGTGTTGGTTTAAATCTGGAAAAAAAAGATACTGTTACGAACGAATGTTATGTATAGCTAGTTGCTATAGATCTGTATATTTCTTGCACAAACATGAAACAGCTATATAGAAAACCAGATTAAGTCATACATTAAAGCAAGTAAGAAAAGTTGTTTGTATAGGAAACGGAAATAATAATTAAGAAACGTTTGCTTGTTTGAATCAGAAAAAATAAAGCCTCGATAAAAGTAGTTGTTAGTTTGAAAAGTTAGAAAATAAAATAATGTTGGTACATCGAGAAGTTTAACGAGTACGAAAGCATTTAGAACAAAAAGATTAAGATAATGCATTAAAAGGTACGTTTCACTGAATAATCATGAAGAAATAAAATAAAATACGAAAAAATAAAAAAATAAACATTTTAACTATGCATAAATAATTGTGGCTTTGTACGGTGGAAAAAGGTGCAACGTTAAAAAAATGTAACAGAAAATGCCATGAACACGTAAATACATTAATAAACAATCGTGTTTGAAGAGTATGTCTGCCGCACAAAACTTTGGAAAACGTCTTTATGTTGGTATGTCCGTTGAAAATGCGTGAAGTCTCCTCAAAGAAAATAAAAAAATCGTTATGTTGAAAAATTATGGACATAAAATGGGAAATTATGAGGAAAAAATAAGGAATAAATTCGTTGCAAAAATGATCAAGTTATTGAAAAAAAATCAGTCTTGGAACTTAATGTGTCTAACAGAATCTCAAATGACGTCAACCGCCGACCCCGCGAAGTAGAAAACGACGTTGGCTGATGTCATGGTTTTGTCTGCTATCACGACATGCGTCATCCATCATAGTCACTCGTCCCAAAACACGTGTCATACAAAATTTTCTGAGACAAAGAGAAAATTGTGAGTCAGCCCAAAACACATGGCGGACGAAAGATAGCGGAACATGAATCAACAGAAACGAAATCTTTTCAAACAAAGCATTTCCTCATCTAAATTAAAATTGTAGGAAGGACAAATATAAGAATTAAAAAAATAATGCAACGTCTATAAAAATTCCCAACACCTCACGGAAGTTCTAAAAATATAAGTTTAATAAAATAAATTAGAGAGAATAAATAGGACACAAAAAAAAATACGAGTAAAAAATATTGGAAACGACAAAAGAACTTCCTTCAAAAATTTGACAAAGTCAAATAAATCTCCCGAGAAAATAAAAAAAAAATAATGCAACGTCTATAAAAAATTCTTAGCACCTCACGGTAGTTCTAAAAATATAAGTTCAATAAAACAAAACATATTGGAAAAACTTCCCCAAAATTTGTCAAAATCCAATAAATCTCCCGAGAAAAGTTCGAAAAAGCACCGCTAGGGGGCAACACATCGCGTACACACCCCCTTTCTCCCTCAGTCGTTGCCATCTCTCTAAAACAAAGGTTCAACGTAATAATAAAGTTCCAAGAAGCACCGCTAGGGGGCAGCACATCGACCCAACACACTAGCGTCATCTGCAATGCCCTTTCCCCCACTCGGTCATTGCCGTCCGTCAAAGGTCCATCGAAAGTTCCAAGTAGCACCTCTAGGGGGCAGCACATCAGCATCGACCCTACACACTAGCGCCATTAACCACACCCCCTGCTCCTTCTGCCGCAAGCCACGCCCACATCCTTCGGCGTCAGCCCACGCCCCTTTCCTTCTCCTAGAAGGATGCATCCTTGACGCCGGATCGGTCTTTTCTATCTACTAGTGTGTTATCAGATGGCGTAAGTTCGAATTTCTGTCTACAGTAATATCTGAGAAAACCCGACAGAAAATTTTTTTTGTCAGACACTACTAAGTATGCAAACTCTGTGTGTAATTTCTTCCCAAAATAACGCATTATTTTGCCGGCAGGTGGCGCGAATGCTTACTCTGTTTTTCTCAATATCTCTGCTTCTACGTGTGCGATTTAAAAAATTCTTTCAACACCGGATGTTATTTACCTTGTTTATTTAACCCTTTGTGTTAGTATATGAGGAATTCTGTAGTTTACAGTTCTATCGGCAGGTGGTGTTTGTGTGCTTCAGTTGAGAGCTATATTTCCGCTTCTAAAAACCGTATTGAGAAATTTCTTCTTTACTGTATGGCATTCGCTACAATAGAGATGTGGATTATTATCCTCTTTAAACAATGCGCAGATTTCCCGCTACGAAAACTTTTTTCTCGCTATCTCTGCTTCCGGGAGGCGTACTTGGCAAGTTATTTTCCTTTAGCATAGTGTTTTCCATGAAGAATCTTTTTTCGCCTATTTAAAATTTTTCTATTATGCAAAATGGAAAAATGAGTTATATCATGTTTCCTTCTACATTTCTTCTTTTAACTGTTCGATTTGAAAATCTCTTTGTCTCTGATATTCCGTCTGTTATGAGAAAAGTTTTGTGCGCCATTTGTTCATTTTCGTAACATACTTTTAAGCATCTGGTGGGAGTAAGTAGCTGTTTCTATTTGTGGATGTTTTATCGATTGAAGAAACCCGGTTGACTGTTTTCCGAACCTGCTGCCTTGACTTTGAATAACTTTGACAAATTTCATTAGCATCAGAAAGGATTCAAAAGACGTTCTCATTGCAATAGAAAATTTGGCGTCATCTTTCTTGTTAATTACGTAAATTATCATTAAAATGCTAAGTGCAGCACCACTCGAACGAACTAAAAATCGCTAATCTTTCTAAATCAAAAGGCTTCGTATAACGAAGAGAAAAGGCATGTAGTGGAAATTCATTTACGCTTTCCAACCGTTGGTTGAAGAAGCGTATATGCTCCAGCTTTTTTCGTCCGTTTGTCTGTCCGTCCGTCCGTCTGTCGGCACGATAACTCGCGTAAAAATGGTTCGATTTCGATGAAATATTAGTGTGTTGTAGGGGACCACCTGGGGACGAACGCTATTGAAAATGGACGAAATGGGGTCAAAGGTCACGGCATAGGAGCGAGATCCATTCCATTGCTCTGTTGCGTCATAACTTGCGTAAATATGGTTCGATGTCGATGGAAATTTTAGTATATTGAAGGTAACCACCTGGGAATGAACTCTACCGAAAATGGGTGAAGTGGGGTCAAAGGTCAGGACATAGGAGCGGGATGCATTCCATTGCCTTTATGCGTCATAACGTACGTAAAAATGGTTCGATTTCGATGAAATTTTAGTATGTGGTAGGGAACAACCTGGGGACGAACCCTATTGAAAATGGATGAAATGGGATCAAAGGTCAGGACATAAGATAGGGATACATTAAAGGAGCAATTATTGTATGTATGTAAATTTTATTTTAAAAACGGCTCTAAGGATTTTGATAAAAGTCGTTAACCTACCGTTTTCTGGTACTAGAAATCGATTTAGCTTGATCTCGACTTTAGGAAAATTCGTTTAGTGCGTTAAGTAACCACCCCGAATCACCACGTTTTAGTGTCATGGCGTCCTATTAATGTTATCCATGCTTAGAAATCTTGTGACGTCACAAGCTCGCGATTCAAATGCTGGCGCGCGGTTACGCCATCTGTCTCATTACGTCACGCGTTGTGTGTGGATCCTATTAAAGTTTTATGAGGTCACACTCTTTCGAGCAGATGGTCGCGATTCCCATCTGCCTCATTACTTCACGCGTTGTGTGCGTATGTCCGTCCGCACGATAATTCGCGTAAAAATCGTTCGATTTCGATGAAATTTTAGTATGTGGAAGTTACAATCTACAGTGCTCAGGGCTTTCTTCACACTGAAACAAATAATTGAATACGAACGCTACTTCAATGTGGCGATCAGTTGTTCACTGATCACAGACAACTGTTTTTATCTTATCAAATTCATGACCTGTATGATTTAAGTCAGATAAATTTGCATGCAGGTAATTTCGATAAAATCTGACATATCCCGGCGGAACTGCATTTCAACTCTGCAGTCCAGTATCTAATTGAACAATGCGAACGCCATTTGGAAAACAACATAATTTCCAATAGTTACACGCGAATAAAAGTGCTCAGAATGTGCTTGGAAGTGTGAAGTACAACATAAAAGCAGCACAACATAAGCCTTCTGAGATCATTACATTGTGTCACGAGTCTGCACTATTTAATGCAAGATTAATCAATGGACTCCTGAGGCCTTCTCCACACGCGACTCTCACCGTCATTTGAATATTGCTGAAAAAGGGGATTCGTCAGACTCCTAAAAATTTTCGAGTAGTAGGCTATCCAGTTTCGACTTTTCCAGGAATGTAATGCAGTTGTTCGTTGTATGCATTCAAACGAAAGAGATTTACCCTGGACAATCCTAGTGGCTATTGCACCCGATTCCCAGAATAATAGGTTAAATAGTCCTATCGGAAATACATCTCGAAATCTTTACAGTCTAAGTCAGGCTCACAGCTGTAAGTCTAATAAAGGAATTTTTCTTGTTGGTTAGTTTACTACTACCCCACGTTTACCCTGGTGATTACGGTGTCTACCAACAGGACAATGCGCCCTGCTATGTGGCTAAGGGAGTGCCTGACTGGTTCCAGGAACACGACAGCGATGTCTCCGTTCTTCTTTGGCCGGCGAAATCGCCCGTCATCAATCCCACAGAGCAGTTCTGGGGCTATTTGGATCGGCATGTTCGACTATAAAGTAAAGATATGTTGAGTGGAAACAGCCACAGAAGCCTGTGGAAACTCCTGCCATAGAACGTGGCGCCTCTATCGACCTACAACAGAAGCTAAATGTGACGTGCCCCGTCCCGTCGGCAATGGTTGCTATGGCAACCCAGTGCTCGTGGTGTTTCAGGAGCAGCTGCTCTGCGCCACAATTCCGTTCCCCCCGCTCCACGATCTTTGTTCTCAACTCCTATCCCAATCTAAGCCAAGTGAGGCATCGGAAAGAAAGATAATAATAACGTAATATACATACGTTGATATCGAAGCCAAAAACGTAGATATCGAAGCCAAAAACGTAGATATCGACGAAACAGATGACAATGGAATACAAATCAGAATTGAAAGTAAAGCCGAGTCAAAGCTTATATTGTGAAGAAAACAATAACAAAATATGCGCGAATGGAATTTACAACAAAACACGTAGAAACCTAAGTTATGGAATTTGCAAAGGAAAAGTTAACGATCAGTAAGAAATAAGCAAGAATAATGCCCCTTAATAGAATGCCATAGGAAACTGAAAGAGGCAAACCAAAACGAATCCGGAAAATGATAGGTATATGTCGTATACGTCGTCTTCCATTTTGCTAGGAGGTCAAAGCTCAAATGGACAAAATGATGTAGTTCGTGGTGATTCCTGGGAACCCCAGCTATCAATTAACGGTAGTTCTGTTGTAGGTCGATGGTGCGCTGCAGTCGACTTCATGACGTCATGAGCTTCAGCTTAATAAAGCTTGTGTCCCCTCTATGTATCCTTACTTCATGGGTTCGACGTGCCGAACACAACCACGTCATCTCCTGGACCTCCATGCTCTGCTGCAGTTCGAATAGACACGTGTGCCTTGGGCAACCTTTCCGGGCCTCATTGCGTTCATGCCACGCCGTCTTGCCACTGTCACTCGGGCCATTCCCATTATGTGGTTATTCCTACTGTTAGGTAGGTGCTCATACTATTCTGGTACGACTGTGTAAATTTAAAATAATTTCAAGCAATTCTATTTGTCAAAATTTGACTATATTATTTTCAATAAAACGTACTTACGCCTGCATGTGGGTAAAACATTGCTCCACTGTCCATTTGACGTGCAGTACCTGAAATGCTTCCCAACTAGTTCAAATCCGTCGTCGCAGTGGTAGGTCACTTTGGCCGTGTAAGTAAACACGTCTCCTTCACGTCGTCCATTCTCAATGTCACCGGGTGGACCACAGCTGCGAGCTGCAAAAGACACATATCAGACGTACACTATAATGAACATTAGGAGAAATACATCTTAACGTACAAAAGCAAATGAATGAACAGGAAATTTAAATAAATCATCATATATGTATACAGAATATAACGTTTAGGAATTCGCTGTAGTGAAACCTCCTAACATCGTCTCAGAAGCACCAATGCAGTGTTTGCAATACTGTCTTCCATGAAAATACATTCCTTAAGCTGAAAATATAAAACAAATTTCTTAAGCTGAAAATAGGGGATACGGGTAAGAAACGCTCATTTGGTTTCTAGCAAATTTTGCATTACGATTTCAATATATGAATGCTTAAAACTTATCTCAATAAAACGAAGTGTGTGTGTGTGTGTGTCCTCAGCGATACAAATAAAACAAAAAACTACTCAACCTAGAAACCTGAAATTTTTCACGAAGGTAGCTGACATACCGAGGATGTGCAACTCTGGCTTAGATTTTCGAATTTTAGAGTTTTTGGGTTTCTCAAATTTTTGACAAAAACGTGGTTCCCGATTTCCAGTGTATCGTTCCGCTTTGTTTACAACCTGATCACAACCAACGTTAAGAAAAATAGTTCACGATAAATTTTCCGCGTTTTTTCTGGGGGGGGGATTTCGTTATAATAGACGCCTTAATGACTAATTTTATTTGTAAATACATTTTATGAAAGAAATATATCGAATAACAATGCGAGGTTTTTTTTTAGTTTTTATCCGGAATTAGCGTATTCTTTGAGCAAAGCAATTTCAAACTATTGCTGGCACGAGACGGAATTATGACGCATAAATCTGTGATATGAAAATAAATTTATTATTATCTTCTATAATAAAATAAATGCCTATGATTATTTCCATTAAAATAAGATTTACTTCGACGAAAATAGTACAAAAAATTCCGTTTATTATAATGAACTATTTTCTTTCAGTTTGGGTGTTACCTGGTTGAATGTAAACAAAGCGGAACGATGCCCAGGAAATCGGGAACTACTTAAAAGCGTTCTGATTCAATAGTACAGCCGTATTTTTGGTTTGAAATTTAGGACTGAAATGCTTCCTATACTAAAATACCCTTACAGAGCAAAACTACACTGCTGGCCACCTAAAATGCAACACCAAAAAGGAAGCATTCAATTGGCCTGAAATTCGCAGCATGCGTCGCCCGCGAGAGGACATGCAAACGATTAGCATTGCAGGCCATATGCAAATCATGTGCGCCCGGCACGCCACCGAGTAGCACTATAAGAAGGTACACAGAAGGCGGGGTGTAAGTAGTGGAAGTGTGTTGTGCTCCCGGACCTGTGCGTGGGAAGCTTCCAGATGCCACGTCGCAGAATACGGCAGTCATTCCAGCACGTTTCGGAGTTCGACAGAGGACGAATAGTGGCTTATCGCGACAGTGGTTTATCGTACCGAGACATTGGCGCCCGTGTACGACGACATCCAGCCACAGTGAGGCGAGTATGGATTCGGTGGGTGCAGGAGGGACGGACGGACCGACGTGAGCGATTGCCGCAGCCGCGGCTCACCGCCGAACGAGAGAACCGGCATGTTGTGCGGCGGGCATTGACGGCTGGCACCGCCACATCACGAAAGTTAGCGCAGGAATTAGGGTGTGTTGCGTACCAACCTGTGTCAGCACGTACCATATGACGTAGTCTGCAGGAGCGGAGACTTGTCGCACTGCGCCCATTGCTCCGACTACCATTGACGTTACACTACCGGCGAATGCGGCGGCAGTGGGCCGTTGAACGCCGCACCTGGACTACGGAATGGCACGACATTGTCTTCTCCGACAAATTCCGCTTCTGCATGGAACACCACAATGGTCGGATCCACGTGTGGCGGCACCCCGGTGAGAGACTGTATGACGCCTGCATAATGCATCGCCATACCGGTACGTCGCCTGGCGTTATGGTTTGGGGCGAAATTGGATATGACACCCGCACCCCTCCGGTACGCATCGCTGGTACATTCAACAGCCACCGCTACATCTCCTACGTTTTGGAGCCTGTAGTCCAGCGGCCACAAGTTCAACAGGACAACACGTTCAACAGGCATGTTCTGGAGCCTGCCAGCGGCCACGTTTCAACAAGACAATGCGCGCCTGCACGTGGCACGCATCGTGCAACAATTCTTCATGGGTCACTAGGTGTCCCTGCTGCCGTGCCTCGTCTGTTCTCCCGATATGTCGCCCATCGAACACGTCTGGTCGCTTATCGGCAACCGAATGGCCCGGCAAGCACCACCCGCGGCTACGCCTGATGAACTGTGGCAAGGTGTGGAAGCCGCCTGGACCGACATGCCCCAAGCCCACATCCAAAGCCTCTTTCGTTTGATGCCGCGGCGTGTAGTGGCCGTTGTTGCCAGCCATGGGGGCCACACGAACTATTGATGTCTGCGTGTTCCGCAAGTCGCACGGGCTTGTAAGCTCAATAGTTTCATCTTTGTATCTGTTGTTATGTGTCCAGTAAATCTGGCTTTGCTATCTCGTGTCCTTCTTGGTGTTCCATTTTGGGGGGCCAGCAGTGTAGCTAAAGACCGGCCGGCAAAAGCTAATTCAAGAGCCGCTGAAACACCACACAGCAGCGAGCTGTAAGGCAAGAACTAAATAGAGCAGCTACATTCAGAGCTATAGCTGCTGATACACCACAGAAACAAACGACAGCAAAGAAATGCCATAGCAATTGCAGAAATGCGTACACTTCCTTTGGTGAGTAAAAGCAATGACTGCCTTTCACTACAACCCACAAATAGACTACAGCTCAGATGCAAGTATAGTAATTGGAAGAATGTCAGTATCTTGCAGTATCTGTAATGCTCTAAAATGGTGTTATGAACGCAAAGGGAATTGCTGCAACAGTGGCACGATTCAAGCCGCTCTAATTAGTGAACCCCCTGAACGTATCTTTTTATTACAGACAGCAATACTGAAGATGCCACACATTTCCAAAATAATATTTAGAAATACAATTGATGTTTCCAAATGACTTCTTTTGACACTACGGTAAGAGTTATACAGCCTGGTTTTATATCGACATTTAAAGTGCAGAGCCAAGTTTACCATCAAATTGGTAGCTTAATGACATTGCAAAATGAAGAGCCCATACTTTTACAGATCTATTTCATAAGTATTCAAAATCGACAGGCTGAACACCGCTGTGACTACATCAGACAAACAAGACTAGAAATAGTGCTACCACTGCAAGTTATGCTTGAAACAGGAAATGAGTATGTCAGAAGTTTTAAATGTGCAATGAAAACTGTAACAGACCAGTACAAAGTTGTCATTTCTGCAGAGCCCCAACTAATGAGCACAGAAGTCGCTTCAATGCTTCTATGACTTCAGAGGTTGATGTTATTCTGGCTGGCGAGCAACATGGCAACCGTGATATTGCCTTTGTGACGTAACTGCCAGTAGGACGCACACGACATAAAGGCAGATAGAATCAGAATAAATGTCTGCGTAGCTCAGTTGGTAGAGCGACTTGTTCCGGAATAAGCGGTACTCGGGTTCGAATCCCGGCGTAGACCAAAAATGACGGAGAAATTTACTTCGTTATAATGGCGCCCGAACTATCCGGATGACCCGACCGTTCAAAATCTCGCAATGGTGTGATGTTATTTCCACACCGCGAGATAGGAAAAATAAGAGAATCCCTTCTCCAGCGCTTCGAAAAATAAATGTGTGTGACGTTGCATTCCACACAGCAGATTGACTGGGAGTTCTCAAGTGCACGTTCTACAGTGGATGGCTGCCTGCAACGATTCATGGTCACGGCTGACCCGTGGGTCATGCCCCCGGCCCTCTTTCGGGGGGGGGGAGATGTGACGTAACTGCTAGTAGGACGCACACGACATAAACGCCAGATAGAAATCAGAACAAACGTCTGCGTAGCTCAGTTGGTAGAGCGACTTGTTCCGGAATAAGCGGCCTCGGGTTCGAATCCCGGCGTAGACCAAAAATGACGGAGAAATTTACTTCGTTATACCTTGTACCTTGGAGACAACACGAACTCTAGTATTGCAGAAACGCACTGGTCTTTTGATGCACTACAATAACGCCTAATTATCTGGCAAGGTCAGGATGACTACCATTTTGAGTGGCAACAAACGGATCCTGTTTCAAGACGGCTAACTGACAGAAAAGTCACGTGCCTCAGTTTTTATGCTTACAGACTGATGGTGAAATTGAATGATTTCAATCCCATTTTGAGATCTTTTGAGTTAATTTACTATTGACACGTTTGCCAAGATTAAGGCAGAAAGACTGAGATACATTCCACTGCATCAAAGAGAATTTCGTGCAGAAAGTTGTGCTTACTTGAGAGACGCAGTTCTCAATGATGGAAACAGGAACAACGTTGGACAAATTGATTATCTTGCCATCAAGTTTTACTGGTGGGCCACGACACATGCACGAGCAAACTCAAGATGTCATGACGTCAGAAATTACGGTCGGCCCGATTTATTCATCACCTTCACCTGCAACCCAGCACGGAAAGAAATTACGGATGAATAGATGGCAGGCCAAAAATTCACATGACAGACATGATTTGATTGCAAGAGTTTTTAAATTAAAATTTAAAAAATGATCCACTTAATTGTCAAAGGCTGCGTTTCTGGGCCTATTCAGTGCACACGGTGGAATGGCAGAAAGGTGGCTTGCCGCATGCACACCCTTTGGTGTGATTAAAGGAAAAGTTGCATGTGCACAGAATAGAAGATATAATCAGCTCAGAACTTCCAGATCCTGAAACAGATCCCATCCTTCACGAGAGTAAAAAAAAAGGTGCATGGACCCTGTGGTGCAATTAATTCTAACTCATCATGCATGCAAAAAAACAAGTGCACAAAAAAGTACCCAAAATAAGTTCTCTTGGAAAATCAAACACGGCACAACGATTACCCACTGTATCATCGCAGAAAACCGGATAATAGTGGATTTACGGCAACCATCAAAGTTGGTAGGACTGAGTACACCAATGAAAACCGGTGGATAGTTCCATACTGTCCTCTTCTATCAAAAACTTTTCAAGCACTCATTAATATCAAATACTGCAATTCAGTCAAATCCATTAAATACGTGTGCAAATATGTCAACAAAGAGTCTGATATGGCAATGTTGATCTCTCGAGAGAAAACATGACAAATGATGAGCCTACTCTGTATGAGATGTGAAGATACATAAGTACCAATGAAGGCATGTGGAGATTCTTGGAGTTCCCGATTCACGAGCACTTTCCCACGGATGTTCAACTCATCATGCACTTGGAAAATGGCCAACGCGTTCACTTTGTTGAACAAAACGCCCAGCAACGTGCTCAGAACACACCGCAAACCACTATGACGGCGTTTTTTGATCTGTGCAAGAATGATTTCACTTGCTCAAACACTTTTGTACAATCAGGTTCCGAAATACTACATATACAAAATAAACAAGAAATGGCATCGGCACATAGAAGGGCAAGCTGTCCCCAACCACACTAATGTGAAAGCCAGCGATGCACTCGGACGTGGTCCAACTTTGTTTAAGGATTTGCGAACAGTGGATGGTGTCGTATGCGACACGTACAAATCAGCTTGCCAGCTAAGGGGGGCTTTTGGAAGATGACGCACACTGGAGCAGCACTCTGGAGGAAGCGGGTGGAGCACGATCACGAGCCAGGTGGCGAAACCTGCTTGCTGACATGCTGCAAGTGTGTGGCTTGGAAAACCCTCTGCAATTATGGGAAAACCACAAAGACAACTTAGTAGAATACTTTCTGTATCAGGCAAGACTAGCAAATCCAACTGCTGAGTACAGCGACTAAATTTACAACTAAGCACTCATTGCCCTTGAAGACAAAGTAAAGGCATTAAGTGGACCTGAATTGGAGGCTTTCGGCCTTCACAAACCAAACCACAACGACGACAACCTTGCGGATGAGTTGCTGAGAGAGAGTAATTACTGCATTGTTGAACTCTCCGAGCAAGTTTGAGAAAACGAACCTCTATTGGTACCGGATCAGAGAAAAGCATACAACAAAATTTCTCAGGCAGTTTTCAACAATGATGGAAGAATGTTTTTCCTAGATGGACCAGGTGGAACTGGGAAGACACGCCTCATGAATATCCTCCTGGCTAAAGTCAGACAAAACTCATGATTGCATTGGCGGAGGCGTCAGCTGGCATAGCCGCTACGCTGCTGACCGGAGGTAAAACAGCTCACTTTACCTTCAAGTTGCCTTTGGACTTGCAAAGCGCAGAAACGTCCACCTGCAACATTGCAAGAGGAACTGGTAGAGAAAAGGTCCTCGAGCAGTGTCAACTCATTGTCTGGGAAGAGTGCACAATGTCTCACAGAACTGCATTTAAACCGCTTGACAGGACTTTGCAAGACATTCGCAGAACCGATAAATGCATGGGTGGAATAACTCTGGTCTTGGCTGGTGACTTCCGACAAACCTTACCAGTGACATCCAGGTGAACTAAAGTTGACGAATTGCATGCTTGCCTTAAAGCATCCTCCATTTTGCGCAACATGCAGCGCTTCAGCTTGAACACAAATATGAGAGTGCACCTGGCAGGTGATGTGCAGCTTAGGAGTTTTCTGCCAAGCTACTCCGACTCACAAATGGCGCTGCGGCGTCTGATGATCAGGATGGCAACATTTCAATGACTCCGTTGCAAACATAATCGACACTCTGGATGCTCTCACGAAAGCAGTGTTCGTAAATCTACCTAACCATTTCCAGGATCACGTC
This sequence comes from Macrothele yani, assembly GCA_039090855.1. Lineage (NCBI taxonomy): Eukaryota > Metazoa > Arthropoda > Arachnida > Araneae > Macrothelidae > Macrothele > Macrothele yani. The sequence goes on along the minus strand of CM077025.1, from coordinate 67,746,653 downwards.
TGGTTGCGTAAAAGAGCCATTCTTGCACCAAAAAATTATGCAGTTAGTGTTGTCAATCGGCAGCTTCTTTCACAATTACCGGAAGACGTTTACACGTACAAGTCTATATACTCGCCGGTGGAAGCTGAAGAAGCTGTTAATTATCCTGAAGAATTCCTCAATAACTTAAAAATATCAGGAGTGCCATCGCACGAACTTGAACTCAAACTGGGTGCTGCCATGATGTTGTTGAGAAATTTAGATCCACCGACACTCTGCAACAGAACGATATTGACCATCAAATGTGTCATACCGCAGGTCATTAAAGCTATGATTATGACTGTCCAGGCAGCGGGGCAAGATGTGTTCATTCCCCGAATGACCATCATTCCGACTGATGTTCCCTTGGAATTTAAACGAATTCAGCTTCCATTGCGTCTGTGCTTTGCTATGAGCATCAACAAGGCTCAAAGACAGTCGCTCAAAGTTGTTGGCTTAAATTTGAAAAGCACCTGCTTTTCCCATGGGCAACTTTACATTGGATGTTCCGGAGTTGGCAGCAAGCAAAATCTCTACATTTTAGCACCGCATTGGAGAACTCACAATATTGTTCACCAAGAAGCATTGGCTTAATATCAATTTTTTCTCCACTAATTTTTATAAAATTAAAAAAAAACAGATAGGTTTCTTTAACTTCAAGTTTATTAACGATAATTTTTTACCCTATCCTAACAATTCATGATTAAATATTTTACCCATCCAATAGAAAACCAGTTAGTAAACACAAAATCAAATATGTTTCAGCACATTGATTTTTTTGCTCGGATTTATCTGCTCGAAAACCATGATGAGTCGCCGACGAAGCTTAACATTGAGTTCCGTTCTCTAGCTGAACAAAGCGCACACCAACAAACAGCATAAGCAAAGCGACGGGCTAAAAGCTAGTATAATAATTAAATGATGTGTGTGTGTGTGTGTGTGTGTGTGTGTTTCCTTCGCGATACAAAAAAAACTACTCAATCTAGAAACCTGAAATTTGGCATGAAGGTAGCTTACATAACGAGGATGTGTACCTCGGGCTTAGATTTTCGAATTTTTAAGTTTTAGATATTTCAAAAAATGGAAAACCTGATTCCCAATTTCCCGTGTATCGTTCCGCTTTGTTTACAAAAAAGCTGATTACAACCAACGTTAAGGAAAGTAGTTCACGATAAATTTTACGCGTTTCTTTTTCAGAATTTCTTTATAATAGACTCCTTAATGACTATTTTTACTAGTAAATACATTTTATGAAGAAAATATATGGAATAACAATACTACGTTTTTTGTTTTGTTTTTATACGGAGCTAGCGTATTCTTTAAGCGAAGCTATTTCTAACTTTTGTTCTGGAAGACAAACTGGCTAAGACTGATGCCTGATTTTTTGATAATATTTATTCGGATTTTTTTATTTTGCCGATGTGGAATTGGTCGCGATTGCTGCTGGAGGCTACCAAAGATTCCGATACAGCTATTAAGTGGGCTGAAGTTATTGCCTTCTTCCGAAACGGAAAGCATGTTCAGAAGGGCACGAGACGGAATTATGACACATAAGTCTGTGATATGAAAATAAATGTATTATTACTTTCCATAATAAAATAAATGCCTATGACTGTTTCCATTACAATATAAGATTTATTTCGATGAAAATGGTAAAAAAATTCGTATATTATCGTGAACTACTTTCCTTCTCACTGGGTCTTATGAGGTTGTACATAAACAAAGCGGGACGATACAATGGAAAACGGGAACAACTTGAAAGCGTTCTGATTCAGTAGTAAAACCGTACTTTTATAATTTAATTAGCATTTTCGTCTAAGAAAGTGAGCTACAAATAACGTTAATTCATTCCCTTCTGACGTTACAGTTTTGAATTACATTGATACTAATGTCTAGGTATGGTGATGAAATGCCTAAAAAATGACGTTCAACATGTTCTCACAAGATGGCGTGGACAAGCTTTTTTCACTGCATTCCACCAAATTACAGTTCACGTATAATTATTCACTTCAAATAATACGAAATAAGATTTCTTTATTTAGTTAATTGATGTTTGCGTTAAGTTTAAACCTACATATAAATAATTGAAAACATTTATTTTTTTAAAGTGATACTTTGGTTTAAAAATTAGGCCTAAAATGCTTCCTGCTAAAAGTTCCGTTCTCTAGCTGAACAAAGCCTAGCTAGAGAACGTAACTTTTAGTAGGAGGATGAATTATCGTTATTGTAGAGCGTCAGCAAAGCAACGGGCTGAAAGCTAGTATTGAATAATATGACAAAATTTTATCTAGGGAAAGTTTTGTAGGCAAAAATTAGGAATTTTGGTAAAACACAGCCACTACGTTTCGAGATAACAAAAATTCAGTATATATTAGAAATATGAGCAGCTGCATGGATAAATACGACAGTGCAAGTAATGCAAGTAATGCATTACTTGCAAAAAAAAAAAAAAGACTAAAAAAGACTAAATTTTTAATTTCTGGAAACATGTTGATAGTTTCGTTCGACGAAGTTTCATGCTACTGTGGAGCAGAAATAAATAGGGAATCATTTCTTTACACTTTTCCATCGTGATGTTTTCTTTTATTTACAGTAAACGTACTGTGAAGGGCAGGCTTTATGGCGACACAAACGTACCACCGCATTTTGCTGCAAGTCCAGTGGGATGCCGACCTGAACTTATTTTCGTGAAATGGTAGAATATATCATCATCATCATCATCATCATCATTGTCAACCATTATCAATCCACTGCTGGACGAAGGTCTCCCCAAGTTTCCTCCACAACGGTCTGTCTTGTGCCAGTCTCCTCCATGTCACCCCTGCATACTTTCGAATTTCAGCCATCCGTCTCCCATGTGGTCTTCTTCTGGGTCTTTTCCTGTCCCTTGGAATCCAATCTAAAATTTCGGCTGTCCATCGATGATCTGTCCTTCTGGCAGTATGTCCAGCCCATTGCCATTTCAGGGATTTAACTCTAATCATGATGTCTTCCACTCTTGTCATTTTTCGGATCCACGAGTTCCTCTTCTTATCTCTCCTGGTTACACCAAGTATGCACCTCTCCATGCTGCTTTGAGTTGTCTGCAGCCTTTGTATGTCTCTTTTAGTTAAGGTCCACGTCTCTGCACCATACGTAAGCACTGGAAGAATGCATTGATCAAACACTTTTCTTTTAAGACATAATGGCATATTGCTCTTGAAAATTATGCTGTTTCTTCCAAAAGCTCTCCAGGCAAGTTCTGTACGCCGATTAATTTCTTCATCAATGTGACCCTCACTTGATATCTGCTGTCCAAGATAAACGTACGTGTCTGTTATCTCCAGCTTTTCTCCATCAATCGATAAATCTTCATTTCTTGTAAAAGCATTGAACATCACTTTTGTCTTCTGAAAGTTCATTTTTAATCCCACTTCTTTACTCTTGTCAGCAAGTTCCTGGATCATACTCTGCAGCTCTGATGGATTAGTTGCAAAAATGACTACGTCATCAGCAAAACGATGGTGGGTTAGATAATCTCTATTAACCTTTATCCCCTTGTTTTCCCAGCTCAGTGACTGAAAAACACCCTCCAATGTGGCATTAAAGAGCTTCGGAGTTATGGTGTCACCTTGTCTTACTCCCTTTCCAATTTTTATGTGTGTTGTATTTTCAAACAGCCTAATCTTTGCACTTGCATTTTCATAGATGTTATTAATAATATTAATGTATGCATCTTCAATACCGCAGGTTTTCAGAGCCATTGTAACTGCTGATGGTTTCACCGAATCAAAGGCTTTTTCATAATCGATAAAAGCCATGCACAATGGAAGTTCATATTCCCTCGCTCTTTCAATTAGTTCTCTCAGCACATGGATATGATCTATTGTGCTGTAGCCACTCCTGAATCCAGCTTGTTCTCTCGGTTGAGCCATCTCCAGTGTTATCTTCAAGCGGTGTGAAAGAACTTTAGTGAAGATTTTATAAACTACTGATAGGAGGCTGATAGGTCTGTAGTTTCTGAGATCCTCAATGTCACCTTTCTTATGTAGCAGGATCATTGTAGCGGTGTTCCAATCCTCAGGAATCTTTCCTTCATTAAGGCATCGAGTGAAAACTTGGGCAGTACTGTTTCGATTTCTCCACTTGCTTCTTGTATGATGTCTACAGTAATTCCATCTTCTCCTGGAGCTTTTCCCCGCTTCATGTTCTTGATTGCATGTGCAACTTCTGCTGGAAGGACTGGAGGAACTCTGGTACTGGTATCTTTCATGATGTCTGGAGTGCATGTATCATCCCTTTCATATAATTTGGAGTAGAAATCTTTCACTCTTGTCAAAATTTCGCCTCTATTTCTTGTTACAGAACCATCTTCTTTTCTCAGTGCCATAATCTGTTTTCTTCCCTTACTGAGATGTCCCTTTACTATCTTTAGGCTTTGGTTGTTTTCAATTGCTTTCCTCACTAGTTCACAATTGAATTTTCTTACGTCTTCAGTGATACTTTTTCGTACTGTCTTGCATAGCTCTATATATTCCACTTTGGAAGTCACATCTTCTTTAGTTGTCCTCATCTCTCTTCTTTTTTGCATCAACATTTTCGTTTTTCCTGATAATTTATTTACATGCAACTTGTTCTTAGACCCAGCTAATAAGAGCTTTGGTTACTTTTCTGTTAACTTCAGAGATGTCCACTTCTTCCGATGTTAGGCCTTCTAAAGCAGAGAACCTGTTCTTCAGTTCCAACTTGAAGGTATTATGGTGTTTTTTAAGGTTGGTTATGTCAATAGATTTTGTTTGTCTTATGAGCTTGCCACGTTCAAGTTTAGTGTTGAGGTGCATCTTACATCTCACCAATCTATGGTCACTACCTGTGTTGAACTTGTTTAGCACACTGCAGTCTTCTATGACGAATTTTTTGTTACACATAATAAAATCAATTTCACTTGTCGTCCCATTTGGATGTCTCCATGTCCATTTCCTGTGTGGCTTTTTCTTGAAGAAGGAGTTCAAGATGAAAAACCCTTCTGTCTCTGCAAACTCAACAAGAGTATTTCCACGCTGGTTTCTGTTGCCGTGACCGAATTTACCTACTGAAGTTTCATTCTGTTGCCGTTGCCCTATTTTTGCATTGAAATCTCCCATAATTATTTTCAAGTGCTGCTTACCTTTATTATTTAGATGACAAATTTCCTCATAAAATTCTTCAATTTCTTCTTCAGGATGACTTGTGGTGGGTGCATAGGTTTGAATAATCTGAGCCTGGTATCTTTTCGAGAGTTGGATAACAAGCCGTGCAGCTCTGTCAGAGGAACTTTTCAACTTCTACAACTTTATCCTTCAGTTTCTTGTTTATTATAAATCCAACACCACTAGTTCTGCCAGTATCTGTCCCACGATAGTAGAAGAGATGTCCACTTTTCAGTTCGATGAGATCTTCTCCTTTTCTCCTTACCTCACTTAGCCCCACGATGTCCCGCCAGTCCTTTGTAGTTCCTCTTCCAATTCAAGAAGCCTTGAATCAGAAGATAGGAAGCGTCCATTGTACGTTGCCAAGGTTAGCATCAGATGGCAGCCTAGTCCGGTCCTCCGGGGATTCTTAGCACCCTCTGCCTTCATGTCGCACTGGCCGCTGCCTTGGCCAGGTACATTCCAGCTGCCGGAGACTGAGGGCCAAGATTTAAATTGTGGAGTCATTTTGGAGGGGTTTGGCCATAACTCACCACGCTGGCCAAGCGGGTTGGTGAGTGTGGGATAGAATTTCCTCTAATCCCGATGGTATAGTTATACCGCTATTGGCGGTCGTCAGAGCCCCTTTAGTAGGAACAGGATGCACCACGAGAAGGCGGGGTTGACATTTGTCAAGGAGAGGCTGTGATGTTACGCATCACCTGACCTTACACGGCATTATATATAACAAATATATAAATACATATATTTATTTATTTAAAATAAATATATGTAAAATTTCAGATGAGTGGTAGTGATTGGAGGCGATGAAATATCTCGCTGTCACTGGAACAATCCAAATCATCACAATGGAATGTTGTAATAATTAAGCGCAAATGAGAGTGTTGTTCTTGGCGTTTACCTTGGGATCAACGCCAGCGGCAATTAATTTATATTGTATATCTTCCGTATGTAGATGAAAAGCCATAACCCCCCCCCCACACACACACACAAATTCAGCAAACTATTGTATTTTAAAAAATAAAACTGTTCTTGTACTATTTCGCCGTGGATTGTGAGAAAAGTTAGAATTGGATTGTGAGAAAACTTCGAACAAAGTATCAACTGCAAAAAATAAAATAAAAATTCTTTTGTACCCCATGGTGTGGACCGTGATATACAAGAATTCCAGTGCAGTAGCTATGTATTTAGAAGCACGTGCACAGCATCATCTCGTTATAAATCGAGGAAAGGAAAATGAAAAATACACCACGTAAAGTGAAAACATCTCATCAGAGATTAACGATTTTGGTAATAGCAGTACAGTACAAATCCTTCTTGCTGAAAATAAAAGGTCCTAACAATTTAAGGGCAAATTTAAAAGAATAATATTCTTTCTTTAAAAACTGATATTTTAACACGTGATTGAGAACTACATAATTTAAAAATAGTTTAATACTGCCGACATTACAAATTTGATCAGGGTTAGAAACGTTTCTAAAAGAATTTTTAAAGGTCCCGTATATTAGCATATGCAATATTAAAATATCACGTATATTAGCTACATCGCAATATTAGCATATGCAACTATGTTTGGCTCTTAAGAATGATTCAGAACAAAGAGTAGAGCATGAAACTTTGGTACAGGAACAATTCAGCTGCTCCGAGGGAATGGAACTGTAACAAGAGCTAGCTGGGTATCTATGTCCCATATTACAAAGACATCAACCCATCGCTCAAGTTCTACATATCCATGTTCCAAAGCGCCATACGTGAATAGGAAAACACCTGGAATTCCTCTGTTTCCTTCTAATAACATTCTATGTGAGAGCCCGCTCCAACGAGAAGTCTTCCCAGAAATGCTACAAACAGAATTTACGGGGAACACGCTGTTCAGCATTCTCACAACGTCTTGCTCCGTTCGTGTGCCTCACTCATTTCCTAATTCTGTGCCTTGTTCCGCTGGTCTTAGTGAGCATCAATTTTTCCACTCTACGTGGGTTGACGTGTAACAGGCGATTCCGAGAAGAATGCGCGCGTTTCTGGAATCATCTTCGCAAGACACAATAATTACATCGCGAAAAGCAAGATGCGAACAGCATTCAGCACACTGAATAAACACAAATGTCAAATAAGAGAGTAAAAGACGAAAATTCAACGAATTCATTTGGACGAAAAACAACTCTTAAAAACAACTCTTAACTCTTGATCATTGTTGCACATGAACCACAGAAAGTAATTACATAAAACAACAGACAAATCGCACAATGTGAGTGAAAATTTCTCCCTCAAAACAATTAGGTGGGCGAACAAAGAGTAGAGCATAATACAAGCAGAAATTCCACTGCTTAAAATTATTCTTTAAAATGTCTTTGTTTCAAAAATATTAGCAGAGCAGATATTTTGTAGTTCAAAAGAATTTGAGTTCGAGTGCGAGAACTGTTGGACAAAGTTGCTGACATTAAAGTAGAAAGTAGAAATTTTACTGTTTGATAAAATTGGATACGCTCACTTTCAAAATTTCACAAATTTTACAGAATTGCTTTTTCACACACCTCTAAGACGTTGATGCATAATTAATACAGCACTACAAAACCAATAAATCTCGACAAGACTTTGCTAAGATCGGCGTTTTGTTTTCTGAAGCGATGTATATATGTAGTGCAGCTACCTCATAGCAGGAGTACAGTAGAACCTTTTTAATCTGTCAACGTTTGTTTTATCTCCTAGTGTGCATTTGGGGATTATAATCAACGGACGTAAAAGAAATACAAAGGACGGAAAAATAACTACTGCCGTTTCCAGAGAAGTGAAGTTCATGTCCGCTGGTCCTACGTGGAATGATATAAAGAAATTAGCTTCCTACTCCACACCCAAATCTATTGCCATTCGCGAAACCTTAGAGATCATAACCAACAGCGAGGCTTGCAACAATAGCGTCTCTCTAGAGTTGCCACGCATTTGGAATCAATTCTTCAAGTAATGCTGCGTTTCTTTCTACCGTACCACGTGCCCAACCAACATGACTCCTCGTTTCTTCAAATGAATAATCACATTTTCATCTATTCCTTTATTGTCCAGTCAAGTCACCACTTCAAATTCCTGAAGTGTTCTACTATTCAGTTTGTAGTTAGTTGTCTACTTTCTTTGAAGAAGCAATCTGGTTGATGTGAGAAAGCTTTGAAACTTGGATTCCTATTCTACGCCAAGAAATTCGGATTCTTTTTTTTTTTTTTTTTTGATTGGAGGTTTAACGACCACCGTGAGCAACTCAATGGGCTATAAGCAGTCGCCCGTCCCTAATTTAGGGTCACTGGTTCCAGGGAAGGGAGAGAGCCAGTGCCGAAAGACAAACACAACATCCATGCCTCACCGGGATTCGAACCCGGACCCCTTACGGACGAATGATCAGAGGCCAACGCCTTAGACCACCGCGCCACCGGGGCGGCGAAATTCGGATTCCTAGTATAGTTATACTATTTTGTAAAACTGTCTTAGTACAACACATAAAGATACCTTATTAATACAATAATGGCCGTGTCTTCGGTTCCGTTAATTATCAAAATGTATACTTTCTGAAAAGCCTGAATCGATAAAACGGAACTACAGAATTAAATTCTTAGTAAAATGATGTTTTGGCACGACCAGGAGAAAATCGAGAATCTGAATAGGACCCATGGCTCATCCGAGACTTGAATCCGGGAGCACTCGACTGTCAAAAGCCAGTGCTTAGACCACTGCGGTACTGGGGAGGCTAAACCATACATAAAAGGTCGTTGCTTGAGCAATAGGCATGGCTTGTGTGATTCAGTTATCGAGCTTGTGTCTTCTCGCTCTTTTGTAAACAACTTGTAATTTCTTTAAGCTGCGTTATTTCTGTTTGCCAAAGCGTTTGTTACTATTTTCACCTCGGTTCAGTTGCTCATAGTGCTACAATTTATTCATCTGTTGTGCCTGGAATTTTAAGTTTGTAAACTGGGATTTGGGCAACGACAATAAAGCAAGGTACTGAAAATTCTAATTATCTAATTTGTTCTCTTTTAGAAGATGCGATTCCATTTATTGGTATAAATATGACTTAGATGTTAATTCAGATAATATCCGAAAACTTGAAAATTTCGTTGTCCTGGAGCGGGAATCGAAATCGCGTCTCCAGGATAGCGCCCGAGTATGCTATCTGGGAATCGCGGGTATGCTGTCGTCGCCCGAGTATCCGGGAGACACGTTTTCGATTTTTGCTCGAGGACGATGAAATTGTGAAGTTTTTGGATATTATGTGACTTAACATCCATGTCATATTCAAACCAATAAACGGATTCACATCTTCCAAATTTGTATTACACAATGGTGTAATTCCGTATTTCATTCATTGTTTTCTTTTGACATGTGTAGCTAAACATACAATAGAACCCTCGTTAGAAAGGAATATAAGCTACTACGTTGACTATAAGCTAGTTTTCTTTGAACAGTCTGAATGGTAAGTATTCTTAAGAATAGAATTCAATATCATCATTTCCTGCCGAAGTTTGATATGACAGTCTATGCTTCGTACTCCTTGAAACAAAGTAGTGATAAGCACACAGGTAACAAACTGATAAAGGTGAATGTGTTACGTAGTTTTTGTGACCATTTTACCTCGTGATATCATTCACCTAACTGCAACAGAGCCACAGTAAATATCTGAAGACTCTGACCTGTAAAGAGTAATAGATTAAAATTCAGCACAGACAGAAAAGTTAAGGCAAAACTTTGTGAAACAACAAAGAACTGGAACACAGTTGTGAAAGGATTTTGAGTATGAACTCCGGAATTATTTGGAATGGATATAAAATACTTAGAGTTACCGCTTTTGAATGGGTAATAGATTTAATGGTAGCTCAGTTTAAATGACAAGTACCTATCGAGGGTCGATGAATGGGCTCTGACTTTTCTCCTTCGAACTTGTCACGAATCTAGGTAACTATAAGTCTGTCAGAGAACATATTAAGAATAAGAACTCTTAGAAGTTCTCCGAAAGGAAAAAAAGAATCTGCTGGATTGCAATCAAAACAGTTATTCGGGTTACATGACAAGGGTTAGAATTTCCCTGATTTGCGGAAATGAGCACAAAGTTGACCGAATATGAATCGTAAAACTTGATGTGATGAGAAACAAGTTCAACATTTTGAATGAGGGCCTAGCGATCATTTTAGAACTCAATGCGCGTGTGGGCCATTATAATTAACTAAGAACGTTTTATGACATCTTTGATGGCAATACATGCTTCTTTTTCAGAGCTAAGCAATGAGTTTCAAACAATTTCTTTCTGAAATTTTGGCTGACCTGATAAATAGTGTATGTATGTCTTTTTTGAACTTGCCATCCCATAATACCAGAAAATTTTGCACAAAAACTTAAACCCGTCTCCATCTCGTAGTGCTCCATGAAACCACATTTTATATGTTGAAGAGGGAAAAAGACCTTATTCTAATCCACAAAACTCTCTCGTATGACAGTTTTTGTTCCCGGTGTAAGCCTACTTCTTCTAGGCTGTTGTTTCTGCTTCCACTGTAAACTTTGCTCTGCTACAAAATTCACATCAAAAGCGTGGAAATTTCTTTATCTCGACTATTCTCCGAAAAGATTACTAAGTATCTTTGAGTTTCCAAAAATCATCCGTTGTCTTTATAATTAATTTTAGGTAGAATCGGTGCCAACTTTCCGTAACTTTTCTTTAGTAGCACTGAATGGTCCATAGGAACAGGACCGTGTTTGCAACCATTGTGAAAAAATCGAACTTTTTCTGGAGAACAGATGAAAAGTATCCAATCATCAGCATTCCACTTGACACCAAACTTTTCTATTAAACATACGACATACATGTACTTTCTGCTTTCCGTGAGCCAATAAGTGTTCCTTGTAGAGATTTGCAGCTAATTCTAAATCTACATTTAAAATTTTACAGACCTACATGATTCTGAAGTTTGCAAAATTTCGAATGCTTTTTGGTAACTTAGGTATGCTGATCACGAAAACCACATCCGATTTTTTCTGTCACAAACAGATTTTTCAAAATTTCCCATGTTATGTATTACAAAAATTAAAATATTATAAATTAATCTGTTATTCTAAAGATTTAAATTTACTAGCTAAAGAAGATCGCGGTAATTGGAAAATGATGCAATAGATGATAAAATTTTAATTGGAAAATGATGCAATAGATGGCGTCACTATATCAATGATTGTCACATTGTGTGAAATTGCCATTTTGAACACTGTGCTTCAAGCGATAAGATCGAAGTGTATTTCGCTCATGTTAACTGTTGTGTTGCTCTTTATTACTGGGTTATGACGTCAAAAGGCTGCGTTCACAGTTCTGATTCATTTTGTTGGACATGTGGTAGTTTTGTGGTGAAAAAAGAGGGAAGCAATGTAGCGGTTTTTGTCAAAAAGGCATATCATGTGTATTTCGGTATAAAGCTTGGAGACCAGGACAACAAATGCCCCACATTAAGTTTGTCACACGTGTGTTGAGCAAATGAGAAAATGGATTCAAAATAAGGAAAAACTCTCTTCAAGCAAATTAAATGACTTGTTGCGGGATTTAAATCAAGAATCTATTTTCTGCAGGAATAATATTTTCATTGTATAGATAACAGGAAAAAAGAATTTTGTTGGTGGGTTTTTATGGCGCGAAGGCCATGTTTGGCCAAAGAGCTGCAGAAAAAGAATTTACTGGATACTTTGCTGAAGAAGAATCGCTTGTATTGGGTTGGTGCGGATGAAATGTCGGGCATAGGACCAAAACACGTGGACGGCGAGAACGGAAAAGCAGGACAACTTACCTTGGCAAAATAATCCCCTCGTCATCGACACATAGTTGCCATCTGTCCGGCAAGGCCAGGATTTCGGAACGAAAAAATCTTTTTGGCTGGGGCCCGAAGAAGGCATCAACTGCACGTCGAACCTCGTTTCCTGTCGTGAATTGTTTCCCGGACAGGAAGTAATCCAGGCGACGAAACGAATGATAGTCTGTCGGAGAAAACTCCGGGAACACAGGAAGGATGAGGCAGTGCTTCATAGCCCAAGGCACTTAGTGTCAGCATCGTTCATTGTGCGCATGGCGTTGTCCTGGAGCAGAAGAACATCATGTCTGTTGATCAAAACCGGTTGTATCTACCGAAATGTCCGGTGCATCTGGTGTAATTCAGCACTCTTGCCAAGAAACTCCGTTGAATTATATCGGCTGTGGATCACCAGACAAGGAGCATCATCTTCTTGGTGTTTAGGTGTGGCTTAGGATGCCGTCCAACAGGCTGTGCCTTGCTTAACCATTGTGTAGCAGACTGTTTCCGATTTTCATAAAAGATCCACTTTTAGTGGCAGGTGACGATTCGATGCAGTAGAGGTTCCTGCTTATTCCTGGCAAGCAGCGACGTACAGACTTCCAAACGCCTAGTCTTGTTGGCAGTTGTCAACTCATGTGGCAGCCACATGTCCAGCTTTTTTACCTTACCGAGTGCAGCCAGACGTCAAACAACTGTCGTGTGGTAGACACCTACTTTTGTCGCTATCTCACGATACATTTTTTGGGGCACCGCTTCAACCACACGTAACAGAACATCGTCAGAAACAGAAAGAGGTCGGTGACCACGTGCTTCGTTTTGTAGGTCCGTATGTCCGCTTCGAAACTCCACAAACCATCGCCGAATGGATGGTTCGTTCGTTGGCTGTATTCTCTCCAAACGCTTTGTTAACGTTTCAAGTGGCAATTTCTGCAGAATGGCCCAGTTTAAATTCATAGAGGAAGATGTCTCTCAAATCCGGCGTCTGCATGTTTCCTTTCCAAGCCACGTTACGTCCAAACAAACAACGCCTGAACCTTGTGACGTATTACACGCAACATCTATTTATAATAACTCTGTGATGTAATGCACGCAACAACTATGGGTGGTTCCATTCCACTGTGGTGGGGTCTTGTCTCCACTGCTCTTTCGCGCCGCGCATTTCATTCGCACCAACCCAATATTTTGCAGAGACATTCCCGGACTTATAAAATATGTATCTTCCACTGTTCATCACCCACCCCAGTGGAGATTGTTCATTGATCCTAGTAAGAGAAGCTAAGAAGGAGTGTAACGTACCAGGAGATGTGACGTACCTGCCCGAAGGACGCACACGACATAAAGGCAGATAGGAATCAGAATAAAACGTCCGCGTAGCTCAATTGGTACAGTGACTTATTCCGGAATGAGGGGATCCGGGTTTGAATCCTGGCGTAGACAGAAATGACGGAGAAATTTACTTCGTTATAATGGCGCCCGAACTATCCGGATGACCCGACCGTTCAAAATCTCGCAATGGTGTGATGTTATTTCCACACTGCGAGATAGGAAAAATAAGAGAATCCTTTCTCCAGCACTTCGAAAAAAAAAAATAAATAAGAAAAAAAAATAAGGGGGAGATGGATGAGGATGTAATAAAATACCTGCATGGAACCTCAAACACAGAAAAAAAAAGAGGAAGAATCAGGCAGAGATGGTTGCAAGAGATAACAAGAACATAAGAAAGAATGTGGAGATCAATTGGTACAGTGACTTATTCCGGAATGAGGGGATTCGGGTTCGAATCCTGGCGTAGACAGAAATGACGGAGAAATTTACTTCGTTATAGGAGTTATTTTACATAATGGCAACATTTCCCCCTCAGTACCAGTTGTTCACTCAATACATTTGAAGGAATCTCATGAAAATCTCCACTTGCTCCTTAATGAAATAAGATACGAGGAACACAACTGGCAAATCTGTGGTGATTTTAAAATTTTGAGCACAATATCAGGGCAGCAAACGGGTTACACAAAAAAGGCCGTATTTCATCTGTGAACAGGGACAGTAGAGCTTATAAGCAGCATTGGATCAGCAAAAAAGAAATGGTCTAAAAGATAAAACCCGGGATTAAAAGAAAGTTCTCCACCCAAACCTAGTGGATCCGAAAAGAGTTATTTTGGCAGCCTTGCACATAAAATTAGGATTGATGAAACAATTTGTCAAGGCTTAGGACAAAAATGGTGAATGTTTTCAATATTTGATTGTTTTTCCACATTTATCAGAAGCAAAAATCAAAGAAGGAGTGTTTGTTGCCGCAGATATAAGGCGATTGACTAAAGATACAACTTTTGAGGAAAAAATGATTACAACTTAAAGGAGGCACGGATTAGTTTCAGAAATGTCATTCAAAATTTTCTAGGCAATAAAAATGATCCTAGTTACAGAGCCATTGTAGCAACCATGCTAGAAAAATTTAAGAAACTGCGATGTAACATGAGCTTGACAATTCGTTTTCTGCACTCTCACCATGACTATTTCCCCGAAACTCTTGGTACTGTGAGTGAAGAGCAAGGTGGGAGATTTCACAAAGATATAAAATGTATGGAAAAACGATATCAAGGTCGCTGCGACGTATACGACAGCAGATTACTGTTGGGGTTTAAGGAGAGATTCTCTGTCTGAAATTTCACTGTATGAGAAAAGCCTTAAATGTTCGTTTGACGGAAAAGGAAAATGATTTTGTAAGAAAACATCAATTTTACTTTTTATATATTTTTTCTCATTAACTACGTTTTCTCATCACACAAGTTTTTTTTATGTATCAATATCAATGACTCTTGGAATGTATATTGTCTTAAGGTAAGTAACAAATTATGTAAATTACTGATATATATACTGTATATTCAGAATTCTTTTTTCACGAATGTAAAAAATATTTACAAATTAGAAAAAAGGAAATTATATTTTTGAAATCACAGTAGCAAAATTTATCTAAATCATTTAAATAAATGCCAACCCCAGTCAAAATAAGTCAAATTTTGTAGGTCTGTGTTTTCTATCACGTACTGTTCTCTAGAAAATCGGTATGCAATATATGGCAGGCTATGGACAATCGTGAAGTTGATAGAGCATCATCTTTCGCTGTTTTTCTCCCGGGGCTTAATGAACACCTTAATCATTCTACATGTAGTCGCCTGTCCCTAAATTAGGGTCTCCGGTTCCAGGAAAGGGAGTTAGCCAGTGCCGCAAGACAAACACATCACAAGCGCCTCATCCGGGATTCGAACACAGGTCTACTCTGACGAGTGGTCAGAAGCCAACGCACTTGGACAACTGCAGCACCAGGACATCTCCTTCACCGTGAGTGAGTGAAAGATGATGAAATATCTATTAAGTGCAAAACTTTTAGCGTTATGACTTCACGGATTGAATCTTCTTGCCAAAGGAATTAAAGTTACATTTTTTATAAGCCGTCAAAGTGAGTACTCAAAATATTTCTCTGGATTAGGTGACTTGACCTTCTGCAATGACATAGATGGGTTAGTTATGTTTTTTGGATTTGAATACAGACGAGGTGAATGGAGATATTTTATCGGTTCATCAAAGAACAGTTTGAAAATTGTCTTTCTTTATAATAACACGTACATCCGCCTAACCCAAGAGCGCCTTCCGTTACTATTAAAGAAACCTACAAAAATATGAAACTTGTCGTGCAAAAAATTAATTTCGATGTCTCAAATGGAACATCTGTGGTGACCTTACAGTAATAGCAGTTTTGCTTGAATTACAAACCCGATATTCTGACTATCATTTCTTTCTGTGTCAATGGTATGCCAAAGCGGAGAAGAACCATTACGTGGTGAGTGGCATTTGCGTAAAACATTAACACTTGGTGAAAGAGAAATGCGAAATAAAAACCATTATTAGTGACGAAGGAAATATATTTCTCGTCATTGCATATAAAATCCGAGCTAATAAAGTATTTAGACAAAGCTATGGATTGTGAAAAATATGATTTCAATATCCGAGACAGAAATTTCCGAAAATAAGTCATGCTAAAGTAATACAAGATATTTTATTGAGCTTAAAATTAGACAATTAAACCGGGAAATTATACAGCTCTCAACCAAAAGGAATTCGCTGTTGGACACAAGTTGAACTAGTGTCAAAATAAGTTTTAGGAAATGAAAAATCATCACATTACAAAGAGAGAGTGTCATCCATTGAAGAAAGATGTAAGGCGAAGTGAAGTTACAGCAGTGTTGGCTGATTATTATTACGGTGTGATAAGGGAAACACGATCATTTTATAAAGGGAAGTAATCAGGAAAAACATAAATTTCCTGATTACTTCCGTTTAATCGAAATTTTTCTGAGAAGGCTTTCTTAACTGTATTTATATGTTACTTATATAGACATTTTACTCAAAAATATAATGCGGTACGAAGAATAAAATTTAAAAAAACATTCGAAATCTACATGACAGACTGTAGGAATCACAATGTCATAAAGAAGCTAAAAGCATAATTTAAAACTTGTTGATTAGTTGAAATATGGGCAATAGACTAAATCGTTTTCTTGAGCAAAGTATGCAATGAGTTCTTCCCTCCGTGCCAATACCAATCGAATAATGTACCAGGTGCTAAAAGTTTTTTAGATTTCAGTCTGGAGCCTGAAATCTTCGCAGACTTCAGCAGTGCCTACGTTTCTCACCAACATTTGTCTTGCTTTGAGAAAAAAATTGAGATTCTGTGCTACAGCTACACAGAGACTCTGTGTCCCTATTATCACTATTCTCTCGCTAAGAGTTCACAGGAACATCTTCAAGAGTTTCAGGTTGATATCTTTTCCATGAGCAACAAATCCTGCAGCAAATGAAATGTTTGGATGCTAAATCTGCTCTTCATTTTTAATATTTTATCCTTGTACATTACAACAGCACGTGTAGCAGACACCAGTATGAATTTTTGGTTCCCTCCAAATCGTTGGCACACAAAATCGAATAGAGTTTTTATACCTTTTGTCCATTGCTTCGCGCCACTCCTCAAGCTTCACTGTGATGTACGCACAGCAACCTTTTCTTCACAAAGTTTGTAATGCTCCTCTGTTGCTTTTTAGTGACAAATTCCCCCAAGCATTACAAAAAATGCCCTGACAGTTATTCGTGTCAGGGCATTTTTGTTATGTTTTTGGGGGAATGGCAAAAAGCCCTGACAGTTATTCGTGACAGGGCATTTTTGTTATTATTTTGGGGGAATGGAAAAAATGCCCTGACAGTTATTCGTGTAGCACGTTGTTATGAAAATGCCACTCACTACATAAAACTCAAATACAATAGAAAAGTAATAAACAACTGTTGGGTGTAGAAACACAACCCCAATTGCCAGCATTTAGACCTATAGAGAGGTCAAGATGAGCTTGAGTTTTAGTTCAGACATGTTTGAACCCTGTTTTCATATGTTCCGTTGGCCGTTTACCCCCGTCCTGCCTCAATTCTTTTTCTCTCCCCAATAATTAAAAAATTCAAGTTCAGAACTGTTGCACAAGTTTGAGTGGCAACATTACTTTGTAGACGATTCTGATGATTCAAAAATTTTATTTTCCGGAAAAATTTGTACTTGATAGACAAATTTAAGCATCATTTCTGAAATCAGCACGTTTCAATTAATAAGAAAGATACAATAAATCTCAAACAAAAGAAATGTTGTAGACCTGTGTTATTAAATGAAGGGTTGCACAGCGGAAGATAGAGATGGATATGAAACGCATGCTGTTGAAGTTTTCCAGTTGTTTATGTATCAATTTTCGCAATTCTTGAAAAATAGTTTTAGTTCTAACATGGGAAATCGAAAAGGACACTTGATGTCTTAGTCGTTAGAGTAGGAGCTAAACACAAAAACTTTATAACGTAAGTGCTACATAAAACACAAATATGTTCCGTGTGGAGTTATACTCCGCTACAAAAATTAGGTATGTCCATTTTCGTTCCATGGGAACATGACCTTAGAAGAATGCTGAAGAACTGCGTCTTTTAAAAATGTTGAAACATACGTAGTGCTTTTATCTAGGAGAAACTCTTGCGTTAATTTTTATTTGCATTTCCCAGAAACGAAAAACACTAACAAAATGTTTGCTTGAAAGTTTATTAGGAATGAAACGTGTAGCATTTTTATTTTACTTACGATTGCACCTGAGGTCAGGACCAAACCACTGAGCGGTTCCATTGTAGAAGATGCACTTGGCTCTAGCGAAACCTTTTGGCTCGTAACCTGGGAAACAGCCATATTGCACCATAGCGTCAGTTTCGAAGTTGTTTTTATCCGCAGGTGCACCGACCCTGGCATAAAGTACTCCTGGTGGAGGTCCACACATCGCTGAAACAAGCAAACAAACGAAAATTCTGAGTTTCAATACCGTAATTATCCCTGATCATTCTTTTGAGTCATTCAATAACAGTTAATTTTTATTTGCAAAACGAAAAGTAGCAGGAAACAGCATACATTTATACACTAATGGCTAACTGATCCCCTTAAAAGAATCTGACTCCTATTCAGTTTTATGAAACTAAATGCTGTAAAATAAAAATAGCGAGAAAAAGAAAATATTGACAACAGGTTAAACTTTACCCTGTTTACAGTGCCGAGACTTGGGAGCGAGCAGTCATGTATTAATTTGGAAGAACCGAAAACACATTTCTGACACCAGTTTCGCGTTAACATCAATTTTTAGCAGGCCTTTTGTAAACAAGAAAAATGATAACTAATTTTTGGTTGTAATGAGCACGTCTTTTTAATCTTTTCTGATGCGAATTAAATTTGTCAAAGTTATTCAAATTCAGTGAAACAGTTAGGAAAAAATCAACCGGGTTTCTACAATAAATAAAACATCCAGAAATAGAAACAGCTAGTTACTTCCAACAGTGGCTAAAAAAAGTATGTTACGAAGATTAACAAATGGCGCACAAAAATTTTCTCATAGCACAAGGAAGATAACGGAGAAAAACAGGTTTTCAAATCAAACAGTTAAAAGAAGAAATAGAAAAGAAACATAATGTAACTTTACGCCTTCTAGCAAAACAATTTTGCAAAACGGAAAAGTTTGAAATAGGCGAAAACTATTCTTCATGGAAAAAGATATGCAAGGAAAAATAACTTTTCAAATGCGTGTTCCAGAAGCAGAGATAACGAGAAAAAGGTTTCGACCTTTACGCCCCCTAGCGAGAATCTTTGCATTATTTAACGAGGATAATGCTCCATATCCCTGTTGTAGCGAATGGCATACAGTAAAGAAGAAATTTCTCAATAGGATTTTTTAAAGCGGAGACACAGCTAATAAAACTGAAGTGCACAAACACTTCCTTGCGACATAAACTGTGAACTATAAAACTCCTCATATACTAACCTAAAGGGTTCTACAAGGTAAATGACATCCGGTGTTGAAATAATTTTTTATATCGCACATGTAAAATCAGAGATATTGAGAAAAACCTATTAAGAATGTGCGTCCTCTACCGGCGAAATTATGCATTATTTTGGGAAGAAAATACACACTCAGAGTTTTCATTATTAGTATTATCTGACAGAAAAAGAAGTTTTTCAATCGAATGTTTAGTCCCGTAGATATTGCTGTAACAGGAAACGTGAACTTAGGCCTTCTGATGGCACACTTGTGCGTTCAGGAAAATTTAAAATTATATGAGAAAGATTTCTCAGAGGAAATGCTCTCCAACAAAGAAAGAATTTTTCAAATCTGATCCTTAGAAGAAGAGATATCGACAAATATAAGATATCAATGAACGCGCCCCTGGTGGAAAAAACATGCATTATTTTAAAAAGAAAGTATTCTCAAAACGTTTTTCGATGTGAGCGGTATCGATCCACAAAAGAATATTTTCAATCGAGATTTCTGAAGCTCAGATTTTGATGCAAATACATCAGAAGCAGAAATAAACGCTTACGCCTCCTGGTGGCCAAACAATTTTTAAACAAAAATTACAAATTATAATCAAAACATTTCCCACCAGGAGTTGTATCCGGTGCAGGTGGAAGTTTTCAAATCGCAGGTTTAGAAGCAGAGATATCGGGGGAAACGGAATTTACTTTTATGCCTCCTAGCGGAAAATCTATGCGTAACTTGAAAAAGTGACGATACCTAAAATAATCTTCGATACAAATAGAATCGAAAGGTAAAATAATTTTTTCAATCGGATATTTAGAAGCGAATATCTTTAGCGATGAAATTGTGCATCGTAAAAAAACTGAAATGCAAGGTTCATCATTCGCGCATTTTACGCTTCTCAATGCAAAAGGAATTTTCCAAATCTGACTAATAGTCGCAGAGAAATGGTGTCCACAGACGGACGGACGAACAAAGCGGTAACATAAGCACGATCTTTTTTTGCAAAAGACTTGCTGAAAAGATCGTACTTGTGTTACTGGTTTTACCGTCCGTCCGTCAGCCTGTGAACACAATATCTCTGGAACTATTAGTCCGATTTGAAAAATTATTTTTGCATTGGAAAGCTTGAAATGTACGAATGACGATCCTTGTCTTCTTGTTCTTTCCGGTGCAAAAGTTCGCCGCTAGAGCGCGTAAATGCGGATGATATCGAACTAAAATATATTTCATTGCATATATTTGTTTCTAAATATCAGATTAAAAAAATTCTTTCTTCCATTTGTTGCCATTTATAACGAAAACTATTTTAGGCACAGTCTCTTTTTTAAAGTTACGCACAGATTTTCCGCTAGGTGGCGTAAAGGTAAATTGCGTTTCCCCGAGATCTCTGCTTCTAAAACTTCGATTTGGAAAATTCTTCCGGTATCTGATACAACTCCGGATGGGAAATGTTTTACATATTTTCTCTAATTTTTGGTAAAGAATGGTTTTGTCACCAGAGGGAGTAAGCGTTTTTTCTGCTTCTGATGTATTTGCAGCAAAATCTATGCTTCCGAAAATTTCATTGTAAAAATTCTTTCACAGAACGATACTCTCCCCTCGGAGAACGTTTGATGAGAATACCTCCTGTTTCAAATGGCTGACAGTTTTCCTGCCAGGGGCGTAGATATATATCTTATTTTTGTCGATATCTCTGCTTTTAAGGGTCCGATTTGAAAATTTATTTCTTTGTTGGAGATTTTTTCTTGTGCGAAATGTTGCTCATACAGTTTCAAATTTTTCAAGTGACTCATAAATCTTCCGCTAGGGAGCGTAAAGATAAATTGCTCTTATCTCGATATCTCAGCTTCTAAAACTCTGATTTGAAAAATTCTCCTTGAATCGGATACAGCTTCTGATGGGAAATGTTATCGTAATTTCCAGTTTGTGGTAGGGATTGGTTTGGCCACCAAGGGGCGTAAGCGTTAATTTCTGCTTCTCATGTATTTGCAGTAAAATATGAGCTTCCGAAAACTCGATTGAAGAAAATCTTTCGTCGTGGACCTATACCACTCACCTCGAAAAATTATTTCAGAGTACTTCATTCTTAAAATAAAGCAATGTTTTTCCGCCAGGGGGGGGAGGGGCGTAGATTTATATCTTGTTTTTGTCGATATCTCTGCTTCTAAGAGTCCGATTTAAAAAGTGATTTCTTTCTTGGAGAGCGTTTCTGTTGCGTAATCTTTCTCATATAATTTCAAATTTTTCTTAACGCACAATTGTGCCATCAGGGGGCGTAAGCTCACGTTTCGTTTACAGCAATATCTGCGGGATTAAAAACCCGATTAAAAAAAATATTTTTGTCAGATTCTACTAACTATGAAAACTCTTTGTGTATACTTTCTTCACAAAATAATGATTAAATTTGCAGCTATAGGCGCCTACGTTTAATCTGTTTTTGTTAACATCTCTGTTTCTTGTGCGATTTAAAAAATTCGTTGAACACCGGATGCCACTTACTTGTGCAACACTTTAGTTAGTATTTGAAGAGTTTCATAGTTCATAGTTCCGTCGCTAGGTGGCGTTGCGTACTTCTGTTTGCAAATGTACTTCCGCTTCTAAAAATCCTCTTGAGAAATTTCTTTTTTACTGTATGCCATTCGCTACAATAGAAATGTGGAGTATTATCCTCTTTAAATAATGCACAGATTTCTCGCTAGGGGTGTAAACGCCTATATCTGTTTCTAGCAATCTCCGCTATCGGGAGACTTATCTGAAAAGTTCTTTTTCGTTAGCATAGGCTTTTTATGAAGAATGTTTTTCAACTTTGCCAGTATGCAAAATTCTCCTGCAAGATGGCGTGAACTTATATCATGTTTATTATTAAAATTCTCCTGCAAGATGGCATGAACTGTTTGATTTGAAAATCATTTTGTTTCCGTTACCTTCGTTCTTCTATGAGAAACGTTTTGTGCGCCATTTGCTTATTTCGTAACACTCATTTTAGCCGCTGGTGCAAGTAAGTTGCTGGTTTATTTCTGAATGTTTTGCCGGTTGTAGAATTCCGGTTGTGAATTTTTCCTAGTCGGTTGCATTGATTTTGAATAACTCTGATAAATTTTATTCGCATCAGAAGGGATTAAAAAGACGTGCTCATTACAATTGATAATTCGGTGTCACCTGTGTTGTTATTATTTGTTTCAGAAATTCAACGACCACCTCCAGCAACTCAAGGGATACAAGCAGTCGCCCGTCAAATATTTACGGCCCCTAGTTGAATGGAAGAGAGAGCCAGTGTTGTGAGGCGAACACACCAGCCATGCTTTACCCGGGATTCGACTCGCGCCCACTTGGACGAAAACCTAGATAGGAAAATGAATGACATACCCCAGTAGCATTTCCGTGCTGGAGGCAAACTCAAAACTGTGCTGTCCCGGTGGACGAGTGCTGCAGGTTGTTATCTTCTGAGCATGCGTCCTAGGTGAAGAAGGGATGGTGTGTTTGTCCTACGTTACTGGCTTTCTCCATTCACTAGAGCTATTGGCTCTAAATCAGGGAACAGAATTATAGCTCAGTGAGTTTCTCACAGTAGTCGTTATAACACCAAATAAATAAACAAAAAGGATAACAATAAAATTATGACTGCTTGTGCAGCTTTTCCCAAATGCTCTAGACTTTCGTTATCACATCAAACGGACGGAATGCAACTACTAGTCATTGCTCGCAGCTGCAGTAATGATAGAATAGCAACCAGAGAATCATCAGCAATATGAACGATATCTTTGTCTTGCAACGTAGGTACAACCGTTTCTTCATTTCTAAACAAGAGCAGTTAAAGTGGTTCCACCTAAAATATCTACCTTATGTTTTCATTGGTAAAATTTCTTTACATATTTTCTTCCCAATTAATATATTCCCAAGGATGAAAATTTGCACATCGATAAAACTAACTTTATGTTAAGCATGTGATACTTAATACTTTGATAACGAGAAACAATACGCCAATTAAGTACAAAATAGTAACTATACTAGTGATATGATTTATTGGTGTAGTAATATATAGATAAGCAATTCCAAGCTTTTGCACATCAAGCAGATGACTTCTTCAAGAAAGTTAGACAGAAAATACCTTGGACTGACAGGTAATTTCTCTCTAACTGTCTTGAAAAAGCCATCTGGTTGATGTGCGAAAGCTTATAAACGCTTATGTATATGCACAGTCGAGTCACATTATTGTGACCACCAGCTAATATCCAGAGTAACCGCCGTGTGCAGCGCGTACAGCAACTAGACGGACTGGGAGTGACTCAATAAGGTGCTGGAAGGGGTTAACAGACATGTGGAACTATGCCGACTACAGTGCATCTGACAGCTGCTGGAGGGTGCGTGGTGGAGGATACATAGAGCGAACACCACGATCGAGGTTGTTCCACAGATACTCAATCGGATTTAAGTCTGGAGAGTTAGAGGGCCAGAGAAGTGCTTTGAAGTCTTCATCGTGCTCTTCCAACCACCCTCGGACATTTCTAGCTGCGTGACACGTCGCATTGTCGTGCTGGAAGATCCCATTCGCCACAGGGAAGACAATCAGCGTGTATGGGAGTACGTGGTCTGCGAGGATGGATTCATAACGAATTCGGTCCAGAGTGCCTTTCATAGGTATGAGTGCAGCCAGAGAATGCCACGAAAACATTCCCCAGACCATACGCTGCCCCTACCAGCTTGTGTTCTTCCAGCAATGGTTGAAGAGTGTTTGGTTTCCGATGTTTTTCGCCTTATACGCCAAAGTACATCCGTTTGATGAAGGAGAAAACGTGACTCATCGGAGAAGTCAATCCTTTGCCAATCAGCGGAGGTCCAATTCCGAAACTGCCGCGCAAATGTAAGCCTTTTCTGCCAATGCGCCTTCGTTAGCCTAGGTGTAGTGACCATCCGTCTGCATCGGAGCCCCATACGCAGCAGGGTTCGCTGAACTGTCGTTTTAGACACACTTCCGGTAGCCCCCTGGTTCAATCGGCCAGTGAGTTCCTCCACTGTAGCGTGCTGATCGGCCCTCACGCACCTTCGAAGCCGACGTTCACCTGTCACATCAATGGCACGTGGTGCTCCTCAGTATGCACGTCCCTTATTCGCAACGGTGCAATTTCTCTAATCACGATACACTTTAACCACAGCAGCAGGCAAACAGTTCGAAAACTGCGCTGTTTCAGAAATACTGCCATCCTCGGCCCGAAAGCCGATAATCATCTCTTTTTGCAAAACCGATAAATCTTTCCTTTTATCCAAGACAGCAACGAGTGATATGTTTTCAGAATGTCTACAGCTCACCTTATATACCCTAAAAGCCAGCTCACGACACGTACCTTCTTTCATTGGCTACGCGCTGTCGACGTCAAAAGTAGGAGGTGATCACAATAATGTGACTCGATTGTATATTACTACGCCGATAAATCGAATCACTAGTATAGTTGCTATTTTCTACTTAATTCTTGCTAAAACATAACGTAATTATATTAAAAGTGAATCATTTTTCTTTGAGTAATGTTCAAACCTGTTAATAGACGGCGCGACCTGTACATTTGGGACGTCAGTAGACAGACAAATGTTGGATTGCTTAATTATAAAAAAATAATAATAATTATGATAATGTGTAATTATGGTTATGTTTTAGCATGTATTAAGTATCCCATGCTATAACGTAATGTTAGTTTTTATCGATGTGCAAATTTTCATCCTTGGGAATACATTAATTGCGAAGAAAATATGTAAAGAAGTTTTACCATTGGAAACATAAAGTAGAGATTTTAGGTGGAACCACTTTAACGTCCCCTGAATATTTTGAGGAAGAAATGCTAATTTTAAGCTGTGAAGGCTACCGAAACTGGCGAAACATTGTTATAAGCAAATACTGTAAATGGACAAATAACGAAGTGTGGTCCGAAAAGTATCTATCAGCAACTGGTGCGAAATCTTCAATTCCAATTTCAATCAGATTGTAAGCAGTGCTTCAGATTCGCCTGCCCCGCCTAGTTACGACTCTGAATGCAGGCCTTGTTTCACAGATAACATTTTCACAAGAGTTAGAAACATAGCACTCAGAATGCATATTATTCACGAAACGAAAGATAATTCACTCGATTTATTTCATAAAACAAGAATATGCCTTAGAAACGAAACCTAAATGGGATATCCCGCACAAAATTGTAAAATGAGCTTTATATTTAAAATAGGTAGAAGGGAAATAACTGAACATTACTATCTAGATGCAAAAGGAATTTTAAGTTCAAAACCTTTTGTAACGTACCAGGAGATGTGACGTATCTGCCAAAAGGACGCACACGACATAAAGGCAGATAGGAATCAGAATAAAATGTCCGCGTAGCTCAACTGGTAGAGTGACTTATTCCGGAATGAGGGGATCCGGGTTCGAATCCCGGCGTAGACCAAAAATGACGGAGAAATTCACTTCGTTATAATGGCGCCCGAACTATCCGGATGACCCGACCGTTCAAAATCTCGCAATGGTATGATGTTATTTCCACACCGCGAGATAGGAAAAATAAGAGCAGCACTTCGAAAAAAAGAAAAAATAAGGGAGAGATGATGTAACGTACCAGGAGATGTGACGTATCTGCCAAAAGGACGCACACGACATAAAGGCAGATAGGAATCAGAATAAAATGTCCGCGTAGCTCAACTGGTAGAGTGACTTATTCCGGAATGAGGGGATCCGGGTTCGAATCCCGACGTAGACCAAAAATGACGGAGAAATTCACTTCGTTATACTTTTCTTCAAAGTTAAAGCATAATTTTAAAATAATGGAAGCGGTATATAAAAGATAATAATGATTCTGAGCACGAGATTGTATTCCAAAAAAATAAAACAAACTCCATGAGATCTACAGGAGTTAGCTACCAAGTACTGATGAGACCTTTTGGCATCTCTAAGTAGGACTCTATGAATTTTCAAGAATTGGAGTAAAAGGAAGATATTTTCCGAGATGAGATACGCTTCGTATGTACTCCCCGTAGAAAACCTACAACAAGTTAAAAGACGGTAGTAAAAGATGATCAATACTGTCGAACTTTCATATCAAAATAACGCCAGCTCAATGAGTGGTAATTTGAAAACGAAAACAAAATGTGCAATTCAGCTGAAACTCATAATAGGTTCAAACACGGAAAACAAGCCAAAATGTTTACAGATTTTGATAAACTCTGTGACAGCCTAACAAATTCCAGCGTCAGGGGAAATACATAGCACATACATTAGAAAAGAAAGAGTCATCTCTGCAGCAGGAGATGTAAAAAGAAGAGAAACATAAAAGAAAAGAAAAATTAGTAAATTCTATGAAATCACAGAACACAAAGTTACTAAATTTGCTCCTCTTTCACCAACACAACATTTGAGACGGCGCTCGCAATCAGCTAATTTTGAACATCAAAGTCTTAGCGCTAAGTTCGTTTAATTAAATAATCCTCTGTGCAATACCGACCAACTATACCGTACCGCCTATCGGTGTTAAATGATTTCTAAGTAATCTAAATCGGAGTTCAAAAATTTTCAAAGTATGAAAATATTTCAATTTGCATTTGAAAATTTTGTTAAACTTGCTAGAGACAGAACGTAGTTAAGACAAGTCCTGTTATCATTAAGTAACTGTACTATTAGAGTATGTAACACATTTTGAAAAAAAAAAAAAAGAACGAAACCCCCTCAATTCAGAACCGCTGGGCTGTGCAAACAAATATGAAAAAATGTATATAATTATTCGAACTCGTACATATATATATATATATATAATGTATTGAACTCTAGATATTGTACTCGAACTCGTATATATGCGAACTTCATTATAATCAGACAAATAACAAAAGGGCTATTTTTGACATATTGCATTGTGTCAGGTTTAAACTAGTCAATCAACAACTGTTTATAAATTAATCGAAGGTAATTGACAAACAGTTTATTAAAATATAACTAACAACAATATAAGTGAGATCTGCAATTAGCAAGATATCTAACACTTGTAAAAGTTAAAGTAATTGCCAAAAATTTGAAGTTCCACCTGTTACATTTCATTTACTGTTTGCACGTTACGTAGGAAACATGAGTGTGCTTGTCATGACAGCTGTTTCAAATGTTTTCAAGCTTCCTCTGACGCGGTGTTAACATGCTTCTATATGTAAAATAAACTCCTAAGATTTTCTAAATAGCGGTAAAGTGATTGAAGTGTGACGAGGGGAGTGAATAAAATATACCATTTGCCCTGGAGATATCATCATCACCATCATTGTCAACCATTATCAATCCACTGCTGGACGAAGGTCTCCCCAAGTTTCCTCCACAACGGTCTGTCTTGTGCCAGTCTCCTCCATGTCACCCCTGCATACATTCGAATTTCATCCACCCATCTCCCATGTGTTCTTCTTCTGGGTCTTTTCCTGTCCCTTGGAATCCAATCTAAAATTTCGGCTGTAAATCGATGATCTGTCCTTCTGGCAGTATGTCCAGCCCATTGCCATTTCAGGGATTTAACTCTAATCATGATGTCTTCCACTCTTGTCATTTTTCGGATCCACGAGCTCCTCTTCTTATCTCTCCTGGTTACACCAAGCATGCACCTCTCCATGCTACTTTGAGTTGTCTGCAGCCTTTGTATGTCTCTTTTAGCTAAGGTCCACGTCTCTGCACCATACGTAAGCACTGGAAGGATGCATTGATCAAACACTTTTCTTTTAAGACATAATGGCATATTGCTCTTGAAAATTATGCTGTTTCTTCCAAAAGCTCTCCAGGCAAGTTTTGTACGCCGATTAATTTCTTCATCAATGTGACCCTCACTTGATATCTGCTGTCCAAGATAAACGTACGTGTCTGTTATCTCCAAGCTTTTCTCCATCAATCGATAAATCTTCATTTCTTGTAAAAGCATTGAACATCACTTTTGTCTTCCGAAAGTTCATTTTTTTAATCCCACTTCTTTACTCTTGTCAGCAAGTTCCTGGGTCATACTCTGCAGCTCTGATGGGCTAGTTGCAAAAATGACTACGTCATCAGCAAAACGAAGGTGGGTTAGATAATCTCCATTAATCTTTATCCCCTTGTTTTCCCAGCTCAGTGACTGAAAAACACCCTCCAATATGACATTAAAGAGCTTCGGAGATATGGTGTCACCTCGTCTCACTCCCCTTTCCAATTTTTATGTGTGTTGTATTTTCAAACAGCCTAATCTTTGCACTTGCATTTTCATAGATGTTATTAATAATATTAATGTATGCATCTTCAATACCGCAGGTTTTCAGAGCCATTGTAACTGCTGATGGTTTCACCGAATCAAAGGCTTTTTCATAATCGATAAAAGCCATGCACAATGGAAGTTCATATTCCCTCGCTCTTTCAATTAGTTCTCTCAGCACATGGATATGATCTATTGTGCTGTAGCCACTCCTGAATCCAGCTTGTTCTCTCGGTTGAGCCATGTCCAGTGTTATCTTCAAGCGGTGTGAAAGAACTTTAGTGAAGATTTTATAAACTACTGATAGGAGGCTGATAGGTCTGTAGTTTCCGAGATCCTCAATGTCACCTTTCTTATGTAGCAGGATCATTGTAGCGGTGTTCCAATCCTCAGGAATCTTTCCTTCACTAAGGCATCGAGTAAAAACTTGGGCGAGTACTGTTTTGATTTCTCCACTTGCTTCTTGTATGATGTCTACAGTAATTCCATCTTCTCCTGGAGCTTTTCCCCGCTTCATGTTTTTGATTGCATGTGCAACTTCTGCTGGAAGGACTGGAGGAACTCTGGTACTGGTATCTTTCATGATGTCTGGAGTGCATGTATCATCCCTTTCATATAATTTGGAGTAGAAATCTTTCACTCTTGTCAAAATTTCGCCTCTATTTCTTGTTACAGAACCATCTTCTTTTCTCAGTGCCATAATCTGTTTTCTTCATTTACTGAGATGTCCCTTTGCTATCTTTAGGCTTTGGTTGTTTTCAATTGCTTTCCTCACTAGTTCACAGTTGAATTTTCTTACGTCTTCAGTGATACTTTTTCGTACTGTCTTGCATAGCTCTATATATTCCACTTTGGAAGTCACATCTTCTTTAGTTGTCCTCATCTCTCTTCTTTTTGCATCAACATTTTCGTTTTTCCTGATAATTTATTTACATGCAACTTGTTCTTAGATCCAGCTAATTTTGTTGCTGTTTCCATAAGAGCTTTGGTTACTTTTCTGTTAACTTCAGAGATGTCCACTTCTTCCGATGTTAGGCCTTCTAAAGCAGAGAACCTGTTCTTCAGTTCCAACTTGAAGGTATTATGCTGTTTTTTAAGGTTGGTTATGTCAATAGATTTTGTTTGTCTTATGAGCTTGCCACGTTCAAGTTTAGTGTTGAGGTGCATCTTACATCTCACCAATCTATGGTCACTGCCTGTGTTGAACTTGTTTAGCACACTGCAGTCTTCTATGACGAATTTTTTGTTACACATAATAAAATCAATTTCACTTGTCGTCCCATTTGGATGTCTTCATGTCCATTTCCTGAGTGGCTTTTTCTTGAAGAAGGAGTTCAAGATGAAAAACCCTTCTGCCTCTGCAAACTCAACGAGAGTATTTCCACGTTGGTTTCTGTTGCCGTGACCGAATTTACCTACTGAAGTTTCATTCTGTTGCCGTTGCCCTATTTTTGCATTGAAATCTCCCATAATTATTTTCAAGTGCTGCTTACCTTTATTATTTAGATGACAAATTTCCTCATAAAATTCTTCAATTTCTTCTTCAGGATGACTTGTGGTATGTGCATAAGTTTGAATAATCTGAGCCTGGTATCTTTTCGAGAGTTGGATAACAAGCCGTGCAGCTCTGTCAGAGGAACTTTCAAGTTCTACAACTTTATCCTTCAGTTTCTTGTTTATTATAAATCCAACACCACTAGTTCTGCCAGTATCTGTCCCACGATAGTAGAAGAGATGTCCACTTTTCAGTTCGATGAGATCTTCTCCTTTTCTCCTTACCTCACTTAGCCCCACGATGTCCCACTTGATCCTTTGTAGTTCCTCTTCCAATTCAAGAAGATTTGAATCAGAAGATAGGGAGCGTCCATTGTACGTTGCCAAGGTCAGCATCAGATGGCAGCCTAGTCCGGTCCTCCGGGGATTCTTAGCACCCTCTGCCTTCATGTCGCACTGGCCGCTGCCTTGGCCAGGTACATTCCAGCTGCCGGAGACTGAGGGCCAAGATTTAAGTTGTGGAGTCATTTTGGAGGGGTTTGGCCATAACTCACCACGCTGGCCAAGCGGGTTGGTGAGAGTGGGATAGATTTCCTCTATTCCCGATGGTATAGTTATACCGCTATTGGCGGTCGTCAGAGCCAATTTAGTAGGAACAGGATGCACCACGAGAGGCGGGGTTGACATTTGTCAAGGAGAGGCTGTGACGTTACGCATCACCTGACGTTACATCCCCCTGGAGATATACTGTACACTATATTGACAGATCTCATTAAACTGAAAAGTGGATATCTCTTCTACTATCGTGGGACAGATACTGGCAGAACTAGTGGTGTTGGATTTATAATAAACAAGAAACTGAAGGATAAAGTTGTAGAAGTTGAAAGTTCCTCTGACAGAGCTGCACGACTCGTTATCCAACTCTCGAGAAGATACCAGGCTCAAATTATTCAAACTTATGCACCCACCACAAGTCATGCTGAAGAAGAAATTGAAGAATTTTATGAGGAAATTCGTGATCTAAATTATAAAGGAAAGCAGCACTTGGAGATAATTATGGGAGATTTCAATGCAAAAATAGGGCAACGGCAACAGAATGAAACTTCAGTAGGTAAATTCGGTCACGGCAACAGAAACCAGCGTGGAAATACTCTCGTAGAGTTTGCAGAGGCAGAAGGGTTTTTCATCTTGAACTCCTTCTTCAAGAAAAAGCCACACAGGAAATGGACATGGAGACATCCAAATGGGACGACAAGGGAAATTGATTTTATTATGTGTAACAAAAAATTCGTCATAGAAGACTGCAGTGAGCTAAACAAGTTCAACACAGGCAGCGACCATAGATTGGTGAGATGTAAGATGCACCTCAACACTAAACTCGAACGTAGCAAGCTCATAAGACAAACAAAATGTATTGACATAACCAACCTTAAAAACACCATAATACCTTCAAATTGGAACTGAAGAACAGATTCTCTGCTTCAGAAGGCCTAACATCGGAAGAAGTGGATATTTCTGAAGTTAACAGAAAAGTAACCAAAGCTCTTATGGAAACAGCAACAAAATTAGCTGGGTCTAAGAACAAATTGCATGTGAACAAATTATCATGAAAAACGAAAATGTTGATGCAAAAAAGAAGAGAGATGAGGACAACTAAAGAAGATGTGACTTCCAAAGTGGAATATATAGAGCTATGCAAGACAGTAAGAAAAAGTATCACTGAAGACGTAAGGAAATTCAACTGTGAACTAGTAAAGAAAGCAATTGAAAACAATCAAATCCTAAAGATAGCAAAGGGACATCTCAGATTATGGCACTGAGAAAAAAAAACAGATTATGGCACTGAGAAAAGAAGATGGTTCTGTAGCAAGAAATAGAGGCGAAATTTTGACAAGAGTGAAAGATTTCTACTCCAAATTATATGAAAGGGATGATACATGTACTCCAGGCATCATGAAAGGTACGAGAGTTCTTCCAGTCTTTCCAGCAGAAGTTGCACATGCAATCAAGAACATGAAGCGGGGAAAAGCTCCAGGAGAAGATGGAATTACTGTAGACATCATACAAGAAGCAAGTGGAGAAATCGAAACAGTACTAGCCCAAATTTTCACTCGATGCCTTAATGAAGGGAAAATTCCTGAGGATTGGAACAACGCTACAATGATCTTTCTACATAAAAAAGGTGACATTGAGGATCTCAGGAACTACAGACCTATCAGCCTCCTATCAGTGGTTTACAAAATCTTCACTAAAGTTCTTTCACACCGCTTGAAGGTAACACTGGACATGGCTCAACCGAGAGAATAAGCTGGATTCAGGAGTGGCTACAGCGCAATAGATCATATTCACGTACTGAGAGAACTAATTGAAAGAGCGAGGGAATATGAACTTCCATTGTGCATGGCTTTTATCGATTATGAAAAAGCCTTTGATTCGGTGAAACCATCAGCAGTTGCAATGGCTCTGAAATCCTGCGGTATTGAAGATGCATACATTAATATTATTAATAACATCTATGAAAATGCAAGTGCAAAGATTCTGCTATTTGAAAATACAACACACATAAAAATTGGAAAAGGAGTGAGACAAGGTGACACCATATCTCCGAAGCTCTTTAATGCCACATTGGAAAATGTCTTTCAATCACTGAATTGGGAAAACAAAGGCATAAAGATTAATGGAGATTATCTAACCCACCTTCGTTTTCCTGATGACATAGTCATTTTTGCAACTACCCCATCAGAGCTACAGAGTATGATGCAGGAACCTGCTGACAAGAGTAAAGAAGTGGGATTAAAAATGAACTTTCAGAAGACAAAAGTGATGTTCAATACTTTTACAAGAAATGAAGATTTATCGATTGATGGAGAAAAGCTGGAGATAACAGACACGTACGTTTATCTTGGACAGCAGATATCAAGTGAGGGTCACATTGGTGAAGAAATTAATCGGCGTACAAAACTTGCCTGGAGAGCATTTGGAAGAAACAGCATAATTTTCAAGAGCAATATGCCATTATGTCTTAAAAGAAAAGTGTTTGATCAATGCATCCTTCCAGTGCTTACGTATGGTGCAGAGACGTGGACCTTAGCTAAAAGAGACATACAAAGGCTGCAGAGACGTGGACCTTAGCTAAAAGAGACATACAAAGGCTGCAGACAACTCAAAGAAGCATGGATAGGTGCATGCTTGGTGTAACCAGGAGAGATAAGAAGAGGAACACGTGGATCCGAAAAATGACAAGAGTGGAAAACATCATGATCAGAGTTAAATCCCTGAAAATGGCAATGGGCTGGACATACTGCCAGAAGAACAGACCATCGATGGACAGCCGAAATTTTAGATTGGATTCCAAGGGACAGGAAAAGACCCAGAAGAAGACCACATGGAAGATGGGTGGATGAAATTCGAAAGTATGCGGGAGTGACATGGAGGAGACTGGCACAAGACAGACCGTTGTGGAGGAAACTTGGGCAGACCTTCGTCCAGCAGTGGATTGATAATGGTTGACAATGATGATGATGATGATGATATTGACAAAAGTCACAGGAAGAGAAACACTGAGAAACACTGAAGAGAAACACTATAGAGCATTTATTGACCTACATTAACACGGTGTCAGTCCACCTTTGTCCTTAGTGCATGCACTGACTCTTCGAGACATGCTTTCAACAAGGTTTTGGAACACAACGATAGGTATGCGCTTCCATTCAGCACATAATGCTGTCGCTAAGTGTTGCTTAGTAGTAGGCCTTGGTTCCAAACTTCTTATGGGGCGCTCTAATTTATTCCATAGGTGCTTTATGGGATTAAGATCAGGGGTATGTGCTGGCCAGTCCACACACGATACGGAATTATTCTGAAACCACGACGTAACAATCTTTGCTTTAAAGCTCGGTGCATTATCCTGCTGGTACCAACAAGACTCAGTTCCATAGTATTGTCACAGAGTTGGTAGGTCATAATTGTCCAGAATATCGAGGTAGACGTGCTGGTTGGCAGGTTTGTCCACGATAACCAATGGGCCGGGACCATATAATGATAATGACCCCCACACGAGTACACTGCCAGCTCCAAACTTGACCGTAGGAACAGTACACTGTGGTTAATAGCATTCCCCCGGTTGTCAACATGTCCACACACGGCCATCAGACTGATGGATCATGTATCTAGATTCATCAGTCCATAGGACCCGTTTCCATTGATCGACGTTCCACGATAAATGTTCTTTACACCGTGCAAAACGACGAGTAGCATTCCGAGTGGAGATGAAAGATTTATGAGCTGCCGCACGACCACGGTAACCCATAAAATGAAGTTCTCTGCGAATGGTACGTGTGTATACCAAGGCTCCAGCATTTTTACTCCACTGTACACTGAAGTTTTGTTCAGTACTCCGTCGATTAGCTGTAATGACTCTCCTGAGGTTTCGACGTCCTATGTCACTGATTCTCTTTGGTCTTCCGGTACGTTTTGCTGCTTCAGGCACACCATGTGTCTTCCACTTATTCAGGACATCCAAAACAGTTGACTTGGGTATGTTTAAACGCCTCTCTGTTTCTCTTACGGACCCCCCCACATAACACCAAAAAATCTTTCCTTTCTTAAAGTCAGTTCTCTCCCACCGCGACATTTTCACTCAACCTCACAGTGCGATATGATCGCGGTCAGCTGCAGGCTTGTTTTCATATCGTTTGCAGCAGTACCGCGCATCTTAACAACGCAGCGGATCCGTTCATTTGCTTTTTGAAGGGTTTCTGGTGACTTTTGTCAATATAGAGTATATGTGGCAAGTGTGTGTGTGTGTGGTGGTTGTCTGGGAGGTAGTAAAAGCACAACTTAAAAGGTATCGCACTATGTATAAAAGGTCGTTTTTTGGCCAAATTTCACATTTTGTAAAAATGCGTTCATTTTAAAGCCCCAATATTTAAGATTCCAAAACTGTCTTTGTTTCTTGTCTACGATGAATAGATACAGTGTTATAGCAATCGGAAAACCTAAACTCGGGTGTCAAACGAACGGGAAGTGACACTTGAAATGCGTTTTTTGCAGGATCAGATTTTCGTCGCGAACTCTTTACGGTAAAGCTGATGACTGCAAAAGGTATGTAAACAAATTGATGAAACTTGGTATATATCTTTATTATAATGTTGTGCATGCAATGAACTAAAGGTTTGCTGTTTGGCAGTTCAGAATTAGGTTATAGCTATTCACATTCAACATAGTGAACAAATTGGTCGAAAATTCACACTAATGCGTGTAGGAATGGGTGTATCTCAGCAGTGTTTAGGAACATCTGTTACCTTTTAGATCACTGCATAAATAATAGTCATGCGCACATAATGATGCAAAAATGCTATCATATATCTGTAATATATAGATTGTGGGACGCTAACACCAGAAAAACTAATTAGAAATATAATGATCCGATTTATTGGTGTCAAAGTAAGAAATCACACGAATTTCACTCCGCAAGCTTTCTCCGTCAACGGACGGCTTCATCAGGAGGTTACATAGAGAATACAGGTTCAAAATTATAGACAGAACGTAAATTATAATATGATAAATGAAATCATGCGTGAAGACCGCGCGCATAAATAACCACGGAACGTGCTGAATACAATATCTCAAAAGTTAATGCAAAAGCAAAAAAGGTAAACTTTAGGAAGAAACTAGAATCATGAAGTCCATCTTGCGATGCCTAGCAGATGGTTCCAAGCTACCAGTAGTTCGAAAGAGACATCCGTGATGCATACATTCTGCCGCGTTAATATTTCGAATGTTTCCCTTATGGCAGCTGTTTTTGCGTCTCCATATGGTGCGATCTTCGAGATATTCTGCCATTGGGGTTGAGCCTGATGGTTAGCTACTTCTTTGGCAAGGGATGTAGAAAGCTTCTTTTGTGCTCCGTCCCTCTTGTGCTCATTCATTCTCTCCTCAAAGGACCTTTTTGTGAGACCTACGTAAAATTTAGTAGAGGAGTCTGGGTATAACAATGGGAGGCAATAGATGCCCGCATCTGTGAGCTACAAGATATTATTACCTCTTGCTGTGCAGAGGACAGTTGCCATGGGTTTAGAAGCTTTTAGGCCGACATCCAATCCTTTCTTCTGGAAGTGATTTTTAATAAAATAAGATATTTTGGGGATGTTCGGGATCGAACCAACAAATTTTAAATGGTGCTCTTCTGTTCAATGTAGAGAAGTGCGTTGGTTTCAACTTTCGCTATTGTGTCCTCTACGCGGGAGACGTCAAATCCTCCTGCAAAGGCAAGATCTTTCAAAGACTTAATTTCGGCATCATAGTCAGATTTCAAGGTGCTATTCAAATACCGGCTAAAAGAGCCAAAGATCTTTGAATAGCACCTTGAAATCTGACTATGATGCCGAAATAAGGTATTTGAAAGATCTTGCCTTTGCAGGAGGATTTGACGTCTCCCGCGTAGAGGACACAATAGTGAAAGTTGAAACCAACGCACTTCTCTACACTGAACAGAAGAGCACCTTTAAAATTTGTTGGTTCGATTCCGTACATCCCCAAAATATCTTATTTTATTAAAAATCACTTCCAGAAGAAAGGATTGGATGTCGGCCTAAAAGCTTCTAAACCCATGGCAACCGTCCTCTGCACAGCAAGAGGTAATAATACCTTGAAGCTCACAGATGCGGGCATCTATTGCCTCCAAATGTTATACCCAGTCTCCTCTACTAAATTTTACGTAGGTCTCACAAAAAGGTCCTTTGAGGAGAGAAGGAATGAGCACAAGAGGGACTTTGCACAAAAGAAGTTTTCTACATCCCTTGCCAAAGAAGTAGCTAACCATCAGGCTCAATCCCAATGGCAGAATATCTCGAAGATCGCGTACCATATGGAGACGCAAGAACAGCTTCCATAAGGGAAACAGTCGAAATATTAACGCGGCCGGATGTATGCAACACGGATGTCTCTTTCGAACTACCGGCAGCTTGGAACCATCTGCTAGGCATCGCAAGATGGACTTCATGATTCTAGTTTCTTCCTAAAGTTTACCTTTTTTGCTTTTGCATTAACTTTCGAGATATTGTATTCAGCACGTTCCGTGGTTATTTATGCGCGCGGTCTTCACGCATGATTTCATTTATCATATTAGAATTTACGTTCTGTCTACAATTTTGATTCTGTATTCTCTATGTAACCGCCTGATGAAGTCGTCCGTTGACGGAGAAAGCTTGCGGAGTGAAATTCGTGTGATTTCTTACTTTGACACCAATAAATCGGATCATTATATTTCTAATTATATATCTGTAAGTTTTTATTTAGATCGTTTACCGTAAACGACATATTTCCTTAAATTCTTTCACAAATTTCCCAATTTCTTGAAAATTTATTTTGATGTATCATTTATTTTTCAGCGTTTATGTGTTCTTGTGTGTTAGCCTTCCTAAAAAATCCCCCATTCTTACATTTTTTCCATAAAAAGTGACCCTAACGTAGTGGGATACCTTAAACATTTTTGTCTTCAGACAAAAATGTTTAAGTTGTTTTTTAAAACAATTTAAACGTGGTTCCTCTGTCTGAAAGAGAAACCACAAGATTTTGTCAACATCTGATAATTCCTAATTTTCCAGTGAAAGAGAAAGTGGTAAAAATTTGGTGAATGGCCCTTATTTTGTTTGGTCATAACCGTGATGAACTTCGAAATACGCGGATTTTCCAAAAAATATTGTTCGTAATATGCGGTTAAAATAGCAAGGAAGAATATTACGAAGTTCAAGGGATCTATAAAAACGTCGATTTTATGCAGAACTTGGTATTATCCGAGCTCGCTATATGTGGGTTCGAACTCGTAATACCGTAATAGAAACAGTACTATGCGCTTAGTTAATAATGGTCATAGTCATAAATAGTTGGGCATATAACGGAGTTCAAATGTGTTTCAGTTGGAATTTTAGTTTTTTCACTCAGTATTCAATGACATGTGAACTGGTGCTAGTAAGCGCCGGAAGCTCCGATGGTCTGCAATAACTTAACGTTGGATCGCGAAAGGTTGTTTGCTTAGGTTTCTTTCGAGAGCCCACGAGATCACCTCAAGTGTGTTTGTTTTCTGCCTGTCACAGCTGCCTCCAGAAAAAACGGTTCAGGCGTGAATCTTCTGCACTTAGTCCTGCATAGCGTCGAAGACAGTTCGTGCACGACACACTGAAACGAAAACAGAGAGAGAGAAAGAAATAAAGAAGCAAATAAAGAAAGGGAAGGAAAATACAGTCAATGTTAGCTACATAGGGCAGACCTGCTAGGTTCCACGAGACACTTTGGATCAAATTCGACTTTTTTCCTCTATAGATAGCCCGAGCCCGAATTTATTTGAAAGACAACAAAACTGCAGAGTTACTTGCATCTATGTCCTCCGGAAAGAAAAAGAAGACATCCGTTTAAATTGCTGACTAGTGGTGCTCGAAACGTTATAAATGATACAAAATATTTTCCGTAAATGTCATGAAAGAGCACTTAAAACATATCGAAGTGTATCAACATGTCGCTCTTCGTTAGAGTTGCTGAAGCAACGCTACAAGGCAATAAATGGCTCCCTTGTATGAATAATATATGCTGTATGGACCCACAGATTTAGATAACCTTATTAAGTTTACTTTTCGTCTTGAACAAGTAAAAATCCATCTGGGTTACCCATTTTGATGAACGACTGCCTGAAGTTTAGAACGCATTCAATTGTTTGGTTGATTATACAGTGACGAATCTTTGTTTTTGTAGGACAACATGGATTCTCTTGTCTATTCTGGTGATAAAGAAGTAGATATTTTGTTACAATGATTGCATCTTTTATTGTTTCAATATCAAAGTCTCTCAGCGTTATGTGACATAGAAAGTCTCTCAGCGTTATGTGACATAGATAGTTCTTAAACAAAATATAACACAAAAATGGATTGTGTGTTTTATTTTGCACTTGTGCAAAGCTCATTTCAGTTTCATTGCGCAAGAATGGACATCACTACACTTGCATAACATAGACCAAGACCGTCTAGAAAACACAAGGCCATGACATTAGAGATTTAGCTCCCTCCGTTTGTGACACCACTCTGACGTTACACGGCCTTATACTTCAGTGTCGCATTTGACGTCACACACGACAGTGTTGGAAACCAGTCGGAAGCATTGGTTTCAGCGTGACGTCACTAAAACATGGAACTCCTCTCTCTAATGT